>OX454528.1:0-5387668 GCA_949715645.1 Portevinia maculata | reverse complement strand
CCCGTACGCTTGTTGAGCAATGCTTCGACAACCATTTCCACCGCTTGGTTGGGCAGAACAGAGAGCCTGGTATATAAGAGTTCGATGCTGTTTTCTCGAAATTGGTATGTTGCACCTCTAGTGAACGACCAGCATAGTTTGTGCAGTGATGTCGCTTCGATGCGGTTGGCGTTTCCGAACATAGCCGGTCATCGCTCGACCTAATGGGAGCCCTGTGATTACCTACTGTGAGGTAGTGGTTGTGAGGAAGGCAGCTCGGCCTTAACAAACAAAGCGGTTGAGATATGTTGAGAGTAATTGGTGAAGTCCACATTTCAACCCGACTCCCGAACCATGGGTTAGGATCACGCTGAGCTGATTGATTTAATCGAACCTCGGACTGATCCCATTTCACTGCGCCTAGTATGTCGTTTGATACTACTGTGAAATAGCATTTTTGTTTTCACTGTGTCGATAATATTGTCGTCTGCCCAGACGATTATTTGTCTTAATCTTGAAAGATTGTCACGAGAAGTTGATGGTTTTCTAAGTTTTGAACCTTTTTAGAAAACCTGCAGATCCGATATTGATTTAAATGCCAGTCATAGTCGGTCGTAGATAATGTCAAGTACTTCAGTAATGTCGACTGATTCGGTACAAAAAAATAAAAAATAACTACATAACCGAATGACGAATTTCAGAGCAAATAATTTATTTATTCATTTTTTAAATTATATGTATGTAAGTAATTGTTTTTTTAATAGGCAAATGATTTTTGCACGCGGAATGATCACGTACATTTTATTAAGTATTTTTGCTCAAAAGGATGCTGACAAAGAATGCAACATAAGAATACAAATATACGCTAGATACATATCAGTTGACATCCGAAATATTTGAACAACAACAGAGCTTGAACTGACATTCTTCAAAAGGGGAACTCTATCAGTTCATTACATTTGCCAAAGCTATAAAGTACTGAGATTCATTCGCATGCAGTGTATAAATACCTAGCAATTTGTACTTGGACTTCAAAAACAGAAGTAAAATGTATTTGGCATTTAAAAATCAACAATAACAAGTTTTCTTTTCAAATATCAAAAAATACATTGTACTTTGGTTTACAAGTACATATAAGGACGCTCTGTACTGAAACTGGTGCTTTAAAGAATGCAAGCTAGATATTTGCTTTGTGCATGTCAAATTTAAATTGTGAAAACAGACGCCGAAGCTACTCATAAGTCGACAATAACATTCTGTTCAAAACAGCTGCTGGCTGAATAGACTTCCCAAAACGCTGTTGCCTCTCGGAACCTTTCCAACGTCTTTCGATCGTCTTCTTTGCAAAGATTTTGTCTCTTATAACTTTGAACATTTATTATTTTCTATTATTTTCTCAGCTTTGAACACTTTATTTCACTAATTTGTTTCCCACAAGTTTTTATATATACATATATAATTTTTTTAATCATAAAATAATCCGTTTTTTATTTCTTTTTAATTTTTAACTTTTTTTCCGAAGCAAAAACCTTTTTTTCTCATTTTTAATATGTGATGAAAGTTTTTTAAGAAAAAACGAAATATTTAAAAATATTATAAATATGTTTGTAAATAAATTGAATAACAAAATACAAAGAAAATAAAAAAATAAATTAATTTTTTTATACATAAATAACATAATTATATATTTATATTTAAAAAAAAACTCTTAGTTTAATAAATTAGTAAACAAAAATCGATTACAAAATTTTGCTTTATTAAATATAATCAAAAAACGAAAAAAAAACAATTGAAATATGTACTATAATTTTGTCAAATCATAAATATACATATATGTATGTGTATGTATGTATATTGGTTTTCTTGTTTTTGTAAATATTTGTTTCTCTACAAGTAAGTAAAAGAATAAATATATATATATATGAAATTTACTACAAATGTAAATTATAACGAAAAACAATATTCAGATATTAAAAAAAACATAAATAAAGCTTATAAACCAACTAAAAATAATTTGAAACAAAGATAACTTTTATTTAATTTTTTTATTTTTGTTTGTTTTATAATTTGTACACAGAAAAAGTAAATTTAAATAGTTAATTTTTTTTTTAATTCTTGTTGAGTAATGAAATACACACATTTATAGTAACAAAAGAAGAAAACATTATTTAATTATGTACACACACTATATATACGGAATTGTAAATTAATTTATTTTAATTCCTAAAAGAAAGAAATGTGTTTTTTATTATTATTTTTTAGTTATAAGCTTAAAAAAAATAAACAAGTTAATATTTGGTTTTTAGTTTTTTAAAGAGAGATAAATAATTAAAAACTAATTTACGTAAAGTTATATACATAAAGAAAGAAAACAAAAAAACTATGAAAACTTGAAAGAAACTTTTCAAAAAGTTATATTTACAAAAAAAAAACCTTTTTGTTTATTTTTGTTTTCTTTCTCCGTTTTAACTATTAAACAAATGTTGAATGTTTTTTTATTATTATAATTATTATTAATATATTATGATACATTTTAAGTTTTTAGTTATTTTTTTCTTAATATTAAAAATATTTTATTGGTTTTAAAAGTATGAGATTGTGGTTTTATTTTTTGTTTATTGTTTTGTTTTTTTCCTTTACTCAGCCTCAAAAATTAGATACCAATTCGATTGAATATGCTTAAGTGCTAATCAATGCATTTGGGCTAAATCAGTTGGGGACATTAATGCACATTTGAATGCAACAAGAAGAATAGTGTTTAAGAGTGTTGTGATTCGAACTACTACTGTGAAGCTGGCCGCAGGGAATTTTCTCAGAAATGGACAAACATCAAATCAATTTAAGGTAATTTTATTTAAGACTCTAAATTAGCATTGCAATTTCTAAAATACATTACGCAAGTCTAGCTAATCTTTCTTTGGGTATTGACGTTGATAGGATGTTAGAAAACTGTCCCCTTAAGCTTTTGCAGATTAAGCCAAAATAGTGATGCAGCTCTTAATATAACCGATACTTCGGGGCTGCGGTTTTTAAATAATTATCTAATTATCAGAGACTTTGCGCTAGGGGTGTTTTCTGTTCGACATTTTTGAATAAAATCATTTTTAATTTTTTTTCTGAATCGGTTGCAGTAACTACCAATTTGTTTAAGATATTTTTTAGTTTCCTATTGCATGTTCAAACGTTCATGGGCGTGGAGTTCTTTCCCATGGTCATCGTACTACAGACAAATTTCATTTCCATAGCAAACGTGAGGAGGATACGAGGAAAAAAACGATTAGTAGAAGTTCTTGCAACAAGAATTATTTCTGAAAGTGGAATCTGCGCAACCAACCCCTCTTTTTGTATGGAAAACTTTTTCTGTTTAACTTCGCAGTCAATCCACAGAAATTATACAAATCGTTCCTATGATGTTATCGTTTCAATCTGTTAACTGTTCCACTTTTTACGTATTGCTATAACTGGGTCCCTATGCAGTTTCAAACTTCATTACACGTTTAGGTTAGGTTTCCGGGTTGATGGAACAGAGCGAATTTGTTACACCGCACTTAGGTCCATGTGGACCCTTCTTTGGGAGTGTTGGCCCCGTTGTTTCGGCCTTGGTCCTCCATCCTTAGTTTTCTTTAACTAATCCAGGTTGTCTAGCCATTTGTAGGTCCTTATAAACCTGTAAAGATTTGAAAATGAGTCGTAGGAGAAGTATATTTCAAGTATTCTTGTTCCTCAGGTGACATAGTCTTGAACAGTGACAGTATAATCATGGGTCTCCAAGACTCTACAGATGTCGTCATCCTTGAGGTCATGACAAAGAAATTATTGAAAACAAAAATCAAATTTGAATTAATTTTTTACTTAAGCACAACGAGCCAACCACAGAAAAAGAATTGAATAATTTAAACGTCAAATGAAATACCTCTTCACAATTGCAGTTTGCTTGCTTGTCAGTGTTCTCAATAGATGTATAACTAATCAATTGAGCGTTACGTCTACGGAAATATATTGTGGTGGTTACTTCGCATCCCCAAACCATCACTAAATTTAGGGACACCCTTAAGAGCCGTTTTTCGTTAGGTCTCCTTCGCTACAAAATCTTCTCACCTTCACCAGATAACATTGCTCGACTTGGGCCAAAAGTATAGAATTTTGTGTGACTATTATTAAACGATCTGGCTTCTGTACTGGCGAATCTTTCTCACTGAGCTTCTTCAAATAATTTTGCCTATTGCTCAAAATAGATGATTTTTGATATTGAATAAATCTTAAACCGATATGCCTCAGACTTTTCTGCATGCTGGTAGTCTCGGCTTCATGAACGTATTTTTCGAATTCTATGCCGCAGTTGTGCCACCTTTAACATTTCAGAATTTGGGCGGATTTGTCAAACTTAGGCGTGCCAAAAACAAAATTTTAGAATATGTAAACGTAGATGTATGAATTTATTTTGTTTATTTTGATGCGACGCGTTTTGAAATTGGGAATTAAAATTCCATCAACGTATCTTTGTAATCTAAATGTTGATAAGGCCACACCTGTCCACTTGTGTACTCTCTTCTTCTTCCTTAATGGCGGTGAGGGGTTATAACCCTCGCACTTAATTGCGTCGCTACTGGTCCGCATGTGGGTTAGCCGGTTCCACCTCAGAAAAAAACGAAGGCCTGGCTCTCTTTCGCGTTTGTATGGGAACGGAAATTCATATTGGGTTCATTCAGGGTTCGTATGAACTCTCCTTTGAACATGACAGTATTAACTGAGCCGGCGCTCCATTTTCTCCGAGATAGGTTCTTTGACGTGAAGGTTTCCTCGGGTCTTGGAACTTCTTATTCGATCAAACTTTGTTACTCTTGTTGTCGTTAATTTACCCTCATACTTTTTTTTATGTGAGCCCCGGGCACGCAACTGCGGTGTAGAGCAGCCTTCCTTTCAGCTTAGGGGTATTTTTCGGTCACAGATGATGGCTAACCAAATAATCGACGTGTGTTGCTTCATCCCTTTTTCTAACATAAAACCTAAATCGGCATTGCACTGGAAAGTGACAACAGAGCTACGTTTCCGCTCTATAACAAACTTATCCCAACTGATTCGTCGATGAATTTAAAAGAGAAGATTAATCGATTAAGTAAAGGGATTCTCAGATACGGCGTAATCAACAGCAGGGGTTATGTATTTAATTTGTGTAGTTTTGTAGGTAGCCGTTTATATGAATTTTTCTTGTTAAAGTTTCTACTGTTTTGCGTCCAAATTGTATAGCACTCACTTTGTCTAATTTTGTGTCTGTCCAAAAGGACTATCAAGCCTGGTCATCGATAGTGAAAGTGAATTACTCGTAGTTTGCAGTTCTTTGTATTTGTTGGTGCAGATACTGACCGAGGGATCTCTGGTTAAAATCACCCCAATATCCAGTAACACCTTAAGTATTTTCACTGCCCCACCTTTTGCAAAAATATTGACAACATTCAACGGTATTAATTGTCATCTGAATCTTCTCAAATTTGCCGTTCGGAGTCGGCGTGAAATTCTAGGTTGGGAAGGTAGGCCAATTCCAAAAGCGATTTGCTTTAATTTATTCACTCAGCCAAATGCACAGACTTTGAGATGGTGAGGATCTGTATCAAAATTATCACTATCCGCCCTACCCTTTGACAATTTAATTTCATTTATGTTACATTCCATTAAAATATTAATTTTGTTTCACTTTTATTTTCATATAAAATAAAATCGTTTACATGAAAACAAATATTAAATGCATACAAAATATGAAAAAGAAAAATAGTTATAAAAGTTAAAAACAAAAATGACATGCAAACAAGATGGTAACAAAACACTTGGGAAAATAGAAATACCTCTATTTAAGTTCAAAATAAATAAATAATACAAATTAAATTTAAATATTATATATATATAAAAAGAAAAGAAAAAAAAATCTATATTATATTAAAAAAAACAAATTGCAACCCCAAAGAATATATATATATATAGATATGTATACATATTACTTATATATATATATATTATATACTTCTCAAAATTATAAAAACAATTATATAAACATAAATAACGGCTATTGTTAATAAGGCATAAGAGAAAAAGGCAAACAATTACTAAGCAAAGTATTAAACTTTTAAATTTACATTAACTTAACAATCACCTCTGTTATAAAATCGGCCTAGGCCAATACATCCCCGAAATTCGATTATTAAAAAACGTAGGCATCTAATCTGTGTGATGTTTGTCATACTCGGGTTTCTTCCCGGTGAATATATTGATAAGAGGTGAGGAAAAACAAAACAAGCAAAAGTGCACATTAAAATATTTATTCAGCAAAAAAGAAAAACACAAAAACGAATTAAAAGTTTTCAATAAAGATTTGATAAAATCTCATGTGCATATAATGTAAGTAATTGTAATGTCTCGTTAAAAATAATTTTGATAAATAAAAAAAACACAAGCAGGGCCCTGATTACGAATTACGAGACGAGAGCCATGACTAACGAGTTTGCCGTAACGATGCCGATTGCCTACACATTTGACAAATAACGAGAACAACGACATGAAAATGTTGCCTTTGGGCGTGTTCAATGTTCAAGGCAACTACGAGTCGGTTAACCTCTGTGATGGGACCAATATCACATGTTAATATCAGCTGTTCACTGAAAATTTTCCCTTCGAGAAAAATAAAAGAACTCAACCCTCAGTTGTATCTCGGTGAAAACATAAATTATTTCGCTTCAGTGTTCGTAGTATTTTAATGGCTCCTTCACACGAGCTTCTCATCGTCGTTGTCACGCATTATTAGCGAAAGGCGTACTCTTGTATTAAAAAAAATTCAGTCGATATGTATTTTAAGAATAATCCAGAAAATATTTGTTTGTGGATTATAAGGCGGAGAGGAACCTTCGATGTAGGACGAATCTTGAATGCGTCTGATGAGCCGCTTCGTGTGCATCAGGCGCCATACGTTTTCACTGCATCTGTGACCATGGCAGCCATAATAGATGCTGGGCAACGCATTGAAATAACTAGTCGGAACTTGAACTTGCCCATTCTTAATGCAATTAAGGCACAATTTTCCATTGAACAGCTTCAAGTTTAATGACAAATGTCAAAAATAAACAAACTATAAAGTGAAATGATCAAAGATTTGTTAAAAATTTGTTTTAAAATTCAATA
This sequence comes from Portevinia maculata, assembly GCA_949715645.1. Taxonomy (NCBI): domain Eukaryota; kingdom Metazoa; phylum Arthropoda; class Insecta; order Diptera; family Syrphidae; genus Portevinia; species Portevinia maculata. The sequence goes on along the minus strand of OX454528.1, from coordinate 5,380,522 downwards.
ACACAGCGATTGTTTAAATATTGACAAATAATTTGATATTCGTGTTCCGAGAAGGCAAATTAGACATGCGTATGTGCCAATAAGACCTTCAAACGCCGTGTACGAGTAACACACGCCGTGTACGAGTAGTTTTTTTTTTTTTTAATGACTTTTTTTAAATCCTTCGACAATCTGGGGAAAACCAAACGCAATATGAAAGAAAGATAGTTAAGTTTATGTTGTCAAATAAAAATTTGGATAACGAAGATAAATTCAATCTTAATCACTCGCTTCTATTTTTACAGAACGACAGCTGAAATGTTGTGGTTAAGCTAACGACCAATCGCGTAACTTGTAATTGACTTTTGGCAGAAACGATAGTCAGACAACGAGAATCGTTATTTGTAATCAGGGCCCCGTCTATATATATATATCTACAATTCAAATTTACATAGTACATTTATAAAGTGCATTACCGGCTTTAATACAAAAAAAAACTCTACATAAACAAATTTTAAAATTATCTCACGTAAATGAAAACCAAAACAAACTCAACCAGTTTTAAATATAAAGAAACACACGTAGTATACTAATAACGATTTAAAAACCTTAGAAATTCTGAAGAAAGCAACCATCCGATGAATACCTTTGAACGTCAAGTCGAATTTGAACATTTTTGTTGTAGAATCGATCACCCTTAAGCCTGTATTCGGTCGTACAGTAAAATACAAAGAATCTTTCCTTAGCCGTACAACACGAAAGTGGAATGCCCTTCCTTGCTCCATATTTCCTTCAAATTGTAATCTACAAACATTCCAAACCAACGTGCGTCGGCATCTCTCCCTATCTTCTGACCCTAATTTCCTTAAAGCCCGCGCTGTGTAGCTATTACATTATAAGGGTACTAAAAAATCTCTTTAGTGCGCATACGTTATAAAAAACAAATTCAACATTCGCCAGCATTTTTGTTCGACTCGCTTACCATTATAGGCTTCAAAAACATGTTGATGGTAGGGCTACTGCTTGATTCGCTGAGTATGTTATAACTTCTTTCCACGGTTGCAAGAACTCAGCAGTCTGCTGGACTTTAAATCTTGATAAGCGCTGCGTATATTTGCAAACTGCACTTCTTCTTCCTACTTCACGGCGACGATTTGATCAGGATTAAATGTTCGCCGGTTCAGATCTTTTTATAACTGCGGCCAATCAAATGCTGCATGGAGGTGTTACATATGTGTGATCCTGGAGTTTTAAGGCCTGACTATTTTTCTTTGTACGATTTCGACACAACCTCCCATTATTGATTATTGTTTGATGTTCCTTCTCTGACACTGGTGATCTCTACTCGTATCAACATACGGATTTACAGTTTAAAATATACGTTGAATTTGTCACTTTGCCCACATGAAATGTAAAATGCGACTTATCCTTTTACCTTATGTCTGTCTGCGTCCTCAGTCAGTGCTTCTATTGGCAGTTGGATTTTAAATGAACACAATCGCAGATGGCCTGACTCTCCAGAACGCAGGCGGAATAAACGAATTCTTCCCGAAATCTGTAAACAAAATCTGCGGCAGTGTTGTTGTCTCTTCACAGAAATGACTGCAGACAAATTGTTTTTACCAAGCATCTAAGCGATACCACCAACTGCGAAGCCTGTGGAGAAAGCGATGATACTGCGGAACATTTCCTCTGTGATTGTCCTGCTTTTGCTCGTATCAGGTAGCAGGTATTTGGTGCTGATGTGGTGAGTGCTGTAAACCTAGGCTCCTCATCACTCAGCGCCTAAATTTCAGTAAAAGTGGTGTGTCTTCCTGTCACTACAATGGACCAGTATTGAGTCTAAGAAGTCCCGCACCACGACAAAAAAAATAAACCTATTATGACAAGCGCTGTCTTTCGGTGGATACTTTAAGCCCGTCCCTGCATGGGCCTATTTCCCTTATTCAAACTCTTAACCAGAGCAGTGTAAATTCCTCAGTTGCAAAGTTTTTAAAGGTTCTAATTTCTATACTCTTTTCTGTTTATTGCATTCCACCGGTCGCCCTCCTTCCCCTTTAAAAATGTACAGACAAAAAAATACAAAACAAATAAATATATTGAATAGCTCTAAGAAATTGTAAATTCGAATATATATATATTTTCACACCACAATGCAGTTAAAAAAAAATTACAAAGTAACACATTATTCAAATTAAATCAACAAAATAGTTAAAGTTTACAAAAAAAGAGGTATTTTTCTATTCAAAAAACAAAACATATTAAATAAATTTTTCAAATATACAAATTATTCAAAAGTGCAGTTGTATATAACACATTTAAAATTATAAATAAATTATAAAAAAAAATAAAACAAAAATCAAAATATTGAGACACCAAACCAGCACCTTCATATTATAAAAAAAATCGTTGAACATAAGAAATAGTAAATTTAAATCCACTGCCGATATTTTCATACCGTATACAAAGCGTATATTTAATAAAAAAAACAATCTAGTTAAAATTCACCCAATACACAGAAAGAAAGCAACAAATAATTCATTCAATTTAGTTATTGGTTTATTTTTAGAAACGTTTCAAAGATGACACACAAAAGAAAACCATTTAAAACAAAAAAAAACCTTTTGGTTGTCTAAATTCCTTTAATAGTTTCAGTTGTCTTTCTCTTAGAATCGAATGTGATTTAAAAATATGAAACAAATCGGTGTGTGGTGATTGGAAACAATCACTCCAAAAGATTGGCTGTGTACAAACAAAAAGAAATGAAAAGTAGAATTTTTCCCAAAAACTGGTTAAAAATATTAGAAATTTTCTGTTTCTCTTCATAACATGGTTTGCAAACTCTCTTATCTCTTAAACACCATAGAATACAAACCTACCCATGTATACATAGTTATTCAACTAAATATCTTTAATTGTTTTGTTTATACATACATACTTTTTGTCTGTTGTTTATTTATATTTAAAATAAAATAAAATAAATAGAAGATGCCCCCCTATCAATTGTTAAACAAAATATGAAATAATTAATATCTAAACTTATTTATTCAGTAAAAAACCTTGTTCTTACTATAAGTTGCTGTACCTTTGAATCTATGATATATTCACATACACATAATTATTAAATAAAAAGAAATTACATTTATACATTAAGACAAGCAGAAATAAAAACAGGTAATTTGTAATTGTTTGTCGGTTTTTTTTGTTGTAATTACTTCAAAATTAAAATATACATACATATTTATTCTATATACTTAAATAAAAGCTAAACAGATATAATGTATAAATATATATATTTATTTAAGAATTAATTAAAATGTGTAAGACGACGATTTTTTGTATAAAGTTATTTTAAAAAAAAATACCCCAAACAACATACATTTAGTAAAAGAAACCAAACAAAACAAAAAACAAAAACAATGTATAATTCAATGAACTAAATTTAAATTACACACACACACACAAGTTTTGTTTAGCGTTTAAGGGTATTAATTTATTAATTAAAAATAGAACAACAGAAAATATTATGTTGTAATTGAAATTATTTCAAACTGAAAAAAAGCTGACAAAAATTACAAGAAAAGAAACAAAAAATATATATATATACATAATAAAAGAAGACTAAATATTTAGAGAATAATTTTTTATTTAAAACTTTCAAGTAATCTACAAATAATGGATTAAAATCATCAAATCGGAAGTATAGCGGACATCTATTAAAAATAAACATCGTTTGGCCGAATTCGCGCACGAATTAAGTAAAAGCATAATTGGGGACGGCGCTGTTTGAACCCTTTTTGTGGGATAACTCGAAAACTCATTGCCAGACTTTCATTACGAATTACGTTCATTTTACATTTAACATTCACTTTACAAAGAAACGCCAACAAAATGCACATCGATGCATTACTGCACAAATTACGCTGCGTTGCGGGGTGCAGCTGATGCTTGATTTCTTGATATTTTATTCGTTGACGCTTGCGCATAAGATTACGCATATTAATAATGAACGAAATGCATTTCCAGTCATTCAAAATGTTTGCGTTAATCAACGTGTGTGACAGACCCGATTGAGCGATGCGTTTCCGAATTTATCCAATGCCTTTGAGTGCTGCGTAATTCCTGTGGTAATTAACTTGGAATAGAACTGACTCAAACACCAACAGTAATTGTGGCATTTATCAATAAATTCAGAATTTTAATTTCTACCTTCTGACGGTGTTCAATATGCCTTATTTATCAGGTAAGCTGGAAGGCCTATTTTCAACATTTTACAGCATATTGAAAACGGAAATGAGGCAATCGGTTCAGGTAAGCTTTTTGGTTCAGGTAAGCTTCTTTCTCTATGCAGAAATTTACAGCAAAGCTCATATATTGAAAATGGGTAAGGCAATCGGTCCAGGTAAGCTACTTTCTACATATGCAATGACCAATGCCATTGCCACCCCAGCAAACACAATGGGGTACAGGTAAGCTACTTTCTCCATACGTTCCATTGACCAACTCAATTGCCACCCCCCAAACATCTACGGAAATATGGCAATAATTCAGCGCTCTAAATATATTCCCTGCAATTCTACCTTTAAAATGAGCCATAAGTCATTAAAATCCATCCAGCCGTTCTCGTACAATCTAACAATTTGTCCCAAAAATTCCCTGTAAAATGACCGCCAGTTAAATCCATCGAGTCGGCGTTCATGCCCTTGTTTCTCGTCAAACAAAATAAAGTAGGCGGGGTCGCCGCCCACTTTTAACAATTTTTCCATAATCTCTCGGTTGCCACCTTTACAATGAGTCATCAATCATTAAAATCCATCCAGCCGTTCTCGCACAATCAAAAAAATTGTCCAATTAAATCGCCCATAAAATCAAAAAAATCGACCATGAAAATCGATGCAAAATTCGTCGAAAGTACCAGGCGCCCATAATCGCAGAAATTCTAGTAGGTATCCGCCAAAAAATGCTTAGCCAATGTCATCACCAGTTTCATTTTGTTTTATATTGCATACACTGAATTGGGTTGCAGTTTTGGCTAAGTTTGTTTTGGTGGATACCTACTGGAATTTCTGCGATTATGGGCGCCTGGTACTTTCGACGAATTTTGCATCGATTTTCACGGTCAACTTTGGAACGGCTCGATGGATCTTAATGTTTGATGGCTCATTTTAAAGGTTGGAACAGAGAGATTATGGAAAAATTATTAGAAGTGGGCGGGGACCCCGCCTACTTTATTTTTTTTTGACTAGAAACAAGGGCATAGTCTTTTTCTGATTGTGCGAGAACGGTTGGATGGATTTTAATGATTTATGGTTCATTTTAAAGGTAGCAACCGAGAGATTATGGGAAAATTGTTAAAAGTGGGCGGCGACCCCGCCTACTTTTTTTTTGACAAGAAGCAAGGGCATAGTCTTTTTCTGATTGTGCGAGAACGGCTCGATGGATTTTAATGATTTATGGATCATTTTAAAGGTAGCAACCGAGATATTATGGAAAATTTGTTCAAAATGGGCGGCGACCCCGCCTACTTTTTTTTGACAAGAAACAAGGGCATAGAGTCTTTTTCTGATTGTGCGAGAACGGCTCGATGGATTTTAATGTTTGATGGCTCATTTTAAAGGTTGCAACAGAGAAATTATGGAAAAATTGTTAAAAGTGGGCGGCGACCCCGCCTACTTTATTTTTTTTTGACAAGAAGCAAGGGCATAGTCTTTTTCTGATTGTGCGAGAACGGCTCGATGAATTATAATGATTTATGGCTCATTTTAAAGGTACACACACGTACATACTCCGCGAGAGTATTTGGGGTTATTTATTTGTATCAATGACTAGCTATTCCATTCGCAAAGCTTACCTTACTAATTTGAGTTTCTACCAAAGCAGAAAGCTTACCAGTGTCAAGGTCAACCTTCCAAATTCCTTTTTCGTCATGCTTACCTATGTTAAATATTCAACGTACCTGTCCAACTTATGTTTTTTGATAAATTAAAATAAAACACAAACGAATTGTTTTTGAATGCATTATTATTTATATTATATTATTTTCGAAGGCTGTTGTTAACTAAACAATAAATCCAACATATATATAATGCTTGTATAATGTATATGTATGGAGATCCGAAGGATTGAAATGGAATTCCGAGGACAGAGAGAGCAAATTGGTTTCTCATCTTATTATTATACAGCGGAGTTATGCTCTGGATCAGGGGAATAAAAGCCACTTACTGCATCCGTACTTCTCCGTCTTCTGGGTTGTCTCGTTGCCAAATGTCGTTTTCAAATCTTGGGAAAAGTAGGAATTTGTCCTGTAACGCTCTTCGCATCTCCAGTCGAAATACAGAGAGTATAGCTTACGTTAGTACCAAACGGGTATATTGATTCTTCACTTCCAGAGTATGTACCTAAATCAAAAACAGCTTCCAAGGTAAGGATGTCTGAAATGAAACATAATAAAGGTAATTTACCTAAGGACACATTCATATCAGAGCGACGAATTAACCGCGTCCGAACGATTGTTTTCCATAACAATTTTTTGGTTGCGGACGCCGCGAATTCGAACTGGAAAATTACAAGAAAATCCGAACGACATTCAGGTTTTTAGGGTAAGTTCGAGCGATTTTTAAATCGTCGGCATGTCGGTATGAACGCGACCAAATGTTGTGGACAGTGATTATTCTTTGAGAAATCGCGGCAAGGATGTTGTTGTTCGCGGCAAACTATTTCGAATTGGACATTTAGTTAATTAAACCGTGCTGAACCTTTTTTGATGAATTTTGATGAACTTGTCTCTTGGAATAGTCTGTTTATATTATAAATGTATTGAAATTAGTCTTCGCGTTCTTTCGCGCAAGTCGCTCTCATATGAATGGTCCTTTGAAGTCGTAAATTTAGTTGATTCGAATTACCGAAACATACGAGCATACATCAGGTCATTTAAAAACCATACATTTATATAACTTACGAGGATAACGACGACTTAAAATGAATACCCCAAACTTTTGTTTTTGTTTTATCTCTCCGCTAGTTAGAGATTTAAGTAAAGTTCTTTATTTTTTTTATTTTGATAATTTCATCATTTTTGTTTTTTTTTTAATTTTTGTTGTAATACGAAAACATAGTATTTATTTTTTATTTATACTATGTATGAAATTTTGTTGTAATTATGATGTTATAAATTGTTTTGTTTTTTTTTTCAATATATTCTTAAGGAAAATATTTTTTCTTCATTTTGCCACTCCACTTAAAATTCATTTTTGCCAGGCTACCTTAAACGTGTTTTGTTTGTTTATGTATGTATCATTATGTTTTATGTATCATCTTAAAATGTATTTATATATTTTTTTTTTCTCAAGAAATAGTACAATTATTAATTTATATCGAGAGAATTTAAATAACTCTTGTTTGTTGTTTATTTCCCCCCACTTATTTTTAAATACGATTTAATTTGATAAATTGTTTCTTATGTAAGTTGTGAAAGCACCAGACTACTTTAAAGTTAAACTGCTAATAGACTTTCCTCAAAGTTGACTATTAACGTTTATTCTTTTTTTAAATTATTTTTGTTCAATCTAAATTTTATACTGATTTTTGTAAGTCTTAACATTATGGTTATATGCGGTTGTTTATAAGATTAAATCGTTGATAACACACAAGTTATACATAGATTTTGTTAAGAATTTCTTTTTTGTTAAGTGTGCATTATAAGGAAATTAAGAATTTCTTTATATTTATATTGTTAAGAATATATTTTGTAATAATATTGTTGTTGGTTTTGTTTTCTAAAACATTTTAAAAATTGTTTTTCGCTTAAAATTAAATTTACATATATTTATTGATAAATTGTTGTTTTTTTCGGGCGATACTTATCTTTTGCTTAACTGATAACTAACTCGGTCTTATATCGCCGATAGAACTTTTTGATGAGTGCACAAAATCAAGATTATTTGGTAGCAACAACGGTGGTGGGTGGCTACGCGCTCGAGACTCTTCTTGTTCGTGGTAGGGAAAGTTTGTTTTATAATTATGGTTCATCTTCTTCTTGATGTTAGGCGAGGAGAACAAAGAGCTCAAAACGTTCAATGTCGATTTGATGCAGTCACGAAAATGACGACGCTGTTCATCGGTGAGATAAGACCGTTATAAATATAGTTTTGTGTTTTTTATATATATATATATATATGTATATATTTTGTTGATAGATAACAAGAAAAAACATTTAAACTTCAAATGGTTGACTAGAATTTCTACTCTAAGTACACAATAATAGTTTTCCATTTTCTGTTTGTAATGCAATAATATTTGTTTATAACTTTTTTTGAATAAGATAATTTGGTTAAATATGTGTTTTTTTTTTTAAGTACATAATATGAGTTGATCTTAACTCTGTCTAATTTTTTTTTCAGTTTTCTTCTCCTGATACCTTGAAGAGTATCTTAAACCTAGATTGGGTAATCATAAAAGTTGTATTTGTTTTTTTTTTCGTTTTGAAGGAACATCGCTGCGGGTAGTGCGTTGATGTTTTGTTTAAATATATATTTTTATTAGTTATGGTTCATTTCTTTATATAGAAACTTAAACACTATGTTATTTTTTCTACTTGGCATATAATGATTTTGATTTCATCTTCTTTCGCTTTCATTATACCATTCCAAAAACTAATTCAATATTGCAAGAGTATATTTTTTTACGAGAATATATCGAGCATTTTTTTTCTTATATCGTAACTTACATCCAACACGTGTGCTTGCTGAAGACTTTCGTAAAAGTAAGAGAGATTATGTTGTTTGTTAAATTACCTGAAGCATATTTGTTTACCAGTGGTATTCTTTAGTACGCCATATGCAAGGCAGGACTTTAAGTGGTTACAGACAGGTACTTTGACTAGAAGGGAAAGTCATGAAATATTAAATTAAAAAATAGGTACGTAAATAAAAAAATATATAAATAATACAATAATTAATAAAATATTACTCTAATAAACTGTATACAGAAAAAATCGGTTATAACGACAATTGAAGGTGCTGACGTATTTGGTCGCTAAAAGCGATAAATAAAGGGTTTTTCAATAAGAGCGCTACAAAAGTTTTTTTAAATAAAACAAAAACGGTTTTGGATATCAATGAAATTTTTTATTCGTGTGAAAGTACGTTCGATGCCATTATGTATCGATTTATTTTGCATGGCCATCACGGGCACGCTTGCAGAAGTCCAGACGCTGAACCCAATTTTCGACGGTTTTCAAGCATAAATCGGCCGATACTGCTGCAATTTCACGTTCGATATTCGTACGAAGTTCATCAGTCGTCGCTGGCTTGTTGGCATAGACCATAGACTTGACGTAGCCCCACAGGAAATAGTCTAACGGCGTCCAATCGCACGACCGAGGCGGCCAAGCGACTGGACCATTTCGTGAGATAACACGGTTTCCAAACTTGGTTTCCAATAAATTGATTGTGGCATTCGCTGTGTGGCTTGTGGCGCCGTCCTGTTGGAACCACATGTCCTCCAAGTCCATATCACCCAATTGGGGCCAAAAATATTCGGTTATCATTGAACGGTAGCGATTCCCATTCACAGTAACGTGCCGGTTTTGATCATCACGGAAGAAGTACGGCCCAATGACGCCGCCGGCCCATAAACCACACCAAACCGTAATTTTGTCGGGATGCAATGATGACTCATGGAGTAGGTGTGGATTGCTGCCTGACCAATACCGCATATTGTGTTTATTGACGAAGCCATTCAGCCAGAAATGCGCCTCATCGCTGAAGATGATTTTTCGATGAAAACCTTTAACGTTGAGGCCACTGACTCCGAATTTCGGTAGTAAATTTTAATAATTTCGACTCATTGTTGGCTCGTATATCTTTCCATCATGAAATGGCAAACCTTACTGAAGAGAAATGTCAAAAGAGCGGCAAGAAATTCGGCGTCGTTTGCTGTCCCTGTCGCTCTACTTTTGTAGCGTCCCTGTTGAAAAACCCTTTAGTTGTAACCGATATATACAGAAGAATGTACCTATGGTTTGAATCATATCAAATCAATTTAAATTACCGGTTTCTTTAATATTAAAGACGTGGCGACAAAGCGTTGGCAAAGTTTGGGCTAGACTGCGTGCAACCAATAATCTACTACATCTTCGCAGTGGGGTGGCGTCCATATAACCCCATTCATACCGTCTTCCTTTTTTTTATAATTTACACGAATTAAAGGGATTTTTTAGTACCCTTATAATGTAAAAGCTACACAACTTAGGATTAGAAGATAGGGAGAGATGCCGATGCACGTTGGTTTTGAATGTTTTTAGATTGTAATGTGAAGGAAAAATGAAGCCAGGAAGAGCTTCCCACGTTCGTATTGTACGGCTAAGGAAAGATTCTTTGTATTTCACTATACGGCCGAAAACAGGCTTAAGGGTGAACTGATGAGCATTCCTGGCATGGCGGGTATTGCGGTTTTTATGTTCTAAGCGTGGAATGCAGCTAGCTATTTCGTTTGAGCACTTATGATGGAAATATCGATAAAACAGCGGTAGACAGGAAACATTAAGACGATGACTAAAAGAGTCAAACGTTTCCGCGATATCCCGATCGTCAGTTATTTTGATCGCGCTCCCAATATGTTATTGGGGCACCGGCCCAGATATGGCCGTTGTACTCAATTTGTGTCGAAAACGTCTTATAAATTAAAGGCCGATCAGATGGGGTAAAATAAAAATATTTAAAATTTTAACGCGACAATACTTTCTAGTTTCTACCAAATCACTGGAAGCCCTACCAAACGAACTTAAGAATATGTAGAGTTCTTTTACTCATTATAACCGATATTAAGTTAAAAAAAAGCGAATAAATAAGGTCGTTGTAAGCAACATGTTTTAATAACCGATATTTTATTAAATGCAATTATATGGAGCCGAGTCGAGACTCAACGATTTGGTAACCGATGTCGTTATAACCGATTTTCACTGTATTTGTTTGAAAAAATCTTACCTTTACTGGAAAAGAGTCATGATTTTAGAAATGTTGACGCTTCCTTCCCTTTGTAGAAATCTGGATTGATCTTCTTAGGATGTGACCAGATTCTTGGATCAAATGTGACAGCTACTGGACCGCTGTAAAAGTTTTGTTGGATATTTGATCACAAGTTTAGAAATGTTGGTGATCGATATCATGTCGATTTGGTTGCTGACCAAAATGTTGACCTCAAAAAAGCGGCATTAAATTTATTACTTTGATCCCACCTGCAGTTTTTGGTGAACACACAAGACAACATTTTGACGCCTTCATTCCTCTGGACTAAAAAAGTGTTTTGTTTTTGTAAAGCAGGAACGCTACTTTTCACTGTCCAGACTTCATAATACTGAGAATCGGAATTCGTCGCCATTTACTCGTAACTGTCCCAAATGAATCCACGCCACAGAGTATGTCATCATTCGATTTATCAAAGTATACCCATGCACAATATATCGGTGCGTTCTGCTGTTGATGTTCTTGACCAATCTTTACTTCTTTGTGTTCAAAATTCGTCCTCAATTTTTTGTTTAGTTTGAAATTTTATGAACTTGTTTATGTACTTTATGGGAAGTAATAATATAATAATTTTTACTTAATATAATATTTGAATTGTTACATAATTTTTTTTGTCAAACTGCTACTCTTACATAAGTTTTTTGTTTTTCTTGTTTCTTTTTTTTTCTTGTTTCATTTATGGCTTAATGATTTAAACCTCTACATTTCGACTCTCTAAGTAATGTGTTCATGTTTCACACTTTGATTTTGTTTTTATTTTTACTTAAACTTAATCGCAAACTTAAAAATCATTTCTACGTTTTTATTGTTATTTTCTTTGTAATGATTTTGTTGATTGTAGATGAATGATTGATGACTTAACCTCATTTTTGGGCATGTTGTCTTTTTAATATTAAACATAAAATAAATAGAAAAACATTTTGAAATTTTAACACAAAATATTAAATCTTTAACTTAAGGTTATATTTGTTATAGTTTTTTTTTGACTTAATTCATTCCGCTATATAAGTGCTTTGCGTTAATATTTAAATATAGTTCCCACTACTGGAAAAAAAGTTGAATAAATACCTTTTTCTCTTTGCTTTCTTTTTAATAACAATATTTTGCTTTACGTGTTTAATGCTCAAAATCTACGCATGTTTTTTTTTTGTTTTTTTTTAATAAATGTCTACATTTACTTTTGGCATATTATAATTTGTCTAATTATGTTCTTGTTTAGCTCAAGCGAAAACTAAAGGAATCTAAAATTGAGTTGCAAAGTGGTAGTAGGAGTAGGAAGAATGTGAAATTGTTTGCAACGTTTTTCACGCTTTTAAGTGGGAAGTTGAAATGAAATTCTAAGAAAAATAAAATTTAAATTTAAAAAAAATCCAAGAAGGACAGACTGTTTGTTTTTTTTTTGCATTTTGATATTTGTTATAAAAGGCGGTGTTGGTGAAATAGCGTTCTTTGTTTTTGTATAAATATATTTTTTTACTTTTCAAAATTTACTACAAAGTTTTTTTTACTTTTATTTTTGTTTTATCAAAAAATTGCTAAAAAAACGTTTTTTCTTAGAAAAGCATGTTTTTTGTTGTTGTTTTAATCTGTGGGAAAAAAATTGTTGCCAACTGAGCGGTTTTTGTTTTATTCGTATTTGTGTGCTCTTTTTTGGGAAAAGGTCGTCTTTCTTGTAAAAATTCTTATATAGAGGTTTACAGGGTGGTATTAAGAGTGCGTTTTGGTTGAGTTGTTTAGTTTTCGTCTAAAAGTAGCAGTCTACTTTGAAACAAAAAAAAATCATTTTGTTTAAATAAGAAACCGTAAAAGATTGTAGAGATAGTTTTGTTTTGTCTACATTTTGCTTGGGTTGGTTTGGGAGAAGGTGGAGAAAAAAAATTTAAAGAGTTCAAATTAATAAACGTAAAAGAACATTTTGTTGAAATAAGAAAACATGTTGGTTTTGTTTTTGGTGTAAAATGGCTTTTGGATATTTTTTTACGTTTTTATTTCTAATTTTTGTTGGTTTGATGTTCGATTCATGTTTTTTTTTATCCGATTTTACATTTGGGGCCTTATTTGCGTTGGTTTGTTTCGCCCATTATTTTTGGTATATATGTACTTTTTTTTAAAGTTATTGCAACCGCCTTGGTATGGTATTATAGAGCATTGCACGGAATTTTGTGAATATCCATAGAATTAATGTGACTAATTGGATTAAAATTGGTCGATGGTGGAGTTCTTGAAATGTTCTACGTTTCACGTTATGCAAGAAGATGCTTTTGCTATTGTGGTAGTTATAGTTGTTGTTATTATAGTAGTAGTATTGTGTTTTAGCTTTTAGACTGTTGTTGTTGTCAGTACTAATGGTGTTATTGTTGTTGAAAGTTTGAATGTTATTGTTATTGATGGTGTTGATGTTGTTGTTGCTATTGCTGTGTTGGCTGTTGCTTTTCGAGTTGGTGTAATATTACATGATTACACATTTGCCTTTCTCGGCCCACGGATTGTTTTTCTTATCCGGGGCATTGATGAGAGGATCATTTTTTTCGTTCTCCTCGATGAACGAGCGCATTCTAGAAAGATAAAGAAAACCCATAAAATGTAGATGGTTGAATTATTTATAATACTATATACTCGGTAGTCTTCATCATAAATAAGAAAAAATATTGATTGCTAGGTAGAAACAGCTTTCACGGCGATTGAAGAACAGGCGAAATCTGTTGGACATGTAGTAAATGAGGACAAGACTAAATACATGCTATCAACAAACAAACAAACAAACATCTGTCCGCCGCCTAGGACCAAACGTCACTATTGATAGCAACAATTTCGAGGTAGTTAAGGAGTTCATCTACCTCGGAGATGAACTCCTCGAATGACACCTTAGTGGAGATCCGGCGAAGAATTACCCTAGGAAACCGCTGCTACTTCGGTTTGGCAAAACAACTGGGCTCAAAACTCCTAACTCGGAGGACGAAATGTAGCTATGCTTTACAAAACTCTTATCCTGCCAGTTCTGCTTTATGGCGCCGATTGCTGGACGATAAGCAGGAAGGGAGAGCTGATACTGGGCTCCTTCGAAAGAAAAATTCTTCGGCGGATTTGTGGTCCTGTGTGCGAGGAGGGCGAATGGAGGAGAAGATACAACCGCGAACTCTATGAGCTGTACCAAGATGTGGATGTAGTCCAAAAAGCCAAAATACGTCGAATACATTGGCTCGGCCACATCGAGCGAATGGACAATAATGCTCCAGCTAAGAGGATCTGCGAATCCCAGCCCCCAGGTTCGAGAAGGCAAGGAAGACCGAACCTCTGTTTCAAAGACCAAGCCATCGCGGATGCCAGAGCGCTTGGTCTGGACAACTGGAAGCAGCGTGCCCGGGATCGTAGAGGAAGAAGGCTGCTGTGTCGCCTCTTCACGAGTCGGGAGCCCGTTAAGTAGATAGAAACAGCTACTTTGAGGACGTTTTCTACACTTGGTATGACAATATTTTCAAAAACAATGGTTGCTTTAACTCTTATACAAAAGGAATGATGCTCCGGGCAACTATAAGTACTTATATAATAATCAATCTATCCTATCACTTCCTCCTTCTTCCTAATATTGACACTTAATTAAATGTAATGCAATGCACAATTGTTTGTGGTAGAAAGTCATTTTTCTACCAATTGAACCACATGATCTTACCACGACTTATTGAAAAAGTTTTTAAACTTCAAAACAAACATAATTAATAAACATATCGTGTAAATTCAGAAACGTCAAACATATGCGCAGTGATGCGGCATCACTGCTCATTTGCGATGCTGATGCGATGCACAGTTTAAGCTGATGCGTTGCTGATTGAATATGGCGTTTGAGTTTTAGAACGCATTGTTTAAATCAAACATTTAAAATGGAAGTTTTGCTAATAAAAGTTTTAGTCGATAACTTTGATCGTAAAGACGATAAATTTAGTTTTAATATGTGTGAAGCAAGAAGAAAAAGGTCGAAACGCATACGGACTTTAATTAGCAGATTTAAAAGAAGGAAACTTCCTAAGATTTGGGACTATTTCAAAGTTCTAGAAGAATATCCAGACGATGTATTTCAAAATCATTTTAGAATGTGCCGCTCCACCTTAAATGTAAGTCCACTAATGATTAAACTTTTCTAAATGGAAACCAAACCATGTTTCTAGGATTTGCGAAAATCATTAAATCCTTTTTGGAACCTTCTTATACACCTTCTTATAGTATCTATAAATTAAAATGTTTGTTTACTTACTTTTTTTCTCTTCCGAAATTTTTCTTGCTTTTTTCCCGGCGAATCAACAGCGCATCAGGTATTTCTGTGATGCTTTTTTTCGTTATGTTTGCGCATCAGTTTGATCAACTTTGCAATAATGAACACTTGACGTTGAAAGTGATGCCAATAGTTGCGTTAATGAACATTATGCAAAGCATCATGAGCATCATGATGCCAGTGATGCGTTACTAAATTTGCACTTCATTCTCGAAAAATACCCGAAAGTATTCAAAGGCGAGTATTGTCTTATTGATCCAGATCCAGAATTTACGTTCTATCTCCAATCACTAGCTCATAGAAGACTTGTCGCTGGCCTTTTTCTGTTGTGTCGATACCACGGCAGATGTTCTGCAGAATTGAACGAAACTAGGCTAAAGCTAATGCTCTCACCATCTGGGATCTGTAATACAATGCTACAAGTACTTGTACAAGTGAATTCATATAACTGTATCACATTTCTCTAACATGAAACTACAAGTCGACTGGCAGCTCTTCAAGTGTAATGGGCCAATACTACAAGTGGGAAATTGTGTTATTATCATCTTTTTGTAACTCAGAGCTACAAGTGTAGAACAATTTAAATCGCAGTTGTATTGAGAATCGTGCTGCTTATCTCTTTTCAAATGGACCCTTGTTAGCTGAATCTACAAGTCGAGGGAAACTTTTGTTTCTTACAAATGTAAAGATTTTTTTCTGTGTTACAGAAATAATATCAACTTGTCAGACTAATATAATCCTATAAGTGTGTGTATACTTGTATACTTGTAGCTTTGTGTTAAAGGCCCCTGCTGGTGCATTTGTCAAAACATTTTCATATAAAAAAAGAAAACATTGGAGAGACAACTTTCAGAAAGAACACAATTTAAAACTATTTACTGGCCGATCCCTTCAGTAATACCTAAGCGTTTTCTCAATGTCCCACCTCTTGCGAAAGTCCGACAAATACCCATTCCATTATTATGAGAAGGTAAAATTATAGATCGTTCCAAAAATATAGCTTATTTTTCAGCAACACTATCTGAACGCATCTCGGGGTGCTAGTTTAGCGTTACATGTTCGCCTCTCCTGAGAGGAGAAATCGAGTGAGGACTATTACGCCACCTGAAGATTATGATTGTGAGACACATTGATGATTGAAATGATTGAAGATCTTCCAAGGAACTAATAGAGTTCTTTTTGAAAATTCATCTATTTGACTTTCAAGCAAGTGTAAGATAAATAATTTGAGGTTAAATTTGACAAAGCGTTTTTTTGTAGCCCTTTTAAATTGTCCACCTATTCTTGAAGTATTAAATTCTTAGAAATATAATATTTAATAACCTAATTTAATATCCACGAGTCATATTTCCCCTAAGCCCACGCTGTGCAACGATTGACAGATTGTACAAAAAAACATTTCTAGCGTGCAAATTAGAAGAAAAATCTGCAGAAAACTGTTGTAGCTGCGGCAAGAAATACAAAAAAAAAACAAAAATTTTCGGAAATGAAAGTGCTTCTCTTGGGTTTCTCCTTTTTTTATATTCCAATTACTTAAGGTGGCAATTCACCAAGTCGTTTATTCGCTACCCACTCACAAACAGGATACCTATATTTTGTTATTGTTGTTGCTACCTTAAACCTTTTTCCTCAGTCACTATTCTGTATTCCCATAATAAATATCAAACCTAACTAACCAAAAAATAATTCTACCCATGACCACACTGTCAGTCATATTATTTTCAGTAAACATATTTTCCTCTTACAATTTCACACTTGAACGGCTTAAACGCAGGGATTTTCGCCGAGGCCTGCAAAATAGGCGTTTTTACTGAGTGCACTTAGGGAAAAAAAGGAGCCTTGCCCAAAACAACAATCCACGTGATAAATGATCCCTACCGTAAGTGGTTTCATTCTTTCCCTTAGCTATTCCATAAGGATGTGAGAGAACGTGAAAACGAGATTACCCATCACAATCTCATTCTCAAGATATTTTTGCTTCTCCAACTTTAGGAGACAACAACTTCATAATTTCGTGAGTAGAACACTATCTGCGAGGGGTAGCTTTCAAAAAGTTTTTTTTAATTAACCCCGACAGACCAGATAAAAGGACTATGCTAAGCATTTCTATATCTCGAGAAGATATTTGAATAAAAGAATCGTATCAATTTTCTTGGACAGGAAATAACATTTAATTAGAAGCGTCACAGGTTTCTTTTAGTTCCCAGGCATTCAAGTTTGATTGGTTTTCTTTACCTGTGTGTTTTAAATTTAGAGGATTCTGCTGACCAGTGAATTATCCACTCACACGGAAATCTTCCACCACCAGCTAAACTGTTAGTAGTTGCTTGGTGAGCGTCTACTTTGTTGGAAATGTCGGTTCGTTATAAGGCTTTTTTTGTTACCAATTAAATTCAGTTGTTTCCTGGTATCTGGAAAATTTTAATGAAATTTCAAAATTCCGGAAGCTCTTGCAATTCGATGGTGCACTATCCGTTTGCCCCTTGAGAGTTTAGTCATCTTTAACTGATTGATTCTGTCAGGGTAAAGAAAGAAGTGTTGGTAATAATGTGCTTCAAATAGTACTGGCTTTTCTATGTGTGGTCATATGTGGGTTTATGACAAAACTTAGGAAAATAATAATAAAATTAATAATAATAATAATAAAAATAACAATAATAAAATTAAATTAATAATTTGTAAATTTGTAGTAATGTGCACTTGTTAAATGTGCTGTATGTCATTATATCCATATCAAATATGTCGTTTTGTCCATGTCATATGGACAAAATGGATTTTGATATAGGTTTGGAAAACCATTTATTTTTTTTTAGTTTGCATTTTTTTTTTAAATTAAAACAGCATTGTAAAATGTTCGCAATAAATTTATAAAGAAATAATAAACATAACAATTGCAATATCTCTTAGAAATAATATTCTTTGAATCAAAAGGCTAACAGTATGCCATTTTGGACGTGCTTCTCCTACTGGCTTTTGTATGTGTGGTCGCTTTTCTGTTCATCAGCATCAGCTTGGGTGAAAATTATTCTCTACGATGATGCTCTAGCCGCCAACTTTGGTACAACTCATTGTCAAAAGCAGACAAACAATAGTAAAATAATTGTTTCCATTCATACGCATTGCTTCTCGACAGATTCAAAAGAGAGTTATAAGGATCAGCTATAACACACCTTGAAAGGTGATTGAACACGCGAGAGGGACACTTGTGTAATTTGTTTTTGGAGATTGGATATGGGTCTATGGAACACTTTACATATATAGTCTGCAGTTGCTTTCAAGTAGATGTAAGGCAGCCCGGACTCCATATATAACTAGGTGTATTTATAGCTAGCTTCAATACGTGTTTTGATCGGGGTCCTAAAATAATAGTTCTTCAAAATAAGTAGTTTCAACACTAATTAAGGAAGATACATTATTTGTACACCCCCTAAGAATCGGACATTGGCCCAAAAAGACTTCTTATATGGCAATAATGTCGCGAATCTCTAAATGACATCGCAGATAGATGCAACATTTTACTGCACTGGGTCCCTGGACAGTGGCATTCCAGGTAATTGCAAGGCGATCAAGTTAGTTAGAAAAGGAACCCCACAAGACCCCTTCGACAACAGAGAGGCACCGGCCATTAAATCGGTAAAGTTCAAACTAGCAGAAAATTAGAATTAGTAGAAGAGAACAATAGATGAGTTAGCACAAGCACATGTGCGTCCTCCAAACAGACATGAACAAAATACGATGCTCTCTGTAAACAGGAAAAATATAAGCTCGGTGATTTGAGCTATCACCCATTGCCTTCTAGGCAGACATCCCACCAGAATGGGAGGACCCTCCAATGACTTCTGCAGAGGTTGCAGAGACGTGGAAGAAGATCAAACCATCACACACCTTCTGTGTAACTGCTCTGCACTAGCCAATATAAGGAAACGATTCTTGGCAACTATTTCTTTGAAAATCTAAGCGATCTTAGCGAGACAGATGTTTGCTGCATAAGCAAATTCGTCACAAAATCCAAATAGTTAAACTAACTTGAGGTTGAACCCACTGCTACTGTGACAATCCCTCCTCCGTGCCCCCTTTATGTGGACCAGTGTGGCTTGAGGTTCGTACTGCAACAGTCATCTCAAGCCACAGTCCATCTATGGTGCGCGTGAAATTTAGTGGTTCGTATGCCATATCGTCAAGAACCGAAATTCGACTATGCAGTTGTTTCATCCCGGCAACCCTTCCATGGATTCAGATAACGTTTTTCAGGGTCCGACTGAAGCAGTCACCCGAAAATAGGGGGTAGTTTTGTGGTTAGACTGAAATAGCCACCTCAAAACACTCTCTTTTCTGAGGACTAGGAAACAGAAGGGGTTTGTACTTAAGCAAGCACCCCAGGAAGCTCGATCGGATACAAATGTGACATCGCCCCTAGCATCACCGTACAGGAGAAAAAACCGAAATCCTCAATCAATTCAAATAATTGCTCATCAAATATTCACCGACGGAATTGTATCCCAACAACTGCCACCATTCTACAGAAATCCATCACTAAGTTTTCTCACAACAAGCGTTTTCCACCAACAATTATAACAGCAGCGCCCTCCTGTTGTTTCAGTTGAACTGGAATGAAAAATGCAGAGGCTACAAATAAAGTCAAATCAACCCCCAAAGAAATCAAAAGCCAAGTATAGTACAGACATTGTGTTCCTGTACAAAAGTTGTATGCCCCTTGGTACCTACTGCCACTTTCCAAATCATTTATCGAACCAATAGAAATGTCAAAATATTTCTCCCAAAGGTTTATTTTTACAATCCCCTAAGACAAGGCAACAATCGAATCTGTTACGATATACTATTACGTTTGTTTTTTTTTTTGGCGTTCAATCAAAATAGAACAACAACAAAATTGAAGTTATCCCATTATAATGCTGTTTTGTCAAGTAAATGTGTCAGTGATTGAGAGACTTCAAAACAAACCATAAATAGAGGAAGGAATGACGAAAAAAAACTCGCTCAATATGATCAACAGTGAATCAGATGATGAATAAGAGTAGAACCACCGACAAATGGTCGACGGCATGGGCGACCTATTACATGCTAACGAATTGCTAGCTGACACGACCTGATTATGGAAACTGACGCAAAGGATCTTTATACAGTCTGACTGGGCGTTGGGTGATGTGAACAAGAAAACACCATTAAAGTAATGGCGGCATGATAATGATGGCGTTTCTTTCTTCCTTCGTCGTCGCCTTGTATTTTACAAGCTATCAAGGATACTATTCAAAGTAATTTTAAGATGGATGTAATTTATTTAAAACAGAAAGTAAAAAAGTTGCTAGTTAGATGAGGAAAATAACAGACTGGATCACCATTTAGATGGATTTAAATGTGAAATGGAAATTGTATCTGGAGTTTTTTGTTGTTTGTTTCATTTCTTACTTACATTTTTGTATTTAAGGAATTTGATGAGTTCTGTGGAGGTAAGGCGTGTTTAGGGCAGTTTTTTCCCCCACTTATTTATTTAGCGTATTTATGGAAAAACAGTTCGTACTATTTTTACATTTAACAACAAATATAATAGGAAGAAAACGAAATACATGCATAAATACATTCTCTTGAAAGCACATTTCATTTGCTGCTATCTTCTTCCTTCTTATCGGCGAAGTTATGATCACAATTAAAAGGACCATAACGCTCCCAGTTTACTGGCTGTGGGAATCTTCGACCTTTTTTATTTGCTGCTATAAATGACTTTTATTAAAGGAAAGCTGAACAAATAAGATACAAACTGAAAACCCAGTCTGCAATAGGAGTGGGTCTTAACTTTGAGTAAGCCATTTGATGTCGAATCCTGAATAGATTTCGCATCACATACCCTCTAAATCGTGCAATATAATGAGGCCGGAGTGCGCATTACGACCAATGGAGGTATTTACGGCTCATGATTAACGATGTTTAATTTGCAAATACGGATGACCATAATCTGAATGAGATGTGGCTTCGGTAAGATGGTGCTACGTGCCAAACGACGAATGCAACCATGGATTTATTGAGAGCAGACGAGAAGATGATTTCGAGAAATGGACCAACCAAGGTCAAGCGATTTGACATCTGTGGATTAATTCCTCTGGGCGACATGAAGTCACTGGGTAATGTTGATAGAAAATTAAGGCCTTCCGGACCCACATTCGTTGTGTTATTTATGACATTAAAGCCAGCAGTGTTCGAAAAAGTGACCCAAAATAGGAGGCAGTGGCCTGATTGTAGAGTACGAAGTCGTTAACTCAGTAGAAAGTCAGCCTTAGCTTCTTGAAGTTTGTCACCATGAATTCGACGTTTGACAAATACCTATGTTGCATACATAAATGTGCATACCTTTCCTCCTACAAGCATTTCAAATAGCCGAATTGTATTTCAGACGATACAATCGTGTTATCTTACAAATGCATCCGCAGTCCCTAGATCCCATCATTTCCTATGGTGTCATATGCAGATAGAATGTTTGCACATTCCACCACGTTCGTGAACTGGTCGCACTTAGCTTCCAAAAGTGTCAACTATCCTCTTCAAGGTAAAGTGACATTCTCAATTTTTCTACGCAGAGCAGACATTTTTAAATAGTTAGTAAGAGAGTCTTAAAAGTGACGCGAAACCGCGAGGAGCTGAGAAAAAATAAAACCCTCTCTCTATTAAGATTGTATTTTTATTTTCAAATAAATGTTCGAAAAATAAATCGATCTAAAGCAACACGCTTGTAAAAATTAATGTGATGAAAAACTGAAATAAAATTTCATTGAATAACCAGTGCGTCTTGTTTCTTTTTTGTCGTTTCATACTTTTTGTTGTTTTATCACAATTCGCGCTAAAAGCACAATTATCGCAGTCTAATTTTGAGTGAAGTAGTGTTCTTGTTTTTCGACGAAAAGAAAGCGAATAATAGCAAGTAATTCTTTTTTAGCAAATCGTAGTCAATCTGTCACACGTATTGGATTACAATAGTACAGTTAATAAAACATAACACCTAGCATTTGACACATGAAACCAAACACTTCTTCCTCGATCTCCTTTTTGGCCTGTCATGACTTTTTTTAATTAAAATATTAAATCGAAATGAATTAAATTAATCCTGGAGTAGTGTTTCATTTCAAATGGAATTATCGCAAATATACATTGAATAACACGGTTAGTATATAACATTGATCAGCTGTTAAGATAGTAGAATTAAACGAAAACTAGAAGTGTCTTTAAATAATAAAAAATAAATAAAAATATTAGGCATTAACGGCCCATATAGGTGCTCAAACGGTGCCGTGACATAACCCCAAGCGTCATAAGCTAAAATCTCGAAATTTGGCCTTATGTCGCTTTTTGAAAGTGACAATTCAATTTCAATTTAATTTATTTACAAATTATTAAGTACATGTAAGACTTTGTCTTTAAAGAGTACTAACAAAATTAACATTTAGAGTTCCCTTACTATAAAAATTATATAATAAAACAGTTAATGAAATTACATGTATATTTAATATAAAATAAAGATAAAAAAGAAAGATAATAGAAAAAAATAAATATAAAGAATAGTGGGATAGATGAAGTAATAGTTAAAGACAGAAAGATAAAGAGAAGAAAAATAGGAAAAAGACAATCTACTGCTGTTGAGAAAAGTATTCAAAAAAATAGCTGTCCTGAATTCAGAGGCTCATGACCTCGGGTAAAGAGTTCCATAGCCGAATGGCGTGAGCAAAGAACAGTCGCGATGAGTTAGTGTAATTACAAGGCTGTATTATTACATTGAATACTCTTGACGACTGTGTGAATTGCAGTTTTTCGAATAGATACAATGGTGATTTTAAATAGATAATTTTATGCAAAAAAATACAATTTCTGGCTTTCAAATACTGTGTGAGAGAGCAACCAAGAATGTCGGTAAGTCGAAACATGATCATATCTTCGCAGTCCATGAACATAACGAATCATATCATTGAATGCAACGTTTAGTTTATTTTGTGAAATGGAATCAAGCTTACAGTAAACAATATCAGTGTAGGTTATTATGGGAAGTATCAGAGTTTTCATTAGTTTTGATTTTATATCACGGGGAACAAAGCTGGCACACGTCCATAGTTTCCGAAGGCAACCATAAATTCGACCAATGATGTAATTTATGTGATCATTACCAGAGAGATCCCGATTTATTATAAATCCTAAGCTCATGACTTTTTCAGCACACTTAATTTCATAAGGCATAAGGTCAAATTCCAGCATTTGGTATTATATAACTTTCACAAAGCGTCATAAGGCCAAATCCGGAAAGTGACATAAAGCCAAATTTTCGAAACCGTACCTCGCACCTACTCCAAATCAAACAGTGACCCCAAGCAGGAGGGTTGCAGGGGGGCAGCATGCCCCCATAGGCATTGTACTGTTTATGCAATCTACTTGCGATTTCGCAACTAATCCCATAAACAGTGCAATGCATATGGGGGGGGGGCATGCTGCCCCCCTGCAACCCCCATGCTTGGGGTCACTGTTTGATTTGGGGTAGGTGCGAGGGCAAATTGTTGAAAACAGCACCAACCGAAAGTGTCATAAAGCCAAATTGGCCTTATGACGCTTTTCCAATGTGTCATAATACCAAATGCTAAAATTTGGACTTATGTCACTTTCGCAATGCGACATAAGGCCAAATTTCAAAATTTGTCACGGCACCGCTCAAACCTAGCTTCTCCAACTATTTGCGTGTGCAAAGTGGAAGGGACCTACAATGTAAGGCCGAATCCGACGGCTAATTCGTGAAGCTTCTCATGACAATTTATTGATACTCTTGGATGTTTGTCAGACGATCGTAAGAGGTGGGGCAGTGGAAAAACTATTACTGTTACTTGGCCCCCGCGGGATTTGAACCTGAGATCTATATATTAGTAGTTTAACACACTAATATCAGTGCCACTGCACTTTGGACAAAATCGGTGGTTTTATTCATAGCTTACATCGGTTTGATAGCTAGCCGATAAGCTGGGAATGAGCTCTCAAGAACTGGAGGGGATTTAGATAGCAGTAGGGTAGTCAAACCACTTCTGGGCGTAGTAAAGCCCACTATAAGAGAACAAGTCACAAAGGCTGCCAACCTGAGGTGGGTGAGCCGACATAGGCAAAGAGGATCCCAGGCATTATGGCCACATTTTGACTACAAGAAATCTGGGGAAATCCTTAAATTTAGCAGAGGGCAGCTAAGGACACTGGTAGGTATCCTGTCTGGAAACTGTCTTCAGAGGAAGCTGAAGACTGACAGATATGGACACATGCAGATACTGCGACTATATGAAAGCAGATGACATAACACACTTACTGTATGAATGCGAGAGAGTAGCGAGGGGGGTTCCTAGCAAGGTTATTCTAAGAGCAGTTAGAGGAAACAGGCTACAAACTATAGGAACTAATCAGATTCTGTAGGCGAATCAGGTGTTTTTTTGAGGGAAAGCGTTGAGGTTCTGTATTCCGTCAATTGGTTCTCCTGGGATGAGCTCAGTCTGATGTGTATTGTTGAATGAGTTTTCATACTCCTATTTAACCTTCTCAAAGACTATATATCGGACCATCAAAAACGAGCTAAATAATAGACAACCACAAGAACAAGCTGGATTCAGAGAAGGATTCTCTACTACAGACCATCTACAGACAATAAACCAGCTGATCGAAAAATGCAACGAGTACAGAAAACCCCTGTACCTTTTATATATAGACTTTAGCAAGGCTCAATAGAACATAACAAAATATGGACAGCTTTAGAAAACCAAGGAATTCATAAACTATACATTAAAACTCTAAGAAATATATACAAAAACATAGGGGCGGGCTACAGTCCGCTTGGGCGAACTGTTGGATACCCTATTCTTATTCCTATATCTCATAAGTGGGCGTGGCAAAAATTTAAAGGATTTTATCGAAAAAACTAAGCTTTTGTAAATAAAAACGCTCCCTAGCTCAAACTTTGGTTTTTCAATAAAATTGTTTTATTTAATTGTGGGCGTGTCAGTAGGCGGATTTAAAAAAAATTTAAGTATGAGCATAAAGGGCACCTAGAGAGTATATACTATAAATTTCAGCTCCCTAGCTCAAACTTTGGACTTTCAAAAATAAAAAAAAAATAATTGTGGGCGTGTCAGTGGGCGGATTTTGAAAATATTTACACATGAGCATAAAGGGCCCCTAGAGAGTATATATTAAAAATTTCAGCTCCCTAGCTCAAATTTTGGTTTTTCAAAAAAAATATTTTATTTAATTGTGGGCGTGTCAGTGGGCGGATTTTGAAAATTTTATGTCCCAATCAGTTTTATGGGCCATAGATCATATATAAAAAATTTCAGCTCTCTAGCTCAAAATTCGATTTTTTCCAAAATTTTGTTTTTTTGAGTTTGTGGGCGTGTCTGTGGGCGGATTTCAAAAATTCTT
This sequence comes from Portevinia maculata, assembly GCA_949715645.1. Lineage (NCBI taxonomy): Eukaryota > Metazoa > Arthropoda > Insecta > Diptera > Syrphidae > Portevinia > Portevinia maculata. Next base: position 5,354,812 of record OX454528.1, on the reverse strand, counting down.
AAACTTGATTATTTCGGGACCCTAGAGAGTATATGGTTAAAATTTCAGCTCTCTAGGTCCAGTTTAAAGGCCTAATTTTTGCCGACGGACGGACGGACGGACGGACGGACGGACATGGCTAGATCGACATTACTATCGATGCTGATCATAAATATAGTAACTTTTAGGGGTCTACGGGCAATATTAAGGTATGTTACAAACTATGCGTCAAAATTAATATACCCCTAGAATAGGGTATAAATAGCAATGGACGAATAAAAACAGAGAGAACAGGACGTGAGTTCTGTATTAAAAGAGGAGTACGTCAAGGCGGTCCAATATCACCACCACTTTTCTCTGCAGTACTCGAAGAAATATTTAAACAGCTTGACTGGAACCGATACGGTATAGATATATGGGGACAACGATTGAACAATCTGAGATTTGCTGACGATATTGTGCTGATATCACAAAAATCGGACAACGTTCAGACAATGATAAATCAGCTAGCTTCAGTGTGTAAAAACTATGGACTATATATTAACCAGTCTAAAACAAAAGTAATGACCAACTCCACACCAAATGATATCACACTTGAAGGTATAATCATTAATTATGTTGAGGACTATATTTATTTGGGACAATTGAAATCATTTAAAAATCAAGAAGAAAAGGAAATAGATAGACGAATAACAAATGCATGGCGACAGTTCTGGAATATGAAGGAGATACTCAACGCAAAACTAAACAAAGACACAAGAAAATATATAATGGACTCTGCAATTTTACCAGTTTTGACATATAGGTTTCAAACACTGGGCTTAACATCAAATTTGACAGAGAAATTAAGGATTTGTCAGACAAAAATGGAGAGAAAACTCCTTAATATAAGATTAATACAAAGAGTTCGGAATGAAGATATAAGAAGACAAACGAACTTTATCGGCGTAATAAACAGGACGAAACAACTTAAATGGAGCTGGGCAGGACACATATCAAGAATTGAAGACAATAGATGGACAAAACTTTTGACCAAATGGACACCACCAGAAACAAGAAGGCCAACAGGACGACCAAGAAGAAGATGGGTTGACGACATCAACCAATTCAACAGCTATTGGTATCACGACGCTAAAAACAGAGATTTATGGACAATTATAGGGGAGGCTTATGCTATTTGCAACTAAATTTTAGAAAAGAAAGAAGGACTGATTTAATAATGTTTAGACTTTGCCAAATTATAATTCAATTTTTTCTTTGTATTAAACACAGGCAAATAAATACTAAATATAATAATTTAAAAATGTGAAATGTATGTAAAAACAAAAAGATATGTATTTTTATAGTAAATAAAAGCTTATAATAATAATAATAATTTAACCTTACGTCGGTTCGATCACGTTTCAAGGCATGAAAAAAGTATCTTCAATATGCCCTTAAACAAATATCTTGACTTCCAAGCAGTCATGTTTCTATTTAAATTAATTCAGAATAAATTACCTGAATATTTGTTTGAAAAGCCCGAAGTCATTTTCGAATACTAAGTTTATGTCACTTAGGCCCGTTTGCTGATACTACACTTAGCGATTTAAGTTGCACATAAATAACTAAGTGCAACTAATTGGTTTGCACCAAAATCAAAGTTTGTCATAAATGAGATAAAGTTGAACTTATTTTATGGGGAAGAAAAAGTAGGCCATAAAGCGTTTAGGTTGCGCTTAGGCAATTTTAAAGGTTATGTTTTATAATGACATTTAAGTAGCGCAAAAAAATATAGTTCTTGCTTTAAACAAATTAAAATAACAAATAGGACGAATTAACAGATTTGTTGGAAGACGATGTTGAAGTCTTGGAACTCATTGAAGTGGCTGCTCCTCGTCAGATTAACGACAGAAATGAGTATTTTTATAGCTTTGGTGAACTTGACTTCTACAAACGATTTCGCTTAACTAAAGACATGACGTTCATGTTCTAGAACAAATAGTTGAAGCTCTAGAACGGCCTTATAACAGGTATCAAATGAGTTTTTCTAAATTCGTGCTATAACTTTATATTCGCTAAAAACTATTCCAACGCACTCATTAACCAGCTTTTAGTAGCTCTACGATTTTTTGTCACTGGGAATCTTTTTCTAAGTATTGCTGATTTTGGGGGGATGCATGTTTCCACTGTTTCAAGGATCGTGTTAAGAGTTTGCTGTTTTAAGTGACTTGGTTTGTACTTTGTCCAATCTGATGCTGTTGTTGTTTCCCTCCGTTTTTCTCCATTCTAAAAATAACAATAATCGTTATTGAAATATGAATCAAAGTTGTTCGCATTTATTTCACGTTTTTTGTATTGCTACAAGGTTGGTCTTCTACAATAAGGTCATCGAATAACTCATCCACTTCGTCACCATCAGGAACATTGTCAAAGCTTTCTATTGTCTTCGGATTCATTATTGAGTATGCGAGGTCAAAATTAGGATCAGTCATGTGTTGCGCTTTGCCACCTCCAGTCTGAATCACTGATATTTTTTCATCCGCGGCCATCTTCCTTTTTTGGTGTGCTTGGTAGACATTTTTTAGCGACTCAATACTCCGGTAATAAGCAGACACCGATTGGGAATTAAAGCTATCGGTAATTCGTGCCCAAGCCGCTTTCTATTCTTTCTAAGTTACTCCGTCTGTTTTTTTGTTTTCTATTATTAATTTTTCTTCAAAGGCGCTTTGAAGAAGCGTGCGTTTTTATTTAACGAAAAATTTGGATTTCTCACTCTTTTTTTATCTGCCATTATCGAAAAACTAAAACTTTATATTAAAAAATCTTCCAATTTCACTTTTGCGCACTGAAATGAAACTATTTTGAGGTTCATTTGATATTTAGCGATATGTACAGCAAAGTTGGCTGCATTTCAAATTATTTTTATCTTAGCTAAGTACAACTTAAATATTTTCTGACAACTGAAACTAAATTAAGTTGCACTTAAAACTTAAAATAAACTTAGTTATGACATAGATTTAAGAAAAGTATCAGCAAACGGCCTTAGTATTTAACACAATTTTTAATCAAATCATTACTTGTTGCGAAATTAGTTTTCGTATAATTATTTACAATTCAAAGTTCTAACGGGCTTTAAAAATAAAACATCCCTTACATTTTACAAAAGGTATCTCCAATGACTGGGAACTATTTTCAGAACTTAAATCATACCTAGGGTTCATTCAAGAAAATATTATTGGTTTATTGTGTCCGAAAGTAATGAAGGCTTTTGTCCAAACCTTTTTCAGAAAAGAACTCGGCGCTGCGAAATTACGCCCGGAAAGGCAAAATGAAATTTTCGCAACTACCAACGGTTGGAGAATCCAGAATTTCAGTTGAGTTTAAGATTTTTTTTAAACTGTCACATTTCGCTATTTTGACAATCTTGTTTGAAGACAACTACAGGGTGGTTCAAATAAGACCAACCAATGTTAAACACGACTTACTTTTTTATTTATATACAGCACAACTATAGACTGTGTTTCTCCGAAAATCCTAGGGCAACACACCAGAATCAGTTACACCCATCCAGATGCACTGTTTAATGCGGTGTTATTTCCGAAAAAGTTATCGGCACATATTTCATCGAGAATGAGGATGAAACGCCAGGAAAGATTTCCGGAGTTTCTTACACAACAATGATCGACAGCATCCTTATTTGTGGTTCCAACAAGATGGAGGCACTGCACATACTGGTCGGCAAACTATGGAACTGCTTCGTGACATTTTGGGAGAACATTTGATTTCCAAAAATTCAGATTTCCCTTGGCCTTCACTAGATTTAACTGCTCCCTGATATCATATTTCATAAATAGCGCCTTAATTTTCATTAAATTTATTCAATATATAACAAAAATAATTAAAACGAATGATTATACGTGTTTCACATTGCTAGGTCTTATTTGGGCCATCCTGTACATATCACTCTAAGACGAGAGAATTAATTGATGGAGGCAAGAAAATGAATAGCTGTATCTAAAGGAAAATGTTTGGTTAGAAATAACTAATGCTTTGATATTATATCAGTTGAGTGCGTTTGATCTAGTGAAAATCAAGTAAAGTAATAATTAGCAAGACGCGTCTAATTTTCGTCGGAAATTTTCATTAAGTGAGCCTTTCTTGACATCAAACAGGGCTGTCATCAATTTGTCCGCCCTTTATCAAACTATTGATGTTAGCTTAAATCATAGCCACAACCCCTTGCAATTAATTCGAAAATGTTATCAAATTACTCGCCCTTGTTTGACGTGCCACAACGACAATATGAAATTATGTACTCCTTAATTTCTTCTGCTGAGTACCTCTAGTCAAAATACAATTACCATGGACACAAATTGAAATCAGCTCCAGGCATAACATATCCCAAGAGGGATACCGTCTAAATTATCGCTCATTTAACTTCCAGTCACCACAATAATGTCACATAAGAAAAACAATCCAAATAATCATCTGGTAATCAACCAGATAACATAAGCCTGCGTAAAGCCAGTTTATGCATGTGAAAAACATATCCTACTTCTGAACCACGAGCAAACATGTTCTTAGAATTATTGCGCCCCAATGATATCCTGTATTCACGTTTGGGTGACGGTGAGTAAATAGCCTCATTCGAATACTCCAAGGAGTCATTATATACGTATTTTATTTAGCAGAAATAATTAATTAAACCAAACAGCAGCAGAGACGGAAATAGGTAGCCGCCACTCTTTTGTTGGGATTGCAAAAGCAAATTATTAAACTTTACACATTTGAAGTGAACAAGATGGCTACTCTGGAAAATGGCCTCTGGCTATCTCATTGAAAGTGCGACATAACAAACTTGTGATACTACTTGTCATATGGGTTTCCCTCTAAACTTAGCTGCATGAGGTGATGCGACTTGCTCGGAGTGGGTGGTCGGGTGGAAGCTGGTGCTCAAGTAAAAGTTTTCCCTTGGAAATGGAGAGATGAAAATTGTTTGTACATTTATACATATTTTCCAGGCAATTTGCATTGGACTTGTGATGCTGATCCTTGTTTTTGCCTTGTTTGAAAGTTCCTACAGAGTTTCGATAGGTTTGTATTTTGTTTTCTTGAAATGCCGTCGGAGAATTTCTAATGGAATTCGCTATATGTGGTAAATGTAGATAGTCTAATGGCCAGAGGGTGTGAACGAATTTCCTGGATAAAGATGTTAGGTGTTGAAAAGAAGTTTTGCATTTTTAAGTGATGGATGATGGCTTAATGTGGTGGAAATTTTGCAGGAGCGTGCGAATCAAAATTGGGAAAATTATGTTATTCTGGCGATTTGATGTTTTTGACATATATTGGTAGATAGATCCAGTATGGGGCAAAATGTTAAAAGTAACTTTAAGGCAAACAACAGCTGGCTTATTATCATTGTAATTTTTCAACAGTGCATTGCAAAGTTGGTTTAGTGCCTTGGAAAACTAACCAAGTGGTTCCAGGTCAGAATCTAACCAGTTACACCGTGTTTGAACTGTGCCATTGCTTGCGAAACAGATATCCAAAAGCTTCACAAATTTGATGTTCAGAATCGGCGTAAAATTGAAGATCCCTTCCATTCGTGCCAAAAATATAGCTTCATGGTTGGAGAAACGTGGTTCTAAGTCCTGTATGAGCCGTTAATGCCTAATATTTATTTTTTATCGACAAAGTGGAATATTCACTTTCGCGTCCTTGGTAGTTTGCAATACACTGTTGCTGGCACAAGCTCCACTGTTCAAATGCTTACCAAAAACATTTTTCGTGAGTTTAGAGAAATGGTCATCGGATAGGTGGATCAGTACGCAAGGAAGATACAACCGCAAACTTGACGAGCTGCAACAAGGCACTAATGTTTATCAAAGACTCAAAATGGGAATACTAAAACGTAAACTAATGTAAAATAATGCTCGGGCCAAGAGGTTCTTTTAATTTCAGCTACCAGGTTCGAGGTAACAACGGAGAAAATCGTACACTTTCATAGCGCTTGTGATAAAGAAGGATGTAATGCTGCTGTAAATCAGGCTCCTACTTACTGTTCGGGATGTCCTTATCATCGAAATCTGATTCACGACCTAACAAACATGTATCTCTTCGGCAACATAGTTTAGGTTGATGTGACAACAAAAAGTATAACAAAATAATGCTTCAATAATAATTAATAATTATTAAAATTCGGTACTACCATGCTTCAAGTTGTCAAAAAGCCAGGCTTGCTAGTGACATAGGTACAAATTTGAAAGTGGCTTCAGTTTCATCAGCAAAAATATTCAAAACCGAATATGCCTTTACCTTAAATGTAGATATATGAAAGACAAAAAAAAAACATGACGTACATTCGACACTTCATTCAAGAGGAATACGCCTGCCATTTGCTTGATTGCCTGAACTCGGTCCATTGAGAAACAATATTGTCGGGCCAAATATGTCTATCAATTGTATAAATGTGTACTTTGTGGTAGATGATGTTGCACTTAGGAGTTGACTTGACATATCTTATGCATTCGGCAGGGTGTACTGGATACATTCTGACGCCTATGAAGTATTTAATCGCTAGGGCTCAAATCATTCGAGTAGACAACTTGCACCCCCTACTGCCTTCAAAAAAGTGTCAAAGTGCATCTCATCTTATGTAACCAGCATCATCGTTGCTTAATTTTATGGTATACTGGCACAAAACGTAACAGATATTCCCTTAGACATCCCATGACATTTGCACTTCCAAGGATCAAAATATTAGGCATGGCCCATACAGTGAAGTGGGAGGGATATGATCCCCTTAATCTTGATAATTACCTGAAGAAAGGAAATCATCATGACTGTTGCAGATTTTGAAGGAAATGATATTTTCGATGTCAGTCAGTGTTTAGAGTAACTGTCAGACTTCCGACACAATTAGTTGCAGTAGAATTTGAAGAAAACAAATTTTGTTGTCAGATGTTCCGGACAAAGCTCCTGTCTTTAAATATGACGTAAAATGGTTTTGCAATAGCCTATTGAACTTGGAAGCACATCAATGTTCCGGAAATTGATTTTTTTATACATAACTTGTAATCACAAAGATAACACTGATAATGACGCAGTGCGTCAATTCGAATAAACTTTATGGCTAAAAATGATGTTCCACCTCACCTTATTTGTAAAAATCGAATAAGTATTTCTAGCTGTATACATCGTAATAAGTCAACATGATTAACAATACCAACATAACTAACAACGCCAAAACGAGAATGATGCCCATGCAAATGTCCCTCGACGTATTGGCTGGTCGACTGTTATCAGCCATAAATAGCCCGAAATAAGGCTTCTAATAACATTTAGAATAAATGGAAAAAAAACGCTCACATGTTTCGCGCTTACCCAAACTAACGAAACTAAAACTCGTTAACAAGAATAAAAAAAGGAGGCAAGAAATCCTTTCAACAAAACGAAACGCCAAACAATAAACAACTTCATAACATGCTTTTCACAAAAAGTCAAACAAAACAACATTTAGTTTAATGCATACGTGGCCATAGACAACATAACCTATTTGACATCTGTCACTTTACTTCTTTCTTACACACACATGACAGCATTCTTTGTCCATTTTTTGCTTCTGTCAAGGTGACAATAAAACAATTTTAATTCTTCGGTTCAGACTCCGAAAGGACACAATATGTTATGAAAACAAGAAACGAAAATCTTCCGCACCGTCACACAGAGTAATATAACCTATAAAATTCTATTCTAACGAAAGAAATTTAAATGTGTGTTTTTTTTTCAATGTTGACCCGACTTGATTGCTGATGCTAACTGGGATTCGTTGCCGAGTTGCAGGATGATTTCGGCTCGTGTCATAATCATATGCTGTTGTTGAATATCATATAACATGAGTAAAGGACATGAGCAGGACACAATAAACAACGCACACATGAATGCCATTCAAAACACTACACTCTACGTACACACTATTATTAGAGCGCGCCAACACAAACAAACAAAGAATGGCAAGCAAGAACAATGCAAATGAGTTAGCAGCACTACGCCATGTCTATCAAAGATTCATTAAGCAATTTTTTTCAAATTCATTTTCGACGTTTTGTGCACACTTTTTATGTAGGTACATATTAATATATAATTTAAATATGAATAATAAATACATCTCTTATTTCGTACACGGGAAATAATTTGAATTCATGATTGCTCCCCGCGGGACAATATTTATACGGTGACAAAAAATGTCTTTGTGCTTATCCAGTCAGAGAACGACAAAATAAAAAAGTTGTAGGTACATAATATATTTGCTTAGGGTCATATCTATAAGGACGTTCTTTTTATTCAAATAACCAATCCTCAACAGAAAAGGGAATGCGCCTTTGGATAACCATTTGCCGGTGTAAAATTGTAACGAATTATTTGCCAAAAATGTTTTTTCCTCCTCGAAACTGAAAGGATTTTTAAATTTTGCCTGATAACACTGGGTTAACCGAACTTTTATAAATGAAGAGATAAAAGATATCGATTTGATTTAAAAATGCTCCTAGATTAACGCGATTTCTTCAATCTGGTTCTGGAGCAGATATACGGCCGATATCATCATAATGGGCGGCGGACAGGGTGCCGCAATATGCACGGCATAATGAAGAAGGGCTAAATTAACATCACTGTTAATAGCAGCAACATCGAGGTAGTTATGGAGTTCATTTACCTCGGAATATTTGTAAACATAATCTACGAATGACACCCTAGTTGAGAGGATATCCGGCGAAGAACTACCCTGTTAACCGTTGTGACTTCGGCCAACGGGTTCAAAACTACAAAATCAAAGAAAAAAATGCAAGCTCTACCGAAGCTAAATCCTTTCATTTTTTCTTTATGTCGCAGAGGGAAATCTGAAATCTGATACTACGAAAGAAAAATGCGAGGGCAAATCGAGGGGAATATACAACTGGGAACTCAAACGTAAGGCTGTTCCAAAATGTAGGTGGAATCCAAAAAGCTAAAACACACACTACTGCTTTTGCCAAGGGAATTATTTTTCCAGCCCACAGGCTATAGAAGGTCATGAAAATGCTGACAACGAACGACTTCTGGCAACGCTGCTTTTGCGAAATTGTAAATGCACCTTTTTTACCACAATTTTTTAACTCGCATTTACGCCAATAGTAGAACTTTGGCAAGTTACGTTGTAGTTGTGTGAAATCGTCAAAATTTTAATTGAAATTCGGCAACAGAAAACTTACAAATACAGTAGACTCTCGAAAATGTGACCAATTGATAAGCAAGCCAGTTCACGTTTGCGAAAGAGTTCACGTTTGCTAGGGGGGATTTTCATAAATGAATAGGACAATCTCACAGAAGATATTCATTTGAAAATGTTTTTTCTTTAACAAACTAAAAATAGTAAGTTTTTACTATTACATAAATGTTTTTTTTTAAATTCATTTTCGTGCACTTTTAACAAAAAGTTATTGCACACGTACATAAATATAAAGTTTTACTATAAAAATATGATTTAATATAATAATACGATACGGAATTCAGTGAAAAAAGTCAATTGACAAGACACAAACAGATGTGTCTTGTTTTTGTACAAACGTCTTCCAACTGCCTTTTCACTTAGGCGTCTTAAGACACTAATATGTCCATTCTGCTAAAAAGCTCAACATGCAACGTCGTACTTTTTATCCAAATTTGTTACGCAACGCGGAATTGTGTAGCGCATTTGTAATTTGAGTAATTAAAACTTTGTTGACGTATTAAACTTATAAGCCAAAACAAAGCGCGTTTAAAACTAGTAATAGACAACAGAACAAAAAAATAAAAAAACAAATCATAAACCGAACAGACAAGGCAATCCAAAGCAATTAGAGCAAAGAACAACTAGGAGCAAACCAAGACGAAAGGAACTGACTTGCATTAAAACTGAAATCTGTACAAGACGAGATATTTTACCAAGAAAAACAATGTTTAAGCTAGAACTTGCTCGAACTTTACTGTCGACTTGGAGCGAAAATTGTTGTTCAACGTTAAAGAGTGTTTATGATTTGTTTACGTTTTAGAGATGCCAATGAGAAAATAAATCTGTTCACGCCATCAGGTGTTCGCGCTCACGTACTGTATAAAGAAGAATAAAGTAACCCTTAATAATTCGAAATAAATGTTTAAATCGTTACGCACGATATTGTTATAGTTTTCTGACCGACAGGCAATTAACGTCACAATGCTTTTCCGTCACAATATTGGTTGAAGTCTTCTTCTTTGCTTTTGAAGCGCCTGGGGCTGGGGGTTCGCCGATTTGACCTTAATAAATATCGAGAGTTTTCTCAGTTTCGGTCACTTCTTTTCTGAGGCCAATAAAATGCTGGCGTTATGGCATTTGTATGATCCCGACCTGATTCTCCTATTTTTTCTTTTAGCTTGATCGTCCTTTAAAGACACCACCGGTGGTCTCCAGTCGTGTCAACCTACTGATTTCAATACACGGTTGGGAAAGTATTAATATAATTAATTATTATTATTATGTATAATGCAAGCATAGATGTGATTTGTTCCCCTAGTCGGCTTTTACGACAATCACTGTTTGTTTTTTTCGGAGATTTCCCCCCGTCCTGCGTCGGTGATTCAGCGGTAGAATGCTCGCCTGCCACTACCATAGTAACTGTTAAAAATTCACCAAATGATAAAATTACAATTTAAATTTACTACGCCAAAACTGGTGTCCAAATAAGGAACCTGCTAATGGGTCTCCATATTTTAAGACGACATTGACAAGGCTATGTAGAAATCAGAAATAACTGAACCTAAATGTCAATGCAATATTTAATTTATTTTTTTAATAATTATTTTTTTTAATGGGCGACCCGCCAGTTATTGGGCTTAATTCAAGTTAACAACATTTTTTCTTTAACTAATCCTTAAACTAATAACTGCTAGGTGGATGTAGAGGGGTAGAGGAGGGCAGAATTAAGGAAAGACGTCCACCTATTAAAATCAAAGATTAGGGGGTAGTATTGACCTTTTGCAACATGCGGGAGATCGGCTCGTTCAAGCCGTACGATGGGAGACGGTTAGAAAAAAGGAGGGATCTTAAATTGTGGGGATTGGTGTTAAAGGCAATATAAATTAGAAGAGAAGAACAATCGATGAAGCTAGTGAGAAGACGATGTATAGGCAGAATGTCAGCGACATGTCTTCTTTTTTCCAGGGTCAAATTTTATTAAACCAACGCATTCGCGATAGGGTGGATACCCTATTAGACCAAAGAGCAAAACGGAGAAATCAACCTTGAATGCTTTCGATTCTAGAAATGTGTACCAAGTAGTATGGTGCCCACACTTGGCTAGCATACGCTAGAATAGGGCGGAAGTAGGTTATGTAAGACAATTTGGTCACGAAGTGATTGGTGAATTCTTAAGACCACCGTTTAACGAACCCAAGAGCCGAGTTAGCTTTATTGATAATTTCATCAATATGTGACCGAATTTTAAGCTGTCTGTGGCACAGAACACCTAGGTCGCGGATGGCTAGAACGGTATCAATGGGTTGGTTGTTCAAAAGGTATAGTGTAGGGGGATACTGTTTTCTCTTACGTGAAGTAGTAAGAAATTTATATTTAGCAACATTCAGTTCGTTAAACCTTTTTTTTACCATACCCAAAATCTATTGAGGTTAAAGGTGTTAAAGAAGTTCAGAGTGGTTTGGGAAAGAAATGATTTTAAGGAATTTAGCGTCGTCAACATAGAGGGAAATGGAGGAGAACTTAACAATGTTGCCAATATCATTTACTGCAAGAATAAAAATCAGATGACAAAGGTGGCCACCTTGGGGAACACCAGAAGTGGCTTTGACAGGCAAAGAGAGAACAGAGCGAAGACGAACGTTATAAAATTATTTATCAAGGTAAGATGAAACCCAATTCAATATAAGGAAGGAGAGTTTGAAAAGAATGAAACAGTGAGATATTTATATTTAGCTGGCAGGAGTATACCTACTATTTAAGGTCGGGCACCTGTCCAGTCAGTGATAGAGTTAACCTGCAACTACTTGACTTGCATTTTAATGATACATTATATAAAGTGACATAACCAACAATAAAAAAAATCGACAAAATGATTTCAATGGGATAGAAAATCACAAAAATTACTTTACCTCCTTATTAACTTCAAATCTGGTCAAGGACATCCGCATTTATATTACACAAACAATTACGCCATTTAAACCGATTATACTTTAATTAAGATAATAGGACTGAATAAGCTACAACCATTCATAGAGGGTCTTATATATTCCATATCCCTTCCACAATAATTCGAAGCCCAAAACCCGGGTCCTTTGAATTCTTTTCGCGACATCTCTTTCAATTTTTTTTTAGGTTCTTATTCTTTTGTACGTTTTGATGCTAGGTTGGTCTGAATTTCTTCTCTCATCCCTTTAAATTACCATAACCATAGCATGAACCATTAAAAAAATATATATTACTGAAAGGATTCAGTGTACCTCTCCCTATGCCATTTGAAATTTATTTCATCCAACATTACTCATACGCCCGAGTACATTCAGTATAGATATATGTATATGTATAATTTTTTTCGTTAACGCCCCAATTCATTTCTTTAATAAAACGGGTACATGAATTGAACGTCCTTTTTTAGCTTTGAGAAAAAAAAAGAAAAAAGAAATCCCAGCGTCATTCCCTTAAATTCCCTATTTTTAACACATACCTTAAAGTTTCTCACTATTTTTGTTTTTTCTCTTCTTAATCCTTTTTTGAGATTAGTTATATTTCATAGTTACACGTTTGAACAAGAACCGGCCAATCTCCGTATGTTGTCCGGGATGGCGCCATCCTTTATAGACCATACACATACATAAACATTCATTCATAGGTTATATCTTTTCATTTCATATCTCTGCCGCCGAGCCAAGTGAGAAGAATTCCTAACGGCTTCCTGACGTTGCGCAAATCGTGAGTTTCATGTGAATTTCACATTCTCTATTCTTCGCTATATATAGTGACGACAAAAAAGCAAATAGAAAAAGAGGATGATTTTGCAGGATATTTAGGATTTTAATCCATTTGGCCTGCAGTTACAGACGTCGCGCCGCACCGTCTATAACATGCGCGGTGTGGCTAAGGGGTGAAAATTGCCCATTTCAGGGAATCAATGTTGATTAGTTAGACAGGTAAAAACAGTCTGCACTCCTGTTGGGACATTGAGCCTATTGCCTATTTTGTTGTTGTTTCCGGCGAACCCCACGGGCGGAGCAGTAGGGATGCAGTTAAGTGGGAGGGTTATGATGCCTATAATACTGATAGACTCACTGCCATTAAGGAAGAAGAAGAGTTGTTGTTTCTTTTTTACGGAACATTAAACAACTGTTTTTTCACTATTTTTGTGACATTTGCCTTATGTGTGCTTGTTCGGGTAGTAGACGAATATATTTATTCCTCTCTGGTGTTTTTGTTTTATTGTTCTTCAAGGATAAAGGATATACTCGTACGTTCATTGCATATGACGTTCATTTGAATTTTTTATTCCTTTCATTTTCATTTTATGACCTCCTGCTGATGTACGACGAGGCAGAACCGTTTCCTCTCTCTTGATTTTATTAATGACCTTTGGCCAGACTGCAGTGGACTAGCTAGAAGGAAATTTAGATCGACCCACACATATGTACATTTGGATCTGTTATTTTCATTCATTTCATAATTGTTGGATGGAGATGACGTTGCATTTGAAATGTATGCACCGTTTTTACTGTGCAGTTCAGTCGTTTGCATATTTGATGGGGAATTTCAATTAACTGATGCTTCATTGGAGTAGTAGTGGGAGTTGGTACGAAATTACTTTTGCTACAGAATACAAATGAGATTCAGAATCCGGATTATTTTTGTAAATGAAATATTGCACTTGAAGTCACGAGGGGTAGAATAATACCTAGATAAACCGAGTGGCTTGTCATCAAAAGGTTAGTCTATTTAATTGTACGAGGCTTATTTATAGCTGATGTAAAATAAAAATATCAGACATAATCGACCCTTACAGGGCTAAAACCTAGCTTCTCCAATCATTGGCTTTTGCAAGTGGAAAGAACCTACAATTAAAAGCCGAATGCAACGGCAATTTGAGAAGCTTCTCATGACAATTGTTGGATATTTTCCAGACTTTCACAAGAGGTCGGACAGTGGAAAAACGTGAGGTTTTAATGGTTTCTGAGGTGATTTAAACTGAGGCACCTAGGTCAGTAGTCCAACGCACTTACCGCTGAGCCCATGTTCTAGAAAAAAAGGGCTTTAGGCATTTTTTTTTACTTTTAGAACTGAATGTATATTTCATCTTATATTCTAAGGCTGTACCTACACCTTTGCTAAATTTTATCATAAAAAGGGATGTGCTCTCGCATTGCAAGGAATATTTAAAAATGTCCTTAAGTTCAACGTTTTTTTTTAGTTCCACTACAACAACTGCCATCTCTGCCCATCTTCAAGGCCCGCCCGGTTACAGCACATTACCACTAAATATAACAGTGTAAGAGAAAACAGAGTAAATATTCACTGAGTGAAATAAATTAATCTCAAAGGCTCCCAGCCGTCTAAGCTTCTGGGCAATTATTTAAATAATCTTCATTGCTCGACTCTTACGACGAGCAACCACTCGAAAATATTCTACACGAAGCAGTTTACAAATTACTGCAACGTGCCATGCTTATTGTCCTTAGAATCATGTTGTATCCCTTTTTTTACTACATAGTAGTCGATTTCGCGTATTCCTTACAGCAAATGAAATATAAAAGTCTTCCCACTCATACCTGCAGAATAAAGCAATTCCGATAATAATCACGAGGTTATACTTATTTGAAATAACTCATCGCGACGGTATTATGATCCGATCCCAGTGCCCATAACAAATATTAAATCGAAAACGAGTTCCCAGAAGGAAATTGGCAATTTTCTTCTTCATTTTAATTTCCCAAGCACAGAAACGTGAATGAAAAGAGATCGTTGTAATGAAAAAAATATTACATATATATATATATATCGCAAAAGTGCAGAAACATATCATCTAAGATATTGACAAGGATACAAACTCCATGTTCTTCAGCAGAGCAATGGGGGTGAGGAAACCCTGTGAGAAAATAAACATTTGAGAAAATCCCAATGTCTACTGCTTGCTTCTATCCCCGCATGCATGTACCTACATGAGGTAAACTGTATAGGTACACCAGATCGAGACAAAAGCAGGATTGCTTCCACCTTAAGGCATTTTCCCAGGATACTCGAAGGAAGTTTTTCCCTTCATTAATTTTCTTTTTTTATTTTACATACATTTGTGTTTGTTTTTGTTTTCTTCGATATTATTATTTAATTTGTGGCTTGGCGCTGAGACGTGCTCGGCCTCCCCTATTGCGCGTCCCAACCACAAGGCTTGGAAGAAACAGTTTTCCAGGGCTAAATCTCCATTTTTGGTACTTGAATTTTCTGATTTATTGCAGGGACAATGCGATTTATTATTTCGCTACTTATGGTTGTGGATTTATGTATTCGTTTTTTTGTTGCTCTTCTGAAATTTCATTAAAACTTGCTGAGTCGAGTAGTAGCAGTACGAAGTAGGGATAGAAATATTAAAGTTGCTCCTTGTGCTCTATGGATTCGTGAAACGGCTTCTGCAAGGGGGTAGTACCAACAGAGATAAGTTTGAGTAGTCCTATTCACGAGATGAAGACAAACAAGAAACAGCAAAAAAAAAGAGGATTTCCGAAGTGAGTTGTGTTATTTTTCGCAGATTAACTGCCAGAACAGTTAATGCAATCCTTTTTATACCCTATTCTAGGGGTATATTAATTTTGACGCATAGTTTGTAACATACCTTAATATTGCCCGTAGACCCCTAAAAGTTACTATATTTATGATCAGCATCGATAGTAATGTCGATCTAGCAATGTCCGTCCGTCCGTCCGTCTGTCGGCAAAAATTAGGCATTTAAACTGGACCTAGAGAGCTGAAATTTTAACCATATACTCTCTAGGGTCCCGAAATAATCAAGTTTACGAATTTTTGAAATCCGCCCACAGACACGCCCAAAAACTCAAAAAAACAAAATTTTGGAAAAAATCGAGTTTTGAGCTAGAAAGCTGAAATTTTTTATATATGATCTATGACTCCTAAAACTGCTCGGGATAAAAAATTTTCAAAATCCGCCCACTGACACGCCCACAAATAAATAAAATAATTTTTTTATACCCTATTCTAAGGGTATATTAATTTTTGAAAATCCAAAGTTTGAGCTAGGGAGCTGAAATTTATAATATATACTCTCTAGGGGCCCTTTATGCTCATGTGTTAATTTTTTTTTAAATCCGCCTACTGACACGCCCACAATTAAATAAAACACAATTATTACAATTATTGCAACACCCAAGTTTGAGCTAGGGAGCGTTTTTTTTTTATAAAATCCTTTTAATGTTATATAACAAAATATGTAGAGCGTTCTTAACAATTCAACCATACTTAGACTTTTGTCACGCCCACTTATGAGGGATAGGAATAAGAATAGGGTATCCAACAGTTCGCCCAAGCGGACTGTAGCCCGTCCCTATGTTTATATTTGTAATGCAATTTCTTAAAACCCATTGTGAATAAATAAATAAATACGAAGAAGCAGGATAGGTTTTCGGTAGACGTCTGATACTTTGCGCTTAAGGTGAGTTAAAGTCTTCTGGGGAAGTGCGGGTTGTTGGCATTAGTCTATTGAACGTCCAAACAAAGCAAGGTAGAAATAACAATTGAGTTCAATTTGCCTTTGGTATGCTATTACTGCCATCAACTGTGGAATTGAAAGAATGCCAAAAAGTGCAAAAGGAGATTATATTTGTTTCGAGGAAAATTGCAATCCTGGAATTTTTAGCCACTCGAACATTATTTTCAGAATTTTTGATTTGGGCTCTGGTAATAGTCGCTTTAGTCAGAAACAACTTCATCCACCTTGATTTCGCAAACCCTAAAGCTTTCCGAAGTTACTGATAAAGAACAGCACGAGCAGAAGCCATTAGAAACAGAACCCTTTGCTGTGACAAAATTTGCGTCGTTTTATAATCAATCAGTACACCGGGAAGCAATAATCGCGAAGGCGCCGTTTTGATGAAAGTTAAAGGGTTTTTCGGAAAATAATGAATGGAACAAAAGACCAGCACCAAAGAAAGAAAGAGTCTGATGATCGGTTGCGGCGAGCCTTGAAAAAGCGCTGTAACTCCAGCCGTCCACTTCACGTGATAGCAATTACAAGACACGGTTGGTCATTCAAAACAACTCATTTTGAAATTGGTTGTGCCCCTGTTCCAGCTGGTTTTTCGCAGTTCGTATAGGCAATCGAAAATTAACTTTCTTCCAACTACCGGTACCGACTCTCTGCTTAACTTTGCTTGAATTGCAATTCAATTCAATTCCGTATTTCCAATTCGAAGTGAGCTTTTCGTTCTCCATTATTTGAGGGGCACTTTGACCAAGAATTGAATGAAGCTGACTTTTTACTTAGCTTATACTTCTTTAGGCTCATCAGTCCAATACCATTTTTCATTGTCGTGTTGATAGTGCCTTTTTGAAACCCCGAGCAGTGATTTTGCAAGGTCCTTGTAGGGAATTCCACGTGTCTCTTTATACTCAGCTTCGTGGATGATAGATAGTGATAATTTTTTAATATTATCAATAAATGCGTCGAATTTCTCTTCATCCATTAGGCGTCACCTAAGCTTATGTATTATTTTGCTTACCCCCGGAAACCGAGCACCATGACTTGTAGTTCCTGGTGGGGTAGCGATCTTTCTCTTAACGTTAATTCTAATAGCGCTGAAGTTTAAACGATTTTGCCACGATTTTATTTCTTGTTGCCGCCGGGCCACTGACCAACCTCTTTTGAACGTCTGACAAACATCCGTTCGGATTCGGCTTTAAATTTTAGGTCCCTTCCATATGGTTGGAGAAGCTAGGTCTTGGGCCGTTTATGTCTTATTTTTTTTTAATTTTTATTTTGTTATTTCTTGTTTGATCTTCCTTTTATGACACCACTGATCTTCAGTCATGTCAACCCGGCTCACAAGATTGTTAAAATTGTTAAGACGCTTTTAACGAGAAGCGCTGTTTATCGGAATTTTCAGTTCTGTTCAGACAAAAAAATTGTCTTCGTAGTAATTAACCTCAATTCAATTTGCAGCTACCCTGTGTCGATGTGACGTTCGTTACCGGTCACACACAGTCCAGAGGATCCCGTTCGAATCGACAAAGCCCTGAATCCATTGTTAATGCCACCATAAGCGAATCATATCTGCCGAACCACTATTTAGTGTTTCTATTTTTCATATCCTTATCCCATTCATACGGTGTTTGTCATTTGTTACACGCTCGATTTATGAAACAGCTATAAACCTATGTATGTACGTTTGTCAAGGATCCTTATATCAACATGGTCGGTAGATGGTTGTACCTGCAAAACTGTAATTCATCAAGCACAGGTAACGGCCATAATCAAGCTTTGAAACCAACATCTTTTTCCGCGCACATACTACCTACATCTCAACACACAATGGATTAATTTTTTATTGCATGTAAGTTAGTTATCCTTTTAGTTCAATCGAAACAAGAAAAAAACATAGGGACGGGCTACAGTCCGCTTGGGCGAAATGTTGGATACCCTATTCTTATTCCTATCCCTCATAAGTGGGCGTGACAAAAGTCTAAGTATGGTTGCATTGTTAAGAACACTCTACATATTTTGTTATATAACATTTAAAGGATTTTATCAAAAAAAAACGCTCCCTAGCTCAAACTTGGGTGTTTCAATAAAATTGTTTTATTTAATTGTGGGCGTGTCAGTAGGCGGATTTAAAAAAAATTAACACGTGAGAATAAAGGGCCCCTAGGGAGTACATATTATAAATTTCAGCTCCCTAGCTCAAACTTTGAATTTTCAAAAAAAAAAAAAAATTAATTGTGGGCATGTCAGTGGGCGGATTTTGAAAATATTTACACATGAGCATAAAGGGCCCATAGAGTGTATATATTATAAATTTCAGCTCCCTAGCTCAAACTTTGGATTTTCAAAAATTAATATACCCTTAGAATAGAGTATAAAAAAATTATTTTGAGTATATGGTTAAAATTTCAGCTCTCTAGGTCCTGTTTAAAGGCCTAATTTTTGCCGACAGACGGACGGACGGACGGACGGACATGGCTAGATCGACATTACTATCGATGCGATCATAAATATAGTAACTTTTAGGGGTATACGGGCAATATTAAGGTATGTTACAAACTATGCGTCAAAATTAATATACCCTTAGAATAGGGTATAAAAACAGTAAATAAAAATAAAAGAAGGATTCGTATGGAATTGCGCAAGGAGTGTGTTTTTTTCCTTCTGTCGGGCATGTGTGCCGAGAATAAGTTTATTATTTATGTTCACACATACTTCGGGATGGAACGGTTTTTCCCCGCATCCAAACTCTCCATCTCTCTTGTCGTATCCTTTAAGTTGTTTGAATGGGCTCTTGGCGGTTAAATTATGGCGTAAATTGGATTTTCTCATCAAGCGTTAAGGTCGTATGGGATAAGGAAGATAGCAGAACCTTTTTTGATATAACTTTTCAAATTTATATGAGGAAAATGATAAATCCGAAAATATATATTTTGAAGTTGGATGGGTTAAATTGAATGCGCTGGAGGTGCAGCGGTTATGCTTAGCTAGGCGTGGAATTATTATTTTTTTGTAAGTGAGGATTATAAGGAGCAGAAAAATGAGTTAAATACTTAAAGATATGTAGGAGGTTAGTTACACGTTGTTGGTCCTTTTTAATGAGGATTTATGATGTTTAGGAAATTATTTTAAAATATAGCTTTTAATGTCAATTTTAGGACATATAAATAATTAAATTAAAATCAGATACCATAGAACCTTTAGAAGTCAATCAAAGTAAATTATAAACTGAGGCAGGTATAGAGGAAAAAAAAGAGTTCTAAATTGCACAGACTTTCTTGATGCAAGCACTTTCGAAATTTAAATAAAAGAGGAAACAAAACCATTCTTCTTTTTTCCAAAAAGATCTAAAGTCACTCGGTAGATGGACATCTCTTTATTCCATGTTCCATATGGCCGTCGGCTTTACATGCTTGAGCTCTTGGCGGCGTGAGATCCAGTTAATCATTTTTTTGACACTTTTTATATCGCATAAAAGTTATTACTTTTCAGCAGTGACATAAAGCCAAATATCGCTTTCTGAAAGTGTCGTACGTCAAAATTTCAACATTTTCTTTTCCCTTTTAACCCGGGAGAGGCCTTTAGCAAAATACTAAGATTGGTGCGCTTGGATATCACCGGAGCAATGAGCTCATGCCCAACCATAGCAATGGAGTTGACTCTTCTTCACCTCAGTGGTACAAATACGACACATAAAATGATGATAAAAAAACGGAATCGGAAGGAAGGAAAACATTAGCTTAAAAACAAATTGCTTGAAAAACTTTTACTTCTGGGATAAAAACATTTAAAAATTGAATTTAGTGATATATCCAAACGAAAAGAAAGTTTAGAAGATAAAGAGGAACACAGATGTATCCAGGACTTATGAAGGATCTAGGGCAGGAGTGTTTTGGCTAAGAACTAAACAATATGAATCCATAGGCAAATCTACCAGCATCATTCAGGTCTAAATTTTAGCTCGCGGAAAACAACAGAAGTTGCAATATAACAATAATATCTGATAGTCAAGCAGCCAGCAAGGCGATTGACGTCCTAGCTATTAAACGTAGAGTTTGGAAAACTGTAGAAGGAAAATAGGGACAGGACATTTTTAAACCACCAAGGTCTTCAAAGGGAGCTGAAGACATTGTTAAAAAACTATTGTCTAAGTAAGGGGTCATTGCAGACTCAGGGAACATATAACGAAAACAGATATATCAGAGAAAGGTGTCTGCAGACTCTGCAGCGAGACCCCCGAAACTCCAGATCATATTTGGCAGAATTAAAAACTCGAGAAAATACAGCTCATTCTCAGATTCTCGGATTTTTCAAAGAAACTGGATGGAGGAGGCGCAGCAGCAAAATTCTCAAATATTATTCAATAAGGAATTGTATTTCGAGGGGGCTTTGGATGATGGAACAAACCCCTGTGCAAAGTGAAAGCAAGGGACACAACCGACCAAATCATCAAAATCATAATTTTCTTTCAACTGGCATTTAAAGAAAAAATTTCATAAATGTGCGCGATACCAACAAATTAATAGAAAATATTTGGAATTTTTAGGGCCTTTTTTCGATTAGCTCGACGTGGTGGCAGTATGTCCGAAATATTTTTTTAAAATAAAAAGCATGTTATGATTTATCAAATTAATATTATAAATTCATCCTCGTGTAGGGACGGTTTAGAATATCACTACAGTGCATCCCACTAAACAGCGCTTGTCGTAAAAGGCGACTATTGGGAAAATCACACCTAGGCAATTTAAACATCCAGGTGAGCCTAGCGACATATTTAACATCTAAAAGCTTATCCGCAAGTGTGCATGCAAATCCGTTGGTGGACACGACTGCGGGTCACTGGGAAAAGAAAGATCAAACAAGAAATAATAGGAGCATGTACGTGTCGAAAGAGAGGCAGGCCTAAAAACTCATGGATCACACAAATGCAACAATACCAGCAATTGATTGGCCTCAGTGACGAAGTGATTCAAAATAGGCCTGCCGTTTTTTTCGAGGTCGAACCGGCGAACCCCACAGGCGGACCAGTAGGGATGCAGTTAAGGGCGAGGGTTATAATTTTTAATCCTGATCATAGCCTCACCCCCATTAAGGAAGAAGAAGATTGATTTGTTTGATTTCTATAGTTTGAAGTTCTATCAGGCTAAGAAACGCCTTTATTACTAACGAAAATAAATTCATAGATAAAAAGTTGAACTATTGTATCTTAATAATTTGTTCCTTCTTCTTCTTCCTTGGCGAAGTTTTAAAGGGACCACATAACTCTCTCACTTCACTGCACCCTCAATGGTCGCTGATTTGACCTCAATAAACATCAGCAGGCCTCTCGGTTTCGGATCTTTTTTACGATTTCGAAATGTGCATGCTCCTGTTACAAATTACTGTTTGATTGTCCTTTTACGTCACCGGTTATCTCCAGGCTCACGGATTCACATGCACACTTGTGGGAGAGTTTCAAGATGATAAATGTATCGCTTAGCTCACCTGAATGTTTAAATTGCCTAGCAGTGACTTCTCGCCTTAGTCGCCTTTTACAACAAGCGCTGTTTTTTTTCTTATTCATTTTCTACCTCAAAGCAACATTTTTCTGACGAAATAAACAAAAATTAAAAGGGTAATTTAAAATCCTTCCTCATTGTCCGAGTTATTAATATTTTCCCATTAGTTGTAAATTGAAAAAAAACATAGAAAGTGTTGGTTCCAATATTATACTAAAAAAAGCCTACGCTGCTGTCCAACCCACATGACGCCAGCATTTATTTAATTACACAAAAATGCATTTCAACAGATATTATTTCCAGTCCTTCACATAAATTAAGTACCACAACGCATTGTGGTGTGTATAAATATCACCTTGGTACGCATAAATTCGTCTCTAATTAATTTAAGTACACACTACTCAAAACCACAGTATGCATACAGAAAGGTTACTCATTGCTGAAGCTATCGATTTATTTCATCTAATTATCTCATTATAGTGGAACATCCTGAACATTACAGGACAATTCACAATTCACTTTTCTTTCTAATTACTCGTATATACACAATTCACTGACGAGGATTCTTTTAATTCCCATATAAGTTTCACCGCAAACGAAAAAAAAACCTGTTTTAATTAATTTCTTAATTAACCCTTTAATTTCATAATTAATTAATGCCTATTAAAAACTGCGGAGTAGATTATCCAAACCAGCTGTAGCCCCTTATTAAATTCAATTGAGGATTGTGCTGATCTTATTTGTGGCAAGGGAGGAATATTTTTTATTTTCTGCTCCTTTTTACACGAAGTCTTTAATACGAAATTGTCCTTGGGAATATTCTTCTTTTTTTAAGGCGGGGTAAAATCAACTTCTTCACGTCTCAGGCCAGGGAAACCGGAAATTACCATATACATGGCAACAGAGTGTAAATAAAAAAGAATTTTTTCCTATCCCGTTTATGACATAAAGTAAAAAAAATGTGTGTTCCGAAAAAAAGCCGCAAGGAAGTAGTCTCTTGGTGAAGTGAAGGCTTCGGAAAACGCTGGCGGATTGAGCAAGGAGCGTACTCAAAAAAACTACTTATGTAGAAAACCCCCACCCGCTCCCGCATACTTAATTGTGTGCCAGTATTAAGAAGGTTCAAGAATTAGAGTTGTTCCTTTAGCACTCATGCAAAATAGTTGAAAAGCGTCCCTACTTTGTGCGGTTAAGTAAGATGTCGTCCGACATTTCAAATAGACATGCTTCATGTTTCAAGTAAGAAGTGTGCGATGCCGGGGGTTTAGACGTTTTAATTTACCCCTCGTGTACTCATAGTATGCATCGTCCTTGAAGGGATAAAAAGTGGGGTTTTATTTACTTGTCTGCCTTGAGGCAGAATGAAATTTCAAGGTGCCTCTTCTGAAAGGATTTGCAGTTGTCCTTTGTGCTCTTATTTATAAAAATTAATAGAAATACCTTGAAAGAGATTTTCTTGCTACTTTATTCGAAACGGGTACTCACCTGAAAGAAAAAAAAGAAAAAAAAATGATTAGTAACGGTATTAAATGTATAAGCAATGTGATGCAGTTTTTATTTTGATTTTTAACAGAATTAATGCGGAATCCAAGCAAAATAAAAATAAGATTAAGTGTATGCGATGATTCTCATGTGTCTAGGGGTGGTGCTCCTGGCACAACAATAAACTATTTCCAATACGTAATACCTAAAACATCATCTAATTGGAACGCGAATAGTTATCAAAGTGCCGGTGCTGTATTCTTCCATAGTAAGGCTACCAAAAAAGCTACATCGTACCCAAAAATGAAACGACGAGTCAATAACGAATGATTATGTTGGACAACGTTAATCTAAGAACTTCTTGAAGTTCCAGTTCAAAGTCGAGGTAGATGAAAGAACATTTTCAATGTGCAAATTCCCAAAAAAAAAACTGAAAATCCCAATCGGCTCTAACAATGCTAAAATATTCATATCCATAGTTATTTTCGTCCTTGTTTGGTATAGTGACTAACTCAAAGCCATTTGGTTGGATAGCTAACAGCTTCAAAATAATATTAGAGAAATATGTATGTGCATCTTCTTGTGTTGTTTAACAAATAGATGTACGAAAAGGCTTTTGGGAATGGTTGAATGAAACAACAACAACATGGCGGGTGAAAAAGATTGGCAGCCTAACTGGACGTCTGCTATCACGCAAAATAACCCTTTGAATTGCTATTACGTGTGTAAGAATAAAGGAACAGCTTCCAAAAGCAGTAGAAAAAATATTTATATGTAGATTTTCGTTTATGGGCTTAGTGGTTAGTGCCTTGGACTACTGACCGAGGAATCCCCCCGGTCATACCTAATGCTTTTAATATTCTCCATCCCTTGCGAAAGTCGGAAGACAATTCTGACTTCAAGCAGAGTCTTTGAAATTAAAAACGTCTTACAGCAGGGGGTGGTGAATTCTCCGATCCGGTTAAGCATTTGCGTATGTAGGTTCACCCAGACATGCTATAGCGTATGCCGACGTATACAGAACAGGGCCCTATTCCACAAAACAAATTATCAACTTTTCACTTTTCAAAACAATAAAATTTGATGAGTGACAAGTTAAAATTGAAAGTGTTACTTGCAAAATCTTTGCAATTTTTATATTCTCCTTGCAATTTCTGTTCCACGTACGTTCTCTTGTGCAAAGTGAAAAGTTAATATTAAAAAGTGTAATTTGCAAAGATTTTGCAAATAATTATGTTGTTTCGTTCCACAAAAACTGTAGTCTATTTTTGCAAAGCAAATTTTGATAAATTTATCAAAAGTTTGCAAGGTAAACGATCGCCTTAACCAACGACCATACCACGTCGAGTTAATCGGTTCTCATCAGATCAACGCAATTAAACGACGTTGAGCGCGGTTAGTACGTAGATGGGGGACCGTTTGAGAACAACCGCGTGTCGTTGGCCAGTCCCATCTACAGAGTTGAGGTAGATAAATACATACGTGGTATCACAATGGACCTAATTTGGTCTAAGTGTGTCGGCTTCTGCCGACAGCCACATAAACCTAACCTAACCTAAACGATCGCCTTACAAATTCATATTGTTATAACTAGTGAAGCTTTCAAAATGTTAAGACATGAGTTTTTGTTCGGCGATAGTGAAGACGCGGTTATAACAAGAATTTATAGAGACCGAATTAATTTTTCGGGACTACAAAACAAAAGAGTGCTTTCGTTTAAATAAAATTCAAGTTGGCTTCCTTTTCAATAAAATTGGAGAAAAATTAGAGCACAATACACAGCGCAATAATGCTTTGTCGGCTGAAAATCAACTGGCTACTGTGCTTACATTGGCTCTGAAATGGTTGCCAGTACCATGGTGTTGCAGCTATGCATGGTGTTGCAAAATCAACAGTTTACAGAACCATCCATGGATTTGTCGAAGTTATAATAGACGTTTTGTTTCAAAACATAGTGCGATGGCCCGATGACATCAGTGGTATTGCTGAAAAGTTTTTTATGATGGGTGGATTAACTTGTGTGTGTGGTTGCGTGGATGACACAATTATTAAAATTGATGCGCCTACATTACAGGAGGGAGGATATATGGACCGGCATGGAAACCACTCATTGAATGTGATGATGATATGCGGACCAGACTACACATTTTACAGTGTAAATGCAAGTTGGCCGGGCAGTGTTCAAGGGTGTTACGGAATTCGGCTGTAAGTCAAAGATTTGACAATGGGTAGAGACCATTTCCGGATGCT
The DNA here is from genome assembly GCA_949715645.1 of Portevinia maculata. Taxonomy (NCBI): domain Eukaryota; kingdom Metazoa; phylum Arthropoda; class Insecta; order Diptera; family Syrphidae; genus Portevinia; species Portevinia maculata. Next base: position 5,328,867 of record OX454528.1, on the reverse strand, counting down.
GTTGTTTTGGGTGATAATGGTTACGGACTTATTTTCATTTTCATTTATTTATTTATCTTGTAATGCCTATACACTTTAAGATATAATATCTTATTAACTAGTGATAAGCTATATTCTGCAAAAAAGAAAAAGAAGCTACTACAAAGGTAGACGAGTAATTCAATAATACTAAGTAACTATAATTATACAGGATCAAAATTAAAACTACTAGACACCTAGTACAATAAGAAGAAAAGGAAAAAAAAAAAGATTAATTTGAAAGAGAGATATTTTCTTAATTCATTTTTAAACCTTCTTGTGTTATTAATTCTTCTAATTGGACGCGGTAGGGAGTTCCATAGACGAATGGAGTTAATGAAAAATTGACGCTCAGTGGTAAGGGAAGAATAACGCAGAGGAATCAACTGACTTGACCTGTCTGAGGAAGACATAACTAATTTCTCATACAGACAGGGAGGTTGTCGTGTTATTAGGATGTTTGAAAGAAGGGTTAGTGTGCGGAACTGAATAAGGCTGTTGAACGTCATGTTAAAAAGTCGCGTAGAGAAGTGTGATATTCTATCGTACCTTCTTAGTCCAAAGACATACCGAACGGTGTTGTTGAAGGCGACCTGCAGTTTTCTTTTACTTACGAAGCTGCACTTAGCAAACACTTCGCACCCGTATATTAATGTCGGTATGACCAGCGTTTTGGCCAGCATGAGACGTATTTTTAAAGGGGTGTAAGCTTTAGTTGCCCATAAAGTTCGAAGAACAGCGTAGGTCTTACCGGTAGCAACATTTATGTGGTGATCCCAGGTCAATTTACGATTAAAGACCATGCCAAGATTTTTGGCCGTTTCAACATATCCAATAGGAGAATTATCTAAAATTATGGAGGAAAAATACGATAAGTCCAATGAATTTCTTGAGATGACCAGGCACTTTGATTTCGCAGGATTTAACAGGAGACCATTCGTTTTAGACCAGCGCGCAATGTTTTCAAGATCCTCGTTAATACAGACAGCACCGTGTTCAATAAGACCGAGGTCAGAACTCAAGTACAACTGCACATCATCAGCATACATCTGAACCTTACTATGGTTCGTGATTGATGGAAGATCGTTGACGTACAGCGAAAATAATAGTGGACCCAAAATGGAGCCCTGTGGGACACCATTTAGGGTCGAAATGACTTCCGATTGAACATCACCAATTTGAACTATTTGCTTTCTTCCAGAAAGGTAAGAAGCAAGTAGTTTAACTGCACCTTCTGAAAAATAAAATAGCTGACGGAGCTTATCACATAGATTTGTATGAACCACAGTGTCAAACGCCTTTGAAAAGTCTAGTAATACTAAAAAGGTTACCTTATCTTCGTCCATGCTTCGTCGTAAATCTTCGATGACGTTCACTAGGGAGGTTATACAACTGTGACCCTTTCTAAAACCCGATTGTTATGTTGTCATCAAATCGTTGGTATCGAGGAAAAGGCTCATTTGCTTTTGTAAAACTCTCTCAAACGCTTTCGATATAAAGGGTAATATTGAGATGGGCCTAAATTCATTACGCTTTGCGTTTTTAGGTATAGGTACAACTTTAGCCATTTTCCACTGTGACGGGTATACGCCTGATGTTAAAATAGAATTCAAAATATGGGTAATGAACGGGATAAGGGGCTGCAATATGAGCTTCAAAAATTTGGGATTTATATCGTCGAGCCCGGCTGCAGAGGACTTAATAGAGAGCAGACTTTCAACGACTTCAGCACAATTGACATTTCGAAAACCGAATAAATGTACTATGGGTTCAGATTGAATTGATAAAACCCTGTGTGAATAACTCAGCACATTAGAAGCAGAAGATGCGAATTACCGATTGAGGACATTGCAATCGACATTTTCTAAGCGGTTGAACTTTGGCTTGGCGATGCCATTGCTACGAAAAATACTCCATAGTTTACGGCAACCGAGAAAGGGATTGAGTTGTTTCGAATATGCTTCAGACTTTGACTTCTTAATTTCCATTACAACCTGGTTGCGAAGAGATCGGTACATTTGTCGCAACTCATCAAAGCGGAAACGCTTCCAACGGTTATATGCCTGATCGCGTAAATAAATGAGTCGACGAATACGTGCAGTAAACCATGGCTGTTCTTTAGACTGAACAATTTTGGTTTTCAAGGGAACATGATGATTAAAAAGTCGTTTAATGTTTTCGTTTAGAAATTCGACTTGTTCATCTGGCGATGTTAAGTAATAGACATAGTCCCAGCTTATACATCTAAATGTTCTTCTAGTAAAGAGTAGTTAATATTACGAAAATTTCTATACTGAAATGTATTTACAATTGTTACAGTAAAGTCATAGGTTAAGTAAATCAGATCATGCTTCGAGAAGGCAGGAGCCGATAACTGATCGTAAAAACAAACTTTTTTAGAATCACTTACCCAGAACACATCTAAAAGGGTGGGTAATGAACCACCGAAATGCGTTGGTGAGGTGACATTAACAGGCCGCAAATTAAATACACTCATACTCTCAATGAGACTTTTATCCAACAGGAGATTGCAGTTAAAGTCTCCACAAACAATAATATTAGAACATGTACAGGCAATTTCTTCCATCAGTGTTAGGAAGGGACGAATGTCCACGCTCCTATTAGGCCGATAAACTGTACCTAACAAAAGTTTACCTTCATCACCGACTAACTCGATAAACACATATTCAATGCTACTGAAAAACTTCGATTACAAAAATTGCAACACCACCCCCGACTCGACCTATCCGATCCGTACGAAAAACTCTGTATCCCTTAGGAGAACACATTACATCATTGATATAAACGGCCAACCAAGATTCAGAAACCCAAATGACATCTACATTAGATCCTTCAAACAGGTCCCTAAACTCATCAATCTTCGGATACAAGCTTTGAGCGTTAATATGGCGTTAATATGACTTAAAAACTGGTTGATACCACCATTACGCCTAAATCCCGATAGCCCTGCTGAAGAGGCTTCCAATCGTTGCCACAAAAAAAAGCGGCGCATAATTGAAAATAGTTTTGGCATTCTTAAAGAAACATTTCCGTGTTTAGATTATTTGCGACTGAGGCCTGAGTTTGCAGGTAAGTTAGTTATTGTTTGTGCCATCTTACACAATATTGCCTGTAGCATCGAAAGCAGTAGTGAAAACATGCAACCCACTGAAGACACTGACAATGAAATCGAGGAATTGGATCTGGAAAATGCTGAAGAAGAAAATGATGCCCTTAATAATATGGATTATGCGAGTGGAATGGAAAGGCTTACTTCTCTACTGCAATACTTTTCCTAATTGTTTTGAAATAGATTTTTTTTTCTTGGCTTTGAGCTTTTTCCACTGCAAAAGCGTTGTTTTTTTGCGGCATTTTTGGGGTTTGAGATTAAGATCTCTGAGAATAAATAGTATAAGAAACAAAAATATGGAATTCAGGTATTGTTTATTCAGAAATATAGGAAAATAGTACTAGTATAGTAAAAATAATAATAAATAAAACTAAACACATAAAAAACTTAAAACTCCTCAAACAACAGACTCCTCGGCGTTTCTGCCGCTGCAATTTCGCGAGTTATGGCAGAGGCTGGAAGTTGTATCTCCCTCTCCAATTTCAGGCATTGAAGTTTCCTGTGGTAAACTTCAATCTCCAGGAGCTCCAGCCGACATTTCTTCTCTCTATCCAAAGTTTCACTTGGAAACTCTTCCTTGGGTTTGGAGGTGGGTGGGCAGGTGTTTCCTCTGTCATCAATATTATGGAATTATACTCAGCTGATAATAGATTTTCCGAATTTCCATAGCTCTCTGGCAAATTCAGTCCATCTAACACAGGTGAGGCTGATTCCAGAATATCGAGGATGGCCAAGTCAGCTTCATCCACAACGCTGTTCTTCCCACCTCCGGACCCAGTTTTTCGGGCGTTATCCCTTTTATTCTGAAAATTAACAAAATTAAATTCACCGATAAATCTAAATGAAATTGAAACAATTTTGTATTTGCTATTTGTAGGCAATAAAATGTTTTACTTACCTATGACCGACTCTTCCAGAGCCCAAACAAACTGCCCCTCGCATAGGATCATGTTTTTTGGGCCGACGACAGTTGCAGGGATTGGGCTTTTCTTAAAACTTCCTCCCAGGCAGCCTGTTTATTTAATTTGCTTGTTTTGTTGTTTTGAAAACTTGCAAATAAAATATATTTTTTTCTTTTATTACATTATAACACTGCAAGTTTTTTTTCCGTTTTTATTTTGCGGCTCATTTTAACAGCTTCTACTAGCTTTCGGACTGTTCTTTGTTGATGTTGCTGGTGCCAACGACACGACTACCAATCAAGCAACAATTTTTTTTTACATTCAAAAGCAAAGAGAGTTATTTTAGTACATTAGTTAGTTCCGTTTTTAAGTTTTAGTACAAAGAGAAAATTAAAAAAAATATGGCGAACATTGGTTTTTAAGCGCTAATTTTAAATGTTTCGTTTGAATTCGGTTTATGTGTATGATAAATTGTAAGTTAGCAAATTAGAGTAGGATAATAGTGTTAATGTACATAGGTAAGTTAATGTTTAAGTTTAGGTTGATTATTTTGATGAATGTGAGGTTTGATGTTGTTGGTGAGTGTGTTTGTGTGATTCAACAGCAATGCAAAGTGAAAAGTGATATGACAGAAATGCAAAGATGATTAAATGCTTTGTGGAAAACTTTGAACACTCACTTTGCAAGAGATCGCAAATACTTTGCAGGAGGCGCAAAGACTTTGCAGGAGAGCGCAGAGACTTTGCAAAAATTTGCTAGTGCAAAGTGAGATTTGCAAAGAATATTGTGGAACAGAAGCACTTTTCACTTTGCCAAAAAATGTAATTTGATATGTGCAAAGTGAAAAGTTGATAATTTGTTTTGTTTTGTGGAATAGGGCCCAGGTCCTAAAATCGAGGTAGTTAACATTCTTTTGCACCGTGACTTCGATCAACTTAAGGGATATTGTGACGACTGGAAGCTGAAAATCAACTCTAAGAAGACGGAAACAATCTTTTTCAGAACAACAATGGCTGGGGCCTCTGGGGATATCAGAGAAAACTGGAAGAAATTGACCATTATTCGACAAAATGGGCAGCCATTGGCGGTAAGAGGCGTATGTAGATATCTGGGTATCTGGCTCGACCGAAACCTGTATTTATAGACATATAGGTGCTTGTTAGTGATTGGCATAATCGAATGATTCTAATAATCGAGATATTAGTATTCGAATCATCTAAATAATCGAATGATCTAAATAATCGAATGATCACTCGAGATATAAAAACAAACAACAACACAATTTTCGCAAAAGGAAACAGCAACAGTAATAATAATGCTACTGTTTTTTCATTCGAGACCCGTGGCATTTGAGATCGAGTACGGGGAATACGAAAAAGGCAGCTGCTTATCTTTCGAATGGACAAAATCAAAAGACAGAGCAAACCATGAGAATATGAGCTATTATCTTTTCATACTTAAATAATATAGAAACAGTTATTCTTCTCCGACAAACTCACTGTCACCACTCACAAGCTTTGTGTTTGTGGTTAGTGTGTTCGGTGTTTAAGTATGTAGTTGTGATGAGACATTTTGTTCTAAAATTAAAGCAAAAGTAAGTTCTTGATTTTTTTCCCGGATGTTACTATTTTTTTTCATTCGAGTTATGGGACTGGGAATAGTTGCGCATCATTTCATTCGAATGAAAACACACACTCACAAGGTTTTTATCACATTTGCTTTGCGACGAATGGGTTGACTTGGTATGTGCGTGCAGGAAAGTGTGCTCTCTGTGTTTTATTTAGTAGTTGTGTGTGAGACATTTTGCTCTAGTGTCGAGTCGAGCGCATGCGAGAGATCATTCGAATGATTTGAAATGAAGAATCGAGATATCTCGAGATATTGCAGGAATCGATTATAATCGATTAAATCATTCGAATGGGCACATCATTAGTGTTTGTCTTGCTGGGACCAAGTAGGTTTATGCTCCGAGTTTCATAGCAGTCAACTTGACTCCAGAGTAAAGGTCAAATGCTACGTGACCCTTATAAGGTTTAATATAGCGGCCTAGCTATATGGAAAAGATTCGGGTATTGGAGAGGCATGTCTCCGGTTGTTCCGAAAGCCTGAATCCAACTATATAAAATACTATCCCAACAAGGCCCTATACGATGGGGCTCAGTTGAATACGATTTACAATTTCTCCATTAGGGTTATTCGAAAGGCACGTTCCAACAGCGATGGCCAGCGACAATCGTTTCCTATGGTGTTTCTGGGAGAGGCCGGGCTCGCCAACTTGTGGTGGTTCATCCGGGAGATGACTTACGCTGTAAGTTGCGTGCACATGTTGCCGACAGCCAGGCGCTACATACAGATGTATGTAGTATGCTGGTGCGTTTGTGTGTATATGTACGTGCGAACGTTCACTAATCAAAACGCATCTGTACTGTCGCAAGGCCAGGCGGACATACGCACATCCATGTGCACGCAGGTATAAAAGAGAAGCTCATAGACTTGCGGCGAAGACGAACGAACGGGATGTAACAGTAACATGCGAACAAATGCCACACCCAAAGTACACAGACGTCCACATACACAAGCAACCGACAGAAACAAACACATAATGACATACACATTTGTGCATCCTGCACACACACACCGCCAAACTGATATAAAAAGAGGGGTAGTTACGACTGAAAACCCCCCGTGATAAAATGCCTAACGGCTGTACCATGGGGAGTAAGGTTTCGCAGCAGAGGTGGTTTTAGTTGGGGTTAAAGTCCCGCACTCCGGCTTTCGATGTTTTCTACTTTCTTACAAAAAAACAAACACATATAGGTACTTCCTTTTGAAAACGTTAGAAAAACTTATTCTGAACTTAGAAATTTTGAAATACGAGTATGTTGTATCTTACGATTTTCGTTTTCGAACCAATTACAATAACTTAGGTATTGTCGGAAGTTAATTATGCGCTACAAATTTAACCAAACGTATGCCATGTGGCTGGCATTTTTTATTTAATTATGAAACGCAAGGGACCAATGGGATCCTTCAATAATTAGCGAGAATGTGGAAACCATTTGTTTAGAGCCGAACGATCTCTTGGGTTTGCCATGTCATGTAGAATAACATTTATCCTCGATTTACAACTCAGACATCGCGTTTAAATACACACCACCATCGGCGTCATGCTTATATAATACGCATTATTGTCAGCTCAAGTGATTTAACTTGACTGCTGAGTGATTAAGGTGCTTATGGAGTTTGGATACAATGTATTAATGTCACGTAGCAAACAGTATCCTTGTTTTAAGGCAATTAATTTGCAATGTTGATGTGAAACGTGTTTAATTGCCACAGCGAAACTACTAGAGTGTACATTTTGCCTGTTAGAAATTAGACACCACCAAATGCTCTTAGTTAATGGGCAAATAAATTTAACATCTAGACAGATGGTCATTCAACTAGCGCACGCAATATGTTTTCGGGAAAACGGTGTTTGTCTGACAAAACCACATCCATAGAATAATGGTATGATTAAGATATCTACAAAATTTGCATATAGCCACCTTTCTTAAATATTAACGTCAGGAACGTATCCTCTGGGGGGGAAAAAAACGCATAATTTAGTCCAACTGCTATCTGAAACCGATATTTTTCTTTCTTTCTTATTTTGCTTGCTACATTAAGCATGCATAAGCTCTCGACTATGTGCGTAACAAGAAACTTCTACTTCTCCGTCTTAATGGTAATATATGGTTAATCAAACCTATCTCAGATGGAATTTCTTGACAGTTGTACATCCCTCTTGTTTTATTATTAGAAAAATCTATCTTTCACAAAGATATGTATCCGATTCTCACTAGAGGGTATAAAAGAAGTATATTCAAGATGCCAAGGACATTACATGTATCCGTGTTATTGGTTGTTCCGTTTTGTTCTGGGTTTTTTTTTTTGGTTTCTTTATTATTACAAGACCATGATATTCATTCGATAGAAAAGTTATTTTATCGTATTAAAAAGGGAACTTAGGGACATAGAAGTGATTCCTTTTTATTGGCATCTGGATATTTTTCCAAGAGAAACGATAGTGATACTTTGTGAATTCGTTTTGTTTCAATGCCTACTTGGGTTTGAAGTTGTCTTATTTTGGTCTTTTTGGGAACCTATGGCGACTAGAACGACAATGATGACGATGTCAAGTGTTTGATTAAATTAATTTGTGTAGCAGGGACAATGGGAAAGCATATGAAATTTTTATTTAACGAGGCGTATACGTAACATTTGTGAGTGTTAGAGTAAAGGAGATGTTGTGAAATCTAAGAATTTTTACCACTTTGTTGGGGGTTCCGACGACGAAAGCTGTGTGTGTGTTTATATTTGATTTAAGTTAACCCAACGATTTTGAACTTATATCGAAAGCATCGTGGAGTCAAGTCAAGTCAATGGCGACAAATAACTACTCCCCAACTTTTTTTTGTTGTTGAGCACAAATAAAAGTCCTTATCAGTCCCTCTCTTAATACATGAACAAAATACTTTTGGCTTTATAACGATAGACAATAATTTAGTAAAGCCGTATTTGAAATTGATTTCGAAAATCAAAGCCATTATTAAAAATAAAGCGACAATAAATGTCACTGCGATGGCGTATGTGGGCTTATGAATTGATTTGCGATTGAATATAGGATGCCATTGAAAATGTATACCCCAACAGAAGTATTCCATTAAACAATGATCGATGTAATGTATCTTTACTTGTGCCATTTGCACAAACTCAATGATGATAATGTATTTGTTTATGAAATTTGTTTATGCATTTTGTTGACCAGTCACATTATTACTGTGGCTGGGGAGACAGGAATGCAGGCGCCTTGTTTGGTATCCCCACGGGCCAACACGCTGTTGCAAAGCACCTGAACGTAGTCAGCTAAAGTGACATAACGATCTGTAGGTGACACCGCTTAATATTTCCACTGCCATTATTCTGCCTTTGGTCATTTTAGACTGCAGACCCTGTGTGGTTATGTGGCAAATCCTGAAAAATCTAAGCTCCTTGCCGAAGCACCTTTTCAGCTTTTTAAAAGTCTGCACGAAATGCGCAAGGAGGTTTCTGTCTGGTGTTACAATGGACCAGTTTTTGAGTCTTGGATCCCAAACAGATGATTCCTTTTTTGTAATTTTGAAAACAAAAAAATATCGAATAACCTCTCCACTTAGGCCAATCAAATGCTGGTGTTGTTTTGTTGCATTTGTGCGATCCAGAAGTTTTTTAGGGCTGCCTTTTTCTACGATTTCTTTACCTACATGCTCCTGTTATTGATTACTGTTTGATTTGCCGATTACGACATCGTTGATGTCGTGTCATAAGACCATGCACACTTGCGAGATGTCAAATGTTGTTTTAGAAGCTCGATAAGCTGAACGCATTAAAAACGAGGCTGTGACATCTTTTCGAAGGCGTTCTTCTTTACGAGATATTTTCTTTTAGGAAATTTTCGCTCGATATTTGCTATTTGCACATGTCAGCCTCGCTGCCTCAGGAATCACCTGTACGACTCTGTACTACAGAGCTGCCTCGATTTCTGGCTTCTCTCATTTGTAAGTGTTTTTCTATTACTATATTTTTGCATGCGAAGAATTATTGATTTTGCAAAACCAATTACATCGCGAGGCACTGATGAGATGCGACATTTTCTAGTTTCTAGTTTCGGCGAAACATTTGTTTTTGATTTTATCTTTGAACGATAGCATCTTTTCTGCGGCAAGCACCAAACTACTTCTTTCTTATCTCTCTATTCTTTCTAATAGTAAGTAGCAAGTAGCTAAACACAAATGATTGCGACGTGTTCTGAGTACAATAAGGTCACTGTAACATTTACAGAAAAACTCTTCAGCAAAATATAAAAAAAATGTAGCACAACGACCGCAAATAGGGAACAAAAAACATAACTCAAAACCACAGTAAAATTAAGTTCCGTTACTTCTCCGACCTACGATTAACAGAGTAAGCAACTACACTAAAAACGGAACATAATAAAATTAAAATAAGAAATGCGTTCATCTTTTCGAAGCCTCGAATTTGACCCGGTCATCTTTTGGAACCCTAATGTTAAAAATGATGGGGTCATTCGAGATTCTAGCTTTTCGAATAGTTTATCTTAGCGAGCTTTCACTGTAATTAGCTTAGCTTTGATTTAAAATTTATAAGTAGTCTGTTAGATATGAATACCTGCAGATGAATGAATAAATGCAATTGGCTTTAAATTTGTTCTAGCCTTATGGTATCTAAGATTTATTTTCAGAATTAATGGAATACCCCTACGTCGACTTCAAATCAATATTTTTTCCTGCAATATAATTGACATTATGAAGGCCTTTTTTACAACTTCACTCCATGCAATTAAACTTTGTTTTTAGCTAATTTCCTTGCATCTATTAATATACGCTCGCGGTTAATTTAGATACAGATCAAAGAAAATTTAGAGTCAATGGGAAAGAGATGCCTGACTACTTGTATATCCAGTAAATATTAGATATTGGAAAATAAATATGTAATTTTCTACGGATGGGTCCGGAGTCTTACAGGCAGAGAGGTAGGGATGACGTGAAGTAGGAGGGTTAAGGAAGAGAAATAACGTTTGGCATCCTATGCGAATTTTGAAACTAGAGCGAACTCTCCCAAAAACGTTCTCGCAAAGTAAGCCAACATATTAAGTTGTTTTTACTGCACTCCTTACATAAATTGTTTTTGGCGAATCAATTTAAGGAATTGGTCTCAATTTTACTGCATTGTCTTTAAAACAAACATCAAACGGAAGTATAACACCCCCCTTAACTCTGTTCTTATGCAGAAAATACAGGAGACTGCGAATTTTGGGAATTAGCACGCGTTTGTGAGATCTAAGTCGCGTATCCATGGAAGGCATAACGTGCTTAGCAAACTTAAGAATATAACGCGGGCGCAACCCCGTTACCTATTCCATATTCCGTCAAAAGACTAAATTAACGCCTGTCACAACTAGCACCTCAATAAATTTGTGTTGTAATTCATGTCGTGTTGCAAGGATAAACTTTAACAATTCTGTAAAAAAAAAAGTTTCCAACAATTACCATCCTTACAAACTCACTGATTCCATTCACATGTTCTCGCTATCGCTATGCTGTTGCCATTTAAAGTAGCACATACGTAGGCTCATGTATCCGTTCATTTTACTAGTAAAACTGCAGACAAGGTATCATGTCTCCATTTTAAAATTGCCAAATTTGCAAGAAGATATCATTACTTGTTTAGACTTTGTCTTTGAAGTGTGCAGAAACCGATTAAAAGTTGTCTCGTCTCTGTTGATGGCCATAAACCACCACCACCACCGAATTTGTTGTGTGTACATCGAGTGTACGTGGGTACTTGCATTTGCAAGTTAAAAAGTTGTTAGTGCTCTGTGGTTTTGCTGCGTTCTTATAAATCTTACAACAACCTAATAAGAAGATTATTCTCAAATTTATTGCCTTGGATCTCACTGTATCCTTAGAACACTCTCTGCAAATTTATCCTCGGCGGTTTGTTTGTCGGTTTAATCTTTGGTTTACGATGACTATCAAAACCGCTGTCATCCGTTTATCCTTTTGCTAAGAGACATCATTTGTCTTTAGTCAATTCGGCCTTTCTAGCAAATTAAAAATACGTAAATGTAAATGTTACAGTACCCTTATTGTGCTAAGACCACAGCGCAAGCATTTGCTTTTTAACGGAAAGCAGCAAATAGCTATGGCGTATTTCATTGCATTCTTTCCGATGTCACTTACTATTAGAAAGAATAAAGAGATAGAGCAAAGAAGTGTTGTGGTGCAATTGTAGGGGTTTTCTCCACGGTGCGGTGGGGGTAAAGTTATGAACTTGGACGGAATTTGAACGCACGACCTTCCAGTCAGTAAGCGAATACACTGCTACTGCACCGTTACTACCCGCAGAAAGGGTGAAACAGATGAAGGCGGGATTTTATAGTACTTAATTGGGTCCGGAATTCTTATCTGGTTTGAGATTTGGAAAAGCAGTGAATGAGGACATGTAAGCGGATATATAGAATTACAGTTTAGAGGAGGGGATATTATGCTTATAAACATTGTACAAAAGTTGAGAAGAAGCTTTTAGTATGAAGGGTGTACGTAATGGTATTAAAAACTTATCCTTTGATAAGATAATTACTTTTGAGAGTTTTCCCTTTTCCGTAATTTTAAGGACGTCTTTTTTGTGGAGGATTTTTTGGGTAACGGAGGATCTAAATAAAGTTAAGGTGCAGTCATGCTTGTTCCAAAGAAACCAGCCAACAGTAATGGATACTGAGAAACCAGACGGTTAAAATAAATAAAACGATAGCTCAAATGCTTGAATCAGGATAAATCTTTAAGAACGAGTAGCAACCGAAAGACATACACATTGCGTGAACAAAAACAATGTAAACTTTGGTTCTAGTAGAGAGGTTCTGAAGTTTTCAAAATGAGCCGGATTACAGCGAAAATGTAGACCTGACCTACAAGCGCCACCAGTTTTCCCGCACTATAGCAGACTTTCTTACTTTGCACTGTCAAGAAGTCACTACTTTTCTGCTTTAAAATTCTTTGTATCATTTCCATATTTCCACTAACAACCATCTCCATCCTTTGCATTTGGAAATAATTGTCATGACAGAAATAAAACTTTAGGTACTCTATCTTCTGTGCGAAAAAAAACTTTTACGATTTCCATCCGCCATTGTCGCCTCAAGAGTTGAATAAATAAGGAGGAAAATACCTAGGACAAGGACACATGCAGCTAAAACAAAATAAAACGCACTTATTTTTAATTTTAATACTTTTCACAATTTTTCCCAAGGCCTGCTAAGTTACAAAATTATACATTTGTAAGTTTACATTACAGTTGAATAAAATTATAAAGAAAAACTATTATCGTACTGCCTTATGGCTCGTGCACATTAGAAATTCAAATATAAGTTCACCAAAAATAAAGTGCACGACGAAGGGCCCCGATAACGTTCTCGCTTTTATAAGAATTGATTGCGAATCACATTTGCCCATCAGCCATTTCATATACTCGTAAAATCATGAAAGAAAGAACCGTACCAATGCAGACTGTATGCAGAAAGATATATTTGATTTAACTAAATCCACTTGAAAATGCAGTTTGTACAAAAAAGTATTTTTATTTCATCTTTCAAATGCACCTGGTGAATATCTCTTTTGTCTTCAAAACTTTCAAATGGTGCATGCACATTTTCCACCTTCACAAGTACACATCAACATTGTTAAGGCAGTTTTTTGAGAAAAGTGAAGTTTTTGAAAATTTTAGATATTGTTACGAATTAAAACTTTATAAAAAAAATATTTTCATAATCTGAGTATGCGAATTTGTTCAAGATAATAGTATAAGCATTTACGTCAATTTTTTTTTTTTTTTAATTACTTCACCGATTTTCGAGATATAGGTTATAGTTAGGTTTTTCTAATGTGCAGTTTTTCGATTTATTTATATGAATTAAACATTTATAAATAAAAAAAAATTGCGAGAATCTGAGTAAGTATAGCAGATTCATACATTTACCCCAAGTATTGAAAAGCGAAAAAAATAATCAAAATCATTGGAGCCATTTTAAAGAAAAATATTTTTCATAAAAAAGCTATAAAAAAATATTTCAAAAATCTGTGTATGCAAAATTCCTCTAAATGTTGATATCAGGAAACATATAAGATTTCTTTGAAATCACTTGACCCGTTTTAGAAATATTGTTGGTTCTCTAATCTAGTCATTTTGCTAAAACTGAGTACGCCATCTTCTGACCATCACCAAGTATTCAAAATATAAAAAATCTGATCAAAATCGTTAGAGCCATTTTTGAGAAAAGTGGAATTTTAAAAAATTAAAAAAAAACTGTTATATGCATTACAAAACTTAAAAAAAATGTCCAAAATAGGAGTATTAAGGGATAACTACATTCGCCGAAAAGTACAAACAGTTCACAAAGTTAACATTTTAAAATTACACACACATATGCTAGCGTCGTTTATATTGAAGAGTTTTCCATAAAAGCTCTTCTTCTTCCTTAATGGCGGTGAGGCTATGATCAGGATTCAAGGGGTCAGAACCCAACCACTTAACTGCATCCCTACTGGTCCGCCTGTGGGGTTAGCTCATTGTACAATTATCTTAGACTCAAAAACAACAAGCTTTGAAAGGTGCCGTGAATGAGAACATTCATATTCCGTTCCAATAGTTTTTTAAGCTCTCCTGTTGTTTATATCATTTTAAAGCAATGCCCAAAAACAAAATAAATGTTTCCTCAAAATAATCGATTCCTAATGCCATCTGTGTGGAAGTTACTACAACCATATTTAAGTGTGTATTAGTTTTAAGAGCTTGCAGAAATTGAAAGATCCGACCCAGGCAAGCTTTGACACTGTTCACTTTTTGCAAATCGAAACGGAGTGATACAGGTTATTGTATGCGATGAAAAGAGAAAACAACTCGTTTTTAGGATTCCGTAGCCAAATGGCAAAAAACGGAACCCTTATGGATTCGTCATGTCTGTCTGTCTGTCCGTCCGTATGTCACAGCCATTTTTTCCGAAACTATAAGAACTATACTTTTGAAACTTGGTAAGTAGATGTATTCTGTGAACCGCATTAAGATTTTCACACAAAAATAGAAAAAACAATAAATTATGGGGGTTCCCCATACTTAGAACTGAAACAAACATTTTTTTTTTCATCAAACCCATACGTGTGGGGTATCTATGGATAGGTCTTCAAAAATGATATTGAGCTTTCTAATATTATTTTTTTCTAATTTAAATAGTTTGCGCGAGAGACACTTCCAAAGTGGTTAAATGTGTGCCTCCGCATTTGCGAACTTTTTGTACTTCTTGTGCCGAATGAAGTTATCCCTTTAGTTGGTGTGTTGATTTTTATAGAAATAACTTGACTCGTTTTTGAGATATGAGTAATTTTTTAAAATACCGAAATTCGACCATTTTGGCTAAAACTGAGTAGGTGGTGCGCCTTTTTCTAACACTCCAATCAGTTATATTATGTGTAAAAAACGATCAAATTCGTTAGAGCCGTTTTAGAGAATTTCGGTGTTGTAAAAATTATTTGTATGGTAGTTATCGTAATTTAAATTGATAGATTGAAAACAAAATGGCTGCGAGATATAAGCCTACAAGCTCTGAATACGAAGTTTGAAGTCAATATGTTGACCCATTGTAGCTGGAGCTTCGGCTACGGACGGATAGGCATATACAGGGTCACGTGAAATAATGCCGAACGAAATACGACCACGTCTTCAAAATTGGGCGTTTCAACAATTAAAAAATTTAAAAAAACAAAATAAGACCAAATTTTGGAGTTTGACTTTATTTCATTTAAAGATTTGCATTGAAAATGGAATTGCGGCACACATTTTTTGGACTTCTCTCACCTCATAATCAGTTTGAGTTCGGAATTTTAGCACGATTGCAATATCTTACTCTTTAGTATACGACAGAATAAGAGAAAGTTAAAAATATCTGAAAAAGAGATAAACGTTTACGATGCTATGTCCTCGTCAATTTTTTCCAGCAATAACCATAAAAATCGATTTAGCAAACTCACTCAGGCTTATAGCACTGGGGAGATGGATGGGTAGATTTAAATTTGGAGCATCCAAAAGCCATATCATTATAATGGTTATGTATAAAATTTGCATTAGTTAAAATATGTTAATTATTGATTTCCGCACAAGCATATTGCATAAGTTGCAAGTGAAAATACTTGGGAGATGCAATGCACCATGATGTACATGAAATCGGATTTGTTGTTTGATGCATATCGAGGCCAGGACAAACGCATTTATAGTTTACTGTTTGGGGTAAAATATCAAAGCTTATGGTATTAATATATGCTTGGGGATAATGAGCTGCCGCGCACTTCCATGAGCTTTGAAAGAAACACTTACGAATAAGTTATTACCTATATGAATATTTACGTAAGCGATATCTATGCAAACAGATGTATGGGTTATGATTAACCATTCCCATCTTGCCTCCTTTGGGGGGACAATCTTCCTTTTTGAGCCATAATTCTCAAAACCTTCTGAACCGTTTTTTTTTTTGTTTTTACCTTTAACCCTTAAACTCATTTTAAGTTCATAGCTAAGGCCTCCCGCAGTGAAACTTGGGAACACACGGCGAATACAAAAACACAAATCTGAATGGTATTAAGGATCTAAATGAAAGTTCACAGAGAGCGTTATTGGAGCTTGTTCTTAATATTGATAAAATAATAAATAAATCTTAGGCATAAACGGCAAATACAGGACCTTAAATCTACTTTTCCTAACCATTTGTGTTTGTGGAGTGAAAGGCAACTTTAATTTTACGCAGTCTCCGAAAGGCATTTACTGAGCTGTTTGTGACCATTGGTACACTTGGATGTTTGCTGTCGGACCTTCGTATGAGGTGGAGCAGTAGGAAAAAAGAAATTCAATTCCAAAACGAGTGTTGCGAAATTTGCATCATGATTAAAACAAATCAACTGTCGACCAACAAGCGAATTCGAGTATTTAATTTTAACAGTTTCATCTATGAAATGCTGTGCAGGGACGGGCCAACAATATCACTGAAGCGCTCCCAATAACAAAAAAAAAAAAAAACAGCGCTTATCGTATAAGGCGACTGAGGGGAGAAATCACATAGAAGCACTTTAAACATCCAGGTAAGCTTGGATTTGTTATACAGAATTCAAAAGATTCTGTCAAAAAAACAAAGTTTTTGTAAAAAATGACAGAAAACCTTATTGTTCAGGAATTGTTCAAAACGACAAGAATAGGACTTTTATTTCCAATGATTTCTAGAAAAAAAGGGTTTTTTGTTAAAAGTGCCTACTGCCACGGGCGGATTTTAAAAATCTTTACGCATGAGCATCTCGGTCCACAAGAGAATATATATTTCATATTTTCTAGAGAGTATATGTTTCAAATTTCAGCTTTCTAGCTACAGTTTTAGGGCCTAATTTTTGCTGACGGACGAACATGACTGGATCGACATTACCATAGATTGCGATCACGAATATACATTCGACAGCAAATAAACCGGTTCACCCGCTACGTTCAAACTCTGATTCGATTTTCTTTTAAAGTATAAAACATACAACCAAAAAAATTGTACCAACAGAAAGAGTCGTTTTCCAGTTGTGTTAATTAAAAAATCATAAAATGAAAAAAATAATTTAATCCAATAACAAAGAAGAAATTTCAAAAAAATTGTTGGTCAATATCTGGTATTGCCTCCTCTTGCTTGGATAACTGCCATCAGCATCCTTGCATTCATCGACCTCACGAGCCTGACGATGAAATCTTGAGGAATAGCATTCCATTCCTCTTCAAGTGCGATTCGCTCTGGAAGCCTTTCAGTTCATCCCATAAATGTCCTATCGGATTCAAGTTCGGGCTTCGAGCTGGCCTGCCCATCGTACGAATGCCGACGTCCCGTAGATACTGGGTCATCTTGCATTAACAGCATATCCCGAGAAGTCAATCCACGTGTACGGCCCATTGGTTCGATGAAAACTAAAGCTGTATGTGCGGTTAAGGAGATTCCGTCCAAACCATTACAGATCCTCCTCCATAAGCAACAGTTTCCTCGATGCAACATTGAGAATATCGTTCACCAACGCGACGATATACTCTCTGACGTCGATCACCTACATGTAGACTCACACTGGACTCATCAGTAAAGAGTACATTACCCCACTGCTCCAACGTCCAATCCCTATCCTCTCGAGCAAATTCAAGGCGTGCTCGACGGTCGACTACGGTTAATGCTGGACCTGTTGCAGCTCTCTTTGGAGTCAGGTTCTGTTCAAAAAGTCTCCTTCTGACGCTATCTGAACTTATGAACACTTGGTGTTCGTCCCGCAGACTTTGTTCGACTTGAACTGCATTTAGGTGGCGATTTCGAAGAACAGTAAGCTTAATAAACCAATCATCTGCTGCTGATGTAGCCCTAGGTCTACCCGCACCTGTACGTCGATCGAATGCCACAGTCTCTAGGTATCCTCTGTAAACTCGTTGCACCGAAGATCTGCTAATTTGAAGTCTTCGAGCGACCTCACGTTGCGCAACGCCTGCTTGAAGTAGTGATACAGCTTGAGCGGCTTCCTTAGGTGTCGTATCCATTATTAACAACGTAAAAAAAACGCAAAAATACACGCGGCTGTGCAAACACTGGACTAAATCTAAAAAAATTATAATAGACACTGACTAATCTCATTGTAGAAAAAAGAACGGTAATCGCGAAATCTAGACAAAGCAAAGCAAATCGTTAGCATTGTGTTCATTGCTTGATTACAATGTGAGTTAACGGTACTTAAGAATAAATTTAAAATCATTTTAATTGACATGAAAAGCACTTTCTGTATAGGCACCACTTTTTTAGTTGTATGTGTTATACTTTTAAAGAAAATCGAATCAGAGCTTGAACGTAGCGGGTGGCCCGGTTTATTTGATGTCGAATGTAGCTACTTTGAGGGGTCTACGGGCAATATTGACGTATGCTGCAAGCTATGAGTCAAAATTAATATACCTACCCTTAAAATAGGGTATACAAAAGAATTTGAACCAGGCAGAATTTCGGGCCAACTTTTTTATCTAAGTGATAAGCTAGAAATCGTCCGTGTATTATTTTCGAGCGGCGGCTGTATTATTTCCGAAACGCTTGTCCGTTATCAGATCCTTTTCGGGATTGATAACCTTAATTAAACAGTTCAATTCTAAATCCTTTCCAGATATTGAGTCCACACGAAAATCGCATGACTAAAAAAAACGCTTAATTTGAACTAATAACAAACATTGAGACGTGAATTGAGTATGAAACAAGGCAAACCTCACAGAGTCGACTGCCCTAAACAACCATTTTTTTGAATATATAATTTGCGTGCACTACAGGGATTTTAAAAAACCTCTATGATGTGTGTGTATTTAGTTGTACATACTACGGGAAGTAGGAAAATTGAGATTAGGGTGAGAGTGGAAAAAACCAATGGTTTCAAATGCTTGTAAATTGAATATGTAGAAAACACAGACCGTTGCAGAGCATTCCTTATTCGTGTTGTACGGCTAAAGAACGATTCGTTTTACTTCACTGTACGTCAGAATACAGGCTTGGAGGTGAACATATTCCAGCGGTTGAAGCGTTGAGTACCAAGCAAGCACACTTATAGAGTTAAGTACAAAAGGATTCGCCCAAATGAAACATTTTATTTATTTAACGTAATCGCATTTAAGAAGTCATCCATAGATTCTCCAGACCAAGAACCTTAACATGTATTCCAACAAAAATCACACTTCCTTTTTGAGTGCAGAAAAAAAGCCAAATATTCCAAAAAAATATGATTCTCACAAGCCATGTTTAAATAAATAATAATATTTACTTTTTAAGTCTTTATTAAATATTCAACCAGTCGCATGGATATTGGATATATTTTCGTTTCGTTTAACCTGACTTTCATTTGTGGTAAAACTGTGCATAACCAATTTTTTTATTTATTTATCGAGCCTCATGCAAGTGCTGCCGTTTTGTATTTATTTGTCATGACGTGTATACGTATAAATTTCATTTTATTCGCACTTCCGAATGTCGCCCCAATTCAAAATTGAATGTGGCAGCACAGAGGGATGAGTAAAATAAAAAAGAAAACAATCACCAGATCAAAAGAAACAACATAAATTGCAATAAAATTCTATGTCCGTGCATACATATATGTTATGTATATAGGAGGTATGTACATACATGCACCAGAAATGTAATATAAAATGGGAGAATTCAGGACACAAAAACAGGATGTGAACTTAATTGGAATGGTCAGTCCTCGAATGTGTAAGGTTGTTCTTAGTTAAGCGGCCCACTATCGGGGCGATTGGTTATGCTTGTAGAGTTTTAATGAATGGCAGCGGCTGGCAGTTATGGGAAGGAGGCTGATATGTTTTGGTAGCGAAGGAGGTGACAGTCTCTGCCACTAATGGATGTCATAACCTATGTGAAATAATAAATTTGGGTCAATTCAATGGGGATTATGTGAGTGTTTTCTCGTGTCTTTGATCGATGTGCATGGTTAAGTCGTGAATTTATGTACACTATATGTTTGCTCTTTTACGTTGGGTTGACATTTTCCCAGTCTCATAACACTGTAATGTTTGCGAATTAATTGTACAGTTGTTGACTCGTTTCGCAGATTGAAGTGCAAATTGTTTATATTAATACTTGCAAATAATAACATAAAGTATAATCTGATGTACGTAATGGATATACATTTCATTCGCTGGCTAACACCAGAGCATTCATAATAAAATGAAGGTCAACTCTGATCAAGTGATTCGAGTGAATGCATATGTACGAGTACCTACCTAGGTCCTCAAAATCTACAGAAATTTTCTGCTGTAACTCGTGAAACGGTGTTTTTTGTTGCATTCAACACCGAACGGACTACAGGAAAAAGCACCTAATGAAATCATTATTACTTTCTAAATAGGAGATTAATTTCACTGTGAAATAAATCCTCAAACCCGAAGTTGAAATTCTCCAATCAGGTATAAAAAGTGGACTTCTGCTTCTTTACAAGAAAAGATGAAAAAAGTCCTCAAGCGAAAACCATTTGTATCTATTTAATGAAACCAGTTGAAGGAATAGCCCAGCAGAGCTCGGGTAGTTCTTGATTTTTTTTATTGATTTCGCGCACAGCAGGTCATATTCCCGATGATCTAAGACAAATGGTTAAACTTCAAGGGATGCAAGCAAAATGCTGGTGAAAATTATTAGTAATAAACATGGACGACCTTCTACGATTTGTTACCAGGTGGAACCGATTTTGCCGGTATAAAGAAATAAAGCTAATCAAATCATGTATGCTGATGATATAGTCATCCTGTGGAAGACTCCAACGATGTTGCAGAACATGATCAACAAGTTACATCATAATTGCAGGTTATGGAACTTGAAAGTCAATAGTAAATGTCTTCCGAAATGGTGCGGGTCGATATGCAAAGGATGAAAAATTGTTCTGGGAAAATGAAGAGCTTGAGGTTGTGACGGAGTACAAGTATCTTGGAGTTTTTGTAACAACTGAAGTGGAGTTCAAGAAACATCTACAGAAAAAATTGAAGGAAGTAAAAAGAGCAATAAATTGACAATGGGGAAATCTGCTCGGCAAAAGGGACATTGCATCAAGCGTAAATACAAAGTATACAAAGCGGTAGGAAGGTCTATTATGTGCTACGTGGCGCAGGTATCGGGTTTTCGTCAGTAAGATGAAGTCGAAAAGTTGATGAGATACTTTATGTCAAAAAGTTTTTAGGTTGCCAGAAAATGCACCTAACTAACTGCTACACATCTTAAAACAGGACTCCCGCCTTTATTCATGTACACAGTGAAGCTAAATTTCCAGTTCATTTTAGAAGACATGACACTTCCCAGCCAACGAATTCCGCAAAAAAATTGCGAGGCACCTAATCCAGCAAAAGGCCAATTTTTTAGTGAATGGTCCAGATTAGGTAACGAACAGAATGTTGTCTTAGCGGAATTTTACGATTTTACTACTTGGAAAGACAGCCTACGAAAACAGATGATGCATATGGAGTTATCCTGTGGAAACGCTTTCAAAGACAAGGCATACCAAAATCAAACGCGGTGTACAAATTATTATAACGACCGGATTTTCAAGGCTAGAGGCGAACTCCTGCAGTTAAAATACACACCCTATCGCACCGACCAAAGTGAAGAGTGCACACTTTGCATCTGCACTTTATCGGGATGTGTCCATTACTCAACACAATAAGAAGAATCTATTGGGGGAAAAATGTGTTTTCGACCGAGGAAGTAATCGCGATATTAAATGGGCGAAATTTGAAGTTGTTATGTTACCCCTGCTTTTTGGGAAAGCTATCCGTAGTGAAGTAGGATTTGGCACGTATTACAAATACAAGATCCCACTGCGGACCACTGCCGAAAGAAGCAAAAACGAAAACATGCTGCAGATATAATGAATGAACATTGAAAGAACTTTTGGTTGGTTAGTAGCTCTTTGGTTTAATTTGAAGATATTTTTTATATCCTTCGATAATCTGGGAAAACCCAAATGCAAAATGAAAGAAGGCTATATTATGTTTATGTTGTTAAATTGGGATTTGGTAGAATTCAATTTTTATGATACTTTCCCCAATAAGGTCATAAAATCGGTCTTTTTTCTTTTCACTTGACTACGAACAGTAACTAAATCTACCTGATATCACATTTTAAGTTAAATATAAAGGCATTGAGAGTTCCAGGGACCTTAGTTCAAAATTTGTCTTAATAGAAACAACAACTATGGGTAAAAGAAATTCATTAACCAAGGACCAAGGAGGGAATAGGCCAAATTCAAGCTTACAAGGAAACAAGGTAAATCTATCCGATTTATAGCCCATAAGATTGGAAGGGGACCAACTGTTGATCATAACTACCTTAAGGACCCTGAGAACTATGTGAAAAGCTGGAAAGGAAGAGTAATCCAAGCAACAACAAGTCAGGATCAGGATCGACGGGCGATACTGAGAGCTGCTTCAAATTCAAAACTTTCCCTAAGTAAAATCAATGTAGAAACTGTAGTTGAAGCTAGTATATCAAGTATAGTCCAACTAAATTAGACACAAAAAATAAAAAAGAAACCACCATTCAAAGCAGCACGCAAGAGTCAGCGACTTGATTTTTCAATAAGTCACATCAGGTGGAGTCGAGAGTAGCATACCGTCGACTTTTCAGATTAAAACTAGTTTAATTTGGACGGACCTGATGGATTGAATTGTTATTTCCATAATTTGAGGAAGGATGCTATAACCTTGGATAGAAGACACGGCAAGGGAGGTGGAGTAATGGTATGGGGAGCAGCAAGCTTTTACGGAACTGCAAACCTTATTTTTCAAAGCTCAAGAATGACAGCGAATACCTACAAATCTATACTGGAAAGAGCTTTCCCTCGTTTTTTCGATTCTATTGGTGAACAACGATAGATTTTCCAACAGGACGATGCACCGATACATTACGCGATAATTGCCAAAACTTGGATTCAGAGTCAAAATGTAGACCTACTGGGCGCCATATTCACCGCACCTGACCATCATGGAAAACGTGTGGGGATGGCTTTCGAAAAAGTCTACGAAGGAGAAAAGGAATACTGCAACCCGGAACAAATAATTGAAGCCAAAAAACTAGCCTGGTCCGAAATTTCGCCAAATTACTTGAAAGAACTGTATAAATCTCTTCATAGCTGGCTTCTTGCAGTGATACTGCGATCGAGAGGTAGTACACATTTTTAAAAACTATTGTTATAATCTTAATAAAACCCAAATTAACTTATTTCAAAATAATTTGTGTTGTTTTATAACCGTTTAGGCATATATCAGGTAGATATAGATACTGTTCGCAATTAAGTGAAATGAAAAAAAAGGACTAATTTTATGACCTTATTAGGAAAAGCATCATAAAAATTGAATTTATCTACTTAATCCCTATTTTTTTCCAACATAAACGTAATAAAGTCTTCTTTCATATTGCATTTGGTTTTTCCATTTTATCGAAGGATTTTAAAAAAAATCGTAAAACTAAATCAAGCAGCTACCTGTTCGTAATGAAGTGATAAGGAGTGTATGTTGTGAATGTGCAAAATAAAATATTCTATTCTATTAGTCAAAACAACAAGTTAAATACGTTATGAAAAAGATTTCTGATCGTGTTTATTTGGAATAACTCATGCGCTTTAAGTGAATCAACCGCAGTTATTTAATTTAAGTTAGTGACGTTTTGATGTTCGCGATGTGATGGTTTAAATGTTTTTAAATGCGCATCCAAACGTCAGCCAAAATTTCTTAAATATATTCCCTACAATGCAAGGATGTTCCATGTAATTCTCTATTCATTAGATGTATGCAGTGATTATTTATTATGCCATTGTATCAGCAGGTGCAGTATAATAACTCCCGCGGAATTAAGGCCCGTGGTTCTTTTTTCGAAAAAAAAGAAGGGAATAACATCTACGGGCTTTAATACTTGAACGTGAACTAAAAATACATTTTTTGCATATCACCAACTAAACGCCACAAGGTAACAAGGGTGATTAATTGAACCTCCAGGGTTGCCAAAAAATTAACTTCAATCCGTATGCACACGCAATCTAAATGAAAATGGATTTTTTCTTTTCACTGAATTCGCACAAATTACTCGAATTTGCAGATACTGAAAAATGCATAGCAGTTTTTCCTAGTTGATTATTGACCATTTTGATTGAGGAAATAACAATAGTTGAACTGCACAAAAGAATGCTGACCGCCGCAATGGAAATTCATCAAAAACCTTGGCAACGCCGCTATATCTACGACTTAAATGTCAGTGGTTCTGTTGTTAATTAAATTAAATTCATATTTGATTGGGGCAAAATAAAAGCAAAAGCAATAACGAATTGATAACTCAGAAAAAACTGATGTCAGGCAATTAATGCATTTTAATTTACCAAAGTTACGTATAGTTGGATATTTTGTGTGACCTTTGGTGCGGATGCAATAACCTTGTTTTAAGCAAACTATATAGGTCCATAAAAGTAATAACTTTAGATTTGCTACGTTTCGGACGTATTTTCGTCGTTCATCAGACCTTTTTTAATATCAAAAACAAGAAAACAAATATTACATACATATGTACATTCACGTGAAATGTCAAGGCAAGGACTAACGGAAAGAAACAAGAGTTTCTACGTTGAAAATACACATACAGATCCAATAAATCATCATTAACCCATTTATGCCCATTGGAGCGTTAACGCAACAAGAAACTAGTAAACCTTTTGATTTTAAATTTTTAAATTTATTACGAAATTAAGTTGCGTTAACGCAACAAAAACGTTTTTGATTTTTAAATTTATTAATTTTGAAAGTGCTTTTAGACATTCAAAAGAGTATGCTTTGCGTTTTGCTTCACTTCACAGTTTTCGGTAAGTGAAAAAGTTGATATTTCTATGATTGAATTTTTGAAAATTAATTTAAAAAAAAAAAAGTTTGTTGTACAAAAGCAACAAAATGCATGGAAAGTCAAACAAATAATAATAAAATATTAAATTCAACAGCCGGTAATTCAAAATAAATATGTTTATTAGTGAGATAAAATAATAGCCTATTGATGTAAGTAAACAATTGTATAAATATTACAAGTAGAGTAAAGGTGTTGCGTTAACGTACCAATGGGATATGCAAGTGTAGTATATTCACCCCTATCGTGGAATCCGTCGGATCTGAGATTCACTTCACTTATTCGATTCACGTAAACAAAAAATTGCTATCGTGGGATCCGTCGGATACTCTCCCTTACCGACCACTATTCAAAATTCAGTTGTGACAGCTCATTTCATACATTTGTTTTGAAATTCAGTGAAAATAAAATAAAATAATTCACGTTACCGACATGTGGATGGTTCACGTCTGCGGATTGCACGATGCAAATTGTTCACTATTAGCGGATCGTTCCCCCCGACGGATTCCACGATAGGGGTGATTCACCCCTATCGTGGAATCCGTCGGATCTGAGATTCACTTCACTTATTCGATTCACGTGAACAGAAAATTGCTATCGTGGGGGATCCGTCGGTCACTCTCCCTTACCGACCACTATTCAAAATTCAGTTGTGACAGCTCATTTCATACATTTGTTTTGAAAAAATTAAATTCAGTGAAAAGAAAAGAAAATAATTCACATTACCGACATGTGGATGGTTCACGTCTGCGGATTGCACGATGCAAATTGTTCACTATTAGCGGATCGTTCCCCCCGACGGATTCCACGATAGGGGTGATTCACCCCTATCGTGGAATCCGTCGGATCTGAGATTCATTTCACTTATTCGATTCACGTGAACAGAAAATTGCTATCGTGGGGGATCCGTCGGTTACTCTCCCTTACCGACCACTATTCAAAATTCAGTTGTGACAGCTCATTTCATACATTTGTTTTGAAAAAATTAAATTCAGTGAAAAGAAAAGAAAATAATTCACGTTACCGACGTGTGGACGGTTCACGTCTGCGGATTGCACGATGCAAATTGTTCACTATTATCGAACCGTTCCCCCGACGGATTCCACAATAGGGGTGATTCACCCCCATCGTGGAATCCGTCGGATCTGAGATTCACTTCACTTATTCGATTCACGTGAACAGAAAATTGCTATCGTGGGATCCGTCGGATACTCTCCCTTACCGACCACTATTGGTGATTAGGAAATTCAATTGTAGCAGCTCATTTCAAACACATTTGTTTTGTAAAAATTAAATTCATTTTCATTCACATTACCGACATGTGGATGGTTCACGTCTGCGGATTACACGATGCAAATTGTTCACTATTATCGGATCGTTCTCCCCGACATATTCCACGATAGGGGTGATTGTTTTTTTTTCATGTAGAAATAAAAGTCTAACTTTTGGGGACATTTTGGAGTTTTTGGAAGATTTGACTCAAGACAATCATATTGCGGATCAACTTTTTATTACTTCTCCTGAAGATGGTACCTAACATAACTGATGAAGTGTCGGCAGATAAAGAGAACAAAGACGCAAACTGACTCATATCCAATTTAGAAAGTGTAATTCATGATGTAAACAGCGCGAAAGTTACTCCAAGCACATCAGAATCTTCTACCCAAGTTAGGTTTTTAATTCCCCAAAAATGGAAACGTTTTGACGAGGACCTTCCTTACAACTTTGGCTAACAATAGGGGATTTTCTGATCCGAAAACTCTGACTTTATTTTCAGAATATTGCGGGTGGCAAGGGTGCAGTGTATATTCGCTTACTGATTGAAAGGTCGTGCGTTCAAATCCCGGCCAAGTTCATTACTTTTCGTCGAATACATGAAAAACTAGATCTCCCTAAGCAATTTAAACACCAACCGTGGAAAAAAAACTTGCAACTGCACCCAAACACTTCTTTCCTATCTCTCTACCCTTTCTAATAGTAAGAAGCACCGAAAAGCATGCAATGAAAATACAATATTGTCAGGTGCTGCTTGCTGTTAAACAAAAATGCTTGCGCTGTGTTCTTAGCACTATAAGGGTATTGTAACATTACAGAAAAACCCCTTTAGCGTAAGCAAATTATAAAAAAAAGAATGTTATCCAAGACAAATCGCATCTACGCAATATCAACGTGGAGGTGAGCCTAGTGACGTTTTTAAAACATTTAAACTCTATCACAAATAAGCATGCAAATCTGTAGGTCGACACGACTGGAGATCATCGGTGTCGTAAAAAGGAGATCAAAAAAAAATTAACAAGAAGATCATGAACGTGTGGCATCATACAAATGCAATTACACAATTTCGCAATTACAAAATTCGTTTGGTTGGCCTAAGTAAAGAACTGATTCGCAACAGCGTAGGCTGATGTTAGCGCATGAAGCCGCGCGCCGATAGAGGAGTGAAAACCGAATTTACCGACGAAAATAAATAAAATTTGGACATCTACGCATGAATCGGCTGTGTTTAGCGTTTATGGTAATGCAAATTGGACGTATTTGTTGGCATTTTGTAACAGTTCATCAAAAACTGTATTTGGAACCACTGTTATTGTATCTGCATTTTCACCACTGTAGTTGTATCTGCCTGTTCACGAATTTTGTATACCGTGCACTTGTATTCCTTCTTTTTCCTTCTATGGCGAGGTTATGGCCAGGATAAGGGTTCGCCGATTCGACATTAATCGATGTCATCAGGTTTTCTGGTTTCAGACCAGTCATCACTGAGGCCAGTGCCGGATTTAGGGGAGGGCAGACGGGGCTACAGTCCTGGGCCTCCACAAAACAGGGGACCCAATATTTCAAATTCCGACGAGTAGTATACTCTACTCGTGACGAATTTCATATCGATCAACTAACTATAGTTGTTAGATACATATATTGAAGGATCGATGCCAAAAGAAAGATGTCACTTTTTTGCCAAACTGCTGCCATAGCAAAAGCTTTACTAAAGTTTTTAGGTGACCATCAAATAGACATTTTGGATTGCCGCGGCCAATCATATGACAATTCAGCAAACATGAGTGGTAAATAGAAAGGAATGCAGGCTCTTATTTTGGAGAAAAATCATGTATCGGCGTTTGTACCATGTTGTGCTCATTCTCTCAATTTAGTTGGAAAGGCAGCTGCTAACTCTTGTCCATCGGCTGTTCAATTCTTCGATTTCGTTCAGAATTTATATACGTTTTGCATAGCAAAAGCAAAAGCGATACCAAATTCTGACTGAAAAATTATTGCAGAAGAAAAGCGGACAATTTTACGTTTTAAAAAAGCTTAGCGATACTCGTTGGTCTTGTCGAGCTGAAGCTACGAAAGCTATTGTCGATGGTTATTCTGAAATCAAAGGAGCTCTAACCAGCATATCTTCTGATAAGGAGCAAAAGGAGAATCGTGAGGAATGAAGCATCGAACCTTTTACGAAAGATGAGTTGTCTCGAACCGCTCTATTTGCTATCCTTTGGAACGACATCTTAGAGCGATTCGAAGCTACAAACAAGATGTTGCAGGACCCGAAAATGATTCTTGAATCTGCAATGCGTGCATTAGAATCAGTGAAATCATTCGTTGAATCCAAATGAGACCATTTTGATCAATACGAGAAAGCAGCTTAAGAAATATGTAGTACTGACCAATATACATGACGACAGCTTTTAGATGTAAAATGAATCGCAAGGCTCACCTGGATGTTAAAATTGCCTAAACGCGTTTTCCCCCTTTAGTCGCCTTTTACGACAAGCGTTGTTTATGGGGCGCTGCAGTGATTTTCTAAGCCCGTCCCCGCACGGAATCGTGTAGTTGTATTTAATATGCTACACTTAATTTAATCCACGTGAACGAGTGCAAAAGAACTCCGCCAGTAAGACATAGCTTCTCATTTGAAATTATTCCACATACTCGACTAAAAGGATGCCATTGGTTGGGTTGGGAACCCAAAAACAGAACTAAAAGTAGTAGCATACAATTTCGCGGTTCATAAAACGCTAAAAAAGTCATCCGAGCATAGAATAATACTCTTGTAGTATCAACGCAAACGACAGCGAATGAAAGGGAAAAACAATAAAAAGTTACTTGGCCTTCTAAGGTTACAACGCCGCCGATAGTATAAACAAAAATCACAACTCCGTTGTTGCTACAAAGTTGGGTTAATGTTAAATGCATTAAGGGAAAAGCTCTTAGTTTTATATGATGAAAACTAAGGGGATTTTCCCGAGTTTTATTTTTTATTCGACTTACTTTTTCGCAAACATACAAAATCTACTATCGTCGTTATCGCTTCTGGTGTAGTAACAGATTTTTATTTGGTTTGCACTTGTTAAAAGGCCTGGGTTTTAATGCGTTTTAAATGTTAACGTTTATTTCCTTTGCGAGGGTAATAAGTTTTTTGTAGCTATGGATAGGTTTTCGCTTGCCACAGAAGTCGGTCAATAATACTTTTCTACGAGCATCGCATTAAGTGTTCTGTAAATTGGAGCAATTTATAAAGTTATAAAAAGTGCAAGCAGCCAGGAATTATCTTATTGCCGTCATTTGAATATTTTTCGGATATATTAATATTTTTACGACGCCCACGTTCTCGTACCTGCGGCAAAATTAATTCGGCAAAGTGACAGCGATGGAACATTTTATTAACATTTCAGAGACAAGCGTTTTTAATTCAGGCAACATTTTTTATGTGGTTGTGAGGTAAGAATTGTGCTGTGGTTTTCATTAAACTTTTTGTCGTTACGTACATATTACATAGTGAAATGAGATAAAATGTCGAAACTGCTTAAGCATGCCCGTATTTCTGGTAGATGATGCCAATCTGCAAACCTGGATGGAGAATGCCTTTGCCAGGTGGGCGGAAAAGTTTTTGGCGTCAAGTGAATTTTCACTTGCGGCTTGCATCACAGAAATAATGACAGGATTACACCATTGCAAAATGTTTGTAAATGTTAAAACCATTTTGTAACGTGAACAAATGCATGCCTCTAGAATATAATTAAAATGCAAGAACAAGAAATAGATTTCGGGGTTCGGTGTTTCGAACTGCGAGCCGCAATTTTAATTTCCATCCAACTCGCTATTACTTTAACTATCACCCCTATCGTGAAATCCGTCGGATCTGAGATTCACTTCACTTATTCGATTCCCGTGAACAGAAAATTGCTATCGTGGGATCCGTCGGATACTCTCCCTTGCCGACCACTATTGGTGATTAGGAAATTCAATTGTGGCAGCTCATTTCAAACACATTTGTTTTGTAAAAATTAAATTTATTTTCATTCACATTACCGACATGTGGATAGTTCACGTCTGCGGATTACACGATGCAAATTGTTCACTATTAGCGGATCGTTCCCACCGACGGATCCCACGATAGAAGATTTTTAGGATACGCTGCGCCAACACATTGTCTACGCTAACCAAAACCTCCGTCCAAAGCTGACGAACATAAACGAAAATCAAGAGAGTAATCCGAATGTTAGAGGCTCACGGGTGCAAACACCCTCAGTGCTCCCATTATCTTGGCGTTTACATCACCAGCCGAATATGATTCTGAAAAGCTTCACCGAGGTACAAAAGTTCAGGGTTATTAACAAGATTTAAAGCAGATCCGAAAGGTTCTTTGTTTTCCAGAAGGACTACTCCGAGCTTCTGTTCGTCGTTCTGAGGAACTGACGCTTCATCAGATATCCAACATCTGATGCGGGAATATGGTGAGTGCCATCCAGTCGGAGATTTTTAAAAGCAACGCATTTTCTTACCTCCCGGTTTTGAATCACTTCGTCACTGAGGCCAATCAAACGTTGGTATTCCTGCATTTGTGTGACCCAAAAGTTTTAATGCCGGCCTCTCTCTCGCAATTGCCTTTTTGATGGAGTTTGTAGGATCTTCCTTTCGAATGTGACAGCACCAACTGAGCGCCATTTTCTTCAAGATAGCTTCTTTGACATTAAGGCTTCCTTGAATCTTTAAACTTGTTATTGGATAAAGCTTTGGTACTGCTGCTATCAGATGCGAAGCTGTCGGTAATTTGCCCTCATACTTTTTGTTGCATTTCCAACATTGTGCATCATATATGAACGCCAGGCACCCAACTGCGGTGAAGAGCCTTTCTTTCACCTAAGTGGGTAGGTCACAGGAGATGGCTTAATTTTCCTGTCACTTCATCCACCCTACGTTTATGGGATGATTGATATCATCATCAAAGGATGCTTCGCTGTTAATCATAGATCCTTTTCGCACTTGGAAATCACTTTTCTGAGGGGTCAGGGTGTTTTGTTTTTGACTAATAAGATACCCACTCCTATCCAAAACATCCACTCATACATCAAATGTTCGCTGCAGGGATGTTTGATCCTCGCGTATGATGATTCATTGTCATTCGGAGAAGCAGAAATATTACTAGCAAAATACAACAGAGTCTTTAAGAACAGATGAAATTGGCGATTGAATAACTGGCTAAAGTGGTTTGTCTTAAGGTCAATAAAGACAAAACCAAGAAACTGTTATGAATAAACAAACAAGCATCTTTCCACCAACTTCGACAAAACGACATTTTGAGGTAGTAAAGGAGTTCATATCGTATAATTCGGAGTAAGCAATCACTCAACGAAATCTATGAAACCGCTGGCAAAACAAATCGATTCACAACTGCTATAAGAAAGTGTAAGCTCTGTAAAATACTGTGCCTGTGCTGGGCAATTATACAAGGTGGCGCAAAAGTTGTCAGGTGGCGCAAAAGTTGTCACACGATGTTCTTTCGCTGTAATTTTTTTTATGAATGAAAAACTTTGGTTCTGCTTTTGGATTATGTTAATTGGTGTCTTAAGTTTTTTCTGTATCAGTTAACTTCACAAATATCAAAGTAGAATTTTCATTTGCCGCCATTTGCAAAAATTATGCTTCTTCCGATAGGAAGATGACTTTTGCGCCACCTTGTACATTACTACGACGAGAAATTAGGAAGGAAGAGGCGAAACCTTGTTTGTCAGAAAGAAATTCTTAAACGGATACTTATTAGGTTCTAAGAAGAGAGGAGAACATACAACTGCGAACTCTCCGAGCTGTACCAACATATGGATGCCGTTTAAAAGATAAAATGAAATATAGGGGTCTAGTCAAGAGATCAAAAAGTACCAACTTATGTCAGGGCGCTGATAGAAGTGTGCTAGGATGGAAGGCCTCTAGGTATCATTAAACGTATAGCCTACTTTTAGATGTTAATTCAATTCGATTCGAACGTTCGATTCGCTAACCGTAATAGGGGGGTTAGTAATACACAAAAATCTGTCCCTATGCAGGTTTTGTTGCTTGCTTAAAGGTTAGGTTTAGGTGGCTATCGGCAGAAGCCGACACACTTAGACCAATTTAGGTCCATTGTGATATCACGTTTGTATTATCTACCTCAACTCTGTAGATGGGACTGGCCAACGACACGCGGCTGTTCTCGAACGGCCCCCATCCACGTACTAACCGCACCCAACGTCATTTAATTATGGTGATCTGACGAGAACCGATTAACTCGACGTGGTATGGTCGTTGGTTGCTTGCTTAAAAATATGGTCTTAGTTTTTGCAAAGGCAAACAGACAAATTTTCAAAGAATTCCGTCCGTCAAATCCGTCAAATAACAACTAGCCACTACAGGATTCTAACCATGGATTGATTGCGCTTTATTCCACGCAATAAACTTCATCCGCATCCATTGAAAAATAGATAAACTGCCCATGGGAAAATAATTAGCACCACCCTCTCTCACCCATTTCAGATCGATTAATTATCCCTCACTCAATCAGACTGCAAGTTCCCTTGAGTTAGCTAAATCCTCCATTGTCTTGAGAGTCCACTTAATAACATATCAACAGAATAATTAACGTCCATCTTTCCTTTTGCGTCCGTAGTTTTACTACTTGTAAAATAAATAATAAACTGATTACTCGTCAATATGTTCGTTACCCGATTTGGAATCAAATTGCATTCATGGACATAATCGCAGCGACGCCATGTAACCTAGTTAATGAGTTTCATTGGACGCCTTGGGGCCCGTTTAAATCGACAACCACCCGATATAGAAGTGCACACCTCAATATGTGTCGAGGTACATATCACGGACACATCACCAATATACTCGAGCCATTTGGTTTTGCATTTATGCTGCAATGGCGCTTTGTGAATGTAATTAAATTTATCCTGAGTTGAATTGTAGCCGAAACGATAGTCTGAGCAAATCGACCCAAGGACGACACAAGCAATATTTTGTGACAAAACCACAGCAAACCACACCAAGCAAGAGACACTAGGAACAGGAGCTAAGGCGACAGTGTTGCATTTAATTAGGCACAAAAGCAGCAAGGCTAACATTATTGTCATATATACTATATACTAAAGTATATATACAAAGAGATTATTAAAGTCTATATACAATGATATAATGATTGATGCATAGTTAGTCCAGTCACGTGGAAGTTCTTTACTTTTTTGGGACACATTTAGAATGAGCTGTCAAAATGAGGAAAGAAACAGGTGCGGATTATTTTCTGCTCAATCTTTAATTTTTAATAGGATGAAGCTGGGGATTTTTGTTTTTTTTATTTCTAACGACATTCGAAGTACTTTTTCCTGTAGCGAAAACTTAACGATACACAGTATGCATACACAAGTGAAACAACAATGCAATGGATTTTTTTTCTACTTATGTTAGCTCTTTTTGCCGCTTTAAGGATCAATTCAGAATTGAATCCGTATAAACGACTTCCCAATGGATTGTATTCCATTCTTATTTTCGATTTGCATAGCGGAATACAGTTTCGGATTCCATTTGACGCGGAATTTAAGAGATGTGTGTTGGTAAATGTTAGTAATAACAACACAATAACAACGCAAGTGGGATCAGTAACAGAGGAAGACTGTTCAATTTAAGGGAGCAATTGCAGGGTATTATTTCAATATAGGAACATCTGAGGAATTTAACGGGAAATATGAGTTTTTGGCGAGAAATTAGAAGCAAACTAATGATAGACCCACGAAAAAGATAAGATCTCCACCAATTTTCGTCAAAAGGGTTTCTAACCTATATTTGAAGTGGAGAAGCTTAAGGACTTTGTCCGCCTGCTTTACCTGTTTTTAAATGTCACACACAAAAGTTAAAAGATGATTTTTTTCAGTTTGTGGATGGCTGAACCGGCGCAGGGACATAAGTCCCGAAGACATAAGTCCCGAATTCATTTTGAGACTTATAACCCACTTAAGTGGGACATAAGTCCCGAATTTTAATCGTTGAAAATGGGGCACAAGTCCCGAATGAAACAAACAGATGGAAATATTTTATATTTTATTAACGTTCATAAATTGATAGGTAAAATATAATTTTGTCACTTTCACTGTCACTGTATTATGTCACTTTCACAAAGCGTCATAAGGCCAAATCCGGAAAGTGACATAAAGCCAAATTTTCGAAACCGTACCTCGCACCTACTCCAAATCAAACAGTGACCCCAAGCAGGGGGGTTGCAGGGGGGCAGCATGGCCCCCCATAGACATTGTACTGTTTATGCAATCTAGTTTCGATTTCGCAACTAATCCCATAAACAGTGCAATGTATATCACTTTCACAATGCGACATAAGGCCAAATTTCAAAATTTCGCTTTCGAAAGCGAAATGATGCCAAATTTGGAATTCTGCCTTATTTCGTTTGGCTTTATTTCACGTCACCGATAACGAAACCGATTTGACTATTTGCTGTAGCATTTGGAGTGGTCTTCTTAGTTTCTCTCAGGCGTATATTTAGGAAATGTATAGTGGGACATAAGTCCCGAATTAATTTTTCGGGACTGATGTCCCACTTAAGTGGGTCATAGGCCCTAATTGATTTCGGGACTTATGTCTTCGGGACTTATGTCTTCGGGACTTATGTCCCTGCGCCGGCTGAACCAACTTTTTCAATAATGAGAGGGTGACTGGTTGTTAATTGGCTGGACGTGTCTGTATTGCTTCGAAAAATGCTGCTTAAAAACATATAATAATCACTGTGCTTCGGATACGACTTTGATGTTTGCGGCAGCCTTCTTGACTTTCTTGAACAAAATATCCATGCTTATTTTGAGATTCGACTGAATAGTCAAGTCGTTCGAATGTCTATTTTCGTTCGAATTATACCGGTTTTCCTCAAATAAATTTTCTATTCGATCCAATCTCAAAATACAAATTCTTCTAATTCGACAAACTTTCGTTCGAATTCGAATGTCAAAATCAGCATGATCTGGTTCTTTTTTTTCGATCGCAAGGCCATATCTAGGGGGTGGAAGACTGCAAGGGCTCTCTTCTCATAAAATATTTATTCAATCAAAGGGAAAACGTGTAAGAAAACGAATAAACTTTCCTGAATTTGTTTTTGTGTCGGAAGCCTTGAAGATCTACTGAACTTGTCCTTTACACTTTGAGACAACTATCTACGGTAGTTTATTTTTTGAGGCACATGTGATCATGAACTTTTGCGAGTAATGGCAGAACAGTGCTTCGCGGTGTCTGCGCCCTTTTCAAAAGCATTGCAAATGGTAATGTTGCTCAAGCCTAGCGATGCTTTGCAAAAGTATAGTGTCCCGTAAGAATGCCCGTTACAGACATGAAGACAAACATGTCTCGGTTTTCTGTACCAAAAAAAAATGCATGCCTTCGAAGCCCTGAATGCAAGCCCAAATATGCAAAAAGATTTTCTCCGAGCGTGGACGATTGCATTATTACCTAAATTAGACCCAGTACGTTAATCTTCCGACCGAATTTAGTAAGTTCTTGAGTTAAAATTCTTTTTTTTAGAGTGGTTAAACCTCCTATGCCTGCGCGGTGGTCTATCAGAACGACAATTTACATTTTCTTAATTTTTGCAATAAAGGAGAATGCTAGTGCAATGAGCTTACTGGTAGCTTCATGATACGTCGCGAACTTCAATTCAGCGTGGCGCGAGCGTTTATACCGAAATCGCGTGTGTCAGTATACGGCATTCATCGTTCGTTCCTGTTTGGAAGAACCAAATTACGGAATACTTCGAGTGCTGTTGTGAGACGTCTGTCGATATGAAGTTAATATTTCTTTTCGTCTTATGTTGAATCTCTAGGATTTTTGAAATTTTGTTCAGTTCGTTTTGAAAAATAAAGATTTTTTTAAAAGGGCTTTGCATGTATGAGCAACTGGTACCTTTTTTTTGATGGCACACTATGGTAACTATTGTTTGTATTGAAGTACTCTACACATCCTGCTAGGTCGCGTTGGTGCGCCATAAAAAAAAACACCATTTTTAGGCATGGCTCTTTGCATTACTCGTCAGAAAATGTCAATACTTTCAAGGGGCTTTTATAAAAGGCTGTTAGTCAATAATTAGGACAAATATTCTCCCTAAATTTTATTTATTACTTTAAACCGGGTTGCGAGTTTATGAATTAAAAATCTGAAGCCATAAGCTTTTTTTTACTTGTAAATTAAAAAAAAATAATTCCTAAGCTCTTTGTGGCTTGTGAATTAAAAAAGATTTAATTCACAAACCCTTTTCGGCCTGCGAATTAAAGTGATTTGTTCACAGTATCCTAAGAAACCGCGTAGTGGTCTTGTGTTAAAAAAATTTTTAACCAAGAAGTCCGCGGAATACCAAATAAAAGTTTCCGAAACCCGAAAAAAGAATCGTCTTCCTTTAATGGTGAGGTGAGGCTATGATCAGGATTTAAGGAATCATAACCCTCCCACTTAACTGCATCCCTGCTGGTCCGCCTGTGGGGTTCGCGGGAAACCCGTAAAAAACATTTTTTTTTAAATATCCTTAGAAACAGTGTACTATTCCTGTGATCAAGGCTTTTTACCCAGAGGTCCTTGGAACTCCAAAAAGGGTCCTTGAAACCCAATCAAAGTATATTTTTCCAAAACGTTCTTTTCATATTAAATTTTATCAATAATATTTTTCGTTTCCCTGCCGATACAAATAAGTCTTCACATACACAACTTAATCATGAAATTCGCAGGCATCAGGCTCATCCAATTCCTAAATCCAGAAGAGCTTACGAGTTAAATAATCTCATAATCTCATAAGCCACAAATAGCTTCGGAATTAAATATTTTTCAATTCATAAGTCGATTACCTAATTTGAGACTGGTTCCAAGATATTGGGGAATTATTTGCGTAACATTGGGATAAGCTGCAATTGTACGGTAGATCCTAATATTCTCATTGGCTGCTTCATTCCGGAGGATAGGATTGTTATAAGTAATTTTAATCGTAACCAAGATTTTTTTCATTATTATGAATTTGACTTTGAAACAGTCAATGAAAGTGATGTTACGAAAATTATTTTTACATTGAAGCCAAATGCTA
Source organism: Portevinia maculata (assembly GCA_949715645.1). Lineage (NCBI taxonomy): Eukaryota > Metazoa > Arthropoda > Insecta > Diptera > Syrphidae > Portevinia > Portevinia maculata. Next base: position 5,291,386 of record OX454528.1, on the reverse strand, counting down.
TTGGCGAAGACGGTTTGCCAATTCTCTTCATAAAACTAATAGCTCCACATTTTTTCAGCTCAATTACACATGTATTTAAGTTCATGGTGATCTGACTAAACTCAGTTTGCTAGAGTTTTCAAAGGCCTTTGATAGAGTTGACCATCAAGTTTTATGCTGCAAGCTTCAAAATTATTTCGGTTTCAGCCAGAGGCTGTTAATTAAGGTAATAAAAGGTAACGTAAACAATAGATTGGAGAAATCGGTTATCAGTAGTAATCATTTTGGTCTCAAAAGTCTACAAAAGCAAGCATCTTTACTGGGGCCTATACCCTTTTGCATGAGGATGGAATGCTGCAGTATCTCAGGCAGAGACTCTTCACGGGTCGGAAGCCCGTTAAGTAAAGTTAAGTATATTCTTTCGCATGTATGTTTATGATTTGTTAAAGATATGCAGGAACGTGTCTGCCCACTTGTATGCAGATGATGTATTATTTTGTTTGTCGCGTCCACCTGGTCTAGTTGAGGATCTAGCCTATAGAATCAATGAAGATTATTCAGCTATTAAGGATTGGTCCGCTTCAAATAGGCTCACATTAAATGCATCCAAAACTCAATTAATGCTGATCTCTAGTAGTAGCTTAGATACATTTGTAAGCAATGTCACTACTCTTGGCTTTAAATTAAATCGTTGCTTATCCTGCTGTAACTATATAAACTATGTTACCTCCTATAACTATATCTATCTCCGCCTTTTGGTCTATACCTATCTCTTTTCTTTCTATCTCTCTTTTTATACATAGTTGCAATAATTATTTTGATACACTTACACTATTATCATTATATTTTAATTTAACTAAGCGCATTATGTAAAAACTTGGTCTTCCATGTACACAATAAAGCAAATTTAATTGAATTGAATTAAAGAAAGCAATTGCATAGCCATTAGGGAAGCATAGATATCCGCTTGGAAGACCGTCGCGTATTTATCTATTGAAGAATGGAGCCTGACGTTATCACAGTCCATGAAAGTTCTTAGAGCCATATGTGAAAATACGATTGCATCCCTCTCCTGCCGGAACCATTCTGGGCATTGGGGAAAAGTCTTAATTCAAAATTCGAAGCTGCCGAAATTCTAGTTTCATTGCATTACAACGCACTACGATAAGACATGGGTCGTATGATAATTATCGCGCATTGTCACCGAAACTCCAGTGTGAGTTGTATCAGGATCCATTGCTCTTTAATCAGGAGATGTCCTTTAACACGGCCCTATTATGTTTTACATGTGAAGGGGGTTCAGATTTAATTTCGATAAAAATCGGGTCAAGAACAACAATTGAAAAGGAAATTAAATCAGAAAAAAGTTAATGTTTTTATCATTTTTTTTTTAATTATTAAATTTAAAAAAAAATTCGTTGTAGAAGGGACATAAACCACCCAAGTGATAAGTTCATATTTCAATAGGCTTCCGGAATTACGACAGAATTTTGTTTAAAAAAAAAAGTCAAACAAATTTGGAAAAAAGCCAGATATGTTGAAAATTATGCCAAACAGATGTGTTAGAAGTTGACAAATCTTGCTTTGGAAAAAATACCAGTAGATGTTAGATTAGCAACAACATTGTATGAACTCGTTTTTCTTTCTTTTAAATTTTGATATTTTTTGTGGGATTACACGATTTGTAATTTTCATAGAATCGTTACTGAATTTAAAAAAAGTTCAAGTTTTTTCTTTAAGTTATAAATAAATAATTTTCAAAATCAGTCAATACTCACTAAACAGTAATTTAAGGAAATCTTCAGATACTCACCTGAAACAAGAAAGAGAAAAAAGTATTAAGACAAATATTTATTTTTGAAATAAATATTGTTATGCAAGGGGCGAACCCAGGAAAAATAATTCCACAACAGACTTAAAACAGGGTTTGTAAAATATCGCTCGCGAACGATAAAATAAGGATCTTAATCGATCTTCTCACGAACCATAAAAAATAAAGTTCCAGAACGATAAAATGTTAGATCTTTCGAAATGTATAGTTCTCTCACGAACCCGTGAGAGATCGGAAAAATAAAATTTAGGTAGAATATGGTTCGATCGCGATAAGGATCCGTAAAGATCCATAAAAGAAATCATTCTCCATTCGCGATTTATATTTTCAATCGTATAGTTCTCTCACGAACGAACTGTATCCTTTTTTTCTGTATCTCTCATTAGTAAGAGATCGGAAAAATAAAATTTAGGTAGATAATGGTTCGATCGCGATAAGGATCCGTAAAGATCCATAAAAGAAATCATTCTCCATTCGCGATTTATATTTTCAATCGTATAGTTCTCTCACGAACGAACTGTATCCTTTTTTCTGTATCTCTCATTAGTAAGAGATCGGAAAAATAAAATTTAGGTAGATAATGGTTCAATCGCGATAAGGATCCGTAAGGATCCATAAAAGAAATCATTCTCGATTCGCGATTTATATTTTCAATCGTATAGTTCTCTCACGAACGAACTGTATCCTTTTTTTCTGTATCACTCATTATTAAGAGATCGGAAAAATAAAATTTAGGTAGATAATGGTTTGATCGCAATAAGGATCCGTAAAGATCCATAAAAGAAATCATTCTCGATTCGCGATTTATACTTTCAATCGGTATTATTTTGGTTGAAATGGGGAAAATATGTTTCTTATAATGAAGAAGCTGACGAATCAACTTGCTTACTTTCTGAGAGATAATTGAGCATTGGAAAACATTGAGCAGCAAAGAGGTTCTTCTGGGCAAACTTGAACAAGTAGTGCTGGCAGTGCCATCAACTCAAGTCTCTGTTGAACGGGCTCTTAGCGCTCTACCAGTTTTTTTTTTGACAAAAAACAGAAACAAATTATACTAAACAACACTAAATAATGTTTTGTTAGTTAAACTTAATGCAAATTTATTCCAAAATCTTAATATGTAATAAAAATACTTTACACTTATGTTCTTTCAATATTAAAATATGTAATATAATGACTTTTTTTTCCTTTGAGAACCATTTGCGAACGGATCTCCAATAGTTCGCACATGATAAATTCGCGAACGAACTATATTTTACAGATCGCAACAGATTTGATTCGATCGCGAAAACGAATTTTATTTTTAAACGAGCCGAAAAATAAGGTTCGCAATCGAATCAGAAATCAAATTCCTCTGCGAACTTTTCATGAGAGAACGAATCATATTTTATCGTTCTGCGAACTTTGCTTCTAAAATTCGATTTTAATAGTAATTTAAATTCCCATAACCATTACTCGTTCTCCTCGATTTCACTCCTTATCGCCCTTTCGGGACTTAAAAGTACATAAATTATATTCAAAATTCTTTAAAGAAGATTTTGAATAAACCCTCGCCCGTATCGTGCCATATTTTAAAACGAATTTTCTTCATTTCGTATTCGATCGCATATTCACACATATTCATATCACCCCAAACAGAATAAGAAAGCCAAAGCCTTGCCTTAAATTGCCCCACTCATGCAATACTTCTCTGCCAGTCAATCCTCTCTCGAGTAACATTTGATTCCATTTATTGATCTGAGATTATAATGTGTTTGATTGGAAAAGTTCTGAAAGCTTATCCATTATCGAATCGTTCTGGTATCTTACAGTTTTTATACCGCAACCATTGCAAAATGTATCACTTTAATTAAACTCGTTCGTTTTAACTCCTCTGGCAGATCTTGAGGTTCAATGGTTTTGACTTATATTTTGCTCACTTTTTCAATTATTAAAATTTGCAAAGTTTTATCTACTTTCCCTCGTGTGGGCGCTTCTTCTCCATCCTTCTTTAGTATTCTTTTCTTTTTTTTTAATTTTTAGAGATTTGCAGTGAGCATACATATGTGGCTCATAAAACAAGAATGTTCCTTACTTTGTAAAAAGGATACGATGATATAGATGCACGATATACTCGTACATACAGAGCTGAGAGGTGGGCGTGTTTGTAGAATTTTCAACCTTAGTTAACACTTCATTCTCAGAATCATCCACCTCTATCATCGCTTAGTGAAATTACTTTTCAAATTTCACCGTACAGCAGGGAGGATATTCGACACCTTATTGTAGTTTCTCGTTTTAATTATTACCGCTCTGGGCTTTGTGACTTTACATCTTGACAGTTGAGTTCGCTCATGCTGTTTCGAAAGAGGAGCGAAATGAAGGACAAAATTACTCCTATTATCCTTTTTGGGTACACTGATGGCAAAGGAGGAAGCGTGTATTTAATCGATATGAAGAGAATGATTGATGACAAGTAGAATTAAAATTTAAAGTTGTATCTGCACTTTGTGTTCACAAACTGAAAGGACATTATATAGGCATCTGCACATTAATTAATTTATTAATTACCTACATTAAATTTGTAACCAATAAGTAATTAAATAAATAAAGAAAATATTTGGATGCTAAGAATTCAAAAGGGTTTGGCATTGGAAGTTTGCACATTTTTAATTTAGCAAATTAAAGGCAAGGAATTTTAATTAATAAACAAAAGTTAATAATAAACAGTTCCATCCAATGCGAATAATTTTATGGAACTGTTTATTATTCAATTTTCCATTGAAATTGACGCTGGTTTCAAGCATGACTGAATGTAGTTAAAGGATTAAGAGGATTACGGTTTTAAGGGCACATAATCGTATGAATAAAAGGACAAGTACATCAAAGTGGTTTCGGAAGTCGAACCCACATTTCGCATTCTGAGAAGGGACGTGAAAGGAATCTTGTGCTCCGATCCGTTGCTAATTATGTTGAGTGGACGAATGAGTCATTGTTTCTTACTCGACAATGCTAACCATAAAAAGGCTATTTATCCTATATAGGTACATAAATTTGACAGGACGAAATCTGCATGGTTCTTAAACAAAGACGTCCGAAAACATGGGTGCGGCTAAGCAATTTCTTTGATAAAATTTTTTTTTTACCCAACAAACCTTGTTCAGGCATATATGAAGGTCTTTCAATGTCTTTGAGAACAGTTCCACATAAACCAGGAATTTTAAATATTTCCTTAAGTACCACATCATTTATGATGCGAAGACCATTTTATACACATACAAGTATTGTCGAGAATATTATAGCTCAGTAGAAATTGAAAGAAGGATTGAAGAATTTTTGACACGCGGAATAGATTCCTGAATCTCAAACGTTTTAGTATCAGTCTTCATAAGACTGATGTTAAGCCCCATTAAAATAAACTTAACTTGGATTGTAGTCTGAAGATGAGTTAAGATAAGATTATGCCAAAGTCGGCAAAAACTGACACAACTAGACCAGTAAAAGGTCCTTTTTGAGACCACCCTACTTACTAAACCAGTTAGGGATTTCTATTACGTGTAAGAGACTTTTAATGCTATCATTATAGAAGAAAGTTCCCGCTTCGTTGTTGAGGGAGACCAGGGCATGCACAGCACATAGACGGTCGAAAATAGGCTCCTTCTACCATTCGTCCAAGCAGCCTCTGCAGAAATCATTTGAGTACACGCCAAGCCTTGTTGAATACTTGCCCGTGAGACAGTGCCCATCAGCAATGACACCAAATGTGAAATCTGTTAAGAGAGATCAAGATCAAACAGATTCAGCTAAGCCCAACTTTGTTTTGTCGCTAAACAAGTTATACCTCTTATCCACTTAAGGTAGGATTCCTCGATCGTATCCAGCTTAAACACGAGTTAACATAAAGCGAATGTTATGCCTAAGGCAGTTGAGTTACGTTCCTGTCCAGATTACAGAACTAAAGTTGTGTCAATTGGAACATAATAATATGAAAGATAAATTGTATGAATAGTGGAAACCAACCCTTTCACAATAATAGATAGGGCGAATTCGAAAAACCCTTTTGCTAAACAATAAGAATATATTTATATTCGAAAAAGGTTGCTTGAACGAAAATGTTGTAGCTTGTCGGGTTATAGAATCTCTCAGTGGATTTTTGAAAAAAATAACACGCTTTGCTCCGAATAATTTATTATGACTATAGCCGTGTTTTGGTGATAAGTGTATACCCAGCTCAGCTACATTTAACACGTAAATAATAACAAAAAGGAGTGCTGACGATAAAGAGGTCAGCAGTCGAGGACTGAGACGGAGTGAACATAAAGTGTTGATGCCATGAAGCGACTAAATGGCGGTAAAATAAGTTGGAAGCAAAAATATTCCGATTGTTATGCACAGATAGTGGATGTGTTCGTCGACTAAACAAACAATTCCTCATTTCAAAGAAAATTATGCGAAGAAAATTTAAAAAAAAAATTGCCAAAAATAAGCATCCGTTATTTTCCTTGCTGTCAAACACAAAGGATTTTATGATGTTCAAAAGTCTTTCAAAAAATACATTTGGATTTGCATCCTTGCTTTAATAATTATCCAAATCGCACTCTTTTAAAGTACAAACGCTGCGAACACATCCTTAAAAATGAAAAAAGAATATAGAATACGATCTAGTGGTTTTATTGTAAAATTATGCTTAGCTAGCTATACACTTATCACCAAAACACGGCTTATGTAAGCTATACTGATTTCTCTCTATCGGTAGAACCAAACACAAATTTAATGTGAAACCTTAAATTCTGGTCAAGTTCATTTAAATTTTCTTTTGCATATGAGTGAAAGGGACTAAAATTTAAGCTGCACACTAATTTTGTTATTAATAAGACCATATAAGTTGTATTTGTGTCTATCTTTAGCAGGTGAGACCAGTGTTAACACTTCGTGGGATTTCTCCCTTTTTCTGGGATTTTCAACGCCCAAAAAATCTTCCGTGTGAAAAATGGAGTTGCAACAACATACCTATACATATATGTGTATATGTTTTGCTTCGACTTCCCATTTTAAATTTTTCACGCCAAGCTCCTGCTAGGTAGTATATTTTCCCAAATTTCTAGCTCAACTATTAGGGCTTCAAAATTCGTGACGGATGAATGTATCTATAAATTAAGGCATGTTACAAGGATGAGTCAAAGTTAATATACCCTTAGGATAGTTTGTTTTTTTAACTTTAACATAATCCTGCATACTGCTCCAAACTGACAAAAATCTGAATCAATATGAATTCACTTCATGAAGAATCTCAAGTTATTCGTCTTTGCATTTTTCTTAATTTTATTTTCTAAAAATATCTCGGAGCTAATTTAAACTACAAAAAGCTCTTTAAAATAAATAAAATAATAAACTATTAAATGTTAAATGTTTGACTATATCAAAAATATTAAACAGAGTATGTTTAATTGGAAAAATTAAAAAGTAAACTTAATAGCGATTGATACCTTAACAGCCGAATTAATAAACGCAAATCAAGGATGAATTATCGTCAATAAATGAATTAAATGAGAAATCTTAGTAAAAAAAACTTTTTTTTGAAGTTAATTGACGTTGATAAACATGCAATCAACGAATTCACCGAATTAGGTGAATAAGCGAGTAACTAAATTAAAAAATATAACTGACAGCATTTTTGACAACTGACAGCGCATCTTTGAACCAAATTGGATGCTGGATGTGGTAGGTATCTCCATACAATTTATAACGATTCCCGATTTCCATACCATTTATTACTTAAGGACAATTAGCTAATACATGGACATGATCTTTAATTAATGAACCGTGAATAACCTTTTAATCCACATTGTAGTATATTTGTGAATTAGAGGCATATTAAGCAATTTTTATTAATTCGCCTGTAAGTAATTAGACAGAAAGTCCTTAACTAGTAACAATTAAGGTATCGATTAGGATTTCATCGTAAATTGATGAGTAAAAATACTTCGCACCTGTCTACTTAAAAATTGATTAAAGATTAAACAAAAATAATCACAGAACTATGTACTTGCAATAAATGTATTTATTTAACGGATATTATGTGTGTTTATTTTGTTTCGAGAAAAACTTGAAAATCCCTGATATTTTCTTTAAATGGCACATTTGTCCCGTGGGGTACAGAAAAAAATCTGTTAACCCTACCAACACACACAGATCCCTTCACAAATCACCACACTGCCGTTTCACACCTCCACACTGTCAACACACACCCTTCCCTTATACACCTCCATAGCTTCCATAAATTATTTCTTCAGTTTTTACCTCTTCTTCCTTGTCATCCTAATCCAATGCAAGATTCATTGCTGCGTAACATTTTTATGTATTTATTCATATCAGTACACATGATTTATGCAGCTCCAACTGAAAACTATTTTTTCCGGCGCGTCGTAAGGATTCACAAAAATGTCCGATCTTAATTTGGTGTACGTGGCGACATCCATATTGAGGTGTTTACCAAGTTTTCGTTATATGTCTATATACTTAATGCTTCTAGCTAATTACACGCCCTTACACAAGCATTTACACAAGCTCTTAGCCCAATACGGACCCAGACTTTCGTTAGCATCGTTATCTTCGCAAAATGATTCGTAAGAACTTGATGAGCAATGCTGGCTCATTTGCAAATTACCATTCTAGTCCTCCTTTTTTAAAACAATTATTTTTAATCCGATTTAAAGGTCTGAACACCATTTCCCAACATAAATTAAATTTTACCACATAAGTGTGTGTGAGTGCGCATAAAAATAAGAAAAATAAAACGCTTCAACGCTGATGTATATGTTCGCCCTTTAACGTTCATCAAAGCTTTTGCCACCTGATGAGGTTGAAGTTGAAATGTGTTGGAGCCCCATTTTGGCATTTCCATTTTTTTTTAATCAAAATTAATGAGATGGTTATCTTTACGGCTTTAATGAAAAATCTCAAATGTGTTGTGATTTTTCATAATTTTTTGTATTCCCTTTCCGCCATTAAAAAGAACGGCGATGATGGCCTTGGGTTTGTATGGCCCACCACAACAACAACAAAAACAACAACAAAGCCTAACCAACCCTATGAGGTGCATTATTACGGGTAAATTATGTTCGTACCTACGTGAAATAATGACCCCCTGCTCTTACGTATATGCTCTTGCAGATATGTAGGTACTTAGCTTACAAGGTTAACGTGTAGTCTCAAAAAAATAGAAATTCAAAAACTGCGAAAATATGGGCATGTATGAGAATGTCCTTTTACGAACACGTTCTTGTCGCACGTTCCACTTGAGCATGTGCATGTGCACATTAGGTTAATGGAAAAGTGAAAAAAAAGAAGAAATTGTATTTTAATTGATCCTCTATGAAGTGGGTGTATAAGGATATGTAATCATGTATACTCGCTTTGTGTAAGGACAAAGCGATTTTTAGAAGTGGGCGTTTTTGAAGTCTCGAAAGTACCTCAGCGGCTGAATGAATCCATAAAGGGGTTTCACAGAATAATAAAAAAATGTGATTATCATTATAAATATAATGTAGCCAATTATATGTAAGGATATGGGATGATGCTGGTAGGACGGGATGATTTGAAAGACATGACTGCCAGACCTGTATATTTATGTTGGAAATCGATTATTATTTAAGGTTGAATGAAGATTCCTTTTCGGTACGGAAAAATCTGCTTTGCCAATAATCAGATTACTTCACTTTATTATGTGACTTCATCAATTTTTGTCTGGAGCAGTAAGACATGTGTCAAGAGGGAAGGCATTCAACAAACTCGTCCAGTTGCTTGGGTAGGTCGACAATATCGTAATTAGCAGCCAGGCCATGTGCACGTGTACAGGGAGAGGCCTTTCCGGCAATTGAAGATCAGACGCAAGTGGTTGGGCTATCAATAACCAAACAAACACCTGTCCACTGAACAGAACTTAAAACGTCACTGTTGAGCTAGTTTAGTTTAGTTTAGTTTAGTTTATTTTCGAGTAAATACTAACACAGTAAGATAAATCTTATAATCTAGTGATAGTTTATGGATTTACAAAATTCAATATTCAAGGATTTGGCTTATAATATAACAATTTATGTGATTTAAGAAAGAAGAAAAAGGGTAGAAAAAAGGTAGAAAGATTCATAAAGGGAGAAAGGAAAAAAAAAGAAAAGAAAAAAAAAAGAAAAAAAAAAAGAAGTTAGTTGCTTTGACTAATAAAGAAACATTTTAGTCTATTTTGAAACTGTTGAGTTCTGCTTGACTCCCGCAAGTATTGTGGTAGTGAATTCCAGAGACGGATTGCAGCAATAAAAAATTGTCTTTCTGATGTAAGACAAGAGAAACGAGGGAGTATTAAATGGTTTGATCTGCTTGATGCTGGAAATCGAAGAATTTCATATAAGTAAGTTGGCTGTTTTGTCATTATAATAGTAAAAAGTATGTTCATCGTACGAAACTTTATAAAGTTTTCGAACGACATATTGAGGAGGTTCATAGATAGATGTGAGACATGGTCGTATTTTTTGAGACCGAAAATGTAACGAATCGTGCTATTAAATGCTACTTGCAACTTTCTCCTGCTTGCAGAATCACAATTGTAGTATATTTCGCAACCATAAGTAAGAACTGGGATTACCAAGGTCCGGGCAAGAACCATTCTAATATTCAATGGGGTAAACTGCTGAACGGCCCACAAAGATCTAAGAACTCCATATGTTTTTCCGACTGTTGAATTAATGTGATCGGTCCATGTAAGTGTTCTGTTGAAAACCATACCAAGGTTTTTTGAAGTGGTTGTAAATTCTAAGGGGATACTGTTCAGAAGCACCGATGGAAAACATGATAGATCTAATATCTTTTTGGAGATAACTATACATTTACATTTTGTTGGGTTAAGGGTCAAACCATTGCTAACTGCCCAAGTAGAAATATGATCTAGTTCCTCGTTTATAGTACAAACGCAGTTTTCTAAAAGACCTAAGTGGCAACTTTTATAGATTTGTATATCATCGGCATAAAAATGCTTAGATACATTTGGTATTATGGAAGCTATTTCATTTATATACAAAGAGAATAACAGAGGAGCCAAAATCGATCCCTGAGGAACACCTCGTTTTATCGGGAGGAACTCAGAGAGCTGATTATCAATGCATACGGCTTGTTTCCTTTCCATAAGGTACGAGGAAATCAATTTGATGGCTTCTGGAGAAATGTTAAACTCAAGGTGTAACTTTTTTAAGAGAACAGAGTGGTTGACCATATCAAACGCTTTGGAAAAGTCTAATAGAACCAAAAAGGTAACGCAACCATCATCTAATTTATCCCTAATATCTTCAATGACTTTCATGAGTGCTGTAGTACAGCTGTGCTTAGGACGGAAACCGGATTGAATGCTTACTAAAAAGTTGTTTCGTGAAATATAGTCATTTAGTTGCTTTTGTATGATTCGTTCACATACTTTTGATAAAAAAAGGTAAGATTGAGATTGGTCGGGATTCATCTCGTAATGAATTCTTTGGGATTGGAATAATTTTAGCGAGTTTCCACTGGTATGGAAAAATGCCAGTAGTAATTACAGTATTAAACACATGAGTAAAAAAAGGTAGCAGCAAGGGTAATATGGCTTTTAGAAAAGTTGGGTTAATTTCATCTACTCCGGATGCGTTAGATTTTATTGAAAGAAGACTTTCTAAAACATCTAAATCATTTACACACGAAAAACTAAAAGAGGAATCTGAGAGGGTTGTTGTTGGGTCATTAACATATTCAACATCAATCGAGGGAGCAGTACTGGGAGCAGACAAAAACTTACGATTCAATTCATTACCGTCAATGTTGTTTAGCAATTGAGTACGTTGCTTGCCGATTCCAAGTTCCCGAAGGCTACTCCATAGCTTACGAGTATCAGAACGGACATTTAAGCGGTTGGAGTAGAAAGATATTTTTGCAGCTCTAACTTCTTGCACAACCTTGTTTCGCAAAGTTTTATAAGCTGCATGCAGCTCTTGCACTCGAAAACGTATCCACCTTCGGTAGGCCTGATCGCGTTGATTCATTAGATCTTTTATTTCTGTTGTAAGCCAGGGTTTGGATACGCAAACGATTTTTTTTGTTTTTAGTGGGACGTGTGTGTTATAGAGGTTTAATATGTTTTCATTCAAAAACTTTACTTGTTCATCGGGTAAATTCATAAGGTAAATATTTTCCCAGGGTATTATGCGAATATGCTGCTCAAGAATCGACCTATTAATGTTTTTGAAATCTCTGAATTTGATTGGATGATCATCTAAACAGTTTTCAGTGCTGAAATCAAGAGTTAAAAAAATAAGGTCGTGATATGAGAAAACTGGAGCAGAGAGTTGATCATAACACAATACCCGATCCTTTCTATTGACAAAGAAAACATCCAAAAGCGTACTTGATGAATTCGTGAAATGAGTAGGTATGGTTGAGTTCACTGGATACAAATCAAGTGAAATCATGTAATCGCTTAAGCTCCTGTCAATTAGAATATTACTGTTAAAGTCACCACACAATAGTATATTTGGTGAGCTGACAGTCAATTCTTCCATAAGAGTGTAAAATGGCTCTAGATCGACATTTTTATTCGGTCTGTAGACGATTCCTAACAGAAGATTATTCTCGCTACCAATAATATCTAGAAACAAATATTCGAACGATGAACCACCTGATGAGGAGCACCTTATTTTACATGACAAACCATCTCTTAAATAAACCGCAACACCTCCACCACGACCACATCTATCTGACCTAAAAAGTCTATAACCGTGTATTAAATATAATGCATCCGCAATGTCTGTCTGAAACCAAGTTTCTGACACACAGATTGCATCCAACTTAGAATGTTCAAATAAGAATTTAAACTCTTCGATTTTAGGCAATAAGCTTTGAGAATTTATGTGAGCTACTTTAAAACCCTCCCTATAATTGCATAAAACATTTAACATTGTTCTTGCTATAACATCGCTGTTGCCCTCTCTGGAATCCACATTGCGTTCACTCAACTCTGTATCGACTAATTATGCGGTGAGTAAACAGAACAAACAACATACTCAAGTTATATAAAGTGTCAAAGCAAATACTTTTACAATAAAAATAAATAAGTATAATAGAAAATAAGAAAGAATCAAAGAAAGAGATGAATTCTGATAATATGAAAGAAAGTAGAGGGAAAATCGAAAAATAGTTAGAAAAGAAAAAATCAAAAGAAAGAGAAAGTAAATATAAAACATAATCAATACAAAGATATACTAAGAATACTTTTTGTGTGGTGACAATCATAGTTGTGGTTGTTGTTGTTGTCGCTGTTGTTGTTCTTCGTTTTCTTCAGTCTGATTACTCGTGGCTATAATATTCAACATTCTTTCGTTCTCCACCAAAATGGCTCTTGCACTTGCACTCTTCCTTACATAGACGGAACCAAAATGCGTAAAAACAGAAAACAGCTGTTTATTATGCTTGAGACGTGCAGCCTTGTGATAAAGTGAGCGATTTTTTGTTGTCATGCTCCCATACATATATATGTGCCTGTTGTTTTCAGCTCTGATGCCAACGTCTTCGAGACAGAGTTGTCTATTGTTTTTGCAAAAGAGAGCCACTGCTTGCAAAACGGTGTTTCTTTCTTTCGGAGAGTGAAATTTGACTATAATGGGTGTGTCTGTCTTGTCCCTGTTAGTCAGCCCGTTGCCTCGGTGCGGTTTACTGCAGCGAAAAATTGCTTTAGGTGTTGGCGGAATGCATTCAACGGTATGACAAAGGTGATTCAAAATTGTCTTCAAAACTTCCTTTTCCAACTGCGTAACACCAAAAATGATCGCGTCGCCTGCAATTTCACGCCTCTCAAATGCATCGCATCGCTTTTCCAAATAAGCCACATCTCCCTCAAGTGTCTGTGTGTTAACAATGCGTGTCTCAATCGATTTTAGTGTTAGAAAAGATTGCTCTGTCTCTTTGATTTTCAACTCAGTTTTCTCCTGACGGCATTCCAACTTTTTAAGAGCAGCATTAAAATCGTTTGTGTGTGTAGCTAAACGGTCTTCAATAAGCGATATTCGATGAATTATATCATCACGTAAAAGATTTATTTCCGTAGAGATTTGGTTGGTAATCTTTTCGGTTAGCAAAGAAAATCTTTCCTCTAAATCAAATAGAGATACAGCTTGTTTCCCGACAGGTGTTATGTACTGCTTTGGTGTGTGTCCACTCTCTTTGACTTTAGCCTGACTCTGGATCGGTCGAACTCCTCCTGCCCCTGGTGTAGCCGTTAACTGCTTCTCTTTATCCGCAGATCGCGTTTTACCCGCCATCGAACTTATACGAACTATTTATTTATTGAAAATAAACTTAAAAAGGCAACAGGTTGACGAGAATCGTTAGAAAAACACAACGAAATTGTGCTACGCAAGTTTTATATGTTAACTTAATATTTAAGGCAGAGTTGAGATTGAATTATGAAAATTAGCCGGACGAGACTATCAACACGTCTATTCGCTCTTACTTATTAACTTAGTAAGGTGTTAAAGAGTTTATCTACCTATGAACAAACATTTACACCACAAATGGAACTCCAGTGAAAATCAGACGAAAAATAAGCTTACGAAAACAGTGCTACTTCTGCTCGGCGAAGCAAATGGGCTTAAAGCTCCTGCCTGGAATAATGTATGTAAAGCAAAATATACGCTCTACCAAACCATTATCTACTTAGTTCTGACTTTATGACGCCGAATGTTGAAAGGAGGTAGGAAAGGAGAGCTGATAATGAGCTCCTCCGCAAGAAAAATTCTTGGACAGATATTTGGTCATGTGTGCGATAAGAACGAATAAAGGAGGAGATACAACCGCGAACTCTATGAACTGTACGTTAAAATGTAGAGGCAGTTCCAAAAGCGGCCATTTCTAGCTCTTGGACAATAATTATCCAGTCAAGTCAAGTTGTCCAGCTACATGTTTGAGATTTAAGTTATCCTCTGTCCTTCTTAAAATTTATGTTTTTCGACTTTTAAGTCCCATCACCAAATGTAAATTTGGGTGCAGTGGCTCAGTGCTTGGAGAATTGATGTACCCCGTATGGTTCGACGTTCGAGTCGAGTCATACCTCTTGCGAAAGGCCAAAAATATAACTTCGAACACTCATCTCTGGCAAAGCAATGCTTAAGAGCCTTTATCGGCTACCAAAACAGTAGTACTAAATATTTATATTGTATAACTCACTAGTTCGATAATGAATTTCTCAAACATAAATAAAAAAAATCACTTGATTGGTTTAAAAGCACAAGAACTTGTTTCTTTAACAAATCAAAATTAGTTCCGCGGGGCTTTCTCTCTCCTTTCGTTTAGAGTCTAAATCTTTTTCTGGCACAAAATGGCGCTTGATTTTCTAATTGGTTGATAAACGCCGAAAAGTCCATATTATTATACAGCTATTTAAAGTATAGTAGAAATGTTGATACTTTCCATATTTATTTCGAAATTAGTCACACACCCGGAGACATATAAAAAACAACAAAAAATATTAGAAGGCTACACCTTCGGCTCAGGCCAACTGTTTTATACCCTTTCCGAATTCCCTTAGGAAAACGAGCGTTGAAAGTGTTGTCCCATTTTGTAAGATTATTAAATTTGTAAAAACACCCCAGAGAGTAGTATGAGTGAAAATTTCAAATATCTGGAAAAAATGATCAACAGCGAAGCAAGCTGTGATTATAACATTGATCATCGAGTAAATGTAGGGTGGATGAACTGGCGGAAAAGCTTAGCCATCTTTTTCGACCGAAAGATGTCCCCTAACCTGAAAGGGATAGTTTAGAAACCGGATAAACGGCAGCTGGGGTGAAGATAATTCGCATGACAGCAGGAGCAACAAAACTTGATCGAAAAAGAAGTTCCAAGATCCGAGGAAGCCTTCACGTTAAAGAACCTTTCTCAACGAAAATGGACCGCGACCGGCTCAGTTTCAATTCAATTTCAATTCAATTCAATTTATTAATTCAATTCACAGTAAGAGTATACTTTTAAGTTTGTGAAATGTAAACAATTTGTATAAAAATGAGATGAGTTAAGGAAAAACGGAAAGATTTTAAATAAATAAAAAAAGTTAACAATCAAAGAAAACTAAATAATAAATTATCAATCTTTCCACTTAAATCTTTGAAACTTTCAAGTTTTAAATAAGGTAGAAAAAAAGAAAAAAAAGGTAAATTAATTGAGTTTGCTTGATCAAAGGGTTTGGGGGCGGGGGGTTGGTTTGGTTTAATCGAAATTAGTTGCTTTGGTTTGTGAAGAAGAGTTTCAACTCATTCTCGAATCGATGTGTCTCGCCTAGTTCTCTAATGTTTCGCGGAAGTGCGTTCCAAATGCGAATAGCAGAAATAAAAAATTGCCTCTCAGATGTTAGGCAAGTAAATTGTGATAGAATCAAACAGGCAGATCTACTGGATGCCGAAAACCGAATTTTATTGTATAGATATATCGGTTGTCTTGTTTTTATGATTGAAAACAATACAAGTAGGGTTCGTAACTTTATATAATTTGGAAAGAATATATCCAATAAGTTTTTTGTCAGATGTGATACATGGTCGAATGTTCTGAGACTATATACTCGTACATTGGTACTATTAAATGCTACTTGAAGCTTCCTTTTAGAATCCGCATCACAGTTATTAAATATTTCGGAACCATACACGAGTATTGGAATACCCAAAGTTTTAGCAAGAATTAATATTGTTTTAGGTGGTGTAAACTTTTGAGCAGTCCATAAAGTTCGAAGAACTCCATATGCCTTGCCCACAATCAGATTAATGTGGCTATTTCATGTGAGTGTTCTATTGAAAACCATTCCCAGATTTTTTGAGCTATCTACGTATTCTACTGGCGAACAATCAAGCTTAATTGTGGGAAAATAAGAAAGCTCTAGCTTCTTCTTTGAAATTACCAAACATTTACATTTTTTTGGGTTAAGTGACAGATTATTTTTAAACGACCACTTCGAGATCCTTTCGAAGTCTTCGTGCAAAACATCGGCACAGTTTTCGATAAGGCCAAGAGGACAGCTTTTATAAATTGGAATGTCGTCAGCATAAAAATGCCTCCTTGAATTTAAGATTATGCTTTATAAGTCGTTGATGTAAAGCGAAAATAAGAGGGGTTCCAGGATCGAGCCTTGCGGAACACCCTGCACCAAAGGAAGAAATTCTGATAGAACGTTCCCCAAAGACACAGCCTGATATCTTTCAATAAGATATGATGAGATTAACTTTACAGCAGAAGAAGACAAGTTGGTACCGTCATATTTTAAAATGAGATCCTACGAACCCCGTCAAAAAGGCAAAAGAAGGGATGCAGTGAATTGGGAGTGTTATGATCGCCTGCGTCTAGATCATAACCTCCGCCAATAGGGATAACGAAAAAGAACACTGTTCTCCTTCTTCTTCCTCTACGGAAAAAGAACACGGTTATTTTACAAAAATATGATTCAAAACAATAGGTAAGAAGTAAGAAAAGTTCTGTTTCTTTACGTTGATGTAGAACTTACAAGTGCTGTACCAAGAATTACGTGACGGTCTGTTTATACATTTGGGGACTACAACCATTATTAAGGCATGCTACAAACTATCAGATTATATTCGTGTCTTAGCTAATACAACAAGTAACTCATTGTTACTTAATTGTTTCCTTAAAACAGTTCACGACCTCAACTAAAAGGATCTTTAGTCCAATCATACGCATTCAAATAAACAACTTATTCCACTTAATTTCTTCGTTAGCAGTAAATGTCTTGCAGGGATAAAAACCTCACAATAACTATGATAAAATCATTCCAACCCACAATTATTTTCGTTATATTCTCTCATTAATTAAGAAAGAATCCTTTACAGAAAATCTCATAATAGTAATAATAAAAACGTAATAAAAGGTCAAAGGACTTCCACTAGAATATACCCACATCGTATACCAACCGCTTCCCGTAACATGCCTTCATTATGAACCATTATATCATCCAATACAAATCTGTGAATTTCGTTCTCCAACACAACATTTTTATATGAATAACAAAAGACCATTAAGTTCGGTAGTGGACGTTCATGTTTGTTTTTGTTGGCATTTTCGTTAAATATTAACTCTAAGTTGAGCACAAGAGCTGAGATGATCTAATGCGAGGTAGCCATTCATCACAAACCAAAAAAAAAAAGCTGCCACATCACAAAGATGACTGCTCAGTTCATAGCCGCGCCAATATAGATACAGATCGTCGTCCTTCCCATGGCAAGGGTCTTTTGTCACAGCTAAACTTTGCGTAAATAATTTTCAGATTTAATGTAGTTGATGTAGATGCAGGAAGAAGACGACCCTACATGTCACAGGCTGGCATCCGAAATAAAGGACTGTTTAATAATATTTTCTTCGGCAAAAAGGTCTTACCATTATTTTGGAAACCATTAAGGCTCTTTTGTGGTAACAAGAAAGTGAAGAATGACACCAGAAAAAAACCAAAAACAAATTGACTTCAATTAGTACATACTTTGCCCCTGTGGTCTGTAGAAAATCAATAAATCAAGGAAGCATGAACAATAAGGGTGGAGTCATGTGGATGGGAATCAATAAATCAATAAAGGGCTGTTTTACATTTTTGGAAAGTTAGGGACGTTTAAAGTGAAATGGAAAATTCTCAATGGGCGTCAATCGACAAATAGGACTATAAAAATAAAAACTGGACTATGTTTCCGTTGTCAAGTTCTGACACAACAACTATGCGTTAATAATAAAATTATGATACAAATAAAAAGCAAACCAAAAAGAAAAACTGAACTTTGCCCAAAACCCTTCCTTCTAACCACACAAAGACCAGCACACAGAAACAAAAACCACATTTCATTCATCCTTTTGCACATTGTTTTTATATATTTGTTTGCCTAGAGAAGAATGCGAGATGGGTTTAAAATTTCATTGCGGCCAGCCGCACGTTATTCCTGCATTCAAACATCCTTTTCTCAAGGAACAACCAAAAGCTAACGAGAAGAAAACGAGTTACCTAAATACAAGTGCCATAAATTAGTCCGCATACATATACACAAAGTAACTCACTATCTCTAGCTAGTCAGGGTTTTAAAAAAAATTCTTTAGAATTTAAGTTTGAAGCTAACTTTGTAACGTACCCGTGTGTTGCATTCAGCTATTGTTGGGGAATTATTTGTCGGGCTATATAAGCCACTTTTCGATGGCTTTATACTGGTGCTCTAACAAAAGCCATCTTGGTGTAAGTTTTAAGTTGACCTGATCCGACTGAATTTGTGTTACCAACCCCAAGCCAGCACGATGATGATGGGGGGCGAGTGCACATGAACTTTTGACCCAAAGTCTACTTTGCCACTAGAATATCATCAACAGAGCACGAACTTTCTGTTCACTTTTCTGTGGACGTTTCTCTTGTTCTTTTTTTCCTGCGGTCATAGAAGAATGGATAATAAATTTGACTTTTCTCTAGATGCAGCGAAACAAACGTAACGACAAGAACGACTGAATATTGAAGTACGAAGAATTTTATTTTCAATTTTTTGATTTTCAGATATCAAACCGAACTCAACTGCGGACATACGAGTAGTTCGTTATAGTTGGAGCGAGTGTTTTTTTTTGAAGGAATGTTAAAAAAGAAACATTAGAATACAGAACTTTAATTCCAGCTCAAATCACGTCTATGCCTGTTTTTGATTTTTAAACTTAGAACCATCTTGATTGTAATATAATGACAAAGAAATTCAATTGACAAAAAAAAGCAGGATGTTCAAAAAAATATTGAGAAAAATCCACCTCATCTGTAGTGCCCTTGTTGCAGAATTCTCAAGAGCACTCATTATCATGTAAATGCACGTTGACTCGATTCGATGGAGGAAGAGAGTCTATTTGACCCGGTTTTAAGCAAAGATGTGTTCTTAAGTGGCCATTGGTATTTGCCTACAGAATTCATGTGAGGATATTCGCAGCGATGTTTCTTTGAATAGCCACTCAGTATTGGTAAATTTATATATATATATATGTGGATGGAATATTGAAGTGCGGGATTTGGCTGAAGTGGTGCTATTATTTTTTATTGTAGGTTGAATTAAGACAAAATAGATGGTCTATGTGTGTCAATTGCGATTTTTATTAACTGAAAATCATTCTACCAGAAATTGACTCAGCTCATTGAAAGAGTCGCTTATCTGAGCAAACACATTTTGTTAAAAATAATTCTATCGTAAAAATAACCAATATAGGCCCATGTTCTGCATTCCACTTTTTGTGAATTCGCAAGGTGAAAGTGAAATTGTGTGTTCTGCATTTCGATCGAAATGAATATTGTGAATTGGAGCAAATCTGTAGGGAGTTATTACGAATGGTTTAAGTGTGAATCCAGCTTTTTTTTTCATTGAAAATTGCTAAAACTATTGCATCCATGCAGTGGCGGACTAACCAGGGGGCGGAAGGGGCGGCACGCCCCGGGCCTGCGGTCTTGGGGGGCCCCAAAATCCTTCAATTTATAATAAAATGGGACTTCAGTGAATCGTTACCCTGTATATCGCTCATACATCAATACTTCTTGACCATTTGCATCTCGGTTGCATCATGCGAGAGGAGTTTTCGAAACTTAAACTAATTCACGTTTATCACAGAATCCCTCGTAATAAAGTTACGAATTCAGATGTACGTTACGAATACGAAAAAATGTATATCATAGAATCCGAATGTAACCACAAAAGGCATTGCCTCACTATTAAGTCATATTCGAAATTTCGAAATCAGCTGCTTAACGTCAAGGTATGCGAGTTTGAAAAAATAAATAAATTATAAATCGTTGTTTCGTGTATTTTGAACAAAAAAAAATGGGTTAGAGTTGCATTTGCAATTGTTACTAGTGAGGAGGAAAATATTAGGTGGAAAAAAGAAATAAAAATGCAGCGGAAGATACTTAGGGATGCATGCAATCCGTTTGACCTCGAGGATCAAGTGTGAGTTGCTGCAGAACATTTTGTTTTATTTCAAACAAAATTCATTTTTAAAAAAATGTTCGCCTCAACAAACGAGTATTCAAGTATGTATTGGAGGAACTAGAACAGGAACTTGGTCCTACTTTTTAATCCTCTTCAATCACTCCTTTAAGTCGGCTTGTAGCCGTATTAAGATTTATGGGCGAAGGCGGATAACAACACGGCGTTGGTAAAGACCACTCAGTTGGAATGGCACAGGCTTCATTTTCAGTCACGAACAAAATGCTGCTGTATATTTTGGAAAGGAGGCTCTGTCCAGTCTGGATACAATTAGATATGAATGATGCGGACAAAAGACAGGCAAAATTAGACTTCTACTCAAAGAGCAGATTTTCGGGTATTGTTATGTGCATCGATGGAACTCATATCGAAATTTTCGACCTTTAATGGAATAAATGATTATTTTTCCGTAATTCTGTAACAACCTTACGGTTTTTGCATTTTGATTCTTTTTTGTCTGTGCAATACGAAAAATCAAATAGTTCGTAGATTTAAATGTCAAAATTCCGATTCATTCGGATTCAGTGATACCACTTTCTACGAATTTCGAAATTCGTTGTGATAGTACTTTCGGGGTTCGTGGCGAAATTCTAAGAACGACAGAATCTGTGATATACGTGATTATCTTCGATCTACAATGGATCAAGAGCGACTGGTTAATCTAGCCGTGCTTTCAATAGAAAGATAAATTTCCAAAGAAATCGATTTCACAGAAGTTATTGAGGAGTTCAGTAAATTAAAGGCACGAAAAAACACAATGTATAACACGCTACTAAAAATAAAAAAATAACTATCTTTGATTTATTTTATCTTTTTTTTTGTCGATCGATTCGTATTTTATTTGTCTCACCCATATCCATTCCATATTGTAGGTATGTATGGTTATTTAGCCTAAATAATTTAATTCGAATTTAAATTTCACCTGTGAGATTTTAACGGAATAAACTTAAACACTTATTTATACATACAAATGTGAACTGAATAAAAAGCTTGTAAAACAATTTTTTTTTTAAATCTGGGCGGCCTCATTTAGCTTTGCCGCCCCGGGCCTCTGACAGGCTTAGTCCACCACTGCATCCATGTTGACTTAAAAGCAAATATTGTGTTTGCTTAGGATTTTGACAGTTTGAAAGTGAATTCGAAAAAATCTAAAACGATCGAAATGCATAACACCAAATTTCATTCCGAGTGAAATTGAAAAGTGAATTAAATTCGATTTCGATCGAAATGCAGAACATGGGTGTTAATTGCCGCCGTCAAATTAACTTTGTAAAAGGTTTTCCAAAAATATTATCCGTTTGATATACGGACAACTATTCTTCAAGGCCTAATGATAGGATCAATTCATTTGTATCAATTCAATTATTTTTCTTATTATTGATAAAACAATGCAAATGCAATGCTTTCAAATAATTCGAATGATTTAATGCATTCGCTAAATTCACATACCACAAATAATTGAAGGCATTCAGAGCACGCTAGTGACTTCAAATAATGCAGAGCACTCAAAAAAAATGCATTCCTTTTAACCAAACATTATAATTGCTGAAGCTTCAATCATGTTCTTAAAATGAATGGCGATTCATGAAGTCATAACTGAATCATATCCTCGACGGTTTTTACCTGGCCTTAAATGCATTCTGGCATTCATTTTCGAACAGCCCTGCTTAAAACGAAGTTGGCATACCGACAATATAAAAGGATGACTCCTAAAGTGTCCTGTGTCACGTTGAAACGTCTGCCAGCTTAAGCTTAGTTAGTTGAAAGGCGACACTATTTCTGACGAACATCCTAAGCTACTGCATCTTTCTATCTACCTTTTATTAAAAACATCACCGGCTGCATTTCGAGGCTCCTGTCATTGTTAACACACCTCGAACCTGAACATCTTGTGCGTAAACGTTTTCGTATCTCAAATTTGGTAAAGAAATCTTCTCAAACGACCTCCAGAAAAAAATTTCCAAAGGTTGTCTAAAGAAAACACTTGCCATCTCATTACCATAAGCGTTATCGATAACCACGAGTGAAAATTTAATTTTACGATACACACAAAATGAAAACAAAAATTAACCCAACGCCAATCCCCCATAAGTCCATCAAGATATTATTCATGGGAGTGGAATAAAAATTAATTAAACAGACAGTGCCAGCCACGGAGCTCGCCGTTAAATCGATCATTCTAACCCAAAATTTTAGGAATATATAAAATGTCAAACAGACACACACCCATATCTAATGAGGCGCCATTTGCATATGTAGTGCTGCTCGTCACATATCACCATTCATTCACCGGCAACTGCTTTTCCAAATACGTGACTTTAGTTTCCGGCTGGTAGCCATTGATGTGTGCTTGCCTTGGTATAACACAAGGAATCACGCAGTAATAATTCCTGGAAAATTCATAATTATTCAATTCCTGGCTGTTGGCTGTTAGTGTTTCCGGGTTGCTCTTTCTACAAGAATCGCTCCCTATCTGTTTCTATTCGCGAATCTGTCACGCTTTTGTATCCACATAGCATTTGTGTGATTAAGCGGACAACTCGAAGGGCGTGGTAATAGTTGGAGGACTTTACATTATTCGCTTGAAATTGTTTACAAAGTAACTTTTAGCCTAGTTCTACAGCCTTCTGCGGTCGTTTTTGAGGATAAGGCAAACAGCCATGAAGTGATTTGAACTCCTCGGGGGACGAGAAGGATTTCTCGTTCAGATTGTGGTACTTCGTCTGTATTTTTCTTTCAGGATTAAGGTGAATGCTATTTATTACCTTCACTAGGTTTGTAAAGTTGAATGGAAGTGTTTATTTAGGCAGACAAAGTATTTATAGATTCTGTACTTCATTCAGAAAGTTTGTTTCCTACTTTCTTTTTCCTGTTTAATTTTTCGTAGGTTTTAATGCCTGTAGCTATTCAATTTTGAAGTTGGTGGTAGTAACCCCCAAATGAATGTTCGTACGTGGAGCGTAAATAAAGAGAATAGGTGACTTCTAAAGGAGCAGCTTGGTGCCAATTTTGTACAGAGGTGTGAAGGATGAAAGCAATGCTTTAGAGAGTGAGTAAAAAGAAATTAATTGCTTTTCCCGCTTAGTTTGGATGGAAGGGCCCAGTTTGGCATTAGTTGAATTTTTAAACCCTATCCTAAGCGTGTATTTATTTTGACTCATAGTAGCTTATGTGCCTTAACAATGGTCGTATATCGTTTAAAGTTACTATATCTGTGATCAGCATCGAAAGTTATGTCGACCATGCAATGCGCGTCCCTCCATCCGTTCGCCATCAGTTAAGGCCCTAAAAATCCGGCTTGAAAGCAGCAATTTCGAACAAATCATTTTAATAGGCAACAAAATTAGCGAATGTAAAGATTTTCCAAATACGCTCACCGACACGCCCGCTATTTAGAAAATCCATATTATCAAGAAGTCTATGAAAATGAAGGTTGTGTCCTTCGCAAAGTATGTAGACAAAACTCTTATTAATAAGTCGCCCACACTGTTTTTGCCACATCCTCTTTTTGGGGTGTTTTGGACAAAAACAATGATGTTTCGAAAAAATCTTTAAAAACGTAAGAAAATAAGTTGAAACAAAATATGTTGACAATTTCCTACTTAACAATTTGCCCAATTTTTTGCAGGTGTTCTGATCGAATTTTCAAATTTTGCTAATTTAAAAATGTAATTTACAAAATGGACATGGACTCGCAACCAAATGCCTCGCCCACATAGGAATATGGATAGGGTATCCAATAGTTCGCCCAAGTGGATTGTAGCCTTTCCTTATGTTTTTTTTTATCTTTAAACAGGTTCACGGACAAAATGTTAGAAGCTTTATTTAATTTCCAAATATACCCAGCCGAACGATTGTCACAAAAAATGATCTGAAAAACAAAACCATACCACCAATATTAGCAAAGATGCCCAACGAAATCCTTGTAAATATTTGGTGAAGCGTTTCATTCAAAAAAAGCGAAAACTTAAAAAAAAACACAGTTTCATAGCCCACAGTGTTGCAACTTCTTCTTCTCCCTTAACGGCGAGGCTATGATCAGGATTAAAGGGATCATAATTCATAACCCTTCCACTTAAATTCATACCAACAAGTCCGTCTGTAGACTTCCGATTCGACTTCAACAAATGTTGACAGACATATCGGTTTCGGATCCCTTCAACATGATTCAATAGTTTTTAGACCGCCTCTTTTTGTAAGTTATGTATACCTCTTTTGGCGAATTGAGGGTATCATTTTAATAGTAACGGAAGCATTGTAGCGTAAGCAATGTAGGAGAAGCAATCGAATATCGGAACCTACTTCGCAATTATGTATTACTATCGGAACCCAATTAGTTCGACGCTATTTGCTAGATTTTCGAATTCCCGATGTCGCAATTGGTCGGATTTCGGAACTTACTTGCTTCCGTTATCGAAATGAAATGAAGTTTGTTGTAACTTAACCGGGATTGTATATCAAAATTGATAGAATAGAGGCCGCATAGATATACAGTATGAACTCGATTTACGCAACTAATAGAAATCGATTCAGTTGCAATAACCGAGGTTGTTGCACTTACCGGGTTGAATTTGTTTAAATAAAAAATGATGGCATAGCCATTTTACTATGTTTCCGTAGAGATAATGTCATGGATGTACTGATGGCGCAAAAGTCATTAACCTATCTAAAATTTAAGACATCAATAAACAGAATCCAAAAGCAGAGTCGAAGTTTTTCATTAAAAAAAATTACAGCCGGGTGACAACTTTTGCGCAACCTTGTATTTACAAAGAAATTGGTTCAGGTCCAAACAAAACTACATAACTGTGAATAAACGCAAGAAGTTGCACTAATCGAGGAAACTGTGTTGAAAAGTTGCACTTATAGTGTCAAGAAGTGCGACGACTTTAGAGTTGCGCGAATCGAGGGTTGTGTTAACCGAGTTCGTACTGTATATTGATTTGAATTGAAATGTTCGTTATATGTACGTACTGTACTTTGCATTCAAATCATCATGTTTAATGGTTCGGAAAAATACTCAAAAACTTTATTATTTATATTACTATTGCAAAATGTATTAAACAGTCGCCGAAAAAGTATTAAATCAAGTCTAAAAGGCCTTAACAAGCTAACACAAGGGCCTACACATTTTTGAATTAACCAATAAATATTGTTAAACAATCTATATTGTTTGGAATTTGAAATTTAAAAATTCTCATTCATTTGAAAGTTATTAACAATAAACTTGAACCAAAATGAGTTTATACTAAAATAGGTATTTTTATTCCATTGCACAAGCACTATGGTACTCGTAATATGATGGCAGCTATCTATTTGTTGTATGTGTGTATGAAGCGTATCGACTTCATAATAAAAACATAGAGAAAGGCAACAGTCCGCTTGGATATACTATTCCTATTCCTATTTCTCATTAAGTGGCCGTGAAAAATATCTTGGGATCAACATATTTTGTTATACAACAACTAAAGGATTTTATTGAAAAAACCAAAGTTTTTGTACAAAAAACGTCCCTTAAAAGTTGGCATGGCAGAAAACTTTATACAAAGAATAAAGGACTTGTTCAAAACGGCTTTTACTACATACTTTGCCAATGGTTTCTTCAATAAAACGGGTTTGATTAGTGTCAGTTGGCGGATTTTAAAAATTCTTAAACTTGATTATTTGGGGGAGTATATTGTTAAAATTTTAGCTTTCTGAATCCATTTTAAAGGCCTAATTTTTGCCAATGGACGGTCCGTGCCGACATGGCTAAATCAAAATTACTATTGATGCTAATCACGAATATAGTAGCTTTTAGGAGTCTACGGGCAATATAAATTGTGTTACAAGTTATGAGTCAAAATACCCTTACAAAAAAAAAACTTCCTCAAACTGAATGCCATACTATTAACCCATCAAGCATTTTGCGATGGGATATTTCTTTAGGTACATATATTAATTTGCTATTGCACCCAATCTAAGAACCCTTACCAGCGATCAGAGCGCCGCATTGACTGCAGTAG
This sequence comes from Portevinia maculata, assembly GCA_949715645.1. Lineage (NCBI taxonomy): Eukaryota > Metazoa > Arthropoda > Insecta > Diptera > Syrphidae > Portevinia > Portevinia maculata. The sequence goes on along the minus strand of OX454528.1, from coordinate 5,264,549 downwards.
CGCATAGCGCATATACAACGAAACAACATCCTCAAAAATTCTGCGGATGTTAGCTGACCGCAATTATAAAATTTAGCCGGTGACCATTTAAATTTCAGCATTTTAACTTAAGCTAATGCAGAAAAAAGGTTTTTTAATCAGTACCGTACTGGAGCCAAAAATGTATCCAAATGCAACTATTAATTCAAGAATGACTCCGAGATACTCGGTTTTAAGAAAAAAGGATTCAAAAGTGTTCCGGCGCGTGACGATTTTAAGTTTTTGGATTTGGATTAAAAAACAAAAAACTGGAGATTTAAAAAAGTGAAGGTGAAGAGTTGGTAGCCTTGGAGAATGTAATGCCTTCAATGCGGATGTGCTAATTTGACCAATTACTACATTGAGTTAGCTGAAGAGGTATACCATACAAACTGTGTTCTCCTGCCGCATCTTAATTTTAATCCACATTTTAGTTGATTTGTGAATTATATTTGGTGTAACTCTTACTGCGAAAAAAGTATCGAAACTCAACTTTTTTCATAAAGAGTATCTCCGAAGTACTCGTTTTTCATAAAAAGAGTACATATCTCCGAAGTACTCTTTTTTATGAAAAAAGAATTCAAAATTCAGGGGGATACAATTTACAGTTTTCACTTTTGAGGAAGTTTGTTTGGTTGGTCATTTGAATTATGTACTATGTACTATAAAGTCAGTTTTGTTTTATAATGTACATTGTACATGTACACGCACTAAAGGTTTTTTTTTTGAAGGTACCCCTATCATGTATTGGCTACACAGCGCGGGCGTTAAGGAAATTAGGATTAGAAGAAAAGGAGAGATGTCGATGCACGTTGGTTTTAAATGTTTGTCGGTTATAATGTGAAGGGAAAATTGAGCGTGGAAGAGTATTCCACATTCGTGTTGTACGGCTGAGAAATTCTTTCGTTGAACTTCACTGTACGTCCGAATACAGGCTTGAGTTTTTGTCATTCGACTACAAGGTGGATTTTACAAAGTTTGGGTAAAAACAAAAAAACTGGCTAACAACTTTGAAGAAAGGAAGAGCTGTATAGGTAGATACATTAGATGCATTTGGTTAAAAACGAAGAAGACATTAGGTTAAAAAAGAATATTTTTCCGAAATTTCCTTAGAAACTGCTTAGTATTTCGGTGTTCAAGCTTAATTTCACTCGAAGTTGAAGTTTTATGAATTATATTTATCATCTTCCAACTTGGTATGCGATTTGTAGCACGCATTTACATAACCATCACGCCAAAAAAAGTATAACTTCTAACGCGCGTACGCTTTTTAACTATTTCGACACGAGCATGCTCCCAGTTTTGATTATTGTTTTATCTTGCTTTTAGGACACCGGTGATCTCCAGTCGTGTCAACCTTCGGATTTGTCTGGACAGTTTCAAGATGTTAAATGTGTCGCTAGACTCACATGAATGTGATATTCTTATTCCGTCCCCGCACGGGCACCAAAATGTATCCAAATCGTTCAACATCCGCAGAGAAACCCATCAACGAAATTCGTGCAAATATTTGGTGAGGAATTTCAAACGAACAAGACAAATGCTGCTTAAAAAATGAGCAAAAGGAAAATTCTCATTAAAAACGGAATTAAAAAAATTCGACGACATCTAATCGAGGTACAAAAGGGACACATAAGGCCAAAATTAAGCTGCTTTACTTCCCGTTCGGTTGCAATTGAACCAAGCCAAGCAGATTTAAAGATCTTCCATAGAAACAGACATTGAAGCTTTCCCGATAAAAGGTTCTTCCCCATTTTTTGCTTTTTGTCAAACTAACAATTAACAACAAATTGAAATGTCCAGATAATGCTAAATTTCGCCACTCCCAGTGATTTTTGCCCTGCCACTGCAACCCATAATCCGTATTTAATTGTACCCTCCTAGCAGTCCGTCGACAAACTATGCATCTCCAACTTATTTAATTGCATTTACTCTCTCGTAGCTTTTCAATTTGTTTTTATTTTTTGTTCGTTTCACCCACATTACAACTTGTATTTATGTACACAAATTACAAAGACACCACATCGTTTGTTTTTGGAAAGTCAACATAAATCCATTCTCCTCATTTAAATTGCTACAAAGGAAGTTTGAAAACACAAAAACGAACAAAGTTATTGTTGTTTAACAGAATACTTAAGAAGACGGGTACTTTTAGAATAGTAAACATTTTAATCCTTTTGAATTAATTTATGTAGGATTCCTTTGATGCGATTTTTGAAGCCGAGCGAGTTTCGTTTTCCTTCAAAATGTGTTTTTAATCTATTCCGAATTCGCTGATGAAACTTTTATAAGAAAAACATAAATTCAAGAATTTACTTCATAAATTTTAGGAATTTCTTCTGTGTGAATCGTTCTTTAATCCTCCGCACCCATACAAGTTACAATGCACCTAAGCTGTTTTTGTAAAATTTTATATAAGCTAAAAGCGAAATTACTTGAAGTGTTTTCTCAGCAAAACGTCGTATCAAAGTTATGACCTGAATTTTAAGTAGCGAAAACGGTAGTTCTAGTGGGTGAGCGACGCCACCTACCTGGAACGTTTCAACTTAATGATGTGTGAATAACAACTTAATAGCAAAACGCACCACTTAAATTTTCCCTGAGGAATGGCCCATAATCTTCGCCTCTTCGTCGGCTTTAATTGCTCAATATGTTTCAGGTGAATAAAATGCCACCCAAAACTCTGCCCTTCCGATACGCATGCGTACAAAGGGGTTTGGATGATGCATAGGAATCCTTGAATGGAAATTAACTGACTTGTTGCTGTGTGCTGTTTCCCTTGTCAGCTTATCTTGGATTTTTTCGGTTTTCTCAATCACTCGGCTTCGCCTGCAGTTCTGATGAGCCTTACCATTATGCAGTGTACACATATTTATCCACACACCAAACCACTCGTAGATAGACTGCAAACGATTCGTTTTACTAGCTTCGTTATATATTTAAATTCGTAACAACTCTGGGTAAATCCTGTATTCGGGACACGAACAAGAAAAACCGAGAAAGATAGGGCGAAACAAACTTTACTTCTTAAATCGCACACACTATCCTAATTGAAGACATTTCGTTTCCTTTTATTTGTATTCCCTTTTCTCTTCCTGAAGCTAACTGCGCTGTCTATCTGCCTTGTGCATTTGGTAGCGTTGTAGTTTCAATGAATGAGATGGATATTCGAATCGGAGGAAGACTTTTCGACAAGGATTATTTGCAAATAGCAATGTGCATGTGTATTTCGATGACTTTTGTTAGACGGGTAGGTAGGGAATAGTCGTAAATCTGTAGATACGCGAGTATCTTTTCTTCTTTGGCTTTAAATAGGAAATGGCAAGCGTACATATACATAATGCATAAGATGAATGTAAAGCATGGCTGGCAGGATTGAACGTAAGTATATAGGGGATGAGGGATTACTTAAAGTTACTTTCTTCAATGGCGCACCTCTGAAAATAGGGTATATGGGTCGTAGTGATGGGATGCTTTGTTTTACTTGAATGTTAAAAAGTGTACAAACTTTGTTTTTGTGAAAAATTGACAATGACAGCAGGATATATCAACATGGTTGTTTGTGGAGATTTTTCGCAAAAGTGATGACAATGCAACTTTTTAAAAATTCGGATTGCTGGTGTTATGAAAAATAGTCAATGTCTAATGTTGTGAGTGGGTCAAGATTTCATTGATGCTGATAAAATTAATACAAAACTGCAATAGCTAAGACACAATTTGTGAGCGAGGAACCAAATCATTTCCGTTGATTTTTTTGTTGCAATTTTTGAATATTTTTAAAAACAAATCATTTTGTCATCCGGAAACGGGTTACAATAAAATTTATTTTGTAGGTCTATTTATACACGGATGAATCCAAAATATAATACAAAATAACTTCTATCCTATCTTTCAATTCATTTGAATAGTAAGTAGCACCTAAAAGCGTGCAATGCAATTCTTTATTGCTAGGTGCTGCTTACTATTCAACAAAAAAAAGGCCTGCGCTATGTTCCAACACTATAAGGGCACTTAACATAAACGGAAAAATAAAGCGAAAGCAAATTATAAGAAAAAAAGTTCAAGGAGGTGGGCCAGGAGTATACGGAGCGAGCGACCTCTCTCTTCGCGTAAATGAATTAACGCTATTCAGTTTTTTTAGCCGAAATACATTCAATTCAGCTCGCCAGCAGAAGGGCTACTAACAAACTTATCCGATAGCAGAGTTACCGTTCGTGGTGTTTATGCCTTTGAAATCACTTTAAAGATAGGTGGGCTGCGAATGCAAAACAAAAAACATAGGGGCGGGCTACAGTCCGCTTGGGCGAACTGTTGGATACCCTATTCTTATTCCTATCCCTCATAAGTGGGCGTGACAAAAGTCTAAGTATGGTTAAATTGTTAAGAACGCTGTACATATTCTATTATATAACATTTAAAAGATTTTATCAAACAAAAACGAAGCTTATGTAAAAAAAAACATTCCCTAGCTCAAACTTTGGTTTTTCAATAAAATTATTTTATTTAATTGTGGGCGTGCCAGTAAGCGAATTAAAAAAAATTAACACATGAGCATAGAGGACCCCTAGAGAGTAAATATTATAAATTTCAGCTCCCTAGCTCAAACTTTGGATTTTCAAAAAAGTTTTTTTTGTAAATTGTGGGCGTGTCAGTAGGCGGATTTTGAAAATATTTAGCATAAAGGGCCCCCTAGAGAGTATATATTATAAATTTCAGCTCCCTAGCTCAAATTTTGGTTTTTCAATAAAATTGTTTTATTTTTTTGTGGGCGTGTCAGTGGGCGGATTTTGAAAATTTTATATCCCGAGCAGTTTTAGGAGTCATAGATCATATATAAAAAATTTCAGCTTTCTAGCTCAAAATTCGATTTTTTCCAAAAATTTGTTTTTTTGAGTTTGTGGGCGTGTCTGTGGGCGGATTTCAAAAATTCGTAAACTTGATTATTTCGGGACCCAAGAGAGTATATGGTTAAAATTTCAGCTCTCTATGCCCAGTTTAAAGGCCTAATTTTTGCCGACGGACGGACATGGCTAGATCGACATTACTATCGATGCTGATCATAAATATAGTAACTTTTAGGGGTCTACGGGCAATATTAAGGTATGTTACAAACTATGCGTCAAAATTAATATACCCTTAGAATAGGGTATAAACAGCTCAACACACCCTCAGCAACTGCAACTGTTTATCAAAAACATGCGAAAGTTTCTTAGATAAACCTTAATTTGAGACATTATGTTAGAAACGATTAAGTTAGGTTTATTAATACTCGGTGCGGCAACATATCTACCTTTTTTGAAATGCGCGCCATGTACGCTGTAGGGTTCGTAGACGGGGCGGGCGTGTTCTCCATCGACAGGCGTGGTTCTAAGGTTTGTTTCCTTCCAGGTCAGTCGCCAATCGGCATCATGCGTTGGAATAGTGAGAAGCGTGCGTGCCGAGGGTTTTTTTTTCAAACGGATACTCTGTGATCGCAATCCAGTGTGTTTTCCGAATTTGCTTCAATGTAGCCAAATTCGGCCCTGTCCCGGAGCGCAAATCAATTGTAACTCGGGTGACTACGTTCAGACAAACCGCGAGTGTGACAACACGAAGAACTGGAGTCTCTCGGCCCATAAAATCACCCGAGAATATTGAGACAGTGAGAACTTCAATCTTGCAATCCCCACGGTGCAACCATGCGTCTTCGCTTGGACTTTCCGATCGTTCATTGAGACGATTTCTTCACGTTGCCCTTCATAACCATCCGAACAAGTTAGCGATTGTGTAGGAACTGTCCGCATGTGACTTTAATTCTCGGAGGAACTCATCTCAATAACGGGCGACTTGCAGTGCCCAGCCGGCTCCTCCATTTTGGACCCTGCGATTTTTGTTGAAATCCCTCGTTTATGTCAACCGTCCAAGAACCCTACAAGACCTGAAGACCAACATCCGGGCAGACATTGCCAACATACCTGCTGCTATGCTGGTAAAGTTTGTGACTAACGCCAGAAATCGGCTTAGGTATTCGGTGTATGCTCGGCGTCACCTACCTAATATGAATTTCAAAGCTGTTTAAACCAAAACTTGAGATAGCTACCTAACACCCCTATTTTGATTAGTGAATCGAACGTTCGACTCGAATTGAATCAACATCTAAAAGAAGGCCACACTTTTAACAATTGCAAATCAACTGAAATGTATCTTATACAACTCAACTTTGAAACAACTGAATAAATTTTTCATATTATATGACACAACCTTTTTCAGTTATTATTGTTAAACGTATTGCCTACTTTTAGATGTTAATTCAATTCGAGTCGAACGTTCGATTCACTAACCGTAATAGGGGGTAAATTTAATTTTACCGATTGATTCATAAAATTGGTTTTATTCCGTTTTGAAAAAAGAAAGTTATGTTGCTGCACCGTGTATATTCGGCTTATTGAATAAAGTTTAAAAACGAGGACGTCGCAATAAGAGTATTGGCCGCAATGGTTAGATATATAACTTATTTGATATAATTCACCAAAAGCCCTCGTTACTTTTAACCCTTAGCTCTTGGTGTGGAATATGCTGAGAAGTACAGACAAAATTATTATGGACCGTCCAACAAGTGAAAGGTTTTAGATACCGATCCGTTTTTCCTCTCTCCTTCTTACAACTATAGAAGCAGGTGTTAAATGGGTAACCAATGGTGAAGAAGAATTAAGACCGATTATGAGCCAACTCTTCCCATCTGTGATTGAAAAATAATCAAGCTTTGCTACTACAAATGAAGCTGGTATCACACAAGACATCCGTTTTGAAAAAGCCGGCTTCTGACATATTTAGGTAGATATGTTCCTAGTTGGCTCACACGAAATAAACTACTAAGACAAAATCTGCGATTATAACGAATTCATTAAACATCAATTTAAATTTCGAATAGAAAAAATAGACGCTACATAAACCTCTGTTTCCTATTACTTGCGCCTTAAGGTAATCAATGAAATACGCCGACAAAATAAGTAATGTCAATTGAAAGCTGTCAAAAACAAATGCTTTTTAGATATGGCCTGTCATAAAAAAGAGGCTCTACAAATATCTATGAGTACTCACAAAACATTGTTGAATGCAATCAAATTCGTATACTCACCTGAAAAGAGAGAAAAAAAAGAAGTCAATTTAGTCAAAAATTCACAACACAAAAGCATACAATATACTTTCGAAAATAAATATGTGCACACGTAAAAAAGTGAAATAACAACAACGTATTTGCTTAACCCTTACAAACTGTTTCGATTTTAAAGGCAAACACGTAACCTGAGAACACATTAATTCCTTCCAATCATTTTAATCCAAAGCAATCGATTCCAATAGACGATTCAACTCGGAATAGCAATTTTACATCCAGGCATCGGAACAAAACCTGTGCCCACTTGATATCCTGAGTAAATAAATTCAAATTTAAAATTCACCCCTGAAACCACTACTTATGCCAATGCGATCCCTCTGCGAGACAACCTTTCAAACGAAAGGTGAATGAAAAAGGAAAAAAACAATGAAGTAAGTACTGTTTGTGTAGGTACATGATTCTGTTTATATTTGATTTTACTCGAGAAGTTCTTTTTTGTTGTAGCTTTTTTGTTTGTTTCTTATTTCGTATTGCTTATTTTGTTAAAAGTCAAGAAGACAGCAGATAATAAGATTGAATCAGTGTTAAAGCCCATAACCCCGAGGAGAGCTTGTTTAACAGGTGTATTGGAGCTACAAAAGTGCAAATAACGCAAAAACAAAATAAAGACAAAAAAAAAAACATATAGCTGTCAGACTAAAATAAAGTCACTTGACGTAACGTAAAGACTGTCAAAACAATTTTCTATGTGGAAAGAGTGATGACAAAATACATAATAGGATTCGACATAATTTTTTCCAAATACACATTTACATTCATGAAGCTTATCTGTGTGAAATCGAATTGAAGATAGATTTAGGCTTACCATCAAATGACATAGCAACTTTATTTTCGGAATCATTCAATCATCGAGTGTTGTTTGACAGATTACAATCAGCAATACAAGTTACAACAACAGCCTTCGTTTTTGAAAGATATGACAGGAATGAAAAGGAAAATAAAACCTGAAAACCTCCCAAGGTATACGATGCCCTACGTAAGCTCGCCAGAGAGGGGAGGGTTTTATAGCACCGGTTGCTAACGGCGAATGGCAATGTACAAAGACAATGAACGTACCATGAATCGATTGAACAGACAGGGAAGCCCATCTGTAATTTGGAATTGACACCCACCACCACAGAGGTTAGTGATACTTCAGTAGTGCGAATGCCAAAAACGATGATGAAGGTGTTTTAGAAAATTTGGCACTGCCGCCACTGTGCGCCAAGGGCGTTTTTAAAAAGGAAATGTGAATTTGCGAAGTTGAAATAAATCAGATCGAATGGCTAGAACTTTGCTGATGGGTTCGGTGATTTTTTGTGACACTTGTAAATATGTAGTTGCATGTGTCAAAGCAAATTGAAAGTTAGATGAATCTGTTAGGCTTGGGGCGAATCAATAAGGCCATCAGCAAGTTAATTTTGGAATGGAGTAGGTACATTATGCTGTCACGGTTTCTTCGGTCACTTAAATGGTTCTATTTTTTTTTAAAGAAATGTGACTATGAGAATGTTAAAAGAAGCGACAAATTAAGCTCGACCGTCAAAAAGAATTCAAAGGACCACTCAGAGAAAAGCCACAATTGAATGACATCCTTTGTAAAGATAAAGCCTCAAACAGAAGGTAAGACCGCATTATATGTGCGTAGCATGTACGCAACGTCAGACAAGCTTTCAACTGAATTAATGCACTGCTTAAGGACAAATAATTACATTCTACAAAATGCTTATGCCTTTAAACAACTCGCTCAAGTTAATGAAAGCCCAGTCAACAACAAGTCAACAATATTATGCTGTCGACCCTCCTTATATTGCTGTCTGTTTTGGTCTTATATAGAAAGTACTACTTATATGCTTCCCAAATGTAAAAGTGTTTCTTTCTTTGACCATTATGTCAAGAGTTAGGGTGGCGACGGTGTAGAGGTTAGTGTGTTGGCTTGTGACCCGTGCGGTGCAGGTTCAATCCCCATGGGGAACAACAACATACGCCACCCAATCACATGCCTCTACACCAAAAGGAGGATTTCTGCCTGGTAGTACAATGGAACGTTACCGAGTCTGAGTGCTCTGGGATTTGGATTTCCTTTTTAAAAAAAAAAAAAAAAAAAAAAAAAAAAAAAAAATGTCAAGAGTTTCAATAACCAATTTGTATTCAAGCCATAAACACAAATGACTTATAGTCTATTTCATGTCGAAAGTTTGTGCTACGATAGTCTCCCCTTTTTGAAAACAGCGGACGTCATTAACATAAATGTCATTTATTTCTCTGTTAAATATCACTTCTGTGACATTTTGTTTTACCCTCACAAAGGGGGCGACTGAAGAGAACCTCTCTAGATGCTAATGTGTAAGAAAATCCATAATAAGTGGTGCAAAATATTAAAAAAAAAACAATGTTTATTTTTTGAAGGAAAAAGATGAATTCTCAAGTAACTTGTAAATAGAGAAAATGGTAAAGAACTTCGAAATTTGTTTGAATTTCAATTTTGAATTTTAAGAAGGGAGGTTTGGACGCTGTTCTACTCTTGTGACGCAAATTGTGATACTAAAAAAAAGAAGAACATGTTCAAAAATTCATGCGAAAATAAACAGATTCATTTTGTAGATGGTCAACAAATTTGAATTAATTTTTAAAAACTGAGGAAGGTGCTGAAAAAATTATCGAAAAACTGAAATCACTTTTGATAATTGAATCATAAATACAAGGTGGCGCAAAAGTTGTCACCCAATTTCGTTGGGCTGTAATTTTTTTTCATGCATGTCAAAACTTTGGTTCTGCTTTTGGATTATGTTAATTGATGTCTTAAACTTGTTTTGTCAAGAAAATGGTGTCGGCTAAGAGGCTGCCGCCAAAACTGATTACCATTCGGGCCCGATTTATGGCAATTTCCATCACTATTGTCAGAACTTCCGGCGATAGGTGCTCGCATTCTTGACAGATATTCTCTTTGGGGGCTTCAAGAGTCTGAGACTTGTTGACATAGACTGGTGACTGGTAACTAAAAAAAACCCTATAAAAGGGCAAATCGCCAAAACGAGAGCAAGGCGACCTCGAAATGCTGCCCTCTGAGTTGTGTGTGGTTTTTTTTTTTTTTTTTTGTGCGGTGGAAGGTGGAAACCGTGCAGAGGCACCAATGGTCCGACGTACACTGGTAGTGCCGGAATCTTACCGGCTAAAACCACCTGACTTCCTGAACAAACCGATTATATACATCCCCCGCGGAACCGCCGTTAGGTATTACTTCACGGGGGTCGGTATAGCCTTAGCTTCTCTAACTCTATGATTTGCATTATCCGCTTTACGTTGGCCCTCTAAACGCCTTAGATCGCTAAGTATACGCACCGCCACGTTACTTACAGTGGTCCAGTTTTCACCATTCTGAAGCATGTGATTTACGACATTATCGGGAGTGCGCCACTCCCCAAATTGGTCCCGTAGGGTGATCCTCTCGGTTTCGTATAGTGGGCAATGAAAGAAGACATGTTCCGCGTTTTCCGAAACTGTTTTACAATGTGGACAGTTTGGAATGGATTCATATCCGCGTTTAAAGAGATATTCTCTTTAACAGGCATGACCCGTCAAGAACTCAGTCAGGTAGAAGTTTGTTTCGGCATGACTTCGTTTAATCCATGCGTCGATCACTGGTATGAGACGATATGTCCATCTTCCCTTTAAAGATTCGTTCCAACGTTCTTGCCAGATTGCGATACTGCGATTTCTTTCGAGTTTGCTCATTTCGCCATCTAACGGGCAATTTCGGACTCGGTCGGTTCTAAAAGTTTTTGTTTCTTCAGCAAGTATGTCGACAGGTAGCATTGAAGATACGACTAGTACAGCATCGTTCGAAACAGATAGAAATGCACAGGCGACTCTTAATGCGCTAAGGCGGTGGACGGATTCAATTCCCCCCACATAAGACTTAACTTTCGCGGTATTAGACCATATTTCTACTGCGTACATGAGTATTGAGCCAGCAGCGCCTGCAAGAAGCATTGTTTTATTCTGCTTCGGTCCTCCGATGTTACTCATCAACCTTGAAAGTGCACGAACAGTTTTTGAAGACTTGTTGCATACGTACTCTAGGTGATTTTTGAAGCTTAGACGAGCATCAATAATCACTCCGAGGTATTTAATGAACGGTTGGGAAACAACTAGATGCTCTCTTACTCTAAACGTTATCGTTTCCCTTATTTTCCTACTCGTAATAAGCACTGCGTCTGTCTTATGTTCTGCGAGTTGCAAGCCCGCGCTAACTAGCCATCTTCGTACAGTATCGTTGCAGTACATTTCGACATCTTCTATAGTTTTCGCCACAACAACCACGGCGATGTCATCTGCAAAGCCGATAATTGACGATTTTCTTGGAATCTCCAGGCGAAGAATTTCGTCATACATGACGTTCCACAGCAAGGGACCTAGGATCGGAGATAGTCTGGTATTTCAATCCGGTAAAGACAGCTCATAATCCGTTGCCAATTCGCCGAATTAAACGCGTTTTTTACGTCCAAGGTTATAACGGCGCAATTGAGTTTTGGGTGTGGCTCGTGCAGTATGCGCCATTGATTCACTCTGTTGAAACTATATGTCCTCCAGTCCCAATGCATCCAATTGAGGAAGAGGAAGTCATCGAGCATGGCTCTGTAGCGCTCGCCGTCCACAGCAGTCGTTTGGCCCGCGGCATTTTCGAACAAATAAGGCGCCTCCAGCTTAAACAGCACACTATGCAGTAACTTTGAAAATGTTTTATGCCTCTTCTTTGGTTATACAACAGCACCACAATGCCCACGAGTATGTATGCGGATTTTGATACCGTAGAAGCGATAACTTTGCTTATTCACATGTCCGCAGAGATGAATACGGGCCTCGACGCTCATGATGATTTTCGATGTCTGCCTAGTGGTCGAGATTCAGGATGGCTTGTGATATTCTCAGTAAAACCGATGCTCCGGGGCCGACCAGGCCTGCCAGCATCTGAAGTTGTCCCATACTCTTCTAGTCGAGTGGCTTAACGTAGTAGTGTTTGCCAAGTTGGTGTCGGACGACAGGGAAATCTATGCTGAAGTTCACGGTGCGCCAACACCACCGACGAATTATTCCGCTGACTATTTATTAAAACTAGAGAAAGATCTGTGTAGTTAACTGGTTAATGCACTCAACTAAAGTAAGGACATTCACATAGTAAAACTAATAGAAAAATAATAATAATAAGAGTGTACAAAAAAAAGAACGGCACAGGGTCTAAAACCTAGCTTCTCCAACCATCATTTGCTTGTGCGAAGTGGAAAGGACCTACAATTACAAACCGAATCCGAACGCAAATTTGAAAAGCTTCTCATGACAATTGATACTCTTGGATGTTTGTCAGACGTTTAAAAGAGGTGGGAAAAAACTTATAGGTTTACATGGGCCCGGCGAGATTTGAACCGGAAACCTTTAAATTAATGCCACAGGGGAAAAATGTTTCTCTAACAAACTTATAGCAAATAGTGTCAAATACAAAGCGGTGGCAGATTCCATTATGGTGTATGCAGCACAACCCTGGAGGTATCAACGATATGAAACAGTCGAAAAGCGGCTACGATACTTTTTTGTAAAGAGATGTTTCCATATCTACCAAAGAATACACCAAATGTTGTACATGGTTACCATTGAAACGGGATTGTCAACCCTGTTTGTGAAATCATAAAAGACACATGTGGACTATCTAGCGAAAATTGTTGACATGCCAGAACAAAGACTACCAAAGAAGGCGCCACAGAATGCTATCGAGACTAATAGGCTATGGTATAGAAAAGTGAAGAAGCAAGCGAACGACTGCGGCCAAGATATCAGGTTAATGGAAAGCGGAAGAAAATTGAAATATTCTTTGTACGAACTGATATGTTAAATCGATGAAAAATATAGGGAAGACTGTATCAACATGGCTACATCGTCTGCATAGAGCAACACATAGCCAGTCAGTGCGCTATCTATACCAACAGAACTATTTTCGTATTGAGCATACGCAGGAAGTATTTTCTTCAATTTTTAAAATGAGGGAAAAACTCCTACGGCTAAGTTATGTGCCCATTTGGAACAAGTCCCCAGACCCAATTTATTTATTTATTCCAATTTAAAATAACTCCGAATAATAAATATGTACCTACCAAGCTCTTAAACTGTACCATCTTCTTTCCAACCGTATCCATTCGAGTTTCGCCTTGACCCTTTTTTCTAGGATTCCTCTTCACTCAGCCAACTACAACAAACTAACTCCCTTATTCATATTGTTAACGCCACTTATGGATTCAAAAACCCAAAATCATCTCTTGAGAAGAGCTTCCAAGATATGGCTGTTTGAAATTCTCGTTGAGGATTAACCAAAAAATAAACCTCACTATGGGGATTATTCACCGTGGCTAGTCTGCCTACATTACATGTTATTTCCAATGTAGATGAATCCCGAGACAAAATAATTCCCATTTTATTTGGCCATGTCTGTGGAACCACAACAAGAGGAGGTGAATTGGACCACAACTAATTGAAAGCGCCGTGATATGACTTTCTCCATAAAACTCCGATGAATGGCATGGTGTAGCTTTGTCATATAAAAAAGGGAATCTTCATGAATCCGCATTTGTTTTCTTTGTAATGGATAATGAGTTTACCACACGATAAAATCCCGCGTGTTAATTGGGTTTGAGGTTTGGGGAACAAACAAAAATGTAGACATCTACAGCGTGAAACTTTGCAGCAAATTCCTTCAAAAAATTGCAGACATGAAGAGCAAAAAAAAGGAAAATTTGTTGAGGCCACGTTAAATATACACTTTTCGTGGTTGTAGAGTGTGGGTGGATGTAGGGGAGGGGTGCGAATATACATATTTATTTGCAGTGCTAAGTTTACTCCAATTTATATACTACGTTCGCTTTAAGGCGCTTGAACCATATCATTGGTTACAGTGAGGTTTTGGTGGCAGTGGTTTCCGTTCCGGATAGAAATTTAGAGTTTTAAAATGGAAATTCCGTTTTTTTGCCAAATTAAAAGAGAACGATTTGGACGAAATGTTAAAGTTTTGAATAAATTTCACTTCACTTTTGAGGGATTGCATATGGAAATATTCTCTGTGAATGTATCAGTAGGTAAGCTTTCATTTACTCTACAAAGTTATTTTTATTGCACTCAAGCGTCATATCCTTTCCGACTCTGTCATTCGAAATTAATTTTTTTTTGTGGCAAATCCAAGCGAATCGAAATTGTATGGTTTTCTGTATGCCAAGCGTGTAATTCATTAAACTGAAACTGAAAGAATTGCAAGCTCTGACGGACCGAAAATAAAAATGCAGAGCTGTGGATTAGATTTTTCAAAGTAAGTGGTTTTAAAGGATGTCCAGGAGACCTGGTGAGGGGTTCCACGAACAAATCTAACCCATTCTTGGTGGCTGCATTTGACTACGAATGAAACAAGAGATAATTGGGAGAACTAGTTGAAATAAAATTGGCATTTTTCCTATACTTGTTGTATTGCTTGCATTTGGTGAAAATGTAGAATTTAGAATACTTCAGTGGAAGAAGTGATGATACTAAACAAAATAATTTGGATCAGCGTAAGCTTTGAGCACTCCATAATTTCAGCGATCGAGATATGACTGTGGCAAGACTGGAGACTGCAGGCAGATCATTCTGGTTGGCATCAGCTTATATCGCCCACGATCACGTGGGGCCTCTCCCTGGTGATAACCTAGAGAGGCTGGTCGATGAAGCAAGGAGGCAGAAAGCTGAACTCATAATCGGTTGTGATGCTAACGCTCATCACACCGTATGGGGCAGCTCAGATATTAACAACAGAGGTGAGGCACTTTTTAAATATCTTTTAAGTACTAACCTCATTGTCTGTAACCTAGGTAATGAACCCACATTCATTACCAAAAACCGACAAGAAGTCCTTGATATTACTCTTGTCTCCGATACCATCAACGACATGATAACGGGTTGGAAAGTATCGGCTGATCACTCGTTCTCCGATCACCGACATCTTTTATTCAACCTTAACGTTGATCCTCCATGCCAACCTTCCTTCCGCAATCCTCGGAAAACCAACTGGCCTTTATACAGAGAAACTCTATACAAACGTGTTAACTCTGAACTCTTAAGTCCCCCCTGTAACTCCAACGAGCTCGACAATAAAGTCGATGAGCTTACCCTGGCCTTTAACGAAGCAATGTCTGCATCGTGTCCCCTCGTACAACCTAGGGAGAAAAAGAAGCCTCATTGGTGGTCCACTGAGCTGGGACCACTTAGAAAGGAGTGCAGGAGACTCTTCAATCTTGCTAAAAACTCAAAAGCTATAAACGATTGGGACTCCTACAAGAAATCCCTCAAATTATACAAAAAAGAATTAAGCAAAGCCAAAAGAACGTCATGGAGACTCTTCTGTGGAAAAATAGAAGAATCCTCTGAGGCATCTAGGCTAAGAAAAATCCTTGCTTCAAATCCTACTATGCCTAGCTGCCTTAAAAAGGCAGACGGCTCTTGGACGACATCTAGCGAAGAATCGCTCAATCTGCTACTTGATACTCACTTTCCAGGTAGCTCCAATATTACCGGCAATTATAGCCTTAACAGGTCACATGCACAGGTAACTTACCCTCACGGTCTGATAACTAGGGACAAGCTGACTTGGGCGCTACAAAGCTTCAAACCCTTCAAGTCTGCAGGACCAGACGGCATAATACCTGCCGAACTACAAATGTCAGCGAATATCATCCTGCCTGTGCTGGAGATGATCATGAAAAGCTGTCTAAATCTGGTTCATATTCCCCGGGCTTGGAGAGAAGTAAAAGTGGTTTTTATACCCAAGGCTGGCAAATATTCCCATGTCAGTCCAAAGGACCTCAGACCTATTAGTCTATCTTCGTTCCTCCTCAAAACGCTGGAGCGATTGATTGATATCCACCTCCGTATGCACATAAACCCGCAATTGCTGTCTACAGCTCAGCATGCGTACTGTAAGGGAAAGTCGGTGGAAACCGCTCTTCATTACTTAGTACGCACAATCGAAATCGCAAACGCACTGGTAGAACTGAATGTGGATAGCTTGCTTGGTGAATTGATCAATCTACTGCTAAATAGTCGTAACATCTAGTAGGAGGTCTGTCAGTCGAGGGACGCCGCAAGGCGGTGTTCTTTCTCCCCTTCTCTGGAACTTGGTGGTGAACAAACTACTGATAAACCTGGAAGGGGAGGGCTGCAGAGTGATTGCCTATGCGGATGATTTTGCTATTGCCGTCTCTGCAAAACACCTCAACACCATAAAGGAACTCCTGCAAAACGCTCTTAACAAGCTAACGAGATGGGCTAATCGGTGCGGACTGGGCGTTAACCCCCACAAAACCGAGCTTGTCCTCTTGTTGCACTTTTATTAGGGGTGGAAAATGACAAATTAAACGAATTTAACTGCGTGAAAACCAAATTAAAACGCGAGCAAATTACAGCCGCCGCTGCGCCGATGGTTAAAAGTCGATCAATGAGAAATGTCAAATTAAATTCGCCGATGCAATATTGCAAAAGTGCAACGGGTAGCTGGTTGTATGCTACCGCCTCGGTCACTCAGCTGGGGTGGGTACGCAGACGAATTGAATAGTGGAAAAGGGGTAAAATGGGCGCCACACAATCTTTTTGAAAAAGGAATTGTGAAACCTTTGATAGAAATTGCCGACGGTGAAATACTGAAAATAAGATATGATTGTGGTGAAATAAAACAAGAAGAATTTCAAATCGTTATAAAGCTCTGGGGAGCAACGGTCGATTTATTGAAATTTACTTTAAATTGCGGAACAAAGGAAGATCGCCGTTAGAAATGGCCCGCTATCGCTATTTCCCGAATGGACACAGAGACAAATTGAAGAGGTCGCGCGTCCCGTAATTTTTGGAAACCGACTGCATATTAGCTCCACTATAGGTGTTATCACAGGTCACTGCTTAATAGGCAGGCACGCATCCAGACTCGGTGTGTGCTCAAATGACTTCTGCAGAAGCTGCATGGACGAGGAGGAGGAGGAGACTGTACTTCACCTTCTCTGCACGTGTCCTGCGCTCTCCCATAGAAGAAATCTCCATCTAGGGGACTTCTTGTTCAATGACACAAGCGACTTAGCCAGCACTTGCGCTAGAAGTCTTTCGCGCTTCATAAGAAGCTCCTACTGGTTCAACGAGCAGTGAGGGTAATCCCCAGATCTGTGTGGTACCACAATGGACCTATCATTGGTCTAAGTGTGTTGGCTTTGGCTGACAGCCACGTCTACCTAACCTAACCTAAGCTTTGAGCAATGGAAAATGGGTTTTGAAATATGAATAAAATCTAAAACCAGAGGAAAACTCAACTAAAAGGCAAGTGTGTGTGATTTCTTTGTAATTATTTGTAAACTGTTTTACTGTAGTACGGACGAGTTTAAAAGTGATCGGAAACACCTAGGGCCGGTTCCAGCCAAACAAACGCCCTGTGCAAGATTTACAGAAAGCGCCCTTTAATTTGCACACATCCATAAGTCGTTTCCCATCACCCAGTAGGTAGATATTCAATGGGTTTTTTTTTATTGAGGTATCCCCGGTAGGTCTAATCCTCAATTAAAAACAAATATGTCTTAATAGAAAATTAATAATTAAAACAAATAAATAAATAAAATAAATTAAAATAATAAATAAATAGAAAATAAATAAATGTAAAAAAAATCCTATAAAAACTTCATGAAATGAAGGAATTCATTTAAGGAACTTTAGATATTTTTTTTAAAGCAAAAAAAGTATAACCATAAATAAAACGCAGCGAAGAAATGTGCAGAGAGAAGTCTTTAAACTTGGAAACTTGCTTTTCTGGCCTTAGCTTTGGCAAATTCAGCAATAAGATCATCATAGTCTAAAGATTTTAATAGTTCCTTTTCTATAGACATTATAGATAAGCCTACCATTCTCTCTTGAGTCATCGTTAAATTGAGACAATTTTTAATAATTTTAAGTTTGGAAGAACTACGTTCTCCTGAAGCTACCGTCACAGGGATTGTATTGAGAATTTGAAGAGCAATAACTAAATTAGGAGCAAGATCTTCGTGACTTGAGCTGAATATAAAATTCAAAACATCTAAACATGAACGTTGTGGTGTAACAAGCCACTATGCAAGCAACGATTCATATCATAGCATAGCTAGCATGCGTTCTCCCTAGCAGCTTTGCCTTTTTCACAATAGACAAGACTTTCAAAAGCATTGCAATTTTGTTTGCGTTGTTTTCTACTCATCTCTTCGACCCACCGCCGCCACTCAAAATAAATTTCCCGCTCTTATATTTTAGAAAGATAGAAGAGAAATAAATTAAACCCACATAAGTCATAAATTTCCTATGTCAGGATTTCAAACTCTCACACACCGTTTGCGAGTGTGAGATTAAAACCCGACAACAGAATCGGATGCATAAGTCGAAGATAGTAGTATATTTTCATAACAAATCTATTAGTTCTCTTTCTAAGAGAAATTTGTTACTTTTTCCGTAGATGAGATATGAGAAATCCCATACATTGTGTATTCTTGTGTGCAGAATCAATGATGATATTTTCCTATCCCAGGAAAATATCATCATTGATTGACTCACAAAAATTAAAACTCTGCACACCTCTTCGACTCACAAAAAAGAAAAAGGTGGGATATTTCAACCGTGAATATTATAAAAAAAGAAGATAAACTACAGTAATTATTACCAATTTTTGGAGTTGAAGTGACCAACCGCTAGTGCCGGTTCCCTACCTACTCCACACACCCATCAACGCATACAACTTAGAGCATTCTTCAATAAAATTCGATTTAACATCTCGAAATGATTGCATATCTTCTTATGCAGTGTTTAAATATTTCTCCAGCTTTTATGCAAAAATCCGTATTCATAAAACAGCATCCAAAACATGTAAGTTATGCAGAGATTGTGTCGATTAAATTATCAAAAAAATACATTGATTAATTACATTTAGCTGCCCAAACTTCCGAAACCACTTGTTTGTGGAAAACCAAATGAATAAATTCTGCTTATATTCGGAGATTTAATTGTGTAACATAATGCAATCGCAATATGTGCATAATATGATTTTTGATACCGATTATGAATGAATACCCCTTTTTTGATGAATGCTACGGCCTCCTTGCAATATGCCATAACCTACCCCAAACTTCCATTAAAAACAACAAATAATTTACCAACCATATACCGCACCCCTCACCAACACAGCATATCCCCATCATGAGAAGTAAAAAAAATAAATTCGATAAATGACGAGAATGGAAGACAACAAAAATAACTATGATTCTTTTTGTGTGCAGAATCAATAACCTGCTCGCTCTAACCTAGTGGTTCCCAACCGGAGGGGCACGGCTCCCAGGGGGGGCATGGGGATAGTAAAAGGGAGGCGTGGACACAACTTGAATTGTACATTTTTGATGCAAAGAATACAATATTGAAGATTTCAATATTTATTTGCACCCAGAATCTCAGAGCTGGTGAAGAAAATGCAACCCCAGAACATCTTACATTACTAACAAATAAAAATACGTTTTTCACAATCAATTTACAAAAAATGTATAAACAAACATGTATACAAGCAAGAATATTTAAAATTCTCGATGCGTTAAATATATTTTTCAATGAACATTTGGAGTTTTTATTTGGGCATGCGATTCTCCAATTCGCCCAGGGGAGGCATGCTGTTGAAAAGGTTGGGAACCTGCTCTAACCCATTCGATTCCCTGGTAATGAATATTTTGTTTGACATATTTCCCTATGAAAATTTTGCAAGCGAATGTGCAAGAATTAAAACCTGCATATACAAGGTGGAACTTTTTTTGTTTTCAGTTTTTTGAACTATGAAAATGTACCTACTTAGATTCTTTTTTAAATGTAAGTAGCTGTGCAAGAAATATTCCTACACGAACAGGGTGGAATATTTTGAGAATAGGTAGGTAGGTGAGAAATGAACTTGTTTAGTGGGATTTTTTTTATTTTGAGTTAGATTCTCCTTGAAGTTGCAATATTTCAACTGATATGAGTTAATGTGCATAAATTCAACACAGTTGTGATGGATGTTGCTTTTTTGGGCTTAAGTGAACAAATTTTTTGTTTTAAATGCAAATGGCAGTATCCGCGGAATGTAAAATAAATTTTTCTTACTCCTAGCAATGCGCCCCGGAATTCGGCGCCCTGTGCATTTGCACATCTTGCACATATGGTTGGGCCGGCCCTGGTCAAACACCGCTATATGACAACATTTTAATAACTACAAGTTTCGTATTTATGTCGATCCGCGATGATGGCTTTTAATTCTTGTTGACGAATATTTAATTCATTCAGTAGTCATTCAAAAATTATTCGAATAAAAAGCGGCATCAAGTTTTATTAATATTTTTGTATTGCATCAAATCGACAAAACTTTCCTGGGAAATACAGAGAAATAATAATAGTGATATATAAGTTGACGAATATTTAATTATTCGGTTATTATTAAATATTATTCGAATGATTGTTATTTGAATAAAAAGTAGGCGGAAATTGCATTAACTTTTTCGATTGGTACGGATTGCCGGAAAGTAGCAACAGATTATAATATATAAAAGTGCTAATCGAATCGGAATAAAAACTGCTGACAGTTCAAAAATACTCAATCATTACGTAGTCATTTAACAATTATTCGAATGAAAAGTAGCTTGAAGCTTCCTTAATTTTTTTCTTGATTGATGCAATTTTCCTCGAAAATACATGAAACGAATCGAATTGCATTATAAACTATTGACTGTTGACAAAAAACCAATAATTCATTAGTCATTCGCAAATTATTCGAATAACTATTTTTCCAATAAAAACCAGCTTGAGTGGATTGATACGAAATATCTAAAATAGATGATGAATCCGAAGCTCAACGCACTAACCAACTGTGCCACTAACCAACTAACCACTGTGCCACGACCGCAAGTTATAAAAGGAAACGTTTAGAAATAGCTTTTCACAGTGTCGTCAGTACCGCCAGCGCCAGACTAATGCAATAACAGAAGCCTTAATAAACCTAAATGAAAACAATACTATTATCCATAATTTGCATGTTATAGAACAGCAAAGATACCATAATTAGCTGGTGTGCAAATTAATGTGTTTGTATTTAGAGGAACCCTTCAAGGTGGAGTCCTATCACCCATTCTCTGCGTTCTTGTGGTAATCGAGATTTTAATCAGGCTAACACAAAGTAGCGTCAAAGCAGTAGTTTATGCAGATGACTTAGCACTGCTACCGAATGGAAAATTCCTACCCACTATTAGCGAGAAACTACAGGAAGCCTTAACCACGGTTGATACTTGGACCAAGACCTGCGGCCTTGCG
Organism: Portevinia maculata; assembly: GCA_949715645.1. Classification (NCBI taxonomy): domain Eukaryota; kingdom Metazoa; phylum Arthropoda; class Insecta; order Diptera; family Syrphidae; genus Portevinia; species Portevinia maculata. The sequence goes on along the minus strand of OX454528.1, from coordinate 5,243,011 downwards.
GTTAACCGCTAAGGACAGAGCTGGTCTTTTCACCAACAAAAGTATTATACTAGAGTTTAGCACGCCATCAATTGAAAGAACTCCATTTAGTATTTCTAACAGCACCAAGTATTTAGAGTGGCTCTATATAGGAACTGAACTGGGGCCTCAATTCAAAGGTAAGAGCAAAAAAGGCAGTGATAGCTTTCTATGCCTGTGACAGGATATCTGGCAAAACCTGGGGTTCTAGTCCTAAGCTCTATACCTCTACCTATAATCTTACACAGGCAATCGGGAACAAAAATACTTATAGCAGCAAACTAAAGGTGGAGTGAGCTCGACTCCTGTGCGATAACCAGGAAAACGTGGCCGCTTTACAGCAAGAAAAAAAATGAGAGAATCTTACAAATGAACAAAAATCGTCGTCCTCTCTAGTGAGTGTCATAACCGGATACAACTTGCTAAGCTATCATGGAAAGAAAATGAAACTTAGCACAGATAACTTGTGCAGAGGTTTCGGAGACGAGGATAAGAGTCATAACCCCCAGGGCATCACTTGTATAAGTTTATCCTACCTCTCAACCCACTCACCTAACCTAACCTCACCAATTTTGCGAAGCTCAGTGCATTAACCAGTGAATCATTGCGACACAAATATCATTTAAGTCGTCCTTTGTCTCCTATCTTATACGTTGAATTTCTAATAAAAACAATTTATATTTTAGTCATTGGCATGAACAATTGAAAAGTTAGTTTTCGCCTCTCCACCCCACACCACACCCAACCAACAGGACAAACACAACTACCATGCCCACTTGAATCTGCATTAACAAATGCATTCTTTTATCGCAATGTCCTTTAACCATTTGTTTACCTTATTATGTCACTGTTCAAATACTTGCAAGTCCATAGAAATAGATCCCTCGTCTACTTGAATACATTAACCCAAATCCCAACTTAACCCAGTGCTATGAAAATAATTACATATCTAAGTCGACTCTGATTCGAATTGAAAACGCCATAGGAAACAGCAGCCACGACCAACCCTTTTAAATGACTGCATGCGCACTCCCTACACCCTCGACACCTACAAAGTTCACACCCGCTCATTTGTAATTGCAGCAACATCACAACGTTAAACGCACACTCGTTCATCCCGTAACAAACTTGCAGCCCCCTCCAAGCAGATTGTGCCCGAAGAAGGGGATGAGGACACCATCTATTTTATTTATTTTGTTTTTTAACGCTCCGAGCTAAGCTCTTAATACAATGTTATCAATGTGAAGGCGCCGAATAGAAATATGCTTTCTTCAGCTCTCGTCATTCCTGCATTGCGCCACTTGTTTCTTGTCAAAGACTTAAATCTTAAACTGACTCAGTCGGCAAAAAACTTTAGAATCAGCACCGGAAGACACAAAAAAATTAAAAATAAGAAGCGCGCAGAGATAAAAAAAAAACAATCGCTTAAGTGTTCACTCTTCCTTTTTTCAAAACAATATTTGAAAGAGCCAAGAAAATGAAGGCAAACAGTAAAACAAAAAAACAACCACCCAAGCTTGCACAGTTTAGCAGGATACAACCACTTTTAATGTGAAGTGGACTATCTTGTCCTTTCTTCTTCTTAAATGTGGTATAGTTTCCTGCAAGAAAAATAATAGTACACCCATGTATTGTCCTGGCAATAATGTTTGAACCCCAACACATGCACCTGGTCCCATCACCACCACCATCGAATCTAGCTTCGACACTAAAATGCACTTAAGCTGCAGATTTTCAGTCAGAGGTCATAAAGCAGCTTACGCCAAAAGTAGGAACTAGTGCCATCCTGTAGCACACTTGGGGTATTATGGCGAGCTGAACACCCTCAGAAACATGTAAACTACATTACAAAATGGCCAAGAATACAATACGTTTCCATCGTCTATCCATCTTCCTGCCTGCATTCTCATTTGAAGAACCGCCCTCCACTGCTCTCTTAATATACACCTCGAGTATTCTTGTCATCGTCTTGTGCTTCGAATGTGAGTTATCTAGGACATTTTTGTAAAGATGTTTCTCTTCTTTTGTTCGGCATTATTATCGTCATCATCCTCCCCATCAGCATGGTGTTCAGAGTTTTAAATTTTTTCTAATTTTTCCCTGATAAATGCGATTTTTTTTTCGAAAAAGGTCAAAGCAACGAGTATGTTGAGAAAAGAAAAAGTTCTGGGACAAAAACTTTTTGATATTCATTTTAATATTCTGACAGAGAGGGGGGAGTGGTCGAAGAACACAAAAGAAATGAAAAATAAGTGATGACTAGACTGCAATATGTGAGTGTGACGTTTATTGTCGTGCAAAATGCAATTCGCCCAAGGAACCTCATTTCGTTGTGATCTGGTTGTACACACGTTCACCAAGTTTCATTCAGGCGAAGATTATTTAATCAAAGAATAGAAAGAAAAAAAAAACACTCTTTTGAAATATTATCCGAATAAATTTACAAAAATAAAGGGACAAACTAAAACAGAGAGGAACGACCTTTTTAAATTCCTCTTTGAGCACCGGCCTGTTGTGAGTGTGATTGCTTTCTAATTGTTCTTCAACTGCTTTGATTGGTAAATGATTGATGAATGAAGAAAAAGTGGAGCCCGGGGTATGATTAACTAAATTACAACTTGAGGTAAGCGTCATACTGACCTTCGTTTTAGTTGTGTGGTTGAAGGTAACATTAAAAAATCGGAATAATGTACAGACAGAGAAATGCACACCAATGTTAAAAGAGAATCCACACCACAACCAAGTCTGTAAAAAATACTGAACCTAACCCATTAAGCTTTTTGCGAAGAATGTGGCACCCAACGGGGCTCTTAGACTAAGAGAGTTTGAAATTTGGAAACCTAGCTCTTTCGGACACTCAAGCATATGGTATATCTTAAATTAGAAGGGACATATCCCCTCGCTAATTACGAGAAACCAAGGTATGACTTTGACAATAACGTGAATGGCTTTATACCAGACTTTATCAGAATGATCTAAATTCTAAATGATTCATAAATAGATTCGAATGGTTTTGTTAGTCGCAAGTCCTACCATGTACAGGGTTCTTACAATGGAACATCCTCCACTTCGGGGGGTTCGCTTGTCGTTGCGTAGTGTTTGACATTGTTGTGTAGTCTTAAGCTGCAAGGATTCAATGGGCTATTCTGTAGCGTCACCACGACAGACAGGTCGTTGATGAGCAGCGAACTAAGGACTGCATAAGCACTAAGTGAAATTGCTCTTAGACACTAACTCCAGTACACCGCCAGTAAGCAGATAGTAAATCGTACCCCAAGAATGGCGGCGCTGCCTGGAGTGGCCATTTTTTCGGCCTTACTCATGGGAACCTAATTCAGAAACCAAAGTGGCAATAATTAACAAGCAAAAGGCAATTTCTATCAAGAAGAAGATGGAATTAAGTGAAGATGAGCTGTCTTTTTTAGGTAGGCAGGGAGTTGTGGCTGTTTGTAGAAAACAAACCCAGTTAGCAATACACCAGTAGCACCACAAACTCACGAACAACCTGGGTATTATCGTTTGTTGATGAAAAGTCAATGAATCCAACCTGTAGAGTTTGAGAAACTAGGAGATTTTCTCAAGTGTATTGAAAAAAAATATCATTACCTATCCATAGATAAACCAACGACCATACCACGCCGAGTTAATCGGTTCTCGTCAGATCACCGTAATTAAACGACGTTGGGCGCGGTTAGTACATAGATGGGGGACCGATTGAGTACAACCGCGTGTCGTTGGCCAGTCCCATCTACAGAGTTGAGGTAGATCAAACATACGTGGTATCACAATGGACCTAAATTGATCTAAGTGTGTCGGCTTCTGCCGATAGCCACCTAAACCTAACCTATCCATAGATACCCCACACGTATGGGTTTGATGAAAAAAAAAATTCAGTTTCAGTTCTAAGTATGGGGAACCCCCAAAAGTTTATTGTTTTTTTTTTTTGAAAATCTGAATGCGGTTCACAGAATACATCTACTTACCAAGTTTCAACAGTATAGCTCTCATAGTTTCGGGAAAAAGTGGCTGTGACATTCCCGGACAGACAGACATGACGAATCTATAAAGGTTCCGTTTTTTGCCATTTGGCTACGGAACATTAAAAAGAGTTGGTCAAAGGCTAGTGCCGGAAAGGCGCGGATAAAGTGAATTTGAGTTTCTTTTTCAGTTTTAACACAGTAACTGCGGCAGTGGATTTTGTATGGGATGCCATGGTCTCTTATAGCCCAGTGTCCCGTGATGATCAATGTTATTCTGGCGATATCCTTTCGGGGTCTACATAGGTCGATTGTTTTTGCCTTGCTGTAGATTGGCCACATCTTTCTGGATATGACGCATATTGTCAGCCTACTCTATCTAGGGTTAACTTTCGTTAGGTATTCTGCGGGGATGTTTGCTTTTACGGCTCCGAGCTGAACATGATCTGGTTTCGCTAGTGAGCCAGTTCGTCGCAATGTTTGTTTCCATAGACGTTACTATACCCTGGAACACAGGTCAGCGTAACCTTACACTAATATGGCACGGCTAGCTCATTACGGCATTCTAGTACTAACTTAGAGGATATAGTGACTGACGCGATCGTTTTAATGGCAGCCTGGCTGTCAATAAGTATATCGAGCGTTTGCTTCGGCGTAATGTTTGAATGTAGTTTAATCTTTCCATAGACCTTACTATACCCTGGAACACAGGTCAGCGTAACCTTACACTAATATGGCACGGCTAGCTCATTACGGCATTCTAGTACTAACTTAGAGGATATAGTGACTGACGCGATCGTTTTAATGGCAGCCTGGCTGTCAATAAGTATATCGAGCGTTTGCTTCGGCGTAATGTTTGAATGTAGTTTAATCTGGCGAGAAGCTTTTCGGCGGAATCTGTTGGATTTTAAGATGTTTAAGGATTCCGAAAAAACTGCACACCCACGGTGCAGCCCATCTTTGAACGTCGGTAAATATCGTTAGATTGAATTCATTAGTCAGTTGTCCATTTTGCGATTCTGATCTTGGAAACTGAACTTCAAAATGCGTTATGAAAACAAACTGGTAATGATACAGTATTTTGAAGGCGGTACGAATTCTCTCGGTAGAGAATATAGAATAATACAATGGCCGTAGGGTTAGGCAGTCCAGCATCCAGGCTCTCTGAGTCTGCTCGCGCCGTCTGTGATGTTTGTTATGTGCAGGTCTAGAGGTAAAAATTGCAGTATGACTATAAGGCCGTCTGACGGCGTTGACGTAGAGCGCCCGTGGTGGCTGTACATGCCGTTCTTTGTACCTTATTGAGTTTGATTTAATTCTAGTAATTCTTTAGACCAGGTCAATAGTACCCCATACGTGAGGATTTGTCGTACCACGGCTGTGTAAATCCACAGGGTCAATTTTGGTTGCAGGCTTCACTTTTTGCCGAAAAGTTTGCTTCATTCATAGAAGACTATACATGCCTTCTTCACCCGTTGTTCTAAGTCTGATTTTTGGTTTGAGTGGTGAAAAGCATAAGTTCAGTGTTTCCCGGGCTTACTCCAAGACAGCACTTTTTTGCCCATGTGCTAACTGTCTACTTTACCCATCAGCTTTCTGACACAGAGATTGGGGAAAAATGAGCTTTAAGCTAGAAGTCTGACAAGGCACTCACTAACAATGGAAAGTCATCAGTGAGCAGGCTGAAATTTTCACCGGTGACAGTGACACTCAAGAAAAACCTCGTCTGAGAAAGATATGACAAATGTCCGAGTCCATAGGGTAAATTTTTCACCCATACTTCAAAAAGGAAATCTTGAAAAAAAATGAATCAATAAACCTTCGAAAATTGCTTTCTACGCAATTATCTTAGAAGATGACATGACCAATGTACTTCAGTGTAATATTTCATTCTGGTGATGTTTTTCTTATCATTACAATTTACAAGACAATATTGTTCATCAATCTCTTTCAAGGAGTATCCATGGCTATCATTAAACTTTAACCTATGGAAGATCCGAAAAATACAAAAGCAGACTTTTAAGCAAAAGCATTATTTTCTCTTCACCAGTAGATACTTAATCATCATCATATTTTTGTTCCTCAATTTCAAAATGGGAAACTTCATCGCTACTTAAAAACTTAAAGTCCTATTAATCCAATGAGAGTTTGATTTTGTTTGTTTGCTGTCTCTAATCATCAATAACCATTAAGTTGAGAAAAATAAAAATTAAACTTTTGTAACTAACCAATAATGGGCGCCCAACGAAGGCCCAGAATTTCAAACTTCCTAATAAGATAATTTAGAAAACGCAGGAAGTAAACAACAAACAACAAGAAGCCCCTCATTGCCATAGTAACACGGTTTCTTTTTTGCTCTCCTTCTATTCTATTTCCGAAACATCCCTTGTGTGCCACTCGTACAACTTCTACGTTACCCTCTTTTGATTAGTTAAATTAAAATTTCATCTATTTTACATACACAAACCTCTCAGAAGGCTTCGATTGAAACGGAAGAGTAGCACATTCGTTCGAATTTCCCAGATGAAAGGTTAATAATGTAGAGCGATAGGATAATGATAATAATAAGAAGGAACAAAATTTAAACGAGAACAATGAAGGAGAATGATTTTTATCGCAAACTTATCGCATACCTTGTTACGACGAAGAGCTATTGGTCATATTACGATAAAGATTAACTTTAAAGCGAAAACGAGGGATTTTGTGGTAAAAAGAAGTGGATTAAGTGGTATTGAGAAAATATGACACCATTATGTTCTAACTCTGAGAAGGGGACGGGGAAAAAAGAACTACTTTCAATATCCTGTGTCCTTTCCAATTTGATCAATGACCACGATAAGCGCAGGTTCATGTGTCGTTTTTCTCAATTTTCTGTTATGTATCCACCACCCCCATTTTCTTGATTCGTTTTTCCATCGCCATTCACCCCCCATTGTACTCTTTTCCTTATAGTTACGGAATAATCGATTGATTGAAGTTTCAGTTGAATCCGACTGTTGCAATATATTTTTATGTTTCAAAGTCCTGAATCGATTGTTTGGATTTCTCTGTTCGCGAAGGAAATCCATTTCGAATTGATGGAACATTTTACGATGAATTCATTTATACCGGATGATTGAAGTAACACAGAAAGGGGTTGGAGGTTGATTGGCATGGTGTGGAAGGACAATACTAAACTGTCTTAATGCTAACAAATATATTCAGAGGACGTCGATTAAACTGATAATAATTCAATTTGTTTAGTTTTAAATAGTCGGAGAAAACAAAAATACGAAAATTGGATTGAGGAAAAAATATTCATCAGCAGAATAATTATTGTCGAAGCTATTAGTTGACAAAGTTTTTCTTCATTTTATACTTTTCCACCATTATAGGCAGCTGGATTCGAACATTCCTAAAGCGTGTTTCTGTACACAATTTATAAACGTTACTTGTAATATGAAGTTACAAATATAAAAATGAAATGATGTTTGTTTGTGTCCACATCGCTCACGAACGGTGGTATGACAGATTTGCTTGATTTTACTTTATTCTGTTCGTTGATGTCTGCGGAAGGTTTTTAGGAAAAAAAGTTTGGAAAAATTCGAAAGAAAAATCGGAAAATCGCGGAAAAAATTTTTATGTATAGGAATTTTGTATGGAGAATGATTAGGACGATTAGATGGCCTTGTGAGAAATTATCAACATGACATTTGTTCGTTTATTACTCATCTTATTTTTTCTGCGGCTGCATGTTGTATAGCGAATCGGACATCGGAAAGTTGTTTTTCTCACCATGAATCGGTAATTTTGATGATAACAATTGGTGTGAATGTGAATGAAAAATGATTCTATCAAAGTCTTCCTTTCGCGTTACTGTTTATTTCGAAAAAATAAGCCGATATAGGCACCTGCCAGAGAACCTCCCTTAGCGGAGCAACGAACTTGCGTGAGCGGACTAAGATATGCGGAGAAAAAGGTGTACTACCTGTAACCAACGAACCGATTGAGCTGGAAACAGGTAATCTTTGGTATTGGCCTGAGTGGTTCTGCAACTGGAGACAAAAACCAGGGTACGTAAAATATCGCTCGCGAACGATAAAATAGGGAAATAAATTTTGCGATCGATGCAATTTTCGATCTGTTTCGACCGTTTCGTCGTTTTCGTCGTGACCTTCGCTCGACCTTCTTTGCTTCGCTTTTTTTCTTGAGAAAACCAAAAAAACCTATGCCTTTTACCACGTTATAAAATTCTCCCTTTATTCAAAATGAAAACAAAACTTCAATTACCAAAAAAATTATTGACAGAAAAATCTTCGCATATTTTATTTAAGACTTAATTCAGCAACTACCTATTGCAACATGTGTCTGACAACAATTCATTCAAATGGTGGCGTCGTCCGTTTCCAAAAAGACTATAAAGGAACGATTTTTTTTTATTTAGGGCGCTGTCTTTTTTTATTTTGTCAATTTGCAGAAAAACTTTCTGGGGGAAAAATATTATTTCAACCAAAGGACACATTTTTTTGACGATTCTCGTAGTACAACATTAAGAGACCTGGACTCTCGAAAACATTTCAAATTTGGCTCTTTGATAGAAGCAGCGCTGGTTTAAGTATTGGGTATTTGAAGATGTGCATTAATTGCAATTAGCAGAGACTTCACTGTTCATCTCCAAGCCGTCTTAAAATACATTTTAACAGCTTTAGTAAGACACTTATCTTGAAAGTTGTGAAATAGCAAATTACACATGTAAAAATCTATTGAAAAACGATTCCACGCAAAGAGAACTCGGCAACCCATAAGCTAGTTAAATGAGCTCGAAAACCATTTAAATTTATTTTAAAAATGACATTTAACCTGGAAATTGATTGACGGTTTGATCTTCCTAAGGACGAGCAGGTGGAAAATGGATAGAGTATAAAATATTTAAACAAAATTAACCACACAACTGACTCAAACTCGGTCTAACAATTCACATTTGAGGATGAATACCCGAGTATTGAATTATAACTTTCCCTATCATATATGTTAGAAACGAACACGATAACACCTTTGAGTAGTTTACTATATCTTTCGCCCAGCGAACTCTGGGAATTGAACAATAAGAGGGCAAGCAAGCAGCATTGAGATTCGATTGTCAAAACGCATATTTTAAACTCATCTTCTGTACATGACAGAGAGATAGAACTTTACGGAAATTTATATATCAAAATGGAACACATACAATTGGCTGCTGGAACGAACAAGCTACATGCATAGATGTTAGTGCTGTCAAGTTTACTCGGAAACGGATGGAATGCATCGGATTAAGTGCCCTATTACGGAGATAACTCTCCATGGCGCAGAGGAAAATCTATTATTCTCCAAAGTGCCTGAATAATCGTGCCAACTCCTCACAACAAGGATGAGGAGGTGGGCCAGCAAAGCAGAACCAATGTGATGTGAACAATCCACCACCACCTCCCTTACTCAATTGGCAAATTCAAAACTAACTTAAAAAGCTTGCATATTCTACAGACAAAAGATGCAGTTGCTTACCGATGATGCGATGACGCCAACTGTTTGTTGGTTGCTTTGCCTCACACTGCGCTGAGAACGCCCATCACTCGTTGTCACATGAAATATATGTCAATGGAGTTCGATTCTTCTCTATTCTGTCTCGGAGTAAGTGGGAAGTGTAAAGTGTATCGGTGTACACCTGATTTATTTCTCTGTGGAGGCAAGCACCAAGATATCTACCATCAATTTGTCTCTCATTTGCAAAACATGCTGTCTCTCACGCTTTGTAAAATATATTTCCAGTTCAATGAATTTTTCCAAACGTGCTCTCCTAAAATATCCACCTTCGGTGTTACCCGCTGTAACAAATAGTAATTTAGCACTAACGCAAAAGGATTTATCGCTTTAAATCGAACGAGGAAAACTTCCGCAAAACATTTGAAGAACTTAAAAAGCTTGAAACCTTTGCCTTGTCTTTTTCATAGGTGAAAAAAAAACTTCTACTTCTTGGAAAATCCGGCAGATAGAAAAAAATAGTTCCGCTATACAAAACAAGAGGTACTGTCTTGAATACTTTGCTGACTCGTTCAGTCGTGCTTGATGAAGTACGCTACATCAATCAAACGAGCTGTTGACTTAAAAAGCAGAACGAACATTTATTTAAAAAAGAAACTTTGAAACGATGCCAATCTGTGCAACTACATTAAAGGTTATTAGCAATATCCGTAACAAAGTTGGAAATGAATCACCCAAAGGCGAAGTCGATATTGTGAACTTTGGTTCTTAGAAACAATTTTGGAAATTCACTCAATCAACAGAAATGATAAATAGGGAGAAAATCGTTAGATAAAATTCCAATACGGTAATAACTGCAAATAAGAAAGATTGATAGCCAAAAGATGGGGGGTGGGGGATATATTACAATATTTTATTTAAAGCGATTTGCCTAAACTTGAATCGAATTTGAAGCATGGTTTAAGGGAAAAAATAAATAATAGGGAGTCGTTTTCATTTTTTGAACAATTTGACATAAATATTTTCAAAATAAAAAATTTGAATTGAAAATTAAATAAAGTTTTATAGGTCACTGTAATTTGCCCATGAAAGTTAATTGCTCTCACGCGCATTCATGTTCAAGCACACGTAATTGACAGCAAAGTGATATCTGTAACAATCAAAGGTATTCGCCACACAAAATGACGAATAAAAATCGATTGTTAGTGCACTGCTGTCAGAAGGGTAGGATACAGAATTCGTGTAAATTTAGAACAAGTGACAGCAAACGTCATTCAAAAACGATACTCGCAATTTTAAAATAAATCAGAATAAGAGTGGTTCTTTTTTTTAATGAACAGCGAAGTTGCACTTTCTTGCACTTTTTTTGAGCGATTAGTATTTTCGTATTCTACGTGCTTACATTTGTCACAAAAGTCAACGTGCCCTTGTTTGACAATTTCGACTATGCATTAATTCCAATCAGTGGAAGTGGAAAAGGAGATGTGCTTATTTTAATGTTGACATTAGTTGTCATCTTTTTATGTCAACGGAAAGTGAAGTACGGATAGCCACGCACAATAATTATGAAGTTTACGTTATTTTTTTAATTTATTAAACGCATTTTGACACTAGCTGTCATTATTGTTCATATCACTGGAAAGTAAGCCAAAATCACCCACAGAAAATAGTGAATATTCTCCGTTCATTTGAGTCCAGATTTTTTTAAGATTCAATATACACTTTTGATATAAGCTGTAATTTTTGTTGATGTCATTGGAAAATGAGGTTAATTCACCCAAAATAGTTTACATTGTATGCAATGCAATTTAGCCAATTTTTAAAAGGCACTTATTCAAAGTCCCAATTAAAAGCCAATTAAAATTTTATATTTATTTTAATAATGGATTCATCATAAAGTTAACACATCACCTTTTCAAACTCTCCCTCTTTCTATAGGTATTTAATATTCATAAATTAGTCTTATTTTACCATAAACCTAGGTGCACTACTCATTCATTTTTGTGTTCTTTCTCAAAATCTAATTAAAACTTTATTCGAAATGGCAACGAAGAGAAAAAGGACGAGCAAACAGAATCTCTATAGCTAACTTAATAGTTCACTACCACGCAAAAAACATCCAAAAATAGAGTAGTTTTAGAAAACTGAACGCATACAAAAGAAGGGTTCGGGCGGAAATTGATTTTTTCTTCTTGTATATTGCGTGCTACTATTCATGTGGTTACAACCCTCTTTTACGGATTTAAAATTCATATACTACTTAAGTATTATATCATTCTGCTGGAAGGTTAATTATTATAGTCAGTTCCGTGAATATCTTGCTGTACTATTCAAAGAAGGCGTTTACTTTTCCACATGTTCACTTTAAGTAAACAACGAGAAGCGCTTAAGGATTACAGTTGGAACGTAGATCATTTACAAATGTCTTTTTATATGCGGATATATTTTTAAATGCGGATCGATAACGATAATTACTTTTTGCCTTAAAGAATGAAAATTTGATGTCAAAAAATTTCAAGTCTGTGTAGAAGGCAGGGACTTGAGGTTTCTGGCTTTTCATTTTAATTGGATTCTGTGGATAGTTGAACTTCGAATTAAAAAGCATTTTTTTGAAAATAAAATCATGTTGAAAATGATGAAGGAAAATGAATTACTTGTACGAGTATAAGCCTTTTACATAAAAACAAAGTATATAGACGGTCGTGAAACAACGCTCAAAAAGTAAACCAAAAATATCAAGAACTTGCCTCAGATGCACGAAATAGAAATCGAATTTGAATTTTCATAAATATATCCTTAAAGACTGTAATATTTTTTTATTGATGATTACCCTCGAATAATACATCAAATTATTTCGTCTGGGGGCTATGAGTTGACATTTCAAAGTATCCATAAAATAGAAATTTATGACAAATAAAAAATAGAAATGCCGGACATGCAAAATATTCAAAGAAATGTATTCAAATGGGTACCGTCAGGACGTAGATTCTCAGAATGTCGGATTAAAACAAATAAAATTCATATGTAAATAAATACTTTTGTTTTGCTACCCAATTTGATTTATGAAAAAAGAAGACGGATACGATTGAACAGCAAATCAAAGGAAGAAACAAATAAAATATTCAATTCAATAAGAAAAAACTGATACTGGGGTAAGCAATTGGTCCACAAACATAAAATCAAAACATACACGCTCGGCCAATTTCATGTCTCAGTGCGTGGCTTAGGGTCAATGGAGAGTTTTATTTATTCATGCCATGAACAAAACATTACCAATACTAAAAGCAACAAGAAGTCAATTTGGTCATGAACTTAATCGCCGCATTAATTTAAATTAACCGCTAGGCATGGCGCATCCTTGTTCGATAAAACTGTTTCTTTGAATAAATTGTTATCTATCTATTATCTTCGAGGATTTCCTCACTTTCTATCAACTGTAAGAGTTTTGTCTTTTTCACACATTTACACACGTTGTACCTCTATGGAAGAAGGGGATAGTTTTCTAGACGACCAGAAGCTAAACTAATAAGCAACGAGCAAAAGTCATATCTAGTCGTGCAACACAAAATACCACCGAGAATTTCCTTGTAATTGAATTGGAATTATTTTTATTAATTTTTAAATATACAGTTGCATGAGAGAGATATTGATCCGATGAGCATAAAATATCTGATCTTGTAAAACAAAATACTACCCAAGCGGTGCATCTTTAAGTTAATCTATCTCATGCTCGTCATGCTTTTCGACAAGTGTTTGTCGAGCACTTGCATGAGTGAAGGTTATCGAACGAGCATGCTAGCCGAGTGGCATAGTTTGAGCAATCGATTTCATGCTCGTCGAAAAAAGCAGTTGATAGCTTTTTTGACCCGTATGTGTCGAGTACCCGCATGCGAGAAGGCGATCTCACCAACAAAAAATATCTATTCAACAAAATACCATCACACATCTTTTAGACAATTATTTTATTGCTCGTCGATTACTTTCATGAGAGCAGTTGATAGATTTTTTGACTCGTATTTGTCGAGTACCCGCATGCGAGAAGGCGATCTCACGAACACAAACTATCTATTTTTTTCCAAACAAAATACCATCACACATCACACATCTTTTAGGCAATTATTTTCATGCTCCTTGATTACTTGCATGAGAGCAGTTGATAGATTTTTTGATCGTATTTGTCGAGTACCCACATGAGAGAAGGCGATCTCACCAACACAAAATATGTATACGTCGAATACTTGCACGAGAGAATTTGCAAATACAGCCGAGTGGTGCGTCTATTTGTAAATAATTTCATGATCGTTGACCACTTGCATGAAAGAAATTGATAAATTTCTCAGTAAACCATTTGTTAAACGAACTAGTCGTTTTTTTTCAAATCAAAAACAACATAACTTCTTCTTTTAGTTCGGACGTGCTCGTTGAGTATTCTCCCATGATATTTCTTTGACCGTTCTATCTGAGAGACTGAATTTAGAAAAGGAATGTATGTTCTGTCTAGAGAAGGGGGAATGTGAATTGCTCTGTTATGTTATGTTAAAGCCTGGTACTATATTGGTTGGAGGGGTATTTTCCACAGAGAATTACGTCAAATACAAAACCTCTTTTAGGTGACAGTCTCAGCCATATGGCAATAGGTTACTATAAAAAAAAGTCGGTGGGACAGAAAACAAACCACTGCCCTAGTTTTTGAGAGTTAGTCGGGGATAGTAAAGATCTCTTTTTTAAACTAACCACACGAGAAAACGATAGTTCGCTGTTATCTAAGGAGCCACCGAATTTTTAAAATTAAGTGGACAAGACTTGTCAAGCACTCGCATGCGAGAATGTGGTACTTCTATCAGCAGCACTACAATTTACGAAAATATGCGAATACATCATCACCTGATTTCTATGAGCACTTGCGTGAGGGAAGTTAGTAGTTTTCTACGTACACCATCTGTAGCACCATCGATCTTGAAACATATCATAACCACCACCAAATACGTATTCAAACAAAGTATTTCATGCGTTTCATATTCAAGCAAACAACTTCTTTTCTTCAAAAGCCCCTTTGCAATTATTTAACCGTCTGATTTAATAAAATATTTTCCAATTTTGGGAGGCGGAAACAAGGATAAATACCGTCAATGGCAACGTTTTTCAATAAATACAAAGGGGTGTTATTTTTTCAACACATTAATAACTCACTTTTTGAATCAGAAAAAAACGATTGATACTCTGTCTGTTTTCTTGATACAAAATTTCGAAATATTTTGTTAATCTGTCAGTAATCTTACTTTTTGGTTAAGAAACTCAAATATTTACCTTTTCGCCATGGTGTTTTTTATTTTTAAGTTGAAATATCAAAAAGCACAAATCAGGCATACAAAAATGATTTTTTTTGACGTTTAAGTAATTTTGGTTTCGATTTTTTTTTATATTTCTTTTAGAAGCTTCAACTGATTTCAGTACCGTCTGGTTTTCAATCTAAACAAACTGTACTGAGTTCTGGGTTAACTGACAAAATAATATTGGCTGCAGATTTGTTTTTAGTTTAGTGCTGTAGAAAAAAAAGCCTCTAAATTAAGTAACCTTATGTCACCACGAATTAACATCAGAAAACAATAGATTTTGGAATTTAATAAACTTTTCAAATTAATTATCACGTTGAATTCTCGCCTGACTTTTTGAAAAATCAATTTAATTTAATTAAAGGTGTACCCTTCAACAGCCACAAGCAACTCTCAGTTACTTTTTAGATGACTAATTGGACTTAATTGGACTACCTTGAGGAGAAGTAAGGAAACCGCAAAACAAAACAGACCAGTTTTGAAATTTCTTCTTCAAAAATCATTCTTGAGAACCGCTCCTTTTAGGATCTGCTTAAAACCCAAAAATTGAGTCCAAAAGGCAGACGCATAACCAAATTTGCATATAAATTGAAGAACTAATTTGTTTAATCAAAATATGTCTGTTTTTTTGTTGGCACCTCGCCCTTGAAGCAGAGCCTCCCTCATTTTTCCGTGAAATGAAAAGTCTGCTAGTCCATTTTGCAGAACCTGATATTTGCTTCCCGTAAGCGAATTTTCCGCACAAAAAACTATTACAAAGAGCCAGAGTCAATGACAAATAGGATATTAAAAGCGAACTGTACACAGAAGGTGAGTTGCTATCTGTCATCTTCAACAACTCAACAGTGTTTGACATTTACTCTTGTTCACTTATCAACTTTGCAACCTGCTCTAACCGCACGATTGCTGAACATTGTCCATTGGATAACTGTCCACCCTTAGTGGGCGGACGACGAGGCAGAGCTGCAATAACAAAAGGATACCATCCCCCATTATTGGCTGGTTGGAGCTACTCTCTGAAAGTAATACTAACCGTAACGTGGGTGACTTTTGGTTTGATTACCATAAACGTGTAAAAATGGCTTCGACATGGAGCCACGTCAACTAGATAGATACGAAAGAGTAAACGAATACAAAGACAGTATAAAGGAAAAACCGAAGTAATACGAGTAGAACCCATTGAAAAAGCATAGTCCGGGTAATTGTTCGCCATCAGACTCTGCCATAACTAACTGGCAGTGATGCAGTTGGCGTTTGAATGCGATTTATTGCTATGGTGGGAGGGATAATGATGATTTGTTACCATTATGGCACCGCCAGCTTGAATAAAATGAAATGCAAGCTGGAAAATTGAATCTCCTCGCCTCGTTTATTTTTTCTTTGCAATGAAAGTATAGAAAATGGAAATAAGGAGAAAAAATGATATGGGATGCTTTTCGGTAAGGTCGATGTGTCAAAACCAAATTATTAGAATTATTGAATAGAGAATAAATTATTCATTCACAAAGGGAGAGCAGGAAAGTTCGGCCTTCGTAGTGAAGTATCCCCTATCACTTTGCAAGTTTGTATAAATTTATGCTAAAAAATAAGGAAGGAATGAAGGAAGTTTTTTTTTTATTTTCTAGCGGGAGACTCCTTTGTATAAAGTTGTCGAGCAGAAACTATGAAATCACAATTAGTATAAGTTAGTTTGTGACGCATCGTCAGACGTCATCAAAACGAAATGTTTTGCAGTTATTTATGCGTCAAAGAAACGCAATGACACAAATATTTCAAAAACTAAGGCGAAAAAACTCATTAATCTAGTTTTGTGAGTCTGTTTCATGTCGCTCTTTGATAGTGCTACCAATAAGGTTGCTGTTCGTTTACTGGCACGTAACGAAAGACAGGAAATGCTTGGGATTGGGCATCAGTAACGAATCGATGCAAGCAAAATTCGCGTTAAAGGTGCAAGTCAGTACAAATCAATTTTGTAAGTCGAAAGAGAATTTGTAAAAATCTGCAAACTATTTCTTTTACCATTGAACTACAAAAGTCGATGAATGTATAAATGCTCGATAAGTAAATCGGGCTTCTTAGCACAAGGTTACGCCCATTGTGAACCAGCTCCTCGCTTACCAGCTTTCCGCCGAGATCCACGCCGGCACTCAGAGTCAGCGTGATTCTGGCGGGTGATGGCCATAGTGAACATCGCGCCGGTGCGGTGCCGCCAAACGGATCACAATAAGCTAAATACTGAAAGAAAGCTAGTTACTCAACAATAATTAAAATACCTTCCGGTAAAAGCAGGCTAAAGCTAGTAAAAGCAGGAAACGGGTCCACTATGGACGCGTCAATTCATCACCAGCTCAAGGCGAGAGAGCAAGAAGCTGGTTTGTGATCACCGCGCACGTACCCTTAAGGTTCGAATTTCGAATCTTAGAAGCATCTTCATATATCTCACTGTCCACCGCTCGGGAATGTCAACCCTAAATCTTCTTCGAATTTCAAGACTTACATACGATACAAAATTTAGTCCTTCACGCTGAAGCCATGAAATATATCTGAAGTGAACATATTTCAACCAAATTCATAACAGCTCGAGCACAGTTTGCCAACCGGCGGGTGGCAATGGTGCGATTGTGCAATTTAGGCATCACTCCTGGAGAAGAAAACCCCTATAAAAGCACCAAACTTCTATCCTATACCTAATCCTATTCTTTAAAGCATATAGTAAGTAGCACCTCAAACCAGGCAACGATCGATTTGATAGGTTCTGCTTGCGGCAACAAACAAAAATTACATGCGATGTGTTTCTTACACTATAAGGGCAGGTGTAACAATTCCAGAAAATCCCATTTAGCGTACGCAAATTATATAAAACAAAAAACGCTGTTGCAAACTGTGGCTACAAATTTGAGAACGGTTTGACAGGAAATATTGAAATTAATCTTTTTTTATGCTGTGAAAGCGCTTTAAGATTAATTTTTAATCCCCTTTTACAAACTTCTGTTAAACTTTTGCTGTGAAATGTAGCTTTGCTTTGTAGTTCGAATTTTGGCAAGCATTCGATAGTATATAGGTATCAAGTGACCTGTGATAAAATTAATTCAATCTTTTTGTTATAGCAATTATAAATCGCAAGACCACCATGTTTTTTTGTGCTTAAAACAAATTGTCAACCGCTGGTGTCAATGAACACCATTATTTCGATTTTTCAAGCACAAGACAATTAAACACTTAACAGTCGATAAACAACACATCAACCATAAATGAATACTCTTAAATGCCAAATGAGTCAAGGCACTGATCTGATACAGAGTATGCCTGTATAGAGGCAAACAATGTTCATCACCTAATGCGGCTAAAAGTAGCAAAATGTGTAAAACTATTTACCCTGTGTGACCCAATTGTTTGTTTATTTTTTTATTTTTTATTATTCATTAGTAAAATGATGCAAATGTTGTGGTAAACCTGCGGTTAAATGTTAACAAAACCAACCACATGAGCTATGCTGGGTACTTGTTTTTCTGTCATGCATTTTTATTATTAATTCACGTGCGTCTAAAAACTAACCGCATTGATTTTAAGTCTAGTTGCGGAATGCGGAGTGATGATTTGCATTTGGATCTCATGAACTATTAATCATACAATTAATTCAAATGATATAATATATCTTAAATGTAAGGCTAAAAGGTCTTAAGTCAAAAAATTGCATTTTGGGTTTTTGATTGGGTTTAACTCAATTTTTTTTCTCTTTCGTTTGGTATTAACGACTTAAGTTTACCACGACTGCTTCCCATCGTAATAATTAATTGAATCCCGATTTGCAAATAATTAAAATATTTTAAATTTGGTTTAAAGGAAAACTGCAGTTTCTGACTTAAGACCTTTTTGCCTAACGTCAAAGATATATCCCAGTTGCGGTTAAAATAATAGTAGTGCAAATATAAGCAATGTAACATTCCACGACCCCTACAGCCTGAACGGCGTGCATTTCAAAAAAGGAAGTTATGTTGCCGCACGCTGTATATCTCCTGTTTTGTTCTTTTTTTATTTCCTGTGGTCAGACGAGTCTAAAAAAAGGTTTGCATGGTGGAAAGGGATCTAGTAAATTTTTTAGAAGGCCTCGTTCCATTATGTTGGATGGTGTAGGACCCAGCATAATGGTTTAGGCAGGTTTTTCTTTTTATGGTGTTGGTCCCATACACCGAATTGAAGCAGCAAGCATATACATCTTTATGTCCAAGTTCCGCAGGAAGTAATGTATGCTGAAGAAGAAATGCCACTGAGTCTTTCAACAAGACAATAACCCCTAGGCATTTTATCAAACTTGCGAAGCTGTAGTTTCAAGAACAGAGCCTTCATCGTTAATGTAATCGACTGCAATATGAATAAAGACGTAAGAAAGTCAGTATCATAACTTCACTGTACATTTAGCGATCTAAGACAGTCGAATGTACGTGATAGATATAACGGGTGCGCCATCTTTTATGTCGGTATGTGAATATCGAACAACTTTATTTAATTTGGTTCTTTACAATTTATTCGGACTAGTTTTTGACAACAACATCAATCAAGTGGATGCCCCTATTGACCAAAGCAAAATGTGTCCTTTTTGCTGCATTTCCCATCACTTTTTAGAATACCTCGGGCGGTAAAGCGATGATTTCAGAGCGAATATTTACCTTGAGCTCGTCAATCGTCTGAGGCTTACTCGCGTACAATTTTCTTTCCAAATAACCCCACAAAAAGTAGTCCGGAGGGGTCAAATCTGGTGGCCAGTCAATTAAATTTTCAATTAAATTTTATTTGCAGTAATATGAATTTGTTTTACAAAGTATAAAGTGGCCAGTCAATGTCGCCATTTTTTGTAAGCACAAATCCAGTGAATTTTCGCATTGACACATGTTGGTTCTCGGCACCACTCTCTCTTAACTAGTTCATTGGAACGCCTTGCGCGTTGATGAACGGCCTTTCGACGATCTCCAACTGTCCCGTGCTCAGCTAAATTCAACACCAAACCAGCGAACAGCGCTGTCAGACGAAGTTGTTGGCGACGTTTTTTTGGACGATATGCACGCTGAGTTAACACAACTGAACGACTATTTTCAATGAGCTGTGTCACTATTTCAGCGCGTTGTTTCGGTGTAAAGCGATTCATGGTTTAGATTGTACTGAATTCATGTTTCAAAAACATGTCTACTCAAGTCAATCGGTTAATAAATGTTAAAGTAATTTAAAGTTTACATACCGACGTAAAAGATGGCGAACCGTGTATAAATAAATAAATAAATAATGTGTTGAAATGGCCTGAACAGTCCCCAGAACCTTTTTTGCTATGTCAAAAAGTACGTTGCAAGTTGCAAGCCCTTTGAAAAGCGGTACAGGAATCGTAAAAACCTAGCTACAGAAACGTCTATTCAATTGTTTCCTGCAAACTATTTAACAGTCTTCCCACGAATAAACGAATCATTAGAACTCTTCCGAAATTTAAAAAAATAAATAAAAGTGTGGCTTCTTGATATGAATCACAATGAAATTGATTCCTTAATGCGCTTCATTACTTGAAAGAAGTTAATGGTTTCATGGTTCTCCTTCTCCCCTTTTGCACTGAATTTAATTTTAATGTTAATTTAAAAAAAAAAAATTTTTGATGTACAGTACATGTTCTGAATTAGATTGAATTTTAATATACATAAACTTGTTCGCCCCCACATTGATTTCTTATCTGAAGTGACATTTATCTCTATTCATCTGAATACCAATGTTACTAACTATTCTCATAAGATAGATAAATTATATGAATTTGTTATAACTTTGAATTGTGAGAATAAAGAATTACACAAAAAAAAAAAACCTGTTCACCTCGATGCAACATGCAACTAAATATTCTTTATGTTATTTACAGGTGAATGTTCTTCACACTACTATTTGTTTAGCTGCTCTTTTTCAGATGCATTTCAAATGCATTTTAAGTAATTTTAAATAAATAACTCAAATACAAATTAAATTTTTTCTAACATTTTTGGCGTTTAAATAATTAAAACTTCCATTAAAAAAAATCATAAGTTTATATTTGTTTGTTTCAAATGAATAGATTCATTTTTTGATAACTTAGGCGATTTAAAACTGACTGCACTTTGCAGTCGGATCTCCATTTCAATTTCTGTTCAATTTCGAAAGAAATATTTAACTTTTCAGCTTGAACTTGTTTGTCTCACGCTTTTTAATTTGCCAAACGAAATAACTTTTCCTATTTAGAAAAGTACTTTTTTCCTATTTTTCGAACATCAATTAAATACAATGACCAGGAACTGCAAGAAAGTTTCTTCAAAATAAATACTTTTCGTCAACAGCAACTGGACAACACAATGTGATACTAAACACAAAAGAATCGTTTATCGATCGATACAACAATAAAAAATAATTGCTTTCTTTTGCATAAAGGAGTAAACACAATACAAAAAGGAACACGACTATGGGAAATCTATCAGATGTATCTTAAAGTTGTCCAAGTTTTCAAGTTTATTGAGAGTACAAAATAAAATTAGTACTTATACAACAAAAGGAAATAATAAAACTTCCCAATACGTTATTGACAACAACTACAAGTTGCAAGTTATCAGCTCTCTGTATGACGTGATATTTCGCATTTACGGCACACCATCATTTGACCTTACTTCAACAGCTTTATTTTTAAACACATTTCCTCGAAGAGTCCTCAGCTTATTCCGCAAATTAATCGAGTGTACATAATTGGCAGTCGATTTCATTTAGACGACTCCTCAGTCCCAAATGGCTGAGCGGAAGCAGAACAGATATGTCAAAGTATTTGACATTTGTGTCCTGCCGAATTCCGATCTATATAATTAGCCGGCGTTTATGTCAAAAATGTTTCACATTCACGAACAATGGAATCATTATCTTAATCATTGTAAACAAGGCGCAAATAAAATGGCTATTAGCGTCAGTCTGACAATTGATGAGGGTTCATCAATGGGCAAATTCAATTAATGTCTTCGGGTAGGCTTTTTTGGCGGTTGCACGTTAATCTTGCTTTGATGGAATTGTAATTTGGCAATGTTAACTACTGACGTTTCGCTTACTGTCATGAAAACGCTTGAACGTGATACAAGACGTAGATCCGATCGATTTGTGTTGAAAATATAATTTTCAAAAACGAACCACGGGGTTAAGACATCGAAATGTGTCAAATAATTTGTATTTCTTTTTTTGTGAACATCTTTATTCTAGCGAAGGGCATCCATAATTTGATGGGAAACAACTTCAGAAATTTTCACGTGAAATTAACTTGAAAAGTTAAACTAATTTCCGGTAGAAGGAAAATATTTCCCTGGACGTGAAATTCGTCCGAAATTGTCAAAGACCCGGCATTGATGTTTCTGTCAACGGCCATCGGAGCATGTCTTAGGAACCAAATTGAGAAACTTCTTCATTTATACGTCATCATCTTAAGATGATGACATTTTGATGCGGGAAACTTCATATCTATTGGGAAATATTTTCACTGTTGTTATTAAAATGGGAAATAACATCACCATCCATGTTGTTCGTGCAATTAAAAAAAATATGGATAGATCTGGAAGAGGTATCCGGGCTCTTTAGCTGATGAAATTAAACTACGTAGGTATTTATTAAATTAAACCAGAGATAGTCCCACAATCAAACAATAATCAATTAAGGTAGCATTCACTTGTCGAAAACGTAGAAAGAGGCAGGCCTTAAAATTCCTAGATCACACAAATGCAGCATTTGATTGGCCTCATTGAGAAATGATCCGGCCTGCCGATGTTTATAATCATAAATCATAATCCTGATCATGACCTTGTCGTAAAGCAAAAAGAAAGAGATAGTCCCGTAGTGCCCTTATATTACAATGGACCTAAATTGGTCTAAGTGTGTCGGCTTCTGCCGACAGCCACATAACCTAACCCGTAGTGCCCTGGTACTCCTTCCACATCGTGAGTTGAAGACGTCATCTACTCGAATGAATAAACTATAAGTGGGAGGGATATCACGCCACAAATTTTCACGTGAAATTAACTCAAAAAAGCGAAGCTAATTCCCACTAGAAGCGAAATTATTTCCCTACACCTAAAAATCTACAGAAATTGTCAAACAAAAAATACGAATGCCTTAAAAATGATGCTACTGTCAACGGTCATCGTAGCATGTTTTAAGAACCACATAGCAAGACTCGTTCGCACATGGCGCAATTACAAGCCCCCAGAATTCAAATAAACTCGCAGCATTATAAGTTTACTACGAGGGTCATTTTGTTGCAGACAAATTGTAGTAGCCCTAGAAAGAAAAAGTTCGAAGACCCTGTGGCTAATGATTTTATCTTAATGGACCAGTAGGAAGTTTATTCAGAAATTCCCAGAAAAATGTAACCATTACTACCGGTTTATGGCTGTTTAGTGCTCAAAGGACATTTATTGACAAATAAAACAGCAACAGGCACTTTAATATTACGATGGCTTCCAGGAATAAAAGTATCTCGGTAAATATAAAGGCATTAAGTAAAGAAGTATTAAGTTGTCCCTAAATATCTAATCAAAATATCGATTAAAAGGCAATACAAGAGCCATTAAACTATGCACACCCGTTGGAACTCCCGGATTCAAGAAATCGTGCTTTTACTACTGTAATTGTTGTTGTGTTGGTAACTTTCGACAATGACAATAAGGCGCTTCAGTAGTGAAGACCTTAACTGTTTAGCATTCACCACATCTGCATCCCATTTACAGTTATCTCGTTTCTCAAAATTATTCTTGCAAGGAAGACGATGACCTGAAGTACCGATTGGTGTCTTAAAGCGTTTTTCATTGAAGAAAAAGTTATCTGCTTCTTCTTCTTTCTTAAAGGCGAAGTTATCATCAGGATTAAAGATATCATAACCCACCCACATCACTGCCTATCTACTGGTCCGCCTGTGGGCTTCGCCAGTTTGGCCTTAGTCAACATCACTGTTTTACTATTCCAGAATTGGTCCTAACAAGAAAAATACTATTCTAAATTTTTTGCTCATTCCCTCACAAAGAGCCTGAATACACGGCCATTTTTTGTGACTATAATTTCAATGAAAGTTGTGGCTAGACACTAATTTTATTCTCAATGCATCCGTGTTGAGATAGGAGAGAACAAACCGGTTTTAGAAGAAGTACGTCCATCCCATGTCAAGAATTATTTATGAAAGTGGATTTTCGCTGCAATTCACCCTTTTCTTTTCTACTCACATAAAATCTACATAAACTCTGTCGAAACTCAGTTGAAACAGCTTTCTGTGTACAAAACTGGTTTTCTTATGGAGCTTTGTGTCAACTGAGTTTGGACAAACTATACCTCGCTGGACATAACGTGCTGAGGGAAAACTAGACTTGAATCGTTAAGGAATAACGCAGCAAATTTGCCTAAACATTTGGTCAAAATGGCATCCGTTCCGAAAGAAAAATTCTCCGATTTTGTACGTATCGGAGTATTTTGCTTCATGCTACGAGTATTCGGAACATTTCTCCGATAAAAAGTAATGCACACCGGTTCATCGCGATGAGATACGATTTTTGAGTCAGTTTTTGCCAGCCGTTTGTAAATTGCTCTCCGATTGTCTCCGACAACTATTCGACGCGGAGTATTTATAAATGTTCGGAAAACGGATACTATGAACGTAAATTGGATCTCCGACTAAGCTTTGCGGAGAAAATAACTCTCCGAGCTGATACCATGATTGGGATGATAGAAATGCAAAATGCTATTATGTATATCACAGAATGCGTCGTATTAGATATTTGAGTACGAATTCCGAAAGTGTACAGAATTCGTTGTAGTGGAAATGTTTGCTACGGATTTCGAAATTCGTAAACAGTGGTATCACGGAATGCGAATCATTCGAAATGTTGACACTAAATTCTACGAACTATTTATTCTTTCGTAGCTGAACAAACGCGGGAGCGTGATATCAAAAATTTGAAGTTTTAAATAAAAATTCCGGAAAGTAATTATTTTTGAATGGTTAAATGAACAACAGTAGTTTGTGATTGCTATCACGTTAAGTTAAGCTGGAGTTACAGCGTGCCACAACCGATCATCAGACGCCTTTTTCTGTGGTGCTGGTCTATTTTCCACTCAATGTTCTCAAAAAAGAGGAGGGTTAGAACAATGATTGCAAACGCAATAGCATCCATTTTTATATTTATATTTTAGGAAACTTTTAAATATTCCAAACGAGTTTCAACAGAAATAAAAAAATTTGCACAACTTTAGGTGCATATAGCACAGAAAATTTAACTTACTTGGATTAAGTTTATATGTAAAGTCCCATTTCGACGACCATTTCAGTTTCAGTTTCAGTTGAGCTATCAGTTAAGCATAAGTTTTCAGTTCAGTTGTCAGTTAAACTGATGTGGCAATAAGTTTCACTTCAGTTATCACATGGAACGATGTTCCCGGTGACTCAACGCCTTCGAGAGCAGTGTGTTTTTTTTTCAAGCATCATTTGAATGGTTCATGGCATATTTTTAGGTGCTACTTACTACATATATGAAAGAGTAGAGGGGATAGGATAGAAGTTTGGTGCTTTTCTAGGGTTTTGCTCCACTGACGGTGCCTAAACTGATCAAGTATTCTTTTATGTTTTCAATGAAAAAGCATGGCACTGCTCGGGATTTCAAAGCGCGACTTTCCAATCACTTAATGAATACACTACTTTGACGTGAAATTCCTGATATCAAAAGTTCGAATTTGAATGCTAAATGAGGCAATGCTATTTTGGGTTACGTTCGGAATGCATGACACACACTATTTCGTATTCGTATCGTTGTTCGAAATTCGTAACTTTATTACGACGCACTCTGTGATAGACGTGTATATTGCTGCTTATGAATTCCTTATTAGAAGAATATTTTTGTGTGTGGCATTCAAAGGGAAATCCTACCATACCAGCTAAGCATTCTGTTTCCGAAAGAAATTCTCACATCTCAGGAGTTCGCAACAACTCTCCTAGTTACTTAATAGCATCTTTCGTTGATAATCGAAGGAATTTTTGTCAAAGTTTACTTTTGGTTCTGACGTTTTATTAATTCTGGTATTGGTGTTAATTTAGGGTGCCCCAGTAAAGCGGTTTGATCTTTTAAGGAGAGATTCCTGAAGTTCCGTCGAACTGTATGGCGGGGGCCTATTCTTACCCCATTTCAATTAAGCCCATCAAAGTGGGTGACTACTTATTTTAAAGTGTGACCGCTTTAAAGCTATAACTTCTAAACTATTACAAACAATGCTTTGAACATTTTGGAAAGACAATTAAGTACCGCATTCATCTTTGGGTACCTCTGTGCAGCTACAAAAACGTTATTGCCCCTTAAACTTAAAATTATGAAAATTTGTTTTTCTACTTTTTTTTCATTAAATAATACATTTTTCTCAAAATTTTTACTTGATGCATTTTTTTGTATGGAATCTTTGAAAATGTTCCTCTAATCTAAAAATGATGTCCAGCAACTTTTAATAAGATCATCAGAAGTTGTAGTAAAAGCCATTTTTCTCAGACAAAAATGGTAAACAGGAAGTGTACCTAATGAATTGCTCGTGAAATATGTTATATATTTTTGTGTGGCCCTGAAAAGGACATTTTTGGACAGTTTATGGAATGTTTACAGCAAATTATTCGAAGTGCGCTCTTTCCATTTGAATACATTGTCGGGTATGTTTGCACTGGAATAATAGAAAACACTTTAATAGGCCCGGGATTTCTTACTGAACGATTGAAGGAGCTCCTTGAAAATGTTTCTTTTATTCGGGGGGGGGGGGGGGGGGGCAATGTTCTTTCAACAAAATGGAGGACCTTTTCACAGTAGCAGCGAGGTAACTTCGTTCCTCAACCATACTTTCAACGAACAGTGTATTGGTCGATTTGGCCCCAACCCTTGGCCACCCAGATCTCCTGACCTAACACTCCTGGATTTTTTTCTTCTCCTGTGCTATGAAAGAAAAAGTTTATTTAAGAAAAATGTCGAGTCTGGAAGAGCTCCAAGAAAAACATCGTGCGGTTTTAGAAGAGATGATAAGAAGTTTGCTGCTCGTTAATCTGCCATCCGAAATGCTTAAACGCTCCCAAAAGTATATTCAAATGGAAGGAAGCCACTCCGAACAATTGCTATAAACATTCCATAAACTGTTAAAAAACAAATGTCTTTTTCAGGACCACAAAAAAATATCTAAGAGATTTTTACAGTAGTTCAGTAGGTACACCTCTTTTTGACCATTTTTGTATGACAAAATGGCTTTTACTACAACTTCTGTTGCTCCTACGTAAAAAAAATTTCTTAATATAATTTTTAAGGATGATAATGTCATAAACAAAAATTATTATTATTATAATTGAGTAAAAATTTTAAGCAAAAATTGCATTTGAAGTAAGAAAAATTTAACAACAAGTTTTCATAATTTTGACTTTAAGGGGCCATAACTTTTTTGAAGCCACATAGATATACCCAGAGTGTTTAAGGCTAGTATGCTTCACTAAATTGAATTCCAAAATGTACAAAAAACAATTTTTGTTCTTATAATAGTTTAGAAGTTATAGCATTTAAAGTGCTTTCACCTCCTAATTAGAAATCAACCACTTTGATGGGATATAACTTGAAACTGGGACACCCTGTATAGTTGAGAGGCCGCAAGTGTACATAACTATTGTTTTTTTGGCATTTTTAATTTCAGATTCAAAAACAACTTGCGAATCTATTTAAACGTATTCATTCAATATCAAATATTAAATTTCTGCTTATTATTTCGCTCAATTGACAATTTTGTATGCCCCAAAGAAAAATATTGGCAATTTTTTAAGATTTTTTATGTTAAGATTTTAGATTTCTTTTGATTCGCATTCATTCTCGACGGTTGATCTTCCTATTTATTTTAAGCCTACACAAATCGCATATAAACACCATGTATGTGAATTGAAGTTCAAAAATAAATAAATCGGCTGGTACGAATAAATACATTTTGTAAGAAGCTTAAATTTGTAGTCTCTTTCACTTAAATGCAAAAGAAATTTTAAATCAACAGGACCACTAACCTTAACTCCGCAATAAATTTGTCATTGGCAAGGCCCATCGCGTACCTATATCAAATTCACTCAGCGGAGGCATAAACCTTTTATTTCAATATGTGCGAAAATTATAGTTTCATTCAGAAGATAAACTAGGAAACTGATTTTTCTTAAAAAAATGTATGAAGCTGATTCTTTCGAGTTTTCCAGAGTTTGAAGACAAAATACGAATTTGTTCCTTCTCCGGGTTCGTGTCTGAAGTAAATCGGAGGGGATTGTTTTGATTATTTTGTATTGCTTTATAGTTCGCCGAATTTTTTCCACAAATTATGTGAGTCATTGCACTCTTGTTAATTTTATTCGTTTAAATGGATGTCGTCTGTATTGAAAGATGTTAGCTGTTCCAGTATTCACCCTATCAATACTCCATTTGAAGTTGAATAGTTAAAAGCATTCAGTTAGAAGTTAATCAGTTAAATGGCTGTTGTCTGTAATTATAATAACAATCGGCTGCTACACCACTCGTTATTGACAGTGTACAACATCTTACGAGTTCGATTTTTTCAAACGCGTTAAAAAAAATTTCTTGGACAAAATGAAGAAATTTAAAAAATACTCCTAGATAACCCTTAATATGATGAAGAAAATCAATCACCCGATATATTAAAATGGGGTGTCTAGAGCCTTGCGGCAATCTGTTTTAAGCCAACTCATCTTCATCATCTTCATCATCTTCTTCTTTCGCCTTAATGGCGGGGAGGCTATGATCAAGACCATAACCCTCCCACTTAACTGCATCCCTACTGGTCCGCCTGAGGGGTTCGCCGTCTCAACCAACCCAACCTCGCCAGCCCATAGTGCAAAAAAAAAACAGTGATTCAAAGCGGAAGGATCCCTATGAAGCTCTTCGCATAACTGAATGCGACAACCATTTACTATCTCGAGGCAGTAAATTGATGGGCGCGCGGCGTCAATATGTCACGCTGTAAATCACTTTTGTTTGAAAAACCTCATAAGCCGTCCATTTGTAAATGCCAATAAAAATCTCTTGGTGGAACACAACCACCGAAACAACCTGCAGGCATAGCTCGGTGGGAACAGAAGATGGAGAAGCGTAAAAAACATTACAAATTTTTAGATAGATAAATTTTACTTCGCAACTACACAACCTGAAAAAGAGAATCTCACGCGCTTTCCTCGAAAAACCTACCACCCCATATTATTTTTCGTTGATGATAACAATCCTGATATACGAGTATGTTCTGGATGAGGTTCGGTCGAAGATAGACTGGTTCACAAATCAAACCTTTGTCAAATATGGGGGCGCCAAAACCAACAGTTTACAAAGAATTTCAAAGTTCCGACAAAATTATATCAACAAGGAATATCCGCATAAATATTTTGAATACTCCTTACTTTTCTTGGCATCAAGCAAATAATTTTCTACTGCAACCGAATTATTATTTTTAAAAAATACAAAAAAAACGCACGACGATGCAAATCAATACCAACCCCCATTCCGCAGCTCTCCCTTTGGTGGTGTCGGTCGCGTGTTAATTAATAGGAGAAAAACAAATCTGCTTGCGACTAGTTTCGGACAAAATAAACAAACATTTTGTTCAATCTCTGCCAATATTGCACGTCTCGAAAATAACAAAATTGCACCCATCATCTCGTGCTCCTGGATGCATTCAAAATGTTATTTCCTGGTCGAAAGGAAAACTTGATTTCGTTCACTTGACATCTCAAAGCATTGCTCAGCATCATTGTGGTGTTCTAGTTCGTTTTATTTTTGACACATTAAACACACTTGCGAAGGAGAGGGCGGTTTCTTATTTTACTTTTCAAATATAATAAATGTCTGACGATTTTAAAATATTTGTTGACACATTTTATAAACTGACCCTTGCAGCAAGAACGTTGCTATAGCAAAAACTTTGTCTCGGTGTATACATCGATTTTTACACACAAAGGGAGTAGTTGGTTGATTTGCAGACAGTTTGGTGGTTTGGCTACTCCGGCGTTTTTGACGAAAGCCAAACAAAGTTTTATCAATATTTGACAGAATACTACCACACTCCACAAACAACAAGCAAAATAAATACAAGAAAAAATAGTCTCTCTAAACCTATGACAGTAATCAATGACAGGGAGGGGTTTCCTTTTCACTAGGCCTCAAGTCGGATAAACACATTATGACTTAACTTTCACTTGGCTTTGTTTGTTATTTCACTCAAACTTTTCACTTAAGCAAATTTATTTAACAACAGTAGAATGTAAATAACAAAAAATGATTACTCACTCTGCAATGCTTTTAGATAGTGGCCATCTCTCCATGGATGCCTGATACTTCATATTTTCGATTTGCTTCTTTAATGCGTCCCGGTCCATATTTGCTAGAGCACTGGGATCCATGGCGGTTAAAGTTTATCCACATACCACCCCTGTTGGAGAAAAGCATAGTGTTAGTGCTGAATGTATGTGTAAATGGGAGGGCGGGAGAAAAAGAGAAACACACATAGATAAGGTATTATGGTTTAACTGCTAGCAAAGTATTGGTGTGCATTTTGGAGGTTGAATTGGGACTGAGGGTCTTGATATGTGCTTAATGCGGTGAGTTTGAGTATGGCTTGTTGGATAGGTATTCGGCGGGGGTGGTTTCTACGGCTAAGGGTGTGAAATGATTTAAATTTGTGTTGCTTTGTTTTCGGTTATAGGAATGGCATGCAAAAAAGGAAATTTTTAGGCAGGCATGGTTCTCCTTGGGATGGGGATGACATTTAGGAACAAATTATGGCAAATATCGGGCGATGCCTTTTGTGAGGAGCGTACTAAACAGGGTGCTTCACTGCTGTGCAAGTGAGACTGTGTGTCTGTTTTTTTTTGGCATAAAGTGGGAGGTTTTTGAATATATTTTGGGAGCTGACGGATTAAATATCATTTAAGTAATGCAACGAAAAAATTAAAGTGCTTAGTGAGGTAGACAACCGAGAGAGATATTCGATCTCCAGAATTACGTGACTAATTTCCTGAAACCATTCGGAGCTACGAATGATAAGAGAACGATTCCGACAAATTTAAACAATTTTTTTTTTTTTTTTTTAAATTCTGGCTCGCCAAGGCGATTTATAAGGGGGGGTACTTCGACCTAAAAGATCTTTTGTACCGTATGGGCCAGAAAAGTTTAAACTAGTAGAATTTCCACTTTCCGTGTAAAGCGAGCAATTTTACCAGTAGAAGAATTCTTTATGTCCTCGGGGCTCATTTGCTCCCTGAAAAAGATCTTCTTTCTAATTCCATTAAGGGCTGGACATTCACATAAAATGTGTTCAGCTGACTCGTCCTCTTCAAGACAGAGTCGGCACTCAGGAGAGTCTGATATTCTCATTTTGTGTAGATGATATCTTAAACCATGGTGACCTACTAGGTTTTTGATATCATGCCTGCTTAAGTTTAGACATTTGCTGGCATTTTGATTGAAGGGCCGAATGGCTCGTTTGGCCTATCTTAGACCTGGGATGCTTTCCCAAGGATAGATACATTTTCTATGTTCCCAGCTTTTAATTGCTGCCGTAAAACGTAACAACATTTAAACAAATAATCGAAAATAATTTTAAGGACGTCCAGAAAGCCTTAAAATCCAATAAAACGCTTGCATTATCTTTTTCGAAACTAAAGTTCATTGGTTCCAAGTAAGGGAATCATAACCTCCAGGTATCACAAAGGTTCTACATTGACCTAAGTGTGACGGGCGCAGGATTCTCTTGCCCCGCCAGCCCCGCCAGCCCCATCAGCCCAGTAACCTAACCTAACCTAATCTATAGTCCACAACTGAGAAGCACAAAATGCACAAATGTTATATACAAAATTGATTGCGAGTGTAATGGGAGGGAAAGCTGTAATATTTCCTACATCGGCACAACTAAACAGTTCCTATCCCAACCAAGGTTCGAACATTAAATTCAAGTGCGGTGACAAAATATCACTCGCCAAACATTTCATCGAAGCGCACCACAACCCAGTCTTTGACAGCGCCTCCATCCTTCAGGCGGATCAGTAGAGATGCAGTAAAGTGAGAGTATTATGAATTTATGTTATCGTATATCCTGATCATATCTTCGCCGTTAGGAAGAAGTATACTTTTGCCACTAGTGCTGTTTTTTAGGCCATGGCAGCGTAATTCTTAGCCTATCCCTGTAGCGGAATGTTTTGTCAAAACAAAATGATCAAATATTTTATCAAACACCTTTGACAAATAACTTTGACTTTCTTATCCTAGCCTTAGGTGATTACAGTAAAGCGTGAAAGCGATGCGAAGCGATATTCTTTCTTGTGCACAGCGAAGCGATATTCGATGCGACAAATGCGAGTCTATCGCATGCTTCTCGCACACAAACTTTTCTGACCGCTTGCGCGAGAAGCTTAGTTATTGTTATTGTTTGTTTTAATTTTTTTTATTTGGAACCAAAACAAAGAGGTAAAAAAAAGTAATTGCTCTTGTGCTGTACGCAGAATAAAATAAATTGGATACCGAAAAACTAATGTATGCAGTTTTTGAAAAGCCTGCATTTTTGGATTCAAACAATTTAAATTATCACATCGCTGCTACTTCGGTTTGGCAAATCAAATGGGTTCAAATCTCCTTATTCCAACCTTAACCCTGCAAATTCTACTTGATGGAGTCGAGTGCTGGACGAGAAGTAGAAAGAGAGAGTGGATATTGGGTTTCTTTGAAGAAAATGTATTCGACGAATCTTATAATCCACAAAATGTTAAGGAGTCAAGTAACTCCTCTGGGTGAGGTGATAGTGTCGAGTGCTGGACGACAAATAGAAATTGAGAGCGGATATTGGGTTTCTTTAAAGAAAATGTATTCGTCGAATCTTGTATTCCAAAAAAAAATATAAGGAGTCAAGTAACTGCTCTGGGTGAGGAGAACCATAGCGAATGAGTGCTGGGAGGGCAGGACAGATGTTTCCTTTTACTGGAGATAAAATCTGATTGGCAGACTGTCTGTTAGATATTTTTAAAAAGTGGAAATGGCTATTTGATTTGATGTTCGTTTTTTTTTAAGGAGCTACGGCAGTTTTTTAGTAAATCAATAGAATACGGTCACTTTATTTGAATCTAGACAAAGCCTCTTGGCACTGGTTTTCATTGTACCCTATTTAAATTTAATTCCAGAAACATAAACATAGTCAAATATTTCTGCCTCGCTTTAACTAGCTAAAATTAAAATTTCAAATGTGCTTTTACCTTGCCGAATGTGTATCATTCTAGCATCTGTTTTGTTGTTTCGAATATTTGTTCAGTCACACAACCATGTGAAATTTTACTACACACGAAATGACAGAAAAAAACAAATTAGCTACCGGGCGCGACCAGCAAACCACTTTCCACTTTAAAGCACGATAGCATGTAGTAAATTAATTAACATTCAATTAATTTAGTCTATTTCACTTTTTTTTTAGTTCTGTTTTCTACAAGATAGAATGTATGTGAGTGTTAAAATATTAATTTAGCATGATAGCGTCATGTCGCATCTGAAATTAGCACATTTTTCCGTATTCATTTGGAGCATGCCTCTGGTAGATCGCTTATCTTTTCGATTGGTTTCTGCCATGTGATTGTTTTTTTTTTAATTGGACGTTATCTATTTGATAATATGTCGCATGTATGAATTTGTGATCGAAAGCAACTGTTGCGTTCTCATAGACAATTGTGCAGAAAGCAATTAGTTAGGTGCAGTATATATTTAGTAAGATATTTTCATATTTGTGCCAGATAAGACAGTCTAATCGATTTTGTGAAAAAAAACCCTTAAATATAGACGTGACAATTTTTGTTATTTCTGACAAAAATCCCTTGTTGTCTAAATGAAAAATAAAACTTTAATTTGGCATCACTAACTGCCTCCTTTGAACAAAATATCCCATCCGATTCCTTTGGATGTGTGTTTTTCAGTGGAGAACTATGAAAAACGAACGCATGCGCCTCCCTTATCGATCAATAAGCACTACCACATGCACACCCAACACCCAAAAGAGAGCTTAAGAGGAAGGGAGAAAATGTCCTGGAAAATCCACCGGACAACATCTGAGGTACGTAACGCACTCACCTACCTTAAAAGTGGAACAAGAGCTCAAACGATGCTTCTTCTATGAAATGCCGCTCTTTCCATAAAAGTACATATCCCTCATAAAAACAAATTTGCTTCTATCACACACAGAAAGAGGGTGCGGAACTCGACAAAAAATGTGCATTAGGATATTGTTTGGTTCGAAATCTATCATGCGAGATGTCTCTCAGAAGAGCACACAAACCAGCCCCTTTGTAATTGTTTGTTTTTTGGTATAAAAAAGGAAAGGGAAACGGAGGGAGCTACCAGGTATTTCCACCGAGACTTTCTTCAAAATCAAAACAAGCACATATCAGGCATAGGTATGAAAAGGACCCGATAAAGTTTTGAGAGGGTTAAAGGCGACCCGTCCACACCTTTCGTTAGCACTACCCACGCGATGGCTATTGTCTACACACTTGGCAAAGAGCACGTTTCTTTCTGCCCCTTGTGTTTGAGTTCGTGTACGTTGAAACAATTTGAAGAGCTAAATTTGTTCGGATGTGGATATAGAGGAAAGAGGAGATATTCATGGACACAGGCAAAAATTGGTCGCTTGAGAGAAAACCATGAGACACGTGTGTTTTCTTCATCACTGCCCAGTGTTATGAATGATTAATATTAAATCAAGATATTGGAGTCTTACAATACAAATAGAAGTGGAGCGAGTTATTAAGGGTGCTTTGAGTTTTGTAAATGTAACTCGCCGACCGGTTGCATTTATCATGCCGAACAGCGGAAGTTGGCATTTTTTTTATTTTGAATTATGATTTTGAAATGCTAATCATTTTACCAGCAATTTTCAAATATTATCAGGACATTATTTAGAGCTGGTACTGACGTCAATATAATAATGACTTTTGTAAGATCAGTGAATAAGCACACCTTATTAATACATTGATATAGATGGGTGGGATCCTATATACAAAAATGAGGTGGTAAGTCTGTATCCATACCAAAGTATGACTGTCTATATGCGAAAAGTAGGAAGACTGTGAATTTCTGGAAATTGAGGCACCCATGGCATTTCTCCTCGACCGGGTAATAAACCAAACGAGGATTAAGTCCATTGTTGTCAGCGTCTTTCAGAAGTAGCTTTTGAAGAATTAAAGAAGGTATTTATTAGATACAGATACGTACATATTTATTTGGTCTAAAATACTAAAGGTCACATAAATGAATGTACAAAAAATGTCTTTTAAAGTTAATCATTTTAAAGTCTATTTTTCATCAACAGATTTGTTTGTCCTCAGTGGATTTTGTTCTGGATAAAGACAATTCATAGGAGAGCGGTATGCATATTCAGTTGACGTGGCATTTTTCCTATTTTGATATTGCGTTGGTACAAAGTTTCCAATTTATTTAAATCCTGTCAATAATCTTCAGAAATGTTTCCAATATTTCATCATTCTAAAATTTATCACGCGCATTGATTTAATAAAGACAGATCTGGGAATTATCTATGAAAAAAATATCTTAACATGTCTCTTCGAATTCTTATGCGACACATTGCGGTTAACATGTCGGCTATGCCAAAAATGTCTTGTCTAATATCCTCGCATTTCTTTTTTTCTGTAGCTGCCGTGCAATAAATTTAAAATGTTTCTTCTACTTTCAAGCGTGGAGAAAATATAGACACAAGAAGCCTCATCAAAAGCAAGTAAACTGATGCGGCATTAGAACCTATATGACTAAGTTGTTCATTTGCTTTGCGTTAGAAGAACGAACACATTTTGTTTCATACAAAAGATTTTATTTGTTCGTGGTATTTAGAAATCCAGACACGCTTCCAGGCATATTGATTTTTTGTTTAAAAAGGAACGCAACATTTTTATTAACGTAAATCTATAAAGGAGATAATTCCAAAGCATGGTTTTAAGCGTTAAACGCGATGATTAAATTCCGTAGAATAAATGGAATAACAAGTTCAGTGGCGAAGGGATGATGATGTTAACTCGAATGACTCAAATCAAAAACCAGCAAATTCTCGAAAATGTTGTGTCTTAAAAAAGATTTGGAGTTGTTTAATTCTATGTGGGTAGGGTGCTTAACCAAGTTGATATGTATGTAGTCTTGGTTTATTGCTCATTTTTGACAAATACGTTAGGTGCGATTCTTTGAGGAATGTATCCACGGTTGCTCATTAGAACGATTATTTATTTATTTATTTACCATCTATCGAGTACATATCTGTTAAAGACTAAGCCTTATGCAAATTTACAAAATTACTGTATTTTATAAATACATATATAAGTATAATAATAAAAACAGGAGGTATAAATTAAAATGATTACAAGAAAAAAAATACTATGCGTTAATGCTACAACGAACCTAATACAAGAGCTTTAAAAACATCCCTGCTAAAGAAGAAGTCGATGTTTTGAGAAAGAGAATTAAACTCAGAACTGGATCTGGAAATAGGATCGGATCTTCCGTAGTTAGTGTACGAAAGGGGAACAAGCTTTCTCATCCTTAACGACCTTGATGGAGCATATAGACAGAAAAGAGAGAGCAGTTTAGGGCAACCAATCCGATTACAGAAAGTATTCCTAACGAGCATTATTAGATAATGCTTTCTTCTAACTTCAAGGGATTTAAGATTAATCAGAAGCCATCTGTGGGCATACGGTGGCAAAATATCGTCAACCCAATTGAGTTTTCTGAGCGGAAATCTTGTAAATTTTCTTTGTACAGATTCTAAGCGATTGACATCCACTTTATACAACGGACACCATATACAGCAGGCATACTCTAAGGTTGACCTTAACAAAGAAATGTACAACGTATACGGGTCAGAAAACTGTTGCGCATTCGGAATCCTAGTAATTTATTGGATTTTGAAATCAAGTAGTCTAAATGCATTTTCAAATTAATTTTTGCATTAAAGATGACATCGGGGTCCCTTTGGCTACTTACCAGCTCAAGCGGCGACCCAGCAATACAGTATTCAAAATTAATTGGCCCAGGCGATCTTGTAAATTTAATACTTTTACATTTAGCTACATTTAAATACAAACAGTTCTCATCACACCACGATAAGACTTCATCGATGTCAAACTGCAATTCCTGACAATCCAATTTGGACTTAATAGATCTGAATAATTTCAAGTCGTCAGCATAAAGCAAACAATTAAAATATCGAATTCTCGACGGAAGATCATTAACAAACAATATGAATAGGAGAGGTCCCAAATGACTGCCTTGTGGAACACCTGAGTGGTTAAGGATTTCTTTAGATACCATTGTTCCAATTTTGACATTCTGTCTACGGTTCGTCAAGTAGTTTTTAGGCCAAAAGAAAATATTGGAATGAAATCCTAAGTTCTTCAACTTACTCAGCAAAATGTTATGCTGAACTCTATCGAATGCCTTTGAAAAATCTGTATAAATTGCATCAACCTGGTTCCCACGCTCAATGCCCTTAATGCAGAAGTTTGCAAATAATGTGAGATTGGTTACCGTCGATCTGCCACTAACAAAACCATGCTGATCCATTGAGATGCTTGTTCTCACTTCCTCATATATACAATTCTTCACAATGGCTTCAAAAACTTTTGGTATTAATTTCAGTTTTGAAATGGGTCTGTAATTAATAACCTCTTGTTTAGAGTCTAATTTGTGAATTGGACTTGCAAGCGATAATTTCCACTCTTCCAAAAAAAAATCTTGGTAAGTGGAGCTGCGAGACTTTCAGAACACATTTTTAAAAACATAGGACATACGTTGTCCGGAGCCAACTTAAAAGTGAACTTTAAATATAGCTGTGTTTTAAATAGCTGTGTTTCGGTGATAAGTGTATACCCAGCTCAGCATAATTTTACAATAAAACAACTAGATCGTATTCTATATTCACTTTTCATTTCTAAGCATGTGTTCGCAGTGTTTGTATTTCAAAAGAGTGCGATTTTTTTTTTTTTTTATAATTTGCGTGCGCTAAAGGGATTTCTTTTTTCTGTAGAGACACAGTACCCTTATAATGGTAAAACCACAGCGCAGGCATTTAGTTTGTTGCGCAAGTAGCTCCCAGCAATTCATTGCCTATTTTTGGGTGCTACTTACTCAAAGAATAGAAGGATAGGAAAGAAGTTTGGTGCGATGGGATTTTTTTTTTCTCAACAGGTGGCGCCTAAATTGTTTTAGGGAGATCAGTTTTTGTTGTGTGTATTCAATTTATAAAAATCATGGCCCTGGTCGGGATTCGAACGCACGACCTGCCAATCACTTAGTGAATACACTACCATCGCACCATTGCCACCTGCACAAAATTTGGATTATTATTAAAGCAAGGATGCAATCCAAACGTATTTTTTGAAAGATTTTTGATCATCATAAAATCCTTTGTGTTTGACAGCAAGGAAAAGAACGGATGTTTATTTTTGCCAACTTTTTTTTTAATTTTCTTCGCATAATTTTCTTTGAAATGCGGATTTTTTTGTTTAATCGACGAACACATCCACTAACTCTGCATAACAATCGGAATATTTTTGCTCCCAACTTATTTTACCGCCTTCTAGTCGCTTCATGGCATCAACACTTTATATTCAGTCCGTCTCAGTCCTCGACTGCTGACTTCTTTATCGTCAGCACTCCTTTTTGTTATTGTTTACGTGTTAAATGTAGCTGAGCTGGGTATACACTTATCACCGAAACACAGCTAATGTTGTTGTTCGTGTAAATTCGAGCACTCCTTTAGATACAATTCTCAAGCTCTCAGGTAATTGTTCGGTACTCCCGTTTATGAGTGCGACTCAGTAAGATACCAAACAACCTAATGGAAATTGTAACAGATTTGAAATAAAGTGCGAGGGAGGTGGGTTATGACCGAAACAGGTGTGCAGCAGGGATGCACGCAGTAATGCATGCAATAACGCACATGAGACACATGTTCACGTGCAGTAAGAAATTGCCATCATTCAGTATCCGTTTTGTCTGACCTAAATACAGGGTAGGCCAAAAGCGACTTCCTAATTTAAAAAATCATAACTCTTTTGTTTTTGATTTTTTTTTCTTTTCTTTTTTAAGGCACTTTTTAAAAAAAACTTGGGAGATTTACTAAAATGAGCTACAGCGCTTTAGAGAGGACCAAACTAATTGAATTTTATTTTGAAAATTATCACTCGATTTAGGAAGTCACTTTTGGCCCACCCTGTACTACTGAACGACCAAACAGACTAAAATGCTAGGTAATGTCGTAGAATTTGACATCACGAAACGTCGAACCGAAAAAATTCAGCAACCTTAGAAATAGACACCACCTGCAGCAGCCATTGACATGCAGTCAGCAATGTGTCATTTTATATAAAAAATCATCTTGCTGCACGGTTCTTGCTGCACATCTGTTTCAGCCTTTAGTATTGAAAAGGGGGAAATTGTTTATTGGCAGAATTCTGCTTGAGCTCGGTACTAAATCTTAACCCTACCACTTACTAATAGTGGACGTTTCTACAATGAAATTCTAAATTCTTAATTGAAGCAATTTTCAAGCGGTCAATTCAAAAATGTCAAATAAATCTGACCTCATTGATTAGGGCTACCATTTCTATTCTAATCAGCAAAAGGTAAACCTCATGCGGTTTCCATATTTATTCAATTTCAAAAACCAATTTTACGATGTGGTGTGCTGGTGCCTACAAAACCAATCATTCAAAACCTTCTCGTGCGACATGGATACCTAATTTAACTATTTTTTTGTACATTCCCAATCAAAATTTCTCCACCTACTCGCCGTTATTATTTCCATTTACATGAATAATTGATCCCTTAATAGCCGGGACAGGACGGACCTGATTATGCCGGAAAATATTCCAGCTGTGCAATTTCCGGTGTAACGCGCTCGAATAAATTTATTCTCAATCCCACCTTCAAGCTTCACGTCCCAGTCCCAGGCAGATTAATTTCGCAGATACATGCGGCTTATTCACTCATCTTCACATGCAATATGCATTTACGTGATTTTGTTGAACC
Organism: Portevinia maculata; assembly: GCA_949715645.1. Taxonomy (NCBI): domain Eukaryota; kingdom Metazoa; phylum Arthropoda; class Insecta; order Diptera; family Syrphidae; genus Portevinia; species Portevinia maculata. Next base: position 5,203,057 of record OX454528.1, on the reverse strand, counting down.
AACATCTTTGCTGCTTGTTCGCCCTAATGAACTTTGAATTAAATCGGATTCAATCAAAAATGTTGCAACAATTTGATTTGTGGCGTTTAACCAAATGCTGGCAATTAAATTCAATTGATAAATATTCATTTTCATTTGGTTGATTGGCAGTTATATATTTATATGCATACAGGTACAGGTACCTGTAACTAGATCGTCTGCTCCGACGCTCCAAAGGTGGGCGGCGGCGGTCATGTACAGATTTCGACATACTCCTTGTGGTGCTGTTGAGGTCTTATGTTTGGTAGGGGTCGAGGATTTCATAAGGGTTGGAGTTAGAGTGAATTACGAATGCTGAATAGTAAATTGGGTGTTAGTGCAGTAATTTATTCATTTCTATATGAATAATTGATTGTGAAATGTATTGTCTCTCTGGTGGAACTAAAATATTTCATAATAATATTGATACATTCGGATGTTTGATTTATGGGGCAGCATATGGCTATGTTTGTTAAATTTACCGGAAAATTGATTCAGTTATTATTCATGGTATGGTGACAATTCAAGATGGGAGAACTTTCAACGAAAATATGGGTCTCTTGATGTGTGGAATTTGATTTGCTTGTCGACGTTTTGATCTTTTCTTGCTATTAAATTCGAAGATAGATGAACTATGTACATAGGTGCACTGGAAGCTTGGATCTTTAAATAAAAAACAAGTTCCCTGCTAACATAGGTACATACAGAACTACAGAACCAAAAAGCTTACCCAGGTGCCAAACCTTTTTTTCTTTTGTTAAATATGTGCTTGGCTGAGTTTGTGTGGTTTTTTACATGTTTTACGATTACCGTTGGGTCCATAGTACCTATGTACATATGTAAAAAGTGGTTGCATGTGACCCACAGGTAAAAATAAAGAGTAAACTTTACTATAAGAAAAATTGAATATGGCAAATCTACTTAATGTGTTTGTTATAATTTTAAGATGTTTTCGATCAATTTTTTTAAAATATAAATAAATATTTAGCATTAAATTGATGAGCAGTAATTGTGTTTGTTTATCGATGGGTCTCAGGTTCATTTCACGCCTAGACCCAGTGATTTTTTTTCCATTGCCCCACCCACTTGCGAAAGTCCGACAAACATTCAGGAGGCATGAAAAGCTTCTAAAATTCGCCATTCGGTATCGGCTTACAATTGGGGTAAAGATTAATGTTGACAAAACCAAAACAATGATTTTTGAAGTTCGACAAAAAAGGAGATGGATTGAAGAAAAGTGGTTAAAGAGTTAGTGCACGAATTTAAATACTTCGGAGTATTGCTATCAATAAATTTGCACTTTGGAAAGCACGTTAAGAAAAAAAGCATTGAATCCAAAATATACTATAGGCCAAATTTTTTTCCAACCGCTATATTGACGTTTCTTCGAAATATGGGGTTTTTAACGCAACATTTACTACTTGCATCTGCTACTGTTGAATACTTACATACATCTGCTACTGTATTCAAGTCTTCGAGAACACGTCTTTTGAGGAGTTTAAAACGATTAAACTTTTTTTTTAAGCGTCGTCCGAAAACGACTCCAAACAACACAATTTATGTAGAGTTTATGTCTTTAAAAAAATGCTGATTTCTTAATTTAAGTTATGAAGAAGACTGGAAGTAGCCTACACAAATTCCTGGTGGTAAACTGTCTGCGATCAAATGCTTTCCCTTTTAAGGATTGGAAAAATCTGACCTTGTCCCATGGCATTTAATGTGAATTCAGTAATATGAATGTAGAGGCTTATTCCCTAATATAATTTCTGAAATCGATGAAAATAAATCCAACATCTAACTCGAGCATCCTCGACGACTGTAAGAATAACACACACAAATTTAAACCATCGCCAACTGACTGACAACAATTAAAAATAATGCGCAAATAAGTTAGTGAGATGGACTACCAATCGAAAGGTCCCCGATTCCAATTCCGCCGTGTCCAAGTAACAGCAAGAATTTTTGTCCACTTACGAACGTCTGATAAACATTGTCATGAGTAGCATTTCCAATTCGCAATTCGGATTCGGCTGAAATTTGTAGGTACGAGTACCTTCCACTTCGCACAAGCAAATGGAGAAAAACCTTAACCACTTCTTTCCTATCTCTCTACTCTTTCTAATAGTAAGAAGCATCGAAAAGTATGCAATGAAATACGATAATGCCAGCTGCTGCTTGCAGTTAAACAAAAATGCTTGCGCTGTGTTCTTAGCACTATAAGGGTACTGTAACATTACAGAAAAACCCCTTTAGCGTAAGCAAATTATAAAAAAAAAACAAAAATGGTTGGAGAAGCTAGAGTTTAGGCCCTGTATTAATGACCTTTATTATTGGCTAATATTTATTTATTTTATTAAAAAAAATGCGGTTGAAGTTATAAGAACCATATTTAGAGCTAGAGTTGATTGTAAGTTGATAGAAATGATCTCGCGGTTACTTGAAGTTTCTCGAATAGAAACGAGAGCGTGAAGATATTTCCCACTTCATTGATGCCTGTCTAATTTTGCCGGAAATTCGCACACTTTATTTAAGTGAAAATTTACTTTCTCCTGATCGCCCATATGATGTGTTAAATGGGTCACTAGGATGGCCCAATTTCCATAATTTTGCAATCACTCTTTGACCTACAGTTATAGCTTTTAAATTCGGGAAATACCAATTGTTGCCATTCTTAATAATAAAAAGTGGTCTGGGTGCGACCCGCAAGGTCCACACGACTAACTTCCCAGTGGCATAAATATGATTTATGCGATTAGTGGTAAATTTTGAAATGTGGTTAACTATAAGATATGGTTAAGAATTATTTTATATTAAAAAATGTTCTTTAATATTGTTCATTGAAATTAAATTTTGTTAATAACAGCGAAGTGTGATATATATTAATGCAACCATTGCTATCAACACGGATACCTGTAAATTTACATGTATACGAAATAACGGAGCACAATGTAATAGTGATTTGCTCAATGACAAATAACAATAAATAGTACAAATAAATTCAAATTATTTTAGTTATTTATTTACTAACAAAAAACGGCTGGACCGATTTCGCTGGATCAGTTAATCAGTTCTGAGTTACGTAATTACGCTTCGAATAAACCCGGTCCCATGTAAATATCATCTTTGGTTCTCGAGATAATCGTGACGAAAGATAATTCCGAACTCACATACGTACATATACACACCCAGACCTCTCTATAAAAACGTTGGATTTGGATTCTGGTGACTTTGAAATGTGAAGATATGTCAAAATCCGCGATTCACAAAATCAGCCCCATTACAAGAACTTCCACTGGGAAGTTAATAATTATACCATGTGGGACAGTAAACAAAACGTAAAGTGCCACTATGGGAGTATTTGCTCTTTGGAACCCCTCGCTCAAAGGAGTATATCAAAATCCCGCTTTTCAAATTCCCGTTTCTTAAAAAGTCCACTCAAAAAAGTTTTCAAATCACGTTTTTTTTAAATCTCGCTTCTTAGATAGATAGATATAATTTATCTCTTATAAATTCATTGTAAATTCACAATCTTCATTAATTATATATGTATGAAGTAAGGAAATATTTGCGACATTCTGTATTTTTGTATACTAAGTATTAAAAAATAGTGTTGAATGCCACTTTAATAGGCTTAAATTTGCATTTAATTTAACAAAAATTAATAGAACAGCTGACTGAATCGAATGAATTAATTAAATTATTTCAAAAATACTACAAAATAAATAAATTTACTTTTAAGGATTTGATTACTTTAGACAACCAATTATCAAAACTGAAATTAGACCAGAATATCAGAAAGTATAGAGCCTTATTGCGAAGATCAATCGACAGTTGATAATTGACTATTTTCAATGTGTGCTATTGTGAACGAACGATTCTAATGGATTTTGTCAATTGCAGTCAATTAAAAAAATGCGATTGACAAAAATACCAAATGAATCGTTCGTTCAGAATAGCACACATTGAAAATAGTCAATTATCAATTGTCGATTGATCTTCGCAATACGGTTGATAGATTCCAAATTATTATAGGTCAAATTTAAAAGCCAGTGTTTTACATGTTTTAAAAGCATTCCAGGCATTATTATTGTTTTGATGGAGTTAGGAAGCTTATTAAATAAACGACAAGATAAAACTGAATGAAAATTACGAAATGCAGTATTGCGGAAGTTTGGTACAGATATCATATTCGAAAAGTTTCCACGTAAATTATAATTTGAGATTAAACGATAATTGCGGTTTCCAGACTTCATAAAGACAGTCTTCAACACTTTAAAGCAGTACAAATGTTGGACTGGGAGAATTTTAAGGTCGTAGAACAATGGAAAACTAGGATGTCTGCTAGGTTTACGGCATATTTTTCGTAGAAAATATTTCTGCAGAATTAATAGTGGCTGAATTTTATTCGAATAAACACCTCCCCAACAAACAATTCCATACTGCAGTTTGGTATGGAAAATTGCATAATAAATTGTTTTTAGGAGCATTGTTGAGCAGATATTTCGCAAATAAAAAAAAATATTTAGGTGTGCAGCGAAAGTACTTCCTCAGAATTTCTGCGTGATTTGAAAATCTCATTCTAGAATCAATTTTAAGCCCCAAGTATTTAAATTCATTCCCTATCTCAATTAAAAAACACTTATCACTGCAGCTTGAATTATCACAAAAAGTGGTAGAAGGCGTACACTTGCCATTAGAAAGCTTGTATTTTTGGCACTCAGGTGCGTGATAAAAGACATTCGCTTAGAAATTATTGCGGGATGACAAATTGAAAAATATTATTTTTGTTTTAAAGCTTATAATCAAATTATGTTCGGCAAACCAGCTTCTTAGTAAACTTAGATCCCAATTAACATCCTGTTTATTCAAAATCTTGCTTTTTAAAATCCCTTACCGGGATCTCCGTCTCAGAGAATCCAAAAAGGCTAGTACATAACAATGTCTTAATTTTTTTTTAAATCCCAATCGAGATTTTTAAACGGGATATCACACCCAACCCATCGCTCAGTAGTTCAACGCGCACTATTAATACCCATACAGTAGCCCAAAGGTGGTCAGTTATATTCCTTCAAGAATCATTTCAAATTCATGGCACAGAAGACACAGTGTTCTTACAACACGCCATAAACTAATTAACCAAGAAAAAAAATAACGTGTAACAACCCCCGACATTCATTCACTGGTCTGGTACACATCGTTGGAAGACTTCTGCGTAGGTAACTGAATTTGCTAATCAAAAACCATATAAATAAATAGTTAGTGTTTAAGGCGTCCTGACCATATTTTCGGTACATTGGAAACATCAGAGGCAGAAGTAGGCGCTCTGACGAATTTTTAGCCCAAGACGATGGCCCACAATGTTATTTTTAAAAGTTTTTATTTTTATACCAATGGATATTCTAACAATAAATACCAAGGATGTCACAGAGCTTGATCTGGACAACTGAAAGCAGCGTGCCGGGGATCGCAGAGTGTGTCACACAAATACAATTTACGCATCGGGAGTTCCTTAAGGAGTAATATTAACTGTCCTATATTCGCAAAGGCTTCGCTTCCATTCAGACTCAATTTAATTAAGCTTTGCTTAAGCCGTAACTTTTTAAATCGAATTACTCCCTCAACACTAACGACCATCCAAAAAATAGGAATAAGAAGAGCTGACTGGTAACTATGTGGAACAACCTTACAAAATAAAACAAGAGTCTACGTTACTCCTTTTCAACTAGCTACTCGGCGCAACCAACAAAAAAACACAATTTCAATTAAGCTCTGACAGGAGATAAATGATGGGCGTCCACTGTATTCCCTGAATGTATTCTGTTGCCGAGTGCGGTGATGCATACAAATGGTAACACATGATATTTCTGAACAGATATAATGAATGCTACCACCAGACATAATCATTAATTTATCTGGTTAATTAAATCCCGTTAACACAACCACATGTAACCATGCAACACATTCACATCCAGGACACAAACTGTGCCATGTTTCAATATTCTGTTAAAATTTAAAAACTTAAAATTGCCTCACACTGCAATAAAGAACGGAGTGTCGTTAGCCTTCTTTAATTCTCAAGCGATGCAATGCAGAGCCGATCGGCCCGCCCGGCCAGGTCGACCGTTGTGAAAGATGCAAATAAACGGTAGTTTCAACCAGTATACAACAAAGGGAAAGCTACAAACAGCAACCATTATTCACTGTCCAATAAATAATGATCGTTGCAGGGATAGCAAGCGTATGAGTCGGGGCTCGGGGGTCAAATTTAGTATACACTTATGCACCCTCAGCAAGGATGTGCAAGAAACAAAACGATTGTACACTTACTCGTTTGCAAACTACACTAGTCCCGGTAGGTGGCGGATAGTTATTTCAACAGTTTTCAATAACGATTTACGATTACAAACAATTTTCAATCCGTGGTCATGTACTGTACTTGTAACAGGTGAAAACTACCACGATTTGCAAGGGTGGAATGGAGTTATTTTCCCGAATTGGATAGTAGAGAATAATTTATTTGACATGGTTTGGCAGGTTTTGTGTGTCGAAACTGTGTTTGATTGAACTAAAAGAACTTTTAAGGTGGTAAGTGAATCAGGGTATGTACGAGAGTAGTCCAAAAAGTACCCGAGTTGACGTACAGACGGCGGTTGTTGTTTGAAAATGATGGCTATGGTAGAAAGTACCATCCTTATAAAGCTCAAATTTGACGTTTGACGTCGCTTCGTTGTTTATTATTTGTTCGGGAGCCATCTTTAGTGAATACTCTCAGTGAATTCTAAAGCATGGACAACTTATAATGATCATCGTTATGTGATAAAATACTTTCATTTGAAAGCCCCCGTCCAATCAATATCACAGCGGAGCTTGATTCTAAGCCGGGGAAGTCTGCTCCTTCGTTTACAACAGTCAAATATTGGGTGGGAGAGCTTAAACGAGTCCGTTTGAGCTGCCAAGGCGAATATCGCAGTGGTCGACCAAATGAAGTTACTACGCCAATAACTTATGGTCAAACAAATCCACAAAAAGTGCCGACTGAAAGTGCGTGAGGTAGCAGGATGTGCAGTATAAATGGCATGTTGACTGAAAATTTGGACATGAGAAAGATGTGCGCAAGGTAGGTGCCCCGATAACTCACAATGGAACAAAACCAGCGTCGTGAGGATATTTCAAGCTAGTTTTCGGCGAAATTTCGCAGCAAATGGGTGCGTTCAATTTGCAAGGCAACTACTAGCCAATTCTATTTTACCCTTCCTCATCGAATAACTCACCGAAGCATCTTTTGGCCAAAGATAGAGCTTTAACTACTAAGGAACTCAGAGTTGCCTTGCAATTTGAACGCGCCCAATAAGTTGTTGGGTTTTTCGGCGAACCACATTGGCTGACCTGTAGGTATGCGGTAAAATGGGAGGGCTATGATCGCTTTTATTCTGAAAAAAGAAGAAATACGAGTTTTTGCGTTGACTCATAGCCATGTATGAAGCATGGTTCTGAACAGTCAAAACGGTGCAATGTAAGAGGAGAAACGGCTCCATAAAAGACGAAGACAGTTACATCAGCAGGCAAGCCCATGGCGTCAGTTTTATTGGGATGCGCGTAGGAAAATTTACATTAATTATAAAGGGTTTGACAACTTCAAACTTTCAGTGTGAACGCACCCTTAACGTCCATCAACTTCAACGTATCGGCAGCGGTCGATACGTTGAAGTTGATGGACGTTTCCGTGGTGGACATATGAATGAAGTCCATTCATAAATGTTTTGATAGTAATTCAAGCCAATAATTTTTTTTCCAGATATCTGAAGTAGTTTGCATTTTATTTTAAAAAGAAGTTGTCAAGTCCTTAATGAAAGACCCTTTATTAAGAAAGGAAAATTAATCAACGGCGAGTGTTATGCAAACTTATTGCAACGTTTTTAGAGATGAAATGAAGAAAAAACGGCCGCATTTGCCGAAAAAATAAAAGTGTTAATTCATCAATACAATGCAGCAGTTCACACATCCGTCATCGGGATGGCCAAAATCAATGAGTTAGTCGAATTGCTTCGCGATGCTCTCTCGGTTCATTTTGCTGTTTCCATAGTCGAAAAAGTGGTTGGTTGGTGAAATATTTGCCAACAATGAAGAAGTGAAGTCTGTAGTTTATGGCTATTTTGAGAAGCTCGACGATTCTCACTCTAAACAGACAATCGAAAATTGTTGGTAAAAATGTATCGACCTAAAAAGAGACCATGTAGAGAAATAAAGATATTTTTTTCCAAATTTGTTGTGTTTTCTTTGTTAGGTCGGGTTCTTCTGGCTCTGGGGCTACCCTAATAGGCAGTAAGTATTCTTATATAGAAACTTTGCAATTTTTTGAGTCTGAAATAAATGGGCGAAAATCGTTCTGGTTTGATACGATAGTTTTTTCTTCAAAACACAAAAGCTCCGCTTGCCTGAATAACTAAAGTAACCTCATTGCACCGCAACCAAAGAAAACCACTAATGGCCATGATGTAATGAAAACAATACAAATGCTCGAAACTCTTAGTCCTCTGTAAATAAGTGAGATCCGATTTTCGAAACGCTGTCGGGATTTATGTGTAGTACCAATCCCCTGCCGTTCTGAATCTATTTTAATTTTCATCCTATTCAATTTAAATCAGGTAAACTTTGACAAAACTGTGTACTTCTCCTGCGGGAAACATTATCGAACGCGGCGACTGAATAGTCTCTCCATCCAGCACGCCAGTTATCTATCCCTGTGATCCACCATAGCAATAAAAAAAATGTAAACAAACGATTGCATTATCCTGCATAAATACACTCGCGTCTCCTATAGTTCCCTGATTATAATGGCAACAAGGAAGGAAACGTGTTAAGTGCAGATGAATTATGGTTTTCGTAGGGCATAGCGAGTTTGGTAACAGCTATTCAATTAGTTGATTAGATATCAGATATTAATATGAGCGTTGATGGGACGTGATTATGAAAACAATTTCGAAATATTTAGGTCAATGGTTAAAAAGTTTAATTGTGGATAAGTAAACCTATATGGAGGGACCTCGAGGATTTTTCTGGGGTAGAGTGAAATGCAAATTTGATGTGGGAGCGGGTCGGAATTCTGCTTTGCAAAATTCTGACTTTGAACACAAAAATTCTGCTTTTCAAAATTCTGTTTTTTTCTGTTCTGTATTACATAATTCTGCTTTTAAAAATTCTGTTTTGTTTTTAATTCTGACAGGCAATATTTTAAACAAACAAATTCTGCTAATTCTGTTTTTTTCCAATTTACGAATTTAAAGAAAACAAATATTTTTTTACTTTGTCAACAAACTACAATATAATTCTTATAAAGAAGGTACACAGAACACACAAAAAAAAACAGCCAAAAATAACAAATTATTTCATAATTGAAATTACCAAAAAAACATAGGGACGGGCTACAGTCCGCTTGGGCGAACTGTTGGATACCCTATTCTTATTCCTATCCCTCATAAGGGGGCGTGACAAAATTCTAAGTATGGTTGAATTGTTAAGAACGCTCTACAAATTTTGTTTTATAACATTTAAAGGATTTTATCAAAAAAAACGCTCCCTAGCTCAAACTTTGGATTTTCAAAAAAATTGTTTTATTTATTTGTGGGCGTGTCAGTGGGCGGATTTTGAAAAAATGTTATCCCGAGCAGGTTTAGGAGTCATAGATCATATATAAAAAATTTCAGCTTTCTAGCTCAAAATTCGATTTTTTCCAAAATTTTGTTTTTTTGAGTTTGTGGGCGTGTCTGTGGGCGGATTTCAAAAATTCGTAAACTTGATTATTTCGGGACCCTAGAGAGTATATGGTTAAAATTTCAGCTGTCTAGGTCCAGTTTAAAGGCCTAATTTTTGCCGACGGACGGACAGACGGACATGGCTAGATCGACATTACTATCGATGCTGATCATAAATTTAGTAACTTTTAGGGGTCTACGGGCAATATTAAGGTATGTTACAAACTATGCGTCAAAATTAATATACCCCTAGAATAGGGTATAAAACGGAAACAACAGCACTAATAAACTAAACAAAGCACACGTTCACTCACAAAGGTATACTAACAGAATATTTGTCTAAACCAAGAGAGCAATCTTAAAACCAATAAAAAAACTACTTTTACCTCTTCTTCTATAACAAGTGAGTGGTGGAATGTTTTAAAAAATTCTGCAAATAATAAAAAAAGGTTTGGAAAATTCTAAAAAGCAGAATTTTGAAAAGCAAAATTTTGAAAAAAGAATTCTGAAAAGCAGTATTTTGAAAGCAGAATTTTGTAAAAAAGAATTTTGACCTCGACAGAATTTCGACCCCAACCCATTTGATGTCACACACCATGAAGATCGTTGAGCGGGTATTAGATTTTATTTTTTATTTTATTCTTATTATTCTTATTTAACAAAATTGATATACTCGTACTTAGTCTACCATAACAATGTTAAAACTAAGAATAGGTAAGGTAGCGACATTTTTTGCAAATTCGGGCAAAGATCTAATAACACGAATATTAATAGGAAGTCTATTAAACAATTTACAGGACACAATGGAGTAGAAATTTTTGTATAAAGCTGTGCGAAAACTAGGCATGACGACATCATTAATTGAATTGCTATATACGGATAATAATATTGCTATCTACCGCAGTTGAAATCCAAAGTATAAGGATCATGATGGAAAAACATCGTGATTCCTTAAAGGTCATAACCCTCCCACTTTACTGCATCCCTACTGCTCCACCTATGAGGTTCGATGGGTTGACCTCATTAAATATTGGCAGGTCTCCCGGTTTCGAATCAGTTCATAACTAGGCCAATCAAATGCTGGTGTTGTTACATTTGTGTGATCCAGGAATTTTAAGGTCTCTTTCTACAACCTCGACAAGTGCATGCTCCCTTCATTGATTATTGTTTGATCGACCTTTTACGACACCGGTGATCTCCAGTCGTGTCAGCCCAGGAATTTGCATACACACTTGCAGGACAGTTTTAAGATGTAAAATGTGTTGCTAGACTCACCTGGATGTTAAAATAGCCTAGATGTGGTTTTCCCCGTTATTCGCCTTTTAAGACAAGCGCTGCCGGAAAAAACAAATTGCCTTGAGATATTAGCCGAAAACATTAAATACGAAATTTGAAGAAAAACCGTCCACCCATAAGGGCAGAAAGCTCGTCACAGATGGACATACGAAATGAACTGGGAGCCATACTTTTTTGGACAGCTCTTCAATCGAAATATGTCTCGAAATACAACCCATTCCCAGTTTGGGTTCGAAATTTCCGCAGGATGGCAACATCTTCTCTGAAGAAAAAAACCTATCGCACCCAAAACTTCTTTCCTATCCTCCTATTCTTTCAAGTATGTAGTAAGTAGCACCCAAAAGCAGGCAATGAATCATTTGCTGGGTGCGCTGTGGCAACATAATAGGGGTACTGTATCAATGTAGTGTATTATAAAAAGCTGGGAACACAGAAAATGTATCTATCTTTGGGAAAGCATCCCAGGTCTAAGACAGGCCAAACAAGCCATTCGGCCCTTCAATAACAATGCCAGCAAATGCCTAAACCTAAGCAGGCATGATATCAAAAACTTAGTAGGGTACCTTACTGGTCATGATGGGTTAAGATATCATCTAAACAAAATGAGAGTAGCAGACTCTCCTGAGTGCCGTCTTTTCGTTGAAGAGGACGAGTCAGCTAAACACATTTTATGTGAATGTCCAGCCCTTAATGGAATTAGAAAGCAGAATATATGAGCCCCGAAGACACAAAGAATTCTTCTACTGGTAAAATTGTCCGCCTTACACGGAAATTGGAAATCCTTTTTCTGGCCAATATACGGCACAAAAGATCTTTTAGGTCGAAGTGGCTCCCCCTATTATCGTCTTGGCGAGCCAGAAGTTTAAAAAAATCAATTACAGAAAAATAAAAAAATTCCTTTAGCGCACGCTATCTTATTATAAAAAAAAATATTAGAAAAAGTATTAGATAACGTTAAGAAAGTTAACAAATATTGAACTTCAACAGGCCCGTTCAGGGTCTAAAAAAAAATTATGCTCTTCAAAATTCTGGCAAGGTTTGACCCACTTGGGCCCAGATACTCCTTCATTAACCTCGTCAAACATCTTTTTTTGGCGAATTTAAAAAAATGTGTACACAAATGATATATCCAGTCCACCTTCAAGGGCGAATCCCTTTTACTGAATAAATAAATTTCCCCAAGCCCACAACAAATCCAATTGCGAACAAAATCAACAAAACTATAAAAGGGAGCGAAAGGCTTATCTACAACCCCTTCTAAGAAAAACTCAATTTAACTAAACATTCAATCGACAGATTCAGGTAAATCGAATTCTCCGTTTTCAATGCGGTCAATCGATTCATCTAAGGGATTTTCTCAATTCACACCTTAAGTCCATCTAATCCCTCACCAAAAAAAGAACTACTTTCTATTCTAAACAAACGCAGCAAGCAAGAAAAAAATCACAGTAAAGAAGAGTATCTACTCAATCACTCGAGTTGGGTCAGAAAAATGGAAAATCGAGTAATCCTGCAACAGCAAAACTGTTTTAAATTTCCTTCCAGTGGCATGTCGTTCATGACTTTCATTAATTAAACGTTCAAATTTCTGTTACCGCCCCATTTTGCACAACCATTAGTAATTAAAATAACTATTCACGACCAAATGCTATCTCATCAGGCGAATGCATCCAGAATTAAGTATCCCCAACCAGCAATATCTCTTCACCCGGTTAAAGTGGATAACAACTTTGCACAAAGCCAAAGTTGTCTATCTGTCGACCCTGTCCGGGCGGTTGTTCTCACTCTGCAAGCAGTGCAACAACCATTCTTGAATAGATACGAAAAAAGCCCAACCACAGTGAATATCGTCAAAGTACGAGAGCAGCAGAAAAAACTGAATGTTGCAGTGCATCTGATCCAATTAAAAGACGGTTCAATCTAATGGAATGATAGTTACATGACACAGCAAGTGCGTGTGATCCTCCACCGTTCCTAATATGACTCGGTGACTCTTTTGAATTTTTAACCGAAAAATGTGAGTCCTGGAAGATACGCCCTCCAAACAGTAACGAAACCACATCAATTGGATTAGTGTGGTTTCATGAGCAGGGATGGTGGATGGCTTTTCATTTTTGTTTGTACATAAGTACAACGAAAACTATCCATGTAAAAGCAATTCGTTTTTAAGTATGCCGAGGAAAACAAACCAACAAATGGTAGATAGTGTAATTGAATTAGCTGTCCAGCAAAACAATTAGTCAAGCAGACGTACGAAGAGTGTGCTGCGGTCTGAGGATTAGTTTTTTAGATTTACGGTCATGCGTCCGTAAAATCAATGATTTTTCGTTGAGGGGCTTCACTGTTCGATAAGTCAATAGGACTAAGTGTAACTAAATACAAGAATGGATGACTCGACAATGTTGTTGGTTGCATGATGTGGTGTTTTGGTTTTGCAACAAATTGGCAAAGATAAATGTGCCAAAGAAACATCATAGATGCGCTGTATATATATAGGTACGTAAGTATGTGTTTTAGTAGGCTTCGGACTTTAAAGCCATTCAAGAATTTCTGAATGAATAAGTTGAAAACGGGTATTTTTGGCATGGGAAGAGAGCAGGAAAGAGCAGTTTATTATATATTTTTCTTAAAATTATGCAATGCTTTTAAGCACAGATTAAACAGAGCGCACAGAATCGTATAAACCTGTCTGAAGTTGGCGCGAGGTAAGTCTGCATAAAATCTAGTGGGATTTCAACCTCGAACATCCGCTTTGTTTATCGTTTTTTCGAGTGGTTTAAGCCTCAAACAACAGACATAGACGGCATCCATATGCAATTAAATGGAATAAATATGTACATGCAAACAATGCAAGAAAAACAACAATATACATCGCTCATTAATAGAGGGAAACGAATACCACGAACTTTTTCCGAACCTCTATGCCAAAAAGCGGATTGCTACCTCAATTTTGTTTTTCCTAAGAAAAAACGTATAACGCTAACCTAACGTCTCTAGATGCATTCTGCTAAGTGCTTCTCCTCTTAAGAACTAAGAAAAATCCACCATACTTGAAAAAAAGTCAATTGGCATATCTTCTAAAACCTCTCAATTAGCTAAAAAGGAAGACACCTCAAACTGGAGCACATTTTTGTGTAAAAGAATTGCTAATTAACTTCTGCACAGGAATGTTTCCACGGTCATGGTCTTGACAGTCTATTCAGAACACATAAAAAATCATAAAAGTTTCCCCCAGTCTAAATACGTACTACCTGTCTCTGCAGAACTTCAAATCCGAACATCCTTCGTGCTAGGATAAAACTTTACAAAACAAATGGCACCCCTGCCATATCCGCACAACAACAGCTTTAAATAATAACATCAACGAATCCAAGCATCCAGAATGCAAAAATTTTTAAATAAAACTGCTCAATGTCTGCGTCCCTTTTACCAAGCGAAAATGTCGTAGCGTGCAATGTCCTCCACTCAATTCAACCACCAACCGACCGGAGGTAAACGTATATCCCCTGCCATTAAAATTCCATGCATTTCCGTTTGACATATACGAAAGACCCATCATTGTCGTCATCGCAACCTGCCTCAATATATTCCTTACGGAGGAACAAAAAAGAACATCAGCCTCATCACCACCATCGGGGGAACACCAGCAGACATTTGCAATTCCCAAATGATATACATACTACGCGTAGGTATAGATATATGCCTTACAGGATAAGCATCGAAATGAGATTCGCAAGGATGTTTCAATGAAAGATGATTTTGAAAATTGGATGTTACCCGAATAATAACTCAGGGTATGATGGGTGACGAGTACATTTCCATTTCATCCAGTTTCCCCATTGAAATGTTAATTTTTTTTGGATTAATTAAAAAACTTGTCCTATAGGCAGAGAATTTCTCATTTCCTGTCAAAAAGGGTGCCAGCCAGAACAGAACTCACCTCAAAAAGCAATTTTTGAATTTTGTACACCTTTTTTTTTTGCTTAAAAAATCTGTTCAAGTAAGAGTTCCAGGATCAGGAAATTGAAACACACACTCAATATGCACACTGGACGAACACAATTGACACTTTATTCTTCTTCTCTTAGTCCCGATCTTTTCGACCGAATCTTGCACGACCACAAAGCCGTCTAACCACCCAGCGATTGTAGTCGCACTGAGAGCCGATGTATAAAATATTAAATTGTCGTCGAACGGACAGGTTGTTGCTTGGCCGCAGCTTATAAACTTATTGGGCCGACTCAATCGTCAGATCCATTTGAATACCCAACAGAGACTCCGGCACTCTGGCGCGGAATACAAACCAACCCTTAAAACACACACACTTTCCGGACTTTCACAATCTCTCCGGTCCTTGTCGTCGCATCGGTGTGATGCCGATCCAACTTCGGGTGAAATTCAACTATTCCATGCCATGCCATGGCACATGTACCTCGAATTCAAAATTCATCGTGTCGTCTCCGTCTTTCTGTCGCACCTCATACCTACAACACGCCACTTATATACACAGAGACATCCAACGAAAGGTAACCAGCAATAGCTGTGTACAGCAACAAACAGTAGCAGAGCAGAAAAAAATACTAAATAAGTTGTGAACGGAACCAAAACTGAAACTACCCCCCATGTAGTTACATACACACACCGGATAGTATCCAGCCATCGCCGGTCTTCTTCCTTTAATCAGAGTGGATGGGGGTGGGAAATAAACAGAGCGATTGTTGTGGCGTTTGTCCACCTAGCCCCCAGCACCAACACCACCATTACGATGATGATGATGTTGTAAAACAAGAGAAGTGTTTTTTGCTTCCACTCCACCTAGCGTGGACCAACAAAGTTTACACAGAATACACCGCCAGAATCTGCAATCCGGCCAGCTACGCAACTACACACCTACCTTGCCCGCAACTCATTTGTTCCTGTCTCTGGCTAGCATAATGAACAAACAACCCGCGCAACAGTCCTCACATTGGCAAGGGCAATGGAATGGCACCAGTTAAACTAAACAAGGATTCAATTTATCTATAGGCTTTGGCTACTACTACTTCTACTACTACCAATGCCTGTGTTTCACCACTAAAATATGGTTGCATCCACCTGGTTACCATATTGCTTCTGTGTTTGCTATTTTGGACATGAAACAAATGATTGTGTTACTAAGTTTAATTGCTTTTGACAAAAATTTGGGGTCTAATTTTGGTGGTCAGGTACGTTGTTGAAAAAGATATTCGGAAACTGATGCCGCTCGGATGTTGTAGAACAAGTGTCGAGGTGTCTTACCGAAATCTATTTCTACCTAAAGCTTGTTGAGGAATTTCAAAATGATAAATTGAGGTTGGGGTAGATATGTTTGTACATTGTTATTATCAAATGTCCTTGGTATTTGAACAATTTCGGAACGAATTAAATTTGGCAGTAACAGAATTTGACTTCAAGTGTGTTGGAACAGTTTGGGAGTTTAAAAAGCTCGCGCTTTTAAACATTTTCCAAACCTTTTTTTTATTATTTGCAGAATTTTGTAAAACGTTCCACCACTCACTTGCTATAGAAGAAGAGGTAAAGTAGTTTTTTTTTATTGGATTTAAGATTGGTCTCTTGGTTTAGACAAATATTCTGTTTTGTGAACGTGTACTTTGTTTAGTTTCTTAATGCTGTTGTTTCTTTTTTTGGCAATTTCAATTACAAAAATAATTTGTTTTTTTTTTGCTTCTTTTTTTTTGTGTGTTCCTGGTACCCACCTGTGTACCTTCCTTATAAGAAATATATTGTTGTTTGTTGACAAAGTTGAAAAATATTTGTTTTCTTTAAATTCGTAAATTGGAGAAAAAAACAGAATTAGCAGAATTTATTTGTTAAAAAAAAGTGCCTGTCAGAATTAAAAAAAAAAACAGAATTTTGAAAAGCAGAATTATGTAAGACAGAACAGACAAAAAGCAGAATTTTTATGTTAAAAGTCAGAATTTTGCAAAGCAGAATTTTGAAAGCAGAATTGCGACCCGCTCCCGAACAAAACTTTTAAATTTAAAGAAATAACACTAAATGAGCTTAGGGTCATTTTAAAAAATATGAAAAATAAAAAAGACCCTAATATGTTAAGTGTGAAAATGCTTAGTGATGTTATGGGCAGTATTGGTCCGAAATTGTGCGGAATTATAAATAAGTCAATGGCAGATGGAATTTTCCCAGAAACATGGAAAGTGTCTCTTGTTGTTCCAATAGAAAAATTAAAGAATCCTAAGAAACCTGCAGACTTTCGCCCAATCAATATGCTGCTCAACGAAAATCTTGGAGAAAATTGTGCAGCAGCAGCTTCAAAAATATATGGAGGAAAATCATCTATTAGACATAGCTGTGAGTCGCTAATAAATCTCATCTTGGCGGAGTGGAAAAATGAAGTTCACTCAAAAAAAAGGGTAGATGATGCAGTCTCGGAGGCAATAAATGTAGTCTTGGGTGTGCAACTGGGATCGGTTCTGGGGGTGTTGCTTTTTGTAATATATATTAATGAAACGACAAAAGTTGTCAAGTGCTCACGATTACAAATTACTGTTTTAAAATTATATATTTAGCTATGTTGGATAGACTGCAAAGGTTACAAACAGCCACTGGATGACTCCAATTGTGAACATATTAAATGTGCTGAAATGGTTGAGTGTGCGACAAAGGACGATTATGAATGTGTTGTTTTTTGTGTTTAAAATGAAAAATGATTTGTTACCCAGATACCTCTGTGATAAAATAATATATGTCGGTAGTGTACATAACTATAATGTCCGTAACAGAAATAACTTTCGTCTTCCATACTTTACAACAGTAAAAGCATAGAATATAGTTTTTTATAAAGGCTTTAAAATGTTCAACGAGCTACCTAATGAATTGAAGTTAGTTTCAAGCTAAATGTTGCAAATTATGTTAAGACCAACTATGATTAGATTCCCTTAGTGTTTTATACTACTGGTTTAAACTTTCTTTGTATTACAATAGCTAAATATTGCTAGATAAACTAAAACTACTACTAACAACTACAAATTGAACACCAGAGCCAAGTCCCTTCTAGGGCAGGTGAAAGTATCCTACTTATGTAGAGATAGTGCGTAGTAAATCTATCTATCTATAATTTGCAATGCTTTCCTAAAAACCGTTAAATCGTTTTAAGGTACTCATTATTTCTTTGACTTGGAAAGGCTACAAATTTAGTAAATTTGGTTATGCTGGGTTACAATTTGTTTCGTGAATGTCGGAGCAAAAAAAGGCCATGATATGTGGAAGCCTAGCGGGGAAATCATGGTGTAGAGCGGTCAGTTCCAAGAGTACCTCCATGGCTGCGGTTGGGCAGCTACTCATTTCCCCGGTGATGCATAGGCATGCCAGTCAGTGCACTTTACTGAGGGTCTCTCTTGTCGTGATTAGACTGATTCGTTTCGCCCATGCTACTGCTCCGTACATGATAATTGGTCTCTCAATTGTCATGTACATCCATCGCAAGGTGCTCGTACTGCATCCATATGACTTCCCTGATAGGCTCCCACATTTCATGGCCTTCTTGTGTATCTCCTCGGTGTGCTTTCGCCAAACGATTTTACTATCCAGATGAAGTCCTGCTTCATTGACTAGTATCAGTGTTGTGCCTGATAATCGAATTTCCTTTAGGGTGATAATACCCCTGCTTGTGGACATCCTCTTGGTGTGCCTACTCTAATGGTTCCAGATGGTGTTTGAGTCTCTGCTCATCTAGTGCTCAGCAGCTCACACACACAGATTTTAAGTACCACAGAAACACTCTCCGAATCTCGAAGGGATGTTCTTTCCTTTCCTTCAATGCTTAATTCGGATTTAATTAAATTGCCTTAACTCCTTGATTAACTATCACTTAACACCTTAGCAAATCTACCACATGTAAAGCAAAAATTAGTACGAATAGTATGGTTCATTTCTAGCTACATATTTGCGGTGGGTAAATCCACAGCCATACACGGTTAGTGAACATTTAAATAAATTCCCAGAAGCCTTAAATTTATTAACGGCAACATCTCCCTACCCTTCCAATCGGTGTTACAACTGTTCCATTCAACAGTCAGAAATGCTTTCGAAATCCTTCTCTCATGATAGAATCCAGTGTGTAAAGTGGAAGAGGTCCTTATGTACAATTTTCAAAAACATTCAGCACATCGTCGTCGGATGAGTGGCCTGTTCGTGTGGGTTGAGTGGAGCAGGGGCAGAAAACTTTTACCGCTGCGATGGCGAACGAGATCTGCATTTTCACTATCACGTCCTTCGTCCAGTAAATAATTGGCTTACATTGGCAAGGGATTCTCCATTGCAGGCGCCGAGAATGGGTTGGTGGAAGTTTACCAAGCAGTTGTGACTGGATAGAAGAAAAACGTATAAACAACTTTATCACGAAATGTGTCAGGTCTGGATTAAGATTGACCCAGAGGAATTGTATATGGTCATATGGTTTTTACGACAGCTTTGGGTATGTGAATCGGTGTAGAACAAACATTATCTATTGCATGCAGTTTCAAGAACAATTTAATGGTTAGGATAACTGTCTCAATTGAAGGAGGTGTCACGTAAGGCGGCACAACGGGAGGAAGTGCAGATACGGTTTCATCTGTGTTTTTTTATTTAAGAACCGAAAACGCAATGATTATATAATCCCTGGAAAAGGGCATACTCAAGGTACGAGAGTAAAAAAGTCCATGCATTTAGGACTGGCGTGGCTGTGCATCACCGGAGAAATGCGTAGCTGCCCAACAGCACCCATGGAGTTGCCTTTGGAATTGACCCCTTTACACCTTATGGTGATGGCGGCAGATAAGACAATCCTAAGGATGGTAAACGAACAAGGGGGCAATGTATCGGTTCAAAAGAACACGATTTTATCTACTCAAAAAACGTCCACTCCTCGCTATACCAAAGGATGACAGCATCAGGAAATTTAAATTTGAGAAGAATTTTCAGATAAGGCTCAGGAATAAAGAAAACTGGAGCGCTGAATCCACAACTTATGGACTGAGCAACTACACAAGAAAATGGTTTACAGATGGCTCGAGAACCGATGAAGGAGTGTTTGGGCCAGGAATTAAGTACTACGAATCCATGAGCAAATGCACCAGCATCTTTTAGGCGGAAATATGTGCCATATTGCGTTTGAATCAATCTCGAGAAAAATTACAGAAATTGCAACATAGCAATAATGTCTGACAGTCGAACAGCTATAAAGGATGTTGACGCCTACGTCAAAACCAAGTCAAAACTCGTGTGGGAATGCCTCTACACAGACTGAATAGATTAGGCAAGAACAACAGAGTTACCATCTGCTGGGTACTTGGCTAGGTTGGCATTATAGTCAACGAGTCAGCGGATTCTCTTATAAGAAAAGAGGAAGCGTAACCCTTTACAGGACCTGAACCGTTTTGCGGGGTAGAAGAACACACTATACGCGAAGAGTTCAACAGCCAGGAGGAAAAAAACAAGGGCCAAAACATTTATCAACCTCCAAGGTCTGAGACAAGCAAAGAAACCCCTGGGAAACTACAACCTAAAGAGATTCAAAGCTTGGATCAGTCTAAGCAAAACCTACCCTCCTTTCGAGACACTGCAGACATTGCAGACTCAATGAGTGCCTGAAGAAAATAGGTATATCAGAGGAAGGACTCTGCAGATACTGCAGTTGAAAGACCACATAGTGGAATCCTGTGAGGGCATTGGCCCACAAGAGGATAAGGTATTGGGGCAGGCACCAAATAACAGAAAAGGACATACAAACCATGAACCCAAAGCTCATTCTTAGATTTGTCAAAGAAACTGGACTGGACGCTGTTCTCTAAGAAGTGCAACCTGCCAAAGCTAAGTCAGCGCAAGACTCAAATACAATTCATAAAAGAAGCATATTTGTATAGGGCTCTCTGGAAGAGGGTACTAACTTCTTCAAGGTATCCATTTTTCTCAAAACTGAGATATATACACCATCTATATCAAATAACAAAATCTGTGTTGTGTGAAAACTCCCTAAGTCCTAGGTATCTCTATTAATAAATTATACAAAATGAAAACTCCCTACATCAAAACATCTTGAATTTCTTGCCAGTGAAAACTTCTTAAATGAACTTAGGGGGTTTTGACTTGCAAACGTTTTGCAGTTTTTTCTAAGTTGAAAATCACTTAGCCTACTATAATCAAATGTGAAACGTCATATTAAACAGAATTGCGGTTGAATCTATATTCTGTTGGGAATGGGTATCAAAGGAAAGCTGTAGTTTTATTTAATTTCGTTGCTAAGTTCTTAGTGCAGTGAATTTTAACAATGGAAAGCAGGGGAAAAAGAATGGTAAACTTAGCTTTACAAAATACAGGCAAAGCAGAGGTATGCATGAGCTTTATCAAAATGAAATGATTGCAGAAAACCGAAAAGCAGTTAGTACTGAAGCATTTTTCCAAGGGAGTACAACTTGTCATTTTTAAAGTCGAAAAAAGATCAGTGTGCGGTTTGTGCCAAATATTTTTTTGCGAAATATTCTAAATATTCTTCGCACAAAGAACGTGAAAAAGAAGCTCTTTCCAGCAAAGCAAATGATAAGGAGTTAGCTAGCCGACAGAAGTCGTTTGTAACCGCGACTTTTGACCTTCAAATTGTTCTTCAAATTCCATGTAGTGACGTGTCACCTATGCACTATAGTCGAAAGCTCTGTTGATATAATCTCACGATTTATGAGGGTGCTGCACCTAACTATGCGTATTGCTATGCCAGTTTCTCTGTTTTCGAACACTTGTGGTGGCCAAAACCGCCACCAGAATGTGGTGGCTATTCTTTTGTACTCTCTACAAGAAGTTTCGATTCACATTAAGGAGATAGAACAAACGTTTCTAGAACTGGGCCGCTCAATGATGGAATGTGACAGCATGCATAGTGCAATTGAGTCACAAAAAAAATGCATCAGTTTACACAATGCATGCCTGGCTAAATATATTTCGCCTTGCTCATTCCAAAAGAGGAAAAAAGGAAAATAGCGAATATAAAATTACTGAGCTAAGGTTTAACGAATTCCACAATATTTCATCACTAGCAAACAACAACAAACAATTTCAAACAACGCTTAAAAATTTTGAATGTTGATATGATACCGAGGGAAGAAAAGTGAATTGGCTTAAAGTAAAAAGCTTTAAGTATTTGAAAGGTTTCCCAGGAACATTGCAATATCGATACGACCACCATAGCCCCTATGTAACTATAATTGTCAGTGGAAGAGGAAAGACTAAAAAAGTGAAAATAGAAACACTCGCAATGAGCCACTGCCAATATCGTCCCAAAAAAACGAGACTTGTTGCGTTTGTTTAAGAGCGAAGTTATTCCAGAAGAATTTCATGGATGGTATAAATCCGTTCCACAGTATCCACCCTTCCATTAGTAGATCGGATGCCTGAGGCAGCAGTTGAGAGCAGCAGCGATGAAGAGGAATAAGACTTTTTCTAAAACGCTTATCTACTTATTTTTACTTCTTATTTTAATTTTTTTTTTAATGAGAGTACCTACTACTTTCTAGGTACTTACTACGTACTATTTTCTAAAACTTTTTCGAGACTGAATTGGTGCGATATTTTTTATGGAAAGGTATTCAATAATTATTCTTACGATAATAAACTTGGTTTGTTTTTTTTCGTCATTGTAATGACTTACCTAAATAATAAAAATGTTAAAATTAATACATTAGTTCTCGTGTTTTCTTTCAGAGAAAACTCCCTAAGTAAATTTTTCCTATTTTATCCTTTCCGGGCTAAACAGTTCCAAAATATTTAATTTGTTAATGGTTACCCAAAGTTCCTTATATATGCGAAACCCAAGATCGAACACTTACGAACATTTTTGAATTTTTAAAATTGATTATCAACTTCAAATGCAAATATCTCAAAACCAATAAAATGGATTTAGGGAGAACGACGACGAACTGTTTGATACCATATTATTCCTATCCCTCATAAGTGGGCGTGACAAAAGGCTTAGTATGGTTGAATTGTTAAGAACGCTCTCCATATTTTGTTATATAACATTTAAAAGATTTTATCAAAAAAAACGAAGCTTTTGTAAGAAAAAACGCTCCATAGCTCAAACTTGGGTTTTCCAATAAAATTGTTTTATTTAATTGTGGGCGTGTCAGTAGGCGGATTTAAAAAAAATTAACACATGAGAATAAAGGGCCCCTAGAGAGTATATATTAAATATTTCAGCTCCCTAGCTCAAATTTTGACTTTTCAATAAAATTGTTTTATTTAATTGTGGGCGTGTCAGCCGGCGGATTTTAAAATGTTATCTCCCGAGCTGTTTTAGGAGTCAAAGATCGTTTATAAAAAATTTCAGCTTTCTAGCTCAAAATTCGATTTTTTCGATAAATTTGTTTTTTGAGTTTGTGGGCGTATCTGTGGGCGGATTTCAAAAATTCGTAAACTTGATTATTTCGGACCCCTAGAGAGTATATGGTTAAAATTTCAGCTCTCTAGGTCCAGTTTAAATGCCTAATTTTTGCCGACAGACGGAGGGACCGACGGATATGGCTAGATCGACATTACTATCGATGCTGATCATAAATATTGAAATTTTTAGGGGTCTCCGGCAATATTAAGGTATGTTACAAACTATGCGTCAAAACTAATATAACCTTAGAATAGGGTATAAAAAGTAAGTTGCGTTTTCCAAAATCATCTTTCCAAAATGCGCTGTTCCATAATCCATTCTGTCATTTTCCCTGACTCCTTAAGCCCTTGAGAAAAAAATCCCACGGGACAAACAGTGTTTTTGTGGCCCGCTTAACAGGTTAAAATGATTGAACCCTCACGCTCACGCAAGAATGCAGATAATTACTTCGTTCATACGATTTGGGGACTGTCGACGAACAACTAACGCACTCCGAGTAGTAACAAAAAAGCATTTGAATTATTTTAATTTTCAAAACTAGTAACTCAGCTCTGGAAGGTTTAACCCTTTCGATCCGGATGGGACATAGAACAAAGGTGTTTTTATACCTTGGATGTCCCATCTGGATCGAAAGGGTTAAAGCCATATTTCTCGTTGCCCCATTCTCAACTCAAGAAATATTTCGCACCCATTAGTAAACCGAAATCCAGTTCAGCTTATGAACGTCTAACAAATTGTTTAAATTAATTTAAAAAACGAAAATCAGAACCGAGTCCATTATCGATTACCTCATTTTTTAAACAATTATTTGCAGTTAAAAAGTACAACAGTTCTTGTTTTTTTTTTTGTCAAGAGCCATTAAAAATTACAAGGGCTCATCGTTTTAGGGCTTCGCCTTCATTTTGTTCACCCTGGAAACAACATTAAACGTGTAGCAAAAGCATAGCAACATACATGATTGATGGTTACGTTCACTGTCTGAATATATCGACCACTTTTACCAGCCCCCACTGTTCCCAGCACAGAGGATAGTCTAATTCAAATCGATGAGGGGTTCTTCTTCTTTAATTTGAATCTATTCGCTTTTTATTTTATTTTTGTCACTGCTTAATTGCATCGCAGCAGGTGGATAGTCCTTTTCAAAAGTGTTAATCTCCAGCAAAGAGGCAATCCTTGATGATCGATATATTAGGTCTCTTGTAATGAAGTCAACTGAATCTATGACATGAATGGGATATGCTGATATTAAGTTGCCTGTGCTATGTGTGTGCAGTCATTGAAAGCCCCGACCAACAAAAGGATTCACTTGATGAGTATCCTGCACCGCAGCCCGTCCCTCCTTAAACATGCCCATAACAATCTTTCGGTTGCATTGCTCAACAACAATGACAATGATTTTTGTAGCTTGATATGTAACTTCATCACAATGGGTATAGGAAATTTAATTGTTTACCTCGAAGGACACATGCGGAAGTCAAGCGAGTGTGTGACTGGCAATATTGTTGCCAGAGCCTGGCATTGGCAACTACAGATATTGCACTACGAGTATGAATAGGAATTGATAAAATAACTTGTAACGCAGTTACACCAGGAGATCTGTATGTTTTTCCATTACAGACGTTCGACATGTTTTCGAGTGTACTCACGAGTCGGCAGAAGATAGGGTGTGAAGTGGCCACTGCAAATCAATGCAAAGAGTGAGTACTTGAAGAACATACTCAGGGGTTTACACGAGTACGTACATAGATGTGTTGCTGGTCATATGCCCTAGTTAATCATAATCGCCTTAAAAATGTTTTCTTGTAGGTTAAAGTAGAAAATACGTCCATACTTAGACGTATTTGTGTAGTTTGAATTCAATTGCTACCCAAGAGGAATTAAAAATGTTTCTCAGTAAGCGGAATGGAAGTTAGATGCATTTTACTATCTCGGGACGAATTTTTGAGGAAGGTGTCTGTGAACTAAGAAACACCCTCGGAACAAATTGTATAGAATCAGTTGAAAGTGAGAAGCATCGATGTGTTTTTTTTAATCATCTCCCGGACTAAACAAGATTATCCCTAGAAGTGCAGGTGCAGCTCATGATCCCCTTAATATGCAAGCAAAAAAAGGAATGAATCGAACGGATTATTTATATTAATTTGTATACCCTATTCTAAGGGTATATTAATTTTGACGCATAGTTTGTAACATACCTTAATATTGCCCGTAGACCCCTAAAAGTTACTCCCCCTTATCACAGGATCCGTCGGATTCGGAATTTTGCTACGAACTAAAAAAGATGTTCTCACGGAATCCATCATAGTGGAAATATTTGCTACAAATTTTGAGATTCTTGGAAAATGGTTTGACTGAATCCTAATTAATTAAGATTTTGACATTTATGTGTTTGTTACCACGAAATTTTAGATCCTTCGTAGCGGAATTCCGAATACGGCGGATTCTGTGATAGGGGTGACTATATTTATGATCAGCATCGATAGTAATGTCGATCTAGCCATGTCCGTCCGTCCGTCCGTCTGTCGGCAAAATTAGGCCTTTAAACTGGACCTAGAGAGCTGAAATTTTAACCATATACTCTCTAGGGTCCCGAAATAATCAAGTTTACGAATTTTTGAAATCCGCCCACAGACACGCCCACAAACTCAAAAAAACAAAATTTTGGAAAAAATCGAATTTTGAGCTAGAAAGCTGAAATTTTTTATATATGATCTATGACTTCTAAAACTGCTCGGGATAACAATATTTCAAAATCCGCCCACTGACACGCCCACAAATAAATACAATAATTTTTGTATACCCTATTCTAAGGGTATATTAATTTTTCAAAATCCAAAGTTTGAGCTAGGGAGCTGAAATTTATAATATATACTCTCTAGGGGCCCTTTATTCTCATGTGTTAATTTTTTTTAAATCCGCCTACTGACACGCCCACAATTAAATAAAACAATTTTATTGAAACACCCAAGTTTTTTGATAAAATCCTTTAAATGTTATATAACAAAATATGTAGAGCGTTCTTAACAATTCAACCATACTTAGACTTTTGTCACGCCCACTTACGCCCAAGCGGACTGTAGCCCGTCCCTATGTTTTTTTTTTTAATTTAAGGAATTCTAATTACTGGTTGGGTGGTGTAGAATAAGGGCGATGCACAATAGCCGTAACTGAGACTACACATCAACTGCGCTTATTTTACCTCCAAGTGGTAATCACCGGGTGCTGGTCTTTTCTATCCAGACAAGACTTTCTAAACTTATAAGCGCGTGTGTTGAACAAGAAGAAAATAGCAGCACTATAATGCTCTATCGGACAGACTGGCTGATGAGTCTTCGGAGTCTTACATAAGCCACTCAGAAAAAAGAGGACGTGAGACTAAATTAAATCAACGGTGCCCTCGACCGTCAGGATGACAGACAGCTTACATGAGCTACTTCGACTTATTCGGAGCTGTGGTCTGTAAGGAATTTTTCAAGACTAGTCAGGGTATTGAAAAAGAGATGGTGGTGGATGAACCCTATATTGGCAAACGGTCTGTCCGGAGTACGATGTCAAAGTTGCGCTGGGTGATTTCAATGCCAAAATCTGTAAGAAAACATCTTCGTCGGATAAGTTGGTAAGCACAATCGTCGACGACACGACAACAGATAGCGGGTACCGGATAATTTTGCAGCAGCTCGTTATACGATGGTAAGCAGCGCTAGGTTTCCAAAGCTCAG
The DNA here is from genome assembly GCA_949715645.1 of Portevinia maculata. Taxonomy (NCBI): domain Eukaryota; kingdom Metazoa; phylum Arthropoda; class Insecta; order Diptera; family Syrphidae; genus Portevinia; species Portevinia maculata. The sequence continues at coordinate 5,175,863 of OX454528.1, read as the reverse complement.
GATAAACAGGCGCTCACCAGATGTCGCCAACCAAATCGAGGCGAGGCACGCCATTTTCCAATCTCCGACCATTTTCTTGATACCACTAAATTTGGAGTCCGACTATCTAACCGAGAAGAAGCTGCGAACTGCCCAAAAGAAATTCGACTTTGGACGCCTTAGTACATCTGGAGTAGTCAGAGTCTACAGAAAGCAGATGAGCCAGAGACTCTCCTCTGTGCGTTCACCAACTAAAAGAGCCAACAATATGTAGAACCGATATCGCCACATCATCAAGGAGCAAGCCGAGACCATCGTAGGTTACCAGCCACCCCAGAGAAAAATCCAGTGGTATGAGGATGTTCATTTTGTTAATTATAAAAGGAAATCTGATGGATATACCTCCTCACTCTTGTTTGAAGGCGAGTCCTTAACGGACCCATTTGTAATCGCAAACTCTTTTGCTACCGTGTTCAAGCAGTCCTTCACTGACGACTGCCCTGAACCGGATCACTCCTACTTCAGTTATCTGAAAAACTATACCGTTGGCCCATTCATTTTACCCACCATTGACCATTCCACGGTGTGCGACAGACTTCTTCATCTCAATGATGAATTTGTACCCGGCCCAGACGGGCTTCCAGCCATTCTTCTCAAAAAGTGTTCTGCGATTCTTTCACCTTTCATTGCCAATCTCTTTAAACATTCCTTATCTCTCGGGAAATTTCCTAAAATCTGGAAAACGTCCTTCATTTCACCTGTTCACAAAAAAGGGCCAAAGAATGACGTATCTAACTATCGACCTATTGCCAAACTGTCGCATTTACCCAAGGTTTTCGAAAGTATGATGTACGATTCATTATCCTTTCAGTGCAAGTCTCTTATCTCCCCCCTTCAGCACGGTTTCCTTAAAGGTAGATCCTCAACCACCAACCTTGTTGACTTTGTCTCCGTTACACTTTCTGCTTTAGAAAGTGGCAATGAAGTGGATTTAATCGCTACTGACTTCAGTAAGGCGTTTGACAAAATATCTCATCGTTTGATTCTTCTCAAACTCTCCTTCCTTGGCTTCGATCCCCCACTATTGAATTGGTTTTCTTCTTACCTTGAGAACCGATCTTATAATGTTCGTTTTCGTTCTGTTCTCTCTTTGCCTTTTAAAGCCACCTCTGGTGTTCCACAAGGTAGCCACCTTGGACCTTTGATTTTTATTCTGGCTATAAATGATATTGACAACGTCATCAACTTCTCCTCCATCTCCCTCTATGCCGATGACGCTAAATTCTTCAAAATTATTTCTTCTCCACACGACTCTGATCTTCTTCAACAAGACCTCAATAGTTTTTCGGTCTGGTGTCAAAAAAACTTTATGGAGCTGAATATTGCTAAATGTGAATCTCTTACTTTTTCACGTAAACGGATTCAGTCTCCCCCCAGATGTTACTATTTGAACAACCAACCCATTGTTACCGTTCTAACCATTCGTGACCTAGGCGTTCTGTGTGACAGAGAGCTTAACTTTCGGTCACATATTGACGAGATAATCAATAAAGCTAACTCAGCCCTTGGTTTCGTCAAACGGTGGTCTAAAGAATTTACCAATCCCTACGTGACAAAATCCCTTTACATTACCTACGTCCGCCCACTCCTAGAGTACGCTAGCCAAGTGTGGGCACCATACTACCGGGTCCACATTACAAGAATCGAAAGCATTCAACGTCGATTTCTCCGTTTTGCTCTGGAATAATCACCTTATCCTTCCACCATATAACGAACGCCTTAATTTAATAAACCTTCAGACCCTTGAAAAAAGAAGAGATGTGGCTGACATTCTGTTTATACATCGTCTTCTCACTGGCTCCGTTGATTGTTCCTATCTTTTGAACTACATTGCCTTTAACACTAACCCTCGAAATTTAAGATCCCCTCCTCTTTTCTATCTTCCCACCCGTCGCACGTTGTACGGCTTGAACGAGCCGATATCCCGTATGTTGCAGAAGGTCAATTCTAACCACCTCCTCTTTGATTTTAATCACTGCACTTCCTCCCTCAAATCTACCCTCCTCCACCCCTCACCATCCACCTAATTAGTTTTAAGTAGTTTTTAAGCCCTAGCTGTAAGTCTTAGTGTAATTAGTTTTTTAAGACCTAAATAGCTTGCATTAAGCTGAATAAATGGGGGAGTATGCCCCCACCAAAATTAAATTAAAAATTTGCGTTAACCGGAAGAAGGTTTAGAAACGGTACAGCACACACAAGGGCAGCGGGGGAAGAGTATCCAGCCAAGAGAAGGAAGAAGAAGTAGAAATAAGAGGACGTACGCAGTGTCTCCGAAATCGAAGTTTCGCGATGAAAACAACATCCGTTGATTTTACAAGAAAGCAAAGCAACTAGCTGCTGGCTTTAAGACCGGACCGCAGGCTCTTCGAAACAGCGATGGAAACCTAGTCACCGAAGCTCAGAGAAAAGTAAAGTATTTAAGCAGCATTTCCAACAGCATCTAAACGGGCATCATGTAGAGAGAAAGATACGTCAAGAAGAGAACCCAAATCCTGTCAATGAAGAACAGATTTCACCACCCAGTACATAGAAGAGATTGGCTGAGCTATAAGAAAGCTTAAGAACAATAAGGCCACCGGCTCTGATGGCTTAACAGCGGAGCTTTTCAAATACGGAGGTGATGTTTTGGTTGGGCGCATGCACGAAATCATCAACCAAGTATGGGTGGAAAAAAGCGTTGACGATGACTGGACAATCAGCTCCACATGCTTCATCTACAAGAAAAGCGATCCTATGTCTTACAAGAACTATCGATTCATATCCCTGCTTAATGTCGCATATAAGGTCCTATCCAACGTACCCTATGCACGTCTCCACCCGTTCTGCAAGACACCAATCGACCTCGCAACCGGTTGCAGACGTTGCATACTCAATGAACTGAATCACGGAAATGTCGAATTCTAGGAAAATTGTGGCAAAAATTACCCCAGGAAAAGCAGGTACATATATAGATGTATTCAGCAGATGTTAAAGGCGCAACTGATATAAACATGGATCCAGAACGCCAGGTAGAGCAGAAGAAGACGTCTTTAAACCAAGAGTAAAGTTTCCGGAGCCAATGAAAACAACTTGTATGATTTTCAATCGGAAGTTCAAGCTGTTTACACCAACTCAAAGATAAACTTTTATAAGACAAATATTGCAATTCTATCTAGGCATCACCGAAGGCAACTTAACTTGTTTATATACTGGAAAAACTCAACGACTTTCACACAATGTTCAATGTAAATAAGACCACATTTGAAAAGAAACAACGAAGAGGTAGGCAAGCTAGCCAAAAAAGTCTCTCAAACAGGAGCATTATACCTTTGGTAAAAAGGAGGTAAGTTTATTAAAGAAATAGAAACCAATTAAACGCGGTCTTGGAATCAGAATCATTCTCCAGAAGCGAAGTGCATCTACATCTTTCACAAGGATTGGACGGTGGGAGGAAAAAGGAGCGAGGCCAACAAAAGTAGATATAGGAAGTTTAAACAGACACAAGCTAATAGTTCCGTCATTCTTCCTAACAGGGCACTGAAAGAGCTTAAAAGTTCCCAACGTCGCCTAAGCTTTCCTCATCTTAAGGATAAGATGGACACAAACAATATGAAACATTAATTTTGAAATAAAACAGATCAGCAACTGGTAGATGTCGAAACAATGCAAAGAAGCAGTCCTTACTCGATGAACACATACAAACAAGCAACTGCATGCTGGAAGAACAATAGGTATTTGTTCTTCCAGCATGCAGTTGCGGCATCATTGGATTCAATATTTAATATTGAATCCAATGTTGCAAACGCAATCATATTGGCACAAAACAGTTGGTTTATTTTTAACTCAAGTAGATCCGGCGTCAACAATCATTTGCATTTTGCAGCACCTCAATGTCAAAAAGAGGTCAAAGTTAACAAAATTATTAGAAACATTTTTAAGACCTGAGCCCCAAGACAGATCAGCTAATAAATCAAGCCACATATCGAAATCAAAAGGACATGCATCTAGTCTAACAAGACAATCACTAATTCACTAAGCCATGAGGAGCTAAGTTGATGTTCAGGTGCAACATTTCTTTCGTCGCTGCTCCGAAGCGCACAAAATCTCATTTAAAACAACAAAAAACACACACACACATTTCCAATCATAAGATTAAATAACGTATGTGGCCATTTTAGATTAAAGCGGCACAATACCCCATTGAAGCGTCTCACTCATTTACTCGCGGTCTCCAATTGCTATAAATTGAAAGTATACACTAATGCATGTGGAGACCATTACAGCAACGATATTTCCGTTTGCGAGAAAGCATGCTGTGCTCGCATATTCTTTATCGCATGCCGTCTCCACTTACTACAACTGTCCAGCGGACCGCAGAAGCAGAAGAAAAAAGCAAAAGCAGAGCAGCTGTCAAATTTGGTCGTTCCTTGCTGTTAGCGCAGTGATGCTTTCTCTCTCAAACGAACAAAGCAAACAAAATTTGACAGCTGCTCTGCTTTTCCCTTTTTCTCCTACATCGGCTGTCTGCTGTTATTTTATAGCAAGAGGCGATGGCGTGTTATATGAGACAGGCTTGGTGTCATAAAAACGATGTTGTTTGATCTTTTCCATTTCACATGATTTGGTCCTTGGTTTACTGCAAGCGACAGAAAAAGCAGTCAAAATGAATCGAAGCATGTATGTACAACTGCAATCCACAAATAGCGTGCATTTCTCCGAGGCAATAAAATCGCACTCGCTTCCACTTGCCGCCCCGTTTAATTTTCATTTTCATTTCAAGTCGCTGCACGAATGAATCGTGGTCGTGTTTTTTTTCAAGTAGCAATTTCAAGTCATTAATGCTAATTTCAGCTGAACCACCAAGAATCATCTGCCAAAAAAGTTTGCACAAAAAAACCTCAACCAGAAGAAAAAAAAACAATAACTGCTCCAAAATTCAAGAAAATAAAACACCTACATACATACATACACATTGAAATGTGGTTTGCCATCTTGTTTTTGCAAATAGACTTACTTTGATTTTTTTCTCAGATTTCTTCTGCATTTCGACGTAAAACACTTTTTTAAATATTGAAATTGTTTTCCTTAACACTTTGAACACTTTATAAACACTTTTTAACCGAATTCATTAACCGTTTACTACATTTTTACCGCACAATTTACTCTACGAACATTCACTTATCACTTAACAGTGCCACCAAGAGACTAACGAAATTTGACTGAGCAAATGTATTCACCATGTAAAGCTTTTACTCATGACTCGACTCAAGTGAACGAAACTAAACTGGAAACAACTTTGGAACGAAGATGGCGCGCTCGTGGTAAGAAAATGATCATTGTCGTGGGTAAAAGAATCGCATTCAGAGTTTCAAATGGAAAAAAAATTAACCAATTTCAAATATAAATAAATTTCAAATTCAAATCAATAAAAAAAATTGTTTTAATGAAAACTGACTGGCTAATGAGATTGTATTTGTGTAAAAATCAATCTAAGCAAGTAAAAATTAGTATTTTCTTTGTTTTGGTTATAGGAATCAATTTCCGTAGTGGTATAAAGGAAAATTAGCATCATCGCATCGGTGGCAAATCGAGGTAGATAGCAAAGCTACTGTCTCGCCGACAGACAAAAGTTTTATATGGAAAATTCCGCCTATTTGCCTGTGTATTCTGTGGTTTACTTTGCTTAAGGAATTCAATAAATTCAAGATTTCCTCACGAGCTAGACAAAAATGCCAAGACCATTAAGTAAGAAGGCTCCTAGATAGAGATTTCTTTTATGGGAGAGAGCAGGGCATGTACAAGGAAGGTGAAGTGTAGTCTCCTCCTCTTTTTCGTACATGCAGCTTTGAAGTGGAAGTTGAAACGTAAAACGTAGCATACGGGTCAGAGGTTCGTTCCTTCCATAACTTGTGGGATGATAGTCGATTTTAAAGAGAAGAAGCAATCAAAGGTTGTTGGGGTTGGTGTTGGTGTTGAAGAGAGATTTTTTGGAGTAGCACCGGGCAATCGAAACTTCCGGGTAAAAGCTTATATTTAAAGACAATATCAGCCATTCGACAATTTTGTTCAACGAATAGCATGTCGATAAGTTGAAGGCGATCATCGTAGGGAGGGAGGTTATACCTATCAGGGAAGGCCGCGTAGGGCAAAATGAATGCGTTGGAGAATTTCAATTTGCCGGAAGAGTGATGTGATTAGGTGACCAGACTTGGCTACCACATTCAAGGATGGGTCTAGAATAAGTGGTATAGAGTGATTAAGTGGCATAGGATCAGCAAATTCCTTAGACGAACGTTTCGCAAAACCGAGTGAAGAGTTTGCTTTGCTGATGGGCGCATCTAGGTGAGATCGAAAGCTCAATTGTTTATCACAGATGACTCCAAGATTACCCATTGAATCAACTTGGAAAACAGGTTCTTCTGTTTTGCGAATAGCTAATCGCTTGACACTGATTCGCATTCAGTTCAACAACGTTTGTAAGGCACCAGGTTGGAAATCTATTCCGAGCATTTCGTAGTAGGTAAGAGTCGGAGAGAGAGGATATACCCCTAAAGATCTTTTTGTCATCGACATAGACTGATATAAAAGAGTCTTTTATGATACAGTCGACATCATTGATTGTGAGAATAAAAATCAGTGGGCCTAGGTGGCTACCCTGTGGAACATCAGAGGTTGCTAGGAAGGGATCAGATTCAGAGGATCTAAGTATGACTTTATATCGGCAATTAGTTAAATAGGATTGAACCCATGCAATGATTGGGGGTTGAAAGCCAAGGGCATAGAGTTTGAAAAGGATCAAAGATTGGGACATGTCAAAGGCATTGCTGAGGTCAGTTGCAATTACATAGACTTCACAACCTTCATCAAGAGCGCATAAACTTCCGAGACAAATTCTAATAAATTAGTGGAGGTTGATCTTCCCTTAAAGGAAACCATGTTGGCTAGCGGAGGGGATTAGTTGCAGATTTTAGGGTGTTGGTCTTCAAATCCCGCCGGGGCCAAGTAACACATTATAGTTTTTTTTCACGGCCCGTACTAACGGAACAAAAGAACCCTACACATGCATCCTTTTTCCAATACTTTTTAGAAAAAAATACACAACACATTTTGACATAATAAATTTGTAATTTTTTTTTATTTCTTTTTTTTAATTCAAATGAATTTCACCATAGTTCTTTGTTCTTTTTGCAATAACGTTTTTTCTTTTTCTTCATTTTTATGAAATTCAATCGGAATAATTGTAATTGTAATCATGATAATAATAAATATTTTCTATTAATTTTTTTTCTTTTTTAGTTGGTTGCTTGACTTCAGTTTTTTTTTTATTTTTTTTTCTTGTTTCATTGATGCATATGAGATTGATAGAGACATTAATTAATTAATTTAAAGTTTATATAAAGATAGTTCCATTGCTGAAGGAGAATAATTTAGTTTTTTTCACGTTTTCTATTTTTTCGTTTTTATTAATTTAAAATTTTCTTGTAATAATTCGATAGACATCCACAGACACAATATTTAATAAGTATATTCTCATCTATATATATGTATATATATGTATATATATATATTTGTTTTTCTCATGTTTGTAATAATAATTGTAGTAATAATGATAAAGATATTTTTAATGTTACCAAATATACGTATATTTTATTATTTATTTCATATTTAAATTATTTGATTAGACACATTTAAAAATTTACATTTCATAGATATTCTTTTTTTACTATAGTTTTCTTTTTTAATAATTGCAATAAACTGTTTAAATATACTACGTTTCATAACACGTAGTGTTGTTATGGGGCGCGTTTGAATTTCAAAGGACAATAGGTGATGAATTTGTTGCAAGTCCCTGTTGTCCCTGTGGCTTCTGGAAATTAACACCTAAACGATTAATAAGTTATAAACAGAGCAGACTGTGCGCTTTTATTGCCTAGTTTTAGGCGCATTTTTCCTAGGTGCATGCATGTGAGAGAAGGAAAAAGATAGGATAGGTTCGTAAAACGTTTTCCAACAATCCAGTGAAGAAAAAGTAAATAGAAAGTTTAAAGGCTCGCATGCTACAGTTCGCTGGAGAAGATCCGTTGTATCAAACTTCGTCATTAAGCGAGCCCGAGTTTTATATCATAACTCGAAAATAAAGGGCATAAACGGGACAGACCTACAGAAACTACGGATTTATTATGAACTTTGCTATGAAGTTCTTTCGTTGCAAGCAAAAATGATATCACAATTTTTATTGACAGCGGGGCTGCAATAAAAGCAATCTCCGCTGTCGAAATAAAATCGAATCTTGTCAAACGCTATCGCGAAGAGCTGAAAGTCTTGGCGGTCAACATAATTTTAGACTTAGCTGGATACAGGGGTATACAGGGTAATGAAATTGCCGATGAATTACAAGAAATGGTTCCACCACGAGCCTTGAACAGACTGACCAGTCTGTCAAACTACGGGTGGGGCAGATAATAGTTGGAACAACCTTCCCACCTGTAAAATATCCGATAAAATGTGGCCAGAGTATGACAAAACCAGAACCCACAAACTCCTGCAAAGAAACGGGAAATCTTATTCGAATGCTTATTGGACACAATTTACTAAAGAACCACAAAATGAAAATGCATCTTACTGATGACGACTCTTGCAGAGGTTGCGTTAATGAAAAAACTTGGGCTTATTAAGAAAAACAACTTTGGGATTTTTTTTTTCCACGACCTGACGCAACTTTCCGAAATCCCTCCCTTTAATCTTTTCATGTTTTCAGCAAAAACCAGATCGCTGGAAATATGCACCACCAAGGAGACGAAGGAAGATATCACAAACACGTTGACACCCCTATGGGTATCACAATGGTTCAACATTGACCTGCGTGTCATGAGGAAGTACTACTACATCAACCCACCAACAAAGCCTAACCTAAAGTGCAGCAAAATCGATGACTTGTCTCTTATATTGAACCTAAAAACAAATTCACCCTGCTAAACCGCGTCTCAACCATTCAAACGCGACCCACATTGAATTTAAATTTGTAACTATGCCAAAGAGATATTCTTTTATTTATTTTAAAAATAAAAGAATTCTAATCGAACGGCCAAAAGCACAACATCAAAATTAAAACTAGAAACAAAAACAATCAGATAAAGCGAAGATTTGTTTTTCGTTTTTTGTTTTTTAATAATTCCATCGCTGGAATTAGCACAACCGTTTAAATTTATCATTTTATTTACGTCTTTAAAGTTTTCAAAATATGTCTTTTTGTTTTGTATTTAATTAACCACGTACAATATTTGTTTGTTTTTAACTAAATTTCTCTATAGATAATACTGACATTTATTTATTCAATTTTATTATATCTTTTTTCAGTGTAAAAGTACAAAAGAACATTCAATTTTTTTTTTTCCTATTTTATTTGTTCCTTAAATTGGGATATGCGCGTTCTATGTTAACATTTATAGCCTTACGTTTTTTTTTATCATTTATTCCATAAATTCTTTATATTCGATTTGTCACTCCATTTTAACCTTCTTCTTCAATTTAATTATTATATTATTGTGCTTTCTTTTCAATTGAATTATTTGCCCTTAAAAATAGTTTAAGACTAGAGTAAAAAAAATGTTGTATGCAACACGATTGCTTTTTTAATTTGTTTCATCAAGATTGAGTGTTTGTTTGTTTTGTTTTGTTTTGTTTTGTTTTGTCACATGTTTTTATTTTCGAGTGGATGATTAGTTTTTGTTGGTTTGTTAATACATATATATAGATATTTATTAGAAAAAAAAACACTGAGCTTGAAAATAAAGTATGGATTTTGTATTGAGACAATATTCTATTTTGCAATGGATTTTTTTTTATGCACTAGTTGCTAAGTAATAATTTCTCACTATTTTTGTTTAATTTAACTTCCTCATGCATTTTGAACACATTTTGTTTGTAGCGATACAACTACGCTTTGGCTTTCTAGGACGTTAAGCAGTGACTTAGGACAACATTTTGGCGGCAGAATGGGGCCAATTGGATATGAATATTTGAGGGAGAGGAAGATTTTAAAAGAAAAGTAAAACAAATTTTAGTATACATACATACGTAGTGGATAATAGGACCATCAATTTGGGGAAAGTAACACACAAATTTAAAACGAAATGGAAGACGGAAACCCTTTTTTATCCTCATCAAGAGAAAACAAAACATCCTTTGGTAACACCTAGTGGTAAGTTAGACGCGACCTTAATTTAAGAATGGATAAGCCAAATTAAACTATGGAATTCATTGATTCAATTGGATGTGGCGCACTCGATTCACACAGAAAGGGATGGTGAACATTCATTTACCAGGGGCCTATTTCATAAAACTATTAGTCTAATACTAATAATTTCGAAGTTATTAGCTCTAATAATGTATGGGCTAATAAAACTGTATTTCATAAAAATATTGTCGGGTTCTAATAATTCCCTTATGTTTGATATAGGAATTAATAGTGAAGCGCTGAACAAATAAGATATTAGTGTAGGAAAAATATTCATGAAACACAATTTTACTAATAAACGCAAAATATTAGAAAATTTGCTAATAATTATTAGGCTAATAGTTTTATGAAATAGGCCCCAGCTGTCTGCACTTAATTGAAAATCGTCAGGCATTTTGCACATATAATAGAGAAACAAACAACGAAATAAAAAAAAAACTTTCATATGGCGAATTGTAGTACAAAATTGGCCCATAAGAGAACATGTCAACCGCGGCGGCATCAACCCTACACTGTATGAATGAGTTGGACCTTGCACTTCTCACAATTTGAGATTCTGAACTTTTTTTGGGATATTTTCAGGAAGAGTTTATTTCATTGAATACATTTTTAGCATCTTTGAATTGCTTTTTATGGACAAAACCCAAGAAATTAATATTACTTCATGAATCCGCACTAATTTGGTAACAGATTCTTAATAAAGGGTTTTTCAATAAGAGCGCTACAAAAGTTTTTTTTAAATAAAACAAAAACGGTTTTGGATATCAATGAAATTCTTTATTCCTGTGAAAGTACGTTCGATGCCATTATGTATGGAACTCGATTTCTTTTGCATGGCCACCGCGGGCACGCTTGCAGAAGTCCAGACGCTAAACCCAATTTTCGACGATTTTGAAGCATAAATCGGCCGATACTGCGGCAATTTCACGTTCGATATTCGTACGAAGTTCATCAATGTCGCTGGCTTGTTGGCATAGACCATAGACTTGACGTAGCCCCACAGGAAATAGTCTAACGGCGTCAAATCGGAGGACATGTGGTTCCAACAGGACGGCGCCACAAGCCACACAACTTTTGTAGCGCTCTTATTGAAAAACCCTTTATGTTAATTTGAACGGTTTGCTTTTTTTAATGAAATCTATATTCGTTCATATTCCTACCGACATTCATTCATATCCCTTCTGGAGCTATCTTTAAAATGGAAACGTCAAATGCCGTCGGACTCAATGATTGGGCTGAAAAATGGGTAAGCTTTTTTGCAAGCTCAAATGGATATAACCAATAGAGTGGATTTTTATGCTTCCAAAACTTGTCGTTGTGTTGTTAAAGCGAAACCCTAGCATTTTGCTATTTTCCATGAATGGCACTTGCATCGTGAAACCGAAGGATTTCCATTCTCTGTATGTGTGTTTATGAGAACCTTCGTTGGAATGACCTTATCAATCTATAATCAATCAAAAATGTTTACTGTATCATGAGCTGTATCAAGATGTGGATGTAAGTATGTAGTTCGAAAAGCTAAAACACATCGACTATATTGGCTCGCCCATATCGAGCGAATGGACAGCAATGCCCCAGCAAAAAAGATATCCAACTCCCAGCTCCCATGTTTGAGACGTCATAGAAGACCGCATCTCCAGCGAATACCAGAGGGCTTGGTCTAAACCTCTAAACAACTGGAAGTAGCGTGACCGGGATCGCAGAGGACGGAGGGCTGCAGTGTAGAGACTCACAACGGGTCGAGAGTTCAATTTTTATGCCTGCTTTTTTATTTCCAATCCACTAATGATCTTTTTTTAAATTTTTTTAACACGACTTACCATACGATGTACGGCAACATGTAAGCAATGGGTCTCTTCTCGTAATTCCTACTTAGGCGCCAGCTTTACAATGCTTGCGACAATGTAAGGGAGTTACCTGAGTGTCGGGCTAACAAGAAAGGGTTGTTTCTCACCAAATGTTAAAGTGTCGTTCTCTAACCAACGACCATACCACGTCGAGTTAATCGGTTCTCGTCAGATTTTTTTTTTTTTTTTTTTATAATTCGCTTACGCTAAAGGGGCTTTTGTTGTTTCTGTATATGTACAGTACCCTTATAGTGTTAAACACAGCGCATGCATTTTTTGTTGAACAGTAAGCTGCAACATAGCAATGTAGTATTGTATTGCATGCTACTTACTATTCGAAAGAATAGGAGGATAGGATAGAAGTTTTTGGTGCTTAGTAATTTTTTTTCTCCACGGGTGGCGCCTAAATTGCTTAGGGAGATCTCTTTTTATGTAAATTCAAATAAAAATCATGGCCCTGGCCGGGATTCGAACGCACGACCTGCCAATCAGTTAGTGAATACACTACCATCGCACCAATGCCACCCGCAATTAAACGACGTTGGGAGCGGTTAGTGTGTAGATGGGGGACCGTATGAGAACAACCGCGTGTCTTTGGCCAGTCCCATCTACAGAGTTGAGGTAGATAATACACGTGGTATCACAAAGGACCTAAATTGGTTAAGGTGTGTCGGCTTCTGAAAGGAATCAGCTTAAACTATTTTATCCGCGTTATATAACCTCCTACAATGACCTCGCCGTCATCAAGAACGATTCAAGGGGGTTCGAGGAAACACATTTCTGTGTAATACGTTTGAAAACAAATCCATTTTAAGCATTTCAAAAAATCCCCTTTTTTTAACTAGAAAGATCAATCCCCAAATCATGGCCATCACCTTTTTTCAAAGAAAAAGAACAAAATGTAATAGTGGTGGGAGGGGCCAATAAAAAAGACAACAAGAGAGAACAGTAGAAGAAGCCAACAACTACTGAAAGTTCTCCTATTGCCATACCAAACATAAAAAAAAAACAAAGTAAATTACATTTTTAAAACAATTTCTTCCTTTTAAAAATAACAACCTCCACCAACTAGTCACTGCATATATTTTTAACATTTTTGTTTCTAATGTTCACATATAAATAATTTCTACATCTTTTATTAGTAATTTATATAATTTTATTTTATATTTAATATCATCAAGGAAAATTTTTTAAGCACCATTTGTTTTTTCTCATTTAATTTATTTTATTTTAACTGTGTGTATGTATTTCATTTATATAATTTTTTTGTAACTACTTTTTGAAATAAAATCAAATGTTATGAAATAAAATTATGAATGAAATAAAATTAAACAAATGTTGTTTTTGTTTAAAAATTGTTTATTTAACTAAACATGACCTTTAAAAAAATGGTCGCGTTCAATTTGCAAGGCAAGAGTGCAGTCCCTACATTTTTACCTTTTCTCATTGATCAATTTATCCACGTGACCAACATTAGGCAAGTGATAGAGGGTTAACCACTATCTCAGTGACTTTGATGTTTATGAGCGAAACTAGGTGGCGCAAAAGTCATCAACCTATCGGAAGAGTGATAAAAATGCCATAAATCGGACCCGAATGGTCATCAATCCTGGCGGCGGACTTTTAGCCGATATCATTTTCTCGACTTGATGGAAACAAATTTAAGACATCAATGAACATAATCCAAAAGCAGGACCAAAGTTTCTTATTCATAAAAAAATTAAAGCCAGAGAACATCGGGTGCAACTTTTTTGCGCCACCTTCAAGTAGGCAACTTGCAGTTGCATGCAAATCGAAGGTGCTCAATAATATTTCAACAGGAACACAAAAACAATAAAAGCATAAATATCTTTAAAGTTAACTTCAAAGAAAACAGGAGGACGAAACATATAAAGGCTAATGCCATCAATAATAAATATAAATCATGCATTTGCTATATAAAGTTACTGGAGAAACCATCATCTCAAAACGAATGAAATAATAAAAAAAATAGCGAAATAGTTTATTCGCAATTTTTGTTTTGTTTTGAAACCACATAACAAAATTTTCTATTTTTTCGTTGTTTAATGTTTTTTACGTAGTATTTGTTATTTATTTTTCATTGTGCTACATATGCGATGTAATTGTCACTAATATTAAGCGATTTTTGCGTTTTTTTCTTTTAAAATAATAACTTTTAAATATTTTGTTTTCGAGTTCAACTGAATGAAGTCAGTACTCGGTAGTCTTAAAAAATTAACAAGGCCCGTTTGGCAGCGAATAGTCTAGGGACGAAAAGGTTTTTGCTCTCATTTTGAAATTTAGTTGAATTGATGTTAGGATGAAAAACAAAATGAGATTGGCCAAAAAGTTGTGGTCGAAAGTTACTGCCTTTATGTGAAAGTTGAAAAAGAACTTCTTGTTTAATTTATAACTGGCATAATCGAATGGATGAATATGGAATAATAATGGGCCCTTGGTATCCGTTCCGAAAGGAAAATTCTTCGATTTTGTAAGAATTGGAGAATTTAGCTCCACGAATGCTCATATTTCTCCGACAAAACGTAACGCACACTGGGCCCTGATTACGAATTACGAGACGGGAGTCACGACTAACACTTTGTTATACTTTCAAATATTTGAAAATAAAAACTTTTTAGTAAAAATCGAAGTAACTAAAAGTATTCAACAAAAATGTTTCCTTCATTGACACTCGCCTTCCATTTTTACACAACGACAGCTGAAATTGTTTGGTAAGGCTAACGATACCTGCCAGCGGTTTCGTAACTTGTAAATACTTTTTGGCATCAACGATAGTCAGGCAACGAGGGCCTTAATTTGTAATTCGGGCCCTGGTTCATCGCGATTGGCGTCAGTTTTTGACCACGGCATGCTAGTTTTCTCCAATTGCCTCTGACAAATATTCGCCGTAGAACATTTATATACTTTCGGAAAACGGCTACTATGAACGTAATCGAATGAAAAGAATGAAACGAGTCACCGACTGTTGTTGTTGCGCGGCTAAAACCCGGTTTAGATACTGCGAAAACCGTGAGCATCTTATTTGTATGTCTTACGGGACACTACGCTTTTGACAAACACCTTAAGGTGCTAGGCCTAAGCGACACCACCAACTGCGAAGCCTGTGGAGAAAGCGACGACACTGCGGAACATTTCCTCTGTGATTGTCCTGCTTTTGCTCGTATCAGGTGGCAGGTATTTGGTGCGGATATGGTGAGTGCTGTAAACCTAAGCTCCTTATCATTGAAGCGCCTTCTCGTTTTTCCCACAGTAAAATGTGGTGTGTCTGCCTGGTAGTACAATGGCCCAGTATTGAGTCTGAGTGCTCCAGTTCAGAAAGTCTCACACACCCCGACAAAAAAAAAAAATCTTATTTGTATAAACGTCTGCCTACTTCAAAATCCCATCCGGTGATTTACCAATCTCCAAGAACCATGGAGAGATTTTTTTAAACTATGTTTGAAAGTTCGCTCCTTGTATTGCATGCAATTACAGTTTTCATTTTTATGTTGAATTCAAGAAAAAGGAAGCCGAATTTTTGTTCCCCGTGGGTTTTCCTAAATAAATAGTGAGAAATTGTGATTTATGTTTTACTCCCAATTTTTTGATCGTGGAGCAAAAACCCAGTTATTGGATAAAAAGGAAATAGAAGTTCTTAAACGAACCATATAAATACTACCAAAGAGGACGGTCATCAGCATTAATTGCCAATCAGATATAGGGAAGTCCCAACGTCTTCTCGATACTTCAACTGAGTATGTAAAATTCCGGCTTTTTGTATGTACAATTCTCTTTTTATAGATTGCATAATACATACTTAAATTTAAGCACTTAACCCATTACCCAGCAGCCCAAATCAAGAAGATGTTACCAAGTGTTACCAAGTGTAGCACTAGTACATGTGTGATGCTTTATATTCTTCTCTTCAAGGCTTTTGCATTCCATTATAAATGATTTTCAATCCATTGATCATTCCAGCAAAGTCTTAAGGACAAGCACATGGGTGAATAAAATGGAGAAATACATAAGAAAAAATCTACAAAGTCGCTGGTATACGTTCAATACTATCGAGCAACAACTGAACCAATATTGTAGAATAGTAGCCACAGACCATCAATTTTCTTGCAATGCATATAAAGCTACGCAATATAATAACAAAAGTCTGACCAAACATCCAAGACTACAAAATTTGATATATATATATCAAATTTTGAGAACCTTTATGACCTTTTCCCTTCCATTCGTGACAAAAAGACACCTTTGCACGCACAAATGGTCGGAGAAGCTAGGTTGTAGACCATTTTTTCGAGTCGTTCATGCCTTATATTTATTTTTAATTCGCAGCTGCTGGGTGAATTCAGAAACGCCAAGAATAATCGCACCGATTATCGACAGCGGCATCACTGCACAAATAACAAAGCCGATGCGACCCATCGAAAGCATTGGCAATTGCTTGATGACGGACGATTTTAACTTGGATGGCCACCAAGGTATGGCAGGCAATGAATCTGCAGACGAACTAGCCAGAGCTGAATTCGAATCTGCGTTCTTTGAACCAAGAGCTTATCGCAGAGTCAATTGGGCTGCTGCCTTGGGCATTGCCTTAAGCATTGCAAAACGGCCCCTGGTTTAAGACAATCCAAACGATTAATTATGCCTTACTCCCACAAGGAAATTCTTATGCTAAAAAAGGATAATATTAGAAAGCTGGGGGGTTTCTCACCAGCCACTGTGGCTTGAGATTTCATCTCATCAAAATGAATCTATGCCCGGAAACAGAATGAAGATTCTGCATGGAGGAGGACAGGGAAACCTTCTGAACACATTCTCTGTGGATGTCCAGCTCTCCATAGGTTGAGATGACCTATCCTTCACAGGAAGATACGTTCACATGTGGAGCTACGAGACTCTGCCACTAGGGACGTACTGGCCTTCACTATTGAGGTCACTCGTCTTTAAGGTTAAAGCATCTCTTTTTTGATACAAAAGATCTTTAAGGTCGCAGTGTTAGGCCAATAGGGCAAGGTTATATGTAATATAAAAAAAAAATCAGAAGAAAGTCATACGGATTTATACTGCCATACAAAGTACTGTTGAGAGCTGTTTTACAACCTGCCCTAAGAAATTTCTTGAGCAGAAATTCGTAACTTTTTTCAAGTGGAAGGAAGTGATTTGCTCTCTGGTTGCCTTCAAGCAGTTTTAAAAACTTTAAGTAGCTCCAAAGTTACTTGAAAGACTAAGGAAACCTTTTACTCCGATTGGGTTTGCCTTTCGTTTCGGAAATTCTTCCGAATCGATTGGGCTGATTATGATCAAACCGCATCATCTGCAAACATGTGAATGGGATGGGATGGGATTCGTGGTAAAAACATACAGGAAGGGGACAAATCGGAGCATGAGATGCGAAATTAAAGTTCCGAAAAACCATTCAATGAAAAGAATTATTGTTGCACCTTAACATTCCTTGTTGGAGTGCTCTACGAATTCCATTTTCAATGTGTTGCTTTTTTATATGTAAAGGGTTGTGCTTTAGCAATCAAACTTTCGACTGGCTTCACCGAAACCCTTAGCCAAAGACTATAAATATCGCAATTGTTACGAAAAGAAAGTTGATTATCTTTGACTGTTTTTTAATTTATAGATTACACAATACCCATTCTGTTCGTCCTCAATCAGATGAATTGTTTTTGCATTTTGTGTATTTTCCGTTAGGAGGGACATTTTTAAGTAGATAGTTTGGTGTTTTTTTTTTCAATTTACCTTAATTTTCTTTTTTAACTGACGAGAAAACATTACTCAACCCAAAAACAAAACCAATGAATGAAAAAACAACTCGACTTACGAAATTTGTCCTACATTAATTTACTACAATATTTTCTCTTAACTGTTCAATAATAATTAATTAATAATATATTGTTGGAGTTTTTTTTTTAGATTTTTATTTATATCTACAAAATTCATATATGTATATATTTACCTTTTTATAATTTATTGTAATATTAATTGTATACGTTTCTCTCACATATGTGTTTCGTTATTTTTTATACTTGGAATTAAATGTATAAATTTATGTTGGTTTTTTTTTGTTTTTGTGAAAATCATGATTTTTGCTTTTTTGTTTACCTTTGCTTTGTCTCGATTGTAGATTAAATATATATTATATAATATATTTTATATAAATGTATATATATATAATAATATTAATATAGTAAGGTGTATAATATTCTTTTTTTAAATGGTGTTTTTTATCTCATTATCTCATTTCTCTGCACATTTTTTGTTTTGCTGTTTGCATGTTTTTTTCCTCACGGAATTATGCAAAATTAAAATAGAAAAAAAATTAATTCACGAAAATTAAATTGTTATAAAATCAAGCTTATTTTCGATCGTAGAAAAAAAGTAGTTGCATTACAAAAAAAAAAAAAACGAAATATTCAAGTTGCCGGAAAGGACATGATATTTTCAAATTCAAAACAAAGAAAACAAAAAGAATTTTGTTTTAAGCAGAAAAATATAAATTGAATCATGGAATCCAGTACAAGTTGTCAAGTTTGAATATGTATAGGTCGCTTTTTCTATTTGTATAAACTGTTTACTTTAAGTTGTGTATTACAATAAACATTTAATTCCATTGGTATTAAGAGAAAGAAAACAAAGTAAAAGTACGTAATTTAAAAGTAAAATTAAAAATTGAGAAACAAAAACATATTATAGCGCAATAAATTAAATTTAAAAAGAAACACAAGAACTTACAAAAAAAATAACTTAAGACTCTTCACACTTAAGGATAACAATAATTTATAATGAAAAACAAAAATAAAATCAACAACAATTATTGTTTTGGACTAGTAAAAGTTTAACGTAAAAGCAAATTTAAAAACGCAAACAATTGATTTCGATTGAAGGTTTGTAAAAATTACGTTTGCTTTTGTTTGTTCGTTTTGAAACTGACTTGTAGAACGCGATTGCCCAGTGTGTAGCCATTCAGTGATTGTATAGCAACAACAGCTTCCTCGTAGTTGGTCATTGTAACGAAGCCAAATCCTTTGCATTTGTTTGTCTGGAGATCACGAATTACCTGGAATAAATAGGAGTTATTTCTTAATAAACACGATGCCTTACAAATACGCGTAGGGGTGGGCATGAAGCATGAGAAATCGATCGATAGGATAACATTTTGCCAGCTCTTACTTGAGTTAAAGTTAATTCGACGAAATATCGCCTGCCGTGTG
This sequence comes from Portevinia maculata, assembly GCA_949715645.1. Lineage (NCBI taxonomy): Eukaryota > Metazoa > Arthropoda > Insecta > Diptera > Syrphidae > Portevinia > Portevinia maculata. The sequence continues at coordinate 5,156,529 of OX454528.1, read as the reverse complement.
ATTGATTGAATAAGAATTTTCCAGATCAGAGGAAGCCCTCACGTCAAAGAATCTATCTCGAAGAAAATAAAGCGATATCGGCTTAGTTGGTGCTGTCATGTTCAAATAAAAGATCCTACGAACTCTGCCAAAAAGGCAATATAAATCAACGTTTCCATACAAACGCGAAAGAGAGGCAGACCTAATAAAAGAACAATCAGCCTGTCGTCCTTAATACTCAAAACCCTTGAGCGTAGGGTGGAAGCTCATATTAGAAACAAATGCAGCAATGGACAAGTCGCAGTATTAAATAAAGCTGACAATAGCGCATTGCGAATTGCAAATTTGGGCCACTTTAAGGGATCTTAACTGTTGTATTGTCAGAAATCCTATACTGACGGATGAAAATTCTCCTTTGGTCAACCTCGACATCCCGTATTCGAGAAGGGAAGAATGGCAAAGAGGTGCAATAAAGACTGATAGTTCTATAGTTCTATGACAACGTAGGGAACGGGTTCTTCACTTGTAGTACGTTCGCGTACTTGAATGTTATTTTCACAAAATTCTGTCGCTTAATTCAATGTTTGAAAAGATTTTGTAAACAATTTTTCCAATTTGTACAATTTGAAAGTACACGAACAAAACTTTGAGCACAGGAATTGTTGGAAAAGGAACTTCCGTTTGTGACAAATAAGACAAAATAGTCCGTACACATGCATTATTTACTTGGGCTACTAGAAATCCAGCTAATGCACACCACTCGATGAGTGTTTTGGGTAAATCTTTTCTAAGAGAAAAGAGATAAAACATCTCACGACTATCAGAAAATAGTTCGATCAAAAATACAATAATATACTGCAGCAATGACGCACATCGTGTACTAGCGCCAAATATACTTTATAAGTTATTCATAAGATCATGAAGAAAACAGACAATTCAAGTCTAGCATAAAAAGGGCCTTCTGCAACAGGCCTACTCCAGTACCAAGCTCCCTCCATATAAAACGCCTACTCACCTTAACCGATTGGACAGCACCAAACGGACCAAACAACTGCCACAACACGTTCTCTTCAGTCTCTGGGGCCAAATTGTAAACAAATATACACCAACCAGATCCATTAATAGTATTCCCCGGAATCATTGAGTTGGCTAAGAGATCACCAGTCAGTGGAGAATATCTGGGAATCACCGAACTAAAAACAATATAAAAAAAACACACGAATAATATAACCGACTTAAGAAAATATAAACGAAAAATATTCCATCAACCACCTATAACGTCCAGCGGCGGTAGGATGATGTATGGCAGCAGCAGCTGCAGCCGCAGCAGCTCCGCCTGGAAATCTTGCTCGTGGATTTTGTGGTTGTATATACGCGGCGGCTAGCGGTGCCAAAGCTTTGCTGCTACTCGGGTTGTTGGCGAATTTCACTGTAATTGGATCGGTGGCGTTTTTCGGTACGGTTCCGTTCAGCTCCTTGATGGCACGATCTGCCTCATGGCGTTGATCGAACCGAATGAAGCCGACACCTTTTGAAAGACCTGAAGTTAGATATATTTTGGATAGTATACATCAACTTAGTTTTTTTTAGCATAAGGCGAAGAAACGAAGTTTCGTCTATCTTCTTCTTCTTATTTTGCAGGAAAATTAATACAGAAATTAATTAGTGAGAGCCAATGAAAGAAATAGAAAGATCGATAGCCAGAGAGGTTACAGGAAGCCTGACAGATTTATGATGCGGTTAGTACATATTTTTATTCTCATAGTCGAGTTGATGTTAGTTTGTCGTATCATTTTAAGGAAACCATTTGTAATCCCACTCTGAATTTATTAAAAAATAATTCACCTACTGAAAGTGCCAATGAGTAATTTATTATACATCGGGTTTTTTTCTGTTACACATTAATAACTCATTTTTCTGCAAAAAGAGACAAAGAGAAAGCGGACTCGTTTGCCGAACACCTAGAAACAGTGTTCAAGCCGTTTGACGAATAATCATTGACGGAAGATCCCAATGCCAACACCGGGAATCTTTAACATTAAAGTCTTATCGCTGTCCGAACTTCGAGAGGCAACACAAAAGTTAAATAAGTTAAGTAAATAAGAATAACAAGACTCCAGGATTTAATTAAAAAAAAAAAAAACATTATCAAGCTTCTTTATATAATGAACGCTACCTTCAGACTTTTTATGTTTCGAGGCAATGGAAAGCCGCCGAAGCCATAATGGTTATTAAACCGGGAAAATGTTCGAACGACAAAAAATTATATAGACCTATCTAACTCCTGCCAATAATAGGTCCGTTCGCGTACTTTATGTGTAGGAAAATGAAAAGTGTCAAATCTCCAAAATCGAGAGAATCCTCTCATTTCTAAGAAAAGTACGCGAACGCATTTGTGTAAAAAGTTGAAAAAACATCTTAGTTTGGCTTGAAAAGAAGCAACAGCTGTTTTTTTTTGCTGACAAACTCATAGGATTTCATCATTTGACAGTTTTCATTTTCTTGCCAACTGAAATTCTGTGTGAAGAAAAATGAACGAAAGTACATTTTTCTTTCGTTCATCTTTTTACCATTTTCTCAGTACGCGAACGCGTTTGTGTAGTTTTGCACGAAAATTTATATAAATTTACGTTTGCATATTAGTTCGCGAACGGACCTAATGTCTAAGGTCTTTGAGAAACTTCTTCTTAAACGATTACAACTCATTATTGAAGAAAGACGCTTGATCCCGGATCACCAATTTGGGTTTAGGGTTAAACATTCCACAGTCGAGCAGGTTCATTGAATAACAAATGTGATTGAAAAGGCACGAAGACCTAAAGTATAAACTTACACCCCCTTGATTATTTTTAATGTGTGCTATTGTGAACCAACAATTCTAAAGGATTTTGTCAATCGCAGTCAATTAAAAAAATCATTTTAATTGATATTCCTGTCAATCGCATTTTTTTAATTGACTGCAATTGACAAAATCCTATAGAATTGTTGGTTCACAATAGCACACATTAAAAATAATCAATTATCAATTATCGCAATAGGGGTGTTAAGCTCATCTTACCGGAAAAAAATGTTTGGAATAATGGAGTCCTACCTAGAAAACAGGCTCTTTCGTGTTAGATACGGGACTGAGTACTCCGAGCTCAAATAAATCCACGCCCGTGTACCGCAAGGCAACGTCCTCGCCCAATTCTGTTCGAGATTTACCCAAGAGATATACCTCAAGACGAAGAGACAGGCACGACTCTTGAATCATCAACGGGGAAGCTCCAACGAGCTTTGGGCAAAGTATGCGAGCGGACAAAGACCTGGCGAATCGTTCTTAATGAGACCAAGTCAACTCATGTCAATTTTACATACAGAAAGGTGAATAATTTACCTTTCATCAACTCGGGGCAAAAAGCGTGTGCAAACGAAGCAAAATATCTGAGAATGACTCTTGACGCAAAACCTATGTGGAAGTCATACGTCAAAAAAAGCGCGACGAGCTCGAAATCAGGCTCAGAGTGATGTATTGGCTTATCAGAAGATTTTCAAAGCTAAGCGTATACAACAAACTGCTTTTATATAAGCAAGTGGTGGAACGGTCTTGGACGTACGGTTTAAACGTTGGTGTTGTACCAGACCAAGCAATATATCAATATAACAGGCATTTCAAAACAAAACACTAAGAGCAATTTTGAATGCTCCATGATACATAAGGAATAGTGATATTCACAGAGTTCTAGAATTGCTGCTGCTGCTGAGTGATGAATTAACAAACTTTGCTCGTAAACTTCGTTCTCGTCTTCACGTGCATTGCAACTATGAAATAGTCCGAACTTTGGACGAGACGTAGCTAGTGCGCCGATTACAAAGAACAAGACCGTTCGATCTAGCGCAGTAAGGGCAAACCGGTTTTAGCACGTGCCTTCACTGGCAGGCAGCCTGTCCAACATGGTGAACTACAGAAGCGTAAACTACTTGTTAAGGAAACTTAGTTGAAGACATAACAATAAATAATAATAATAATAATAACAATAAAAACAACAGGATCATAGTAGGAGACTACTATGAGCACGCGCGGCTCATAGTGCCTCTCTGAGTGGTGAGGTTGACCAGGTAGGCCGACTTTTCATGATCAGGTATATGAATTGGTATCTCTGGAAGGTTCCTCTACTTCCAGGCGTATTCGAAAAAAAAAATAACCTGCAACAACAAAACGAAACTGTGTATGTATCTGGCGATTTGTTGTTTTTTTGTCATTTCATCAAAAATGAGTTATTAATGTGTAGTAGAAAAAACACCTGTTATGCGACTATAAGAATGAGCGAGAAGAAGATAAAATTGATTTGATTTGCTTATACATTCATGTCTGGATTTCTATTTAATTTTTATAAAAAATAATAAAGTTATGTTGAACCACAACAAATCTTTGGCAAGTTCGTTAACACAACAAATGAGTATAAAACAAACAAAAAATTAATGGCACATCGAATTCCAATTACAATAACGAAAAACAAAAAAAAACGTTAAACATTTAAAACAAACAACAAAAACACAATTTAATTTGACTACCCACCAGAATCACTAGCTCCACCTGAAGGTACAAAATATATGTTTTTTTTTTTAAACCAAATGCATAAAATTTTGTGTCAAAATTTAATTATTTAAAATTCAAATTAGAAAAATAAAAAATCAGAAACCATTGATTTTGTTAATTTTAAAATTTATAAAAATCCAGAACTATATTTTATTTTTTTATTTTATTTTTTTTTTCAAATGAAATTTATCTCTTAAGGGTTAATTTAAACCAAAAAGAAAAACAAACTAAATAAATAAATGAAATTTAATTTTAAAATATGAAACCGACCCGACTCACCTGTGATATTGTCGCATAAAATTCTTGAGGTAATTATTTTTCCATATGGACTGAATAGTACTTCTAGATCTGGTTGGGTCATATTCTTTGGAAGACCAGATACGTATAGATTTGCTCCCTTAATTGATTCTGAGCTAGGACGGGCGATTGACACCTAGAGAAATATTCATTACAACATAAATAAGTTAGTTAAATGTTTACTTACTTTAATTGTTTTATTTTGCAAACGAAGACCATTCAAGGAGTTTATTGCTTTTTCGGCGTCTTCCTGTTTTATGTAGTTAACGAAGCCATAGCCGAGACTTTGGCCTTTAATCGTAAAAAAGAAATGTTAAAGCACGATTTATTATTAACACCAACCACAATTCAGTATTTATAAACGAAAACTAACTGCTCGAAATTGTTTGTCGGCTATGGAGATGCATGATGAAGTTCATATCCTTTTATCGATAAGCGAGGGACGCGATTTAAATTCAAATCCCAGATTAATGAGTTCACTAACGAAATAACTCCAAAAAGCCTCATGAGCATCGAGGCGCATTTGATAGGACAAATCTTCGCTTCTGAGGCACTAAAAATATGCGTGAAATTCACCAAGACCCATTAAGTCCTCTTAAAGCCAATGATAAGGCGTTTACGGAAGAAATGTAATTGACCCATATTTTATTCGAGGACGGCGTCAGCAAAACTGTTACTGATACCGACAAGCGCTACAGAACCATGATCAACAACTTCTTCCTGTGCTAAATTGACGAATTGGTCTTCTAAACCATATGATTTCAGCTGGACGACACTTTGCGAAACGCAGCAAGCTTTTTCCGCCCGCTTAATATCTCATTTAAGCAACTTTCACTGCCCTGGCACATAGACTTCTTTCTTAGGGTTTTTTTAAGTCCCTTGTCTTTACGAACGAATCCGACAAGAATTTATCGCCGGAAGCTTCGAGAAAAAACCAGCAGGCAATTAACGCAAGACCACGAGGACACTTATTTCTCTTTTTTCTTCTGTGAAATTCACTCTTGACCGACTTCTATCCGGAAGAATTCAATTTATAACAATTTAAAATCAGAAAATCAATCATTACAGGCGCCATTACAGTATTATAAGTTCACCTTTCGTGGTAGTAATTATAATGTAATATTCCGGCCTAAGCAGATCATGAAGGGCCTATAGGGACATTTTATGTTTGTCACGAACGAAAGGGATCTATGGTTTAAAGCCGATTCAAAATGGCAAGGATAAGAAGCTTATCATGACAATTTTAACTTTCGGATCTTTGTCTGACTTTCACATAAGGTGGAGCAGTGAAAATACCTTTTGGTGTTCCTGGATGGTATTCAAAACAAGAATACCACAGTAGTGCAACGCACCAACCACTGGGCGACTGCGCTTACTGATAGTAGCTTTTCTTAATAAATGTACAGAGAATAGAGTTCATAATTTAATGTCGTGTCAAAGTGCTATTTGGTTGGGTGACCTCTTCATACATATACATTTGTGTTAAGAGAGATCTTTATCAATGCAGACTGAAAATAGCAGGAAACACTTGACAGAGGAGAAACCGATGCAGGTTGGTTTTTAATGTTTGTACATTGTAATGGGCAGGAAAAACAGAACGGGGAAGAGCATTCCACATCCGTGTTGTGCGGCTAAGAAAAGATTCCTTATATTTTACTGTAGGTCCGAAAACAGGCTTAAGGGTTAATTGATGCGCATTCCTGGCATGAAATGTTCTAACGGTTTAATGCAGCTGGCTCCTTCGTTTGAGCACTTATGGTGGAAATATCGATAAAACAGCGGTAGACAGGAGACATTACGACGATGACTATGGGAGTCAAACGCTTCCGCGATGTTACGAAAGTCAATTAAGTTTTGTCCCGCTTTTTTGTATTCTGTTGAGTAGCTCCAAATATGTGATCGGGGCACCGGCCCAGATATGAGCGTTGAACTCAAATTTTGGGGCGAATAAACGCCTTATAAATTGTAGCCAGATCGGAAGGGGTAAAATATTTCTTGCACGGCTTAAGGAAGCAAAGACATTTCGCAGCGTTCTTGGTGACATCGAATGTGAAGTTATTCCAACAAAGGTTGTTATTAACACACATACCAAAAGTCCTTCGGTTTTAGCGATGCAAGTGGCGTTCATGCATAATGGCAAAGTATTAGGATTTTGCTTAAATGACAGAAATGCGTTTTGGGATCCTTATATTCCAATCTATTGTACCCTACTGAGTTATGCTGTTTAGATCGGAATTTAATGATCTTGATATTCGTTGCCGTTCCAGCTCCACACCCGAAGATGAGGGACGTGCACCAAGTAATGAATATGAGAAGCTGAGGGTACTGTCATCAGCGAAGGAATGGATTGGATTAGAAGTAACAGGCGGGAGAACATTTATAAAAATAAGAAAGAGAGTCGGAGACAAAACAGAGCCTTGAGGAACACCAGCATTTTTTTGATGAGTTGCAGACATTAAACCGTCCAAAACAACTTGAATTGAACCCAATACCATAATAAAGTATGGCAAATAGATATACTAAGTGAGAAGTTGAACAGAGAAAGTTGTCCGTGCGGAAAAATGAATCAATTCGTTTTCTGGCCAATTTTATGTTCTATGTTAGGCAAGGGATAAAATGGAATTTATATTGGAATAAGTATTTTAGCTTTTGCTGACAGCCACTTGTGCCTAAAATAATCTACTGCAATGTATTTTGCCGCATTCCTTACATTCCCTTATTTATGAATTTATTGAAGATATTTTTATCAACTTACCTGTAACTTTATCACGAATCAGCTTACAGCTCTCAACTTCACCAACACTGACAAACAACGATCGAATGTCCTCCTGTGACATTGTCTGTGGCAGATAATTTACAATTAAATTAGTTTTCGGATCATCGGAAGTGCTGCCACTTCCACCATTTTGCTGCTGTGGCGGCTGTTGTTGCTGTCCCTCAACCATTCCACTGGTCATCATTTAGATTGGATTAAAATGTATTTAAAGTGGTAAGTGACGAAAGAAAGTAGGTTTTTTTTTTTTTTTTTGTTATTGTTAACAAAGCAAATTTATAGATAAATATGTATATGTAAAAAGATATTATTAAAGAGGTTTTTCTTTTGTTCGTAGTTAGAAGAAAGACAAAGAGTCTATATAGCTAATAATACTGATTTTTTTTTTTAAATATATGATTGTAAAAAAAGTACACGAAACGAACGATGAGAAAAATTATCTGAAATAAAAAAAACACACAAATCAACTATTGAAATATAAAGTAGAAATTATTTCAATTACCTTGCTTCAGTTTTTTTGATGTTTTAGCAGTTTAATTTTCGTGTATGTTCGTTCTTTGAAGCGTGTGTGTCCTTTTTTTTGTTTTATTTTTGTAAAATCGATCACAATGTGTGTGTAAAAAATCTTCTTTTTTTCTTATACTCTATTATTTGTAATTTAATTTAACACAAAGAACGTTTAAAATAAAACTGAAACGAGATAGAAAAATAAATTTAATTAGATTGGCGTTTTTTCATGGATTAAGGGCATTAAATAGATTCGCTACAGACGGTTAGAGGGGAATGCATCATTTTAGTGTGACGCGAGAATGACGGGAGAGGTGTGCAATTAATTTTGAAATTTAATTTATAGTATGTGAAGTATTACAAGAACAACAACTTATGTAGGTACTAATAACTAATTTAAAAAAGGCAACAAAATAAAATGCAGAAGCCATATAACTGGTAACTAATTCGCTAATTAAATAAGATCAGAAATTTAATGTGAAACTGGTCAAGGATGGATTAGAGGAAAAATGTTATTTGCATTTGTTTATTTTGTAACTCGTGCAGTGGCGGGCTAAGAATATCACTGCAGCGCCTCCCAAGAACCTGTCGTGAAAGGGGACTAAGGGGAGGAATCACATCCAGGCAATTCAACCCTTCATAGGAGCCTAGTGACACTTTTAACATCTTGAAACGGTCATACAAATCGGTGTCTTGAAACGACTGGAGATCGCCGGTAGGGTGATTGATCAAACAAGAATCAATAATGGGAGCATGCACGTGTCGAAATCGTCAAAAAGAGGAAGCTCCTGGATCACATAAATACCACATTACCAGCGATTGATTGTCGTCAATGATCCAAAATCGGGAGACCTGCCAATATTCGTTGAGATTGAAAGGCCGAGCCCCACAGGGGGACCAGTCGGGACGCAGTACAGTGGGAGGTTAGGTACCCTTTATCCTGATCATAGCCTCGCTGCCATTAAGGACAAAGAAGAAGCATTTGTTAAGTTGTGGATACCTTTTTTTAGGGAAGTCCTATATCACAATTTGTTCAGGTTTGCTCATCGGCTTGTAGTAGAAGAGAATAAACCTCAAAAACTATATTCCCACGGTGCCATTACCGTAGTTAATTTTAATTCTTATTATTATTACGCTATTAATAAGAAATCAACCACAGTATCAATATTGAAAGTTGTACTAGCTACCAAGGCTTTCGGCTGGTTTGCAGTGGAAGTTTTGAATTATACAAGAATTATGTTAATTTTTGAAGGGGATTGAACTAGGAAATGTAAATTTTCTTTGTTTGTGAGCTTTTAAGTGTTCGTCTTGATTGTAGGCCATTCATGTGTTGTATGGTTAACGTTCGGTGGTGAGAGTAAGATTTACAGATCTCGATTCTTTTGCTTTCCAAACATTGGTGTATTTTTTTTTTGGCAGTAAAAGTTTACTAGTGGTTCAGCGACCGCTGATCTCGCCGCTAGGTCAGCCTTTTCGTTTCCGTCGATGACTACGTGTCCCGGTATTCACATAAGATTTAGGTGGTGCGCGATTCCGATTAGTTTGTCTCGTATGGTTGCAAATATTTCTGTTCTATTGTTGATGTTTTGCATGGCTTGGTGCAAATAATCCTATGGCTTCAGCTGGCAATACCGATGAGAAATGCGGGAGGAGGCCTCAGATAAAGTATTGCCGTCTAGGTCGACGACGTTCAAGATTTAGTTTTGAAACCATCGGTGAAAACGTTTTTAAAAACAGTTGCTTGTATGAGTCGTGGGTTGCCGGTGATCATTGATTCCTTTTTAAGAAACCAAGAGGAGTGGAGTGGGGGATTCCGTGTTTTGTTTTGTGTTGGTAGACGTATTGCTCTAGCGAGGGTTATAGAGTTCTAAATTGTAGATGAGCATTTTGGGACCTTACGTCGGCCAAGAATCTTTTTGGCATCGGTGGCGATTGGTGTTTTGTAGATGGAATTCAATTTTTAGATTTGTAGTGAAGTAATAAACACCACTATTGCGAGTGTCAATCGACAATTGATAATTGACTATTTTCAATGTGTGCTATGGTGAACGAACGATTCTAAAGGATTTTGTCGATCGCAGTCAATTGAAAAAATGCGATTGACAAGAATATCAATGAAAATGATTCGTTCACAATAGCACACATTGAAAATAGTCAATTATCAATTGTCGATTGACACTCGCAATAGGGGTGATAGTCGAATCGGTGTTGGATAGGCGGGAGGCCAGGTTCAGTAAGGATGTTCTTAAACGGGATACTTCTAAGGAGTTTGAGTTATGATGGAGAACATTTACTTAGATCATAATCAATTTTGGTGCAGAGACGCAAACACTCTCTGATACTATTAAAATATATACTGCTAGAGGATGTCCACAAGAAGAAGGGGTTCTATCACCATTAATGTGAAGCCTTGTTGTAGACGAACTGCTGGAAAAATTAACCAGCCTTGACATCAACTGTCGGGAGTACGCCGATAATAAAGTACAGATTGTCAGTAGAAAGTTCAGTAAAAAGTTCGAGGGAACCTTCGGTGACATCATACAAAGGGATCTTAAAGTAACCAACAACCGGTGTCATACGGTCAGACTCAAACAGGACTCCTATACACCTCATGGTTATGCACACGGGAAATAAGACAATCCTAAGGAGAAGAGGAATGTATGAAGAATTTGACGTTTTACTTAAAAAAAATTCCTTTTCTGGATCTACATCGGGAAATTAAACTTCGAGAAGAATTTCAAACGCTGCTCAACAAAAAAAAAGAAGACTGGAGTGATAAATCCACAACTTATAGACTGACGATCCACACTATAAAGTGATATAGTGATGGCTCGAGAAACGATGAACCGGGGCAGAAGTGTTTGGGTCTACGAACTACGATAGAAGCGTTTGGAAACATCTCTAAAAGAAATTGATGATTGCTATATAGCAAAAATGTCTAAAAGGCAAGCAGCCATCAATGCATGCAAGCAATTAGAAGCAAGAATAACAGAGTTACTATCTGCTTGATACTTGGACACGTTGTAGGTATTATGGATAACGAGGCAGCAGATTCTCTTGCAACGGAACGATTTTGAGTTAACTATATAGAACGAAAAAAAAATACAATTTTTCTATCAAACCGTCTAATAATATATATATAACTATAACTCTTAAACTGACAGCATGAGGGCACAAGTGTCGTTTTGAATTTAAGGAAAAATCCCTGTTTTTTTTCCCAGCTAAAAGACTTTTTTTCATTTGTAACACCTTGCTTCTAAACAAATTATGAATTCGTGATAAATAAGTTTCTTGAAAAGTGACACTTTTCGTGTTGTGTCATTTTGCCTTGGAACAAAACTAGTTGATGAACTTCAAAGTTATTTTGATTACTTTAAGAAGTGTCGTTTTACCATTAAGCTACGTTTTTTTTTTTTTATATAATTTTATTATAGTCGATTTTTTCATTAAAAGTTCCTATATTTTTTTTATTATAACTTAATACTATTTAAAGTGGGTTGTTTCTACAAAATACGCAAAAAAATACAAATGGTTTTATTTCAAAACAAAACGACACTTTTTCACACTTTTTTCTTAAATTAGTAGCAATTTGTTGAAAAACGGCTTTTTGTAGTAACTTAAATATACCACTTGAAAGAAGAAAAAAAAATAATACTTTTTTACTTTACAACTTTTTGGTATTCATTGAAATTCAAAACTAAAATGATTTTTTTAAGTTATGAAAAACTTCAAATGGCTTTTCTGAAAATGTATGTTTTTTGACTTATGTCAGTTTGCTTTTCAAGCGACGACATGTGAAAGACATCCTTAGTTCAAAATCTCTCTAACTCAAACTGATTTTGGGCTCCCGTGAACACTTGACTGAGAGGGATTCGACTGTAATAATTGCAAATCGGAGAATGAAGAAACGCGAAATTCAAATATTTTAGTTTGACGCCTCTTTCACAATACTTTAAACTTTGACGTTTTTCATCTTTCTACGCAAAAGCTTTCGCGCAGGTACTTTTCTTTCAAATTAGAGGATTTTCTCTGCATTTTGGAGATTTGACAGTTTTCAATTTTTGACACGTAAAAGTACGCGTACGGCCGTATTCTTTGTACTTGTGTTAGTATTATATAGTATACGTATATAATATGTATTTTATTTTTGTTTCCTATTGTAATAATTATGTATGTTTGTGTATTTATTAACACCGGCACTAAATGACAAACTTGTGGAAGCACTTTATTTGCCGGCAAATGTCTGATTGTGATAGCTCTGCGATACAGATCTGATAGTGTAATAAAAAAACAGACTCAAATGCATTTCATAAAAGAACTGTACTTCAACGGGGCTCTATTAGAGGGAACAAATCTCTCTGTAAGGTAAAAGCAGTTGACACAATACACCATAACAACGCGTCTCCACGAGCAATATTTCATAGCTTATTATCTGTCACTTTTCATAGAAAAGAAGAAATATAAAATAACATAAAATGTACGGTGGGCATTTCATAGTTTACTATTTCAATGGTGGAAGTGTCGCAGAGTGTAGCGCTACATAAAAACGACAGCCCATAGAATACCATCCATAGAATGCTATGAACTGAGCAATATAATGCAATTTTTCATACAATTCTATTTGTAGTCTCCGCGAGCAATATTCATACAATGCTTTATTGCATGCTATGAAATAGTGCTCGTGGAGACTCCGTGTAAGGGCGCCTTGTACTACATTCTCATTAATATTATTAGTATATCAAGTCTGAAATTCTAGACATTTTGGCATTTCCCTAATTGCTTTTTTGTTGAAAGTCTTGTTGAACAACGGAAATAGATCCATAAACTCATCGGATATGATCTAAAAATCTATCACACATAGTTGGCCTTTACAATAGCAAATTTAATGTGGAGTTAGAGTTTTTTTGACCTTTTTATTTCCCTGTTGCATAGGTGAAAAGCCTAGAAACATTAACGAAAATAGTTAGGTATACCTCTGCAAAGAAAAGTCTTCAAATGATTGCCTAAGGCAAGCTCAACAATTTCCAAGTAACATCGTTAAGTTTTTTCCACTGCCCCACCTCTTGCGAACGTCTGACAAACATCCAAGAGTATAAATTGTCATGAGCAGCTTCTCAAAATTGCCGTTCCGATCCAGCTTTAAATTGTAGGTCCCTTCCAGTTGCACAAGCAAATGAAAGCTAGGTTAAAGGCCCTTAATGACTAGTATTTATTTATTTTTATTTTTAGCTCAACAATTTCGGTTAGGTTCTTATATTTTCCAACGAGATGAGAAAATGACTACTGGGTTCGAAGTCCTTTCTATGAAAAGGTCAAGCTTTACATTCTTCATGTAATTCAATTGATCATAATAGCATTTAACAATAAAACAACAAATGTTTCAGATCCAAAATATAATGTAAATATCCATTTCTAAAACCTAGAAATAGACTACGACGCATTTTCTCCATCATTATACCGCAATCAAAACAAAACTCACACCACTCCTTGTAATACGAAATACTAAAACTATAAATCACCTGCTACCACCACTGACATAGCCGGGAATATTTGGCAACGAACCCTAATGTAATGTAAAATGCAACAAATTGCAATAAAATCTCAAAGCGAAAGATTCCCAAAATAAGCTCGATTGTATTTCAACCGCAAATCCAATTCTAAGAATAATATCGAAGAAATATTGAAATTATTGTAAAAACCTAATTGTAGGTCAGAAAGTTCAATAGAAAACCAACGAAATGGACACAAACTATCCCAAAGAACCGAAAGAGAGAACTGATAAGTGTGTTCAAATTTGTATTTTGTATACAGTCTTGATTTGAAAAGAAAATTTGTATTTCAAATATTTTTAGAATTTTCAAAAATAACTTTCGAAGAACATCATCAAAAACTGCGGCAGCGGGATACTATTATTTTTTTTCTCGTACCTTTAGCCCGTGCCTCTCTTCAAAATTATATTAGAGCGCAAAGTGTATGGAAATGTGGAAGAAAGAGAATGATACTTTTTTGAACTTTTTCTTATGTCAGTGATTTTTAGGACAAACAGAAAATATTTAAAAAAAATTATATACATAGGTAGTTTACCTTTAACAAATAAACCACACACAGGTGCCTCTCTGTAAAAATCCGCTTCTTCTCTCAAAAACATATAAATTCCAATAATAGATGCACTTAAAAAATATTACATATAAGTATGTTCGTTGATTACGAAACGAAAAATAAATTTAATTGAATTATGTTCCGAATTGAAATTTACAGTGAAACTCAAAACACCATACAAGAATACGACAGAAACTTTAAACTTAGAAAATGCACTTTTTTTTTTTAAAAATATTATTTTGATAAGAAACTTCTTCTTTTTTCTTAAAGAAACGCTTTTATTTTGGTTGTATAATTTAACAGAAAAATAAATTAACAAAACAAAAACGAACGTAAAGAAACCGAACGAAATAGTTATGTTAAGAATTTAAGCAATGAAAAATAAAACACAAATTTAATTAACTTAAATTCAAATGAAAAAAAATTAAATTAGGAGAAAAATAAATTAAATCAACTGAAAGAAGAACAAAACCACGTTCCTTCAACTGAATAGAACCGAACTAAACTGAAAAAAAGTCCAAGTGGCAGAAAAATTGGTTCCAAGAACACTTTACGATGAAGAGCCACCACATTTTAGTGTGGTTCTCTTAAGTTTTGCTGTGGCGTGGGGGTTGTTTTCGATGGCCTCTTAAAAGCAGCGGTGACAGGTGTGCTGCACACAGTTGAGCGAGCGGTGATCCTTATCGGAATTGTATTTTGTTTGATAGGAAAGTTGTACATGTTATTTTTGTAAGTATCTAAGGATTTCGAATCGCCCTTGATAGGGAAGTTAAGTGCGTGGGGTTGAAGTTCGTGATTGTATCCATGTCAATGATATTTGAAAAGAACAAGGGTGTTGTTGATGTTTTCGGACGATGACACTAAGAGATATATGGCGCTCGAAGAAATTGGGAAAAGGGTAAAGTCAGAGATAGAAATGTGAAGCAACTACATAAAGTGGATACAAATTATTACTTAAACCTCAATAAGGTCAGCAAAATAATAAATGCATCATTAAAATAATAACAGCTGTATAAATAAACGCGAATTAAGGGTGAAATATCTTTAATCAATGAATTAAATGGGAAATCTTAAAGAAAAAACACTTTTTTTGACGTTAATTGACGTTGAATACATGCAATCAACTAATTTACGTTGGTGAATTAACTAGTAATTAAAGGTCCGTTCGCGAACTAATATGCAAACGTAAATTTATATAAACTTACGTGCAAAACTACACAAACGCGTTCGCGTACTGAGAAAATGGTAAAAAGATGAACCAAAGAAACATGTACTTTCGTCCATTTTTCTTCACACAGAATTTCAGCTGGTAAGAAAATGAAAACTGTCAAATGATGAAATCCTATGAGTTTGCCAGCAAAAAAAAACAGCGGTTGCTTCTTTTCAAGTCAAACTTTGACGTTTTTCACCTTTTTACACAAAAGCGTTCGCGTACTATTCTTTGGAATGAGAGGATTCTCTCTCGATTTTGGAGATTTGACAGTTTTCAATTTTCTACACATAAAGTACGCGAACGGACCTTAAGTTAAAATATAACTGACAGCATTTTTGACAACTGACAGCGAATCTTTGAACCAAATGGGATGTTGGATGTGGTATCTTTATACAATTTGTTACTTAACGATTCCCAATTGCCATACCATTTATTACTTAACGACAATTAGCTAATACAGGGACATGATTTTTAATTAAGGAGCCGTAAATTAACTTTTACAGCCCTATTCAACAGATTAACAATGTCTCCACTAAGTCACGTCAAATGAGTTAATTTGACCTTAACTTAGATGTCAAAAAAGTTATTCATAAAATTTATTTTGCCATGTACTAGCTAATCAATCAATTAAGCGAAACTAATCTGAAAATCTGTCAGCACTCTCGGTCTTCTGTGTCACTTTTATATTTTGACAGCTCACATACATTTTAAAAAGAAAACAAAGAACGAATTTGTGACGGAGCAACATACTCGTAAGTCGTAACAACAAAATTAAACGCAAAACAAAAATTGTAATGGACAAAAAGAAACGCCAACGTTCTGAGAATTGGAATTCCCAGGAAATGGTAAGTTTCACCTCGAACGATTTCAATTAGTTTTTTCATGTTTTCTTTACAGAATCTATATTTATTTCTGAATTCACTTTCATTGAGATCAAAAGGGTTAAAACGTGGTTTATAGTTTTTTAAACGCCTTCTGTTACCAATATTATTGTTCAATATATTAAAATTATCTAAAAAAATCGAAAACGTATCTGCCATATTTATCTCGTTTTATATTCTTTCGGAGCACAAGGGGAAAACGAAAGTTAATTAACTGCTAAATGCGAAATTAGGCATTTAATTTTTTGACATTTGATTAAGTGTGAATTATCTTTAAGAAAAGTTTATGAATAAAGAATAATTAAACTAAAATTAGGTCTGATTCAGCTTTAATTAAGTGTTATGAATAAGGCTGTTAATCTATATTTGAGTTAATTTGTGAATAAGAGGCAAATTAAGTAATTTTTATTTATATGGCTGTAGCAGTTTTTAATTATTATACCCTATTCTAGGGGTATATTAATTTTGACGCATAGTTTGTAACATACCTTAATATTGCCCGTAGACCCCTAAAAGTTACTATATTTATGATCAGCATCGATAGTAATGTCGATCTAGCCATGTCCGTCCGTCCGTCCGTCGGCAAAAATTAGGCCTTTAAACTGGACCTAGAGAGCTGAAATTTTAACCATATACTCTCTAGGGTCCCGAAATAATCAAGTTTACGAATTTTTGAAATCCGCCCACAGACACGCCCACAAACTCAAAAAAACAAAATTTTGGAAAAAATCGAATTTTGAGCTAGGAAGCTGAAATTTTTTATATATGATCTATGACTCCTAAAACTGCTCGGGATATAAAATTTTCAAAATCCGGACACTGCCACGCCCACAAAAAAATAAAACAATTTTATTGAAAAACCAAAATTTGAGCTAGGGAGCTGAAATTTTTAATATATACTCTCTAGGGGCCCTTTAAGCTCATGTATAAATATTTTCAAAATCCGCCCACTGACACGCCCACAAATAAATAAAACAATTTTTTTGAAAATCCAAAGTTTGAGCTAGGGAGCTGAAATTTATAATATATACTCTCTAGGGGCCCTTTATGCTCATGTGTTATTTTTTTTTTAAATCCGCCTACTGACACGCCCACAATTAAATAAAACAATTTTATTGAAACACCCAAGCTTGAGCTAGGGAGCGTTTTTTTTTTTGATAAAATCCTTTAAATGTTATATAACAAAATATGTAGAGCGTTCTTAACAATTTAACCATACTTAGACTTTTGTCACGCCCACCTATGAGGGATAGGAATAAGAATAGGGTATCCAACAGTTCGCCCAAGCGGACTGTAGCCCGT
Source organism: Portevinia maculata (assembly GCA_949715645.1). NCBI lineage: Eukaryota > Metazoa > Arthropoda > Insecta > Diptera > Syrphidae > Portevinia > Portevinia maculata. The sequence goes on along the minus strand of OX454528.1, from coordinate 5,138,899 downwards.
CCCTATGTTTTTTAAAAACAATATGTATAGACGGGCACCCACCGTGCATGGGGGAGCTAAAAATATCACTGTAGCGCCCCCAAAAAACAGCGTTTGTTGTAAAAGGCGACCAGGGACAAATCACATCTCTGCAATTTCAAAATTATTGTGACCATAGCGAGACATTTAACATCTTGAAGCTGTCCTGCAAGTTTTTTTAATAATTTGCGTACGCTCAAGGGGTTTTTCTGTAAATGTTAGAGTACTCTTATTAAAGACGCGTCTAATTGGGATGTATAGTCAGCTTAGCAAAATTGTACGCCTTAAATAACAACAAATCACCCTGAAACTCTGTTTCCCTTGTGTGAGGTGATTATTTCGATATAACTTCGAGAAGGGCGCAGTGGCGCAGATGTAAGTGTGTTGGACTACTAATCTAAAGGTCTCAGGTTCAAATTCAGCCGGGACCAAGTAACATATAAGTTGATTTCACTGCCCCAACTCTTGCCAACGTCTTTCAAACATCCAGAGTATTAATTGTTATGCGACGCTTCTTAAATTTTCCGCTCGGATTCGGCTTATAATTTTAGGTCGCTTCCAGTTCGCACAAGCAGGTTGGAGAAGCTAGGTTTAAGGCCTTGTTTGGGCCGTTAATACCTAATATAACTTCGAGAAGAGAAGTTGGAAAATGCAGAACAGAAGCAGTATAAACACGATCCCAATACATCTGCAGAGGGGCAGAGTAAATTGACTGTTACAGTCGAGCCTTTGAGCAGGGAACAGCTTAGAACAGTAGTTGGGATTATGTCAGGGGAGCTGAGCGGCACAGACTACAGGAAGCTGGTAAAATTTTGCAGGAAGATTGGATGTTTGGTCTATGGAAAGTGTTTGGGTATTTTTGGTTTCAATCGCGATTTGCCCTTCTTATACCTTGTGCTGTATGCGAACTGCATACCCCTATTTTAACCTAACCAAACCTAACCTACAAATCGAGCCTCAGTTGTGGTCCCATTTTTCTGCTCGTCGGGAAGAAAACATAAAGAGGGTGACTGCTTCAGTCCAATGTATGCTATCTAGCCCTAAGAGTGAAGTGCTGATTGAAGTGACTGTCTAACAGTCTAACCCCAAGCAGTCCTCTTTCTTTGAATGTTGATAAAAGGGTGAAGGAGCAATATTTTGATGCAAATTAGTTTTCACATCATGGTCTACAATCTACATGATACCTAAAAATTTCCAGGATTAGAAATGCTCTTTTGTTTTTGTTAAATACCCGCGAGTTAGTTCTAAAACAAATAAAAACCTCAACCGATAAGAACAAAGCATTTTAGGCAACTAATATCTTCATATTTATCGATTTCGTAGCCAGATATTATTATCTACGATCAGAGCCAAAATAGGGGACTTTATATATGTTAAATGTGATAACACATTTAGGTTACATATTAGACAGTATTAGTTGTTTTTTTGTTCATTATTAAACCAACGTTTGATTGAAAGCTAAGGCCATTGTAATTCGCTTTTTAATATTCATTGGCTAAGCTTGATGTGTAAACAAACCGTCAAATAAAATATGTATGTACATGATTCCAAAAATATATATTCAACCCACCCCAATAGCCAACTAGAACTCTCTCCAATGCTTATCAATAAAGAGATAAAATTACTCAGCTGTTCTCTTGCAAGTTGCAACCCCCACCCACTCTCACTCACTCTTCTTTTTTTTCTGAATGAAACTTCTTCAAAAACAGAATCTGCATATACCACAAAATAAATATAAAAAAAAGACTCATCATTATCCCTTACCAGACCACCCTCAATAATATAGTAAAAGCTGCCGGGGGAATAGTATTCAGCAAGCAGGAAAATTGAAAGAAAAATAAACAAAACAGGACGAGGTGGCCCAACTTAAGAAGGAAACAACTCTCATCAAACCAAATCCGATCCAACCTAAACGAAAGCTTTTGATTACATTTTAGAGCTTAGCCGAGTAAAAGAGACAAATAATGACACAGATGCAACGGCAACAACAATACGGCCACATAAAAATGATTACACACATCTCCCTACTAAATCGATTAATTCGTTCACATAAATGAGGGTAAAATCAGGATATAATCCTAGGATAATACTATGAAACGTAAAAATGTAGGCAAGACAAAACACAGAATCAGGGATTTAGTGGGAGGTTTGCAGGTGAAGGATCCACTAGAAATGATTTATTCGTCAGGCAGGCAAATATACAAACCTGGAAGAACTGATGCTGCATAAAAAGACAGGAGAACGCAATAAATGCAATATCCTTGTAGAGAGGAGAACTATCCGGTATTTTATGTTCACACTTAATATAATTATATGGAGTGATTTTTTTTTGTTATTTCTTTAATAAAAGTTGAAATGCTTTTTCACTGCACAGATAAACCAAAAAAATGCACTTCCAGATACAAACGAAAGAACACATACAACCCCTAACCGCTCTGAGTGACGTGATAGTAGTAAAAAAAAAATATACAACAAGACTAGGTAGGACAGAAGTAGTAAAACCCTTTTTAATTAGTTCATACTATCAACTATACGCGAGCGATATCCTTTTTCGCGAGTTTCGTAGTCACAATTTTTGGGCGTTTTTCATTTGAAATTGTAATTTTTGGTGTTTTTTTTTTTTTTTTTTTTAATTTTCGTCCTTTTTCTCTTCTATGCTTGCAACTGATGTGTGGCTGCTGCAAGTTGGTCGTTTGTGCTGCTGCTGCTGCTGCTACTGGTGATGATGATTTTTTTACTCGCTCTCCCTACATAATGTTCCTGTGCAATGCGTTGGGTAGTTTTCTTCTTTTGGGTGTATATACACTATTTTAAGGTGCGGCAATAGTTGTATTATTATGCGGCTCGCAACGTAACAAAAGCAATGCAATAGATGTAATAAGTAGAATCCTTATTTGATTTCTTCACACTTAACAGGACACTCTGGGCGATAGTTTGTTTTATTTAATAAACGAGATTAATAGAAAGATAGATAGGTGGGGTTGTAGAGGGTGGATTCGAAGGACGACTATAGAGTGATGCACAAAAATAAATTGAATCGAATTATGCGAATATCCTTTACAAATTGATTATTTATGTATTTTTTATCAAACGTATTTGTGCGTGTTGTATGACAAAAAATGAATTATGATGTACATATATGTTTATACTTATATTTGAATTTTTGTTAAAATGAAAAACACAACTTGCGTTCAGAGAGTGCAAGAACTAAATGGGGGTAGACTTTCAAGCTGACACAAATCAGAGGATCCTTTCGTTCGGTGTTCTGTGCTGTGCTGTGCTAGTACACACAAAACGGAGGGCATGTCTTTTTCCTCCCTCTCTATAACTGCAAAGTTTCTACGAGTCACCCACAGACCGAACTTAAGAACGATATAAAGAGGGAGATTTTATAGGTTCCTGGTTCGATGTTGCATACAGCATGCAGTTGCGCTGACTCTTGTGCAGTTGTAGGTATGACATTTGTTTTGAAACTTAACGCAGTACTACGTATTGAAGCAGGTCAGTGGGGGTGGGATATAGGTGTTGGTTTTTTTTTGTTCATGCAATTTTATGGGCAACAAAAGAACTTGAAACTGTGGCTGGATGAAGCGAAATGTTCAATTGTGCGTTACGGTGTTGCATATGCACTTGTTGTTGCATTGAAGGAACTGACTAAAAAAACATGTAAACAAATTGTAGAAAATTATTATGGTGGTAGGGGTTGAGTGTGGGCTTTTGCAAACAAACACAATAACTAAAATGTGTATTGACATCGTTAATTTGATTGAAGAATGGGTAGGTATATTCATCTCGCTTTGGAATTGCCATTGCAATATTTTCTTTGGAGGATTATTCTCATTTTCTCGCAAAGTAAAATGCATAATTGTTTGTAGAGGCCCGCATCATTAATTAAAAAATTGTAATCCCTTTGACTCATTGCAAAAGAAAGTTTAAAAAAAGGGACCCCCAATTTAAATACATAAGCGTTACCGACCCATACAGGACATTCTCCAACCTAAAGCTTAAGTTGTATGCTTATTCCGAGATGCAAATTCAGCAGAGGCTTTTTAAGGCAGTAACTCTTGGATGTTGAACAACACTAGGCACCAGAAGGGCCCATCGCGATCCCTAGGGAACCAACTGAAAACCAAGACTATGGTCTGTGCACTTAACCAACGACCATACCACGTCGAGTTAATCGGTTCTCGTCAGATCACCGCAATTAAACGACGTTGGGCGCGGTTAGTACGTAGATGGGGGACCGTTTGAGAACAACCGCGTGTCGTTGGCCAGTCCCATCTACAGAGTTGAGGTAGATAATACATACGTGGTATCACAATGGACCTAAATTGGTCTAAGTGTGTCGGTTTCTGCCGACAGCCACATAAACCTAACCTAACCATGGTCTGTGCACTGAAGAAACGTTTGGTGTTTGAACCTAAGACCCCTGTCAGTAGTCCACGCACTATTCATTGAACCACTGGCTCCACATATTTTAATTCCACATTAAATTGGTTATTGTCAGGCCCATAGCCACATACTTCAACAAATTAGGTGACAGTTAAAAATGCATATTCTCACAGTCGATTAAGTGAAAGCTCTGTTGACGACGGTGTAGAAATTAGTGTGGTTCAATCCTAATGGGGAATAAAAACATACGCCACCCATGAATGGAAAAAAACGAATGACACCTCGTTTCCCCAACCTCTACACCGAAAGTAGGATTACTGCCTGATTGTACAATGGACCGTAATCGAGTCTGAGTGCTTTGGGATTTGGATTTCCTTTTTATCACAAAAAAAAAGTGAAAACTCCGACTCTTTAGCTGGTGAAGAAGGCGATGATAGCGCGTTCTAACTTCTGTGTGATTGGCCGAGTTTAACTCTGCAGCTCATGACAATGACGAGTTCAATGCTAATCATCAAGAGAATGGAAACGCTGTTGCAAGAAGTTGAAACAATTATGAAGGAATACCAATCACATCTATAACTCTATAACATCTTAAACTCTCCTGCAAGTGTACATGCAAATACGTGGGTTGACACGACTGAAGATCCCCGGTTTCGTTTAAGGACGATCAAACAAAAATCAATAACAGGAACATGCACGCGTCGAAATTGTTAAAAAGAGGCAGGATCATACCAATGCAATAAAACCAGCTTTTGATTGGCCTCAGGAAGAAGTGATCCGAAACAAGAAAGCCTGCCGATTGTTATATAGGTCGAACCGGCGAACCCCACAGGCGGACCAGTAGGGATGCCATAAAGTGAGAGGGTTACGAACCATTTAATTCTGATCGTCACTTCGCCATAAAGTTAAAGAAGAAGATGAAGGGATACCCACATAAATACGTCTGACAGTACCATAGGCGACACCACGGTTAATTACGCTTTTTCCAAGCATCTTAAGGTGCTATTCTTAAGCGATACTACCAACTGCGAAGCTTTTGGGGAGAGCGACGATACTCCGGAACACTTCCTCTGTGATTGTCCTGCTTTTGCTCGTATCTCTTATAAATTTAACTAAATCTATTGCTTTATCAAAAATTGACTATGGTCTGCAAATCTACGGGAAGTGTTCCAAATCCTCACTACAACTTATCACAACACCTTACCACGCCGCCATCAGGACAAGTATGAGAGCCCTCTTAGGGTTGCTCATAATACATCGATGCATCGAAAACATCGATGTTTAGTATTCGATTGCATCGAATCAATCCGATGCATCGAAAGCATCCGATGTTTAACGATGCATCGATGTATTTCATTCGATGCATCGTAGCATGAGTTGTTAAGCGAACAAATGCAGAAACATCCATTATCATCTTTAAGTATAAGATCCTCAGACAATAGCTGTACAAATAAAAACGGCAGCTGTGTAAACAAAGTGATTTTGATAAGACAACAGATGTCTATTTTATTATAAAGAGAAAAGATTTGATTGTTTGTTTGTTTGTTTTGAATAGGCAGGCTCCGAAACTACTGAACCGATTTGAAAAACTGTTTTACCATTAGAAGCTGACATTATCCCTTATAGACACAGGCAACGGGTAGGGTTGTGACCGATAAATTAGTATTCATTAAGATATCCTTACTATAATAAAACTGTAACTTTTTTTCTGGCTCTAATGTGTTTGACCGGATTTGATTAAAAACGTACTGCACGAAATTGATTCCGGTTTTCACAGTTGCATTGAAAATTGTCGAGATTAGGAGATAGAATATGTTTTGCCATTATCTGCTGTCCGGAAGCGGAGATCTAAGCTGATATCTAAGGAAAGTTGTAACTCTCGAATGCTTTCCAGCTCCTAGAAATTATGTACAAAGATTTTAAGATATAAATCATCTTTGTAGATTTTCCTGAAGTTGAACAATAAGCATTAATATAAATTTTATACAATTCAGAAAAAAAGTAAAGTGTTCGATAGGAGCTAGATCTTTGGATTTTCCTAGCGTTGAGTGGAGGAAAATTTGTGTGTGTGTGTGCGGCACAAATCTGTTTCTACTCTGTACCTTTTGTGCTGTGTGCTTTTTCTTTCTTTTTTTATGCACCTTTTGCAGTTTGTGTTGTTTTTTTGTGGCGCATGGGATTGAGAAAGATAGGGTATGGAATGTAAATGAGATTGAGAGGGAGTCACACTGAGAGTATATCCATATAATAAGTAGGGACACTCTCGGCGTTTTCTTTATCAGTTCTTATCAGCAAGTATTTTGTTTTAAATTTGCGAAGTGGCAGACTGGCGAAGCAAGGCGAGCATGGGTCATCTAGTAAGCAATATGCACAGAACACATATGTCCAGGTATAGCTGCAAGAAACATCCATTATCATCTTTAAGTATAAGATCCTCAGACGGCAATGGTAGCCAGCTCAGTTCCATCGGATAGGCTTTTTTCGAAAGCTTCACAGGTATTGAGTCAGCAAAGGAATAGAATCAAACAAAATATTGTTTATGCAAAGTTTGGAGCGGAAGTATTGGGATTTTCAATTTTAATAAAACTAAGCTAAAATAAAAACCTTGGATAATGTCTTTTTTTATTTCTTATTTTTAGCTCATATAATACAATACGTCGATGTTCTTAATCGATGCATCGAAAACATCGATGTTTTTAATCGATGTAACGTTTCGATGCATTACATCGAATAAAACATCGATGTATTTTTTGAATGAACATCCCTAACTGCCCTCCGCTCAACTCCCATCAAAAACATACTCAAAGAAGCAGGACTTCCCCAACTAGCTGACAGGATCTGCCTCCTTACTTCAACCATCATTCAGAAAATCAACTCACCACACCTAACTCCCATTCACATCGACGTCAGAAATGCTTTGAAGCGGAAAAGAATCCAGAGAATTCAATCAACTTTATGTAACGCCCTCACGTCCGCAAGAGACTTGGGTATTCCCATCACGATCCAGAACCACAAAAGAAATGAGAAACCGCCCTGGAACCTTCCAAGCTACGCGACTAATACGGAACTGTGCTACTACACCAAATCCACAACCAATCACAACATCTACATGACCTTTTTCCTTAGCATCGCACACAAATACGAATCCCTCGGATGGAATCTCCTTTTTACGGACGCATCAAAGACATATGCCCACACATCATTTGCAGTTGTAAATGAAAATGGTTCAATCCTGTCCAAAGGCCTACTACCAAACTACACGTCTATTTTTACTGCAGAAGCATTTGATATATTTAAAGCAATAAAACACTGTCACCAAAAAAATACAGCCATATTTTCTGACAGTCTATCTACCATATCCGCAGTAAAAAACATAACAAACTCCACCGGAATAATCGCAACCCTAAGCGACCTTCTCGTCTCCAGCCGCAAGCCACTGAAAATAATTTGGATCCCTGGCCACTCTGGGATCAGTGGGAACGAAGCAGCTGACAAGGAAGCCAGATCAGCGGCAAAAGAGCCTTTGATAATGTTCTTTGCACAAAACAAAAAAGACGTCAAAAACTACCTCCTTGAAAACTGGAAATACAAACAAAAAATTGATTGGACAAACTACAGCCACATACAAAAACTTTAACCCAAACGGCGTAAAAACAATATACCCCAGCAACGTCCCGCAAAAGAACATACATCAGACTTAGACTTGGCAACTCATACATCACGCACAAACACTTTTTCAACAAGGAACCTCCGGCTCTTTGCCACCTTTGCGAAGAAAACCTTACCCTCTCCATGACACACCTACTGTCGTCTCCAAGTCATATCAACTTGCAAAAACGCGTCCGACCATAGTCTATCCCACGTCACTATCGATAATATTAACCTAGTTTACAACATTTTTGCCGAACTAAATCTCGTTAACTCTATCTAATACCTTATCACTTATCACTTTTATTCTACCTAGTTGAAAGCCCTGGCAGCTAACGCTAGTTCCATAAGCTATTAATTTTGTAATTTACTTCCACTTTAATAAAATAATAATAATAATAATGCTCGTACCTATCAGGTGGCAGGTATTCGGTGCTGATGTGATGACTGCCGAAAATCTTAGCTCTTCATCATTGAAGCACCCCCTAGTATGTACTCGTATTTCTCAAAAAAAAATATAGAATTACAATGGAAAATATCGCGTGATAGACTTCTAACATCTGACTTGGCTAACTCAGATGTTAGAAGTCTATCACGCTTCATTAGAAGCTCCAAATGGTTTTAGCGGGTAGTGGTAGATACTCCCGATCCTAGTGGCATCACAATGGACCTCTTTGGTCTAAGTGTGTTAGCTTTCGGCTAACAGCCACCTCAACCTAACCTAACCTAATGGAAAATATCACACCCTCACAAAAAAGAGAAAATCCGTAGGCGATCGTTATCGAAACCGTCAAAAAGGAGTCATTTCATTATACATATAAATGACCATCAAGCATGACATTGATGCATGTGAATTGAGCACCATAACTTGCAGGAGTCCCTTAAATGCAGCTGACAGTTAAATATATATTTTTATTCACCAGCAAATGAAGGTATTCTTAGAAGGCCTTGTGTTGACCTTTTATGAAACGAAATCTTAATGGCGACATTAACTTGATTAAACAATAAAGAAACGAAATAAAATCAAAGTCAATGAGCAGAAAATAGAAACAAAATAAATCATCACTGGCAACGCCACTTCAACCCTTTTTATACCCTATTCTAGGGGTATATTAATTTTGACGCATAGTTTGTAACATACCTTAATATTGCCCGTAGACCCCTAAAAGTTACTATATTTATGATCAGCATCGATAGTAATGTCGATCTAGCCATGTCCGTCCGTCCGTCCGTCGGCAAAAATTAGGCCTTTAAACTGGACCTAGAGAGCTGAAATTTTAACCATATACTCTCTAGGGTCCCGAAATAATCAAGTTTAAGAATTTTTGAAATCCGCCCACAGACACGCCCACAAACTCAAAAAAACAAAATTTTGGAAAAAATCGAATTTTGAGCTAGAGAGCTGAAATTTTTTATATATGATCTATGGCCCATAAAACTGATTGGGACATAAAATTTTTAAAATCCGCCCACTGGCACGCCCACAATTAAATAAAACAAATTTTGGGAAAAATTGAATTTTAAGCTAGAAAGCTGAAATTTTTTATATATGATCTTTGGCCCATAAAACTGCTTGGGACATAAAATTTTCAAAATCCGCCCACTGACACGCCCACAATTAAATAAAATATTTTTTTTGAAAAACCAAAATTTGAGCTAGGTAGCTGAAATTTTTAATATATACTCTCTAGGGGCCCTTTATGCTCATGTGTAAATATTTTCAAAATCCGCCTACTGACACGCCCACAATTATTTTTTTTTTATTTTTGAAAGTCCAAAGTTTGAGCTAGGGAGCTGAAATTTATAGTATATACTCTCTAGGTGCCCTTTATGCTCATACTTAAATTTTTTTTAAATCCGCCTACTGACACGCCCACAATTAAATAAAACAATTTTATTGAAAAACCAAAGTTTGAGCTAGGGAGCGTTTTTATTTACAAAAGCTTAGTTTTTTCGATAAAATCCTTTAAATTTTTGTCACGCCCACTTATGAGATATAGGAATAAGAATAGGGTATCCAACAGTTCGCCCAAGCGGACTGTAGCCCGCCCCTATGTTTCTTCCTAACAAATGTATACATTTACTGAATAACAAAACAAACTCAAACCCATAAATACTATTATAGAAAATTCATTGAACAAAAATTATGCCAGACAATGATCAAACAAATGCACCGCCTCAGAGCAGGCGTCAATCGAACAAAGTTGCAGAACACAGGATGGAAAAATAAATTCACAAGTTACCCTAAATTGTACCCCTTCTTGCAATGCCATGATAGAACCGCCATGTGGCTTCGGCTTCCCAAGGAAAAATAAACGAACAAGAAAAACAAATCACACCCAACACAATTCTATAGGACACACAAATTGAAAGCTTAGCAATATCTCACGACTCATTGTGTAACATATTTTCGAAAGCTTTCCGGGTTCCATAACACCATTGGGATAGGTTCCTTCAAAAGCACTATGTACCATTCAACAACCCCCCAAAGTTGTGAGGCAGCCAGCAGTTACCACTTGACTCCCCAGAACTTTGTGTCAAAAGAGCATTGAACTCTGTGCAGGGGGCGTGTGTGCAGTTGGTTCTGCTACCAGTGCTCTCTATATCAACTGCTGATGTTAATGTGAAATTAAAAGGACAACAAAAACCTACTTAACCTAATGGCTGAGAAGGAAACTGAGGATTATTATTATTTTTCCTTAGATAATTGAAGAAGGATTGGTTGGGGTTATTACCGAGTTTAGGGGCTTGAGACTTATCAAGCTTAGTTAGTTGTTGTTACGAGTACTTTAAAATAGACACGGGTAGTTGTTTGGAATGTGATTAGGAAAAATGAGGAAACCACCGACTATACCTGTGAATGAGTAATTCAACGAGGAGTAGTGTAGGAATTCTGGAAACAGGTATATACTGCAAAGTCAGGTGCAAATTTGTTACGCAGCGTGAGTTAGCACAATAAACTGAAAAACGAACACTTCTCCGATTGTCTGTCATGAAAAAATACAGGCTTTCCGTAAACTTTAATAAAAGAAAGGATTCAACCCAAACAATTGGTCCATTATAGGGCCAATGACTAAGCATGTCACAATTTATTCCGCCAAAATCCAACGCGAAAGGTTGGATGGGATTCAAATCATTATTAAACCCAGACTTTTTTCACAATTGCTACCTACTCAGCTCGTTCATTGCATATACCATTCGAATTTGTCATCTATTTTCGCGAAGAAGCTGCATGAAGGGGACAATACAAAAGAATAATTTCTAACGAGCCGCACCGAAGCCGAATCAAATACTAAATTTGTAAATGAATCAGGACAAGTCATATTCATATACATCAACCAACTCCAATACGGGTCAAATTTCAGCAATCAGTTTTATTGCTGGCGACGAAATGAACATCAAATGGACCTGCCATTGTCGGGTTTACCGACTCCGTTTTTTCTAACCTGATTTGGACTGCATTTGTTTGCTGTTTTATTAGTCATAAGCCCGCTTATCCACTGAGGAAGAAGCTTTTGCCAACTTGCACCGGCTTGCAGAAAGAACAAGCGGCATCATGTTCTTTCTTCGACCTTTTTCTGAAGCAGATGGTGCGCATAGCAGGTGTCAATACGGAAGTCACTATCATAAACCGATCCCTTCCCATATTGAGATTTATGAACGGTATCGGCTGCTCCCAGAGTACCGTGAAAGGGGCTCTCACGACGATTGAAGAACAGGCGCAAGTGATTGGTCTTTATGTCAACGACGACAAAATCAAGTGTTTCAACAAATATACTTTCATCTGTGCCCCGACTAGGGCAAAACGACACTGTTGATAACAGGAAAATCGAGGTAATGAGCGAGTTATTCTATCGCGGTATAAACATCACCATAAGTAGAAATCCGACGAACAATTTATCTGGGATATCACTAAAAAATTAGTTCAAAACTCCTAACCAGGAAGATTAAGTGCAGCTCCATAAATCACTGATCCTGTCAGTTCTGCTTTATTACGGCGAGTGCTGCAGCTAAACTCTTTCAAGAGAACAAGTCTTTGTCGGATATTTGATCAGAGTGAGAGGACAGCGAATGGAGGAAAAAATACAACTGTAAAATCTATTAGCTGTACCAAGAGTGAATGAACGCCAGAAAGTCAAAAATTCCTTCCAGCGAAGAAATAACAATGCTTCAGGCAAGGAAATCTAAATTACACTTCCTATGTTCGAAGAGACAAGGCAGATCGAACCTTCGTTTTCAAAACCAATCCATAGCGGTTGCATTCCCGGGATTGCAGGGGATGCAAGGAATTAAGTAAGTATACTTTCGGGGATACCAATATGATCAATACTTCTTTGTGCCATAATGAATATAAATACATATTGACCTTAAGGACCATTTAGACGATCATTTATAGTTTTAGTTTCAGTTGAGCTGTCAGTTAAGCTGATTTGTAAATAAGTTTCACTTCAGCTATCATTTCCAAAGGCAGTTGCGGGTGCTTTCGAGTTGATGAATTTTTGTTTTGTTCTGTTATTATTGTCATTTAAATTCCGACGGCTCACGATTAAATTGAAAACTAAACTGAATACTGAACTGTCGTCTAAATTCATTGCATTTTTAACTGATCGTCTAAAAGGGTCTTTCCATATGATAGAAGAACGGCCGCCGGGACGTTGCAGAAGAACAAGGTTTTTGTTGTTTACGTGTTTGTCAAAAAAAATCCTGTACAGTGTCTTTGTTGTTGACTACTCTATATGTACGTTTTGCTACAACGAAACTAGTATTCACTGCTAAAAACAATAGAAGAGTGTAGTGTATTAATGCATGTGCCAACACAACAATCGAATGCGACTAGAAACTTGTCTATCGATATGACAACTCTTGCAATTCAAGTGAATGCCGAATTGAAGTCAAAAGCGACTTGTGATTAGGAAGTCGGCTGTAAGCTGCTTCATTAATGTATTATATCTATTTATACTTAATAAGATGACCATATCTCTCTTTCCTCGACTCTAAAGTGAAAGTTGGGGTGGTCTGGGGTCAGATCACGTCAAATGAAAATGATCGAACGACTAGTTCTACTAGTCTCTATCTATGTCTGTAGATATAATAGAGACAGCTATCGTCAAACGATCATCGTCTTACGTGATCTTTCCCCTGGATAACTTAAGAAGTAGAAAGGTTCCCTTTCTCACTGTGAGACCTTTTTTTTGTCTAAAATAGGTACATTTTGTTACATTCCACTGTTAACCGGAAGTAAATAGAATAGGAAGTTCCAAGATCCGTGGAAGCATTCACGTCCAAAAACTTATGTCAGAGAAGATGGTGCGACCGGCTCAGTTGTTACTGTCGTGTTAAAATGAGAGATCCTACGAACCCCGTCAAAAAGGCAATATCAGTCAAAGTTCCAATACAATCGCGAAAGAAAGAAAGGCCAGACCTAAAAACTCCTGGATCACACCAGCATTTGATTGACCTATGTGATGAAGTGATTCGAAATCGGATGGTCTGCCGATACTTTTTAAGGCCAAACCGCGAATCCCACAGTCAGGTCGGGATGCAGTGATCGGGAAGGTTGTAACCCCTTTAGTACAGATCATAACCTCGTCGTTAAAGAAAAACTATGAATCGAAAGTAGCCCACGCTACAGTAATTGACATCGGCCGGGTCCAGTAATAAATCTAGTGTGAAGTCCCTTTCATGCCTATGAAGAAATTTAAGTGAAAGAGATTACTAATCCATGCTCTACGTTAAATTGGTTAGTCCATCGACTTCAGTGTGACACTTTTTTGTCTATCTTTTCACAAAAAAAACATCCTTTAAGACGTACGTCAAGAAGCTTAGCTATAACTACTTCCTGCCAATATAAGTTCGGTTTAATAATAGTCAATCCACTCAGACAGTCGATGATCAAAAATCGGACCGTCTCTAACCAAACAACAACAGAAAAATTAACAAAAACAACCCAAATTTCAAATTCACTATAAAAACTAAATGTCCTTCATGATTCAATAAGCAAATACGCCATATTTCCTTTTCCTTTCCCTATCCACTTAATCTAAAAGGTTCGTTGCCCTGAAGAAATAAAACCAACACGAAAGACAAAGAAAGCAAAGATAATAAAAAAAATTACAAAACATCCTTCAACATTGAAATTAATGGCAGACAGAAGTCTACGTCTCGTCTACGTCTCGTCAGCGATCGCCGAAATCCCAATTCTCTCGTTGTTGACATTCTCCTTCTCCTTCCAAGCCAATTCATTCTGATAATCCTCACCCACACCAACACAGATGCTGTCTGCAAGTTCATTATTCAAATCCTCACTCAATTTCCCCGATCACCTCAACACATACGCAATGAAACATCGTAGAGTTGCAGAAAACCCACAAAAATGGCGACTTTGTCCTACAAATCCTATAGCAAATGCAAATCGTTGCAAAATTTGAAGAAAACATGCATTTCAGGAAGATTTCGGATGGGAATTTAAAAAAAAAAACACAATTCAAACTTAACGGCTATGCACTTACCTCACCCAATAACAGCTTCTGCTCCTTCATCTGTGCTCAACATCACGTTGACGTCGTCCTCCTCGGTTAATGGCACTGGAAATGACGGCCGAAACAACGGTCTACGTACAACTGACCGATTGTTGAAGGTCGTCGCGAAACGTTGAATGCAATGAGAATGAGCACCGCTGCTGGATTGCATCAGCTGAGTGTGAACCTGCGGCAAGAAATTCATTTGATTGAAAACACCTAACGCAAGTTGCCGTTGGTGCTCTTGAAACTGCCTGAATTGGTCACTGTTCATTGTCAAAATATATTCCTTCACCGATTTAACTTTGAACTTTCGCGACTCGAATCAATGAAAACACACAATAAATGGAATAACACAACCGTACACTTTGAAATTAAGAAAATTTAAACCGAACATGCAGGCAGCTTGAGAATTGAGATAGCTATGTGATTAATATTTGTTCAACCGTTATCTTCCTTCGGGTTTAGATCGTGGAAGACTTCAATACAGAGATACACATGCGCTGTGCTAAGTCCCGGAATTGTACTTCACACGGACGAATTCCGCGACAAGATTTTAATCATAATTTGAGTCGAGTTCATTTTTGTTCATCAGTTGATCGTGTTTTGAGTTGATTTTGGGTGGAAGAAGCAGATAAATTAAAATGTGGGGAAAAGCTTCTCACTTCTTTGTAGGCATGATAGTGAATGTTAGATGCGGCATTGCCAGGTTGATGTGAATAATGTTCGTTGCACTAAAGTAAAATGGATAATTATTTTGTTGCAAAGTGAATGGTTGAGGTGAATAACGTTCGTTGCAAAAGAAGGAAATGGATAATTATTTTGTTGCAAAGTGAATGGTTCAGGTGAATAACGTTCGTTGCAAAAAAGGAAAATGGATAATTATTTTGTTGCAAAGTGAACGGTTGAGGTGAAGAACGTTCGTTGCAAAAATGTAAAAGGGATAATTATTTTATTGCAAAGTGAATAGAAGATTGAAGAAACTTTATTGTTCGTTGAAATTAAAAGAAGTGATTTGAAAAGACTAAGTTGGCGTGCCGTTTTCGATGGATTTTTAATTTTTACCAATTTGTACGAAATCAAAGAATGTCGCGTTGACTTTGTTCTGCTGCGTTTTAACGGCGTTATTATGTTAATTGGAAAATGAGAACTTCTCCGATTTCGTACAAAAAAAATATAAAATATTATACATATTAGGCATTACCAGGACCGGAAAGAACATACCATTTTACGTCGACTCCGAACGGCCAATTTGAGAAGATTCTTATGATTCTTGGGACCCTCACTCTTCTGATGTTTGTCAGACTTTCGCAAGACGTTTAGCACTGGAAACAAACATTAGGTGTTATGCAGCTCTGGCGTAGTACCATGCAGGACGGCCTAAAACTATCACTGCAGAGGCCATGAGTAACCAGCGCTTGTCGGGTCGCTTAAGGCGACTAACTAATAACGCAAATGAAATACAAGTGCAGTAAGAAATTTGGCGCGTTCAATTTGCAAGGCAACTGCAAGTTCACTACTAATTAAATGTCTATCACTTGCCAAACGATGGTCACGTGAGTTATTTGATCAATGATAAAAGGTAAAATAGTAGTCACTAGTAGTTGACTTGTAAATTGAACGCGCCCATTGTCATCATTCAGTACCTAAATATCACTGAACGACCAAACAGACTAAAATGCTAGGTAAGTCGTAGAATTTCGCATCACGAAACGTCAAACTGAAAAATTGTACCAAATTGTGCTGTTCTACTACTGCTGAAAGAACTGCCAATTGACTGGAAATATTGAAAGCGAAAGCGCTTTTCAAATATCATTTCGCTTTTAAAAGTTATCAAGTGATATTTTTTTACAAGGAGTTACAGGACCCATTATTTTCCAGATGCGATAAACTGTGGAATTTTTTGTTCCCAAGTTTTTGATGCGAAGAGTTATCCCATGAGTTACAGTTATGAGTTCCATAGGCACTATTGGAATGAAAATCAGACATTTGGGGCGTTTTAACTCCAAGAACCCTTTTAGTCAACCTTTTCCTTTTCAAAGTTGTGCAATTTTTGCCTCTTGTCAAAAAACAGCAACTCAATCGTTGCGCATGCAAAAAATACAATTTCTTTTCATTAACGCATTTTTTCTTTCTCTTTATCAAGTGAACATCCAATAATATTTTTCGCATACGTCCAAACATGGTAATGGCGTGTTAAACCATAGACATAACGTGCAATATTATTAAATGCAACGTTTAGTTCACGCTAAGTAAGTGCATTGTGGAAACAATAAATGTAAGAACTAAATTTAATTAAGGGAATGAGTAAGGACCTAACTAATATTAATCTGGTGCTTACTGGGGTGAAGTTCTGCGATAGAGAAAGGTTCCTTAGACTGTACGCACATGGTCATTCCCTTGCATACATGGGTTAAACCAAACTTCAAGGTTTTTAGCTTTGTTCAGAAACTCGATAAAATTGCGGTGAAGCGCTTGCATTGTGTTGTGATCCGCACAACTAAGCGATCTGCTCACATCAAAGCGCCATCTTCAGCCTTTCCTAAACAAATTTTCAAATCCATTAGTAGTCCAATAAACACATTTATTTATTCCTCATATGCACATTACTTCGTTTACCCACATTTCGTTTTGTTCATGAGTATCTACCTGGCAAATGCGGTCATGTGTAGTCGTTTAAATAGATGACTCGTAATTCTACCCCGGTTGTCCTGCGTCATATGTAAGCATTAGGCGAACATGCAACACGAATACGAATACGAAGTCATTTATGAATGGGCGACACGCGACACCGACTTCGGGCAATAACACCCAAGATGCCAGGCATGCATTTAAAATAGAACGTACGAAGGAAAACGCTGATGTTGGTTCTTGCTCAATCAAGTGTTTAAGCAATGATTGGGAAATACCAGAAAAGGCGGTATTCTCAGCAGTAAAGAACTTAAGCAAGGGAAATCAAATGGATGAATGTGACTATTGGAAGGGATTGAGGAAGGAGAAAAGGACAGCATAATTTCAATATAAAAGGCGATGGACATGCAAAGCAAAAGGCAGAGTTAGTTGAAGTTTGTTTAGAGTTAGTTATACTGAATAGAAGGTAATAGCGACGCAAAAGACGGTAAGCTTTCTATCAGATAGCAATAAACTATATACAAACTTAAACAATAACGAAACATAAACCATTAGTTATAATTTATATATAAAACTAAGACATAGTAAACACAGAAGCCAAACCGTTAGTAACGAATAAAAATCAATAAACCAACGTACATCAAAACTACAAAACAGTTTATAGACATTTTGCTAACTCTACCGGCATCTACTCTTCTCCCAGCGGGAAAGCACGGTAGACATCGGTCATAGCAATTGGTGGCAGCGGTGGAATACTCAAAAGGGTCCCAACTACCAAACAAAAAACGCCATAAAGGAAGACAGACCCATCTTAAACGCTATATAAGGATCTAAAAATAAAACAAAAAGTGTACTAGCGTGCTGGGGCTTGGATGCTGTAGGCCAAGTTTGCGCAGTAAAGAAAAAATCCCAGGGTTACAATCAGCTGTAGACCACTTCTATTAATGACTAGGCATTTCGTTTTCACCAGGTGAAGTCTTCAACAGTTTTCTGAGGCCAATCAAATGCTGGTGTTGCTGCATTTGAGCCTGCCTCTCCCTTTCAACATGACAGTACTAACTGAGCCGGTCGCGCTCCATTTTCTTCGAGCTGGGTGTGAAGGATTCCTCTGATCTTAGGCAATCTTGTCCATCTTTGTTACTCCTGATATATAATTTTTAGATTCGAGAACGTCAAACAAATGCATTTCAGCATTTGATTGGAATCAGTACCGAGGTGATCTTAAACGCAGAGGACTGCCGATGCTTTTTGACGTCGAGGCGGTGGGCAGACCAACAGGGATGCAGTAAAGTGGTAGGCTAATGTCTCCTTAAATCCAGATTATAACCTTGTCGTATAAGAAAGAGCAGAAAGACATCAAAAGAATGCATGTGGTGTGGTTTAAATCAACGTAAACTTCAGCCAAAGTTCCAAACCAAAATAAACACTCTTATCTTCAATTTTTTCTCATTAATAATGATAATATATATTTCTTTTTTTCAAACATTTAACTTACTTAAATAAAATAAAATTAATTTATAAAAAAAAACATGATAAAGGAGGAATATAAGAAAAAAAAGATTTAAGTGTAATAGTAAATAGTTACCTACAAAAAAGAAAAACAAAAAGAATATTTATATGTATGTATATAAAAAAAAAAGTTTTTTCAAAAATTTCTTTCCATGAAAAGAAACTTATAAAATAGCAAATTTCCCTAATGAAAACAAAACTGAATAAAAAACAATTAAGCTTAACAATTAAAAAAAATATATATGGAGGAAAAAATAGATTAACTAATACATTACATAAAATATTTAACAAATTTAGATAATAGGATAATCCAAGAAATAATGTAAACAATAGAGCATTTTACAAAATAAACAAAAACCAAAATTATTAATATAAAAATTAACATCACAAATAAATGTTCGTTATTTAAGTTTAAATTGTGTAATAAAAAACAGGATTTGATTGAAATTTCTTTTTTTCACTTTTTTTTATCTTTGTTGGTTTTTGTTTTCTTAAATTTTTAAGTTTTTCATTTTGTTTTTATGTATAATTTATGTATAATATAAAATTGTATAATAGAATAATCATATATATATTTTGTATATATAGATATATACTTTTTTGCTTTTACTTAATTTAACAATTTCTTTTCTTCTTTTTTTTTTGTTGTTTGTTTTTCTTGTTTAATTTTTTGAGTTTTTTGCTATAACTTTGTTGTTTATGTTTTCTTTTCTTTTCCCTTTTTTTTCTTTTTTTGTTTGTTCACTTAGTACTTACGTTTTTCAATATTGTTGTAGTAGTAAAATATTTATTTTTGTTATTTGTGTTTGTTTTTTATTTACTTATTTATACATTATGTTAAAATGTTGTTGGTTGTTTTTTTTTTTTGTTAATAGTATTTACAAATAGTTTGCTGGTTATTTCTGTTGATTTTCAGTAATTTTTTTTTGTTAGCCTTTGTAAATTTTCTAAAAAAAATTTAGGGTTTTTTCTTTTTTAATTTCAACTTTGTAGCGTTATGCAAATATAGGAGGAGATTTAAGCCTGCAGTTAAGATTTGTGGGGAAGAGGGTCGTTTTTGAAAGCGCCAAAGTTGCAAACGTCAAATATGCAATCGTCCTGTCAATACACAAGCCTTGTAGTTTTCAAATGCATTAAAATTGGATCCCTTAACCCTTATTTTGACACACTAAATAAGTAAATTATTTTTTCTCGACCAATTTCATCATTCATTTAAATTTTGTGGCCATCGATGTTGTCATGATGACGTTTCCGAACTTATAACTTGCTCAATTAGTCAATTAGTGTTTGGTGTTTTCGAACACTTTACTTTTGCGTTTAAGAACATTTTTCTTTCTTTTTTTGAACTCAGTCTAGGGCGTAAGGAATCAATTTAAAATACTTCAGTTGTGGTCCTACAAGTGCGGTTTGCTTTGAATTACTTATATGTATAGCAAATGTTTTCAAGTTGCTCATCGATCCGGTCAGGAGTAGCACAATTTGGGCCCAAGTCTTTGCTTTATAAATCTTTGGCTTAGTTTTATTATTTGAAGAATTCTATTATATTTCGAATAAACTCTTTTAATTTTCCCTGTATTGAACTATTTCACAAGGTTTTTATTTCTCCGACGATGTGTAGGTACATTTGTTATACCATCGATACTCCGCAAGGTAGTTGAACATCAACCACACATGCACCTAGAGCCTGACGAATGCTTCTGGTAACAATTACTACTGCTAAATTCGTTTATAAAATGCGCACCAATACAGCACCTTACACAAATCAAGATGCCTATATTTTGCAACCTATTTCAATTATGTGCAGTTCGTTCGTCTGCCAAGCTTACTCTGGTGTTGCGTGCAAGCTTACTCTATCGATTTACACTGAATGGTTGAATGAAACAACAACTTGTGAATGCTTTCACTTGAAGTAAATGGCTGGAATAACAGCGCTGTTTCACGACGCAACTTTAAAAAATGAACGGTGATGCCTTTCAATTGATGCAAAATGTTTGCGTCAACGAACGTGTTGCAGAGCTAATTGAAAATTAACTGTAACAGGAAAGATGGATGAAATCCCTAATGCAGTGCTCCGTAACGCAACACTACTGTAGTGATTAAAATGTACTTATAACGTTGACATCGTAATGTTAACGCATATAATAGGCAATAACAGAAACTTTTGCATCAAAAACAGTCATTTTGCATTGCCGTGAAAAGGTTGTTTTGCAAAGGATGAAGGTTAGGTTAGGTTAGGTTTATGTGTGTGTCGGCAGAAGCTGACACACTTAGACCAATTTAGGTCCATTGTGATACCACGTATATTATCTACCTCAACTCTGTAGATGGGACTGGCCAACGACACGCGGTTGTTCTCAAACCGTCCCCCATCTACGTACCAACCGCGCCCAACGTCGTTTAATTACGGTGATCTAACGAGAACCGATTAACTCGACGTGGTATGGTCGTTGGTTGCAAAGGATAAAAGCATCACTTACCTATGAACGATGCGCATTTTGTTTATAACTTTTAGGACTTTAGCTAATGTCTTCCGGCAGCGAATTCTCCAAACTATGAAAACAAAAGGTTGGCCATTAATATCGCTGTCAAGCACAGAAAACTGACAAAATTTAAAGTTGATAAGAGGGCTACAACGATTGAGCACGTTCAATTTGCAAGGCAACTGCGAAATCCCTACTATTTATTTAACCATCTATCACATACCTCGATATTAGGCCTTAACGGCCCATGCAGAGCCTAGAACCTAGCTTCTCCAACCACTTTCATGCGAAGTGGAGGGGACCTATAGTTTTACACCGAATCCGAACGGAAGATTTGAGAAGCTTCTCATGAACGTCCGACGTTCGCAAGAGGCGCCAATAACACGCGGTATTCCCAAGTGGTCCCCCATCTAAGTACTAACCACGCCCTATGTCGTTTAATTGCGGTGATCAAACGAGAACCGATTGATTCGACGTGGCAAGGTCGTTGGCCATCTGTCACTTAACTAAATGTTGGTCACGTTAAATATTCGACCTGTCCTCAAGCCAAAGAAAACGACTGCAACAGTCATTTCAGTCAGGAGTCCACTCTAGAGTTAGATGCAGTGAAGAGGGAGGATTTTGATCCCTTTAGTACAGATGATAACATCACCGTTAAAGGGAAAGAAGACGTATATCTCATATGCAGCTAAATCGATGCAATTGAAGTCTGCCGATGTTTATTGTCGAACCGGAAAACCCCACAGGCGGACCAGTAGGGTTGCCATAAAGTGGAAGGGTTACGTGATCGTTACTTCGCCATAAAGAAAAAGAAGAACAACAACATTTATTTAAGTGAATGCATTTGCATTTGAAAATGCAAACTCCTAATTAGGAAGACCAAGTATAAGCTCTACAAAACACTGATACTGTCAGTTCTGCTTTATGGTGCCGAAAGGAGAGCCGAAAGGAGAGCTAACTTTGGGTTCTTTCGAAAGAAAAATACTCCGTCGGATATTTGGTTCTGTGTGCGAGGAGGGCGAATAGAGGGCGAATGAAGGAGAAGATATAACGTGGATGTAGTGCAAAAAGCTAAACTACGTCGACTAAATCGACTCCAGCGAAGAGCATCTTCGACTCCCAGCCAACAGGTTCGAAACGACAAGAAAATCTGAATGGATTGGATGGACAAGTGGAAGCAGCGTGCTCGGAATCGCGGAGGATGGAAGGCTGCAGTGTCTCAGGCAGAGACTCCCCACGGGTCGGGAGCCTGCTAAGTAAGTAAAAAATGTATTTGCATTACGAAGATTTACCACTTCAACTAACAGCACAAAAGCACGGAAAATACACGGCGAACCGCACAGGCGGACGAGTACGGATGCAGTTAAGTGGGAGGATTATGATACCTTTAATCCTAATCATAGCAACAGTTAAGGAAGAAGAAAACACTCAAAATACACGCGGGAAAAAAAATATATAATATATAACCCTCAAATTTTGATGCACACCTAGTGATCCGCTTGTGCGGTTCGGCCTTAAATCCGTCTTCTTCTTCCTTTACGACGAGACTATGATTAAGATTAATGGGATTATAACCATCCCACTTAACTGCATCCCTACTGGTCCTCCTGTAAAGTTCCCAGATTTGACATCAATAAAAATCGGCAGGCTTTCTGGTTTCGGATCACTTCATTACTGAGGCCAATCAAATGCTGGTGTTGTGCATTTGTTTGATCCAAGAGTGGCCTGCCTCTTTTTAACGATTTCGACACGTGCATGCTCCCTTGATTGATTATTGTTTGATCGACCTTTTACGACACCGGTGATCTCCAGTCGTGTCAACCCACGGATTTTCATGAACATTTGCGGGACAGCTGTAAGATGTTAAGTGTGTCGCTAGGCTCTCCTGGATGCTAAAATTACCTAGATGTAGATTTCCCTACTTAGCCGCATTTAACGACAAGCGCCGTTTGGAGGGCGCTGCAGTGATATTATAAGACCCTGCAGGGGCTTTCCGCAAAATCCTCCAAACCAGCCTTACACTGAAATGCAAGTGCTGCGTTGTTTACTAAAATCCCTGATAGGTAACACAGTTTGCCCGGCGTTTTCTACACATATGGCATATTTTACGATAGGGATGATTAGAACGGCTTTTCAGCGCATGTGGGAAAAATATTAAGTAAAACGACCACACACTTGTGGACTTTTCAATTTACGCATCAGTAAATTGAGGAGACAAATTGAGAGTCAAGATTCTCTTATGCCGCTCCCCAAAGTGGTCGATTTTGTACGTCGTGATTGACAGTTTGTTACAAAAGTTTGTTCTCTACTACTGTACTAGTCGAGCATATATATTGTTGGAGATTTTTTTTACAGTTTGCTATGTACTGTGACTATAATTTGCAGATTTTAATCGCCCTAGCAAGTTTCAACCATTGTTCGACAATAGCCACAAGGCGATGGAACGTACTACCTTTTTTTCAATTTAAATTTTCAAAACCAATAAAAGAAGAAGACGTAAATTAAATTCCGCTCACCTTCCTCCCTCTAATTGAATTGCACTTATTCATTCGACCCTTAAATATTCTATGTTCTTCGAGTTGTTTCTTAATAATACAATTGATGTTTTTGTTTCTTTAGTTACTGTGTATGTTTCTTTTTTGTTGTTGATAAATTTCAGTATTTTGCATTTGTGTGGTGTTACCGTAATTTTTTTTGCATTTTTCGCTTTTTAATTAATTTAAGAAAAAAAAATAGTTTTTGGTTTTCGTCTACAAGTTCTTCATTTCGTTCCTTCTTTTTTAGTTCTAAACTTAATCAATAAGCAATGAATTTATTACAATATACAATTAATTTATATATATATATATATATATGTTTTCTTTATACGCATATACGTATACAAAATTAAAACTAATGAATAATCCAAAAATATACAATATGCGCATTAGAAAAATCTTCATCTATACAAATCCTTTTAAATTAAATTAAATAATTAAACAACAAATTTCTTTGAATTATTTTATCAGCTTACATTCCCTAAAGGTGTGTTTGGTTGTTGTTTTGTTTTTTTTTTGTTTTTTTGCGTTTTAATTGTATAATTAAATTATAGATAATTTTGTTTCTCTGTTTGATTTTGTTTTAGTACATAATGTTGTTTTTTTTTATTTTTATTCTTTTGTATAAATTACCTAAATTTTATATAGAATTTGTTTAAATTGATTTTAAATTTGATTTTCTTTTTCCGTATCGTTGGATAAATTTTTAAATTGGTTAAACAATTTGCGTGTTTTTTTTTTAATAACTATACACAATCATCAATAAGTAATAATAGTAATTGTAATTAATAATAATATATATCCACTAAATGTTTTTTTTTATTTATTAATGTTCGAATAGCTTTAGTTTTTTTTCCTCAGCTACTTAAACAAAATTAAATTGTGATTCTAATTTTTTTTTTAAAAACACTGTTTTTTATTTATTAAACGATTTTTTATTCACTTTCGTTTGTTTTTTATAACTAAAAAAATAAACTTCTCCATAAAAACAAATTTTCTTTAAAACGTAAACAATTAAATTTAATATATCTCTAAAAATTTAAATATATATTTATATATAGAAAGAAAAAGGATCATTATTATTATTAATTATGATGATGATGTTGGTGGTTGTGAAACTAAGAATAAAAACTAAATTATTATATTTTGTTTTTTGTTTTTTAAATTAATTATATATGATAGCATCGTCTGTCATCTCTTTGAGTTTCTTCAGTCCAGCTTGGACATACTTGAAGACATGAGAAATTGTGCTATGTAGTGTTAGGGGACCGTAGCAATGATCGAGAGCAATGAAGAAATCTGAAAGAAGAAGACAAATAAAATAAAGATATTAGATAGATGCATTCACCTGGATTCGCTATAAGGCGGCAACCGTTGTCTTCGAAGAATAATTTGTGAATAATAATAGTCCTCTTGATATGGCATGCCCTGAGTAACAACGATGTTGACGGACGTGTGGTTCCAATGAGCAAGGCGGTTGACACGGCAATCGAAGTTCAGAACTAGTATTTCTATCGATTTAGTAGCACGACTTCGAACCTATAGGCTTCTTCTATGGATCTGAACTTGCAACATTCGGTCTGATTGATTGTATTAAATTGTCGAAGAATCCTTACATTCACAACAGTTATGTGTATGTTGAGTGGATTTCCGACCGTTGACTCATTGGAACGTTTTTTTTTTTAAACATCAAAGGCACGTGGAAATCCCCCATGGCGAGTGATATGATGACAACACTGGACCTCATCACGTAAGCAAGCGAAATCGTTTTCTATATGGGCATCGATAGCAATGCTTCACGTAACTTTAGAAATCACTATTTTCTGAATGATATCGTTTCGACGATTCAATATTTGTTTCACCTAAACACAGAAAAAATGTCAAAAGTATTGTCTCGCGTGGGAGTGAGACACCGTTGTATTGTATTGTATATCCAATGGGATCATCAGTGGATGACAAGCACTTAGACCTAATGGTCGCCCACTCGCTACTAGCGATTAACCATAGTCAGTATCGGAGAACCTGCCAGTGGCCTTGGCAAAGCCAAATAACTCATCTTCCTTGACGAATTGTTTACCTAGAGTATTGAGCCTGGTTCTGGCGAAAGCAGGACATTCCCCGATGCTCCTTACGTGGATGGTTTTTAGATGCTCGTTGAGTGGACTGAAACCAGTGACGAGACCAACCAAGAACCATGAGCATTTCCTATTGAAACCAAGCAAATGCTTAGCTCTGCTGATTTTTGAACCGTCGACAAGCTTCTTCGAATGCTTACATGAGGCAAGGTCAAGCCAGAATTCGGTATAATATTGACGTAGAGTCTCTGTCATGTCACGTTTATGAACAGATGCGCATCATCCTATGGATGTTTGTAAGCCAATGAAGGCTGTCGATGAGCCTTTCCTGGCCAGAGCATCAGCTCTTTCAATACCCTGGAAGCCTGTTAGCCCAGGAACCCAGGCAAGTGTTACAGAGTTACACCTTCCCCCACAAAACCGAACTTGTTTTATTCACTAGGAAACATAAAATTCCATACATTGATCCCCCCTCTATCAGGGGCACAAGTCTAGTCTTTTCGGACGAGGCTAAATAATTGGGTCTCATTCTGGATAGAAAGCTCAGCTGGAAACCTAACATTCAAGAAAGCGTTCGTAAAGCTACAGCAGCACTCTTCTCCTGCAAAAAAGCCATTGGTAATAAATGGGGGCTTCAACCCCGCATTACCAACTGGCTATACATCTCGGTAATAAGACCGATACTTATGTACGGGGTGGTTGTCTGGTGGACAGCCCTAGATAAAGCGATAAATCGCGATAAGCTAAGCAAAGTCCAACGAACGTCTCTGCATGAGTGGTGCACTGCGCACTACCCCCTCTCCTGCAATGGACATTCTGTTTCATCTGACACCCCTGGACATCTTTAGCAAGCAAGTGGCTGCTAGTGCGGCTATCCGCCTCAAAACAACATTCCAATGGTCCGAGAATGAAATCGGCCACGCATCTATTCTGAACAAATTTAGAATCCTCCCTAGTAACATAGACTACACCACCCCTCAGACCCTTTTTGACAAAAACTTCAAGGTCAAGATCCCTCCCAGAACATTCTAGGAAGGAGTCCCACCCGTCGAAAATAAATCGATCCACTTTTATACCGATGGATCCAAAACCGACGAGGGGGTAGGAGGTGGTGTGTTCTCTGACAGGCTGACTCTCAGCCTCTCGTTTCGACTACCTGATCACTGCAGTGTGTTCCAGGCAGAAATCTTGGCTATTAAAGAGGTCCTGTCGTGGCTGAAGAAGAACGTGATATCCGTTACGGACATCTGGATCTTCTCAGATAATCAAGCTGCATTAAAATCCCTGGATTCTGGGTCCACAAACTCTATCGTAGTCCGTGACTGTCGATCATCTCTAGTGGAGATGGCGAAGCATTTTAAGATTCACCTATGCTGGGTGCCAGGACATACAGACATTCCAACTGTATGGCGGATGAACTCGCCAGAAAAGGAACTATACTGCCCCTTCAACCTGATAAAGGTTCATTAGGCATCCCAATCGCTACATGCAAACTCATGTTTATGAGACAGACCATTGAGAATTCTAACCTTAGGGGGACAAGTAGCAACACTTGTCTAGCGACAAAACAGATTGATATCTCTACACAGACTTCACATTGGTGCTATAATTGGTGTGATCACCGGACACTGTCTCATAGGCAGACATGCAACAAGGCTTGGCGTCCACACAAATGACTTCTGCAGAAGCTGTATGGACGAGGAAGAGGAGGAGACAATTCTCTACCTTCTCTGCACGTGCCCTGCTCTCTCTCAAAGACGTAAACTCCATTTAGGATCCTTCTTTTACAATGATCTTAACGATCTCATTAACACCGACATCAAAAGTCTGTCAAGCTTCATCAAAAGCTCCAACTGGTTCAACGAGTAGGAGGATGATACATCCGTGTGGTATCACAATGGACCTGTCATTGGTCTAAGTGTGTCGGCCTCTACCAACTGCCACTACAACCTAACCTAACCTAACCTACACCTTCCCAACCGGTTCAGTCTAGCCAGCGTTTCCTCGTGAGAATGCCAGCCGATGCATTGATAACGGCTTGGCTATCTGAGCAGATGTATAAGGTCGAACCTTTTACCCTTTTCCTTTACAGGATATTAGGCAAGTGACAATCGCAAAGATGTCTGCCTGAAAAACAGTTGTTTGTCTATCCAGACTGCAGATAGATTAATCCGACAGCCTCTGGAGTAGAACCCGCTCCGGAGAGACCATCAGTGAGTGGCCCATCCGTTTACACTATGATATCACCCAGCCTAAAGCCATTCCACTACGGACTGTTCCATTCCTGTCGTTCATCTCATCTCACCTATAACGCATAAGCACGCAAGGTGCTATAGCTTAATCAGTTGAAGTTTGAGGATGTGAGCCCCAGTCCACCTAAAAATCGCAACATGCATGAACATTGAAGGGAATCAGAGAGCCGATGATCTGGCCATACTGGGTTCACTCTGCAATCTTCTACTGAGGAAGTTTATCCACCGCAAGGTTTCCTGTAGCCAAACATTTTCTTGAACTTCACATAGAAGGTAGAGTCCAATTTAACGAACTGCTTCATTTAAAGGAAGATCTGGTCCACACACAACAAACATAGAACCAGGAACCTCATACACAGAACACGTTCAGATGTTTGGTGACCATTTGCATTGGTACGCACGCACCCACACAATACCGAGTGACGGAACAGCGGGGACAGTAGGGAGAATGAGACTTTATTACATTTTCTTTGCGGATGTCCAGCTTTAGCCGAAACTTGACATCGCATACTATTCCATTCTTTGATGACCTTTGGGCCTTCTCAGGCATAGGCCTAAGTTCTTATAGTCGCACATAAAATTGAGATGGCTAATCATCTGCTCAGACAATGTAACTGCTGGGTGGATGCGCTCAGATTACGAGAAAATTAGAACCATTTTAATTTAATCCCTTAACCACACATCCAATGCCGATATAAAGGCCAACACCTATAATGTTATTGTGCTTGCGGTAGACGATGCTTTCATGGCTAGGCTCCTTGCAGTAAGAAGGGGCTAAGTATATTACCGCTGCGGCTTCGGCTCATGACAATTAATACTCTTGGATGTTTGTCAGGCGTAGAGGTGGGGCAGTGGAAAAAACGTTTAGATGTTACTTGGCCCCGGCTTGATGTGAACATAAGACCTTTAGATTAGTAGTGTAACACACTTACCTCCGCACCACTGCACCCTGCTGCACCTCTGGTTCGCCCAAAACGGAAGAGTGCGAGCGCAATGGCCCGTACAACCAAAGGTTCAGCCGGTAGGTTAGGTTAGGTTTATGTGGCTGTCGGCAGAAGCCGACACACTTAGACCAATTTAGGTCCATTGTGATACCACGTATGTATTATCTACCTCAACTCTGTAGATGGGACTGGCCAACGACACGCGGTTTTCTCAAACGGTCCCCCATCTACGTACTAACCGCGCCCAACATCGTTTAATGGTCGTTGGTTTGTAATTCAGCCGGTAAGTCAAAGCCGATTAGCGGGTCTTGTAGGCAAGCCAGTAAACGGGTCTTCATCTGTAAAAGAGAGTCTGCCAGGCGCGGAACGGAGTGTCGCCCAGGCCTGGCTGCTTGCCGCAGAAGAAATTGCCCTAAAACGTCCCCATTTTTGAAAGCAAAATCCTTCTAAAAGGGCCAATGAGCAGATTTAAAGTGTTACAGACAAACCGAAATTAAGCTTAGAGTGCGTTCGATACCATACCCTTAGTAGCTGGTTCCCCGAGGAGAGGATAACCTTAGAGTTCATCCAGGAACCTTGGGTTATCAACGGACATACAAAGGGTGTAGGGAATGGGGTAAGTAAACTTATTTATAAATGCGGTGAGCAATAATTATGGTCTTCTTAATTTCGAATTTTGTTTAATCGACATAAATGCCAAATGTCTTCCCATTTCACCACTCATTATCAGAGACCTTGTAGCCATTTTAGCGGAAGTCCACGAGATCCACATTGTGGCATATTATCCTGGAGACGACAATTCATTCGTTGTTGCCAGGGAAGGAACCTCCACTAGATAATCGGCTGCGATGCAAATGCGCATAATAACGTATGGGAAAATAGCCGTCATAAATGCAATTCGCGAAGAAGTAATTGACATACCATTTATTTCAAATATTATAGCAGATTGGTATGTTTCAGATGAAGCCTCGTTGTCAGACCAGCAGCACATTAGGTTTGGCATAGCCGGGATACTGATCATTTACCAGTCAAAGTAATTCCTACGGGCACTACACAAGATCTACTCAGGTCACAGTGCTGTGTTGATAAGATCTCTGGGAACCACAACGAAGAAGCACGCTACGTTACAAGCAAAGCCACAACTGGGCTCTACAGTCTGTGTAAAACCTTGAGGTCTGCGGATTTGCGCTTTAAACCACCAGCCCACGACAACATTTATTTGATTATTCAGTCACAGGTAGTTGAGTCGGAATGTTATCTTCTTCACTCTACTATTATGCATCATTTGACAAAATTTCATTTGCTGTATCTCTAAGGGCGCAACAAATGTACAAATGCTAACCCTTCATTTTAGTCGAATGCATGAAATGCAATTTAAAACAAATAAAATCACTTACCGGTATGATTTCCTTTCTTTACCAAAATATCCGCTTGATCCCACAGGTCGTGACAGCTTATGAAATAGTTAAAGAACTGTGTTTGCTTTTGAAGCGCGATATAGACATGCAGTGGTACCACTTGACCAGGTGGTGTGTTTGACCCAGAACTCTATTTAAAAAAAGACGCATTATATAAACGTTTCCCAACGACATCTGCATGAAGTTATTTTACCTGCGAGCACACCGAATTTGTTGGTGATATCGACGATGGTGTATTCCCATTGACGATTTCCGTACTCCCTTTGGCAAAGTAATCATTGCTAACTTTAAGCACTTCACAACAATCTCCACGTTTCATTTTGTACAGCTTTAGCGAGATCAATGATTGGCATCGAAGGCTGTAATTAGAAAAACAATTTAAATAATAGTAAAATGTCATCACTCAATGTCATTATCGAACCTACCTTAAAATTGCCACCTTGTTATCCTTGTTATTGTTTTCATACTGACCGTTTGGCGCCGTTTGTTGATTACGAATTTTAGTCGAGATAAATCTGAAAGAAAAAATGACAATAGTTGGTTAAATTTTCGGAGATATGATCAAACGTTTTTATTTTTCTTATCGCCCATACTCACTTAATTAAGGCTAACGTATCCTTATACATTGTCCAAGCGGCCTTCTCTGTGCGATTATGCCGCTCCATGGCGGCTCCGGATAGGAGAAAATATAGCACCGCTTCCAGATAGAGTGTCACTTGGGCGAAAGAATTGGTCTCCTTATCGGCAGCTCGTTTCAGACGCACCGCTTCCTCGAGAAGTTTGGCATCACTATAAAGGATACATTGAGTTATTGAATCTTTAAAAAGTGCCCGTGTGTTTTCTAACCAATAGCCTTCGCATATGACATCATCGTTTCGCTCAAAGTGCGATTGATAAACCATAGAAACGACTGCACCTCCTTCTTCTTGTTGTAGTAGTTGTTGTTGGTGTTGGTGTTGTTGTTGTTGTTGTTGCTCCTGCGTGTGTTGCTGTAATGGCGGGACGACATTTGTGACCTGGTGAGGTGGAAACAAGCCAGGTTGAGGCACCAGTGTTGATGTCGTAGCGGGCAGCTGTTGTTGTGAGGGAGGTAAGTTTGGCATGGCAACAGCACCAGAAACGGCAGCTGATCCGACTAAAACGGGGTTGTCTATTAACCGATCGTGATTGGTTGGCGGAAGTTGTTCAAGCAAATCCTTCTAAATGGGAGGAATAAATTATTAAAAAATAAAACAGTAAATATGACTTGAAAATAGTAGCACTAACCTGCACGTCCTTGTCCTTCTTCCGCTTTTTGTCCTTGAATGGACTAGAACTGGAACTTCGTTTCCTTCGGGGCTTAGTCATCGCCGTTGCGTACTCCTCCTTACCGCTGCTATTGCTCAATGATGAAGGCGATATCGGTCGTTGTTTCTCTTCCATCGCCATTTGCGGCGACACTCCAATCATGCTTGTGTCGACACCGGCGCTCCCATGGCCAGACTTGTACTCGTTTTTGATTTGCTGCTCCTGCTTAACGCCCAACTTGTACACGTTTGGCTTTTCATTGTACTCATCTTGCTCGTACTTGATGTGCTCGTGCTTTATGTCACCGGTCGATGGCACTCGTCCCAATACATAGCCATTAATTGGCTGATGATGGTGAGGTGGTAGATGTTTCGAAGAACAGTCACCAGTCGGCGTTCCACCTCCACGATCCGTGCCGTCGATGGATTTTCCAAAGTTTACGCCTTCAATCTCACTTAGGGCACCGTTTGTCGATGAGCATTTAGCACCAGATCCAACGCCTGTTGTCGGAGTTTTGCCACCACCACTCGGTCTCGTCTTTAGTCTGTTGCTCGCTGCCAGATCAGCAGCGAGTATTGCATCCCCAGCCACCGGGCTGCTAATGCGAGGACTCAGTCCGTATAACCGATATGGGTTAAATTGCCAGTCCGGATTGACTTGCGGCAAGCGGCACAACTCAATTTTACATATCAGAGAGTGCTGTGGAATAACAGGCCCTCCATTAGCGCCCACAGCTGGTGCGGCTGGAGATAAATGCGGCGAGGTGATGGTGGCGAGTGTTGTAGGCGTTGGAGTGCGCGTCGGTGTTCGAGTTGGAGTCCTCGTTGGCGTTCGTGTTGGAGTCGTGATTCGCGTGCTCATTTTCCGTTCCACGGAACTTCTGTCAGGCGTTTTTGCAAGGATTGGTGTCATAGCTGACACCATTTGCTGCGTAGGCGTCATTATCCTTGGCGATTTCAATCGCGACTCTTGCTGCGGTTGTAGATTGCTGTTAATATTGCTATTCGTACTATGATTAGAATTAGAACTAGAATTATTAAGAATATGACTGTTGATGGTGCTGCTGCTGCTGCTTCCATTTGTGGGGTAATTTAGAATTGATTGCTGATGTATAACATTTTCAGTACTATTACTACTATTATTAGATTTAAAGGCTATCGGTGATAAAAGTTTCTCATGTTGATGAGTGGTGGCTGTTGCTGCATTCGGTGTAGCTCCAGTAGACTGTTGTTGTTGTTGCTGTTGTAGTTGCTGCTGCTGCTGTTGTTGATGATGATGATGGTGGAGTTGTTGTTCCTTGACTTGGTTTTGCAATTCTTCACATTGGTCAACGATAATCACTTGACCCTTGTTCTTAGCACCACCGTCTTTCAAATTGAAGAGTTTCCTTAAGGTATCACTTTTGTTTTTATCACTTTTTGTTTTATCACGGATTTTCTAGAACGATAAAAGAAAACGTAAGCAAGTCGTTATTTTCAGAAGAAAAACTCACCTTATCTCTTCTGGATTCTTCACTTTCGCTGTCGGAATGATCATCGCTGCAGGAGGACGATGAGATTTTGCTCTTGCTGGAGGCCTTCTTGATTGGTGAGTATTGATGTCGATGGGAGCTGTTGCTGCCCCCGGGTCCCGTAGCATTAGTGTGTTGCGCATTCTCATTGGTAATGCGTGGTTGTGGCGACAGGCGGCTTAAAAAATTCAAAATCAAATTAGGAACTAAGCTTAAAAATGTGTATAGGTAAAAACTTACTTTTCAGCAGAACTATCTGATGTAGTGG
Organism: Portevinia maculata; assembly: GCA_949715645.1. NCBI lineage: Eukaryota > Metazoa > Arthropoda > Insecta > Diptera > Syrphidae > Portevinia > Portevinia maculata. The sequence continues at coordinate 5,105,412 of OX454528.1, read as the reverse complement.
ATGATGACGATGACGAATCCTTGCCATTATCACTTTTCGCACCGCATTTATCTGCTTCATCGTCTGTCGATGACTTCTCTACCGGTATCCGCTTATTGATCTGCTTTACTATATGACGATTTGATACCAGAGGCATAGCTATAGGCACTGCCACATCGTGTTTTACAGATGCTGCTCTATTGGCTACCACGGCTGACATTACTGGTATGTTAACCTTTTTCGCTGCCTTGGTTGGCAGAACCCGGCCAGCCTTGCAATCTTCATCTGATGAGCTTGGATCTGAAGTTTCGATAATTGCTCTACTCTTTATGTTTTTCTGCGTGGAATTTTGTCGCGACATTCTTCGCCTAGCGGTTGTCTTCTTGGCAGCATTAACGTCTTTCTTCGCAGTCAGTGTTGGGCCCTTTGTTGATGATGCTGAGCTTATGTTGCCACTGGGGGTTTTCTTGCGTGGTCGTCCAGGTCCTCTCTTCTCTGGACCATCTCCAGCTGATTTCGCAGGCGATACCGCACTAGAATACTCTCCCTCCTCCTCATCGCTTGAACAATCCATGCCGGATTGCTTCTTATCTTTGGGTAGACGTTTTCGTCGCTTCTTACCGGCCAAGGGAGGAGAGTTCCTTAACTTTGGTGAAGGCTTTTGGACTGTCGGCACAACGACAGGCACAATGACTGGCGGTGGCGGCGATGGTGGGGCCAATGTAGGCGCTGGAATCTTCTCCGGCTCGGCAACAGCTTCGCTGCTGCTACTATCACTCAGGCCAGAGAGTGGCTTGATGCCTTCGTATTCGGCGGCAGCTTCGAAAATCGACGATTCAACGGCGTACATCTGCTTGTCGTCATGAATAGGACTTGACGAGGGACTCTTATCGAACGACTCGTTTTTTATCTGTTCCGGCTGAATGGTAGTAAAGTCGTCAATTGGCGGAGGTATTTTCACTGGATTTGGGAATAGCGAATCGCTCTCCATTTTTATGTCCTCAATTGTAGGCAGCACGTGATTCATAATGGGATGATGACTCAGAATCGGTGGATCTCGCAATGGAGATATTGATGATGCGCCGAGGTGGTGGTCATCATCGACTGGCAGCGATGGCTCATTTTTGATGTTTGATTCAGGAATCTGTGTTGGCGGCAATAGGCCGCCGGGTGATGCATCATTTTGTGCCTGCGTCGCTTGTTGTTTATTAAAAAAGCGACTCAGGTTCCAGTTGTACTGATTCGTGGGTGGTGGTGCTGGTGGGCCATCGCCTTTGGTGCCATTGGATTCTTCACTGCCCGATTCGCTAGAGCCCGATTCTGAGCTTTCGCTAGAGTTCAGCGGGGAGATCCTACACAAAAAGAACCAAAGTTTAGCAAGAAAAAAAAGTAATGAGAAATGTAACGGCTTACTGGTCAACAGAAGTTTGCTTTTTCCGTTCGTCATCACTCTCGGAAAGTTCTAGGTCGTGCTCCAGAACACTAGAGGAGAAAAGTTTCAAATTATTCAAAAATAACTGCAAAAACAGAAAGCAACAGCAGTCCGATCAACAAAAAACATAAACAAACTGGGTGCCTTTAAGGTGAACTTTTCTGTTTACTCCCCAGTCCCCAGTTTAAGAAATGCTACTTACGTCGAATTTGGCACCGAAATCTTCTCTTTGGCCGCTAAAATGAATAAGAACAAATGCATTGTCTACTTAGAAGAGCATCTAGTAAGTTGGTTTCATTAGTTTTTTACTTACGTTTAATAATTGGTTCCTTTGGCGGTTTGGGCATCGGCGGAGCTAGCGAATACTTATGCCTATTTGGCCCATTTAAGTCATAATTCTCAATTTGCATTCGCGGCGTTGCGCTTATCTCAGTCAAAGGTGTCACCGATGGCATCATCTCATTGAGAATGTAACTGATGTCCTTTTCCTGTGGTATCTTGTGCATATTTGGTATCGGTGGCTGAGAGAAGTGACCATTGTGTAGAGATGACGGTCTCTGCAGACCACTGCTCGACATTTTGCTGCCTCCCCCTTGTCGTCCGTTGGGCATTATTGGAGTAGCCGGCGGAGGCAGTAGATTAGAAGAAGACAAGGACGATGAAGATAGTGGCGGTGGTCCTCTTGGTGGGGCCATACCACTACTCGAGCGAATATCATTCTTAACAGATTGCCCAGGATAACTACCGCGCCCATTATAGGGGGGTTTGTTGTCCGCCTGTTTCATGTATGGCAGACGCGATTGCGGTGGATGCGTTTCCTGCTGCTGTTGTTGCTGTTGTGGATAGTGATGTGAAGGCGGTGGTAAGCGATTATTACTACCGCTACTCGGTTGTTGTGGTGGCATCGGTTGAGGCGGTGGTTGCATTAGATTTGGTCTACGATCTGAGGTGATTCCAATGAAACCCGTTTGCTTGATAAGTGTTTTGGCCATGGAAAAGTCACCCAGCTTACTGGTGATTATATGATCACCCTCAGATGGATCAACCTACGAATAAATACAAACGTTAGTTCCATTGATTTGACAGTTATAAATTTTAATTCTTACCCTAATCGGTTCTCGAAATAAACCTTGTTCCCGATCAGGATTGTGAACTTGTTGTCTGGCCAACTTATCCCGTTCCCTACGCTCTCGGCGATCATAATCTTCCATTCTGAAACGATGATGACACAGCTGATTAGTAAGGCAATAAAGGAAGATTAACAAAACATCGTTATCGTTATCGCGAAAGGCGATAAGTAAGAAAAAAGCAAGTGAACGAAATGTGGCACATAAAAGATAAGAAGAAATAAATTAATTAATTGCATTTGAATATCAGTAGCCGATGTTTGTCAGCAAATATTATGAAATGCAGGACATCTTATTGCAAGGAATTGTTAAGATATTATGTAGTTGAGAAACTTTGCGTTGAAAGTTTGTATTTTTTGTTAGCCTAATTTTATTTAACTCTCTTTTCTTCATAAAATAAAGGATTAACTTAGACCTTTGTCTTCCTGGTGGAACTTTGATTAAAAAAAAAACAAATAGAGTCTTAAAACATAAACAACAACATTCCATCTAACGTGAACGATTCGAATCACTCGTCAAAAACTCTAAAATATAAAAATTCACAAAACTTATCTTTAGCATTTAAAATGAAATAATAGACTTAAAAAAATCCGTAAGAAATGTTCGACTTATATAGTTTATTTGTCCTTCTAGTTATCTCTTTCATAAAGGACCATAATGCAATCTATACCTCTTGTGTATTGTCCACAATTTGCGCTCCGAAATTTTATCCGCGTTAGGGGGATTTCATGGATAAATATTAAGGAGCAGTAGTTATTTCTTCTTCTTCTTTCATTACAGCGAGGTTATAAACAGGATTAGGGGATCATAACCCTCCCAATTCGCTGCATCGCATTCGCTTGTGGGGTTCGCCGGTTCGACTTCAATCGACGCCGGCAAGTCTCCTGGTTTTAAATCAGTGGATCGTGGATGCTCGTTTGATTGATTATTGTTTGATTGACATTTTACGACACCGATGATCTCCAGTCGTGTCAACCCACGGATTCGCATGCACACTTGCGTGTTCCTTGCAAATCAAACCCATTTAGGAAAATTTCAAACCAATTGTGTTACCCTCGCATTTAAAATTGCGTCACATCCCTGCTCAATGTCGCGTATAAGATCCTATCCAATGTACTATGGGTGCGTCTAAAGCCGTTCTGTAACACACAAGTCGGCACGTACCAGTGTGGCTTCCAGACCGGCAGATCGATGATGTACAAAATCTTCACATTTAGGCAAATCATGGAGAAGCGACCAATGAATTTCAAATCGAATCCCACATTTTCATCGAATTCCAACAAGCCGCATATGAAAGCATTCATAGTCAGGAGCTTTACGTGGCGATGCCCGAATTCGGGATACGGGCAAAACTTATCCAATTGTATCGCGTGACGCTGGAAAACACGCGTTGCAATGTGCAGTATAGAAACGGCTCTTCCGAACTATTCCAAACATGCACCGGATTTCGGAAAGGAGACGCGATAAAATGTGACTTATTAAATCTTGTACCGTAGCAAGACACGGAAGGAACTATCTTCAACAGATCCGTCTAATTACTGGAATACGGCGGACGATATCGTCATCATCGGTCGATCTCAGCGTGCCGTGTTAGAGGTGAATTTGGTTGGGCTTGAAGTCAACGAAGCAAAATCAAGTACATAGTTGGATTCAACAAACAAACTAGGACATAACGTCACTGTTGATAGCAGCAAGATTGAAGTAGTAAGGAAGTTCACCTACCTCAGAGACAACATCAACTGCACGAATAACACTTAAGGTGAGATCCGACGAAGATAACCAGAGTAAAGCGTTGCTTCTTTAGTTTGGCAAAACAAATGGGTTCAAAACTTCTAACCCGGAAGAGCAAGTGTAAGCCTGATACTGCCAGTTCTGCTTTATGGCGTCGAGTGCTAAACGATTAGTAGGAAAGGAGAGCTAATGTAGGGTTCTTTCGAAAGAAAAATACTCCCTCGGATATTTGGTCCCTCGGTACTACTCTGCTGGGTTCCTGGACACGTTGGTGTGACAGATAACGAGACAGCAGATTGCTGGCCAGATGCGGCTCGGATATGAACCCACACAAGGCTGACTTGCAGGTACTGCCTGCCTTAACTACAGCTAAGAGCTTCATTGGCGATATCTCGATAAAACTAGCTAAGGAAATATGGGACAACACTACAAGCTGTGTCATAACTCATAGTCTGTGGCCCGTCATTGACTAAAAGAAATCTAAGTCCCTCTGTCCTTTGACACAAATCGTCTGGGTATAAACCGGACAATGCATAATCAGGAGCATGGACAGAAGGCTAGGGATCCCCACAAATAACTTTTGCAGAAGCTGCAAAGATGAGGAAGAAATAGAATCTGTGGAACATCTCCTGTGCCACTGTCCGGTTCTTTGACTGCTTGGGCGACCTAGCAGTGATAGAAACCTCTAACGGATATTAATCGATTCGTTAACAGATCCAAATGGATTGGTTAGCTGCCTATCCTACCATGTACTACAAGGGTACTCACAGTGGGCCTTTTTTGATCTCTGGGTGATACTATTACGTACGCAACCCTCCTTACCTAATCTAACCTTCAATTCAATTCAATTCCATTTTAATTTTCATTAAGGTGAACATAGTACAAATAAGACTAAGTCTTTTACAGTACATAAAGTTAAAGGATAGTTAAAATTGGGAATCAATAATACATATATAAAACAAAATGATTATAATAACTACAGATATAGATAATAAACCGTATCGGCCTAAAAGGAGACTAAGTTGAAAAATAAATTCAATTTTCAGATAAAAAACAATTCGGTCCTTTCAAAGCCCTTGAACTCTTGGATGTTTTGAGTAGTGGGAGAGTGACAAAAAAATGAAACGTCTGGTGTACATCGATGAATTTTGACGTACCAGTACCAGTGTGGCTCCAAGTCAATAACATAAATGCCTAGTCCTTGCATAAGCGAACTTTCAGAACATTAATGGAAATTCGGATAATTTAAGAATATTTGTTAGCTAATCCTTCAATTTACAATTCATTGTGTATATGTTTAATACATATCCGCAAATGTTATTATAAGGTCCGTTCGCGAACTAATATGCAAACGTAAATTTATATAAACTTTCGTGCAAAACTACACAAACGCGTTCGCGTACTGAGAAACTGGTAAAAAGATGAACGAAAGAAAAATGTACTTTCGTTCATTTTGGTAAGAAAATGAAAACTGTCAAATGATGAAATCCTATGAGTTTGCCAGCAAAAATAAACAGCTGTTGCTTCTTTTCAAGCCAAACTAAGACGTTTTTCAACTTTTTACACAAAAGCGTTCGCGTACTTTTCTTAGAAATGAGAGGATTCTCTCACGATTTTGGAGATTTGACACTTTTCATTTTTCTACACATAAAGTACGCGAACGGACCTATAATCTTTGCCACGAATCTCCTTTTGTTTTCCACCCAAAATTTGAAGGTAAACAATTGTTACCAAACTAGTAAACCGTCGCACAACAACGCGCCGTCAAACTAACCCCTTTCACCTTCCGAATGTGACAACTACCAACTTGTATAGCAAATTAGTTATGTAATATGACAGTAACAAAAGAAAGAAAATAATGACACATGAGGACACAAATATGTAAACACCAAACAATGGATAAATTTTATGTGAAACATGAGAACAGGAAAAAGGAAACATGTAATCTTTTTATTATGCAAAATGAATGACGAAACAGGACAAAGTTATAATTTTAAATGCAAAAATGTATATATGCAATAAATTAATAACACAAACAACAGAAAAGTGAATAATAATACATAATAATGGAAAACAAGTAAATAGCAAACAGCACAAATAAGGACAAGGACACAAACACATTCAACTGTGTTACTTACTTGTCTGCTGATTTATTGCTACCTGTGTATGCGAAGTGTACTTTTGTGACTGACCAACGCCAAACAGTACCGCAATTGAGTTAAGCCACGACAAAGAATTTGATTCTTAAATTATGTTGTGGGGTTAAAATTATAGTTTTCTATTTTTTTTTATATTAAAATATTGACTTTGTTTTATTGTTAATTTTTTTTTATTGAATAAAAAAATTAAGAACAAAAACAAGAGAGAAAGAAAGTAAAGTGAAAGAAAGTTGTCCCCCTCTCTCTTGTGATTTTGTGATGTTTATATTGTGTTTTGTTTAGATTTCCTTTTTTTTAGTTCCTTTCGGAATAGAATTCAAGTTTGGTCATAGTTTAAAAAAAGTCATTTTGTTTTGTTAGTATTTGTTGATTTAGTTTAAACACCCTTTCGGTGTATGGTTTTTTGGTTTTTTGTTTTTTGTTTTTTAAAGATTTTGCTCTTCTTATTCACATGAAAAAAAAGTTATTAACGATGCCCATTTGGGTTGCACTATTAGGCCGGTAGTTTTTGTTTGTTTTGATAAATGCACTGGTTTCATTTTATTTTGATTCAGAGTTTCGTAAGTTTCTTTTGCAATTAATTATTTCAATTAAAGTCTGTAGTACCTGCAATTAAAATAAGAAACACACAAAATAGAAATCATTTCGTCTCTTTGCCACAGGAAACTAAAAAAAGGAAGGGGAAAACATATACATACAAATAATAGCGAAATAAATATTCCACCAAGGAGATTTTTCTTCTGAATTTGTTTTTTTTTTTTTTTAATTGTAATTAAATAAAAAGTTTCTCTATGTATAGAGAACAAAAAATGTTCAGCCAACTTCCTAACTTTATAGTTTTGCAGTTTATGCCTTTTTGCTTTCAGGGTACGGTTAAAGTTAAAAAACGATTAGATAACCAACGCAACCTCTTGTTGCTGTGATGCATTAAAAAACGAGAACAAATTCAACCAACAAAAAAGGAGAAAAGCAAACACCAAACTGTGTGTAAACTTTACGCTTTCGTGTGTAATAAAATGCCAAGGACGCGCGTCTTCATTCCGACTATAGCGAATCCAAAGCAAATAATAAAAAAAAACGAACGGATGCCCTACAAGGAAAAAAAAAGTAGAACTTCAAAGTCAAAGGAGGAAAGGAACGAGTAAATTCAAAGGCGGATATGAAAGCCAAAAAGAAATGCTATGGGAGAAAGAAAATATGCACACACAAACACCACGTTAGGATAAGTCTTTTCCGTCAATTAGAGCATGAGTAGAAGGAGAATGGGAAGTATCAGTATCGCCTTTAGAACTGCAGTTGGATTTGAGATGCAAGTTGGCTTTTCTTAAACTTAATCAACTTTTAGTTTCTTTTTGTCGCTTTGACTGGCTATGTGTGTCCTTAAAGATTCGAAAATATGTACAACCAAAGCGGAATGAGAAAGAAAAATGGAGAGCATATGTCGGGAAGATTGCGAAGCCAAGACATTCTGTATCGTCCTATGGAGAAAAAAAAGAAAGAAAAAGACAGGGAAAAATAAATAAAACAAAAGGAAAACAAAGGATATCCTAGCTGAAGCGATCGTCCTTGTTTTGGTAATTTGCTGAATACTCCCTTTTGTGTATTTAGATGAACAGGGGTGATTTTGTGTTTTTTTTATGGTGAGAACGTCAAATTTGAACAAATTTGTGTGTTTCAATGTTCAATTTTGAAATACGTCTATGTGTACGTGATATGGGGGGATTATTTAAAATAATTTTGTTGAAGACATACTTAACCCATCTATACCTTAAGTGGATTTATATTTGGTTTAACTGCGAAATCTTAACCTATTTTTTTTAAATTCCTTTCAAGTTCTTCTCTCAGGAAAGGCGAACCTATGACGCTAAGCTAGCGCCCGAGATGCTTTTGGATAGGTGTTGTTTCCATTCTTAAACTGTTGCAAATCGAATTCTTCCGGATCCAGATTGGATATACAGCCTATGATAGTCTATTGGTTGTACATGGCGGTCCTTACATATGGTATCGTAAGATGGCAACCTGCGCTATCAAAGAAATGCCACGCGCACTGGAACGAGTCAAAAGTCAGCCTGAATCACACCGAAGGCAGCCTTATGGACTATCCTAAACCGCCTCCCGATTGACGTATATGGGAAGCTGGTGGCCTCTAAGGCAGGCATCAGACTGAGCGAATCGAATATGTGGCAACGCTTGCACATTGGTCACATGAGCATTCTAATTGAACACAACATTCCCATAATACGGACTACGAAGTCCCAACAGCTGATTTCAGCAACAAATATAGGACAGCCATCCCAGCCCGAGCCGAATGGGAAGATGGTCAAATTATTAACAAAGACACCTTGAGACAGAGGACGTAACTGACAGCCCGGTCAAAGATTTACTAGGATTCACCATCAAGTCCGGTATCATGAGCGAGCCTTAATTGGAGGACATCACAATAGGCATCACAAATTTCTGCTCGTGATAGTTGCTCGCTTTAAGCACTCCACGACACAGAGCTGATAGTGTATTAAAAAACAAAAAAAAAAATCCCTCCGCCCGTGGGGTTCGCCTTTTTACCTTAATGAACATCGGCTGGACTCTCGGTTTCGAAACACTTCATCACGGAGGCCAATAATCATATGCTGGTGTTATTGCATTTCTGTGATCCAGAAGTGGCATGCCTTTTTTTTATTTCGACAAGTGCATGCTTCCATCATCATTGATTATTGTTTGATCGACATTTAAGGACACCGGTGATCTCCAGTCGTGTCAACCCACGGATTTGCATGCAGCTTTAAGATGTTAAATGTGATTCTACCCCTTGGTCGCCTTTAAAGACAAGCGCTGGGGGCGGTGCAGTGACTCAGAAGGTTTATTATGCACAAAAAGAACGAATTACAAAGCTTATTGCCATTTTAAGATGTCAGTATTGTTACTCATCCCAAGACCACCCTCAATGGCAATAAAGGCTTCGTTAAATTTTTCTTTGGACAACACCAAATCCAACTCACATACATACATAATTAGGTATTTTTAATAGGCTAGGACCTAGGACTCAGACAGTTATTTATGTATACACGCGAAATGCCCGCTTTCCACCGCCGAACATGAATAATAATCAAAGTAAAAATAATAAAATTGTTATTATCATATAAATACATACATATAATCATTTGTGTCAGTTTAACTGTATTCGTATATATATCCTTTGTGGACATTCATTCATTCATGTAGAACTTTTCCCAGGTGATTTATTCCCTAATTCGTTTCAAGTGATATCAAAATGTTTAAGGGTTGAAGCGACTGTGGGAATATTCGAGTACATAAAGAAGTCCTGTGACTTGGATTAATAGAACAAGGAAGTGTAGTAAACAAAAAAAAATGTATGAAAAAAAGTTGTCAATGACAGAATTTGCGCCACCCACAGTGAAATGCGGTAATTTTGTTTTGACGCAGATTAATCCGAATCAATTTACTTTAGCATTTGGCATTAAGCTATTTTCAATTGGAAACAGACGTTTTTGACGTGGTGGTGTCTTATAACTCAGCCCCATCTATTCAGAAACGCTCCAAATAAATCGAATTGACGTATTGTGTTACGCTGAGTTTTTTTTTCTTGAATGTTTGCCAGTGATAGGATAGGTGGAGGCGTTTTCTCAGTCTAAGTCTCTCTTTGGGTCTTCCTAATCATTGTAGAGTCTTCCAGGTGGAAGTTACATACATAGATATTCGGCCTTAACGGCCCATACAGGGCCTGAACCTAGCTTCTCCAACCAGTTTCATGCAGAAGTGGAGGCTACCTACAGTTTTACGCCGAATCCGAACGGCAGACTTGAGAAGCTTCTCATGACAATTTGTTACTCTTGGATGTTTGTCAGACGTTCGCAAGAGATGCCAACAACACGCGGTCCCCCATCTAAGTACTAACCACGCCCTACGTCGTTTAATTGCGGTGATCGAACGAGAACCGATTGATTCGACGTGGCAAGGTCGTTGGCGGAAATTATGACTATAAAAGAAGCCTTTACGGGACTCAAGAGAAGCGTGATGTCCATGAAGGGCATCCGTATCTTCTCGTATCTTCCCGGCTTGCACACTCGGGCTTGAAGCTGGGAGAAAGGCAATAAGAGAGGCGACCCTTAGATGGACGGCAATAGATATTTGCCACGCCACAATAATGCTATGGGCAACCTTCAGTGGAGCCAGAACCGAGAGTCTCATAAAAAAGGATAGGAAATAACTATCCACCCTAGTACTCGTATTATATATATTAACGGGGCACAATACTCTGCGGTACCGCATGCAGAACGGAAGAAGAACTCTGTAGATGCTGTGGCGACGAGGAAGCTCTGGAGAATACAACCCACTTCCTATGTCACTGCCCGGGTCTCCAACACATCAGGTACAGATTCCTTCCATGACCTAGAAGAGCTCTCCAGCCCACCGATAGACAGGATAATGAACTTCACCAAATCCACAGGATGGTTTGTATCGAACAACACAGTGAGTAATTAATCTCAGTTTTTGTAGACAGGGTTAAAAAATGAGTAAGGGACAACCCTCCTCCCCCGAGGGGCATCAAAATGGGTCAGTATTGACCTCAGTGTGGCACTAAGCCAGCCCGTCTACCGAACCTATCTTCTCGGAAAGTCAAGCCGCAACTAAGTCCCGGACTCATACGCCACCCAATCACATGCCTCTACACCAAAAAAGGAGGATTTCTGCCTGTTAGTACAATGGACCGTTACCGAGTCTGAGTGCTCTGGGTTTGGATTTCCTTTTATTTATATAAAAAAAAAAAGTCCCGGACTCAGTCTCTTTAAATTCCATAGTAGCCCTAGATTGCCGTTGATGTCTTAGGGAGATGGCGGAGCAGTTCAACATTAACCTCTGCTGGGTGCCGGGAAATAGAGACATTCAAGAGAAATATATGGCAGATGAGCTCGACAAAAAAGGAACCGTATTACCTCTTTTACCTGATAAAGGTTCTCTAGGTACCTATACCAATCGCTACATGCAAATTTTTGTTCAAGCTATTTGCAATCGAGGTAACAAAACTTAGGTGGACAAGTAGTACTAAATGTCTAGTGCCGAAGCATATCTGGCCAAATCTGGACCTGCGACGCTTTAAGTGTCTAATTTTAATTAACCCACTGCACATTAGCTCTACTATAGGTGTCATTACATGGCACTGTCTAATAGGCAAGCACGCATCAATGCTTGGCCCTTTTCAACAAATCCTGTAGAAGCTGCATGGACGAAGAGGAGGAGGAGACTAAACTTCACCGTCTTTGTACATGCCCTGCTCGCTCCCATAAAAAAATCTCTATTTGAGAGGTTTTTTGCCTAATGATAATAAAGGACTTTGCTGCTAACACTGGCGTTAGAAGTCTATCGCAATCTATTAGAAGCTCTAAATGCTTAAACTAGTAGTGGGCGTAAGTCCCCTAGATCCACGTGGTAGCACAAATGAGCTCAGATTGGTCTAAGTGTGTTGGCTTAGCTGACAACCACATCAAATTTATCACCTAACCTAAAAACCATGGCGAGGGGAGAATGGCAGTAAAGTGTATGACAGGGGAAAAAGAATAATCCCTTATGGCGTTGGAGAAAAGGAGAATCTTTTCCGGTCCTGCATGTTTCATTGAAGAAAAAGAGCAATTCAAGATTTGACCCTAACACGAAAGATGCGATCTCAGATTTTTGAGAGGCTCAATAATTTACCAGTACAGACAGACAAATAGCTTTGCGTTAAACGACAAAGTGAGAAAAATGTGGTTTTGATATCTGTGAAATAATTTAAGCAGGTAGGACCGTGAGGTTGAATAGTCAACTGATCAGAACCAAAACAAGTTTCATGGAAAAAAGCAATTCTAGATTTGGAGAGCAATTCCTTTGATATTTTCAATGAAAAACGCTATTAGTTTTTCACTCTGGCAACCCTGTATCCAGTGGTGTCAATAAAAGGATTAAATCTGTTAAAAAATAGATTAACATCAGTAGTCGTCTGTTTCTCGCTCAATTTTGAATTTACTTCTTTCTTGCCGCATTCGCAATTTGACATTCCATTATATGACAAATTAACATGAAAACATTTTGATTGCTGCAAACCGATTGAAATGACAAACCAGCTTTAATTGCGTGCACTTTCAACACAATAATTAGTGCAGTTCCGCCTTCAATTTTGCTCTCCCGCTCTCCTGTGCCGTGATGTGGAGCTCATAAATCATTCCCTCGATGATGCCACATATTTCATTTAATGTGAGTTTAAAAATGCCATTCGCACCAAGCCAACAACTCTCATCTGTCGCAGAAAATTCGTCAAAATAGTCCTTGCGTTTTGTTGTTTTTCCACACTTGAGTTGATTAACTTTTTGTTTGTGTATCCCACAAGAGTGAGAGACGTGTGTACTCTTCACTGTCATTAATTAGATGAACTTTTTGTTTAACAGAAATAACACAAAACGTGGGCGACAATAGGGAATGTGGAGAATTTCGCGCGGGAAAAGTGCCGCTTTCACAAAATGAGATATAAAAATAGAATTCTGTTTCAAGGTGCATTGACAACGCGACATAGTTGGCGGATGAAGCACGAAATTAATTTGCTCGCAAAATGAAGCTGTTTGGTTTATTACAGATGGAATTTATATTGGTGACAAATTGATGTCGCTTTAGAGAGGTTGAGTGCAAATGAGTGACATACGACTGTTCTAGGCGAATTCGCAAACGCAACTTCAATATCGTAAGGGATTAGATTGAAATGTGTGTATGTCTGGAATACAGTAATAGCTGGTTGTGAACGGCGAAAAATTAGGTGTGTAGTGTGTTAGATGAAACAAAGTTGCATAGAAAAATACAGGAAAGTTTTGAAAAGTGCAGGATTAAGTTGAACCCTTGCCCCAATGCGATTTACATTATGTCACCTTCTGTTCCATGAACATGTTCAGATCAGTTCAGCACCCGATTTTAATGTAGATCGTATTTATACAAAATACAAAGGAAAAACATATACAAGTCTAATTTGAGATCAAAGCTGTATCCGGTCAATCATTGAAGGAAGAATGCTCACTCATATAATCGGTCTGTTCAGGAAGGGAGGTGGTTTTAGCCGGTAAGAATCCGGCACTACCAGTGGACGTCGAACCATTGGTGCCTCTGCAAAGTTTCCACCGCACAAAAAAAAAAAAAAAAAAAATGCTCACTCAAACCCTTGAGTAAGTACATAAGAACAGTCCTTCCTTCCTTCCTTCCAGATCATTCTGGGATGATGATGCATTTGCGAATGATAAATCGATCCACTTTTACACCGATGGATCAAAAACTAGCGATGGGGTAGGTGGTGGAGTCTTCTCAGAAAAGCTAAATCTTAGCCTCTCTTTCCGTCTTCCTGATTACTGTAGCGTGTTCCAGGCGGAAATTTTGGCGATAAAAGAAGCCCTGACGTTGCTGAAGCGGAATGTGATATCCTCAGAGGATATCCGTATCTTCTCAGATAGTCAGGACGCGATTAAGTCCCTGGACTCAGTCTCTTCAAATTCCATCATAGCCCAAGACTGCCGATCATCTCTTTTGGAGATGGCAGAGCAGTTCAATATTCACCTCTGTTGGGTGCCGGGGCATAGGGACATTCCAGGTAACTGTAGGGCAGATGATCTCGCCAAAAAAGGAACCACATTACCTCCTTTACCTGATAAAGGTTCCCTAGGTATACCAATCGCTACTTGTAAACTCTTGTTTAAGCTATCCCCAATCGAGAGAACAAACCTTAGCTGGACGAGTAGCAATACATGTCTAGCGACTAAGCGGATCTGGCCAAAGCTGGATCTGCGACGCTCTAAGTGTCTAATCTCATTAAACCGACTGCATATTAGCTCCACTATAGGTGTTATCACAGGTCACTGCTTAATAGGCAGGCACGCATCCAGACTCGCTGTGTGCTCAAATGACTTCTGCAGAAGCTGCATGGACGAGGAGGAGGAGGAGACTGTACTTCACCTTCTCTGCACGTGTCCTGCGCTCTCCCAAAGAAGAAATCTCCATCTAGGGGACTTCTTGTTCAATGACACAAGCGACTTAGCCAGCACTGGCGCTAGAAGTCTTTCGCGCTTCATAAGAAGCGCCTACTGGTTCAACGAGCAGTGAGGGTAATCCCCAGATCTGTGTGGTACCACAATGGACCTATCATTGGTGTAAGTGTGTTGGCTTTGGCTGACAGCCACGTCTACCTAACCTTACCTAACCTAACATAAGAACAAAACAAAAATGAGTGATTATCTTTTTGCAATTTCTAAGCTGAAGTGAAAGCATAGGATTCGAATCTGTTTTCTGTTCTCAATTTATCTGTCAGTTGTAGCTCAATAGTGCTGTTCGGCTCTGATCTAGTTTTCTTTCATTAAACGCAGCTAACAAAACTGTTCAAATATAGGTACAGAGATACGTTTTGACAGATATCAATGCTTGTTAAAGAAAATTGTCCTATTAACGGAAGAGTGAATCCGAAGCCCGTGCAGGTACGAGCTTAGAATATCACTGCAGCGCTACCAAACACAGCGCTTTTACCTTTCATATGTGAGTCTACCGACAAATATAACAGCTTGAAACTGTCCGGCAGATGTGCATCCAAATCCGTGGGTTGATACGACTGGAGATCACCGGTGTCGTAAAAGGAAGATCACACAGTAACTTATAATAGGAGCATGCATGTGTCAAAACCTCAAATAGGCAATTCCTGGATCACACATATGCAGCACCACTAGCACTTGATTGGTCACATTAATAAAGTGATCGGAAAGCAGGAGGTCTGCCAATATTCACAGAGGATAAACCGGCGAACCACACAGGTTAACCAGCAGGAATTCAGAAAAGGGGGAGGTATATGATCCATTGGATTCTGATAAAAACTTTGCAGTGAAAGAGAATCTTATGTCACCGTAATGACAAGATCTAGCTCAATTCTCATGTCAATGTCGTTAAACTGTTATCGTTAAAAAAACATTGTTATATAGGCCGCATTCAGTATGTCTTTTGCCTTACCTAACATCCAAGAGACCTAATTTAAGTAAAGGTTTAAGTCAAGACATAAAATATGTCTAAACTAGACCGCACTTTTATGGACTTAACATAAGTCCGGACATTTCAATCTGACTTTTCTATGAACATAAACACCCTCACTGAAGTTTGACATTTGAGACTTTGCAACAGCTTTTGACAATCAAATTCATTTGATTTAATTGTTCTGGTGAGGATTAGTTAGTTTTTTGATGACAACATGGTAAGGAATGAAATGAAATCATAAGTCATAACATTATTAGCCCAGCCAACAAAAAAAAAATGGCAGACAAGAGTTCTGACTTCTGAGTCTTACATCGTTCAATCTCGTGGAAGTGTGGACTTACCTAGGTATCACTGAATGATCCGACTGCCTTAGATTTTAGTAAATGTCAGACCACTTCGCTAGTCTATGAGGGCTGATTTTGACATTATGTATTTTCTGATTTCCTTTCATTATGCGTTTTTCTTTTTTAGCCCCGAGCGGGGAACAGAGCGGGGCCCGAGCGAACAGAGCTCGCTCCGAGCTGAACGTAACCTGAGCGCTCCGAGCTAATTAAGAAACAGAATTGAGCACTGAACTGTCATTAGATAATTTTTTTTTTATTAATTGTCAAAATAGTCAGGTTTACTTCTGAAATTGGTGTTTGTCAAGAATTGTTCCATTTAAATTATAATTTCTAGTAAATAAACTATGGAAACCAGATTCGTCCGCCATTTCCGTTGTTTTGATCTTTGAATTTTGTTTGGTTTGCGCTCAGCTTTTTGCTCGATGTGCTCGGTCATTTTTAATCGAGCTCATCGAGCGAGCCCTGAGCTAGCTCAGAGATAAAAAAGAAATGCAAATTTTGTGCTCAGAGCGCTCCGAGCTAAAAAAAAAAGTAACACAGTTCTTTTTTTGACAGCTCAGTGCCCCGCTCGGAACTAAAAAATAAAAACGCCTATTGCAAGCAGAATTTTTCTCACCTAAGCTCCCTATACTCAAATGTCAAAAACTAATAAACGCTGCGTTAAACAGTTTTCACTCATTCATTTTGTTTTGTGCAAAATGTCACAAACTTGACATTAAACACACATTTGACTATAATTGTCCAATGTCATATTATACATATTACGAAAAATCATATTTAGTGTTAACTGTCACATTTGACTATAATTGTCCAATGTCATATTATATTACAAAAAATCATATTTAGTGTTAACTGTCACAATAACGTTAGTAAAAAATGCAAACGTCATTCATCCAGCCCAAAAGCTACTTCCTTGCACGACCTTCTCCAAATAATCATCTCACTGTCACAAAAAATGGTAATAAAAATAAAGGACTATCATTACAAATTATGTGCACCTCCTGGAAGTGGCAAACATCAGTTTTTGACTATCAATATCAATCCAGGAATAAAATTATAGCTAACAAAATGTGATCACCCCTTCTCACAAACAAAACGAATTATGCACTCTGTCAATTCCGATTGAAATTTCCGGTCGCGTAACCAGTTCAAAAAGAAACCACGCAGTGTGACACCGGTGTTGCGATTAAATTAAGTTGTTTTTAAATTACATACATATACACAGAAATGTTTTTAAATGTCCACGCCCATAACCAAGAAAAAAGGGGGAACAAACTGCACGCAAAAAAAGGATACTTATTCACTATTCATAATGCTCAACTGCTTTGACAGAAAAACACACATTCACTTACATGATATACACAGGAAGCCGAAAAGGACTTAAAAACTTTACTTCAAGTTGAACTATTTACCCCCTAAGGCCTGCCGCCTGTCATCTTTCATTCATCTCCCTCCCAGCATGCGACTGTATATGTATATCACATGTTTTTTTTGTGTGCTATTCAGGACTTTATGGAGCTCGGTGAGGCATAGGGTTGTTGGGAGGCAGCAACAGAAGAAAGGAGAAAAAAAACAGCGACAAAGACTGTAAACTAAAGGACTACCAAAGAGTCCTAGAAGTCGGCGCGCAGTCGGTTAGTTCTCATCGTCGTCTGAAACAGATTTGTTGCATTTCTCTTTAAATTTATTAATAAGGAGGCAGAGCGGGTAGTTATGTGGTTCATCCTTTCATCGTGGGAGTAATCCTCATCATCAGAGATGCTGTGTCTGCCCACCCCATCCATAAATAGAAGCTACACAATCACTCATTCGATGGTGGTTCCTCGAAAATCCCTTCACCAACAAACGCAAAATTAAAACTTTTTTTTCCACGAGCTTCATTTCTTATATTTTCTGATCGGCTTTGCTTTTTTTGTTTCTATTTTTGCCGCCTTTTTTGTATTTGTTGTGGCACGTCCTCCGCGGCGTCGCAGGAATAGCAAAATGATTCCAATCCTTTTTGGCATTCACCCTTTTTTCCCCATGAAAACTACATTTGATTTATTTCTGTGTTTTATTCGTTTTGCTTCTCTTCCATATGTTGGATTTGAATTTTTCCTTGTTTCTGCATTGGAGAATCACTTGAAGAGAATTAAGGTTATGTCCAACTCACATAATGTGGGGAGATGAAGTTTGGCTTGTTTTTTTTTGTCATCGTTGCTTTATTCTTTTGTTTTACTATATTTTCTGTTTGCCTTATAATGTATTTCCATTTCGTCTTCCCCACCTGGGGCTGTTGCTCGCTGTCGTCGTGCATAGATGATGGCCAGCCAAATGGGCTGATTGAGTGGGGTGGGTGTTGATTGAGATAAACAAATGGGGGGTGATGTAATCTCAAATCCACTTTCAATGTTTTGTGTAATTTCTATTTTTATGTCTTCCAGTAACAGATGTAAACGGAAGGGTTTAGGATACAATAAAACTGCAAAGGGATGATGGAGACTGGGTTGAATTGTTATCGTTATTTTGTGTAGCCTAAGAGCTCTCAGCAAGTGGGTCTAAGGAAAGAAGCAAATTGGGCCAGTTAATTATTCCTATTAAATGTATTTAAAAGTCCATTTCAGGGTACTGTGATGAATTTGTTTTTTCTCTAAGAAAATACAGTGACTGGTGGAAATATTTCAAAGGCCCGGAAATAGACGAACCTCTATAAAAATTGAAATAACGATTTTCGCTAGGTAATTCTGTTGTTAACGATGTAATAAAAACAGTCTATACATAATTGATTTTCGTGCTCTGGATTGTGGCAACATGTTAAAATTATATAATCTTACAGTCACTGATAGGGGATTCAAAAGAAGACTATCAATGCAGCAAAGAAACATGGTGGTGGACAGATGAAGCTAAGACAGTGATAAGTGACAAGCATTCAAAGCTTGGTCAAAGTGGTCCACTATCTAATAATAGAGATAAAAAAGCTCGCCTCGACCTGGAATACAGACCTTGCAAGAGGCTCGCGAAGATAAAGTGCGCTCAAATTCAAGCAATGTGGAGTGTCTGTATCGGGAGTAAGAAGAAATGTCTGTCTACAAACACCGACAAACCAGGTTGAACAGGTGCACAACCATTTAAGGGTAAGGTGGACGAAGTGGGGGGAAAACTCAACCATCTTTTATGATCGAAAAATGCCCCCTAAGCCGAAAGGAAAGCTCTACACGTTCACAATAGTGGACAGCGTACAAAAAGTATGAGGACAAATTAACTGCAGCTGAGATGAGGATGATTTGCATGATAGCAGGAGTAACACAAATTGATCGAATAAGAAGTTCCAAGACCCGACGAAGCCTTCACGTCAAAGAACCTATCTCGAAAAAATGGTGCTCGACCGGCTCATTTGGTACTGTCATGTTCAAAGGAGAGATCCTACGAACCCTGTCAAAAAGGCAATATCAATCAACGTTCCAATACAAACGCGAAAGAGAGGTAGGCATAAAATTTCCTAGATCACGCAAATGCAGCAACACCAGCATTTGATTGGCCTCAGCAAAGTAGTGATTCAAAATAGGGAGGCCTGACGTTATTTTCTGAAGTCGAACCTGGGCCCTATTTCATAAACATTGACAAGTGACAATTCTACAAATTTGTCGCTTTTATCTGACATGTTTTCATTGCATAACGTATTGACAGGTGACATAGTTGTCCGTTAAATACAACGACAATTTTGTCGTGACAATTTTGTCACTGTCAGACTATGACAAATTTGTCGTGACAATTTTGTCATTGCCATTTTTGAAAAAAAATTTCTAACGCACACAAGAGACTGAATTGATCTGAATTTTTCTTTCAGAATGCCCAATGCATTTTTTCAAGCCTCCTTGTTTTCTTATGAGCCTAATCCTAGCAGTGCTTCAGATTGTTCACTTCGGTGTGTCCATAACCGCTGTGTCCTAATATTAAATCATATGGAAATGGCCTCAATCCATCTTGCTAAAGAGCTATTTCTTAGAAAGCATCACAAGCAAAATTCGCAAAATGTCTGAAACGTTGAGGAATGGATGTTATATTTTCTAAAGGCCAGCGGATTTCTTCCCCCATATCTACCGTCAGATTGCAAAATCTTTTGATGCAACGCTGAATTGAACTTTTTGAAACACCCTGTCCATCACCAACTATATGGTACTGAGCTCCACTTCCAAGCCAGTGTAACGCACATAAAACTTGGGTCTTAGCATCAAGGGCATGATTCCTTTTTGTGGGATGCTGGAGGTGGCGACCGATTTTTAACAAAATATATTCCGCTCTGCTTGCAGACATTGAAATTTTTTATCGAAATTTTCACTTCACTACCGAGACTCAGTTGCCTGTCACAATTGTCAATTACATTCTGACAAAAATGTAATTTGTACTTTTTTATCTATTCCATAAAAAAAAATGTCATTACAAATTTGTGACAATTTTCAAAAAAATTGCTGTTGTCATGACAATTTTTTTTTGATCCGAAATCTTGACAATTGTCACAAATTCTCCGACAATTCTACAAAATTGTCAATTTTGTTATGGGACAGAATTTCGACAATTGTCAAGTTGTCATTTACAAATTGTCACCTGTCACCTGTCGCACCTGTCAATGTTTATGAAATAGGGCCCTCGTGAACCCCACAGGCGGACCAGTAGGGATCTAGTTAATCCTGATCATAGCCTCATCGCAAATGTGAATGCAAATTGCCTTGAACTTTACCATGAATTTGACAAATGAATTCGAATAGGAGTCCCAATCCTATAAAAAAGCACAGCATCGCTACCTTGTACTTAGATATTTCTATATTTACTAAACTTCACCGCAACTCAAAGCTATTAAAATAACGCTCTATTACCAAATACAATTCCCATTTATAGAACCCTTTATTGCTGCTTCATTTACCTTTGTGATAAACACCCACTACACGAACAATAAAATAAAGTACAACAACCCACCGCAAAGTTATTTTGTGTCTGACTTATATCAGTTTTTCAAATGGAAAAACACACGCAAATGGAAAAACGCAAGACCTTCCTTCCCTAATTCGCCAATACACTGCAATTTTCCTCTACGTTTTCCTCGCTCTCTTCAAATGTTACACTGAAAATTAAAAAATAAAAAAAAAACATACACACTTCGCTGAAATGCAACAACAACACATGACCATTAATACAAAACAACACGAAGCAGTAGAGGCAGTAGAAGCACACACAAGTCAGCCAGAAAACGCAAAACGAAGACAGCTCCGGACCAAGCAACCACGTTTTACGCCAATCATTGCTAAAACGAACCTTGCTGTCGTTTTGTATCTTTTTTTTTTGTTCAATTTTCCACAGTCGAGTAAAGAAGCATCATCAGGCTATGGGAAGTGGTGAAACAAACTGTATCTAGCGATAGAGCAAGCATATGAATATCTATCTCGGGCGGAACGTCCAAACGAAATTCCGAATCGAGGCGAACAACAAATAAACTGAGGGAAGAACAGAGGAGTATCATGACAAAGTTGACGTGTGGCGCTTGTCTGGTAATCAAATGGAAACGCAAACGTGCAGCATCAGTAGCAGACTTCAGAAGCAGCGGTTCACTGGAAAAGCTGAATGGACTTTTGGTGTGGATATAACATGTACACCAACTGGATTTGGGGAACGTTTTATTATTGTTTCTTTGTCTGTTTACCTGATTCCACATTTTCGCATTTTTCCATTTCATTTGAAGATTAAGTGAGATTTTTTGGACTTTATTGCACGGGGAAGGAAAGCGCAGGAATTTGTGGCAAAATGGGGATAAGTTTTTTTTTAATGAGTATAAGATAAAGTTTACAGTTTTGGAATCGCAATTCACTGGCGATAAGAGCAAGAAAAGTGAAAAAGTATTTTTTTTTGATTAAAAGGATTGCGGCTTCAAAAATGTGTAAAAATTCCAAAGTGTATTTCAATGTTAAGTGCTAAAGTTTAAAAACAAAATAATTATTAGCAGACCTTGTTCCGATATTCGAACTAAGTGGATAATGAAAGGCACCAAAGCGCACTTACGTCAATTTGTGAAAAAAGCCATAAGCCCCCTAGTCGCGTAAAGAAATTAAAGATGAATTACTCATCACATTTAACTATACTTACGTACTTGAGTATATTGGAAAATGAAGTGACGCATTTAGCTGTTGTTTAAACTGTCAACATAAGCGCGAAATTGTAAACAAACATGATGTGCAAGTGCAATGTGCATATCACCTAAGAATGGCGCAAGTTCTTAAATTATACATGAAAACGTGACGCAAGAAAAATGAGACAGGAAAGCTTCGTCAGTAAACGTAAACTTCAACAACTTATCTTATCTGCGTTATTTCAATTAAACCGCTGCATATTCTCAATGGACACAATGAACATGCGGTATTTCCGTTAAACCGCTGCAAATTCTCAATGTAAATAGGTAAAACAAGGAACAATTCATTCATGTTATTGTATTTGTATGAACTGTCAGTGCAAAATGGCTGAAACAGATGTGCAGCAAGACCCGCGATGTAAGACGATTTTGTATGTAAAATGACACATTGTATTTGTCAATTGTTACATTGTCAATTCTTGCTGCATGCTGTCTCTATTTCTAATTTTACTGCACCAATAGTAGTAGAACAGCACAATTGGATCCTATTTTCCGGTTTGACGTTTGGTGCTGTGAAATTTTACGACGTTTAGGTCAGTGAATGATGGTATTTTCCTACTTCACATCTGTTTCATGCGCGTTACTGTATACATTACTGCGTGCGTCATTGCTGCACATCTGTTTTAGGCATAAGTCAAACCGCAATGATATTATGTAGGGGAGAGCGGGGTGAGAAGTAACACTTTTGATTAAATTGGATGCTGCTCGTTAGATTTGTTTTAAATCAACGAGCAATATTTCAGCTAAAAAAACACCAAAAAAAAGCTAAAAAGTCTGCTCGGAAGATGTAAAAATACCGAACTCATAAAAAAGAGGCGTTGTTACAACTTACCCCGACTAAGTTGTTACGTAGGCCGGGGTAAGTTGTAACACAAATTATGAAAACTCGTATCCAGTATATTCAATTAAAAATATTTTTTTTATCAAGTTTTTGGAATCGCCATCATTGTCCCATAGCGGCAGTGCAAGCGTCAGGCGATCTGTCAGAGAGGCAGCACGGCTTCCGGAGAGGCCGCTCTACGATGGGAGCAGTAAAGGAAGTGGTGAACGCCGCACAAATCGCCCAACAGGGACGTCACTACTCTAGGAAGATCGTCTTGCTGGCAACCCTGGCCGTACGCAACGCTTTCAACTCAGTGAGGTGGATTGATATATCGAACGCGCTTGAGCGGAGGTTCTACGCCCCAGCATATATCCTGCGGATAGTGAAGGACTATCTCAGGGATTGACAGCTGCTCTACGAGACTGCAGAAGGCCCGCAAAGAAAGCAAGTGACAGCAGGCGCAGCGCAGGGATCGATCTTAGGACCAGACCTCTGGAACATCTCCTACGATAGCATGCTTTGCATGGAGATGCCGGAGGATGACATCGCCGCGGTGATCACGGCACGAGACACCGTTAACGCGCAACGAAAGCTCAACCAGGTCATGCGACGAGTCATTTCGTGGATGGAAGAGCACGGACTCAGCCTAGCAACAGAGAAAACTGAGATAGTAAGAGGATCCCCACAGAAACCGACTTCCGAATTGGGGCAGAAGAAATAAGAAGCAGTGCCGCGGTGAAGTACTTGGGATTGAGGCTGGACACAAAGCTAACGAACTGGCAACAAATAAAGGCAGCAGCGGAAAGAGCCTCAAAAACATCTGCATCACTGAGCAGACTGACGGCAAATGTAGGTGGTCCAACGGCCAGTAAGCGAAGGTTTTTTTGATGGCGACAACGCACTCCATCCTTCTGTACGGCAGCGAAATCTGGGCAGACGCACTCAAACAAGAGAAGTACCGGAAACAGATGGCGGCAGTACAAAGATGCGGAGCTCTACGTGTAGCTAGCTCTTACCGAACGGTTTCGGAACCAGCCGTCCTTGTAGTCACAGGAGTGACTCCCATAGATCTCCTAGCGGCAGAAGGGAGGCACTTCTACGACAAAAAGGCGGAAATGGGAATGGAAGCGGCATCCGAGGAGCTCACGAATAAGAAGTGGCAAGAGCGTTGGAGCTCGGAAAACAGAGGACGATGGACAGCGAGGCTGATTAGGAACGTGGCTGAGTGGAATGACCGGAAACACGGTGAGGTCAACTACTACGTCACCCCGTTACTCACCGGACACGGATATTTCAACTTCTTCCTCCACAAAATCGGCAAAACAAAAAAAAAGAAGATGACGCGAAACATACCTTCTTAGCTTGCAGCAGATGGGAAAGCCTTCGCCAAGACCTGCAGATAAGTAGTGGCGCCATCACCCCGGAGAACATAGTAGAGAAAATGCTACAAAGTTACGAGAACTGGCAAAAAGTATGTAGCTACGCAGAACATGTTCTCAAAAGAAAAAAAAGAGAAGAAGACCACCAAGGGTCTCAGCAGGCACAGACGTCTTAGGCCACAGAAGACTAACAAGACGGCGTCCTTTTACGAACTTATAAACGGCGCCACCGTGATGTAATGCCAAGAGCGGTTCCAGGGTGGCTTGTAGGCCGTAAGCGGGGAGAGTTTAGTCAGTGAGAGTCGGACACACCAAGTAATGATGGCCTACGTGGTAAAAAGAAGTGTACCATGGTGGAATGAAAACCTCGAAACTATCCGAAAGAAGGTGAGAAAACAATTCAATAAATCGAAACGCACCGGCGTATGGGATCAATATCGATCCCTGTTAACCAAATACAACCAAGAGTTGCGAAGATCTAAAAGGGCCTAATGGCGCGCAAACTGCGAAAAGCTGGAAAAACTCCCGGCAGTGGCGCGGCTCCAGAGAGCACTTTCAATAGATCCTTCAAACTGCATGGGATTGCTCATCAAACCTGATGGAACAATCACAAGCGACCGGGAAGAAACTCTCATAACCTTGCTGCAAGTTCACTTCCCTGGTTCCCTAATTGTCGATCACACAACTGATCACACTACTGAGGTTTCATATCCAACTAACCTCAGCAGAAATAATAGCTTATCTGGTAAATTTTTTTTAACCCATTCAAGGCACCAGGAAATGACGAAATTTTTCCAGCCCTCATTCAAAATGCTATGGAATTCTTCGTACCTAACATGATTGCCTTATTTAGGTTCAGTTTCAACTGGGGCTACATACCACGAACTTGGCGGGAGGTCAATGTAGTATTTATCCCCAAACCAGGTAACAAACCTAGTGAACTACCTAAATCCTATCGTCCCATAAGCTTGACATCGTTTTTCCTGAAAACAATGGAAAGAATAATTGACGTTCATATCAGAGAATGCGTAACTATTAGCATGCCTCTACACCCCTTTCAATATGCGTATCAAAAAGGCAAATCAACGGAAGGCGCCCTGTTAAAACTAACAAATTACATAAACAATGCCTACCGTTGCAAAGAAATTGCACTATGCGCCTTTCTCGACATAGAGGGTGCTTTTGATAACAGCGGTTATGATTCAATATCAAATGCTTTAATTCACCGAAAGGTAGACCTTCCCACCATAAACTGGATAAAAGTGATGCTCGAAAGTCGGAAAATTACTGCTTCGTCAGGACAGACTTCAGTATCAGTATCAGCTATAAAAGGCTGTCCACAAGGAGGAATTTTATCACCCCTCCTGTGGTCTTCGGTCATAGATGACCTACTTCAAAAACTAAGTAATTTAGGCTACGACATAATAGGGTACGCCGATGAATTGGCCATTATTAGGGGCAAAAAATCAAACGTAGTTACTTCACGTATGCAAAACGCCCTTAAGATAGCTATAGACTGGTGCGTCAAGGAAAATCTCTCCATAAACCCCAGTAAAGCTATCATAGTTCCTTTCACAAAAAGAAGAAAGCTCAGCTTAGCCCAGATTTCACTGAATGGCACGACCATTGAGTATTCCGACGAAGTCAAATATCTTGGAGTAATCCTGGATAAAAGACTAAACTGGAACTCTCACATCAACAACAAAATCACTAAAGCTAACAGAGCTTTATGGGCCTGTCGGCGCACATATGGCAGAACCTGGGGAATCTCTCCAAAGATTGTCCACTGGATCTACACAGTGATGATAAGACCCATTATAACATACGCCTCCATTGTATGGTGGACAAAATCCACACAAAAGGTCGCAATAGAGAAGCTCAAAAAGGTACAACGGCTTGCGTGCCTTGGTATCTCCGGAGCCATGGGAACCTGTCTAACGGCTGCCATAGAGGCAATAACAGGAATTACACCTCTCCACATATACATTCAAAAAATGGCGATCCGCAGTGCAATAAATCAAATACAGTTAAACGAGATAAGTCTTAACGATCATCCGGAACTTAAGACCCTTCTCGAAGAACTGTCAGAACTCAACATGAACTGCGCGGTCACAGACCGCATTCATAAAACACTATGCTTCAATAAACGGTTCTCCACGGAGATCCCAAGAGAGAAGCATGGGTTAGTAATAACTCACCTAACAGCCACAACGGCATAAAGTGGTATACGGATGGTTCTAAAATGGAAGCGGGGGTAGGAGCGGGAATATACGGACCAAACAAACGCTTTACGATACCCATGGGAAAAAGTCCCAGCGTATTTCAAGCAGAGCTCCACGCCATTCAAGAATGCGCTAGCCACATAAATTTATCTGGTATAAAAGGTGCAACCATCCATATATTCACGGATAGTCAAGCAGCTATAAACGCCCTTAGCTCTCATACGATTGACTCCAAATCAGTCATGTACTGCTTCAACACCCTACAGGTACTAGGAACAAATACAAGACCAAGCTATGGTGGGTTACGGATCATGTCGGGGTGGAAGGTAACGAAAAGGCCGACGAACTGGCCAGAATAGGTTCGGAAACACCCTTCATAGGTCCCGAACCCTTCTGCTGCACTCCTAGATCAGCAACAACGGCAGCAATAAAAAGCTGGGAACACAGAAAATGTATCCATCTTTGGGAAAGCATCCCAGGTTTAAGACACACCAAACGAGCCATTCGGCCTTTCAATAAAAATGCCAGCAAATGCCTAAACCTAAGCAGGCATGATATCAAAAACTTAGTAGGTTACCTTACTGGCCACCATGGTTTAAGATATCATCTACACAAAATGAAAATAGTAGACTCTCCTGAGTGCCGACTCTGTCTTGAAGAGGACGAGTCAGCTGAACACATTTTATGTGAATGTCCGGCTCTCATCAACGAGAGTCGAATCCTACCAAAAGCATGGTTAGAATGGGACTATTGATAGGTACAACTTTGCTGTTTCTAAAACAAGAAGACACTGTAAAAACTCTCATCATCCCGGTTCTGCTGTATGGCGGAGAAGCATGGACCCTCTGCCAGTTGGATGAAAGCTCTTCGTATGTCAAATGCGATGTTGACCCATCCTGTCAGCTTGGAATGTATTTTTTGGCCACAGATGATGGCTGAGTTTTCCTGGCAGTTCACTTAACCATGCTTCCGCGATGTTTGATGTCATCATCACAGAATTTTACGATCTTAACTAGAGGGGATCATAGCCCTCTCACTTTAATGCGTCCATATCTATATATTAATACGGAGTTGCCTATAACGTGTTTCCACCCATTTTTGCTATTATACGTCACATAGATATGCCAACACTATATTGAATACATTATGAATTACAGCAGGTAAAATGAAGCGAATTGGATGAAATTACAACAATATTGCTGTGTGGTTACTTGATACTGCTTGAACATACTTGAAGTTACTTGGACATGCTTGAAGTTACTTGAAAATGCTTGAAGTTACTTGAGAATGCTTGAAAATACTTGAAGTTACTTGAAGTTTCCAACAACAACATTGCTGTGCATGTTACGCAATTGATAATGCTTGAACATAAATGAAGTTACTTGGACATGCTTGAAGTTACTTGAAAAAGCTTGAAGGTATTTGAAAATGCTTGAAGTTAGTTGAAGTTACTTGAAAAAGCTTGAAAATACTTGAAGTTACCTCCTCTTTTCACGATTTAAGTTTGGTCTCCTTTTACGACATCGATGATCCCCAGCCGTGTCAACCCACGCATGTGCATGCACACCTGCGGGACAGCTTTGGAAGGTTAAATATCTCGCTGGGTTCATGGAATGTTAAAATTGCCTAGATGTGATTTCTCCCCTAGAATAATAAAAGGTTTGTGCAGTCCTCTACCACACAAAGTTGCACAAATCCAATCAAATAACGCCAAAAACAACCGCTGCTCGTACAAATTCCATCGAAAATTAATTAATTTGCGGTTTCCTGTGCCGCAACTGACTGCGCCATCATATCAGCTCTCCATACGGCGTGTTTTGTGTTTACATGCATAAATCCTCTATCGGAAAGTGTGTCAATTTAATCCACCCTTGCTGTCCATTCAATGAAACGCCACCTAAATCAATATTCAAAGCAACACTATCGAAAAGCGTCAATTAAATAAAAAAAAATCCACAGCACATTTTCTGCACTATTTGGTATGTAGGTACGATAGGTATCTTTCGTCCTGCGGACTCTCAAAACTATGTTTGCCACAAAAAGTGTTTTATTCATTGGTGGGTAGGTGAGGAGGGGAGATAGTGCAAAATTATACCCCACACAGTCAATGGTAAGTGTATTACGATAACCCACCACGGCAGAGTGTAGAGATTGACACAACTTTGACTGTTATTTCAGTTGATCGGGGGATGAAAAATAGAAACGCATCCCATATGGAGCAGGAAGTGAAAAATGATTTATTACACATTTTCGCCCTAGTTTTCTTTTGGGTATTCCCTATTTTCTTTAAAATGATATGCGCATGTGTTTTAGTGTTACACGACCTGCTTAGACGTTGGAGCTTACCCGCCCTCTAAAGTGGTAGAAAGTTATTGACCTTTCACATTGTTGATTGGTTTCGTAATGTTGGGTTCCATCGTTTTTGCTAAAGATGACAAGTTAGTTATGCAAGAAGAAATTTGTGGGTTTTGTTGTACTATTTTCTTAATTTCATTTCCTCTTTCTACTTTTGTTTTCGTCTTTCTTTCGCCCTTCACCCATTGGCCCCCTTTTGCCAACATATAACCACCATCAACAGCGTAGTCGTCGTTGTCGTCTTTGACGCTGTTCAACAACGTCAACTTGACAGTTCTGGCTCATTAAACTAATGGCTTTCAATGGTTTAGTTAAAAGCTGAAGGAAAGTGTACGGTTTGTTTTTGTTTTCACTAATCAGATGAAATAGATATGTATGTATTCACATTGTGTATACCTACTTCCTGTTCATATGGGACATGGGTATTCACTTTTATTTATTGTATGTTAAACGGACAGTGAAATGTCCCGCGTAGTTAGAAGACGATGTAACTCGGTTACTTTGCGTGCGCCATCGGTTTTATGTATATGGCTAATTTAATGCCAATCAAGCAGGCACAGGTATTTGTGGTATTTTTATTGACTTCTTGGTATTGGTGAAACCATAAGTATGTATATAAAAATTGCATGGGATACCATAAAAAGGGACAAATTAATGGAGTAAGGTTTCTCATTGGATTGGCCTGACGGGTGCAATGAAATTTATTTTACTCTGAAGAATTAATTTCCTATTGTTGTATTTTTTTTATAATATGCACGCACTAAAGGGATTTGTTGGGAGCCTTATAATGCAATAGCTACACAGCGCGGGCGTTAAGGAAATTGGGGTGAGAAGAAAAGGAGAGATGCCGATGCACCTTGATTTTGAAAGTTTGTAGGTTATGATGTAAAGGAAAAACGATACGTGGAAGAGTATTCCACATTCGTGTTGTACGGTTGAGGAAAGATTCTTTGAACTTCACTGTACGTCCGAACACAGGCTTGAGGGAGAACTGATGAGGATTCCTTGCATGGCGGGTATTGCGGTTGATAAATGCAACTGGCTATTTCGTTTGAGCATTTATGGTGGAAATAACGATAAAATAACGAAAAGGAGGTGGTCGAGGTATCCGTTCGGAACGGAATTTTCTCCGATTTGTACGAAATCGGAGAAATTTCATTCGAGGTATCCGTTCCGCTACAAGTTTCGGAAAAATTCTCCGATGACATGTAGCGCACCTTGTCGCATTGCGTTGTACCGCGTTTATGTCAATTACTTTTGACAGATACACGGCAAATATTCTCCGAAGCTCTCCGACAACCAATCGTTGC
Organism: Portevinia maculata; assembly: GCA_949715645.1. Classification (NCBI taxonomy): domain Eukaryota; kingdom Metazoa; phylum Arthropoda; class Insecta; order Diptera; family Syrphidae; genus Portevinia; species Portevinia maculata. The sequence continues at coordinate 5,075,355 of OX454528.1, read as the reverse complement.
GGAATATTTTAATAAACAATGGAAACTCCATCAAAATTGTAAGTAATGAAACTAAAAATAAATGTTTGTTAGAATTTATTTCAGTGATGTCTTATTTCAGAAAGAAAACAACAACGAGGGCTCAACAAGAGCGATTGGTAGAAATGCTATCTACCAAAGTGGATATAGCCCGCAATTTAACAAAAAGACCGGCTGAGGAAGTTGCTACTTTTTGGGAAAGCATCGCAACTGAATTAAATTTGTTGGGTCCACCAGTTAGGGATGTAATTGGTTGGAAAAAGGTAGGTATATAAAATTGAAATCTTAAAGCGATGTAACAAAGAACTATAATTTTTAATCAAGGTTTGGAGCGACTACAAAACCTATGTATATACAAAAAAATGGTAGACAACAAAAAAGAAGCATCGGTTACAGGTGGTGGACCTTTTAAAGTAAAAAGTTTTACTTCCATTGAAGAAGCGGTGATAGCAATCATCAATATGAAGGACAGCATAAACGGAGTTGGAGCAAGGACATATGGACCCGATGCCAAGAAAAATAGTTTTTCAGAGTCTAACCTCAATGAAAATGATCATAGAAAGGAAAACAGTTCATCGGCAAATTTAGAACTTGGTTATGAATCATTTGAAAACAGTGATGAAGACGACCTAATTGCAGCACCAAGTACAAGTGTATATAAGTTAAGTGAAATGAACCTAAAACTTTTATGTATGCCACGAAGGCAAGTTTTTGTTGACTCTTTTTATTATATATTTATTAAAATAAAGTGTATATATATGTGTGTATATGTTATTCAAATGGCATCAATATTTCATTTCTCGTTGCAATGGCCTCACTATGATGTGAAGACCTCTGAAATGCTCTCATTTCTTCAGAAATCAGAATCGTCCATGCCTGCAGTCTCTTCCTCAGTAGAGAAATGAAGACAATTGTTTTCATCTTTTGACAACTCGGTAATAACATAGTTTGAATTATAGAGATGGTATTTTCGAAAATATATCGATATTTGACTGAATCGATATATTTTAAATAGAAATTGATTTGTGTTCTACAAGGTGGCGCAAAAATAACCTTCCGATGTTTTTTGGCTGTAATTTAAAAAAAAAATGAAAAACTTTGATTCTTCTTGTGGATTATTTTTATTTGGTCTTTTAATTTTTTTACATCAAGTCGAGAATATGATGTCATGTAAATGGCCGCCGCCACAGTTGATTGTCATTTGAGCCCTTTTTATGGCATTTTCCATCACTTTGGCCAAAACTTCCGGCGATAGGTCCTCACATTGTTGACGGATATTGTCTTTAAGGGCTGCAAGAGTCTGAGGCTTGTTGACATAAACCCGCGACTTCAAAAAGCTCCACAAAAAGAAGTCTGGAGCGGTCAAATCAGGCGATCTTGCTGGCCAGTGCAAATCGCCAAAACGGGAGATTAGGCGCCCGAGAAATGCATCCTTCAGCATATCGGTTGTGGCACGTGCAGTGTGTGCCGTTGCACCATCCTGTTGGAACCACATATTTTCCAATCCCAATTCATCAAGTTGCGGCAAAAAGAACTCGTTGATCATTGCTCTGTAGCGCTCACCATTCACAGTAACCGTTTGGCCCGCGACGTCTTCGAAGAAAAAAGGTCCGATGACTCCTCCAGCGAAAACAGCACACCATACAGTGACTTTGAGCGGTTGTAATGGCTCTTCGTGGGTTACACGCGGATTTTCAGTGCCCCAGAAGCGTAAATTTTGCTTATTTACGTACCCGCTAAGATGGAAATGGGCCTCATCACTCATGATTATCCTCTTGGTGGTGATTAAGGATGGCTTGAGCGTATGTTAGACGCGATTGGCGGTCAGCAGCTAACAGCTGATGCACCGTCTGGACTTTGTACGGAAACATCTTCAAATCTTGTACCAAAATTCGCTGTAAAGACCGTCGACTGATACCCATTTGCGTGGCACGTCGTCTGGTCGATGTCGACGGCGCTTCCATGACATCCTCGGCTACAGCAGCAATATTCTCTGCAGAACGGCTACTCCGGGGTCTGCCACGCCTGGCAGCATCTCGTGTTGTGCCAGTCTCTTCGAGGAGAGCGGCTAAACGTCGCAGTGTTTCACCAGTAGGCGTTGGACGGGTAGGAAATCTGCGACGAAATTCACGTTGTGCCAAAGTCACCGACCGATTATTGCTCAAATAAATAGTCACCAATATTCCGCGTTCTGGAGCAGTGTAGCGTAACATTGTTTATTAACGTGTATTTCGCATGCGTTTACTACACAAATGTCAAAACAGAACTGACATTAGGGGCCAATCGCAAAATTTATAGCGTTTTCTGATAGGAGGATTACTTTTGCGCCACCTTGTAGTTGACGATAGCGTACAATTTATTGGCAAAGTGACATCCTTCCTTGTCAAGAACTATGAAATTAAACTCTCTTTATTGATATATGATAATTTAAGGCTCGTTAAGTCTTCATTATATATAAAATATAAGTATCGAAAGACATATTGACTTATCGATATTTAAATGTACTTTACACATCTCTTTTAGAACCTTAAGTCTGTCGCATATCAAATCAATGCGACGCGGTGCGCCATCGCAATTATATATAACTTTCCTTCCGAAGTCAGATACCTCGAATGCAATTGGAGTCTCCGAAGGAGTATGCGTTGCGGAGAACTTTCCGTTCCGACAGATACCTCGATAGGGCTGATTAAGACGATGACTAAGAGAGTCAATCGATCTCGTGATGTCTCGGCCGTTAATAAGTTTTATCGCGCGCTTCTGGATCCTGTCAAGTAGCTCCAAATAAGTTATTGGTGCACCGGACCAGATATGAGGGTTGTACTCGAGTTTCGAAAAATTTCTTCGAGTAATTTTTGGTCCCGTCTGTATGTGAATGGAGGAGGAGATACAACGACGAACTGTACGGGCTGTACAGCGACATCGACTTAGGCAGAAGAGTGAAGATCCAACGACTGAGGTGGATGGGTCATGAAGAGCGAATGGACGTGAATGCTCCGGACGGAAGATCTTCGAATCCACACCCGAGGGACGGCGCAGTAGAGGAAGACAGCGTACCTACGATATAATAATTTGTTGTTGCTATTATGCATCTAATCGGTGAACACTCTCTTCCAGACATCCTTATCCTCTCTTTTAATTTCCCTTTTCATCTTTTGACTCACACTTTGTTCTCCTACTTATTTAAAATACCAATTGAATGTGCCATAAGTTTCCTCTTTCTTTATCTTGTACAGGGTGTTGGAAGAAAAGGATATGTGCCACTCCGGTTTTCCCCGCGAGTTCTCCAGCCCGCCAAATATTTTATTTGTTTTCTTAACATTGCCAACAAGATAAAATGAAATAAAAAAACAAATGAATTTATGAATTTCAACATGACCGATTTGCGTTTTAATTCATCTATTATATATGTAGGTTCCTAGCTCCGAGAATTTGATCAATTATTCATCAGCACTCGCTCACGTATGTACTTATGAAGAATTTAAGATCAACGCAGATACATATTGAAAAATATCCCAATCCCTGTCATTTCCTCGAGGTACGTACCTACTAACATTACTACCGTGCAAACAAGGAGAGGCGAAGTCCTAACTCCATACGGTACATACCACCACACTCTGCACATACCCCCTACAAATGTTTACACCAACAATCTTATTGTTTAGTTGAAAATATGTTTTAAACGAACATAGATGGCTCATCATGCGAACGTGTCATTCACACCATTCATTTCATAAATCTCGCTTCACCCCCACCAAACCCTCCCCCGTCATATCATTCGTAAGTTTGAAAAACAAAAACTGGTTAAAATTCAGGTCAAGTGACGTTGAAATGAATAAAAACACGGAAGGAGACAAGAAAACATTAAGAAATATAAAAAGGGAATAGATTGTAATTTGCACACCCTTTTCATCAACACTCACAGCTCATTTCCCCTCCCCCACCCCCCGTGCAACTTTTCAACAATGTCCTAGTCCTAGTTAAGTAGAAAAAAATGTATCAAACAATAAAAAGAAAAAAAATCTCAATCACATGTGACATGGGGCATGAGGGGCCGAGTACAATCCATGCGGAAAAAATAGCAAGAAAGAAAAACTCTCATCGATTTACGACCTCATACAATGGCCACTCGAACAATATTTTATATCCATTTTATTTATTTACAGTTTCCGTTACTCATCCACCCATCCAGTGCTGCTCTACACCTACATTTAGCACCATACTTTGAACCAATCTACCTATATTCTACATAATACCCTCGATAGGTAAACAGTGGAAGCTTTAAAAGAAAAAAAAACAAGAAGTAGGTAAGCACAGAAAAAGGAGCAAAATATATTATATAAAAAAAAAATAACAAAACAAGAACCAAGATGGTGATTTATTCAAGTTTAAACGAATATCGAAGGACATGTCTTGCAAGGGTATGCGACGAAAAAGGAGGCGGTGGAGACTAAAAATTATTGATAGGGTGAAAGTTGAAACTCATCGGTGGTAGTAACTGTGTTGTTGTTGCAACAGGGAGAGCGGGCAGGGAGTTTATAACATTTCTTTTCGGTTGCTACGGAATAAGATGTGTCTCCTGAATGGAAGCGTTTCAAGATAGTACTTATATCAGGAAGAAGGAAAGATAAACATGAAAACTATTTGGATATCAGAGAAATGACAAAAATTCGATTTGTTTGAGAGGTTTTTGAAGGAGATATTCAAAAGATGAGTATCTTACTTTATATTTGTCCCGTGAGGAAAGAGTTGAGATAAATGTGCCGTCAAAGAAGGTTATCAAATCGAAGAAGAGTGGACTTGTTCGCATTGTGTGAGATGAGGGAAAACAATTATATAGAATACATACAAAGGGAACGGGCACGAGGTTAGGTTATGTTGAAGTGGCAGTCGGCCGAGACCGACACACTTAGATCAATAAATGGTTGTGACACCACTTGGATCTATCTCCAGCCTACTCATTAAACCAGGTAGAGCTTCAATGTCAATGTTGATTACATCATTAAGATCATTATAGAAGAAAGGTCAGGTATGGAATTTTAATCCTTTGAGAGAGAGAGAAGGTCATGTGCAGAGAAGGTGAAGAAAAGTCTCCTGCTCCTCTTGCATGCAGCTCCAGCAGAAATCATTTGAGTACATTCCAAGCCTTGTTGCATGCTTGCCTATAAGACAGTAGCCATGAGTGATGACACCAATTGTAGCCCCAAAGTGCAGTCTGGTGTTTTGAGAGATCAAACACTTGGAGCGTTTCAGATCCACCTTTGGCCAAATCCATAACAAATTCAATTCAATTCAATTCAATTTTATTTAAAATTCGGTGTACAAATAAGACTTAGTCTTTTATAGTACCTTAAAATACGGTTACATTTGGCTATACATACTACGATATAATAATTTATAATTACTTAATAATATCTTAATAATATCTTAAAGATAGACAGAGGATAGGATGTTGAAGAAGATAAAAGAAGTCTGTTATTATTTCATGTAATTTTTGTGTTTCAAGTACCTATACAATAATTATTTCTTTTTTTTCCTCCTTCTTTTCCTTCTTTAATTTGTTCTTTACAGATGAGTTTAATATAAAAAAAAAGTGAAGAGTTATTGCTTTTTTAAAATTTGTAATTCCAATTATTTTTTTTAATGGTACTGGCAGAGAGTTCCATAATTTGGTGGCATAAACAATAAAGAGTCGTGAAGAATTCAAGTAGTTGGACGAGGGTGTTACTGTATTAAGAGTTCTCATAGATTGAGTAAATTGAAGTTTTTCATAAATGTATATAGGTTTTCTGTTTTGGATGATTTTGTGCATAAACATACAACACCTTGCATCAAGGAATTGTTGAAAAGAGCATCCAAGTATCAATTTATGATAATGTGATATATGTTCATGTCTTCGAAGTCCATAAATGTATCTTATCATGTCATTAAATGCTACAAGAAGCTTATGTTGGGAATGAGAATCGGGTTTACAATAAACTACATTCCCGTACTCAATAAGAGGATCTAATAGTGTTTTAACAAGCCTCAATTTTGTATTAGCGGGAGTTATATCCGAGAATAGCCTTAGCTTACGCAATCCACCGTAGATTCTGCCGATGATATAATTTACTTGACTTTCAGCCGAAAGTGAAGTGTTGACCCTAAAACCAAGACTGGTCACAGTGTTCACAAAACTAAGCTTCACGCGGGATAGATAAACCGGAGGAATCAGCAAGGTATTAATCTGCTTCTTTGAGATCGCGATTAGTTGGGACTTAGCAGGGTTGAGGTTTAGGCCATTGTTAAGGGACCATTTGAAAATTGCAAGTAGGTCCTCATTTATTCTATAAATAAGGTCCTCTAGTAATCCAATTGGGCGCGACAAATAAATTTGAACATCATCAGCATATAAATGAATTGAAACATTCGAACAAACATTTGGCAGATCATTTATGAAGAGACAGAAAAGAATAGGACCTAAAATAGAGCCTTGAGGAACCCCCATCCGCAGATTCAGAGCTTCTGAGATCATTTGATCAGCCTCGACCCTCTGGCTACGATCAGACAAATAGTCTCTGATGAGACTTACTGCTCTGTCATGAAAACCAAAGTAATGCTTCAGTTTTGTGCAAAGCAGTTGATGGTTAACTCTATCAAAAGCTTTTGAAAAATCAAGCAAGCAGAGGACGGTCACATTGTCTAGGTCATATTGAATCCGAATATCATCAAGGACCTTAATCATAGCTGTTTGGCAACTGTGATGAGCACGGAAACCAGACTGAAGTGGTGATATTAAGTTCAGCCTATCAAGATGACTAGAGATCTGCGTTGCCAGAATTTTTTCAAATACCTTTGACAGACAAGGCAAGATACTGATCGGACGAAAATCGGAGCAAGAATTTGGATTAGCGTTTTTGGCTACAGGAATAATCTTAGCTGACTTCCAGCAATCGGGAAAAGAAGAAGAGGTTATACAAAAATTGATCACATGAGTCAAAGCAGTTAATATGTGACTTAAAATCATTTTAATAAAACATATAGGCACCCCATCTTCTCCAACTGCATCCGACTTAATCGAACGCAAACTTTCAAGCACCTCATGCTCCGAGATCACTTCAAATTCGAGCTCCGTTGTTGAATCGTAAAGCGCTTCGTTACTGGGTATAAATTCTCCTGGGTGAACATCAGACAATATAAAACTCCTATTTAGTATATTTAGATCAGGCAAATTATGAGCTACTTGCTTTCTCCCTATTCCAATAGAGCGAAGATTATTCCAGAGACGCCTAGAAGGTTGATTTGTATCAAGCTTTGAAATGAAAAACCTTTTTTTGGCTCTACGAGTCACGAAAGTAGCTGTGTTACGAGATCCGCAGAAAAGTTCCCAATTTATATTCGATGGGTTACTTTTCCATTTTGCATACAATTTTCTTCGACTTTGAATCGCACTACGTACCTCCGAGGTAAACCAAGGACAGTTTCTGCTACGCACCGTGACAGTTTTAATAGGAACATGTTTTTCAAATAAATCACAAATCAAAGATTGAAAGTAGCTTGCTTTGTCGTTGGCATTTGAGAAAGCATGGCATTCATTCCAGGGGTAGTCAGTGGCATCGTTTTGCAGTTCAAGGTTATTTATGGATTTTAGATCTCTGAATTGAAATGTGGAAGTTGAATTTATATGCGAAAAATCAATATTGTAAGTGCAAAACAACAAGTCATGGTCAGATACACCATCCAAGGACAATTGGTCTTGCAGGAGAACGTTATACAGATCCGAGACAACCATTAAGTCAAGAAGACTAGGAGTAGAATGAGCAGCAAAACGGGTGGCATAGGAGTTGGACACTGCAAGTCCAGCTGTTGCAATTTCATCTCTTAGTTGATCAGCCCGAGAGTCATGTTGCAGGAGATCTGCATTAAAATCTCCACATATGATAATATGCTCATAGGATAAGGAAAAATCTCGAAGAACAGCGAATAAAGGTTCAGGAGAAAAACTTTTTTTTGGGTTGTAACCAACACCCAAAAGGCACTTAGTGTTCCTGTCAGCCACTTCTACAAACAAAAATTCTATACCTTTATCTTCTGATTTTATCAAGACCTTACACGAAAGAGATGTTTTACAATAAAGTGCAACTTCCCCGCCAATAGTGTCGGTAATCCTGTCATTTCTTAGTAATCTATAGTTATTTATGTCATGCACACTATTCGAGATATCCGGCTTAAACCATGTCTCAGTAATGCATATTACATCGACACCCGATTCCTCAAAGACGAATTTAAGGAAATCTAATTTGTTCATGTTGAGACTACGAGCATTAATACAACATACTTTGAACCCTTCATGCGCATCTGAAAGTATTTTAATTACTGATCTTACGGAAAAACTACTGTCACTGCAAATTGATCGAATCTCTCCACCCGACATCATGAAAAACGCAAATATACCAAAGGGCCAGAAAGAAAAATACTGAGAAAAAAAAAAAAAAAAAAAAAAAGGAATAGAAGAAACACAAAAAATAAAGAAAAAATAATGTTGCAATTGTACGAGAAAGAAAGAAAATATGAATAAAAAAGTAAAGAAGAAAAAGAAAGAGAAAAATGTTATTACAAGTAGGTATATGAGAAACGAAAACAAAAAATGAAATAAGAAATTAGGAAGAAAAATTTTTTTTTTTTTTTTTTTTGTGTGGAACATTAGAGATGATTTGCTGCCAATGACATTCAAAGTGGTTGATGGTTAATTTGTTAAAGTTGAGAGCACATTTGACTTTATTTTCACCTCAGTGTCGTCACTACTTTTTTTCACAAATACAAAACCATTTCTTGTTCTGACTGAGAATAAAATTCCCTCTCTTCTCAGTTGGTTTGCATGTCGCAACAAGGAACTATTTAAAGGTGTGAGGCTCTCATTCATGTAAATTTTGCTTATTGTCTTAGACTTAGAGGAAGAGGGGAAATCATCATATAGCTGAGCGACAGTCAGACCCTTGTGTGCAGTGAAAGCAGAGAGTAGAGCTTTTTTCTCAGCGGGAGAAGATAACCTTATCAGTAGCGGGCTTTTGCTGTCGGGATTACGAGCGTGCAAACGAAAAGCATCGACGTGGGGAGTAATATCATGGTTCAATTTTAGTGCAATTTTTTTGGCAAGATCAATCGGACTCTCATTTTTGATGTAAGGTAAACCGCGAACAATGACGTCACTAAGACGTTGTTGACGTTGAAAGTTCTCATGTTGATCTCTAATTAACTGATTTTCACTCCGTAGTTCTTTTATCTCATTCTCGCACTCCTGCACACGATTACATAAGGCAGATATGGTATTTTGTATTTCGTCTTTCATTTCTCTCTCTAGATCAGAAAGCAATTTTTGAAATTTTAGTAGAAGGTTAGACTCAAACCCATGAAAGTCTATGAATTTTTTTCTTTTCAATATTGGGCGCGCTTGATTTCAAATTTGTCTTTGACGAAACATTGGTTGCACTTTTTTGGACGGCTTTCATTTTGGAGCGTGTGTTGGGTGATGCTCTGCTGGAGCGGCTGGACTGTGCAGAGGAAGGGGTGTTGGGGGTGATGGCTGCTACTTTGGTGGTGTTGGCGTTATTAACAGGTGTATTGAGGGTATTTGTGAGGCTGGTGGTATTGACTTTGCTGCCAGTGTTGGTGATGGTAGAACTTGTGTTAGACATGGTGAAAAGTAATTTATGATTTGAGCAATGTTATTGAATTTATTTGCTTTTGAGCGCACTGATTAGATTAATGTAGATCAAATTAGAACACTAAGAAACTATTCTTCTTCTCAAACTTATTTAATAAAATTGCCGGTTAAAAGGGCTTCAAATGTCAGGAGCGAAATCAAAAAACACGTCTACACCATTGACATTGCCAACTGTGAAAAAGAACAAAGGTTCGAGATTTTGAGGAGTAAACGATCTGCTTACTGTGTCTCTGCCTGAGACACTGCAGCGTTCTTTACTCCGCGATCCCAGGCAATCTATTTGCAGTTGCCAAGACCAAGCGCTCTGGAATCCGCGATAGCTTGGTCTTTAAAACAAAGGTGCAGTCTTCTACGTCGTTTCAAGTACTGGGATTAAAATATTCTCTTCGAATTATTATTATTGTTCATTCCTTCAATGTGGGCGAGCCAATGTAGTCGACGTGGTTTAACTTTTTGGACGACATCCACATATTAGTACAGCTCATAGATTTCGCGGTTGTAGCTTCTCCTCCATTCGCTCTCCTAGCACCCAGGGCCATATATCCGACGGAGTATTTTTCTTTCGAAAGAACCCAATATTTTTATATGGAGCACTCGGCTCCATAATTGGTGTAATCACCGGACACTGTCTCATAGGCAAGCATGCAACAAGTCTTGGCATCTATACAAATGACTTCTGCAGCAGCTGCATGAAAGAGGAGGAGGAGGAGACAATTCTCCACCTTCTCTGCACATGCCCTGCTCTCTCTCAAAGACCAAAACTCCATTAATGATCTTTCTTTTACAATGATCTTAGCGACCTCATTAACACCGACATCAAAAGTCTGTCAAGCTTCATCAAAAGCTTCAACGACGAATCCGGTGCCTTACAGCTGTAATAGGTGTCGCACTCGCACCGGTGTCGTTTTTGCATACCTGACCATATCCAGCATATCTCCTGGATCGCGGAAATATCTGCCTTATACCGCGCAAGAACAGATGCTTCAAAATTTTAAGTAGCACCAGACCACTATCTGTTCATAATCCGTTGACGTTCCGGGTCGTCATCCTAAATGAGGGCTGACCATATTCGACGCTGGTGTCTCTCTCATAACTAGCTTTTTTTACATGGTAGAGAAGTTAACCCGATGTCAAAACCCCTAACATGGAGGAACAAAAACGATTTGCTTATTTGGCGATAATATTTTGTTGTTTTTAAAGCGCATTATTTGGCACTTGGTTCGACAACTGTATTGATATCTTTCTTTTTCTCTTTCAGGCCAATCGTGCCAGGACTTTTCAAATATAACTATTAAGACCAACACGCCTCACACAAGCACATACAATCTAAATCATGTATATGTATATATGTGCGTACAAGCGAATAACCACTGACAGAATTGCATAAAAAATCCAAAAAGGAAAAGGAAAAAAAAACAATTTCACAAAAAAAAAAACAAAACAAATCGAACTTGCAACAATGCAAATTGTTAAAACAATTAAAACAAACAAGTTGACGTAACTCGAAAATATGTCAACAGCTGATACTTTATAGTCTATATCTCAATTTTACGCAAAATCAACAAAGTTCGAAAAAGAACAAATAAATACAGCAAAAAGCCGCAAAAGCTTGCCTTAGCTTTGTTCCCATATTGATAGTAGGCTCTCTGACGACATATAAAGAGAAACAATGAAAGCACAAAAAAAAGGCAAAACGTTTTTAAGCAATTTAATAAGCACTCACATCGAAACGAGTTTACCCCGTGTTTCAACAAAGTACACTCTGTTGACAACAAACGAACTTGGTAATCATTTTTTGTTGTATTACAAGCTATCCCAGTTCTTAGAAAAAGATAAACTGTTAAAGCAGAATAAAATGAGGATAAATAAGCTACTTAATACTATACTCCATCCGGATATCGGCTATATTTTGATAGCAATTGACAAGAGTATGTCCATATAATGATTAGGGGCACTCTCTCTACATATGCATTTCCTACTACTACAAAGAAAAATGCAGAAAAAAGCCTACAATATGTGGAAGCAGGTCAAAAGGATGTGTTTTAACCCTTATGGAACGACCGCTGTGGACAAAGGGGTACACAATATATTTTGCCGGTACCACTACATGCGGGGTGCTTCGTAAGACGAATGATTGTGGGTTTCTTCACAATGCTTTTTTAAAGGCGTATCGACTTGATCCTCGTTGTGTGTATCTTTTCACTTCGTGCAGCACTACCTGGTTTCCTTTTTTTTTTAAATGGCTAATGGATGGTTTTTTTATTTTTTTTTACTGACCTCTACAACCTTACCCTTCAGTCAAAAATATGAAAACACTTCTTCTTTGCTTTGATTTCGCTAAAAATACTGCAATCCGGTTTTCGGCCTAGTAACAATAAAAATGATTTGACTCATTATTTGCTAGTTTTTATGGTGGTTGGTCACACTGGTTTTGCAATAAGGTTGGGTAGACGGTGCTTACGTTCTTTCATAATGTATTTTCAAAGGCGTATTGACTTGAATTCTTGTCAGTCGTGCAAAACAAGTGAAGAAAACACAATACGGGTTGACGCGTGTTAGTTCTCAGAGCAAACAAATAAGAGTGTACGTGTTTTTTAAAAGATAAAGCTCAACTGTTTTTTTAATTTAAAAATATTGTAGGAAGAAATGGGAAAACATACTTTAAAGTGTTTGGTCTGCGGTCGAGAGGAAACACAAATTGTCTGGAAAATGCTCCCGCCGTTTTACGCAACCGAGGAGGAAATAACAAGTTACTGACTCCATTTCAATTCGTTTGTTTATTTGAAAGACCATTTTAGCAGCAAAGTACATAGATGATATAACCTATGAAAACTGCGAGCCAACTGTGAATATAGAGCTTCTCAACGTTGAAATACAGTTACAAACACCCAAAAAGAAGGACAATGTGAAAAACATTTTCAAAACCGAACCGACTATATAACTGTTGATTTCTGTAGCGAAGATGCGTTTTATTATTTTGCAGGCTACATTTAAAAAACAAGTCAAAAACACAAGTGTGAGCTGAAATTAAGTCAGGAACCTAGTGTTTCCTCCATATTCACAGATTTCAAAGAATATGAGGGTGCGCATTTAACACGACCTTCTCAAGAGTTTTTAGATGCGATAAAGAGCTTGGAGCAACAATTTATTTCTCGTTTTCCCAATTTGTACTTTTGTAATATTTTTGAAATGAAAATGTAAAATTAAAAAATGAATTTGATTAATAACAAAGAATTATTAGAAATTAGAAAAAAAATTATGACTGATATGAATATTTATATGAATTTCGGTTCTGTTTTTGTTATGTTTTAAAGAAAAATTAATACATATTTATTTTATTATTTTAAATTATTTATGTGTATATAATGTTATATGGCTTATTTATATTTTGAAAATATAAAAATCTACTGCGAAACAGTTGAATCTACTGCGTTTTTTTTTCAAATCTACTGCGGACATTTTTCCAAAAAGTCCCATCCCTGGCAGTACAGTTAAGATAGGACGTTTGCTTCTCCCTCTGGCTGTAATGCTTTACATAAAATTTGTCTCTCTTTAATGCTCTCTCAGGGTTGTTATAGCTTCCAATATTGACAGTCACAAATTTATTTTGTTCATGGTGGCATACTTAGAGTGGCATCTCTCTCTCCATAAGCGCTGTACTGACTATTATTTCCGGATGGAGTATAGTGTTCAGAGTGAAAGCAGAGGAGAAGAAAACTAAGTACATAAACAAATAAATAAATAATTGTATCAAGTATTGGAATCTGTATCTTCCAATACTTGGCAGAGGCAGAGGCAGAGAGAAGCCAATATTATAACAAACGACCGGGCGATTTGATTGCAAAAGACAAACGCACACACAAATTTATGACTCCAATGTATCTTAATCTTTACTATAATGCAATTGGTAATAAACGTACGGTAATGAGAAAGATATAATGCGCGTTTGTGGCATCATCAGGTCTTTGATTTGAAATTAAATTTGCAATATTAAGAGCTTCTATAAATTATTTATGAAGGGCGGCAACGTGACGGCCGTTTAAGTCGCTACAAAGAGCAAAGAATAGGCATATCATAACAGTGAGTAAAGCTGGATCTGCGTTTGGTATAAATCTAGATAGGTAGGTGTCGGTTCTGCCCTTGAATTGTTGGACATTTCAAAGCTGAATAGAGCCATGTATTTTGATAGAGATAACCTCGTGCTTGTCCAGTGAACAGTCAGACGATGTGCACTAAATGCCTGCGTAGTAGAGCGTCTAAATGGAGAGCTGAAAGTTAGTTCTGGTTAATCTACGCTCTGTAATAACCCAAATGGTGCTCACGAATTTTGAGTGGCAGTATTTTGTAATTTTGTCCTCAACGTACGCAACAACTTTTCCAATTTAATGGCTCTGTATGGCGCATATTGCATACAAGATACAGCTGCCGACGGTTCATACTGGCGCAGGCATTTGCGAGCTGTAATACAATGCAAGAAATACTTGGTCTGTTGGTGGGTCCTGGGAGATATGGATGTTCCGAAAAAAAGAAGCGAATGAGAAAGCTAGAAACGGGTGAAAATGCATGCATTTTGGGACTTAGCACCCATAAATAAGCACTGTAGTTCAATGGTTAGTGCGTTGGACTACTGAGCGAGCAGTTTTAGGTTCGAATCGCACCAAGGAACACCCAACAATTTGTCTACTGGTCCACCATCGCATCCAAGAGTATAAATAATAAAATAAAAATAAAAAAATGAATATTAGGCATTAACGGCCCATAGGGGGCCTAAAACCTAGCTTCTTCAACCACTTTCTGCGGAAGGGACCTACAATTTTACGCCGAATCCGAACGGCAAATTTGAGAAGCTTCTCATGACAATTGATAACTCTTGGATTGGATGTTTGTCAGACGTTCGCAAGAGGTGGGGCAGTGGAAAAAACTCAAGATGGTACTTGGCCCCGGCGGGAATTGAACCGGGGACCTTTCGATTAGTAGTCCGACACACTAACTATTGAGCCACTGCACCCGACAGAGAGTATAAATAAACTGTTATGAAAAGCTTTTCAAAAATTTTCAAAAAATGCCTTTCAGAACAGGCGTTCGTATCAAAAACAAAGAGTCACACACAAAAATCGTTGGATAAGCAAAGTTTTAAGCCCTATATGTTCCGTGTATACCCTATATTTACTTATTTTGTATCCATAAGACCGGCGAACCCCACAGGCGGACCACTGCAGTTGAGTGGGAGGGTTATGATCCCTTTAATCCTGATCATAGCCTCACCGTCAGACTACAGACCAACAAGTCTTTCATCATTTCTCATGAAAACGCTGGAAAGACTCTTGGATCTTTACCTAAGGAACAAACTTGAGGATACTGGCTCTTTATGTAGTGCACAGCACGCTTATGTTCAAGGCAGATCAGTGGACACAGCGCTACATGAAGTTTCCAGAACGATCGAGAAGTCCCTCGATCAAAAAGAATTTACGTTGGCTGCCTTCGTAGTACATAGAAGCCGCTTTCAACACCCTGAATACGGAAATCATCACATCCCCACTCGAAGAACTTGGTTCGTAACGAATTTCTGACAAACCGGGTTAGGACAATGCTCAAAAGCAGAGCCACCAACGGCAGGCTGGGGAACTGCGTGGTTAAGAATCACATTAAATGCGGAATGCCACAAGGAGGGAGCTCTCTCCTCCTCTGTGGAACATTTCAATCGACAAGATTCTGAAATCCCTGACCAGCAAAGGCATAAAGATATTTTCATACGCAGTCATACACTATTCACAGGAAAGTTTCTTTCCACTATTAGTGAGATCATGGAATCTGCGCTATCAGAACTATCAAGGACAGATGACAATGCAGATGCGGTCGACACCCAAAAGACCGAGCTCATCCTGTTTACTTAGAAATACAAGATGTTCCACTGTCGCCATATAGAACATACCAAAACTGAAAGATGTTCGTCTAAATCTATCAAACGAGATTAAATACCTGGCCGTGGTCTTCAATTCCAAACTAAACTGGAAACGGAACACCAAAGAGAGAATGAAAAAGGAACTGAATGCCTTTTACGCCTGTAGAAAAGTTTTTGGGAAGGAATGGGGCTTACGCCGCACATTTTACAGTGGTTGTATACCTCAATTGTGAGACCCTTCCAGCTATGGATTGATCATCTAGTGGGAGCCGGGCAACACCAAATCCTATCTCAAAAACTTCAATAAGGTGCTTGTCTGGGGCTAACTGGTTCTATAAAATTCACTCCCCAAATGTGTCTGGAAACATTACTGCACTTCACGATGAACGAGGCAGAAGAAATTCGGATGTCCTTCACCTTCGAACACTCCCCCATACTGGATACCTTTAATCAAAGGGGGGCTCATGCCACTAACTGATTATGTGAAACCCAGATATGGCTTTAATAAGAACTTCAACGTCTATATACCTGATCGACATGACTGAAAATCACCCAAGGCGGTCACCAGAGGTGTTTCTATCTTCCCAGATGGCTCAAAGACGGAGAAGTGAACATGAGCAGGAGTCTTGTCAGGGGCAATTAGTATCACCCAGTCCTTCCGACTGCCAGACTGCAGTGTTTTTCAAGCTAAAATCTACGCGATTTAAAAAGCAGCGCGGACAGTCCTAGCGATGAAACTTCCATCATTGGAATTATCCATCTGTGTGGACAGTCAGGCAACTCTTAAAGCTATCGAATTCAGCCTCATAAACGTCAAACATGGCACTCAGAGCAATTAGCTAATACTCGGTACTACTCTGATGTGTTCCTGGTCACGTTGGTGTGTCAGCGAACGAGACTGCAGATATGCTGGTCAGATGCGGTTCGGATAAGAACTCACTCGAGGCTGACGTGCAGGTACTGCCTGCTAAGACCTTCATCGACGGTATCACGACAAGACTAGCTACGAAATGGGACAGCACAACAAGTTGTGTCATAAGTCGCAGTCTGTGGCCCGTCATTGACAAAAATAAATCTAAGTCCCTACTGTCCTTTGAGAAAAATCAAGTACGCGCACTCATCGTGGTATTAACCGGACACTGCATAATCGGAAACATGGCGAGAAGGCTAGAGGATCCCCACAAATGACTTTTGCACAATCTGCAGAGATGAGGAAGCAATAGAATCAGTGCCACTGCCCGGCACTCCAAAAACGCTGGTTCTCCTGCATGGGAGCACGGTTCTTTGACTGCTTGGGCAACCTGCCAGAGATACCTCTAACGGATATTAATCAAATCATTTTTCAACTGCGTGTCCTAACTCCTAACATGTACTACAAGGGTACTCACAATGGGCGTTTTTGGCCTCTGGGCGATACCTACGCTCTACGCAATCGTGTGTGTAACCTTCCTAACCGTACCTTACTGTAATACTGATGCGTACCCCATTGGAGGGCCATGGGAGCATTAGGTTCAGTATTGAAGCGTCACTTTCCGTTTGTTGGTGGTGTTCGACAAATCAAAAGCAACGAAGTCTGCGCTTTTATCCATTTTTTAGGAAAAACAAAGAGAGCTTCTTTAAATATATATCTATGATCGGTGAGAGTAACATAAGGAATATAGTGACCAGGGGCACCCCACAGGGAGGCGTTATATCCCCCTCCTGTGGCTCCTAGTGGTCAACAAAATCCTTACGACTCTAAAGGTCAAAAAGAAGAAAATAGTAGCTAATGCAGACGATATTGTAATCCTAATAAGTGGCTAGTATCTCCCCACTATTAGTGAACGCATGGAATCTGCCCTAAAAGAATTGAATCCTCGTGGGCAAGACCGAACGGCCTTGGAGTTAATCCAGTCAAATCCGAACGTGTTCTGTTCACTAGGAAAAGAAAAATCGAGAAATTCGATATGCCGAAGCTAAACGGAATTCGTTTGAAACTTTCCCTGGAGGAAAAGTATCTGGGCATCATCCTAGACTCTAAGATTACTTGGAAGCGTAACACAGAAGAAAGATCAAGAAGACCTTTGGCAAACGTTGGGGTATGCGCCATTGCATAACCCATGGGATGTACACAGCGATCATACGACCCATACTTACATACGGGTCAATAGTATGGTGGAAGGCAACATAAAGGACTACCTATCTCCTACCTACCTACCTCTCAACACCCCCAGCCGGGCTGGAAGTCATTTTAAACCAACCCCCCTTTGGTGAATATATTCGCAGCATGGCAGCCAAAGGAGCCCTCCGCCTCAAGGAGGCGAACCTCTAAAGACACAGCTCCTATGGACACGGCTCCATAATTCACAATCACTTGGGTATCGATCTGTCCAAAAAAACGGACTATATAATCCTAAAACGAAACTTCGAGAAAAACTTCTCTACATACATACCCCAAAGAGAGAACTGGAACACGCACGCCAGCGTACAAGAAATATCTATACGGACGGATCAAAAAGGGATGTAGGTACAGGAGCAGGAGCAGGAGTTTTCTGCGAGCCCCTAGACATAAAGGACTCGTACAGACTACCCAATGAATGCAGCGTCTTTCAAGCTGAGATAGTCGCCATCGACAAGGCAGCAAAAACAATCTCCGTGAAGAATCTGGATCCTTCCAAGATTACAATCTTGCTTCAGAAAAAATAGAGAGATAGGTTCGTTTTTTTAGTGCAGTTGAATGGTTGTTCTCCACGGGTGTTGTCTAAGTTACTTAGGGAGGTCAAGTTTTACACATATTCGAAATAAAGTAATGGATTTGGCCGGGATTGAACGCACGACCTTCCAATCACTAAGCGAATACACTACCACTGCACTGTTGCCACGCGCAACCTGCTCTGCGATTGTCCAAACCTCCAGACATCTTGACTTCGCTATCAGGGCAACAGATTCCTCGAAGACCTAGAGGACGTAGTGCAGGTACCATTGACGGACACAATCAGGTTTGTCAAGAACACAGGTCGGTTCCAATAGGCCAACCAGCAAGAATAATTTAAACTGAGTACGGTGAGTGTAGTTTTTACCACGTAAAACAACAAGGGATCACCAATGGGCCCCCGTGCAAGCACAGCATAGCCTTGCTGCGCACTTCCCTTCAAACCTAACCTAACCTACTTGAAATATGTAAAAGAAACCGAGTCGAAACGTGTTAATCAGCGTAAATTGCAATGCCTAAGTAGCCGAAACGAGGTTATCCCACTGATGTTATAAATATATAGCACACTTAGTCGAAGTTGTGCCAATGACCTAGTTTCTCTAACCATTCTTGTTTCCGAAATAAATTTTTGGAAAGCAAATAGAAGACACCTACAGTTGTTTGCGCTATCCAAACTCAACACTAAATGATTGTTTCACGGCGATTAAAGTTAAACTACGATCAGCTGGTGGATGATATTACATACTGTAGCCTCCCATTTATGTGTCGACTAAATAAATTAACTCACCAATTGCATTCTCTAATAAAAAACCAAACACGTGTCACATTTCTATTAAACTACAAACTTCAAACGGCATAATTTGACAAATAAATACTTTCAATTTATTTTCCAATACACATATATATAATTTTATAACCGATACAAACTTAACATCAACCAATCTTCATAACTCAAATTAAACTCAAAAAACAAAAAAAGTTAATAACCAAGATCAAGATGGAAAATAATAATAAACAATAATAAAAAAAAAACCAAACTATTCACTCTTGCGAAACCGAAAAAAAAATTATCTCCAACGAATGAAATAATAAAAACAGCAAAACCACAAAACAAAAAATGTCAGAAAACAACAAAAAAAAGTAGAAAATTATTGCAGGTCTGGCCTTGGGAAATTATTATTGCAACAGGGTGTGTTTTATTGTCGGAATATTATGTACTGTTAAAAGAAAAGTTTTTTTTTTCCTATCAAATGGACAGTGAAGGCAAACTGTGTATTAAAAGCTCAACAAAATAAATTAATTTCCTAAAATTTAAAACATGAAATTTAAAGTATCTTTTGGTCGTCTCGTTTGTTTAGATTTGTCTCTCTCTCTTTCTTTAGCACATACATACATACACTAACGTTTAAATTTCATACGAAGCGATAAACAAATTAAAAATTATGTCAGAGTGCTCGCATGATGAAGATAACTTACGAACAAATGGAACAACGAAAACACAACGAAAACGAATGAAGACGACGCGAAACGAAAAGAATTTTCACCGGATTCGTAATCGCAGATTATTGCTTATTTTCTGATAGCGTCGCAAAAACATTTAAGTAAATGGTATTGGTATCGGATGAAGGGGGGAAACATCAACAGTACGAACCACAAATTGTATATAATTTGCGTAGTTTTTAGAGAGTGAATTTGGACTGTCAAACACCAAATAAATTATGGAATTTCAAGAGAGGTAGACAGTTCGAGTTCGAGTAGGCGACACGAAACGGTATCGTCTTATTTGTTTTTATTCATTTAAGTAGATACATGGAGATATAGTCCACCCAAAATCAGTAGACCCAAAGCTCCATAAGGCAAACAGTTATTTCGATGAAAAACGTGTCAATTATTTTTAGATGGACTAGACAATAAATGCGCCTGGTTTTTATGGCTGAAGAAACGATCATAAGTGAAGTATGAGAGCTATGATAGTTGGGACAATGTCATTGGGTTTTAATAGACTTCACGAATTGGTATATCTGCTTTGCGTTTTGATCTGTCGAACTTGTCCACCAACAAGGACACAACGTCACTCTTTGTAACAGCTACATACATACATATTAGGCCTTAACGGCCCATAAAGGGCTTAGCTTCTCCAACCACTTTCATGCGAAGTAGAGGGGACCTACAGTTTTACGCCGAATATGAACGGCAAATTTGAGAAGCTTCTCATGACCATTTGATACTTTTGGATGTTTGTCAGACGATCGCAAGAGATGCTACCAACACGCGGTATTCCCAAGTGGTCCGCCATCTAAGTACTAACCACGCCCTACGTCGTTTATTTGCGGTGATTGACCGAGAACCGATTGATTCGACGTGGCAAGGTCGTTGGCGTTTGTAACAGCTACTTTGAGGAAGTTAGGGAGTTCAGGAAATTTATTTTTCGGCTGTCGATATGAACCAGGCTACCCACGAACTCCGACAAACGAGCTTGAACAGGGCAGAACCACTTTCAAAACTGCCGCTCAGAGAAGGAGAAATGCCTAGGAAATCCGTTCGCTTAAGTTCATCAACAATGCTCAAGAGCTGCTTCTTGTGGATCACGAAAAAATACTACACAGGTGGAAACAGTATTGTGAAGGACTTCTAAATGAACAATTGCCTCGAATATATTTTCCAAGAGCCGTTCCTAACAATGAAGAAGTTCCCGACATTACTGTCGAAGAAGTTAGGAAGCCGCCCAAAGACTCCAAAAATCGAAATGTAGTTGGGGCGGAAAGATACCCTCTGAGTTCTGGTAAAAGATGGGAGACATTGGGTCCAATTGGCTCATGATTCTCATCTTCAAACCGATGACAGGCGAATCCAATGTCTTCTTCCTTTGTATAAAGGAAAAGGCGATACGAGAGACTGTGACAATAACCGTTCATTAAGCGAGTATTAGATAGCCGAATGCGGAAAATAATACGGCTATATGAAGACCAGTGCGGGTATCTCGCAGGTAAATCAACCACCGATGCAATCCAAAGCATGGAAAAACATCGTGATTCCTTTAAGGAGTTGCGTATGGTGTTGGTTATGGGTGGCGACGGTGTAGAGGTTAGTGTGTTGGCTTGTGACCCGTGCGGTGCAGGTTCAATCCCCATGGGGAACAACAACATACGCCACCCAATCACATGCCTCTACACCAAAAGGAGGATTTCTGCCTGGTAGTACAATGGAACGTTACCGAGTCTGAGTGCTCTGGGATTTGGATTTCCTTTTTATAGAAAAAAAAAAAAAAAAAAAAAAAAAAAAAAAATGGTGTTGGTTGATTTTGAAAAGGCTTTTTATAGACAACCAAGGGATCTGTCATGGGTGGCACTAAGACAGCGAGGAGTTCTAGAACCCACGTACAGATGATCAAGGACGTGTATGAGGGAGTAAAGACAAAAGCAAGATGCCTAAATGGAGTCACCGAGGAGTTTGCAATCAAAGTTGGTGTGCACCAGGGCAGTGTGCGCCTTAAGTCCCATATTACAGTCCTAGATTATTTATTTATTTAATTATTTATTTATTTATATATTTTTTATTTACTTATTTATTTATTTATTTAGTGATATATTTATTTATTTACCTATTAAACAATTTATTTATTTATTTATTTACTTATTTATTTATTTATTTATATATATTTACCTATTTATAACTTATTCATTTATTTATTTATTTATAACTTATTCATTTATTTATTTATTTATATACATATGTATTTATTTATTTATTTATGCATTCATGTATATTTTATTTATTTATTTTTTTTTTTGTCTCCTTAATTTGAGGTTTTTA
Organism: Portevinia maculata; assembly: GCA_949715645.1. Lineage (NCBI taxonomy): Eukaryota > Metazoa > Arthropoda > Insecta > Diptera > Syrphidae > Portevinia > Portevinia maculata. Next base: position 5,053,230 of record OX454528.1, on the reverse strand, counting down.
GTCGTTGTTTTTCCTCAAAAACAAACATTTTTCTAATTTAAGTTAATTTTTGTCACTTGTAAACTTTTTTCAGTAGAAAGACATAAAGTTGTCATATCTCTGTATTTAAATTTTGCTATAACAAATTGTAAATTATAAACGAAATAAAATATCTTATCTTATCTTATCTGCTTGAAGAAAAAATGACGAACCCCAAAGTGCATCAGTTATTCTTTGCTGACGATGGAGCCATCATTAGCGCGGATCAAACGTCCCTGCAATGAGCACTTGATGTAAAGGTGAAAGTTATGGAGGGGAATGGGTATCGAATTAGTCCGAAAAAAAAACAGAATACTTGTGCTGCCCGTTCTCTGATTCACTCCGACCTATTTCACACATTTAAATGAATGGAAGAGTGATTCCCAAGTGCGAAAAGTTAAAATATATGGGATCTATGATCAATAGCAGATCAAGCTGTGATGACGATATTAAGCATCGCGTAAGCGCAGGGAGGATGAAGTGGCAGGGAAACTCGGCCATTTTCTGTGACCAAAAAATGCCCCCTAAGCTGAATGGAAGGCTCTACACCGCAGTTGTGCGCCCGGCGCTCATGTACAGTTCACAAAAGGTATGAGGGAAAATTAACTGCAGCAGAGATGAAGATGTTTCGCATGATAGCGGGAGTAACACAGATTGATCGAATACTAAGTTTGAAGATCTGACGAAGCCTTGACGTCAAAGAACCTTTCTCGAAAAAATGAAGCGCGACCGGCCCAGTTGGTACTCTCCTGTTCAAAGGAGAGATCCTACGAACCCTGTCAAAAAGGCAATATCAATCAACGCTCCAATGCAAACGCGAAAGAGAGGCAGACCTAAAAACTCCTGGATCACACAAATGCAGCAACACCACCATTTGATTGGCATCAGTGACGAAGTGATTCAAAATCGGTAGGCCTGTCGTTGCCAGCGAACCCCACAGGCGGACCAGTAGGGATGCAGTTCAGTGGGTATGATCCCTTAAATCCTGATCACAGTTTGACCGCCATTAAAGGAAGAAGAAAAAGATTAAGTTTCGAAACTTGTAAATAATAAATATATAAATTGCTCACTACTCACGCTGCCAGCCCTGCTTTATAGTGCCGAGTGCCGAGACGATAAGTAGGATAAGGGAGCTAATACTGGGTTGTTTTGAAAGAAAAATACTCCGTCGGATATTTGGTCCTGTGTGCGAGGAGGGCGAATAGAGGAGAAGATACAACCGCGAACTCTATGGGCTGTACCAAGATGTGGTTGTAGCCCAAAAACTAAATCACGTCGACTACATTGGCTCGGCCACATTGAGCGAATGAACAATAATGATACAGCCAAGAGGATCTTCGACTCCCAGCCCCCAGGGGCCCAGGTTCGAGAAGGCAAGGAAAACCTAACCTCCGTTTTAAAGATCAAGCCATCGCGGATGACAGCGCGCTTCAACTGGAGACCTGGAAGCAGCGTGCTTGGGATCGCAGAGAATGGAAGGCTGCAGTGTCTCAGGCAGACTCTTCATGGGTAGGGAGCCCGTTAATTAACTAAGACAGTACACACCATATTTAGTAAAATAAATTAAAATCGAAATAGATTACTCACATTTAGCAACCTCCATTTATTCGCAATTTTAAGTTGCTCAGCGTTCTATTGTGGAAAAATGTCTTCGTAATTTCATTTCTTCAAAACAGCTTATATTATAATAGATACATGCTGCCACCTTTGTCAAAACAAACACTTTTTGACTTTCAGGTGTCAATATTGATAGGAAAATATTATGAAAATTCTAAGTACATACCTACCTACCTACTTCTATTCATAAAAGTCGAAAAGTCCAAAAGTCCATTCATTTGACAATTCTACCTGAAGACAAACAAACTGGCTCTTTACGTAAAAAAGCTCAGACATTCCAACAGCCAACAATTGCAATTTTGTTCCGGCAATTTATTTTTATCTTTTGCACATCTCTTTCCCTTTCGATTGCAGACACCCTTTCTCACTCGCTCTCACACATCGTTGTCTTGTGCATTTTTAATTTCTCATTTATCCGCAAATTAATTAGCATAATGCTTGACAGCGTTCCCCAACAAAAAAGTACGAAAAAGAATCGCAATATGAAGAGAAAAAAATGCCTTCATAAAAAAGTAAAGAAAGAAAGCTAAAAGTGAAAAAGTCACCCATAGAAGCAGCAGCCAGCCAGTGCCAGAGCCCAATGACAGAAAAAAAAAAGAAAGAGGCATACAGAGAAAATAAAAGGTCGAACATTTAAATCACGAAATGCGTGGTGAATAGCAATGGAAAAGATAATCCCCGGGTCGGAGAAAGACGAAAGGAAATAAAATCCAAAACCATTTTTATTTTCCTCCTCTGTAATAAGACAGAAGAGGAGACATACTAAAAAGCGTGATTTAAGTGTCAGTGTTTTGTATGCCATGCTGTATGGTGGCTTTTGTTCTATATGCGCTACTATGCATGCATATTGTTCACTGCACCAGCCCCCCGCCTACATATTGTTCTACAATCTCAGTACTCTTCCATTGTAGCGCACCATGCGGTCATTCATCCAACCTATTTCCAATCCGCGAGAAGCTTCCAACACAGTTTTATCGTATATTGTTTTTTTTTTTTTTGTTTTTGTTTTTTGCAACGTGTTTCTTTTTCCTTATTTTGTGTTGTACCTAACATCGTTCCTTCCTACACGTCCCTATAGCACTTCTAGCCAGCTACGGTACGTTCTAACTTCTTTTTCTATTCCATATTGCTGCTGTATAGTTCAGGCCACCCCATTCTTTGTTTTTGTTGTTGGTTTGTTAGTTAATTTTCTAAAGCACACTGTTCGCGCTATGTGCTATGTGTACACCATGACATTCGATTAGAATTAAATTGTGAGATCGAAAAGCGTTTTGAAGGGTAGGCATGAGAAGGTAACATTAAAAATCAGGCGAAGGGTTCAATGGGGAAATAAGTTGTGTTATTTTTATTTCATATTTCCAACAAAGTTTGTTTGTTTGTTTTTTAGATTCAAAATCGATTTCTGTGGTCTGTTTAGTTTTTTATTTTTCTTTCTTCGTGAAGTAGTTGATGTAGGGTGAAGGTTGATAGGATTGTAGATTTTGAAATTAGCTATTGCTGACTGAAGGCTGATGAATTCCAAAATAGTCCTGCATTTAAATTCACTTTTGATAAAGGGTTAAGAGAATTGGTTAAACAGATATGATATCTGGACAGATTAGTGAGCGGGACAGGAGATGAAAAAGGCTATATAACTAATATCTAGAAGGGGATAATACTTTGATCCAAGCAAAAACCTGGTTTCTGCCCCTTTTGAAGTGAAAATAAAAACATAGTGAAAGGCGTGGGCGAACTGTTGGATACGCTATTCCTATTCCTCATAAAATTGGGGTGGCAAAAATCTAAGTATTGGTTAAGAAGGATCTATTATTTTGTCATAAAACATTGAAAGGATTTTATCGAAAAAATGAAGTTTTTGTAAAAACGCCTCTTAAAAGTGGGCATGGCAAAAAACATAGTATAAAGGAATTATTCAAAACAATGATTTCTTTAATAAACAGCCGTTCGATGGACGACCTTTAAACGAAGAACCGAATGCTAATACGGCATCCGATAACTATAAAGTAAAAGCCGTATCCTTGTCCGAGCTTCGAATGACAATAACAAAGTTGAAAAATAACAAAGCTCCAGGATACGATCTAATCACTGGCGAAATTCTGAAGGAGCTACCGAAAGAAGCATTAGTTAAGCTGCTCTACATTTAAATGCTTCTCTGATATTTTCACATGTTCCAAGACAATGGATAGTCGTTATGGTTCCCAAACAGGGAAAAAGTACAATGAATACGAAATCATATAGACCTATTTCGCTACTGTCGATAATTTCTAAGGTCTTCGAGAAACTTCTGCTAAAACGATTAAAACCAGTAATTGAAGAAAGACGCTTGATACCAGATCATCAAATCGGCTCCCGGGTCAAACATTCCACAATCGATCAGATGTACCGAATAGCGAATGAAATTGAAAAAGCTCTAGAATGCAAAAAGATTTGCTCTAGCGCTTTTCTTGACGTATCGCAAGCCAAGGGGAGCGTATCGGAATCCCGCTTTTTAAAATCCCGCTTTTAAAAAATCCGGAAAAAAAATTTTAAAATCCCGTCTACTAAAATACTGCTTTTTTAAAGTCCCGTCTTTTAAAATTCCGCTTGTTCAAAATCCCGATCTATTATAATCCCGCCAAATCCCGCTAATCCCGTTTTTTACAAAACATTCGTAATGGAAGTAGACAAGTGCAGTACTCTCCTTTTGTTTTCCCGAGAAAACAAAATAATGCTGAAGCGTGGCATCGCAGACTCAAAGTTTTGGTTTGACGAAAAAGTGCTTTCTTGTATAAACTCATTGCAGATTTGAGAAAGGAGGCAATTGTGGTGCAAACTGATATACAAAAATTACGAAATGGACAAGAAAAATTATATAAAAAAACTAATGTTATAAAGTCACGCGCTGTAAAAAAATTAATGAGAAATAGAAAAAAAATGAGTAAAACAGGTTTTTTGCGTTGCATTGCTTATAATACACTTGAACTAATAAAATAAAAAATTTTGTTAATGGTTTGAAGTTTTTTTTGTTCCCTTTTGCAGAATATCATATAACATTACTTTATTTTTTTTTTAATTATTGAAGATTGTCATATTTATTACTTTGTTTTTTGATTTTATTTTGATATTATTTATTTCTTATTTTGTTACTTCCTCTAAAAGTGATAAATAAACTGCATTTCAAAAAAACACTCATTGCTTAATTTATTTTAATTTTCTTATTATCCCGTTTTTACAATCAAAAGTAGTTGCTTTATTTTAAAAAATCGCGCAATTTTTAAAATAAAGCAACTACTTTTGATTGTAAAAACGGGATAATATGAAACGGGATTATAAAAAACGGGATTATAAGAGGCGGGATTTTAAAAAAGCGGGATTATAAAAAGCGGGATTATAATAGCGGGATTTTAAGGATCGGGATTATAAAAAGCGGGATATCGAACCCAACCCCAAGCCAAGGTATAAGCTAAGGGCAATCCGACCGAAAAAATTATACGAAATACTGGAATCCTACCTTGGAAACAGACTCTTTCGTGTTAGACATGAGACTGAATTCTCGGAATTCAAAGAAATCCACGCCGGTGTTCCGCAAGGAAGCGTTCTCGTCCCAATCTTATTCCTGCCCTACACAAGAGATATACCACAAGATGAAGGGACCATCGTAGCAACGTTCGCAGACGATACGGCTATCCTCGCAATGGATGAGTCAGTCGAATCATCAACGGGAAAACTCCAACGAGCTCTCAACAAAGTATGCGAGTGGACAAAGTCCTGGCGAATCGCCCTTAACGAAACCAAGTCAACGCATGTCAATTTCACGTACGAAAATATAAACAACTTACCTGTTTTCATTAACTCGGTACAAATACCTTACGCAAACGAGGCAAAATATCTAGGAATGACCCTAGACGCAAAACCTAAGTGGAAGCCACACGTTAAGAAAAAGCGTGACGAGCTCGAGATCAAACTTGGAGAAATGTATTGGCTACTCGGAAGATATTCGAAGCTAAGTGTATACAACAAACTGCTCCTGTATAAGCAAGTGCTAAAACCTTCTTGGACATACGGTATACAACTTTGGGGTTGTACCAAACCAAGCGATATGACTATAATACAAACATTCCAAAACAAAACGCTAAATGGTATATAAGGAATAGTGATATTCTATTCACAGAGATCTAGGAATTGCTACCGTGAGTAACGAAGTAACAAACTTTGTTCGCAAACTTCGTACTCGTATTCATGGTCATTGCAATAATGAAATATTCCGTACTCTAAACGTGACGAACCTTGAGCGCCGACTACAAAGAACAAGACCGTTCGACCTAGCGCCATAAGGAAAAACCGCATATAATGACGGTATTAGTAGGTGCGTTCGCTGGAAAGCTACCTACCAAACGCGATTAACACTACTGAAGCGTAAACTACTTGTTAAGGTTACTTAGTCCTAGTCATCAAAAAAAGTGAAAAAACGAGAGGAACGAATTTCATACTACTATGAGCGCGCGAGTTATATTACCTAGTGATGGGCGCATTCGAATGATATAATCGATTATAATCGATTCAAACAACATTTCGAGATATCTCGATTCTTCACTCAAATCATTCGAAATATTTCTCACACCTACTTACTCTATGCGAAATGAGAACTCGATACTCGAGTGCCGATTTGAGACCGAGATAAGAATATTGAACGAAAGAACAAAAAAGAAGAAAACACACAAAATCGAGAACTCGAGAAGTTTGTTATTTGTGTATCTCGTGTGTGTATTCACGAGTTTGGGTTTATTTTTATATTCATTTTCGTAATCGATGCATCGTTGAGGGTTGAAGTTGAATATTGAATTGTAAACGAAAAGCGAGAAGCTAGAATCGTTATGTTACTCGTGTTGGGTTTTTGTTCATTTATTTTTATTAACTGTTGTGTTCTGTGCTGAAGTCTGAAGAAGAAGGTACGATACAAGTAATTTATGAATGTTTTGTCTATGTTTTATTTTTTTAGAAAGCAATAAAGGCAGGTAAATTAAATTATAATCAGTAGTTTACTGTGATTTATATTAGATATTTTGTGTAATCGGCAGTGATTTATAATGAAACCTGGTGGAACAAATTGTTTGGAAGATCATTCGAATGATCATTCGATTCTTTAAATCCTTCGAATACTAATATCTCGATTCTTTAAATCATTCGATTATTCCCATCACTAATATTACCGATAACGCATGTCGACGAAATACCCTTGACGCCGCCGATAGACAAACAAACGTCTTTGTTACCGATAAAACATATCGACGAAATACCCTCGACACCGAGAGATAAACAAGCAGAGATCCCAAGTGTACTTACAATATGATACACTCATATCGACCGGATGCAGGGATTAAGGCTATCTATCGATTTAATCTTACATATTTGTATTATGCAGGATTGTCCATGTAGACGATAAGAAGACATGTATAAGAACATGCTGCAGTTTTTCTTAAGTTAGTTATCATCATTCTTCGTACACGAATACTACTATGTACTTAATAAAGTAATATTTTTTAAAAAAGATCTTAGTAATTTATTTCGCGCGGCCGGTCCTCTCTGAGGGTGTGAGGTTTAGCCCGTAGGCATACTAGATAATATATGAATCGGGCATAGCCATTGGTATCTTACAAGATTCCTCACCTCCAGGCGCCACCGAAAAAAAGGGGAGATGAACCTCTTACTGTAGTGGCAGCCCAGCTGCATTTAAGGCCTTAATAAATCCCTTTCAATCTTTTAATTCAGGCGGAAGAATGAACGAACTACATTTTGTCTGGTTTTCGGGTCAATCGGGAATCACGGGAAATGAGATCCCAACAAACTCGCTCGACAAGACTCTAAGAGGGTTAAGAACAAAGTTTAACAAAACAAATACGTTATCTGGACCAATTACTGAGCGGGGTCAGAGGAAGACAAAGGCTACATATCTGATGTCTAGAGGGGGATAACATTTTTATTCTGTCAATTTTGAAACAAGAAAAAGGAAAGCCCACTGGATTCGGGCGGAAGGCTGCATTTTGTCTGGGTTTTGGGTCGTTCTGGAATCACGGAAAATGAAATCTCTAACAAATTTGCTCGTCAAGACTACAACGAAGTCTTCTCAGGACTTAAACCTGTGTTGGGTTTGTCAGCAGCCCTTCCATTGACGACTGGGTCTCCTATGGACACACCTGCGATGCTTGTGTGGTAAATGCTGAACTGGAGGGTTTCTGCCCCTTTAGAAGCCAAAAAAAGGAAAGTCCACTGAACTCACGCAGAAGACTGAACCTACTGCATTTTGTCTGGGTTTTGGGTCATTCGGGAATCACGGAAAATTAAATATCCAACGAATTTGCTCGTCAAGACTCCAAGGAAGTCTTCACAGGACTTAAACCTGTGTTGGGTTTGTCAGCAGCCCTTCCATTGATGACTTGGTCTCCTGTGGACACATCTGCGATGCTTGTGTGGTGAATGCCGAACTAGAGCTGTGTCAATGATGATTGATTCGATCTTTTTGACCTGTTCACACAATAATTACAAAACAACAAGTCAACCTTTAATCGGACGTCTCAATTATCCAGTATAAAAAGAATGGCGTCTCAAAAATTCGGCTAAATAATCAGAAAGTACAATGGATCAATGTTTGAGTCTGGACATCCCAAAATTATCAATTTGCAGGTCCGCCTCTGTTGTGTTGGGTTTCAATAGGCGCACTAACAAGAGCCGAGAGGATTACTGCTTACGACACCTATGAGCAGAGAAGAATGCAAGAGTTCGCACTTCATCGAAGGAAAAAGATGCAATTTGAAAAGCGCGCCGTCGATTCCATAGAGATGTTGCAGGAATCAGGGTCGCTAATTTAAGCAAAAGATAAAAAGATTAACAAAGGGCTTTATATAGAATTAACCGACTCACGTCTACAAGGATGATCTGGGGAACATTATAGTTGAAAAGCAAAAGGCCCTGACAATTGGGTAGTTCCACTCTGTTAAGGCGGCGACGACCGCTGTCATGCAGGATGGCCCATTAAATATAGACGATAATATGAGTCCCGTCTTCACGATCAGAATGCAGTGAAGACAGCCATATATTAGTTCAACTTCAACAAATTACCATACCTTCGGAGGATATTTCAAAGGGGGGGGGGGGGGGGGGGGGGGGGGTGATGAAACTGGTAAGGAGTATAATTTACTATATAAAATATACTGACAAACATCGAAGAGTATCAAATTGTCATGAGAAGCTTCTCAAATTTGCCGTTCGGTGCTGTAGGTCCCCACCACTTCGCATGAAAGTGGTTGGAGAAGCTAGATTCTAGGCTCTGCATGGACCGTTAAGGCCTAATATGTATGTATGTATGCTTCTACGGGGTAAAAAGTCAATTGAGTAGCAAAGCTCTCTTCCCAGTAACAATAAGAATAAAAAAAAAGTGGGGCCTAAAACCAGCAATGATGCACTGGCTTTAGACATTTTCAATATGGCAAATTTAGTAAAATCGGATTTTATCCCCTCAAAGCTTGACTTCGAGCTATCCTACACCGTGATGTATCCCAATAGAGCGGAGTGGCAGAATAATACAGTCATTAATTCATGCGAAGTTGTGGTATTCATGGATGGCTCTAAAACCGATGATGGCACAGGATCCGGAATTTATTCTGCCGAAACAGAGCTGAAGGAATCGCTGCGCTTCCCAAACAGTTGCAGTGTTTTCCAGTCGGAGGTTTTGGCAGTACTTAAGGCTGCGGAATTACTGCCAATAAAGTTGATATCCGACCGGAGCATAACCTTTTACGTTGACAGTCAGGCCGCCCTAAAGGCGATGGAAACATGGTTTCATCAGATACGAAATAGTCTGGTATTGTGGCACAATGATTAAGGCATTATGCGAAAAGCACCGTGTTAGACTGTGCTAGGTACCCGGGCACGAAATAGAGCGCAATGAGCTCGCGGATGAACTAGCAGGAAAAGGGGGAGAAATGCCTCTGCAAAGCGCGCGAGTGGACATAAAACCTCTCCTTTGTGTAGTCAAAGAGAAGTTATCGGAGGCGGCCATAAGAAGGGCTAGTCACAAAATGAGGCAGAATGTATCCAAGGCCCTGTGGCTCAAATTGAACAAAAAAAAAACTGGGGCTATTCGAAAACAAAGAAGATGACAGCTTAGAATGACAGTCGGCATCCTTTATGGAAATTGCCTTCTGAGGAATCACGCCAAAAAATTGGGACTCTTTTTTTTTTGTTTACACATACACTATCAGTTCTGTGTCGTGGAGTGCTTAAAGCAAGCAACTATCACGAGCAGAAATTTGCCGGCACTAAAAGTGCTCCCACAGGCTCATCATTTAGTGCAGGTGTTAGTAAGGACAAAACAATTAAAAATACAATAATTATGTACCTATAAAATACTAACACAAACACAAATCATGCAAATAAATTAAGACTTAAGGTATTATTGCACAAAATATTTTTCAGCTTAATTTTACTAACATGCAAGTCAATCACATGATCATTTATATTATAGATTCTACTCATGCGACTAATAGTCTCATGCCTCCCATAATTCGTTCTATGATGGGGGCTAAACAATAAATCAACACTACGTAAATTATGGGCACCACACCGAAAATTAAAGCCAATAGATGACAGCAAGTCAGGTGCATCTATTTGACCTGATATAAGCTGCTGTAAAAAAATGATATCGCTATTAAGCCTTCGTTGAGAAAGGGGTAACATTTGAAGAAGCTTAATACGCTGACTGTAAGGAGGAAGGTTAAAAGGATCATCCCATGGAAGTCCTCTAAGTGCAAATCGAATAAATTTACGTTGAATGGCCTCTATTCGATTTGAATGAATGTTGTAGAGCGGCGTCCAAACTTGTGAAGCATACTCTAGAATCGGACGGACAAAACAATTGTACAATGACATAGTAACGTATGGGTCATTAAATTCTTTCGCCCACCTTTTTACGAAGCCCAGCATAGAATTAGATTTATTAACAATAAAATTCATATGCTTGGCAAAAACCAGTTTGGGATCGAAATAAACCCCAAGATCCTTAAAATTATCAACATTACAAAGAATATGTCGAGACAAAGAATATTGAAAGGTGGAAGGTATATTCTTTCTAGAGAATGTCATATGTTGACATTTAGTAGGGTTCAGGGATAAACCGTTTTTATCACACCAATTGGCGAAGCTATTAATGTCAGATTGAAGAAAAATTTTATCTTGCTGACTAGTGATAGATTTAAATATTTTCATATCATCAGCATAGATCAGGATATTACTGTGATTTATACATGCTTTAACATCATTAATGGCTAGTATAAATAGAATTGGTCCGAGGTGAGTACCTTGGGGAACTCCAGACTCAGCTGTAAAAGATACAGATAGCGATCCTCTAAATTTGACTGACTCTTAGAAACGGACGCGTGCTGCAGATACTGCAATGATATTTGCGTCACGGAAAACATTTTCCACATTCTTTGGGAGTGCGACGATCAACATAGAAGAAGACGCCTGTTAAACTATTTCTTTGATAGTCCAGAAGATGCAGCGTCGATTGACTGCAACAAATTAGAGAGCTTTTGTAGGAAAATAAAATGCTTTGAGGAAGAGGTTTAGAACGACATTTTTATAATTAGTTGGTTCCCCCAGGGATCGCGATCGGCCTATTATGGGGATAATATTTTGATCCAAAGAAATGGTTTGTGTCCTTTTTGAAGTGCCTAGTGTCATAGCCCTGACTAGGTTAGGTTAGGTAGGTGTGCTGGCATAGTGCCACACTCATGTCAATACTGATCCATTGTGATGCCCATAGCATACCTAAGCAATAAGAATAATTGTGCCGTTGATACTCGGTTTCGTTTGCTTTGACAGAGTATGGAGGAGAAGGTGCAAGGAACCAAAAAGGTCAAATTACATCGGGTGAGCAGGCTATTACATATTCAGCGTCTGGACACTAACTCTCTGAACCGCGGAATTTCTGCCAAATTAAAAACAAAACAAAATTATTTCAAAAGAAGTTTACCAATCAACTGATTCCCAAAAGAATTTCATCTGTCAAATTCCGCATTCCCATCCAAATGCAATTATAAGTATCTTCAACAGCGAATTGAATTAATTGATATTTTATTTTCTTCAGGCACTTTACGTACCTCAGGTTATGTCAAATAATAAAATTAAATTATTCATTCCAAAATCCCTGTTGCTGCATCTGATCTCGGGAAACATCAGCGCCGACTTTCATTAATTTTTCAAATCCTCATTCTAAACGTACTTGACAACTGAAATAAAGAAAAAACGGACGATACGTATACGTAGGAGCAAAAACCTTCTAAACACAGGCGCCCACTCTCACCTTAGCTATTACGGTGAGTTTATGTAGATGGTACTATCGGTAGAGAGAATCAAATCAAAAATCATGAAATGATGATGAAAGAAGAAGAACTTTTTTTCCTATTCCTCTCTCTGTTTTATTTCTGTTTTATTTTTTCATCCGAATGGATTCTTTTTATGATTTTTGTTTTCTGTTGTTCTTTTATCCATCTCCTGGTTGGTTTCCTCGTAATGAGTTGATGATTTGATTTCACAAATAAAAAGAGGAGGCAATGTTTGTGTTCCTTTTTGGCAAAGTTACAAAAATGTTTGCTTCCCAAAATGCCAAACACATTAACCACGTTTTCCACTGCAGAGGAGCGAAAATATTTCATAAGATGTTCTCTCATTTATATTTTCGCGAACACACTTAACCATAAGGTGTGCAAATAATAAAATGCATTCAATGTACCTACGCATTGAACACAGCCCCAGTCGCTGTCATACAAGTACTATTTCATACTGTATATAAGCATATGCCAAAAAATGTGTCAGGACGAGTAAATAGATTGACGGTAGCCGATGGTGGTCAGGGAAGAAGATTTTTTTCAATTTAAAAAAATAGCCACAGATTAATGGATAGAGTGTGGTAAACAAACGTAGATAAATAAAATATGAGTGAAGCTGTATTTCAGGGAATAATGATGACTTGTCAATCTACAACTCAGCCGAGGGGTGTATCGAGTTTCGTAAAAGCGTTATACATACATTATGGATATTATGGATATTGTAAGGTTTTTAAGCAAATCGTAAGTCTGATCTATAAAAATGACTGAAGTCATCACAATAGACATTTATGCATGCAAATGAAAGCAACTGTTTCTTAAACAAAAAATTAGCTGTCAAATTAAATTATATAAACATAGCTCTTTCTCAAATAAGCGCAAATGAGAGAAAACTTGACGAGAGTGAGCCAAAAGCCAAAAAGATCGAACGGACGTAGTCTTGCGGAGTATATATATATAGGTTTATTTTTCAAGTTGCTCCGCCGCAGCAAGGGTTTTCCAATCAGTAAGCCTCGATAATGGAGGAATTTGGCAGCACTGAAGCAAAGAAAAAAGAAAACCAAACAAATGGGTTTAAAACTCAGGAAAGAAGAGCTAATATTGAGTTCTTTTGAAAGGAAATACTCCGTGATATTTGGTCCGTTTGGGGGGGGGAGATACAAGTGCGAACTCTATGAGATGTATCAAGTTGTGGTCGTAGTCCGATAAGCTTAAACATGTAAACATAGCAGGTGGCAATGGTGCGGTGCGATGGTAGTGTATTCACTAAGTGATTGGCAGGTCGTGTGTTCGAATCACGACCAGGGCCATGATTTTCATAAATTGAATACACACAACAAAAACAGATCTCCCTAAAGCAATTTAGACGCCACCTGTGGAGAACAAAATCCCATCGCACCAAACTTCTTTCCTATCGTTCTATTCTTTCATACAGTAGGTAGCACCCACAAATAGGCAACGAATCATTGGCTGGGAACTACTTACAGCAACAAACAAAATGCCTGCGCTGTGGGTTCCACTATAAGGGTACTGTTACTGTGTCACTACAGAAAAAAGAAATCCCTTTACGCACGCAAATTATAAATAAAAAAAAATGTCGACTCCATTGGGTCGGCCACAGTGAGCGAATGCTTTAGCGGAGAGGATCTTCGACTCCCAGCCTCCAGGTCTGAGACGAAAATGAAGACTGAACCTCCGTTTAAGGGACCAGGCCTTCGCGGATGCCAGAGCGCTTGGGCTCTGGACAACTGGAAGCAGCGATCCCGAAATCGCGGTTGATGGAAGGCGGCAGTGTCTTAGGCAGAGACTCTCCACGCGACGGGAGCACGTTAAGGAAGTAAAAACGATAGAATTGAAACGGAAAGACCAAAATCATAAAACATCTTTGAGATTTGTATAAAAACACGCTCGGGCAAACTGTTTAATAACCTTTACATTATTCCTATCCCACGTCTGGAGATCGCCGGTGTCGTAAGAGGACGATCAAACAATTATCAAGCATGCACGTGTCGAAATCGTAAAAAAGAGGAAGCCCTTAAAGCTCCTGGAGCATTAACACGAGCATTTGATTAGCTTCCTGAAACTAGTGATCGGAAACCAAGAAGCCTGCCGATTTTTATTGAGGGCAAAATGGCAAATCACACAGGCGGACTGAAGGGATTCAGTAAAATGGAAGGGTTATGGTCCCTTCAGTTCCGATCATAACTTCGCTGACAGGGAGGAAGGGACGACATGCATGCATCCTTACATATGTTGGTTCCTATAAGTATGTTTGCGTCTTAGAGCTCAGTAAGAGCAGAACAAGTTTTCCGTATGTCTAATGGCTACATTTCTGTTGCTAATATTCGTTTTGAAATTCATGACAAACCAAGTTTGGGTTAAACTATAGCTTTAGTGCTTCGAAAAAGTAAAACAATTTTTTGTTGGTTTCATTTTACGTATGACTATAACTGTGGCTTTATTGAACAGTGTCAATCCATAAACGAACGAGCATCAATTTCAAGAGTGCTGACGAGGCATTAAAGAAAAAATACATTCGATAAGAACAAAATAGTTCAAGGCGTGTTTCCTAGTTAGTTCAGGCCAGCTCAGACACATCAGAGATTTGAAATTGAAGTTAATTTTCCGTTGAGAGCTCTATGAGCTCAGAATAAATTAACTGAGCAGACTTAGTAAAAAACAGAACAGGAACAGGGCATACAATTCTGGCGGCCAGAATTCACGTTTATGGAATGGAGTAAGTACAGTGAGGTGTCGGTGGCAATTCACCTAAGCTGTATATCTGCATTCTGTTTGGCGCTCATAAATTAACGATATTTGACTCGTTATGGAGGCAATTACGCTTTTCACATTCAATTTTTTTTTATTCTTTTTTAATTCACTCGGTTATTTATGGTTGACTGACAGGAGAGGCAGCGACGAGCTGTGTTGATTTCTGCCCCTGCTGGTGGCAATGACAGTAGCAATGTCAGTACTGTATACTGTTTTGGCATTAGACTGACTACGGCGGCTGGCGGTGCAGAAATCGATTTGTACACTTTTTATGAGGGTACTTAGGAAGGGAGGGGGGCGGACTTACTTTTTTTTCCTTATCGTTCTCCTTATCCCTCAATTTATCATTCTTACATTGAGAATTGATATTTTATTTTCTATATTTAGAAGTGTATTTTTTAGTCTTCTTGTTTTTGGATGATGTGATGAAATAATGTAAATGTATATTATGTAGTATATGCAAGGGAAATGCGAGTATGTTTTCAATTTTATTTGGGAACAGACATGTTAAGAGAAAAAGTCAGAATTTTATGATAGGGTGGTAACCTACCTACTTGTCGAACGTCAAATCAAATTAATGGACTCAAAGAAAACGTCAAGTTTTATGTGTGCGTTTGATTTAATGGCTGCAGATTTGAGAATTTCAGACAGAAGACTGGGAAGCGGGCTTTTACGCTGCCCGATTTTCAGATACAAATATCAAAGTAATGTTGACGCTTTTGAATATGCTGGAATCGATAAAAATGGTGGAAGTATTGAAATAAATTTTGCAAATACATAGTTGCCAGCTGACATTTTTAAGTAAATATGTGTAAAGACGAATACAAATCAAAAATATATAGCGATTGCTTAGCACACCTGATTATTTGCCAAAACAAAAACATTATAGAGATGCCCTTGTCAATTGGTCTAAAATAGATTTGGGTGAAATCAGTACGCAGCGATAACTATCGTTAAAATAACGAGTACGAGTAGGCACCTACCTAAGCTGGTGCTCGAAATTGAATTTTATATTGCGAAGCAACAATTGCCAGCAGCACAAACCCGGCAATTCGATGGGCAATGTCTGCTGTAACAAGGGCAATGATGAAAAATAAGAATGTACATACATATGTAATATATATCTTATATTCACTGTCGGAACTGTCATGTCAAAATAAAACGTGCGATGTTTTACTTGTGTTCTGCCTTACACTAACTATGTATATTACATTCCTTTATGCTCTGCAAGTTTGACAGCGACAGACATCAATCCATTTCAATTATGCCGACAGTTTGATTAGAGGAAAAAATTTGCAACAAGAAACAAAAATACACTAGGTAGGTACATGTTGCAATAGCTACGTCATTTAAACCAACTAAACTGAAGATAAAAATGTCAACAAATAAAACAAACACAACCAGCACCCGATAACAACTGTATCAACAATTATAACTTTGTGTATTATTTACCACTTAACACTTTTCTATCCAAATTATATCAATGCATCTGTTATGTACACAAAATTCTTTCGACACCACAACCGCAAATATAGTTTTGGTTTTTGTAAAATATTTCCCATCCCACGCTACCCACCTATAAATTAGTAATCCAATTTATATTTAGTCACAAAAACACTACCAAACAAACATCCCAATGTACTAAAAGGAAAATTCGGCATTCGGCACAGACACGCAAGGAGATAATTAAAAGTAAAAACATCTACCAACCATACGAGTATTTTATTGACCCCCAAAGAAAGAGTGAAAGCTTATATATATCTCATTCGTTATTCTCTTTCCATGACAAAAAGAACTCAAAGATGCGTCGGGTGAAAAGAAAGACTGATACTGACCAACGACACCCAAAATTGGATGGCTCGATGACAGAAGAAAGAAGAAAAGTGGGCGGCGATAGTCGTTAATAAATTTGCCAGGTACCATTGAGATTTATAGAATGGCATATTTGGGAATGCCAAATAAACTATGACAATTGCGATGGATATGCAACTAGAGATAATATAGCTAATTCGTTGTTTTTTATTCATCTTTAAAGATCATCTAGAGATCGAAGATTGTCAAAAGTCAACAATAAAATAATGTTCTGTCATTTTTGCTCATGTTATTTAATGTTTAAAACAAATACAAACCGACGGCAAATGAAAAATTAAATATGGCCCTTATTTTCCTTTGCTTTTTTAATACTCTATTTTTTCTCTTTTCACAGACGTTATGTTATTTAAGTGTGAGAACAATCGAAAAATACAATGATACTGAGCTTGATGCAAGGATAGGTGGGGCGGAAAAGTGTACACGATAAAACAGAAAAAAATTTACCACCACCCAAAACTAGTGGAAGTTGCGAGCAGTGTTGCCATATATTTAAAAATTAAAAATGTCAAGACTTGTGTAGGGGCTTTTAACCCATGATCGTACTCTAATTATTGGAAATATTTGTTTATATATTTGTTTATATACAAAATTTAAACCACATTTCTTTCTACATTTAAGTAGAAAAAGTGCTCCCCCCCTCAGACTTTGGCGGAGCAGCCTGCAAAACGAAACACATCGTGTATCTTTGTAAAACAAAATTAATTGCCAATGTTCTGCATTTCACTTTTTGTGAATTTGCAAGGTGAAAGTGAAATTGTGTGTTCTGCATTTCGATCGAAATGAATATTGTGAATTGGAGCAAATCTGTAGGGAGTTATTATGAATGGTTTAAGTGCGAATCCAGCTTTTTTTTATTGAAAATTGCTAAAACTTTTGCATCCATGTTGACTTAAAAGCAAACATTGCGTTTGTTTAGGTCTTTGACAATTCGAAAGTGAATTCTAAAAAATCTAAAACGATCGAAATGCATAACACCAAATTTCATTCCGAGTGAAATTGAAAAGTGAATTGAATTCGATTTCGATCGAAATGCAGAACATGGGTGAATAATTAATTTTTAAATTGTTATTGGTTAATATAATTAAATTCTCTGGTGGACGGCCATTGGCCAAACCATATTAAACTTAAGACTATCTAATTGTTGTAAAAATTTCAAATAAAGTTTCTCTAACCAAACTTAAAACTAACTAATTAAATTCTACTTTATTATTTAATATCTAATTTTCTGTCTTTTTATTAAATAAATATTTTTCTTAAAACGCGTCTTAGATTTATCATTTTCGGAAATATGTATTGTATTTTTTTGCAGGCGTTAACGGAGATAAAAAAATAAAGGACATGCTTAATATTTCTGCTATTGACAACGCAGATATAACTAGTGCTTCCAAATACCAGTTTAGAGCCTCTCATCAAATGTCAACATATGCCTGCATTCGACATTTGCATAAACGTCAAATACAACCCCTTCGGGATAGGGGTCAGAATTTACCCGAGGTAGGCATACCAGTCGTAAGAGGCGACCAAAATCCACCCTTCGGGATAGGGATCAGAATCTACCCGAGGTAGGCGCATGTCAGTCGTAAGAGGCGACTAAAATCCACCCTCAGTATACCGAGTGCAATGATTAAAACAAAAAGGTATAATACCCCAGGTGGCACCCCAGTTCTAGTGGAAAATCCACACTCTTCGGAGGCGCTCTATACAGCCTATACATGCGTAGATTTAAATGCTTTATTTATTTATGTTAGCAAATTGTCTGTTCGTTCAGCATTCTGACGGCGACTGCTTGAGCCGTTCAAACAACACATTAATATCTTAAACAATAAATATTATAAAAGGGATCCGTTATGATATATATATGAGCTTTTCTGAGTTAGCTATTCTTAGTAGCGATAATTTTTAATTTTTTCCCTATCAAAATTAATTTTAAAACTACAACCGAACTGAATTCGTATTGGGCTAGCTAAGACGGATATATCTATGACTCTTATTTCGATTGTCAATTGATAGTTGCCTATTTCAGAATTGTGCTATTGCCAACGGACGATTTGATTCCCATTGATATTCTTTTCAATTGCATTTTTCTTATTGATTGCGAATGATAAAATCAACCAGAATCAACTGATCAAAATAACTTTAATTGGAAAAAGTCAATTATAAATTGCCAATCATAATAGAGGTAATAGATATATCGGTCTAAGCTGGAATTGGAAAACTTGACCAATTCAAATCAGTCAAGTGTCAACTGGTTTTTGTTATCGGCAAACGAGTGAAACAACTTTAGATACAAATTAAACCTTAAAAAAAAAACTCTTCAAAATAAAGATATTTTGTATGAGGACTTAATATGAAATCTTCAATTTTAGGTTTTTTGGTAAAATTCTTTATTTTGAAGATAATTCTTCACATATGGTAACTCTGCTAGCAAGTATAAATCAGCAACGGCAATAGGCACGTGACTTGAATAACGTCAACGAAAACAACGAGAAACAGAAACGTTCTTTCCATCGTTTGAGACTTGAAATTCTTCTCTCTGTTTTTGCCTGGTGTACTCTCCCCGGATCAGCCTGTCGGTCGGTTTGTTCGGCTGGCGAATAACTACTTAAAGTCGTCTCGTACGCCATCAACTTTGTCGCCCTCGTCATCGATCGATTGATTTGTGTGCTTGAGAAAGAAATTACTAGGGCATATCATTAACTTCCAGCCCGCTTCATTCATCCACATCGCCTTTGTCTAAGTTGCTTCTTTCCCCATCATTTGTATTTGTGTATGTGCGTGCTTTGTTTACGTGTTCAATTGGTGCTTAGTGCAACTTCTGTCATTTTATGTTGCTTTGTGTATTGTGTTATGTATTAATTAGTTATAGCGAACAAGTTGTAATCGCATTTTATTTATTGATTTAAATTTTGTTTTAAAAGACCCGCTTGAGTGTGTAGGTAGGGGAAAAACCCTGAACTTTTGGAGAATTACTTTGCTTATGCAAACATGAGTGTCTAGTCGTCAAGGGGCAACATTTTAGTGTGGAGTTTATACAAGTAGTCCTTTTGCTAAGAGTAGAAGGGACTTGAACATTTAAGCTTTACACTTATCTTGTCATTGGTACGGCGAAGATATATAAATTAGAATTAATTTTTGTGGCAATGACAGTCCGAATTGAACACTGCGTTCGCGGTAGAAAATGGACGAAATCATGAAATACTTATCCGTCAACAATGGGACAGTGCTAGTTTTATTTGGGAGCAAAACAATTGCTATTTAGTTACATGCATGCATTGACAGTGTTGTTTGACATTAAAAACAGCAGCCCGTAGTTTCGTTTCACTTTTTTACATATAAAATTACACTTTTGCTAAAGAGCGACGACGACGTTTGCAGGTTATTTAACCCTAAATATGAGGAATGTATCAAGAAATTCTTCTCCTGGTTCTTAAGACCTAAATTTAATCGTCTAAAAATTTGTGAAATCGTCGGTGAAACCAGAAAATCGTGTAACTCCAGTTTTAAACGAAAATGAGATTTGAATGACAGCTATTAGCTCAAACCCATATCTACAACTCGGCGAAATTTGGGCCCCTTAATAAGTTTAATTATTATATTATCGGAGATTCAGTGGGTAGGATATCTTCAAAATCAGTGCATTTGGTGGGTGCACTGTGTGTGGAAAACTGCTCTCCTGTAAAATTTGCTAAAATGGAGTTACACAGTTTTGTGGTTTCACCGACGAAATGCAAAATGTTAACAGGCAGGTAGATCCTTTTATTTTATTTATTTTTTACGAAAAAATTGTCTTTTTTAAATTGTTAGATACTCCACAAATAGCATTGCGCTCCACCTTACAAATTCTTTAGAATTTTTAAATTAAATTGTTGTCAGATAAATAGAAACAAAATGAAGTGCTTGAAGCTTTATATTCTTATATGGAAGACAGTTTCCACTTAATTGGGATGCAACCTCTATATGTAAGCGTAGCAATGAAACAAATGAAACTTCTATAATTAATTCTATAGTTAAACAGAAAAAAAAACAACTTGAAAGTATGCACTTGCAATAAGCAACAATTTGAAGGTTTAATCGTCAAAGATGATGGAAATGAAGGTTGGTTTTAAAAAACTATCAAGGCAATGACATTTTTGACATTTCTTCCAGACAACGTTGTTAGTTGGAAGTTTTATTGGAAACCTACAAAATATGTCAGAAAATAAACAAATACAAGGTCAAATACGATGGGTTATTCTCCACGCCCATGAGTTATGCATTGGGATTCATAAAAAAAAGAATCCGGACAGGTCTGCTAGTTGATAGTAAAGTTCCTAGTTTAAGCATTCGAATGAACCGATTTATATTTTATTGCACCTTATATCCACTTGCCTTGAAAACACAAGGCGCATCTTAATGGGAACTTATATGAAGCTCAGCTTGACAAGAATGAATACGCGATGGGCATTTTCATCGATTTGAGGGCGCTTTTGACAATGCAACGACCTTGCCACGTCGAGTCAATCGGTTCTCATTGGATCACCGCAATTAAACGACGTAGGGCGTGCTTAGTACTTAGATAGGGGACCACTTGGGAATACCGCGTGTTCTTGGCACCTCTTGCGAACGTCTGACAAACATATAAGAGTATCAAATTGTAATGAAAAGCGTAAACTGTAGGTCCCTTTCACTTCTCAAGAAAGTGGCTGGAGAAGCTAGGTGCTAGGTTCTAGGCCCTGTATGGGCCGTAAAGGCCTTGTATATATGAATGGAGGTGGACTCCCGTCTTTTGGATATGCCATGCAGTGCAATGACACCGGAACTTCGGCTGATGCGCAATTACAAAGTCGACCGCCCTCGTGTTCAGGACTGGCTCTGGCCAGACTCTGAGCTTGGAAAGGAATGCTGGTGAATCTTCACGGATGGCTCCGAAACCGATAAAGCATCTGATGCTGGTGTTTTCATTGAGAGCGACAACATTAGACTTTTCTTCTAGTAAGCAAACATGTGTCAGTCTTTCAAACGGAGACTTATCCTATCCTTATGGCTGTTGACTATGCTGTGAGGAACAGGTTTAGGGGACGAACTATCTGCATCTGTAGCAACAGTCAGGCTGCGCTTATTCAATACTTTAACCACCTCCAAAATAGTTCTCTCTAAATTCGGTCGGAAGGATGTTAACCAGAAGGGACACACAACATCAACGAATAAGGCAGAACGTCATTACAACACAGCTTGAACTTTAAAGTGGTTAAGAATTCTTTCTACCCCAGCTCCGCTATAACCCCTGACAAGGACAACACAGCAGAAATGCCAACCGCTGTTTCTTTGGCCTAAGAAGGCAGCTGCCTAGTAAGGCCTTGTCAAGAAACACTACGCAGACTCTATATAAGACCCTCATCATCCCAGTCCTGCTCTTGTGCGCAGAAGCATGGACTGATGAAAGTCTTCTTGGTCGTTTCGAACGCAAAATTCTTCGAATAATTTTCGGTTCCGTTTTCGTTAACGGCCTTTGGAGGGGAGATTGGACAGCGAACTCTACGAGCTGTATACAGGGACATCGACCTGGACAGAAAAGTACGTATCAGTCGACTAAGATGGCTAGTTGGGATTATGTCGGGACACTCTCTCCTAAGGAAGCGTGCTAGGCGGCCTAGACTGGTGGATGTGGATACATGCAGGTTCTGTAGGGATCTACAAGCCGAGGAAGACATGTGCGAGTGCGGGGGTATAGCACGGAATCGTAGAAGGTTTTTAGCGAATACTTCTTCGAAGAATTATGGGAGCTGAGCGGCACAGACCACAGGAGGCTGGTAACAGGGAGATTAGATGTTTTTTCTGCTCTTACATTGGAAATGATCTCCAAACTTGGCCAATGTAAATCAAAGGTAGAACAATTTAATGTTATTGCACAGCTTGCAACTAAGTATATATATAGTAATGTCAAGTAATACGCAAACTAATTTAAAGCTTTTATGTTGGAATGCCAGAGGCATACGCAACAAAAGTATTGAGTTTTTCAATTTTCTGTCCAGACTTAATGTTGATGTTTGTCTTCTGTGTGAAACAATGTTAAATAAAAATATACCCTTTGGTCACAGTAATTATGTATGTCATAGATTAGACAGATCAAATCGAGGAGGTGGTGTTGCCATTGTCCTGAAAAAAGAAATACGTCATACACTCATGTCAACTTTTAGTACTAGGGTGATTGAATCCATTGGAGTAGAAATAACACTGTCCAATTTAACTAAACTGAAAGTGATATCAGTGTATTTTCCTGGTGGTTCATCAAATCGTGCGAGAGCAATCTGCTTGAAAAACGACTTAAGGCGATTGATCAGCAGTGATACCTTTGTTGTAGGTGGGGATCTGAATTGTAGGCATCGTGAGTGGGGGTGCCTTAGAGCAAACTCTTGGGGTAATGTTTTGCACAATTTATCATTAAGGCATCCATTCAATATCTTATACCCGCAAAGCCCGACCTATATTCCAACAGCTGCTAGATTCTCGCCATCTACTTTGGACCTACTCATTACAAATGTCCCAACAATGTTATCTCAACCAACTGTGATTAATGGATTAAGTTCCGACCATTTACCTGTAAGCTGTGATATTCTTTTGGGACCTAGTCAAAACAACGTGCAATATTTAGATTTTAAGAATGCGAATTGGGACTTGTTTAGAACTCATTTAACGTTGAGTGTTCGTGAATGTCCCTCAAACCTTGATGTTATAAATAGTCGTGAGCAAGTAGACATGTGTATTGAAGTTTTCGAAAATAAAGTTCTTAACAGTATCAATGTATCGGTCCCCAAAAAAACGCCATGTAGTAGATCAATTATTCTCCCTCGATTCATACTAAACCTCATTAAGTATCGTAATAGTATCAGACGCAACTGGCAGAGATATCGATTGCCAAGCGATTTAAAGTTAACAAATCGATTAAACAAGATTATAACAATGCATATCAAAGACTTCAGAAATCAAGAATGGAACAGAAAGCTTAACTCATTAGATCGAAATTGCAAGCCCTTTTGGAATCTATCAAAAATGTTAAAAAAGAAAAACTCTATAATCCCAATGCTGCAAGAAGCAAACAACATCGCTTCTACTAATGATGAAAAAGTTGAACTACTAGCCGAATCGTTTGTATCAAACCACACTTTTGAGAATACAAACTCGACTCTGTCAACAGAAGTAGAAGTCGAAAATGATATTCTTGTTTTAAATGGTAGGCAGATCACACTTCCCACAAACGAACTAGTTTCAACTGAGGACATAGAAGACATTGTACGAGGTCTAAGAAGCGGAAAGTCTCCAGGCCTGGACAAAATAAACAATCAGATGCTGAAACAATTTCCGGTTAGTGGTTTACATATCTTAACCTTTATTATAAATGCCTGCCTTAAGCTACAATACTTTCCGCTCAAGTGGAAAACCGCAAAAGTCATTCCGATTTTAAAGCATGGAAAGCCTCCTTATAGCCCTACCAGCTACAGACCGATTAGCTTACTAAGTTCCTGCAGTAAAATTTTAGAAAAAATAATTAAAAACAAACTGCAAATATTCCTCACGGACAAAAATATATTACCCGAGTATCAATTCGGTTTCCGCAACGGTCACAGCACTTCTCATCAAGTTCTTAGAATTTGTAAACACGTTAAGCAAAATCTAGCTGCAAAATCATCCACAGGCCTAGTACTGCTAGATATTGAAAAAGCATTCGATACCGTCTGGCACAACGGCTTAATTTATAAGCTTATTAAATGTGGTTGTCCGCTCCACTTAACAAAAATCATACAGAGTTTTCTATCCGACAGAAAGTTTACGGTATCAATCAGAAATAGCATGTCTGCATTGAAATCAATCCCAGCTGGCGTTCCGCAAGGTTCTGTATTAGCCCCAACTCTTTTTAACATATATACTGCGGATTTTCCAAATTTTCCAAACTGTAATATAGCAATGTATGCTGATGATATAGCTCTGTTTACATCTCATGAGAACCCCGCTTTTATAGTTGATAACATTCAAAACGCACTTAATGAAATCTTTGAATACTACAAGCACTGGAAGATCAAAATAAATGCGGGCAAGAGTCAAGCTATCTTTTTCACTAGAAAAAGAAAGATTTGTTTCCTGCCTGCAAATAGATTACGACTAACCGCTTGCGATATCCCTTGGGTTGACTCGGTCAAGTATTTAGGAATATACCTAGACAAAAAGTTAACCTTTGCCCTTCATATTGCGAACGTTTGTAAAAAGGTCAAAATCACAATAAAAACGTTGTATCCGCTTATAAACAGAGGTTCACTGCTGAGCAAGCATAATAAAATGACCATCTACAAGGTAATATTTCAGGCACTTATAATGTATGGTTCGCCAGTATGGGGAAAGTGCGCCAATACCCACATTAAAAAGCTCCAAATCATGCAAAATAAAGTACTAAAAATGATTTTACAACACCCTTGGCACTTTTCAACAATGATATTGCATGAACAAGCCGGAATTCTACAGGTCGATAGGAAAATTGAAATACTCAATACAAACTTTTTTGAAAGATGTGTTCGTTCCGACAACACACTTATACAAAGTTTAATGAACTAAGATTCTATTTATTTATTTACGTTTTGTTAATATATTTATTTACACACGTTTTTGTTAATTTATTTATTCACATTATATGTAGCGGACTATTATTTATTTGTTTATTTATTTATTTATTTGCTTATTTATTTATTTATTTTGCTTATTTATTTATTTATTTATTTATTTGCTTATTTATTTATTTATTCATTTATTTGATTATTTATTTATTTATCTATTAATATTTATATTTATTTATTTAACATATTATAAAATACGCTTTCAGTAGTTATTTTTCTTTCCTCACTGTGATATTACGTAAGACATAAAATAATCAAAATATTTATATGAAGGTTTTTTTTTTTCCATAATTTTTCCTTCAAAGCTTTCCCAAAATAATGCATAATTCTTTAACTAAATATAAATTTTTCAGTTGTAAGATCAGACTTAACGATCAAATCTCTGTGCAAGCTGTGCAAATATTTCAAAAAAATGCAATGTTATTTATGATGAAAACAAATAAATATCTAATATCTAGATGTTTTTTTAGGGAAAGTGTTTAGGTTTTCTTCCTTTCTCCTTTTTTCTCCTTTTGAAGTTTTTTGCCTTTCTGGTGCCAAGTGCTGCTGTATGCGAACTGCATGCCCCTGTTTAACCTAACCTAGCCTAAGATGGCTAGTACAAGAATAGCAAAAGGAGACCAACAATCCGGCCCGAAGAGTCTTCGATTCCAACCCAGAGCGACAACGCAGTAGAAGAAGACCTCGCCTTAGGTGGCGCCCACAAGTGGAAGGGGGTAAGCCAAAAATCGGGCTGAATGGAGAGGTGTGTTGGTTGAGACCCAGGTCCACCCCAGATTGAACCTCCGCCTAAGTAAGTAAGTAAGTAGTTGAGGCATTCTACATCTTTCATCTAAAGAACTAATTAATACAAATAGTTCCTGCGATAGTTAGAAGGCAAAGTTTTACAATAACATTAAAAATTGTATTCGTCGAACGTCATTTAATATATTCTGGACTGCAAATTAACATTGGTTACATATAAGCGACATACTCCAATGCTTCCAGAGGGACATGTCTTATTTCGCCATGACAATCAAAAAATAAAACTCCAAATGTGTACAGTCTCAAAACTAACTCACATCTGTACTAGAACCATCATCGGTCCAGCAAAAGCAGCACCAGCATAATACAGGCGAGAGAATGCACAAATAATTTAATTAAATATTCCAGCCATGTTACAAAATGCATGCATATGTTGTGCTAAATGTACTTACGTATGCATACGAAGTGCTGCAACTACAACTACTGATGCTTGTTTGTTAAATTATTTTAGACAGAGGCTCCCTCGGTGTTGCTTGCATCTTAATTCGGTTGTTTTGCATTTGAAATTGCAAATTTTCTTCCTTCGTCTAGAGACATACATAGTACCAAACTGCAAACTGAGTATGGCCTTTGATTTCGTCGTTGACAGCCGACACACTTCTTTAAGTGGTTCGTCATCGTTCGAGTATCGTTTCGTGAGGAGAGCTCTTTAAGAAGAGAACAAATAAATGGCAGCACAAAGTGGGCGCAATCAAAATATTAGAATTAGAAAACGAAAATTAATTCTCTTCCCTTTTTTTGGATGCGATAAGTAGGTAAGTAAATATGTCAAGTTGACGTTTTTTTTTATAATTTAAAAAATATGTATACCCCTAGATCCAAATAGGCATTGCTCAATTACTTAATTATCATATAGGTATCAGACATATAAGGCTATGTTAATTTTGTTAGCGTTGTTTTCTTCGTGTGCTCATTTGCATTCGAAAAAAATACACATGAGCGACTGTGCAAACCCAAAACCTGAGAGAATTAAATAATTCGAACATAAGAAAACCTGTAGTACATTTCTGATTTTATTGACATTTGACATCAACTGCAGGGGCACGATATTGGGATGGTTCCCTAAAACTGTTCTTCCTTTCCGGAATGAATTTTCTGAGAAAACAACAACTGACAAAATATCGTTCAGTCAACTTGGTTCTTATGAATTAAAAAGGGGTTTAACATTCATAGGGAAGTTCACTTGAATTTTAAGGAATTCAATTAGTTTACAGACTGACAGAGGAACAGCAACTTCGAAGAAACAAACATTTCTACTCTGAACTTGAAAGCAGCCGTGTTGCTCTTTGATTTAGTTCTTTTAAATTCATACCTTCGGAATCCCGGCAATACTGATTCAGATGTGTCGCGTGATACTGGAAAACAAACGGTGCAACGTGCAGTTTGGAAGTATGTAGCTCCTCCGAACTATTTATTTATTTATTTATTTATTTATTTAATTAATGTATCTACAAACCATTTTACAGCTAACAGATCTACGGCGCTCAAATTATGAATAATTAGAATGTACAAAATTTCAGATTTAAATTGTTCACGAGTAAGACATAAAAAATCAATATTTAACGACACTTCAATAAAATACCTCACCGATCTTGATAAGGCCTCATTACCACCATATCTAGTTTTGTTAGCTCTTTGAAATAAGAAATATCTAGCTCTCAGTGATCTAGCAGGAACGTATATTGGAACCAATGAACGAAGCGATGAACACTTTATATGAAAGCATAGTAAATCTCTCAGAAGCATTACACTATGAATAGTCCTTCTAGATTATATTTTCACGCAGGTGTGCCGCAAGGTTCCGTACTCGGGCCCATTTTATACAATATATACTCTTCTGATTTACCGAGTATACCGAACTGTGAAATTGGTATTTACGCGAATGACACTGCAATTTTTTCATCACATATATTCGCTCTCAACGTTGAGAGGAATCTACAAAATGCGATGGAAATATTAGCAAGTTATTTAAAAAAAATGGAAAATCAAATTGAACGCTGAGAAAATGCATGCCATCTTTTTTACCAGAAAAAGAAAATCGTGCAATCTTCCAAATAGCTAAATAGATATTAACGGGTTTAACATTACTTGGGCACCATCTGTCAAGTACCGGGGTGTGCATCTTGATCCAAGGTTAACTTTTCAAGACTTATTAAAAATAATAAATAAATATTTCAAACATGCACCGGATTTTGGCAAGGGGACGCGCTATCGTGCGATTTCTTCAATCTCAATGACACCTTAGTGGAGATCCGGCGAAGAATTACCCTACTTCGGTTTGACAAAACAAATGGGTTCAAAACTCCTAACTCGGAGGACGAAATGTATGCTTTACAAAACCCTTAGTTCTGCTTTATGGCGCCGAGTGCTGGACGATAAGCAGGAAGAGAATGCTGATATTGGGCTTTTTCGAAAGAAAAATTCTTCGGTGGATTTTTGGTCCTGTATTCTCAGATTCATCAAAGAAACTGGACTGGACGCTGTGCTCTAAGGAGTGTGACCTGCCAAGGATAAATCAGAGCAATACCTCGACAAGCTTCACAAAGAAGTATCTAGAGAGGGCTCTGATAGAGGGCATGAACCTCTCCGAGGCACAAGTAGGGGCCACAATAGACCAATAGGTCGCAGTGCAATATACCCTAACAAAATATTATTATTATTATTATTATTATTGGTCCTGTGTGCGAGGAGGGCGAACGGAGGAGAAGATAAAACCGCGAACTCTATGAGCTGTACCAAGATGTGGATGTAGTCCAAAAAGCCAAAATACGTCGACTACATTGGCTCGGCCACATCGAGCGAATGAACAATAATGCTGCAGCTAAGAGGATCTTCGAATCCCAGCCCCTAGGTTCGAGAAGACAAGGAAGACCGAACTTCCGTTTTAAAGAACAAGCCATCGCGGATGCCAGAGCGCTTGGTCTGGACAACTGGAAGCAGCGTGCCCGCGATCGTAGAGGATGGAAGGCTGCAGTGTCTCAGGCAGAGACTCTTCACGGGTCGGGAGCCCGTTAAGTAAGTAAGTAAATTCATACCTTCACATGATCTCCTTTTCAAGTTGTTCATTACCATCGAGGGTTTGCTATTTTACAAAGAAATTTACATCAAAAACTTTCGATTGCAGTTAATTTAGAGACTCCACACATAGTAAGCAGCCTTCTCATCTGGAGGGGTGTCGGTAGCTGTAACGGCAGTAAAAGGACTCGTGTGGTCAGTAGTCATCGACAGCCTTCTAGTCAGTCTTCAGAGACTAGGCTATAACGGCATTGGGTATCCAGATGATCTGGCGATAATTACAAGTGGTAAGCATAGCACGACCATAACTGGGGTCATACAGAATGATTTACCACACGTTTTAGAATGGTGTTATAATGAAGGACTCTCCATGTATCCTTGCGAAACCGTTCTACTGCCCTTTACAGGAATGGGACTGGTCAATTTTCAATCTATCACCATTAAAGGTAGATACCAACTTCAACTACTCCAGTGGGCCAAATATCTCGGCGTCATAAGACTCAACTGGAACGCGCACATCAAATCTATCACAGAGCTCGATACTAGAGCCATGAGCGACAGTAGGCGTCTGTATAGCAGAACTTGGGGTCTGACCCCCGAAATAATATACTGTCTGTATGTCATGATGGTCAGACCTATTATAACATACGCGGTCATCGTCTGGTGGCCCAAAGTTCTTGAAGGGACAATGGCAATGAAGCTCCAAAAGCAACGCGTATCTCCTGTCTTGGCATTACAGGTGCGATGCCCAACGGAAGCAATAGAGTCTATTGTTGGGCTTTCGCCCTTACAAATCTTCATTAGAAAGACGGCTACTAGATGCGCTATTAAGCTGCAGCTAGAATACAAGTTTAAGTCACCACTTGGGACAGCTGAAAGTACTGCACTCAATTCCAAAAACGGACAGGTTGAAAAATTGAAATTGAATTGAAAAATTGAAATTGAATTGAAAAATTGAAATTGAATTGAAAAATTGAAATTGAATTGAAAAATTGAAATTGAATTGAAAAATTGAAATTGAATTGAAAAATTGAAATTGAATTGAAATTGAAATTGAATTGAAAAATTGAAATTGAATTGAAAAATTGAAATGGAATTTTGCCCCATCGCTGAAACTAAAGACTTTGTTTTGGAACACTATTTGAGGTTGAAATATTGGACTGCGCAAACTAGACCAAGGGTGTTCCGGCGCTGGAAACTAAAAGTGTGGTCTGGTTCAAAAAAGGAATCTATTGTTTTTTTTTTTCCGATGGAAATTGGAAACCTTGTATGAGGCACCAATGGTCCGACGTCCATTGGTAGTGCCGGATTCCTACCGGGTAAAACCACCTCCCTTCCGAACAGGCCGATTCGTTTCCCCCGCGGAACCGCCGTAAGACATTACTTCGCGGGGGTTAGTATGAAGACTTAGCTTTGTTGGAACTATTAGCTTTCCGTTGGCGTTCTAGGCGTTCTAAGCGTCTAAGATCTCCGAGTATACGCACCGCCACGTTACTTACAGTTTTCCAGTTTTCGTCATTCCGAATCTGGAGTGGGAGCTGGCATATTTGGACCCAACACTAAAATCTAGGTGGAAATGTGTCCCGCTGTATTCCAGGCAGAAATCCATGTCATTGAGATCTGCGCCAGAATAAACCTTGAAAAGGTATTAAGGCCGCCAGAATACAAATATTCTTGAACAGTCAAGTCTGTGGACGAGCTAGCTAGGGCTGGCTCAGAACCCGCGTTCTTAGAATCAGACAATTATTGCATAGTCAACTGAACTACCGCTCTAGGACTGATTGATAATTGGGAACACCAACTTTGCATAGCCCATTGGGAAAATGATTCGGGACTCAGACAATCCAAACGATTAATTAGGCATTATTATTAGTATAAGGAAGCTCACCAGGCTTCCATTGTGGCTTGAGATATCATCTTAACAAAATGAACTTGTTCTCGGAGACAGAATGCTGGCTTTGTCTGCAGGAGCATCTTCTTCTTCTTGATTTCGAGATTAAAGGGATCATAACCCTCCGACTTAACTGAATCCTTATTGATGTGCCTGTGGGGTTCGCCGGTTCGACATCATAAAATAACGGCAGACCTTCCGATTTTGAATCATCTGAGGCAAATCAAATGGACTCCCGATTTGAATCATATGAGGCCAATCAAATGCTGGTGTTGCTGCATTTGTGTGATCCAGGAGTTTTTAGACCTGCCTCTCTTTCGCGTTTGTATTGGAACGTTGATTGATATTGTATTTTTGACAGGGTTCGTAGGATCTCTTCTTTGAACATGGCAGTAACAACTAGGCCGTTCGCGCTCCATTCTCTTTGACGTGAAGGCTTCTTCGCTTGTAACTTCTTATTCAATCAGTCTTTGTTGCTCCTGCTATGCGAAGCATCTTCATCTAAGCTGCCATAAATTTGCCTTCATACTTTTTATACGCTGGCCAACATTGTGAACCGTATGTGAGCGCCGGGCTTACATCTGCGGCGTAGAGCTTTCCTTTCAGTTTAGGTGTCATTTTTCGATCGCAGAAGATTGCTGAGTTTTTCCGTCACTTCATCCACCCTACGCTTACGCGATGCTTGATGTCGTCATCAAAGGTTGCTTCGCTTTTGATCATAGATCCCAGATATTTGAACTTTTCGCACTTTTAAGTGATCGCCCCATCGTCAGCAAAGAATAACTGATGCACTTTAGAGTCCGTCACTTTCCCTTCAAGCTGATAATCAAGGACTGTAATAAATGTCAAGGGACTTGAGACGCTTCTCTGGTGTACCTACACCGACTTTGATTGCGAACTCCTCGGTTACGCCAGCGGGGCATCTTACTCTTGTCATTACTCCCTCATACATGTCCATGTTCATCTGTAAGTAGGTTTCTGAAACTCCTCGTGTCTTAGCGCCACCCTTAACAGATCCCTTGGTTGTCTATCAAATGGCTTTTCAAAATCAATTTGCAATTCTTTTAGGAATCACGATGTTTTCCCATCATGATCCTTATACTTTGGATTGCATCTGTGGTCGATTTCGCTGCGACAAACCCGCACTGGTTTTCAGATAGCCGTATTATTTTCCTCATTCGGATATCTTATACCCCAACGATCTTCATGGTGTATGACATCAGCTTGATGAGAAGGAGGATGAATCCTCTGAACACATTCCTTGTGAATTGCCGGTGTTTCATTGGTTAAGAAGACGCATCTCCCACAGCGAAATGCATTCGCCAGCAGAGCTGAAAAACTATGATACCAAGAACGTGCTGACTAAGGGAAGTGGTACGTCTCTTGGAATAGTGATACAAAAGATCTTTCATGTCGCAGTTTCAGCCATGTGGGCAGGGCCATGATTTCCCGTGAAAACATTTCAAATGTCACATGTCAATACTCTTACATCAAATAACATTATTCATCGGATTGCCACCACACATCACACCCCTGCTTTTTTTCAAAGCACGCTTCAAAAGCCATACATTTCTTTTTCACTACCAATGAAATAAAAAACTCACACACACAAACGCGAAAATTAACGAATATAAAGAGCATAGTATGTGTACACGTAATTAGTGAGCAAATCAACCCCGGGGTCTATCGTCTATCCCAACTTCATGCCTCTCACAGTCCCGTGCTGCGTAAACAATTCCATTAACTCTCTCTTCCTCTATTTGTTTATGTTTCAACTTTAACTCCCCAATGTGCGTCGTGCAAAAACACAGGTGTAAACACTGATTAACTTCAACGTATATAGTAGAAGCGAGAATAATCAACAAGCAGCAGCAGCGGCAGCAACAACAGAGGAATCAGAGACATTAAGCCAAACATCCGCTAAGGAAGAAAACGACTCTGACTGTGACTGCTGCTCTGACGCGATTTGTTGCGAATTTCAGTAAATATATACGCACACATTCCGTAGGAAAAAAGCAACAACCACAATGTCACAAAGCTAGTGCCTCTAATCTTCTTATGTGACAAGAGCGGATGAAATAGGTCGGGAGAGCTATTGAATGGGATGGTGGTGGTTACTCAAAATCAAAATCATCTTACAGAGTGGAATAATTGATTTAATCTGCAACCCCTGGCACCGTTTAATCGTGCTGACCACAATCAGGTGTTATTTAGGACAGTATAACAAAAGTAAAACTTTTCTTTTTGTTTTATTACACGCAACAACAAAAGCAAATAAACAGGTGAAGGTAGGTGGACAGAAGGAGAACGACAAAATGAGGAAAACAATGTAAAAATACCACTCGAAATGAATCACCATATTTCGCGAACAGTAAAACGAAACCGCAGGTATTTTATTTTTCGTATTTCTGACACGACTTTTGTATATTTCCATCTATGCTTCAACAAATTGACAGAAAAGCAGATTGAAAATTGAAAAATAAAATAAAATATTTAAATTTTTTTTTCAGTGAATGGATTAATTGGCATTAACTGCCTCGTTTCTTCTGTCTGATGAACTACAATAATAAAATAAAACGATGTTATAGAAAACCTCATCCACTTTCTCTTTACATGCGATGCCATAATTTTCTTGCACTCTGTGAATGTGTTAAGTAAAAAAAAAACTCAAGCATAGCAAACAAAACTCAAATGAGTTTTGTTAAAAATTTTAATTTCTTGGCACCTACTCGTTACTCTTTTTGTGAAGTCGAATGGAAAAGTTTCACAAGGAAAAACCAACAAACCGTAGCATTTCAAACTGTAACTACTGGCAATGTTGTTAAATGTTATCAATTGTCAAGAAATGTGAAATTTGTTTAACTCCCATTTGTGTTTCAGAGTCGCATAAAAAACTTTCTTGTGTCCAGCAAAAAAGTCTCAATAAACAGCATAATACCCTACTAAATCCAATTTTGTGTAACAGAAAAAAATAATTGAATAAATTCTATTAAATCTTAAACACTGTTCACATGCGAATAATGTACGAACTGGGAATAAACCAATTTTAACCCAATTAAGGGCTACAAAATAGGTACAACTTTAGACTTTCGTCGTACTTACGAACACATTCCAAAAAATGTGTGAATAAATTTACTTAAATATAACCTCGAAAATTCGAAGAGATTTTTATTTATTTTTTATGTACTTTGTTGTTCGAAAGTTCAAAATTCTGGGAGCGAACAGGATTATCATAAATGAATTTCGACACAACCTTGTCAACATTTGATCACCATAAGCCTGAATTTCATGGAAATCAGATGTCAAAATTTGACTTCAAAACCGGCTACATTAGGCGTTTTTCTTTTTTAGCCCCGAGCGGGAAACAGAGCGGGCCGAGCGAACAGAGCTCGCTCCGAGCTGAACGTAACCTGAGCGCCCCGAGCTAATTATTTATTTATTTATTATTTATTTATTTATTTATTATTTATTTATTTATTGTGACAGGTGACAGGTAACAGGTTAATGAGTCTCGTCTCCAAATTGATGAGGGGCGACTGTCATTAGATAATTTTTTTTTATTAATTGTCAAAATAGTCAGGTTTGCTTCTGAAATTGGTGTTTGTCAAGAATTGTTCCAATTAAATTATAATTTCTAGTAAATTATTCGTCCGCCATTTCAGTTGTTTTGATTTTTCAATTTTGTTTTTTTTTTTCCTGTCATTCACAAAAAAATGAATGAAGTTAGCCGCGCTCAGCTTTTCGCTCGATGTGCTCGGTCATTTTTAATCGAGCTCATTGAGCGAGCCCTGAGCTGGCTCAGAGATAAAAAGGAAATGCAAATTTTGTGCTCAGAGCGCTCCGAGCTAAAAAAGTAACACAGTTCTTTTTTTGATAGCTCAGTGCCCCGCTCGGTGCTATTCATATAGACAGGCTTAAACTGTCTGTCATATGCCAAAAGAAATTTTAACACCGCAAAATCGGCACGTACGTATAGGGTCATCCAACATGAGGTGTCATATTAATTTTCAAAATGTTCATATCGCGCCATTGTTAAACTGTCAACATTCAACTGTCATTGCGATGAATTTTGATTTGAAACTACGACACTATTAAATATGGATCGATACACACTCGCACAACGTGTTGAAATAGTGGAAATATCGCGAAAATGTTTCCTAAAATTTGTACTGCTTTTGGTCATCATGCAGCCCCTTCCCGCAAAGATTAAGTGAATCTAATCGATAAATTTTTGAACGTTTCGGACGGGTTAGTGATGTAGACTCCAACTCGTGTTTGTTCGGCAAGGTCAGCTGAAAGTATCACCGCCGTAGCTGAAACTATGACTAAAAACCCAGGTTTGTCCATTTCGAGACTTGGGGCTTATCCGCAACCACTTTGCGCCGCATTTTGTATAAAGATCTTGGCCTACATACTTATAAGGTCCAGTTGAAGGAAGAATTGCAGCCAGCAGACCACATTCAACGCGTTACTTTCGCTGATTGGGTGCTAGAAATGAAGATCAAGATTTACACAGAACTATTCCGAGTGACGAAGCTCATTTCCATTTGTCTGGGTACGTAAACAAACAGAGCTGTTGCATCTGGGGCTCCGAAAACCAAAGATAATTAATGGCACAACCTCTCCATCTACAACGAGAACAGCTTGGTGCAGTTTTTGTGATGGCAGTGTCATTGGGCCATTTTTTTTAGAAAATGGTGCGAGCGTTTCAGTGAATGAATTGCGTTTCCGACGACTTTTAATACCGCAGGACGGCACCACCTACGACACTGCTGGTGTAACAATAGCTTATATTTCGTGGCAAATTTCCTGGACGAAATGAAAACCTAAATTGGCTACGCCAAGATCGTGCGATTCAACACCATTAGACCCTTTTTCTTGAAGGGCTTGAAAAGGACTTTGATAGACAACCAAGGGATCTGTTACGGGGCGCTACAACAACGAGGAGTTTCAGAAACCTACGTACAGATGATCATGGACATGTATGAGGGAGTAAAGACAAGAGTTGGATGGCGTCATTGAGGAGTTCGCAATCAAAGTCGGTGTACATGTACACCAGGGAACCGTCTTTAGTCCCTTAATATTTATTACAGTCGTTGATTATCAGCTTGCAGGAAAAGTGACGGACTTGCATCAGTTATTCTTTGCAGACGATAGAGCCATCATTTTTTTCTTTATAATTTGCTTACGCTAAAGGGGGTTCGCCATCATTACCAAGGATTAAACGACCCTGCAGCAGGCACTTGATGTATGGGTGAAAGTTTTAAAGGGGAATGGTTATCTTATGAGTCGGAAGAAAACAAAACACTTGTACTGCCCGTTCTCTGATCCACTCCGGCTTGTTCCAGACATTTATATGAAAGGAGGAGTGATTCTCAAGCGCGAAAAGATCAAATATCTGGGTGCTATGATCAATGAAGAAGCAAGCTGCAGCTGAAGGCATTAAATATCACGTAAGTGTAGGGTGGATGAAGTGGCGGAAAAACTTAGCCATCTCCTGTGGGCGAAAAATGCCTCTAAGCTTGAAGAAAGGCTCTACAGCAGAGTTGTGTGCCCGGCGCTAACATACGGTTCACAATGTTGGACAGCGTACAAAAAGGGCAAATTAACAACAGCAGGAGTAACAAAGATTGATCGAATAAGAAGCTTCAAGATACGAGGAAGCCTTCACGTCAAGGAACCTACTTCGATAAAAAATGGAGCTCGCCAGTCTCGGTTGGTACTGTCATGTTCAAAGGAGAGATCCTACGACTCTGTCAAAAAGACAATATCAGTCAACGTTTCACACAGTCGCGAAAGAGAGGCAGGCCTGACTTGTTTTCCATTGGTCCACCAACGAATCATGCACTCAAAGAAAATATCTGAGCTGTTGATCGCGAAACACAGCCGTCAAAAGGCTGAATATTTGAAGGCAAAGCTGAGGCAGACATTAAGCAGATATTGCTAATATGTCACATGTCGCTCAGTGACAAAATAAATCGTTCAAATCTCCACTAGATCAGAATGGCAAAATGGACAAGTGACAAGCGATTTCGATCAAACAATCTACACCGACGGTTCCAAAATGGACTGCAGCGTGGCTGCGGGAGTTTTTTCGGAATCCTTAAACAGGCGGAGCTACTGGCTATCCGTGAAGCCTGTCGCCAGATCAAACCTCACTCAAACATAACACCGAGGCAAAAGATCGCTATACTTATTGACAGCCAGGGTGCAAGCGATCGCTTCAGTCACTATATCCTCTAAGTTAGTACTAGAATGCCGCAATGAGCTGGGCCTGCTTGATAAGTTCAAGGTTACCCTGATCTGGGTTCCACGGCACAGTAACGTTTACGGAAACGAAAACACGCCGACGAACGGGCCAGGCAAGGCTCAGCTTTCCACTGCTCATTGTCGGAACTAGCCCACATTCCGCTCGGAGCAGATAAGGCAAATATCACCGCAGAATACCTCAAGAAAGCCAACCTCAGATGGAGCAGGCTGACTATATTGTATTGTATGTGCAGTGGGGTCATCAGTAGATGACAAGCACCTATTGGTCAATTGTACTTCAGCATAGCTGCCCGCTCGCTGCTTATTGGTTAGCTGGGTATACACTAGCACCGAAACACAGCTATTGCTTACTGCAATTCGTGCTGCAAGTTGTCTCTATTTTCCAGTTTTACTGCATCTCCAGTAGTGTAACATCAGTTTGCGGTATGACGTTTCTTGCTGCACTGCACATCTGTTTCATGCGCGTTACTGCATGCATCCTTGCTGCACATATGTTATAGGCATTAGTCAAACAACAGGACAATCTGTAAATCAATTAAATTCTTCCCAAGTGATGAAAAATAATTCAGAAATAGACAAAATGTCTTCGTGGTGAAGTTGGTAATGTCAACAAAATGGGGATGTCGCATTATTCATTCAAAAACTTTTCAACATCCCTCCTCTTGATTGTGTTTAATATAGCAAAAAGCAAAACAAAGCAACATTCTGTGTATTTGTATTGTCTGAAAATAAGCTGCGTTTGCGATTTCAAACTTTAAACTCAAAGCAGACAATTGTCCTCAGCGGATTTCAGTTTTAATTTCTCAAATCCACCCAACCAGTTGGCTGTTTTTTTTTTTTTTTTTTTCTTTTTCTTGCTTTTTACTTGTTCGCTCCAATTTGTCCCTAGTCGTGTCGTTTTCGTTTATGAACGAAATCAATACGCGCAAGTGAGGAAACGAATTCAATTAAAAAGAAACAAACAAAAAATAAAAAAAAAATACTCCAATCACTTTGTGTTCTGGTTTCACTTGCAAGTTTAGTTTTTGTTTCATTTTTTTTAATGAAATATTTAATTAGTTGCGGTTTGACTTTGTGTTTTGCTTTCTTTAAGGAATATTTAAAAGTAGATAAGGCCATAATAAGTTACTGTGACATTTGGTTAGATACGGGCCAAGTGACACTTGATTTGGAGTGAAACTCACCAAGTCACCACACAGAGGAAAACAAACAAATACGAAAATCGAAGATGGAAAGGATATGAGCAAACAGTTCAAGGTCGAGTTTAATGTTTTAAATTTTTTAGTTTGTTTAGGGCTAATACTTTTTTTAGGCTTTATCATATTTTTGTCGTTTTTATTTTGACGTTTTTACTGTCGCTCCGCGGCTGGTAAATTCTTTGTTGTAGAGATAAGAAATTTAGTAGAATTTATTTCGTGACAAGATGAAAACAAGGTTTTTTTTGGGTCGAAGAATACTTGGGGGAAGTTTTATGTTTTAAGGCCAATTACATAACTAGTAATGACAATTGATTGAGATTGCAGACAAGGGAAGCTGAGTGTTTTTTTTTTATTCACTGTGGAATTTGGGAATTGCAATGACATAATAAACACGGTTTTAACCTTCGATTTAAAAATGTTTAGATTGTTGACAGTTAACAATAAAGTTTATTTTAACAGCCTGGGGACTTGTTTTGAAGAACCTACATATAAGAACTATTCTTTGTTGACTTTTTAACCTTTGCATTACTCTATTTATTTGTAGACGTCAAAATAAATCTATTTAATCTCAACGTAATCACCAAGGTCAGGGTTGAATCGCTTTGGAAGAAATACAAAAGAAGGGGAAAGGAATCAAGTACAAATTGACACGAAATAAATAGTGTTTCTTTTTAAACAAAACAAGAGCGCTATAAACGTCATAGTGATGGAATGGTTTGGCAACACTTTAATAGAGGTAGAACCAGTTTGTTATTTTAGAGACGACGTCGTTCACACAATAGAGAACTTGCTAGCAGCCAAGCAGCAGTCAAAATGTGTGGTTAGTGTGTTGGGCTACTAATCGAGGGGTCTCAGGCTCAAATCGCGTGGAAACAAGTAACACCTAAAGTTTTTTTTCCACTGCCCCACCTCTGGCGAACGTTTGACAAACATCCAAGAGTATCAATTGTCATGAGAAGACTCTCAAATTTGCCGTTCGGAGTCGGCTTAAAATTCTAGGTCCCTTCCAATTCGCATAAGCTGGTTGCAGAAGCTAACTACGTTTTAGGCCCTGTATTTATTTATTCAACAGTAAAAA
This sequence comes from Portevinia maculata, assembly GCA_949715645.1. Taxonomy (NCBI): domain Eukaryota; kingdom Metazoa; phylum Arthropoda; class Insecta; order Diptera; family Syrphidae; genus Portevinia; species Portevinia maculata. The sequence continues at coordinate 5,013,691 of OX454528.1, read as the reverse complement.
TGTATGCGGTGGAGAGGGCATTGCAGAGTTCCAACCTTGACCAGTCCCTCGCTAACGTGAGTAGAAGCTTGCTCAATAAAATTACCATCAGTGCAAAACCGCCTCAAGAGGCATCCCACAAGGTGGAATGGAGTGGTGAAAACAGCACCAACTGCTGGGTTAGAGGCGATTTTTAATCGACTACCCTTAAATATATATACTTGCAGAAATAGGTTCGCAAAAAGCCTTGAAGATCATCCAAACAAACAGCTGGTACTCGAGTACCCAAGTTCATAAGAGCTTAGCTCCGACTATAGGTCTCCTTACCTAGGACTCCGTCAGATCCTTCTCTTGCTAGTTTCTGAGCAGAAAAGAATGGGACGGAAGTGAACCCCCGAAAAGGAAATCGATTTCCATCTTCAGGATGCACTGTGGAAGTGGTGGTGAAATATTATCAGAGGAAATAAACATACACAGCTCAATCGGGCTCCCTGATCACTAAAGTGTTATTCCAAGCTGAGATTTTCGCAGTCACGCATAGAATCAACGATGGGCTGATAGCGAAACAAAATCTAAGCTTGTTCGGCGCTGTGCCGAAGAGCTCTGGCTCTTGGCTAGCAGCATAAAACGAATTTCTGCTGTGTTCCTGGGCACAGAGGCATACACGGCAACGAGCGAGCCGATGATTTGAACAGAATATCTGCGATATATCAAGAACAGGCCCTTCAGTCCCACTCCTTAGAACACAGCGTCCAGTCCAGTTGCCTTGACGAATATGAGAATGAGCTGTGGATCCATGGTTTGTATCTCCTAGCGAAATCTATGAGCTGTACCAAGATGTGGATGTAGTCCAAAAAGCCAAAATACGTCGAGTACATTGGCTCGCCCACATCTAGCGAATGGACAATCATGCTCCAGCTAAGAGGATCTTCGAATCCCAGCCCCCGGGTTCGAGAAGACAAGGAAGCCCGAACCTTTGTTTCAAAGACCAAGCCATCGCGGATGCCAGAGCGCTTGGTCTGGACAATTGGAAGCTGCAGTGTCTCAGGCAAAGACTCTTCAGGGGTCGGGAGCCCGTCAAGTAAATTAAGTAAGTCTGTTATTTGGTGCCTGTCCAAATACCTTATCCTCTTGTGGCCCAATGCCCCACAGGATTTTAGTAAGTGGTCTGGAGTTTCGGCGGCCTCACTGCAGAATCTGCAGATTCCGTCCTCTGATAAACCTGCAGTGTCCCGTTAGGATGCCTGTTTGACGGTTATTTTTGTTAAGGCTGATGCAAGCTTTGAATCTCTTTAGGTAGTAGTTTCCTAGGAATTTCTTTGCTTGTCGCAGACCTTGGGAGATTGGGTATGGTTCTGGCCCTTGTTTCTTTCACCAGTTTTCTGAACTCTTCGCGTAGAGTATATTCTCCTATAAAGGGTTCCGCTGTCCCATTTCTACTGCCTCAATGGTAATTCTGTTGTTCTTGCCTTGTCCGTTCAATCTGTGTAGGCATTTCCACGAGAGTGGACTTGGTGACGAGGGCGTCAAGTGCCTTTATGGTTGCTTGACTGTCTGACATTATTGCTTTGTTGCAATTTCTCTCATTCTTCTCAAGATTGTTTGAACGCACCTGTCTATGGCACATATTTCTGCCTGAAAGACGCTGGTACATCTATTCGTAGTGCTTAAGTTCGGGCCTAAACTATCCTGCACTAGTTCCTTCATTGGTCCTCGAGCAGCTGTGTACCACTTGGTTGTGTGGTTTCTCAGTCCATAGCTGTCGATTTATCGCTCCAGTCTTCATTATTACTGAGGTTAGGTTAGATTAGGTTTATGTGGCTGTCGGCAGAAGCCGACACACTTAGACCAATTTAGGACCATTGTGATACCACGTATATTATCTACCTCTACTCTGTAGATGGGACTGGCCAACGACACGCGGTTGTTCTTAAACGGTCCCCCATCTACGTACTAACCGTGCCTAACGTCGTTTAATTACGGTGATCTGACGAGAACCGATTAACTCGACATGGTATGGTCGTTGGTTTTATTGAGGTTCGTCTAGAAATTCTTCTTAGTTTAAATTTGCTGTATATATCCCTAGGTATAGCGAGGAGTGGAGGTTTTTCGAGTTAATCAAAGTGAAAAACCTTAACTACCTGAGACATATCAAAAAGTTATGGCCAGATACAAGAAGCACGAAACTCCAGCGGTACGACAGAAAATCGCTGCATGAGTTGGTTGGGGCTCTTTCAAAATAAATCTTAAAAATGGTTCATCTTTGAAGGTTTCAGCGGCGAAGAGATTCACAAGGATGCACGCCACTTTCTCTGCCACTGCCCTAGTCTGCCTGTCACCTAAGGAACACAACACTTGGAAGCGACTACTGCCAAAAAAATTATGACGTCTCACTATCTTATCTTCACAGGTTTTTGAGGATATAAAGAGAACTAGACAGCATAGAGTGACCACAAGAACGAAGAGGCGGCTAACACAGAATGAAGGCGGGTATGACAATGGACTCACTTCTAACTTACACACAATTGATTTCAGGACCTAAACTAAGAACATCCTATACTACCCTGCTGCGGCGACTAATTTCCAAATCAATACCAACTTTCAACCAACATGACTTGCTATATTCACGGAGTTATGCAACTGCCTGCTTCCTTACATTAACCCAGAATGCGAACCACTAATTTGAGTAGTACAACTAATAAACTACTCATAAAATTACTTCCCAAGCTTTTGCTCACCAAATTGTCGGAAAATTCTTCTTCTAAAGATAAATTCTAAACTTTCCAAACAAAACCATATTCCTTCGACTTGTTAGACATATCTAGCACAACATCCTTCTTTTGACTTTAGATATTACATCGATATCCTGTGTCCTTAATTTTCTTCATTTTCCAAAGTGCTATACACACATACAGCTGCTAGCTACTCCTAGGTGACACATTATTTCAATTGTTAAACTCCCCACACCAGCCAGTTGGCGAAAGGACAAAATTCTTCCAACTAAACCCCACTGTATAGATTGAGACTTAATCATTCATTGGTTGCACTTGCACACAACCTATCCTCTGTGTATTTTCTCAAGAGAATTCCATTTTGGCTTGTAATAAATTTTTAAATCTTTTTTTTTTTCTGCCACAAAACGCAATGAAGCCAAACTACTAAATTAGTAGCAAAGTTTGTCCTTCATTTTGAAGGAAAGAGAAAGAGAGAAATAGTTATAAAACGTGTTTCGTGGTAGTTCTCAAAACTAGGGCATTAGCCATTTACTTAGGTTGGCTATCAAATTTAAAAAAAAAAAATGAAAAATCTCCAAGTGGAAGTTAAATAAGACGAAAAGGAAAAAGAACAAAAAATAAAATCAAAAGCGAAAGGTAAATTTGTTTAATTTAATTGAATATTTACTCACCGTGGTTTTGGTAGTTTCTTCATATCCATTTCATTGGTTTTAGTAAGTTTTTTACTAAATTCTCTCATTGCGTTTCATTTCTTTTCCTTTTGCAAATTCATACAGAAAATTTATATTTATAGAAATGTTAATTTTCTATTTGATTTGTTTTTTTTTTTTTTGTTGTTGCAAGTTATTTGTTGTTAAGAAGGTTAAACAATTTATTTGGTGTTTTATCGTAGTTGCTAGTTGTTGTCATTATTAATTGGTGTTTTAAGTATGTATTTTGATTTTTTGTTTAAATATTTTTTATTTTTTTTTCACTTTTTATTGGTAAATTATGTTGTATGTGTATTGGCTACTTCTATCTAAGAGAGTTTTTATTTTTGTATTAGTTAAGGGATAATCTTTGATTTATTTAAATAAAGTTACTTTAAGAAAGTGACAGAACTCATGATACTTTAAAAATAAGTTGAACTTGTATGGGGTACCTCAGGGTTCTGTCTGCACACCAATATTGTTGTTGGTTACATCGATTTCATAGCCAAGGATGCAACGACAACGATTAATTGTAAGTGTATATGTGGCAAGTTTCCAAGTCGAGACTTAGGTTATTTAAGTCCTCTATATTCTGACAAAACGGGATGGAAGATGGCAAGCGTCTATAAATATACTGACAGAAAGGCAACCCACAGTTCCAGTTGTTTGACCTCAAAAACGATTGGCAGACCTTTCGCTTTCAGAACTCCAAGCTGTAAGGCTTTGAGATGTTAAATGTCTCGTTGGGCTCACCTAATTGTTAAAATTGGGCGCGTTCAATTTGCAAGTCATCTACAAGCCTCTACTTTTTTACCCTTTCTTATTGATCGAATAACCCACGTGACCATCATTTGGCAAGTGATGGAGGGTTAACTAGTAGGGAACTCGGAGTTGCCTGGCAATTTAAACGAGCTTATTGCCTCTGCGCGGGAAACATCGTCACTGGCAGTCTATAAAAAAGACGCAGTTCTGTATCTTTCTTTGACGAGAGAGTGTTTGGAGATAACTGCACGGGTTGCTGGCCTATAACACTGTCAAATATTTTTTTAAATGAACTCCTAGACTGAGAAATACTTAGTTCTACGCCTAGATGCTTCGGCTTAAAGTGAAGCTTTGCCCCAGAAAAGTAACTCAACTTCAATAAGGTAACTCAACTTTAATAACGCAAGACTTTGCAATTTTTTTTTTTAAAGTGGTTATGCCATATTCACTGTTCATAACCTCAGTAAAGTGAGACATTGGCCTTAGTACAACGGACAAGCGTTGATTGCTACTGACCTGCCACAGTGCTGGGACTTTTTATAGCGAGGAGTTCTTCTTCCCCTACGGCAAGGCTACGATCAGGGCTGAAGGGATCCCTACTGTTCCGCCTGTAGGATTCGGCGGTTCAAAGTCAGATCACTTCATCAATACTGGTGCTGTTGGCAATGAAGTCAATGACAGGTGTCAGGCCTTCCGGTATCAGATCACTTCATCAATACTGGTGCTGTTGACTTTGTGAGATCCAGTAGTTATAACGCCAGCCTTTTTGTAAATTCCTTATTATTGTTTTAAGGCAAAACTAGTTAAATATCCTATCAGATCTTTGTCTTGAAGTGATTTCAAATATAAATCTATCTTCTTCCTACTCGTTGAACCAGTTGAAGCTTTTGATAAAGGTAGAAGGGGCCATATGGTACAATGCTTGGCGAGTTCATCAGCCCTACAATTCTCTGGAATATCTCTGCGCCCCGGCACATAACACAGGTGGATGTTAAACTCTCCGTGAGAGATGATCGGCAGGCTAGGCCTACGATGGAGTTTGTAGACAAAATCCAGTGATTCTATCACCGCTCGATTCTATCGCCGCTAGACCACGTTCCTCTTCAGCCATGATAGGACTTCTTTAATCGCAGTGATTAGGGAGACGAACAGAAAGGCTGAGGTTCAACCTGTCAGAACCCCCATCGTCAGTTTTGGATCCATCGGTGTAAAATTGGATCAATTTGTCTTGGCCACGGTGCCCTTATTATTCGAGCTTTTGTTTTTGACAACTCGCCAAATGTCATTGTTACCTTGTTGCCGTTGCTCCAACAGATATAAAAATATTTCAATTTCTTTTGAAATGAAGTTGACCAAAATACAAATGGAAATAAACAATCTAAGCAATTTTAGCGCCTCCCAACGGAAAAACCAGCAACAAATGGACAGAAAGGGAAATATATACTGATATTGATTTTGGCATGTGCTTCGGTGTTTCTACAGATTAGAAAAAGTGCGTCACGATCAATTTTAGTAGGCCTATTACACCAGATCGTGTATAACCCTATTATTTGTCGAATGTGTAACGAAAACAAAGAAGCAGCAGAGGCATTTGCCTCTGTATTTGCTCAGCAAGATCACGTATACGTCAAGTAGGCAACCCTTACCTTGACACAGATGATATTTCTGTTTCCTCGTCCACAGACTTAGCTGAATTTATTAAAAAAAAATCCAGTTTTGTTAGCGAACTCAGTAGCGGCCGCGCCGATAAGGGCACAAAGTCCCACCTGATTTGTAATCTTATCTAATCTATACAGCTTGTTGTCTGTAAGTCAAAGATAAAATATTGTCAAGTGAAGCGAGCTCTTTTCGGGCAGAGTCAATGCATGGAATGAAATGTGAAATCGTCCTCAGAAGGTACATATCCAACATGTGACAGATTGAAGTGGCCAAGAAGTAAAACAGTCGGTCGAGGACGACGCACTTAGACTACTTTGGGATACATTGTGATACAACAAGACAGTTCAAAAATATGTTCTAATGCCATTGAAAGTTCATAGGACAAAGAACAAAGACGTTACGACAACATGTACGCATTCACAACGATTAAATATTTATTAACATTTAGGGTAAGCCAATCATTCTAGATTCTAGATGGGAACGAACTGCAATCTAGTTCTAAAGCGAATAATGTTTTAAGTTGTTGGTGAAGTCGGTTTTTTTGACACCCGTTTTGAAATTATTAATGCAAACGCGTGTGAATTATGCCGATTTGAACAAAACTTGTAGCTGCAATCCTACATAGACCTAGTTGTGGCCTAAAAGCACCTCAATAATACGGCCTTAAACGATTAGTAGCTTTGAATACTTCGGAAGCTTAGTTGGAACATTTACAAGAATTGTAATTATGTCGATCGGAGAAAAAATAAAAGAACTACAATCCGACCAAATAAAAAAGATACCCTTACAGAAGTTCATTCAAAAACGCTTCAACGAAAACAAGGGTAGCGAAGGAAGCGTGTCGAGCCAGGAGAAGGGAGGAGACAAATATACTGTATAGAAACAGGTCTGCCAGCTCAAGGAAATCACAGGCTTGTGATCGAAACAGCAGTTAGAGGTTTTATAAAAAAAAAGCAAATTAACTGGCTTTAAGACCGGGACGCAAAGCTCTCCGAAACAGGAGCGGACACCTTATCATCAGAGCACAGAGGCCTGATCATGGAAACCAAAACGAATCGTTTTTGGTGGCGGATTTGAATTCTGGTACATATTTTTGTTTTCGCTTCGCCTCCTTCGTTTTATATTCGCCTAATTATCGAAAATGAAACCGAATGTCATTTTGATCTTAGATTATTCGATATTCGATAGGTTTTTGTTGGCTTTCGGCGCGCGAGCAAAGTTAGGAAAATTGCTTAAAAAGGTGAGTGCAATGATTTTGACAAGGACAATATTGGAATCGCTACAAATTCGATAATTAAGCAAAACGAGGCGAATCGGAAAGGAGATATTTAATTAAATACGTTTCGCTTTGACAAAAAAAAAGGAAAAATATATAACTATTATTATTATTCCATAATCAGGCCACAGGGAATAGGCGATAGGCTAAGAAGTAACCACGAGGCTTATTAATAACCCAGATTCAACCACCCAGTATAGAAGAGATCATCAGATTGTTCCATCTTCAAGAAAGGTCATTTTTCTTGTAAAAAAAATATCGAGAAATATCCTTGCTCTTTATGCATGTAAGATGCTATTCAACGTAGTGTGTAGAACGTCTGAAGTCGTTCTGCAACACAATAATCGGCACGTACCTTTGTCGCTTTCGGCATGGCAGAGAGTTGCCGACTCGTAACCGTCCAAAACAACTTAAATATAACGGTCCAATAGGTAGTTTCTAATCCATTGAAGAAGAATGTCATCGGATACAAATGCACGCATTTTCGACAAGAGAAGTTGATGCCAAACTCTGTCAAATGCGAAAGCCGTACTGACAGTCATTAAGAAGTTTTCGGTATTCACGATATTTTATAGGCTGACGATTTATCACCGTTTCCATGACCTTTGAAAGAAGTTGCGTAAGTGCAATTGGTCAGTAGGAAGAGGACGAAGATTCGCCTTTTTTGGGACAGGCTGGACTTATGCTGTTTTCCATCTTCTTGAAAAAACCCTGAGGAATAGGACAAATAGAAAAAATTACGCAGTGGTTTTACCAGCAAAGAAGAACACCTCTTCAGAACGATTGCGGAAGTACTATCTGGACCAGCGGATTTGTGTATGTCAAGATCTCTAAATCTCGAAAAAATATTTTTTTTTTGTTTATTGTTCAGTTAATATACTATGTAACCAATATTCGATAAATTTCGCATGAGGTTTTAATATGTCAATTTCAAATCAACCGTGATTTTTCTGCGTTTGCATTAAATTCTTTGAAGCAAAAAATACATTCAACAAAGTCATAGTTTATCTCAGTAAAATGTTCTTTTCATAGGCTGCCGAAATAGAATTGGAAAAACATAGTTTTTAGTCTTTTTGTTGCTTTTATAAGTTCAAATTTGTGCGAGCAGCACACAAGATTTATGAACGATTTAAAATCTCAATAATTTTTCGGAGGTTAATCGTATTTTGAAATTGATTATAATCGTTCCAAGCAAATGTCAATTTTAATTCGCATTCCTGATGTTAAAATTCATAACATATATAAAAAATTTAATAAAAAACTATTTTTACATATTCCAATTCGTCTTTATCTTTCGAATGAAAACGAATCAAAAAACAAGTCCGTACACCTAACTTATCTAATTATTTTTTTTGTTTGTATTCGTAAGTAAGCGACTGTCAATTATCAATCGTTTGATAAGATTATTGATCTAATCTTGAAAAATATATAGGCGTACGATTGAAATGACAATGACAGCACTTATACAGCTGTCAATTTTAAAAATGCAAAGTAAGATGAAAATTTGTAAAACTCTTTTCAATTCAAGCAAAAAAAACTATATTTTACTATAGAGTGCCACCCAATTGGTTTTCCAATGAGAACAAAAGAACTTTTCAAATCAAGCAAAAAAACTATATTTTACTATAGAGTGCCACCCATTTGTGTTTTCCAGTGAGAACAAAAGAACTAAATGACGTTAGATGACACTTTAAATACCAACAGCTGAAAATAAATAAGTTTCCTTGAAAATATCTGCAGATTTGCAGAATAAAGAATAAGTTAGTAAAGCTGGGATTTTGACAGTGCACTTTTCTAAGTAGTCAATTAAATTGAATAATATATTAAAGGTATGTAGGTATGTATATTCATGCAACGGCGTTAGTTTACCGTGTTTGTAAAAAGTTTCATGAACACCCCTAAAAACTGCTAGCGTAAATGTTTTTGATTTATCTGTGGAGTGTGACAGAGGGGCATTCAGAATGTCACAGCGTTACTGCAGCTCGACCGCTTATTTGGTTGAAATTGCTAAAATCGTAGGACCTTTTTTGACACCTAGGTAACACGGCGTCTCCAAAAGCAATATTTCTATGAAAATTGCTCGTGGAGACAACAAAAAGTACCTATTCTATGAAAAATTGCATTGTACATACTGCTCAGTTCATAACATTCTATGAATATTCTATGGGCTGTCATTTTTATGAAGTGCTTCACTATGCGATATGTCCGCTATTGAAATAGTAAGCTGTGAAATGCCTGTCAATTGCATGGCATTCTATATCTCTATGAAATATTGCTCGCGGAGACGCGATGTGATGGAGCTTAGGTAAAAAAGTCTGCCTTCGACGAAAAACAATCGATAAATGTCACCATTTGTACTGGTCTGTCATTTCCTAAGATCTTAGGCAGTTTGGTCATTCGATGATACTTATTGTTAGGCAAAAAAGCATACTGACCGCGGCCAGAGACAAAAAAGTTGTCCACGTTAACCATCTCGATTTACACACCAAATTCCTTTCGAAAGTTTATTCAAGTTCATTTACCAAGGTCTTTACGACGTTGCATGAATACCCTTACTGGCATTCAAATGACTTTTTGGTATCTTCCTACCTATAAAGGTACAAATCTAATGAATTTAGACTAAGAGCAAAGAGTTGGCTTTAAACAACCATCAAGTTATAGCAAAAAAGCTTTCTTCGGATAGGTATACATAGTAGGTACCGCGGTGCATAATAAACAACCCGACAGATGACAATCTGTAATTGTGACAATTCTAATAAGACGCACGTACCTACATAATGTAATTACCTCAATTCCGAACAATGCTATAGCTAACCTTGAAAAACACATGTGACCTATATAAAGTGTTAACCTCATAAATAGCCGCTGACTTCACTTAGAGATCCCTTTCCGGGCAACGACCATTTTAGACACAAAACATCATTCGGTATGAAAAAAAAACAAAATAAACCGCTTTTGGCACCCCGCAGTTAATAAAGTAACACTATGTAGGTACATATCAACTTGTGCTCGTAATTCCTTCCAAACAAAACCATTTGACATTATTCTCTTTCCAATCTAGAAAGCTATCTACCTCCTCATAAAATGTCCTAACCACTGTTCACACCCACGCTTATCGATATTTATCCCTCAAAACAAAAGAACATTACTTTTCAAAAGAAAGATGTGCGACAGTTTTAATCTGTCAAAAACGTTAAAATTCCTCTATCTCAAGATTTAAAAAAAAAGTTAAGAAAAAATAGAAGAAATCAATTTTTAAGGACATTCAACAAAATATACATACAGGATACGAATATTTAAAGCAAAACGTAATACCAACAATCACCGATTGGCGCGCACAAATAAAGCAAACGAACAGGAGAAAAAAATACCGACCAACACAAAGAGAATAGAAATAAAGCACACCAATAAAATAAGGGATAATACGTAAGGATCCTACTTAATAAAAGGGATGAAAATTAAATGACACAAGAAAAAAAACGATACGAACAAGTTTTCTGCTAATAGGAGCAACAAGGGGTACATTTCCATATGACAGAGCGGAAGGGGAAGTTTTTCTCTCGCTTGTTGCGTTTTTTTTTTCTCTCATCTCTCGAAAACTGTACAAAAAGAAAAACGAAAATAAAGAAGAAGCAATGAAAAAAACACCCAACCAATACCCGACCGAGTCTAGCAAATGATAAAATTTCCTTTTCTTTGTTCATATTTTGCGATTAAATTCGCTCATACTGGATGGTTTAGTGCCTCAAGGAAAAACCCCAAGTAAACAGATATCGCTCTGACTCTGTCACTCGAAATCGCCGTAGTGGTTTTGTTATTCCACACACATAAAATTTGTGTTCATTCGTTGGATCTGTTTGATTTTTTTCTCGTTGGCGAATATAAAATTGACAGATGTTAAACAGTAGTGAGAAGAAAATGGGTTAAATACAAATGGTTAAAAAAGGATTTGTAACATGTGCTGTCACCTAAGTGATAATTGGACCTGCATCCTAGTGATCCTAATTTTAGGGAAAATAAAATAAATAACCGACATTTAGAACTAAATACCTGTTGGTATGTCAAATATAAGTTTAGTGATAATAGGTCCGTTCGCGTACTTTATGTGTAGGAAAATGAAAAGTGTCAAATCTCCAAAATCGAGAGAATCCTCTCATCTCTAAGAAAAGTACGCGAACGCTTTTGTGTAAAAACTTCTTAGTTTGGCTTGAAAAGAAGCAACAGCTGTTTTTTTTTGCTGGCAAACTCATACGATTTCATCATTTGACAGTTTTCATTTTCTTACCAGCTGAAATTCTGTGTGAAGAAAAATTAACGAAAGTACATTTTTCTTTCGTTCATCTTTTCACCATTTTCTCAGTACGCGAACGCGTTTGGGTAGTTTTGTACGAAAGTTTATATAAATTTACGTTTGCATATTAGTTCGCGAACGGACCTAATGTTTTCAAAGATATTTAGTAAATCGAAAGCCAATGAGGTTTTGGTTTTGGTTTTGGAAGCTTAGGGCGAAATCAAAAAGAAATGGTAACATTAAGATTGGTCGCAGCCTCGAATTAAGACGGCAGACCAATTCCTTATTAATAAAACTAAAATAATATTAAACAAAAATAACTCAGCTAAGGACAACAGGCTAATAGTTGATATAAAACCAATATAAAAAAGTAGTATTTTACTTCCCCTTGTTGACAAGGAAGCACGGTAGTTAGACGTAAAACACTGATCAATTTAAACCGATTTATTGTTTGAATACCTCACCTCCTCCTCAGTGGGACAAAAACTACATTCCATATGTCAATCGAATCGAATGAGACAGAACCCTATGTTGATGAATTTTGTTGTCTACTGTCATTTCTCATATCCTGAATTCTGACACTTTCTTGTTTCGGCAACTTTATTTTATTTTGACATTTTTTATGAAAAAATATCACCAATAAATAAGAAAAATTAATATACATTAAAGTCAAACACGAAAAAAAACAGCTATAGCCCCCTCATTTTGGTAACCAACACACAAGACTAAACGAACAGAACAAAAAATGGTAGAGAAAATATCCCTCCTTCTCTCTCTCTCGCTCATTCTACAATATTTTGGCAACAAATGATTTTTAATGATTTTTTTTCTCTGCACATCTTTTATCACTTTTTATTTCGATGAAATTTTTGAACAATTCTTACGATTTTGCGATGCGAAATTGGAGAAATTCAACACACGATTGATTAAAACCGATTTAATATGCAAGTTGATTGCTCCCCGCACACTCTTGTGACACATTTTACCCTACGATTAGTTTCTTTTACATCACAAACAGGAGATTCGCCACAACAAAATATTAGCACTAAATAATTTTAAATTTTTTACTTTATACCTTTTCTTCACTTCCAGCATTCACTTGATGGAGAAACAAAATAAAAAGCAATTTATTACGAATTAACGTTGTTTTTGTGGGTCGTACGACAGTGATAGGTTGGTTGGGAAGGTGGTAGGGGGGGGGAGAAACTCAACGTTTTCCTTATTCTTTTTTTTTAATTAAAAATCACCGCACTCGAAAGTTTTCTTTACATTTTTCCCATCACTAGTCGCGTTTATTTGATTTTGTATTTTATATTATTTTCCATTTCCCGTTTCACCTCGTCTTTGGTGACCAATGAGCCGATTCAGCGCCGCGAGTAGAAACCGAGAAACGACGTTGAATAGAATGAAAAAAAAAGATTTTTTTACAATTTTTCTAATTTAAGGGTTTTTGCTGCGGAATTTCGAAATAATAAACACGAAAACCGTTTGCGGAACCGTTTACCGGGCGATGGGTAATATTTTCAATATTTTTATTGTTTTATTTTCTGGAAGATATTTTACAAAGTTTCCAAAAATGAAAATCAACCCGACACGCAAAGTTCGCCATTTTCTACTCTTTTTTCGGTTTTCTTCTTTTGACATATATTTCTCAGCTACCGATGAAGAAATGTGCGAAAGAGATGAGTGTGCGATTGACGGGTGAATTTATGCAAATTGTCAATTGGGAGCTCGTTAGTTGGAAGGGGATAGCAATGTTGCAAGATGAAGGGATATTTTTGTGAGTTCATCCGATAAAGGAGATATTGTCAGTCATTGCCATATGTACGGGATAAATAGGTTAGTTCTGTACAATTTTGGTTGTTGAATTCGCCAAAGTAATATTTCCAAGGAGAAGGTGCGTTTGCTTTGTAGCACAGTGTTCGTTTGGATAAGAGCTTAGGAAATGATCGATTTCTATGCAGTTTCTATTTCAAATAGATCATTTCTTCAGGATTGGGGCCTTGGGAGTCCTACATCCTCGCCATTAGATATCGCAGATGAATTTACTATGTAGATTAACAACGAACGTCCTCGAATGATTTTCAGAGTTGCTAAAGTGTATAATATACATATAATACAATATAATTAATGACTTTTTAATTGACAGGCGTCCACGGTTGACGTCATAGCAACGTGCTACGACGATTTAAAAGTTCGACGAAAATGTATTTAACCAATTCTTAAAAATGGTAGTTTCTCGAAGAATATTTCAAAATGCCAGGTTCAATTACTAGTTGGTTGGAAAATCAAACAAACGACATCCATCGAAATGTTTCTACGATCGAAAAAATACTAACGAATAGGAGATTATTAATGTAAACGAAATGTGAGGACTGATTGCAGAGCTCTGAACCAGATTGATCTGACGGAAGGTTAGCATTAAATGTACTGAAAGGAAGCACCAATCTATTGGGGATATATTTTAGACAATAACTGTACTTTCTTAATTTACTTATATCGATCCCACTTTGCGATGAATTTCGAAAACTAATCAATATATTTCATTAGAATGCGGTTCAGCTTTTAGGAGAGGAAAAGAACAGGGTGGAATAAAAGTTAAAAGAAGTGACAACTTTAAGTGGGACAACTGGGTGAAATATTGCAGGTCCAATCCATAAAAAAAGAGGTGCTTTTGCTCTTCTGCTTTTCAGAATAAGATTCTGAAATCTGTCGCTTGGGTACCGAATAGAATAAAGGTTTCTTCCTTTTGGGAAACCAAAGTATCTGCGCACAAATCGTGTTAGCTCCACATGTCCTTGTCATCTTAGTCGACTGATGCGTACAAGCACCTCAAAGTTTTAGCTGTCTACCGTCACGTTTTGCCCAATTCGTCAATGTTCTGTGTCCCTTCGTTACTATGTACTCGCGTTGAAAAAAGACGGCAAGATTTTAATTGCGACTTTGTCGAAAAGTAATATTTTGTACAAATTGAAGACAAAAATAGGTCCTCTTCTTCGGAATCACTTGTTATACGACCACAATTTATACTCTGAACAATAACTTTTAAATGTTTTAATAAATTGCAATCACAGTACTAGCATTTTTGCCGCTATTGCAGCTCCAACATCATCACCACATAAAAGCTGAGAGCTTTTTGTGGGCGCAGTGGTTAGTGTTTTGGACTACTAATCTAAAGGTTTCAGGTTACAATATAATATATTTTTTCTAATGCCCCACCTCTAGCGAATGTCTGACAAACATCCAAGAGCATCAATTGTCATTAAAAGCTTCTTAAATTTGCGGTTCGGATTCGGCCTACCCTTCCACTTTGCACAATAAGTGGTTGGGCCCTGTATTTATTAATTTTTTAAGCTTTGCTTAATCCGTCGCTCTTGTTGCTTATCACAGCTCACTCATAAACGCTCTCTTAGGCTCGTATCTTTACGATTGCGACACGTTAACGCTCCTGGGCCCTTATTATATAAAAAAATAACGATTCTCGTTACTGCCAAAAAGCAATGGCAAGTCATGAGATCGTTCGTGTGAACCTACGGATTTGCATTGCACACTTGCAGGACAGATTCAAGATGTTTAATGTGTCGGTAGGTTTGCATGAATGGTAAAATTGCCTTGTTGCGATTTCTACCCTTCGTCGCCTTTAATAACAAGCGCTGCAGTCATATTCTGAGTCCGTTCCTGCACCGGCAAACTAGATCAATGATATATTTTCTAAAAATTCCTTTAAAAACCTTTGATTTATCTCTCTTTATTTTCCATAAATAAAAAAAACTCACATTTATATATTCGTTTTCCAAAGTTTTTTTTTACATTAACAAAATTAACTGTATACATACTTTTTATTTCTTTTAATATTTGATGTAGATACCTTTCTCTTACACTTACACATACACATGGTTTTGGATTATTACTGTTAAGTATTATTCTTGTTTTCATTAATTTTTATTAAAATATATATTTATATATATATATGCATATATATATGCACGTTGTAATCACTGACATCTTTTTTCAGAAGACAGCAGTAAAAAAAACAAAAGTAAAGTGACGAAAAAGTTTAAAAGTTGTAACGTTTTATAAAAGCATACACATACATATACTACATATATGCTACATATGTTCAAATGAGATAGATGAACGCACATTTAAAATGTTTATTAAATATTATCATATTCCAAAGTTTGATGCGAAATTTGTTAAAGCTTTTCAAAAACACAGAACTCATTTTTAGGACACTAGGAACAATTAGAGGAGAATCTACAACGATACTTCGTTTGTTTTGTCTTTTAAATGTTAATGAATTTGTCTTCATTATGTGCCCAGATATTCATGTCCACACATTTCACACCAATTATGGAATTTCAAATTGGTTTTTGAAACTCGACGGACGATAGCGTCACTTAATGCTTTGAAAGCATTTATCAGGAAAAATGGTTAAATGCATCATCATATTGCAATGAGGAAATGTGCGTTACATTGACCGCTGAAATTCGCCGGATAAGCGCATCGGAACTTGAAAGGATACCTCGAATGAACCTTTTCACAATTTCATCGGAGAAAACAAAATCTTCTACAACTTATTGGCAGCTTTTTGCCAACCGAGAAAGGGTAAATACTGCTTAAATGCTATTGCACAAAATTTAGAAGAGTCCATCTTAAATGTAAATGGTGCCTCTACAAAAAAAAAATCTAAAATATATAATGAAAAATATTTGTTTGTTGAAAGAAATATGGCAGTGCACACATTTCGAGTACTGCAAATCAATAGAAAACTTTGTCATACAATCAGCCATTTCATGGTATCCGTTCGGAAAGTAATTTTCTCCGCAACGTAAATCCAGTCGAAGACTCAACTAACGTTCTTAGTATCCGTTTTCTGAATGTGTAGAAATGCCTCTGCCAAAACTGAAACATCCTCTCGATGAACCGGTGTGCGTTACGTTTTATCGGAGAAATGTTCCAAACAATCGTACCATGAAGCAAAATTCTCCGATTCGTACAGATTTTTACTCTCGAAACGAATACCATGACAAGGCCGAATATCTTTTGATTGCATAACGTTTAACGTTTAAAAATTCTTCTTTATTACCTACCACATTAAAACGAGATTAAAAGTAAACTAACCTAAAAGGCAACCAACCAACAAAATTTGTTAAAGACAAAACTAAATTAGATTTCGACTAGAGCCGTGTTGATCATGTTCAGACTCAGCTTATAGGATTCTTATAGCTTAAAAAGGTACAAAACTAAGAGAACCTGTAGAAAGTTACTTTTGAAATCAGATTCAGAACTTCTCTTCGTGGTTTGATCCCAAATGGTCGACTACCTTATTGGCCGAGCACAATGCTATGGCTCATCAATCATTCTGTAACTGGAAGCGGTGATTAACTTTGAACTCATGCAGAACTCCAGCATGCAGTTTTAGCGCTCCGTTGTGTTCAGCCAGTTAAAGTACAGACGTGCGGTGATGCACATAAATGCCACAAATTTGATTGAAGGTAAACTTGTGCTATAATATCGGCAGTTGATTGTTGCACAACTTTGGTCGATTCAGAACTCGTTTACAAGGATGTAGCTGTGCTACAGTTGACAACTTCCCAAACCGAGTGTAATCTTGGGTCTTAGCAGTAGCCAAAAATGTTCTCCGAAATTTATCTTTTATTTTCGAAAACAGATGTAATACTGATTTTAACGGACAGTTTACGAAAGTCAATAAATCGTAACAAGAGTTTGCGAATTGAATTTCTACATCATTCTTTTATATATTATTAATTCCTCCCACTTCATTGTATTACTACTGGTTCGCCTGTGGGGTTAACCGGCTTGTCAGGAAAAGCATATATAACTAATATTGCGCTACAAGATGTTTGCAAATACATGAAGCTTCTTCCACTTGAATTGTTGCAAGTTGAATTCTGGAAAGATATCTCTCAGAAGGGAATCCCAAACCTTGCTTATTTGTGTTTTTTTCTTTGTTGATTAATCTCTTTTTCCTGTTTCCATTGCATATCACAATCCGCACTTATGTTTAAATAACAATTCGGAGCACCCAAATAATAGGGGTATATTACCGGAAACGCATCACTACACAGTTGATGCTCAATCAGCCCTGCCACACGTTCATTAACGCAAACATTTCGAATCACTCGAATGGCAATATACGTTCACGGCATCAATGAAAAAGGAAAATCTCCGATTAGTTGTTTAGCGCATCGGCATTGTGATTTGGGCAGTGCGCCGCATGGATGCACATTTTGCTGGCGTTTCCGAATTCACCTTAGGTGTTAAAAGAGCCCGTAAGTTTACCATTTGTGCGTGCGAAGCTACGTTATTGGCAAACATTCAATCTTACACCAAAAGCAAATTGGAGAAGCTTCTTCTGAGAGTTTGTGTTTTTAATGAGCTCTCCCATCTACGAAGCCAATGGAACAACACATCTTATTTGATTTAAAACGCAGATGCCAAATTAATTTATAATTTTCCTGTTCTCTAGCTCGTCAAAACTGCAAAGTCAACAAATGCAGCACAACGTTATTGGTGCTCCCTTTTGATTTTGATTCGGAATCCAGATACAGAAGGAAATGATTCTTTTTTTTCGGAGGAAGTACTGTCATTCGATTGCCAATGGAACAATTTCGGAAGCGTAGGTGGATTTCACAAACATGAAGGCTTTAAGCAAACGAATATTGACAGTTGGTACTAATCAATCAATTTCTTAAAGCGGTATTGTGATTGTTAATGATTCTCGATTGCGAATTCATACCTCGGGGTGATATAGGTTCGCATTCTCCCACCGAGAGAAGATTTGTAATATTGGCCCATGTTCTGCATTCCACTTTTTGTGAATTTGCAAGGTGAAAGTGAAATTGCGTGTTCTGCAATTCAATCGAAATGAATATTTTGAATTGGAGCAAATCTGTAGAGAGTTATTACGAATGGTTTTAGTGCGAATCCATCTTTTTTTTTATTGAAAATTGTTAAAACTATTGCATCCATGTTGACTTAAAAGCAAACATTGTGTTTGTTTAGGTCTTTGACAATTCGAAAATGAATTCGAAAAAATCTAAAACAATGAAATGCGTAACACCAAATTTCATTTCAGGCATCATTACAAATTTGTCGCGTTGACATGTTTGATTGAAAGCCGGATAGAGTACACGACTGTTTATGGAAGTTGACCCTACGACGTATAGAGTAGTTTAACTTTGTTATCCATTAAAATCCGTTATCAAGCGATTGATAAACAAACTTTTGTTTCCTTTGTTCGGCTGTGGAACATGGACAGCTTGAACAGAAAGCACATTCAGCTATAGAACTTAACAGATTCTATGGGACGACCGATTGAGGGAACTTGGGAGCCACGCATCGAATCAATCTTTCCGAGACGTTTTTTTTTACCGACTTTATACAAAATTATGAAAAAAAACCACCGCATCATTATCTTATTCGAAATAAAATTCATTTGCTGTCATTTTTCATGCAAATATTTTTCCAAAAAGAAATTCATCACTGCAAATATTATTTAATTTTTTTTTTAATAAAACATGAAATAGTAGATATGTAAATAAATGAATACAGATCATTAAAATACAAACAAATACGCTGGTTTTTTTTTAAACAATAAAAAATCAATGTAAAATAAAGAGAATGCTTGTTGGTGGAAAAATGATATTGTTGTAACGATTTGTTCTTGTTATTTTGAAATTTTCTTCTTTTTTTGTTGTTGTTTGGTTTGTTTAACTCTATTCGTCTACTGATTTTCTTCTTTTTTATACTCGGATTCTTTTTTCGTTAACTTTTTTGTTTTATTTTGAATTTGAAGAGGGGAAAAAAAAAAGAAAAAGGTCGATAAAAAGAATAAAAACTAATTAAATAACTTTTAAATCAAGCATATGGATAAAATATTGTGTGAAACTTAATGTTCAAATGTTTGCTTGTGTATGGTTTGGGTTGGTTGAGTGTCAGAGGGAGATGGATTATTTGGGTTAGGGAAATATTGGTTTACTGTGGTTGCTGCTGTTTGAATTGTGGTATTTCGGTTTAGATCTTCATTAGAATTAATTAACCGTTAAAATCTGGATCTTACAAATACAGCACTCGAATCATGCTCACTGTAACCGAGACGTTTCGTATGTTTGAAGACTTCATTGGTTATTGCGGTCACAGGCATCGACTGGTCTAGATTCTCCGCCATTCCCAGGACCAAACGAAGATCTTTTTGCATATGCATTAGCGGCTGTTGTGGATTAAAATCACCTTTTGCCATTTCTAAAAAAAAAAACGCACACACACACACACACGCACAAGAGAACAAAATGTTATCGAATAAAGGAGTACAAATATTTTAAGCAAAACCGCACCTTTTCCTTTCTCTAACAACAGTTGCGATTTCATTGATGTCAGTTCAAATATGTCAATGATGTCCTTCAAGGATATTGAAAAACGATCAGCTAGGGAAGGAAACATTATTGTATTCCATCTTAAAGTAATTTTGTTTGCAACTCACCTAAGGCCAACGCCTCTGAGAAACCTACTAGACTTACACCAAGGATGGTTTGGAGTATCAGATTTACTTTACAAGCATTACCGACATCTGCGAATAAATAACTTCATTAAAACCGCTCAAGACTTGAGGGTTAATGTCGCAACTCACCCCCTAAAAAGAATGTATTCTTGGCGATCGTCTTAAAACACGAATGACACTCTTCGAAAACTGTGCGATCACCACCAGCTAAAATTATGAGCATGCCATCTTCAGCCTCTTGTCTTGTGCCATGAATCTGGAAGCGCATTTAAATCTACTTAACCTCGCCCCCAACAAAATGAATGATGTTAACTTACTTGAACCTCCAGATATCTGCCTCCACATTGTGCGATACCTTCAGCGATATCATGTGAAGTCTCTGGATCTATTGTAGACATCTCTACATAGGCTTTATTGTTCAGATCTTTGCCTTGTAGGACGCCGCAATTGCCAAACACCAACTGGAATAGAACAATTATTTAATCTAGTCCAGGGAACCATTAAAATGCCACTTACATCTTTCGATGCCTTCGGATCTGATACACAACAGAATGTAATATCCGCAGCATCGACCACATCCATTGGTGTGTCTTTAACATCAGCACCAGCCTCAGCAAACGGTTTGCACTAAAAAAAAAGTAAACAACAATGTATCACTCTTCTCCAAAATGTACAGTTGATGAACACACCTTCGACATGGTCCTATTCCAAACAACCACCTTATGGCCTGTGCATATTAAATCCTTAACAATGGTCGATCCCATTATGCCCAAGCCCAAAAAACCAAATGTCAAATCAGACGCGGTTATGTCCCTCTCCGATAATGTTTGCGATCGTGCATTCATATCGATTGCCTGCGCCTCTGGCCGGCTAACAATTGGACGGTCCAAAAGTGCAACCGTGGAGCTCATGTTGCGACGTGACGAGCTGCCAATATGTGCTAACGCTTCAGTGTTCACCCTACGGCGGGAGGAAGTTGCCTCAGCTCCCTCGGATGCCTCACGTTTTCGCTTGTTGCTTTCTGTCACCTTACTGCCGCTGGCACGACGTTTTGTCGCTGCCGGTTTGACCGCCGTCACGGTAGACTTTGCTCCCCGTGATTTAGCTTTTAGAGACTTTTTTGCCTTTGGCGGTTCACCCAAGTCATTGGTGGAGTCTGCTGTCTCGAGACCATCACGAATTTTATCGAAATCAGCATCACTGCTGTAGTTTGGGGCAGCAGCAGCGGCTGCAGCTTTGATTTCCGCGTCAATATCATTTGGATTTTCAATGTAAGCTAGAATCTCTTGAAGAGCCAATTTGAAGGAGTTTGGCTTGTTGGGGCGCATCAGCTCAGCCTTGTAGGGTCCTTCAAAGGGTTTGATATTGTGCTCCTCAATCCAGGCGCTGCAAATAACAAATTACGACAGAGTTTATGGCTTCATAAAAATGTCTTTCCATTAAAAAAAATGCAGTAAAAGGACACAGGGAAGACAATCTACAAAGAATGGGGTTGGCACTAAGCGCGAACAGTCATTCATTCATCAGTTAGTAGCATACAAAACGGGTTAATTCAGAAACACATCCCTGCGGTAGTGATGCAACATCAGCTGCAAATCGTGTTCAAAAAAGCAAACATAATGCATCACTGAGGCGCAAATGTCAACGAAAAAAGCATAACGAAAATTGACGGCTATAGGATCAAAACCCTCTCACTTCACTGCATCCCGACTGGTTGTGATGCCTTTCGTTGGAAGCATCGGCCTCGTTGTTTTGACCTTGGTTTTCTTTCCCTACTCCAAGTTGTCCATTTATTTGGAAGTCCTTATAAAAATGTAAAGATTTGAAAGCGAGACATCAGACAGTTCTTGAATGCCTTGGAAAAAGTATCTTACAAGTGTTCTGCTCCTCAGGTGACATAGGTTTGGGCAGTGACAGAGAAATAGAGGTGTATCCACATGGGTCTCCTCGTCACCGCAGCCTCTACATATTATGTCGTCATCCTTGACGTTTAGTTTCATTGTGTGGTTCCATAGCCAATTCTGACCGGTAGAAGTTCCAATCAACTAAGACAGTGATGTTCTGTCATAACGTAAAGTTTGTTGGTCCGGTTCTTATCACATTTTGGCCACAGTTTGCGTTATGTCACAAATGGTTAATAAACTTGTATTCCACTCTTTTTCTGAGATTACAGAGTCGTGTGTTGACTGACTGCAGTGCCTGTTCTTGGACGACCGTTTCCTTGCCAGTTCATCAGGTCGCTCGTTGCCGGATATGTCACTGTGTCCAGGGACCCAGCAACGACTCGTCTTATGCTGTGATCCAGACTTAATTTCGGTAGCAGATACCGCTTTAATGGCTGCCTGGCTATCAATTAAATAATATCACTACGTAGTATCGCCTTCATTGAGAGTATACTTTCAACTTCAATGATTGCTAGAAGTTCTGCTTGGTATACACTACAGTGATATGTAATCAAGCTGTTCCTGTTTAATTCCTCTGAGAATAATCATAAGCACCAATTCCGCAGTCCATCTTTGATCCGTCTGTGAAGACGGATATCGATTTCTTTTTCGTGGGTTCATTTACATTCCATTCCTCCCCGCTTGGAAATAAACAAGAGAAAGGTCTTCCAAAGTCTAGGTAGGGAGATATATGTATAGTCAGAGTTAACATTGTTCCCTACGTACATGTTCAGAATTAGTGAATGTCCTAAATGACTCGTTCTCAAGACACTTTTTGCAGCCGATTCCTGCATGTATTGATCCAAGGGTGGCAGATTGAGAATTGCTTGGGAATTGTTCTCGTTGCACTAGTTGTCCCTGTACTGTACATGGCAGTCTTTGTATTTTTGTCATGACCTTATAATTGGTTACCCTGTCCGTGGCTTGCCAGCGGACTCGTCATGGGGCCTACAACCGCATATTTTATATTGGCTGTACACGTCGGTAGTAAGACCGATTCTTTCATACGGAGTAATGGTCTGGGTGCCTGTCCGGGAGAAGAAAACCATTCTCATAAAAATGGAACAAGTTCAACAAGCGGCATGTCTCGGTATCACGGAACACTGAGAACCTCTCCAACAGCGGCACTTCAAACCATGCTACATCTCCATCCCATCGGCATCTTAGAAAAGCAAATAGCTGATAAGACTCTCACCAATGAAGAGAGCAGGACACTGGCCATGGCAAAAAACTTAAGATGTACCGCACTCTACAGATCGACTGACTACTGAAATGAACTCCACTCTAGGCATCACACTCAATACCGCAGACTGGAAGCAACGCGATGTCCTCAAAAATGACTTGCTATCAATATTCACGTATGGGTCCAAGGCCCAACAAAGAGTCGGTGCCGGAGTTTTCTCAGAAGACCCGCGCATCGGTTTCTTTCATCTCCCAAAAATATTGCAGCGTCTTACAAGCCGAAGTCACAGCAATTCGCCAAGCCGCTGACTGGTTGACGGTGGATACCATACCACAAAGTGATGTCGTCATAGCGCTACGTCCAGCATAATAAGATCCAAGGCAGTAAAGGCAAAGGCCTGTCTGTTATCTCTTAACGAGATATCAAGATGGTTGGACAGCATAGACTGCTCGCAAGCAGGATAAAGCGACCAACCCACAACTAAGGGTATCACAAAGACCTAAGTGTAGTAAGGTCGAGGCCATTCTGTTTGACCTATCCAAATACCTAACCTTGCGTAAGGAGGACATGGGATGTCTGTACTAGCTCGCCCTAACTCAGTCGGACGGGAGCAGTTTCTGTCGCCTTAAATATACTGGAAAATAAATTTTTAATTGATATGTCTTTTGCAGTTACTCGAACATCCGACTGAATCCACTATCCTCTAGAGTATTGCGGAAAAATTGCAGGGCAAGTTGGTAGACCAACGTTTGTCGTTGATCAACGTACCAATATCGATCCACTTCTACAACGATGGATGAAAAACTAGTGATCGGGTAGCTTCAGGCGTTTTCTCAGTAAGACTAAATCTTATTCCTCTTTCCGTCTTCCTAATGATTGTAGCGTGTTCCAGGCAGAAACTATGGCGATAAACGTGACTCAAGAGAAATGTGATATTCACGAAGGATAACCGGAACTTCTCGGAAAGTCAATCCGTAGTCTCTTCAAATTCTATCGTAGCCCTAGATTGCCTTTCATCTCTTAGAGAGATGGGACATTCCGGGGAACTGTATGGCTGATGAGTTCGACAAAATAGGAATCACTTTACCTCTTTTACCTGATAGAGTTCTCTAGGTATACTAATCGCTACATTCATACTTACTAGCTATTCGCAATCGAGAGAATAAACCTTAGGTAAACAAGCAACAATACATGTCTAGCGACTTAGCATATCTGCGCAAAGCTAGATCTCCGATGCTCTAAGTGTCTAATCTCTCTAAGCCGACGGCATATTAGCTCCACTATTGACGTCATTACATGGCACTGTCTAATAGGCAGGCACGCATCAAAGCTTGGCGTTCATTCAAATAACTCCGGGATAAGCTGCATGGACGAAGAGGAGACTAGACCTCACCTTCTTTGTGCATATCCTGTCCTCTCCGTAAAAGAAATCTACCTAGGAGCCTTCTTGCTTAATGATCTTGGTGACTTGGCTAACACTGACGTTAGATCGCGCTTCATAAGAAGCTCCCACTGGTTTGACGAGCAGTTAGCGAAACTGCCTAGATGCGCGTGGTATCACAATGGACCTCACATTGATCTAAGTGTGTTGTCTAAATCTAGGTAGGGAGATATATGTATAGTCAGTCAGAGTTAACATTGTTCCCTACGTACATGTTCAGAATTAGTGAATGTCCTAAATGACTCGTTCTCAAGACACTTTTTGCAGCCGATTCCTGCATGTATTGATCCAAGGGTGGCAGATTGAGAATTGCTTGGGAATTGTTCTCGTTGCACTAGTTGTACCTGTACTGTATATGGCAGTCTTTGTATTTTTGTCATGACCTTATAATTGGTTACCCAGTCCGTGGCTTGCCAGCGGACTCGTCATGGGGCCTACAACCGCATATTATATATTGGCTGTACACGTCGGTAGTAAGACCGCATAGCAATAGCATTTGTCTGGTTTCAGTAACGAATTGATTCCAAATCCTTAGCGCTACGATACGTTTTGAGGTCAAACCGGCGAACCAGTAGGGATGCAGTGAAGTGGAAGGGTTATCATCCATTTAGTCATAGTAGATCATAACTTCTTCAATTTTGTATGGTTTTTACTTTTTGCCAAAGAAGCCAAAATCAAACTCTTGAGGACCGTTTTGACTGCTGGCGTCCTTATCGAGTATGCACTCACCAGTCAACTGTGTTTAGCGACGAGGTGATAACGTGTTATGCAAATTCCAACGGGTCGTTATTTCCTTACTTTCAACAACACCTTATTACATACGATGCCACATCACCTAAACCACCAGAGATGCCATGACCAGGAAGTCGACCAATGTTGAACACTTTCCATTCAGCCCCTAGTGTATGCGAACAATCCAATAACAAGTCTTGGCAATCTCTAGAACAATAATGAAACGCTTTTTTGTGGAAAATCGATGCTCCATATTGCAATAGCATCAACAGGTAAGCGTTTTACTTCCGTCTAAAAAATATCCGTTCAGTAGATAATCCTACAGGGAATACCCTCGTCACCTCAATAATACCAGAACATGGAACATTCGATAAAATACACACATCAACCAATTTTAACCAATTTACTGAAAAAATCAATTCTATCAAAAGAAACCACTCGCTGCATTCTTCAGATGGTTTTTGCGACAAAAAGTCACATGAACAAATGTCGCACTAATTTGACCATTTTTCTTTACCTTAAAACGGTAACTTACACGTTCCCCATTTACCGACTGAATTTAACCTTTTTTTACTTATTGGTTAATATTTTTTTATAGATCGCCGTTCGCCTTTTTGACATTTTAACGCCATGGTTTCTCGCTCCCGTCACATAACCAAAGAAAAATAATTGGAAAATCACATTTCTTATCGAAAAAAAAAACAAATATTTTTCCTGACTCGGTTGACTCGACAACCATAGTTCTTAAAAACTAATGCGAAAATCTTTACTCACTAGTTTCTGGATCCAAAGAAGAATACACATTTGCACGGAACATTCCTCCGAGGTTGATGCAGCATCTCCTCTGGGGGTTCAACGATCTAGAAAAGTGGAGAATTAAAATTAAAGTTCTCTAACATGAAAAACACGTCAAAATGGTTGAAAAGGATTAGTTGGAAAATTTAAAGAGTTTGTACAAACCATGGACGGCCAGGGAGTGAAACCCTTCATTTTAGCCCTGCAATAAGAAAAATGAAAATTAAGCATTAGAAAACGCTGGCCAGTGACCATTTTAGTAGAAATTCAACGAAAATTTATCGGATGAAAGAGAAGGCGCGGGAAATAATTTCACTACCACCAGCCATTGACAGTGATTAGCGATGCGACGTTGGTCCCCTCGATAGTAGCGAGGAATCCAACTTTTACCAGCCAAGCAATACTAGGTATTTTAATGATTCGCCAACGGAATTCAGAGGCATTTTTTCAAATAGCCACGGCGACACAACCCAATTGGAAAACGGGACCCCACCGCTTGGGTACAGCTACAGCGATACGTTGACATGACATTTATAAAGTTGAAAAGCAAAATACACAAATATCAAAATGATCCAGGCGATTTTAGACTCACCAAATCAAATCCTTCGGTTTGTAATTTATTATTTCCGACATGATCGGTTCAATTGATGATTTTGCTTTACGTCTTCGTGCAATTTTTACTTTATAAAAATGTCCTCTCCACCACACACAGCCCACTCGAAACAGTACACAGAACCAAAAAGTTAGAGACTAGTTAAGCACTCTGTCTCGCTTTAATTCGTATCTTGGTTTTTCTTTTTAGATTTGGAATATTAGGTGAAAATAATTGAACTGTTTCTACTTGGCAAACTGGGCGAAATGTTTTACACGCAAGAGTAGATGAATTTATATTAAACAAAATAAATTTTAATTGGAAAACAACGCAGCGACTTCTTTCGAACGGAAAAATTCTTGAGTCGTTTGACGCGTTTGACTGTAAAACAATATGGCCGGTTGCGGGGTTGTTGTTGTCAAAAATCGAACGAAGGTAGCACAGAAAAGAACTAGACGACAGTTTTCGTTGAAATTTATTTTTTTTGTATGGAAGTTTCGAGTATATGTTGGATGACAGTAGTAGAGGGCGCTATTAACTATCATCAATTTGGTTTGTGTATTGTGTCCATTCATGCAAAGAGCTGGCATATGTATTCATTTTTATCAGAATAACTAAAAGTACATATGGATATTGCAGCACTGCACATAGTTCTGCTCACGACAATCGATTTGAGTGTATTCAACATTTAACAGTTCGTATGGTCGCAGCTACGTAATGCATCTTCAGCGCCATTGTGTTAAGACAAGATACTACATTTTGATGAAGAGATGTACAAAGGCATTTTTAGTTTCAGAGCAGAGCAGTGAACAGAGCGTGAGCATGTAGAGCATGCTCTGAACCGAGCGTAATTTTTAAAGCTAGCTGTTATTTCATCACAATTTTCTATATTTATTTGATAAAATACAAAAGACCAAAATAATCCTATATTCGCCTCTGGAAATTGTCAAAGCTACAAAAACAATTGAATAATAATAAAATTATACAAAAAAAGTATTGAAAATTCTTAAACATACTAACTCAAGTTTTTAAGTCTAAACTCGTAGTTTATAATCTTCAAAAGCTTTTGATTTCACTTAAATATATACCTTATTAACAATTACAATGATTTTTCCATACTATTTCTGCAATTTACTGAAATTGTATTCTTCAAATTTTTTGACTTCGACATCCCACCCATCTAGCGCGGTAGGTTTGCGTGACTATAAATTTACTATTAAGATTAACCCCCAATCGAATAACCTTAAGTCATTTATTATTATAAATAATATTATTATCTAGGCTTGGGCTTTTTTCGTATACAAAAAAAAACAGCAATGGTTGATGAATTTGGTAGGTACCGGAGCTTGAGCTTTTTCGTTTATAGTACATTCTTCCACTATGAATATATGTATTACAAGTTTGGCAGCACTAACAGAATGATTCGTTGAGTTTTGAATCTAGATATTAACTGAAATAAATTTTCTATATCCTTTTCCATTGGACCACTTGCAGGGAGTACTCTTTTTGCCTTCCGGAGGGGAAAATCGATTGACATATTATATATATATATATGGATACCCAGTGGCCAACTTTCACTCGTGTTCCAACATGTCTGGGTGAGTGAAAAAGGAAACTACGCTATATATAAATGTAATGAGGATTGGTAAAGATGTCATGCGTCACCTGGTGGATAAAATGTGTGGCGACCTATGACTATTCTTATTTTATGAAGGATTTAACTATGGACGTTTTCCTTATGTAAATAAGTAATAATTTATTATTAATTAACGTAAAGTTACTTAAAAATAAATTCGATTATTGTAAAATGGCTGCTTTTATTATGTTGATTACTGCAGTAATTCTAATAATTTACGTTTGCTTTCTATTTTGCTTACATCGTCACATAATTAAATGTTATTTAACATCTGATCATTTATTAATTTTCAAATATTGTAAATTATAATTAATTATAATTATATATATATAAGGATCTCTCTCTTTTTATCTCCTGAACGTGGCGTCTCCAAAAGACTGAAAAATGTCAGACTTCACCATCACCATCGTGGGTTGTCCGCCATATTTGTAGTAGTATTATTTTACCTTTTTCCTTTTTCCCTAGCCAAAAACGAATTGGAATGTGTTTTTACTCTCCAAATCAGATTGACAGCGAAGAGGAATTGTATTGTTCACAATATTTTACTGACATGGCATTTTACCAATATACGTCTATTGACGCTCCACTTCGGTCCACTTTTTAAATATTTTCACTCCCTTCAAAAACATTCCAACAGCAACACTTATTTCAAAGCTCAAAAGATAATTCAGTCAGTTTGGTATTAACGTTGTTCAGAAAGGTGTATGTGCGGTTGTGTTTTTACTGTTATTTGGAATGTGCATCAGGATTCGGCATCGGCAGGACCTGACTAGTTTTTCTAAAGTAAATTTATAGAAAGATGATAAGAATTTGCATGCGCAAAAGAAAGGTATGCCTTGCTTTTTTTTCCATCGCCTACATTTAATTCATTTTTCTAGGTTGAGTTTCAAAAAGTTAAAACCCAGACCCACGAGGCACCAAAGAATGATTTTGGCCACAAGTTTATGTGTAAAAAAACAAAAAACCAGCGAAAAAAATGAAATTCAAATGGTAAATGATCGAATTTTACATTTTGATTCCATTTTGTTGGATTTTAAAGCCACATTTTTTTGGCAGGTCAAAGGTCAACTTTCAGTGCAAGTATTTCAATCCGGCGGTGCAGTATTGTGCCGGTAAGTGAGTTTTTTGCTTTGTCATTTACATAAATTTTGCGACGAATTATCTTTTTTAAATGTAATAATGTATTGGTCGTGTTTGAAATAATTTTATTAACAGTCATTTGAATGTAATTTTAAAATTGTATATTGTTTGTTAAATTTTAAGTGGTAGTTGCTTCGGCTGTTGTTGGCAGACCAGTCGGCCTTAAAATGTATTGATAAATATAATTTTAGTTCCAACTCAAGGTCTGCCGTATCAAATATGAACGAGTTGCAGGTGGTTAATCGCGTATAATCCTATATGCATCCATATACCATATACAAAGTTTAATGACTATATTCAAGTGGCAGTAGTCGATAGCTGGCGCGTCTTTATTAGGAGTGAAAATGTTATCAGATTTAAACTGGCTAATCTATGATAATCGCTTGCTGGTAAAACAAGCCTTTGTTCCTTTTGGGACGTGTTGAACTTGGCCTTGAGCAATAATATCACTCATGTTTGAAGTAGGTACCTTTCGTTTTGGGGCAACCCAAAGTCAACGTCTTTCTTTATCGTTCGCTTTGTCAAGGCTAAATTCGAAAAATTGGTTTGATCAAGTTCGGCGCTTAAGTGCATTCAGTTCTTCGTTGCAGAAGCGAAGAAATATCAGCAAAGGAATTTGTCGCAAAATGCAATATTCAATCCGGAATGTGTCTTGAACGTTGTTAGATTTGATAGGATGGAAATAAACTCTCGAAAGCAGAGCGCAATTTGCCCGGAATTACTTTACACAATAAAATGTCCCGATTCAGGATGACTTCCATCAGATTTTCTATGATCCTATCCAACTCGAATTGTGTATTATATTTGATCCGTCAAATCATTTCTTCTACTTCTTCACTTTGTTGCAAGTAGTGCTACTTTCTTTTCACTCCATCATCATCCCTATATCGAAGAAGCACATAAACTAAGCTCAAGCTATTGTGTAATAAAATACTCAATACTCTCAACTCGATAATCCCATCAGTAAATATCAATCTACGTCATAGAATGGAAATAAAACCAATCACCGACTCAGCGCAAGAAATCATAAAATATCAGGATGCGAAATAAATTTCTCGCTTTCGTTTTTGCTCCCCAAAATACTCGCAAATTCTCCAACTTACAGATTAGCTGAGCTCCTTCTTTATAACCGTTGCCAATAAAACCAAATGAAGCAGCCATAAACAAAAATATAAATACACTTAAGTTATCCCTTCTGAGCGGATGCGATTACGAAAGTTTCCCTTTTTTCTCCTCTGTTAGTCTTTTCCTCATCGTCGCCGCCGCATGATGGGTTTCCTTTTCAGTTTTACCTTTAATCCTATTTTAAGAGTAATGTTTTTCCACGTAGGAGCGGATAAAAAAAGAAAAACTATCTGTAACTCTATTTTTAAAGAAGGATAATACCTAAAAGGTTGATCGTTTCTGATCCATCCCTGCAAGGTTAGGATACCCATTCAAGTGGATTGAAACGCAAGTAATTTACATTTAATTCTGTTCACTTTATTTCTTTGCAACTTTCTTATATGTTTGCAATTTAAGCAAGTAGTCTCGATTTGCATTAATATGATTCCAAATGAGGTTCTCATCCACGATGTTCTTATTGGAACCACCATAAATGTCTGGAACGTTATCCTCACCGATAGCGTCTTTAAATTTCTTTAAATTTTTCTCATCATGATGGAAAATCTGAAAGAAATCTTCGGTCTTCGCTCAAATAAAAGGAAACATTCAAAATTACCCTTTCTTTGATGCTTTTGCCCATGAATGGCATCACCAAAGATGTCGCTGTATTCATTAACCAGCCTTTTTGTATGATGTGACAATAGCGATTTGTGATGGGTACAATGTCATTTTTTTTGTTGATCAATCTGGAATTCGTCGGCGTGAGGGACGTAATGAATTTTGTTGATGCACTGGAAGCAAACGAGATAGGGAGTACTCAAAATTTAAATATATTTTCACAGGTATAATTTTGGTTGTTGTCCTTAATAAATGGTAGAAATGTTTTAAATGAAGCTGTCAGAATTCGACCCAAACCTCAATACAAACCTATGCTGCGTTTGCACCAACAATTTGAATGAAAATCGGATTTATTTTCAAGTTTTTCCATCAAAGGAAAGTAAATTTCTTTTCAATTTGTATCGTCTCGGTTTAATGTTTGGTAAAAACCTAGCATAACACAATGCTTAAAGTTGTCGCCGCACAGCTTAACTTTTAACTTTTTGTGTGCGCCAATTAACGTTTCATGATTAACAATAGGCGTTTTTCTTTTTTAGCTCCGAGCGGTGCACTGAGCTGTCAAAAAAAGAACTGTGTTACTTTTTTAGCTCGGAGCGCTCTGAGCACAAAATCTGTATTTCTTTTTTATCTCTGAGCTAGCTCAGGGCTCGCTCGATGAGCTCGATTAAAAATGACCGAACACATAGAGCGAAAAGCTGAGCGCGGCTGACTTCATTCATTATTTGTGCTTTTTCCATAGTTTATTTACTAGAAATTATAATTTAAATGGAACAATCCTTGACAAACACCAATTTCAGAAGCAATCCTGACTATTTTGAAAATTAATGGAAAAAAAATTATCTAATGACAGTTCAGTGCCCAATTCTGTTTCTTAATTAGCTCGGAGCGCTCAGGTTATGTTCAGCTCGGAGCGAGCTCTGATCGCTCGGGCCCCGCTCTGTTCCCCGCTCGGGGCTAAAAAAGAAAAACGCCTAATCCGTGGACGCTGAACAGAATAACGTGCCTGTTAACTACGCGTAGTTGACCATACAGGATGCTTGAAGTAAATTGATTTGTTTCTCTGCTTTTGAAGGTCCGTAGCGAAGCAAATACAAAGAATTTGCATTTCGTGCCCATAATAGTGGATTGATCCTCTGCTTACGTCCACAAACAGCGATCCCGTTGGTACTTTACGTCCGTAAATCTAACAATCAGTTTTTTGTGTGGGACATCACTGGCAGTTGCTTCCGTTCACCTACTTTTACTATGGGTTTCTTAAGCAATTGGTAGATCGGAAGGGAACGGTTTGTTCACATATGACATTAGCTTCAGTTTTTGTCCGTCTATTTAAGTTGGGCCTTAAGAGTTGCGGCTGCAACTCTATTGAGTTCAGCCAAAAAAGTTAAAGGATAACAAAAAGACACAACGGAAGTAGGAACAGCAACAGATTTCAGTATGTTAAATGACAGTGTTCCCTTGACAAAGACGTCTGTTCTGTCACCTTACATAAGCTGTGTTTAATGAACAAAAACTAGATCGGAACAGAACAGCACAAGTGAGTGAAAACTGTCAGGTCAAACCAGAACAGAAAAGTACAGCTTCAACTTATATGTTGGCATCTGCTGTGAAATTTCAAATAGATGATCCTCTAGTGAACCTTGAACTCGCGGGTTTCGACGGGTCATTGTTCCGTCAATTTTTGGCCTGATGTCGACTTGATTGCAATTTGAACTTGGTCCATGTTTTTTTTTTTTTTTTTATAAATACGCGAATATTTGTAATATTAAACTTAAGGGCCCAACCCATAGAATCCGTCAATCCATCGGATCCGTTGATTCAATGCAGAGCAATATAAAGAACACGTATTCTTATGGAAAGTGACCAATAACCAGCGGATCCATGAACTTCGACGGAAAAAGAAGGTCTACTTTTTACTTTTCTGCCGGTCGCCGTATGCATATATTCAAAAATTGCACTTCATACATTCTAGAATTGAAGTTGACGTATTACAAAATTGAGAAAGGCACATCCGTTGATCGAAATATTGGAAAATAAGAGAAAACTACTGTACTTTCTGGCATTGCCGATTGACAGAGTATTTAGTATACCACAGCGAAACTGCAGCTCGGCTGCTGATGGGTTTGAAATGGCTTTAAATTGAAGGGATGTTCTTTCAAATTCAATTAGGTGCGAAATTAAAAATTGCACTGCACTGGCATCTAAGGTAGTTGGATGGTTCAGTGGGATTAAAGGCAATTATAGGTTAGGCGAAAGGCATATTAAGTGCAGCCAATTTGTTTTCGGCTGGCGTTCTAAGCAAAAAGGTTTTAAAAATAGGTAAAATCAGATGTCAATTTTGAATACATACTTCACAATCACAACGCAAAAAAACAATAACCACAACTCCTACTTACTCTCTTAGATCAAAAATGATAGTTATGCCATTCTTTTGTACTTGTGGCAGCAGGAATAGTGATTCAAATACTAAATCGTCTGTTTCCACGAGATCAAGAAAATAATCCGGATACTTGTCAAACGCATCAACTGGAGAGATGTCAAATCACACACGTTTCACATATCTATTATCACGTGCCGTAATGTCCTTACCTGATTTACAAACAAAAATCGCTCGTCCATCCTTATCCGGGTTTGGCAGAACTAATTTACACTTGACGTTTAAAAAAATGTCCTTGAAATGTTCTGGCGGATGACATGCCACCCAATTCGGGTGTTTAGCCTTAAAATCATAATATCGATGAATATTTTCAAAGGCTTTTGTCACATCCCACTGGGCGGCGTTTAAAAACTTTGACAAGAACACATCCTCCGTGCCAATTTGTAGTTCAACGCAATCTGGCAAAATTACACAAAATTATTACAAAAAAGAAGGAAACCAAGAAAAACTTCTAATCTGACACACCTTCCACCAATTTCCTTAGCTCGGCGACTTTGTGAATCTGCTCTTCCGTGTACACGAAGTCCTTATCCTCGAACATTTTTATATCACTTCTAACCAGCGCGACAGACCAATTATTAATAATCGGTTACCTGACACAGTCTTTCAATTTTAACGTTTATTCGGTAGATATTAGAATAATTAATTTCTACATTTAACTACTTTTTTAATACAACACATTGAAAAGAAAAGATTAGGTACATACGTAGCCAAACAATTAAAATAAATGGATATGGCGAATGCGAAAAGTAAACACGTGAAACCCGCCAAGAATTGTAATTATCTCATTTTGACCCGATACAGAGACACGTAGTGGCTTTACGTGCAATAGCTGGGCGCATGTGGGAAGAGTTCTGATGCTTGGGGCTTATGTCTAGTACTACACTCTGTACCACTTGTATAAGGATAGTTTTTTTTTGCAAATGTTCTTCAAATGTATTGTTTTTAAAACCATTTACTTATCTGGGGACAACCT
Organism: Portevinia maculata; assembly: GCA_949715645.1. NCBI lineage: Eukaryota > Metazoa > Arthropoda > Insecta > Diptera > Syrphidae > Portevinia > Portevinia maculata. The sequence continues at coordinate 4,979,182 of OX454528.1, read as the reverse complement.
TTTGCGGAAGGAGCAGTCGTTTTGTAAGAATAAATTCTCGGTTAGGTTGAACATTTTTAATATTATGATTTGTTTCCACATAAGGTCATAAGATGTAAAATGTCGGCGGACTAGTGGGGATGCAGTTAATAGGGAGGGTTATGACCCCTTTAATCCTGATCATAGTCTCATCGCCTTTAAGAAGAAGAATAGAAAATATACCTTCTTTTTTTTGCGTCAGTTGTATGTATAAAGACACTTGCAAAATCTACTTGTTATGACATTCGGAATCATAATAAAAGCGCGTGTAGAGTAAAAAGGGCATACGTTTAAGACATCTCTATTGTGTCAGCAACAAGTAGAAAAGAAAAGACATTAACTGGAGGAGAAGCGGGCCAAATTTGAGCAGGTGCAAAGAATCCGTTTCAAAGTGCAAAATATTGGAAAATGCCATACAGTTGTACATTACTACCTTACGGACCCTGGAACCTATGGAAAACATCGCAAGAACGTGTTAGCAACGCAAAACATAACAAGAACGGTGAGCAATACTTACTACTGCTTCCAATTCAAGGATATCAATCGGAAAAATCAAAGCTTAAATTGGGGTTAAGACCAGTAGAATGACTGTTTGCCGATAATACGGAAAAAGAAGAAGATGATGATACCACTGAATGCGATAAGACACGTCAGGTAGATTCAAGGTGACGATTTGTTGCCTTTTCAGAAAAAAAAGTTGAATTGGACCAACCTGGCGGTTACAATTGTTATTTCCATGATCTGAGGAATGACGGACTACATCTTTGCAGGTGGCAATGGTGCGATGGTAGTGTATTCACAAAGTGATTGGCAGGTCGTGTGTTCGAATCCCCACCAGAGCCATGCTTTGTAAAATTGAATACACACAACAAATCAAATCTCCCTTAAGCAATTAAGGAATTAATTAACCTGTGGAGATAAAAAAAACCCTATCGCACCTAAAACTTCTTTCCTATCCTCCTATTCTTTCAGTAGTAAGCAGCACCCAAAAACAGGCAATGAATTCGGGTGCTGCTTGCAGCAACGAAAATGCCTGCGCTGTGGCAACACTATAAGGGTACTGTGTCAATTACAGACAAAATAAAAAATCCCTTTAGCGCACGCTAATTATAAAAAAAAGACGGCAAGGTAGGAGGTGTAATGTCATGGGAAGGAATAAGTTTTTACGACACAGTAGAAGTGGATTTTCAAAACTCAAGAATGACTGAATACCTACAAATCTATACTGAAAAGAGCGTTTCCTAATTTGTCACGTTTCCTTATTTGTCACGTTTGTTTGGTGGAAAATGATGGGCAATGATGAATAATGTATACCGCAAAGACAACAAACGCCTGGATGGAACTATTAATCTACTTCTTCGTTTACGACAAGGTTATGATCAGGATTAAGGGAATCATAACCCTACAGCCTACATTTTAATGCATCTCTACTGGTCCGCAGTGGGGTTCGCCGATTTGACCTCAATAAAAATCGGCAGCCTTCCTGGTTTAGGATCATTTTCATCACTGAGTCGAGTGCATTCAAATTGTGGTGTTATTGCATTTGTGTTATCCAGGAGTGACCGGCCTACCATTTCGGCACGTGCATGCTTCCATTATTGATAATTGTTTGATCGACCTTTTACGAAACCTGTGATCTCCAGCCGCGTCAATTCACGGATTTGCGTGCACACTTGCGGGGCAGCTTAAAGTCAAATGTGTAGCCAGGCTCACCAGGATGTTAGATTTGCCTAGATGCGATTTTCCGCTTAGTCGCCTTTAACGACAAGCGCGGGGTCGTCCATATCCGGTATGTCCTTTAGCGGATATAGATCAGTGCTTTTAAATCACGTTTTCCAGGTTTCCGATAACTTTTCTTATCGACTGTCAAAACTTTTGACATTTCTCACCTACTGAACTGACACATACCCCCGAATTTTACTTGCGCGTTATTGTTGTTTTTTTTTTAACAAAAAAAATATTGAAACGCGGCCATTTCCAAACCACTTTTCCTAGAGAGGTTAATTTTAAACTGTTAAACTGCAATGTTCTTGCCCTACACGGTGGTATAATTAGATTTTCAATCTGAGTAGTATTTGGAATTTAATTTTCAGGTTCAATATATGTACTCTAGTTTGACTGAGGAAAACAGCCCAAATATAAAATGTCAGCCAGCATAGTCATTTCTAGTCGAACGTTTATGTTTCTCTTTTTTATCCAAAAGCCTTATATACGCTTTCGTGTGCACATCTAATACTGATGAAATCCGAAAAACATGCACATTGTTTATTTAACAAAAAAGAAGCTTAAAACAACCTTTGATTCTTACAATGGTTCGCGCGACTCCAAATGATTGGATTGGTCTTTGAAGTGCCTTCGAAAATACGCGTTCTTGAGTATTTTCTTCTTGCATTAAAAGCCGCAGTGCTATGCTAAGCATTTTAATACACAATATTCCTTTACTTTCTTATTTCTTTGTTCAAAATAATATTCTTTTGACTTATATATTTGGCACTTTATATGTCAAAGTTGTCAAAACACATATAAGATGTGTTCCTCTGTGTTCGAAGTGTCACTATCGATCACGTGAAATTTGTAGTTGTACCTTTTAAAATTTTGGGCGGACGGAATTTCGCCAGCTGAAATATTTTCCGGGCGAAACTCAAAATAAGTCTGAATAACGTAAAAGTCGAAAATAAGATTTAAATCTATTTAAAAAAAAAACAAATCCTAAATCTTTTATAAGCTTTTAAATGCCGAATGAATGAATGATTTTAAAAATATTAAAACATTTTCAAATAAAAATACATGTCCTTTAACAAGTGGTACGGAGTGTGATGTACACTCATACTTTGTTATCAGGTCTGGTTCTGTGTTTTGAGGCATTCACATACTTTTTTATTTGAATGTTATTTGGATGCGAGGAGTTTTGAATTAATAATCATGATTTGGTATCGTAACGGTCGAATCGTTTTGTCAAGTTCAAGTTCAATGTCATCAGTTGTATTATTGTTAATTGGCTGTTGGAATTGCATATAAACATTTTCATTTTTATAATACAATGGGAATCAATTTGAAGTTTGTACTGGTTGGCATTTGATATAAACCAATGCATGTCGTAAAAGAGCACACGTCACATCTAGGCAATTTTAACATCCTGGTGAGCCTAGCCATGCATTTAACACCTTGAAACGACTGGACGAGAGGCAGGCTGGGGCCCCACAAATGCAATAATATCCGCATTTGATTGGCCTCAGTGAATAAGTGAATCGAAACCGAGAACCCTGTCGATTTTTATTGCAGTGGAATTGCCGAACCCGGCAGGTGCACCAGTAGGCATGCCATAACACGCTGTCTTCACTAAGGATGAATTTATATCAGAAAGCAGAAGCCAAAGAAAAAGGCATGAGCAGGACAACTGTCAAATTTCGTTTGCTGGACATTTTATAGCACTCTTTGTTCCTTGGGTAGAGAGAGAGGCACCGGTTTTCATGGAGAGCATGGGTGAGTTCCAAAGTGCTCAGATGCGTTTTAGATACAAAGTCGTAAATTCCGAAACGCAAACAAGTGACAAAGCTGCAAGTTTAAACGCATCCCAAACGTTATTGATGCGCATTAACTGAGCAAGGCGCTTAGTCGCCTTTAACGACAAGCGCGGGGTCGTCCATATCCGGTATGTCCTTTAGCGGATATAGATCAGTGCTTTTAAATCACGTTTTCCAGGTTTCCGATAACTTTTCTTATCGACTGTCAAAACTTTTGACATTTCTCACCTACTGAACTGACACATACCCCCGAATTTTACTTGCGCGTTATTGTTGTTTTTTTTTAACAAAAAAAATATTGAAACGCGGCCATTTCCAAACCACTTTTCCTAAGAGGTTAATTTTAAACTGTTAAACTGCAATGTTCTTGCCCTACACGGTGGTATAATTAGATTTTCAATCTGAGTAGTATTTGGAATTTAATTTTCAGGTTCAATATATGTACTCTAGTTTGACTGAGGAAAACAGCCCAAATATAAAATGTCAGCCAGCATAGTCATTTCTAGTCGAACGTTTTTGTTTTTCTTTTTTATCCAAAAGTCTTATATACGCTTTCGTGTGCACATCTAATACTGATGAAATCCGAAAAACATGCACATTGTTTATTTAACAAAAAAGAAGCTTAAAACAACCTTTGATTCTTACAATGGTTCGCGCGACTCCAAATGATTGGATTGGTCTTTGAAGTGCATTCGAAAATACGCGTTCTTGAGTATTTTCTTCTTGCATTAAAAGCCGCAGTGCTATGCTAAGCATTTTAATACACAATATTCCTTTACTTTCTTATTTCTTTGTTCAAAATAATATTCTTTTGACTTATATATTTGGCACTTTATATGTCAAAGTTGTCAAAACACATATAAGATGTGTTCCTCTATGTTCGAAGTGTCACTATCGATCACGTGAAATTTGTAGTTGTACCTTTTAAAATTTTGGGCGGACGGAATTTCGCCAGCTGAAATATTTTCCGGGCGAAACTCAAAATAAGTCTGAATAACGTAAAAGTCGAAAATAAGATTTAAATCTATTTAAAAAAAAACAAATCCTAAATCTTTTATAAGCTTTTAAATGCCGAATGAATGAATGATTTTAAAAATATTAAAACATTTTCAAATAAAAATACATGTCCTTTAACAAGTGGTACGGAGTGTGATGTACACTCATACTTTGTTATCAGGTCTGGTTCTGTGTTTTGAGGCATTCACATACTTTTTTTATTTGAATGTTATTTGGATGCGAGGAGTTTTGAATTAATAATCATGATTTGGTATCGTAACGGTCGAATCGTTTTGTCAAGTTCAAGTTCAATGTCATCAGTTGTATTATTGTTAATTGGCTGTTGGAATTGCATATAAACATTTTCATTTTTATAATACAATGGGAATCAATTTGAAGTTTGTACTGGTTGGCATTTGATATAAACCAATGCATGTCGTAAAAGAGCACACATCACATCTAGGCAATTTTAACATCCTGGTGAGCCTAGCCATGCATTTAACACCTTGAAACGACTGGACAAGAGGCAGGCTGGGGCCCCACAAATGCAATAATATCCGCATTTGATTGGCCTCAGTGAATAAGTGAATCGAAACCGAGAACCCTGTCGATTTTTATTGCAGTGGAACTGCCGAACCCGGCAGGTGCACCAGTAGGCATGCCATAACACGCTGTCTTCACTAAGGATGAATTTATATCAGAAAGCGGAAGCCAAAGAAAAAGGCATGAGCAGGACAACTGTCAAATTTCGTTTGCTGGACATTTTATAGCACTCTTTGTTCCTTGGGTAGAGAGAGAGGCACCGGTTTTCATAAAGAGCATGGGTGAGTTCCAAAGTGCTCAGATGCGTTTTAGATACAAAGTCGTAAATTCCGAAACGCAAACAAGAAAATAGTGACAAAGCTGCAAGTTTACACGCATCCCAAACGTTATTGATGCGCATTAACTGAGCAAACTTCGCATCGATAATTTGTTCGGTGCTTTCATTTGACATCAAGGTTTCATTGCAGAATTGCAAATGCATATCAAAAAAAATAGTGCTACCTCTACTGCATCTAAACTTTTTGTTGTTACGTATTGGAACTGAGCCCATCTAACAGCAAGGAACGATGGCTCTCTTTTGTTTTTAGCATCCGATAAAGAGTATGCGATGCTTTCTATCGCAAACAAAAGAAATACAGTTGCTATAATGGTAGCGACTAATGACAGAATGCATTATCGTATACTATCAATTTATCGCGAGTGAAGACCACGCGTAAAGGGTAAGGTGCCCTTAAATTCTGATCCTGACTTTGCGATAAAGGAAAAGAAGAAGATGCCTAGTTGGCGTTTGGCAACAATGACATTTGCACAATGTGAAATGTGAACCAGCTTTTCTTTTTATCATCCGAACAAGAGAAGAAATGTCAAGTTTTAATATGAAATGTCAACGCTACTAAGGAGTTTGCCATTACGACAAAGCAGGTACAAAAAACGCAATAGACGGCAAACAGTAGTGATTACCTTATTTGCGCATACCATTCTAGAAGAGTAATAACGAACAGATACATATTTGAATTTGTCACAAGGTATATGGATTTCGAAACTGTGTTGTGTAATTTTTCGATTTGGATTTTAATAACTTCTGATTTGTATTCGTTGTTTGTTTATTATAATAAAAAAAACACGTTAGCAAAGAGAGGTTTAAATACTGTTTCATGTAGATGTCAAGATATGCCGTGAATAATGATCTTTTTTGTTTGGGTGACCAAATTTGTTGGCTATTTGTTGGTTTGTTTATTTTATTCAATGTATTAAATTCTATGTCAATAAAGAAACAGGGCTCTCATCACGTAACTTTTCCACCATCGTCCAAGCGATAATAGCCGTGTTTCATTATCGCCAAGGATCTATACAGATTATCAATTTACATATATGCTTTACAACAATTACACATGCCCTTGCTATTAATCAGAATCACATTTTATGATTTATAAGTCAGTTCTCGCTATTTCCCTCTAGGTGTCTTAGATGACAATAGGTTGTCATTCTATTTTTTTTTTTTTATTTTTTTTTTTATAACAACTCTTGACCCGCCTACTTGAAAGAATGCGGTAGGTACGTCGACCTGGATAGATCTATTGGTGAAGAAAATTTTAGGCTAGTGCATTTTCCAATTTTCTAGAAAAGGTGATAATGCTTCTAGCAGGGAACCTCTTCAAATCTTCGTTACTCAAGAGTTCTTTGAAGAAGATCCTCTTTCTGATTGCACAGAGAGCTGGGCATTCACTCAAAATGTGCTCCCTGCTTTCGTCGTCCTCGAGGCACAGCCTGCACTCTGGGGAGTCGGTTAGTTTCATTCTGTTGAGGTGGTATCTTAAACCGTGGTGACCTGTGAGGTACCCTATTAGGTTTTTGATATCATGCCTACCTAGGTTTAGAATCCTGTTGGCATTGTTTTTGAAGGGCTGGCTGGCTCGTTTGGCCTGTCTTAGACCTGGAGTGTTTGAGATGCATTTAGAGTGTTCCCAGCTATTTATAGCTACATTGGTGGCTGATTTGGGTGTGTAGCAGAAGGGTTCAGGTCCTGTGAAAGGGGTTTCTGAACCCCATCTGGCTAGCTCGTCAGCTTTTTCATTTCCTTCAAACCCTCATGGCCAGGAATCCACCAGAGTTTGGTTTTGTTAATGTAGCTGACTTGCTGGACGGTATTGAAGCAGTGTTAAACTGATTTGGAGTCAATTGTATGTGAGCTGAGGGCTTTTAATGTGGTTTGCGCATTCTTGAATGGCGAGGAGCTCTGCCTGGAATACACTAGGGCTTCTACCCATTGGTATTGAGACGCTAAGGTTTGGTACGTGAAAACCAGCTCCTGTACCCGATTCCATTTTAGAACCATCCGTATAACACTTTAGTCCGCTTTGGCGGTTCGGTGGGTTATTGCTAGCCCATGCTTCTCTGTTTGGTATCTCCTTTCGAGAGACCCTTTCGTTGAAAAATAATGTTTTTTTAAGGCGGTCTGTGACCGCGCAGATCATGTCAAGTTCTGGAATTTCCGAGAGTAGCGTCATATAAGCTCCGCATGGTCACTAAGACATATCTCATTCGTTTGTACCAGACTTGCTGAGCTGCATATTGCAACTTTACTTATGTATATATGCAAGGGTGTTAGTCCCATTAGGCTTCTATGGCAGCAGTGGGGCAGGTCCGCATGGCTCCGGATAAACCAAAACATGGGAAACGTTGTACCCTTGTGAGCTTAGATATGGCGTTTTTTTGGTTTATTTAAGTCCACCATATTATAGAAGCGTAAGTAATGATGGGCCTGACCATCACTGTGTAAATCCAATGAGTGATTTTTGGAGAAATCCCCCAGGTTTTACCATACATGCGACGGCAGGCCCATAATGCTTTTGTTGCTTTAGTTATTTTGCTCTCAATGTGGGAATTCCAGTTTAGTCTGTTGTCTAGGACTAAGCTCAGCTTTCTTCTTTTTGTAAAAGGAACTACGAGGGCGGGTCAATAAGTCCGTGACTTTTGGAATAAAACACAGATTTTTTGATAAATTTTTTTTTTATTTTTCACCGTAGTCTCCCTTGAGCTCTATAAACTTTGTCCAACGCTTCTCCAATTTTTTATCCCTTCCAAAAAAAATGATTTGTCGAGGTCCTCAAAATAGGCCTTTATTTGCGAGATGACTTCATCATTGGAGTCAAATCTTTTTCCACCAAGCCATTTCTTCAGGTTTGGGAACAAGAAGTAGTCGCTCGGAGCCAGATCTGGAGAATAGGGTGGATGAGGGAGCAATTCATAGCCCAATTCATGGATTTTTGCCATGGCAACTGCACATGTGTGCACCCTTGCATTGTCTTGGTGGAAAAGAACTTTTTTCTTGGCCAAATGAGGTCGGTTTTTTTTTCAAATCGTCATTGAATCGGTCCAATAAGTTGGCATAATATTCCCCATTGATTGTTCTTCCCTTTTGAAGGTAGTCAATGTGGATTATCCCGCGTGCATCCCAAAAAACAGTCGCCATAACTTTATTGGCTGACAAACCCACCTTGGCCTTCTTTGGCGCCGATTCACCCTTAGAAACCCACTGTTTTGACTGTCGTTTGGTCTCTGGTGTGTTGTGATGGATCCATGTTTCGTCCACGGTTACAAAACGGCGCAAAAACTCCTCCATATTGCGATTAAACAACGCCAAACCTTCCTGTGAAGTTGTTACACGATTGCGTTTGTGGTCGACTGTGAGCAAACGCGTCACCCATCTTGCGGAAAGCTTTCTCATGCCCAAGTGATCATTCAAAATTGAAACCACTGAGCCATGCGAGATCCCTACGGCTTCCACAATCTCTCGCACTTTCAATCTTCGGTCGGCCAACACCATATCGTGAAATTTTTCGATTGTTTCGGGTGTAGAGACCTCAACTGGGCGTCCAGGACGTTCGGCATCTTCAGTGCTTGTACGGCCACAACGAAATTCAGTAAACCACTTTTTTACCATTGAAATCGATGGTGCAGAGTCCCCATAGTATTTTTCAAGCTTAGCCTTGGTCTCGGTAATGGTTTTTTTTCGCAAGAAATAATGCTTAATAAGCACACGAAATTCACTTTTTTCCATTTTCTCCTCAAATTAGTGAGTAGTCTGATAAAAATAGCTGTCAAACACAAACTAACTGACGCAGAAAGTTTAAATTTTGACAGGAGTCAACTGACAGATGCCTGTTGACAGGAGCAGTGTTGCCGTTTCAGTAAAGAGGTCAGAAATTCAAAAAGTCACGGACTTATTGACCCGCCCTCGTATGTAGCTTTACTGGGGTTTTAGGGAGAGATTTTCCTTGGCGCACCAGTCTATAGTTATCTATGGGCATTTTGCATACGTGAGGTAACTACGTTTGATTCTTTGGCCCTGATAATGATGACCAAGTCATTGGCGTACCCTATTATGTCGTAGCCTAAATTGCTTAGTTTTTGAAATAGGTCATCTATGAACAAAGACCACAAGAGAGGTGATAAAAGTTCTCCTTGTGGACAGCCTTTTATAGCTGATACTGATACTGAAGTCTGTCCTGACGAAGCAATAATTTTCTGACTTTCGAGCATCGCTTTTATGCAGTTTATGGTGGGGAGGTCCACATTGTCATTCCATACCAGATTTTTTGTCGCCGGTTCAACCTCAGAAAATAACGACAGGCCTCCCGATTTTGAATCACTTCGTTGCTGAGGTTAATGATCCTGGTGTTGTTGAATTTGTGTCATCCAGGAGTTTTAAGGCCTGCCTCTTCCTCGTTTGTATGGAAACGTTGATTAGCATTGCCTTTTTGACAGGGTTCGTAGGATCTCTCCTTTTTACTTGACAGTTCGAACTGAGCCGGTCGCGCTATATTTTTTCGAGATTGGTTCTTTGACGTGAAGGCTTCCTTGGATGTTGGAACTTCTTATTCGATCAATCTTTGTTACTCCCGCTGTAATGCGAAGCATCTTCATCTCAGCTGCCGTTAATTTGCACGAATACTTTTTGTAAGCTGTCGAACATTGTGAACCGTACGAAGCCTTCTTTTCAGCTTAGGGGCATTTTTCGGCCACGGAAGATGGCTTAGTTTTCCCGCCACTTCATCCACCCTCGCTATGCTTACAGTCGTAATTACAGCTTACCTCGCTTCACGCTTACGTGATAAGACCCCCCCCCCCCCCTTTACTCGTGCATCAGGATTCAGGTCCTGGCTGTTTTTTTTTATAATTAAATAAAGAAAGATGACAAGAAGAAAAATCAACTTGCATTTAATTCGTTTTCAAATTTTCTTATTTCATTTTTCCAGGTTATCTTCTAAAAAGTAAAAGCCCATAAAGCACCAAAAAATGACTACAATTTGAAGTGCCAAATATCAAAGGCCAGCGAAAAAATTCCATTCAAATGATGGTGAGTTATTAAATTTAACAGTTCGATCCCATGTTGAAGCCAAATCTTTTTCAGGTCAAATGTTAACTTTTAGTCGAAGTGTTTTAATGCCGGTAAGTGTATTTTTATTTTTGCTTTTTTAATTACCCTTTTAAATTTATTAAATGTATTTAAACCAAAATGAGTTTAGAGGTTGATCGTTTCTGATCCATTCCTGCAAGGTTAGGTTACCTATTCAAGTGAATTGAAACGCAAGTGATTTACTTTATTTCTTTGCAACTTTCTTATATGTTTGCAATTTAAGCAAGTAGTCTCGATTTTCAATAATATGATTCCAAATGAGGTTCTCATCCAGGATGTTCTTATCGGGACCGCCATAAATAGCTGGAACGTTATCCTCACCGATAGCGTCTTTGAATTTTTTTAAATTTTTCTCATCATGATGAAAAATCTGAAAGAAAATCTTAAGTCAATTTCTTCGGTCAAATAAAAGAAAACAAGGAAACCTAGCTACCCTTTCTTTGGCTTGTTTATTCATGAATGGCATCACCATAGATGCTACTGTACTCATTAACCAGCCTTTTTGTATGACATGACAATATCGATTTGTGATGGGCATACTGTCATTTTTTTTGCTCAACAGAGTGGAATTCGTCGGCGTGAGGGACGTAACGAATTTTGTTAATGCTCTGGAAGAAAACGAAATAGTGCGTACTCATAATTTAAATATATTTTGGGAGGAAACATTTTGCAGTCGCTACGCAACATTAGATCGTGGAATATTTAAAAAAAAAATATATAACTGGTAGAAATGTTTCAAATCAAGCTGCCAGAACTCGAGCCAAACCTCAATACAAACCTATGCTCGGTTTGCACAAACATTTTGAATGAAAAGCAGATTTATTTTTAAAGTTTTTCCATCGAAGGAAAGTAAAGAAGTGCATTGAAGTTATCGCAGCCGCACAGCTTAACTTTTAACTTTTGATGGGCGCCATTTGACGTTTCAAGAAAGGAATCCGTTGACGCTGGACAAAGTAATACGCCTATTGACTACGCGTAGTTTACTATGTTGGATGCTTGAAGTAAATTAATCTTTAATCCCTGCTTTTAACAACTGTATTGTGTTTGCAGCCAACTGAAGGGTCGTTCGCGTACTTTATGGCCGGTAACAATAATAAATTTAATGGGAAGCTGATTGTAGTCGCTTTTACTCCTATGCAAAAGGAAATTTAAAGGAAGGGCACCACTAATTTAAACTCTACATTAAATTCGTTAGTAATAGGAAGGTCCTTTGTGTAGAAACATGAAAACTGTCAAATCTCACGCGAACGCTTTGGCGTAAAACAATGAAAAACTTCAAAGTTAGAAGTGTTCAAAACTAAATACGTATTCGATTACTATCCGTACACATCCGGATCGAAAGGGTAAATGAACGCTTGTTAAGCTAGAGTGAAGATGAATTTGATTAGTTAGTTCCACAAGGCCAAGGGAATAGAACCGGGTAACTTAAGATTAGTAGTCCAATCGCAACCCAAAAAAACAATAACTACAACTCTTACTTACTCTCTCGTATCTAGTATGATGGTTATGCCATTCTTTTGTACTTGTGGCAGCAGGAATAGCGATTCGATTACTAAATCTTCTGCCACCACGAGATCAAGAAAATAATCCGGATACTTGTCAAACGCATCAACTAGAGAGAAATCAAATGATTTGCATTTCACATATCTTTTATCACGTGCTGTAATGTTCTTACCTGATTTACTAATATAAATCGCTCGTCCATCCTTATCCGGTTTTGGCAGAACAAATCTACACTTGACGTTAAAAAAAAACTCCTTAAAATGTTCTGGCGGATGATTTGCTATCCAGTTCGGGTGTTTAGCCTTAAAATCATAATATCGATGAATATCTTCGAAGGCTTTTGTCACATTCCACTTGGCGGCGTTTAAAAACTTTGACAAGAACATATCCTCCGTGCCGATTTGCAGTTCATCGCAATCTTGCAAAATGACACAAAAAAATTACAACAAAGAAGGAAACTAAAAAACTTCTAATCAGACAGACCTTCCACCAATTTCCTTAGCTCGGCGATTTTGTGAATTTCCTCCTCCGTATACACGAACTCTTTATCCTCGAACATTTTTATATCACTTCTAACCAGCGCGACAGACCAATTCTTAATGAACGTTTACCTGGCACAGTCTTTTAATTCACACTTGTTCGCTAGATACAAGAATAATTAATTTCTACATTTAACTACTTTTTTAATACAACACGTCAAAAAGAAAAGATTTGGTACATACGTAGTCGAGCAATTAAAATAAATGGATGAACTAAGCAAATGCGAAAAGTAATCTCGTGATACCCGCCACGAATTGTATAGATATTATTTTGACCCGAAACAGAGACACGTAATGGCTTTACGTGCAATTGCTGGGCGCATATTGGAGGAGTTCTGTTGCTTGCGAGTCTATGCCTAGTACTTGGCTTGTGTAGTTCATGGCAAGTGAACTTAGTAAGCTAGTTCACAATTTCGAATAATTTTAGCTGACTTTGTTCGGATGTTTTCGTTTTGCCTACACCACAGCTCGAAGTGCCCCCCAGGGAGGGAAAATTACATTTTTGAGTTGTATATAAGACTGTTTCAAGATTCTACTGAAATGGAGCCAATTCTATTGAAATCGAGAAGCCAGCCAATGTTTAGGGGATGCCATAATGTGGGAGGGTCAGGGTATAAACGAATAGAAAAAGAAGACTACTTGGCAACTTCGTACATTTTTTCACAAATATTGGATGCGAAATGTTAACGAATTCGTACAATTTTTCGCCTACGCGAACACACCGACTGTCTTAACGACCCTGGAGTCCTATTATCAAAATAAACTAAATTGGTTATCACTAAAACCATTCATCATCTTTAACGACGAGCTCATGATTTCAACTAGAGGAATCATAACGCTCCCACTTCCATACATCATTACTGGTCCAGTTTGATCTAAAAAAAAGTATTTTCCTATTTTCGAAACGCTTTATCATTGCGAGGCCAATCAAATGCTGGAGTTGCATTCGTATGGTCCAGTAGTCTAAGGCCTGCCTCTCTTTCGCAATAGTATGGGAACGTTGATTGATATTGCCATTCTGACGGGTTCGTAGATTCTCTGCCTTGAACGTTACTGCTGAGTACAAACTGGGCCGGTCTCGTTGAATTTTTTCTGAGGTGGTTCTTTGACGTGAAGTCTTTTTATTTATTCAAGCTTTCTTACTATTGCTGTCATGCGAAGCATCATACTTTTTCTACTCTGCACTATGGAGTAAATGCATGAAAAAACGAGACAAATTTATTTTTTGGCTTCAATGGCGAGATATCCATCTAAAATGATATCGTATGACATTTAAAATGCATTTCGTCTTTTTTTTCAAATAATAAGACATCTATTTTGATTTAAAATAACGTTTATTTGACAATTTTTAGATTTTTCTTTAAATAAATTGTTATTCTGAAAGAGACTCTTCGTCAGAAATTATTATTATCTTCTTCTTCAGAGTCATCTGATGGAGAAGGAATCGGATGCTCATATATCAGCATTTCCATTGCTTCTTTCAAAAAAGATTTTGTTTTTTTTTAACAGGAAGAGGCCTGAGGCTAGTTATAAGAGGGTCAGATGTAAATAGGTAATAGGCGATTAAGAATGTCTAAATTATAATTTTTCCTGGAATGTTTTCTTGAGTAATTAAGGCGGTACCGTCTGAAATGCTTATTTCGAGCTTCTGCTGCTTCTTCGGAAAGTTTCCAATTTTTAAAATTACATTTTCAATCACAATTGATCCATGGAATAATATTTTGTGCATTGTTGGTGTCATCGGATGCCAAGAATATAAGTCTACATAAAGTTGTGCTTTATCGAATGCATATTTGCCAAAATTAGAAACAACGATTTTTATATCCACTGGATAGAACTTCTAATATAACCTTCAGCCTATAAATTAACTGAGTGTCGACACCTGTTATTTCGGCAGAAAGTTGTGGATCATTAAAAAACCTACGGCTTGTATTGCCATCATTCGTGCTACCGAAACCACTATTAGACCGAGTTGGTTTTTGAATTTTTCTTGCAATTCTCGCTTTTTTTTTGACAATATCTTTATCTTCCTGTGTTCGAAGTTGCCATTTCATTAATGATTTCAAAAAGACGAATTCGTGCATGTAGAATTGATAAACCGAATTTTAATGTCTTTGTCTGAATATCTCTTGATTTTGACAAATCATTAAACTCCTTAGATGTAGCTCCACATATATAGCACTTCATAGTGAATTTTGTATCTGTTGCAGCGTTACATCAATCATTGTAAATGCCAATGTACGTTTAACTTCGATGGGCTCGAAACCATCCAGCTTTGTTTTCATTAGGAAATCGATCTGCGATTCTATATAATTTATATCACTTTGGGTAACATCCTTAGTTTCTTTAGTGAAAATGATTCTCATTTTTTTGCCAAACGATTGTCCCATTTGAAGCGCAGAACATTTTGAAATAAGCTCTAAAAATTTCATTTCGGCCTCAGTTAAAGTTTGTCCAATATCCAAATACATCAGTAAGCGCTTAATGGTGTGATCTACTAAGCTTTGCAAGTTTACCTCAGCCAAATCACTTTTAGCTTTTTTAAGTGTACTATAACTCGGAAACAGTTTTTTATCACTCGTTACAATTTCATATTGTTTTCGGGATAAACCGGCTTCAACAAAAATTGAAAGGGCCTTAAGAGTTGACATTTTTTCGCGCCTGGGTCTAGGATTATTCTTCAATGCTTTTTTACACAGTTTTGCTTTTCCTGGAGAATGTGCAATTTATTTAAGGACTTTTGCAGATACTGCCTTACCAGACTCTCGCAATTTTATTTGGGCTGCAAATGTTAGTTCTTCCGTTTGATGAGATCCGCGAAGTACTTCAGTTCGTCTGCATTTACTACGAACGCAAGGATCATCAAACGATTTAGAGGCTCGACTAGGTGTGGATTTATTTGGAATATCAAAGATTAACTTTAGCCAAGTTTGATTTTTTCTTAAAAAATCCTTTTTAACTCTATTTGCACGAAGCCATCTGCTCTTAAAATCAAATCTATAAAATAATTCTATCAATAAACAAAAATACATTTAATTATTTTAATTAAAATTTAAACCTTAAACGCCATATTCTAAGTTTAAATTCTTCGAGTTGACCTGACCCTCCTCACAACAAGCCTTATCTAGCAAATATTTTTCCAGGAAATCCAATTTAGCTTAAACGTTTTTTTGGTAAAAACTATTAAGCCGGAAGATCCTTCAAATATATCAAAATTTGCGTTTTTTAAGAAAAAGCTTAAAAATGCAATAAATATCACATTTTCTAACACCAATAACAACTAAAGCTGCAAAAACCTGCACCCAATTTTTTTTTAAATGAAGCTTTATGGTTAATTTTATCATTCTACACAAACAACACAATGGAATTCGACGGAAAACAACAACAAAATGATTAAGAATGAAAGAACAAAAAACAATAGGCATTTTTTAATTAAATCACAAAGAAATATTAAAACACAACTTTTTAACATGAAATTTAATGAATATATTAGAACACACCTGCATCTGAATTATACATATTAAAAATTTAATTAAATTTTGCGATATATGATAGAAATAGTTAATAGAAACTAAACATTTTTTTTCATTGATGATGCAAAAAAAATTAATGCTCTCGTTTTCACTGACTTAAAAAAATTATACAGTTTCCTAATCTATGGGAGGTATACTAGCCGTTGCTATAAACTTTTGTCTCGTTTTTGCATGCATTTACTCCATAGTGCGCTGTTCAGATTTGTAAATTGTATGCGAGCGCCGTGTCACAACTGCGGTGTAGAGCCTTCATTTGTATGTAAGCTGAGTTTCCCCATCTTGGCGTTTTAGGGGCGTTCGATGCTTGTTTATTAAGGCTCGATCGTCAGATCGTCACTAGCAGTGTTTCTTTGCACGCGGATATAGGGATGGCATCAGAAAACGACTATCGCCGCTTAAGAATTCATCAAAAAAAACTTGGCAGCACACATGCACCTATGACATGCACCGTGACACAGCTGTAAGTTGTAGTTAAGAAATTTGTATTGAAAATCCTGAAATTGAAAAATATTTACTTCCGCCAATTGAAATTGATGCCAAGCATATTCTAAAATTATGAAAAACAATTTCACATTAACAGATTTGCTAAATTCAATTACTCTTAAAATGAAGTTTGAAAAATAATAATAATAAAATCACGAATAAAATATTCGGCGGGATGTGTGAGTGGTCGGTGGGTTGTCCATCTTTGACATTTCCTGAAAAAATCATCGGACGGATTCATCAGAAACGAACAAAATGGATTTTGGAAGCACTGTTTATCCCCGCTAAAGGACTTAGCGGCGATAGCTATCCCGTTAGCGTATATAGGATAAGTTGTTGTTGTATTTTACATGCAAGTTTCAAATTATCCCTATATCCGCGTGCAAAGAAACACGGCTACTATTCCTTCAAGCAGATAATCAGGACTGTAATAAATATCAATTGATTTGGGACACTTCCCCGAGTGACTGCGGTATCCGCGGTGACTCCAGCGCGGCATTTAACTATTGTCTTTGCTCTCTCATATACGTACATTCTACATGGCAATTTGTTGGTAGATTTCTGGAAAACCGCCATCCGTACATCTTTTTGTTGTCTATCAAAAGCCGTTTCAAAATCAAGCAGCACCATATGCAGGAATCGCGATGTATTTTCATCATGATCGTCATACTTTGGATTACATCTGTAGCTGATTTACCTGCTACAAACCCGCCGTGTAATACCATACGTGTGACCGTACATGTGAACTTTTTGCACAAAGGAAGAAGATAACTTTCCCTCAACCGGTTAGGCATTGGATCGCCTCTCATCAGTTTGGAGATGAAAATCATAAGCCATATAAAAATTATGTCTCACATCTTTTTCCACCACTTAGAGGTCTGAGTGTATCTCGTCTGGCCCAAAATCTTTTTCAGATTTTGGAATCCGTGACCGCCTTTCAAACTTCTTCGACAGAAATGCTGGGTACCTCTTCATCTTTACGAACGGCTGTTGAAAAGTATATCCGAGGAAACTGTTCGTTAAGAAGTCCTTCACAATACACTTGCCACGTGTGTAGTATTTTTTAGTCATCCACAGGAAACTGCGCTTAAACATTGCTATGAACCTTGGCGAACGGAATTCTGCAGCACTTCTTATTCTCTGAACGGCTTTTTTTAAGATGAGTTTGCCCTTTTCAAGCTGCTCGGCAACCGAGGAAGACATTTCTACCAACTCCCGATACAGGGTACTTCATATATTTTACTTGAATTCGGGCGCACATTGTCTTTCTGTCCAAATAATCAAACATCAGAAATTCAAACCAAACTGCCCACACTAATGCATCGTCTCAATCTATTAGGCTATATGGCTTTATTATTATCTGTGCTAATAGTATACTTAAACTAGAAAAAGAGAGAGAGAAAAAAAGTGACGTTTGGTATATCACATGCATATTCATCACTTAAAAGGATTGCCTGAATTGTTAAGGATTACAGGGCTGTCAAAGTGTCAAGGTTGTCAATAATGTAAATCAGGCTGTTAAATAGGAAAAGTTCCCAGAGAATATTTATTCGCGATAAACCTGATTAAGTTACTTGCCTTTGCACCTTCCCATTACTCTCTTCTGTCGTAGACATTGTCCCTTCCAATGTAATCCATCCCCTCTGGCTAACACGAAAATGTCAGATGTTTACAAATTTGATCGGCTCATCGTAAAACGTTCCAAGTGTCATTTAGCTTTATATGCTCTGTCAAAGCTCAACCGTATTTCATTACTCTCTCGGGTAATCACATAAAACCTCCAGATCGATTCTTGATAACATATTAAGTTCAAGAAGGAACTGTCATTGTCCTTGTTGCTCGCCCTATCCACACAGGCAACACAAACAAGTAAAAAAATACTATAATCCTTAACAGAATTATGAAAGAAATAAGTGGAAAACCTGGTCAATAGAAAACCCAAAGTGTGTCCGTCCGTCTACCGCCCACAATTTCATCTGTGTAAATACGAGTAAGTTTTTATAGGCCAAATCAAATTGCATCATACACATTCGAGAATATCCGACTGTATGAAAGACTGCCCCCATCAACTGCAATAATCCAACAACAAAAAGAATGTCGAAAAAGTGACTACTGACAGGGCAAAAAGTATCAATACCAGTACCATTATCATCGTACATATATCGGCACTCAACTGGAGGAGATCCTGGATAGTTGGTAATAAAAGCGAGCACCCAAACCTTCCGCTCGTACAAACGCGTGTCATTTAGTCCTTGGTCGGCCGTCACTTCTTTTCTGTCGCCTCTCACATTTCACACCGGAAAGGAATTTTTCAGTCTGTTAGGTTTTATTTGTTCGCAGTTTGTTAGTTTGTTGTTGTTGCTGTCATTGATATCCTGCCAAGAAGAAGAAGGATACGGACCGTCCTTTTTACAGCAAAATGAATTGATAGTTCAAACGGGTCTCTTTCTCTCACTGTCAAAGTGCATTTATCGATGATGATGATGGTGATGAAATGCAAATATAGAACGAACGGAAGGTTAAAGGACCCTATCAGTGATGTCTTACTTTCCGATATACTATCGAGTGCAAAACATAAAAACCGGAAGTGATGTTTACTGTTCAGGATGGGGCTAGTAGTTGTAGCAAAGCGAACCAGCGACAGGTGGATTAGGTTTATGATGGGTTATTCTGCGATAGTTTTTCTTTCTTCGATTACAACTGTGTGTTTGTGTAGGATTATCACATAAAATGGTGCATTCCACAAGGCGACGGTAGAGTGGCCATTGTGCATCAGGATATTGGATATAAAAGTCAAATACATAATGTAAAGAAACGAATCGAGAACCTATTACTAGAAAGAATTGTATTTTATCCTGTCGTATAACTTAGGAAGGGAAGTCAAGTAGGTAAATAAAGTTTACAGAAGGTTTTTTTTTTTTTTTTTTATTTTTTTTTTTTTTTAAAAAAGGAAATCCAAATCCCAGAGCACTCAGACTCGGTAACGTTCCATTGTACTACCAGGCAGAAATCCTCCTTTTGGTGTAGAGGCATGTGATTGGTGATACAGAAGGTGCTGAAGGTTCTTACAAAGTCTTAATCGGATAAGGCATCATTCTGTGATGGATTTTTGAGATTGTTTGGGGTGGTAGAGAGTTGAGCTCTGGTATTTTTATCTGATATTGTGGTCATTTTTATTGGGCATAGTTTCCTGTCTCAATCCAAAGAAAATGTATTGTATTTCAATTGGTATTAGCTTAAGACAACAAAAACCTAATCGTCCATTTTATACTTCAGCCCGTTTTTCAGTTTCTATCGGTTACCATCCAAGTATCACAGAACCTATCCGTGACGTAAGTAAAGCCAACGGGACGAGCGATCTTGATCTCAACCATCTCATTTTCAATAATAGGCCAGACTTTCCAACCCTTGCAAAACTGTATTTTAAGTCGCAATTGTTAGTCGCTCACTTTGGAAAAAACTAGTTAGTGGAAACGGTGTTATAAGATCTCCTGATAGTATGCAATATGTATTTACTAGCTGTCGCGTGCTCGCCTTGCTTCGCCAGTCTGCCACTTCTCAAATTTAAAACAAAATACTTGCTGATAAGAGCTGATAAAGAAAACGTCGAGAGTGTCCCTACTCATTATATGGATATACTCTGAGTGTGGCTCCCTCTCAATCTCATTTACATTTCATATCCTATCTTTCTCAATCCCATGGCCATGCGCCATAAAAAAAACAACACAAAACCGCAAAAGGTGCATAAAAAAAAGAAAGAAAAAGCACATTGCACAAAAGTTGCAGGTAGAGAAACAGATTTGTGCCGCACACACACACAAATTTTCCTCCACTGAACGCTGGGACAATCCAACGACCTAGCTTCAATCGAACATTTTACTTTTTTGAATTGTATACAATTTATAGTTTAATGCTTATTGCTCAACTTCAGGATAACCTACAAAGATAATTTATATCTTAAAAACTTTGTACATAATTGAACTTTATATTAAAAAAAAATCTATTTCATTTGGATGAGTCATTCCAAAGCTAGGAGTTAGAAAGCATTCGAGAATTACAACTTTTCTTAAATATCAGCTTAGATCTCCGCTTCTGGACAGCGGATGAAGCATTTTCCCGCGGTAAAAAGTAGCATACATATGTCCATTCTCAGGCTCTAGACTATCTGTGTACCAAATTTCATTTAAATCGGTTCAGTAGTTTTGGCGTTAAATCGAGACAGACGGACAGACAGACAGAGTTACTTTCGCATTTATAATATTAATATGGATCACTTGCTTTCGTTTGTATTTTGTGTCATCATCTCTTGGTTTATTCTTCTTCTTCCTTAACCGCGGGCCATGATGAGGATTAAAGGGATCATAACCCCGCTTACAATACTGCATATCTTCTGCTCCGCTCCGGTTATGAAATCATTTCGTTGCTGAGGCCAATGAATATGACTCATCAATGATTTTGGTGCATTTATGTGATCCACGATAGCAGTTTCAGGGCCTGCCTTTTTAAAAATTTCGCCACTATTTTATTGGTGTTTAATATTAACCTACTTGTATATGCACTTCAGATTGCTAAATTAAAAATATCCCACCTTTACTCGGTTAAAAATCGCTTACAACCAAATAAATCCTTACCATCAATAAAAACTCAATTTACGCCCCTATAAAAGTATACTTCGCCCCAATAACCACGGTACGGGATGAGGACACACACGTTGCCATTCAGTTATCACACCAAGAGAACCAGAGAGCGAGAGAGATACAACTGAAACCACACAACCACTCAACGAATTGCATGAGACCTTATCTCGTATTGCACCCGCATACCGCCGCCACATCCTGTACACCTATGCATAAACATTAGTTGTGGCTTAGGACTTTATTTCAGTTTGTTGGCGATATGCATGTGTGTATCCATATATGTGGGTGTACTTTGAAAATAACGGTAAAATGATATTCATCCCAAGGTTTGTACATATCCCTAAATGGCTGCAATGTTGTCTGTCAAGTAGACAAGCCAAAACAAACGACAAGTACTATCCCCCGGTTTTGGTCCTTTGGCAAAAAAGATACACAGATACACTTCTTATCCATCTGCTAGGACCTTACAACGTACAAAAAGTGAATTTAAATTATTTTCACCGCCACCACCTCTTGTAACTGCTTACTCCGTCTGACTCTGGTCGGATGTGAAACACACACGTACACATGTGAATTTGTGTGGGGTTTCATTTGAATGCGGTTAAAAAGTTTAACACTTCCAGTACACTCTTTCGGAGACTCTTTTTTTTTTGTTTGTGTAGTTTCCTCAGGATTCTGTAGTAAAATTGCATCAAGTTTGAAGCCAAGAGAAGAAAACAACATAAAAAAAAGAAAAAAAGAAAGGGCACCCATCACTCAACCCTGTGTATAAACCGCATTCCATGGTTATGTTGCTGCTGCTGCTTGTAGTGGTTTGTCTGTTTTGCTGTATGACCAAAAACCTCTCACACGTTGGGTTATTACATTTTAAGGAATTTCGAAGGAGTCCTTGCGCAAGGAGTCTATTAGTGCACGTATGTGCTAGCTAATGGGTGTGCAGTGCTGCTTATATCGGTATATGCTTTGCTTCTAGTTGTTTTATTGTTGGTCCATGCGTCCCCGAAGTTGGATGTTAATATGTAGTTTCGGGTGGAACTTATCGCAAGCAGTGCGCATATAAAACTTGTGTAAAATATCCATTTGCTTGGAATGGGGGTTTAATCTTTGCATAAAGTGAATCTTCAATTTTAATGAATGATAGAAAATCTTCCATCTTTATACTTACTTGGGTTTCTTCTTCTGTGGCGGGAAGGTTACAGATTTAAAGTGATAATCGAGTCCATGCCAAAGATTTGAATTTCTAATGAAACTAACACGAAATTCGTGCATCAGATATAAAAATACAAAATGAAGATTAGTTTGATGCCACGTACAAAGTTTACCGATGTAATTTATATAGTTTGATAACCTCTGAAAATGTTGATAGAAGAATCGAGCCGTTCTTGGCTGTTGAAAATATATTAGGAATCATTTTGTGCACATTTAAAAGAACCTTAAATTAAGCGGACAAATTAAGGCACTCGGTCAGAACTCAATTAAAATTTATGCCAAGAGTATGCAACAATTATTGGTGAAATGATTCATTGAAAGTGCCGAAGACTATGCAAGGCTTTTAGGGAAATGCGCCTTCCCGGAATCCAGTTCCTCGCTGCGATCGATTTATTGTTAAATAATAAGAGTAATCATGCAAGGTCAAAAGAGTACCATCTCCGTAATAGTGCAGGTCTACGACGACTTTTCATGAACACCCTTAAAGACTGCTTGCTCTTGCGTTAATGATGGTAAATCAATCAGCTGTTGCTTACGTGCGTGCGTTTAATCTGTGGAGTCTGACAGAGGGGACGTTCAGTATGCCACAGCCTAAACGCAGTTCGAACGCTGATTGGTTTAACAATTTTTCCACCTTTAGCATCTTGATTTGCACACCAATTTCGTGTAGAAAGTTTACCACCTTCTAGTAGAAGATTTCCCATATAAATTTACAGTTCATCTACCAACGTCCACTTTATTTACGACATTGCATGAATACCCTTACAGCCGTATTAATAAAATATACTTAATTTGCCTCTAATTCACAAATTAACTAAAATGTGGATTGAATGTTAATTAACGAATTTAAATGGCTTAGTAATAAAAAATTTACATGACAAAAGTTGAAATTTAAATTAAGATGCGGCCGAAGACGGTAAGGCAAAGTTCTATTCAGGGTTTTTCCGGCTCAATGTAGTAATTGCTCAAATTAAATTCGTTAAGTTATACAGAGATACTCTCACTCACCTTTTTTAATTTTCAATTTTTTGTTTTTATATCCAAAAAATTATAAATCCAAATTAATCCAAATGAATCCAAAAACTTTTTTTAAAAAAAGTATTTTTTAAGAAAGGAGATACTAAGATAAAAAGAGTATTCGGCGAAGGCATTTAATTCGTTACAATCTTCACCTTTTCAAATATCCATTTCTTCGTTTTTAAATCCACATCCAAATTAATCCAAAAACATAAAACAAAAATATTTTTTTATAAAATAACTCTTTTTAATTTAAGTTGAATTTTGATACTTTTTCGGTAGTAACCAATCATTTTTTTTGTCGGGGTGCGAGACTTTCTACCAATCATTTTAACTCACAACCATTTTATATCACCAAATTTCACAAATTTTCGTTCGTAAAAATTTGCAATAGCCAATTGCAATTAAGTTAATTGCACGTAAAGCCCCCTTTTATGAATAGCGAAGCGAACGTTCGACTCGCTTAGAATTTATGACGCAAAGTAGGCAATACTTTTAAGCAACTGACTTTAGCAAGGCCTTTGATAAGATACCGCATCAATTAATTCACTTTAAATTGTCCGCTCTTGGGTTTGAACCCATTTTGTTAAAATGGATATCTTCCTACCTGGAAAACCGGTTTTATAGTGTTCGCTTTAGATCCGTCCTATCGGCTCCATTCTTGGCAACCTCTGGTGTTCCTCCAGGCAGTCATTTGGGTCCCCTTCTCTTCATCCTCACTATAAGCGACCTTGAAAAGGTCATTAATCACTCCTCCCTTTCTCTATACGCCGACGATACCAAATTCTTCCAACTCGTTTGTTCACCCCATGACTCATCTCTCCTTCAACAAGACCTTGATCGGTGTTCAACCTGGTGCCTCAAAAATTGCTTAGAGCTTAACATTCCCAAATGCCAATCTATTACCCTATCACGCAAGCGCAACAAATCCCCTCCCCGTCACTACCTTCTCCATGGTCAACCAATCTCTTTCGTTCAATCTCTCCGTGACCTTGGAATATTGTACGACAGTGAGTTAAATTTTCGTTTACATATTGACGAAATAATTCGTAAAGCCAACGCATCACTTGGCTTGTAAACGCTGGTCTAAAGAATTCTGATCTTGGAATGATCCTTTTATGCTGCCCCATACTCAGATCGCCTAAATCTCATTAACATGAACTCCCTTGAGGATCGTAGGGACGCTGCGGACATTCTTTTCATTTATCGCCTTCTCTCAGGCTCCGTCGACTGCGCCTCTCTTAACAACTCTATTTTCTTTAACACTAATCGTCGTAATTTACGCTGCCCTCGTCTCTTTTACCTTCCAACCCATCGAACCTTATATGGCTCCAACGAACCAATTTCCCGTATGCTGCAGAAGGTTAACTCAAACCTTTTATTTCATTGTGGGCGTGTCAGTAGGCGGATTTAAAAAAAATTAACACATGAGAATAAAGGGCCCCTGGAGAGTATATATTATAAATTTCAGCTCCCTAGCTCAAACTTTGGATTTTCAAAAATTAATATACCCTTAGAATAGGGTATACAAAAATTATTTTATTTATTTGTGGGCGTGTCAGTGGGCGGATTTTGAAAATTTTTTATCCCGAGCAGTTTTAGGAGTCATAGATCATATATAAAAAATTTCAGCTTTCTAGCTCAAAATTCGATTTTTTCCAAAATTTTGTTTTTTTGAGTTTGTGGGCGGATTTCAAAAATTCGTAAACTTGATTATTTCGGGACCCTAGAGAGTATATGGTTAAAATTTCAGCTCTCTAGGTCCAGTTTAAAGGCCTAATTTTTGCCGACAGACGGACGGACGGACGGACATGGCTAGATCGACATTACTATCGATGCTGATCATAAATATAGTAACTTTTAGGGGTCTACGGGCAATATTAAGGTATGTTACAAACTATGCGTCAAAATTAATATACCCTTAGAATAGGGTATAAAAAGTGAAGATAAAGGTTTGCGGCTGTCCGAATGTTAACTAAGATTTTCTATGTCTAAGCAAAGTTGCGAACATTAAATAAATTTACTACTCCGCAAGCATTCATACTCATTTGCTCACAGTGGATAAATAGTAGAAAGGCAAATTGATTTGGATAGTAAAAACTATATTGAATGTACAGGAATAATATAATCTGCTAAGAACACATTTTAGTTTCACTGAAAATCAGCAGTTTCACTAAAGAGTGGAAATAACGCCACCTATAGTTAAGTATGTCATAAATGTATTCCAATTTCGACATTTAAACTAAAGGTGAACATAAAAGTGAATATGTATAGCGTTTTATTGGGATTTGGGATAAGTTCCTAATAAAACGCGCCTTAAATAAAAAATATATTCATTTGAGTTGCATTAGATATACTCAGATGAGTTGTAATTGCTAAAAGTGTTGCCTACTTTTAGATGTGAGCTCTAAGCGAGTCGAACATTCGCTTTGCTATTCCTAACAGGAGCATTAACTTCAAACAATATTTATCAATAAGATTTCTCAAAACTCATTGATTAAAGTTAATTCACCCTTAATTTGCGTTTATTAATACGGCTGTTAACTATATTTCGGTTAAAATGGTAAAAGTGTCGTGCAAACATCCAAAAATCTCAAATCAATGAGCAAATAGGTTTCCGAAAAAATCTATTAATCGATTGTCTGTGCCATTTCCTAGCTTAATTCCAAGCTCATTTCAAATTTAAACGCGATAATTCTCCAAATCACACACCAAACATCTATAAAAGTACTTGGATATTAATTGTAACATATTCATCCTTTGCAATTAGCGGATTACTGCATATTTTACCCAAACCATGGACTCCTTAATTGGTAAATACCATTAGCTGCGAACCGCAGTCAAAGACTTGGACACTACCAATAACGCCTGACGACCTGCGCCGCGATAAATCTAATAAATAATCGATTGAAAATTTTAATGAAACACAGCTCATCCACGATCTACCGTTCGCTCCACAATTACACTGTACACACTCACACACATTATGGTTACCAATTTTGCACGCATCAATTACTATCTGCGTACCACACACCACCACTAAACATTAAAATAAGAACTCGCTACATGTAGCTATACAAGTGAAAATATTACAAACCTCAAAAACTAACCGAAATATTTGGTTGTGCGGCCATCTACCAACAAGCAGGCTACCGAGAAATAAAAAAAAAATAAAAAAAATCCTTGTTATTCCAGGAAAACAATAATACAAATACTAACCATCAACCGCAGCAGTAGCAGAGTAGAAAACCAATTTGAAGCCCTTTATATTCTATCATGGAGGGAGGCTAGCACACCCTCTGAACACATCCGCTATGCCGCGCGTGAGCCGCCAACCGTTGTGCCACAGTCTCATTTGTAAAATCGACCAGCAAATTCGGAATTTGGTTTTGTATTGCGGTGAAGGGTTTCTCCAGCTCCCCTCCCACCCTTAAATCTACTAACTCCATCCCTACCTCCGATATTGGAATTAATTACAAAAGCTTGATCTTTAATTAGTGATTATGTGGTAAAATGAGAGAGAGTTAGCAGAATAGCAGCTGCTAGGGTGCGACAAGGAATTACATATTTTCAATGAACGCACCAGTGAAACTAAATACAAAGGACGTGCTTCAATTGATTAATAATTGGATTGTAAAATATTTACAATAAATATAAATAAAACTTGTAGGGCGACGGAGTCGATCCTTGGGATTAGGCATTGACCGTATAATTTACGTCGCGACAAAATAGTATTATTTCATAATCGGTTGTTTTATTGCTTGGTGCGGACGCGAAGGAAAGGTACACACAAACGAGGGTAGGGACATACATAGGTACGAGGACGTTTTGTGTATTTTGAGTGGCGCACAGGGACAATTATATCGCTATTTGTGTCAGGAAATTGCATGTCACCGAATTGTTTCCGATTGTATACATCCTGCCGTTCAAAATGGCAAGAGCAAGAGGTTACCTTATTGAGCTGTCAATTTTGGATGTTAATTGAGAAGACACATTTTAATGGGTTCTTTTTTAACAAAAGATTCAAAATTTGCCTTAATTTGCATTCCAAACATGCTTAAACATATCAACTATTCTCTGCGCTTTGGTGACTATGTTTCTTTTACTGTTTTTAAGAGTCTGCGTTTCGGTCTTAAAACCATCAGCAGCTAGTTGCATGACTTTCGATCGCGAGCTTTAAATTTCCTTGAGCTCAGAGACTGCATAGACCCTTTTTTTCTACACAGGATCTACTTCTTTCTTTCCCCATTTCGATACCTTTCGTTAGCCGCCCTAGTTTTACGGCTGCAAAAAGGTCGATGTTTGACCCTCTGAATTTGTTTACAATCAGGATGTTCGATGCTTGTCTTGTGTCGATTTGGTTGGCATTTCGACAAACTAAAGAGCCTCAGGTTGCTTTGGGCATGCAGAGTCTTGGGAGTAGAGTGCTACTTATTATCGTATGACGGGCTGCTGCGAAGTTGATTCGTCGGAAGCCGTTGCCTGCTGTCGCGTAGTGGAGGCTGTGCTTGCCACAGATATTTTCCTTGCCGATTTTGACGTTGAAGTCCACAAGTACGATTTAACGTAACTAATGCAATCCATTGTACTCGTATCTCTTGTATGGCGGTAATATCTGCATTATTCCGTGCGAGGTCATATCAAGTTTTTCAGTATACAGTGTACGTACGTTTCAGGTGCATATTCTCAAAAGGTAGTCTGTTCGTGTTCCGGGACGTGTTCTGAAATGAGGAGTTTCATATCGGAGGCTGGTGTATATCTCATAGATATGGTGATTTAACTTAGTAGGGAAGTTACCCCAAGTACAACCCCAATCTGAAAAGTCAGTTCGGGTGTCACTAATAATCCCCTTCGTGAATATGAGCTCCGTGGTTGCGCTCATCCGTCACCATCTCTAATTCAACAGCCTGACCTGCTCTTGGTAGTTCATAAAAAGTATCTGAGATGCTGCCTGATGACAACACCGTTGACCAAATCACGTGAATTCATCCGCGGTACATCCTCAGTTATAGTGTTGATATTTTCTTCCTTTCTCGTTCATGTATCTGCAAAAATGATAGCATGCAACTTTTAAGTGATTACATAGTAACGCGAGCTGCACTCACTTCCTTCTGAATTTTACTAATCTAAGGTGCGAATGGTGTACAAATTTAGCCGTACTTTTTAGATTAATCACATACCACAAATATCATCCTACAGTTTGTATTTCCGAATTTATTGGCAATTTGCTTCCTATCTCGACATTTTTTTCTCGTCTCTAGTCCTTTTGAATAAGGAAATTCATTTAAAGCAATAACAACTACTGCCTCTCTTATTTAATAACGTCTCCAATCTCCATCTAATGTTATCTCCATTTGGCGAAACACTGCTCTACATTTCCATTATCTTTTCGTCCTACAAACTTGCAGCTGAAAAATTTAATCAACAGCAGCAATAATGCTCACTAAAGGCCACAACAAAATAAGGATAACTAAACCCTCTGTACGTGACTATTATTTGAATTTTCCTTGGATCATATGCGATATACACTAAAGAAATGGAAGAATTTTTCTTTTCGTTTGTGCTACTGTTTTTGTTATAACCTCTCTTAGAATGGATCACCGAGTGGATGAATTCATTTCGATTGGACGTCCATAAGTCGTGCGCTTAGTTATAAAGTAACAAAAAAAAAAAAAAAAAAAACCTACTAGCGACATGTCCTTCCTTTTCTCGTTTTCCCAAAAATACGGAAATTAAATATTTTCCTTGTCGCTACAGATTGCTATCCTTCGCCAGAGACCATTTGTTAAAACAAATCTTAGCAGCGCGCAACTATTTATATCGCATCTTTGTCGCATTGTTAATCAGAGAATTTATCTTTCTTACTATACCTATTCTCCTGATGACATGACTTTGGGTGGGGGCTATGCGAGGCTTGGGATATAAAGGAACTCCTTCTTCTGCCGGATATGAGGAGTCTTCCTCTGTTGTTTTTTTTTTGTGTAACAAAATAACTTTCTCTTGAGCAAGAATGAGAGAAATAGTCTGGAAAACAGAGAAATTTCCATTCGACGTGATATCCGTGGGGAAGACATAACGAAACAAAACTTTTTTATTTTTTAAATACGCGCACCCTTTTGCGGGAGGAAAAGTTAGCCAGAATAGACCAGATACGAGCGGAGGAAATTCGTGCCAAAAATGCAAGCAGATGTTCCGGGTTGTGTGGTGAAAACTCTACTTTTAGACATAAATTTAGCAAAAGATATTGTTATGCACAATAGAAGAACGAGACGTAATAGAAGATGTTTCAAACATGATCGTGTTAGTTTCAAATTCGCATCAAGATAAGATGAAACATGAGTTGGTTCAGAAATGTTTTTAAATTGTAAAATGTGCAAGACTTCTTCTAAGCTGAAAAGAACGTTTCTTTTCCAACTTTTAATAACCGAAACCGAGCGTAAGATTGTTTGAGAATATGCAGCCGGAGGGATTTAGGATACGAGTTCTGAATAATTGTATAGAAGGGTTGTGTTTACGAAAACTTTGAATGGATTTTTTTATTTTAACTTGTCAAAATCGAAATACACTTAACAAATATTGAGTTAAAACAGAGGAATACTGTAGGCACTAACATCAGGTAAATAATGAGTCAAAAAAGTCTCCTAAATGTATGCAATGCTTAAAAAACAAATCGATTTTAAGGCGCAAGTTGCACCTAGTGATATCGGATTCCTCCAAAAGGCCATACAAAAATGATGTCCCAATTTAATGCCCCTATTACGGTTAGCTAATCAAATACACTGAGTTACAAACAAAGTGGCGCACCCACATATTTTCATGTTTTGTTATCATTTTAGTAGTATGTATACCGCTATGTTTTTGCGGGGCCTTTTTTGTGGTTTATTGATTAAATGGAATAATTTTGTGCATGTTTGCATAATCTCTTTCCATTTTCTTTGTGATACGTGCTTCGCATTGAGGAAAACCGCATTGCAATCGTTTTTTTCTTACTAGACGTAAGATATACCAATTTTAGCTTCCGTGATCCCGTAAGAATTTTAATAAGTTTATTGTTATAAATGTGTTTTAATTTGATTATTTATTAGTTTTTAGTGATTTTTGTGCAAGAAAATATGCAAATAACGGCAGAAGAAGTCGCCAGGGGGCTGGCTTTGGTTGAGAATGGGCGAAGTGTCCGGTATGCCGCCAACATAATTGGAAAACCGGAAACGACATTAAGAAGAGCAATTAAAAGGTACAGGGCAACAAACTCCTTCAACCGGCGTCCAGGTTCAGGTCGCCCCAGAATAACATCTTCCAGGGATGACCGATATTTGGTACTCCAAAGCCTACGGGATCGTCACCAAACAGCGGTTGAGCTGTCTCACGGGCTACGAACCGTTAGAGGCACACCTGTAAATGCTCAAACGGTGAGGCGACGATTGGTGGAAAATGGGCTGAGAGCAAGGAGACCTGCTCGTGTACCGAGACTAACGGTACAGCATAGGCAACGCCGGATGGAGTTTTCGCGCCTACATCAGGATTGGAACGAGGCCGATTGGGGGAGAGTTTTATTTACTGATGAGTCCAGATTTTGCCTACGCTCACCAGATGGACGCAGCAGAGTGTGGCGACGACCAGGTGAGAGATACTGTGCAGCAACAGTAGCACAGCAGGAAAATTTTTGGGGAGGTTCCGTCATGGTATGGGCAGGAATTTCAATGTCCGGAAAAACCGAGCTGTGCGTTGTGGAAGGATCGGTGAACTCCAGTTACTACATCAGCAACATCGTGGAGGAATATGTGGTTCCCTTCGCACCATTCATTGGAGAAAACTTCTTGCTGATGCAGGACAATGCTCGACCGCACGTGGCCAGATGCGTTACTGAGTATTTGCAAGAGGTAGAAATCGACACAATGATTTGGCCTGCAATGAGTCCGGACATGAATCCCATCGAACACGTTTGGGACGTACTAGGGAGAAGAGACACTCAGGGGCCTGAGAACCGCTTTGATGGAGGAATGGGACAATTTGGACGATACATTCATCACAGACCTTATCCGAGGTATGCCCCGGCGAATAACGGCTTTACTACGAGCTCGCGGAGGCAATACCCTTATTATTAAAGCAACGTAGACCTTTAAAAAAAAAAATATAAGAAAAAAAAATATTTTTGAAGCTGTTGCCCATTTTTTTGAATTATGGTTTTATTTGTTTTTCTTTTTTTTTATACATGAATTACTTACTTTAATATAAGTAAACAACAAAATGATGAAAAGAAGCGTTTTTTTAAAAATAACTTAAAGTTATCGCAAAATTTCAAGGTGCGCTACTTTTTTTGTAACTCAGTGTAGAATAAACATCTTTTAGGGGCATACAAGTTAAATTTCCTATTTTAAACATCAATTGATTTGATCCCTTTCGACTATCCAAGCCAAAAAAAAAAACAAGTAAATATTTAGTTACTCGAAGCATTTTCATTGAAAGCAATAACAGCATTTGCATGACTTCCTCTACAATAAAATCCAAGGAAACCGCACAAATTCGGGATGAACAAAAAATACTAAACCCAAAACATTTTCAATTCAAAATCGTTTAACTTTAATTTAGTGGCAATTTTGTGTGATAGAATATCTTTCTGGTGCTTCCTTATCATCTCCGTTTTCTGATTCCCGAGTACGAAATATATTTTTGAAGGAAACAAATTTGCTCATTCCCATCCGCTTAAAGAAGAACCAGGAGATCAACTTAATGCAGTTAAAAGGATAAACACTTTTCTATTAACCTGTTTCCTACTACCATACTATTTTTACCTCTTATAGTAGTACTTATATAGTTTAGTGTCCTTACACCATGGCAAATGTTTTCCCTTTGTGAGTTTTTCAAAAAAAAAAGAGAAAGAGACAGATAATTGCTCTATCTGAGATACTGCGCCCGAAGAATTCACCTTTCATCCTAGGGGTAGTAAAAAATATTCACTTTCTTTGCAAAATGAGGACCTTTTCCGATCAAATGTCGGATATCCGACAAAACGCTTAGCTTTTTTCAACTGTATCCCAGTAGTTGCCACCATTAAATTCATCCCACTAGCTGCCCCCAAATCATCCACAAAATGACTTCATATCCTATTTTGAATATTATTTCCTATTTGAGAGAAATAAGTAAAAAAAGGAACCACACAAAGGACGTAAGACGGAGAGAAAATTCCGAAAAAAAAATCGCAAAGATTTACCTTCATTGATGGCAGGGACGATGGGGTCTTTCAGTAGTTCGTTCGAATTTATATGTGTCTCTAATGTTGATTCTCGGAAGCCCTCCTTCTATAATTCCCTTTTATACCGCTACGATAATGCTAAGTAGTCGAAGAAATTTATGGTTTAACCGCAAATATAAGACGAAAGGAGAGAGGGGCTGGGTTGAAAAAATAAAAAAATAAGAACACCCACATATTACCTCATGCCAAATCATGCGCCGTCTATCTGATGGAAAGATTTCTTCGTTCGAATTTTTTTTTTTCTAAGTGAATCTCGGGATAACTTCTCTTCGAGCTGAGGTGGCTTTGGAAGGCTAAAAAGGATATCAGGCATATTCAAGTCATCTCGCACATAACAACTCGTACTCGAACGTATTCAAGTAAATGTGTGTTTGTGTATGAGAAATAATTTTTGTCATAAATATAGAGTTGAGTTGAACGCTCAGTAAATTCCACCGAAAAGGATAAGTGGTATAGCGATAGCCAAAAATATGAGAAATCTGCTCCTCAAATGTTTACACACCAATGGGTATCTTTGATAGCTTCTGTGGGGGCACGGCACAACATAAGTACATACTATCTAAAGGGGAGAATGAAGGTATTAGTATTAAGATTTCTTTTCGATCGAATTTGGATTGTAAAGTGCAACGATGCGATTTATAAATCTTTGACTTAATTTTTTTCAATCCGTTTTACAATTGTAAAGATACATGCAGAGTTGTTTTTTTTTTTATCTTTGGAAAATGATTTTGAAGGTCATGAAAAGATTGTCATTGCAAGGGGAAGCTGAGAATACAATCTGATGGAATCAAATGAACTGACGATGTCGTTAAACGATGTCTGATGGATCGTTGACGTTCTCATATGATTAAATTGAGCGAGTGCATTGTTGTTACAATTTTACTTGTTAGTTTTTGTTCAATTTAAGTTAAAAAAAACAAGTTAGGACGTCTGCAGAGCAAACTCAATAACTTAATTGAAGCGGTAAGAAAGCAATAAGGGTCTTAACCCCTTCTATTCGAAGTCTAGATCAACCCCCTCAGTGACTTAGTTGTTCTTGCTTCGGACGTCTGATTTAATTTTGTTAATGAAAAGCATCTTTAAATTGCCGTTCATTGCGGTTGGCAACAGGTGCAGTAGTAGTGTATTCGCTTAATGAATGGAAGGTCGTGCGTTCGAATCCCGGCCAAGTCCATTACTTTATATCGAATACATGAAATCGTAATCTCCTTAAGCATCCTAGACACCACCCGTGGAGAAAAACCCTACAACTGCACCCAAACACTTCTTTCCTATCTCTCTATTCTTTCTAATAGTAAGTAGCACCGAA
Source organism: Portevinia maculata (assembly GCA_949715645.1). Lineage (NCBI taxonomy): Eukaryota > Metazoa > Arthropoda > Insecta > Diptera > Syrphidae > Portevinia > Portevinia maculata. Next base: position 4,945,199 of record OX454528.1, on the reverse strand, counting down.
AAGCATGCAATGAAATACGATAGTGCCAGGTGCTGCTTGCTGTTAAACACAAATGCTTACGCTGTGTTACGCAATATAGCGCAAGCAAATTATATAAAAAAAAAAAAAAAAAAAAAAAAAGATCCGGGTAAAAATTTAGGTCTCTTGCATTCGTGCCAAAAATACAAAAGCTTGAATATGTTAGGCGTGGAGCCCTTATGGGGTATATTTTTACACAGTGTCCCCCCGTTTTCCGTCACCACCGCGGCGTTAAAAACTCGTTTTGTGTGGCGAAGCATAAGACTGCAAATTTACTTTAAAAACAAAACTGTCTGGGAAGCACAGCGAAGGAAAATAATTGCTAAGCGAAGAGCAATGTTCCTGAACGCTATTTTCCGTGAAATTTCGTCAAACATAAGGAAAGGCTACAGTCCGCTTGCGTGAACTGTTGGATACCCTATCCATGTTCCCCAGTAGCGACGCGTGGCAAAAATGTGTAGTCGTTCAGTGAAGTTTTAATTGCTATAGCTGTTAAGATAATTTTTACCAGTAAAAAGACATTTCGACCCAGTAGTTATCGATGTATGTAGGTAAAGGTATTTACGCATTTTTCGTTCTTCCTTCGTTCCTTTGGCAGTAGTGGGATCTTATTTCTGCCGGCTTAGCACGTGCTCAGGAGTTTATTTAAAGTGGTAACAGAAGTTTCTAAGTTTTTTTTATTGTTTCGTTTATTTAATTTTGTTTGGAAATGGCGAATAAAAGGAGGCACAATAACGCTAACATTTAAACAAAAATGTGAAATTGTTAAAAAAAAATTGAAAGTGGTGTTTGCGGAAAGTCTCTAGCTAGGGACTACGGAGTTGGCGCGTCCACAATATCTGATATTAAACGCAACAAGAGAAGCATTTTGAGGTTTGGGTTAAATGCGTAAACTGGGGGCTGTCACAGGAAATGATTAAAAATTGCTGGAAAGCCTTGCCATCTTTCACTGAGTCAGATGAGTGGGATGTTGAGGACGATATTCCGCTGGCTCGAAAAATGGATCAAGCAAACGGTATATCAAATTCTGAAATGGCAAATTTTACAGAAACTATCTAAGGTATGTGTGGAATTCATAGTGCTAATGAAGTTATCGATTGGCTGAACGAGGACAGCATCCAGAATAGCACAATTGTAGAAAACGACGAAGAAGAGGCAGTACACGAGCATCAAGAGAAGACAAAGCATGAAGATGCTATAACAGCTTTAGCTGTTTCTACAAAATGGGCGTTGGAGAACGAAGCCTCCGCTTCAGATGTATTGCAAAAGCAAAAGAAAAAACAAACATTTATCACTGATTTTGCTAAGCAGTGTAAGCGTAATTTATATGATAATAAACTGTTGCTTAAAAATTCTTACAGATGAAAAATATCTAATTTATGAATTTCTTTTAAATTTTTTCCTAAGTTATTTTTGTTTTTACAAACGTACATGTCTTTGAACTCAATGTTAGCTTTAAGCTGTTGTAAATAGAGATTATTTTCGTTAAATAAACAATTTTTTCCTGTTCCCGTCTTGTACTCATTAGTCCGAATTTTTCGATAATCCGAATACCCCCTTGTAATAATTGATTCGGATTAGCGAGACATTACTGTACATCGTTTATTTAACAATTCGAATTTTTCAGACTAAAGGAGCAAAATGTGTTTTTACATTTAGATTTTATTTATAAAACAAAAACCAATTCGTCATCACTTTAAAAAAAAAATGTAAATTACGCTTTAATAAACAAACCATTGATAAGTACCTCAATTATTTTATATAAATTCTGTGACACAGACGTACTTGCTGATAAGAACTGATAAAGAAAACGTCGAGAGTGTCCCTACTCATTATATGGATATCACGCGACAAACTTCAAGCACAAAAAAAACCCTTCTCGTTCAAAAGGAATTTGAAGGAAATGTTCGATACAAAACAGGATTTTTTTTGCGTGTGAGTTTCTAACTTTCAATTGTATCATTTCGTTGCAGAATCGTTTGCACGAGTACATACACAAGATCAGATGGTTTGAACGAAATGGTTGTTACAGCGCTCGATCTATGTTTTGTCTTGTTTCTTTATTCGTTTCACACATCATACCAAGCTAGCCTCATTCAAAAGCGACTTGAACGAAATGGCCCATACAACACGTGAAATTCTTTTTTTCTTTCTGCATATACTTTCCATTGTATCATTTCGTTGCGAATCGTTTGAACGAGTTGGAAAGAAGAGTTCGAAAAAAGCTACGGTTGGTTGGTGGGTGGTTCACTTCTGTGTGGAAATGTTCAAATGGGAAATGCACGAGTTGGAATATGAAAAATTACGGCAATGGGAAGAAGATAAATATATAAATATGTTGTATATAGTTTAGAGAACGCAAAAATTGAGATAACTTTTTGTGAAAGTTAGTCGTTTATGAACGACTTGAACAATATGAGGCTTCGCCACTGATGTTCCTATCCCCCGAATCGGGCGTGGGTTGTGAATCCTTGTTGGAAAAATTAATTTCTTAGAAAACCTGAGGAACCGGAACTTTTTTTTCAATTTCCTGAGACAAACATTTTTAGGATTCGCCTCCTCACTAGCTTTGATCAACCACTTTGTTGGCTTTTAGGTAAGGAAACTATTGTCGCATGTTTTTTAGTTTTTTGTGAGGCCTCTGCCTCAGCGAATAAGTTTTCTTTTGTGTGCTGTAAAAGAAAGAGAAAATATGTGGACGTTTTGACAGATACGTTGCTAGTCCGGTGAGTGTGTTATTCCACTTAGGGATCCTTTAGTGGAACTTGCGTATTGATTCCGACGATATGAGGTCACAGTAAGATGGCAGTTGGACCAGTGATTTGGGCACTGAAAATTGTGCGATTTAATGCTTGGTGCCAATATTCGTACGTGTGTAATTGCTGAGATAGGGCCCCTGATTGCTTGAAATGTTCCCCATTGTGACGATAAGATGCGAATTATCAGATGATGCGGCGAGGCCATATGCCTGAAATCGTGTTCAAAACATAATAATATCATGAACCATTTTTCATAATGGAAAACATTTTTTGATCCAAACTCAATTCCTCTCGTTTAAAAAAAAAACAAAACTTGTACCACCCTTTACTTACGTCGCACGAAAAAAAACACCCTAGAAGTAGGCAAAATACTCGTAACATTTTATATACATTTTTAGGCGTCTTCATTCATTCGAAAGGAAGAAGACTTATTCTTTCTTTATCGGCGAGGTAATGATCTAGATAAGAGGCATCATGTCATATTCCTCCCAATTTACTACAGTTTACTGGGTTTGTCGGTTCGACCTCAAAAGGTATTGGTAGCCTTCTCGTTTTCGAATTACTTCGTCACTGCCAATACAATTGTGGTGTTCTGGGATTTTTGTTATACAAGATGTACTAGGCTTACCTTTTCCGGAATTCGATTGGAACGCTGTTCATTTGAGATTGGAATGAATAGTCAATTCGTTCGAATGTGTAGATGCGTTGGAATAAAACCGGGTTTCCTTAAATAACCTTTCATCAATCAATTCAATTGAATCTGAAAATACAAATTCTTCGAATTCGACAATTTTTCGATCGCATTCGAATGTCAAATTAAGCATGATTGCCTTTGGACGGGCTAGTAAAGAATTTATTCTTGGAACATGAAGATACCAACCGTTGAAGAGATAGTCCCACAGGGCGTGTAGTTTTTTTGTTAAGATTTAGAGGTCGCTACCAGCTGTCAAAGTTTTTACAAAAAGCCCTCCCCTCGACCCCTCTTCTGTACTGATGTGTCGAGATTTAGCCCGCCCCGCACTTCAGTTCTAATAAGTCATTTACGAGAGCGCACGCATTTTATTTCTAAGTCATAATGACGTATTTAAACGTGTTGCAATGCGTCTAAAAATAGCGGGCTCAGTAAAGCTACTAGAAATCAAAGTAAGGTTTGGCTTATCGGTCAATTATTATCCGAATTAAGAAAATCAACATTGCCATCCATCGGTGAAGATTTTGTAATATTTTTTTATGTCCTGAGTATAAAAAAAAAAGAAAAGATTTTGAGTTATTTTTTTAAAATTTAAACCTTGGTAGCGACCCCTAAATGTCATTTAAAAAATTCCAAAAAAATACAGAGATAGTTTCTTATGGTATATAATCAAACTACGTGGTGCCCCGCGAAATTAAAGAATTTTTTTTTCTTCAATAAGGACCACCCTACTGTACAACATTGTGACCCGTATGTGAGCGCCAAACAAACAACTGCGATGTAGATTCTTCCTTTCAGCTAAGGGGCATTTTCGGTGACATAAAATAGCTGAGTTCTTCCGCTAGTTCGTACCGCCTTCGCTTACGCGATGATTGATGTCGTCATTGCAGGTCACTCCGAATATAGATTCTAGAATTTTCCATTCTAATAAATGTCTGAAATCGGTCAAAGTGGATCAAAGAATGGGAAGCACAGGTGCGCTATTTATTTTGAACTAATTCGATACCCAGTTCAATCTTAAACATCCACTCACACATCAAGTGGTTTAATCCTCTCTTATGAAACCTTAATTACAGTTAGAGAATCAGTTGTTATAATGCAAAATGCGATCCAATTACTAAACTTAATGAATTCAATTACGACTGACATTTAATTTAATATTGTTTAAATTTACTTTTTCTTAAAGAATCTCTAATAGTACATGTCAAAACGCGAACCCATTTCTTGCAATAACCTTGTCCACTTGGTCTGAAATGCACTCAGTATACTGTCAAAACTCATGAAATCTTCCACCCCAACCACACTCCATCCATTGCAGTTGAAAATGTATTTCAACTTTCTCTTGCTTAACGGCGAGACGTAAGATCAGAATTAAAGGCATCGTAACCCTCCCACTCTATGGCATCCCTACTGTGTCTCAACAACTTTTCAAAACTTCAGATTAAAAGGATCACAGTGAATTATCCCTCCCACTATTTTCAATTGGAATTCGTTCCCCGAAACTACAGCGATTTTTCTTATGAACATAAGTAGATAGATTTCTCATTCCATTGCTCCATCAAATACCATTCTAGTACAAATGCAATAATTTGTAATTTCATTTAAGTTTATCCCATCAGCATTGCACGCGTTCCCTTTCTACCGTAATATAGAAAAAAAATTACCAAATACCAAAACCAAAACGAAGCGAAGAACTTTTGTTATCCTGATAAATAAATTTCAATAATTCCTTCGCCGCGCCGTTGCTGTTGCATGGATTTGTGTTGCGGAGAAAAACTTTTTGCATTACTTTGTATTTTGCCATCGCAGAGTGGCCTTTGCGATGATGGAAAAAATATTGTAAAAGAAAACTTGCGGAAATTTGTGTGGTTAGTTTTAGTGCAATTTGTGCCCTCTACGAGCATCCCTGTGTATGCGTGTGTTTTGGAAGTACTTTGACATCGAAGCTAATTTACACTCTCAGGCCATAACCATAAATTAAGACACCCTCTGGCACACATTTTCGGAGGTTTCATTAAATCACCTACTGATGTTAAATTGCCTGCGTTTGCAGTTGCGCCCCGCTGTCATAAATATTATTTAAGATAACCGTACTCTCTGCATATATTCAACTAACAATTTTTCCTCACACTCACGAAGGACTCGTGCAGGAAGGGCGACTGACTCTTAATCAAAATTTAATAATAATATCTCTGCTGGCTGGGGCATTTGCTACTGCATTATGGGAGGTAAATCATTCTCATTCTACAGGATTCACTACTTCATTCATTGACAAGCAATAATTCCTAATAATGTAATAATTACAAAAGCAGCTCTTAGCTTCACTCATCCCCTGTTTCCTCTTACCACTTATCGGGTACGGGTAGTTTTCACATTTTGAAGTCATTCATCTTCAAAATGTCCTTTTTCCCTATCTACGCCGCTCCATGCACATTCGGTTGATGGTCTCCATTTCCATTTGATTGCACATTGTGTGCGCATAAATGTCTGTCTTATCCTATATGTATACAAATACAGTTATGTAAGAATGAAGGACAATGAATTGGCAGGATATAGCTTTGGTGTACGTACACACAAAGTAGGATGCTCAAGTATGTCAATAGAATCCTTGGTACAATTGGTGGAATTGACAGTGGTTATTGTATGCTCCAATGCATATAGAATGAATGATTTGGATTTTAGAAAGGGAAGAGAAAGAGACAGGGAATGAGGTTATTTGGGAAAGTTATAGATAGATACTATGGTAAATAATATTTAAACATTAAATTTTTTGTTTTTTACAATTTATAAAAGTGAGTTGATTGTATTTCTACCGCCTTAAAACCTCTTCTTGTCGTTTACTTTATTCTACAAATATAAGACGTGCTTTTTTGTCAACCAAATAACAAATCACTTTTGGTTTTGTTCTGTGGGAAAAATAAATGGGAAGACCAAAAGCACGGGCTATAATTTCAATTTTAAACATTTTTGCCTTTAATTTATGAAAATTTGTATGGATAAAAAGAACTAGCATAAAATGTAGCTCACTGTGCTTCCGTTACGATCTTGGCTTATAAAAACCTCCCAGTTCTTTCAATATCATATAACCCTGTTACGCCATTTAATTTGTGCCAAACATATTCGAACATAATTTGGGTTCTTTTCTTAAAAATGAGCTCATCCGCCACACTCAACTAAACGCATTTTAGTGGTTAGGTACATAATTACTTTGACAGAGCTTCAGTTTCCAGTACTTCGTTTGAACACTCATTTTTGTTCGAATGAAGAATGATAATAATAATAATATTAATAATAATATTTAGTTAGGGTATATTACACTGCGACCTATTGGTCTATTGTGTCCCCTGCTTGTGCCTCGAAGAGGTTCATGCCCTCTTTCAGATCCCTCTCTAGATACTTCTTTTGTGAAGATGTGTCGAGGTATTGCTCTGATATATCCTTGGCAGGTCACACTCCTTAGAGCACAGCGTTCAGTCCAGTTTCTTTGATGAATCTGAGAATGAGCTGTGGGTCCATGGTTTGTATGTCCTTGTCTGTTATTTGGTGCCTGCCCAAATATCTCATCCTTTTGTGGGCCAGTGCCCCACAGGATTCCAGTATGTGGTCTGGAGTTTCGGCAGTGAAACCGCAGAATATGCAGAGCCCGTCCTCCGATATGCCCATTTTCCTCAGGTGCTCCTTGAGTTTGTAGTGCCCCGTGAGGAGGCCTGTTAGGATTCTTAGGTTGTTTTTGTTAAGGCTGGTACAAGCTTTCAATCTCTTTTGGTTGTAATTTCCTAAGAGTTTCTTTACTTGCCTCAGACCTTGGAGGTTGAGAAAGGTTTTGGGCCTTGTTTCTTCCTCCAGTCTCCTGAACTTTTCGCGTAGTGTGTTCTCCTATCCCGCAGAACGTTTCAGGTCCTATGAAGGGTTCCTCTGCCCCTTTTCTTGCCAGAGAGTCCGCTGCCTAATTGCCTGTAATACCAACATGGCCAGGTACCCAGCAGATGGAAATTCAGTTATTCTTGCCTAGTCTATTCAGTCCGTGTAGGCATTCCCACACTGATGAAGTAGGCGTCAAGAGCCTTTATGGCTGCTTGGCTGTCAGACGACATTATTGCTATGTTGCAATTTCTGTAGTTTTTCTCGAGTTTGATTCGAACGCACCTGACTATGGCACATATTTCTACCTGGAAGATGCTGGTACATTTGCCCATGGATTCGTAGTGCTTAGTTCTTGGCCCAAACACACCTGCACAAGTTCTCAAATCGGTCCCCGAGCCGTCATGAAGAATGATCAGTTCTACCCCGAAGAAGAATTATTTCGTAATAGCTAAGGCACAAGTGTTGCATCTCGGTTTCTAAGGCATTGATCAGCCCATGGTAGGGATGCGACAAAATCAGGAAGTTCTTTTCAACCAATCCTAATGTTTTTTCAAACCGATTCCACAGTCCTTTTATCGTTGTTACTGCTGATATTAGGGAAAGATTTGAGTTTCTCAAGTCATCTTCTGTAATCGAAATGAAAGGAAGGATGGAATAAGAAGTACGAAGATCCAAGGCAACTTTTACGTTAAAGAACACAATATCTCAAAAATATTAAAGCGGTACCGGCTCAGTAGGAATTGCCAAAATCAAAGGAGAAATCTTTAAAACTCTGTCAAAAATAAAAAAATCGATATTAATCAGCTTTCATTATAATATTGTCGTGGAAGAGAGGCAGGCCTAAGAACTCATTCTTCTTCCTTCCTCGTCGTGAAGGACGAAGATTGAGTTCTTAGGCCTGCCTCTCCGCCACGACAATTATAATGAAAGCTGATTAATATTATTTTTTTCTTATGATCAGCATTTTGGGGATCATAACCCTCCCACTTTACTGCATCCTTACATGTAAAAAGACAGAAGAACTCCTTTATCACTCTTATTCACCAACACCAGCAATTGGTTGACCTCAGTGAGCAAGTGATCCGATCCCGAGATGTCTGCATTTTTCTTGTGGTCGAACTGGCAAACCCCCAATACAGTGCAGTAGGGATACAGTAGTGTGGGAGGGTTATGATCAATCCTATCCATACTCCAGCCAAGAGGATCTTTGACTCCCAGACAGAACCAAGCCATCGCGTATCTATGCCAGAGGGCTTTGTATGGACAACTGAAAGCAGCATGCCCGGGATCGTCGCAGAGAATCGAATGCTGCAGTGTGTAGAACAGGGACTTCACGGGCACCAGTTGAGTTAATAAGTAATTGATAACAAATCCTCACTAACGACAAATAAATATCTTAAAATTTCATTCACCCTATACCAATTTTCTTCAAGTGGTCTTTCCACGTTTTCGCTCATAACTAAGGATACATTTCCTTCCTTAGGTAGATATTTATTTTGTATAATTTTTAACTTTGGTGTTGTTACCGCACATTATGAGGTGATGATTCTTCGCATGACAGTTAGAAGGATTAACACATCAAAGAATCTATCTCGAAAAAAAATGGAGCGAGACCGGCTCACTTGGTATTGTTATGTTCAAAGGAGAGATCATACGAACCCTGTTAAAAAGGCAATATCAATCAACATTTCCATACAAACGCGAAAGAGAGCCAGGCCTAAAATATCCTGGATCACACAAATGCAGCAACACCAGCATTTGATTGGCCTCAGTGACGAAGTGATTCAAAAAAGGGAGGCTTGTCGTTATTTTTCCGAGGTCGAACCGGCGAAACGGCGAACCTCACAAGCGGACCAGTAGGGATGCAGTGAAGTGGGAGGGTTATGAACCCTTTAAACCTGATCGTAGCCTCGTCGTAAAGGAAGAAAAAGAAGATTTAATTCATTATTTATTTATTTATTTATTTATTTTATTATTCATTCATTTTTAAATTCATTTATTTATTTATTAATTCATTTATTTTGTCTTTAATTTATTCTCTTATTTATTTATTTATTTATTGTCAGTATTTATTTATTTCGGGGAACCCCACAGGCGGACTAGTAGGGATGCAGTTAATTGGGAGGGTTATGTTTAATCTAGTCCTGATCATATCCTCGTCGTAAAGGAAGAAAATAATTTTTTCTTTAATTTATTTTCTTATTTATTTATTTATTTTTTTTTTTAATTTATTCTCTTATTTATTTATTTATTCTCAGTATTTTTTTTCGGGAAACCAGTAGGGATGCAGTTAAGTGGGAGGGTTATGATCCCTTTAAACCTGATCATAGCCTCGTCGTAAAGGAAGAAAAAGAAGATTTAATTCATTATTTATCTATTTATTTATTTATTTATTTATTTATATATTTATTTATATATTTATTTTTTAAATTCATTTTTTATTTATTAATGCATTTATTTTTTCTTTAATTTATTCTCTTATTTATTTATTTATTTATTCTCAGTATTTGTTTATTTCGGGGAATCCCACAGGCGGACTAGTAGGGATGCAGTTAAGTGGGAGGGTTATGTTTCCTCTAGTCCTGGTCATAGCCTCACCGTCATTGAGGGAGAAGAAGAAGTATTTATTTTCAAGTATTATTTATACAGTTTTAAGATGTTAAATGTGTTAACCTGGATGTTACAATTGCCTAGATGTGATTTCTTCACTTAGTCGCCTTTTAAGATAAGCGCTAATATCAGCAAAACTATCTTTGATGAATCAATTCAATCATTCGTTCTATTGTGTATGTCTTAAGCATGAGTTTTAAGATTTTATTTTGGCATATTTGCAGTTTTTTTTACGTGGCACCTTGCACAATTAGCCCTGGCACCCGGTATATAGAAGGATTACCTGGAATATAGCTTTACAAATTATGACCTTGTTGTTATTTGTTGAAAGCATTGATTTTCTGTTAATGAAAGGATATAACGTATTTATGGAGAGTCCCTATTTTCTTGTCTCTTCTGTTATTATGGCCATTAAATATCAATTTTGAATCCTGGTGTATCCCTAGGTACCTAACACAGGAACCCGATGCAATACTTACTTCCGTTTATCTATAATTGAGTGAATGAAAGGAAGCAATGCTTTCTTCTAAAAAAGATTGCATTGGATCTTAATTTAATTTAATTTTCCACTTTGAGTAATATTTCTGCAATATTTCCATTGCATTTTTTAGATTGCTCTCAATATTGAGAGCGAATTTGTGGGATGAATATATTGCAGTATCGTCAGCAAAAATGGCTACATCACCGTTTGGGAAAGTCAGATGTATAAACATTATGCAAAATGCCAAATCATTGAACTTGTCCCATCTTTAATGTGTACATTCATAGCCGTGGTCACATAAATGTATTATGTTATCCCTACATAGCGTATCTAGCAGTTATTTCTCGTCGCCCTCGGTCTCCCTTACTTCCTATAATGCTCTTATTGATCTTAATCGAGGATACGGTTCACTCATTATAATTGTACATCTTCATTACAAAGATCAATCTACAAACGCGAACGTTCGTAATTAATTACTAGGAAAGGAAATCTTGTCTACTTCTGGCTTGTACCGCATCCGAAGGACCGATACTCTGTTTGTCATATACACTTATGATATCCTTCATCACAATCTCGTTTATTATCTCCTCACTAACAACCGCCACTGCTGGTGTAAGTGGAAATCTATATTGTTGCACACAAATTACGGGCGTGGAGTCAGGGAAAGGATATACAGGGTTTTGCTGGGGAATTCATTATGTTGTGACTTGTGCTGATACCAAGGGGTTTGTTTTGGATTCGTTGAAGTTGGATTAAAGGCCAGCATTGATGAATTTTTATTTTTAATCCGATTTGTTTTGGTTTGTGTCCAAGCTGTGGTTAATAAAATGTGTGTGTTGTTTTTTTGGTTCTTAATATTTCTTAGTACTCGTATGTTTATTCTTAAGGTCGTATTCATTTCCTAGATTGCTTATCAGCAAAGGAGTACAACCCATTCACTATCTTAATGCGTTTATTTGTTTTTTTCCAAAGCCATCGCATGGATGAAACATGCGTATCCTATAACTACTCATTATTGGATTTTCGGATGCAATCTATGTCCATACATATCGCTGGGCTTTAGATGGTTGCCAAGGAAAATGACTGTTGCAAAGATACTGGTTCTTAGGTTCTTAATTGGTGGAATAATAATTACAGTAGACTGGTTGAGTACACAAACGAAGCATACATACAATGTTCCGGAATTGTTATTAAAGTATAATATTTACGAGATTTATCTACTTGGTTTGTGGGCGCTGAGCTTAGTTTGTTGGACTACTAATCTAAAGGTCTCAGATTCAAATCCCGCCGGGGCCAAGCAACATCTAAAAAGTTTTTTCCACTGCCCCACCTCTTGCGAACGTCTGACAAACATCCAAGAGTATCAATTGTCATGAACAGCTTCTTAACATTTGCCGTTCGGAATTGACTTAATTGTAGTGTTGGAATTTGCTTAATAATGATTAGCTACACAGCGCAGGCGTTAAGGAAATAAGGGTAAGAAGATAGGGACAGATGAAGATGCGCGTTGGTTTTGAATGTTTGTGGATTATAATGTGAAGGAAAAATGGAACGGGGAAGAGCATTCCACGTTCGGTTTGTACGGCTAAGGAGAGATTCTTTGTATTTAACTGTACGTCCAAATACAGGCTTTCCTTCCTTGCACAGAGGGTATTGCGGTTGAAATGTTCTAGAGGTGGAATGCAGCTGGCTATTTCGTTTGAGCACTTATGGTGGAAATAACGATAAAATAAGAAGAGACAGGAGACATTGCGACAATGACTAAGAGACTCGAGCGATATCGGATGTTGTGATATTCGCGTTTTTGAATCCTGTCAAGTAGCTCCAAATGAATTATTGGTGCACCAGACCAGATATGAGACGGATACTCCTAATAAATTGCGGATACGCCTTATAAATTGTAGCCAGATCAGTCAGAGGTATTGAAATATTTCTTGCATCGCTTAAGGAAGCCTAGGCATTTCGCAGCGGTCTTGGCGACATCGAATATCTGGTCATTGTAACGAAAGTTGTCATTAACACGTGTTAAAAATAAATAAACAACAAAAAATAAGCAGCGAGAAAATCTAACTGTCTTGTACGTGTGCCTGGACCGAAATATAAACTGTCGTGTACACTTTCCTACACCGACAGTGTCACGACAGAGGGAATAGGTGGTTATAAATGGTGCAGGGACATAAGTCCCCAAAAAAAATGTCGGGAAATACACTTCGCTTCAACTGAATAAGCACAAACATTTTCTTAATTGGAAATAAAAGTTATTGGGTTTAAATGAAACATGTTTTTTTTTTAAATAGTTTTTTTTGACAAAGCAATTCCACATTCCGCTCCTCTATCCAATTTTTTACTATGCGCGCCGTGTGGATGGGGCGTTGTCCTGCTGAAAAAAACAGTTTACGGGTCCAAAAATGCCTGAAAATTTCGGGAAATTTCTTTCCAAAATTCCTTTATAACTTAATGTAGTAATTTTTAAGGTTTGGAACTCAAGCTCGACAGTACCATAGTAGCTAACTGCTCCCCATACCATAACACCACCTTCTCGACTATGATACCGCGCTAAAAACCGTCCTTCTTTCCTCACATCGTGGAAGTAATAATTAAACCCATCAGGGCCATCAAAATTAAACTTCTTCTCATCCGAAAAAACTACGTGAAGTCATTCATTTTTCCAACTCATATGAAGTCTAGAGAATTCTAAGCGCATACGCTTCCGTTTCTCGCTAAGTGTTGGTTTGTTTTGAATTTTCATGTTTGGCACTATTGATAACCCTTCGGTAACACCGGCTTTCTGCTTTATTTTTGCAGCAGAGTCGCAGGAATTGAAAGCACATCTTAAAATTGCTCTTCGATCAACTGCTGTTGTTGCCGTTCTTTGACCTCCTTTCATGTTTTTTCAGTACGAATCTTTGCTTCTTAAATAAGAATAGACCGCACTAAAACTTCGTCCAATTTTGTCAGCTATAGAACGCCTGGTTAGTCCTTGTTCTTCTAGTAAATCGATTTGAGCTCTTTCAACACTATTTAGAGATTTTGAACTACCCATTTTTCTTTGAAATACAATTAATCAAATAAAATTCACTTAAAACACTTCAACTGTTGATCTTATGTGTCAATCTCCACAGAATACTCATAAGCAGTTAAAAAAAAATAATGACCTTGTGTTTATTCAGTTGACGCAAAATAAAACTGCATTTTTCAATATTGAATGCTTTGCAAGGGAACCAGGGAAATATAGCGGTACTTTTTGAATTATTCTTTCCGATTTATTTTCTTAACATCATAAGCAAACAGTTAGCATCATCAAATGATATATAAAAAAATGGACAACGTAGCTTAGAAAATGTTTGTGCTTATTCAGTTGAAGCGAAGTGTATCTCCCACTTAACATATTTTCTTAAATTTATGTATGCCTAGAGACAAATTAAAAACACTTCCAACAGGTAGAGCCAAAAGTTTTTTCATGTCCAATGTGGGAATGAAAAATTGTTTTTTAGCATTGTACAAAATGTTTAAGAAAAAGTGTATTAAATTGTACTTTTTTTTATTTTTTTTTTAGTATATTAATTAGTATGCAAGAATAATTCAAAAATAGCATATTTAAAAACAAGAAAAAATTACATTAATATATCATATTAAGTAAGGAAAATTATGAATATGTAGCGATATATTAACCTTCGTCGGGAAGCACTAAATTCACAGTTGGCTCGTAGTTTCCATAGGTTATATCCTCCATGTTCTTTGCTGAAAATGATCTTTTAAATGAACAAATGAATTGAAATGGAGTCAGTAGCTTGATATTTCCTCCTCGGTTGCGTAAAACCGCGAAGGTATTTTCCAGACAATCTTGATTGAGGTTTCTCGTTAATATGAACTAAATACCATCTGCCAATTAGAGCATTTACATTCTGTTGCCATCCTTTTAAAAATCTCATCTTTTTAGTAACATTGGCAGACAAGTAATATTTTGGAAATATATATTAATTTCATTTAAGAAATTGACTTGCTCTTTATTTCCAAAAAAAAGACCTCCTGGATTTTTTGGGGTCTTTAAACTTTGACGAATTAAAAGTATCGTATAACCTGTTTAATCTTTCGATCACTTTAGCAGTATTGATAGATATATTAAAATATTTTTAAATTAAAAAAACAGTTTACCTTTATCTTTTAAAAAACACTACACTCTTATTTGTTAGCTCTGAAAACTAACACGTGTCACCCTGTATTGGGTTTTCTTCACTTGTTTCGCACGACTGACAGGAATTCAAGTCAATACGCCTTTGAAAATACATTATGAAAAAACGTAAGCACCGCCGACCCAACCTTATTGCAAATCCAGTGTGACCAACCACCATAAAAACTAGCAAATAAAGAGTCAAATCATTTTTATAGCTAGTTACTGTCCGGCCGTACACCGGATTGCATTATTTTTAGCGAAATCAAAGCAAAGAAGAAGCATTTATTTTCATGTTTTTGGCTGGAGACTAATTGTATAGGTTCATAATTATGTAGGTGTAATCAGGGGAAAAAATCAGCAAAATTAGCCATAAACCATTTTAAAAAAAAGTAAAGCAGGTAGCACTGCATGAAGTGAAAAGTTACACACAACGAGGATCCAGCGATAAAAGCGATCCCAACGATAAAAAAGCATTATGATAAAACCCACAATCATTCGTCTTACGAAGCACGCCGCATGTAGTGGTACAGGCAAAATATATTGTGTACCCTTTTTTCCACAGCGGTCGTTCCATAAGGGTTCAAACACATCCTGTTGACCTGCTTCCACATATTGTAGGCTTTTTTCTGAATTTTGCTTTGTAGTCGTAGGAAATGCATAATACGTCATATCTCTGATGTGTTGTGTTTTATTTTTAACAAAAGTCTCAAACTAGGAATTTTTCCACAATCCTTAAAAACAGCAGTAGTGATCCCACTCCACAAAAAGGGTGATACTACAGTTTTAAACAGGTTAGGTTAGGTTAGGTTAGGTTACTGGGCTGACGGGGCAAGAGAATCCTGCGCCCGTCACACTTAGGTCAATGTAGACCCTTTGTGATACCCTGGAGGTTACGCTTCCCTTATCTGGAATCAATGAAAAACCTATGAAAAACTTAGCGGGTTTACAAACCATCCCGATGCGTTGATGAACTTGCGCAAGTCATTCACAGACTTGCCGGAGAGTTCTTCTAAATCCTGGAAGAAATATCTGCCCAGGATATTGTTTCTGATATGACAGAGTGCAGGGCAGTGACAGAGGAAATGCGGGGTATCCTCATTCACCTCCTCGTCCCCACATCCTCTGCAGAGTTCATCTGTGCTGAGTTTTAATTTCTTTGCATGGTAGCCCAGCATGTTGTGTCCGGTGATAACACCTGTGAGAGAGGACAAAGAATTTTTGTTCATTTGAAGGATTCTCTTGGTCTTTTGTTTGTCATATAGTGGCCACATTTTCCTTGTAATAACACAGGAATCAAGGGCACTCCATCTTTCGTTTGCTGCCATCAGTGTTTTATTTCCAATCACCTGTTTAAGGTAACAGGGTGGGGTTTTTACTGTGGTGTCAGCATCCCTTGATTCAAGGGAAGATCCTTTTCTTGCCAGCTCATCGGCTCTTTCATTTCCTGGGACACCACTGTGTCCGGGGACCCAGCAGAGTCTTACAGTGTGCTGCACGCCAAGAGCCCGCAGCTCTTCGCGACAGCTTCTTACAAGCCTTGATTTTATTTCTGTGGCGGAAATCGATTTTATTGCCGCTTGGCTGTCAATGAAGAAGGTAATATCAGCATGTGGTATTGCCGTCATTGCAGCCTGCTTAGCGGCTGTTGTCACCGCCAGAACCTCAGCTTGGAAGACGCTGCTGTAGTCGGGGAGTCTGATCGAGCCAGATATTCCGAGCGTTTCTGAGTAGAAACCTGCACCAACGCCGGTATCCATCTTGGAGCCATCTGTATAGATGGGGATCGTTGTTGCATGGATTGGTACTTGATTATCCTGCCATTCTTCCCTACAGGGAAAAGAGACAGTAAATGGTCTTATAAAATCTAGTTTGGGAGTAATGTAGTCTGTGCATACATTTCTACCCGTAAATTTCTCTAGAATCTGTGCATGCCCTGTTGTACTGGGCTTCCAGTTTTTTGTTTGGTTTAGCCGCAAGGCACTGTTTGCTGCAGATTCTTGTACGAAAAGATCTAGGGGTTTAAGATTGAGAATTACCTCCAACCCCGCTGTAGGGGTGGTTCTCATAGCCCCAGTAGTGCCAATACAGGCAATTCTTTGGACTCTAGTCATAGTCTTAAGGTTGGTGGCCTTACACAACCCCTGCCACCAGACTAAATTACCGTATGTGAGTATCGGTCTAACTACCGCCGTATACAACCACATGATAATTTTGGGACTAGGTCCCCAGGTTTTGCCGAAGATTCTATTGCAGGCGTATAAGGCTACCGTTGCCTTCTTTGCTCGTTCTTTTATGTTGAGGCTCCAGTTTAATTTTCTATCCAGAATCACGCCAAGATACTTTGCGTATTCTGATGTTTGTAGTGGAGTACCCTCAATAGTTGGCGGATTAAATTGCGGTATAATCCTTTTATTGGTGAAGAGGACCAGTTCTGTCTTTTGTGGGTTAACCGCAAGTCCGCAGCTACTGGTCCAGTTACCAACCATAGATAAGGCGTTCTGTATTTGTTCACTTAGAGTGGATGGGAATTTTCCTGTCGCTAGCAGTGCTAAGTCGTCAGCATATGCTACTGCCTTGACTCCACTAAGTCTGAGTTCAATCAGAATCTCGTTTAAAACGAGTACCCAAAGAAGGGGTGATAGGACTCCGCCTTGAGGGGTTCCTCTAGATGCTGACACCTTAATTATTTCACCACCTAACTCTGAGTAGATGCATCTTCTTTTAAGCATGCACATTATCCATTTAATTATGGTATTCTCCACATTTAGGTTGACTAGGGCTCTTTCTACCGCTTCCCCTTGGACGTTGTTGAAGGCACCTTCAATGTCCAAGAAGGCGGCTAGAGTATATTCCTTGTCCCTTAGTGTCTTTTCTATGGTGCTGACGACACTGTGGAGTGCTGTCTCTACACCTTTGCCTTTCGTATATGCATGCTGAGCTGGGGATAAGACCTCTGGACTCAGTTTGCTACGGATATAAATGTCCATCAGTCTCTCAAAAGTTTTTAAAACAAAAGAGGTTAAACTGATTGGCCTAAAGTCTTTGGCGGTAGTGTGACTAGGTTTCCCAGCTTTGGGTATGAAAACCACTTTAACTTCTCGCCAAACTTTGGGTACATATCCCCATTTTAGGCTACTTAGGAAGAGGTTCCTCAGATGTGGGGTTATATGTTCTTCACATCTTTGTAGCATCATAGGGAAAATGCCGTCAATACCCGGAGATTTATATGGGGAGAAGGAATTAATGGCCCATTTTATCCTTTCTTCCGTTATAATCTCCGCTGTTGTTATGTGCTCCGTGTAGTGCTCTTCTTCCGGATTATTATGCTCATTAATGCATCCCGGAAAGTGAGTCTCAAGGAGGAGCTTGAGTGTTTCATTGCAGGATTCTGTCCAGTTGCCGTTGGGGCCCTTGAGAGATCCCAAGGCTACTGGTTCCTTAGCAAGTAGTTTCCTGAGCCTAGCTGATTCCGCGGTGCTTTCCATTTTACTACAGAAGGATTTCCACGAAGATCGCTTTGCTTGTTGCGTTACTGCTTTGAATTTTCTTTGACTGGATTTGTATGTTTCCCAGTCATGGTCAGATCTTGTACGTTTTGCTACATTAAAAAGTTTTCTAGTTTCTTTCTTAATGTCGTACAGTTCTTTTGTCCACCATGGAGGAGTCGATTTTCTTTTACTCCTCGTTTGTAGGGGACATGATTTTTCGAGCGCTTTACCTAGGATTTTTCCCAGATTCTCGGCATTCGTGTCTGTACTCTCTGGTGCATACGCAGCATCTGTCTGGAGAGTTCTTAAGTTCTTTCCCACTTCCATATTGAAAAGGTCCCAGTTAGTTTTTCTATGGTTCCTATATGATATTGGGGGATCGTTTGTGTCTGGTATCAGGAATTCAATGATTTTGTGGTCAGAGAATGTTTCCTCCTTTAATACCTTCCACTGATCTATTGTGATTGTATTCGAGTTACTTAATATTGTAACATCGATTACTTCTTGCCTATTTCTAATAACAAAAGTTGGTTCTGAACCCCTATTAGCTATAAGTAAGTTATGATCTATAAGAAATTCAAAAAGTGACTCACCCCTTGTATTTGTATTTGAGCTACTCCATAGGGCATGGTGGGAGTTAGCATCACATCCCATCACCAGGTCCCATTTTTCCCGTGTAGCACGTTGAACAAGAAGGTGGGTCAGATCTGACGGTGGTCCTTCCGTTGCATCATAGGGCATATAGCATGATGTAAGAATCAGCGGAGGGAGCCCGTTGCGCTCAAGTTTTACCGTCACGTGGTCGTTATCACTGTAGGTAGATAGAAGAAAGAGGTTAATCTGTTTCCTAGCTACTATACAAGTTCTGATCTTACTATTTGGATCTGTCTGCACTGTTTTAAACAGGACAAGTCCCTTCGAGTTTAAACCCCTTATTCTGCCTCCTGCTACCCAGGGTTCTTGAATAAGGGCTAGGTCTATTTTTCTATCCTCCATGAGGTAGATTAGGTTGGCGCTGGCCGCCTTACTGTGATGAAGGTTTATTTGTATTACCTTCATCACGGTTTTTTGGCTCCCCATCCTTGTTGGTTTTGTTGACTTTGTTCGCGATAAGCCTAAGCTTGCATCGGTTTATGCCGACGCGTACTTTAAAGTCGATCTTCTTCAACAACGGAATGGATTTGTGACTAAGCAACACTATCACTTCCGTGCCTGATTCACGGTATTCTCCCATCTCGATCACTTCCCAAGCGTGGCTCAGCTGATCGGTATTTAGGGATCGTAAGTATCTCTCGATACGGTCCTTAGGGATATGAGGCCCTCGTACAACAAGTTTGGCTTTAGGTCTTGTTATCCGTACGATCTCTTTTTTGTCGATCAGACGAAGGTCGGCGTTTGGCCATGGAGCTTTCGTCCTGGCAATAAACTCCTTGAGCCATGTGAGGGTGTGTTCTTCCTCACAGGTCATGAGTTTGAATCCTTGGATGGTATTGAGGGTGCCAAAAAGCGGGAGGGGTTCCTTGTTTTTTAGGATGGCCTCGTTCACCTCATCTAGGATTCGAAGTTCGATGAGTCGCCATTGGTCCTCTGTCAACTTCCGTGCAGGATTTCCGTAGTCTACTACGGCTACTTGTTGGCCAACTGCGGTTGGTAAAGAGACCTTGGCTTTCTTCCTAACATTTGTTTGAGAGATTGGAGAAAGCGTGTCGTTTTGCCTAGCTCTTTTGGACGTGCTTGCAATCGGGTCGAGCTTGGATTGAGTATCCTCTCTCGTGCCAATTACAGGGTTCCTAAGTCTGGCTGCGATTGGGGTGGAGAGCAAAGGGCTTTCTTTCCCCTTCCCAGCCGGTCTTTTGGGAATTGTCCTAGAGCTGGGCAAACGTTTGCTCTTCTCCGTTGGGTTGTCGGGTATGGTCTCCAGTCGTTCTTTAGCCTTGTCGAGGGATAGCTTCTCCTTCTCCGTTAAGGCTTCCGGATTTTTGCTACCCATCCTTCGGACGATCCTGAGCGCGTTACGCCTTTGCCTGCGCAGGATCTCATGCTCCCCTAGAGGCCTCTTTGGCTTGGGTTTGCTGGGGACTTTAGAGTCTAAGGCTCCTTGGGTGTCCCGTCCGGGATTGGAGGGCTGTGCCTCCACGACTGTTTGGCAACTGTCCATTGTCGAGTTATTGACGTCACGGCTGCAGTTGCCTGGTTGGTGAGGGGAACCTGCATCCAGATTGCAAGTGGAGCTGAGGCTCTGGATGTTCTCCAGCTGCAGTTTCCTCTCCCCTACCTCCCCAGTGACCATCTTCTCTCCTTCCAGGCCCGTACGAGCAAGAGGCTCGATGCAACGCCTGGCCGGTGAGTCTGGTGGTCCCGGGGTCGGTTCCTGTACCCGATCAGTCTCCGTGTCAGTTTTGTTGTTAATATTAGGAGCAGGGAGCACCTCCCCCTTCTCTAGACCCGTACGAGCAAGAGGCTCGATGCAACGTCTGATCGAAAGGTTCGGTGGCTCCTCGGTGGCATCCTTTGGCAGAGTGATTGGTGTGGTCGACCTTTCCCCTGGATGGACTTTGCCAATCTGGGAGGAAGGTGGCCCCATCAATTTACTATCGCTAGTGTTATCCCCAGGATTAGCTTCCGCCGGTGTACGAGCAGTAGGCTCATTCTCCGTTAGACGCTGTTCCTGCAGATACGCACGTGCGTTATGAAGCCGTTTGCGGTCAGTCTCTGTCAGTTCTTCCCATCTTTTCGTCCCTAGTCTCTTTACTGTTGTCCTGCAGTTTGTTAGTTTTTTCCGTCTGGAGGAGGTGGACAATAAAGAGAGGTTAGAGCTAGCGACGGAACAGCTGTCGCTGACATCAAGGTTCATGCCCTCCATGGCAGCATCTGTTCCAACGCTTTCTCCATCCCATACTCCAAGATTGGCAAATGGATTCAGAAGAAGGTTTTCTTCTTCCTCCGTCAGTTGTTGTTGTTCTGTTTGGGGATCGGTTTTTCTAGAGTCAGTGGTGCCCGATCCTTGCACCTTAGTCTCTTTTGTTTTGTTTTGTTTGTTTGTTTTGTTTAAATTGTTCATTGTAGGTCCCACGAGTAAGGGGGAAGGAAGGTCCATCTGCACTCACCCCCTGTATGCAGATAAGGGGAATTAGGGTTAAAACTGGAGGTCCCCAGGTATCCAGAGTTTGCGCTAGCGACTGAGCACTCCCTCAGCCATGCAGGTCTCGGCGCGTCGTACCTTACCTTGGATTTGATCCCTTTTAGTTTTCCACCCCCTCTTTGTCGATTAACAACAGAGAGGGGAGTACTTAAGCCCCACCACCACGACAAGGTAGGTGATCAATCGGGGGGACAGTTTTAAACAACTATCGTCCTATTTCTTTGTTGTCGGTTTTTTCAAAGGTTTTTGAGAGAGGTGTTAAATCTAGAATGTTATCGTATCTAGACAGAATACATTTCTTTAGTGATTGTCAGTTTGCATTTAGAAGTGGAAGGTCTACTGAGACCGCACTATTAAAATTAACTGGTGAATTATACAACAGCTTAAATTCGTCTGAAATACCGGCTTCATTGTTTATTGATATAACTAAAGCTTTTGATATGGTGGATCATTCGATACTATTAAATAAACTTTACCGCATAGGGTTTAGAGGCTATGTATACAAATGGTTTGCTTCTTACTTAAAAAACCGTAGACAAATGGTCAGAATCAATAACATTTATAGCTCCCAGAAAACTATAGCACTCGGTGTTCCACAAGGATCTGTTTTGGGTCCTATATTGTTCTTAATTTATGTAAATTCATTATTTGATCAACCTTTTAAAGGTAAAATCACATGGTTTGCTGATGATACTGCTCTCTCGTATTCAAGTAGAAGCTTGCTTAATATATGTTGTGACGTAAATTATGACCTAGACTTACTAAGGAGATGGTTTTTGCAGCACAAATTAGTTATCAGCGACAAAACAAAGTTTATGATTTTTAACCTGAAGGGATATTTTGCGGATATTTTGCCATTTTTTTACCATTCTACTAATTGTTCACGTTTTTGTTTATCTGACTCAGGTCAAGGTTCCCTTAACTATTTGGCATCGTGCTCCAATAAATGCTTTAGAATTGAGTGTGTTGATAACTTTAAATACTTAGGTATTATATTATATATACAAACTGAGCTGGTATAGTCACACAATTTATCTTAAACGTTACTTTAACAAAATGGTGAGACAATTATATCACCTAAGTCTTTATTGCAATCAACCATTACTGAAGCTTGTGTATAATGGACTTTTAAAGTCAAAGCTACAATATGGGATAAGCTGTTGGGGTGGTGCCTATTTTAACAAAACGGATCCATTACTTGTAAGCCAAAAGCATGCCGTTAGAATCATATGCAGGGTGAATCGTAGAACTCCGAGTTTTGATTTGTTTAAGAACCATCAAATTCTTCCGTTAAGGCACCTTTACTGCTACAAAGTCCTTTTAATATTCTTTGATAATTCGGGATTTTACGCTGTAATAACTAACGAAAACTATAATTTGCGAGTAAATGCCAGACATTTTGTAACTGCTCTTACAAATAATAAAGCCCATTTTGCACGATTTTACTATGCTACCGCACCTCGTCTCTTCAATTCGCTTCCAGATACTGTTAGACGTGAGAGAGTGAAAAGTGTATTTTTGAAGTGTATAAAAAATTGGATTATGTCCTTTGATTATTCAGCCATAAATGGTTTCTTTACGACCTGAATCTTGCTCATTAAATGTCATAGTATATTTTATCTTTCCAACCTAATTACTTTTGTATCTAATATTAATTTTTTGTTTTCCGATTGTAATTCCCCATCAATAATTAATAATTCGTAAATAATTTTAGTAATTTCCGTCCTACATTCGACACTTGTCATTGAACAACTGATTGTAGTAACTACGAGTATTTTATACTCCCTTTTATTTTATAAATGAGTAATGTAAAACATTTTAATTTGTATAAAATTGTATGAAATAATAAAAAAAAAAAAAAAAAAAAAAAAAAAATGTAGACACTTTGTCCTTATACATTATGGATATACTCTGCACCAAGCCAACGGAATCGAAAAAAAATTAAACAAATAACAAATATGGCAGCCGACTTATGGCTCAGCTCACCGCTAACTCGCGTTGATTAAAAGAAATGTGATATTTCAAAGTGCTACCAATTAAACGAGAAATAAGTTTTTTGGTTGAATTACAGAAAATATGTGTGCTCATCGAAATTCAATTAAGATCAAATCCATTGCATTTGATTTTTGGAAGAAAATAATATTTTATAAAGAGAATATCCTGTTATATTTATTGGCAGCGCAAAATTGTATCGAATTGTATAAAAGTGTATTTGTGTACTTGAGCAAAGTCAAGTGTATCGAAAAAAGTACAATCGTATCGAATTTTGCAACCCTGGTCCAATGTCCACGGACATAATGGCCATCGAAACGTGTGAATGTAGTGGAGATGGATCACAAGTTGATCCCAAAAAAGTACATACCGCCCTCTGCTTGGCTTCACTGTTGGATTTGGAGTAGGTGCAAGGTTTGATATACAAAAAATGTTGCCCGACAAACTTTGTTTTCATTTAATCCAACCTCGCAGCTACTCTAACGCCCCCCACCCCCCGCCCCCACCCCCATATACATTGCACTTTTTTGGTATCCACTTGTGATACCTCACTCTACTACATTCACACGTTAAGTCCTGATAGGGTCGTTCATATGTCCCGAATTCAATTCGGGGCTTATTTCCTATTAGAGTACATAAGCCGCGGATATTTTTTTCGCAACTTATGTCACTACACCATTACAAATACCGTCTCTCTACTCTCTGGTTCTATCGTGTACGGTCCAATGAACCACCAGCATAAATTAAGGCTAGTACAGTCATTCCGTCTATCATACCACTAAAAAGCGTGTACGAGTTGAGGGGGTTCAAGATACATTTTTTTGAATAGGAAACATCGAATGCAGTTAGGCTGAAATTATTAATGGTAGAAATAGGGTCACAGGATTTGTATAGGTATCTTTTATATTGTACACATTTGATAATGTAAATCAGTTTTCGTTTATCGAGTTTCATTATCGATTCCAACTCAAGTTCGTTGTGATTATTTTTCAACAAACGGTGAGTGCCAGAAAAACAGGTATTCCCATATATCAAACCTTTGAAGTTGCCAAGTGTGAGTCGCAAGTAACAGCTTAATTATCCAATCTCTTCTCCTTTTTTTTAACCAGCACTTCCCTGACACTGTTACTCAATATTGCAACCGACACAGTGTGCCTATATGTATAAGTCAGTGTTGTAACGTTAGAATCAAATCTAAATCAAATTTCTAGGCTTATTTAACATACAAAGTCCTGGAGGGTGGTGGCTGCCTTCTTATAAAGCATATTGGGATGCTCGAACCTGCCACACTGCTAATATAATTTCTGGTGTTCAGTCATTTGTGATGCTGCACAGAATGAATTAATTATTAAGTTTGATTTTCCATATTCATTTTCGCCTAGCGTTGCTGTTTACCCTTAATTCAGCCTTTCGGATAAAGTTTACCATGTAGGTGCATACTTCAGTTGTGTGCTTTACATGCATGAAGTAAGCATTTTGGAAGGAATATTGGTTAATCACCAGAGTCGCGACAGTACGTTACAGGTACCACAGACAGTTTAAGATACTTACCGTGTGTTCCCGTGTTTACAATTGAATAAGTCAATCAAGAAGTTTATGCTGTTCTGGCTTTAGATTTTGTTTTCTTGTTGTTTGATTGCTTTAATAAGGAATCTTTGATGCGCGCTGGTGAGATAGATGTTATGACTATGTATCCGCGTTGATAACTCTTGAGTCTTACAAATTCGATTATCAACAAAAGTCAATATCGACGTTGTAAGCTTATGCAACAGCAAGTCGGTAACGCACTTGGAATGTCTGCTTAAAATTTAGATCGTTTTTTGTTGGAAAACACGGTTCCTTATATCCATATGGCTTCCGACACGGTAGATCAACAATTAACCAATTGTTCAGATTGAGGCAAATACTGAAAACAACAAATACATCAATATGGTTTCAATACGCGGACGATATCGACGCCGTGGTAGAAGCTTTTGCGGCGATTAAAGAACGGGCAGAAAGTACTTGTTCTTAAAATCAACCAAGACAAAATCGAGTTCGTTCTGACAACAAACAAACAATAATTGGTATCTGTTGATAGTAGCGACTTTGAGGTAGTTAGGGACTTCTCCTTTGGGGTGGCGACGGTGTATAGGTTAGTGCTTGGCTTGTTCAGTGTTCCACCCATTAATGGAGAGAAAAGAATGACATCTTGTTTTTTTTAACCTCTACACCAAAAAGAGTCTTTCTACCTGTTAGTACAATAAACATTTACCGAGTCTGACTGCTCTGGGATTTGGCAGCCACTTCTACCTACCTACCCTTATGGTGTATATACACAGCGCCGGCCTTTTTCAATTTAACACCTACAAATGCAATGCCATTGTGGACGTATTTCATTGCCTACTATTAGGTGTTAGAACTGGAAAGAAGTAGAATAGGCGCGATCAATTTGCAAGGCAACTACTAGTCCCTACTATTTCACCTTTCCTCATTGATCAAATAAATCACGTGATCATCGTGTGGCAAGGCAAGTGATAGAAAATTAATTAGTAGGGAACTTGCACTTGCCTTGCAATTTGAACGCGCTGAATGATACGAAAAATTGGTTTGTGCATTGGGTATTTTTTTTTTGTTTTTTCCTTCACCGGCGGCATTTAAATAACTTTAGGGAGCATTATGGTGAAGTTTTGTTTTCAAGTTTAATTTGCAGAAACTTATACAAGAATTTATAAGTGCACATATGAGCAAGCATACGCTACACTTCTTTTGATTTTTATTTTGCGGATGTTGGCTTCATGGACAGATTCGGTAATTGAACGCCTAACCTTCCGACTACCACTACACTTTTGCCACCCGCGAATAAACAGTGATCCTGCCAGTTTCATATATGGCTCCGGTAAGCAGTAAAAAAGAGCTGTAACTGGACTAATTTTAGTGCGTCGGCTCCTGCTAACTAATATCACAATAACAAAAAATAAATAAAATAAAAATAAATAAAATAAAATAAAAAGCAAACTTTACCTACGACTCATTTAAAAGAAAAACAATTAGTTGACTATTTGGGTATGTGTGCGAGGAGGGAGTATGAAAAATAAGATTATTCAACCGCGAACTCTTTCAGCTGTACCGAAATGCGGATGTTTTGCAAAAAGCTAAAAAACGCCGACTACACAGGCTCAGTCATATCCCGCAAATGGGCAAAAATGCCAATAAAGCCCCAAATTTCAGGACGATAAGGAAGACCGAACCTCATTTTGAAATACCAAAATACAACTTTGTCACATCTGCATACATTTTTCGAAACTTGTAACGCAAGCCTTTTCAGTTCTAATTCTTAAAAGGGCTGCTTAGGTTAGGTTAGGTTTATGTGGCTGTCGGCCGAAGCCGACACACTTAGACCAATTTAGGTCCATTGTGATACCACGTAGGTATGTATGCCAACGACACGCGGTTGTTCTCAAACGGTCCCCCATCTACGGGGGCTGCTTACTTTTAGATTTTAGCTCTTAGCGAGTTCCCAATAGAGCATTGCTAATTCTATTGACTTACACAATGCCAAACATTGCAACCAATCGACACAATCAACAAGTGACGCTTCCCAGTAGAGCATTGCTCATTCGATTGACTTAAGCCTGAACTACATCGAAACAAAAGTGGGACAAAGTACAAAAACGTGGAAAAAATCGGATGTACTGCTTCATCGCATAGTGCGCTCTGCATATTTCTTCACATTTTTTCAAAGATCGAAAATGTTCCAGCTTTCACTTATCGCAAAGCTCTAGAAACAAACAATCAAAGAATACTTTACGAGACTTTCCACTAGATGACGCTTCCATCACATAATTTCTGTCAGTTTCGCAGGGAAAAGCGCTTCTGACAAGCAAGTGACAATTAATAAACGATGGAGAATGCGATTCAAAATGGAAATTTTAAAATGTCCAACGAAAAGCTTCTGAGCTTTTTTAGTTTAGATTTTCATCAAAGATGTCGTATAAATATGTGTGTGTCTTCGATGAGTTTCGATGTTTTCACTTTTTTGTACTTTTCTTCACTTTTGTTTTGATGTAGTTCAGGCTTTACACAATGCCAAACATTGCAACCAATTAAACAATCGACAAGTGACGCTTCGATTGGAAATCGACAACCGCAATCGGTACTTACAATACCAGATGAAATTGTAGATAAAACTTATATTATGTTATGTTTTACCAAGGAACGTGAGGCCCGTGGGTAGTTATTCACTGTAAGTCGCAAATATTTAAACCTTTTTAAAGGCAAAATAAACTGGGTCTAATCTTAAAAAATCGCTGTATCTCCAGGTGCCAAAACTTATCAAAATCCACCAGCAAAAGCACAATATACTAGGTAGGCATTCCTCCTCCCCACACTACTGACAACTCCCTCTGATCAGGACAAAATTGTCAATAAAAATTAAATTTGGCCATTTATCTGGTATCTGCTACTTAACACTCCAACTATCCCCCCGCAAATGAAAGAGGATACTTTGAAATTGAAATTTATTTTCACCTGGATGTCATGTTTTTGTTTTAACACAGACACGAAAAAAAATATACAATTGAAAAAAAAAACATTTAAAAATAAAAATCACTCAATCGATTTCCACCAGATCCACTGAATATTATCATCTGGTCTCTGACTCGACTTCAATCGTAAACTATTAAAAAATGTTCACCAATTTATACTTGTGTGCGACGCCGATACGCCCACTACCAATATCTACTTAATTGAAAAAGAAAGCATCGTTCCGGACCCGGTTTTAATTAATTACCCTCATTTACCTGATTGCAATTATAAAACACCGAAACGACAGACAGTTGAACTTGGTCCGAACTCTTCGAACACACACCCCTCATTCATTTCCAACTCGAGACAATGCCAATTTAAAATTCCATTTTGTGTATGTTTGGAGCCGTACACAATTCAATCACAAAAAACAGACAATTAATTAGCTTAAATCAATTAAATCAATAAAACAGCCTTAAGTTGTTTTGTCATTCCAAGAACAGAGCGGGACGCTCCTCCTCCTCCTCCTCCTGCCGTCTCGCTAAAAGGTAGTGAAAATGTAAACACAATGCGACAAATCACTAACAATTTATCATTTAAGGCCACCGACGAACCTAGCCATTATCACTCGTCTCGTAATCGGCAACAGCAGAATCCAACAAAGGACCTCTGTCTTTAGGAATGTGTGTTCCTATTAAAAAAAAATATCAAATAACGACGAGACAATAACGTAAGAACCTATCAATAATTCGGGATTTAAAATAGCTTAGAGCAAGAAGGAATTGTACCCAAACGCCAGTTCTTAAGGGAGACAAAAAAAAAACAGAAAAAAACTGAAATTGAATCGAAATAATAGCAGTAGGTCATAAAGGATCTATTTGCAACTATAGCTTGACACATTTCCGTCTTCTTCGTTCGCCAGCAGGCAATAATAACGAGCGATAGACTTCTATTCTCACAAAAAATGGCGCCCTAATAGCAAGGTGAAAGCACATATCCTTATAACGGAAGAAAAAGAATGAGCGATTGTCGTTGTTTCAAAATATTTTCTTTTTTTGTTGGTTCTGTTTGTTTTATTATCGCCATAGCGAGAGAATGTGGTAGCGGTACTTTTTTGTATCCGTTATTCTTCACAAATGTACGTTCGTTGATGATGATTGAAATTAAGCTTCAGAAAGAAATTTTCATATATGTAATTTGGATAGACAGTTGGTACAAATGATTGGAGGATTTTTGTTTACATCGTCCTTGACGCAAAAACAGGGAACGTATTGTGTTGTATTTGTTTTTTTTTTGTTTTATCAAATTAGTTAGCTAACAAATGATGGCTTCGGAAAAAATGAATTTGGGAATCGAAATAAATAGCCAACTATAAATTATCATGTAGAAGAATGCGTCAGGGAGGACATTGGGAATATATTACGATTAAGGTAGTAGTGGGGAAATCTGAAATTAATGAAGTGTAAGAGAGTTTTGTTCGATGGAAGCACGTTTTGTGGGACTTAAGGACATTTTATTATAGCGTTAAAAGTATATCAGCTATTATCGATTTATGATAATGATGATTTAGGAGCGGAATTGGTATCATCCTTTCGGCAGAGCTTCTGGATCATTTTCAAAATCTACTGACCGTTTGTGGAATTAAAGTCAGTGCATATGATCCCCAGCCGAATGAGAGAAAGACATGTATTCCGGCTAGACTTTTGCAATCTCACCAAGAATATCCCAGCTAAAAAGCTTTTGCTTTTGCTTTGAACGGACATGTCGGGAAGTCGAACGAAGCACATTAAGAAGGTCATGAAACTTTCCGCCTGAAGATTTTCCACGTTCTTATCGTTCTAAATGCCATGTTCGTCAACTTAAGCCGGCACCTGATTACTTATAGTAGTGGCGGAAATGAAACCCAACCCAGCCAGCACGTTTCATGAAGCTTCGTGTTCAAGATTGCAAAGTGATTCTGGGAGAGGCAATCGCCCAGTAACAACGAGAGGGACGAACAAAAATAATAAAAAATGGGAAAATAAAGGAACGGACATAAGAAAATGCGAAACATTAATTGCCAATATGCAAAATTACCTCTACTGATGAGGTCTTCAAATGGGCGGCATTCAAACATTGGTCAAAGTGCCTCTCTAATAATACAGATCTTGTAAGAAGTCCTCGAAGAGAAAGTGCGCCCGAATTCAAGCACAGTATGTGTAGAGATTGTACCGGTAGTTAGAATCGGTTGCTGACAACAGGTTATCCACGAAGGAGAAATGCTGAGGAAATCCGTTTGCCAAAGTTCACCAACAATGCTCGAAGGCTGCTTCTTGCGGATGAATAAGAAATAATACACAGGTGGCAACAGTATGAGGGACTAAAAACAAGAGTAAGATTCCCCGCTGGAGCCAACAAGAAGTTCCTTATGAAAGTCGGTGTACACCAGGGAAGCCCTCAAGTCCCTTGATATATTGGGATTTTGACCTTTTGTTGTGTAAGGAGAGTATTAGCTGTAGCCCTGCGCTCACATACCGTTCATTATGTTAGACAGCGTACAAAAATGGGCGGCAGATAGGACGAAGATGCTTCGCATGACAGCAGGATTATATTTTAGGTCCCCTTAGACACAAATGGTTGAAGAAGACGACTTTTAGGTCTTATAAAATTGTTTTTACCTACACATTGTAATCTACAAACATTTAAAACAAACGTGCATCGGCATATCTCCCTATCTTTTAAGCCCAATTTCCTTAACGCCCACTCTGTGTAGCTATTACATTATAAGGGTACTCAAAAATCCCAAAAAATGGCCTTTTTTGTTTCTTGTTCTTATATTTATTTATTTATTTTTACTGGTCCGCCTTAGGTTGAGGTTAGGTTGAGGTGGCTGTTAGCCGAAAGCTAACACACTTAGACCAAAGAGGTCCATTGTGATGCCACTAGGATCGGGAGTATCTACCACTACCCGCTAAAACCATTTGGAGCTTCTAATGAAGCGTGATAGACTTCTAACATCTGAGTTAGCCAAGTCACTAAGTTCATTAAGGAAGAAGGCTCCCAAATAGAGATTTATTTTATGGGAGAGTGCAGGACATGTGCAGAGGAGATGAAGTGTAGTCTCCTCCTCCTCCTCATCTCTGCAACTTCTGCAGAAGTCGTTAGAATAGACGCCAAGCCTTGATGCGTGCTTGCCTATTAGACAGTGCCCTGTGATGGCACCTATGACAGAGCTAATATGCAGTCGGTTAAGTGAGATCAAACTCAGAGAGCGTCGCAGGTCCAGCTTTGGCCAGATATGCTTGGTCGCTAGACACGTATCAATACCTGTCCACCTGAGGTTTGTACTCTCGACTGCGGCTAGCTTAAGCATGAGTTTACAAGTAGCGATGGGCATACTTAAGAAACCTTTATCAGGTAGAAGAGGTAATGCTGTTCCTTTTTTGGCGAGTTCGTCTACCCTACAGTTCCCTGGGATGTCTCTGTGCCCTGGCACCCAAAAGAGGTGAAAGTTGAACTGCTCTGCCATCTCCTCAAGAGACGAACGGCAGTCTATGGCTACGATGGAGTTTGAAGAGACTGAATCCAAGGATTTCAGCGCGGCTTGACTATCCGAGAATATGCGGATGTCCTTAGCGGATATCACGTTTCTCTTTAGCCACGACAAGACTTCCTTAATCGCCATGATTTCCGCCTGGAACACGCTACAATGATCAGGAAGACGGAAAGAGAGACTGATATTAAGTCTTTCTGAGAAAACACCACCTCCGACCCCATCACTAGTTTTTGATCCGTCGGTGTAAAAGTGGATCGAATTATCTTCCGTGCAATCAGCCTCCTCCCAGAATGATCTGGAGGGGATAGTGATTTGGAAGTTCTTTTCGAACTGTAGCTGGGGTATAGTGTAGTCGATGTTTCTTGGTAGGGACCCATGTGAGTCCAGAATGATAGAGTGGCCAATATTCGTATTGATCCACTGTGATGTGGCTTTTAAACGGACAGCGGAGCAGGCAGCTGCTTGCCTGCTGAAAATATCCAGGGGTGTTAGATGCAGTAAAATGTCCAGTGCAGCGGAGGGGGTCGTACGGAGTGCTCCGCAGATGCACAGATAAGCTGTGCGTTGCACCTTGCTCAGCTTATCACGGTTTACCGCTTTGTCTAGAGCAGTCCACCAGACAACCACCCCGTATGTCAGGATCGGTCTAACTACCGATACGTATAGCCAGTGTGATATGCGGGGCTGTAGGCCCCACTTATTTCCTATGGCTTTTTTGCAAGAGAAAAGTGCTACTGTAGCTTTCCTTACTCTTTCTTGTACATTGGGTTTCCAGCTTAACTTCTTATCGAATATTAGACCCAGAAATTTAGCTTCGTCGGAAAAGGTTAAGCTTGTACCGTTGATAGAGGGAGGGTCGATATGAGGGATTTTATATTTCCTGGAGAAGAGGACAAGCTCGGTTTTGTGAGGGTTAACCCCCAGCCCACAGCTTCTTGCCTAAATTGAAAGCTTGTTAAGAGCGTTTTGAAGGAGTTCCTTTAGAGTGTTGAGGTATTTCCCTGAGACGGCAATAGCAATGTCATCCGCATAGGCAATCACCGTGCAACCCTCCCCTTCCAGGCATGTCAGTAGTTTATTCACCACCAAGTTCCACAGAAGGGGGGAGAGGACACCACCTTGTGGCGTGCCTCTACTGACAGACCTTCTAGCGGATGAAACGCTCAGTTTTGAGTTGATAATCCTGCTTGTGAGCAAAAGATTGATCAATGCACCAAGCGATCCATCCACATTTAGTTCTGTTAGTGCATTTGCGATTGCAGATGTGTCGACGTTGTTAAAAGCGCCCTCTATGTCTAGGAAGGCAACCATAGTGTATTCCTTGTGGTGAAGGGAGTATTCTATGGTGCGTACCAAGGAGTGAAGGGCAGTTTCCACTGATTTACCCTTAATGTACGCATGTTGTGCCGCAGACAGCAGTTGCGGGCTTATATTCATGCGAAGATGGATATCAATCAGACGCTCCAGCGTTTTGAGGAGGAATGATGATAGACTGATGGGTCTGAGGTCTTTTGGACTAACATGGGAGTTTTTGCCAGCCTTGGGTATGAAGACTACTTTAATTTCTCTCCAAGCCTGAGGAATGTGAGTCAGCCTTAAACAGCTATTCATAATCATCTCCAGTGTTGGTAGAATGATGTCAGAAGTCCTCTGAAGTCCTCTGAAGTTCGGCAGGTATTATGCCGTCAGGTCCTGCAGACTTGAAGGGCTTTAAGCTTTGTAGTGCCCAAAGAAGCTTGTCCCTAGTAATCAGATTTTGAGAATTTGTTACCTGTAAATCCATAGGTGACCTGTTTAGGTTACTATGGCCGGTAATGTTGGAGCTACCAGGGAAGTGTGTGTCAAGTAGCAGATTGAGCGATTCCTCGCTGGATGTAGTCCACGAGCCATCTGCTTTCTGGTCCGCCTTAGGAGTTACTACTTAATTTTTTATCCCGACCCGTGGAGAGTCCCTGCATGAGACACTGCAGCCTTTTATCCTCTGCGATCCCGGACACGCTGCTTACAATTGTCTGGACCAAGCGCTCTGGCATCCGCTATGGCTTGATTTTTAAAACGGAGTTTGTCTTCCTTGTCGTCTCGAAGCTGGGGATTCAAAGAAGAAAGATTCTCTTCCCTGGAGCATTATTTTCCATTCACTCGTGTGGCTGAGATTGTGTAGTCGAAGTGTTTTAGCTTTTGGAACTATATCCACATCTTGATATAGGAGTTTTGAATCAATGGATGGATTCAGTTTGTTTCTGCTAGTTTTAAAAGCAAAATATCCTATGATTTATTTACAAAGAACATTTCGCGGGCTTGTTTTAAAATTAAGATTTGGCGCAGGTCAGGTGCCGAAGATGTAAGGACCGCATTGTTTTTGTCAGAAAAGGAAGTGGTTTCTGAATTGTTTTAGTTCACGTCTATCAACAACAATGTTGTACCTACTGTCATCTGCCATTCACCTAGCTTGGCAATATTTGAATACATTTCCAGAGGCCGTAATTTCTATAAAACGATATTTTGCTCTGGAGATTGACAGCTCACAAAATCCTCTGTTTGTTGATTATGTTCGCCACCAGATATTCCAGAAGAACTTTACAAATCCCCATAAAAATAATGAACTTTACAATCTTTATAAGCTGAAGTTCTTCTTCTTGTCAAAGTCGAAGTCGGAGTAGGCTGTGTTGATCTGTTTTTACCATTAGTTCGTCTACTTCTCTGCAAAGGGGAATTAAAAACAAAGAAAAAACGGAACCACCAATATTTTAAACAAAATAATACATATTACAGCGACAGCAACTTCAAGTTTAGACCCAAGCTCTCCATTCATTGTTGTTGTGCAAATCCTATGAACCTTGCGGCGCCCTTTTCAATTTTTCCAATCGTTAAAAGTTGATGTTTTGAAACAATTTTTAATCTTTTTAAACAGCGATTTTAACAGCGGGAGCAACAATTTTAGAAGCAATGCTTTTCAATGCAACACAACACAAACACATTGATCACAACTCCATGAACATCACTCCAAAGTTTTAAAAAAAATCAAAGTCGCTGTTGCTGATTCTTCAATTCTTGCGACGATGTTCTTCAATTATTCAGGTACTAGGTAAAATACATACGATGCTGATCCGAAATTATATTTCCTGTGGTCTCCCTCTCTAAATTGGAAACAGCTATTATTTTGGCGAATCCAGACAGCTTAAAGGCAGTCCCATGGGTTTTACTGTATTGCATTCCGACGTGCATCATTGCATTCTGTAGAATATGGAATGGATGGAATGCCGAATTGCAGATGAGCGACCGAAAAACTATGGATACATTTCTAATGTGTTGCCACTTACACTTAAAATGTTGTACACTCATTCGCAGCTCATAATAGTAGCTACTAGCAATTCGAAATTCAATAATGTTACTTACATACCTACCTAAGCTGCATTTAATTATCCTGCAAATCTGATCCGGAAAGGATTTTCGACAGGTGCATCAACTGGTGATCTTCAATCATGTCAACCTACAGATTTACATGCACATTTGTGGCAGAGTTTCAAGCTAAACCTGCCTCAAGCTCGAATCCAATTCACTTTCAATTTGATCTTTTGATTCGGTCATGTAAACGGGGTAATTATGCAAAGTGGAAACACTGCAGGCAAGTTGAAGTCAAATTTTAGTTTCTTGCTGGTGACGGTCGGGTCGAGTCGAGTAAATGAGTCGCGTAGTGTTAATTTGTGTTTGTTCTCTCGTTTCCGTTTTCTTTCTCATAATTATTTTGTGAAAAATACGCAGTTGCGAACTTATTTGTTGGTTCTCAGTGTTAAATTGTAGTGATTTTTATTAATTTTAGTAAATTTTGCTCTGTAGCGATATATTTGTCGGAAATTTTGTAATTTTTTTTTTCCTTTGTACGAGAGAATTTTTTCACGTTTGATCGCGTTCGGGGGTTGTTCGTGTGTATAGTCAAATAGAACACCAATCTAGAACCTTCGGAAAAGGTGAATAATTATAATATGCATACATTATTTATGTTTTAACAATATTTTACACGAACTACCCATTGGTATAACTTGCATATTATATTAATTGCCTGTTTTTTCCTTCGTAGTCCTTATAGCCATTCGATTGGCGGTTAGATTTAGAGCATGTGATGCGGCCATTTTCTTTTATGTAATTCATTTGGCCCTATTGAGGTAGGTTTCCGCGGAATGGAAAATCCTCCGATCTTGTAGATTTTTGCTTCGAAAAGCTGTTCGGAAGAATACATCGACTTAAATATCCTCCGATTCTTAAAGGATCGAAGAATTTTTCATTCCGACGGAGATCTCGCTATGGCCGATTACGTTCAAGTTTCAATCCGACTGCACTGCAAGGACACTACCAGCTCTGATTGGGTTAACAATACACAGTTGATGATCACGTGAGTTATCAACCCAATCATAGAGGGTTGACTAGTAGTGCACTTGCAGATGACATGGAACTTGAACTTGCCGTAAACTAGCCAAGTGCTTGGTCGTTAAATATTTAGAAGCAATTTTGCAACCTACGTGTACCCAATGGGGGCTTCAATTGTTTAATATTAAAATCAAATCCTGGGAAGATCCTCTATACTGATCTTGCGATATTCCGCTTTTTATAATCATTTTATTCATTACTCCTTTATATTCATTTCCAGGTTCGCTTGTGCGGTTCGGTTTTGTGCTCCTAGTGTGTGTAGTGTCAGATGCGGTGCTCTTGTTCCCGCTCAAGTTTGATTCGAACGCAATTACGTACGTGGCGCCACAGTCCGGGGTGGACCTGGGCCAACGCAATTATGAAACTTCAAAATTCAAATTGGTAAGTGTTCATGAATAACTGTCACTTTATTTTATTTTCATTTTATAAATATTTTTAAGTGTACAATAATTAATACCACAAGACCAAATACCCCTACATTTGTGTTTAAAAGTTTTATCTATATTTTGAAATACAATAGAAGCTCGATAAGATAAATGAAATGAAATCGAAGCTTTGTTTTTCTCTGTATAAAGCAGCCTCCATTTATGGCATCTCCCTTTTTTAAGTATTTTATCGTCTGCATAATTTATAAGAAATTTTTTTTTATTTCGCAACGCCAAACTACTTTGGGAGGCAAATTAGGAAACAAAAAAATTGCTCAAAACCGCAGTACCTTAGAACGTGTTAGGAGTTTTGAATCCATATGTTTAGCCAAACCATCGAATCTCACCTAAGGTGTCATTTGTGGAGTTGAGGTTTTCTCAGAGTTATGTGAATTCCCTTACTACCTCGAAGTTGCTGCTATCAACAGTGACATATCATCCTAGTCGGTGGACAGATGTTTGTTGAAAGCAAGGACTTCGTTTTGTCCTCGTTGACTTCAAGGCAACCTTGTTCTTCAAAAGCCTCTATCATGCCACTATGAGATCGGCTGATGATGTCGATATCGTCTAGTATCCTAGTAGTTCGACGGATCTGTAGAAGATAGTGCCTTCCGTGTCCACACCTGCCCTGCGCACTATCTGGATCAGTTTTCCCTGGATCCTGAATTCGGCCATCGCCACGTAGGGCTCCTGGCTTTAAAGCCGATGAAAAGATTTTGGGTCTCGACTTAAAATTCTTACGCATTCAAGTTTTTCAACAGCCCCAGGAGTGACCAGTTTACGTACGTTCCGGGTGCATACTCTCAGTTCATAGTCCGTTGACGTTCCGGGTCGTAATCTTAAATGAATGGTGTTCATATCCGCAGTTGGTGTATCTCTCGTAACTAGCTTTTTTTACGTTGTAAAGAAAGTGACCGCAACGGCAAAACCCCTAATCTGGAGGGCCAAACAAGAATACCTTTTGGAAGAAGTGCCAGTACTCCACTTCGGGAATGTAAGCGCTGCCGTTGACCCACTAAAGGCTCGTCCACCACCACCTGAAAAAGTTTCAACACCCTCACTTAGTTTTGAGAATCCTTAATGACCTCAGCTCGGCAGGACTTCCAGGCCTTGCCAACCAAATTCTTTTGTTATTGGAATTGTGTGGTCCAGGCATTTTCACTCACTTGGATTTAAAACTTTTACAACAAGCGCTCTTTTTCTTAGGGGTGCTGCAGTGATATTCTTAGCTCATCCCTGCATGGACATTAATAAAGGTTCATATAGAGATTACAACAATGCAGACTTATTGTCATAAACAAAATAGTTATTTTCACATTTTCTTATTTTTTCACTCTTCTTGATTTGAAATTGAGTCAAGGTGCAGTATATAAACGTCACCATCACTGAACGCGGCACTTACGTTTAATGGACGGTTTTCATTTAGAATGCTCTTTCGTAACCCCAATTACTATTTTTTCACTCACTTAACAACCGACCACTTACCTTCATATCAATAAACCATTAAATGACCGTCCGAATCCCTTCCGGCAAAGTCAATAAACCAATAAACCACATACTCTCCTCATCGTCTCCAAACTATTCAACATCATAACAATCAAAATGTCCACACTACTGGCTAATGCAGATTCATAACTCATTTCATTGTTTGGTGATTGCATCACTGGTAATTATTTTTTCTTCTGCTATGTCTGCAAGGTTTTGGCCCAAAGAAGAACCATGCAACCATTTTTATCGCATTCACCTGATGAAAATAAAAA
This sequence comes from Portevinia maculata, assembly GCA_949715645.1. Lineage (NCBI taxonomy): Eukaryota > Metazoa > Arthropoda > Insecta > Diptera > Syrphidae > Portevinia > Portevinia maculata. Next base: position 4,907,329 of record OX454528.1, on the reverse strand, counting down.
TTATGCCACAACTTTTAAATATTAAGCGAGGTCATGCGGTTTGTCATTTCAAGTACTTCGTTTTTTTTATGTTGTTGTTGCGCCTGCTTTTGTTCGCCTCATTGGGCAGTGCGGACATTTTAAGTGCCAGATGCAAAAATCTGGATGACATAGAAAAGAGGAAGGATTTTTTTTTTTTTTTGGGAGGCAGATAATAAGCTGAATAACAACAGTATAAATAAAATTAAATGTGACGTTGCAGTAGAGAAGTAGAAGCAGCAGCAGCAGCTAATGCTGCATGTATAACCGTCACAGAGCATTAAGCATCTAATGCACGTTTAATAAGTGTTTTCTTGCAATTGTAGTTGTATATTGCAGGCGAAGTTTATGTAGGAATATTAAGGATTCAATTATGTGAATTGGTGCAGATGGCATGTTTTTTTTTTGATTATATTTTCAAGGGGATTGAGATTACGTTGGATGCTTTATTTAGGTAATTCGTTTCAATGTCCGAACGTCCTTATCAGGCTTCACAACTGTTATCCTCCCACCTTACAGATGAATTTTGAAATTTTGAGTTTGAATGTAAATACAAAACAGCTTCCTCGAACATTCGAGAGTTGTGCCTACTTCGCCATCATTTTCTCTGTTTAGAACATACTTGCGTTGTCGTAGAAAGTTTAGCAGAAAATGGGGCTTGGTTCACTGTGGCGTTGTTTCATTCTCAAGTAAATCTGTCTAAGCCACGATATCTTGAGTGTAGAAGTTCTTTTTTCCCTTGTTGAAAACAAATCCAGAACTACTCTATGCCGCGCGTGCGTTCTTAAATTGTAAATCAATATCGGCGAAGGAACCATAGGTGTTAGGTTCAGAGCTCTTATACAAACTAGGCATGGTTAGCGGGATGCACTTGCACTTGAATCCGTGTCTTCAAAACAGATTTGTTGGCACAATTTTCGGGTTCTCATTCCGGATGGTCTGGAATGGAAGGGTGACTTGACTTCAGGCCTCGTGACACCATCGTGGTACACGAATGGAACCCCGATTCACAGACTCTCTGTAGTTTAGCTGTTTTTCATGTAGAGATTCGTACGATAGCTGTTTAAAACTTCCGACAAGGAGATGCGCTATCATGTGATTTCTCCAATCTCGTTCTGTAGCAAATAGTACGCAGAGTCGTCTTTTACGACCGCTGTTTTTTGGGGGCCGCTGCAGTGATATTCTTCCAGCAGCATTTAATCTCAAATCACTTGTGTGTGCGAAGCTATATTTTTGACACGAACCGAATGGACTTACAATTTAACGCCAACTACGAAGAGGAAATTTTGAGACGCCAGTTCATACCCTTCGATGTTTCTCTGACTTTCGCGATAGATGGAGCAGTGGATAAAAAAGTTTGGTATTCCTGTCTGGAATTCGAAATTATTTTCCAACAAAAAACCAAAACACTTTCCCATTATTCAGAGAATATTTCCCGCAAAATAACAATGGGACATCCAGTAACAAATTTACATAATGTGGAGCTGAAATTAGTGCTTCCGTTCTTTTAAATATGCCTTTGTATAGGAGTGAAAGGGACTACGAATTTAAGCTTCACGCTAAAGCTGTTATTGGCATCGTCCGATGTTTTTCTGGTACCTACGTGTAGACCCCCCTTTCCACTGCCCCACCTCTTGCGAACGTCTGACAAACATCCAAGTGTATCAATTGTCATGAGAAGCTTCTCAAATTTGCCGTTCGGATTCGGCGTAAAATTGTAGGTCTCTTCCACTTCGCAAAGAAAGTGGTTGGAGAAGCTAGGTTTTAGGCCCTCTATGGGCCCTTAAATCCATAATATATACATTATATAGACCCCCCTTGGTTTCATTTTCTCTTAAGTTTATTTAAGTTTTAGGGGAGTGCTTCACAAATTGTTCGATTCTTACTTAAAATGCAGAGAATATAAAGGTAATACTAATGATGAATTCTCTGACTCAGTTTTAAAAAAAAGTGGGGTTCCACAAGGTTCGGCTCTCGGTCTCTTGTTACTTTTAATTTATATAAACTCTGTTAAAACTGAAGTTCAACGGCACATCCACTGCTTTTGCATGCGGCATTGATTTTACCTATCAGTTCGATTCAGAATTCAAGTTCGCCACCAAGAACAAAATAGACCTTGGAACCCATAAGACTTCGGTTTGCTGTTTACAAATTAATTCTTCGACCTTATTTAAAATACAGAGAAAATAAAGTTAATATTAGTGATAAATTCAGTGAATCGGTTTTAAAAAAAACGGGGTTCCACAAGGTTCGGTTCTCGGTCCCTTGTTACTTTTAATATATGTATATAAACTCTCTGTTTATACAGAAGTTGAACGGCACATCCACTGCTTTTGCGCGCGACATTGCTGTTACCTATCACTTTGATTCGGAATTAAAGTTTGCCACCAAGAACAAAAAAATTGCACCGATCGTTCTTAAAAAATGTAGTCATGCAATTGCTCCATATCTTAAATATCTGTTTGAATTGGCCATTAGTAGTGGTAAATTCCCTTACCTATGGAAAAGTGTTTTTATCACACCTGTATTTAAAAAAGGCGAACGTGGTGATATCACTAATTATAGGCCTATTTCAAAGCTTTCGTGTATCTCTAAGCTTTTTGAACAAATTGTTTGTGAAAAGTTAATATTTCTTTGTCGCAGTTTAATTTGTAATGAACAGCATGGATTTGTAAGAAACAGATCCACTGTCACTAATCTGTTAAGTTTCTTGCATGATTGTTCTAATGCCTTAGAGAATAAGGACGAAATGGATTGCATAGGTATACACTGACTTCTCTAAAGCTTTCGACCCGCTGTCCCATGAAATAATCGAGTTTAAGCTCAGGTCTTTTTGTTTCCCACCAAGTTTCATAAAATGGGTTAATTCATTTCATACCTTAGATCAAGGGTTTATCAAGTCAAATTTAGAGGATCGCTATCTGTATCTTTTACAGCTGAGTCTGGAGTTCCCCAAGGTAGTGACCTCGGACCAATTATATTTATACTAGCCATTAATAATGTTAAAGCATGTATAAATCATAGTAATATCCTGATCTACGCTGATGATATGAAAATATTTAAATCTATCACTAGTCAGCAAGATAGAATTTTTCTTCAATCTGACATTAATAGCTTCGCCAATTGGTGTGATAAAAACGATTTATCCCTGAACCCTACTATATGTCAACATATGAAATTCTCTAGAAAGAATATACCTTCCACCTTTCAATATTCTTTGTCTCAACATATTCTTTGTAATGTTGACAATTTTAAGGATCTTGGGGTTTATTTCGATCCCAAACTGGTTTTTGCCAAGCATATCAATTTTATTGTTAATAAATCTAATTCTATTCTGGGCTTCGTAAAAAGGTGGGCGAAAGGATTTAATGACCCATACGTTACTATGTCATTGTACAATTGTTTTGTCCGTCCGATTCTAGAGTATGCCTCTCAAGTTTGGACACCGTTCTACAACATTCATTCAAATCGAATAGAGGCCATTCAACGTAAATTTATTCGATTTGCACTTAGAGGACTACCATGGGATGATCCTTTTAACATGCCTCCTTACAGTCAGCGTATTAAGCTTCTTCAAATGTTACCCCTTTCCCAACGAAGGCTTAATAGCGATATCATTTTTTTACAGCAGCTTATATCCTTTTAAATAGATGCACCTGACTTGCTGTCATCTATTGGCTTTAATTTTCGGTGTGGTGCCCATAATTTACGTAGTGTTGATTTATTGTTTAGCCCCCATCATAGAACGAATTATGGGAGGCATGATACATGAACCGCATGAGTAGAATCTATAATATAAATGATCATGTGAATGACTTGCATGTTAGTAAAATTAAGCTGAAAAATATTCTGCGTAATAATACCTTAATGTCTTAATTTATTTGCATGATTTGTGTTTGTATTAGTATTTTATAGGTACATAATTATTGTATTTTTAGTTGTTTTGTCCTTACCGACACCTGCACTAAATGATGAGCCTGTGGGAGCACTTTTAGTGCAGTCAAATTTCTGCTCGTGATAGTTGCTTGCTTTAAGCACTCCACGACACGGAACTGATAGTGTATTTAAAAAAAAAAAAAAAGTAGACATAGAAAGCCCAAGGCGGTTCACAAATTAATTCCTCGACCTTATTTAAAATGCAGAGAACAGACAGTTAATATATCAATGGTAAATTCAGTGATTTAAAAAAAAGTGGGGTTCCCCAAGGTTCGGTTCTCGGGCCCTTGTTACTTTTAATATATATAAACTCTCTGTTTATACAGAAGTTGAACTGCACATCCACTGTTTTTGCGCATGACATTTCTTTTACCTATTAGTTTGATTCAGAATTCGAGTGCGCCACCAAGATTAGAAACCCTTAGGTTGTGGTTTGCTGCTCACAAATTAATTATAAGCGAAAAAACAAAACTCATGTCGTTTGAAGTTTGTGGTAATGCCATGAATAACATGACTTTAATCTTTGTTTCCACGCTTTGTTTGCAGCAAATTTTGTTTACAGCTTTTTATGAACAATTTAAATTGCTCTATAAATTGTTTTAAAATTGAGTTAGTGCAGTTTATTTCTGCTATTATTGAACCAATTTTGTTGTTTGCGTCTAAGTTGGGAATAAATAAAAATAAATAAAAAAATTATTTCAACATCCTTGTAAAACTCTGAACTAAACATCTTCCTTCTGATATTAATAAATATAAACATTTATATTTATGACACCACTCCCCGAATGACCATTCTTAGTTTCCTTACACATTTCTCCACCATCTAGTCCACTATACTGGTCACATAAACGGCCATCCTTTCATTCTAAAAACCGAGAACGGATAGTGGAGGAAAAAATAAAAATAAAAATTGTCGCATCTGCAGCAAATTACCTCTCTCACCACACTCGAACAACTGAACTGCAACATTTTGTGCCCAGGCCCAGAGAAATGGGCGTTCACTATAAGATTAAAAAAAAAACACACAATTTAATTTCTATGCACTAACACACGCTGAAAAAACGATAAATGTCACAAGAAATGTCATATACGTGTGATTGTTGCCATTGGCAATATCCATTCTTTCTGTAGTGTGATCGTGCCCTAAAAACTCTAACGACGTAGGCAAAGAAAAAACAATCCAAAGTAGTCCTCTCCCTGGCGAGTAATAGTTATGGAAGAAGAAGAAGAAGAAAATAATAAGAAATATTATGAAAACGTCGCTCTGCAATAACTTTTATCCTAGTTTTTTTTTACATTCGAATGACAGATAAAGTCATCGCGCGTCCTGGCAATAGCTAAAAATTATTATTCACTTAGTGGCATATAAAAGAAGGCACAGCAATATGTGGCGTATAGGCATTGAAGACATTTGTCACAGGATATACATATGTACATACATTATGTGAAGGGAGATTGCTCTACATATTTGTTGCTGAATAGGCTGGGGCTACAAATTAATAGTTACAATGAAAGTACGTGGACGATTTTTATTGTGTCGTGGGAATATCAAATTGTTAGATTTATGGAAAATAAATTTATTGTCAGGATGTGGAAGTCATTGGTTTGGTGGAAAAGAGAATTTATTGCTGGGATAGCCAAGTGCCATATATCAGAATTAGATGTTTTGACATTTGGGAGTAAGAAAAATGTTTTTAAAGTTTTATTTGAACTGAAAATGATACTGGATCAGTGTCTTAGGAAAACCATCTACCTATCTTGATAGCAACACATTTCAAGACTTTGTATTTCAATCTAAATTAAAGACTACATGATGTAACTAGCTCACGTATTCAATCCATCCCTTAGTGCGATTATGTTTCAATTAATTTTTAAATAGCTTTTGATTAATTTAAAGCTACACCATATCCACCTTGTTTTATCTGTTCAACAGCCATCCGAAATTCCGGTAGCAGGCAATTGGTTCTATTAGTGTTTTCATTGGTATCACTGTGTGTATTACCGACCCTCCTCTGTCTGCCTCTCTCTCCCTATTCTATGCCTTTGTATGTTTTCTCTATTTACCGAAAGTTTTGCATTTTGAAACAATTAAATGAAAATACTAATTCAAAGGATTGTGTCCTGCTGAGACATTTAATATCGAAGGGATTATATGTTTTGTATGCTCTAATATGTTGTATGCTGTGAGGATGGGTATGATACTAGCAATATTGTAGTTGTGGATTACTTGTAAGTCCAGAGAGAATTTCACAATGCCACCATAAGATTTATGAGGGATGAAGAGATTTTTCTTTTTAAGTTTTTCTCTTTTTTTTTTATTCTGTCCAAAAACACATTTGTTCAAATGAATTAAATAAGAAATGTTAATTGTAAGTGTGAGGGATGCAAAAAACCTACGACTAAAAGGTGGTCTTCGCAAGCAGTGGGTAGATGAAGAAGTTTACGTTTGAATTTGTGCTTTGTGAATATTTAAAAAGGATTTTATGGTTTTGTGGGATTCTTCGAGGAAATAAATTGCTTTTTGCTGGTTGAGATGATTTGATAACATCATCGAGGGCCACCTCTACCTGGAAAAACTGACTTGTTACTACCAAATACTTGGATCGGGACGACTTTGATCCTTATGTGAAATATTTACCACAAAAATATAAACAATTCTGTCCTTTGCATTCTTTCCATTCGGCCCCAAGAATATAAAAGCAGAATGCCTAGTTTCCGAAAAAGTTGGAGTTGTCCAACATCCGACTTTATGTGTTTGAGTTAATATTTCTATTCAATTCTCCGTTTATAAACTGATTTGCCAGCTGACTATTAAAATTGAATGAAAGCTTGATGGAGGAGATCACTTTTCCATCATGATATTAAATTAAGTTATTGATATCTTTTTTTTGTTGTAGAATCGCACCGTTGCCGTTGTGATAAATGATACATCACATCTGATTAACTATCAACTGTTCTCCTGCATATGTATAATGAAAAAACAACTCAACCGTTGTAAATAGTCAACTTTATTATTGGTATGATTCAACATTTATTGACTTTATTACCGAATGAGTAAGTTTAAACAATTTTTTCTCTCTCTCTTTTTAGGTAAGTCTTCAGTTACCAGTAATCCTTATAATGTAAGTGGCCAAATCAGATATTTTATTCATATTTTTAACAAATTGCAAGCGTAAAATTCACTAAAAAAGCGACGGCAAAATAATATTATATAGATGTTTTTTTTTGTTGAGATATTACCCTTGTTGTGTTGGGAAAGTTATCCATAGTGAAGTAGGAATTCAAACCACAACCATCTGCAGTAGACTGGTTTTTATATTTGAAATTTTGTAGTCTTACCACGGGAACAGGTTGTTGGGTCAGAATAATTTGCAGAATAAAAATGAACAAATCGAACAAATAGATCCGTATCAAGACAAATGAAGCAAGAATTTGTAATAATAAAAGAAATCTAACGTTTTCAATCAACTAAAATGGATAATTTGAAAAATGTTGCCATTTTTACTAAATGAAATCCGATGACAAAAATAAAAACATCAAAGTGAAGGGAGTTTGTTCGCACAGTATGTTAAAAATAGATACTCGTCGTGTAGTCGACCATGGTAGGTGTTGAAGGTGCGTGGAGTACAAATCGGTTTCGCATAGTTGCATGCGACATTTTTGATAGGGACGCGTACTTGTATAAATAACTAGAGGACTTCCATTCCTTTTTCTATCATTTCTACTAATTTTCCTCTCAACTCCAAATCCATCTTAAATTATGAGTCGCAAACCTGCGACGAGACTTCAACGCTACTCTACGAACGACGCGTAAAATGTATCAATCGCACCAAAAAAAAAAAAACGAATCTACCGAAAGTTCATTCAGAGTTCATTCAATCTATCCGCAGCAGGATTTCACTTTTGCTTTTATCGGTTGTGGTCCGCAGTGGGATCTTGTATTTGTAATATGTGAAAAATCCTACTTCACTACGGATAGCTTTCCCAACAAAACAGCGGTATTGCGAGTGTGGGTATAGAGGTAATATTTTTGACTCAGTTCGTAGAAGGATCTAAATTTTCAAAAAAAGAAAAAACAAAAATTTTTACCATTTTTTTACAATTACCAACATGAAAACGCATTTTTAAATCAGAATTTTGTTCGCGTACTAATCGCTGGACAGTAAATAGAGTAGGAGGTACATTTGTTTTTCTTAAATCAATTAAAATTTATATGTAAAAACCTTCTTTTTTTTTGTTAAACTCGTTATAATGTTATATTTTACCTCCAAAATTATGGAGGATTATATTGTTAAGCTGAATAAGTTGTTAAGATGTTACTTTAATGAAAGAGCATACGCTCTCTCCAGGAAAAACTCATCGTCAGCTTTCACAACTGTTCATAGGGTGTTGTTCGTCTGTTCACAAACGTAGTATGTCTAAGTTTCTAAAGCATACCGAATATAAGCATGATCTCGACTCATGCAAACATTCGAGGAATTGGTTGGCCGTTTTTAAATCCGCACAGCAAATTCTCAACTCAGACTGAATTAATAAAGACTTGATGTTCCTAGTGGGTCTCGTCTCTGGTATCTGTCCCCTAAATGAGCTACTCGAAACTTCCAGAGTAAGAAGCTCGGGCCTATGTGAGTGCTGCGTTAATATCTGGCTTTTGCCAGAATAATTTTTTTCATATTTTCTTTAAATTGTATTTTAGATTTTGTTCTTCAAGGCTTGCTGTTAGATTTTAGTTAATCGACTCTTGTCGTTTTTTTTCGTCAAAGCTTGCTGTTAAATTTAACTTGATCGACTCTTGTCGTTATTTGAACCGTGGTGGTTTTGTGTCTATTTGTGCTAGTTTTTTCTGTGGAACGTAAAACCTTCAAGGCGTTTTCCTCCTTTAAATACCGACACTAAAATGACACAAAACCGCTACAACCCAAATAACGATAAGAGTCGATCAACTGAAACGCCACTCTTAATAAGGGCGATGATCTGCTTTTAATTTGAGTAAATACTGGGGTGGAACCAGCTTAAGTCAAAGTAGATTGTCGCTTTTTTAATTAACACCTATTCTTTGCTCTTTGTAAAGCGATCGTGAAAAAATTGCAGCACTTCTCATTTTGAAATATCGTTTGTACCTCTTCGCAGTCGAATTGAGCAGCTGTTGTTTTAAACTCCTGCAAATTGTTTACTAAAACAAGTTGGCTTTTTTTTATTAAATTAACGCATTTGATTGATTTTCGTTAATACCACTAGCAACAAGACTGGACGTTTTAGTCAATTGAATTATTTAAATATTTTGTTTTATTCATGTCTCTTCTTTCTTTCACGTGAAGCATTTCTACTTAATCTTCTTTTTCTGTACCCGAGGTTATGATCTAATTTAGAGTAAGAGTTATTAATCCTCCGACTTTACTGAAACCCTACTTGCCCACCTGTGGGGCCTGATCGATCTCCAGCAGTATCGGCGCGGCTCCCGTTTTTGGATCACATCATCATATTGCTATTGCTACCCGTACAGGGTCCGGCTAAGAATATCTCTGCATCAGAAATCGTAAAAGGCGACTTATTAAGGAGAAAATCACATCTAGGCAATTTTAACATCCAGGTGAGCCTAGCCAACACATTTAGCATCTTAAGTCCCGACACGACTGCAGATCACCGGTGTCGTAAAAGTTAGGTCAAACAGTTATCGTAAAAAAAGAGGCAGTTCCAGCTACTTATTCAATTGGCTCCCGACCCGTGAGACACTGCATCATTCCATCCTCTGCGATCCCGGGCAAGCTGCTCCCAGTTGTCCAGACCAAGTGCTCTGGCATCCGCGATAACTGGGTCTTTAAAACGGATATTCGCTGTTCCTTGCCTTCTCGAACCTTGGGGCTTGAATTCGAAGATCCTCTTGGCTAAAGTATTATTGTCCATTCGCTTAAAGTGGCCGAGCCAATGTAGGCGCCGTGATATAGCTTTTTAGACTACATCTTCACCTCTCTACAGCTCATAGAGTTCGCGGTTGTGTCTTCTCCTCCATTCGCCCTCCTCGCACATAGGACCAAATATCCGACGGAGTATTTTGTCTTTCAAGATCCAGTGTCAGGGCAAAAATTTGCTTGAGAAATGAAAGAGGATGCCATTTCGCCAGGTTCACAAGTATCCTGTGCATTTTTCTTATTTTAGAAGGAAAGCAAAACCTTTGGGTCACTAAATGGGTTGTTAAAAAAAATTATTGGGAATTTAAGTTATTAAAAAGTATTTTACTGTTTTTCTGTATCGGAACAGAGAATTGTTCTTTAGAATTGAATTAAGATTAAAAAAAAATGTTGCCAAATTTTAAGCAAATGTCAGAATCACTGACTTGGTTTCTAAAAAAAGAATCGTTTCAAGAATATTTAAATTACTGCTACGCTCTTCAATTGCTACGTTTCATTATATATTTATAGAAAACACAATTAGTCCTATCGAAAAGTCGGGTCGTATACGTAACATTTCCGGAAGCTTAGTTAATAACTAAGGTTCCTCGCACAGTACATTTTCAATGAGCTTACCTTCATCCACTGATTTCCACCTATTCCCGCTTCTATCTAATCAGCCATTTTTCCATAAGGTAAATATCTGTTTTTTCTGTTGTTACGAATTCGCTTTCTAAGCTCCTACTGTAATTACATTGCGTCTCATTTTTGCACAACTTCATCAGCTACATTCTAAGAATTTTTAACAATTTTCCTTCTTTTTATTCGCTCCTCATCACTATGTTTTTATTTCTTTGTATAAGGAAGTGGTGTCACTTCACACAATGGACTGACAAAATAGCTTTATTACCCAATCTGAACTATTATTTCGAGACATACATTCTCGCACCGTGTACCAGAAGAAGAAGAAGAAGAAGAAGAAAAAAAAAAAAACAAACACGAATTGAAAGGATCCCAATTTTCTTTTATTTGTTTCCAGTATTTCAATTTGCACAAAAGACCACGACAATGATAAAGCCTGTGTAACATCAGCCCGATATGGTCATTTCCATCCCCTTCCATCCCTATACACTTGTATCCACCACTTAAGAACTCTGATAAAAAAAATGTCATGCGACACACAGCCTTTTATTCCTTAATGTCCTTCATAATGAAAAAAAGGAGCTGCGAAAAAAACACATTGGAGTGGGATGACAAATGAAGTATTTTATCCATTCCTAAATTCAAACCAAGCACACATCAGAGAAGATATAAAAGCGCAAGGGCCCTTATTTCTATTGGCGTTTAGCTGTCACAGTATCCCTGTGCCATTCAAAATTCCATTCAGGATATGCCCCCCCTGCTCCCCACCGCATATTCATCACATTATCATACAGTGGGATCAGTTCGCATTGGAATCCTAGTTCTCTGTTCATAGGTTATAACCGTATGCTGGTCCGAGTTCGGTTGAGGAAAATAAAATATGAAAAGAACATATGAACGTGAACATCATCGCCATTATTTGCTTCTTACTACTCAGCGTCGCGTGGATGAATTAGAAGCGGAAGGAGGGAGGACAGCTCGTAATCTGCAATTGGTGAACCATTGAAAGTTCGCTAGCTCCCAACTGATGCACAGAAATCCATACGAGGATTGAGGACTTGAATTAAAATTGATACCGAACGCGTAGTATACTCGTATATGGTCATATCGATGCGAAAAAAAAGATTTCGGAATGATTGCACAATCAGTAGGATGGACACACACAAAATGCATACTCTTGTTGGTTCAAATCAGTTGGGTTTTGCGGTTGCATTTTTCCCAGTTTCGTGTATTATTATTCGAATATTCGAACTCATCCCGTTTCCCTGTTTGGTCGTGAGGTTTCTATTGCGGCAGAGCGGCGGTGGTAACCAGTGATTGAAATAAATCCATTCTCATGCATTTGGCTAGCACGAGCGAGTATTTTGAAAATACTTTCATTTGCCGTATATATGTCTGTCTAATAATATTTCGGTTTTGCGGTTGTAATTTAGGTTTCTGGTCGGGATCTACATATACATGGATGGAATTGGCAGATGGCTACAGTTCATTTTATTTGTACGAGTACTATTTGTTATTGTTTTTTTTTTTCAACTGAATTTACTCATTTGGTACGATTTGTTGAATATGGGCAACAACTAGGTGATTGAGTTGAAGAAGTCTTTTTTCTCTCTCTGTGTTTGTGTTCGAATAACAAGAGATTAGGTCGGTATTTTGTTTTGTTTTTATTTTTGAAATGGAAGGAGAGAAAACTTATTTAAGTTTCAATAATTGAATTGGTTAGGGTTTTGTTTTTTCGAGTTTCGTTGGTTTTATTTAACAAATTTGGGTTTTGGATAGTAACTAAGTCTTGTTTTGACAGAAAGATAAAGACGAAATAAATTCCAAGCAAAATATATGTATAGGGTGGGCCAAATAAGAGCTACCAATGTTAAACACGTAAAACTCGTGGAAAAATCATTTGTTTTTATTTTTTTTGTACATTAGGTAATTACATTTTATTTTAAATTAAGGCACTATGCATGAAATATGACGTAGTTAAATCTGGTGAACGAGGTGGCCAGGGGAAATCTTTTTTTTTTAAATCAAGCGTTCTCCAAAAAGTTGACGCAGCAGCTCCATAAATTACGTAGCAGTGTGCGCAGTCGCTCCATCTTGTTGGAACCACTAATAAGGATACCGCTCCTCCATTGGCCGCAAAAAGTTATTGATTATTTTTCTGTAAGAAGCCTCGGACATCGTTTCTGACGTTTCATCATCATTCTCGAAGGAATAAAGGCCGATAACTTTTTCGGCCATAACACCGCACCAAACAGTGCATCTGGATGGGTGTAAGGTGTAACTGATACTGGTGTGTTGCCCTTAGATTTTCGGACCCCTTCAATCTACAGTTTTGCTGTATATAAATAAAAAAGTGATTCGCGTTTAACATTGGTTGATTTTATTTGGCCCACCCTGTACCTACATAGAGCGAACTTTTTGTTGGTCATATTTTTCGTTCGAATGATGCTAAGCATGTTTTTTTATGGTTTTTTTACTTTCTCTCATAGTTAAATATAAGAGAAATGCATTCAAATCGCGCTGAAACGTCGAACTCAAACTGCGTATGTATGATTTAAAAAGTGTGCCTCCCAATTCCGTCCATCGCATCGCTTCGTACATCAGTATGTCTGGCTATATATTTTTTTCGATTAATATTCAATAAAAATCACTAGGCAATAATGGAAACCGAAACAGTAAAAAAAATGAGGAACTTGTCAAAAACAAGTTGAAAAACATAGGGACGGGCTACAGTCCTCTTGGGCGAACTGTTGGATACCCTATTCTTATTCCTATCCCTCATAAGTGGGCGTGACAAAAGTCTTAGAATTTTTGAATTGTTAAGAGCGCTCTACATATTTTGTTATATAACATTTAAAGATTTAATAGAAAAAAACGAAGCTTTTGTAAAAAAAACTTTGGTTTTTCAATAAAATTGTTTTATTTAATTGTGGGCGTATCTGTAGGCGGATTTAAAAAATATTTAAACATAAGTATAAAGGGCACCTAGAGAGTCTATATTATAATAAATATATTTCAGCTCCCTAGCTCAAACTTTGGTTTTTTTTTTTTTTAAATTGTGGGCGTGCCAGTAGGCACATTTTGTAAATATTTTCACATGAGCATAAAGGGCCCCTAGAAAGTATATATTATACTTTGGCTTTTCAATAAAATTATTTAATTTAATTGAGGGAGTGTCAATGGGCGGGTTTTAAAAATTATATCTTCCGAGCAGTTTTAGGAGTCAAAGATCATATATAAAAAATTTCAGCTTTCCAGCTCAAAATTTGATTTTTTCGTTAAATTTGTTTTTTTTGAGTTTGTGGGCGTGTCTGTGGGCGGATTTCAAAAATTCTTAATATGGTTAAAGTTTCCGCTCTCTAGGTCCAGTTTAAAGGCCTAATTTTTGCCAACAGACGGACGGACGGACGGACATGGCTAGATCGACATTACCTACTGTCGATGCTGATCATAAATATAGTATTTTTTAGGGGTCTACGGGCAATATTAAGGCCCATATTATGAGTAGCGAATCATACGAAAAGCCTTGCGAATTCGACTATTCAGTATTATGAATAGCGATTCGCTAAATTAGGTTCGCTTCAAATGTCAAAAATATAACGAGTTCGATCTTCGGTAAATTACAAGTAGCGACCCATCGCTAATATATTCGCGCAATGTGTCAAATCCAGGCGAACTAAAATATTCAGTGAGAACGCTTGCTTACGCGCTGTTTATTTTGTGCATTTTCTGATAATGAGTGGCGCGAGAAAAAGGTAGATGCAAATAAATTGTTAAAAAATAAAATAAAATGCAAAACATCGGTTTTTTCTTCTGTTCTTTTCTGGACTGGCAGAATGTTTTATTATTTTTACTTCCATCAAGTACAATTTTGAATGGGAGTTCTTATAGAGAAGACAACATTAATAGAATAAAATACACAGCGCTTTCCATTTACCCACCAGCTCTCTAAGAGTTCCTTCAATTCACTTTGATTCCATACAAAAGAGTCATGTGTGGAACCAGGATATCTCGCATCAACAAATCTAATTTTGCCATTATTGTCGCAGGCCTACTGAAAGACGAAATTCCAGTGAAAAGCAACAATCAAACTAATAACAACTTACCACCATGGCATTCAAACTATAAAACCCCTTTCTGTTCAAATATTGGTGTTGTAAATGAGCAGGGGCGATGATTCCAATGTGGGTACCGTCAACACATCCTACTATTCTGGGAAGTCTAGCTCTTTCGAAAATTAATTCCTTGCGTCTTGTTTTTCAACGTTGAACATATCTGCGTTGAGCCAAACCGGACAAATGTTCGATCCAAGTAACGCAAGAACTTGATTTAAAACTACCGAAACTGTAGGTTGCGAAAGTCCCAACTTAAAGTCAGTCCCCACACCATTTTGATAGCTACCACTACCGAGAAACCGCAGAGCACATGCAAGTTTTATTATTGGTGGAATTGCAAAACTCACAGAAGTTTTCCGCCCTGGACTTATTTTATTCAAAACATAATTAAACGCAAGTTTGTTTAATCGAAAATATGAAATAAACCTAAGAAAAGCAATAGGTACATTTAATTGAAGAAGAGGAAATAATTTTGTTCATACAAACTATCTGGTAGTTCAAGTGGGTTGAGGCTATCTCTTAAAGCTCTTCTCAGTCTACACACCATTACTGATTTGTCTGCTCTCTCGTCAGCATCCACATCTTCAAAAATTAAGTCAACATTACTTAACATTTTTTTGTTTTTTCTTTATTTTGCTTTTTCAAAAATTAAAATTCACAAATAGTTGATGCAAACAAAAATACCTGATGCAAAATCAATAATTTTTTTTTTTTCTTTATTTTTTTTTAATATATCTAATGTTATTTCATTATTATAAGTATAAATCAAATTTAAAACAAAAATTAATGTTTCATTAGTCACATCTACATCTTTATAGATAGGTACTTAATTGTAATCTTTTTGTAAATGTCGTTTAATTTCAATAAAAATACTAAAAATACTAAAATACTAACATGTGCCATTTCAGTCTGAAAATCAGTGGCAGCATTGATTTTCAAGCGAATGTGGAAGCTCGCTATTCATAATACATACTGTGATAAGCGAAATTCGCTAAAACATTCGAAACTAGGCGAACGTTCGATTCGCTACTCAGAATGTGGGCCTAAGTTATGTTACAAACTACATATGAGTCAAAATTAATATACCCTTAGATTAGAATAGGGTATAAACAACACAGAGGGGTTTTAATTTTATTTCTCTCTGACTTTGCATTATGTTTTCCGAGAATTAAGACTTTCCTTTTGTGTGGCTGTTGTGTTCACACTCACACCTATTTGAATTTTGAACTACCAGGCAGAAATTCTCTTTTTGGAGAAAATGGGTGACGTATTTTGTTGTTTCCCATGTGAGTTGAACCTGCGCCGCGTGCACCCTCTCGAGTTTTGATTTGTTTTTTTTAATTTCTTTAATTTTTTTTGGTTTTTTTTCGGACTAACTTGCGAATACTATTCACATAAAAGTTATGAGGCAACGAAAAAGTGAATTTTACATTATTTTTCCGAAGAATATTCGACAAAAAAAAAATGCACAAGGCAACAAAAGAAACTAAAAAGAAAAAAATGAGACGCAAAACAAGCTGACAAATAAGGAAGGATTTTCGTTAGTAGAGGAAGACGTCACAATTGGAAGGAGACCTAAACAAAGCTGCCCTCACTGGAGAGGCTTATGGGCTGGGGCCCAGACCATAACGCAAGTAAACGAGCGTGTGTAAACTGTTTGAAATAAAATACACACATATTTTGTTACGAACAGCTTCAACAAAATAAGTTGAACTCCGCCTTCTCTTTAAAACACAAAGGCCCCCATAAATGCTGCTTTAATCCACTGTAAACTAGTCTACCCTAATTTTGCGTACGTCTTCTGATCCAACTCCCAAATGATTCGGTCGCTTGCGAACCCCGGACTCATTAAGGAATCCAATTAACACAATTTCACAATGATTCTTTGTGGTTCTTTCAGAGCCGTACCATGTTAATTCATGCTTATGACCCCGTTTCTTTGGGCTTTTCATTTTTTTTTCAAAACCTGCCCCCCCTCCTCCTTGCAACAAACAAACGACAATCACACATATCCCTTTTCTTTCATTTGAAACACTTGAGCACTCATAAACGTTCCGTTTCCATAGTGCAAATCTATAGAAACCCCTGACAAGGAGGGCACTCTCCATTTTACCCAACTATAAAACAGCAACCAACTCGTATAACAATTAAATTTCGAGTAAATGCTAGGACTGCGCTCTTATTCTTCCTAACCCGGATGTAGGACATATCAATTACAAGTTGATGTTCCTTTTTTTTCATTCTATTTTTCATCCCCCCGCCTCGACAACTATGTCTCGACTCTATTAAGGAATAATAAAAAAAATAAAGGAATCCTTTGTTCTCGACATCCACCCAGCACTCCTTATCATTCACACTATGCAATTGCACCGAGAAGTGTATAAGGACACGATTTCTCTTGGCAATTGTTCCATGCCCGACTGGGTAAAGCGAAAAATAACATAAAAAGGGCATCATCATCTTCTTTCTCAATTCTTCAGAACCCCTGGGGCGGTGGGCTCAACGACGTGCGTGCCACTGTGTGTGGGTGTGTGACTGTCGTCCTTATTTTGCATTTTTTTTATGTAATACTCGTAGTATTCCTTGTTGTCCGACAAATTCATTTTTTCCTGTGAAAAAATAGAAAGCTAAAAAACAACAGCGACCAAGAATAAGAAACGAATATAAAACTAACTCACTACAGTATGCAACTTGAAAAGTATCAATGGCCCATCCCCCACACTGCGAATGCACTTCTTATTGTTGCTACACTACCCGGTAGCCTTGGTACAACGTGCTAAGGATTTCAATGGAAATAAAAATAATAATAAAATATAAATTATCCTCTAGTTGACATTATCACTGAAGCAATTTTGGTTTCCGTTTCCGTTCTACCATTTTCTCATTTAACTTCGTTTTGTTTTGCATGTTTTTTAACATATACGCACAGTCGTTTCTCTTTGTGACTGGGTGACGATTCTATTGAAACGCAAGTGGTAAACAGGTACTACTTTAGTGCATCAGTTAAAACTTGCCGTCTCCATGGTGTAGATACCTATTACTACGACATTAGTTTGATGCAACATGTGCCGCAGATAATATTCATGGAAGGAGTGCGCCCGTTGGCTTTCGTTGTCATAGTGAATTATTAGTTTGGTGCATCCTGTCTCTTATACATAGTGCTCAGGGAAGGAAAATCAGTTTCCTTTCCCGTTGATGAGTAATGCAAAATGTGTTCGAGTGTGTGTGTGTTAACAGGTATTGTGGCAAGAAAAGTTGTCCCTGTTTTATCTCGCCACCCTTGTTGTACGATAACATCCCTGATGACAAGTAACTTGAAAATTGGAAAAAATAATAGCCAGAGTGTTGCGAAGGGATTTTTGTGGAAGAGTTATTTCTCAAGTAGAAGAGAAGTGCATGACTCTTTGTTCGCAAACATTTTTCATGAACTTAGACAAGACAGAAAGGCTATCTTCGCTCCCGCCCTCGATGCTTTACTGCCGAACCTAACATTTTCCAGTTCTGGGGTGATACTTGGGTGCTCCAAGATGGCTTAAAAAAAATCTAAGGCATGTCAATACGGGCCCTAAAACCTAGCTTATCCAACCGTTTGCTTGTGCGAAGTGGATGCGACCTACAATTCGTCAATGTTCCGACAACTTAAACACTGCACTACCTTCACATATCGATGTGATGCAAATACAGGTGAATGCCAATCCACTGAGGGTGA
The DNA here is from genome assembly GCA_949715645.1 of Portevinia maculata. Classification (NCBI taxonomy): domain Eukaryota; kingdom Metazoa; phylum Arthropoda; class Insecta; order Diptera; family Syrphidae; genus Portevinia; species Portevinia maculata. Next base: position 4,889,021 of record OX454528.1, on the reverse strand, counting down.
GAAGTTCTGGTAAGTGGTCGGATAGTGTTTTTGATGTTCCCCGTTCGCATTCGTACAGTTGGACAACGCGCCAACCACTGCGCCCATGCTTAAGTATATTTATTTTGTGAAAAACTCTCAGCGAATTATAAGCGTATATAAAAAATAAGTGCAAATGTTCTCCAAGTTATTTAGACGCCACCCACACTTGGAAATGAATAGCTTTTATGCCAAAAAGTTGGCTGGCGTTATTTTTCGACAAGGCTTGATTGGTCAGTGGCCTTCTTAGGTCGTTCTATTTCTGATGATATCATTCTTCTTCTTCTTCTTCTTCTTCTTCTTCTTCTTCTTCTTCTTCTTCTTCTTCTTCTTCTTCTTCTTCTTCTTCTTCTTCTTCTTAGTTCGTTCTATTTCTGATGAGATCATTCTTCTTCTTCTTAGGTCGTTCTAGTTCTTATGAGATCATTCTTCTTCTTCTTCTTCTTCTTCTTCTTCTTCTTCTTCTTCTTCTTCTTCTTCTTCTTCTTCTTCTTCTTCTTCTTAGGTCGTTCTATTTCTAATGAGCTCATTCTTCTTCTTCTTCTTAGGTCGTTCTATTTCTGATGAGATCATTCTTCTTAGATCGATCTATTTCTGATGAGATCATTCTTCTTCTTCTTCTTAGGTCGTTCTATTTCTGATGAGATCATTCTTCTTCTTCTTCTTCTTCTTCTTCTTCTTCTTCTTCTTCTTCTTCTTCTTCTTCTTCTTCTTCTTCTTCTTCTTCTTCTTCTTCTTCTTCTTCTTCTTCTTCTTCTTCTTCTTCTTCTTCTTCTTCTTCTTCTTCTTCTTCTTCTTCTTCTTCTTCTTCTTCTTCTTCTTCTTCTTCTTTTTCTTCTTAGGTCGTTTTATTTCTGATGAGATCATTCGTCTTCTTCTTCTTCTTGGGTCGTTCTATTTCTGATGAGATCATTCTTCTTCTCCTTAGGTCGTTCTATTTCTGATGAGATCTTTCTTCTTCTTCTTAGGTCGTTCTATTTCTGATGAGATCATTCTTCTTCTTCTTCTTAGGTCGTTCTATTTATGATGAGATCATTCTTCTTCTTCTTAGGTCGTTCTTTTTCTGATGAGATCATTCTTCTTCTTCTTCTTCTTCTTCTTCTTCTTCTTCTTCTTCTTCTTCTTCTTCTTCTTCTTAGGTCGTTTTTTTTCTGATGAGATCATTCTTCTTCTTCTTCTTCTTCTTCTTCTTCTTCTTCTTCTTCTTCTTCTTCTTCTTCTTCTTCTTCTTCTTCTTAGGTCGTTCTATTTCGGATGAGATCATTCTTCTTCTTGTTCTTCTTAGGTCGTTCTATTTCTGATGAGATCATTCTTCTTCTTAGGTCGTGCTATTTCTGATGAGATCATTCTTCTTCTTCTTAGGTCGTTCTATTTCTGATGAGATCATTCTTCTTCTTCTTCTTCTTAGGTCGATCTATTTCTGATGAGATCTTACTTCTTCTTCTTAGGTCGTTCTATTTCTGATGAGATCATTCTTCTTCTTCTTCTTAGGTCGTTCTATTTCTGATGAGATCATTCTTCTTCGTCTTCTTAGGTCGTTCTATTTCTGATGAGATCATTCTTCTTCTTCTTCTAGCGTCCGGTTTCGTATCAGTTCATCACTAAATCGTTCGGTTGTTCGGCGTGACCCAGGAGGAGGCTTTTTCCCCATTTTGGCACGTGTATGCTCTATTTAGTAATTGTTAGATCTATGTATCTTTGCAACACCGGTGATCTCCAGTCTTGTGAACTCATGGATTTGCATTGCACACTCAAGCGAATGCTTTAGGGCGCTAAATATTGAAATGTTGGAATGTTCAAATAGCCTACATGTCGCTTCTAAAGAAAAGCGCTGTTTAGCGAGGGGCACTGAAGTGATATTTATATCCCGCTCCTTAACGGTTTCAAACATTCTGCACAGTCAATCGAGTTTGGCAGGAATACCAAAATAAAGACACGCCAAAACTAGGGATGCTCCATTCTAGAAACGCTTTCGTCGGCGTCGGTAGCATTCGAATCGATGAAAAGATATACTCTATGTCTTTTGTCCAGAATGTACGATGTTAAAGCCACTGATGCCTCTTTATGTGTTGTAGTTTAAAAGGTCCCATTTCTTGCGGATTGAGCAACCTTGTTGGACTTAAGTTACGATGTAGTTTTGGCTTTCATCAATCCGATAGAATGGTTTGTTCTATCGGAGAGCGGTATTTAGCAGTTAACAGTATGCAGATGTTTTTTTTTCCTGTCCTTAGCATCCTCCTACATAACTACAAGGTTTTCTTGTTAATCTCCACTAGAATCTTCCGTCATTGTTCCTTCCATTTTTTTTTTGTAAACATAGCTTTAAGTTTCAATATCAATTTAGGATAGAAACACCAAGGACTTGGTTGCGAAAGGCATAGGTAGGTATGTTTGTACAAGGGGGCGCAAAAGTTATCACTCGTTGTTCTTTGGTTGTAGTTTTTTTTTGTATGAATGAAAAACTTTGGTTTTGCTTTTGGATTAATTAATTTAATTTTTTTTCTCCAATAAGTCGAGGAAATGATATCGGCTAAGATATTGGGCCCGATTTTTGGCATTTTCCAGAACTTCCGGCGATATAGGTCCTAGCATTTTTGACGGATATACTCTTTGAGGTCTTCAACAGTCTGAAGCTTGTTGACATAGGAAGTCTGGGAGGGTTAAATCAGGCTATCTTGCTGGCCAGACATTTTGGTTGTGGATCGTGCAGTATGCGGGGTTGCTCCACCATGTTGGAACCACGTGTTCTCCAGTCCCAATTCATCCAATTGAGGAAGACGAAACTCGTTGAGCATGGCGCCGTCCACAGTAGTTGTTTGACAGGCGGCATTTTAGAAAAAATAAGGCCCGCTGACGCCTCCAGCGTAAACAGCAGACCATGCCGTGAGTTTGAGCTGGTGTAATGGCTCTTCGTGGATTAAACGCGGATTTTTGATAATTTTATTTGTCCACATATCTATAGAGATGGAAATAGTCGCTCATGAAGATTTTCAATAAATACATTGTTGTCTCCCTCGTGGTCGAGGTTCAGAATGGCGTAGGGTACATGCCCTTGGCGGTCAACAGCTTACAGCTGATGCTTCGACTGCAGTTTGTAAGAGAACATCTTCAAGTCTTTCACCCGAATTCCCTATAAATACCGCCTTTTGATGCCCAATTGCATGGCACGTCGTCTTGTCGAGACTCCGCAGTCTTCAGCCACAGCTGCGATATTCTCAGCAGAACGGCTCTGCGGGGCCGGCCAGACCTGGCAGCATCTCGCTTTGTCCCGTACTCTTCAAGGCGAGCGGCTACACGTCGTAGTATTTGCCCAGTTGGTGAATGTAACTTATTCCAAATAATTCTATTTTATGTAACGAATTCATGCCAGCATATTTTTCGTTTGCAAATTGTTTGAAACTCTCGTCCAATTTTACCGTACACAATAAACGTACAATTTCTATTCAAAATATCGTACTCTCTTTTCTCCTCTTTATTTAATGGTAGCCGTATGTATGTCCAAGTTTGGTTGTATGTTTCCCAGTATGTGTTGGCTTCTTCTTAACTGCTTTATGTTTGTAATCTGTCGAAGAAAATCTGCAATTAATCCTAAATCAGTTGAGATATTTTTCCATGGGCTATGATCCCCAACAAAATCACATATCCGACAAGAATATAGCATTCCCCCTCAGTAACTATAGCTATTCTCCTCAGGATCATAATCTCTACCAAAATAGACCGAAAAGTACAAAAAGTAAATAAATAAAAACATATTGTATTTCTACTCACACATAGCCAAACAGTTATACAAAAGTCACTTCAAATAATTGTTAATATCTCATGGCTATAAATTTCATTAGGAAATTGCGCTTTCATGCAATAAAAATCCTCATAATAAAATTTTATTATCCTTTTGAAAGTATAATTTACACCATCATCATCAGTTACACAAAGAGGACGAGCCGACTATATACCAGAAAAAGAGGAATAAGGGTTGACTACAGGACCAGGATACTGGAAGAGAAAAACTTGGAAAGCCTATTAACAATGTTGTTGCTTCTGGTACTGCTGCTGCTGCCGCTGCTAGATGGGTATAGCAGTGGTTTTGAGGTAAAATATCTACTTTAGCCGTCACCTTCTGTTTAAGGAATTTCGTTTTAATTGTTCGCGTAAAGTCGTTTTATAAATTATTCTGGTATTCGATAAATATTCACGGTGCCAAAATGTGATTCGACCATCATCCGCCTTTGGAAGGTTGGATACTCGTATAAAGAAACAAATGACCTTAGTGGCAGCTAATTAGTGTCTAGGCAGAAAGGACTTCATTATTTATTGCGCATCTTTTCATTTGTATTTGTATTTTCGCATAGTAGGTAGTGGGTGTTATTTTAGTTTCTGATATGACTGTACAAAAACTTTATCCCGTAATAGATTGTACAACAAACGAGTGCAATCAGGACTTTGCTGGAGTGCTGAGCAAATATTTTCACACAGTCTGCGATTATTTTCCAGATTTTGAAGGTGATGGAAAAAGGTACGCGACATATTCCTACTCCTATGATGTGAAAGGGTCCGATTGCGACGACTATCCCATGGAGAAAAGGTGTCAAAGAGAAAAATCTCTGTTTATACACGGGAAACCCACTTAAAGCTGACTGGCTGCTGGTAAATATTGTTTAATTGTCTAAGGACAATTACCTTCGTTGCTGTTTCTGAATGCCTAAGACACATGTTGTCATAGTATTATGGATGCAAAATAAGAAGGTACGAACCGGAGGCTGCTTGTTGTTGTTTGCCTTCTATTTTGTTCTGTCGTTGTTGTTGGTTGTGTTTGACTTGTAATTGAGAAATTTCAAGGTAATTACTTGAAAGGTTGGGATGAAAAAAAGAGTTCCGCTCAACTAATTGGCTGTACGTGTAACTAACGTACGCGCGATTTTAAATGTGAGTTTTTTTTTTAACAATTCATACGTGATTTGAAAAGTTTGCTAATTAAAACGAAGGGATAAGGTTTCCTTTTCGATACAAGTATGTAGGTATATGCCATGAATCCATGATGAAGATTTGATGTTTCACATTGAAGGTGCGATTGTAGAGTAAATGGCATTGGTTGCGGAGTGCCAATGCTAAATGACGTTATGTTATGTGTAGTAATTAGAAGCTATTAAATTGGGGGTTGTAATGGTTGTGAATGTGTTTTGCATCGATATCGTTACCGCAAGGGAATTCAAGTTCTAATGGCAATCGCTGGGTTGGATCTTTGAAGCTCAGTATTTTTCTTTTCTGAAATAAAAATAAATTGCCTCCTTTGAAACAGTTTCGTAACTGTTCAATTAAAGTTCTGTCGGTTAAATGCGTAAAACTTGTAAGTGCTTTTGTGGTTAAAATTGCGATTTTGATGCAGCATGTTTAAAGTTTAAAGTAAAAATACTACAAAAACCCCTTTGATAAGTTAAGCCCAATCTTACTTAGTTATTGCAGAAAATAAACGCATGTATTTCGACTATTTCCAAAGCTTCAGAAAATTATCACGCAAAACTTCCCAAGTAGATGTGTGTCTTTTATTTTGTGAGTAAAAAACTGCATCAAAATCCCAATTTTAGGCAAAAGCGAACTAACGCATTTAACCTACGATCAGGGCCGGCTCCAGTCAAACAAGCGCCCTGTGCAAGATTTACGGAAAGCGCCCTATTTTGAGTTAGATTCTCCTTGAAGTTGCAATATTGCAAGTGATGTGAGTTAATGTGCAATGGATGTTGCTATTTTGGACTTATTTGAACAAGTTTTTTTTTAAATGCAAATGGCGTATCCGTTACTCGTAGCAATGAGCCCCGGAATTAGGCGGCCTGTGCATTTGCACATCTTGCACATATGCTTAGGCCCGCCCTGCCTACGATATGGTTTTTTTTTTGCTGTCCTGTAAAATTCATGAAAGTAGACTGCAGTTTTACACACTTCAGTGCCCAATCCATAGAATCCATTGCATCCGTTGTTTCTACGGATCCGACGGCGTTAACGTACTTAACGGAAGGAACCGTAGAATCCGTCGCCAACTTTGTCAGCCGAAAACACATTGGTTGCATTTGCCTTTTGCCTAGCCTATTAATCCCTAAATACCACTGAATGATCCAAACACCTAGAACAAATATCCTGGGCATTTCTCCTTCTCTGAGCGGCTATTTTGAATATGCCCCTGTTCAAGCTGGTTTGTCACAGTTCGTGGATAGCTTAGTTTCTATCGTCAGCCGAAGAAGAAATGTTTTCTAACGCCCTAACTTTGCTTGAATTTGAGCGCACTTTCTCTTTGCGATCCTCTTGCAAAGTCTGTATTCAAATTTGAGGTTTTTCATCTCCATTATTAGTGGAGCACTTTGACCAAGCTTTTAATGTCGCTTTTTTGTCACTTATCGCTGCTTTAGCTTCATTTGTCCACCACCATGTTTCTTTGCCGTGTTGATAGTTTCCATTTGACGCTACAACGTCCTTGTTGTAGGGAACTCCACCTATTTTCTGCTCTGCACTCTGCGACTTTGCAATAAATGCTCCGCTTTTGTCTTTAGCCAGATTGTACCATTAACGATTCCAACTTGGGGAGCATATGCACTGATAATATTCCACCCCTCACCTTGCATCACCAGCTTCAGAGACATCAAACGGATCACTGCAGTTTCGCTGTGGTATACTGAAATGTCTGTCAATCGGCAATGCTAGAAAGTAAAGTATTTTTTGTTTGTTGTTTTTTTCTTAATAAAAAGAAGGAAATCCAAAACCCAGAGCACTCAGACTCTGTAACGGTCCATTGTCCTACCAGGCATAAATCCTCTTTTTGGTGCAGAGGTTGGAAAAGCAGTTATTTGTTTCTCTCGTTTAATGGGGCGTCTGTTGTTGTTCCCCATTGGGATTGAATCTGCACCGCACTGGTAAGCCAACACACTACACCATCGCCACCATTTTTGAAAGTAAAGTAGTTTTCTTTCATTTTCAATGGACGGTTGGGCCATTTAGTCGACGATATGTGACACCCTCAACAGCGTTACCGAGACGCGCATACCCAAAGACCGACGAGTTCCTCGAAAACCGCTTAAAGGGGAGTTTGTTTTTTGTGAAACAAGATTTATTGAACGACATGACGGCACACTATCCTTCGTCGAAATTTTCAACATCATCCACATGGAATTAGAAAAAACGTCTGGGAAACCTTGAGACATTTCAAAAATAGCGGTCAGCTCTTTTGCAGCACTTTAGAAAAGTGAGTTCATTGTCGGTCTCTATTTGCAACAGACTTTTCTGTTTCACGATTCCTCTGTCAGTTCGACTGCAAGAAAAATTAAATGATTGCGCATTAGCACCTTGAAATTTTTTTAAATAACTTTTCTAGAATATAAAGTGTTTAAAGCTGCAAACACATACGTTCATGAGATCTTAGAGATTTATTTATCTTCTATTTATTTAATCGATAATGTTAATTTACTTGTTTTTCTATTTATTTATCTTCTTATTTATTTATTTATTTATTTATCTTCTTATTTATGTATTTATCTTCTTATTTATTTATTTATTTATCTTCTTATTTATTTATTTATTTCTCTTTTTATTTATTTATTTATTTGCGTTAATATCTATTTAATCGATTATGTAAACAACATCTTTATTCGTGATCACTTCTCTCTCCTCAGGGAAAATTTAATTTATAATTAAAAGACGGTTTTTCATGTAACTTTTCCTTCTAAACCAATTTTGAATCTGTGATACGAGTAGTATTATTGTATAAATGTTATAAGTTTTTCAGTAGTAAGGTAGAAGATACTATTTCTCTGTAAATTGTGCAATCTAGAAATGCGAAAAAAATACGTTCATGGAATTGTGGATGCACTTCAAAAATAACAAACAGAATTGCAGAAGTATCAGTCGGCGACAGCTTGCGAAAGACGCATTCGATTTGGATCTCAGAGTTCCGAGACTCTTATTATCAAACAGGCTCTGTTGCGTCAATACCCTGATTCAAAATTTGTCAGGCAAATTTTTCAACGAAAATGCAGGAATCCTGTCAAAATTACAGATACTTCTCCCTAGATTTGCTGCAACTGGAAAAGTAAATAAATTGGATAACCTTGCTTCATATTTTAATGATCGATCCTCAGAATCCGCCGTGAGAGCCGAGTATAAATTGTGTGTTAATGCCGGGTTTTTTTTTTTTAATTTTTGATTTATGTGACACGAGCAGATTTCCAACAATCAAATATCTTTTTACAGTTTCGGTCACAACGCCAAGTCTGGAGAGGTCATTTTCGGCACTGAAAATTGCCAAATTTTCTCAGTTAAAGAAAGTTTTCGCTTGCCTTACAGGACGGACAGCTTACAAGACAGGAATAAACTCAAAATAAATTCAAAAACATTGTCACATTAGCTTGTAATTTTATATTCTCTCTCCTCTAGAATCTGAAAAATAATATCCATAGCTTGAAAAGCTTCTACGAAAATGTTTGTAGGAAGACATTTCCCTTGCAATTAAAATCTATTCTTTCCTTTGTTTTTTTCCAATTACACCCTCTTTCCAATGCAAGCATGTCCTGTCCTTAATTGAATGTCACCATTTAAAACAAAACAAAGAAAGGAAAATAATTGTGTCCTTTCAATGGATATGACACCGTCGGCGGCGGCATTGGCGACGAACGTCATAACACAGTTGAATATAACTCTACACTATCAAACACATACTCAAGGGAGACACACTCAGAGCATTCCAAGTGAATTAAAAACTCTTGTGTTCATTTAGCTTTCTGAGTTTCTGCCGTTATTATTCCAATAGAACTTGCCACCGTATCCTTTCAGTAGTTAATGATCTTTTTCTTAATGGTAGAGCTGTTCTACTTCTGCACTATATGGCACACAAGTTATATTTTTTCCCTGTCTGTCTGTCACAAGGAATGCAAGACATTTCCTTCGCTTTTATCGAGGTTGCTTTTGCTACTTTCTGTTATTTTTTTCCCTGACTATCTTCTTCTTAAGCAATATCCTGTTATTAGAGTCGAAGAAAGGGTCGCTAATTAAAACGTGTGTATTTAAGCGAAGGGAAAAAGACGTAATTTTCTTCTAATACTTAGTTAAAGTTTAGTATCATAGCGGTTTTTTTTTTCTTTTTTTGAGAATTCTTTCAATGAAGTTGAACACGGGCTGAAACAAAAGGAAACAAATACATAGCGAACAACGTGGATAAAATGAATGTTTTGGCACAAATTCACCACTTCAAGTTGAAGTTAATGTAATTTTCAATTCGAAAGTCTTAATTGTGAAATTGTTCTGATGATGATTGTGGAGATTTTGTCCCTTTGCTCACGAAAATAAATTGAACGTCGCTGGTACTAATGCATTAAATGCAAGTTTACTTGTTTTAAATATTTAAGCGACGTCCTGAATTGTGTTGATTAGCAATGGTTGTTAGGTTCATTATATGTTGCATTTTTCTTATTAAAATTCTACAGAGTTCTACAGAGAAATGAATAAAAAAAACTGTTCGAAGGATATTACCAAGCGGTTGTGTTAATATCCAAAAATAACAAAACAAAATCATTGACATCCATATACCTATGTGCCTTAGAATGTGCGAAAAGGAGTTGTAATCCTGATTTAGTAAAATTATTTGTATGAGTGGTTCGTGTCCGAACTTGCAAGCTTAGTCCAAGTTGACTTAATTCTCACTTCTTTTGTTTACGGCTTAATGCGTGAAGAAAGTTCTGCATCCATAGGCAGAGTTAATCGGGTACCTATCCTGGGGGAAGTCTGTTTGCTCAGCAGGGCTATATGCCGGGCTCGATCAAAAGCTATTGAGAAGTTCAAAGCTGCAGCTGCTGATTCGAAATTCGTATCATTTTTGTATCTTTTTCTGGTTTGTTTGGCTCTACTAATCTAAAGGTCTCAGGTTCAAATCCCACCTGGCCAAGTAACACCTAAATGTTGTTTCTAATGCCCCCTCTTGCAAACGTCTGATAAACATTCAAGGGTATCAATGTTCATCAGAAGCTTCTCAGATGCTTGCCGTTCGGATTCGCCTTAAAATTGTAGGTCCCTTCCACTTCGCACAATGGCTGGAGAAGCTAGGTTTTAGGCCCTGTATGGGCCGTAAATGTCTTATATTTATTTTATTTTGCTTGTATTTTCTTAAATCAAGCCATTCTCAAATCTTCAAATGCACATCTTTTTTTTAAGGGTTGCTGCTGCAATTTCATTGTGAGTATACTCATGCTGATTTTGACATTCGAATTCGAACGATAGTTTGTCGAATTAGAAGAATTTGTATTTTGAGATTCGATCGAATACAAAATTTATTTGAGGAAATTGGTATAATTCGAACGAAAATATACATTCGAATGACTTAACTATTCATTTGAATCTCAAAATAAGCATGACTGTTTAGATGAAAGGGGCGCACGTGTATACGATAGTTGCAGTGGAGATTTCAGTCTTCAATAATTCATGTATCGTGTTGGCAGATCGGGCTATTTCAATTCAATTCATTTTATTTTGTAACAATGTTTTCAAAAAAGTCTGTGACCGCACATTTTACAATTCAGAGATTTGATTCATTATCTTTCTACTGAAACATTTTCTTTTATGGCAAATAGTTAATAACTATAAATGATGGGAAGAATTTCTCGAAGGAAAATATGAAAAAACCTTCATTTGGCAAAAAAAATAAAAAAGATATAGACAAATAAATAAATAAATAGATAAATAAATAAATAGATAAATAATCAAATAGATAAATAAATAAGTAGATAAATAAATAAATAGATAAAGAAATAAATACATAAATAAATAGATAAAGAAATAAATTAGTGTTAAAACGAATAGTATATTCGGCCAGGGCTGTGGCCGAATAGTTGAATATTCGGCCAAACTATTCGGCCAGATTATAACATGGTTGATTGAACATAAGACCATTCTACACAAATTCTGCAGATTAACGATAAAAAAAACTATCTAATAGCGACTTTGTTAGATCCACGGCTTAAGACTAATTTCTTCACCAATCAGCTGCAAAAACAAAAAGCCCGAAAGTGCCTACTGCTTCAAGGCTTAGCTGCAGAATATGATACCAGCAGCGATGAAAGCGTAGGAGAATCGACGAGCTTGTAGAAAGCATTCATACATCTTTCTGGGAGTGTTATGACGAAGTAGTTGCTGAGAACTTCACTAATGATGACAATGGACTTGAAATAGCTTCGACATCAAAAAACACCATAGCAACTGACCTCGATAAATACTTGATCATAAAATAATCGAGTTTAGGCTCAGGGCTTTTGGTTTCCCACCAAGTTTCATAAAATGGGTTAATTCATACCTTAGATCAAGGGTTTATCAAGTCAAATTTAGAGGACCGCTATCTGTATCTTTTACAGCTCATTCTGGAGTTCCCCAAGGTAGTCACCTCGGACCAATTCTATTTATACTAGCCATTAATAATGTTAAAGCATGTATAAATCATAGTAATATCCTGATCTACGCTGATGATATGAAAATATTTAAATCTATCACTAGTCAGCAAGATAGAATTTTTCTTCAATCTGACATTAATAGCTTCGCCAATTGGTGTGATAAAAACGATTTATCCCTGAACCCTACTATATGTCAACATATGACATTCTCTAGAAAGAATATACCTTCCACCTTTCAATATTCTTTGTCTCAACATATTCTTTGTAATGTTGATAATTTTAAGGATCTTGGGGTTTATTTCGATCCCAAACTGGTTTTTGCCAAGCATATCAATTTTATTGTTAATAAATCTAATTCTATTCTGGGCTTCGTAAAAAGGTGGACGAAAGAATTTAATGACCCATACGTTACTATGTCATTGTACAATTGTTTTGTCCGTCCGATTCTAGAGTATGCTTCACAAGTTTGGACGCCGTTCTACAACATTCATTCAAATCGAATAGAGGCCATTCAACGTAAATTTATTCGATTTGCACTTAGAGGACTTCCATGGGATGATCCTTTTAACATGCCTCCTTACAGTCAGCGTATTAAGCTTCTTCAAATGTTACCCCTTTCTCAACGAAGGCTTAATAGCGATATCATTTTTTTACAGCAGCTTATAGATGCACCTGACTTGCTGTCATCTATTGGCTTTAATTTTCGGTGTGGTGCCCATAATTTACGTAGTGTTGATTTATTGTTTAGCGCCCATCATAGAAAGAATTATGGGAGGCATGAGACTATTAGTCGCATGAGTAGAATCTATAATATAAATGATCATGTGATTGACTTGCATGTTAGTAAAATTAAGCTGAAAAATATTTTGCGTAATAATACCTTAATGTCTTAATTTATTTGCATGATTTGTGTTTGTGTTAGTATTTTATAGGTACATAATTATTGTATTTTTAATTGTTTTGTCCTTACTAACACCTGCACTAAATGATGAACCTGTGACAGCACATTCAGTGCCGGCAAATTTCTGCTCGTGATAGTTGCTTGCTTTAAGCACTCCACGACACAGAACTGATAGTGTATTAAAAAAAAAAAAAACTTTGAAGAGAAATTGTAATCCATATGTTTGGTGATCTGCACATAAAACTGAATTTTCTCAACGTTTTGTCCAACTTGCTGCTAAGTATTTATCTGCTCCTTTAAGCAGTGTCTACTCAGAGAGAGTTTTTAGTGAAGCAGGACTTGTTTATGAAGACAAAAGAAACCGACTTCTTCCCAAATGTGCAGAAAAGTTGATATTCTTGCATCACAACTTACCTCTTATTAAATACACATATAATTAATAATTTTGTCTAAACAAAACAATAGCCGTGTTTCTTTGCACGCGGATATAGGGATGGCATCAGAAAACGACTATCGCCGCTTAAGAATTCATCAAAAAAAACTTGGCACATGCACCTATGACATGCACCGTGACACAGCTGTAAGTTGTAGTTAAGAAATTTGTATTGAAAATCCTGAAATTGAAAAATATTTACTTCCGCCAATTGAAATTGATGCCAAGCATATTCTAAAATTATGAAAAACAATTTCACATTAACAGATTTGCTAAATTCAATTACCCTTAAAATTAAGTTTGAAAAATAATAATAATAAAATCACGAATAAAATATTCGGCGGGATGTGTGAGTGGTCGGTCGGTTGTCAAACTTTGACATTTCCTGAAAAATTCATCGGAAGGATTCATCAGAAACGAAGAAAATGGATTTTGGAAGCACTGTTTATCCCCGCTAAATGACTTAGCGGCGATAGCTATCCCCGCTTAAGTTAGCGTATATAGGATAAGTTGTTGTTGTATTTTACATGCAAATTTCAAATTATCCCTATATCCGCGTGCAAAGAAACACGTCTAATGTTATTGAATTAGAATTTTTATTTAATGTTTATTCATTATTAAACTTAAGGTAACTAATCATATCAATGAAGAAAGATACATTTTGTTTTGCTTTGCTTTTATTCAATTTTTGTTTTGCTTTGTTTTTATTCAGTTTTAAAAGCTTAAGTTAATTGAAAATTACCATGTTTTTTTGCTCCTTTTTCTAACTATTCGGTATTCGGCCGAATAGCAAAATATAGGCCGAATTGGCAGATTATCGAATAGTAACCGAATATTCGTTTCAACACTAAAATAAATACATAAATAAATAAACAAATAAATTATTAAATTAATAAATGAATAAATAAATATATGAATATATAAGTAAATAATTGATAAATGGCAGCAAACGCAATAAATATTTGATCGGGCTATTTTTGCCATCTTCCTCTTCGAAATTTCTCCTTGCTCTTAGAACTTGAAAGTTTTGATTGTTTGACACAAGCTATGAGCAACATTTAAGTCGCATTATATGCGTGCTCCTATATGCGCCCGTAGACATAAAGTTGCCCAGCAGCAGTTGTGTAACTTTTTTGTCAAAGAATTTTGATGCCGTTTTGCGACTTTTTGGTCGCGCAACCGGCGTTGTGTTGCATGAATGCGCAACTTCATTTAATGTTATACGCCTTGGCGAATGAAAAATTTAGTTGCGCTTGTTTGCCTGGGCTCTAAGGATATATACAATCTGCAACCTTTGGTTCGAAATCATTTCGTGGAGTTGACAAATAATTAAATCTATAGATTTTCACCCTTATATCATCTAGAATGATGATCTTTCTATTGCAAGACTACTCGATATTGAAGATGCGGAAAGATCCTCTCGCTTTTCTCCAAAAAATCCTTCAACTCTTCCGCAGATTTAAATGGATGACCAGCGACCAGCCTATTAATAAAAGTGAGGCTTTGTACCTTCTTGGTGCCATTGCCAAATCAACTTCCATAAAGGTCATCTTTTCAGAGCAAGCAGGTGCTTAAGTTTGAAGCGGCTTGCCCCTCGTCTATAAAGTTACGTCAGGTTCGCTTTCAAACATTTTCCGAAAATGAACCATGTAGAGACGAGCAGTCTGCATAATTGATGATCCAGAACCGACATCCAAGTCGCAAGTGTTCTGAGGAATAAAACGCGTTAATCCCTAGAATTGTGGGCACAGTTAATCACTGGTTAATGCGTTTTACTTCTGAGCGCGATGTCCGAGGTTCGAGACCCACCCAGGAACACCTAGCATTTTTCCACTGCCCCACCGCCTGCGAGAGTCTGACAAACAAACACTCAATAGTATAAGCTGCCATGACAAGCTTCTCAGAATTTGCCGCTCAAAACCGGAATGAAATTGTTGGACCCATCCATGCGTGTCAAAAATGATTGAGTGATCTAGGTCTTATTCCCTATATGGGCCGTTGATGCCTAATATTAATTTTATTGGTTTGCATCATTTGCACACCAACAGACGATAAACTTGTCAAGAGGCAATAAAGCTCCATACCAATATATATATGTATATATATTTTTTTATAGAACTAACAGCTGTTGAACTCGCTTCCAAGCTGCACCCTTTCTGGAGAATGCAATTTGCAACAACTCAAATGCCGAAGCAACACCTATCTGCGTTAAAGGTTCGCTTTTCCCAAGAAAAAATCATCTATATAAAAAAAAGCTTTTATGCGCTACTATGCCCTTCAACAACAAATCACTGCTCAACTAGACTACAATTACAGCACTACAATCTACAACCAATGACCTACAAGTACTACACGACGCCTACAAAACCCGTACACACCAACTACCAACAACAACCACTATAGATACTACAACCATTGCACTCTACAACTACTGCTATACAAACTTACTAAACAAATGAAAATTCCTTTTAAATATTGTTTGTTCATAAATTAAGTTAATTTTTATTTCAGTTCCATCCCCTCTTTATGCGGTTAGGGCGGCTATCAAATAATGTTGGTACTTTTGTCAAATTTTTTATGTCGAACAACTCGAAAAACTTGTTGAATTCTTTTTCCTAGATATTAATTTGATGAACGATTTATTTCAACAACTCCTAGGCTACAAGTCTGGTGTTTCCTTGAACACAAAATTCCAACACGACCCTTAAATGTCCGCTTAAGGCATTCCATTCGAAAAATATTTAATAAATTCTCGAGCTCACATTGAAACATTCCCATCCCATGTACGCCTTGGGATGGTCTTTGATTTCGCATCGTTCCTTATATGTATCTTCAGAAATTCCTCAAAACATTATAGGAAACGAAATCCTGAAAACAAAAGCAAAGGAAGTATCATCCATAATTGTTTTGTTTTGTGTGTGTGTGTGTGCGTGTTTTTTTTTTTTAAAGCACGTCGGTCGGTTGCCCACGGGATTAACATTACATGGTATCCATAGCGTACTGCCGCTCATTATGGTTTTGAGAAATGAAACGAATCGTAAGCTCAGTGTGGCATGGCAAACAACGAGGGAGGCATTCAAAATACAATTCGACACATTTCAGTTCACACGATTTCATTTTGCATAAAGACTCAACGTAGGTAATAGCTCGACCACCAGAGAGGTACCCAGTAATAGCGGTAATTTGTTTTATGATTTCTATGCAAACCTACATACTCGTATACGATCGTCGCGGTCCCCAGGGGCTTAATATGCTGAAAAATAAGCACGCTTCATGGACCGTAGACAGCTTAAGGCGACGCACATTGCCTGTCTTTCTCTGGAATTGGATTTATAAATATAATACCGTTTCGGGATTTAATGTGATTTAAGTGGGGAATATAAACGTTATGATGCATTAAATTCAAGTAACATTATTTCTATTTCAAAGAGAACCGAACAATAAATGGTTTAGACAATTCGTAAGCAGCGGAACAGATTTATTTTGTCACAAGCTGTGATTGGCGCAATAAAAACCGATTGGCAACTTTTTGGCTATATGTGGTTTTCGCTCCCACAATAATCCCATACAAACCATCAACTATTTATCATATCTGTGAGAGAAATATAAATCCATCACATATGTCACATTGGCAGTACAATAAATGTCAATGTAACAGCTCGGCAGAGCGTCTTTTATTCGTTCATCATCAAACAATGGACAATGTATCAATTGTCATTCGAAATTACCTCCATTTGGCTGAATAACAAACTAACAGGCACAATGAACATGCGAATGAAACCTACATTGTGTTTTGGCCAACTTTTTTTTTATACTTCTTCATTCCCAATTTACACAAAAGCTAAAAACATATGAGTGGGCGTGTGTACCTAATTTCTTTTCTTTTTTTATTGATAAAAGGATTTGATCGTAGCAAATAATAGATGTGCCATTGCTCATTCTTCACGAGTCATTCTTGATGTAAAAATGTTCAAAAATCGCGGCGTGATTATTCACAGAAGATTGAAAGTAAGCATACATTATATAACCAGCACACAGAGTATGTGTAAAAGTTTCTCCTTCTTGTTGTTCCTTGTGCGCTTAAGTATGTGAACATATGCAATAAATCGTCAAACGAAACGAAATCGGATTTTACGCCATTGCGATGCTTTTTGCAAAAATATTAAAAAAAAAATGCTTTCTTTGAAATAATGCGATGGAACTATGACGACGCGAAACAAAAAAAATAGCAGTTGGATGTGGAGTAGAAGGATTTACCGTATATACACAGTAAATGTTTCCGTCAAAGTCAAAGTGACTTTTAATGCGCGTTTAGGAAAAAATACGAAAAAAAACCGGGAGAAAAAGGATTTGCTATCGAGTTGGCATAATGTCATGTAAGCAGAGTATGTAGTAATGTGGTAGTTGAAGAATATGCTTTATTATTATTTTTTCGTTTGCTATTTTCCTTGTGCTCCTGTACTCTTTCAAACGCGTTTTAAATGATATTAAGGACGAAAGATGTGCCATTGGTTAGCATTACATAAAAAAATCTGTTCGGAATCACATTAAGTCTGATAAATATATTATCTGTCAGTTGACAGTGACAGAAAAAAATGTTAATACCACTGACAGGTAAACGATTGTCAGAGTTTGAGCTTAGTTTAGTTGTCTTTCAGTGTCGAACATTTGACTAATATCCCCAATGTCCCTACAATTCAGGCATCTCACAAAACTGTTCGCTCCATCATCCTTACAGAATATAGATAGAACCCATAATTATTTTTTGCGATAAACACTAATTTATTTTTAAGTATAATCACACCTTTTCCCCTCCCACTAGCCCCAAAGTTTATTAAACTTAACCGCTTCCATCAGCTTTTGCCTTCCCTTTTGTGATTATTTAATCATTATTTTTGGCCAAAATGAATTAACCTTTATATTACCCCATCAAATGAGAATCTTAAGGTAAGGATATTAATGTTTGAAATTAAAATGGGATTCGATCCGCAGTCCAGTGTATGTATGTCGTCGTTATCCTTGTACCGAAAATTGCCACCTTAACATCCGTAAAATATGCACAGTGAACGAAAGAAATGAAATTAATAAAGAATTCAATTTACCCACCACACCACAGAAAAGCAAAAAGCAAAGAAGAGAAAAAAAAAAATACAAAATTATATAAAATTTAGTGAAAAGGGATAAAAAAGGATTCAGGATTATTAAAAATATCCCCATTCATATATAGAACACCGGTTTGTAATATCCTTTCATCATATTTTAGCATAAAAAAATTATAATTTCAATGCTTTCACAAACTGGGGATTTGCATCTCTCATTCTATTTATCTTTCTTTTTATTTCGTTCATTCTCTGATGCTTCCTATGGCACCCCTTTCTTTGCTTGCCTTGGTACAGTTCCTTTTTAAGGAGAGAAATTAAAAAAATACGCTTACAATGAAAGGGTTGACTATAGCTGCCATCGAAACAACCTTCTAACTTGTAACTATTGACGTCAAACGCCATTCGTGAAAGATGATTATAAACCATTTTTTGTATTCCCTTAAAAAAATTATGAAAGGGCAAAGTTAACCACCAAACGTCTGATGAATTTAGCATTTCATTTGCTGAATTAATTGATTCGCAGGTTTGCTCCTTAATTATTCTTTGTGTGAAAGGGGTTGACCCTTAAGGGCGCATTTAGTTTGATTTCTTTCGTTTGAAAAAAAATCTTTCAAGACAGGGTCGGACCTGAAATTAAGGTGGGGATCTTGTGCACTGAACTGGTGCTTTTCACTAACTAAAGAAACGTACCACAATTTGAGCCATCGGCGTTTGGGGGCATAGCCCTGAAAATGGAGAAAAGAGCGAAATATCTGAGAATTATCCGTTACAGAAAGATGACCTGGAGGTCAAATGTCGATGACAGAGTTGAAAGACCTGGTTTAATCCTATCATCGGGCAGAAATGGAGACCAAACTCCAAATTTATTCTGTGATTGAGTGTAAACGGTAGTCGTAAGACCAATACTCACATTCGGCAGCTTACATTTAAGGTGGTAAGCCGCGGAGAAGGTATCCAATCACAAGTCAATGACGGAAATAGGAATACTAACCTGTATAGGGACAAAGTGGAAAGACTGGGGTACGCAGCCATGGAGGCGCACTTGAAGTTGACTCTTATACACCTTATGGCAACGGACACGGCTCATTAGACAATTCTAAGGATGATTAAAGATAAATGCAGCGGTTTAAAAGAATTTGATGTATTAGTCTAAAAATGTCTACTTCCAGCTATACCTAATGAAGACAGCATCAAGAAATAGAACTTGGAGAAGAATTTCCAAACGAGGCTCTATGGAAGGCTGGAGTAATGAAGCCACAACTTATAGAGAGAGAGCACCACACGATAAAAAGGTACACAAATGGTTCGAGAGCCCATAAAGGAATTGGGGCAGATGTGCTTAGGCCAGGAACTAAAAACTACGAATCCATTGGCAAAAGGACCAGCATTGTGTCATAGACAGATGCGTACGGATCAATCACTCGAAGAAGTAAATGAATTACAATAAAGCATACAAAAGTGCATTAAGGATCATCCAAACAAGCAGCTGAAACCGAAGTTTATCAGGGCATGTGCAGATTTTGAACAAGTACGTGATAAACGTTGTTAGCTCTGAATCATGTTTTCGTACGTACTCGCAGACTTTAAGAGTTCATTTTATAACTCGTTTCTGAAAAGGGAAGAATGGGCCGCAAATATGAATCCACGAAAATAAAATCAATATCTATCTACACAGATGGATCTAAGATTGACTGTGGAGCTTTTGCAAAAGAGGTATCTGCTCGCAGATGGTAGTAAAATATACTGGAGACGAGGCGCGTTTCTCCTCACTAGAACTAAACATAATTTACGTTGGGCGCGGTTAGTACGTAGATGGGGGACCGTTTGAGCCAGTTCCATCTACAGAGTTGAGGTAGATAATATACGTGGTATCACAATGGACCTAAATTGGTCTAAGTGTGTCGGCTTCTGCCGACAGCCACATAAACCTAACCTAACCTAACCTAAACATTATTTAAATTCTTCTGACTCTCCAATACATCCAGCGACTTCCAGGTATAAGTCGCGGCACTTGAGAAGTCATGTACGTGAGAAATGACGAATTTGACACCAAACAAACGTCGACAGTCAGGCCATGAATTAGACTCTTGATTTAACCACGATAACGCCCAAGCTTTCAGAGGACTGCCACTGGCTTGGACTACCCATCATTTCAATATGACTCTCTTGGTTCGCGGAACAAGAAATATGAGGAGAAATGAAATACAGGAAACATTTAGACGTCGCTCTGTCAGTGGCCATTAGTTCGAGTCACTGGCCGATAGCAACGCACGTTGTCAGACCCGCTGCCGAGACAAAAACCAAAGTGCAACAGACACTGGGCAGAGCTAGACATCGCGCAGTAAGCAAAATGTTTTTTGTTGACCTCTCTAAAATTTCATACCAAAGATTCATTAACAATAATTTTTTCAACTTCAGTATCTGATTTTTAGATTCACTTCTAATTTTTACATATATAAGTCTCATAAGTAGTGGTATCAAATGGCGGTTTAGTCACTTTAACCACCTACCTACTAACCTGAAAATTTTAAAATTTGCTTCTCATTCGGTCTGTAATCGAATAATGCATTTTGGTATGTTTGTCTATTTATGAAAAAAAATCCAAAACTGGCGCCCAACGCGAGGCCACACAAATTCCGTTGAACTATCTTACTTTAAAAAAATTAAAAAATGTATGCTATTCAAAAACCAGCTTCCTTTAAAAATTCAAACCCACTTAAACTCCTTTTGGGCGTCAGTTTAATCAGTTTTACAATTGCATTTTCGCACACTGAAAAGAAAAACAAAAAAACAGACATAAAAACCCCACATCAATTTGGAAATTTCGCCAAGTCAACATAGTCACACAATGAATTCTCATTTCATCCCTTCACACAGTGACCAAATTGTCAATCCTAACATGAATAATATCTACTCTCATTTTAATTCAATCGCCCTCTGAAAAAACATTCAAATTCTTTGTCTTGTCATTCTCTCCCGCTCTCGCCTTTGTTCTTTCGAACCACAGTAGTTTAAAACTTTCTATGCGGAATGAGCGTCCGGCAGCGGTACTTATCAAACTAAAACAATTCCAAAACCCTTCCGCATATACAAACACATCACAGAAGTGAGACAGAGATTTCTGGGATTCTTTTACGTTTTTCAATTTTAATTCCGAATAAAAAAAAACATTCCAAATTATTCTTTTGTCGGTGTCGAGCAAGTTGTAGAAACAAGAGAAATGCGAATTAACATACGAATAACAGTGTATTAGAATGCCGAAGAGTTTTGAAGAGGGGGGAGGGACAATGATGTCATTCAATGAATTGCCCATTGGGTGTGCACTAGAAAAAGGGCTCTCGTTTGATTTTGTATGTGTAAAATAATTTTTCAGTCGGGTCCACAGGATAACGGATTTTCAGAGTTGTTTAGATGTAATGTTTTGTGTAGTTAGCAGAGTGGATTGAATAAAATAGAAATAAAATTAAGAGTTTTATAATTGAAATTTAATTAGAAAAATTAATGTGCGGCACTCATGTCAAATGTGTGTTTGGAATTAGTTGGGGTTAGTGGGTGCGGTACGTTTTTCTATCCGGAATTTAGACAAAGCTAAAGTAAGCTTTGGAATTGTTTGGTAATGGCAGTGGTTACCAGATCAACTAAATTCAGAAGCAGTGCTGACATACTTGATGTTTCTTTTTGTTGATGCTGTACCTTACCCTATCCGGAATCTTGACAAAGGGAAAGAAACCTTTGGAATTGTTTGGGTAACATAAGTTGCGAAGGTTATCAGAGTAACTTAGTTCGGAAGCCGTGGGGACATATTAGCATATTTTTTTACTCATTAGTTTGCATCGTTAGAAAATGAATCGGTGATTGCTAAAACAACATAAGTGACATTTTTATTTTTTTACAGGAGATACAAAAAACCCTATATTTTTGCTGATGCGCCTGCACCAAATGCCGATTTCGCGCTTGAATTTCTGTGTGTTTTAGGTATCAAATTATGTTGGTTTTGTTCTCAACGCAATGTCTACCCATAAGTGGTGTAAAAATGTAATAAAACTGATTTTGAAAAATCTGTTACTTATGTTGTTTTAACAATCACCGATTCAAATGAACAATTGATAAGGCATCGCTTTTCAAACCAATCACTAAAGCTTATAATACTGAAAACCCTTTTTTGGGATTCGTATGTAAATGCGTTTTCAATCGAGAACATCGTTGTTACCGTTCGTGCATGTTCGCTGGGGGAAACCTCCTATTTGACCGATTTCTGCTGCGTAGTAGTTCATCAACAATCTTACGACACCGCCAAAATTGCTTTTAGAAATGGCAAATCCTTGTTTGGAAGTTTTCGTTTTTAGTCCATACGCAGATAACTTGTTCCCTTATTTCTTTCGATTCGATCAAGGTACCTAAATGTATATCTTGCTGATATAAAGATCTATGAACGGAATTATTCTATTGCCACTTTCAATAAGCTTTTTGTAGAACGTATATAATGTTATATCTTGAATCAAATGAAATACTCTATACCTCCAGGATTGGCTCATTTCTCGCATAAAAGAAACAATTTGAAAATACCAATCGACAAAAGTATCTCTTGAGCGCATAAATCTCCCCAGCCTTTTGGCAAAGAATTAATCTATCATTGAGATGATTTGTGATGCTTTCAAACCGGCACCTGGTTCTTCCCAAAACCAAATATAAAACAACCTCTTTTTGTCTGGACCCGAGCAGCACCAAGAAAACGACTCATTAAACTATTTTGCTGAGCGGATAGCAAATATTATTAATAATTAATTTTATTGATAAAAATAAATAAATAATATTTTATCTTGGTACCACAAAAGCATAACTGTCAAGGGAAATCTTTGATAAATATCTCAATCCTTCAATCGTCTGCATTTAAGCTGAGCAAAAAAAGAACAAGAGCAAGATTCGCATTACAAAACCACACCAGCACTGGACATGCGAAATTAAAGGGGGACAAAAGCCGAACGTACTCACCCACAAATTGTCCTTGTCACCCTTCACAAGTTGACGTTTCAACAAGAAATGATTAAACGACTGGACCGTCAGTCGTACACATACACATTCTCGTTTAGATGTCGGACCAGGGACATATAATCCACAGTGAAAGCGCCAGAGCGTGTACTTCGAAAAGGGATTGACCTCCGGTAACATCTTCAATTGATACACCGACCTAAGTAGTAGGACGGATTATGATGGGTCACAGACATATATTCAAACCTTAAAAAAGGATCGAACCAAGTCGGTAATTCTGACAGCAGCAATACATATAGAACATGTGTAAAACATTGACTAATGATGTGACCGGATCTACTGAACATGGTGACGATTTGTCACCCATGTTTGCAAGATCCCCCTTGCCTAAGAAAAAAGGTGCAGTATTTTTGTGGAGATACAACTAAATTATATTGGCACAGAGGAATGAAAATTAGCCTTACAAAGGGCATGAATAGCAACTAAATCGGCTGAGAAGGATATTTTGGGGGCGACATAATTCGTCAATTTAAAGTCCACTTTACATGATGTCCTTTCTCCGTGACCTTTAATGGAATTTTTTAGGGATCTACATGAGATTTTGATAAAAACTCGGTAGTCATGACTTGCATATGTTTTTCGTCAACTCATTGAATAATGTTTTCTCATCATGAAGTTGCGATTTTTTTTTATTTAAGACGACGGGATTGTCGACCTCTTTCCTTCCTCTCCTGACGATAGCATGGGACAAGGATTTTTTTCGCGAATAATAATTAACTAGGATATATTAAAAAGTTGTTCGTTCTGTCGTCGTCATCTTCTTTCATATTTGCTTACTTCTTTACCTAAGAGTTTTAGGGTAGGTTTGAGAATTCGTGCGATCTTTGTGGGAACGGATGATACATCTGTGTATCATGAACAAATTTACATTTTACAGAATGGAACGTTTTATTTTTCTGGGGCGAGAGAAGACACTTTTCGAAAGGTAGCGAAGGAAGTATACTTAAAAATGGAACACAACGTTTGTCACCACGAAGTCGATGGAGTCAAAAGTCTATACACAGAGAGAGGGAGGGATACGTGGAAGATTTTGATTTTCCAAAAAGGATGTCATTGTCTCCTGAATTTCACTGGCAGTTAATATGTGAGCGTTGCTTTTAGTTTGCAATAAAGTTCAACTGGTATTATATATATTTTATTTGTGTAGAGAAATTTTACTGTTGGTATACATATTTTGTTTGAACAAAATTTTGTCGGTTTTTAATTTCGGATGCGTGCTGGTAAAGTTTTGTGAAAAATCGTATTTTAAATTGTCGCTTTGTATTACGAGTTCTAAGAAAATATGTGACGGAAGATGGTAGTATGAAAGGGGAGAACTTGGGAATTATGGGGAGTTGAAAAAAAATTAGATTTCGAAGACACTAACAAATATATTGGTCTGTACCAATAACAAAATAAGTACAACGCTTAAGTTGTAGTCCTTTAGGGTCAGTGCCAAAGTGTTCCGTGATAAAGTAACAAAAAATTGAATACCTTGCACCAAATGGTCGCCTGAGAATTTTTTTGTTCCATACGCCACTTTTGTCGTTTTTTAGTTAGGAACGAATTATATGGTCATTTCGCCAGCTTTTTTTAAATCTGCGATTCGATTTGCTCCAAGTCTTTCCAATCCCGCGATATGGACCATCGATTTTGTGTCATATCCACCAAAATCAACAGTGTGTAGAATTGTTTTGTGCCATAAACCATTTTTTGGCGTTTGGGACAAATTTTTCATATAATTTTTCGCAATTTTTTTGTGAGAATTGTTTTGTGCCACGTGCCATTCAAGATTCCTTATTTTGTCCCTTATTAAAGCACAGGCCATGTCCTACGGAATAAGGTATCGTCTGTAAACCTTATATTTCGTTGAAATAAGCATTAAAAAAGAGGCCTTTAAGGCTTATATAACTACTGAAACTAAGGATTATATAAGACATTATTTATGGCTTATTATCAGTTACACTGAAGGTACATAAAAGACGTTGCTTAACCGTATTAGCAGTTTATCATAAGTATTAGATAAGACCTTATTTAATTATCATTTTCAGTTTGACATAATCATTATATAAGTAAATTTAAATTCAGACATTCATAAAAAATATACACACTGTTGGTCCATCCTGTTTTTTCCTTTTTTGATGGCATCTTTTACATCTCTTTCGTATTCTTCGAAAGACGAATAGAAACGATTTACATTACATTGAAAAGAAAATAATTGAAAGCTTTGTAATTAAATCAAATATTAAGTAATGTTTTACTTACTCGTATTATTAAACTTTTACTTTTTCACAATTATCACTTTTACTTTAATAACTTTTGCTTCCGATCTTGTTGGTTATTAGCACAATAATGACGCGTCAGCACAAATATTCCTTATGAATGCCTTACGATAAGGCATTCATCTGGATTATCGAGAAATATAGTACCGTTACATAATCTCATGTTTTTCTATGGTTCTGTCTGAGTTGTTTACCTTATATAAAAGGCTTAGCTCAGAATTACTATGGGTATTTAATACGATTTGCCATAATGTCGATGCCTTATTTAACCCTTAGCCTGATATACCTTATAACATTTTCTGCTGGGAAAAGCTATGGATGTGGGACACTGATCGCATTTTAGTGCTATTTTGTTCCACCTCCATTACAGTTGTGTAGATAATATTTTATATGATGAAGATATGAATTCGGTGCGGTGATGAATAGTGCACATAGTGCAATAGTTTAGCACCTGTACCTAGTTTAGAGATAGGGCAAGTGAGTAAAATGTATCAAATTTGAAAATTCAAATTGTACTGATGCCAACTGATTTTTTTGTTTGGCATGAGACATCGTATTTCTTAGTTTAATGTTACAAATATTCGCATATATGTATATGCAACAAAAATCGAAAGAATAACATGAAACGAGTTCACATTGTGATCAAATAGACATCGGGCCAAGCATTGACGGTGCAATGCTCACTCAAAAACCGAAATTCACTAGAAAACCAAGAGGATTATCTATTTGAAACTTCGCAGCTGAGAGGAGAACATAATTATGACTCGAAGCTGCTTTTCTGATCTGATTTGATCTGACATTTTTCACTCACTTTGAATAATTTTCTTATTTTATTGTATTTTTTGAATAAAAACTTTGTTAATAAAAAAGATGAAATCGATTTTTCTTTTAAAATTTTTGCATCCAACTCCATGCTTTCTTGCCTTTCAGATATTTTGCATGAGAATTGCTTTGTGCCATATCCATTTTTTTGTGTTCCATGTGTATGGACAAAAACATCAGTTTCAAAATGTAGGAGG
The DNA here is from genome assembly GCA_949715645.1 of Portevinia maculata. NCBI lineage: Eukaryota > Metazoa > Arthropoda > Insecta > Diptera > Syrphidae > Portevinia > Portevinia maculata. Next base: position 4,862,824 of record OX454528.1, on the reverse strand, counting down.
TGGGACACAAGTCAAAAAAGGAGACTTTTACGTTAATTAACGTACGCTGTTAACGGTTTGGCAAAACATTTTGAAAATTAGTAGGCGAACTCTTTATAAGACTAACTTCAAGTTAAAAAAATCAAAAAAAAATCCCATCACACAGTTTCGGAGTACCAAGTACGCAAACCTTTAAATGCGTTTTTCTCGAAAAAGTGCCGATGGCATATGGAACAAAACAATTCTCAGGCGACGCAATGTTAGTAACAAAATATGTATGTGCAAAGCTCTAAATTGTAGTCCCTTTGGCTCGGTGTCAAATGCCCAAAACCAAGTCGCCCAAAATGCAAACACTGTTTGGGTGATTTGACAATTTTATTTTATTATTATTTAAAAATGCGCAGAAATTGATTTTCGGCGATTTTGTGCTTCGGGTATTTACTTTGGTTCGGTGTTTAATCGCTAATCTGGGAAAATGATCAATCACTCTATAATATGAATATTAAAAAATGTTGTCCATGGATATTCGATCGACCTTACAAAAGTCCGGAGATATTAATGCCAAACATGCGGCATGGGGAAATGTTACTGCAAATCCCAGGGGCAACCAGTTTCACGACTGGTGGCGCCTCAATATGATTGAGTACAACCTCGAGTTGTACGCGACGGATATCCCTTCTTTCCCAAGAAGCGGTGCTTTCCTGGACTTGGCCTTAACGGACGCAAGACTTCAACTGACGAACATAGATCAAAACACGCGGAACTGTTTGCGTGCGTTTGAGTACGATAGTGATCACTACGGACTCGCCGCCGCAATACGGATCCCGAACGAGCAAACGCTGCTGGAGGAGTACGAAGCATTGTGTTCATTCGATTATCGGAGGGCACAATGGTCGCGCTTCTCCAGATTTTTAAAGCGAGATATACGTTCGAGTGGGATCGACCCAACGACAAACAGTAACATGACAAATGATGACATTGATCGGCATTTATTGCAAATGAACGACGCCATCAAACGAACTATGGAACGAACTATTCCTCGAGTAGGACGTTCCGACGACGACCAGACAGAAAAGTACAGAAACCCGACAATCGACGCACTATACCGACAGAAAAATAGACTGCTCTCGAGGCTTAAACGGCTGTACAGGCAATTTACTGATCGCAACGACCCGGAGGTAAGGATGCTGAATTCAGAGATCCGAATCCTGAAACAGCTGATAAAAGAAAATTACAAAAAATCTGTAAGTCTGTATTGGGGCAATAAAATTCGGGCTATTAAAACCTGTAGTCCGAATATGTTCCCACAGATAAATAAGTTGTTCAGGAGGAAAGATCACAATGATATTCCTTGTGTTCGAATCTCCCAGACAGCAGACAACAGACAGACAGTACTGACTGCTGGAATAAGGCCAGAAAGTGTCGCTTCAAACGACGATTTTTTCGTGGTCGAGGACCCACAGGAGAAAGTGGATTTGCTGGGCGCTTGTTTCGAGGCCGTGTATACGGTGAGCAATCCTGTTCGCCGTAACCACGACATTGAGAATAGGGCTCTGGTGAACCACTTCGATCTGCGCACCGAACTTGAGAATTGGCGATCTGAGAATAACGGATTCACCGTGTTCACTGATGAAAACCATGCTAATGCAGTTGTCGCCAATGGCCGAGATGTATCGCACTTGTTCGTGTCGAAGGATGATCTTCTGTGCATCTTCGGGTCACTAAAGAATAAAAAGTCGGCGGGGATGGATGGTGTCCCAAACGTCGTATTGAGACACTTGCCTCTGGAGGCTGTAGATATTTTCACCACGCTGTTTAACAATGCGCTGAATAATGCACATTATCCGGCGCATTGGAAGGTAGCTGTGGTACACCCTATCCCGAAAAAAGGTAAAGATAGGACGAACCCAGCCAATCTCCGGTCAATTAGCTTGCTTCCGAATATTAGCAAGGTCTTTGAAAAGGTTGTCAATAGAGCTCTGTTAAAGTGGGTCGAGGACAATAACATAATTCCGGACAACCAGTTTGGTTTCAGGGCGAGGCATGACACTATTCATGCCGCGTCGAAACTGGTTTCCGACATTCAGTGGAATAAATGCAAGAGCCAATGCACGGGTGCTTGTCTGGTTGATTTTGAGAAGGCTTTCGACACCGTATGGTTAGAGGGACTTTTCTACAAGTTGACCAGGCGGGGGATGCACAAACCTTTGCTATATGTAATTTATAATATGCTTATGGGAAAGAAGTTCGTTGTCAAATGTGGCAACGTGACTTCGAGCAGAGTCTTTGAAATTAAAAACGGTTTACAGCAGGGGGCGGTCAATTCTCCGATCCTGTTTAACATTTACACGAGTGATCTGGTGGGTTCACTCAGACATGCTATAGCGTATGCCGACGATTTGGTGGCATACAGATCAGGTCCTAAAATCGAGGTCATTAATATCCTTTTGCAGCGTGACTTCGATCAAATTAAGCGATATTGCGACGACTGGAAGTTGAAAATCAACTTTCAGAAGACGGAAACAATCTTGTTCAGAACTCCATTGGCTGGGGCCTCTAGGGATACCAGAAAAAACTGGAAAAAATTGGCCATTATTGGACAAAATGGGCAGCCATTGGCGGTGAGAAGCGCAGTTAGATATCTAGGTATCTGGCTTGACCAGTATCTATATTTCGATAGACATATAGTTGCTTGTCTTGCTGGGGCCAAGAAGGCTTATGCTCTTACAAGGAGACTGTTTCATAGCAGTCAACTTGACTCCAGAGTGAAGGTCATTTGCTACGTGGCCCTTATAAGGCCGATCATCGCTTATGGTTGTCCATTATGGTTTAATATAGCGCCTAGCTATATGGAAAAGATTCGGGTTTTGGAGAGACAATGTCTTAGGACCTGTCTCCGGTTGTTCCGAACGCCTGAATCCAACTATATAAAATACTATCCCAACAAGGTCCTATACGATGGGGCTCAGTTGAATAGGATTGACAATTTCCTCATTAAGGTGACTCGAAGGCACGTTGCAAGGGCGATGGCCAGCGACAATAGTCTGATCTTTGGGGCTTACTACCCCAATGAAATGTACATTGAGAGTACACTCCGTTCTGGCTTTATCCCGCCAGAGGCATTTATCCATATTGATGCAAAAGGGCTGGTACAGACGAGGGATGGTATCCCGGTATTATACCACCGCTACCGCAGTGCGAGAGATAAGCGGCTCATCCGCGGCGAGGACGTCGCCAATGCTCATGAGCTCCTCCGTTTTAGTACCGCAATAGCGGAGAGGGATAAATTCGATACAGAAAAGCAATTTGCCGAATTTTGGTGGCTTTTTGAGGGTGGAGGGTTCAACATGCCCTCCCAAGACGGTGCGTTACTCTAGGTAACATCCTCTTAGTTTGTATGATAGATTAAGTTAGCTAGGGCGTTTCTGGGAGGGGCCGGGCTCGCCAACTTGTGGTGGTGCTTCCGGGAGGTGATTGATTCTGTAAGGCATCAGTCAGCTCACGGCGGCGCGTGTGCACGTTGACGATTGCCAGGCGCTCGGAAAGCAATTGGGAATTTGACCACTTGTTTCGTAATGCAACGAGTGCTCAGAATCCTAATTATAGTTAGAATATGTTAAGTAGTTTAAGTAAGTAGAGTAGGTAGTTTGTAATTTGTTTTTTTTATATAAAAATATAAAATTTGATAAAGATGCCGTGTTTTCTTAAAAATTTTCTCGATGAAAACATAATATGTAAGATTAGTTCGTATAATAGTTTTTAGGCCGAAAGGCAATAATTATAAGATAGAGTTAAGTTTAGGGCGTCCGCATAAGGATCAATAATCTAGAATAAGTATCCTGTTAATGTTAAGTTAGATTTACTCATTTTTGTCTAGTATATAAGTTGATGTAAGCTAATAATTAATAAAAATTAATTTAAAAGTAAAAAGTAAAAGACCTTACAAAAGTTCGTCCCAGAATCAATTAAAAATGCCCTCAAAGGGATCTGCCAATTTCAAAATGTCAACATCCCCCAACCATAAAAAACCCAAACTGAAAATCCGACAGCAAATTATAAATTACAAAACAATATTACATATTCAGCCATGTTCTGCATTTCGATCGAAATCGAATTTAATTCACTTTTCAATTTCATTCGGAATGAAATTTGGTGTTATGCATTTCTATCGTTTTAGATTTTTTTAAATTCAATTTTGAACTGTCAAAATTCTAAACAAACACAATGTTTGCTTTCAAGTCAATATGGATGCAATAGTTTTAGCAATTTTCAATGAAAAAATGCTGGATTCGCACTCGAACCATTCGTAATACCTCCCTACAGATTTGCTCCAATTCACAATATTCATTTCGATCGAAATGCAGAACACACAATTTCACTTTCACCTTGCAAATTCACAAAAAGTGGAATGCAGAACATGGGCCATTTAAAGATTATTAAAATGTGCTGCACTTAATATAATTTTTTGGGGTAGGTGCGAATTGTGGGCGAAATTAAAAAAAAAATCTCTGGAAAGATCTTGGACTTGGAACGACCCTAAAGGAGTACAGACGACTTGGCTGACAAATCCGCCGTCCTATGGTATACATTAGCTGTCTCGTCTTTTTTTTTTGGTATGGCACAATGGGGTTTTTAATACCCTTAAGATGTTAAAAACACAGCACGAGCGGGAAGGAAAAGTAGAAGGTACTGGTCTAGATCAGCCTGAAACAGCTGTGGATTGAAGTGACGAGCTACGTGCGGCTTATAAAAGAATCTTTATATTGAAGTTCGTTCGAACAATGGCTCAAGGATAAGCTGATGGGCATTCGATGAAGTACGGGTATTAAGGGGGTAATGCAACTGGCTATTTCATCAGAGCCCTGATTATGGAAGAAGCGATAAAACGGGGAAAGACAGGAAACATTGCGACGATGTTAAAGTGGATCAATCGTCTGCGCTATATTTTTGTCACCAATCAGTTTTGTTGCATGTTTTTGTGTCCTACCAAGCAGCTCCAAGGTAGTTTTTGGTGCCCCTGACCAAATATGACTTTGGCGAATGAACGCCTTATAGACTAAAGCCAGATCAGACGGGGTGACTAGTTTTTTTGCATCGGTAGAGGAAACCAGACATTGCGCAGCGTTCTTAGCGACATCGAATAAGTGGTCATTTCAACGAAGATTGTCATTGACGCACATACCGAAAATGGAAAGTCTTTCAGTTTCAGCGATGCAAGTGCGACATGGACAATGGCAGACTTTTAATTTTTTGCTTTTATGATAGAAGACAGCATTGCGTTTAAGAAGCTCGGTTTGCTGAACCCCATGTAAGAATGAGCTTAACATACGTTGCCGTTCCATTTGCACCGCCGATAAGCAGCGACGAGCGTTCTGCAATGAACAAGAGAAACTGAGGGTACCATCCTGAATAAAGGAGTGAAAGGAGATCATATACAAAATTAATTAATCAGTCGGTCGGTTGGTCGACAAAAGTGCTTGATGCCAATCTTCGTTTGACCAAATCGGTGGACAGATTGGTTCCACTTTTCGGTGAGAAAGCCGTTCTGCCGGTGGTTTAAGAGCTTTCGTGATTCGAGGCATTTCATGAGCTGACTATTTATTAGCGTTTCCATGACGTTGGAAAAAATGGATAGGGAAGAGGACGCCATTTTTTTTGGCGTTCTACGGGGAAAGAGAGTAGAGGAGTAGGACAGATAAAAGAAAGCTTACACAGCGGTTTGCCAGCGTGGAAGAACACCTCTTAAGAATTAATAGGAAAATACCCTCTGGACCAGCGGATCTATGCGAGTTGAGATCTTTAAGAGATCTTGCAACTCTGCGGGTGCTAATGTTTATTTGTCCCATTAAAAATTCTACACACAAGCATAGGTGGAGACCAAGTACAAGCATTGAGCTCGAAATACACAGCAAGCAGATACTGAATAATTATTTAGTTTAGTAAACCATGTCTATGCAGATTATGTGCAAGTTTATACGACTTTTCCCAGATCTTGACCTCTTGTTGCTCTCTTACAGTGGTAAAAATGTAATAAAAAATGAGATTGATCTGAACCCACTTAAAAACACAGCTATACCATTTTGCTAAACATTTGTAGTCATCAACTTCTCTAAATTCGAATATATAACAAAATTTCAATATCTAGGTGTTGATTCAAATGTAAACCACCTCAATAGACCTTATCACGACAATGTCAGTGTCAAAAGAGAAAAAAAAAACGACAATGTCAGTGTCAAAAGAGAAAAAAAAAAAAACAAACAGCTGAATGAAATGAAGGAAAACAATAGTCGCGTATAGTTACTAAAAGTTTATAAGAAAGCCAATTTTAACAAAAAAAAAGTTACGGAACTAAGAAGTAGTATCCAAACCACGTTTTGGATAATTAAAAAGTTAACATTATAATGTGATTGTGTTCAAAAAATAAAAGTGAAAAAGTGAGAATCGCGTAGTTGTGGCAAAAAATGTTTTCGTTGCGAATATCTCGTACTAATTTTATATTAAAGTAAATTATAACAAAAACAAATTTCCAGAACTAAAAAGGAGTATCCAAACACTATTTTGGAATACTCAAAAGATAACAATACATTAAGATTCTGTACAAAAAATAAAAGTGAAACCGTGACAATCGCCTTGTGGCAAAAAAATATTTCTGTTTCGAAGCAACTTTTTACTTTAACTTACTTTCTCACGTTTTTTCTCATAAGCTGGTACTTTTTAATCTTCAATTGCTTCTGTTTTCACTTAAATACTCGTATACACTTTATTAACAATCACAATGATTATTCATTTCATTCAGCTGTTTGTTTGTTTTTTTTTTGCTCTTTCGACACTGACATTGTTTTCATTCAATTTGCTTTTGACGTTTGAAGTTTAAGAAAGGGATGCGGCACTTCAGAAAGAGATAGCTTGGTGAAAAGGTCTATTGGTCTGATCAGGTCAACAGGATTGCGTCAAACATATATGGAGTACTTCATGGCCTTAGTCCCACGAAATCTTACCTGTCAATTGAATCAAAAATTAACTTTAAGTGATTTGTTGTTCCCATTATTTTGTACGGTTGTGAGCTTTTATCTAATCTCGATTGTGAGTCGTCACCAAAGTGAAATGTTTTTTTTTATTTTTATTATTATTAATATAATTTTATTTATATTAAATAACTAACATTTTTTTTTTTTTTTTTTTAAACTTCTGGCTCGCTAAGGCGATTTAAAAGGGGGGCACTTCGATCTAAAAGACCTTTTGGTACCATATGGGCCAGAAAAAGTTTAAACTAGTAGAATTTTTACTATACGTGTAAAGCGGACAATTTTACCAGTAGAAAATTTCTTTATGTCTTCAGTGCTCATATGTTCCATGAAAAAGATCTTCTTTCTAATTCTATTAAGGGCTACATTCACATAAAATGTGTTCAGCTGACTCGTCCTCTTTAAGACAAAATCGGCACTCAGGAGAGTCTGCTATTTTCATTTTGTTAAGATGTTGTCTTAAACCATGGTGACCAATAAGGTAACCTACTAAGTTTTTGATGTCATGCCTGCTTACATTTAGGCATTTTCTGGCATTGTTATTGAAGGGACGAATGACTCGTTTGGTCTGTCTTAGACCTGGGATGCTTTCCCAATGATAGATACAAATAACTAGCATAGTCAATAACTTAAAGTGAGTAGAGCGCTAGCTACCAGGGCTTTAGGCTAGTTAATTTTAAAGGAAGACTAAATAGTTGATTATATTTTAAAATACCTTCATATACTGATGTAATATTGCTATCAGATACAAATGTTAAGAGTTGTGGAAGGTCTTTTTCCACAGACCGTCTTACTGATACTGTTTTTGCATTGCAGCATGTGGATTACAGGGAATGTTAGTTTTTCGTCGCAAAATCCGCAAATTGGAGCAGGTTCTTGAGTGAGTTATGTTGGTATGTCCCATTCTGAGCCTGGTGTAGGTTTTGATCATCAACATATACATATTTGGTCCTGTGTGCGAGGAAGGCGATTGGGGGAGAAGATACAACCGCGAACTCTATGAGCTGTACCAAGATGTAGATGTAGTCCAAAAAGCTAAATCACGTCGACTACATTGGCTCGGCCACATTGAGCGAATAGGCGAAAATAATGGCCGAAATAATGGCCGAAATAATGGGATCTTCGACTTCCAGCCAGCCCCATGTTCCAGAAGGCAAGAAAGACCGAATCTCTGTGTCAAAGACCAAGCCATCGCGGATGCCAGAGCGCTTGGTTTGTAGAGCTGGAAGCAGCGTGCTCGGGTTCGCAGAGGATGGAAGGCTGCAGTGTCTCAGGCAGTGACTCTTCACGAGTCGGCAGCCCGTTAAGTAAAGTAAGAGAGTATATGATATAAATCATTTTTCGCAGTTGGTTCGTAGGATTATAGCCCTTGCGTTCTTAATCTTGATATTCATTGACTTTTTGAGGTGTTTTATGAAATATTTTAAGTTGAATTGGTAAAATGAGATGAAGCCCTGCATTTGATTACAAGTTGCTTGAATGCCAAACCTCTCCACTACCTTTATTTTTGTATATCCCTTCCTCAATTTATAGACAAGACAACTTCCAATTCTCCAGGGTTCAGTAAATTAAAAGCAAGCCAATCCTCTTTGCGTCTTCTCAGAGAAATTTAAACCTGCCTGCCTAACAATATTTCGTTGTCATCTATTTTTCAGCCAACTTTTCATGAAAAGCAATCAATTTTCCACCAATTTCGCATTCGTAGACTTTGTGAGGTTGGGAGCCCTCTCCTAATTTCATTGCATAATCAGCGATATTTATAAGAAGATTACCATATTACAACATGAAATCTTCCCGTCTGCTTACGTCTACATTAACCACTTCACCCTTTTCGCAGCAGCGCAAAATATATTCCGAACGGTAAACAAACGAAATTAAAATGTCCTGCGCAGAGAAGAGCGATATTCATTCTGTATTATTAGAACAACATCAATTCGATGTTTCTCCGTCAGAGGCCTGGGTAAAGTGTTTTTTTTTGTGTTTTTGTTGGTCTATAATGAAATATTAACATTCTTTGTCCTTCCAAGGGGGACACTGACTTTGAATCTCAAGATGTAACCCTTCAGTAATAATTTTAGTTTTTTCTCTTAAATTTGGTTAACAAAACACTTGCCTTATGTTTTGGTAGATGATTAGAAAATTCCTTTCAATAGAGACCATCTACATGTATAAACGTGTGTATACTTGTGTATGAGAATGCCTTATTGTGGTATACCCTACTTGGCAACAACAAAAGGATATTTTATGAAATTCCTTATCTGTCAGCAACAGATTTCGCATTCACATAAAATCCAAGACGAAGTGCGAGCGAGAGTATATACTCGTAGGGGCCAACTTCATAGCATCAACCATTGGAATACGGTTTCCCCACCAAAAAGGATATGAGTAACAATGGACGTCATTCGTCGGCAGTGTCACCATCCTAGCCAGCATCTGGTGAACGAAGTCCATATGCATGCCAGGCATCTCTTAACATTTTTGGCCAAAGGAACTAAATTAGTCCTTGGTTTGTGGAGCACTTTTTTTGTTGTGCGTAAGAAATCGGAGTAAAGGATTATGATGGTAAAAGAAATTAGTGTTTTTTCATCATGCAGCTAAGATTTCTTTTAAAAATCACTTCCGAAATAGAAATGTATACGAGTATGCGTTGCGAGTCGTTAGTTATTTTTGACATGTTACCCTTGGGATGGGACCCTTGAGAAAAATGACGTTCATATAATGTATTTACTCGTCTTAAAGTAAATTATGACATATGAGTTTGTATGTTTTCAATACACGTCATCTCTTGGAAGAGGATAAATTTCTTCCTGGAACTGATATAACTTAGGCTTAATTAGGACGACGACGGATTCTTGTTTGTTGTTCACTTTTTGGTTTCGGAAAATAATTTGGTGGAATTTGGGGTTTTAATTGAAAATATGTTTGGGACAAAGACTTTTGAATCCCTTTTCGAGTAAGACAGTGAGATTGGCCCAAAATGTGAATGGAATGATTTGTATTCAAATCATGAGAATTCGCCCTTTGTATGTTTGCAAAAGCATCCTTTTTGGAATATATATTCTTAATTAAACCTTATCTCAAGAGATTGACATTCTCATTTGTGTGTTTGTGAAGACGAATGACCTTGATTTTGCAGGAGACGATTTTCAATTTTACGGATGGGGAGTATGTTGTGTTGTAGGAATCCTGCCATATGCAGTGAAGCCTCATTGTTGGGAGTCGTCCTAAGCCCTTGCGGACGGGTTCTAAATCTACTTTAAATCTCGTGAGTTAATTTCTTACTGCCGTTGATAATCCAGGAGTATTCATGGGGGCTGATCGTTTGGGATTGTGAAGATATTTTCAATTAGTATGCCATTCCAGGGAGGGGTTCAGTTTGTGTTCTTATAATATGACGGGCGAAAAAACACACATTGGGTGAGGACTTGGACTGACTTGGGTTTGACATGTCCTTAGCTCTGTATTGTCATGTTTATTTTTTTATAAATTTGTCTCTAAGGAACGACGAAACTATATCACTGAAACGCTGCCCCGATATGCCTGTATTGATATTTAAAAGTTTTGGGGCCGAAGTTCACTATTGATCGAATAAGAAATTCCAAGATACGAGGAAGCCTTAATGTCAAATAACCTATCTTGAAAAAATCGAGAGATTCTACGAAACGGGTGGCATTGGTGCGATGGTATAGTGTATTCACTAACTGATTGGCAGGTCGTGCGTTCGAATCCCGGCCAGGGCCATGATTTGTATTTGAATTCACATAAATAGAGATCTCCCTATAAGCAATTTAGGCGCCACCCGTGAAGAAAACATACCAAGCACCAAAACTTCTTTCCTATCCTCCTATTCTATCGAATATTAAGTAGCACCTAAAATCATGCAATACAATACTTCATTGGTAGGGGCTGCTTACTGTTCAACAAAAAATGCATGCGCTGTGTTTAACACTATAAAGGTACTGCACATATACAAAGCGCCTTAGGCGTAAGCGACTTATAAAAAAAAACTTGTCAAAAAGGCGATTTCAAACAAATTTTCCATACAAACACGAAAGAAAGGTTTGCCTTAAAGCTCCTGGATCACACAAATGCAGCAACACAAGCATGTGATTGGAACCCCACAGGCGGACCAGTAGGGATGCAGTTAAGTGGGAGGGTTATGATTCCTTTAATCCTGATCATAGCCTCACCGCCATTAAGGAAGAAGAAGAAGCCGAAGTTCATGAGCATGTGCTCCAGATAAATATAAGGCAACGAAATTTAGTGAAGTAATATGCGAGCGACAAAAGCGAGGGAAAGGTCGAAGTAACATCCGCGGAACAATAAAAACGGCCATGAACGCTTGAAAAGAAGAAAACTTATCAAAGGTGGAGCTGTAGAAAATAAAACTTAAGGTGTTAATTGGCCGCGCGGGAGTTGAACCAAATCACCGGTTCGATTAGTAGCCAACACACTAACTACTGCGGTTGAATCTAAAAAATAAATATAAGGCATTAGGTCTGTTCGCGAACCAATATGCAAACGAAAATTTATATAAACTTTCGTGCAAAATTACAAAAAACGCGTTCGCGTACTACCTACCATTTTCTGGTAAAAAGATGAACGAAAGAAAAATGTACTTTCGTTCATTTTTCTTCACACAGAATTTCAGCTGGTAAAAAAATGAAAACTGTCAAATAATGATGAAATCCTATGAGTTTGCCAGCAAAAAAAACAGCGGTTGCTTCTTTTCAAGCCAAACTTTGACGTTTTTTTATCTTCTTACACAAAAGCGTTCACGTACTTTTCTTTGAAATAAGAGGATTCTCTCTTCGATTTTGCAGATTTGACAGTTTTCATTTTTTCTACACATAAAGTACGCGAACGGACCTATTAACGGCCTATACAGGGCTTAAAACCTAGCTTCTCCAATCACTTTCTTGTGCGAAGTGGAAAGGGACCTACAATTTTAAGCCGAATCCGAACGACAAATTTGATAAGGTTCTCGTGACAATTGACACTCTTGGATGTTTGTCAGACGTTCGCAAGAGGTGGGTCAGTGGAGAAAAGGCTCTAGATGTTACTTGGCCCCGGTGGGAATTGAAACGGGGATCTTCCGACACACTAACCACTGCACCCGATTTGAATCTACTGAATTTAAATCTTCTTTCCCAAAATGTCCGCCTATCTAGCGTCTCGGGCAAAGGGTTTACTTAAACAAACAGTCTAGCTCATCAGCCTTAAAGAAGCAGAGATGACTTATCAAACACCAACTCATTTTCAAGTTTTGGTCGAAAAAAAGTATGCTTAATGAATGAAACCTTAGCATCGTTTGCCAGATCCCAAAGAAAGGACCCTCTCTAAACTGCGCCACGTATAGCGGCATCAGTCGCATAGCCATCTCCTATAGGACTATATCTGCCATATTGTATAGGCGCCTGAAACCATTTCAACAATCTGACTGCATCCTATCAATGGGGTTTTAGGCCCAGTTAGTCAAAATTCGACCGAAGAATCGTACTGCGGCAGTGCGGGGAGAAAAACTAAGCGTGAAATAATCCCAAACGAAATAAGGCCAAAGTTTTTTGTGAAAGGGAAATAAGGGCAAACGAATTCACTAGCTCCAAGTGCAATAAGGCAAAATGATAAAACACAACCTCGCTCGCACCTACTTCAAATCCAATAGTGAATCTAAGCAGGGTCTACTTGTGATTTCGCAACTCTACGTCGTCATGAATATCAGAAGTGCCAGCCCATGGGGTCTCTATTTAATTTGGAGTAGGTGGAGGGTTGGGGTAGGTTCTATGTGACTAATTTGTGGGCAATTTATTGAAAATAGCACCAATGGAAAATGAAATAATACCAAATTGGCATTTTTTCACACAAAGTGAAATAAGGTCAAGCGTTAAAATTTTACCTTATTTCACTTTATCAATGCGCGCATTTGGCTTTATTTCACGGCACCAAACCAAGCATCTATAGATAGGAGCTATACAGTCCAGTTTTGGCATACCTGCGTCTGTGTAGGATAACGCGGGAGACAGCTAGCTGCTGCATCAAGATCGGCAACGACCTAACTGAGACCTTTCATATCAGAAAAGGATTGGACAATGTCATGTGTACACCAGCAGCAATGCTCCGGCACGCAAAGTCATTTAATCCAACCCAGTAGAGTAAGACCTCGCTGTAGGCGGCGCGCAGGAGTGGCAAGCGGTGCGGGGAAATAACTTCACCGGCAATAACTTCTCATGCGAAATAACTTCTCATGCGAAATAACTTCACCTCGAGCGGTAAATAACATGTGAAGTTATTGCCCGTGAAGTTATTTCCCTGCAGCGTGGCAAGCACATTGAGAAACTTGACGAGGCTGCGGCACCCCGGATATACCGCTACCTTTATAGATATTTATTGCAGGACATTGGTCAGTGGTGCTTAATCTGTTGTCACATTTAACGTAAGAATTAAGAATTTATAAAACTCTTTTGAATGGCAGTCATGTTTTCCTTGCTAAACAAAAATCACTCCAAATAAAAGACCCCTTCTTTAAAACTAATTAAGTGCCATGATCTCAAAATTACCCAAAATCCTACGCAAAAGTCATCCATTCATCCTTCGCATAAAATTCAAAAGAAAATCCTTCGAAACATGACACCAGTTAATGAATTTATTCCGCCAAGCTGACTCAGTTCTGCGATTATAAAATATCCAAAACACTCCCGTCAAGGAGAATATAATCGAAATCATCAACTGAATTATCATCTGGTATCGATGTTTATTGTTTAAGCAAAGAAAACCCCTAACCCACTCTTTGTGGTGAATCAAAAACCAAGAAATCCCTAATTAATCAAGCCAAGAGCTTGGTCCCCCCCCCCCATCGCTTCACGGATTTTTTTGCGAAACAATTTCTCGCGTCCATTTACAAGAGGAGCTGTCTTCTTGTGCCTACAGATTTTGCCTCTGCACGTCAAAATCAAAACAAGTCCTTAATTAAAATCGTTCTCCAATATCACACAATATGATAAACGGGTAAGTTACGCACATAATTAGCGTGGAAAATAAGGCTTTGGCGTTCAAGGGATAACCCCTACCCAACATCCAGTATTATTAGCTCCTTGTGTTGTGTATTGAATCACAAATCACAAGAAAATTCGTGAGAAATGGGAAAATTCGGCGATGGTGTCGAATTTTTTTTTTTTTTATTTTCTTTCTAAAATATTCTGATTCTGTAGTAGGTATCGCTTTTCACGAAAAGGGTGCGACACACACCAAAATGCTTGGAGGTAAACTTACACAGCCCTATAAAGTACACAAAGTAACAAGAGTCAGTAAATGTTTTCAGTCATTTATCGCAATAAATGTCGCGCAGGACGGAACGAAAATAAGTGTTTTAACGGATAATGGTTTTGCAACTACAAAAAAAAAAAAAACAAGAAAGACGAATAACGAGCAGGGACAAACTTTTTCCATTTACACTTCTATTTTGTAGTTTTATAAAGGAAATTTATTACGCCTTACGATGTGTTATACTACGTGTGGATTGTGAAACAGCCAAAGTTGGCGAAAAAAAGGAAGTGTGTAGTTTTTATTTCACTTTAAAACCTACGTAGTACATTTGAAATGCGCCAGAAGCTAGAAAGGTTAGGAAAATTGTGGAGTCCAAAGAAAGCATCCTAAGTTTCTGTCAAAGCTGAACAAAATCCATGGGAAGATTGCGACACATTTATGGTTTTTCGTGAAAAGAGCAATCCAACCATGGAGTTGCTGTTTTTTTTGAGTTTTTTTGCTTGAATGTTCTTTTTTTTGTGCGATTTACTTTGCTCAACTATTTCCCCTTGGTTTGTGCGGAGAAATAGAGAAATTGTTGTTTTTCTTCGAGTTTGTGTTCTTCCATTGATCAATTGCTTGGAACCGAAAATATTTTGATTGCAAAGTTTTCCTCTTCGAATAAAGGGAAGAGCAAAGTTTTCAATGCACCAGCCAGGTGTTGAAAAAGCAAAAAGAATTTTTTTCTATTTCGTGGATGGAGTTTGTTTTAGGAAAAAAGAAAGGACAAACAAAAACACATACGTTTGTGCATTGATTTTGTTTGGGGTGCAAGTAATCGCTGTCTTGGATATAGTTTTGGTCTAAGGACATTTTTGTCGTTGTTTATTTGTTGATTCCTGGTTTTTGTTTGAGGCGGGAATTTATGACTAAACATTTGTAGCTTGACATCGAAAATATTTGTTTTAGTTCTGGGTGTGTGGGGAAAGAGGTTGAGATGGGCGAGGAAGGAATTACTTTTTTTTGTTTTGAACTGGTTCTTCATCGGTGTTTATTTCTTACTTTCGACGGGGGTTGAAATTGGGCTTTGAAAATGAGACGGTTTGTTTTTTTTTTTTGGTTTTTTGGGAACCGTGTAAATGATCTATCAAGAAGATGAACTCTTTTTGACTGCCCTTTCATTTAGCGGTGGATACATATTTCATGTGGCAGCAAAACAGCATTCTATCAGCTGGATCGAATGCGGCAACAGTTTTCAAATTTCACTCGACAATAACACAATATCTTGAATCACTTTTTAAACCATTTCAGCATTAGTGTCAACTTCTTAGCCATTCCATTCAACGAAGCAGAATCCTTTTATGATTATATTGGCACGAAATTGACTGTAGGTTATTTTAGGTTATGTTAATGTGGCTCACTTAGAACAAAAGGAGGTCCGTTGTGGTACCACGTGGACCTGGAACAAGCTTTTCCACTACTCGTTAAAACCAGTTGGTGCTTCTAAGGAAGCGTGGGAGACTACTGATGTCAGTGTTAATTAGATCGTTAAGATCATTGTAGAATCAGATAGATAATTTATTTTCGTATTGGAATTTACATTTGGTGGACTACCGCGCAGTTTACATACAGAGATTTGATATTTATATTATATCTTTCTACTGAACAATTAATTTTAAATCATGACTACAAAAGAATATTATACAATGATATACTTTGAAGGAAAAATACGTTAAAAACCTTCAATACAAATAGAATTAAAAAAGGGAAAGGGAACCTTAAAAAAATTTGGCAGGTACATTGTACAGTGAACTCCCTCTTAACGGACACCCCTCTTATGTGGACGATTCCCTTAAGCGGACAATATAAAGTGTGATGGTTGGCTGCTATGATTTTGTTTGAATTTTTCTCCTCTAAAGTGGACAATTCTATTAAGTGGACATGGACAGTATGTTCATTTTCATTTGGTAAAAATATTCTCTTAAATGGACATTTCTTATTCACATAAACATGCCATTTTCTTTTATTTACACGTTTATTGTGTAAGCTTTCATCTCATACTCGTGCATGTATTTGTGCAATTGTAACAGCAAGCGCGTGGCTCATGCACATTCTACAAACAGTTGTCGGTATAGATACACACACATTGTACATAAGTAACATCACTATGATATTTTTGGCAGCAAACATAACGTCCGTTTGTCAACCCTTAGACCGGGGCATCATCAAAAATTTTAAAGGTTTTCATCGGGAACAAGTTTTAAACCAGCTTATTGCTAAAATGGATCACGTTGGTAATGTAAGAGAGCGTTCTTCAGGAATTACTGTGCTAGATGCCATTAATTGGGCTGCTGCAGCCTGGAACAAGGTTTCTCAAGAAACGATAAAAAAAAAAAATTTCAAAAAATCTGGGTTTTTTCGAAATCCAACCACCCAAATTGAAGACCTTCCTTCAGGGGATGACATACCATTGATCTGTTTTAAAAATGCATCCTCGCTAGTCAGACAACCAATTTGATTACTTAGAGTATGCCGCATGCGGCAAAGACGTTCAGACAGATGAGTTATGGAATGAGAACTTGACGGAAGATGTCTTAAGCGTTATAAGTGTGAATGGCAAAAGTAACGATGAAGAGGACATGGCTACTTCGGAAGCAAATACTGAAATAGATTGTTACTCTTACAAGAAGGCGTTGAGCGCTTGCGAATCTTTGTTCAAATTCGCTTTAATAGCTGTGGATGAAAAGGCAATGCATCTGACATCTGTTCTTCGATCTCACTATGAGTCAGTGGTAGTTAGCGGTTGTAATCTTCATCAGAGCCGGATTGAAGATTTTTTTAAAAAACAATTATGGACTATGTTTGTGTATACTTATACCCATTTTTGAAAAAGCGAATTAAATAAAACAATTTTGTGTTCTTTTTAAAGCTTTCCCTTGAGCGGACAATCTCTTATGTGGGCAAAAAACTCCGGTCCCTTGGGTGTCCACTTAAGAGAGATTTCACTGTAGTAACAAATAATAAATAATATATAAGAAATAATAAATAATAAATAGCAAATAATAAATAATGCATAAAAAATAATCAATAACAAATACAAAACAACAAAAAATAAATAATGCATACAAAATAATAAATAACAAATAATAAATAATATATAACAAATAATAAATAACAATAATAAATTACAGGTATAATTAATAACAAATAATAATTTTTGATACACAAGAAGCATTAAAAACAAGGAAATGATTAAACATTTAGTTGGTTGATCAGTGGATTTTCGGAGATCTCACAGTTGCGGAGAAAATTGGTGGTTAGCCTTGTAATTCGATCTTGAATCAAGTCAACATTTGCTCTGGTATGAAGATCAGCGGTTGAGCGATGTGGGGGAAGTTTAATCATCATTTTAAGGAGTTTGTTTTGAGAAACTTGTAGTTTTTTAAAATGGCATTTTGCTGAATTGCCCCATACTTGGCAACCATATAAAAGGATTGACTGGAAAATTACTTTAAAAATAACGATTTTGTTGGCTTTGTTCAGTAAGGATTTTCTGTTTATGAAGGGGTACAACATGTTTATTTCTATATTCACTTTTTGTATTGTTTTAGCAGTATGTTATATCGCATTTGTATCGCATTCGCAAGGTTAGTCTCCACGTTTAGACTAAACTCGTGCGGGGAATATATTGCCTTGTCATCCGCAAAAATAGTTAATTCACAATAAGGGAGTCTTGGAATATCAGACATAAAAATATTATACAATATTGGACCCAAAACCGATCCTTGAGGTACACCAGCAACAACACTATGACAAACAGAAAAACAGTTGCTCACGAAAACTTTGAAAAAAAAGATCGGAAAGAAAGCTCAGGACAAGCTTTATGAGGTATGGGGGAAAACGAAAAATCAACAACTTATAGACAAGACCCAAATGCCATACACAATCAAAAGCTTTCTCAATGTCCAGCAACAATGCTGGCAGACTCTAAGTACTTGATGGGATGTACTATGATTTCTTCTGAAACCAAATTGCTCATTTGGAAGAATATTATTATCTTCGATAAGTATCGTAAGTTTTTCTTTTATTACCTTTTCAAACACATTGCTAACACTACTCAGCTGACTAACTGGTCTGTAGCTGTTTGGTTTATCAGGTGGCTTTCCTGGTTTTGGAATAGGCATCACCTTAGCTATTTTCCAAGCCCTTGCAAAGTATTGGAATTTAATACAGACATTTAAAATAAATGTTAAGTTTCTAATGGGCGATTTGGGAAGTTGTTTTAGACAAATATTTTTTATACCATCCATACCATCCGCTCTTCCTGCTGGCAAGCAATTCAAACAATCTTTAACGCTCTGTTGAGATATAAGCCCTTCTCGAGGCGTATCAGTAGTTTGTTCAATAAAATTTCCAGTAGCCTCACTTACTAATTGGTTGGCATTGGCGTCGTCTAGATGTCGGGACACAGAATGATTTTTTTTAATAAAGTAGAGGCGAATAAATTCGCCTTATCCTCATCTGTATATATTATATTTCCCGAATCTTGGAGCGTTGGGATTCTTCTGTTCTTGTTCTTAACAACTTTAACAATATTCCAAAAAGGCTTGGAATTTTTGTGTAGAGAAGATAGCTTTGTGTTCCAATCCATATTTCGTTGCTTTTCTATTTCCTTGGAGATAATTTTATTGTAATATTTTAGGTATAATGTAAATACTGGTATCCTATACCCCTGCCAATGTCTCTTAATAGAATTTCGTATTCGAATATATTCTAAAATGTAGAAATTGTAGAAGAAGACAATTAAGTGAAGTTTTTCTTTTTTTGGGAAAGAGCTGGGCATGTATCTACATAGAAGGTGGAGAATAGTCTCATCATTCTCCTTATCCATGCAACTTCTGCAAAAGTTGTTTGAATATATCCCAAGCCTTGTTGCCTGCTTGCCTATGAGACAGTGTCCAGTAATGACACATATTATGGTGCTACTGTGCAATCTGTTCAGACATATAAATAAGACTATTAGAGCAAGTTCAGCTTTGGCCAAATCTGCTTTGTCGCTAGACATGTGTTGCCGCCTGAGGTTTGTTAAACCCTAGTTGGACAATTTCGTGCCAATTTCGTGCCAGTTTCGGGCCAGTTTCGTGCCAATTTACTGCCAGTTTCTTCCCAATATAATTAAACTCAGTGAGAATTATCGAAGTGTATATAAATAATTGGTTGTTAGAAGTGCTCTGTAATACAATTTGAATTTTCTGTGAAAAGGAAAAGGGAACAATTTTCTTCCTGGATGCACCACCATCACTTCCTTCAAATGTAAAAATACCAATTTTGTGTTTCGCATCGAGGAAGATAATTTGCTTTTTTGCTTCTAGACGCCAAGCGGTGAGTCCTGTCTAAAAGCCATTTAACGCGGGTTTGTAGTCTTAGCAATCACTTTTATAACGCCAACTATGAGTTATAAGCAAAAAATAGTTTTCAAAATAAAGGCTTGTGGGTTTTCGCTCCTCGCAAACGATGCACCCAATCAAAAAAGTTTTGGAATAAGATTTATTTCACTGGCAAACAATATTAATATTGTAAATTTATTTTATATAGTATTTAGTATTAGTATTATAAAGTTTATTTTCACTAGTTATATCAAATAGTTCACAAATGTACTTAGTATACTTATACAATAAATAATTTTAACTAGAGAAAATGTGAGGCATTTTTATATTTCTTTATAAGAAATAGTATCAAATGCCACATCATAAAAGATAAATAACAATAATTTGAATAAGAGGGTGGGGTGACCCTTTAAGAAAAGTAAATTCACAATTTCAAAATTTATATATTGTACCATAAGTACTAAAAGCGACCTAAGTCTCATTGTACAACCCGCTTACATTTTAGATTAATAAATTAAAATTAATATTGAAATTAAAACATCTTTAAAATAAAGTTTAGCACGGTTCTTTAGAGTCAGAAATGTAGAAGTTATGATCAAAAAAACATGTTTTCCAAAATCGAAACCAATCCACCCTGGAACCGTTCATTGCAGTAGAAGGACGCCGTTTCCCCTCACTAGAATAAAGGTTTATGGCTTTTTGCATGGCAGGTCTGTAGCCGCGGAAAACAAATTTTTAACTGTTGCGGTTTCGAAGGACACTTCTAGAAAAATACATTTATTTGGGGATTTAAGGACCTTTTTGGCGTTCCAGCGACTATTTTTCATATAAATTTTTCATTGCATATTCCTAGGAGGCTTAATCTAAGTTGATTGTATTAAGTCGCTTCTTTACGAACTCACTCTAGGAGTTTATTAATTTGAATTCAAATGGGTGGCGACGGTGTAGAGGTTAGTGTGTTGGCTTGTTACCCGTGCGGTGCAGGTTCAATCCCCATGGGGAACAACAACATACGCCACCCATTCACATGCCTCTACACCAAAAGGAGGATTTCTGCCTGGTAATACAATGGACCGTTACCGAGTCTGAGTGCTTTGGGATTTGGATTTCCTTTTTTTCATAAAAAAAAGAAAAAAAATTGAATTCAATATAAAACTCACAATCACTCCTATAAAATAAACGTAGAGGCCTGAAATAAAAGTATTCGGCACGGAGTTCGTCCATTGAAAAATCTTCTATTTTATTTCCGACTTAAGGATTTTTTTTGCGAACATTTTCCGGTTGATTTAAGGTTGACACATCCTTGGTCTCTTACAAAGCAACATAATCATATTTGTCACAGGCATTTGACCAATACTTGGCCTTTTGTGTAGGTGAATGCGAGGATGGTAGACTAAGAGATCTACAATCTTAGATTAATATTCCATTAACATGTTTTTCAATTCAAGATTCTTTTTTAATCTTCGACTTTTTTGTGCGACATTTTAAAGTTGGCTCCCGAAATTTTCCCCAACCTTCACTACTGATTCCAGCGCCGTCTGGTTTTCAATCTCAACTGCTGTCGGCAGAAGCCGACACACTTAGACCAATTGAATCACTTATTTTCAAAACGTGACATGTCCACATTTTTCCAAAAATCGTTTTATATTTTTTTCCTGCAAAGCAGGGATATCGGCGTTGCCACATGAAATATGATATGTCCAACTATAATACTAAATTTTTAATTGCTTTTTTTCTTCTGTTGATGATAGTTAAAACTTAAAGCCATTCAAAAATAAAGCTTTTATTATACCCTATTCTAGGGGTATATTAATTTTGACGCATAGTTTGTAACATACCTTAATATTGCCCGTAGACCCCTAAAAGTTACTATATTTATGATCAGCATCGATAGTAATATCGATCTAGCCATGTCCGTCCGTCCGTCGGCAAAAATTAGGCCTTTAAACTGGACCTAAAGAGCTGAAATTTTAACCATATACTCCCTAGGGTCCCGAAATAATCAAGTTTAAGAATTTTTGAAATCCGCCCACAGACACGCCCACAAACTCAAAAAAACAAAATTTTGGAAAAAATCGAATTTTGAGCTAGAGAGCTGAAATTTGTTATATATGATCTTTGGCCCATAAAACTGCTTGGGACATACAATTTTCAAAATCCGCCCACTGACACGCCCACAATTAAATAAAATATTTTTTTTGAAAAACCAAAATTTGAGCTAGGGAGCTGAAATTTTTAATATATACTCTCTAGGGGCCCTTTATGCTCATGTGTAAATATTTTCAAAATCCGCCTACTGACACGCCCACAATTATTTTTTTTTTATTTTTGAAAGTCCAAAGTTTGAGCTAGGGAGCTGAAATTTATAGTATATACTCTCTAGGTGCCCTTTATGCTCATACTTAAATTTTTTTTAAATCCGCCTACTGACACGCCCACAATTAAATAAAACAATTTTATTGAAAAACCAAAGTTTGAGCTAGGGAGCGTTTTTATTTACAAAAGCTTAGTTTTTTCGATAAAATCCTTTAAATTTTTGTCACGCCCACTTATGAGATATAGGAATAAGAATAGGGTATCCAACGGTTCGCCCAAGCGGACTGTAGCCCGCCCCTATGTTTTTAGTTTATTTTTAAAACGTGAAATGTCCAAAACAGTTATTTATTTTTTTGTTCTTTTATATATGTGTCCTAGAAATACGTTATAAGTGAAAGCTAGTGCACTTACTCAAACCGTACGATATCATATTTTTGTTATGATTTATTTTCCACGGAAACAGAAAATAGTCAGTTTTTTTCGTCTCCTGAACAATTTTTAAATGTGGACATGTCACCTTTTGAAAATAAGTGATTCAATTTAGGTCCATTGTGATACCACGTATGTGTTATATACCTCAACTCTGTAGATGGGACTGGCCAAAGACACGCGGTTGTTCTCAAACGGCCCCCCATCTAAGTACTAACCGCGCCCAACGTCGTTTAATTACTTAGCTGCAATATTATTTCTAAAATAAAAAAAACATCGTCCCAAAAATTTAATAAGAAAATCCCCTTCTTCGTCCTCCAAATCCATATATCGAGCATCCAACTGATAAAAATATGTTTGTCACTCTTTTTATTAACTTCCCAGTGGAAGTTCTTGTAATGGGGCCGATTTTGTGAATCGCGGATTTTGACATATCTTCACGTTTCAAGGTCACCAGAATCCGAATCCAACGTTTTTATAGAGATGGCTGGGTTTGTGTATGTACGTATGTGCGTATGTGCGTATGTACGTATGTGCGTATGTACGTATGTACGTATGTGCGTTCGGAATTATCTTTCGCCACGATTATCTCGAGAACCAAAGATAATATTGACATGGGACCGGGTTTATTCGAAGCGTAATTACGTAACTGAGAACTGATTACGTTTCCAGCGAAATCGGTCTAGCCGTTTTTTGTAAGTAAAAAGATAACTAAAATAATTTGTCTTTATTTGTACTATTTATTGTCATTTGTCATTGAGCAAATCATTATTACATTGTGTTCCGTTATTTCGTATACCTGTTAATTTACAGGTCTCCGTGTTGATAACAATGGTTGCATTAATATATGTATATCATACTTCGCTGTTATTAACAACATTTAATTTCCATGAACAATATTAAAGAGCATTTTTTAATATTATATATTTGTATTGTTATTTATTTCATTCGATATTTGTCTTTTCATCGTCCTTTGTTTGGTATTTGTAGTCCTCGCCTCGAATACTATATTTTGACCAATTTAAACAAAGATAACAGAGAGGCATAGTATCTACTGTACTCGTACCTCTCCATGACCACTTGCAGCTATTTCCGGTTTTAATTGCTTTTGTGAATGAGTCGAAGAATGAACGGGTGGGTGAATTTTTCACACTCGCCTTATGTTATGTATAAGCGATCCTTTGGTGTTCATTCGCCATATGGTGGGGTTGTTCCTCTTCAAATAGCACCATATTTGGGACTACTCATGGTTTTTCGAAATTTCGGGACTGAAAGGATTTTTAATTAAAACGTTGAATTAATATTCTTTACTTTATGCGAAGCAGTTTTAAATTTCCTTCCTTTTTTTTTTTTTGTTGAGGACTCTATACCAAAAGGATGAACTTGTGAATTATTATTTTTTTTCGGCTTTTTTCGGAGCCAAACAAGGGCTACAATATGGAACTAATTAAGTTTTGGTTGATGGTTAAAAAACATACACATACATGCTCTTCATTGTCTGGGGTTGAGGGTAGGAAAAGGTTAATAAGTTTGTTAATAAATAATATGACTAAATGGTTAGTTTATGTTCAGTTAATTTGGGATTGCGGGTCAGTTGGGAGGAAATAGGGTGAAGTGTTGGCAGGAGATATTTTCAAATCGCTTAAAATTTAAGTAAATTGTTTTGTTTGATGTTTTTTGTTTAAGCTATGTTTTTCTGTCGGCGCCATTTCTTGTTAAAAAACGCTATAATTTAGTTGACACCAATTAACTATCGTAACGCCTCACCATCATATAGCGTCTCAGACACAAATGGTTGCAGAATCTAGGGTTAAGGCTCATACAATTTTATTTTGTTTTGAATAACCATCGGACATACAGGTTTTAATACATTCAAAATTCTGCTCAGGTAGCATACTTACTCTCTCAAAATTTATTTGTTCTTCTCTCTCTTAAACGACGAAGTTATGATCTGGGACCAACGACCATACCACGTCGAGTTAATCGGTTCTCGTCAGATCACCGTAATTAAACGACGTTGGGCGCGGTTAGTACTTAGATGGGGGCTTCTGCCGACAGCCAGTTAAACCCAACCTAACCTTTGATCTGGGATAAAGGGCTCATAATACTACCACGTTAATGCCTACTGGTCCGCCTGCATTACATGTCTGCTGTAGAAGCTGTAGAGACGAAGATGAAGAAGAGATTATAAGTCACCTCGTTTGCACGCGTCCTGTACTCGCCAAAATTGGGAAGGCTACACTATGTGAATACCTTTTAAGTGATCTAAATGATCTCATGACAGCCTGCACGGCAAAGATTAGATCAGCTCCTTCATTCATAGGAGCTAATGGTTCCCTGAATAAGAGGGTGACCAAACCACCTTACACATCTGCAGCATAATGAACCTATTTCTGTTCTAAGTGCATCCTCATCTAGGGCCGGTTCCAACCAACCAACCAAGTGAGAGGGTTCTGATCCATTTAATCCTTACCGTACTCCCACCGCTATTGAGGGAGAAGAGGAAGGATTCTAATTTTAGATATTAAATGCAGATTTGCTCGGAACAAGATGTCTTTCAAATGTCCACCACCGCTTTGACTCACCCCTTTGCTTGCTTCACCCTGTCAAATATTTGCGTCTGAACGCCAGCGAAAGCTTGCTGAATGTTGGGTGTATTGTCGGCATAAACGAACGCAGGGTCTTCGAAACAGCGACAGAAACCTAGTCATTGAAGCGTGGGGAAGCCCATACGTAGCCGCGAAAGAAAAAATCTATGAATGTTGTCGAATCAGATCACCGCGGCGGCTTTTTTGTAATACTTAATCGCAAATCGCACAATTATGTTGACTTTTAGCTTGTCAAACCGCAATAATATAACAGAAGAGTTTTGGGTTTTTAAAGAGTTTAAAGTTCAATACCTCTAAGCTTAACATTAGCCGTGTTTCTTTGCACGCGGATATAGGGATGGCATCAGAAAATGACCATCGCCATCAAAAAAAACTTGGCAGCACACATGCACCTATGACGTTTATTGGTGAAACAGCTGTAAGTTGAATTAAGAAATTTGTACGAGTATTGAAAATCGTGAAATTCAAAAATATTAATTTCCCACAGTTGAAATTAATGTCAAACATATTCTAAAATTATAAAAAACAGTTTTGCATTCACAGATTTACTAAATTTTGAAAAAAAAATAATAATAAAATCCCGAACAAAATATTCGGCGGAGGTGTTAGTGGTCGGCGGGATGTCAAACTTTGACATTTCCTGAAAAATTCATCGCTTCGATTCATCAAGAACGAAGAAAATGGGTTTTGGAAGCACTGTTTATCCCCGCTAAATGACTTAGCGGCGATAGCTATCCCCGCTAAAGTTAGCGTATATAGGATAAGTTGTTGTTGTATTTTACATGCAAATTTCAAATTATCCCTATATCCGCGTGCAAAGAAACACGGCTATTATAAAACACTGAAAAACCTTCCAGTCATTTTCTATTTTCATTTTCTATGCAGGATTAAAAGGACCACTCCAACTTTACTGCATCTCTTTGGTTCGACCTCAACGAATATTTGCAGGCCTCCCGGTTTCGGATACTTCATAGCTTAGGCTGGTGTTTTTATATATGTGTTTTTTTTTTATTTATAATTATTATTCTTTATAACAATGGAAATATAATTTTCTTAACCTATCATAACACAAATTATGGTATAATAAAGAATAGTTAGTGACATTTGTATTTGAAAATTCAAATACTGATAAATGCTACTTCATAAATAAAATTCAGAATAATGTGGGGTACGCAATATTTAAATGATTATTGATATAATATAACAACATATATTTAGGAGCTTTAAGGCTTGCCTCCTGCGATGCATGCGCAAGTTGCCTGACAGTACCAACTGCGCCGCTCGCGTTCCATTTGCTTTTACGTGAAGGCTTCCTCGGATATTCTGAGATAACAATTTATTTGATTTTAATATCTTTTACCATAAGATAATTTTCCGGCTTAAAGTCCTGCTTGAAGCAAGTCATCCTCTCCAGTATCCGTGATTCTGCGGTTCAGCGGAATAAAACGGAAGTTCACACCTGAAGTAAACTATTGAACATCGAAATTATTCAACAATAAACGAAAACACTGAAAAAATTCTCTCGAAATTCTGGATATATATTTCTCGTCCATCGATATTTCCATTCGGTATAACCTTGTCAACAAATACAAATAGCGTTGTTTATCACCTTTTTTTAAAAGTGTAAACAAAACTTCAAACTAACACCTGCTCGCATTTGAAAGACACAGTTTCGCCTCGTTTGAAAAATATCACAAAACAAATATTTATTCGAATAGAAAACTAAAAAACGTACAAAAAAAACAAAACAAAAATATAACGTTACAATGAAATGAAAATCCTTACAGAACGAGAGACAAAACACCCTTGAAACAACTCCTAACCTAACCTACAACCAAAGAAGAAAGAAAGAAAAAACACTGGGATATGTTCACAACACTCCCGCTAGATTTATATTATTTGTTATTCGCATTTATGATTTTTTGTTTACAATTTTTTTTCCATAAATAAAACAGTTGGAACTATTTTGGTGGAAGGCTGATGCAAATATGGCGTGGATATCACAAAACTTTCTCATGCCATTTGTTGCCAATAGAAGGGTGTTGGATGGTCGGTTTTTTTTCTAGTTTTCAACTTGATAGGGTATGTGTTTGTGCTTTTATTCTAGTTCTATGATTCGGCCTTAAAAATAACAAATTTAATATGCAGTTTAAATTAGTGGTGTTTCACGCTTAATTTGTTTTTGGTGCAAGCCATTGTCTCATCGTGAAGATGCATAACATGTTGAATAATATTTTTACGAGGGTAATGGTAGCACCACACCAAAAAGAGATAAAAAAAAAATCGGCAAAAGTAATATTCATATAGCAGCTGTCAGTCAGACCTATCTAATCCTAATTTCCCTAACACCCGCGCTGTGTAACCAATACATGACAAGGGTACTAAAAAAATCCCTTTAGTGCGCGCAAATTATAAAAAAAAAATCCTTACTTATGGTATCCTAACATTGTGGCCTGCGGTGTTAAAGAAATGCCACGCGAGCTTTTGCCTGCATCTGCACTGTAGGAGCCTTAAGGTCTGTACCAACGGCAGCCTTAGGAACTATGCTTAACGTCCTATCCGTATGTGGCAAAGTCCACACAGACCGAGCTGGCTGCGAGGAAGGTCAAATCTTAAACAAAGACACAGAAATATACACCGATGGGTCAACGATAGCGGACGGCACGGGGCCAGGTATCTTCTCAGATGACCCTGTGCTCAATGTCGCGTTACGATTTCCTGACCACTCTAGTGTATTTAAGGCGGAAGTCATGGCCATCAACGAAGCAGCAGATGCAGACTCTGAGCCCGATAGACGGCAGCACTATCGTGATCTACACAACAGCCAGCGATAAAAACCCTAGAAACACCAAAAGTAAGATCTAAGTTGGTAAAAGGATGCCGCAAATCGCTAATTGAGATGGCTGACAGGTGTAACATTTCACTGTGCTGGGTCTATGGACACTGTGACATTCCAGGCAACTGCAAGGCGGAGGAGTTAGCCAGAAAAGGAACCGCTCAAAACCCCTCGGACAACAGAGCGGCACCGGCCGTTCCCATTCAATCGTTAAAGTTCAAACTATCAGAAAATACAATGTTGGAAGCGAACAATAGATAGATAAGCACCAGCACATGTGCGTCCTCTAAACAGATATGGACAAAATACGATGTTCTCCATAAGCAGGAAAAATATTAGCTCAGTAGTAGGAGCTATCGCTGACCACTGAATTCTAGACCATTTGAGTGCCCTCTAAAGACTTCTGCAGAAGCTGCATAGACGTTGAAGAAGAGCAAACCATAACACACCTTCTGTGTTACGGCCCTGTAAGGGCCAATACCAGGAAACAGACATCCATTTCTTCGAAGATCTAAGCGATCTCAGCGAGACAGATATTCGCTGTATAAGCATATTCGTCACAAAATCCAAATATTTGAACTTACGTGAGCCTCACTTCGGCTGTGGTAACCACTTCTCCATGCTCCATTTCCGTGGATCAATGTCGCTTGAGGTTCATATTGCAGCAGTCACCCCAAGCTACATTCCCTCCACGATGCCCGAAGCATACAGAGGTTCACATGCTTCAGTCACTACCCTCAAGAACCTTTTGACCAAGATTCGTCTGTGCAGCCGTCCTATCCTGGCTCCCCTTCCAGGGATTCAAATTACGTGTTCAGAGTTCGAATGAATCAGTCACCCGACTCGGTACTTCCTGCACGAAGTGAGGCGTTTTGTGTTTCGACTGAAACAGTCACCTCAAAACACTCTCCTTTCCGCGGATTGGGATGCAAAAGGGGTTCCAACTGAAACACTCGTCAACCGAAATATTTACTTTATTGAAGCTCTCCCTCCACTGCGCAGTAAATCGGGATCAGTCTGTGGTTTGAACTGAAACAGCCATTCCATTCGGATCTTAACCCAAGGTTCCTTTTTTGTTTTTTTTTATGGTTCCGGAGTCGGTCTGAGCTCGACTGCACAAGTCACTCCTTAATATATTGCAGCTGTTGTAGCCACATACCTATACCTCGCCAGGGATTTGAGCGTCAGGCTGGGATTCGACTGAGGTCAGTCATCCGAACCTGTACTCCTGCCAAAGAAAGAGGACTGCTTGAGGTAAAACTTCACTGTCACTTCAATCAGCACTCCACTCTGTGAGGGTTAGATAGGATACAGGGGGTTGGACTGAAGCAGTCACCTTCGGTATATTACCCTACCGCTGAGCAAACCAATGAGACCACAAACGGAGTTCGACTGAAACAGTCAATTCACGCGCTCCTCTCCAGTTCTACTCTGCATTCTCCAACTTCTCCCTATTTGAAGTTATATCCACACAACAATAAGCCGAGCAAACGCCACCTCCGCTCCCTGCTGTGGTATCGCAATATAAGGGTCTAGGGGAGCTTGAGCTACATGCCCAGGCCTTACCTTACCTTACCTTACCTTACCTTAGCTTACCTTACCATACCTTACCTTAACTAAACTTAACTTAACTTAAATTAACTTAACTTAACTTAACTTAACTTGACTTGACTTGACTTGACCTGACCTGACCTGACCTGACCTGCCCTGACTTGACTTGACCTGACCTGACCTGACCTGCACTTGACTTGCACTTGACTTGACTTGCACTTGACTTTTTTTTTTATAATTTGCGTGCGCTAAAGGAATTCCTTTTTTCTGTAGTACACAGTATCCTTATAGTGGAAACCACAGCGCAGGTATTTTGTTTGTTGCTGTAAGTAGCTCCCAGCAAATGGTTCATTGCCTATTTCTGGGTGCTACTTACTGTATGAAAGAATAGAAGGAGAGGAAAGAAGTTTGGTGCGCTGGAATTTTTTTCTCAACAGGTGGCGCCTAAATTGCTTTAGGGAGATCTGTTTTTGTTGTGTGTATTCAATTTATAAAAATCATGGCCCTGGTTGGGATTCGAACGCACGACCTGCCATTCACTTAGTGAATACAATACCATCGCACCATCGCCATCTGACTTGCACTTGACTTGCACTTGACTTACACTTGACTTGCACTTGACTTGCACTTGACTTGCACGATCTCTGTCCTTGCCATATTGAAAATATAATTCCAACTCAAGAGGCAAAATAAGGTATCCTACCTTTGTTTCGGAATGGACAATAGTTTCCTTGTTTCATTTTCTTTTCTCTTTTTGAACTTCCCAATTACACGGCATTTTCTAAGCGATTTCTATGCGCTGAATTATCCTTGAAAAATAAAAGAATTGGTGGCAGCAAAAAAATGGCTCTTCTGAAAAGGAACATAAAATGAAGCACCAGCACAAAAAAATCATAGCTTGCAACAGCTTTTTTGCCCCACGTTTTCCACCCCATCCCAAGACCTGAATAGTTTTTCAAACAACATTCATTTTTATTCATTCAAAACGTTTGCTCTGCGGGGAGGAGTTTGGGCGGTGCAGAAACAGAAGTGAACAATTTAGATCTGTCCTTGTTTTCTGTTTTTTCAAGTTGTCGATTCGATCCTCTACACCTTTTGGGTCTTCTCACTTTCCATGTGACGTTATGCATTGCGTACGCATGTGTCACGAATGCTATTTATTTGGATTATCAAAGAAGCAGAAGAAAACGAAGAAAAATATCGCTTTTTTGCTTTCTATAAAAAGGGGAGAACAATTGGAATAAATTCGTAGCGGTGTTTTGAAATTACCATCAAGCATGGTGTCAGTGTCAGCTCCTTAGGTTTTTTCCCATAAGGTTTTTGTTTAGCATTTTGCTTTATTAAAATTACAAGAATATTGTGCTGTTGTGATGATGGAAAATCTGTTCGCCAAATATAGAATCGGAAATTCAAATCATGATTTTGAGATATAAAGATTGTTGGCGGCACTACAAGATGGTGGCGTTGAAGCTTTAGGACTGAACATTTTTTATTGAATAGGAAAGATTATTAGGATTGTAAAATGTGACACATTATTATGTAAAATTGAAAAAGGGTAACGAAATGTAAATTGAATTTGGAAATGCTGCGAAATATACAGTTTTTACAGACACACAAGGATCATGAATGAGGAATGAGGTGTCGCATGTTCGTCTGCAACGGTTTTTAAGTCAACAGTATAAGGTAGCGATGTTGCTTGATTATGATACATTCATATTTGGTTTGCCATAGAAAATGCGAGTTTTCTTCTTAACTGGTAAGACACCCGAGTGTTTCGTTAATTGGGTTAGACAGACTGGTGTGGTATAATCTTATTACGTCCCTGCATGGAATCTCCTGCGTATCACTGTTTCATCGATACCTCCACCAAAAAGGCTTCTCCTTTAAAAATTGCCATATCCGCCGTGCATTTGACTATAAGCATATTTTTTTCTCATTATAATTGACAGGAATTCGAAACGGATTTGCATCGGTATACCCAATCGAAGTCGAAGATCAGCCTTCTTTCTTAAGTTGTGGCAAGAAATCTCTTTTGACAAACACACAAAAAAAACAACGTTTCGCAAAAATCACCCATCTTCCTCTTCTTCCTTTTCGGCGAGGGATTAGGATTAACTTTACCCCTCCGGGTCCGCCTGTGGGGTTAGCAGAGTTGACCTCAATGAAAAGCGGTGCATCTTTCGGTTTCGGATCACTTCATCACGGAGGCCAATCACATGCTGGCGTTATTGCATTTGTGTGATCCAGGAGTGGCCTGCCTCTTTTTTACGATTTCGCCACGTGCATGCTTCCGTTATTGCTTGTAATGTTGTTTGTTCAATCTTTTTAGGACACCGGTGATATCCAGTCGTGTCAACCCTTGGATTTGCTTGCACACTTGCGGGATAGCTTTGAGATGTAAAATGTGTCGCTAGGCTCACCTGAATCTTTAAATTGCCAAGATGTGATTCTACTCATTAGCCGCCTTTTACGGGAAATGGGGGGCGCTGCAGTTTTTTTGTTTTTTTTTATAATTTTTATAATTTCTTTTTTCTGTAGTCACACAGTACCCTTATAATGGTAAAACCACAGCGCAGGCATTTAGTTTGTTGCGCAAGTTGCTCCCAGCAATTCATTGCCTATTTTTGGGTGCTACTTACTGAAAGAATAGAAGGATAGGAAAGAGGTTTGGTGCGATGGGATTTTTTTTTTTGTCAGCAGGGCCCTGCAGTGATATTCTTAGCCCGTCACTGCACGGGTAACAAGGATCACTTAACTAACTGAAGTAATATGTACTTGCTTGGCGTATAGTGCTATCTATTGCTTACGCGTTCTCAAGACAAATTTGTTATCATTTGGCCAATAACTTGTCGGCTGTAACTTCCCAATAAGACTCTCTAGTCTGTTCTGCACGTGAGATTGCATCTAAAATAAATTCGTCCTTCATTTTTCATATCAAGAGTAGGAACTTAGCTTTTATTCCAATAGTCTCGTCGTTAACAATTCAATAATTAACAAACTAATACTCTGATAGCCATTACTTTCGTTTATGCATCTCCTTTCCCAAAACATATTCATTCATTTCTTGGCCCCTGTTTGCATTTCAATTGATTACTACTTGCATCGGTATCTTTACGGCTATCGAATCCAGAGCCAATTATTTGTACAGGATTCTTTTTTTTTATTTGTTCTCCGTTCAGTATTTAAACAATTTGTTCGTTCTGTATTTTTGCACAAAGATAATAAGATAGGATTTTGTAACCCACCCATTCATTTGCTTTTGCATTGGTGGAATAATTTATTGGACAGCAAACTTAAAGGAAAATGTCCACTTTGATTCCGTGCAGCCCTTAAGGAGTCCTTTAATTTGCCATTGAACAGTAAGCAACTCCTCCATTAACGCCCATCCACTCGATCAAAGGATTAAACAGACGACGCAGATGTAAGCGGGGTATAAAAGAACAATCAACTTCAAGGTATCTATCTAATTGTGTTCATCGAAAGCATCCAAAACAGGAAAAATAGATGATCTGGCATATCCTGTTAAGAATTAGTTTAAATATATCCCTTAGTTAAACTTTAAATCCCCTCAGGAGAATAGTAGCAGCAGAGTTGGATAAGGACCAACAACGGAGAACGAACAAAGAGCAAAAAAAAGAGGAAGAAGAAAAACAAAATAATTTTAAGACGATGACAACAGACGACGATGTAGCCGACGAGCATTTTAAAGTTAAGAGTAAGAAGCTTATCTATTAGAACTAAATTAAAATGCTTTTAATGAAATTAAAATTGTTGCGAGGGAGGTGTGGTGGTGCCCTAACAGAGCAAGAGACGGTTCAAGGCTTGACTGTAATTTAGAGGTTATTCGTATCCTTCGTCGAAGCAGAAGTGAGGAAAAAGTCGGACTCGCCCTTCCAGATAAACGATAGATGTGCACTTTTCGCAGCACGAAGAGGAGGCTAAGGAAGGTTTGGGCAAATCAAGGGCTGCATGTGGAAAAGTTAAAACTTACAGTGCACAAGCGATGAAAAATGGACTTCCGATGCGTGTTTGGTTGCCTCTTCGTATTTCTTTTGTTATTCCGCTATTCACTAGCAAAACTTTGAACAAATGTTAGAGGCGATAGATTGAAAGAGTATCTCTAAGGGTGGTGGCAGTTGCAGGCCGCCCTCTGAGTAAAGGTAAATATCTACCAATTTGAGGGAGACGAAAGCTAACTTTTCTATCAATTTTTTTGTTGTTGAGTTCTTCCACTGTGCGCAACTTTGTATCCTTCGGTGTTTGCCCATTATCAGCAGATTTTTGAGAAAAGAAAACTGTTAGCTTCCAACATCCGTTTGCATGTTTAATGTTCGCTGGGAAGAAGAATGGAATATGGTTGTGATGGCAGAGATTGACTCTAGGGTGAGATACAACATTTTCCACTTTGTTTGCTTAAAGTTCATTTAGTTTATGGCAATTTTTGATGGGGGTATGGATGGGGGTGTTGCAGCATGGCGATGAGGTTCGCTAGTCATTCTTTGCATTTTATTTAAGAGCCGGATCATGATATAGATGTGTCAGTCGTTTAATTTTATATTTTAAACTTTTTTCCTAACTGGAGTGGCGTTGGAGGGGGTTTCTTTGTTTTCGTTAATGGTGGATTTGCCCAAGCCGACAGAAGTTCGTGCTATAAAATACTTTCACACTCTAAGGTATAATGTGGTGAATATTTTCCAGTTTTCAGTGTTGCGATGCACTCATGAAACATGATTTGTCTACCATACGTGTCGCATAAATAATGTCTTTCTTCTTTACCATTTGAGCTCAGTACGCACTGGCTGACTAATATTTTACTGGTCTGTCCATGTGTCCATTTGGAGTTGGAAATTTATAGTCCATTACTGGGGCTCAGCAGTTGGGTACTACTACTTCCACCAGCTAGGGATGTTATATCACTTATTGGTTGGTGTCGCTTACATTCGTTAAATGGGTGTTTGCGGCCATATGGCTTTGCGGCATCAAACAACGAAGGACCAAAGAGAGAGGGGATTGTGTGCTAAAAGGACAAGAATTGACTGTTTATTTGATTTCGAGTGATTTTTATTGGATTTTAGGCTCACAGCAAGGAGATGCTTTTCTTACTTTGACAACTGAATTGTCGTGTGCTTTGCATTGAAGTAAAATAGGCTAGCGGTGTAACCCCTTTTGATATTAAAAGCAATTTGAAATTCAACTACACCTGGGTATCAGAATTATTCAGAATCAGCATCTTGTCGTAAAAGGCGACTAAGGGAAGAAATCACATCTATTCAATTTTAACATCCTTGTGAGCCCAGCGACACATTTTACATCTTAAAGCTGTCCCGCAAGTGTGCATGCAAATCCGTGGGTTGACGCGACTGGAGATCGCCGGTGTCGTAAAAGGTTGTTCAAATCAAAATCAATTAAGCGAGCATGCACTTGTCGAAATCGTAGAAAGAGGTAGGCCTAAAAATGCCTGGATCACACAAATGCATCAACACTAGCATTTTATTGGCCTCATTGATGGAGGGATCTGAAAACTACTTTAGGTCGAAACGGCAGACATGTAGGGATGCAGTAAAGTGGGAGGGTAATGATCCCTTTGATCCTGATCATAACCTCGTCACAAATGAATAAGAAGATTCGGGTGGTTGTGGATTGGTTGTTGTGGCTCATTGACCAGATTTTTGAATATTTTCTGCTGACTATAGCAAGGGAAATGACGTCTCCGATGAACTTGCTAGACAGGGCTCAGAGGAGGACTTCTCAGGACCTGAACTGGCGATATGTCTGCCTGCGTCCTCGGTCAATAGTCGAACCTAAGCTCCTCACCATTGAAGCGCCTACTCGTCTTTCTTAGGAAAACGAGTAAAATTTACACAGTAAATGTATTGTGTCTTCCTGGTAGTTCAATGGACCAGTATTGAGCTTGAGTGCTCCAGTGTTGAAAGTCTCGCACCCCGATGCCAGAAGAAATGTCAGTTGCTAATAAAGCAGGATGTGAGGATGCCTCTTTCGAATTGTTCCGTCTGTGTCAAACGCAGCCCGAGATTGTGGTATTTAACTTTCTTTTTCTGGCCTTCGTCAAAATCCCTTAAATTCCATAAAAAAGCAAAATACAAATAAATGAGTCTACCACGATATCTCGAAAAAATATCTCGAATGACCAACATTTAATTGAATACAGTAGAAGCTCGAAAATATAAACGCATTAAAAACGAAGCTGAGACGACACATCTTTTCGAAAGCGTTCATCTTTAGGAGATTTGTTTTTAAAGGAAATTTTCGCTCTGTATAAAGCAGCGTACATTTCTGGCATTTCACTTTTTTAATTATTTTTCTATTCCCCCAGAGTCTACCAACCGGAAGTTTTTTTTATTTAATTCTAAATATTATTGACGTCAAATTAATTCGCGAGGTAAATGAAAAGAAAACATTACTCAAAACCACAGTAAAACTACGTCCCGTTACTATTCCGACCTGCTGTAAACAGAGAAAAAAAAATTACTAAAATCGAGGCATAACGAAAGCTAAATAAGAAAAAGCGTTCATCTTTTCGAACACTCGAATTTGACCCGATGTCTACTGATAAGAATATTACGTTCATTTTTGCGAAATTCCATCTTTTCTAACAGTTCATTGTAGTGAGCTTTTACTGTATTGATTTGGGGCGCCGTTACGCGCAAAAAAACACAGTTTTTAGCCTCAGAACTTGAAAGGAGTTAAACTGATTAAATTCGCAGCAAAATGAAAAGAACTCACAAATTGCGAAAGCAATTTTTTTTTTCGAAATTTTGTTCTTGTTTGTTATGCTTACTTTATTTGAAGTTTGTTGTTTAATTTCTTTAAAACATTTTTTTCTGCATGTTTTTTTCAACATTTTATGCTTCAATTTAAGATTTTGAGTTTTCAGGAGTTTAAGTTTTTAATATTTTTGATTTTCGGTTCTTAGAGATTTTTTTTTTAGATTTTCGAGATTCTGTCCGTCTCCTCGTTATGACTTTCCAAGCCGAAAAAAACCCACCTGACTGCTCGGTATTGTAACATCCTCCTGTCATTTGTCACCGGTATTGAATAGTGTGTATTGAATAGTGTCCTAGAGCTTTCTCTCTGTAAAGTGACTCTTCCGTTGGGTTATATCTACGAGTAGACCCACAAATGTTCGCGTTGATTGAAAAAAATCTAAAGAATTAAAAAAAATTATTTCTTAATTGGAACCTTCTTCTTCCTCAACGGCGAAGCCATGGTAGGGATTTGATGGATCTTTAGTATCCCAATTTACTACATCCCTACCTGTAGGGCTCGCTAGCTCGAAGTTAATTTTCTCTGATCTCGGGAACTGGTTAGATTTTTATGCAGGAATTTGATCACAATCCTCAAAACTCGCCGAGTAGATTTTTTCAAATAGTTCAGGTGACGGACGCCTTTATATCTGTCGAAAAACTACGGTCCCAGTTAAGTCTAGTTCATCAGCTATCATTTCCTGATTCGTTCTAAGAGTCCATGAAGTTGTTATCCTGTTGTGCGATGATATGAGCTTTACGAAGCTTGTTCTCTTCAGAAAAATGTCTCTTCGGGAATTTAGAAAATGCAATGCAATTGCGCCAAAGAATCCTTTATTCCATCATTTTTTGCCAGTCGTATCTGAGCTTCCTTGGTTAGTTAATAATTGATCAACCTTAATTGGTATTGGCTTCCCGACAGTGATGTAAGTTGATAGGGATTATTTGAAAACTTCCCAACACGCCCACTCACTGCAATGCTTCATTGAATTCCAATCGACTTAATATTGAAAAAGCTTCCCAACAACTTTCGCTCCTACATGTCGAACATTAATCATCACACGCCATCGTCTGAGTGGCGAAAGTCCTGGCTCACAAAAGCCCACAGTAATTTTCAAACAGACAAGCACATTTAATTTACCCGGCCGGTCTCACAGAAGCATGCCGTTCATTAAGTGGGCTGAATGTAAAATTCCCTCTCAGCATTGAAATCTGCAGTTTTTTACCGCGCGCTGCCTGATGCAAGAGGCTATCGTCACAGTTGAAGAACAAATCGATGATGTGTATTCATTAACAACATATTCAACTTTAATAGTTTAAGTAACAAAGGATACCATTTATATTGAACAAAAAACGAAACTAACATGGCTAAACCCTTAATGCATTTTATTTGAAAAACCCTAAAAGAGTACCTCCCCCTACCTCTCCCCTGCCTTGTGTTATCAATTGGTTTCTCAGTAACCAAATTTCAGTTCTACGTAAGCGCCGGGATGTAAGTGTAAAGGACCTGTACTTGAGTACCTGAAGGCATATTTAGTAACCATTTACTCATATTTACACACAACGGAAAAGTGTTGGTTGCATTCAGCGAGGGCAAAACAAAACAAATAAACCCGGCAAAAAAATGAAAAACAAGTGCTTTTGTTTAATTGGGGAAACGTATGAAAATGCGTTATGTGGTGTTGAATCAATCAGATAATGCCTGCGAGGGAAATGG
The DNA here is from genome assembly GCA_949715645.1 of Portevinia maculata. NCBI lineage: Eukaryota > Metazoa > Arthropoda > Insecta > Diptera > Syrphidae > Portevinia > Portevinia maculata. The sequence continues at coordinate 4,824,969 of OX454528.1, read as the reverse complement.
GTTTAAAACAAAGTGCGCACATCGATATGCTCTTTATTGTAATCGGCGGCCACTTGTTTTTTTTTTCATGAAAACCGAAAACAATCCCTGGGGGATGAGCAGATGCATTCGATTTTGTTTGTCCTAATATATGGATTAGTAAGAGTGTTTATTTGTGCGTCCTAATCCCGAAAAACTTACTGCATAAGTTTCTGTGAATTTTATGTGAACCTACATCTCCCTCATTTCTTTCGAATTTATTAAAAAAAAACCATAAATTCAAATCATCGACGGATTTCCACTTAACACTCTCCCTTAATAGGGTTAATTCAATTTACAAGAGAAAGTGTCGAGAACCCCCAGAAAGACTACTCCTTTCTCACGACGACTTTTTTCTACAAATTTACGAACTCCCATTTCGTAATCCTGCCAAAGTAACTAACTCACAAATATCTTCTTAAGGCATATACGAGTACATGATATATGGACTGACGACATAAAAACGAGGATATATCCTCTCCGCTCCTTGTAAGCTGTTGAAATTTTGTCGCCGTCAAACATCCCTTTCAAACACGGCTTTATACTTTTTTAAAGGTCTCCAGTTGACTCGAAAATAAGGGAAATAGATTTTCTAGGAGCAGTTCGTACGGTTGTGTTAATTTTTGCGGTTTTCCCTTTATTATGTGTCCTTTTTTATGCGATAAAATTGCGTCCAATACTCACACGGAAGAAGCGTCGAAAAAATGGGATACCCCAGATTATCTTGCCGACACGGAACGTCGCTTTTTTTTGTTTTGCCTTGGAATCCAGAATAAAAGGAACTTTAAGTAAAAAGAGATTGGTCCTTGACGATACTCTTATTGTTATTATTATCACATTCTTTCCGGTTGAGTCCTTTTGTGTCAGATCTACGATCGAAGGCAACCTATCGTGAACTATTCGTCCTGTCAATAAATCGCAAGCCTTTCTTCTCGCATTTAATCGACGCAACGTTGCGCCACGTTTCGTCATCACGCTACGGCTAAAAGGAACTACTACATATCGAAAGGACCGAGCAGTGCGTACCTTTTAAGGGCGAAGAAAGGCCAATTCATCGCATAGTATATGGATATGTATTTATCTCACAGTCATTTAAATATCTTTTCCTTTTTTGATATCACCACAAATGGTTTACTGGTCTATACTCGTACTGGCACATTTTAAGAAAGGTAGGGTGACTAACAAGGCAATGCAACCATAAAAAAAAGCAAAGGGAAATGATGAAATGAAGAAGAAAAATAACATTTCCTATTCGATGTTGCCTAAAATGCTGTTGTGTATAACGCTCAAAACGTGATACTATGATAATAATAAAAAAAAAAACTTTAGGAGGAGCGGGTAGCATTGAAAATCTTTAAAAGGATTCCTATTCAATAAATTTATTTATCCTTTTACTCTTTTTTGTTGTTTTCTCGCAAATACAGCTATTCTATTCATTTTCTCGTATTTCTTAACGCGCGTTATTTTCCACTTCTTATTTAGAGCTCACCTCCTTCTCCCCACGAACTTCCACTCTGCTGCTGCTGTTGCTACTGCCAATTTTGATCCTTTCCTCGTGGATTTCAAAAGGATTGGTGGCCCTTCACTGGGTTGAGTGTGAGGTTAAAAGATGCCAAGGCATCATGGTTAGCTGCTCTATGCATGCATGTCGACGGAGGATGGGTGAATGTGTAATTTATTTTTCAAGTGTATCCTAATGTCATTCGAAATAAATTGAATTTGTGGCAATGGATTGTGCTGGCGTGTGTCGATGGAAAGGAGGCAATGATGAAATATCTAACATCGTATATTGTTTCTCTGTAAAGGTCAAAAGGGGCTCGTATTTGGATGGGAAGTTTATTGAAAAATACCTTCTTACGCATGGCAGGACTAATTAGAAATAACATACGAGCATTATTCAGGAGCCTGTCGCGATGGAACAGATAGCAAATATAGCGGATTTAAAGGATTTCTTAATCATTTGATTGAGTGAGCACTCGTCGTGGCTGGCTGTGATTGGATTTCACTTAGAGTGCTTGAGCTTATGCGAACTTTGTGTCTATGATTTATTCGTAAAAGTGCTTGTTCTGTTTGATGCGTTGGTGTAGGGGAGAGTGCTTATGCACGGGACACAGGACGACACTAAATAATTTGTTAGTACATCTGTTTTACAAAGCAGTTCTCGTGCGCAGTGGAAATCACGCGGTGAAATCCTCAGGTCAACTAAGTACCTAGTGAACGCGTTGTGAAAATAAGTGAATTGAAATGCTGTGTGATTTATTACAAAGCGAATTATTATATTTCAAAAAAGGATCTGGCATAGTAATAGTAGGAGGCGCAAAATGGAAATACGGGGAATAGAATTTGGAAGTAGTAAAGAACTTATCTAGGAACGGATCTGACGTTCAACTTATAAAATGGAAAAAACCCCAAAAGATAAAGTGGATAAGCACTAAACAGCAATTTGTTCTATTTGGAAACATGTTTTCAGCACCAAGCTAATATCTATTAGCTGGAAATACAGTGTACTTGATGCTACCGCGAGGTCAATCCATTTGTATGGAGGAACATGTTTGGGGTTGCCATCAGTATGAGAAAGTCGAATATCAGCATTGTTTCCTTATTCGAAAAATTTGCCAATTAATACGCCAAAAACTCATGTATCACCTGGAATCGGGCCTTGCAATAATGTTTATTTCATCTCATAAGATTAATGCAGATTATTTAACAAGAGTGGAAAATATGGATAGTTCCAGACTACCAAAGCTTATTTTGCGTTACACAATACAGAAGAAAATTCTGTTTTTCAAAGATTGGACTAAACTTGCTGCGGACTGCGGTTACGATAAACTTGATCAAGGGAAAAACAATTTTTACGAGGCTATCAGGATCACAGATGAAAACGAGAAGAATAGAAAAAGCACGAGAGTCAACAGATCGGCTATATAATTCCATATTTGTGTAGTATGTAGTTTGTTGGCAACCCTAAAAAAGAAAAAATGTATATATATAGAGTTCTATAGTAGTCTCATCAACACGAATTAAAAAACGTTGAACTCGACAGAGGCGGGAGCAAAAGTGGTGGCGTTTGAAGGTTTGTGTCTTGAATTTAGCTGTCTCTCTTTATCGAATCATTCTGATATTATGTAAGTATTTATTTTTCTGTGTAACAGCCGAATAGTTTTGATGATTTGTATTGTTGCGTCGCTTCGGCAAATAGTATGTAGGATGAGAGGGATATGATGGAAAAATTAGAAATCTGGCTTTGTCGTCTGCGAGTAGAATGTATGATGAAAGTATGTATGTTTGAAAGGAAAAATTGAATAAAAGCTAATTTCGGTATTTTCCATCAAATGGATTTTTAGACTTTTGCTATTTCCGCTGTATCTCGTTCAAAAATGTACCGATTAATATCATTTCTTCAGTATTTGATTCGAAAATATTCAATTTGTGTTGTATCAGCCGTTTTTCGAAGAAATAGTTGTTGGATAGGTATATTTATCTATTAGCGAATTGATGACCTACATTAATATTGAGGCAGGTCACCTGTCGTTTTGCATTTTTTTTGTAATGTATATTCGTGGTCAGCATCGATAGTAATGTATATCTACTATGTCCGTCCGTCCACCCGTCGGCAAAAATTAATTTCTTTACACTGGAGCTAGAAAGCTGAAATTTAAACCATATACTTACCTACTCTCGCCTGAAATAATAAATTTTAGGAATTTTTAAAATGTGCCCACTGACACGCCCACAATTTCAAAAGAACAAATTTGTTAGCTAGAAAGCTGAAATGTTGAATATATTGTCTTAAGGCGCTAAAAATGCTATGGGGCTAACATGAGGGGGATGATGGAAGGAACGAAAAGTTTTGAAATCAAAAATTTAATAAAATCTGATTTCAGTCTTTTTCCTCAAATAAGAAATTATGAGTTTATCGATTTTTAGGCTGTTACTATTTTGGCTATATCTTGTCGAAAAATATTCCGATTTGTATCATTTCTTTTGTAGGTAATTGATTCAAAATTATTCAATCTAATTATAAATAGAAATGACATGTTACTTTGTGTCAGTATTGCTGAACCACCACTTATGGGTTAATAGGTTTCTACCTATACGATCAATATTTATTTTATTCAAATTTTATTATTTATTTATATTTCAAATGCCAAAAAAAGACTTCTTGTTGATGAACTTTGCCGAACGGATTTCCTGCGCATTCCTCCTTCTCTCAGCGGCAAATTTTGAAAATGGTGGTGTTCCTGTTCAAGCTGCTTTGTCGGAGTTCGTGGACAGCCTGGTTTCTATCAGCAGCCGAAGAAGAAATTTCTTCTAACTACCGATACAGACCCTCCACAAACTTCATCTTTTGAGCGCACTTTCTCTTTGCGAGCCTCTTGCAAAGTCTGTATTCCAATTCTAGGCGACATTTTTCATCTCCATTATTAGTGGAGTACTTTGACTAACCTTTGAATGACACTTTTTTGTCACTAATCACTGCTTTAGCTTCATCTGCCCACCACCATGTTTCTTTGCCGTATTGACAGCTTTGTTGATGATGCGATGGAGATAATTTTGCATATTTGCAATAAATGCTTGACTTTTTTTTGGTCCAGATTTGGTTTCCTACCTACTCCACACACATATCAACGCAAACAACTTAGAGCATTCTTCAATAGAATTCGCTTTAACATCTCGAAATGATTGCATAGCTTTTTATGCAGTGTTTAAATATTTCTCCAGCCTTTATGCATAAATCCTTATTCATAAAACAGTGTACAAAACATATAAATTGTGCACAGTTTGTGTCGATTAAAGTATCAAACATAGGGACGGGCTACAGTCCGCTTGGGCGAACTGTTGGATACCCTATTCTTATTCCTATCCCTCATAAGTGGGCGTGACAAAAGTCTAAGTATGGTTGAATTGTTAACAACGCTCTACATATTTTGTTATATAACATTTAAAGGATTTTATAAAAAAAACGCTCCCTAGCTCAAACTTGGGTGTTTCAATAAAATTGTTTTATTTAATTGTGGGCGTGTCAGTAGGCGGATTTAAAAAAAAATGACTCATGAGCATAAAGGGCCCCTAGAGAGTATATATTATAAATTTCAGCTCTCTAGCTCACTTTGAATTTTCAAAAAAAAAAAAAAAAAAAAAAATAATTGTGGGCGTACCAGTGGGCGGATTTTGAAAATATTTACACATGAGCATAAAGGGCCCATAGAGAGTATATATTATAAATGTCAGCTCCCTAGCTCAAACTTTGGATTTTCAAAAAAAAATGTTTTATTTATTTGTGGGCGTGTCAGTGGGCGGATTTTGAAAAATTGTTATCCCGAGCAGTTTTAGGAGTCATAGATCATTTATAAAAAATTTCAGCTTTCTAGCTCAAAATTCGATTTTTTCCAAAATTTTGTATTTTTGAGTTTGTGGGCGTGTCTGTGGGCGGATTTCAAAAATTCGTAAACTTGATTATTTCGGGACCCTAGAGAGTATATGGTTAAAATTTCAGCTCTCTAGGTCCAGTTTAAAGGCCTAATTTTTGCCGACGGACGGACGGACGGACGGACATGGCTAGATCGACATTACCTACTGTCGATGCTGATCATAAATATAGTAACTTTTAGGGGTCTACGGGCAATATTAAGGTATGTTACAAACTATGCGTCAAAATTAATATACCCCTAGAATAGGGTATAAAAAGAATAAATTAATTAATTACATTTAGCTGCCCAAACTGTCGAAATCAGTTGTTTGTGGAAAACCAAATGAAAAAATTCTACTTATACATAATATTCGGAAATTTAATTGTGCAACATAATGCAATTGCAATATGTACATAATATGATTTTTGATACCGATTATGAATGAATACCCCTTTTCTTTGATGAATGCTACGGCCTCCTTGCAATATGCCATGACCTACCCCAAACTTTCATCAAAACCAACAACTAATATACCATCCATATACCGCACCCCTCTCACCAACACATATCCCGAACATGAGAAGTAAAAAAAATAAATTCGATAAATGAGGAGAATTGAAGACAACAAAAATAACTACGAATACGCATATTCAGAGGCATACTATCATATTGTAGAAAAGGTTCTACAATATGCTAGTTTATATAAAGCTTTATTTAATGACTCACTTACGTCGTATGGTGGCGTGTCGTCGTATACACGAAGTGAGACTACTATAAAGTGTATATACAAAGACAACGTGTTGTAATTGTTGAACAATCAAAATCAGAACCAGAAAAAGCACGAGAGTCAACTATATATATAATCCGCCATTTCTGTAGTAATTTGTTGGCAACCTTAAAAAAAAAAAAACATTTTGTCAGCTGAGATTTTAGGGTTGGTAAAAATAGAGCATTACTAATTTACGTGTTTAGATTGTTGATTGTTTAAAAAAATTGAAAATAAATTTGGACAAATATTAGCTATTTTACAAAATTTTGCTATGCTTGGTGTTTTTCCTTTTTCCGCCTTCTATGATCGACACCGCTATTGACAAACTTTTTGCCAAACTACAAAAATTTAAAGATTTTGTTAATTTTCATATCAATAAAATGAATTTTGAAAATATTTCCGCTTAAATTAATAAAACCAAATTTTTTGTAGATTTTGGTTTCTTTTCAACTAAATTTACTACACATACATCTGGATACATCTTTCTGATTTAAAACTTCTAAAACCCTTCTGATTAAATTGTATTTCCTTTGAATATGTTTTGATAAATTCCAAGTCCAAAGGTCTAGGATTGACTTAAGGCGGCGTTGCAAATATATTTTTGAGATGAATGGCAAGTTCATAGCGATCCTATACTTCTAACAAATATTCTTTTACATTTAAAAAGTTTGCAATATCTTTTCTGTATGTAGGGTCGTTTACTTGTCCTTTATGTTCCCCAGTTCGATACTCAGACAACTTATTTCCCAGCCTTTGAAGCCAAACGATGTTTTTTGGCGTTGAAAACTGAAAACTGGTATACTTTCTCCAAGCCATACACAACGAAATGCCGCCGTTGTACCACTCTCTTGGGGCATTTTCCAAATATCCAGCCAATAGCGTATTTCATTAATCATCAACAACGAGCCCTAGCCTACACAAAAGACAATACTTTATCCATTGTTCCTACCCCAATTAGTCTCTATTCCCTGAGAAACATCATATCCCCAACACATCCAAAAATTATCATCATCATCGGCAGAAGAACAAGTACATATTAGAGATGGCGCACACCCTTGAAAGACCACAGAGACCACCTTATTCTTTGTTCAGTGTCCTCGTGCTCGTTCAAGCACATGTCCCCTAAGCCTGCCGAAAACAACAAAATAATGTATTCCAGAGTGTGATAAACTTCCTCATAATGAATTAGTGGACGAGGAATTTCTATTGCTAAGGATTTTTCTTTCTCGGTCTCTTTTGTTTCCTTGGCTAGGTTTTTTTTTCTTCTCCTCTCACTCTCTTGCCCGCTCGTTGTCTTCAAGAGAACACTGAAAATCAGCCAGTTTGAGGGACGAGGAATCGGCTTGCTACGACAGACCGAAGGACCGGTTCCTGCTGCAATGTAGTGGGTGGTTTAATAGCTGGTAATAAATGTCTTGAGTTGATTAAATTAACGACCCAAGGGGGTGGTTCAGTGCGGTGATGGCAATGGTACGGGTAGTATTGGATGTAGCTTTCCCGTTCTTGTTGTGGCAATGGTGATGGCGTTCGTTTTTCGCAGCGGTATGGTGCATAAAAAAGGGAATATGAGAGAAAAAAAGGACCAGCAGTCCTGGGAAACACGACTACGATCAATGTTTCGTGTATTTGGTTCCTAGTTTGGTTTTGTTTCGTCGACCATTGTGTGTGATAATATCAAACCGAACTCGGCCTATTTTTTTTTTTTGGTTCAGATTCGAATATTAGTTTTCTTTTTTCCTTTTGTTTTCTTATCCTTTAACTTGAGTAGGTCCTCGTAGCGGTGGGGATGAGCAGAGCAAAAAGAAATCTATCTTCAGGGTCCTGTTCTCGGTTCTAATACGATTCCTTTCAATCATCCTGAAAATATGTTACGAATGCTTTTGGCTGAAGTTTCCCCACCCACGCCGCTCTTTTATCTATCTATCAGGGCGAAATAGACTACTTAGACACACTTTTCGTGTCCTGAGGGGTTGCCTAATGGGTTAAAGGTCGTGCCTCTCATAGAGTTGCAATTTTATTGCAAAAAAATGATACAAACCCAAAATTATCCAAGTCGGTGTTTGGTAGTGAATTATAAAAGCATTGCCTCGGGAGAATTTCAAATGTTGTCTGGCCTGGGCGGCATGTGCCATAGTGGGAAGTATATTTCTGGGTGACGAATTCCCCTAGGACTTGATTTCGATAAGAGTTGTCGATTTGGTGTTGTGAGCACATATATGGAATTAAAAAGTGACGCGAGTGTACCCGGCTGGGAAAGCCAATTGAAATTTAAAGTTCTAAACATTTTTAAGTGGATGTAGTCCGAAAATCAAAAACACGTCGACTACATGAAACAATTTATGCCACAAAAACAACAAGACGATCGACAACATGTTCTGTCATTTTTTAATTCAATTATCGTCACCATCGAATTTCAATGAATTGAATCACTTTATTAGCAGGTCATTAGGCTGGCATTCGTGCTCATTGTCTGATTACACTACTTGAACTTTGTAGAACGTACGAGTATCTCGTGTCAAAATGCCCATTATAATGCATGACCTTATCTTGACAGCGAGAGTTTTAATAGGACTATTTGCCTACTTGGCATACAGTCTTATCTTACCTTAAGACCCATCGCAGGCACTTATGTAAGGTTTTATTGCTTTCATAGCATGCGATAAGTAATTGCCTATCTTAAGGCGCACGCCTAAGGGAAGAATAGGAAGGATAGGTACGTATTTCAGTAGTGCTTATTTTTTTCCAAGATTGGCGCTTAAGCAACACGGATTAAATGTGAGTATTTTGCTCAAAGGGTAATGCGTTCAACAACGGACGAGGTGTTTGAATCCCATCGAGTTAGACCAATCTCTCCGCAACGGTGGCGAAAGTAAGATCGTTGTGCTTGATATTTCAAAGGCATTTGACGGAGCTTGGCATCACACTCTTGTTGAAACTTCGGCCTTTGGAATCGATAAAACTTCTTCAATGGGTCAGAAATAACCTTTCAAGTTGTTTTGGACGGTTTTAAGTCTGCAGCCCACCGTAGAAATGTTGGTGTTCCCCAAGGCTCTGTGTTGTCTCCGACTCTCTTTCTCATTTTTATTAATGATCTCCTGTCTGTTGCTTCTATTCCAATCAGTTCCTTCGCTGATGACAATACCTTCAGCTTTTCATATTCGTTTCTAGGTTCAAGTCCCTTATCTTCGGGTGTGCAACTTGATCGGAAACGTGTGTTAGATAGATAGATAGATTGTTTGTTGTAGCGGAATTTTTATACACTCTTTCATTAAACCTATATTGCAGAATTTACAGAGATTTGGTATAAAGCTACCTTACTACTGAAAAATGTATAACAATGTTTTTTAATAACTCAGTCTTAGATAAGTAATTGGTAGAAGGAAAAGCTACAGGAAAAACCTCCTATGAGTAGATAAGATAGAGAGAAGTGGAGGGAATAACTGACAAATACCTCAGACAAATCAATGACTTTTTACAAAACTGTATTTGGAATAAATATCATTTGGGTATCACAAAATTTAATATTCAATACAAAATAAATAAGTTAATAAATGAATAAAGTAACAAAACATAAATAAATAAACAATAAATATTAAATAAATAATAAAATAAATAAATAATTAATTAAACGAATAAATAAATAACAAATAAATAAATAGATAGATAAATGTATAAACAAATAAGTAGATGAATAAATAAATAATTAAATATAAAGCAAATAAATAATTAAATAATTTAATAAATAAATAACTATACAGATAAATACATTAAAGGATAAATAAATAAACCGTAAATAAATTAATAAACATATAAACCTCTTAGTTAACAAACAATAAATTTCAATATGAATTAGTAAAATCTCTCTTATTAATAAATAAATAATTATTAAATTTCTATAAGTATATTTTAATGTTCATAAAGTCAGATTTGAGATCAGGTAGTTATCAGATGAACTTTTTTTTTTTTATAATAAGCGTGCACTAAAGGGATTTGTTGGGACCCTTATAATGTATTAGCTACACAGCGCGGGCGTTACACTACACGACATGTTGTAACTGCTGCATAATTTTGTTATTCTAGATGGAATTCTTTCAATGTTTGTAATTCTATATACTTCTTCTGTCGAATAATGCCAAGGCAAATTAAGCATCATTTTCAATATTTTGTTTTGCATTCTTTGTAATTTTAATATATGACTCTTTGCACATTTTCCCCAGGCAGGTGAACCGTACAGCATGATGCTTTGAAAAATCACTTTATATAAAATTAACTTATTTTCATCACTAAGCTTTGAATTCCTATTGATCAATGGGTAAAGAATTTTTATTGTCACATTAACTTTATTTATTGTTTGTTGGATGTGTAATCCGAAAGTTAATGTTTTGTCTAGATGCACCCCCAAGTATTTTGCGCTGGACTTCCATTCGGCTTTATTAATTATTAACCTTCTGTTGGGCAGATGACAAGCCTTTCTTTTTCTTGTGAAAAAGACGGCTTGAGTCTTTCCAGCATTCACCTAAATCTTCCATTTATTAAATAATTTTTGACATCGTCCAAAGCAGATTGCAAATTGGTTTCATTTTCACCATTAGAATCCGGTGAATAAATGCACGTGTCATCTGCGAAGATAGCGGTCTTACAGTGCCTGAGCTTCGGAAAGTCGGATGTATATAATTTATACAAGAATTTACCCAAACAAGATCCTTGGGGAACACCAGCAACGACTTCCTTCGTATCCGAACATGCAGCATCAATAAAAACATTAAATGTTCGTTCGGTTAAAAACGAGAAAATTATTTTATTAATGTGATGAGGAAAATTCAAAATTCTCAATTTATGAATAAGACCCTTGTGCCATACCGTGTCGAAAGCCTTCTCGACATCTAGTAAAACTAATCCTGTGCTTTGCCCAAGTGCAAAGTTACTTTTAATATCTTTAGTGATTCTATGTATCTGATGGGTTGTGCTGTGGTGGGTTCTAAATCCAAATTGTTCTACTGGCAAAATGTTAAATAAATTAAGGTGATTTTGAAGATTGTTTTTGATAACTTTTTCAAGGCATTTGCTTATTGAGCTTAGTAAGCTGATTGGCCTACAGTTGCACGGCAAAGAAAAATCCTTTCCTGGCTTCAGGATAGGAATGATTTTTGCCTGTTTCCATTTTTTTGGGAAGTACCCTAAATTAAAGCATCCATTAAATAAATTTAGAAAATAGTTTATACTCTTTGTTGGTAGTCTCTTAAGATACATGTTTCGTATTCCATCGAGACCAGGTGACTTGGAAATTTTTAAGCCTGACAAAATATCTTTGAGATCATCTAATGTAAGTACATTTTCACGAATATCGACTGTGTTCGAACTTATAGTTTCCAGGACTGTTGAACGTGTGTTAAGCTCATTGAATTCCAACCTTAATAGCATCCTTTAGTGGGGTACCAATAGAGTGGAATTCAGTGCCTCAAAAACGCAATGGTTACTTCTTTCATAATTCCATTGTCCATGAATGGTACTTGCATCGCTGAAACCGAAAGACTTAGAATGAAAGAATCCTCTGATTCGGTTAGAATTTATAAGGGCGTTTATCCGCCAAAAACTTGAATAAAACGCCATATCTGGTCCGGTGCACCAAACTCTTAGTCATCGTCGCAATATCTCCTGCCTTTCGTTGTTCTATCGGTATTTTCAATACAAGTGTTCAAACGAAATTCAAAGAATCGTTCCTTAGCCGTACCACACGAATGTAAAATGCTCTACCATGTCCTATCTTTCCTTCGCATTACAATTTACAAACATTTAAAACCAACATCGGCATCTCCTCTATCTATTCAATCAAAAACAAAAAACAAAAGTGTGTTCTTTGTTTGACCTCTTCCGAATGTCTAATAGTCTTCTTCTTCTTCTTCTTCTTCTTCTTCTTCTTCTTCTTCTTCTTCTTCTTCTTCTTCTTCTTCTCCTTCTTCTTCTTCTTCTTCTTCTTCTTCTTCTTCTTCTTCTTCTTCTTCTTCTTCTTCTTCTTCTTCTTCTTCTTATTCTTCTTCTTCTTCTTCTTCTTCTTCTTCTTCTTCTTCTTCTTCTTCTTCTTCTTCATCATCTTCTACATCGTCTTCTTCATCTTCTTCTTTTTCTGATAAATATCAAAAAGTATAAAGTGAAATGAGAAGCTTCTCGAATTTTCTTTTGTGATATAAACATAACTTCATGAACACAAATGTCTGCATAAGCTAGGCTTTGGCCCTGTATGGGCTGACTAAGCCTTTACGACTATTTACGACCTACAATTTACCTCCGAACGGCTAATTTAAGAAGCGTCTAATGACATTTGATAGTCTTGGATGTTTGTTAGACTTTCACAAGAGGAGCTGTTAAAAAAAACATTAGGTTTGATTTAGTTACTGGGCCCCGGCGTGATTGAGAACCTGAGACCCCTCGATAAGTAGTACAACACACGTATTCAAATATTATTTATGGAAAAAGGAGTGGAAACAAAATTGGAAAAAGGTGCCCTGAAATTGGTCAACTACATCTTCAGATATCTACCCTGCCTTAACTACATTTCAAAATCGTTCGGACTTATTGTAGTTCCTTTACTTCGATAGAATTGCCTGAATTCATTCGGAATATATATAAATAAGCTTTTTCCATTTGTAATCAATGTTAAGACAAAAAATCATAATTTTTAATATAGCGGCACTGATGGGCAATTAACATTCACCGAGCACAGAACATTATCTTCCCCAGGCAACTCTCCACAGCAAGAGCTTTTTCGAAATTTCCACACATTCGAAAAACGCAGTGGCGTCCTGCCCTGGAAGCTCAACCGAAGCCATAACATTTCCATGGCACTCGTATCATTCCTGAAAGAGTGTTATTTTTTTATCCACGCAAACTCTCTTCACCAAAGAGAAGGAATTTTTGAATTTTTCTTGCTCTAACGTACATCCAACTCGCATCATTCACATCCTCGAATCTCATTGTAAGAAAAACAAGGAAATTCCAAATGCAGGATCATCACAACGGAATATACTCCTTGATGAAAATTCACACCAACTTGGTGTCGATTGGATGAAATCAGTTCTTTTGATAACGCGTTACGGGTTGGTTTACTATCGGCTACACGCGATACCGCCATCCATACGAAGGAGACATTTTCCAAAACAGTAATCATTTTCAGTGTTTCGAAAACAGAAGAATTTGTTACACATAGTCCTTGTTGACAAATTTAAAATAAACAAAGATTTACCCTTAAGAAAATCCGTTCCTGTTCTCAAAAAATATTCGCTTAGTTAGTGTTTCAGCAAAACAAAAAAACAAAAAAAACAAAAAAATGAGTAAAGGAGCACGCAAATTGGGTCAAACAGAAGAAGTTAAATGATCCGAAAGAGGGACTTTTTTCTGTTCTGTTGTTTTTGCAACCCTTAGTGTCCTGACTCTGACGGAGTGGGTGGATACACAGTAAACAGTTCGCGTTCTTACATTAATTGACGGCTGGATGACGTTTTATTCGTATTGGGGTTTGGTCCTTGTCTGAAAAATCCGAGATACAGCAATTTCCAATTCATTGTGCGTACATTGAAAACCCTGCTAAAGAGTGCCGACTCTACTGTATGGTGTGTGTGTTTCTTTTTTTTTTGTTTGTGTGTTTTATTTTCACGCGAAAAGGAATCCAATTAAGGCTTAAATTCACCAACCATCATAGTCCGAAGTGTGATATATAATTTTAATTGGTGACGGGACGGACTCGACTTGTAAGTGAACAGCGCATTTGGCCAAAGGCTATGCGTTTACCATTCTGCCTTGTTAAATAAATTCATTAAAAATGTATTTAAATTCATTTAATTCGGATTTAGTTACATATCGTCGTCGACAACGCCAATGCTACCATCGAGGCGGCCAACATTCATCGACAAGATAAATACAAGGATCGAGTTGTGAATTTTTTTTTTCCGGACCATAAATCGGTTTAATACGCGCGTTTCATTGTATATTTCCGGTTCAGGGACTTACGTGGTCGGTCTACGAAGAGATAATCGGTGCGAGAAATCCATTTTAATGAGGGTGAGTTTTGCATTTAATTTTGAAATTGTAAAAACTGTTCTAAATTTAAATTCCGTAAATATGATTAAATACACCAAATAAGCAAGGCAGGAGAGAGGGGATTTGATGGGGAATGAATGATTGTGGTAATTGCGGTTGAAGCGCTGCGTCATAAACGAGGAGATGGGAAAATATTAAAAGACAATTACGAAATGTAGTGGCCGTAATTATTCAGATATTTGTGTCTAGAATCAACGTTTGCTATTTTAATCAGAAGGATGTTTGATTGCGGTTAACTTCGTGGCGAGCACTAACTTCAATTACTTGAAACCATAATTGATTAATCAATAACATTGCATTTGAGTTGCATTAGGGATCGATAGAACTATCTACTGCTTGCAAATGAGATATATGTATAGATAGTTTATTTTTTAGTCATAATGGCTAGGTAACATACGCTTCTATCAATGTCTTTAGAAATTGCACCTTCAGCAACAAGTTCGTTTTTAACCTGTGATCACATTTTAAGCTTAGTCACAGCTACAGTTCATAGTCTCTTCAAAGGCCTGGTTCACCAAATTTGAGAACTCACTCTTCATTCCTTATATCAGATTTAAAAATGACTAACGTATCACTTGTCTACCAAATTCATGCGATTTCGAGTTCTACTTGGTGAACTGGTTGTCATTTCGAACGTATTTTCGTCCCTATCAAATGTGGTCCATTACATTTTTTCTAATATTTGATACTCGTCTCATTTGGAACAATCTAGTTGAAGGCCTAGCCTCTCATTTGAAACTGTCTGCCAGAAATATCTTAGTCGAAGGCATAGCCCCTTGTATTTCAATAGAGTTCAATCGGTTTAGTTACCAATTTGATTGAGCTTCTGCAGGCGTCTCATTTGGAACCCTTTCTGTTTGCCAGACATCTACAAATGCTGGGCATAAAAAATAAATAAAAGTTTAAATAGCCAATTTGGTGGAGCTTCCGCAGGCGTCCCATTTGGAACCCTTTCTGTTTGCCAGACATCTACAAATGCTGGGCATAACAAAATAAATAAAAGTTTAAATAGCCAATTTGGTGGAGCTTCCGCACGCGTCCCATTTGGAACCCTTTCTGTTTGCCAGACATCTACAAATGCTGGGCATAACAAAATAAATAAAAGTTGAAATAGCCAATTTGGTGGAGCTTCCGCACGCATCCCATTTGGAACCCTTTCTGTTTGCCAGACATCTACAAATGCTGGGCATAACAAAATAAATAAAAGTTTAAATAGCCAATTTGGTTGAGGTTCCACAGGCGTCCCATTTGGAACCCTTTCTGTTTGCCAGACATCTACAAATGCTGGGCATAACAAAATAAATAAAAGTTTAAATAGCCAATTTGGTGGATCTTCCGCACGCGTCCCATTTGGAACCCTTTCTGTTTGCCAGACATCTACAAATGCTGGGCATAACAAAATAAATAAAAGTTTAAATAGCCAATTTGGTGGAGCTTCCGCAGGCGTCCCATTTAGAACCCTTTCTGTTTGCCAGACATCTACAAATGCTGGGCATAACAAAATAAATAAAAGTTTAAATAGCCAATTTGGTTGAGGTTCCGCGGGCGTCCCAATTGGAACCCTTTCTGTTTGCCAGACATCTACAAATGCTGGGCATAACAAAATAAATAAAGTTTAAATAGCCAATTTGGTTGAGGTTCCGCGGGGCGTCCCATTTGGAACCCTTTCTGTTTGCCAGACATCTATAATTGCTGGGCATAACAATTTAAATAAAAGTTTAAATAGCCAATTTGGTGGAGCTTCCGCAGGCGTCCCATTTGGAACCCTTTCTGTTTGCCAGACATCTACAAATGCTGGGCATAACAAAATAAATAAAAGTTTAAATAGCCGATTTGGTTGAGGTTCCATAGGCTAGGTTCGTTTTTCCTGAAATTTTTTTTTTTTTTTAAATGGGAACCAATCTAAATTCTATTGCATATATTTTCCATAGTATCCAATAGATGTAATCGGTATCGCAGTTCACACATTCACGAACGCAGTGATTTTAGCTCTTAATGGTATCCATGGAAGAATCCTACAGACGTCGAAAGGGAAACCTAGCTCATGTATTGTATCACAATAAAAACGAATTACTTGTTTGTACCACCGAATAGTGCAACAATGGTATATTTGCCAATTTTCCAAGCTTGTCGATCATATATGTAATGATGTCCTACCGAAGAGATGATATCTTCTTCTTCGTCTCCTTTATTGATGGTGAAGGTATGATCAGGATTAAAGGGATCATAACCCTCCAAGTTAACTGCATCCCCATTGGTCGTTAAAGAATTTTCCAATAGATGTAGTGAAGACCTCGCATTGGGCTCCTTTTTTGTTAGTTATAAATGGCTCCGGAATGGTTGTGGTAGATCATTGTACCTTTTGATATACACAAATAATGACCATGTTGCTTCTTTGCTTTGCATTATAAAACTTTCTATTTAACATACATTGCATCTCTCGGACACCTTCTGTCAGGAAGGGAGTACATAGTATATGATCTTACGGTACACATTTCAAACTCGTAAACTACTGAATATAGAAGAAAGAACTAATTTTTAAAAATTGTGTCGTAATATCGTAAATACGTTCTTAGAACTTCTGTTCATAATACCCCGAAATATTGTTTTTTTTTTTTTTGAATATGTTTTCTTTATCAATTTGCAGTTTTAAACAAAACTTGTTCGAAACAGAAAATGACAAATTATTAATTGTTAATATCGTAAATAAGGTTTTACCAAAATGTCGGTTATGCTAAAATGTTTGGGACATTTAATCGATCTTCGCAATTTTTACAAATTCGCTCGAACTAAGCTCATCGACTTCAGTGTCACAATGATAACTTTCAAACTCACAAATACATAGGAAAATCCTTCCATATCTACCCAAGAAGCTAGTCATGTGAATCATATTATCCCGCTCAAATGAACTCCGGGCTTATTCGTGTTATTGTATCTATTTTCGGCAAGTAGAAGATGAGTTACGGCCTTTCCAACCGAAAGTTGTTATAATCTTCGTCGATTTGTTATGCAAATTTATGGGACACCTTTGGAAAATATTGATTTTTTTTTTTTGCAATTTCTAAAGTTTTAAATTAGCTTTAACAAGTTTGAATAATCTTCGCATCTTCAATTTTCCCGCTCACTTGAAGAAGAAGTGTTACACAAGTGTGTCCCTAATGACACTTCAATGTGTCAGTTCATTTCCCTTCATCAACAAACACAAAGGCGACTTCTTTAACGAGTTAGCAAACAGAACGACTGTGGGAAGACTGCTGTTGCACCAAAGAGAGGGATGGATGAGAGTGTATGTGGTGTATGTGTGTGTGTGTGTGTGTGTGTTTGCGCGCCACCGTTGAAGTGTGGAATGATGAGCATTATGACAGCAACTTGAAGACGACAAATAACATCAAGTATCAAAACGAAAAAAAAAACATCAACATCCTCTCTACATCATAAGCATCCGTTGTGTTCCTCGCTCTTTAGAACAAATGAAAAGCTTGCAATTTTTCATACTCTGTCGTCGCCTTTTGTTCATAGCTAATTACCTCCCATCTACCCAGAATAATGGGGTAAGACTGCACTCCTTCTCAGGGATGCCTTTCAAAACTTGCCTTTGTTCGTTTTTCGTGCTTCACGTCTTGGCTATGATTACAAACTTAAAACAGGATTGTGCAGAACACTGCAAATGAAATATCTTCGTGATACGAAACTGTTACTCACAATTACCAGGCGCATAGAAGTCAAAATGTTTCAGTTAGCGAATTTTCGAGTTTTTGTGGTAGTTATTAGGGCAAAGTGAAAAATACCTACCTTTACCTATCTTTCCTGTTGCATTAAATACACACAGACAGGCACGAACTGTGTGAAAGAACTACGAGAAGTTATTAAAAATATCTACTTCCTTTGTTATACCGTTGTGTTCTGTTGAAGAAGGATGAAATCGTTTTAATTGATGGGAATTTCATTGAAGAGAATTTGTTGAAATTACATTTTTTTGTTCTCAAATGAGGATGGTCTGCAATCTAAATAGGTTGTCTATAAAATGTAGCTTTTTCGGTGCAAATAAATTTATGACGGGAAAAGATTGATGGAGTTTGGGTTAATGGCGATGGGAAAAACTAACACTGCGAAGGAGAGAATGTCATTACGTTAAACAATAAGGCAAGAAAGAAAAAATATGAGTAAATGATTAAATGTCCCTCGTTAGGTACTAAGCTGTTAGACCTTGAAATTAATGTTTGGTCGGATAGTAGCTGTTTTTCATCAGTGAAAATGTATTCCTGGGATTTGTTTAAATGAGTTTACTTGTTTTTTTTAGTAATGTCGTAAATACGATCTTCAATACTCGGGGCTATATTAATTGCGTTTGAATATATTTTTTGTTTGGAATCTAGTTCAAACTCACAGTTTTTTAAAGTTTTAAGACCGACTAATTGTTCAGGTTTTTCAATTCAAAGTTAAGTAAAAAAAAGGTAGAAGGAACGAATTTTGAAGTTCTTAGGCCCGGGATTAAAACTTCTAATCCTGAAAACGTAAAATCCGAAAAGCGAAAAATCCGAAAGTGAAAAAGCCAAAAAAACGCTGCGAACTGTCTATTCTTCCTTAAGCGGTGCGAGAAACATTTCACCCCTTCTGATCTGGCTGCAATTTATAAGGCGGTAATTCGCCCTAAACTTGAGGACAATGCTTATATCTGGACCGGTGCCCAATAACATGTTTGTGGCGCCTCGGCATCATACAAAACCCCGAGAAAAGGCGATCAAGATATTCCGAAATCGCCATACTCTAAGTCATCATCGTAATGTCTCCGGCCTATCGCTGTTTTATCGATATTTCCACAACAAGGGCTTTAAGAAAATAGCCAACAGCATTCCACTCTTACAACATTTTGACCGCAATACCCACCATGCCATGAATGCACATCAGTTGACCGTTAAGTTTATTTTCGAACCTACAGTGAAGTACAAAGTCCCTTGATATACCGTCCTTGATTATCTGCTTGAAGGAAATTTGGAGGGGAATGGGTATCGTATAAGTCCGATAAAACAAAATGGTTGTGCGTCCTGCCCGTTCTTTCTTTAGTTCTTTATTTTCTTTTCTTTAGTTCTTTATTGTTTCTTTAAATACGTTACAAATAAATATGTTACCTGCGAAGCTTAAGGCTTATCTGCAGGTGATTGCGTTTCCCATTTCTAATTTGAATATTTGGAAGGAATACAATATTAGGTGAATCTAAGATTTCATGATAAAGTTTTAATATGTTTACAAAAAGGCATTTGAGTTTAGTAAATATACTTTCAGATCTTTTTTGCGTTTTTTTAAAATTAACTATATTTTTCAGGTTTGCAGGTAGTGAGTTCATCAACGTTGGAATACAGTGGGCTAATTGTCTTCGTCCATATTTGTTAAATACTTCTGGTATTTCGAGAAGTTGTTGTGCTCGTCTTCTAGTATTCTGATTATGACCTATCGGTTGTTTGAAACGGGCGTCATCGTAGAACTCCAGAACAGCTGTCATCTTGAATATGCTCTTGACCTCTAGCAATTTATATGGGTTATTATTATTATATATACTTTTTACCAGACGTCGTTGGAGACTATGTATTTTGTCCAGGTGTGTTTTAGATGCATTTCCCCATGCCAAAATGCCGTATCGAATTCGCGATTCAGCCAGTGAGTGGTACACCTGCCTCTGGACATCTGTTGTAGTGTACTTCTTCAGGTAGACCATCGCAAAAACAGCACTTTTTAGCTGTAATCGCAGACGCTGAATGTGTTCGTGCCAAATGAAATGCTCGTCGATGATTATTCCCAAATACTTGATTGATTTGACTACCTTGATTGCTTCGCTTCTGTGTGTAGTTAAACAGCTTTCATTTTGATGAAAGATATTGATATCCGCTGGTCTCTGACTAGGTGTGCGTATGTGCATAATCTTTGTCTTTTCGGGGTTTATCACCAAGTTGTGATCGTGGCACCATCTTGACACTTTGTCGAATTCCTTTTGCATAATTGCTATCGCCGCTTCGAGTTTTTGGTGTTTGACCACTATGGCGATGTCATCTGCGTATGCAAAAACAGTCGATTGTTCAAAAACTCGGAGAAGTTCATTAGTGAAAAGAACGAACAATATTGGGCCAAGTTTGGAACCTTGTGGAACACCGTAGATGCTATTCTTTTCCTCGCTAACTTTGATCTACTCCGTCCATTTCGAAATGTCTGGGATGGAAGAGTGATTCCCAAGTGCGCAAAATTTGAATATCTGGGCTTTATGATTAATAGCGAATTGTGATGACGACTTTAAGCAGTAAGCAGTAAGTAAGAGTAGGGTGGATGAAGTGGCGTTAAAACTCAGCCATCTTATGCTACCGATCAATGACCCCTAAGCTGAAAGGAACCACAGTTGTACGCTCGTCGCTCATATACTGTTCACAATGTTGAACAGCGTACAAAAAGGATGAGGGCAAATTAACACCAGCTGAGATGAAGCTACTTAGCATTGACAGCAGGAGTAACAATGATTCGTCGAATAAGAAGTTCCAAGATCTGAGGAAGCCTTCACATCAAAGAAACTATCTCGAAGAAAATGGAGCGTGACCGACTCAGTGTCATGTTCAAAGGAGAGATCGTACAAAGCCTGTCAAAAAATCGACATTTCCATTCAATCGCGAAAGATAGGCCTCAGTGACGAAGCGATTCAAAACCGGGAGGATTGCATTTATTTTAGCAGGTCTAAACACA
The DNA here is from genome assembly GCA_949715645.1 of Portevinia maculata. Classification (NCBI taxonomy): domain Eukaryota; kingdom Metazoa; phylum Arthropoda; class Insecta; order Diptera; family Syrphidae; genus Portevinia; species Portevinia maculata. The sequence continues at coordinate 4,803,954 of OX454528.1, read as the reverse complement.
GTAGGGATGCAGTTTAGTAGAAGTCCTTATCCTCACCGCCATTAACCCATATCCGCCCACTGTGCCCAAACGAGGACTTCTTCTTTCTTTTGCTGACATTTGATGATAAGGATTCTATTAGTCAAAAGAATAAGCAAAAATAGTTCAAGGTGATTTTGTCGCACATCTTGTGGAGTTGTTTCAGTGAGGAGTGAATACAAACAATAAGTATTTTTTATTTTTAACTTTTTCCACTAAGATTGTTAGCTTTCTTGCAAAAACAACATAAATATTTTGTGCACTATAAAATAAAATTTTATTTTCCTAGAAAAATTGAACACCGTTGATAGAAAACAAGGTTTTGCAACGGTGTCCCCAATTGGGGCCAGTGGGAACATCAGACCTAAAAATCATTCTTTTTTATATTTTTTTTTATTGCTTTTCTTAGAAAAGGCGAACTAATAATAGTGAAACCTAGTTTTAATAAATTGAAGTTTTTGAGTCAATGGTGAAGTACTTTGGGCGGCATCCAGTGCGATTCGGCTACAAAAATTATATGCACCCCTATTGCGAGTGTCAATCGACAATTGATAATTGACTATTTTCAATGTGCGCTATTGTGAACGAATCATTTTCATTGATATTCTTGTCAATCGCATTTTTTCAATTGACTGCGATTGACAAAATCCTTTAGAATCGTTCGTTCACAATAGCACACATTGAAAATAGTCAATTATCAATTGTCGATTGACACTCGCAATAGGGGTGATGGTCACAAGTTCGGATGGATACTATTACGCCGTTGACTTGTATTGCGGAAAATCTCCAGGAGTCACTTCTAAAGAGCCATTGGGTACAAGAGTTGTAAAGTTGTTACTCGAAAAACTAGGTACAAGTCCTAAGGACCATGTGGTGTTCTTCGACAATTTTTTTACTAGTTTTGAATTGCTCCGAGACTTACGAAAAGCTGGTTTTCGTGCAACGGGTACAGTTCACGAATATAGAACCAAGAGCTGCCCTCTTGTTGGAGTGAAGGAAATGAAAAAGAAAAACCGTGCTGATTCTGACACCATGGCGTCGAACTTTGATAGCGTCCTCCCTCTGGGGAAAGTAAAGAGATGGAGCGCAGTGGAAAAGAAAAAAGGCAGACGTGGGGATTCCGCATGTATTTCAAAGCTATATTAAGGATATGGGTGGTGTAGATCAAGCTGATCAGTCATTTTCGTTGTACCGCACTGCTATACGTGGCAAAAAATTGTGGTGGGTTTTATTCACATATATGCTGGATCTAGCTGTGGCAAGTGCATGGCGCCTTCACATTCTAACTAATGATGACAGGTTCAATCAGCTTCAATTTCGTCGCTACATTGCTCGTCACTACTTGAGACAAAAGTATAGCGAAAATTTGCGTCCAACAGCTTCTGTGGTTCCAAGTCTGCAGTATGATGTCGTAGGTCACTATCCAAAAAAACTTTCCCAGCAACTAAGATGTACCATGTGTCATAAAAAAGCACTTTGGCAATGCAAAAAGTGTTTGCAAACTTTATGCGTTGTTTTGAAAATTTTCATACTGCATAAGCCCAGTTTCGTTTTGAGGACGGCTTTTTTTCAATGAAGTAAACATTTTTTTTTGTTTCTTTACTATTTTCTTATAACAAAAATGTTTTTCAGCAATTAATAAAGAATTTTTGTTATTTACACCGCGAAGTTTGGGGTAAATGGGTAAAGGAAGAAGGATAAGGTCGATGCAATCCCCTTCAGAAGAAAGGTATGTAGGAAAGGGAAAAACTATTACGCTGATATATTCACGTTTCGTTTTGCAGAATCATTGCCCTCAATTAAGAAACAAAAGTGGGTTGATAAAGTGCGCGTGTCAGATGGCGGTTTTAAAAATCTTGTGGAGTATACATTCCAAATTTCAGCTTTTTAGCTCGATTTTTAGAGCTTTAAATTTGGTGACGGAGGCTTTATCGACATAACTTTCGCTACTTTAAGGGATCAAGAATCAATATTAAGGCGTGTTACAAACTTTGAGTCAGGATCATAATACCCTTTTAGGATAGGGTATAAAAAAACATTAACATTGAAAACGAGAATAGATTCAGTCCTCCTTGCCATTATACACGTTTCTCCAAATCTTTTGTTGTAGGTACCAATGTTCCACTCACAATAGGATTCCTTTACCTGCGCGAACCTTCCCTTATCAAAAACAAATTAAAATTCCTTGTTATTTCCAGTGGGACCACGTCCTCATCCTCTTCTTGAGGTCGCCTTATCTATAAATCAATTCTCAAACTCAATTTCTTAAAACGCTTTGCTGACCTTTTCTTTTGCTTTTTTCCTCGTTTTTCATCTCCGCCTTACTTTAATTGTGAGGTTGGTTGGTTCACTTTCTCCGAACAAGAGGAAAATAAAATCAATTTTTTGTTCAAAAAAAAAAAAACAATATATACAAATTTCAAAAAAAAAATCTCTTGGCCTTCGGCTTCTCGTTATTCTTCTCATCAACATCATCATAATTGTACTCCACTTACTGTACAATATATATATATTTAGAAATAAAAAAAAAAAATGTGTAAGACGGCGAATTTCGTCCCCTGTCAAGTGGATATCCGCCCAATTTCCCGTCAACTTGAACCAGTCGACAGGGAAAAAATCAAAAGAAATTGTTCGTTATCCCTCTGCCATCCGTGAGACAATCGCTAGCCCTAATTAATTGAATTAAAAGTTAACCTTCAAAATTGCACCATCACTACCTTTGCTCTTACTTTCCGAGCATATTCTTTTCGTTTTTAATGTGTAAACATTTTTGCTCTCGTTGATGTGTAAATATATTTTTTCTCGGTAGGGGCTAGTTGGAAATATCTAGCGTCACCATCATCGTCAGATTTCGTCATCGTCAGATTTTCCCGTTAATTTTCATTACCACGTGAGTTAATCGCTGCTCGACAGATCACCGCAATTAAACGACGTTTGGCGCGGTTGGTACGTAGATGGGTGACCGTTTGAGAACAACCGCGTGTCGTTGTTTTTTTTTTATTAATTATGTAGGTTCATGTTCAATTTTAGAGATTATTATGTCCTTACGAAACACGGGAAAGTTGTGTGGAAGTACGAGTAGATTTGTTTTGAATAATTGAGGTTGTATAGCTTGTAGTTTGTTGTACATCAGTTGAAGGTAAGAGGAAAAATATCGATTTGTACTTCGGTAACCGATGGCCGATTTAAGAATGTCACTTAAACGACAATCGATGCTATAATTTCCCGGTACATCGACACACTTGAGTCGACGGTGTACGTCTCCTACTTCAGCTTTCACAAACCAATTATTTGTTCGGTCAAACATTAAATAAATTTTGTCGTTGACATTAAATATATATCATGGTTTTATTTCAATACAATACCCAAATCTCTTGTTTATCAAAACCACAACCTCTGTGATATTTCCACATGCAACACTGACGAGCCTACATGTTTACACATCAACTATACCGTGAGTGCAGCGTGGCTCACACCTTTTTTTTTTCTTTTCAACTCTGATGTACTTTTTTTTGTTGTTTTATATTCGAAAGGATAATATCTCGCTGATATGGACGTGGCTTAGATCTGATCACTGTTTTTTTTTTGGGTTTCATGTGACTGCGTTGATTTCATTTATTTTTATTTAACAAAATTACAATAATTAAGAAACTTATTATCCGTAGTGTTAACCGACATAATTATTATGCAAATCTTTATAACGATGTCCGTCATGTGCATGTCCGATGACATATTATAATCCAACCAATTTGCGCCCCCTTGTATATAATTACACATTATTTTCAATCCCCAAACTTGGTAAACCACTTTTTTTCACAATTTTTTGGTCTTCAATTTTTTATTGTTGTTTTTTTTTATAATAATCCATTAGCGAGTAATTAAAATGTCTTTCGGCACACACATACAGACGCAGGAAGTCTATAGATAGTAATGATTTAAAAATGACAGATGAAAGTAAAAAAAAAATGTAAAAGTATGCGTACGAGAGAAACAGGAACCCCAATGGCCGCTAATAAAAAGAGACTTCAACCAAAACGATTACAATCCACCTGATCCAGATGCGGGCAGTGGGCAAAACCGAAATTAACATTTTAATATATGTATGTTTTAAAGTAGTTCTAGTTATACGTTACGTTAATTAATTAGTGTTAATGTGCAATTCGGAGTGTTTACGACGTGTATCGATTGTTCTAGAAGGATGTGCTAATTGGGCCAACAATTTAAGAGAATTAAATTTTTTCCTATCTTATATTGTTGGGAAATACATTTGCCACGTGCCCTGAGTGAAAATATGGTTGATAGATATTAACGAGTACAAAGGGTGTTTGTAAGAGTTTTTTTTCAATGTGCCAATGCCAACCAGGGTTACCCTTGGGACACCTGAGTGTCAATTTTACACTCGGACACTAGGATACCTATTTTTATTAATAATCGATTTCGATACACTGCAGCCTATACCGGGCACGCTGCTTCAAGTTGTACAGACCCAGCGCTCTGACATCCGCGATGGATTGGTCTTTAAAACGGAGGTTCGGTCTTCCATCCCTTCTCGAACCTATAAGCTTTGAGTCGAAGATCCCCTAAACAGTTGTTCAATACCTTTTTAAAAGGTGTACAACAAGTGTTTGCTTCGAAGGATGTGCAAATATTTTTACAATTTCAAGGAACAGCTAATTGTTTTCCCGTGCAGGGACGGGCTTAGAATATCACTGCAGCGCCGCCCAAACAGCGGTTGTCGTAAAAGCGACTAAGGGAAAAAAATCACTTCTTCTTCCTTTATGGCAGTGAGGCTATGATCAAAATTAAATCAAAATCATGACCCTCCCACCTGACTGCATCCCTACTGGTCCGCCTGTACGGTTCGCCGGTTCGACCTAGAAAAAAACGGCCTGCCGTTTTGAATCACTTTGTCAATGAGGCTCTTCAGATGCTGGTGTGCCTATATATTCCTATTATTTCTTGTTTGATCTTGCTTTTACGACACCGGTGATCTCCAGTCGTGTCAACCCACGGATTTGCATGCACAATTGCGGGACAGCTTTAAGGTGTTAAATGTTTCGACAGGCTCACCTGGATGTTAAGATTGCCTAGATGTGATTTCCCCCTCAGTCACCTTCTACATCAAGCGCTGTTTATCGGGGTGCGTGATATTCTTAGCCCCTGCCTACATGGGGCGAAATCACATCTAGGCAATTTTTACATCCAGCTGAGCCTAGCGACACATTGTACTTCTTAAAGCTGTCCCGCAAGTGTGCATGCAAATGCGTGGGTGGACACGAGTGGAGATCACATCACCGATGTCGTAAAAGGTCGGTCAAACAATAATCAATTGTCGAAATCGTAGAAAGAAGCGGCCTTAAAAAATCCTACATATTAGGCATTAACACATGGCTGGTTCTAGGCCTTAATACATGGCCTAGTACCAGCTTCTCCAACCACTTTCTTGCGAAGTGGAAGGGACCTACAGTTTAACGCCTAATCCGAACGGCAAATTTGAAAAGCTTCTCATGACCATGACCATGCAAGGAATGCTCATCAGTTCACCTTCAGGCCTGTGTTCGGACGTACAGTGAGGTTCCGAGAATCTTTCCTCAGCCGTACAACACGAATGTGGAATACTCGTCCACGCATTGTTTTTCCTTTACATTATAACCTACAAACATTCAAAACCAACGTGCATCGCCATCTCTCCTTTTCCTCTCACCCTAATTTCCGTAGCGCCCGCGCTGTGTAGCTATTACATTATAAGGGTCCCTTTTGTATCTCGTTATAATTTTCTTTATTTAATTCATTTAATTCATTAAAACAAACTAAGGGTAAATTCAATTAACTAAACTAATATAATTATGTACTACAATTTATGGATAACATGTACGTGTGTTGGGAATGGCGGCTCAACTCGAAGTGTCATCTCAGAACCCACAGTAGAGAGAGATGACTGCAGTGTTCACCAGTTAAAGTTGTAAACACTCTCTGCTGACATAACTAGTCTAGGGTCCACGTTACAACAGTCCCAACAAATCCGTTTAGTGATTTAAAAAAAGATTATAAAAAAAATACTCTTAGATGTTGTTTGTCAGACGTTCGCAAAATCCTGGATCAAACAAATGCAACAATCGCGAACCACACAAACGGATCAGTAACGATGAAAGAAAGTGGGAGGATTATGTTCCCTCTAATCCTGATCATAACCTCGAAGAAGAAGAAGGAAGAAGAAGAGACAGCTAATTTACGTTCACATTACAATTTGCAGACATTTAAAAGGCTGGAAGCAAGATTGCTTTTAAAAAATGTTTAAACTCAGAAGATGGTTTCTGCTGCTTGCTCTCAAAAAATATTGTTAACAATAAATGTTTAGCTGTTTTTATCGACAAAAATAAATGAAGAAATAAATTAATAATACTTTTATTTGATCGGGATTATGGACAGGTCATTGATTCACGGTCGGGATTGTTTACACTGGCCCTGCGTGGCTATTTCTTCAACGTCCAGAATTTTGAAAACAAGACCGGTTTCCTTTTTAATAAATAGTTCTTCAATTTCTGTTTAAAATGTCCTGCATGCTGCTTAAATATATGCAATAGTATTATGATAGCCTTCAAATGACATTCCCAGAAACCAATTCAAAAAGATCACAACTCAAAGTCCTGGTATCACAGAATTGCTGACTCTAACCACACTTTTTGCTTACCTCAAAGTGACAAAGTTATCCTTTAGCCGCTACCATGTATACCGACCAGAGTATACCTAACAATCAAAAAAAGCAACTACGAGTAGAGTACCTCGTTTGTTTGATCCTTGACAAAATCAGTCAGATTAACATACATCAATATATTTACCTAGTCCCTTTCATTTTTATTTTATTTCGTTTACATTGCTGCCCCCTTACTCAAGAGATATAAATACTAGAAACAAACACTCAGTATTAAGAGGACTTTACACAGGACAATTACACACAGACGACAAAAAGCCGAATACAATGACAAACAGGACAAAACAGGAATCTCTCTAAATCCCTAGCTGAGCTCTGTGTCTTAAATCAGAGAGTGAGAAAGCAAAACACAATATAAATTGCCCCATTTAAAATGTTTGTCCTGTTTAAGCATATCCTTTGAGAACACACTTACAGGTGGCTGTGACTAGGTTATGGGTGCAAAACGACCAAAGATTAAGGTAAATGCGTTCGCATTCATGCCCCACAGGAAGAAAGTCGTACAGCCACCCTCTTATGGGAAAGTTTGTTAAGATACTTGACAGACTGAAAAGGCTGTTCCTTTACATTCGGACTCATACCTCAGGACATTAGTCTTATTCAAAAAAAAAACCGCTATATAAATGAATGCCATCAGGATGTTTCTCTTTGTTGGCGGCTCTGTATGATTTGTGACACGCAAGAACCTGCATCTGATTCGGGAAGGAAACAGGATCTTATCTGCGTTTTCAACTTAATGAGTCTTTTAACTTTTTACCTTTTCATGGACAGAGGGCTCTAAGTCATGGAAGGACATCATGTTGATGCGATGAGATCTTCATTCTCTGATTTTGAAACACCAATTGTTTGGTATACGTACGCGTACGTGTCGTGTCGTGTCGTGTCGTATATCACATGTATTTCTCCGTCTTTATATGTGTGATTTTTTCTGCAACTGCTGAAGGTACCGTGGGCGCTCCCTTCTTGTTATCCCGAGGAATATGTCTCGTTGGATATAAATCACTTTCATTGGGCTAATTAAAGTTAATCTCAATTAAAGTGTGGGGGAGAAGTCTTCTTCCAAATTCGTACCAGACTTCTGTGCTCCTTCTTTTTATAATTTTTCATTTTTTCTTCCATTAATTCTTTGTGTGTGCTGTGTACGTCAGGTCAGAATTTATGTGTCGTTCTCGAGCGCGCGTAGATGTGTGTGCGAGTGTGTATGTGGCTCTGATAGATTCATTATGCCATTTTGCTGGGTATTTTGTTCAGTGCCAAAGGACAAAAATGAAAATACCTAGAAGAAATACGGAGGGATCAACATGTCTTTCTAGTTGTTGTCGATTTTTTTTGTTTTGTTTCTTAACGTCAAGTTGGCTGCCATGCATGAGAAAACAGGAAGGAAGCTTTTACGGATACGTGTTAAGAAAGTTGCTTTTCTATAAAGTAACATGTAGATTTTTGCCAAGGGTTCGAAAGGATATCTGATTGGAAGGAATGAAACTTTTCTTTTTTGTCTTCCAGATTTACAGAAGTCTCTGAAGGATAATTTTTTGTTTCCATGCGTGTTATGCCCACACACACACACATCCAAGTGCCGGGAAGTGTGAGATTTGTCCAGGGATTTCTCGCTGAATGAATTATTCAAATATTTTTGCCGTGCTTCCTCAGAGGAGTTGGTAATGGTGGCTTATGCTTGACTAAATTAATTGGTAAGGATAGATTGCAGGTTTAAGGAAGTTTTCAGATTAGAATCAAAGTAGGCATTGAGCGAGATATATATATATACATACATATATATATAATAATGAGCCGGTGCGTAGGGGACTTTTTTTGGTATACCTACGATTCTTTTGCGAGATAAATACATTTGAACGTATTCAGTACCATTGAAGAAAGATGTGTGCCATCTTGGGTCATATTGAGAATATAGGTTTCAGGTGCATGGCAGCGTGCTAAAAGACCGCAAGGATATCGTTCATATTGAGGTGTGAATTAACACAATGTGATTGGAAATCGGGAGGCCTGCCATTTTTTTGAGGTCAAACCGGCGAACCTCACAGGCGGACCAGTAGGGATTTTTTTTTTATAATTTACGCAAAGTGGTTTTAGTACCCTTATCAATTTATCATGTATTGGCTACACAGCGCGGGCCTTAGGGAAATTAGGATTTGAAGAAAATGAGAGTTTCCGATGCGCGTTGGTTTTAATTGTTTGAACCTAGGTTATAGTGTAAAGGAAACATAGAGCGTGGAACAGTATTCCACATTCGTGTTGTACGGCTGAGGAAAGATTCTTTGAACTTCACTGTACGTCCGTATACAGGCTTGAGGGTGAACTGATTTGCATTCATTGCATTGCGGGGGTTGAAATGTTCAATGGGTGGAATGCAACTGGCTATTTCGTTAGAGCATGGTGGAAATACCTACCGAAAAAATAACGAAAGACAGGAGACATTGCGACGATGACTAAGAGAGTCAATCGATCTCGCGATGTTTCGGGATGTAGTGAAGTGGGAGGGTTATGATCCCTTTAATTCTGATACTTTCGGCTTAGGGGGCATTTTTCGGTCACAGAAGATAGCTGAGTTTTCCCACCATTTCATCCACAGCTTGTTTCGTTATTGATCATAGATTCCAGATATTTGAACTTTTGATTCACTCTTTGAATAGTTCAGAGTGGATCAGAGAACGGGCAGCACAAGTATTCTGTTTTTTCGAACGAATGCGGTACCCACTCCCATCCAAAACCGTCACCCATGGCCATACATCGGGAGCGGGTTGAAATTCTGCTTTCAAAATTCTGCTTTGCAAAATTCTGACTTTTAACACAAAAATTCTGCTTTGCAAAATTTTGACTTTTAACACAAAAATTCTGCTTTTCAAAATTCTACTTTTCAAAATTCTGTTTTTTTCTGTTCTGTCTTACAAAATTCTGCATTTCAAAATTCTGCTTTTTAAAATTCTGACGGCCAATATTTTAAACAAATAAATTCTGCTAATTCTGTTTTTTCCCAATTTACGAATTTAAAGAAAACATATAATTTTCAACTACAATATATTTCACATGCCCAATTATAAATTTTACATTTATTTAATTTTTCACAATAATACTTATATCCATCCACGCACAACATATCTTTTCTTTTATTGAATTTAATAACAGATATACTCATTTTCACTCTAGAAGCACACGTTCACTCACAAGGGTATAATAACAGAATATTTGTCTAAACCAAGAGGGCAATCTTAAAACCAATAAAAAACTATTTTTACCTCTTCTTCTATACCAAGTGAATAGGTAGGTTTGGAAAATGTTTAAAAGCGCGCTTTTTTTATTATTTGCAGAATTTTGTAAGGCAGAATTTTGTAAAGCAGAATTTTGAAAGCAAAATTTTGTAAAACAGATTTTTGAAAGCAGAATTTAAAAAAAAGAATTTTGACCTCACTAGAATTTCGACCCCAACCCCCCATACATCAAGTGCTCGTTGCAGGACGTTTGATACTCGATAATGGTGGCTCCATCGTCAGCAAGAAATAACTGATGCACTTTGGAGTGCATCCGTTTTCCTTCAAGTCGATACTATTCAAGGACTGTAATAAATATCAAGGAACATAATTCCCCGACTTTGATTGCCCTCCGTGATTCAAGCGGGCCATCTTCCTTTTTTCTTTACTCCCTTATACATGTCCATGATCATCTGTATGTAGGTTTCTGGAACTCCTCGTTGTCTTAGCGCCACCCATAACAGATCCCTTGGTTGTCACGATATTTTTCCTTCATGATCCTTATACTACGGATTGTGTCTGTGGTTGATTTACCTGCGACCGAAAATGCATCCAAAGAAATTGCTCTTTTAGAAGTCCTTCACAATACTGTTGCCATCTGTGTCATATTTTTTTGTCATCCACAAACAGCTGCAGCTCTTGAGCATTGTTGATGAACTTTGGCGAACGGATTTCGTAGGCACCTCTTCGACGTTCGTAAAAAATCTGCGGCATTCTTATTGTCTCTCAACAGAGAAGACTGCAGACAACACACTTAGACCAATTTAGGTCCATTGTGATACCACGTATTATGTATTATCTACCTCAACTCTGTAGATGGGACTGGCCAACGACACGCGGTTGTTTTCAAACGGTCCCCCATCTACGTTCTAACCGCGCCCAACGTCGTTTAATTACGGTGATCTGACGAGAACCGATTAACTCGACGTGGTATGGTCGTTGGTTTGCCTGTGGAGAAAGCGATGACACTGCGGAACATTTCCTCTGTGATTGGTCTACTTTTGCTCGTATCAGGTGGAAGGTATTTGGTGCTGATGTGGTGAGCGCTGTAAACCTATTCTCACCACTGAAGTGCCGACACGTTTTTCTTAGAATCTTAGAAAAGTGGCAGGTTGAAGGTCCCTAAAGCCAGATCAAAACCTCAAAAAGAAAAACAATAAATCAGCTTGCTTGGGCGAAGATGACTTACAAGAAACATTTTTTGAATTGACACCAACAGACAATGTGACAGGTTTAAGAAAAAATGATAACGAATTTGTTCTGCCTTCAAATATTGTTTTTGTCTTTTTTCATTCTTTAATAAATGTCATATTTTGAAAGCATGCCAAGTTTCAGGCTAACATATTCAACAAACTCACTCTGTCACTTTTGATTCCTGAAAAAAGGCAGACAAAACCGCTGTCAAAATATTTGAAAATATATAAAGAAAACACTAGCTGCGGATATTCATAATAAACAAAATTACAATTTGTAGCTGCACCCGACCGGCTTTGCCCGTGCCCAAGAATTCCATTGGCCAATATGTTCGAGTAGTACAGTTCCTTATTATTGTCTATGGAGGGTAGTTGCCGGCGGTGTGTTGCTGCGCCAACAAACAGAAGGCCGAATTTCACCAAACTTCATATAAACACTCTCAGGCCAACACCAACGATTGCTTGATTTGAGCTCAATCGGTTCTGTGGTGACTGCGTGTATTTCTCGTGGCTTAGGCCGGTCTGACAGGCGCCTTTGTCAGCTTATTTTTTCAAATCAAACACCAAAACGACAGTAACTTAAAAAGAAGAATCACTTTTCATTCACTTTCACTTAAATTTTTTCAATGTGAGATAAACAACTTTCCGATGTTCGATTTGCGAAAAAAGTTGCAACCGCAGAGCAAACACCATTAGTAATAAACAAACATGTCAGAGAGGTGGATCCGCCATCTTAATCATTGCTATTTCATTCCAATCATTCTCCGTACAAAATAAAATTTGGCTTTTCCCGAATTTTCCAGTTTTTGCGTCAACTTTTCTAATTTGTCTTTCCGTAAAAACCTTATTCGAATTATTACAAACATTTAAAAAAAAAATTAGAAAAATCGGTCCAGCCGTTCTCAAGTGATGCGCTTGCCAACGGACATCATTTCATTTGTTAATTAATTCTACTCATTCTCCATACAAAATTCGCATACAAAACGCAAATTTCAATTTTCCGGCTTTTCCTTTGGGGTTTTCCAAATTTTCTAACTTCTCAAACCAACACAGTATTGAGACGATCAAAACAAGAAAAGAATCATGCAAATCGGTTGGGCCGTTCTGTAATTTCTGCGAGCCCAGCGCACGGCCATTGATTTTTTTATATTCATATATATATGCATATACATATATGTATAATATTTCTACTCTTCCTCCGTCGCACTTCTCATTTCTGAATTTGCAAAACTGTCTGTCTTGCATCTGCTTCTGCATGCACTATTGCCCTTGGACTCTGTCTTGGACCAACCTTGAGACACTCGCATCTGTCAACTCGACTCGACGTGCTCAGTGAAGTATCACTCATTGCATTATCAGCTCAGTCACTCAGTTCATTTCCAAATTCCAGTCAGTGCTCAACCATCTATCTACGCAGATGGACGCGATTTGAGATTGAGACGGAATTGCTAGTGAAAATAAATAATCTTCTCGATCTCGCTTTCTCTTTCTTGTGTGCTTTAGAAATAGTTGTCGCGATTTCAAACGCAAAATAAAAATAATGTTTTAGGTTTCGCGGTCTCTCGCTCTCTTGTGTGATGTGTCTCGTGTGCATCAGTGCATCTTCAGTTGCCTTTTTTGTTTCAAATTCAAAATAAAGTTTTTTTTTTTCATAAGGCCGATCATGCAAATGAAATTCAAAGTGCTGCCAAATTTTAAAGGCAATTTTTTTTTTAATTAATTTCTGAAAGTGATGGTGCCTGCATTTTAGAAGGCGTTTTATCTACTGTTGAACGCGCATAAAGCTATATATGTACAAAATACTAAATGGTGAGTTAATATTTTCCTTTACTTGATTCTGCCTACAATAAAACTTGCAATGAACACGCGCCCCATGTAGCTATATTCGAAGTTAATAATATTTTGGCAGTGTCACTCTTCATGGAAACAATTCGAAAAAGTTCGTCATCGTGGTTCGAGGCTTTTTGAAAGAGGAACCGCAACTATTCGAGTTTCAACCATGATTGATTCAATCGACGGGCTGCTTTAGTGGTTTCATATTGAACACTGATCCATGAAGATTTATAGTTCGCTATGAGCCAAAACTGAGATGAATGAAAAATCCTTGATCGGGCTTGTTTTAAATCGATTCTATTTAGTATTACGTTTGTCCGTTAACCCCAGCGGTGAGAGTTGGTGGTTGCAGGGTTAGGCCTACTAAAAATGAAGGCGTTACGCATTGAGTTTGCAACTTTTGTACGCCCACCAAAAGCTAGTCATTTCACAAAATTATTCAGTGTACCTATAACGAGGGATATAGGTCCTTTGGTAGAGCATGTGTCCAGCTCGTTTAGAAAAGAATTAAATAAATTAAATATTTCATAACGCCAAATTGTCAACTTGTTTTATAGTTTGCGACTGGCATAACCACATTTCGTCTACAAGCGCATTTTTATGATTTTCGTTGGATTTAAAGTGTTTATTAAAGGCAAATTGTTTTTGGTTGGATTTAGACGCATTCTTTGCTGTCATTTTTGAAAATTTCGCAGTCCATTTATTATTCGATTTTGGGCTTCAGCTTCAGGGTAAGCCAATCTTAATTCTTCTTACGTGGTCAATACAACTTTGAGTACACTACACACTTTGGTCTTGAGTAAAAATTAAATAAATCTCATATTAGGAAAGGCGAAACATTCTAAAGCGTTGCAAAAGCGCCACGAGATGCTTTCAAATACATAAATTGTTCCTTGAAATTCCTGTAGTTTTTATTATTATTATATGTGAAAGGCAAAGTCCAAAGTTTGTCTATTCTACTTTTAATTGTAACAAATGTCGGGCAGTTAAAAGGTGGACCCGCCCGGATGGTAAGCATTAGCTAGACAGGCTAGCCTTCTTCTTTCTCTTCTTTAATGACGAAGTAAGGCTCTGTATTAAATCAACCATAAGCATAAGCCTCCTCCGCCTGTGGGTTTCGCCGGTTCAGTCTCAAAAAATATTGGCAGGCCTTCCGATTTCGGATCACTTCATCACTGAGGCCAGTTAAATGCTGATGTTGTTGAGTTTGTGTGGTCCGGGAGAGTCTTTTATTATTTTATCTTTCTTTTACGACACCGGCAATCTCCAGTCGTGCCAAACTACGGACTTCAATACATTGAATGTATCGCTCGGCTTGCATGAATAGTTAAATTGCGTAGATGCGACTTCTCCCCTTAGTCGCCTTTAAGTCGTGACAGTCGTTATTTTATGCGATATTCTTATTCCTTCCCTGCATGGGCATACAAATAGAACTATGTATACTGATCATTTGTTTTTTTTTGAATCCGAAGAGTACCTATCTAATTATTATTCAGGATTAAAGGGATCGTAGATCCCCCTTAACTGCATCTGTGCTGGTCCGCCTGCGGGGTTCGCCAGTTCGACCTCTGAAAATAAGTACAGGCCTCCCGATTTTGAATCACTTCTTCACTGCTGGTGTTGCTGCATCGATATCCAGGAGATTCTTTCGTGTTTGTACCTATTGGAAGGTTGATTGATATTGCCCTTTTGACAGAGTTCGTAGGATCTCTCCCTTGAACATAACAGTACCAACTGAGCCGGTCGCGCTCCATTTTCTTCGAGATAGGTTCCTTGACATGAAGGCTTCCTCGGATCTTGGACCTTCTAATTCGATCAATCTCCTGCTGTCTCTTCATCTCAGCTGCCCTTGATTTGTCCTCATACTTTTTGCTTGCTGGCCAACATCGTGAACTGTATGTGAGCGCTGGGAGCACAACTGCGGTGTAGAACCTTCCTTTCAGCTTAGGGGGTATTTTTAGGTCACAAAACTTGGCTGAGTTTTCCTGCCACTTTATCCTTCCTACGCTTACGCAATACTTAATGTCGTCATCACAGCTTCTTTCGCTATAGATCATAGATTGCAGATATTTAAACTTTTCGCCCTTGGGAATCACTCTTCCATTCATATAAAAAATAATGTCTGGAGTAGGTCGGAGTGGATCAGAGAACGGGAAGCACAAGTGTTGTGTTTTTTCGGACTAATACGATACCCATTCCCCTCCAAAACCGTCCACCCATACATCAAGTGCTCGTTGCAGTGGCGTTTGATCCTCGCTAATGATGGCTGCATCGTCAGCAAGGAATAACTGATGCACTTTGGAGAGCGTCACTTTCCCTTCAAGCAGATACTATTCAAGGACTAATAAATATCAAGGAACATAATTCACCGACTTTGATTGCCAACTCCTCGGTGACTCCAGCGGGGCATCTTACTCTTTTCTTTACTCCCTCATACATGTCCATGATCATCTGTACGTAGCTTTCTGGAACTTCTCGTTGTCTTAGCGCCGCCCATAACAGATCCCGTGGTTGTCTATCAAAGGCCTTTTCCAAATCAACCAACACCATATGCAAACGCTCTGAATATTCACTATGTTTTGCCATCGTGATCCTTATACTTTGGATTGCATCTGTGATTGATTTACCTGCGACGTCTCTTGGAAAATATATCGGAGGAAATTATTCATTTAAAAGTCTTTCGCCAGTCCTGTTGCCACCTGTTCAGTATTTTTTCGTCATCCACAAGAACAGCCCTTGAGCATTGATGATAAACTTTGCCAAACGGATTTCATGGACATTTCTCCTTTTCTGTGCGGCTACTTTGAAAATGGTTGTGCCTCTGTTCTAGCTGGTTCGTCGGAGTTCGTGGATAGCCTGGTTTCTATCAGCAGTCGAGGAAGATATTTTGTCTAACCCCCGAGAATATCGAAATTAAGTGTTACTTGTGTCAACGCAACGCTGTTCAATATTTCAATATCCCTGTTGCGTTTAAATAAATCAAGCTCATATGACCGATATTTCATATTCTTACATTGTTTGCCAAAACTTCCTTCCATCAATTTAACATTCCCCCTATAAACTATAATTCTCTTATTATGGCTTTTCTAATCTTAAATAGTTTTGCTATTAATTTTGCTCAGGATTCACCTTCATCCACTAAACCGAAAATCTCATTAAAGTAATGCTTTTTTCCAAACAAAAGATGTCCTTAAAGAAACTCTCTTCAATACTGTCTCCTCAATATAGAGGAACTTTTTAAGAGCAACGCCTTAAACGCAAAGCATTATAAAACTTTCCTTGCATCAGAAATGATAAAAAGGAAATATTTGTGTTTGACAAACTAATAAATCACCTTCACTGCCATCAGGAGAGCACTTTTAACTACAGAAAAAAAATATATATGAAATATAAACAACATTCCAATACCTCCTTGGAGGTTTCCTTTTTTGGTTTGATAACCAAAAACTTTTTCAAAATCAAACAGGAAATGCAAAGCTGTAAGACGTGATTTCAAACCGCCACAGGCACACGATCATCAAAGCTAAAAAAGACATTAATATCGAGTTTGTTTAAACCATAAAATTAAATTCAATGCATAAAAATAATAATAATTGTTCTTATCTGAACGACATGGTCTTGAGGACGGGGCTAGCATTGCTGCCACGTGCTATGCATATAGTCTTGTTATAAGTCTCTTGAGTGCGTGGTTTTATTGTCGGGAGGCGAGCTCGTGTTGATTGCTGAACGCTTGATAGACGCGAACGCCATTATACCAGTAGCTCCACATTTTACTGTTGTTTGCTCTCAGATTTATGGAATATATTCCAAAGATTTTATGAATTGGTTTTCAGAGATTTTTATTACTTTTATTTGGAAGGAACTTGGAAGTTTTGTACTTGAAAGAGATTATGGAACAGCATGGGTAATGATATTGACACTAGCCGGGGCGCTACCATAGCCGAGGCAGGGGAGAATTGAATTCTATTAACTGGTTTTGGAATACAATTTAATTTTTTTATTGACCATGTCGTTATAAATGGGTAGTTATAGGGAATACATAGATCGTAAATTGTTGGTGGTATTTTTTTGTTGGAAAAGTTTCCTATTTTGAAGTTGTCGGCCCCTTGCAATAAGTTTCATTTCCAATTAGTTTAATGAGGATTAAATGTCGTAAATTAAGATATTCAAAGTTTGACTATCAAATGTTCAAATGAGCAGTATCCTGCCAAATTCCGTAAACAATTATTGAATGAATGAATGAAAGAACTTTGTTTGACTTCAAAAGTCTTTGAGGCCTATCGCGAAAAAAGGTTCCCGGAGAACTCTTCCCATTCAGAAATTCGACTTGCATTGCTGACAAGCGAAAGAATTCCGTTGGAGTTTATTAACAATAACCTTGGTTTAGTTAACAATTTTACAATTTAGCCTACAACTACAAAGTTCATAATAAATATCCTCTACTAGTATTAATTTTGAACATATTCAGAATATACGAGTACACTTCGCTTCAACTGAATAAGCACAAACATATTCTAAGCTACGTTGTCCATTTTTTCAAAACCTTGTTCAGTAATATATCATTTGATGATGCCAACTGTTTGCTTATGATGTTGAGAAAATAAATCGAAAAGAAAAATTCAAAAAGTACCGCTATTTTTCCCTGGTTCCCTTGCAAAGCATTCAATAAGGAAAAATGCAGTTTTATTTTGCGTCAACTGAATGGACACAATGTCATTATTTTCACTGCTTATGAGTATTTTGTGGAGATTGACACATTAGATCAACAGTTGAAGTGGTTTAAGTGAATTTTATTTGATTAATTATATTTCAAAGAAAAATGGGTAGTTCAAAATCTCTAAATAGTGATGAAAGAGCTAAAATCAATTTACTAAAAGATCAAAGACTAACCGGGCGTTCTATAGCTGACAAAATTGGACGAAGTTTTAGTGTGGGTTGTTCTTATTTAAGAAGCAAAGATTCGTAAGGAGACAACATGAATGGAGGTCAAAAAACGGCTACCACAGCAGTTGATCAAAGAGCAATTTTAAGATGTGCTTCCAATTCCCGCGACTCTGCGGCAAAAATAAAGCAGAAAGCCGATGTTACTGCAAGCGTTTTAACAGTGCTAAGGGTCATCAAATGATATATTACGGCACAAGGTTTTGAAAAAATGGACAACGTAGCTTAGATAATGTTTATGCTTAATCAGTTGAAGCGAAGTGTATAACCAAAATGAAATACAAAAAGACAGCAAACGTTCTTTGGGATTTGTCAATTCCATCGGAATTTACTTACAATAGTTTGACAACTACTGATTCGCCAATTGCAAGTTTTCTGATCATTTCAGTAAGTCGTTTGGGGAAACCCCTCTTCACATAGATGATCGATATTTTAGGTATCTAACCAGCTGCTCCCAAATAAGTTTGAGTTATTTCTAATTCGATTAGGCAATAATTTATATTACATATATATGTATATTTATTTCTCCTCTGAATAGTCATCAGGTCCTGATGGCATTGCACCGATTGTTCTTAAAAAAATGTCATATAATTGTTCATATCTGTTTGAATTGTCCATTAGTACTGGTAAATTCCCTAAGCGAACGTAGTGGCATCACTAATAACAGGCATATTTCAAAGCTTTCATGTTTTCCTAAGCTTTTTGAAGAAATCGTCCACTGTCCACCGTCCACTGGTCCACTGTCACTAATTTGTTAAGTTTCTTGCATACATGGTCTAAAGCTTTAGAGAATAAGGACTAAGTAGATTGCATATACACGGACTTCTATAAGGTTTCCCAAGGTAATTCTCCGCCGTATCTTCACTAAGTTGTCATTCGTGGGGTTGATGTTTACTCCTAGGTAGGTGAACTCCTTAACTACTTGGAACTTATTGCTATCAACAGTGACGTTTTGTCCTAAGCGGTGGACAGATGTTGGTTTGGTTGTTGGTAGCATGTACTTGGTCTTGTCCTCATTTATTTCAAGACCTACCATTTTCGCCTGTTCTTTAATCGCCGTGAAAGCCTCTTACACGGCACGCTGGTAACGGACGATGCTGTCGATATCGTCCGCATACCCCAGTAGTTGGACGGATCTATTGAAGATAGTGCCTTCCGTGTTGACACCTGCCCTTCGCACTATTTTCTCCAAAACAATATTGTAGAAGTCACATGATAGCGCATCTCCTTGCTGAGATCCGTTACAAGTTTTGAATAATTGGGAAGAACTGCTTCCAAACTGCAAATTACACGATATCAAGTGTCACGCGACACAACTGGATCAGTTTTGCCGGGATCTTGAATTCGGCCATCGCCACGTTTAGCTCCTGACGATGAATGAAAGGTTATGGGTCTCGACTTGAAATTCATTGGTCTTTTCCAGGATTTATCTTAGTGTAAAGATTTGGTCTATTGTCGATCTACCGCGCCGGAAACCACACTTGTACGTGCCGATTAGAGTGTTGCAGAACGGCTTGAGACGTTCACACACAAAGTACGTTCTATATAGGATCTAATATGCGACATTAAGCAGCGATATGCCTCGATAGTTCGTAGGATCGCCTTTTTTGAAGATGGGGCATTAATGATGTTAGGGCATGCATAAATCACAGCAATATTCTCATCTACTCTGATCTGAAAATCTGTCTCTAAACCAGCAAGACAGAATTCTTCTTCAAACCGACATTAAAAGCTTCGTCACTTGTTGTGTTTATTCCTGAACCCTACTAAATGTCAACATATGACATTCTCTGGAAGGAATATCCCTTCCACTTTTGAATATTCATTGTATCTACATACTTATGTCATGGTGATAGTTTCAAGGATATTGGCGTTTATTTCAATCCCTAGCTGGATTTTACAAAGCATCAATTTCATTGTTCATAAATTAAATTCTATGCTTTGCATCGTAGAAAGGTGGTCTTAAGTTTCTAGGTAATTGTACAATTGTTCTGTCCGTCCGAATTAAAAAGAGTAAGCTTCACAAGTTTGGACAACAACATTCATTCAAATTGAATAGAGACCATTCAACGTCATAAAATAGTAGAGCCTTAGTTCTTCGGGCTAGGGCTCTACTACTTAATTGCCTATTCATCCCAATAAAACCGCGATCGCCTCATAGTTGTTTTTTTTAACTAAACAATATTCTTTAAAACCAAATTTATATATTTCAATAAAAATATTATTACAATAATTAAATCATTGTATTTTAAAATGTGCGGTTGAAAACTGAAATGTTAATTTTTACATTCGAGATAAACCATCTATTTACCTTCTTCGTTAAATTTCTGATGAGCTGTTCTCAGAATTTAAAGCAGAGCCGAGGTAGACAATGTCATTTACAACCCTAAAGTTATAGCTGTCGATTGTGACGTGTGTCCTTTCTTGTTGACGTAGGTACTCATTTATTGCTTAACTCATTCTGGCAGCTTCGGTTTGAATACTAGCGATCGACTGCACATCACTGGTGTCGTAAAAGAACGAACAAAGACAAATCAATAACAGGAGCATGCACTCGTCGAAATCGTAAAAAAGAAACAGGTTGGATTATACGAATCAAACAACACCAGCGTTTGATCGGCCACAGTAAGTGAGTAATCCGAAGCCGGGAAGCCTGTCACTGTTTATGATGTCGAACCGGCGAACACCACAGGCGGACTATTAGGGATGCCACAGAGTGGGAAGGTTACGATCCCTTTAATTCTGATCACAACCTCGTTATATGTTTATACCAACGACCATACCACGTCGAGTTAATCGGTTCTCGTCAGCTCACCGTAATTAAACGACATTGGGCGCGGTTAGTACGTAGATGGGGGACCGTTTGGAACAACCGCGTGTCGTTGGCCAGTCCCATCTACAGAGTTGAGGTAGATAAATACATACGTGGTATCACGATGGGCCTAAATTGGCCTAAGTGTGTCGGCTTCTGCCGACAGCCACATAAACCTAACCTAACCTTATACAAAGAGAATTTTAGAATGGAATTTAAAAAAAACAATAACAACGTGCGTACTTTTCATTCATTCTTTGAAAAAAAAAATTCTATTCCTTCTTTAATTTGACACTTGACTTTGATCTATTTTTGAAGAAAACCTACTTGACGGAAGCAGCCTAATTGTAAGTGTGTTGTCGCACAAAAAACCATTTCAAATTGTTATATTCTTGACCAGTGTCAAATCGTTCACCCTCTCTCTCTCTTCTCATTCAGTCCAACGAATGATTAGCGAATGTGGAATAAAATTGGAGAAATACAAAGAGGCACTGAGAAAAATGTTATCATGTTCAAAATCGATAAACAACCAAAATTACATTTTTAGGATGAGCTGAAAATTGGGGCTTCAATGGCACAGTGCGTGAGTGCTTCCATGAGAAGACGCTAGTCTAGGTTCGAATCCCAGTAAAGGTAATTTGGTTTTCGGAAATAATGAATGGAAAAAAACAGGGGAGTGGGTCGAAATTCTGCTTTCAAAATTCTGCTTTGCAAAATTCTAAGTTTTAACACAAAAATTCTGCTTTTTTTCTGTTCTGTCTCACATAATTCTGCTTTTCAAAATTCTTTTTTTTTTTTAAATTCTGCCAGGCAATATTTTAAACAAATAAATTCTGCTAATTCTGTTTTTTTCCAATTTACGAATTTAAAGAAAACAAAGATTTTTCAACTTTGCCAACAAACTACAATATATTTCTTTTAAAGAAGGTACACAGGTGGGTACCAGGAACACACACAAAAAAAATTATTTCATAATTGAAATTACCAAAAAAAAAAAAGAAACGACAGCCTTAAGAAACTAAACAAAGCAAACGTTCACTCACAAAGGTATACTAACAGAATATTTGTCTAAACCAAGAGAGCAATCTTAAAACCAAAAAAAAATACTTTTACCTCTCCTTCTATAACAAAGTGAGTGGTGGAATAAAAAGCGCGCGCTTTTAAACATTTTCCAAACCTTTTTTTATTATTTGCAGAATTTTGTAAAACAGAATTTTGAAAGCAGAATTTTGAAAAAAAGGAGTTCTGAAAAGCAGAATTTTGTAAAACAGAATTTTGAAAACAGAATATTGACCTCGCCAGAATTTCGACCCCAAGCCAAAAAACAGACCAGCACCACAGATAGAAGGAGTCTGATGATCGGTTGTGGCAAACCGTGAAACAGCGCTGTAACTCCTGCCGCCCACTTCACGTGCTCGCAATTGTAAGATGGTTGTTCATTCAAACAACTCAAAAGGAAATTGACCGAAGCAGCCTAATTGCAATCACACAAAAAACCATTTCGAAACCTACTTTTATTTATTTGTCTGCCTGCATCCGGTCCTGGATGATCTCATATTTTTTTTTTAAATACATCTGCACTGGGAACAAAACGATTGTTTTTTGAAATCTTTGGAGCTCTTAACTTATTTCTGAGTGTTTTACCCCTCCCTCTGAGTGAATTTTGTGTTTTCCATTAGTCTATAACTAACAAAAAAAAAAACATTTGCACTTGGGTAAGGTTATGCAATACACAAATCCTTTTGCTGTCCTTAAATTTTAATCAAACTCATTTTCTCTTTAAATTCCACTTTGTTCGCATGTTTTTGGGGGGGATACAAATCAACAGACAAATGAACTTTAAATTACTTCCGCTTTGCAAGAGTGCTTCACCTCATTTAACGGGCTCTTTCTGTTATCCGGTGCCACATAAACATACATTTGTATCCTTGTTGCTGTTAGCTTCTTGCCTCACAAATATACAACCACCCGACCGCTGATAATGAGATTTTCAATTCACTATCGGTCTCTCTGCGATTCTTTTGCAATTGCTTCGTCTTTCTCTCGCAAGTGTTCTTCAATTCAATTTTCATAAAGAAATTCCTATGTAATTTCCTTTTTACCGCCAAGACACTCAGTATATACCTATGTATTTAACTAATGTGTCCCTACACATATGTACTATGTGTATGTATAAATGCACCAAGAAAGTACAATGATACTGGTATGTCGTTCGTCGTCTAAATTTCAAATCCGCAAAAAGTAAACAAACATTTTCACACAATGACTTTTGTTTGCTCTTTTTCAAAGTTCCGGGGTAGGTAATATGATTCTGAAAATCGTCACAAAAATAGCTAAAAAAAAATGTTCGGAAGAAACGGAAGACGAACTGGCACAACACTAAAACAAAAATTTAAATTCTTTAAGGGATGTTCCGACATAATATTATTTTTCGGTCGATGGTAAAGTTTCGCTCAAACTCACACGTCTCTCACGGCCTTAGGATGCCACATTGCCACACATCCAGGATTCCAAGCTGATTTTTTTTTCGAAGACGATGGTGTCGGCAACCCAAGTTCGCTTTCAATTCTTGGGCCTGGAGCTAGGATTTTTGCAAATCTTTCATTCAATTCAGTCGTACTCTGTCAGCCATAACTCAGTTATGAAAGCTATTTGGCATGTCAATGAAGGACTACTACACACATTTTCAATAGAGGCATATGTTATTGAGCGGAAGGGCTTCTGCGGCAGTGCACAGACACATCCGTGCAAATGATGACTTTGTTGTATTTTTTTTTCACTAAAAATTGTGACTTTCAAACTAGAAACATATGAGGGGGAATAAAAACAAGGATTTAAAATCATCCTTGTCACATATGCCTGTCTATCTGTTTTCGCCTGCTGAGCCTTTTCTTCATGCGTGCTTAAGGAAAGCGTTGTTTGATTTGTATTCCTGTGATGTTGGCGAGTGTGAGTGTAGGTATGTATGAATGTGTGCTAGCAGCACCCCTTGCACAAGCCACGAATGTGATGATTGAGTGAGAGAAGGTAAACATGAGAGTGTTTCCTTTTGTGCTGTCTTCAACATTGTTGTAAGAGAAAAGGGATTTTCTTCACTTTTTCGAGTTATTGTGGGTGTGCAAGTTGTGTTGATATGATTTTTGCGAGGGAAATTTTCCTTTTTTTTAAATCTTATAATGTGGGGCTTTGCTGGCTGTAGATGGAAAACAAATTCATGCGAGGTCGGTACTTAGTTTGTGTTCTTCTTTTGTTATGTTACCCATCGCGTGTGGTGTTGAAAGAATGGTTTAACTTTAGTTGTAAATCATCCTACAATTCTTAGAAAGTTGCAAGCTCAGAGATACGGGTAATGCATACAAATTTTTTTTCTTCTTTATTTAAAGAAAAAGTTTCAAGTCTTTTAAAAGTTTTTTTTTCTTATTTGATATTATATCACGTTCTACATGAATCCTTAAGTCCCTTAACACATGCCCTGCTGATGTTTTTTTATATTCTAAAAAATCATTGAAATGTTATCCGGAAAAATCATCGTTTTACATACTCGTATGTGTATCATGCGGCTTAAAATGTGTAGTTTATAACCAGGCATATTTCAAACGACTAATCTTCATTGTAACCGAAGCAGGTAGCCGTGTACAATTGCCTTTTTGTTTCTTATGATTTTTTGGAGTTTTTCAAGTGTTGAATTTGAGCAAAAACGATATGTGAAGGGTGTTTTTGGGCACTTCAACTCTTGCCTCCGTCAGAATTTGGAAATTTTATTAGACCTGGGTAAGAGAGAACCACCTAACCGCGACACTTTTTAGACAACAAAAATAGGCATGAAATAAGAAGTTCCAAGATCTAAAAAAGCCTCCACGACAAAGAACATGTCTCAAAGAATATGGAGCGCGATCAGCTCAGTTGGTACTGTCATGTTTAGAGGAGAGATTCTGCGAAGCCCGTCCAAAAGGCAATATCAATAAGAGAGCCAGACTCCTGGATAACACAAATGCAACAGCAGAATCGGGAGGCATGCCGATGCTTAAATGTTCAACAGGAGAACCCCACAGGCGGTCCAGTAGGGATGCAGTAAAATGGCATGGTTATGATCCCTTTTGTACTCATCATGACCTAGTCCAGGGGTTCCCAATCTTTTTTATGCTGCGACTCCTTTTACAGAATGTAATTTTTTTTGCGACGCCCTTCTAAAGGAAGATAGCTGTGTGTAGGTAACTCTAGACAAAATTCAGAATACTTTTTTTTCCATACAATTAAACAAAACTCTGAAGATTGTAGAACACTAATTTATGATTATTTATTAGAAAACATGAAAATTATAATCAACTAGGGGTCGCCCCATGGTCGAAATTCGACCAATTTATTCTATAAGTTAAGTTGAAAAAAAAAAACAAAGTCGACTGTTATACATATTAATCGGAGAATGACATTTTTCGATATTGCATTCTCTGATTTCGCATGATATAAAATTTTTCCGGCATTTTTAAGTAACTTCAAGCATTTTCAACTAAGTTCAAGCATGTCCAAGTAATTTCAAGTATGTTCAAGCATTATCAAGTAACTTCAAGTTTTCAAGCATTTTCATTTTCGTTCACAATAGCACACATTGAAAATAGTCAATTATCAACTGTCGATTGATCTTCGCAATAAGGCTCAATGTCTTCAGAAATGTCATGAATGCAACGACTAATCGTATTGTTAGAGAGAGGAATATTTTTTAATTCTTTAGCCGCCGATTCTCCAATCATCACTGATACCATGTCAATCGCTGCAGGTAAAATGAGATCTTCAGCAATCGTGTGTGGTTTTTTGCATTTTGCAATTCGATGAGCGACCTTGTAAGAGGCGAGCAGTGCTTTGGAAGGAACAGATGCCTTGGAAAACAAGGATGTCGAAAAATGGAAAATGAGATAAATATGAGAAATGAAAAAGAAAACTCGCGACGCCCCCACGGTAGCGCCGCGACGCACAGTTATGGAATCCCTGACCTAGTCATTTAAGAAAAGAAATATTTGATGGAGCTCAGTTGATAGTCACATGTTCAAAGGAACGTCACAAAAATTCTTAATCGAAAATGGCATTGAAGGGGAAAGTCTAAAACAGTAACGTCGGACCCTAAAAACGCCCTCAATTCGGCAAAGGATGGATTGCCATACTGTTTGCTGCGTATAGGGACAGAAAATAAAAGATTGGCTTAATGTGGAAACCTGCCTTAACGGCTTAATTCCACAATGGACCTACCCATATTTCGCAACCCTTGAGAAAAACGTTGGTCAGACGCCCTGGGTAAACCGCGTTCAAAATTTGGTTTAAACCACACAAGTGTGGTTCTTCCCGGTACAATTTCTGTAGTTAACATGTTAGGGCACGAAAACTACAACTCCTTGCTAGAGAGCGTACTATACTATCCAACGAGTCACACACACCCCCACGATGCTCCCACTAAGGGGGCCAAGGGTGGCGACGGTGTAGAGGTTAGTGTGTTGACTTGTGGCCCGTGCGGTGCAGGTGCAACCCCCATGGGGAACAACAACATACGCCACCCAATCACATGTCTCTACACCAAAAAGGAGGATTTCTGCCTGGTAGTACAATGGACCGTTACCGAGTCTGAGTGCTCTGGGATTTAGATTTCCTTTTTTTATAAAAAATATATAAAAAAAAAAAAAAAAAAGGGGGCCAACCCAATAGTCAAGCATGGGCATGGGCATGTCACTGACTCCCGTGGTACCGAATTAACCTCTCACAAAAGCTCGACTGAAGACCTGCCAGACTATACCTGCCTGGTCATGGTTGCCAGTATATACCTACTGGCCGAGGTAACTCAAAAACAGACCTGTTTTTACACACCTTTTTTCGCCTTCTTTTTTTCACTCCATTCTAAAACGACATTTAGACATCCTTTTCACTTCCATCTAAATATAATACGAATATTATAAATACATGCTCCTCTTTTCATCAACATCTAAAACAACATGTAGACTTCTTTTATATATAATAAAATTATATATTTCCATCTTTTGTTATATATAATATGAAATTATATATAACTGCTATAGTATATAGAGTACTAAAGCAATTTGTCCAATATATATATAATATATATTGGAACGAGACCAGTTTGTAGCCTACTGGACTAGGTTTGTTCGTACATATAAAACTTACAAGTACAGAATGCAATTTTCGATCTTTTCCTTTACTAATTGTGGGGGACCAATTTTCGAGTTCCAGATTTACTGATGCAAACATTAGACATGTTCAATAATACAACGCACAAAGGACCAACAAGAAACACCAACGGGTTCCTTAGCTTTCGGCACTATGGCCTACTTAGGCCCCCACCACGACGAGGTGGAACCCTTGGGCGGGACGTATAGGGACAGTAGGAAGCTGAGGTACAATACTAAAAAGTAACTTCGGGAGTTCCACATGGATCAGTTTAAGGACCGCTACTTTTGATTGGTTTTTGTTTTTGTTATGGAGGAAGGAATCATCGAAAGACACTACAGAACCAGTATGCGAGAGATGCTTCTGCAATAGCGAGGGACTTAAACCCGTTCTACAAAAAAACCTCCCGAGAGGACTGACTATCGTCATCCACGAGGGTGGTGACGGTGTAGAGGTTAGTGTGTTGGCTTGTGACCCGTGCGGTGCAGGTTTAATCCCCATGGGGAACAACAACATACGCCACCCATTCACATGCCTCTACACCAAAAGAAGGATTTCTGCCTGGTAGTACAATGGATTGTTATCGAATCTGAGTGCTCTGGGATTCGGAAAAATCGTCATCCACGGATTTCTAAACTTTTTTGTTTGAATTTACCTATTTTTTTGGCCTTGACTAACTCCAGTAGATCAATAGGTTTTTTGCCGCCTCAGTTTTCTGATTACATTGTTAGTGTTTATAACAGCAGCTTTGATATTTCCAATTTAACGTGATTGAGAACCCTTTTTCTGTGCCTTTGAGCGACTTTTTTAACTCCATCTTCGACCATTTTAGTATTTAGATCTCTATGTAGATCAGAGTTTCGTATGTACCAAGTTGCCTCAGTACTTCGCGGATAAAATTGTTAAAAACTCCGGACACCTCTTCGACAAATAATTGAATGCTCACGGCGCTCCGGGCACCTCTTCGACCAACAATTGAATGCTCAGGGCGCCGCTGCACGTTTCAACAGATATAGTACCTTATTGTAGGGAGATTTTCTCCGGAAGAAATGGTTGCAAAGGACATTATTTCCGGGAAATTTTTTTCAAAATTAGATTTTAGCGGAGAAATTCTTTCAGGTAGATTTTTTCCGGATACGTCTGCCTAGCACTCTCTTTGACGACAAATTGAAAACTATTTCGACACCTCTTCGACTCACAAAAGTTATAGTCAATAGATATAGTACCTTACTGTTCAGGGAGATTTTTTCCGGAAGAAATTATTGTAAACGAGTTTGTTTCCGGGAAGCTTTTTGAAAAGGTGATTTTTGGTTAAACATTTTTGGAGGGAGATTTTGGCCGGTTACGTCTGCTCTCTCTTTGACGAGAAACTGAAAAAATATTTCGTAATTTTTCGTAAGATCTCGTTGGAACTGGGAGGCTACACGAACACCTGTTGTCGGTCGCAAATAGTTTTGTCAATAGGAGTCGCAGCTACGAGGACATTCACATCATCGAAGAAAGATTATTTCTGAATGCCTGCTTAAATTGGGATGTCCGCTGTTTTGGACGACCATTCGAAAGGAATTATGCTGCTTGGATATCATGTTGTAGAATTCTGAATGAGAAAATGTTTGGCAGGTTTTTTCGCATCGCCAGCGACTTTCTTCCATTTCTACAGTTAATTGATTCAAGTCCAAACCCACAAGAGCTATTATTTCCTATGAACTTTTCCGCAAGACCCATACAATTTAGAAAAAGATTTAGTTTCAAATCGTCGGCTATTAATTTTATATGAAAATACCAGATCTCATCGTCTCAGGTTTAACGAAATAAACAGAAAGCACAGGAAAACAATTCACCAAAAAGGAAAACCGTCCAACCGTTCCGGCTTTCCGACCCCTCAAGACTGTTCATTGGTTTTGCAAATCCATTCTTCCACAAACCATAAAACCTTCCAAATCCAACACCGAAGCAACACTAGAAGTATATTCGTTCCCACATTTCTTTTGTTTGTTTCTTCCTGGGTTTTTACCTTTCCTCTTCGCTTTTGTTATATTTTACTAGCCCCTCCGTCGATTGTATATCCTGTTTCAGTTTATTTTTGCATGTTTTGTTTTCCATTAGAAAGCTACTCAGTCAGGTACACCAGCAAGAAAACCGGAAAAGGCTACAACAACTTTTTAGACAGAGCCATTGCATCCAGTAAGTCAAGCAGTCAGCCAGAGGCTGGTTTACCTGCATCATCATCAGCATCTTCATGTTCATTATCATCATTGTTGGAAATAGTTTTTGTTACCGTTAGAACCACATGTTGCTGTGTGTTAAATGAATGGGAAGGATGCAAGGCGATATCCTTATTTTGGTGTGACTAACAGCTATTGCATAAGGTATTTCTCGTCAGCCTTGTATCCTTTTCCAGCTCTCTACCATCAACCACTGAATGAATCCAACCATGACTTAGAGGAAGTATAATTCTATATATTTTTTTTTGCTCCTGTCTATTTTGTTGTCAAGTCTGCGAATAAATGATGTCATTCGTATAAAATACAACATTATGGAGCAGCATTACCTACCGCACATAAGATCACGTCCTGCCAGCCTCTTCCCTTTGCAATATTTAAAAGTGGTATTCCAATATGCTAGATGCGGTCTTATAATCAGTGGAATTGGTTTTGCCGTGCTATGCTCGTTTTGGTTCGAATTCATCAAATGGAGACACAAAAAAAAGAAGAAAAAAAAGAGGGGGACGTGCACATCAGACAACAACAGTGAGGACCTTTTGTAAAAATTTATAACAGCAGTATGGTGTATTGCAATATCAGTTTAAATAGACATTCACGTTGGACGGATACGAACGGGTAATAGGTGCACTATTTACATAGTTTTCACTTTTGTATCTCTCGAGGTATATGGTTGAGCGGAGAACGGGAAACGTATTCCAATTTACGATGCGGTTTAGTGGTTTCAATGGTTGCAGGAATACGAGGCGTATGCGTAACCTTTTGTGTGATGGTTTTTTTCTAAATTATTATTTTTTGTTTACTTTATTGCTGAATGATCAAGTCTTTGAAGTGAGGGAAAGAGACTTTTACAAGGTTCCACAGGGACTCAACGAGGCTTTAAATATCGCTTCGTTAGGTTTTGTTTTTTTAGTTGATCGTCTGCTTCAGTTGTGGGTATTTGCTGAACGTTATACGTAGGACCTCTAAAAGTCACTCATATGTACTTTCTTAATCGTGTGCATGTTGAAGCGTTCCACTTATTGCAGGAAGCTGGATTGATGAATGCGGTTTCATGATCCGTTCACTAGGCATTCCAAACCATCACAAAGTGTTTAGACACAAATGGGTACATATTATATGAGTTGCTATATGCAATCAATTCTTTTTAATTTGCATGAATTTTGATCAAGGACATGAATTGAAGGACGGGTTTATTCTGCACACAAAGGACCAATATTGCATAATTAATTTCTGTGCATACATTGTACATGCCTGCTTTGCCTACCTTTTGAACAATTTCACAAGACTATTATATTCCAATTCGAATGGTTTGTATTCATTTTAACCCTCCAACCTCAGCTATGGCTCAGGGTTGTCCTGATAATAAGCGTCATGCAAAAGCAAACGTACAATAAATATTTATTCTGCATTGTCTCGTGTGATGCCTGAATGAAATGTGATATCAAAGACGGGCTACACCGCCCGGCTTCAAACAATGATCGGCCTAAAACTAGAATAGTGAACTCATATAATTCAACGCTCAATTCAACACACAACAACTGGAAGTCCAAAGAGCAGAACAATAAGCGAAATGTGCCTTTCAGCATGAGTTCATGTGAAAATCATCAGCAAAAGGATGCACAAGCCTTTGTGATTGTATGATTAACATTAGGCAGGATAGCAGTAGAGTAAGAGTACACATGGCTTTCATTAGGAATTGACACTTGTTTCATTTATTATTTCAAATTGCTAATGATATCTTTTTTAAATATACACAGAACCATTTTCGAATTTCCATGAAATGGAATAAAACATACGCACACATAGGACAGTGTCCTTTAGTCAAGAGATTATCACAAAGGTCAACTTGCGTTTTTTGTTTTTCATTTCCTTTTTTATATACGGCAACATCCTGCCACAAGAAAGGGACTACAATTTGCATCGTAAAAAGTCATAAAGAGATGATTATCCTTCATTTTCCTTAGGAGAAAGCATTTCGTTTTCAGTATACATACATCGAACCTAAAGGACATGGTCTTCTTCAACCCATTGGATGTCAACTAAATTACTCGTATTTCAATTACATAGCAAGCATATGCGAGAGGTCATCTTGACAAGACAATACACACAAAAACTCGCACACATGTACAAAAACACATCTCTTGAAGAGGAAGTTTATTATTATCCCGTTTTTGGGGAGATTTCGCACTTGAACTGAGGGAAAAGTTCCTAAGAGCGTCTACTTTTCGGTTAAGCACTTTTTGGTTATATCCTTAATTTTAAAGAGATGTATATGTGGAGCTAAGTTGTTTCCTTTTCTTTTTTGCAGAAACACATAATCCAAGGAACATCTTGTGTCCTTGAATGATACACAGTTCAGTTGGTCCTTCCGCTTCTCTGACAAAATTGTATCCCATAGATATTTGCGCATGAAATTGAGTGTTGATTAGGATTTGTGGTGACGAAGGTGGAATTTTCCTCGACTGACTTACGACGAAAGGATAATCACACAAATCCTTTGACACTGGGCTCTCTCTGTCTCTCTACGTATTAGCAGATGTGTCTGTCATTCGTTGCATATGAGATGGATTAGGTGTGTTTGCGATGATATTGTTCAACCAGGGGAAGAAGAAGAACTTTTCGATAAAGGTGAACAGTCAATCGGTGTAGTATCAGGTCAAGGGGGACGAGCATAAACATGTGTCGAGGTGAAATAGTGTTATTTGATTGGTTTGGCTGATGAAGATATCTGGGAAGTGTGTATTTTCGGTTGTGTAAACGCTCAGAATGGTCAAAGGTGATCAAAGAAAAAATTAACAAAGTGACTAAGTTGTCTGAAAATTGGTAGATAGTGTTTGTGTTGATTTCTGGTAAGGGAAAGGGAAAGTGTTGAATAAATTGCGTCCTTGCTCCTGAAAGATATTTGGATTGGATCAATTGTTTTTGTTAGGAAGATAAAGCTTTTGGAGGTAAATTGGGAGTTGCTTCGTATTTAAGTTGCGCTTTGATGGGCCAATGGAACTTGTTTTATTTTTTGTAAATTGTTTTAGCAACAGAAAATACCTGTTCAATGTGTATTACATGCTGAATGTCGGTGGGAAGTATTTTTTTCTATCGCTACTTAATATTCTGTATTTATGGGGTTGATATGTCTTGCCTCTCCTACATCCTTCAAATTCAGAGACTACGCTTCAGTAAATTATGTGTAAACAATACATCCAATCCTTAGTATTGGACCTTTTAAACAGACATGTTCCTTTGAAAAGAGTTGAAATACCAAATAAAAACTGTGCCTGTTTCACTCATGAGGTTCAAAATGCGATGAAAGTTGTCAACAAACTATATTTGAGGTAGCAAGACCAACAAGTAAAAAGTAAGAGCCTTTTTGTCGCGCTCGAAACTACTTTTTAACATCAAAAATGATATTTCCTTTCGAAGCTGAACACTGATCTACCATCGAAAAACTATATGCAGTGACTTGCGTCCAATTCTATTCTATTGGTATTGGAAAAAGGATATAACGTTTTTAATGCATTACAATCTTTTCCTAAGCATTGCGAATAACAGCCGATGTTTTCCTGAAGATTGCATATGATTTTGACTTTGAAGTCGTATCAGAAGTTAATGTCATTAATGTTATTCGTTCTTTAAAATCGAACGCTGTCGGAAAAAGATGGTTTGCCTCTTCGCTTTATTAAGATGATCTTACCCCATATCATAAGCTGTCTTACGCATGTATTACATTTTTGTATTGCGTCATCTGCGTTTCCTGATAGTTAGCCAAAGTTATTCCTGTACCAACAAAAATCTCATTCTCTTGTGGCAAATGATTTTCGTCCTATCAGTTTATGACCATGTCTATGGAAAATTTTGGAGAAGATCCTCGCTAAGCAAATCTCGAGCTATTTCGATGAACATAGTTTGCTCTCCCAATCCCGTCTGGTTTTCGAGTACGTCTGCTTTGACGAAAGTTTTCGATGACATCAGAAATTAAGTACGGTATGGATCAATTAACGGTGCCTTGCTTGCTTGACTTCTTTAAGGCTTTTGATAGGGTGGACCATTTGGTGGTGTGCCAAAAGCTCTGGTTATATTTTGGATGTAGTGATAGATCTATAAGTAATTAGTTGCGTAACCGTAACCAAAGAGTTGAGCTTGATGGAAACTTTTGCGACATCGGGAGTACCTCAGGGATCTGTATTTGGTCCAATATTATTTTGTGTATTTATCAATGTTCTTGCCAATATTCAGACGATGCCCAGATATACATGTCACAACCAATCGGTCTGGCTGAATATCTCATTGGTAAAATAAATGAGGATCTACCAAAAATTTACAATTTTTCGTTTTCTAACGGGTTATGTCTCAATACAGACAAATCTCAAATGATTTTAATATCCAAGAACTATTACAACAGCAATAAACTACCAAAGTTTAAAGTAAGTTTGTTGATATGACTACAAATCTTGGATGCAAAATAAATCGGTTGCTTTCGTCCGTCGACCGTACAATATACGTTGACGAAAAAATCTCTGGGGGCTTGCTTAAACTTTGGTTGTCTTCTACCTTTACCCCAGTAGACACAAAACTTGGGCTTGCACAGACCTTAATTGGTACCCATTTTTGATTGCTCTAATAAAGTATATTGCAAGCTTGATTCCCACTCTGAACACAAGTTGCTTGTCGCGTTTAACGATGCCGTAAGGTATGTGTTTGGATGCGTTGACACGATCACAATCGCACAAACTGGTGCTTGGGTGTACTTTTCAATAATTTTTAAACCTGAGATGTTGCCAGATCATGCGCCTCATTATTAAAAGATCTCTTGTATATCTCTTCGAAAAACTTCAATGTGCATAATTCACCAGGTCACTGAATCTTGTAATGCCCACGTTTAACTATTTGAACTCTTCGCGCCTATATTTCCGTTTACATTCTTGTTATGTTTAATTTCTCTGAAATATGTTCTGTAAAAGACTACGTCTTATTTGTACTCGCCTTATGTTCTAATAAATTGAATGCTAGAATAGCTAGAAAAAAAAGATGAGCACCCAATGGGCATTCTCAACATGCTTCTGCAAAGCACCTCAATGCCCTAGCTTAAGTTTCACAACCATCTGCGATGTCTTTGAAAAAAGTGAAGGAACCGATTTGCATTATCACTGCGAATGTCCCACTTTCGCTCGAATCAGGCTCCAGACACTGGGTGATGATGTGGTGAATGCTACTAAGCTCCTCATCAATGAAGTGCATCAAAGTTATATAAATTAAAATGAAGTATCTCTCTTTTTTGAGTCTGAGTGCTTCAGCAGATATACAAATCTTCAAAAAACAAACCAAGGATATTGAAATTTTATTTTAAAAGGATGCATTCTATATTTCGTTCTTGTTTGTTGTTTTATGTCATGCCTTAGATGAAGGAAGGCTCGCCAACGCATGTGTGCTGTGCATACGCATGATAGCTTCATCTAACAAACTTTCTTATTTATGTGGCCTGACCCGGGAGAGGATCGCCCAGTCCAACCGCGCTGGCATTTGCAATAACTTGGTTTTAAAACGGAGGTTCTCTCGAGCCTGTGGGTTGGATGTAAAACTAGAGCAGTTCTGTTCATATTCACTGGGGCAGAGGCAATGAAGTCCACTTGTTCAAGTCACAAATATCCACGTTAAGATACAGATATTAGAATTCGCGACTGCATCTTCTCATGTATTTGCCCTCCTCGCACACATCAGCTCCCCTTACCTCCAAATCATCCAGAACTTGGTTCGATCGAGCAGAACTGGCAATATTGTAGAGCTGGCAGTTGGTCTTCCGGGTAAGGAGTTTTGAACCCATTCGTCTTGCCAAACTGAAATAGTAATAAATTCATTAAAGGGATGATAACTAATGATGGGCGCATTTGAATGATTTAATCGATTATAATCGATTCTTGCAATATCTCGGGATATCTCGATTCTTCGTCATTCGAATGATCTCTCGCATGCTCTCGACCCGACACTTCTCGACTCGAATTTTCGTTGGCTTCGTGTTAGTATTAGTAATTGCTTCCTTTTGCGAAACTTGTGTTGTTGTTTGTTTTTATATCTCGAGTGATCATTCGATTATTTAGATTACTCGAATACTAATATCTCGATTATTGGAATCATTCGATTATGCCCATCACTAAGATAACCCTCCCAATTTACTGCCTCTCTTTCTGATCCACCTGTGGGTTCACGGGGTAAACCACAATAAACATCTGTAGGCCTCCTTCTTCTACTTCTTCCTTCCTTCCTTCTCCTGAGGCTAATCAAATGCTGATGTATGTAATTACATTTGTGTGATGTATTTGTCCGACCCGCCTCTTTAACGATTTCGACATGAGCACGCTTCGGTTCCTGATTATTTTTTGATTCTATTTTGACTACACCGGTTATCTCACCGGTTACTGCAGTTTTACGACAGTTAGGTGTTTTCCTAGGCTCATGTGAATGTTGAAATTGCCTGGATGTGGATTGTTCCCTTAGCCGCTTTCTACGACAAGCCCCAATCTTTTTATGATAGGTGAACTGAGCATTATGAGTAGACATACACCCCTATTGCGAGTGTCAATCGACAATTGATAATTGACTATTTTCAATGTGTGCTATTGTGAACGAACAATTCTCAAGGATTTTGTCAATCGCAGTCTATTAACAAAATGCGATTGACAAGAATATCAATGAAAATGAAAATAGTCAATTATCAATTGTCGATTGACACTCGCAATAGGAGTGATTGACTGGTAAGAAAACTTTCAAACATCAAATTAATTCAACTAACTCAGGACTCCCTTCAGCTTAAAACTTCAATTTAGGGAATCAAAAAAGAAGGTTAATAATCAACATATATCAAGCTTAGTTCAATGGAATTTGTAACCACCGCCTTAATTTCAGTTTCCCTTGGATAAACATTGATACTTCCGAAGCAAACGCAAGAGTAAAATAAAATTTCACCCAATTGCATTATTTCTAAACTTCAATTAGGACTACAATCACCCTTTAACCAATCGAAGACCTTCCTTCAGCACATTCCATCACATTTAACCATTGAATCCTTTCACAATGAGTATCCTTTTGCGATCATTTTCCAATTTTCCCCACCACCAGAGAGAATGAAATTGGATTTCTTTCTCTTCTTCCTCCACTGTATCGAAAAAAAAATACATTTGTCGATGGTGGTGGTAGGTTTGGGGGCTCTTTTGCTGGTGTTTCCCTGCAGCAACAGCAGTTGTCATCGCTTGTCCTATACCCATGAACCCTTCCCAGTCACAGTTTCACACAGATGCATCGTTAGATTGCTATAGAATGTTTTTTTTTTTCGTTTCCCTTTTCTATTGGCATAAGGGACAAATCTGTGATGATTCGTCATGTTTTTTTGTTGTTTCTTTCTTTGTTTTATCAGCCAAAAATTGGAGTAGCTGTCTTCTAACATCTGTCGGAGACAACGTCAATTTTGATTCCATAGCTCGTTAACCTGTGAATTGACTTTTGTCAATTGGGTGGGGGAAGCAGAACGCACAAAGCTATGTACATGCCAACCGAACTCTATGTGACAGAGCACCAGGCATGATGATGTGTCCAATTCAGATTGAGATAGTGTGGGCAGACTATTTAAAATTGTTCAACTGTTTTATTAGAAATCAGTTACAGGACTTGAATAATAAAATTCCCTTAGTAAAGTTAATCATTGATTCACATGCCCTGGAGTTGGGTTGCACAAAATCAGAAAGAAAATGGAGAATTATGGAAAATCATGTACGAGTGGTGGTCTTGGTATCAATCGAATTAGTACCTTAAAAATCACAGAGAAAATAAATCTGTATGAAGTCAGAGCAAACGTGATTATGTTTCATATCAACATTTAAAATAACTGTGATTCCTTAAAGGATTTGCATATGGTCTTGGCTGATTTTGATATACAAGCAGGAGTTCCAGAAACCTATGTACAGATGATCATGGACATGTATGAGGCAGCAAAGATGTGTAAAGTATTAAAGTTGGTGTACACCAGGGAAGCGTCTTCAGCCCCGTGGTATTTATTACAGTGTTTGACTATCTGCTTGAAGGAAACGTGATGGACTCCAAAGGGCGTCAGATATTCTTTGCTGACGATGGAGCCATCAGTAGCGAGGATCAAACGTCACTGCAACGAGGACTTGATATATGGGTGGAAGTTTTTAATCCAACAAAAAAGCAGAATGCTTTTGCTGCCCGTTCTCTGATCCACTCAGACCTGTCTTAGACATTAACAAGAATGTCGGATCAGTAGGGATTCAGTAAAGTGGGAGGGTTATGATTCCCTTAAAACTTATATCATAACTTTGTCGGAAAAGAAAGAAGAAGAAGAAGTTGCATTTGTTGCAATTGGCTTGAGTTTGTGACTTACATTCCATTCCGGCAATTTGCATGAACCTATGCCCGTGCGGTCGTAAAATGTGCACCATTCGCCCACGTTATCGTAGCAAACATCTGCAGTTGGAGCATGAGCCTTCTTTGGTTTTGGTGGCGGTGTAGCCGACGATGACGTTGGACGACCTCTCTTTTTTAAGCTTCTTTCGAAATCATATACAATGATTCCACAATTTGATTTTGACTCCTTTGTGCAACGATGATGAAAAAAGAAACGATTCGGTTTGCGACCAAGAAGAGGAATGTGTCGATTAAATTCTTTGGGAAGTCGACCTTAATTTGTTGTTGCTTTTTTTTCGATCCCATCTCCTTGATTTTTAAGGTGGTGGAAGTTCGCGGGACAAAAATATGTGGCTTCACACCAACATATGTCGAAGTCAGTCGAACTCTTTTTTTTTCAACGAAATTCGACGAAACTTCAAGAGGCGGTGCATTTTCAGGAATCTCATTATCGGCACCAGAATAAATTTCCAACGAATACGAAACGTACGTGGATGATAATGTAGAAGAGGCGTCATTCGTTGTTATGTCCAAATTGTTAATATTGATAGTTCCATTGACAATAACACCAGAATTCATTAAATAGTTGTCATTGATTGAATCATATGCTGCCAAATGTAATCCGTATTGCTATCATCGTCATCAAAATAATCTCGGCCGTCAGTCTCTGTTGCTGTCCAAGTTAAGACCACCATATCTGCAATCTCATCATCTGTCAGTTTCGACAGGCTGCAAGAGTTCACTTCTCGCAGAAATATCTTACAAAAGCACTGTCAACTGTCTTTGCCTGCCTCTAGACGGTCGCACGAGAAGTCGAATATTTTATGAAAAAAAAAAAACATTCAAAACCCAAAACCACATTCCTTCAAAAACCCTTTTATGTACTCAACGATCAACCGACTAACCAACCCCACAGGCGAACCAGTAGGGATGTAGTCAAATGAGATGGTTCCAATCTGATCATAACCTCGTGATAAAGGAAAAAGAAGATGCACTCAACGATCTGGACATAATTACTAAAGGCTTTTGGTATTGGAAAATTGTGCGTGGGATGAAATATTTGTTAGCGTATTTGATAGGTAAATTTTGACTGAACTGGCAAATGGTAGGCACTCCAGCGACGCGCTAAACACCATGAAATAGAGGGCTGAGCAGTTTTGATTGAAAATCAGTGATAAAACTAAATTTATGTTATTTAATATAAAAAGCAATATGTGTGTTGACTTGCCTATATATTATCACTCCCCGAGTTGCGAACGTTTTCGTTTACCTAACTACGACAATAATTCTATAACCTTTTATAATCAGAAGTCTTGTTGCAGTAATTGTTTTAAAATTGAGTGTGTTGACAACTTTAAATACTTAGGAATTGGTTTAGATAATCAGCTCAGTTGGTACAGTCATACCTTATATCTTAAACAGTATTTTAACAAAGTGGTAAGACAACTATATCATCTTAGCCTCTATTGTCGTCAATCAATCGTTAAACTCGTTTATAATGGTCTTTTCAAATCTAAGCTGCAATATGGTATTACTTGTTGGGGTGGTGCATATTTTAATAAAACAGAGCCATTACTAGTAAAACAAAAACACGCAATACGCATTTTGTGCAAAGTTAATCGCAGAACTCCAAGTTTGCCTTTGTTCAAACACCTCGAAACTCTTCCGTTAAGACACCTGTACTGCTACAAAGTATTAAAAATTTTCTTTGAAAACTCGGGATTTTACTCCGTAAGATATATCGAAAGCCATAACTTACGGGTGAATACCAGAAATTTTGTTACCATTCCTACAATTCATAAAACACACTTTGGACGATTTTACTATGCCATCGCACCCCGTTTGTTTAATTCTCTTCCTTATACTATTAGATGTGAGAGAGTGAAAAATGTATTTCTAAACGGTATTAAAAAATGGTTACTATCGTTGGATTATTCAGCCTTGAATAGTTTTTTTACTAAATAATATTATTCATTGTTAAAGTATATGCTTTGTCAATATATTCATTTTATTCTTGTCTTTTAAAATATTTCTCTTTTTGCATTTTAAAAAGACTGCTCTTTGGTTCTTTTTAGTAACTCCCCACAACATATTTTTTTTTTTTTTTGAAAATTTACATAGTACATTCGACTCTTGTCATTTAGACAACAGACTGTACTTAACTATTTCATAGCTAGTACTATATAACATTGAATTAAATTTGTAAAATCAATTTTGTACGCTAACATGAAATAAAGCATTTAATAAAAAGAAAAAAAAAAGAAAAAATTGATACAAACACGTGTGATGACTCGAAAGGAGGGTATACCCTGTCTACAGCCGATTGCAGGCATTAGAGGGTAAAAGACTTATCCTCAAACTCCTTTTCTCATAGGTCCTTTTTAAAAACCCAATTCTGATTCGCTATCTGTGTTTTCTTCGCTTTACCAAACACCCTTGATTATCCTCTAGTTCATGATTTTAAATAATAATATATTCCATAACCAAGTGATTTAGTAACACAACCCCTTTTAAATCTGTCTATGATGTAATTCTGTTGAGATAGGTCTTCAAAAGCATTTTAACCTCACTGTGTTCTATTCAAAATTCAAAGATATTTTCCACTCGATTTCCCTTCCAATGTTCCATATCATAAATTTCACTGTGCACGCGACATTATCAAGTCTAAGTGCTATCTTTAGATGAAATCATCGATCCCAGACATGTATTTTTTGAAAACACCATAAAAGACTTCAACGGATTCAAAATTCAACTATCGCTTCGGTTCAACACTTTTCCAAATGTGTAATGACAACCATTCATCCAAAGAGAACAAAAAATAGAACCCAAACTTGTATGTGTATATACCCGAGGGACACTCTGTCCTTACAAGAAACCGTTTCACTTTTGAATTTACATTTATGCGGAAACGAAAAAAAAAACCCCAAAGAGAAGTCCCTCAATCGTTTCATCATCATAACCATTGGATTCATAAAATAGCAGACTCGTAGGAGTCGCAAAAATACGAAAACGCTTTACATGACGTGAAACATTATCCCTGACAAATATTTACTTTCATCGTTCACCAACAATTTTTTTTTTAAATTTTATTGCTTATAGTTTTTGACTAAAGTGGATCCTTTCCATTTGGCTAAACCTGAAACATATTTCGCAACATACGAAAAGAGTTATACTTCAGCAAAATACGTGTACTTAAGAAAAGGACCAAAAAGGGTTTCTCAATGATCGAGCCCATCAATAACCATCCATTTATTCAGTCTGCGTCTTTATGGCATTGTCTACCATTACGCAACTAATATTAGTTCCTTACGGTACCAGATTAGGCGAAAAATTGAAGCTCGAATGTGTAATAATTGTTTTAAAAATATTTCAATGAGTTGATTTTACACCCGTTTAAGTTATAATTTTCCACTTGTGTGGGTAGCGTGTCCTTGTGACAGAAATAGGGGCCGTAAAACTGAAGTTAGTACTGATTATTTGTCAAACAAGATGTCCGTCAACAACCGTTCGGAGTTGCAATTGACTGATTTTGCATCAGGAAGCCGAAAGCTCTCCTATCGTTTCAAATTCACTTCACCTTTCAAACAGAGTTAATATGTATCTGGTTTTTTGTATATTATTTGTTGTCGGTCTCACGAAAGAAGTTTTTAGAAAGTTAAACGACCTAGCTCCTGCAAAATTGAAAAGTTAAAGAAGAGAATAACGAATAACTTTCTCACAGAGAGAAGAGGAATCATCATCTACATCCACATAGAAAGGTTTACATTCAATTAGATTCCGCAGGATATGTTTTTTTTTGTGTTGCAATTCTGTTAATGATGTGGGGCTTCAGTCATTTGAGTTTTACTTGGTTTCATTCTCGGCTCGAGTCCCAGGCACTTGATGTTAAAAAAAAGTCAATGAGAGAGTCTACTACATCCGATGAGTCTTGTCATCATGACAATGCTCCTTGTCACCCGTAAGTCGGTATATTGCGTAAATTCATGTTCTATTCTATGACCAAGAGAGCTGGTCATTTGGGATTGTTATGCTCCTTGCTTTGACTACAATACAAAGCCTCGAATGTCATCGCACAGCATCAGCAGAGAGACTTTTCATCATCATCATCATTATTTCGCTGACGCCGTGCGCCTTCATTGTTGTTATTGCCATGTGATTCGGGATTAATTGCCTAAGTTTTTTCTTGCACTGGAGTTTCATATTATTTTTTAATTACTTTCTCGACGTCATTGTGGAGTAGGAATTTGTTTAAGTTTGAAATGGGAATATACTTTCATGGTTGGTTGGTTGAGTTGCTTTTTAAGTGGATGGCAAAGTCAGAAGTGTTCTTGAAAAGTCGAGGAAGGATCTCTTGGAAAATATTCAAAATTAGGTACTTGAAGTGCAGTCGTTCTGCATTGTTTTGAAATGAAAACAAAGTCTTCAAAGTCTTGGCTGTATTAAATTTTTAGTTTAATAATTAAAATGAGCTTCTAATTTATGTATTTAATGAACTTCTCAGTCACACTTCATTTTTTATAGGATCAATTCTAAGAAGATAAAAGTTAAGAGTTTTTTTGAAAGCTTAATCAAGGCTTATTTTTATTTGAAAGATCGTTTAATATTTGAAGATGTTTTCGGGGATATGGCAGCCACGTTTGACCATTACTGGACGTACTTCATTATTGTTTCTAGACTTTCTTATGCGTCAATTGTGGCTTGTTTATCAGCTAAGACAAAGATTTGTAGGGGTTTGAAGAAATAAGGTCCGACGAGGACATCAGCATGTAAGGCTCACCCGATTATGCATCGCTTTGACGTCTTGAAGTCACGAATTCTATCCAATGTTCGACCGATATGTCTAGCTCAGAAAGAGGATTGTGTCTTCCATAAAAATCACGAAATCGAATAAGTTTCGGGAATCAACGACTGAATTTCAAATTAAATTTTGTAGCATCTTCTTCAACATCATCATCTTCTTCACCATCATCATCCTTTTCATCTTCTTCTTCTTGAACGATGAGGTTGTAATGATCCTAACCCCCCACTTTAATCCATCCCTACTGTTCCGCCTGTGGAGTTTGTGGGCTTAAGTGCATCTGTATCTGCAGGCTTCGAAATACTTCTTCATTAAGTGATTCAGGAGTTTTAAGGTCTGCTTCTTTGATATTGCCTTTTTGAAGGGTTCGTAGGATCTCTTCGTTGGAAATTACAGTACCAACCAAGCCGTGGGCGTTCCATTTTCTTTAAGCTAGGTTCTTTGACGTCAAGGCTTCCTCGCATCTTTCAACTTCTTATTCGAAATAAGCTTTGTTACTCCTGTTGTCATGCGAATCATCTTTATCTCAGCTGGCGTTAATATACCCTCAACTTTTTTGTACGCTGTCCAACATTTTGAACCGTATTCGATCGCTGGGAGCACAACTGTAGTTTAGAGCCTTACTTTTGGCTTATGGAACATATTCGGTTATAGAAGACGAATTAGTATTTCACAGTTTTGGCATAAAACTAGCTTAGAAGCATCTCAATAATACGGCTGTAAGCATGCGAAACTGAACTTTCAGTCTTCCAAAAGTAAGCCACCTACCACAATAATCCTCGGATTATTCCCGAAACTGCATCCATCCAACTACAATTAGAATTCCCCCAAGTAAATAACGCAACTCAATGTCTTTCTCTTAAACGTTGCATAAAACTTAATCCACATTTTAATTAGTTGCACAAAAATCACCTGAGCTCCTTTATATTAATTTATTTCCTGCTACAACAACCGTCTGCCATCAATCCATTCAATTACGAAAAACAGACTTGAAAGTTGCTAGTCTAAAAATAGACTGAAACGACGAAACAACAACGTCCTCCTTTTGTGTCTCTCACTCTGTTCTGAATTTTAGTCCTTTAAAATAAAAATACAAAAACCAAGAAAAAACGCAAAGCTCAATTTTCATTAATTAACTTCTATGCGTTCGTATGACTTGTGGGTTTAGGAATCCTGCGAGATAAGCAACTGAAAGCTATTCACCTGGAGTAAAAAAAAAAACGCTGAAAAATCTTCCCAACTATGCAGGAGCACTTCTTTATATACACATGGAGTAAACTCCCATGTATTGTATTTATCTACATAAGCCACTTTTACCGTTGGCTTCAAATATTATACCCTTTACCTGCACCACACAACTTAAATACACCGATCTCCTTCAACAGTTAAAAGTATGGATGACAACGAAGTAAGGATTGCTGTAGGTAGTCTTTAGTTTGACATACTGCTGATGCATACTATGGTTGCAGTGTGCTTTGAAGCAATTATCCCT
This sequence comes from Portevinia maculata, assembly GCA_949715645.1. Taxonomy (NCBI): domain Eukaryota; kingdom Metazoa; phylum Arthropoda; class Insecta; order Diptera; family Syrphidae; genus Portevinia; species Portevinia maculata. Next base: position 4,760,087 of record OX454528.1, on the reverse strand, counting down.
GCACTCGCCCTCCCAAGATAGATGCACAGAGCTAAGGTAATTCATTTTGTGAGCTTTGGCGAACGTAAGTTGATGGCAGGTAATAAAGTGTCTGTGGTGGATCACCGTCTTCTGCGGGAAAAGGACGTCTTTAGTTTTGAAATTGTACTGCTGCTTTGAAATTTTCGCGAGAACTAGTATTTTAGAATGATATGACTTAATTTTGTCACCAAGCCCTTAATCCATTTTTGGCAGCATCAACGTTGAGGAAGCATGCTCGTACATCTTTACTCCGACACCTTGATGCGACTTTCGGACATTTAGTGGCAATCGGGAAGACATTCAAAAGTAAAACTCATCAGAAGTTTATTAAATGTGTATCACACTCCTGATACTTGTATTGTTGACTTGCGGGCGTCTCGTAGAATATATGTTTTGAAAAGGCGCTTGTGGCCTTAGTAGAATAATGAGCCCTTTGTATAAGTATTCCCCAACTTCCGTCACCAGAGAATATTTTGAGAACGCGTAACGTATGACATTCAGAAAAGAAAACAAAAAGGAAATGTGGCAATTTATTTACTTATCTATTTATTTATTTATTTATTTATTTATTTATTTATTTTATTATTTATTTATTCAACTATTTATTTATTTGTTTGTTTGACTTTTGGTGTATTTGTTTATTCATTTATTCATTTATTTTCTGTTGATTTACTCATTTGTTTAATTGTTTAGTCTTTTAATTTTTTATTTATTTATTTATCAATTGTTACTTCAAATTGTGGTCACAATAGTTTGTAAACATTATCTGATGATATCTGGATGTCTTCTGCGTACCCCACCTGTTCGTTTCTCCGGCCTAGGTTCCTAGGATCTTAAAATGATAAGAAATATTAGGTTTTCCTTTTAACGTAGAATAATCCTTTAAAAAAATGTACGTGCTTTTAAATTTTCTTCATATTTGTCACTCACTGTTTTTGATATTTGCTTAGCTATTCTCCCGTCATTTGCACAAGAAACTCAACACAACTGTGCATCTGCTCGTCCTGCCAATAGTTTTCTGAATTTTATTCGACAACCGATGCAAGCATCCATTCCATACACCAATTCTTCTAGAAGTAGATAGATAGGAGAGGGTTAAATCCGTTTGGGAAAAAACAAAGTTTTCAACAAAAAACAAAGTTTTCAACAACATGACAGGCGTCCTTTTTGCTGTCTAATTATTTCAAATGATTATTGACCTGCTGCTACTGCTGCATTTGTGTCTGACAAAAAAAACTTTCCCCCAAAGGATGTCTTAGCAAAAGATTGCGGCAAATGTCGTGGAATTCCTTTTGCTTCGTTTTAAGTGCTTTCGTATTGTTATTTCCCTTCATTGAGAGAAGTGTTTATATTTTCATATCCTTAGCTAATTGGAATTGTCCTTCTGTATCGGGAAAGCGACCACGAAGAAAAGGACTTGGCACTTTTCTTCTACTTCAACTGACAACATCTGTTTCAATGTTTCGGTCTCTAATGGCCCGCACTCAGTTTAAAGAAGGAAACTGCAAAATTCTTACTTTTTTTTGTCTACCTCGAAAGTCACATCGTAGACCCTGGAGCTCTGTGCATGCACCCAGAATCGAAAAAGATCTCTTAACGTTTGTTTCCCTTTTTTGTTCGCATCCTTTGCAGCTGCTAATGGTGCTTCTGTGGTCCAGCTGAAGAAGTTTCGCACAACAGGGTTGCAGGTCTGGTTCTTGGACGCCAGAAATTTCAAGGATGTTGCTTCATTCAGGCATAGTCCTTGCTCTGTTCCTTGTTCGTACACCCATTGAGCAACCAAGAACACGGTAGATAGATAGAGAGAGAGAGAAGCTGGTTCACTCGGTTGATTGTTTGTTAACAGTTGTTACGCCTTGTTCACTGTTTTGTCCCTTGCGATGGTTAGTTTGTTAAAGCGTAGTGCTTGCTTGCTCTGCTGCAGATGTTCAATGTCGGCCGGAAAATTTGCTTGTCACAAAAATGCTTCCTGTCAGATTTTTGTCACCTCTCTTGGTCTTGAACGAACCCCCTACCTCCTAGCATTTTCCTCTGCTATGTAGATATATTCCGAAAGCTGTTCTTCACCGAAACTAGGAGACCAACATTTCCTTAGAATCACCCTGCAGACGGTGTTTCTCACACCCCCACACAGTTGAATGTTATGTATATATGGTCAGTCCTGTTTCGACATGATGTGGGTGTTATGTCCTGCAGGAAGTTGTTGCACAAGCAAAAGAGTTTATTTGCCATGCAAACAATTGCAATGATGACGCGATAGTGGCAAAGGGAGGGTCGTTAATTATTCAATGTCCCTAGAAAATGTTAGAAAAAATTGCAGGAAGTGCTTAAAAAATAGCATTTCCTGCTTTAACTGAGAGAATGCGAGGTTTAATTTTTTTTCTTGCTAACGTGGTCGTCGTTTTTTATTGTAAGTTGGGTTATTTTTTGAATGACATTCCCTTCTTTGTTGCTTCGCTCATTCTTTCGATTACCAGCGCAAAAAGATATGCAAAACGGAGTTATTTTATTTTCTTGTGAAACAGCCTTCGTATCGCTTTTTTTTTTGTATTTATATTCAGAGGTGGATTTAATGACTTCCTATTTTTACCATTTGTTTGTATTCACTGCTGGTGCTGCGGTGACAGTGATTGTGTCTGGGAAAATGCTGTTTGAGGTCGGTGGTCTGTGGTCGCATGGGGATGGTATTTTTTTTTGTGATTTTTTTTTTTATTTTTCATTCCCATTATTGTCATTTTTGCACGTATTGCATGGATGTTGTCCTTGGTGGTAATTTAAGGGATTGTAATTTAATTTTCTTCTTTAATCTTTGGAATTTAATAAAGAAAATAAACGAATTAAATCTTGTTCACTGGTCTACTTGAAAGATAATTCAAAATTGATTTGATAACGACAGTTTTTTGTTGCTGCGTATCTGGACAGATTGCAGTTAATCTTGTTACTCTAACTAAGGCGCCAAAAAATGATAACGGTTTTTTTTTTTATAGAATGGTCAAAAATAAGAATTTTTTACTGTGTGCGGGGGGGGTCTTTCCCGCCCCGTTTAGGAGGTATTGGCAATTTTAGAAAAAAGAACTTAAACTGAAAAAAAAAATCTTAAAAGACAACGGCAACACTAGTAATTAAGTACTATACCGGTTTTGAAAGTCAGATCTGTTCTATAATCCTAAATTTAAATTAAATTATTTATGTCAATAGTTTTTGAAAAATTCGCATGCAAACTCAACTTTAATAAAAAAAAAATAAAAAAAAGTTTGGACCATTTTTTTTTTCAAAATGAAGTACTAAATTTGCTTTTTGTGGTCAATGTTACTATCAATGCTGAATCAAACACAAAAAAAACGAACGGTTTTATGTCTTTAGTTTTTGAGAAAATTGAAAATTACTAAAACTACGTTTTTATGAATCTAATATAAATCATAATAGCCGTGTTTCGGTGCTAGTGTATACCCAGCTCAGCATAATTTTACAAATAAAACGCCTAGATCGTATTCTATATTCACTTTACATTTTTTAGGATGCGTTCGCAGTGTTTGTACTTTAAAAGAGTGTGATTTGAATAATTATTGAAGCGAGGATGCAAATCCAAACGTATTTTTTGAAAGATTTTTTGAACATCATAAAATCCTTTGTGTTTGACAGCAAGGAAAAGAACGGATGTTTATTTTTGCCAATTTTTTATTTTTTTTTTAATTTTCTTCGCATAATTTTCTTTGAAAGGAGGAATTTTTTGTTTAATCGACGAACACATCCACTATCTCTGCATAACAATCGAAATATTTTTGCTCCCAACTTATTTTACCGCCATCTAGTCGCTTCATGGCATCAACACTCTATGTTCACTTCGTCTCAGTCCTCGACTGCTGACCTCTTTATCTTCAGCACTCCTTTTTGTTATGGTTTACGTGTAAAATTATGCTGAGCTGGGTATACACATAGCACCGAAACACGGCTAATAATAGTTTCAACTGCTGATCACCGTTAAAAAAAGATTTCAAATTGGCATATTGGCCGTCTTGAGGATTCACTATCATTGGTGATCTTAACGACCTCATTCTGGGGGTGCTTAAAAACTAGTTCTTCAAGTTAAAAAGATTTGGGCAAATCAACTTCGATGATGATATGATAGAGAAATTGTTGCATATTTGCAATAAGTGTTTCACCTTTGTCTTTGTCCAGATTCTACCGTTTGATTTTCGCAGACACTTTCGTTTGTTGGGCTCTGTTCGTCCGCGCTGCCATAAAAATTGCTGTCAGGAGGAGGCGGTGGTGCTGGGCGATTGCCTCTCCTAGGATCACTTTGCAATTTGAGGCTACATGAAAGGTGCTACCAAATGGTAATGAATCTGGTTTTCATTTAAGCCACGGCTGTAAGTGACATGTTCTGACTTGCACATGCCTAGGATATATTCACGAGTTCCTGGTGCCGTATCCCAGTCCTCCATGTCAGTTTTCATAGTCTTCGTTTGACTTGCCAACGTCCGTTCAAATCTCCGCCAACAAACAAAAGCTCTTCCATACATGCTGTATACGCTTTTCGGTAGTTACTCAAAGACCATTCGGATCTTTTATGGACAATATGTCGATGAAATTATTAACGGTTCTGACCTGACCTTTCACCAGTTTTAGGATTATCCATTACCTACTTTTGCGACACCCTGTAATTGTATATATTTTTATATGTATTCTTACGGGCTAACAAAATAAGGCTTTGTTTTTATCGGCTTACTTAGGTTTCAAGATTTCTGATATTTCCATCGGATTGCTATCTATTAGAGATTCCGTAAAGGACAACGATGTGGCAATAAAATGTTTCGCGGAGAAATAAAAGTAAAAAAATGTTACGTATACGCCCAACGGCTGGAGGTACACTTAACCACCCAAATTTGCATAGTTTTTCTCCATTTTATGTGCTTATTTTGTCTTCTCAAATAAAATCTACAACTTAAAGTCTATTCAGGATGTTTCCGAAAAGTTCTTAAGTATCACTGTTCGTGTTCATACATTCCGGAAATGCATGCACGAACAACAGATTTCGACTTATCGATGACGATTGAAAGTTGTTTCTTTTTTGTAAAGAATTTCATGAACTCGTACATTTTGGAGGAACACCGGTAACCTCTGCAAGTACAAATTGTAGTAATAAATTCCACGAACCGAATATACACAAGTTTGCAGCAAAGTTTCGAAACGATGTTCGGGTTCGTTGGAATAATGTTGTGTCTCGTTTACAGACAGTAAAGAGGAAAGTTTTTCGCACATGAAACCTTACGTATACGCAAATGTAACGCTGAATGAGATGGGATGGACATTTGCGGGGATACTATGCAGTTTCAATGTATTTGTTTGAATTGTGCAGCGGAATTGTGTGGTGTTTTAGATTTTTCGGTCGGCTATATGGTTATTTTATCGAGTTTAATGAAGGTATTATTTTAGTGTTGGGTGAACCTCATATATAGAGGTAGCTAGGGAAAACACTATAACCATCAATAAGAGAGAAGGGAGTTTCTGTAGTTGTCGGACTTACAAAGATCTGCAGTGTTTCAGTTCATAAACAAAAGGTTGATCATTGTTCAACCTTTTTTTGCTCTATTAATGTTGTGTTTGTCTTCTATGCTTTCGCGCATCGTTCATCCGATTGAGCTAAGCTTTTGTGCAGTTGTAATTGGCACTGAGTTGAAAGTTTCTGACATAGTACCATCAACGCTTCATTGGTGGCGTACTAATGTACTTGTGTTTGTCTCCTATGCGTTCGCGCATCGTTTAGCCAATTGGGTAGAACAGTTGTACAGCTCTTGTTGGCACTTGCCCTAAAGTTTCTAGCATAGTACCATTGACATAAAACAGGTTGCGCATGTCGTATAACTTTTCGATGTCTATGCCTTCGCGCATCGTTTATCCTGTTGAGTAGCAACTTTGTACAGTTGTTGTTATCACTTCCGCGAAAGTTTGTGACATAGTTCCATCAACATGGGCTTAAGCAAGCGGTGGAAGGGGTGAAATCCGCCATCCAAATACTGTGTGATTCGAAAAAGTTAGCTGACATTGGCGCATACCAAGCAACTATGGGCTTCCCTCAGTGGAGCAACGAAGTTGCGTGAGCAGGCTAAACCGTGCGAAAAAAATGGTGCAATCCTTAAAGCCAACGAACCGATTGAGCTTAAATTTTCAGACAGTCTTTCGTATTCATTGGCTCGAGAGTGTTTGCAAGAAGGACGGTTCTCCTGCATGGGAGCACGGGTCTTTGACTGCTTGGGCGAACTAGCAGAGATACCTTTTAATCAGTCCAGTTTTGTTTGGTACTAAAATATGTATTACACGGCGCGGCGGCCAACTCTACATGTAACCAACAGTACAAAAATGATAAGCTCCAATATCAGTTCCGGTTGACCCCTGTGGGTGCATCTATATTTACCGCTATGGAATTATGTACCGCTGTACCCCTATCGGTTCTACGTACCGCTGTGGTGTGCGAACTCCTTTACTGAGCTTACGAGTTCGCCCTTTTCTCTGCCATGACTTTTAGGAACACAAATAAATTTGAACGATTGCCGACTGCGTTCAGAAGAAAAATATTTTCAGTTTGCATGCAGACAGCAGGCATTAGGTACTGCGTTTGCGAAGACACCCACGATTTTCGATTGCCAGAGGAGTTCGAACAATCGTCTGTTGAGCAAAGAGTGCCAGAGTGTCAAAAGACTTAATTAACTGAGTTGTCACTAATGCGTAGATATCTTAAATCTTTATCTACATATTTTCCTGGATCCTGTTTTTGTTTGTGTAATAAAAGTTGCTTTCTAGATTTACTCATGTTCTTAAGCTTCATACTAAATTACCTGCTATTTACCAATCGTAATAAGAACGAAAATAAATATATAATCCCCAAATGTATGACCCTAATTCTTGGAAATTCTCCAAATTATGTACCAATCTCCCTGGCTCCCCCGTCCTTTGACCAAATATCCTCTATTCATTATCCAATATCCCTACAAAGAAAAAAAACTGAAATCCCGAAAATGTAAGTAAGCTCACGAAATTCATTTTATTTACCCTCTAATCGGTGTGTTCAAAGTTCAGTCACACTACAAAGCAGGATATCATGTACAAAACCCAAACCCTTTCTTGACGTAACTTCACCTGCACACACACAAACTATGTTTACCTCAATTTACAAAAGGTAACCACAGCCCGCACGTTTTCTCCTCTCCAAAGTCCTGTTATATATTACATCTCCAGGTGGACACCAATTTATTTCGTTTGGATGGCAAATAATATCCTTTTTCATATTACCAATGATTGGATCGCCGTCGATGCGGATACCTCCCAGCAGGACGTTTTTTTTTCTTCATTTTTCTATACTAGTCCAGGAACTAGCAACACCGAGCAAAAGCAAAAAGAGTTGGGCAAAATTAAATTCGAATAAAAACTCTGCGAAGAAAATCGGATAAACGAACGTGCAGGTTGATCAAACTATAGTGCTGCTATTGGGGAGAAAATCTCCCAAGGAAATTCTTTCAATATTGACCAAAAATTGTTATCCCTTATGCTTTCGTACATTCCATGGCCATATGCAACTTTCTAACCCCACCCATCCCTGTTGCACAATATAATCCCTGAACAACAAGAGGCAACAAAGAGATATACTTGTATGAAAATCGCCAACAACAACACACTCTTGTGTGATTTTTGGGTGTACAAGTATTTATGTGTGCACACCGAACATGTCAAAGGACATGAATTGCTTCACTCTACCCCCGTTGTTCGCTCTGCAGTAATATTTTATTTATCAAACTTGGAAAAATACTATCACAGAGTAAATCAGTAGCAGCAATAAAAAGAATAAGAGCACTGGACGAAAATAAAATCTCTCGCAAAACAAGGATGAAAAATATAAATGGCAACATAGTAGACACGCAAACAAACTCTGGCCACATTATATTGAACTTGCATTAGGACAAGGATGACGACGAAGTGTGTAGACAATACTTTAGTGGCAGATCAGAGCAGGACGATATTGAAGAGAACGCCATCAGAGAAAAAACAAAATGGGAAAAGTTTATCCTTTAGAGATTTAGTTCATTAGAAGTTGATTTGAGATATAACGTGCAAAGAGGAAGGACAAAAAAACGTAAAGTGCAGACGAAAAATAGAAAGCAAATGAACAAAAAATCCCCTGACAGGTTGATATGGAACGAAAGTGGAATGTATTATGCTTTTGCTTTTGTCTAGTTAATTTGGTGGGCCACAAGCCGAGCTTGGGCCACAAGCCGAGCTTGGGCCACAAACCGAGCTTGGGCCACAAGCCGAGTCATATGAAAAATGAATTAAATTGGTAACGTGATGTGGTTACGAGTTTAAATTTAAAAAAAATATTTGTGTTGGTTGATGCTGCTCGAAGGGCCAATTTGTTATTATATTTCATTTTAAATCTGTTGGATTGCCGTGCAGGGACGGAACTAAAAATATCGCTGCAGCACCTCCAAAAACCAGCGCTTGTTGTTTAAGGTGCGAAGGTGAGAAATTATATCTAGGCAATTCCACAACTCATGCGAGCCTACCGGCACGTTTAATACCATTAAACTGTTCCGCAAGTGTGCATGCTGATGCTGACACGACTGGAGATCACCGGTGTCGTAAAAAATCGATCTAAACTATAATCATAAATTAGAACATTCACGTGTCGAAATCGTAAAAAAGTGGCAGGCCAATAAACTCCTGGATCACAATAAATACAAGAATACAAGCATTTGATTGAAGAAAAAGATATCAGCTGAGTTTTTTTGTCTGCCATTAACCATCTTCGCTTTTTCAAAGAGTGCGATTTCTCTACCTCAGAAAGCTTCCATATGAAACGGTGTCGAAAGACCAATATATTTCATTCAATTATGTATTCAAATACATTATTATTATTCAAATGTGGGCTCAGTGGTTAGTGTAATGGACCACTAAACGAAAGTTCCCCTTTTCAAATCTTGCCGGGGCCAAGTAACATCAAGAGTTTTTTTCCACTGTTTTTTTTCTGCAACGTCTGACAAACATCCAAAATTCCCAATTATCATAAAAAGCTTCTGAAATTTGCCATTCGGATCCAGTTTATAATTGTAGATCCCTTCGACTTGGAACAAGCAAGTGTTTGGAGAAACTAGGTTTTGTGCCGTTAACGCCTCATATTTGTTTTACTTCTTAGAGCTGAATGCAGTGGCTCAATATTTTACTACTAACCAAGAGGACTCAGGTTCGAATCCTTCCAGGAACATCTAAAAGTTTTTCCACTGAGGTGAGGGAGTGCAACAAATTAGGTGGTAAGAATGCGAAAGGCCGACAAGTATCTAAATGTATATGTTGCCATGAAAAGCTTCTCAAACTTTCCGTTCGAAAAGGACATCAAATTGTTGATATTATCGTTCCAAAATATAACTTAATATATACATACACATGTTGGGCCGTTTAATAACTAATATATATTTCTTTTTAGTAAGTAGTAAACCGTATTGACACAATTTTCTATCTTCCATAAACCACGCTAGACTCGACTTTTTCTCTTTATTATTATTATAATTTTTGTTCTTCTTTTATTGTATGTATTTTCAAAAAATTCTCCGCCATTTGTCAGTTGGTGCGGCTCAACTGAGTTATTTGTGGAGCATTGATCTTTTCCTTTACTTACTTACTTACGTACTTACTTTTGGTGGCGCTTACAGTCCGGGTGGAATACGGCCTCAACCAACAAGCCCCTCCAACCAGCTCGGTCCCTCGCTAGGTACCTCCAGTTAGGCACACCAAGTTGGTTGAGGTTGTTCTCCTAAGGTGGGGGTCTTCCTCTGCTGCGTTGACCCTCCGGATTGGATTCGAAGACTCGTCCGACTGGTGCGTTGTTGTCCATACGCTCCACGTGTTCCAGCCATTTCAGCCGTTGTATTTTTAGCTTTTTGACCAGGTCAGCACAAACTGGACCGAATATCACTCGAAGAATCTTTCTCTCAAAGCATCCCAGAAGGTTTTCATCCGCTTTTGACAGGGTCCATGCTTCAGCACCATACAGCAGGACCGGGATGATTAAGGTCTTATATAATATCTCCTCGGTTCTATGAGAGAGAGCTTTACTTCTTAGATGCCTTCTTAGCCCACAGAAACAGCGATTGGCAAGAGTGATTCTTCGCTTGATCTCAGCTCCGATGTCATTTTGCGAAGTGATAGTGGAGCCCAACTAGACAAAGTCTTTAACTACTTCGAAGTTGTATCTGTCCATCGTGACGTATTGTCCGAGTCGCCGATGTTGAGAGTCCTTCCTCGTTGACAGCATATACTTAGTTTTGTCCTCATTAACAGGTAGATCCTTTCCTTTATATCCCATTGAACTCGGTTTTAATTAGCCTTTTCCCTTGTAGTGTCTACTTAGCTGCACGGTTTGTCAGTTGATGCGGCTCGAAGGACCAATAGCATTCCTTTTTATTTATTTGAATTTAAGTGAATAATTTAAGACGATCTCAGTAGACTTAAATTCTAATGCTTCTGTTATTGCACCTGACTCTTATATTTCAAGTAATTGCTTATCTTGAAAATAAACAATATTGAATATTGAGTTAAAAACATTGCGAACTACGCTAGAATTGTAGCACATTTCCCATAGCCTTTTTACCTAAACGATTTGTAGCGAAGTGCTTTATTTCTGGTCTATACTCTTATAGCGTTCATTTCTGCCGAGACTTCTCGAAATAGGAATATTGCAAACAGATAGATTGTAGTTGTGGCAGAAAAAACCCAGTAATGTGGCCACTATTGCAGGTACTTCCAAGCTCTTACGTTAGGTTAGGAGTGTTGTGTGCACAGTTGTAAAGGTATCACCCAATTCTTATGTTAAGTAAGCTAGGGAGTCAATCTGGGAAAGTGTGTCTCTCGTTTATACTAAATATCGGCTGAAAAGATTATAAGTAGGTTGTAGATATCACCATTTTAAATATTATGGCAAGTCAAATCTTTTCTGGTTTCGCATGTTTTCTTGAAGAAAAATCGAGATTCCAGAATTGCCGCTCACAAGAAAGAAACCATCGCATGATTTGTAAGGATTTCCTTTCAAACTTACCCACATATTGAAATAAGTTCATATTTTCTTGTGTTACCATCGAAACTGAGTGGAAAACTCGGTTTGGTTTGTTTAAAAATAATGAAACAGAGTTGCCATAATTCAATATTGAGCGAATATATTTTTAAACGCATACAAAACTGCTAAATAAACTTAATAATAAGCTGAAAACTTAAAACTTAGTATTGAGTTAGAAAATATTAATAAAATGACATGAAATTGCGTAACATATTTTTCATATTTTTTTTATGTTTCCGCGGGCAAGCTTTCTGTATTTAAAAATGTCCACATGACATGACAGTGATGTCTACTTGCACGTACTGCCAAAACCGTTTCATTGAAAGGGGCAAATCTAGGTTTTAAGGAGAATTCCTACGATTTCCAATGAAAAACGCATTTAGTGATGTATTTTTAGATGATCTGCGATGATTCGATGCTTCAACGAGATAAACAAGCTGTTAAACAAGAATTTTACTTGTTTGAATTTGAATTGAATTTCGCTTGTTGAATTCAGGTCCCTTACGTCCAAATCTCCTATGACGACCAAAGCCAGTGATTCATCAATTTGTTTTGCAAATTTATAGTTATGTACTTATCAATGCCACCATCGTGAAGGCAACTTGACATATGAATTAGTAATCATGTCGTCTCTCTTTGCACACCAAATTTTGATTCTAAAATGGAAACAAACAAAAAAATATGCTAACCAATTATTTTTTCTTTTTTTTTTTTGCAGGCACTCACGATCGTATGACTTCCAGAATTGCTTTGCTAACGCAATTTCAGACAAATAGAACGGGCACAGCATAACTCTACAACACCATTTATCTCCGCAGCGAATGCCACCGCACGTTTGTATCCTGACTAAATGCACTGTCGTTTTCCCATCAATCCTCGCACACCAACGACCCGCATCTCGAACGAACGACCACACGATTTATCCATGTGCAAAATTCAATCAATTATGATTTGATTTCAGGACACCAATTCAGTAACCTAAGAACGAAAACCAACAGCAGCATCGGCCACCGGAAAGTGTGTAAAAAACAATAACTGTACGCGTCAAGAGGACGAGACGAACACGAGACTGTGTGTGCGCAAAATTGTTGACCGCAATAGTTTGACTGCCGAGTGCAGCTGCCTGAGAAAATAAAAGTTTCCCTGATCCTACAGGAGCAGTCATTGAAGTGAACAGAATTCTGGTGCTGTCGCTTCCGCGGAACGAATGCCGTATGCGTTTATCTGTCGAATAATGGTCCTTAAAGTGAACAATTTTCGAGAAATTTTGTAGCAGTTTGTAGCACCTGATGTTCTAAAACACAAAGTGCATGGGCGCCAAAACGTACAAAAAAGTGTTTCCATTTCATCGCTATTTTTTTTCATTGTTCCCCGAATAAGAGAACGAAATTTCTTACTCATACGGGTTGAGTGCCCGGTACATTCGTGATATCGCCGCGCTAAAGGGAATGATATACAAAATAAATCCTAAGGGATATCCTTTTTTGTCTGTTTGAATTCGTTTTAATTTTTTTTTGTGTTTTTCTTTCGTGCAACGTTAAACGGTGAGAAAAGTGGCAAAAATACGATTTTCGTCGGCGAAGATAAGGTAAAAAGAGTTCAGCAAAGGTGCGCGCCTGGATGTTGTTGGTGGAGTAAGGATATAGCACACATAGAGGATAAAATGTTGCACACTCGGGTCGTCTATTTACGATCAGCAGCAATGCTTTGCCTGCTGATAGTCATTGCAATCCCAGGTGAGTGCATATGGAAATTTATATGAACATTGTATTTTTTTTCTTCGTCCTTTTATCCTGGTAATTTTTTTTTCTTTTAACTTTTTATCTGCATTTTCTATGGGGTGGACTCTCGAGGGGTACACCTTGAAGGTACATACATACCATAGTCGGTGTTGCCCCAATCGGCGCTAAGGATATGTGGGAATTTATTTTTCTCACTTCTCATACCCAACCCACCACCAATTCACTCATAGAGTCGTTCCTCTACTCGCATAACACATTCGAATTTTCTTTTATTCGAGTGGGGAATTCGCTGTTTTGCTTGATTTGAATTTTGCTGAAGCCGCATGGTTTTGTTTTTTTTCGCGATGGTATAGGTATCCTCAAATGCATTTGAGAGCGATGAGGGTTAGGAGGAAGGAGAGGATATAAATTATTTCGGTTGAAAGTGTGTTCCACGAGATATATGAGGGTAGATTAAGAAAATTATTGGAAAAAGATTTTTAAAAGGCGAAATGTCGGTTGCTGAGTACATAAACGAGTAAGTCGAGGGCGGGAGATAAGACGTGCAAGTAAATCAGGCTGAACAAATTAAATTGTGGTTTAATATTGGTTTTATAAAAAAGTAAAATAATAGAATGGAAGTCTCAGCAGGTTAAATGTTCGTCATTTAAAAATCTAGGATGAGACACGACACACCGAAATATGGCATACAACGAAATTCTTTTCCAGTAACTGAAACAAAATTATTTTCACACACATTTTCACGCACATTTCAACATCAATACTGCAATTAGAAAAACGTTAGTGTGTTTACTGATCGAGGGTTTTAAGTTTCACATCACCAGGGCCCAGTAACAACTGAAATTTTGTTTTGTACATTGCCCCACCTCTTGCGCTGACAAACATCCAAGTGTAGTGAGAAGCTTCCCAAATTGTTCGTTCATAGAATTGAAGGTCTCTTCCTATTCGTATACGCAATTGGTTCGTCTGTACGGTTTTAATTTGTTTGATATGGATGTCCAAGCTTTTGTAGCATCGATCAGCTTCCTCCTTCTCATTAAGAGAACAACCTCAGTTTTGAGAGGATTCATTTAGCTTTGGTGCACATAGTAGTTTCGCATAATCCAACAGAAAGTACGGCAACATCTCCCGCGTACGCTTGAACATAGACGATGGAACTGTTAAGGGCGTTCAACAGAGAGTCAACCAGCATGCATCAATTCAGGGGGAAAGAACGTCGTTTTATGGGCAGCCTCTGTTTACCACCGCCATCACATAACGTCCACAATCCGCATCTGCAACCAACCTTCTACTGATTAGCATTGCTTTGATCTACAGCACCAATGACTCGTCGACGCCGTGTTGTCTGGCAGAGGCCGTCAAAAGTCGCATTGTCAAAAGCACCCTGAATATCGATGAAAATGCCCATCGCGTATTCTTTCTTGTCAATCGCGCTCTCACTTCTACCAACTAGATTTAAGAGCGCAGTCTTGCTAGGTTTTCCGCGTTGATAGCCATGTTGCATCTGACATGGGGGGTGCAATCGCAAAGCAGCTCGACCAGCCTTTCCAAGACCTAAGCTCAGCCTATACTAGAAAATGTCACTAAAAGTGGTGTGTCTTCCTGGCAGTACAATAGGCCAGTATTGAGTCTGAGTGCTCCAGTGTTAAAAGTCTCCCTCCCCACCAAACAAACAAAAAAAACATTTCCATACTTTTCAGCAAGAAGGAAGTCAAAATGACTGGTCTAAAGTTCTTGCCAAAAGAGAAACCTTGTCGGTCAATTTTTGATATGAATTCCACACTAACTTTATGCCAGGGTGTTGCCAGTGTCAGGATATCAGTGAAGATTCTTTTCAGAGTCGGTAGCGACTGGTTTGTACCTTGTTGCAGCTTTGCTGGGTATATTCCGTCCGTACCAGGCGACTTGTATCCGTAAAACGACGTATCAGCGAAGTTTTTAGCCTCGTCCTTTACCACAGCCTTCGCAATATACTCGCTACGCCGAGTTGGTTGTCTCATCCCACTCCCAGTCTCAGTGATCGGGAATGGTTGTGTGCGAATAGTTATTTGGTTACCTGGAAAGTGAGACTACAGCAGATGATTAAAAGTTTCCGCTTTCGTCTCATTGAAGATGCCATCCTTTCCCTTTTTTAGAACTCTCACCACCATACTGGTTCAACATAGCGTTTCAAACTTTTCGGAGAAATTCCTATAAGAAGCACTTTTCGATTCTTTTATATTCTTTCTGTTTCGATCGGTAGAGATTCCAGTCTTCCTCCAAATCAGTCTTGAGTGACCTATTTAGAAGTTTTCTAGCTGCTCTTCGGATTCTTTGCAGTTCCGAACTCCACCAGGGTTCCACTTGGGTTCTGCCAGGGTTTTTGTTTTCTGCGCACGTCAGTTCGAAGCTGCTGATATTGGCACTGTTCAGGTATTGAACACTTTCCTCTACCTGTGTTCTCGTCCTGCGTTTGGTTGTAGTTTTGAGAGTTTTCCCTTACTCCTCACTGAATCGAATCCAGTTGGTTTTTCTCGGATTCCTTCTCTCCTGCAAGGTTGTAAAGAATTCAAACTACCTAAACTCTTAAATTTTCTAAGAATCCGTATTTACCTATTGCAACTTATCTATCAAACTAGTAAGGAAACCTAAATTTGATTGAATTGAATTGGATGTAAGAGGCTGAAAAAACAATTAGAAAGACACAATTAAATAAAAGACGATTGATTAAATATTTTCTGCTGTTTCTTTATTGACCGTCCGGATTGCGACTGACTCTTTTTTCCTATAGCCGTGTTTCTTTGCACGCGGATATAGGGATAATTTGAAATTTGCATGTAAAATACAACAAAACTTATCCTATATACGCTAACTTTAGCGGGGATAGCTATCGCCGCTAAGTCCTTTAGCGGGGATAAACAGTGCTTCCAAAATCCATTTTCTTCGTTTCTGATGAATCCTTCCGATGAATTTTTCAGGAAATGTCAAAGTTTGACAACCCACCGAACACTCACACATCCCGCCGAATATTTTATTCGTGATATTATTATTATTATTTTTCAAACCTCATTTTAAGGGTAATTGAAGTTAGCAAATCTGTTAATGTGAAATTGTTTTTCATAATTTTAGAATAAGCTTGGCACCAATTTCAAATGGCGGAAGTAAATATTTTTCAATTTCAGGATTTTCAATACAAATTTCTTAACTACAACTTACAGCAGTGTCACGGTGCATGTGTGCTGCCAAGTTTTTTTTGATGAATTCTTAAGCGGCGATAGTCGTTTTCTGATGCCATCCCTATATCCGCGTGCAAAGAAACACGGCTTATGTATTCATTCTCCCGGCAGCCAGTTTCTCAAACAAGAGAGGGGATATTTACATTACTCCTTTCTTCTGTGTTTACAATTTTTCTTTTTTCTTTTACTGCCACATGTCTATAGTTTTTTAATTGAATCTTAGCCTAAACGACTAAATTAATTATAGATGGGAACAAACATTACAAATTGTTGGGCGAAATTATTTCCCGCCTATAGTTTGAAAGACCTTGGTGAAGTTCTTTCCTTCCTGGGGTGTCAGCGAACATTGGGAGAAAACGGTCCGTGCCATAAAACTATGATTTCGAGGCGTTCTTCTAAGATTTTCACCACAAATTGGAAAATAAAGACTTCTTGTATTTACCCTCGCGTCGGGTGCGCATGAGCAACTATTGTGTTTCTCTATTTACAGCGTCGTTTTAATACCCATTTTAAGTGCAGGGTGTGCCAAATAAGACCAACCAATATTAAAGACGAATAAAACTTGTTAGGCTCAAAAATCCAAGGGCAACACATCAGCATCAGTTACACCCATCCAGATGCACTGTTTGGTGCGGTATCTCTTCGAGAACGATGATAAAAAGGCCAAAAATAATGACTGGGTAGGTATTCTTACAGAAAAGTGATTGTCAATTTTTGAGGCCAATGACCAGCATCCTTATATGTGGTTCCAACGGCTGCGCGCACTTCTAGGCAAACTATGGAACTGCTGCGTGAAATTTTTGGCGAACGTTTGATATCAAAAAATTCAGATTTCCCTCGGCCACCTCCGTTCACCAGATTTAACTGCGCCCTGATGTCATTGTTAAGTGTGAGAGTTTTCACACTTTTTATTCTTTTTTTGCTGGATATTATTACCTTTCGATAATGTCTCGCTTGCTGCTTGTATTGTAGAGAATCTGGTTGTTTCTTCGATTTCAGTCCGTTCAATAAATAAAACCAATCGCTTTCGACAAACGTTATAAATTAATTTTATTTTAAACTTCTTGTAATGTAAGATAATTTTGTGCGTCTGCACTATTCAACGATTCAACTATGGCTGCTCGTTCGGCCGGCTTCTTCGCCGTTCATTCTCCTTTTTATTTTGGAAATATATCTTTCCTTTTCTACTTAAATTAGCTCTTAGCTATTGCATACAATTCAAAATAGTAAATGAACATAATACTAAAATAATACTAAATAATACAAATAATTCAGAAACCTTAAACTCAGATTCATGCATGAACAGTCATATTTAATTTTTTTTTATAGAAGTTCTAGAGAAGAATTCCATGCCATGTCAACTAAAACAAATGATTAGTACAAGAGTTATACCTACGTGTTTAACATTGCTAGGACTTATTTGGCCCACCCTCTAGAAGGCTTTTAAAAACCCATCTCCATTTAACTTCAACGATATCGGAGGCATATTTCGTACGAATATTTTACATAGTTTTCCAAAGTTTTCACTTAAAATGACCCGATTACTTCGAAGCTTCCTTTCACTTCACCCAGCCTAATTAACTTTGTAAATCGTTTTGAAAATTCCGTTTAATTTCACCTTGACGTAATCCCAATAAAATCACTTCACTCCAAACTAATCCATGTGCCCTCAAAAATATTACCCGGAATTGATTTTATTCTTATAGAGCCCTCGAATCTGTGTCTTAAATATCAATAAACTTCCGCACAGCGCTCTTACGGAAAGCGAAAAACATCAATATTTGACAGAATTTCATATCCCTTAAAAGCAGGAAAGTATATTTTTATATCCATCAGTCTCATAAATAATTCAAGGACATCTCTTCAACCGACACTGTGAAAATTTCCATCTCTCTACCCTTTTATCCTTTGTCAAACATCTAATTTGAATTTTTCCACTTTTAGGCTTCTTAGTCGGTTTGATAACTGTATGAGAGCAAGAAGGATGTACCTTAAATTGAACCTCCTTCAAGCAGGCTCTTGAAACGTGTCCTGAATGATCACATAATTTTCAAAAGGAAACTCATAATTTTTCAATTCCTCCCTCCACTCGTTGTACCATTTGCCGATTGAGGAAAAGTGTCACTTCCGTCAATTGAAAATGCCAAGGGGATTAAATTGAAACAAAAACATGACTGTTTCTTCTCTTTGACTTTATTGGCTTAACGCATCTTCGATGATCTTTTTCATTTTGTGCCTGTCTCACTGTGCATCCGGAATATTGACACTTAAAATGTTTTCTTTAAGCCGATCTCAGTGTTGACACTCTTTCTGAATAGTCACACCATTTATCCAAACAGTCTATTTAATAAGTTGTGACACTTTGAACATATATATACACGATGTTCCAACCCCAGAAGCGCTGTTCTGTCATCCCCAAATTGCATGTCAAAATGTATAGCTTCAACATGGAGCAGGAAAAAAGGACATTCACCACACGTACATATACTATAGAAAGATTTATATATAAAGGATGCACACAGCCGGCGAAAAGGACGTCGTCGTGTATAATAAAATTCTAATTAGTATTCTGTTGACAGGATAATCGTACTGGTTACGGCCAAAAAGAGAAAGAGAGACGTGTTTGTTGAAGCGATACTAGTGGGATATTTGACACACAGGAGCAGCGGCAGCTAGTGAAGTGAAAAATCAGACCGCACAGCACCGTTGCCGTGAGGAAAGACAGACGGCCGGCGGCAGTTATTCATGAAAAGGCCAAAGTTCACGTATGCAACTTTTTCGATTTTATGTCATCATTTCGGCCTGAGGAGGCAGTCTGAATGACAAGAGACGACGCATTTTCTTTCAAGTTACGGGTGTGCCTAGCTAGGTTTGTTTTTCTTGTAATTTCTTTTTCAGTAGGTTACCCTCCACTGGCTATCGAATTACATAAGTACAACAACTATTTTGCAGACACTTTTAAACCTAGAAAAAAAAAAACACATTAGACGCCGAAGCCGTTATCCAATCCGATCGATACGATCCTCGTTTATTTATTTTTACAATTTTGTATCTAAATTTTGCCGCTACGCACTGCTCCACACATCACATCGTTTGCCGATTTCTCTTCCCCTTACGAACTGATTGTGTTTCACCCCACGATGCCTCCTAGGTTAGGTTAGGTTAGGTTGTAGTGGCAGTCGGCTGAGGCCGACACACTTAGGCCAGTGACAGGCCCATTGTGATACCACACGGATGTATCATCCTCCTACTCGTTGAACCAGTTGGAGCTTCTGATGAAGCTTGACAGACTTTTTATGTCGGTGTTAATGAGATCGTTAAGATCATTGTAAAAGAAGGATCCTAAATGGAGTTTACGCCTTTGAGAAAGAGCAGGGCGCGTGCACAGAAGGTGGAGAACTGTCTCCTCCTCCTCCTCGTCCATACAGCTTCTGCAGAAGTCATTTGCGTGGACGCCAAGCCTTGTTGCATGTCTGCCTATGAGACAGTGTCCGGTGATCACACCAATTAAAGCACCAATGTGAAGTCTGTTTAGAGATATCAAACACTTAGAGCGTTTCAGATCCAGCTTTGGCCAAATCTGCTTTGTTGCTAGACAAGTGTTGCCACTTGTCCACCTAAGGTTACAGTTCTCAATGGTGTGTCTCATAAACATGAGTTTGCATGTAGCGATTGGGTAGCCTAGTGAACCCTTATCAGGTAAAAGGGGCAGTGTGGTTCCTTTCCTGGCGAGTTCATCCGCCCTACAGTACCCTGGAATGTCTGTATGTCCTGGCACCCAGCATAGGTGGATGCTAAAATGCTTCGCCATCTCCACTAGAGATGATTGACAGTCACGGACTACGATAGAATATGTGGACCCAGAATACAGGGATTTTAATGCATCTTGACTATCTGAGAAGATCCAGATATCCGTAACGGATATCACGTTCTTCTTCAGCCACGACAGGACTTCTTTAATAGCCAAGATTTCTGCCTGGAACACACTGCAGTGATCAGGGAGTCGAAAGGAGAGGCTGAGATCCAGCCTGTCAGAGAACACACCACCTCCTACCCCCGCGTCAGTTTTGGATCCATCGGTATAAAAATGGATCGATTTATTTTCGACGGGTGGCCCTTCCCAGAATGTTCTGGGAGGGATCCTGACCTTGAAGTTTTTGTCAAAAAGGGTCTGAGGGGTGGTGTAGTCCATGTTACTGGGGAGGATTCCAAATTTGTTCAGAATAGATGCGTGGCCGATTTCATTATCGGACCATTGGAACGTTGTTTTGAGGCGGATAGCCGCACTAGCAGCCATTTGCTTGCTAAAGATGTCCAGGGGTGTCAGGTGAAACAGAATTTCCATTGCAGCAGAGGGGGTAGTGCGCAGTGCACCACTCATGCAGAGACAAGCTGTTCGTTGGACTTTGCCTAGCTTATCGCGATTTATCGCTTTATCTAGGGCAGTCCACCAAACAACCACCCTGTACGAAAGTATCGGTCTTATTACCGAGATGTATAGCCAGTTGGTAATGCGGGGCTGGAGCCCCCATTTATTACCAATGGCTTTTTTGCAGGAAAAGAGTGCTGCTGTAGCTTTACGAACTCTTTCCTGAATGTTAGGTTTCCAGCTAAGCTTTCTATCCAGAATGAGACCCAAGTATTTTGCCTCGTCCGAAAAGACTACACTTGTTCCCCTGATAGAGGGGGGATCAATGTGTGGAATTTTGTGTTTCCTAGTGAATAGAACAAGTTCGGTTTTGTGGGGGTTAACACCCAACCCACAACGATCTGCCCATGTGGTTAGCTTATTAAGAGCGTTTTGGAGAAGTTCTTTCAGGGTGTTTAGGTGCTTCCCTGAGGCGGCAATTGCAACGTCATCTGCATAGGCAATCACCCTGCAGCCCTCCTTTTCTAGGCACATCAGCAGCTTGTTCACCACTAAGTTCCAAAGGAGGGGAGATAGGACTCCACCTTGTGGCGTACCTCTACTGACAGATCTTCTGGCCGATGTCATACCCAGTTTCGAGTTTATAATCCGACTTGTGAGAAGTAGATTAATAAGCTTACCAAGTGAGTCATCTACCTTTAGATCTGACAGTGCATTTGCGATCGCGGATGTATTGACGTTATTAAAAGCACCCTCAATATCCAGGAATGCAACCATAGTGTACTCCTTATGATGAAGGGAGTATTCGATTGAACATACTAACTGTTTCAACAGATTTGCCTTTGCAATATGCATGTTGAGCCGTAGACAGAAGTCTTGTATCTATGTTAGTACGTAGATGGATATCAATCAGCCTTTCTAATGTTTTTAGAAGGAATGACGATAGGCTTATGGGTCTGAGATCCTTAAGATTTACATGGGAACATTTACCGGCTTTGGGTATGAATACTACCTTTACTTCTCTACATAACAGCGGAATGTATGCCATTTTTATGCAGCTTTTCAGGATTATCTCAAGCAAGAGCGAAATGATATCCGAGGTGTTTTGAATGTCAGCTGGTATTATGCCATCCGGCCCCGCGGACGATGCCTCATAAAATAAATTATACTTTAAATTTTGCTAATCGGCGTTGAAAACGCTCTCTGTGTGACAGGCCGGCTGTTTGGAAGTTCTATCCACATTCGCACTCGCACCAATTTTACAATCCCAACCCATCAGCTCAAGTGTGTTCAATATGTGTCAAATCGAAGGCTGAAGATATTAACATGTTTTTTTTTTGACTGAAGCTTAATCCTTTGTTAAGATATACCTTGCACTACATACATACGCAATAGCAGACACATCATATATGTACTGGTACACGGCAAACTAGAATAGCAAATATCCCCTGCTCCTGTATAGTTCCATTGTCAAATGTTTTGACAGTTGTATTAACTTGGATTTCGAAATTGGTCTATCTGTGGCACACATGTTCTTTGATGAGCTGAGCCCATACACCCAATCGCACACGATTTTGTTTCGGCGTCAGTTACTAACTCAGCCTTTATCCGTTTCCTATGGAGTGTCGGTATGCATGGAAGGGACAGGGACCGGGACCCGTGGATGGATTTTAATTTAACGTTGAAACTTTGGTCGCTGACTGAGTACATGTGCTGTCGCGCGGAAAATTCAAACAGTGATTAACGTCTGCGAAATTTTCATTTTATGTGTATGTGTAGATAGAGGCAGAATGACTACGCAGCGAAAAGGGTTGATTGCTGAAACAAGTTCTGAAAACCGAAAGGGAATGAACGGTTTTGTTTGGTTTGGGTGGTAGGTAATACGTTGTGAGTTGAGTTTAGGATTGCGAGGTAATTCTAATTGGTTGTTTGAAGAGCTTTTAAAGATCACATCATGTGGAAATTGTTTCGGCTGAAAGGGATTTCTTTATGTTATGTACGTCTGTACTTTGGGTGGGGGTCGAGTTTTGAGTGAGCAAAAGAATTACGAGTGGAACTGTAGATTGCTTTGGTGTGTATTCGAGGGGATTCGAGGTTAAGGTTCAAATGAGTGTGGTAATAAATCTTGGATTGGTGGCTGAATCTTTATTTGGGGGGAAATTGCACTTTTGATTGTATTTTTTGCCTCGTTTTGTTTATCTTTGGCCTTGGTTAATGTGCAGACTTGAAGAAAGTTAAGGATTCCTTTGTGGCAATTAAATTGCTGTGCATAAAGTTTGTTCTTCCAAGTGACAATCTTCTGAACTTGAGTGAGGAGGTTTGGAAATTAGTAAAAAAGTTTTCGTCGGGCCTGTTTTGGGTCGTTGCATATCGTTTTAAATTTTTCGTAACCAAAAAGGTTTTGGTGGTTTTGACCTTTACATTAAAAAAAATGCAAGTGGGTACTTCTGAAGCAATATCTCTGGGGAAACCACTTGATTATTTGATAAAGACAAGTTTTTGAAAACATTAGATTAGGTACTTAATTAGCGTTCAACGCATCAGCATCAGTTACACCCATCCAGATTCACCGTTTGGTGCGGTATCTTTTCGAGAACGAGGATAAAAAGGCCAAAAATAATGACCGGGTGTATTCTTACAGAAAAGTGATTGGCAATTTTTGAGGCCAATGGTAGACCAGCATCCTTATATGTGGTTCCAACGACTGCGCGCACTTCTAGGCAAACTATGGAACTGCTGCGTGAAATTTTTGGCGAACGTTTGATATCAAAAAATTCAGATTTCCCTCGGCCAACGAAAGGGCGAATTGTTGACAACTTTCTGTTGCTTAGAACTGGAGGGGGGGTTGGGTTAATAGGAACCTAATCCCATTTATTGTCGACTAGGAAATTATCGCATAAGCAACATTTTTGCCAAAGTGACGAAAAACTTCATTAAGACGAATGTCAATATATTTTGTGAAGAACACAAGCTTCAATTTCAAGAACTGGTCGAATCGACTTGACGCACCATTCGATTATCCTTATCGTGGTTTGACTGAACGTGCATGGCTACAAACGCAAAACTACAGTATCGAGTCTCACAGCTATATAAAACCGAAGAGTCTCGCGATCGTTAGAACTTCCTAAAGTTTAATAAAAATATAGGAACGGGCTACAGTCCGCTTGGGCGAACTGTTGGATACCCTATTCTTATTCATATCCTTTATAAGTGGGCGTGACAAAAGTCTAAGTATGGTTGAATTATTAAGAACGCTCTACATATTTTGTTATATGACATTTAAAGGATTTTATCAAAAAAAACGAAGCTTTTGTAAAAAAAAACCCTCCCCAGCTGAAACTTTGGTTTTTCAATAAAATTATTTTATTTAATTGTGGGCGTGTCAGTAAGCGGATTTAAAAAAAATTAACACATGAGCATAAAGGGTTCCTAGAGAGTTATAAATTTCAGTTCCTTAGCTCAAACTTTGTATTTAAAAAAAAAAGGTTTTTTTTTTAATTGTGGGCGTGTCAGTGTTCGGATTTTGAAAATATTTACACATGAGCATAGAGGCCCCATAGAGAGTATATATTATAAATTTCAGCTTCCTAGTTTAAACTTTTTATTTTCAAAAAAGTTTTTTTTTTTAATTGTGGGCGTCAGTAGGCGGATTTTGAAAATATTTACACATGAGCTTAAAGAGCCCCTAGAGAGTATATATTGTAAATTTCAGCTCCCTAGCTCAAATTTTGGTTTATCTCCCGATCAGTTTTAGGAGTCATAGAGCATATATAAAAAAATGTCAGCGTTCTAGCTCAAAATTCGATTTTTTCGAAAAATTTGTTGTTTTGAGTATGTGGGCGTGTCTGTGGGCGGATTTGAAAAATTCATAAACATGATTATTTCGGGACCCTAGAGAGTATATGGTTAAAATTTCAGCTCTCTAAGTCCAGTTTAGAGGCCTAATTTTTGACAACAGACGGACGTGGCTAGATCGACATTACTATCGATGCTGATCATAAATATAGTAACTTTTAGGGGTCTACGGGCAATATTAAGGTATGTTACAAGCTATGCGTCAAAATTAATATACCCTTAGAATAGGGTATAAAGAAGCTGGTTGCTGGCCTTAAGGCTGAAACGCAGGTCCTTAAAAACAGCGAAAAGTCACCACAGCGTACGGAATAGTAAAAGTGTTTCAGCAGCGTTTCCAGCAGCTCGTTATTGGGCATCATTTCGAGGGAGTAATAGGGCATGCGGAGAACAAACGGTCACTCAAGGAATAACCAGTTCCAACACCCAAGATAGGAGAGGTTTGCTGAGTTATAAAGAAAGTTTAAAAACAACAAGACCGCCAATTCATCAAATATGGAGGTGATGCTTTGGTAGGGCGCATGCCCAAAGTCAACCAAGTATAGGTGGAAAGCTTGCTACGATAACTGTGATATCAGCTCCATCTCGCAGTCGATAGATCCGCTATGATATGTCTTTTTCAATCTAATTTTGGGCCAAATAGTGAGCCGCTGAAGAAAAACACGGAAAACACTGCCACAGATCCATTCTGCAGAAATTGTTCGCACATCTTTGGAAACAAGAACTCGTAGATCGTGGCTCTGTAGTGGGGATCATTGTCGGTTCAATTTGGTTTTGCTCATTTTAGTGGAAGTGTGACCCGATAATACCGCCCATAAACAACACCAAACAGTGCATTTTTACAATGCATTGATAGCTGATGGAGCACCTTCGAATTTTCCTCGCCCCAAATGGACAACATTATTCCTTATTAACCATGTCAGGGAGACAAAAATGATCAACTTCACACCGTTCAAGCACCCAATCAATGAGCACTCACGACTAAAACAACGATCTTCTGGCTTCAATTCTTGAAGCAATTGAATGATGTAAGCATGTAAACCAAGGTCCTTGGGGGTGGCGACGTTGTAGAGGTTAGTGTGTTAGCTTGTGATTCGTGCGGTGCAGGTTCAATCACCATTGGAAACAACAATGTACGCCACATATTAATGGCGAGAAACGAATGACACCTTGTTTTCTCCAACCTCTACACCAAAAAGAGGATTCTGCCTTGGTAGTAAAAAGTCTGAGAACCTACTGTAAGATTTGGATTGCTTTTTTAATTTAAAAAAATTAAAAAAAAGATCCTTGAGCAAAATCTTGCACAAAGTCGATGCACATGCCAAGTTTTTGCGCACGATGACGAGTGCAACGACGCTGATATTTTTATCTGTGCGCACTCTCATTCTTGTGGGTGGGTTGGAGTCCAAAAAAGAAAAAAGTGAGAGATTTTTCAATTGTGTGGCGAATAGCCGACTCAACTGGTCGATTATATTGACCGTTTATTTGGCGTAGCGCTTTTGTAACATTTCACACCGAATACTGATTTTGGGAAAAAATGTCCATAATTTGTAAACATTGTTGGGATGAGGTTTGCATCATGATTTTCCAAACTATACTGATTAAAAAGCTGTCTGAGTGTTGTATATTAAAAAAAAAAACTCCTTTAAGATTCGCTGTAACTTGAGTGTTGTATGATCAATATAAAAGTATTACGTTACAAACTACTCGTATGTATAAAGCTTGATGATAAAATTAAATCATTTCTATTCCCTATCCTAATCCCCAAAACACATGTGCAGAAATGTTTTTGCAGGCACAATTGAATGGGCGAGATCACATATAAATTCTTCAGTTCTGCTAATTATCTCTGCTTCTAAATCCACTGCAGAAGTCATGCCACCACATCAGAAAAGAAGCAAAGTTGAGGCACACGAATCACTTGTTTATATTTTGACTGTCTGTTTTACTCAGCATTTTTCTTTTTGTCGCAAAAATGAAGCTAGTTTTTTTCTATTCTGTGTACTGACGCAAAAAGGATGGCAGCCACCTATGCAGTGTCTGGAAAATGAATCTGAATATACATTTTACGTGCAGCGGTACATGAAGTGACGAATACAAAATGTCTGCACTTGTGTTTTGGGCATAAGGGTATTATAATTTGTTTGTAACATGCCTTAATAAAGATCGTAGACCTCTAAAAGTTCGTGATCAGCATTGAAAGTAATGTCGGTCTAGCTGTTTTTAATGCCGTCAAATTCGAGCTAGAAAGTGAAGCATGGGAGTATTTCCGGGGGCCCGTAATGACCAAGTGTAAAGATGTTTGAAATTAGCTCACTGATTTTAAAAAAAGGTCATTTTTATCGTAGATGGAGTCGATGGAAACGAAGGTCGTGTTCTTTGCAAAGTATTTAGACTGAGTCTTTCTTCGCGCGTAAGTTTTTTGCCACACCCACTTTTTGGGGGTTTTTGGGATTAATTGTTTTAAAAACGAAGATGATAGTACATATAACTAGCGACAATTCAAAAGTCGCCTAAACAAAGTTGATTGCCATACCTACTTGTGGGGGCATTTTGACATAATTTTCAAATGTTAGTTACATATATTGTACATACATACATAAAAATTAGGCCTTAACGGCCCATGCAGGCATGGAACCTAGCTTCTCCAACCACTTTCTTGCGAAGTGGAAGGGGACCTACAGTTTTACGCCGAATCCGAACAGCAAATTTGAGAAGTTATTTTGTTAGAAACGAAAAAAAAATCAAAATGGCCAAGGACTCTTAGCCCAGCGCCACGCAAACTTCAGGGGATAGGAATATGGATGGGTGTCAAACAGTTCGCCCAAGCGACTATCCTTATGTTTTTTCCACTAATACTTGACATTTAATTTTATTGTGTAATGGCAGCCCCAAGCCGCCCAACTTAAAGTTCCAAACAAATGCCAAAGGTTTGTAGTGAAATGTAAATTCACATACCTACATAAATTCCCTTAAGATATGCAATAATATTTTAACATGAAAAATTTAGCAAGCTATCTTTTTCATTTCGTTAACATCTAAACGGCGAAGAAAAATAGTTTTTGTTCATCTTTTATGTTTCATAATAATCTTGACAATCATCTAACATAAGTCAAGACTTCCCTCTGGAGTATTTTCAATGCCTTTGTACTCATAAAGCAAAAAAGTACTTCTATCTTCCATCCAATTACTTCGAAGACCTACTTAAGCTCAGAATTAGCCTATTAGTCATAACACTAAACTGAAGAAACCATTTGACTTAACAACAATCCTGGAAATAAACACTATTCTAATGTATTCATCATGAAGAGGCATGAACTTTTTTAAGGACCATTTGATTGTGAGTCGACTTCGAAACAAACAAAATATAGACTGTGCATAGTGTCAAAGCAACTGACCCCGATTTAAGGTTTAAATACTTGTTGACAATATTCACCTTAGGACAAACACAACTCAAAGATTAAAAACTCATCTCGCATCTATACTTTTTTTCCGACTGTAAACAAGACATTGATATCCATAAAATTCCTCGTATTGATCGAAAAATGGAAGGCAAGCTCCCTCAACAATTGTGTGTCATCAATGACCTCTTTTCGATAGGGACTCACCGAAACCCCCATCGGATTAAGCTGCTGCCGATGGTTTGTGTGGGTCTAAAAACAACCACCCACTTACCATCCGACCGAGAGAGAGCCATTTCTCCTTGAAAGATGATGATAAATGATCATCCCTTTTACGCGTCTCAATGGGGATTATATCACCAGTGCGATGATAGCGGGCGGCCGGCAAGGGTTTACAAATGAACTTTCGATTTGTCGATGGATGAGATGAGATTTGTACCAGGAAGTTTTTCCTCCTTTAACAATCTTTAATAATTATTCCATAGAGGATTAACACGCTGCTGTCTCATAGTTTTTTTTTTTTGTTTGCTTCCTATAGTTGTACTGCTTCCGGCGTTGCTGGAAAAGAAGTTGTCTGCTTGTTTTCTGATTCTGCCCACCAATCATTCATTCCTCGTGTGATTCTTCAAGAACACATTATCGCTCTTTTTTCTATGTGCAAATTCATCATTTTCCGAACTCCGCTGGCTGATTTTTTAAGTGGATGTGTTTGTGTGCGAGAGGGTGTCTTCATTTGGGAGGATTATTGCCGTTACGTTTTTATGAAGTTTTGAACGTAAGAAGAAAAGTTTGTCATATGCTGAATTAGTGATTCACAAGGAAGATGGGATTAGTTCGCCTCGCGTATGAAAGGATGGATGTCTGCTAATTATGACAAGTTAAGTCGCGAAGGTGGCAAAAGTCAACAACGGTAGATCGCAGCAAATGGAGTAGAGTGCAAGTTTGCAACTATTCATCATAGAAATGGAAAACTTGGAATTAAATTACGAACTTGCTTATATTGCCAAGGCTTTGGGCCTTGATAAATTTGGATATTAAAATCGGCATTAATTATTCACTGACATGAACTTCATAAGAGATGAGCCAATGGATGGTACGGATGTTGGTTGCCTTTAAATGGCTTTGACGAAATTCATTATGTAAAATTCATTTTAGTTATGGTGTCGTTTGCCATACAATAATGCATTTTCGTAATCCAATGTCATAGTGAAAGTTCGCGCAATGGCACTACATTTCAAACATGTACGGGCAGGGCAGTACCCATCAAAACATCACCACTGTAAGTCAAAATGTCAAGCACCTCGATTCGTAGCCGGAATCGACAAGTGAACGCCATCGACATTTTTGAAATTGGTTGACTTGAATGTGTCTGAACTCTGGTTTCGACAAGATGACGCTACGACACACAACTCATCAAAGAGACAACTTATTGGGGACGAAATTCGAAGAGCGCTTTATTTCGCTTAGACGACTTATTTATGTTGGGCTATTTGAAAAGCAACAATTGTGCCAAAAATGCAAGAACACTTAAACACCTCAAATACAAAATTCGAACTAAAATAAGGCCGACAAGTCATAAGACATTTTGGCCTTCAAATGCTGTACTGTAATTGAAGCAATACTGGTCACATGAAAGGTGTTGTATTTCATACATCATCTTCTGCTGCATTTGTGTGTTCCAGGAGTTTTTAGGCCTGCCTCTCTTTCGCGATTCTATGGGAACGTTGATTGATATTGCCTTTTTGACAGGGTTCGTAGGATCTCTCCTTTGAACATGACTGTACCAACTGAGCCGATCGCCCTTCATTTTTGTCGATATAGGTTCTTTGACGTGAAGGCTTAATTGGATCTTGGAACTTCTTATTCGACTAATCTTTGTCTCAGCTGCCGTTCATTTGCCGTCATACTTTTTGTACGCTGTCCTACATTGTGAACCGTATGTGAGCCAGCGGGGCATCTTACTCTTGTTGTCTATCAAAGGCCTTTTCTTAATCAACCAACACCATATCTAAATCCTTTAACGAATCACGATGTTTTTCTCCATCTTGATCCTAATTCTTTGGATTGCATCTGTGGTTGATTTACCTGCGACAAACTAGCACTATTCTTCAGATAGCCGTACCTTTATACAAAGGAAAAACTTTCCCTCCACTGGTTAGGCATTAGATCGGCTCTCATCAGTTTGGATATGAGAATCCTGAGACATTGGTACCCGATGTCTCCCATCTTTTTCCAGAACTCAGAGGGTATTTTGTCCGGCCCAACAGCATTTCGTTTCTTAAAGTGTTTGACCGCCCTATTACCTCCTTTGACAATAATGCCGGGTGCTTCTTCATTTTTACGAACTATTTAGAAGTCCTTCACAATACTGTTGCCATCTGTGTAGTTATTTTTTGTCATCCACAAGAAGCATAGTTAATGAACTTTGGCGTCCTGAGCATTTCTTTTTCTTTGAGCGGCTATTTAGAAAATGGTTGCGCCCTGTTGAAGCTGGTTTGTCGGAGTGCGTGTACAGCCTGGTTTCTATCGGCAGCCGAAGAAGACATTTCTTCTGACTCCCGATAGGCCTGTATCCACACACTTTGCATGAATTTGGGCGCACTTTCTCGAAATCGCCTGAATCTCTAACTGCTACAAACAGCCATGCGAGGTTTGCCGGTTTTTTCACTTTTAGTCAATCACAAATAGTCTTCCTTTAGACGTGCAAAGCAAATGTGGAACGCTCTTCCAAGCTGTTTTCCTGCAAATTATAATTTGCGAACATTATTAAAAAACAACGTGAATGAGTTTCTCTTTATTTCTAAAAGTGTGCTTAGATCTCTTAATAAAACCAATAAATAGCCGTTAATAATTATGGGCGCAATGGCTGAGGCTCAGTGATATGTGAGGGATTCCAGCTTAGGGTCGCGTACAGGAATGCATACAAATGTATTTTACTACCATCCACATTGCTAGGCGCTGCTTGCTGTTCACAAATACTTGCACTGTTTTCAAAGCACATTTACGGGAAAACCCCTTTAGCGTAAAGAAAAATAAACAAAAAGATATCTTCGTTGGAAAAGCTAGATTTGATGCCTTTTAGTTGTATATGCCGTAAATGCGGGTGATGTGAATGTTTCCGTGTTGAAAGGAGCTGTTTGAAAAATGTCTCTTTATACCCTATTCTAAGGGTATATTAATTTTTACGCATAGTTTGTAACATACCTTAATATTGCCCGTAGACCCCTAAAAGTTACTATGTTTATGATCAGCATCGATAGTAATGTCGTTCTAGCCATGTCCGTCCGTCCGTCCGTCCGTCGGCAAAAATTAGGCCTTTAAACTGGGCATAGAGAGCTGAAATTTTAACCATATACTCTCTAGGGTCCCGAAATAATCAAGTTTACGAATTTTTTAAATCCGCCCACAGACACGCCCTCAAACTCAAAAAAAAACAAAATTTTGGCAAAAATCGAATTTTGAGCTAGAAAGCTGAAATTTTTTATATATGATCTATCCTAAAACTGCTCGGGATATAAAATTTTCAAAATCCGCCCACTGACATGCCCACAAATAAATAAAACAATTTTATTGAAAAACCAAAATTTGAGCTAGGGAGCTGAAATTTATAATATATACTCTCTAGGGGCCCTTTATGCTCATGTGTTAATTTTTTTTTAAATCCGGCTACTGACACGCCCACAATTAAATGAAACAATTTTATTGAAACACCCAAGTTTGAGCTAGGAAGCGTTTTTTCGATAAAATCCTTTAAATGTTATATAACAAAATATGTAGAGCGTTCTTAACAATTCAACCATACTTAGACTTTTGTCACGCCTACTTATGAGGGATAGGAATAAGAATAGGGTATCCAACAGTTCGCCCAAGCGGACTATAGCCCGTCCCTATGTTTTTAAACTTGCATTGTCACTTCTTATTACTTACACCAATCACCGTGCATCTCTTACTTCCCTGTGTTTTCCGGCCACAAATCAACCCACACTTACCTTACAAAAAAGAGAGCGTATATGCAAAATAGGAGAAAAGAAAATCCTTGCAAAGAATTACCAACTGATGTAATAATAATTGCAGTCAGTGGCCTGCCCTCAGGCAAGGACCAAACAACCCTGCAGTAGAGTTTACTGAATTCACCTCTCTCTGGCTCCGTTGTTGTTTTTTTTTTTTGAATACTGTTTTATGGTTTTTCATAATGAAAAATTATTTCCCTTTTATTTTCATAATTTTGCGTCTTTTTTTGTCGGTTTTCATGGCTCTTTTTTGCTTGTAATGAAAACTTGACGGATTTTAATAACCTGAGGTTGGTAAGGGGAGTTCAAAGGATTCATATTTTTTGGTTACGAGTGGATGATGGCGGAAGAAAATGAAGGGTCCAGAAATAAGTGCCACGGAATATAGTGGCCATTTAATGCTGTATGTCAAGGACAGAGCATGGCAGGTACGTACCGTACATTCCTTATGTTCTCTGTTTTTTTGTCCTCCTTTTTCTAGTATTGCTGACTGCAATGAAGGGATTTTTTTTATGTGTGCACGATTGAAATGTGTGGAATAGCTTTACCTTCATGCTCACTTAACAATTCTTATGAAGAAAGTTGAAATGTACAGTTTTTCTTAAATTTAAAGGTTTTATTTTTTGCAAGTTGTGGTGTTGGTTTTTAATTAAAAAGTTGGGAGGAGCATTGAATAAACTCATGGCATACGTAAATGGCAATTTGAATTAAATAGTTTTTGGGCAGAGCTTGAAAACGAAAAGAGGATGTTAGATACTATTTTGAAAAACAGGGCCAGCATTCATAAAAACATTTATTCTTGAATATAGAACTAATTAACTTACAGAAGATCAACATTCTAGCAAAGAAAAATAACACTGTCTCAATATTATTATAAAAGTTTGAACAAGTTTCTCCTGTATAAGCATTTTTTTTGGAATTTTTTAACTGGTCTTGGAAACACCTTGATGGACAGGCAGGTATTCTCAGATAAGTTCAAGCATATCAGTAGCCGTGTTTTTTGCTTGCGGATATAGATATAATTTGCACGTAAAATACAACAACAACCTATCCTATACTATACAACAACTTATATAAGCTAACTTTAGCAGGGATAAACAGTGCTTCCAAAATCCATTTTCTTCGTTTCTGATTAATTGTTGCGATGAATTTTTCAGGAAATGTCAAAGTTTGACATCCCACCGAGCACTGACACATCCCGCTGAATATTTTATTCGTGATTTTATTATTATTATTTTTCAAACTTTGTTATAAGGGAAATTGAATTTAACAAATCTGTTATTATGAAATGGTGTTTTATATTTTTATAATATAATATGTTGGCATCAATTTCAATTGGCGGAAGTAAATATTTTTCAATATCAGGATTTTCAATACAAATTTCTTAACTACAACTTACAGCTGTGTCACGGTGCATGTTATAGGTGCATGTGTGCTGCCAAGTTTTTTTTTGATGAATTCTTAAGCGGCGATGGTGGTTTTTTTGAGCCAATCCTATAGCCCCCTGAAAAAAACACGGCTAGTATCGCCAAAGGTTTATGTTTTACATACCTACAGTGCGGTTCGAAAAATGTTGTTCAACTTATTAAGTATATATTTTTTAACGACGGTTTTGTTATTTTAAACATTTTTGGACAGTTCTTGTCGCATTTAGAATGTAGGAGCTTGGAAGCTGCGTTCAAGGGTAAACAATATGTAAGTTGAGACAACTCTTTTAGCTGCTTTTTAGGCGGTTTCAGTAATTATGTTTGGATTTTTACTAAAAGTAGCCCTAGAAGTTTAAATTGCATCTCTTATTCAATATCGAACGTTTGTTTTTCAACTTTTTTTTTGGCTTTAAGGCCATACCGATTTTTGTTTTGGCCCTTATATACCTAATTCGTGACCAATAGACTATTACAATGGAACCTGACTCAATTTAAGCTTAATTAGGTCCGTTTTTTTACTATTATTTTTATATTTGCTTCCCAGAAACATTATCTGTTAAATCAATGAATTGTTTGCCCTCCTTCTGCTTTTATTTTTCATGTCATTCGTTGAGGTCGGAAGCTTTTCCATTTAAAAGCAGGTATGGGGTTTTAGATCCGGATCTACGTTTCTTTGCAACTTAAAGTTATTGACCAGATATTTTCAATTAGTTTAATGTAGGTACTCATTTTCCGTGCCCGCGTGTTCTTGCACCCGCCCACTCCTTTTCGTTTGCTCCCCCTGCTTTGCTGGGCTATAGCAAGTGCCGTATGTCTTTGCGTGCACTTGTTAAGGTTGCGCACTTGCAGCATCAGCCGGATGGCAGGTCGTGTTGCTCTTGATTTTGTTGGTAGGCTAAAACAAGTTCTCGGGGTGGGAGACTGCACTGGAGCACTCAGCCTTAATACTGGTCCATTGTACTGCCAGGAAGACACACCACTTTAACTGCAAATGTATCGCTTTGCTAAGAAAAATAAGTAGACACTTCAAGGATGAGCAGTTTACGTTTACAGCACTCACCACTATCTCTTCTATCTGGGCTGGTGCACCAATCACTTATTTGGAACTACTGGACAGAATACAAAAACGCGTGATGAAACTCATTGGTATATCGTAAAATGGTTTGACTCGTATCGTCGTAATGTCTCCTGCCTATCGCTGTTTTAACGACATCTCCACCAATAGTGCCTTAACGTAATACCAGGAATGTGTATAAGTAAGTCTATTCTCGGATGTACATACCGAATCCTTTCTTATTCGTACAACACCAATGGGTAGTACTCTTCTCCGCTATTTTTCCTACCCATTGTAATTTACAAACACTTAAATCCAATGTGCATCGGTTTCTTCAACCACGCAGGCGGACCAATTGGGCTTCAGTGGAGTGGGAGGGTTATTATCCCATTAATCCTGATCATAACCTCGTAAGGGAAGTAGAAGAAGAAGAAGTGCATCGCTCTCATCCTTATCCCCATTTTATAAATGGCCGCAACAAACATAGCATTAATGCCGGTGCCCACGTGCGTCTTCTTAACGCGCGGCACCGCTTTTGCGTATTGCCGTAATCACAGCTAAATTGAGTGGTGCACACAGACTAGCCGCGAGTTAAAAAGAAGCACGTGTGCACCAGCACTATGGGCACTAAATATCTCTTTAGTTTGCGTAAATTATAAAAAAAAAGAAGGAACAAGATTGAGGTGTGGGCCGTTATCCATTTACATGCGGTATTGTATCATGCTATGTTTTGGATGTATCGATATATTTTGGTATGCGCAACTTTGATTTCAAGCAATCGTCCACCCGCAATTTTAACCATTAATCCGAATTGCTGTCCAAATAGCGTGGATGGTTGATTTCCACCGCTGGAGGCATAATGATTTCTATAAAGGGGATTTATGTGTAGGAGCCATCTCTGATTTGTCAAGTCAAGCAGTTTTTCCTTCGGACGTATTGTCTTAAATTACGTCACAGCACTTTTCTTCAACGGTTCTGTTAGGTAAAACAAATTCTCGGTTAACGTGTTTACAAGATTGCACAATACCTTTCCTAAGGATATTGCAAAAAAGCTCATTGAGTACTGAAAATATATGCATTTTCTGCGATCTCTCAAACCTTGCGCCCAATAGTGATCGAATGCGAATACATAACCATAAGATACCAAGGAATGGTATCAAACCTACAAAAATACAACTTACACAATTAAACTTATTCCAAATTCTCTCCAATTTATGTAGATCTGAATTGTAATTTTTGTTAAACGATTCTACGCATCCATTTTGTATAGCTGCACTCATTTATATTCACTATTGATCAATGTTAATATGGTCGTAAATTTGCACAAGTCACAGTTAAATCCGAGAGATTAAAAAGTAACCTCAACCACGGCTATTGGAGCGCAACAAATAAACCTCCTAATTCTTTTCAAAAACATGAAACCGATGAATATTTGATTTTGCATATTCACTGATACGGTCATTTGGAAAAGCAAAAGCTTCAATTGAAATCACTAATAACATTCGAAGGACTTTGTGTCCACCATTTCGCCATCTCTAGAGACAAAAACCCGCATAACAACGTGCAATCTATTCCCACATGCATTTCAAAAACGCAATCAACATCCGCCGCAAAGTCAACAAAATATATCAATATTCACATTCAATGTTTCGTAATAAGGCCCGCAGAGCTTGTTGTTATTACATATTGGTTCCTCCCCTCTACACATGCAAAGACCGTCCTTTGAATCAGAATATTAATAAAACGCAATCTCTTGTATGCTTTTTTACAATTCTAACAAATCCATCGTAAACAAATCGTTTGGCGAATTGAAAAGGGTCAACCACCCGATATATCTACTTCGCTACTGCTTTAGCCACAAACTGATATCACCTTAAAGTGGACACGTATTTGGAGCTCATGTTCGTAATTTGCAATATAAAATGAGAAACAGTCACCAGTCAACTTCCAGATCGATATCGATGGAAATAAAAATCCAATCTACTTTGCAAAGAAATCAAAAAAAAAACAAATAGGTATCTACCCAACCAACAAACAAGAAGATACATTCCGAAACAAATCCCCGCATTAACTGAGATCATAAACACTCAAATTGAAGTCATAAAAATTCTATTCTCTCGCATTTATCTAGAATTTTTAAGGAATTTTCATATTTTTGCCATTCGTCGTTTCGCCTGTGGACCGTTCCATAGAAAATAGTCGAACAAAAGATTACAACCGAAAAACAAGAATACAAATCAAAACGCAAAACAAACAGTTAATAGGTCTGCCAGGCAATACAATAGAGTAACAAATCATTTTCTCGCTTTCATTTCGAAGAGGAAAATATCAAATCACATCTAGCTTCACACATTTAGCCAAAGACATGCCAAATACACAAATAATAAGTCGCAGCATTTGGGGATGGCCATGTGTGTTCCTGTCTTACGCATGAGGAATAATGTATGTTGTCATAAGTTTTGCGATACTCATCAATCAACATTAAAAGGAATTATTTTTTTTGTCACATAATGTACTTACCTTACATAACGAGTATGTATATATATTTTCCTGGTTGTCCCACGGTGCGTCGTCGTGATGAATGGATGAAACTTTCTTTTTTTTTCATTGTGTCCATTGGAGTAGCTCATGCCATACGTTCTTGCATATGTTAGAGCTTAAGTGTCATCCTTCATTTGGTTTGTATCTCTGCCTCACTCGTTTCTTTTTAATATACTTTTTTCAAAGATGGCTTCGATTTGAAGTGTCTTTTTCATATTATTTGCGTACACAACAGTTGCAACGAAATGCCAATTAAATTGAAGACCTCTCAAATTCAAATGAATGATTCAGATCCAGGATGTGAATTCACAATGGCATATCCTTTCACATTTAGTTATACTCCTTTTTTTAGCGTTTTCTTTTATTTTTTCTTTTGTATTTTTTCGTTCATCATGTTGCTGCCCCCAATACGATGAAAAGAGGGAATCATTGGAGAAACATTTAAAGCTATCAAATTTGCATCCTGTATTCCATTAATCAAGGGAAATAATGGTTGACGTGTAGGCGGAGTGGGTGAAAAGTTGTAAGTCCTAACGACATTTTATGTACATATATATATATTTTTTTGCCTTGATACTTTGGTTTGCCTATCGCTGTGTATAACCGTGGGTCGCTTGAAAGGGATTAGTCGCAATTGGGGAATGCCCCATTTATTTCTGTGTGTAGATATTTTTTTTTTGTCGTCGGTTTTAGGAAAGGATTTGTGAAATAGAATATTTCAATGAAACATACAATTTTATTGGTAGATCGTAAACTACGACTACGGTTTTGTTGAAATTGAATGCGCTGTTTGTAGCTTTTATTCGGTTTTTAATAATTTCATAACAACATATCAAAGAGGTATCTCCGAAAAGTTGATTTGTTGTAACAAAGTTACTGAGTCGAATTGATTTAGGTACATACATCCATTTGAATTTTTTGTACAAAAAAAAATTGCTTTGCAATTTACAGACATTCGTAATTGAAATCACATTTTCGGGAGGCTTTTGAATTTTTTTTTAAATTTAGTTCTGTTGTTTTTTTTATCATCTTTGGCAATATTGTT
The DNA here is from genome assembly GCA_949715645.1 of Portevinia maculata. Lineage (NCBI taxonomy): Eukaryota > Metazoa > Arthropoda > Insecta > Diptera > Syrphidae > Portevinia > Portevinia maculata. Next base: position 4,722,309 of record OX454528.1, on the reverse strand, counting down.
TGAGGTGGGGTGACATGATGTCAATGGGCATTATAGTCTTGTATTTAAACAGTCATAATTTCCAATCTGAATCAAAGCCTAAATGGACCTTCTGTACATTTAAAGAATCATAATCTACACTTACTTAAAACGTGGGAACTAACGTGTGAATGTAGTTCAGCATCACAAGTAGATCCCATAAACAGTGCAATGTTATCACTGTTGGACTTGCGGTACTTGCGAGGTTGGATATAAAAAAGGGCTCCACATTTTGTTTTCGTTCAAACCAACCTCGCATCTATTTCAAGTCCCACAGTGGACTCAAGCATGGTTGCAGTCCATGTTCATAGACATTATATCATTTTTATACGGACATTATAATATGTATGTCAGTTTTATACGAACATTATGTCACCCCACCATTATTTGAATCCAAATTTTCCAGTAGAATTTTGGAATTTTTTTCAAGCATCTTGGTTGAGCTTTATTTTGGAAAGCACGACTTTTTTGCGTATACATATACTCATTACTAAAACATAAGAAAAAGCTACAGTCCCTTTGGACGAACTGTTGTATACAATATTTCTATTTGCCAAAAGCTGGGATTGGCAAAAATACAAGTATGAGTGAATTGTAAGAAGGATATTGAGCGCGTTCAATTTGCAAGGCAACTGCGAGTTCCCTAGTAGTTAAATCTCTGTCACTTGCCAAACGATAGTCACGTGAGTTATTTGATCAATGAGGATGCGATCAATAGTAGGGACTAGTAGTTGCCCTGCAAATTCGCCAATTGTCAACATGTACCACTGTTTTTTTTTTTTTTTTTAATTTTCAAGTATCTATTCTATTAGAAAACAATGTTTTTGGTAAAAAACGCCTCTTAAAGTGGGAAAAGAAGAGGGCTTCGTGTTTTTGATTGATTTCTTCAATGAAACTTTTTTTAAATAGTCGGCGTGGGGGCGAATTTCAAAAATATTTACACTTGAGCATTTCGGGCCCCTAGAGCAGGGTTCTCAAACTTTTTTCGCTGCAGCACCCCTACTTACGAGTAGGTTACTTCGGAAAAGAAGAAAATACGGTTTAAATCTTGCGGCATCCTTCTATTTGCCAGAGAACGCCGATGGATGCAACAATGGCTGCTGCTGGAATTCCCTGCTCTTTGCTTCATCCTAAATACGGCTCCTTTTACTTTTCCAAACATTGCAGCTGCTCCATCGCTGTAAATATCCACACACTTGGTCCAATTCAAAATAATTTTTCGGCAGACATTTGTCGATAGTTTTGAAAATTACGTCAGTTTTGAAAATTACCAGTGGTGTAAGTCTCAAACACTTCATTTATCAAAAATTCCTCTGTTTTCATTTCGAATGGATACCTCACAAAAACAAGAAGAACAGCAACAATGCGCGCAAGGTCGTTACTTTCATCAAGCTGTAAACTAAAAAACTCACAAGTTTCCAATCTTCGTATGAGTTTGTTCTCCGCAGACTCTGAAATTGTATAAATTCGCTTGCTCATAGTGCTATTTGACAGGCGCACAATATTAATCTTCTTGGCCTTGTCTGGACCTAACATGCAACTAACAATATCCTTCAGGCAAGGTTAAATCAGTGATTCGGCAATAGTATGGAGCTTTCAAGCTTTTGAAATGTGGCAGTTGCGTTTTCATTTTCATTTTTAGAAATTTTAGATAAAGCGCGGCGTTATTCACGCAATTAGTTTTTCTCATTGAAAAAAAGAAACAATTCCAAAAAAAAAACACTGCCGTGATGAAGATTTCACTTTTACGAAGCGAAATAAGGTTACATTTTTGCATTTGGCCTTATTTGACGACACCCTTGTAACCCCAGTTCCCACTTCACGTGGTAGCAATCACAAATTGTTGTATTTCATTCAACCATTCAAAAAATAAACTCTTTTCGACAGTGACGAGGGAAGACAACTTAGATTTGAAGTATCTTCATGCCTTCACGCAATTTAAGCCTACTTTTTTTTAAATATTGTAGCGGCGCCCCTAGCATACGCTTGCGACACTAAGTTTAAAAACAGGTGCCGTAGAGAAAACATATTCCAAATTGCAGTTTTCTAGCTCGAATTTTGTTTTGTTTCGATAAAACGTTTGGGTGTCAGTTTGCGGATAAAAATGCTTACATTTTATCATCTCGGGCCCCTAGAGAGTATATGTTCCAAATGTCAGCTCGAATTTTAGGGTTTAAAAATTGACAACGGATGGATGGACGGATATGGCTAGATAGCCATAACTGATAACAAATATAAGACGCAACTTATTGGGAGGTGTATACCCAGCTCAGCAAAATATTACACCGCATAATTTTACTACCCCGCAACCAGCCACAACTATTCACTCACTCACTCACTCACTCACTCACTTACTTCTCTTTGCTAACAGTTTATACATAGTAGAAAGGAAAATAGATTTGGAATGTAAAAATTATATTAATTGCACGGGGCTAATATATTCGAGACTTGCTTTCGTGAAAATCAGATGTTTCACAAAAGAGTTGAAACAACGCCACCTATAGTTGAGGATTGTGTATGATGTATGAAAATATATATCAAATTTGACATTTAAATTAAAGGTGGATATAAAAGTGAACAATAGAACGCATCTATAGGAATTTTTAGGGCAATGATGAGATATGCTACAAACTATGAGTAAAAATAATATTACCCTTAGAGGATCTTAAAAGGTAATCCAATTCCGAGGGCAGGCAGACCTTAACGGCGAGGCTATGATGTGAATAAAATGAATCGTAACCCTCCCGCTTTACTGCCTCCCTACTGGGCCACCTATGGGGTTCGCCGGTTGGACCTTAACGATTATTGGCAGGCCTCCCGGCTTGGGATCACTGAGGTCAATCACATGCTGGTGTTGTTGCATTTGTGTGCCCCAGGCCTTTTAAGACCTGCCTCTTTTTTACGAATTTGGCACGTTCATTACTCAAGTAATTATTGGTTGAACTTCCTTTTCACGTCACCAATGATCTGCAGTCAGCGGGACAGTTTCAAGATTTTAAATCTGTCACTAGGCTCAACTAGTAGTGAGCTGCGCTGTTATTTTGGTGGTGCTACTGTGATATTCTTTAGCCCGTTCACGCACGGGCCTCTAATCAACGTTGTATATTATCTCGTAAAAAAATCAAATTTGAATGAATTGGTTTGAAGCTCAGATACATTATAAGATAAACGAGTAGAAAGATTTGCTTCATTTGTTAGTTATCAGTAGTTTCAATCTTCAGAACTTCGTTCAATTATGCATATCCTGGATAACAAATTTCAAAACCAAATAAATAAACTTTGTGTGTTCATCTTGGTAATGGTTTTTCTTGGCAGGCAACTTTTCTTTCAAATACCACAGCAATTAGCCTAATAGAGACCATTTCGAACAACGACAAACACCATCCAAAAACTGGCCACAAGCAACAGCTATCTACTCATAAATTTTCAAAACTGAATTTTTAATGTACTCTCACATTTTATTTTCACATCTGCCACTCACACCGCCCCTGATGATGATGATGCCCACTAAAGGTAATATCTTTCTGACCATAATATAACATTTTGGACGTTTGGAGAGATTTTCACTTGTCCAACACCCTACTTCGGTTCCCACCAAAAATTGTCTAACTTATGCTTGTTCATTTTGGAAAATTTAGCACCTCAAGGTGTATCCTTCTCGCTCGACTTTTCACCGAAAAATAAAAGTAAAAATAAATATCCTCGCCGATACCGACCATTTTCAAATGATGATGTTCATTTCTCATTCGACTTGATAAATGAACCTGCCGGAGATAGCATCTAGAATATTTCTCGTTCGACCATAAACACAAAACTTTTCGATACACACCGCAACAGGAGTTGTTGCTGGCTAGAAACAACCCACCGGCTACACCTGTGCGTATACGTAATTTCTCAAGGGTGTTCTACCGTGTCCGTCGCCTACAGCTCATAATTTTTCTTCATTTCCAAATGGGTAGGATTCGGGTTCGGGTCCGGGTAGCTAAGTATCTCTATCTTACAATTTTGATTTATTCCAGTTTATTTGCTTGGAATGTTTTATGCATTTAATAAATTATATTTGTGTGGATTTCATTGCAAATATCTGCGAAGAAGGTAGGGGTAGCGCGCGCGCAAACACACACACATACAAAGTGAAAAACATTTGAATATGTATAAGGGATTGAGGGATGAGAGAGCAGATTTGCTTCGAGGACGAGTAGAAATCTTCTCTTAACTCTGGGTGGTTTAGCTTTTTGCATCTTGACAAACGTTAAGATTAATGAAGGTGAGCATAGAAATGACAAATGGTTGCTACGGCGTTGTACACATTTAGTGAATGGAATATATTTGAACTGACACACAGTTGTGGGGTGCAGTGTGGGTGCCTGATGGCACACAAAACAATTTGCACTAAATTGTGATGAATTACACGAAAAGAGGGGGAGCGAGGGAGAGATAGAAAAGAGAATTAAATTTTATTTGCAAAACATTATAATGGCGGCAATTGAATTTTTGAAACAGAAGCAGAATCAGTGAACGAGATGAAATGATTTTAATGGTTCTTTGTACTTGGATTTACATAATAAATCACAGTTAAGTGCATCTATTTGTTAGGGGCACTTCACCTAGGTGATTCGAAATGAGATGTAATTTTCATTTGTTGTGATCTATGAAAAATTACTAGACAGCAGAAATAATGTTCGAGTTTGAAGGAGGAATGCTTCAGCTCAACGCATTAATCTTCTCCGAGAGGGTGATGGCTTGGTAATTGTATGTAACATCGACGTCTCCTTTCCTTGTTTTGTTTCAAGTTTATTGCTTTAAACCGAACATTTGCATTTATGAGGTGATGGTTCTCGGAAAATTGCCCCTTAGAAACAACCAGAACCAGATCTTTCTACAGAATAATCCATCTTTGGAATAAGTCTTCTTTGTATCACCTCTAATATGCTAGATATAGGGAAAAATTAAACTCGATTTTAGGACTTCTATCGCAACAAAGACATTGCAACACCATCCTGCTATGTGTTTGATACAACGATTTTGTTACATTTGCATACCAGCACGAATTAAAACAACTTTCGCCGGAATCAGGGCCTGGAAATCAAAAAGAAATATTAGGATTCCTCAATGCTCTGTTCTTACTCCTATTTGCTTTCATAGTTTCGTTGTCTAACTCATCGACCCTACTGTCTCCAAATCTTTATAAATTCCAAATTTCCACTTAATTTCATACTCCTTTATCAGCTTATTGTCCCACCCGTGCTTATTTTACTCCGATCTTGACAACTTTACACTTACAACAATAAAGCATAATTTATTTTTCAAAATCACCATCCCTGCAGAGCAAAGTAGTTCGACTACAAAGTGAAAGATTCGAGTCTTACCAACACGTTAAGTCACTGACCCATTATCCTGTAAAATCAAGCACCGTTTCACTTGAATCGGGGTCTGGAAATCCAGAAGAAATACTGGGATTCCGCAAGGTGCTGTTTTATCTCCTATTTACTTTCATATTTTTGTTGTGTAGCTTATCGTCCCTACTGTTTCTGCTTAGCTTAGTAAATTCCATCACCTAATTGTCCCTCCCGTGCTTATTAAACTCTGATCTTGCCAAAACTTACAACACTAAAGCATAATTTATTGTTCAAAACAACCATCCCTGCAGAGCAAAGTAGTTCGACTACACGGTGAAAGATTCGAGTCTTGCGAAAACATTAAATCTTTTCATTGTCCCTCTATCCTGTGAAATTAGCACTTAGCTGCGTTTCACTTGAATCGGAGTCTGGAAATCCAAGAGAAATACTGGGATTCCACAAGGCACTGTTTTATCTTTTCTTTATATGCAACCATCCCTTTCGAACAAAGTGGTACGACTACAAAGTGAAATATTTGAGTCCAAGGAACACGTTAAACTTTTTCATTGTCACACTATCCTGTAAAATCAGCCCTTTACACATCGCTTTCCCTTAAATCGGAGGCTGACAATCCATGAGAAATACTGGAATTCCGCAAGGCGCTGTTTTATCTGATATTTGCTTTCATATTTTCGTTGTGTAACTCATCGTCCCTACTGTTTCTGCTAAGCTTAGTAAATTCCAAATTTCTGCACTAAATTTCAAACTCGTATATTATTGTCCCTAACGTGCTTTTTAAACTCCGATCTTGCCAACGTTAAGCTTACAACACTAAAGCATAATTTATTGTTCAAAACAACCATCCCTGCTGAGCAAAATGATTCGACTACAAAGTGAAAGATTCAAGTCTTAGCAACACGTTAAATTTTTTGTCATTGTCCCACTATCCTGTAAAATAAGCACTAAGCTGCGTTTCACTTGAATCGGAGGCTGGAAATCCAGAAGATATACTGAAATTCCGTAAGGCGCTGTTTTATCTTCTATTTACTTTCATTTTTTCGTTGCGTAACTCGTAGTCCCTACTGTTTCTGCTAAGCTTAGTAAATTCCAAATTTTTGCACTGAATTTCAAACTCGTTCATCACCTTATTGTTCCTTCCGTGCTTATTAAACTCCGATCTTAACCAGTGTTAAACTTACAACACTAAAGCATAATTTATTGTTCAGAACAACCATCCCTGCAGGATGTAGTTCGACTACAAAGTGAAAGATTCGAGTCTTGGGAACACTTTAAATCTTTTCATTGTCCCACTATCCTTTGAAATTAGCACAATTAACCGGTTTCCTTGTCACTTTTCCATGACTCAATGGAGTGTGTCCGTGCTATTTGCAAACTTAATTCTTCGGCAATTTGTTTTTCCTCTTCAACGCTTCACTTGATACATTTTTGTTTGCAGCCTTCCATTTAAAATCCACAGCATACCAACTCAGCCAACTGCAGTCAAGTCAAGCCACAAAAAATGCATTGATTGAAAATAACAGTACTTTTCCTACTCGCAGCACAAATTAAAGTCCAACTTTAAAGACTTAGCGTTTTACAAACTTTTTACAAGTAACCTAAAATTCCGCAAACAAACAAACAGAAGAAAAAGAAGACATTCTTCAGACCTTCAGCACTATGTTTCCACTCAAAGCTAAAGAATTTCAATTGAGGATCGAAACTCCAACAAGAAACGCGTCCGGAACCCATCCATCCACTTTGCTGTCGTTTATTTATTTTTCTATTTTGCTACTCTTTCGCTAAAGGATATTTATGTGTACTTCTAATTTCTTGCTTACTGTTTCTCCTTCTGTGTAACAACTTCATCCCGCAAAAATGCCATTAAGCTGTCGACATTAGTGTATGTAGTTGGAAATAATGTTTACAGCAAAGGAGTTCTTTTTTGTGTGTTAATAAGATCGGGACAACCTATGATAACTTTAGTCCTTTCCAGGACAATTATTCCCCCCTTTTCGAAAATCAATTAAATCGAAAAGTGAATTTATTGGAATCGTTTCGCAGCTTCGTGTCGGCGGGAAAAGAATAAGCGAGAGATTTATATCCTGGCAATAACAACTGACTTAAATTACAGATTTAATTTTCGGCCCCTTTTTCACCGACAAAAAGGTAGATTACCCCAGTCGGAACGGAGAATTTATTAACCCATCCCAAATTTACATTTATCCACTCTGCGGGTAAACAACAAAAAATAATGAAAAAACTGAATCGAAAAGGACGAAGAAAAAAGGCGAATTGAAACGAAATCTCGCCTTTAGACACTCTAGTCCATTTATCCCACTATTACGGCGGAACGCAGGATCCAATGGACACCTAAGCACCAAACCTGCCTTTTTTTCCCTTTGTATCTATTTGGTGTATTTTTTTTCCAGTGAAGCCGAGCAAAGGCTACACGCGATACTTTTTATGCAAATTTAATACAATTTGCTAATTAAAAAGCCTTCGTCGTCATTTGCAGAAGCTTTATAGGGTCCATTTTTTTTTTCTTACCGAGATTATGGTGGTGGTAGAGCCACCTTTCTCTGGGAGCAATCCGACTTGCCTTTGGCATCATATTTTTCTTTTTTGTCGTTCAATTTGTGTGTTTGTTTGCTCTTGTGCTCCTTTCAATATTGAAAACTTGGACTGAAAACTAAAACAAAACAAAAAAGCAAAAAATAGAAAAATCCCTAAGGCTGGCTTGCGAATTGAATTAGCCGAGGCGACGATTGTGTGCTACCGTTGTTGGCACGTTAAACTTTACTTCGCCTTTGGTAGGGAGTCGGCTGAAAAGTCCTAGTAGCACCCTTTCTACGACTCGGAGCAGACTGATTTGCAACATGGTATGCACACGATTACTCTCCATTAAGTGGCCGTCGTCCTATGTGCCATGTTGTGGAGATAGTACTCGAGTGGTAGTGATGCCATTATTGTCACGACGACAAATGGGTGTGAGAATACATAGATATTCGCGAGGAAACATCAGCAAATTGCCAAAAAATTCTCGAACGTTCTGTGGCCCCTGTTCCTTCGCTTTTGGCTACAATAATGCTCCTCCCTTTTGTTGACCGGAGTGTGATGGTGATTTTATGAATATACTATGGGCTTGTTAATGGGTGATTTAAAACTATTTCGTGGCTATTTTGTAACAATTAATATGTGTGGACACTGTATAGGGACAGCGTGTACAAGGGTTCAGCGGAGGTGGTGTATAAGGGCATTTGGCGGTGATTTATTGAAGAGGAACAACAGTTTATTGGAGTGGGCAACACACACTCCCAGTTGTTCGGCGGGCTGTGAAAGGAATTTCGCCATCAGGACTTGTATTTGCTTTTAAATCGCGTCAGTAATGGGTTTGGTGTGGTTTTAATTGAAAGTTAAATGGAATTTTTCGGTCAGCGAAACAGTGAAGGAGATATAGCTTGGGTGCTGATGTTGTTTCCTTTTTCGGGACAGCGTTTGTGGAATTAAGGGAAGATATTTTGTTAAAAGAAGCTTAATAGAATGAGGCTGCATTTATTTAAGCTTCTTAGATTGTACGAGAAAAGTTGCATTAAGGCTTTGTACCTTCCCCGGACTGTACAGAAACAATTGTCTTCAAAGTTTATGTACAAGGTGGCGCAAAAATAACCTTCCGATGTTTTTTGGCTGTAATTTAAAAAAAAAATGAAAAACTTTGATTCTTCTTGTGGATTATTTTTATTTGGTCTTTTAATTTTTTTTACATCAAGTCGAGAATATGATGTCATGTAAATGGCCGCCGCCACAGTTGATTGTCATTTGAGCCCTTTTTATGGCATTTTCCATCACTTTGGCCAAACCTTCCGGCGATAGGTCCTCACATTGTTGACGGATATTGTCTTTAAGAGCTGCAAGAGTCTGAGGCTTGTTGACATACACCCGCGACTTCAAAAAGCCCCACAAAAAGAAGTCTGGAGCGGTCAAATCAGGCGATCTTGCTGGCCAGTGCAAATCGCCAAAACGGGAGATTAGGCGCCCGGGAAATGCATCCTTCAGCATATCGGTTGTGGCACGTGCAGTGTGTGCCGTTGCACCGTCCTGTTGGAACCACATGTTTTCCAATCCCAATTCATCAAGTTGCGGCAAAAAGAACTCGTTGATCATTGCTCTGTAGCGCTCACCATTCACAGTAACCGTTTGGCCCGCGACGTCTTCGAAGAAAAAAGGTCCGATGACTCCTCCAGCGAAAACAGCACACCATACAGTGACTTTGAGCGGGTGTAATGGCTCTTCGTGGGTTACACGCGGATTTTCAGTGCCCCAGAAGCGTAAATTTTGCTTATTTACGTACCCGCTAAGATGGAAATGGGCCTCATCACTCATGATTATTTTCGATGAAAAATCATCTTGCTCTTGGTGGTGATTAAGGATGGCTTGAGCGTATGTTAGACGCGATTGGCGGTCAGTAGCTAACAGCTGATGCACCGTCTGGACTTTGTACGGAAACATCGTCAAATCTTGTACCAAAATTCGCTGTAAAGACCGTCGACTGATACCCATTTGCGTGGCACGTCGTCTGGTCGATGTCGACGGCGCTTCCATGACATCTTCGGCTACAGCAGCAATATTCTCTGCAGAACGGCTACTCCGGGGTCTGCCACGCCTGGCAGCATCTCGCGTTGTGCCAGTCTCTTCGAGGCGAGCGGCTAAACGTCGCAGTGTTTCACCAGTAGGCGTTGGACGGGTAGGAAATCTGCGACGAAATTCACGTTGTGCCAAAGTCACCGACCGATTATTGCTCAAATAAATAGTCACCAATATTCCGCGTTCTGGAGCAGTGTAGCGTAACATTGTTTATTAACGTGTATTTCGCATGTGTTTACTACACAAATGTCAAAAAAGAACTGACATTAGGGGCCAATCGCAAAATTTATAGCATTTTCTGATAGGAGGATTACTTTTGCGCCACCTTGTAGAAGGACATCAATAAATGGCTTTATGCGCAGTTAGGGTGAAACACACAAATTTACTGCATTCAAACCGCATGTACTTCTAAAAGTACAAAATAAATTAAAGTAAATACAGCTCACGGAAGTTATGTTGCCGCACCCTGTCTAATACCGGCTCAGTTGGTGCTGTCATGGTCAAAGCGGACATTCTACGAACCCAGTCAAAAGGCAATGAACCCTATCGAGGTATCCATTCGGAGGAAGTTCCGAAACGAAAGGCAAATCCAATCGGAACTCAGATTGCGATTGAGGTATCCGTTTCGGAACAAGATAAATAAAGCATACAAACGCATTTATTTGACAGCGAATTAGCTGCTTTAAATCCATTACAGTGTGAAATACTTTGCGATAAATCTATAAATCAGTTTCAAGTGATCGCTAATGCGGGCCGACTTGACCATTAAACATCAAAAATTATATTTTTTTATTTTATTCCGTTCAATTTTTACCACTTTTCCATTTTACTTAAAATAATCCGCAGCATTTTCTTGTCTGAGAGTTTCGAAAGAGATTTGCTGTGTATCTGTCAAAAGTAAGTGACCTAAACGCGGTACAACGCAATGCGACTATACGTCATCGGAGAATTTTTCCGAAAGTTGTATCGGAACGGATACCTGAATGAAATTTCGATTTCGTACAAATCGGAGAAAATTCCGTTCCGAACTGATACCTCGATAGGGCCGAATATCAATCAAAAAACGTTCCTATACAATCTCAAAAAGAGGCAGCCCTAAAATCTTTACAATATGAAACAAATACAACATCACCAGCAATTTGATTGGCGACGTGATTCGAAAACAAAAGATCTGCCGAAGGTTTTTGAGTTCAAACCGGTAAACCACACCGTCGGACAGGGAAAGATGCAGTTAAATGGCAGGGTTTTGATCCCTCTAGTGCAGATTATAAACTCGTCGTTAAAGGAGAAGAAATCTCCTTATCATCTGCCAAGAAACCATCAGAAAAGCCGAGACTGGGGTTTCACAAAATCACACTCTCGAAACTCCCGGTTTTATGATGAATGCCGGCAAACAAATGCAGCAAAACAACTTGTCTAAAAAGCGTCGCTGCAGAAAAGGGCTAGAGTCGCTCGCGAGTTCTACGAACAAAATAGGAGGGAAGAGCGTATCTATGCTTCTCCGTTGGAAAAAGAAAGACCATGAGCCTTATTGCGAAGATCAATCGACAGTTGATAATTGACTATTTTCAATGTGTGCTATTGTGAACGAACGATTCTAAAGGATTTTGTCAATCGCAGTCAATTAAAAAAATTCCAATGACAAAAATACCAAATGAATCGTTCGTTCACAATAGCACACATTGAAAATAGTCAATTATCAATTGTCGATTGATCTTCGCATTAAGGCTGCATGAGAAGCGCGCGGTCGAGGCAATAGAGAGGTGCTACTCCGGGAACAATATTCGGAAGAAAAAAACGTACACGGGAATAAAATTAGAGAAATGAATAAACAGATTTGAAGGATAAAAGTTAGCAATCCATTTCATCTCATTCTCAAGACAACATAAATATTAGGCACTAGCTGACCATGCTCGTCTTGCTCAAATTTATAACGTCCCTTCCCATTATATGAATATACAGTGAACTCTCTCATAAGCGGACACTCACGGTACCAAGAAATTTGTCCGCTTATTAGAGGTGTCCGGTTATGAGAAAAAATATTTCATTGACAACCTTTAAAAAAGAAACAAGACATATGCATTTATGGCACCTATAACATTTTATTTTAAAATGGAATGCATTTTTTGTGATAAACATTAATTGTAGGTAATAAAAAGGATAATAACAAAACATAAATAAGAACAAAGCCCTTAAAAATTCATTTTTGCATTACATACTTGAAACTGTATTTATGCTTCAAATTATGCATACACTTACACACAAACCTACGTATTGCGCTGCGCCACGAGAATTTTAGTCGGATAGTCGACAGACGGCCGCCGGCGCCGCAGCCTACTATGTTTACATTCTTTACCGTTTTTTTTTTAATTTTTTGCTGGGTATCAAGGGCAAAGCGAAAGAAAAGGAAAAGAAGCAAACAAAATAAAAGACAACGACGTGTGCCAAATGCGTTTTGTCCGTTTAAGAGAGAGTGAAATTCTAAAGCGGCTATGAAAACTGGTGTCCGTATCCGGTTATAAAATAGTCCGTTTATGAGAGAATTATTTACATTAAAAATTGTGTAGATTATTCCGTTCTTTGAAATTTGTCCGGTTATGAGAGGTGTCCGCTTGTGAGCGGTGTCCGTTAGTACACTGTACTCTCAGTGTGACTCCCTCTCAATCTCAATTACATTTCATACCCTATCTTTTTCAATCCCATGCGCCACAAAAAAAACAACACAAACTACAAAAGGTGCATAATAAAAAGAAAGAAAAAGCACACGCACAAAAGGTACAGAGAGAGAAACAGATTTGTGCCGCACACACACACAAATTTTCCTCCACTCAACGCTGGGAAAATCCAACGATCTAGCTTCAATCGAACATTTTACTTTTTTTGAAATGTATAAAATGTATAGTTTAATGTTTATTGTTCAACTTCAGGATAACCTACAAACATGATTTATATCTTAAAATCTTTGTGCATAATTGAACTTTATATTAAAAAAAATCCCGTTTCATTTGGATGAGTCATTCCAAAGCTAGGAGCTAGAAAGCATTCGAGAGTTGCAACTTTTCTTAGATATCCGCTTCTGGACAGCGGATGAAGCATTTTCCGCGGTAAAAAGTAGCCTATGTTCATCAGGTATAATGTCATTTTTCAAATCGGTCCAGTGGTTTCGGAGCCCATTCGAAACAAACAAATAAACAAATCTTTCCCCTTTATAATATTAGTATATATTAACGGCACAAAACCTAGCTTCTCCAACCATTTTCTGTGCGAAGTGGAAGGGACCTACAATTTAAAGCCGAATCCAAGCGGCAATTTGATAAGCTTCTTATGACAGTAGATACTCTTGGATATTTGTCAGACCTTCGCAAGAGGTGGAAAAAACTTTTAGGTGTTACTTGGCCCCGGCGATATATGAACCTGAGACCTTTAGATTAATAGTCGAGCACACTCAAGAAAGAAAAATAAAAAAATATATATTAGGCATTAACGGCCCATACAGGACCTAAAATCTAGCTTCTCCAACCACTTTCTTTGCGAAGTGGAAGGGACCGAACGGCAAATTTGAGAAGACAATTGATACTCTTGGATGTTTGTCAGACATTCGCAAGAGGTGGGGCAATGGAAAAAAAACTCTAGATGTTACTTGGCCCCGGCGGGAATTGAGCAGGGGACCTTTCGATTAGTAGTCCGACAAACTAACCATTAGCCAGTGCTCCCGACACACTCAAGAACCACAATTAAATACAGAGCTGTACTTATCTGGCGTGTATCGTGTCTAATTTTTTTTTAGTCGAATCCCCTTACCCAACTCAAGTTTTCAACGGTGGAGTGAAATAATGGCAAGCGAAATAAAACCAAATATTTCACTTTCTATTGGTGCTATTTTCTACAATTTTACGAGGTTTTATTTAAGCATTTGGACTCATTGCACTCACTGGGTAAATTAATTTGTTTGGCCTTAATTCACTTTCACAAAGTGAAACAAGGCCAATTGTTAAAAATGTTTACGTTTGGCCTTATTTCGTTTGGCGTCATTTCACTCCTCCGCTTTCAACCAGCAGTCATATAATGGTCAGTAAAACAGATGATCCAAATTAACACTGTCTATAATTGTGCGCATTGCTTCCAAGTCTGTATTTTTCAAACCTATCTAACTTTGGCAAAATGTATCGCCGGAAATTCCATTCATTCAATTTCACGTCTGCGCTTGTCATATTAGTTTGCACATTAAATTCGGCATTTCATAAATTTAATTCTAGCTTCCACCAAAAATTATACCATGAAAAAATAATGCCATTTCAGCATTAATGTGCTTTCTAAGATGTAAATTGAAATTTTTAATACGTTTTTAAATTGAAAAATATAAAATGAAAATTCCTCCGACGCTTTATATAACCGACAAAGTATTACACAAAAAACACCTACTAAATTCCAAATCGGTTGTACGTTTGAATGGCAAATTTATTTCAATTTCTTGGCCATCTAAAAAACCGTCTATCAATCGCAACCGAATGGCATATAACATCATCCTCCGTCAATTGCATTAGGACTCAATTTGCCATAACCTCATAACGCCCAACCCAGCTCCGCCCTCCAATTATGTCGGCATAAAATATGTTTATTTGTCAATAACCATTTTTTGTGTGTTAAAATTAATCGACAAACAGCCAACAGAAAAAAAAAATTAAATCGCAGAAACATCTTGGCCATTAAATAGTCGAAAAAGTGAACAAAAAATTATCAAACATTTGCGCAAGATAACGTTTCATAGAACATTTAGCGCGTTCTGGAAACAAATGCAGAAAAGACATAACAGTGCGCACCATTAAGGTTGATCCCTAAACTGCATCCCATTCCACACATCCCTTGTGGACAATCATTCATTTATATGAGCCAAGGGAGAGATCTTTTATTTTTTTATAGAGACTCGTGAGGGCCAGCAGATATGGCAACGAAATATTTCAACTGTGTATCTCCGTTGTTGGTCAAGAAAGGACCGGGCATTGAAATAAACGTTTTGACGATTTTTTTCGAGTCGACAGGAGTCCTCTTCGAATAATCATCGCATGGGCTTTATATCAGTGTTATTGGTATACAAATTTTTTGTCCGCTATACCACCCTCGTGTAACGGATAAGGAGCGCAGTAGGAAGGTTAAAATGAGAAGAAAAAACTTCAGAATTGTCCCCAAATGGGTTTTTAGAGGGCGGTTTATTTTGATATCCACTTTGATGTCCTATTTTTGTGTTCGTCCTCGTCTTCCTTTGAGATTCTTTAATAAGTCAAGACATAAATGATAAATTGGGTAGAACCGCACCAGTACCATTGCCATCACATCATTCATGTTACTCTCTGTCGTTCTGGAATATATCTTTATAGGTTTTTATTATATTTTGTGTTTGCTTCTTAAATGCAGATGCGAGTTGTTGTGGTGGGTACGAGTTACGAGAGTAGGTGTAGATTTTAAGGAGCGCAGTGGTAGTGTTGGGCAGACGGATTTATCGTCTCGAAGGAAACATTTTCTATTAAATAAAGTGGGGGGTATTTTGTCGGTCCTTCCAAGTACAGTTTTTTCTTCTTTTATTATTATTATTCTTTTTTCCAAATCGTAAAAAGTTTTACAAGTTTGTGTAGGAGTAGGTATTTCAATAGGAGCAGCTCTCACGCAGTGGCGATGACTTCAATTAGAGCATGTTTTTTTGTTGGGCTTGTATGTGTGTGAAAAGTTTAAAGTATTTTTAGCCAATTTAATGCTAAACCTTAAAAGTTAGTCTTGTTGTTTTTTTTTCCTCTTTCTCCGCTTAATGGAACAATGGAGTAATAATCAAAAAAAAATATTATGTAGCCATAATAAAGATGAAGACGAGAAGCAATTCATAAGTTTTATGCGAATTCATGTATGCAGTAAATATTGTTGTAAGTTGGGAGTAAACAAGTGAGAATTCTTTTTTTAATATACGAAGCTATTAAAATTTGAGGAATATTCATCGTTGTGTAAAAATGAGGAAGCTGTAGCATAACTTTTGGTAATTTTAGTAAATCTATAAAAATAAACATATTTGCCTGCTTTTTGAACTTTAGGCAAGTTTGATATTTGCAATTATTACACATTGTTGTAGGGCTGGTGTTATTCGGAAATTCAAAAGCTAAGTAGAGCATATCAACTCGCACTGGCTCTAGCGCTGTCGTTTTTCAATTCTAAAGAGAAACCCATTTGGAAACTATTTCCGTGAAAGAGGAGCCTTGGAAAAAGGAACAAATATTTCGTGTAAGGATAAATCCATTAGATTGTATGAGTAAGGTTTACAAACAAATTAAGTCGTCCCTAAATTAAAAATGAAAAATCTTAGTTTTTTTTTGGCTGGATTTGGCTTATTGTTGCTTGTTTGCCTTCAATGCTGTAGATAAAGATGTTGCTTTGGCAACTTTTTTGATCGTTCTGTGCTTTTTTTTTCCTTGGACTGTGGTGGCGGCGGTAGTCTGTCTGTCTGTCTTTAAATAAATAAAAATCGTTAAGCTTACTTATCCATGTTTCCAAATATGTTTTTCTCGACTCCAGCCATCTGATACGAGCAAAATCAGGACTCTCCACAGTTTTCGCAGTTGGTAGTATCGCTTGGTAAAAGACAGCAACTTGTTTTATGTCTTTTCTGCTGAGAGACAATAACGATGCCGCAGATTTCTTACAGACGTCGGGAAGTATTCATTTAGTATGTCTGCATCCTGGAAAGTCATGCCGTCTGCGGTTGTGCCTACAAGAAATCCAACCGTCAATTTCCCGAGACATATGACCTAAAGCTGGATCAGGTAATGAGAAGTCCTCCTCTGAGTCATGTCTGACAAGTTCATCGGATATCTCCTCGTCATGACTCTGGACCCAGACTAGACTATGGGCTTGACTACGCTCCGAGCGTCAGAGCGGCAAAACTCTCAGCGACCAGAAAAAATTAAAACATGAGATTGTATGATTGCGACCGCGTAGTTGTTGAGCTACCGAGCGACGTCAATTTTAACAAACAAATAGGTTTTGGTTTCACTAACGTTCTACAAATAAATAGGAATCGTTCAGCAACTTACTTATTGAAATATTCTCAAAAATGTTCTCCTCGAAGTCGGACACAAACAATTTGTCCTAAGAAAGAATGCAATTATGTGCATTCGAAATCTAACTGTCATGAACGATGTATGACAATGGATTAGAGGAGGGCATTTTTTGCTTGAAATAGAGATGTGCAAATAATGTATGCAACGAATATTCGCTATGAAATTGAAATACACTCGACAGCAAATAAACCGGACCACCCGCTACGTTCAAACTCTGATTCGATTTTCTTTTAAAGTATAAAACATACAACTAAAAAAGTAGTACCAATAGAAAGTGCGTTATATGTTGAATAAAATGAATGGAAACTCATTGGGATTATTCAATTAATTCTGTGTTTATTTAACGTTATACAAAAAAGAGTCGTTTTCCAGTTGTGTTAATTAATATAATCATAAAATTAAAAAAAAAAAAATCTAATAACAAAGAAAAAAAAATGTTGGTCAATATCTGGTATTGCCTCCTCTTGCTTGGATAACTGCCAGCATCCTTGCATTCATCGACCTCACGAGCCTGACGATGAAATCTTGAGGAATAGCATTCCACTCCTCTTTAAGTGGATTCGCAGCTCTGGAAGCCTTGTTGGGGCTCGAACCCGACGTTTCAGCTCATCCCATAAATGGTCTATCGGATTCAAGCCCGGGCTTCGAGCTGGCCAGTCCATCGTACGAACGCCGACGTCCCGTAGATACTGGGTCACCACATATGCAGCATGAGGCCGTGCGTTATCTTGCATTAACAGCATATCCTGCCCGATACGAGGGCGGGTCAATAAGTCCGTGACTTTTGGAATAAAACACAGATTTTTTGATAAAAAAATAATTTTATTTTTCAACGTAGTGTCCCTTGAGCGCTATAAACTTTGTCCAACGCTTCTCCAATTTTTTGTATCCCTTCCAAAAAAAATGATTTGTCGAGGTCCTCAAAATAGGCCTTTATTTGCGAGATGACTTCATCATTGGAGTCAAATCTTTTTCCACCAAGCCATTTCTTCAGGTTTGGGAACAAGAAGTAGTCGCTCGGAGCCAAATCTGGAGAATAGGGTGGATGAGGGAGCAATTCATAGCCCAATTCATGGTTTTTTGCCATGGCAACTGCACATGTGTGCACCCTTGCATTGTCTTGGTGGAAAAGAACTTTTTTCTTGGCCAAATGAGGTCGGTTTTTTTTCAAATCGTCATTGAATCGGTCCAATAATTTGGCATAATATTCCCCATTGATTGTTCTTCCCTTTTGAAGGTAGTCAATGTGGATTATCCCGCGTGCATCCCAAAAAACAGTCGCCATAACTTTATTGGCTGACAAACCCACCTTGGCCTTCTTTGGCGCCGATTCACCCTTAGAAACCCACTGTTTTGACTGTTGTTTGGTCTCTGGTGTGTTGTGATGGATCCATGTTTTGTCCACGGTTACAAAACGGCGCAAAACCTCCTCCATATTGCGATTAAACAACGCCAAACCTTCCTGTGAAGTTGTTACACGATTGCGTTTGTGGTCGACTGTGAGCAAACGCGGCACCCATCTTGCGGAAAGCTTTCTCATGCCCAAGTGATCATTCAAAATTGAAACCACTGAGCCATGCGAGATCCCTACGGTTTCCACAATCTCTCGCACTTTCAATCTTCGGTCGGCCAACACCATATCGTGAATTTTTTCGATTGTTTCGGGTGTAGAGACCTCAACTGGGCGTCCAGGACGTTCGGCATCTTCAGTGCTTGTACGGCCACAACGAAATTCAGTAAACCACTTTTTTACCATTGAAATCGATGGTGCAGAGTCCCCACAGTATTTTTCAAGCTTAGCCTTGGTCTCGGTAATGGTTTTTTTTCGCAAGAAATAATGCTTAATAAGCACACGAAATTCACTTTTTTCCATTTTCTCCTCAAATTAGTGAGTAGTCTGATAAAAATAGCTGTCAAACACAAACTAACTGACGCAGCAAGTTTAAATTTTGACAGGAGTCAACTGACAGATGCCTGTTGACAGGAGCAGTGTTGCCGTTTCAGTAAAGAGGTCAGAAATTCAAAAAGTCACGGACTTATTGACCCGCCCTCGTATATTCTGCGAAAGGTAACACATTGGTTTAAGTGGCTGTAATTCCCGTCATCTGACGAGGGAAAACACAAGTAGCGCAATGAGCGCCGTTTTGATAAAGGTAACACATGGTCTGCGAAGATTTCAGAAATGTAGCGATGAGAAGTCAATCCACGTGTACGGCCCATTGGTTCGCTGAAAACTAAAGCTGTATGAGCGGTTAAGGAGATGCCCCCAGACCATTACAGTTCCTCCTCCATAAGCAACAGTTTCCTCGACATTGAGAATATCGTTCACCAACGCGACGATATACTCTCTGACTTCGATCACTTACATGTAGACTCACCCTGGACTCATCAGTAAAGAGTACATTACCACACTGCTCCAACGTCCAATCCCTATGCTTTCGAGCAAATTCAAGGCGTGCTCGACGGTGATCTACGGTTAATGCTGGGCCTGCTGCAGCTCTCTTTGGAGTCAGGTTATGATCAAAAAGTTTCCTTCTGACGGTATACGAACTTATGAACACTTGGTGTTCGTTCCGCAGACTTTGAGATTTCGCAGAATAGTAAGTTTAATAAACCGATCATCTGCTGCTGATGTAGCCCTAGGTCTGCCCGTATCTGGACGTCGATCGAATGCTCCAGTCTCTAGGTTGCATCGAAGATCTGCTAATTTGAAGTCTTCCAACGACCTCACGTTGCGCAACGCCTGAAGTAGTGCTACAGCTTGAGCTGCTCCCTGAGGTGTCGTATCCATTATTAACAACGTACAAAAAAAAACACAAAAATACACGCGGCTGAGCAAACACTGGACTAAATCTAAAAAAAAATTATAACAGACACTGACTAACCTCATTGTAGAAAAAAGAACGATAATCGCGAAATCTAGACAAAACAAAGCAAATCGTTAGCATTGTGTTTCTTGCTTGATTACAATGTGAGTTAACGGTACTTAAGAATAAATTTAAAAATAATTTTAATTGGACTTTCTGTAGGCACCACTTTTTTAGTTGTATACTTTTATACTTTTAAAGAAAATCGAATCAGAGCTTGAACGTAGCGGATGGCCCGGTTTATGTGCTGTCGAGTGTATATACAACATATTTATTCTCTTCTTCCCATTGCTGTAATTTGTAATATTCCAACTCGTGCATTTCCTATTTGAACATTTCCACACAGAAGTGAACCACCTACCAACTGTTTATTTGCTGTCGAGTGTAGAATGCGATATTGTTAAGCATATGCATTTAAATAATGTTAAATGTTAGTTATTAGTTTTGTTCTTTGCAAATTTAACTATTAATTTTGGGGAGGCATTTTGATTTATGAGGAGCCCAGTGCTCAGCAAACAAGCCCTTCCGACAGCGCTGAGTGGCTCTATTACCAGCAAATTTGAAATGGCGCCTATTGTACTTTGAAGGTGTTCTCTTAGAAAAACGTTATTTTCCTGTATCAGCAATTTGATCTAATGATTGAACCATGGGTAACTCTTTAGGCTTAATAACTATTGTTAGTCTGGTTTATTATTCCGAGTGGCGTTTTAGTTGATCGACTCTTGTCGTTATTTGAGTCGTAGCGGTTTTGTGTAGTTTTAGTGTCTGTATTACGGGAGCGGAACGAAATCGAATTGAGGTCGAACCGGCGAAACTTACAGGCAGACCAGCAGGGATTTTGATGGTTACCCCGCCGTAAAGGGAAAAGAAGAACATTACGGGAGCGAAAAGACTCGAGTGTTGTTTCATTTATACTCCACATACGTTTTACAGAAAAAAACACACTAAAACGACACAAAACCGCTTCGATTCAAATAACGACAAGAGTCGATCACGACTGCACTCGCAATAACGGTGAATATAGAGATTGCTATATGTAAAATGTAACCAACTTTATATGACGGAAGATGGACAGCTGCTGTACGGAACCAGACGAATTCATTTAATTTTCTATTCTCTAAATATTATTTTCGCTTTCTAACGCTTATCCGGTTGATTGCGCCTGCCTGGTAATCCAATTCGTGTGCCCTAGAATCGTGAAAACAGGTTTGCGCATAAAAATGTTGCTTCAGCGAATCCCGTGCGACCTTTAGCTCGTGGCCTAAGTGCGTTGTGTTTACTTTTAGCTTCTTTACATTCAGATAATCAAATAAAATGTTTATGTATGAAAAGATATACACTATCAGTTCTGTGTCGTGGAGTGCTTAAAGCAAGCAACTATCACGAGCCAAAATTTGCCGACACTAAAAGTGCTCCCACAGGCTCATCATTTAGTGCAGGTGTTAGTAAGGACAAAACAATTAAAAATACAATAATTATGTGCCTATAAAATACTAACACAAACACAAATCATGCAAATAAATTAAGACATTAAGGTATTATTACGCAGAATATTTTTCAGCTTAATTTTACTAACATGCAAGTCATTCACATGATCATTTATATTATAGATTCTACTCATGCGACTAATAGTCTCATGCCTCCCATAATTCGTTCTATGATGGGGGCTAAACAATAAATCAACACTACGTAAATTATGGGCACCACACCGAAAATTAAATGCAATAGATGACAGCAAGTCAGGTGCATCTATTTGACCTGATATAAGCTGCTGTAAAAAAATGATATCGCTATTAAGCCTTCGTTGAGAAAGGGGTAACATTTGAAGAAGCTTAATACGCTGACTGTAAGGAGGAAGGTTAAAAGGATCATCCCATGGAAGTCCTCTAAGTGCAAATCGAATAAATTTACGTTGAATGGCCTCTATTCGATTTGAATGAATGTTGTAGAGCGGCGTCCAAACTTGTGAAGCATACTCTAGAATCGGACGGACAAAACAATTGTACAATGACATAGTAACGTATGGGTCATTAAATTCTTTCGCCCACCTTTTTACGAAGCCCAGCATAGAATTAGATTTATTAACAATAAAATTGATATGCTCGGCAAAAACCAGTTTGGGATCGAAATAAACCCCAAGATCCTTAAAATTATCAACATTACAAAGAATATGTCGAGACAAAGAATATTGAAAGGTGGAAGGTATATTCTTTCTAGAGAATGTCATATGTTGACATTTAGTAGGGTTCAGGGATAAACCGTTTTTATCACACCAATTGGCGAAGCTATTAATGTCAGATTGAAGAAAAATTTTATCTTGCTGACTAGTGATAGATTTAAATATTTTCATATCATCAGCGTAGATCAGGATATTACTGTGATTTATACATCATTAATGGCTAGTATAAATAGAATTGGTCCGAGGTGAGTACCTTGGGGAACTCCAGACTCAGCTGTAAAAGATACAGATAGCGATCCTCTAAATTTGACTTGATAAACCCTTGATCTAAGGTATGAATTAACCCATTTCATGAAACTTGGTGGGAAACCAAAAGCCCTGAGCTTAAACTCGGTTATTTCATGGGACAGCTGGTCGAAAGCTTTAGAGAAGTCAGTGTATATGCAATCCATTTCGTCCTTATTCTCTAAGGCATTAGAACAATCATGCAAGAAACTTAACAGATTAGTGACAGTGGATCTGTTTCTTACAAATCCATGCTGTTCATTGCAAATTAAATTGCGAAAGCTTTGAAATAGGCCTATAATTAGTGATATCACCACGTTCGCCTTTTTTAAATACAGGTGTGATAAAAGCACTTTTCCATAGATTAGGGAATTTACCTGTACTAATGAACAATTCAAACAGATACTTAAGATATGGAGCAATTGCATGACTACATTTTTTAAGAACAATCGGTACAATGCCATCAAGACCTGATAAATAATCATTCTTCAGAGAAGAAATACATTCTAGAATTGTTTCCAAGTCAAATGAGAAGCTACTAAAACTTATTTGGGAACAGCTAGTTAGATAACTAAAATATTGCTCATCTATGTGAAGAGGGGTCACCCTAAACGACTTACTGAAATAATCTGCAAACATATTGCTGGCATCTAGCGAATCAGCAGTTGTAGAGCTATTGTAAGTAAGTTTCGATGGATAACCATCGGTTTTTTTCTTAGAATTAACAAATCCCCAAAAAAGTTTGGGGTCCAATTTTAGAGAGCATTCCATTTTACTTATGCAGTCAATATATAAGTTGCAGGATAAAGATTTGAACTCATTGAATAATGTGAGATCTGTTCAAGATCTGAATGGCAGAAATTTTTTAAATAGTTCTTCCAAGCCCTATTACGTCTGTTTCGTATCGATTAGATATAGTCAATAAATAGTCATCCATAATGCCATAATCCATAATCCCACTCTCTCTGTCATACCTCGCCATTTTGGCACTTTTGATAGAAGTAGGTACACAGAAATATTAATATTGATATTTTTATAAGTCCAAATGCGATCTGAAAGGAAAAAAGCAAAACGTTTGTTTTTGTAGAAGCACTTAAGCATTTCGTTTTAAAACAACTTCAAATGGCTCACCTAAATAACGATGGATTTCGACTTGACTCACTGTTTGAGCGACGATATGTACCTACCTTCATTTTTAAAACCAAACTTGAGACAAAAAAAAATCAATACAATAAAAATTCCCAACAATTCCGTAGAACACAAGATGTAAGTATATTTACTGAACAATAAATCCAAAAATGCAATGGATTGTAGAGAAAACTGCTTACCAAAACTCCACTCGTCAAGTCCTTACATTCTCGAAAAAACTTTTCTTCGATGGTTGCCTTCAGAGAAAATTGTTCGCGAATAAATTCTGCTTCCTTTTGACGACGTCTACGTCCATCTTGAGAGCTGCATGATTAGAAGTTTTTTAAGCATTCATTCGCCTTTTATTTTTAATGCTTGGGTATAGTTGCTTTTTGATTTCTTTTTTGGGTTGTTGTTGTTGCTACCAAATTTCAAAGGACCGCCTGAATTCAAAAAAAACTTTAACGAATACAGTTTATGCAAACAAAAAATGAAGCTTCTCGGAAACTTGCTACTTCTTCTCCTGTTTCGTTTTAAGCGACTCGTTATGGAGTATCGCGAAGTTTTCTAATTTTCACCGGAAATAAACAACAGGACATGAAAGACAGTAGTCAACCGTGCAAAGAAGCAAATGTATACATGGACATGTGCTGTTTTTTTTCTGTTTTTATAAATATTTACCCTCATTAAAAGTTTGTTGGGTTTTGTGTAATTTTTGTTTCTATCATCTTAAGAAACGAGAGAACTCAGCATACAATTTACTCAGCGCTGCACTTTCGCAAGCGTTTTTCTTCGTCATCGTGTCGTTTTGTGTTTTATTGAAGCGAAGCCTTAAATGTAAAGAATTTCGCTTCTCACTCTCGAATAAATAATTAAAAAGTATCCCTTGTTATAAACTCGTAGCTATGCTGGGTGGAGTGCCTTTTTATTTGAACAGCGGAAGGAAATCCAACGGCGGCGGCGGACATTCGCTCTGGACATAATAATTACACCTTGCTTGCGCTAATTAAGGATAGTGAACTGCTGGCTGGTAGAGATGCATCAACTAGGATGCTCTCGCTTGAGTAACAGTTGCCTCTGATGAAGTGGGAAAGAAATTAATTGACTTTAGTCTTATAAAGTCTCAGTAATGTTGTTTCGCTTGTTTATTTTTTTTTTCATTATTTTTCACTGAAAAATAAATAAAGTTCGAGAAGGCATTTTTGTCTTATTCTTCTTTTTCTTGGCGGATGTTTGTACAAGGCGGGTGGACCATAAAACGCACAGCGAGGGGTAGCAGTAATTCTGACAAATTGGATTTTCAATTTAGCTGTATTTAAGGTAACTTTGCCTCACCTTTTCGGTAAATAATTCCATTTTGTAGAAGACGGGAGACAATTTGTACGGCTATAGGGGAGAGGTGGTTTTATGGAGCTTTTCGTAGCCTGATGTTTTAAAGGGTTTATCTACTCTGAAGGATCTCTCTTGGGTCGTCAGGATTTTACTTTTATGAATAATTGCTTTGTCACTTAGGCTTAAACCCTATTTGACAGATATCTAAATACTAATCAATGTTTTCTTTTTCTTTTTTATTTTCAGGTGAGTTGTTATGGATTCCTTAACGATGTAGAATGGTGGTGGGAAGATAAGTTAAATGGAGACATATTATATTGGATTTCGGTAAGTCCATAGGCGGTCTGTTGAAATGGGAGCATTACGTCCAGATACAGATAGTATTTTCGTCGTTGATCGCACGAGTACGATACTTAGACCCTGCAAAATTATAACGGATTATTGTAGAGCATAAAAGCATTTTATATTACAGTGGATTGGGGTCTATTTTCTCCGCCTCTTTAAGGCGAGCGGGGCAACTTTCTAAAAAAATATATTTAAAAACAACGGCAACATTAACAATCAAATACTATAACTGTATCAAACACAAAAATCTGTTCTGTTATTTTGTTTTTTAATCAAGTTATTTTTATGAATAGTTTCCACTCTGAAACCAACAGTCCTACTTACGAACTCGCTAAGGGTATATTCAGTCGTCTGGCAGGCGCGTCTATCAACAGTTTCAACGATATCTGGGTGAAAGAAAATTGTCCTTCCCGCCTTAACGGGGGAAATAGACGCCCCTTCCCTCCCCCTTCCCTCCTATTATAAAAAATGCTCGTATTTTATCAACATCGATTCTCAACTTGAGGGGTCGCAATCTGTCCACAAAACAAAACCCTTAAACTAATTCTCCGAGACCCCACCAAATTCCTGCACCGACATGTTGATGCGGTGCCATGAAACAAGGCCAACTGAAATAAGACCAAATGTGTTCATTTGGCCTTATTTCGCTTAAAGGAAGTGAAATATGGCCAATCTTCAACGTTCGGCTTTATGTTACTTTTTTGAAGATCGAATTGGTTATTTTTCTTCCTTAACGGCGAGGCTGTAATCAGAATCAAAGGGATCATAACCCTCCCACTTGGCTGCATCCCTACTGGTCCGTCTGTGGGGCTCGCCGATTACACCTCAATGAATATTGGCAGGCCCGCCGGTTTTGGATCACTTCTTTAAGGCCAATCAAACGCTGGTGGTATTGCATTTATGTGGTTGAGTTTTCGGCCTGCATTTTTTTACGATTTCAAAACGTACATGTTCCCATTTATTGTTGTTTGATAGTCCTCTAACGACAGCGATGATCTCCAACATTGTCAACCCAACCCACAGGACAAATTCAGATATTTAATGCGTCGCTAGGTTCACATTATTGGTCCATTTGCCTTGAAGTGTTCATCTTATTCGCCCTTTACGACTAGCGCTGTTTTTCGGGGAACGCTTCAGTGGTATTCTTATCCCCAACCTACACGGGCCTTTGTATAGAATTGGTTCAATATTCCTTAATAGCCGTTTAAAGTGAAAACAGATATAGGGGTCGGGGTCTGCAGAGCAACTATAGATAGTCAGGTCGGGTCTGAAAGCTTAACCCCCCTATTACGGTTAGCGAATCGAACTTTCGTCTCTAATTGAATTAACATCTAAAAGTAGGCAATACGTTTAACAATAACAACTGAAAAAGGTTGTGTTATATAATATGAAAAATGTTTTCAGTTGTTTCAAAGTTGAGTATGAGATACATTTCAGTTGATTTGCAATTGTTTAAAGTGTTGCCTTCTTTTAGATGTTGATTTAATTTGAGTCGAACGTTCGATTAGTTAACCATTATAGGGGTGAATCAAATATTAATATTTTTCCTAATAAACTGGTTTTGTTGTGTATGCAACCCTCCTAACTCAACCTGACCCACTCGGGAAGATGATTGAATTAAAAAAAAAAAAACTAGTTGTGTCCTTAGCTTAGGGAATATCCTTAGGGCCCTATCCGTAGGGAATATTCATTTTGACCAATAGTCTATACATGCCTTAATGCTGGTCATTGACCTCTTAAAGCTTCTATATTTGAGATCAGCATGGTCGTCTATCCATCAGTCATTAATTTTGTGGGCCTTAAAATCAATTTAGAAAGCTGAATTCGGGAACATTTATACTCTGTATGGGGCCGAAATAATCAATTGTTAAGATTTTTTCAAATTCCGCGCACTGATAATATTTTATTGTCCGTAGAAAAACTAACAAAATAGTAATAAACGAAATATTTAGACAATATAATTTTTAGCAATTCGCCCATACAATTTTTTTTGCCACCCCAAGGCTTAAGGTCGTTTTGACCAAGTTTTGGTTATTTTGTAACACCAAATGCCAACTTTGAGGGAGAGGAACATGGATAACAGCAGCTCGCCCAAGGGGACTCTAGCCTTTCCCTTCCCTTTTTGTGTTATTAAAATAAAACCGAGGAACATTTCTACTTAATCTAACAGATACAGATCCAATCGAGTAAAAATAAAAGTCCTCCAATTAAATATAAAATTCAAATCTATCCATCTGTATGTCGGATAAACCATACATTTAAACTCTTACATTGCCCTCTTCGGCACAGCATCCTAGAAAAATTTAAATCACTTTGCTTGTCAGTTTTAATTTCTTATTTTTCTTATTCAAATAAAATGACGAAAAGGCACCCTTTTGCACTAACCACATTCTAGGTAGAGTAAACTCGTAGTCACCCAGCCCTTTCTTTGAATTAATAACAAGTCAATCCTGCTCTCGCCTTCCGGACAATGTTGTAAAAAATGTATGATCTAAAAGTTCACAAAGAATCAGCTTGCTTTCTCAATCCGCACTGTACAAAATGAACAATCATTCGTATCTATTGGGCGACAAATTAAACCAAAAAAAGGAATCGTAATGATTTGACATTTTCCCTGTAGAGTTTTGTTCCTTTTATTTAATTATCCACTTGAAAGTAAAGTATCCTTGCCGAGGAAAAACAAAAACAAAAAAAAAAACCAAATCAGATAAAAATGTGATATCCTTAATAGCAATTTTGCACCTTTTTTAATGTCGTCTGAGTTTCATAACATTAATAATTCCACAAAAGTTGTGGCGAAAGAAATACTGTACCCATTTGTTTTTGTTTTTGTCATACATATATACGAGTATAAAAATATTCATTCAACTTTTAGTGGTTCCATTGTATATTGTATAGGAGTGAATGCAACACAGCGAAATGGAATTTTACCAAAATTACAAAAGTTCACCCTCAAGTCTGGGATTTCCCATGGTGCAACTATTTTATCGCTTTCGGTCTTGATGACAGGTCATCAGCTATAATTTCTATAGAAAAGTTATGAATGTTGTATCGCAGATGTATTTCGCAGCAACAACCACACACTCATACACTTACACACTTGGCCTAACAAAGTGAGGCTGACAGAAAGCAAAACAAAAATTGTGTCACCGACCAGGAAATAGAGAACAATAATACCAAAATGATAGAAAGGACTGCGAAATGTACATTAAAAAGTTTCACCTCGGAGTGGATGGTGGATGTTGGATCTTGGTCTCGCATTCGGATCTTAGGTACCTAATAATGAAAAACAAAGCGAATAAATGGCATCCATTTGCTTTTTGGTGACCAGAGGGAATGACCTGCACGGTTACAGATAGGAATTCGTTTTCATTATGAAATGAAACTTTTTGTTTTGGTTAATTTTTGATGGATGATATTTATTTAGAAATACTAAAAAGTCCACTAAGGTGCCTGTTTATGATGAACTGGTCAAAAATGCATGTTTAGGACGAGAGACTGTTTGAAAGGGTGCTGATAAATTACGCACAAGGAAATAACGCCCGAAAGGGCAAAATTAAAATTATACACGCAGTGCAACAATAACAAAAAAGGACGTATTTAAGGTGTTATTTCATTTTTAGCATTCGGGTTTTATTTCAGTAAAATAAGGCGCAAATTTCTGAGAATGAAATTAGGCCCAAAGAGCAGCCAACTTCGCACCTACTGCAAATCCAGCAGTGACCCCAAGCACAGTGTTGGATACGCATTGCACAGTTTATGGGATCTACCATAAGTATTTCAAGTAGATCCCATAAACAGTGCTATGAGTATGGGGAGCCATGCTGTGCTACCCTGCAACTGGACCCCCTTCTTGGGGTCACTGTTGGTGCGAGGTTGGAATAGATGGAGTAAGAAAATGCGAAAGTACTTTTGGGCTTTATTTCATTTTTATTTTTTTTTGACTTAATTTCCATGGACAAAATTGGGCTTTATTTCATTACAAAATAAGATCCAATTTTTTGGGCCTTATTTCATTTTGACTTTTTCCTTTGGCTTAATTTCGCGGAGTCGTTTGAAAGTGTATTGCATTTGATTGGATGGTTGTTAATTCTTCAAATTTGTAAAGAGGACGTGACTAGATTTAAGAGTCGTTTATAATAATCGGGCTCAGTGGTTAGTGTGTCGGACTACTAATCAATAGGTCTCCGCTCCAATTCCCGCCAGGGCCAAGTAAGATCTAGAGTTATTTCCACTGCTCCACCTCTTGCGAACTTCTGACAAACATCCAAGAGTATCAACTAACTGTCATGAGAAACTTCTCAAACATTTGAAGTTCGGAGTCTGCGTAAAATTGTAGGTCCCTTTCACTTCGCACAAGAAAGTGGATGGAGAAGCCAGGTTTTAGGCCCTATATGGGCCGTTAAAAGTATAATATATTTTTTTTTATAATAGTCAAAACCAATTTAATAAATTTTGCGGAGGAATCCATAGCGTTTAGGATACTTGGGAAAACTTGGAGCAGGTTGAAGATAGAAAATAGGATTTTGCCTATGTTTCTTACCACAGTTGACAATGAGCTATTAGAAGGCTTTAAAGCGTGTTCTTTTATTTGACTACCTGCCAAAACCAATTACTGACTTAGTGGTGTCATTTCCTTCCCTTTTATTCTTTTAAGTGATCAAAAAGTGTTAGGGTATGAATGGTAAACTTGCCGAAGTAAAATGGTATAAAAGGTTAGAAAAAAGTTGAATTCATCATTTTAATTTTTGAAGCGGCCAACAAAAAAAACATGTCCCAAAATTATATAGGAAGCAACATCAACTGTTCGTTGTCCGATTTGCGTAATTTTGCATTGGGAGTCGGACAGAATCCCGAAAAACGTAATCCCGAAAGCCCAAAATCCCGAAAATCCAAAATCCCGAAAAGCCACAATCCCGAATAACTAAAATCCCGAAAACCCACAATCCCGAAAATCCAAAATCCCGAAAATGAAACTAAAAATTTTATTGTAACAACAAAAAAATTTGGCAAATTTATTTAACAAAATAAACAAAATAAAAAACTTCAAATAAATAAAACATAACAAAAACAGTTCAAGTCTTACAAAAACATATCAAAAACGATCCGTGAAAAAACAATATTTAATACAAGTTCATATTGTACGCAATTATTCTGAGATAACTTATTTCAGAAGGCTTTCGCTGCTCACACTCCCAGTAAAATGTATCCTTGTATTTTTTGTAGACGTCAATAAGCAGTTTCTCACGCTGTTTGTTGGTTTTCACGATGGAAACGTTCATTCCTACTTAAGACTTCAAACACAAAATATCACTGATAATATGAAGTTTTTAATTATAAAGGCATGCACGATATTCACTTTGTATTACGATGTTCACTGTCTAACAAAAATCTAGTCGGTCAAATATCACACTAATTGAGATCAGCTCAACTGAATGCACATTGCGAATTGCATAACATTACAACGCAAACAATTGCAAAACATTATTACGGTAAATAGAATGGACAAACACTTGTCTATTTTACATTCAAAATAAAATAAAGGATCACGAAAACGAAATCCCGAAAAATTATATAAAATGAAAAATTTGCGCAAATTTGTCATTATATATAATTTTTCGGGATTTCGTTTTCGGGATTCTTTTTTCGGGATTTTGGGTTTTCGGGATTTTGGATTTTCTGGATTTTGGGTTTTCGGGATTTTGGATTTTCGGGATTTTGGGTTTTCGGGATTATGTCCCCAACCCTTTTGCATTACTTTGGGGCACTTTTTTTATTTTTTCAGCGGGGCAGCTGGCATTTTTGAATTAAACAGTGTTCGGGTGAGCTGCTTCGTGGGTTGTTGCCCATGGTGAAGCACAATCGTCATCTAAGTGGGCACTTTCGACAAGAATTTTTCCTAGGGTATGCGAGAGATTCGGTAGAAGCCGTCGCGGCGATTGAAGAACAGGCCAAATTGGTTTGTCTTGAATTCAATGAGGACAAGACCACTTGGGGAGTTTCTAATTTGCCTGAAATGTCTTCCAAAGATTTTTTCAGTATTGTATCGTTGACATCATAGCTGTTAGTGGTTTTTTTAACTTTTTTTTACCATTCTGAAATTGTTTTTGAATTTTTTTAGCTTTAAATTATTCATTCAAAATGAGGCACTTTCGACTTGTCGTGTGTCTTAACCGCCCGATGTGCTTTCGTCGAAAGTGTCACATAGACTAAATGTGTTTTTGGAAAACAAACTATTTTTCACAAAACTTATAAAGACAATTCAATTAAATGTCATATATATTTTAAATAGATTATAAACACAAAGGTTTGACACTGAAATACAAATAATTCCAATTAGAAACCGCGGAATATTACTAGCTTCGTCAGAATGTTAAATATAAAGAAATTAAAAAGGAACAACTGTTGAAGGAGAGCTGTAGGAGTACGTGTACGATCTACAAAAAGAGAAAAGAGAGAGAGAGAAAGACTTTACTTAAAAATCAAGCGCCTTTCTAAAATCCTTTATATAATCCTATAACCCTACCCTACATATTTGCTTAGAAATGGTGCGTTTTACCTCTTTCATTTCGACGAAGATTTGTATGAGTTTTTCCGTTGGACAGGATTCAATATTTAATACTAGCTTGTAGAGGCTTGAATTCCCATTAGACAATACAACCGATTTCTTCACTCCACCCAATTGGCTTTTGTGTACGAGACAAAACATGTGTCCCTAAATATCACCCGAATATGTATCAGCAGCACCACACCTTAGCCAATTCAATCACAAAGAGATTCAATTTTTAGATTTGACTTCAGGTCCACATCCGAACAATTTCGCATTTACTTAAGCCTTCGCACAATTAATCCATAATAAGTCATACTAAGTCCATTGTTATTCCAATTTACCTAAGTAGTCAATACGGTCCCATGGTTTTGACTTACAATTCACATATAAAGTAAGTCGCCTTCGACTATAATTATCTGCTCTGCATAACTGCGATAAGTGGATAATGTTGTTTCTTCGACACCAAAGATTGAAACATTTATCAATATGCAAATATGCACGTCTTGTATTCTCGTATTTTCAGCTTACATGCATCTTACGTCCCTCTCAAATACAAAACACAATCCGATTACAGCATTAAGTATCTCAAGGGGCTATAGATGTCGATTAAGGAAACATCACGAGTCAATGCACTGAAACTAACGATGGTTTGAGTGGATTGATGATGTCGGGCCGCTTTGCACGCTCACGAAATCAGATTATGAAAGAGATTGTTTGATAATTGCACTTTGAATAATTAACTGATATTAGAGGGAGTTTGCGTGGTGTTAAAAGTTGGCTTGCAAGTCGACTCACAGGTGTATTAATGTGTTTTTGTGGTAATCTATTCCTCGTCTCTACCTTGCCAGCAAAGCCAGGAATAGTTTTGTCCTGTATGCAGACTCGTCACCTTTCGAACGCTCAGGCGGGATTTTTTTTTTTGTTCAACGACCTCCCTTACAGGACGTAAAGAGTCTCTTTGTGGGACACTGCAGCCGTCTTGCCTCTGTGATCCCGTTGTACGCTGTACGCTGCTTCCAGCTGTCCAGAACAAGAGCTCTGGCATCCGCAATGACTTTTTCTTTAAAACGGAGGTCCGGTTTCTTTGTCACCTCTAACCTGAGTGCTGGGAATAAAATATCCTTTTAGTTTTGGCTTTTTGGGCTACACGCACTGTTGTGAGGGGGCTGCAGGTTAGCTGCTGAGACTAAATAGTTTCGCTAGAGATGTGCTGGTCTCGTTGGATTCGGGGTCGCCAATTGCGGGGCACAATTGATGAAGGGTTGAAAATGAAAGCGAGTGGGATAAAGAATGGACGAGAGCTTAACGTAAATCCGCTTTGCTCGATTAGGAAAAACCGGAAATAGGGACTTTTTGGGGAATACATTGGAAACGGAAATATAATGTATGGTATGAGTGCCATCTATGATTTCATATTAGTAAGAAAGTATTATATATTATATTGGGGGATGGTGTTGAATATACTTTTATATATTCCAATATTTCACCTGAACACGCACATTTTGATACATTTGACGGTTGTATATTTTCTCCATTTGCCCTCCTCGCACACGGGACAAAATATGGGTTCACAATTTTTTCTCACAAATGGTTCTTGTTATTGTACAACAGTAGGCGTCATAAAATAAAACTGACAGGATTAATGTTTGGTTCAGCCTATATTTTGCCCTTCAAGTCGAGAATTTTAAACACATTTGGTTCACCAAACTGACGTAGCAGCGGGTACCAAAGATGAATCTATGCCGAATCTCCACTATTGGCGTGATTTGTGTAGTTTGTTTTTATACCTAGGTAGATTTACTGTTGCTATCAACAATGACGTTACTTTGCTTGTGGGCAGGATGTACTTTCGTTAACTTCCAGATCAACTGATTTTGACTATTTTTCAATCACCGCAAAAGCTTCGGAAGAACTTCTGCCGAACTGCATGTTTTCACGAGCTCTAAATAGCAATTTTATAAAATACGTACTTTTACACAGAAACTCAATCAAAATTTGGGTCTTAAACCATTCGCGGATAACTGCGTAACTTAAGATCTGTTATTTTTTAATTTTCATGGCCAATCTTAAAAACTTTTTCTTTTCTTAAACGACGGTGTCATGATCTGGACTAAATGGATCATTACCCTCCTACTTCACGGCATCCTTACTAATCTGCCTACCTATGTGGGGTGCCCCGATTTGACCACAAAATGTATCGGCAGTTCTCCCGATTTCGAATCACTGAGGCCAATTGAATGCTGATGTTGTTGCATTTGTGTGATCTAGAGCTTTTAGACTTGCCTCTCTTTTTTGATTGATATTTCTTATTTGACGGGGCTTGCAGGATCTCTTTGACATAAAGGTCTCCTCTGATCTTATACCTTCTTAATCAATCAAGCTTTGTAACTCCTGCTGTCGTGCGAAGCATCTCATCTGCCCTGCCCTCCTTAACTAAACAAATTAATTAAAATGACTTCACCAAACCTCCCTGTTGATAAAAAAAAGTCCTTCGAATTTCCCAACTGCATTCAAAATCTATTCAACAATATTGTCTCTTTAATCGTGTTCCATGTTTAACATTTTCCCTTATCAAAACGTCACAAATCTCCATAAAAATTACACTTCAAAACCAAACACTAATGTCCTTACATGACATCTCGGAAGTCCTCTGCACATGTCCGAGAAATTAAAAAAGAAACATTAGTCCACTAACAGACGTCTAACTGACCCCTGACCAATAAACAACAATAGCTCCCATATGGTATCGTTCTATCATTCCACATCTGTGAAAAGGACTTAATTTTTCTTCTCTTCGTAGCTGAAGAAAAACTAATTTTCACAGAATACACCAGAAGGACCTGTGTTGCAAATAAACAAGGGCCACAAAAAATAAATTTCTAAAAAAAAAGAGGAAAACTCAGGACGAAAGTCATATGCGATCATCATAAAGGAATCCACTTTTGCCTTATATGTAAATGAATCCTCAAGCCCTTTTTTATTTTTTATTTTTATTTTACTTCCAACTTCGACTGTCTACTCTACTGGTAGTGTTTTGCCTTTTTTTTTTTTTTGAAGGGATATTAAATGGGCAACGACTAAAAGGACACTTTCACAGTTTCACACTACAGTACTTTGAAGAGATTTTGTTATATATTATTTTTCTGCTTCACTCTCATTCCAGTTTCTTCTCAACGTCCTTTATATGGTTAAGTGGAGAAAGTAAAAAAAAAAGAGGAGTAAAAATTGAGATTCCCATTGGCACATTTAAGCAGATTTTTTCTTGTTAGTTTCATTTTTTCTTTGCCGTTTTAAACTCGCCTGTACTCGGTATATCCTTGGGGATGTATACAATAGTTTGTTTGTTGAGATATCCTTTTTGTTCAGCCTAACTCCTCTTCGTCATAAATATGTTAAAAAAAAAGAGATACGATGGGTAATTTTAGGGAACATTTTCAAAGGCCCCCTTGAGTTACTCTGCATCTAGATACACATATCCGTTTTCATATTTTTCTCTTTGCATATACATGAGGGTATGAGGGATAAAATATAGCAGCGGCAACAATGAAGAACTTTTTTAATTAAGTAGTGGGTTTAGCCGAAAAATGCCAAAAAAGAAGTGTCCTCTGAAAGAAACTACGATGACGCACAATTTTCATTCCTATTTTGGAACATCATCTAATGTCTCATACTCATCTTAATCACATAATATACGAGATTTTGTAGGAGAATTTTGTTGATATTTTGCACATCTCTTTTCCATGTTTGCCAGGAGGTCAGGAGGAAATATTAAAACGAAAAGAAAAAACACTCACTTCAAATGTAACAATTTGAAAAGGGTTACACTAATATATGTAAAGCGATAGAAGAGCACTCTTATTTTGCCTATGAAAAAGGATATTTAAGTGAAACATTTGAGTGGGAATAAGAGGCATTTGAGAAGGCTATAATGGATGATTAGGGCTATGAAATAGGACTCGAAGGTGCTGGCAGAATCGGTATAAATTGCTTTTTAAGCATTTAGATACGGTTGTGAAAATTGTTATTGGAGGGGGAGCAAGGTGCTTGACATCCTGTCGAAGCAAGGGGCTACTTAATAGTGACGATTTCAAAAGTGTGGCTGGACAGATGCACCCTTATTATACCTATGTGTGTTTTTGATTAAGAAGTGTCTTTCTGTTTCTGGCACTTCATAAGAATTTTTTTTTTTTTTAAATAGCGATCGTGAGTTTCTGCTTGTTATGGAACTCGTGTTTTTTTTTATTTTATTTTTTCGTAAAGGAAATGACTGAACGAATAATTTGCTCGCGATAACAAATGAGCAAATAAAGGGAGCTAAAATAATTAAACATAAACACAGGGAGCTTCAACATAACTTCCTTTTTTTCAAAACGGAGTAACCACCTATTTTATGAATCCGAATTTTTTTTAAAAAGTAGGTAGGTACCTACACATCTAAAGATTTTTTTTACACAGATTTCAAATTCATATCGGGTAGGTGACGCCGCCAATTTTCTATACACTGCATAAGCTGCTTTCTCTGAGCGTATTGGCAATTGACTGACTGACCTGGAAGAAAATTAAACTCCCTCCCGCTTCGAACTTTCGACATCCTGAAAGGCGCGCATTTAAAAAAGGAGGTTTTGTTGCCGCACCCTGTATATTTCCCTTGACTTAAAATTTAAAATGAACATTTATGATGCATAGTTACAGTCGCATGTTTTGTATTAAAGAATTTTCTAATATAAGCACCCATATCCATGCAAAACTCATAACAACAGTGATATATAAAAATAAAGAGTATTAGGCATTAACCATTTCCTTGTGCGAAGTGGAAGGGACCAACATTTTTAAGCCGAATCCGAAAGGCCACTTTGGGAAGCTTCTCATGACAATTGATACTCTTGGATGTTTGTCAGACGTTCGCAAAAGGTGGGGCAGTGGAAAAACTTGGACCCGGCGGAATTTGAACCTGAGACCTTTAGATTTAGTCCAACACACTAACCTGTGCGCCACTGCTCCCACGTGATATGTAGTTATTGTAAATAAATTCTGCTTTGTACATGACCCACTAACTCTCATAATTAGATTACTTGAAAATATTACAAAAAAAAAATGTCCTCCCCCCATAACTCCTTTCAAAATGAAATAACGCGGAGTGAAATAACGCCTAACAAAATGAGGCCAAATGTAAACATTTTTCGCTTTGTGAAAATGAAATAAGGCCAAATTTTAAGGATTGACCTTATTTCACTTTGTGAAAGTTGCCCTTCCTGCCACCCACGCTTGTTGACACTATTTGATTTGGAATACGTGAAACGACTAATTATTGAAAAAACACACTTCACTTTCTCAAAGCGAAATAACGCCAACTGCACAAATTTGGCATTATTTCGTTTGGGGTTATTTCAATCCACCTGTGGGTAGCTCTCGCACCGGTTCACTCTTAAATTTTTTTCCAGAAAATATAAATTTTATTTAAAAATAAAGAAGAAACAATTTTATAAAGGGAATTGAATTAAATTTTTTTATTGTGTAACTCTTCAAATGTAGGCCAACATTGAGCTAAGCTAATCCCACTTTTTTATTGGATGCTGTTGATTCTAGTTCCACGTGATCATCGGCACTACACGCAGACCTCACCTCTCTTGAAACACTGATCTCGAGTCTCAACAGGAACACCATAGGATGCAGGCTATGAGTTTGTTTGCTACATTTATTATTTCAACATTTTTTGTTTCAACACACACCAAGCGAAACAGAATGTAACAAATCAAAACGTTTTGTTTTCCTGCTTCATTTGGTGTGTGTTGAAGTAAAACAAAATTGAATTCGCGACTTGCTTTTAGTGTTGTTCAACATGTGGTCGGATTCAGACTATTTCTATCCACAGCTTATCAATAGTAACTTTATTAGCATGTTCCTTCTCTTTATAATTATAGATAGGACTTCTTGTCTCAATTAAAAAAATCAATTTTTCTCCATGTATGTCCATATTTGTTACAATTTGCGCACAGACTAAACCACAGAGTATATCCATATAATGAGTAGGGACACCCTCATATTTTTGACTGAAGGGTTATTGTAGAGGTTCATAATTAGGTGTAATCATTAATCATTAAACAGAAAAATAAATCAGGTACCACTGCACGTAGTGAAAAGGATCAAGTCATGCGTCTTTAAAAAAGTATTAAGAAAAACCCCACAATGTTTTGCAGAAAACAACAGGTCAGCTATCGGCAACGAAGCACGTTTTCTTGTTTTGCTTTTGTTTTTATGTTTCGTTTCATTT
The DNA here is from genome assembly GCA_949715645.1 of Portevinia maculata. Lineage (NCBI taxonomy): Eukaryota > Metazoa > Arthropoda > Insecta > Diptera > Syrphidae > Portevinia > Portevinia maculata. The sequence goes on along the minus strand of OX454528.1, from coordinate 4,684,254 downwards.
GGTGTGTGTTGTCCCATAAGAAAGTAGGCAATTATTGTCAACGACGCTGGGTCGAAACAGTTTTGTTGCATTCGGTGTGTGTTGCTCGTATACAATGGCATGTATTTTCGACAACCACCGAAACACTTCGAAACAAAAACCTGTTTTTTGTTTCGTTTTCTTTGCTGTGTGCACTATCATAAGAAACAACGTTCTCTTGTTTCACGAAACAAAAAAAAACGTTTTGCTTTATCCGGTGTGTTTTTAGCCTAACTCAGCACAAATCACTAAATGTAGAGTCCTGAAACTTGGAGGGTGTACTTTTTGAAGTGAGTAAGCAAACTTACAAAGATATTTTTGAGTAAGCTAAGCAGTTCTTCTCTCGGTTCTTGTTTTCGAATGAAGCGCCGCAGTGTGGGCTTTTTACTTTGCTGAATGCGCCTATTGACTTCTTCGTGAAATCATGAATTTCTTCGTCTTTGCACTTGGTGCAACTTAATGTTTCCGCCAAGGATGTTTAATTGCCTAGATGTGATTTTCCCCTATTGTTTCCGGGACGGTTTCGAGGGTGGTTGGCAGGCATCTCGCGATTGTATGCGTTCGACGCACGTTGAGATTCATAGCAGTATTCCCTCTGCAAGGACTGTTTGAACGGTCGGACACCCAAACCATTAGTTATGTATGTGTCTTAAGTTCTGCCCTCAACAATTTATAATTTTATCAAATTTATTCCAATGTCAATCAAATATAGGTTACAAATCAATTAGTAATTCAAGGAAACTATATTTTGACCCAATTTTCCTTTTCAAATAGAATTTGAAAAAAAAATACTTTTTCCAAATGCGTTTTCATTCAAATTCGAATCAACGACCATGTCCTAGGATGTCCTTACTATTTAAATTACCTGGATTTCGATACCGAGTAGTCTTCTTCTTCTTCCTTAATGGCCCACTTTACTGCATCCCTTCTGGCCTTCTTGTGGGGTTCGCCAGTTCGACTTAATCGACGTCGGCAGGTTTCCTGGTTTCTGATCAGTTCATCACTGAGGCCGATCAAATGCTGGTGTTGTTGTTTTTGGAGTTATTAGGCCTGCCTCTTTTCTACGATAAGTTGATTGTTGTTTGATCTTGTTGTTAAGATACCGGTGATCTCCAGTCGTGTCCACTCACGGATTTGCATGCACACTTGTGGGGCAGCTTTAAGATGTTAAATGGTCGCTAGGCCCACCTGGATGTTTAATTGCCTAGATTTGATTTTCCACTTAGGTTAGGTCAGGTTAGGTTAGTCAGGGCGATGAAATTGCTGACATAGAAACACTAGTCATCGTAATGGGTCCATCGCGATTTCTGGGGAACGAACTATAACGTCAGTCTTCATCCTAAACCTCTTCCTCAAAGCATCTGATCTCCCTACAAATTCTCACTAGTTTGTTGCAGTCAATCGGCGCTACCTCTTCAAGGCTATCAAAGAAATTGTTGCCCAATCTTCTTCTTCAATGTCGAGCGGTACATTCGCATACACAAGGTATGTGTCTTCCGTGACACAAATATCATTGCAGTATCTGCAGGCGTCTGTTTCCGAGAGACACAATCTTTTGGCGTGCTTCCCCTCAGAAGGCAATGTCCGGAAAGGATGCCGATTGTCGTTCTTAGCCGACACCTACCTAGCTTCAAAATCTCGTCAGTTTTCTTTTTGTTCAAGTTGGGCCACAGTGCCTTGGTCGCCTTTAACGACAAGGGCTGTTAATAGGGGTCCGCTGAAGTGATATTCTTAACCCGGCATTTCGATACCGAGATTTATAATTTATAATTTGCTTTGGTCCTTCATTACATTTTTGTTTTCCATTTTAAATGTAATGGCCGGCAAATGTCCGCTGAATTCATTCATCAAACGACAATTTGCCCCAAAATCCGCGGCAATCAGCATTTATGTATCTTTTCTCTTTTTTAAGCTCCAACTTTAAACAAAGTCCTACAATTTTATTTCCAATTACAGTTTGATAAGCCTTGCCTTTTCCTCTAGTACCTTCGGTCAAATGTTATTCTGCCCCAATTCAACCACTCTTCACAACTCGCAATTAAACGCTATTAATTTATAAACATTATGCAATCGTTAGTGTTGATGAATTTAAAATCAAATAACCAACAGAAAAAAATAATAAAACCAGGAAAAAATACATCACAAATGGCGATTTAATTGAATATGTTGTGTCTGCTGTTTGCCGCAGGATAACAACTACACACGGCCGGGCAAGTCATAATGTGCACATGCACAGGTCGCTGATTCTATGAGGCGTATCATGAAAACTGATTAACAACAAACATAACGAACTACACATGTTATTTTCTGATAACGAACATCAGTTGGAATCCGTTCTATCCCCTGCCAATACTTAAGGTTAACGTAAGAGCAAATCAATACCTAGATACCCCTAAAAATGTAATCTAGAAAACGTAACACAACCTTTTGCCAATGTTAAAATTTGTCTAAAAAATAAATGTGAGCCGTTTACGGGCCTAAAACCTTACTTCTCCAACCGTTTGTCTGTGCGAAGCTATATGCTTGGTGTAGGCTGTAAATATCCTCGTTGAAAATATTCGCGGAATATATCCTTGGTCAAAATATCCTTTCCTTTGTTGGTCGAAGAAATGTCGGGAGTTTTAAACCCTTTTACCCCCGAAGCAGGCCACCCATGTTCTATTACGGGATCAACGAATCGAAAAGGTGTCCAGAATTTTAATTTTTGTGAGTGGAAGAACTGTCCATAGTTTTAAACCCTTTTACACGCAAAGCGGGCCACCCAGGTTCTATTATGGGATCTACGAGTCGAAGAGGTGTCCAGAGTTTTAAACCCTTTTATGCGAGAAGCGGGCCACCCTGGTACTGTTATGGGATTTGGGGGGGAATTTTGTCCAGAGAAATTTTTATATTTTGACCGTGGATATTATAAAAAAGGATATGAACAGAAGTAATCTTCTGACACCTCTTCGACTCACAACAAAATGGATATTTTGACCAAGGATATTCTGACCAAGGATATTTTGGAAAGGGATATAAACAGAGGTAACAATATGCTTGACACGAATGGAAAGGACATACAGTTTACCGCCGATTCCGAAGATCGAATTTTGAGCTTCTCCTGACAGTTTGCACTCTTGAATGTTCGTCTGATTTTCGCCGGAGATGGGGCATAGGAAAAAACGTTATGTGTTCCCCTAACTCAAAAGTCCAACGCACTAATTTCTGAGTCACATTTCTAAGGTCTTTATGGTTAAGCAACGTCTACCTATTTGATCCTCATTACTTATTAACATTACAACGATGAATTACTGGCGCAAAATATAATGCTTGCAAATGGCGTAGATTGGCCTTGGGCCGGCCGGCTATTCGCATAGATACATATATATTTATATACATCATCACCACTATTGTTGCCATATGCACACTGTTGCATGAAACATCCACTACACTCACTTTTGGATTATCTGTGGTTAATGCAATTGTTTTCACCGATTTTTTTTTAAATCATTTTTTCTCGTACTTGACAGGGATTATAGAATCCATTTGAATTCTCACCGTAATGATATACACAACTTCCTGTGGCGGGTCAATGTGATTCGGTTTATAATTCCATTCAATAAAGTATTATAGGCTCTTCTACCTGGGTTCGTGCACGCTCTGTGTTTGAAGAGAAAAAACCGGGTTGATCCTTGGCCAACGGAAATTAACCAATAGCAGTGTGAAATCAACTTAATGTTAATTGCAAACATTTAATTATTAATTTGTTTATGTAATCGAGTGGGCGGATATTTTGTTGTATTTTTTTTTTAATATTTTTGTTTAATTATTTTACTCGTGTTTTGTTTCTGTTTATGATCCTGGTTGGTTTAATTTTGGTTAATGTTCGGATGGGATGTAATCCCATTGGATTATTTGCAAAAGGATGCAGTCTTTTGTCTTTGTAATTTGACCTGGAATTGGAACTGCATGTGCGACTGGCATTCGTGAGTTTGATGAAGACTCGTTAATTGTAAACTGGAACTGGGCAAAATTGTGACAAACATTAAATGTTTGATGTTTGTGTTTTGAAAACATTTTTCTGCTGGATAAAGTGAAGCTTCGAACACCACGAATATTCTTTATTTCTCTCGTTAAGACTTTTCGCAACTGCTGGAAATTCTGCTCAAACACTTTAATTATTCCCTGCAATTTTGTATCTAGGTTTTCTTCGCTGTCTTGAAGGGCCTGCATTCCAGTTCTAAAGCCAGCAGCTAGTTGCTTCACTTTTTTGTTATATCTACTGATGTTGTTCCAATCGCGATGCACGTACGCCCCCTTCTTTCTACATTTATGATCTTCTTTAACATCCTTTTCTCGGCTCGACTCCTCCGTCGCTGCCTTGTTTAGCGCTGCTGCATTTTTAAATGTCAGCTTCCTCCGGTAAACGCATACATCATCATACCACGGGCTTTTTTTTTCTGGGGTGGCAGGTAACCTTTGGTGGTCTCTGCTACCTCCGTGATGATGTTGCGATAATGGTTCCATCGGTGTTAACTCTTGTGGGTGGTGAGTTTACAAAGGAGAGTCTCCCGCTCAGCCGTTCTCTGAAGACTCTGGCTATCCCTGATTAGCTAGGGACGTCGAATTTCTTGTTTTTGACAGCTAGCAGCTTCTTTTCGATGAACAGTCGCGATGTCCGTACCGCAACAAGGTAATGGTCAGAATCTGCGTTTGCCTCTCGGAATGTGCTCGCGTTTAAGATGGGTGGCTAGTTCCAGGTGCATACTCTCCAGATCGCCTTTTGAAGTTCTGGTTCTGTTTGCGATTTGGGGGTATTCATACTCCAAGGCTCCTCGTGTTCCTCTCGTAAATGTGTTTTTCCCCATAGATCTTCTCACGACAACATCAGTGTCAAATGAACACAAAACACAAAACAAAAACAGCTGAATGAAATGAAGGAAAACAATGGCGAATTTGAATGGCGGAAAATACGTTATTCGCGAATATTTACTAAAAAGTTTATAACAAAGCCAATTTTAACAAAAAAAAAGTTCCGGAACTAAGAAGGAGTATCCAAACCACGTTTTGGAATATTAAAAAGTTAACATTATAATATGATTGTGTACACAAAAATAAATCTAAAAAGTGAGAATCGCGTAGTTGTGGCAAAAAAGGTTTTTTTTTTATAATTAGCGAGCGCTAAAGGTATTTTTTTATTTTTTCTGTAATTGATGCAGTACCCTTATAGTGTTGCCACAGCGCAGGCATTTTCGTTGCTGCAAGCAGCACCCAGATTCATTGCCTGTTTTTGCGTGCTGCTTATTACTGAAAGAATAGGAGGATAGGAAAGTAGTTTTTGGTGCGATAGGGTTTTTTTATCTCCACAGGTGGCGCCTTAATTGCTTGAGGGAGATTTGATTTGTTGTGTGTATTCAATTTTACAAAGTATGGCTCTGGTCGGGATTCGAACACACAACCTGCCAATCACTTCGCGAATACACTACCATCGCACCATTGCCACCTGCAATATCTCGTAATAAGTTTATATTAAAGCGAATTATAACAAAAACAAATTTCCAGAACTAAGAAGGAGTATCCAAACAATATTTTGGAATAATAAAAAAAAGTTGACACTATATTAAGATTCTGTACAAATAATGAAAGTAAAACCGTGACAATCGCGTTGTGGCAAAAAAATATGTTTGTTTGGAAGCAAATAAGTTGAAAAGTTTTCTAAACATACATTTTTCCTTTTTATTCACACACATTTTTCAATTTTTGGTGAACATATTTTTATTCCTTTTTTTTTGCGTTAACATACTTTGTCAGGTTTTTTCTCTACTGTAAGTTGTTACTTTTTACCCTTCAATAGCTGCTGTTTTCAGTTTAATATTCACTTCATTAACAATCACAATGATTATTCCATGCGATTTGTGCAAATTTCTGCAATTTTATCATTCAATTTGCATCTGACGTTTAAGAAAGGGATTCGGCACTTCAGAAAGAGATAGCTTGGTGGAAAGGTCTATTGGCACAACCCCCAACTTGGATGGCCAGGCCCTTGTTTTGCCATAGGTCAGCGGTTCAGACATTCCGATGTTAGTAACCCACTTCGGGGTGGGTGGCGACGATGTAGAGTTTAGTGTATTGGCTTGTGACCCGTGCGTTGCAGGCTCTATTCCTATGGGGAAAAACCACTTACGCTACCCATTTATGGGCATAGTTATCGAGTCTGAGTGCTCTGGGATTCAGATTTCCTATTCTAAAAATGAAATGAAAAAAAAAACACTGCGGATGTAACAGTAGCAGTTAGCCCATAAGGGGTAAATCCACCTTCTCTTACTGACCTAAGCTTCAAAAAATATCGAGCTACTGCATGTAAGGTATCTGTCATCCTGACGGTAGACGACACCGTTGATTCAATCTAGGGAATTCATCCGCCTGACGTCCTCTTTTTGAGCGGCTCATGTAAAATGTCTGATACTCTTTCCGACAGAGCAAGTGTTGCTATTTTCTCCTAGTTCAGCACTCGCGCTTATGAGTTCAGCAAGCCATGTCTAGGAAGACATTTGCAGTACCCGGTGGTTACCACGGGAAGGGCAAATAAGCGCAATTGATGTGAAGTCTCAGTTACGGAATTGTGCATCGCCAGGTTGATGCCGATCAATCTTTAGACTTTTAGCTGTTTGTTTTCGCTGATGTCGTTTTCTTCGTATACCACGACGAATCCCCAACTTGTTAGGAGCTTTTTGATATTTAAAATTAAGCTGTAGGTCGCAAACTACGGTATTATTTTAATTATTCACAAATGCATATATTTCAAAAAGGATTACAACTGCCCTTGAAATATAAACAGTTACACAGCGCGGTCATTTAATCATGCTTATTTTGAGATTCGAATGAATAGTCAAGTCGTTCGAATGTCTATTTTCGTTCGAATTATACCGGTTTTCCTCAAAATACAAATTCTTCTATTTCGACAAACTTTCGTTCGAATTCGAATGTCAAAATCAGCATGAATGAAATCGTATAGTAATTAATAACCAATGTCAATGGAAAGTCCTTGAAGCATTTTGCAGATATTAAAATAACCATGGGAAACCGCTGTTATCAGAACGATATCGACTTGACGATTTGGTTATTGCTGCACGTAATACGGACAGCTGCCGAATAATTTAATGGCGTCGGTTGGTTGTGATCGGTAACAATCGCCGAACCAGTATCGTCAGACGACAGTAGTTAATTCGTTGATATTCCTCCAGGAATTATCAACTACGCGTTTTACATCCTTTTATGATTTTCGACAAACAAAACAACACATATTCCAATAAAATCAAATAACCGTTCAAAGTCCCATTCGGAAACTAGGCTAGCACCGTGGTAATTAATCAAAGATCTTTGATTAAACTCCACACAGAGCCCATTTGACTGACTAACTGACGACTATTTTGGCGTCATCATCTCTCAATATAATTTGATAAATTGATTCCACTAAAATAAACCATCAATTCGTCATGAATAACCATGGCATGCCAATAAACGTATTATGTACGACAACGCAGATACATTAATTCAAGAATAGATAACTTTCGCCGCGCTTACTGTTTACTGTGTGTGCATTTACTTCAGCCGAATAAAATGAATTATTTTTCAAACAATGAAAAAATACCATTAAATTAATGAACTTACATTTTCACGCACAAACACACATATACAACATGAAAATGCTTATCTCCGTGATTCATCCTGTTTTTGGCACACTTGGCAGAATAATAGAAATAAAAATCCACATAGAATCGGTCCTGTCTGTAAATGTATTAAAATATTGATGAATCACCAGTTCTCATCGTTCATTCATTCCATTTCATTTATCAATCTATCATCATCATTATCATAGACGAAAAATGCGCACACATATAGTGAAGAAGAGAAATTTATTCGACAGTCTATATATCTACCACGAAAAGGAATTTCTCAAAGATAGAAGGCAGATATTCGCTGCTATTTTGTGAATCATTGTGTGTGCCGGCCGTTGTGCCCACATCTCATGGTCGGTCTCCCATCAATCGCCTGCCTGCGAGTTTGCTATATTATTGATTGTCCCAGCCAACAATGGAAGCCTCACAAACTCAGCTCTTACGCTTATACTTCTTATGCTGTCTTAACAGACACATAAAATGCAGGACTACCCCACAACAAAAGGATTTCTATTTATAACATAAAACAATGATGAAAATAAAAAAAAAATAAAAAAAGCCAAATCATGTTAGCAACACACCATTCCTAATAGTCCTGTCAATCAATCAATGAACGAATTTTCCGCCTCCATTCCTCCCTCTTGTGCGTCCTTATTACCTGAACGCTGAATGTGTATTTTTGTGTTTTTATTTTGGAAGCATTTCGAATTAATTTAACGACTTCGAGTTATTAACTCAATATTTGTCCCTTATTTCTGTTTACAAAGGATAAGACACAGAAAGGGGTTGGTTGCGCCAGGATAAAAAAAAAGCATCATTAATTTTCGTCGTTCAGTTGAGTGAGCTCAGCTTTATCCTTTAAACGGAAATGGATATTATGTTTGACTTTTGTGTCTGCTTCATCGAGTAAATAATCGCAAGTGTGTTTAGCGATAAAAACTTAGAAACAATCACAAAAACAATAAACAAAAGGGAAGACTGCGAAACAATCTTAAAGGATACGAGGGTGGAGTGCTTATGTTAAATGTGTGTGTGTTGGCTGATATCTAACCATTCTCAATTACATGAAGCAGTGATTCAGTGCACATGGGTGGCACACTTGTTGTCATTCATTTCCGAAGCCTTTCTTCGATATCTGCTCCGCCACCCTGCTTACTTTTCATTCCTCATGCAAACACCAGAATGGATGTTAATTTGTTTTGATCTATTTTTTAGAGTTTGCGTTACCCACTTTTGGATCGCGGATCCTTTCGATATTCTTGACCTTGGCTACTTGGCCGCTTTTTATTTCTACGCAATCTTCTTTCCTTCCTTCTGGATTGATACTTTTTTGGGGGGTTCTCAGAAATAGCTGTTCTTTTTAACGCTATACGGGTTCTGAGGTCGCAGACATTTGTAGCCTTACATCCTCTACGACTCTGACACGCTTCTTCTCGTTGTCCAGACTAAGCCCTTTGGAGGGTGGCGATGGTGTAGAGGTTAGTGTGTTGGCTTGTTACCCATGCAGTGCAGGTTCAATCCCCATGGGGGACAACAACATACGCCACCCATTCACATGCCTCTGTACCAAAAGGAGGATTTCTGCCTGGTAGTACAATGGACCGTTACCGAGTCTGAGAGCTCTAGGATTTGGATTTCCTTTTTTATTTAAAAAAAAAGAAGCCCTTTGGCATTCGCGATAGTTTTGTGGTTTTTAACGCGGACTTCTTCGTCGTCTCAAACCATTCTCTCGATTTGGCTTTCTTCTGGCTTGATATTTTTGGAGGGTTCTCGGAGATAGCTGTTAACTGCGTCTTTCATAATACCGCTGTACATATCTGAACGATTTTTCTATGAGAACGTAGGTAACGATTTTGTTATATTAAACAAAGCACAGATTAGTTGTACCCGTGCAGGGACGGGCTAAGAATATTACTGCAGCGCCCCCCGAAACACAGCGCTGTCGTAAAAGGCGACTAAGGGGTAAAATCACATCTAGGCAATTCGAACATCCAAGTGAGCCTAGACACACATTCTACATCTTAAAGCTTTCCCCAAAGTATGAACGCAAATCCGTGGATTGACACGACTGGAGATCACCGGTGTCCTAAAAGGTCGATCAAACAATACCTTCGATTAGTAGTCCAACACACTAACTATTGAGCGCTATCATGTGACTTCTTCAATCTTGTTCTGGAGCAAATAGTTTGTATGGCAGTTGTAAGCATGCAAGGCACAGATCCGCCACGCTACTGGGGTACGCGAAAAATATCCGCATGATTGCGTGGTCACAGTTTGCCGTAATAGAGGCTTGAACGGCTCCTGAAGAGGTGGTGAATTTGATTTGTCTTGAGTTAATGACGACAGCCCCAAGTAGATGCTATCAGTAAACAAACATCTGCCCACCTAGGACAAAACGATACTGTCGATAGTAATAACTTCGATGTAGTTAGGGAGCTCATCTACTTAAGGGGCTCCCAAAGTAATAACTTCGAGGTAGTTAGGGAGTTTATCTACTTAACGGGCTCCCGAGCCGTGAAGAGTCTTTGCCTAAGACACTGCAGCCTAAGACACTGCAGCTTTTCATCCTCTGCGGTCCTGGGCACGCTGCTTCCAGTTGTCCACACCAAGCGCTCTCCGCATCTGCTAAGGTTTGGTCTTTAAAACGGAGGTTGGGTTCACATCAACTCAACCAATGACACCTTCGTGGAGATCCGACGGAGAGTAACCTTAGCAAACCCCTGCTTCTTCGGTTTGACAAAACAACTGGGTTAAACAAAACTGCTGGCTCGAAGATGAATGGAAAAGAAAAGATACAACGGTTTACTATGAGCCGCTCCAAGATGTTAATCACGTCGACTACATTGGCTCGGCCACATCGACCGGATAAGCTCGAGTCCAGAAGATTTTCGAATCCCACCGCCCAGATTCGAGAAGGCAAGGATGACCGAACCTCCGTTTTAAAGACCAAGCCATCGCAGATGCCAGGACCCTGTACCAAAATACAACAAGTCTTGTATATTATATAAAAAAAATATAAAATTGAGTTCAACTTGTTTGAATTTGAATTGAATTTCACTTGCTTTAAGACTTGTTGTATTGTGGTATAGGCCCCTAAGCGCTTGATCTGGACTGTGCAAGGCTACAGTGGTAAGACGGAGACTCTCCACGGATCAGCAGCGCGCTTTGTAAGTAAGTAATTTATTGGCCATAATAAGGCCTTTAACAATCATCCCCTTGGCAGCATATGCCGAAGATATCTTGGGCTGCCTTCATATACGTGATTCACTTCCCACATGAACTTGCCTTGAAAACTTTGTTACCGATTGGTGATTTCTGGTTAAAGGTCGGACGTTTACAAATTTAAGAAGCCGTATCAGGAAAGCTGTGCCCGAAAATTCTTGACGGACATTCGCAAGAGTGGCGAAGTGAAAAAGAAGAAAACAAGTTGGGTATTGTCCGACATTCAAACATCGACCTTCTTCCTCATTAGCATTTGTACAGTGCATACTTGCTAACAAAAACTTCACAAAGGACTTTCATTGCTCTCCTCCATGTAACTCTTTTCCGATGGTTTCCCACCCGCTCACCAAAGTTGTCAATTTCATTTTTTATTGCTAACTTTTTTCCTCTGGCTTCATTCAAATGCCAAACTAAACACCCCCATCCTTAAATGTGTATGACTTCATGTTGGCGAATCCTTTTACGGACACACGGCAAAAATCCTCAGGCTCACTAATTACACCGCCGATTGTTACAATCTGAATTTTAAATTTGTCCATCGCGTCTATCATATTTTGTTTGTTTTGGTTTTCTTATCCTTCGTTGTTGATTAGAAAAAAAAATTCCACACACCAACAGGAACCAGTCAAATATTCAGTTTGTAAATAAAAAAATAAACAAACTGAGTAATTAAATTAAACACCAACAAGACAATCTTGTTTTAATTGAAACCCTTCTCGGTGTAATTGAGACCCCATCAAGTGGAAATAAAAAAGCGAAGAGTACGAGAACGAGTGAAGCAAAACAAAAAGTAACGAGGCCATATTTTTTCCTGTTCGTCCTTTTTCGCAACTTTTTTTTTCACGAAAGTAATAAATTGATATCACCACGGCTAATCAATTGAGTGACATTGTCGAAGGGAGGGTTACGCCAGGTCCTAGGGGGCATTATTTATGTGTCCTTTTTGATTCCTTACAATTGGTTTTTCGTTAAGAATGGATTTTTTTCCTATTACTAAACTGTTGTCCTTGTTATCCCCGAGGATTAATTTCAATAAATTTTCAATTAGCGGGAATTTTTAATGAAATTGCTAGAAAAGGACGTTGAGGTTTGGTTGTCCATGTTGTTTTTTTTTTGTTTCCTTTCTTTTGTCAAAGATTATTTTATGTTCGTCTTTGTTTTTACAAAGACGTCGTCGCGCCCTTACGCCCGACGGCGTAACGTGGAATGAAGAATGAAATGACTGACTTTCTATGGTAATGAAGAAATGGGTGCAGGAGAATAAATGAGTTTGGCGTGGTGATTTATTTTCTGAGGAAAAAAGAACACGAAATTAATTTTCCAATTTCAGTGTTCTTTTTATGGTGGGGCTTCAGTTTTTTTTGCAATACGGAAGGACAAAGGTCGCCAAATAGGTGAATGGTCCACCTCTTTATATTGAGGATATTTGTGCCTCCAGTTCAGGTGTTGTAATTGATTGAGTTTCAAGGCGTGCACGAACAATTTCATGAGAAAACCAATTAATTCGATTTTTTTCTTTCTTTTAGAAAGCAAATTAGTGACCTAAGTTTTTTTACCTTCCCATTTCGTCCTCTATGCATAGGTACTTGGGTCATTTTTATTAATTTGCATTTTTAAGTGAATTTTGTGGGATGTTGTTTCTTTTCAGAAGTTATACATAATAATTAGAAAGAACAGAGGGCTACCGTGTAAGCGGATTAAAAATACAAAATCTATATTTTTCACTTGTACGGCGTAAATGGGACATTTATTAGATAGGAGGCAAAATTAAATCTTATCAGTGTCAATAGGCCCTTCTATCCTTTGTATGATTTTTTTAAGTCCCAGGTAGGTAGGTAGGTAAATTAATGCCCTTGTGACGGATGTCCGGCTCACTTACACCCCTATTATGGTTAGCGAATCGAACGTTCGACTCCAATTGAATCAACATCTAAAAGAAGGCAACACTTTTAGCAATTGCAAATCAACTGAAATGTATCTCATACAACTCAACTTTGAAACAACTGAATACATTTTTCATATAATATAACACAACCTTTTTCTGTTGTTATTGTTAAACGTATAATAATAATAATGTTCCTTGAACTTTTTAACAAATAACTTTACAATTTTCTTTCTTTTTTAATATGTTTGACTCTAACAAATTTCAGAAGGTAATAATGATTAAATATGTAGGTAAGCAATATTGCTTTTCAGGAAATCTTTTAAAAAATAAAAATCTCGATTCCGCTTTTAACTCATTTGGTAGGTTGTTGAAGTTCAGTCCTGCTACATCAATGAATCCCTGGTTCTGCTTCTGTTGCACCGGATTGGTCTGAGGTTTTCGTTGTTTCTCAAGTTGTACGGCTGTACTTCAGAAACCATGGTAATGTTGTCTTCCAAATATGATGGTAGCATTCCGTATTTTTTAGATGTTAATTCAATTCGAGTCGAACGTTCGATTCGCTAATCGTAATAGGAGGGGTTAGAGACCATCAATTTGGGCCCATTGTTGGGGTACTTCTGAAATCTGAAAAGAAATAAAAAGATACCGCTGCTCAGCAGCTCAGTGATCCGCTGTATAAGAACCACCCGGCTTTGTATGTAAATCTCAGGAGTTTCCTTAGCTGCATATCAGTCAGATCCTCCAGCTCCTCAAAGAGTTAGCTGGCTTCTAAGGGTAGGACATTCGCCACATAGGTGACGAATAGTTTTTATCTCTTCAACAGCCGTTCCGCATATAAGCACACTGTGCTGTGAGGACCCCCGTCAGTGTTCGTATATATTTTGCGGTTGAGCCCGATCATGACCTTAGATTTCCTTTTGTTTACCTGCATGTTTGGAGGATGGTCCAATGTAGTTTTGTTCTACTCATGGGTTCAGCTTTGATTTTTCGTGCTAGGGTTAGCTTAGCGGATTTCTTATAGATTTTACGACCAGAGATGCATCCATCTCCGATCCGTATCTTGCCAGTTTATCAGCTTCCACGTTGCCCGAGATGTCCTTGTGCCCCGGTACCCAGCATAGGGTCACTGTATTGGCAGTTTATATATCGTCTAGGTGTTTCCTGCATTGTAGCATCACGCTTGAGTTGACTACTACCGACTCCATGGCCTTTATTTTATAGTCGCTTGTCGCTTTTAAGTCCAAGTTCTACAATAAATGTTTGACATTTTCTTTATCAGTTGAATTTTTTCATAGTATGACTTATAAAATAAGTGACGTCAAAATTTAGGCCTTAGACAAGATAAATAATGCAAATTTTTTTTTTATTTTATAAGATTTTGAAATAACTCTTAACTATTTCTGCTCGGCTCAACTCCACTTGACTTAACTCGACTATCTTCTAAAGCAAACAAAATCTAACATTCTTTTGAAAATCAAAGCATATTTTCAGACGATTTGATATTTTAAAATTAATTCTTTATCTTTGCATACTTTTTGGTACTTATTAGTTATTGCTTTACAAAAAATGCAGGCTCTTCGAAACAGCGACGGAAACCTAGTAAGCGAAGTGCAGGGAAGAGAAGTTGTATTTAAGCAGCATTTCCAACAGCTACTAAATGGGCATCATGTTGAGAGATTGATAGGACAAGAAGTGAACCCACGTTCTGTAAATGAGGATTTACAGATTTCACCACCCAGTTTGCTTAGCTATAAGAAAGCTTAAAGTCGCTGGCTCTGATAGCTAACCAGGGGAGCTTTTCAAATACGTCGAGACTCACCATCTTTTCATTGTCTTTAAAGCCGCATTCATTGTCAGGATCTCTACATGGCTATGGCCGAACATGGGATCCCGTCAAAACTGGTTCAGTTGTGTCGCGTGACACTTAAAAACACGCGGGGTGTAACGTGTAATATGCAGTTTGGAAGCAGCTCTTCCGAATAATTCCAAACTTGCACCGTATTTCGGCAAGGAGATGCGCTTTCATGTGACTTCTTCAATCTTGTTCTGCGAAAAATAGTGCGCAGTGCAGGTGTCAACACTAAAGGCACTGTTGTCAATAGATCCGTCCAACTACTGGGCTATGTGGACGAAACGATATCATCGGTCGTTCCCATCGTGATGTTTTAGCAACTTTTACGGAGGTTGAAGAACATTCGAAATTTTGTTGGGCTTGGTAAATGAGGACAAGACCAAGTACATGCTATGAACAAACAAACAAATAAACATCTGTCCACCGCCCAGGACAACACGTTACTATTGATTGCAACAACTTCGAGGTAGTTCAGGAGTTCATCTACCTCATTAACTCCATGAATTAACTTAGTGGAGATCTGCAGATGTGCAGCAAGATGATTTTGTATGTAAAATGAAACATTTCTTACTGCATGTCTCTATTTCTAATCTTGCTGCACAAAACAACACAATTTGCTACAATTTTTCCGGTTTGACGTTTCGTGCTGTGACATTCTACGACATTAGGTACTTAGCATTTTAGTCTGTTTTAGTGATGGGCATAATCGAATGATTTAAAGAATCGAGATATTAGTATTCGAATGAATTAAAGAATCGAATGATCATTCGAATGATCTTCGGAACAATTTTTTCCACCAGGTTTCATTTTTAATCACTGCCGCTCTAATATAAATCACAGTAAACTACTGATTATAATTTAATTTACGTAACTTTATTGCTTTTTAAAAATATAAAACATCGACATAACATTCATAAATTACTCGTAACGTACCTTTTTTCAGACTTCAGCACAGAACAGAACAGTTAAAAAAATAAATGAACAAAAACCCAACACAAAAAATCATTACATAACGATTCTCGCTTCTCGCTTTTCGTCTACTCGTACAATTCAATATTCAACTTCAACCCTCAACGATGCATCGACTACGAAAGTGAATATAAAAATAAACCCAAAGTTGTGAATACACACCTACATATCGTCGCTTTCACGGCAAAGTGACATAAGTCGAAAATGTATGATTTTCAGAAGAGACGTGTAAAGTTTTACGTCACACTAAAAAATTGTTTTCTTGTTAAATAAAAACAATATACAAAATTCGTTTACATGCAATTGAAGTATTTTTCTTCCTCTTCCAGGTAGCATATAAAGTTTTAAAAAAAAGACAATATTTAAAAAAAATCCTTCGGACTTACGACGTTTTGCGAAAAATCTTATATTTTTTTAAGTGTTTGTTTTCTTATTAAATGTTGCAAAAGTGTCGTTTTGCACTGAAATAAAATTATTTAAATTAAAATTCAAACAATATTACTAAACAGCATATTTATTGATTCATATTATTTACGTGGAACATAAAAATACCTCTTCTGAGAATAGGTGACAAAAAATAAATAAAAAATAATTAAAACTATTAATATAAATAAACATTGGCACTTCAGTTTGATGAAAAGTTAAAAAGGAACTTAAAAAAATCCATTGATATACATAGATAGACTAGCTAACCCGTTAATGTTAGATATTTAGAAAAAAGTGACAGCACATTTAACTTTTAGTAACTTTTAAGTCCTTCATAAAAATCTTTATAGAAATGTGGGATTTGGTATTTTTGAAAAAGTTTTAGAAGACCTTCCTTCTTCTTGGATGAAATTCCGCCAGCAGTATTCGGCAACGGTATCAATACTAGATTACAAATTGGCTCCAGTGATCTTGTATTTTTTCTGATTTGAATTTTTTGGAAAACCTCATCAGAATATGACGTTTTAACAAAAAATTCGCCAAGTGAATTTTTCTGAAATGTCATAATTTTTATATCTCCTAATTTTAATTTTTGTTTCCTATCATCAATTGAAAACCAACGACCATACCACGTCGAGTTAATCGGTTCTCGTTAGATCACCGAAATTAAACGACGTTGGGCGCGGTTAGTACGTAGATGGGGGACCGTTTGAGAACAACCGCGTGTCGTTGGCCAGTCCCATCTACAGAGTTGAGGTAGATAATATACGTGGTATCACAATGGACCTAAATTGGTCTAAGTGTGTCGGCTTCTGCCGACAGCCACATAAAAACCTAAAACCTAAAACCATCATCAATTGAAAAGTTGGATCCCATATTTTCAGACAAGTTCTTGATGTCATAAAACGATGTATGATCCAGCTCATGAACATTGTATGGACATCCCGTCTTCTTTGCTGTTCTAATAAGGGTTACGTATTGGTCTGGAGTATATATTGGTGCTGATTTTAGTGATCTTTTTACAGTACGCTCTATAACCGAATGAGCAGCATCACCCTCATTTTGTGAGTGACCCTTAATGAGGAATTTATGAGCAACACTCCTAAGGTTAGGCAGGACTTGAACAGCATACGCATATAGGGAAATCATAAACTTATTTTTCTGCTGTCCACAACAATTATCGCTATAAAATATAACATCGAATTCCATTTTTGCCTTGTCATTCAGTTTTTGAAGGTACTTGAATACACAGGTGCAGATTTCATTGGCTCCTCTGCCTGATTCTCCCTCGTGCCAAACAAAACAATCAACCTCTTTATTTTTAAGTTCACACAAAGTGAAATTGAAAACGTTGAGTTTAGATACGTAATAAAAAGTTCCGGAATCACCTCTGGGACACTGGAGTACAGCCTGAAGATCATACACTGCAACAAATAATGAATCTCTTATAGACTGTTTGTCACGGTTTTTTTCTTGTCTCGATAATGCTTTTTCTTCCAAGTGCTTGTCATATTTCTCTTGTAAACTTGTTTTGTCTTCAGCGTTCTCATATGCAACGCAATCTTCGCACTGGTCCTTCTTTGGGGTATGGAAAGATATGTTGTAATCATTCTTGAATATTCGATAGTATGACGAATAACTCGCATATGAAACGCCCATCTCTTTGCATTGATCAACATAGTTACTGTATAGTCCGGAAACTGTGTTACCTCCTTCGATATACTCTCGTGTTGAGCTCGATCTGCAAAAATGGCTTGGCATGCGTGGAATTAAGTCGATGTGCTGCTTCACTCTTTTTTCGCTCTCAATATCAAGCTTATTATATGGCGTGTGCTTGCCTCTTTTATCGATGTCAACCATGTTTGTAATATTTAAGTCTTTCTTTGCGAGTACCGTCCTAATAGGTCTTTCATTTATTCCTAGAGTTGACATGAAAAAGACTTTGCATACCCTTATGCGAGTGTTTTCGATAGTAAAATAAAATGCATTGTTATAACCTCGTGGTTTCCTCTTAGACGACTGTTCGAAATCTCGGATATACCTATATTTAGGCCTGATTTCGTTGATAGACCCAGCAAGAAAATTTCTTTGCTTATTGGTACATCCCAAAGCCCAGTATCTTTTAAAAACATTAATTCTGTTTTCTTGACTCACCTTGGAAGAACATTGCAGTTGACAATTGCAAACTGGGCCAATTTGTCGGTCAGGTATGATCTTCTTATTTTTGGAAGAAGATACGTAGGACAGTCCTAAACTTCGCAAGGTTTTAGCTTTAGTTCTTTTCCATTCAGCCCTTTTTTTCTTACGATGACCAATTTCTTCTTCATCCTTTTCAGAAGTTGGTATATCTTCGAGGTTGCAAGGTAAAAGAAAAGTCGGGTCTTTGTCGACATCATCGGAAGAAAAATCTTCACCTGAAGATGACACCTCATCTATGGAAGATTCAGGATTTTCAAAGACCTTATTGGATGGCTCAATATCCTTTGTACCACAAGGTTGAAGTCGGAGATTTGTTAAAGCACTGGATCCAGCTTCAAGAACACTTGGCCGAGTAGATGCAGGTTTCGGTAGGATATGAGTACTTGCAGAAGAATCTTTGTACGTGTTTTTCCTTTCGCCAAAGTCGTTCTCAAATCGCACTGGAGATTCTCCATGTGAAGACGATGACTCATCCGAGGAAGATTCAGAAGAATCAATAACCTTTTTGGAGGGAAAACCTTCTTTTCTATCATAAGGTCGAAGCTCGTGATAAGTCAAACCACTGGGTCCAGGTTCTGTATTGATTAGCTGACTAGATGCGGATTCAACTCGGTGAATGTTATTAAAATATTCGATGTTGATGTTTTGCTTTTCGCTTTCCACAGTAGTATCATTCTATGAAAAATTATTCTCAGTAGAACTATTTTCTTAAAGCTACATGAATGTTCATTACTTACTTTTGACTTTTGAGGCAGCCTGATATTTAGAGGATCTTCTTGAAGATCATGGGAAACGTTGCCTTTGGAATTTCTTGCCAAATTGACAAGTAATTCGGATCGACTAAGAGTAGCTCTATAAAATATGAAGCGATATGAGAGATTTAGATAATATCTATAATAATAATAATCCTCATTAGTTAAGTTTGGTAGGTATGATGACTTTCAACAAACAAAACTGACGCTTTTGCGCTTTTGAGCCAATAAAAACAATAAAAAACAGAGGCATTATTTTTCAGGAAAATCGCCGCAAATGAAAAAAAGACTCCGATTTTTCCACGAAGTTGATAAAACTTCGACATAAACAAGAAATGTCAGTATGCTGGTTAAAAATTTAATAACAAGCATTGCTGTAATTGAGTGGCAAAACGACAGAACTCAAAAGTGTCGTTTTGCCATAAAAAAAAAATCCAAAATTTAGAAGCAAAATGTCATTATTCAAAAAGCGTCAGTTCTACTGATTTTTTTAGTGTGAAACTTTGCATATTTTTGTGTGGATAAATAATGCATATAGAAAAATGTCGAAATGGCACAAGAATCTTACCTGTTTTTTTTTTGTGTATCTTGACATTTTTGGAAATACGCCGTTTTGATAAAACAAACACAACCACTCGCGACAAAGGTAAACGCACAACTAAAAAAATAGCATTAACGCACAAAAAATTGCAGGATTGTTAGTAGGAAATCCAAACGACACTTTTCACAACGTGGAAAGTAGAAGAAGTACAATTAAGCCAATTAGGCAGAAAAAACAAATATTTTTTTGCGGTCATTTCTGTATACTTAACTCAAAAATGACAAATTTCGACTTATGTCACTTTGCCGTGAAAGCGACGATATACACAAATAACCAACTTCTCGAGTTCTCGATTTTGTGTGTTTTCTTCTTTTTTGTTCTTTCGTTCAATATTCTCTTCTCGGTCTCGAATCGGAACACGAGTATCGAGTTCTCATTTTGCATAGAGTAAATAGATGTGAGAAATCATTCGAATGATTTGAATGAAGAATCGAGATATCTCGAAATGTTGTCGGAATCGATTATAATCGATTATATCATTCGAATGCGCCCATCACCAGTCTGTTTGGTCGTTTAGTCATGTTTGGGTCAGGCAAAAGATGGCAATTTCTTACTGCAGATTTGTTTCATGTGCGTAACTGCAAGCATTACTGCGCTCGTCCTTGCTTCACACCTGTTTCAGGCATTAGGTATACCGTATGCATTATTTAAAATTCGATTTGAAAAAAAAAACATTTTCTTTTTTGGTGTGATTGAAAACTTTACTGTAATTTAACTTTGTTGGTAATAGGTTCTTCTCCAAAATTAATTTAAGGTAGACATTTAGAGCAGTTGAAAAAATGAAGCTTTGTTGCTACAATCTGATCTACTTCGGAAAGCAGATATAATCAGCTGAAACACTTAGCTGCACAGTTGATGCTCAATCAGCCCTGCCAATTTGACACAACAAACATTTTCCATCACTCGAAAGGCATTGCTCATATTTGAAAAGTTGCCTCAACTGACACGCAAATGTCAACGAAACAAAAACGCATCAAGAAAATTGTCGATGCTTTCGATTCATCAGCATCCAGCTGTGTTGCGCAGCGGCATCATTATTTGTGCAGCGATGTGCATTTTCTTTGCGTTTCTGAATGGTTCCAGTAAAATTTACTTTTTATTTTATTTTCCTCCTTCATGTAACTTCATATTATAATTTGTTAATAACTATTTCTTCCTCAATTTACAGCGCACATTCGATACAGTGAACTAATAAAAACCAGGCATGTTCACTAAAACGAGGTTGTTCACTATTTCGATTGAGTAGCCAAAAAGGTCTTGCAAAGTTAAATTTTATTCAAATCGCACATTTTGTCCGGTGTACCAATGAGACATGATTTTTTATTTGAATTTATTAAAGAGTAAATCAACAATTTAACGTAGACAATAAATATATGTAGTTAGAAATCAATCTTGACAAGTAACATAATGTGTATCTTCATTTATCACTCGAAATCAAATTATGCATGCATAGCTATGATGCAGATATTTGAACACTGCGTGGTACGAAACAGATGAAGGAACGATAAAGTGTCTTAAAAGCCAGGTAACGTGCCTTAGACGCATTGCAGCTGTAATATTCTTATTTAATCCTGAGAAAAAATGTGTGTTCGCTATATCGAGATTTTTATTGTTCACTATTTAGAGTTGTCTGTATAAAATGTTGTGTGTTCACTGTACTGGACAGTTCACTCTACCGAGTTTCACTATATCGAGCGTCTACTGTATTTGGTTATTTTTTCCTTTTCCGTCCAGGGTCGTGGGTATCACTTTTCGAATGTTGTCCAAAGATCATTTTGTCAGTCACCAAAGTAAACAGTACATTTTTAAATTTGATTTTTTTAAATTCAAAACATCACATCAACGAATGAGAGTCATAAACTCTTGGTAGGTGCATAAAGTAAATAATTTACCCGCCATTCAATTGACGTTATCGACTATCTCCAAGCTCTTTCAATGTTTGTTTGCCCGGCCGTAGAAAATATCACACACGACAGGTCGACGTCACTAAAATTTGATCGATTGGTTTACACTATTTTACGCCTCGGTGGTGACTGGTGACGCACGGTAGGAATATTAAAACACACAAAATACTTGCCGATATCCTCATATATGTAGGTATCTACCAGCCCCGGTTATTATGCCAGATTTTTGTGTGGAAATGCGTCAGAAAAGTGTACAAAATCGCTCCTTTTTCCTAGAAGAAATAATCAAAAATTGTTCTGGCAATACATCCGCAAATTTGGTTTGGTTTTTTTTTGTAAGAAATGGAAAAAAACGCCGGAAAAAGTAGCGAAAAAAAAACGAAACGACTTTTTTTCCTTTTTTGAATCAAACAGCCCGCTTCGGTCCTTTTAGAGACTTAACTCCATTCGCCGCATGGTTTAGCTGACTCACGCAACTTCGCTGTTCCGCTTCGAGTAGGTGCAAGTTCTCTGGCAGGCGCCCACCTCACGCGAAGTCCCGGCGTGCGGCTACTTACTGTCATCGGTAACCAACCAACCATACCACGTCGAGTTAATCGGTTCTCATCAGATCACCGTAATTAAACGACGTTGGGCGCGGTTAGTACGTAGATGGGGGACCGTTTGAGAACAACCGCGTGTCGTTGGCTAGTCCCATCTACAGAGTTGAGGTAGATAATTATACGTGGTATCACAATGGACCTAAATTGGTCTAAGTGTGTCGGCTTCTGCCGACAGCCACATAAACCTAACCTAACCTAACCTAACCTACTGTCATCGGTCACGTCGCAGTACGCGCCCCCCTCTCGGCACGTTGATCCCCCCAGATATTTTCATTTGTTTAATTAATTTGGGTGTTTTCATAAACGTCGAAAATCTGCGCTAGTACAATCGTCTTTCTTCTTTGTTGCATTATTGAATACACTTATTCTGCAGAACGCGAGCAGGCCTGCTTAAGTACAATTTTAAGTATAGTCACTAAATGCTCATAAACGTCAGATTTTTTCATATCCAAGACATCAAAGGAGAAGAATGTATCAAATTTGTTCATTTCATATAGCATCGTCCTCCACAAAGAAATTTTTTCTTTTTCCCAGAGTTGAATTCTTTTTCCATCAGAATTCTTTTTTGAATTAATAGCTTAGTTTTCGCCATAATCCCCGCCGCAGCATCTACTTCCCTTAAAAAAAGTTGAATTTGGTTGTAAATAAAAAATTATTAAAATATTGCCAATAAAACTTTCATTTTTCGCACTTTCAATTTTTGTTTTCACCTCCCGCGCTTTCTGCATTTCAAAAAAATATGGAATCTGCCAGACACAACTGACGACATTTATGACGTTTATGAACATACTAGGGGCGTTCAATATATTTTCCGTATCGGGGTGAAACTGTGGTTGTATATATAAATTGACTTATTTATCAAGTAATACGAGTACTATTATTTTAGTGCATTCATGTAAAATTTCAAAACTCAAAAAACTATTCATGAAGAGATGGTGGCTGTTTACCAGGGTTCCGCACCTTCATTATCAACTGTGCAAAAGTGGTCAAGTGAGTTCAAGAGAGGCAGAGAGAGCATTGAAGACGACCCCTGCTCCGGCGCCCCGGCTACTGCTTGCATGGGAGACAGCATCAAAGAAGTCGAAAAACTTATTCTTGAGGATGCCCGAATAAAGGTGAAAATGATGGCAGAGATCACCAAGCTTTCAATTGGTACCATTCACACCATTCTTCATGACCATCTTAACCTTTCAAAGGTCAGTGCAAGGAGGGTGCCACGAATACTCACAGCGCCTCAGAAAAAAATGAGAATCGCATGCTGTAGAGAGCTTTTGGAGATGTGTGGAGGACGAAACATGGGTCCTAGTGGTGACCCTGAAAGCAAACAAGAGTCCATGCAGTGGCATAAAAAAGGAACAGACCACCCGAAGAAGTTCAAAGTCACTCCGTCTGCCGGGAAGCTCATGGCCACAGTTTTTTGGGACTCAAAGGGAATCTTGCTCATAGAGTAAAAAAAAAAAAGGTGAAACCATCAACGCCACATCCTACGCTTCCACTTTGCATAATATGCGGGAGGAAATTAAAAAGAAAAGACGGTGTAAACTCGCAGAGGGTGTGTTGCTTCTTCATGACAACGCTCCTGTTCACACGGCGCGAGTTTCCAAGGCTGCTGCGCGAGATTGTGGTTTCGAAAAAATCCAACACCACCCTATAGTCCAGACCTTGCCCCTAGTGATTATTTCCTGTTTCCGGATTTGAAAAAATGTCTTCGTGGAAAAAGATTTTCGGATGATGAAGAACTCAAGTCGGCAATAAATGGGTATTTTGCAGAGAAAGAGGAAATTTATTTTTTTGGGGTTTAAAAAAGCTTATCTCAAGATGTAACAAATGCATTGATGTTAGGGGAAATTATATTGAAAAATAAAGACAATTTAAATTGAATTCGCATTTTCCTTCATATCGATACCGAGAATATATTGAACGCCCCTCGTATATGGCTGCGTGGTATATGTATGTTCGTGTCAAAATAGTTAGGGGAAATTATATTGAAAAATAAAGTATCTCGTGCAATTCATCTAAGTTAGTTTGATCGAAAATCTGACTTTATGAACACATCTAACGCAGGTCTTAGTTAGTCAGACGTTTATGAAAACACCCTTTATCACGCACAAACTGTCATATTTAAAAATGACCACTTTTCTGACCTAATTTCTATTTTACTTTTCGGGTTCTTTTCCACACATGTCCGGCCTAATTTCCAACGTTTCAGGCGTTTTGTTTTCAAACACTGGTCTGTTTTTCTCCAATTTTGCTAGAACAAACATTTTCTGACGTTTTTTCCAAAAAAAAAAGCTGAATATCCGGGAGCCGCCAGCTCCGATATTGTTTCTGCCTTCTTATCGACTTTTATCTGTGTTAAAAAACAATTCCAATTAGGTAGATAGGGTAAGTGTACTAGTATCCGGACACTTAACGATGTTCCGATCTTTGACTTTAATTCATTTTCGTATAATGAAAGATTCCGCCAGGAGTTATAGTGTTTCTAAAAGTGTATATATTTTCTAGCAATGTAGCATTCACACAATTATCTAATTTTGTGCTAGTATATTTAAAAAAAACTAATTTCAAA
This sequence comes from Portevinia maculata, assembly GCA_949715645.1. Classification (NCBI taxonomy): domain Eukaryota; kingdom Metazoa; phylum Arthropoda; class Insecta; order Diptera; family Syrphidae; genus Portevinia; species Portevinia maculata. The sequence goes on along the minus strand of OX454528.1, from coordinate 4,659,597 downwards.
AAAGTTCTGTTTGCATTAGTATCCGGACGGCAAATTTAGTTTCCGGACAATTTTTTTTTGTATCCGGACACGAAAATTTTGCATGGAGATTTATGCCCTTTTTTATTTTAAATAAATGAAACATTGTTAAAAAACGAAAAAAACTATATAAATATTGGTGCATAATTGGTACATATTAACTACTACATTCAGCCAGTGCTAAAAGGCGTCACAATCCAACTCCCCAATGAAGCAAAGTATCTGGGAGTCATCCTGGATAGCAAACTTCTTTGGTCCAAGCATGTTGAGCTGAAGACTGCCAAGGCGCTGTCGGTTTTCTGGCAGTGCAAGGGTATTTTCGACAAGACATGGGGCTTATCACCGAAAAGAGTCCTATAGATTTATACGGCTATTTCTAGCATATGCATCGGTTGCTTGGTGGAATAAGCTTTCGCGTAAATACGTTACTACTGCTTTCGCCAAACTCCAAAGGAAGGTATGTCTCGGCTGCACGGGGGTCTTCCCCAGCACGCCTGACTCCGGCCTAGATGCATTACTGAACCTCCCTGATGTTTACATCATGGATTGCACAATCAAAGCTATCTCACGTTTAAAAAGAGGTGGCTTTTGGTACAACTCGCACTGGAGTTTTGATGAACTTGTCCTTCGACTCCTGTCTTATGGATATGCCGTCCGATGCAATGACACCGGAACTTCGGCTGAAGCGCAACTACGAAGTAGACTTTCCTCGTGTTCAGGACTGGCTTTGGCCAGACTCTGAGCCTGGAAGTGCAGTCGAATCTTCACGGATGGCTCCAAAACTGATCAAGAATCTGGTGCTGGTGTTTTCATGGAGAGCGACAATATTACACTTTTCTTCTCGTTGTCTTTAATCAAACATGCGTCAATCTTCCAAACGGAGACTTATTCTATCCTAATGGACATGGACTATGTTGCGAGGAACAGGTAGAGGGGGCGAAGTATCTGCGTTTGTAGCGTCAGCCAGGCTGCGCTTAAGGCCTTGCTCAACCCCCTAACCACCTCCAAAATAGTTCGTGATTGCAAGATCTCTCTGAATTCGGTCGGAAAGCTGAATTCACTTAGACTTGTCTGGGTCCCGGATCATACAGAAAAGACTGCAGACAGACTACTGGCGTTCTTACGGGACAATACGCTTTTGCCAAACAGCTTAAGGTGGTACGCCTAAGCGATACCACCAACTGCGAACATTTCCTCTGTGATTGTCCTGCTTTTGCTCGTATCCGGCGGTGGCAGGTATTTGGTGCTGATATGTGAGTGTTGGAAACTTAAGCTGCTTATCATTGAAGCGCCTTCTCGTTTTTCTTAGGAAAACGACTAAATTCTCAAAGTAAAATGTGGTGTGTCTGCCTGGTAGTACAATGGACCAGTATTGAGTCTGAGTGCTCCAGCGTTGCTCCAGCGTAGAGTCTCGCACCCCGACAAAAAAAAAATATATATATATTTTTTAAATAATATTATTGATTTAAGTTATTAAAATTAGGGGATAAAATTAGTGATTAGCATAAGGAAACGTAGGTTGTAGGTTCTAAAAAAAACATGTTAAAAGAAATGATTAAAAAAACATTAAATTCATCTATTATATAATTATGTATAAAAACAAATTAAATAGAAATTCAGTTCGAAGTATATGATACTTAGATAATAAAATGTATTTTTAAAAATAAAATAAATAGAAATTCAGTTCGAAGTACATAATTATTACGAGTATACTTAGATAAATACAAGGTGGCGCAAAAGTTGTCAGGTGGCGCAAAAGTTGTCACCCGATGTTCTTTCGCTGTAATTTTTTGTATGAATGAAAAACTTTGGTTGTTCTGCTTTTGGATTATGTTAATTGGTGTCTTAAGTTTTTTCTGTATAGTTAACTTCACAAATGTCAAAGTAGAATTTACATTTGCCGCCATTTGCAAAAATTATAGCTTCTTCCGATAGGATGATGACTTTTGCGCCACCTTGTATAAATAAACTTGACATAGTAACATCAGCTAAGTTGATATTCATTATAAATTATTAGGTACCTAGGTACCTGCATGGGAATTAGAATACTTTTTGGTAGGTAGGTATTTATCAAAACCTTAATCGAAGCAGAAAAAACGTTAATGCGTTTTAAAATGTGACCTTTTCGACTTTTGGCCAAGATCAAGTGCAATGTGTACAAGCAAAGATTACTAGGTGGGTCTTAAATACCTACTTATTGAGTTTTAGCTTTCGAGTAGGTAGGAGGTGGGTTAGGTACCTAATTATGTCAACTTTAATTTGTTATGCTTATAACCAAAGTAAATTAATTTATAAAAAAAAATTCACTTGCCGTGCTTCAGGACCTAAAATAATGTAGTTTTTAACACCTAGCATGAAATCTAAGGCCTACGATAACGAAACGGGCAGACGGACGGATGTGGGTTATTCGATTCAATCGGCGCGACCATATGCCGTCAAGGCCTTGGGTGTCTATGTTTCAAACTATGCATCAAACCTAGTATACCCTTTATCCTATGGATGTGTTATACAAATACGTGAAAAAGATACAAAATAACGTCGTCTGGATACTAAACCTTATATTTCAGTATCCGGACAGCCGTGTTCTTGGTTACAAAATCCTGTCCGGGTACTGAAAATCTACAAGAAAATTGCAGTTCTCTTTCTTTATATCATAGAGAATATACGTAGCTATTATTTTGGTGCTTTAAAAAAAGAAAATTAAATTTTGCTCAACTTTTCAATTTAAGTTTTAGTATCCGGACACCGAAAATAAAGACAAAAAATTATTTTTTTTCGATATTTTCTTTTAAATAATTGAAGTTTAATGTTTTTAAATGCAAACTAAATATTTCACATTAGAATATGTCAATAGATACTTCGTGAATTACTTACTTTCTCAAATGCCCGCACTATTTTTTTTGCACATAAAACTGCAACACAACCGACCTTCTAGATATCGAACCCTAAACAAACGCATAACTCTTACACCAGAGTTGCACAAAAGTTAGCTTAGCTAATAGCTAAAAAGCTACAACTAAATTAGCTGTAGTTTCTTTGCACGTACATAACTAAACCATAATTTTAGTTGTAGTTGCCACAAATTTTGAACCTAAATTAGTTATTAGTTGCGAAGTGTAACTAAGCGTGTTTAGTTATGAAAAATTAGTTGCCAGAGTGTAACTAACAATAATTAGCTTTAGTTTTAGCTTTTTAGCTATCGATTGAACACAACTAATAATTTTTTTCAAACAATTTAATCCGAAAAGGCTTACAGGAACAGGAGCGATTCTTTTATTTCGTTATACATTTTCTAGTTTTAATTATGTTTAATTTTAAAGATTATTATGTCCTTACGAAACACGGGGAAATAGTGTGGAAGTAGATTTGTCTTCGATAAGTTTTGAATAATTGAGGTTGTATAGCTTGAAGTTTGTTGTACATCAGTTGAAGGTTAGAGGTAACCGATGGCCGATTGAAGAATGCCACTTTTAGTTGTCATAAGGTTATTTACCAAGAGGTCCTTGGAGCACCAAATAAGGTCCTTAAACCCGATTTTTTTTTCAAAAACTCCAAGAAAACCGCGCCTTATATCTGTGTTCAATGTTATTTGACTAAGAGGTCCTTGTAATAAACAAAAAAGGTCCTTGAAAATCGAAAAAGGGATATTATTCCAAAATATCATTTGAGTCCACACGGTATATCTGTGTTCAGTCTTATTTGACTAAGAGGTCCTTAGCAACAACAAAAAAGGTCCTTAAAACTTGGAAAAAGGATATTTTTCCAAAATATCATTTGAAACCACACGGTGTATCTGTGTTCAATGTTATTTGACTAAGAGGTCCTTGCAACAACAAAAAAGGTCCTTAAAATTTCAAAAAAGGATATTTTTCCAAAATATCATTTGAATCCACAGGGTATATCTGATTTAAATGTTATTTGACTAAGAGGTCCTTGCAACAACAAAAAAAGGTCCTTGAAATTTCAAAAAAGGATATTTTTCCAAAATATCATTTGAATCCACACGGTATATCTGTGTTAAATGTTATTTGACTCAGAGGTCCTTGCAACAACAAAAAAGGTCCTTAATAGTCGAAAACAGGATATTTTTCCAAAATGTCATTAGAATCCGCACGGTATATCTGCGTTCAATGTTATTTGACTAAGAGTTCTTTGGAACAACAAAAAGGTCCTTAAAAGTCGAAAAAAGGATATTTTTCCAAAATGTTTGTTGTTTCTAGGACCCCTTATTCAAATAACATTGAACTCATGTATACCGTGCCGTTTCTAAAGACATTTTGGAAAAATATCCTTTTTCGGGATTAAAGGACCTTTATTGTGGCTCCAAGGACCTCTTTGTAAACTAACCTGATGTAAAATAAAAGGGGCATTCAATCAATTTTTATTTTAAACGCAATATGCATAATAAATCCCAATAAATTATCGCCATTTTAGCAAAACAATAAATTTTGATTTAGTTATTAGTTATTACCTAGACAGCTAAGAAGCTACAGCTAAAAAGTTAACCAACTTTTAGTTGTCATCCGCAACTAACTTTGGCAACCTAACGTGCTTAGTTACACAACCTGCAACTAATAGCTAATATCTAAAATTAGTTGTCATTATGATAGCTAACCACCAAATCGATTGCATTTTTAGCGCAGCTAATTTACCTACGTTAGTTACCTAGTTATGGCGTTAGCTAGATAACAAATTAGGTAGCTAACGTGCAACTGTGTCTTACACTACACAGTTGATGTACCGGAAAATTTGTGTGTATTCGTATGATATATTAAAGATTGCAGTTTTGTTGATGTTTCAGCCTGTTTATGTGCGATTTGCCTATTAATCTCAAATAAACAACGAAGTGTCCGGACACTAACGCTGTCCGGATACTAGTAACTTACCCTACCTACATTATGTAGTTATATTTTTCTTTTGTTTATGTTTATGTTTTTAGTTTTAATTTAAGTTCCTACTTAATTTATATTTTTTTTTTATTTTACTTTCAGTTGTTTGCTTTTAATGTAAATTTCCATTTACTACACCTGCCGGAAGGTAATTGTTTTCAAAGCATGTTTGTATCTGCATTTGTTGCAAGAAGACATCTGACACAGTACACTTGCCAACCGTGAGGAGACTCTATTCAAACGTACACTTTTCAACAGTACAAGCAAGGTTGTAGACCGCCCAATAGAAGCCTTCCAGAGATATTCAATTTAAGCTGCTTCTATCTGCAAGCATTGCTGCATTCATTCTCCTTCTATCTGCCATAATTCACTCCGAAATATTCACCCAATCAAGATATTTGTATCAAGTCTAATGAATTCCATGTGGCGACGAACTTACTTTTCGGCATAGAATGAATCATAAAAGTAACCAGCAAATAATTATTAATAAGAAAAGTACATAGTTTCCCATTTTATATATTAAGCTCTATATTAATGCTGTGAAAAATAAAGATTTTAATACATCGATCGAATTTGGTCAATGACTGTTTTTTATTTTATTTTTGTCAAGCGAACGTTTAGCAAAAAAAAAACAAAGCCCAGTCCTCATCAAGAAGCGAGACAGCAAACTGCCAAAAATGTGTGCATTTCCAAAAACTTAAATATGTACCTACATGAGCCATACCCTTCGACGTGCCATGTTTGCCTGGTATTCTCCGAGTAAGTATATCGATCTTTCTGAAATCGAGAGTGAACTTGCAGACTCTTCCCCCTTCCATGTTTTCCATGGTCATGCCAATTGAAATCGAAAGTGATCGTCGTCAAATTAGTTTCTCCTAATCACACACCGCACAAACAAAGAAATCATCCTCTCTCCACGATCAGAAATGAAATTGAAAATGATGTCGTAAAATTAAATTCTCCTAACCACCACCACCAACTGAAGGAAAAAAGCATAAACAAAGAATTCATCATCACACGTCACGAAAAATAATTCCGAGCCACACAAAATCGATCATAAATGGTTTCTGTGTACCAGGCCACCACAAAAAAACAGCAGCGTAGGTATAAGTACCCTTTAAAATTTCTAAACACATTAATAGCTTCCAATTCCAATTCGCCATATCGCCTTCTCTGTTGCTTGTAATGAGGTGCGAATATGGGTTGTTCTCTTTCCACAAACGTTTCAATGTAAATCGAGTACGATCACAAATGGATGTAGTCCAACAGGCCACCACAAATCATAGCAATATGCTCATTTCATTTTCTACCACGTTTACTCTTTCCCATTCCCATCATCCATCAGCCAAAGAAATACTGTGACGATCAAATTCTGTGTTTGTCAAATTCTCAAGCGATCACGAAAAATGTGTACCAGGCCAGTGTACCAGGCCGGCAGAAGTACCAGGCGAGCAGAATTTTCAGCAGGCTGCCGATTTCTCGAAAAATTTCGTCTGCCTGCGTTGTGTTTGCATGAGGAAGAGCCAAAGCAAGCGAGAATGAAAAGTCGAAAATTGATGTATTGCACCAGGCCTGCATACCAGCAGACTACTTGCAAATTCTTTAAAATGACTCCGCCTCCCTCCAAAGCGACCACGAAAAATCGATCGTGTGCCATCGATTTTGTGTGCCAGGCCGGTGTACCAAGCCAGCAGAAGTACCAGGCGAGCAGAAATTCCAGCAGGCAGCAAGATTCTCGAAATAATTTCGTCTGAGAAAATGTAGGCCTGAGTGCGCATGGTATGCACCAATCACAAAGCAAGAAAGTTGAAAAATGAATACACACACCGACAATTACCTTTGGTTGATATTGATTATGATCAAGTTGGTGCTGCGCTGACTTTCGACGCATGCGCACTAAGTTGAATGAAGCGAAAAGAGAATACCTGATAGACCATTATTGTTTACAGAAATGAGAAATGGTGTCAGTGTGAGTCTTCTGTTTGCTGCGCTGCAGTTCGACGCATGCGCACTTAGTTGAATAAAGCTAAAACCTGATGGACAATGATTGTTTACAGAGATGGTGTCGGTGTGCGGCAAATATGTCTTCTCTGTTTTGCTGCATTAAAAGCGAACGATGCTCTGACCTTTACTCAGGAGAAATACCTAAAATGCGAAAAAAAAGTACCAACACACTTGTCGGTTTGTCTTCTCTGGTAGCCTGGTGAACAATATAGTTTTCGTAATACGTGTGTCCATGCGAGATTGAAGGAGGCGTCATTTTAAAGAATTGGAAGTAGTGTGCTGGTTTTTATGCAGACCTGGTGCAATACATCAAATTTTCGACTTCATGCTTTGCTTTGTGTTGGTTGGTACTTTTCATTTTGATGCTATGCTTTGCTTTGCTCTGTGGGTTGGTACTTCCCATGCACATACACATCTGAATTCTCAGCCAAAATAATTTCGAGAATTTGTCGACAGCCTGCTAGAAATGCTGCTGGCCTGGTACTTTGGCTGGCCTGATACACACGATTTTGTGTTCGCTTTCACAGCCGTGGGTTTTTTTGCGGGCACATTTTTCATTTTTCGTGGTCGCTTTAGATGGATGACAATTGATCCGAGTAGTTCTCGTCTGTGTACGACATATTTATTTATTCTTCGTGGGCGGGTGCGACAGCAATGATCGTATTTCCTTTCTGTTTTCGATTTTGCTCTGCGGTTGGTACTTTTTCTTACACATACGCACCATGAATTCTCCCAGACGAAATTATTTTGAGAATTCGGCAGCCTGCTAATAATGCTGCTGGCCTGGTACTTTGGCTGGCCTGGTACTGGTACGCGATCGGATTTCAGTGGTCGCTTTGATGACAAATTGACAACAACGATCGTCGGAGTATTTATTTCTTCTCTGCCGGCGGCATACATATTCTATTCATATTAATTTTTCGTGGCCGCTGTATGACAACCACGATCGTCAGAGAATTTTTTTCTGTGGGCATACACATTGATTTTTCGTGGTCGCTTTGAATGACAAATTGACAACCACGTTCGTCCGAGTATCTATTTCTTCTCTGTCGGCAGCATATATATACATTCATTTTTCGTGGATCGTCAGAGTATTTCTGCTCTGTGGACATATTTATTCATTCTTCGTGGCCGCTGTATGACAACAATGATCGTCGTATTTCTTCTCTGTTTTTTGACTTTTCATGCTCGCTTGCTCTGCGGCTCGTGCTTTCTCATGCACATACACACCTCAATTCACTGAGACGGAATTATTTCGAGAATTCGGCAGCCTGCTAAAAATGCTGCTGGCCTGGTACTTCTCCTGGCCTGGTACACCCATTTACGATCAATTTTTCGTGGTCGCTTTAAATTTGACAACCACGATTTCGTTTCTGGTACATTTGTTCTCCCACGCTTTTGCATGGCATATTTTTTGAGTGCATGTGTCAGTGAACTTAGCTTACTGGTGTTTTTATGTTGTTTTTTTTCCTCCAAAATTTATTTTATTTCTCCGCTCCACAATACAAGTCAGCATAATATTTTCGGCCATTGTCAACTTTAAGGTTTTCGGTGTGTGTTGATAGCTTCGCTGCGTGTATGGGCGCCGGTTGTGTTTAGTACGAAATTAAGTTTTTCAGATTGAAAACGAGAGTGAATTCGAATTAGCAAAGGCAGCCGCCATTTTATGACATTGTCGTTTGTTTGACACTTTAGTAGCTCGGTTTTTTGTGTGTGGTTTTGGTGGTGGTCAACTTTTGTTGTTAAGCTTTATGGGGCCAAATTAAGAGAGAAAAAAAACTGAGCATACTACATTTTCTGTTTGCCTATTCAGTGGCGAGGTAATTTGTTTATAAAAATGTAAACAAACGGGCATCTATGTTATGATGGGGAGCAGCAGACTGCGTGTAATTATTATTTAAAGTTTCGTCTTTGCTTCAGAGGTTTAGCGGCAAAAAATGTTTATAACTTTTTATTTTTAGACCAAACATTTAAAGTTTAGTTAAAACAGATCCCTATTGTAGTGGGGCGACAGAAATGGTCACTGGGTGAACCTGCATTTTGGGGTACGATCAGTAGGTACGATTTTGTGAAAGCTTAATCCAATTTTTTTCTGCTTTTTTTTCGGGGATTTTCAGTGGGTGGGGGATCTGTGTGGCTGCCTTTCGAACATGGTCACCTGGTGGATGATCACATGAGAATATCGATCGCGTATTTTTTTTAACCACCGATCGTGATGATTGATGAAATTTATGTTTTCGTGGCTTTTGTAAACTTTTGGATGACGTCATGACTCATGGCCAATGTAAGGCAGTCGTGTGTTTCATCGTTGGAATATTGCATGGCTTTCATTTCATTTCAAATTCAAGAGCTTCAGATTTTCGCGTCATTCGACGAGTTTGGTGAACACATTATGCATAAAGTTGTAAAGCTGAATTTAGACCTAAAATAGGGATTGTTTTTTTATTTTATATGTACTTACTTTTGCCGTTAATTCATCGAAGAAAACAAGCAACACCCAAAATATTTATTAGACATACAAACAAACAAACACTAATTTTTGCTGCATTTTTTTATTAGCTCATAGAATAGTTTCTTTGCGCGCGAAATGGAATAGTTACAAGAAGAAAAAGTCCACATAAGGACCACTCACTAAGCTTGAACAAAAAACTTCACAATGTTCAGTTAGATTTAAGCAAGACGCGTTCAATTTGCAAGACAACTACTATTTTACCCTTCGCCATTGCTGGAATAACTAACGTTGTCCATCGTTTGGCAAGTGATAGAGGTTAAATTAGTAAGGAACTCTCAGTTACCTTGCAAATTGAACACTTTCGTCTAGTAATGCAAGTTGAGTCATTAACGGCGGCACATCAAAACCTAAAACCTATTTTTCCAGCCATTTGTGTTTTGTAAATTTTTCGAAACAGAATTTCGAGAAGCAGAATTATGACAAAAATAATTTTTAAAACAAAAAACAAAACGCATTACATGTTTAAACCGCTTTAAATGTATACGGCTTGGGTTGGACGCTGAAATCTGAGGAGTATAGCTAAGATGATGTAATTTCACTCGACCTGGCATCCACGTTTTCTTGTCGCCATTCTTGCCGATTTTTCTGAAATTAAAAATGTACATTTTTAAACTATAGTAATGAGCTATGCATTGAAAAAAGACACGTCCGCTGGATAAACTATTCCTATCCGCAATAAAGTGAGTAAAAATCTAAGTATGGCTGAATTGGTAAGAAGGATATGGGTAACATATTTTGGTAAAGGATTTTATCGAAAAAACAAAGTTTTTGGAAAATATCCCTAAAAAGTGGGCATGGCAGGAAACTTTGCATGAATTGGTTCAAAACGATTTTCTCTATATTATTTGCGAAGAGTGTGACAATGATTTCTTCAATGAAAAGTTTTTTTTTTAAAATGTGTAGTGTTCGGATTTCAAAAATCTTAACACACGACGATTCCGGGGCCCCAAGAGACAATATATTCCAAATTTTGAAGCTTTTTAGCTAGAATTTCGATTTTTTCGATAAATTTATTTTTTGAGATTGTGGGCGTGTTAGTAGGCGGATTTTAAAAATGTTTGCACTTGATTATTTCGGGCCGCTTGATAGTAGACGTTCCAAATTTCAGCTTTCTACCTTGAGTTTTTTGGGCCTTTTTATTGCCGACGGACGGACGGACGGATGGACATGGCTAGAACGACATTACTATCAATGTTGATCACAAATATAGTTACTGTTAGGCTAGGAGCGCAAGGCCGATTTTACGGTCGGCCGATTACAAAATCGGGTAGCAACGGCTACGATATTATATATGTAATTTTATGTATATACGCCTGACAAATCGGCCGATTTGAAAATCTGCAACCAAACAGATTCAAAATTAGTCTAGTCGGCCGTTCGCAAAATAGGTCTTGCGTGCCTAGCCTTAGGGGTCTACGGGCATTATTAAGGTATGTTACAAACAGTCAACATTTATATACTTTGAGAACAACCTATACAAATGCTGTGTTTTTGAAGTGATTCAATTATTCTTTTTATGATAACGAAGACAATTTCCTTCAATTTGTATTAAATACCTTTGGGAGCAACTGGAAGTCACTGATCGAATTGCACTGATCCCTCCGAGGCCCAGTATCTGACTCGTTTTTTAAAAACCAGTCGGCAGTTGCCAATGGAATAGCATCCCCGACTTTTTTTACTATAACATGTTTGGTTTTCGGGTCGTCTTTACAGAACAATCATTTGAATGAAGTAATTAGATTTACTTACCAAAATTAAGCACAAAAAGGCGTGCTTTTTTTAGTCGTCATTCAGGATGGAACCCGTCGACGAGATTTCTTTGAGTAGTTCATATCACGTTCGCCACTAATGTCCATTTAGGCAGCTTCTCAGTGTTTCCCTTACTGCTTTTTGTGCTGTTCGTAAGTAGAAGATTTAGGCAGGTCTTCCTCAACAGAAAAATGAAAAAATAAATTAATCGTTAAACGGCCTAGTCAAAATGCGGATTTAAAAGTTCTAATTTTTTAAAGTTTTTTTTAGATGGTTTTCAAAATTCTGTTTCAGTCTGTAAAAAAATAAAAAAAATCCTTCTAAAGTGTAAAGAAAAATGCTAAATTTCATCGAATAGTTGATCTAATTTTAGCTGCGCTCGATATTAAATATTTCGAGAAACTGAAATCTGTCAAACAGGCTTCAAAACAAAACATAAGGAAAGGCAGCCAAATACCCCAAAGTTGGCGTGGCATTGAGTTGATGGTCTTTGACAATTTTGGAAAGTTTTATTAATTTTAAGGCCGCCTCTTTCTACGATTTCGACAAGTTCCTTAATTGATTATTGTTTGATCGACTTTTTACGACACCGGTGATCTGGAATCGTGTCAACCCAAGGATTTACATGCACACTTTGCGAGACATCACCTGGATGTTAAAATTATGTTGATGTGATTTCTTCCCTTAGTCTCCTTTTATGACAAGCGCAGTTTGAGGGGCACTACAAGGATATTCTAAGCCCGTCGCTGAACGGGAAATCGCAAAATTTTGAGCACATGCGCGACCGGAAGATAAGAACCGATTCTTTTTACTTTTTTTTACCCTTTTTAGTCTCCCTAACAAGCAACTTTTCCGGGGTATTGAAAAAAAAAACTTTTTTCGACCCACACTACTGTTGAGTATCCAGAATTTCCCTTTTTTAAATTTTGCTGCGTTTTTACCCGACTTAAATCAAGCGTCACCCCTTTTACATATTCGAAACGATTATTTTAATATTACTCTCAGAATTTTTGGAAACTAAATTTTGAAAAAAACGAATTATGACAAAAATAGTTTTGAAAATAACAAACCCAAACAAATTACTTGTTATAACTGCTTTTTAAGTGTAGACGGCTTGAGTTGACGTTGAAGTCCGAGGTAATAGCTAGGATGATGAAATTTCACTCGACCTGACATCAGAAACGTGCACGTTCTTGTCTCCATTCTTGGCCGTTTTTCTGAAAATAAAAAATACACATTTTTAAACAACATAACATATAAGCAATCCATATACAAAATAAAAAAGAATTATAAATAGAGAGTAACTCAACTATAAATTAACTTGAGGGCACAACTGTCGTTTGTCGCGCGAATGGGGATCATCTACAAGATATAAGCAAGATTAGATTTCGTTGCAATGTTCAAATGTGCTTATGCATCCTGCGGCTCATTATTGCCCAAAGGGCATATTTAGACATATTCACCCCTATCGAGGTATCCGTTCGGAACGGAATTTTCTCCGATTTGTACGAAATCGAAGAAATTGCATTCGAGGTATCCGTTCCGATAAAAGTTTCGGAAAAATTCTCCGATGACATGTAGCGCACCTTGTCGCATTGCGTTGTATGTACCGCGTTTTTCTCAATTACTTTTGACAGATACACGGCAAATATTCTCCGAAGCTCTCCCACAACCAATTGTTGCGGAATATATTAATAAACAATGGAAACTCCATCAAAATTGTAAGTAATGAAACCAAAAATAAATGTTTGTAAGGATTTATTTCTGTGATGTCTTATTTCAGAAAGAAAACAACAACGAGGGCTCAACAAGAGCGATTGGTAGAAATGCTATCTACCAAAGTGGATATAACCCGCAATTAAACAAAAAGACCGGCTGAGGAAGTTGCTACTTTTTGGGAAAGCATCGCAACTGAATTAAATTTGTTGGGTCCACCAGTTAGAGATGTAATTGGTTGGAAAAAGGTATATAAAATTGAAATCTTAAAGCGATATAACAAAGAACTGAAGGACAGCATAACGGAATTGGAGCAAGGACATTATGGACCCGATGCCAAGAAAAATAGTTTTGCAGAGTCTAATCTCAATGAAAATGATCATAGAAAGGAAAACAGTTCATCGGAAAATTTGGAACTTGGTTATGAATCATTTGAAAACAGTGATGAAGACGACCTAATTGCAGCACCAAGTTTAAGTATACACTTAAGTTAAGTGAAATGAACCTAAAACTTTTATAAATGCCACGAAGGCAAGTTTTTGTTAACTCTTTTTATTATTTATTTATTAAAATAAAGTGTATATATTAAGTTATTCAAATTGCATCAATATTTCATTTCTCGTTGCAATGGCCTCACTATGATAGTATGATGTGAAGACCTCTGAAATGCTCTCTATTTCTTCAGAATCGTCCATGCCTGCAGTCTCTTCCTCATTAGAGAAATGAAGACAATTGTTCTCATCTTTTGACAACTCGGTAATAACATATGTTTGAATTATAGAGATGGTATTTTTGAAAATATATCGATATTTGACTGAATCGATATATTTTTAAATAGAAATTGATTTGTGTTCTAGTTAACGATAGCGTAGTGACATTGGCAAAGTGACATCCTTCCTTGTTAAAAACTATGAAATTAAACTCCCTTTATTGATATATGATAATTTAAAGCTCGTTAAGTCTTCATTATATATAAGTATCGAAAGACATATTGACTTATCGATCTTTAAATGTACTTTACACATCTCTTTTAGAACCTTAAGTCTGTCGCATATCAAATCAATGCGACGCGGTGCGCCACCGCAATTATATATAAATTTTCTTCCGAAGTCAGATACCTCGAATGCAATTTGAGTCTCCGAAGGAGTATGCGTTGCGGAGAATTTTCCGTTCCGACAGATACCTCGATAGGGCCGATTATATTGAGAAGACTTGTGCTCCTACTACGAAATCAATTTAAGAAAAAAGATACTCGGAACTCTTGGGTAATAAGTGGGTCCCGTCCCGTTCTTTGAAAATGTCTTTATCAGAAGAGTTAAAGGGACTAAAAATTTAAGTTTCACACTTAATTTGTTATTGATACAGTCCACATTTTTTTCCCGGTTAAAGGCACTTCTAAATAAAATATCAAAAATTGAATAAATGCAATCTAATCCAGTTTGCATTAAAATATTGCAATTTGAGAGCACTTTTGAATTGAAAGAAAGTTTTAAACCTAGTGCAACACCGGAGGCGCTTTTCCTTCGATACAACGGTGCCTCGAAAAACAAACCAGCAGGACAACTCATTTACTGTATGACTGTTAACTAGCGGAAATAGGTCACTTCATGCAAAAGCCTATAAGCCCGACGCGAAGAATACCGAATTAGAAGCAGAACATACTTCCAACAACACCTTGACATCCTCAGGCTGGCGAGGCGCAACTGAAATAGAGCTTCAAGCGAAGTATAATATCTACGTAAATGTTTGTCTACAACTTGCGGGCGTTAAAGAGGTTTGTGTCGAATATCCTAAAATTGAGAGGCAGAGGGAGGATTTTATTTTGGACGGTACGAAATCTCAAAGGCGCGGCCATATACCTAGAGCTCTTGAAAACACGCGGTAAAACATCCACTTCGGGAGCAGGTCTTCCAAAGCTTTTACGGCGACTACAGAATATGCGAAATTGGTAACTCTTCAAGGCAACAAGGACTAAACCAAGTAGATCTTAACAACGGCCGAAAATAAACAATTTCATAAGGAAAGACATTTGGTTCTAAGAGCGGTCAGCGTGACCCACCTGCCCGTTCCCAATGGCATCACAATGGTTTTTTTGTCGGGATGCGAGAATTTCTACACTGGAACACTCAGACTCAATACTGGTCCACATCACAATGGTACTACGTTGGTCTAAATGTACGTCATCGACGGCCATGTGAAACCAACCACAAAATAAGGATAGGGACTTGGGAGCCGTTAAGCAAATAGAACAAAAATGTCCTGGCAGTTGAGAAGGTACTCGTATTTTACCACAAAACACACTACGAACACAATTCAATATACCTGTGTGTCTCTGTCGAGTTGCAAGCCAATTTTTAACACCACAAAACCTCCCTCTAATTTCAGTTAATTATTCTAAATGCATTTATCCAAACATCTCTCTCATAATCTGATTTTGTCAGCGTGCAAATCGGTTCAACATCATCAATCAATTTCAAATCATGGTTAGTCTTAGTGCATTAACTCGTGATGTACCCATAATCAGTATCTATTGCCCCTAAAGATATTGAATGCTGTAATCGGATTGTGTTAGAAACACAGGAGAGGAGCGAAAGATGCATGTAGTGTGAAAATACGACTTGCAGATAGATAAATGATGGAATATTTGGTGTCGAAGACGCACATTACCCACTTATCCCAGTAATGCAGATTAGATAATTATAGTCGAAGGCGACTTACTTTATGTGTATTGTAAGTAAAAACCAAAAGACCGTATTGACTACTTAGGTACATTGGAATAACAATGGACTTATGACTTATTATGGAATAATTGTGAGAAGGCTTGTAACATGCGACATTGTTCGGATGTGGACCTGAAGTCAAACCTAAAAATTGGATCACTTTGTGATTAACTTGGCTATACATATTTGCTGATACATATTTCGGTGATTTTTAAGGACACGCGTGTGTTGCCCAACAGAAAGACGGTACACATCAAAACGTAAATTGGCTGGAGTGAAGAAATGGGCTTCAAAAGTTTGCCTCTACGAGCTGTGAACAATCTACTCTCTGAATCATGTCCAATGAAAAAGTTCATACACATCTTCGTCGAAATGAAAAATGGGTACCATGAATCAGGTACAGCACATGGACCTGGATGGATATAAAAGGTACGTTTCTTTGACAAAAGTACCCACAGGAGTGCTCGAATTGACACGTGAAATAGCAACAACATTGTATCGCCTGCAATACTGGTGATAGCTGTCGATAACATCCAGAGCATGGCTGCTTTGGATACATGCTGCAAATACTCGTACATACAACTATTTGTGTTGGAAGCAAACAAATTTCTTGCTATCGTTCTTGTGACCAACCGTGGATACATTTCTCAAAAAAACGCGTCTAATATCATCAAATATGAAAGGTTTTCAACAGCAAATTTTACGTTTCTGAATGTAAGTTAACTGAATATGGACACCTCACCTAAACATATATGTATTTAGATTTCGAGTGCTGTCCTTAGAAAGGCACATATACAGGATGTTTCCTACTTAGTGTTCAATAATATTGGATATGATTTTTGGACATGTTTTTAGAAAACAGTCGAAAAAAGGCCACACTTTCGACAATAGACTAAACTTATTTCAATAATAGACTTAAGGTGCCTTCACACCACGCTAGGGGAAAGGGCTTACAGCAAGCTTTTCTAGAATTCCGATTTTGAAACTGTTGTGCACGCGTTCGTAAGTAAGCAGTCACATAGTGCGAGGAAAGAACTTGCTGAAAGCGACTTTTTACTTTTTTGCAAGTAAACTTGCTGCAAGCACTTTACACCATGTAAGCGGAAGCGCTTGGGGCATGGCCTTTGGAACGTGGTGCTGAAAATCCGAACTACCTAATACTGATGAGAGATTTACGGGCAGCAAGACGGCAAGATTTTTCCTTATTTTTTTGGTAATAGTTTTCTGAAGCTTGCATATAGCCGAAAAAATGTGGGACCAGCAAAACGGGATTTTTTTTAAAATATACAGTAGACTCTCGATAACGTGAACAATTAAAAACCAAGGGAGTTCACGTTTGCGGGAGAGTTCACGTTTACGAAGGTCAAATTTTAATAAAAGAATAATTCAATCCCACTGTAGATTTTCATTTTAAAACGTCTTATGTTTAACAAATTAAAAATAATGCGCTTTTACTATTACATTCCGTTCATTTATTTAATTTTAAACAAAAAGTGATTGCATAGTAACATATAAAATAAAATGTTATGGCATAAAAAGTAACGTTAAATATTGACTGAGCGGGCATTACCGATACGAAAAATGGAAAAAATCCGTCATTTATTTTTGCATCTTCTTCTTCTCCAAAAGCATTCTCAATGTTTTTTCCCTAAGGCGCCTTAAGACACTAATGTCATTTTGGCTAACCAGCTCACCTTCAGCTCCCTGGTCACGAAAATGTGTTATTTACACACTTTAAAATGTGTTCACTCTTTTTGTTACCGGCAGAAATAGTAGACTTTGCAACGTCGTATTTTTTTTGCCAAACTTCTGACATTGGAGCCACTACGGAATTGCTCCATTATCGCGCATTTGTCCTTAAGTGACAAAAACTTTGATTTCTTTGAAGACATGTTTATGTTTAAGCCAGAACTATAAAACCAAAACTGTAACGCGTATAAAACTTATGATGACAAAAAACAAAGAAAATCGCGAAAATCGAGCAGATCTATCTAAAACAATTATTGCAAGGAACAACGAGAAACAAACTGACACGAACTCACGTGCAAAAAACCGAAAACTGTACAAGACAAAGTATTGTAGGTACTAAGAATAAGGAATTTCAAGCTAAAATACACTTGCTCAAGCAGTTTACTGTTAACCTGAAGCAAAAATTGTTGTTCACGTTTTAGAGTGTTCATGATTTGTTCACGTTTTAGAGATGTCAAGCAAAAGAAAAATCTGTTCACGTTATCCGGTGTTCACACTAACCGGTGTTCACGCTAATGGGAGTCTACTGTAGTTGGAAACCGCGTAATATTTTTGTGTTAAAAGCTGTTTTACCAAGAGGTCTTTGAAGCCCGGAAAAAAGATATTTTTCTAAAACGTCCTTAGAAAAGGTAAACTATTTCTGTGTTCAAGGGTTTTTGCAAGGTTCGCAGAACGATAAAATATGATTCGTTGTCTCATGAAAAGTTCGCAAAGGAATTTGATTTCTGATTCGATCGCGAACCTTATTTTCCGGTTCGTTTAAAAATAAAATTCGTTTTCACGATCGAATCAAATCTGTTGCGATCTGTAAAATATAGTTCGTTCGGGAATTTATCACGTGCGAACTATTGGAGATCCGTTCGCGAATGGTTCTCATAAGAAAAAAAAAAGTAATTTTATATGAAAATTATATTACATATTTTAATATTGAAAGAACATAAGTGAAAAGTATTTTTATTACATATTAAGATTTTGGAATAAATTTACATTCAGTTTAACTAACAAAAATTTTTTTATTGTTTCTTAGGATAATTTGTTTCTGCTTTTGGTCAAAAAAAAACTGGTAGACTTGAGTTGATGGCACAGCCAGCACTAGTTGTGCAAGTCTTCCTAGAAGAACCTCTTTGCTGCTCAATGTTTTCCAATGCTCAATTTTTTCTCACAAAGTATGCAAGTTGATTCGTCAGCTTCTTCATTATAAGAAACATATTAATTGAAAATATAAATCGCGAATCGAGAATGATTTGTTTTACGGATCTTTACGGATCCTTATAGCGAGCGAACCATATTCTACCTGTATTTCTTTTTTCCGATCTCTCACGAACGAGAGATACAGAAAGAAAAGATACAGTTCGTTCGTGAGAGAACTATACATTTTTAAAGATCGATCATTTTATCGTTCGCGAACTTTATTTTTTATGGTTCGTGAGAAGATCGATAACGAACGATAAAGATCCTTATTTTATCGTTCGCGAGCGATATTTTACGAGGCCTGTTTTTTTTCCAAAATATCCCTTTCATATTGAAATTTTATGAATTATATTTTTCATCTCCCTGTCTATTGTTATCGATCGTGACAAATTCACTATATTATTCGCAGGCATCAAGCTCATACAATTCCCTAATCCAAAAGAGCTTTTGACTTAAATAATCCTGAAACCACAAGCCACGAACAGATTAAGAATTAAATATTTTTGTAGTATTTTTTTTTTTCAAAAAACTGCACCAAAATCGCAATTTTACCCAAAAGTGGACTTTTGCAGCATTTGGCCGTCGAGAAGACACAGAAGATGGTGCAGCGAAATAACTTCACGGGCAGTAAGTTCACCTCGAGAGGGAAATAAACTCTACATAAAAAAAGTGAAATTATTTACCACCGAGGTCAAGTTATTGCCGGTACACTTTTTTACCTGCACCAATGGTCTCTTATTCGCAAAAAATAAGAGTCAGCTCGCACGCAAACGAATTGCATTTGCAAAGTAATTTGAAGTGATTTGCTTCCTTGCAAACGCTCGCATGAACTAGTCAAACCGTGCAAGTGTTCCTCGTGCCCGAAAGCAAATCACGTGGAGCAATCGCTTTTCGGCACCTTTGGGGTCATTTGCTGAAACGAAACATTTATTTTATTTCAACACATGTAAGTATGTACTTATAAGACCGATTACGTGGAGGTAAACGTAGCACATAAGCGTTTACGTTGCATATAAAAATGTATGTTCCGTTTCAGCAAACCGGCCTAAGACGGTTTGCTTTGGAGGGGGCTAGATCACGTAAAATCGAAACGATTGAACGACATCATTTCGACTAAAGCAGTCTCTGTCTTTCTCTATAGATACGATAGAGACCAGGACTTTTTTTTTTTTTTTTTTTTTTTTTGTCGGGATGTGTGAAACTTTCTGCACTGGAGCACTCAGACTCAATACTGGTCCATTGTACTGCCAGGCAGACACACCACATTTTACTGTGGGAATTTACTCGTTTTTCTAAGAAAAACGAGAAGGCGCTTCAATGATAAGGAGCTTAGGTTTACAGCACTCACCATATCCGCACCAAATACCTGCCACCTGATACGAGCAAAAGCAGGACAATCACAGACGAAATGTTCCGCAGTGTCGTCGCTTTCTCCACAGGCTTCGCAGATGGTGGTGTCGCTTAGGCCTAGCACCTTAAGGTGTTTG
The DNA here is from genome assembly GCA_949715645.1 of Portevinia maculata. Classification (NCBI taxonomy): domain Eukaryota; kingdom Metazoa; phylum Arthropoda; class Insecta; order Diptera; family Syrphidae; genus Portevinia; species Portevinia maculata. The sequence goes on along the minus strand of OX454528.1, from coordinate 4,639,562 downwards.
GCAAAAGCGTAGTGTCCCGTAAGAACGCCAGTAGTCTGTCTGCAGTCTTTTCTGTTGAGAGACAACAAGAATGCCGCGGATTTCCCACAGACGTCGGGGAGCATTTGCTTAGTCTGTCTGCATCCTGGAGAGTCATGCCAACGGCGATTGTGTTCATAGGAAACCCAACCGTCAATGGAAGCCCTGACCGAGGACGCAGGCAGACAGATCGCTGGTTCAGGTCCTGAGAGGTCCCCCTCTGAGCCTTGTCTAGCAAGTTCATCGGAGATCTCATTTCCCGTGATCCCGTTATGACCCGGGACCCAGACAAGTTTAAGTGAATTCAGCCTTCCGACCGAATTCAGAGATATCTTGCATTCACGTACTATTTTGGAGGTAGTTAAGGGTTTGAGTAAGGCCTTAAGCGCAGCCTGACTGTCGCTACAGACGCAGATACTTCGCCCCCTCCACCTGTTCCTCGTGACATAGTCCATGGCCATTAGGATAGCATAAGTCTCTGTTTGGAAGACTGACGCATGTTTGCCTAACGGAAAGAAAAGTCTAACGCTATCGCTCTCCACGAAGACACCAGCACCAGATCCTTGATCGGTTTTGGAGCCATCCGTAAAGATTCGACTGCATTCCCTTCCAGGTTCAGAGTCCGGCCAGAGCCAGTCCTGGACGCGAGGAAAGTCGACCTCGTATTTGCGCTCTAGCCGAAGTTCCGGTGTCATCGCATCAGACGGCATATCCATAAGACAGGAGTCGAAGGACAACCGTTGCGCAAGTTCATCAAAACTCCAGTGCGAGTTATACCAAAAGCCACCTCTTGTAAGACGTGAGATAGCCTTGATTGTACAGCCCATGATGTAAACATCAAGGGGCGGAAGGTTCAGGGAGACCAGGACTAGTAAGGCACCGTTTTTACGAGTTTGGTTTTTAGCACCCCACAGCTTTGATTGGCAGTTTCTTGACATCAACTTGCAATTCTTCCCAATGAATTGTTAAAAAAAAAGAAAAAAATCGTTGACAAATCAAGCTACAACTCTTGCCCTAACAAATTCACTTTCTTCAGCGTAACGTCGTCGAATAAGTTTTTGTATGATGCTGCCAAGAAGATGTAAACCCCATTAAAAACTTATAATTCAAACGAACTCATGCCAACAGCTGATAAACATTGTAAAATATCATTTTGCCATTTGGACAATTTTTTTTAATTTCAATCTACTGATTCCAAATTGTTTTCCACTTAAAAATACGAAAAAGAGGGAAATTAACATACCTAATTCAAATTGAAGAACACCTCATGGCCGACACCTTTACACGATAACAATATTATTTCCCCATGAATGCCCTCCAATGAGAGAAATGGAGCGGGTGCACAAGTTTAGGTTTGAGGAACCACCAACCACAAAACACTTTGTGCTCCATGAAAAATTTAAAATAATTATTATCTGTCCGCACCAGTGGCATCTGCGGTTGATATGGAGGTAGGCACTTATCTGCGGCAGTACTCGTGTAACTTTATGAATCCGCAACAACCAAGATATTCTGCCCCAGAGAGGTCTTATCCTCCATACAGCCGCACGCCGCCCGCCCAACTATAGACTGAGGTTCTTATTAAAAATTCAAAACTGCTCTTTTGTTGTACCTACATTCCATTGCCATTTACGGGTAGAGCCGCATTATTTATACCCAAGGAAAGAAGCTAAAAAGGTTATAACTTGTACCCGGCAGAGGGCGTGGGGATGGTAGTAGTCCTTCCTCCCAACTGATGCCGCCACTTCATACCTTGGTTGAATGGAATCGCGTAAAACCAGAGGAAAAAATCAGATGGAGACTAATAAAAGCGATAGCCCTTTTTGTGCAACTAAAATAACGGTAACAACAGCAAAAGAAAAAAAAAACGAATAAAAAAAAACAGGAGAATGAAAGAAAAACTCCCGCCGGGAAATAAACTTATATCCGCGCGCACACCTGCACAGCAGGATGGAGACGAGGAAACTTTAACTCCTGCCGTTTGACTATCGTTCACCATCTATCTAACCCTCGGCACACTTTCTGCTATAGCAGTGACTGTGTGTATGTGATACTTCCCGCACCGCGTTTATATATCTTTATTATCCTTACACCGAAGAAATTTCGCTAGAGAAATTTAATTCAGTTATGCAAATTGAGCCGGTAGTGTTTTCAACGAAAACATCCTCTACCCCCAAGCTGCTGCCTCGCATTCGGGAGTGGAAATGTTTTAAGGAGCCGGATCAGAACCACAGATATAGTCGTCGGCCCAGATTCCTCCGAATCGAGCGCAAAGGATTGTGTGCCACGAAATAGCTGAAGGTGTAGTAACAGTTTTCAACGGGAAAGAATAACTTTTCTGTATTGTTAATTTTTTTCTTTTCTTTGAGGGGTGCATGAGATAGGGACATCCTGCGCATCAGGAAACTTGGGGCTTTTTAGTTGGTGACAAAAAACAACGACTTTACCCAAAGAAGGAGGTTAAGTAACATAGTTTGGGGATTGAATTGTAAAACATAAGTGCACAACAGCGGATGCGAGATGTTCGATTGATGCGTCAGCAGTGTGTATATGAATGCTTCGACTTTATAATCTGAAAGGGAGTGACATGCAATTAAACCGAAAGGGGTTCCTGTGGTTGTAATGAAAGGGCTGGCTGGTGAAATTCCATTTGACTCATTTGTTGAAGGTGATAATATTGATGTCACGTCAAGTCACGTTGAAGACGTTTTATATTGTAAAGCATGTGCATACATAACTTTTTAAATATCAGGACCCACAATCGAGCACAGAAGACTACGAGTATGTCGAGGATCCTGAAGGGATTATCTATAGTTATGTGGGTTAAGGAGAGAATGATGCGGTTGTGACTCTGAATACTTTAGTGGACTGATTTCGATAAAAGTGTTATCAAGGATTGTTAGTGGGAAATGTTAATTACTGATGATGATTCATAGATATTCGTTTCGGCCGTCACATGGATCAATCGAAATAGGTACTCTAATAAGGCACAATTCATACTGGCGTTTGTTGTTGGCGTGGTGCAGACATGTGCTTTTTCGAAGGCTTGGCACGCTGAGTTTGAAGTTTCCTTGCTCGTCTATTTGCAAAGTGCGTGACGATTTTCAATTTAGCGCTGTTGCGTTTGTTTGTTCCAACAGTTTTTTGCACGAGTACGACACGTGCAGCCTCCTAACAATGATTATTGCTTGATCGTGGGCTCAGTGCGTTGGACTACTGGTGCACTGCCTCACATCTTGCGAAGGTGTGACAAAAATCTGAGAGTATAAATCGTCAAGAGAAGAGTTATCAAACCTGCCATTCGGAGTCTGCATAAAATTGTAGCTATCATCCACGTCGCACACACAAAAGGTTGGAGAAGCTAGAAGCTAGAAGCTGGAGGCAGCTCCATGGCAACACCAAATGTTAGTTATGTGTGAATTGGGCCTTACGAGTTCAGAAGCTTCACACTTTAAAGCTCTTTGGTAACTGAAGAATATAAACCCAAGATCTACCTTTTGGGCAGCCTAAAGGGCAAGCTAAAACAGTTTTCAACTTCAGTAATATTCGCAGTTCTAAATCAGCTGGCATAAGTCTTCACACACAAGAATGTTTCGGGAATTTGGGCCTCGGATACTCTAAAGGGGCCCTTACACGGTCAATCGAATGACATCAATCACTAGCATGTGTTTGTGAAAATGTATCTGTATGAGTCACACACATTTGGTGAAGTCTGATTGACGAAAATCAAAGCCAGTTTGATTTTGCATGATGAATGTCATGCCGATTTATATGTGTAAGGGTTGGATTGACGTAATTACTTCATTGTGTTTTGTGCCGCGGAAGCGAAAACATGTGCGGCAAACTGAAGGACGATGAAGACCGAGCATTTGTATTGGAATTAATTGAAACGTAACGGTCATTACCGAGTTTATGGGATGTCAAAGGGAAAGATTATAGCGACCGAAACAAAAAAATTCAACAATATTAAGTTTTACTGCAAAAGTATAAAGAAAAGTATCCTGATGCACAAAAAGCGGATGTCACCAGAAAAATAAATACGTTGAGAACGAATTTTCGGCGCGAGCTAAAACGTTTAAATGAATTAAACAAAAGCGGATCCGGGGTGTTGATAATTTCAGTGAACCAACTCTTTGGTATTTTAATGAAATTAGTTTCATTAAAGACAGCGAATCTCCGTGTACATCCCGCAGTACAATTCAAGAATATATTGCAAGAGCAATATGTATATGCAATACAATCATCCGTTTCACTCATCGCACATCCGTACACCACGAAAACTCATAAAAACTAAAAATTTCACGTCAATCGATTGAACTGTGTAAGGGGTAGCGTCAATCCACACATACACGATGCATGATGTCGACCGATTGACCGTGTAAGGGCCCCTTAAGGACTGTATCAGCAAAGTAATTTTACAAAGTATGTATTAGTAGCAAAATTTAGATATAAAGAGCAAGATGGAAAAGAATTGGTTATAGATTTTAAAGGTTTGATTTAGGGACGAAAATAAATGTAGGTGCTAGCCCCCGTTTTACTTTCTTTCGCTCGAGAATTCCATTCGATTGATAAGAGACTTGTTTTTCTTCATTTAATGGCGGTGAGTCTATGATCATGATTAAAGGGATCATAACCCTCGCACTTAACTGCATGCCTACTGGTCCGCCTGTGGGGTTTGCCGAGAGGCCCTGACTATCCCTCAACATATAATAAGAAACTAAACTGTGGTTAATTAAATGACTGAAAATTGCTTCCGCCCTGAAATATGTGCATCATACATAGCACCCTCTATCAACCGACTGTAGCTCTGATAAGTGTACATCAAAGCCTCAGCGACCTAATTATGGAACTCGAAGCGAGTCGTTTTCAATTCGATATCCGCTTTTCACCTCACCTCGGTTTATTTAATTATAGAATTCGAAGCGAGTCGAAAACTATCCTTCCATTCCAATATTTCCAGTCAATTGACAGTTGTTTTCAGGCGGTCGGGTTGTGTGTTGTCGTCTTTAGCACATAAATTAATTCAAATAATTTATTTATTGTTTTTCAGTTCTTCACAACTAATTATTTTAAAATAATCATTACCCTCACATTTTTAGTTAATCCAACAACCCGTCGAAAGCAACAAATCCGCAAAAAAAAATCGATCAACTAGGGAGAGCAATAGCAAACTTCAAAACTGCCATCAAAAACTTCAAATTCCATAATCAGGCCACAGGAGTCTTAAAAAGATCCTTCTTAAACAATCGAATACGTGCTAGCAGTGTTTTTTTTCCTGTTGAAACCAACATACTGTGGATTTTATTTCGACATCTTTTCGGAAGTGAACTGATCGCCATCTAATGGCTGGCATAAAAATCCTCACAGCCCCTCACGAATTTTCAAAAGGTCCCACATTAGGAGCGTTGTCGCACGCTAAATAAAAACCTTAAACGATATCTGCGCAATAAAACGCTGAGTATTTGTTGGCCCGCTTAAAAAATCTTTTAGCGCTCAGAGATCTCTATTCGGGGAACCCGTATTCAACACAAAACTATATCATCAAATCGAACAACTTCCTTTCAAACTGTGATCCTCTTTTGTTGAAAGCATTTCCCCATCGTTCCATAATATGGAACAGTGTTGCTACGCCTGTGTGTGATAGATCCAAAGCTTAGAAGCAGCACAATCAAAAGCAAATGGCAGAGGAGTAAATGGGAAAGGGTTTCCTGCTGGAATTGACTTCGATTGATTTTGTATGTCCCCCATTCACAAGCATCGACTATGGACACACATACAGGGCAGAGTCGCCCGACTATGCCTCTGGTAGAAAGTGCTAAGAATAATTCATTGGATGTCATTAGATGCCTGCACAAGGTTCGATTGGTGGTAACTTCTGCTTCATGTGCAACGTTGCTATTTGGTGAACGTGTTGAAATTTGTGCGGAGAAAGAAGAAACCACATCTGCAGGATCTCCATGCGAATTGCCTGTCTGCAGAGAAGAGGCAAGGATACACTTAATTCAAATCCGCACCATCATCACCCACACACCTTTTGAATGGAAGAGTGTTTGGTTGACAAGAACTTCAAATGAACGGGTAAGTTACTTTCTAAGGAATGAAACCACTTATCAGCACAGCACAAGTCACTGCGTCTGTGTGGCCTCTTCCGTCCCAGCACAAGTGTCCAATTTCAGTGCTTTCTTCCTGTCCTAAAGATTAATTGAATTTCACTTGGGTGTACTCTCGGGGTGGTTGTGGTAACAAGACTAACTAACACCTATCTAGTGGTGAAGGCAAACACAACGACTAACATTTTCGAATTGAGTGTAAAATCTCAAGGGAGGTATCCTTTGGTTAAAATTTATTTGCAGGCAATGGCAAACCCGTTTTTTACGACTTCTACTGTGTGAAATTATTTGTACATTGGCGAAGTGATGATTTATCAAAGGGGCGAGGAACAAATTTGGTGACTCGACGATTCCGTTGAAATTTTCTTCCATCCAAACTCCGCCAGCTCGCTGGGTGTTTGAGTCGGAGGGCTTTTTCTATTTGAATTTGTTGTTCAAGTTGATTGGATATAGAAGCATTTCTCGTCTGCAGCTTATGCCAACAAAGATACAAAATAAACGGTGAAGATATCTGTGAAATTCAATTATAACAGCTTATCACAGTTTCCGAGGTGGAGATTTAATCTGAAAGGCTTTTCTGCGCGCCTTTTGTACGATTTCTGAAGTTATAGTTAGACTTAATGTTAATCTTTCCGGTTACTTTGAATATTCGATCGTAGATTGGGAAGCTGTTTTTCAAGAGGCAAAATGAAAATGAATTTCGGAAGGGGTTTCGTGGAGCAAGGTGAATGCTGTGGGTTCCAAAAAATAAACTAGCAATGATTTTTCACTATCTCACCACCAGTCCAATTCTGAGTCTGAAAATTGTTAAGAAAAGGATATGCTCCATTTTTCGGCTTTAAAATTTCGAATTTTGTAAATAATTTGCAGGGGTTCAGATAAGAGCGTAAAGTCAAACATCGGAATTGGTTGGGGAATATGGAAATTCAATGTTTTTCAATGTTTCAATATTTTATTCAATGTATGGCTACACATTAAGAATATACTTCTTACAACTTTGTGTAAGGCTAATTGAGGCTCAAAAAGTGTCGAATAAAAATTCTGTGGAGGTTCGGAGATTTTTTTCTAGCAATTACTGGTCTTGTTATTTGAGCAAGTAAGTCAAAATGAGAATCGCTCTACAATTTTAAAGCATATTAATCAGCAAGGTAGGATATTGGGGAAAAAAGGTGCATAGATAAATTAACCTTCCAGTGGCGTGGCGTCCATATATGCCGATTCGTATCGTCTTCTCTTTTAAAATTCCCAGCAGACAACACTGTCCCATATGAAACCCTCACAAAAATTAACTTGATTTTCGCAATCACATATAAACTGCGCACGCACACGTCAGTCATCGAATATATTATAATATTGTGTGTATCCATATCTCCATCCACATACCTGTCATACTTACCTTCCATCAACCTTAGTCATGTCCCTGTAGAGTATGTGGAATCGGTAAAAAGCCTCGGTATGGCCTTTAGTCGTAATCTTTCATGGGATAAGCACATCCAACAGGCAGTAGGAAAGACCGATGGAGTCCTTCGAACATTATGGGTATCCCACTCTTTCACTCCGCTCGAGACACGCACGCTACTCGCAAAAACATTGGTCGTGCCACTACTCACGGTTGTGAAATCTTTGCGAACTGCAGTTATGAGTCCAAATGGAAACTAAACGTTGCTTTTAATAGCATTGTACGTTATGTCTTTGGATTGCGCAGATTTGATTGAGTCTCTGTCTACTTAAAACGTTTATACAACATGACCTTTGATAAACTTCTCCAGTATCGCACACTTATTCGTTTTTCGGATATTATACTTACTCATCAACCCGCATATCTTTACGAAAAAATTAGATTACCCTCTTCTAACAGATCCGGTCAGCTTACTGTACCTAGATGCAACTGTCTTGTATCTGAAGGTCAATTTTTTATATACGCTACTCGATTGTGGAACTCTGCCTCAATGTATAAGAAGATTGGCTAATACCGCTAAATTAAAAAAAAGAATTAAATACCTATTTTTCCCGCTATTCTTAGTTACACCTAATTTGTTTACTTATTTTGTGTGAATTTAGTTTTAATTTTTTCCTCTTTTTTCCTCTATCAATATACTCGTAGCATCCATTTATTATCTCGTTTTTATGCTTATCACTTATTTATAAGATATTGTATCTTACTGTGTGCAATTCAAATAATAAAATAAAATAAAAAATAAATATACCTATCGTCGCCAGAAAAGGAAGGCAAATGCAAAGACAACACGGGATTATAAAATAAATAAATAAATAAAAATCTGTTCAGAGCAAATTTGTGTGTATCCACATCTTCATCCACACACTCATCGTCGAGAGAAAGCAAAAGCGAAGGCAGCAGGCAGACTCAACCCCAAATTTGTTTGTTTAATTATTTCACTAATCTGAGATAATATCCTGACTATGACGCTATGAAATCTCTGTCTTTTGACAAGAAATTTGTTTTGTTTGTATCCTTTTTTTCCTTTGCTACTGTGTTTGAATCGACCGTGTTCAGCACTAGTTTTCTAATAAGAAAAAAACAAGTTTTTCTCCGACTTATTTATTATGTTTATGAAAGAAGAGTATCTTTACCTATTGCAATCTCTCACAATGTGTTGTTTTGGTGTTCAGCTTCATCAGACCAGAGCAGTGTTAAAACATCGTGGAATTTCTCCCTTTTTGTGGGAATTTGCAATGTGATAAATGGAATTTTAAAAACAAATATGTACAAAAATGTATATATTTTGCTTTGACTTCCCATTTTAATTCTTCAGGCCACTGGCACCTACTCCCAACAATTTCATCGCAAAATTAGTGCTGAAAAGTTAGTTTCCACATTTTGTTCGTGAGAATTAAATTTACATTCACATTGACTTTGTATACATAAAACCCCACAATACCGATGTAAGTAAGCAACTTTAAGTTGCAAAACAAAGTAACAATCCGATAGATACGCTCAGATACGTGTAGTCAAGTTGCTACAGGAACCCTTGCTGATTGAAATGCGTTTCCATTGCGATTGCTTTAACGACACGTTCTTAGAGTCCTTTTTACCCGCCAAACAAGCAATAAGCTCAGCGGACCATGAATTCATATTTTCAATTCCCTTAAAAAGCATTCGTTTCTTTTGTTCTTTAATTTGAGTGCACACCGCACATAGTCATCATTATAGCGATGCCACTTTTCTTTATCAACTCTTCCACTGTCACGTTCGCATCGCATACCCATTCTCCGTTCGCCTTCGCTGTAGTAAATTAAGAATTTCACAAAAGGATCCTTCTACTCGCTCCACGAAAGTATTATGCGATTCAACTCATAAGCAAATTATGTTTCCTGAATATATGTTTGCTTACAAAAAACAAACGCAACACGCCAACTACTTTATTATTATTTGCGCTACTTTTTTTTAGCCCAGGACGATGTGAATTCGGATGATGATGCTGCAGATGAGAAGGACGATCTGTATAGCTAAGTGCAGTATCTGGTCACGGGTTGATAAAAAAAGAAAACATCCAACGAGGACGACGACGTATCCATCAGAATCATTCGTGCATTTCATATTTGCACAACGCGCCGTGCGTACATTGGTGCGAAATGCGGACAGGGATGATTGCAATACAATTGCGAAACATTGCGGAGGAAAATTGAAAACGAGAGAGAAGAGCTTTGTTCGTTTCCTTAATTTGTAGCCCGTGGGCAGACTTGCTGTCATGAATTTTCATTTCATGGTTATAATATTGATGCACCGCAAATTTCGGGAATTTAGTCAAATTTAGCGAGGTCCAAAACCTAACAAAATGGTTACGATGCAGTAGAAATGGTTTTATTTTTTCCCGTGTAGGGACGGGCTATGAATATCTCTGCAGCGCCCCTTCAAAAAATAGATCTTGCCGTAAAAGGCGTCAGATCTAGGCAATGTAATCATAAAGGTGATCCTAGCGACGCATTTTGAACCTCTCCTGCAAGTGTGAATGCAAACCCCTGGGTTAACCCGACTAGAGATCACCGGTTTCGTAATCGGACGATCAAACAATAATCAATAACAGACGCATGCACGCTTTTGGATTAAAAGAAGCAGGCCGGGATATTACAAATGCAGTAACACCAGGACAATGAAATGGCCTCAGAAAAGAAGTGATTCGAAACCGGAAGCTTGCCGATGTTTATTAAACACAGTTGAATCAGTATTCCATAAAGTAGTAGGTTTATGATCCCTTTAGTTCTGACCGTAACCTCGACTTAAAGGCAAAGAAGAAGTAATACTTTTTTGGTACAATGTAGCCTTGATGCAAATTCCAATTAAATGTATCGAACAAATTATCGATGCGTAGTTTGCTCAATTACGTTTGAGATGCGTTTAGAAACTCGCGACTTTGACATACGTTTTTTCGTTTAGTTTTCAGATAATATGACTTTGCATGTGATGTATTTTGGAACTCACCCCACTGTCCGACAGCAAGGGTTCCACCAACCTCACGTCTATAAAACTCTTTCCGTGATACCTAAATTACATCAAAATATCCGATAACAACATTCTTGTGGTGCATTTCCTCCATTCCTGCCACCAAAGTTTCTATAAGTATCTCTGAATCTTGTTTTATTGGATCGCATAGAGAGGTTTTTAGTGCTTTAATGTTCTGCATGTGCTGCGAATGTATCCATTCAGGCTATAAAATGTGCAATTTCGATACAACTATGCTGCAATCAATCGATAAAAGCAGAAACACATTACCCAACAGCGAAAAGAGATCATTCTATCCAAACTCAGAGAATGGCAGGTTGGCCATTAAAAAAGGACCAAGCAAATACACAAAGAACAAACAAGAAAATGGATAAATATAAGAAAGCATAGAGAAAATAATGTTGCAAAATAAAAATACATTTTCTCTGAATGTTTGCTATTTTTATAGTTTCCCACAGGAAAGGCGGGTTGGGTTGTATGTCAATGGGTATTGCTGCTGGTTTGGTGGTGGCATTTGGTCATGACTGAGCAAAGTTGTACTGCTGAAGTAAACACAGTTTTGACAGATTTTAATGAAAAATGTTTCAGTTTGACAGGTGGTGCTTCAAGGTCTTTGTACTTAAGTAAACGCTTTTGAAATAAAATATTTTTCTTCTTCAAAAGCAGCGCCTACAGGATCTGGAAAAAATCACGACTACCACAAGTCAGCGGCCGTGTCCTTCTGCTTTCCTTGAGGTGCGGAGGGAGGGGGCAAGCAAATGCATTAAAAGTGCATTAAAACTTGAAAAAGGAAGAGTTTTTCTGCCTCGTCCTTTTTTATTTGCTGCTGTTTGTCATGTCCTTGATGTTGTTGGAGTGGAAAATCGGCTTTCGTAAAATTCTTTTTGAACACTGAATACTCTTGCAAAAGTTCTCCTATCCTTAAAAGGCAAAAGAAGAGAGGGATGTTTTTTTTCTTGCTTCCAAATAGTTAAGTTACTAAGAAACGTGGTATCCATCTTACATTTTGGTAGGTACCTATGAATTTTTTTCTGTTGATGAGTATTCTGGGGTTAAGAACTTGACCGAACGTCTTAAACTTTTCCATACAGATATTCTGAAAACTGTGTTTATTGTGTGTAAAAGAATACTTTAAAAACTAAATGCTTTGCATACTTGTAGGATTTTATTTTACGGTAGGGTAGGTGAAACAGTACCCGGTCAGTCACTAGGAAGCGGCAACTTCTAATTAAACGATAAATAATTTGAAAATTATTTATACTTTGCATCAGCAAATACACTGACTATAATTCCAGGCTCATCTGATGTACTGTGAAGGGATCACATCAGCGATCAATTATCTTACATTCATAAATGTTCTCATTTGTCTTTCAATTATAAATGTTCTCGTTCTGAGCTTCGATACTTGAAACCCGCGAGACATGCATCGAGCGTCGTATAACATGTCTAGCGCGATAGTAATTCATGTCCATCTGACTATTACCCATGGTACACCATGTGTATACCGACACCTGCGGTATCCGTCCGAAGTGACGACCATGCTCAGCGACATAATCAAATCACATAGATAAGTATGTATCTCGTGAATGCATTTGCATCACCACTAAGCACCATAGCAAATACTATGACGGGTTCGGGTTGCACTATGCATTCCGCTGCCAACGTGCATGAGATAATTATAATGCTGATAGGGTGATATGCACCAGCAAGGTATGAAATGATTAGGGTTCAAGTAACGAGGGCCAGAATCTGAGTGGATTGGAATGTGAACCAAATCCAAAGAAATATTCTGTATAAATAGCATAAGATTTCGTAAATAAATGTTCTTCTCCTGAAAGCAACCAACGAATCAAGACTATTTTATTTTTGCGAGCAACTCGCTCAATTTGAATTATCTTGTACCTCGGCCCGTTCTATGAACATAGCGTTCGTCGCTAATAGAGGTAAATGACAGCATAATAGCTAACGTTTTGGGTCGAGGGATATTAACCAATAAGACCAAACATTACACAGTACGTTGCCACCAAGGTGAAATATAGATGAAATGATGAAATGAAAATTCAACAAAGTTTGATTAAACACACGTTGCCACCAGGACCAGGCAACGTTACAGTACTAGTGAAATGAAAATTTGAAAGCTATAAACTGTTTTATTGGCCTGAACTTGAGTACCGCGCTCATATCTGGTCTGGTGCACAAATAACCTATTCAGAACTACTTGAGAGAATTCAAAAGCGCGCGATAAAACTAGTAGGCGATAGAGATATCGCGAAATCGTTTGACCCACTTAGTCATCATCCCAATGTCTCCTGATGCCTATCGCTGTTTTAGCGATATTTCCACCACAAGTGCTCAAACGAAAAAGCCAGCAGCATTCCACCTTTAGAATATTTCAACAGCGGTACCCGTCATGCCATGAATGCACATCAGTTCACATTACCCTCAAGCCTTTTTTCGGACGTATAGTGAAATACAAAGAATCTTTCCTCAGCGGTTCAACACGAATGTGGAATGCTGTTCCCCGCTCTGTTTCCCTACTCTTTACAAACATTTAAAACCCACATGCATCGATTTCTCCTCTGCTATCCTTATCCCCATTTCTTTAATACTCGCACTTTGAGACTATAAACAGGTCCACACTTTAAAGGTACTTAAATTCCTTTTGGTGCGCGCAAATAATATATAAAAAAAGAAGAAGGATAGAAATAGAGTATCCAACGTTCGCCCAAGCGGACTTTGTTTTTTTGCCTTTTTTTATGTTTCTAAAAATGTGTTTGATTTCAATGGTTCAAGTAACGCAGTTTTCCTGAACAAAAAGGACCTTGCCAATTACTAAATTTTGGTGGTCGGGTACTGGTGCAAATGTACTTGAAAAAAAAAACAATTTTTAATCCTTAATGTTTCGAACTCATACATGGTACTTACTTCCGTACAGCTAACCCATCAATGTTGGATCTAATCCTAGGAACTGAGACTAATCAAATAATTTCTATTGACGAAATTTCCCCGCCAAGTATTTTAGACCATGATATACTTGTTGTAAACTATTCGTTGTCATTTGATTTAGGCAGAGTTGATCATAGCATCACCTATCGAGATTTCAGGCGCATAAATATGGGCAGTCTTATTCAAGAATGCTCTGAAATGCCCTGGAGTGACATATTTTATAGTGCCAACGTAGATCAACAGGTTGAAACACTATCCGGGTAACTAAATAACCTATTTGCGAGACATGTCCCACTTCGCACCATAAATAAATCAAGAGATCTCAATCCATGGTTTACTCCAACGGCTGATCTCAGAACGTGAGAATTTAGCGGTTCGAAGTGCTAAGCGAACCTACTCGTACTTTGAACAAAAACTTGACAAGAATCTTTCTTCGCGAACGTTGTGGCGAAATTTACGCCAGCTAGCGATAAACTGCACTCCCGATGGCCAGTGCAATACAACCCCCAATGAAATTAATTCGTTTTTTGTCTGCAGTAACTCTACTCAAAATAATGAAACAAGTGATAATAATATCACAACTTCGCTGTCTGGATGTAACACATTTAGGAATTTTAGTTTGTGACCTAAATGAACTCACTTTGTGTAATAAATCCATTAAAAGTCATGCTGCTCCCGACCGAATTTCTCCTCGTTTTTTTAAACTTATTTATCCACAATCTACATATATGTATGTAAATGTGTTCTCTTTATCGTGAATACTTGTTTAACAAGTTCCTTTTTCCCTTCACAATGGAAGGAGGCTACAGTTATACCTATACCCAAAATACTACGTTCTCCTGATTCTCCTAGTGATTTCCGTCCAATATCTCTTTTGTTTTTTATCCAAAGTTTTGGAAAAATTAATGCACTTTCAAGCAGTTAAATATGTTGACGAACAGAACCTTATCTCTAGGATTTCGCATACATCACAGCTGTGAAACTGCTATGCTGAAAGTAACTACTGATATAAGAACGGCCTTAGACAATGACGATTTCACTGCTCGCGTTCTACTTGATTTTTCCAAAGCTTTTGACAGAGTAAACCACCACCTCCTGCTTAGAAAACTGTGTTTTTTCTTTAATTTTAGCTCCACAGCAATACGTTTTATACAAAGTTTCTTATCTGGTCGCATACAACGTGTTAAAATTAAAGATTCTTTGTCTGATTAATTGTTAGTCCCTCAAGGAGTTCCCCAAGGATCAATTCTTGGTCCCTTATTGTTTAGTTTATTTATAAATGACATCTCATCTTCCATTAGTTCTTCCTTCCATCTATATGCGGACGATGTCCAACTTTATCTAAGCAGACCTATAGGGTTGATCGAAGACTGCATAGAACGGATTAATTGTGATCTCGTTAATATTACACGGTGATCAGAAACTAACTTAAACCCTAGCAAATCGCAAGCTATTTATTTTTTTTAACAGGAGTTTGCCCTCTAGCGAGGTTCCACCTATAACACTCAACGGATCTCAACTACCCATTGCAGATAAGGTTAAGAGCCTCGGCATAGTTCTAGGCTCATCAATGCAATGCTGTGATTTTGCCAAATCGATGCTGTGTAAGATCTATGGCGGTCTGCGAACACTACGACTCACGGCAGAATTCATCTCACCTGAAGTTCGTCTTAAACTTTCAAAAGCACTTTTTTTACCCATTTTCACAGACGATGTATCTTCCCTAAACTAGATAGCATTTGTGCCCGTCGAGTTGAAGTGGCGTTCATTGATTGTACCCAATTTGTGCTTAATCTAAGAAGGGCCGATCACATATCGCCATATAAAGATATTTTACTGGGATGCTCTTTAAACACCTATCTAAAAAGACGTGCAATGACTTTCCTTTTTAAACTTCTAAGAAGTAGCTGTCCCACCTTACTTACGCGAACTTTTTAATTACACGACATCTCCGCGAAATCTCGACATCGTTATACCAAGATTTTAAAGGTTGGTGATGGAGAGATCTTTCCCTGTCCAGAGTATTAGGCTATGGAATAATCGTGATAATCGTGTTCAAGCGATACAGTCTGTCTCGGAATTTAAACAACGTGTAACACAATGTTTATAACTTTTTTATTTATTTATTTATTTTTTCATACTAACGGCAAATCTACTTTCCCCTCTCTTTTTGTCCTTTCTTCTTCCCCTATCACCTAACCTATTCCTATTGTCCTTCTTTTAAATGTTTGCTTAATCAAAAAAACTAAAAGGTTAATTTCATTTAAAAATCATCTCTCTGTTAAAAGTAGCATAATTGATATGTTGTTTTTTCTTTTTGCATTTATAATCAAATTAGTGTAATGATTATTGTTTTACGATGTTTTTATTTATTTATTTATTTATTTATTTATTTCATCTGCCGAGTAAATAAACTCTAACAGATTACAAAGTTCTTAAATCTAGGTACTATATTAAAATAATATTTACAGAGTATAATTTAATTGCGTGCATTGTAATAATTTAATTATTTACTTTTAATTTAATACAAATATATCTTTCAATTTAGCTTTAAATTTTGTTCTATCATCGTACAAATCTAAGTCTGAGCATTTCAAATTATAAAGATGAATACATTTTGTAATGGGTTCATTCTCCCCATATTTAAATACATGTAGAGGAGCATACAAAAAACTTCGCTGGCGAATTACTCTTTCTGGAGCATAAATTAGAAATTTTTCCAAAAGGTTAGGACATTTAATACGGTACGAGAAGATATCGCGAACAAACATAATACAACTAACATTTCGTCTAGTTTCCAACGAATCCGAACCAACTAATGCGCACCTAGTCGAATAAACGGGCATTTCAATTAAGTTCCAATTAAGTTGTTTAACAACAAATCTAGTGAAGGACTTTTGAATGCGTTCCAATCTCATTTGATAAGTTACAAAAACAGGACACCAAATAATAGAACAATACTCGAGTAACGGGCGCACCAGAGACACGTACACAGATTTTATAGCGTAAGGATTTGAAAATTCTTTACAATTACGTTTGAGAAATCCAAGCATTCGACAATGTAGTCTATATGAAACGAAAAAGTCAGTTTATTGTCAAATACCACTCCAAGATCTTTGACAAGAGGATTTCTGTTTCGATAAACAGAGAAAGAGTGACATTTACTAGCATTTAAACAAATATTGCTGCGTTTACACCATTCAACTACTTCATTCAAGTCTTTTTGAAGTAAATAACAATCTTGAACATTTTTAACATGTAGGAATATCTTTAAATCATCGGCATACATTAAACAATAAGCATTTTTTAACAACAATGGAATTTCATTTATAAAGATAATAAACAACAACGGCCCCAAATGACTTCCCTGGGGGACACCAGATGAAACCTCAATTGTTCTAGAATATACATTCTCCAATTTAACAATTTGTTTACGACTATTTAAATACCTAGAAATCCATTTTAATAAAATAGAGTGGATTCCAAAAGAACGTAGTCTATTTATTAAAATGGCATGTGAAACTGTGTCAAACGCTTTTACAAAATCGGTGAAAACTACATCTACTTGACCACCTGCTTCCAGGGAATCCGAAAGATATTTCGTAAATAAAACCAAATTAGTTGCTGTCGACCTGCCTGACACAAAACCATGCTGATACGGAGATATATGTTCTTTAACATTAAAATACAACTTTTTAGTAACTATGTGTTCAAATAGCTTCGGAATAGCTGAAATCTTGGATATCCCTCTATAATTTTCAATTTTTTGTCTAGGACCTGCTTTGAAAATGGGTGTAATAAAAGAAATTTTCCATTCCTCCAAAAATATGCCTGTAGCCAATGACAAATTGAAAATTATTTTTAAGGGGTTAACTATAGATTGACAACATTTTTTCAATACTATTGATGGAATTTTATCTGGCCCTTGACTACTTCCACAACTTATTGATTTTATGCCTTCTTGGATGTCTTGAGTTGACAGGTAAAGAGAACCTATATCAGCACTGGAAAAAGGAATGTTATCAACTACAGAGTTATTATCTTTATGTCTTACATAAACACTTTCAAAGAAATTTGCAAATAGGTTACACGTAGTTTGAATATCAGTAGACGAAATGCCATTGTATTCCATATTTCTTTGAAATCCATAAATCTTCTTTTTACCTTTCATAAATGTCAAGAAACCTTTCGGATTACTAATAATTTCAGATTCAACATTCATAACATATTGTTTATATAAAAATCTATTTAAAAATTCAAACTCACGACGTATTTGGCAAAAATGATTCTTATCATTAACATTGTTCGATCTTTTAAACAACTTATGAGCTTTGTTTTTAGCATTTTTTAAATTTATTAATCTTTTATTTTGCCATGGCAGCTTCCGAACGCGAGTTTTCCCTTTACGAGGGACACATTTTTCAAAACAATCAAATAAAATATTAATGAATGAATTATAAATATCTTTTAGATGTGAACTTGAAAGAACATTCGTCCAATCTATGGATTCAAACAAAACATTTAATGCATTAAAATCAGCTCTACAGAAATTGTAGTCAACATTAGCGCTTTGCTCATCCGAAGAACAATTTAAAAAAGTATGAAATTCCAAACATATGGTTAAAGCAACATGATGACTCGAATTATTTAATAATGGACAAAGAGCTTGACTTACTTTACAATTTATTTCATTGTTAGTAAAAACAAGATCAAGTATTCTATTTAACGAATTTAAACAATAATTTTTTTGACACAAGTCCAAAGAAAACATTGAATCAATAAATAAAAATTCTATATCTTTTTTCATATTAAAAGGAATTAAGTTTTTGTCTTCATTTCTTATTATACAAGGTGGCGCAAAAATAACCTTCCGATGTTTTTTGGTCACCGACCGATTATTGCTCAAATAAATAGTCACCAATATTCCGCGTTCTGGAGCAGTGTAGCGTAACATTGTTTATTAACGTGTATTTCGCATGTGTTTACTACACAAAAGTCAAAACAGAACTGACATTAGGGGCCAATCGCAAAATTTATAGCATTTTCTGATAGGAGGATTACTTTTGCGCCACCTTGTATGTATAAATTTATATATTTTTTTTACTGTACTACATACGACTTTAATCGTGCGTACATTGTCCTTAAAAATAAATTGAATTGAATTGAATTAAGTATAAACGAGCAATAAGACGCTTAAATTTGTTCTTTCCCCTTAAAAAGCCCCTTAGTAAATAAAAACAAACAAATTAAATATACATAGATGGCCATTCACTAGCCAAGTAGGAAAATGTGTTAGGTGGTCGGGTACACTCACCCTAATATGACATTTGTCATTATTTTCCGATATCTACGTCAAGCCGGGGAATCCATCAAGTCATTTATTTGAATTGGAAAGTGCTTTCCAAGTGTGGAAAATTCAAATCTGTGAAATCTATGATCAAAAGGGTAGCAAACTGTGGTGAAGACAATCAATCATCAACGCGTAAGCTTAGGGTGGATGAAGTGTCGGGAAAGCCAAGCTATCTTCTGTGTGGCTGAAAAATGTCTCTAAGCAAAGCTCTACGCCACAGTTGTGCGGTTCAAATGTTGGAGTATGTAATGTTTGTCTTTTCTCAGGAACGAATAAAAAGTCCCATACACATCTTATCCTCAATATTTGAACTTTGGAAATTTTGGAAACTTTGTTGCTGCGCCACCATTCTACTCCTCTTCTTCTCTTTTAATGACGGTGGGGCTATGACCACGATTAAAGGGATCATAACCCTCCCACCTTACTGCATCCCTACTGGTGCGCCTGTGGGGTTCCCCATTCTACTCCTCTGCCTGCCCATAAAAATTAAGTTAAATTAAATCTGGTTTGTTTTTCCGCTTTTTCATTCAATGAAATAAATATATTTACGTAGGTAGGTACGTACATATGTATCTAACTACAGCATTAAGAAAAATTGCCAACTTTACCTCTAACTTTGGACTATTTCTTTCTTTTTGCAGACATCATCATGGCGTTAAAAGACGTCTACGTGACCGTACCAACCGCAGTGAAACGTGGCGATAGCGCAATGCTCGCATGCAATTACGACATCGAAAACGATACCCTTTACACGGTTAAATGGTACAAAGGGCGACGGGAGTTCTATCGCTATACACCGAAGGAGAATCCAGCGATGAAAATCTTTAGATTACCCGGAATTAATGTTGAGGTAATCGAAATTTATAACAGTTCATATCTGGATGCGGCTGTGCCGCAACCTATCTCCATAAAAATAATTTTTTACTACTGTTTGGAGAACATACACAAACACACACACATTACTTGCGTATTGCCGCAAGGATAACGATTTGAGTTTTTTTTGTTTTCGTACAGCCAGAGAAAATATAAATTTAAATAAAAACGTAGAAAACGAATAAAAGTATGTGAGGTCGCCTTTGGGGAATAATAAGTGAAAGCGACTGTTCCCCGGAAAATCTATTTATTGGATTCACTTGTTGTACACAGGCATTTACTTCCATCGCTCTTCTGGCATCGCGCACACAGTAATGATTGCAATAATAAATATTTAATGGACTACTGGGAGTGATATCCTGTTTTGGGGTGTTTTAAAATGGGTAAGCAATCCTTGTCCGTTCTCACAGAATGCTGATGATCCGTATACATCTCGGTTTTATCCTTTGGGAGCGATTTTCTGCGGCTTTCAAGCCATTACTCATTGCATCCAACCGCAACAGGCACCAGGAACAGGACCTTTTCACATACAACATTTTATCTCTGTTTATTTAATAATTCCATTTCGTGTTTGCGCTCTCAATTATTCCTTGTAATGCAATTAATTGTAATTGAAAAGTAAGCAGGGTAAATTAGGCTCTGGCGCTCGAAAGAGGTACTTGTCACGTAGCAAAGTTGTTGTTCGTTGTTGATAGCGATGGAGTGCTGAATAAACACGGTCTAGCTTGAGTTCATTATGAGTGTATCTTGGAGAGTGTGATCACTCAAAAATGAAAATAAATTCTTTTCATATTCACTACACTATGGATGGGGAATGATATACTCGTAACCTGGCTTTTTCCCCCGTAAGAATATACGAACGACAGGCGTCAATGTCAGTATCTGGTTTTAATACCCTCTCACGATAGGGTATTATCTCCAATTTTGACATGTGCCTTAATATTGATCGTAGACCGAATGCTTCTATATTTGTGATCATGATCAGTATCGAAAGTCATTAAGATCTACTGACCAGTTTTGAGGGCCTAAAATTTGCGACAGAATGCTCGAACATATATTCTCTAGGGGCCCGAAATGACCAAGGGTAAATTCACCCTCTATTTAAAAAAATCCTTTTATGGAAGAAGTCGATGGGAAGGAAGGACGTGTTTTTCGCAGTGTGTAAAAAGGACTTTCATACAAGGTTTTTTTGCCACACCCACTTTTTGGGGCGTTTTTTTTTTTTACAAAAAAAGTAAACTTTTCTTCCTTAATTCGCCATTAGAAAAATATCCGAAAGCCGATGATGTCGATATCGTCCGCAACCCCAATAGCTAGACGGATCTATTGAAGATAGGCCTTCCGTGTTGACACCAGATTGTTCAAGTGGATCAGTTTTGCCGCAATCCCGAATTCGGACATCGCCACGTAGAGCACCTGACGATGAGTGCTATCACATGCGGCTGTAAGGTCAATGAAAAGGGTGTGAGTCCGGACTTGAAATTCATTGGTGTTTATCAGGATTTGCCTTGGTGTGAAGATTTAGGTCTATTGTCGATCTGCCGGGCCGGTGCCACATTAGTACGTGTCGATTCGTGTGTTGTGGAACGGCTTCAGATGGTCACACAGTTTGAATGCGGCCATCACCACGTAGAGCACATGAATGCTATCATATGCGGCTTTAAATTCGATGAAAAGGTGGTCTCGACTTGGAATTCATTGGTCTTTTCCAGGATTTGCCTTAACGTGAAGATTTGTTCTATTGTCGATCTTCCGGACCGGAAGCCACATTGGTACGTGCCGAGGAGTGTGTTGCAGAACGGCTTCAGACGTTCCGATAGTAAGTGATCTTATATGCGACATTCCCCAGGGATATGCCTCGATAGTTCTTGCAAGGCGTAGGATGAAAATAGAACGGGCAATACAGGACCTTAAACCTAGCTTCTCCAACCTTTTGCCTATGCAAAGTGGAAGAGACATACAATTCCAAGCCGAATCCGAACGGCTTCGAGAAGCTTCTTATGACAATTGATACTTTTTGAAAGTTTCTCAGACGTTCGCAAAAGGTGAATAAAAACTTGGCCCGGCCAGATTTGAACCTGAGACCTTTAGAATAGTAACTAAACACACAAACCACTTAGATTTTTTTTTCCAAAATGGACAAGCACTCTCAACTCAATGCCGCTTTTGGAGATGGGAATATGGATAGGGTATCTAACAGTTCGCCGAAGCGGACTGTTCTTTTTTATGTTCTTATGAAGCTTTGTGTCAAATGATTTTGGAAGGACCATACGAGAGATTTTAGTATGCTTCAGCTAAAGCCTATTGAATTTGTTTTGTTGCCAAAGAAAAAAACAAACAACACAACACCGGAGATCCAAACCAATTTAAAACCTATTTAAAATGCCTTCCACGGACACACTCATTTTCCACAACTAATTTTCTTCCTCAACAGTCAGCACAATCCAACCAAAGTCACGTCATGCTGACATCAGTGCCATTAACGATAACAGGCAAGTTCAGCTGCGAGGTATCAGCGGATGCGCCTTCATTCCACACCGCCATTCATACTGTGGAAATGGAAATAGTTGGTAAGTAAAATGTGTCTTAATTTAGAAACAGCTTAAACTTTGTTTTGCATTTCTAGAGCTTCCCACACAACGTCCAATTATCACTGGTATCCATTCGCGATATCGTCTTGGCGATGTTATCAACGGCAACTGCTCGTCGGACTACTCGAAACCGGCAGCCAATTTAACATGGTGGATCAATGAAATTCCGGTAAGATAGTGTTTAGCTTTAATTGAAAATTCGCCGTACGAAGGACGAAAGAAGACATCAAATTCCACTTGACCCTCTGACTCGCGTAAAAATTAGAAATCATTTCGAAAGGAAATCGAACCAGAGCAGCCGGATATGATTTATGAACAAAAATGAAATTGTTCTCAATTGCCAAGTGGCGCCACTACCCTGCTATATGCATGGATATTGGATACACATATTTGCTAGCCATATACGTTCGTACGATGTAACATACCATGTCGAATATTGATTTTAAATTGCCACTACCACGCCTCAAATACGTACAAACGGACGAAACGAACGTTTCTTAATCGTGTGTGCGATTTGCCAGGGGCTAGTTATTGCGCCAGGATGGGATGGAACCTCCGTCTGACCATTTTCTATGTCAATAATATTTTCGCAATTTTCTCTCGATAGGGAAGATTGTGTACGTTTGTTACTGTGTGTGGGTGGACATTTAATTTGCCCGAACATAAATCCTCTCGTTTTGCTGTACGTTGATAGTTGATAGCAGCAAAAGGATTTTCTATTTTTGTAGCCGCTCCCTTTTAGCAATATTTGTCTCTGTCTATTTTAGTTCTGTTTACTAGGGGAGGGCATAACTAGACTTTAGAAGGACTCCATGACTGTTGAACCATGTGGGGAACACAACAGCATGTTGAACTTCTGTTTAAGAGTCATCGAGGTTGGTTGACTGGGTGACAATGTTATTTTTTGTTCCTTTTCTTTTGAAACTTCGGAAAAGACCGTAACATTGAATGACTTCCAAACGCCAACAAAGGGTTACTGAAGGGTGGACTTAGTACTGAGGTTAGGAGTCATTGGCATATTTAATTTGTCAACATTTTATCCCCAAAAGCCCAGAATATCGCAGTCTTATTTTTGTTGTTAATTGGTAGGGATTTATTGGGAAATTCTAAAGAGGTTTTTCTCTTCGGAAAATGCCAAGATTAGCCGAACAGATTTTTGGATTAAGAAGAACCATAAAGCTACTTCTACAGTTTGAAATTATGGCACGGCACACTCGTCTAATTTGTTTTCTTTGGTCAAAGCCGTACCTAACAATGCTTGCAGATAGTTGTTGCTTCTGCTCTTCAATTATTGCAAATGGAAATCAATCAAAGAAAAGTCTCCCAGGAGCAAGTACCAAGGTTTCCTTGTATTTTGGTCGAGAAAGGTGTCGCAATTTGTCAGTGGATCGTCAAAAAAAGCTGCCAACTTTATACACCAACAAGGTTTAGTTAAATTGCAGCTTCAATTACTGTTTATATATTATTAAGAGTGTTGAGGGAAAACCTGTTACTCCATAAGTAAGGACACATGTATATAGTAAAACCTGTCAAATTGGACCATATTAAGTGTTACGTGCGGTTCTATTGGCAGGTATATTGGCAGGTTTTCTATTAGCAGGTTTTACGCATGCTTATCTTGCCTGAATGAAGTCAACAACTGATTATCGTACCAC
The DNA here is from genome assembly GCA_949715645.1 of Portevinia maculata. NCBI lineage: Eukaryota > Metazoa > Arthropoda > Insecta > Diptera > Syrphidae > Portevinia > Portevinia maculata. The sequence goes on along the minus strand of OX454528.1, from coordinate 4,615,557 downwards.
AAACCAATGTCAACAACAAGATTGAAATACCTCCTTGGTTTTTATAGCGATAACCCCTTTTTAAGTACAATAAACAACTTGATAACCTTTTGTTTATTAATTCCAGGTGCTGCCAAATTACATTCGAACATACGAAGTGCAAAAGCACACAGACGAGAATCTCGAATCTTCGGTGTTGGAAATCAACTTTATCGTAACGTATCAGCACTTTATAAAAGGACGACTTAAAGTGAGTAAACGTGAGGCGATTTACGTTTTGAAATGATTTGTTTATTTTTTTTTTTTGCAGTTGAAATGCACTGCTCGCATCCATGAAATCTACGAACAAGAAACGGAGAAACTCATCGAAGAAGATCGACCACGGATACTAGCTTCAGGCAGATCACCAGACGTGAACTTGTATCCATTCGATCAGCCGGGCGATGGAGAGTTTACCGATCAAAACGAACAATATTTGACGCATTATAATAGTGAGTACCTACTATCAGATATTTTGTTGCTAATTATGCCAGCAGACCGATTTCGATACTATTTTCTTGCACTTGCATTGCATTGGATTGGCCTCAATGATGAAGTGATTCAAAAATTGTAGGGATGCACTGAACTGGGAGGATTTAGCAAATTTTTGTTTTTTGTTTTATTCACAGACAGGAAAAGCGTCAACTTAGACCAGTAAAATGCGTAAGCAAAGATTAGGTAAACTGTTTACTCTGTATCATCAGTTAGACGATCCAGAGTTGGCACCAAATCTCCAACGAAGTAACGAAGCGTATAAAAACGACAACAAACAAAACAGACATTTTGGCATTAATAGACATTTCAGTTTAGTTGAAAAAATTTGTCAACGTACACCGAATGCAGTAGCAAGGTTCCGACTATTTGCACTCCTTTCTAGGCAAAACAATGTATTGGCAGAAATTCCCAAACACAATTATTTAACTACACCAAAGTCTGTGGTCAAGTCGTGCATTTGTCCCTGACCCAATTCTGTCGAACACAAATTGATTAATGGACCAAGACTAACCTTCAGGGATGGCGACGGTGTACAGGTTAGTGTGTTGGATTGTGAACCGTGCGTTGCAAGTTCAATCTCAATAGGGAACAACAATCTATGCCATCCATTAATGAAGAGAAACCAATAACACCTTGATTTCTACTACGACCAAAAAGAGGATTTCTGCCTGGTAGTTCAGTGGACCGTTTCAATGTGGGATTTGGATTTCCGTCTAACCTTTCGTCAGACGAATGTGAACAACAGTGAACAATTTTCCAGTAGGTCTTGCTTCCAAAAATGGCTCGTTCTACAGTAAACGAATTCCTACAAACTACGAAAAAAATTTATACCCTTTTTCACAGTTTCCATTCCCATCACTAACCCCAATAAAAATCATTTTGATTAATGCCTAACTATTTAACAGTTAGGTACAAATGGTCATATCCATTTCACCAGTTCCCCACAGTTTGTTTTGCAGCTTCGACAAAAAAACAATATATGTATAATTGTATACATACGCACAGTGTGGAGGAAGGAACTATTGATTAAGTGCTTCGCATTAAATCAATGCCATCACTTTCCAGAAGAAATCCCTCAATGGTAACCCCAACTGCCCTTCACTCTCATTCCCTTAATCACACGGCTGCATGCCCCAGATTTGTGTTGATGTCTTACTGCTGGTATATGTACAATCGTTCACCAGTAAGAGGGCGCGCTATACCAACAAACCCTGTAACTACTGCCATGTCAAATTTTGAGACTACACGACTCATGCTGTACGTACGTTCAACGTACACGAACGAGAGATGAATTAATCACTTGTAAGCCATAGCAATTAATTCGAAGATTAATTTCTCTTTTGGGAGGGATTTTGATAAATCAAGCAACCAGAACTATGAAGAAAGACTGATACCCAGACACAGAGAAAGAAAGCGAATGAATACGAATATAAATGGATTTCAGATTGACAGAATGCATTTTCTTTTTCTAATTGCAGACGTGCCATCATCTGCCATTCGATTGGATTGCAATCGGGCTGCCAAAGTAGGGATAGTTCTTCTTATTGTCGGTTTAGTTTTTCGACATTCAACGACAGAAGAAAAAGATGCAGACGACAGGACAAATAATAAGAGAAACGTAAGTGTACCCCCGGATCTGAAGCAATCTGCTGCAAACTGCAAACTGCTTCCACTGACAGCTGAACAATGGCAACACGATGTTATGACAGAAAAAAATCTCTTCAATCGGTGATAAGTTAAATAATTTTGTTAAAGAAAACCGCAAACAAATTAAAAATGCAAAACGAAAATCAAAGAAAATAAATTAAAAGACAAAAAACAAAAACATTTATACATACAAAATAAATAAACATCTGCAAAACAAATTTCATATAATAAACGTTAATTAATTGATTTCTATTATTGTGCAAAAACAAATTTTAATTATAAGTTAAATACGATTAGTTGAATTTAAATTCAAAAAGAAAAGAAAACCCCTTAAACCAATTAATGTAATTTAAGGTAAATATTTAGGAGTAAATTAAAAATGAAAGGATAACCAGAAAACGGAACTGCTGACGGTAATTTAAAGTGGATTTATGTAATACACAATATTATAAATAAATATATATATATATAATAATTAATTATTAAATACCCGTTGTTTTTTGTATATAAAAGTAAAATCGATATATAAATAAATAAAGTTAAGGACAAAAAAATGACATAAAATGTGAAATTAAATATTAAATGAAAAGATAAGAATCAAATTCAAAATGGTAATAGTAAAATTGGTATTAATGATTTAAGTAAAAAATACAAATTAAATAAACCTAAGTGATGATGTCAGCAAAAAATAGCATGAATGCAGTTTTACTGAGTGTTTAAGATCCTAATGATGCGGATATGGTTTCTAGGGCTGTGGTGATGTGTTGAACGCCGTTGAATATTCATAATGATTGGCGTTTTGCTTTGACGCAAAAATCGCCCGAATTTTCAAAGAAGCCTGGGTAAATAATGGTGAACTGAAATAAAGCCAAACGAAATAAGGCCCCCGGATCTGAAGCAATTGCTGTCTCCCTGCAACTGCTTGGGGTCACTTTTTGATTTGGAGTAGGTGCGAGGTTTTATTTTAGTGAAATAGACCCAGTCACTGCACTCTTCACTCCACCTAATAAATAATTCATAATTTTATGGGTTCTGAAATACTTTCTTGGCAGAGGGGTTCATTCAAAAGGATGAGGAATATGTACGCTGTAAAAGATCTTAAGCGACACTTGTTTCGAGTACTTCAATATATTTCTAATAATAAGATATTGAACTCATCCCCCCGATAAACAGCGCTAATTTTAACCTCCAGGTGGGCCGAACGACTCATTTATCTTCTTCAAGGCAAATGTGCATTGCAATTCCGAATATAGAGGACTTAGTAAATAAAAAAAAATTAAAGTGGAAGGATTATGATCCCTGTTTAGGAAATTCATCAGGCTTAAAACTCTTTCTGATAACATCGTTTAAGCTAGATTGTATGTGTAAATGCTTTTTAGACAAATGGCAAAGCTGTAAACTATTTCTGTTATGCCCCAAGCAGAATTGATGTTGCTGGATTCCAGTGCCTTGAAGGTTATAGGCATATGGATGCAGATGTAAATATATACCAACTGACTCCGTGTTGAGCCCAGATTCTCCCACTATACAACTACAAAACAAACAAACAACCTCTTCCCTTTAGATCTTCAAAGCTTCTTCATAGTAAACCGAAGTCGTATGTTGTGTCCACTTTTACAAACAAAACAGTGTAGGCGCCTGTAGTTCGTACGAACTTCAAAGTGCAAGCCTCGCATTTGGTTTGTCTCGCGTGTGTACTGTTCCAAATGGGACACAGTTACCAATTCATCATATTCAAACTGAAGAGGTGTTTGAAATGGTAAAATAATTCACATTCAATTTTGGGTGTTGGTTTAATATAGGCCCCTTCCTTATATAACGAGAAAAAAGTGTATGGATTAGATGATTCGTAGTTAATCCACTGATCACCACATCTAGGTGAAACGCCATAATGGAAAAAAGGTTTAGTCGGTGAATCATGAATGTCTGGCATTGATGGCTTTTCTTCAAAGCTCGTTGGATCTTAAGCGTCCGCACCACAACGTCAAAAAGCTAGATGTCCTACTAAACCTTGGTCCTCTTCATCTATAAATACAGAAGAAGCAATGACAAATGCCTACACGCTCATCTCAATAGATGACAGAAACTCGAACAAAACTTATCCACTCGGACCTGGTCCACGAACTTGGTAGGAATGAATTACTAGGAATAATCTGTACGAACAACTGTCTGAAAAGGGACCTCTTCAATCACAACTTCAAGTTAACCCTGCTCGAATGAAAGAACTGGGAGCGAAGCAAGCCAGAATTTTTAAAAGGTTCACTGGTATGGTACACGGATCGATCCAAAACAGATTAAGGAGTTATGGCAGTACATGGAGTACATGGAGCGATCACAAATACCTTTTTTACGCGAGTATGGAGAAAGGTAAGTCCGTTTTTCAAGCTGAAATACCAGCAATGTTAGCATCAGGTAGAATCTAAACGGAAACACATCCAACAAATTTATTTACCTCTCTGACAGCAGAGCGGCAGAACGCCTTCGAAATCACCTCCAGAATAGTCTGGCACCGCCTCAAGCTACTCACAACAATAGCCAATACAAACAGCGTTCACTTAATCTGGGTGCCAGGGTACATCAGCTTTGACGGCAATGAAAAAGCAGACGAAGTAGCCAGAAAAGGATCTGATACATTGTTTATGATGCCAAGGATATTCTGTGTGCTGTGCCAATTAGCTCTGCGAAAGGCTGCATCAATGAAAAAATAGAAACAAAACACCTTCATCACTGGAGGGAAACCGAAAGTAACGGACAGGCCAAGAATTTTCTGCCAACTCCTTCTATCATCACAGTCACCAGATTCTTGACGGGACAGTGTCGAGTCGAAAAACACCTCGCCATGGGATCAGTTGAACTCCACATTTGTCGAATGTGCAATGAAGTCGTTTTCATATCCTTTGCCATTGTGATTGCTTTGCAAGGTCACGTCTACGCCTCCTAGGCCAACGCTACCTTGAAACAGATGATATTTCTGTTAGCTCGCAAAAGGACTTAGCTGAATTTATTTAAAAATCAGGCTTCATGAGCGAACTCTGAAAACGAGGCCATCACAATAGGTCCACAGTTTTGCGGCGGCGTTGCTAAGGGGACAAAGTCCCACCTCTTTTGAAATCTAATATCATCTAACGTCAAAAAAGGGTAGCGCCTTTGATGCATTAGGCCCTTTGCATCTGGGCGCGAATTATAAAAATAAAAACAACAGGACTTGACTCAAGAGCTGGAAGGAGTACCCAGGTCCTGTGTGATAACTTATTGCAATCATTTCAAAATTACCTATTTCAGTTTTTAGAAGTTAATTGACGTCATTTGGGAGATTCCGATGGATTTTCTTATTTTCTTTGAACAACTAACCTAGAAGTGCGTCCTCATCGAGGGCCGGTTCCAACCAACCTAGAACTCGCTTTCTGAAAGAGTCACAAGGCCAAATTTCAATAGAACAAAACTTTGTCAAACTTAAAAGGCGAGTGTAATTTTCTTCGCTCCAAGTTGAGTTTCGACTTGGCGACAAAGATTGCTCCAGTCTTAGTTGAGAAATAAACATTCGATTTAGGCAAGTTGACAATCTGTCATAGGAAGAGTTGAAGGGATTTTTTGCTTTAAATTTATTTTAGGGAAGAAATACGACCTTCAAATTGCGTAAGTTATCCTCAGATCTTTATCAGCCGTTTTATTTCAACTTGCGACAGTGAACAAAATGGCCCTTAATACATTATGTTCCTTTCATTTCGTAGAAAACAAAATAAATTTTTCATTTAAAATACTACACAAAAAAGGACCTTCGAATTTCAACCCACACAGGCCTGACATATTCACAAGATGTCTTCCTTCTGTCGCTAATGAAAATCGATTGCCTTTTTGGGAAGACAAAACTGTATATTTTGCTTTCTGTATTTCATCCATCCATGTACGGCCGCCCGAACCAAAAGTGAAAAACCAATTAGCCCAGAAAAATCCAATGGTCTTGGGAGATCCGTTCAGTAGTGTTTTCAGTAAATTACGTGAATGGCATTACTGTGGTGCGTATCTGCCTTTAGGTAATTCAACTTTGGTTGCGGCAGGAGAGATCAGATGTCTCTGATTAAGTTTAATGCCCTCGAACTTGCTTCCTTTAATTTTTTTGAGCATCGACACAACCATAAGATACTACAAGCATGCTAATGTCAAAAAGGGAATAATAAATCATTTTTCGACTCAGGGGTATTGAAATATAAATTATCCCTTTTGACGTCGGTCGATTGGGGAGGAGTGGATAAGTATGCTCCGTTGGAGGGAGGATTTTAAATTCATGTCACTATTTAGGAGGCGGTCCTTTGAGTTTTATTTTAAGTGGGTATTAAAAATTAATTGGCTGGTGTTGTGGTGGCACTGTCAGCTGCTTTTCCAAGCATGATGACTGACTAGTAAAATAAAGGTGATTGTATCGGATTTTTCAATAAGGACATAACAATATTGTTTTTCAATAAAACACAGAATAATTGCGATATCGGGCTGCCATTTATGCCAGGTGTAGTACAAATGTTAAATTTAATTATGGAATTTGATCTCGGTCATATGACCACCGCGAGCACTTTTGCAGCGATCAATTGCACGGAGACAATTTTGCACAAATCTTCCACACGGAACGTTGGCAACTTCGTTTCCGTTATTGTTCCTGAGCTCCTCAAACATTGTTGGCATTAACCAACGACTTAACGGACTACATATAAAGAAATCCAATTCGCTTGAGCGAGGTGAGGTGACCGGACGATTGTTCGATATTACAAGATAAACGAACTTCCCCTTCAATTATTTGACCAACTTTGTGGCATGTGGCAGCATCTTGTCGGAACCACATATCAGTGATCTGATACCAAGTCCATCCAATTCTGACAAAAAAATTCTTCCCACATGGCACGACAGCGAATAAGGCGATAACTTTCGGTGCAGGGAAATAAGTCCACGGGAACCAAGTCCACTGTTAGTTCCCACATAGTGGGAAATAAAACCACTTCCGCGAAGCGGACTTAATTCCCATGTAAAGTGGGAACTAAGTCCATTTTTTTATGGGAACTTAGTACACATTCAAAAATAAGAAGAGGGAATTAACATCCAACATTTAGAATTAGACAAAAAAATGTAAAGTGCAGTTAGTTATCACACTCTTTAAATAAAATCATGGTGACATAAAGTGAATGCAAAACGGAACCTCGCACCTAGTCCAAATCAAACAGTGACCCCAAGCAGGGGCGTTGAAGGGGGGCAGCATGCCCCCCCCCCATATACATTACTCTTTTTATGGAATCTACTTGCGATCTCGTAACTAATCCTATAAACAGTGCAATGCATATGGGGGGCATGCTGCCCCCCTGCAACCCTCCTGCTTGGGATCCCTGTTTGATTTGGAGCAGGTGCAAGGTCACGGTACCTACGAGTATATTACTCTGTCTCAGTTAAAAGTTAATTTCTCTTTTGTTAATAAAAATTGCAAAGTACGAGGGCGGGTCAATAAGTCCGTGACTTTTGGAATAAAACACAGATTTTTTGATAAAAAAAAAAAATTATTTTTAACGTAGTCTCCCTTGAGCTCTATACACTTTGTCCAACGCTTCTCCAATTTTTTTATCCCTTCCAAAAAAAATGATTTGTCGAGGTCCTCAAAATAGGCCTTTGTTTGCGAGATGACTTCATCATTGAAGTCAAATCTTTTTCCACCAAGCCATTTCTTCAGGTTTGGGAACAAGAAGTAGTCGCTCGGAGCCAAATCTGGAGAATATGGTGGATGAGGGAGCAATTCATAGCCCAATTCATGGTTTTTTGCCATGGCAACTGCACATGTGTGCACCCTTGCATTGTCTTGGTGGAAAAGAACTTTTTTCTTGGCCAAATGAGGTCGGTTCTTTTTCAAATCGTCATTGAATCGGTCCAATAAGTTGGCATAATATTCCCCATTGATTGTTCTTCCCTTTTGAAGGTAGTCAATGTGGATTATCCCGCGTGCATCCCAAAAAACAGTCTCCATAACTTTATTGGCTGACAAACCCACCTTGGCCTTCTTTGGCGCCGATTCACCCTTAGAAACCCACTGTTTTGACTGTTGTTTGGTCTCTGGTGTGTTGTGATGGATCCATGTTTCGTCCACGGTTACAAAACGGCGCAAAAACTCCTCCATATTGCGATTAAACAACGCCAAACCTTCCTGTGAAGTTGTTACACGATTGCGTTTGTGGTCGACTGTGAGCAAACGCGGCACCCATCATGCGGAAAGCTTTCTCATGCCCAAGTGATCATTCAAAATTGAAACCACTGAGCCATGCGAGATCCCTACGGCTTCCACAATCTCTCGCACTTTCAATCTTCGGTCGGCCAACACCATATCGTGAATTTTTTCGATTGTTTCGGGTGTAGAGACCTCAACTGGGCGTCCAGGACGGTCGGCATCTTCAGTGCTTGTACGGCCACAACGAAATTCAGTAAACCACTTTTTTACCATTGAAATCGATGGTGCAGAGTCCCCATAGTATTTTTCAAGCTTAGCCTTGGTCTCGGTAATGGTTTTTTTTCGCAAGAAATAATGCTTAATAAGCACACGAAATTCACTTTTTTCCATTTTCTCCTCAAATTAGTGAGTAGTCTGATAAAAATAGCTGTCAAACACAAACTAACTGACGCAGCAAGTTTAAATTTTGACAGGAGTCAACTGACAGATGCCTGTTGACAGGAGCAGTGTTGCCGTTTCAGTAAAGAGGTCAGAAATTCAGAAAGTCACGGACTTATTGACCCGCCCTCGTACCTACCTACTTGACTCTTTAATTTTATTTTGTTCTTAGTCGACAGTGAGAATTTACTTCACATTAAAAGGGAACTAAAACCACTCAGAGTTTTGGGAATTTATTTCCCACTTTACATGGGAACTAAGTCCACTTCGCGAAAGTGGTTTTATTTCCCACTATGTGTGAACTAACAGTGGACTTAGTTCCCGTGGACTTATTTCCCTGCCCCATAACTTTCATCGTCGGAAAAATACGGTCCAATCACACCTCCAGCACGAAATCTAGACCCCACGGTTAATTTTGCGGATGCAATAGTCTCTTGAAATAGGTACATGTGGGTTTGCTGCTGTCCAATAAAGCATATCAATATTAAGCCAAAAATGAGCTTCGTCGTTGAAGATGAGTTTTTGATGAAATTTTGGATCTTCTTCAAACTTTTCCAAAGCCCACTCGGAGAAGTTTTGGCACTTCAAATGATCAAAAGGCTTCAGTTCTTGAGTTAATTTGATCTTGTAAGGGTATAGGGCAAGATCTTTAGCGAAATTCGCCACAATGTGTACTGAGAGATTCCCAATACCCGTGAACGGCGTGGAATCGACTGATTTGCCTTATTTTGAACGGTGGGGTGAAAGAACGCCAAACGAAATAAGGCCAACTGCATTGAATTCTCTATATGGAATTAACGGTGGCGTCTACAGTTCCAGTCAGGTCGAACTAGTAAGTGCAATCCCTATATGAGATGCTTCGACATATTTGGATACCAGGTCTATTGGGATCTCCAATACTGAGCCAGGGTGTTGGAAAAGAGTTGGTGGCGGATGAGCCCTTAATGGGTCAACGGCAGCGCTCATATCCCAGGATGGGTTACTGACATCGGAATATCCGGCCCTTTGTCCTAGGGTCAAAACAAGGGCCTGGCCCTCCAGGTTGGGGGTTGTGCCGTCGGGGTAACTTCCCCACAGTTAGTTATGAGAGAGACACAACCAGCTTCGGATTGGGAGGCTGCAGTGTCTCAGCCAGAGACTCTTCGCGGGCCGGGAGCCCGTTAATTAAGTAAGTAGGTAAGTCTGCATTTCCACCGATGATCTCCGGTCGTGTCAAACCACGGATCTGCATGCACACTTGCAGGACAGCTTAAAGATGTTAAATGTGTCCCTAGATTTACCTGGATATTAGAACTGCCTAGGTGTGATTTGAAAAACAGTAAAACCTTCGTAAACCTCGAACACTTCTAAAGTTTACATCGTGAAAAATGAACTGACAAAATTTGTATTGGGAAACTTTTACAACAAGCTGGTAAACTTTTAGCATGATTGGTGTTGGAATCAAGATTGGTTAGCTTGGAAAACTTTTATTTCTTGCTGCTTTAAATGTGTTTTTTGCCTGACCTAACCTAACCTAAGTACCACTGAATGACCAAACTGCCTTAGATCTTAGGAAATGTCAAATCAATACGATGGGTGACATTTATCGATTCCCTTTCATTGCATGCAGACTTTCTTACCTAAGCTCCCTTACCCAAATGTCAAAAAAGGCACTATTTAGCCAGTTCAACTAATCAGCGGTCGAACTGCGGTTACAATGTGGCATACTAAATGCACCCATCCATCACACTTCACAGATGAAAAAAAGGCGCATATCCAACACTTTTTAGGAGTGTACATGAAAAGTTCGTCGCAATCCAACACTTTTACGAAGGTGGTAAGCTCTGCAAAGCATTGATCCTGCCAGTTCTGCTTTATGATGCCTTCTGCTCATTGGAAAGAAAAAAACTTTGTCGGGTACAACCGGGAGCTATATGACCCTGGAAGCCACATCGACAAAGAAGTCCGATCCCTCCGAGTTAAAAACCACCAAACTATCGCGAATGCCAAAGGGCTAATTCTGGGCAACGAGAGAAGCGTGTCGAAGTCGTGCAGTGCCTCGGACAGCGACTCTCCACGGGGTTTAAACGCATCTCCAAAATGTAACCATTGTGAGTGACAGTGTTCGTGATAGTTAATCCCCATTCGCCACCTCTGCGCGTTTAAGCAAACGAATTGGACATTTTTGTCGAAAAATAGTTGAAATTGTTGCTGTGAACGCTGCCTTGCAATAAGCTGAAGATAAACGAATAATATTCGATGGTCGGTTAAGAACAAGTCTTCTTGTTTTCCAAAGGCAGGAGTTTGTTACTACATTGCTGCTCCAAGTAAGTTGTTCGTGCATAAAACGAGAAATAGCAATCACGTTTGCATATTGCATTCCACAACGCAAAAACCAGTTAAACTACACGATTAACGAATAATGATCCAAATCTATCCTCTTCTCTTTCCTACTCTGAAATTCATGTATAGGAAGACCCATCCCACTTCAGCAATAAATTTCAAATGCAATCAATATGCTGAGTGCTCTTATGCTGACATTGCCGGTTCATCACTTTGAAGCAACTATTCCACTTGTGATTTTCCAGTTCTGAACTTGACAAATTTCTCTACACAGTATCGTCCTCAATTTCCTTTCCACGAAAATTACAAAATTAACAAAACTAGTTTCTTCATCACAAAACTAAAAGAGGATAACATGTGACAGGTTGAGCTTCAAAAGAAACAATATAACAATGATCTCTGAAGGATTGCTGGCATATCCTTAACATGGGATCATCGCATGCAACTCAAAGTTTAAGTGAATTTCTGAATATTTTCCTCGTTCTTGTGCTGTTTGTGACAATACTGTGATGCACCCACCTTTAACGTTCATCCTTCCCACTATTATGCTATCACTAAGCATCCAACAAAAACCCTTGAAGCTATGAAATTAAGTTTTCCTCCTGCAGAACTATCAAATTCGTCTCTGTTCGTCTCACTTCCATCAGTCGTAAGTAATAAACTACATACATTCCATAGGAATGAGGGAAAAAAAGGACGAACCACACAGTCAAGCATCACCAGGAGCTACCATCAGCCAGCAAGGACTATTGTGGGAAATTCTGAAATGTGAAACATCTGATAAGGAGCCACTTCCACTATCTCTCATTCATTTGGATGTTGTATTTGAGTCGTGTCTTTCGATGCTCTCTCTCTTCAAGTATGTTTGTGCGTGTGAGTGTTTGTACTGCTGGCTGAGTGGTTTCCCATTTATTCAACTTGAACTTTGGAACCTTTTGTGTTGTTCGCAAGGATCCCCCTTTGGAACAGGACAATGATATTCCAATTCGTTTTTGACCCACAAAGATCCCAGATACAGAACACTTTTCTTCTCCGTCTTTTTCGCAATTAAAGTTTCCTTCATCCTTTTGGATAGTTTAATTCATTTGCCTTCAGGAGAATGCTGGTGCTGCCATCTGTGTGTAACATATCAATCGTCCTCTATCAGAAACTATAGCTAAATACAGCCGCCCGCCTGTAATAACAACATATAACTCTGTGCTCTGGTAATTGGATTCGTTTTCTTGAATCAGAGTTTCAACACCCAAATCTTGGTTGAAAGGACATAAGTACAACCTAAATGTAGACAATGCTAAATGGCGTTTCTTTTAATTTCAGTCCAAATGATATGTATTCAAGTGGGCGAGTGGTCAGAGAAATTGCAATCCATTGTGTAGAAAACCACAAAGGATATTATGCAGAACCAAATTAAGACAGATGGATACATAAAGATTTAAGAAGTGTTTTTAATTGTTGAGAGATGTAAGTTTGTTCAATTAAATTGTCGAAATTAGTTGCAAGGATCTTCAAGTGGGATTATTTTACGACCAAGGAAAAACAACTTTTCACAATGGAATAGGTAGTTGGCAAAATTTACTTTTCACTTACGTATACCTAAGTATTCAATTTTCTCAAATATCCTTAAGGAGAGGTACTTTCAGCACAGCCTTATACGAGGTACTCGTAAGTATAAGAATGAAATTAATGAAATGTTTCAATAAGGATTTAGGGAGTCGATGGTAAGTGAACGATTAAATTGCAGACGGAATGTTCGAAAATGCGTTAGGAGAATGTTTTCAGCTTTAGCTAAATTAACAAAGACTGCAAAGTTGGCTTTCAAGAAGGACATACTCGTGTGTGGAATTAAGTAGAACATTTTAGGATTACGCTTCATTCGCTGGTGAATTTTGACTCTAACTCAGGATGAACTTATTCTCAACTAACAAGCCACATCTTCAGTCTTCAGTTACGTCGAGTTGGTTGAAATTACCATCCAGCTGCCATCGGAGGTGCGATCATCTCTTCCGTAATTCCTTGTGGATGGGTATGAAAATTCTACGGGCTGGAGAGTTGGTGATGATTTTCTTTACATGATCTAGCCTTGGGGCTACGCCGCACAAAACGTGACTTTAACACCGCTATGAGATTTTTTTTACGCGGCGGTGAAGCTTTCGACGCGGCGTTCTAAGCGGCTTGTGTTGTCCTTTTCACCGACTTTTGAAGCTTTCCAAACTCTTTTCTGTCGTAATTAGCTTACCTACTTAATTAACGGGCAAGAGTTTCTGCCTGAGACACTGCAGCCTTCCACCATCTTCGATCCCGGGTACCCTGCTTCCAGTTGTCTAGACCAACGGCTATGGCATCCCCGATGGCTTGGCCTTAAATCGGAGATTTGGACTTCCTTGCCGTCTCGAACTTGGAGGCTGAGAGTCGAAGATACTCTTGGCTGGAACATTATTGTCCATTCGGCCATGTAGGTATGTGCTGTTAAGGAAAAATACCTAGTACCTACCTACCTAATAGTAGAAGTTCATGACATTAAATAAGTGTGCAAAGGAGCAGACATAATGCGAAAGTTAATTCTTATTGCTGATCACAGAGGCTGAAAGTTGGCATTGTCACAGGCAGTAGTTTTGCTCAAGGTATTTATCCTGTAATTAATTAGCCAACGACCTTAACGTGTAAATTGAAATCGTTCGTTTGAAGAAGATTATCAAAACAAACAATAGAAATACAAAATATGCCACAGACATGTCGCTGCAGACGTCTGGCTATGCAAACATTATGGATAGGATAATAACGGCACAGACGGCCAGCATCTTGCCAAACCCTAAATATGCTTGAGTGCGCAGTAACGCTGAACAGAATATGAAACAGCTCGTGCGTAGCATATTCACAGGCACGCACAGTGGGCCATCATTTCATTGTGTCCGTTTGAACTAACAACTGTTATTGGAACTAAATGCATGTTTACGAACTAACGTTTATCACTGTTGCAGATGCACTCCACTGCACTCCCTACCAAAGACTACCTATACTATAGTAGACTGCACTCCCTACAGTGTTTACTCAAGAAGAACCGAAATTCCTTGCAGAAAAAGAAAATATTCCCGTTGGGAGACAGACGACACCCAAAGACTATTCCCCACCTGCATAACTGTGTGGCGTGAACTGGCCAGGGTTGGTTTTTAGGCAAAAAAAAACTGTCTGAGCCGTCAATGACTCGATCTCTCGCAGCTGCATATGTATATTGGAAACAGATTAATATGAGTTAATGGCTGTAGCAATATGGTGTAGTGAGGAATATGCCAATGGTGGCTTTCAGTGGCAAACCAAGGAGTGGGCAAAAAGTGGAAGTTCTTGAAAGGAGATTAACTTTACTAAATTTTCTGGGTTTAAAAGAAAATCTACACAGTTCATTCCTATCGCTTACAAACTTGGTCTTATCCGTTTGATTTGTAGATATGTGTAGGTACATACATTCTACTCCTGGCATTCTTTTCTTGTCTTTTTCTGCCTTTAATGGCAGAGAGGCTATGATCGGGATTAAAAGGATCATAACCCTCCCACTTAACTGCATCCCTAGTGGTCCGTCAGTGGGGTTTGCCGCTCTTTTTAAACAAAGAATTACCAAGGAAGAAGGTGGCGCTTAATTTTCTTTGACGTGAAGGCTTCCTCTCATCTTATCTGCCGTGCTGTGTGAACAATAGAAGCCTTTCGTCAACAACATGATTGGTCCCTATCAGTGTGGCTTCAGGACAGGAAAACCTAACATCGACCAAATAGGTTCACACTGCGGCAGATCTTGGAGAAAACCCAGGAAGTCCAAATCGTTAACCACCTTTTCATCGATTTTAAGGCCGCCTATTACAGCATTTATAGAGACGAGCTATACATAGCAATGTCTAGTTTTTTTTTTTGTG
This sequence comes from Portevinia maculata, assembly GCA_949715645.1. Classification (NCBI taxonomy): domain Eukaryota; kingdom Metazoa; phylum Arthropoda; class Insecta; order Diptera; family Syrphidae; genus Portevinia; species Portevinia maculata. The sequence continues at coordinate 4,600,539 of OX454528.1, read as the reverse complement.
CAGGATGACAATCGAGAATGCCCGCTGCTCCATCAAGGTCGTAAAGACGCTGTCATGTGACTTCTTTAACATCGTTCTTGAAAGAATAGTGCAAAACTCAAGGCACTATCTTTCAAAAGTCCGTCCATCTACTCGCCTACGCCGACGACATCGACATAATCGCCAGAACGCAGCGGGATGCCACAACTAAAGTTAACCCTTTATAATCCCAGTCTTTCTCTATGGTGCAGACTGCAGAGGCATGAACTCTATCAACAGCGGATGAGGTCACTCTCGGTCGTTTTGAGAGGAAAATTGTAATTTTTGGTCCCGTCTGCACAGACGGTGAATGGAGGAGGAGATTCAACGACGAACTGTACGGGCTGTACAGCGACATCGACTTAGCCAGAAGAGTGAAGGTCCAACGACTGAGGTGGCTGGGTCATGTAGAGCGAATGGACGTGAATGCTCCGGCCCGGAAGTACTTCGAATCCACACCCGAGGGACGGCGCAGTGGAGGAAGACAGCGACTCAGGTGGCGCACGCAATTGGAAGGGGACCTTAACCCATTCGTTTGGCCAAACCCAAGTAGCTGTGGGTCCTAAGTTAATTATCCGTCACATCTTCACTAAGGTGTCACTTGTGGAGTTCCGTGTTTACCCAAAGGTAGGGGAATTCCTTAACTACCTCGAAGTTATGGCTATCAACAGTGGCGTTTTGTCCTAGGCGGTGGACAAATGATTGTTTGTTTGTTGATAACATGTTTTTAGTCTTACCATACTTAACCTCACACCACTGGACATATTATATGTACATACTGCAGTAGCAAAGCGGTTAAAAGGGCCATTAGACTCAGGGAGTCGGGACTGTGGTCTTTCAGGCCCTACGTACACGCATCTGTCGAGGCAAGATGGAAGGCTTCGAAAGAAACAAAATCCACTGACTACCTACCACACACCTTCGCTTTCAAATGGAGATTCGCCACCAGAATCCCAGAAAGCAGCGAATGGGTCAATAAAACAGTCACGGAGGAAGGCGAAATAGCTATCTATACCGACGTATCCAAAATGGATGCGGGTACAGTTGCAGGCATCTTCTGTGAGACTCTGAGCCTGGGTGTGCCCTTCAGAATCAGCGATGAATGCAGCGTCTTTCAGGCAGAGACAGCTGCGATCACTCAGGCTGCCGAGGAGGTGAAAAAGCGCAAACTAGCCGATATACTCTGACAGCCAAGGGGCCATAATGGCCATGGAGTCAGTAGTTGTCAGATCAGGGCGGTGTTACAGTGCAGAAAACACTTAGGGGATATATCAATCGCCAATTCGGTGACCCTATGCTGGGTACCAGGACACAAGTACATTTCGGGCAACGAAGAAGCAGACAAGCTGGCAAGATACGGATCGGAGATGGATGTACATATCTCTGGCTCTGAAATCTATACAAACTCCGCTCAGTCCACTGACACGGCAAATCGACGTCGAATCCACGAGTAGAACAAAACTACGTTGGACCAGCCTCGAAACATGCAGACGTTCGAGGGAGCTTTGGCCAGCATAAACAAAAGGAAATCTAAGGTCATAATCGGGTTGAACCGCAGAGACATACGCACACTGACAGGGGTCCTCACAGGACACTGCACAGTGGGCCTACACGCAGAGCGGCTGGGCATAGTGCACAACGATTACTGCAGGAGCTGTAGAGACGTCGAAGAGACAGAATCTTTTCATCATCTACTATGTGAATGACCTGCCCTTAGAACAAACAGATTCAAGATTCTTGGCAGCTACTTCTTTGAGGAGCTGGAGGATCTGACCGATATTGAGCTGTGGAAACTCCTGAGATTTACATATGTATAGATCCGGGTGGTTCTAATACAGCGGACCAATGAGCTGTGTAACAGCGGCATACTTCTTGTTTCCTTGCAGGTTCTCAAAATTTTGGAAATCCCAACAATGGACACAATGGACCCAAACTGATGGTCTAAGTGAGCTGTGACACCAGTCACAAGGGCATCCATTTACCTACCTAGTCTTACCAACCAATTCCGTCTGTCGTTCAATCGCCATAATAGCCTCTAACGCGGCTGCGTGTCGTAATATGCGTTTTTTTAAATCCTTTGAAAGAGGAGTATCTAGGATAACAGAATATTTAGACATTGTTCCAAACGTTCACTTTCCGGCAACTTTCTTAGAAAACCAAACAAAAAAAAAGTTCATTAAAAGTTAGACTCTTAACCCAGTGCCACGCTCACTTTGGCGGACAGGAATATGGATAGGGGATCCAATAGTTTGTCTTTGTGGACTTTAGCCTTTCCATTTGTTTGTTTTTATCTTTGGCTAGAAAATTCGAGACAGTTACCACAGGCAATATCATTGTAGTAACCCCAACGCCCAGCTCCTAGTTGACAAAAGGTATTTCTTTTTTATTTTTATAAAAAGCTTCACCAAAGACAATGACGACAAATCATTTTAGGGTCGTACATTTGTCTAGCCAAAACAATTACAAATTATTCCCTTGTCACTGCATAAAGGACCCCTTAAGGCTAGAAATTGCCCTCAATTTGTCTGCAAATTCTCCTCCAGTTGTCACTGCCACCCATCAACGATAAACGACCTTCAGCAGCATCGTACAACAGGGCCATGTCCTTTTTCAATAAATATTCAATGCCAATCAATAAGCTCATCAATTTGCACCCATCAACCAAAACAAAAATCCCCCCGCCTTAGTTAATGTTGTCATTTTTCATCCTCCAGTCCTCGCACACTTATGTTCTTTAGGGGTGCACTGAACTTTTATTATGCCCCCCGACAAGCAACAACGAACGCAGCCACATACAAAAAAAAATGCTTAAACGTAATTGACAATGCCGCACAGTTTTAAACTTTCACACTCGCAAGCCCTACGCCCCTACCAGAAACCCCATTATAACTTTAAGCGCCTTAAACAACAAAATGAAATAGAGAACCAAAAATAGAGAACAAAAAAGAATTCCCATTTGCATCTCATCACGAAACAAAAAAGTCTAACAAAGCGTATGCAGAGCATCCATCCAACTTGTGTGTGTACGGAGAAGGGGGACGCGGCTGGCGGGACTTTTCGACACATTCCACATTTGAAAAATTTGCTTCAATTAAAAGTGCAACCACTCTAAAGCCAACACACAAGAGTCACAGAGTCGGGGAGGGCAGGGACCTGTGAAGCATTGCTCATTTTTGGTTTTGCATGGCGGTAATTGTCGGTGGTGAAAAAACCAAACCAAGCCAGCATATAATACACGCCTAGCCTAACCGACCAAACGCCTGTCAAAGTGACAAAAACATTTTCACTTTTTCACAGAGTGGGCAGAAAAAGTATGAAAGAAAACCGGCAGAGAAGAGGATGTAAGAAGGATGCAATTGTGTCAAAACTATTGCCATTAGCATTAGCCCCCATTCACCCTTTTGATGGCGAAGTGGCGCCCAACGTAGCCTGTAGTGCGGAAAAACTGCAAAAAGGACTAGAAGAAGTGTAGCCTCTCACCGCCACCTTGCCTGTTGTCACAACCAGAATAGAGTAATGAGCGCAATTGCATGTTCCCAATGAGGGGGAGGGGGATGTCTTCCCGGGAATATGAGAATTGTGGGAATGAATAGGATACACCAAGGTGCATGGATGCCAGTTGTTTCTTCTGCTTCTGTTGTAATTCTCGATGTTGTTGCGAAAGGAGCAATGCAAGGATTACATGTTGAGGTCGCACCCTCTGCCCACACAAACACAAACACATATGCCTGTGCAGCCTAAGAGGAGCAAGAATTCCCTAGGGTGTTCTCCGAATGAAGATAGAAAAGAATACAAAAAGGATGTCATCATAGTTGGATCGGTGAAGACAAACATCGCCAACAGGCACAAAAACAGGCTTAGTGAGTTGAAGAGCCGCACAAAAAATCCGAGTCCTTTCCGATGATGCTAAGAAAAACACAAACAACTCTCCACAGATATATACAGTTTTTCGTTTTCGTTGTTCGCTCCCCCATTTGCTTCATCTATCGAGCTCTTGAGAAGGTTAGAAGTTGAAGAATTGTAACATTTTGTCTCTGCCTGCACATTGTTGTTATCCTAGTGACACTGCGATTCTAGATATTCACTTTTTTGTTGGTCTTCTTCTCTTTTGGTTTAGGAATGGCGATATGGAAACAGGGGGAGGTGAGTTTTACTGTTACTCAAGTAGTTTGAAGGGGAATGCGACCACTGGCTAGGTAATTTAAAACAGATGAGAAATTCTGTTTACAACGATGCACTTTAATGGGAATTTACAGTTGAAATATGGTTGGCTAGTGCAAATGAAATGATAGAAACAAAAACAGCAGGATAATACATGTGGGAACGTGTGAATGTGTAATTGTGTGAGTTTTGTTGTTAGATTGAGGTCGCTGCTATGATACGCCGGGTGAAAGCGGGGTTACGGTTGTGTTTTTTCTCACCGAATGATGAATGGCTGACATAGTAGGTGATCTTATTCAGGAGGATGTCCTGAAAATATAGAAGATATTCTTCGGAAGGGTATTTGAAAACGTTGAAACGTCCTTTTGTAGGGCATTTTCTGCTTTGGCGAGTTCAAATTGGTTAATGGTTTAATTTACGTTTTTTTTGTTTTTAATTATATCAAACAAAACAATTTCTGCCAACTGACAGTTGACAGTTCGTTTCAACCGCGGTGGACACTTCGCTATGCAATAAATCAACAAAAGCTTGACAGGCAGAGTTGAAATTTTCCAAATGAGTAGACTATGAAGTGAAACGAACATTTATGAGCACATTTGCAACCACAGGACGCTTAATCACCAAAATCTGTATCTTGCATGGAGGGAGGTACTGAGGTGGAAATCTTAAACATTTTAACTAGTTTTAAAACTGATAAAGGTGCAGGAGCAGACAATGTAAGAGCAATTGATCTAAAACAAAATGCATTATCACTAGCCACAGTTATAAAAACAATAATAAATCAAAGCCTAAGCCAGTGTTGCGTTCCTACGCTACTCAAACCATCGTTGATAAGACCAATATATAAAAGCGGAATAAAAAACAAATACGAAAATTACCGAACTATTGCAATCGGTGCAGGGAAATAACTTCACGGGCAATAACTTCACCTCGAGTGGGCAATAACTTCACTTTTTTTTGTGAAGTTATTGCCCACTGATGGTGAGCAATAACTTCACCGTAAATTTTGTGAAGTTATTTCCCACTTATAATTTGAGAATTTGTCTATTATAACTAAAGGCCCCCCTGCAACCCCCTGCTTGGGATCACTGTTTGATTTGGAGTAGGTGCGAGGTACGGTTCTTGAATTATCATTAATTTTTAAGAGAATTTATTTCCCGCAAAAAAGTGAAGATATTGCTCACCTATTGTGGGCAATAACTTCACAAAAAAAAGTGTAGTTATTGCCCACTCGAGGTGAAGTTATTGCCCATGTGAAGTTATTGCCCGTTAAGTTATTTCCCTGCACCATTGCAATCCTACCGGTCATAGAAAAATGTTTGGAAGAAATTGTGGTACGCCGACTTAACAAATTTATTGCAAAGCATTTTACACGCAAACCAATATGGTTTCCAAAAAGGAAAAAATACAGGAAAACTGCTGGCGGAGTTTACAAACACGGTGAATGTGAGCTTAAATAAAAACCATCACGTGCTTGTAATGTTCGTTGATTTTAGTAAGGCTTTTGACACTATATGCCATATTGAACTCCTACAGGCTTTAGCTAGAATAGGACTGAGAGGTAACCTAGGAAAATGGTTGGAGACTTACTTAACAGGAAGTTAAAATCTTAAATAATAACAGCGAGGAAAAGAAAACTATCTTTGGGGTACCGCAAGGCTCTAAACTAGGGCCAATGCTGTTTATACTTTAAACGGGCCACAGCGTTTGCTTTTGCGGATGATATAGCGATCGTCGTTAGACACAAATGCCTTGAAACTGCAACAAATACATACAATGCAAGAGGAGTTCGATAAACTCACAAAATGGTGCAACGACAACAGCTTGGTAGTTAATGCTGCCAAAACTGAGTTAATGCACATTCGTTCACCACGTCAGCCTATGACCTCCATTAAAATATACTCCCGAAACATTGATTGTCAAAAAAAAGAAACACTTCTAAACAATGTACAAACAAGAATTTCAACCACCTGCAGAAAAGCAGTAAGTTTCGCAGGTAAATTCAATTGTAAAGTTTTCTTTTTTTGAAAGACAATAAAAACTAATAAAAAAAAACTAAGCTCACGCGATTTAAACGCTGCAAAACTGCTACACAAAGTGCAAAATAAAACTAAATGCTGAAAAAACACAAGCTATCATTTTCACACGAAAAAGAAGACCTTGTTCTCTTCCAGCAAACCAGCTGCTTGTCAATGGATATTCAATTGCGTGGAAGCCTTCTGTAAGATACTTGGGTGTATATATTGATTCAAAACTGACGTTTAAAGAACACACTACGCAAACACTTAACAAAATAAATATTGGCATACAAATATTATATCCATTTATAAATAGGAAATCATCACTTTCAAATGAAAACAAAATATTAATTCGTAAAACAATTTTTCAATCCATCTTATTGTACGGCTGCCCGGTTTGGGGGAATTGTGTTGAATTTCACATTAAAAAGTTGCAAATCGCACAAAACAAATTATTAAAAATGATGCTTAACCTCCCATGGCATCACTCCACGCATGTAGATCTAATGCAAGAGCAAATGTTGAAATGATCTCCTTCAGAATACGCAAACTAATAGAAACATTTAAGATCAGATGTGATATCCCTGACAATCCTCTTATTAATCAATTAAATATTAAATATCACATACCTCACTGATATTTACTAACGCAATATTCAACTTTTTGTTAATTTATTTGTATGTTCTATTTATCTCTATATTACATTACTATATTGTTTGTCAAATTAATATTATCTATTTATTTACTCAAATGTATCTCCTTTATCAATTCATTTATGTTTATTATTTACTTATTTATTAATTTGTTCACTTATTTATTTATTTATTTATTGATATATTTATTTATTTACTTATTAAACAATTTATTTATTTATATATTTATTCATTTACTTATTTATTTATTTATATATTTATTTATTTATTTATTTATTTATTTATTTATACATTCATGTATATTTTATTTATTACATATATTATCTTCTCCTTAATTTGAGGTTTTAGTCGTTGTTAAACAAACATTTTTCTAATCTAAGTTAATTTTTGTCACTTGTATTTTTTTTTATATATATCTGTATTTAAATTATGTAAATTGTGCTATAACAAATTGTAAATTATAAACGAAATAAAATATCTTATCTTATCTTGCGCTCACCCAGGACACTGTAAGAGGATGACTAAAGAAATATCTAATCTGCATAATAAGATGTTTTGGTATTTGCATTTAGCACAAGTAAGCTGGTCATTTTTACTAGGATAAACCAAATGACATGATCCTTGCTGGTCACTTTAAAAGTTTCCAGTCTTCTTCTTCTTCCTTTACGACAAATTTATGACCAGAATTATGAGCTCATAATTCTCCCACTTTACTGCATTCCTACTGGCCCGCTTGTGGGATTCGCCGGTTCGACCTCAATCGACATCGGCAGGTTTCCTGGGTTTAGATCACTTCATCACTGAGGCCGATCAAATGCTGGCGTTGTTGCATTTGTGTGATCCTGAAGTTGTAAGGCCTGCCTCATTGCCCATTGCCTGCCCATTGATTGATTATTGTTTGATCGACCTTTTACGACACCGGTTGTCTCCAGTCGTGTCAACCCACGGTTTTGCATGTGAACTTTCGGGACAGCTTTTAGATGTTAAACGTGTCGCTAGGCTCACCTGGATGATAAACATTGCCTAGATGTAGATTTCCCTACTTTAATTTAAAAGGTTTTTGAAAAGGTTCTAGTTTTTATCTTTCGAATGGTGCTAGTTTTTTTTTAATAAAAGGAATTCCAAAAAAAGCCACCCCTACTGCTAGTTACTTTGGACTTAAGTTATACCGGAAGCTCCAATGGAAGTAAGCTAACGTATCAAGAAACCAAGGTTGTCCGCTATTCTTGTAAAAGGGCATGGGCCTACAACCTATTTAACGCTTTGGCTATACACTTCGGTAGTAAGACTAATTCTATTTATTCGGAGTTATGGCATGGATGACTGAACTTAAGGGGAATTCAACAACTTATGGAGAAATCGGAACGACTATCACGCATATAGATATCAGCACATCTTGGAGAATCTCTCGGACAGTGGCACTTCAAACTATGCTTCAACTCAACAACCCAGTTTAAGACTCTGAGCACCACAATTAACGTATATATGTATGATGCAAAGCTATCTTCCTAAATGTACAGAATACTGCCTGCTGAAGTTGGCATCACTCTATTCTTCAAACACTCGTTACCGGATAGATTAGATTGGACCGAACGCGATGTCATAGAAGATATAGATCCATTTTAACATTTTTGAGTGACACACTGCCATGTATCTCTTAACTATATATCCAGACAGTTTAACACAGCGATTTTTGAGGGAATTGAGAAGCTGACAACATTTTGCATACAGGACACCTCCGGTACAACAGCACAACCCAAAGCAACATTGAGGCCCCGATGTCGTCGGCCAAGCACCTTATTTACGCCGATGTACTGAGTCGCGTAGCCCTTGCAGTACAGCTGGATAGTTGTGGCTAAAATTGGACCAGACAACATCCAACGGAGAGGAACCTTCTCTACTCTAACAAACATTATAGCCGGACACTGTGCGATATGTAGAAATGCTTAGCGATTGGGCATCCCCTATACAATGGGTGCTTTTCATTTGCGAGGCAACTGCTAGTCCCTACTATTTTACCCTCTCTATTGATCGAATAAACTCACGTGACCTTCGTTTAGCAAATGATAGAGGTTTAACTACTAGGGAACTCGCAGTTGCCTTGCCAAATGAACGAACACAATGACTTCTGCAGATGCTGCAAAGCCGAGGAAAAAAATGACAGGTGCACTAGGACTAGGTTAATACCTTTATCTTCGCAGCATGTTGTATTTATCGGAGACTTTAAATTGGGAAATATAATTGGAGTTTTGAACTGTCGCACAAGACGATTCCGTGGGTTGACACGATTGGAGATCACCGCTGCTGTGAAAGGAAGGTTCAAACAACAAAAACAGAAGCATCCACGTGTCGAAATCGTTTTTATGGAAGGATACACTTTCGCCAAGCACAACTATTGCTACTCGCATATGTGGTACTTTTCCTGGCATGGGCAGAAATTCTCCGGTATAGAGCTATTTGGTTTCTGAGAAATAACAAAATAATCTATGGCCTATGCCAAACCTAATGAAACGCGATTTAGAACCCTGGGAGTATGAGCGGCTGGAAGAGATGATGATGCGAGAGGACATCTTGCGTTATCAATTTGGTGAGGATGTGATGAGTGCTGTCTAAGGTCCTTGTCATTGAAGCGCCTACTAGTCATTTTTAGGAAAACCAGAAAATTTAAACAATAAAAGTGGTGTATCTTCCTGGTAGTACAATGGACCAGTTTTGAGTCGTGAGTGCTCCAGTGTAGAAAGTTTCGCAACCCGGAAAAAAATTAATAAATGAAATGGCGAAGAACAAAAGCGAACTTAGAAGATCTTCTACTACCGAATTGAAAAGAGTACTAACGGAATCGGTTTCATCCATCCGACAGATCTACTTAGCAGTGTCAAAATTAAGCGACCGTTTGATGGCTCTCAAACTTGCAAGATGAGAAGTGGAATTATGTCAGTGCATATGTTCCCCATGTTCCGTCGACTACATTGGCTTGGCTCGGCCACATTGAGCGATTGGAAAATAATGCTACAGCCAAGAGGATCTTCGACTCCCAGCCCTCTGGTTCGAGAAGGCACGGAAGACCGAACATCCGTTTTGAAGACCAAGCCATCGCGGAAGCCAGAGCGCTTGGTCTGGACAACTGGAAGCAGCGTGCCCAGGATCGCAGAGGATGGAAGGCTGCAGTATCTCAGGCAGCACGGGTCGGGAGCCTGTTAAGTAAGTAAGTATGTTCCCCAAACCGAATGCGAGTAGATACAAAGGTGAATTTTAGCTAGGTCTATACAACTTCATCAAGAACATCCCAAAGAATGAGCTTTTATTCTTTGATAGATTTAAACGGATACGTCGGATAGCCAAAGGAAGACTATAAAGATTGGGGTAAAACCAGGAGAACATAACCAGGAGCGAAGGAACGTTCGTCAAAAAAAAATCCGGCTGCTTGCGCATATTTTTTTGTTGCAAGCCATGCAACATCGCTGTTACTCCAGCCCCCACTTCACGTGGTAGAAATCGCAAGTAACTGTTGTTCATTCAATCAGTCGACAGGCAATTGTTTTTAAGAGCGGCCAGTGGCGTTGCAATGGAGCTATATTGGAAGGTATAATAAGTGCAACCAACCATATTAATATTTTTCTTTTTCAAAAGCATTTCTATTCCTACCGTCTACTATTAATTTTTTGAATGCGCCCATTTTCCATTTCACGCACTGCTTAGCTTAGTCGTCTTCAAGTCCCGCAGACAACAACCAATTCAATTTATCCTAATAATGGTCTTCTATATCTTCTTGTGGCGTACAAGTATTACACGAAATATCCATTCAATACGCCGGGATACCTATTCAACAAATACGACACAATTCTACAGAAGGACCCACTATGCTTTCAACACTAGCATCCATCAGTTATCATCCGATAGGCATTTTATCGTTGTAAATATTTGCCAAACCAACAAAATCACTTAAGGTATTGTTTTGCAATCTATCAGAATCGAATACAGTAAAAACAACAACTCCATTCTGTGGATTATTTCGCTCATCAATAATTCCACATTTCCTGATTGAATAGAAAATGCTATGCACCTATGCTTGTGGGCAACAAAATCGGTTCTATCTTCGCTGGGAACTACATATCTGTTTTATTTTGTGCTTTGGAAAATGATAAACGATGATGAACGAAAAACTTCCAAAGCCCCTTGAAAACAAAACGGATTCACGTTAATAATTGAAAATTAAATCCTTGTTCTGTCGTCGCTGTCGCCCCACAAAATCAACAAAAACACAAAACACTCAGCCATACAAACAAAACAGGAAGAAAAGAAAGAGTCTGTTACCTCTCTCAAGGCGTTGAATTAATTAACACAACGGCGGGTCTGAGAAAATAAATAATAAAATCAATTTGAAAAATAATAACTTTAGAAAAAAAAACACAATTTTATTTGAAAACAAAATAAGGCCGGGAAAAAATAAAAACTTTAAATGCAAATACAAAGTACGCACACGGTTGCCATCTTTGGTTGTTTATCCGGCTACTCGAAATGTTTCGTCGCTTCTAAAATTGGCAAATTTTATTTATTAAAATTTGGCTATTTCGAATTTCATCTGACTTTAAAACTACCAGAAATAGAAGCAACCATTTTCGTGGACAGCCCGGCACTAAGAGCAGTAAATTCTCACAAACAATACAATATTTCGTTTCTGGGTATGTTGGACTAGCAAAACCCGAGGCAGCGGAAAAGCTAATTGTTATGGTTATAGTTTTTCAGACTTTTACAAAGCCAAGAGGTTTATTGTGTTGCAATGCATAATATTATGAGATGAGGCGTTACCCATAGATCCCAGGCGTAATCGAAGTTAACAGATTAAAAACCCTAGTATCCATTGAAACTCGAAGAACGCACCTCTTAGTGCATGCGAGGACCCTATCAGATCTAAACAAAAATCATCAGCAGATCCAAACGGCTTTGTTAGTCAAATGTCCAGGGGAATGCATTTTCCTCTATTGCGATCAAAAAAATAATTTACAAACGTTCGCATTTGTTGTTAACCGATTCTATTCACTATTTGACTTAAAGTTCCTGCTTTCCAAGAAACCAAATTGATCTATTTATGTCCGTTTTGTAGTTTGCCATAGATGGGTAGGGAGAGTCGTAACGATTATAACCATGAGCGCTGGTCGCACAAGCGCGCCGCACATAGGTATACTTGCATCGAAAAGCTGGTCAAAATCAAGAATTAAAAGTTTGCTATAACGGATCCTAAATATACATTTTTTCTTCTTCATCGTGTGTTGTGATAAACTGAGTTCAAGGTTAATGGTTTGGATTTTTTGGATTTTTTCTTTGCATGCATACAATCTTCTATAAGTGATTTCAAGTTGTTGTGATATAAATCTTAATTTTTTTTAATAGAGAGTTCTACTGCAGGCATGTATTGACATTTTAAATGCATTTTTGGAAATCTTGTGTTGTTGTTTTTTGTTTAAATTCGGGTTCAAACGCAATATAGCAAATAGACGTCGTATTTGTTTCAATTTTTTTAAGCCTTAATGATTTTAATATAGTATACCATGTTATTCTGTGAAAGTTTGCACTTTGTAAGTTAGATTGAATATTTGTCTTTGTAATGCAAAAATATGTGGCTGCTACTAGCTGCTAGCCGAAATTTTATGAACGTTTTAGTTTTTCGATTTCGTGTGTAAAAAAACACTCATACGCCATGCAGTGGTTTTAATGATTAGTTATTGTTATTACAATGTTACTATACTGTTTTAATTTTACTTCGTTTTCGGAATAAAAACATACGCTGGGATATATTTTATAGTTCAATTCATAATACATAGCATTTTTTTAGGATCACCTGTTTCGAGAGTTGTGGCAAAAAAATATTTATTTAATATTATGGAAGAAAGTGGTTTTACATTTTTGGACGAAGTCTGCCATTTGCCTCGCCTTTGAAGCTCTGGTCGATGAACCAAATAATTAAAAACAATTAAATTATTTAAAACAATTTTTGTTAGATATTCATTGTTGAAAAGAAAACCTTCGAACCTATAAGTCAAACGTATTTAAAATTGTTTTCGATTTGAAGCAAAGATGATTAGCCTCTAGTAGAAGGGACTTTCACACTTCCAATTATGAGTGTCAGATCAGCAGGGTGACCTGAAAAGCCATTTGAAGAATCGAGTGAAAGGACTTTAAGAAGAAGAACTAAAAGTATCCGAGAAAAAGTTGAAACAGGAACTAGCTTTTGCAACTCAGATGAAGTTAAGAGAAACCGGGAATACTGCTGCTTCGAAATTATTTACAGAAATTCTTAAATCTCCTGGGAGAGCGCAAAAGTACAAAGAGGCATATTCTAACAGCCTTACAGATAAAAAAGACAAATTGTCCATACAAAAGGCTCTTTCTACTCGTATGTTCATTGAGGCCGGACTAACGCGAAAGCAACGAATAAAGTCTTTTTTCCGTGTTACAGTTTGCTTCAAAAAAGCTAAAAAGGATTGCTATCCAATAAAAGAATCATATACTGTGACGGAAACTTTGGCTGAAATAAATCTACAGGATTTGTTGGATCACACTGCAACTACAGCCAGACTTTATGTCGAGTTATATAGATGGCATCCTATGACTCCAACCATGCACAAGATCTTAATGCACGGGTCTATAATTATAGAAACTGCCCTTCTTCCAATCGGTCAGCTATCGAAAGAAGCAACAGAAGCCAGGAACAAACACTTTAGGTGAGCGAATAAATAAAACTTTTAGATTATATCGTCTTAATTATGCTAGAAAGTTCTCAAGGAGAGATTGTAACCAAGACACAATCGAAAACAAGAATGCCATTTTCAAAAGAGACGTTAGAAATGCTACTTCCAGAGGGTGGAGAATGATAAAAATCTAGCGATTAGTTTTTGAACAATAAAAAAAATTCAAATAAAAAAAAGTCAGTCTTTTTTCAAAAATATATTCCAAAATTAATAGAAATCAATTAGCAACTGTGTTTTATTGAATAAATATAAATTTTAAGCTGAAAAAGTGACAAAGGTAACGACAAATAATTTTGGCCAGGTTTTTCATGCAAATATTCCTGCGTGCGCCGTAGAGCCTTTCGCTCAGCTCCGGGGGCATTTTTCGGTCACAGAAGACAGCTGTGTTTTCCCGCCACAATATCCACCCTTCGCTTACGCGATGCTTAATGTCGTCATCACAGCTATTGATCATAGATTCCAGATATTTAAATTTTTCGCATTTAGAAATCACTCTGCCATTCACATAAAAGTCTGAAAAACGTCAGAGATAATCAGAGAACTCCAGCACAAGTATTCTGTGTTTTCGCACTTCTAATACGTTCTCCCATTGCAGGGACTCAGTTTTTACTGTCATTTAAAGGAGAGATCCTACGAACCCTGTCAAAAAGGCAATATTGATCCCTTTTTTGTTCTTTGCATAAATTAACTTATTCGAAAACGGCGAGTTCTGACTTCCTGTTGTTTTTTTAGAAATTGACTCCTCCACAAAAAAAATATATGGCAACCTCGGGTAGGCACTGAGCTCACCACAAGCACTCTGTGACCGTCCTGTCAGATCAGAGTGACTCCATTCTGTATCAACCCCGCAGGAAAGTTTTTTAATTTGGTTCTTTTTGTTTTCGAAATTTTCGAAAAGACAATGTGAACTGTGCTTTTCCCTTTCTTTGGCGTCGTTGCCTAAATGTTTGTTTGTTAATTAATTCATTTTTTTCTGCTACCGCGTTGCAAATAAAAAAGGCGATAGCATTGGGAACAGCACAACAACAGGGTAAACCTGAGAGTTCCCCAAAATTAAGTAATTTAACTTTGACAATTGAATCATCATTCGCTTAGGGCGTGTGTCAGTAACAGAAAGAAGCGGTGATAATGTTGGTCGAGTGGTGGGGTTCATTGTTGCAGCCGCTGTTGCTGTTGGTTGCTGATGTTGTGGTTTGGACTATTATTTGTGAGGTGGGTGCCTCGACTATGTGCGAGGGTATCTATGCGGCACGGAGGAAGATTTTACATCTCGCTTTCTGTTTGTCGATGTTCACATTGTTCCAGGGGCTTTCTTTTCTGTAATCCTTCTGTTTTTTTCGTGCATCTTCTCATCCGCCTTCTTCTGCCTGTGGACTGTGATTTCTTCCTTCGGTTGTAGCATAATTGTTTAACCGAAATCAATTAAGGAACGTTTTTTTTTCGTTTTTTGTTTTGTGTTAAGTTTTGCTTTCATTTAAATGCAATTTTGCTTGTGGGGTAATTGTATTTTGATTTTTTTTCCATTTAGGTTCCTTGAAAAACTGAATAAGGATGAAACAACAAAGGAAATGGATTAAGCCGAAAGGGGTGCTTATGCCTACCTACATGAGGTTATTCAGTTGCTATCGATTAAGCAAGAGCTGTTTGCTTTTCGACAAATTGCTGAAGAACGATAAAAAACGGTAAACCCTCCCAAGAAATTAACTGACCTTGGACATTAACTCTACCAGAGAAAAAGTGGTTCAATAACGCCATGACACGTTCTACTTATCTGCTCCTTTTAGGACAAATTTAGACAAAAAATGAATAAATTCAAACAATGGATAAATACGAGGGTAGCACAATTGTTGGTTGCTATAAAAAATAAATAATTACCTACTTGGCGCAGATCCAAGAGGTAAAACTCTAACTAGGAAGGTACTAACTGCCTCACAAATCCAAATAAAAATTAACTGATTATATTAAAATCACGAATTCTAGGACACAGCCTTGCGGTTTCTTATCTTAGGCCCAATTTATTGCGCCCCCATTATTATAAGCACTTTGTTCCTACTTATTAAATTATATTAAATAAATTGATTGAATTAAATTGTAATAATTTATTTGTTAATGATCACATTTGCGTCATTATAGATACTTAGTATCTAATCTTTGTAAATGTTTTAAACCTAATAAAAAATATCAAATATCAAATGTGGTAAATAAAGTTTTAGCTAAAACCGGTGTTAAGCTATTTACAACACATATTTAAATTTTCAATTTATTCACTCTCTTTTAGAGTAGTTCCGCTTTTGAATTTGTATGAGTTTTAAAAAAATTCCAGGGATTTTTACGCCATTGTGACATTTAACTAAAATAACTTCAGATATGTGTGCTTCCGTGGCGCAGCGGTCATCACATCCGCCTAACATGCGGAAGAGTCCATCCAATATCAGGAGACACAAGTTTTCATGTAAAAAAAACTGGCTTTCTTATAAAGTCTTTCCTAGACTCCTTTGATATTGGAAGGACTCGATCCCGGACGGAAACAGATTTTGTTTACACTGAATTGTATATCGGCATGAATTTCGAAAAAGGGAAAAAATTCCCCGCGGAATAAATTGGTATCGTAGACGAAATTCCCTCCGGAAGGTTTGGTGTGGTTCAAATAAAAAGAAACTGGAGCTTATTTAAAAAAGAAGGACGTTTTTAATTCTTTATGTAAGTATTTTTTGTTCAAGTTTTATTTCAATAATTTTATATAAGAATAAACATATAGGTCTAACTCAACTATTCAAAGACAAATGGAGATGATGATAAATTTATGTGATGGAAGCCGCGATATTGCCAAATGGCTTCACAACGAATAGGAGCAAAGACGTTGTGAAGAAATTTTGGAAGGAATTTGATTATATCACTTCACTAAATCGAACGCGAGTAAAATGAAATAAGGATAAATTAATAACATTAACACACTTTTCTATTCAAAAAAAATATTAACAAAATCTCCTCAAATATGAGCTTAAATTATAATTGAATTAATTGCGATTGACAGCTGTCAACATAACTTCGAAAATTCCGGGGGAAATAAATTCCGATGGAGATTCACGATACGAGGAATATTTTCCATGGAACAAAAAATGTTTGGGGGGAATTTTTTTCCCTCAAAATTCCCGATAGCCCTGAATACATACACGAATTTCTTCATTCTAAGTGTGCTCTTCGCTTTCTGTTCGATATCTGGAACTGACGAGAGCGAGACAGCTAATGAAGAGGTCTTAAAAGGTCGATGTTGGTGGCAAAAAACAAGAGAAAAGTCTACATAGGCCTAGCTCAACAAATTGAAACGACTAGCCAGTGTGTGTACATCGGGCGCAATGAGAGCAGCACATACCGCAGCATTGGAAGACCTACTGAACCTTCCCCCTCCTCATCTTAACATACTTAGGGAGCAGTGGCAAACGCCTACACGCTCATCGCATAAGATGAAAGCAACTTCAACTAATTCTGGGACTGCCTCAAGCTACTTTTCTATTATAAATAAAAAAAAAAGGTGTCAGCCGCGCTGCACTCACGGTATAGTTGATGTGTAAACATGTAGGCTCGTCAGTGTTGCATGTGGAAATATCACAGAGGTTGTGGTTTTGATAAACAAGAGATTTGGGTATTGTATTGAAATAAAACCACGATATATATTTAATGTCAACGACAAAATTTATTTAATGTTTGACCGAACAAATAATTGGTTTGTGAAAGCTGAAGTAGGCGACGTACAACGTCGATTCAAGTGTGTCGATGTACCGGGAAAATATAGCATCGATTGACGTTTAAGTGACATTCTTAAATCGGCCATCGGTTACCGAAGTACAAATCGATATTTTTCCTCTTACCTTCAACTGATGCACAACAAACTACAAGCTATACAACCTCAATTATTCAAAACAAATCTACTTCCACACAACTTTCCGGTGTTTCGTAAGGACATAATAATCTCTAAAATTGAAGATACATAATTAATAAAAAAAAAACACCGACACGCGGTTGTTCTCAAACGGTCATCCATCTACGTACTAACCGCGCCAAACGTCGTTTAATTGCGGTGATCTGTCGAGCAGCGATTAACTCACGTGGTAATGAAAATTAACGGGAAAATCTGACGATGACGGTGACGCTAGATATTTCCAACTAGCCCCTACCGAGAAAAAATATATTTACACATCAACGAGAGCAAAAATGTTTACACATTAAAATTCAAATGACATTTAAGGCGCAGCGTCGGGATAATAACCTGCAATTTTGTACAGCGCCGAAATATAAACCGAAACACCACCTCTCTGCTTGCTTATAAACGCCTTTGCAATCACCTCAGAACTAGTCAGGGAAAACCGCAAGCTACTCAAGACATTAGCCAACACAAATAGAGTTCACCTGATCTGGTTGCCTTGTCACAGCGGCTTTGACGGCAATGCAAAGCGGACGAGCTTGCCAGGAAAGGATCTGCAATATCATTCATGATACCAAGACCATTGTGCGGCGTACCTATCACCTCTGCCAGAAGCTTTTTTTTTTATAAAAAAAAAGGAAATCCAAATCCCAGAGCACTCAGACTCGGTAACGGTCCATTGTAATACCAGGCAGAAATCCTCCTTTTGGTGTAGAGGCATGTGAATGGGTGGCGTATGTTGTTGTTCCCCATGCTCATGGGGATTGAACCTGCACCGCACGGGTCACAAGCCAACACACTAACCTCTACACCGTCGCCACCCTTCTGCCAGAAGCTGCATTAATAAATGGTTGGAAAGAAATTCATTACTGTAAAAACCAACCCCATCCACCAAAAGAACAAAGCAACAATTACCCAGAGGGCAGATACGTACAGTCACCAGTCACTGGATTCCTGACGGGGCACTGTAGAGTCAAAAACACACCTTCTGGCAATGGACAATATCTGTCGAATGTGCAACGAAGGAGAAGAAACAGCATAGCATATCCTATGCCACTGTGACTGCGTAACAAAAACGCGACTTCTCATCTTGGGTAAACCCTACCTTGAAACAGTAGACATACCTGTCAGCTCACCCAAAGGCAAGAAATTTGGCCTCATAAGTGAGCTTTAAGCCAAAACGAGGACCTCACAGGTGTAGAAAAGGTTCTACAATATGCTAGTATAGATATGGCTTTTTTTAATGACGAACTTACGTCGTTTGGTGGCGTATCGTCGTATTCACGAAGTGAGAATACTATAGAGTCTATATACAATGACCCTACCTTGAAAGAGTAGACCCATCTGTCAGCTCACCCAAAGGCAAGAAATTCGGCCTCATAAGTGAGCTTTAAGCCAAAACGAGGACCTCACAATAGGCTGAGAATGGCCGCGGTGATAAGTGTACTAAGTCTCACCGCCATAACAATCTGATCTAACCTATGGTCGATGTTGACCTTTTAGTAAATAAAAATAAATATTAGGCATTAACGGCCAATACAGGGCATAAAACCTAGTTTCTCCAACCACTTTCTTTGCGAAGTGAGAGGGACCTACAATTTTAAGCCGAATCCGAACGGCAAATTTGAGAAGCTTCTTATGACAATTGATACGATTGGATGTTTGTCAGACGTTCGCAAGAGGTGAGGCAGTGGAAAAAAAGATGTTACCTACTTGGCCCCGGCGGGAATTGAACCGGGGACCTTTCGATTAGTAGTCCGACACACTGAGCCCGACAATTTAATGCCGGCTCACTAGTAGTTGACTTGTACACTCAGAAAACATATTGGTAAATTAGCTCAATTTTTCGGTATAATGCAACCATAATTATAGACGTTTTCGTGACTTCTACTTTTTATTGTTACAAAACCACAAAAAAATAGTGGATTTCCGACAATACTTTATTGGTAGTGAAAAGTTGTATAGGTATATTATTTCAGTTCAATTCCATTCAATCAAACCCGATAACTACAAACTATAGCAAATATACCTAAATAAATATTTTTTAATATTACCTATTGTTAGTATATACATGCTAGTTAGTATACCTGCTTATTATAATTATAGGTTCATATTGTATTCTTTGCATTTAATTATAGGTGGAACGTCAATTTTACATAGGAAAACATCGTGTTCGCTTTTCCTATAATTCTAAAAAAAATATTGGTAGATATCCTAATTTTTATAGTGATTTTACAAATAATTATTGAAATATTACAGAAATTATTGTTTAATTACCTATAATTTCCGTAACAATACTTTATAGGCATAGTTCCCGCTCACTTTTTTCTCAGTGTACCTGTACACCCCTATCGTGGAATCCGTCGGGGGGAACGATAAGCTAATAGTGAACAATTTGCATCGTATAATCCGCAGACGTGAACCACGGTCGGTAAAGTGAATGAAATTCGCTGAATCGTGAAAAACGAACGGATCGAATCTATCCATGCATTTGACATCCGCAGTTTTATTTTATTTTCACTGAATTTAATTTTTACAAAACAAATGTGTTTGAAATGAGCTGTCACAATTAAATTTTCAAATCACCAATAGTGTTCGGTAAGGGAGAGTATCCGACGGATCCCACGATAGCAATTTTCTGTTCACGTGAATCGAATAAGTGTAGTGAATCGCAGATCCAACGGATTCCACGATAGGGGTAGCAAATTGAACGCGCCCATTGTCATTTCCTCACAGAAATAAAGTGGACATTCTACCACCCCCATCAGGCCTTCATAACCCACCCTTAAAGTCGTGTACACAATTCCTATTTCCCGTATCTAATTATATTTTCCAATCGAACAAATCTCAAATCTCTTGCATAATAAACCAGCAGCGCCACAATACACTAGTGCTTTGGAATGGCAAGCCAAATAAGATGCCTCATCGCATTAACACTGCAAGTAGCTAATGCGGGTCTGTTTCGCTATGCTGATTTCCACTTAAGTGTATGCGAGCATCCCTGAGAGGTGCATACATTTGCATATCCCTCTCCCCGCCTCTGTAATCGCACAACTTCATTCATTAATTTACTCGGCAAAAAGTTTTTTCTCTTCAACAGCTCCAAGAATATTTCCAATTTAATAAGAAGCGAAGCGCAACAAACACACCAGCAACAAGATGTAATAAAAAAAATAATAAAAATTTCCAAAAAAAAAAACAACTTTGCGACCCACTTTAATGTTGCATACAGTTAATTTATCCATGAAGAAAACCAAATTAAGGATCTGCTTTTTGTACTGTCGTCATTGCATGGAAAGGAAACAGAACACAGCAAGGATGAAATGTAATTTTCCTTTTTTTAAAACAATATTATCTCGCGAGCGCACTCAACACACTCGCAGCCGTTTGTCGTGTTCGTCCTTCTCTTAACCAGGAGTACATTGAATGCACTTGTACTTCCAGTGCCGCTAAGCATCTGCATTTGGAAAATGTTGCGGGGAAACGGCAGAATGTTCTTTATGATCCTCTTATTGGGAGCACGATTTTTTAAGACCGAATCAGCACTTAATTCTGCATACGTATAACTATCACCCAAAAAAGGAACAGGAAAGTACAGAAAAAAAAATAATAATAATATGAAAAAATGCCGCGAAGAAAGAGTCGAATGCAAGGAATTGAAAATAAAATGTAAACTATCCCGAGGACATGCAATATGGGAAATGTCAGTGTATTATGAAAGGTCATGTGGGTGAATTGCATTTCGGCCGACTCCTCTATCCTCACCTTCATTTATGTATATTCTGCGTGTGTGTGTGTACACTCAAGTTGCATTTTCGGAATTTATTTATTCGACTGACTTGAGTGGGGATAAAAAAAAACATAAATACACTTCCAGAAGTTCTTTAGAGCATCCCAGCATAAATTGCAACACTGTTGAGTGGTATTGAGTGAGTGCATTAAAAAAGTTGCTACATTCTTGTTCTCCTTAAACGAAATCGACCGATTATCTCAGATCGAAGATGCATGCAGCAATTGTATTGCGAATTTACAATAAATGTTAACTGAGGACTTGAAAATGAAAACTTGAAAGGAACAATCTTGACGACATCTCTGCATGAAAGAGGCGCCCGCCTCTATGACATATGAGAAGTAATTACAGGACATTGTGAAAATTAAACTCGCCAGTGTACATGGCTATGTTACGATGACAGTTAAATGGGTCATAGCCCTTTATTGCCTATCTACTGGCCAACCTGTGGAACTCACCAGTTTGTCCTCAATCAACATCGGCAGGCATCCCAGTTTCGAGTCACTTCCTTACTGAGGAAAACAAAATGCTGATGTTATTTGTGTGGTCCAGGAATTCACAGGCTTGTCCCTTTTTTGAGGATTTCGACACGTTAACGCGCGGGTTACTGATTAATTTTCGATGGTCCTTTAAAGACACCGGTAATCTCCAGTCGTGTCAACACATATGCGGGACAGTTCCAGCGGGACAGAGATAAGTGTATCTTTAAGCGCACCTGCATGTTAAACCCGAATACAGCTGATGTCTTTTACGAAAAAAGCTGTTTTTTGGGCGGTGCTGCGGTAATATTCCTAGCCCGGCCCTGCACGGGGAGCTACAACCCCTTAGTTTATATTGAAAGTTATATAAACTAATTATAAATGAGAAGGAATGAATAAATAATCATAAGCATCATAGCCACGTTGCCAACTACATAAATTGAAGCTTAATTTACTGTTCGGGATTGAAGCACAAATGGTTGAAAAAGCCGGGTTTTAGGCGCCCTGTATGGGCCGCTGATGTCTAATATTTATTTTTTAACTTAAGTTACATGACGTGAAGTCGGGGTCGGATATTAGAAAAAGAACACTATTTGTAAAATATAAAAACAATTTTTTTCCCGGAACATTTTCCCAAGTTAGTGAAAAAAAAAACAACTAATGGTTGACCTGCGAATAAATAACAAGCATTATTTGTCCACCGCATATGATGAATCGTCACTGTTGATAGCAATAACTTCGAAGTGGTTGAAGAGTTCATTTGCCGTGGAGTAAACATCAACTTTACGTATGGTAAATTAGTGAATATTCGACGGATCTCTAGGAAACCGCCGCTACTTCCGCTTGGAAAAACAAATGTGTTCAAATTACTGACTCGAAGGACTAATTGCATGCTCTATCGAACCTTAATCCTGACAGTTCTGCCTTAAGGCGGCTTGTACTGGACGATAAAATGGTAAAGTGGAACTTAGTTAGGGTTCATTCGAAGGAAAAAATACTCCGTCCGACGTTTTGTTCTGTATGCGAGGAGGGCGAATTGAGCAGAAAATATAACTGAGAAGTCTTTGAGCTGTTCCAAGATGTGTATTTAGCCCAATATGTTAAGTCCGTTGACTACATGGGCGCGGCCATATCGACATGAGGTTATTTTGGTCAAAAAGCCTAAAGATGGTGGCGAGGCAAACTACTTTTTATGGATGTATTGTATGGACATTTTCAACAAAAGAATATAGATAAATTGAAGAACAAATTTGGAAACAAATTCCCACAGAAGTAGGCGGCGAAAGACTAGCTGATGATACAATTCGATCAAAGACAATATTCACATGTTTTGTCAACTAATTTACAAAGACCTTCGATTGTTTTGAAAAACGGATTAGAAGGCGGATATCAGAAACCTTAATAATTGAGAATGCTTTTTTCGGTCATTATCGCCACTTCAGCCCCCCTACGCTCACGCGATGATTGATGCCGTCATCACAGGTTGCATCGCTATTGATCATGGATCGCAGATATTTGAAATGTTTCGCACTTGGGAATCACTTTTTTTCGAAAATGTAGGTCGCAGTGGGTCTGTCCTTTCCAAATAATCAGATACCCATTCCTTAGAATAGGATAATAAAGTAGGTACATAAATTGAAAATAAATATGTTCCTTTTACTTACATACATACATAGTAGGTAGCATCAAAAAGGATTGTTTTTAGAAAGGTGTGCAAACTCACCTGAAAATTAAAAGAAAAATAAATATATTAAATAAATCTGTTAAAACAATATTTGCAAAATTTTATAACTCTAAATGAGAATCTTAATTAAAAAAATCCATAACTAAATAAAAATAAATAAATATTAGGCCCACACAGGGCCCAAAACCTAGCTTCTCCAACAACTTTCTTTGCGAAGTGGAAAGGACCTACAATTTTGAGCCGAACGGCAAATTTGAGAAGCTTCTCATGACAATTGATGCTCTTGGACGTTTGTCAGCCGTTCGCAAGAGGTGGCTGTGGAAAAAAAACCCTAGATGTTACTTGGCCCGGCGGGAATTGTACCGGAGACCTTTCGATTAGTATTACGACACACTTACCATTGAGCCACTGCGCCCGACAATAACTAAGTAAATACAGTAAAAAAATTGTTGTTAGAATAGATACGGATTCGAGGAATACTTGACTTTATAATCAAAAAAAAAAAACTAAACTAAAATGAGTTAATATTAGCTGCGTTTCGTTGAAAAATGTATCCACAGTTGCTCATAAGAAGGATTACAAGAATTATGGCCAGCAGTCGAACTGCTTGTTTGCAACACAAATAATTGTATGTATTTGCAGAGTGTAGCCAATGTATAAATTTGCAGCATGTATCCAAATCAGCCCTGCTGTGGATGCTATCGACAGGTTTCCACAGTATTGCTGGCGATACAATGTTGTTGTTGTTCAAAGTGTAAATTTGACCACTCCCGTGGATACGTTTCTCAAAGAAACGCATCTATTGTCTTGTTCAAAGGAAAGATCCTTCCCGCTAAAAAGACATTATTAACAACGACGTTTCTACACAAGCGTGGGAGAGAAACATTCCCAAATACTCCTGAATCAACAAATTTGATTGGTATCAATGACAAAGTGATCCGAGACGGGGAGGACTGCCGATAATTTTTGGGGTCGAACCCGCGAACCGAACCTGGATGCTTAATTGAAGGATTTACCATATTTAAATTTTAATCCCTTGGGTGGAGAATCAACCACTTCCAAGTATCATTATATCATTAGTGACGGTTTATCCTATGCGGTGGATAGATGCTTGTTGTTTGTTCCCAGATCGGTCATTAGCCTCATTTGTTCTAAAAAAAACCTTTCTTTAAAAACATCCAGCCTGCGGGTGGCGCTCGGAAGGGTGCACGTTCAAATCCCGACCATGTCCATGAAGCAAAATTCCGCAGAATCAAAATCAATAGAAGTGCGTGGCGTACGTGGTCATATGTACACTAAAATTATTGTGTAAGTTTCGGCGGATTAAACTTGAATACAAAATTTCAACGTAAGTTTTCAAGCCTTAGTTTTATTTAGACGCCACCCGTGGAGAAAGAAACCCTGCCAAATGCACAAACCAATCTTTCCTATCGTTCTACATATTCGTAGTCCTAGCACCTACTAGTAGGCAATTAAACACGTCAACAATGTCATTCCATTTGTAGGCACAGAATTGAAAAAAGGCCTGCGCTGTGTATATACGAGTATACTCCATAAGGGTACTAGAAAAAAGAAACCCCCTTAGGGCACGTCAATTATAAAAAAGAAAACCTGGATGCAGTAAAGTGGGACGGATCAATCTAATCTAATGAAGTTTGTAACTTTACTGATAAACAAAGAAGACAGGATCTAATCGATAAGAGTATACCGATCTAGAAACAAACTTCTCTCTTCCCCCTAGCATCTTTCCGACAAAGTTCACGACTGTATGTAGAGCCAGGGTGATTCCAGGTAAATTTTAAAGTATACGCTTTGAAGCTGGTTAGTGATTTCAACAAGGAGATTAATATAAGTCCTTTCACTGTTCTACCTTCCTCTTGCGTTTGCTTAACATATGACAGTAGGTATAAATGTCATGATTCAGGTCCTCAAATCTTCAGTTCGGTATAAGTATGCAGGTGACAATGGTGCGATGGTAGTGTATTCGCGAAGTGATTGGCAGGTCGTGTGTTTGAATCCCGGCCAGGGCTATATTGAATACTCACATAGAAACAGATCTTCCTAATTTAATTTAGGCGCCACCCGTGTAAAAAAACCCTACAAAAGCACCAAATGTCCTTCATATCCTCCTATTTTTTCGAATAGTAGGTAGCACAAATTGAATACACACAACAATTCAAATCTCCCTTACGCAATTAGGGCGCCACCTGTGGAGAAAAAACCCTATCGCACCAAAAACTTCTTTCCTATCCTCCTATTCTTTCAGTAGTAAGCAGCACCCAAAAATATGTAATAAATCATTTGCTGGGTGCTGCTTGCAGCAACGAAAATGCCTGCGCTGTGGCAACACTATAAGGGTACTGTATCAATTGCAGAAAAATAAAAAAAACCCTTTAGCGCACGCTAATTATAAAAAAAAAAATATATATATATAAAACTGATCCCTTCGATATGTGCCACAAATATAACTTCGAAAATACGAACGGTTGGAGAAGCTCGGCTCGGGCCCTGTATGTACCTTGTTGTATCTTTCCTTGTCTTTGTTTTTTTATGTCTTCACAACCTTGTCTTGCAATTTGTTCTAAATTTTATTTTTAATCCTCCAGCCAAGGGATATAAGTTTAAATATGGTAAATCTTGCAGTTCAAGGTATATTAAGGCCGATGTCTTTTCAACTTGGCTTCATTGCATTTTCCACAACAAATACAAACACAAAACAATTCATTACATCAAATTAAGAAATCGAATCGAAAATCGAATCCTTACCAAATGAAGGACCGACATCATATGACTGAAATGCCATCAATTCCGCTCGAATGACTTCTCTAGGCAAATCACATCGTAGAAAAAAAGATGAAGTAATAAGATACTTATATCCTAGACAACCGACGTGTTGTCCTTGACAACAACTCGTTATGCAGTAAAATTCTCCATAGATTCGATGACAGTTTAATGTCTCCTTTTCTGCTTCATAAAATGTTAGAATGCCATTTAAGGTCCCTTTTTTTAAATTGAACTGATACTCGCAAACACATACACAAATGAATGTACGAGGATATCATAAGAATTATTTTACTTCACTATAACTACTTTACAGTTTTATTTTGCTGTTTTCTTTTTTTTTTAAAACGCATACACACCTCTTCAATTCTTATAAGTTATAACTCCACAAAGTGAATTTCCTTTTTCATACAGAAGTCTTTTTTTGAAATTCGTTTATACCAAAAAAGTACATCACTCAAGGAACCCATTTAGGTACATACACATACATATATGCGATGAAACCGTTTTTCGAGCCTTCATACTATAATATGTATACACACCTTTTATGTGATTTGATAGAGTGATGCTACTAGACTTTGAAAAGCTGCAGGCAAACACATTATGTATGTTGTTACTCACCTCCTTATGGAGTTGTGGAACAATGAAATTTCTTTATAGTGTCACAAGAGAAAAACGAAAGACAAGGTCCTTGTTGTTGTTTTCGACACTGAATACCTTTGTCACTAAATTCGATATAACCTTCTCCGTACATTGCATATCATGTGTGTTTTCATCGAAGGTGTTAAGCGAGCGTGTTTTTCTTTTTGAAAGAAATTGACTTAAAGGATAACAATTTGAGCACCATTCGGGGTTCTTTTAACGGTCTCTCTGAGTCTTTGCCATGCAGAATTTCGATGGAATTGTATAAAAATTTTGCTAATGGAAAACAGTCGTTGCACTCAAGAATAGGATTACTTTGGGATTAGATTAGAATGCTGTTGAGAGGAATGGGAAATAGATTCAGTTTACAAGGTACAGTGAGTGATTTAAAGGGAAAAGAAATTTTATTTTTATTATGTATCTTATTCGGATGATTGAGTAACGGGATGAACAGACACGAATTGGTACCTTTATCAACGATTCCTTATGCCAGGCATATCGCATATGCTGTTGATGAAATAATCTGTGATATCATTTATAAGCTTAAGGATTAGGTTTGCACTTAAATTAATTGAAATGGGAGCAGTATTTTGTTCGGGTCAATATTTTCTGAATGAAGTAGAGCTTGTGAATCAAGAACAGGGATGGGATGAGAAAGTCACTGTAGCGCCCCCAAAAAACAGCGCTGTTTGTAAAAGGCAATTACAGGCAGAAAGCACATCAAGGGTATCTTATCATTCGTGTGATGACTGGAAATTGAGAATAAACTTTCAGAAATCAGAAGGACTCCTTTATCTTGGGCCTCAAGAGATAGGTACAAGACAGAAATGCCATAAGCTAGTGATCGTATAACCTCGATCGTATAACATGAGCATCTATTTACGAGTAAAAATAAGTATATATGTAGTATGTAGTAATATAGCTACTGATCCAACCATGGTAAGGATGAGTAGCTATATTTCTATAGGCATATAGATGCTGCTTTGACCAGGGCTAGGGCAGCTGTTGGCCTCACGAAACAGTTGCTTTCTAGCAGCCGGCTTGATCGAAGGCTTACAGTGATTTGATGCATGGCCCTCATCAGGCCGATGATTGCCTATGGATGTCCGGTGTGATTTAACATTGCACCATCTCAAATGGTAAGGATTCGGGTGTTTGAGAGGCAGTGCCTGAGATACTGCTTTGGATTGCACAGAAGAGTCGGAGTAGGTACATACGTTATAAAATTCTGTGTATATATAAAGGTAGAAATTCAGTGACCTGAACTTTGTGGTTTTAAATAAAGGATAGATAACTTTTTGATTAAGCTGATTTGGGGTCTTTGCAAGAGCGATGTCCTCAACTAATTTTTTTTTTTGTAATTGCAATTTGCGCGCACTAAATGGATTTTTCCATCGCAGTTCTTGACTGTCGTTCATTTCTTAGGGAGATGGTAGTTTAAAATTCACCTCTTTTGGGTGCCGGGGCATAAAAACATTCCAGGAAACTGTGGGGCAAATGAACTCGCCAAAAAAGGAACCACACTACCTCTTTTATCTGACAAGGGTTTTCTGCGTATACCAATCGGTCTTTGCAAATTTTTATTCAAGCTATCCGCAATCGAGTGAACAAACCTTAAGTGGACAAGTAGTAATACATGTCTAGTGACTAAGCATATCTGGCCAAAGCTTTACCTGCGACGCTTTAAGAGTCTAATCTCACTAAACCGACTGCATATTAGCTGTACTATAGGTGCCATTTCAGGGCACTGTCTGATAGGCACGCACGTATCGCAACTTGGCGTTTATTCAAACGACTTCTGCAGAAGCTGCATGGACGACTTCACCTTCTTTGTACATGTCCTGCTTTCTCCCATAAAAGAAGTCTCCATCTGGGAGAATTCTTGCTTAATGATCTAAGTGACTTGGCCAACACTGACGTTAGAAGTCTATCGCGCTTCATAGAAGCTCCAAATGGTTTAACGAGTAGTGAAAGAAACCCGTAGATCCGTGTGCTATCACATTGGACCTAAAATTGGTCTAAGTGAATTGGCCTTAGGCTGACAGCCACCCCAACCCAACCCATTTTTAGTACCCTTTCAATGTTGACATGTTTATAGTCACATAGTGCGGGCATCACGGAAATGGGGATATGTATGACAGAGGAGAAACCAATGCACATCCTCGACTAATGTCCTTATTTTTAGGGTAGTATGCCTGTGGAATTTGCCGGCTTCAATTTTTCGACAAAATGTTTATTCTGAAATAGTGAGCGGATTCGAAATATCTTCACGCGTGATCATATCGGACTCTGTAGGGAGTGTTTTTCCCAGTTTCAGCTGTTGAGCTCGAACCTCAAAATCGGTGACGGTAGGACAGACAAGGACATGGCAAGATCGACATCAGGCATAATAATAGGATATATAGAAAAGCTTTCGCAGTGGTTTTGACAGAAGATCACATCGATAGCAGAAATACTTTCTAGACCAGCGAATTTGTGTATGACAAGATATCAAGTACTCTTGCCACTGTACGAGTGACGA
The DNA here is from genome assembly GCA_949715645.1 of Portevinia maculata. Classification (NCBI taxonomy): domain Eukaryota; kingdom Metazoa; phylum Arthropoda; class Insecta; order Diptera; family Syrphidae; genus Portevinia; species Portevinia maculata. Next base: position 4,571,121 of record OX454528.1, on the reverse strand, counting down.
AAGCGAAAGTGGATTGGTCCCATGAAACATTCTACGCGCTCGAGTACAAGGGATATAAGGCACAATCTCGAAGCGTTGAGTTAGCTGCAGAGTGAACCGCAAGTAGATTGGCTTTATCTTAAGACCGTTTGACTTTATAGTAATTTTTGTCTCAAGTTTTGTTCCAAGAAGAATTCGACACGACATTTCCGGCTCCTTTAAACTTTTTGTCGGTTATCCTCGGATGGGTAAACGTACCTCTTTTAACCGGATAGCCTCTTGCAGCTCAAGTCATGGTAATGCCACTAGAAACAGAAAGACGTCTACTCAGCAGCTCATTCCATTGCATCTCAACGTCATTGTTTGGTCCGACTTTTACCGAGGAAAGGTATTAGACCCATATTTTTTTGAGGAGGAGTTGTGAACACTTTTTATCAACGATTTCTTGCCACTTCAAATTGGCGAATTGCGTGTCAATAATGTGTTATTCGAGAAGGTAGAGCACAGAGCACGGAATACAAAGAACATTCTGCGACAAGCGTTTTTCTAGCGCATTCGCTTAATAATTCCTGTGGTGTTTTTCAATCACGGGTCAACACGAACAAGCCACAACCATTCACAGCTCTAAAGGAGAAGAATTTATCGATGGAAATGCTTTCGGAGGAGCAGGAATGACGTGGTGGGGTGGATCCTACTTTATTGATCTCATTAACTCGATTTATTGCCACAAAATTGAAACGTCGAAATAAGTATAATCATCAAACAAAACTAATGCTACAAACTTTTATTCTAGCGTTAACAACTCAATCAGAGCCTAAGTTAGGTTAGGTTTCCGTGCTGATGGAACAGAGCGTATCTATTACACCACACTTAGGTCCATGTGGTCCCATTGTGATACCCTTTGTTGGGAGTGTTGGCCTCGCTGTTCTGGCCGTGGTCCTTCGTATTCTTCCTTCTCCAATCAGAGCCTAAAACCAAGCTTCTTAAAACATTCGTCTGCGCGAAATTATATGTTGGCCAATCATGAACAGGCCAGTTTAACGCCGACGCCGAACAGCAAATTTGCGAATTTTTTCTTGACTTCCACAAGAGATGGGTCAGTTCATACATTCTAAGTGTGGATTGGTTGGATTGGATTGGTTGGATTTGAGCCTTTAAACACGTCATTAACTACCCTTTTTGAAATCATTGATTTTAATGAAAGCTGACTAAAGGAGCTCATAAAAAACCTTTTAAGCCGAATACACACTTTTTATGACTGGGCAGCTGCAACAGAGCAATTTCAAGACAAGTAATGATTCAAGGGTAATATTACTTTGGTTTTGATAGGGCCTTCTGAGTAAGAACCCGCAGCTAGATATTCCTTTACAGCCTCAGGAAATTCAGTGACCTGAAGTTTGTGGTTTTAAAATGCAGAAAAGGACATCAATTGTAAGCCATTATCTACGACCCAACGAAAAAGACCGCAAGGACCAAAACATCAATAAAACCAGCGCCTAACATACGCTACCAGCAACATATACTCCCCATTCAGAATCACTTGACATAAATCTCCATAAGAAAACCAGTTTTTATACATAGCCAGCTGCCAACTAGGCAAGCGAATCGAAAGAATATTGCTGGCAAAGTGTTACCCAAAAAAACCGTCAAAAGTAGACCGCATACTTGCACAAGAAAGCCTTTGATGATATCAAAGTGGTCAAAAGTCAGCAGACCACTGGGTTGTTGCATATCCAGTCTCAATTAGATTAGTCTACAATAAACACAAACTATACTCGGACAGTGGCATTCGACTCTCGCTTCTAAGGTTGTAATTAGTGTCGCTTATGATTTGCATTTTAAATTAAGTGAGCTACCTGGCGGAAGTAAGCGTCCATTATGGAGGGCGCTTCAGTTTTCGGTGGTTTTGCTCCTCTTCACACACTTTCAACCAACCTTTCTCCAAACCCAACCCAACCAACAACCGAACCAAACAACCTTACTTTCAGCCGGACAAAAAACAAAAAAAGTGGGTTCGTCGTTCGTGTGTTGTTTGTCAAGTTGGTAGCTTTTTTGGCGTTATGTTCGCCACTATATTTTTTTTCTACCTCTTTGTCCTTTTGTTATGGCTGTTCGTTTCCTTATTTTATCACCTCCATCACGTAGCAAAGGGCAGTGAGCTTCCCGGTTTTTCCTTCTTTCTGTTCTTTTTTTTTTCTTGTTCGGCGTGTTGAAAGTCATTAATTTCGGTTTTGAGAAGAGGCTCTAATGAGTTTTAAGGACGTGCTGCAAATGTATCCGTGTGTACGAGTATATACCTTTGGCTTCGGTACACCGGAAGCCAGTCATTACGGCTCGTTGAAAAGTGCCAAGCTCGGGAAGCTACCGGTTGAGCATAGTGTTGTTTGTGGAGAGGTTTTTACCTTTTAATTAGATGTCATTGAAGTCATTACAATAGGCGACTTGGGGAGGATACTAAATTAACGGTGCAACAGTTTACAAAAGCCATACAATTCAAAGGAACTTTTATGTGGTGTATGGTGTTGTGTACGTATGGATGAATGGATGTAGGGACTAGACCCTAATTTAGAGCAAATTGGTTTAGCTCATAATTGCACGTATAGCAAGGAGAGAGATAAATTTTCTGTTGAAGTAGACTTTGTAATTAGAATTATTGTTGTTCGCAATGAATTCAATGTCCTGAAATACCGGATTCACATGGAGTCGCAACATGTCGTCTGATTGTTGAGGTTGGATTAGGATAAGTTCATTCGGAAGATTAGTGAAGAATTCGAGAAGGCAAGGTTTATATTTTCTTTGTTTTAATTTGCTTTTGGAGTTTAGCTTCCCTTAAAGTTTTTCGTTTCAAATGAAGTTTATGCCACATTGTACACTCAGAGAAAAAAATTGTTATTTTTGTAACTATAGTCTTAGTAATTTGATAATATTTTACGAAATTTACGTAATGACTATTAAAGAACAAAAATAATTTGAAAATAGTTAGAAATAGTAATGTAAATTGTCATAAATGACTATTGCTTAGTTATTCAATAATAAACGCGTACCTACGTCAAAAGTTCAACCATGACTATTTGTTATCAAACAAGATTGTTAAAAATGATTATTGCGTAGTCACTTAATAAGAATCGACTGCGTCGAATGTATCATTATGACTTTTGTATTGTCAAAAACTACAACAAAATAGTCAACAATGACTACTCTGTAGTTACTTAAGAAGAATCGCGCGCCAGAATTTCAACTACCACTATTTTAGTTGTTAAACAGCACAACAAGATAGCTGAACATGACTATTGTGTAGTAATTTAATATGTGCAACAGATACATACGCCTCACTTGATTGAAATGCAATCATTGTACTGTGAATGTTAGTCTCGTGCATTTCTAAATATGCGTTGAAAGTGTTTATTCAGTATTTAAGTGGTGAAAAAAAGTTAAAGTGAGTAACGAATTTTGAGATGCGGTTATTATGCTGTGAATGTTCGCAGTTCTACATATGCGTTGAAAGTGTTTTAGTTAAATATAAAAAAATTAAAAAAAGAAGATTCTTGAAGATTCTACGAAAGAAGAAATTATATCGAAGTTCATCACTTAAATGGAAATTAGCTAATGATTCTGAAGTCACTTTATGTGAAGAAGAATCCTCAGTTTGCAAATTAAACGGTATTTTTAATACAATAAATTAAAATTTTATAATACTTTTTCTTAACAAACTAGAAGCTTAAATCGAGACTGCCAACTCAAAGAAGTGCAAAAATGTACATGGAAATGGGTCTAAGCTGTCAGCCATATTTAATAGCCGTTGGTAAATCTCTTGGTGAGCTAACAGAATTCTTCGTAATTTTAAATAACATAATAAAGTTCGATACCTTTTTGGAAGCACTTGATGCTTGTTTTAAAATGTATTTTGTATTTAATTTAAAATACGCTTTAGAAAGCGAATTGGTTTGGAATTTTATTGAACATTTTTTTTACAAAGTTGTGGTCGCTGGCAATTAAATTCCAAATAGGAAGCGCTTTTCGATTACTGCAAGAAAAAGGTTTCGATGAAAGAATAGATTTATCTATTTTAACAGAATAAATATTGAAGAGATCCATCTCTCAGATACTTGCTTGATTGTGATAAACCATTCTCATTTAATCATCTTGTCCATGTATCAAACGAAATAAATATTGAAGGGACAATATATAAAAGAAATGTTTACGTAGCGTCATCTGACCCTTATCTAAGGTTTTTTTTAGAATACATCTAATTGTAATTCACTCCAAGAAAGAGATTTATTTTGCGTCTTATGAATTGGAGAATAAGAATTTTGATGAACATTTCGAATACTATGTCATTGGTTTAGAACATGAAACACCTTTAGTGTTTAAGATATCTAAGATAAACACCCCACCACTTCACATGCATATTACCTCATAAAATAAAACTTTAATTAGAATAAAATATTTTTAACGTAAGCCTTTAATGAATGGCAGTGTTTATTTGCGTTATAAACTTTTTTAGTTTTAAAAACATTATACCTATGTGAAATATAAACTAAAAATAAAAATATATATACTGCATTTTTTTGCTTATAAAACACAGGGAAATTTTCAGAAAACAAATAGTTTTGCATATTCCAAGTAGGTATATTCGCGCAGTAAAACTTTTTAAGGTAATGGACTTGCAACTAGATGCCTTAAAGTTTATTCTTTATCAGATTTTTTAAACGAAGAATTATATTCACACCTAGTTAAGAGTAAACGCGTTCATTCAATTATTCAAAATAAACTATATTGATAATATGCAGTTGAAAACTACTTTCTTAGTACTGTAGTGATTTAGCAGCTATTTTTAGACAAATTTAATTCTGAATAGTCAAAAGTAACTATTAATAGGTTCATTTAAAAGCAATAAGAAATATTTAAGTTTAATTGTACGTATAGTTAAAAGTAACTATGTACACTGTTTGATGTAGTCAAATTTTACTACGTGCATAGTTAAAATCAACCAGGTATTGTAGAAACTGTGTAACTACTATGTGCATAGTAAAAAATAACTACTGTAAAAGTAATGTAACTGCTTCTATAGTCAAAGTTGACTATTAAAAAGTTAAGTTCCAGAAAAAAATAAAATTACAACCAAACACATAAGTAACTATTTTTTAACTAATAAAAATAGTGGTCACGATTCGGACTATGAAAATAGTCAAAAAATAGTCATTAATGACTATTTTTTTTCTCTGAGTGTATATTGGAATGCATTGTTGTCTGGGTGGTACTTGCCCCCGGCGGGATTTGAACCGGGGACCTTTCGATAAGTAGTGCAACACACTTACTTATGATCATGGACATGTAAGAGGGAATAAAGACAAGAGTAAGATGCCTGCTGACGTCAGCGAGGAGTTCGCAATCAAAGTCGGTGTAGTACTCCGGCGTGACCGAGGAGTCACAATCAAAGTCGATGTACACCGATGTGTACGCGTCTTTAGTCCCTTGATATTTATTACATTCATTGATTATCTGCTAAAAGGAAAAGTGACGGACTATAAAGTGCATTAGTTATTCTTTGGTGACGATGGAGGCATTATAAGCGAGGCTGAAACGTCCCTACAACAAGCACTTGATGCATGGCTTGAAATTTTGGTGGGAGTGGGTATCGTATAAGTCCGAGAAAACCAGAATACTTGTGCTTCCCGTTCTCTGATCCACTCCGACCTATTCCAGATATTTATATAGGTAAATGGAAAATTGATTCCTAAGTGCGAAAAGTTCAAATATCTCGGATCTATGATCCGAGCTGTGAATGAAGTGGCCGGCAAACTCAGCCGTCTTCCGTGACTGAAAAGTGCCTCATAAGCTGAAAGAATGGCAGTTGTGCGTTGTATAAGTATAAGGGCAAATTTACGGCAACTGAGATGAAGATGCTTCGCATGACAGCAGGAGTAACAAAGATTGGTCAAATAAGAAGTTCCAAGATCCGAGAAAGCCTAACGTCAAGAACCTTTCTCGAAAAAATGCAGCGCGACTGGCTCAGTTGGTAGTGTCATGTTCAAAGGAGAGATCTTACGAAACTTGTCAAAAAGGCAATATCCAACGTTCCAATACAAATGCTAAAGAGAGGGAGTCCTAAAAACTCCTGGATATCGATGCAGCAACACCAGCAGTGACGAAGTGATTCAAAATCGGGAGGCCTGTAGTTATTTTCAGAGGTCGAACCGGCGAACCCCACAGGCTGACCAGCAGTCATGCAGTTAAGTGGGAGGGTTACGATCCCTTTAATCCTGAATAATAATTAGGTACTCTTTCGATTTAACCAACGACCATACCACGTCGAGTTAATCGGTTCTCATCAGATCACCGTAATTAAACGACGTTGGGCGCGGTTAGTACGTAGATGGGGGACCGTTTGAGAACAACCGCGTGTCGTTGGCCAGTCCCATCTACAGAGTTGAGGTAGATAATTATAAGTGGTATCACAATGGACATAAATTGGTCTAAGTGTGTCGGCTTCTGCCGACAGCCACATAAACCTAACCTAACCTAACCTTGGATTAAAAAAAAAAAAAACAAAAGGGCATTATACATAGTTCCATTTGTATGCCCATGCAGGGAAGGAATAAGAATCTTGCTGCAACGCCGCCCATAAAATAACGATTGTCGTTTAAAGGCGACTAAGGGGAGAAGCCGCATCTACGCAATTTAACCACTCATGCAAGCCGAGCGACACATTCAATGCATTGAAACTGTCCCGCAACTGTCCGTAGTTTGGCACGACTGGAAATCACCGGTGTCGTAAAAGAAAGATAAAATAATAAAAAATACTCTCCCGGACCGCACAAATTAAACAACATCAGCATTTAACAGGCCTCAGTGATGAAGTGATCCGAAATTGGAAGGCCTGCCAATATTTTTTGAGATTGAACCGGCGAAACCCACACGCGGACCAATAATGTTTTGCCTTTCCTAAGAGAATTTTTTTAATTTTTATCCAAGACCAAACTGTGTACTCAAAGCTGTGTTAACCACGTAAGAAGAATTAAGATTGACTTATGCTGAATCCCAAAATCTAATAATAAATGCACTGCGAATTTTTCAAAAATGTCAGCAAAGAATGCGTCTAAATCCAACCAAAAACAATTTGCCTTTAATAAACACTTTAAATCCAACAAAAAGCATAAAAATGCGCTTGTACCTACACGAAATGTGGTTATGCCAGGCGCAAACCATAAAGCAAGTTGACAATTTGGCGATATGAAAAATTTAATTTATTTAATTGTTTTCATAAACGAGCTGGAAACATGGTCTACATGGAAACAAGGTCTACATGGCCCTCGAAATATACACTAAATAATTTTGTGAAATGACTAGCTTTTGGTGGGCGTACAGAAGTTGCAAACTCAATGCGTAACGCCTTCATTTTTAGTAGGCCTTACCCTGCAACCACCATGATGAACTCTCACCGATGGGGTTAACGGACAAACGTAATCATAATCATACTTTAGAATCGATTTAAAATAAGCCCGATCAAAGATTTTCCATTCATCTCAATTTAAGCTTATAGCGATCTAGAAATCTTCATGGATCAGTGTTCGGTTCCTCTTTCAAAAAGCCTTGAACCACCATGACGAACTTATTCGAATTGTTTTCATGAATAATGACACTGCCAAAATATTATTAACGTCGATTAATGCATGGAATTTCATCCACGAATATGAAAGAACAGGGACGCGTTTAGCTAGTTTTATTGTAGGCAGCGTCAAGTAAAAGAAAATATTAACTCACCATTTGGTATTTTTTTCATATGTAGCTTTATGCGCGTTCAACAGTAGATTAAAGGCCTTCCAAAATGCGGGCACCATCACTTTCAGAAATAAACTAAAACAAAAATGAACACTTCATAAAAAACTATTCTTCCCTTTAAAATTTGGCAGCACTTTGAATTACATTTGCATGCTCGGCCTTTTGAAAAAAACTTTACTTTTGAATTTGAAATTGAAATGAAACAAAAAAGCCAATTGAAGAGCGAAAAAACCACAGACACTACGAAAACTATTTTCGGACGCACACAAGAGAAAGAGAGATGGCAAAAGCTAGAATATTATTTATTTTCCGTTTCAAATCGCACCAACTATTTCTGAAGCACACAAGAAAGAAAAAGCGAGATCGAGAACATTATTTATTTTCACTTGCAATTCCGTCTCAAATCGCGTCCGCCTGCGTAAATGGTCGAGCACTGACTGAGTGACTGAGCTTGAGCTGATAATGTAATGAACTAATGAGTGATATTTCACTGAGTACGTCGAGTCGAGTTGACAGATGCGAGTGTCTCAGGGTTGGTCCAAGACGGTGCAGGGAAATAACTTCACCTCGAGTGGGCAATAACTTCACTTTTTTTTAGGTGAGCAATAAGTCCATCGTAAATTTTGTAAACTTATTTTCCCACTTATAATTTGAGAATTTGTCTTTTATAACCAAAGACCCTTGCACCCACTCCAAATCAAACAGTGACCCCAAGCAGAGGGGTTGCAGGGGGGCAGCATGCCTCCCATATGCATTGTACGGTTTATTTGAATAGTTGCGAAATCCCGAATTATCATAAAATGTTAAGAGAAATTATTTCCCACACAAAACTGGAGTTATTGCTGACCTATGGTGGGTGGTTAAATTGTAAGGGCCGATGTTGAACGTGAACCACACCTAAACGTCAAATTTTTTTCTACATTTTATTTGACATTTCTCAATTTCAGACTAACTCAATTTGAACCATGGAAAGATGCACAATCGAGCAACGCGTTAAAGTTATTCAGGCTTATTATGAAAATGAGCGTTCAAATCAAAATGCATATCGTGCACTCGTGATTTTTTCGGTCAAGTTAATCGTGCTTTGCGTTAAAGGCGTTGCTGTTAAAAAGTTCCTCTATATTGAGGATAGTATTGAAGAGAGTTTCTTTAAGGACATCTTTTGTTTGGGAAAAAGATTATTTTAATGCGATTTTCGGTTTAGTGGATGAAGGTGAATCCTGAGCAAAATTAATAGCAAAACTATTTAAGATTAGAAAACCAATAATAAGAGAATTATAGTTTACAGTGGGGAATGAAAATTTTGGCAAACAATGTAAGAATATCAATTGAGCTTGATTTATTTAAACGCAACAGGGTTATTGAAATATTGAACAGCGTTGCGTTGACACAACTAACACTTTATTTCTATATGCTCGGGGGTTAGAAGAAATATCTTCTTCGGCTGCTGATCCTATCCACGAACTCCGAGGAACCAGCTAGAACAGAGGCACAACCATTTTCAAAGTAGTTATTACAGTCCTTGAATAGTATCTGCTTTAACGAAAAGTGACGCACTCCAAAGTGCATCAGTTATTCCTTGCTGACGATGGAGCAATCATTATCGAGGATCAAACGTCCCTGCAACGAGCACTTGATGTATGGGTGGACGGTTTTGGAGGAGAATGGGTATCGTATTTGTCCGAAAAAACAGAACACTTGTGCTTCCCGTTCTCTGATCGACTCCGACCTATTCCAGACATTTATATGAATGGAAGAGTGATTCCCAAAGGAGAAAAGTTCAAATTTCTGGGATATTTAATCTATAGCGAAAGAAGCTGCGATGATGACATTAAGCATAGCGTAAGCGTAGGGAGGATGAAGTGGTAGGAAAATTCAGACAACTTGTGTGACCGAAAAATATCGCTCGCTCTACACCGCAGTTGTGCTCCCGGTGCTCAGATACAGTTCACGATGTTGGACAGCAAGCAAAAAGTATGAAGGGAAATCAAGGGCAGCTGAGACGAAGAGACAGCATTAGATTGATCGAATTAAAAGGTCCAAGATCCGAGGAAGAAAATGGAGCGCTACCGGCTGGTTGGTCGTGTCACGTTTAAAGGAGAGATCCCACGACCACTGTCAAAAGGGTAATATGAATCAACGTTCCAATACAAATGCGAGAGAGGCAGGCCTAAAAACTCCTAATTACACAAATGTAGCAACACCAGCATTTGATTGTCCTGAGCGACGAAGTGATTCAAAACCGGTAGGCCTGACGTTGTTTTTTGAGGTCAAACCTGGGAACCTTACAGGGTTATGATCCATTTAATACTGATCATGGCCTCGTCGTAAAGGAAGAAGAAGAAGACTCAATTATTTATTTATTCTTATTTTTGATTTCATCTATTTTTTTCCTTTATTCTTTTATTTATTTATTTATTTATTATTAGTATTTGTTTATTGCGGCGAAACTCACGGGACGACCAATAGGGATGCAGTTAAGTGGGAGGGCTTTGATCTCTTTAACCCTGATCATAAAGGACTGAGCCACGACAGCCAATAAAAGCTTAATTTTTCCTCTGAAGGTTTCAGTCTTACTTGTTCTATCTATTTGCAACACGTCATACGCAACAAATCATACTAAAGGTGCATAAGAAACACAGAAAAGGATTTTCAAAAAAAAAACTCCTAAGGAGATAAATGACAGACAACCCCAGAGAGACATTCCTTAGTGATATAAATGACTATATCCTTGGCCCTTTAGGTCCTTTTCCATCGACATCCATATTGCATATCAAAGTGCATATTGAATTTAAAGAAAATTTATTATGAATAACTTAGTGGCAATATCCCTCAATTTTTCCACAAACGCAAAGGAGAATACCGAGAATTATCTTATTTGATAAATTGTGCGAAAATGAAAACTTTTAAAGTGAAAAGGAGATACTATGTAGATTGGTGATAAATTTCCATATTACTCCGGCCAAAAGAAATAGATAGCCTTTGATTGTTCAAGAGGAGCAAAGTATTTGTTACAACTAAGTTGACAGAAGACCTTAGACATTTATAAAGTAAAGTTTTTTTTATATATATATACACTATGATACTATTTCAGTGCATCGGGTAGAATTCCCCACCACCTCTTCAAAGAAACATAACAATGTCCATAACATCAACCATATAACCAACCCAAACACCTTGACCGCAAAAACCGTACCCAATTTAGATTCGCCATCGGCCATATGTGCTGTGATGTTCATTTTGCCATCGTTAGGTTTTACTGCTTCCAATAAAAAGGGGTGATGTGTACAGTAGGTACCGTCGAAAACCGCTTCTAAAATGATATACCCAATCCAAAAGCCCCATTCAATGGAGGTCGCACATGCGACCGACCACCAGTACTCCACTCAATCCTTACAAAGTCGAAATAATAAAATTAAATATCCTTAAGTCACAATTATAATTGCGGCATCGTTATCCACTCCAAGCAGGGCTATTATGAACTGACCATCAAACAGGCTAGTTAGTAATTCGAGACGACATCAAAGAATGTTGCCACTGTGACCGGGGAATGGTCTGGTCTGCTGAGAGCCGAAAAACAGACCCAACCACGTCACGTGGTGGGTAAGCTGTTCTGTTTTATGAACAATTTGACAGCTAATTTAGTTCTTTAGTTGTATGAGTTACTGGGCTACAATTTGATTTGATGTCACCACATAACGACGCAACGTAACACATAACACACAAAAAGTTACAACGTGAATAAAAATAATATCCTTGCTTATATGGATATACTTTTTCTTGGTGAGATGATGATGTCCTGATGACGACAGCGGCGACACTGAACACACCCACAAAATACGGCGCGTACGATGACTGTTATTGTTATTATGATGATGATGATGGTGATCGCACTCAATTGCCCCGTGTAGCATGTGAACGAAGGGTGACGGCCCCCGTTGAAGTAGGAATGGGGACCTGAACTCCATTAAAATTTTATTGTTATGCCAACACTTCATTTAGATTCACGCAGGGCGGTAACATTTACATGTTTGTTTGTCGAGCGAGTTCGAGGTTGTTTTCTTCTCTTTAGATCCCTTTGTGCACAGTTCGCGTAGAGAATTAAAAGAAAAACAGCACACAAAGGTAGAAAACAAAACAGCAACTGCCTAAGGGTGCCGAATACACTATGTACGAGTACATGTGGGAAATTTCACAATTTTTGTACATTTTTAATGTGCGGTTTTTATTTTTTGCTTTTATTCTCCAGGGGAACAAATTTATTTGCAAAGAAGAGCAAGCCATCCTTAGGGGTAAGGGTAATGCCACCCAACGTCGTCATCGTCGTCATCGTCGCCGCAGGATGCTTTTTAAGCGAGTTAAGGGAACTTTGCCTTTCCGTTCGTCGTCACTCGCGCCTTGTTGTTATTGCCGCCGAAAAACGAGGAATTGTCGACTTGTGGGGGTTATCCTTTACGTTCGCATGTGCGAAGCACCTGGTTGCCACTGTACCGGGGGTTGAAATGATTGGCTTTTACTTGAGGTAAGCAATAAAAACTGTGTTGTTGGCAGTCTTTCGTGTCGGTTGGCTATGTGTATATGCGCCTTAAATGGGACAGGGATCCGTGTAGGAATGTGAAGAAATAAAAAATTTAAGAACACAAAGGTTTTCGTTAGAAGAAATCTGGAGAATTTCTGTTGGAAAAGATTTTTCCCTCGCTGAAAAATGCCTGAACGAATTTTTATTTTTAATTCGAAGAGTGTACGAAGACTGTTGCAGTTCTTTGTTTGGGGTTAATATAGAATCTGTTTGCGAGCAAGATGTAAGTCAAGGTATCGACGGAGTTAATAAACAAGTAACGAAAATACAAGAGGGGCAACCCGTAACGTTTCAAATTCAATGAATAATCAAATATCCGAGTGGCAGATGAATGTATGTAGTTGTGGGAGGATCAACTTTGGCTTTTCGGATGAAAATAGATAGGTATTCATTGATGAATTTTTTTTTTATATTTGGCCTACGAGAAGACTTATTTTTTGTTAATTAAATTCTATCCCTAAGGTAGGCTACATGATGATGATGATGATGAAGAGGATGATACAAGCGGTCAAGGAAGCCAATAGATATTGCAATGATCAAATCGAGCTTTCATGAACATTAAACAATATCAACAAACATCCAACAATTCACACAATACATATCGACGACAACCAAGTCAGATATCGCACAAGCACAAGCAAAATATCGCATGAAGGGGAGAGAACGATAACTTCGGCTCCGCAAAATAATAAAGTATTCTGGTAGACACTGGTTCCCAACCGGTGGCGCACGGCTCCCAGGGGGGCATGAGGATTGTAAAAGGGAGGCGTGGACACAATTTCAATTGTACATTTTTGAAGCAAAGAATACAATATTGAAGACTTCAATATTTATTACTGTACGCTTCAGCTGACATGAGAATTGCACTGACGAAAATTGCACCCAGAATCTCAGAGCTGGTGAAGAAAATGCAACCACAGAAATCGCATTGAACATCTTACATTACTAATAAATAAAAATACGTTTTTCAAAATCAATTTACAAAAATGTATAAACAAACACGTATACAATCAATAATATCTAAAATTCTCGATGCATTAAATATAGTATGTATTTTTCAATTAACATTTGGAATTTTTATTTGGGCATGCGGTTCTCCAATTCGCCATAAGGGGGGCATGCTGTTGAAAAGGTTGGGAACCATTGTGGTAGAGGGATAAAATACAGACATTTTTTAGCATTTGATTTAAAATGGAAATTCATTTTTGTTCTTTTTTGTCTCCAGTTGCGTTTCTGTTGAGTGAAGTAATACAAAAAGAGATATTTATTCTCTTTACTATTATTTAATTTTCAAATTGTACTACAACTTAATTTTTTTTGTTCGTTACTTATTTTGCCAATAACATTAACTCAATAAAACAATAGAAGATTAGTACAAGCGCCTGAAGATGAAACTCTGCTTCGAAACGCGTAGCGGAAAATTTAAAAAATAAGTAACAAACAAAAAACATTAAGTTGTGATACAATTTGAAAATCAAATAATAGTAAAGAAAATAAATCTCTTTTTTATTACTTCACTCATTCAAATGGAAAAATTAAAAGTTAAAAACAACGACAATAAAATACCAGGCGTATTTTATTGGGAACATAACTCAAGCTCAGCAATGGAAGTTCCGATAAAACGGTATGTTCACTTTTATATCCACCTTTAATTCAAATGCAAATTTGGAATACATATCGAATCAAACTCCTACTCAACTAAGTGGCGTTGTTTCTACTCTTTTTTAAAACATCTGATTTTTGGTGAAATTGTGTTTGTAGACGTATATTCCCGAAAGCAAATGTCTAAAACAATTAATCTAATTTTGTCTTTCCAGATCGATTTTCCTTTCTACTATTTATCCACTTGTGAGGAAATGAGTGTGAATGGTTGTGGGGTAGTAAAATTATTTAATTTCCGCACCTTGCTTTTCTTGAGTCTCACAATGTCCTGCCAGACCAACAATTTGGATTTAGGCAAGGTCAAAGCACTTCTCATCAGGTTCTTCGAATCTGCAACCACATTAAGAATTCATTCAGGGCAAAGCAATCTACTGGACTGGTACTCCTGGATGTGGAGAAAGCTTTTGACAGCATATGGCATGACGGTCTTCTTTATAAGCTGAAGTACTTTAGATGCCCATTATATCTCATAAAGGTTATACAAAGCTTTTTGTCAAATAGAACATACCAAGTATATTTAAATAACATACACTCTAGCTCAAGAATTATTACTTCAGGAGTACCTCATGGTTCAGTGTTGGGCCCGTTGCTATATATCATCTATGTCGCGGACTTTCCAGAAATTTGGAATTGTAAAATAGCAATGTTTGCAGATGACACTGCTATTTATAGCTCAAACGATGTTGGCCATGTAATTGAAAACAACTTGCAGCGTGCCCTAGACATTATTGTTGATTATTTCAAAACATGGAAAGTTAAGTTAAACGCTGACAAATCCCAGGCCATCTTTTTCAGTAGGAAAAGGAAGTCCTGTGATCTTCCTCTTGGTCAGCTACAAATTAATCACTGTCATGTCCCGTGGGTTGATTCTGTCAAATATCTCGGTGTATATCTAGACAAGATATTAACCTTCCGGGCCCATATAACAAATACGCTTAACAAAATAAGTATAGCTACTAAGATACTGTACCCTCTTATATGTAGGCAATCACCCCTGAGTAAATTCAACAAGATTACAATCTATAAAGTCATCTTTCAAGCCATTATCCTGTATGCTTCTCCGGTGTGGGGAACGTGTGCGAAATCACATATCCAAAAACTACAAATAGCACAAAACAAAACATTAAAAATGATGGTAAACCTTCCCTGGCTTTTCTCAACCCAACTTCTACATCAAGAAACACGGGTTCTACAAGTGTCAAAGAAAATTGAAGTTCTCAACCAAAGATTCAGCTCATGTAGCAATTCTAGTAACATGTTGATAAACAATTTAATAAGGCAGTAAGCGTTTTTTTTTTTTTACGTTTTATGTGCACTTAAATATTATTTAATTATTTATTGTTGTTATTATTTATTTATTTTTTGTCGTTGTTATTATTTATTTATTTATTTATGGTTGTTATTATATATTGATTTATTTAATTTATTTAGCTCAGCAATTTTACGTGCACTTAAATAGTATTTGATTATTTATTATTGTTGTTATTATTTATTTATTTATTGTTGTTATTATTTATTTATTTATTTATTGTTATTATTATTCATTTATTTATTTATTGTTGCCTGTTATTTATTTATATATTGTTTTTATTATTTATTTATTTATTCTTGCAATTATTTATTGATTTATTTAATTTATTTACCTAGTTCAGCAATCCTGGCAGTTCCCTAGTTTTAAGTTTTAATAAAAAAAAATATTAAATGAAGGTTTTAATCATAGTTTCCTTCAAACTTTTTTATCCCAATTGGTAATTAATTTCATAAAAACTTAAAAAATTTACAGTTGTAAGATATAATATATCAAATCTCTGAGCAAGCTGCGTATTTGTCAAATTTTGTAAAGCCTTAATCTATGAATAAAAATTATATCTAATCTAAAAAAAAATGTCCGCACCTTAGCTTGGACATGGAAATTCTTAGGTAAGGTTCTGACATTCACTTGGGTTTCATTTCACTTCAATTTCCATTTATTTATTTTGTTGGTTTGTACCGTAAGGTTCAGTACAGACATTCACAAACTTCATCTTCACTCTATTTATGTTTATTCTTATGATGACCTATTTATCTTCATTTGAGGTATGTTGGAGTTTGAGGTGTAAAATCTTGCTGAGCTGGGTATACACCTCTCAATAAAATACGCTTACTATAACTTTTTTGAAAGCCAGCAAATTGTTCTTTTATGTTATTTTCCAATAGAGTGAATAGCTATTGAAAAAATACTTTCAAACTAAAAATTTGATAAATTAAAATTGAAAAAAGGGTTGTCAATGATATTTTTCGAAACTGTGAACTGCCGCTATCAATTTTTGTGGAACGGTTTATGTCTTCTAGTTTTTGAGAAAAATTGAAAATTACTGTTTTTGTCAATCTACCTTTACCCAAATAAAAATGGAAAAACATAAGGAAAGACTGCAGTCCGCTTAGGCGAACTGTTGGGTACCGTATCCCTTTAAAAAAGGCCGGGTAGAGATCATGTACATTTTGTTATCTTTTTATTTAATTTTATTTTATTTTTTTATTTATTTATTCATTAAATCCTTATGCACATTAAGACATATTGTCTTATAATCTAGTGCTAAGTTATAATTTGAAACAAAAACGGAGAAAGAAAGAAAAGAGTAAAACAATTTCATTTTTAAAGATATTTGACAAAGATTGCTAGTCATTATCAATATACCTAGAAGCATAAGGATATAAACAGAGAAGAAAAGAAGGAATATATATGTAAGATTAGTTCGTAAAATAGTTCGTAGGCCGAAAGGCAATAATTCTAAGATATAGTTAAGTTTAGAGCGTTCGCATAAGGACCAATAAATAAGAATAAGTATCCTGTTAATTTTAAGTTAGGTTTAATCATTTTTGTCTAGTATGTAAGTAGATATTTATCAATGAATAAAAAAATGAATTTCAAAGTAAGAGAAGAAAAGAAAAAGGGGAAGGTAGAAAATAGTAAAAAAAAGAAAAAAAGAGAAATGGAGCAAGAGAAAAGAAAAGAAAAAGATTATTGGGAAAAATAAAGCCTAATTTTTTGCTCCTAAAACTCACAGCATCTTCGACTTCTATTATGTGACGCGGCATAGAATTCCATAAGCGGGTGGAATATACAAAAAACTGACGCTGTGATGTAAGGGAAGCATGGTGAGGATGGGATGGGATTCTTGACCTTTGCGAAGTTGCTATTCTAATGATTTCATGAAGTTGTATAGTTAGGCGAAAAAAACGCCCATAAGAAGTGCTTGTCGCGAAAAATTGTTGCGGCGAAATGTTAAGAAAGCGTTTGTGAAGAACACGACCTTCATTTTCATAGAATTATTGAATGGCGCCAAAATTGATGATTGACGAACGGACGTGGATCGATCTATATAACTTTCGATGCTGATTACAAATATAATAATGTTTCTTCTTCCTTAACGACGACGTTATGATCAGGAATAGAGGGATCATAACCCTCCCACTTTTTACAACCGAGAGCTGTATGAGCTGTACCAAGATGTGGATGTAGTGCAAAAAGCTAAATCACGTCGGGCACATTGAGCGAATAGAAAATAATGCCCCAGTCAAGAGGATCTTCGACTCTCAGGCAAGTAAGATCGAACCTCCGTTTTAAATATTACGGCATTGTAAAAATGGGATACATGCTGCCAATAGATGTAATAATTTGTGTTGCAAACAAAAATAAATAGCTGCTGGCAATAATTCTCAAAAAACGCGGTAAATATCAGCAGCAAGGCTGCTTTGAATACATAGGTACTGCAAACACATACAATAAGTTGTGTCGCAAACAAAAATGAATGGATGCTGGCCATAAATCATGCAATCGTTCTTTTGGGCAACACTGAATACATTTCTTAAATAAACGCGACTGATGCTTGAATTCGAAATCATTGTCTGATTCATCATGGTTATGTGTGCTCATTATGACCATTTCACAACGTTACCCTATTTTGACAGCGCGAACACTAGGAAATGTTCATAATTTTCACATTTGTCATACAAATCTGTCCATCTTGATAGAGGTGCAGTGCATCTTTGCACCGAGCGAGCCTATTGTCAGGTGCATACTTCCCAGAAATGTGACATAAATGAGATTGAAAGGGCATATATGTAGCAATATTCGGTCGGGAATTAGTACAAATATTTGTTTTGGATTCATCGCTGGTTCAGTCGTCTGACAGGAAACAGTGACTTCGGCTTGGCCAAAGCTGCTGCTCAAATGACTGAAGTAGTATAATTCTTATATCTACATTTTGGCTTCTTCTACTAGCAGCCATCTTTATATACATTTATAACAAATAAGGATTTTTTTTTATATAAAATTAAACATCGCGCAGGCATTATTTTGTCGGTGTACTGCGGATTGCGTGCTTTTAGGAGTGGTAAATGTCGAGCTTTGGCCTATTGACAAGTGGCAACAAAGTAAGACATGAGACAAAGCACCGTATGCGCTTGAAGTAAGTGTGGTGCCTGCCAGTGAGGAGTGGATGGTCTGTATTCAGATTTTTTAACTCACGTCTTATAATAGACACAAATGAATCCGATACAAAAAGGCTTACGTTTGGCTAAATTGAACAAAGTCCTTCATCAATGTCTCTTGCTATTTATGAAGAATATAACAGAATAAATGGATGGTTGCTTAAAAATTGAAGCGCTACTTTAAATGAACCAAATGAGCTCAAAAGTGGGCCCCTAGTTTTGCCTACATGGTTTTCGACGTTAGAGCCATAATCATATTTGGCTATTCAACCGCCAATCAATATACATACTACCACTACCACCCATTGCTGTCATTGTAAAACTAAAACAGAAGATGCGAGTACGCCCATTGTTTTCACATGAAGCACTGCCAGTCAAAATGAATACGCTCTACTCAAAAAGAATTTGATATTCGCGTAATTGCTGCGAAATTTCCATTAATTTTCAATAAATACTAATAATCAGCCACAGCGTAACGAGCATTTTCCAAAAGTGGCATACTAAACACATAACAGACAGAAATTAATTACAATTTTATCACATTGCAAAGGATAATCGTGCTCGGGCTCTCTACCACCTCGGGGCAGTGGCTGAATTAAAATATTAATTAAACCAAATTCGCATCTACCCCAGGCCTCAGTCATTCATGGGTATGTTCATGTGTTTGTGCGTGACACTTACCTGTCAACAGTCGTTCGCATTTCTTCACTGATTTCAAGTTCGGAAAAATGCTCGACTATAGTCTCCGCATGGAAACGACATACCTTACTCCAGGCAAAACACATCTATCCACCCACATCAGCGAGAGCGTTTGTCGACTGGCAGCAGGACATTTTCGGTGGAGCTCATTTAAAATTTATTACAAATTTATGAGCGGAAGTTATTTTACAACGTTGACAGTTTTACAATGCGCGTCATTCATTCAGGAAAATCGCAACTGCACCAGCGATGAAATGGTGCTGATGAGGGCCTTTGGGGGGCGGCGGGACAGAAGCTGACTCTTCTGAGAGCATCGTGCATAGTAACGAATAAATTTAAAATTAATTTTTCACGCGTGCATGTAGCATCGCGTAAGTTGGCCATGGCGGCAGTCATTGGATTCGATTCGGCTTCATCCCCAGAGTCCATAATGCTGGTCCATCGCGCGCTGGTAATAGTGCCACCACCAGCACTATCAGACATCAGCGATGCAATATAAAGTGAAGTATTGCGTGTGAGTAATTGTTAATCGCGATGACATGACATTTCTGGTACATGCCGCCGGTAACATTTCTCGTGTAACTCCTGAAGCAAAGCGACGATGCAATGCAAATATCGGGCCCAACGAATGTCTGTCTCTGTCGATGGATTTATGAGAATTGAGGTCTTATTTTTTTTCACATAGGTAGAAATATATACACGAGTGAAACTGCTACAAATACCTAGAGTACATTTGTCGACAAATGGCATTACGCGTAGGTTAGTTGGGGTTTAGTCTATAGGGTAAACAAGTTCAGGTCCAGGTGACGAATGCAGAATATATCAAACGGGTTCTATTTTGTATTTTATTTTGAATAGGCTGGGTTTACCGAGGACGATTATTCTTAGTTTTTATACCCGAAAGCTTCATTCGAGGAATTTTATTGTTGTATGTATGTATGTATGTATATATTTATTATTAACTTTATTATATATTTATTTAGCGGATTATCCACTATTAAGATTCATTTTACATATTACAAGAACTTTAATAATAAATATATTAGGTAAATAGTATTTAATTAATTATAAGGAAAATTACATTTTATATAACTTATAGCATTTCTTTTAAATATGGCCAAATTTCTTTCATTTTTTATTTCTTGAGGCATGGAATTAAATAATTGAAAACCCCTGTAGACAATGAATGCTGTTTTGCGCGGCATTCGTTAGGTACGGAGGAAGTCTAAAGTCTCCTCCATTTCTTAAGTGGCATGGCTGTGATTCACTAAATAGAATTTGTTGATCATGAGAGCGATGGTCTCAGATATTTTTTTAGCAAATCGTATTTAATTCTAAAGACAAATCACAAAACATTAACCAGAATTCTTTGCTTGACGCTTAACAACGTATTTACCATAAACAACACGGAAGTATATCTATTACATTTTAAAATTATTCGCATTGCTCTGTTTTGAATTCGTTGTAGTTTTAATAACATACTCGTACATATAAACAGTTCTCAAAATGAGGTTTAACTATCACATTAAAGATATTTATTGCACACACTGTTGGAATCTTATTCCGTGTTCTACTAAAAAAGAACACTTTTTTGGATACTTTTTTTATGATACTCGTATACCTAATTAATATGATATAAAAAATATAATTTTTTTATGATATAACTTTAGTTTTGAGTCAATTATAATGCCTAAGTATTTGATTTGTTCTACTTGTACTTATATTTGTCCGTCTGCGTTTAAGTTTAATCTGTGATTATATTTAAACATCATACATTTAGATTTAGTCACGTTTAATTTTAATTTATTTGATTTAAGCCATTTATCCAAGCTATTTAGATCGTCCTGTATATTTTTTTCGCATTCATCAATATCCTTTCCCGATATAAATAGTAGGGCATCATCCGCGAATAGTGCTATCTGTTAGTATTTAAGTGCATTCTTCATGTCATTGATGTATTGATAAATAGCAGAGCTCCTAGTATCGATCCTTGAGGGACTCTAATTTTTGCCTCAATGCTATTGGATGACACCCCATTTACCACTGTTCGTTGCGTTCGGCCATTCAAAAAGGATTTAAACCACATAAGCTCCGTACTTTTAATACCGTATCCATTTAATTTACACAGAAGGATGCTCGTATCAATGATCTCGAATGCTCTTTTAGTCCAGGAAAACAGCGATGACGCATTTTTTTCAGAGATTTCCACTTTCCAGGTAATAATGACACTGTTTAGAGCTGATTAACAGGAGTGTCTTCTTCTGAACCCAGACTGATTTTCAAGGAAAAGGTTGTTTGACTCGAAATATTCCTCTAGTTGCGTTTGTACAACTTTTTCCCAATTTTGTTTATGCACGGGAAGAGCGTTAATAGGACGAAAATGTTTACATGCGTCGGCAGCTTTTATTTTTTCTATAGGCGTTATCACAGACTCTTTCAATGTTTCAGGGAATGAACCACAACACATAGATAAATTTATCACCCGTACAATTAAATCTCCGATTTCATTGATTGCATCCAGAATCATTTTAGTGCATTTTTTCATTAATTGCATCTAATTTGAAAGCGGAAAATGTATATATTTGATGCAGTGAGATTCATTGAGTCAGCAACAAGCAAAAAATCATTGAAAAACGGAACTTAGACTGGGAACAAAAACCTGATTTTGTTGCGCTTTCCATTAAGGCCCTACCAACGATAGATCAACGAGGGATCTCAGGTTCAAACCACTCAAGAATCATTCAAAGATTTTTCATTATTTCATTCTAAGAAGGTTCACACACCAATGGTGAGTGAATTTTTATTCTACAGGTGTTGACACCTTTATAGCATTTTTTGGGTCATACACAAGAAGCTGCTTCGTGAGCGTTTCTTCTTGAAAAACTACAAAACTTTGCTGTTCTGTTTTGAGACAAAATGTTTGGACCGTCAATAACTTGACAATCATATTATTTAAAAAAAAAAAAACGAATTTGTGAAACAAACAAACGTGCATTTCAAAATTTTCAAAAGTATCTATCTCTCAAACCATTTAAAAATATTTAGAAAGAGCATGTCGCCATCCATGTGAATAATTCAACTTTATCAGTAAAAAAAATTAAAAAATTAAAAAGACAAAAAAAAAATCGATGAATTGGAAAATTTCCAATTACTAACGGAAAAACTAATTTGTGACTAGTTTCACACAGATAGCTAGTAGAGTGGGGGGAGTATCCATTTGTAGACGAAAAAAGTATACCCATCAAAGAAAAACGGAGACACATCGAATCGAAAATGACGAGAGACAAATCAACGAATAAGTTGAGCACAAAAAAAAATCTAACTATTGAGCTTTCCAATCTATTGGACGTCACATTTATTCTGTGTGCAGTCGGAAGGCCCTGTGCACTCTTCAAGTTTTATAGTACTTACCCCCAGGGGGCAAACATACATCTCATTCCTTTCGTCTATGGAAAAATATCACAAGTTGGAAAGCGTGTACCAAAAATGAATCTCGATGAGTATACTCATGACTTCCAGACTCTTACCGTAGAAGTTTTCTTCACCGTATTTACGTTCCACTCGTCCACATTTTGATCAGGCCTGTCTTCTTTTCTTTCTGAGTTCCATCGCTCTTGCCACTGTTGTTTTGTGAGGACTTTTGGCTCCTGTGTTGCCATTTTCACCACACCAATTTCCACATTTTTGTCAGGGATGTATGTTTTTCTTTCTGCCGCAAGGAGTCACTCTTGCGATTACCAGGACGGATGGTTCCGAAACAATTTCTGCACTGCTACCATCTGCTTACTCTATTTTTCTTGCCAAAGCACATTTGCCTAGATCTCGCATCTCCGTAGAGGAGATTGGAAAGTTTAATCGACATCAGGAATTTGCGATTGCTCGCCGTGGAGCCATCTACATTTGCCATCAGTCGGCCCAAAATATGTGTGATGTTCTCAGGCTCGCACACATGTGGACTTGATCTGCTGCCAAAACGAGAGCTTCGTGGTAAGCGTAGGTCCTAAGTAATTCACTGCTTTCTTGCTTTGGGTAACTTCAGGACCGATTTGGAAATCGCCAATGGAAATATTGACTAGGCCGGCCATGTCTCTCTCGCCAAGAATTTTTGTAAATTTTCAACCAAAAATTGATTTTAAAAATTAAAGTTTAGATAGTCACTTCTGTCAGCCAACGGACGACATATTGAGCAAATGATTGCGTTTGCTCTGGGATTTGGATTGCCTTTTAACAAAAAATTAAAAAAAAAAAATAAAAACATTAGGAAAGGCTACAAGTCCGCTTAGAAGATAAAACGAATTTCTAATTGTGGGCGTTTCACTTCTATCAGAATTTATCTAATTTCTAGTAATTTGCATGGATTTTAGCAAGGCTTTTCATACGCTTAACGATAAACAAATGATAGAAACGTTTAAAAGGCTGGGAATAAGAGAGACTTTATCGAACTGGCTCGGGAACTACAGGTAAAATAAATAAATCAATATAAGGCATTAACGGGGCCCATCCCTCAAACCTAGTTTCTCCAACCATTTGCTTGTGCGAAGTGGAAGGGCGATACAATATAAAGCCAATCCCGAACAACAAATTTGAGAAGCTTCCCATGACAGTTGATACTCTTGGTTGTGTGTCAGACGTTCGCAAGTGGTAGGGCAGTGGAAAAAACTTTTTTAAATGTTACCTGACCCCGGCGGCAATTGAACCTGGGACCTTTAGATTAGGAGTTCAACAAACCATGCTCTGCGCTACACAAACAGAACAGATATTTCCGTGTAAAGATGCATGTAGCAAAGATTCAAAAATCAAGTATGGAGTTCCGCAAGGTTAAACTAGGACCAATGCTTTTTATACTGTACACAAACGATTCAAAAATAGTACACCGTATGCCTACGCTGACGGACGCAGTGATAGTTGTTCGTCTTAGCTGTTTTGATGCTCTGACGAATATTATGCACGAAGAATTCAGCAAAGCAGTTAATTGGTCCCATGACAACGGCCTTATAATAAATGCATCAAAAACAAATATGCATCTGAGAAATATACGACTGAGAAACAACATCTATTAGGAAACACTCTCTGACAGATGAGATGGTTGACCAATACAAATACCTTGACGTTACCAATGATAGCCACTTTATGTGGGACAGGCATATTGATAAACTACGGTCAGAGCTGATGCAAGCGCTTTTTGTAGTTGTAAACCTAAAGAATTGCGCGACGGCACAGATTCTACGACAAGTATATTATGCCCTAGTTAAATCTTAGCAAAGGTATGGCATCCTTGCCTGGGGTTTTGCATCTAATACCCATCTAAACAAGCTACAAATTTTAGTCAGAAAAATAAACGAGTAATCTCAACGAAATGTAGCTGTTGATATGATGTTGAAATTTCTGAGCATCCCACAACTTTTCAAGATGAGTTTAACACTCGAGTACAACGATGAGAACAGGACCCAGACGACAATTGACCTTCAACAATTCACACAAGCCAGAGGGATGTCCCAAACACTTTGGTTTTCCAATATTTATGGCAAGAGAGAAATAACATGGTGCCGTGACATAAGGCCAAGCGTCATAAGGCCAAATTCTAGCATTTGGTATGGTGGTGCCGTGACATAAAACCAAGCGTCATAAGTCCAAATCTCGAAAGTTGGCCTTATGTCGCTTTGTGAAAGTGACATAAGGCCAAATTCTAGCATTTGGTATTATGTCACGTTCACAAAGCGTCATAAGGCCAAATCCGGAAAGTGACATAAAGCCAAATTTTCAAAACCGTACCTCGCACATACTCCAAATCAAACAGTGACCCCAAGTAGGGGGGTTGGCGGGGGGCAGTATGCCCTCCCATAGGCATTACACTGTTTATGGAATCTACTTGCGATTTCGTAACTACATAATCCCATAAACCGTGCAATGCATATGCCCCCTGCTTGGGGTCACTGTTTGATTTGGAGTAGGTGCAAGGGCAAATTGGTGAAAACAGCACCAAGCGAAAGTGTCATAAAGCCAAATTCGCCTTATGACGTTTTTTCAATGTGTCATAATACCAAATGCTAGAATTTGGCCTTATGCCACTTTCACAATGCGACATAAGGCCAAATTTCGAGATTGGGCCTTATGACGCTTGGCTTTATGTCACGGTACCGATTAAAATACAGCCTACCCAAGCTAACTGCCTCAACCACGTAAGACTATTGCTAACCCTAAAACTATAAAACCAAAGCTTAAAGATTTCTTTCTGTCACAAATTGAAGTTTTTCCTTCTAAAAACCACGCGATTTTTTTCGCTTGAATTTAAATTCAAAATTAACTTAACTTACAGTTTACTTAATTAAACTGACTTTAAAAATTTGACTAAAAACAGCCTTCAGATAAGCCTATAAAGGATATATATTTTCGAAAAATAAAATAAAAACAAACATAAAAAAGATTGTCATTTACCACAACGATGGCGATGACGATTACGATTACGACGACGGCTTTTATGAGAACAGACCCGAGGAGCTGTGCTGCGGGTGGTGCTCTCTTCACCTTCTTTAACGTTCTTAACAACCTCCATTTCCATAATTTCATAGCACGTTAATTAAAGCGCAATTGTATTAGTTGCATTTCCCTTGTGCGTGTTCGCTACTGAAGCAGTGGATAATGTATGTTGAGAACCATCAATATACAGAGTATATCTCATGAGGACTCGTATGTCAACGGAATACGGAAAGGGTTAGCGCATAAAGTCTGCTCTAGTTCACACGAGATAATTAATAAAAGGCAAACCGATGCAAACAAGCAGCAGTGTAGCAACATCAAGCAAGGAACACCAAGCTGAGCAAAAATAAACATATATCCCATATAAGTTGCACAGTTTTAGAGTATATATACAGCAACAACAACAAAAGGAGCTAACATTTTAACTGAGTGGAAAAATAGGGGAAGACACATCCTTTTTGCACGAGCGGTGGTGGAGAGGGTGTGAGAGGGAGTCTGGGGAGCAGCTCAGCGGTGCGGTCGCTGCTCGTACAAACCATCGAGGACCCGTGTTTTTTTTTCTTTGCTGGTGCGCTTTGGTCCTCGTCCTCGTCCTCGTACACAAAGGCTGCACAGCTACAATTTTTGTGTGTACCTTAGAAGGGCCTATTATGCATCTATTTTCCCTTGTCCCCGGTAGCCTTTGCTCTACAATGCTAGGAACTTTGTGCATATGTGTGTGCACTACGCAGCATGGTACAATTGGTAAGGTACATTCAAGGTAGCCCCTATTCCCAGGTTGCGTTGTGGGTAAGTATTTGTCGGGTTTCGGGGGCTGCTTGCCTTTTCGCTTTTAGAGATAATTAATAAATTAGCCCGTTTTGTATGCTCGGTGGGAGCAGGGTTCAAGGCACATGGAGGTAGCTCTAACTATGATTAATTCGCAAGATGTGATTTCTCCGGTGACATTGTTCTGAAACTAAAGTCCCACGTATGTTTATACATAGCTGGGGGTGAAGGCAATCCTTGTTGGGGGTAATCTTGTGCAATGAGGGCCTGTGAGCGACTCAATTAAGGGCGGCTTACGCACACTGAATCAACTGCGATATGATTCGGCCACTTGTTCGAAGGTAATTGGTTTGGTTGAAAAACAAATTAAAATTGAAGTTTGTCTTTAGGGCTATTTAAGAAACATTTAAAAGAAATGAAGAATTGTAATGTTACTACGAATACGGACACATCCTCCGAGTCTCACCTTACATCCACCGTAATCGCACTGAAAATGTGCAAATTATCTGTTAATTGTGTTCGCATACGCCCATGGCAATGGTTCGAGTCCCAGCCACATTCACAACAGCCCTCTGAACCACACGACCTCCCACGTTCACTCTCCATTCAATTTATTCACACCGTATTTCCGCACACACACACACACAATGTATTTCCGACTAACTCTTCTCATAAAAAAGACAGAAAATCAACTAAAAAAAAAGGCTAACAGCACTTTACTTCCATAAATTTAAGTATATAACACTGGTGATTATTTTTAAACCATTAACGTGTCGTATTAAATTTGCACCTCTCATCCCGCTCACCCCGGACTTATCACTACCACATTGTGCGATAGCAACTTTGGGAGTTTATAATATTGGCAAAAGTTCGGGTATGGAATTCGACACCTGTGAACCTAAACAACAAGGATATTAATATCCGTATATGTGTTTTATAGGTGTTGTTCCGTCGATGGTAGAAGGTTTGGTGTTTAAAGGCCCATGGTTGGTTTGCGTGCATACTCCATTCAATGATATATAGCTGGAGATGGGCAACCACTTTGAAGTCGAATATTACTTTCGTTATCCTTCAATTAACAGTGTTATAAGTTACACTGGTGTAGGGCGGCGAGCAACCGCCATAAAGCTCGACTGCCTAAACGTCAGATTATGTAATAAATTGTTTAGTTTTATATGGGCACGATGTGCTTCTCCATATTTACGCGACTACGTGTGCAAATTGGAATGGTTTTGTAGAGATTTTCAAATAAATTACTTGGGGGGCCGTAAAGGATCGAATTTGATTATCTTACAGTGGAGTTTGAAATTTCCACCGTCGCTTGTTAGACGGAGCGGGGGTATATTTGCTTACACTCGAAATTGGTGTTAACTGATAGGGCATATGAAAAAGATTGGTTTTAGGCACAGTATGCGCCATTTATGTTTTTTATTCTGAACGCCTGGTGTCATTATTTTGTCAGAAAAGGCATTTATAATTTGTGTGGGCTCAATCGTTAGTGCGTTGAACTAGTGATTGCGTTCAAATCACACCGAGGCACAGTAACAACTTAGGTTTTTTTCAACAGCCCTTGCGGAAGTCTGGCGAGCGTCCAAGAGTATCAAGTGTCATGGAGCTTCTCAAATTTTCCGTTCGGAGTTGGTGTAAAATTATAGGTCCCTTCCTTCGCACACGCAAATGGTTGGATCAGCTAGGCATGGGCCGTTAATGCATTATATTTTTTATTGTTTATTTTTTTTACTGATTTGCCACAGGGCACAGTAACGGCACCACTATTATTTCTTATCTTGGTACGAGTACGATAACTAGGGCGCCAAGAATTGATAACGGTTTTTTGTAGAAGGGTCAAAAACAAGCAGTTTTAACTATGGGATTAATTAGGAGGTCTATCTCGCCCAGTGAATTTTTTTTTTAATTAACACGCACTAAAAGAATTTTTTTTAGTACCCTTATCATGTATTAGGTACACAGCGTGGACGTTAGGGAGATTAGGATTAGAAGAAAAGGAGAGTTGCCGATGCACGTTGGTTTTAAATGTTTGTAGGTTATAATGTAAAGGAAAAATAGAGCGTGGAACAGTATTCCACATTCGTGTTGTACGGCTGAGGAAAGATTCTTTGAACTTCACTGTACGTCCGAACACAGGCTTGAGGGTGAACTGATGAGCATTCCCTGCATGGCGGGTATTGCGGTTGAAATGTTCAAGCGGAGGAATGCAACTGGCTATTTCGTTTGAGCACTTATGGTGGAAATAACAATAAAATAACGACAGGCAGGAGACATTACGACGATGACTAAGAGAGTCAATCGATCTCGCGATGTCTCGGTCGCCAATGAGTTTTATCGCGCGTTTTTGGATCCTGTCAAGTAGCTCCAAATAAGTTATTGGTGCACCGGACCAGATATGAGCGTTGTACTCGAGTTTCGGGCGAATAAATGCCTAATAAATTGTAGCCAGATCAGAAGGGGTGAAATATTTCTTACAACGCTTAAAGAAGCCTAGACATTTCGCGGCGTTCTTGGCGACATCGAATATGTGGTCATTCCAACGAAGGTTGTCATTAACACACATACCGAGAATGGAAAGTCTTTCGGTTTCAGCGATGGAAGTGTCATTCATAGATAATGGCAGTGTGTGTGGGTTTTGCTTTAATGACAGGAGGCAGCATTGTATTTTGGAAGCATTAAATTCCACTCTATTGGTATTACCCCACTGAGTTATGCTGTTAAGATCGGAATTTAATGAGCTTAACATACGTTGCCGTTCCAGTTCCACACCCGAAGATGAGGGGCGTGACCCAAGAAACGAATACGAGAAGCTGAGGGTACTGTCATCAGCAAAGGAATTGCTGATTGGGTTAAAAGTAACAGACAGGAGATCATTTATAAAAACGAGAAACAGAGTCGGGGACAGAACAGAGCCTTGGGGAACACCAGCATTTAATTGGTGAGTTGCAGACTTGAAACCGTCCATACAACTTGAATTGAACGGTCCGAAAGGTAATTTCTAATCCATTGAAGAAGGGTATCATCGATTCCAAATGCACGCACTTTCGACAAGAGAGCTTGATGCCAAACTCTGTCAAATGCCTTTGAAATATCAAGCGCAACAATCTTACTTTCACCACCTTGATCAAGAGATTGGTTCCACTTTTCGGTTAGATATGTCATCAAATCACCAGTGGACCTGTTGCTGCGAAAACCATTCTGCCGGTCATTAAGAAGTTTTCGCGATTCAAGATATTTCATTAGCTGACGGTTTATCAGCGTTTCCATGACCTTAGAAAGAAGGGACGTAAGTGCAATTGGTCGGTAGGAGGATATTGTGATCCACTCCAACCTATTCCAGTGATTCCCAAGACGCGAAGAATAAGAAGTTCCAATATCCGAGGAAGCTTTCACGTTAAAGATCCTATCGTTAAACAAATGGACCGGCTCAGTTGGTACTGTCATGTTTAAAGAAAAGATCGATATGTAGTCCGTCCGAATTTTTTTCCCCATCTTTTTCCGTCTCAAACTTGGAAATCTGAATTCGCTCTTCGAAGTGGGGTGCGCAACAAAAAAATTTCACACTTCGCAAAGTTTAAGTTTAGCTTCCATTCTAAGCAGAGCAACATGAGTTTATCGAACATGGTTTAAAGCTTGTTTTGGATGTCTTCGAGTCAACTGCGTACAATGTGACGTCATTAGCAAATGCTATCGATCTCCGAACCACTAAGCGTTTACGAAATGAAGATAATGGGGAGAGTACGATAGTACTAGGTCGTCAAAAATAGATAACCGATTTTTATAGAAGGGTCAACAACAATGGCAACACATAAAGAACCATACCGGTTTTGAAAGACAGAAACCCCTTCTATAATCCTAAATTTAAATTAAATTATTTATGTCAATAGTTTTTGCAAACTCAAAATTTTGTTTAAAAAAAAAGGAAAAAAAATTTAGCCCATTTTTTTTCAAAGTTGTGATGTGAAGTGCTAAATTGGCTTTTTGTGGCCAATGTTACTATTAATTTTGAATCGAACACAAAACCCCGAATGGGGTTATGTCTTCTAGTTTTTGAGAAAATTGAAAATTACTAAAACTCCGATTTTTGAACACTGACCACAAAAAGCCAATTTAGCACTGCATTTAGTCATCGTCGTAATGTCTCCTGTCTTTGGTTATTTTATCGTTATTTCCACCATAAGAGCTCTAACGAAATAGCCAGTTGCATTCCACCCCTTGAACATTTCAACCGCAAGCCATGCAAGGAATGCTCATCATTTCACCCTCAAGCCTGTGTTCGGACGTACAGTGAAGTTCAAGGAATCTTTCCTCAGCCGTTCAACACGATTGTAGAACACTCTTCCACGCATTGTTTTTCCTTCACATTATAACCAAACGTGCATCGGCATCTCTCCTTTTCATCTCACCCTAATTTCCTTAACGCCCGCGCTGTGTACCTAATACATTATAAGGGTCCCAACCCCTTTAGTGCGTGTTTAGTATACAAAAAAAAAAATGCATGGCACCCATACACATAGTACTGTTTATGGGATCTTCTTGTGATCAAAAGATATTCCAATAGCCCTGTCATTTTAGGATTATCGGCGGAAAAATTCCTAATGAGCTGAATTTTTGTATACACCTTTATTACGGCGGTACAAACACAATGGACCTAAATTGGTCTAAGTGTGTCTGCCTCCGCCGACAGCCACCTAAACCTATTACGGCGTTGTAATGAAGATGTGAAAAATCGACATTGATATCGTGCAGGCTAAAAAAGTTATAAAGGTCAAAAGGTCACGAAAATCAGTTTTTCGCAAATATCTCGCGATCTATTGCTCGGAGGTCAATAGAGGCCATTATGAATATTGTTTGTCGTGAAATTATCTACAAAAATTACCTCTTGCATTTTTCTGTAAAATTAACCGTTTTTGGAGTAGAGCGCTTTCTGCCGAAGCAAATGTTGTACTCTAAACGAAACACATACAAGTATGTAACTGACTACAAAAAAAAAGATAATTACGGCAGGTAACTACATCCGGAAATGCTCCAAATGCCCTATCCTCTTCGTCCTGTTCCATACAACATTTTTGTTAATTACGTAATTTACTTACTTTCGTTGTTTGTCGAATTATCGCTTCAACTTTCACGCAACAACCACCATTTGATACTATGCTGCATCTTTATTTACACATCCTTTCAAAGGACTCATTCGCCGAATGATATAAAATAATTATCCTCGGTTCATAATCGAAAAGAAAACATCCATATAATGACGAAGGCAAAATGGGGAAAAAACTACCTCTTCATCCCGGTTTGTTTGACCTCAATTGGTGTTCGTTACGCCCATACAAAAAAAGGCATCCTTACCGAATAAAAATAAGAGTCTGCATGGCTGGTTGCAATGCAAAGCCTGGTAGAGACACTCGCGATAGTCCAAAATGGCACACTAACAAAAAAAAAAAAAAAAAATTAACGCGCAACTATGTCGCGCGTGTTATGAAAAGGACCCACGAGGCGCACGCAATAGGGTGATAAGGACGCCTCGTTCCTGCACATCTCCTCACTTCTCATTGTGTTGTGTTAAGGAGCTAGCAATGTAGTATCATCCATAACGATGGAGATGAGTACGAGAGCCAAATGCTGTCACTTTTTAATGCCTGCTATGCGTTCATCAGCAACAGTAGCAGGCAACCGCTGGCATTTTATGAGTTTCGTTCTAATTTTTTGTAACAACATAATTATTATGACAGAAAAGTTTAAGTGGATCGTGGCATTATCTGTTGGATGCCTCTTGTATATTCATATAAACATGGATTGCACGCAGATGGGGCGAGGAGTTCGGATTTGAGGATCTCAATTTATTCTAAAGGCTAACTAAAGATACTTTTTTTTTCCCACTCTTATAAAAGTATAATATGTGAGTTTGGAAAAAATAGGCTTTAAGGAGGCCTTAATAAGCCATCAACTTAATGACAAGTAAAATAAAAAAAAACTGCGAAATGTGTAAGTGTGACTTTCTAAGTAGCTTATTATGCTGAAATAGGAGGTTTGCATTTTCTGTTTGTGAATCTACTTTTGTGCGACTTTTAAGTACACTAATTGTAGGGTTATGATGAGGATAACTATGACGATAACAAGTGTTATGCTCTTAGGATCTGTGAAGGGACTTTTAAATGACGAGATTTAACTGTAACTAGAGATCAACTGAAAGGATAACCCGAGCACTTAACTCAATGTGAAGACATGCAGAGTAAAGGCACTGGGGGGAGTTCACTTATCCATTTTATATTAAAAGGTTAAAGGTTCACTCGTACATTACATGTGAAAAATTCAAAAGGCGAAATTTGAAGTAAATAAAAACATTTAAAGTCCAAATGGTTGGAGTGTAAATGTTGAGGTTCAAAATCAGTGAAGACTATAGCAAAGGTACGGGAGATAGGGTTCTTAATTTCTAGACGTTCTGAAGTGAGCATCCTTCATTACCAATTTATGTTAAACTAACCAGATATTAACAAAAAGTTGCAGAAAAATATGAATAAAGAACTCTTCGAGCAATTCTCAGAGCCAATCCAAGTTCACTGCAGGAAATTCCTTTAGGAGAAATGTCAGCGAGCTCAGCGAAGAATACCGTCTCGACGCGGCTGCAGCCAAAGTCGGCGTAGACGCTGTAGAATATCGTCAGCGCGAACGCAGACCACTCAATTGTTGGATCTGTCGGGAGCCCGAGCATACCATGTATGATTGCCTCAAGCTACTGCAGAACCCATTCAGTTTCCGATGCGTTTTAGAAAATGGCTTCACCGCAAATTGCCCTAGATGTCGGGAAAACTCAAGGACGAACCACCCTCGATTTTGCGAATAACTTTCTGTGAATTATACGCGAACGCAAACTACGTACACAAAATATGAAGGCAGGACAAAAGTTGATCGAATAAAATTGTATTTGTTAAAAATAAAAAGCTGCCTTTACGTCAAAGAATTCGTCTCAAAACAAATTGGTATTTGTATTTTGGTATCTACTCAGTTGGCATTGTCAGTCCTTAAAGCTTTGAAAACTATCAGGGATGATTGTACCGAAAACCCTGTCACACGAAACGAAGCTAAAGGAATTCTTCTAAAATTAGAACAGATGGAAACGGCGTTAATGGTTGTTGTGCGGAATGTTGTTTTGGAAAGAATAAACAAAGTGAATGTACAAATTCAAGCTTCTACCGTAGATGTGATTACTGTAGCCGATTTTTATGAATCTCTTCGCAAATTTTTCGTAGATCAACGAGAAAATTTCAAGTATTTCGAAGAAAAGGCGATGGAATTAGGCGTGTCGAAGCAGTGCACAAAAGACATTGGAAAAAGACAACCGAAAAAAAAAAATGATGAAACGCCCGATGAAGAAATGAAAATGACCGCGAGTGATACTTTCAGAGTTAACACATTTCTCGTCATCATTGATACGACTCGTATCTGAATTAGAAAAAAGACAGAAGGCCTACAACAAGTTCAACGAAAAGTTTTAATTTTTGACCAAAATGAGTGTGCCTTACCCTTACAAAAAAAGTTCTCGCCTTGGAAGAAATATATTCTAATGATTTAGAGACTGACTTATTTCAAGAATGCATTTATTTTCAAAGCCACATTTTTTCGGAAAGAATTTCGGTAAAACCATCTTCTGAATCATTGGAAAGTCTATCTTCGTTTCTGCGAAAACAGAATTTGCAGAACGTTTATCCTAACTTGGACATAGCTCTTCGTAAGGCATTATGTACTCCAGCGACAAATTGTTCGGGTGAGCGAAGCTTTTCTTGTCTAAAAAGGGTACGAAATTATCTGAGATCAACCTTAAGTCAAGAAAAATTAAACGATTTAGCTCTTTTGTGTATAGAGTCGGAATTAATGAACAAGATCACTTACGAGGACATTATCGATGAATTTGCCAACAAAAAATCGCGCAAAAAGGTATTGTAAGAAACTTTAATAAGTTAATTGAAATTATTATTTTTTATTTCATGGGTTTTTGGGGATTTATTTCATACTTCAAATTGGGTTGTCCAAATTCAACTATGAAATAACTCCCCAAATTTGGGGACTCAAAGTGCAATAAGGCTAAAATCAAACCTCGCACCTACTCCAAATCAAACAGTGACCCCAAGCAGGGGGTTTCAGGGGGGCAGTAGCCCCCCCCCCCCCCCCCCCCTTACGCATTGCACTGTTTATAGGATCCCATAATCCCATCCCATAATGCGTATGGGGGGCCTGCTGCCCCCCTGCAACCACCCTGCTTGGGATCAATGTTTGATTTGGAGTAGGTGCGAGGTTTTATTTAAGCACTTAGCCTTATTGCACTTTGGGTAAATGAATTCGTATGGTCTTATTTCACTTTCATAACACCTTGAACACTTGAAATCCATTTTGGGGAATTATTTCATACTTATTTGGGGACTTATTTCATACCATTTTGGGGATTTATTTCATCTTTGATTTGGGGAGTTATTTCATTTTTCATTTGGGGAGTTATTTCATTGGGGGGTTATTTCCCGGAGCCGTGGAGGAGCACAGCCATTAAAGTTTCGTAGTATCGACAAATCAAATGGTTTGCTGAGAAGTCAAAGATCCCATCAACTACTACAACCATTTCATTGATGATGGAAGAAGCAAAGCGAAGCAAACGCCAGTGTTTAATTTTCAAATGGAAAAAGCAAACGAGCTACTTAACGCATCTAAAAGTACCTATATCAACAAATTCGCGCAAAAGAGGTCGTCCATCGTCACTCCTTGCAACGATGAAATCAAGCCCATTGTCACCCCCGTCTTCATCTCAAGCTCCATCATCACCAGATGTTTCATCAACTCAATCATCTTCATCACTTAATTCATCAATTTTGAGTAAACAATCTTACATTGCATTACGGGAGCTCCAATCTATTCGTCTTGACCAAACCAGTCACAGGATTGACTGAAGAGCAAAGGAAAGCTGTACACCGCTTATCCGCGATCAAAGTGAATTTGTGCTCCAATCCACAAAAAATTGTTTCGCGTCATATCAAACTTAATTTGTGACACAATTAATAAAATGAACATCTATATTCATATTGGTTTTTAAATTTACTTCAATGACCCATTACTTCAATCGCATAACGGTGAAACAGGCATCAAAGGATCTTTGAGTTTGATATCAGTGCATTATTAAAGCCTCAACCAACAACTTAATGTCCATAAACAAATCCCTCAAATTAATTCGGCCATGAAAGGGGTTAATGATGCAATGGAGAAAAAAGCTATAA
This sequence comes from Portevinia maculata, assembly GCA_949715645.1. Lineage (NCBI taxonomy): Eukaryota > Metazoa > Arthropoda > Insecta > Diptera > Syrphidae > Portevinia > Portevinia maculata. The sequence goes on along the minus strand of OX454528.1, from coordinate 4,535,433 downwards.
CCTAGATCTTCACAGCACGCATAGGATTACTTGGTTTAAACGCAAACAAGATTCGGGAGGGTGTTTGCAGAATCTGTAGTTTATGCAACACGAAAGAAGAAGATGTTGTACATATTGAAGGAAAATGTATATTAAAATTTATGCGACAAAAGATACTGGGAAGGCATATCATACCGGAGGAGGAAATCATCAGCTGGTTCAATAGAGGACCAAATAGTAACTGGAGAATCCCGATTAAGTACTTGGTAGAAGCGTTCTAGTTGACGAATCTAACACCTAAAATTTTTAAATCTTCATCCGCAAAAAGTCACTGTTTGGAGCGGTTTCCATTCCGGTGGCGTCATTGTGCCATTTTTTCATCCATGAAATAGACCGTCACGTTATAAATGGTATTTGGTACAGAGACATGTCAGAACGTTATTTCTTTGAAGAATCGCATGAATTGGACATCAGCGATATGTGGTTCTAACAAGACGGTGCCACAAGCCACACAGCGGGTGCAACAATCGAGTTGTTGAAGTCTCAGTTCGGTGAACGTGTTATCTCGAGAAACGGACCCGTCTATTGGTCGCCGAGATGGTGTCATTTAATAGGAATTCTATAATGCTGGTATGCGTGGTTTTATTTATAACTGGTTAGCTTCTTACTTAAAAGATAGGTGTCAGACAGTTAAAATAATGGGTTGCCTTGCTACATTACGCAACATAATTTTTGGTGTTCCGCAAGGTTTGGTACTTGGTCCATTGCTTTTCTTGATTTTCATCATTCTATATTTATACAGAATTTTAAGGGCGTAATAACAGCCGTTGCTGATGACATGGCCTTATCCTATGTTTGTTCTCGGCTTAACTTAATTTCGGGCATCAACTCATACTTAGATCTTCTAAGACGATGGTTTGCTGTTCATAAAACGGTGTTGAGCAATAAAACCAAACTAATGTACTTTAGTCTCTCAGAGTCGTCTATCGTTGACTGTGATTTTTTTTATCATTCTCCTGACCATCAAAAATTAATTTTCAATTTAAGTGAGAATACTTCATTCCTTTCCAATGAACCCTGCTCGGTTCATTGTTTTAAGGTGAATTTTGTCCAGCCCTTCAAATACCTTGGAGTTATTCTTTACAGTAAGTTGAACTGGTCCGATCACACCAACTCGCTTAAAAAGTTCCTTTTGTGTTGCACTAGGTAATTTTATAATCTTAACTTGTACTGGTCACAAAAATTAGTAACTATGATCTATTACGCTATTGTTCACTCAGAACTTCAGTACGGGATAACTTGTTGGGGTGGGACTTATTTGAACAAGATCAATCCACTTCTTGTTCTGCAAAAACATATTGTGCGTATTATTTGTAAAAAAAATCGCTATCACAAAAGTTTCATTTTGTTTCAGGAACTAAAAGTTCTTCCACTAAGGCATCTCTACTACTTTAAAGTTCTTAAACTATTTTTTATTAGGAGTGGATATCTTTCAGTAAGAAGAAATCCGCTGCATAATTTACGTGTAAATTCCGTCAATTTGGTCAATATCCCAGCGTTTAATAAAATCCACTTCAAAAGATTCTTCACAGTAGTTGCTCCATCAATTTTCAATAAATTACCTTTCTCTATCAGAAGTCTTAGGAATTTGTCACCTTTCCTATACAAAATAAAATCTTGGCTTTTTAATCATGATCACACTCAAATCGAACACATAATTTATTCAATTAGTTAACCCTATTATTTAAATCAATAAAAAACATTAAGTTTCCTTTATTGTCATACGATTGAATTATTATATTTTTGAAGGGACACTCGGCACTAGCTCTTGCTAAAGCATAGCTAAAGAGTGTCTTCAACCTAATTTTGTTGGGTCTTACAATGTTTTTTTTTTTTTTTTTTTTGAAGAACGCTTTACAAATTTATTAATTGTTCTGCATAATGTCAATTATTATACTATTGTCTACTTATTAATAATTTCTCTGAATCGTTCTTATCACATTTTATATCTTGTACCTAGCAAGATGAATTAATAAATACAATACAATACAAATACAATTCAAGCCAATACATTTTAGAGATATCTCAAGTAGTTTGCATTTTACAAGGTGGCGCAAAAGTCATCTTCCTATCGGAAGAAGCATAATTTTTGCAAATGGCGGCAAATATAAATTCTACTTTGATATTTGTGAAGTTAACTGATACAGAAAAAACTTAAGACACCAATTAACATAATCCAAAAGCAGAACCAAAGTTTTTCATTCATAAAAAAAATTACAGCGAAAGAGCATCGGGTGACAACTTTTGCGCCACCTGACAACTTTTGCGCCACCTTGTATTTAAACAACTTTATATTATACAAAAAGGAAGACAAATTCCACATCCCTATCCAACAGACGAGATATTATTGTCATGTTGTAATAATTTGGTGGAGTGAACTAACTTTTCTTCGTTTTGCTTTGTGTAAAATGAAATAAGGCCAAACGAATTCAATACCCAATAGTGCAATAAGGACAAATAATGCTAAAATAAGGTGTAATAAACGTCATCAGTCCCTGGGATAAAAGTTCCGAATTCTTTTTTCGACATTCCACTGTTTATGGGATATACTTTTGATTTCGCCATTCTACGTCGCCTGAATATCATAAGTAGATCCCGTAAACAGTGTAATTTGTATGGGGAAAAAAGGGTGGGACCACTAGTACCAGTTTGTTTATCTAAATTGCAGTTCAGCGATTGGGATATACAAGGTGGCGCAAAAGTAATCCTCCTATCAGAAAATGCTATAAATTTTGCGATTGGCCCCTAATGTCAGTTCTTTTTTGACATTTGTGTAGTAAACACATGACGAAATACACGTTAATAAACAATGTTACGCTACACTGCTCCAGAACGCGGAATATTGGTGACTATTTATTTGAGCAATAATCGGTTGGTGACTTTGGCACAACGTGAATTTCGTCGCAGATTTCCTACCCGTCCAACGCCTACTGGTGAAACACTGCGACGTTTAGCCGCTCGCCTCGAAGAGACTGGCACAACACGAGATGCTGCCAGGCGTGGCAGACCCCGGAGTAGCCGTTCTGCAGAGAATATTGCTGCTGTAGCCGAAGATGTCATGGAAGCGCCGTCGACATCGACCAGACGACGTGCCACGCAAATGGGTATCAGTCGACGGTCTTTACAGCGAATTTTGGTACAAGATTTGAAGATGTTTCCGTACAAAGTCCAGACGGTGCATCAGCTGTTAGCTGCTGACCGCCAATCGCGTCTAACATACGCTCAAGCCATCCTTAATCACCACCAAGAGGAAGATGATTTTTCATCAATAACATGAGTGATGAGGCCCATTTCCATCTTAGCGGGTACGTAAATAAGCAAAATTTACGCTTCTGGGGCACTGAAAATCCGCGTGTAACCCACGAAGAGCCATTACAGCCGCTCAAAGTCACTGTATGGTGTGCTGTTTTCGCTGGAGGAGTCATCGGACCTTTTTTCTTCTTTTGGCCCGCGACCCAAACGGTTACTGTGAATGGTGAGCGCTACAGAGCAATGATCAACGAGTTCTTTTTGCCGCAACTTGATGAATTGGGATTGGAAAACATGTGGTTCCAACAGGACGGTGCAACGGCACACACTGCACGTGCCACAACCGATATGCTAACGGATGCATTTCCCGGGCGCCTAATCTCCCGTTTTGGCGATTTGCATTGGCCAGAAAGATCGCCTGATTTGACCGCTCCAGACTTCTTTTTGGGGGGCTTTTTGAAGTCGCGGGTTTATGTCAACAAGCCTCAGACTCTTACAGCTCTTAAAGACAATATCCGTCAACAATGTGAGGACCTATCGCCGGAAGTTTTGGCCAAAGTGATGGAAAATGCCATAAAAAGGGCTCAAATGACAATCAACTGTGGCGGCGGCCATTTACATGACATCATATTCTCGACTTGATGTAAACAAAATTAAAAGACCAAATAAAAATAATCCACAAGAAGAATCAAAGTTTTTCATTTTTTTTTTAAATTACAGCCAAAAAATATCGGAAGGTTATTTTTGCCCCACCTTGTATTATATTGGGACAGATCATTATAACAGAAGTGAAACATACTGTGTTCTTTTGAGTTCCCTCAATACTTGCGCGTTATGGCATGCAATGACAACAGACAATAACTTTTTGGCCACTATTTCAAACGACTGCCTGGATTGCACAAATGTTCCCTTTTAAGTTACTTTATTTTTGGATATCTCAGTAAAATCGTAACGCAATATTAAAGTTGAAATTTATTTTAACAGAAGGTCTTGTAAACATAGAAAAGCCTTGAACAAGATTAAATAAACCATCTGTGGCAAATAAGTTCTAAATGTACTGCTGTTGTTTGATAAAGTAGGTATGCGGTTTATTTTAAAATTGTTCCCACATATGACATCAATCCTCTCAAATATAAATCGACCAATATGCTTTCCAAATCCTCCAAAAATATGTAGGCCATGCTTACTTTGGCAAATTTCCACGCAATCATTCAGCTCCCGTTCCTCCCTTCAAATTCTCACCGTATCGACACGTTAGAAAATTGAATTACACATCTCTGCCGATGGCAAAATAAAACCCACCAACAGATCGTCGTCGTCCTTCCTTTCAATATTTTGCTAATAATTTTCGCTACTAGCTGTTTCGTCGTTTTTTTTTTTCTTTTTGTTGTTATTCGAAAAAGAAAACCGCCTTCCATTGCTATCATAATTCACACGCTTCTCGTGCGTCATTACAGTGATCCCACCTCACCTTCAAACCATAACCGCTACAATCAACCCCCTTTGTACACTGTCAATGTTGCCAATAATTTCATTCAATTTTTCGTTTCAACAAACTCACAGCAGATTTAAAAAAAAAAAAAAAAAAACAAGAAAATATCATCCAACGAAACTTTTCTTTTTTTTTCATCGACGATGTAGGGTAAAGGCGCTAGTCGTCGGCAACTTTGTTATTTTTTTACTTTGCCTTTAACCGTTTAGTAAAGTACTGATTGGTTACAAAAAGTGTTACTGAATCTCGGAGCAAATGCTAATAGATATTTATATTTTTTTATTAATCTTCTGGCTTGCCAAGCCGATGGAAATGCACTTCTTAAGAAATCGAAGAGGTTAATAGCTTGTGTGCCGTAAGGGCCAGAATGTATTTAAACTAGAAGAACTTCCAACTTGGGTAAAAAGACCAGCAGAGGATTTATTTATGTCTCCAGAACTCAGTAGTTGTTCCCTGAAGATAATCATTATAGCTTCATTAAGCGCTGAACAAGCACATAATATGTGGTACGTCTTCTTCCAGACATAGGCGGCACTCTGGAGAGTCGACTGTTTTTATTTTGTTTAGATAATATCGTAAAATAGTAAGACAACCGATGATCCTTTTCTCCAATGGATTGGAAACTACCCTTTTGGACCGTTCAATTGATCCGTTTTGTCCCCGAACATCTTTCTCATTTTTATAATTGATCTCATTTCTGTAAATTCTAATACAATCCATTCCTTCGTTAATGACAGTACCCTCAGCTTCTCATATTCGTTTCTTTTTGGGTTACGCCCCTCATCTTCGGGTGTGGAACTGGAACGGCGACGTTTGTTAAGCTCAATAAATTCCGATCAAGACAGCGAAAGCCAGTGCGGTACAAAAAAAAAAGTAATTTAATGCTTTCAAAACGGCAATGCTGTCTGTCTTCTATCATTAAAGTAAAATCCTAATACTTTGCCACTATCCATGATTGGTACTTGCATCGCTTAAATCAAAAAGGGCTTTCCGTTCTCGGATATGTGTGTTAATGACATCCTTCGTTGGAATGACCTCATATTCGATTTCGGCAAGAACGCTGCGAAATATCTAGGCTTCCTTAATTGGTAAAAGAAATATGTAAACCCCTTCTGATCTGGCTACAATTTATAACGCGCTTATTCGCCTAAAACTTGAGTACAATGCTTTTGAATACAAAAACACACAATAAAACTAATTGGCGTTCGAGATATCGCAAAAACGTTTGACTCTCTTAGTCATCGCCAAAATGTCTCCCCTCTAACGCGGTTTTATTGATATTCCACCAGAAAAGTTCAAGCGAAATAGACAGATGCATACCACCCTTAGACTATTTCAACCGTACCCGCCACGCCAGGAATGCGCATCAGTTTACCCTCACGCAAGTTTTCGGACGTATACAAAATATAAAAAAATAAATAAATATAAGGCATAAACGCTCTATACGGGCTTAAAACCTATTTTCTCTAATCATTTTCTTATGCGAACTACTCGTACAATTTGAAGCCGAATCCGAACGGAAAATTCTTCTCATGAAAATTAATACTCTTTGATGCTTGTCTCACTTTCACAAAGGTTGGACAATGGAAACATTTTAGGGTCTCGATGGGATTTCAACATACATATTGACTAACAATGTTTAAATACGAAGAAATAATTTCTCTCAAAAAACACCTGATTTCCCTGAAACATTTTTGTAGCCTCACAGTTTATGTAGTTTCTTTTCTCTAGTAGTAAGAACTTGTTTCGTAGGAGTTCCAGCTTGTTCGCTTGACTCCCCCTTATTTGGCCAATATGCAAAAGCGCTTTATTATCATCAGCTTTTAATTCGCCGCAGCATCTGCATGTGTCCATTTCCATATTAGTCAGTCTGAGTCTTTGGTATGCGCCAATAGATAAAGTAGAAGTTTTATGCATCTGTATAACTGAGATCATTCAAGGAAGGACATTTAAGATGGATCAACGAAATACAGGAAACACACTTTTTAATTTTTAAATTATCCACAGCATCACTTTTCCTATAAAAATAAATAAATATTAGGCATTAACGGCCTATACAGGGCCTAAAACATAGCTTCCATAACCTTCTTTGCGAAGTGGAAGGGACCTACAATTTTACGCCGAATCCGAACGGCAAATTTGAGAAGCTTCTCACGAAAATTGATACTCTTGCTTGTTTGTTAGACGTTCGCAAGAGGTGGGGCTGTGAAAAAAACTCTAGATGTTACTTGGCCCCGGATGGTATTGAATTGACCTTTCGATTAGCAGTCCGACACACTTACCATTAAGTCCGACCTTCGGTTTAAAATACCCGCACAGGAACGGGCTAAGCATACAACTATAGCAGCGCCTAAAAAACAGCGCTTGTTGTAAACGCGACTAAGGGCACAAATAGCGTCTAGGCAATTTTATAGATTCGGTGAGCCTAACGACACATTTACCGTCTTAAAGCTTTCTCGCAAGGTCTTTAAAATCAGCATTGAAACCAGGAGAACTAAAAATACATTGCCATCAAACGGGGAACACAGGCGGACCAGAAGGGATGCAGTGGGAGGATTATGGACGCTCTTATCCAGATCATCCTCACCGTTAAAGTAGAAGAAGAGGTTTCGGTTCTTATAAACTTCTTCGACCAAAGTTCAAAGAAAAGAGTTTGGCCCTAATAGAGCTTCCTAATCCTGCTCTTTTTGTTATCGAAAAATTAACAATAAAAATGACACTTCTCCCCTTGTGTGGATGTAGGACTTGGAGCTCTTGAAGAGCCATCCGCTTTTCTTTTACTTTTAAACAGAAATGAAGCATCCGCTTGATAGTTACATGTTAAGATTTTTAAAAATAATTGGAAATCGCAGTAAAATAGGTAATTAGGTCATGCCAATCAAAATAATCTTCAGCCGCCTGACACTAGCTGCAGGTGGTATGCGCAGACAATTATAGCACTTGGCCGAACACTAGAATTTTTCAAAGCTTGACCATTCCAAGGCGAAGACTGAAATACGCCTAAAATAGGGCGCTAGTGGTCGTCCACTCTCTTTCAAAAACAGTTATTAATAATATATCTATTTTGCATAATACAGAACGTATGTACCTGTTTAGGTATATCTAACAGCAAAAGTATTTGCGTTATAATATCAATCTTGCGTGTATTTGCATCTTCATATTTGAAAAACTCCTCCTGGTTATTTTATTACACAAAAAATAGGTTAAAGCGGGCGACTACTAGTGCCGTTACCCTAGGAATGTGTTCACACACACATACATATTGCACGAGAAATGAAGTCCTTTATCCTCACATGTACCACCCTCTGTATGTCGTCTCCGGGGTGGATGGTATTGGCTCTGTGCTGGAGTAGGTACCATGTTCAACCATCGATCACACCCCCATCATCATCATCATCATTTTAATATAGTAAGTCAGTTTCGAGCAAGAAATAGAGTGAGAAAAACGAGATACAAAAATTGAGAACAAAGAAGAAATTTAAAAAAATAAAATAAAGGAAAACAAATTGCAAACCGAATACCAAAGTGAATGTCATCATGGTGCGCATACTTACACTTCACTTCGTTACACCGTGTTTACACGATTTGTATGCCCTTCCTAGTCCTCCCCGCCTCTCTTTGTGTGTGTGAATCCTGCCTGCCCAGCCACCCACCTACCATATCTCGACACTCTTTCAAGAAACGTTGACAGATCGACAGTAAAGAACGAAGGGAGCGCGCTCAAGAGAAATGCCGAGACACGACTCCAAACTCCAACTCCAACTCCAATCCCACTTCGGCAAATTCCATTCGATCGAAAATACGGATGAGTGAATTTTTTGTAAATATTGCAAAACGATAAAAAATAAATAACGAAGGGAAGATGGTACAATTTCGAGTAGCAAGGACCGAGTAGCGTAGAACATTTATTTCGACTTCTTCGTCCTTTGGATTGCAATAAAAAACAAAGTCGTTTTTTTCGATCTCCAATTTTCTGTGTAGTTCAGAAACCTTCGCACGGTGTGTATTATTATTTTGTGTCACCCGCTCGCGTACCTTAATCATTAAGGCAAAGATATTTGAACTTGAAGTACAATTTTTGAAACAGGATTCCATTGTATACCGTCGACCATTGTCACACTGGTGGTGGGATCGGAGTCGGGAGAAAAGGAAACAACATAAAGCGTATCAGAAGTGTGGCTCAATAGTAAGCAACAGTCGACAGTTATCGAAAAATAATATAAAAAAAAAAATAGGAAGAATCGGATATAAACCATTTACCAGGAACAATTCCTTTTCTTGGTTTTACCTTCTCAAACATCGAGCCGTGTACGCGCTGCTCTACGTTTCCGAGTCAATTTATTATTTTTTTGCTATTTGTCGTTTGCAGGCACAGGATGTTACATGTTATGTGAGGCTTGGAGTGTGGAAGTAATTTTTTTTCATCTCCTTTTTTTAGGTATACATTTAATACAGTATATGTTACAAGATGTGGATATGAAATAAAAGAACGACAGGATATCAAAAGCCAAGTTCAGTGGAGAGGATGATGTGGTAAATTAAGATAAGTAAATAACGGAGGGGCCTGGGATAGAAATGTCTTTGATGCAATTTCTTTTGATCGACAGGATTTCAGAGGAGACATAATTACAGGCTGGCTATTTGTCTTTAATTCAGTCTGAGGCAGAGGAAATATGTCTTTGATTTTCGACTGTTACACTTAAACTGCGTTCGTTAGCTTGGTTAACTTCAGAAATAATAAGGTGCACGACTGGGTCGAATCAAACGTTATCGCTTTTATAGCAATTGGTTTGGTTTTGAACCACATTTTCTCTTCAGTCATTTTTTTATACTCGTAAAAACAGGAAAAAAAGGGCGGACTAGTAGGAGTGCAGTGCGATGACTATGATCCATTTCGTTCAGTTCATAACCTCGTCGTTAGAAAGAATTGCAGCGATATGTTAGAAATTGTGAATAGGCCGATTTAATTTAATTTTAATTCTTTCTGCAGATACCGGGAATAGATATAAAGCCGTGTTTCGAAAGAAGGTACCATTGACTTAGACTTAGTATGGCATTTTCTTCATTAGTGCCATTTTTAATGGCATTTTTGTAAAGAACAGTTGTTCGACTATTTGGAACTGACTGGGTACGCCATTTTCTTAATTCATTTTTATTTAAGAAAATATCCAAATCGTTTTTCATGCAATTTTTATCATTGAAAAATTTCCTTAAAATTATGTTAAGCTACTTTTTTACGTACAATCAACAGAAGTTGTAGTTAAAGTCATTTTTTGTCAGACAAAAAGGACAACAAAGGTCAAAAACAAGTGTACCTCGTGAATTACTCTTCAAATTCCCAAATCGCAGAACACCATGTAGCCGGTTATTCGCTGATGCATATCAGCGCTTTGTTCATACCGAATCAGTTGAACGAAATAAGAAGGAACGACGTTCGACGCCAGAAGTTGAGGGTGGGATTTTGCGTAATTTTTTGAAGGGTAATCTTCAGTCAGCGTCCGCAGACTAGCAGTTGGAACTTCCCGAACCAGAATTCACAGAACTTTCATAGATTCCACCCTTTCTATTAAACACCGGACCAGAATTTACTTCCAAGTATGGGCGCAAAGAACAGTGGAATTTTTCCAATGGATACTGTGCAACTGGCAGACGACGGCAACTCTCCCTTTCTTCTAATCCTAATTTCCCTAGCGCCCGCGCTGTGTAGCCCATACATGATAAGGGTACTAACAAAATCTTTTTAGTGCGCGCAAATTATAAAAAAAAAAATTCCTCGAGAACTTTCTGTGAACTGACGAAGCGCAATTGACAAGAGATGGGATTACAAACCACCATAATTTGCACCATTGGTCGGACTCCAATATCGATTTACGCACTAGTTACTCGGGACAACTTTTTCAAAACGTGTAGTTTATTAGGTTTGCTTAAGAGGCTTGGCGTAAATGTTAGGGCTGCATAAAATGTTAGGGCTGGATTGATGGGAAACACTTTAGCCCGTTCTTCGACATACGTTAATTCCCATTAATACCTGGTATTTTTTGGACATTGATTGCCGGAGCTCCTTGAAGATTAACCTCTTGTTCAGAGAAGGGCAATGTTCTTTTACAAAATGGAACAACTTGTCATAGTGCAGGGTAACTTCGTTCATCAAGCATATTTTTAACGAACGGTGGATTGGTCGATTTGACCCCAACCCTTGGCCACCCAGATCTCCTAACCTAACAGCCATGGATTTTTTTTTCTGGGGTGCTATGAAAGAAAAAGTCCATTTTAGAGAAATCTCAAGTCTGGGAGAAGAGCTCCAAGAAAAAAATCGCGCCGTTTCAGAAGAGATGAGAAGAAGTTTGCTGCTCGTTAATCTGCCATCCGAAATGCGTAAACGGGAGCGAAAAGTGTATTCAAATTGAAGGAATGCACTTCGAACAATTGCTATGAACATTCTATAAACTGTTCCAAAAGTCATTTTCGGGACCACAAAAAAGTATTCAGGAAATTGTAAGAGTAATTGAGTCTGACAAAAAATGGCATTACAACTTATCGTATGTAAAAAAAATTGCTTCATATAATTTTTAGGAAATTTTTCAAGGATTAAAATAACATAAAAAGAAAAAAAATTAGTAAGTAAAAATTTCGAGAAAAATACATTTTATGGAAAAAATTGGAACAACGAATTTTCAGAATTTTCAGTTTAAGGAGCTGTAACTTTTTTGGAGCTGCATCCAAAGTGTTTAAGACTTATATGCGCTACTTACTCGTAATTGTGTTTCCAAAATGTAAAAAATACCGATTGTACCTTAAATAGTTTGAACGCGGGGGAACTTTAGGAATCTCCCCTTTAAGGATTATACTGCTTTAAACGGACAGCCTGTATATGTACATGTAAGTTTTCGACATTCAAGAAATTCCGTTCGTGACAAAAGTACCTATAACATCACACGCGCATTATGTTTGTAGGATAGCGTGAAATAACACCAAACGAAATAAGGCCAAATTTGTGTATTTCCCCATGTCTCACTTTGTGAAAGTGCGATACTTGGAGTCACTTCTGGGTTTGAAGTATAGTTCGTTTGGCGTTATTTCACGAAACCGTTTGGAGCAGAAATTTATTTTAAATGGAAAAATATCAGGGGTGAGGGTCTCAGTTTTCAACTAGGGTTGTCATACTGCTCTCAAACGTGACCTTAATGTTAGATTAGGTAGGCGGGCTGGCTTAGTGCCACACTCAGGTCAATACTGATATATTGTGGTGCCCATCGGGGGAGGAGGGTTGTCCCCTACTAATTTTTAACCCTGTCTACAAAAAAAAAAAAAACTGAGATTAATTACTCACTGTGTTGTTCGATACAAAAACGTGACCTTTACGACATGATCAATTTTGCTTGGGGGAAACGTAGAATAAAACTTTAACAAATAAGAAAAAGTTAAAAAATAGCACATATGCCTACCAACAGGACACACATCGGCTTGATCACAATAGCAATGTTCTCTTTATATGTTCTTCAAATTTCCACTAACACCGAAAGAACTGCTAACAACAGCATACTGATTTTATCATAGTCTCATCAACGGCTGTAGAAGCCGTTTTAATTTACTCACTTCACACGAACCGTGCGTAAAATTTAATTCAATTCGTCTTCGCCAAAGATAAAAGAAATTACGCCCTGGTTTCCCTATAACAGTGCAGTGAGCGAATATAATCTGCGCCAACCATATCCCAAATCCCAATCCCGACAGCAAGCAAATAGAAATTATATTTCGTGGAAGGAACAAGCACCAAACAATGGTATGGAATAGAAAATGATGATGATGAGGATGATGATAATGATGATGATGATGATGACATGCTGGATGAAAATAAAGATCATTCACTACAACTGTGCGCGCCTCATCGAGTGAATGCCTGAACACGGCGGAATTTCGAATCGTTGCGCTGGAGTGGATCAACAAAATTTATGTGATGTTGTTCAATTCTTTGTAAATAATTAAAGGTTCTGTGCTACACCGCCCCCTTCTGACTTCGCCTATCACTCGAATACGGCGCAAAGACACTTGAAAGACTAAAATTGATCTTCTTTTTTTTCAAGGATTTTCCATCCCAAGGACCATCGCCGTCGCGCCGCACAGCGCGTTTTGCCAATTGAGGGGGAGATAGAATTTCCCTTCAATGTACTGGAAAATACCCATTAAAGTGGTACCGGTAATTTTCTGACAGCCCAAAATTTCATTTATTGTGCTGTCAGAGACGAAGTGAGAAGTGAAATTGGCCACAAACGAAGGAAGAAGTTTTTGGTTTTCTTCCTTTTCTGTTGTATGTATATGAGAGGCACAGGACATGGATGAATGAATATCCATTAAGCTAACTTTACTTCTTCATGTCATCACCGGATGATGCGTACACAAAATAGTGTAAGGAGCAGCGGGTGGAAGTGATGGATTTTGAATATGAGTGGCCGAAAAAAAAACTAAGTGGTTTTCGAAACTTTCTTTCTCCGCTTATCCTATTTTTATAACAATTAATATGGAGACGGAAAGCCTTAATAGGACCAGCGCGACTGGGAAAAATAAATTATTTCGTTAGAACTGCGTCCCACTTGCGATTATAGGAAATCGCACGTTTAGGGTATTTTAAGATTTCAACCCTCCGCATCGTCGTTTGGGTGAGAGTTCGATTACACGTGTTGAAAAAGCAAAGTTAAAAATAATAAACAAAGACCACGGGAGTAAGCTGCATAAAATATTGAAGACAGTTCAGAGATGGAAATTTCTGCAGTTTAAAAAAACTGACTTGCTAAGTGGAAGCGTCTTTTGATTGGATTGGTGAATTCTTCAACGTATGTAACCATTTAGGTTGAAGTCTAAGGCTGAAAACACACCGTATAAAGCAAAACGTTTTTGATTCGATAGTCAAAAAACATTTTTTATTTCAACACACACCAAGCGAAACAGAATGTAACAAAACAAAACATTTTGCAAAAAACAACAGAAACAAAAACAGCTCAGCTATTGGCAACGAAACACGTTTTCTTGTTTTGCTTTTGTTTTTATGTTTCATTTGGTGTGTGTTGCGCCATAAGAAAGTAGGCAATTATCGTCAACGACGCTGGGTCGAAACAGTTTTGTTGCATTCGGTGTTTGTTGCTCGTATACAATGGCATGTATTTTCGACAACCACCACCGAAACACTTCGAAACAAAAACATGTGTTTTGTTTCGTTTTCTTTGGTGTGTCTACTCTCATAAGAAACAATGTTCTCTTGTTTCACGAAACAAAAAAACACGTTTTGCTTTATCCGGTGTGTTTTCAACCTCTAAGACACGTTTATGAGATAAGACAGGTCTTTTCTGTTCCAGGCTCTAGACTTTATTATAATGTCAAGCAAAGTGTGACAATCTCGGACACAAAAAATATTAAATTCTCTCTCCAACATCCTTTTGGTAAAAAGAAATAACTAAGGGCCCAAACAGAGTCCATATTCTAGTCAAGCTATATTTTCACCACAACTGTTCGTACACCCTTGCATGTCCATCAGACTTTTGTGAGAAGTTAAATGTTAATATGTTCTGGAAGGAACCCACGCTGCCCTGAAAACAAGCACAAAAACTGCAGATGTATTTATAGCTGGGTGCATGGTTGGGGTCACAATTCTTTTCGCAGAAAAGGTTTTAAAAGAGAAGTTACAGATTTTTTGGGGATGGGATCAACATTTTGACTGGATCAAAATTCTGCTCGTCGAAGTTGAGGTTTTCAAAATTCTGTTGGACGAAATTTAGCATTAAATGTAGGTCCATTGTAATGGCATTGGGAAGGGGCAGGTGAGTTACGCTGCTCGCTTCTGGAACCATCTACTTTTCTTTATAAAGTTGTTGACATCGGTCGTGCAGGAATTGTTGAAATCATCAAGATCGTGAAAGAGGTATTGACCTAAAGCACCTAATCTTGCTCTCTCCATTAGTGAGTCTCTCAGTCGTAGGCTGAGTAGGCAGCCATTTGTATACACATATGATGTTCATGGAAAGGAGATGTAGCATGGTTTGAAGTGCCGCTGTTGGAGTGGTTCTCAGTGTCGCCGTGATACTGAGTCATGCCGCCTCTTTTATAATACTTTAACAAGTCCCATTGATTGCCTTAATACCACTCAAGCATCAATTTTTCAAAGTCATCCTGCAATCTATTGCAAATCCCTAGCGGGCACAATTTTATTCTACCCAGTGGACAACAGAAACGGAGTAAAAAGGAACACTTTGATGTAAAACGTCGCATAATCTCAGAAAACTTCTGCCTACCTATATCCGATTCTTTGGCTTGCTTGGTAAGATAAATGACAAAGCTCTCTTTTTCTTTCCGCCGCCGCCACATCGTTCTCGTTGGTCCGGTCGGGCAATAGATATAATGAACATGAGGGCCGTGCTCGTGCTAGTTGTATGAAATGTTAGCGGTGAATTACTTATCATCTTGCCAAAGCCATTATGTCACACTCGACATTTGAACCAGACTGGCATGGCGGCGGCGAGTGAAGCCTGGCAGCAAAACTATCAGACAACATGCACTATTCATATTTATATCTATAGTACCTACCTATTTATTGAACGACCGAGAGTGGATGAAGTGAGGAGTCTACAAGTACACTCCGTTGGCAAGCTACCTCCAGTTACTGGCATACTCTGTTTACAAATGTGCATAACTTGTGTTGCACATGTATCCTTGCAATTCAATGGACTCTCCTTTTTTCGATCTGCTGCCTTTTCTTTTTCATCGTTAACGTCACCATCACTGCCATCGAGCGCCGCGCCGTTGGCTGCCCTCCTAAAGGAATCAGTAAACATATCTTTTTGCAGGACGTCAGTCATATTTAACCGTTTTGCTTTCATTTTATATTTTCCACACCCGCTCCGGACCGTCACCCTGGTGGTTTAATATTTTATTCAAGTTTTTTTTTCTTTCAAATGTCCTTGCGGTAAAGGTGGGTGGGCAGATGGATGCAGTAATCTGTACACACGACAAGGGAGATGCGTTTGTTCAACAACCCAACATGTGCCTAGATAATTATAAAAGTCATATTTGACAACATAATGTGTAGGAAACGGTTTCCATTGCCGTAGTATAAAAAAGTCCTTGCGGCGGTCTTGTTTTTCTACCTTACTGTGTGTACAGAGTGTTTTTAATGCCCCGGTGAATAACAGCAATATGAGACGCTTGTCCTTCTGATACGAGTAGAGAGGAGACGTTTTCTTAATGTTTGTATCCTTTTGAGTGGCATAATTGAGTGCATGTGTGCACATTGCATTAATTTATAACTTTTCGTTTATTTCTTTTCAATGGTTATAATTTGATTTGGTTCATCTTATTATACAGCTATGAAACTTAGTAGGCATGCATACGTACATAGTAGATACTTAAATGTACATAGGTATGCGAGGTAATTATTTACAATGTAAGCGGTTCCCTTCACTCTGAAAAGCTAGAAGAACAACTTTTTGCGAAAGGCAGAATTTAGTTCCCTTCGTTGAAGGATGTCGCGCAATTATTTTACTTTTATTTTAGTTATTAAATTTGGCAGCAAAGCAGGGATACAAAATCACCTTAAGTATCTTCAAATATATTTACCTGCGAAATTTGACATTTTTAAAATGTTTCCTTTGACCCTTCGAGAGGGCCAACCCTCCGAAACAGAGACACTTTGTGAAGTTTTACCCGGTGCAACTATGCAACTTGGTAAATACAATACAAAGCCAAACTGTACCACACAAGCAGCTGCTGCTTTTAAAAGGGTTGCGTAAAAATGCTTAAAAATCGGAGGATATGAAGGTACCTCCTTTCTTTGATAAAATTATGGTAGGGTGATCTATAGGATACGCCATGTCCATGTATATGAGATTTGGAGGGAATCCAGAAATGTTTCCCCATCTCTTCTGTAAGGTATATAAAGGGTTTTTTCAACACGGACGCTACAAAAGTAGAGCGACAGGGACAGCAAACAACGCCGAATTTTTTGCCGCTCTTTTGACATTTCTCTTCAGTTAGGTTTGCCATTAGATATACGAACCAACAACGAGTCGAAATTATTAAAATTTACTACCGAAATTCGGAGTCAGTGGCCTCAACGTTAAGAGCACTACGTCCAATTTATGGTCGTCATAATCGTCCTAGCAGATCAACAATTGAGCGTCTAGTGGAAAAATTTGAATCCACAAGCACAGTACAAAATGTTCCCGTGCCAGTGAGACAAAGAAGTGCCCGTAGTGTCGAGAATATTGCTGCCGCTGAGGCTTCAGTTGAAGAAAGCCCAAATGTGTCTCTCACACGTCGTTCTCAAGCGTTGGGCATCTCTGTGACGTCGTTGTGGCCCCAATTGTATGATATGGACTTGGAGGACATGTGGTTCCAATAGGACGGCGCCACAAGCCACACAGCGAATGCCACAATCAATTTATTGGAAACCAAGTTTGGTAACCGTGTTATCTCACGAAATGGTCCAGTCGCTTGACCGCCTAGGTCGTGCGATTTGACGCCGTTAGACTATTTCCTCTGGGGCTACGTCAAGTCTATGGTATATGCCAACAAGCCAGCGACGATTGATGAACTTCGTACGAATATCGAACGTGAAATTGCAGCAGTATCGGCCGATCTATGCTTGAAAACCGTCGAAAATTGGGTTCAGCGTCTAGACTTCTGCAATCGTGCCCGTGGTGGCCATGCAAAAGAAATCGAGTTCCATACATAATGGCATCGAACGTACTTTCACAGGAATAAAGAATTTCATTAATATCCAAAACAGTTTTTGTTTTATTTAAAAAAAACTTTTGTAGCGCTCTTATTGAAAAACCCTTTATATTCAATTGAATTATAAGCCGCGTTGCACTCCCTCAGTCTTCATGAGTACCTCCCCCACAACCACTACGTCACAGTAGGTAATGACGGGGCTCCCAGTAGGCCGAGCGGTGACCGGCAAAACTTAAACGATGCCAACCATACGGAGTAACCCTGAATTACAGCTCTGGCTGTCAGTATACGGAGTATGAAAAGAAAAAACATCACCATATTCCAGTTGGTTACTAAAGTGAGTGAGTGCTACTAAGATCAACTCCGTCCAACCAATGCATTGCCGACCATGTTAGTGTGTAATAACTCCTTCACTGCCTGTCCTGGGTATGCATGCATGCACAGGAGTGACCATCTCGCTGCACACTACACCCACACCAGTGATCTGGTCAGCAGGCACTAGCCAAAGAAAAGTGTCCGCGGAAGTACACTATTACCCGATGTACAAAAAGGTCTGAATATCATCAAATGCAATGACCTGTACAGGACAAAACTCATCTTCGCTGGAAACCACACCAGCAGAAAACACAACGTGTGCGCAGGGTATACAGAAAAAGAAGGTGGAAAAACTAAGGAAGCAACACATCAACACTTGCGCCGCAATGGTGCAGTCGGCTGGTTATTTAATAAATAACTAACTACGGCCACCATACACATGACGCAAAAATATATACTACGCAGGACAAAACGAAGTAAATGCTGTCAACGAGAAAGGACTCTCAACATCGGCGACTCAGACAAAACGTCACGATGAACAGATACAACTTCGAAGTAGTTAAAGACTTTGTCTAGCTGGGCTCCACTATCACTTCGCAAAATGACACCGGCGCAGAGATCAAGCGAAGAATCACTCTTGCCAATCGCTGTTTCTTCGGGATAAGAAGGCATCTAAGAAGTAAAGCCCTCTCTTATAGAACCAAGAAGATATTATATAAGACCTTATTCATCCCGGTCCTGCTGTATGGTGCTGAAGCATGGACCCTGTCAAAAGCGGATGAAAACCTTCTGGGATGCTTTGAGAGAAAGATTCTTCGAATGATATTCGGTCCAGTTTGTGACGATGGAGTGTGGGAAAGAAGATTCAACGACGAACTATAAGGGCTATACAGTGACGCTGACCTGGTTAAAAAGCTGAAAATACAACGGCCCGAGATGGCTGGGAAACGTGGAGCGTATGGACAACAACGTACCAGCCCGACGAGTCTTCGAATCCACCTCTGAGGGTCAACGCAGCAGAGGAAGACCCCACTAGCGAGGGACCGAGCTGGTTGGAGGGGCTTGTTGGTTGAGGCCGTGGTCAACCCCGGACTGTAAACGCCACCAAAAGTAAGTAAAGTATACGCAAAAACAAATTCAATGAGATAAACTCACCCTTTTTAAATCTACACTGTTGTCTGCTTTAAATCACTTTGCTGAATACACTTAGCGATACACTTCCTACTTGTCCACTGGTAGTTTCACAACTTACCTCCCTTTCCATTAATGAAAAAAACTACTATTTTCTTAGCAGGCAAGAATGGCATGAAAACCAACTGCGGGCCAACGTTTCAACGGTAGGTACCCATCTATATTTATGGCTCAAAGATGGATACTGGCGTCTCGGCACGGGCATTCACTCCGAGGTGCTCGGGATATCAGGTTAAATTTGACTTCGAGGCTACACCAGCGTTTTCCAAGCTGAGGTCCTGGAGGAAACAACAGCTGCTAAACAGGTTGCAATGCAATACCACAGGCTGATATTAACTTTTTCATTGACAGCCAAGTGGCAATTAAAGCGATTTCTGCCAAAGAAATAAAATTGAAGCTTGTAAGTCACTGTCGCAAAGAGCTACGGGCTTTTGCACACAGTGGTGTTCTAGGAAACATGGGAGCAAATGAACTGGCAAGATTGGGATCATCCCTTGAATAAAACCAGGCAGACACTTCAGTAAAGACCCCATCCTGAAATTTTAGTTAACAGGTCGTCGGAAACAAAATACGGACAGCAGTAAACAAAAAGGTGGGGTGCACTCGACTCGACCTTTGTTATGACCAGGGATATGTGAGAAAAAAATAATGTCCTCTCTTGTGAGTGTTACCACCAGACACAACATGCTTAGCTATAATGCAAAGAAAAAGAAACTCAGCACAGATGACCTCTGCGAAGAATGTGCATGCGGAATCTCCGCACTTTCTCTGTCCTTGAATAACTTTGGGGGATGCTCAGAGCTCAGACTTAAATATGAAGCTTAAGAGACCTTAAAAAACCAAATACCACCGCAATAATTTACAGCAAATGTTTACCCAAATTGCATCACAGCTTACCTACCTCTAAAGGTTGGAAACTCGTATACAGTGACGGGTCAAAAACCCTGGATAGTACTGCCTTTGCAATTGTCTCTAACGACGGTAACATACTAGCACAAGGAAATTCACCAAATACATCCACAATCTTCACAGTGAAAACTGTGGCAATACTTGAAGCCGTAAAAAAGTACTCCAACACCTCAGTCAAAAGGATGATCTGTTCGGACAGTCTGTTGGTCCTGAAAGCTATTCGCAATCCTTTACACAACTCTGCAATTATATCCAACACTAGAAACAACCTTACAATAAAAACTTCAAAATTGAGGTTAATTTGGATTCCTAGACATGTCGGAAGACACGTAAATGAACTAGCCGACAAAGCTGCCAACAATATTCACACAGCCACATACACGCTAAACAACTCCAAGAATTTAGAGAATACAACTATACAGCAATCAATCCTAAAGCGGCCCTTACACGGTCAATCGAATGACAACAATCACTAGCATGTGTTTGTGAAAATGTATCTGCATGAGTCACGCACATTTGGTGAAGTCTGATTGACCAAAATCAAAGCAAGTTTGATTTTGCATGATGAAAGTCATGCTGATTGATATGTGTAAGGGTTGGATTGACGTAATTACTTCATTGTGTTTTGTGTCACGGAAGCGAAAACATGTCTGGCGCCAGCGGATAATTGAAGGACGATGAAGACCGAGCATTTGTATCGAAACTAATTGAAACTAGTGATGGGCATACTCGAATGATTCCAATAATCGAGATATTAGTATTCGAGTGATCTAAATAATCGAATGATCACTCGAGATATAAAAACAAAAAACAACACAAGTTTCGCAAGAGGAAACATCAACAGGAAGCAATTACTAATACTAACACAAAGCCAACGAAAATTCAATCAGTTGAGCAAACGGCTAATGCATTTATCGCAAACATTATGTGAGTGAAGTAGTAATTCATATAAAAGTTCTCGAATGTCGATTCTTTCGAAAAGTAGTAACTAATTATAAATTAAAGAGTAATGCTACTGTTTTTTCATTCGAGAGCTCTTGCAATGGAGATCGAGTACGGAGAATACGAAAAAGGCAGCTGCTTATCATTCGAATGGACAAAATTAAAAACACAGAACGAGCTATTATCTTTTCCTACTTAAATAATATAGAAACAGGTATTCTTCTCACACAAACTCACCGCCACCACTCACGAGCTGTGTGATTGTGGGTAGTGTGTTCGGTATTTAAGCATGTAGTTATGATGAGACATTTTGTTCTAAAATTAAAGCAAAAGTAAGTTGTTTGTTTTTTCCCGAACGTTACTATTTTTTTTCATTCGAGTTATGGGACTTGGGATTGCGCATCATTTCATTCGAATGAAAACACACACTCAAAAGGTTTTAATCACATTTGCTTTGCGACGAACGGGTTGACTTGGTATGTGCGTACAGCAAAGTGCGTTCTCTGTGTTTTATTTAGTAGTTGTGTGTGAGACATTTTGCTTTAGTGTCGAGTCGAGCGCATGCGAGAGATCATTCGAATGATTTGAAATGAAGAATCGAGATATCTCGAGCTATTGCAAGAATCGATTATAATCGTTTAAATCATTCGAATGCGCGCATCATTAATTGAAACGTATCGGTCATTACAGTGTTTATGGGATGTCAAAGGGAAAGATTATAGCGAACGAAACAAAAAAAATGCAACAATATGAAGTTTTACTGCAAAAGTATAGAGAAAAGTATCCTGATGCACAAAAAGCGGATGTCACCAGAAAAATAAATATACGTTGAGAACGAATTTTCATAATTAAAGGGAAATTATTTTAGGCAATTCCTCGTAAGTGGAGTTATCCATTCTCATAAAATTTTTATAATCGTCCTGTACAGATATTTTCAATTCATTCAAAAGATTTTCATGTGTGAACTGATTCCTTTTTTTAACCACTCCTTCATCCAAATTCTCTTTTTTCTCGACAATTTTTTTCTTTTTCCAAGAGCAATATACTATCGTCCGTTTCACTCATCGTACATCCGTACACCACGAAAACTAAGAAAAACTAAAAATTGCACGTCAGTCGATTGAACTGTGCAGGATTGAAGCTCCAATCCACACATACACGATGCATTATGTCAACCGATTGACCGTGTAAGGGCCGCTTAACAGAATGCATCCCACTTATCCGACTAACACTGCTATAAAGAAAGGATTACGAATTTTGTTTGGCTTCGAGTGCCTGACACACCAAAACATCCTCAAAAAAGAACCACCACCGACTTGCAGCACCTGCCAAAATATCCTCACATTCAATCACCTGCATGGTCCTTGCTCCCTCTCGTCCCACTAGCAACTACAAACCTTCAATCAATCCTCAAACATCATGGAAATACTTGAGGATCCTACCCAAGCCAATATAGAAACTATTTCGGAAATGTTAACCTTACTTAGAGTTAAGATATAATTTTTTATTACCGAAGAGCCGATAGTCTGCTGCTAGTGCTCTCAAATTAATGTTATTAGTAATTATTTTTTAATTTGTTATTGATAAAAATAAATAAAATAAATATGCACTGATATCAAACGCAAAAATCCTTTGATCCCGGTTTGACCGCTATAAGATGTTGCCTTCAGGAAACTTGGAATTATTGCAACTGCCTGATTTTTTATTACATATTTTCGTAAATAAAATAGTGTGTGGAGCAAAAGGGGCTGTGCATCCATCTGATGGTGCATGCATGCATGTTAAGTGTATGGCTTCTATTACTCTATGGCGCAGACGCACGGACCTTAGCGAAGGCGGCTGAAGATTGCCTTGGACGCAAAATGCTTAAAACGATTTTTGTTTTCATTTGCGTTGACGGTCTTGGGAAGGGGAAATTAAACAGCAAAATCTACGTGCTCAGTAGACCAAAGCCACTGCCACCGCGCCCACATCTCAACATTATATTGAAATCAGGATATTATGTGAAGTTTTTCGAAAAACCAATGAGGTTTATTTAAATTTTAAATTGTAACCTCGAATTGAATCTTTCATTATTTGTGTTTATCATTTGCGATATTTACTCAAACTAATTGAGTTTTGCCCGGTAGATGGCAACATTTGTTCCTGCATAAGGATTCGCTCTTTTCAAAACCCAAATTTATCTGCGAAATTTATAATTCCATTCCACATCCTGGCGCTTATTTGCATTTCATCAAAAGCAATTACCGTCACTTAACATTTCAAATCTTTAATTACTCTCTGCCACAGATAACAGTGCGCGACTTCGCGACTTCTCCCCGCATTCATTTAGTACCTATAGCTTAGCTACCAATTACAGACTCAACCCAAAGCGGCTGTTTTAAATTTTAGAAATAGCATAAATGCCGTTTTACAAGAAATAAACACGCAATACACCACATAGTTGTAAGCGTAGCGGCAAAAATTCCACAAAAAAGGAAAACAATAATTATAATAATTTTAAATGACATCAATTTTCCAAACCAACGACAGACTAATTAGGGACCAAACCCGCGCACAAGCAAATCTCTCTCTCACACACATATAAGCGTGAAGCGTTCAGGAGGAGCCGAAAAAACACACGGACTTGGAAATATTTTGGCATCTAATCACTTGTTTTCATCGCAAACGCAAATTATCGCATTGTTATCGTTCTCTTAGCGAGATAATTGGCGCTCCCTTAGCTTTCGCAAGCTGTCACCAACAGCAACCACCTCCGCTTCCCTCCGACGACGTCGACGACGAACAGACACACACACGTATTTGACGTTAAAATTCACCCCACATGCCAAAGTAATAATTTAACGCAATAATTAGCAAATATTAAAGCGGGTGGGAGCGCTTGGCATTTAGCGGTAACATACCTGAACCGCATTAATTTACCACCATCCACCCTCGATTATATCTACACCTTACCGCTGAGCTGTCAAATCAGATCCTTTTAAAGGTGCTAGCGCAGAAGAGCAAGACAAAAGCAGGAGCTAAACTTCACTGATGTTGCCTTTATCTGAGTTGGTCTGAGGTTGCAGCTCGTTCAAGGTGATTCAAATTTCTTTTGCTCTCTCTGCGTGTGGGTTGATTTGGGGAAATGAATAAGAAATTCAAAATACATGGAATAAAAATTTCCTATTTTTCTAAAAAAAATAACAATCAAAATTCCTACTTTTTCTTCTCCGTTGATTGAATTCGTTTGGAAGAATTTTTGCGTATAAGATTTCCCCACCCAAGAATTTGGCTTTCTGGATGGCTGAAATGTTTCTGGCATGGTTAACCGCAGGTGTGTACTTAACCAAATCCATTTTCTTTCGCTAAACATTTTGATGAACGTAAACTCTGGCAATGTAAATTTTGTGGCATAAATTGGAAGACAAAACAATAAAACACATATGCTGGAGGCACGTTCACAATTAATTAAAAGTCCTCTCGACTTGAGAGAAATCACTTCGATAACACGATGGTTTTAGAATTAAGAAAATGTTTGCAAATGAAAAAGGTGTGGCTTGGCATGGAGTGTGTCTTGGAAGCAAATGTTTCCAAATCCGCCACAGCAGGGTTACATTCAAAAGGCATTCCGTTAAGATACTAAACTATAGGCGAGGTTGATAAACTCGTACCGTGAGGATTTAGTTGGCATAGGTACACATCTGAGCAGCGTATATTTAAGTAATTGACAATAAAATAAAGGGAAGTGAGCAATTTTCATGGGAGTTATAACTTAAGAGGGGGGATTACTGATTTTGGAAACTTAAAATGGAGTTTAGATTAAGTTACGCAAATGGGAACGGAATGTCTATCCCTCCTCAGAAGACATATCGAAATGGAAAAATGGGATATCTACGAGTAGGTATCTACCTATTAAAATGGAAATTGGGGATTAAGTTTTTTGTTTTTATTGTTTAAATTAATTAATTGTTTAATTAATTAACGTCTCTGAGACGTATGATTATCTTTTACGTCTTAAAAAATATGATTATCTTTCTAGGGTTAAACGTGAACTCTGGTCTAACACAATGGTGGCAATGGTAGTGTATTCACTAAGTGATTGGCAGGTCGTGCGTTCGAATTCCGACCAGGGCCATGATTTTTATAGATTGAATACACACAACAAAAACAAATCTCCCTAAAGCAATTTAGGCGCCACCTGTTGAGAAAAAAAAATCCCATCGCACCAAACTTCTTTCCTATCCTTCTATTCTTTCATACAGTAAGTAGCACCCAGAAAAAGGCAATGAATCATTTGCTGGGAGCTACTTACAGCAACAAACAAAAATGCCTGCGCTGTGGTTTCCACTATAAGGGTACTGTGTTACTACAGAAAAAAAGCAATCCCTTTAGCGCACGCTAATTATAAAAAAAATAAAAAAATAAAAAATGACACTGTAGATGTAAGAGTGGGGTACTGTCATAACTGCCCTCTGGCAGAAAACCAATCGAAAGAATAATGTGTCATTTTACAAGGGAAAATAAATGAAGGAAATGTCGACTTTTTGTGCAACAAAAGCAAATTTCATAATTTTTGAGTTATGCCGCTGTTAATGTAAAGCAGCGATATATGCGAAAGTCCATTGTTAATGCTGATCACAGAGGCTCGAAGTTGGCAGTGCTACAGGCAGTAGTTTTGCTCAAAAGCTTGTAGGTATTTATCCTTTAATTAGCCAACGATCTTAACGTGTAAATTGAAATCTTTCGTTTGAAGATTACCCAAAGAAAAAAATAGAAATACAAAATATGCCCCGGACATGTCGCTGCAGACGTCTGGCTACGCAAACATTATGGATAGGATAATAACGGCACAGACGGTCTGTGCCAGCATCTTGCCAAAACCAAAATATGCTTGAGTGCGCAGTAACACTGAACAGAGAATGGAACAGCTCGTGCATAGTGCACTCACAGGCACCATTTCAGTGTGTCCGTTTGAACTAATAACTGTTATTGGAACTAAATGCCTGTTTACGAACTAACATTTACCACTGTTACAGATGCACTCCACTGCACTCCCTACCAAAGACTACCTATAGTAGACTGAAACTGAACTCCCTATAGTCTCTAATCAAGGAAAACCGAAATTCTTTGCAGACAAAAGAAAATATTCCCGTTGGGAGGCAGACGTCAATCGATGACTATTCATCACCTGCATAACTGTGTGGCGTGATCTCGTCAGGGTTGGTTTTTAGGAAAGAATATTGGAAACAAATTAATAAGAGTTAATGGCTGTAGCAATATGTATATGAGTAGTGAGGAATATGCCAATGGTGGCTTTCAGTGGCAAACCACGGTGTATTTTTTAATTAAAACAAGCCTTTTTGTTTCAATTCAGTTTTTTTATATTTCAATTTTAGACTCTTGATTTAATTTATTATGTGTCACAAATTGGTTACCTAAAGAAGCCAAAAAAAAACCAATTTCGTAATTCACGAGGTTCTTATATACGCCAGAAAAAACGAGGTTAGACCATTCATATGTGCCAACTTAGGTAATACGATGCATGATGATTTGACGTCCCTCTATTCGTCAGCATATGGTAACACGGTGGTAGTGTTCAGATCATTAGATTAGAAGTTATTCTGCAACATTCTCCCCGCCTTGAATGGTCGTAAGATCTTCAATCTTAGGTAGGGGACAGAGCTTGCTTAATGCCCTTGTAGTCGTGCCAGTCGCTGTTTTAAGAGTCGCCACACGAATGACTCCATCCTTTCCCTTGTGAAGTTCAGTAACGCGGGCTAGTTTCCATCTTAGTGGGGGCAAGTTTTCGTCCTTTAGCATCACCACATCATCAACCTGGAGTCCTTGGTTTGCCTTGCGCCATTTGGACCTTGCTTGTAGATTGTGAAGATACTCCTCTCTCCATCTTTGCCAAAATTGTTGAATCAGCCATTGCACTCTCTGCCATCGGGTTAAATAAGTCAGATTCTTGTCCCTAATATCTAAATCGGGTATGGATTGTAAATGACTACCAACTAGGAAATGCCCAGGTGTCAATGGTTGGAAATCTGACGGATCTTCGGAAAGTGGGGAAAGGGGACGGGAATTCAGGATGGATTCGATTTGAATTATTACAGTATTTAACTCCTCATACGTCAAGGAAGCTAAATGCAGCACATGCTTCATGTGACGCTTGGCAGCCTTAACTGCTGCCTCCCATATGCCGCCAAAGTGTGGTGACCTTGGAGGAATGGTTCGCCACTCAACGCCTTCTTGAGTCAACGCATTCGTAACTTCTCTTTGATGTTCTGGAGATGCCAACTGCAAATATAAGTCCTTTAATTCGTTTCTTGCTCCTATGTAGTTGGTGGCATTGTCGCTATAAATTATCTTACTTAGGCCCCTTCTACCAAAAAATCTTCTTAGAGCACCTAAAAAACTTGCCGTGCTCAGATCACCCACTAACTCCAAGTGCACTGCCTTTGTGCTAAAACAGATAAAAATCGCAACGTATGCCTTTATTGGAGTAGTTCCTCTTCGTTTGAAATGAATTGCGAATGGTCCACAAAAGTCAGTGCCGCTTACTGCAAATGGCCGTGACGGGCTAATACGATGTAATGGCAGATCAGCCATGAGTGGATAATCCGTCCTTGGCTGGGTTCTAAAACATTTAACACATTGACGTATGGTCCTTTTTGCCAATACCTTCCCATGGACTGGCCAGTATTGCTGTCTTACAAAACCCAGCAGTCCCTGTGCTCCCAGATGGTGATTCTTTTCATGAATATGCTGCATAACCGCTTCCGTGAATGTACTTCTAGCCGGTAGTAGAATGGGGTGCTTAAATTCATATCCAATTGCGGCATTTTTTAGTCGTCCTCCAACACGGATTATTCCATGATCATCTAGGAATGGGTTTAACGATGACATATGAGATCTCATATTCACCTGTTGTCCCTTCTGTAATTGTGATAGTTCACAAGCGAAGTGCTGTTTCTGCACAGCCCTTATGATAACGTTGATGGCTGCCTTAAATTCATCCAGTGTAATTTCCCCGAGTTGCCTCACTTCTTTCCTCATTCGGGCCATCGTATTTTTGATAAATCGTAGGACATAAGCCGCTGTGTGGATAAATTTTATGTAATTGTTTTTAAATTTGGTATGGCAAAATATGTCCATGAGCTCATGTACAAGGAGTACGTTTCTCTGTATCTTTCGCTCTAACTCTTCATCCGAGAGATTGGGTTTCTCTTTCCACGTGGGCCATTCTGCTTCTCCTTTATATAAAAAGGCTGGGCCAGAGAACCACATGTCACTATTAATCAGCTCCATCGGTGTGGACCCTCTTGACAATATATCTGCAGGATTGCACTTTCCGCTAACGTGGTGCCATTGATGAGCTTCAGATAGACCTTGAATTATTGAAACACGATTAGCTATAAATGTGGGCCATTGGTGCGTTTCCTCTGCCACCCAGTGCAGGACAATGCTTGAATCCGTCCAATAATAATATTTCCTAAAATCTTGTTTGGTAGCCGTCCTGATTTTATGGACAAGTTGCACCATCATTACGGCCGCACATAGTTCGAGCCTGGGCAATGTTATCCGTTGCTTATTGATTGGTGCTACCTTTGATTTCGCACAGAGCAAGTTCAAATACACATCACCATCCTTTGTTCGCGATCTAACGTACGCGCATGCCCCAAATGCTCTTTCGGAACTATCTGAGAACGCATGCAACTCTGCCTCATGGACATTATTCTTTAAGACGTGCCGCTTAATCGATATTTGCTCCAGATCGACCAGTTCTTCTCTGAAGGATAACCAAGCTTGATGCAGATCTTGAGGGAGAGCCTCATCCCAATGAAGCTTACTTTTCCATAGGCCCTGCATGAATATTTTTGCTCGTACTATTACCGGATTAATGAGACCCAAGGGATCATATAGCCTAGTCACATCAGATAGTATGTTTCTTTTGGTAACTCTACTGAGCCTTTGCAGATTGACTTGTATTTGGAAAGTATCGTTACGGGGCTCCCAAATTAAGCCTAACGTTTTTATTACATTATCCTGCTTCAATTGGAATAACTTTTCTCTGTCCTCTGCAGCAATGTCTTGTATGATTTCTTCTGCATTAGCACACCATTTTCGTAGCTGAAAGCCGCCTCGCACTAAAATAGATTGAAGTTCATATTTCATCTTAAGCACCTCTTCCATAGTGTTAGCGCCCGAGAGTACATCGTCGACATAGAAATTATTTTTGAGGACGTGAGAACCAATTGGATAAAGATCTCGCTCATCGTCGGCTAGCTGAGACAATACCCTAGCTGCCAGATAAGAAGCCGGAGCGGTACCATAAGTAACCGTGCAGAGTTTGTATATGTTTACTTGTTCATCCAGCGATTCTCTCCAAAGTACATATTGATATCTTTGGTCATCTTCGTGCATGAGCACCTGCCGGTACATCTTGGTGATGTCAGCCGTGAACACATACTTATGATAACGAAACTTAAGAGCAATGGAGAATAAATCCAACTGCATGACTGGCCCCACATGCATGATATCGTTTAGAGAAAGTCCGCTATCGGTCTTGCAAGAAGCGTCAAATACGACGCGTAACTTTGTGGAGGAGCTTTCTGGCTTGACGACGCAATGATGAGGCAAGAAGAAGTGAGGTTCGCTGTAATTTACATGATCAACAAGCTTCATGTGGGAGAGAGAGATGTACTCTCTCATGAACTCAATGTAATCTGTCGCTATGTTCAGATTTTTATGTATTTTTTTTTCTAAACTGATGAATCGACGCATTGCTGTGTTATATGAGCTGCCTAGTTCCTGTGAATCAATTTTAAACGGCAGTCGTACCTTGTAACGACCGGTTTGTAAACGTTCGAAGCTCTTGAGAAACAGTTCCTCACATATCTGCTCATTTTTTGTTAACGGTGCGGTTTCGATAATGTTTTCGGTCTTGGAGAATGAATTCATAATCTGTTCGAGGC
Source organism: Portevinia maculata (assembly GCA_949715645.1). Lineage (NCBI taxonomy): Eukaryota > Metazoa > Arthropoda > Insecta > Diptera > Syrphidae > Portevinia > Portevinia maculata. The sequence continues at coordinate 4,505,616 of OX454528.1, read as the reverse complement.
TCTCGCAATCGTCATCCGTGCAAAGATGACACGATGAAATGCTGTCGTGTTTGCCTTTGCCCTTGAATATTCCTGAGACTATCCATCCAAGAACCGAATTTTGAAGAATTGGCAAATTTTCATTTATGCGAATCTGTCCAATTGACAAAAGTGATAAGAAGTGGCTAGCACCAAGCAACAAATCAATGTGCTGTGGTTTATTGAATTGTGGATCTGCGAGGTTTATGTTTTCGGGAATACGCCAATCGGAAATATCGATTTGATTTTCAGGTACTAACTGTGTGATTCGTTTAATCACGATGGCTTCTACAACATGACTGATCTCGTTGAAACGCGACTTTATCATAATGCTTGTTTTTTGTTTAGAGGATATTGTATTGGCTCCTATACCAGATATAGACGTGTGAAATTTTGTTCGCTGTATTCCTAGGATCTGTGCAAGACGATCGGTTATGAGATTTAGTTGTGATCCGGAATCAAGAAGAAGACGACATGGAATAGGAGTGTTATGTTTGTCCAGAACATGGACAATGGCTGTGGCCAGTATGGTACGGCTTTGATCACCCGGAACAGTAGCCTGGAGGACTTTGTTATGGTCTTTGGCAACGTACTCATCTGCATTTGCATTAAGTGTGGTAGGAGCACGACTGGTGGATGGATAATTAGTTGTGTGGAGAATCGTATGGTGTGCCTCGTCACACTTGCGGCATGAGGACGATCGGCACGATTCGAGGTTGTGATCATTTTTTAGGCAATTGGCACAAATTTTCTGCTTATTTATGAATCCATGTTTCTCGTTTTGAGGTAAATTAAGAAATTTATAACATTTATGAATAAAATGACCTATACCATTGCAATACAAGCATTTGAGCCTACCTTGGTCTGCGTTTTTAGTTATGGCTAGGCTTTTGCCGGGGCAGCTTTTATTTGGCCTTGAAGATGAATTAGTACTGGTACTTGCCTGTGTATTAACTGTTGAGGAATAGCACTCCAGGACTTGGCATCGCTTTTCAATAAACTGCACTAATCTGGAGAGCGGTGGTAGGGTATCGGTTGTGCATTCTTCTTGCCATTTGTTCCGGGTGGCCATGTCGAGCTTAGAGACAACAATGTGGATAATGACGTCGTCCCACTTGTCGGCTGGGCGTCCGAGTGATAATAAGGCGCGTAGATGACCCTTTGTTTCGTCGATGAGTTCTCGAAGACAAGCTGCGGATGGCTTATGAACTGCTGGAGCTTCAAATATTTTGCGTATGTGTTCGGAGCAGATGACTCGTTTATTTTCATAGCGGTCAACAAGAATTTTGACTGCTACATCGTAATTTACTTCGTTGATTTCTAAAGAGTCAATTGCGCGGGCGGCGCTGCCACCAAGCGATGATTTTAGATATTGAAATTTTGACGTTTTATCAAGGGAAGGATGGGAATGAATAAGGGATTTGAAAGATTCGTGAAAATCCAACCATTTTGTGATCTCACCTGTAAAATAGGGCAATTTTATTTTGGGTAGTTTCAATTGTTCATTTGACTTAAATTGCATGCTCACATCAATGTCCTTTTTAATTGGTTGCTTTGACTGAATTCTTACCATGATTTGGGGTTGAAGAACGTAGTAAATTTCTTCGTACATGGCACGAATATCCTCCTTGCTTGTAACTTCCTCTTGATCTAGTTCTTCGATCTTACCTTGAAGCTCTTCGAAGGCGGTAAAGCTGTTGTCGAGTGCAGCTAATCGGAGTTCCAGTTGTTGCACTGACACGTCGTCTGGCATGGCAGCTACGAAGTCCTTGGCACGCTCAATTTGTTTGCACGCTACGGTGCGTCGACTTTTCAGTGCATCAATTCTTCTAGCAGCCTTTGTTAATGATTCTTCCGTCGGCATCGTGGCTTTTGGTTATGTGTAAAGTGATGAATGCGTAATCGTCGATAATTACGATATGATTATGTGACAATCACGTCGGGGTCACCATGTATTTTTTAATTAAAATAAGCCTTTTTGTTTCAATTCAGTTTTTTTATATTTCAATTTTAGACTCTTGATTTAATTTATTATGTGTCACAAATTGGTTACCTAAAGAAGCCAAAAAAAACCAATTTCGTAATTCACGAGGTTCTTATATACGCCAGAAAAAACGAGGTTAGACCATTCATATGTGCCAACTTAGGTAATACGATGCATGATGATTTGACGTCCCTCTATTCGTCAGCATATGGTAACACGGTGGTAGTGTTCAGATCATTAGATTAGAAGTTATTCTGCAACACACGGAGTGGGCAAAAAGTGGAAGTTCATGAAAGGAGATAACTTTATTCAATTTTCTGGGTTTAAAAAAAAATCTACACAGTACAACTCTTCATTCCTATCGCTTACAAACTTGGTCTTCCCCGTTTGATTTGTATGTGTACATATATGTACATTCTACTCCTGGCATTCTTTTCTTGTCTTTTTTTGCCTTTAATGGCGGTGAGGCTATGATCGGGATTAAAGGGATCATAACCCTCCCACTTAACTGCATCCCTACTGGTCCGACAGTGGGGTTTGCCGCTTTCACTTCAAAAACTATCGGCACACTTCCCGATTATGAATCACTTCATCCACTCAGGCCAATCAAATGCTGTTGTTGTTGTAGGTATTTGTGTGATCCAGGCATTTTTAGACCTGCCTCTCTTTAAACAAAGAATTACCAAGGAAGACGGCCGCGCTCCATTTTCTTGGACGTGAAGGCTTCCTCGAATTTTCGATCTTATTTTTCGGTTAAGTTGTGTTAATCTCAGCTGCTGTTAATTTCCACGTCATTCACCCTACACTTACCTACGCAATGATTAATGTTCGCAGCACAGGTTGCTTCGCTTTAGATGATCGCAGTTATTTTAACTTTTCGTACTTGAGAATACAGTACGAACTCGGTTATCGCAACCCGCGATTCGCGCAACTCCTCGATTTTCACAACACTAAAGTCGTGGAACTTCTTGACTCTATAAGTGCCACTTTTCAATACATTTACCTCGATTAGTGCAACTTCTTGCGTTTATTCATCTATTTTTTATTTGTATATTCTCGTTTTGTTTCGTTGTTTATGCCGTTATTTCACAGTTATATAGTTTTGTTTGGAACTGGACCAATTTTTTTATAAAGACAAGGTTGCGCAAAAGTTGTCACCCGGCTGTAATTTTTTTTTAATGAAAAACTTCGATTCTACTTTTGGATTCTGTTTATTGATGTCTTAAATTTTAGATAGGCTAATGACTTTTGCCCCACCTAGTACAACATAGTAAAATGGCTGTATCATAATTTTTTATATAAAAAAATGTAACCCGGTAAGTGCAACAACCTCGGTTATTGCAACTGCCTCAATTTCTATTAGTTGCGTAAATCGAGTTTGTACTGTACCTACTACGACTTTGTATATACTACCTCCTCTTAATCCCTATTTCCTAAAGCTGTTATTCTGAATTATAAGGTACCTAATCAAAAACTCTTCAAGTGCGAGAATTAAAAATCGATTTTCATCTCAAAACGTAAAGCAAGCATTAGCATTACGACGACGCAAGTTACCGATTGTAGCAGTCAACCCAACACAAATTTCCAATTATATTTTAAATCCCATCACACCACAGACATCATATTTTAACGGGAATATTTCCAAAAACGAAGTGACAGTACCGCAATATTTGCAAAATATTTCCAAAATTCAAAATGTTTCAATGAACAACTGTCAAATTAAATTCAGTTGCCCGCAGCGGCAAAAAAGAAAGACACAAAAATACTGGATTTAGGAACACTTGCCATGGCAAACGAAAATGGTGAAAGAACCGAAAACGTGTGGGTAAATAGTTTCGCTAAAATCCTTTAATAGAAATGTTTCATGTTGTTGTTCTTTGTTAAATTTTACCTGCTATCACAAATTTGTCCCTCTATTTTGAAAATCATTATGGAAACAGTGTTTAAATGACGAAAATGCCACCCCTTACTACAGTGGCTGACTATAGTTAGGCTCCTGATTCGGATTTTGTTGGTCGGTGAACCCAACAAGTACCGTGACACATTATATCTAGTACATCGTGCGTAGCGACATATTGTCAAATGCATACCGCACACATAGGTCGGTTAGGGATATATTTTCCTATCATGCATTCGCTTCGGGCTTATTGAAATTTATCCAGCACTTTGGTGGGGTTGGAAAACATCGGTGACGACGATGCCAGGGTTTTGTAAACGGCGCGGCGGCCGAGCGGAAAACAAACTGCTAAATCCTAATCAGGGAGGTAATTTTCGATGTCATTTGCTTGACCAGAATTTCAATACGATTTGCATCGTTGACATCGACTACGAGGTCTAAATGAGTTTGCATAGCATTTTGGCGTCGGATTTTGGTTGTACTTGGATATAAGGATATTTGCGGGGCGGCTTGGTAGTGTTTTAGATTCTCATACGCCTGCTAAAAAAATAGAATAGTGAATTGGTAACTATTCATCCAACCAGCCAGCCGTAACTTGAACAAACAAATTTAGGCAAATCGTTTTAGTATAAAGCGAATAAAATTTAAAAAATAAAGTGTCTCGACTGACAAATGATGTACACCCCGAGGGATAGACTGGAGAATATCTACACCAAAGGGAATGACGGTTATCCTTAAAAACATTCAACCATTCAAAATAAAAACATTTTCTTTCCAGATTTATGCTAAACGCTGCCAAACATGGCTCTGTATTTGATCGGATCCCAATGGAGTAGATTAAGGTGAAGTGACAAGTGACACTCAGAGTGACACCTACAATTAATAGTGATGATATAATACAACACTGTGGTACATCCGTTTTGAGTATCAAATGGCAACAAATACTATTGATTGAGAATTCTGTAAAAAGACTTTAATGGAAAGTAAGGAAGTTTGTTTTATATTTTTTCCAGAGGCAGGCATATCGAGTTGATGTAGGCCTACCCTTCCTGGGAAAAGAATTAGAATTTAGAGAGAATAGGTGTAGTTTTATCTTATCGATGGTTCGAACTAGCTTCTATAACTATTCCCGAAGAAAAAAACAATAAATGAAATGAAATTGCAAGTCAAGTACATTCAAATTGAAAACCAATTCGTTGCTGGTTGCCGGTTTGAGATGTTGGTGACCTCGAATAAATTGTCATAACATAGGAACCAAGGACGACATCAGGGGTAGCGACGGTGTAGAGGTTAGTGTGTTGGCTTTTTACCTGTGCAGTGCGGTGCAGGGAAATAACTTCACGGGCAATAACTTGACATAGGCAATAACTTCACCTCGAGTGGGCAATAACTTCACATTTTTTTGTAAAGTTATTGCCCACTGATGGTGAGCAATAACTTCACCGTAAATTTTGTGAAGTTATTTCCCACCTATAATTTGAGAATTTGTCTAATATAACTAAAGACCCTTGTACCCACTCCAAATCAAACAGTGACACCAAGCAGGGGGTTGCAGGGGGGCAATATCCCCCCCCCCCTCATATGCATTGCACTGTTTATGGGATTAGTTGCGAAATCGCAAGTAGATTCCATACACAGTTCAATACCTATGGGGGGGGGGGGGCATACTGCCCCCCTGCAACCCCCCTGCTTGAGGTCACTGTTTGATTTGGAGTAGGTGCGAGGTACGGTTCTTGATTTATCATAAAATCTTAAGAGAATTTATTTCCCACAAAAAAGTGAAGATATTGCTCACCTATTGTGGGCAATAACTTCACAAAAAAAAGTGAAGTTATTGCCCACTCGGGGTGAAGTTATTGCCCGTGAAGTTATTTCCCTGCACCGTGCGATGCAGGTTCAATGTCTATGGGGAACAGCAACATAATGCCACCCATTGATGGAGAGAAACGAGTGACGACACCTCTTTGGGACAATACAAAGTTAAGGCTGTTGGAAAAGAATTCCTTCTCGGATTTAAAAGAACTTTCCTTCCTGCTATTCTTGAAAAGACATTTACAAGTTTATAAACACCGCGACGTGGAGTATTGGGTATATCGTCTCATTATTTCACTGTCAAATTCTGCTTGAACGGTCTGTCGAAAGCCTTATGAGGTTTCAATGGCCCATATATAAGAGTTATTTCTGGCTGGCTTGTACGTTCTTGCTCATGGGTTTTACAGCATGGGAGTAATAACCCCTTGAATTGAACACTCTCTTTTGTGTTTGCCCTTATTGATTGATTTATATTTATTTAGATAGTTTATCGCTATTTTAACAATTTTCTAATCGAGTTAATTACTCGACAAACGTCTATCCTGTGACTTACTTTTTTTGTTTTTTAAACATAAGGTATCCATCATATCTATCTTCTATACGCAATATACCTACATACAGACATTATATAAAAATGAATCCTTGTTCGTGTGCCCTTAATACGCTCACAAACCGCTCGGCGGATTTAGATGAATTTTTGTATGTGCGTTTTTGATGGTGTCAGGATGAATCTTAGCAAAGTAAGGTTTATTTACGATTAACCCTAGTATGCGTTGTTAGAAATTAACAAAAAGCAAAAAGAACACTTTTGGTGATTAAAGAGAGAATTGTTTTCAATAATAAAAAAATTAATTTGTGAAAACCAAAATTCAGCACTAAAGACAAATTGCTTAATTTGTTCAAATTTAGTTTCTTTTTAGTTTTACATTTAGGTGCGCAGTGGCGCAAAGGTCAATCCCGCCGGGGGCCAAGTAACGCCCTACAGTTTCTTTCCTCTGCCCCACCTCTTACGGACGTCTGACAAACATCCACGAGTATCAATTGTCATGAGAAGCTTGTCGAATTAGCCGTTCGGATGCGATTTTAAACTGTAGGTCCCTTCTACTTCGCACAAGCAAATAATTGGAGAAGCTAAGTTTTAGGCCATGTATGGGCCGTTAATGCCTAATATTTATTTATTTTTCTTAACATTTAGGTGAGATTGGGGACATTTTAGTTTCTACTCTAAATGCAGCGCTTCCAACGTGCACCTGAATAAGCTGAAACGGCTACTGCTCCTCGGAAGTAAAGATCACCCGAACGCCCGTCTCCACAATGTTTTCTGAATTAAGTTTGGACAAATATGTTTCAAGGGTTTCTGCTTTGTGGATTAAACGGCAGACTGCAGCGCCCCTACATGTGTATCTCAACTCTTAACACCTTTCGCAATTGAGCCAGAAATTTGAAATTCTGCGCCGATATTTTTCTAGGGTACATATCTGCATTTGAATGAATTATGCATAGATATTTTTCAGGGGCCTTTGCTTGTCTGGTGTAAAAATCGCCGCCTGCTCTTAGTTTATTTCAAAAACAGTAGGTAGTTTATTTTGCAGTCGTGCAAAATATACTTTGTGAAGTACAGAAGGAACATTTTTATCATTTTCATAGTCGTACAAACAACGATTTTGAGTGTTTTTTGCGTTCTATTTTTTTAAAATACAGTCTCTGAAAATAATCAAAGTAATATGCTTATGTTTACTTGTCCAGACCAATAGGACTAGACTAGTAGACGACATTGTTTTTAGGACTAATGCAGATCTTTCAAAAATCGATGAATGGTCTTCAACTTAATCCACCAAAATCGCAGGTAATCTTAATATCCAAAAAAACCTCATGACACTAAAGAACTTCCTTCAATTGTTCTTAACGGTGTAGGTTATTATTTACATTTGAAATTCATGGAAGTTGTAACTAATCTGGGTTTTCGCATCAATCGTTCGCTATCACCAATTTTTTTAACTGCACAGTAGGGCGAATTTATGGTGGGTTACGTAAGCTGTGGTTATTTGCGAGCTTTACTCCAGTTGAGACGTAGACCAGGCTTATAAAATCCCTTCTTGTGCCTTACATTGAGTATGCATCCGCTGTTTATTGCAAGCTTGATTCTTTATCGCTGCATAAACTTACAGTTGCTTTCAATGATATGGTTAGGTAGGTTTATGGCCTTCAACGATACAATCATATATCGAACTATAACAAAAGAGTGGTCGGTTGTACACTTCAGCAGTTTCTAGATGTTAGATGTTGTGTCTTTCTGCACAAAGTAATTTACAATCAATCGCCACCATATCTATTTGAAAAGCTTCAATTTGCCCGCTCTTCCAGAACTATTAATATAATTACACCCCCATCCAATTATTTAATCACGTCTCGTCATTTCTTCGTTGATGCCACTAGACCTTGGAACTCTTTGGCCAATGCAACAAAACAAATAACTGGGGCTACTCAATTCAAAAAGTCTGCGTTGGAGTAGGTACTTTTCTTAAAAAAGCAACAACTCTCAAATTTCTTGTACTCCTTTTCCCCTTTCTACCTTCCCGCAAGTCTTTTCATTATTATTTTGTGTATTATTTCTTATTTACTAATTTTTATAGTGTAGGTCTAACCATCAAATGTTATCCTCTATTGTTTAAGTACTATAAAAGACTAAGTCTTACTTGTACATGATGCTCAATAATAAAAACAAAAATGAAATATCGCACGATCGTGAATCCCACACGAACCCCAAATTGAACAGAACTCATGTAAGGCACTCTCAGAAACGTCAAAACTGCAGAGGTTTATAATTTAAACAGCTGAAAAATATCACCGCATCAAAATTAGAGGTAATGTGGCGGTAAGCGATTTCTTTTCTTTTCTGCCTCTTTCATCTGTCAGCGAATGGCGAATCTTAAGACGTGTTCAGAAGGACATGGCGCTCGCGCCATGCTGAATTGAAGTACGCGATAAATCATGAAGCTACCAGTAAGCTCATTGCGATAGCATTTTCCTTTATTGAAAAAATTACGAAAATTTAAATTGGTGGTCTGACAGACCAACGCGCGTGTATACGAAGGTTAAAGAAGGAAAAATATTAATATTCGCGAGCTAATCAAAAATACAGAAATTTTACTTTTCATTCGATCGCAAACGAATTGAATTTGTTTTTCATTTTCAGAACATTGATAATTTTTATTGCCTACCAACAGCTTTATAAAATCACTACGACACATATTGTACCGTCCTCTATATCTTCTTCCGCCCGAATTACACTCCATTGCAAACTAATTGACCAACTAGAGGGCTATTAATTTTCAACCAAAAAATATTTCTCATGGTGAAGTGAACTAAGCAATATGTTCCGATATTGAATTCCATTCGTTAGACAATTTATTTTGGAACCTTCGCTCCTCTAAAGCTTTATTGAAAAAGTTTTTAGTTGCACATCATGGAACTTTCTCTCGATTACAAAAAAATAATTAAAATAATAATTAAATTCCGAAAAACATTCCACTCTACCTGCATTCGCTTAACGCTTGGCTACGTAGTGGTCTTCTTCATTTAAGTAACTCTGACTATGATTCAGGATCACAATTGACAGCGAAATAGAAGCAAGCTACCTATTACCCAAAAAAGTATCCAAAATAACAAACGAAACTAACCCTTTTTTTAGAGGAAATTTATTCCACAAGCACATTAACCAGGAGCAGGAGAAGCGCTACTACAATGCACGAGTGCATTTGTTTCGCAAACGACTATCACCATCCCAACTACAAGTGATGTTATGAAAACTGTTTTCCATGTTTATTGGGAGCCTTTTTGGCATCATATGCATCATCAATGCTGAATAGGAAGAGGAACCACAAAGCTGAGTATTTTGCATACTCTCACTCATACTCGGGTATGTGTGTTTCGTTACAATCCTTTGGCAGCCCAACTTTATACAGGCATAGGTAATGAGGTAAGTACGAGGAAAAGGAGTTTATCGTTTGTCGTCGATGCCTTGTTGGTTTTTCTTGTAAGTTATGCCGTCACGCCCCGGCCAATGTCGACGGCAGCGGCGGCGACGAGGCTTTAACATATTCAAAGAACGCTCATTCAAGGTGATAATGTAATAATCTGTGAATTATCCTATTTTCTTGATGTTCCTGAAAGGAGTGCTCCTGCTGGGTTTCTGGTTTCATTTTTCTGGCATTATTTATGGGAGGGTTTGTAGGAGAAAATGTAAACTCGCATGGAATATAAATAAACGAACATTTTGCCACATACATGGTGCTCGAGTGAAGCCGAAGTTCATAGCCTTTTGGTGAGGGAGTTTGGTAAGGGAACGGGCAGATTGTAATAATTTTAGAAAATCCACTTAAAGAATTATTGCGAGGCAGTGAGAGATAGATGGCGGCTCAGCCCTACCAAGAAAATTTCCATCATGTTAACCAAATGGGAGAGTGCTTAACATCGCGTCCTTTCGGCGTCGTCGTCGTTCGCGGTTGTCTGCAACCACGTACGGTGGTTAACGCAGCAGCAGCAGTAGCGTTACAAAATTCCCTAGGAAACCCACCTTGGTAGATGCCTTATCTTGTTGCAGAGGCAAGTTTAGGCCACATTGTTGTTGTTGCCGATGCTACTGATGTCCTTGCTCAAGCAGAGAGGCAGCATCACAACAGAGCCGACATTAAAAATGTTCCATCACAAGCAAAGTGAAGGTGTAAGCACCACCTTAAGGCTGCTTAAGTCTTTAAAGATGCTCTTATAAGGTGTTTTTGTTTGTTTTTAGATGTTGGGTAGTGATAGTCATCATTATTCGAAGGGGAGCTGAGAAATGGTCGAGTGCTACGTTTTTTATTACCTTTTCAAATAGTGTGGATCCCCCATTGTATGTCAGAAGAGGACTGTGTATGCTGTGTTGAAAGAAGTGATTTAGTTTAAGAGAATGAGTAACTTATGAGTGATGTAATGTCAGATGAATGCAATGCTTTGTTGTTGCCACAAAAAAAGGGGGAAAAGTAAGTTGTGCTTCTGTAGCGATCAGCGCATAGATGGCGCAATAACGATTTAGAGGAAAAAAAAAAGAAAAGTAGCCATCTTGTATTTTTCGAGAACAAATTGTTAATAGTAAGAAGAAAACGAGCACGAGACAACGTTGCAACTACGAGTATAAGGCGTATTCTGTAATTACGCACATAGTTTTAATAATTGAACTTTCAGAAATATAAATTAAATAAAGACCAATTTATAAGTTGAAGTTATCGCATCATTTAATTGTTTCGCTGTGAATAGAGAAATCAATCCCGGGATCCCGGACGACTTTTGCTCTTAAACGATCTCGGGATTACTAGTCACCAATCCCGGGATTTTCGGGATTGAAGACACTAAACTTTTAAAATACAAATTACATGTCATTTAGTCACCAACAGTTTGGCATCATTTTTACACATCAAAAGATGGCTGTGCTGAAGACTTTGGGAAGTTCAACTAAATCCAAAGTGGGAGGTGAACTAAGTATTGCTTCGACTAGTCGACAATCAAGAGAGAAGCAAACGGCAGGACCCACCGGTTAAACGCAAAATGGATGATTACTTTTTAAAAACTGATACTGACACCCTGGACAAAGTTTTGTCACGTATGACGGCTTTGGACGGACTGGCGTTTGTCACTTATATTAAATCAGCAGACTTGAGAAAACTGCTGATTTCCAAAGATTATAGAGATTTACCTAAATCGGCAGCGACAATTTGGAAACGTGTGGTTGACTATAGCCTTCTAAGAAGGCACCAGATTACCACAGAAATTAATAAATTAAAGCAGATGGATGAAAGATTTAGCTTGACAATCGATGAATGGACCTCCCATGCTAATAAGAGATACATGAATATTAATGTGCACTCGCGTAATAAAATCTGGAGTCTGGGAATAACTCGTGTTTCTTTATCACTAAACGCGAAAATGTGTATATAAAGCTGCTTAGGGATCGTCTCGCCCTTCACAACCTTGCTCTTGAAAAAGATATAGTCGCAATTGTCACTGATGGACCAAATGTTATGATAAGTGTGGGAAACCAGATTGACATTGAGCATCAAATTAGCTTTGCGCACGGTATACATTTGGCTGTTTGTGACATCCTTTACAACACAAAAGGATTAGTTGAAAACGAACTAGAATCAATTTTGGATGGATCAACAAACTATACAATGGATAATGAAGATGAAGACAATAACGGCCATGATATCGAGGATTTAGTTTTGATTTCCCCACATAATGCAATCGAACATGTTCGAGATTTCACAAACGAGCAAAATATAAATGCAGTCATTAAAAAAATTCGCAGAGTAGTTGTGTACTACAAAAGGTCGCCGACAAAAAACGATGAGATTCTCCAAAAATATGTTAACGCTGAACATAGAAAAGAGCTGTCATTACTTTTAGATTGCAAGACTAGGTGGAATAGCCTTTTGATTATGCTTAAAACTAGCATTCAAAAGGACTTAATTGATTTTAACTATTTTGTTCAGCTAAAAGATGCTGATTTTGATTTAGCAGGTGAAATCGTCGATGTTCTTACTCCATTAAAACTTCAGCTTCAACAGCTGAAGCAATCTGCCGCCAAGATCAATTGGCCAGTAAAAATATAATTTTGGCCAAAAAAAATGACAAAATGTCAGATTGAAAATTAGCTTCGGGATTGAAATCCCTAGCTGTGATACAATAAAAGACCGACAAGGCACCACGGCAAGCAATACTTCTTACTCTCGCTGGTGGCATGATGAAAAGTTGAATATGTTTATTGAAAGGGGAACTTTGTTGCTAGGTTACTTTGTTTCTGCCTAATTTGTTTATATGGAGAAACGAATATACTGGGTGCGGCAACATCACTTGTTTGGAATAAATAGAGACATGATCTATAAATCAATAGAAATTATTGACCCTATTCTGTTAAAGATATTCAACACATCTCTTCAATCTGGAATTTTTCCACAAAACTGGAAAGAATCAGTAGTTGTACCGGTGGAAAAAGTTGTTAAAACGATAAAGGGTGAGCAATTCCGCCCTGTTAATAACTTCCAACCTTCAAAAAAAATTCTGGAAAAATTAGTGGTTAACCAACTACAAAAATATGTGGAAACGAACAAGATAATAATTTTAGAGCAAATCACTCGTGTGAAACGGCTATTAATTGGTTAATGTTTGAGTGGAAGAATAACATAGATGACGGTCACTCAGTCATAGCAGTTTTCTTGGACTTTAAAAGAGCCTTTGAGACCCTTGATAGAGGTATCTTAATAAAAAAAAATAGAAATGTATGGTACGAGTATAAGAGATAAAGAGCTTAAGTGGTTTGAATCGTATTTATCGGGAAGTTCGCAAAAGACCAAAGTGAATGATGTGTTTTCAGAATCAGTGAATGTGCGACTCTGTGTTCTTAAGGGTTCGGTGTTGGGAGTATACTTTTTTTACTCTATAATAGTGATATTTAGAGCTGCATAAAGTTTTGTAAGATTGTACTGTTTGCTGATGATACGCTTATTTACATAAGTGCAACGAATGTTGACCTAATGTGTGAAAGATTGAATGTGTACTTACTTACTTAGACAATATAAATAATTGGTTAAAAATGAACAAATTAAAGCTGAATGTGAAAAAGTCAAAATTGTATTTTATTATTTTGCGCATGGATGGGGACGTTATTGAATGAGTGGATAAAAGTAAATATCTTGGCGTCATATTAGACTTCAAACTAAATTTCAAGGAACATGTTGACTACATTTGTGGAAAAATCGCAAGAAAAATTGGGTTCCTAAAAAGAGTGAGAAAGGAACTTACATATAGCCGCTTGAAAACCAAACTGACATAAGTCAAAAAAAACATACATTTTCAGAAAAGCCATTTGAAGTTTTGCATAACTTATAAAAATTATTTTAGTTTTGAATTTCAATGAATAGATACCAAAAAGTTGTAAAGTAAAAAAGTATTATTTTTTTTTCTTCTTTCAAGTTGTATATTTAACCTTCCGTCGGGCGCAACTGATCTGACAGGCACAGCTGCTAAAGATTTGCGTACCATTCCACAGTTTTTGGCGCAAAAAATGCGAACTTTTTATTACCTTCATATTTGTGCATTCCCCACTCAAAAAAACAATTCAGTTGTTGATTGAACGACTGGAAGTAAAGTTTGTGAGCATTTTGATCTAACAAGCACATTGCGCCCGTTCTTGCAATTTTTTCAGAACATAAACTTTAATTCTGTAAGCATTGCTTTTGGTCCGTTATTTTATATTTCTTTGTCTAATTTTTTCTGCATTTAATTCTTTGGTTTCTATATTAGTTTTTGGGAGATAATGTGATTTTTAAATTTTTTCTATCAAGAATTGAATATGGCATACAAAAAAAAAACGTATAATCTTGAAAACCCTGAGCACGGCTGAGTTTCTCAGGCTGTTAGAAGACGATGAAATCGACCTTATCGAAGATTTTGGTGAAAGAAGCAGTGGTGAGAGTGACACTGAAGACTCTATAGAAACCCGAGAGGTAGATTCTGAAACAGAGCAGGAAGATGAGAGTTATATGGAGATGGAGTTGAACAATAATAAAAACTGTTTTACGGGAAAAGATAAGGTGACAAAGTGGTTTCATGTCCCAAATTCAAGTCGGATACGAGCTCGAGCTCATAACCTTATCATGCATTTACCTATTGAGTGTTGGAGCTGTTTCCTCAGTGATGACATCTTGAACACTGCTGTTACATTTACAAACCAGTATTATAGAAGTAATAAGCCTGCGCTGTGGTTTCCACTATAAGGGTACTGTGTAACTACAGAAAAAAGAAATCCCTTTAGTGCCCGCAAAATTATAAAAAAAAGAAGAAATAAGCGAAAGATTCGATCGGGAAAAGGATGCTAAGCTCTTAGACAAAATTGAGTTTCGGGGAACAAATGGTGATGGTGTTGATAAATTTGGCTTAGTTATGAACATAAAGAGGTTTAAATTTATAACACGATGTCTGAGATTTGATGACCGCCTTACACGAGAAGAAAGAAAAAAAATTAATTTCGTTATTATTTATATTTGAATTTACTTTTATTTTCAATAAATTAAAAAAATTTAGACTTAAAAAAGCGTTGTTTTTTTTGTGGAAAATATTTGTTTATAAAAGCTTTTATTTCTACAGTCAAACATCAAACAAAGCTATTAATAACTTAAAAAACTAGATATGGATCTGTCAGGCACAATGCGCCCGTTCATGTCCATATTACTATTGCGCCCGACGGAAGGTTAAGTTACTACAAAAAGCCGTTTTTTTAAAAAAAAATGTTGACTTGTGTCGTTTCGCATCCAAATTGCTACTAATTTTTTAAAAAAAAGTGTGAAAAAGTGTCGTTTTGTTTTGAAATAAAACCATTTGTATTTTTTTGCGAACGAATAGTCGAACGAATAGTTCCCTGATGTACACGAGCTTAACATTTTTTAATAGTTTACCAACTACAATAAAGGATGAATCAAGCTTTGTGGTGTTTAAACGTAAACTTACGGATTTGATTAAAAGCAATTCCTAAGTCGTTTGTGTCACTGCATCTTATGTTTCCTAGTTGTGCAGTGTGTTTTGTTTATAAAAAGATATGTACTATATTTTTATGTTTCAATGTACTCGTATAACTGTATATATAAATACAAGGAGTTTGAACGTTGTGTGTGAATAATAATAATGTTTTTATTATTCAGCATATCATAAGGGCTAGAACAAGGTCTATGCTCCAACAGAGCCTAATCCCTTGGTTTTCTTTTACCGGGATAGGTATGTTCCAGCTCCCTGCTGAGATGAACGAATGAAATAACTCTATATATACTTCCTTTTTTTGAAATGACCGCCTTTCAGGCTGAAGGGGTCTCAGCACCCTGTGTTATGCATCACCCTGGCACCGCTTTACGCCTGAAGTAGACTATAGGCATTTTTCATAAAAGGACTCCGTCTTGGAAGTCGGTACCTCTGAATCCTTTCGGGGTCTGTCTTTGTCTCCCTCTCTCTGTCTGTCTGTCTGACAGTAAAGCAGTCAGTCAGTCAGTCTGTTTGTCTGTATGTCTCTCTCTCTCTCTCTGTTTGGATATTCTCGCTCTTTTTTACCTTGGGGATGTTTTCCACAAACAAAAAAACAAAAACCCATTTGACTTTAACTCGGATGGCTCGTCTGCACCATTTTGGAGTGATAGCGCCGATACGTCTTTCCAGATGCCGTCTTAAGGCAGGTGGTTTGCGCCATCTGCTGGAGAGTCCCCGGCAAATCTAGCTATTTTTTGACAAACTGGGTTACGTAACTTGTTAACTTTTGTTTGTCAGGCGCTGTATGCCGCCCTATAAAGCAGACGTGTATACTCAGCAACTAATTGGCAAACAAACAAAAAAACAACATAGGGACGTTATATAACATTTAAAGGATTTTATAAAAAAAAACGAAGTTTTTGTAAAGAAAACGCTCCCTAGCTCAAACTTTGGTTTTTCAATAAAATTGTTTTATTTAATTGTGGGCGTATCAGTAAACGGATTTAAAAAAAATTAACACAAGAGCATAAATGGCCCCTAGAGAGTATATATTATAAATTTCTGCTCTCTCTGTTGGCGGATTTCAAAAATTCGTAAACTTGATTATTTCGGGACCCTAGAGAGTATATGGTTAAAATTTCAGCGCTCTAAGCCCAGTTTAAAGGCCTAATTTTTGCCGACAGACGGATGGACGGACGGACGGACATGGCTAGATCGACATTACCTACTATCGATGCTGATCATAAATATAGTAACTTTTAGGGGTATACGGTCAATATTAAGGTATGTTGCAAACTAAGCGTCAAAATTAATATGCCCTTAGAATAGGGTATAAAGAAGCTGGTTGCTGGCCTTAAGGCTGAAACGCAGGTCCTTAAAATCAGCGAAAAATCACCACAGCGTACGGAATAGTAAAAGTGTTGTACCAATTTTTGCAACTCTTAAGGTGTTTTTCTATTTTCGTATAGAGGAGAGCTCGAGTACGTCGACCAAGCCGAGCGTGCTCAAAGCGTTCTTGTGTGTTTATGAAACACAATTGAGCACTTAGCTGTCATATGATTAACAATAATTTTTATTAAATTGTACTACGATATACTTGAGAAAAGCAACCATCGAATGACATTTTAATTGTTTTCGTTTTTTCGTTCTCTCGATTGTCCCCCTCCTGTAAGTCTATCGTTGGCTGTGTTCTGTTTTTTACTAAGTCTGCTCAGTTAATTTATTCTGAGCTCATAGAGCGCGCTATCATTAAGCTCTCAACGGAAAATTAACTTCAATTTCAAACCTCTGATGTGTCTGAGCTGGCCTGAACTAACTAGGAAACACGCCTTGAACTATTTTGTTCTTATCGAATGTATTTTTTCTTTAATGCCTCGTCAGCACTTTTGAAATTGATGCTCGTTCGTTAATGGATTGACACTGTTCAATAAGGTCACAGTTATAGTCATACGTAAAATGAAACCAACAAAAAATTGTTTTGCTTTTTCGAAGCACTAAAGCTATAGTTTAACCCAAACTTGGTTTGTCATGAATTTCAAAACGAATCTTAGCAACAAAAATGTAGCCATTAGACGTACGGAAAACTTGTTCTGCTCTGACTGAGCTCTAAGACGCAAACATACTTATAGGAACCAACATATGTAAGGATGCATGCATGTCGTCCCTTCCTCCCTGTCAGCGAAGTTATGATCGGAACTGAAGGGACCATAACCCTTCCATTTTACTGAATCCCTTCAGTCCGCCTGTGTGATTTGCTATTTTGCCCTCAATAAAAATCGGCAGGCTTCTCGGTTTCCGATTACTTATTTCAGGAATCAAATGCTCGTGTTAATGCTCCAGGAGCTTTAAGGGCTTCCTCTTTTTTACGATTTCGACACATGCATGCTTGATAATTGTTTGATCGTCCTCTTACGACACCGGTGATCTCCAGACGTGTGAACTCACGGATTTGCATAAACAATTGTGGCAGAGTTTCAAGATGTAAAATGTATTGCAAGGCTCACGTAACTGAAAAACTTGCGCTGTCATTTGAGGGGGCGCTGCAAATATAGAACTATAGCACTGGAAATATAGAACATATGTACTGACTGCAATTTTCCTATTTTTGTTTCTACCCTATTGAGGATAGGAAGGCTTTCCTAAGATTGTTTGACTCATTAACATTTCCCTAATACAAAGTTTTTTGACACGGCCACCATTTGAAACATTTTTGGACGCAAAATTTTCAAAATTTGGTTATTTTGTTAGAAACAAAACTGTTCCGCAATGGACAAGGACACTCAACCCAATGCTACACCCGCCTTAGGGGATAGGAATAATGTAAAGGTTATTAAACAGTTTGGCCGAGCGTGTTTTTATACAAATCTCAAAGATGCTTTACGATTTTGGTCTTTTCGTTTCAATTCTATCGTTTTTACTTCCTTAACGGGCTTCCGACGCGTGGAGAGTCTCTGCCTCAGACACTTCCACCTTCCATCATACGCGATTTCGGGCTTGCTGCTTCCAGTTATCCAGACCCCAAGCGCTCTGGCATCCGCCAAGGCCTGGTCCTTAAAACGGAGGTTCGGTCTTCCTTTTCTTCTCAAACCTTGGGGCTGGGATTCGAAAATCGTCTCCGCTAAAGCATTATTGTCCGTTCGCTCAATGTCGGCGACCCAATGGAGTCGACGTGTTTAACCTTTTCGGACTACATCCACATCGCGCTTGTATTGTTTCATCCATTCGCCCCTCTCGCACACCGGACCAAATATCCGACGGAGTATATCCTTTCAAAAGAACCCAATATTAGATCTTCTTTCCTGCTTATCGTCCAACATAAAGCAAAGTCACACAGCAAAACTGGCAGTATCAGAGTTTTGTAAAGCTTACACTTGGTCTTCCGAGTAAGAGTTTTAAAGCCCATTTGTTTTATTTTGTTTTCTTTTACTATTATTCAACTCGACCGACAGATTTTATATTTTATAATTAAGTTAGTTTTAAATTAAGGCCTTAATATTTTTGGCGGTTAGGTGGTCAAAATAACTAAACCCTAAAAGCATTCCTACCCCGTTGAGCAGGACCGTAGAGCTTTTACGCGAATGGTTGCGAAAATTCACCAAGATCCATTGCAAACTTAAAGTTCTTTTATATTTGTCCTTCGTAAGAAAAGTATCTTTTTTAAAATACATAATGGTGTACCAATTAAAAGCTGTGTGGTTCCCACACAGCTCGAGCTTTTTTTCTCTTCCTTTCTTTGCCACAGAACCTAGAACCCTATAATAAACCACCACACACATGCATCCTTCACTTGCGAGTCCCTAATTAAATTTACCACTTTAGGAATTTGGTCCCCCGAGGCAGAATCAACAAACATGTTATATATGAAGCTGATTGTAATTGTACACTTTGAATAAGGCTTCAGAGTAAATTTGGTTACGGTTGGGTTCTGTCCACTTTAACCATTTTTAAACCTCACAATGCCAATTAGTTTAACACGTCTTTGTAGTAATTTAATCGTAGCTTGTAAGGAGACATATTGATTGACCGAAATGTAAGCTACACCAGAAGCAAAGGGGTAATTTGCGACCTTGAAACCGACTTAGAAGATCTCATAAAAATCAAAATTGAACCCCATTATCCTGAATAAAGTGTCCCGTTGGAGGCAATAATTTGTCTAAATCCGTCAGGCAAAAATGTGCCAACTCATTTTACCACGCCCATGCTGTGGCGAACAAGGATACTATGTGCATGATACACAGGAATAGTTGAGAAAAGTTTTCATGAGCAACTTTTCGATGGGAAATTTTGTGTAATGACAAGAGGAGCAACCGCTAAGCACAACTTCAAACAACAAACCCCATTTGTGTCGTCCTTGAAGTTGAATGGGGCGGGAGGCGAATAACATTACTTCAAAAGGGGTAAACGCAAATGACACATTTTATGTCCTCGTCGTCGCTGTGAAAAACCACCAAAGAATCAAGCAAACGGCTATCAAATTCTTCTTTTACTCTCTCTCTCTCTCGTTCCTTATTTCAAACGTCCACAGGCATCCTTTTGAGCGGAGACAAGGCGAAGTCCTTTTTTATTTTTTACTTGACAGAACGTAGCAATTTATTTTTAACCCCCGTGTAATTCATTTAATTACACATAATTTAAAATCTCGTTTCCAAACCCCCTGTCCCAAAAAACAGCCACTTCGATTTGACAGAAATGTGTTCCACACACTTGCCAGAAATGTGAATAGGAGTTGGATTTTTACACATAGCTTCCACACTGCACCTCTTCTGTGCGCGCATTGTTGATGCATCGTGTCTCGTAATGGACTGCATTCTAGGGAGAGTTTGCAACTCGAGGGTGGTTTTAATTACAGAAATTCCGCATAAAATTAGCACAGAACACAGAAGACAACTGAGCACACAGCACAGAGCGAGAAAAGTCTACACATCCTCGGATGGGTTTCATCTTAAAGGTTTGTCTGGTGGAATCGTTGCCGCGCTAGGGATCCTTCGCATTTGCCTTCACAGTGAATTGAGGAGTGCGAAAAACAATCATTGAGCAGCAAAAATTAATACAATGGTTGTAAGTTGTCTTTATTTTTACATTTTTACATGGACTAGAGCAGGAAGGAGGCGAACCCCTGCTGTTTTAAAATTCCATGGGTACGTGATGATGCCTCCTTACTGAAATATTTCATCGGTTTGTAGGTGTGGAACATGAGAGATCAGCCTTAGCATGGATATTTCTCGGGTATTTTGTGAGCGGGCTTGATAATATTAAGCATACACACAGTAGCAGAGAGAGAGAGACAGGGAGAACAGGACAGAGTTTGAGAATAATGCACAGATGATTATCAAGAACTTGTAAACAAGTTTTTAGTTGAGTTGTCTGCACTTTTATTGGGTGGTGTTTCGTTTCTTTTGAGCACGTCTGGTTTAGTTTTCGGGCAGTGTTTGCGAGTATAATTACCGTTTGTAAGCAGATAAATATATACTTTTTCCCAAATTGGTTGTGAAATCAGTTTTTAATTGTGTTCCGTTAGGGCTAATTGATGTTTGAGGTTATTTCTAAGTGTCGTAATGGGATAGCTACACTCTTTTGCTTTTTAATAATTTAATTTAAGGCTTCGTAGATCCGTATTGTGCATTATTTTGAGTGCTTACGATTTGCGTTTGCTCTAAATGTGACTGAAGATAATGTCATGGACTACGCTGCAGTCAAATTGAGTGTTCCCAAAAGCTCGTTGCGTTGTACGAAGTTAATTAAAAAAGATGCTGATTCTACTCTACTACGCTATGTCAACTTCAAGCTGGGAATCCCTGCTGATACTTTCGACAAAGCATTGCATCCAACAATTTGGCCTTTTCATGTCCAAATCAAAAAATTTGTAAATTTTACAAAAAAGGGCCACAATTCGAAGGTGAAATAAACAGCGTTGTCAACCCAGAAGTTCAACACATAGTTAAAGTAAGAAATCCATCATCATCCCCGTCGCAACTGCGTGTTTATTTCCAAAATGCTGGTGGTATGAGAACAAAATCTCGTCAATTATTCATTTCGTCATCAATTCATGAGTTCGATGTCATCGTCATTGTGGAGACATGGTTGAATCCACACTTTCACTCATCAGAATTTTTCGTTACTTCTTACCAAATCTTCCGGAAAGACCGACCCCCATCAACAGGTATGGAGCGAGGTGGAGGTGTGCTGATTGCTGTTAGCTCGAAGTTCACCAGCAAGCAATGCAAACTATCAAACGACTCAGATGACATCGATCAGATTTGTGTCTGCGTCAGTTATAAAGGTTTTTGTTCTAAAGATATTTACTTTATTGTAAGCTATATAAGACCACGTAGTCCAACACAATTATATTCTGTTCACATTTCAAATATTATTTCTATAGTCAAAGAACTGACAACTGAACAGTATGCTTGTATACTAGGCGACTTCAATCTTGGTGTTTCATAGAAAGCGAACAAAAGTTAGTTCCATTTAACGCAAATAGTGAAATCGAAAGTTTAGTTGTCGATTCATTAGCTGCTCTTGAACTCTTTCAAATTAATAACATTAACAACTATCTGGGCAGAATTCTTGATCTTGTTTTTATTAATAATGATTTAAAACATCATATAGAAATTGTTCAATTCCCATTGTTAAATAATTCTGTTCACCATATTGCAATTGAGGTAAATCTTGAATTTTATGAGTATGCAAATATTTCACCTATTGAAAAAAAAAAAAAAAAATTTAACTTTGAGAAGGCCGACTTCATTGCATTAAATAACTTTTATAATACATTTGATTGAGAAAATATATTTCAAAATGGTTCACTTACAGATATGTACACAAGGTTTAAAAGTATTCTTTTCGAAGGTATAGAACTATTCGTCCCAACTTCTAAAAATAAGAGAACATTTAAGCTACCATGGCATAATAGCAGATTAAAAAATTTGGAAAATGCCAAAAACAAAGCCTTTAAGCGTTTTAAATCTACGGGGCTAAATGAAGTGGGAATTCGGTTCCGTCAACTCAGAAGAGAATATGATTTTCTTAATTGCTTTTTATATAAGCAGTATATAAGTACAACTGAGTCAAACATAAAGGCAAATAGCAAATCTTTCTGGATTTTTATTAATTCGAAGCGCATTAATGTGTCACAGTTCCCACAGTCAATGGAATATGAAGATGAAAAATCTAATGATTTACAGTCTTCTTGTCATCTTTTCGCACAATTTTTTAAATCATCATATAATACAGACTCAATCGGAGATCTAAGATCAATGTATTCAAATTTTGAACCTAATATTAATTTTATGCTTCCGCAGTTATCTGAAGATGAAGTTTTAGATGCCTTATGTAAAATAGATGTTTCTAAAAAAGCAGGCTATGATACAATTCCGCCCCTTCTCTTATCAAGATGTTCCTCATCTATTTGTTTTCCTCTCACTTTCCTCTATAATAAATCTCTCTGGTCAGGAGAGTTTCTAGATAAATGGAAAGTATCATTTATTAATCCTATATATAAAAGTGGGTCGAAGCAGTTAATCAAAAATTATAGACCCATTTCGAAGATTTCGGCTATACCAAAACTTTTGGAAAAAATTATAACTGATAAGTTCTACTACTCTGTGAAACAACTTTTATCACCGGGATAACACGGCTTCATAAAAGGTCGCTCAACGGCTACAAATCTCTGTATTTTCACTAATTTTTGCTTGAATGAAATGCAAAAGGGGTACCAAGTTGATGTACTCTACACAGATTTTATTAAAGCATTTGACCGAGTCCATCACGGTTTACTACTTCATAAGCTGAAGATGCTAGGTTGTGATAGTCGTTTTCTTATATGGCTAGAGTCATACCTATCTAATAGAAAACAAATTGTCGATATAGGTGGGCTTTAGTCTATACCAATTAAAGTTGATTCAGGTCTTCCTCAAGGAAGTCATCTAGGTCCATTGCTCTTCCTTCTTTTTATTAATGATTTGCCATTGATCTTTCATAAGTCGATTTTTCTAATGTTTGCCGACGATGTTAAAATCTTATATTCTATCCGATCGATAATTGATTGTTCCATTTTTATACCCTATTCTAGGGGTATATTAATTTTGACGCATAGTTTGTAACATACCTTAATATTGATCGTAGACCCCTAAAAGTTACTATATTTATGATCAGCATCGATAGCAATGTCGATCTAGCCATGTCCGTCCGTCCGTCCGTCCGGCCGTCCGTCCGGCCGTCCGTCTGTCGGCAAAAATTAGGCTTTTAAACTGGACCTAGAGAGCTGAAATTTTAACCATATACTCTCTAGGGTCCCGAAATAATCAAGTTTACGAATTTTCGAAATCCGCCCACAATCTCATAAAAACAAAATTTTGGAAAAAATCGAATTTTGAGCTAGAAAGCTGAGATTTTTTATATATGATCTATGACTCCTAAAACTGCTCGGGATAAAAACTTTTCAAAATCCGCCCACACACGCCCACAAATAAATAAAATAATTTTGTTATACCCTATTCTAAGGGTATATTAATTTTTGAAAATCCAAAGTTTGAGCTAGGGAGCTGAAATTTATAATGTATACTCTCTATGGGCCCTTTATGCTCATTTGTTAATTTTTTTTAAATCCGCCTACTGACAAGCCCACAATTAAATAAAACCATTTTATTGAAACACCCAAGTTTGAGCTAGGGAGCGTTTTTTTTTATAAAATCCTTTAAATGTTATATAACAAAATATGTAGAGCGTTGTTAACAATTCAACCATACTTAGACTTTTGTCACGCCCACTTATGAGGGATAGGAATAAGAATAGGGTATCCAACAGTTCGCCCAAGCGGACTGTAGCCCGTCCCTATGTTTCAAATGGAGATAGATCTTTTTCTAGGCTGGAGTAAGTATAATCACCTAGAATTGAATTTTTCTAAATGTAAGATTCTTAATGCAACTAGATCACTGAACGCTATCAATTATTCTTATAAATTCAATCAAGACCCACTATTAAGAGTTAAACTGGTGAAGGATCTTGGTGTGCTTGTGGATTTGAAGTTGGATTTCCGGCAGCATATCGATTTCATTACTTCTAAAGGTAATTCAATGCTTGGTTTTCTAAAACGAAACTCAAAAGACTTCAAAGATGCTTACACACTTAAAACCTTATACAATTCTTAAGTACTTCCTTATTTTGAATACTGTTCTATAGTTTCGTGCCCATTTTACGCTAATGGGATCCAAAGAATTGAACGAATTCAGAAAAGATTTACAAGATTCGCACTTCGAAATTTGAATTGGACTGGTGATATGCCGAACTATTCTTCAAGATGTGCTCTAATTGATTTAAAAACGCTTGAAGTTAAGTTTCCAATAAAATAGATTCCATCGATTTATTGTGTTTGGTTACGTTCTATGTTCCGGAAAGACTACTTCGAAACAGAAATGTACTATTTTATATAACTAGTCATAGAACTAACTATGGTCAAATTGAGCCCATCTCGCAGTCCTTAACAATGTATAAAACCGTTTGCAATGAAGTCGACATTGTAACGAATAGAGATACATTTAAACGAGATTGTATTGTATTGTATGTGCAGTGGGGTCATCAGTAGATGACAAGCACTTAGACCTATTGGTCCATTGTACTTCAGCATAGCTGCCCGCTCGCTGGTTATTGGGGATTAGTAAGATTCAGTGAGGGAGAACCTGCCAGTAGCCTTGGCAAAGCGAAGAATATTTGCAAGCTCAATTTCCCCCATCTCATCTTCGTTAACGAATTATTTGCCTATAGTGGTGAGCCTGGTTCTGGCGAAAGCCGGACATTCACAGATGAAGTGAGATGCCGTTTCATCCGCCTCCATGCAGCACTCACATAGGCCCGAGCTGTGAATGGTTTTGAGGTGCTCGTTAAGAGGACTGAAACCGGTGACGAGACCAATCAAGGATCTCAAGTCTTTCCTGTTTAGTCCAAGCAAAAACTTAGCTCTGCTGATTTTTGGACCGTCCACTAGCTTCTTCGAATACCTGCATGAGACCAGGTCATGCCAGTATTCGGAATGTTGTTGGCGTAGAGCCGATTCCATTTCACTTTTGTGGACGGATGAGCAGCATCCTATGGATGGTTGTGGGCCAATGAAGGCTGTTGAAGAGCCCTTCCTGGCCAGAGCATCCGCTCTTTCATTACCCTCGATACCTGTGTGCCCAGGAACCCAGGCAAGTGATACCGAGTTACATCTTCCCAGACGGTTAAGCCTAACCATGGTTTCCTCAACTATTTTTGAGTTGAGAGAGCCAGCCGAACAGGCTTTGATAGCGGCTTGGCTATCTGAGCAGATGTATAAGGTTTTACCCTTAATCCTTCTCCTTAACAGGATATTGGCGGCAGTGGCAATCGCAAAGATTTCTGCCTGAAAAACAGTTGTTTGTCTACCCAAGGCTGCAGATAGATTTATCCGACAGTCTCTAGAGTAGACCCCGGCTCCGGAGATACCGTCAATAAGTGAGCCATCAGTATAGACGATGACATCACCCGGCCTAAAGCCATTCCACCCCTCACTGTTCCATTCCTGCCGTTCAGGAAGGATGACCTGAAAACGGCGCTCAAAGACTTGCTTCATGCACACAGTGTCAAGTGCTCCTCCCCGATGGCCAGGTAGGCTGTCATAGAGAGCTCTGTACCTAGCACCTCTGGCCCCATCGCCGAGATTGACCTGCCGTCCAAGTACTACACACATGCGGTATAGTGATTTTCTGGCCTCACTTTCAGCAAGAAACTGCAAGGGAGGTAAACAGAGCAACACTTCCATAGCAGCAGTGGGAGTTCCTCTCATCGCACCTGTAATGCATAAGCACGCAAGGTGCTGTAGCTTCGACAGTTGACGTTTGATTTTTAACGAGAAGTCTTACAGTTTTTAAGTCTTCGTCTGTAAATTTTCTTGTATGTATGCAAGTAACAGAAAATTGTCATAATTTATGTAAATATATTAAGTATTGTATATAATAAAAATTGTTAATGTAGTCAGCAGATTTAATCCATTGATGAAACAAATAAACAAAAATAAAATAAAAAAATAAAAAAATTAAATAAAGTTGTTGTTCAAGGATTCCAATGTTTATAGGAAGTTCCAGATACATCAACTAGACATTAAAGTATATTTGTTTTGCTATTACTTTTTTCGTATCCCTATAATGCGAGTACATATTTACATATTTACATAGTGCAGCAGAGAACGGTCTTAAATGTTTGTAAAATTTAATGGGAAAGAAAAGCATTGGTAGATCATTTCAAATTCGTATCATGCAACCAAGAAAAAATTCTGTTAAGGGTGAGTGTGGATTCTTGTTTAGATCTGGAGTGCCACTACACATGGCATTTGAAAGTCAAGTTTGGAAAAAGCTTCACTGAAAAAGTCAAGTTATTCCTCAATGTTACCATCGTCAATTAGTTTTATGGGGCATTTTGCAAATCCTGAAAGTAGTAGCTCTATATAGAGCCATTGATTATACGGGAGCGTTGTAGGTACTTAAGTACCCCTAATACATTTTGGAAACATAAGATGGGGCAACATATTTCTTGCATCACTTGCATCACCCAGAAAATCTGTAACACTCTTAGCGATACCGAATATGTGCCCATTTCAACGAAGACCGAGGATCGAAAAAGCTTTTTCCATTTTGAAGGAAAATATATTCCAAAATTTTCAGGCACATAGGGCATTTGAAAAGCTCCATGACAATGACAGACGCCTTGTAGTTTTCAAGCTCTATGCTGGCTTACTTTATTGACTATTTGTGGGTTGTCTTCTTGTCCTGCAAGTTCTGCAAGGATGATAAGCATTTAATATATACCAGAAGCGAGACACGTGTTTCATAGACCCGAAATAAATATCTCAGATATAAGGTACTCATATGCATCCAAAGGTATCCTGGCAAATATCGGAAACTTTTTACTGACTAGGTAATTTACGGTTGGCCATTATAAATGAGAGTTTTGGGATAATAACTTATATCAACGAATAAAGAATAATCAGGAATTATCTGGCTCTAAAATGAAATGCAGAAAGCTCTTTTATAAATTTTAAAAAAGACCGAAACAAAACAGAATTTTGTAAGAGATTCGCTTTTGGGTAATTCTATATTCGTTGCTGATATGTAAGCAGCAAGTACACATATATGCAAAAGAAACCAAGCAAAGCTGGAAAATATATACGTTAATCATGTTCCTATTGTGTTTCCGGCAAACAAAGGAAACTTGGTTGTCTTGTACGTTGTCGTACCTATGTGTTACCCATCCACTTCCTCATTCCACGAACGAGCAGTTATATACGATTTAACAAAGGACCTACTGGTGATGTTACTGGCAGACCATCAAATCGGTGTATTGTACCCTGCTACCGGGCTTCAGGCTCTGTAATGTCCTTACTGGAGATTCATTTGTTTGCGAGCTCTCAGATTTTCTGGGCTTTAATGCAGTGTTTACGGCCTTGGATGGGATTTGGATTACAACACTCATTTCGCACACTCATCATCCACATCCATCCGATTTATTTTGCCGAGAGAGGATTTATTTATCTTTATAACGTATGTTGCAAAGAATATTATTTTTTTTCAAATAAATGAAGTCCTGGTATGTAAGTCCTTCTCACATTATCCTCTTCATCATTGTCGAAGTTTATTGGTTGAAATATGCACGATTTAGAATAGACCGCTGACCTCTGGGCGGGTGTAGCTAAAATATTATCAGAACTGAAACGAATCCCTGGATTGTGAGTGATAGATTTTACGAGATTCATCAATCAATCCTTCCAGCGTTTTCTTCGGGTGAAGGACATTACAAACGACAGATTTGCCTAAAAGTACTCTTGTCTTTCTGGAGGGGATTTTCGCATAGAAAGTGAGAAATTGACGGTTGTAAGGGATATTAGGGAAGTATTGATTAGAGGTAGAGTAGCTGAGGCACAGTTTTGAATCGTTTGACATCGGAAATGATCTGCAAATCGATAGAAATCCACAGCAATAAATTACTTCTAGTCAAAAGTTTAACAATCGAATGGGCGAAAATCTGGTAAATGACTTATTAAGGAATCAAGAATGGGGTCGGATAATTTCGGTGAGAAGGCATGTGGTACAAGTAAACTTCATAGGACAAGGACAGCTGCTGGTGCAGATTCTCAGCATAAAACGTGCCCAATTAAACGAAGAAATAGAAGCTACAACTCGTCAGAATAACCAAACGGTGACGTGAAATAACGCCGAACGAAATAAGACCAAATCTTCAAAACTTAGCGTCATTACTCTTTCAAAAACGAAATAAGACCAAATTTTGGAGCTTGGCTTTATTTCAATTAGGATATTGCAATGAGGCCAATGTGGCGTTATTTCGTTTTCAACTATTCACACAAATACCCAAAAGTCGCCATTATAGAGCAGATCTTTTGGAAATCGTCTTCCCAGGAAATGGATAATGTTTTTGAGTCAAACTGTGTTTGTGTGGCGTCCGAAACGGACATGTCTAGGATATTATGTCTTGCTTACAAACAGATATAATGTCCAATCTGAAACGTCGATGGAAATTTGTCTGGATCAAAGGCAAACTGGACTTTATATCTATGTTTGAAGAAGACATAGGCCCATGTTCTGCATTCCACTTTTTGTGAATTTGCAAGGTGAAAGTGAAATTGTGTGTTCTGCATTTCGATCGAAATGAATATTGCGAATTGGAGCAAATCTGTAGGGAGTTATTACGAATGGTTCAAGTGCGAATCCAGCATTTTTTCATTGAAAATTGCTAAAACTATTGCATCCATGTTGACTTAAAAGCAAACATTGTGTAGGATTTTGACAGTTTGAAAGTGAATTCGAAAAAATGAAAAACGATCGAAATGCATAACACCAAATTTCATTCCGAGTGAAATTGGAAAATGAATTAAATTCGATTTCGATCGAAATGAAGAACATGGGTGATAATGTCTACTTACTTCAAACGGCGGAGTGAAATTAGGCCCTAATGCAAAATTGCCAGAATGGCCGGTGTGGTCGAAAAGGTGTCCAGAGTTTAAAAGCCTTTTATCCGCGAACCGGGTCACCCAGGTTGGAATTCAAGGAAGTACAAATTTGTACCAATGAAAGAGCAAAAGCAACACCTATCTTCAAGGATCTCCGAGCGATGAAGTTGCGTTACAGATTCGCCTGTATAAAACGTTCGCCATTTCAAAGATAGAAAAAGCGGATGAATATCTTCTTGGTCGTTTCGAACGTAAAATTCTTCGAGTGATTTTCGGTCCCGTATGCGTTGACGGGCTTTGGAGGAGGAGACTTAACAGCGAACTCTACGGGCTGTACAGCGAAATCGACCTGGTCAAAAAAGGACGTATCAGTCGACTAAGATGGCTAGGACATGTAGAGCGAATGGACACCAACGCTTCGGCCCCAAGAGTTTTCGATTCCAACCCGGAGGGACAACGCAGTAGAGGAAGACCTCGCCTTAGGTGGCGCGCGCAAGTGGAAGGGGATCTCAACCAACTTGGAGTGCGCAACTGGAGGCAGTTAGCCAAAGATCGTGCTAACTGGAGAGGCGTATTGGTTGAAGCAGAGGCCCACCGCGGACTGTAGCGCCACCTAAGTAAATAAGTATTTCAAAGATAGAAAAAAATGCCATTTCGAAAAAGCTCCCTTGACCAAATAATTTGAAGAGCCAATAACAACTAAAGAAGTTCATAACAAATAGTTTCAAATTTAAAGTCTAAACTAAGCCGTTTCTATGACGACCGTCCTAAGAAAAAAGGCTTAATACCAAAAATTGAGTTACAAGTGTATTTGGATCCGTTAAACAGTGTTTTAATTGTGCGTGAAGCTTTAAAGGCATATTTCTATTATCAAATGGGCAGATGTATATTGCTGAGCTCTATTCCGTTAAAAGGCCGATTTTGTCTTAATTTTCTGATTGTGACTTTTTTGCTTAGTCATACGGTAGTTTTTGGTTAAACCGCTTTTTTTGTTACATCACTATCAGGTATAATAATTCTAGTGTTAAGTTGCGCACGGAGAGATGTTAATTTTTACGGTAAAATATATTTTTATTTTTGTTTTTAAAAAAACGGTTAAAAGAGTTTCTTTTTCCACAATTTAGTAACATTAAATGTTTATTTTTTTTTTCAAGCAATTATTGTAGGTGCAAAAAAGTCGCAAGTCCTTTTTTTCAAAAACATTTAAATTGAAGGCGCCAAAAACCAAAAATAGTGCAATGCATTTATCTCAAAATTACTAAAATGAAGGCGCGCCCTTTCGTCTTAGGAGGGCAGAGTAGCTGCGCCTTTGGAACAATTGAATTTGCAAATTTTGCCAGAGCATGAAAATCGATCGCCTGTCTCAAATGACGATAATGGCCTTAACATTAAATCCAAAAAACAAACTGAAAACCCAATATTGATGCCTTACACAAGCTCCGCATACCAACGTCCGTGGACCGATTTTAGACCATAATCTTTCTGACTTTGAAAAACGATGGAAGAATGTGTGTTGGCGAGGATTATAAGGGAGAACTCCCGGAAAACATATTGAAAAACCAATCTATATGGACGGCATGTAAATATTCTATTTAGAAATTCAAACTAAGGGGGCCTCGCACACACAAATACTTCACTTACACTTCAAGCAAAGTAATTAACTTCCCACACACACCATTGCTCAAGGGTAAGTAAAAATATGGTCAAATTTTATTCATTGGAACGGCGTGCTCGATTTGCTGGACGATGGAATTTTAATGTTTTCTTAGTGCCCAAACAGATTCCACATAGTTCTACTCAGTGAATGTGTTAATCCCTGGCCCTACCTGTGCTTGAAGGTAATTCCTTAGCATTATGGGGTATGGCATACCCACTCCGACTGCTTATTCAGACAACTGGTAGTAGGAAATGCATACTTTTACCACTAGCACAGTTGGCTCTCGAAAGCTAGTCCATGAGCTATGTATACACATCATAGGACGTTACCTTATGGGTGTATGAAAGAACACATAGTATCCATTTATTTCTAATACTTATGAGTCATATCTAATCGCCGGCGTTGCCCTCCCCATCCATATTTACATGAACAAGAACAATGCGAAAGTATGCTCATGATATCATTACTTCGGCTTGGCTATGGGGTGGGATTAGTTGCAGCACACCATAAGAGACGATTCAATGGAATTTGCAAGTTTAGTTTTATTTTTGTGTTTTTTTGGTTCGAAACTGTTGGGATTTTCATTCCGGGATTTTCCGACTCAGGGTTCGTAATTCGGTTTCGGTCAATTGCGGATGTATGGTTGGAGTGTGTTTGCCAGATATGATTGGAAACATTTCATATCACAGAATTGCCAGTGTTCTATGAGTAAGTGTTCTAATGCTTGGGGTTTAGTTTGGGGTGGGAAAGGCGGATCTTGCTTTGATTCGAATTGGAGCAATAGATAAGCTTTTGTTGGAGAAGCAATTGTATTGACGGCATTCGGAAAACTTTTCGAAATGAAATGTTTAATGTGCGGGCGGTTATAAAGTTGAGGTCGATAACAACGGATGCTTGATATAGCCATTGTCAATAAAGAAAGACTCATAGCCAAAATGGATCAGTGAAATAAACTGATACACATTTTGTTAATAACAACTGTCTAGTCTCATTTGAATTTCAATGTAGGTTCTAGTTACTGAGAACATTTTGAAAAGGAAGGTTTTTGGCATTATACACACTCTTGTGCGTTTACTATAAACTCATCAACGCACAGTTTACTGCTTAGTTTACTCGGGCTTATAGTCCAGTTTAATATACAAATTCAAACTAAGCTTTAAGCCCCTAAAAATCGTGTTGAACCTTTTCTGGATCATAAACAATCAACACCCACAAGCAGAAATGTCAAAAATTATCCATAGATTTCAATTAGTTTCATTTCACCTGCTGCAATTAATCAAATGCAAATTAATTACCGAAACGATTAATGTATTCCGTTATTCATGTTGGAACTAAGCCAAGCCAAGTGAACATATATTCTCAGTGGTAATAACAGACATCAACACTTTGATAACCTTCTTTTTCTGCCCTCATAGCATAAAGGCGAGAGAATCTCTTCCGGTTCAAAGATCGTTTAAAGGGTTAATTTGAAAAAGGATTCCTCCGAATAAAAACTCACTTTGATTTAATTTTTTCTATACTCCCAAGCACGAAACAGATAGAATTTGATAGTGTTTATAAAGGTATCCGTCCCTAAAGGACGAACCCCTAGTAAAAGTGTAACAGCCAAACAATATTCAAATTTATGCTAATCCTCGGTCAACACAGACCAGCTATACGAGAATGTGCCAAATAACAAATTTGTTGATGTCAGGGTAAACAAAAAATCTGTATATTAAATGGAGGACCAAGACCAAGACCAAACCCTCCTCCTTTCGCAACTTGTCTCTCTAAAGAGAATCAATAATTTACCGGTCAACCCCATTACGTGGCAAGGTCGATGGAAATACCCAATTCCACCCACGACATGTGGACTTTAACTTTTTAAAAGTTAACCAAGGAAAAAGAAACGGAAAATTCTTCAAAAATTCTGATCACGTTTTTTATTAGATGGAATGCCATTTATTCAATTTTTCGGGAATATTGCCTGATTATTATTCTCATGAAGTGCATGCTTACCTGTCTGCCTATCTGGAGTAGGTACCTTTCTTTTTTCCGTTTTCGCCGGAAGCGGCAAAAATTCGGTTCCCTTGTTTTCATTTACATTATCTGTGACTTGTGACTTTTTTTATATTTTTTTTTATTTGAGACTATGGTGCGTTTCGGCCCGTCACGGAAATCTTTTCTCTTAATTTTCAAAAAAAAAAATTATTCAAAGCACATTACATGATGATTTATTAAATTATATTCAAGAGTCAGGTAGGCAGCAAAAAGAAACTCAATTCACCGTGGAAATCGTTAGTTAACATAGCTCGAGGGGGCGAAAAGCAAGTAGTTGCGGTAACTGAATAAAGGAGTGCAAAAAAAAAAACACCAAGTAGATAGTCCCGGAAAATTATGATTTATTTACATTAAGATGGTTGCGAACCGTGCTGAGGGCAGAATGGTTAAGATGGTGAGGAAGATTGTGGTGCTTATGCTGATGGAGAGAAATCTTCATACATTTTTCCTCATTATCAGCTGGTTAACGGTGGAAAAGAAAACATGACGAGAAAGGATTACACGCGTTGTGATGCTGTACCATATGTGAAAGAAAAATGTTTAGCCCGTTTGTCAAATTGGTATAAAGGATGGATGGATTTTTATGTGTTCATTTGGAGAAGTAGGTTGGATTCTATTCAAAAGGCTAGGGTTTCTTCGAATGAACCATGATATTGGACGTGAGTAAACAAGTCGGAGTTCAAGTGTCCTGGGGGTAATATGGGCATTAACCAAGAGTCTTACGATGGCAATGAACAAGAACAGCTCTGAGCTGCAGACTGCAACAAATGGACTGGTATAATATAAATAGGACAAATATCGGTTGGCAATTAATCAAGGCCTTTTGAGTGCGAACTACTACGAAAACAGGCGTGCAAGGTCTCAAAAAGTCCATAAACCGCACAAGGGATAGGAAGATTTGGGCGCCGCATTGTTGTCCAAAATGCCAAAAGTCGTGGCGAAAATCCATTTTTTTTTTATAATAAGCGCGCACTAAAGGGATGTGTTGGGACCCTTATAATGTATTAGCTACATAGCGCGGGCGTTAAGGAAATTAGGGTGAGAGGAAAAGGAGAGATGCCGATGCACGTTGGTTTTGAATGTCTGTAGGTTATAATGTGTAGGAAAAATGGAGCGGGGAAGAGCATTCCACATTCGTGTTGTACGGCTGAGGAAAAAAAAAAAACTTCACTGTACGTCCGAACACAGGCTTGAGGGTGAACTGATGAGCATTCCTTGCATGGCAGGTATTGCGGTTGAAATGTTCAAGGGGAGGAATGCAACTGGCTATTTCGTTTGAGCACTTATGGTGGAAATAACGATAAAATAACGACAGGCAGGAGACATTACGACGATGACTAAGAGAGTCAATCGATCTCGCGATAGCTCCAAATAAGTTATTGGTGCCACGGACCAGATATGATTGTACTCGATTTTCGGGCGAATAAACGCATTATAAATTGTAGCCAGATCAGAAGGGGTGAAATATTTCTTACAACGCTTAAGGAAGCCTAGACATTTCGCGGCGTTCTTGGCGACATCGAATATGTGGTCATTCCAACGAAGGTTGTCATTAACACACATACCGAGAATGGAAAGTCTTTCGGTTTCAGCGATGTAAGTGCCATTCATAAATAATAGCAGTGTGTGTGGGTTTTGCTTTAATGACAGGAGACAGCATTGAGTTTTGGAAGCATTAAATTCCACTCTATTGGTTTTACCCCACTGAGTTATGCTGTTAAGATCGGAATTTAATGAGCTTAACATACGTTGTCGTTCCAGTTCCACACCCGATGATGAGGGGCGTGACCCTAGAAACGAATATGAGAAGCTGAGGGTACTGTCATCAGCAAAGGAATGGATTGGATTAGAAGTAACAGACAGGAGATCATTTATAAATATGAGAAAGAGAGTCGGGGACAGAACAGAGCCTTGGGGGACCCCAGCATTTATTTGGTGAGTTGCAGACTTGAAACCGTCCAAAACAATTTGAATTGAACGGTCCGAAAGGTAATTTCTAATCCATTGAAGAAGGGTATCATCGATTCCAAATGCACGCACTTTCGACAAGAGAGCTTGATGCCAAACTCTGTCAAATGCCTTTGAAATATCAAGCGCAACGATCTTACTTTCACCACCTTGATGAAGAGATTGGTTCCACTTTTCGGTTAGTTTTTTGTTTGTTTTTTGATTTCTAATAGAATCATAAGCAGAGCTTCAAAAATAGTAAACCGAATAATTTTCAATTTTCTTCTAGAGTAAAAAATACAAACACAAAAAAAAGCAGAGAGGTACTCCACATAGTTTAAAATGAAGTACAATATTCTACCAGAATACCTAACAAATAATTTAAAATATGTAAGAGACTCTCAGCCATATAGCTTAAGATCTAACTCTGACTTCAGGTTACAAATGTATAGAGACTCCAGAACCCAAAATATGTTATTATATCGAGGCTTAAAACTGTTTAATGAGCTACCTAGTGAAATAAAAAATGAAACAATAGTCACACGCTTTAAAAAATTACTAATAAAACATATAAGAGATACAATCACTTAGTTAATAAGGGATTAATTTTTTAACTTTTTATTTATTCTGTTTTAGTTTTCTAAGATAGTTATTCTTTATTTTATTTTTATATGAAATGTAATAGTAAAATATTTACTAAATAAACGAATACATACATACATAGGCAGGCAGACAGGTTAGCATAACCATGCACTCCATGCGAATAATAATCAGGCATTATTCCCGAAAAATTGAATAAATTGCATTCCATCTAATAAAAACCATGATCGCACAGTCGAACTTCTTTATTCTCTCATATCAAGCTATATTTTTCATGGACGTTTTATTTTCCTAAACTGCCACTATTGGTTATTTCACTTCCCAAAGAGCTAAGAACGTGAAATTAAGGTATACGGTAACAAGTACAATGAGTTTGGATATTTTCTTCATTGTTACAAAAAAAAAAACAGCCCACTTCCACGCCCCACTGTGCTCAAAAAAGACTTTTTTCGTTGCAAAAATCATAACTTCAAAAAGAATAAGGATAACACTTTAACTTTTTTTGAATAAAAAGATTGCGGATCTGCAAAAGGGAAAAGTTCAGTGTTAACAGAGTGTTTTCAAATAAAACTGATCACAACAGTAGATGGGTAAAGTTAACTAACCAATTTTTAAGATATTTTATTTTGTGGCTCATCGGAGTTTTCAGTGATAAATTTCATGTGAAACAGTATACCTATTAAAATTGTAAACAGGCCAAAAAAATATTAATAAAATAAAATTAACTTTCATAAAAAATATATATTTATAAAATGATTTTTTTAACATCCTGTTAATACTGAAATAGTCATGAACTTTTTTATTACGAGATCCGCAATAATTAGGCCTGTTCTTTTAGTAAAACATTCAGCCATAGATTCTGAGAAACCCTGTGAGGCAATTTTCTTAAAATTTACCATATTATATAGCCTTTGGAATTTCTAAAAAATATAGCGCTATCTTTATTCGTTTAAGAAATATGATTTTTTTAACGAAAAAAGTCATTTTAGACCACAGCGCGCCGGCGAAGCGGAACAGACCCAAGGTCCCCAGAAAAAATAGGGAGACATAAGTCCAATATTTCTTTATGAAGTGTAATAGTACCTAAATATTTCCTAAATAAATGCATACATTTGATTATGGATGTTGAGTTACGCAGTAAGTGGTCAAAATCCCAATTGCTTTCCGAGCGCGTGGCAGCCGTACAGCGTCCGTAACCTCCCGGGAGCACCACAAGTTGGCGATACCCGCTTCTCTTAGAAACGCCCTAGCTAGCTTAATCTAACTCATCAGCTCAGAGGATGTTACCTAAAGTAACCTGGGAGGGAGAGTTGACACATCTGCCCTCAACAAGCTACCAAAATTCGGTGAATTGCTTTTCCGTATCGAATTTATCTACGCTATCGCGGTATTAAAAATGAGCATTGGCGACGTCCCCGAAGTGGAACTCATCAAAACCCTATCAAGACGACATTAATTGCACTATAGCTATGGATGCATCTTTTCGCCTTTGAGAGACATTTTATGAACGTACAAATGCCGGGAGCAAGCATACGAAAACTAAAATAAGGATACATTTGTCATTATGTAATTGTACGAGTAAAAGAAAAATAAATTCTTTAGTAAATTATTTCGAAGCCGGACATACCTAATTAAGTCGGCGTCAAAAGTAAAAAAAAAAATTATTTAAGACTTAAATAAATAATAACTAATATTAGGCATAGAGGGCCTAAAACCTAGCTTCTCCAACCACTTTCTTTGCGAAGTGGAAGGGACCTACAATTTTACGCCGAATCTGAACGGCAAATTTGAGAAGCTTCTCATGACAATTGATAACTCTTGGATGTTTGTCAGACGTTCGCAAGAGGTGGGCAGTGGACAAAAACTCAATATGGTACTTGGCCCCGGCGGGAATTGAACCAGGGACCTTTCGATTAGTAGTCCGACACACTAACCATTGAGCCCGACGTATAATATATAATAATAACTAATGGCATTGATAAATAGTGAAAGGTGGATTAGTAGAAATTAGCAAAATTAAACGGGAATAATAAAATCGAGACTTCCTTATGTGAACACAGGAACGTTCACTCATTCATTCATTCAACATAGTAAATAAGCGGTTCCGCAAAAGACTGGTAACAACGCCATCTAAGGTTGAGTAGTCAATGATTAAAGTTCGATTCAAACGTATAGATTTTGTTCAGCGTCAGTTGTAAGACGGTAGACTGAGGGTAATAGAGTTGCGATAAACAAACTTGTGAAGATTTTGTTAACTGGTATCAATTGGACGGCAATCTTGCGTAAAGTTTCATGATGAATTTCCAGCTGAAGATACAGTAGTTGACTGCATATATGCTGCCCAGTTCACCGTTACTCACACTCACGCCGACTATTTGTTGAGTTCAAAAGAGAAATGGATGGCAGCATGAAGTGAAGATAGGTAGGTACATATTTTCGTAGCAATCCTACAAAAGCCACGGAGAATGGAAATGCTTTAACCCTTTCGATCCGGATGGGACATCCAAGGTATAAAAACACCTTTGTTCTATGTCCCATCCGGATCGAAAGGGTTAAGGAGCATCCGAAGCAGCTGATGGCAGAAGCAAGGCACAAACGGCCCCATGAAGTAATACCTTGCGGGTCTGTCCCGCGGGCAAGTGGCTTAGAACTTTGAAAATCTACATAATACCAATAAGAATAGTTTCCACTTTTTAACGCCCTCATCAAATTAGCCAATTAGCGCTCATCCTTTCACATTATAGCAAAAAATAAATAAAAATTGTATGCAAATTTTTTCGATCGTAATTTTTCAGCCGTCAGGAGGGAGCAGGCTTTAAAAATCGTCAATGTTAATCTAATAAAAAATGAAAAAAAAACACTTCTCTATTGGAAAGACACGCGTGTAAACAGGTAAACAGCGTCGCTCAAAATCGCATCTAATCCTTGCAAACTCAACTTTGTCACGAATTGCAAAGTATGTCCTCGGTTGAAGAGATGCGCAGACGGTTATTGGTATTTTTTCCTATTCCAGTTGACATCCGCGTGGCTTGCATGTGCAGAACACAGATGGAATTAAATCCAAAAATACAAAAAAAAAATTGTTTACCAACGGTCATATCCTTATCCTTAAAACAACACCAAAGAAGGAACCAACAAAAAAAAACAAAAAAAGGACCCACCAAATTGTTGGTAGATG
Source organism: Portevinia maculata (assembly GCA_949715645.1). Lineage (NCBI taxonomy): Eukaryota > Metazoa > Arthropoda > Insecta > Diptera > Syrphidae > Portevinia > Portevinia maculata. The sequence continues at coordinate 4,466,962 of OX454528.1, read as the reverse complement.
CATTCCACACCAAAAGTGCAGACAAAGGGCACAAAGAAAAGAACCGTCATGGAATGGCAATGGGAATGGGATATCGAAATTGTGAGAACAAAAATCCATTAAAACGGTAAATAAATTGGAAAGATAAACAAGACTAGCAGTTATACTAGAAATGACACCGCTCTTAGCGGGACTGGGATCCTCGTTTTATACGTGTGTGTGTGTGTGTGTGTGTGTGTGGCTGTGCATGTGAATTTATATCACGTACATCTACTTAAGGTAATTATTTCATTAAAATGGCTTAAAAAGTTTTTTCTCCTTCCGGTCGGTGTTTCCGGTTGTCTGTTGGTTTTCTCTGTTTTCTTTTGTTGAGCGGACGATTCCACAGGACATTGGGGAGAAGATTTATTTAGTTGCAGGTGCTTAGCACGGTGAAAGCAAGCACGTCTCCTTTGCTGGGTTATAAAGTGAAATGGAACTAAATTTCCGTGAAAGAAAGCGTTTTAACGCTGTGCTGAGTTGACAGATGCAGAGACTACATAGTTCTTCGTGGTAATTTTAATTCTGGACTATGTTTCTTAATTTTTTTTCTTGTTTCTTGCAAACGTGTTTTCGTTGCAGGTGATTCTTTTTTTTATTTTTTTGTGTTGGCGTTTTAAACAACGTGTTATAAAAGGAATGCATTTTTGGTCCCTTCAGAGGGAAGATGTGATTTTAATGAAGGGAAATTGTCGTCGTTAATTTAAATCAAAAACAAAAAGCATCTACTGCTGGATTTGCAATCAAAATTGTATAGTACCTGACTTTTGTAAGGTTCTGATTTATAGGTAGGTAGTAGGTCCTCCACGATTTTTTAATTCATTTTTAATTATAGGTATAATGGGTCTCGCTCTGGAAGGCAGCAAAGAATTTGAACACACCAATAGCTCACATTCTGCTAGTAAAAAGCAAAAAGCATCCGATTTTGCAGAGTAACTCGAAGACGTCTTTAAATCTTATGAAGACATAGGTTATCAAGGACTCGAAGTAAGGTGCGAAGATAGACCTATTCAGCCAGTAATAGCTAAAGAACCTTTGGCAAGTTGTTTAGATTCCATCATAAATTGATAACCTTTGTGTTCATAAGGTTTAAAGACGTCTTCGAAATACTCTGCAAAAGTGGATACTTAAAGAAGGCATAGATAAAAAAAGGCCCTAGGGTTTGATTTAATTACAAAGGACATTTCAAAACTAAAGGGTTTTTCAACAGGGACGCTACAAAAGTAGAGCGACAGGGACAGCAAACGACGCCGAACTTCTTGCCGCTCTTTTGACATTTCTCTTCATTAAGGTTTGCCATTTCATGATGGAAAGATATACAAGCCAATAACGAGTCGAAACTATTAAAATTTACTACCGAAATTCGGAGTCAGTGGCCTCAACGTTAAGAGCGATTTTCATCGAAAAATCATCTTCAGCGATGAGGCTCATTTCTGGCTGAATGGCTTCGTCAATAAACACGATATGCGGTATTTGTCAGGCAGCAATTCACACGTACTCCATGAGTCATCATTGCATTACGACAAAATTACGGTTTGGTGTGGTTTATGGGCCGGCGGCGTCATTGGGCCGTACTTCTTCCGTGATGATCAAGACCGGCACGTTACTGTGAATGGGAATCGCTACCGTTCAATGATAACCGAATATTTTTGGCCCCAATTGGATGATATGGACTTGGAGGACATGTGGTTCCAACAGGACGGCGCCACAAGCCACACAGCGAATGCCACAATCAATGTATGGGAAACCAAGTTTGGAAACCGTGTTATCTCACGAAATGGTCCAGTCGCTTGGCCGCCTCGGTCGTGCGATTTGACGCCGTTAGACTATTTCCTGTGGGGCTACTTCAAGTCTATGGTCTATGCCAATAAGCCAGCGACGATTGATGAACTTCGTACGAATATCGAATGTGAAATTGCAGCAGTATCGGCCGAGTTATGCTTGAAAACCGTCGAAAATTGGGTTCAGCGTCTGCACTTCTGCAAGCGTGCCCGTGGTGGCCATGCAAAAGAAATCGAGTTCCATACATAATGGCATCGAACGTACTTTCACAGGAAGAAAGAATTTCATTGATATCCAAAACCGTTTTTGTTTTATTTAAAAAAAACTTTTGTAGCGCTCTTATTGAAAACCCCTATATTTCCACGAAAAGGATTAAAAATGGTGCATTCCAGTTAAGATGCGTGCCAAGCGTGTGGAAGGTCTTGGAGGTAATAATGGTACCAAAATCAGACAAATTACCTAGCGAAGTAACCTCATATTGCCCAATATCGATACTACCAATGTTGTCCCAGTTATTCGAAAAAATGCTGATAAAACTCCGCAAAAACAATTGATGAAAAATCGAAAGACCTAATTCACCAATTTCGATTTAGAAATAAGCACTGTAGAATTGATCGCTGCATAGAATCACAGATAACATCTAAAAAGCATTTGAAGAGGAGAATGTGTGCTCAATAATTCTTGATCATAAATATCAGATAGATTCTTTAGAATTAAGCAGTAAGTACTCAACATTAAGAGACATGAAAGCTGGTGTACCACAAGGCAGTGTACTCGGTCAGTATAGCCTCACCCTTTGCTGGGTGAAGGTTCACTGTGACATAGCGGGGAATTGTGATGCTGACGAACTGGCTCGACGAAGCTCTTCTGGTTTAAACAGCATAAGCGTCACCGCCTCACCGGGCACTGTGCTATAGGAAGACATGCCGAAAGGCTGGGCATTCCTTACAATGACTTATGCAGAAGCTGTAGGGACGAGGAGGAAGAGGAGACTATCAGTCACTTCCTTTGCACGTGTCCTGCACTGGCCAACATTAGGAAGGCTACACTGCGTGAATACCTTTTCAATGATCTAAACGATCTCAACAACGCCTGCACAGCAAAGATTAGTTCCTTCATTCAGAGGAGCAAATGGTTCCCTGAGTAAGAGGGTGAGGGAGAGGGTCTAAGTGCATCCTCATCGGGGGCCAACCAACCAACCAGAACTATACCTTTTATTCACTAGCGTTCTGTCTGAAAGTTGTGAAATCATAATAGCAATAGCAGACGACACTGCTGTATGTGCTGTGGGAGCAACTGTCGAAATAGCAACAAACAAAATTCGAATGGCAATAAACGGTATCTCAGAATGGACTAAAGAATGGCGGATTATATTTAATGATGACCTATGTCAGCCCATATTAATTTTACGTATAAATCGAAGCACACCTGCACATAAACAACAATAAAGTGGGAATCTCAAATACAGCCTAATATCTGGAAATGACGCTAGACGCTAAACTGCCTTGGGAAGCACATGTGAAGAAAAAGTGAGATGAGTGGAGCATGCTTATTGGGAGATATCGTCCCTGACCGACTACAATAAGTTATTGCTATACAAGCAAGTTCTCAAACCGATATTGACCTACAGGCTCCAGTTATGGGCATGTACATGTCAAACGAATTTACATATATTATAAGTCTTCCAAAATAAAGCACTAAGGAACCTTGGAACAAACGAATCGATGCTCTACATAGAGATGTAAATACCGACATGGTTGAAGATGGAGACACAATTAGGTAAATTCAAACGAAAAAGTAATCCGAGAATGACGAAACTCAAATCGATCGAAGAATTCCAAAATAAAGCACTAAGGAAGCTTGGAACAAACGCATCGCTGCTCTACATAGAGATCTAAATACTAACATTTTAAAAGATGAAGTTTAAAAGGTCGCTCAAAGGCACAGAGGTAGGCTTCTCAGCCACGTTAACGTGGAAACAATAGAACTGTTAAATACTGACAATGGAATTAGAAGACTGAAGCGGGTAAAACCTCTTGATCTATAAGAGTTAGGAAAGGCCAGCCAATTAGATAAATTCAAACAAAAAAGTTTAGAAAAGTTAAGAAGTCTGACGAAAGTCATACCCCACGGGAGGATTTTTTTTTTTTTTAGATCGGGATGAAGTCCCTCAATATTGCAGAAGCATCCCCCTACAATGTCTTTCCCTGAATTTTTTTCAGCAATATATATTTTATTATGTATTGCTTTCTTTCTAAATAAAAAATACCTAATACTTAGGGCCAGCCATATTGACATTCCGCAGAATGGAGACTTGGACGAAAATCTTGAGCCCTTCTATCGACAGGAATTTTGCTATAAAATAAATTACAGAAAATCAAATGGGTGACCAAGGAGAACTGGGACAAGGACTTTAAAGAGTTTTCTAAGTATTTTCGGACAAATCTTGACTTCATGTTTGGATCTTACTGAATCGGGCATCCTTTACTTATGCAGTTGAAAAACAAAATCGCGCATAAGACCCTCTCTGTAACAACAAACAAAAACATCAACGGATACTTTAAATAAGGATTTTTTGAGCAGACATCATCTTGACAATAACAAAAAAGTAAAACGTTTTATACCAGGGGTATATGTGTTGTCACCACTCACGGATGAGTGTGAACTTATTTCCAATTCAAATGTTCCTTCAGATTTGAAGAATAACAAAAGAAATGTTAGTTCAGCCTATTGTATGGCTATGACTGAAAGTCAAAAATTAATATATATATAGCCAACTATTACTAGTATGACTATATATATTTTGTGGAGTTTCACCCAGATGTGGTGGTTTGGGATCATCAGTGGATTACCACAAACACATCAAATCCATACTCGATTTTAAAAAGTTTTATACCAGGGGTATATGTGTTGTCACCACTCAAAAAGTAAAACGTTTGAAAGCTCCTCGTTCGTAAGAGTAACACTTTTTATTTCAGGTCCTTCGGGTTGCATAAATGATGACCACGTTGCCATTTAAGGTGAACGTTCAGCTTGCGCAAGATGTTTTAACCTTCAATCAGAAATCCTTTTATAAAAATGCAATCACTCATTGCACCCGACCGTTTAGTTTAAAATTGAAGGTAACCATAAAACGTAAGGCACGTTCAATTGCAGGAATCACTTCCGAACAAGCACAACTTCGTGAATGCAATGGCAGTTGATACGGCTGACAATCAGAACACGTTCCAGCGATTTCTCCCAGCATACAGAAGCAGGAGTAATAAGAAAATTCTAAAACGTTCTCAAAGAATCTTAAAAGTATTTATTAGCCATATTTGTCTGTGATAGCGATTCTCATAACCATCTCTCATGCCTACTCATACACAAACACAAGCACAAGAGAAAGAGGGAAGATATACTGTTCATGGCAAGTTCGAGCACTTAAACAATTCTTCGGGAAAAAACCCAACCCCGATATACGAGTAGTACCCGAAACCACATCAAACACATGATGCAGCCATCGGAGTGGAAATAGTGTGCCCGGAGTAGTATGGCTGGCATTATGTGAGGGATTAAAGCCACAGCGCTACACTTTGTTTTGCCGCCTTTTTGTTGCGCAAAATGTAGTCCTTTCTCATCGTCTGGAGAATTTATGAACATCTTTAGAGTTGGCACCCGTGCACACATTCGTTCCACCCTCCCACGAATATTTACCCAAGACGCCCTCAGGGCTCGAGCCAGCTTGCAATTGAAAATACCTGTGCACTGTGCAAAATGAAAATAAAAAAAAAACCTCCTCCTGGCGAACGCTGCTCGTCCTTGGTGCAATTCCTTTAATACACCCCATGAACATTGTCGTACATCTCTTCCCACACACAATATCGTCTTAAAAGGCTTTTCGTGTGCACTGCGCTATGAATGAATGAGTGCACATCATAGGTATTCCAGAGGCGCACACAAGCGCCAGCACATGAAAAAGGATAAATTCCAAGGTGAAAATTTGAAAATACAAAATATTCTGTTGCAAGAGCAGCCCAATACCCAGCTCGATACACAATCCACTAGGGGCACGTGAACTGAGAAAACACAACTCTGAACAGTGCAGCAGGCGTTGAATGCCCTGAGGAAACATTTCAAGGTGATTTCACAATCTTAGATATGTGAAATGGGAATTCGAATGAATATATGCCGATCGTCCTTTCGGACACAAACTCGTAGTGAAAAAGCTTTTTACAAGCTAGTGCAATTTTACTATGCAAATTGGTAAATGGCCTGTGAAGTGGACGTCGCCGAGGTGAGTGCAAACAGTCAACAGGGCTGACTGTGCTCTAGAACCAGGCGTTGGTGCATGTAAATAAATTAAAAGCCACTACATGCAATGCAACATCGACATGTGTGTACTAACTAAAAAATACAGTGGCGACCGCATCACGGAGCACAACTATAGACCGAAGAGTGCATGTTCCTCTTCGACGAACAATAAAATTCTATTAAAATGCAAAAAAGGCTCTAGAAGGAGTAGGTGCTCTTAGCATGATTGGATCTTAAGAAATATTTGATGAAGAAAAAAATCAAAGCTGCATTCAAGTGGAGCTGTATTTGATGAGTAGGAATGCATTTAGGGCGGCGCATCCAGGGCCTGAAACCGAGCTTCCCTAAAGTGGCAGCAGTGTGTGTGAGAATTTATATTTTTGGCACGAATAGAAGCTGATGTGGTTCTGTTAGGTACCTCCATTTTAGGTAAATTAGTTTCTGAAAGGAATTAATAGAAAAATTCAGTCGAACAGGTTCTGTGATGGATGTGTTTCATTTCCGTTGTCCTTATAAAGTGTGACGACTGATATTTATCATCGCTTCCAGTAATTGAACCTTTCCTCCTTCTACACGCCGTGCATTTAAAAAAAAAAAACTTCATTTGCGTGACAAGACGATCGAATTGCCTTAGGCTGGGCGCGCATTAGCGTTTTTCGTTGTACGGCAAGCAAAACGTACAGCATTTAATATAAGAACACGCACATACTTGTCGCTAGCTCTTCCGCGCTGAGAAGACTTTATAGGGACGGAAAACTTGCTATTGGGTTAGAAGGCAAATGCTCCATGACCGGATGAAATCAGCGTAAAATATAGTTAGGGGTTAGTAACGCGAGTAATTCCTGTCAGAAAACCGCAATAAGACTGAGATGATGCCGCTCATAATCAGAACCCGGATGACTCATAAGAGGTTGTTTAGTTTTTGGGAATTGTGACGAAAAATTAACCTTGCAGAACACATTATACCACCATTCCCAGAATAGTTCACTGCATGCATGTTTCGTGACTATACCTAATGTACGGTTTGGCCTAGAGCTCAGATCCCCAAAAGACGTCTGAGTAAGCTATATACAATGCGTGTCTATGCAATGCATGTGCGATGGGAGAAACTCCTACCGATGCTATGGAAGTTCTGCGGTTTGTCTCCCTCGTAGTCCTTTGTTGAAAGTGTGTCCATAAAAGCTTTGCACCTCATCTGTGTCGTATTTGGGCAAAGGGTAAAGTGGTAGACCTCGTTCTGGCAGAATACCTGGAGGGAGCAGACTCTCTTTGGTCCTTAATTTCCACATAGCCATTTTCGAGTTGTCCCTCGAAGGGTAATGTAGCAGACCTCGTTCTGGCACAATACCTGGAGGCCAGACGATGTTTGCTCAAAAATGTCCACATAGCCATTTTCAAGTGTCCCTCCAGACCGACTAGAGTGTGCGGTTACGGTGTGAAATGACCCTCGGTTACGGGGATGGATGCCTTATGGAGGGTTAAAGATGCAAGCATGTTCGGCCGGTGTAATCATCTCATAAATTCTGAAGGCAACAATCGTTAAGCAGAACAGGCTGGGAGGGTGTAATTCCGTAATAATGGCTAGGGGTATCGAGGGTAGTGAAATATATCTGCCCCCTTAATGAGCATCATGAAATTTCAGTGCAGGGATGGGTTAATAATATTACTGCAGCGCCCACCAACAGCCCTTGTCGTGAAAGGCGACTAAGGGGACAAATCACATCCAGGTCATTTTGTGAGCCTAGCGCAAATTTAACATTTTGAAACTCTGCCGGAAGTGCGACACGAATGGAGATCAGCGGTGTCGTAAAAGGACGATCAAACGAAAATCAGTAATAGGAGCTTAGACGCGGCGAAATCGTGAAAAGAGGCAGGCTGGAATTCTACGATGCAATATCACCAGCATTTGATTGGCCTCAGTGGGGATGTGATCCGAAGCCGGGTGGCTTTCCGATGTTTGTTGATACCTTCGATTCTGATGGTTACCTCGCCGTGAAGAAAAAGAAGACCATAATCTTCCTTAAATTAAGAAGCTCGCGTCGCATTTCATCTGTTGATTTCTGGTTTTTGCCAGAACCAGAATGTTGACAATTTTTTTGATATCGACCCTAATGATAATCCCTATCAACAGGGGAATGGGCAGCTGTGATGCGACAAGAATGGGCAGTTCACGGTCCCATTTTCCGATCAGTGAAGCAAGAAAAGTCTTAAGGGAATAATCAATGAGAAGATCATAAAAATGGCAGACCTTAGATGGCAGAGGGGCAAAGGGTGTTTAGAGCGCTTTGGCCTCATTTGGACAGGAAAAGATCTAAGGAAATTCTCAAATTGAGCAGGGAACAGCTTAGAACAGTAGTTGGGATTATGTCGGAGCACTGTCTCCTAAGGAAGCATGCTAGGCGGCTTAGATTGGTGGACGTGGACACGTGCAGGTTCTGTGGTGATCTACAAGCCGAGGAAGACATTACGCACATACTGCGTGAGTGCGAGGATATAGCACGGAATCGTAGGAGGTTTCTGGGAGAATACTTCTTCGAGGAATTAGGGGAGCTGAGCGGCACAGACCACAGGAAGCTGGTTAAGTTCTGCAGGGAGATTGGGCTTTGTCTGGGAAAAGTTTTTTTTTAAGTTTTTCTCCATTTGAAGTCTTGGTTTCAATTGTTCCCCTAGGGATCGCGATGGGCCTTTCTGGTGCCTAGTGCTGTATGCGAATTGCATACTCCTTTTTAACCTAACCTTACCTAAGAAAAGTCTTCCAAGAATCCAACCGCTGTAAAAAAATACTTTCAAAAAAACAAAAGCAGCAATCTCCAGTTCACTCCAATGGCTAATCGTTAGTACAAAATTTACTTCCGCTGACACATGCTGCTATTATGATATTTGATAGCCACAACAAGTAGGTCAAAATAAAAATATTTTCGATCTCTCTCGGACAGAGGAAAACTTTTTCCATTTTCTATACACTTTTTCGCAGCCAAAAAAAAAACACATGAAATACAAAAAAAAACCAACAGGCGCCGCCCACTTAAACATTTCCCATTCATTTGTTTCGAAATTGTTTCTGATTCATGGAACAAAAAAATAACGATTATTACTCGCCCATCAACACGTTTTCCGATTTTCGATTTATGCCTTCAAATAAGTTTTAATTTTTGAACTTCTAACTTTTTCAACAAAAAAGGGGGAAACTCGAAAAAAATAAATTTTTTTCTAGGGCAGAACACAAGGCCCATGCACTAAACAGAACATCAGGGTTTGAGGACGAATGGTCGGTTAAAAATGCGTAGTCAATCGGAAATGTTATATTGGCGGTTTATTAGTTTTTACTCTCTTTTTGCTGTCACCGATTTACAAATTGAGATGCGGCAAATTCGAGACGACAACGAATGTGAACCTCTTCCGACTTGATGATGATGATCGGCTTTTTTTTTTGCAAATTTTCCAAATCATTAACTTTGGATTTGCATTTTTTCAATCCAAAGAGAAATTCCCTACGCACACAGTAAGAAGCGGAAATAGTGAAAAAATAATACTAAAACGGGCAAGGGCCGCCCACTTCCTTGATTGTAAGTAGAAAACTTTTCAAATTACCAGACGATAAATTTTTCGAGGTTTCCATGTTTTTTTGCGTCACTTTTGGCTCGGTTGGAATATTTTTTTGGTTCGTTCTAATTCGGTGCGAATTAAGGGCGAGTGGTGGCATTTGTCTTTAGTTCACAAAATGGTATTCGAAGTAAATCCGTGTACAACAATATTTTACCGAGAGCTGGAATTTATTGACGCAATTAAACTGTTCGTCGAGTTTTACATTCAAGTATGGGAAATTTGTTGGATATTTTACAATTAGAATGCATGAATAATAAAAGTAGCGGTTGATGGAGGGAGGATGTAAAGAGGATAAACATTTTCTTATTTTGATTAATATTTGTGGGCCGTAGTCAAATTATCCCTATAATCAAGATTGTAGGTCCGTCGTTAAAGAAATTCATGGAAACATTTGAAGAAAATAAAAAATATTTTTGAAAAAATGTTTAATTGACTTACCAGAGGGAGCTACATATGTTTCAGCTGTAGTCATTGTATTTGCTCCTAAAAGAAAAAGAGATACATTGATTTAGTATCAATTTTTTCACAAGATCAAGATTTTTTTTTATAATTTGCGTGTGCTTTTGAAAACACATTTGACATTTGATTTCAACAGGTTACTACAATCAATTTTTATTTCATATTAAGGAGCAAATATTAGGAAGCAGCAGAGAGAGTATGTCTTAGATACGACGACGTGGCTGCCTCGAAACATACCTACTTTTATCCATGTTTAAAAGTCCAATTTGGTTCACAATGTTGGACATCGTTCAATGATCTACGTTTGATAGCTCACGTGTGATTCGTGACATATTGTGTCAAAGTCAAACATACTCAGTTAGCATTGCCATTTCCCCATGGAAAGACTGATGCCCGAACAACGCTACACATATTGAATTTTTTTTTATCAAAATCTGTAATCTGTGAAAAAAGATGGTCCACACAGCACACGAATAGAGGCAACAATTGAGAAATGACTTCGGTGAGCAATTTATCTCTCATTTTGGACCGGTGAATTTGACCGGCTAGATCGTGCGATTTGACGCATTCAGATTGTTTTTTATGGAGCAAGCGGCATTCAAAGATTGGTCCAATAATAATGGAATCTTCAAAAGCTAGCCTCGAATTGGAGTACAGGCTTTGCAAGACGCTCGCGACGACAAAGTGCGGTCAATTTCAATTTTCAAGGAAAGTATGTGGAAAGCGTGTAGGGAGAAAAAATGTCTTCTCCGGCGGCTGAGAGAAACCACCAACTTGAATAGGGCACAGCCATTATCAAAATAGCAGCTCAGAGAGGGAGAAATGCCCAGGAAATCCGCTCACCAAAGTTCATCAAAAATGCTCAAGGGCTCCTGCTTTTTCATGACGAAATAATACTACAGAGATGGCAACCGTATTGTGAAGTGAAGGACTACTTAATGAACCATTTCCTCGGATCTATTTTCCAACAGCCGTCCCTAACTATGAAAAAGTGCCCGAAATAACTGTCGAAGAAGTAGAAGCGAGAAGAAGTTGGGCCGGACACGACACCATCTGAGTTTGGAAAAAGATGGGAGACATTGGGTCCAATTGACTGATAATTCTCATCTCCAAACTGATGGGAGGCGATCCAATGCCTAAACAGTGAATGGAAAGTTTTCTTCTTCCTTTGTACCAAGGAAAAAGCGAAATGCGAGACTGTGACAATTACCGCTCATTCAAGCTGTTGTCACACACCATGCAGATCATTGGCCGAGTATAAGATAGCCGAATGCGGAAGATAATACGGCTATCTTATAGCCCTCGTATATAAGACCAGTGCGGGTTTGTCGCAGGTAAATCAACCACAGATGCAAACCAAAGTATGAGGATCATGATGGAAAAACATCGTGAATCCTCAGAGCATTTGCATATGGTGTTGGTTGATTTTGAAAAGGCCTTTGATACAAAACCAAGGGCTCTGTTATGGGTGGCGCTAAGACGGGGAGGAGTTGTAGAAACCTACGTACAGAGGATCATGTAAAGTAGTAAAGACAAGAGTAAAATACGCCGCTGGAGTTACCGAGGAGTTGGCAATCAAAATCGGTGAATTAACTTCCCTGATATTTATTACAGTCCTTGATTAGCTGCTTGAAGGAAAAGTGACGGATTCGTCCGACCTATTTCAGACATTTATATGAATTGACAAATGATTCCTAAATGCGAAAATTTTAAATATCTGGGATCTATGATCAATAGCGAAGCAAGCTGTGATGACGACATAAAGCATCGCGTAAGCGTATTAAGAATGCAGTGACAGGAAAACTCAGCCAACTTTTGTGACCGAAAAATACACCCTAAGCTGAAAGGAAGGCTATACACCGCAGTTTTGCTCCCGGCGCTCACATATCGTTTACGATGTTGGACAGCGTGCAAAAAGTATGAGGGCAAATTAACGGCAGCTGAGATGAAAAGACATCACGAGAATGATCGAATTAGAAGGTCCAAGATCCGAGGAAGCCTTTATGTCAAGCAACCTATCTCGAAGACAATGAAGCGCGGCCGCCTCAGTTGGTACTTTCTACGAACCCTGTCAAAAAGGCAATATAAATCAACGTTCCAATACAAACGCGAAAGAGAAGCAGGCCTGAAAAATCCTGGATCACACCGATGCAGCAACACCAGCAGTGACGAAGTGATTCAAAATCGGGAGGCCTGTAGTTATTTTCAGAGGTCGAACTGGAGAACCACACAGGCGGACAAGCAGGGATGCAGTTAAGTGGCAAGGTTACGATCCCTTTAATCCTGAGTAATAATTACTCTTCGGATTGAAAAAAACAAATGGGCATTACGTCGTCCTAGTGACAGAAGAACGTAACTACATTTTTTACGATTTTGGACTGGGTATGACACCTTTCTTCATATATCATTCTATATATTGTGGCAAAAAATTGTACCTCTAGGTGAAGTAGTTTAGAAGTTAGCACTTGCCGTATCATAATTTTTTTCGAAAAATAGTACCTAGGAAAAATAGTAAAAAAAATCACAAAATCGTCTCTCCTGAAAACTAGCAAATATTGACATACATTTTTGTGTCACTAATTTAGGTATACATAGTTCCATTTGTATGCCCATGAAGGGAAGGAATAAGAATATCGCTTCAGCGCCGCCCAAAAAATAAAGATTCTCGTTTAAGGCGACTAAGGAGTGGCATCTACGCAATTTAACCATTTATTCAAGCCGAGCGACACATTCAATGTATTGAAACTGTCCCGCAAGTGGGCATGCAATTCCGTAGTTTGACACGACTGGAGATCACCGGTGTCGTACAAGAAAGATAAAAACTTAGACACAAAAACTCAACAACATCAGCATTTAACTGGCCTCAGTGATGAAATGATCCGAAATCGAAGGCCTGTCAATATTGTTTGAGTTTGAACCGGTGAAACGCACAGGCGGAAGAATACAGATTCATCAACGTAGGAGCGTCATGCTTATGGTTGATTTAATAAAGAGCCTTACTTCGTCATTAAAGAAGAGAAAGAAGAAGGCTAGGCAGGCAGCTAATGCTTACGATCCGGGCGGTCCACCTTTTAACGGCCTGACATTTGTTACAATTAACAGTAGAATAGGCAAACTTTGGACTTTACTTTTCACATACAGATGTTTGGAATAATAAAAACTACAGGAATTTCAAGGAACAATTTATTTGAAAGCATCTCGGGGCGCTTTTGGAACGCTATAGAATGTTCCGCCTTTCCTAACAGATTTATTTAATTTTTACTCAAGACCAAAGTGTGTACTCAAAGTTGTGTTTACCACGTAAGAGGAATTAAGATTGACTTACGCTGAACCTCAAAATCTAATAATAAATGGACTGCGAATTTATCTAAAATGTCAGAAATGAATGCACATCTAAATGCAACCGAAAAACATTTGTCTTTAATGAACGTTTTAAATCCAACGAAAAGCATAAAAATGCGCTTGTAGGCGAAATGTGGTTATGCCAGTCGCAAACCATAAAACAAATTGTTGACGATTTGTCGTTATAAACTATTAAATTTATTTAATTCTTTTCATAAACCAGCTGGAAACATGGTCTACCAAAGGACCTATAGCCCTCGATATAGGTACACTGAACAATTTTGTGAATTGACCAGCTTTTGGTGGGCGTACAAAAATTGCAAACTCAATGCGTAACGCCTTCATTAGGAAGGTATATTACCCTGCAACCACCATGATGAACTCTCACCGCTGGGGTTAACGGACAAACGTAATCATTAATCATACTTTAGAATCGACTTCAAATAAGCCTGATTAGGGATTGTCTATTCATTTCAATTTTGGCTTATAGCGAGCTAGACATCTTCATGGATCAGTGTTCAATATGTAACCACGAAAGCAGCCCTTCGATTGGAACAATCATGGTTGAAACTCAAATAGTTGCGGTTCCTCTTTCAAAAAGCCTCAAGCAACCATGACGAGCTTATACGAATTATGTTTTCATGAATAATGTAATGACACTGCCAAAATATTATTAACTTCGAACATTGCATGGAGTTTAATCCAAGAACATCAAACCACAGGAGCGCGCTTAGCAAGTTTTATTGTAGTCAGAATCAAGTAAAAGAAAATATTAACTCACCAATTAGTATTGTAGCTTTATGCGCGTGCAACAGCGGATAACCTTCTCAAATGCAGGAACAATCACTTTCACAAATAAACCAAAACAAAAATTACCACTTCATAAAAAAAACTATTCCTGCCTTTAAAATTTGGCAGCACTTTGATTACATTTGCACGCTCGGATTGCTCGGCCTTTTGAAAAAAACCTTACTTTGAATTTGAAATTGAAATGAAACAAAAAAGGCAATTGAAGAGCGGAAAAACCACAGACGCTACGAAAGCACGCAAAGACAAGACACAATACACAAGAGAGAGAGAGAGAGAGCGCGACAGCTATAACATTAGATATTTATTTTCACTTACAAGCAATTTCGTTTCAAATCGCGACAACTATTTGTCAAGCACACAAGAAAAAGAGAGTGAGATCGAGAACATTATTTACTTTCACTTCCGCCTCAAACCGCGTCCACCTGCGTAAATAGTCGAGCACTGACTGAGGCACTGAGCTGATAATGTAATTAATGAGTGATACTTCACTGAGCAGTTCAAGTTGACAGATGAGACATGCGAACGTCTCAAGGTCAAGGTTGGTCCAAGAGTCCGAGTGCATGCAAGGCAGGCAGTTTCCCAAATTCAGAAATGGAAGGAAGTAGTAGAATATTATATTATATAAAATCTATGCGTATATGCATATACGAGGGCGGGTCAATAAGTCCGTGACTTTTTGAATTTCTGACCTCTTTACTGAAACAGCAACACTGCTCCTGTCAACAGCCATCTGTCAGTTGACTCCTGTCAAAATTTAAACTTGCTGCGTCAGTTAGTTTGTGTTTGACAGCTATTTTTATCAGACTACTCACTAATTTGAGGAGAAAATGGAAAAAAGTGAATTTCGTGTGCTTATTAAGCATTATTTCTTGCGAAAAAAAACCATTACCGAGACCAAGGCTAAGCTTGAAAAATACTGTGGGGACTCTGCACCATCGATTTCAATGGTAAAAAAGTGGTTTACTGAATTTCGTTGTGGCCGTACAAACACTGAAGATGCCGAACGTCCTGGACGCCCAGTTGAGGTCTCTACACCCGAAACAATCGAAAAAATTCACGATATGGTGTTGGCCGACCGAAGATTGAAAATGCGAGAGATTGTGGAAGCCGTAGGGATCTCGCATGGCTCAGTGGTTTCAATTTTGAATGATCACTTGGGCATGAGAAAGCTTTCCGCAAGATGGGTGCCGCGTTTGCTCACAGTCGACCACAAACGCAATCGTGTAACAACTTCACAGGAAGGTTTGGCGTTGTTTAATCGCAATATGGAGGAGTTTTTGCGCCGTTTTGTAACCGTGGACGAAACATGGATCCATCACAACACACCAGAGACCAAACAACAGTCAAAACAGTGGGTTTCTAAGGGTGAATCGGCGCCAAAGAAGGCCAAGGTGGGTTTGTCAGCCAATAAAGTTATGGCGACTGTTTTTTGGGATGCACGCGGGATAATCCACATTGACTACCTTCAAAAGGGAAGAACAATCAATGGGGAATATTATGCCAACTTATTGGACCGATTCAATGACGATTTGAAAAAAACCGACCTCATTTGGCCAAGAAAAAAGTTCTTTTCCACCAAGACAATGCAAGGGTGCACACATGTGCAGTTGCCATGGCAAAAAAACATGAATTGGGCTATGAATTGCTCCCTCATCCACCCTATTTTCCAGATTTGGCTCCGAGCGACTACTTCTTGTTCCCAAACCTGAAGAAATGGCTTGGTGGAAAAAGATCCTATGATGAAGTCATCTCGCAAACAAAGGCCTATTTTAAGGACCTCGACAAATCATTTTTTTTGGAAGGGATAAAAAAATTGGAGAAGCGTTGGACAAAGTGTATAGAGCTCAAGGGAGACTACGTTAAAAATAAAAATTTTTTTTTATCAAAAAATCTGTGTTTTATTCCAAAAGTCACGGACTTATTGACCCGCCCTCGTATATATATGTATAGAAAAATCAATGGCCGTGCGCCTCGCACTAAACTCGAGAACGGCTCAACCGATTTGGATGATTCTTTTTTTGTTTTGATCGTCTCAATACTGGGGTGGTTTGCGAAGAAAATTTGGAAAACCTCAAAGGAAAAGCCGAAAATTTGAAATTTGCGTTTTGTATGCGAATTTTGTATGGAGAATGATTGGAATTAATTAACAAATGAAACGATGTTCGTCGGCAGGCGCATCACTTGAGAACGGCTGGACCGATTTGGCTAATTTTCTTTGAAAAATGTGTAATAATTCGAATAAGGTTTTTACGGAAAGAAAAATTGGAAAAGTTGACGGAAAAACTGCGAAATTCGGGAAAAGCCGATATTGAATTTTGTACGGAGAATGACTGAAAGGAAATAGCAATGATTAAGATGGCGGAACCACGGCTCTGACATGTTTGTTCATTGCTCATCGTGTTTGCTCTGAGGTTGCATCTTTTTTTCGCAAATCGAACATAGGAAAGATGTTTTTCTCACATTTGTAAACTAGTTTGAAAGTGAATGAAAAGTGATTCATCTATTCAAGTTTCGTACTTTCGTTTTGATGTTTGATTCGAAAAAGTAAGCTGACAAAGGCGCCTGAAAGACAACTAACGAAGTTGCGGAACCGGCCTAAGCCATATGGACCCATATGTAGAAAAACATGCAGTCACCAGGGTTGCAAAATTCGATACGATTGTACTTTTTTCGATTCACTTGACTTTGCTCAAGTACACAAATACACTTTTATACAATTCGATACAATTTTGCGCTGCCAATAAATATAACAGGATATTTTCTTTATAAAATATTATTTTCTTTCAAAAATCAAATGCAATGGATTTGATCTTAATTGAATTTCGCTGAGCACACATATTTTCCGTAATTCAACCAAAAAACTTACTTCTCGTTTAATTGGTAGCACTTTGAAATGTCACATTTCTTTTAATCAACGTGAGTTAGCGGTGAGCTGAGCCATAAGTCGGCTGCCATATTTGTTATTTGTTTTATTTTTTTGATTCCGTTGGCTTGGTGCAGAGTATATCCATAATGAATAGGGACACTTTCTCTACATATTATGCATCTCCCACTACTACAAAGCAAAATTCAGAAAAAAACCTACAATATGTGGAAGCAGGTCAAATGGATGTGTTTGAACCCTTATGGAACGACCGCTGTGGAAAAAAGGGTACACAATATATTTTGCCTGTAGCACTACATGCGGCGTGCTTCGTAAGACGAATAATTGTGGGTTTTATCATAATGCTTTTTTATCGTTGGGATCGCTTTTATCGCTTGATCCTCGTTGTGTGTAACTTTTCACTTCATGCAGTGCTGCCTGCTTTACTTTTTTTTTAAATTAATTTTCCTGATTTTTTTTCCCTGATGTAGGTGTACATAATTATGAACCTCTCCAGTCAAAACATGAAAATAAATGCGTCTTCTTTGCTTTGATTTCGCTAAAAATAATGCAATGCGGTGTACGGCCGGACAGTAACTAGCTATAAAAATGATTTGACTCTTTATTTGCTAGTTTTTATGGTGGTTGGTCACACTGGATTTGCAATAAGGTTGGGTACGTTTTTTTAAAATGTATTTTCAAAGGCGTATTGACTTGAACTCCTGTCAGTCGTGCGAAACAAGTGAAGAAAACCCAATACAGGGTGACGCGTGTTAGTTTTCAGAGCTAACAAATAAGAGTGTAGTGTTTTTTAAAAGATAAAGGTAAACTGTTTTTTTTAATTTAAAAATATTTTAATATATCTATCAATACTGCTAAAGTGATCGAAAGATTAAACAGGTTATACGATATTTTTAATTCGTCAAAGTTTAAAGACCCCAAAAAATCCAGGAGGTCATCTTTTGGAAATGGAGAGCAAGTCAATTTCTTAAATGAAATTAATATATATTTCCAAAATATTACTTTTTTGGATCAGTCTGCCAATGTTACTAAAAAGATGCGATTTTTAAAAGGATGGCAACAGAATGTAAATGCTCTAATTGGCAGATGGTATTCAGTTCATATTAACGAGAAACCTCAATCAAGATTGTCTGGAAAATACCTTCGCGGTTTTACGCAACCGAGGAGGAAATATCAAGCTACTGACTCCATTTCAATTCATTTGATCATTTAAAAGATCATTTTCAGCAAAGTACTCGTACATGGAGGATATAACCCATGGAAACTACGAGCCAACTGTGAATTTAGTGCTTCCTGACGAAGGTTAATATATACATATTCATAATTTTCTTTACTTAATATGATACATTAATGTAATTTTTTCTTATTTTTAAACTTGCTATTTTTGAATTATTCTTGCATACTAATTAATATACTAAAAAAAATAAAAAAAGTACAATTCAATACACTTTTTCTTAAACATTTTGTACAATGCTAATTATACAATTCATACCTGGCAGTCACCACCGAACCGATTGAGCTCAAATCAAGCAATCTTTGGTATTGGCCTGAGAGTGTTTCTGTGAAGTTTCGTAAAAATCGGCCTTCTGTTTGTTGGCGCAGCAACGCACCGCGGGTACCCTCCTTGGACAACAATAAGGAAGTCTACTGAACATATTGGCCAATAAAAATTGTGCCAGCTAGAAATTGTAATTTTGTTTATTATGAATATCCCCAGCTAGTGTTTTCTCTATATGTATTTGAAATCGAATATTTTGGCAGCAGCGGTTGTGTCTGCTTTTTTTTGGAATCAAAAGTGACGGAGTGAGTTTGTTTAATATGTTAACTTGAAACTTGGCATGCTTTTAAAATACATATAACATTTTTTAAAGAATTAAAAAAGACAAAAACAATGTTTGAAAGCAGAACAAATTCGTTTTCATTTTTTAATAAACCTGTCACAATGTCTGTGGCTGTCAACTGAAAAACTTTTTCTTGTATTTCATCCTCGCCCAAGCAAGCTGATCTATTGTTTTTCTTTTCTTTAACGATGAGGGTATGATCTGGATTAAGGGTTCTACAACCTGCCACTGGTGGTGAGATAGGTTTACAGCACTCACCACATCACACCAAACACCTTCCACCTGATACGACCAAAAGCAGACCAATCACCGAGGAAATGTTCGGCAGTATCATCTCTTTTCGCTTCGTAGTTGGTCTTATTTCACTTGGCTTTATTTCACGGCACCGCCCACCACGGCTGCATCTGATGAATATCATCTGAGTTTATTAATATTTGTAGCCGTATGTCCCCAATAACACGTTACTCGAATGTTTCCTTCAATAACAAGTTGATTGTTTCGATTGTAGCGACATTCAATCGGGGAACGAAAAGGGCATTAATCATGGCTCTATAGCGAATACCGTTGAACGTAACACGCTGATTAGCTTCGATTTTGAAAGAAATATGGGCCGATGACTCCACCAGCCCACATAACGGGCGGCGTTTCTATAATCACATCTGATTTACCTTTTCTCCAAATGCGACAATTGACCCAAAAATAAGCCTCATCGATGAACACAATTTTTCGATAAAACAGTGGACCCAATGCCAGTCGATTTTGGGCCCATTCACTGACATTTTGATGCAAAGTAGTCATCCTGCTTCGATTCTTGCACGAACTGGATGTTGTAAGCCTTTAAAACAAGACCTTTGCGTCCATAACGGATCGGACAAAGACCAAGCTGTTGTGAACTACGCCGAATGGATAAAGTAGAATCTTTCTCAACACTCTCCTGAACTGTGTAATATTGTCTTCGGTATTTTTTTTTTTTTTTTTTTTTTTTTTTATAATTTGCGTGCGCTAAAGGGATTTCTTTTTTCTGTAGTGACACAGTACCCTTATAATGGTAAAACCACAGCGAAGGCATTTTTAGTTTGTTGCGCAAGTAGCTCCCAGCAATTCATTGCCTATTTTTGGGTGCTACTTACTGAAAGAATAGAAGGATAGGAAAGAAGTTTGGTGCGATGGGATTTTTTTTCTCAATAGGTGGCGCCTAAATTGCTTTAGGGAGATCAGTTTTTGTTGTGTGTATTCAATTTATAAAAATCATGGCCCTGGTCGGGATTCGAACGCACGACCTGCCAATCACTTAGTGAATACACTACCATCGCACCATTGCCACCTGCGCGATGCTTATGTGCACTCCTCTTATGCGTCTTCGTGCCACTGCAACTTGCAAGGACAATTTTGTACGAAAGCGATCAATACGGCGAATAGCGCTCTCAGATGGTCGATTATGTCGGGTGTTAAATGGTGCAAGGGCCCTGTAACTTCAACTCACATTATTTGAGACTACTAAATAACAATGACACTGACATTTTGCAATCTGACAATTGGTTTGACAGATACAACAGTCTGAACTTAGTTCTGGGTTAAAAAAAAATAAATTAATATGTATAAAAGTGTGTAAGCCTATAAACCTGACCCCGGGAACACATAGGAGATGATTCGACAACAAAAACGACTAAATTCTGTCCTATGAAATACAACCGGAATATTTTTGCACCACTGTCAATCTAAATTGCCTTTCTTAATTTTATGTCTCATTCAACTTTGATTTCCCATCGACGCAACTGTCACAAAGTCTGTCGTTAACCACTCCTTTGAGGTAAACGAAAAATCACACATAAGCGAGCGAAACCCTTCTGTCATCGCACCTGCATACAAGCGCACAACAAATCAAGCGTCTACTTTGACCAAATATTTGGTCATTGAAGCCAGAGCCACTAAAACTAAACACATCTTCATAATAACCTGACTCTGGCCAGGAAATGAATGTGTTCAGTGAATCGGAATCACATGTTGACATGCCATCAAAGAAACATAAATTTTTCAATCGATTGGGTTTTAATTCAAGCATGTGACATGGCGATACCAATGCACTCACAAACGAACACATTGGCATTCACGTTAAGCCCAGTTAGGCGCCCACCGGTCCAATTAAAGCCGGTCTTGTTTCTCTCTGTTCCTGTTAGGCTCTGGAGCTGCAGCAGCAAGCAGAACTGTGCACTAACACATTCCAGAAGGCGGAATACATTTATGTAGTATGGGGCCTGGGCTTTTCGGTTAGTTAGATGGTCTGGGCAAATGAGGTACCAATACCAATACATTGACATCGGCGAGGATGTTGAGAAGCTATCCGAAATGTACGTACCCGTACAATGTTATTGTTCACTCATGTGGATGGTGTCAATGGTTTTGGTTTTGTCTCCAGGGCAGCAGGTATACTACAGATATGTAGTAACTTCGTCCAACTAATTAACTGGTTATGGCTTTGAGAATCACACTTTGTGAAGTTTGCAACAAATATGGGCGGGCGGGGAGTAATTTCGTGTTAGTGTCCCGCTTTTCTATTACAGCAGATATACGGGATCTGTATTTCTCCCGTACATGCACGATTCGGAAGATGGGATGCGAATATTGAATACTCTCTCGGGAAGTGGCTTATAGTGTGCGGGCATGTGTTGTCTCTGATGAGAGGCAACTTACGGGACGGAGAAACCATCTCAAGGTTTGATTATGATTTATGAACAACATTTACGCTTTGGGAATTCGAATAGTTAATAGCGATGAAGTTAAAGTTCCACCCTGCTGCTGCCGCTGTGCTGCCATCACTGCTAATTGGTCAAGGTATTGAGGCAGCACTTCATTAATAAGTGAATGCTTTCGAGGGAATTGTAAATTAGAGGCAATTTTCATCGTTATCTGTGCGACATGGTCGGAGATGGATAACAATTTTACGTTTGTGTTGTGAGTGTTGTAATTATATCGATGCCAGTTTACCATCGGATGACAGGGATTTGCAATTATAATGATCCCTAGGGAGCGGGAAGGTTTGCAGAGAGCCAAGGTATGCCTGGGATAAATACCGCAGTTTAAATCGTCGGGTAGTCGAGATTTGTGAGGTTCACAACTATTCTTAAATAGGAATAATATTTTCCAGAGTGTCCTTCAAAATGTAAGGAAATATATCAAAACCTCTTTACTTCTAAAAGTATTTAATTTTGTTGCTTATATGAAAGACATGTAGATGGGAAGGAGTGGTTCCGATTTGTCAACGAAGTAATGCATTGCCAACCACTCGAGGATGATAGCCATTCCCATTCTACGAATACATAACCAATTTTTACCTTAAGGTGTCTTAATCTGATCAATAGCGAGCAACCTGCGATGGCGACATTAAGCATCGCGTAAACTTAGGGTGGGTGAAGGAGCGGGAAGGCTAGGCCAAATGCTTTACATTACCGAAATTTAGACCTCCCCACGATAAATTGGGTAAAATCGATGCTTGCAAGTCGGAAAATTACTGCTTCGTCAGGACAGACTTCAGTATCAGTATCAGCCATAAAAGGCTATCCACAAGGAGGAGTTCTATCAATTCTCTTGTGGTTGTTGGTCATAGATGACCTACATAGTTCAAAAGCATCCACAAGGAGGAGTTCTATCAATAGTTGTTGGTCTACTCCAATTCAAAAGCTATATGCAAAGAAAGAAGTCGTCGGAAAAGCCATTCATGGATCAACACGGATATTCTAGAGAGTTGTAAGGAACGAAATCGATTGTACCAAAGGTGGAAAAATAACCGCAGCAACTTATCCTTTAAAATCGAGTACAACAAATTTCGCAACCAAGTAAACAACAAAATTTCGCACACCAGAAATCTACATTATAAAGAAAGATTTGAACAAACAATAAGAGGTGATCCAAAAAAAAACATGGGCGATAATAAATGAAGGTTAGGACGACGAAAACTATCCTTGGATGACACTATTAGTAGACATTTTCCATCCGACAAGAACACGACTGCCAGAGGAATTTGGAACGCTTTTTGTAAAACAGCATTATTAACGAACTTATTGGAAGAGAGAAACTTACAATAGAAAAGGTGTAAACGACATTGTTGATAAATTTGCGGACCAATTTTCGAACCAGGTATCAAACATCTTACATGTTTGCAATACCAACATATCAGGACCAGGAATTTATAGCCCAGGATATTGAAAGCGGAGTTTCTACGGTGGAAATTGAAGACTCCAGGCCGGGAATTAGCCAGAATGACACTTCAAATTCATATGTTGATATACAAGCCATAGATATTCCTGATTTCAAATGGGCTAAACGTTATGTACCTCATACATTTTCAGAAAGTGAGTATGAATTTGGACGCATAAATATATTTTGAACGAACAAGGTAGAATGCTAACTCCAATGGACATTTTCATGGAAGCTACAAAGTTAGATGATATGGTGTCTAATATTATTATTCCCGAATCAATACGTTACGCGGAACAGAATGGGAGATATTTTATTGTCTACCGAGAGGAAATAAAAGCGTTTTTAGGCATGAATTACGTAATGGGATAGCATGTGCTGCCAACGTTTAGAAGTTATTGGTCAACTGACCAAGATATGGGCGTCCCCTTTATAGCAAATGTCATGCCAAGGACAAGATTTGAGGACATACGACGAAACCTACACTTTTGTGATAATAATAATGTGCCTCAGAGATCGACTGTATTTTTTGATAGAGCCTACAAAATCAGACCCGTTATGATACATTTCAACTCCGTTTTTCAAGACTGTATGAACAATTCGAAAACACAGGCTATTGACGAACATATTGTAAAATTTAAGGGTCATAATGCCATGAAGCAATATATAAAAAATAAGCCTATAAAGTGGGGGTTCAAAATGTGGTGGCGGACCGAATCATCGACTGGATACCTGTTTCAGTTCGATTTATATACAGGAAAGTAGACAAACACCGAAGTGGGTTTAGATGAATCTGTCGTGCTTCATATGACCGAATCACTGAACGGGCTAGGCTGCGAAAAATATTTTGAGAACTTTTTTAATTCACCTCTTTTACAACACGAACTGAAAAAACGCAACGTAAAAGCGTGTGTAACTGTTCGCACCAACAGGAAAAATGTTCCAAAATCATTAAAATCAGATAAAAATATGAAAAGAGGGGACATAGACCATGTGAGCTTTCAATGTATATCTTTCATCAAGTGGATGGACAATAAACCTGTTCACATGTTGACAAACATTTTGTCTCCTATAACAACATCAAACGTGTAAAGAAGGCAAGCTGGATCAGCACACAAGTTGAAGATAACGTGCCCTGAAGTTGTTATTTTCTATAATAAAAACATGGGAGGTGTCGATCTCATGGACAAACGCAAAGCGTGCTACGAACTGAATCGAAAGGAAAAAGTCAAATACTATTTGCGTTTGTTTTTTGATCTAATGGGCATAGCAATGAATAACGCCTATACAGTTTATGAAAAACTGCAATGTGCTCAACGGACCGAGGGACCTTTGCTTAGCAGCCTAGAGTTCCGCCAACATGTAGCTCGAAGTTTGATAAGTGATTTCACCTGCAGACAACGATTTAGACCCACTGTTGTAGCGAAGACGAAAAACCGCATAGGTTTGAAGATCAATCTACCGACACATAATATGCAAAAGAGCGACAAGCTCAAAAGATGCGTAAATTGTGCTAAGAAACGCATAGAAGATCGTACACACAATATATGTGTTATGTGTAATGTTCACCTTTCTTTTACAAGCAATCGAAATTGTTTTGCTGAATATTATGTTTAAAAATTAAAGGTTACCTATAACGACTATAGGGAAAAATATTTCCCAAAAAAATTCTAAGAAACTTAATGTTCATATTGAATTATTGTAATTATATGTATAGGAATTTATGAAATAAATAAATAAATAAAAAAAAAAAAAACTACATACTAAATTTTGTGCTATTTTTTTGTATTTTATATTTTTTTCATGTTCAAATAAACTATTTAAACTAACTAAGTGCTTTCATTTATCTTTGGTAACCCTATGGACCTGTAAGGGTTAATACGCGCAAAATTCCTAAACAACTAAAAGAGGCAGTGGAACGACCAATATATAAAGGAGGGATTAAAAAGCAACTCATAAACTATAGGCCAATTACAATCTTACCTGCCATCGAAAAATTCATGGAGCAAATCGTTTCGAATCGTATATGGGACTTTTTTAAAAACATAATTTGATCTGCAAAAGCCAATACGGATTCCAAAAGGGAAAAAGCACAAACAAACTGCTTGGTGACTTCACGAATGTAGTCAATACGGCCCTCAGCATGAGACAACATGTCCTCGTTCTGTTTTTGGATTTCAGCAAGGCATTTGATACGCTCGACCACACTAACCTCATCAATGCTTTATACAGAGTAGGAATTAGAGGAAGGTTGGCGCATTGGTTAACTAACTACCTTCCAGACATTCCGAGTTAAAATCATGAATTGCTATAGTGTTGCACATAAAGTTCAATATGGAGAACCGCAAGGTTAGAAGCTTGGCTCTCTACTTTTCATTTTGTACACAAACGAAATGCTTAAAAAAAGTGTACCTTTCGCATATGCTGATGATACGGCCATTGTTGTGTGTCGTAAGTCATTGGAAGACGCTACAACGGTGATGCAGGAGGAGTAATGAACTAAATGAAACAAAAACAAAACTTATGCACATTCGAAGCCCGATGAACCCGGCGTCACAAATAGTCCTTAAAACTTTTAAATGTGATAGTGTGTCTGACTCTGAGCAAATTGAAGCCGTGGATACTAACAAGTATCTTGGTATCATAATTGACTGCCACTTTTTTTATTTTTATTTTTTTTATTTATTTATTTCATTATCCTCATATTACAATTTATAAAATTCAAAATATTTAATATTGCAGCAAAGTTTTGAGAATAGTTAGTGACATTTTGTATTAATTAACATTAATAGAGGCAAATATCACTTTATATAAAAGTATTAATTGTGGGGTGAACAAATTAATACAAGAACAACAATTTCAGTATACAAGAACAAAGATTAATTCATTACTTATAATAAAATTAATAATAAAAACAAAAAGTATTGCAACAAAAGATAAAATATTACACGATGTAGTGCAGCAAAATTTCAATTTCAGTATGATTAAAGCCAAGAAGCCATTGTTTAACTTTTTTCATAAACGTAAGTAAATTTGCTATGATCCGTATATCTTCAGGAAGATTATTGAACAATTTGTAACAAAGAATTGAATATGAGTTTCTATAGCAAGTGGTACGAAAGGGTGGAATGGATACAAGCTCCTCAAGCTATATAAGCGCCATAGATCGGACTTTGCAAGTAACCACTTCTAATGAAAAATATCTTTAGGACCTTAAAATAAAATAAATGCCTAACAGGGAGGATATCCATGCGTTTAAATAATACCATTGAATGGGCTAAACGTGAAGAATTGCAGATCTTTCATATAACACACTTCTGAAGAACAATCAGAGGCTGAATTTTACTCAGATAGCCACTTCCCCAACAGCTTATACCGTACTGTAATTTCGAATGAAATATCCCATAATATACTCTTTTTAGAACATTAAAAAGACAGAACTTCTGCAGACGGTAAAAACAACGAATAGTGGAGAGCAGATATTGCTTCAAACTTTGGATTTGATTAGACCAACTCAAGGTCCGGTCAATTATGACACCAAGATACTTAAAATCGTTTACGTTTTCAATTTTAAAGCAATTAACATGACAGGGAACACAAACGTCGAAAGATACTTTGGAACATGGAACAGAAAGCGAACTATGAAATGGGTTGTATCTTGCACATCTAGAAGCATGGAATATGAACTTTATATCCGGAGACTCCTGGTTAACAAGACTGAAAAACATAAGTTTTGTTTTGTCGCTTACTAATAGCTTATGTTCAGCAAATCAGATTCTTAGTAATTCAATATCATTATTTATATCAGTCACTAGATTTAGAGGATTGGCGGAATTGTATGCAATACCAAGATCAACAGCAAATGCTCTGGCCCTTCCTACGAATGGTTGGCTAAATATGGAGGTGATATAAATCAGAAATAAGATAGGTCCAAGAACTGAACCTTGAGGAACACCAACATTTATTACCGTAGAGTTACTTAGTTCAGCTTCGATCTTTACGAATTGAATTCTGTCTTTCAGATAGGATGTAAGCCAACTATGTATTGAGCCACGAAAACCCACATTAAACAGCTGGTTTAAAAGAATTTTGTGATCGACCATATCGAACGCCTTTGTTATATCAACAAAGAGCCCGGCACACGATCTTTTTTCATCTAATCCTTTCTGTATGATGCAACAGAAATCTAATAGTGTGTCTTCAGTTGATAGCCCAGCTCTAAACCCATACTGCATTGGACTAAAAAAATGTATTTTGTTGAGATAATCCAAAACTCTTTTTTTAATGCACTTCTCAAAGACTTTGGAAATCGAAGACAGTAATGTTATCGGTCTTTAGTTCTTTTCGTCATTTCTGCTTCCTATTGTAAATAGAGGAATAACAATGCCGCATTTTAAATCATGCGGAAAACTACCAGACAGGATACTCAGGATGAAGAGATATTCCAAAATATCCACAATATTGTAAGAAATATTTTTTGGAATATCATTTGAAATACAATCGTTACCACAGGAGTAAGGAGAATTTAATTTCGCTGGGAGCCACACATTAATCACCTTCGAAAGAGGCTGAGAGGGTCCCTGTTTGCGCAGTTTGGTACAAGAAGGCAAGTCCAAAGAATGTATCAACTCCCATCGATTGTAAATGAATATGAAAGAAGAAGACTGATGTATGCCGTGCCGAATGTACTGAATAACCTCCCTCAATACTTGAGAAACATCAACCAAATCAATGTCAGGAAAGAAAGATTAAAACAATTTTTCAAAGAGGCTGTAACTTAATTTTAAACTTAATTTAAATCAAATATATCAAATCTAAAGTAAAATTGTAACTTAATTTTAAACTTAATTTAAATGAAATATATCAAATCGAAAGTAAAATTTAAAATATTAATTTAATTGAAAATTTAATTTAAATATGAATTATTAAAATGTAAAAAAATAATAAAAAATTGCAATGAGACACTTAAAAATTCGTATATGCAAGCGCTCGCATCCATTTATTCACGGCGCTTAGCTCACACACAATTGAATCCAAATCAGTCTTACATTGCTTCAATACCGTACAGAAAGTCAGCCACAGAAACGAAACCAAACTGTGGTGGATTCCTGGCCATGGGGGTTTTGAAGGAAATGGAAAAGCTGACGAACTATCCAGAGGTGGTTCAGAAACACCTTTCATAGGACCTGAACCCTTCTGCTACACACCTAAATCAGCTACTAATTTAGTTATAAAAAGCTGGGAACACTCCAGGTCCAAGACAGGCCAAACGAGGAATCCAGCCCTTTAAAAACAATGCCAGCAGGATCCTAAAGCTACGTAGGCATGATATTAAAAACCTAATAGGTTACCTCACAGGTCACCACGGTTTACGATACCATCTCAACAAAATTAATTTAGCAGGCTCTTCAGAGTACAGCCTGTGCCTCGAGGACGACGAAACCACGGAGAACATATTGTGCGAATGCCCAGCCCTCTGCGAAATCAGAAAGACGATCTTCTTCAAAGAACTCTTAAGTAATGAAGATTTTGTGAAGATACCTGAAGTGACAGGAAGCCCACCAGCTTCCTAAAACTTGTCTTATCTATTTGAAGAAATCCCCTGCTAGAAGCATTATTACATTTTCTAGAAAAGTGGAAAACGCACTGGCGTACAATTTTCTCTCACCTATCTTACAAGAGCTTTAAAAAAACCATATTCTGTGACCAATAAATGTCCCTTAAGCAGAAAGGAAGACAACAAGTATGAGGGCAAATTAACGACAGGTGAGATGAAGATGGACAGCGGGATTAACAAAGCTTGATCGAAAAAGAAATTCCAAGATGCAAGGAGGCCTTCGTCAAAGAACCTAATTCAAAGAACATGGAGCGTGGCCGGTTTAGTTGGTACTTCCATGTTCAAGGGAGAACTCCAAGCTCAAAGAGGCAATGCAAATCAGCGTTCCCATACAATCGCGAAAGAGAAGCAGGCCTTCAACACTTCTGGATCACACAAATGTAGAAACAACAGCCTTAGTGACGAAGTGATCCAAAACAGAGAGGCCCGGTGACATATTCGAGTTCAAATCGGCCCAAAGGCGGACAAGTAGGAAAACCGCAAACATGAGAGTAATGATTAGTCCAGATCATAACCTCTGTTCCTTCGTGTGTTGATATTACTGAATATTTTGACATTGACAGCTCGGTAATCGGTTTAAGGGTGCGTTCACACTGAAAGTTTGAAGTTCTCTGTCACAGACAAAGAAAAAGATGCAATATCTTAAGCTGGTGGCTAATGGTTTGTGTGTGCACTACGATTTGGGAAAGCTTTGCAATTTTAAGGATTAGCTTATTTTCTACTCCCCCAATCAACCTTCAAATTAAGTACACCACACTTCATTCTACTTACTACAACCGCAACCGTTTTGACGCCGAAATCCGATTAGGAGAACCTTGCAATATTTCATTGCCTTTACCCAGCTCAATGTAAGCACAGAGTCCCGTCCGTTTTCCTTGGTCATTTCGTGTAATAATTCAGATATTAATCTAAGCACGATTTTCCACCCCCATTACCAATCGGAGACATACATTTTGACAAATTCCTATTCCTGCAGCGATAACCGAAACACTCATTTATTCTCCACCGTCAGTGACATTTGTTGCTTTTCGCCGGCTAAGCGGTCTCACGGCATGAGAAGGGCAATAAAAAATCGCCCGACATTGGCAACTCATGGGGAAGAGAATTTTAATAATTTTGGACAATACCCAAGAAAATGAATGCCACGAATCAGAGAGAGAGAGAGAGAGAAAGTCCCACACCAGTCCAGTCTGCAAGATATTTATTAATGCTAACTCAAGTCGGAGGAAAATACATACAAAACCCTCAGGAAACAGATACCATTTGCCAAAAGAAATTCCCAGCGAAAAGGTGGATGGATGAACTATTTATGACCACCTCATTGGGTCTCAAATATTTTACACCAAAAGAATCTTCATTTATTCGAGTGAGGGGGAAGTAATAGCGAAAGTCAATGACCCATTTTAACGTGAATACCTTCAGCAGGGTTGTGCATACCAAGAGACTAATCTTCCACCGTCATTCTTCGTCCCTGCCAGAATCCTTGGCTCATGTTATCTCATCTAATGTAGCGGAAAATTACACAAGTTAATACCTTGGCAATTGTTTAACACGTTATTGTGTATGCAGATCAGCTTTCTCGTAATTTTAGTCTCTTGAAAAGCAAACCAATGAGAACAACCACTGGAGCTATATACCTATCAACTCTACCAGTGTTTGGAAAGAATCAAAACATAATATCCTTGTAATATCCTTCGGAACATTAATATTTGGCTTAAGCACAAGCAAACGCTTTTGCGATTGCGGATATTGGTACGTGAATGTGGTTTTTATTCAGTTGAGAGGTCAGGACTATGTGTGAGAGTGAGAGATGGACAACCATTTTGCGTCAGGTGAGTAAGGATGATTGCTTTTAGGTTGCACATCATTTGTTTTCAATTACGAGAGTGGCGTTGAGTGTGGTTGTTATGAGGTGAAGAGAATAACGAAGGGTCCTTGTTGGAATGGAAATTGAAGATGGATGAGAGTCACTAGATAAGGTTATAGACTTACCGTGGCGGATAGGAAGACACATAATCTCGATGGTTTTGCGAATATCCTAAGAGCAAGTAGATTTTTCAATTTTGATCGACCTGACAACAACTGCTTCTTCTTCCCCTTACGGTGAGGTAATGATCAGGATCATTACCCTCCCACTTAACTGCCGACCTACTCGTACTAGTCCGACTACGGGGTTTGGCGTTTCTTTATTCTCATTCGATACCTTCCTGTGAAATTTCATTTATGAAAAGAAATATAACTGAATGAAGCCCCTTATGCTGAAATGTCAACATACCAACTGCCAAATCATCGATTGGGGGATTGTTTTTGTAATTTAATTAAAGCCTGTAGAAGATGAACTAACTCGCAAATCCTTCTTTCTCTTTCAGGACCTCCCATTTCACTGTAGGTATACAGTTGGGTTCGCCGGTTTGAACTAGATTTCGAATCACTACATCACACAGATGATAGTGTTGTTGCATTAGTGTGATGATGGAGCTTTCAGGCATGCCTCTCTTTCGCGATTGTATGGGAATACTGCCTTTTTTAAGGTTCGTAGCATCTCTTCTTTGACATGAAGCCGGTCGCTCTCCATTTTCTTCGAGCTAGGTTCTTTGGCGTGAAGGATTCCTCGGATCCTAGAACTTCTTATTCGAACAATCTTTGTTCATTTTGGGACATTTTTCGGTCACAAAAGATGTCTGAGTTTTTACGGCACTTCATACGCTTACACGATGTTTATTGTCGCCACCAGAGCTTGCTTCGCTTTCGAATCCCAGATATTTGAACTTTTGGCAATTGGAAATCACTTTTCCTTTCATAGAAAAGTCTGGCATAGGTCGGAGCGGGTCAGAGAATATGCAGCACAAGGATTCTGTATTTTTCGGACTAATAAGATCTAAACAAGTTCGAAACCAACAAGAAAAGAATTGGGTACCAGCAACCAGATACAATTAAAGGTACATATATTAACATACAAGGCTTAACCAACAACTTCGAGGAGTTGGAAATAATAGCGGGAAAAAAAGAATACGATTTTATTATTTTATCAGAGACTCACGTAACCGTAACATAGAGGAAAATGAAATAAAGATTAAAGGGTTTAAAGACAGATCCTGTCCATCCAATTCAACGCGAACTGGAGGCACTACAATTTACGTTAGAGATCACTGGAGTATTACAAAGACGGTAAAAAAGTCGATTGACTACAAAATGTGGTTCCTAGAATGCAAATGTAGATACAAAGACCTGGAAATAGTATTAGTTGCAATATACCGATCGCCCAGTAGCTCCGAAAGGTAGTTTTGCGAATTTTCCAAAGAGTATATGGAGAAATTAACAAAAACACCAAGCAACATTTTGATTGCAGGCGATTTCAACATTGACTGGTGCCAAAACCATATATATAAATAAGAAGGAAGTAGAACGAATATTAAACGATAATTGTCTTACTCAAAAAACACAAGAGTACTCGAGGATAACGGAAAGCACAAAAACTATAATTGATTATGTAATAACAAATATGGAGAACGTTGCGGTGCGAGTAAACGCGAATGATAAGATATCGCACCATGAAAATCTGGAAATTTAAATCAATGCAGGAGTTCATAGAATAGCAGATGCGAACCTTGAAATCGATGTGTTCAGATACAAGAAAGATAAGTTTGCAAGAGAACTGAGGCAGTTAAATACGGCATATGACATAAACTGTGATGTAAGCGAAAACGCGAACAAAATTAATATTTATTTGAAAAACACAGTCAATAAAAATCTAGTCAAAAAAAGATAACTTCGGACAACAAAACAAACTTATGGTTTAATAACACTTTAAAAGAGTTAAAAGCGAAAAAAATCGAGAAGTACCAAATAGCGAAATTCAGCAATAGTAGAGAGCAATGGCATGCATACAAAATAATAAGAAACCATTTTAAAGTCGAAATAAACAAAGCAAAAAATAATTACGTTGACAATAAAATAAGGCAAGCAACTGGGCAGAAGGAGATGTGGAATCAATAAAGGAACTAAATTCAAAACGTGTCTTTTGAAGGCGAAATTCATGAAGATGACTTGACCATTGCTAACAAATTCAATGAGTATTTCATAAAAAGTGTAAAAGAAATCGGCAATTCAGTCGAGAACACCGAATATGTTAACTGTATAAAGCCATCAGAAAGTAGATTCAGATTCCATCAAATAACAATAGACGAACTTAAAACAATATGCAGAAAACTAAATAACAAAGCGGATTTCGAAAAAAATGTCCGCGAATATTTACGGATAACTGGAGCACTCTAGGACAAACAATACTTAAGCTAGTCAACGAATCGCCTCTATCAGGAGAGTTTCCGAGCCCTTGGAAAGATTCTATGGTGACACCTGTAGAAAAAGTGGCAAAAACCAATAAGAGTGAAGAGTTTCGACCAATAAATACACTTAAGACAATTGAGAAAGTTGTCGAGACGGTTGGGGCACTGTCGCCTAAGGAAGCATGCTAGGCGGCTTAGCCTGGTAGATGTGGATACATGCAAGTTCTGTGGGGATCTACAAGCCGAGGAAGACATAAAGTACATACTGTGTGAGTGCGAGGATATAGCACGGAATCGTAGGAGGTTTCTTCTTCGAGGAATTAGGGGAGCTGAGCGGCACAGACCACAGGAAACTGGTAAAATTCTGCTGGAAGATTGGATGTTTTGTTTAGGGAAAAAGTTTTTCTCCTTTTGAAGTTTTGCTTTTAATTGGTTCCCTAGGGATCGCGATGGGCCCTTCTGGCGCCTAGTAATGTATGCGAACTGCATACCCCTGTTCAACCTAACCTATGCTGTAGAGATCGAAATTTAATCATCTTAACATATTGCCGTTCCAGTTGAACACCCGAAGATGAGGGGCGTGAACTTAGAAACGAAAATGAGAATCTGAGGGTACTGTCATCGGCAAAGGAGTGGATTGGTTTAGAGGTAATAGACAGGAGACCATTTATAAAAATGAGAAAGAGAATCGGAGACAAAACAGAGCCTTGGGGAACACGAGAATTTATTTGGTAAGTTGCAGACTTGAAACCGTCCAAAACAACTTCAATTGACCGGGTCCGCAAGGTAATTTCTAATCCACAAATTACGATGCCGATGCGCAACACAACTGATGCTGATGCATTAAAAAAATCTGTAGCGGCGTCTTGAACTTCTTTATAACAATGTTTTTTAATAACACAGTCTTTGATAAATAATTGGTAGAAGCAAATGCTACAGGAAAAACCTTCTATGAATAGATAAGATAGAGAGAAGGGGAGGGAATAACTGAAAAATACCTCAGACAAATCAATGACTTTTTACAAAACTGTTTTTGAAATAAATATCATTTGGGTATCACATAATTTAATATTCAATACAAAATAAATAAGTTAATAAATGAATAAAAGTAACAAAACATAATTAAATAAATAAATAAATAAATAAACGAATAAATAAATAACAAATAAATAAATAGATAGATAAATATATAAACAAATAAATAGATCAATAAATAAATAATTAAATAATTTAATAAATAAATAAATATATAGATAAATACATTAGAGGATAAATAAATAAACAGTAAATAAATGAAT
Organism: Portevinia maculata; assembly: GCA_949715645.1. Taxonomy (NCBI): domain Eukaryota; kingdom Metazoa; phylum Arthropoda; class Insecta; order Diptera; family Syrphidae; genus Portevinia; species Portevinia maculata. The sequence continues at coordinate 4,432,532 of OX454528.1, read as the reverse complement.
AAATATGTAAATCTCTTAATTAACAAACAATGAATTTCAATATGAATTAGTATAATGTCTCTTATTAATAAATAAATAATTATTAAATTTCTATAAGTATATTTAAATGTTCATAAAGTCTTGAACTTCTAGTTCAGTGAAATACGTCCTCGTTTAAGGTCCGAATAACAACTGTTTTTATACTTGCATCCTCCTATGTGTTGGTATATACAAGATTCTTAAAGTTAGTGGTGAGTACATACACAGACACTTTAGGTGTGTAGAAGGGTTACAATAACTTACCATAAGATCTAAGTAATATTAATAAATGGAGTTTCCCATCCAAGGTTACCATATCTTATACTATCGATTATTATTGATTACTACAAATCGGCAATTTTCTTTATGGTTTTTTCGTAAAAATTGAAAGTAAGGCCTTTCTAGCTATGCAAGCTCTGCAAAATATTTGTGTTAATGAAGGGTTGTATGAAAATAAACTATGCAGTGATACGATTCCGATTTTTCTCCAATGCAGAAATAAAAAAATTCAGCCTGCTTCCTCAACATCTTCAGGATACACGATTTGATTTGCAAAGTAGTGTAAAACTTTCATTTTTAGTTTTTTCATTAAATATATTATATATAAATAAATATGAAGGAAATACATAGCAGGAGATTTAAGTGTCCGGCGCAACATTTTGATGAAAATTTTGAAATTTTGTTTCAAAAAGTGGAAGTCTTGTGTAATGGGCAGAAATTCGTTTCCCAGTATTTCGACCAGTACGGAGTTATGTCTTAACTTGCTAGAAACATACTGCATACTTTCGGGCCAATAAATATAAACATTCATAAAATTGGTTACCTCCTCTGCCTCTGTGGTCACAATAAAATCAGTTTTGCCACTCATGTAAGTACCTAGAGTGTCAATGGCACTCACACTAGCAAAGTTAGTAAGAGCCACCTATCCACCACCCCAAGTGCCTGGAAACTAGAGCTGTGTCAAACGTAATTGATTCGTTCTTTTTGACTCGATCACAATAAAGTATTGGTGATTGCAATCACAATGCCCGAAGTCAATCGTTCATCGAGTCAATACTTTTGTTCTGTTCTGACTAATTCATTTCTTTATTACTGATTTAACACATATTTGTTCTACAAAAATATCGCTTCTGTGCAATAACCTCCATTTCCTAATTATTCAAAGGCGTTTTGGTATTTTTGAGTGTATTCACTCTAACAATCCATTCGAATGTATCTGTCTCTATCGAAACTAAATTGAACGAATGATGATTGGGGTTTTTGATTGTATTGAAATTGAATGGAGCAATACAATACTCCCATGTCCCATCTGTCATTGATTGATTGAATGATTGATTGAAATGACCGAATCATTTTTTCAACCAATACTTGAACGATTCGATCATTAAATTTGAACGATTGACACAGCTCTACTGGAAACTAATTTATTTAAAAGCCGAATTTCATGAACGCTCAATGGTGGAGAAATAAGACCCAATCTAATTATCCAAAACAACTCATGGCAGAGACCTCTGAACTCACCACTCCAGTGAGCGAGTAAGTAAAACTAATAGCAAGCGAGGCGAAGTCACGCCTCCACACCAAGAAAGTTGTCTCTCCATGTTCACCATGCGAATGAAGTGCGCATGTACCAAGCACAGCTTGAGTGCACTCGCCATCTGGGATATGAGCTTAACTTGATGGTATGGAGGGGGGAGGCGACGAATGAATTGTGGATGGTCGGTAGATTTAGGGATTAGCGAGTGCAAAACATAGGGCATGCGGGATTAAATCGGTACCTTGTTTATGAACTAATTTTGTTCGTAAATAAAGTTTGCTCGAAAATAATTTTGGTTCGTAAACAAGGTACCGAAAGATATGGCGAGGCAAGGTGTATAAAAAGGGTGTTGCGCTTGCGCGTCCGTTGAAGACAAGTTGAATTTTACAAGTGGCCAAGGACGTGGAAATAAAAAGTATTATAAATTAAAATAGTGACGAGTAATATAAAATAGTGAGTAGAAAAATAAAATAGTGACTAGTAAAATGAAATAGTGACTAGCAAAATAAATTAATGACTAGTAAAATAAAAATAAGTAATAAAAATAGACGTTAAGAAAAAAAAAATATATATATATTTTTTTTGTGGCCGGAAAATACCAAGGTTTTTTTTGTTTATTATTTTATTCATCAATAAAATGCCACAACAACAACAAGAGATTACACAGCCTCGAAAACAAGCTTAACGGTCGTGGAAATCGAATGTCAACAAACGAGTTATGTATATCAAATCAAAAAAGCAATTCAATCAGCTCCAATTTAAAGGGCACCTTACAAAGCAAGTGAACTTTTTTCTTAAAATCCTAAAATGAGACGAACTCATAGATGCCGAACATCAAACTTGTCTTACAATAATGACAATGTCGCCAACCTTCCCAGCAATAGGGCAATTAAAACAAGAATAAGACTTCCTTTGCCTCACTAACGACAACGACACAAGGTTCACCATGTTGATACGTATACTAATGACACCATAAAGTCGCATTAAGAAACTTTTTCTTCGCTCTTGCTTAAGTTTTATCTCCCAAACTTCCTTTGGCTTTTGCTCTCTGGCCTTCTCGTGCGCTTTCTTGCAAACTCGTTCACAGTCACCGCAAAAATGAAATTAACAATGTGCTTTGTGACGACATTGTTTCCTAGGCACAAACCGGATAAACATATCCTTTCATTTAACGAATCGCAGTTAACTTCTGATGGAATACGATGAAGAAAGGAAGCAACAAAGAAGCCCTAGCGAACCTTCACAGGAAGAATGTCATTTAACTATCTTTTAAAAGGACCAAAGAAAGTAACTTTGTGTTTTTTTTTGCGATGTGGTTTTCCGCAACGAAAGACAGTGAACAATTTCTTTCAGTTTCGCTACAGCTTTACCTACCTTCCAGTCAAAGTAAGAAAACGGCGAAAGGTTTTTTTCGGTACGCAGGACTGCTTCGAAAGATTTTCTCCATTTTCCCCCGAAAAACCCAAAAAGGAAACTAGGAATAGAAAATGAAAGGAAAAACTTTCCTAGTTAAATATTTTTTAAACATTTTCCTGTTTTGTTGATATTAGTAGCGCAACATTAAAGCGGGTTGGAAATTGGGAGTAGGTACCAAAGGAAAATGTCTGAGGCAGGGTATATTCAGTTCACAGAAAATCTAAGGAGTTCAATGGAGTATAAGCTGTTGTTGTGGATTTTCCCTTCGGTATGCATTCAGCATAGAAGCAGAGCTTATTTTCGTCTTTGACAAGTCATGTATAAAGGACGTCGAACCTTCTCAGCGAATACCGTGAAAATTAATTTAAAATGAGAATTTAATTTTTGTATGTTTCACACGCGCTGCAATTCACTTAGACTCAGAGAAATGTCTCATTCAAGTTTCTTGTTCATTTTAATCCAATAAAAGTGTCAGTCAAGGGAAAATGTGTTCCGGGGGTGAAAACTGCTTGATTTATTAAAAACCACTTTTTTAACAGGGCTGTTATTTTTGACACTTAATTACCGGCAAAATTATTAAAAAAATCCATGTGAGCGGATGACGCGGTGCAGACTGTGAAAAGCAAAAACTCCAACTTTGCACATAAAATGTCAATGACTGCATTATCCTTGAAATTACAATCGAACTTGGAGAGTCATGTTTTTTTCCTTTTTTTCTGCAGAGTATATTTTCGAAGCTAATTAGTGAGTAATTTTATTTTTCATACACAAGTACGGCAGGGTGGAAACAGCAGAGAGGAGTGCTTGCTGATGTCAAGTGATGTAATGAGTTTTGGATTGTTTGGATCGATCAAATCGCTTTGAAGGTTTGATTGTGCAATTAAAAAAGTAGAAGTGACAGTTCAGAGAGGATTGGATTGGATGCTGATGCATTCAGTGTCAGTCACAGTCAAGTTATTTTGTAAATTTTAATGCAACAATTTTGACAATTAATGAGCTCTATGTGTGCCTAGGGATGCAACATCGTTCTTAAAAACATCGATGTTTGAAAACATCGATGGCTCCACGACAAACATCGATGTTAAAAAACATCGGTATTAACAAGGATACATCGATGTTTTTCCGATGTTTTATTTATCTTCTCCATCACACAAATTGTTGGCTATATTTACGACGAGCTGTACCTAAACAACGAAATATATTAGTCTTACCAATTTCAGAGCAAAAACTTTAACTAATTTCCAGTCTAGTAGACCACAAAAGAATTAAATTCGTCTGCGAAAGAAAACATATTTTCTCGATGGATTTATTTATTTAAACGTAGTTTTGAAATGAAATTAAGGAAGAGACATAATAAACATTAATTTGTTCGAATGATAACTGCGAAATGGAGTTGAGGAAAAGAAGCTTGGATAATCTAGTCCCCAGAAGTCTATTTCTGTCCTGAGTGATGGTTGCCCCAGCCTCCGAGAACAAACGCTCGCTTGGAACAGACGTGGCAACGATTGGGAGATATAACATTGCAATCTTTGAAAGCTTTGGAAAAAGAGACTTCACATCCGCCCAAATCTCAATGCACAATTTCTTCTGTACCTGCACCGTTGGGTTTTTCGTTGCCTAGTTGGCAACGAAATTTGGGTTGCGTCTAATGATGGTGTTTATTTTCCGGTTTATGGCTTGTGTGATATTTCCCTTGCTTGATTGTGGGATTGCTGCGCCGGAATTTCCCACTGCTGTTGTTGGTATAAGTGGGTTCGGGGTTCTCCTCTGCTCTGTCGTAGACACTATTACACAAATACAAGCACATTTTATATTTAACACATCTTGGCAATGTTTAAGGAAATGAATGAACGATGTCGATGTTTGACAGTTTTGCCGTCGATGTATCGGCGATGTATCGGTTATCAAAACATCGATGTTAACATCGCTGTTTATGAACGAAACATCGATGTTTTGGAAACATCGATGTATCGTTTGCATCCCTATGTGTGCCTCATTTGGACCACGAAAGAATAGGCTTAGAACATTCAAATTTGTGTCAAAGTTGAAGGAATTTATAAATTTGTTACTTATTGTTAGATGTTGTAAAATGTAGTGAAACTGTACACTCTTTTTTGCCACGATATAGAATGAAATTTTAAGCATTTTGAGAGGCGAATACGCCCCCATGTTGAGGGAATACGCCCCCATGTATTCCGAATAATATAAGCAATATGTATTTAAACTCATTAAAAACTAAGGCTTATAGCTAGGATTCAAAGCTAAGAAGGTACATGGTGCAGGAGGTCAAAAGAGGATTATGGTAAAGCAGAAGGAGTTTGAGCCAAGTAGTGCTGAGGTTAAGACCGAAGGCGGTAAGATTTGTGTTGACTTTCCGCAGCATGCGGGAGATTGGTTCGTTGGAGCCATAGGATGTGCGGTGTTTCGGAAGAAAGAAGAGACGAGCGTGTCGCTAATTACGTGGGTTGGTGTTAAAGCATATAGAGTTGCGCAATCGACGAAGCCTGAGAGAAGTCGATGAATGGATAGAATTTTTAGCAACGCCCCTGCGCTCAAGGGCTATTCAAGTTAATTAGTTTAAGGCGGTCATGATAGGAAGGCAAGAAGATGAGATCGTTCCAGGGTAGTTCACGAAGAGCAGAACGGGGAAAGCGACGTTGGAAGCTCTCTATTCTGGACACATGAAACTGCTGAAGGAAATACCACACTGAATAACGTACTCGAAGAGGGGGCGAACACGAGTGATGCAGATTAGGTTGCATATGGGTTGGAGAAGTCTTTGTCCCACCGTTCAACGAAGCCAAGAGATGGGTTGGCTTAAGGATTGTCTGACCAAGATACCAAATTCGCGAAACGGCGATAATTTGTTGACTCTGTAGAAGGTTAAGTCGAGGAGGAGGACCGATTGCCTTTACGCGATGAGGTGATAGAATGACATTTGTTGTTATTGAACCCAAAATAGTTTTTACGGCACCAGGTGGAAAAAGTATCTAGATCTTGTTGAAGAGGCGGGAATCTTCTGGTGAAGCAATGGGTTTATAATATTTGTTAACGTCGGCGAAGAGGGAGTGCGCAGAGTGTTTAATAACCTTATCGAGATCGTAAATAGTTAGGATTAAGAGAAGGGAACCCAGATGGCTTCCTTGCGGAACACCAGAGATAATCAGGAATCGGGCCGAATGGACGAACCTGAAGCAAGCACTGTAGAAACGATTTCCCGGTAAGAAGATACATATTTTAAAAATAAGGTCTCAAAACCGAGGTCAGACAATTTAAAGAGGATTAATTCGGGAGATATCTTATCAAAAGCTTTGTTCAAAGCGTTGAAATAACGTCAACTTCTTTATTAGATACTTTCAGAGGCTGAGAGGGCAGAAGACACGAATTTAATTCGCAAACGCAAAATTGACAGTTCACAGTGTTCTAAAAATTATGTCAAAATCGTCGGCGTAGGCAAGTTATTGAATACAGACAAACCCCACACGCGAACTAGGAGGGATTAAGTGAAGTGAGAGGGCTTGTGTTAAAGGTCTCAGGCGCTCGCAGAACACCATAGATATCATTTTTAATGCGACATTAAGTAGACTGATGCGTCAATGGTTGACGCAGCTTAGAGGGTCTTCCTTCTTGTGGTTCGGGCAAACGACGCTGATTCCATTCATCAGGATTACTTTCTTCTGACCAAATCTTAGACATGAGATGGTTTTTGTTCTCGGCGAAGGCATCTCCCACTGCCTTTTGTTTTTTTTTTTCTAATTTGGATTTCTTCTCTCACGAAGGGCGAACCTATTACGCTAGATAAGTATTTCTTCTATTCTAAAATTGTGCCCTTCGGAAAAGATGTCTATCAGAAATGAGTTCCAATGTCCTGTGCCACTCAGTTGAGATGTTCACCGTCAGTGTGGACCGTGGGGCCCGTCTTTGTCGGTGGGCATTAGCTGCCTGCTTAGGACGAACACATGATGTGTTTCTAGGATTTGTTTTGTTAAATACCTTCGAAATTCTCTCAAAGCAGTTTTTTTTTAAAATAGACAATGGTAAGCGACAAGTCTTCGTTGAGCCAGTGCTTGGTGGAGATGTGAGGTCAATTCGGAGTCATCAGTTAGACGAATGCTTTGAATGCTTTCAATTATTAAATACTCGTAGCAAAAACGCTGCGAGGTAGCCTTTCTTAGTACTTAAGTTTCGAAATTGCAAGCCTCACTTGATTTCGAGTGGGCGGAAGTTTTGACATCCATTGTCCAAGTTATCTGGTTCGCTCTGTCTGACAGCGAAATTGGTATCGTCCTCACCGTTTCTAAGAGCTGTGATCAATCTCATGTATCGTCACACAAAAATAAACGTCGTGGAACAAGAGGTAGTAAAGTAAAACGAACGACATCGAAGACAAGATAACAAATATTTAAGCCTGGACAATTTTCAAAAATCTGCGACAATATTTCACTCCTACTGATCTACCCAAGGAATTTTTTTGTTAAAAACTTATTGCTTCTGCAAACTTTTTCACAATTCAACAAATTTTTAAAACAATAAAAATTAAAAATAAAAATCTCATACCCAACTTTCCTGACAGAACGGTATTTCATAATCTGTCCCTCATACCACTTTCGTCGCAGCCCTTCAAGCACAAATGATATCCCCCCTTCAACAAATGTCACAAAAGAAATGAATGAATGAATGTGTATAAGACGAGTTTGGAAACAAGTTTTATTGCTGTGGAATTTTAATGAACTTTTCTCCGATTGTATTCATCCCCGTCTCACTCTAACAAGACTGCATACATCACATGGTTCTCTAATTAAATTTCTTTTCAAAACCCAAAATGTTAAACCAACAAATGCGAAAAATAATAGAAAATTGACAGTCCTGAATTAGACGCCAATTCGATGGCGGCGAACCCAGAGACAGCAGCAGCAGCAGCAACAGCAGCAGTGGCAGAGGGTATCTATCTTTAGTCAAAGGATGGAAAATTTGTTCAGTAATTTGACATTTGTTCTAGTTTGTCTCATTATGTCACGTCATTTATTCATTTTATGTCTGATTTTCTGTCTGCGTTCGAGGAGCGGAATGAGTTTCCGCTGTTTGAAGGAAATTTTCGAAATTGGAATTTTCGACTTAAACAGTTGACAGTGAATTTGATGACACTTTGGCTGTTCGCTAATTTGTTTTTAAGGACGAAGTGAAGAAATTTATTTAATAACGACACTTACAGCAAAAACACTTTATGAATTCACCCCTCTTTGATCCGGATCGCCAACAACAAATTGATAAGAATTAGTTGAGGGTCCTTTCCCTTAATAGCGAGAATTTATATATACTTTTTGTACAATCTCACCCATTAAATCTCATCCGTGTAAGAGATATCAGTGCAAAACGAATAAACGGAAACAACAAATTACGCACAGATGGCAGCACAACGATACCAAAGTGTTTATAGCATTATAATGTACACCTTAGGCGGTGTCCTTTCTCCAAATCGTAGTGTGGTTGAGGTAGCTATTTTTTTCTTTCTGCCCTCCCAAAGTCGCATAATAGAATTTGCGAATAGGATATAACTCTCATTTGGTATGTCATTGTTATCCAATTTTCTCGTCTCTCAAATGGAGTACAATACTTTTGCCTTTGCCGACCCTTTTCTACTGAAGACATAAAGCAGAAAAAGTGTGGGGTATTAAAAAAAAAAGGATAACATTTCGAGGATAGATGTACAGTGCCTAAGATAGCCACGGGAAAATGGCTATGCACTACATTAAGATGGCACACAGCCCCATACACCACCATAGCACGATATGGCTATCAACTTGAGGGGGTGATTTGCAAGATTGTTTTTTTGTAAGAGAATCCTTTTCTTGTTTTTGCTTTGTCCTGTCTTAAGTAGGTGTAACATGCTCTCAAATGTGTTTGGTTTTATTATTTATTTTTTGTTAACAGAAAAGTAGCATCAAAAGAAGAAGAGAATATGCTGGTGGAGCTATCTGATTTCTGTTACCCGACTGCTAAGGGGAAGGTGTGGGATGTAAGATAATGACAGAGAAAGTCACGTTATCCTTGGAGCTTCTTCTTTTTTTATTTTCTTGTGTGCTCACCAGTGAATGAGACGATAGAGTGAAAATTACCTGCTTATAAAGATGAAGATAGTGAATATGAAGTGATTTTTTGACCCTATTATGGCTTAAAGGATGCGACAAGTTGTTGGCATTTGACCGAAACGGGAATGTATACTAAATTGGCGATTGGAAAAACAATTTTTGACAGATGGTTTGATAAAGAGATGGGATTTTTCAGTTTGACACGGAGATATGCGGAGGATTGATCGAGTAGATTATGCAACGAAATGACAGATTAATACAAATCAGTTTCAAAAACATTTCAGACTGCCCCACATCACTGCTCCCTATTGGTCCGCCTGTGGGGTTCACCGGTAATACTATTATTTGAACTAGAAAGTAAGAATATCCCGATTAACCATAAAATATAGTATCGTTCAAAATTTTTAGATTTAGATTTAGATTTTTTTAAATTAGATTTTTTATTACATTTCAAACAAGTGGAATCACATACATTGCGTTTTTCATAAATTAAAATCTACTGCGTATAAACATTCCAAGGATAATAACTTTCTAAAGTTGTTAACAATACTATAAATATATTGAAAAGTATTTTAAATACTTTCTTTAGTTAAACAAAAACTAGTGACGAATATGAGACAATCTTATACAAATTTCGAAAAATAAAGGTTGTAGGGTTTTGAAAAAAACAAAAGAGAGGAAAGAGTAAGGTACAATTAGATGCAAAAATACAGCAAAATAATTAATTACGTAACCAAAATAGTTCAATTATTGATCTGTTCGAAATCAAAATTAAACAGCCGCGTTTTAACTTTTTCATAGAATGAACTACAACAAGTACTCCTTAATTCAGGAGGCAATTTATAAGCCTAGGTGCTACCGAAGAATACAAATTTAGGAACTGATGAGTAAAATAATTGGAACTACAGCAAGCCTTCTCTCACTACTTCGTAGTTCATAAACAGTAGACGATTGGTTAAAAAGATTACCGCTCCTTAAAAAGAATACTTTAAGAACTTGTAAAAGTAAAGATGTTTTAAAGGGAAAATGCCAGAATTAATAAAAAGTGGAAAACTATGCTCTCGACTTATTTTACTCCACATAATTCTTAGAGTATGCTTTTGTGCCACTATCGGAGATTGTAAATTATAGCTGAAGGTGCAACCCCAACAAACTAAACCGTATTGCATCTAAGATTGAACTAGACCACAGTAGACTGTTTCAAGCAGCTTTCTGGAGCAGAAACGTCTCAGGTGATACAACATATAAGTAGCCGGTGATAGGTATTTTTTAAGCAGCGCAGTGTGCATATTCCAGTTCATTTTGTTGTCAATGACAAGGCCAAGGTATTTTAAATGCTGAACCTTACCAATCTCGAAACACTTTGTCGAGCAAGGCACGGCAACGTTAAATGAGCACATATTATTGGATGAATGGCAGATTTCAGAGATTAAGCAGATATTTTCACAGTTGCGACTGTGGAAGACAAAATCTGGAGAATCAAGATCAAAAGACGGAAGATTAAGAACATTAGCTTGGTTTTATCACTAATCACTAGCTTGTGGATCGAGAACCAGTGCCTTAGGATTTCAAGATCATGGTTAATATCGGCGATCAAGTCTAACATGAACGAATTGGAATACACAATTGCAATATCATCTGCAAAACCAGTTTGTTTGCCTCTCAATGGTAGATCAAAAATAGAATTTATAAATATGAGAAATAACACTGGCCCAAGAACTGAGCCTTGTGGTACGCCAGTGCGAATTCACTAAAAGTTCCACCAATTTGTACCATTTGCTTTCTATCTTTAAGATACGACGCGAACCAGTCAAAAATAGAACCCCTGAAACCAGCTTTTCCCAACTTAGACAAGAGAATATAATGATCCACAGTATCAAACGCTTTTGTTATATCAATGAAGCAGTTAATTTCTTATGGTTCAGACTATCATATTCCTTGATGCAAAAATTTAAGAGTGCATCTTCCGTTGATTTACATTCTCTAAAACCATATTGGTTGGAGCTCAAAAACGAGTTTCTCTCAAGAAAATTGATAACCCGGCTTTTTTGTAATCTTTTCAAAGATTTTTGAAAAACACGAAAAGAGAGAAATGGGTCTGTAATTATTTAAATCTTTCCGATCACCTTTTTTAAAAGTGGATATAACCTCAGCCAATTTTAAACTTGATGGAAATTTGAAGACCTCTTGGGCGAAAAAAAATTCCGAGGAACTTTTCAGATTTAGCAAAGTGATTTACATTGTTGAAAGGGAACAAAGGATGTAAAAATTTGGCCATTGTAAAAGTTTGTGAAAGTGAAATAAGGCCAAATGCTAAAAGTAAGGTCTAATTAACAGCGGAGGGATATAAGCTCCGATTTCTTTTTTCTGGACGTTTTTAAAAATATATCCTATCTTGCAACCTACACCAAATCATGGCCCCATACATATTGCACTGATTATGGGATATGCTAACCATAAAGCGGAAAAAAACAAGAGCTAGATGGCTCAAAATTATAGCTGCATAAAAAAAAAACAATTTGGTGAAGACATATTCGAAAAAAAATAAAAAAATGTCATGACCACCTTCCTGCCTCAACATTATACTCATGTTCACATGGTAAAACTTATATCCTTTTTTGGGGTTTTAGGGACGCCTTGGCAAAAAAAAATGTCTCTAACAGAGAGACTGCGCGGTTTCTATGGATGTTTTGGAAAAATACCATTTTTTTCGGGTTGCAAGGGACTATTTTCAGATTCCAAGGACCTTTTGGTAGAATAATCTTGAACACAAATTCACTAAATCGACACAGCCGACGAAAATCTTCACCAAGAAGATTTTCAGGCAATACATTTCCTCCTTCTGATTGCTTAGTGTGTCATCCTAAGGATTTGTGGGCCAGACTGATTTTACTGCTTCGCCTTCACATGTAAGGAAAGCAAGGGTGGCCTTTTTTCGGATCACCTCTTTATACTTTCGACGGAAGAGGTTCATGTCTAGCTGTAATCTGATACTTCACTTCATCCACCGTAACACTGTCTTGCATTTTTTTGCTTTTATAAAAAAAAGGTAATCCAAATACCAGAGCCCTCAGACTCGGTAAAGGTAAATTGTACTACCAGGCACAAATCCTCCTTTTGGTGTAGAGGCTGAAGAATGGGTGGCGTATTTTGTTGTTCCCTATGGGGATTGTACCTGCACCGCATGGGTCACAAGCCAACACACTAACCTTTACAAAGTCGCAACACTGTCAGTAGTCAGATCGTTTTAAGTCTCTGAAGTTCCTGGATAATGGTTGGTTTTGCCTGGTTGATGTTGGAGTCACCAATCTGTGTTACTTTAAGCGCTTTCTTCTTAATGATATGACCGTGGGTTTCCTCGAACTTTCCCTAGTTTATACCAGGGTTTGTTTTTTTTATGAAAGTTCGTTTTCTCCTGGGCTCCGCATCATTCATCGCGTTGAATGATGACTGATGTAGTGCTCAGCAGCTCGTGCGTCAACCTTGATACTACGTTGTTCCTACGAAAAAGTTATACAGCGTCGTTATATCCTCCGGAACAATTCGGTTTCAGAGCAGGCCACTCTACTCACCACCAAATTCTAAGAATGAAAAATCACGTAAGAACCAACTTACACTCAAAACTTTCGACTGGTTTAGTACTACTAGATATCGAAAAGGCGTTCGACACAGTATAGCAGGAAGGTTTTATCTACAAATTAATTCTATTTAACTTCCCTGTTCATCTTAGCAAGATTGTAAGAAGCTTCCTACAAAACAGAAAATTTGTTGTGTACACTGGAATTGCTAAGTCTTCCGAGTACGATATCCCTTTTGGTGTTCCACAAGGTTCTGTACTCGGCCCTATCCTGTTTAACATTTGTATGTCTGATTTACCATGTCTTGCTCACAACACCGAAGTGGCCATGTTCGCAGATGACACTGCTCTTTATGCGTCGAGTGTTTTTCAATAAGACACACTTATAAGTTTGCAGAGCTCACTGGATTCACTACTGAGCTACTTTACCAGGTGGAAAATAAAAGTCAATGCTGAGAAGCGCCAAGCTATATGGGTCACTCGACGCAGAAAGCAAAGTCTTTTTCCCCAATACATGCTTAAAGTTAGCTCTACAGATTCAGTGGTCCGATGACTGCAAGTATCTTTACTTTGGATAAAAAAAAATTTGAAAAGCATATATCTAATACTATTCATAATCATCAACCTCCTAACTAAAGTACTCTATCCCTTTATTAATAGAAAGTCTAAACTAAACACACATAATAAAGTCCTAATTTTCAACACGATTTTCAAGGCGATTTTAACTTGTGGAGGCTCCAGCTTGGTTTGACTGTGCTGAGACTCATATTAAGAAACTGCAAATCAGCCAGAAAACAATTCTAAAGCTTATGCTCAACTTAACGTTGTCTTACTCGACAGTCCGACTTTACAATAGAGCAAATGTCAGCCCAATTAATTAGTTTTATACAAGCTGCAAAACTATTTTTTTTGAAAAATGTGCTTTTCAGATAATGAGCTTATACTCAAGCTTAACTTTTACTGATTAAGTAAAATTGGGTGATGTGCAATCTTAGTTTTTTAAGTATTATATAAGGGTTTTTTCTTGTAGTGTTTTCCCTTAATATATCTATTGATTATACACTATTAAAATAATTCGTTATAAATATTGTAGGTACCCATTTTGTAGACGTAGAGAGCTATATTCTGTATCCCTTAAACTAAATAATTATTTACTTTGTAAAACAACGTCATGCTGCAAATAAAATTGAAATGAATTGAATTGAATTGAACACTGTCGCAGACTTGCAAGTTTCAATTCAATCCTTTTTAGACAACCATCAAATGTGCATCCATTTCTCAACTCGGCACTTAACTGTTATCCCCAATCGGATCGATAAAGCTACTTAATCTCACAAAAGGATTCATCAGATTGCGCTCGTCCTTGTGAAATAAAAAATAATAATAATAAATCCGTGCTTGAATGTATTGCTGTCCTCTTCCATTATAGCTACATTAAATATTCGACAGTCTTTGCAATTCATAACGTTGCAAAAGGCTTCCATAAAATATTTCATCCTCGGCAGGATTTTTTTTTTGTCAAAATGCATTAACCTTTGCCAACTACAACAGGCAAACAAAGAACCAACAGATTTTATGAACAACTTGCTGCTGCACACATTAATTGTTAATATCTGCAAAATGTACTCAACAAGAGTATACAAGAGTGGATATGACTGACATAGTAGCAGTGAGTCCTTCCTGCGTCTACCCAGCTAGAGAGTTCCGATTTTACCTGCAGAAATAACAACAACATCAACAGAAGACGACAGAAAATATCATTCGACAGGATGCGGGTGCAGCAGCAGCTGAAGATGAATTTGGATGAAGAATACACCTACACAAACGCATTATGCAATGAAAGCTATGTATCTACCACACTCTGTCGTCGTCGTCGTCGACGATTATATAGTAAACAGGACAATAGCTCAAGCCCTCGAAACGGATGGAACGACGAAAAACTGCATTAGTTCAAACATAAATTTGCGTATGTCATCTGCATGTCGCATTAGCGCACATTCTCAATAGAAGAAAGGGTGTGGCAGATGGGCGTGCAGATGGAGTTGGTTTGACTGCAGGGCTCTTCAGTTTGAGGTTGATGCATTTCGTCATTGAGGATAATTCATGGCACGGCTAAATTGCGTTCGAGTTTGTGTCGGCAAATGAAACATGATGAACGCTGCGGTCTAACAGTGCCGCCAGAGGGTGTACGATGTGTGAATGACTGCCAACGCGGCAATAGTTAGTTGCTTTTGATTGGATTTAAAGTTTATGTTTCGTGGGGAGGTGTGGGTGAAACAAGGGTTGGTAAATATTGCTGGATTTGTAGTTGTTTTTTTGTGTATTCGTGTAATTGGTTTAGAAGATGTGTGCGGATGTACTTTGATTTATTATGGATATCGGTGGCAACTTTGGATTGGCTTTAGGAGATTTCACGCATTTCTGACTTTGGATAATCGATCAGATATTATTTAAGTCTGATTGAACTGGGAAAGTAGTGTCTTTGGAGAGCGAATGGTGTCAATAATTGACGGTGTAAAGATCCTCGAAATTGAAACATAAGGGGTACCCTGACAGAAGACCATGTGACATAAGTTTTAATTTCTGCCAGATGAATACGAATGCCATATAAAACTCCCTTCCGCGAGGAGCAGGAGAAGTCGTAATATTTGACCTACATACATTTTAAAGAAACTCCGCCAAAATTCTATTTAACTCAGATATGTATTCCAAGTTTTAATAAACCAACTTCCATTGCAAAATATTCCCAAAATAAAATACCAGACGAATCTCTTTATGCATTTAAAAGCAGGTCACATAAACGCATCAGTGGGCACAATGTCCCAAGACAGAAAATGAAATTATAGACCAAATGTCAACATAAAACTCAAGTACAGTAATATCCATTCTATTCCCACTCGGATAAGACAAAGTAAACGAAACGAAATTAACCCATATGGTGTAGTGGTGCATCGAATTCAGTCTTCCGGAAAAAATTAAAATAATTCGCTGTAGCAGGACAATAAAAACCCACATAAATAAATGTTTCCATATGCTAAATGTTGCTATGTGCTCTCTGCGGGGATAAGGATAAAAATATACGCCCATATAATGGCATCCAAAAGTACAGCTCAACTCTACAAAAATGAACTAAGGGTTTGGTGCTCTTCCAAGAAGATTCTTTCAGGGTGGATGTCAAATGGCAATAAACACGAAACCGAAACAGTTGGCCCTTATCCGCTTCTGGGATGAGGGAGTTCAACTCCAACCAACCGACAAACCAAAGAATCATTCATGGCATACCACACACTTACTACAAAATGAGACCGCACAAAAAGCCATACCAAGCAGTCAGATGTAACAACAAAAAAACATTCATTTTAAAAATAAATAAAAAATAACTACTACTCTATCCACTAGATGGAGACACTCCATCGACCCCAAAAGACCGCCCCACTATTATAACAGCAAACAGTTACAAATGCAATTTTAATTCAAATTTAATCACATACAATTGCCATTTGGGGGTGCGCGGCAGGATTGCAGTGCGGCAAAATTGCATTCAAGTGTACGAGGATGACTCTGAACTCAGTTATTTTGTTGGACCTATCCCCCAATTAACCTCCTCAAATCCTTGCATCCTTTCTCTCTACTCGAAACAACGCCCTCCTGTGTATTATTTTTACTGTTGCTGGCTGTCGTCGTTGTTTTACAATGCACTTTCGTTGTCCCTCTTTTTCTGGACCGCGCCACTTTCAACAGAATAACAAAAAAAAAAAACCGAATATAAATGAATAAAATAAAAATAAATATAAAAAAAAACTCCTGATATTGGTAACTGTGACTGGATGCTGCCACATGAGTGAAGCAATTTTGTTGAGAATAATGCAGCAAGCCATCGAATGGGCGCGTTTACCGACACAAAACACAATTTTATTATTATTTGTTCGTTGATATGTGCTTGGATGCGAGTTTTATGTTGTTGTATGAGTGATATTTATGAGTTTTTAACTTCATTGTTGTTTTTAACAAGCGCGTAAAGTATTTCCAGGACAATTCACATTCGCATTAACTATTCGTGCGCAACTGGAAATGAAATGGTTACGGAATTAGGTAGCAATAGACAATTCCTTCATTTCAATTCCTATTTATTTCTGTAAATTTTAAAAGAACTGTCTATTGCAATTGCAAGTCATTAATTGATGAGGTAACAATGCAAATGTATTTTATTATTTCTATTTAATTTTAAAAGTGCATCAGTTGGTAGACCGTGTTACCAAGGACGGACTTCGGTTGCGTACAATAGGTTCTATAGTCAATGGCTTTGTATATACAGTTTATAGTAGTCTCGCTTCGTGTATATGACGACTACGCCACCATACGACACAAGTGAGTCATTAAAAAAGCTATATATGTATAAACTAGCATATTGTAGAACCTTTTCTACAAAATGCTAGTGCATGCCTTTGAATATGCGTATTCGTAGTTATTTTTGTTGTCTTCCATTGTCCTCATTTATCGAATTTATTTTTTTTACTTCTCACGATGGGGATATGATGTGTGGGTGAGAGGGGTGCGGGATAGGGTTTGTAAATTATTTGTTGTTTCTAATGGAAGTTTTTCATATGTGTGTGGTTTGTCGTTTATTTATCGAATTTAATTTTTTTTACTTCTCATGATTGGGATATGATGTGTTGGTGAGAGGGGTGCGGTATATGGAGGTGACGTGAAATAAAACCAAACGAAATAAGGCCGAATTCCCAAAATTTGGCTTTATTTCGTTTTCCAAAGTGAAATTAAACCAAATTTTTAGTTTGGCTTTATTTCGTTACTGAAAACGAAACAACACCAATTTGGCATTATTTCGTTTACATTATTTAACAAAACTGTGACCCCAAATTCGGAAAGTATTGAACATTTTCTTTACGAAGTTGTATTGTTCATGAAAAGCTATGCTGAGAATTTTGTCACTTTCACTGTCACTGTATTATGTCACTTTCACAAAGCGTCATAAGGCCAAATCCGGAAAGTGACATAAAGCCAAATTTTCGAAACCGTACCTCGCACCTACTCCAAATCAAACAGTGACCCCAAGCAGGGGGGTTGCAGGGACATAGACATTGTACTGTTTATGCAATCTACTTTCGATTTCGCAACTAATCCCATAAACAGTGCAATGTAGATGGGGGGCCATGCTGCCCCCCTGCAACCCCCCTGCTTGGGGTCACTGTTTGATTTGGGGTAGGTGCGAGGGCAAATTGTTGAAAGCAGCACCAAGCGAAAGTGTCATCTAGCCAAATTGGCCTTGTGACGCTTTTCCAATGTGTCATAATACCAAATCCTAAAATTTGACCTTATGTCACTTTCACAATGCGACATAAGGCCAAATTTCAAAATTTGGGCTTATGACGCTTGGGGTTATGTCACGGCACCGTTTTACCGTTAAGTCTCATAACATAATTGTAAGCAAACAAATCGATAATAGTTGCACATTTGCGCACAACAAAGTGGTTTGGTCTTATTTCCATTTGTTTTTTGGTATTATTTCGTTTTGCATGACGAAATAAAGCCAAATTGGCTCTATTTCGCTTTCGAAAGCGAAATGATGCCAAATTTGGAATTTGGCCTTATTTCGTTTGGCTTTACTTCACGTCACCGTATATGGATGGTATATTAGTTGTTGGTTTTGATGAAAGTTTGGGGTAGGTCATGGCATATTGCAAGGAGGCCGTAGCATTCATCAAAAAAAGGGGTATTCATTCATAATCGGTATCAAAAATCATATTATGTACATATTGCGATTGCATTATGTTGTACAATTAAATTTCCGAATATTATGTATAAGTAGAATTTTTTCATTTGGTTTTCCACAAACAACTGATTTCGACAGTTTGGGCAGCTAAATGTAATTAATTAATTTATTATTTTTGATACATTAATCGACACAAACTGTGCATAACTTATATGTTTTGTACACTGTTTTATGAATAAGGATTTATGCATAAAGGCTGGAGAAATATTTAAACACTACTGCATAAAAAGATATGCAATCATTTCGAGATGTTAAAGCGAATTCTATTGAAGAATGCTCTAAGTTGTTTGCGTTGATATGTGTGTGGAGTAGGTAGGGAACCAAATCAGGACTAAAAAAAAGTCAAGCATTTATTGCAAATATGCAAAATTATCTCCATCGCATCATCAACAAAGCTGTCAATACGGCAAGGAAACATGGTGGTGGGCAGATGAAGCTAAAGCAGTGATTAGTGACAAAAAAGTGTCATTCAAAGGTTAGTCAAAGTACTCCACTAATAATGGAGATGAAAAATGTCGCCTAGAATTGGAATACAGATTTTGCAAGAGGCTCGCAAAGAGAAAGTGCGATCAAAAGATGAAGTTTGCGGAGGGTCTGTATCGGTAGTTAGAAGAAAATTCTTCTTGTCCACGAACTCCAACAAAGCAGCTTGAACGGGAACAGGTCTATATACAAAGACTAAGGTAAATAATGCAACACATTTAATGTTCCGGCGAACCATTGTTTTCCATCTGAAGATACTTCTGCAAGCTGTTATAGGAATTACCTTGAAGTTTTTTTTCACTTTAAGAACATCCAGAAAACCGTTTACAGTATTTAAATAATTAGTCTCCAAAAATGATCCACTTCGCATCCATAAAGGAACACAACAATTTTCAAAATTTGCCGCTGAGAGAAGGAAATCCGTTCGCCAAAGTTCATCAACAATGCTCAAGGGCTGCTTCTTGTGGATGACGAAAAACTTCTAATTGAACAATTTCCTATGATATATTTTCCAATAGCCGTTTCTAACACTGAAGAAGTACACGACATTACTTTCGAAGAAGAATAGGAAGGTGGTCAAAGACTTCAAAAATCGAAAAGCCCAACTTCAATTGTCTTAAGAAGAAAATAAAAAAAATTTGAATAAAATAAATATTGATCGTATAGGTAGAAACCTATTAACTATTAACCCATAAGTTTTAGTGCAGCATGGCGCAATACTGACACAAAGTAACATGTCATTTCTTTATAAATTAGATTGAATATTTCTGAATCAATTACGAAAGAATTGATACAAATCGGGACATTTTTCGACAAGATAAAGCCAAAATAGTAACAATCCAAAAAAGCGATAAACTCATAATTTCTTATTTGAGGAAAAAGACTGAAATCAGATTTTATTAAATTTTTCATTTCAAAACTTATCGTCCCTTCCATCATCCCCCTGATCATACATGCAACATGCTACTTGCCGAGGCGACGATATGATGTTAATCCCCACAGCATTTTGGGCGCCTTAAGAAAATATATCAACATTTCAGCTTTGTAGCTCACAAATTTGTTCTTTTGAAACGTGTCAGTGGGCGGATTTTAAAAATTCTTAAAATTTATTATTTCATGCCCCTAGAGAGTATATGGTTTAAATTTCGGCTTTCTAGCTCCACTGAAAAGGCCTTATTTTTTGCCGACGAGTGGACGGACGGACATAATAGATGCACATTACTATCGATGCTGACCACGAATATATTACAAAAAAATGCAAAACGACAGGTGACCTGCCTCAATATTAATGTAGGTCATCAATTCGCTAATAGATAAATATACCTATCCAACAACTATTTCGTTGAATATTTCCGAATCAAATACTGAAGAAATGACATAAATCGGTACACTTTTGAACGAGATACAGCGAAAATAGCAAAAGTCTAAAAATTAATAAATTCATAATTCCTTATCAGATGGAAGTTACCGGAATTTGCTTTTATTCAATTTTTCCTTCCAAACGAATCGCCTCTTTCATCATACATTCTACTCGCAGACGACAAAGCCAGATTTCTAATTTTTCCATCATATCCCTCTCATCCTACATACTATTTGCCGAAGCGACGCAACAATACAAATCTTCAAAAGTATTCGGCTGTTACACAGAAAAATAAAAACTTACACAATATCAGAATGATTCGATAAAGAGAGACAGCAAAATTTAAGGCACAAACCTTCAAACGCCACCACTTTTGTCCTCGCCTCTGTCGAGTTAAACGTTTTCAAATTCGTGTTGATGAGACTACTATAGAACTCTATATACAAAGTCAATGGGCATGCCGTACATCGGACCGTGCGCCCAATGACATGTTGAAGATTCGTCGAAAATCTCTACGGACCTTGCGACACTGCGACACGACCAAATCGGTCGTAGCGTGAAGTGAATGCCTGTGTTTGAGACCGTTCATGCGACCGAACTAGTCAGTCTGCAAATGATCGCCACCTATATGCACCAATCGGGAAAAACAATGGAAGAAACAAAGGGAACATGTCGCTGCGACGGTTCGACCGACAGTCTCAGTGAATCGTGATTGGCGCGCTTTAGTCGTAGTCGTTATCGTTTTCGTAGTCCTAGTCGTAGTCGCAGTCGAAGTCCAAGTCCAAGTCTAGGTCAAACTCAAAGTCAAAGTCGTATTCGTATTCATAGTCATAGTCGGTAGTCGGTAGTCGATAGTCGATAGTCGGTAGTCGGTAGTCGGAAGTCGGTAGTTGATAGGCGGTAGTCGGTAGTTAATAGTCGGTAGTCGGTAGTCCTAGTCCTAGTCCCCGGCCTAGTCGTAGTCGTAGTCGAAGTCATAGTCGTAGTCGCAGTTCTCGCCACCTGTATGCACAAATCGGGAAAAACAATGGAAGAAACTAAGGAAACACCGCTGCGACAGTTCGACCGACAGTCTCGGTGAATCGTGATTGGCGCGCTTAAGTCGTAGTCGTTATCGTTATCGTTGTCGTAGTCGCAGTCGCAGTCGAAGTCCAAGTGGAAGTCCAGGTCAAAGTCAAAGTCAAAGTCGTATTCGTATTCGTATTCATAGTCGGTAGTCGGTAGTCGGTAGTCGGTAGTCGGAAGTCAGTGGTCGGTAGTCCTAGTCCTAGTCGCAGACCTCGTCGTAGTCGAAGTCGAAGTCGAAGTCGAGGTCAAACTCAAAGTCGTATTTATAGTCACAGTCATAGTCAATATTCGGAAGTCGGTAGTTGGTAGTCGGTAGGCGGTAGTCTTAGTCCCAGGCCAAGTTGTAGTCGAAGTCGAGGTCAAACTCAAAGTCAAAGTCAAAATCGAATTCGTATTCGTATTCATAGCCATAGTCGGTAGTCGGAAGCCGGAAGTCGGTAGTTGGTAGTCAGTAGGCGGTAATCGGTAGTCGGTAGTAAATAGTCGATAGTCCTAGTCCTAGTCCCAGGCTTAGTCGTAGTCGTAGTCCTAGTCGAAGTCGTAGTCAAATTCGTAGTCGTAGACGTAGTCGTAGTCGTAGCCGTAGTCGCAGTTCTCGCCACCTGTATGCAAGAATCGGGAAAAACAATGGAAGAAACTAAGGAAAAACGTCGCTGCGACAGTTCGACCGACAGTCTCGGTGAATCGTGATTGGCCCCCTTTAGTCGTAGTCGTTAT
Organism: Portevinia maculata; assembly: GCA_949715645.1. NCBI lineage: Eukaryota > Metazoa > Arthropoda > Insecta > Diptera > Syrphidae > Portevinia > Portevinia maculata. Next base: position 4,410,476 of record OX454528.1, on the reverse strand, counting down.
CGTTGTCGTAGTCGTAGTCGCAGTCGAACTCCAAGTGCAAGTCGAGGTCAAACTCAAAATCGTATTCGTATTCATAGTCGGTAGTCAGTGGTCGGTAGTCCTAGTCCTAGTCGCAGGCCTCGTCGTAGTAGCAGTCGAAGTCGAAGTCGATGTCAAACTCAACTCATAGTCGGTAGTCGGTAGTCGGTAGTCCTAGTCCCAGGCCTAGTCGTAGTCGTAGCCGTAGTCGTAACACTAGCCCTAGTCCTAGTCGTAGTCATAGTCAGTTGTAGTCAAAGGTATTATCGATGTTGTTGTGATATAAACAGTGTCAGCACCAGCATTAGTCAATCAATAATTTGTCGGCTTTCACTTCTTCAGTATTTATCAATTTAAACTGCAATATAAATACGACTTGCGACGTCAGTAAAAAAAGTACCCACTCAATCCGCTGAAGCTGCTACTTTGAAGAAGAACCCTTTTTTCAACGCCAGCACGTTTGCAGATATCATTACAACCGCCAAAGGCTTTTTTTTTAAATATTGATTCTACACTGCAACTGCATTGCGAAATCATTCATAGACAAATATCCCTTTGTGCTGACCAACGGCATATGCTTGTTAGTGGCACTGCCCACATACTATTTTCCAATGAAATGGCCATGACACCATTATCCACAGTACTAGTAGTCTTCAGTTACAAATTGAAAAAAAGGAGAACAAAAAAAAATATACAAACTGCAAAATATCATCCAACTCCTTGAAAAACCTCAATAAAGATCCAAACATCTCATTTACAGCTGAATGGATACCAAATGGTCACCCGAAAACACACAAAATTGGAACTTCCGCAGCAAAGGACAGCGATGGAGATGGGTGAAAGAGAAAAAAAGAAAACAAGAATGAAAACGTGTCCCCGATCCCCACAACACAGCCGTAGAAGAAATGACATTCGGTCAAATTACAATCCGCACTCAGTTCAAGTGAGATACACTCACCAAAATCAACCTAAACCGCCTCCTCATCCCAATTATATTGAATACTCAGTAAAACAGTACACACAGGCACCCGAACTCACTCAATCCAGATACAATAATGTGTACTCGTATGTTGTGCATGGAGTCCTTTGAAGCACAGTTGCCTGTATCTTCTCAGTTCCCATTCATGATTCTGTTTCATGTTGTGTGTGGTATCGGTGTGCGGTGTGGTCTGTTGGTCATGTTCAATGAGCATGTATCGATAGATTTTCAAAAACCACTTAAAAATGAAATATCATTTCGTAAAAGAAGGGAGGGGCAGGATCACATCTTTTTTCTCTTATGTACATCGCACTTTTCAACGACCTTTGCAGCACACCACCCACCAAAGTACACAGTTCACATAAACAATACTAAACTCAATTCCAATATAAGGGACGGAAGAGAGTTAGAATTACATGTTTTTCTAGTGACGACAGAGTTCAGAATGCAGCACAAGGGTTGAAAGAATAGATAGACAGATACTTGTTCACAAAAATAAGTCACAACTAAGGTATCGTTCTATATTCAAAAACGTTTTAACTTTTTTATTGCACATGCCGCCGGGTGGAAGACAGCAGTACAACTTGGATTCCTAGGTTAATTCTTGCTTATAAGGACATTTACTAGTATACGGGTTTTGTACTTGGAACTATCTTGGTTTCTAAAGTCTTTTCTTTTTTTTCGCAATTGGTTTTTCTATATGTGGCTTTTTGTGTATCGTTGTATAGAAGTTGTATTCTTAGATGCCAAGCTGCTGCCGCTGCATTTTGCGAAGACATGTTTCTGGGGCATTTTACAACTTGGGCACACATAAAAGTGTCCTTGGTATTGGTAATAGAAAATAGGTACACATAGTGAGTGCATCGGGTGGAAATTTGCTTCTGAATTGACATTAAGGTAGACCTGGTGTCTAGGGGTAGACATTTATTAAAATTAAATATAAAAAAACAGACGAACAGAAAAAGAATAGTGACTTTATTATTTGGAAAACATATCTTCGGGGTTCAAAAGAAGAATTGTAAAGTTAAACTGAAATGTCGGAATTTTTTCCTCGGGTAAAGAGAACTGCGAAATTCATCATTGGAGGATACGCAAGTTACATGGAGCGCAAATGTTATGTCACAACTATTTGTACAATTATGGTAATGGAATGTGGGGACATTTTTGTAAGCTTCGATATAGGTGATAAAAGTATGCGGATTGGCAATTATCTCTGCTATAGTCCCACAGAAAGGTCTCCTCTCCATCCCTTTTTTGTCATGCGACGATGTATAGTCAATGCTCTCCCCTTCTTTTTCTTCATTTGGTCGGGAAAAACGACTGCGCTGCGTAGAACTCTATGAATTCACAGACAATTCACATTCAACTTTCATCGGTATCTCTTCTCGCATTTGTATCTCTTATTTGAATTGGCCGTCGTGGGGTTATTCAATACTGCATGGATATTCAAAGTCACCTGGGCGTGGGTAGTATCAATCGATACAAAAGGAACACTTCGCCTTATGCCCAATTCACACACAAATTTTTAGATTAGATCATTTTTTTATTTTTGCTCTTCAAAAAATTCATTAATAGAATGTTTACAATAAAACTGTATAAAATTTTCATATCAAAAGCAAAATAAAGTGAAATAATATTTTGTATCAAAAGTTGCCTGTTAGTATCGGTCATTATATTGTAATGCAATTTTGCAATACCGGAATAGGATAGGAACGTTGGGCATCGAAAGGACATCGCTTCGCAGAATGTGCCTTCTTGTTTCTCGCAAAACTAGAGACTTGCCAATGAATCGATGTGCATCCTCTTTCTGAATGGAAAAAAACAGACCACCAGGATGTGGCGAACCGTGAAACAGCGCTGTAACTGTAGTCGTTTACTTCTCGTTGTAGCAATTGTATGATATGGTTGTTCATTCGAACAAGTCAAAAAGGAAATTGAAGGAAGCAGCCTAACTGTAAGTGTGCTATCACGCAAAAAACCAGAAAATAAAACCAAATTTGAAATTTAGAAATATAAAAATATATTTTTTATTAACACGAATTCGCGTTGATATCAGCAAACTGTCATATATTTAACAGTTAGTACATCTGAAGGTATGAAACAAAAATAGAAAAAGAAAGAAAAACTACATCTCATTTGAACTTTTCAGTCATTAGCCAGAAGCTTTGAAAAACGCTTACCTGAGCACCTACACGTGAGGCCGAAGAGTAGCCGGTGTATGTGTTGAAGAGATGTCCAGAGTTTTAAACCCTTGGTATCTGTTGAACTATTTCATAACTTATGAGCTTCGAAACATGCCATGTGTGTCACATCATCGCCATCCCCTCTCCCATCCACGCCGATCATTAAGTGGGGATTGGAACAGTTTCACTTTTACGTTCTCCAGAATGTCGTTTCTATTTCAAATACCTTTTGTTATTAAAGAATTGGAGAAACAAACACCAGTTTCAAAAAACAAAAACTTCAAAACGTAATAAACCCAAATTGACCCTACCTATTGCGTTTTCAAAATAAAGCCACATTTTTGATTTTTGGCTTTATTTCATTGGGTCTTATTTCATGTGACCTTTTGAGCTAGGATGTGCATCGGTCTCTGCGATGAGCTGATAGAGCTGGTTCATCAAACACCTTTAATCATCGTTTATTAAAAATCGATAAACAAACAAAACTCCATTTTCAGGATGCGCTGAAACTTTTGGCTTCAATGGCACAATGCCTGAGTTCTTGCCTGAGAAGACGCTGGTTCGAACCCCAGTGGAGGTAATGGGTTTTTCGGAAATAATGAATGGAAAAAAACAGACCACCAGGATGTGGCGAACCGTGAAACAGCGCTGTAACTGTAGTCGTTTACTTCTCGTTGTAGCAATTGTATGATATGGTTGTTCATTCGAACAAGTCAAAAAGGAAATTGAAGGAAGCAGCCTAACTGTAAGTGTGCTATCACGCACAAAACCATTTTACGTCGTGATTAATATTTATGCCACAGTTTCGAGCTAAATTCGACTACTCTTTGTACCATCCAGTTCTGGGTTGTATAGCCTGTATGGTCGCTGTTTTTGCGAGTCGGAAATCTGGGATGCTAAGTACCTGGCATAATTCATTTGGAGTTTTGCCATTTGTCTGAAAAGAGCTGAAAACCCTGTTTCTAGCATTAGCATATAAAGAGTATTTCATTAAGGACTTGACAACTTCTTTTTTAAAATAAAATGCAAACTACTTGAGATATCTCAAAAAAAAGATTTATTGGCTTGAATCACTATTAAGACATTTATGAATGGAATTCGACTTCGTTCATATGTCCACCACGGGAACGTATGCAGCGGTTGATACCTTGAACCCATTTTTCGATGACTCGGCCGCACATTTCGACCGATACGGCCGGTATTTCTCGTTCAATATTGGCTCTGGCCTTCACTACGGTAGCAATATTCTCCACACCTCGGACAAAATTTAGTCTCACTGACTTAAATTTTTTCACTAGACTATAAATTCTTTGTCTACTGGGACGAGAATTACGACCGAAAATTTTCGATAACGCTCTTAAAGTTGCGACCACCGACTTGGAATTTCGGTAGTAAATTTTAATTATTTGTAAACGTTGTTAATTCGAGTACTTCACCATGATAAAAATGTTGATTTTACTGAATATTTTGACATTGATAGTTCCGGTAATCGGTTTAAGGGTGCGTTCACACAGAAAGTTTGAAGTAGTCAAGCCGCTAATTAAACCCTTTAGTTTGGAGTGTTGGGAGGGAGATGAAATATTCATTTGAAGTAGAATCTAAGTAATCGTTTTTTATTTTTTAAATCCACATACTTGGCGGAGTATGGTGTTGGATTTTGGCGTGGTGGATAGACATATGTAGCATGTTTCCTATTTTTCTAGGTTCGTCTTTTCTAAGACACGTTTATACAAACAAGTAATTGCGCCTAAAACCGACCAACGAACAATTTCTAATTCCTCGACGGAAACAGATGGATTAGATACCAATAAAATTACATGATAGAAGTCCTCGTCTATAGAAGGAGCTATTCGTTCATCAGATTTGCGTTAATTATCTTTTAACCAGTGTCGCAAGTTCGCCTATCAAAATATGTCTTCAGAATAATTTACGCGCATCTTAATTATTTATGATTTAGACAGGATTTAATTAACATTTTCGGTAAGACATTTCGATCTGCCTAGAGAAGGTGCTTGAAGGAAATAAATAACATTACACGCACATGGAAGCTAGTACCTAATTGATTTCAAAAATTCCCTCTTCAAGGAATAATCTTTGCGTTACAAGTCCACTTAAATTTCTTTACCCCAATATACGAGACGACAGCAGATATGACAACAACGCATATCGGAAAGCCAAAACATTTCAATTAATCTCAATCAATTAAATTAAATTATTTACTGATTATGGCTGCCAATAAATCAAAGTCTAATTACATCCTGTTAATGCCATACACACACACGCACACACACACATATGAACATCGATGACGTCACTCAACTACGAAATAGAAACTGCAAGATTACTCTCGCCTGAATGAAATCAGAGGGTAAATTATTTCAATTAAATTGGTTATTTGCAATGTTTGCATTTATTCTGACATTAAGGGTTGGCATACAAACACAATCACTAACAGTAATTATATGTTGCTTGCATTTATCAAATTTGTAATAAAGGGAAGCGAATGGTTTACTGCAAACCGAAAGCCAAACTCGAGGAGTATTTATTTAAATTTTCAAAGTATGTATTAGCATAATTTTTGCATGATTTGCGTCAACATCAAATTGAAAATTTTGTTGTATAAATAATGTTAACATGTTTACTCATTATGTGCGGCGGACGAACGGCGGTGGGGGTGTTGGTAGATTTTTAGCTAGTTTTATGAATTGCTTTATTAATAATGATGAAGTAATACAGTAGTGGAGCAGGCAAGCAATGCGCACTGAATGTTGTCAGTGTGATGGACTCTAGAGTGCGGCGCTCAAGTGACAATCAAAATGAATGTAGTTGGACTCTGCCTGGGCACAAATCAATTGCAACCAATTACATCTGTTTGTAGTGCATTCTGAGTGTAATGAAAAACAATTTTCAATCGGATAAGTGGGAATCATTGCTACTGTATTTGTTATTGATGCTGCCGCAGATGATATGACATGCAACTGAGAGATATGTGAGGATGGACGCCGCAAACAAAACAGCATGGCTCAATGTGAAATGATGAAAATGATGATATTTGCGGCGGAGAGAAGAGGGAGACATTTTTGTTAGCATCCGTTTATTTGACATCATTTTAATTTTCGAATTCAGATGCGAAATTATTAGCATAGCAAGGTGAGGAAGCATACAATATGCAAACACGTTGAGTAATTAATAACAGTATCCAAATTAGGTTGTTGTTTTATTTTTGCAATTCATTTGTCTAGTGCTGCAGGGGATAAATGAGAAAAAGGTTTTTAATTATGTGTTTCCCACTGCATTTCATAATTGGCTATGGATGAACAAGTACAGGATAATTTATCTAGTTTTTGAATGAATAACTGGCGAGAGCAGAGCAGCAGCGGTTAAATAAATGTGAAACTGACAAAATTAAAAAAAAAATCTAAGCTTAACATTGCCTGTCAAAAGAGTAATTAGCTTTACACTTTAAAGCCTTCACAAAAAAATAAATGAACTTTGTTATTAGCAGCTCAATGAATCAAAGCAATTAGGAGGTGTTTTTTTTTTGGCAATTTGATTAAAAATCCAACAAAAAGTTAAATTTATGAATAAATCGCTGAGCATTGGATGTAAATAATAATTCATTTGGAAACTTTTAACAGATGTCAGGAGAGTGCAAGCCAAGAGACTTTAAACATGTTTTATGATTTAGTGAATTTTATTTTTTCACTTTAAGGAGCAGCGAGACGTATGACAAACAGGCTAGGCGAAGGGTTTTCACTAGGCAGCCCTTAGCTGATATAACATTACTTCTACGTGGAGCGTATTTCAGAAATTGATAAGGGCTTGTGGGAAGTTTTTTGAGATATGGATAAGGCCAGGCACATGACATGTGGATCAAGCTTAAGCGATTTTTCGGGTTGCGTAAACTTTTTGTTACGTTTGTGGCAAAAGGGCAAACCGATGGAACATAGTGATGAATAGTGGCTTGACTTTGCATACCTAGTAGATACACTCGTCGCCACTTGTCACGCGATGAACAGTTGATCCACTAGCTTCAACTTCAGTTTCTGCCCTGATTTAACTTACGGAAACTCTTAAATTTGAAGCAGCTCTCAGTATCGCTCGTCGATCCTGACTTGTTGATGCTTGACTTACTCTTCCTTTGCAGTGTTTCCATGGTTCTCAGGGTCCTTAAGATACACTCATCGCGACTTGAATAGGACACCCTGTACACTCTATTTGCAATTGCTCATAACTCGAAAGCGGAATGATAAAATAATGTTATTTTGCCCGATATATTTGTCCAACTCCTCTTCTTTCTCTGTGACAAAATTGAAAGTTCTGGTAAAGAGCCGTTATTATGTTTTTTTTTTCCATTTTGTGTCAACATTCGTTAGAATTAAAGCAACATTTTTGCGCCACTTGAATAGAACATGCATTTAATTTGATCATATTCTTGGTTGATCGATTTTTTTGTTAATTTCAACTATTTAATTTAAAAAAAAAAACCTAAAATGGGTCGAGGAAAAGCATTAACCGAGGCGGAAAAAGGACAAATCATAGCTTACAAGGACGCTGGCTTATTTATTGCCAAAACAGCTAAAAATATCGAGAGGAGCCGACACGCTATACCCACATTTTTAAGTAATGAGTATGAATATGGAAAAAAACATGAAACGCCGGACACACAGCGGAAAGGCGACTTATTTTAAGAAAAGCGTCAAATTCTCACGACTCTTTGGCAAAAATCAGGGATAAATGCGGTGTCAAGGCAAGTCTCACAACTATGCGTCGTGTTATTTCGAAAGCTAAACATCTAAAAAGACTGAAAACCAAGAAGAAGCCACCTCTCAACCCGGTTCGAAAAGATCAACGCCTCAGTTTTAGTCGCGCACATGTGACCTGGACTTCGGAGTGGCATAGAGTAGTCTTCTCTGATGAAAACAAATTAATTTGGAAGACCCCGATGGCTATAGCTACTATTTCCATGAACTCAGCAAAGAAACACATTATTTGTACATTATATCTGCATAGCAGAGTTGGAGGTGTGATGGTGTGGGGGGGGCCAATTCCTATTATGGAACCTGCCAACAACAATTTATGTCAACGCCAATGAATGCGTTGTCTTACATACTTTCATACCATTTTTGAACCTCTGCCGTGGATTTATCAACATAATAATGCGCCAATACATACAACTCGGGTAGTTAAAACCTACATACAGAGCCAAAATGTAATAGCTCCACAAGCTGGCCGCCCTATTCTCCGGATTTAAATATCATTGAAAATGTTTGGGGATGGTTGGCATGTAAGTATACGGATCAGGACAATAATATTCGAGTATACCCGAACCAACCCAAGCCATCGTATTAACTTGGAGCTCGATTTCACTGAATTATTTGGCTAAATTGTATAAATCCCTTCCAAACCGGATGTGTGAAGTTTTGGAACAGAAAGGTGGCTCAACACACTATTAAAATTTTTTCTCTGAATGTAAAATACTCCAATTATTTTAAATTTAAGTTATTTTTTTAATAAAAAGAATCAGAAATCTCTAAATGTTTTTTTTTTATTAAAGTGTCCTATTCAAGTGGTGCAAATTTTCGACCCCGCATTTTGTCGGTTTTTGGTTGATAATATTTTGTTAAAACTTAAAGCTTTACCATTAAATCTTCCTTTTGATCAAATAACAGCAATTAAATTAACTTTAATTTACAAAAAAAATTAAGTCTCTAGCATGCTTGGTTTGGGAGCAATGAAGGATAGAAAACAGACGTAAAGGGTGTCCTATTCAAGTGGCGAGGAATGTATGACGGAATGCTTCAATAATTTGAGCGTTAAACTTCAAGGAAAAAATAAATTTAAAGTTGTAGGATTCGCACCTACGAGAGCAAAAACTTGACCATTTCCCTAGCATTCGTGAGATCGGGATGTATAGGGTGTTTTTTATAGAGGTATAAAACTTCTGATAGGGATAACTGCCAAACTAGCTGTCATACTAAAAAAGTGTGTTTGACTTTCTATTTCAGTATACTTTGGCAAATCCCCATGGAAAGACTTATACCAGAACAACGTTTACTAATCGTGGAAATTTATTTCCAAAATTCGATCTCTGTTCGCCAAACTTATGCCCAACATGCAATACAGCACGTGCAACCATGACTTTGTTGAGCCAAACGTTTGGTGACCGAATCATCTCAAGAAATGGACCTGTAAGTTGGCCAACTCGTTCGTGTGATTTGACACCTATGGACTACTTTTTTGTGGGGGTACGTTAAATCTCTGGTCTATGTTGATACATCAGCAACGATTGATCCCTTAGAAGCCAACGTTCGACGCACTATTGACGAAATAAGATCTGGTATGCTAGAAAAAGTGGTGCAAAATTGGACCGACAGGATGGCGTTCATAAGGCGCAGTCGTGGAGGCCATATGCCAGAAATTATTTTTAAACATTAAATGCCATAAAATTTGTAAGCTAATAACCCAAAATTTAGTCATTCCATAAAATTTGTTGTTTTATTTTTAAAAAAAGTTGTAAAAAGTTGTTTATGGCGGTGAGTCTATGATCAGAATTAAAGGAATCATAACCTTCCCAGTTAACTACATCCCCACGGTACGACCTCAGAAAATAACGACAAGCCTCCCGATATTGAATGACTTCGTCACTGAGACCAATCAAATGCTGGTGTTGATGCATTTGTATGACCCAGGAGTTTTTAAGCCTGCCTCTCTTTCGCGTTTGTATTAGAACGTTGATTTATATAGCCTTTTTGACAGGGTTCGTAGGATCTCTACCTTAAACACGACAGTACCAACATCCTAAACTTCCTAAAACTTCCTAAAACAGAAGTAACGAAAAAAACCAAATACCTTGTTCCAAGGAGTTTGCAGTTCTTCGATTATGTCGAATTACCTTAAAAGCAAATTTTTATCGTTAGAGATAGAATCTTTCGATTAAACAAAATTTAAACAAATAGATTTCTTTCCAAAGCTGACACTGAAGAAGAAATATTTGGCAGGACAGCTTTATGTACCCAGGGTCAAAGTATATCCCAGCCTCACGTGCGTTGGAAGCTTTATTTATTACAGAGCGAAAGGAAGCTTCATATTTATTCCGAATCTGAAGGGCAAATTTGAGAAGCTTTCTAATGGCATTGGGCGCGTTCAATTCGCAAGGCAACTACTAGTCCCTACTACTACATTGTTTGGCAAGTGACACGAGGTTTAACTATACTTTATCCAACAAAAATTGTCAGTACAGGCATTATGGGGGAGCTTCTTTTCTACCAGTAGTGCATGTAGATACTCTCACGGCATTCAAACGCAAGAATTGCCACTCAAATAAAAACCAAACCACTGTCATACCAAGGAATTGTTCTTGTAATTTTCCTAAAATTCGCATTCAACCCACCACAACCAGTCTCCCACACAGCCGAATGGGAATGAGCATGATCGTCTTGTGTTCGCTTGCTATTATCATCCACCAAAATAAGCAGTGTGTGTGACTGAAGCACATCAGAAGAGTATTACCATCTCTACAATGAAGCATATCATCTTTTTTTTTTTTGTGCTTTTGAGAACGAATTATTACGTGGGGTGTTGCCATTCGGTTTTAACTTGATTGTATTTGTATTGTACAACTGCACAAGTGCAGTTTTTCTTACCATCTGTTTAGGTATATGACATTGCGTCGTGGTTATATAATTTTGTATTCTCATTGCCTGATTGTGTCTACCTTTTACAATATACATATAGCGGAAAGGACTGTGAAATGTTTTTAGAAAATCTTGCTAATTGAGTTTATGTCGCAAACTGTTTAAATAAAAAAAAAACATAAATACGAAAGGATGTATATATGTTTTTTTTCTTCTCATTGAATCTACCTGTTTGTATGATGTCTTTGTTGTTCCTATGAATGACGCCTGTTTTGCCAATGAATACGGGAATTCCCAAAAGGAAGATCTCAAGTTACAAGGGTTGACAAGGAAAAATGGCATCGATGTGTCCAACACGTTGAACAGGTTGTTGAGCCAAATATGTGGGAAATGGACTTTTTTGCGGAGGAAGTAGTTGAAAGGTTAATAATAGGCCTAAATAACGAGAGCAGTAGCAGTAATTACTCATCGGATTAGTTGAGTAGTGATATTAGAAATTAGTATTTTATGTTTTACAATATTTATAATGAATAAATTGGATTACAGTGATATATTTTTCGTTTTGATTTTTTTTGTGTTACGAAATTTATATATTTTGTTGGTCTACTGGAGGATACCCTTAAAAAACGCGCCTATTATTATCTTATTAGAAAAGGAAAAAGATAAACGGAATTTATATCGTTCCGCAATATTTTTATTTCAAATTGGAAAATGGTAACCCTAATAGAATTGCTCTCTGAGTTATGGCGAATTATCATACACACTACGTCAACCCTGTGAGAGCTTTAAAGAGTGACCGCTTTATGTAAGTCATTGCAACCAGACTGAAGACAAACATCCTATCTTGCCTGTACTGACAATTTTTGTTGGATAAAGTATAGTGGGGAACTAGCAGTTGCCTTGCAAATTGAACGTGCCCATTTTCACTTTGTTGCAAACACCAGAAAAATCCGGGAACGTGAAGAAAATGATATTACTAATGTGACTTGGATGTCGAAAACTCTAATTCATTTACCCAACGCACTAATTGCTAAAAATAAATGTGCACTTGCTGCTATACAGATCAATCCTGGAACAAGAATACAAGGATGTAGTTTCAAGGGTCTAATAGCAATTCGCTCATTGAAATTCAATCATTCATTGGAAAATTTCAGGCCTTAAATTTAGTCTTTGCCAGAGACAGACACTGCAGCATTCCATCCTCTGTGATCCCGTGGACTCAACTTTTGATCTTTTAAATGGAGATTCTATCTTCCTTGTCGTCTCGAACCTGGGGACTTGGATTCGAAGATCCTCTTGTCTGGAGCATTATTGTAAATTTAGTGGAAATATTATATATTTATTTTTTGGACTAAATCGACATCTTGGTAAAGCACACAAAATTCGCTGTTGTATCTATAACTTCATTCGCCATTCCCCGCACAGAGGAACAAATATCAAATAAGAATTTAGCAATTGGTCTTCTTTCCTGCTTATCATATATAGCACTTCTATTCGTACCACAAAATAGAACCTCTGTATTGTCCGGTCATGCCAAATATTTGTTTTTTTATTTTTCTTACTTGGCTTGGAAAAACGGAATTAGCAGGATAAGTGTTTATAGACCTTGCACTTTATCCTTCGAGTCATAAACATGTTCTTTGCCTTACTCTCTAAATTCAATCAGTCTTATCTTGTTATGAATTCCCAATAATGCAAATGATGAATACCACGCGCCCGCGGAACTTCACTCACAGGCACAATTAACCGCCCACCCAGTTTAGGGTTTATTGTGAGTAATGTTAAGGTTATAAAAACAACCTTTTAAAGTTTTAGAAAGATGAATCACGAGCTCGGTATAAGCCTCGTAACTGATGCATCCGCATACCATCATCGAGTCTCCCTGTTATCCCACTTTTGCGGCTATGGCGCATGCAGCAAACCTCTCATTTCGTCATCCGTATACACGCACTACGCATACGACCATCTGGCCGGACCTCTTAAGGCTATTCTGCTCTCGTCTGAAAACGGTTCTTATAATGAAACAATATCGGCTAATATCATAAAACAACTGGGTGGGCGGTTAATTGTGCCTGTAATCTGTGAGTGTGTTTTCATTATCTCATCTGATACCTCTTGAAAAATATATGCTCTTTTTGACTTAAAGCCCAATTGGACATACCAACTGCATACTCCCTTCATACTTTTTAAACACTACGTATGTATAAAGCCGAATAAAATAAAAGGAAACATATTTAAAAAACAAAAAGGACCAACGATAAATGCATTCCTCCTGCGAATCGCACAGAGCAATATGTCATTTCGATTTTAGTTTTTCCATTTACGAGTTTAATAATATTTTTTTTTTGTTTTTTGTGTTTGGTCCTTTTGGCCCGTTCTCATTTTCTATGCCAGTATCTTTTGAACACATTTTTTATTTCTGTGGATAACTTTTTTGCGTTGTGAAATTTATGATATCCAGCAAGGGGACAAAAAATATCGCCAATTTTTTACAATTATTATTGTTTGTATGTGTGTGTGCGTAACTATATGTACCGTAAATAGTTGCGGGACTATGAATGTGAATAAATTTGAATAGAAATCCGTGAATTGAAATTGCGCTCTTTTTCTCGGTCATTAAATACTTGTTAGACATGCAGATATTTTTTTTATCCCTTTATCCCTTTTTTTAAAGATTGTCATCCATTAAATCTTCTGCATGTGTACACTAATTAATTTCGCGTGAGTTCGCTATCACAAGAAGGAATGCAGAAACGTTAGGAGAATCAGAAATTGTGATGGTGTACACATGCAGTGATGAGTAATTAGAGACTGATTAAAAATTCGTTCCATTATGCAGGAAACTGGAACAAATGAGCGGGGATGATAGTTGGTACCTATATCCGCGAAAGTCTTTGGTGGTGCTCGAATTAAGACTAATGATGTGTCATTTCCGGAAATTAATTCGAATGCAGAATGCAAGTTAGAGGATTTTGGTGGTGGGCATATGGTTTTTGTGTCTGCTATGGTGTTACATCTAAAAGGTGGAGATTACTGTCTTGGAATTGTTGTAACGAATTGTTTGCAAGGGTGGTAAGCGCAAATAAATGGCTTTTGCTGAAGTTTGCAATAAGTAGCTTTTTGTTGCAAGAAGAACGCATTAGGCAGCTTCTACCTACAAGCCTTTTCGAAAATGTATAAGTGGGCGATTTTCATTGAATTCTATTATGCTTTTAATTTTATCAGGACATGCTTAGTGCTGGGTAACAAAAATAGGAAGATATCTTGGTGCAAAATTGAATGCATAATTTGATCTATAAATTCACAATCAACAAAGGCATGTAAATTGCCTGAAGTGTCAATATTTAATCCCTCAATGTCTAGAGTGTAGCTTATTCACATTATTAGCTCAAGCAGAATCATCAAATTTACTTGGTAAGTGTTTTTCTACATCGTATAAATCCTTTGACTTTATTCCATGGGACACTGCAAATTGACACTCAAGTACGAACGTACATACACTCATAAAATAAAAGAAATATTTAAATCAAGTTTTATGACGAAATTCACCGTACACATACTGATGTCGTATTAGGAAAAGATGCTGAGAAGAAAGATTAAAAAAACGAGTGTTGTTAAGAGAGTGAAGAAAAAACGAATAAGGCCAGGAGCGCATAAGACGGATTTTGCGATCAGCCGACTAGACTGATTTTGAATCCGTTTTTGGATCGGATTTTCGAATCGGCCGCGTTATCCGTCGGTCATGCGCGTAGATACATACAATTACATATAATATTATAGCCGTAGCTACCCAATTTTGTGAGCGGCTGTGCACGCCTATCCTTAAGTGTAGTGAAAGGTTAGTGTGAAAGTTCCGAAACTTCGCTAATCACGGACAAACTGGGTTGGCATGTAGATTACTCGAATGTAATAATTCGCCATGTAAAATACCCAATGTAGAAAAGTTTTTTTAATTTTATACATTTTATTTATTATGAATAATAATACATTTATAATGAAAAAATAAAATACTTAATATCGTAATGAAGATATTATTTGTCCTCGCCGCCAGAACAAATATCATTCGTCCGCAAAGAAAAGTAAACGTTGATCAATTTCTTAGACGATTCAACCGACAATTACGAGTCTCACTATGAAGGAATGACCAATTCGAAAATAAACGCTCCAACTGCGCAGTCGATTCTGGAATCAAAAGAAGTTTCGTCGCAAGCTCTGCAAGTTGTTTATGTTGACGCAATGCGTAGAACCAGTATATTTTGTGCATTGTGATTTTTTTCTTTCCAGTGAATAGAAAATTCCTTCGCCTGAAGTAAACATACGGAGCGATTGCAACCCATCTGAATCGAGTAACTCAAAAAGGTATTCGTTAACATCATCTTTCTGCAGATTTCTCAACTTTTGGTCGCTGTAAAGTGGATGCAAAAAGTGCGCTGCCATTGCAACACTGTTGAAGACGTTGCTTTTCGTACAGCGAGTGACGGCAAGCGCCCGAAGCTCGTCTGGTGCTTGGTCGAGTAAAACAAGCCATTCTTCGACGGCGTTAGCAACGGAAGATTCACTTTTTTTGGCACAAATTGATAAGTTTGCCAATTGGATCCATAGTTTCATATATTTTTCTGACTGACTCTACAAAACTTGCGTTGAAAAGTAGTTGTGTCACACTTGGATCTGATTTTCTCGATTTGGCATCCTCGTCGTTTTCGTCTACGTTTTCCTCGTCTTCGTCAGTGGCCACTCTTTTCATGTACCTATGGCTCGCAAAACGAATCAGCGAATACAATACTGGTTTCTTGCCACCTGCATTTTTCTAACGAACTTCTAGTTTCGGCTTCTTGAAAACAAAATTCCAATAATTATTTACTGGTGCCCAATCAACTGTGCTTTACACGAATTTAATAAAGCATTCCAACATAACTGGCATTTGGCAGCCACTTTTCCTCGAATATACACTTTTCCACCTTCCCAATATTCGTGCATGATGGAGTTGCCAACCGGTGCTGATACTCCACTTCAAAAACTTATTTTTATGTGGTATTTATGTGTTGGACTACTTAGCAAGGCGTCTCAGGTTCAAATTCCGCCGAGGCCCAGTAATACCCAATCGTTTTCTCCATTACCCCACCTCTTGCGAAAGTCTGACAAACGTCCAAGAGTATCAATTGTCATGAGAGGCTCCTCAAACTCGCCGTAAAAATGCTTCATATTTATTTTTATTTTGCTTGACATTAAAAAAGGAAAAGGGAATTTTTTCACAGTCAGAATTGTAACACCAACCCAACTCCTAAGCTTGTTAAGCCCTTTTTTTGGCCTTGATGTGGTATTGCTCAAGGTCTGAACATTGAATTTAATCGGGAAACGTTAAAAATATGAGTTTAAAACAAAAAATACATTTATTGCGAATTGCGTTTTAAAAAGTACGAATCCGAATGGTTTGGTTTATATTTCTTGATCCTTGAGCAAAGCCTACATGACCCCACCTCCGAAATCGAGCGCATCGACCCAACTCACTGCATCCTTCAATTAAAAATATCACAAACAGTAGAAGGCCGCGAAAAAGTTGAGAGAAACTTTGTAGTCGAGTGGTTGGCATCGCAAGGGACTTTCGGAATGTTTGCTTGCTTAACGGCCTCCCGATCCGTGGAATGTCTTTGCCTTCCATCCTTCCGACCGCAAAAACGGTCAGTGTTGCGAGAAAGCAGGTTTTAAGGAAGAAATCAATGGTATGAAGAATGCCGCAGTTCCAATTAAGCCAAGCAAGATTCATAAATTTAGGTCTTGAAAAATCAAAGCAGAAAAGAGGACTGCTTCCGCACGAGAAAGAAAATACCACAGGTATCCGTAGGTATAAGAGAAAAAGCTCGTAGCGAGATGATATAACCAATCCTGCCATACAGCACGAGGCATGTAGGTATCTTGTCAACAAAGCAATCCTTTCCATATATCCATAAATCCTCGATTGCATTAAATCAAAAATTCTACCTCTGTTATTGAACCGACTTTAACCTTTAAAAGTAATAAATGATGAATAAAACATTATTTTCTTAGCCCGTAGCCAACGAACTATCCCAACAAATTTTGAATCTTCTCGATAATCCCCGAAATCACTGCACATTGTCGACTCTCAATATAGGTACATATTTCCAACAGGATTCCTAGACACGACCAGGACTACTTTGTCTCTTTCAAAGGGATTAAATTTACTAAGCCTCAAATGTCATAACATTTCAATTTTGAAAAGTCCTTTGCGATGCAGTCAGGTGTAGCTTACAAGCCCCACACCCGGATAAACAGAAGTTGATCTCAACGAAAACAAACTTAATACCAAAGCATAAGCTAAAAGCAGTAAGTAAATGGAAAGCGAAGAACTACATACACACACACATTGGTGCTCAACAACAAGGACAGCGTCGACGTTGACGATGACCAAATCCATTTAATTTGTTTACGGTCGACGTACATTTTAACCTCCTTTAACATCCAAAATGTCTCTCTTCTCTTTGTTAAGCCTTGAATTGTGTGTGACCGTTACGTTATGGAATCTCCAGAATGCAAACATTAATATTGTTATTCCGTCTGACACTGCACTCGGTTTCGGCACCATCATCCAATTTTACATTGAAATAAAGGATTCTCTAAACAGGCACGCAAGCGGAAGCTTGAATCGACGAGTACGCACCCAGCAATAGCTACACGTACGCATTCTTTTAAGAATGTGTTCAGCAAGGACCTTGGT
This sequence comes from Portevinia maculata, assembly GCA_949715645.1. Taxonomy (NCBI): domain Eukaryota; kingdom Metazoa; phylum Arthropoda; class Insecta; order Diptera; family Syrphidae; genus Portevinia; species Portevinia maculata. The sequence goes on along the minus strand of OX454528.1, from coordinate 4,392,926 downwards.
CAGTTTCTGGCCGGGTCAAACCAAAAGCCATCCGAGACGAGGAGAGCTCACATACAGTGTTGCTGCTGAAGCTGTATATGTACCTTTTGTTGGTCGAAATGTTGTTTGAACAGAATCTGTTACGGTTTGTCAGGGCAGGACGCACTCGGATGCCTTGTCTGCGTGTCCTGGGTCACTCAGTAGTGGATATGCATGCATCTGTCTCCAGGTGAGAGATATTTTCCACAAGCAAATATAATATAACTGAGTGATATCCTGCGTCATTATCCTTCGGATAAATTTGAAAATCTGTTTTGTTGCCTATAAAGAATGCATGACGTCTCTTCTGCCGTTCATTTGGATGAGTGTCTTAGGCTGTGTGAACGAATTCAATTGTTCATTTCCGCACATACAGATACAACAGAGTGAGGCAACATGAACGCAAATGTTTCAATTCAATTGTGAGGTTATTTAATATTCTGTTTGGTATTTTGGTCTCCGAACAGAAACACACAAAGGGTGCATGTCCCGGAAGAATCAAGTGTTGGCGGCATGGACAATTTGCCAACTTTGCGGAAAACTATTTCTTATTCAAGTGCAAGGAACATCATCTTTTGATTTTGGGAAGGTACTCGTATGCCATAAGTTGCAACAAAAGAAGGCAATGACATCACCCGGAAAGAGGAAGTTGTTCTCGTCCAAAGCAATTCAAAAAGTATCGAGAGGCCTTCCGGGTTCGGATGCTGGTGTTGTTGTTTATTTTTACGACACGTGACGGACTTGCATGCGCACTTGCGGGGGACAGCTTTAAGATGTGCAATGTGTTTCTTTATTCACCTGCAAACTTTCCCATTCTTCATCTTTTTTTTACTTAATTGGATATGCATTCGGATACATTGCAGGAAAGATCACAAATGAAAGAACGCAAAGACAGAAAAAAGAAAGTCAGTTAGAAACTAATATTGACAACCAACACGCAGCTCGTTCTCAGCTTCAGACATGATTCTTGTAGTGCAGCGGGTATATACAACAAGACCTCCCAATAACACGTCTCACATTACACAGTTCTATGCATGCGCGAGCAGGATTTTCTAAAGAATAGATTTACGAACTTATTTAACCTCCGCTGTCGTCCTTCCCGCCCCCAACATTCTTTTGAGAAGAAAACGGAGAATTTTCTATTCAGTTTGAGCATAGAAATTGCACTGAAAATGTACTGAATCAGGAGTTTTTTCTTCGTCGTCTTTTTCTTCGTAAAACAGTTTCCTCATTCATTTTTGTAACCGTCCTGTGTTGGGTAACATCCTGCCGCTTTTCTCCACCGTCGACATCTAGTGGTCGTTGTTCATTTTATGCTTTTTAATTTCTCAGTGGCATGCATCAGCGATCTGATAATGCTCTGCGCGAGCGAACACAGTCGGCAAAAAATTCAAAAGGATTTTTCTCATGCAGTACCTAGTCGGATGTAGTCAGATATCAAAAAAAAACACGAATCCTACCGAAAACCGTTTGAATAGGTGAACGTTACGATGTTTGCTAAATTAACTTAAGACCGTCGTCTTTCTTTACAAAAAATAACCTCCCACCTTAGACCAAACCAGCCTCATGAATATTGGGAAATTGCAGTTTGAAAGGATGCGAAGGTACCACCGACAAAAAAAAAACATCATCCGTTTTCAAAAGGATACATAACGGAAACCGGAAACACAAAATTGGCTTGCTCGCCGAGTTCATTTGAGACATTAAAATGTTTCTCGTCCGGTGTAAGAATGTTTGCGGTTGGTTTCCGATTTCTGTGGATTTTCTCTCGAAAGGAAAAGGATGATTTGCCACCTTTCTTCCCCTACCGGCTGTGGCACTGGTGTTCCATTTCTAAATTGATTATACTCAATAAATCTCCACACCGTGTGGTAGAATCGTAAAATAAATAAAAGGACTCCAGAGCGCTTCTCTCTCCTTCTCGATTTCTGTCTTTCGTCCTTGGATTAGCAATAAAACCAGCTTTCTTAAGAAGCCCAAAAAAACAAAAAATTAAGATGAAAAACAGTACACAACGCGTAGAGAAGAACTTTGACTCCCGAATATACAGTCATTTTACTGCCCAATTGGGGATCACTTTTATTCCTTGTAAAACTCCACTTACAAGGAAACTTAAGTCCATATTGACAGGATATTGTTTCGGAGGTGGGGTGCACTGTTATGGGCATCGGACTTAGTATGACGACGATGACGCTGGTCAATGGTCTTTCTCTGGGTGGCATATGTGGCAAGTTGTATAGTCGTCTTTAGTCCTAATTTTAGTTCACGTTTCAAAGCAAATTTCCAGGGTTAGGGTCGAGTGTTTGTATCTTCTGGGTAAGAGTGGGGTGTGTGTGTGTGTTTTTTGCCCCTCTCAGAAACTTAAGGTATGCTACAGCTTGATGGTAAGGATACCAATTAGGTACAGGGACATAGGATGGGGTGGAATAATTTGCGGGAAAACAGAATTAGAGTGGATTAGAGCGAAGGCAGGGCAGCTACTGCAAATTCCAGGGTGGCCAAGGATATTATGTAAGTAATTCATTTTCGGATTGTGTAATTTGCATTTTTATTGTGTAAAATGCTGGGCTAATAGGAGTCGGAAGAAGAGGAATTGTTTTAGGGGACCAGAGAAATATAAAAAATCTGTTAACATGACCTTAGGGGGTGGAAAGTTTTTTTTATGTGAAAACCAGAATTTAAACAGAGATGAATTAATTGAATGAAATTGTAAGGTGGATAGAGGTGGGGATTTGAGACCTCCAAATCGATTCGAAAACTCGCTCAAAAAGTTGTTAACGGTGGCAACTTTGATTTTCAAATTGAATACCCACCACCCGTGGAGGCTCTCAATGTGAAATCTTCAGCTTGAATATCCTTAATAAATCAAAGCGAATTCCTTTACCCAATTGCAATGGTATTTGCTCACTGTGCTTTGCGTTGCACAATGGGCTAAAGATTTCCCTGCAGTTTTTCATTCATCACGTTAATCAAAGGGATACGTTACACCACGCAATGGTTATCTATTGTTCTCGCCTTATTACATGTTATAAGAATGTACTGCGGAAGTATTTTGAATTTTCCTGCATATATCTAGATCCACCAAAGCCTCGGTCCAACCGTGAATGGTAATGCGTATAATACCTGTTTTTCAAAAACACAGCAGCATAGAGTGAACACCCATTCACAAACACCGAACGAGCGATTTCAGAGCTTTAATCTTTTCATTAAATTTAATTACGCCTGTGTCTGTGTGTGTCTGTGTACGTTCGTCAGGAGTCCAGAAAGCGAGACTGAGAATGTGAATTTTACAATCAAAACCAAGCAGCCTGCATTTAATACAAAAGACATTTCGTGGCTACACGTGGGTGGAACCATCTCTCGCTTACAGCATTATTCACGCAAGGCTAAGTTTCAAAAAAAATATATATACCTATATCCGCCAGGCGAGAATCCCGATAAACGCATCGATGGGTTGATTGCTGTGTGTCCAGTCCCGCCATTTAGCGCTTGATAATTGCGAAACACCAACATTACGGTGACGATAGTGGTGGAGCTAATGTACGGAACGCACAAAACAGGATACCTAAAATGCATGTGGAAACGGAGTGTCATGGAGATTGCCGTAATTTCATAGAAAGGACTCAGGCATTTAGGCCACCGCATTTGAACGAAGTGTGTTTGCGTGTATGCCTGTGCTCGTGCAATGCCTAGCTATGACATGTGCGATCGTTAGAAAGAGAGGGATTTAAAACTACATATGTGGGCAAGCAGCCGAGGAGTTTAGAACAATTCGGAATTTACCAGAGGAAATAATCCCGGAAACACATCCTTAAGTGAAAATATTCCTTATTGTTTGATAGCAATTTGTTAAAGAATGATGCGAAGCACGTAGTAGGGCTATATGCTCATTTGCGATAATTTCACCCAAATGCCAGGTTGGCTCATTGTGAACCCTATTTGCCAAATGATTTTGATCTTATCAATCTTTTGAAGTCAGAGAAAGGTTTCCCCAGGACTTCATCCAAGCTTTTTAAAAACCGTGCTTGCATGCAAGAGAAGTGGCAGTCTTGAAAGGCTAGGCGGTGGTAAGTAAGTTGCTCCACAGATTCTACCTCAGCGAATAGGGTCATAGTTGCAGGTGGTCACTAAGTCTTATCTCTTTAAGTTGTGTTAAACTTAGTGCAAATCGCCAGTTTATGTAAGTATATGTGGAGAGGTGTTAGCTCTACTATTGCAGCTGTTCGCATTGTTGCTCAGATACGTACGCATCCTTTTGACCTTTGCGATTGCTATATTCTGCGAAGCTTTTGTCCACCATAAAATAAAAATATAAGTTAAAATGGGGCTGGCCATCATTCCGTATATTCAGTGGGTGATCTTTGGAGAGATACGCCAGGTTCTGCCATACAAGCGGCGATAGGCCCACAAAGCTCTGGTAGCTTTTGTAATTTTGTTGTTGATGTGAGAGGTCTAATTAAGCCTTCTGTCTAGGATTACTCCGAGAAATTACTAGGAAAAACTAGGGTACGAACGAATTGAAGCTCAACGTCGGTACTATCGGAAATAACCCCAAGTTCTTTAACTGTAGTAAAAGCAAAACTTCCAGCCACATAGGAATGAAGTGACTGTGAGGTGCAAGCTTTACATTAAGGCAAACTAAGTTCCAAACCGTTTTCGCAACACCATCGTAAAAAAAGGTCCATCTCGTGCTAATAATAAACAATCCGAGAAGTTGGAGGCTTAAAAAACATTTTAAAATCATCTGCAAATAAAAAGTATTCGACCTTTTTCAAAACAGAAGTATTTCGTTTAAAAATAGCAACGGCCCTAAATGGCTTCCTTGTGGAACGCAAGATGTTGCTGTTGCCACGTTCTAAAAAGAACCGTGAATTCGACAAAAAATGTCCTTATCGAAAAGGTTAGAAGAAAGCCCCTCCAATATGTTTGCATGAAAGCCACGTTTGATTAAATTTTCTAGCAGTTAGGACTGAAGGTTAGATTAGACTGTATGCCAAGTTGGCATTTAATGACCATTTTTGACAGTTCTCGCTGTCTACTTTGAGTAAGTTAGTCTTATTTTCAAAACTGAGTCTAAATTTGATTGAAGTTTGATGTGTTATTTGCTGACTTTGTTAAAGCCTCCTACAAAATCAGTCAAGGTAAGATTAGACTGCATGCCAATTGTACATTCAAATGACCAAAAGTTCAGCGCTGTCAAGGTAGTATATTAGACTACGTGACCACAATGACCATTTTGGTAATTTCTGCCCTGCTGGTCATTAAAGGCATTTGTTATTATATTTTCAGAGTGAGTTGTGGTACATGTTACAGCGAAACCTAATTTTCCAAAACAAAATAAATAAAACAGATAATCGGAAACAGGAAATTAATATGAAACCATGTTGCATAGGCGATATACAGGGTTGGCCAAAAGCGGCTTCCTAATTTGAAAAAGTTGTAACTCTTTTGTTTTTATTTTTTTTTCTTTTCTTTATTAAGGTACTTATAAAACAAACTTCGGAGATTTACGAAAATTAACTACAGCGCTTTAGAGAGGACCAAACTAAATGAATCTATTTTGAAAATAATCACTCGATTTAGAAAGGCACTTTTGGCCCACCCCGTATGTTGCTAAACATTAAAATATAATTTCTTTTTAACGATTTTTTCAAAGAGTTTTGGTATAACTGATGACTTTGCTAATATCCCTTTCAACTTAATGCGTTTGCCCGCTCTTGTGAAAAGGGCGATATATGCTCAATCTTCCAATCGTCCAGAGTATCACCGGTTGAAAGTGAAAGATTGAAAATCAATTATAACGACAGAAATAGAGGAAAAGACGAGTGCTTCAAGAGAATGGGACGAAGCACCTTTGTTATGTCGTTTTTCATTGGACCCAATTATTCATTCCTTCTGGATTCCAATGGAGCATCCAAAATCGTCTGCCGGCTCTATTGAGTATGTGTTGGTGAAATCTGAACAGGGAAATAATTTAAACAACAAAATACCCCTTTTTATACCCTATTCTAAGGGTATATTAATTTTGACGCATAGTTTGTAACATACCTTAATATTGCCCGTAGACCCCTAAAAGTTACTATATTTATGATCAGCATCGATAGTAATGTCGATCTAGCCATTTCCGTCCGTCGGCAAAAATTAGGCCTTTAAACTGGGCCTAGAGAGCTGAAATTTTAACCATATACTCTCTAGGGTCCCGAAATAATCAAGTTTACGAATTTCTGAAATCCGCCCACAGACACGCCCACAAACTCAAAAAAACAAAATTTTGGAAAAAATCGAATTTTGAGCTAGGAGCTAACAAAGTCAGCTGAAATTTTTTATATATGATCTATGACTCCTAAAACTGCTCGGGAGATAACATTTTCAAAATTCGCCCACTGACACACCCACAATTAAAAAAAAACCTTTTTTTTGAAAATTCAAATTTTGAGCTAGGGAGCTGAAATTTATAATATATACTCTCTAAGGGGGCACTTATGCTCATGAGTAAATATTTTCAAAATCCGCCCACTGACACGCCCACAAATTAAAAAAAAACTTTTTTGAAAATCCAAAGTTTGAGCTAGGGAGCTGAAATTTATAATATATACTCTCTAGGGGCCCTTTATGCTCATGTGTTAATTTTTTTTTAAATCCGCCTACTGTACGCCCACGATTAAATAAAACAATTTTATTGAAACACCTAAGTTTGAGCTAGGGAGCTTTTTTTCAATTAAATCCTTTAAATGTTATATAACAAAATATGTAGAGCGTTCTTAACAATTCAACCATACTTAGACTTTTGTCACGCCCACTTATGAGGGATAGGAATAAGAATAGGGTATCCAACAGTTCGCCCAAGCGGACTGTAGCCCGTCCATATGTTTTCAAATAGCTTAGGCAAGGCGTCCGATGTAAGAGTTTATATGTGTTAGCGTATTTGCGTGAATTCCGAAATGAAATGGAGAAGCAAAATTCAGTCCCAACGGAATACTCCGAGTGCTCCATTGGAACATTTTGCGAGTGATTTTTTTCTGTCCGGAAGACGAAAAGAGTACTCCGAGTAGACCAATGGAAATCGACATTAGTATCAATACTATTTAGGGCAAGGAGAAGATCCACACCAGAGAGCGTCAAGATGCAAACAATTGTGGTTCTAACATGGCTAGAATTAAGATTATCTGCATTCTTAGCGAAAAGAGAGTTAGAAGCAAAAAAAAGGTAATAGTACGCTCGTAGATTCGTAACCGTTCAATATCAAGCCTTAAAAAATATTTTTTTATGGAAACCAGACTATTTTCGTGCCGAATTATAATGGATCCAAAAACACCTGTACTATTTGGTATGATTGAAAAATCTATTCAAAAACCTGAATTCATTTCAAGGCGAAGAAAATTGTCCCTTTCAGCCGAAGAGCCAGAAATTAGGCTGCAATGACTACACATCTTTGAAGGAGGTTTCATTTTCAAATGGTTCATGACCGGTTGGGCCTCAATCCCGAAAATCGAAATCCCGACAAGGCGGGATCCTAAAAATCCAAGATCCCGAAAGTCCAAAATTCAGAAAATCCAAAATCCATAAATATAAGTTAACCAATAAAGGCAGTAATGCGTAGTAGGGTCATGTTGAAACCCGCAACGGCCCTGCAAGGGGTCACTGTTGGATTTGGAGTATGTGCGAAGTTGGCCATATGGGTGGCGTGTAAAGCCAAACGTTAAAATTTGGCCTTATTTCGCTTGGCGTTATTTCACGCCACTGAATATATGCAAATTCATCACTTTATCACCCCTATCGTGGAATCCGTCGGGGGGAACGATCCGCTAATAGTGAACAATTTGCATCGTGTAATCCGCAGACGTGAACCATCCACATGTCAGTAACGTGAATAAAATTCACTGTATCGTGGAAAAAGAACGAATCGAATTTATCCCTGCATTTAACGTCCGCAGTTTTTATTTTTTTTTCACTGAATTAAATTTTTACAAAACAAATGTGTTTGAAATGAGCTGTCACAATTGAATTTCCTAATCACCAATAGTGGTCGGTAAGGGAGAGTATCCGACGGATCACACGATAGCAATTTTCTGTTCACGTGAATCGAATAAGTGAAGTGAATTTCAGATCCGACGGATTCCACGATAGGGGTGTATTTATGTATAATTTTTCACGAATTTGAGTTTCCGGGATTTCGCTATTCTGCCCGATTCCCGGTCATTACACCTTCAGAGTTTTCAAATTTCGAACCTGTGGTAAAGATAACAGAGAAGATACAAGAGAACGATTTTTTTTGGGAAGGTAAGCTTTTCCTGTCGAGTCCAGTGGTTCAGTGGTTGGTGTGTTGGACTATTATTTAACGTTCACGTTTTCTCACTGTATGCGAGGTTTGTCATACCTTAACCTGTTTTATAGAATTTAACATCGAATTGGTTGAAAGAAATGGACCGTTTGATCAATTCTAGCCTTCCCAAAAAAATCTATGTAATGTATATGTGATTAAGAGTGTATTTAGCTTGTCATAATGTCAACTCAACCATTTAAAAAATCCGTATGGAGTATAAATCTATCACTTGTTTGGAACGTCAATAATACGTTAAATAAAACCCAACACAAAATTCGACAGCTTAATATTTTGATAGAAGCATTTGTTGTTATGCCTTGTATCTCGGCTATGGCTGACAAAACACCATGGAACGTTGTCTGAACTATGTGATTAAAGTCTCGCCGCATTTTACTATTTATAGCCTAAGCTAACTAGACAGCTTGAGGGGCATAAATCATGAAAATTCAGTGCCAGAACAGCAACAAAGTGTACTACACCATCTTATGTGAGAAAAAAAATCTTTAAATTTACGTTGGCTTACTCCTCGTAAACCACTTCTTTCAACAGTTTCCGTAAAAATTGGGATGTTTCTCGAGCACAAAACTACCCTAACGACATGAATAAGAGCCTGCAGACTTGTCCAAGTGCTACCCAATCCGCACAATGCTTAGTCATAATTTAATTTTCCATTCCCTATGTCCAAGCAACCAACCTGTACCCAGTCTGGGGGTATATGCATTGCAACATCTCCACACATTACCCAAGGACAGTTTTTCCAAAGCGTTCCTAAAAAACAAACTGGCTTTCTTCGTGTCGGAGCGATGAAACGTGAACTGCAGTAAGAAACGAGAAGTGAACAAAAAAAAAAAAAACAAGGAAGCCAATAAGCTGCAGTCTGGCGGAAAAGAAATGCAGCACACTCGGGTACCTTAAATTATGAGAATATTAGTTGTGAACGGTGACAACGTGTAATAATAACCAAGCGATGAAGTTAGATGTAGATTGGCCGACAGATAGACTAGGAAAAACAAAGAGAGTACATTGAGCACTTAACTTTGGATCTGAGTGGGCAGCATCCAATCCCTTACCCCAGCGACTAATTTAGTCTCGAATTTTTTCATCCCAATTGCAGAATAGGAATGGCCTTGCTGTCCTGCACGACCACCATAAACCATAAGCCCCTTTCGATAAGTTTATGTGAGGAGCACGCTTCCCACCCTGTTTTGTGAATTTACGGTAGTCTCTCGGAAGCACAACGCCAACTGAATTCGAAAAGAATCTCAGCACGTAACTGGGATTGTATGCAAAGTGTCTTCTTGCAAGTTTGCTTCGCTAACCCTATTTTCATTTCTCGGGGTGCTCCTTTGTTTTTTTTTTTTTCTTGTTTTTAGTGGGTACCTACGAACTCCCCATCTTTGTCACGAAGTCTTGGGTCGCTTCAATGATTTCGTAATGGAATTGTATTTGAGATAAAATGTGGGTTCAGTAAGTTTTGTTCTATGGAAAAAGCAAGTAGCAGGAGAAGCATTTTCATTTTTATTTGATTTTCGTACGTGATTCTGGAATCGATGCGGGATAGGGATATTCATTCGATTTGCTGCGATCTGACAGGACGACGAGGAGGAGGAGATAGTTTACCAATAGTTATTGAACCTGTTGAGAATAACCAAAGAGTGAAATATGCTTAAAATTTGATCTCAGAATTTACCCTTTTATAAAAAAAAAAACTTTAAAATTAATAGTTAAATTATTATTAGCGATTTTCCTCCGAGGGACAGCTGTGACATCGTTGCGCCGCGTCGTTGCGTAATCGATGGGCATAGTAAAATCTCATTTTATTCCTTCGATATTAAAGCTGATTTATGCTGTTGAACGGACGCCTTGCCTTGGCAAGGCTCCAAGGTAATAAATTCATTTTTAAACATCAATTGGAGCGAATAAAATAAATCCGATAGAAATTTATGACAGACAGCCATATTGCGAGTGTCAATCGACAATTGATAATTGAATATTTTTTAAATCCGCCTACTCTTAACATACACCAGATAGATATACCTATGTCTCAATTCAGAGATGCACTTTAAATTAATTACTGACTTTAAACTGCAAGGATATGAATTCTATCACTCCCCACATCCTTATGACAGTGCAAAAGATGGGCCGCGCTGTTAATAAAGAATACAATAAAACAACACCATATAGAAGCAAAACTACAATCATGTGCCATCCAAGGAATTTCCATAAGTGTAGAAACGAGCAGTGGACAAATATCTGTTGCAGCAGTGTACTGCTCTCCTAGCTATAGACTAAAGAAAAATGATTTTAAAAGTCTTTTGCGCATATTTCACAATAGATTAATCGCGGGAGGGGATTTTAACGCCAAAAATAAGTATTGGGGATCTAGATTAACTAATACTAGAGGCAGAGAACTATATGAAGCAATTAAAGAAGATGGCGCCAAATATCAATCAACGGGAAACCTACCTATTGGCCAACAGATAGGAATAAAACCCCAGATCTTGTCGACTTCTTTCTATTCAAAAATATATCTTCAAATAAAATAAGCATAGAGGAAGGACCTGATCTTCAATCAGATCATTCCTCTATAATCTTAACACTTAGCGATAAAATAATAATAAAAGACCATAGCCCAAAACTAGGTTGGAACTACTTCAGACAGAAGTTGAAAGAAAGTATCCAACTATAACCAGCTATTCAAACAGAAGATCAACTAGAAGAAGCAGTCCAAATATTGACGCTCAGAATACAAAAAGCTGCGTGGGCTGCCACTCCCAAAACAACAAAAAAGATCAAACAAAACTCTTAACCTCCCGAAATATGTGAAATTATTACAGAAAAAAGGAAAGCTAGAAAACAAGCGACAAGATCACACTGAACAACTTAAATTATAAGCTCAGAAAATCTGTAAGAGAATTCAATAATGAGTCTTTGCTAACTTACCTCACAAGTCTTACAAATGATGCTAGTACCGACTACTTGCTCTGGAAGGCAACAAAGAAAATGAACAGGCCAACAGCTCACATTCCGCCAGTAAAAACCAGAGAAGGTAACTGGGCGAAAAGCAGCCAAGAGAAAGCAAACACTTTCGCTGAGTATCTTGGAGACGTATTCAAACCTTATGAAGATAAAGGTTATCAAGGACTCGAAATAAGGTGCGAAAGAGATAGACCTATTCGGCCGGTAACAGCTAAAGAACTTGCCAAAGAAATTAAAGAAAACATAAATATAAAAAAGGCCCCAGGGTTTAATTTGATTACAGGAGAAATTTTGAAGCAATTTCCACGAAAATGTTTAAAAAAAACTAGCGCAGATTATTAATGCTGCATTTAAATTAAGATATGTGTCAAGCATGTGGAAAGTCGCGGAGATAATAATGATACCTAAACCAGGCAAACCACCTAACGAAGTTACCTCATATCGCCCAATATCTATTCTACCAATGTTGTCCAAGTTATTCGAAAAAGTGCTGGTAAAACGTCTACAAAAAATAATAGATGAAAAATCGCTAGTCCCAATTCACCAATTTGGATTTAGAAATAAGCATTGATCAGGTGCATAGAATCAAAGTTATATAATCGAAAAAGCATTTGAAGAGAAAAATGTGTGCTCTACAGTATTTCCTGATATAGCACAAGCTTTCGATAAAGTCTGGCACAAAGGACTGATACAAAATTACAAAAGCAACTACCGAAGCAGTATGCGACCATTCTGGAGTCTTATATATCAGATAGATTCTTAAGAATTAAACACGATGCAGAGTACTCAACATTAAGAGAGATTAAAGCTGGTGTACCGCAAGGCAGTGTGCGAGGTCCAGTTCTATACCTACTTTTCACTAGCGATCTGCCTGAAAGTGAAGAAACCACCATAGCTACTTTTGCAGATGACACAGCTGTCCTTGCTGTGGGAGCAACTGTCGAAATAGCAACAAAAAAGCTTCAAACAGCAATAAACAATGTTTCACAATGGACTAAGAAATGAGAGATTAGATTAAATGACCTTAAATAAGTCGTCGACTAGGTGCAATCTCATTCGGGATGGCGAATGTCAGTCCCCCGGGAGTTTTTTTTAGACGAGTTAAAGTCCATCACTATTGCAGAAGCATCCCTCGCGAACTAGCTCTGCAATGTCTTTCGATGATTTTTTATTTCCAGCGAATTCCACACACAAAAAAAAAAACCGCCTACTGACACGCCCACAATTTAATAAAACAATTTTATTGAAAAACCAAAGTTTGAGCAGAGAGCGTTTTTTTTACAAAAGCTTCGTTTTTTCGATTAAATCTTTTAAATGTTATGTAACAAAATATGTAGAGCGTTCTTAACAATTCAACCATTCTTAGGTATAAGAATAGGGTATCCAACAGCCAAAGCGGACTGTAGCCCGTCCCTATGTTTAACGTCGAAATTGGCATTCAATTCTAAAAAAGGGGCGGCCGAATTTAGCTAATATAAAAGGTAAGCAATCATTGGGATAAGGACTTGAATATTTTAAGGATTTTTTTCCTTTTAGAAAATGCAAACCACTTTTTTTTTAGTTAAATTATTTATCCTAAAAGATGCAATCGGCACCCCAGGTCAATCCTTATAATGCAAACTTACCATTAACTAGCTTTGGAGGCATGATGATCGTAGTTGATTTCACAACCAAATTAGGCTCATATACCGAACACACTATCCTTATAGCTCATTATTCCCTTAATAGAGAATGATTTCCGTTCGGTGTTTCCTCTTCTTCGTGCGTACGAAAAAATTCTGTACAAAAAAAGAATGCATAGAGAAAAACAGCCACACAACAGAGACCCATCCATTACAGATGCTTTACACATTTTGTGCGTACGAGTACCACTAACTCAGTATCATCATCATCAGTACCTATCGTAACCTTTAACCAACATATGTGAGAACATATTTCTTTGGTTCTTATTCGTCTACGAAAGCAAATTTATCGATGCTACCCTATTAGTTGGTAGATGCCCATCATGATGGCTACTACTGGGTACTACCCATTGGGGTGTTTTTTTTTTTTTTTAGAAACCTAAGAGGATTCTGTTAAATTACCTCATAAGTCTCAACCGCCTAGTTGTGCGGTCGTGCTTCTGCGTAGGGGATGGCCTATTACCGGTGATGAGGTCGAATGTTGGCAATTAAAATTGATGTTATAAATAAGGAATTTTTATTGGTTGTCGGTACTACGCGCTGTGTTGTGAGTTGCCAGCTAGATGCCAATTTCGACAGAGAAGTGATAGAAGACGCAGATTGCTAACAAAGCAATCAATCTTGGTACGGATTTCAATCTATTTCTTTTTTCTTTGAAAATAAGCGTAAAAAGGTTTTAGTGTACCAAAAAAAGGAAACATATATATACTGGGATAAAGATTGAAATCTTTATGTTTGCGAGGGAACAAGTTAATCGCCAGCAGAAGACAAGAAACAAAAATATAATACAAAATATCTCTGGCAATTGAATTGAATTGAAATGGTCTCCCAGATAAGCTTTGTCCAAAATATACGAGTATGAACGTCTTTAACTGACCTTAATGCGATTGGTAAATTTTGAACAGTGTAGAAGAAATCAGGTAAATCGGCAGATGGTATAATTCATTCCGCTCGTTGCATTAAGCACGAATACTATATTCGACGTTTGGACAAGAGTGGATGTCACCATGAAACACCTACGAGTAGGCCTGATGGAGATCTAAGCTCGTTATCACTGAACAAAATCGGAACAGTTTTCGGAGTAAAAGGAGGCATTTGTCTGACTTCGAGTGCAATTGACCAGTTCTCTAAGTGCTCTGAGTGCTTTAGAAAATTTGGAAATATAATAACACTTCTTTCTTTTCGATGTTAGCAGGGTATTTAACGTTTTCAAGTGAAGTCGTTCTGACTGTAAATATAAGCCATTTGCGGTCTATTCATGGCTTAGAACCTAGCTTCTCAAACCATTTGAGTGCGCGAAGTAATATTTTTGTCACGAAATGCAGGTATCCAGGAATGGAAGATTTGAAAAGGTTCTAATGGCGAATGTTGGATGTTTGTTAGACACTTGCGAGACGTGGCGTAGTAACAAAATTGTAGATGCCGCGATTTGAACCAGGAACCCTCGACAACAAGCTTTAGAATCAGTTTCCTTCGACAGATGCACTGCATAAATTCCACATGAAATCAGTATGGCCAGGTAGAACAGAAACATACGTAAGAAGACCTTCATGCGCCCATTTTTATGAAAACATTTCTGTGCAAATGCACTCCAATCAAATAAAGTAATAGTGGCGTGTCCTCCAAATAACTTGATTCCTACCGACTTTACTTTAAAAGTTTCGACCAGAAAATACTATTTGATGCAGTCAAGATAAGCTTACTACCGTGGTCAAAACACTGAAAAATTAACACGGCGCCAGGACTTGAATGGAAACTTTTGACAAATTGGAGGCAAAATTTGTCTTGCCATTTGTTACTCAGAGCTTAAGAGTAAGAGAATTTTGCCGTCAAATGTGGAAGAAGCCAAGTCTCATGGCCGGTAAAAATCAGAGACAAGTTTTTATGCAAAAATTCCACTTAAGAAGTACGGATGTCGATTTAGTGCAATTTTCTTGAAGTTAAATACAAGGTACGATAAACGTTTTAAAGAATTTAAGCATCCAAACAGCCTATCAAGATGAGCCTGAGATGGAGAGGCTATAGGCTTATTGCAGCAGATGGTTCTGGTATTCAGCTCTGAAGAAATTGTATCCAAATTTGAACCAAATGGAACAATATGCACCATTGACAATTTGTTTGTTGATTTATGTACTTCGCTGATTTGTATAGTGCTCGCCTTACGGCCTGGAATGTGGGTGAGCAAACGTTAGCAGAAACCTGAAGTCGTACGAACAAATTTCAAAAGAAAGAAAATCACTTAATGTTTGCAATATATGTATGTACATATTTCTAAATACAAGTTAAAAGCACCGAATAACACCGAGAAAAACTGAAAAGATTCTCAAACCTAAGTCATTTGTTGAGTGAGTTACATCTGCGGTTTTTGCGACCCGAAACAGTTTTTTTTTTTAATAATTCCCACGCGAGAGAGCCTAGTTCGTAACCTGTAGACTTGAGCTAAATGTGCAAAATTTTAAAATTCGCTCAAACCTCCATTTCAAAATTTCAACATTTTTAACTTTTCTTTTTTTAAAAACAAAAAAAAAGTTTAACAAAATACCTATATGGGCAATCAATTTTGAAATGGCTTGCACATTTGGCACATTCCTCTTTGCAGTATTTTTTTTGCTATATTTTAAAACTTAAACAAATTAATTTATTAAGGTTACAAAATGGACGAAGCCTTTTAACCGAATTTTGATGATGATGATGATGATATTTATTTCTCTTAAATTACTTATAAATATAATATAATACAAATCCATATAAAAATTTCAATATGTAAGGAATTACAAAGTAAGGTAAAACAAATTTGGTGGCATTCGATATTTTATTCAGAGTGAGTTCAAATAGTGTTGAATGCCACTTCAAAAGGAAAAATACAATCATATGGGGTGGGGTAATTGCTTTGTTTACGCCTTGTTTAAAAACAAAGAGTGTTGCGACACCCTGTTGTTGGATATGAACACAATTTATAAATATATTTTACCAATAGACTTTATCTTTAAGCGCATTTTTTTTCCAAAAATTGTTATCCGTTCAAACAATAATGATTTCAGTCAATTTGTATCATTGCGCGACGACCGAAGATTCATATTTGAACTATTGATTGTCAGTTTATAGAACCAAACAAGTTGTATATACGACCGATACCAACAAACCCTATTACTATTCTTTCTCCGATTTGCTCATTTAAGGACCTTTGTCGGTTTCACCCGACGCCGCCATAACGAAGCTTGTTCTTAGAGCACACACAGACTGATATTACCCTTTCAATAAACCACACAAGTGAATGTGCAATTCGTATCTTCCATCGGTTAAAAACAAAAGAAAACCTACAAAAAAAATACTCTGCCCGAAGGAATTGTTTTTGTACCGCGTAGAACCCTACACGGTCAATCGAATGACATCAATCACTAGCATGTGTTTGCGAAAATGTATCTGAATGAGTCACACACATTTGGTGAAGTCTGATTGACGAGAATCAAAGCAAGTTTGATTTTGCATGATGAACGTCATGCTGATTGATATTTGTAAGGGTTGGATTGACGTAATTAGACTTCATTGTGTTTTGTGTCACGGAAGCGAAAACATGTCTGGCGCCAGCGGAAAATTGAAGGACGATGAAGACCGAGCATTTGTATCGGAATTAATAGAAACGTATCGGTCATTACCGAGTTTATTGGATGTCAAAGGGAAACATTATAGCGACCGAAACTAAAAAAATACAACAAATATGAAGTTTTACTGCCCAAGTATATATTTATAATCAAAGGAAAAATTATTTTAAGCAATTCCTCGTAAGTGGAGTTATCCATTCTCATTAATTTTTTATAATCGTCCTGTGCAGATATTTTCAATTCATGCAAAAGGTTTTCATGTGTGAACTGATTCCTTTTTTAACCACTTCATCCTAATTTTTTTTTTCTCGACATTTTTGTTTTCCTCTTTTTGCAATGTGCAAGAGCAATTTCGTCCGTTTCACTCATCGCGCATCCGTACACCGCGAACACGAAAACTCTCAAAAACTAAACATTTCATGTCAGTCGATTGAACTGTGCAAGGAGTAGCGTTAATCCACAAATACACGTCACGATGCATGATGTCAACTGATTGACCGTGTAAGGGCCGCCTAAAAGTTACAATATTCGTTATCAGCGTCAATAGAAATGTCAGGTCCGTCCGTCCGTCGGCAAACATTAGGCCCTAAGACTCGAGCTAGAAAGCCAACAATTAAAATACATCATCTCTAGGGGTCCGAAATACTCATGTTAAAAGATTTTTTAAAATCCGCCAATTATTTAAAAAGACAAAAAATGTATTTTATTAAAAAAAATCATAAAAAAAACACAGGGAAGGGCTACAGTCTGCTTTGGCGAACTGTTGTATACCGTATTCACATTCCTATCCATCATAAGGTGGGCGTGACAAAAACCTAAGTATGCGTGAATTGTTAGGAACGATCTACTTATTTTGTTATACAACATTTAAAAGATTTTATCCAAAAACAAAGCCCCATAAAAACGCCCACTTTTATGGGGCTTTGTTTTTATGGATAAAATCAGACCACTTTTTATATACTTTTTATAAAGAAATTGTTCAAAACAACTTTAATCTAAATACTTTGCGAAGAAAGATATGTAAACCATATCCTCTTTGACAATCCACACATCCTTAGATTTTTGCCATTTTTGGGGAATAGAAATAACTAGCTTAAGCGAACTGCAGCCTTTCCCTATGCTCTATAAATACTCAACTGAATTTCATTAGTATGAACTAATGCACTTGTATAAGATCACTTGTTCATATAGTGCCTGCTGATAATTCTTGAGGTCAAACAGGTGAACCCCACCAGCAGGGATGGGTGCCGTGAAATCAGTATGCCCAGGTAGAACAGCGACATACGTAAGAAGACCTAAATGCGCCCATTTCTATGATAACATTTCCGTGGAAACGCACTCCAATCAAATAAAGTAACCCGATGCAGCAGTGGCGTGGCCTCCATATAACTCGATTCCTACCGACTTCACTTTAAAATTTTGGACCGGAAATCACTATCTGAAGCAGTCAACGCCGGCTTTTAAAATTCCGCCTAATTTCAGTTCTTCTTCTGCATTAATGACGGTGAGACTATGATAAGGACTATTATCGTGATCATAAACCCTCCCAATTAACTGCATCCCTACTGGTCTGCCTGTGGGGTTCGCCGGTTTGACCTCAGAAAATAACGGCAGGCCTCCCGATTTTGAATCACTTCGTCGCTGAGGCCAATTAAATGCTGTTGCTGTTTTTGTGTGATCCAGAAGTTTTTAGGTCTGCCCCTCTTTCTTGTTTGTATGGAAACGTTGATTGATATTGCCTTTTTGGCAGGGTTCGTAGGATCTCTCCTTTGAAAATGACAGTACACACTGAGGCGGTCGCGCTCCAATCTTTTCGACATTGTGTTCTTTGACTTGAAGGCTTCCTCGGATCTTGAAACTTCTTATTCGATCAATCTTTGTTACTCCTGCTGTCATGCGAAGCATCTTCATCTCAGCTGCGTTAATTTGCCATCATATTTTGTGTGCGCTGTCCAAATTGTGAACCGTATGTGAGCGCGTGACGCACAAATGCGGACCCTTCCTTTCAGCTTATAGGACATTTTTCGATCAAAGAACATGGCTGAGTTTTGCCGCCAATTCATCCATTCTACGATTAGGCGATGCTTAATGTCGGCATAATTTGACTTAAGAAAGCGAAATAACGCAGATGTTTTTTCGCTCTGCCTTATTTAGCTTTGACAAAGTGAAATAACGCCGAACGTCAGCTGAGAAAAAAAGCCGAAGTCCGAGACTGAAATATGTCCCAATACCAACCAAGCCCTGAACCACGAGTTTGATGCCTTAATATGGCTTCCATTTATTCCCATGACCGCCTTTTATCGAAAGCGAAAAGTAGGTATAAAATATTTAAATAATGAAATATAATTATAATTATGGCAAAACATTTATTATCACGCTAAGTACGCACAGTTTTGTCATTAGTCAAAGTTATGTATGTCCCACAACAAATCGTCATAAAAAGGAGCAGGGAAAAATAATTAATGTCTCCATATTCAATAGAATACTAACTGTTTTGTGTACACAAAAACAATGCAATTCGCCATCCATCATCGAAACAAAGTGATTACACAATCCAACGTGTTCAATAATACTCGTAATACAACAGTCCCTTTTGGTATTTGAAATGGCGCCATTTATACAATGGGGTACATTTCAAATATGCTCAGTCTGTCGTCATTCAAAGATTTTTCAAATTCCATTACAGAACAATTGGCATTCCATTAGCAGCAATCGTGTTATTCGGGTCGACTTTTCGAAGCCCAGTTAGGCATAAAAGCATAAAGCGCCCGTTCAAGGCTATGATTGGTTGGACAAGTTTCAAAATTCAATGTTTTTCTGAATTAATTCATTTTAATTTAATTAATAGGCAGCTCTATTGAAAATGTTTCGGCAGTCTAAAAGTTTAAAGCCACCGCCGGATCCCTTTCTCAACTTTGATATTGTAACTATTGTGTAAAACCTTATTTTAGTTTGCTAATTTCCGTATTCAGGAACCTTTTGAATAGAGAAAACATTTTTGGTAAGGCACTGATGAATCGCGTGTGTTTTGTTTTTTTTTTTTGGGTTAGGAAACAACAACAAAATATATTAATTCAATTAGTTTCTTCTCTTCAAGTCATCTTTTTGAAACTCGATAACATTTCCTGTTTTAATCCTTTCGAAGGATTTCATTTTAATTGAATTTCCTGTTGTTACACACCTTTGCGAGTGAGATGAAAGTTTTCAAGACAAAGTTGATTCGGGAGTTTTGCCTTGCGTCACTGAATACAGTCGGACTTAAATGTTCCCAACTTCGAGGCGGAAGGGATAAATTGGGTAAATTAAAGGATAATGGAATTAAAATCAACTCTTTTACACAAATGTGCGAGTGAATGATAGTTACTCGCACTAAATAAAAGGTGTCGTCGGCCCATTCATAAGAACTTACAGGATTCATTTTTCAGTGAAGTAAAACGAAGTTATAGTTCTTCCTGCCAAAAGAGAGGAAGCCAAAAGAAACAACACACAATAACCACATCCTTTGCGCCAAAAACCAAAACCTTAGGGATATCTTTTACCAGTGTGTATCTCAAAATAGTCTCAATATTATCGGATTACTTATATCCTATAGCTTTTATACCTACATAATAACCCAGTGGCTGCTGTGCAGAATGCTCCAAGACTCCACAAGGGTACACAATTCTCTTGTCCTGCTCACGGCTGCCAGCAGTTATATTGCAAAATAGTTTCACTTGGTTGGTGATACACACCGGCTTGGCTCTATACAAAGTAATCTTTTGAGGGAAACCCACCAAAAAGGTAAAATAAAGGAATTCGTCCTTTTGAGAGCAGAGTTTTTATACATTTCTATGGAGCTTCCAAAGAATTGCAAGGTAATAGGAGCTACAGCAAACAAAATCTAGTCCTGGAAATTCTGTTGGAAAAATGTTTTAATATAAAAAAACTTTGTTTTTCCTCGCAGGATTCGAGGGAAGGAAACAGGAAACAACGGAAACAGATAAGCTTGTGTACATACTAGTATGTATTTATTTGTAGGTTTCTCAGCCATGATTTTGCTAGGCGACGACATTTGTTTTTGTCGACGTCAAAAAGGAATTGGCAGGTAACTACTAGAAGGAATATAAATAAACTGTAAGACAATAGCATGGCGATTATGAAAAGGAAGCTTTGAGGTATTAAATTACAAGGTACTGTCAGCGAAAGTGAATGAACTGATTATTGAAAATGTAACCACGGTAGATAAGTATATACATAGATGTAGACTTTGTGACAGCGTCTTGTACGGGAGCGTTAAGTGTGGAGGCAGATGGCAATGAACGTGTTTGAAGTTCTTTCAGAATTTCTATGGATAAATTGCTTAGTAAACAATTTTCGTACCGCGATTAACGCATTAACACGCCGAAGCGTAGAGACGATGAAGTGGCGGCAAAAATTCAGTATCTCCAGCGGCCAAAAGATGCCTCAAAGGAACGCGTCCAGCGCTTACATACGTTTTACAGATTTTAAAAACGTTCAAAAAAGTATGAGGGCAACAGCACAAGATGAAGAAGCTTCCCATGATAGCAGGGGCAACAAATGTGGACCGAAAAAGAAACTCTGGGGAAGCTTTCACGTCAAAGAACCCATCTCGACAAAAAAAATTAATACGAAATGCTGAATCACACCTGCTCAGGGGATATTTTCATGATCCAAGAAGAAATTCTACAAACCTCGTCAAAAAGGCAAAACCAATCAAAGTCTTAGAGAGTCGCAGAAGAGAGGTAGCCATTAAACCTCGTCTATCACACATATAGGTACAACTGCACTAGCTGCACTGAGATGGGTGGGTTATATCCCTCAAATAAAGATCTTAACCTCGTTGTT
Organism: Portevinia maculata; assembly: GCA_949715645.1. Classification (NCBI taxonomy): domain Eukaryota; kingdom Metazoa; phylum Arthropoda; class Insecta; order Diptera; family Syrphidae; genus Portevinia; species Portevinia maculata. The sequence continues at coordinate 4,371,477 of OX454528.1, read as the reverse complement.
AAATATGAAGTGAATGGTGTACTGTACAGGAAAACATTTTCGAAACAAAATAAAATTTCTAATTTGACAAAATGATAACCTTTCATGAACTTCGACTTTTTGCCACACTGAAAACCACCATTGACGAATTCCTCCCTATATACATTCCTACAGACATTAACTCATTTTTTTTCTGATATATGCAGCTGCGAGAAATCAAGTCGTCCACGACTCCGACGAATTTGTTTTGCTACCAACAAACCGTGACTTGATCACGCCAGTCGCCACACAACCCTAGGTGTGCAGATGGCGAATTTTTGTTGAGTGTCGTGTGTCGCCCGACGGAAATATTTCCTGTTGTCCGAATGTCCGCAAGTGAATTTCGGTTTCTTTTGAGTAGACAATATAGGGAGTGCAGTGGTCTGTCTCGGTGCCGGTGATACTAGTTCGTCAACATACATTTAGCTCGATAATAATACTGTTAGTCCGTAAACACGGAGTTGTGTTCTTTATGATTGGTGGGACGATCCTTAGTGAATAGCGGGCAACGGGATTCAGCTTCATCCGAATCCTGATGCAAGTCGTGTTTTCCTCTTTCTCTCTTTTATCAGAACTCCTCTAGATAATCTGCACGGTAAGTTTTGTTGTGTGTTGAATCAATGGAAAATAAGGAACCCCCGGACTGAAGCAGCTTCTTGAATTCCACCTCAGTTAAAAAATCTCACTGGTAAAGGTGCTGGAATACTTTTTATTAGACTTGACAAATGGGGTTCTTCGAAAGGCCACACTATGTGCGTGGGGTGTTTCAACAACTTCACTCCTGCACCATACTATACGAATTTCTGTTCCCAAATGGTGTAGGTATCTTCACATTACAACGTAGGAAAAGTAGCATTGTCCTACTAAGCGAGGGTTTTGAAGCTCAAATCACAGAAAATACGCAAGGCTTATTCAGCATTTTATACCTCGCAAAAGTCTGTTAAAAAGCTACTCTAGTAAAGCTACAAAATTCTCTTGTTTCAGACATGGCACAATAATGTAGCCGTGTTGGGGGTGCTGAGTCGTTGGTCCAAGGTATAAGGAACAAGGATGTCAAAATATCAGATGCTCAAAAATAGACAATAATCACCTGATGGAATATAAAACATAAGGGCTACATAAATTCACTGTGGCTTTAAATTTAATTCAGTCGTGTAGATGAATGAAAACACAATGGATAGATCCTCGTTTTACGAACTGGATGACTGTCTTCCTGGGCCCATCGGGGATAGTATATCATCCGAATGGTGTTCACAATAAAAACATCCTATTCAAAACATTCCCGCGCGTGAATCAATACCGAAGTCAATGATCTAGAGTGTATCGCTTAGTGGACATTGGCTTTAAATTTTGAGAGTTCCTTTCGTTTTTTTAATACAATTTCCATCCGAACCTTGTTTGACTGCTAATCTGCATTTGTTCTATTCAACTATGAAAGACCAAAATCAATTTCTTATTTTCAAACAGTCCCCCGGCAAGCATCAAGATTATTTTAAATGAAAAACTAATTGCTTCACCAACTAATCTATCAAAGTTTCACACACCTACATCCGCATAGGCACTTTTGACTCTGTGAATCTCGATGACAGCAGCTGAGCTCAGAAACATCAACAAACCACAAACAAAGTAAACAATTTTTTTTTTTCCCCCGAATCCGATAGGGAAACTTTGTGCGTGTGTTTGCTGCGACAAATTTGTCAAGATTCAATTTTCAATCAGAAACATCTTGATAAACCTTTAGCAGAATTGATTGATTCACAAATTGTTCATCAAAGTAATTAACACATGTGTAAATGTGCACACATCGCACAAGGATCGGTCGTCGCAAGTTTATCCATCTAATCCACACGAATATGAGCAGAACACGGTGAAGAGTCGCGCCGTTATCATCGGCTTCCTCCTTTAGCAAACGCACAAACACACACACCGCGAGAATTAAAGTTCTAAATTCATCAATTAAAATGCAACCGACATTCTCAAAACGCAGCAGCGGCACAGCCAGTCAGGGTAGGATAATCAAAGTAAACACATCCAATACACGCATACCACGTTATTCCACATACCAATGGAACGGCTAATGTCAAAGTGTTCAATTACTCGTAGCAATGCACGCCAGCAGGTGCACAATATATGGATCCTTTCAAACATTATAGCCAAACACAACTCCTTCGGATGGTATATAGTGTTGAACATCACCCTTTTAACACACATGAACACTTATGAGCAAAGCATAAGATTATAATGAATCGTTGCAGCGCTTAGCTTTCCCCTAAAGGACATATGGGTACACATTAATGGGAGCTATTGCGACAGTTCCAATGGACAACATCGCGCTCCGAAAATGGTTGCTTTTAAGTCTGTCGGGCGATTTAGTGCCAATGAATGCTGCAAGAATGGACGTCAGTCGGGAATGGTGGAAATTTGGTAGTAACAACACCAAGCAGCAACGACTAATTCAACGCATCAGAAAGCAAATCAAAGTCAACCGTGTCGACAATATTATGAACTGGGCACAGCTCTGGGGTGAGTGTGTGTCCTTTTAAATATGACTATACGATGGAGTCGTTTCGGGGTTGGAGAAGGACTAGTAACTATTTGTTAATACAAGGTGGCGCAAAAGTAATCCTCCTATCAGAAAAATGCTATAAATTTTGCGATTGGCCCCTAATGTCAGTTCTGTGTTGACATTTGTGTAGTAAACACATGCGAAATACACGTTAATAAACAATGTTACGCTACACTGCTCCAGAACGCGGAATATTGGTGACTATTTATTTGAATTTTTTTTAAATTACAGCCAAAAAACATCGGAAGGTTATTTTTGCGCCACCTTGTATGTAGCTATAATGTGTAGATACTTAAAAGAAACGTTGCCAAAATAAAATTTAAAAGAAGCTTATAAACTTAATTTTTCAGACGCGGTGCTACAGAGAATATCTCAGACCCTTTTCTCCAGGATATTAAATAAGGAAATATGATATGTATATTTTTAGTTGGTCGTCGAATTCTTAATAACTAAAAGAATCAATATTCATTCACTTACGTCATTCAGTGATCAATTTTTTTTCAATTTCACTTACCTGGAAAGAAACAAAAGAAAAAAATATTTATAAAATCATTCAAGAAAAAATTAAGTAAATTTTATTATGTTTAACGGGACATTACGTAGGTAGCTTGGTATAGGTACGCATTTATATTTGTCTGTTCTCTGTTGTCAGGCAGTATAACTGGGTTTCAAACGACGAATTTTTTTATGGTCAAATACCCACAGGGGAAAGTGGATTTGCTAGCCGCTTGTTTCGAGGCCGTATAGATATAGGGTGAACAATCCTGTTCGGGTAACCACGACATTGAGAATAGGGCTCTGAGGAGTCACATCTATTTACGCACCGAACGATCTGAGAATAGCGGATTCACCATATTCAATGAGGAAAACCATGCTAATGCAACCAGATTGGTGGCGCCTGAATATGATTGATCACAAATTTGAGTTGTACGCGACGGATATCCCTTCTTTACCAAGAGGCGCTGCTTTCTTGGACTTGACCTCAACGGACGCAAGACTTTAACTGACGAACATAGATAAAAACACGCGGCATACGAACTCGCAGCCGCAATACGGATCCCGAACGAGCAAACGCTGCTGGAGGAGTACGAAACGGTGCGTTCATTCGATTCTCGAAGAGCACAATGGTCGCGCTTCTCCAGATTGTTAAAGCGGGATATACGTTCGAATGGGATCGACCCACAGACAAACAGTAACATGACAAATGATGACATTGATCGGCATTTATTGCAAATGAACGACGCCAACAAACGAACGATGGAACGAACTATTCCTCGGATAGGACGTTCCGATGACGACCAGACAGAAAAGTCCAGAAAGCCTACTTTAGACCGCCAGAAAAGTAGACTGCTCTCGAGGCTTAAACGGCTGTACAGGCAATTTACTGACCGCAACGAACCGGAGGTAGGGATGCTGAAGTCCGAATCTTGAGGCAGCTGATAAAAGAAAATTACCGAAAATCTGTATGTCTGTATTGGGGCAATCAAATTCGGGCTATTAAACACATTATCCGGCGCATTAGAAGGTAGCTGTGGTACACCCTATCCCGGACGAACCCCGCCAATCAACGGTCGACTAGTTTGCTTCCGAATATTATAGCAAGGTCTTTGAAAAGGTTTGTCAATAGAGCCCCGTTGAAGTGGGTCGAGGACAATAGCATCATTCCGGATAAATCTCTGCTCGAGGCAAACTCATCAAGTGCCCGAAAGTTATAAAGAAAAAGCATTTTAAGTCTGTTCACTAAACATATAAATTTTACATTTGCAGCCAACTTGTCGTGAGAAGGTTGTTAATAGAGCCCCGTTGAAGTGGGTCGAAGACAATAGCATCATTCCGGACAACCAGTTTGGTATTTATGCCTCGCCGAAATTGATTTCCGACATTCAGTGGAACAAATGCTTGTCGGGTGGATGTCGTAGGGTAGGGTATGCTCGAGATTTGGCGACATACAGATCAGGTCCTAAAATCGACGTCATTAACATTCTTTTGCAGCGTGACTTCGATCATATTAAGTTTAAAATCAACTTTCCGAAGACGGCAACAATCTTGTTGAGAAGAACATTGGCTGGGGGTATCCCTTTAGGGATGCCAGAAACAACAGAAACTGACTGCAATTGGCCATTATAAGACAAAATGGGCAGCCATTGCCGGTGAGAAGCGTAGTTAGATATCTGAATATCTGACTCGACCGGCATCTTTATTTCGATAGACTTATAGGTGCTTGTCTTGCTGGGGCCAAGAAGGTTTATGCTCTAACAAGGAGACTGTTTCATAGCAGTCAACTCCACTACAGAGGAAGGTCATAATGCTACGTGCCCTTATAAGGCCATTCACCGCTTATGGTTGTCCATTGTGGTAGTATAGCGCCTAGTTATTAATGAAAAAGATTCGGGTTTTGGAGAGACAATGGCTGGGCCGTTGTCGGGCGTCGGTGGTAAGTGTGTCGGACTACTGATTGAAATATCGCCGGTTCAATTCCCGCCGGGGCAAAGTAGCATCTTGAGTTTCTTGCCACTGCCCCACCTCTTGCGAACGTCTGACAATCATCCAAGAGTATCAAGTGTCATGAAAAGCTTCTCAAATTTGCGGTTCGGATTCGGCTTAAAATTGTGAGAAGCAACGACAGCGATCGCTAACAACTGTCCATCGAATACGCAATTTGACCCTAGAAAGATAATCATATTTTTTATGACGTAAAAGATAATCATACGTCTCAGAGACGTATGGAACTTCGGTAGTGTATTTAATGAAACCCATGAACTTTTTAAAAAAAATATTAACGTTTTATTTATTTATGTAGTTCATATACAGTAAAATAAATAAATGATTTAGTATAAATAAATATTAATTTAAACAATAAAAACAAAAAACTTAAACCCCATTATAAATCAACAACAAACAACTTATATTTTAAAGGAACCTTAAAATTGACATTAAGTCATAATTGTTTGCCAAATTTTCATTTTTCGGTTTATAATAAGTCTACTAATAAGTCTTAGTAATTTTAAATTATATACGATTCAATTAAATGTAAGAATGGCACAGGTCACACACGCCCACAGAAGTCCGGCATAGCTATAACGTTGTTACCGCAGGTACTTACCATCGCGCCACGACCGTTACGGGCTAGCTCCGACCACCGACTGAGTTAGTTTAAGCAACCAAAACAATGCGGTTTATAGTTAAAAGGATATAACATTTTTTCCGCGTGTCATACGTCTCGCAGACGTAGATTATCTTTCTAGGTTTAAGCAGATTGAGAATTCACCAGAAACAGCGTAAAGTGGATATGGCCTCAAATCCTTTTCTTTTACTGCTGTCAAAAATTTGTGTACAACGTTTCTCCTCTGCATATGGCTCAACTGCGGTTCAGGAAAACATATGGGCTAAATATGGAATAAACATCTCGGAAAGCTCAATTTGTGCCATTATTAACATATCAGCTATCAAACTTTCAGAAGCTGGACACGATTTTCAGATGATGACATATTTTATATCACGTCCTCCTACATCCAGCAGGGGTTTAGTTTTTCTTTTGCTAACAACCAAGTTAATCCCATAAAAATAAAAACTTTTTCAATAAACATCTCCAAAGGATCTGATAACACATCTGAGTTTCATTAATTGACACACACCCTCCCAAGCATTCATTAATTCATCCATCTACACTCGGATAACTCATTTCATATTTCATGAACAAAATTCCCACCATTTCGCAGTGAAAAGCAATTCCGGAAATAAGAAAGACAAAATTTGAACTCACTCACAGACAATTGGCGGCCGAAAAATACAGCAAATTATCGATATTATTATCTATTGGAATTCGTTATCCTTGTGACGAAATTGTGTTCCCTCGACCCACTCCTGTTCACTTTCTTTGATGGCATAACAACTTTTCTCATTATAACCGTAGAAATAATAATAACTCCGCAGAACAATAACAATAGCGGAACGAAAAAAAGAGAAACAAAAAAATCATATAAACCCGGAAAATAGAGATGTATTATATACGTAGTAGTGCGTCGTAAACGTAATAGGCCTCAAGGACGACAAGACCACCCTATTGATTTGCAGTGGTGCGGAATAAATCAGCTCACAGATGGGAATCAAATTAACATCAAGAATCCTCTAAAAACCACCAAATTCACATTCATTTATTCCAAGGAACAAATTACTTGCAAATGTTATTTCTTCTTCTTTTTTGGTCGCAGTGGATAATATGTTTATTATTTCGAATTATCCTTCCCTTTGTGCGGCAAAGCTCTACAAATTATTACTGCCCAGACAAAAAGAAGACGAAACACTACTACTTTTATGTTTTCCTTCTGCACTGATGAAATGATAAAAACTGAAAATGCGAAATAAATATTTATAAGAACAAACAGAACCACATCCACAAACAAGTTATTCGAATTTTGGTACCAGTACGACCTACATACATAACAAAAGTATACTTTTACTTCGCTATAGCTCGTGTCCCGTACAGGGATAGTTTGTTTATTATTTATCGAGGGAAGGCAAAATGGATGGCCAACAAATGGAATCACATTGGAGTGGGATTGATGGAGTATCTGTTTGGTATTTCGGTGTTATTGTTACAATTTTTTTTTTGTATTTAGTTTTTTATTGAAAATTCATGTTACGTAATTTTTTCTTCTGTCAAGTTGTAGTTTGTAAAATAGCAAACATGCTTACCTTCTTATCTCATATTTTTGAATGTATCGAAACGAAAATTGCGTATACTTCGGAAAGAAAATAGGGGATAGTAGTTTGGTCATCTGGGGCTTGATGGTGCCATAAATAATTTTTATTGTCTGGCAAATGTTCAAAATGAAAAGCAAAATTGTGTCACTGAATGAAGAACGTTTAATAGTTGAAGGAGGTTGCTGGACAAAAATTAAAAAAAAAAAAAAACGAAGGACGGAAAGACAGTGGCGAGGACGAAAGGCAACCTTTAAAGTGCTAGTTTCTGCGACAAAAAGCGACACTAAGGAGATGCAGGACCATAGCGATGATTGCCAGTGACACTGGCACTTAATATTCAACTCGATTGCAGATTCCCTTAACAGACAGACTTTATAAGGCAAACATTTTAGAAACTCAAAAGTCAATATCAAGAATCTCTTCAAAATCCAGATGGTATCCTACCCCTCCCCTTGTCATGAAGAGGTGCTCTTCCACCTTGGCTAAAGCACTATGAAAGCTCTTCCACTCAATTGCTGTTCGTTAGTCTCGCTAAAACTCGGGAATGGCTGGACTGATTTGGCTAATTTTGGTTTTGAATTATTTGTGGAAGTCTAGGGGGAAGGTTTAGAAGGTGAGTAAATATGCAAAAAATGCTTGGAATATAGTAAAAAAAACAATTTCGATTTTCCTTAGAAACTATTCCTACCTGTCAAACATTTGATGTTCGTCCAGTCGTTTAGAAATCAATTAAATTTAAAAGTCGTCCAGAAATCAAATTAAATTCAAAAGAATAGACGGCAATCTGGGCGTAAAGATCGCGTTGTCTCAGTTGAATTTTATTTTTATGTGCATAATGCGGTTTAATGTATGATACTGTATCATGCAGTAAATCAGTGTGTTCATGTGCAGCAATTCAAGAATTCAAGTGGGAACACCAATGTCTTAAGTTCAGATTGCTCCAAAATTGTAGTTAAGTCAGAAAACTTTACTTTGTTGATCCTTTGTGATAGTGACACTATTTACCGCTAAGTGCGCGAGAATTTTCCTTACTTTGATTATCTACAATTTACAATGCCAAGGAGAAGACCACCTGACTTAGGTCGTCGAATTCAATCAAATGTGCGAAGAGATACCTCGCGTGCTAACCGCACTGATAAACAGCGAGAGACAGATAATGAAAATAGCCGTATTGGTATGTCAGAATTGCGTTCTAGAGTGAGTGAAAATGAAGTGGATATGCTTAGAATGCAACGAAATCGTGCACATCAGACACAACAACACCGAGCACGACACAATGAAAGACGCAGTGCTCCTGTGATCCTGAAACGAGCAGCATTCCACTACCATCAGGGAATAGATTATTGTGCCGACATATCAGTAACAATTGGGGGAAATGTCACTAATTTGTAAATATTGTAAGGCGTTACAATACAGCGGTGAATCTCCTGAATTAAGTTGTGCTGGTGGAAAAGTAAAAATGCCACAATTGGTCGAACCACCAGATCCATTACGCTCATTAGTTTCTGGGATTAGAAACGATTCTAAACACTTCTTGGCCAACATTCAAAAATACAAGGTGGCGCAAAAGTAATCCTCCTATCAGAAAATGCTATAAATTTTGCGATTGGCCCCTAATGTCAGTTCTGTTTTGACATTTGTGTAGTAAACACATGACGAAATACACGTTAATAAACAATGTTACGCTACACTGCTCCAGAACGCGGAATATTGGTGACTATTTATTTGAGCAATAATTGGTCGGTGACTTTGGCACAACGTGAATTTCGTCGCAGATTTCCTACCCGTCCAACGCCTACTGGTGAAACACTGCGACGTTTAGCCGCTCGCCTCGAAGAGACTGGCACAACACGAGATGCTGCCAGGCGTGGCAGACCCCGGAGTAGCCGTTCTGCAGAGAATATTGCTGCTGTAGCCGAAGATGTCATGGAAGCGCTTTCTGGGCACTGAAAATCCGCGTGTAACCCACGAAGAGCCATTACACCCGCTCAAAGTCACTGTATGGTGTGCTGTTTTCGCTGGAGGAGTCATCGGACCTTTTTTCTTCGAAGACGTCGCGGGCCAAACGGTTACTGTGAATAGTGAGCGCTACAGAGCAATGATCAACGAGTTCTTTTTGCCGCAACTTGATGAATTGGGATTGGAAAACATGTGGTTCCAACAGGACGGTGCAACGGCACACACTGCACGTGCCACAACCGATATGCTGAAGGATGCATTTCCCGGGCGCCTAATCTCCCGTTTTGGCGATTTGCACTGGCCAGCAAGATCGCCTGATTTGACCGCTGCAGACTTCTTTTTGTGGGGCTTTTTGAAGTCGCGGGTGTATGTCAACAAGCCTCAGACTCTTGCAGCTCTTAAAGACAATATCCGTCAACAATGTGAGGACCTATCGCCGGAAGTTTTGGCCAAAGTGATGGAAAATGCCATAAAAAGGGCTCAAATGACAATCAACTGTGGCGGCGGCCATTTACATGACATCATATTCTCGACTTGATGTAAAAAAAATTAAAAGACCAAATAAAAATAATCCACAAGAAGAATCAAAGTTTTTCATTTTTTTTTTAAATTACAGCCAAAAAACATCGGAAGGTTATTTTTGCGCCACCTTGTATAACAATTGTTTTCAAATGACATCATTTAGTGCAACGCATATTGTACAGGACAATTTCATGCCCACTTTTAAGGTAATATGTATACCATAATAGTTTTTGATAATATTCAAATTTGTATTAATATCTGTATCAGAAATAACATAATAAAATTAATTAATAACAGATACAAGGACAAATTTATCACTTATTGGGGCGCTGTTACCACTACCAGATGCAGATCATCAATTCCTATAAACAAGGATGAAGTAGTCAACTATCCCACGGAGTTTTTAAATTCACTGGAATTGCCTGGACTACCACCTCACAATTTGCAATTAAAAGTAGGATCAGCTGTCATCATGCTGCGTAACATTAATCAACCTCAACTGTGCAATGGAACGTCATAGAGGCAAGGATCATAAAGGGAAAATACAAAGGAGAAGATGTCTTGATCCCGCGTATACCGATGATTCCAACTGATTTACAATTCGATTTTAAACGTCTACAATTTCCCGTGCGTGTGGCCTTTGCGATGACCATAAATAACTCGCAAGGCCAGTCATTGGAAGTTTGCGGAATAAACTTGGAGTTTCCCTGTTTCGCGCATGGACAATTATACGTCGCGTGTAAGCTCGTCGGCAAACCGTCACCTTTGTTTATTTACGCACCGCAAAACAAGACAAAAATATAGTTTATCAAAAAGCTTTAAATTGATTAAATGTATTGTAACTGTGTGTGTCTGTCAATATCAAATTGAAACCGAATAAATAGCCAGTAATATTGGCAAACTTTATTTTGTAAGTACCTAAACGTTGTGACGTGACTATTTTTAGGTAACAGCAAGTGTATATATAATATTAACCCGCCAATGGTGACGCCGGTCTCACGCACCGGGATTTTCAACGGAAGATTTTTTGAAACGTGTTACTAATAGTTCATCTTTTTTTTTTTAAATCATGCTCTTTGACAATAAAACACAGATATTTAATCAATTTAAGCTCTTTCATTTCAATAATTAAATTCACAAAATTTTGTTATTAGAGCATTAAAAATAACAAAGTTTTTAGTAATACATTTTTTTAAAATTAAGAAAAAAATAAAATATCACATGTCCATTAAGGAAAATAACGTTTTTTTAGGCTTTCGACATTCGGAACTTTTCCAAAATAAACAAAAATTGGTATCCTTCCAAACAAAAAATAACTAAAAAAAACATCTCAAAAACTAAATTTCTACAGGTAAACTGCTGCTGCAATACGGCACTACGTGTTCAGGACACAAATATTTTGACATTTGTGGCAAGAGCAAGAAGATTTTTTTCATCCACACTCAAAGCACCGACCAATTCTTGAAAGACCCGATGTCCCAGGTACATCATCTATATGTAAAATACGCGAATAATAAAAAAATATTTTACTTACATACACGGTGACACACGGTCTCAGGCACCGGTTAGTAAAAAAAATACACAACGGGTGCCCACTCAACAGGTTCGACGTGAACTGATGGTGGGAGACGTGCAATGCGGCAGCTACTCGAAATTGCAACAAAAAACATTAACGGAGAATAAAGTTATTCGATTTTTTTATAACACCCGGTCTCACAGACCAATAGGTCACCATTGGCGGGTTAATAAAACTTGATTAACTTACTATATGGAATCTAAATTTAATGTAAATAAAGATTGTCCTCCAGCCGTCGTTATTGGCATTGCTCCTGCCTTACCCGTTAAACCCACTTTACCTTTTTGGTTAAGTGGCAACTTCGTCGGAGGTGTCGGCGATTTTTTTTTTAATTTCAATAGTACTACTTGCGTCTTTTTCTTACTTGCGTCCTTTTCTTACGTTACGACAGGACATCGCTGTCAAAGTTGATCGGTACTCTTACTGGCCACAACCTGCTAAGGAATCACACAATGAAACTAAATCTCAAGGATAACGACATCTGTAGAGGCTGCAGTGATGAGGAAACCCATGAGGACACACCTCACTTTCTCTGTCACTGTCCAAGCCTTTGTCACCTGAGGAACAGAACACTTGAAAGATACTTCTTCCAAGACATTCAAGAACTTTCTGATGTCTCACTATCAAATTTTTACAGGTTTATAAGGACATCCAAATGGCTGGACAAACTGGAGTAGGAAGAAAACCAAGGATGAAAGACAAAGGCCAGAACAGCGCGGCCAACACTCCCAACAAAGGGTATCACAATGGGACCACATGGACCTAGGTGTGGTGTAACAGATTCGTTCTGTTCCATCAGCCCGTAAACCTAACCTAACCTAACCTGCGTCTTTTTCTATTGAAAGAGTAAAAATAGTTCACGTTAAGTAGGAGTATTGGCAAAAAAACGTTCCTTTTGACCTTCAAACAAAATAAATTGAATTCTGGTGTTTAAAGTTTAGCCTGAACTGGGTTTCATTCAGGGTTTGAATTTTTGAATTAAATTGTTGCTCAAGACGGTAGTCCCAAACCAATTTAAAATAAATTTGAACTATTTTTTTTCAAACTTTTGAGCTTTGGTTTCTGCTCTGAGTTTGGCTCGATATTTGTTTTTGGACGGATAATTGTACGGGGCAACAACAAAGATTATTATATTAATTTGTATTGTAAGCAAGTTTCAAATTAGAACCGTACACTACAAACTTTATTTTGTAAGCTCCTAACCTTTGTGACAACAATTTTTCAAGCAACATCATGTGTAATAAAAAATAATAATAAAAACTAATTCATATTGAGCATTTTTTTTTTTTGATTACGAATTCTTTTTGTTTCGGTTAAGTTTTGACCACATTTTTTACTAAAGTTAAAACATTCTGCAATTATCATTCAGCTTTTTTATTTATTGATTCTGAGGCGGTACGAAGTTTGGCGGGTCAGCTAGTCATATATAAAAGGCTGCGGTTTAGACGATGCCCAAGAAGTGCGATAAAACCTACCCTTTCTACTATCGATCAGTAGCCTTAACTTCGGTGTTCGGTGTTAATAACCACGAGTTAGTTCAAAAATGTCCTCTTGCGAACGTCTAACAAACATGTAAGAGTATCAACTTGCCGTTCGGATTCGGTGTAAAACTGTGGGTCCCTTCCTCTTTGCATGAAAGTGGTTAGAGAAGCTAGGTTCTAGGCCCTGTATGGGCCGTTAAGGTCTAATATGTATATATGCATGTAGTTCAAAAATGCGTCGCTTTACATGCAATGTCATAAGTTCCGAAACTCAAATGAAAAAATTATGACAAATTTGCAAGTAAACGCATTCCAAACGTTATTAATGATTTGGCATTTGCGTCAAGGTTGCATTGCAGATGCATATCAAAAAAGCATTGCCTACGCATCAAAACCTTTTTGCGTTTTGTTCACATTCTGAGTTATCTACATAGAAACCGTTTCCACAACGAACGTAAGTAAGGTTTCAGACAACAGCGTTTATCAGAGCAAACAATTTAGGTAATGCAATCACCAGTGATTTTGTTCTCTTTCTTTTGCAATCATTTAATACTATTTGTATTATATGGATAGCCCAGATTGTCAATTAACGGTGGCGTACCCCAGGGCTTAGTCATTCCACCGACACTTGTTCTAATGTTCATTAACGACCTTCTACTCGTATCTGTTTCCCGTAATAAAATTCACTTCTCTGCCGACGACAGGTTTCTTGGAATCCGCGACAAAACGCCCAAAACCAAATAGTCAACAAACAAAAAATGTCAGGTCGCCCAACAACGAAAAAAATTAAAAAAATTAAAAAACATAGGGACGGGCTACAGTTCGCTTAGGCGAACTGCTGGATACCCTATTCTTATTCCTGTGGGCGTGTCAGTCGGCGGATTTTAGAAATTTTATCTCCCGAGCAGTTTTAGGAGTCAAAGATCATATATAAACATAGGAACGGGCTACAGTCCGCTTGGGCGAACTGTTGGATACCCTATTCTTATTCCTATCCCTCATAAGTGGGCGTGACAAAAGTCTAAGTATAGTTGAATTGTTAAGAACGCTCTACATATTTTGTTATATAACATTTAAAGGATTTTATCAAAAAAAAAAAAACGCTCCCTAGTTCAAACTTGGGTGTTTCAATAAAATTGTTTTATTTAATTGTGGGCGTGTCAGTAGGCGGATTTAAAAAAAATTAACACATGAGAATAAAGGGCCCCTAGGGAGTATATATTATAAATTTCCCTAGCTCCCTAGCTCAAACTTTGAATTTTCAAAAAAAAAAAAATTAATTGTGGGCGTGTCAGTGGGCGGATTTTGAAAATAATTACACATGAGCATAAAGGGCCCATAGAGAGTATATATTATAAATTTCAGCTCCCTAGCTCAAACTTTGGATTTTCAAAAATTAATATACCCTTAGAATAGGGTATAAAAAAATTATTTTATTTATTTGTGGGCGTGTCAGTGGGCGGATTTTGAAATTTTTTTATCCCGAGCAGTTTTAGGAGTCATAGATCATATATAAAAAAATTCAGCTTTCTAGCTCAAAATTCGATTTTTTCCAAAATTTAATTTTTTTGAGTTTGTGGGCGTGTCTGTGGGCGGATTCTAAAAATTCGTAAACTTGATTATTTCGGGACCCTAGAGAGTATATGGTTAAAATTTAAGCTCTCTAGGTGCAGTTTAAAGGCCTAATTTTTGCCGACAGACGGACGGACATGGATGGATCGACATTACTATCGATGCTGATCATAAATAACTTTTAGGGGTCTACGGGCAATTTTAAGGCATGTTACAAACGTCGCGTCAAAATTAATATACCCTTAGAATAGGGTATACAAATGTAAAAACGCCCCAGAGAATGTGGGCGTTTTGTCATAATTAATTTAATAATAATAATAGTGCTGGTATAGTCCCCTGGGCTATTGTGTCCCCTGCTAATACCTTGGCGAGGTTAGTACGCTCTTTCAAAGCCCCCTCTAAATACACTGCTGTTATGAATTGTATGTGTGTCTTGTTCTGATTTAGCCTTGGCAAGTCGCACACCTTAGAGCATAACGTCTATTCCAGTTTTCTTGACGAATCTGAGAATAAGCAGTGTATCCATGGTTTGAATGTCCTTGGCTGTTATTTAGTGCCTCCCCTACGCCACTGGCAAACAGGATTCCAGTATGTGGGCTGGAGTTCCAGCGGTCTCACTGCAGAATCTGCGGAGTATGTCCTCTGATACTCCTATTTTCCTCAGGTGCTCCTTGAGTCTGTAGTGTCCTGTGAGGAAGCCTGTTAGAATTCTTAGGTTATTTCTGTTAAGGCTGATGCAAGCTTTGAATCTCTTTAGATTGTAGTTTTTTGCTTGTCTCAGCCCTTGGAGGTTGAGAAAGGTTTTGGCTCTTGTTTCTTTCTCCAGTTTCCTAAACCCTTCGCGTAGAGTGTGGTCCCCTATCCCGCAGAACGGTTCAGGTCCTATAAAAGGTTTCGCTGCCCCTTTCCTTTCCAGAGAATCAGCTGCCTCGTTACATTATAATGAAAACATGGCCAGATACATAGCAGATGGTTACTCTGTTCTTCTTGCCTAGTCTGTTCAGTCTTTGTAGGCATTCCCACACGAGTTCTGACATGATCACGTAGGCGTTCATTACCTCTAAAGCTGCTTTGAATATCAGACATTATAGCTATGTTGCAATTTCTGTAATTTTTCTCAAGATTGATTCGAACGCACCTGTCTATGGCACATACTTCTGCCTGAAAGGTGCTGATACATTTGCCCATGTAGTGCTAAGTTCCTGGGCCAAACACTCCTGCACTATCTGCCATCTGTGTACCACTTTGTTGAGTGGTTGATCAGACCATAAATTGTGGATAACTCATTTACAGCCCTGACCAAATTGCCCAAAACCAAACTCTCCAGATTGAAAAAGTGCAAAATAAATGTCAAATCGCCAAAATATTTTTGGAACATTCAACTTTTTTATTTGTTGGGCCCATTTGACATAATTTCATAGCAGAATATTGGTTCTTTTTTTTAGTTTCAGTGCCGCACTTAAAGTCGTTTTCAATTTCTGACGAGTCTGTCAGAACCGATACGTGACTTGAATTGAAGTATTCCCGCATAAGCCATTACCGGTTCATATATGTCATTAAACCTGGCTTTTCCAGCCATTAGCGTGTGTGAAGTGGAAGGGACCTACAGTTCAACGCCGATTCCGAATAGCCAATTCGAGAAGCTCTGCTTGACCATCTTCGATGTTTGTCAGATTCTCGCAAGAAGTGGGGCAGTGGAACAAAAACTTTAGGTGCTATTGGGACCTCGAGACCCTCCAGATTGAGACCCCTCGATTAGTAGTCCAACGCACTTATAGCACTCAGCAATTGTGCCCACGTAAACGTCATGTTTGACGTTATTAAATTTGATGAATGCGGCTCGAAGGACCATACTTGGCATTGAAAAGGGACGAAGTTTGTAGACAATTGAGTCTCCTAATTACTGTCTTATGCGAAGTACATAAATTGCGCCCATAGTAACAAACGTCTTCAGTTTGGGTTATTAGCAATAGGTTAACGATTAATGTCCTCAACAATCATTAATATTTATTCATTCATGCAAAGTCAATTTGACTGGGACGTCAAATATCAACATGCCACTAAAGTTCATGCATGCACATTGAATAATAATTAATCGACTTTTAATAAAGGAAAACTGTCAATAATTGACGTTTATAAGGGTGTTTGTGATTTTCCACACAGTTTGCATGAGCTATCCATAAATTGGTTACAGAAGTTAGCTTGTTACATGCTTCAGTAGCTTATTGTGTGTGGCACGAAGCAAAGGGATGTCAAAGTTAACACTGTTGAAAATTAATAATAAAATGGATTAGTATGACAAAGGTTGTCAATGTTGGTTTTGGAAGACTATTGTACTATTGTGTATTTAAAAACACTTTGCGTGCTGAGAAAAATATATCCATGTGATGACTTCACAGATATGCAATTTCGATTGCATCATAACCCGACTACTTAATGTTCCAATTTCCTTTCTTGAGTTATTTTGTTTTTGTCCTTCAAATGCAAAACAAAAACAAGTCGTATTTGAATATTTTCATATTTATCCCGAGAGAAATATGATACTAAAATGGAGAAATAAGCTCACATCCAGATCCAATGTTCTCGCGCGTTGATTCTATTGTCTCCTCGGTGGTGGTGCCAATAAAAGTGTCATAGTGATACCCATTATATTCAGCGACACACCCTATCAACGGGGCGGAGTTTTCCTTCTCCAATTCAAATTGAAATTGAATTTTCAGCTCTGTGCCGACGAAGATTATGTCCGTGAAAATGTCACTGAGAAACCTGATTATAAGCGAAAGGGTGAAACAGTCTAACACACACAGAAAAGGATATGTTTGCGATCGCGAAATAAATTCTCCTTTGTCTGTCTGTTTTGTCGATTTCAAGAATTTGTGTGTGGTGTGTGCAAGAAAGTTTAACAGGATACAAGGATCGGGAATGATATTATGAACTCAGACTTTGGAATAAGCCGTTTCAAGCGTATCTTTTAGAATTTGCCCCTTTAGAATTTTGAGTAGAAATAAGTTCTAAAAAAGACCTTTATCGGAAAATGTCTGCAATAACCTATCAAACAAAAGTACTTCGGGAATCACGGCAGCAAAGCCGTTGAATAACGCAGTTGATTCAATTTTAATTCAATTAACGACCAAAAAACTGTGTGCAGCATCAAACACTTGCCACTTTAGTAATTCCGAAGCTGACTTCGATTTACAAAGGACACTGCGTGAGAGTCAATTAAATCAGTGAGTGGGTGTTTGTGGATGGATATTCAGCAGTCATTGGTTTTCTCTGCGAATAACCTGAAAATCCTTCAGCAATTCTCCCTCGAAGCTTGTGACTATGCAATGTTGATCCTTGCCAAACGTCGACATCGTCAGCGATGATGTTGATGGAGTAAGCAGCTGATGTACCTTATGTCTATAGATGCAAATGCACATATATCCCTCAACCCTCATTCATCGATGACTGACGAAATTTGTCTGAGCAAAGGTTCGCGGGCGGATTAAATAGCATTCAATAATTACAGAGAATCAAGTTAGTGATTCTTTCGAAATGTGAATATTTAGCAAACGCTTTATGCTATTGAGCTATTACTGATGAAGGGAAAACTACCAATGGTTTGTTTTTGACATGAGGAAAGAGTAGTATTGCTTGTTTGTATTTTGTATTTATTTATCTTCATAATTTGCTGTGCAATTGGAACAACATTCTTTAAAAGTGCACAGTTAACATGGCGACATATTTTATACTTGTATTAAGTATTTAAGAGGAAACAAAAATAACGAGACACACAAGACATTTCTTGTCCTTCTACCTAATATTAACATCGTTAAGAAATACGAAATAGGATTTGCAATGCAAGGACAATGTTAAGACACAAAAAATGGCAATGGGAACTTGGTAAGCCACTAGGCTGCCCTTTAAAACGTCTACTTTTAATTTTCTCATTTCAGATTTCATCGAATCATATTAACACCGATTTGTATGAACGGCACTTTGCTTCTTATATATAAAACAATAAAACTATCTTTTTGTTGTTTTTTCTTAATGGCGGTGAGTCTATGAACAGGATTAAAGGGATCCTTAATAATCCCACTTAACTGCATCCCTGTGGGTTTCGCCGCCGATTCAACTTTGAAAAATAGTGGCAGGCCTGCCGATTTTGAATCACTTCGTCGCTGCGGCCAAACAAATGCTTGTGTTGCTGCATTTTTGTGTTCCAGGAGTTTTGAGGGATGCCTCTCTTTCGCGTTTATATGGAAACATTGATTGATATTGCCATTTTGACAGGGTTCGCAGGATCTCTCCTTTGAAAATGACAGTACCAACTGAGCCGGTCGCGCTCCTTATTTTTCGAAATTGGTTCTTTGACGTGAAGGCATCTTCGGATCAAGGGATAAATAGTTTTTTTGTTTATAATATATAATATACCAAAGGGATTTGTTGGGACCCTTATAATGTAACAGCTAAGATGAGGGGCGTGACCCAAGAAACGAATATCAGAAGCTGAGGGTGCTGTCATCAGCAAAGGAATGGATTGGATTAGAAGTAACAGACAATAGATCAATTATAAATATGAGAAACAGAGTCGGGGACAGAACAGAGCCTTGGGGAACACCAGCATTTATTTGGTAAGTTGCAGACTTGAAACCGTCCACAAACAACTTGAATTGAACGGTCCGAAAGGTAATTTCTAATCCATTGAAGAAGGTTATCATCGATTCCAAATGCACGCATTTTCGATAAGAGAGCTTGATGCCAAGCTCTGCCTTTGAAATATCAAGCGCAACAATCTTATTTTCACCACCTTGCTGAAGAGATTGGTTCCACTTTTCGGTTAGATACGTCATCAAATCACCAGGGGACCTGTTACTGCGAAAACCGTTTTCGCGATTCAAGATAGTTCATTAGCTAACGGTTTATCGGAGTTTCCATGACCTTAGAAGGAAGGGACGTAAGTGCAATTGGTCGGTAGGAGGAGGGAGAAGAAGATTAGCTGTTTTTTGGTACAGGCTGGACAAATGCTGTTTTCCATCTTCCCCTGAAGAATAGGACAGATTGAAAAGCTTACGCAGTGGTTTTGTCAGAGTAGAAGAACACCAGTTAGGGACTTTGTCTACCTTGGCTCGGCTACAAATTCTGAAAACGACATCACATCAGAAATCAAACGAAGAATTACACTTGCCAACCGCTGTTTCTTTGGTCTAAGAAGGCAATTGATTAGTAAGGCCTTGTTGAGAAACACTAAGGAGACTTTGTATAAGACCCTCACCATCCCAGTCCTGCTCTACGGCGTAAAAGCGTGGACATTAACAAAGGCGGATGAAGATCTCCTTGGTCGTTTCGAAAACAAAATTCTTCGAGTGATTTTCGGTCCCGTTTGCGTTGACGGGCTTTGGAGGAAGAGATTTAACAGCGAACTCTACGAGCTGTACAGCGACATCGACCTGGTCAAAAAAGTGCGAATCAGTCGACTAAGATGGCTAGGACATGTAGAGCAAATGGACACCAACGACCCGAAGAGTCTTCGATTCCAACCCGGAGGGACAACGCAGTAGAGGAAGACCTCGCCTTAGGTGGCGCGCGCAAGTGGAAGGGGATCTCAACCAAATTGGATTGCGCAACTGGAGGCAGTTAGCCAAAGATCGTGCTAACTGGAGAGGCGTATTGGTTGAGGCCCAGGTCCACCGCGGACTGTAGCGCCACCTAAGTAAGTAAGTAAGAAGAACACCTCATCAGAACGATAGGGGAAATACCATCTGGACCAGCACTGATTTGGAAAGTAAAAATTAGAAAAAGTGTACGGGAATAATAACATGAGACTTGCTTTCTGGAATAAACGCATCAAAACACATTTAAGTTTCACCGAAAATCAGCTGTTTCGCAAAAGAGAGGTAACATCGCTAGTTGAGTAGGAGTATGATTCCAACTGGATTCATACCAGAGTCCTTAAATGGATTCCTATGCGATTGGGGATAGATGAGACGATAATGGTAGAGTTACGTGAAGCAAACTGCTGACGATCTCGTTCACTAGTATCGACTGGAAGATGATCGTCTGAAAAGTCAGTGATGTGGGAGCCCAGGCCAGGCATACTGTGAATGATGGCAATTTCTTACGGCACATCAGTTTCATGTGAGTTACTGCATGCATTACCTACTGCGTGTGTCCTTGCTGCACATACACTTCGCTTCAACTGAATAAGCACAACAATTTGTTAACATTCGTTGTCCACTTTTTCAAAACCTTGTGCCGTAATATATCAGTTGATGATGCTAACTGTTTGCTTATGATGTTGAGAAAATAAATCAGAAAGAAAAGCTCAAGAAGTACCGCTATTTTTTCTCTGACTCTTTTGCAAAGCATTCAATATGGAAAAATGCAGTTTTATTTTGCGTCAACTGAATAGACAAAAATATTGAAATTGGAAATCATTAGACGATCATCGTCTTACGTGATGAGACCCGCCTTCACCTAAATATCACTGAACGGCCAAGCAGACTAAAATGTTAGGTAATGTCAGAGAATTTCACAGCACGACAAACTTGTCTTCTACTCGAGATGCGAACGTCTGACAAACATCCAAGAGTATCAATTGTCATGAGAAGCTTCTCAAATTTGTCGTTCGGATTCGGCGTAAAATTGTAGGTCCATTCCACTTCGCAAAGAAAGTGGTTGGAAGCTTTTAGGCCTTCTATGGGCCGTTAATGCCTAATATTTATTTATTTTACTCTAGATTCAGTTAATTTTGATAAAAATGGAGAGAGCTTGCAGCACAAATTGACATGCAGTAAGCAATGTGTCATTTAAGATACAAAATCATCTAACTGCACGGTATTTGCTACTCATCTATTTTTAGCATTATTCATTAGGTTTTCAGACTTTTGCCAGAAGTATGGCAGTGGAAAAAAAAACTTTAGGTGTTACTGGGCTAGATTTCAGCCTGGCGCCCTTAGATTAATAGTTCAACGCAATAACAACTGCCATTTCACAGCCATCTCTGGACAGCACTCATACAAAAAAAAACGTCAGCTAGTCACACTTTATGATTCACATATCTTCACCGATAGAGAGTTGCGAGAGAGGATTAGACACCTATCGACTATCTAATATTGCTCATCTGAAGTTTTGATGCAGGTCCTGAATTCGAAGAGCGGATATGGAGTCTGCCTCAGGTGCAGCGGCTAAGTGAACCATGGCACAGGGGCAAGTGCCGGATATGGGATTATTGAGTTGGGTTTGCTCGTATTGTAATTTATGGGTACATGTGGCGGGTATGGGAGCATTACACTGTGCACGCGTATTGCAAGTTTTAGCTTTCAAATATGTGTACATTTCACCTGACAACTTTTCCATAAAAACAACAACAAACAAAGACAAAGTATCCCTCCCAGCAAGGATTGCATTATATACACTTTTATATCATAGAACAGAGAAGAGTATGCGAGTGTTTATGGTGATGCTGATGCACCAAGTCGGAGAAGGGTGAGTGTGCAGCAATAGTCGAGAGCAGCGAGAAGCATGTTAAAATTAAGTTACCTACCCAAGGTTTGATTGCAAGTTGAATTTATGTTTTGACTGTTTTCACAAGACCAACGTGGGTAAAAAAATTGAGTTGCTGGTAACCTTTTCTTTGAGCCATTGGAAATAATTTAAATTAAATGACAACACGTAATGATTTATCACACAGCGGGATTTTCAATTAGGTTTTGTTTTTCTAAATATTTGCATTCTCTGTAGAGTAGATGTAGAAACAAATAGCTCGATTCGGGAAGACGAATTCGTCGTAAGCAGCTTGTGCAATGAATAGGACACCTGCGGTTACCTTATATGATTAATGGAGTTTCACATAGTTGGAATTCAATTGCCATTGCAATTTGAATAACTTCACTTCTCGCTGAATGCAATCGTGTCAAGCAAACATAGATAGTTAGGCTATCAATTGTTAGGGATCACCTCAGTGCAGGGGAATTCCTTACAACAAAGAAAATCGGCTATTTACTCAAGGATCAACGTCTCGGTTACCAGACATCGCATCCGTTAACCTTCCAGGGCCCTATACCAACTCGAATTTGCAAAGCAATAGCAAATCACATAAACTTTCATCCAATTATAGCACTTTTGCAACAAAGTTTTGAACGCAGTTTTATACGTCCTTTTAATTGAATTCCTTTAATGCTAAAGTTTTCCCTCTATTTGCATATTGTCGACCAATTGCTAAACTTTTAATCCCACAATACTTGCAACAATGTTGTAAGTCTTTACTCTTCTTCTCTGCTTACTTTCTATTTGATGTTTTCTCATGTCTCCAGACTGCACCTTCGAAACATAAACAACTTCTCTCCCGAAAATAATCACTCAATGAGCAAATCCGCAACGCACGGTTATCCTGGTCTACATTGTTATTTGCATCCAATTGCTGTGGATAGAAATTACCTTAGTATAACAACAGTTTTCGGTTCTTTTAGTCAACAGAGAAAGCAGACAATGGTCTTGCCCTCCCCTCTCATACATATTGGCAACATACTCGTAACCCCCAAGGAAGTCATGCAAAACCATCAAAATTGCGAAATAGTTGTACTCCGAAACACATACCCACAAGCAACACAGAGCTCTTACCATCGGATCAAGCATGCATGCAGCACATTCATCTCAATGGAGCCATGGTGGTCATCTGTATGCGAAGCTGGAACAAAACAGTTCAAAGCGATTTCCGAACATGTAGATATTAGTGTTAATGGGTATAGGGAAATTAATTAATCCTTGTCTTTGGTGGCGTCGCTGCCCCTGCCGTCGTTCGGGACAAACTTTAAGGCGCCTCGGATGCTATAGACTTTGTTTCTCCATCAAATACCATAAACCCATCTAAAGAGGGAAACTTTTCTTCTGCAGTCAACTGCTATCCCCCTCTCTGGCCCATCGAGTTGATTTTACACAAGAGTTTGCTTTCGAAAAGTCTTCACCACACCGTTTTTGTAAAATTATGGACTTCAGCTTCGATTTTTGACGATAAATTAAAATTTGTTTACGTAAAATTCGTCGACCAAAGCAGGACTCTGCAACACACATAAACGTGCAAATATGTACCTCCCGACTGTCGACCAGGAAGGATGGCGAAAACCACTTGAGATGTTTGTTTCTTGCACTTGGACGCTTCCTTTCCTGTTATGGACAAATTTCTTTAGAGACGACGAAGCAGGATGAGGTCATGATGCTTGTTTTTTCATTTATAGTTCAAGAAGGCAAACTTCAAGATTTGTTTCGTTAAAAATTAGAAAAAAAAAGGAAAAAAAAAACTACCAACAGCGTGGGGTTGGAAAGATGCAACCTGCCAAAATGTCTACTTACTGGTTAGGTATATGGTCTTGCATTCGTGCTGTGATTTGTTATCGGTTAGACAATATTGGCTCTTCGAAGAACAATTAATGAGTTTGTTGCTGGTAAAAGATTTGTTTTCGATTTTCCGACCTTAAGCGGGTGACCTCATCAACCAATCAACCAATCAATCAATTTCTAAGAAATGGAGCATGTTTATAACTATTTCTACGTCCAGCTGGGAGCTATTTTTTTGACGAAAGATGCTCACATTTTGTGCTAAAGTCGTCTTGAGTCACCGCAACTGCGAAATTTAAGTAAACAGAAGCGGACAACTCAAGGACTAACCGTGAATGCTCTTCAAGAAAGTTAAATAATTGGGTCATTGCGGTGAGGATGATTTTTCATTTTTTCATGGGCGGCGAGGCGCATTTTCCATATCGGATACGTGATTACACAAAATTTTCGCTCCTGGGGCATTGAAAGTCGCCGTGAAAAGCACGAGGAGCCACATTACATCCTGTTAAAGTCACTGCAAATCGATGACTTGTGCGCCAGCTTGAAAGTGCCTACTAACTTTGTGCAGCAGCAAGCGCCTTTGGATTGAAATATTATAGTAAGCCCTTCCATGTCGTAATCACAGTGCGACTATTTTAACAAACGTCAAAATACATATTATTATCATTGAAAAGGCGGATTTTAAAACGAATAAAGAAATAATGGAGCACCTTTGAGCATACCCAAAACTAGAACTCCAACAAATCTTTTGGTTGTATTTGACAGTAGAAACCGCACACCATTCTCATGCACTGCGTTTCAATACAAATAACCATTTGCACTTTTATGATAAAAACACGAAGAATGAGAGGACAATTGAACATTTTTCAATAGAGAAACGCTGCGAAAGACATCTACAAAGAATTCCCATTTAAGATTGATATCGAAACCAGTTGCTGTTAAGCGTATAACAATTTGATGTTTCCCAAATCGTCTTCAATGAAATAGTTTAGTG
Source organism: Portevinia maculata (assembly GCA_949715645.1). Classification (NCBI taxonomy): domain Eukaryota; kingdom Metazoa; phylum Arthropoda; class Insecta; order Diptera; family Syrphidae; genus Portevinia; species Portevinia maculata. The sequence continues at coordinate 4,346,767 of OX454528.1, read as the reverse complement.
CGGTTAAAACATAGACAACAAAGTGGTGTAGGTGGTGCGGTATCCTTGCTGTTGGGTTCTTTTTTGTTCTGAGGTTAAATCAGATACCAGGAATTCCCGGAGGGACCAGACTCACCACTTCAACAAAAATGTTTACAACCTTTGATCACCGATTGGATGATAGAATCGTCTTTCCGATGCTACGGACTCCAGAGTATCCTTGTACAACAGGCAAAGTGAATTCAAACGTTTGTGTTGGACTTTTTTTTGGGAACATTTATGCAATTGATAGTGTCCTTTTTTGTGAAGATGATTTTAGACGACTTAGATGACTCGAAAAGACATGAATCCTTACGATACACTGGCACTTGGCTTTATGTACTTCTATTGACCGATTACGATACAATTTAAATTAGAGTGAGGAGAAGGTTGGCTTGGCTGCTGTGAATTTCCAAAGTATTCATGGGTGAAATGGGGTAACGCCAATTCGGTAACCGCAAACATCATCAGTTTAAAACGGGTAATGAATGAAAGGGGCTGCTTCATGAATGTGTCAACGTTTTACTGTTGCTTAGGTTATACTGGCATTTAGTGATTAATTCATTTCCTGCCAGTAACTCGTACACGTTTTTTTTACTGTCAATTACCAAAATAGAAACGCTTCTCCCCTGCATCCCAATTCACTATAAAAATGTGTGAATACTCTTCCACTCTGCGAAATGGCGCCCAACGTGGGACTCAAATTCAAGAATCTTCAAATTTAAGCGGTGGAGCTAAAAACTAATCGCTATTATAAAATATATAACATTTTTTATATTTTGTGGGCGCAGTGAGGTTAGTGTGTTGGACTACTAATCAAAATGTCTCAGGTTCAAATCCCGACGGGGCCAAGTAATATCTAAACGTTTTTTTCACTGCCCTACCTCTTGCGAACGTCTGAAAGTCTGTTTGTCAGACTTTCGCAACAGGTGGGCGGTGGAAAATAAAGGGATCATAACCCTCTCAATTCACTTAACCCATACTCGTCCGCTTGTGCAGTTGCGCTTTTTGGGGCTAAAACCACCATTGCAGTGACCCCCAAAAACAGCGCCTGTCGAAAAGGCTACTGAGGACAGTAATCCTCTTCAAGCAAATTTTAACATTCAGATGATTCCAGCGACACATTTGAAGTCTTTGAAATCATGCGAACCCGCGAGACCAAATTATGATCAATAACTAATCAACATGCATGTGTCGAAATAGTTAAGAGGCAGTCGTAAAACCCCTCAATAGAGATATGGTTTATCGATATAGTCCTTTCCTGCTTTGTATTACTCCACCATGCCGCAGTTGCAGCATCATTCTACTTTTAATGACCCTCTAGTTGATTTGAATATTCGTCTATGATTTCAATTACGTTATAAAACCTTCCAATTTTAACTCCCTTCAGGGCTATTTACCTTTCCGTGGAATGGAACAATAACTGTACAAGTCAAGTTTCAACTCATTCCCCCATAAAATAGAAATTAAATTAAACCGATGGCATGGCAGGCTTAACTCCGCTATCTGGTCAAAAGTCACGGACCACGACCACGAGCACCACAGTCTCTCTCTCGCACACAGTCTTCTGTCAAATAAGTATCTTCTCGAGGGAAAATTGAAATTTCCTCCCTTGTTGTGCCACAATACATTGCCGAGAATACAACAGTGGTAACGCGGTAACAATAGCGCCTGTCGTTCATGTCTAATAACGTCGGTGACATGAAAAACCGCACTCAGTCTCTCGCAGGCTGTCTTTTGTCATTTGCTTCGCCCTCCCTTAAGCTCTTTTTAGCAGAAGCGCAACTAGTGCCATCATCTGCACCGAACGAACCACCATCGTCGTCGATGCAACATTTTTTTTTTTCAAAATTTATTCTCACAGTTTCTTTATATTTTCCTTTTCTATTTCGGTATTTTTATTTTATCTCCTTTCTTATTGGCGAAAGAATAAGAACGACAGGATTGTGGAAAAACAATGACAGGCCAACTAGGACACTGAGAAATAAAATGTCATTTGCCGTCATCATTGGTTGGATGAATGGAATGGATAAGAATTGTTGATGCCTGTACTGTTACTCATCGCGGGGTTTGCATTGCTATACTGTTGTTGTTTATCCAATGGAAGGAACATTTTATAATTTAGTTTTAATCCTTAAAAGCTTATTTAGCGCTTAAACTTTTATGCTAACAAAAACGGCAACGGCGATATTTTATTAAAAGCGACCATGTTGTCGTGAACTTTCCCGATTTTCTCTTAAGCATACGCTACATTGGTTTGGTATTCATTGTTTCCTAGCTGCAGCAGAGCATGGTGGAGATTTTGCTCAGTCTTCTTTTGTTAACGGGAAACGGTGGGATAGGGTTTATTTATTTTACGGGATAAAACTCCGTTTGAGTTGTCTTTAGTCGGAGAAGTTGAGTTAGAAGAAGGTTGCGCGGGATTAATGAAAATTTAATTTGGATTGGAAAAACAAGAACAAAAGGTCGGCGACGACGCACGGGTGCTATAATATGGAAGTGTGATTATTGTTTAATTATTAATTGTATTAGACAGGAGTTGTTAAGTCAAAGAGGAGTCCCTGTCACAGGATTGAATTAGCTAATTGATTAAATTAGGCAGAGATGCGACGGAAAGGCGACTGTCATTGGTTGAGAGGGGTCATTATAAAATGTGCATGCTTGGAAATGAGAGAGGAGAGATCCTTTAAGTTTGGAAATTAATTAAAAGAAAGAAATCCATAAAAGTCAAGCAGTGGATGTTATTTGCTGAAGTCTGTGATTTATTTTAGAGCGATTAATGCCTATGTTTGATACCGTAGTGCATTAAAGTAAAAAACGTATGTTTAGAGAGTCTATGAGCATTTCCTAACAAAGAGAAGTGAGTTCTAAGCCGAGTCTGACCATCTATTGATATGATAGATGTGTCAAAATACGTCTACAAAGCGAAGTCTGGATCGTTGTAAAGCTCCGCAAGATAGAGGCACATTTGTAGTGCTATTTTGTAACAGCAGTGGTGTCACAACATTTTCAAGAGGTTGGTGTACCTATACCTACTTTATTAAACAAAAATTGTCAGTACAGGCCTTATGGAGGAGCTTTTTTTCTACCAATAGTGCCTGTACATACTCTCACGGCACTCAAATGCAAGAATTGCCACTCAAATAAAAACCAAACCACCAAGGAATTGTTGTTGTAATTTTCATAAAATTCGCATACAACCCACCACAACCAGTCTCCCACACAGCCGAATGGGAATGAGCATGATCGTCTTGTGTTCGCTTGCTTTTATCATCCACCAAAATAAGCAGTGTGTGTGACTGAAGCACATCAGAAGAGTATTACCATCTCTACAATGAAGCATATCTAAGGGTTTTTCTATGGATTTTGTCAAAGAACTTTCGGTTTTGGTGCTTTTGAGAACGAATTATTACGTGGGTGTTGCCATTCGGTTTTAATTTGATAGTATTTATATTGTACAGCTGCACAAGTGCAGTTTTTTTTACCATCTGCTTAGGTATATGACATTGCGTCGTGGTTATATAATTTTGTATTCTCATTGCCTGATTGTGTCTACTTTTTACAATATACATATAGCGGAAAGGATTGGGAAATGTTTTTAGAAAATCTTGCTGATTGAGTTTATGTCGCAAACTGTTTAAATAAAAAAAAAAATTAATACATCCTTTCATCTCATTATGTACATGTTTGTATGATGTCTTTGTTTTTGCGATGAATGACGCCTGTTTTGCCAATGAATACGGGAATTCCCAAAAGGAAGATCTCAAGTTAGGTAGGGATGCAAACATACTCGTACAATCGGTTGCTTGAAATCGTACAATCGGTGCTTGAAATCGTTAAACGTTACAAAGCCAAGTATGAAACATACGTCGTGCATGAAATGGCTCAAAATGCGGGACATGAAGTGCTTCGCTTACCGCTTTATCACTGTGACTGTGACCAAATATGTGGGAAATGGACGTTTTTGCCGAGGAAGCAGTTGAAAGGTTAATAATAGACCTAAATAACGAGAGCAGTAGCAGCAATTACTCATCGAATTAGTGGAGTAGTGATATTAGAAATTAGTATTTTATGTTTTACAATATTTATAAATAAATTGGATTTACAGTGATATGTTTTTCGTTTTGATTTTTTCTTTGTTACGAAATTTATATATTTTGTTCGTCGACTGGAGATACCCTTAAAAAACGCGCCTATTATTATCTTACCAGAAAAGGAAAAAGATAAACGGAATTTATTTCGTTCCGCAATATTTTTATTTTAAATTGGAAGATGGTAACCCTAATAGAATTGCTCTCTGAGTTATAGCGAATTATTAAACACACTACGGTAACCCTGTGAGAGCTTTAAAGAAGGACCGATTTATGTAAGTCATTGCAACCAGATTGAGAGACAAACATCCTATCTTGCCTGTACTGACAATTTTTGCTGGATAAAGTCTAGTATAGTCCGTACCAAAACAGTTGGCCAACGGTCGATTGCGCAGAGAGAGGATTTAAGAGAACAAAAATGACGCGAAAGAGATTTAATCACTAAGCGTTTTTGCCTGTAATTTACAATGCGTAACCCAACTTTACAGTGCTTAGAACTAAAATGCTGTTGAATATCTAAATAAACTTAATTTTTTATTATGAGGTCGACTTTTATACATTTCTACCTAGAAGTCCGATTGTATTTGAAAGGGTTCCCAACCCTTTTTATGGTTGAACATATCGTGGTTTAGCGCTAGGTACCTGTATGGGTGGTGTGCTTGGTTAGCATTAATTTTATGATGTTTGATTTTACCTGTTTGACTTAAGTGTAAAAGTTTTACGACATGATTAGTGTTTGCATTTGGTTACCTGTAGGGGCAAGGAATAAATTTGTTGCTTGGTTTTTAGAGTTTTTTATTTTAAGATAACGCATATATATTATGGATTTCCTATTTGGAATTCACTTTCACGAAAACAAAAGCATTGCTAGGACATAAGTTTATTAAAATAAAATAAATTGTCATGGATCTTTCAAGAAAAGGAAAACCAATAGGAAGTCTAGGACGTAAGATCGTTGTTAGGATATATTACAAAAAAATTGAAGAAGCTAGGAATTTATGTATAGATAATCCCATCACATACGCAAATTCACAGACAGAGGAGTTTACGGGAATTTCGGCCCGAACAATAAGAAGGATAATTAAAGAATATGAGAAGAAAGGCGCTATTGAATCTCCAACTAAAAGAGTACCACATACAAAATGGAAAACTGGATTGGACGAATTTGGTATCACAGCTGTTCGGCGAATTATATACAACTTCCACATTGAAGAAAAAATGATGATAACATTAAAAATGTTAAGACAACGGGTGCAGGAAGATTTGGAGCTGAACCTAAGCAATATGTCGCTACATAGGATTTTAAAAAGAAATGGATTTTCTTATAGGAAAACGGAGAACAACCGTAAATTTCTTTGCGAAAGAAATGAAATCAAACTTTTACGAGTGAAATATCTGAGGAAGGTGCGGGAGTACAGGTCAGAAGGATATGAGTATATTTATTTGGACGAGAGCTATATTCACAGCTCTCACACAAGGCCAAGGGCATGGACTGACGGCACCAGTCAAGGTTTAAAGGCGCCAATTTCAAAAGGCCAAAGGCTGATAATGGCGCATGCAGGTGGAGCGAAGGGCTTCGTGAATAATGCCTTGCTTTTATTTAAATCTGGGTCGAAAACAGGAGATTATCACGATGAGATGAATTTTGAAAATTTCTCCAAATGGATGAAGGATCAAGTTTTAAATAACCTAGAGGAACCATCGGTTATTGTAATGGACAACGCATCATATCACAACAAATGGGAACACAAGCAAATCACTTCTGCTTCCGTTAAATCGGAGATGTTAGAATGGCTTTCCTTCAACAATATACCGCATTCTTCAAAAATGCCCAAAGTCGAACTTTATGACCTTATAAAGCGACATCGGACTAATCACCACCCCAAGCATAAGATTGACGATATGATTCACGGCGCGGGACACGAAGTACTACGATTGCCACCCTATCATCCAGATCTCAACCCTATTGAAAAGATCTGGGCAACAGTCAAGGGAAGAGTCGGAAGCCGAAATACAACTTTTAGATTATCGGATGTTCAGAAACTAGCTGAAGAAGAATTTTCAAAAATAACAGTTGAAGATTGGCGCAAAGTTTGTGAAAAAATTATAAGGACAGAGGAGGAATACTTTTCACACGAGCAGATGTGGGACACAATGTCGGATGCAATAATTATCAATCCAGGAGATGATTCTTCAACCGATTATGAAACTGACAGTTCTTCGAATTCAATTTAATATACATTAATATTAACTATTTCATATATAGGTAGCAAAATCAATAAATATTTTTATCTTAGTACTAAAACGTGTGTGTTTTTACTTCTTAATTCAAACCAAACCGAACCACCCATTTGGTATACTGGTGCTTTGTTTTGCTGCTCGCTGTAAATCTGTTTTATATTTGCAATTCATCGTCAATTTTATCTCGCTATAATTTACACTTTTAATCAAGGTTACAAATTTAAAAGTGGTGGGTAGTTCAAAAAGTTTTAAAAACTGCATTTCTTAAAAAAAATTATTGAAGAATCAAGAACGTTCACCATTTTGTCTTTAACGAACCGTTTAATACCCCATCCTCTTTTTTGTGACAGAAAATCGTGCCTATTGTTATTGGGCATAAAATCGTTTACGTTTCCAAAAAATTCCCAAATTGTAAATTTTTTATTAAATTTACCTACCTCGCCCAAATTCAATGATATAAACAAAAAAAATTTGGTGTGACACTGCAATTTACTTTACTTTGCGTGCCAATATCAGTACCTACATGATCAATATGCACGACACAATTAATAATGATCAACGAAAGCATAATGAGCAAATAGGGTTTAAATCTAAAACCGTACACCTTCATACAGACACAGTCACACAATCAATTCATGTGCAATGTTTTGCTTAATCTATCCGACCGTGATCACATCATACTCCTACAAAGAACCGACAAGACAAAAAACGAAACAATATATTTGCCTCCAAGTAAAGTTGACATATAATGGTCTATATTTTTCCTCCGCTCCTAATTTCAGTATAAAAGAAGGAAAATGAAGAAACCACCCTCAGTGAGATCGCGACAGCGATCTTGAACACAAGGCAGGGTATACGTCGTTTTTTATTATGGCTCCGCCCATTTTCGTCTATTTATGCTTGTTTTTGCAATTTAAGAGATTGTAAAACACATTTTAAGAGACCTGCGCAGTAGAATGGCCAACTGTTTTGGTACGCACTATAATAAACGATGACAAGAACACGTACATATATCCAGCGCCTCTGCCAAGGGGTCACTGTTGAGAATGACATATTGGAGGTAGTATATATTGTGGTGAAAAATCTAAACCTCACAAGTTAATATTCTCATGGAGACTCAACGACCCAAGACAAATGCATACCCTCTAGCTTGGCAAATCAAATAGGATACCAACTTCTTAGACCCACAAATGGGTTTAAAATTCCTAATCCAAGCCCAACTTCTTACATCCAATTGGACTTGGATTAGGAGTTTTGAACCCATTTTTGTTGCCAAACCGAAATACACTTAGTGCTGTCAATAGTGAACTAGTCGATGGCATTCTGGGAGGATCAATGTAGGTATTCATTTGTACACTGAAGAATCAAAAACCAGTGATACTTGATACCAAGCTACCTACTTGATTGTTTTTTGCCAGTTTTGCCTTCTTGGACATTAAAACCCACCAACTTTGCCTGAATTTCAATTGCAGTGAAAGCCTCTACCACGACGCTGGCAGCTGCTGATGATGGCGATATCGTCCCAGATTTGATTTAATGAATTTGTAGAATTCAAGGTTTGGCATGTTCATATTGATTTTTACAATGATACGAGGGCGGGTCAATAAGTCCGTGACTTTTTGAATTTCTGACCTCTTTACTGAAACAGCAACACTGCTCCTGTCAACAGGCATCTGTCAGTTGACTCCTGTCAAAATTTAAACTTGCTGCGTCAGTTAGTTTGTGTTTGACAGCTATTTTTATCAGACTACTCACTAATTTGAGGAGAAAATGGAAAAAAGTGAATTTCGTGTGCTTATTAAGCATTATTTCTTGCGAAAAAAAACCATTACCGAGACCAAGGCTAAGCTTGAAAAATACTATGGGGACTCTGCACCATCGATTTCAATGGTAAAAAAGTGGTTTACTGAATTTCGTTGTGGCCGTACAAGCACTGAAGATGCCGAACGTCCTGGACGCCCAGTTGAGGTCTCTACACCCGAAACAATCGAAAAAATTCACGATATGGTGTTGGCCGACCGAAGATTGAAAGTGCGAGAGATTGTGGAAGCCGTAGGGATCTCGCATGGCTCAGTGGTTTCAATTTTGAATGATCACTTGGGTATGAGAAAGCTTTCCGCAAGATGGGTGCCGCGTTTGCTCACAGTCGACCACAAACGCAATCGTGTAACAACTTCACAGGAAGGTTTGGCGTTGTTTAATCGCAATATGGAGGAGTTTTTGCGCCGTTTTGTAACCGTGGACGAAACATGGATCCATCACAACACACGAGAGACCAAACAACAGTCAAAACAGTGGGTTTCTAAGGGTGAATCGGCGCCAAAGAAGGCCAAGGTGGGTTTGTCAGCCAATAAAGTTATGGCGACTGTTTTTTGGGATGCACGCGGGATAATCCACATTGACTACCTTCAAAAGGGAAGAACAATCAATGGGGAATATTATGCCAACTTATTGGACCGATTCAATGACGATTTGAAAAAAAATCGACCTCATTTGGCCAAGAAAAAAGTTCTTTTCCACCAAGACAATGCAAGGGTGGACACATGTGCAGTTCCCATGGCAAAAAACCATGAATTGGGCTATGAATTGCTCCCTCATCCACCCTATTCTCCAGATTTGGCTCCGAGCGACTACTTCTTGTTCCCAAACCTGAAGAAATGGCTTGGTGGAAAAAGATTTGACTTCAATGATGAAGTCATCTCGCAAACAAAGGCCTATTTTGAGGACCTCAACAAATCATTTTTTTTGGAAGGGATAAAAAAATTGGAGAAGCGTTGGGCAAAGTGTATAGAGCTCAAGGGAGACAACGTTAAAAATAAGATTTTTTTTATCAAAAAATCTGTGTTTTATTCCAAAAGTCACGGACTTATTGACCCGCCCTCGTACCAACACAACTTTTAGAGTTTACACTTTCAGTCGGGTTTTTTCTTCGGTCCATGATTTTTTCATTGCGGAGAAAACTCGTTCGACTGCAGCAGTCGAAGCAGCAGGCAAAGAACGTAGGTACCTACGTAAGCATTTTTGCAATATGCTTGTAGCCGCAATTTTCGGCCTCGAAATGAGTGAATTTTTTGTGCCAACGTTTGGGGACTGGAACGTTTTCATCCTTCCATTGTTTGATTTTACTCTCGCAGAGTAGGGATAAAACACAAGAAAAGAATCCCATCGGGAGTTAGAAAAAGTTTCTTCTTCGGCTGGTGATAGAAACCAGGCTGTCTACGAACTCCGACAAACCAGCTTAAGCAGGGGTATAACCATTTTCAAAATAGCCGCTCAGAGAATGAGAAATGCTAAGGAAATCCGTTTGCCAAAGTTCATCAAAAATGCTCACGGGCTGCTTCAGAATTGTGAAGGACTTCTAAATGAACAATTTCCTCAGATATATTTTTCAGGAGCCGTTCCTAACAATGAAGAAGTATACGACATTACTGGCGAAGAAATCAGGAAGGTGGTCAAAGACTCCTAAAAAAACGAAAAGCAGTTGGGCCGGGCGTTCTGTAAAAAGATGAGAGACATCGGGTCCAAATGGCTCATAATTCGCATTTCTAAGCTGATAAGAGGCGATCCAATGCCTTACCAGTGGAGGGACAGGCCTTTCATAGACGACCAAGGGATGTGTTATACGTGGCGCAAAGACAACGAGATATTCCAGAAACCTACGTACAAATGAGCAAATAAAGCCAAGAGTAAGATGCCCCGCTGGAGTCACCGAGGAGTTGGCAATCAAAGTCGGTGTCTTAGGTTCCGTGATTATTAGCTTGAAGGAAAAGTGACGGACCCCAAAGTGCATCAGTTATTCTTTGCTGACGATGGAGCCATCATAAGCGAGGATCGAACGTCCCTGCAAGGAGCACTTGATGTATGGGAGGCAGTTTTGAGAGGGAATGGGTATCGTATTAGTCCGAAGAAAACAAAATACTTGTACTGCCCGTTCTCTGATCCAGTCCAACCTATTTTAGACATTAATATGAATGGAGGGGTGACTCCCAAGTGCGAAAAGTTTTAATTATTGGGATCTATGATCAATAGGGAAGAACGCTGTGATGACGACATAAAGTCGCATACCTGTAGGGTAGATAAAGCAGCAGGAAAACTCAGCCATCTTCCGTGATCGAAAAATGCTCCATAGCTACAAGTGGCGCTCACATTCGGTTCACAATGTTGGACAACGTACAAAAAGTATGAGAGCACATTAACGGCAGCTGATATCGAATAAGAAGTTCTTAGCTCCGAGGAAACCTTCACGTCACAGAACTCTCGAAAAAAATTGAGCGCGACCGGCTCAGTTAGTACTGTCATGTTCAAAGGAGAGATCCTACGAACCCTGTCAAAAAGGCAATATCAATCAACGGTCTAATACAAACACGCAAGAGACAGACCTTGAAACTTCTGGATTACACAAATGCGCCAACACCAGCATTTGATTGGCCTCAGAGACGAAGTGATTCGAAATCGAGAGGCCTGGCGCTATTTTCTGAGGTCGAATTGGCGAACCCCACAGACGGATCAGTAGGGATGCAGTTAAGTGGGAGGGCTATGATCCATTTAATCCTAATCATAGCGCCATTTAAGACAGAAGAAGGCAAGAATGCCAGGAGTAGAATATATGTTTACATATAAATCAAACGGGGAAGCCCAAGTTTGTAGGCGATAGGAATGAAGAGTTGTATATTGTGTAATTTTTTTTTTTAAACCCAGAAAATTTAATAAAATTATATCACGTAATGAACTTCTACTTTTTGCCCACACTGTGCTTTGCCACTGAAAGCCACCATTGGCATATTCCTCACTACAGATATTGCTAGCGACAATAACTCGTATTTATTTGTTTCCAATATTACGCAGCTGCGAGAGATCCAGTCATGGACGACTCAGACGGTTTTTTTTCCTAAAAACCAGCCTGGCGAGTTTGGTGTCGTGTGTCGCCCAACGGGAATATTTTCTTTTGCTGCAAGAAATTTCGGGTTTTCTTGAGTAAACAATGTAGGGAGTGCAGCTATTATAGGTAGTCTATGGTAGGAAGTGCAGTGGAGTGCATCGGTAACAGTGATAAAAGTTAGTTCGTAAACATATCTGCATTATTTGTTTGTACAAACGGAATCAATTTGAATGAAAAGATGGCCCACTGCGCGTGGCTGCGAATGCTCTACGCACGAACTGTTCCATTCTCTGTTTAGCGTAACTGCGCACACAAGTATATTTTGGTGTTTGCAAAAATGCTGTGCAAGTGCAGTTATTATCCTATCGATAGTGTTGGAATATTTGCACTGACAGACGTCTGCAGCGACATGGCTGTGGCTTATTGTATTCTATTTTTTGTTTTGATAATTTTCTTCAAACGAAAGATTTCAATTTACACAGGATAAATACAGGCTTTTGAACAAAATTTGTCTTCAAAACAGAAGATGGATGGAACCATTAGTTATGACCCGAGTGAGTTTTTATGCTAAACCTAGTCGGTGCAGTCTTGTCTGTGATAAGCCTACCTACTTGAGATTGCAATCGAATTGACAAATCTTTGTTTTCGTCTTTGGGCTACAGAATCAGTTTCAGTTGGTCTAATACCATGCCAAGAAATTAGATTTTTCATACCTATCACAAAATTGTTTCATAGCTTCAATTTCTGAATCAAAAATAAGAGAATGGTCTTCGCGCCAACCGAGGAAACTTTTCAAACTGTTTCAGCGACATTTTCGTCAAAAAAAGTCGTGGAAAAATTACTGGCATTATCTTGGCCTTGAAATAATTCGATAAGTCCTTCGGAAATCGAAAAATGCTTTGTTGTTACTAAAGTGCCTAAAGGGCCTCCAATTTGTCTGTGTGTTTTGTCATTATAGGCTTCTACCTACTAAGTGCCCGAGGAATCTATCGGCTCCATTGCCCTTACAATCGCATCCATTATCACTGATTAGCTACGAGATCCAACCGTTCAACTTTTCACCAATTTGCATTACATGATGTAAACAGCTCCTCATTGACCTCATTGTAGAGCAACGCCGCTTATTTTTTCGAACAAGGACACTATGTTGGATCAAAGCCATTTGGGATGCGGCAAAAAAAAACTTTCAAAAGTAAATCGTAAATTTAATTGCACAGCCATAGTAATGGTGGTGCCTCTCTCAAAAAAAAAAAAATAGACGCTCAAAATCGACCTTTCCACTGCGGCACGGCAATCAGGACACAGAGAACAACAGACAGTAGTAATTCCTAACTTTCATTGAAGACAGCCTTCTAGAAAAGAAAATCGCAAACACATAACGTAGCCGTAGATACTAGATGAGTATATGTACTTCCAATTGAAATACTGCAGATTTTAATTAAAAACTTTTGAATTTATTCACCGCACGCACACACTCGCACACAAATATTTAGAACATTTTGAGAAGTAACTACTCGTAGAGGCAATGAAATTGCACCTGGGAAAGCTTAGATACTTTCGTTGTTGTTTACTTTTAATGTATGACTGACTTTTCATTAAAAGGACCACATGAGTTTGAAAGTCGAAAGCGACTTAGCGTTGCAATAGGATACAACTTACAAGAGTGTTACCGGCGCCACCACAATGTGCGTTTATTTTGTGCCGGCGAAGAAACGCGAAACTTTGCAATGACTTAATGCCTTAGTTAAGTCCCTTCCCAACACCATCCATACGGAGAGGGGGCTAATGATTTCTGCATGTTAATTTACTTAATTTACTTGGTAAGTTCTCATCTGTGTGCAGCTGCGACTAGTTGGTGTACCATGCTGTGCAGTTCATAAGGTTTCATGGAGGAGACCTCCTCGAAGGATGAAGTAACAATCTTCCAAAGGAAATGACCACGACCAGAAGAATATCGTTGCATTGACTGTGGATATCGTAGCGTTCAGCCAAACAAAGGATCTCAATAAAATGAATGATTGCATGTATGAACACACACACAGATCGCGCCGCATCCCTTCTGTATAGGTCTTGTAGAAGTCCATGCAAAGTCAGCCAATATCAGATTATCTCCGTCAAAGATACATCAGAGTACACAAACACATGTCTGTCGTAGGCATGTATGCTAAACATACAAAGTCCTGCCAACCGAGCAATCCACCTCGACGACGAAGAAGGAAAACAGTGATTTGCCTGAGTGGTTGCTAGACCACAACCAATTTGTGCCATAAGCTCGTGTGCACAATGATGTTTGTTATCGAAGGACAATGACTCAAAGGATTTGCGCCCTATTCCTGTAGGTCTGATTCCTACCACGGATTTTGGGTTCCTTTCCACGAATGGAAACAATTTTCGGAAAACAATGAAAAGGCAATTTGTTGAGGTCATTGTATTTGAATTTGTGGATGGATAAAAGAAGGAACACAAACACACTGGGCCTAACAACCTCGTGCACATCATTTAAGAACATAGAAAGGTGCTAGCTGTTGATAATGATTCTGGTTTTAGATTTTAACTGCAACCCCATCCCCAACCTCACTTGCAAGATGTATTCCGTGCTTGGTTTACGAAATCATGACTTGCTTTCGGTCCTATGCACGAAAGGACCAATAGCTTGAATAAAATGATTTGTGTGTGGAAACTACAATGGGCTTGGGCGAAATAATATAAAGCATGGTATTTTAATGTGGACCTGGTTTTGGATCAAAGCATTAGATTGCACATTTTTACGAAAAGAACAAATTTCTGTCATAAAACGCAAATTGCTGATTCGAGATTGATCTGTGACATGTAGGAAAACCTACCTTCCACCTTCGCCTTTAAAAGGAGACTTGCAGTCAGAATTTCTAACAGAAGCAATGGGACTTCGAAGCAGTCGCAAAAGGGAGGCATATTTTGCGCAATACTGATTTTAATCGGTTCTTTCAGAATCAGATACGAGTGCAGTGTTTCTAGACAGAGATAGGTGCTAAATGATGAGACAACATCATGTCGATGAAAACATCCTTGGATATTTTGACAGCGGATGTAAGAGCCATGGAGACGAGACAGTTGTGGTCTCAGGTAGTCAAAAAATGCAGGAAACATTTGGACAAACTATAATATTATCTCCCAATACGGTGGCCCTTTTCCGGGAAACGAGGAAGCGGGTAAGCCTACAAGCAGAGATATTCCCATACCGACGGGAGTCTTGTATTTACCAGCACTGTTCAAAAGCCTTACACGCAGAGCGCCTGTGCATACAGCACAGTTTTAAAGTTGTAGCGACGATAAAAAAAAAGAATGCGACTGCCCTCCCAGCCAACAGATTACGGATTTATGTCATTTACTTTTTTCAGAAACCAGAGGATCTGATAAATCCAAACGTATGGTCACAGGGGTATCCATATACATCCACCATTTTGGAGCAGAAAACTTAAGATGAGAAAAACATCAGAAGGCTTCTATGGCAAAGTTATCAAAGTTCAAGGGTTTCACAATCCGATTGAATTCGATCGATCAGTGCAACAAATTTTGTAACTAAATTGTGAAAAAGGCTGTTTTATCAAGAGGTCCTTGGAACCCAAAAAGGTCCGTAAAACCAAAAAGAAAAAAAAGATATTTCTCCAAAACATTTTAATAAACCGTGGAGTATTTTCGTTTTTAATGTTTTTGTACTAAGAGGTCCTTGGAACAAAAAAAGGTCCTTAAAACCAAAAATGTTTTATTTTAATTGCTAAGCTCTTTTTCAGAAAGTCAACAATACTTCACCCAAAGCTTAAGCATTACTTATGTGATGTGACCAAAAACAACTTCTCTTTTTAAATTTGGAATAAAACAACAAGGCTGGAGTAAAGCCCGTTATTGTATCGAAATCTGGTCTTATTTATCCGGGCAGGAACAGGCTAAGAAAATCACTGCAGCGATAAAATAACCTAATACCAAATAAAGCTAGATAAATAATTAGGTATTCAACGACCAACTATCTCACTGTCTTTAAGATGGGAATGCAGACTTTTCGGAACAGCGACGGAAGCCTAGTCAGTGGGAGCACAGGGAATAGTACTCGTAGATGTGTTTTACCAGACACTCGGGCTGCTGTTAAAAGGATCAGCCTTATTTCGAAGATCAATCGACAGTTGATAATTGACTATTTTCAATGTGTGCTATTGTGAACGAACGATTCTAAATGATTTTGTCAATCGCAGTCAATTAAAAAAATGTGATTGACTAAAATATCAAATGAATCGTTCGTTCACAATAGCACACATTGAAAATAGTCAATTATCAATTGATCTTCGCAATAAGGCTGGATATTATTTAGAGAGAGTGATAGGGCTAGTAGCGAACTCATTTCAAGTCAATGAAGAGCCGGTTCAACCGGGTATAGAAGAGGTTGCCTAAGCTAAAAAAAAAGAGCTTGATTTGCAAGTAGAGCTTGGCCACGTAGGGCCAAAAAATCATGTGGAAAAAATCACGCCTGATGACGGGACTATCACCTTCATATGGCCCTTCTATAGGTAAGGTGATCATTTGCCTTGCTAGAACAATCGATGTTATCCCCGCAAACGAGTATGCGTGAACGTCACAGGCTACACCAATAGACCAGATGTTTCTGGAAAATACTAATGAATTCCAATTCGAGACTCCCCTAGTTTTCAATGACTTTAAAGCGGCCGTTTGTCGAGTTCAGCTATGTTGCGTGAGTCTGAAAAACATTTGATGCAATTTGGAAGTAGTGGTTCCGAAAACAGCTCATTCTATAGGCAGAAGACGAGTTCAACATAAAAGGAGTGTCTTCAATAGAGCTATCCTCCATTGATGGGGTACGCGAATGATACGGAAATTACCAGATGCTCCCAGCTTGCCGTGAAAGAGGCTTTCACGGTAATTTGAAATCAGGCAAAATTGGTAGGCCCTGAAGTTAGCGAAAACATAACCAAGAACGTACTGTCAAAAAACAAACAAATATCTGCCCGTCGAGGACAAAACGTCGCTGTTAATAACAGTACCTTTGAGGTACAAATACCTTGGAAAAAACCCCGAATGTCACCAAAATGGAGATTTGACGAAGAATTAATTAGGGAACCGTCGTTACTTCGGATTGGTAAAACAAATGTGCAAAAATCCTAACCCGGAAGAGCAGGTGAAAGTTCTAAAAAACACAGACCCTTCCAGTTCTGCTTTATGGCGCCACGTGCTGCAAGATAAGCCGGGTAGCCGAACTGAAACAAGGTTCATTGAAAAAAAAAAATACTTTGTCGGATATTTCGTCCAGTGTGCGAGGATGTCTAAAAGCTACAATGAGTCGACTATATCAAGCGAATAGACTATGCCCCCTAAGCTGAAAGGAAGGCGCTACACCGCAGTTGTGAGCCTGGCGCTTTCATACGGTTCACAAAGTTGTACAGCGTACAAAAAGAATGAAGGTGCTTTAGATGACAGCAGGATCAACAAAGAAGTGAGGAAGCCTTACCTCAACGAAGCTATCTCAAAGAAAATTGAGCGCGTCGGCTCAGTTGTTACTGTCATGTTCAAAGGGGAGATCCTGCGAACCCCGTCAAAAAGGCAATATCAATCAATGTTCCTATACAATCGCGAAAGAGAGGCAGGCCTAAAAACTTCTGGATCTCACAAATGCAGCAACACCAGCATTAGATAGAATAAAAAAAAAAAAATGCCCGTGAGTTATAAGCCTACATACGACATAGGTACCCCAAATAGGTGGTTTGAAGTAAATCCGTCCACCCATTGCGGCTGGAGGCTCGGCCACAGATTGACGGAAATTCAAGACCTCCAGGTTCCAGTAGCCCAAGCCGTCGCGAGTTTGGAAGCCCGTTAAGGAGAGGAATATCCACCTAGGAGAATTCATGAAGAGTAAGCGCAGTCACACCAACGACTATACCACGTCGAGTAAATCGGTTCTCGTCAGATCACCGTAATTAAACCACGTTGGGCGCTGTTAGTACGTAGATGGGGGACCGTTTGAGAACAGCCGCGTGTCGTTGGCCAGTCCCATCTACAGAGTTGAGGTAGATAATACATACGTGGTATCACAATGGACCTAAATTGGTCTAAGTGTGCCGGCTTCTGCCGACAGCCACATAAACCTAACCTAACCTAACCTAAGCGCAGTCACGTTGTGTCACAAATGACCTTATGTTGTTCTAAGTGTGTCGGCTTTTGGTCAACGTTTGTTCCCCATACAGAGCTAAGCGCTGGATTTGCTGAGGAATTGATTTGGTGATTGGATCATCATCTCACGAGGAGGACTTGTGAATTGGCCCCGAGGTCATGTAATTTGAAAACCCTAGATTATTACAAGTCTCTGCCGACAATCCGCAGACTTTGTGTATCATTTGAAAGCGAGTAATGGTCAGCGAGTATCGCCCATCATACATTCGAAAATCTGATCAACAAGTGGAGCGATGGGGTGCGTCAGTGTAATGGTGGACATTTGAACAAGCTTCAATATAATGCAAGAACTAGATTGATATGTCCACTAGGGTGGGCCGAAATTTTTTTTTTTTTTTTTTTTAAGTTGTAATACTGCGGAAAAGTTGCTAATAGTAGAGACTAAAAAGGGAAAAAAAAAGAAACAAAATCGGTTAATATCTTCCGGTCGCGCATGAGCTTTAAAATTCGCTGAAATTTGAAAAAAATTGTATGTTTAAGATATATTTTTTTTATTACTAAACTTGGTAACATTTCAATGTAATAGCTATATTCGACTCTTACTCGAACCGACAATGATTTAGAAAAAAAATGGTTCTAATCGGTCAAGGTCTTCCGCTCGCGCAACTACTCTCAAATTTCATAAATTTTCGAACAAAATCACATAAAATACCTGCTACTGATCTAAGGTTTGTTTACTTATTACGAGTACATGGAATAGGAAAAATTGGAGGGTTGGACTTGATTGAAACAAAGAAACTCAATAAATCATTGGAAAGGAAATCGCGTGGCATCCATGATGATATTTCAAAAACCTCGTTCTCACAATCAAATGTAAATGTTGTCGAAACTGAAAATGAAGACCAATATTCTTCTAGTAAAGAAAGCGATAGCGACCAAGATTTTGAAGTGTCCAGAAAAGTTTCCTCTTATAATAAAAAACAGATGAGAATTCAGTTAAAATCTACTGCATTACTGAGCGATCGCTATGGAGTTTCTGATCGCGCTACTGCTGCAATCGCATCGAGTGTTTTGCACGACTTTGGATTAGTTAACGATTCTGACGTCTCCCAGGTTATAGACAAAAACAAAATAAGAAGAGAAAAACAAAATGTTAGGGCTGAACTATGTAGTAAATCTGACGAACTTCCACTGCAAGGTCTCTATTTGGATGGGAGGAAGGACGACACTTTAGTCGTAGATATAGCTCATTCGAAAAGGTTCCGTAGAGTAAAAAAAGAAGAGCATTACTCGCTAATTCAACAACCTGGTTCAGTCTACATCGGAAATGTTACGCCCACTTCTGGAAGCTCTTCAAACGTTGTCACTTCTATAATTTCCTATCTGTCTGGTCGTGGTATTTCTCTTGACAAGTTAGTGGTTATAGGGTGTGATGGCACTGCGGTTAATACGGGTTGGAGAAACGGTCTGATTCGCCGAATCGAAATACATTTGGAAAAACCTTTACAATGGGCAGTTTGTCTTCTCCATTTCAATGAACTCCCTTTTCGACATCTGTTTCAATACCTAGATGGTAAATCTACGGGTCCAAAATCTTTGAGAGGGCCAATCGGCGAAAAGCTAAGTGACTGTGAAAAACGTCCAGTCATTGGTTTCAGGAGTATTGACTGTCAGATCCCGGCAATAGACAGAAAGATACTAAGTAAAGATCAACAATATCTACTCGATATTTGTACTGCAATGAAGTCGGGAATCTGTAAAGAGGATTTGGCTGTACGAGATCCTGGCCCCTTGTCACACTCGAGGTGGTTGACAACAGCAAATCGAACTCTCAGATTGTTCTTAAGTGAAGAAAGTCCCACGCCTCAACTTCAAGAAGTAGTTATATTTATTTTGAAGTCATACATGCCAATGTGGTTTAAAATTAAGACAAGTAAATACTTCACAGAGGGACCAAAACTTGTGTATGAATCAATACAATCTTCAAGATACCTACCTGATGTGTTACGTAATATTGTCGACCCTGTGATACAACGAAATGGCTTTTTCGCCCATCCAGAACATTTAATGTTAGCCATGGCACAAGACAATACACAACAGTTAAGAGAGCTCGGACTTCGACGAATTCTAAAGGCGAGACAGATAGATCAAAAAAGAAAAACTATCAGAACTTTCATGCCGCCAAAACTGAATTTCAGCGCTCAAGATTACTCTGAAATTATAAACTGGATGGACTGTGATTTATCTTCTCCCCCATTATTAAAAAATATCAGTGACGAAGAAATTAAATCATATATTCAAAGCGGCACAGTCCCTAATTGGGATATAACATTTAATACATTCCCAGTCCACACACAGGCAGTTGAACGATGTGTGAAAGTCGTTACAGAAGCTTCAGGAAAAGTTTGCGGAGCTGAGTCTAGGGATGGGTTTATCAGAGCGACTCTGCTGTCAAGGTCAACAATGCCAAACTTTGACCATAAATCAAATTTCAAAGTTCCATCAGCTAAGAATGAATGAGACCCTAGATGATCATGATCAAATTGTTTTACATGAGTTTCTTGGCCTTACACAAAAACTTTAAATAAAAAAAATGTATTAACAAATATATAAACAATAATATTGGTCTAAAATAAGTTTTGTTTTAAACATTGTATTCAATAAAGAAAACCAAAGATAGAAACGTGAGCGTTGTTTGTATTTTTATCCTCAAACTGTGGTTTATCTAGTATTTTTTGCGCGACCGGAAGATGTTGATGGATTTAAAAAAATGTAAAAGCATTATTTTCTGTGTTAATAATAGATAACAATTGGAGCTATTACATTCGGTAAGAGGATAATTTAAAAATGTTAAAAATTATCGTAAAAATGTGAATTTTTTCAAATGTTGCCAAACTTTATAGCTCATGCGCGACCGGAAGATATTAACCGATTTTGTTTCTTTTTTTTCCCCTTTTTAGTCTCTACTATTAGCAACTTTTCCGCAGTATTACAACTTAAAAAAAAAAAAAAAAAAAAATTTCGGCCCACCCTAATGTCCACGCCTTGTTGTTTTACCTATTTAAAATTTAAATCATATCGCCCAAAATGAAAAACCAGATAGGTATTTGCACTTAATTTTTGCAACAGCAATTGTGAGAGTTTTTTCTTTTTAATGCAGAAAAAACAGTAAAATATGAATTTTTGGAACTTGTTTTGGGTATAATAATGTGTACATAGGGACTTTTTATAAAGGTGAAATTCATAAAACAAAAAAACAGTAAGAATATATTTCAATAACTCACCATGATTCATTAATTTTTCGCTATCCAAATAGATTTGATAAAGGTGCAGTTAGAAATCTCGAACCCCTCACACACACGATCCACAAACACCAGACAAAATTTTATGATATAAAATAAAAATTGACCTTTGACCTTTGACCTTTTTTTCCCAATCGCAAACTTTACAATTACACTAAACGAAACAAGGGAATTTTTAAACGGAACAAACTAATCCAGGGAAACACGCACAACTCCCTTTTCACTTTGCCTAAATTAAGCAGAAAAAAGAAAATTAGAAAAAAGAAAAAAATTAAAAATGGCCGCATTCACTGCACTTTCTTACATTCTAAAATGAGGAATTTTACGAGACCAAGAACATTTCAAGCGGTCGGGTCGCGCTCGCGCACACTTCACTACATTGTCGCATGTTTAAAATAATTTTGGAAAAAAAACACAAACCTTTCAGATTTTAAAACAACTGCACTCAATTTTTAGTCACACTCCTTTGTTAACTTTTCAGAATTTGACGTTGAAGCAAACGGGGCTATGTTCGAAAAATAATAACAGGTTGGTACTCGTTCGTTAATTGAATTGGGAGAAATATTGCATGGGAGAAACTTGAATGCTTGTGCGTGTTATAATATGTCAGGTTTTGATAAGTTTGGTTAAACTCGTGAGAAATAATTATACCGTTTTAATAAAAGAAATACCTACTCGATTCTGTAAACGTAGTCAGACAGTCATTCGACCGCGATGGCCACTAATGCATGACTTCAATGAACCGTACATTTGGTGTTGGGAGTGATATTCTCTTTCGTTTGTTACAAGGAAACAATATTCTTATTTGCATTATATATGCATAAACAAGTTTCATAAAGTTGCCATTTCTTTTCCTGTGATATTTGGGCTTGCAAAGAAAGAATGTTTTTGAACACTTCAGAATATTCTTAATTATTTATATTCAACTTTTTTTTTTGAGGCAGTTAAGTGGGAGGGTGGGTTATGATTCTTTTTATTCTGATCATAACTTGGACGTTTTTTCTCTATCTTTGAACTTTACGAATTTGTTTTCTCTGTCACCGCGTCTCCACGAGCAATATTTCATGGCGTAGGTACCATCTGTAACTTTTCATAGAAAGAAAGAAAAATAGAATACCTACCATAAAATGTATGGTGGGCATTTCATAGCTTACTATTATTTTAATGGTGGAAATTTCGCAGAGTAAAGAAATTCATGAAAATGTCAGCCTATTGAATGCTATGAACTGAGCAATATATTCATAGAATACTATTTGTAGTCTCCACGACCAATTTTCATAGAATGCTATATTGTATGCTATGAAATATTGCTAGTGGAGACTCCGTGTTTCGGCACAACCAAATCTAACTAAATCATTGATTTGATTTTAATTCCAGCTAATTTGCCATCTGTCAAAATAAGTGCTTTCATTTTTTGACAGGTGTGCAAACGTGCTGCCATTTTTAACTACGCTAGTATTAAAAATGGCAAGACTGCATTATGACTGCAGCTAACTTGCCATCTGTCAAAAACGCGCTTTCATTTTCTGACAGATGTGCACGTGCACGTGCTGCCATTTTTTGACAGATGTCAAGCAATAACTACGACAGTATTAAAAATGGCAAGATGCCCGCTTAATGATGGTACCTATGATATTTAACTTCGTCTCCATTTTTTCTCATTTAAAATGCAAAAATATCAGTCGAAAGATACAGGTTGAGCGAAAAGGACAAATACAACTGTTGGTTTGATTTGATTACTTTCGTTGCTTTCGCACACACTTCCGAATAGGTACTATTCACTAAAAACGTAGCGAGGCAACAAGAAAGTGCATTTCATACGGCCGAGGAATATTCAACAAAAAAATACACTAGGAAATAATAGAAACCAAAACAGAAAAGGGCGCAGTGGGTAAATGGTCCCTTCCAACTCCGCAAAGTGGTTAGAGAAGCTAGGTTTTGGGCCATCTATGGGCCGTTAATGCCTAATATTTATTTTTAAAACAGAAAAGGTATAAGAAACTGTCAAAAACAAGCAGAACAATGAGAAAGAAAGTCTTTTCATTTTTCGTCCATCATTTTTTCTTACGTTGCGTTATGATGCCGCGGATTTTTTGTTTTTGGTCAACTTTTCTCAAATGTCGTGTGTATTGTGTACACACTCACTACTATTGTAATTTTGTATGTTAAGTACATATATTTGGAGCACATCTAAATGCATTAAAAATGAGAAGTGAAGAATGTAGTTTCAAGCATTAAGTGAGAATCTTCAAATTTATAATATGGGCGTAATTTTTGCTTGCCACGGCCATTTCTCAAAAAATGGCAACAAAACTGTCAAAGAGAATGAAAGCACATTTTTGAAAAACGAAATCCTCTTATTTGGTTTTGATTGTGCCAAAAGAGGAAACAAATTTATTAAAATTAACTAAAAAAAATTATGTCTGTCACACTAGAATATTTCTACAGAAGCTTAAAGTTTAGCCGAAAACCGAGGCATGTCGATTCCACGCCAAGTTTATCCTTCTCATGAACGTTTTCCGTTCTATCGCTGGTGCCCATGGGTACGCGTATAACAGGATCTAGTTGGCCGCCAGGGTCCTCCAAAGTTTTGCATCAGACTCGATAGTGCGGCAACTTCACTTTTGATTGTGAACTTTATGTGCTATTTAAAGTTCAGCGTGTGATCCAAATCCAACATCATTCCCAGGTAGGTACTTAATAAGTGGGTTTGATTCGATGGATTGTTCGTCCAGCTATATGGTACGACGGGGGCTTAATCTCAATGAATATCAGCAGGTCTTCCGGTTTCAGAGCACTTCATTACGAAGGTCAATCAAATGCTGGTATTGTTCCATTTATGCGATCCATGAGTTTAAGCCCTACCTCTCCTCTGCAATTTAATGACAACTGAGCCTCAGTATGTGAGGTTTCTTTTTTTGTGTATTTCCATAAATTTCAACCCAATTTATCCCGCAATGGAACAACCCAATTCCTTAATAATTTCGTTGACACTAAGCGAAGGATACATACTAGCAAGAGTACACACAAACACGTGTACATTTCGCTATAAGTAAATACACAAACAACAGCATGTTGCACAATATTCGCTGCATTTGTTAATATATTTCACCCGTAAGAGCCGGATGTGCTTTCCATTGAAATACAACATGCATCGTCCTCCTTCGTGTCTGTCTGATGTCAGTTTTCTTCGACCACATTTCCGTGTGCTTTATCATTCGAGAGCAATTTTTTTGTATGTATTTTTGTGGACTTCAGTTTGATTTATGCCACGTCACCCTATAAATGCAATTTATTTATGATTTTTTCTGAATTTCCCCATCCCTTGGTATACACTGTGGAGGCTCCAGCACCACCTACACCACACTTTTGGGGGCTGCAAAATTTATACCATACTTTTTAAGTAATAAATTCTTTGAAAATTACTCTTTCACCTCGATTCCGCTGCATACACCCAGGATACACTCAAGCTTTCTCTTTCAGTTATGGTCTAAAAGACGGAGACCAGGAACAGGACCAAAGAAATGAGCTTTTATTTTTATTACCATTAAATAGAGGATGCAGTGTGGAGGGTGAACTTTGTGCGCGGTCATTTTTTATTACCCCCTTGGGATGCATTAAGTATCAATGATTTATAGTTGTTGAGCTGAACCCTTCAGAAAGGAGAGCACAAGTGAGTCTTTTAAGGAAAAATGCAGCTTTCAAATGGAGTGCGTGTAGAATATCGCTTTGAAAATAAAACTAGCTCAATGGCGATATTTCTTGAAATATTTCACGTCACTGAGTTCGGGGGTGTTCACTTTTTATCAAGATTTAATTTATAAAACTAAAAGCAAGCCGTTTGGTTTACCTGAGTGGAGATGGTTTAAAAGCACTTGAGAGGGTATTGGCTGTACTCGGGACAAAACGCCGAAGAAACAGTCACCAATCAATTTTTTATTTATTTCTTTAACGACGATGTTATTATCTGGGCTAAAGGGATCATAACCGTCCAACATCACTGCATTCCTACTGAACCGCCTGTGGGGTTCGCTCAACCAATCAATTACTGAAAAATACCTCACACGGAGGATGCGATACATATCTCCTATATAATAATAGGCAGTTCAATTTTCTGTCTTCCATCCTCTGCCAGAACTGAAATAACTCGGAAACTATAAGGGCTTGGAAGCTGAAATGGGGAACATAGGTAGATCATGTGAAAAATATGTAGTTATGTTTCATGGCGGATGGTTCTTACAAAAGACTTCAAGTTTCCCCTAACAATTCAATTAAAAATCACTTAATATGCGGAACTGGGATACCGCCATCTATTAAGCAATAGATTAGATAGCCTGTCATCAGTGCCCTATGGACATGACGTATGTGAATTCAATAGGACTGGAGTTCATATACTATACATGAACTGGAAATACATTATAGCTTTTGGGTTGAAGAATGTAATTGGATCTATGGGACGACCAAACGAAAATCAATACCAGGAGCATGCTTGCGTCGAAATCATGAAAACCAGGTAGGCTGGGATCACACAAATGCAATAACACCAGCATTTGATTCGCCTCAGTGAGGTTAGGTAAGGTAACGAGTCTGACCAGCATATATGCTGTCTCGTTCCCCGCCACACCAGCGTGCCCAGGAACCCAGCAGAGTAATACCGAGTGATAGCTAATTGCTCTGAGTGCCAAGAGGCTCTCTTTATGAGCTTTAAGGGCAGCCTATACTGTCCACGCAGATGGCGAATTCCTTTGCTAGAAGTTTCATCGTTAGGACTGTCTGCTTTTTCAGCTTCAAAAACACTTCAGTGTCTTGTAGGACTGGTTGATACTAAGTGCCGCAGAGAAGACTGCTGTTCCTGTTGTCGTCTCCATCTTTGAGCAAGCTGTGAAGATAGAAATACCTTTGGTGTTGGAATTCCAGTCATGTCGAGCAGGTATATAGACTTTGAAGTTCTTATTAAAGTCATATCTGGGTTTCACATAATCAGTTAGTTGCATGAGCCCCCTTCGATTAAAGGTGTCTAGTATGCGGGAGTGTCCGAAGGTGTACGGCCTCCAAATTTCGATCTCTCTGTCTGAGAGCACATTTGCCTGCCACGTTCTTCGTGAAGAGGTTGTAGGTTTAGTAATGTTTCCAGACATAATTAGCGAGTGGATTTTATAGAACCAGTTATCCCCAGACAAGCAATCCTTTGTACCTTATTCAATTTTATGAGGTAGGATTTGGTATTATGCAAATTCCGAAAGATTTCAAAGCTGACGTGTTTAGGGCTATCTCAATTCGGCGATTTCAATCAAACGTTTTTGAAAGAATACTACAAAATCAAATAATTACAACTTCTTGACTATAAAACAATCCGGTTTTCGAAAAAATCACTGTGGTACCACGGTCTTAATAAGTGTTGCTGAGGATAAACGGCAAGCTATCGAGGAAGAGAAGGTGACCTTTTTAATTCTCGTCGACTTTTCCAAGGCGTTTGACGCTGTTTTTCACTCTTTTATTTGTAGAATAAGTTGTTTAAGATTTTAAATTTTTCCACTATAGTGCAGGCAAATTTATTCATTCCTACTTATCAGGTGGGATGCAAGCTGTCCAATGTGACAGCATTCAGTCGGGTTTCCTAGAAACTTTAAATGGTGTTCCACAGGGATCTATTTTAGGTCCACTTCTCTTTTCCCTGTACGTTCCATCCATTGCTCAGCACTGCGTATGATTTGCAGATGTACATGAGCTGCCGACTTGGCCTTATCGGACATGGCGCGGCCTGCTTCAATGAGGACCTTGAGAATATTGTGCATTGGTTTGAATCAAATGGTCTTTTGTTAAACCCCTTTAAAATGCAAGTGCTTAGTTGTCTTAAGGTATCCATTGGACCTTTCCTGTTTTTCGCTTAAAGTCCTAGGCAATGCTCCTATTAAATATGTTGAAAGGGCTTGAGACCTTGGAATTATATTTAACCGCAGCCTGATCTGGGAGAACTATACCGACGCCACGATCGGAAGACTCATGGTGCACTTAGAACTTTCTGGGTTACTCCCGTTAAGAGCTGTATCATGCGGGCATAATCCTTGGTATTACCAACACTAAGCTATCGCTGTGAACTTTTCGGTATGTGTAGCTTTGCCAGTAAAAGAAGCCTCCGTGTCCGTGTTTAGGACTACGAAGGTATGAAAATGTGTCAAGCTATTACAGACGCATTTTCAACATAACTTTGGTCTCATACATCCTGCGAACACGACGACCCCCTTGTCTCTATGAGAAGCTAATAATGGCTTCCTCAAACAGATCTGGCGACTTCATTCATCCACGATAGTCTTTCCTTATTTCCGAGTTTCGGTTTTTTATTAATGCTATCCGCTTATGGAATTGTTTGCCGCGTTGTATTAGGCGAATTGCAAACGCAGCAAGGCTTAAGAACAAATTTTTTTTTTAAGACAACAAACTCAAAATTAGTTTGACGAAAATTTTTCGAATACCAGTGCGTTTCGTAAATGTTTATATTATCAAAATATTTTATTTTCGAACTCGCATCTAAAGACGGCTAGGCTACTCTATCACGTAGATGTAGAAACTTCAAAAAATTGATTTCTGTTAAACTTTTGAATAAACTCATCCCTCAGCCTTCCCTGGAGCAAGGCATCTCAAAAATACATTCCAATTAGACGTCAGGGAAAAATTTCCCATCAGCAGTACAAAATATTTTGACTATTATGAGAATTTCTCTTACTGAACATCAATTGAAGATTGAAGCTCTAAAGTTGCATGCATATGTGGATGAGGGGGTTTCCGAATATCTTACAGAAATAAATAGGTTCCTATTTCAAAGTTATCATTTGAATAACTAGGATACACGAATTCCAAATGCACAAAGTCTGGGAAAATGCTGGGGGTTCTTGATACTTTGTAATTTTCATTTTGGAAGGAGGTCGAAATCCGAAACGGAAATTTTGCTAATCAAAGATAGATAAAGTTCAATATACGGAGTATTTATTTAGCAAGCTGAAATTTCAACTATTGAACTATAATTGATTTAACAAATTTTTAACTAGACCACAAATGCTGCACCCCATCAGGAAATTTAATCACAGTTAGAATGAGAAATTCTGGTCCAGAATAAATAAGTAGTTTTGTGAACAGAAAAATTTAAAACAAATGTTTGCCAAATGCCAAAGCGGACAGTCGAATATAGCTATGTTTATAAAACTTGAATAAATGCTTAGGTAAGGTGTGTTTGGCGTCTATACAAATGACTTCTGCAGAAGCTGCATGGAAGAGGAGGAGGAGGAGACAATTCTCCAACTTCTCTGCATATGCCCTGCTCTCTCTCAGAGACGAAAACTCCATTTAGGATCTTTCTTTTACAATGAACTTAGCGAACTCATTACCACCGGCATCAAAAGTCTGTCAAGCTTCATCAAAAGCTCCAACAGGTTCAGCGAGTACTAGGATGATATATCCGTGTGTTATCACAATTGACCTTTCATTGGTCTAAGTGTGTCGGCCTCTGCCGACTGCCACTATAACCTAACCTAACCTAGATGTGCCAAAAGTGATGTTTGGAAGTTTAATTAGTTGCAACTGATAAGAAAATTAAAAATGTGCCTACACACTTGGGGATTGGTGATGCAATCTTAAGATACTGCGAGAGCATACCCGAAAGAGATAAGAATAATGCTGAAAGACTCAATCGGGAGAGATATTGGTGGCTTGATTGGGCTTAGAGCTAACATGTAACCAGGCCAAACTAGGCTCTGCCCTGTGATTTTTGATTCATCGACTATTGGTTTACTAAAACATCAGATGGTGTAGGCCGTGTGCAATTATCCTCTTTTATAATATCCTCGGTCAAAATATCCCCGGAAAATAACCTCGGTCAAAATAACATCGGTCAAAATAACCTCGGTCAAAATATCCCACCTTCAAAATATCCTTTAGCATATATTATTTTTGTGAGTAGAAGAGGTGTACAGAGTTTTCAACCCTTTTATCCGCGAAGCGGTCCACTCAGGTACTACTATGCGATCTACGAGTCGAAGAGGTGTCCAGAGTTTAAATTTTTGCGAGTCGAAGATATATCCAGAGTTTTAAACCCTTTTACCCGCGAAGCGGCACACCTATTATGGGATCAGGGGAGACTTTTTCCAGGGAAATTTGGATATTTTCTTGGGATATGTTGACCGAGGATATTTTCCGGGGATATTTTCACCGTGGATATGATAAAAAAAGGTTATAAACAGATGTAGGCAGGGCCTAACCCCTTTATTTAAGTTAGATTTGGTTAATTTTAGTTTGATTAAGATTTTTTAGATTAAGATTTAGATTAAAATTTTCATAAAGAGAAATAGAAGATATTTTATTGCACATAGGTTTTCACACATTTAAAAAAAAAAAGCAGCCAAGTGCGAGTCGGACTCGCCCATGAAGGGTTCCGCGCGAATTATAATTATTATTTACTTAGGCCACTATTACAGATTCATTATTAGAAAGTGGAAATGGTTCTCGGTTTACGCATAAGGTTTATGTTTATATTTGAGTTAATTGAATGAAAGGTAAATTGCGGTTTACGATTGATGACGTATTAAAAAAAAACTACTTACTAGATCTCGTCCAAACCAATTTTCGGTGGAAGTTTGCATGGTAATGTACATCATATATTTTTTTTAGTTTTATCATTCCCTTATTTTAGAAGTTAGAGTTTTTTTTTTTAGTTTCAGTTCTAAGTATGGGGAACCCCCAACATTTATTGTTGTTTTTCTATTTTTGTGTGAAAATCTTAATGCGGTTCACAGAATACATCTACTTACCAAGTTTCAACAGTATAGCTCTTATAGTTTCGGAGAAAAGTGGCTGTGACATTCCCGGACAGACAGACAGACAGACATGACGAATCTATAAGGGTTCCGTTTTTTGAAATTTGGCTACGGAACCATAAAAAATAGTTTCCATTCCTTTCTCCTCCTATTCCCATTTTCTATAATCATATTCCCTCTCGTACATACCAGTTTTTATCGACTTTTATTTTGCAGATATTTGCTTCATGGACTTATTCAAACGGCCTATATGTCGGGCGCAGTGGCTCAGTTTGTCGAAATACTAATCGAAAGGTCCCTGGTTCAATTCAGGCCGGTGCCAAGTAACATCTAGAGCTTTTTCCACTGCCCACCTCTTGCGAACGTCTGACAAACATCCAAGAGTATCAATTGTCATGAGAAGCTTCTCAAAAATTTGCCGTTCGGATTCGGCGTAAAATTGTAGGTGGTTGGAGAAGCTAGATTTGAGGCCCTATATAGGCCGTTATAGACTAATATTTTTATTTATTTTTTCACTTATTCGAACGCTCAACTTCTGAATACATTTTTATTTCACTGTTTCTTCATAAATACTTATTTCAATACTAACACGTTATTTAATCCAGTAAATTGGCTTTAAGCGAGCGCTATAAACAAGTAAATACAATACCATTGCATTGTTGCCAGGCACTTCCATAAACATGAGAGGCTTTAGACAGTTTGTCCCCTAGCACCACAAAATTCTGTTGTTAAAAAAGTATTCTCTGGTCCGTTTTTGTTAATTGTGGACCAGCCGCCTTAAGACATACTGCTCGTTTCCGAATACTATCGAGTAAGAAGTTCGAAGATGCGAAAAAGCCTTAGCGTCAGAGAACCAATCTCAAAGGACATGGAGCGCGACCGTAACAATTCGTACTGTTATGTATTCAAAGGAAAAATCGTATAAAGCTCGTCAAAAAGGCGATGTCAACCAAGGTGAGGCGCGCCTATAAACTGGGACGACTGCAGATACTTTTTGAGGTCGAGCGCGACCGTATCAATTCATACTGTTATCAATTATCAATTCATACTGTTATCAAAGGAAAGATCTTATGAAGCTTGTCAAAAAGGCGTTGTCAACCAAGGTGAGACGCGCCTATAAACCGGGACGACTGCAGATATTTTTTGAGGTCGATCCGGCGAACTCCACAGACGGGCCAAGTGAATTTTAGTTAAGAGGAAGGGTTGCTATCCCTCTAATCAAGATCAAAACCACGCCATTAAAGAAGAAGAAGTTGAAGGCCGAACTCCAGCCTTGGAATACTTAAGCCCTGGCATAGCTTGTGCCTTTTATAACAGAGGAGGAGCTGATTTTGCGTTTATGTTTTTTTCCACATCTTGTGTCGGCCAATACAAGCCCTACAGACCAGCTTTTCGAAAGCATTTTCGTGTGCGAAGTTATAATGTCGGCACGAATGGAAGGAATCAGCAGTCTCACGCCGACTCTGGATGGAAAATTTCAGAAGCTAATTTTGACAATAGATTTGTTTGTCAGACATTTGCATTTGAGATTGGGCAGTGCAAAAACTTGTTATCTTATTCGGGTGATTTGAACCTGAGACCCCTCGAACAGTATATTAAACGCCCTAACCACTGCGTCCACAAGCCTTGGTAAGTCGTTTTATTTAACTAGCACAGTGAACCTGCCATCCAGCATTTCCATAGCACACATTGCGTAACGATAAAGCTATTTTTTTTTCGTCAATATGCGCCACAATTACATATTTTTTCGAAATTGATTCCACCATTATACAAAAAAAAAATTGTCGATGTTTATTACAAAGTAAACAATATTACAGTCAACCTCCCCGTCAAATACTCGTTGGCTGATGTGAAAAAGCCCCGAGGAGAAAATGTATGCAGAGAGAAACTCTCCAATTTTCGACATCGAAGTGAAATTCCAGTATTCCACAAGAGCTTTTACATTCCAAAAAGTTTCAACAGCGTTTCAGAAATATTCCGCCTTGGAAAAGAACCGAGTGGCGCTTGCGAATATTTGATTCACAATTCAATAGAAGTACTCAACACAGCCATTTTGCATTAGGAAATACCTCAACAGCATCTGATCTGAGTCCTGGAAAATCACCAACGGTAGTACGCCTCTCTGTCTTCTCTCTCTCTCTCGCTCTCTCATTGAGTCTCAGCCACAGCCTTACCAATCCATCAATTCAACAAAATCTCTTACTTTCTCCAAAAGGTTACGAAAAACGACACAAAACACCAGACGACCAAATTAGTTCCGTTGATAATGTCAAATAGATTGGGTGGAATCCATTACCGGTAGCGTATACGTAACGTGTTAACTACGATTTGTGCTTGTCATTTTCTTCAAGTTTTTCCCCGTGAATCCTTTAATAAGGCAATAAAAATTTTAAAAATTAAATACTTAAAAGGGGTATCCCTTTCTTTAC
Source organism: Portevinia maculata (assembly GCA_949715645.1). Lineage (NCBI taxonomy): Eukaryota > Metazoa > Arthropoda > Insecta > Diptera > Syrphidae > Portevinia > Portevinia maculata. Next base: position 4,314,847 of record OX454528.1, on the reverse strand, counting down.
GTCAACCTCAATTTAACAGTGAAAAAAATAAATATATATTGTGTTCGAAAGAGGTGTTGTTTAAAAAGGATTTTCTTTTTAAATTCCTTCCATATTTTTTTTGCTGGGGAGAATCGGCATGAAGTGCAATAGTTTGACCCAGTTACAGTGAAAAAATAAAGGAAAAATATCGTACCAGGGGAAAAAAGGATTAGAGAACTCTCGATGGAGTTTTAGTCGCGTTTGTTTCAGTTTATTTTTCAGTTTCCGTTTACTTGTTTTTGAAGCAGAGTGTCCTTTTTTTGTGAATACGCTACACTCTGTGAAAAGCCGGTAAAATCTCCAACGCAATTAAAATGACGACATTTTTGGATTAAGACTTCTTCAAACTGTGACAACTTATTGGTAAAGTTTTTTTTTCATTTGCAATAATCTTTGAATTGATTCAATACGTGGAAAATTTATTTATTCAATTTGCTAAAACCTCTGTTTGGAAGATACTTTTTCTAATTGGGGCAAACAACCTATTCAAGCGGGAATAAAAAATAAAGGATAACAAAGAGAGAGAGCTCTGCGGCAGATGGATAGATTTAGTTTTCTGTTTCACTACAATCATATGGAAACAGGGACCAATAAATGAAGGATGAATGAAATAATGTCTGTTTTATATCTTTTATTCCATTTGTCTTTTATATTTTTAAGCAAAAGGGAAAACAAGATTCGGACGAGTTTACTCTACTTTCGTTGACATTTTGTTCGAGATCATATCTCCTGGGACAGACAGTTTGGGTGCTTTCTGTGGTCTCCTCACTTTATCCTGTTATACAATTAAAGATTTATTTTTGGCGTCTTTATATGCTCCTGATTCCTCGTCGTTATTTTCATTGTTGTGAAGTGATGTGATTTTAATAAAAAATCAATTTTTTCGATTCTTGAATCGTGAGAACGACATCTAGAAGCATGGGGTGGCAGTTTCACGATTTTCTTTCCTTCCTTTGATTCTCATTTACATAAATGAATAATCATTGGGAATTAGTCTAGGCGTTACGGTAATAATTAAAGGATAAAGGAAGCATACGAAGTAGTTTTTACTTTAACGCATGACGAATTTTATGGTAGCTATGCCAATAAAACATAATTCGCTAGCGACCTTACTTACGAGCAAAGGTAAGGTAAGGTGTTGAAGTGTTTTCGACTTTACTAGCTTGAACGAGATGTAGGCAATCGTGTACATCAATGTGGGAAGCCGTGTCAATGTGGATATGTATAAAAGGAGAAAAAAATGCTAATAAACTTGGTTTGTTTAGCAAAAAAAAAAAAATTGGTATGCCTTAGGGAGGATATGTTGGTCCATTGCATTTTAAAATTTTATTGATTTCAAATGGTAGGCCTTTTCGGTGAAATATAAAAGAAATCGATATAGTGGAGCATGAGGAATAAATTAATACATATGTAAGCTGTTTGATTGTTCCTCTATATGTTGGGCTCGGTGGATCAGTTTCAATTCGATTGTCGGTTTTCGGTAATGAAAAATAAACAGTTAGTTTCTGTTGAATAAATTTTAACTTCGTACTTCCAGCTGCTGTGTTTTTTACTTCCAAGATGATTATATTAAACAAACAAAAATTGAGTAGCCGCTTATTAAACCCTCTTTGATTATTAAGACCTTGCTTTAAAGCCGTGCAGCATTTGTTTCACAATTTCCTCGGAATGTAAGGTACGAGTAGAAGAACCTCAAACGCGGTAATAGAAAGAAACTGAAAGGAAATAGACCGAAAAATGTTGATCTGTCCATTATAAACGGCAAAGAATAAAACCGAATTCAGTCAGAACTAAACGCGTGGCTTCGATGACAGAGTTCGAAGTGTTTTTGCCTGAGAATACACTCTGCTAGGATCAGGCTTTTTGGCAGAAAATGTTCTTCGAGAACAATTTTTTCCTTTACGGTGAGGTTACGATCGCAATTAAATAGATCGTAATAAACCCAAATTATGGTATCTCTACTGGTCCACCGGTTCGACCTCAATGAAAATCGGAAGGGGTGCCGTTTTCGGATCACTACTTTACTAAGGCCAATCAAATGCTGGCGTAACTGCATTTGTATAATCCCAGCTTGCTTATATCTTAATGTACGAACCATTTTAAGAAATAAATGAAAATGCTCTTTTTTATTATTTCGACGCGTGCACGCACCTATTATTGATTTTTGCTTGATCCAGGCGCCGGCCGGTGATCTGCAGTCGTGTCGACACAAGGTTTTGCATGTACACTTTCGGAAGAGTTTCAAGATGTTAAATGCGTCGCTCGGCTCAACTGGATGTTGAAATTTCTTTGTCCCCTTAGTCGCCTTTTACGACAAGCGCTATTTTTTGAGGGGCGCTGCGGTGATTCTTTGAGAACAATGAGCTGAAATAGACAGGCAAGTGTCGGGCTTAGCGGTTAGTGTGTCGGACTAATAATCGAAACGTCTCCAGTTTGATTCCCGCCGGGGCCAAGTAACATCTCGAGATTTTTTCCACTGACCTACCTCTTGCTAACGTCTGACAAACATCCAAGAGTATAAATTGTCATGAGAAGCTTCTCAAAATTGCCTTTCGGATTCTGTCTAAAACTGTAGGTCCCATCCACTTCGCACAAGAAAGTGGTTGGAGAAGCTAGGTTTTAGGGCCCTGTATGGGCCGTTATTGCCTAATATTTATTTATTTTATTTTAAAAAGACCGGCAACACAAAGAAGAGTCTGATGTTCCGCTTTGTCAGATCGCGAAACAGTGCTGTAATACCAGACCCTCCCAAAATTCACTTGATAGCATTCAAATGCTGTTTCCTTCAAGCGTTCAATAGAAAGTTACTGCATTGCGTCCTCCATGAATTGATTTGGTAATTGATCTTTCTTTTACGACACCGATAATGTACAGTCGTGTAAACCTACGGACTCACACTTGCGGGATTTAAAATGCCCATTCCCTTATCCGCCTTTAACGAGATTATGAACGGGCGTTGCAGTTATATTATTTGCCTGTCCCTACACTGCACGTGCAGGATGACAGGGCAAGAAAATAATCCTGCGACACTTGTCTTGTGGATAAGCCATCTGATGAAATGATATCGACACCTCGGCTCGATGCTGTCCTTAGGGTCAGAGTTTATTGTCTGGGATGTTTGTTAGACTTCAGCAAGACGTGGGGCAGTGGAAAAAATGTTAGGTGTTCCTGGGTGAGATTCGAACCTCGAACCCCTCGCTTAGTAGCCCAACTTAGTGCGTTGGCTTTGCCCGTGTAAGAGTGCATTAATGACTGAGGCTCCTATGGAAACAATATTCGATGGCATGACATTTCGGCTCGTAGACAAACCAAAGAAGTCCTCGGCATTTTCGCTGTCATACGCGAATAAAATCTACATGCGGCTATTGGGTAGGTATTTTCACGAGCCACCGTTGCTTTTGCAAAGCACATCAATGTGCTCGGATTAATTGACACAATTTAACTTTGATGAGTGAAAAAGCCCCATTTATTTGATATCTTACATCTTAGAGCTGGCCCGTGGGTTGACACGACTGGAGATCAACGGTGTTGTGAAAGGTCGATCACACAATGCAACAGCAACAGCATTTGAGACTAAGAGTTTGAGAAGGCGAGTCCCGGGTTGAAATCATTCACAGCAAGTTTTGAGTTAACCTTTCGCAGCATACAGACGTTAGGAGCATAGAATAGTAAGGAGCCATTTTAAATAATGACTGTTAGTGTCAAAAAATAGAGTTGAATGGAGATGCACAATCGACAGAATCAGAGAGGAGACCATGTATAAAGAGGATACAACTCACGTCCCTGCGCTTTCCAAGAGTATTCAAGTTAACGAATTTGAGTCGGCCTTAATCAAGGCGACAACCATCTGTGATGCTTGTGAAAGGTAAAAGGAAACCGCGGAGCTCTATCCTGGCCTTGTTCGTACACAATGAATACTGAACATCCAAGCTTATCACTGAAGTGCCTTCTCGACTTCTTAAAAAAGTTGGGTAAATTACTTCAGCGAAATGAGGTCTAGAACAGTCAAGAAGTACAATGTGCCAAGCATATAAAATTTGCACTGTTCAAAACTTCCCTTTCCGTTATAAGAGTTAACTAACACGAACGTATTTTTTTTTATATAAAACTTAGCTACACTCTGACCTGTTATTAAAAGTCCATAATTCCAAATATCTTAACCATTCTAGCTAGGATCTGCTCGCCATAATGTCCTTATATTTATTTTCACTTAACACGACTATCCTTCTTTTCCCTGACCCTCTTAACCAAATCCTCAACGCCAAACACACAATCACACGAGCGAAGAGTAAAAAGAAAACTTTCCAAACAATCGTTAATTATTATCCTTTTTTGGTCAACACCACTCTTCCAATGGGTTCATACAACACATAAATAAGAGGGAAAAACTCTCCGAATCTGTTCTCATATTCTGGTGCGCTAACACCAAATAACAATAAACAACCTACAACACATGTGGACAATGTTGTTGCATCATTTCCACTCTCACAGCCCTTGTGGCAGTCTCTCACAAATGGTGGAAGCGAAGAAAAAATATCGAAAAATTTCATCACTACTTCCCTTGAGTTGTGTTATTGTTTCAAAATTGTATCCGTCGTCGTTTAAAATGAATGTCCTGTCCTGTGTTGTTTTTCGAAACCAGATAGATAGAGAAAAATATAATCACCGGCAAAGGACCTATCTTCTTATTTTTATTATAAGAATTGCAATTTTTTTTTTATTCCGAAAAGATAGGACTTTTGAGGGCAATTTTCCATAACAAACACTTGAAACGGAATATTTTCCATCACAGAACACTGAAAAAGGAAACTTTCTTGGTAAAGTAGTGGGTGGAAACAGCTTATAGGCTTTCGCAGTTAGCAGGGGAGATGACTCCACCTCTGTTCGTTATCCTAATGATGTCACCGCCAAGCGTGCCGTTAGGACTATTTTCGTTTTATTAAATTTAAAGTCGGCAGGGATATGATGTTTAAATTTGTTTCGTTCCCTTGTGTTCTCTTTTATAAGGCTGTTTTGTAATTCGTCCTATCGTTCACCGGGTGACAGATCCTACTGGGAGAGAGTCCAGTGTTTTTCTGTAATTGTTTGGCTGGCGGTTTGCTTAGCAAAAAACGTTTTTTTTTTTAATTGTTAACCACCCTCAATGTTTTGATTTCTTCGTCCTTTTTTGCTTGTTTATTTGTCTGTGCGCAGCGAGGTCCTTCTTTATATTGCCTGGCTGGTTTCTTATTATGTAACTTAAGCTCTGGGGTCACTTTTCCTACGTTCTCCATCGGGAGAGAGGAGAAGTCAAATATCATATTTTTTGTTTCGAAAGAAAGAAAAACCGGCCACTTGCGAGGATTTAAGGGTTCTATCTCGTGCTCATTGTCCGCGCGGGATAAGAAAAATGCGGTGATTTTCGGTCTCTATTCAAGGGGGAAGAGAGGCAATAAAAATATTCTGAGGACAGTACTCTGGATGCCTTAGAAAATACGCTAAGGATCCATGAGTGTTGATATTGTGTGCGCGAGCGAGTCCTTATAGGACAAGTATTCAAAATTTATGGATTTGTTAGGTTATTTATATTTAAATTTGTTAAGATTATGTTTGTTGTTTTTATGGCACTGGGGATGGATGGATGATGTGGGATGGGTACAAGATATGGTTATAAAGAGACAGAAACAAAAACAAACATATAAAAAAAAAGAAGATTCGAATTAGATCAAGACAATGTGGAACAAATTAAATGGAATTGTCTCTTGTTTTTAGGTGATGATATCACAATCAGAAGGGAAAGTAAAATTCGTGTTGTTCGGTGGGAGAAAGGAAGAAATACCGAACGACAAACGGAAGGGAAAGTTTTGTTTTCTTGTTTTTGTGTATTTGAATTATCCTTGCGGGAAATAAGGATGCTTTTAGAAGTGAAACAAGTTTTTGAATTGGACAAGTTTTCGAGAAGGAAAAAGATTTCTTCTGTTTTCTATTGTGTGTCCCCCTCCCCCTGCGTTGTTGGTAAGAAAAATGAGAAATGTTTGGCTTTATTGGACAGAAAAACTTTCGAGTTTGAAATATTGCAAAAATTGTTGAATAGCTTTAAGAAAATATAAACAGATTTTGTACAAACCTACGTAGGTATTTGTCTAACGAAATTGGAATTTACATAGGAATTAATTGAATTTTTGCTAAGGTTTATTTTTGCCAGAAATTCAAAACAAATTCCTTCAAATTAGTTCGGATCCAAACCCAATATTTAGTGAAAAATTAAGCAAAGGCATTACAAGTTGACAGATTTCTTTTATGCAAATAAAACTCCTCCCTCTGCCCGTAAACTCAGAGTACAGGAATCTCTGCCGCAGAGGAATCCCCACACAAGATCTTTCCGCATTTGGTACTTACTTCAAAAAATGAAGGCTCTTCCGTAGCATGAGCAAAATTGAATTGTGTTTCTTTTTGTGCAACTGGCTTGGCTAGCTAAATACCGTTTACGTATTAATTTCAATGGTACCTAATTAACTCATAACACCCAGCCAACATATCTAGAAGTGACGCTGGACCGTTCCTTGCTGATCAAATCAAGCCCGGAAAAAAATACAAAAAAAACTCGCTGGCACATCTTGCGTACCCTGCGTTCTGAAGCTTTCGGGCTTCATTACTTTTCTTCGGAATACGTCGGTTAAATAGCAGTCAAGTATCTTAAGTAGACTGTCAGTAAAATACGTAACGCATTATAACTGGTACCATTTCATATACTATAACGAAATGGTTACCAACTCTCAGCGGTATTGATCCACACGAAGTCAGAAGAAAACACTATTTGTTGAAGGTTCAACCCAATGGGTAGGTAGCTACCCGGCTTAGCTGAAAATCAGGTCCAAACCGAATTTTACCCGTTCAACTCATGTCGAGCCAAGTGGAGCGAAATCGTCAATCTCCCCCTACACCAGAATCATCGCCCCGACGAAAGACGTCCCGGATTAAACTTGCATAGAAAAACCTGAGAGATCCTTAACCGCATTAGAATGGGCTTCGGAAGATGCGGTAGTTTCCGTTACAAATCGAGAGCAGTCTCAGAATATGCGTGCGATTGTGGTGCGGTCAACCGAACAATCCATCGCATTTTTGTTTTTTTTTTTATATGTCACTCGTGCTTCGGGATTTGGATACCCTTATGATGCTAATGCACACCACGAGGATAAATAGGAAGGAGAGAAGAGAGTGACTGGTGTACGTTGGTTTTAAACAATTGAGGTGGGAAGGGAAAACAGAGTGAGGCAATTCCACATGCGTATTGTTCGACTTAAGAAGAAATTTCTTTGACTTGCATTAGGTTTGAAGGTAGGCTGAAGGGTTCATTGATGGGCATTCGATTCCTGACGAGTGTTGCTGCTGAATTGTTGAGGGGGTGGAATGTAATAAGCTATCTCATCAGAGCATGGATGACAAAGGGAGCGATGAAATAAGGAAAGACATGAGGCATTTCTACGGTGACCCAGCGGATTTGTTAGTGAATGTCCTATAAGAGTGTATCCTTACGATATGACAGAAATTTGCAACTGCTGTTTAATGGTTCAATAATCTTGACACCAATCTTCAAATATTCTTATAAATTGGAATGTAATGTTTCATTTCGCCTTGAAGTAAACAAGGACAAAAAGGAGGTATGTACCTGCTTTCAACAAACAAATAAACATCTGTCCACCGAATAGGACAAAACGTCACTGTTAAAAGCAGCAACTTCGGTAGTAAAAGAGTTCACCTACCTCAGAGTGAACATCAACTCTACGTACGACACATTCGTGAAGATCCAGCGAAGAATTACCATAGGAAACCGTTGGAACTTCGGTTTGGCAAAGAAATTTGGTTCAAAACTCCTTACTCGGAAGACCAAGTGTACGCTCTACAAAACACTGATACTGCCAATTCTGCTTTACGGCGCCGAGTGCTGGGCGATTAGCAGGAAAGGAGAGCTATTTTGGGTTATTTCGAAAGAAAATAAACTCCGTCGAATATTTGGTCCTGTGTGCAAGGAGGGCGAATGGAGGAGATGATACAAAAACGAACTCTATAAGCTGTACCAAGATGTGGATGCAGTCCGACAAGCTAAAACATGTCGACTATGGACAATAATGCACCAGGTAAGAGAATCTTCGACTCCCAGCTCCCAGGTTCGAGACAAGGAACGCCCGCCCCTTCTTTTAAAGATCAACCTATCACGGATGCCAGAGCGCTTGGTCTCGGCAACTGGAAGCAGCGTCCCCGGGATGGCGGAGAATGGAAGCCTGTTGCGTCTCAGGCAGACACTCGGGAGCCCGTTAAGTAAGTAAGTAAGTAAGCAGTCTATCAATGTTATAAACAAACCTCCACCTTAACAATGTGTTGTCCTGCTAAACAGATATACATATGTATAGCTGCATTATAATTAATTTCTCTGGCTTTCAAAATGAACTGCCAAGCTCTTATCTGAGTTAACAATTACTTATGTACTAAAATCATAATTGCATATAGTTGACGGTCCGCCATACGTACACACACCCATCTTAAGAAAACGGAATTTACTTCCTTCACACACGACTGGTTCTCAATTCCTACAAAAACGGTTACTTCCAAGTAAGAATCAGTGCCGAAACCACCCTTCTTTCGCAAGAATGGGGTAACAAAATTATGGTCATAAACAGAGCAAGGACATTCATGCCGAGATAAATGAACGCACTAGCTGCTGTTCTGTTTTTTTGGGTTTAAACTTAACTTTGTACACCCCAAAATGAAATAGGGTGCCTGAACAGCCATTCAAGGATAGGATTATTCATATGGCAGCTCTGGAAGATGACGACGACGTCGCACGATGCCAAAACACTGAAAAGCATGATGGGAGGCCAAATTCTCTTGCATTTACACGCTCCAGTAGCACCAAGTCAAGCTTGTAATTTATGTTTAACTAGTGAACGATAGCTTTTTATCGGTGTCATTCTATTTAAGAGAGGATTTTCCAATCGCATTCCTCTCTATGCCCCTCCTCGTTTAAGCATGATGACAAGTGATCCCTTTTTCGAGAAGCCTTAGGATTTATTTCCCTTGCAGATTATTTGTCAATATAATTCCTTAAACACATGTGAAACGATTCATTTGTTTCGACTTTTTTCTTTCAATTTGGTCCTTCGAGCCGCATCATCATATTCGATCTCGATGATAAAGAGTACAAATTTTAAAATTCATCGAGCACGCCTCATTGAACCAGCGGAAACAATGACGAGAGAGTACAAAATAGAAAGTGTAGCAAGCGAAACAAGTAGGATGGGATCTGTTTTCTAGGTTGAGGATGTATGCTGAAGCAAAGGAGCAAGAAAAATGGCAAATCGTGGGTTTATTCACATATTCCCATTGATGTAACTACACACATGAGAGCACGGCAACAATAATGACTCTAAAAGAAAACTGCATCTATATCTGCATCTATAATAAAATTCACACGTTGAACGAGAGTAGAAAGAGTATCCCTACATGAGTGTACAATTGTACATGCTTGCACATGCACATAGTACACTCCTAGTGGAGTACGATGCATTTTCGATTCATGTTTCTTTCTTCTGTATTAGAGCATTAGATGGTGGGATACCGTGTGGTATGTAGATTTCATTTCCAACGCTATTTCAGTCTATTTTCCGGTTGTTAGAAGACGATTTTTATGATAACTTTCACGCTCGACAGAGGGAGGAAGTAAAATGGAAACTAGAGTTATGCACAAGAGAATTCAAAGTCTTTAATCTTTGAAGCCAAGGTGGATGAACTGCTGATTTTTTCTAATTTTAATGAAGAAGCAAGGAGAATTTATTGCAAATGGTTAACAGTCCAAGTAAACGGGGTTTTTTATCATTAAAGCTTCCTGTTAATGAATAAATAACAAAACAAGTTTCAGACTAAATAATTTGGGCGCTTTTTAACGTGGATTTGTGAGGTGATTGGGTGTCTTACAAAAAATTGTTGCAGCTTCAAATATACCATCCTTATCGGCCCACCTATACAAATATTTATTTTCACCCTTATACAAAAATTGTAAAATTACGTTCCTGGTGTTGGGCGCCATTTTTTAAAAAATAAGTATTCCTTTTATTTTATAATTTGTTAAAGGGGTTTTCATGTAAAGGCTACAGGACCCCATATTGAGCTGTGAACAGATCGCAAGCATTTGTGTTTAAAAGCAAGCAGGACCTGGCAATGGCGTAATTTAAGGTGCTTCTTATTATAAGAAAGAATAAAGAGATAGGAAAGAAGTGTTTTGGTGCAGTTGTAGGGTTTTTATCCAGGGGTGGTGTCTAAGTTGCTAAGGGAGATCCAGTTACCATGTATTCTATTAAAAGCAATGGACTTGGTCTGCATTTAAACGCACGACCTTCCAATCTGGAAGCACCGTTGCCACCAGCTGAAACTTCTCCTGAAATCAAATTTAAATTTACTCAAATTGTCTTGTTCCCAGGGGTTTTGCGAGCTAGCCTAAGTTTGGTTAGGTTGAAGTAGCTGTCAGCAGGAGCCGGACCACTTAGACCAATATAAGGTCATTTTTGGCACCACCTTGGATCTGGTAATGGATTTGTTTCTTTTCGTCAAGCCGAGCTGGGCTAAAACTTGCCCCCAAAAAATTGCCTCGCTCACATTTCTGGGGTTGTCGAAAAATTATTTTTCTTTTTTTCGGTTGCGCCTGAAGGTGAGGAATCTTCTTAAGATACCAATGGCCCGCACCATTGGTTATGCCCAATTCATATATTATCTAGTATGCCTACGGGCTAAAACTTACCCCTCAGAGAGGCACTATGAGGACCGGCCGCGCACGCTCATAGTAGTATGAAATTCATTCCTCTCATTTTTTCACTTTTTTTGATGACTGCGACTAAGTTACCTTAACAAGTAGTATATGCTTCTGTAGTGTTTCGCGTTTGGTATGTAGCTTTCCAGGGGACGCATCTACTAATACCGTCATTATATTCGGTTTTTCCTTATGGCGCTAGGTCGAACGGTCTTGTTCTTTGTAGTCGGCGCTCAAGGTTTGTCACGTTTAGAGTACGAATTATTTCATTATTAGGTTAGGTTAGGTTTAGGTGGCTGTCGGCAGAAGCCAACACACTTAGACCAATTTAGGTCCATTGTGATACCACGTATAATTATCTACCTCAACTCTGTAGATGGGACTGGCCAACGACACGCGGTTGTTCTCAAACGGTACCCCATCTACGTACTAACCGCGCCCAACGTCGTTTAATTTCGGTGATCTGACGAGAACCGATTAACTGGACGTGGTATGGTCGTTGGTTTATTTCATTATTGCAATGACCATGAATACGAGTACGATGTTTGCGAGCAAAGTTTGTTACCTACTTCGTTACTCACGTTTGTATTATAGTCATATTGTTTGGTTTGGTACAACCCCAAAGTTGTATACCGTATGTCCAAGAAGGTTTTAGCACTTGCTTATACAAGAGCAGTTTGTTGTATACGCTTAGCTTCGAATATCTTCCGAGTAGCCAATACATTTCTCTAAGTCTGATTGCGAGCTCGTCACGCTTTTTCTTAACGCGTGGCTTTCACTTAAGTTTTGCGTCTAGGGTCATTCCTAGATATTTGTACCGAGTTAATGAAAACAGGTAAGTTGTTTACCTTTTTGTATGTGAAATTGACATGCGTTGACTTGGTCTCGTTAAGGGCGATTCGCCAGGTCTTTGTGCAATCGCATACTTTGTTGAGAGCTCGTTGGAGTTTTCCCGTTGATGATTCGACTGAATCATCCATTGCGAGGATAGCCGTATCGTCTGCGAACGTTGCTACGATGGTCCCTTCATCTTGTGGTATATCTCTTGTGCAGAGCAGGAATAAGTTGGGCAGAGAACGCTTCCTTGCGGAACACCGGTTCTTTGAATTCCGAGAACTCAGTCTCATGTCTAACACAAAAGAGTATGTTTCCAAGGTAGGATTCCAGTATTTCGTATGGGTAATTTTTTTCGGTAGGATTGTCCTTAGCTTATACCTTAGGCCTTCGTGTCATACCTTGTCGAAGGCTTGCGAAACGCCAAGAAAAGCGCTAGAGCAAATCTTTTTGCATTCTAGACCTTTTTCAATTTCATTTGCTATTCAATACACCTGATCGATTATGGAATGTTTGACCCGGGAGCCGAATTGATGATCTGGTATCAAGCATCTTTCTTCAATTACTGGTTTTAATTGTTTTAGCAGAAGTTTCTCGAAGACCTTAGATATAATCGACAGTAGCGAAATAGGTCTATATGATTTCTTATCCTTTGTACTTTTCCCGTTTGGGAACCATAACCACTTCGGCTACTTTCCATTGTCTTGGAACATGTGAAAATATCAGAGAAGCATTTATAATGTAGAGCAGCTTAACTAATGCTTCTTTCGGTAGCTCCTTCAGAATTTCGCCAGTGATTAGATCGTATCCTGGAGCTTTGTTATTTTTCAGCTTTGTTATTGTCATTCGAAGCTCGGACAAGGATACGGCTTTTACTTTATAGTTATCGGATGCCGTATTAGCATTCGATTCTTCGTTTAAAGGTCGTCCATCGAACGGCCTGAATGTTTCTTCTAGATACTCGGCAAATAAATCCGCTTTCTCTTTGTCTCCTTTTGCCCATTCGGCGTTGGCTTTTCTTATTGATGGAGACTGCATTTTGGGTTTCCTTATGGACTTCAAGGTTTTCCAAAGTGAGTAGTTTGAGCTCTTTTCAGCAGTCAAGCCCTCGAGGTAAGTAGAAGTTTAGAAACTTTTTAGATCCTGTAGTTAATTTTTAATTTTGTTGCAAAGATCGTTCAGATAAGTTTTATCAGGGGGTGTGCGCGATTGTTGGCACCTCTTACGCGCTCTCCTCTTTTCTCGAATTAGGTCTTCTATTTCAGGCATGTATTTGAATTTATTGTTTCGTGTATGTAGTTGTAAATTAATAAAACAAATTGTTCCGCAAAGTCTGGGCAAAATCCTAAACGCAACATTTGCAAGGCAAATGCAAAAACCCAGTTGAAATGGTAAAAGCATGATGTTGCATTGCATGCATAAGAAGGTGCAGATTGAACGTTTGCCGCAATTAAATGATGGAATCTCAAATAAATAATTTATGCAGTTTAATCAACAAAATAACAAAATGTTATCAAAAATTAAATGTTACTTTACTATCCAATATTGTTTTTACCCATTTTCTTTAAATGACCACCCAAAACTGCAGAAACTACACAACACGTAAAAGCAAATAAAGCGACCAGTATCACTATAACATCTGCAAAATTGCGTTTGCATTTGCGCACGAAAGTCGCATCTACTTCGTTTTGTCTGCTTAGCAGGGATACCTATCTTTTTATGTTTGCATTTTGGAAGTGCTTGCTTAGCATATTCTGAGCAAGATATGCGTCAGGGATTTTGTCTTCTTACTTGACTGTTACCTCGCCACTTCAGACACTTGCATTCATAAAGTTCCATATAAGTACTCAAAACTGCAGAACAAAACCGGCGCCAATTTTTAAAACTCCTCCTCTGTGAATTTTCCAAACAATACTTCGCAGTTGGAATTTTTGCGAAATTGAAAACAATACAAATCCCTTCTTCCCAAAGATACCCATATACCATTTGCAACCAACTTTTAATATAGTGTTCCATTTACATTTGCCAGTCCAATTGACATTCGGAATCAAGGAACCAAAAACTCTGTAATGCGTTTAGAGTCCTTTCCAGGAATCAACCGACCAGAACGAAATAAGAACAAAGTGCACGAGCTTTGTTTGTCGATTTCAAACGGTTCACCCCTTCCAACACAGTGCTATTGTCTGAGGGTATCAAAAAGTTTTGAGTCCATTTTAATAATAATGAATCGAAGTGATTGTTGACACACACACACACACACACCCACACATACCGAGAGCAAAGAAGAGGATTGATACGTACTTAGACTCAGACTCCCCAAAGTGAAAGGTAAATAAATTGAGAATTGTTTCTCGTCAAATTACCATCCTCTTTTTGGTTGACCAGACTATTTGCAGGGCGAAACCAAAAAATACATCGAAAAACTCTGCAGAAATTGTGCTTTCGAAGCAGAAGAATTCACAATAGTGATTGGGGCTAGGGTTCACCAACAAAACTACCACACCAAGAGGAAACAAAAAAAATGGAAAATACACACAAATATTCACAAACACTGGGGGAGGAAGAAAAATTCCAGCCAGACAACAACAAGTATGCAGCCAGATCCTTGTCGAAAAGGATATAGGAAAATTGTTCATCTCCCTATCATTCCCACGGTGTGGGTGTCCTTAAATGTCTTCCTGCATGTTAGCTGCTGGGTGTTGTGCGTGATTTAAGTTCAATACAGAGACTATTGTGTGCCTGTGTTTGTGGTCCTGAACTGCATTTGCAATTCAAAATAGTTACACAAAGCCATCTGTACATAGATATCAGTTCTTTCTGATGCTGGATATATTCAAATATGTGTTTCACTTCATCCTACCTACCCGTCGAGTCCATTCGCTTATTTCAACCGGTCTGCACATTATCTCTTAGGATTCATTTTAATATGCAGAATCGCTTAAGGATGCGATAGAAAAAATAATTGCTGGAAAACTACAACACTTCCTTCCTACAGCTTTTTTTTATTCCTTTCGCATTTTGTTAATCTTTGTTTTTATGCCTCTGGCCATGTATGGGCAAGCATAGCATTAACCCCTACATCCTCAGACTGTCGGTCAGTTATGGTGACAGTAGTTCTCATTTCTTTTAAACATTACTTTGCTCTTTTCTTTGGCCTTTGTTTCATAAATGTGTTGCCATTGCATACACAAGAGGGTCTGTGTTTCTTTTGCTTGGTAATTGTGTTCCTGTTTCCATTGCAATCTGTGTCCGATGCTTTGCCAAGTTTCAAATCTCTCTTTTTTTTAGTCCTTTTAAATGTTTCGGCATTTTTATTTCCCTGACAGTTTGATACCACTACCATTAAAGGAGGCTATTGATAGAAGTGTTCCTTATTTCTGATTGCATTTAAAATCGATGCCAAAAGAGAACATTAGGTACAACTGGAATTGGCTAATCGAAATTAAATAGTTTTCTTTGGTTGATTTGTGTTTGGTCATTTCATTTGTCTGCGTTTTAATGCGATGAAGGAAGGTATCTGATGAAAAACGGAAATGCAACTTGGCAAAAGCTTTGAGAAACATTTGTCCCTTTATGTAAGGAAGGCGAAGAAAGAAATGAGGATGGGGAAAAGAAAACAGTTAACAAGAAACCCCCAGACAATAAGAACTGCAAATAAAAGCAAACATTTCAGTTAAACCTGGTATAATAGAAGGTAGAAATAAACAAAACCAGACGCGTATTTCAGTGAGCCAACATTGAAGGGAATTTTTCATAAGAAGCATATACGGAACACGTGTTAAATGGGATTCTCCGAAACACAGGAATGCGATAGGTTCATACATTTATCGCGTTGGAAAATTCCAAAAATCGCATTGTAGCGAAACCGCGTTGTAGAAGTACGCGCTATGCGCTTTTCCGCAGTTTGCAAATCGCAGCGAACTCGCGTTGAGAAAATACCGCGTTATACGGGGGTATACCTTACCTTGAGTTTGAAACTTTAATGCGATTGACCCAAAAATTAAAATCAGAGAGAAATAAAATAAAGCTTTTTTGAAAAACAAAAAAAAATTACGAACTTTTTTCTCAATTTTTTTTAATTGATGCCTTATTTTGTTTTTATGAAAGTTCATAGGGAAATTGTAATCAATGTTGAGCTGTAAGTTTTTAGAGACACCCTCTAGGATTCAAACCCGAAACGGAAAATAAGGTAAGCACTTTTTGTTCTTCTTTATTTTCTCTTGCGAACGTCTGACAAACATCCAAGAGTATCAATATTGTCATGAGAAGCTTCTCAAATTTGCCGATCGATTTCGGCGTAAAATTGTAGGTCCCTTCACTTTGCAAAGAAAGTGGTTGGAGAAGAATCTAGGTTTTGGGCCCTCTATGGGCCGTTAATGCATAATATTTATTTATTTATTTTTTTTATTTTCCGAACGAAGGTCAGAGACGTGAACTTCTTCTGGAAAAATAGATATTTTAAAAATAACTAAACAAAACTACCCTAATGTTAAGGAAAACCGTGCAAATGTTTATCAAGCAAGCCTAAGCGCTGCCGTATCTGAAAGCACACTCCTTACCATATGCGAAGTAGACAAACTCAATCCCTGCATTCTGCAACACATTTACAATCTTCAGGGTGGGTAATGAAAAGAAAAACACTGTGGTATGACTGTGAGTGCGTGGCAGCTGGAAAAAAGTCTTTCGCCTATTAGCGATTAGTAAGAGAAACGGAATTTTGCAAAAACCTTGTACCAGCAGGCAAACAAACTCTTGTGTAAAGCAAAACAAAAAAAGTACGCTCAGGATTTGGCTATGGCGCTTGGAAATATCAAAGACAGTCCTGGCTTTTGGAAATTGACGATAATGATCAACGGCAAACCCTTACTGAAATCACCATGTAGCTCAAACTAATATACCATACGCGCTTCCTTTCCGAATGGTTAATGGTTAATCGTGAGATCCAATTACAAGAAGTCTGCAGGAGGTTCGCTCTTCCTTGTCGTCTCGAACCTGGGGACTGTTAGTCGAAGATCCTCTTCGTTGGAGCACTAGATAGATAGATTAAATTCTTTATTTCATGAAATGTATGTATAATAGTTTGTGTTTGAGAACACGAGCATGGCAAAAATAGCCGTCTGCCGTTGGAGCACTATTAACCTTCGATGTGGCCGAGCCAATGTTGTCGACGTCTTTTAGCTTTTTGGACATCCACTTCTTGGTAGAGCTCATAAAGTTCGTGGTTATGTCTTCTATTCCATTCGCCCTAATCGTATGGAGCATTTTTCTTTCGAAAGAACCCAAAATTAGCTCGTCTTTCCTGCTTATCGTCCAGCATTCGGCGCCGTAAAGCAGAACTGGGAGTATCAGTGTTTTCTAGAGCTTACACTTTGTCTTCCGAGTTAAGAGTCTTGATTTTCAACCCATTTTTCCTCCGTCGGATCTCCACTAAGGTGTCATTTGTGGAGTTGATGTCTACTCCGAGGTAGGTGAACTTCCTTACTACGTCGAAAATATTGCTATCAACAGTGACGTTTTGTCCTAGTCGGTGGACAGATGTTTGTTTGTTTGTTGAAAGCAAGTACTTCGTTTTGTCCTCGTTGAATTCAAGGCCAACCAATTTTGCCTGTTCTTCAATCACCATGAAACGGTACGCTAAGATCTTCCAATGATATCGATATCGTCTGCCTATCCCAGTATTTGGACGGATCTGTTGAAACTGGCGCCTTCCGTATTGACACCTGCGCTACGCACTATCTGCTCCAGAACAAGATTGACGAAATCACATCTCCTTGCCGGAATCCGGTACAAGTTTGGAATAGTTCGGAAAAACTGTTTCGCACCGCGTGTTTTTCTGCGTCACGCGACACAACTGGATCAGTTTTGCCGGGATCCCGAATTCGGACATCGCCAAAGAGAGCTACTGCTGATGAATGCTATTATATGCGGCTTTCAAGTCAATGAAAAGGTGGTGGGTCTCGACTTGAAACTCATTGGTCTTTTGAAGGTTTTGCCTCAGTGTGAAGATTTGGTCTATAGTCGATCTGCCGGGCAGGGAGTCACACTGGTACGTGCCGATTAGTGTGTTGCAGAACGGCTTTAGACGTTCACACAGTACGTTGGATAGGATCTTGTCCATTACTCAACGCAATAGGAAGAAACCATTGGGTGAAAAATTTGCAATCAACCGAGGAAGTAATCAGGATATTAAATGTTCGAGATTGCAGGTTGTTGTACAGTTATCGTGAGCTTTAAGGTACACGGAGAAAAAAGGATCACCTCAAAATAACTTGAAGCTCATCTTATCACCAACCTTCTTAAAACTACGAGATTTCATCACAAAATAAATAGATTCTATTCAAATTCAACAGAATTTAAAATGAACTTCATTTTATTTTCAAAAGAAATTTCTCTTTAAATTTATCGGACTTCATCAGAATTCAAAGAGAATCTCTTCGTTAAGCTCGATTCGCTTGCGCAGTAGACAAAACATTGCGTAATACAAATTTTCAATCGTTGATCGCAGTCGTTAGTGAAATGTTGTATCGCATCCAAGGGTTTTCTTTGTGAAAATTTTAAGAGAGTGCAACAGGTCTTATGACAGTCAAATATCAGAGTCGGACAGAATTAGCTATGATGAAGAAGGTACTTTGTATGCATGTATTTACATTAGATACACATTATTTGAAAGCTTTAAAAACCAGAAAAGAAACTTAAAGGATTGGCGCCGATACAATGACGACCTAGGATACGCATTGGTAATTGTTTTTATCGTAAAAAGTATTTATAAAAGATTGAGAGTTGTTCGTTTTTGTTGGTTGACGTCGACTTTGAAAACATTTATCCAAACAAATTGAAAAGTTTGTTGGGACATTACGAATGTTTGTTGAGAGATGGAAATTAATTAAATATTCTTCTCATTTTTGTCGTATGAAATTGTAGATGTATGTAGATGTAAATTGATGATGGCCCATTCATTTTTATGTCTTAAATAATATATTTTTAAATAAATAAAAATATTGTAACCAAAAAATGTTAAAATAAAAAAAAAATGGAAAGTAAAGATTAAATACATAAACACGCAAATTTAAAAAAAAAATTTGTTTATTATTTTAAAATATTTCACCTGGCAAGAGACTTTACCTACCCACTGTTGAATTTTACTCAGAACTTCGTAGTTCTGAGTATAAATTGGAAACTAAGGACGGTAAGATAATATACCACAATAACGCATTTATGTTCAGCGTATGTGTTCTATAGGTACTTACTCGTAAGTGCTTCAAGCAAAAATCATAGGTTGATTAGCCTTAATTTGACACGCTTCACCATTTTTATTTAAAGAGATATTTGCACCTTTAAGATGCTGAACAATTTAATTTTATGAGAAAGTACACTTAAATTAACACAGACTAATGCTTAATTTTAATAGTTTGGAAGTCTTAAATGGCAATGGTGCGATGGTAGTGTATTCATTAAGTGATTGGCAGGTCGTGCGTTCCAATCCCGACCAGGGCCATGATTTTTATAAATTGAATACACACAACAAAAACTGATCTCCCTAAAACAATTGAGAAAAAAAATCCCATCGCACCAAACTTCTTTCCTATACTTCTATTCTTTCAATAAGTAGCACCCAAAAATTGGCAATGAATTGCTGGGAGCTACTTGCGCAACAAACTAAAAATGCCTTCGCTGTGGTTTTACCATTATAAGGGTAGGTACTGTGTCACTACAGAAAAAAGAAATCGCTTTAGCGCACGCAAATTATATAAAAAAAAAAAAAAAAAAATGTTTCAAGTACAAATTATGAGAAGGTCGTCTTAATTATAAACAGATAGGTACGTGCGATTTTAAGTTGCTTATCATCTTAATTTTATACGAATGTATATTTTAACCAATAGGGACCCATCTTAATACTAACTGCTGGTAAGTCTAAAAAGAAAATGAACTCCTTTTACAATTAAACGGAATCTCTTAAAAACAAACTTAAGGCACATACAATAAATTAAATAGATGTTTCTAGGTACTTGTTTTGAACCGATAGTCGGATTGGCAAAAAACCATGCAGAAATCTATTTGAATTCATGCAGATTCTATTTGTTTTTAGTATGTTATTTTGATCCGTGTATGAACAGCAAATCATAGATGAATCGTTTTAAATACACATATAGTTATTGAATTGTTGTTTCTTAATTTTAAATGATTATGTTGTTAATTCTCTCGTTTCTGGCTGACGGGAAAAATGTCAATGCCACTTAAATATATGTTGTGAATTTTCGAAGCTGAAACCATAAAAGTAGAAAAATAAAATAAAATATTCTATCTAATCCCTGCTGTTTGGTCAGTCAAAATTATTACAACATTCGACGCACACCACTGTTTACCTTTAACAAATAACCATTCGCAAACACCAACAAAATAAAGTTTAAATCACCAAACTCAATCAATTAAAAACCAAGTTTACCACTAATTTGTATTTAAATCAAAATTAATCGAATTTACTCGCAAAGGTTCCTCCCGTCATTGTGTATAACTCACCCCCTATTCAATTGCAAAAGTTGTATTTTTCAATTTACAAATCCATCACAACTAATTTCATTTAAAGTACCTACAGTACAGAGAATTAAATTAACGTTGTCCTGATGATTTCCCCCGAGTCCTTTAAAGGTGACAGTCGAAGTATCTACAAAAAAAAACTGTTTGTGGCTCTTTCTCTTTATCACTCTTCTAATATTATTTTCTTTTTCTATTTTTCTTCCAGGATAACAACAAAGGTTTCCGTGAAATCCCATTTAAACATCCTGTTACGCAATTAAAACTTTCATTAAAGTAATTAAAATACAAAATCTACAAAACAGTAATACAAGAGACAACGAAGAACATACAAAAAAAAAAATAGAGGAAAATAAAAAAAAAAACCTGCAGAGAACTTCCAAGTGCAGAGGTTTAGTAAAACTTTGACAGAAAGGCAAAAAATGTCACTGCAACTGGATTAACTGCAGCAGCCTGCTATACGTGAATTCTAAAAGCTATGGTTAAATTGAATTGCGTTCTCGTGCCTTTTACTGTTTAGTGCGGCACACACAGGTCCTATTTTTTTTATATTTAATTCTTGGGTCCTTTTGAAGTGCAAGCGAGTTGCAACACCTGTCGCGTGATCATTGCTATCAACAAACTGCAAAAGGCTTTTAAAAGGACAAAAACACAAATTAAAAAATAAACTGCTGTAGGTACACTTATTCATCTTTTTGGAGGTGTGTATTGTGGCGGAGATCTCTACAATTCAGGCTGTAAAAAGGACACATTTACACACCCTAAACCACTACCGCAAAACTAGCAACAACAGAAGTGTTGCAAGCAGCATAGAACATCAGCGCCAGTCCTCGTTGTAAATTGCTTTCACACTTGACTGAAGTGGCTCAAAAGGATACCTCTTTTTGCACTTCAAATGGAGAAACACCGACACCGGGCCAAGTGAATCATATAAATAAAAAAAAAGAGGGACGACTTTCATATACGAGTGCATTCAGTATTTTTTTTTTTTTTTTTTGCTTCAGAAAAGTCGAAAGGATTATTTTAAGGGGATAGTTTGTGAAAAAAAAACTCTCAAATTCAAATAACCAGACAGAACTTCTGATCAATTTAAGGGTCCATTGGAAAGAATTTAAATGAAAAGGACAAGGCGAACCTACATATTTTGCACATCACACTAGAGTGATGTGAAATGATGTAAAAGAAATTTAAGTAAAAAAAAAGGAAAAAAACACGACAAACGAACAAACAAGGATGCCAATGAAAATGGGGATGACCGTGAGAGGCGCGGAGACTTTGGCAATTTGGATGATCGCTGTTTTCATTGTTGTACCAGGTGAGTTGAAGTCCTTTCACATTTTTGAAATACCTACAGTGAATTCTTTCCGATATGAAAAATTGAATGTCGGGCCAGTTCATATATTGCAACCATACCAACCAACAATACCTTGCAAATAATTTCTCTCCTATTTATGTTTTACTGCTCCTACGATTTCAATTTTATTGCAATGTCAAGGAGCCGTGAAAGCTTCATTTATATTTACAGACACAAATAAAGCAGGAGAAAATGTAAAAAATGACCTCGTCCATATAACTAGTTCATATAACTGAATTCGACTACATATGAGAGAATATATACAATATAGTTACGGTGACCATCCGTTCATTATTATAATGAACTGTTCATTATTTGAAGTAGATGTTCCTTATGAATTATTTTGTATTCAAAAACATAAAAATGTTCATTATTTCAAAAGCTGTTCATTATTTGTTTAGTATTTATTCAATTTTGTTGAAAAAAAACGAAAAACTAACCAAACCAAAATTCTTTAAACAAAATGAACCAACTATATTTTTTAAACAATCCTTGCTCTGGTTTTTTTGCACATTGTCAGGCTAATCTTTTTCATAATAGCATTTTACGAATTAAGTCCCAGGAAATATGCATGATGGAAGTCCCTGGTCATTAAAGAGCTTAAGTCAAAAATAAAGCAAAGAAAAGATGAATGCTTTTTGCCAATAATAATTAAAAAAATGATAAAAGATTTAAAGCAAGAAGATCCTACAGTTTTAAATAATATAAAAACACACGCAAATGACTTTTACACTAGTTGTGTAGACTATTAAAACAGTGGGTCGGTGCATTTGTTAAAATTGAGATTTTAAAATGGGTACTTCTACGTGCAGTTACGTCCTGGAACCAGGTTGAGGCAAGTTTAATGTATATTATGAAAAAGAGAAGCGATTTTTATCTTGATGACTCTGAAGCTTTTGACGAATTTTCGTGTGTTAAAAATTATGTTTCTTTATAGAAAATTGTAACATGGGAAGATAGTCCGAAGACTGCAGATAGATGGATATGGACATGTTCGGAGAATATTTAAAACAAAAACCAGATTTAATTAAAGAAATTTATACTTCAGGAAAGAATTCAAATATGTAAACAAATAAATGTTACCTGCATTAGGTTCTTATTTTAAATAATAAGGATACTTATTTAGTTTTTAAGCTTTTATTGTACAACATTTAGTTAAATTAAAGACTGATTTTTTTTATTTATTTATTTTGCCTAACATAGATACAAATTAAGAGTTCCTTCTGTAATACTCATTTTAATTAACTAAACCAAAGACTGAATCATGGTGTTTTGTTTATTGAGTTATTTAAAACAAAAAAAATAATAATAATTAAGAACTGGGTTTAATTTTTTTTTTTTTTGTTAATTATTTGGAATTCAAACAGATGGTCACCGTAAATATAGTGTATATTTAATTCAATGAAGCCGGGTAAAATAAATGCAAAGAAAGGTAATCTGAAGCCATTTTATCCCCCTTGAGCTGAAAAATGTTTGAAAATGTAAGCATGATGAAACAACATTCGAAAAAGTCTTATATGAAATACTGTGAAATAGTTATCCTGCATGTACTTTGGGATGACATTTGGATGTATTCCTCAGATACTACCATGGCGGATTGTGTCATGTAGACATGTTCCTTGCCGTATGTTTCTCCAAAGCACGCTACTCAAATCCAAAGTGGTCTAAAATGTACAGAGCAAAGGCGTCGAATTCAAATCAAACCTCTAATATTTCCTGGTCCTCTCTGTCGAATAGCTTTGGTATTCTATTTCTACTCTCTACGATTAATGATCAACTATTGCCACTTGCACTCGATGAATTTTGACATAAACTTTAATTGCAAATATTAAATTTATTAAATTGTACAATCCATCTCCGTTTACTAGTGTCCCCTTTGCGGCACTGACGTCCCCATCCACAAATTTACAAACGAAAATCAGACGTCATAACAACTACCCAGCACAGCAAGTGAACCGAATATCAAATAGGGTGATGGCCTTCAATTATTTTTTTATGTTTGATAGGTGTTTAAAAATCAACTATTACATTTTAAATAGAATAATCAGTTCCTATGATTTGGACATTTTAGGAGTATTTAATTAATCTTCTACATAAAACAAATTATAAACCATTATTGAGATGAAAGTGTGATTCTTGAGTAGATAGTAGTAGTAGTCGTTAAACTATTTGCAATAGTAGAAAGTATAATTAGGAATTATTTTAACATTTAATAGTTAGAAATAAACATTTTCCGTTAAATAGGAATATGTATTTCAGACCAATGCTTTTTAATGAAAGAAAACAAGACAACTCCAAAAGCTTTGTTTTTGAGATAAACAAAAATAAATACGAAAATATGGAGATAAGTAATTTAGTTGTGTAATAAACGATTCTGGGACCATCTTCCAAAACGTCTGCAACATATATTTCTCCCAAATACTGGTTTTAGCTCCCGGGACCACCGGAGTGTGTATCGCTGTTCTCTGCTGTTCTGGGAAAAATGCTGGATGATATTTAAGGAACCCATAACGCCACGTCTTTCCGGGTAGGCCATTTTTGAAAGGGTTCTTGCAATTGTCTCCAAAAAATTTGTTTTTGGATTGTATTTATTAATAAATTCGATGGTTTGATGGTGCCAAGGCCTATGAGCCATTCTACAAGTCCCTGCTCTTCTTCTTTTCGCAAACGACGAAGTCATGATCTGAACTTAAGGGATCATAACCCTCTCACTTTACTGCATCCCTACTGGCGAGTGGGGTTCACCGGTTAGACTCGGATGTCTTAACTATTTCGAACCTCTTCATCAGGTCAATCAAATGCTCGTGTTGTTGCATTTCTGTGATCCAGGAGTTTTAGGCCATCGCGTTAGTATGCTGGACTACTAATCTAAACGTCTCGGGTTCAAATCCCGCCGAGGCCTCTTGCGAACGTATGACAAACATCCAAGAGTATCAATTGTCTTGATAAGCTTCTGAAATTTGCTGCTCGGATCCGGTTTTTAATTGTCGATTTCGTCCACTTCGCACAAACAAATAGTTGGAGAAGCTGGGTTGGCCCAGAAACCCAGCTTCTCCATGGGCCCTTAATGCCTAATATTTATTTTTATTTAGGGCTGTCTCTATTCCGCGATGTTATGGAAACATTGACTGATATTGGCGTTTCGACGGGCTTCACAGGATATCTCCTTTGAAACGGTCGCACTTTATTTTGTTTGAGATAGGTTCTTTCGACGTGAAGGCTTTTTCGAATCTTGGAACTTCTTATCCGATCAACCGTTGTTACTTCTGCTGTCATGCGAAGCATCTTCATCTGAGCTGCCGTTAATTTGTATTCCTACTTTTTGTACGCTGCCCAACATTGCGATCCGTTTTTTCTAAGCGCCGGGCACACAACTGCGGTGTAAAGCCTTCCTTTCAGCTTACAGAAATTTTCCGGACACAGAAGATGGCTGAGATTTCCCGCCACTTTTTTTTTGTCGGAGCACTCAGATTCAATATTGGTCCATTGTACTACCAGCAAGACACACCACTTTTACTGTGAGAATTTACTCGTTTTCCTAAGAAAGATGAGAAGGCGCTTCAATGATAAGGAGCCACTTAATCACCCTACAATTATGCGATGATTAATGTCATCGTCACAGGTTGCTTCGCTATTGATCATAAATCCCAGATACTTGAACTTTTTGCACTTGGGAATTGCTCAACCACTCAATAGGTTGGATCAGAGAACGGGCAGCATAAGTATAAAGTTTTTTTTCAGACTTATACGAGTATGATATCAATCTCCCTCCTAAACTTCCACCCATGCATCAAGTGCTCGTTGCAGGGACGTTTTATCCTCGCTTATGATGGCTCCGTCGTCAGCAAAGAATAAGTGGTGCACTTTGAAGTCCGTTACTTTTCCTTTAAGCAGATAATCAAGGACTGTTTTAAATATCAAGGGACTTAAGACACTTCTCTGGTGCATATCGACATTTATTGTGAAATATTCCACTCTAATTTTTTCAATACTAAAGAAAAGGCCTCTTCCGAATAGTTATGGAGTTTTCTACTGGTTTTCGGTGTGGAAATGTCCATTTAAAAAACAATAATAATTATTGAATTTTGTATTATCTGCCTATTTTTATATAAAACATAAGTGGCCGACATAAGAATACACTGGAGTCTTTCAAAGTCGGCCCCCACTCTATACATACGAGTATTTACGTTAACAAGCTGCCAACTACATACTGAAACCACGAAATATTTGTTGATTATTTTGGCGTAAAAAAAAGAGAATAAATTTCCTATTAATTTTGCAACTCAGATAAAAAAATAAAACAAAAAACAACTTCAGTAGTCGGCCGGGGGCTGGGGCTCGCCAGGTGAATTGAAAAATTGTGTCTACTCAGGTCGGCTTCCCGTCTAAATAATTACCGCAAAATATTTTTTACATTTTTTAGCTAAACAACAACTTTAAATAACTTCAAAATATCTGGGCAATTATAGCTTTCTTCCAAATTCACTTCCGTATTTTTTTCCGTACGAAAACACACATTTAACACAAGCGAAAACTTTTAAGCAAACCTTTTAGCATTTTTTTTTACAAGAAAACCAGCAGCTGCAATGGAATGCAATTTTACACCCAGACCGAAAAGCGTTAACCTGTTGGACAGTATTTTCTTTGCCTGGACGTTGAACGAAGGTCTTTACTATCACGCTAAACTTGACAACGTACTCGTATACTACTGGAGGGGGCCAACCTTTATGCCATCACCCTACTCATCACTTATTCATAACTGCATTTTGTTAATTTTGTAATATCGTTTACACTACTCGGCTTCAAAAGCATTCGTCCTTACATACAAATCATCGATCTTGGTTACGTGATTGCCCTCTGCAAACAAATGCGACTAATCATCACATAAGTTTTCAATTTGTCCGTCCCCAAAAACAAACCTTATCCCATCAGTGGAACTAATATTTTCTGCATGATGATTTCGTTCATTAGTCATATATCTGCAATTTACAATCAGTTCGCATGTACGCCCGATGAGACTTAATTAACCCATCCAAGTATCAACAACTGAACAAATACTCTCGACTCAAATCTGGACGACCATCATACATTCAATAAATAAATTAAGCACAAATAACCGGCAAACGCACACAAATCGCTTTGTGATTAGGTTAGGCATAGCTACGAGTATGCATCCCTACTGCCATCATCGTTATCATCACAAGCCGGAACCAAAATCAATCTCTGCTGGGGTATAGCGTATAGGCCGCATTATGAGGGCGCAAGCATAGCTGATGAAGCAATTCCATTCAAGGTAAATAAATGAAATAGTATTTCAAAAATATTTCCCACCTGACCTGTGAAGTATTTGCATTATGAGGTTTTTAATAAGTGAAAACTCACGGTCACGGCAGTCCACATACACCCAATCCAATACGGCTAGGTCAGACAACAGCATTTTTGCATCGGCACACACAGAGAGAGGGAGGGCGACAGCGAAAGCTTTTGCTGCTTTGTATTTTCGGTTGTATTCATGAGCCCGGATGTAATCAGTATCAGGAATTAATGGGATTTTATAGCGACACATATTATGTTGATTGTCCGACGATGGAAGCCAGGAATGCGATTATTAATAAGCAGAGGCAGGATATCTTTTGGGCGGATTATGAATAATATTTATATAATACCATCATAGTTTCGTGAATTCATATTTTGCTATGCTAATTTCATCTAGACTCACAATATTTTCGAATAAATTTACGAGGTGTTCATTGAGTGTATTAAGAAGGATCAAGATCAAGAGTGCAGGTGAATACTTTTCTGCAATTTTATATATTTTTCGTTTCCTTATTAACGATTTTTACGGATTTTATCAACAAAAAATACGCCCCAAAAAGTAGGTGTGTTAGAGAAATTTGTATCGGTGCATTATGAAGAAAGACTGCGAAGAACAGAACTTACATTTAATAGATAGGTACAACCTTTTTCTAAATCGGTGACAAATGATGATTTCAGATCCCTTAAAAGTAAAGGGGTTTTCATTAGCGACTTGACAA
Organism: Portevinia maculata; assembly: GCA_949715645.1. Taxonomy (NCBI): domain Eukaryota; kingdom Metazoa; phylum Arthropoda; class Insecta; order Diptera; family Syrphidae; genus Portevinia; species Portevinia maculata. The sequence continues at coordinate 4,287,291 of OX454528.1, read as the reverse complement.
CTTCAAACTTTCAGTTTGGACGCACCTTAAACCGTTTACCGAACTGCCAATGTCAAAATATTCTGTCAAATCAACATTTTCATCATGGTGAAGTACACGAAGGAACAACGTTGACAAATAATTAAAATTTACTACCGAAATTCCAAGTCGGGGGTCGCAACTTTAAGAGCCGTAATTCTCCCGTAATTCTCGTTCCAGTAGACAAGCAATTCATAGTCTAGTGAAAAAATTTGAGTCAGAATATTCGGTACCTGATGTTGTCGTGCCAGTGAGACTACGTTTTGCCCGAAATGTAGAGAATATTGCTGCTCTAGAGGCGTCCGTCGCAAACCAGCCAAATCGGTCAATTTTACGGCGTTCTCAAGAATTGGGCCTCTCCCAGACCACATTATGACGAATTTTGAGTAAGCATCTTGGCCTACACCCTTAAGATCAAGCTGACTCAAGAATTAAAGCCACTTGGTCATATGAAGCGACGTACATTCTCGAATTGGGCCCTGGACTTGATGGAAGCAAATGAAGAATTTCATCGCAAAATCATCTTCAGCGATGAGGCGCATTTTTGCTTAAACGGCTTCGTCAATAAGCAAAATATGCTTTACTGGACAGGTGAGAACCCTCATGTGCTTCATGAAACGGCACTTCATCCGCAAAAAAGTCACTGTTTGCTGCAGTTTTCATGCTGGTGGCGTCATTGGGCCTTTTTTCGTCGATTATGGTAAATGGTATTCGCTACAGAGACATGTTGGAACGTTATTTCTTTAAGTAATTGAATGAATTGGACATCAGTGACATGTGGTTCCAACAAGACGGTGCCACGAGCCACACAGCGGGTGCAACAATCGGGTTATTGAAGTCTCAGTTCGGTGAACGTGCTATCTCGAGAAACGGACCCGTCTATTGACCGCCGAGATCGTCTGATTTAATGCCTCTAGACTTTTTTTTATGGGACTACATTAAATCATTTGTGTATGCCAACAAGCCGGCGATTTTAAGGAGCTCAGAGCCAATATTGAACGAGAAATAGCGGCCGTATCGGTCGAAATATGCGGCCGAGTCATCGAAAATTGCATTCAACGATTGAGCACACGTTCCCGTGGGGGACATATGAACGAAGTCGAATTTCATTCATAAAAATATTTTGATAGTAATTCAAACCAATAAATTGTTTGAGATATATGTATCTTTGTCTAGTCCTTAATGAAAGACCCTTTATTATGTTCCAAGTTTCAGCTTTTTTGTTCGAAAGCTGTAGCCGCCTCTCTGTGGTCAGTTGGGGGATGTGTGTGCCGGATGCACGAATGCTTTTTTCTTCTTGGCTGTGTCCCTTAAAGCCGATAAGGCTATGATCAGGATTAATGCGATTATAACCCTCCCATTTAGCTGCATCCCTACTGGTCCGCCTGCAGGAGTTCGCCGGAATATTAGCCGTACCAAAAAACATTTTTGAGTGAGGCTTAAATAGAACAAAAAAAGTAGCAAACTCGAATAAGGACGACCACTTATTTAAGCTTGGTATTTGTTAGGCCCAGCGTTTTGCAGTATATTTTTGAATTTCCAAAATATTTTAGGGTCTAACAGGGTAGTAACTTAATAGTGTTGCAACAATACATCATTTTGCCGATACGATACCGATGACCGTAGTAAAAGGATCAGCGAAATCGATACTTATACCGATATCGAAAGCTTAGTAAAAAATGAGGTATGCACTTCGAGCTTTTGTATATATTTTTTGTTTTGCCTAAAACTACAGGGATCATCATCCCTACTGCTCCGCGTGTGCAGTTGACAGAAAATCAAACTTCAGTGCAAAAATGAATATAATGTACATACATAAAAAATATATAATACATAATGCTTCGAGGCGTTGCCATTTTACTTAAAGCGCTTTAAACCAGCTAACACTCCTCTCATCACTGTGTGAATTGATAGAATCACGAATAGAACACGACTTAGACCCAATCTATCACTATCATTAACGAAATTTCTTAATTAAACACGCGCGAAGTTATGTTTTCAGTCTAGCAGCGGTTTTCTTCACAGACTGCCAAACCAGGCAGGTGCATGACGCGCAGTAGTACAAGCACGATTGAGTTTTTGTTTACTAACAAGTGCGAGGCTCAGGTTCATAGAAAGCTAATTTGAACACCATAAGTTCTTATACCAGAAGAAGATTCTTGATTTTAAGAATTTGATTTGGTTGAAGCGAACAATATTACGGACATTAATAGGCAGACACTCACCATTACAACCAGGTTTTAGGAAAAACATAAATGAGTTCACATAAATCTGTTTTGCCGAAACCATAAACAAGTTTATTCATTATTGAAAAAAAACATCTTCCGAGATTTAGGACGACATTCTATAGACCCATTCATATGTTTCATGTCTTAATCCATAATGAGACATGACACAACACACAAGTTCACAAAGGACAATTCCGGCAGAGTTCCAGGAAAGCTATTTCCAATGTCGCTAATCAATCAAATCGACCCGAAGCCCATCTCTATGAGTCCAAATAGGAGTAGGATGTACACGACAAGAGTAGGTACGTGCTTGTGTGATCCAAATGCGGACATCAATCAAATACACCGTTGAATGCAAAGAATGGCAAGAAGGAAAATAAAAAAAAAATAAAAAAACAGTTAAATAGGAGCGCACGCCAGGATGAGAGAAATTTTCTACTTTCCATCAAAATAAATTCTTAGGACATGCAATGAATCTGAAGGGAAGACGTAGAGGTGCTTAATGTGTAGTTGATATTCTCAATAACAACCAATCATCATTAATCATGATTTTGAATTCAATTCAAATGGAGACCGAAACTGAATAGTGAAATACAGAGAAAGGCCAAAGGATGTGTATTGAAAGGGGTGGTGCATTCATAACACTCAAATGATATTCAATAGATACATTGCTCCTCTTCATTATGTTCTGTGAGGATATTATGTTAAGAACTTGGGATTAAGTTACACGAATTGTTATTCAATGGACGGCGGCAGTAATATTTTTGAAGCATCCCTTAGCTTTAATGTGAGACTCAAACAGGAGGGTTACAAAATTAGAGCCCAAACTGAAAACCAAGAACACATTGATTTCCAATTAAATATCAAGTCCTGGGAAATTAATGCGGAACCGAGTGCAGGCCTAGATGAACTCCGATTGGCAATGGTAATAGTTCTACAAATTCATATTCGGTCAAGTACCAAAAATAGCTCGATAATCATGCACATTTCAATTTTGGAATCCCTGATAGTATAATGGCCTCGATTGGGACTATCAAGTGTATTCGTATGACTGAGCCTGACGTATGAATATTTATGACGATGTGTTCTATGCCAGTTTTTGAATTCAACTAACGACTTCGTGGTGGTGAATAATAATCATCCCTGTGAGAGAGGAGAGATGATAAGGAGTGATTATGAATTCCGAAATTCGAAAGGCGGTCATAACAAGCCTCACAATGCGAATGAGCAAATTGCCTTTGGTGTATTTGTCAGCGCACTCTTTGGCAAGTAATCAATGAATTCAAAAACTTGAAAAAGATATTCAAAGGATGACAGTGTGGAAACGAACAAAGGTATTTTCGATGCATTGAGTGTATTAATTTAAAATATTCAGGATATTTGTTATGAATTTAACTCGACATGCAATTTCAGGGGGAAAGCAAAAAGGACAGTGAGGAATGAATTCTATGAATTGGGAAAACTTTAGGCATGCTGAGAGATCAAAGGATGATTTGTCACTGGCCAGGAATTAAATCTAAAGACAGATGCAAACACCCGGCCTTAAGACGACTAGGCACACTCTCTATTAGGGACGCGCGCCGTGGAGAAAAGTTTGGTGCAGTGGTTTTTTTCTGCAACATACATATACTCGTATACCAACCTACTATCAGATCTGTGTCGTGTCGGCACATAAATTGCTTCCACAGGCTCATCAATAAGTGTAGTTGTCAATATAGGAAATCAATCAACGTTCCAATACCAACACGAAAGAGAGGCAGACCTTAAAACTCCTGGATCACACAAATGCAGCAACATTGGACTCAGAGACGAAGTGATTCAATATCGGGAGGCCTGCCGCTATTTTCTGAGGTCGAATCGACGTACCATACAGACGACCCAGTAGGCATGCAGTTAGATGGGAGGGTTATGATCCCTTTAATCCTGATCATAGCCTCACCGCCATTAAAGGCAGAAGAAGACAAGAAAAGAATGCCAGGAGTAGTAAGACGAAGTGAACATAGAGTGTTGATGCCATGAAGCGACTAGATGGCGGTAAAATAAGTTGGGAGCAAAAATACTCCGATTGTTATACAGAGATAGTGGGTGTGTTCGTCGATTAAGCAAAAAAAATCCTCATTTCAAAGAAAATTATGCGAAGAACATTAAAAAAAAATAAAAAATTGGCAAAAATAAGCATCCGTTCTTTTCCTCACTGTCAAACACAAAGGATTTTATGATGTTCAAAAATCTTTCAAAAAATACGTTTGGATTTGCATCCTTGCTTCAATACTAATCCAAATCGCACTCTTTTAAAGTACAAACACTGCGAACACATCCTTAAACATGAAAAGTGAATATAGAATACGATCTAGGCGTTTTATTTGTAAAATTACGCTCAGCTGGATATACACTAGCACCGAAACACGGCTATTAATTCATATTATTATTTTATTCCCAATATATGCAGCTGCGACCTGCGAGAGATCAAGTCATGGACTAGAGCTGTGTCAATCGTGATTGATTCGATCTTTTTGACCCGATCACAATAAAGTATTGGTGATTGTAATCACAATGCCCGAAGTCAATCGTTCATCGAGTCAATACTAATCAAAATATTTTTATTTATTTCGGCTTATTTCGTTTTACCAACACATATTTGTTCTACAAAAATACCGCTTCTGTGCTGTTGTTAGTGAGTGTATTTACTCTTACAATCCATTTGAATGTATCTGTCTCTATCGAAACTAAATTGAACGAATGATGATTGGGGTTTTTGATTGTATTGAAATTGAATGGAGCAATACAATACTCCCATGTCCCATCTGTCATTGATTGATTGAATGATTGATTGAAATGACCGAATCATTTTTTCAACCAATACTTGAACGATTCGATCATTAAATTTGAACGATTGACATTTGACACAGCTCTATCATGGACGACTAGACGATTTTATTTTTTCCCCTAAAAACCAACCCTGACGAGATCATGCCGCACAGTTACGCAGGTGGTGAATAGTCATTGGCATCGGGTGTCGCCCAATGGGAATATTTTCTTTTGGCTGCAAGGAATTTCGGTTTTTCTTGAGTGAACAATGTAGGGAGTGCAGACAGATCCGTATACGTAGTCAGCTGTAGGGAGTGCAGTGATGTGAATCGGTAACAGTGATAAAAGAATGTTACTTCGTAAACATACATTTAGCTCGATTAACAGTTGTTCGTTCAAACGGAGTCAAATTCAATAAAAGGATGGCCCCTGCGCGTGACTGTGAATGCGCTACGCACGAGCTATTTAATTTTTGTTTAGCGTTACTGCACAATACAATTAACCAACGACCATACCACGTCGAGTTAATCGGTTCTCGTCAGATCACCGTAATTAAACGACGTTGGGCGCGGTTAGTACGTAGATGGGGGACCGTTTGAGAACAACCGCGTGTCGTTGGCCAGTCCCATCTACAGAGTTGAGGTAGATAATACATACGTGGTATCACAATGGACCTAAATTGGTCTAAGTGTGTCGGCTTCTGCCGACAGCCACATAAACCTAACCTAACCTAACCTACTGCGCAATACGCACACAAGTCTATTCTGGTATTGCCAACATCCTCGCAGTCTGTGCCGTTATTATCCTATCGATAGTGCAGGAATATGCTTGCACAGACACAAGTCTGCAACGACATGGCTGTGGCTTATTGTATTCTTTCTATTTTTTGTTTTGATCATTTTCTTCAATCGAAAGATTTCAATTTGCACGTTAAAAACGTTGGCTAATTAAAGGATAAGTACAGGCTTTTGAGCAAAACTACAGGATCGGATTGCTTGCAGGATTTGTCTGCAAAACACAAGATGGATGGGACATTAGTTATGACCCGAGTTTTTATGCTATAGGTAATCGAGTTTGTGTTAACCCAATAGGTACCTACTTGAGATTGTAATGGAATAGACAAATCTGTGTTTATGTCGGACTTCGGGCTACAAAAGCAATAGTTTCAGTGGTGAAATATGATGCCATTAAATTAGATTTTTCATATCACAAAATTGTTCCATATTGCTGCAATTTCTGAATCAAAAACAAGAGAATGGTCTTCACGCCGTCAGAGGAAACGTTTCAAACTGTTTCAGGGACATTTTCATCATTCGAAAACAAAAATATTTTAACAATTGCAAGTCATGGAAAAATTACGGACATTATTTTGGCCTTTAAATTGTAGAAATAATTCGATCAAGTCCTTCGGAAATCGAAACATGCTTTGTTGTTACTAAAGCGCCTTAAGGGCCTCCAATTTTTCTGCGTGTTTTGTCATTATAGGCTTTTACTTAGTGCCTGAGGAATCCATCGGCTCCATTGCCCTTACAATCTCATTCATTATCACTGATTAGCTACGAGATCCAACCGTTCAACTTTTCACCAATTTGCATTACATGATGTACTCAGCCATCTTCTGTGACCGATAAATGCCCCCAAAGCTGAAAGGAAAGCTCACACTGCAGTTGTGCGCCCGGCGCTCACATACGTTTCAAAATGTTGGACAGCGTACAAAAAGTACGAGGACAAATTGACGGCAGCTGAGATAAAGATGCTTGGCATGACAGCAGGGGTAACAAAGATTGATCGAAGAAGAATTTCCAAGGAAGCCTTCACGTCAAAGAACCCATCTCGAAGAAAATGAAGAGCGGTTGGCTCAGTTGGGACTGCCATGTTCAAAGGAGAGTTCCTACGAACCCTGTCAAAGAGGCAAATCAATCAACGTTCCAATTCAAAAGCGAAAGAGAAGCAGGCCTTAAAAAAAACTACTGGATCACACAAATGCAGCAACACCAGCATTTGATTGGCCTCAGCGACGAAGTGATTCAAAATCAGGAGGCCTACCGCTATTTTTTTGAGGTCGAACCCCACAGGCAGACTAGTAGGGATGCAGTTAAGTGTGAGGGTAGTGATCCTGATCATAGCCTCCCCGTCATTAAGGGAGAAGAAAAAGAAGGGCCAATTAGTCGCACAAGTAGGATTGATAATTGAAATGACAATAGTTTGCGTAGGTAATAATGTCTACGTGGCTTAAATTATCTGTTTTCTTTCTGCTTGTATTTAACTTGATATAGCCTTTTTGATAGGGTTCGTATGAGCTCTCCTTTGAACATGACAGTCAACTGGGCCGGTTGCGCTCCATTTTTTATCGAGAGTACTTTGACGTGAAGGCTTCCTCGGAGCTAAGAACGATCAATCTATGTTACTCCTGTCGTCATGGGAAGCAGGTTCATATTAGCTGCCGTTAATTTTCTCTCATACTTTTTGTACGCTGTCCAAAATTGTGAACCGTGTGTGAGCGCCATTTTCAGCTTAGGAGCATTTTTCGATCACGGGAGATGGCTGAGTTTTCCCGCAACTTCATCTACTCTATGCGTATACGATGCTTAGTGTCATCATCACAGCTAGCTTTGCTATTGATTATAGATCCCAGATATTTGAACTTTTTGCAATTGGGAATCACTCTTCCCATCATTCATATAAATGTCTACAATAGATCGGAGTGGATCAGAGAACAGGCAGGGCAACTGCCTTATACAATACTGTTAATCATGACTCGGCATTTTTGTCGCGAGCTTGGTGTTTAACCCCCCTATTGCGGTTAGCGAGTCGAATGAAAAAGTAGGCGAATGTGACTGAGTCGTATTACTGTTAGCGATTCGCCAAAATTTCATTCGCCTCAAACGTCAAAATTTAGGCGAATTATGACTTCACTCTATTACGGTTAGCGAACGTTCGACCAGAACTTCATTTCTTATGTCAAACTCAGTCGAATGAAATTTCTGTGTGAGAAAAAGGTAAATTAATACAAAAAAATATATATAGAAGCAACAAAATAAAAGTGTTATCATTCTCCAGCTTTAAAAAAAATAATCCTCGGCAATTTGAAAAACTGGTCGAGTTGATGGAGGGAAATCCAGACATGGCAAAGGGCTTGGAACAATTTCGCTGATCAAAAAAAGCCTAAAAGAATACTGGGAGTTATGTGCCGTGGAAATAAATGCATTGGGTCCTTGTGAAGGGATCGCACTAGCGACCACTTATCCAACAATGTGTTAAAATATTAAAAATCATTTAATTGCTCACTTCATAACTCGAACCCTACCAAATAAACCAAATAAACAACAGCACACAGCAAAGTATACAGCCGCATGGGCAATTCTTAGCGAAACATTGTAATCGAACACTGTGTGGAATGACGGCGGTCATCCGCACGCGGGATATGCCGATTGGGCAATTATCGATCAATGGAATTTGGGGTTCGAGATACGACGTAAATACTTTCTGCTGCGACAGCATCTGGAAAATTAGTATATAAGCTCAATGAATTTTGAATAAAGTTGCTCTCACTTTTCGGAAGACAAACAACCCACTTGTATTTTATTAAGCAACTCGTTGGAATACAGTAGGGAGTTCTGCCTTTGAGAAAGTGACGCCTACAAGAAGCAGTCCTCTGCTTCGAAGGTATTCCACTCGTTAATACAGCCACTCGCTGGACGAGGTCAGGTAGAGCTCGCAGATACCTCCTGTTCTCCTAATTTTTGCAGAAAGAACCTGACGTTCCAACATTGCATCCTTCTGCGCGCGAAGGAAAGGAATGATACAAGGTAATTTTGTAAATATATTTTTAAGTTTTTTATTAATTTGGAAATGCTCAAGGTTTGATTGGATTACAACCTCAAACTAAAGAAAAAATAGCTTCCAACAAGAAAGAAGTGACTGCTACCGGTGGTAGGCCTAGTCCATCATTTTGCTTGGCTACTCTAGAAAAAGCTGTAGAAGGGCTACTAAATCTTCAACACGAGATCGATCCACCTGGCCGTACTTTCGGAGAAAACGAAGACATATCGGTGCCTCAATTGACCGAAAATGTCAAAAATGATGAACAGCAGCAAAATACGCCCGCACAGACTCGTCTGCTTAGGAAAGGTAGTGCACTAAATGAAGACGCTAAGCTGAAAATTCTCGAAGATCAAACTGCAACTCAAAGGGATTTCCTAATTACAAGCAAGTCGATGCAAACAGCTTTGGTAGACATAGCGAGATACACCAGAAAATCCTATAAATTACAAAAGGATATTGCAAGCCAAAGAGAAGGAGATAAGAATTCTGGACTTACACATTATCTGGAAGCTCTAAAGGATTTGACCTGTCTCGGATTCCTCGCCGCAGTCTGCTCATTGCCACATTTCATTCTTCGTCGGATACATAATGTGAAGAAGAGTTCCGTGCTACTTTTTTATTTGAATCCAGTAAAAATGTCAGTATATTTACACCTCACAGATGAAATTTGATATTTTTTCAATTTCTTTTGTTGACACTTCACAGGTGACATTAAGAATTTGCTCTGGTAGCAGTGATTCTTTACTCGAATAAAAACGTTCGCTAGCCGTAATACCAAAAAAGCAGTAATTCGACTGGGAGTTCGACCTGAGTCGAACGTTCGATTCGCTAACCGTAGTAGGGGGGTAAATATAATTTTGAAGTAATGAAATAAATGTTTTGTGGCCATTATCATATGACCATATTAAATTTCCAACACTATTTGACAATGCCCCAAAAGGTAATCTAGGTACCTATACATACCTTTCTCATAATATATTTACACTGGTCCTTGCGAGGCTCAGTCCCATAGCTAAGCGTTCTCAGACCAACCACCCCAGGGGAAGAACACATAATTAATGTTTACTTCGAAATACGAGGACCGAATATTAGGAAAATAATATGCGCTGCTCCAAGGACTTTCGCAAACATCATCCAAAGACCTAACTGTTGTATGTACTACATACATCTACCTATATACATGTCACGTTTAACATCAAAGCGCCATTTAGCTTCATTCTTTGGTGGGAATAGATTTAGGACACAACTTGAAACGTTTCATTTATTTAGGCAAACAAAATATCAAATGGTACCAATACCCTAGTATGAAGGTTTTGTATGTCAAGAACTGCACAAAGCAATACGTCGTCATCGTCGTTGCTTTAAAAGCAATGACAACTTTAAATTAAAAGAAAAAAAAACTAACTCGCTTCCATGACGTACCTCCCACCTTTGAACAACACGAGACCTAAAAGGAATTTTTGTTCCTTTTCCTGCCTCTCCGACTCTCTATTCACCATTAGTTCTCTTTATGTTTTCTGCGTTCTTCGGTTATTCATTTAACACTCATCTTACCCGCGCTAGGGTTTGTAACAGAAATAGCTTAACTTACGCTCTATAGACCAACATCCACCTCCGAAACCCGTATAAATCTTCATGGAGGGAGCGCAAATTTTGATTTTCAATTTTTATCCCGTCTTCCCCCCATGCAGGCGGGTTGGTTAAAGCCAACTTCAAGCCCAAGACAACCCACGTACATCCTTTCACATGCATTTTTCTACCTGAGCGAAAGCGGTCCGAAGCGGTGAAAACGAAAAGGGAAAAGGTCAAAATCGGGGATTCCATCAACCTTCCAAAGTTAGGTTGCAATATCCTTCGTGCCCGCCATAATGGATCACTATTCTATGCAAAGTGATACGACGACGTATGCACGAGTGTGTACGCGTATGTGTGCGGCAAGAAATAAAGCTGAAAACACATTTTCATTTATTTCCAAAGCCAATGTGTGTGCTGGCCCGAACCCAGTCGTGGTAAAGTTGTAGCAAAATGCATCGTGCTCGTGCCCCAGTAGCTTGACTTAGTCAGAAAACATCCTCTGCAGGGAATACAAAAGCAAAGAGGGCAAATCGGCCGAACACACGCAGAGGAAAACAAAAAGGAACAACAACAACAAAGGATTCCTGTTTCAGTGTTTGTGCAATGCGAACTCTCAGTCTCAGCCCCCGCTTTGGTAAATTTGATATGTTTCCCCCTCGCCCATTGACAGCAAACCATTCATTTGGACCGCATCATCGGGGGGAATTTTTGCAAAAGAAAAAAAAGAAAATGAGAACGTAACAAAAATAACAATTCAAGTCAACTCCCGACAAGGACGAGCTAAGTTTCAAATTGGAAACCAGTATAAATCATCGCAGAGGATGCATAGCACACACAACTTTAGAGAAACTCACACATTGACAGTCTGGTGTTAAGAGCGAACATACACTTCGTAGAGTAGGTCTAGGTATCAGAATTGCATTTGTGAGGAATTTTCAAACGGTCGTGTTTCCGCTGGTCCTGTTCAAAGGAGGTGGTGGTGAGGAGGCTCGTGCGTGGGCTACGTTAGTATGGAATAGGTTCTTGTTTTTTTGTGGAATGAAAAGGAGAAGACCACGTGCGCCAACAAACAAGAGAACCCAAAAAAATTGAACACCAGTTGTAGGGATATTCGAGCGCAGATAGTGGGGAGCACAAGAATGAGTTCCACAGATTTTGCAGGTTTCTGAATATTTGGAAAACATCTTTTTCGAAGGATCTTTGGTATTTTATATTTGAAGGTAGGTGTGGCGGTTTGATAAAGACAAACCCAATTAGCCGTTTTGTTACCACAAACTCACTTCCTGGGTATTATCGTTTAGTGGGGGAGACTAAATCCAACCTGTGGAGTTCAGGAAAGTTATCAGTTCCTTGATACTTTTCTCAGAGACTTCCTCAAGTGTATTGAAAAAAGGGGCTTCCCAATGTTCGTAGTCTGATCCTAGCTCAAGTCGGACAGGTGCATAAAAAGTGAATTAGGGTTTCTTTGTCAGTTTGCAACTATGTAAGGAAATTCTAAAATTAAGCAGGGAACAGCTAAGAACAATAGCTGGGATTATGGCGGGGCACTGTCTTCTAAGAAAGCATGCTAGGCGGCTTAGATTGGTGGATGTGGACACGTGCAGGTTCTGTGGTGATCTACAAGCCGAGGAAAACATAACACACATACTGTGTGAATGCGAGGGCATATCACAGAATCGTAGGAGGTTTCTAGGGGAATGCTTTTTCGAGGAATTAGGGGAGCTGAGCGGCACAGACCATAGGAAGCTGGTTAAATTCTACATAGAGATTGGGCTCTGTCTAGGAAAATTTTTTAGGTTATTTTTTAGCTTTTTTTAGGTTTTTCTCCAATTGAAGTCTTTCAATTGGTTCCCTAGGGATCGCGATCGGCCCTTCTGGTGCCTAGTGCTGTATGCAAATTGCATACTCCTTTTTAACCTATGACCTTGCAACTGCGGCAGTGGGTATTGTATGGGATTTCCAGCTTGGCCGCATCGTCACCTATACGTCAGTGTCCCGTGATGATCGCTGTTGTTCTTGCAATATCTTTTCGGGTTCTACATAGAAGGTCGGTTGTTTTTGCCCTGTTGTAGTTTGGCCACATTTTTCTCGATATGACGCATGCACTCAGCCTGCTCCATCTGAGGTTGGTTTTCTTGAGGTATTTTGCGGTGATATTTGCCTAACTGCTCCGAGAGCAATGTGGACTGGTTCCGCCAATGAGCAGTGGAGAGCTGAGCCTTGCCTGGCCAGTTCGTCGGCGTGTTCGTTTCCATAAACGTTACTGTGCCCTGGAACCCAGATCAGGGTAACCTTGAACTTATCAAACATGGCCGACTCATTACGGCATTCTACTACTAACTTAGAGGATAAAGTGACTGAAGCGATCGCTTTAATGGCAGCCTGCCTGTGAGTCCGTCTGACGGTGTTGACGATAGAGCTCCCGTTGTTAATATACATGCCCTTCTTTGTACCTTATTAAGTTTGGTTTTATTGTAATTTTACTTTAAAGCCGGCCACCATACTATTGACCCATACGTGAGGATTGGTCGTACCACGAGTGTGTACATCCACAGGGTCAATTTTGGTTGCTGGCCCCACTTTTTGCCGAAGGTTCTGCTTCAGGCATAGAAGGCTATACATGCCTTCTTTATCCGTTGTTCTATGTTTATTTTCCAGTTGAGTTTAGGATCTAGGATAACTCCTTAATACCTAGTACCGGTTGAAAGCGATCGGGGTGTGCCGTTTAGGCGAGGAAGCGTGAAGTCAGGTATTTTGGTTTTGGTGGGGAAGAGCATCAGTACAGTTTTCTCCGGGTTGACTCCAAGACCGCACTTTTGTGCCCATGTGCTAACTAGCTTAGAGCATTTTCCATGATATCGCTAATAATTCTTTGAAACTCAAACTTTTAATGACGGCAATAATTGTTGTCAGGTGTCCTGACAGAATTATCATCCCCGCATGCCATTCTCAATTCGGTTCTTTTAATGACTGCTAGCTTACTTGCGACGGATTACAGTTGGCAGAGGAGAAACTGGCAAACCCCACAGGCGGACCAGTAGGGATGTAGTTATGATTAATTTAGTGCTGATCCTAGCCTCACCGCCATTAAAGGAAGAAGAAGAAGACATTTGGCAGAGGAGGAACAGTGTTCTTGCAGTTGCGCGTTCAAGTTTTGACCAGTTCTATGAAGCAGTTAGTGGATACAAGCAATCCAAACTGCCGTTGCAAGGACACCCATCTACCTTCTATGAGACGATCGAAAGAATATAGTTAGCAAGACTACTACGGATTAAAAGAAGTCCAAGGACTTCACAAATGACATTGTGGATAGGATTTTGTGGCGATTCGAATTCGAAAACAAGAAACTGGGCAGCTAAATTGAAAAGTCTAGGGATAGCCGTGCCATGGGGAAGCTAGGAGGAGTTGAGAAGCGGCTCAATTCGCAATGATTTAGTTAAATTAGCTACGAACGAGTTTTTAACCAGAAGCGACGTATGCGGTAACACATTACACATAGACCTACACGATACTATATAGAGGGGCTTCACGCGGACTGGTAAGTAATTTACCTTAATTATCGGTATCTTTTGAAAAGCTGCGTGTGAAGAGGTTCCTTATCTGTCCTGAAAGGTGCAATGAAAACTGCACCAATAGCTGCACTTGAAATTATACTAAACATTCCTCCACTTCACCTAGAACTCTTGAAAAAAGCAATGAAACACCCATACGCTCATCACAGAAGATGAATCAAATTCCAACATAGCTCACTCTGTAATCCTACGGGAACTCAGAGAACACGAACTACTTGGAATACACCTAACAGACAAATGTCTACCAAGATACAACTTCAAGGTTACATTCCCAGACCGTCTAAACTGGGAACAGAATAAACCTACATTTGCCAAAAATTCTCATGTATGGTACACAGATGGATCGAAAACAAATGAAGGGGTTGGAGCAGGAGTATACGGCCCTCGCACTCAAACGTGCCTATACGCTAGTATGGACACAAGCAGCACCGTATTCCGGGCGCAAATCTACGCGATAGAGCTATGCATTCGAGAGAATCTAAACAGGCTTCTAAAAAACAAAAACATTTACATTCTCTCCGATAGCAGGGCGGCCGCAATCAACGCCTTTGAAGTGACATCAAAACTGGTCTGAGATTGTCTCCAACTTCTACAATTACTAGGCACCACAAATAAAGTTCAACTGATTTGGGTGCCCGGAAACAGTGGATACGAAGGCAATGAAAAAGCAGACGAACTAACCAGAACAGGATCTGCATCCCCATTTATGATGCCAAGACCATTCTGTGGGCTATCAATAAGCACTATTAAAAGCTGTATCAAAACATGGCTTGAGGAAAAGAAGCTGCATTTCTGGAGGGAAATGAAGGAAACAGACAAGCTTAAAACTTTATGCCAAACAGTTCCCACAAAAAAAACGAAACAACTACTACAACTTAGTAGAAGTTAGATTCGATTGGGCATATCACAGGATAACATCTGCAGATTGTGCAACGAAGACGTTGAAACAGCAGAACACATACTGTGTGAATGCAACTGCTTAATCAAAACACGTCAACGTTATCTAGGTAAATTCTACCTTGAAGCAGCAGACATAGCTGCCAGCTCTCCAAAAGAATTAGCCGCCTTCCTTAAAAACAGCGGCATTACGGACGAGCTCTAAATGGAGGATATCACAATAGGCCCACAAGCGGCCGCAGTGATCTGGATACAATATACCACCTCCCCCCAATAATCTAATCTAATCTGTCCTGAAAAATGATCTTATCGAATGCGAAATATGGCCGGTTGTAAATCTCACACTTCAGAGGTTTACCACATCCCTTAATGGAGGGCACTGGATGCTGAATAAGCCAGACGGTTTAAATAAGTAAAAATGATAGCTCTATGCTTGAAACAAAACAAATATTAATAATTCAATGCGAAATAAAGCTAATGTCCTGCCAATCATTTCATTTCGCCTGAAAATGGTTGGAGACAAGGATACATTAATATGACTAATTTCGACCCTCGGATTTTTTTGTTTGTTTTTTTTCGACACCTATTTGACCATTTTAATCCGTTCCTTGCTGAAATAAATTTTCGAAACTGAAAAATGAAAACTGTCTCACCGGGGCTGCACGGTACGAGAGACCAACTCCTTTTTGCATTCGAATTTAACACACGTAAATATGTTACGTTCTCTAGTGTTTCCTATTTGTCGGTCCCTTTCTCTTGTTCTCTCCATCAAAGGGATTTACTTTTACTAGCTACATGCATTAAGAAATGCAGAGAAAATAAAAAGAATTGCCCATTAGTGGCATCCCCAGGATGAACAACCACCCTGGATAAAGAGCAAGGAAACACAAAAAATACATATATATCCCATTGAAATAGTTTCGCCACGAATGAGAAACCATTCATCAAAGTGAATCACATTTTCTGGTCCTGTGTCATACTATACCCGATAATACTCCGCCACTGTACCGGATGAACTAGTGTGTCAGATGCAATATCCTTTTTCTTTCGCACCTCTCCCCGCTGTTTGCTACATATGTTCAAATGTATGCCGGGAATTTCCTACGAATTCAATCTCACATTTCGGGTATAAGTGGGTGGCTGGCACAAAATCATATCTTATCTACAGGGGCAAAGGGATCACATGAGAATGGGTAACTCCAAATGACTGATTCCATTAAATCAGCACTTGGTTTTTGTGATTGTAATGAAATTTCTCGTCATGGGTTGAGTGGCACTGGCTCACACACAGTGAGACAAGAGAAGTGTGCTGCAGAGGTGCTCTAACAAATGTGCGGCGTGTGATGACAGCCAAGTGACGTGCGGTTCTGTTGATGATTGCACACTAAAGTTCCGTGGCGCGGTTTTAAATGTGAGCAAATTAATTGCATACCAAATGGAAATGAAATGAAAAATAATGAGTTGAATGCAATGGGGTGGGATATATTTTTTTTTCAAGGTTTTGGAAAGGATAATGACAATTGAGATGGACACTTGATATGGATGGAAATCCAGCTAAGGGTTTGATTAATTATTGGAGGATCCTTTATTGCTTGCACTGTCGTATTGGGTGGGTGTTTCCAGTTCGCGGAAGGGTACTTTTTTTTAAATTTGCGTCAGTTTTGAACTTATAACCACCATACTCGACAAAAGTGATTGAATATAACTTAAAATTAGCAGGATACTTTTAACGACACAACCCAGCAAGCCCCTGATCGATAACAATCGAACCCCTGACCAACAGCGTCATCACCATCAGGTTACCAACCGCACGACCCATACGAACAACAAATTACTTGGACCAACTTTGTCATTCGCGGTCCTAATTCACATCGGCTTGCTCCAAGAGAAGAAATTCCATTCGGGAAGGCAGTCACTGAGCATATTTTGAGAATTATAACGCAATATACCGACTTCGAGGTTTATGCCAAGAGAACCTACAATTTTTGGAAGTATTTTGTTTGAGAGGAGTTGCTGTCGTTGATTTCGATCCGACCCGCCGACTAGTTCTGGGAGGAGTTGATGTTGTTGAATTTGTCCGATCCGCCGATAAGATTCGAGAAAAAGCTGGTATGTTGACCGTAACCGATCCGCCGACCCTGCCATTAATGGGGTTGGTGTTGTTGACTGTGTCCCACCCGACGACTTGATACGAGGAGATGGTGTTGTTGACATTGGTCCGACCCGGGGACTAGTTTTGGGAGGAATTGGTGTTGTTGAATTTGTCCGACCCGCCGATAAGTTTCGAAAAGAAGCTGTTGTGTTACCGTAACCGATCCGCCGACCCTATCCTTAACGGAGTTGGTGTTGTTGACTGGTCCGACCCCCCGACTTTATACTAGACGAGTTGGTGTTGTTAACTTCGGTTCGACCAGTGAATTATATTCGGAGGAGTTGGTGTTGTTGAATTTGTCCCACCCGCCGATAAGTTTTCGGAAGAAGCTGGTGTGTTGACTGTAACCGATCCGCCGACCCTGCACTTAACGGAGTTGATGTGGTTGACTGTGTCCGACCCGCCGCGGTATCGTTTGATCTTGTCCGACCTGCCTGAAGCATACCTGTCACTATTGTGTCGCCCGTAACCAACTTCCCGTAGACAGTAGTAGGAAAATTGACTCCGGCGGGATTAAACTATGAAGTCTATATGTAGATATCACTAGAGTAGTGAGCGACTATTGTCGCTGGTCATTGCCCTTACAACGTGCCTTCGAATCACCTTAATGTGGTAATTGTCAATCCTATTCGACTGAACCCCATTGTAAGAGGCCGTATTGGGAAAGTATTTGATAATGCTGGCTCCAGGCGTTCGGACGAGCCGAAAGCAAGCCTTAAGGCATTGTCATTCCAAAACCCGGCGCTATATTGAACAACAATCGACAACCATAAGCAACGGTTGGCCTTATTAAGACCAGTTTTGGCGCGTAATGAAGAGTTTCATGCCGCACCCTGACACCAAACAGGTAGTCCAGAACGATGATTTTGTTCTCGCTCCAATTCAAGAGTGATATCTTTGCAGACAACAGTTATGTCGATGTCCACCTTAAAAAAAATATTTGCCAGAATTATGGGACTTAATTTTATTACCAGATTGTCTTATAAAATCGTACGACATTGCCCCAGAGGAAGCGTCGCACGGAAGGGTCGCACGAAAACATTCGACGCGGTTTCGGGCAAAGAACTTCTTGTCAAAAGAAAGGTTCTTTCTTGGCATCGTGGCAACTAATGTTATGAAGAAAGTAAAAAAAAGGCGAAGGGTTGTTGTCAACGTGTTTCAAGGCAATTCCAAGACCAAACATGTGGGTTAATCCAATCAACAAATTACAAAACAAGGGACGCATTCAAACCCGATTCAGTTGTGTCTTAGGTAGATAAATGAATTTGGCTTCAGCTTAATAAAAGAACCTTCTTCGTAGATTGTGTGTCTTCTAGCATCATCAACGTCATTCGTCAACACGGCCAATAAAAGTAACTCATTGCAGCGCCATCAGCAAAGCACAATCTATTTCCCTATTATCCCCCCAACTCCTGCAAGAAAAAAAAATATTTAAGTCATAACAATTACGGTTAATTCAATAGAAATTGTCAATTGGCAAAGCGATGTTTTTTATCTCCTTCTTTATTATTAGCTTTCTAACTCTCACTGACGATTTTTATTTTTTGTGCCATTACGAGTTTCTTATTGATTTCTGGTCTAGTATTGTCGTCCTTGTTGTCCTGTTTAACAAACAACAAATAAAGCTGCATGTAGAATACCAAAGAGGAAACGAATGGAAACAAACAAACAACGAATACGAAAAAAAACACAGTACAGAGAATGCAAATAAATAGTTGAAAGATATTATTTTTCCTTTTGCGGGAAGAGAAAGAGAGAGAGGGCGCCAACGCTTAAGCATAGAAGAACATTTTCTATATGTACGTAAGATGGCGCAAAAAATTATCGACAAGGAAAACAAATTGGATGGCAAACAATTTTCCAATTTTAGATTTGATTCCCATCCGCCCGCGCCTTTCTCAAATACGTACTACATTGTTTTGTATGTCGCCCACGTTCCGATTTTACATTCACCTCCTGCTGCCCGTCGTTGTCGTCGCACCTCACCCCACCGATTCGATGTCTTTAATCTTCCCATTTTGTCTTGAACAGAAATTTTCTAACTCTTAACCATTTCTCCCAATTGTGTTCCACCGCCACCAGAGCGTTGTCGTCGTCCTTCGCCCTATGACTTTTGGCGTGTTAGATTACGTACATATTATGTATATGCAGTCGATATCCTTGATTTGGATGGAGATCGTAATTTTCAGCACGGATGGTTGGATAGGCAAATTAAAATTCTCCTTCAGTCATTCAGGGCTGGCTGTGCATTCTGTCCCTGTAGTCGCATTCACAGGATACAAATCAAGAATGAGGAATTCAATTATTTTGGTAACGATTGATAAATTTAGCAAGCTTCCTATCCCTACCCTATACCGTATGTATTTTCTCCTAGTATCCCTTTCTCTCCTCATTTTCATTGTTTTAAAATAAGATAAAAGGGGAGGCATTTTTTGTTCTCCATCTGTATCTGTATCTGCAGACAGAATTGAAGGAGATTCAATTTCAATTACATTAGACGACACTGACGCAAATAGCTAATGAAATAAATAACAGCGTGGAATCCTATCACGAGATTGCCAGCCAGCGATAGCTGCATAAGAAGCGAATTTGAAATCTCTGCTCTTAATAATCGTCATCGGCACGGCATTTATTTTGAAAATCAATAGCGTCAATCTAATGGATGTCATGTATACCTATACATAGGTTTAGGTATAGTTGGGAGTCAGTCTTATCCTGGTGGTGTCATTCTTTTTTGTTGTCCATTTCACAAAGAAAGAGTCGTCAGGAACTGTCGAGCTATTAATTTCTTCATGTCATCATAATTAACTAATGTGGACTGAAACATGTACGGAAGATATACGTACTCTTTCGAAGGACAGACACATTTCAAGATAACAGATAATTCGGAGGTGATTAAAGAAGTAGTCGTTCAGCGACAGAGTATCGCACCCAACATCAGAAGTACAGCAGTTGGTAGTAAATGCGAAACAATTGGCTTACAAAACGCCCATGGTTCTATGCTCAGATGTCTTTCTTTGGATCTGACAGTGGATAACAAACTCGTTTGTATCCGATGAACAAGACTACGGCTGATGTATATATGTTGTTAAGATGGTTCTGGATCAAGTTAAGCTTCCGTTTGACAAAAGATTTAATCTTTCAGGGGTGAAAATAGGACGGGGAATTAATGAAGTAGATACATGAAAGATTGACAGTGGTAGGACATGGTAATTGGCAGGCATTTTAACTATCGACTTACTGTGTAGCCATACGAACTAATGTTTAAAATAATACAAAAATAAATATAAGGCTTTAGCGGCCAAAACCTAGGTTGTTCATCCATTTTTTTTAAATACCCCTGCCGACATGGCTGACACTGCGACCTATTCATCTATTTCATCCTAAGGGTTTACTATTCCAAGAGACGTACCGCTTCTCTTGTGACCCAGCATATGCTTGGCAGCAGCATTTCTCAACTCAGCTGGATCACGTATTTCTCGGTGGAAGATACGTCTTCTTAACCAATTTACAGAGAATGTGTTCGGAGGATTGATCCTCTTACAGACAGAACCTACATTCTGTCTTTGAGCACAGGTTCAATTCTGAAGATAATACTTCAAGCCACCATGGCAAGACAGGAAGCCCATAAAGCTCCCTAATTGGTTTGTCTATCTAGTATACGAATTACCTTATACGAGTAAGGCTTGATTAAAACCTTTTGGATTGTCTGAGCCCGGGAACATTTGTCCAATGGGCTAGAAAAAGTAATCTATTATTCCTAGAGCGGTAGTAAAGTTAACTCTGAGCTAAACCTTGTCTTTGCGTTTATAGACTATATTTTTTTATTTTTTTTTAAGATTCTGGCTCGCCAAGGCGATTAAATAGGGGGCACTTCGACCTAAAAAGAAAAGATCTTTTGTACCGTATGGGCCAGAAAAATTTAGACTAGTACAGTTTCCATTTTCCGTGTAAAGCAGACAATTCTATTAGTAGAAGAATTCTTTATGTCCTCGGGGCTCATTTGTTCCCTGAAAAAGATCTTCTTTCTAATTCCGTTTAGGGCCGGACATTCACATAAAATGTGTTCAGCTGACTCGTCCTCTTCAAGACAGAGTTGGCACTCAGGAGAGTCTACTATTTTCATTTTGTGTAGATGATATCTTAAACCATGGTGGCCAGTAAGGTAACCTACTAAGTTTTTGATATCATGCCTGCTTAGGTTTAGGCATTTGCTGGCATTTTGATTGAAAGGCCGAATGGCTCGTTTGGTCTGTCTTAATCCTAGGATGCTTTCCCAAAGATGGATAAATTTTCTATGTTCCCAGCTTTTTATTGCTGCCGTTGCTGCTGATCTAGGAGTGCAGAAGAAGGGTTCGGGGCCTATGAAGGGTGTTTCCGAACCTTTGCTGGCCAGTTCGTCGGCCTTTTCGTTACCTTCCACCCCGACATGACCCGGAACCCTTGGTCTTGTTACTTGTTCCGAGTGCCTGTAGGGTGTTGAAGCGTACATGACTGATTTGGAGTCAATGGTATGCGAGCTAAGGGCGTTTATAGCTGCTTGACTATCCGTGAATATATGGATGGTTGCACCTTTTATAACAGATAAATTTATGTGGCTAGCGCATTCTTGAATGGCGTGGAGCTCTGCTTGAAATAAGCTGGGACTTTTTCCCATGGGTATCGTGAAGCGTTTGTTTGGTCCGTATATTCCCGCTCCTACATTTTAGAACCATCCGTATACCACTTTATGCCGTTGTGGCTGCTTTGTGGGTTGTTACTAACCCATGCTTCTCTCTTGGGGATCTCCGTGGAGAACCGTTTATTGAAGCATAGTGTTTTATGAAGTTCATGTTGAGTTCTGGCAGTTTATCGAGAAGGGTCTTAAGTTCCGGATGATCGTTAAGGCTTATCTCGTTTAACTGTATTTGACTTATTGCACTACGGATCGCCACTTTTTGGATGTATATGTGGAGAGGGGTAATTCCTGTTATTGCCTCTATGACAGCCGTTGGACAGGTTCGCATGGCTCCGGAGATACCAAGGCACGCAAGCCGTTGTACCTTTTTGAGCTTCCCTATTGCGACCTTTTGTGTGGATTTTGTCCACCATACAATGGAGGCGTATGTTATAATGGGTCTTATCATCACTGTGTAGATCCAGTGGACGATCTTTGGAGAGATTCCCCAGGTTCTGCCATATGTACGCCGACAGGCCCATAAAGCTCTGTTAGCTTTAGTGATTTTGTTGCTGATGTGAGAGTTCCAGTTTAGTCTTTTATCCAGGATTACTCCAAGATATTTGACTTCATCGGAATACTCAATGGTCGTACCATTCCGTGAAATCTAGGCTAAGCTGAGATTTCTTCTTTTTGTAAAAGGAACTATGATAGCTTTACTGGGGTTTATGGAGAGATTTTCATTGGCGCACCAGTCTATAGCTATCTTAAGGGCGGGTGATAAAATTCCTCCTTGTGGACAGCCTGTTATAGCTGATACTGATACTGAAGTCTGTCCTGACGAAGCAGTAATTTTCCGACTTTCGAACATCGCTTTTATCCAGTTTATGGTGGGAAGGTCTACCTTTCGGTGAATTAAAGCATTTGATATTGAATCATAACCGGTGTTATCAAAAGCACCCTCTATGTCAAGAAAGACGCATAGTGCAATTTCTTTGCAACGGTAGGCGTTTTTTATGTGATTTGTTAGTTTTAACAGGGCACCTTCCGTTGATTTGCCTTTTTGATACGCATATTGACAGGGGTGTAGAGCCATGCTAATAGTTACGCATTCTCTGATATGAACGTCAATTATTCTTTCCATTGTTTTCAGGAAAAACGATGTCAAGCTTATTGGACGATAGGATTTAGGTAGTTCACTAGGTTTGTTACCTGGTTTGGAGATAAATACTACATTGACCTCCCGCCAAGTACGTGGTATGTAGCCCCAGTTGAAACTGAACCTAAATAAGGCAATCATGTTAGGCAGGAAGAATTCCATACCCTTTTGAATGAGGGCTGGAAAAATTCCGTCATTTCCTGGAGCCTTGAATGGTTAAAATGAGTTTATGACCCATTTTACATTATCTGGACTAAATAATTTACCAGATAAACTATTATTTCTGCTGAGGTTAGTTGGATATGAAACCTCAGTAGTGTGATCCGTTGTGTGATCGACAATTAGGGAACCAGGGAAGGGAACTTGCAGCAAGGTGGTGAGAGTTTCTTCCCGGTCGCTTGTGAATGTTCCATCAGATTTGATGAGCAATCCCATGCAGTTTGAAGGATCTTTTGAAAGTGCGATCTGGAGGCGCGCCACTGCTGGAAGTTTTTCCAGCTTTTCGCAGTTTGCGCGCCATGAGGCCGTTTTAGATCTTCGCAACTCTTGGTTGTATTTGGTTAACAGGGATCGATATTGATCCCAGACGCCGGTGCGTTTCGATTTGTTGAATTGTTTTCTCACCTTCTTCCGGATAGTTTCCAGGTTTTCGTTCCACCATGGTACGCTTCTTTTCACCATGGTGCGCTTTACCTTACAACTACTCTTAAAGGATGAGATAATGATGTCGTTAAGCTGACATTGTGCAGCGTCCGCATCACTGTATAGACTATATACAAAGAGCTTGTTGTGTCGGCGCAGGGACATAAGTCCTCAACTCTTTGTTCGGGACTTATGTCCCACTCCGGTAGGACATTGCCCTGTTTGGTATCTCCTTTTGATGTTTATGACGACGTAGAGCTGTGAAATCAGAAGTAGTAAACAGTGCAATTTGTGTGGGAGGACTGCTACCCCCCTGCTTTAATTAAGTAGGTGCGAAGTTGGGTATATGCAAATTTTTTTTTGGAATCCATGGATTTTCCGCGACTCCAACTGGAAGAGTTTGAACAAAATATATCCATTTTTCGCAAGGATTTCACGAAACTTTTCATATACCTAACCTCGCTTCTTCTTCTTTTAATGGCGGTGAGACTATGATCAGGACTAAAGGGATCATAACTCACACTCTACTGCATCCCTAATTGTCCCTGTGGGGTCACCCAACCTCGCACCCACTCTAAATGCAGCAGTGAGCCCAAGAACATTGAATTAGAAATTTGGTCTTATTTCGTTCGGCGTTATTTTACGTCACGGAGTTGGACGACAGTGCTTGAAGAGCAGCTTGACTATCCGAGAATAAGTTCCAACCATTTGTGTGCGTGAAGACATATATTTGGCACGAATGGAAGGGACATTTAACAGCTGCTCATAAAAATCGATAAGCTTGGATGTTTGTCAAACTTTCGCAAGAGGTTTGGCAGAGGAAAAAATAAGATAAAGTGTTCGCATATTTTTAGTTGACTGCGATTGACAACATTCTCCGGAATCGTTCGTTCACATGAGCACACATTGGAAAAAATAATAATAATCATAATAATAATCAATTGACACTCGCAATAGGAGTGTTAATGTATTCATAGATCTGCTCCCCTCCACCTGGTTGGGCATCATGTTGTCACGAGCCAAAAAGTTGATTTCAAACTTTATCCTTCGAAAATAAATATTTAATTCGATTCTTGCTAAAGATTTCTTTAGGTCTGTAAATTGTTAGTTATTGTTACGACATGACTAGGTAGTAAGACCTGGAAATAAACTTTGATTACCGCGTTCAGTTGATGACAACTTGAATGCCGTAATAGTATAAAAGGTTCACGTGTTTTGAGTCATTGTCGTATGATCATCTGTGAAAGTGATTTTTAATCGATGTCTTAACTAAACTGAGACATTTTCTGATATTGCGCTATGGAGTACTGCAGCAGACGGTACACCTATACGAGAGACAACTTAAAGCCTGCACATTTTTAATGGCATTTTTTCCCACCTACATTTATGTTAAAATAATTTTTCTCATGGTCTGGTTTCATTTTGCACAAAGATTAAAAACCATCATTTCTTATTATCTGCCAAGCAATATTGACATAAAACAGCAACAACAACAATCAGCCTCCATTTCTCTCCGTTAACAAATTCCACGTTGTGACATTATGATGGCCAACATGAATATTCTTTCATTATCATGCCACAAAACAAAAATGTTTACCAATCCCCTTATCTCTCCTATAATTCACCAAAAAAGGAACCAGTTCTCTGGCAGGTGGGAAGACCAAAGGTATGCCAGACAACTTGCCAAAGTGACACACACAAAACTCCAATAGCCCATCATTGTCACGTTATCTTAATTAATGCCATTGTACAGCCCTTCCCGCCAGTGTGCTATTTCCGAAAGAAATCTCTCCAAACAATGATTGTACCACTCGAAATCTCGTCTCGAAATGTCCTATTAGCCAAAAAAAAAAAGGTGGAAACAAAATACAGCATGTCAGGCAAAAAATCCAATGTCCGAAATAAAAAACCCATTCCATTTGACTGTAATCCCTTTTTTCTCGTTTCATTTGCAAATATTATTACCCCCGACGGGTCTTGTAGCGGGCCCCCTCTGGTAAAATGAAATTGTCGCGAGGTATATCTACAAGTCTGGTAAAACTGAAGGGGTACAAAAAACGTGCCATCATCCATTGAGTTGTCAAAAACACGAAAACCAATCGAAAGTACTTTTTTACTCTTTTGTGTTGTCAAAAAAAACTAAATTTGCATTTTACAATTGCAATCAACAACAGGGCAATATCAGCGTAGGGCACCACACCAACAGGAGGTACGGGTGGGTTCTTGTTCCATGGACTAGATAAACACGTCCAGAAATTCGTGGTTCAAATATATACCTATGTATATTTTTTATTATTTGAGCGATAATTTTTTACATTCTGTTTTCTGCTGTTTCACAATTGGCTTTGTTATGCTTTCACGAGTAAGGGCGGCCCCCGCATGCGTTATAATCATGTGAAACTGTATGGAATATAAAAACGGTATTGCGGCTTAATTCAGAGCGACAGTGAATCTATCGAAACGGACATGATAATGAGTGAATTTGTAAATTGGTCAGGGTGCAAATTCATTCAAAGGATTTAAAAGAATTCAATTTATTTTTTCCATTATAAGCCTGGGGTTCGTAAGTTGTGAAAGAGCTTACGAATTCATCAGTTTTTTAAAGCTTGATTATAATATCTATACAATGATATACAAAAAAAAACATGGGTCATGTGGTCTGCTGCGAAGTTTGGCCTGCGGGGCCTTATTTCGTTTTTGAAAATTCCTAAAGATTAAGATTTATATTTTTGTTAACTTCAAAGCACTTAAAAAAATATTGGTTGCAGTCTTTCAAAATAATAAGCAAAACAAATTTGGGGCACTCCAACTTTGCTATATCCAATCAGGCACCTACTCCAAATCCAACAGCAACCCTGCCAGCAGGGAATGTAGTTTAATTTTGAAGCTATGTTGGAAGAAATACCAGGGGGCCTTGTTTTCCTTTTTCCATGGTAATATGTCCAGTTTTTAAAGTCGGTGAATAGCAGGAAAGCGTCTTAAGTCTCTTCATATTTATTACAGTCTTTGATTATTTGCTTAAAGGAAAAGTGACGGATCCCAAAGTGCAGCAGTTATTCTTAGCTGACGATGGAACCATCTTTAGCGAGGATTACACGTTCCTGCAACGCGCACTTGATGTATGGATGGGTGGCCGTTTTGGAGTGATATAGGTATCGAATTAGTCCGAAAAAAAGATCACTTGTGCTTCCCGCTCTCTGATCCATTCCGACCTATTCCAAACATTTATATGAATGGAAGGTTATTCCCAAGTGCGAAAAGTTCAAATATCTGGGATCTATGTTCAAAAGCAAAGCAGCGGCGGATGAAGTGGCGGTAAAACTCAGCTATCTTCTATGACCGAAAAAAGCCCCTAAGCTGTAAGGAAGGCTCTACACCGCTGTTGTGCGCCCGGCGCTAACTTACGGTTCAAAATGTTGGACAGCGTTTAAAAAAGAGAGAAAATTAACGGCAGCTGAGATAAGGATGCTTCGCAAGACAGCAGCAGTAACACAAATTGATTGAATAACAAGTTCCAAGATCCGAGGAAGCCTTTACGTCAACGAACCTATCTCGAAGAAAATGGAGCGCGACCGTCTTGTTGGTACAGTCATGTTCAAAGGAGAGATCCTACGAACCCTGTCAAAAGGCAATATCAATCAACGTTTCCATATAAATGCGAAAGAGAGGCAGGCCTTAAAACTCCTGGATAACACAAATGCAGCAACACCAGCATTTGATTGTCCTGAGCGACGAAGTGATTCAAAATCGGGAGGTTTGACGTTGTTTTTTTAGGTCGAACCGGGGAACCTTACAAGCGGGCGAGTAGGGATGTAATGAAGTGGAAAGGCTTATCATCAGTTTGATCGTGACAATAGCCGCACCTGATCTGCCATTCAGAAGAAAGGTCTTAGGGTAAGAAAATCAAAATGTAACGCTTTTGAATCAAAACTCGATCTACGGTTAACTTAAGGACATCTCACTATCGCAAGGCGAAACAAAGCGGCTGGTTTAGATCAACTGCTGGCTGATGATAACTTACTGATTGAACTTGCAATTTGAAAGTCGTATTTCTTCACTACTACTAGTTAGGTTAGGTAAGGTGGCTGTTAGCTGAAAGCCAACACACTTAGACCAATGAGGTCCGTTGTGATACCACATGGATCGGGAGTTTCGAGCACTACTCGCTAATGAAGCGCGATAGACTTCTAACGTCTGTGTTAGCTAAGTTACTTAGTTCATTAAGGAAGAAGGCTCCTAAATAGAGATTTCTTTTGTGGGAGAGTGCAGGACATGTACAGAGGAGATGAAGTGTAGTCTCCTCCTCCTCCTCATCCCTGCAGCTTCTGCAGAAGTCATTTGAATCGACGCCAAGCCTTTTTGCGAGCTTGCCTATTAGACAGTGTCATGTGATGACACCTATGGCAGAGCCAATGTGCAGTCGGTTAAGTAAGATCAAACTCAAAGAGCGTCGCAGATACAGCTTTGGCCAGATAAGCTTAGTCGCTAGACACGTATCACTATACCTGTCCACCTAAGGTTTGTTCTGTCGACTGCGGATGGCTTGAACATAAGTTTGCAAGTAGCGATGGGCATACCTAGAAAAGCTTTCTCCGGTAGAAGAGGTATACGGTTCCATCTTTGGCGAGTTCGTCTACTACTAGTAAAAAATAAAAAAAAATATCTTAAACGTAAAGTTTAGAGCAAAAAACCCCATCAACTGTTGTTATTTTCGGAAGTTGAGAAAACGTCTAATAACTTTTGTTATTTTCGTCGGAAGTTGAGGCAACGCCAAGTTGACTACAACCTGCAGATTGTCAAATTCCCGAAGTCTACTATTTAACTACGACTGAAGAAAACTGAGTCAGCAAGTTTAAAAAAAGAAAATGGCCCTAGGATGTCTAAAACAATGCATGTCTCGATTTAAGTATTAGCGTACAATCCAACTCATTACAGGGCGTAGGAGTTTTGTTTTCTCAATAATCAATGAGAAGTTCAATTGCGCTTCCGCCATTGCAACACATAAATTGTGAGGAAAATTAATTTCCCTCACCGTTTTTGTTTCTAAAAAAAAAACATCTACTCCAGTCATCCAATACTCGCCCACCCTCACTCACTCTGCTTTAAGCGCGCAAAGACAATGAATTATGATGAGGGATCTTTGTGAGTAGGACGAATAGATAGAAATGCATGCAAGGAATATGGAATTGAAAAATTCAATAGGACGTTAGCGCTACTTCAGTCTTGGGGTAGGTAAAAGGTCCTCTCCCTTTGTCTCTATCTCTATCCTAGTTGTAGATAGATACTAGTAACATCATCATTGATAAATGTCCCAAGCATGGCATGTATAAGTGAATTATCATTTTATATTTTCCCACGTTAGTTCTTTGTGTATGCTATTTTATCCTTCGTGCATATATTCGGATAACAGTGTGTATGTGCAAATATTCAATTTCAATTCGAGTTTCTTTCTTTTCTCATCGCAGTCGTTTATTCCTGGTGCAGCCCCCCGTTCCTCGATTGCCCATTCATATTTTTGAAGAATCCCTCTTCTTTTTGGAGACGAAGATAAATGGATGTTCCCCAAACGCCAGGATGGTGGAAACAGTTTTTCGTCCAGTTTAATTTTTTTTTTCTTTTTCTTACATTAGATACGGATATTATTTTTAGGGTGTGTCAGCTAAAGAGGAGAAATTCTTTCTAAGGAAGTGTAATGAGAGTGTACTCGAGACACTAAGTACTAGAAGTGTATTGGCATCCTTTTTTCATGTAGAAAATCCTCCCTTTTTGAACTTACAACGCATTAAGAGCAGATGGTTCCTCAAGGATGTACCTATTTTTTTTCTGCGTCACTCTAGAAGTTGGAGCAATGCCATAGTTTAATTTATTTCCTTGTGCGTTTAGTATATCGTGTCCTTAGGGTCAAAACTTTAGTGAAAGTAGACCGGCAGTACTGTTAACTTGCCAATATTCCTGTTAGGAAAGTTTTGCTTTTTAACGTTTTCATTGTTGGCTGAGGGAGGGGAGGTGAGTAATTTTTTTTTCCTCCAGTTGATCAATATTCAAAAAATGACCATCTTAATCGAATTCTCTGTCAAGTGTGTTATTGGAAGCTGGGAGATTTATGGGCTATCGGATCCTATATTCGGTGTGATATGGACATTTATTCGATTAAGTGCTTTTAACAGAAGGATGAATGACTTCAAGTTTATCGAAAGGCACTTAACTTAACAAAAGCCCCATCTTTCGCTGTTTTTTTTTTGTTGTATTGAATTGAGTCCAAAATTAGTTTCGAAAAATATATATACGAATCTACAGCAATGCTCTGGGAACTTGATGCCCCGCAAAAGTTTTTTGGGAAGTAAAAGTGAAGTGAATTTAAAAAAAAATCGAATATTAGCTTATAGAAACTTCACCATCAATATAGCGCACATAAAGAAGGCCCTGTATGGTATCTGTCGTAAGTCTGAAAACTTTCGTGGCTCTTGGTCGAAGTACAAGAATATACGTAGAGAATCGAAACACGTCTTTAATGGTTGAGGTGCTTCTAGGGGCGGTATTGACGCGAAGTTGGGTGGTTCTGAGGAGGTTTTGAATTGAAATGTAAAGAATTATGTTACTTGTTGCAATGAGTGGTTCAAAGACTCAACAAATCGAAAAGCGGTTGGGCCAGTTGTATGGAGATGAACTGAGTTGTAAACGGTCCACATCTAACTTCGTTTCTAAGTTTTAAGACTGAAACTATGAATTTATATATTAATGCCTTGTTCGTCCTGTACGGCGAGGCAATGATGAGGATATCATTACCCTCTCACTCCACCGCATCCTTACTGGATGGATCGACTGTGTGGATCAGAGTTTCAACAGGCCGAACGCTAATCTTATGCTGGTATTCATCGATTTGTGTGACGAGTTTTAAAGCTTTCCTCTTTTACACAATGCTGATACGGGCATGCAGCCATTTTTGATTATTGGCAGATCTTCCTTTTACAACAACTGTAATTTGCAGAACTTTTTTTTCTTTTGATATATACACTGCAGCGGCGAGAAATTGAGTCGTCGACGACTCGGACAATTTGTTCACACAGCTTGGGCATGCAGATGCAGGTGGTGAATAGTCATTGGCTGTCCTGTGTCGCCCAACGGGAATATTTCCTTTTGCCTGCAAGGAACTCGGTTTCTTTTTAGTAAACAAAACAATGTAGGGAGTGCAGTGGTGTGGATCGGCGCCGGCGATAAAAAGAGCACTGTATGTTTTTTTAAAACATGTTTTCATTTTTTGGTAGAAAACTAAACTTGTGTGTATACCTACTACTAGTATACCTAGTTTGGAAGCAGCTCATCTGAATTATTCCAAACTTGTACCGGATTTCGCTATCTTGTAACTTCTTCCATCTTGTTCAGAAGAAAATAGTGCGCAGGGCCGGTGTCAATACGAAAGTCACTATATTGAATAGATCCGTCCAGCTACATGCGGATGATGTTGACTTCATCGGTCGGGTCGTTCCAAGCGTGCCGTGTTAAAGGCTGCTAGGGTGATGGCACCAGTAGTCGGCCCCTTAACCCTGCAGTCGTCGCGCGGATTACTATTGCAATCCACCAATGGAAAATTGAGAATTCCCGGAAAACTAGTGGTAGTTATTTTTTGTCTCTTTTAGTACTTACAGTTAAATAGTTTGTGCGTGCGCTCAGTGAATCACAAGTCCCGGTCGTGTGTGGTTTTGTCACGTGAGCGCTGTGAAGTTAAGTGGAATACTATTGTAATCCGCGCGCCGACTGATGTAAGTATTTTTGTCAATTTTTTTTTTTTTTCTTCTTCATAATTTCGAGTTATTTCATAATGTAATAGCTCATGTACCTATACGAAATTGGTTGGTCTTCAAGTTAATGAGGAAAGGACCAAGCACACGCTATCAACAAACAAACAAACATCTGTCCACCGCAAAACGTCACTGTTGATAGCAAAAATTTCGACGTAGTTAAGCGTTCATCTATCTTGAAGTAAGCATGAACTTCACGAATGGTACCTTAGTGGAGATCCGACGGAGAATTACCTTAGGAAACCGCTGCTACTTCAGTTTAGCGAAACAAATGAGCTCAAAACTAAAATAAATGTTAGGCATTTACGGCCTTACAGGGCCTGAAACCTAGCCTCCCCAACCATTTGCTTGTGCGAAGTGGAAGGGATATGGATGTAGTCCAAAAAGATAAATCACGTCGGCTACATTGGCTCTGCCACATTGAGCAAATGAACAATTATGCTACAGCCAAGAGTATCTTCGACTCCCAGCCCCCAGGTTCAAGTCGGCACGGAAAACCAAACCTCCGTTGTTAAGACCTTGTCATCGCGGATTCCAGAGCGCCTGGTATGGACAACTGGAAGCAGCGTACCCGGGATCGCAGAGGATAGAAGGCTGCAGTGTCTCAGGCAGTGACTCTTCACGGGTCGGGAGCCCGTAAGTAGGACACTAAACATAAAGCAAGTTTTTCCTCGTTAAAGTATGTGTACCTTACAAACCTCATCAAATACATACGTAAAGTTTTGCTGTAGAAAAATACGTCTGCTTTTTAAGCACAAAAACTATTTTAAGGAAATTTGTTCGTTAAAATTTATAGCACAATATACGAGTATCTTTTATTTATTAATTCCCAAAGGTAAATTACTATTTCTCTATTAGATTCGATATTAGACAAGCTGCAGAAGCGCCTTCTTAGGTAAGCTCACTACGCGCACTCTAAGAGTCTTATCTGACTAAACCGACTGCACGTTAGCTCTTCTATATATGTCATTACAGGGCACTGTCTAAGAGGCAAGCACGCATCAAACGACTTCTGTAGAAGCTGCATGGACGACGAGGAGGAGGAGACTATACTTCACCTTCTTTGCACATGTCCTGCTCTCTTCCACAGAAGAAATCTCTATCTAGAAGCCTTCTTGCTTAGGGAGCTAAGTGACTTGAGTAACACTGACGTTAGAAGTCTATCGCGCTTCATAAGAAGCGGTTTAACGAGTAGTGAGAGAAACTGCCTAGGTCCGTGTGGTATCACGATAGACCTCACATTGGTTCTCAGTATGTTGGCTTAAAGCTGACAGCCCCATCAACCTAACCTAACCTAGACGATCAAAAAACAATAAGGTATCTTAACTAAGTATAGAAATAATACCTAGAATTTATCAATTTGCTCACCTTGCTAGTTGGCCAGCTTCCATGCAAGGGTGGGCTTAGAAGATTACTTCAGCGATCTCTGATAAACAGCTCTTGTCGTAGACTTATTTCTGGTCCAAAAAAATCCACAGGACGTAGAGCAAAGCAGTTTACCTGGTCTCAACAGGTAGGTAAGGTAGGTTTTTCCAAATTTAAAAAAAAAACCTTAGAAACATTAATCAATGCCTATCGCATTCTCAATCAAAGGTCGAATGAAAAACGAACTTCACCTGATGTGTTGAATTTTTAAAACTTTTCTTCTACGTGAAAAACTCTAAAATGTTAAGAAAGCCGAAAATATTATTCTCTATGACAACGAATAAATTCCAAAAATCCCTAAACTGAAATTTACGATGAATTCAAACGGAGATAAAACAATGGAAAAGGATTTCACCAAAACGGATCATTATAAAGTTTTCTATAAACGGCACTGGGATGGAGTGAAGGAGAATACGTCACGGCACGAGCTGTAGGAAACGACAATTTCCCTTCGCAACAGTATTACGTTCATACATGTATGACTCTCGGTTTCTTGTATCTACTTTTTCATTAATTCAAATATTTGTTTGTTGAACTCTTCTTGGGCGGAACTGCGAGGTTAACTTTGAAAGGATATGATATAAAAGTGACACACATGGAACAGTCTGCAGAAAGGATGTAGATATGCAGGAGATTTTATTAAAAATTTATACAATTAAGTAATGGTGTAAAGAGAATCAAAAAGAAACACAAAAAATAAACATATCTACCTATTTGGACTTTTACTAATGTGTAAGTGTGTTTGGCTTTCATGATTTTGAAAAGTTTAAGAACATGAAGCCAGTTGATAGAGAAAGAAATCTAATTGCAGTCCCATAGATTTATGCAGTCATCATAAAACCGGTAACTAGAAGTTTCCAAAAGCTCGAAAATTGCTCAAGTGCTGAGTGTAATTCAAGGTCGGCCTTAAAAACAGAGTATTCGTAAACCTCTTCCTTCATCTTCTTAATCTTCGTCCGTAACAGCGAAGTTATGATCTGGATTAAAGGGACCACAACCCTCCCACTTAACTGCCTTCCTGCTGTTCCGTTTGTGGGATACGCCCGCCGCTTTGACTTCAATAAACATTGGAAAGCCTATCGGTTTCGGATCACATTTTTGCTGAGGCCAATCGACTGCTGATGTTATTGCATTTATGTGATAGAGAGGATTATGGGCTTGACCCGTCATAACGATTTCGACACATGCATGCTCCTGTTATTGACTGTTTGATCGTCCTTTTACGGCACCGATAATCTCCAGTCGTGTCAACCCACGGGTTTGCGTTCACACTTGTGGGAGAGTTTCAATATATTAAAAGGCCCAACTGAATGTTAAAATTGCGTGGAAATTTATTCATCCTCTAGTCGCTTTGAACAACAATCATCGTTTTTAAGGGCGCCGCAGTGATATTATTACTGATTGGATAAAAAGCTGATTTTCGAAATAGCCGCTAAGAGAGGGGTGAAATTCGTTCGCCAAAGTTCATCCTCAATGCTCAAGGGCTGCTTCTTGTGGATGACGAAAAAATGCTACACAGATGGCAACAGTATTGCAAGGACTTCAAAATGAACAATTTCCTCGGATATATTTTCCGAGAGTCGTTATTTGAAAAGGCCTTTGATAGACAATTAAGGGACATATTATGGGCACCGCTAACACAACGAGGAGTTCAAGAAACCAACGTACGGATTATCATGAACATGTATGAGGGAGTAGACAAGAGTAAGATGGCCCGTTAGCGTCACCGAGGAGTTCTCAATCAAAGTCTGGGTACACCATGAAAGTGTCTTCAGTCCTTTAATATTTATTACAGTCCTTGATTATCTGCTTGAAGGAAATGTGACGGACCCCAAAGTGCATCGGTTATTTTTTACTGACGATGGATCCAGGGTATCGAATTAGTCCGAAAAAACAGAACACTTGTGCTGCCTGTTCTGTGATCCACTCCGACCTATTCCGGACAATTATTTGAATGGAAGAGAGCTTTCCAAGTGCGACAAGTTCAAATATCTTGGATCTATGATCAATAGCGACATTAAGCATCGCGTAAGCATAATAAGAATGAAGTGGCAGGAAAACTCAGTCAACTTTTGTGACTGAAAAATACCCTCTAAGGAATGCCATTACCGCAGTTGTGCGCCCGGCGCTCACATACTGTTCACAATGTTGGACAGCATACAAAAAGTATGAGGGCAAATCAACGGCAGCTGAAATAAAGATGTCGAATGACAGCAGGAGTAACAAAGACTGATCGAACAAGAGGTTCCTAGATCCGAGAAAGCCTTCACGTCAGGGAACCTATCTCGAAGAAAATGGAGCGACACCGGCTCAGTTGGTACTGTCAAGTTCAAAGGAGATATCCTACCAATCCTGTCAAAAAGGAAATATCAACCAACGTACCAATGCAAACGCGAAAGAGGAGCAGGCCTAAAAACTCCTGGATCAGACAATTGCAGCAACGCCAGCATGAATGGCCCCAATGACGAAGTGATTCAAAATCGGGAGGCCTTGTCGTTATTTTCTGATGTCGAACTGGCGAACCCCACAGGCGCACCAGTAGGAATGCAGTTAGGTGGGAGGGTTATGATCCCTTTAATCCTCATCATATTTGAGGAAGAAGAAGATCAACGTTATGGAATGTTTCGCCTTTCCAAAGAAAAATGAAAAATCACATTTTTTTTTTTTTTTTTTTTTTTATAATTTGCGTGCGCTAAAGGGATTTCTTTTTTCTGTAGTGACACAGTACCCTTATAATGGTAAAACCACAGCGCAGGCATTTAGTTTGTTGCGCAAGTAGCTCCCAGCAATTCATTGCCTATTTTTGGGTGCTACTTACTGAAAGAATAGAAGGATAGGAAAGAAGTTTGGTGCGATGGGATTTTTTTTTGTCCTGGATTCGTTGTTTTTTTAATGTTCACTCAAGGTCAAAGTGTGTACCTACTCAAAGTTGTGTTTACCACGTAAGAAGAATTAAGATTGATTTCCGCTGAAACCCAAAACATAACGTCATGATAATTTGTCGTTAAATCCAATAACAAATGGAGAGAACCTTTCAAAAATCTCTAAAAGCATAAGCAACCGAGACAAGTACTTGTATCTAGTCTTAAAAATAAATAATTTCTAGACTTTTTAGAAATGTCTACGGTTTAAATCCAACGAAAAGCATAACAATGCGCTTGTACGCGAAATGTGGTTGTGCCAGTCGCAAACAATAAAACAAATTGTTGACGATTTGTCGTTATTAAATATTTAATTTATTTGATTCTTTTCATAAACGCGCTGGATGGATACATGGTCTACCAAAGCACATTTATAGCCTTCGACATAGAAAAACTGAATAAATTTGTGAATTTGTGCTTTTGGTGGGCGTACCTACCTACCACAGACTACTTATAGGTAGTCTGTGCTACCTATACCTATCTATAGGTAGTCTGTGCTACCTACGAAAAATGCTCAATGCGAAACGCCTTTATTTTTAGAATGTCTTACCCTGCAACCATGAAGCGTGCATTCGTTGATCCAACATAAAAATTCAGCATACGCCAAACTCATATCTACCTAACCATGATGAACTCTCACCGCTGGGGTTAACGGACAAACGTAATTATACTTAAGAATCGATTTCAAATAATTCTGATTAGAGACTTTCCATTCATTTTTAACTTCGTATAAAAGGTGCATGGGTAGATGTTTAATGCAAGTTTTATTGTAGGCAGAATCAAGTAAAAGAAAATAATAGCTCACCATTTAATATTTCTTTCATATCTAGCTATATGCGCTTTCAACAGTGGATATCCTTCTTAAATGCAGGAACAATCACTTTCACAATAAAACCAAAACAAAAATTAACACTTCATAAAAACACTATTCTTGCCTTTGAAATTTGGCAGCACTTTGAATTGCATTTGCATGCTCGGCCTTTTGCAAAAAACTTTATTTTGAATTTGAAATGAAACAAAAAAGGCAACTGAAGAGCGAAAAAAAACACAGACACTACGAAAACTGTTTTCTGACGCACACGAGACACAACACACAAGAGAAAGAGGCGCGAAAGCTAGAACATTACTTATTTTCACTTGCAATTTCGTTTCACACAAGAGAGAGACAGAGCGAGATCGATTACATTATTTACTTTCACTTGCAATACCGTATGAAATCGCGTCCGCCTGCGTAGATGGTCGAGCACTAACTGATCAGACCAGTGCTGCCATATTCTTGAGAGCGAGTTATCATACAATTTGCTCGTTTCTATCCCACCAGAGAGGAAATTATCATACGCTACGCTACGCAAGGAATTGTCTCGTTTTTAAAGGGATGCGTCCATAAACTACCCAAAAAAAAATCGTTGCTATCTGGCAGTTCCAATGAATGTCAAAAAATGTTGTGTTGTTTTTTACAAGATTCTCTCATCTAAAAAAGAAATTTCCCATCAAGAAAAACATTGTTCTGAATGTGATATCTCAGGGTTTACTAGGAAAGATATGTATTAATCTTTCACACACGACAAAGTTATTTTTTTTTTATTCCTTATTTAGTTAATAGTAATTTTTTATGAATTTAAAAAAAATACATTGAAATAAAAACAAATACTCGTACATGTACATAGAAAAACGAAAATAAATTTACATATGCATCAATGTAATTAAATTTGTACGTTTGGTGAATTTTACATATGTTTTTTTAAATAACCAAGGAATTCTGATTTGCTCCAGCTTCATATTTGCAGTATATAAATTCTGCACAAATAAAGGGTCTCTCATTAGCGATTTGACAACTTTAAACTTCCAGTGTGAACGACTATTTCCGTTTGGAATAACTGCACAAGAAAAAATCACCGATTACCGAACTGTCAATGTCAAAATATTCAGTGAAATTAACATTTTCATCATGGTGAAGTACACGAAGGAACAACGTTTACAAAAATAAAAATTTACTACCGAAATTCCGAGTCGGTGGTCGCAACTTTAAGAGCGTTAACGCCAATTTTCGGCCGTAATTCTCGTTCCAGTAGACAAGCAATTCACAGTCTAGTTAAAAAATTACGACTACGTTTCACTGAGTTCTCAAGAATAGGGCCTCTCTCAGACCACATTATGGCGAATTTTACGTAAGGATCTTGCCCTTCCCCTTACAAGATCAAGCTGACTCAAGAACTAAAGCCAGTTGATCATATGAAGCGACGTACGTTCTCGAATTGGGCTCTGGGCATGATGGAAGAAAATGAAGAATTTCATCGCAAAATCATCTTCAGCGATGAAGCACATTTTTGGTTAAACGGCTTCGTCAATAAGCAAAATATGCATTATTAGACAGGTGAGAACCCTCATATGCTTCACGAAACAGTACATCATCCGCAAAAAGTCACTATTTGGTGCGGTTTTGATGCGGATGGCGGTTTTTTTTCGTCCATGAAAATTACCGTCACGTTACGGTAAATGGTATTCGGTACAGAGAAATGTTGGAACGTTATTTATTTAAGCAATTGCATAAATTGGATATCAGTGATATGTGATTCCAACAAGACGGTGCCACAAGCCACATAGCGGGTGCATCAATTGAGTTATTGAAGTCTCAGTTCGGTGAACGTTTTATCTCGAGAAACGGACCCGTCTATTGGCCGCCGAGATCGTGTGATTTAACACCTCTAGACTTTTTTCAACAAACCGTTAGAGGAGCTCAGAGCCAATATTGAACGAGAAAAAAGCGGCCGTATTGGTCAAAATGTGCGGCCGAGTCATCAAAAATTGGGTTCAACGTATCAACCGCTGCTTACGTTCCCGTGGTGGACAAATGAACGAAGTCGAATTTCACTCATAAATGTTTTGATAGTAGTTTAAGCCAATCAACATTTTTTTTTGAGATATCTCAAGTAGGCCCTTTATATGTATTTAAATTGAAAAAAAAAAACAGTTTTGAATATATATCATTTATGTAAATACTTACAATTTCGAATAGCACTACAACAAAAAAATATTTTTCACTGTCACTTAATGGTTTGAGACGACTTTATTCTATTTTTAATTTTCGATGATTTGATTGCCTAATGCTACAGTTGCATTACAATTATTATGACAGTTGACAGAACGATCAACGGTAAATCTAAAAATGATTTTTCAAAGCAACGAATGAACGAATACACAATGGGCGCATTCAATTTACAAGTCAACTACTAGTGACTACTATTTTACCTTTTCTCATTGATCAAATAACTCACGTGACCATCGCTTGGCAAGTGATAGGCATTTAATTAGTAGTGAACTTGCAGTTGACTTGCAAATTGAACGCGCCAAATGTTTTCGCGCTGAAATAGAGTGAGTGTGTGTGTGTGTGTGTGATAGATGTATGGAGGCCCCGAGTTGCTGATAACAACGAAAGTACTAGATTACATATGATGCCAAATAACTATTTGAGAAAAGCGAGTAGTTATTTCTTAACGTTGCCTTAGTAAAAGATTTTTTTTTTTTAAATATGAAAACTATCATACATTTGGCGTATGATAATGATTTCCAATCTTACATCATACACAAGCTACGATTATCTTACATGTAGCATAATTATCATACGCTTGGCAGCCCTGGATCAGACTATGATAGTGATAGTGACAGTGCGAGTGATACAAATATTATGATATTTGAGCAGGTCGAGTTGACAGATGCGAGCGGAGTGTCCCACCCAAGGTTGGTGAAAGTGCAAGTGCAAGGCCGCCAGTTTTGCAATTTCAGAAATAAGATAATGTCAAAATATTTATTTACATTAAATTTATTGGGTGCGCGAACGTTCAAGTACGATTAAAGTGAAAAGTCATTGTGAAAATTGTTTCGGGTTTTGCGATTTAAGTGAAATCTATTGGGGTGAGTGTTTTTATACGTTTTTTTCATACTAAAATACTGTAGAAATATTATGTGATATAGAATCTATATATATATGCAAATATACAGATATTGTATATATACATGTATATGTATATAAAATCAATTGCCGTGCGCTAGCCTCGCAAAAAGTCGAGAACGCCTCAACCGATTTGCCTGATTCTTTTTGTTTGGATTCTCTCAATACTGGGGTGGCTTAGGAAATTAAAAAAATTAAAATAAAAACCCAAGGAAAATCAAAATTGCTTTTTGTATGGAGAATTGGAGAATGATTAGAAATAATTAAGAAGTGAAATGATGTCCGTTGGTAAGGGCATTACTTGAGAACGCCTGGACCGATTTGGCTAATTTTTGTTGAAAAATGTTTTGTAATAATGCGAATAAGGTTTTACCGGAAAGACAAATTGGAAAAGTTGCCGGGAAAATTGAGAAATTCGGGAAAAGCCGATATAAAATTTCGTATGGAGAATGATTGGAATGAAATAGCAATGATTAAGATGGCGTTGCGAGACAAAATGATCAACAACCCTGACATGTTTGTTTATTACTTATCGTGTTTGCTCTGCGGCTCCATCTTTTTTTCCAAATTGAACACCGGAAAGTTGTTTTTCTCACATTGATACTAAATTGGCGTGAAATTGGTTGGTCTTGAAGCAAATGAGGACAAGACCAAGTAGGTACATGCTATCAACAAACAAACATCCGTCCACCGCCTATGACAAAACGTCACTGTTGATAGCAATAACTTCAAGGTAGTTGAGCAGTTGGATGTTGGAGTAAACATCAACTCCACGAATGAAAACTTAATGGATATTCGACGGAGAATTTCCTTGGGAAACCCCTGTTACTTCGGTTTAGCGAAACAAATGGGTTCAAAACTCCTCACTCGAAGGACAACATGCATCTTTGGGAAACCGCTGCTACTTCGGTTTAGCGAAACAAATTGGTTCAAAACTCCTCACTCGAAGGATAAAATCCATGCTCTATCGATTCCAAATGCACGCATTTTCGACAAGACAGCTTGATGCCAAACTCTTGCAAATGCCTTTGAAATATCAAGCGCAAAAAACTTACTTGTTTTAACACCCAGGTGAAGAGATTTGTTTCCACTATTCGGTTAGATCAGTCATCAAATAACCAGAAAACCATATACCTACCTCCGGTCATAGAGAAGTTTTCGAGAATCAAAATATTTCATGAGCTGACGGTTATCAGGTTTTCTATGACCTTAGAAAGAAGGGACGCAAGTGCAATTGGTCAGTAGGAGGAGTGAGAGGTAGATTCACCTATTTTTGGAGACAGGCTTTTCTATCTTCTCGGAAAGAGCCCTGAAGAATAGGATAGATAGAAAAGAATACGCAATGGTTTTGCCACCTCTTCAGAACGATATTGATATTGTATGATCAAAATGCTCATAAAAAGTCCTTATGGCTGATCATCCTATTAAGTACCTAACTGATTTTGAAGTTTATCAAGGACAACAGGCATTACAGGTCTGGAAAAAGTAATTACCGCGCATTTATAACTATTCAATTGCAAGCAGTTTGAGCAGCACCATGCATTCAAATTATTGAAATCTACTCGTATTTGCAAATCGAAGCAGTCAGCCACGGTCTTGATTGCCTTAAATAACTTGACAATTTGACGCCTTCACCACTGAAGGAAGATCATTAATGAAAAGCAAAAAGAATAGAGGACCTAGGTGGCTGCCTTGGGGAACCCCAAATTGGTTTAGTATTTTAAACGATATATCGAACAAAATTTTTACAAAATGAAACCGTCATCATTGTTCATTAAGGTAGTTGATAATCCACTCGAGAAGGGTAGAATGAAAGCCCAGGAAGATAAGTTTTTTTTAATAGAAAACGATGACTGACGCTATCAAAAGCCTTGGACAAAAATCCGTAAAAATAACATCAGTATGATATTTGTTTTCCAGGTTTTTTTTTTTGAGAAATTTATAAAAATCAGGTATCAGGTTAGTTGTCTTGGCCGACTCTGAACAAATGCAAGCTGATAATAAGGTATATGAATCCGCACAGCATTTTACATTATTCTTTTCACAATAGACTCAAAAATCTTAGGAAGCAACTGCAGTTTTGCTAGGGGTCTATAGTTTGTGTGGCCCGATTTACAGATGGGAGTGATGAAATCCCACAAATCAAGAAACTCACCACCAGATTCAATGATAATATGTCAAGTGTCAAGAACATTCATTTCATACATCTGAGTAGGAGAATTTTTTTTAGCTGTTTACGAGTCTTACTCTTATGTGTTGTATGATCAGAGAAAGCGGCCCCAGGTATCGAGCAGACGGTTACCCAGTTATTCTTGCCTAATTTGTTAAGTCTGTGCAAGGCATTCTCACACGAGCCTTGACCTAACGACAAAGGTGTCAAGTGACTTGATGGCGAATAAACATATGAGCATTACCACCATGTTGGGGCGTCCGCCATATTGGATTTAGGACAATAGCTGTGTTTAATGAACCTGAGCTGCACAGAAAACTAGGTACAGGATTTGGTGTTCCATGAGTAAAATCTTGCCCCAAAGTGTTCTACAATCTGTCACTTTGTGTTCCATGAAGCGGTGTAGATTAATTTACCAGAAGATTTTCGGAAACTTGTTTGGAGATAGGACAATTAAGGGAAATGTGTCAAATGAATGTTGAAATTTCAAATTGTACTGATGTCAATTCATTATATTATTTGTTTGGCATGAGATATCGTATTTCTTCTTAGTTTAATCGAAAGAATAGCATGAAATGAGTTCAAATTATGATCAAATCGACATCAGGCCCAACATTGACAGTACATTACATAATTATAAATATACTAGCTGTCCCGTGCTCGCCTTGCTTCGCCAGTCTGCCACTTCTCAAATTTAAAACAAAATACTTGCTGATAAGAACTGATAAAGAAAACGTCGAGTGTGTCCCTACTAATTATATGGATATACTCTGAGTGTGACTCCCTCTCAATCTCATTTACCTTTCATACTCTATCTTTCTCAATCCCATGGCCATACGCCATAAAAAAGCAACACAAACTGCAAAAGGTGCTTAAAAAAAAGAAAGAAAGCACATTGCACAAAAGGTACAGGTAGAGAAACAGATTTGTGCCGCACACACACACATTTTCCTCCACTGAACGCTGGGAAAATCCAACGATCCAAATTCAATCGAACATTTTACTTGTTTGAATTGTATAAAATTTATAGTTTAATGTTTATTGTTCAACTTCAGGATAACCTACAAAGATGATTTATATCTTAAAATCTTTGTACATAATTGAACTTTATATTAAAAAAAATCCTATTTCATTTGGATGAGTCATTCCAAAGCTAGGAGCCAAAAAGCATTTGCGAGTTACAACTTTTCTTAGATATCAGCTTAGATCTCCGCTTCTGGACAGCGGATGAAGCATTTTCCCGCGGTAAAAAGTAGCCTATGTCCATTCTCAGGCTCTAGACTATCTGTGTACCAAATTTCATTTAAATCGGTTCAGTAGTTTTGGCGTTAAAGCGAGACAGACAGACAGACAGACTTTCGCATTTATAATATTAATATGGATTTTTAGCATCGCGCTCCGGCGTTCTACTTCGGTTTGAGAGACCCCTTATGCATCGATGATTGCGCGTGTAGAAATCTGCATACAGTAAAGCTTCCAAAA
This sequence comes from Portevinia maculata, assembly GCA_949715645.1. Taxonomy (NCBI): domain Eukaryota; kingdom Metazoa; phylum Arthropoda; class Insecta; order Diptera; family Syrphidae; genus Portevinia; species Portevinia maculata. The sequence goes on along the minus strand of OX454528.1, from coordinate 4,244,012 downwards.
AAGGCAAACAGGTTAGCCCAACTTTGAAGATATTAAAAAGAAACAATTGAGCCATTCAATTTCATACAAAGTCGTGTATAGCGGCATCTTTGCTTTTACTTCAGATCATATTATCCATCTCAATACTTTTCTGATTGTAAAATATGCTCTTTCGAAGACAAATTGATTTTATTCAATGGCCAAAATATTAACGTTGTGTGAAATATAATCCCCTGAAACCTTCACTCATGATTAACAAATCCCAATAACCAAGCCGACATAAACCTCATCCCGAAGCGGACCCTCTTTTGGAAACACATCCAATATCGACAAATTATTTCAAGATCAAGCCCATTCAGGCGGATAATTAGTTTCAGTTGCATCTAATGAGAACCCTACAAATCTATAAGACAATCAATAACATAAACAATACTAGACTCATCCGAAATTCCAAAAAAAAGACGCCCAAGGACACACCAGATAATCGAAGCTAACAAGGCAATTGAACACAACAAGTAAACGGAAAAAATCCATTCCCAAAAACTTGACGCCCTACAGGACTTCCGATCTGTTCCACGAAAAACATCTGTCACCTGCCATTGCTGCTGTCACTTCCAATTCGACTTTTGTCCAAAAAAAAATTAGCCAGCAGCACAAACCAAATTAATGAGCGTAAATTCAGAGATAAAGATATAGGATTTCAGGAATCTACGCCACGAATTCGAACCGAATTCGAAATTGATTGATAGAACTTGGCGCGATAATTTGATTTTATTTCTGTGGGGAGGTATTTCCATTTTCTTGAATCATTCTTCGTTATCCTTTTGCAGTGCCCGCCGCCGCACCGCCGGTCTTACCGTTCGCCTTCTATTAGTGTCGTTATTATATTCTTGATAATGATGCTTTAATCCACTCCACACTTGGTGGTGTCCGCTGAACTTCCCAGGAGGGAAATGTTTATTTATGCATTAATCAGGAAAATTGATTAGAAATGGATCGGGCAGGCGGTCTCAGGATATAGCCCGGTTTTGGGAATACCTAATGATGATGCTATGGTTGGTTGGTTAGCTCCTGATGATGGCACAGGAGACGATTACGACCTTATGTTCGTAGGTAAGTGATGTTTCTTCACGTTGTTTTGGGTACTAAAGTCTTTTAACGTATTTGAGGGATCTTGACATATTTTAATGGTGATTAAATGCGAGATGCAGCCGATGTAGTAGTGTAGGCCGTCATGAATCTGATTCATCTGACTTATTAATAATGCCATGATTGGCATTGAATTTAATTTAAATGAAATAGAATAGATGCGGACTCTGTGAACGTCTCAAGCCGTTCTGCAACACACTAATCGGCACGTACCAGTGTGGCTTCCGGCCCCGGCAGATCGACCATAGAAAAAATCTTCACACTTAGGCAAATCCTGGAAAAGGCCAATTAGTTTCAAACCGAGATCCACCACATATTTATCGGCTTTAAGGCCGCATATGATAGCATTCATCGTCAGGAGATCTACGTGGCGATGGCCGAATTCGGGATCCCGGCAAAACTGACCCAGTTGTGTCGCGTGACGCTGGAAAACACGCAGTTTGGAAGCAGCTCTTCCGAATTTCTCCAAACTTGTACCGGGTTTCGGCAGGAGATGCTCTATCATGTGATTTCTTCAATCTTGTTCTGGAGAAAATAGTGCGAAGGTCAGGTGTTAACACGGAAGGCACCATCTTCAATAGATCCGTCCAGCTACTGTGGTAGGTATGCGGACGATATCGACATCATCGTCCGTTCCCAGCGTGCCGTGTTAGATTCTTTCACCCCGATTGAAGAACAGCCGAAATTGGTTAGTCTTGAAGTAAAGGAGGAGAAGACCAAGCACATGCACAAACAAACATCCGTCCACCGAATAGGACAAAACGTCACTGTTGATAGCAATAACTTCGAGGTAGTTAAGGAGTTTATCTACGTATTAGTAAACATCAACTCCACGAATAAGACCTTAGTGGAGATTCGTTGCAGAACTAACTCAAGAATAATAATAATAATATTTTGTTAGGGTATATTACACTGCGACCTATTGGTCTATTGTGTCCCCTTGCTTGTGCCTCGGAGAGGTTCGTGCCCTCTTTCAGAGCCTCTCTTCTACTTCTTTGTGAAGCATGTCGAGGTATTGCTCTGGTTTATCCTTGGCAGGTCACACTCCTTAGAGCACAGCGTCCAGTCCAGTTTCTTTGATGAATCTGAGAATGAGCTGTGGGTCCATGGTTTGTATGTCGTTGTCTGTTATTTGGTGCCTGCCCAAATATTTCATCCTTTTGTGGGCCAGTGCCCCACAGGATTCCAGTATGTGGTCTGGAGTTTCGGCGGTTTCACTGCATAATCTGCAGAGCCCGTCCTCCGATATGCCCATTTTCCTCAGGTGCTCCTTGAGTCTGCAGTACCCCGTGAGGAGGCCTGTTAGGATTCTTAGGTTGTTTTTGTTAAGGCCGATATAAGCTTTGAATCTCTTTTGGTTGTAATTTCCTAAGAGTTTCTTTGCTTGCCTCAGACCTTGGAGGTTGAGAAAGGCTTTTGCCCTTGTTTCTTCCTCCAGTCTCCTGAACTCTTCGCGTATAGTGTGTTCTCCTATCCCGCAGAATGGTTCAGGTCCTATGAAGGGTTCCTCTGCCCCTTTTCTTGCCAGAGAGTCCGCTGCCTCATTGCCTGTAATGCCAACATGGCCAGGTACCCAGCAGATGGAAATTCTGTTATTCTTGCCTAGTCTATTCAGTCCGTGTAGGCATTCCCACACGAGTTTTGACTTGATGACGTAGGCGTCAAGAGCCTTTATGGCTGCTTGGCTGTCAGACATTATTGCTATGTTGCAATTCCTGTAGTTTTTCTCGAGGTTGATTCGAACGCACCTATCTATGGCACATATTTCTGCCTGGAAGATGCTGGTACATTTGCCCATAAATTCGTAGTGCTTAGTTCCTGGCCCAAACACTCCTGCACCAGTTCCCTCCTCGGTCCTCGAGCCATCCGTGTACCACTTTGTTGCGTGGTTGCTCAGTCCATAAGTTGTGGATTCATTGCTCCAGTTCTCCTTATTGCTGAGTTTTGTCTGGAAATTCTTTTCGAAGTTGCATTTCCTGATGCTATCGTCCCTAGGTATGCCAAGAAGTGGGAGTTTTTTGAGTAAGTCACCGTGTTCTTTCGAACCGATGCATTTCCCTCTCCCAATTCCCTCCTTTGCCATCCTAAGGATTGTTTTGTCTGCCTCGTTCATCACCATGATGTGTAGAGGGGTCAATTCCAATAACACCTCCATGGCTGCGGTTGGGCAGCTACGCATTGCTCCGGTAATGCACAGGCACGCCAGTCTTTGCACTTTGCCGAGTGTTTCTCGTGTTGTGACTAGACTGGTTCGTTTCGCCCATGCTACCGCTCCGTATGTGATCATTGGTCTCACGATTGCAGTGTACATCCATCGCAGGATGTTTGGGCTGCATCCCCATGCCTTCCCCGCTAGGCTCCTACATATCATGAGAGCGCGGGTGTAACTCAAGAAACCGCTGCTACCGCGGCTTAGAGAAACAAATGGGTTCAAAACACCTCACTCGAAGGACAAAATGCATGCTCTGTCGAACCTTAGGTTAGGTTAGGTAGGCGGGCTGGCTTAGTGCCACACTCAGGTCAATACTGGCCCATTGTTATGCCCATCGGGGGAGGATGGTTGTTGCTTACTCATTTTTTTTCCCTGTCTACTAAAACTGAGATTAATTACTCATCGTGTTGTTAGATACGAGTACAAACCATCCTGTGGATTTGGTGAAGTTCATTATCCTGTCTATGGTTTGCTGGAGAGCTCGTCTAGGTCATGGAAGAAACTGTTAACTGCTGCCTTATTCATTGACATAACAAAAGCCTTCGATACCGTCGATCATAATATACTCCTAGACTAACTGTATAAATGTGGATTTAGAGGAGTAATACATAATTGGTTCTGCTCCTATCTATCTGAAAGAGGGCAAAGGGTCAGAGTAAATGGAGAATTCAGCTCTGTGCATTTCTTGTCATTAGGTGTTCCTCAAGGTTCTGTGCTTGGTCCAATCCTTTTTCTAATTTTTATTAATTCGATTTTTTTACAACAATTCCGAAGTAAAATAATAGCGTTCGCTGATGACATGGCATGTGCTTTCCAAAGTGATTCTATGTTAAACCTTTTTGTTGACATAAACCATGATTTGGAAGTCTTAAGACATTGGTTCTCAATGCATAAAATGATTATTAGTGACAAAACCAAAATAATGTTTTTAAATGTGCGTGGTAAAGAGGTGGTTTTCGGACCTTTCTTGTTTCATTCTACAAACTGTACTAAATTTATTCATTGTAAACCCATCTGTAACTCGGAAGAGAACTCTCAGTCATTTTTTGAGGCACGTTGTTGTTCAAATCATTGTTTCAGTATTGAGTGTGTGAAGTCTTACAAGTACCTTGGTATTTTGATTGACTGGAAGATTTTTTTTTTTTTTTTATAATTTGCGTGCGCTGAAGGGATTTCTTTTTTCTGTAGTGACACAGTACCCTTATAATGGTAAAACCACAGCGAAGGCATTTTTAGTTTGTTGCGCAAGTAGCTCCCAGCAATTCATTGCCTATTTTTGGGTGCTACTTACTGAAAGAATAGAAGGATAGGAAAGAAGTTTGGTGCGATGGGATTTTTTTTTCTCAACAGGTGGCGCCTAAATTGCTTTAGGGAGATCAGTTTTTGTTGTGTGTATTCAATTCATAAAAATCATGGCCCTGCCAATCACTTAGTGAATACACTACCATCGCACCATTGCCACCTGCAAGATGAATTGGTCCGGCCATACGAATGCACTTAAGAAGTATCTTATGGCTGCTACAAGGCAATTCTACTTGTTAAATCAGTATTGTTCCAGGGATCTTCTTGGGTGTATTTATTATGGTTTGGTGTATTCTAAGCTCGAATATGGTATAGTTTCATGGGGTGGTACTCATAACAACAAAATTAATCCGCTTCTACGAGTAGTTTCTCAAAAACATGTTATTCGTGTTATTTGTAACAAAAATCGTCGTTATAATAGTTTAATGCTTTTCAGAAGTCTCAAAATTTTACCTCTGAAACACTTGTATTTCTACAAAGTTTTGAAAATATTTTTCGCCAGATCTGGCCATCTATTAAGCAGGTGCTCTTCTAGCTACAGCCTTAGAATAAATAGTCAACATCTTGCTCCAGTACCAAATCACAATCTTCAAATATTTCTCAATTTTCATACGTCAATTGCTCCTAGACTATTTAACAGCTTACCTATTAGCATTGGAATAATTAGAAATGAATCCATTTTCCTCAAAAGAGTAAAACTCTGGCTCTGTGATCTAAATTATAAGGATATCCATGATTTGCTATGTTTAATTACTTAAGTGTTCTTTTTGTGAGTTTTTCGCTTGTGATCCATGTAATCACTTTACTTTGGCACTTTCACTATTTGTTACTTATGTATTATTAACAAAATTAAATATAATTTATAAAAAATAATATTGTTAGATATTATTAATTTCAAAATCTTGTCGTAGCCCCACTTCATGTTATTATAATACTGTTAAGTTATAACTCCTGCTTTCGCCTCTAGTTCCGTATGAACTATAGATTGCAGATTCTTAATTAATTTAATTATTGATCATTGTATTTGTACCTAGTCTTATCTGTTTTATGTTAGAAATTGATAAAGAAAGTAAATAAAATAAAATAAATAAATAAAATAAAATAAAAAAATAAAAATAAATAAATGTCTCTCCAGGAATCTGTACCTGATGTGTTGGAGACCCGGGCTGTGACATAGAAAGTGGGTTGTATTCTGCAGAGCTTCCTCGTCGCCACAGCCTCGTTCTCAGAGTTCTTCTTCCGTCAAGCGCAATTTCTTCATGTGGTACCGCAGAGTATTGTGCCCCGTTAGTATACCTACGAGGGTGGATAGTGATTTCCTATCCTTTTTCATGAGACTCTCGGTTCTGGCTCCATTGAAGGTTGGCCATAGCATTCTTGCAGTGCGGCAAGTATCCAGTGCCGTCCATCTTAGGTTCGCCTCTCTTATTGCCTTTATCCCTGCTTTAAGCCTGAGTGTGCAAGGCGGGATGAGTACAGAGGTATCAGCTTGTTCTGACACAGCTGCCGAACCTTGTCTTGCTAATTCATTCGCTTTCTCGTTGACTAGAATGCCTTCATGTCCCGGAACCCAGCAGAGCGATTACTTATGCAGTAAAGGATTTTATTGCTGCCTGGCTGTCGATAAAGAACGTTATACCATCGGATGGTATTGCCCTTACCACAGACTCACGGGCTGCTATTGTCACTACCAGGACCTCTGTTTGGAAGACGCTGCTGTGGTCTGGGAGGCGTATCATTTTTGATATGCCCACTGGTGCGGAAAAGACGCCTGAACTAACGAACCTTATAGTGTCGACTGCTGGACGATAAGTAGAAAAGAGGAGCTTATATTTGGTTCTTTTGAAAGAAAAAAACTCCGTCGGATATTTGGTCCTTTGTGCGAGGAGGGCGAATGGTCGAGAAGATACAACCGCGAACCCTATGAGCTGTACCAAGATGTGGATGTAGTCCAAAAACCTAAATCACATCAACCACATTGGCTCCGCCACATTGAGCGAATGGGCAATAATGCTCCAAGGGGATCTTCGACTCCCAGCCCCCAGGTTCGAGAATGCAAGGCAGACCGAGCATCCATTTTAAAGACCACGCCATCGCGGATGGCAGAGCGTCTGGTATTGACAACTAGAAGCAGCGTGCCCGAGATCGCAGAGGATGGAAGGTTGCAGAGACTCTTCACGTGTCGGGAGCCCGTTAAGTAGGTTAGGTTAGGTTAGGTTACTGGGTTGACGGGGCAAGATAATCCTGCGCCCGTCACACTTAGGTCAATGTAGACAGTTTGCGATACCCTGGAGGTACTCGTAAGTAATGATTCCCTTACTTGGAACCAATGAAAAACCTATGAAAAACCTAGCGGGCTTACAAACCATCCCGATGCGTTGATGCACTTGCGCAAGTCGTTCACAGACTTGCCGCTTCTAAGTCCTAGAAGAAATATCGGCAGAGGACATTGTTTCTAATATGACAGAGTGCAGTGCAGTGACAGAGGAAATGAGGGGTATCCTCATTCACCTCCTCGTCCCCGCATCCTCTGCAGAGTTCATCTGTGCTGAGTTTCAATTTCTTTGCATGGTAGCCCAGCATGTTGTGTCCGGTGATAACACCTATGAGAGAGGACAAAGAATTTTTGTTCATATGAAGGGTTCTCTCGGTCTTTCCTTTGTCATATAGTGGCCACATTTTCCTGGTAATGACACATGAGTCAAGGGCACTCCATCTTTCGTTTGCTGCCATCAGTGTTTCATCACCAATCACCCGTTTAAGGTAGAAGGGTGGGGTTTTTAGTGTAGCGTCAGCCTCCCTTAATTCAAGGGAAGATCCTTTTCTTGCCAGTTCATCCGCTCTTTCATTTCCTGGGACACCACCGTATCCGGGAAACCAACAGAGTCTTACAATGTGCTGCGTGCCAAAAACCCGCAGCTCTTAGCGGCAGAAACTTACATGCTTCGATTTTAATTCCGCTTGGCTGTCAATGGAGAAGGTAATATTAGCAAGTGGTATTGCCGTCATTGCAACCCGTCTAGCGGCTGTTGTTACCGCCAGAACCTCAGCTTATAAGACGCTGCTGTAGTCGGAGAGACTGATCGAGCAAGATATTCCGAGTATTTCGGAATAGAAACCCGCGCCAACGCCAGTATCCATATTGGAGCCATCTGCACAGATGGGGATCGTTGCTTCATGAGCTGGTACTTGATTCTCGTGGCATTTTTCCCTGCAGGGAAAAGATACAGTGAATGGTCTTATAAAATCTAGTTGGGGAGTAATGTAGTCTGTGCATACATTACCACCTGTAAATTTCTGTAGAATCTGTGCATGTCCTGTTGTACTGGGTTTCCAGTTTTCTGTTTGGCTTAGCTGCAAGGCAATGTTTGCTGCAGATTCTCGTACAAAAAGGTCTAGAGGTTTAAGATTGAGAATTCCCTCCAACCCCGCTGTAGGAGTGGTTCTCATAGCCCCAGTAGTACCAATACAGGCAAGTCTTTGGACTCTAGTCATAGTCTTAAGTTTGGTAACCTTGCGCAACCCCCGCCACCAGACTAAATTACCTATTTGTGAGTATAGGTCTTACCACTGCGTATCAGGCACATGATAATTTTGGGACTAGGACCCCAGTTTTTGCCGAAAATTGTATTGATGATTATTCATGTTGGTTATTCCTGTCTCATGGATCGTAAAGTGAGGAATTGCAATTTATTAAGGGCACTGGATGTTTGAGACTAAAACAAAATAAGGTACGTAGAACAGTGACAGAGATAGGCGGCTCAAAATAATCCCGATGACTAGATATGTAATATTTTTTGTCCGACAGACAGCAACTGTATCTGTTAATGATTAATGCAGAGGGTTAAGGCCGATTTGGATTACCAATTCGTAAACATGTTTAGAAGCAGTTTATTTTTCTTCATCGTCGCTTCTAATTCATCTGCAACTTCTCTATTAAGCCGAAATTGAGGAACATACACGATTGTTCTATCCCAAATAACATTCACTTCATATCCCTGTGCCTTTTTAAATTATTAAAAGTTCCCACAATATCTGCTTTCTCCCGACCCAAACCATATGAACTTTAATTCACTTTTACACCCTCATTCATTTGAATATCACATTACCTACCATGTCTAACAAATGGGATTAATATACAAAAGCCAATAATCATAATTGGTCGCATAATGTCCACTCAAATAGGAAAATTGGGTCGTCCTTTGCATCTATTGTAGCTGGAAAGGATCCACACAAAAGGATCGCTCCGGCGAATGAAACAAAAAGAAAAAAAAATATGGCATGAACCACAAGTACCAATTGTTTTGCAACAATGTTATCACTGCCACCATACAAGGGCGCACAAAGGACACTCAAATAAAACGTGAACAATGCGATTGAAGAAATTCTAGAAAAGGATGAGCCAAACCAAATCATCGGCTGAGTCTCATCCTTCCTTTAATCAATATCGCCCGATGGCACATGTGGCAGAAAGAATATTCCTTTGAAAATTGCAAAAAAAAAATGTATTTACTCAGACTTCAAGGGGGGAATGGCCTGGCCAGTGATGACGACGGAACAATTGTGAAATTTCGATGCAACGTTGGGAAGGAAAAAAAATTTCAGTTTATAGAGTTTCACGGTGCGGCCGGCGACAATAAATGCAAATAGTTACTCAGATGTTATGTCAACCGGTTTATTATCCTTGAACTTACTAGATTAAATTGAGTTATGAACGAAGAGAAAGTTTTGCAACATCCTCCTAATATCCATGTAATCATGGTTATCCGTATCGTCGTGGTGCACATAATCAGATTGTCCTGCGAATAATACACAGGAAATTGTGAGCACTGAGTGTACATTCAAAAAGTTTACCGCAAAGCAATGAGAGCCACCATGATGATGATGATGATGCCATGCCGTTGGCCAGCATGAAAGGACTGTATTATTTTTTTGTTCCTTTTGGTATAATAAGGATATAGCCAACGGTCTTTATATAGGTATACAGCTAGTTGTTTTTTTTTCCCCGTAAGTCTGACTACCGACAAATTTTAATACGAGATGAAAAGACATAGAGAATGTGTTTTGGGATTTTGTGGTTTGGTCTAGGTGGTCTGGTGCTGATGGTACTGGATTAGGTTATAAGGACGTGCACATAGGGGCTATATACAAAGTTAAAAAAACAAAAAAACTGGCAGCTGTAAAATACCCGAAAAATTCTGTTGGCAATGTATCCTATCATTTGCAAAGAATTAAAAAATATTTTATATACAAAATAAAAACAAAATGTTCTAGTTCAGTGCGAGGATTATTTTTTGAGTCTAGGCGGTCCTGAAAATCACAGTTATAGTGCAATTGAATTGTACGGCAATAATAAACGTTTATGGTTAACCACAGAGACTCATCTCTGTACAAAGGAGGAATTGGTATAATATTGCTTTTGTGTGGTATTTAATGCAACAAGGACACTTGGATAATGTGGTGTGGCATGGACTTGGATTAATTGTGGAATTCCTTTGATAAATGTTTCTAAATCTACCGAGGAAGAGTTTCGTTTATTTGTAGAGGATATTTTCTAATTTTACTACAACAATTTGGAAGCAATGTAGGCGCATTGGCTCAGTTATTGGTGCGCTGAACTACTAATTAAGGGGTTGCAGGTTCTTATCAAGCCGGGGCCCAGTAACACCTTTTTTCACTTCCACACCTCTTACGAAAGTCTGACAACCGTCCAAGAGTATCAATTGTCATAAGAAGCTTCTCGAATTTGCGATCGGAATCGGCGTTAAAGAGGGACAAACGTTGACTATCCAACGAAAATAGACTGCGAATCACACAAACAAATAAATTCAACGTCGGACGTCTCACCACGACCGGATTAGCTAGAGTCAACGAGGTAAACCTAGTCAAGCGCATGATCGACATCTGTTAAACGGAAAAGCCGGTTTCACAAGCTAGGCCTTAAATCTAGCTTCTTCAACTGTATGTTTGTGCGGAGCTATATTTTTAATACGAATAAAAGCTACCTACAATTAAACGCCGATTCCGCCGATTTTTGAGAACCTTTCCGTCACAGTTTATACTCTTTGATATTTGTCAGATTTTCGCAATAGGTGGGTCGGTGGAACATTTGTTTAGGTGTTCCTGGATGGCATTCGAACCTCGAACTTTTTCTCAAAGTTCCACACATTAACCGCTGCCGCTCTTACCCCGGTTTCTATTTTAGAACCATCCGTATACCACTTTATGCCGTTGTGGCTGTTTGGTGGGTTGTTACTAACCCATGCTTCTCTCTTGGGGATCTCCGTGGAGAACCGTTTATTGAAGCATAGTGTTTTGAATGCGGTCTGTGACCGCGCAGTTCAAGTTAAGTTCTGGCAGTTCCTCGAGAAGGGTTTTAAGTTCCGGATGGTCGTTAAGCCTTATCTCGTTTAACTGTATTAGACTTGTTGCACTGTGGATCGCCACTTTTTGAAAATACATAAATGTGGAGAGGTGTTAGCCCTGTTATTGCCTCTATGGCAGCTGTTGGACAGGTTCGCATGGCTCCGGAGATACCTAGGCACGCAAGCCGTTATACCTTATTGAGCTTCTTTATTGCGATCTTTTGTGTGGATTCTTTCCACCATACTATGGAAGCGTATGTTATAATATGTCTTATCATCACTGTGTAGATCCAGTGGACGATCTTTGGAGAGATTCCCCAGGTTCTGCTATATGTGCGGCGACAGGCCCATAAAGATATTAGCTTTAGTGATTTTGTTGTTAATGTGAGAGTTCTAGTTAAGTCTTTTGTCTAGGATAACTTCAAGATCTTTGACTTCTTCGGAATACTCTACGACCGTGTCGTTCATTGTGATTAGATCTAGGTCTAATTTCCTTCTTTTGGTGAAAGGAAGGTAGGAGCGGGAACATACGGACCAAACAAACGCTTTACGATACCCATGGGAAAAAGTCCCAGCGTATTTCAAGCAGAGCTCCACGCCATTTAAGAATGCGCCAGCCACATTCATTTATCTGGCATAAAAGGTGCAATCATCCATATTTGTATCTTCCAGGCAGAAATATGTGCCATAGACAGGTGCGTTCGAATCAACCTCTAGAAAAACTATAGAAATTGCAACATAGCAATAATATCTGACAGCCAAGCAGCTATAAAGGCTCTTGACGCCTACGTTATCAAATCAAAACTCGTGTGGGAATGCCTACAAGGACTGAATAGACTAGGCAAGAATAACTGAATCTCTATCTGCTGGGTGCCTGGCCATCTTGGCATTACGGGCAATGAGGCAGCGGACTCTCTGGCAAGAAGAGGGGCAGAGGAACCCTTCATAGGACCTGAACCATTCTGCGGGATAGGAGAACACACTATACGCGAAGAGTTCAGGAGACTGGAGGAAGAAACAAAGGCCAAAACCTTTCTCAACCTCCAAGGTCTGAGGCAAGCAAAGAAACTCTTAGGAAATTACAACCAAAAGAGATTCAAAGTTTGTATCGGCCTTAACAAAAAGAACCTAAGAATCCTAACAGGCCTCCTCACGGGGCACTGCAGACTCAAGGAGCACCTGAGGAAAATGGGCATATCGGAGGACGGGCTCTGTAGATTATGCAGTGAAACCGCCGAAACTCCAGACCACATACTGGAATCCTGTGGGGCACTGGCCCACAAAAGGATGAACTATTTGGACAGGCACCAAATAACAGACAAGGACATACAAACCATGGACCCACAGCTCATTCTCAGATTCATCAAAGAAACTGGACTGGACGCTGTGCTCTAAGGAGTGTGACCTGCCAAGGATAAATCAGAGCAATACCTCGACACGCTTCACAAAGAAGTATCTAGAGAGGGCTCTGAACGAGGGCAAGCACCTCTCCGAGGCACAAGCAAGGGGACACAATAGACCAATAGGTCGCAGTGTAATATACCCTAACCAAATATTATTATTATTATCCATATATGTATTCACGGATAGTCAAGCAGCTATAAACGCCCTTAGCTCGCATACCATTGACTCCAAATCAATCATGTACTGCTTCAAACACTCGGATTAAGAAACAAGACCAAATTATGGTGGGTTCCGGGTCATGTCGGAGTAGAAGGTAACGAAAAGGTCGACGAACTGGCCAGAAAAGGTTCAGAAACACCTTTCATAAGTCCCGAACCCTTCTGCTGCACTCCTGGATCAGCAGTTACGGCAGCAATAAAAAGCTAGGAACACAGAAAATGTATCTATCTTTGGGAAAGCATCCCATGTCTAAGACAGGCCAAACGAGCCATTCGGCCTTTCAATAATAATGCCAGCAAATGCCTAAACCTAAGCAGGCATGATATCAAAAACTTAGTAGGGTACCTTACTGGTCATCATGATTTAAGATATCATCTAAACAAAATGAGAGTAGAAGACTCTCCTGAGTGCCGACTTTGCCTTAAAGAGGACGAGTCAGCTGAACACATTTTATGGGAATGCCCAGTAGGGGTCCCAGGAAAGAAGGCGATTTTTTTTTGCTAATTTTGACACGGTATTATTTTTGTTCGATTTAGGTCTAAGTACTTGAATATAGGTACTAGGGTACTAGGTTAATTTTCAACTGCATTAGAATTGTAAAAATGAAACTCATACTAATCAAAATAGTTATTTATTACAAGAACAGCTCTTATTTATTCTTTTAAACAATTCACATACCATATTTTCTTTTCAAAGTTGTCTTCCTACAATCCGGGTATGTCTTCCTGTGTTCCTGTACACAACGCAATAGAAACTGTTTTTGTTCCTCTTCAACCGTAATTAAGCCATGGAAGTCTTGCATAAGCTTAACAGCTCTTTCAGCTGTGTCATTAACTACTCTGAGCATTGAAACAGCGTTTTTGGCTTCTATAAACGAGTCGAAGTATTCCATGAAGAAGGACATTCTTGAAGAAAGCTGTCATCAATTTTGAGACGAGAGAAAAAGAACTTGCTTCTGATCGATACGAAGTCTTCTGTATTTTTATCTGAACAAAAAGAAGAAAAAAATAGATAGTTGATAGGTAAAAGAAAATGATTAATTGAAAACTAAAGCCGTTATTACGCAATAAGTATAAAATACTTACCATATAACGAACCATTAAGTTCCTCCTTCGATGGAATGTACCGTTTCCCATGGGTGAATGCATTTTCTTTAGCTAAATTTGCGACCATTTTAACTTTACTTTCTAGGTCCACCTCATCGTCAAATAGGGACAGCATAACTACTTCATCCCTCAAGTACCATAAACGCTGATTAAACTTCTGCAACGCTGCTTTCGAGATACTTTTATCAACTTTTTTGTAAGCATTCTTTGACTTAAGGAAACACAAATCCTGGTAAGGAGATTTCACTGCCAAAGTGCATTGCAGCCATGGCTTAACGTAGCTTGTGATGTAGTGATGCCTTTCTTTGCTGTTAATTTTAAATTGAGAACTAAGCAACGATATTTTTAGGCAATAAATAGCTCTTGCCATCCATCGAGCTTGGTGCATGGCGCCGGGAGGCCTAATCTTAAACTGCTTTTCAGTATTTCCGCCTAAAAATATTGTACAAAGCTCAATCAATTCTCGATAATATATCTCTGATTAATTGCTTGGTCAACTCAGTGCAATAGAACTTGAGTAGTTTTTCTATCTCAGAAACCGTAAGCAAATCTTGTACCCTTTCTCTATAATTTTGAATATTGACGGAGTTGATATTTTTCCAACAATCTCTAAACTTTTTAAACAAGGGAATATCGGGACTTGTTGTCACTTGGCTTATTTTGGCTTCAAACACACCTTCCAATACCAGCTCGTAGACATGGTGACGGCAAGCAAAAAGAAGCACTTCCCTCTCAAGTTTCTGCTCCAAGAGAACACAGGCACCATTGATGCGCCCTGTATTCGATGCCGTAGTATCGCAACAGAGAATTTGCACTTTATCTGCAAGGTCCCAACCTACGATCGCGTTCCAAATAGCCTGGGCCTGTTCTTTCCCGGTAGAACTTTCCAATTTAGGTATACCAATAAGTTGCTCTTCCTTACCAAATGTTATCACAATAGGGAGACGTTCTTCTTTTGATTTTCGAGCATCAAGGCCTGGAAGTAATTTGCCATCCCAATGTACTAAAACAACATCTGGAACATTATTCTTAAAATCGATTTTTATGGTTTTCGCACGTTCCTCTCGCTTTTGTGTGCGGATTCTTTGGATGGAAGACTTACTTATTATAAATTCGTCAACATTATGCCCAAATGTCTCCATTGGAGCTTGCAGAATGTAGACAGAATCTCGAATACTCAACTGACACCGGTCTAAGGCAGCTACTAATTTAGTAGTAATGAAATCTTTTCTCACCGTAGTTTTACTGGTTCCGGGTAATGTGCTGTCGTTGGTATTTGATAAATTTTCTTGTTGATCCATATTGTTTTCAGAACTAGAAGATAAATCGTCCTGTAACGGTCTACAGATATATGAAGCAGACTTCGATTTGATTCGGCGGTTCTCTTCTTCAATATTTCTAAGTCGCCTCCTTTGCTCTTTATCAGCCAATTTTGTATCCACTCCAGCTAAGTGACCGGGCCGTCCTGGCTCTCTTTGTCGCAGTAAAAATATTCTGTCTTCTTCTATCTTTATCATTTGAAGTGCATCCGCTTGGGAAATATCAAATAAATTGTCCAAATTGATTGCAAACTCTTCTTGACGCCGCTTGAAGACATCTCGAACTTTTTTCTCATTTTTCTGCAAATCTATCCAAACTTGGTAAACGTCCACAAGTTTCTTTACGCAATTAGGTAAAGATTAGTTGGAATCCGTGCTTTTTCCAAAAAAATTATACATTCGCGAATAGCTAAATTTGCACTTTCATTGACAGTTAAATTCCCTTCACGGATATTGTAAAAAAAATCAGTGAGAACTTGTATATTGGACGGAAGTTTCGATCCTGTTATTTGGTGTTTTGTTTCTCCTATTAAATATATATTATTTTTAGAACTACGCAATTCCCCGGACATGATAAATAGCCAAAAAGAATACGTTCACTAAAAAATTCAACTCAATGTAATGGGCTAATTAACGAAAAGAGCGCGCTCGATAAGTATGTAGGCACTGACATGTATCGATGCAAGTCGGCACGGGTTCCTATGATCCAAAGTTTATGAAATTTGATTTGTTGGTGTTTTGACACAAGACGAACAAAATAAGAGGGTATGCGTTAAAAAAAACACTTTAATTTTGTTGGCACACCCTAATGTCCAGTCCTTAATGGAATTTTCAGGGAACATATAAACCCCGAAGAGATAAAGAACTCTTCTACTGGTAAAATTGTCCGCTTTACACGGAAAGTGGAAATCCTACTAGTTTAAACTTTTTCTGGCCAATACGGTACAAAGATCTTTTAGGTCACCCTATTATATCGCCTTGGCGAGCCAGAAGTTAAAAAAAAATCACTGCGGCCAACCGCTTAGAGTTTAACTCAGTTATACGAAGTTTTGAGAGCGTGCGATGGAAGAACATTTTATGTTATTGACCTTAAAGTTAACGGAGACAAAACCAAGTACAGACACCTCAAAAGTTTTTGTAACCGTCCAACCTCTTGCGAAAGTCTGACAAATATCCAAGAGTGGCAGCCGCCATAAGCAGCTTCTCAAATTTGCCGTTCGGAATTGAGTTGCCGGCCAAGGCGTAATGGCAGGTTCCTTTCTTTGTTGCCAAATATATAACTTCGTCCACACGAATGTCTTGACAAGTTAAGCGTTTATGCCTTAAAAGTTATATATCTCAAATTGATTCTTATATTTATTTTGCAATGCAATATACGCAATGTTGCACTTAAATTTCTTTTCTTTTTGGAACGCACTCCAGTGTTAAATCAATAAATAAATACGAGACATAAACGCGGAAGGGATCTACAATTTTAAGCCGGCAAATGTTAGAACCTTCTAATGACAATTAAAACTATTGGATGTTTGTCAGGCAAAGAGGAAGAGTTGAGGCAGTGGAAAAACTTTTAGATGTTACTTGGCCCGGCGAAATTTGAACCCGACACCATTAAATGAGAACTCATACTAACCCCTTCGCCCACAAGGCATGACTACATGACGCAGATTGGAGCAATGGTCCTAAATTCTTGCCGCCTTGCTTCACTTAGTCACAGTGATGCTCTGTTTGGCATCAAAGCAGCCCCGTGTATCTTTGTCCACTTTTACGCTGTATAAATATCTCATATCTCATATGCAAGCTTAAATCCGTCCAAGTAAGCATCGAATAAGTAGCATTGGAGCTCAATATGCAGTAAAAAAACTCCGATGTGATGAGGGTATAAAATTATCCACCATTTGGCTGACAAATACCTGGCTTATGGAGTTCCTTTGAAGTTTTTAAAACTCAAATACCTTTTGTTTAGGTTCTTTCTGTCACAACTTCAACTGCATTTAGTTGTATTTTTATTCAACCCACTTGTACGTACCTACTAACGAACTACACTACACGTAAACTCAAAGAACTTGTATTAATTTTACCCGCAATTTATAATAAGATCCTGTAATTTTGTCCCCTCTTCCTTTTTTGGCTTTTACTTGGTAACATCGACTGAATTTAATAACATATTACCAATAATTTTTAAATTAAAAAAAAATACTCTTTTTTCCAGAATTCATCGTTGGACTAAAGGATGTTTCTGTAACCATTCCGCAAGCAGTTCGACGCGGTGGTAATGCACTTTTCATATGCAATTACGACATGGAAAACGACACATTATACTCCGTAAAATGGTATAAAGGACGAAGAGAATTTTATCGATACACCCCAAAGGAAAATCCGGCTATGAAAACTTTTCTATCTACCGGAATAAATGTTGAGGTATGTGCTGTAGTAAAGGTACACAGAAACCGTATATGTACTCTAATATGAAAAAAAAAATATAATAATCTCCATATATGCAAAACCTGTATCCCTCGAATAAAATTTTCCATTACCACAGTTCAGAGAAAGAGAGAAGTATCCTAATGGCCATTGCAATTAGTTTCACAAAATATAATACTCAATATATTCCAATGGGAATTTTTGGTTTCCGTTACTTATCTCGACAGTCGTATGAGGATACATACACACACCACCTTTCAGGAGTTAAAGAAGGTTAACCGCACACCAGCAAATTTATAGAAGTAGTTCATGACTTTCAATCCGATATTTGATAGTTTTCAAGAAAGAAAAAAATTGCTTCGACATGGAAAGTGGAAATTTAAAATTGAGAAATGGATTTCCACAACGATCCTCCTTTACACACCTGCCGAACTCTTATATAAAAGATTATGTATTTAAGTAGAACTAGACTAGAAGGTGTAATCTTTGCCTTCTTCGTCGATGTTTAACAATAAATAAGTAATTCAGTTATGCAAGAGTTTCGACATTTCAAATGGCTTTACACAAATTCAATAATCATAAAACTATGGCATACCTCAGACTCAAAATGAATTAAATTAAATTCGAAACGAATCAATAGTTTTTATGGAATTGTTGTGAGTTTCCTTTTTTTTCAACACTTTTGCGTCAGCTATCTGGCGAATGTACACTTGACAGGACATCGAGAAGTGACATAATCCATGTTCTACATGAGGTTTACTATTAATTTTACTTAATTTAAAAGTCAGAGGAAAAAACATATAAAAAATAGTAATAATGGTAATGACAATAATGAGACAGGATCACGGTCCTGGTTCGCTTGCGCTGCACAAATATCATGCCACTCTGAGGATTATTACTGCATAGTTTAGGGACATTCCTGTGGCCCGCAGAAGATGCCGCTTGTTGACTTTATAGTAATTTTAATATTAATTTTTATTCACTCAAAAGTTAGAGGAAGAAACATAAAAAATATAATAATGATATTAACAGTACTAAGATAGTTGGATCTGCTATGGGTGGGGCTAAGACAGCAAGGAGTTCCAGAGGAAGAACTAAAAACTCCTGAATCAAAAATTCCAAATCGGGAGGTCGAACCGGCGACCCCACAGGCAGACCAATAGAGATGCAGTTAAGTGGGCGACTTATGATTCCTTTAATCCTGATCCTAGCCTCACGGTCACTAAAGGTAGAAGAACAACAAAACTAAGATTGCTGAATCAACTCAGTAGATGGTGGCTTGCAACTGCCAGGAACCCTGTGTCTGAGGTTTATTACCGCTAAAAATGGGTCCCGCAGAGATCTATATAAGCATGAACAAAATCTCTTCCTTCTTACCAATAAAACGTCAATTGTCAAAATCGGTCCAGTCGTATTCGAGCAATTACATTTCAATTTCATGTCCCAATTCCCGCTGCCATTGTGTTTGTGGGCGTGGTGTCACAACTATGAAACGTTTTCTCCCGAAATCCCGCTGCCTTACCCCAAAAAATGAACCATCAACCGGTAAAATCCGTCCAGTCGTTGCCTCGCAATCGCAATAATAAGTTGTAAAAAAAATTCAAATTTCTGCGGATACCTACTGCTAATTTCCTGATTCTGGGCGCCTGATACTTCGGCTTATTTTTCGTAGCGAATTTGAGTAGGATTTTTTTAGTGGATTTAACCACCAAAATGAAATAAATGATTGTGGGCAAAAACGGCTGCACCGATTTCAATGATTGACCACTCACTTTGAAGGTGGGAATTTAAGGATTTCGATTAAATTTTGTATTTTATTCTTCGGCCACGCCCATTTAAATTATGGGGCCTTGAATTTTAAAATGTATTTTGCGTACATTTTTGTCGCGCAAATTGGACCTGTTTAATGTTTGCCGGCAGAAAGGCTATATAAGCATTATCCTCTTTCCACTAACCTATAAAACGAGACGCCAATCATCAAAATCGGTCAAGTTGTATTCGAGCGATTCCATTTCAATTACATGGCGAAGTTCCCGCCGCCATTGTGGTTGTCGGCGTGGCGCCACAACAATAAAACATTTTTTCCCAAAATCCCGCTGCCTTACCCTAAAAAATGGTCAACCGTTAAAATCCGTCCAGCCGTTGCCTCGCAATCGCAATAATAAGTTGTAAAAAAAAAATCAAATTTCTGCGGATACCTTACTGCTAATTTTCTGATTCTGGGCGCCTGGTACTTCTGCTGATTTCGGCCGATCACGAGGGACGTACCTGCTTAGCCTATGCACGGCGCTGCCCAATTTCTTGCTACCGCCAAGTCGCTTAAAGCAGCTCAAACGAACGCCAGCAATACTAGCACCATATCTGCAACATCCTCAACCAACTCCTCATCAACGGCGATAACCAATGGCAGTGGAATACCAACACCACACTACAGCGTCGAAGAGACTACCGCCTTAGTGAAACTACTAATGAGTCTAGGCTGTCCTGAATCGGCGCCGTTAACCGCAAGTGGAACGCTACCCAGGCGAAGGGACACCCTGGGAACGCCCTACGAAAAGGCTGTCTCCGGTGTGATCTAACTTCTTTTTTTTATCTCAAAAAGCAAACGCAATTTTTGTTTGGGGCTAAATGTGTATTTTATATGTATATGTAGTCTTACAAATAGGTTTAAGAGCACGTTGACTTTTTATATAATTTAACTCCTTTTCTTGTTCTAATGTTTACAAAAAAAAAGTAAATCGAATCTTATTTATGGCGGCCAGTGAATGCTCTGTAAAATGGGCCCAAAAACATTTACATACACACACTCCGCGCAACCTCTTGTTAAATGTTTTGTTTCCAATGCTGTGCCCTCCTTTGTTTTGTTGTTTTGCCCTAAAAAATGTACCATTTTGTTTTGAGTTAAAATTCAAATTTATTTTTTATTGTATAAGTTGTATCTATGTAGCTACTTTAATTTCTTTGAATGTGATTCACACTCTTTATGTATAATTTATCTAAGAAAAGAAACCCCTTAGCTCGTAAGATATTAAATTATTAGACAAGAAAAAAAAGAGCATTAGAAACGCAAACCGACTTAGTAAACTCGCTCGCTCTAGTGGAATTGTAAAAGATAAAAGAACGATAAATAAATTAAATACACTTTGCTGAATAACATTTGAACAAAAAAAACAATTGAAAGCGCAAAAATTCTTGCAAACTTACACTTACCACATTTGTATTTACTTATAGAAATTATTGTATCAAATGAGACAACAAAGAATATCACAAAATCTGCAAATTATACATGAAAACATAAATAATATATAAATTAACTAAAATCAATAAAAATCTAAATGAAAATATACCACATAAATGCAATTTGGTTGTTTTATTTCATGTATGTATGTATGTATGTATGTAGTTTGATGTTTGTCGACATCTCTGCCCTCTGTCCTTTAAAACGAGACGTCAATCAACAAAATCGGCCCAGTCGTATACGAGCAATTACATTAAAATTGCATTTGTAGGCCATTGTGTTGGTAGGCGTGGCGCCACAACAACAAAACATTTTTTCGCTAAATCCCGCAGCGTTACCCTACAAAATGAGCCATCAACCGTTAGAATCCGTCCAGCCGTTGCCTCGCAATCAAAATAATAAGTTGAAAAAAAATTTAAAATTTCTGCAGATACCTACTGCTAATTTCCTGATTATGGGCGCCTGGTACTTCAGCCGATTTTTCATAGCGAATTTGATTTTTTTTAGTGGATTTAACCACCAAAATGAAATAAATGATTGTGGGCAAACGGATGCACCGATTTCAATGATTGACCACTCATTTTGAAGGTGCGGATTTAGGGATTTCGAAAAAATTATGTATTTTGTCCTTCAGCCACGCCCACTAAAATTATGGGGGCGTGAATTTTAAAGTGACGTTTTTGTATTAGTAGGCGTGGCGCCACAACAACAAAACATTTTTTCCCTAAATCCCGCAGCGTTACCCTACAAAATGAGCCATCAACCGTTAGAATCCGTCCAGCCGTTGCCTCGCAATCCCAATAATAAGTTGAAAAAAAATTTAAAATTTCTGCGGATACCTACTGCTATTTTACTGATTATGGGCGCCTGGTACTTCATCCGATTTTTCATAGCGAATTTCAGTAGGATTTTTTTTGAACCACTTTTCTGTTTCTGTTTCTGTTTCTGTTTCAACCACTAAAATTCAACAATTGATTTAAATGGCAAACGGCTGTCGATTTTAATGATTGACCACTCATTTTGAAGGTGTGACTTTAAGGATTTCGATTAAGTTGTGTATTTTATCCTTCAGCCACACCCACTAAAATCATGGGGGCGTGAATATTCGATTGAATTTCATTTCTTTCCCAAATTAGACAGAGTTTAATGATTACTCATTTCGAAGGTGATACTTCTAGGACTTTGGTCCTGCATGTTCCCAATTCGTAAATAAACACACTAACACAATAGAATTTTTTTGGAATGCATTCTTTATTTGGCAAAATATAGTTCTTTTATTAGGTTTTATGCTAACAAATTTTACAATTTTTCTCTTGCGAAAATAAGCAAACGCACAAAGTTATGCGATATAAAAAAAGGACAGGAAGGACAAGGAATACAATTTTGGGGGGAACTAAAAAATAAATGTATTTATAGATTTTATTTTAATAATAGCCAACGGTATTTGAAGCGTTTGATGTAGCTCTGTATTGTTACTTCTAGGAAATGGAAACTTGAAGCACGCATTGTTTTCTTGTTGATGAATAACTAACTAAATCAAATTAAGATAACAAAAAAAACATCAACTTAACTACTAATAGGAAGAATATTTATGAATGTTTCTGCTGGAAGAAAACATTTTAGTTTTTTTAGAAATTTGCAATTTGATCGTGACAATCTCATGGTTGATTTTCAGCCAGTCAAAGAGAATCTTCAACGCCCGCATAGTGGGCGCTGTCTGCACAAAATCAATAATGATATTTGGGTCGATTTTGATGTACTTGTTGCGATAGAGGAGTTTCTTGGGTGGTTCTCCATATTTGACTTCTCCTTCGTTGTCAGATTTAAAATTGATGGCGCCAAGCGAACTGTTCATATTAAGGACTTCACAGTCCTTGAGAAGCTCCTCACTGTGCACCTCCTGTGAAAAGTCTGCTCCGGGGTAGATTATCTTCTCCTCCTCAATAACAATTTCTTCGTTGTCAGTGAAGGTGGGGCAGTTTCGATTCTCTACCTCATCCTCTTCTGACTCTTCTGGTTTTTCTTTAAGTTTCTTGGATAACTGCAACACTTCTCCGTCGCTGAAATCGCTCCTGAAATTCGAACTCAATTTTGAGTACTAATCTTCCTCGGATGAGAAATCTGTATCCATATCGGATTCCGAATCAAAGCAACTGCTGTCGTCGCTCTGAGCAATCTTCCTTCGACGACGATGCAGGTATATTCCCTTCTTCTTACTCTTGCTGGACAGCGGGGTCTTCAAATCGGATTCCTTAGCTTCGTCACTGCTGCCCGTGGAATTCTGAGGATTCTTCTCATCACTGTCCTTCTTCAATATGACTGCCGAAGTCTTTGTTTCCAGTTTGCCATTGATTCCATCGTGGTTGTCGGTGTCTGATGGGACCTTTGGGACATGAAATTTGTATGACGTGGAGATTAGCTCCAGACAAATAGGTGAGCGCATTCGATTGAAACGCGGTCGAGTTGGGATCGGTGTGATTGGCAACAGTATGGTTGCAGAATTGAGCCATTTGCACAAAGATGGTTTGTAGGCGATATGAAAAAGAAATAAAATTGTTATCCTCTGATGTGTTTACAAACATTAAACATTAAAAAAAACACGTTAAAACATTATTTAACGAGTTTCCTTGGAATTTTCACCAAATTAAATGTCATGTTCTCGTGGGCACGCATGTGCCGATTACCGTGGTAAACTCCTGCTCCAGCCAACGGATTACGTGCCTGACATTCTCGCTACGCTTCTTTAAGTCGTTCAATTCATTAATAACTGTAAATCACACATTTTATAGAGCGATTAATAATTTGTTTCAAGGAAACTAACCTGCATTGGGGATAAGAACAATGAACTTCTTGCTCTTTACTCAATTTTTGACGATTCCCGTGTACTCAGTGAGTGCCTTAGCATCTACTTCCACGAATGGAGTCATAATCATGTATTCTTACGGAGCTAAAACCATTTATTTAGAATCATTGGCCAAGTATTGTTGCAGGACTTCTTCTTCCAAAGTCTCCACTTCATTTTTCAGCCTTTGTATTGTTCTCCCGTTGATGACGTTCTTCATTTCTTGTTCATTTTGAATTTTGAATAGAAATTTGCAATTTGATCGTGACGAACTTGTACAACATGACAGTAAAGCTGAAATTTGTATGAAGCTTTTCGTGGATTTTGTCACCAGACAAATAGATGACCACATTCGATTGAAACTCGGTCGAGTTGGGATCTGTGTGATTGGCAACAAGATGGTTGCAGAATTGAGCGATTTGCACAAAGATGGTGGCTTTGCGATCTGAAAAAGTCATAAAATTGTTATCCTCTGTTTTTTGTCAATTTAAAAACATTATTTACCGAGTTTCCTTGGAATTTTCACCAAATTAAATGTCATGTTCACGTTATTGCACTGGGCACGCATCTGCCGATTACCGTGGGTAAACTCCTGTTCCAGCCAACGGATTACGTTCCTGGCATTCTCGCTACGCTTCTTTAAGTCGTACAATTCATTGATAACTGTAAATCACACATTTTATAGAGCGATTAATAATTTGCTTCAAGGAAACTAACCTGCATTGGGGATAAGAACAATGAACTTCTTGCTCTTTACTCAATTTTTGACGATTCCCGTGTACTCAGTGAGTGCCTTAGCATCGACTACCACGAATGGAGTCATAATCATGTTCAACGGATTCTTACGGAGCTGAAAACATTTATTTAGAATCATTGGCCAAGTATTTTTGTAGGACTACTCACTTCTTCTTCCAAAGTCTTCACTTCATTTTTCAACCACAATTTGCCCATAATTTCGCACTTCTTGTTGACCTCATTCTTCTGCGCCTCGCTGCGTTCCTCATCGGCCCACTGCTCGACTGCAACTTGTCGTTTTTCTCGCCCGCATTTCGATTTCTCAGATAGTCCTTCCTGGGCAACCGCTTGCACTCCTCCACAGTATCTTTATCTTTGTTGCTGGTGTAGCTCTTTCGTACGATTCCATTTTTGCGATCGCTGTACCGTCTGATATGTCCTTCAACCCTCTTCCTAGAGTTCTTAGCGGACCGCCGCTCCCTGTGACGCGAAGAAGACACCTTCTTCTCTTCGCGCTTCTTCTTTACGTTTTCAGTAAACCTCCTCGATTTGACGCAGAATCTGTAGCTGAACTTCTTCTGTTTGCAAATGAAGAAGCCAAAGTCAACCATTTTGAAGATCCGCAGAATGTTCTCCTCATTTGGGGTGATCTTCTCGCGTATTGTCGTTTCCCAGTCCAACTGCATCTGAGTGCTTTGAAACAAATCAAAGTTCTTCAATACAAAATCCTCTGATAGTGGCACATTTACGCGCACTTCAAGCAGCTCACTTAGTGGCTCACGAACATTGGCCGACAGAAGAAATTCACGCTCAAAGAAGACTTTCGTCGTGAACACATCAATGTTGCAGTAGTTTAGTAGCTTCATGATAGTATGGATAAACTCCTAATTGGAGTGATAGCAACCAAACAAAATCTTATGGTTGATTTTCAGCCAGTCAAAGAGAATCTTCAAAGCTCGCATAGTGGGCTCTGTCTACACAAAATCAACAATGATATTTGGGTCGATTTTGGTGTACTTGTTGCGATAGAAGAGTTTCTTGGGTGGCTCTCCATATTTGACTTTTTCTTCGTTGTCAGATTTAAAATTGATGGCACCAATCGAAGCGCTGTTCATATTTAGGACTTCAAAGCCCTTGAAAAGCTCCTCACTGTCCACCTCCTGCGTCAAGTCTGCTCCGGGGTAGATTATCTTCTCCTCCTCAATAACAATGTCTTCGTTCTCAGAGAAGGTCGGGCAGTTTCAATTCTCTACTTCATCCTCTTCTGACTCTTCTGGTTTTTCTTTAAGTTTCTTGGATAACTGCAACACTTCTCCGTCGCTGAAATCGCTCCTGAAATTCGAACTCAATTTTGAGTACTAATCTTCCTCGGATGAGAAATCTGTATCCATATCGGATTCCGAATCAAAGCAACTGCTGTCGTCGCTCTGAGCAATCTGCCTTCGACGACGATGCAGTTATATTCCCTTCTTCTTACTCTTGCTGGACAGCGGGGTTTTCAAATCGGATTCCTTAGCTTCGTCACTGCTGCCCGTGGAATTCTGAGGATTCTTCTCATCACTGTCCTTCTTCAATATGACTGCCGAAGTCTTTGTTTCCAGTTTGCCATTGATTCCATCGTGGTTGTCGGTGTCTGATGGGACCTTTGGGACATGAAATTTGTATGACGTGGAGATTAGCTCCAGACAAATAGGTGAGCGCATTCGATTGAAACGCGGTCGAGTTGGGATCGGTGTGATTGGCAACAGTATGGTTGCAGAATTGAGCCATTTGCACAAAGATGGTTTGTAGGCGATATGAAAAAGAAATAAAATTGTTATCCTCTGATGTGTTTACAAACATTAAAGATTAAAAAAAACACGTTAAAACATTATTTAACGAGTTTCCTTGGAATTTTCACCAAATTAAATGTCATGTTCTCGTGGGCACGCATGTGCCGATTACCGTGGTAAACTCCTGCTCCAGCCAACGGATTACGTGCCTGACATTCTCGCTACGCTTCTTTAAGTCGTTCAATTCATTAATAACTGTAAATCACACATTTTATAGAGCGATTAATAATTTGTTTCAAGGAAACTAACCTGCATTGGGGATAAGAACAATGAACTTCTTGCTCTTTACTCAATTTTTGACGATTCCCGTGTACTCAGTGAGTGCCTTAGCATCTACTTCCACGAATGGAGTCATAATCATGTATTCTTACGGAGCTAAAACCATTTATTTAGAATCATTGGCCAAGTATTGTTGCAGGACTTCTTCTTCCAAAGTCTCCACTTCATTTTTCAGCCTTTGTATTGTTCTCCCGTTGATGACGTTCTTCATTTCTTGTTCATTTTGAATTTTGAATAGAAATTTGCAATTTGATCGTGACGAACTTGTACAACATGACAGTAAAGCTGAAATTTGTATGAAGCTTTTCGTGGATTTTATCACCAGACAAATAGATGACCACATTCGATTGAAACTCGGTCGAGTTGGGATCTGTGTGATTGGCAACAAGATGGTTGCAGAATTGAGCGATTTGCACAAAGATGGTGGCTTCGCGATCTGAAAAAGTGATAAAATTGTTATCCTCTGTTTTTTGTCAATTTAAAAACATTATTTACCGAGTTTCCTTGGAATTTTCACCAAATTAAATGTCATGTTCTCGTTATTGCGCTGGGCACGCATCTGCCGATTACCGTGGGTAAACTCCTGTTCCAGCCAACGGATTACGTTCCTGGCATTCTCGCTACGCTTCTTTAAGTCGTCCAATTCATTGATAACTGTAAATCACACATTTTATAGAGCGATTAATAATTTGCTTCAAGGAAACTAACCTGCATTGGGGATAAGAACAATGAGCTTCTTGCTCTTTACTCAATTTTTGACGATTCCCGTGTACTCAGTCAGTGCCTTAGCATCGACTACCACGAATGGAGTCATAATCATGTTCAACGGATTCTTACGGAGCTGAAAACATTTATTTAGAATCATTGGCCAAGTATTTTTGTAGGACTACTCACTTCTTCTTCCAAAGTCTTCACTTCATTTTTCAGCCACAATTTGCCCATAATTTCGCACTTCTTGTTGACCTCATTCTTCTGCGCCTCGCTGCGTTCCTCATCGGCCCACTGCTCGACTGCAACTTGTCGTTTTTCTCGCCCGCATTTCGATTTCTCAGATAGTCCTTCCTGGGCAACCGCTTGCACTCCTCCACAGTATCTTTCTCTTTGTTGCTGGTGTAGCTCTTTCGTACGATTCCATTTTTGCGATCGCTGTACCGTCTTCAATCCTCTTCCTAGAGTTCTTAGCGGACCGCCGCTCCCTGTGACGCGAAGAAGACACCTTCTTCTCTTCGCGCTTCTTCTTTACGTTTTCAGTAAACCTCCTCGATTTGACGCAGAATCTGTAGCTGAACTTCTTCTGTTTGCAAATGAAGAAGCCAAAGTCAACCATTTTGAAGATCCGCAGAATGTTCTCCTCATTTGGGGTGATCTTCTCGCGTATTGTCGTTTCCCAGTCCAACTGCATCTGAGTGCTTTGAAACAAATCAAAGTTCTTCAATACAAAATCCTCTGATAGTGGCACATTTACGCGCACTTCAAGCAGCTCACTTAGTGGCTCACGAACATTGGCCGACAGAAGAAATTCACGCTCAAAGAAGACTTTCGTCGTGAACACATCAATGTTGCAGTAGTTTAGTAGCTTCATGATAGTATGGATAAACTCCTAATTGGAGTGATAGCAACCAAACAAAATCTTATGGTTGATTTTCAGCCAGTCAAAGAGAATCTTCAAAGCTCGCATAGTGGGCTCTGTCTACACAAAATCAACAATGATATTTGGGTCGATTTTGGTGTACTTGTTGCGATAGAAGAGTTTCTTGGGTGGCTCTCCATATTTGACTTTTTCTTCGTTGTCAGATTTAAAATTGATGGCACCAATCGAAGCGCTGTTCATATTTAGGACTTCAAAGCCCTTGAAAAGCTCCTCACTGTCCACCTCCTGCGTCAAGTCTGCTCCGGGGTAGATTATCTTCTCCTCCTCAATAACAATGTCTTCGTTCTCAGAGAAGGTCGGGCAGTTTCAATTCTCTACTTCATCCTCTTCTGACTCTTCTGGTTTTTCTTTAAGTTTTGTTGGATAACTGCAACACTTCTCCGTCGCTGAAATCGCTCTCGAAATTCGAACTCAAATCTGAGTACTCATCTTCCTCGGATGAGAAATCTGTATTCATATCGGATTCCGAATCATAGCAACTGCTGTCGTCTCTCTGAGCATGCTTCCTTCGACAACGACGCAGTTTCATTCCCTTCTTCTTGCTCTTGCTGGACAGCGGGGTCTTCAAATCGGATTCCTTAGCTTTGTAACTGCTGCGCGTCGAATGCTAAAGATTCTTCTCATCACTGCCCTTCTTTGATATGACTGCCGAAGTCTTTGTTTCCAGTTTGCCATTGACTCCATCGTCGATGTCTGATGGGACCTTTGGGACCTGAAATTTGTTTGACGCTTTTCGTAGAGATTGTCACCAGACAAAATTGAAACTCGGTCGAGTTGGGATCGGAGTGATTGGCAACAAGACGGCTGCAGAATTGAGCGATTTGCCCAAGATGGTGGGTTCGCGATCTGAAAAAGAGATACAATAGTTATCCTCTGATGTGTTTTGTCAATTTTAAAACATTATTTACCGAGTTTCCTTGGAATTTTCACCAAATTAAATGTCATGTTCTCGTGGGCACGCATGTGCTGATTACCGTGGGTAAACTCCTGTCCCAGTCGACGGATTACGTTCCTGGCATTCTCAGTACGCTTCTTTAAGTCGTCCAATTCATTGATAACTGTAAATCCCAGATTTTAAAGAGCTAGTAATAGTTTGCTTCAGGGAAACTCACCTGCATTTGGGATAAGAACAATGAACTTCTTGCTCTTTACTAAATTGTTGACGATTCCTGTGTACTCAGTCAGTGCGTTGGCGAATGGAGTCATAACCATGTTCAACGGATTCTTATGGAACTGCAAACATTTATTTAGAATCATTCGCCAAGTATTTTTGCAGGACTATTCACTTCTTCCAAAGTCTCCACTTAATTTTTCAGCCATTGTCTTTTACTCGTTGCGGCTTTTTCTTACCGTCATGTCGAATTCTTCGAACTGTTTTGCGTACATCTCATGGATGATGCTTCATTCTCTTCCGACTTTGTCAGAATTTCTTGCTCCAAATTCACAATGCATGCATCCATCAGATCGGAACACACCGCGACTAGTTAGGCGGTGGTCGTAGACCTCCTCCATTTTGGATGCGATACGTTTGTAATTGGTTATTCCGCTGAACAGGAATTTCTCCAGCTTCTGAAGATGCTCGTCGGCGTTCTCTTGCTTCTACTCCTTGCTCCAGTTCTTGTTTACGAAGTCGATAAATTCATAATAACCCTTGCGCCAGAGTATCTCTTCTTTCCCACCAACTGTGATCGTTTATCTTCGATGTCATGATCGAACAGTTGCGACATCGACACAATAGACTTTTTCTCATCGTCCAATTGTTTGGCAACCACGTACAAGGACCTGAAATGGACGATTTGTAAAAGGGTATTAAAAGCATGCAACAAAGGTTATAGCAATATTTTATATGTATGTGATAGAAGGAAATCTACATTCAAGCAAGAGGCTATACTATTCTACCCCCCTGGGTTCTGCGATTTAAATCTAAGAGGGGGATGATATAAGGTGCTATGTTATTTTTTAATTGCTAGGAAGTAATTTTGTTTCAGCTACATTTTATCAATAAGGCCGCTGTACTCTCAAGTATTTAATAAAAGTATTTATAGATTTCCTAGTTAAGAAGTGAAATTTTACGCAGTTCGTGATATAAGTTTTGTGATAGCTGGACTGTGCTTGTCGAATCAAGTAGACATTGGATTCTTTAAGACATAATAAGGGTGTGGACCTGAACCAGAGTCGGTCTTGATAAGTTGTAATGCTTATACTGATATCTGGGCTTACTGCAGCGTAACTGACAAATTAGATAGCTCGGATATTGGCAACAAATGAGCGCGAGTCTGGGTGGTAATAGCGAGGGAAACGTGTTAGGAGATGCGCTGCCATGTAACTTCTTCAATCTTGCTGTGGAGCAGATAGTGCGCAAGGCAGGTGTCAACAAGGAAGACATTTTCTTCAACAGATTCGTCCAACTACTGGCATACGCGGACGATATCGACATCAGCGTGACGTGTTAGAGGCTTTCATGGCGATTGAAGAACAGGTAAAATTGTTTGGCCTTGAAGTCAGCGAGGACAAAATTAATTACTTGCTTTCAACAAACAAACAAACATCTGTCCACCGACTAGGATAAAACGCCACCTTGAAAGCAGCAATTTCGAGGTAGAAAGGGAGTTGGCCTAGCTCGAAGTAAACATCAACTACACGAATGACACCTTAGTGGAGATCCGACGAAGAATTACCCTATTGAAAATACCATTTCCCACATTGTTCAAGCAATGCTCTCCTACAGTGCCGCTCACTTGTCACTTGAATATAACCCCACTTTGCTTTGAATTCCAAGTTCAATAACTTTTAAACCAATAACGAAAGCAACTCAATTTCTTTTCTCAATTCAAGTTTATTAAATTTTAAAAAACATAATAAAAAATGGTGTCTATATTGAAAGTGATAATTTTACTATGCATTTTAAATATATGTATTAAATTTTAGCTCACTTGAATAGAACCCCCCATATAATATGAGTTTTCACATGCAATCCAAGGCAGGTAGTTATGCAAAAGTTGTCTGTAATATATTTAAGTTATTTTTAAAGTCAAAATGGGATGAGGTTAATCATTGGCCGGGGACGAGAAAGCTAAAATCAAAGCTTATCGCGAGTGTGACTTGTCTACTCACCAAATAGCTAAAAAATGCAGCGAAGCCGCAAGGTAATATCAACATTTCTACGCAATGAGTCCAACTATGGTAAATACATGTAAGGGCGAACTGTTTGTGCCGTTACCGCTGCTGATAAAAGAGCAATTTTGGGGCTCGCGTCAAATTCGCACGATTCTGCAGTCAAAATAAAAGAAAAAAGTGGTGTTATAGCTGGAGTTTCTACGGTAAAGCGGGTTATTTCAAAAACTAAACACTTGAAGCGTTTGAAGTTAAAAAAAAACACCGCTTAACAACGTAAGGAACAACGTCTTTGTTTTTGTCGCGCTAACATGACCTGGAGTAAGTAATGGTACCGTAGTGTTTTCTCCGATGAAAAAAAAAATAAATAATTTTGAGGGTCCTGACGGATTTAACTACTACTTCCATGATTTGCGAAAAGAGGAGCATCAATTGGATCGATTACACAGTCGAGTGGGCGGTGTTATGGTTTGGGAGCCATAACGTACTATGGCACTTTAGAATTGCAGTTTCTGACTCCTCGTATGAATGCGCAATCTTACATCGAGAAGGTTTTCCCTCCCATGAATGAGCTGTTTGGTGACTTGCCGTGGAAACTACAACAGGATAATGCACCAATACACAACGCCAGAGTGCCTTGAGCCTTGAGCGCCAAAATGTCTCAATTTTGGACTGGCCGGATTTGAACATCATCGAAAATGTTTGCGGATGGCTTGTTCGAAAGGTCTACGAATCAGGCAAACAATATTAAAATAAAAATGAAATGAATGAAGCAATTAAATGTAGCTGGGCCTCCATTTCATCGGATTATATCAAGAAACTGTATGATTCTCTGCCTAACAGAGTTTTTGAGGTGGAAGCAACCATTACTAATTTTTGTTATTTTGTTTTTAAATTTAATTTAAATTGTGTTTCTTAATATTAACCCAAACTTAAGAGTGTTTAACTATTCCCAACTCAATTTTTTATGTGGGGGGTTCTATTCAAATGAGCTAAAATTTAATACAAATATTTTGAGTCCTATCACTTTAAAATGCATAGCAAAATTATCACTTTCGATATAGACACCATTTTTTATTATGTTTTACAAAATTTAATAAACTTGAATTGAAATTGAGTTGTTTTCTGTATTCGTTTAAAAATTATTGAACTTGGAAGCCGAAGCAAAGGAGGGGTTCTATTCAAGTGAGCGGCACTGTATAACTAATTCACTCCAACTTTTTATCTTTCTTATGGAACGCATTTTAAGGGATAACCCAACAAAATGTTTGCCAAACCACTTCAAGTAGGTAGGTGGGCAGGAGGGGCTACCTGGTGTTACATCAGTTACACCAGGACGCAATTAGCGCGAAATCAAATCCAGCCTGTGGAATTGAGGTATTCGATAATGTTGCAGAATTTGTATACCCTATTCTAAGGGCATATTAATTTCGACGCGAAGTTTGTAACATACCTATTGTCCGTAGAACCCTAAAAGTTACTATAAATGTATGATCAGCATCGATAGTAATGTAATTTTGATCTAGCCTGTCTGTCGGCAAAAATTAGGCCTATAAACTGGACCTAGAGAGCTGAAATTTTATCCATATACTCTCTAGGGGCCCGAAATAATCAAGTTTAAACATTTTTGAAATCCGCCCACAGACACGCCCACAATTAAAGAAAACAATTTTATTGAAAAACCAAAGTTTGGGCTAGGGAGCGTTTTTTTTTACAAAAGGTCCGTTTTTTTCTATTAAATCCTTTAAATGTTATATAACAAAATATTTAGAGCGTTCTTAACAACTCAACCATACTTAGAATTTTGTCCCGCCCACTTATGAGGGATAGGAATAAGAATAGGGTATCCAACAGTTCGCCGAAGCGAAGCCCGTCCCTATGTTATTTACTTAATTCTGATAGATCCTCGAATAATGTTTTGCCGATTTCTACTACTAGCTAGGGCCGGACATTCGCAGCAGAAATGATGAAGAGTTTCCTTTTCAACTGCGGAAGTCTGGGTTACTTGGCATCGTGGGTAACATCAGGCCAATGTACAGTGCTATTGCCCTGGCAATCCCCTGTCGAGTGCTGTTTGAGATGACATTAGATTTGTAGATTGATCAATAATAATTCCAACAGCTGCATAAAGTCGCTGGGTAATTCAAATCATACAAATAGCTTCTGATTCTGATGGATCATAAATTGAAAACAAATTGTCTTCTTAACTGATTTTCAGACGGAGTTGAAGGTTACCAGATGACTCAAGCTAGATTTCATTAAACAAGTTCAATCAACAAAATTTGAATAAGCGTATCAGTTAAAAGGAAAAAGAAAATGGTTCATAGATCCTCCATACGAACATAAATACATCTTCTAAAGCACATAAATGTCCACAATAAAATCCAAGCAAGTCCACGAATCACATCGGCTTTGATGTTTACCCATTTAACATTTATAACAAATGTTTAGATGTTCAATAAAAAATAAATAAAATTTTATTTAACTGATAATCCTTTGAGTATATAGCTACATATATTTCCTTAATGTAAGTATAATCGAAAGCCTCCTTAAATATATATTAACACCCTGAAGGTGTAAAATGAAGCTTCAAGTTCCTCCACCAACAATATCCAGAGAGTGTATCGCTGAATTAAAAACTCCCCAACCCATCACAGGGTCAGGCACACTCAATGAAACGGAATTTAATTAATTTTTATTTTTAATGTTTTGTTCTCTTCCCGAGAATATACTTTGGGGATTTTAATTTTTTTTTCAGTTGCCATTTTGCTGTTATTATTCGAATTTCCTTTTACTTGTTTGGTGTTTTTTTTTTTTAATATTATTTTCATTACCAGTCGTCATAACATAAAAATTAAATGTAAACAGCGATTTATTTTTTGTCGATGGAGGAGGGGGCATTGGTAGGTATGATTGTCCCCACTGACGATTGCCATGATGAAAAAAAAAGAAGTGGAATACCGCCCCAACAGCCTTGAAGGGATGCTGCTACAAGCTTCACATAAACGAATGAGTTGATGATGACAAGGGAGAGTTGGAGTTGGGGCTTTTTTTGTGATATAAAAGGATATTAAAGCTTTGATTCGGTGCGGAGTAACTAATTATTAATAGTCGAGCGCTCGTTTATGTGCACGGCAAATGTTTGATAGCACCGGTTTTGCAGAGTAATAAAGGCAATATGAGTAAATAAGTATGATGTGAAAAAGGCAATAAATCACGCGTTATAGAGGAATTGGGGGATGGATTGTTATTGGTTAATTTCATACACTCAAAGGAACCCATTTTATAGTCGTACTAGTAACTGCCAACTGCCAATCATATTTTTAGCAGTAACAACTGGAATAGAAGTCAGAAGAGAATGCCAGATATCATACAGGGTGGCGCGCGAATCGCGCTGCAAAAACAAAACGTAATAACTTTTTTTTCTGTGTGAGTAATCGGCTTTTTTTTATTTGGCAGGTTACTATTAGATTTATTAAAATATAGATACCGAAAGGAGGATTTGGATAGTACAGCGGTAACATGCTTTGCAGTCCTTCATTTCCGTTCAAAGGGAATTAAGGCGGGAGTTTGGCGGCACTCCCCCGAGTAGATGGACCATTATGAGGCTGGTAAAGATGTCCGCCGAATCTGGAAGCATCGCACGAAGACTGTACCATGGAGCGATGGTAGTGTATTCACTAACTGATTGGCAGGTCGTGCGTTCGAATCCCGGCCAGGGCCATGATTTTTATTTGAATTTACATAAAAAGAGATCTCCCTAAGCAATTTAGGCGCCACCCGTGGAGAAAAAAAAATACTAAGTACCAACAACTTCTATCCTATCCTCCTATTCTTTCGAATAGTAAGTAGCATGCAATACAATACTACATTGCTATGTTGCAGCTTACTGTTCAACAAAAAATGCATGCGCTGTGTTTAACACTATTAGGGTACTGTACATATACAGAAACAACAAAAGCCCCTTTAGCGTAAGCGAATTATAAAAAAAAATGGAGATCCCTATATTCGGGTTCAAGACATACTCGCCGATGTAGCATCGGCGCAAACTGGGGTTAGCGGACGGTCATTACAACGGATAATTCAAGATGACTTAATTTTCTTTTCGTAAAAAGTCCAAGTTGCAAGCAAGTCTGGATTTGCCTATTCGCATGGAATTTTGCCAAAAAATGATTGAAATGACCGAAGAAGACAACAGCTGATAAATTGCTTGATTATGTCTGATGAGGCCAATTTTTCATCTAAACGGCAATGTAAATAAGCAAAATTGTCGTATATGGAGTGAATCTAATCCAGATATACTCCATGAGGCGGTACTGCAGCCAGAATGAGTCACAGTGTCGTGCGCAGTTTCATCAAGGTGCATTGTGGGGCCATACATCTTTGAAGAAAACGGTGTAAGAGTAACTGTCAATGGGGACCGTTATTTATAGATGTTGGAGGAGTTTTTTTTTTACCCAGAACTGCGCCGAAGTAGTATCCGTTTCAACGGCTTTATGGTTCCAGGAAGATGAAGCAACTGCACACATAGCCAGGCCGGTTATGTCGGAGTTCTCGCGAAAATTCCCAAACAAATGTATATCCAGAAACTCCACTTTCCGCTGGCCCTCAAAGTCACCTGACCTGACTGCACCAGACTTTTTTGATGGGCTTATGTCAAGCAAGAGGTGTACAAAACGAAACCAGCTAGTTTAACTGAATTCAAGCAGTCTTTTAATACAATTATTGAGGCGATCCCGACTCCAACCCTTCAGGCCGCAATGAATCATTTTCTGATCAGGTGTGTCGCATATGCGTGGATGAGCATGGAGGCCATTTACGGTCTATCATCTTCGATTACGATTAGTTTATAAAATAAAATTGAATTTTCTATACAATAAAAAAAAACAAATGAAATATGTACATTGAATAAAAAAAAAAGTTATTTGAATTTCTTATTGTAGCACAATTGGTGCGCCACCCTGTATGTCTTTGGCTCAGTGTTATTCAACCTTTTCAGAAGACGTGCCTGAGAAAGTGGACCGAGTGCCGTTTTATAACCCGTATGTATCCAAAGATTCCAGAGTAGTCTGATGTAAGTTTGCATCCAGGCTTCTCTAGTAGGGCGGGGCGCGAACGAAAAAAACAGATCTCAGTTTCTCATTTAGAGCCCGACCAACAGTTCGCACAAGCGGGTACCGTGAAATACCGCCGACTTTCAAAACTCGGCCGTATTTCACTGTCCGAAAGCGAAATAACGCCAAATTTCGACTCCGATTCAGTCTTATTTCCCTTTGGCAGAAGTAGACGTTTAGTGGTTTATGTGCCGCGCTTCGCGGGTAAAACGGCTTACAACTATGGACGACACCTCTTATACTTATACACCTGGCGGCCTTCGGCCTCACACATGCAGTTGCTCAGGGCGTCCAATTATTAGAATATATTATTTTTGTAAGTCGAAGAGGTGTCCAGAGTTTTAAACCTTTTTAAACGCGACTCCGGTCACTCAGGAAATGTTATCTGTTGAAGTATTTCAGCCCTTAAGAGCTTTGAAGCATTTCGATGGACATTATTTCAGTTTCGGACTTCGGCTTTATTTCTTAACTGACGTTCGGCGTTAGTTCACTTTGTCAAAGCGAAATAAGGCCGAAGGAAAAAAACATCGGCGTTATTTCGCTTTCGTAAGTGAAATTAGGCCGAATTCTAAAAGTCAGCGTTATTTCACTTGGGGTCTCTTTATTCTCCCGTCACCCTTCCCTTCGTAGTAGCAAAAAGAAGCAAAAACAAAGGACAAACTTGTAAGAATATAAAATAAAATCTATATCTAATAAATACGATTGATGGGTTAATCCGGACTTTGCTAAAAGCAAGCTTTGAAGATAATAAGTAAAAAGAACGTTTGGGGTGGTCGGACTCGATGTTGAATTATTGTTTCCCGAATTTCCACAACCCGCGATTTTTTGTTAAATTTCTAATTTAATAGCTAAAAGCGTATATGATAAAAATATTATGAAAAGCTCGCAGCATTTTAGGAATACCTTTCCCAACAGGACAATGGATTCAATGCAGTTTCATTGCTCCAAATTTTTTTTTTAAAGGAAATTTTTAATTTAAAACTTTTTTACATTTTCAGTCATTCAAATTTTCTTCGGTTAATTCAGAATATTAATTACAAACCAAATTTTACCGCCCCCTTCTCAATTCCGTTGCAATCCTAATAACCATGAATTAATAATGAACCCTGAATTTTAAAATTTCGGAAAAGAATTATTGATGAATTCTCTGGGAAAAACGAACTTTTTTTTCAATTTTCCTTTGCAGAGAAATCTTTCCAATCAAAGTCATGTGGTCCTTCTGGCTGTACCACTTAGCATATCCGGAAAGTTCACATGCGAGATCTCCGTCGAAGCACCCTCATTTCTCACCGCGATGGTCTCTGGTGAAATGGAGATTGTGGGTAAGTAGTATCCTTCGTTCTGGAAAATAAGAACCGCAAATTAATTACTTCCAATCCTATGGAACAAGGAAAATTGGCAGGGCAATCGTTCAGAGAAAAAATTATAATAAAAACTTTTCTTTAACTTTCGACGTGCAGAACTCCCGGAACAGCGACCCATTGTGACAGGAATCCATTCAAGGTATCGACTTGGCGACTTAGTGGATGGGAATTGCTCAATTAAATTCTCAAAACCTGCAGCCAATTTAACGTGGACGATTAATGGTGTTGTTGTGAGTACAGAACGAAAGCTTATAGATTTTTAAAAATAGTAATAATAAACTTTTATAAAATTATAATAAGAGAAGAGGCATATGCCCTAAACACACCCTAAATATAAATCATTTACGGTTGAGCTTCTGGCGATGTTTATGGCTTTTTGGGATCCCATAAACGAACACATAAAGCATATGTGTGCCCACATGGGATTCAATGTTAACATTTTATTAATTAAGGACCGGGTAGCCCTGAGGTATTTACAACGAGGCTAACCATTTAAATAGGTTTTCAAAAGGGAGACCTCCACTTGGGCTTAATATAGGAAAAGGCAGCAGACAATTAATGAACAGCATTCGTGTACAAGAACGACGGGTGACCAGTGAAGCGAAGTGACAATTTATTAACAGAGAAAAAGCAGTCCATCCTCGGCTCCAATGAGATATGGTTGTCTTAAGTTTATAAATACCTACACATATCTGCACATTAAAAATGATGTCCTTTTTCGACCATATATGAGGGTAGTCCTTCGAATGGGATATGCTGTGGTGTTTACGCAAACATTTGAGTTATAATTTTCAAATAGAAATGATAGGAGATGGTCGTGCTCGGATCCAAGGTCAGTATATGATTTTGATTTTCTTTAATGAATGTGAGGTGTGAGGATGAGAGGCCGACCACCAATGTGGCAGGGATGATGGGTGTGTGGATGCCCTGTGGGGCTAACCATGAGAAATGTCTGTTGAATTGCAATTACTGATATATAAATTATAAATTATCATGTGGGTAGGTTAGTAATTAAAATGAGAAAATTAATACTCTGTGGTATATTTAAGGATGTAACTACAATGGCTTTACAAATTGAAGTAAGGTGACCATATATGGCATTTGTTTGATTTGGTAAAAACAGGTCTTTTGGGAAACGCGTCTAAAATACAATTTGATTTACTAACGTTTATACGATCGAACGTTACATTTTTGACACGAATGCATGGAACCCACAATTAAACAGCTTTTCCGAACCGCAAAACCTTTGCATGACAGTTTATACTTTTGACTGTTTGTCAGACTTTCGCAAGAGGTGGGGACAAAATGTGAGGTGTTCCTGGATGGGATTCGAAACTCGAACCCTCGCTCAGTAGATCAACGCACATACCACTGAGCTACAGTATAATGTTGCGAGACAATAGTCTTCTTCTTCCTTAACGGCGAAGCAATAATAAGATCACGCAGATGTTTTTATGCTGATTTAAGTAAAGGTCGATGAAGTTAATCACACTTTCCTATTCAAAAAAAAAAACTCTAAAATTCTATGGGGAATCCATGGATCTTTTAAAGGGATTTTAAGTACCCTTATAATGTTGATATATGTTTATAGTTACATAGTGCGGGTAATAAGGAAATGAGGATAAGAATGACAGAGGAGAAACCGATGTACGTTGGCTTTAAATGTGTGTAAATTATAATGGGTGGGAAAAACAGAGCGGGAAAGAGCATTTCACATTCGTGATGTACGGTTAAGGCAGGATTCCTTTCATTCTACTGAAGTCCTAAGCAGGGCCGGCTCCAGCCAAACAAGCACCCTGTGCAAGATTTACAGAAAGCGCCCTATTTTGAGTTGCAATATTGCAAGTGATGTGAGTTAATGTGCCAAAATTCAGCACAGGTGTGATGGATGTTGCTATTTTGGGCTTATTTGAACAAGTTTTTTGTTTTAAATGCAAACGGCAGTATCCGCGCAAGATAAAATTAATTTTTCTTACTC
Source organism: Portevinia maculata (assembly GCA_949715645.1). Lineage (NCBI taxonomy): Eukaryota > Metazoa > Arthropoda > Insecta > Diptera > Syrphidae > Portevinia > Portevinia maculata. The sequence continues at coordinate 4,204,389 of OX454528.1, read as the reverse complement.
CTAGCAATGCGTCCCGAAAATTGGCGCCCTGTGCATTTGCGCATCTTGCACATATGCTAGGGCCGGCACTGGTTTTAAGTGATCGAATGCAAAATATAGTTAAATCATTCTTTTTCAAAAAGTAAAGGTGTCAATTCTGTTGTCAATGATTTATTATTTGCGGATGACTATAAACTGATTTTACATAGTAACAGAAAAGGGTATATATTTTTATAGCATAATATTTATGGGAGAATTACGCTCAGCATTACATATCACTCGGTTCCCACACAACCGAGCGCAACCAATATCATTTACGAACCGCTCGCATTATCGCTTAGCCCACACCCATAAAATAGCAAGGTGATGACCTCATAAATATGTCTCTCTTTCAATATTTTAGTTAAGAGTACGACTCGCCTATCTCATTACTTAGCGGTGATACTGATACTCATAATCATATGCACTTAAAGGCAAAACCGAGTCGATTGAATTGGTCCAATGCTGATGGATGCATTAATCATTATATAGGGTTTGATAAACAGAAATGGGCACTATGCTTATTGTCACTTGTGCATGTGACTATGCGTTGCCCAATCTATTGGAAAATAGCTAATATGACTGCGGAAAACTGCGTAAGGCTCAGTAGAAGGGATAGATTCCCGATACCAAAATAATATAACAGCGGAAGAGTTGAAGTAAAGAACGGGCAAGTTCAAGTTCCAAGGCAACACAAGTCGCCTGCAAGTTAACTTACGACTAGTTATTTAAACGCGTTACACAGCATCTGCTATTGCTGTCAACTTCACAGATGTGAAGATTGCGGGTGGCAATTGTGCGATGTGTATTCACTAAGTGATTTTCAGAAGGTGTGTTCGAAACCCGACCAGTGCAATGATTTTTAAAATTGAATACACACAACAAAACAGATCTGTCTTAAGCAATTTAGGCGCCACCTGTGGAGAAAACACCCTATCGCACCAAACCTCTTTCCTATCCTTCTATTCTATGATGCAGTAAGTAGGACCTAAAAACAGGCAATGAATCATTTGCTGGGGGCTGCTGGCTTCAATTACAGAAAAAAGCAAAGCTAATTATATTAACAAAAAGATGTAGTGAAAACGAATGCATTTTGCACACCGAGCAGGTCATCAGACGCATACAGGACTCGTCATACATCGAATATTCCCCCGCGCCTAATAATTCATTAACTAATCTTTTCTGGAGTATTCTTGTAAATATGCATGCATATCTACTGAATTTATTTAATGCCACGGGTTTTATTCCGTACATTGCATCCAATGCGTGTCAACGACGATTAGAAGTTCGCGTGCAGGAGCCCTTAGAATACTACGAACACTGAGGGGACATTTTTAGTGCAGAGCCGATATTCACATGTGATTTTCACTTAATCACAGAGGGTTAACTATACTCTATCCAACAAAAATTGTCAGTACAGGCCCTATGGAGGAGCTTTTTTCTACCAGTGGTGCCTGTAGATACTCTCACGGCACTCAAACGCAAGAATTGCCACTGAAATAAAAACCAAACCACTGTCATACCAAGGAATTATTGTTGTAATTTTCATAAAATTCGCATACAACCCACCACAACCAGTCTCCCACGCAGCCGAATGTGAATGAGCATGATCGTCTTGTGTTCGCTTGCTTTTATCATCCACCAAAATAAGCAGTGTGTGTGACTGAAGCACATCAGAAGAGTATTACCATCTCTACAATAGGCGTTTTTCTTTTTTTAGCCCCGAGCGGGGAACAGAGCGGGGCCCGAGCGATCAGAGCTCGTTCCGAGCTGAACATAATCTGAGCGCTCCGAGCTAATTAAGAAACAGAATTGGGCACTGAACTGTCATTAGATAATTTTTTTTTTATTAATTTTCAAAATAGCCAGGATTGCTTCTGAAATTGGTGTTTGTCAAGGATTGTTCCATTTAAATTATAATTTCTAGTAAATAAACTATGGAAAAAGCACAAATAATGAATGAAGTCAGCCGCGCTCAGCTTTTCGCTCTATGTGCTCGGTCATTTTAAATCGAGCTCATCGAGCGAGCCCTGAGCTAGCTCAGAGATAAAAAAAGAAATACAAATTTTGTGCTCAGAGCGCTCCGAGCTAAAAAAGTAACACAGTTCTTTTTTTGACAGCACAGTGCCCCGCTCGGAGCTAAAAAAGAAAAACGCCTAATGAAGCATATCTAAGGGTTTTTCTATGGATTTTGTCAAAGAACTTTCGGTTTTGGTGCTTTTGAGAACAAATTATTACGTGATGTGCTGCCATTCGGTTTTAATTTGATTTTATTTGTATTGTACAGCTGCACAAGTGCAGTTTCTTTTTACCATCCGCTTAGGTATATGACATTGCGTCGTGGTTATATAATTTTGTATTCTCATTGCCTGATTGTGTCTACCTTTCACAATATACATACAGCGGAAAGGACTGGGAAATGTTTTTAGAAAATCTTGCTGATTGAGTTTATGTCTCAAACTGTTTAAATAAAAAAAAACATACATAAATACATCCTTTCATCTCATTCAATCTACCTGTTTGTATGATGTCTTTGCTTTTCCTATGAATGACGCCTGTTTTGCCAATGAATACGGGAATTACCAAAAGGAAGATGTCAAGTTACAATGGGTTGCTTGAAATCGTTAAACGTTACAAAGGCAGGTATGAAACATACTTCGTGGATGAAATGGCTCAAAATGCGGGACATAAAGTGCTTCGATTGCCGCCTTTTCACTGTGACCTTAATCCAATAGAATTGGCTTGGGCTCAAGTGAAAGGGTTTGTAGCAAGCCAGAACAAGTCATTTAAAATGGCTGAAATAAGAGACTTACTAACGACAGCACAAGGAAACATGGCATCGATGTGTCCAACACGTTGAACAGGTTGTTGAGCCAAATATGTGGGAAATGGACTTTTTTGCCGAGGAAGCAGTTCAAAGGTTAATAATAGACCTAAATAACGAGAGCACTAGCAGTAAGTACTCATCGGATTAGTTGAGTAGTGATATTAGAAATTAGTATTTTATGTTTTACAATATTTATGTTTTACTTTCTTATTTGTTTATTTTGTATTATGTATCATTTTATGAATGAATGAAATAAAGAATCTAATCAAAAAATCTAAAAAAAAATATTTATAATGAATAAATTGGATTACAGTGATATATTTTTCGTTTTGATTTTTTTTGTGTTACGAAATTTATATATTTTGTTGGTCTACTGGAGATACCCTTAAAAAACGCGCCAACGCGCCTATTATTATCTTACCAGAAAAGGAAAAAGATAAACGGAATTTATTTCGTTCCGCAATATTTTTATTTTAAATTGGAAGATGGTAACCCTAATAGAATTGCTCTCTGAGTTATGGCGAATTATCATACACACTATGGCAACCCTGTAAGAGCTTTAAAGAGTGACCGATTTATGTAAGTCATTGCAACCAGACTGAGAGACAAACATCCTAACTTCCCTGTACTGACAATTATTGTTGGATAGAGTATAGCAGGGACTCGTAGTTGCCTAATTGAACGCCGCCAATCAGAATATGTTTTTAACTTAAACTCGAAAGGTCACAGCTACGCATAGAGAACAGCGGGGCCTAGAGTCAATAAATAAATAAAACTAAACAAGAATTGTCTACTGTTTCTTATTGATATAAAACAGCTCTCCCGGCTTTTACTCTTCTCCCTATTAAACAAGGGAAAGCACGGCGCGATTTCAGTCATCATAGACCCAAGCGAGACGTCTAGACCCACCTGTCATATTTTGTTCTTCGATTATGGAGTTATTGAAAGTGTAGATTACTTTATTGCTCTCGGTGTAATCTTCGACTGAAAACTAAACTTTTACCTCCACATGGATTCCATCCAGGCCTTTGCAAAGAAATTTAAAGACCCCTTTGTGACATAAACCTTATACTGTTCTCTCGTCTAACCTGTTTTGGAACACTGTCGTTCTGTGTGGTATTTTGTTCACGAATCTGCAATCGCAAGGATTTAGAGAGTTACGTTGGATACTTCACTTCCCGCAATATACGCATTTTTGCTAATTACATTCCATTTACAAACACCCATGCTACCCATTCATGCACATTCATCATTCAAGCGTAAGCGTATATCATTGCAACGGCATGAAATATAAATACTTTAAAGACAACTGCATTCCATTCCCATGAAAAGCTACGCAGAGAACGAACGAACAATATTGCTTCTAGGGTGAGGTTAATTTTCGCATTCAGTGTAAGCTCTACTAAAGGGTGGCGACGGTGTAGAGGCTAGTGTGTTGGCTGTGACCCGTGCGGTGCAGGTTCAATCCCCATGGGGAACAACAACATACGCCACCCATTCACATGCCTCTATACCAAAAGGAGGAGTTCTGCCTGGTAGTACAATGGGCCGTTAACGAGTCTGAGTGCTCTGGAATTTGGATTTCCTTTAAAAAAAAAAAAAAAAAAAAAAAAAAAAAAAAAAAAAAAAAGCTCTACTAATCAAGTTATGAATAGAGTAGTAAAGTAAAAAGAGAAAAGAAATAAGGTTAAAGTTTTTTGTAAGTCGAGCCGCGAAGGCAACGACATAACTGGAGCATTCAGAAGCAATGTCTTCTTTTTACGTTACGTGACTTGCCTTGGGACCCTCGATGTCGACTTCCACCAACGCAAGTCGCTTGAAGTTGCTGAACCTGCAGCCCTTAAAATAACGAAGGGAGATAGTAAATACTATATTTCTGTTCTGCGTCCTGACTAATAACATCAACTCCAAATATGTTCCTTACTCAATAAACCTTAACACCAGAACAAGAACAACGTGGAATCCGGGGTTTTTACACCAGAGTATGTCCCAAGGCAATTACGACGGTAACTTAATGTATCATTTCATAACCCTTCGATTTCACTGCATTCTTATGAATCTGCCTTTGGGCTGCTTTGGATGCAGAATATCCTGAAAGGAAAATCAATGCAAACTGTGGTCGTTGCATTGTCTTCAGAGTACTTGGCCATCAATACCGGATATAAATACATCCTCTAACCTTGTTTCTAATTCATATTAATGACCTTCTGCAGTACACTTTACGTGTTATCAATTCAAGATACCAAAGCATTCCCTTAAGTCCTAGAGCTCGATTCTAGGAAACCAAATAAAACCCAGTGAAATCTATCCGTAGCATAGGAATTTGATTCGCTCTCTCTCCCTCACCGAAACGGACATAATTCATTTTCACCACACGTCCACGTATCCTGGCCTGGCGGAGGCTTTTCCTCGTTCGCTCTTCGATCACATCGCTGCGGGCGTCTAGTCTAAACAATGCGTATATACGAGTAGACAAAAACGCTTAACGCAGCTTTCAATATATGTCTCTCTTGCTGGATAGTGTAGTCCTTTCTCATCGTCCTCTGTGACATCCTCGAGCTATGCTGTTTTCCTATACAAAAACACACAACCATCACAAGGGCATAACATCCCAAAATAACTACCATCGTCGTCGTCGGCGTCACCGTAGTTAAATCGACAACCAGCAGACCACACACAGCGTGTACCTACACAACAAGAAATTCCATAAATTTTCAATGTTGGTTGGCAAAAATATCTTCGACATGATGAATGACTTTGGTCGCGTATTTTCGGTTCAGCAAACGGCGAAGGCATTTTATACCGATATGTGATAATGGCCGATGATCTTCTGTCTCGCTCACCGATGTTTAGTGGGTGCGATATTCCAGAGTGTAACCATAGCATCTAAAAACCAAATGAACATGCACAAAAAATCACACAACACTGAAGAATAAACGAAAGGGACCACGTAAAAATAACTGAGTCATATCCTGCCAGGGAAGCTATTTTTTTTGGCATTTCTGTTTTTTTTTTTTAAATTCGTTCTCTTATACTTGCCATTTTGGCTTTTAACCTCCTGTGGACATGCATAGATTCCAACGCAGCGACTTAATGGAAGTCTGTGCGCCAGAAGCATTCTACGTTCCGAAGCCGGATGATATTTCAATTTTAAGTTGTTGTCTTTCGGTTGGGCAGGTATAATGAAGTTCGGGATGTGTAGGGTGGGTAACGAGTCCATAACGGATTCCAGGATAAATTTTGAAATAAAACAAAATGACATAAAAGGGTGCATGGAATTTTGGGTCAGTGTAACAGTTTACAATTTAAGACTTTAATTTTTTAATAAATTTATCTAGGTTCCACCACATCACATAAAAACGCATCAAATCGAAAAGTATCCCGAACACAATCTAGAATCAGCTTACAGTGAAATTGGATTCATGGTCACGACTCAGCATTTCATCAAGGCACAAATGAAAGTAAGTTTTAGACTCTCTCCCGCTCTCTCTCCGTCTCTCACTGCGGTTTTTCTTTTTACAAACAGCTTAAATGTACTGCCTCGATTTTCAATATTTACAAGGAGGAAGTTGAGCAACTTATCGAAGAAGACCGGCCAAGATTAATGGAATCCGGCCGTCCCTACGACATGCATGCGTACCCATACGATCAGCAGTCCAGCGGTGGCGGTGACTTGGAAGACCACAATGAGTCATATTTAACATACTATTCAGGTTGGTAATTGTGTGTCGAAAGTGTGCTGTCGTACAATCTTTGCTTTCTTTAGTAGCAGAGTCCGCTTTATTTTATTAAAACGATTCCTCCCTCTTGAAGGATATCACTTCTGTAATGCAATTTGCATAGCTTTTATTATTGATTTTGTTTACTTAAGTTTTCCCTATACGAATGTCCTTCAGTGGTTTTGGGGATGGGATGTGATTCTTTGTCTCAAAATTGTTATGCATGAGTGCCCAAAGGATGCGAACAAAGTGTGAATTTATGCAGTTGTTGGAAAGTAAATATAGGTACTCCGATATTTAAGTATTTTTTGGAGCATACATTTTTTTTTTCTTGTAAAGTATATTTGCTGAAAACGAATCGACAAGCTAACTTTCGCCCCATAGAAAGACAATGCCACAATTTATGTATGTATGTGGTGTGGCAACGTATTTTATTCACAACCCCTTCATCAGCTGGAAAAACAAAAACCACATTCTCAAAATAGTTTCAAGTTTTCTGTTTTCGAACAGCAAAGGAATTTTCAAATTAATTTTATTCAATTTCCGTTGATATAATTGAAACGTGCAGTTGTGTAGGTACCATGGAGTCCTGGGTTTTTTGACCAGTGCCCGACCTGGCATTCGCTATTTGCTTAGTTACAACTTACTACCACTCTCAAATTCTACTATATGTTGATGTTTGAACATCGTCCTTCATCACAGCAATAGAAACACATCTGTTGGGAGGTACTGGCAGCATTAAGTATAGAAGAGGCTGATTCTGAATTCAAAAATCTCCATGGAAACTTTTGCTGCTACCCAAGAGGGCGCCAAGTTCTATTATTTTCGTTACGCTTTGCCTGCCTGGCGTTTCCATGTGTCGTTAAGCTTTAAGACAACACAATTGCAAGATAGCAGAGAGGAAGTGCAAGGAAATGTCCATTTTTCATGTTTCCGGCGCTTGACGAAAGTTTTAGTTGTTCAGAGAGTTCTAATTGCCCCTTGGGGCCAACACACACACACCCACACACATTAAAGAGAGACGTGACTGACATGACAGAAGCATTGATGTATACGTTCAACACTTTATCTGGTCGTTGAAAGGAATGATGAAGGCGAACTTAACTACTGTGTATATCATATAAATATACATACAAAAGAGAATAGAATTTAGAAAAGCCTAATGGACTTGGAAAGGAAAACATGTTTTTTGTTCCAACAACTGGAATTGAGTTTTAAAGTGTTTTAAGATAGCTTAAAATCTTTGAGGGCGGCGGGCGTGAAGGAAAATATTGTTTCACTTAGATGGAACAAGTGTCCCTGGTTAACTATTAATGCAGGGAAGTTATTACACTTCCGGTTCGAAGGAGACATTATCCTTAAATGAAATATAATACCTAGCTATAAGCTTTTGAAATGACAACCTGTACTATGGGGGATTGTGTAATAAGTTAGCAGTATATATGCAGTGCTAGCAGGATGTATCGTATTAATTGTGGGCTTTCTTTGTAATGCCGCGAAGGGAAATGAACACTAGGTCGATTTAAATTCCACAGCAATAAATCTAAATGTATTGAATGTACCTGCTTTAAAATATTAGCCAACGTTAGATTTAGTTCAGTCTATATACATATAATTGAGATTCCATTAGGTCCTCCTTAAGTTGCCAAGGAAATTTCGGGTAACAAATCGCGTTGGGCAAGTAAGTTTCTTATCGTTACATATACTATGCAAACTGGCATTCCTATTCCCAGTTTTTCCACAAAACCTGGAGCCGAATTACCGTATTAGTGAGAGTGATTGACTTCCATACGTTATCGAATAATCAAACAAACACATTGTAGTCCGGGCAATTTAGACATCCGAGGGTACAAAAATTCCCACCCAGCTGAAAATTGTTAGGATTATTCAACACACCATCATAAATGAAATCTAAAAAGTCCTCATCAATCAGACACCTGGAAAAAAAATTTACTCGGGGTCAAACGTCACAAAAACGGGTTTTTCGCGATTTTCAGCAAAACGCTAAGTTTTATCATAAAATTAGCCTGGACAAAAATTGTAGATCAGATAATTTTCTATAAAAAATGTCAAAATCCTTTTTTTCCTAAGAGTCACCGTTGAAAGACCGTAGATTTTTTTATTTTTTTTATTTTTTATAATTAGTGTACGCTAAAGGGATTTTTTATTTTTCTGTAATTCTGTAATTTCTGTAATTAAAGTACCCTTATAGTGTTGCCACAGCGCAGGCATTTTCATTGCTGCTAGCAGCAACCCAGATTCATTGGAGGATAGGAAAGAAGATTTTGGTGCGATAGGGGTTTTTTATCTCCACATGTGGCCAATGAAAAAAAAAAGAGAGACCCAATTGTAATTTGGACTTAAAAGTCTAAATCTAAATTTGATCTTTTATTTGTTTAAATCGCTCGCTAAAAAAAAGGTGTCAGCGACTCTCGGATTTCATTGTATAATCTCCAAACATGCGACCTGGTGGAAGGTAGTTAGAATTATCTAACACTGCGGATTGAATATCTTCGCGAATGATTGCTGCAGCAGCTTCTAGAATTCTGAGTCGTTCTTCTTTTTTATTTTTTTTTCGTACCAAGATTGATTCAAAATATCATGATGATTGTCTACTAAGCATTGATTAATGTTTTCATACCATGTTCTAAAGCAACAATTTCACATTTAGTTAAAAGTTTACCACAAATAAAACAATATTCTGACATTTATGTGTTAAAACTCAAAACAGCACGAAATGCGTTAAAAAATATAGTTTAGAATATACATATACACGCATTTTCACTCCGGAGCGGCACTCAAGACTAATAATTTTGAATGTATTGGGTATTCTAAGATAAAGCTTACTTGCACATAAAGTTACACTGGCCGATAGAATAATATTTTTACTTGCATTACAGCTTCAGTGATTTAAATACGTAGTGAGTGTACTTATACATTAACGATTACAACTGTTTCAACTTTTTGAATAGTTATATTATCTCAAAAACGGTGGCTCTTAGGAAAAAAAGTATTTCGACATTTTTAATAGATAATTATCTGATCTACACTTTTTGTCTAGGCTAATTTTATGATAAAACTTAGCGTTTTGCTGAAAATCGCGAAAAAACCGTTTTTGTGACCTTTGACCCCGAGTAAATGTTTTTCCAGGTGTCAAATCGATGAGGACATTTTCGATTTCATTTATAATTGTTTTTTGAACAATCCTACCAATTTTCTAATTTGACCGGACTATTGGGATGATGTTTTACAAAGCATCACGCATTGAATACAATTTTCAATTTTAACAGGATAATTCTTACAATTTTTAATTCGATGAAGAAATGACATTTCGTTTGTTTATTAATCATCGCTTGAAAAGCAAACTGACATAAGTCAAAATTTGACGATTTTAAGTTAACTATACAGAACGAATTGAAAAAAAAATACAATCTATCAAACCGTCATAACTATAACTCTGAAACTGACAGCATGAGGGCAGAAGTGTCGTCTTGAATTTAAGGAAACATCCATGTTGTTTTCCCAGCTAAATGACTTTTTTTTCATTTGTAACACTTCGCTTCTAAAAAAATTATGAAATCGTGATAAATAAGTATCTTGAAAAGTGTCACTTTTCGTTTTGTGTCATTTTACTGCCAAATTTTAATAAATTTATTTTTGTAGTAAAACGTTTCAATTTGCCTGAAGTCATTTTACCTTGGAACGAAACTAGTTGAAGAACTTCAAAGTTCTTTTGATTACTTTAAGAAGTGTCACTTTACCAATACGCTAGGTATTATTTTATATAATACTAGCTGCACCCGCCCGGCTTTGCCCGTGCCCGAGAATTCTATTGGCCAATATGTTCGAGTAGACTTCCTTATTATTGTCTATAGCGAGTATCTGGCGTACGTATGTTGCTGCACCTAAAAAAAGAAGACCGATTTTGACCAAACTTCACAGAAACACTCTCAGGCCAATACCGAAGATTTCCTGATTTGAGCTCAACTTGTTCCGCTTAGGGTAGGTGCTTTTTGTCTGGCAGGCGCCTATGTCAGCTTTAGTGCGAATCAAACAACAAAGCGAAAGTAAAAAACTTCGATAGAATCACTTCTCATTCACTTTCACACCGATTGTTATCAATGTGGGAAAAGCAACTTTCCGACGTCCGATTCACAAAAAAAAATGCAAAAAAATTCAATAAGAGTTATTTGAATAAAACATTGAACACACGATATCTCAAGAATGAAAGTGCGCACAAACACCACAATAGGCTTGAAACGTTGGTCTGGTCTCCCTCTTTCATATGCGCGTTCAGATAACAAAATAGGTGACGTCTGTACGATGTTTTTTTATATGTGCGGTCTCTGTATCTGCATCGGAATTTACACGCATATGCATGTGTACTCACTCAAATGCCACAATTCACACACCGATGCAGATACAGATATCGCACATACCAAACATCCTTTGTACAGACGTCACCTTTCATGGAAAAAAATTCCATTGGAATCGGGTAACGCGTTTGGCCAAACAGCGGCAACAAACTCAAATATGGATTGATTTTTATATATATAGATTATTGTAATCGATGTTTTCATTAAAGTTCCCTTTTTTTTATTATAACCTAATACTATTTAAAGTGGGTTGTTTCTGCAAAATACGCAAAAAACTACTGACGAAAAGTATTATTTTTGTTAAATTATCTTTATTTTTTTTTAGTTTTTTTAATTACATACTTCCATTAATTTCTTTGTTGTAATAAATGAGATTTAATATTGTTTGTGAAACACTTAATATCTATATTTAAAAAAAAGAAAGAAGACTGCTGAACAGTAATTTAAGTTTTGCATAAGGAGGGAAAACAAAAAGGAAAAAAAAAAACAAAAAAAAAAATGGCTTTTGGGGGTTCTTTATCTGGCGTTAAATGTAATACAGTTTAACCCTTTCGATCCGGATGGTACATCCAAGGTATAAAAACGCCTTTGTTCTATGCCCCATCCGGATCGAAAGGGTTAATAAAACGATTTCCATATCCTTTATGTTTGTCCTTGTTATTTCTTTAGTAAAATTTAACTTATTTTAAGTTAACAATATATTTTTTGACAATAAACATTTCTGGTTTTATTTAAAAAAAAAACGACACTTTTTCACACTTTTTTTTTTTATGCGTATCTAGCTATTTTGATGCAAAATGACATGTCAAAATATTTTTTTTTGAAAAACGGCTTTTTTAGTAACTAATAAACCACTTGAAAGAAGAAAAAAAATACTTTTTTATTTCACAATTGTTTGGTATTCATTGAAATTCAAAACTAAAATGAATTTTTTAAGTTATGAAAAACTTCAAATGGCTTTTCTGAAAATGTATGAGTTTTGACATAATGTCAGTTTGCTTTTCAAGCGACGTATTGTAAAATTATTTTAGTGGTTATGTTTGGAAATACACTGTTACATTGTGCACAGAAATGGTTACTTATGGACTTTAGTGGACCTTTTGCATCAAATTGTGTTGTGAGCTCTTTTCAAAGTCAAGCTCAGGGTCCTTTTTCCCGATCAGAATTTGGCCAAACATTGTTGTTTTATCAAAATTTAACGTTTACATATTTTTCATTTCTTCTTTTTACGAATTCTTTGAAGAAAGCCATGCAGTTTGCACTTTTGCTGCTATTGTTATAGCCATACGTTTGATTTATAAAAAAATTCCCGATCACTGACAAGGAACGGCCAAACAATTGAAGAACTCGGTACTCGAAATCGTGCTAGATCTCTTAAGCATTAAAGGCAAACTCACACAATCTGATTATTCCATACTTCCGGCTTACTCAATGCAAATTGTACTTACAAAATGTTTGGTAAGGCTGCGGGCTTATGAATCGTCTTTCACCAAGTCAGATCACCCTTAAGCGTGTATTCGGGCGTACAATGAAATACAAAGAATAGTTCCTTCCACGCGAATGTGGCATGCTCTACCGTGCTCTATCTTTCCTTCGCATAACAATTCTCTCCCAAATCCAAATTTCCATTCTGCCCGGGCTGTTTAACTATTTACATTATAAGGGTACACAGAATTCCCTTTCGCGCGCCCATATAAAAAAAAGACGAGATACTATGCTGGGTACCGGGGCATAAGGACATCTCGGGTAATGAGAAAACGGATGAACCAGCAAGGTATGGATCGGAGGTGAATGAATCTTTGGCCCTAAAATCCATAAAAAACTCCGCTGAGCACACTATCACGAAATATCGGCACTGTGAGCTCTGGCCAGCGGTAAACAATATGAGATCTAAGACCATGATCGGACTAAGCCGCAAAGATATTCGCACACTGACAGGAGTCCGCACAAGGCCAACACGCGGAGCGGCTGGGCATATTGCACAACGATTATTGCATTAACTGTCAGGACGTTAAAGGAAAGGAACCTATGCGTCACCTACTATGCGAATGCCCTGCCCTTAGAACTAAAAGATTAAAGATTCTTGTCAGCTACTTCTTTCAGGAGCTGGAGGATCTGGTTTATATAGAGCTGAAGAAACTCCTGAGATTTACGTATGAATCCGAGTGGGTCAAGTAAAGCGAATTATTGAGCTGTTAAACAGCGGTTTCATTTGTTTCTCTTTTTAGGTATCTAAATTTTTAAGAGTCCCAAAATGGACACAATGGACCCAAACTGTTGGTATAAGTGAGCCTTGACACCCGTCACAGAGGCATCCATTTACCCAACCTAACCATTAATCGTCGTCTTCTTTAACGACGAAGGACGTCTCGGTCCTATAAACAAATATAACAAATTTAGAGTGAAGCTTACATTTGTAGATCCCTTTACTCCTATGCAAAAGGAAATTTCAATGAATTTAAGCTCTACATTAAATTCGTTATTAGTGAGGCACACTGTCATGTTCCTATTAAATTTTGCATATTGCTGCCATCCTTAAAAGTATTTAGTTATCGTGTCACCAACCGTACACCCAGACCTCCCATATTCGTAAGAAAACTGAGACCTTCTTATAGTCGAAGAAGCCGTTCATCGATCAAGATCGCAATAGGGTCCTTTATTTTATACTACAGACCCAAAAAAGCATGCAGACGAAACTGGATATAAGTTTGCAATCGATTCGCATCTAAGATAAAAATAATACCGATATCCAGCACGTGATACAGATGGTGCGGCAATCAGTAACCTTATCTGCGTTTGCCTGAACCGCCGAAAAGTATGCACGCATGGCTAAAACGCTTAAAAGTACATCGTTATTAATTTCACCCACTCCAGCCGAAAGAAAATTTCACTTTTCATCTCCGACAATCAAATTCCTCGCTTTTTACGCAGGAAAATATTCCTCACACAATGCACATGTCTCCTGTCAACTTTGGTCTGTCTCTGCCTGATTTTAACAAAAGTTCAACAATCTGCCACAATCAAAAACCACAAAAAAGGGATAATAATTTTCCATCTGGTCGCCGAGTGCATACTAGCAGCAATCTATCCTACTCGCTTACTGTGGCTATAAAGCATCCCATAATTCTTACTCAAAACAACATTAGGTAGACCGTCTCTAACTACAGTCAAAGCTATCCCTGACTTCCATAAAGAATTTGTGAGAAAAAAGAAAATCATTTGAAAAAAAAACACCACACCAGCAAAACAGTTGGGGTAAGAAAAATAGCCGTATGCTTGCATACAGAGACCAGGACACCGTATTTTATTCCTCATTCTGTGGCTGCCTAGAGATACCAGTGTACTACTGCTATTGCTATGTCAGCTCTAATAAATTTAATTTAAAATTATGAGTTGATCTGTCCACACAATAAACTATAAGGACGATGAGAAGGAAGGATGAAATCTTCCCAGCAATGAGATGACGACGATGAAAAGCTCGGAATCAACTTCATCCTGACAACGACAACGAATAAAAATGAAGAGCTTAACAATTCTGCTGATGTTGCACGCATCTTGCATCCCCTAATAAAAAAAGGAAAAAAAAGAAAGTAAAAAAGACCAAGACGAAAATCTGTCTTTTTTGGTTTAAGTGGTATGAATGGAAGGACACAATAAGGCACTCATAATGGAGGTTTCTTTCTCCTCGCGCGCTCTACTCAGATCAGCTGAAAGTTCTTCGTCGTCTTGCTACTCTGTGTTGTCCGTTTTATCATTGAGATTGGTAAAAAGGAGTAGAAAATGAAATTAACTTATGTCCTTCTATTGGTATAATACCACTCTTAGCAACATCAAACTGCGAAACTATTACCAAGTTACATTGTGGACCGCAATTGTGTATAAGCATCGCATTTGCGTTAAAAAGGATATAAAAGGAGGGGATGAGAAGTTGATAGACGGGTAGGTATTTGACATTGTTTTTTTTTTTTCTTTGTGGTGGTCTGACTTTAACAATCCGACGTGAATAATTTTTTATTAAGAAATGTTGCTGGTAACCTTGTGTCGGCAATACACAACAAGGATTTAAATATCATATTTATGATCATAGAAAACACAAATATTTCCTGCAAATTGCCGAAAGACGAACTACTGGCTTTATTTCTACTCTATTAGCGTTGGCTTTTACTAAGCTGCTTTCTTCCCCATTATACCGACGGTTTAACAAACGACAGACATAATGGAAAGGCTACAGTCCGATTCGGTGAATAGTTGGCTACCCTATCCAAATTCCTCGTTGTTCATTTTAGAACTTTTTTTATTCCGCTTCTAAGAAAACTACCAAGAATTGAAAATTTAGTCAAAACGCCCTTAACCTTCCTTTACCGGCGCGTTGGTCTGTCAGACCGATAATTTAAATTTTCGTAATTTTTTCAAAAAAGGAAAATGCTATCGCAAT
This sequence comes from Portevinia maculata, assembly GCA_949715645.1. NCBI lineage: Eukaryota > Metazoa > Arthropoda > Insecta > Diptera > Syrphidae > Portevinia > Portevinia maculata. Next base: position 4,189,014 of record OX454528.1, on the reverse strand, counting down.
GAGCTTACTGGTAGCTTCATGATTCATCGCGCACTTCAATTCAAAATGGCGCGAGCGTCAGTTGTTGGATAAAAGCTGTTAGTCACTTATTAAAGCAAATATTTTCACTATATTTTATTTAATACTTTAAAGCACATCCATTAGTATTCATACAAATTTATTTTGACTAAGGCTTTCGTAAAAAAGTATGACAAATACACTCCAGAAATGTTGGTCCCAGGGACCGTGCGCGGGTATGTGTTATTTTTTTGGCGCGGGTATAGGAAGGTTAAAAGAGGAGTGCCAACAATGACAAAATGTTAAGAAGGATATTGTCTACATATTTTATAAGGACCGTTTTTTACGTTTATTAATTAGGTACTTTACTTAATGGGCTCCCGACCCGCGAAGGGTGTCTGCCTGAGACTCTGTGATTATCCTTCGTATTTCTAACAACACTGTGCACCGTAAAGGAATGCTTCTGGCTGAAAGTACCAGCCCCAGGTCTTGAGGCTAAGTTTCCTAGTTATTGAACGCAGCTTTTGATAGCATACAAAAAGTAATGCATATGCATTTACAACTCAAAAAAAACTCGAACTTTTTCATACAGAATCGTGGCCTTAAAGCCAATATCCTCAATACTCACTAACTGATACTCGAACGAAGTTTTCTTCTTCTTTTTTTCTTTTCTTAACGGGCTCGCGATCGTGAAGAGTCTCTGCCTGAGACACTGCAGCCTTCCCTCCTCCGCGATCCCGGACACCCTGCTTCGAGTTGTCCAAACCAAGCGCTCTGGCATCCGCGATGGCTTGGTTTTTAAAACGTAGGTTCGGTCTTCCATGTTGTCTCGAATCTGGGGGCTGGGAGTCGATGCTCATCTTCGCAGGAGCATTATTGTCCATTCGCTCGATGTGGCCGAACCAACGTAGTCGACGTACTTTAACTTTTTGGACTACCTACATTCTCTTCTTGGTACAGCTTATAGAGTTCGCGGTTGTTTCTTCTCCTCTATTCGCCCTCTTCGCACACAGGACCACAAATCCGCCGAAGAATTTTTCTTTCGAAGGAGCTCTCTCCCTTCCTGCTTATCGGCCAGCACTCGGCGCCATAAAGCAGAACTGGCAGGGTAAGGGTTTTGTAAAGCATACATTTCGTCCTCCGAGTTAGGAGTTTTGGACCCAGTTGTTTTGCCAAACCGAAGTAGCAGCGGTCTCCTAGGGTAATTCTTCGCTGGACCTCAACTAAGGTGTCATTCGTAGAGTTCGCAAACTGCTTAAAAAATTAGACGTTAAAAAACAAATTCGCAGATCGCATGGAAATCGCTTTACCGGGTTTCAATTACTGACAAAAAAAGAAGAAAAAAGCAAACTTCCATGGCAGTGTCATATGCCCACTTCTTTCAAATTCAAATAGGGGGGAAATCTGAATTTTCAATCTGGAATCCTTTCACCTCGAAATACCGAATCCCATTTTCATTTCACATGTGTATTAATCTTTTTTCTTTGCTTTTCCCTTTTCAAACAGCAGCTGATGTCTCATCGTCAGCCACATCGATATCATCATCCTGTCGCAAAGGATTGACAGCAGGACTTCTAGTATCTCTTCTACATCGACTAATCGTGTCCGAATCATCCGCACCATTGTCATCAATAACAAATGTCAGCCGACGACTATTAAAAAGTCGAATTGAAAATGCGGAAATAAATGCAAGGACCTTCTACTCCATTGTATTGGTTCTAGCGGCGACAGCAGTGTCAGCAGCATCAATGTTAGAAGGAGGCTGTGGTGGTTGTAATGCCGCTAGAGCTTATGCAACAATGATAATGTTTACAGTTGCTGTCATAGCGGTCGTTGGTCTAGCTGTTGTCGTTGTCGTCATTTTCTTTGTCCGATGGCGATTTAATGATTTCCTGTCAACGGAGAAAGGATATTATCATTCTCCACGGCGACATCACCATCATCAGCTTTCAGACAATGAAATCGATACAAATCGACTGTTGTCTTCAGCAGCGCAACGAGAAGAACATCAACATGGCCGTCGCCATCAGCAGACAGAGCCCTTTGATGGTGAATTGCAACAAAACCAGCAGACCGAGTCAAGCAATGACATTCAACGATTATTATTAGCAACGTTATGGGTCGAGGAAGCAGCACAAATTAAATGGCACCTGGTCTGTGACGTCTGTTGCTGATGTTAGGCGAAGCGTCCTCCACCAGGGTATATTTAGTCTGAGTCTGATCCTATTGTAATTAAATATTAAAAAAGAAAGAGTAAAAAACCAAACGAAGAAAACGAAAGCAAAAATTATGAAACTGTTATCTGTTACTAGAAATTAAGGATATTAAAGTAGACATAAGGAACCGTGTTAATTTAATTTTTATAAGAAGCATATGTACACATACATACATACATACGTATGCAATAGAATTGCTTCTATTAGAAACTTAACTTAAATATTTGTTGTTGTTTTTTTTGTATAGTAAATTTTCATTTCAAGTTTTTCAAAGTGCTTTTGAGAAATAAAACCTCAAAAAGATAAACTTAAAATAGTTCTAAGAAATAAATGTCAAAATGAAAAACACAAGGATATTTTCTAATCTATGATTAGTGTTGTGCAAGCTGTCTTCCTTAAGTTTAGATAAATAAGCAAATAAATTTAAAAAAAAAAGAAAAAATCAAAATAAGCTTCTTATAAAGTTAATGATACAATGTAGGAATTATGTAAAATAGTGAATGATCATTATCTTGCAATGGACAATGCTTAGCTAAGTAAATGAAATAAAATCAGCATTTTATTTTCAATTGTAAAATATTTGCATGGCAAAACCAAATTTTATTTAACAAATAATTTCCGTCCTTGTGCGTTAATAGAAGAAGATATGATTCGAAGGGTATTTGATGGTGTTGAGGAGAACCCGAAGCTTTTTGTTTCATTTTGAGAATGAAGCTTTTGTTGGCAAATAGTAAAAAGAAAGAGACAGTTGATTGTGATATTTTTAGATTTGCGGACTAGATCCCCGACCAACTAAGTCTTTATTTACAGTCAAATTTGAAGTAACTTTCTTGACGGGCTACCGACCTATGAATGAGCTCTGCCTGATACACTGCAGCGAGCTCTGCGATCCCGGGCATTAGCGGAACAAGCGCCTCGGGATGGTCAGAAAAACGGAGGTTCGGTGTGCCTTGCAGTCGGGCATCTGGGGGTTACGATTCAAATATCCTCTTTGTCATAACAATATTGTCCAGGCGGAGTTACGAGCTATCCGTGATGACTGTCGCCAGATCAAACTACACTCAAACATAACGCCGAGGCAAATGATCGCACTTATTGACAGCCAGGGTGCCATGCTCGTTGTGGCCGATCCAATGTAGTCAATGTGATTGAGCTTTTTGGACTACATCCACGTCGTGGTACATCTCTATGGTTCGCCCTCCTCGCACACAGGACCAAATGTTCGACGAAATATATGAGCTTTGCACCTTTGTGCTCTGTCAAACCGAAGTTGCAACGACATCCTAGGGTAAATCTTCCTCGTATCTCCACAATGGGACAAACTTCCTCAAAGTTACTTCGGGCAAAAGTGACGTTTTGTCTTCGACGGCCAATACAGGGCCTTATACCTTGCTTCTCCAACCATTATTGCTTGTGCGAAGTGGAAGGGGCCTACAGATTTAAGCCGAATTCGAACGTCAAATTTGAGAAGCTTCTCATGACAATTGATACTCCGACTGTTGGATGTTTGTCAGACTTTCGCAAGAGCTGGGACAATGGAAAAATAAATAAAACCCCTTTTTTTCACTTTCGACAACGTGTCTTATTTCACGCCAAGCGTCTGTAAGAAATCAAACAGATCCCCATTATATCTAAGGCTTGACAAGCATTAGCCAGAGTCAATCCCACGAAATAAGGCATTCATTAATAAGTTCGTAAAAACCTGGTAAGAGAGAAAACAACTTTAAGCATGTGCAAAACACCAAAATTAGATTTTGTCTGTTCATAAACCCAAATAAGTCTAAAATAAGCCGAAGCTCGTGAATATAAAAAATAGTTTGTTTGCGTATTAAAACCTTTCAAGGCAGACTTAAGTGAAATTCCCTTTTAACATTGGCGAAGACTTGTAGCCTCATTTTAGAAATAGACAAATAAAAACTGATGGAAGGGACCTACTATTTTACGCTGACCCCGCACGGCCAATTTGAGAATCATGGCGCCAATTGATGTTTGCCGGAAGGTGTTTACAGAAGAACGCAACCCCGCGCAATAACAATGAATAATACAGACCAAAAATTTTATTTAACAATGTCGGCGCTACGTGTCCATATGGCGACCGCAACCATTTATTGAGATCGAAATGTGACCAGAAATTGATGTGCAACTGCTGTTTATGCTGACAAGTGTACCAGTGGTAAGTGCATTGGACTACTGTATTGAACGAGGGGCTCAAATAATGTATTTTTTACATTACGCCACTTCTTGTGAAAGTCCGACGTCTGACGAAGAGTACAAACTGTAATGAAAAGCTTCTCAAAACTGAACGATTCGGAATCTGCGTAAAATTATAGATCCCTTCCAATCGTGTTAAAAATATAGCTTCGCACGCACATATGGTTGGAAGATTTAGGGAAAACCATAAGCTTCGTGCTTTTATTCGATTATTTCAAGAGACAGCTGGTCGAACGCCTTAGAGAAGTCAGTGAAGTCAAGTTATATGGGCCGTTTAGGCCTAATATTTATTTACTTAAAAAGCGAAATGGAGACAGGAGCTTATAGAACTTCTTCTGCTTTGGAACTAATTAAAAAAAAATAGAAAATAAGACGAACTTATAACAGCGCCACGTTATACTTTCAGAAAAAATAGCTTCTACGTTTTTTTTTATAATTAGCGTGCGCTAAAGGGTTCTCTTGTCTGTAATTGATGCAGTACCCTTATTGTGAACGGAGGGCACAGCACAGGCATTTTCAATTCTGCACCTACAACTGCAGTGCCATTATTGGCGGATTTCATTGCCTACTATTAGGTGCTAGAACTTGGAAGAAGTAGACCGATAGGAAAGATTGAGGAGCATTTATGTTGAAATTTTGTATTTAAGTTTAATCCGCAAAAATTTATGCAATAATATTTCAATTCTGTGGATTTTGGCTCCAAGGACATGGTCGGGATTTGAACGCGCAACCTTCCGATCATAAAGTGAATACGCTTCTTTAATTGTGTCTTGTAATTCAATTCTCCTCCTCGTTCTATTTGAAATTGTGGTTTTATATACAGAGAAGAGGAATTTATAAACTCAATATCTGTGGTGGAAGTATCGGCCGCACCTAAGTGGGAGCGTTATGATCCCTTTAATCCTGATCATAGCCTCACCGCATTAAAGTAAGAAGAAGAAGATCGGTGTTGAAATTTCAAGCGCATGCCGATTTCTTATTACATCTGCACTTATCTTGAACGTACTGGATTCAGAAACGGGCTCTATACTACTACAGTGCCCACAAAAAAAAAAAAAAAAAAAACAGCACCTGTCGTGGAAAGCGACTAAGGGGCCAAAACGCATCTTGGCAATTTCACCGTTGATGGGAGCCTACCGAAACATTTAACATCTTGAAACTATCCTGCAAATGTGCATGCAAATTCGAACGTTGACACGACAAATGCAGTTAGAGTACATGCGATATCAATCGCACGACTGTTTAGTCGCCAAAAATGTAACACACACATTTCAATGTGAATGCGCGCACATAACATCTACGAATCGCAGCGTTTATTATCCCGCGATTTGTTCCATTTTAAGCGCGACGCGATTGTCGCCAAAACAAATGCCTCATATCAACTTCAAGCAATATACACACACTTGCGATTTAAATCGTTGCGATTAAAAAATCGTTGTCGCAACAAGATGTTGGTATGCACGCACTTGCGGTTTTCTATCGCATCATAATTTAGTCGCAAAATATGACCCCCTTGGTTTTATACATGAATGCACACATATGCAACTAAATAATCGCAGCGATTAAAAAAATGCAGCAAGCTCCATTTTTAGAAACAATTTTTTTGCCGCTAATTAAAACGGCACATATGGATTGGCATGAATCTTATCACACTTGCGACTTTGAATAGAAGTCTTGTTAGTATAAAAAGTCGCAAGTGCGCGCGAGTTCATGATCACCCATATGATACAGTTAATTTTGCGACAGAACAATCGTCAACAATCTGCCGTGTGTTAGCCGTAGCGGATATTTGGTCGCATGTGTGTGTATTGACATTAAAAGCAGTATTATTTCTATTTTTTTGCGGCTAAATGATCGTGCGACGGAAGACCACAATTTAATTATTTTAGTAATTTAGTGATTTTTTTTTGCGACTTCGATTTTTCTATCGCTGCGACAAAAAATCGCATATGCGCTCATAGCCTTAAATAGGAGGAGCTTCACCATTAAGGAGGAGGATGACGGACGATAAGGCTGGCCTGCGTTTGTTTAATTTGAACTTTTATTAATGTAGGTATACACACAATGCAAATATTTGTCAGGTAGAGGATTACGAACTCGCATATAATTTGTAGTTGAATTAATTCGTTTAATTTCTCAAAACACCTCCCTTGGTAATAGTATCTATAGAATTGACAGAGATCGGCGACGTGCACAGACTACCGTGACGTGTCTTCGATGAGCCATTTGTTGGAGATTGAATGTCAACTTTGTATCGTCAATTATACGAACTACTGCTGACTATTTTTTGAGAATGTTTGAAAACCAAGCTCTATGGAAAGCAATACTTAGACCCCATTCTACGAAAACAGATTTGCACTATATAATAACTTACGCCCGAGTTCACTGTGACACCGCGAAGATGTAGTGTCATTCGGATTAAAAGATCTAAAAGTTTTTGACTTAATCTGATACGAGTTCGCTTCCCAAAAAGACACCTTTCTGCGATTTGCAATTATTCAAATGCAGAAGCAACACTATTAGCGTTATATATTCAACTTTCCTCCGTGAAGATTATAAAAAAATTAAGTTCATGTTTCCCTTCTAGTTTTGATGCGAGTCAAAAAAATAAATATCTTTTTGATTAAAGCACTCGAAGAGCACTAACATGGGAGTTTGCTAAAACAATTTTCGTGTTCCTTTCATACACTCAGAAAGAAATCAGAATACAACTCTGACAATATCTAATAATAGCTTAAAGAAAATATTAAAGATTTGCGAAATAATAAGAAATCGTAAGGCAGATGCGAAAAAATGACATAACGACTAGTTCGTGCGCAACTTTCTCGCTTTTATAAGATGTGTTTTCGAATCACATTTTCTCCTTAGAGCACTGTATTCAGTTGGCGCAAAATTGTGAAATTTCGATACCACGATTTCGAAATTAAAAAAGTGCCGACAGTTGAGACAATTTCATTTGTCAGCTTTTTGTCAAAAGTATCTGCGCTTAACAAGCATTGTATGGAAAATTTCATAGACAAAATTCAGCATGAAAAAGCATTTTTCAAGAGATTATGCCAGTTTCCCCCCGTTCTTCACACCAAAGAGCCTATCTCGAAGAAAATGGAGCGCGACAGGCTCAGTTGGTACGAAGGAGAGATCCTACGAACCCTGTCAAAATGGCAGTATCAATCAACGTTCCAATACGCGAAAGAAAGGCAGTCCTAAAAACTCGTGGATCACGCAAATGCAGCATCACTAGCATTTGTTTGGCCTCAGCGATCGAGTGGTTCAAAATCGGGAGGCCTGTCGTTATTTTATGATGTCGAATTGGCAAAGCAGTAGGAATACAGTTAAGTGGGAGGGTTATGATACCTTTAATTCTCATCATAGCCTCACCGCCATTAGAGGAAGAAGAAGAAGATCAACGTTATAGAATGTTTCGCCTTTCCAAAGAAAAGTGAAAAAACACATGTCCTGGATTCGTTATTTTTTTTAATTTTTACTCAAGGTCAAAGTGTGCGCTCAAAGTTGTGTTTAGCACGTAAGAAGAATTAAGATTGATTTCCGCTTAGTCGTTAAATCTAATGACAAATGAAGAGGAATTTTTAAAAAGGTCTGCAAAGAACGCAAACCGAAAACAAGTACCTACATAGTCTTAAAAATAAATATTTTATGAACTTTTTAGAAATGTCTACGCTTTAAATTTAACGAAAAGCTTAAAAATGCACTTGTACGCGAAATGTGGTTATGCCAGTCGCAAACCATAAAACAAATTGTTGACGATTTGTCGTTATTAAACATTTAATTTATTTGATTCTTTTCAAAAACGCGCTGGAAACATGGTCTACCAAAGCACATATAGGCTTCGACATAGAAAAACTGAATAAATTTGTGAATTTGTGCTTTTGGTGGGCGTACGAAAAATGCAACTCTATGCGAAACGCCTTCATTTTTAGTAGGCCTTACCCTGCAACCATAAATCGCGCATTCGTTAATCCAAAATCAAAATTCAGCTTACGCCAAGCTCATATCTACCTAGCCATGATGAACTCTCACCGCTGGGGTTAACGGACAAACGTAATTATACTTAAGAATCGATTTCAAATAAGGCCAATTAGAGATTTTCCATGCATTTTTAACTTCGTTTAAAAGGTACATGGGTAGATGTTTAATGCAAGTTTTTTTGTAGACAGAATCAAGTAAAATATTAACTCACCATTTAGTATTTCGTTCATATGTAGCTTTTTGCGCGTTCAACAATGGATAACCTTCTCAAACACGTTCAGAAATAAACCAAAACAAAAATTAACACTTCATAAAAAACTATTCTTGCCTTTAAAATTTGGCAGCACTTTGAATTGCATTTGCATGATCGGCCTTATGAAAAAACTTTACTTTGAATTTGAAATGAAACTAATAAGGCAACTAAAGAGCGAAAAGAACCACAGACACTACGAAAACTATTTTCTGCCGCACACGAGACACAACACACAGGAGAGAGGGAGCACGAAAGCAAGAACATTACTTATTTTCACTTGCAATTTCGTTTCAAATCGCGACAATTATTTTTTGAAGTACACATGAGAGAGAGAGCGAGATCGAGAAAATTATTTACTTGCATTTGCAATTGCAATACCGTATCAAATCGCATCCGCCTGCGTACGCGTAGATGGTCGAGCACTACACTAACTGAACTGATCTGATTACGATAGTGCCAGTGAGTGATGCATACATAATATTTAACTGAGCAGGTCGAGTTGACAGATGCGACTTCCCCCAAGGTTGGTGCCGTCTCAATACTGGGGTGGTTTACGAGATTAAAAAAAAAATCCCAAGGGAAAGGCCAGAAAATCAAAATTGCGTTTTGTATGGAAATATTGTATGGAGAATGATTAGAAATAATTAACAAATGAAATGATGTCCGTTGGTAAGCGCATTACTTGAGAAAGCCTAGACCGATTTGGCTAATTTTTTTTGAAAAATGTTTTCTAATAATCCGAATAAGGTTTTACCAAAAAGACAAATTGAAAAGGTTGCCGGGAAAATTGAGAAATTCGGGAAGCCCATATAAAATTCCGTATGAATAATGATTGTAATGAAATAGCAATGATTAGGATGGCGTTGCGAGACATGTTTGTTTATTACTTATCGTGTTTGCTTGCGGCTCCATCTTTTTTCCAAATTAAACATTGGAAAGTGGTTTTTCTCACATTGATAATAAGTTGGCGTGAAATTGGTTGGTCTTGAAGTAGGTAAATGAGGACAAGACACGGAACATGCTATCAACAAACAGCTGTCCACCGCCAAGGACAAAACGTCACTGTTGATAGCAATCACGAATGGGAACTTAGTGGAGATTCAACGGAGAATAACCTTGCGAAACCGCTGCTACTTCGGTTTACGAAACAAGTCCACATATTCAATGTCGCCAAGAACGCCGCGAAATGTCTAGGGTTCTCGGACTGCAATTTTATAAGGCGTTTATCCGCCCGAAACTCGAGTGCAAGGCTTATATCTAGTCCGGTGCACCAATAACTTATTTGGAGCTACTTGACAGGATCCAAAAACCCGCGATAAAACTCATTGGCGACCGAGACATCGCGAGATCGATTGACTCTCTCAGTCATCGTCGTAATGTCTCCTGCCTTTCGTTATTTCCACCATAAGTGCTCAAACGAATAGCCAGTTGCATTCCTCCCCTTGAACATTTCAACCGCAATACGAACCATGCAAGGAATGCTCATCCGTTTACCCTCAAGCCTGTGTTCGGACGTACAGTGAAGTTCAAAGAATCTTTCCTCAGCCGTACAACACGAATGTGGAACACTCTTCCACGCATTGTTTTTCCTTCACATTATAACCTACAAACATTCAAAACCAACGTGCATCGGCATCTCTCCTTTTCTTCTCACCCTAATTTCCTTAACGCCCGCGCTGTGTAGCTAATACATTATAAGGGTCCAAATCCCTTTAGTGCGCACTTATTATAAAAAAAAGTGAGTTCAAAACTCCTCACTCGAAGGACAAAATGCATGCTCTATCGATTCCAAATGCACGCATTTCCGACAAGAGAGCTTGATGCCAAACTCTTGCAAATGACTTTGAATTATCAGCGCAACGAACAACACCCAGGTGAAGAAATTTGTATCCACTATTCGGTTAGATCAATCATCAAATACGCAACAGAAAGGCAGCCCTAAAAACTCCTGAATCACGCAAATGCAGCAACATCAGCATTTGATTGGCCTCAGCCACAGAGTGATTCAAAATCGGGAGGACTGGCGTTAATTGCTGAGGTCGAACCGGTAAACCTGTAGGGATGCAGCTAAGTGGGAGGGTTATGATCCCTTTAATCCTAATCATAGCCTCACCGCACAATCTAAGAGCGCCTTGAATTTCAGACATTTTCAATTTGTTTTTAACGCCATTCAAATAATTTATTTATATAGATGCATATATATATATAATATATACATGCCAGTATAAAAAATATTAAATGTGAACGAGGGCAAAATTATTTTTGAATTTAATATCTGGTTTATTTTTATGAAATGAGTATTTTTTAATTTGTCGAATAACTTGTGGATGTAGGTACATGTAAAATATAGTCCGTGCTTAAGGCCAAGAATTTCGAACATGAATTGCTACATGTTATTGAAAATAAACATTAATTATAAAACATATATAAATATATGTACATGTATGTGTGTATGTTAATATTGCCCTGTTATTGTTTAAATAAAACGGAAAAACGCAATTAACTGAAACATTACTCCCCCACATGTATTAATTAATAAATAAGTGTTCATATCTATTTGAAATAAAAAAAAAAAAACAATGAAAAACGTTTACTACTTTTAATAGCATTTTTATATTATTTTATATTTTGGAAAAACATCTTCAATTACCGCGTCCCGAGAAGAGCACAATATCATGCAAATTAGCTTTGAATGAGTCGAACTTAGAAACAGGCTTATTTTCGTATCTTTAATAGAAAATCACTTCCGAGTAGATTCAATTTTCAAATTTAAACCAAAAATGATGAAGTTTTCAATTAAATCGTTAAATCAACTGCATTTAAGAAATTAAATATGTTTTTTTTTTATATAATGTACGCGTACTCAAGGGACCTTTAGTAACCTTATCATGCCATAGCTACACAGCACGGGCGTTAAGGAAATCAGGATTAGAAGAAAAGGCGAGATGCCGATGCACGTCGGTTTTGAATGTTTGTAGGTTATAATGTGAAGGAAAAATAGAGCGTGGGGAGTATTCCATATTCGTGTTGTACGGCTGAGGAAAGATTTTTTGAACTTAACTGTACGTCCGAATGCAGGCTTGAGGGCTTGTATTGCGGTTGAAATGTTTTAGGGGTGAATTGAAACTGGCTATTTCGTTTGAGCACTTATGGTTGAAATAAAGAAAGAGAGGAGACCTTGCGACGATACCTAAGCGAGTCAATCGATCTCACGATATCTCGGTTGCCAATGAGTTTTATCGCGCGTTTTTAAATCCTGCCAAGTAGCTGCAATTAGTTGTTGGTGCACGAGACCAGATATGAGCGTTGCACTCGAGTTTCGGGCGGATAAACGCCTTATAAAATTGCAGTCAAATCAGAATTGATGAAATATTTCTTGCATCGCTTAAGGAAGTCTTGACATTTCTCAGTGTTCTTGGCGACATCGAATATGTGGTCATTCCAACGAAGGTTGTCATTAATGCACATACCGAGAATGGAGTCTTTCGGTTTCAGCGATGCAAGTTCCATTCATGGATACGGACAGAGTGTGTGGGTTTCGCTTCAATGACAGAGGACAGCATTGTGTTTTAGAAGCATTAAATTCCACTCTGTTATGCTGTTAAGATCGGAATTTAATGAGCCCAACATACACTGCCCTTCCTTTTCCACGCTCGAAGATGAGGGGCGTAACCCAAGAAATGAATATGAGAAACTGAGGGTACTGTCATCAGCGAAGGATTTAATTTGATTGGAAGTTACAGAATGGAGATCATTTTTAAAAATGAGAAACAGAGACGGAGACAAAACAGAGCCTTGTGGAACACCATTATTTTGCTTGGTGAGTTGCAGACTTGAAACCGTCCAAAACAACTTGAATTGAAAGGTCCGAAAGGTAATTTCCAACCAATTGAAGAAGAGTATCATCGATTTCAAATGCACGCCTTTTCGACAAGAGAGCTTGATGCCAAACTCTTTTAAATGCCTTTGAAATATCAAGAGCAACGATCTTACTTTCACCACCTTGATGAAGAGATTGGTTCCACTTTTTGGTTAGATACCTATGTCATCAAATCACCAGAATACTGTCGGGCAGTAAGAAGTTTTCGAGATTTGAGATATTTCATGAGCCGACGGCTTATCGGTGTTTCCGTGACCTTGCAAAGAGGGGACACCATTTTTCGATAGGAGGAAGGTGAAGAAGATTCACCTTTTTTGGGAACGGGCTGGACAAATGCTGTTTTCCATCCTGTCGGAAAGAGCCCTGCGAAAACCATACTGTCGGTCACTAAGAAATTTTCGGGATTCAAGAGATTTCATTAGCTGACGGTTGATCAGCGTTTCCATGACCTTGGGGACGTCAGTGGAATTGGTCGCTAGGAGGAGGAAGAAGAAGATTCGCCTTTTTTTGGTACAGGCTGGACAAACGCTGTTTTCCATCTTCTCGGAAACTGCCCTGAAGAATAGGATAGATAGACAAGCCTACGCAGTGGTTTTGCCAGCGTAGAAGAACACTTATTTAGAACGATAGGGGAAATACCGTCTGGACCAGCGAATTTGTGAAGATGTCGGAGTACTCTAGCCAGTGTACGAGTGCGAAAGTGGATTGGTTTCATGAAGTATTCTACGCGCTCGATGCCAGGAGGAGATAAATCACAATCTGGGAACGCTGAGCTATCTGCAAAGTAAGCAGCAAGCTGATTGGCTTTATCTAGAAACCTAACAGCTGGAATGTCATTGCAAATAACATAACATAACATAAGTTAATGAAATTGCACGCAAGTGTGTTGAAATAAAAAAATATTATATATCAAGACGATCTTGGACTCCCAGCCCCCTGGTTCGAGAAGGCAAGCATGACCGAACCTCCGTTTTAAAGCGCATGCTGGAGAATTGGAAGCAGCGTGCCCGGGATCGCAGAGGATGGAAGGCTGCAGTGTCTTAGGCAGAGACGCTTCACGGGTCGGGAGCCCGTTAAGTAAATGTAGTATACCTAAGTGTTCAAATAAAATGTAGTTCGATCTGTTGGCGTTTGTTTTACTAAATAATGCTTTGTTTTTGTGAATTGAAATATTTTGTTTGAGTTTAGTTATGTCAATATCAACTTTTATGATGCACAAAATAGAGCTGTGTCAATCGTGATTGATTCGATCTTTTTGACCCGATCACAATAAAGTATTGGTGATTGCAATCACAATGCCCGAAGTCAATCGTTCATCGAGTCAATACTTTTGTTCTGTTCTGACTACTTCATTTCTTTATTATGCCCCTATTGTATAACACAACTCAACTTTCACACAACCAAACTATTTCGTATTATGCAAGAGCAAGACAACCTTTTTCAGTTGCAATCGTGAAGCGTTGCATATGCATACACACAGACAACCACCGCCATCTTGGTTGTCTGTTGACAGTCAACTTTTCGCTTAAGGTTGTGTTTGGCAATACCGAATTTTGAATTACAACCAAGAGACAACTCAACTGTTTTACACAATAGGGGCATTACTGATTACTGATTTCTTATCTACTGAACCAATAAATGTGTTAATATATCAAAATATTTTTATTTATTTCGGCTTATTTCGTTTTACCAACACATATTTGTTCTACAAAAATATCGCTTCTGTTCAATAATCTCCATTTCCTAATTATTTGTTGCAGTTGCAGTTTGTTGTTATTGAGTGTATTCACTCTTACAATCCATTCGAAATTCGAATGTATCTGTCTCTATCGAAACTAAATTGAACGAATGATGATTGGTGTTTTTGATTGTATTGAAATTGAATGGAGCAATACAATACTCCCATGTCCCATCTGTCATTGATTGATTGAATGATTGATTGAAATGACCGAATCATTTTTTCAACCAATACTTGAACGATTCGATCATTAAATTTGAACGATTGACACAGCTCTAGCACAAAATGCTTCACTCGTTCCATTTGCATTGATGCTAATTTAACGACCGCCGTCCTGTCGTTAAAAAAACTGAAACGATTTGGTCAAAGTAAACAAAAAAACAGGAAACACCATGTTAAAACGTTGAGGCCGCTTTATGGGCAATTCTAAATTTGTTTCTTCTAACGACAGCACTACCTATCACCGGTTCTTCTTATTACGAGTACTACTCATTGAGAGTTCCTGAAATTTAAATAACGGACATCATCCAAGTATCCTCCTCTAAAACTGCATCACCTATTTATGTAAGCAGCCACTCATAAGTGAATTGCCTCAAATAAGAGGTGTGTGCCAAAAGGTATCCTCATCATGTTGGCTGTGTTTAAACAAACTTCATGCTCTAGTGGACTGAAGTGCACTCAAAAATATAATAACAAAATTTCTCATCCGCAAACAAATGCACACAATTGAACGACAAAAGGCCATAAGCACATGTGTGCAAAAAAAAAATTGCAACACATTGATAAAAATGTTCGAATGTAAAGTAGCAAAAAACATCCAGGCAATTTTACCGTTCATCTGAGTCAAGCGACACAACATTTAGAAACTGTCTCCAAGTGTGCAAGAAAATCGGTGGGTTGAGACAACTGGAGATCAACAATAATCAATAAAGAATGCATGTCGTAAAAAAAATATAGGCGGGTCTGAAAAATCCTGAATCACACAGATGCAACACCAAAAGCATTTGATTGGTCTCAGTTATGAAGTGATCCGAATCCAGGAGGCATGTCAATATTCATTGCGGTCGAGTTCGCGAACACTACAAGCGGACCAGTAGGGATGCAGTAAAGTGGATCCCATCGGATATGAATACAAATTGAGTTGAGAAGTGAAAGAAGATACAAAGCTAGTTTGAAACACTAGTACCTATCCCATTTCAAATGAAACGATATCATTAAGTGTCCTTAACTAATATAATAACAGTTATATCAAGACAGCTAACAAACTTTCATCTTTCCCAAACGACCAAATAAAGTTTTACAAAAGAAAGAGGATCGCTCAATTAAACGTCCTTTCTATGAATAATGCGGGTACGGATTCCTCAATTTATTGCTGTTTATACCCTATTCTAAGGGTATATTAATTTTGACGCATAGTTTGTAACATACCTTAGGCCTTTAAACTGGACCTAGAGAGCTGAAATTTTAACCATATACCTACTCTCTAGGGTCCCGAAATAATCAAGTTTACGAATTTTTGAAATCCGCCCACAGACACGCCCACAAACTCAAAAAAACAAAATTTTGGAAAAAATCGAATTTTGAGCTAGAAAGCTGAAATTTGATGACTCCTAAACTATGACTCCTAAAACTGCTCGGGATATTCAAAATCCGCCCACTGACACGCCCACAAATAAATAAAATAATTTTTTTATACCCTATTCTAAGGGTATATTAATTTTTGAAAATCCAAAGTTGAGCTAGGGAGCTGAAATTTATAATATATACTCTCTATGGGCCCTTTATGCTCATGTGTAAATATTTTCAAAATCCGCCCACTGACACGCCCACAATTATATTTTTTTTTTTTGAAAATTCAAAGTTTGAGCTAGGGAGCAGAAATTTATAATATGTACTCTACTCTCTAGGGGCCCTTTATTCTCATGTGTTAATTTTTTTTAAATCCGCCTACTGACACGCCCACAATGATAAAATTTGATAAAATCCTTTAAATGTTATATAACAAAATAGTAGAGCGTTCTTAACAATTCAACCATACTTAGACTTTTGTCACGCCCACTTATGAGGGATAGGAATAAGAATAGGGTATCCAACAGTTCGCCCAAGCCGACTGTAGCCCGTCCCTATGTTTTTTTTATTATTTTATTACTTTTCAACAGCCTAGCCTATTGGGGGATTATAATAGTTTTTACCGCACTGGTCTCCATGAAGATTGTTAGAATTGAAAAGATAATCTTTTGTGGCGGAACATTTTGCTAGCGACTCTCTTACCAAAGGGACATTATATTTTTACTGGCGCTTTGTTAAGAGAAGATGAATTTCTTTTGAAATTTATTTTTCTTTTCAGAATGGACAATGGGTTGAAGGTAGTGAGTCGGAAATATATTGTTGATATAAGAATGGTACCTATATTCAGAATGGATAGTCAAACGAAAGAGGATAAAAATGAGGCATTGATGTAAAGCGTTGCGAAGATTCGAGAAGAAATGGTTTGCAAAATTCATAAATTTGAAACCTCTTAAGAATGTCCTTTAAGGACGTTCCTTTTGTCTGCGATAAGTGACTAGTTGACATTTTGAATAACATTGATCTACACTCGACAGCAAATAAACCGGGCCACCCGTTACGTTAAAGCTCTGATTCGATTGTCTTTAAAAGTATAACACATGCAAGTACAACTAAAAAAGTGGTGCCTATTTTTCATGTCAATTAAAATGATTCTAAATTTATTCTTAAGTACCGTTAACTCACAATGTAATCAAGCAAGAAACACAATGCTAACGATTTGTTTTGTCTAGATTTCGCGATTAGCAATGAGGTTAGTCAGTGTCTGTTATAATTTTTTTAGATTTAGTCCAGTGTTTGCACAGCCGCGTGTATTTTTGCGTTTTTTTACGTTGTTAATAATGGATACGACACCTTAGGAAGCAGCTCCAGCTGTAGCACTACTTCAAGCAGGAGTTGCGCAACGTGAGGTCGCTCGAAGACTTCAAATTAGCAGATCTTTGGTGTAACGAGTTTACAGAAGATACATAGAGACTGGAGCATTCGGTCGACGTCAAGGTACCTGCAGACCTAGGGCTACTACAGCAGCAGATGATCGGTTTATTAAGCTTATTGTTCTGCGAAATCGCCGCCTAAATGCAGTTCAAGTCCAACAAAGTCTGCGGGACGAACACCAACTGTTCATAAGTTCAGATACCGTCAGAAGGAGACTTTTTGAACACAACCTGACTCCAAAGAGAGCTGCAACAGGCCCAGCATTAACCGTAGCCCACCGTCGAGCACGCCTTAAATTTACTCGAGAGCATAGGGATTGGACATTGGAGCAGTGGGGTAATGTAATCTTTGTTAATGAGTCCAGGGTGAGTCTACATGTAAGTCATCGAGTATATCGAGACGTCAGAGAGTATATCGTCGCGTTGGTGAACGATGTTCTCAAAGTTGTTATGTATGGTCTGTGGCGGCATCTCCTTAACCGCACATACAGCTTTAGTTTTCATCGAACCAATGGGACACGTGGATTGACTTCTGATCGCTACACTTCTGAAATCCTCGCAGACCATGTGTTACCTTTCACAGGACATATTGGACCGGATATGCTGATAATGCAAGATAACGGACGGCCTCATGCTGCATATGTGGTGACCCAGTATCTAGCGGACGTCGGCATTCGTACGATGGACTGGCCAGCTCGAAGCCCGGACTTGAATCCGATAGAACATTAATGGGATGAACTGAAACGTCGGGTTCGAGCCCGGATACCTGCTCCAACAAGGCTTCCAGAGCCCTTGAAGAGGAGTGGAATGCTATTCCTCAAGGTTTCATCGTCAGGCTCGTGAGGTCGATGAATGCAAGGATGCATTTTTTTTAATTTTATGATTATATTAATTAATACAACTGGAAAACGACTCTTGTTTGTATAACCTTAAATAATCACTGAATTAATTGAATAATTCCAATGAGTTTCGATTCATTTTATTCAACATATAACGCACTTTCTGTTGGTACTACTTTTTTAGTTGTATATTTTATACTTTAAAAGAAAATCGAATCAGAGTTTGAACGTAGCGGGTGGCCCGGTTTATTTGCTGTCGAGTGTAGGTTTTGAGGTAGATTCAAATGGCATCGGCGAATAATGTTGCTAGACAACTAAACATAGAAAACTTGTATTTATTCTGCCGCCGCTTTATTTGAAATTGTTTGCAAGGAGATAAGAAGGTTACATTATGCCTTTTAGGCCCATTTGCTGATACTACACATATCGACTTAAGTTCCACATAAATTACTAAGTGCAACTTATTGGTTTGCACCAAAATCAAAGTTTGTCTTAAATGAGGCTAAGTGGAACATATTTAATGCGGAAGAAATAGTAGGCCATAGGTTGCGCTTAGGCAATTTCAGTCTAACTAAGCTTGTCAAAATGTGGAATAAAATTAGAGAAAACATTGAAAGAAAAAACCAGAATGAATAACATAATATACTTACAGGAGCGAGTCTGTCCAAGAAAATCAAAATAAAATCTGGATAAACTGAAAACTCGTGGCTTCAATGGCACAGTGCATGAGTACTTGCCTGAAAAGACGCTGGTTTAGGTTCGAATCCCAGTGGAAGTAATGGATTTTCGGTATAAAATGAAGGAAAAAGACAGACCAGCACCATAGAAGGAGTCTGATGATCGGTTGTGGCGAACCGTGAAACAGCGGTGTAACTCCAGCCGTGCACTTCACGTGGTAACGAATGTAAGGTTTTTAATTCAAAAACAAAACAATTTTAAAGGTTATGTTTTATAATGACATTTGAGTAAATTGTAGCGCAAACAAATATAGTTCTTGCTTTAAACAAATTTAAATAACAAAATGGACTTCGATTTAACAGATTTGTTGGAAGACGATGTTGAAGTCTTGGAACTCATTGAAGTGGGTGTTCCTCGTCAGATTAACGACAGAAATGAGTGTTTTTGAACTTGACTTCAACAAACGATTTCGCTTAACTAGAACAAATAGATGAAGCTCAAGAACGGCCTTACAACAGGTATTAAATGAGTTTTTCTAAATTCGTGTTATAACTTTATATTCTCTAGAAACTCATCGCACCCATTAACCATCTTTTGGTAGCTCTACGATTTTTTGCCACTGGGAATCATCTTCTATAGGTATGTATTGCTGATTTTGGGGGGATGCATGTTTCCACTGTTTCAAGGATCGTGTAAAGAGTTTCAATGGAAATCGCAAAACTTTATAGAAAATATATCAAATTCCCAGCTACACCAGAAGAGGTTTCACAGGTCAAACGGTTTTTTTTTATATTGCATCTTTTCCTTCTGTTAGGTGCTGTTGATGGAACTGATGTTAAAATTCAGTCTCCTGGTAAGATCGTATTGATTTATTTTACTGCATATAAAATGCAAGTTCTTTTCAGGTAGATTAGAAGGCCAAATATTCAGAAACAGAAAAAGCTACTTTTTCAGTAAATGCCCAGGGGATATGCACAGCTAGCATGATGTTTTTTTTTTTTTTTTTTTTTTATTATAGAAAAAGGAAATCCAAATCCCAGAGCACTCAGACTCGGTAACGGTCCATTGTACTACCAGGCAGAAATCCTTCTTTTGGTGTAGAGGCATGTGATTGGGTGGTGTATGTTGTTGTTCCCCATGAGGATTGAACCTGCACCGCACGGGTCACAAGCCAACACACTAACCTCTGAACATTGAAGTTGATTTGGCATTTTGCAATACAGCAAAGTTGGCTGCATTTTAAATTATTTTTATCTTACCTAAGTACAACTTAAATATTTTCTGACAACTGAAAATAAATTAAGTTGCACTTGAAACTTAAGGCAAATTAAGGTATACTTAAGCGGTCACTAGACGCTCAATATTATTGTGCAAAATATTGCACAATATTATTGGCTAGGCCTAGGCCCCCAGACGGTTCAATATTTTATACAACAATTTAGTTGGCAGCTGATACTTGTGTAGACAACATAAAAATTAAATTTTCTCTCATCCTCTTTTGCTTGTGACATTTTCACTGAAATCACTCGCGGAGGTGTTTACTCTTCGACACTTGAAAATTAAATAAACAAATATTGTGCAATTGTACCCACGGACGATACAATATTTTATATTGTGCAATAAACAACAACCTTGCAATATTATCCATAGACGGACAATAATATTGAGCGTCTAGGGACCGCTTTAGTTATGACACAGATTTAAGAACAGTATCAGCAAACGGGCCTTGAGGGGTTATATTTATGTAGAACATAAAATAGGTCCTCGGATTGCGTCCGCCTAAGCAGGGGGCTACTAAAAAGGAAGTGATTAGTGACGCAAATTGCTAGCCCCTCCGTACTGAGTAAGTCAATTTCTATGTACAAAATAGTATACCGCACACAGCGCTGCTAATTACATGTTTGCCATTGGCTCGATTGTTATCAGTTGTCTAGTCAACTTCCAGTCATGTTTGGA
Organism: Portevinia maculata; assembly: GCA_949715645.1. Classification (NCBI taxonomy): domain Eukaryota; kingdom Metazoa; phylum Arthropoda; class Insecta; order Diptera; family Syrphidae; genus Portevinia; species Portevinia maculata. Next base: position 4,168,260 of record OX454528.1, on the reverse strand, counting down.
TTTCCCAATCACTTTTCCTTTTCTCTTAATGAGTGCTAATAAGTTTAGTTTTATTAAGCAGCTCCATGTGTTGTGTACAGAACTTTAATGTTGGAGACACGAAAAGCTTTATTTTCAGATAAATTTATTATTTTTGTTTTGGGACAAACCTTGCTAAATGGAGGTTCGCAGGTGATTAACAAACAATAACCATTTTAATCGGGTTAAAAGGGCCATGAAACCGCTTCATTAGGAAATTGTTCCTTTAAAAGCTAAACACACCTCGAACCTAAACAAATATTTGCTCGTCGAATGTGTACCTTTTCTAAACAAAGGACACAATTTGTTTTGCAGGAGAAGTTCGCAATTGAGGTTTAAGGGTAAGTATTACATATGTGAGCTGAAAATGCGTACATCCATTGTGTTATCACTTTAGCCAGCTAAATAATATCTCAATACAAACATCGATAAGGGTACACCCGCCTGTTGAAAGGCCTTTTGAACTACATTAAAAAGTGAGTACTAAAATTCATCAGCCTTCAACCCTCTTAAGGATATTAGCGCTTTTTTCAACAAATTCCGACCGGTAATTTACCCTTCCCAGCAGTGTCTGAATAGGAAACCTGAAAATTATTTGACTGTTTTTTTTTAAATTGAACATTACACGTGGCATTTTGCCTAGAGCATTGACGACGGCCCATAGAGTCCGATACCTAGGTTTCATTTTTGACAGCAATAGATGGGACCTACAATTTAACGACGATTTTAACCGGCAAATTTGACAAGCTTTTTATGACGTTTATACTCCTGGATTTTTGTCAGACTTTCGCAAGGGAAAAAAAATATTAGGTGCTCCTTAGTGGAAATCGATCATCGAACCCCCTCTAACCTCAGCTCTAAAGCAATACCCTTCGATTGAATGCATTTTTGCCAATCATTAAATCCCATAGCATAGACGCAAGCGTGAAAAGTAGAAACAAAAAATAAATGCTCCTGAAAAACGCAAATATTTCTGAATTTGTTTTAGTCGTTTCCTCATATTTGCCATAACTCGCTGAAAACACTTTCAACTCGAAACCGATACTTTTGAACAAAAACCCGAATTATTCGCAAACAAAGAAAAACTACTTTAGGCTCATAAAAATCTCGAGGATTTTATTAAAGTTTGTGAAAGTATTTTTGAAACTTTTGATATCTGATTTATGCTTCGCAATTTGGCACCACAAAAGTTTTCCACAATTGTTTGCCATAAGTACCTAGTTTCAATTCAAATTATTGAACAACTATAATTCAAGTAGAACAACTCTTTTCGGATTCTTTCGGTGGTTCGTGCGTTACTTACCAGCTGAAAAGACCAACAACAGCAGGAAAATAAATTAAATGAAGCGTTAATAGCCTCTGCCCATTGTTCTTAGAGGTTTTGTTTGTTCCAAAATAATGGCTTCAAGAATGAAGATAAAGCTGCAATCTATAAAGAACTGCAAAAAGTTTCTCTGTGGCAGCGCAGCAACAGTTAATGAGGTGCAAATGGTTTATCACAGGGAAAAGGCAAGTCAAAGGGAATGAAAAGCCTTTTGGAATCACTTTCTTTCCCTAGTGGCAGAGGACTCTTTAAATTGGATGCTCGAGCTGACAACTTCATTATCCTAATCTCGTATACGCAGTAGCACTTATGTTTTACCGCTGCAATGCATAGACTGTGGAGAAACTAATCCTCTTTTCCGCATATTTCTGATGTGGGTTTGTCCCTTGTGCGATATTAAGGACTAATTTTTTGCAACGTAATTCCCCTACCCGCAACGGACTTCGTGATGCTAATCCGTCATCAATGAGTGTAAACAAAAAGTCTTGTCGTAGAAATTGAAAAGAAACAAGTGGATGAGAGAGTGTGTGTGCGGGTGTTATATAATTTTAATTGAAAGGATGAAGGGTGGAATATTTATTGAATGCCGAGTAGTAGCAATTTTCCCATTATACGCGGGAGTAATTAGTAAGCAAACAAGACGACAGGGAAAACAAGTAGAGCAAATATGTTAAGGGCAAAAGGACCTCAAGAGATCGTTAGTTTATTAAAGAAATCTTGGGTTGGGTTCTGCTGGTGCGCGGGGGATGTATTCGTATTCAAGTTGTTCTAAGGGGGTTGATTTTAAATTAGGCATATAAGGTAATTTAAGAGTTTAGCTTGACGACTGAGTTTGGCAGCAAAAATAAGAAACTATACTTTATCCAACAAAAATTGTCAGTACAGGCCTTATGGAGGAGCTTTTTTTCTACCAATAGTGCCTGTAGATACTCTCACGGCACCCAAATGCAAGAATTGACACTCAAATAAAAACCAAACCACCAAGGAATTGTTGTTGTAATTTTCATAAAATTCGCATACAACCCACCACAACCAGTCTCCCACACAGCCGAATGGGAATGAGCATGATCGTCTTGTGTTCGCTTGCTTTTATCATCCACCAAAATAAGCAGTGTGTGTGACTGAAGCACATCAGAAGAGTATTACCATCTCTACAATGAAGCATATCTAAGGGTTTTTCTATGGATTTTGTCAAAGAACTTTCGGTTTTGGTGCTTTTGAGAACGAATTATTACGTGGAGTGTTGCCATTCGGTTTTAATTTGATTGTATTTATATTGTACAGCTGCACAAGTGCAGTTTTTTTTTACCATCTGCTTAGGTATATGACATTGCGTCGTGGTTATATAATTTTGTATTCTCATTGCCTGATTGTGTCTACCTTTTACAATATACATATAGCGGAAAGGATTGGGAAATGTTTTTAGAAAATCTTGCTGATTGAGTTTATGTCGCAAACTGTTTAAATAAAAAAAAAAAAAAATACATCCTTTCATCTCATTATGTACATGTTTGTATGATGTCTTTGTTTTTGCGATGAATGACGCCTGTTTTGCCAATGAATACGGGAATTCCCAAAAGGAAGATCTCAAGTTAGGTAGGGATGCAAACATACTCGTACAATCGGTTGCTTGAAATCGTTAAACGTTACAAAGCCAAGTATGAAACATACGTCGTGCATGAAATGGCTCAAAATGCGGGACATGAAGTGCTTCGTTTGCCGCTTTATCACTGTGACCTTAATTTAATAGAATTGGTTTGGGCTCAAGTGAAAGGGTTTGTAGCAAGCCAAAACAAGTCATTTAATATGGCTGAAATAAGAGACTTACTAACGACAGCACTTACAAGGGTTGACAAAGAAAAATGGCATCGATGTGTCCAACACGTTGAACAGGTTGTTGAGCCAAATATGTGGAAAATGGACGTTTTTGCCGAGGAGGCAGTTGAAAGGTTAATAATAGACCTAAATAACGAGAGCAGTAGCAGTAATTACTCATCGGATTAGTTGAGTAGTGATATTAGAAATTAGTATTTTATGTTTTACAATATTTATAATGAATAAATTGGATTACAGTGATATATTTTTCGTTTTTATTTTTTTTGTGTTACGAAATTTATATATTCTGTTGGTCTACTGTCTATCTTACCAGAAAAGGAAAAAGATAAACGGAATTTATTTCGTTCCGCAATATTTTTATTTTAAATTGGAAGATGGTAACCCTAATAGAATTGCTCTCTGAGTTATGGCGAATTATCATACACACTACGGTAACCCTGTGAGAGCTGTAAAGAGGGACCGATTTATGTAAGTCATTGCAACCAAACTGAGAGACAAACATCTTATCTTGCCTGTACTGACAATTTTTGTTGGATAAAGTATAATACTCTACACCAGAGGAAAATGCTCATCATTTTCTCTTCTATTTAACGACGAGGTTATGATCTGCGCCATGGGGAGCACATAAGGAAACAGAAACTAAAACGACAAATAGTAACAATACGCTCTTAACAAGCTCACTAGATGGGCAGATCGTTGCGGATGAACCAAAACCCCCCACAAAAATGCAAAATCCCACATACTGAGACTCCATTTATAAGTGGTATTTATAAGGTTGACTTTTTCTGACGGAGCTCAATAGTAGAAAGTTAAGCTGGAAACATTCTGTTTAAGCGGAGTTCATTTCTACGAAAATCAAGTTTTTTGGAGAATAATTTTTTTTCAGATATCCGTGTTTTTCATTTAAGCGGGTTTCAGTTAAACGGAGTAGTTTATAAGAAATTCATTAGAAAAATTTTGGGGTTAGATAAGTTGTTTCAAATAAGCCGGTTTTTCAGTAAAATGGGTTTAAGATAAGCGGGTTTGACTATACTTGTACAAAAAGTATCATCATAAAAAAATTAATTTGAAATGAAATTTTTGTTTTCATTCTTACAAGCATTGAAGTACAGTTTATGGTTCATTCTTAATTCATCTCCAATAAAAAGTTGTTCAAAAAATAATAAAAAAAAACACATCACAGTATACACTTGTTGACTACTCGTTCTATAGAAATTTGCACGCTTAGGCCGGGTTTTTGTTAGTTAACTCTATCGCGAGTGTACTGTAATTTCAAAGTTTACTACAAATAAAATCTTTTCAAATATTGACCGACCCCAACTTGAACGCCACACTGTATTCACCACAAACAAATAAAAAACCTGACATACCAATTGTTGTTTTCCAAATCTTACTACTGACGAAATCCACCGTTACCCAAAACTATGTGCATACATCGCGCACCCACCAGCCGTCCGTCTGGCCATGTACCGCAGTGACCATCAAGCTTAGCTCCAGTCCACAACATAAATCACTATCTTACTCTCGCTTATTAAGAAAAAAAAAAATTAAGTCAAAATAAAGCGCAGCAAACAAACAAATTTAAATTTTATTGTGTGGTTAATTTTTTTTTCCTGATCTTTGATCAAATTTGTTTCCTACTTCGACGATTAAAGGATTCCATTAATATTCGTATCGTGTACGTTTCTATTTAAGTTTTTTTTTGACTTTACCTCGTTTCATTCTTCATTTTTTTTTTGGGAAAAGACCAACCATCTTGTTCCCACAATTTTTTTTATCCAAACAATAACCATAAATATTTTGTTTGTCGCGTGTTTTTGTAATATAATCCAATAATTCAACTGTAAATAAATATAATCCAAAAAATAACTGACGGAATCATTTTTTGTTAATCAAAAATTTCGGAACTGCAACAAAAAAGTAAACCTTTATGTAAATTAATGAAAATTTAATAATATTATGGACTTTTGAGTGGAACTGCCTGGCAAGTGTGAGATATTCGTCATTTTTCGAGGTATGCTTAAAATATATCTTTTTTGTCACATGGTCATTTCCATGCTTTAGATTTCTTATGTACTTCTTTAGTTAACGTTTTTAAGCAGCTGTCTGTCCTTGTCTTTGTGTTTTTTTTATGTCTTACAATCGCACCTGGAACATTTGCAACTTTCAAGAACTCGAGCAACATGTTGCAGGGAAATTTTAAAAATACATAATTTACCATTTCCATTTCGTAATCACCGGTCATCGACCTGTTATTGTGTTGTATGAAATGTTTAGGAAGTTCTTTAAAAAAATTCTTTGTCACTGTGTCATTTTGGAGGCTAAGCGGTCAATGACCCTAAGGTCTCCGTTAAAGGGATACGGTTATTTATTGTCAACTAAATTTAACTTTAGTTGCTTTTTAATTGTTAGACCTGACGGACGAAAGTTATCTAGTATCTGCTGGGTCTTGATTTTGATTTTATTTGAGGCCTCCTTTGAATATTACTGGACATTAATAAATAACGATTTCTTTTTTAATCTTTGCAAAAGCAAATTGAGTGTTATTTTTGGTTTATATTTGTGAATAATATAAATATAACGTGCCAGTTGGTGAGTCAACATTAAATTTCATTTAAATGGATTCATGAATTTCTTATCAAATAAATAAGTAAAAGGTATGTTAACCAAATTTTAAATGAAATGTTTTCTGTGTGTGAGAAAATCGACAAAATTCGATCTTTATTTGGATAGTGACTTTTTTCGGCGAACCAGTTAGGTTGGAGGGTTATGATCCCTTTCATCCTGGCCATAGTTTCACCGCCATTAAAGAGGAAAAAGATCAAGTGACTATTTTCAAGAACAGCGATCAGTTTTCATTTTAAAGTTCATTTCGGCATATGCCGGTTTATTTCGGAAACTTAAGACCAAATTATATGGAAACAATTTACGTTTAAGAAGTTTAGAAGCATGATGATGAGTTTTAAAACTGAAGGATACTTGAGGGGTCTCAACAATTTCTCTTTGATTTGTTAAAAATGTTTAAGGATCACGAAATATGCCCGCTTTTTCATGAGCGCCAAAATTATGTTCTCAATTAGAAAGATTATAACCCTCTCACTTCACTGCCGTACTAGTCCGAATGTGGGGTTTTGCCGACATTTCCTTTAGTTGTAATAAGGAAGAAAGGAAAAAAATATTTTTTGCCCCGAGACCGATATAATGTTGCAAACGTCACATTTTATCTTTTGTCAGAGAATTCCGAAAAGGCATCAAAAAACGGTCTGCTTTGTGCGCGATGTCTAGATTTTTTCCAGTCTCGGTCATCTGCAGAGGAAACAAACCAAAATTCAGTCTTGTTGTTGTTGTCTCCGCATCATCGTGGGTATTTTGTGATATACTGAGTTCGACTGTCTGTGTGCTTCTTGGTTAATGATCCATAATTATGGCCACTTATCTGGCGGCGTCTCTGTATGCGTTCTATACTGTATATGGGATTCAGAATTTTGCATATTTTATAGACTTGCTTTTCGTTAATCTTTTTGAAAATTAAGCAATTCGTCAGATATGTCTACCCAAGCATTGGCTTTGATTTATTATTATTATTATTATTATGCCCCGCCTCCTTACCCGCCCCAACCGGCGCGCGGGGAGTACCTTTAATATTTTCTATTTATTTATATATTTGATTATTAAGAGAAAAAATAAATTAAGCGGAAAGCGAAAAATAAATTTAATAGGTTTAAGAATTTAGGAGCTGTTTATTTGGCTAAAAAGTCATTTTGGAAACAAAGTTTTTTTTTATATTAATTATCATCCGATTTTAAATTCTTTTTAACTTCTTTTTTAAATTTACAAAGATTGTTTAAGTTTTTAATTTCGTTAGGAAGATTATTATATAGCCCAAGACCTCTATAGATTTATAGTCTAACCTAAAGTTTTGACCACTTCTTAAGTAATAGGGTTGAGAATCACTGATATATTTTAAGTTTTTGCTTAGATATTCTGGAAGCATTTTATTTTTCATTTTAAAGACGAATAACAGAATGTTCAGTTTAATTTGTTGCGATATGTTTAGCCAACTAAGTCTATTTAACATGTCTTTTATATAAGTAAAGCGAGCACATTTTAATGTAATTCGCATTGCCTTATTCTGGAGGCTCTGGAGTCGAGTTATATCACCTTTAGATGATAGGAATAAAATAGTAGAGCAGTATTGAAAATGAGGCTTGATAATCGCATTATACACTTTGATAGCTACAGCAACACCCAAATACCTAAATTCATTCATACGCAATACTCTCTCCATCAATTTGCACCACATTATCATCCCTACCATTGATACACATATACTTGGTTTTCTTTATATTTAACTTTAGTTTATTAACTAGCAGCCACTCACTTATTGATTGTATGTATTGATATAAAGAGAAGGGCATCATCAGCAAAAATACACAGTTTGCAGTACTTACCAGCCAAATTAATATCATTAATATACAACAAAAACAAAAACACACCCAACACCGACCCTTGTGGGACGCCGGTGTTAACTTCCTGTTGATCTGTAACTTCATTGTTCACTGAGGTACGCTGGGTACGAGAATTTAAGTATGATTTAAACCACTTCAATTCATTATTTTGTATTCAATATTTTGAAAGCTTTTTTAAAAGTATTTCTCGATCAACAGTTTCAAACGCCCTTTTGAAATCCAGAAAAACCGCAATAGTTATATTTTTATTGTCCAATTCATTTTTCCATCCTTCAATCACCCAATTCAACGCGGTTTCACACGATTATCCCTTTCGGAAACCGTATTGTTGTTCCATTATCAAATTGTTTTCTTCCATATAACACCTAAATTGTTTTTCTATAAGTTTTTCTAACACCTTTTCATAAGTAGGAAGCATATCGACTGGTCTGTACTCTTCACATAATTTAGTATCTTGAACTTTTTAAATTGGTACAACCATTGACTCTTTCCATTTGCTTGGAAAACAGCCCGTTAACATCGATTTATTAAAAATTGCCTTTAACAACGGACCAAGAATCTCAAAACCGTCCAAGAACATATCCGCACTCAAAAATTTGTAGTCTTTCTTTTTACCCATCGATTTACAAAATTTCAATTATATCCTTAGAGCAAATAGCTTTAAAAGTGAACACCGTGCTAGTATTATGTATTCTGTCATAATAACTTATTTTAGGGATATCTGCGATAATATCTTCCACACTTTTTATAAAGTATTTATTAAATCCACTTGCTATTTGTTTACTGCAAGATATCATATCACCGTTGAATGACACGTGTTTTATTTCACTGTGTTGAGTATTTAAGACGAATTTTTTTTAATGTTTTTCCATAATTTTTGGGGGTTTGATGATGTCAATTTTTTTTTGTACGAAATTATCTTTTGCTGATCGAAGTCCTTTTTTATATATGTTTCTAGCTGCAATATACTCATTCCACTCGGATCTCAGGGTACCAAATTTATATTGTTCATACTTTAAAATTTTTGTGTTTCTTAACTTTGCAAGTTTTCTATTAACCCTTTCGATCCGGATGGGACATCCAAGGTATAAAAACACCTTTGTTCTATGTCCCATCCGGATCGAAAGGGTTAAACCACTCACACTTATTTAATTTCACGCTCCTTTCAATAACCATACATTCAACAATTTCATTCAATTCGCCGCATAACAAATCGGCAAGTTCATCTACACTGTTATTAACCACATCCACTCCAACAAGTTTACTTTCTAAGAGTTTTGAGAAAAATGTTTCTTTGTAATACACTCACAGGCACAATTAACCGCCCACCCAGTATTTTTGGGATTATGGTCGGTATTGTTCCATAATACGATTTTTTTTTCATAGAATCTATCGTGAGCAATGTTTAGATAGTAAAAGATAACATTTTAAGTTTATGAAACATGGATTTAATAATTAAATCGTATTTTTAGTTTATTTTTGATAAAACTAACAATTTTTTTTACCTTAATTAATAACATTTTTTATTTCTTATTTGATAACATTTTTTTTTTCAATAACGTGTATTTCCTCCTCGAGCTCTAATGACTTCTTGGAGCCTATTTGGAAGTCCATCCATTATATCCTGTATATCTGTTTGGGGGATGTTGTCCCATTCCTCTGCTACAGCAGTCTTGAGCTCCCTTATGTTGGTTGGCGCTGGTATTTTTGGCCGAACCCATCGTTTTAGATTGTCCCATATGTGCTCTATAGGATTCAGGTCCGGGCTGCACGCTTGCCATGGTAAGGTTTGAATACCGACTTCTTCAAGGTATTCAATGACCGATCTTGCGACATGACAAAGTGCGTTATCTTGCATTAGGATAAAATGTTCTCCAATAAATGGTGCGAAAACGATGACATGTTTTTGGAGAACTTCCTCCTCTGAGCACTTACAGCTCCTCTATCGAAGATCACGAGCTCGCTGCGAGCTTCGTAACTGATACCTCCCCATATCATTATCGACCCTCCTTGATACCCCACTGTTGCGGCTATGGCACATGGAGCAAACCTCTCATTTCGTCGCCTGTACACTCGCATACGACCATCTGGTCCTCGTAGAGCCATTCTGTTTTTATAAGTCCCGTCACTCAACCAGTCGATATTTAAAGTGCAAAAATATCGTGTCCTGCACAATCCCTAGATCGGGTAGACTTCCTCAGCAAATGATTGGCGAAAAGTGAAGACACGTCTGGCGTGATTAATAATCGGCCTCTACATTCCCGGTACATTCTTATGTCCTCTAGTGTATCTTTGCAGTCCCTAACAAGCGTGGAAGCTTGAACTGTCGACAAAGTTAGCTATACTTTTGTTTACGCTCTTTCATTCGAATGGGCTTTTGCCTGTAGGAAGCTGGATGCATTGGGCGCCGAAAGTATTTAGATGTGTTTAGTTCTAATGATATCAGTTCCTACTCCAGAATCTATTTAAGAAGTATCTGTGAATATAGATACTCGTACTTCGAACCTTTTTTCAACGGTGTCTGGATGAGATACCCACAGATAAACATGTTTGGAAAAAAAGTTTGGGTACAGCTGCGTCAGAGGTAGTAGGTCGTTTACTACAGGACAGTGAAGCCGTCCAGGGAGAAGCTAAGAATATAACTGCAGCACATCTTTAGAGGGGATTCGGGGAACAAACCACCTAAACCACAGTGCCCAGCAAAACACTTTAATGATCTTCTTTTCGGACGGCGAGGATTTAATCAGGATAAAATGGATCTTTATTTCCTGGACGCGGTGTGAGGCTTTCTACACAAGACCACTCAGACTCAATACTGGTCCATAACCCACCCGCATAACAGCATGCCTACTATTTCAACTGTGGGGCTCGACAAGTTGACCTCAGTAAATATCGGCAGACATCCTGATTTCACCCCAATCTGCTTTCCCGCCAGTGAGTAGAAGGCGTTTTGAGGTTCCATTGCATTAATCACCTCACTCTGTGCTCATTTCCGAGTGTTTGAGACTCGACAGTGGTACAGTCAACAGAATATGAGTCTGAGGTTCGAGGTTCGATTGTACCTTCCCCTGGATTCGAAGTCTGTTTGCGTACGAATGCTTCAGTCAACTTCACCCTATTCTCTCCGTATTCAAGGATAGGATTCGTATTGAATGGAATGAACATCAACCAATCATCTGGCCCGCATAATTTTCAACAACGAGGTATAGGAGAAATTCTCTTAAAGGACCTCACACAACTTCAGTGAGCGACTGGAGGCAGTAAGCCGAAAACCGCGGTAACTTCGAGAGACTTATAAGTTGGATCCTCGCTCCATCGTGGATTTTAACGCCACCCAAGTAAGCAAGCAATTTGAATATGAGATAAAGCCAACGGCATATTTTCTTGGAGGTTATATTGTGCTTAAATTAAATTAACACTATCAGCTCTGTGTCGTGGAGTGCTTAAAGCAAGCAACTATCACGAGCAGAAATTTGCCGGCACTAAAAGTGCTCTCACAGGCTCATCATTTAGTGCAGGTGTTAGTAAGGACAAACAATTAAAAATACAATAATTATGTACCTATAAAATACTAACACAGACACAAAATAATGAAAACAATTTAAGACATTAAAGCATTATTACGCAAAATATTTTTTAGCTTAATTTTACTAACATGCAAGTATGCATTTAGATTATAGATTCTACTCATACGACTAATAGCCTCATGCCTCCCATAATTCGTTCTATTATGGGGGCTAAACAATAATTCAACACCACGAAAATTAAAGCCAATAGACGACAGCAAGTCAGGTGCATCTATTTGACCGGATATAAGCTGCTGTAAAAAAATGATATCGCTATTAAGCCTTCGTTGAGAAAGGGGTAACATTTGAAGAAGCTTGATACGTTGACTGTAAGGAGGAAGGTTAATTGGATCATCCCATGGAAGTCCTCTAAGTGCAAATCGAATAAATTTACGTTGAAAGGCTTCTATTCGATTTGAATAAATGTTGTAGAACGGTGTCCAAACTTGAGAGGCATACTCTAGAATCGGACGGACAAAACATTTGTACAATGACATAGAAACGTAAGGGTCATTAAATTCTTTGGCCCACCTTTTTACGAAGCCCAGCATAGAATTAGATTTATTAATAATAGAATTAATATACTTAGCAAAAACCAGTTTGGGGTCGAAATAAACCCCAAGATCCTTAAAATTATCAACATTACAAAGAATATGTTGAAACAGAGAATATTGAAAGGTGGAAGGGATATTCTTTCTAGAGAATGTCATATGTTGACATTTAGTAGGGTTCAGGGATAAACCATTTTTATCACACCAATTTGCCAAGCTTTAATGTCAGATTGAAGAAACATTCTGTCTTGCTGACTAGTGATAGATTTATATATTTTCATATCATCAGCGTAGATCAGGATATTACTGTGATTTATACATGCCTTAACATCATTAATGGCAAGTATAAATAGAATTGGTCCGAGGTGACTTCCTTGGGGAACTCCAGACTGAGCTGTGAAAGATACAAAAAAGCGATCCTCTAACTTTCACTTGATAAAACCTTGATCTAAGGTATGAATTAACCCATTTTATGAAACATGGTAGGAAACCAAAAGCCCTGAGCTTAAATTCGATTATTTCATGGGACAGCCTTAGAGAGGTCAGTGTATATGCAATCCATTTCGCCCTTATTCTCCAAAGCATTAGAACAATCATGCAAGAAACTTAATAGATTAGTGACAGTGGATCTGTTTCTTACAAATCCATGCTGTTCATTACAAATTATATTGCGACAAAGAAATATTAGCTTTTTACAAACAATTTGTTCAAAAAGCTTAGGGATACACGAAAGCTTTGAAATGGGCCTATAATTAGTGATATCACCACGTTCGCCTTTTTTAAATACAGGTGTGATAAAAGCACTTTTCCATAGATAAGGGAATTTACCTGTACTAATGGACAATTCAAACAGATACTTAAGATATGGTGCAATTGCATGACTGCATTTTTTAAGAACAATCGGTGCAATGCCATCAGGACCTGATGAATAGTCATTCTTGAGATAAGAAATACATTTTAAAATTATTTCCAAATCGAATGAGATACTACTAAAACTTATTTGGGAACAGCTAGTTAGATAACTAAAATATTGATCATCAATGTGAAGAGGGGTCTCCCTAAATGACTTACTGAAATGATCTGCAAACATATTGCTTGCGTCTAGCGAATCAGCAGTTGTAGAACTATTGTAAGTAAGCTTTGATGGATAACCATCTGTTTTTTTCTTAGAATTGACAAAACCAAAGAAAAGTTTGGGGCTCAAAAAATAATTTCAGTCCCACAAATAAATTTCTCTGGGGATTTTCTTTCCATGGGGATCTGTCCATGTAGATTTGTTTAGTATGCTAAATTTAGTTGCCTAAAATATTAAACCGCTTCCAAAGTCAATGAAGAATTCGACGAGGTGGAAAGAAATTTTCTGCCCATTTTCGTGGCAAACTCTTTAGAGCTCCGTGAAATCGTATATTACCAAATTGTTCAAAATAATAAGGAACACATTTTTCGACTAACATTCAGGACCGTATTGTAAGAATTTTATTTTTCCTGAGAGAAGATTATAAAAAAAACAAGCCCCAATTTTCTAAATGTATGATTATTCATCAACTTCTCATTTAAGACAAAACAAATAATCCTCAATCTACAAACCGACATCAGTAATAAAATTCGAAATAACATAAGCTTATTACAAGAAGCCGGCAAACGGTTCGCCACTCAATTTAATAATAATAGCTCAGTCAAAATGATGGCATCACGTTCGCCATTGAACAAGCTGTTGTATGCAGCGGCTACCTCAAGCGGAGCCCCCAGCGAGACGCAAAGTGAGATATCATCAGCAGACAGTGACTGGAGCGACATACGAGCGATTGCCGTAAAACTGGGTGTATCAAATCCAGACGACTTGCATACGGAACGCTTCAAAGTCGATCGTCATAAGCTAGAGAATATGATTAAAGGTGGAATATTTTGTTTGCCTTTACGGTATTCATTCAATTATTTGTCAACTATATTTTCTTTCAGTTGAGAGTAACATTGAAGGACTTAATAGCGCCGAGTTTTTTTTCGAGAGTGTAAGCAACTGCCATTTGCAAAGCGGAAATGCTTTTTAACGCGATATTTTTTCTAGGTTATGAAGACAACTGAAACGTACATTAGTTGGCCGTGTAGACTTAAAATTGGAGCCAAAAGCAAGAAGGGTGAGTTGGATGCAAAAGTGTAATTCCATTATGTATGCCCTTAATTGGCATTCCCAACACTACGCATCGTTGAAAAGGAAAAGTTGTTGCAATCAGTGTAAACAATTCCGTGTTGTTTTTTTTCTGCCTTAAATTCTTTCAGATCCACATGTCCGCATAGTTGGTAAACCGGACGATGTAATTCGGGCAAAAGAACGCATTCTAGCAAATCTGGATTCGAGGGTATGATGCCATGTTAATTCGAAGTTAATTTACATTTTTAATTTTTGAGCTTTTGCAGGGCTCAAGAGTCATAATGAAAATGGACGTCTCCTATACCGATCATTCGTATATCATTGGACGTGGTGGCAATAATATCAAACGCATCATGGAGGACACTACCACCCATATACACTTTCCCGATTCGAATCGATCGAATCCAACGGAGAAAAGTAATCAGGTGTCGTTGTGCGGTAGTCTGGAGGGAGTGGAACGAGCTAGGGCTCTAGTGCGTTTATCAACGCCACTACTGATGTCATTCGAGTTGCCAATCCGTGCTGAAGGGGAGCCGATTCCAGATCATGATACACCGTATATCAAGGAGGTGGAGATTAAGTTCAACGTACAGGTAGTAATAAGATATTTGAGAGAAGTTCAAAGGATGCGGCCTATTAAAAAGTATCTTTATTTAATTTCTAGGTTATCTTTTCATCAAGGCCGAAGTTGCACTCTTCCTTGGTGTTGGTGAAGGGGTCTGAGAAGGATGCTGAAAGAGTTCAGGAAGCGACACAACTGCTGATAAACTGTACGTGCGGCAAACATGCGGTAAGTTGCGAGGTATCTTTTTCGAGACAGATTTAAATTGTTTTTTTTTTTTTAAATTTCTCCCAGTCCGACATGTTGGTTCAAATGCAGTTGGAAATCTCCCCACAACATCATGAAATCGTTAAAGGAAAGAACAACGGAAACCTAGTGACCATAATGGAGCGTACCAAGACAGAGGTTCACATTAATATGTATCCGTTCTGTTGTAGTCGTCCTTTGTTTAGAAAATGTCTGTATCTGTTTGGGGAAAATTTGTTCTGATTAGCTTACGCCTATAAGCCTACTAAAAATGTTACTTCTTTTATAGATAAGGTTTCCAGAATTGTGCGACGCAAATGTAAAGCCCATAAGGAGATCCCAAGTGGTTATAACCGGTACAATTGGCGGAGTCTACAGAGCTAGACAGCAATTGGTGGTAGGCTAGAATTAATTACCATCGAACTTGCACATATTTACATATTTCTCTTATTTAAGGGCAATTTACCAATCGCATTGATATTTGACTTTCCCGACAATCAAAGTGATGCCACGGAAGTAACGAACCTCAGCACCAAGTACGGAGTATTCATATCTCTACGACAGAAGCAACGACAAAGTACCATGGCCGTAGTTATCAAGGGTGTAGAGAAATTCATTGACAAAATCTACGAAGCACGTCACGATATTCTTTGCCTGAAGACAACTCTTATCAAACCAGAAATACCGTCATTGTATTTCTCACCCAAGGACCAAGAGCTTGAAACCGCCTATCGTCGGACATTGTCATCGCTGTTGGCCAGCTATCCAGACAGTCCGTTGACACCGACCGTGGGCAAGGCTTCATCGACTGTATCGCCACAATCGAATTCGAATGCATTCAATACCAACAACAATAATGCGCATACCCAAAATTTAAATATGTATTCGAATAAGTATCAAGCAACTCCGACTGGGATATGCGCTCCAACTCAGAAATATTTACAAGTCCACAACAACAACTTCCATCGTAGTCAGCCGAATAATAATAACTATTTGCAAGTGGCGCCAGCTACACCGTTGAACAGTATTTCGCCTAGGAATAATCACAATAATTCGAGATGCAACACCAACAATACAGTGAATATCATTGCCAATGCTAACAATGGCAACAGCCACAATACGAGCGGATATCAGAGCTTTAGTAGCAGTTCTACTTCATTGGAGCAAGCCTATCCGCCGTATACTGGGCAGCAGGGAGCTCAAACGCAAGCTCCGTATTCACCGGACTCGACGTACAGTAGTGAGGCTGGTTGTCGAGGTGGACGACGGTCGAGCGATGGTGTGTTGTTAGGACTCGGAGGAACAGCCGGAGGTGTTGGGACAGCAGGCGACGATTATCGTAGTCAACACTTTAGCTTGAGGGTAAGTTTAAACAATTAGGCGATAAAATTATTGCAAAACTGAATGACCGGTACCGATAATAAATTTAGTGTGAAGTTTAAATTTTAAAAGTCCCTTTCATTCTTATGCAAATGGTAAAATTGGACCACTAATTTAAACTTCACACCAAATTCGTTATTGGTGGGAAAGGCCCAATGTATGAAGGCTAGAATTGAAGAAAAAACAGGGGCTAATAGTAACATACACGGGTGAGCCAGAGAGAGCTGTTAATGCTAGACCGAAACAGACAAGGAAAAAGATTGTATAAAGATCAAGATTGTGTCTTAATATTAATTAGTGGCTAGTGTGTCGGATTACTAATCGAAGGGTCCCCAGTTCAAATCCCGCAGGGGCCAATTAACATCTAGAGTTTTTCCACTGTTCCACCTTTTGCAAACGTCTGACAAACATCCAAGAGCATCAATTGTCATGAGAAGCTTCTTAAATTTTCCATTTGGATTCGGTTTAAAATTGTAGGTCCCTTCCGCTTCGCACAAGCAAGTGGTTGGAGAAGCTATGTTTTAGGCTCTGTTTTTCTCTAATTTCTTTAATCCAAACATAGGGAATTTTGTTGATTGAACTTGTTCAATGAAATTTAGCTTGTAACCTTCAACTCCGTCTGGAAATTAGTTAAGAGGATAACTTATTTTTATATCCATCAAAACCATCAGAATCAGAAGCTATTTGTATGATTTCATTTAACCAGCGACTTTATACAGCTGTTGGAATTATTATTGATCAATCCACAAATCTAATGTCATCTCAAACAGCACCCGACGGGATTACCAGAATTGTGGCAATCAGCACTGGACATTGGCCTGTTGGTACCCACGATGCCAAGTAACCCAGACTGCCGCAGTTGCAGAGATCCAGTGGAAAAGGAAACTCACCATTTCCGCTGCGAATGTCCGGCCCTAGCTAGAACTAAAAATCGGCAAAACATTATTCGACGATCTATTAGATTTAAGCAAATAATATAGGGACGGGTAACAGTCCGCTTGGGCGAACCTTCAATATAAAAAAAACCTTCAATATAAAAAAAAGAAAAAGATTTATGTGAATAGTGCTTACATATTAATAATTAGATAGTTAACTTAAAACAAAAAAATATAGCAAATAAATAAATAAATAATGCATAAATAAATAAAAATAATTAATAAATAAATAAGGAAATAAAATTAATAAATAAATAAATAAATAAAAATTTAAATAGGTAAATAGATAAATAAATAGATAAATAGGTTAACAAATAAAAAGATAGTTAATAAATAGGTAAATAAATAAATGAACAATTAATTAAATAAATAAATAAATAAGTGAATATACATATTATTAAACGGAATGTAAACAAATAAATAAATAAGTTAAATAAGTTAAAAATAGGTAAGTATATAAATTAACAAATAATTTAATCAATAAATAAACAAATTAACGAATAGACAAATAAATAATAAATAAAAATGGAATAAATACTTGCTCAGGATCTAAATAATTGTTGTCTCTTCTTGTATAGCAACGTGCCCTTGACTTCGACATGAAACGTGTCATTGGTTTTAAAGCCATGGAAAGGGCGCCACTTAGCGGTGAGCTACGTACGCCGAACGCCAACTGGATTGGCTTGGCTCTAAGCCGTACCTCGCCGGCACCACTGGAAACAGTTGACGACATTGCATGGAATCGCAATAGTGCCAGCGGCACAGCTCAGGGTGGAGGAAACAACGGAAGTAATGGAAACAATAATGCCGGCGGAGGTAGTAGTGGAGCCAACGGCGGTAGTGGTGGAATTCCGATTTCCCCATATAGCATGGGAGCAACGACTGGGATTGTTGATTCGACACCATTAAATCGCCGTACGCAAATGTCACAGCATAGAGGCATTCATTCTCTTTTGACAACTCTTGGATTGGAACATTACATAAGTAAGCTAACTCATCTCTTTGAAAATGGAACAACCTATCACACATTGTTTGTTTAATCGCAAATCTTAGAGACCTTCGTTTTGAACGAAATTGATTTGGAAATGTTCACAACACTGACTGAAGACGACCTTATTCAGATGGGCATTACGGCATTTGGTGCACGTAAGAAACTGCTCGTCGCCATTCATACGATGCAGGCTAACGAGGTGGCAGCTCTCTGTATGCCAACATCATCTAATTCATCGGCACGTTTCTCAGGCTCGGCTGCGCCAGGTGCCGAGAGACGCACTTCAAACGGATGGTAGGCAGTAAATTAAATTACACACCCTTAACGGATTTGCAGGGCTATCCAGTGCTTTGGGTTGTAAAGAAGGCGAGGGACCTTGCATGAAATACGGTTCCCAAGCCTTTTGGTTTCTTTTTTCAAAAACTTAAACATTCAATTGATTCTTTTTTCTCTTTTACTTTTTTTTGTAGTTTATAAGTTTGCATGCTCTAAATTTATACTATATAATATCATTTATACTAAAAAAAAAACCGCATTTTAAGGACTCTCCCCTATGGCTTTAAACGTAATTATTTATATTGAAAAGTGTTTGTTAGTTAAATTTTTTTAACAACGACAGAGCCTAAGTGTGTCCTTAAATTTTGCATCCTCTTTTATTATACTTTAAACGAAAACTATATACATTTGTAATTATAAAAAAATAAAAAAAAAATGTGAATATCTTTGAAAAAAAATTATCCTAACGATCTCTGTTCAGTGAGTTATTTTAAAGTAACAATTAGCATCTGGTTGGCCTACTTCCACAATGGGTATGCATATGCCACCAGAAAGTATGATTCATTGAAAACTTAAGGATACAGAGATTCGTTTTCTTACGATTGGGTTTGTAAAAATGTCCCTGCCACAGACAAATGCATTAACTGTTATTCATTCTCAGAGCATACAAAAAAGGAATGAATTGTGTTGAGCGAAGCACAGTGGATACTCATACTTGTGAAGATGGCACGAGTACATGGGTTTTAATATCCTTCTTGGAGCTCTCCCATATTTTAAAGCAGCTTTTCATGAGACTATGGTTGGATTGTAAATTGTAAAGTGAGTGGAAACTGTGATTACTGTAAATCATATAGAAATGTGTGCATATTTTTGTCGCGACAGATACTTTTTTTTTTTTTTGTGGGCTGGAACATGGAGTGAAATGTGGTAATGTTTGGGTATATGTACGTTGAAACGTTTGGAAGGAATTTATTGAATTAGTTTTGCGTGGTAAAGGATCCATTTAACAAATTGCTTAGTGAATTAAGGAAGGAAGATGTATGATGCAAGACAGATGAAGTTATTCCCTCGAATGAAGCAAAGTATATCTTTGTAAATTCAGGTGGACATGGAGCTGCAATTGCAGAAACAGTAACAAGATCTTACGGAAGGAGAGGTTACAAGTTGCGAGAGCAATCTTCTTCTTCTTTTACTTTACGGCGAGAATACCATCAGAATTTAAGGAAGGATTGAGAAAGCAACATAAAATCGCAATTGACAGTAATACTCATTGAAGAATGGGTTTGAAATACAGATACTACCAATTACCAGTCGTTACGTTAGCTTATTTTACAAGCACCTACACAGAACGAAACGGTGGAGGGAAATAACGCAAAACGAAATAAGGCCAAGTTTGTACAAGCTGCTCCCTGCAACCCCCTGCCAGGGGGCACTGTTTGATTTGGAGTAGGTGCGACGTTTTCTTTTAGCATTAGGCCCTATTGCACTTTGGGTAAGTGAATTCGTTTGGCTTTATTTCACTTTTACAAAGCGGATTAAGGCCAAATTTTACATTTTGTTTGGCGTTATTTCATTCCACCGAACGAAACTGCTTGGAGTTAAAGTTGTTTTTCAGAAGAAGGCTAAGCTGTGCTTGTGTACATACTCCAAAGGATATAATGCCACTAATCAGAAAGGCGCGTCATACCAAATTATAAATGGGTGGAGATAAATTAATTTAAAGCAATAAACACATTTTTAAAAGTAATGGAAGTGAGTTTCACAGTCTTCTCCACTGTGGCATTATATTTTTTTATTTTTTTGAGAATATTAGTTATTATGTTTTGAAGTATGTCCTTATCATGCGTTGGAAAAGTGAGGTTAAGTTTTGCCGTCGAGACCTACTTTTCGCACCAATGTTCTGCTCGTCTTCCGAAACCGCCTAAATGTAACCCCATTGGGCTCTGACCTGGACCAGAAATCAATTGGTACATAGGTCACTACGTTCAGACAAACTGCAATTTTGACATGACGAAGAACTGAAGTCCCTCGGTCCAGCAGATCGCCTGAGAACATTGAGGCAGTGAGAGCTTCAATCTTCCAATCCCCACGGTGTCCTGCGCGCAAACTTACGTCTGCCTTTGGACTTTCCGATCGTTCAGTGATGTAAATTCAGGACGATGACTTTCGCCCTTCTTTGAACTCTCCCATCCGTACAAGTCGGCGAATATGCGGGAACTCTCCGAACTTCTCTTACGAAAGCATTAACGCATGGGAGGTTATAGAGGACGCAATTGTTTTTTTTCCAGTGATCAAGCCTTGTTTCACTCGAGTGCATACGACGACAAATAGAACATGTGCTATTGGCCTGTTACTAATCGCCGTGCAGGGAGGGCTTAGAATATCACTGTAGCCCCCCCCCCCCCCCCCCCCCCCCCCCAAACAGCGCTTTTGTAAAAGACGACTAAGAGAAGAAATCGCATCAGGGAATATTTAACATCCAGGTGAGCCTAGCGATACATTTTACATCTTAAAAATGTCCCGCAAGTGTGCAAGCAAATCCGTGGGTTGACACGACTGGAGATCACCGGTGCCATAAAAGGTCGATCAAAAAATAATCAATTAAGGGAGCATGGACTTGTCGAAGTCGTAGAAAGAGGTAGGCCGAAAAATTTCTCGATCACACAAATGCAACAACAAAGCATTTGATTGGCCTTATTGATGAAGGTAAAACCGGAGAAAGTGGGAATGTAGTTAATTAAGTTGGAGGGTTATGAACTCTAATCCTAATCATAACCTTGTCATAATGGAAGAAGAAGACCAATCCTCCAGAATTGCATCGAGAGCCTTTGCATTCACCTCAAGGCACAGTGTGGTATGCAATTTCCTGAGCTGGGATTATTGGCCCTTGGTTTCTTGAAGAAAATGAGGTCACAGTGACAGGGAATTCAGACCGGTATATGGGAAGTTTTTTTTTCTACCACTTGATGAATTGGACTCAGGGAACTTTTGGTTCCAACAGGACGGAGCAACGGCTAACACTTCAAGGGAACAGGACGGAGCAACGGCTTACACTTCGAGGGCATCCATGGCTGTTTTGAGAGAACACTTGTTGGGGCGCCTCATCTCAATAAGAGGCGTTAAGGAGTGGCCAGACCGCTCTCCCAAATTTGGCCCATTTGATTTAGTTTTATGGGGTTTTTGCCATCCCTCGTTTATGTCCGCCGTCCAAGCATCCTGCAAGACCTGAAGGTCAATGTTCGAGCAGAAATTGCCAACATAACCGCTGCTATGCTAGCAACGGTCATGTCATGACAAACGCCAGCAATCGGTTTATTCAGTATATGGACGTATGGACAATGGGATGTGTTACCTATATGATGTGATTTTCAAAACTGTGTTAAACAAAACTTTAGATATGAACCTACATTGCAAAAAGAAAAATAAAAAATCCCAAATCATAGAAAGGGTTTTATGGCGTTTTGAAAAAAGGAAGGTATGTTGCCGCACCCTGTATATAGAATTACTAAATTACTATCAACTACTCACAATTGCCCTTACCTATTTGTACATATCTATCAACCTAATAATATTGAAATTGGTCTTCTACATTAAATAACAGGCGTATCTAATGGATTGCAAGACGAAGTTCACATAAGTTTGAAAGGTTACGTGTATGCTACGAACTATTTAAAATTGTAAGGTGGGAATCTAAAGTAATTGATAAATATATAATAATGCAAGGGATATGCAATGCTATTTCCTTATTTCATTTGTAAAATATCATTTTCATATCTGACGTAATGGAATGCGTGCCAGGTAATGTTGTTCATTTTCAACTTAATAAAATGCAATGTGGCATTAGTTATCCGTCTCTTTTCATCTGTTAACGCCACCCTATCCATAATAACCACACTTATCGGGCATTCTTGTAGTGAAGCGACAAATTAATTTCTTTATTTAACCACCCAGTGGTGCTCATCTATTTGTGCTAGAGCAAATCAAATAAAACTTCGAATCTCATAATCTCCAGTCTCGCCCAAGATTTTTATTGCATTAACCATTTCCAATGTGTCGCAAGAAAATCATATTAGAACCACTACCAACAACACAACACCCCCAATAATTTAATCTCAGCGACCTACACGACAAATATAAATAGGATAATACTTTGGCAAAATTAAATTCTCTCATACGGAGCTGTATATTGGTCCTTTTTGCCCTTGGCATAGGCCAATGCCTATATCTTTGAGAGCATGTGAATGTACGTGCTTGGAATGACATATATATAGAAACAATATAACCTTCAAACCTAAGCGTGTCGTCTTCTCTGATTTCATTTTTAGTGCAGAACAATGACACTTGTGAATTTTTCCGTTCCAAAATTGTCTGTCCAAGTGGCGATAGAGACAAAACAATTATTTGCTGGCTGCAATTATTTAAAGAAATCAATTGTCATTGCAGGCAAAAAATGTGCAATATATTTGTCCGTGCCTCGCAACATCAAATTAACCTCAATTACTACCATTTATTTAGAAAAACGAATGCACGGGAAAAAAAGAGACACCCAATATTGAATTATACTAATCAATTGGTTTTCCTCTTTACAAATTGAAGCAAATGTCTCTGTAAATAAATGAAAATCATTTTCTTTTTGTGGTCGTCATCGCTTTAACAATATTTCATCGAATGATTTCATTTGAACGATTCCCCCTTGGTGACAAAGTTTAAATTCTGCTTATTCAATAAAGAAACCGATGCAAATAAAGTGCACGACTCGAAGGCCGTACGATAACTTTCTCGCTTTTATAGGAATTAGTTTCGCTTTTTATACCCTATTCTAGGGGTATATTAATTTTGACGCATAGTTTGTAACATACCTTAATATTGCCCGTAGACCCATAAAAGTTACTATACTTATGATCAGCATCGATAGTAATGTCGATCTAGCCATGTCCGTCCATCCGTCCGTCCGTCGGCAAAAATTAGGCCTTTAAACTGGACCTAGAGAGCTGAAATTTTAACCATATACTCTCTAGGGTCCCGAAATAATCAAGTTTACGAATTTTTGAAATCCGCCCACAGACACACCCACAAACTCAAAAAAGCTAGAAAGCTGAAATTTTTTATATATGATCTATGACTCCTAAAACTGCTCGGGATAATTTTTTTTCAAAATCCGCAAAATGCCACGCCCACAAATAAATAAAACATTTTTTTTTGAAAATCCAAGGTTTGAGCTAGGGAGCTGAAATTTATAATATATACTCTCTATGGGCCCTTTATGCTCATGTGTAAATATTTTCAAAATCCGCCCACTGGCACGCCCAAAATTATTATTTTTTTTTTTTTTTGAAAATTCAAAGTGCGCTAGGGAGCTGAAATTTATAATATATACTCTCTAGGGGCACTTTATTCTCATGAATAAGAATAGGGTATCCAACAGTTCGCCCAAGCGGACTGTAGCCCGTCCCTATGTTTTTTATTAGCGGCAATGAGAGTTCGCTGTGGTACTGGCAAGAAAAGGAGGAGAAATGCATCTGCAAGGCGCGGGAGAGGACAGTAACCCTCCATTTTGTGTAGTTCAAGGGAAGTTATCGGAGGTGGCCACAAAGAGGGGCACAAGGTATCCAAGGCCCAACTTGAATAAAAAGAAAACGAGGGCGATTCTGAAACGAAGTAGATGCCAGCTTAGAATGACAATAAGCAACCTTTCGGGACATTGTCCTCTGAGGAAGCGCGCCAAAAATTGGGGCTCTCAGAAACGAACGCGTGCAGATACTGCAATGATATTTGCGTCACGGAAGACAAAACGCACATACTATGCGAGTGCGAGGGTGTCTCTCGACATAGAAGAAGACGTCTGTGCAAATATTTCATGATAGTCTAGAAGACGTAGCGTGGATTGACTACAAAAAATTGGTGAGTTTTTGCAGGAAATAAAATGGTTTGAGGAAGAGGTTTAGGATGACAACTTTTTTGTCAATTGGTTCCACAGTGATTGCGATGGGCCCATTACTTTGCCTGGTGTCCAATCACGATAGTGTCATAGCCCTGAGTAACCTAACCTCACTTAATCTTACGTACTCGTAAAATCAGAAAAAAAGAATCGTAGCAATAGCCGTGTTTAACACGTAAACAATAACAAAAAGGAGTGCTGACGATAAAGAGGTCAGCAGTCGAGGACTGAGACGGAGTGAACATAAATTGTTGACGCCATGAAGCGACTAGATGGCGGTAAAATAAGATGGGACCAAAAATATTCCGATTACAGAGATAGTGAATGTGTTCGTCGATTAAATCCTCTTTAAAGAAAATTATGCGAAGAAAATTAAAAAAAAAAAAAAATTGGCAAAACTAAGCATCCGTTCTTTTCTTTGCTGTCAAACACAAATGATTTTATGATGTTCAAATATCTTTCAAGAAATACGTTTGGATTTGCATCCTTGCTTTAATAATTATCCAAATCACCGCTTTTAAAGTACAAACACTGCGAACACATCCTTAAAAATGAAAAGTGAATATAGACTACGATCTAGTTGTTTTATTGTAAAATTATGCTGACCTAGCTATACACTTATTACCAAAATACGGCTAATGTCGATTACATGCGGATAGCTATTTTTGATTTCTCTTAATTGCATTTGCGATTAATATCTTGAAATTTGATTTTATATCTTTCAGCAGAGTCCGGAAATGGGTAATAAAATTACAGTCGCATTTTATAAGCATATAACGTCATAAGTATGCACAACGTGCATAATGGTGCTTAATATAATATAATGAAAGATTTGTGCTCGACACAGATCCAAATCTTATAACTTAAAATTTCAAAATGTTTGCTATTACGATGTCACACTTTTAATTTTGTAACGTGGCGGCATAGAAGTTTTTCTTAAACTGACTACAGTAAGGCGGATTCATAGACCTAATTTCCCGGTTGAAGCAGACATAATGGTAGTTTACTTTCTGATTTGTTATAAAAGCTTTCAATCTTAATGTGTTCATTTGAAGAAAATAAATCACTTTGCCCATTGTTGAGATATTGCCCTGTTTCGAAAGTATCTTTGTTTGAGTATGGATTTGATATGTTTGTGGTAATCCACGGATGATCCCAAACCATCACATCTGGGTGAAACTCCACAAATATATAGTTATACTAGAAATAGTTGACTATATATATTAATTTTTGACTATCAGTCATAGCCATACACTAGGCTGAATAATCATTTCATTTGTTTCTTCTTCAAGTTGAAGGTAACATTTGAAATGGAAAAAATAGTTCACACTCACTCGTGAGTTGTGACTACTCACATACCCCTGGTATATCTTTGTTTTAGTCTTTTGATAAAAACTGAGGATGCCATTATCTTACACTTGCTCCAGGTATTTCAAACACCGACAGAGATCAATATCGTTAAAGCCGTTTTTGAGAAAAAATAAATTTAATTTTTTTTTAGAAACACTTTCATAAAGTTATTTATGTACGCCAATTTGTTCCAAATTATAGAATAAGCTTGATTGTTTTTTTTTTAAATCTCTTCGCCAATTTTTTAGGTCTACCCTTTAATCTAATGTACCGCTATTCGAGTCTTTTGCGAAAATCTGAGTATATCATGTTCTTACATTTGCTCCAAGTTTTTAAAACCCTCAAAATCATCAAAATAATTCGAACCGTATTTAGGAAGTGTTGTTTTTCAAAACTTTGGCAACTTTTATAAAAAAAAAATTTTAAAAAAGATATAAAAAATATTTCTAAAATCTGAGTACATAGATTTTTTCTTCATATTTGTATCTACTAATATATGAAATTTCTTTGATATAATTACGCTGCCCGTTTTTGAAATATTGGGCGACTTTAATTCGCAAAGCAACTGCGAGTTCCTTACTAGTTTATTTCTTTGCCTTACGATAGTCACGTGAGTTGTTCGACCTATGAAGAAGGGGTAAATAGTAGGGACTAGTAGTTGCCTTGCAAATTGAACGCGCCCATTGATGGTTGCCCAAAGTACCGTTAATTAAGTATTTTGGAAGAAAACTGTGTTAGGCATCTTCTGACACTAAACCTAAATTAGAAGACATTAAAATTGACAAAATCGTTGGAGCCGTTTTTGGGAAAAGTGCAATTTTCAAAACATTACAAAAAAAATTATATGAATAAAAAAAGTTGTAAACAAATATTTCAAACATTTTTACCTACAAATTCGTACCAAATTTGTATCCCCTATTCTAAGGGTATATTCATTTTGACTCACAGTTTGTAACATACCTTAATATTGCCCGTAGACCCATAAAAGTTACTATCACCCCTATCGTGGAATCCGTCGGATCTGAGATTCACTTCACTTATTCAATTCACGTGAACAGAAAATTGCTATCGTGGGATCCGTCGGATACTCTCCCTTACCGCACTATTGGTGATTAGGGAATTCAATTGTGACAGTTCATTTCAAACAAATTTGTTTTGTAAAAATTAAATTCAGTGAAAAGAAAATAAAAACTGCGGATGTCAAATGCATGGATAGATTCGATCCGTTCGTTTTCCACGATACAGTGAATTTCATTCACGTTACCGACATGTGGATGGTTCACGTCTGCGGATTATACGATGCAAATTGTTCACTATTAGCGGATCGTTCCCCCCGACGGATTCCACGATAGGGGTGTATATTTATGATCAGCATCGATAGTAATGTCGATCTAGCCACGTCCGTTCGTCGGCAAAAAGGCCTTTAAACTGGACCTAGATAGCTGAAATTTTAACCATCTCTCTAGGGGCCCGAAATAATCAAGTTCAAGAATTTTCGAAATCCGCCCACAGTCACGCCCATGAACTCAAAAAAAAAAACATTTTTTTCGAAAAAATTGAATTTTGAGCTAAAATGCTGAAATTTGTTATATATGTCTTTGACTCCTAAAAATGCTCGGGAGATAAAATTTCTAAAATCCGCCCACGGGTATCCAATAGTTCGCCCAAGCGGCCTGTCCCTGTTTTTATTTTTATTTTTTTGGTGTGTAAATTTTCTTCAAAATAACTAGAACCGTTTTTGAGATATATAAGCATTTTTTAAAGTATCGTTGTTCGACTATATTTCCAAAAACTGAGTATGCAATTTTCTTACGCTCACCTAAATTATTTTATATTTCAAAAATGATCAAAATCGTTAAGAGTCGTTTTTGAGAAAATCTTTATGGCAAAAACTATTTGTATGGTACCGTTATTTGAAGTTATAGATATAGGCCTACAAACTCCAAATACGAAGTTTGAAGTAAATCCGTCCACCCATTGTGGCTGGAGCCTCAGTGAAAGACGAATGGAAATACATATTTTTTTGGACTTCTCTATAGTCGTAATATCACATCTCATACTCAGTTTGAGTATGAAATTTCAGCACGATTCCAATATCTTTCTCTTTAGTATACTAAAGTATACGAGAATGTTAAAACTAAAGAAAAAAAAATGACATCAGGTGATTGCCTGGAGTAAAGTCCATGGATGGGTTTTGTTGCTTTATTTGAAATGTGCCTTTCAGGTGTAAGAGGACAGTAAAGGAACTGTTGTCTGTTCCGTTTGCGTCATAAGCAACTTACTAAATTAAAATTAAAATTTGCATATACATTTTCTATATAAAATTAAAAACGCCTATAGAACTTAATTGAAAAACCATTGACAATAATTAATCGTCTACAAGAAAGGTGATTGATTCTATGTCTTGCAAGAACTATTGATACATATCCCTGTTAAAGGCCGCATAAAAGATCTTATCCAGCGTACTGTGTGAACATCTGTAGCCATTCTGCAGCACATTAATTAGCAGGCACCAGTGTGTGGCATCCGGGACGGCAGATTGACACAAGACCAAATTTTGGAAAAGAACAAACAAACACGCGGCGCAATGTGCAGTATGAAAACAGCTCTTCCGAACTATTCCAAACATACACCGGATTACGACAAAGAGAGTTGAGCTGTCATGTGACTTCTTCAATCTTGTTCTGGAGAAGATAGTGTGCAGGCCAGGTGTCAACAGCGAAGGTTCTATCTACAAGAGATTCGTCCAATAACTGGGATACGCAGACGATATCGACAGCATCGGCTGATCTCAGTGTGCCGTGTTAGAAGCTTTCTTAGCGATTGAAGAACAAGCAAAATTGGTTGCTCCTGAATTCAAAGAGGACAAATCGAAGTATTTGCTTTCAAGAGTCAAACAAACATCTGTCCACCGACTAGGACCAAAACGTCACTGTTGATGGCAGCCACTTCGAGGTAGTAAGGGAGTTCACCTACCTCAGACGAAACATCAACTCCACAATTGAAGCCTTAGCCGAAGCAGCCGTTACTACTTCGGTTTGGCAAAGTAAATGGGTTCAAAACTCCAAACTCGGAAGGACAGGTGTAAGCTCTACAAAATACTGATTCTGCCAATTATGCTTTATGGCGCCGAGTGCTGGACAAAGCAGGATTAAGAGGTAATAAAAATAGGTTCTTTCGAAACAAAAATACTCCGTCGGTTATTTGGTCCTGTGTGCAAGTAGGGCGAAAGTAGAAGATACAACCGCGAATTCTATCAGCTGTAGCAAAATGTGGATGTAGTTAGTTGGCTCGGCCACATCGAGCGAATGGACAATAATGCTTCAGCGAAGAGGATCTTCGACTGCCAGCCCCCAGGTTCGAGACGACAAGGAAGAACGAACCTCCGTTTTAAAGACCAAGCCAACGCGGATGACAGAGCGCTTGGTCTGGGCAACTGGTGCCCGGGATCACGGCAGACTCTCCACGGGTCGGAAGCCCGTTAATGATTATTGTTGGATCTTCCCTTCGTGTCGTGTCAACCCACGGGTTTGCATGCACACTTGCGGGACAGCTTCAAGATGTAAAATGTATCGCTAGGCGCACCTGGATCTTAGAATTACCTGGATGTCGCCTTTTACGACAAGCGCTGTTTTTTGGGGTGCTGCAGAGATATTCGCAGCCCGTCCCTGTACGGGTTCTACACATAATGCTCGTAATTCCAAAGTACAACCCTTGACCTTTTCACATCGATCATGTTGCCCCAACCTACTTAAAAACGTCGGCACCTATAATACACATATTAAGACTGTTTTTCAATCAATGATTAATTAATTTATCACTGGCCGAACTGACCTTAATAGCTCTCTATCGTTACCATGTCTGTAGGTACCAGTCCATCCCTCGGTTGGCATACCAATAATGCCTTGTTTGGGTTATTAATCCTTTTGGCTAATTAAATTAATTAGAATCAATATTAAAATCTACTGCAAGTCAAGGTATTAACAGAAAAAAAAGTAGTCCCAGGGCTGTGATACCAGTTTGTTAACCCTCCTCGCCATAGCACTTACATATCTCGCGTGCTAATTAGTGTAATAATTTATGCACAGGGGCCAACCGGAAATATGTGGTATTAAAAAGTAACAAACAAAACAAGAGTGGTGAAGAAGTGTGAACCCTTTATTAATTTATTCCCTTCTGAGGGTGTGTTTTTTTTGTGATTCCCTGCTTTTATCAACAGGCAGTCATTGCCGGGTAGGTCGTTTATTGAAGGTGTTGATTTGAGTACTCTTTTGTTCACATAAAAAAAAACTTTGGAAGAAACTTCAGATCTCCTGTTGCTCTAAAAATTGTGCAAATTTTCCTTTATTGATTTAGCAAATGATAAAATGTTCAGAATGATTCTGTTTGGAAACGAAACGTTCTCTCAATTGCGATTAATCATACAGCCCTATTGTGAGTTTCGCGTGAACAAGATTCCACCCGAAAAAAATCTCTGTTTTCTTTTCGCCTATTGTGAATTTGGGGCGAAAAAAAAATGTCATGTTCGAAAGATTCCCCTTATTGGCAGCTCTCAATTCGGGCGGAATTAAACGTCATTCAGAGCTAAAATGTTCACTTATTTTTTTGGGGCGAACAGGATTTTAATTAATAGGTTTGGACCGACCAAAAACGGTACGTGCGAAAAAAAGCGGCTACAAATAAAATAAATGGACAGATATTTATTTGTTTGTTGATAGCATGTATTTAGTCTCGTCCTCATTTACTTTAAGACCAACCAATTTTTCCTCTTATTCAATCGTCGAAAATGCCATCTCCATGTAGAGCTCTTTACGATGAATGCTATCATATGCGGCCTTAAAGTCAATGAAAAGATTAAGTCTCGACTTGAAATTTGTTGGTCCTTTTTGATATCCACCATCTGCAAAAACAACGTAAACAAGATGCGAGTTTCACGATGGGTGGAATCGCTTATTTTTTTTTGGACAGAATTTCACCAGGCGAAATATTTTCCGGGCGAAACTCACAATAAGGCTGATAGATATTTGCAGGTGGGGGAGGGGGCTGGATTTTCTCAAATAAACCATGTAGAGCAACCGCATTGCATACAATGTGCAGCATCCAAGTCATTGCACTCATAAATTTCATAAATGTTCGTTTGTGTGCGTACTGGTAGGACGGCTCCTTCAGTTTGCTTGTAATCAACTTCCCCGCTCTGCATTATTATGACAAATAATTAAATTTTTGTAATGGATTCTCTGGCTTTTATTAATGTGAAGAAGGACATTTACCATTTGGAAGCGCAAAGGCATTACTGAACTGAACTGAACTGAACTGAACACCAGCAGGGAAGATAGAGGGACAAATTATTGCCGAAAGGCATCTAAATCATGTAGTATGAGTTAAATTTCCTGGCCCATTCTCCTTCCAGTGAATGCCATAAGAAATGCATATGATTTTCATATTATTTTCAGGAAACTACATCATGTTCTTCTTATTCAGTTATCCTAGTTGGGTTTGTATGAAATTTATAAAATTGCTGAAGGCGAGGTAAGTCTGCCAAAAGTGTCAACCCAATTTTCGAGGAGAATAATAAATATATATGTGTACGGCTAACGAGAACAATGAATGGAGTCAAAATAATAACTATTGCGCTTTCGAAGGATGCTCTTGAATTATGAAACGGAATACCACATTTTTGGAATAATAAGGATCTTCTTTTTGACCAAAAACGACTTAGAGGAGTTTTCGCGTGGAGTTTTTAGTGTTTTTTTAAGGAAACATAAATATATATACAATACATAGGTAAATATAAGTGCACTTTGTTCGAAAACATGAAGAGAAAATAAGATAAGATGTGTTTCTGGTGTAGGTAAGTCGTAGACGAAAATCACTTAGTCTAGTTTTTTTTAATGTTTTACAGGCAGCAATTTCTGATGCATTTCCTCCGAAATGAGTTACAAAAATACTTTGAAAACATCGCATAAAGCTGGGCAAGGACAATAGATTGTATATACTTTGCAGTCTGCAATTTCTCACAAAAAAAGTACCCCGGAATTGTCTCGAAAACGCTTCAAAAAAGAAGGGCCAGTACAAATGATTTTGCTCAAAAAATTCAAATACTTTCTAGGCCGCAATTTCAGATACATATGCCACAAAAGAAGAACGGAAATTTTGCGGAAATAACTCGAAAAGGAGAGCGTGGCCGTTTTTTTATTTTTTTTATTTAGCTTCTGGCTCGCCAAGGCAAAGAAAAAGCACTGCAACCTATAAGGTCTATGGCACCGTCTGGCCATTTTTTTTATTTAGCTTCTGGGTTGCTAAGGCGTAGAAAAAGCACAGCCACCTATAAGGTCTATGGTTCCGTCCGGGACAAAAGAATAACAAAAAGTGGTCTGGGTGCGACCCGCAAGGTCCACACGACTAACTTCCCAGTGGCATCAATATGATTTATGCGATTAGTGGTAAATTTTGAAATGGTTAAACATAAGATATGGTAAAGAATTATTTAATATTAAAAAATGCTCTTTAATATTGTTCATGGAAATTAAATATTGTTAATAACAGTGAAGTGTGATATATATTAATGCAACCATTGTTATCATACCTGTAAATTTACATGTATACGAAATAACGGAGCACAATGTAATAGTGATTTGCTCAATGACAAATGACAATAAATAGTACAAATAAAGGCAAATTATTTTAGTTATTTATTTACTAACAAAATTGGCTGGACCGATGGAAACTTAATCAGTTTTGAGTTACGTCCTTACGCTTCGAATAAACCCGGTCCCATGTCAATATCATCTTTGGTTCTCGAGATAATCGTGGCGAAAGATAATTCCGAACGCACATACGTACAAACACACACCCAGACATCGCTATAAAAACGTTGGATTTGGATTCTGGTGACCTTGAAACGTGAAGATATGTCGAAATCCGCGATTCACAAAATCGGCCCCATTACAAGAACTTCCACTGGGAAGTTAAAAATGTTGCGGAAATGACTCGTAAAGGAGAGCGTGGCCGATTTTTTTATTTTTTTTATTAAGCTTCTGGCTCGCCAAGGCGAAGAAAAAACACTGCAACCTATAAGGTCTATGGTACCTTCTGGTCCAGAAATTGTTGAGGCTAGTAGTGTTCCTAATTTCCGAAAATCGGATAATTCTGCCAGTGGAAGACTTCTAACTATCTTCGGAACTTAATTGGTTCTCTGAAGAAAATCTTCCCTCTTGTATCATTGAGGGCGACACATTCACTTAGAATGTGTTCAGCTGTTTCGTCTTCAAGACATACCGGCACTTTGGAGAGTCGACTATTTTTATTTTGTTATGTTGGTATTGTTACCCGTTGTGAAATTTGCGCAAATTTTTCATTTTATATATTATTTTTCGGGATTTCGTTTTCGGGATTCTTTTTTCGGGATTTTGGCTTTTCGGGATTTTGGAGTTTCTGGATTTTGGGTTTTCGGGATTTTGGATTTTCGGGATTGTGTCCCCAACCCCTCGGCGCCACATGGCAGAATTGTTAGAATTTGTATTTTGAACTCCTTCCACTCGGTTTTCACTTGCTTTGCCATACCAAAGAAGCAACGGGCATATAATAAGGTGTCATTCGTGGGGTTGACGTTTGCTATAAGGAAGGTGAACCTCCTTACTACCTCGAAGTTGCAGCTATCAACGGTGATGCTTTGTCCATTTCGGTGGATTAAATATTTGAAAACTTCTGATTATGTACGTTTTTTTACTATGTTCCGCTTTCGACGAAAGAATCCCGCTGTTTTCACTAAAAAAAGTTCCAAACCGACTTGGAGAAACAAAATGGCAAGCTGGCTGGAACCCACCACATAATTGGTCCGTATATTCCGACTCCTCCCCCCCCCCCCTCGCCACCAAAACCATCTGTATATCACTTTATGCCGTTATGGCTGTTAGGTGGATTATTACTAAGCCATGCTTCGCTCTTGTGAAAAGCATTTATTGAAGGGTAGTGTTTCGTGAAGGCAGTCTGTGATCGCGTAATTGGTACCAAGTTCCGGAAGTTAAGAGATGTCCTGAAGCCTGATCTCTTAATTAGATTTAGCTTTAGAATTCTTTAAAATAGTTTGCATATTTTTTCTGACGCCTCGAGCATAGATAATAGATTTCATTTAAATATTTGCAGATATAATTTGTTATTTAAGAAAATATCATTGACTTCCGTCAATTTTAAATTTTAATATTAAAATGGTGAAGTTGGGGCTCGAGTCAATGGTTAACAAACAAGAAATTGGTGGTTGGAAGTTGTAGAATTAGGGTAAGCATTGATAGGCAATAACCTGGCGATGCACAATAGCCGTAACTGAGCCTAGACAACAACTGTACTTATTTTACCTCCAAGTGATAACCACCGGGTGCTGGTCATGGTTATAAGCGCGAGTGTTGAACAAGAATAAAATAGCAACTCTGTTATGCTCTATCGGAAAGACTGACTTGCCTGGTGAGTCTCAGACGTCTTACCCTTAAAAAAGAGGTCGTGCGGCGAATGAATTCGCTAGATTGAATCAACGGCGCCGTCGACAGTCAGGTACCTTACATGAACTACTTAAGACCTGACTAGTCTTGAAAATTCCTTACTGTTGAAAAAGATATGGTGGCGGATTAACCCTCTATGGGCCAAAAGGAGCTCTCACATCCCCGATGTGGATTACTGGCACTGTAATATCCGGCCCTCTGTTCTAGGGCGTGGCCCTCCAGGATGGGGGTTGTGCCGTAGGGGTAACTTTCTGACCACGTCAAACAACTCTAGTTACGCGAAAGCCCTCGGCTTACGAATACCCTCATATGGCCATCGCGGATGCCAGAGCGCTTGGTCTGGACAACTATAAGCAGCGTGCCCGGGACCGCAGAGGATGGAAGGTTGCAGTGTCTAAGGCAGACTCTTCACGCGTCGGGAGCCCGTTAAGTAAAGTAAGTAAACAACAAATTTACAGACAGGTCCTGCTTCAGAATCTTTGTGAGCCGTGACACCAGTCACAAGGGCATCCATTACCTACCTACCTATTCGTATTGGAATCGAATTTTCACCGTCAATCAATCAATTTGAAAAAAAGTGAATTTAATTTACTACCTGAATTTCCGCGACATTTCTACACTAGTCATATTTTTCCCAAAACAAATGTGTCCACAGACAATCAAATACATATTGAAAAATGGTTTTGTGGGTCCCCAAAAAAAATGCTTCAAACATTCATGGCGCATATTTGCTCCTCATGTATTCAATTCCTTGAACTATCTATTTTCTGAATTATCTTATACACAAACCACTTCTAGAAATTCACCACCAAATACCACATGCAAATATTCCTCTTCGAAAAGTTCTCTATCAATACGATTTCGTCCCAGTTCCACATCTATTAACGCAAATTATCTATCAAAATTCCGAAACCGACATCTACATCCACTCACGCAAGCAAGGACAACTCTATCTCTATTTGACAACCTTAACAAAACCGATTACCTACCCTAATGTTAATAGGCTTGGTCTAGTGAAGCAAATACATCTGTCATTCAAAATGTGTATGGGAAATTATCCCCACATGAAAGGTGAAAATCGCAACATGTGGGTAAAACTGCATTTCAACACGATACCATTTCCGCGCAATCTCACCCCGTCAGGGGGTTGTATAACAGTTTTACCCCACTTTAACCCCTAACAACCACTTGTTGGGTACTTCCATTTAGGGGTGAATGGAACATGTGCTTGTTTGCCGATTTTTGGGGAGCATATTCGACTTGAGCTCTCGAATGATAACACTATGGTGAGTTGGTGAATTCACGGAATTCCTTTGTTTTCTAACCTATGGTATGGTCTAGATCTTGCTCGTAGAGATTTTCCATCAGTTCGAATTTCATAGTCCTGTCGATTGGATCGGGATTAACAACGGTCGCGGTGACATTTTCAATTTAGTTTGAATGATTAATTGCGGGCGTTATAATAAAGGATTATCATCTCATGTAGTGTTGTGGTTTTTTTAAAATATAAATGTGATTTCAATTTACTTATTGATTTCGATAATAAAAAAAAAGTGCTTTCTATAAATCCAAGATAGGATTTTACCAAAGAAAATCATGAGAACGGATCACCTGGATATACCTTGAAAATGTAACATTATTACCACATTTTTAGTGATGACGGTTCTTCTTTTTGCAAAAAAAAATCCAAAATCTTATATGGGAATATTATATGATATCATATCGTTTCGCTTCCTTACATGCCCTCACACACATTAGCACGTGTACGAGTGCCGCGAATTGCATTAAATATTCAACCGTTCAACGTTGAATAATTAATAAATAACCAGGACGTTGTGTTCTGTATTTCGAAGGAATACCAGTGACCATTTTTTCTTTTATGTTGGTCACATACGAATTGAGAAGGATATACTATGACATGACTGACATAATCTGCGTCCATTCACACGTAAAGCCGTTTGATAGAAAATTTTAAAATTAAATGATAACTGATTCTGAAGTGTTGTTAACATCTAGGAAATGAAATCAATATCAAAACCGAAGAGATGCAAGTTCACATGGTATATTGTTCAGTTTATGGAACAACCGCACAAATTGCATAGCAGTACATATAAATATTTTAAAATTAAAAACATTTTTTAAGAACAGAATTAGAGAGCAGTTGTGTATCCCAACAGTCGTATGAGGGATCTTGAAATTAAACATTGAAATTCAGAACATGTAAGAGGTGCTCTACGACTAATTGAATTGGCCTAAAGCAATGGAATTGGTTTCTGGATGTGAAATGTTATAGATAGTAAACGAAAAGGATTGCTACTCAATGCTGGAGTGATCTAATTGAACTCATATTGGGCTTGCTCGAAGGGTATTGCGATGAACTATAAATCGAGTGTAGTCCCAAAGGAAACTTTTGACACTTCGGTGTTAAGAACCCTTGTCGAAATTTCGATTATTAGAGGAAAATTTATTGGCTTAAAATGGGAGATGTTTTAGAGAAAAATGTTTAGGTCAAGGATGTGTGGATAATTTCCCAAATTTCTCTTTATTTTTTATTATGGTTCCCCATCATGACCTCCTCTCTAGGATCGTTTTGATAATATTCAAATACGGGTTTAAAAATTTAAGTTCCCATACAGCTGTTCCAAATTTAAACTTCTAAGAGGATCGATTTGTGGGCTTAATTGTACGTGTGCAGGACTACTTATCTAGGTGTCTCAGGTTCAAAATACGGCGAGGCCTAGTAACACCAAACGTTTTTTTCACTGCGAAAGTCTGACAAACATCCAAGAGTGTCAATTGTCATGAGAGTCGGCTTAAAATTATAGCTCCCTTCCACTTCGCACAAGCAAACGGTTGGAGAAGCAAGGTTTTATCGCCTTTAATGCCTAATATTTTTTTATTTAATCATTTTAGTAGGTTCGGTTTAATAATTTTTAACATCGCTATTAACTTTGTTGATTTTTGGCCGTTTCGTAGAAAGCTACTGAAATATCTCCCACAGAGAGCCAGCAGCTCTGCGTTTGCAATTTTTCTTAACGCTACTACCAGCTGGTAATATGCTTCTTTCGAATTCAACAATAAAGGAGGCAATCGGTGTTGTTGGTGAAAAAGTCAGCATCAAAAGTGAGCGAAACTCGATTGACTGACGTTTTTAAGAATTGTTTCTATTAACCGCATTCACTCTTCTACACGTAACAGACCCCAGCAAAGAAATACGCTGACAACAATTCCAAAAACTTTTTGAATAAGCTAGTTGCACTTTGCATTTACATGCACAAACAAATCAATGCGTTCTTTCATCTGTAAGGTAGCATTTTGATTCATGTTGATTATCGAAAAATTCACTTTGAACTTGGGACTGAGCAATTTCGTTAAGCCGAGTTTGTACTTTAATTCCTAAACGTTCTATTCCTAGTCCTAGGCTGTAAATTCCTTCATTGGAATAAGAATCGATTTTCGTGTTAAAGGCTATAACAACTTTTTAGGGGATTGGGTCTGATAAGATCCGAATTCTGCTTTTCAAAATTTTGATATTTTAAAAATTCTAATTTACATAATTTTGTTTCAAAGTTATTTCAAAAATGTTACCAAGCTTGACACTGCGGAGCTATTGACACGTTTTTGGCTCACGATTTGGAAGGAGGAGTGACGCTATATCGTCAACTCCCCAGAACTTTGAAGAGCAACAGAAGAAGTCAAAAAAATATATCTGCAAAAATTAAACTTCGAAAATGAATGTTTGATTCGCTCACGATATTTAACAATCTTTTAAGCTTTTTATTAATAGGACTGACATAATTCTTCTGCCTAGCTTAGGAAATATTTGTTGAAATCGGAAAAGACTTAAAGTTGGATAAAAAAACAAGATTAAGCCTAATTCGGAATCACAAGCGATACGGCTTCACAACGTGGAGTAAGACAAAGAAGACCATGGATGGAGGATTAAAGCCAAAAAACGAGGACAACACTCCCACGGAAGTGTATCACAATGAGATAACAAGAAACTCAGTGGGGTGTAGCAGAGTTGCTCTATTCTATCACCTCGAAAACCTTACCTGACCATCCTCGATTGCCGCTACTAAGGAAATTCTTGTTAGTTTCTTTTCCTTCCCTCATAATATGCTTAATTTCGGAGAGCAATCTCATATGAGTTGAGATTGTTTAAAACAAGCTTAAGCCTGCACTTATCCACTGAGTTTAATCAAACGCTTCAGTTTTTGCATTTTTTGTGATCTGGAAGTTTTAAGGCGATTTTTATTACGATTTCGGCATTTGCAGACTTTTGTTATTGATTTGTTGTTTGATTTTCCGTTTAGGACAACGGCCGGCGTCAAACCAAGAATTTGCATGCACCCTTGCTCTGTGTTTAATATGTTGCCAGACTCTAGGCCGCCTCTTACAACAACGCTGTTTAACCGGTGGGTAAGGGGAAGTTCGTAAACGAGTGTCTGTACAAACATTAACAAAAAAAACTTCAGCGTCGTTTGAATATGTTTGTTTAGGTTTATGCGCACATATACAAATCTAGAATCGACTTGTGCTGCTCGCCACTATGAACTAAATTGTATCCCCCGATTTGACCATGTATTTAGTTTCCTTTTTTTCTATTTAATCGGCCTGATTTTATCTGTAAACAAAACTGACTTCTTGCTGTAACCAGCACCATCACAAATATTAGGACGCAAAATAAATAACAAGGGTGGCCAAAGGCTATTGGGAAAAAATCGGTATAGCATTTGTGGTGTTCTTAAAGTATTTTTTGTTAAACAAAACAATAATCAATAAATAAATAACTTGTTTTAATGTTACGACGAAAATGTGGCAGGAAGACTTTTGAAATAGTTTTATATGTAAAATGATTTCATGACTTCTATGAGCTTTAATAACAATGAAGAAGGTCAGAACTTGTCAGTTTTAACATAATTATACTTTTAAGAGACTTAGCCCAAAATTCAGAACTAATAACAGTTTTTTATTTGATTTTCATCACTGGCTGATATTCATAAAAGCAAAACTAAAGTTGATGTCCGAACTAATTAAAGAGCAATGCGGCTATTATCCGTATTATGCTTTTACTTGACGTAACGTTTTCTTATTTTTCTACGAGTCAAGTCAAGTTGCAAATTAATTGGGGCCTGTTAATCAGTTCGGCTGATTCCAGCGTTAATCTGTGTAAAATTAATTGCCAAGTCTAAAATGAATGAAATTTCCCCATGGATTTTTGAAGCATTTTGGTTCGTGAATTCTTCGGTAAAATTCTTACCACGCTTTATGGAATGAGGAAATTTTCTTCATGGCCAATACACTTATATTTGCTTACTCACGCAAAAGAACAGGTCTACCAGTGCAACCATGTGTCAGATACAGTTAAAGCGGCGTTAAGGTCCCTAGAAGTAAATTGAAGGTAGTTGAAAAATGCCTGCACTTAAACGTATGGATGATTCTCAAAAAGAATTTCGTTCAGGCGTGTGAAGGTAAATGACCAAAGCAGAAGAATTGAGGGATTTTCAGAAACGCAGAAATTGTTTTAATGTTGTGGTAAGCAGTCCATAAATGTTATTTGGACACGCGAATTAAGTGACGAAATGACATGTAGGTTAGGTTAGGTTAGGTAGGCGGACTGGCTTAGTGCCACAATGGGTCAATACTGACCCATTGTGAGAATGACATGTATATTATGTATATTAATTAATTAACTATTTTATTCAAAATTGTCGGTATCAATGCTCCTCACTATGGCTATGCTATTAGTATACTTCTAATCGAATAAGGAAAACATTTGGAAAACATTACAATTTAATACCATATCGGTTGACAATTTTCCCTGGAAAGAATAATAATAATTCGACTGTTCCTTAGATTCAAATAAATGAGCCCATTTATCAATCCTTACTACGCGATGCGACGCCATCTTCTTGGTATCACAGTGAACTCGGGCTTGAGCGTAACTCGGTATAACCACCAATGATCAAATATGTTGCAAAGTTTGTTTCCCCAAAATTAAATCAATTTTTCAAAGCAAAGGTATTTTACACTGAAGTAGTTTTGATATTTTTCAAAAATATTCGATAGTATTCAAAGTCAAGCAGACCCATCTTATGGATGGTCCCGAATCGATCTAATCTTCAACCCTTGGCCGATCAAAGACTTGTCGTCGCTTACCTTAGTCTATTCCATAGATACGAGGGCGGGTCAATAAGTCCGTGACTTTTGGAATAAAATACAGATTTTTTGATAAAAAAAAAATTTTATTTTTCAACTTAGTCTGCCTTGAGCTCTATAAACTTTCTCCAACGCTTCTCCAATTTTTTTATCCCTTCAAAAAAAAATGATTTGTCGAGATCCTCAAAATAGGCCTTTATTTGCGAGATGACTTCATCATTGGAGTCAAATCTTTTTCCACCAAGCCATTTCTTCAGGTTTGGGAACAAGAAGTAGTCGCTCGGAGCCAAATGTGGAGAATAGGGTGGATGAGGGAGCAATTCATAGCACAATTCATGGATTTTTGCCATGGCAACTGCACATGTGTGCACCCTTGCATTGTCTTGGTGGAAAAGAACTTTTTTCTTGGCCAAATGAGGTCGGTTTTTTTTCAAATCGTCATTGAATCGGTCCAATAAGTTGGCATAATATTCCCCATTGATTGTTCTTCCCTTTTGAAGGTAGTCAATGTGGATTATCCCGCGTGCATCCCAAAAAACAGTCGCCATAACTTTATTGGCTGACAAACCCACCTTGGCCTTCTTTGGCGCCGATTCACCCTTAGAAACCCACTGTTTTGACTGTTGTTTGGTCTCTGGTGTGTTGTGATGGATCCATGTTTCGTCCACGGTTACAAAACGGCGCAAAAACTCCTCCATATTGCGATTAAACAACGCCAAACCTTCCTGTGAAGTTGTTACACGATTGCGTTTGTGGTCGACTGTGAGCAAACGCGGCACCCATCTTGCGGAAAGCTTTCTCATACCCAAGTGATCATTCAAAATTGAAACCACTGAGCCATGCGAGATCCCTACGGCTTCCACAATCTCTCGCACTTTCAATCTTCGGTCGGCCAACA
Organism: Portevinia maculata; assembly: GCA_949715645.1. Classification (NCBI taxonomy): domain Eukaryota; kingdom Metazoa; phylum Arthropoda; class Insecta; order Diptera; family Syrphidae; genus Portevinia; species Portevinia maculata. The sequence goes on along the minus strand of OX454528.1, from coordinate 4,127,114 downwards.
CCATATCGTGAATTTTTTCGATTGTTTCGGGTGTAGAGACCTCAACTGGGCGTCCAGGACGTTCGGCATCTTCAGTGCTTGTACGGCCACAACGAAATTCAGTAAACCACTTTTTTACCATTGAAATCGATGGTGCAGAGTCCCCATAGTATTTTTCAAGCTTAGCCTTGGTCTCGGTAATGGTTTTTTTTCGCAAGAAATAATGCTTAATAAGCACACGAAATTCACTTTTTTCCATTTTCTCCTCAAATTAGTGAGTAGTCTGATAAAAATAGCTGTCAAACACAAACTAACTGACGCAGCAAGTTTAAATTTTGACAGGAGTCAACTGACAGATGCCTGTTGATAGGAGCAGTGTTGCCGTTTCAGTAAAGAGGTCAGAAATTCAAAAAGTCACGGACTTATTGACCCGCCCTCGTACTACCCGCTAATGCACTTATCAGTTGCCAAGAAGTCTGAATACCAGAATTAAATGTTGGAACATGCTTCCGAGTGACAACGTTTTGGAAGAATTCAAATAAATAAATAAACATTAGGCATAAACTGACTATATAGCGCCTTAAACCGGCTTTCTCTAACCCTTTGTTGTACAACGCTACATATAATTTTGGGACCTGCCGTTTTACACAGATCCTGATTAACAGAGGCGGGGCAATGAAAAAACCTTAGGCGCTATGTGGGGAACTAACGCCAAACGAAATAAGGCCAATGTATGCATTGTGAAAGTGAAATAAGGCCAATTTGGCATTGCTTCACTTTCCATTTGTGCTATTTTCAACAATTTGCTTACGAATTAGACACATGACATCTACCACAACCTCGCACTTCCTCCAAATCCAACAGTGACTCCACAGAAGGGTTGCATATTACAGTGTTTATGGGATCTACTTCGGATATTCATGGCGACGTAGAGTTGCGAAACCAATGCGCCCCGTTGCTTGGGGTCAATGTTGAATTTGGAGTTGGCGCGAGGTTGGGTTATATAATCAAAAAGTCCCGAAACAAGAATTCGAAACTTATAATCCCAGGGACTAATATCCCTGCCCCGTAAATTCGACCTTATTTTATCATTAGGCCTTATTGCACTTTAGGTAAGTGAATTCGTTTGGCCTTATTTCACTTTCACAAAGTTTGGCAGTATTTCAAGCCATCTATTTAAACCTGCGACCTCCCGCTCATTAGTCCAACGGAGTAGACTAGACACTAACCCACAGCGCCCACATTCCACAAGAAATAGATAACAATTTACGAGTAGGAGCAACACTTATCAGAAATCATTTCAGGGCACTAGATTCCCGATTTTTATTCGGCTTTCTTAAAAGTTTCTTCCAACTAAAAATCCAAGCAAACATAATTGGCACAGTACTGAAATTTTGATGAGACAAGGGCACCCTCCATAAAGCAAAGGGTAGAATATGTGATTTTTAGAAGCCGTATCGTTTGTGATTTAAAATTAGGCTTAATCTTGTTTTTTGATCCCACTTTTAGTCTTTTCCGACTTCAACAAATTTTTCTTAAGCTAGGCAGAAGAATTATGTCAGTCCTCCTATTAATAATAAGCTTAAAAGATTGTTAAATATCGGGAGCGATTCAAACATCCGTTTTCGAAGTTTAACACGTTGATGTCCTTATAAACCTGTCAAGATCAGGCAACAGCCAGTGGCACAGAAAGTGAGGTAAATCCTCCCCATCACCGCAGCCTCAACAGATGTCGTAATCCCTGAAATTTAGTTTCATTGTGTGGTTCCCTAGTAGATAGATAGATTTATTTCGCAAAATATTGATTTACATGGTACGCCACCACACATTTCACATAAGTACAGAGATATGATATTTTTGTATTTTACTACTAAAACAATATATTTAACAAATCTGAAGAGAATTATTATTTACAAAATAGCAATCTTTTTGAAGGAAAGTGCAAGAAAAACCTTCAATTTAACAAAAAATAAAAAAAAAAAAAAAATAAATAAATAAATAATAAATAAATAAAAAAAAATATAATAAATAAGTAAATAAATAAATAATAAATAAATAGGTAAATAAATAAATAAGTAGATAAATAAATAAATAATAAATAAATAACAAATAAATAAATAAATAGATAAATAAATAAATAAATGGTAAATAAATAGGTAAATAAATAAATAAATAGATAAATGAATAAATAAATAGATAAATAAACAAACAAATAAATAAACAAATAAATAAATAAATTATTAAATAATTAATAAATAAATAAAACATATTTTAGCCACGGTTTCCGTGATATCTCACAAGTGGTTAATGATTTCCACCTGCTCTTGGCTTTCATTCGCAGTTTGTATTCCACTCGTTCTCTTAGATATCAGAGTGGTGGTGTGACGGAATTAAGTCAATTTTCTTGGTGAAACGCAGACAAGGCCATCATTTTTAATTAAATTCACATAAATAGAGATCTCCCTAAGCAATTTAGGCGCCACCCGTGGAGAAAAAAAAAATACTAAGCACCAACAACTTCTTTCGAATAGTAAGTAGCACCTAAAATCATGCAATACAATACTGCATTGCTAGGTGCAGCTTACTATTCAACAAAAAATGCATGCGCTGTGTTTAACACTATAAGGGTACTGTACATAGAAACAACAAAGCCCTTTTAGCGTAAGCGAATTATAAAAAAAAAAAGTTTGTCAGCTCCCTAGTTGCCAGAAATATCCATGTGTCAAAGGCCCTGCAGAGCGTCTTCTTTTGCTGCGAGCCGGGAGCATTGAGCTCTCGGCGACAGTGGTGAAAAAGCTGAGATTTATTTTCGGTAGCATTTACCGCTTTTATGGCCACCTGGCTTTCCATAAAAATGTTATTATTAATCCGTGTCATCGCCATCATTGTAAAAATGCTTGATACTTATAGAAAGCTCAGCTCCAATCGGATGGATCTGTGAATGTTTAATTCTTATGAGGAAAGTCCGGAGCCAGTTCCACAGTCCATCTTTGATATATCTGGTAGGATGGATGTCGATTTCGCACTAGATTGAGAATTGCTTGCTTGGATGGATCTGTGAGTGTTTAATTCTTATAAGAAAAGTCCGGAGCCAGTTCCACAGTCCATCTTTGATATATCTGTGAGGATGGATGTCGATTTCGCACTAGATTGAGAATTGCTTCCAGGCCAGCAGTTGGTGTCGTTCTCAAGGCACATGCTATCCATATACATAGATTGGTCACCTTGTCCGTAGCTTGCCATCAGGCTTGAGATACTTTTTAAAGCCAAGCGAAATAAAAGGTTCGCAGTTAAGTGGAAGATGCCATTCTTTTCCTTTCTTGATTGAGAAAGCCAACTTCAAAGCGCATATTTACTAGATACCAACTTCAATTTCTTGTGATTCTTTCAAATCGATTTCTACTTATCGTGTTGGCATTAACTTTCTTCATTTGGGTAAAGATTGACTTCGTCACAAATTCAAAAAAAGCATTATCGTAATCCATAGCAAGTTCACCAGTACTATCTATATACATACAACCACTAACTGAGCAATTTCGATTTCAATCATAAGGCTAATATACTTTCGCTTTGATTCAGTTGCAAAAATAAAAGTAAATTTGGCCAAAAAGCATCAGCAAATTCGATTTGCTCTGAAAAGGATATCCAAGTCACTTCTATTACTATCGATTTAGTTTGAGTGCTCTGGATTGAGCATGCCGGTACAAGTCGATTTATCTAGGGAAATGGTAGTCATAATAATAATGTCAAATATATTCATCTGTTCATGGGAATTTGTTTCTTCTTTTTTTGTTTCCATAGATAAACAGCGAATCAATCAGTATTCGATTGGCTTGTTTATGTAAATCCTTTATTTGCCTTTTCTCTAGGGCTTAGAATAAAAATAGCTCCGTGCATCGTTTATTTGCCTTATAATGGAGGTGGATTGATAAGGAGCAAGTGATTTATTTGAAATATTTCCACTCTATTGTTGGGGAGAAGATTCAAGAAGCCTAGTATGCGCTCAACGGATATGTTACAACAATTGACTTGAAACGTTTTTACAATGGGAAACACATACATACATATTTCGCATTTCTAATAATCTTGTAGAATTTTTCTCAGAGGATAGATGGGCAGTAGCTTCCTTTCACATGGTATGTGAATGTTTAACTGTTCGGGGCAGGAAAATTCATAGGATATTCTCGAAGGAAACTATCAAGGATGAGGGTAGAACGACATAATGCATTATAACACAGGATGCTAGCTTCGTTTGGAGCACAGGTGGTGTTGTTGTTGTTTTTTTTCAAGTTTTTATTCCAGTGGAATTCTTATGGGAGGAATTTAAATGGATTCACATTTCTTGTTAAAATGTGGCTTCCGAAATTGCCATTATGGCTTGTTTTATGGTGTCGCTTGTTTGAGTATAAACTGTTTTTTTAGGTTAATATGATTTGGTGCTAGCTTCAGACATATAATATTTAAGGAAAATAGACGGCGTATGACATTGGATTTATTTCACTGCATACAAGCAATGGGCAGAATCTATTTGACATGAGTTAGTTATTTAGTTTGTTTTGAAAACTTTATTTTTGAGTTTAAAACAGCCTAAGGCCATTAAAAAATAATATAAATACATGTACCAATTAAAGCCTCTCTTTTTTAAAAGTCGCCCTCTATAATTCGGGTTCTATAACTCATTGCCGTTGTTGTATATTTATGTAAAGCTTTCCAGACCAGGTAACCATTCAAAATGCACAAGACCTCACTCATATCCATGGAAGGCCTGCCGAAGTATCTCACGCGAAACTCTCTTAGAATGGGGCGTTTTGCAATAAAATGATGAACATCTTCTCTCTATCTGAGATTACAACGGTCGCACAGAATTGGCAGGTCAGGTCGCTGTGGAATGTAGTTAAGCTTAATTATGTCACCTATTATTTTGCAGATGAAACTAATGACTTCAGGGGAAATCGATTTAGGAAGTACGTATTTTCTTGAAGATTAAAATTGAGCTTGCTATAAATCGTCCTATGCTGTGAAAATTGTGCTTCCACCACACGTTCATCATACGCATAACGGCTCTCCCTCCCTCTCTCACATATTTTATTAAACCGGGCTCATATCGGCTTGAATCCGTACACTTCCCTGAAACAATCCCCCAGTTCCTCCCACTTCTGACAAGGTCTCCTTTTGAAGAGAGAACACTTTTAGGCACAAGATTGAACAGCCTTTCCTCTTCCATAACCAACACTTTTAATATATATTCAAGATGTAATTTAAGGGCGTCCTAAAACAATGGCTTTGCTGAAGTTTTCAAATGAAGCATATAGTACAAGTTGGTAATCGAAAAATTCGTTAAAGAAACTATTTCAGAAAGGCCCCAAAGGTGATTCCTCCTCCGATTGCCTCCACGATGTCATTTATAAATAAAATTAAAAGTACGGTACCCCAGACATGTCCTTGTTTGACTCCCATTTGCATTGCAAAGTTTTCTAAAATGAATTGACCATCCCAAACATACGACACGTTGATGCCGTGAAATAATGCCAAGTGAAACTTCCAAAAGTTGGCCTTATTTCGCTGTTTAAAGTGTTATAGAGCCAAAATAAGGGCGCGCTTTCAATTGATGAAAGCGACTAATTGTACTGCAAGTCCGTGAAATAAGGCCAAAGGTTGTTCAATTATTAGAATATATTATTTTTGACAGTCGAAGAGGTGTCGAGAGTTTTAATTTTTGTGAGTCGAAGACATGTTCAGAGTTTTAAGCCCGTTTACCCGCGAAGCGAAGAAGGTACTGTTAAGGGATGTACTTATGATATGGGGCCCATGCCACCAATGCAACATCTCTGCTTGGGATCACTAATGGATTGGGAGTAGGTGCGAGGTTGAAGTTTGACAATTTTAGCATTTGCCCTTATTTCACTTTGAGTAAATGAGTTCGGTGGGCCTTATTTCACTTAGTTTTGTTTCACGGAACCGGCATGTTGCCTCACACATCTCAGTTCAGTACAGTCTTGCTAGAGATTCCCATCTTATAAGGTTTATAAAAAAGTGCCTTATGGGCTCATGAAGGCAAAGGCGTCAAGGCAAAGAGTTTCTTGTTCCTTCTTTTGAAACTATTCGCTATGTTAACCAAGGTGCTGATCTAAAGTTGAGTGGTTTTCCCCAAAACCATCGACCAACTTCGTCAGTCTATTGAAAGTCAGGATATTAAATAACTTAACCGAAGTATTTTAAATGAAATACCCCTGTAGTTCGCTGGGTTATTGTAAGCACTTGTTTTGTGCAGCAGATATATTCTTGCTCTTTTAAGGCCATCGGGAATGCTGTCTCGAATATCCTATAACATTGATTTGAAAAGTCTAAAGCAGGAAAAGCCCCAGCAGACGACAGAATTCTTTTTGCTTTGACCGAAAAAAGCAGACAACAATTCGGTCGAACAATTTTTATAGAACTTCGCTTTTCCATTACATTCAGCACTTCAAGAGATGTAAATGGAGAATCGAGAAGCTCATGTGTGAAAAACAGGGCTGCGTAGTGCGGAAGCGGCGAAAAGCGAGGGGTGTTGAGCAGATTCTCAAAGTAGTCTCAAAGTAGTCTCAAAGTTCAAAAGCAAAAAAAGTGTGTTGAATTTTCTTAAGAGCCTCAGAAGCGAAAATTATTTGTTTCTGGCTTTAATGCAATCCGCGTCCAACCATCTGTGCTTTGAAACTAAACATTTACTTCCGATTCATGCTAACTGGAACAGAATCGCTAACAATTTGGGTAAGTTGGTCCATTGTGCAGTGGAATATTTTCTATCCTTCCTGTCCATTATTTCATTGCGACTTTGGCAGCGATAAATCAGAGCAATACCTCGACACGCTTCACAAAAGAAGTATCTAGAGAGGGCTCAGAAAGAGGGCATGAACCTCTCCGAGGCATAGGCAGGGGACACAATAGACCAATAGGTCTATATATTATTATTATTGGCAGCGAACCCCACAAGGGAACCAGTAGCGATGCATTTTATTGGGAAGGTTATGGTCCCTTTAATCCCGTTCATAGCCTCTCCGTCATTATTGAAGAAGAAGAATAATTTTGGCAGCAGTTCAAGCCGCTTTGTACTGCGCGCTTCTTTAGTTCCAAAGATAGTGCACGATATCTCTAACGGCATGTGGTCCGAAAAACTGTGTGCAGCTATCCTGATGGTACTCATGATTGTGCTCCTAGCCCCAAGCACAAAACAGTAGTTTATGAATGCGCCTCGAATAAACGTATATTCTCCGTTAGGATCTCCTTCGCAGCTTCAATTTAAATCCTTGCATCTAACGCGTCCGCAATGTCCAATATCTTTTGGCCCTTTCCATGGCAAACTTTATTTTTTGACTTATGGGTCGAATTGCAAATTTCTGGTGCGGATCCACCAATGAAATAATTTTAAGACAATCCAATCCTAGCATTGCAGTTACCAACAAATAATAAATTCGCCGAGCCTAAATATTGAAGTGAGTCGCAAAGTTGACCGTAATTCCTCTTCCTGCGGTAGCATTGAAATGATGATTGATTATTTTGCACTTAAGTGTCAATAGCCTTATTTGGATACATCTAGGCATAAAACATTCGGCCTTAGCGAGGTATCCGTCGGAACGGAAAATTCTCCGATCTGATAAGAATCGGAGGATTTTTGATCGAAGTATTTTTTCGAACAGGTATTCGAAGCCTAAATCCTCCGATTCTATTGAATCAGATCGGAGAATTTTCCATTCCGACGGATACCTCGCTGGGGTCGATTGTTTCGTTTTAATAAAAAAAATTATTCCATTCGCTTCAGTTGTGTGCTAATTACTTCTTTATATCATTCTGTCAAATGGATTCCACTTTCTATAAGCATCGTTGAACCACATAATGTATGTATATAGGAGTGACATTACACAGTGTAAGCTCTTCTCGTTTGATTGCATGAAATATTTAATAAATTTGCCGAATATAAAGTTGGCCACCTGATTTGATTGCTAAAAAAAATTCTATTATACCAATATCAAAGTTGAATTCTCCTTGCAGGCGACATACGAGGGTAGCGTGTACCACACCCAACTCAAGGGTATCATAAGTACGAAAAACATGAAATTTTACAACTTGCTCACACCGCAATTGGGGTTAAGTAAAACGAGGGAGTAGACGGCAAAAGTACACCTGAGCTGCTGTCCCTTTACCGACACATACTCGACTGTTGACTCTTACTACAGTGATTCGCTTTAAAGAATGGAAGAGTAAAAATGAGAAGGCAGGAAGAAAGAAAATATAATTTCTCGCCATTTGCTCCTACCGCATAGCGATATTCCTTCAAATCTTCGCCTTCGTCCCTGTTCATTCCTTTTTATTGGATTTACTAAGTGCGATATAAAAGCAACGACGACTAAGTGAATTCAAATGAATGTGGTTCTGGCTTGGAAACTCAGCAAAATTCTTAAAAGTATATATCCGTTTGGGGGAACTTCAAAAGGAGGTCAATGCACACCTGCTGCTTTTGGTCGCTTGCTCTGGTGTATATGTGTTTGTGAAACTAGATTTTATCCCGACCACAAAAAGCCATGTGAATGCAAGTTTGCTCCTTGAGTAGGTGCATTAGATGGTTGAACGTACTTTTTGGTGTGCTCTCACCTCATCTGATGTTGAAATGATGCCTCGTTATCATGGATCGGTTGGCGGCTCATAGATTAGCGCTGTGAATAGTGTTACAATACAAAAGTGACAGTATCCTTACTCTAGGGGATGGGGTTAAGATCTTACTCAGAAAGTTAATTTATGGGAAATGCATTATTAACTCCCCTCAGTTTCAGGTGCTTTTTAGGATTCGAGGACAACAAGATATTTAGTCAAAGAGTATTTTAATTTTTATAATCAAGTTTCAAGTTGTAAGACAGAGCACTATGTAAACTAAAAAAAAGAATGAAAAAGAAACAATAAGAATCTAAGCTGACACATGAACATGAGGCTTGGACAGAACCAATGTTGTATTTAAAATCAGTTCGAGTCGTTGCAACGCGATGAAGTCATTACAATTTAGAAAAGTTGCTTTTTTTGGGGGCGATTTCACGTAAAGCTTTTAGTTATATAGGGTTTTTCAATAAGAGCGCTACAAAAGTTTTTTTTAAATAAAACAAAAACGGTTTTGGATATCAATGAAATTCTTTATTCCTGTGAAAGTACGTTCGATGCCATTATGTATGGAACTCGATTTATTTTGCATGGCCACCACGGGCACGCTTGCAGAAGTCCAGACGCTGAACCCAATTTTCGACGGTTTTCAAGCATAAATCGGCCGATACTGCTGCAATTTCACGTTCGATATTCGTACGAAGTTCATCAATCGTCGCTGGCTTGCTGGCATAGACCATAGACTTGACATAGCCCCACAGGAAATAGTCTAACGGCGTCAAATCGCACGTCAAATTGGCCGCCTCAAGCGACTGGACCATTTCGTGAGACCATAAATTGGACGTAGCGCTCTTAACGTTGAGGCCACTGACTCCGAATTTCGGTAGTAAATTTTAATAATTTCGACTCGTTGTTGGCTCGTATATCTTTCCATCATGAAATGGCAAACCTTACTGAAGAGAAATGTCGAAAGAGCGGCAAGAAATTCGGCGTCGTTTGCTGTCCCTGTCGCTCTACTTTTGTAGCGTCCCTGTTGAAAAACCCATTATAAGGCTAACCCATCTGGGGAAAACCGAAAAAGGGTCAAACGAGCCAGAAATGACCACAACGCCAACAACATTTGTGTCACATTCTCCTACGACGAAAATTTGAGAGGAAAAAAATACTACAGGGTCCAATGGGTAGTAAAATCTTTTGGTCGTTTGCTAAGAACATTAAGAATTCGGCCTAGTCATCAATCCCGACACTCATTTGCAATGAAATTCCAGCTGTTAGCTCTTCAGATATAGCCGATCTACTTGCTGCTCATTTTGCAGCCAGCTCAACGCTCCCAGATTGGGGTTTATCTCCCCCTGTATTCGACCGTGTAGAATTCTGCATGGGGCCAATCCACTTTTGCACTCGTACTTCAAGATCTTGACGTTCACAAATCCGCTGGTCCAGATGGTCTTTCCCCTATCGTTTTAAAAAGGTGGCCAAACCACTGCGTAAGCTTTCCTATCGATCGTTTTCTTCAGGGCTCTTTCCGACAGAATGGAAAACAGCATTTGTCCATCCCGTTCCGAAAAAAATGTGAATCTTCTTCTCCTTCCTCCTATCGAAAAATTGCGTCCCCGCTCATGAAATATCTAAAATCTCGAAAACTTCCTAATGACCTACAGTATTCCGGTGATTTGATGACTGATCTAACCGAAAAGTGGAAACAAATCTCTTCACCTGAGTGTTAAAAGTATGGTCGTTGCGCTTGATATTTCAAAGGCATTTGAGTGAGTTTGGCATCAATCTCTCTTGCCGAAAATGCGTGTATTTGGAATCGATGATGCTCTTCTTCAACGGATTAAAAATTACCTTTCCGACCGTTCAATTCAAGTTTTTTGGACGGTTTAGAGCCTGCAACTCACCAAGTTATGCTGGTGTACTCCAAGGCTCTGTTTTATCTCCGACACTCTTTCTCATTTTTATAAATTATCTCCTGTCTGTTACCTCCAACCCAATCCTTTGCTTCGCTGATGACAGAACCCTCAGCTTGCCATATTCGTTTCTTGGGTCATGCCCCTATTCTTCAGATGTGTAACTGGAACGGCAACATATGTTAACATCATTGAATTCCGATCTAGACGGTATAACCAATAGAGTGGAAATTAACGTTTCCGAAATACAATGGTGCCTTTTGTCATAAAAGAAAAATCCTAATACTTTGCCATTATCCAGGAATGGCTTCACTGAAACCAAAAGACTCTCCATTCTCGGTATGTGTGCTAATGACCTTCGTTGAAACATCGCCATATTCGATGCCACCAAGAAGGCTGCGAAATGTCTAGGATTCTCTATGGATGCAAGAAATATTTCACCCCTTCTAACATGGCTACAATTTATAAGGCGTTTCCCCAAACTTGAGTAAAACACGCATATCTACGCCAGTGCCAAAATTCACATATTTGAAGCTATTCGACAGAATACAAAAACGGGCGATAAAACTTATTGGGTATCGGGATATCGCGAAAACGGTTGACCCTCTTAGAAATCGTCGTAAAGTCCCCTGTCTACCGCCGTTTTATCGATATTTCCACCACAAGTGCTCAAACGAAATATGCAGCTGCATTCCACCCTTAGAATATTGCAACCGCAATACCTGCCATGTCATGAATGCGCATCAGTTCACCCTTAAGCCTGTTTTCGGACGTACAGTGAAATACAAAGAATCCTTCCTTAGCCTTCCTCCTTGGAATGTTCTTCCACGCTTTGTTTTTCCTATCCATTTTAATTTACAAACATTTAAAACCAACGTGCATCGGTTTCTCCTCTGTCATCCTTACCCCATTTCCTTAGTGCCGGCACTACCTAACAATAAACATGTCTACATTATTATAAGCGTTAATTATGTAAAAAAAATATATATATATGTGAGAAAAGGCCAGAAGATACCATTGGTGTTTATCTCAACTTCAACAAGCTTTTATTTCTATTTTATTTTTATTTATGATGTACTCTGTTTTGCTGTTATTCAAATGAACAGGCATTAATCTGGATTTTGTCTTATTTACTTATAGTCAGTCAAAAGCATCTTCTTCTCCTTCATGCACGAAATATAATAATTTTTGGATCCTTGTAAGTGCGTTGCATTTTGAAACATAGCCACCTCCATCGAAACTACTCAAAGGATATGTACATTGTACGTACTTGAGAGAGATTATTATTATCCCGTGAAGTGTAAATGAAATTGAAATGATTACTTTCGCACGACACTGCACTTTAAATTAATTGATTATTACCATCGCAGCAAGGCTTCACGGTGGATTGAAATGGGAAGCTCTATTTCAACCTACTAAGCTTCGTGCATTGCTCCTTCTAAGGCAGTCAGATATGATTAACATGCATGCGTCCTTGATTAAATATGTGATTTCATTCACTTGTGATATTTCAAATAATTATTTCCGTTTCTAATTTGTCTAAGTAATGTCGAGTCGTTCTAGTTTCATCCTCTTTCCTAAATATAATGTCCTTGGAACTACTTGGACATGTGGCTTAAGTACATACGGCTTTTAGTGATGTAAAAGTGATGATCCTTCCATGTTCAACTGACAAGAGCATGGAATACAAACTATTTTTAATGTAGGACTCGGAATTGGTGGATGAATCGGAGAGCGTTTAAAGATATACAGTACAAATCGGTTATAACAATACCGAAGGGACCTTAGAATTTCATCGTTATATCCGGCATCGCTGTAACCGATTGCAAATTACCTTGAGTTAAACGGAGTTTTGCCAGGACTTTGAAAATATATTGTTATATCTGGTTCATCGCTATATCAGGTATTATTATAACCGATTTCTACTGTATTAATGCAAAAAGAAGAACCCTCATCTGTTTAATAAAATTGTTTCTATAAAAATTCCGACATTTTTTAATATTTCAGAATATTTTCAAAAATTCGAACCAAAATATATGTTAAGTAGAATACGTGACATTCTTCAAATAACTCATGCACAAACTTGTGAGAACAATTTAAATCATAACTTATTTTTAAATATAAAAAAAAATCAAAATGGAATTTTTTGGGACTACATTTTTTGGACTATTACTGGCAATTGGAATATTTTCACAAGGTAAGTCTAAATATTGAATAATGTTCTTACTATACATCGAAGGGGCTAAAATGCTAACAGCAAAATTATTTAATTTAACAAAAACATTTCAACTTTTAACTCTATCAAACCAACCTATTGATTTATATTTAGTTACGGCGCCATACATTATGAACCGGTGTGCGCAATGGCGCACAGGTAGGTTTCATGTTCAAGTCTTGCCGGGGCCAAGCCACACCTTAAAGGTTTTTTCACTGGCTCATCTCTTGCGAACGTTTGACAAACATCCAAGAGTCTCAATTGTTATGAGAAGCTTCTCAAAGTTGCCGTTTGGTATCGACTTAAAATTGTAGTTCCATTCCAATTCGCACGCGCCAATTGTGGGAGGAAGGACCTGTATGCGCCGTTAATACCTCATATTTATTTATTTTTAAATAAATAAATTGCAGTACTTATTTCTCGTTTAAATACAAGGTTTGTGGCGGGGTCATCACTCTGTCGGAAGATGCTTTCTATTTTGCAAATGGCGTCTTTGACATTATGTGTAGGAAACAAAAGCAGAAGACATAAATACAAACCGTGGATCGCTATACTTTTCAAAAAACACGGAATAATTGTGTCAATGTCGATGAAATTATTTTCGAATAAAAATAATAACAGGGTTGAGGTGTATTTTTACATGCGGATACAGATCCATGATATTAGCCGTGTTTTTTTGCACGCGGATAAAGGGATAATTTGAAATTTGCATGTAAAATACAACAACAAGTTATCCTATATACGCTAACTTTAGCGGGGATAGCTATCGCCGCTAAGTCCTTTAGCGGGGATAAACAGTGCTTCCAAAATCCATTTTCTTCGTTTCTGATGAATTGTTGCGATGAATTTTTCAGGAAATGTCAAAGTTTGACATCCCACCGACCACTGACACATTCCGCCGAATATTTTATTCGTTAATTTATTATTATTATTTTTGAAACTTTATTTTAAGTGTAATTGAATTTAGCAAATCTGTTAATGTGAAATGGGTTTTTATATTTTTATAATATGTTGGCATCAATTTCAATTGGTCGAAGTAAATATTTTTCAATTTCAGGATTTTCAATACAAATTTCTTAACTACAACTTATAGCTGTGTCACGGTGCATGTCATAGGTGCATGTGTGCTGCCAAGTTTTTTTTTTTGATGAATTCTTAAGCGGCGATGGTCGTTTTTTTGTGACAATCCTATTTCCGCGTGCAAAAAAACACGGCTATTAACGACCAAGTGTTGCCAAAAAACAGTTTTAATTTTTATTTGATAAAAAATTGTAAAGCTATGGCAAAACAAAATTTTCAAAAAATGTTCATTGGCTTTTCGAACCTTTAGACAGCAATTATTCAGCTTGAGCATATAGCGAACTTTCGAGCTAGGTCCAATGGGTTTAAAAACGACACACAGTATTTGTGTGCTTCCGATGACCCCACCACCCTGAGGTAGTGCTTCGATCAGAAACAAACGTTTTTGGACATTTCAACATTTGACCATATAAAATCTGTTCTCAATTTACCCAGCTTCTAGATCGAGTCGAAAATTGAATAATCAGAAACTAATCAGAAAAGTATTTCCTAAAACTATTTCAAGCTTTTTTTGTATTAATAAAGATTAATGAAATAAACAACATGTTGACTGAAATTTTGTTGAAAAAAACAAATGTTTGTACCCCTTTTTCCCACCATTAGAAGGGAAACTTTCGTCTTGGGCATCTAGCGAATATCAAATTTTGAGTTTGTAGGACATTTGCCTTAGGCTGAAAAGTGATTAATCAATTATACAGTTATATTGTAAGAAACAAGCTTTTTAGAGTGCCCATACTTTTTTTTATCTTTATCTCTCATTTATCAATTTCAAAAATCAAATCTTCTTTTAATAACCCAAAAATACTTCATCATCATACCCGGTTGACCAAAGCTATTGAAAACTTAAGACCCTAATGTCGCACTCAAAGTTATTCCCAACCCAAAGTTTAAAAAAAGAACCCTTTACCCAATCCGCAAAACGTAAAGTAAATAAATTCAATGGTTACATCTATCTCCTCGACCGGGTCATGGGTCATCGAGTCAATCCATAGAAAAAAACGCCAACACACACATATTCTGACAACAATAAAATCTGTAATGAATAACAAATACCCTAATCATTTGCCTTACCGCTTCCTTAAACCCAAAATCATCGTCCTTTTCACAGCACTTTTGCAGAAACATCCCTCTAACGCCTAAATGAATGTACCTTTTTCCCTCCTCTGGTTCAAATATGTATATTTATTCACACAAATGTAAAAATACAAAAAAAAATAATTGAAACCCTTTACCACAAGACTCTGCCAAGCAGTGGAGGCAAATTGATCATCTCACCAAGAGATACCTACTTATATTCAAAAACAAATGAAAATAAATGTTTGGCAATTACTCCCAGGGGGAAGTTTCTAAACCCCTGAAATGAAATGAAATGAAATTCTAGCCAAAGGTATTGCAAAATACACACCCACACATGAAAGTCACATGCAAATATGTTGGTGAAACTATTAGGCTGGGCGCTTATATGCGTTTTCCGTCGCACGACTATTCAGCCACAAAAGGTAGTATGCCAAACTTTTGGTATAAGGCTGAAAACACACCAGATCATTCAAAAGGTTTTTTTATTTCAACACACACCAAACGAAACACAATGTAACAATGTGTGCTTTTTCGGGATCGTAGCACTTCAAATAAAAATAAAAATTCGTCATCCGCGGTGGATAATAGAGGTTACGGTATATTTATGGAAAGTGGTCACCGCTCCCCATGTGACGTTTTCTAATGCCGAGGTTCAAACGCCACGTCGAAATAGCCTTACCGTCGCGTAAAATAATCTCACCGCGGCGCTTGAAACGCCTTCTGTTTGGCGAAGCCCTTTAGTGTCTGTTGGCTCATAAGAATCGATGTATTGTTGTTTGATAAGTCCAGATAAAACGTTCGGACTGATCCGGTGTGTTTCCAGTCTAAACGAACGCACATAATCGCCGATATTTGTCCACGTTATTTTTATGCGCTTACGTCAAAAGTTGTGCGATTTATATTTGCCACGAAAAACGCATATACGCGCCTAGTCTAGCTATAAAGCTTTTGTTGAATTTTATGCGCATCTCACCTGTTAATCTATTCGTATTCTTCTCAGTTGAAGGAATGTTATTCAACGTTTATCTATATGTGATTTTCCCTTTTTGAATATTCAGGTTGCGGTGGCACAATTATTGAAGTTATCCTTTGATAAAGATTTAAAAAAAAAAAACTTTGCTGTCCTAGAAAAATACTTAATGATATGCATATCAAAGCGGTATTTTTTTGCACAACAATCCGAAAACACGATTTCAAAGATTTGATCGGATTTGAAGATTCTATTGAATTCAAAGGGAACCGACTCAAGGATAACGATCTAAAAAATACCAAAATTGATATTAATATTGAATGGCAAATCAATAAGAAAATAAATATCTCTCTACGAGAATTGCATGTCTCAAGGATATGGTTCGGCCTGTGTATTCATTGTGGGACAATATCAAATATTTTCTCCATCCATCGTCAGGATATCTACTCGTATTGCCGAATGGCGTAGCATTCATATATATGAATTAACAATGCATTATGCTTTACACTTAATTGATTGGCATATATTAGTGATTTACACCACCTGCAAGTGGTAAAGTCCTTAAATTTGTCTATGCATTTAGAGGAGGAAAAACTGTCACTCCTTATTTAGTCCAAGAGTTATTGCCTTCCAGGGGATGTAGTCGCATTCGTGTTTTTTTTTCTATGTCAGTTGATTGAAAGTCGGCAATGCCGTTGTCAGCTTTTGTCACATGAAACTGAAATTATTGGCAAAAACCGTTCCTCCTACTAAAGGATGGATTTCTGTATATTTGTTCTATATTATATATTTAGACAGACACATTTTTTTTTATGCGTTGTTTCCTGTTCGTTTCGTTTTGGAAATTACATTGATGTAATAGATTTTTATTGGCCTTAAATGAGTGACAAGGGTGGCGAAGGAACTTAGTTTGTGCGGATTTATTGATGTTATCCGCATTTTTTTTTACTTGCGTGTCGACAGTTTTATTGATTTGGGAATATATCGGGAATTATATTTTTTCTGCCTCAAAAAGATTTCTGAAAGGTTTGAACATGTGGGAATTAAATGAATTTATTTCAATGACAAGATGAGTAAGATATTTTGATATTGAAGAAAATAAAGGATTGGAAACCTAGGATGGTCAGACGTATTGAATTGGTTATCAATTATCGGAAACTGCACGTTTTACATCCAATATGTAAAGCTGTACATAGCCGAATCTTTAACGCTTCGACAGCGCCCGGATGATGCTTACCGACATGTGTGGCGAATGATCTTGAATTGCTGCAACCGAAATTCTTCAATGTCTCACAGAAGGAAGATTATAGATCTGTGACTAAGAGTGTCGGCTTCTGCCTAACCTAAACTAACCTAACCTTCTATGGACATTTTCAAAAAAAAGAATATAGATAAATTGAAGAATTGATAAAAAAAATTCCTAACAGAAGTAGACGCGGCCAAAGACTAGCTGATGGTACAATTTGATCAAAGACAATATTCCCATGGTTTGTCAACAAATTTAGAAAGACCTTCGATTATTTTGAAAAATGGCTCAGAAGGCGGATATCATGTGGCGCATGATCTTGAATTGCTGCAACCTAAATTCTTTGATGTCCCACAGAAGGAAGATTATAGATCTGTTACTAAGTGTGTCAGCTTCTGTCTAACCTAACCTAACCTTGAATGGACATTTTCAAAAAAAAGAATATAGATAAATTAAAGAATTGATAAAAAATGCCCCCTTCTATAACTTTGAAAAATGGATCAGAAGACGGATATTAGAAACTTTAACAATTGATATTGCCCTTTTTCGGTCACAGAAAACCGCTGAGTTTTCCCGCCACTTCTACCACCCTGCGATGATTGATGTCATCATCACAGGTTACATCGCTATTGATCATTGATCGCAGCTATTTGAACTTTTCGCTTTTGGGAATATGTAGGCCGCAGTGGGTCTGAGAACGGGCAGCACAGATATTCTTTATCGAATTAATAAGATACCCATTCCAATATAGTGTAGGACTATAAAGTACATAAATTGAAATCAAATATGTTTCGTTTTACTTACATAGTAGGAAGCATCGAAAAGGATTGCTTTTAGATAAGGTGCAAACTCACCTGAAAATTAAAAGAAAAATAAATATATTAAGTGAATAATTTAAAGCGATAATTGTAAAATTTTATAACTCTTAATAAGAATCTAAATTAAAGAAATCCATAACTAAGTAAGAACAGTAAAAAATAAATCCATAACTAAGTAAGTAGAGTAGAAATTTGGTATTAGAATACGAATTTGAGGAATACTTAATGTCAAATAACCAAAAAAAAAAATATAGAGCAACCGGCAATGAGTTGATATTGTCTTGTTCAAAGGAGAGATCCTTCCCCGTCAACGAGACATTATCAACAACGACGTTTCTTTACAATCGTGGGAGAGAAACAGACCCATATACTCTTTAATCAACAAATTTGGTTGGCCTCAGTGTCAAAGTGATCCGAGACGGGGAGGCCTGACGAACCTTGATGCTTATTTGCAGGATTTACCATTTTTAAATTTTAATTTCTTGGGTGGAGAATTAACTATTTCAAAATTATTGCTATTATCATTATCATTATATCATTATTGACGTTTTATCCTATTCGCTGGACAGATGCTTGTTGTTTGTTCCAAGATCAGGCATTATCTTCATATTTTTCAAAAAATAAAACTATTCTTTAAAAAGATCCAGCCTGCGGGTGGCAACAGTGAAGTAGGTAGTGTATTCACTTGCTGATCACATGCGCCTTCAAATCCCGACCGTGTCCATGAAGCAAAAATCGGCTGAATCATAACCTGTAGAACTGTAGCCTTGTTGCTCGTACATATGTACACTAACATTATTGTATAAGTTGTAGAGAACCCATCAAAAAACGGTTGTATTTGATTTTTCTTTGTATTTGGGTTATCTTTGAATTTAACCGATGCTAGAAAAGAGGAAAAGGAATCACTATTGTGACTCACTTACGACTAAGCGTTGTTAGCTGTGCGGTTGGGTTCGATTTGCGGAGAAATGGGCGAAATTGTGAGAGGAGTGTGTAAATTTGTTCGCTCAGATTATGGTTACACTATTTATCGTATATTCGTATCTAGCCCAACAACTTTTATTTCAAGTGCAAATAAAATAAAGCGATAAGACGTCTAAAATCAAAACTTAAAGAAGAGCAAAAAATTAGATTTATAGGAATACAATTTACAGAGCTAGATAGGATAAGGAGTTTGGCCGTATAATGAGTGTATATAGGAGTGAGCGAGATTGCCCTTATGAAATGCCTAGGCTAATTATTGCTAGCGGATTATCGAGGAGATTGGTGGTGATCGGATTTATTTTTTCATTGCATCAGTGGTGTACAGTGGCAGTAGAAACGAGAAATAGTAAATAAAAAGCGCCGTTCATTTTATTACGCATCAGAAAAGCTTTCGTGAAACGTTACCACAGAAATCCCGGGGAAAAGTGCATGCTTTCTGCGTCCCCAAATAGACATGTACAATGCGTACAAATATACTCGCTAAACTCGTCCCGCTGCACTTGTTCAAAAAGAAGAAAACCCATGCGTTGTACAAGCCCCACCTATCCACGCCGTCGGCTCGAAAGTAAAGCCCCATAACCAAAAGATAAGTCCTAACGTCCAATCAAAAGTTAAGACCCATGACCAAAAGATAAGTCTAAACAAATACATCGTATGATTGGCCACAGTCCGTACATGGCAATCCCAAACCCAAAATATCTTCAGAAGTGTTCCTCGAGCGTGCCTCTTTGGTAATCCAAGCTAGAGTTTGCGAATTCGCTCGTGGTCATCTCAGCGTACGCATCTGGTCCCTCAACCCACAGCGGAGAGTCGACGCCTCAGGGGCATAAGTTTTAATTTCGTTCGTGTAGAAAACGCCCGGAAGCAGCAAAACTTAAAGAAGCAACCGCAGCAGGAACTCTACCCATCAGTTATTTTTTATATCGCAGTCCTAAAGGCACTGTTAAGTTCTGGTAAATTTTAAAATTAATTTGTAAACAAACACCGACATTTGATCAGCCCCCGTCACCAAAGGATCCGCAACAGGAGGCCTGCGAGTACTTGTTGACGGTACTAAGAAGCATGCACTCCGCCCCAGCAACATAGACTAATATCCCTCAGCCAGGTTTTGACAAAAATTACCAAGTCACCCCCAGATTATTCTGGAACGAAGATGAATTGATCCACTTTTACACCGATGGTTCCAAAACCGATGATGGGGTTGGTGGAGGAGAGTTCCGTGACAGGTTAAACCACCTCAGCCTCTCTTTTCGTCTTCCTAATCAGCGCAGTGTGTTCCACGCGGAAATTATGGCGATTAAAGAAGTCCAATCGTGGCTGAAGAGGAACGTGGCATTCGCTTCCGAATCTTCTCAGATAGTCAAGTCGCGATAAAATCCCTGGATTCTGTCTTTACAAACTTCATCGTAGTCCTAGACTGCCGATCATCTCTCGTGGAGATGGCAGAGCAGTTCAACATTCACTGTGATGGTTGCCGAGGTACCAGAGACGTTCTAAGGAATTGTAGGGCTGATGAACTCGGCAAACACGGAACCATACTGCCTCTTCTACCTAATAAAATTCCCTTAGACATTCCAATTGCTTCATGCAAACTCATGTTTTAGAGGGATGTCGTCGAGAGAACTAATCGTAGGTGGACAAGTGGTAATACTTGTCTAGCGACAAAACCGATTTGGCAAAAGCTGGATCTGAAACGTTCCCGGTGTTTGATCTCTCTGAACAGACTGCACATTGGTGCTACAATTTGTGTCAGTGCCGTACACTGTCTCATAGGCAAGCATGTAAACAAGGCTTGGCGCCTTTACAAGTGACTTCTACCGAAGCCGCTTGGGCGAGGAGGAGGACGAGACCTTCTCTGCACCTGCCCTGCTCTCTCTCAAAGACGACCAGACTGTAGTGTACATAATAACTACACTAACAAATAGCCTCATCATCGAATGCAATTCTTTATTTATTTATTTATTTATTTATTTAGGTCTATAAGTATTACAACTTTCTTAGACTAATTAGGTACATATTCCTTATAAACTAATACATATAATAATTTAAGACATAAAATACATATACATTAATACATACATAGCTTTAGATTATGTTTTCCATAACAGTGGATTTAAAAACAGATCTATTTTGATCAAGATCGATAACATTTGCATATTTATTAAAATTGACACACGCATTAGTAATAGGATCATTTTGACCATAGTTTGTTGCATGTTGAGAAACATAGAAAAAACCATTACTTCTAGGTCTTAAGGTTCTAGAAGGTGCATAAATTCTAAATAAAGCTAGAAGAGGGGGACGAATGTTATAGGTAGTAAGTTCTTCTACAATATAGAGTCTTTAAACCAATAAGCATCTACTATTATAAGATGGCATGGAATCAAACCAATTCAGATTTAGGTGGCTTCATTCGCTCGCCGTTTTTTGGAATAAATTCTCTTACACGAACACCAGTAGGCCAAATGGAAGCATGCATCATTTTTCAATTCTCGGGAACAGCAGCTTTAAAGTTTATGAAAGAGAAGTCAGATGTGACAGCACCTTTCTTCACAAGCATTGAGCATTTGATGAGATTTGGTGAGATGTCAAGCACACCGGCAATAAATGAAGTGAGAGAATCTACCGATGTATTTGTGCCAAGGTGAGACAAATGCAGCCATTTGGATTTGGGAACAGAAACACCTTCAAGCAAAGTGGAAGTATTGTTTCCAATTATATGCTTGCGAATAGATCATCCTTTCTGATGGTTAAGCGCTAACGACGGTGTAAGGGGAACCGTATTCATGTTGGTTGCATTAATCTCCTCGACTTCATTGATTTCAGAGTGGCTGATTTTCTCTTCTGAGCTATTGCGAGCACTATTCGATGGTGATGGTATTGACGTGCTCTGGGGGCATTGACCTGATGTAACGTTCGAATCAAGTTTGTTTTTATTTTTTGAAGAACTTTTGTTGGATTGTTTCGTTGGAGCGTTATTCACTGAAGAGCTCAAAGCATGCGGCGATTTATTTAATAAAAGCATTTGGTCTTTTAACTCTAAGATATCTGTAGAGAGTTTATCAAGTTTATTAAATAAATCGTTTACAATTTGCCGCGATACAGTACACGAATTATTATTCTCCCAACTTCTTTGAATAAAAATGAATTACTATCTGACTTATGAAGGGTATGCTTGGCTTCTTAGCTATTTTATATTTCAGCTCGGCTCTTCAGCCATATAAACAGTTCGGCTCTTTAGTCATCAACTTTTCGGCTTTCGGATAGCCAATAATCCCTACAGAATTTATTAGGGAGGTAGTAAATAAATAGTAAACTTTACAAGACCACTCCATCTGGCAGCTTTCTTCCATAATAATCTCAATGATATTATAAAAATTGACATTAAAAGTCGTTCAAACTGTATTAAAAGTTCCTACTGGTTCAACGAGTAGTATGGTCCACGTGGTATCACAATAGAACTTTTATTGGTCTAAGTGTGTCGGCTTCCCAACAAAAGCTTCATAATAATATCCAATTAATGTTCATACTTCTGATGAAAAGAATTTTGAAAGGAATGCAATCAAATACCAATACACTCACTTATAGTTGAATATTCTTCAATTTCATTGTTATAGAACAAATTGCTTACTTTGGCGAGCACTCGGAAAAGAATCAATTAAAAAATAACAACAAAAATACTCATGTTGTTTTGTGTTCCTTAGCCATATCCACTTTCTTTCTCTACTTTTGAAAAAACTTGCCTGGGCTTCATTTCTCATCATTCTAAGCATCCGTTTCAAAGCAAATGCTAATATAAAATACGCCATCTCATCGTTTCCAATCAGGAGGACCCTCGAAAATACCGACCCCAAAATCTCGTAATTTTTATCTTATTAAATTCCACCCCACCCCCGGCAAGCATTGTGCGCGCTTCTTCTGTTATTTTCATAATATTACATCAGTTATCAATTTGGAATAATTTCCTTTTTGTCGGTAAGGCACATCCTTCCTATAAACATGCGAAGCAAGAAAACAAAGGAATAGCCCAACACAAAAATAAAATACAATATACGATACACTAGCCCTGTAGATCCTGCTAGCAACAAGGTTTGTATGTATGTTATATCTGGTGTAGGAAATTAAACTCAATGAATTTGGTTGCCAATGTTCGCACATCATACCGTAGGTCATGTCCTGGTGGATCAGTGAATGACCGCACACTATGATATGCTATGCAAATCCGACCTCAAATACAAAAGCTCCATGTAGGATAATGAAATAATCTGAATATATCTGATTCTGGATGACAGGGATTTTTCTCACAGGAAATAAGTATCGCGCTTACAGTATTTTTGTTTTTTCTTTATTAAATTATGTACAACTTTGTGAAGTGTGGATGATGGATGGAGACCGATAATCATGGTTATTATTATTGGTATGCTTCGATTTTTTTTTATTGTATGTATATTGCAGGATATTTAAATATAATCTGCATGCAATTCAATTTAAAACATCAGATGAAGTGAGATTGCACCAACAGAATGTTTTGTGTCTTCTGCCTTCGAATAATGTAGAGCAATGTGGTAGATTGAATTTTAATCATTGTCACAGTAAACACACATATACGAGTAAATGACCATTTTGTATTGAATTTACACACTGTAGGTGTGTTTATTTTGATTAATTAGTATAATATTTACGGGGTATCAATTGCTCGTGCGAAAGGGATTGTTTGCATTTTGTGTGTTTACTCAAATCAGATTGTTTACAAAACATAATGACATTGTTTGTCATAACTACTGAATTATAAACAGCAATTACCTTTAAACCTTTTCAAATCTGATTAATTATTGCGCAAGTAAATATTGCGGATCTTTTTTTGTTTCGGCTTTCAGGAGTAAGGACTTGCACAAGGCACTTTCTGTCTCTCATTAGCGGTGGTAGAATACCTTTACTTTGAGTTAAATGGAAAGAGTTTGATTTATCCGAAGAATCAACAAGCCTTTTGACATAGTTAGAATGGAGTGGTAGTTGCAAGGGTATGCGTGGGTGTCAGAAGCTTGAATTGTATTTGGATTTTAAAGAAACAGAATGATGAAAGTCGCTCAATTTTCTGAAATCATCCAACGATCGATGGTCAATAGGCTTGTTTTTTTGGTAATCGATATACATTTTTTTTTCCTACAACTTAAAAAATAAAAATGGAAATCCAAATCCCAGGGAGCACAGACGGCCCATTGTACTACCAGGTGGAAATCCTCATTTTATCGTAGAGGTTGGAGAGAGCAAGTCGTCATTCGTTTCTCTCCATAAATGGGGGGCGTATGTTGTTGTTCGCCCAAGGGCGGCAACCCAACACACTAACCTCTGCACCGACGCTTTTTAAATAAGCTTGGTCGAAATAATTCAAATGAAAAATTCAATAACAAGTTAGCTTGCATAGAATTCGTTAATAAAGACTTCTTTCCACGGTTATGCCCATAGCCTGCATGTCAGAAATGACATAAAGATATTGTTTTTAAAGGAGCAACCATATATCTTACAATCGTTACCACGTGAAGTGGACGGCTGGAGTTACAGCGCTGTTTCACGGTTCGCCACAACCGATCTGTATTTTTTCCTTCATTTTATGCCGAAAATCCATCACTTCCACTGGGATTCGAACCTAGACCAGCGTCTTCTCAGGCAAGCATTCATGCACTGTACCATTGAAGCCACGAGTTTTCAGTTCATCCAGTTTTTATTTTGATTTTCTTAGATAGACCTGCGCCTGTAAGTATATTATGTTATTCATTTTTTTTTCTTTCTAAGTTTTCTCTAATTTTATTCCTTATTTTGACAAGCATAGTTGGACAGAAATGGGTGATAGAGAGGGTGATATAGAGAGGATGAAGATAAGTCTTTGGGAACAATCGTGGCCACATAACCATATGTTCGAACGAAGAAATGTAAACGTTTCTTTTTTTAATGGTTCTTTTATAAGATTTGGGCGGCTATGTAAGTGAGATTATATCCTGGGAAGTGTTGTTTATGAAAACGAAAAAATAAATAAATCAAGCCAAACCATCGCCTAGCATTGTTTTTAACATTTTAACTTAAGCTTAAGGATTAGCAGATCCCCCTTGCGTACCAGTAGAAATGCAGTGAAGTCAGAGAGTAATCATCTCTTGTTGTTTATGAAAACGAAAAAATAAATAAGTCAAGCCAAACCATCGCCTAGCATTGTTTTTAACATTTTAACTTAAGCTTAAGGATTAGCAGATCCCCCTTGCGTACCAGTAGAAATGCAGTGAAGTCAGAGAGTTATCATCTCTTTAGTCCAGATTATAACC
Organism: Portevinia maculata; assembly: GCA_949715645.1. NCBI lineage: Eukaryota > Metazoa > Arthropoda > Insecta > Diptera > Syrphidae > Portevinia > Portevinia maculata. The sequence continues at coordinate 4,101,899 of OX454528.1, read as the reverse complement.
ACGTCGTTGAAGAAAAGGGAGGAAGAAAAAGGCTAGCAAGACCCACCAGGCTTTGCTCGGAAAACAAAAAAGTAGTAATTTGATTTTTCAAAGTGTTTGTTGTATTTCTGTTTGACTTTAAATTAACAACGTTTGTTCTTTCTACTACAGCATTACATTATTTTCGAATTGAGCTTCGAACTAATTCCGAATCAAATTCGTCCTGCAGAAATTCGTTCAAGAATTGGTTCTTTGGGGATTTACTAGGCGTTTTTTGTGAAACTTGAGGTACTTAAGATGTAGTGGACACTTAATAATCGTCGGTCAGTCGAAATATTCGTACTTGACCCAATTTTGGCCGTGAATTCAGATACTGAGTCCCTAGAACCGTTATCTTTCGTTTTTACATGTTTTTACCATTTTTACCATATCGATTCTTTACACCTGATGGACGACTCAAAATAACATAAACGTGTCAAACAATGTACTAAGCTTTAATATTTATGTAAACTATTTTGAAAAGGCCTTATAAATGTAAATCTAAGTTTATCAAATCTTTTTTGTCAACCAGTGAAAATAGAGGCCTCAATTCAATGTCTATGGAACATCTCCATCTTTGATTCCTCTATATACTTTAAAGGGGCACATTATTTCAATGAAATTACTTTCTGAACTACCTTTATAGGAAAATTAAACACATTCCTACCTACACCCCACACGTCAAGGGAATTGCAATGGATATCGATTCCCAAATAAAATAATCATCATTCATCTTCGATAGCAAAATTTTTTTGCAGCACAGTGTTTTCACACCTCAGCGATCTTATCCTCTCATCCCCGCATAACAACAAACAATAATCATTCAGATATAAAACACAATGGGCCTTACTAATAACGAATTTAATGTGGAGTTTAAATTAGTGGTCCCGTTCATTGAAATTTCCCTTTGCATAGAAGTGAAAGGGACTACAGATATAAGCTTTACATAAAATTTATGGTGGTACCGGCCAATGTACCTATGTGATTTATTTCATCAGTGAAAAATAAAACGCAGTACTTTCCAGTAGGAAAAATACAGCAACAATAGTGGATACATTCCATTTAAAAACAGGTTTTAGTGAATTGTATCCACCGTTTCGCAAAAGAACGATCCAAAGTAACACATCCAGGACCCATGCATTTTTGTTTCCAACACTGCAGCTGTTGTGTTAGAATCAGTGCATTTGTAGCATGTATCCGAAGCAGCTCTACGTGATGGATATTAGGTGCGTTTTTTGTAAAATATATCCACGGTTGCACAAACGAATAATTTCAATAATTATGGCCAGCAGCGATGTTATTTTGTTTGCCCTGCTGTGGATGTTATCGACAGCTATCTGGTTGTTTTTTAGCGTGTAACTCCTGTTAATACATTTTTTAAAGAATCGCACCTATAATCGACAGCTACTCGTATCAACAGTATTGCTGTAGATATAATGTTTTAGTTGTTTAACGTGTAAATTCGAGCTCTCTTGTGTATACATTTCTCAAAGAAACGCGCCTATTATCAACAGTATTCCTGTCGATAGAATGTTGTTGGTGTTTAACGTGCAAATTCGAGCTCTCTTGTGTATACATTTCTCAAACAAACACGCCTATTATCAACAGTATTGCTGTCGATAGAATGTTGTTGGTGTTTAACGTGCGAATTCGAGATCTCTATTGTATACATTTCTCAAAGAAACGCGACTATTATCAACAGTATTACTGTCGATAGAATGTTGTTGTTGTTTAACGTGTAAATTAAAGCTCTCTTGTGTACACATTTTTCAAAGAAATGCGCTTTTTATCAACAGAATTGCTGTCGATAGAATGTTGTTTATGTTTAACGTGCAAATTCGAGCTCTCTTGTGTATACATTTCTCAAACAAACGCCACTATTATTAACAGTATTGCTGTCGATAGAATGTTGTTCTTGTTTAACGTGCAAATTCGAGCTCTTCTGCGGATACATTTCTCAAAGAAACGCGCCTATTATTAACAGTATTGCTGTCGATAGAATGTTGTTCTTGTTTAACGTGCAAATTGGAGCTCTTCTGTGGATATCATTCTGAAAGAAGCGCGCCTATTATTGACAGTGGCTATCGATAGAATGTTGTTTCTGTTAATCTTGTAGATTTGAAATAGATTTCACTAAAAAATACGACATTTCGTCTTACTTTGTCTAATGATTATTACCAGACACATATAATATAAAATATACCTACAATAAAAAAATTGTTTCTATGCAAAACTGACAACAATGCAACAATTGTCTAAAAAAACGTATGCTTTCTATTTTTTTGTGATTCCAGGGACAGTTTTTGGCAGGAAACCCAGACTTAAAAGAAAGAGGAAAGAGAGAAAGAGGAAAACATTTTAAGCAATTTAACTCGATTTTCGCTTATTTCGACATAAGCTACTTTAACTCATTACCACAGATATAATAGACATACAAAATTTAACTACTTGCTGCACTTATTTTAAACCTAAAACCTGAAATAACTATTTGTGTATCGGAGTATATGGATATACAAATTATTTGCTTTTTCTTTTTCACAACAGAAAATGACGCGTGTGTGTTTGTGTGAATTCATTTGATGCGCGCCACCCACCACCACCCCAAAGCAGAACGCAATCAGGATGAAGCATAAAGCTGAATAATAAACCTTAAAATACTCGGCAGATTGATTCCTAAAAGCCATTTTTGAAATGTAATGAAGGAGTTGAAAAAAGTTAAGTCAAAAAAGAAAAGATGACGGATTTGTTATTCTACGACTTTGGTTCTTTTCTTTCTATACTACTTAGTACCAAAAGCTCACCCTTTCTTGGAGGAATTATTTTTAACATAAATCATAAATTTAAATATTTTTCCAAGATCCAGCAACGCTCTGTGTAGGTATAGGTACCCGCTTCCTTGCCAAAGTACACCATCACTTACGCTATCAAAAGCACCAAATACGTAATCTAATCAGTAGCTTTAAATTCACGTTTCTCAACCTGTTTACCGCGGTACACCAGCGAGCTACGATAGATTGTGCCGCGAGGCTCATAACCGTAACAACAACAATCATCCGAACGTTTGAGTTTTCTTATTTCGCCATATTTTTTTTTATCAATTTTCATTTTTAAATGGCATTTATCGCTGTTTAATGTGCAAATAATACGAACAGGCTTAAGGGTGGCTGCAGTAAGACATTTTGTTTATATCCTAATTTCTGAACATTAATTGAAACAAATGTCAGCGGTGAGTACCTAAGAATGCAAGCATATTTTTATAAAGTCCTCTTTTCACGTTATGCTGTTTAAGGAGATTTGTTGGCATTAGTTTTCCCACTTTTCGTATCCTTGCCTTCAACGTGTTGCTTCGTATTTGCTCTCTCTATCTAGCACAAACAAGCCAGTCGGTCGCTTATGTATGCAACTGTAACAGGTACAGGAGATTTGCAAAGAAACATCAAAAAAGCGTTTTCCTCGTGTTAGCGGGTATTGAAATATATTAAGGATTTGTGAAATAATTAGGTGAGTCTTTAAATTTCTTAAATGTGATCTATTTTTGAAATGTTTTTTATTCTAACGACCTCATTTAGAAAAGGATGCAAATAAATAATAAATAATTTTTCGTATCATGCAACTTTTACGTTTTTTAACTTTATGTAGGTGAGCCCTCATCAATTCGGAATATTTTCTGTGAGCCGTCAACTAAAAACGGTTTAGAAACGCTGCTTAATAAAACTTGTGGATGTGTTCAATGACCAGTGCGGCATTAATTAATTAAATGAAAAGTGCTTACAGCAAATTGACACTTTCCAGCTGATAAGCAATTCCGACAAAATTCCGTATCAATTAATTATACTCGGATACCAGCCCTTTACAATAAACTTCCAGTCGACAGCTCTTTACAGATAACTCTTGTCGCTTGACTAAAGCTCTTAATTAAAAACCATAATTTATCGAATAAAAGCCGATAGTAATTAATCCAATGATTTGTTGATATAAACACAACCACCGACGCCGAAGCGGGGGGAAACATTTCAAACTAGTCACCATATAGACGAACCCCCCCCCCCCCCCCCCCCACATATGGTGTTAACCGGAATATTTTGTAAGAGGCGTGGGATAACCAACAGAGTACCGCTAAAAAATTGTGTCAAACATATTTAGCCCAAACAATGCAACCATTTTTTCCAGCTACGCCTATAGAAAATAATTGCACAGCACACTCAAGGCCGAACCTAATTAATTCTCGCTCCGCAGGCAGCAGCCACCTACAACAATGCACGGAAAAAGGATTAAAGCAAAAGTTTCCTTCTATTCCTCTATAAGTCATCTTCGATGCGATAAAATTATCCTCGAAGAACACAAAAGTCATCTTGAACAATTCCCACGATGGATTTCGACGACCTTCACATCGCGCAAAATAAGTAATACGTACCCTTGTATATACCAATCTAAACACATAGCTGGGATTTGCATTCACTTCGAACTCCTTTCGCCTGAATTATAATTTAAATTCAGCGGAGTTGCATCCTTGAGATTGTATTGTATCTTTACAAGAAAGGATTTCCTTCCGGCGGCACGGAGGAGGAAAGAATGTTTGGCCGTGGGTTGTTGGGGGTGAAGAGCGAAGGATAACCAAATCCAAATTGGTACGTATCCATTCATGGGCTGGTTGATTGTTCACATTCTTCATTTATTTTATTGTTGAATTATTTTCCTCATCCAAGATATTTGATAATACACTTCGTGGAATGTTGTATTATATTTTTGATATGGCCTAACTTCACTTCCCGGTGCATAAAATTCAGGGAAATAGCAATAGTTGTAAGGATATTTCATGAGGGATAGAGTTTGTAAATGAAATGAAATGCTCCTGTTCTAGGTAGGATACCTGTCGTACTAACGAAAGGATGGTAGGAATTTACCCATAAAAATGCAGCTTCTTGAACGCCACGTGATTTTCGATATTACCTCAAGCATCCAAGAATACAAGATGTGCTCTCAGGTCAAATGGTAGTCGTTTGTAAAATAGAGTCTGTTGTTTACGTGTCGTGCTGATCTTTAAGATAGAGCGCAGTCCCCAAACTTTTGATTGCAAAACGTGAACCCAACAGATGGCAGTCTAATAAAGATCGTTGTCTACAAGTAGGTGGCATTTTAAACAGTCACATACCGTCAGGGAGGACTGTGAGTTATCCCAAGACAACGAACAAAGTCATATACTCGTGGGTGTATGTTTTCGAGGTGTCAACATAGTTGTGGGAGTTGAATGTGGAGTGGGGTTGTTTTTAAAGGGCAGCATATCATCTACATCCAAAACCATTATTGTTATTCTTTATTTTAAGAAACACCTAACTTCATGCGCCATACAATTTTATGCAAACGTGACTTATTTTTTTAAATTTTCAAGGCGGTAAGTTGGTACGATATAATGAGGTATTTATAATTCAGTCGTGCTAATGATTTTTTTTTTGTTACTTTTAAAATCGAGTTGCAAAGTTTGTGATTTAATTAAAAACTTCTACCTACCATAAAAGCGAGAAGGAAGAAGATAATGATGATTTCATAGAAAGTACAGTAGAAGCTCGAAAATAGAAGGAAAACATTTTTTAGTTAGAGTCAATCTTTTAGATCATTCTGCATGCTGTCTAATTAATGATTCAGAATTGCCAACATTTCTCCAACCACCACCTTTTTATCGAAGGCTTCTCACTGACCTTTGTCTAGTCTAAAGTACCATGGAGATGCTTTCAGGGTTCAAAACACATATATTGGTATTATTTCGAATGTTGTTGAATTAGGGCAAGCATTGATAGGCATCAACCTGGCGAAGTACAATAGCCCTAACTGAGACTACACATCAATTGTGCGTATTTTACCTCCAAATGGTAGCCACGGGTACCTTGTGCAACAGTCTGACAAACATCCGAGAGTATCAATTGTCATGGAAAGCTTCTCAAATCTGCACTCGAAAACGGCGTAAAGTGTCAGGTGCCTTCTATTCGTGGCAAAGATATAACTTCGCACACACAAATGGTCGGTTATAAGTCCTGTATATTATATTTATTTATTTATTTGTACATATGCCTGGATAATTAAATGTATACTTTTATGGTTTAAGTAGCCGACTGGTCAATTAGGTGATATGAATGAGCAGAGTGTCTATTTTGTCCCAGGCAATCTGCGCCAATGACAAACAATTTATGTAACTCTGAGTGCAACAGCTTTAGTTTCCAGCGGACCCCACAAGAGGGACCAGTTTGGATGAAGTGAAGTGTTAAAGTACATAACCTTAGTTCAGATCATAACCTCCTCTTAAGAGAAAAAGCCTAAGTACGCGGCGTTGCTTGAGCTTGATCAACCTGTTAGCCCCTTTTCTCTGCGCACAAAAGTTTGTTGGTTTGTGCGTTGGACCACTAAGCAAGGGTTTCGAGGTTTGAACAATTTTAAGTTCCAATTCTCTGAGAAACATCCAAGGACATCAGTTGTCATGAGACAAAGTAAATATACATTTGGCATCAGCGTTCCACAAAGGGCCTAAGGTCGAAATTCTCCAACCATTCGTGCGTGACGAGTTATTTTTTTGCACATTTGGAAGGGACCTACAATTTAACGCCGAATCCGAACGGCAAATTTGAGAAGCTTCTCATGCCAATTGATATCTACTCTTGGAGAAAAGCAGTGGAAAAAAGGATAAGGTGTTACTGGGACCCGGCGTGTAATGAACTGTGCGTTGTCATTAGAAGCTTCCGAAGTCCCCCGTTCGGAGTCGGCATTAAACCGTAGGTCGCTTTCATTCGTACCTAAAATATAATTTCGCTGGAGAAGCCACTGCGCCCCACTGACAGTTTAAACTTTAAATTATTATAATTTTTAATATTTCTAATCTTCTTCTTCCTTTAATGGCGGTGAGGCTAAGATTAGGATTAAGGGTATCATCCGTCCGTGGGGTTCAATAATTTTATTAAATCAAATTACATATTTTATTTATTTATTATGGGATTCTCTGTACAGACTGTTCAAATTTGACGTATCATTTTAAATTGGCCGCCACTTTTTTGAAAGCTATTACCTATTAGATTACACCGAAGGTATGAAGTAAATACATTCCCGTTAGCTAAAATTGATCGGTACACTATTGAGCAACGTGTTTTTATTAGTAAAACTTATTTTAAATATGGTGAAAGTTTTGCAGAAGTTGAAAGAAAATTTCTTTCAAAATATGGTATAGAAAATGCTCCGTCAAACCGTGCTATTAAACTTATCTTTCATAAATTTGAAGAAGCTGGTTCGGTTCAAGATCAGAGAAGTATAGTCTATCATCGTAGTGGTCGTTCGAGTGGAAATATTGCAGCTGTTAGCAGAAGTGTTGCTGAAGAGAAAAGGACGTCAATTCGTCGTTGTTTACAGCAATAAAACCTCAAACCAACAACTTTCTTGAGAATTTTTTCAAGGAAACTATCTTCACCGATGAGGCTCATTTAACAAAACTATCGCATTTGGGCTGAAGAAAATCCTAGAGGATTGTTTGAAAGGCCGATGAAACCAAAAAAGTTACCGTATGGTGTGGATTTTGGTGTGGTGGATTCAATCGACCGTTTGAAAGAGAAGGTTAACAATCTCATAATTTCCCAAAGAACAGACGTGAATTTTCCACCAAGATCATGCGATTTAACACCACTGAATTTTTTCTTATGGGGTTTTTTGAAGAGTAACGTTTATGAAGATAATCCTCAAACTGTTCAACACCTCAAAGACAACAACATCGAGCAAATATCACTTATTGAACCATCATTATGCGAAAAAGAGATTACAAATTTTGGTAAAAGGTTGACAGCCTACCGAGCTAGCAGAGAAAGCCACTTGGACGACATTCTTTTTCATTACCAACCGGTTTAAAGAAGTTGCAGGTATAACAAAATAAAGTTCTGAAAATGATGTTAAATCTTCCCTTTCCTAATTCAACCATAGATCTCCACAGAAGGGCGAATGTTTAATTGATTTTCGATAGGATTCGAAAACTTACAAATAATTGTAATAACAGCTAAAATAGTTCTGAGAATCCTCTCATTAACCAGCTAAATGTTTAATCTGTGATATTCCTGTGTAAATATTTATTGCGTTTGTTGTCATTTGCAAGTTATTTATCAATTATTTACTTATTTATTTATTTATTTATTTTTTATTAAGTTGTTTATTTATTTCTTTATCTATTAATTAATTTATTTATTTATTTATTTATTTGTCTATCTATTTTTTATTTTTTATTTTTGTTGTGTCAAATGAAGGTTTTTTCGTATTTTCCTTCGATAAATTGTTCCCATCATTTATAGTTAATTATTAATTGCCATACAAGAAAATGTTTCAGTAGAAAGATAATGTATCAAATCTCTGAATTGTAAAATGTGCGGTCTCAGACTTTTTTTGAAAACATAGTTACGAAAGAAAATGAATTGATTAAACCGGAAACAATGTACATTAATTTGCAATAAAGATAAATACAGATTTCGTACAATTTATGTTTTTCATTTAAAATTTAAAATGGTACCTCAAATTTGAACACCGTTTATAAATAAAAAAAAAAAGTTTCTTGGAGTTCAAACAAAGTCTAAGACCATTGAAAGGTAAAAATTACGATATACAGCGTTCACTTTTTTCGAGATTCTTCTGTTTTTGCATTTGCAACGATTACAGAGTCTCGCATGCATAATAAAAACAAAATTCCCAAAGCCTACTTGAATAAATTAATAAATTCATCGCATATTCAATAAACTCACCCCGCATAGCACAAAACCGTAACCCACGACCTCCCTGGAAGGCTTTAGTTCTTCCATTAAACTTTAACTAATTTCCGCATATTAAATAACGTTCAAGCATTTATGCGTGTAAATGTCACTTGATAACAATCTACCATACCACTTGGGTAGTCATAATTTGTGCGTGATTTCTCGTCACGATTACCGGCATTTCCCAGTCGTACAACAAAAAAACTAATTTACAATAGCAAATCACATCAAACATGCGCCCCTGGAATGCTGTTTAGTTCCACTGCAATAGAGATCCTTGTCCTTTGTTCTCTTAACCTGAAATTAATCTAGCCCTCGTGCTAGTCACCTATTTTCTCGTACAACTCAAAAAAGAAAAAAAAATATTTATATTCCTTGTTTAGTGAAAATGAACATTTTGCATGTACAGAGCTATTCATAACAAAATCACTGCCGGTATATTTGTATTTTTTCCAATTTAATCATTTAAACTGAACAGGTATCCATTAAATAAATTCTTCACTAATTAAATATTGCCACACAGAGACGACACCCACACAAGGGTATCGAATATTTTTGGTGGGTAGCCCATTTAAAATAATTAATGTTAAATGACTCACGTTGTTGGTCCCGGTTTTAAAGCGGTCCCCCTTGTCATTCTCCTGTTCACACACCGTTATAATACCATAAACTGTGCTTGAACTAGGTTGGCAAATTGATTGGAACTAAATTGTCGACTATTTGTTTGTCATGTGTGGGTTTTGGGTGTGTTATTGTGCTATTGTAAGTTATGAAATTAAATTTTAGATTTGAGTGTTTTCAGTTTGTTGGTGACGAATCGGGCTGCACTTACTGGTATTACATGGCACTTGTGGAAGCACTTTCAGTCAAGTTCGGTGGCAGCGTTAATTTGTTGAATTAGGAGCTGATGAGTGGTTGATATGAATGAGGGAAATATTTGCCTCAGGAAATGACATTTACAAGGGTTAGGGGATTGTATTTACGTTTGAAAGACCAAACCGTTGGTATTCACAAGGGTGGAAAGGTTGGATATGAGTTTTGAGGTTTCCTCGAAGTTATTTGAAAGCCGTTAATTGCTGAGTGTTACCTTTTTGTCGAGTTCAGTGGTACGAAAGGGAGAAGTTCTTTAAAAGAAAACACTGCGTGAGAAGAAGAACTACTTTAGGCAAATTAAAAGAACCTTAAAATAAGCTTAAAATGCCTGAGACACTGCAGCTTCCGATCCCGGGCACGCTGCTTCCAGTTGTCCAGACCACGCGCTCTGGCTTATTCAACAAAAATGAATATTACGCTTTTTGAGAAGCTTCTCATGACAATTGATACTCTTGGATGTTTGTTAGGCATTCGCAAGAGCCTCTGGCTTATTCACTGTGCAGCACAATCCCCTTTGCTCAAATCTCGGTGGGCAATTCACTGTACTTTACAATTCATTTTGTACCAATTCACTATGCATAATTCACTGCTGGCGACAACTCGTGGATATTTCACTTTTAGTCGAATTAATCCACGAACTGTGACAAAGCTACTTGAACAAATGCAGAACTATCTGCAAAATAGTTGCTCAGTGAAGGAGAAAATGCTTAGAAAACTCGTTAGCTAAAGTTTATTAATGATATTCAAAGCCAGTTTCTTATGGATGACAAGGAAACACTACACAGGACAATAGTATTGAGAAGGATTTGATTTTGCCAAAAATCCATCATAGACAACCAAGCATGGGTGGCGGTTATATAACGAGGAGTTCCAGAAACCTACGTCTAGATTTCCATGGACATGTATGAAGGACGAAAGTAAGATGTCTGTCGGGAAGTCGCCCAAGAGTTACTTATTAATGTCGTTGTTCACCAAGGAAGCGTCCATGGTCTTTTTTCACTCAGTGATTTATTTGCCTAGAACGTAAAAGACGGGACTAGTGCATCAGTTATTCTTTTAGATAGATACCTAGATAGATAGATTTATTTCGCATTATAATGATTTACATTCGGTACGCTGCCACACATTTTACATAAGTATAGAGATATGATATTTTTGTATCTTACTACTGAAGCAATACTCGTATAATATATTATGTATTTAACAAATCTGAAGAGAATTATTATTTAGCAAATAGCAATCTTTTTGAAGGAAAGTGCGAGAAAACCTCCAAGTTAACAAACAAATAAATAAATAAATAAATAAATAAATAAACAAATATTAAAATAAATAATAAAATAAATAAATAAATATTAAAATAAATAATAAAATAAATAAATAATAAATAAATAAAAGATAAATAAATCAATTAATAAATAAATAATAAATAAATAAATAAAAAAATAAATAAATAGATAAATAAACAAACAAATAAATAAATATATACATCAACAAATGAAAAAATAAACGAATAAATAAATAAACAAATAAATAAATAAATAAATAAATAAATAAATAAACAAATAAATAAATAAATTAATAAATTAATATATAAATAAATTAATAAATAAACAATTGATAAATAAAAAAACGAATAAATAGATATATATATATACAAGCACATAAGTAAGTATATAAACAGGAACAACATAAGATGGAATTTAAGGACTCTGAGTTATTCTTTTAGGATGGAGCAAGGAAACGCCCCTGCAACGAGCACTGAATGTGTGGGTGGGTGAATGTTTTGAATGGGAATGGGTATCTCCGAAAAAGGCACGCAGAATATCTGTGCTACCCGTTCGGTGATTCACTCCGACTTATTCTAGATATGTGTTTGAGTGAACTTCCCAAATGCGAAAAGTGAAAACAGCTGAGATCTAAATTTAATAGCGTAGCAATTTGTGGTGACGACATCAAACATCGTGCAATCGTAGTGATAATTATCGGCGGGAAAACTCTTGGCATCTTCTGTGGCCGAAAAATGGCCTCTGAGGTGATAGGAAAGCTCTACACCGCAGTTGTGCATCCGGTGCTCACATACGGTTTATATTGTTGGGCAATGGTCAAAAAGGCCAATTAACAGCATGACAGCAGGAAAGTGAAAGCTTAATCGAATAAAAAAGTCAATTGGTCCGGGTAAACATTTACTTCAAACAGTTCATCTCAAAAACAAACAATTGACAACAAACGGTTCAGTTGTTCAAAGGGAAGACCCTAGAAAGTTCGTCAAAAAGGCAGTATCAATCACGAGTTCCTATACAATCGCGAAAAAGGGGCAGGCCTACAACCTTTTTGATTGCATGATGTGAATCTTACAGGCGGACGAGTAGGGATGCAATAAAGTAGAAGGGTTATGATTTCTTCAGTGCAGATCATACCCTCCCTCGATAGCGAAAGAAGAAGGACTGATTTGTTTTTTCTCGCTAGCTGTGTGTAAGGTGTGCCTTATTGAAAGCAACATGTTTTCAATATTAAACGCGAAGTCTAAAAAAAATGCATCGTGGGTTAAAAGATACCGCGAGTTCGAGAGCTGCAAACCACCAAAACAACCTCTATTCTGGCGTCAACAGCAACAAAGAAATAAAATAAATATCCCATACCTAAAACCTATCTTCTTCAACCATTTGCTTGTGCAAAGTGGAAGGGACCTACAATTTAAAGCTGAATCCGAACGGCAAATTTTAGAAGCTTCTCATTGATACTCTTGGATTTTTGTCAGACGTTCGCAAAAGGTGGCGCAGTAGAAAAAACTTTTTTATTCCGATTCGAACCTGGGACTTTTAGATTAATATTCCAACACAGCCTTAATTAACACAAAGAACATTGTTTTAAACGTTTTACGTACTCCAATCGAAAAGTGCTTGAAGCAAAAGCCATCCTAGTACATGTAGTAGAGAACGATTTAGTAAAATAAATTATAAGCTTTGCCCAGGATGACTGTCACCCCTTAAAGCCATGGCACATCTATTTTTTAATAATTTGATAAAATTAATCAATGGCTTTACATCCTTAAAATTATTCTGCACAATCTGGATAAACGAATATTTTCCCTGCAATTCGAGTTCCGTAATGTGAACCCCAAATGGCATCGAGAATTAACAAAATAAAAAAAATTCCGTAGCGATTATTATTGAAATAAATATTTATCTTTAAAAAAAGTATCCGCAACCACTCAGGTGCGTTGAGTACCTTACCTAACTGCTTTCGTTGGCATTTTCTGTGCCTTCTCGTTTTCCCGCCAATTTAATATTAATTCCCATTAATGTTCACCATAACTGATACATGCGATTTTCGGTTACATCACCTGATTTATGGTCCGCATATGTAATTCATTAAATTAAAAGTGTATAAACATAAAAAACAAAAAATGAACGAAAAGACATTGCCGCAGCTACAATTATTTCGCCTCCAGGGTGCAATTTACTTTTAATTAATGTTTTCTTTAATTTTTCCAGCTGCTGGTGTTAAATAGTTTTTACAATATTTAAAAGTAAAGAGTTAATTTAAATTTTAAAATGCAATACATTTTACTTCAAATGATGTGGATGTCGCTACAAGTTTTGCTAAATGCCATTTTCCGATTTATTGATCAAATATTTGGCAGTGATTTAATCTTAAACTTTCCGCTTGACGTTATTCTTTCTTTACTTAGCAACTTCAAAAATAAATAAACCAGAGAGAGCTCGAAGAAGAAGGAGAAAACTCATCCCATTTAAGCAGGTCTCGTCTTTACGGTAAACACCTCTAAGAGTTCTTCATTTTTATTATTAACAAATACGTTTGGTCGCTTCTCCTTCTTCTTTCAAGTTTTTCACATCGCTGCTAAGGACAATTTTACACTTTCTGAACCTCTTCCACTTCGTTCGCTTTGTTCTAAGCAAACTGTTGTATCCCTTGGATACATAACATACAGTATCAGACCAACAAGTATTTCTGTGTCTACACACAACAATCTAATGATGACTCCTGTAAAAGAATTCTCTGCTCTTGCTAACGAATGCTAGTGAAAAGGGAATTTTCATTCTAATTTGATGACTCAATGTATGTGCAAAGGATGCGAACACTGACTGACTCTTTCAGAAGGATTTTTATTCGAAATGGCTGTCGTGGGTGTTGGGTGAATTATTTGTTTTTCGACTGAATACTGCGTTTTGTACATAGGATGGGCAATTGCTTCTGGCGTCGTCATTCATTCCACCATGTTGATGGATTGGGATATAAACAATTAGTAGAATGAGCCCTCGGGAAATGTCATACAAAATTGGCAGTCGTGTCTCCAACAGCCTGTTGAAAAACTCAAACTGGTGTTTATAAATCACGACCCGTGTTGGGAGAAAGTTTTGCAAATATGAGAGTATATCCTGGGCCCGATGACAAAATTGCTCACGTAAAATTGTCGTCCTGGGAAATGGTATTTAATTGTGGATCTGTGCTGTGGTGTAGCAGTTGATAAAAGAGGAATGTTGAAAGAAAAATGATTTCTAACCACGTTTTGAATTAGTTTGTGTTTTCCTGAATGGAAGATGGTTGAAATGAAAAGAACAAACATTGGCAGGGGGATACCAAATTTTTTTCTATTTGTGAATAGGCTTTAGAAACGTTTTGGATAGGGGGAAAAAAATTGAATTTACTGTAAACTGGACAGATTGGGAAAAAGTTTTTTTGCTTTGTTTTTTATTAAGCGAACTCGCATTTTAGCGATGCGGATGCTGTCAACAATAATTGGAATGCAATTGTTACACATGTTCGCATTCAGCTAAAGTTCCTAGTATTTGTTTTTTTTTTAGTTATTTTTTTTTTTCGCTGTCGAGATAGAGTTGAAATAAATTCAGAAAGATTTTTCGAAAACTAGTGCCCCTTGCAATGTGGGCTGCCGCAGTTGCATAATCAAAATATTTGAAATATTCGGCTACTAGAGTATGAGTTCAAAGCGGAATTTAAACCAAACAAGATTTCAATAATATTTTAAAATAGTTCAAGCCTTAACTACAGACCGAAAAATCGATCATGGGTGGCGAAGGTGTAGAGGTTAAAGTGTCGGCTTTTCACCCGTGCTGAGCAGGTTCAATCCCCCACGGCAATCAAGAATATTAAAAGACAGAAACGACTAATTTCTCCAAGCTTTACACCCAAAGGAGGATTTCTGCATGCTAATTTTGTAGACCATTACCGAGTTTGAATGCTCTAGTATTTCTTGTCTATGGAGTTCCTCTTTTCTCCATCATTTAATTTTATAAAAGGCAAATGGAATTTCGACTATACATTTATGTACGTTGAAACAAAACTCCCAAATTACCCAACGGATGTGAATAACAATTATTTCAATAGATTCAAAACTCTTTAAATCAATAAAATGCATACAAAAAAAGAAGGAAGGAAAGGGGTTCCAAACGGTATTTTTTATGTATTTTTACAACTTTACTGCCTTCAACTTGGCATTCTTTGTAAGGCTTAAGCTAAGCTACATGAAAAATATGAAAACTTTTAACATAAGTCTTTTGTTTTTGTTAAAAGAATTTGTTGAATCAATCAGCAAAATATTGACTTTGTTAATAAGAACTGGAAGGGATCTACAATTTTAAACCGAATTCGAACAGCAATTTGAGAACTCTTGCTTATTTGTCAAACTTCGCAAGAGGTGGGGCAGTGTAAAAAAACTTTTAGATGTTACTTGGCCCCGGCGGTTTTTGAACCTGAGACCTAAAGATTAGTAGTCGAACACACTAACCTCTGCGTCCAATTCTCGTAAGTAAAAAACAATTATATTGAATATCGATGTTCTACGTTGATAAATAGGGATAGACTACAAAAATGGAGAAAGTATATGGCTGGATTAGTTTGATACGTTCATCTCTTGACAAAACGCGATGTACAGTACAATGTAGGCTGTCGTGTAAGTAAGTATATTCAATTTTTCCTATTGGAAATATAATATTTATGCCGTGGATTTTTGCTAATGCATTTATACTGTGTGATGTGAGTTTGTAAATGTTGTGTTTATTATGGGGTCCAAAGAGAAAAGCTGTACAAAATAAATGCAGAAATAAGTTATAAGTGTTGTTCTGTGTCGTACATAGATATTTTTTCGATAATCATTTTTCTCGCCAAAATGAGATGTCGTGAATAAATTTCTTTGTTTTATTTTTTCAACTGGGAAATATTGTAGTTTATTTTGCGCTGATGCATTTACATAATTGCCAAGGGCTTAGCCGGGCAGGTACAAACAAAAAAAAACAGTTTAATTGCAATCTCCTTGGGGAATAGATTCATTTTGCTAAGGTCTCAGCATTTTAAAATTAACGCCTTAAATTTAAAAGGTCATTCAATTTATTTGCATGGAAATCTACATTTTCAAATCACACTTTAGCCCTTACCGCATCCGTTTAGTGCACTCAACCAAATAATATAAACCCCCACCGTTAACCTGTCGGAAAGGTTTGACATCCAATGAGCAATACCATATCGCTTGAATGCATTTCCCTACCATCAGCGCAACTACATCAACACTCTTCACTTTAGATGCAAAAAAAAATAACACAAAAGAAAAAAAGGAATCATAATGTCAAGAATTTCTTGGTCACCCTTCATACTGGCGTGATTTATGCAAAAAGTTATGACTGTCAATGTAAGAACATAAAAACCACATATTCCCCCGGCAACCCTTCCAAAAAGAATGAGTATTCTCCGTCACAACAATATTGCAAACAAAAAAAAACAAAAAAACCCAAAGTGGATATCATGACTGCAATACGAGGGCCACTCAAATACACTATGAGCAATAATGGATTTTCAAGTGAACCAGCGAGTATGTGAAGGTATGTCCACTGATGCTGCAGTAGAAAATCCAATTTAATGAGTCCTTTCGACATAATATTGATGCCGGACAAATAGTACGATTGCCTTTGCTGTTTGCAATAGGTAAATGACCTCCTCAAATCGATGGCAAGAAAATGGGCGAAGCATATTATGGAATTGGTTTTTTTGTTGTTCAAAACTGCAAGATTTACACTTTTTTAAATTTTGGGATTTGCAATTGTAAAAACGGGACACTCTTATATACGGATGCGAAGATATCCTTATAGAGGTAGAGCTACCAGTAGGCAGAAGCGGGATGCGGCGACCGTTGTTGCAAAGGAGAGGACGAGAGTTCCTGCTCTTCTTTCAAATCTCCTGGACATGATGACGTGCACTTGAAAAAGGATATAGACATTTTGCTCGCACTGCTAACTAAGATTTAAAGAGCTAGCGTAGCTCTGCGACATATAACACTAGCCTAGAGGAGGGCAAAGGGTGTTTGAATTCACAAACTAGGGAAAGCTTCCTATGACCTTCCCAAAGCTTCAGCTATTAGGCTATCATTATTTCTGTTAAAAAGCCTTTGAAAAATTGTTGGATGTTACAGCTTAATCAGAGTATGGCAGCATCGCTGGATGTACATGATTACCCCTGAGGGCGAATTGATTAATCAAACTGCCAGGGACCACTTTTTGCGGAATCGGGTCGGCTTTGGCATTGAAGGGCGTCGATCCCACAATTGTGGAATGGATCCTGCAGATGCTTAGGAGCAGGGAAATTAAAGCCGCTGAGAGCGGTTGCGTCAGAGCAGGTTTTGCACACGGTGGCGTGCTCTCTACCACTTTGTGAAACCTTTTAGTTGACTCCTTGCTGAAAAGGGAAGGACACCTTGTTTTTTTATTGAATACGTGGATGACAAATAAAGCTAAAGCAAGCAGCCTACATTGGCTCCCGACTCCCGGAGCCGAAGTTCGAGAAGGCAAGGAAAACCGAACCTGCGTCGTGGATGCTAGAGTTCTTGGTCGGGACAGCTGAAAGCAGCGTGCTCGGGATGGCAAAGAATGTGCGATGTCTCAGGTCGAAACTCTTCACGAGCCGGGAGCCCGTTAGGTAAGTAAGTATAGAACAAGCAACCTGTGGAACTCCCTTCCGAGCGCTTTCTTTCGGTTAAAACACAAGTAACAATTGCTTTACAGTAGAAGCCTCCCTCAGCTAAAGGCATGTGGGGCGCTAGTTTAGCGTTATAGCTTCCCCTTTCCTGAGACAAGGAATTTAACAAAAAAAAAAACGTCGTATCAGCCGCACATCTTCTATTGACATTCAAAGGATATAAAGGAATCCCACACATTCTTTCGACAGCCACAGTTATTGCGGTTAATGAATTTGAGCCAGTTTCTTTGACGTTCTGCCTATACCCATCCTCATTTCCATTCGAACGCAAAGCAATGCGTGGAAAAACACAAAGCACCAATCCTATCAATTCATAAACAATTAAAATTTACCTGTGCAGATAAAATTGCTTTGAATGGGGATTTGTCTGATTTTGACAGAAAGCCCGCATGAAAAGCGTAAACCATTCCATTTTCTTCTGCCTCGGATACATTTCCTGATGACAGCATTTTGATATTGCAAAATACACAGCCACACTTCGGGGCAATATGACATTTCTAGGATATGTGGGTACAGGCATATGTACAGATGTATGTGCATACGGAAAACTGATTTAATTGATTGAAAGGCACTTTGGGGAATACAGGTGTTTCGACCAACTTTAGTCGGTCAGCTCATAAGGGTAGTCGTAGCAATAGGCAGGTGGCGAGAAAAGTTCCTATGTAAATTTCTTCTTTCACCATTGGAAATTAAATATTTTATATGAAAGGTGTTCGTGTGTGTGTGCAGTAAATGTCCACATGTAGTCCTCTGAATATTTGTCCGTAGGTACCTACCCAAAAAGATTGTGTATTTTTTTTAAATTGAATTAGTAATTTATTTATTCATTTTGTCAATGCAATTTTCGTTCCAAAACCAAGTGTGCCATATTAAAGAGGTTTTTTTTTACATCCTTTTATGGGAGAATGTAATTTTACTTGTGTTCAATCGCACAACCTTCTATTTGTCAATTATTCATGAATTTGTATATGTTTCGGAACTCCGACACCTAGTGGCATACACCTTAACCTTTATGACATGCAGTGTAGCAGAGTACATCTCATCATCATCAGCAGTGTGACCGGTATTTGTCTGTGTGCATGGTTAAGTGGACAGCTTTTGGGTTTAGAATTGCAGTCCAAGTATGTTTGCAGATATGTAGTTATAAAAATGTGTTTTGTGCGAGTAATTTCTAACTTATGAAACGTGTGGGGCCACAAATGCGATTGGAGAAATAATTTTCCTTGGGGGTTTAGACAACGTTTACAATGAATGTCAAGTGTAAGGTGAAAGAGTAAAGAATCAATAAGTTGGCACTCTCATTGAATGGTCTATAAATTATTCAAGGCAATGTTCATCTATGAAGCTGAATTGTGATATTTTGGGACGATTTACCTGAAAAGCATGAAGAAGTGGAACTTTACGCAAGAAACATAATCTAAATAAGCCCAGGACTTGGTGGCTGGAATTTCGAGTCTATCAGATGTTTAATTGTTGTGAATTGAGAAAGGACACATTAGCGAAGTTAAAAGATCTATATATATTCTGAGGGAAAATAGTTGACAATGAGTGATGTGAGCACCTACTTTCTAAATCGAGTATAGATGTTATGTAGTAAAATCAATCAACCTGAGCATGTAAAGGTTACTCGCACAGGTACTTCACCAAAAAATATTATCGAATACATCCCATGAAGCAACTGAACAGAGAACGTGCTTAGGTAACAAAATAAATAAGTTCATACTTGGCGTAAAACCTTGCTTTTCCAAAGTGGAAAGGACCCACAATTTTAAGCCGACTCCGAACGGCAAATTTGAGAAGCTTCTCATGTCAATTGGTACTCGTGGATGTTTAGACTTTCGCAAGAGTTTGGGTAGTCAAAATTGGTTTTCAATTCTTTTAAATATGCATAGGTATGTAACTGGAAGCAGCTGGCGATTGATCGAGCTGCCTAAAGGCTTTAAGATTTTTTTTTTAATATTTCGTGTGTTCTCCATTTTGTTGAATCACAACAAATATCCTATCCGGCACTGAAATTATTAGGTTAGAAATACATAAATTCAGAGCTCGAAATATCGTTGCTGACTGGTGCGAAAAAGTTGACCAAGAGGTTAACCCCAATAAAAGCACCGTAGTAGCCTTCAGTAAAAGAAGAAAATTAGAGAAACTAATAAATCCAACGCTATTTGGTTAAAAGACAGAGTTTTCAAGTGAAGTGAAATATCTGGGTGTTGCCATCGACCAAAAACTCACTTGGAACTCTCACATTAAAAAGGCCATATGCAAAGCAAGGATTTCACTATGGACCTGTACCTATTATGCAGTACACTGCTGGTGGGAAAAAAAAACAAATAAATATGAAATACGAAACCTTCCCCTCTTCATCTATAGGTACTAAGAGAAGCAATGGCAAACTCCTACACGCTCATTTCAATAGATGAAAGCAACTCCAAATTGAGTGTTGAAAACAAAGTAATATTCCAAAGCATAATGCTATATGGTTCGCCTATCTGGGGAACATGTGCTAAGAGTTATATTCGCAGGCTGCAAATTATGCAAAATAAAATTTTAAAAATGATGCTTAATCTTCCCTGGCACTATTCTACCGAGGATCTCCATGAAGAGGCAGAGATTGAAAAAGTTGAAATTTGAATCACAAAATTATATGATCGATACAAAGTTTTGTGCGGTTGCTCTAATAATAACTTAATTTTTAATTTAACAACTTAAGGTGTTGTGATTAATTTATATACATTACTGTGATATATATATTATTTTGATCTTCATAGATTTTATTTGTTAATTTACTTGTTTAATTATTTATTTATCTTCTTTGTTATTCATTTATTTATCTTTTTTGTTTATTTTTTATTTATTTTCTTATTTATTTATTTATTTGCTTTAGTACTTATTTATTCGATTATGTTAATTTACTTATTTATTTATTTATTTATCTTATCTTCTTATTTATTGATTTATTTATCTTCTTATTTATTTATTTATCGTCTTATTTATTTATTTATTTGCGTTAGTATTTATTTAATCGATTATGTAAACAACATAATTATTTGTGATCACACGGACCCAGTTCTGTCTGCTCAGGAAAAAAATAATTTTAATACTATTGTATAAATGTTACAAGTTTTTCAGTAGTAAGGTAGAACATACCATTTCTCTGTAAATTGTGCAATCTAGAAATACGAAAAAAAAATTATATAAATTCAGCTACAATAAAAGTTAAGAAAAAGGCAACTCCAAACTAATTCACTCAGATCTGGTTTATGAACACCAATGGAATGAATTACTAGGAATAACCTTTAGGGACAATTGTCTGAAAAGGTACAACTTGAATCAAGGTAACCCCCTGGAACGATAGAACTGCGAGTGTAATAAGTCTACATTTGTTACAGGCTCACTCGTATGGTACACGGATGGATCCAAAACTGATGTCGGGGCAGGAGTATACGGAGCAACCACTAACTATCCATACGCGAGTATGGAGAAAATCAACTGCGTATTTCAAGCTGAAATACACACAATAGAACTCTGCATCATGGATAATCTAAACAACATCATCAACACGTTCATTTGCACCCTATCTGACAGCAGAGCGGCACTTCTTGCTATTAACGCCTTTGAAATCAACTCAAAATAAGTCTGGGACTGCCTTAAGCTACTGAAGACATTAGCCAGCACAAATAGAGTTCACCTGATCTGGGTGCCTTTCCATAGCGGGTTTGACGGCAGTTAAAGATTAGACGAGCTTGTCAGAAAAAGATCTGTGACATCATTCATGATGCAACGACTAACTAGCTATCAGCTGCATTAACAAATGCTTATCTAGGGAAATTCTCAAATTTAGTAGGGAACAGCCAAGAACAGTGGTTTGGATTATGTCGGGACACTGTCTCCTAAGGAAGCATGCTAGCCGGCTTAGACTGGTAGACGTGGATAGATGCAGGTTTTGCGAGGACCTGCAAGCCGAAGAAGACATAACACAGTTACTGCGTATAGCACGGAATCGTAGGAGGTTTCTATGAGAATATTTCTTCGAGGAATAAGGGGAGTTGAGCGGCACAGACTACAGGAAACTATCGAACTACAACTGTAGAGAGATTTAATGTTTTGCGAGGTTAGTGTTTCGGTTCCTCCTTTCGAAGTTTTGATTCAATCGGTTCCCCACGGATCACGATGGGCCCTTTCCGTGCCTAGTGCTGTATGCGAACTGCATACCCTTCTTCAACCTAATCTAACCTAACAAATGTTTGAAAAAAAAAGCTATTCATTACTGGAAAAATACTGAAGGTATCAGACGGGCCAAGCAACTCCTACAACTACCCAGAGGGCAGATCCATACAGTTACTGGATTGCTGACGTTGCACAGTAGAGTCAAAAAAACACCTTATGGCCATGTACCATATGACATGCTGAAGACAATATCTGTCGATTGTGCAATGAAGAAGAAGAAACAGCAGAGCATATTCTATGCCACTATGACTGCCTAACAAAAACACGTCTGCACATCCTAGGTAAACCCTACCTTGAAACAGTTGACATATCTGTCAGCTCACCCAAAGACCTAGCCAAATTTATCAAGAAAGAGTGAGCTATACACCAAAACGAGGACATCACAATAGGCCCAGTGTGGCTGCGGTGGCAAGGGTACTAAGTCGCACCTACTTAACTATCTAATCTAATCTAAGGTTAGAAGCAATTTCACTGCTTATTACGTCCCATGTGTGCTTTATTTCCTCTCGAAGTGTTCGAATGTTTTCAAACTAACGTCCATTGCCATAATGCCCCAAAGGGGCTCTATTGAGCTCAGGAATGCATGCCGGCCAACACATGAATGGAATGTCCCGTTTTCTAAACCATTCTTGCGAGTACCTAGAAAAGTTATTTGATCCGTCGTCCTGTTGAAAAATAAAATCTCGGCTACCAACAACGTCTTCCAAAAATGTAATAAATGACGTATCCAGGCGAATTCATCTTGGGTGGAACGAAAATTGAGTTTTATTGCAAATGAAGAAAAAGCTTTCCAAATCACGCTCCCTCCGTCGAAGTTTTTGCTTATTCTTGGAGGACGATGATATTAGATTCTTTTGAATTAGAAAACGATCAATTTGAGGTGCTACAACGTTCAAAAAGCCATATCCTTAATAAAGGAAACTACAAAGTATTCAGCCTCCAATCAATAAAAAACTAATGTCATCAAGTTTCCATTTCATTTCTGATTGCGAAAGCTCAACAATATTTTATAGACTTCCTTCCAAGCATCATCTTCATCCTGATGCCATTTCATAATCCCATCGGTTATTCAATCAATTTCATACAACATTGATTGCATCATCAATGTAAGATCATCCCTGGACTTTTAACGAACCTTTTCCTTGACAAAAAAAAAATCTGTAACATCCTTCCGTTTCTGACATCGGAACTGGTTCCAATGGAGTCCATATCCACTTGTCATTGTGGAAAAGTTGCTAACAAAATACATATCTAGCATTGATTTACTTATTTGTTAATCGAGCGTATGGCTATTTTATTTTCTTCTTCGGCTTCGTATCCCCAGTTCCTCGAAATGATGCCACATCAACCATATGGGCAAACAAAAAAAAGTTAAAGAAAAAGACAGGACAAGCAAATGATGAAAAAAAAATCAAATTTGATCTCCATAAAAACGCATAAAACACAAACTGAAACAAATGAAAAAAAGGACGAAAATCTATTATGCCACAATTTACATCCTGGCACAAAAAGGAAAGAGAACGACTGAGAAATAAGAGTTACACCAAATACAGAAGGACACCGAAGCAAACTGAAACAAAATGTAACAAATTGAATCCCTCATTTTTCAAGGAATTTCATCTCCAATTGGAACAAAATGTTGATTAAAAAAAAATACAATCGCACATTCGGAATGAAGACAATCGAAATGAATTTACTTCTCAAGGACAAGAAAATAACAAAAAAAAACAACAATTTTTCATTAATGATCCTTAAACGAATTTTAAACACCCTCAGCTTAGTGATTTTGAAGAGCAGAAGGATCTCCTTCCAAATTGCACTTTGAATGCAGCACAGTAACAGTAGTTTATAACATATTTCTTCCTGCTTAACAATTTTCACCTTCTGTGTATGTTTGCTTTTAATTAAATTCCTAAGAAGTGAAAAATATCCTTTGCCGTACTCTTCTGACCAATTGTATCTTTGTGCAAAGAAGCAGCAGCCATCATCCTTTGAAACTATAGTTACAATCCGATTTTCTTTGTTGGTTTCCTTGGATTTAAGTGTCCTCTGTAAGGAGCTTCGGCGAGCAGAAGGATTGTAACTGAACATGGAGCTGTTAGTTGTACTAAATATCATTTACGTTTATTTTTATTGTTTTACTTTGTTCCTTTAATGCGATGTGTGTTTGTGTGGGTTATCATCCTGCGGTGAGAACCGGAAACGAGAAAATGAAGCCATTCCGCATTGAAGCAACGTGAATTTAATGGATTAAAGTAAGTGGTTGTTTCATTGGAGCGTAAGGATGGGCAAGAATTATCTTTTTCCTGTTGACAATTAGTGAAATTTACAAGGATGTGCGATAGAGAGAAACGTTGTTATAAATTAAATGTTTGGCATTAATGGCACTTTGTCCGCATTTTGATTGGGAAATCGTTTATTAGCACTCTTTATTGCTGGTAGGGTCGACATAGAATGAATAATAATTCCCATTAATAATGAGCCTTTTATAGCTTATAGGAGAATTAGTTGGCGCGTTGTACTTTCAGATTTGCAGTTTTACCTAATTGTTGATGCACCTGTATATGACAATATTGTGAGGGTTGATGTACGCAGCCCTAAACTTGGTCATAAACAGCATCTAAAAAGCAAGATGAGGAGGGTCTGTCATTGTTCTTTCAAGAGATTAGGCATCTTATTTTTGAAAAGTTGTAAACATGTCCTTATTATTTCTCAAGTCTCTTTCGCCGCCAGATTTGGCAGATATTTTGCCGGTCCATATGGTTTTATGAACGTTGTTACTTGATAAATTAAAGGATTGTGGTCGAAATTCTTCGCTTTTTTAACTTCAGGTTGAATTCGTCTATGAATAAGCGACAATTATGAAAGAACCTGTCAAGGCTACAGAGTATTAACCGAAGCCTGCAAAGACGATCGAGGGAACATAGTATGAGAATTGCAGACGATGATGAGCATATGGAAAAACCATTTCTGCAGACGAAGAAACGAATCCTTCTGTTTTGCGGAATAAGCTATTCAACCTGGATATATCGTCGAAGAAGACCAACAATGCCGTCCACCCTATCTGGGCGAAGTGAAGATACCCATGTCTAAACTAAAATCCAACAAAGCTGCTGGAGCTTACGGCATAGCTGCCAAGCTGTTTTAATCGTCAGGTGATGACTTGGCAAGGAGCATACTCGCATAATGCCCGATGAATGGCACCTCAGCATAGTGTTCCCGATCCTAAAGAAGGAATACCCTCTGTATTGCGCCAACTACACAGGTATCAGTCTCCTGTTTTGTGTGAACGCTTAAAGCCGTTCGTCAGAAATCTGATTATTCCATATCAGTGTGGCTTTAGGTCAGGAAAGTCCACCATCGATCAAATATTCACACTGCGGCAGATCTAGGATATGATTCAGGAGGTTCAAGTCCATACCCACCACCTATTCAGCGATTTTAATGCCGTTCAAAACTCCGTCCAACTACTCGCATTCAACGACGATATTGATATAATCAGTAGAATGCAGCGTGATGTCGATTGTCGATAAACGGAAGCGGCGAAATTTGGTCTAACGGTCAATAAGCACAAGACCAATGCTCAACAAGAAAGGACGCCCAACACCGACTTCTCGGACAGACCGTAACCATAGACAAACATAACTTCGAGGTACTTAAGGGCTTTTTCTAACTAGGCACCGCTGTTAAATCAGGCAACGATACCAACGCTGAGATCAAACGATGAACTACGCTCCCCAATCGCTGCATCTTCGTACTAAGAAAGTAATTGAGTAGCAAAGCCCTCTCTCGAACAACTAAAGTGACCCTTTATAAGACCTCAATCATCCCAGTCCCGCTCTATGGCGCAGAGGCATGGACGTCGTCAAAATTAGATGAGGCCGCTCTTGGATGCTTTGAGAGGAAAATTCTTCGTGTGATTTTCGGTCCCATCTCCATAGAAGGTGAGTGGAGGAAAAGATACAACGACTGTAGATATGATGAAGGTTCTCCGCATGACAGTAAAGTAAAAAAAGATTGATCGAATAAGAAGTCCCAAGATACGAGGAAACCTTCACGTCAAGGAACATATCTCGAAGAAAATGGAGCGACACCGGCTTAGTTGCTAGTGTCAAGTCAAACAAATATGGAGCAATCTCAGTAAAATTTGTGTCTGCAAAAACAAAGGCCCTCAATCTTCTCTCAATCCTGGCGAACTTAACGACTTTTTTCTTGGTGATCCCATCTCGGTTGGTGACTTAGGAGTCAACTCTGCAAGTAATTCGTCAAGGTCTTTGCCTAGACTGGAGGATTTTAAAGTAGTCAATGAAGATGAAAATGATTGGAAAATCGCCAGAGTACTTCCCACTGCTAAGAAACGTGACCCAATCTCTGCATCGCATTTTAGACCAATAAGCAATAAGCTTTTCTAAAGTCTTTGAGAAGATAATTGAGAAGCAAATCTTAAGACATATTTCCAATAACAAATTGCTATATGAGAAACAATCGGGCGAATCACAGCTGCTCTACTGCTATGGCAAATCTCCTTGATGATATAAGAATTGAATACGATAAGGGTCATATGAATCTCCTCTGCCTGCTTGATTTTTCTAAAGCTTTCGACAAAGTGAGTCACGATGTTCTCAAGTGGAAACTGCTAAACTTCTTTTTCTTCGGTGACCGGGCATGTAAGCTCATAACTGATTATCTGTCGGGAAGATTTCAAAGGGTCATTTCTAGTGAGAAATGCTCAGCCCCAAGACCTGTTTTCCAAGGAGTCCCCCAGGGGTCGATTCTCAGACCAACACTCTTTTGCATTTTTATCAACGATCTCCCATCATGTTGCTTACATGCTTCGGTTCACGTATACGCAGATGATGTTCAGCTCATCTGGCCAGGCCATTCATTCCATCAGCTTGATGAACTGACGACATGACCACGTTTCTAATTTCTCAAAGAATCTTCTTGGCTGCACTCTGCAGCAACACATCAATGCAAGAAACTGTATATTTTTACATAAACTAATTCATCTTAAAGCTCCATCATATTTGTTTACGACACTGTCTTTCAATCGGTCCGCCAGAAGTATCAATATTATTTCTCACCTCAGTAATTACTTGAACTCTTCCCGTCTATTTTTCATACGTGCTGTTAGACTCTGGAACTCGCTCCCGTCTTAAATCAAATCAATTGTTAATTACAAACAGTTCAAACATGCAATCTTTCTCCGCTTTTCGTCCGTCTCAATTCAATCCTAATCCTCTCCCAATCCTATTCTGTTTTCTGCTTTCTTCCTCATACCATTGTAATTATGTATACTATAATATACATAATAAGTAGGTACTATAAATGATGTTATCTTATTGTGCGTACACTTTTGTTATAAATAAATAAAAAAATTAAATAAACCAAAGTTCAAAGGAGAGATCCTACGGATCCTGTCAAAAAGACAATATCAATCCCAGTTCTAATAGAAACGCGAAAAAGAAGGGCGCCTAAAAACTCCTGGATCACACAAATACAGCAACACCAGCATTTGATTGGCCTCAGCGACGAAGTGATTCGAAATCGGGAGCCCTGACATTATTTTCTGCGGTCGAACCGGCGGATTCCACAGGCGGACCAGTAGGAATGGAGTTAAGTGGGAGGGTTATGATCCCATTAATCCTGATCATAGCCTCATCGTCATTAAGGGAGAAGAAGAATTCTTGCGTGTAGGCTTACATTGAATAAAAAAATATATATTGGTACTTAACCTAACGAGCTCCCCAACCCGTGAAGACTCAGACACTGCGAAAATAAATAAATATCATATATCATAAATGCTAACAACACATGGTTTTGTTTTTTAAGAGTTTTGCTGTTTCTATCAGCTTTTAAAAATATTTACGAGTACCGCTTTTATTTTCGAGGAATCTTTCCAAATCATTTTGATAAATTCAGCGATTCATTTCTATGCCAACCAATATCCAATGTCACTTAAGTATTCCTACTCCCTGCGCACATAATATTTAAAAAAAAAAATTCTAACCCCTCAAAGGAAATATGTTTCATAAATAAATCCTACACTCATCGCTTTTACAGCACACAAAGGTTTATTGGAAAAATATGTAAAATATTTGAAATTCTTGTCATCACTATAGTATTCAATTACACACCTTACCTACCCATGTTCCCCCCATGCCGAACAGAACCGCAACTGCAAGGAATAATGTGCGTGTCAAATCACCTACTATACTACTACACAAAGATATCAACATACAAACCCCCGCCCCACCAAAAACTGATGATGGAGCGCATTTTAATAACTAAGACCACCGACTGTGTAAATATTTCACGATGGGATATTACACTTTGTGAATCCTGCGACGATGGTAAATGGAGAAGAAGGTCTCTTCTTATAAAAAGAAAAAAAGTGTTATCCTTGAAGTTGGGGTTTTTTTTTATTTTTTTTGAATTTATGTTGATCGTAAATAAGTTTAAGATGGAGCACGAGTTTATGTGTGAAGTACACTTTCTACACATTAGGGGGTCGTCCCGCCGAAGAACACCCTGGGAGTTTCGAAAGTTTATACATGCAAAAAAGGAAGCAAGCAAAAAAAATAATAGTAGAATTAATCAATTCACAAGAGCAGCAAATTGGCATAATAAATCCTTTCAGCCGATCTGATCGGCTTCGACAAAAAATAGTCCAATTTAACTGATGAATAATCACCCAGACAAGGAAAGCAAAGAATAAAATCCCTTTTCTGGCGTGCGACACGGCAGACCGCAATAGGACACAATTATAATCAGCACTCATTTTTGGTAATCATGCAAGCCGCTGAGTTATCAGACAATCTCACAGTGGGTCGATCCATTGATTAATATCCATTATGCACACATATGAATAATTATTCAATTTGATTAAAAGTGTTGATACCAATTCATAAGAATATCGATATTCAATAAAGACAGAATTGTTAAAATGAACACACGGAGAGGGTCCTTCATCGAGCACATCATAAGGTGAATGGTAATTGTAATCTCTTCATCGAAGTGTGACATTTTGTTGTGTGCAGAATTAAGGTTTGATAAAATCTTGTTGGCTTTTGTTCAATGTCATCAGGAGAAGAACCAAGCAAGAATGTGTATGACTTTAGTCCTTGATAGTTAATTATGGGCTTAGTCGGTTGATTTGTGTGGTATATTTGGCAAGCAGTCTGGTCTAGAGGGCGATCAGTCTGGAAACTAATTCGGTGGCTAATCAGGTTCCTAATATTAACATCAATTTATGCATTATGTGCTCGAGGAGCGAATCACAACAAAAGCTTGACAAAGTTACATTTTATTTATTTTTTTTTGCGTCCAGTGTATTGCCTTTGCCTATGAGTGGGAATGCGATTACTTCTGAGAAAGGGATTATCATAATTTCACTAACAGACAGCTCATAGGCAAATTAGGGTACCCTCGCAGAGGTTATTCGACGTCAGCAGAAAAAGACTTAATTTAAAATTAACTTTCATCTTCTGGTCTTTCTATTTCAACCGCGAAGTTATGATCCATAACATACCCACTTTAAGGACCAGTCTATCCCCGATCCGAATGAATCGTCCTCTTCCTTAACATCGAAGTTATGATTAGGATTAATTATACCAACCCTCCCACTTTGCTGCACACCTACGGGTCCGGTCTGCCTGTGGGGTACGTCGGTTTGGACTCAATAAATATCGCCAGGCCTCTCGGTTTCAGATCACTTTTTTCATGGGGCCAATTAAATCGAATTTGAGTGATCCATGAGGTTTTAAGTCAGCCTCTTTTTAGGATTGGTACACACACGTACATGCTCCTGCTATGGCAACTACCTCAACCTAACCTTTAAGGTGGTTGTCAGCTACAGCCGACACACTTAGACATATATGAGGTCCATTGTGATACCACGTGGATCCAGGGAGTTTCTCCCTCTACCCGTTGAACCATCTAGAGCATCTAATGAAGCGCGATAGGCATCTAATGTCTGTGTTAGCCAAATCACTAAGAACATTAATTAAGAAGGCTCCTAGATAGAGATTTCTTTTATGTGAGAGAGCAGGGCATGTACAAAGAATAAGAGGTGTAGTCTGGTCCTCCTCTTCGTCCATGCGGGTTCAGCAGAAGTCTTGTTTGATGCGTGTTTGCCTATAAGACAGTGCCCTGTAATGGCACATATAGAAGAGCTAATGTGCAGTCGTTTCAGTGAGATAAGACGAGTGCGCGTAGTGAGCTTACATAAGAAGGCGCTGGTCTTGGTTCAAGCCCCATTGGGTGAAAAGTTTTTCGAGGTGAGGCTTTGATCTCCCACTTAAATGAATCCCTACTGGTCCGCCTGTGGGGTTCGCGGAAAAGTTTTTCAAGAATGACAAACAGAATAGACTAGCACCACACAAAAAATGGTTTCCACGTTTGAAAGGTTAAATTTTAAAATTTTAAGTAAAAGATATTCAACTTATGTTTAAATTTTTCTTTATTTGTTATTTCGCGACGTGTTTCTGTTACCGTAACTGTTACTGTAACTTTAAGCGCCCGAGGATGAAGCAGCAGCTTCGCAACACGTCGCGAAAAACATAAATGAACAAGTTGTGAAAAAAAATAAAAACGAAAAATAACAAATAAAGACAAATTTAAACATAAGTTGAATATCTTTTACTTAAAATTCAAAAACACAACCGGAAACGAACAAAAACAACAAAAAATGGATTAAATTTTAACAAAGGATTACTACAATCCCACAATAGATATTCATTTAAAACATATTAAAAAAAGGAAGTTTTTACTATAACATATTCTGACTAGTATTTTTTTTCGGTATAAACAAAAAGTTATGTGAAAGGTAGATAAATACAGGGTGGGCCAAAGGTGACTTCCTAATTTGGCAAAATCATAACTCTTTTCTTTTTAATTTTTTTTCTTTTCTTTTTTAAGGTACATACTTATAAAACAAACTTGGAAGATTTATTAAAATGAACTACAGCGCTTTAGAGTGGACCAAACTAATTGCATTTTATTTTAAAAATAATCACTCGATTTAGGAAGTCACTTTTGGCGCAGCCTGTATAAAGTTTAAGTATAAAAAATATGATTTACTAGTGAAAAAGGGCATCTATTGTTGCGTCTTGTTTTTCTGCAAAAGCCTACCTACTGCCTTTTCTCTTATGCGTCTTGAGACACTAATGTCTTTTTGTGCATTTGTTTTCGAGTGAAAAAAATCGTTTTTTTTGTTGACGCTTAAAACTTGTAAGCTAAAAACAAAATGCGTGTAAAACTACTGACAGACAACACAGACAAAGAAAAGAAAGCAAAGAACAACTAGACACAGACCAAGACGAAACGAACTGACAACAAACTGTAAACTATACAAGACGAGCAGTCGAATTAATAAACGCAAATTATGGGTGAATTATCCTTAATCAATGAATTAAATAGGAAATCTTAATAATAACCTTTTTTTTGAAGTCAATTAACGTTGATAAACATGCATTTAACTAATTCGCCGAAGTACATCGTTGAATTAACGAGTAGTTAAGTTAAAATATAACTGAAGCATATTTGACAACTGACAGCGAATCGTTGAACCGAATGGGATGTTGGATGATGTATCATACAATTTATTACTTTAACGATTCCTAATTGCCATACCATTTATTACTTAACGACAATTAGCTAATGCATGGACATAATTTTTAATTAATGAGCAGTGAATTAACTTTTAATCCACGTTGTAGTTAATTTGTGAATCAGAGGCAAATTAAGTAATTTTTATTAATTCAGCTAGAGATGTTTTACGGAAAAAAAACAAATTTTAATTTTTTAATGCAGCTTGCTCGAATTTTACTGTTTACTGCGAGCAAAATTATCGTTCACGTTTTAGAGTGTCCATGATTTATTAATGTTTTATCTGTCAATGTAAAAAAATCTGTTTACGTTATCCGGTGTTCACGCTAACTAGAGTCTACTGTAATAAGGCTGATAACAATTAGGTGATTGCTTCGGACATACCAATAATTTAACGGTCCTCTAAGTCACCTTTTAGTTAGGAACCCACTAAATGCGTTATTAGTACGGGTCTTTGAATGCCGATTAGTTCCATACATTTGGCTGCACTTTTTTAAGGTTTTCAGCATTTTTTTTAGTAAAGCTACCGTTTCAAGCTTAACTAGCAACTTCAAATACATACACTCAAGACGGTATTCAATTTAAACAGCCACTGAAGCAAAACATGTGGATACTTACTATCGACACATAAACCTTTATTCGAACTTTTAACTTTACAGCTTACAAAAGCGCTTTCAACTCCTTTTGCATACCGTCGTCGCCGTCATCGTCGTCAGCTAACATTATTAATTCAATACTTAAAATTGAATTTAACATTTACACAGAAAATGAACTTCTTAAAGAAACGAAACGAATTTATTTTTGTTATAACATGAAGGCAGCAACAGCAGCGTATTTCTTTATCCTTAGAAAAGTTTTACAAACCAAAAGTCGACGAAATTAAATTTAACTACTACTGCCGACAAAATCTCACTTTATACGAGTACTTATTTTCCATACACAACAAAGCAAAGCACACTCGTACCGTACCCTTAACGATTCCACGGCACTTCCTTGCACATTTATTCCTCATGTATGTACATATGTATGAAAAATGTGGATTCTTCGTTAGATAACAATTTACATTACTTTTCAATAAAAAACCATCAAAGGTGATTGTCGAGCTCTTATAACCATCATCATCATTATTATGCAGTCTCCATTTCAAAAAGTTGAGTTTAATATTTTTTTTTGTTTTTCCTGGCGCAGAGTTCAACCAAATTAAAATCATTTCGTATTTTTGGGGCAAAAATAAAAGGAAATCTCTCTTTCTTATTCTCTTTGACGGTGAAGCGAAATTGAAATACTGAACCTACATACATAAAATTACGTGGAAGAGAACGAATATAACAATATTTTTCTTTGCCAAGTTAGGCGTGAGTGTGTCGTGCCACGTTGTTTTTTCTCTGATAGGACCTCAAGTACAAGAATACTTGAAACCATATTTTCTATGCTCACACACAGCAAATTTTTGCATACATATTTATATTATGATATCATTTCATCCTTCGAATGTGACTTTTCAAGTAGAAAAAAACTCTGAGATAAACAGAGACTCTTAAGCGAGTTTCAAGTTATCTAGGTAGGTACATATGAGGCTGCGAAACAACAACAACAAGAAGGGAACACATTCCCTGGGTAACCAAACCAGTCAATACTAGTCACAGTTGTTTTAGGTTTAACCTGGTTTGGTTAAAGACTCTTTCAATGGGTTATTGCAGTAAGGGCATTGCCATTGCTTTAAAATATGGTCCTTGTTGGTATTATGTATTATACTGTTCCTTTTTCGCCGCAACGCAATGACAAACATGGGAGAAGAAAATTTACAAAAGTCGCTCGACAAAAACCGCAAGGGATCTATGTACATTATTTCGGGCATCCTTCAAAATGCCTAATGTCTACTTGTGATTAACCTGATTTCTCTGCTCCCTTTCCTGATATCCGGAAAGCTGTGTTTTGTGCATCTCTCTCTCTCTCTCTTTTTGAGTCCCATTCCTTGGGTAACTTCCATAGTAAGGTTATTTTTAACGCTTTGTTTACGCATCTCCTTAATGATGCTTTTGAGCAAACATTAGGCTTTAGCCTGACACACACAAAAGGTACGCGTAGAAAGTGAATGCCAGAATCCGTCCCTATGGGGGGTAATTCTGTTCATTTTTTAGCCCCGTGGATAAATTTAATGTGTTTCGGCAATAATTTTCCCATAAAAGTTGACATGCGGGATTTCCTTTTGCTTTTTGTTGTTGTTGTTGCTCTTTTGTATTCAGACCTCAGAGGGGCTAAAGGTTAAATCACTTTTATTCAGATTCTCGTTTGTATGTCCTTTTTTAAATAAACTTGTCTGTGGTTTGAAAAGAAAAAAAAGTAGAAAATTTCCATATGAAAGGATTAATGCGACAGCTATTCATCAATTTGATGTTGAGTATGTGGGAGGAATACCATTATCGTAAACAACAAAAAAAACGCATTAATCCTTTCGTAATGTGGTGGGCAGGGTGCGGTAATAAAAAAGAATGACAAGAATTTTCTACAATGATTCAATGTGCGAAAATAATTATTGCAAAGTCGTTTTCATATGTTTTGATTAATTTTTATTTATTTATATTGTTTTTTTTTCTGTGTTTTCGTCTCTCTGGAATTTTGCAATGGAAGCAAGATAATAAATTACGCGGACTTACATTCTGTTTCTTATGGGTGCAAGAAGGACATTTTATGACGGGTCTTATGACACATGAAAAATGGTTTCGTTGTGAAGGAGCATAGCGAATGCCCCCAATACATGGAGTAACTAGTTTTTTTTTACATATTTTGGAGCACGGTGGATTCATAAACATTTAAAAAGGACGGGCAGAAATTTCAACAATTAATCATCGACTGAAGTTTTTTTTATGACAAATGATTGAATGGTAGTTGACGATTAGTCTCTACTATTGACTACCATAAGGTAAATTCATAGAAATAAATAAAGAAAAAGTTTGGTGAACAGTTTACATTCATGTTGCGAAGTTTTAGATAAAAAATGCAAAAGCAGATATACATTTTTTTCTTTGTTCATACACGGCCACGGAGAAAAAAAAAATAAATCCCAGCAAAACATTTAACGATGTCCCTACTTCTTTATAACTAAAAATACAATGCGGTATTTTATAGGTACCTACACTAGTGTGCAAAATATTTCGGATTTTTTTTCAAATATGCTTTTAAGCTGATAACTGGAGAAAACATTCATCTTATTTAATTGTTTTTAGCATTTTTTAAAACTTTTAGTTTTACAATCGAAAAATAAATCTTTATCAATGGCATGCATCATTTAACGGCTTTTGCTGTTATTTTTAAATTTTCCCCTAAGAAAATTCAGGAATAGCACCCACTCTATTATTAAATTGCTAAACGAAATAAATGGCTCAAACAAAATAGATATAATGATTTTACAAGAACTCAAATTGTAGAAGATTTTAAAAGTGGAGCAATTGCTGTCATTCCCATGAACGTCGTGTCATGTCATGTTCAGCGAGAAAAGTAGAATTAGAGTAGGTGAAAAACCACTCGGTGTGAAATACAGTAAGTCTTCAAATAACGAATTTAGTGTGGAGTTTAAGTGCTCCCCTTCATTTACTCGTAAATTTCTTTTTGCATAGGAGTGAAATGGGCTACATATTTAAGATTGGTTATTGGTACCGAAAAATGAGTACTCCCAATACTGATTATAGTTAGTGTGCAACTAGTTTTAATGATAAAGTCAAGTTTAGTGTGCTCGTGTGCTCGAGAGACAGTAGCTATATAGAATGAGTAACATGTTTTTAATTGGGTTCATTCTTAGTAGTGTGCAGACATTTTTTTTAAATAAAATCATTTTTTTACTAAAATTTGTAAGTCGATAAAATGATCTGCTTTCTCGCACTTCTACTTTTGTGCTCTGCCACTGAAAGCCACCATTGGCAAAAATTTCTCACTACATACATTACTTCGGACATTAATTCCTATTTTATTTTCTGTATTTGAAGCTGGGAGTTTGAAGGTTTATTAAATTAAGCCGTTCGTGAAAGGGAGGCAGGATATGATTCAATACCCACCACCTATTCATCGATTTTAATGCCGCTTCCGTCCAACTACTTGCATTCGACGACGATATTGACATAATCGGAAGAATGCAGCGTGATGTCAATTGCGTTTTCGAAAATGGGTCTAACGGTCAATAAGCGCAAGATCAATGCTCAACAAGAAAGGATACCAAACACCGTCTCGGACAGATCGTAACCAGGGACAAACATTACTTTGAGGTACTTAAGGACTCTGCACCGTTAAATCAGGCAACTACACCAACGCTGAGACCAAACTACGGTCCCTAACCGCTGCATCTTCGCCTCTCTCGAACAACTAAAGTTACCCTTTATAAGATTTCAATCATCCGAATCCCGCTCTATGGCGCAGAGGCATAGACTTCGTCAAAATTGGATGATTTCGCTCTTGAATGCTTTGAGAGGAAAATTTTTCGGGTGATTTTCGGTCCCATCTCCATAGAAGGTGAGTGGAGGAAAAGATACAACGACTATATGATGAAGGTGCTTCGCATGACAGCAGGAGTAAAAAAGATTGATCGAATAAGAAGTTCGAAGATCCGAGGAAGCCTTCACGTCAAGGAACATATCTCGAAGAAAATGGAGCGACACCGGCTCAGTGAAGTTCAAAGTAGAGATCCTACGAATCCTGTCAAAAAGGCAATATCAATCAACGTTCTCAATACAAACGCGAAAGAGAAGCAGACCTAAAAACTCCTGGATCACACAAATACAGCTACACCAGCATTTGATTCGCCCCAGCGCCGAAAAAGATTCGAAATCGGGAGCCGTGACATTATTGTCTGAGGTCGAGCCGGCGGATCCCACAGGGGGACCAGTGGGGATGGAGTTAAGTGGGAGGGTTATGATCAAATTAATCCTGATCATAGCCTCATCGCTATTAAGGGAGAAGAACAATTCTTACGTGTAGGCTTACATTGAATAAAACAAATATATACTTAACCTAACGGAGCTCCCCGACCCGTGAAGACTGACGCACTGCGAAAATAAATAAATACCATAAATGCCTAACAACACATGGTTTTGTTTTTTAAGAGTTTTCCTCTCTCTATCAGCTTTTAAAAATATTTATGAGTAAGTATCGCTGTTTTTCGAGGAATCTTTCCAAATCATTTTGATAAATTCAGCGATTCATTTCTATGCCAACCAATATCCAATATCTTTCCATCTGCTGGGTACCTGGCCATGTTGGCATTACAGGCAATGAGGCAGCGGACTCTCTGGCAAGAAAAGGGGCAGAGGAACCCTAGGACCTGAACCGTTCTGCGGGATAGGAGAACACACTATACGCGAAGAGTTCAGGAGACTGGAGGAAGAAACAAGGGCAAAAGCTTTTCTCAACCTGCAAGGTCTGAGGCAAGCAAAGAAACTCTTAGGAAATTACAACCTAAAGAGATTCAAAGCTTGTATCGGCCTTAACAAAAACGGCCTAAGAACCCTAACAGGCCTCCTCACGGGGCACTGCAGACTCAAGGAGCACCTGAGGAAAATGGGCATATCGGAGGACGGGCTCTGCAGATTCTGCAGTGAAACCGCCGAAACTCCAGACCACATACTGGAATCCTGTGGGGCACTGGCCCACAAAAGGATGAAATATTTGGGCAGGCACCAAATAACAGGCAAGGACATACAAACCATGGACCCACAGCTCATTCTCAGATTCAGCAAAGAAACTGGACTGAACGCTGTGCTCTAAGGAGTGTGACCTGCCAAGGAAAAAATCAGAGCAATTCCTCGATACGCTTCACAAAAAAGTATATAGAGAGGGCTCTGAAAGAGGTCACGAACCTCTCCGAGGTACAAGCAGGGGACACAATAGACCAATAGGTCGCAGTGTAACATACCCTAACCAATATTATTATTATTATTATTATTAATATCCAATGTCACTTAAGTATATCTACTCCCTGTGTACATATATTTAAAAAAAAATTTAACCCCTCATAAATATGTCTCATAACTAAATCCTACACATCGTTTTTACAGCACACAAAGGTTTATTGAAAAAATAATATGTAAAATATTTGAAATTCTTCTCATCACTATAGTATTCAATTACACACCTAACCTACATAAGAAAGAGAGTTTGAAAAGAATCAGACGATGAGATATTTTGTCAAGGACCTTACTGAAGTCAGTAGCAGTTAAATCCACATCATTCACACTTTCTAATGCACATCATTCACACTTTACCTTTAAGGAAACCATGCTGATGGGGGGAGATAAGAGACTTCCAATGGAAGGATAATAAATCGTACATCATACCTTTAAAAACCTTGGGTATATGCGAGAGCTTGGCCATTGGTCGATAGTTTGATACGTCATGCGTGCTGCTTTTTTGTGAGGTGAAATGAAGGGCGTTTTACAGATTTAAGGAAATTGTTCAAGAGATAGAGAATGTTTAAAGAGATCGTTTATGACAGGTGCAAGAGCCGCAGAACACTTTATAAGAAGGATGGTTGGATTGGAAGGCCGTCTGGACCGCTAAAAATTCATAATTGAGATGAAGAAGTTTGTGGCATACCATGGAAAGGTCATAGGTGGGTAAAAATGGGCCAATGGTTTAGTTGTACAGATAACTAAAAAAGGATGATCCGGTTCTGGGCAGTAGTCAGCGAAAGACTGTTTGAACACGGTTGCAAAAGAGTTTGCGATCGCAAGGTGATCCGTGGAGGACTCGCCTTTAAACAAGAGTTAAAAGGGATATTCATCAGATTTCATTTTATAATTATAATGATCTGTTATATATTATATGGCCCATTGTTACTTCTATTACGTAGTGAATGCTGTTTCTTATTATACCAAGAAGACGAAGACGGCCAGGTTTTATGGCGGAAAAAGGAACGAATAAGTTCTTAGAACCCGAAAATGGATATTCGTCCAAAATTTGCTTGAAACCGCGCAGTATTTCTGTGTTCAAGGAATATAGCCAAGAAGTCCGCTGCAGCTCAAAAAAAAAGTCCTCAAAACCCGAAAAAAGTATATTTTTCTGAAATGATCTAAAAGCCGCGCAGAATTTCCGTGTTCAAGACAATACAATTCCCATACACACTGCTTACCATTGATTGTCAGACTTTTTGTCAGACTTTCGCAAGAGGTGGGTCAGTGAAAACAACGTTTCATCGCAGCTTTAACAGCTTCAAACTAGCCCTAAGGAACAAGATACAAATTTTTAAAATTGCTTGATGGTGCGATGATGACGTACCAAAAACGCACATGCAAACTGTATAGCATTTTGCGTAGGCCATATGTTTATTCACGCAAATAACTTATGAAAATGTCGGTATCGTTAGAAAATTCCGACGAAAAGATTCCCTTCGTTAGCAAGTAAACCATTTGGTTGAATAGGAAGAGTTTCCGTGGAAAATGTATTCGCAGTTGGCTTCAATATTTTTGTTTCTTATAATTTGTTTGTTTCGGAAAATTCCTGGAAATTTCCTTTGTTGACTTTTTCCTGTAGGTACCGACATACTTGAAAATTTAATAAAAAAAATCATGTGCTCACAATTTATGTATTCCGATACCCACTGAGAATTCACTTAACTTCATAATAATTATTTGAATATCCTACTTTGAACTTTTTTGCTTGCAACATTCTTTTTTTATTATTCTATGTTAAAACAAAAAGTGTCATTTCTTCTGAAGGTATAATGTCAAAATACTTCCGTAATAATAATAAGCTACATTGAGTATTCGACACAACACCAGAGGGTTTTTCGGATAGAACAGAAAACAGGATAACTTATCAATTATTGATATCCAAATTAGAATTAAAATCCTTTTCAACCGACATTTACATTTATTTACAGTCCATCACTTCCTTAATAGAATCCCCTCTCAACAAATGGATGATCCGTTTTTAAACATCATTCACTCCTTTCTGGTCCTTTAAAAGGTTTTTCTGGTGAGGAGAAAAAAAAGCGACGAGGTCATACCGCCTTTTATAGGCACTTAACGGATATACACTTCTTTCACCTCAATTATTCTCTTTTAAGGGTTGAATATTTTTTCTGAGGACCAACAACAAAGAAAAAAGGGTTTCGAATGAATTTAAAGTGACCACAAGCGTGCCATTCTACTGCAGATAAACATTTCGTCCCTGTCGAGGTAAACACACATCGCCTAAAACCTGTACTGTAACATTTTCGAAATGACACGGCAATCACCATCTCCATTTCCATTATTATCATCGATGTTGGTCTTGTTAACCGAAACCAAAACTTCTTTCAACAAGGATAACCTGCCAGCAACACAACAACAAGGACACAAAAAGATGAACTTCATTTATTAGTAATTGAGAAAGGTTAATAGATAGCAAGGCTTTAGGGATTTTCCATTAAAAAAGTCATAAGTCTGGTCTACTTGACGGGGAACTTCCTACCCGGAGGGTTTAGCAGTGAGAATATTTTCTTGACCTTTTCCCTGCCGTATGAATGGAAATGGAAGATACTTCAGAAAGATTAAAAAAATCTCTGCAAAAGAAGGTCAAATAAACTTTCTGTGTTTGTTTTTTTTTTTAGTCAGCGGCCGGCGATAGAAGTGGTGTCGGAGACTTGCTTCGGCCAGTAAATAAGTATCACACTTAAGGAGTAGTTCAAGTGTAAAACTTTATCTCTTGGGATAATATTTATTCAACATTTTAACGGATCTTGATACAGAAGTTTCATTACACAATCTCTCTCTTCTTCTTGTCTTGTCCCTTTTTATTTGGAGTAGGCTAATTGTGGATTTGGTGTTTTGATCTATGCCAAACTTTTACCCCAGCGAAGAGCCATTGACCAGACAACGGTGTGGGACTTAAGATTGCTATTATCAGAATGTAGATACAAAAACGAAAGTCCCTTTCTACGCCGTTTTTGGGGTCAGAAAAGTTGTCCCATTTGCCGTGCCGAATCAATAAATTTTCCGGAAACAAACGATATTTCAACCCCTCGGACATAATCTCAGCATACATCGGCCAGAGATTGGATTTCGCAAGAATGTAGATTGGCGGTTTTTGGGTCGTCACTGTTTGTGTTGTCGAACACATCAATTGATTTATAATTCCTAACTGCCCATACGAGTGCGACGTGTGTACGCATATCCTCTAACTTTATCTTTGGCCTTTATCCCTTCATCCCTTAAATCTACTCTTAATACAAATCCTCTCCCCAGTTTCTGCCTCAATCCCATTTGGCAAACAATGACTGATTTAAACCCACTACGACTACAGGCGGAACAACCAAAAGAGGGATGAACATGTGAATCGTAATATATGGCGGGTGCAACCACCCTTATAGGGATATCGAATCTAATTGATATGTTCTTCGACATAAATGAAATATCGTCATTTTATTTTGCTTCGCAATTTCATGAGTGCATTAACTTTACTTTATTTGTCAGTCGGATTCTGTGGGGAAATATCTTGTCTAAATACAAGGGGTGAAGAGAACAAAGGTTTTAGAATCTGCAAAAATATAAATTGTTGAATGAGTCATACGTTGTGTGGATTTTTCGTTTATTTCGCACACCAGCCACGGTCTGTTACACATCAGCGAAGGGTAGAAAATTTGTTTTCAAAACAATTAATTTAAGATATTGGAAAATCAGTTCTCCCGATAGAACTCGACCCGACTTAAAAGTTGAGGCAGCACCCTCCGTTCTTCAACTAATGTATTAATCTTAATTACGTGTTTTGGCATTCTTTTATTTTGCTGGGGTATTTATTAACATGACATGGCGGGAGTGTAGAATGAATGTTAGCTTAGGGGATAATGTCTTATTTTAGGATTTAGGATTTATTTTCGGAATGTGTCAAGAGCACAGCACCAGAATGGGAGTGTCTGAGTAAGTTTATTAAGATGGAAAAAAATATTTGGATTTGGGATTAGACTTGAGTAGGGATTTGACATTGTTTTTGATCTTTAAACGGGTGAGAGAACATTATGCAATTTAAATATTTTTCATGGCAACGTTCTCAGATCAGATATAGGGGGTCGGCCACAAAGAGGACAAAGTGTGAGTGGTTTGATTTGTGTGGCAATTTAGAGAATTTTAGACAAATTTACGAGTGAACTTCAAGTTAACTTAAAGTCAAATTTGTCCTCTTCTGGAAACAATTGAGAACAAAAGTTTATGCACGTGACTAAGCAATTTTAAATTTTCAGTTTTTTTTCAAACATGAAATATGGAAATGAACCCAGAAAACTGTAAGAACAAATTATGTAAATTACGTCACATTCTTCTCTAATTTTACATAGGCTTAAATGAACTAAATTTGAAAAAAGTTGTAAGCACGTGTCTCGCAAAATCTAAAATTTCAAAATATAGGTAAGGAATGATGAAAATATGTAAAAACGAAGGCAATTCTCGCAAGAACACGTCTTGTATATATTTAAGAAAATATTTCAAGGTTTTGATTAAGTAAAATAAAAATAAACTGATAAAAAAGTTTCAAAAAAGAGTTTTAATATTTTCAACCTATATGAAGTTCAAAAATACCTATTTCAGGCTATGCCAAGGGATTAGCTCTGATGTTATATTTACATTAAATAGTTAGGTAATTTTTTTTAAATGATTGTTCAATTCAATTTATTAAATTCAAATTTAAATCTGCAAAGCCGCATTGGCTTGTCTACAGAAGATTATTTCTAAAGGGTCTTTCAGTAAGGACTTGACAACTTCTTTTTTAAATAAAATGCACACTACTTGAAATATCAAAAAAAGTTATTGGGTTGAATTACTATCTTTTTGAATGGAATTCGACTTATGCAGCGTTCGATACGTTGAACCCAATTTTCGATGACTCGGCCGCACATTTCGACTGATACTTCCGCTATTTCTCGTTAAATATTGGCTCTGAGCTCCTCAACCATCGCCGGCTTGTTGGCATAGACCAATGATTTAATGTAGCCCTATAAAAAAAGTCCAGCGGCTTTAAATCGGATGATCTCGGCGGCCAATAGATGGGTCCGTTTCTTGAGATAACACGTTCATCGAACTGAGACTTCAATAACTCGATTTTTGCACCCGCTGTGTGGCTTGTGGCACCGCCTTCTTGGAACCACATATCACTGATGTCCAATTCATGCAATTGCTCAAAGAAAAATAACGTTCCAACATGTCTCTGTAGCGAATACCATTTACCGTATGACGTTCATTTTCATCGACGAAAACAAAACGGCCCAATGACGCCACCGGCATGAAAACTGCACCAAACAGTGACTTTTTGCAGATAAAGTGCTGTTTCATGAAGCACGTGAGGGTTCTCACCTGTCTAGTATAGTAACGCATATTTTGCTTATTGACGAAGCAGTTTAACCAAAAATGCGCTCCATCACTGAAGATGATTTTGCGATGAAATTCGTCATTTTCTTCCATCATGTATAGAGCCCAATTCGAGAACGAACATCGCTTCATATCATCAAGTGGCTTTAGGTCTTGAAGCGGGTTGATCTTGTTAGGGTGTAGGCCAAGATCCTTAAGCAAAATTCGCAATAATGTGGTCTAGGCGAGGCCCAGTTCTTGAGAACGCCGTG
Organism: Portevinia maculata; assembly: GCA_949715645.1. Taxonomy (NCBI): domain Eukaryota; kingdom Metazoa; phylum Arthropoda; class Insecta; order Diptera; family Syrphidae; genus Portevinia; species Portevinia maculata. Next base: position 4,058,828 of record OX454528.1, on the reverse strand, counting down.
AAATTGACTGATTTGGCTGGTTTGGGACGGTAGCAATATTCTCCACACTTCGGACAAAACGTAGTCTCACTGGTAAGGCAACGTTCTTAGAGTTGCGACCACCGACTCGGAGTTTCGGTAGTAAATTTCAATTATTTGTAAGCGTTGTTCCTTCGTTTTTACTCCACCGTGATGAAAATGTTGATTTTACTGAATATTTTGACATTGACAGTTTGATAATCGGTTTAAGGCTGCGAAGTTGTCAAGTCGCCAATGAACGACCCTTTAGAAGTATATTTTTTTTAATTTTTTTGTATAAAGTTATAGTTAAATTTCAATAAATGGTTTTTCATATAAATTGGGTATTTTTAAATTAAAACTTTGATAAAATTTTTAACTTTTTCAGAAAAAATTGGTTTTTTGAAGTTGCGAAAATCTACTGGTAACTCATTGAATATTGAGGGAATCGCTACATCATGTTTTCGTCGTCCGTACTCGTTCCAGTACCAGTATCTCGGGATAATGTATCTGTGTTGACGTCTTCTTCATGTGTTGACTCATTGCTGTGTCAGGATATTGAAGATGGTGCCAAGTTCGAATTGTGGTACTACCTCAAGCTTATGTAGTTGTTCGATGTTTAGTAGTCTCGTGCTGCTATCAATTTGATGCCAATCGATATCGTGCATGCGTAGTTTTGATCGATACACCAGTTTCAGTGTCATTGAAACCGTTGCTTTTCAATGTTGTTGTTGTGCATTTCCCCAGGCTAGAATGTCGTACCTCAGGTGCGATTCAACAAGCCCAAAAAAGCATTGTCGGAGAACATTTGGTGTGCATAAGTAACTAAGATGAAATAGTGCATATGCAGATTGCCGAAGTTTGATTGTGAGAGCATGCATGTGTTGGCTCCATTTCAGGTTATAGTCCATGATTACACCAAGGTATTTGTAAGTTGATATACCCTGGACTGTTGTTGAGCAATTATCATCATTTTGTATTTTCAATGGATTTCCTGCTATGTGCAGACATTAATGGTAAGGGAATACAGTTTTGGGAAACTTTTTGAGTGTTCTAAATACGCCAAGGGTCGACACCTATGGGCATGTGTCCCACAATATTCCAGGCAGAAGTGCATGCCATTGGCTGTTTTAAACTCCAATAAGGGAATTAAAGGCGCTAATATACAGATCTTGTCAGAAAGTCAAGCATGGTGCCGTGAAAGGAGGCAAACGCTTTTGCAAAGTGAAACAAGGCCATATTTTTAAATATAGTCAAACTTGGATGGGTACCTGGCCACCAAGGAATAGCAGCCAATGAATCTGCAGCCGAACTAGCCAGAGCTGGATCTGAATCAGCGTTTTTTGGGCCAGAACCTTTTTTGGAAAGTCTATTGGGCTGCTGCTTTAGGGCTAATAGAGGACTGGGAACAAAAGCTTCGCCTTAAACAGCGGGAAAGTGTCCCTGTTAATTGTGTTAATTAGCCCCTACTCCTATAAGGAAATCCTTATGCTAAATAAGGATAGTATTAGAAAGTTGGTGGACTTGGATATCATATCAACAAAATGAATCTTAGTCCGGAGATAGAATGTAAGTTCTGTCTGGAGGAGGAGGAAACCTCTGAGAACATTTTTTGTGAATGTCCAGCTCTCCATTGGTTGAGACGACGCATCTTTCACAGGGAAATATGTTCTCAGGCGGAGCTACAAATCTCGGCCACTAAAGACGTATTGGGTTTTCATTATCGGATCTAGGGGTTTCCTTCACTACTCGTTAAACCAGTTTGAGCTTCTTATGAAGCGCAACAGACTTCTAACGTCAGTGCTAGCCAAGTCACTTAGATCATTAAGCAAGAAGTCTCATGGATAGAGATTTATTTTACGGGAAAGAGCAGGTAAAGTGTAGTCTCTTTCCAATACTCGCTCATGCAGCTTCTGCAGAAGTCGCTTGAGTTAACAGCAAGCCTTGATGATAAGACAGTGCCCTGTAATGACACCTATAGTAGAGCTAATTTGCCGTCGGTTTAGCGAGATCATCTGCCCTGCAGTTTTCTGGATCGTCTCTATGCCCCAGCACCCAACAGAGGTGAACGTAAAACTTCTCCGCCATCTCCCTAAGAGATGAATGGTAATCTAGTGCTGCGATGGAATTTGAAGAGACTGAGTCGAAGGACTTCATCGCGGCTGGACTATCCGGGAATATACTGATTTCTTTTAAGAATAAGACATTTTTCTTTAGCCACGTCAAGGCTTCATTTACCGCCATAATTTCAGCCTGGAACACGCAACAATGGAAATAGGAAGACGGAAAAGGACTAAGATTTAGCCTTTCTGAGAAAACATCTCCACCGTGTGATGGGGAACACTCCTTTTATTTATTTATTTTATTTGTTTTATTTATTTTATTTATTTTATTTATTTTATTTATTTTATTTATTTTATTCATTTTATTTATTTTATTTATTTTATTTATTTTATTTATTTTATTTATTTTACTTATTTTATTTATTTTATTTATTAGTTACACATAAAGAGCAAAGCACTTATAAATAGTACATGTACCTACAAGTATTTAATATATCTATTAAAAGCAATTTTTAAATGTATTTAGAAGAAAGAAAGAGATTTGATAAAGAAAAGAAAGATGAAGATACAGAAGAAAGATACAGAAGAGATTAAATATATACCAAGAACTAAGATAACGAAAATAAGTGTGAGTGATTTCAGTTTGGTACAAAGTGAGAATAACACGCCGATGAAAATTGTCTATATTCGATGTTATTCCTCACCTGGTGAGGCAGCTGGTTCCAAAGCCGAACAGCATGAACAAAAAACTGTCTGCGAGATGTCAAGCAGGTATGAGTAGATGGTTTAATAGTTAAACAGCAGTTAGACCGGGAAAAGGAAAGTTTGTTGAACAAATACTCTGGTTGTTGTCTGTGAATAATCTTGAAGAGCAAGATACAGGACCGATATTTTAAAAAGGCATCAAGGTCGCAACCAGAAGTTTGCGACGTTCTGTTGAAACGTGGTCATATCTCCGTAGATTGAAGACTTACCGAGCAGTCGAATTAAGTGCCTTTGTTAGCTTACGAAGAGAGATGTAGTCTGAGTCAGCAAAGATATCACAACCGTATAAGATAATAGGCACAATAAGTGCTTTTACAAGTTTTAATTTAACTTCAACTGGAAGTATTGCTTTGCTGACAGATAAACCTCTGAGCGATGCATATATTTTGGATAGCATGAAACAAATATGGTTGCTCCATGTAAGCTCACTGTTAAAATAATTCCGAGATTTCGTACATTGGTGAACATATTCTACATGGGTGAGTCTTTTAATACAAAAGATCTTTTAAGTCGCAGTTTCAGTCAATATAGCAAGGGTTTTAATTAAAAAAAAATGTGTAGAAATTCATCGCTATGCATTTTAATGGTGATTTTATATTTTAATACATGTGGCGGTGGTATGTTCATAACTTTTGTTGTTTGTGCATTTATGATAAGTTAAAGTCATTCTGCATCATTTCTTTTAAAGACCAATGTATGCGGACTCAATGCCCCCGAAATATAAAAAGTTGTTAGCCATTAAACGAGTCCATGAATGCCATTGCAAAATTATTAAGTTCCATAAATAAGAAATGAAGAAAAGGTATTTCTGTGGTTTTACTCAAACCACAGACAAAGAATATGCCTCTGAATCTGAGTAGGCTCTGTTCTGTGAGGAGTGTCATTATGACACGAATGCAAATTGCAACATAATGGAGAAGAAATTGCCTTTTTGTTGGCGTACGCAATACAAAAAAAAAACACATAAGCAAGCCAGTTTCCTTTCATTACATTGCAGTGCAATTTACACGAAAAACAAGATCTCATGCCAGAACACGAGTGTGATACTCATCTGCATCATCATTATCATCAGATCCTTGAACGTAAATGCAAATAAATATAATTGACATTCTCCACAACTTGAAATTGCGTATACACACCACGAAAGAGCTGCTGTTGCTGCTTCTGCTGCTGTTGGTTTTATTGCAGCTCCTGGGGAAAGGTACAGCCAAAGTGCAGGCAGAATAATTGCAAAACACTGGGAAATACTCATGCCTCCAAGATTTCACAAAACGAGGTAGAAGTGGTGTTGCATTTCGAGCTACTAATGGCTTAAGCCCTTGTGCCGTGGAGTGTGGGTGGAATGGTGGTGGACTGAATGCGGTTTTGCATGATGAATATTTAATAGGGATTACTGTAATTGAGAATGAGTGGATAAGGTGAATACAAAATAGTAGCGGCTCATATATCCTCTCCTATTGTTGCAAATATGAAAAAAGCCCAAGTGATCCTTTTAGCCAGAGGCAGGAATTTGAATTCTGTGACAACTTAAGTCCTCATGTCCACATATTTGTAAAAGTCTGGTATAGAATAACGAATTGAGCTATAAGTTCCAGGTTTCCAAAGCGGTTTTTAACTCACTTCCCTCGCAAATTGAAACACTTTGCGAACTCACCTACCGTTTTCACCAACTTCTTGCATAAACGGAAAATTAGCCTGAGCTTTTTTTATTTTCCCTCGAATTACCTACTAATTGGAACAACAAAAACAAATATCCTGCCGAAACCCAACCAAGCCAGAGAAGAGCGGCAAACAAAAATCGAATCGCAAACAACAGCAAACGGTGTGTGCACAACAAAAAGATGGAAAATTAACGACGGCGACGGTATGGTGGGGGCGAAATAAAGCTTCAATTTAGATTTGCTAAACCGTGCGTAACCTGTTCTCATCTTTTTGCCCATTCATGTTAGCGTCTCTAACCTTTCATGTTGTGATGTGCTGCCATCAATTTATTCCGGAAGGACTTGCCGTCTTCTCACCAAAAACTTGCTTAATATTCAAAACACAAACTTCACATACATTTAAGAGAGGCAAGCGACGAAGACGAGACAACCGACGGGCGACGACACTGTAAACGACTGAAAAGAAGATCCGACCTGATGAAGATGAATCATCGAGCGCGGAGGTCCTGTTGAATTTTGTACTGATATGACGTGGGCAAACAAGGCTTAGGGGTGGGATTTGGAGGGGGTAAATAATTTGGTTGGTTTATTTTGTGCCCCCCTCAAGTATGGAGGCTTTACAATAGGGATGGATTGCGTTCAACTGTTGATTTTCTTTCTTTTTTTCACCTTTTCCTACCAGCAAAAGGGGATAGCGAAAGGTACATTTATAATAATGAATGATTCGTTGAGATTTTTCTTTCATTAATAGCGATTGAAATTATTGAAATGGGAATGTTTCCCGTGGGCAGTGAAGGTGAAAATCGATTTTTGTAGAATACATTTTCAATTTACTTGGGGCTGGGCAGAGAAATATGAATAACAAGATTTGGGTGCCTGGATTTCTAACGTGACGTCATTTCTTCTGAAGATGACAGAAAAGGTCGTGGACAACTATTTAAGGGAAGATGTATTGAACAAATCCCCCTTAGATCATCGTCAGCATGCATACAGAGCGGGCAGATCAACAGAGACCGCGATAGTACCATTGGTAAAAGACAACTTCAAAGACTTGAGGACATTAGCCTATCAGGCAAGACACTGATACCAGTCAAAGAAGTAAGGTATCTAGGACTTCATCTGGATAGTAAACTCCTCTGGCGAAAACATACAGAGGAGATATCCAAGAAGGCCACCCGCGCTCTGATGATATGTAGGAGCCTGGCGGGGAAGGCATGGGGATGCAGCCCAAACATCCTGCGATGGATGTACATTGCAATTGCGAGACCTATGATCACATACGGAGCGGTAGCATGGGCGAAACGAACCAGTCTAGCCACAACAAGAGAGACACTTAGCAAAGTGCAAAGACTGGCGTGCCTGTGCATTACCGGAGCAATGCGTAGCTGCCTAACCGCAGCCATGGAGGTGTTATTGGAATAAACCCCTCTACACATCATGCTAATGAACACGGCAGACAAAACAATCCTAAGGATGGCAAAGGAGGGAATTGGAAGAGGGAAATGCATCGGTTCGAAAGAACACGGTGACTTACTCAAAAAACTCCCACTTCTTGCCATTTCTTCTCCATTTTCACTTCTTGAATTTCCAGATAAAGCTTAGCAATAAGGAGAACTGGAGCAATGAATCCACAACTTTTGGACTGAGCAACCATACAACAAAGTGGTACACGGGCGGCTCGAGGACCGAGGAGGGAACTGGTGCAGGAGTGTTTGGGCCAGGAACTTAGCACTACGAATCCATGGGCAAATGTACCAGCATCTTCCAGGCAGAAATATGTGCCATAGACAGGTGCGTTCGAATCAACCTCGAGAAAAACTACAGGAATTGCAACATAGCAATAATGTCTGACAGCCAAGCAGCTATAAAGGCTCCTGACGCCTACGTTATCGAGTCAAAACTCGCGTGGGAATGCCTACACGGACTGAATAGACTAGGCACGAATAACAAAATTTCCATCTGCTGGGTACCTGGCCATGTTGACATTACAGGCAATGAGGTAGCGGACTCTCTAGGGGCAGAGGAACCCTTCATATGACCTGAACCGTTCTGCGGGATAGGAGAACACACTCTACACGAAGAGTTCAGGCGACTGGAGGAAGAAACAAGGGCCAAACCATTTCTCAACCTCCAAGGTCTGAGGCATGTAAAGAAAATCTTAGGAAATCACAACCAAAAGAGATTCAAAGCTTGTATCAGCCTTAACCCTAGAAAGATAATCTTATTTTTTATTACTGAAAAGATAAACATGCGCTTAAAAAAATTAAATAAATATTTTTTTTAATGTTTCATTTTATTGTTACATTATTAGCAATAAAGTAAAACATAAACATATATTATTAATTTTTCTGTTTTTTAAAGAGAAGTAGGATTTTATAAATCCATAACAAAAAGGAACACAAAATTAGAGATCTTCGGTATTTAATTTTCATATGCTGATAATAGCGCATTACCATAACTGCATTACCATAACTGAAAAACGGTGGTACTTACCGAACCGGAACGACCGTCAATCGCAAGTATAAATCGACGACTGAGTTGGCTTTAAAAAACAAGTTTGTTCGAGCGTCGGTTAAAAGAAGAAAGCAATATATATATTTCGCGGGCGCCTCCGAGGCGCATTTTATCTTTCTAGGGTTAACAAAAACAACCTTAGAATCCTAAGAGTCCTCCTGACGGGGTACTGCAGACTCAAGGAGCACCTGAGGAAAATGGGCATATCAGAGGACGGGCTCTGCAGATTCTGTAGTGACACCGCCGAAACTCCAGACCACATACTGGAATCCTGTAGGGCACTGGCCCACAAAAGGATGAGATATTTAGGCAGGCACCAAATAACAGACAAGAACTCACAAACCATGGACCCACAGCTCACTCTCAGATTCCTCAAAGATACTGAACTGGACGCTGTGCTCTAAGGAGTGTGACATGCCAAGGATAGATCAGAGCAATACCTCGACACGCTTCACAAAAGAAGTATCTAAAGAGGGCTCTGAAAGAGGGCATGAACCTCTCCGAGGCACAAAAAGGGGACACAATAGACCAATAGGTCGCAGTGTAATATACCCTAACTAGATATTATTATTATTATTATTAACGTGAAATCGTTAAGCTTAATTAACTTCCAGGGATATGAGGTGGGCGCAGTGGTAGTTTCACATCCCGCTGTCGCCAAGAAACACCTTAATTTGTTCTCCACTGCCCCACCTCTTGCGAACGTCGGACATACATCCAAGAGTATCAATTGTCATGAGAAGCTTCTCAAATTTGCCTTTCGGCTTTAAATTGTAGGTCCCTTCCACTTCGCACAAGCAAATGTTTGGAGAAGCAAGGTTGCGAGTATTTTCATGAAATGAAATAAAAATACGTTGTCGCCCAATTTACATCATATAATTGCAGAGATTTGACATTTTTTGTTTTTTGTCTTTCAACTGAATCATTATTTATTACTTTTATTATTAATGAGGAAAATCATGAGAAAAACTTCAAATTAAAAAAAAAAAATAAAAAAAAAATAAAAAAAAAAAAATAAATAAATAATAATAATAATGATATTAAAAAGAATAAATAAATAAATAAAATAAATAAACAAATAGATAAATATATCATATTTATCTTTCTGCATCCGGATTGTGACTTTTTAGTCAGTCATCAAAAGCAATTTATATGCAGCTGAAGAACTTTGCATTTCATTTCAAAAACTTTTTCATCTAAAATCAATCAATCAATAAATTTTGTAAGCCACGCCGAAACAATACACATTCTCCCTTCTCCATTTTGCACTTCTTCTAGACTTACATCAACTCTAAATTGTTTCTCGTCGCCCAGACTTAGACAATGAAACCGTTTCCTAAAAAGAACAAGTCCTTCTTCCTGAACAATGAACCCTTTTTAACCACAGAATGAGCAAATAAAACGCGCATTCAAGTATACAACAACTCATCTCATTGCCAAGTGACAAATGACCATTTAGAAAAATACAAAAAGGCAACCAATTTATCTCGGTCGTTTCTCTTCCAGCGTAGGATGTGTTTTTGTTACATTATTTGCATTTTCCACATCGCCAATCGCAGGACTAGACAGTATTAAAATCAGAAATATAAAAACATTATTTTTTTTCACATCCTTTGTGTACAAAGGCGAAAACATTGCGCAGAGGGGGATGTTGCCCTTATAATGCATCAACGAGTATTACACACTCGTTTCTCATACTTATTACTGCATTTTGCATTTGAAAACTTTTACACTGACAGGGTATACAGCGGTCTCCACCCCTTTAAAAAGAATACAATGTTGATTTTTGTTGCCACAGTGGCAGGAGTCCTTCGGATGAGTACTAGTAAAAACATTGAAGGATATGCTTCGTGAATTTTTTTTATGGCGGTTGGTTGGAGACCACATTCCGTGGGATATGTTTGGTATATTTTCCACGTACATTGTGTAAGTGCAATTTTACTTTTATCCTGTTGGAAGTCCTCTCCAACAGGACAAGGTAGACCACAATTTCACACATCTATGCCACAACAGGTTTCATTCGATAGGATCCAGTAGGAAATATTCTCAACCCAGTTCCTTAAATCTATGAAAGGATATCACTCGCACACATCCATATGCATGCGCGGGTGTAGAAGGGGAACCTGATTTAACGATTGTGAAACGATTAAGTCAGCAGTAAAAGCTTGATTTACGCTATGAGGAGGTTATAAAAGGAACAAAATCGCACACGTAGTAAAAATTCACCTAGGTAGGCAGGATTCGAAAGGAGTGGAGTGTCACATACACTCTTGATATCGTTGGTTCGCATGGCCACATATAGACCGCCGTTGGGGGAAAATTGTTAAAAAAAAAGTGAATCCACTTTCAAGTGAAATAATCACTAGACCTTTCCATTTTTTATGACACATGCGGATGTGTCCCTAGCCGTACCTACTTCCGGGTTCAAATTCATATCATTTTGGTCGCAAAGCTAGGTAATCCTTAAAGTAAAGACGAATACTGGTGAACTTAGCAAGAACTGCATAGAGTGTCGGCCATTATAGAAAATTGTGGGTGTGGTAGAGTTTTGAAATATTTCATTTCCGCGAGCGGTCACATAGGTATTGGCTCTTGAACTTAATTTCGCCTAGGTTAAGGCAGACGACAGACCTAATACAAACTGTTGCACGCTATTGTTATGCTTTAAAAAATCCAATTATATTTTTTTACACGTGAAACATGTTCAGAGCAAGCATGTTTCCTTAATGAATGCATGCCGGTTTTTATGAGCTATAAAACGGGCCTGTTGCAGTCGAAAACAAGTCGTACGACTGTACGTGTACGACTACGGCAATATCATAAACCTGCCAGTCCACAGACATGGTAGCGTTCATTGTGACGTCAGTGACAGCCAGCCAAATTAATTATGATTTAAGTGTTATGAATTTATAAAGACTAAATACCCAAGTAAACAAGTTTGAGTTAGGTATAGTCCGTCCAATATCAAGAGACACAAAGCTTCATAAGAAACCCAATTTTTTTTACATGGAAAGCTGTATCTGTTGATATTGGGTCCGTCCGATATATGGATTTTCAAACGACGACTAATAAAAAGACTTTCCAAAGGAATTTTCAAACGAAATTCGACAGAAATTTCATATAAATTATGAAAACCAAACTTGTGTGGTTTTGACAGGTAGTTTCTCATCGCCAAAGGGGCATAAATAACTTACAACCAAATCCTTGAGTTCGAGGCACCTTTTCAACATCGAACATCGTTGATACACTAAGAAAATGTTTCATTATACAAAGCACCCCTGTCACTATCATTAATCACCGCCAACTACCATCTCAACTGCGACGACGAACACCTTCAACCATTACATCCCCTTAATTTGGTAACCCTTGAAACAAGAAATAACACAAACTTTTCTTACAGCCCCCTCTAAAGCAATGTGTGAACATGCATCTGCAATCAATTTTCTTATGGTGCCCTAACTAAATTAAATTTCACCACAAAACTGCACATCTTTGCACAGGTTTGGCAGCCGCTATTCCACTTTACACAGCTCAGCGTATTAATTTCCAACTTTGTGTGCACCTGCAACAAACAACCTTTTTTTGTCCTGTGCAGATATATGTCTTGGTCGTTGTCATCCTTATCACTATCGAAGTTCCTTGAATTGATTAATAGACCAGTAAGGCGAATGAGGAATAAGAAAAACTAGTACGGTCGAAGTCGCTTATAACGACCAAATATATTCGTTATAACAGGAGGTCGTTATATCCGAAGTATTCCAAATAAAATTGAATAAATTACAAAAAAGGAATTCGTTTTATTTTATTCGAATGTAATTGAGAAATTAAAATTTTAGGTAGAAAAAAACAAAATGTTCTTACACTTCAATCTAGTAGGTGGCGCAAAAAGCATCACCCTATGCTATAATTTTTGCAAATGGCGGCAAATGCAATTCTTCTTTCACATTTGTGATGTAAACAGACACAAAATACACGTCAACAAGACATGATTCACTATACTCCTACCCCCGTATTAATAAACAACGGATAGCGGCGAGTTAGCACTAGCACATCTTCATACCGTATTCGCACATCCTTATTTTTGCCGCTAAATTACACTCCCATCAAGTCCTTTGTTGCTTTTTTTTATTTTGAAATAAACAAACACGAAACTAAGGGTGCAACTCATAATTCTCAACTAATAAACGTGTGTTAGCTTTCACTGACATGTGATAACGAGTGGATAACTTAACTCACCGAATTCGGCGTATAAGGAGCGGATAACTTCACACATTCTCAGATTGTAGTTCATGCATTCACAAATTGAGAGAATGCGTATGCATGTGTGGAAACATTGAGAGGATGACAGAGAACACTGTCTCCCATTTGGGCATATTACTCTTTCATAATGCGTGGACTCCATAGTAGTACCATAGTATTGGAATGGAATACACAGAAATGAGTGTCAAAGGTGAAAAAAGCACACAGCTAACACAGGGAAGACATATTTTTATTAATCAGAAAAGTTATCATATGGACAAGTTCGCTTCCGTGTGCCAGCTAACTCGTGTGTTAAGGAGTGGATAGTGTTTCTTTTTATTAATATGTCTGCTTAAGAACGCGAAAAAAATTTTAAGTTTTTTTTGCGGAATAATTCGTTGGTGTTGGCGCAGATTTCCCGGTCGTCCAACACCAACTGGGCAAACACTACAAGGTTTAGCCGCTCGCTTAGAAGAGTATTTTACAATACGAGATGCTGTCAGGAGCAGCCGTTCTGCTGAAGATGTCGTAGAGAATCCGTGAGTATTAAAGACTAACGACTACTGGGGACTTCTAGCGCTGAAGAGCCATGCTCAACAAGTTTCTCCTTCATCAGTTGGATGAATTGGGACTGGACAACATGTGTTTCCAACAGGATGGAGCAACGGCGCATACTACACCGGCCATAGCCGAAATTCTGAGCGCTATATTTCCGGATCGCCTAATAGTCCGTTTATTTTCTTCTTCACTTCTATTTGTGGGGTTTTTTGAAGTCACGAGCCTATGTCAACAAGCCTCATACGCTTGAAGCCCTCATAGCGAATATCCGTCAAGAATGCGAGGTAGGATCTATTGCCGGAGGTTGGGCAAGAGTGAAGGAATATGCCATAAATCGGGCCTGAATGGTCATCAATTTTGGCGGCCTCTTAACCGATATCATTTTCTCGTCTCAATGGACAAAAATTTAAGACTTGGGGAAACCCCGAATTCATGGCTGTGTCGGTACAAAAAAATCAAACAATTCAAATTCCAGCAAATGACACACACAAGACAGTAACGCACTAATCTAAAATCAGTTATGACCGATACACAAACAATGGGAATAAATAGATACGAGTATCCATAAAATACAATGCAGCTAACAGTCGTCAGCGACGGGATACACCGTTTATTTTTCACAACTTAAATTAGAAGGATAAACAAACATTCGAATACTATAATGCATGTATGTAGTAGTGCAGTGATGCTCTCGATGAAAATCGTTGCCTCTTTCTCTATTATTAAACGATCACAGTATGCTATGAAATGTCAGTTGCCCTGCTTATGATTTTTTTCTTTTGCTCTGCTTTCTGCTACGAATTTATCGTTAGTGGAGACAGCGTGTTAACGACGACAACGATTGATTTATTTTCAAAAATCGATCGCTTAATGCGACTCGTCGTTAAACATCCGACGTAGAACAGCTTATGCGAATAAAGAAACCAACCAATTGAGGGAGAACTGTCGTAAAAAGCGAGGTCGCTATAGACGACTTCGACTGTATTTCTAACACTCCCACTAACATGAAAAAAAGGAAGAAAACAAATGATCGTGCACGAGTTCCATACGGAAATAAAATCCGTTGACATTCGATTAGGTGTAATCCCGTGTAAAAAAAAAACTCACCGAAGAAAAACCAGGCAGCATGCAAAAATACACTCTCAAATTCACCGGCTATTAATCACATGATAAGCCTTTGCACATGCATGCATGCTGTGCAGTGAAAGGACGATTTACTATCACTGTATTCGACAGCAGAACGAAAAGCGAACCAACAAAAAAACTAAACTCACTTAAATTGATTAATTTGTCACCTAGCCAGTGTCAGCGGTTGACAATGGAATGCAGATATGATGACATCATTTGTTTAAAACAGAACCAATCAGTGTACTTTATCCTGTTCGAGTGGGCGCATTTAATCTACAAATCAATTTGATGTATTCAAGTTTGTTTGTCGAGAATGTAGGGCTTTGAACTATTGGATTGCGTAGCTAATATCTGCATGATTCAAAGGCTTTGCAAATTGAAAGGCTATTTGCGGTATCTATTGACAGATACGAGCATGGGGACTTCATATGCAGTGAGTAGACAATAGGTGGGTTTCCTTGAGAAATGTATCGACAGGAGTAGTGGCTCTGTGGTTCAACTAACATCTTGAGTTTTTTTTCCACTGCCCCACCTCTTATGAACGTCTGACAAACATCCAAGAGTATCAATTGATATGAGAAGCTTCTTAAATTTGCCTTTCGAATTCGGCTTTAAATTGTAGGTCCCTTCCGATTCGCACAAGAAAGTTGTTGGGTTATATGGGCTAATAACTGATATTTTATCGACAGGAGTGCTCGAATTTACACGTTAAACAACAATAATATTGTATCTACAGCAATACTGGGGCTTTGTATAAAGAGTTCTATAGTAGTCTCATCAACACGAATTTGAAAACGTTTAACTCGACAGAGGCGGGAGCAAAAGTGGTGGCGTTTGAAGGTTTGTGTCTTAAATTTTGCCGTCTCTCTTTATCGAATCATTCTGATACTATGTAAGTATTTATTTTTCTGTGTAACAGCCGAATACTTTTGATGATTTGTATTGTTGCGTCGCTTCGGCAAATAGTATGTAGGATGAGAGGGATATGATGGAAAAATTAGAAATCTAGCTTTGTCGTCTGCGAGTAGAATGTATGATATAGCTTTTTTCAATGTAGTATCTACGTCGTATGGTGACGTTGTCGTTGAATTTACGAAGTGATAATACTATAAAGTGTATATACAAAGACTGGGGATAGCCTTCGATAACATCTTTTATATAGACTCTATACAAAGATAACATCCACAGCAGGGCTGCTTTGGATACATGCTGCAACTACTTTATTATTATTATGCATTATTCTTGGAATCGTTCTTTTGAGCAACCGGGGATACATTTCTCAAAGAAACGCGGCTAATAGTGTGGTTTAAGGTCAATGCAACTGTGAGTCATAAATGAACAAATAGTTGACGCTGTAAAATGGTTGGCAACACACAATTATCCTTATTTGTGTGTTGCCAACCATTTTGGAATTATTTTTATTTTGTGAATGGGGTGGGATATCCTTAATAACTCTCATTGGAAAAAGAACTCAACTACCTCGCATCATCAGACATGGTAACAAATCAACTCCTAAATCAACCAAGATCTGGGTTTAATATTGAAGAGGCAAAATAGGCACCTCGATGCGTTTTTCAATTATTCGAAAAAGTTTGTATGCTCTGTGAAAGTGAATCAGAAATGATTTTAATAATAAATTAGTTATGAGCTCGGACATCAAGATTTATATGATTGCATATTTATAAACCCCGCGGCGGTTGGGGACATATCAGATGAAATTTTCGTTGTAATGGGTTTCTAATAGAAGGCCTTTGAGATATCAATTATTTCAAGATAAGTTCGTCCTCCACGGAAACGACTGTACGAGCGAATGTTTTCCATTACCCTTTTGCATAAACAGGGCAATATCCGAGCATGTTCACGTTGCAGGTTCGTTCTGAGGTCGTCTAAAATCATGGCAAAGACCAAGGATCAAAAAAAAAGAAGATCCACAAAGTCGCAGGAAAGAAGAATTTCTGGGAACAGCACGAAGTCTATTAAGTCGATTGGTTAGCCAGCTGTATGGCTTGCGGCGTGCGCTGTATTGTTAAAACCACGTCTACGACAAAAAGACGGAACTTGGAATGGAAACGGTAACGGAAGAGGCCAAAGAGCTTACTGATCAAAAGTGGCAAGAGTGCTGGATCTCGGAAAGTAGTGGGCGATATGGACAGCGACGCTGATCAAGAACGTTGGTGAGTGGAATGACCGGAAACTCGGTGAGGTTAACTATTACGTCACCCAATTCCTCACCGAACACGGATACTTCAACGCCTTTCTCCACAAGATCGGCAAAACGGTCAGTCCAGCTTGCCGGTATCGGGACTCCCAAGAAGACGACGCTCAACATACCTTCTTCGCATGCAACAGATGGGAAACAGAAAGAGGAGAAGTGGAGAGAAATACCGGTAACATCACTCCATACAACATAGTGGAAAAGCTGCCGGCCAGTGAAGTATAACTGGAACGAAATTTGCCCCTACGCCATACACATTCTCAGGAAAAAGACAATAGAAGAAGAGCAATTCCGTGTGACACAGTGAACCCGGAAGGGCGTATGAAGTAATGCAAACAGTGGTCAGAGATCAACGAGATCATTTAACGCACTTATAAACCGCACCACCCTGATCTAATGCAAAGAGCGGTTCCAGGGTGGATTGTTTTCCGTAAGTAGGGAGAGTTAAGTCCGTGGGATTCGGACACACCGAGTTGTGATGGTCTGCCACTGGACGGTACATAACAAATTCTCTCCTTATTGTTGAAACCACTTCAAGCTATCTTCTATCAATTTATCCCAAAAATAGTCAGCCAATATGGGTCGGTGGTTCTCTAATTTGATTTGACTGCGTTACCAGAGTAAGTGAAGGAGATGTACGGGCCAAGGGCCCCCCTAGCATGAAACACACACCAAACAGTCAAAATTGTAAGGCTGGCGTATGGCGAGCCCGATCCTCAAGAAATTAGACCCTGTGAACTGCGCCAACTACAGAGGTATTAGTCTTCTTAACATCGCCCACAAGATCTTATCTGCCGTGCTGTGAGAACGCTTGAAGCCTTTCGTCAACAACCTGATTGGTTGCTATCAGTGTGGCTTCAGGCCAGGAAAGCCTACCATCGACCAAATATTCACACAGCAGCAGATCTTGGAGAAAACCCGGGAAGTCCAAATCGATAACCACCACCTTTTCATCGATTTTAAGGCCACCTATGACAGCATTTATAGAGACGAGCTATACAAAGCAATGTATAGTTTTGGCATCCCTGCCAAACTCGTCCGTTTGTGCAGGATGACAACGGAGAATGCACGCTGCTCCATCCAGGTGGGTAAAGAACTCACCGAGACCTTCGATGTCAGAAAAGGATTTAGACAAGGCAATACGCTGTCATGTGACTTCTTCAACATCGTTCTTCTACTCGCCTACGCCGATGACATCGACATAATCGGCAGAACGCAGCGGGAAGTCACTGGCGCGTTTGTGAGTATTGAGACGAAGGCGGCGAAGATGGGTTTGGCGATCAATGAGGGCAAGACAAAATATATGCTGTCATCAAGAAAGGACACCCAACACCGACGTCTCGGACAGAATATCACTATAGACAGATATAACTTTGAGGTGGTTTGGTTCAGGACTTTGTCCACCTAGGCTCCGCAATGAACTCAGGCAATGACACCAGCGCTGAGATTAAACGAAGAACACCTTTTGCCAATCGCTGTTTCGTTGGGCTAAGAAAGCAATTGAGTAGCAAAGCCCTCTCTCGAACAACTAAAGTGACCCTTTATAAGACCTTAATAATCCCTGTCCTTCTCTATGGTGCTGAGGTATGGACTCTAGCAAAAGCGGATGAGGTCGCTCTTGGTTGTTTTGGGAGGAAAATTCTTCGGGTAATTTTTTGGTATCGTCTACATAGACGGTGAATGGAGGAGGAGAGATACAACGACGAACTGTACGCTCTCTACAGCGTCATCGACTTAGCCAGAAGATTGAAGGTCCAACGACTGAGGTGGCTGGGCCATGTAGAGCGAATGCACGTGAATGCTCCGGCGCGGAAGATCTTCGAATCCACACCCGTGGGACGGCGCAGTAGAGGAAGACCGCGACTCAGGTGGCGCACGCAAGTGAAAGAGGACCTTAACCAACTTAGCTTCCGAAACTGGAGACAGCTGGCCAAAGATCGTGCTGGCTGGAGGCTGGAGACGTTGGTTGAGGCCCAGGTCCATCCCGGACTGTAGCGCCACCCTAAGTAAGTATGGTGACAGCGTGGAGCGGACTTGACGCACTCAATTCAAATAGACAGGGTCGGTGAAGACACATTTACCCATTCTACGTAACGCATTTTCTACATATGCACGAGCGGATCAAGTAATGAAATAAAGAAGCTGCATATGGAACGCGTCGCTCGTGTAAGCCACTCTTAGCGTCGAATTGTTTGAATTCACGTCCAATTGGACGTGTGAACATTTACTCAATGGCTTCACGTTGCTTGCGACAATTTGGCATAGTAACGAAGCCAGAAATTGACTTTATCGCTGTGAATGATTTCATGATGACAGTCGGCTTAGTTTTTCAACAAATTTAGGGTCCGAAAACTGTCATGTCACAGCTTATGATCGGTCGTCTGCAATTCTGGTGTCACCGATCTCTTGTATAGGGATGCAGTACAAATATCTTGCAAAATGGACAAAGAAATGCCGAATTTCTGAAATTGACTTATTGGAAACCTCACTTACACTCGCAGACACCGACACCGTTTGGATTATATGCAAACGTTTCCCTTAAGAGCATTCCTTAGCCATAACATCGAATTTATACTCACTCTACATTTAGATAAGGTCCTAAATCACTCGCCGCTATTTTATCGAATGAAACTTCGATTCTTCCCTTTCAGGATTGATCACTTACAGGATTAAAAGAGGCAGTTGCAGTGCCTTGCAAAAACGATGTTATTGGAAAACTTTAAGCACATTTTGGCTTAACCCAAGAGGTTAATAATTGGTTGATTCTCCAAAAGTCTCTACCATTATGTTAAGTTACACAACATTCTGCCGCAGCAAGGTCAAGAGAAATACAACTTATGTTATGTTTTGTTAAGAAGGAAATGGCTTTTGGGGAATTATTTATCACTTTCATCGAGGGTTTCATTACATTTCCGATTATAACACTCCCACTATGTACGTTTTTATTGCCCTCATGCTGAGACGTACATCCGCCGTAACAGCCTTACAATGGTAATCGCAAAATCGACAATATATTCTTTTTACTGATATTGTGTTTCCCCTATAGAGAAACCTAAAACATAATCGTAAACTTATTTATGCGCATTTTATTAACGAGTGTATTGTATCAATTACATTCTTATGCACGTGTATCTCTGCAATCGAAAAATCTATAGCCAGTGACTCATGTGTTTCATCGTAAGGGATTCATTCAGAACTTGTATGCTTTTAGGGGTTTGAATTTATTGTTAGGAAATAACTCGAAGGTAATCGACATAGGTAATTTTGAGTTCTACTGGGTCTAAATTTTAATGCGCCAAAGACACCATTTTAATGACATCTATTAGGAATAACACATATCTAAAACTCGCCAAAGTGTGAATCCCCTAATCTGTTTAATTATTCAGTTATCTGTGATAACCCTGTGATGCCCCTTCGGATGTGGTCAGAAATTACCCGAGGTAGGCATGCCTGTTGTACGAGGCGACTAAGTCAATTTTTTTAAACTTTTTGAAAAAAGGTAACCAAAAATAAAAAATATGCAATGAACATAACAAATAATATAACTACCCCAGGTGGTACGCTAAGTAAACTGGTGAATCCACCGTCTTCGGAGGCCGGTTCCAAGGATTCTGTGGGGAACTGTTTATTGCTAAAAGATGACCCTTTCATAAAGAGTCGTAAATTGGTAAGAACACCACCATCGCAACCAACAAGAGAAAATCCTATGTTGGAAGCTTATTACAAAAAAGCCTGTGAAGAAAGAGACAATTTTAAGCAACTTAGTGAAAAACTAGTGAAAAACCCTTTAGTAGGACAAAAAGGAACAGAAAAAGAAATATAGGGACGGGCTACAGCCCGCTTGGGCGAACTATTGGATACCCTATTCTTATTCCTATCCCTCATAAGTGGGCGTGACAGAAGTCTAAGTATGGTTGAATTGTTAAGAACGCTCTACATATTTTGTTATATAAAATTTAAACGATTTTATCGAAAAAAACGAAGCTTTTGTAAAAAAAACGCTCCCTAGCTCAAACTTTGGTTTTCCAATAAAATTGTTTTATTTAATTGTGGGCTTATCAGTAGGAGGATTTAAAAAAAAAAATTACGCAGGAGCATAAAGGGCCCCTAGAGAGTATATATTATTAATTTCAGCTCCCTAGCTCAAACTTTGGATTTTCAAAAAAGTTTTTTTTTAAATTGTGGGCGTGTCAGTAGGCGGATTTTGAAAATATTTACACCTAAAGGGCTCCTAGAAAGTATATATTATTAATTTCCGCTCCCTAGCTCAAACTTTGACTTTTCAATAAAATTGTTTTATTTAATTGTGGGCGTCAGTGGGCAGATTTTAAAAATTTTATCTGCCGATCAGTTTTAGGAGTCATAGATCATATATAAAAAATTTCAGCTGACTTTGTTAGCTCCTAGCTCAAAATTCGATTTTTTCGAAAAATTTGATTTTTTGAGTTTGTGGGCGGATTTCAAAAATTCTTAAACTTGTTTATTTCGGGACCCTAGAGAGTATATGGTTAAAATTTCAACTCACTAGGTCCAGTTTAAAGGCCTAATTTTTGCTGACAGACGGACGGACGGACGGACATGGCTAGATCGACACTACTATCGACGCTGATCATAAATATAGTAAAAAAACTTTTAGGGGTCTACGGGCAATATTAAGGTATGTTACAAACTATGCGTCAAAATTAATATACCCTTAGAATAGGGTATAAAAATGAGCATGTCTTCGGGGCTTTCACCACCAAAAGTGACCCAGAAAAGTCCAGAAAAGATGAAAGATAAGGAAACCAAACCACTCAAATCAATAAAGCCTTCACCAATTATAGTGCTCTGTATTATTTGATGTATTGGTCGTAAGACCAATTCATTTCATTTCATTTCATTTATTTCATCAACTGAAAACATCTACTGTTCCACTAGATTACTTAATACAATTTCAATACTTAAATTCTACCACCAAAGCCTAACGCCAAAATTAATTTATTTTTAAACGAGTCTCTACTTAAATCAAATTCGAATAGACTGCTATGCTTATTGCATTCTTTAAGGCATCTGGTAATTGGTTCATTACAACCGTAATTAACTCTATGATAAGGAATATAAAACAATAAACGATTTCGAAGTACTCTTGATGGAGCATAAAAACCAATTAATGATAAAAGAAAAATGCAATCGATATGGTTGTTTATTAAATCGCGAATAAACATAAGTGAAAAATATTGCCTACGCCTGAAAAGAGGTAAGATGCCAAATAATTTGCATCTTGTCTCATACGAAGGCATTTCAATATTCCAGCGTAATTTACGCATAGCAACCCTAGTTAAACATTTTTGGATCTTCTCAATTCTATTAGAATGTACTTCATAACATGAATTCCATATTATACTACAGTATTCGAGATTAGACATGACAAATGCAAAGAATAGACGAAGTACGAAGACTTATTGAATGTTCTAGAGGAAAATAAAACAAAAGCTAATACAGCTCTCCTAATAGTAATGATGTTAAAATGAATGTGGATAACGAAGAATCCTACAGAAACTTGACAAAATTTCGAAACAATGGTATTCGTTCCAGTCAGCTCGTGTTTGTAAAGAGTTGCATGCCATTTGATTTTCTAATTCAGAATTCGTTTTCAATCACCCAGAATTCGCCGTCCGTGTAGGCACGGATTTAGAATATCACTACAGTACAGCGCACTCCGATAAACAGCGCTTGTGGTAAAAGGAGACTAAATGGGGAAAATCGGATCTAGGCAATTAAAACATACAGGTGAGCCTAGTGACACATTCAACGTCCTACAGCTGTTCCGCGACGGATGCAATATTCTCTACAGTACGCACTCCTCTTATGCGCCTCATTCACTGCATCTTGCAAAGAAAATGTTGTGCGAAAACGGTTAAGAATACGGTGAAAAGCGGTCCCAGCTGGTTAATTCATTTTCGTATAATGGAAGATACCGCCAGGAGTTAGTTAGTTCTAGTAATGTAGCATTCACACAATTATTTAATTTTGTGGTAGTATATTTAAAAAAAAAAAACAAATTTCAAAAAAGTTCGATTTGCATTAGTATCCGGACGGCAAATTTAGTTTGCGGACAATTTTTTTTTAGTATCCGGACACGGACATTTTGCTTGGAGATTTATGCCCTTTTTTATTTTAAATAAATCAAATATTGTTAACAAACAAAAAAAACTATTTCTGTTTAATTTTATTCAATTAAAATAAGCACAAAGATATTTATAATACCGACAGAATTCACAGCAAAAAAATAAATAAATAAAAATTGGTGGATAATTGGTACATATTAACTACTACACCCAACCAGTGCTAAAGGTCGTCACAATCTAACTCTCCAATGAAGCAAAGTATCTGGGAGTCATCCTGGATAGCAAACTTCTTTTGTCCAAGCATGTTGAGCTGAAAACTGCCAAGGCGCTGTCGGTTTTCTGGCAGTGCAAGGGCATTTTCGGCAAGACATGGGGCTTATCACCGAAAAGAGTCCTATAGATTAATACGGCTATGATAAGACCATTTATAGCATACGCATCGGTTGTTTGGTGGAATAAGCTTTCGCGTAAATACGTTACTGCTGCTTTCGCCAAACTCCAAAGGAAGGTATGTCTAGGCTGCACGGGGGGCTTTCCCCAGCACTTCTGGCTCCAACCTGGATGCATTATTGAACCTCTCACCCCTTGATGTTTACATTATGGGTTGCACAATCAAAGCTATCTCACGTTTAAAAAGAAGTGGCTTTTGGTATAACTCACACTGGAGTTTTGATAAACTTGCGCAACGGATGTCCTTCGACTCATGTCTTATGGATATGACGTCCGATGCAAAGACACCGGAACTTCGGCTGAAGCGCAACTACGAAGTCGACTTTCCTCCTGTTCAGGACTAGTTCTGGCCAGACTCTGAGCCTGGAAAGAATGCAGTCGAATCTTCACGGATGGCTCCAAAACGGATCAAGGATCTGGTGCTGGTGTTTTCATGGAGAGCGACAACATTAGACTTTTCTTCTCGTTAGGCAAACATTCGTCAGTCTTCCAAACGGGGACTTAGGCTATCCTAATGGCCATGGACTATGTTGCGAGGAACAGGTGGAGGGGGCGAAGTATCTGCGTCTGTAGCGACAGTAAGGCTGCGCTTAAGGCCTTGCTCAAACAATTAACCACTTCCAAAATAGTTCGTGAATGCAAGATCTCTCTGAATTCGGTCGGAAGGTTGAATTCACTTAGACTTGTCTGGGTCCCGGGTCATAACGGGATCACGGGAAATGGGTTCTCCGATGAACTTGCTAGACAGGGCTTAAAGGGGGACTTCTCAGGACCTGAACCAGCGATTTGTCTGCCTGCGTCCTCGGTCAGGGCTTCCATTGACGGTTGGGTTTCATATGAACACAATCGCCGTTGGCATGACTCTCCAGGGTGCAGCCGGACTAAGCAAATTCTCCCCGACACTAAGCTTTTGCCAAACACCTTAAGGTGCTAGGCCTAAGCGATACCACCAACTGCGAAGCCTGTGGAGAAAGCGACGACACTGCGGAACATTTCCTCTGTGATTGTCCTGATTTTGCTCGTATCAGGTGGCAGGTATTTGGTGCGGATATAGTGAGTGCTGTAAACCTAAGCGCCTTCTCGTTTTTCTTAGGAAAACGAGTAAATTCTCACAGTAAAATGTGGTGTGCCTGCCTGGTAGTACAATGGACCAGTATTGAGTCTGAGTGCTCCAGCGTAGAAAGACTCGCACCCCGACAAAAAAAAAACTACTAGAGGTTTATAAAAAAAATATATATTAAAATTTATGAAAAAGAAAACAACAGCCCTGGGTTAAATTCACAAAAATCAGGTTAGGTTAGGTTTGGTACCTACTTATGTCAATTTGAATTTAATATGCTTATAACCAAAGTAAATGAATTTATAAAAAAAAATTCACTTGCCGTGCTTCTGAACCTAAAATAATGCAGTTTTTAACACCTAGCTAGAAATGTAGGGCCTATGATAACTTTACGGGCAGACGGAGGGACGTGGATTATTCGATTCAATCGGCGCGACAATATGACTTCAAGGCTTTGGGTGTCTACGGTCATTATTTCTCTATGTTTCAAACTATGCATCAAACCTAGTATAGCCTTTATCCTATGGATGGTATATAAATAGATACGAAATAAAGTCGTCTGGATACTAAACCTTATATTTCAAAATCCGGACAGACTACAAAATCGTGTCCGGGTACTGAAAATCTACAAGAAAATTGCAGTTCTCTGTCTTTATATCATAGAAAATATACGTAGCTATTATTTTGGCGCTTTAAAAAAAGAAAATTAAATTTTGCTCTTATTTTCAGTCTCCGGACAGTCTGTCCGGGAACTGAAAATGCTTTTCAATTTGAGTTTTAGTATCCGGACATCAAAAATAAAGACAAAAAATTAAGTTTTTTCTTTAAAATAATTGAAGTTTAATATTTTTAAATGCAAACTAAACATTTCACATTAGAATAGGTCAATATATACTTCGTGAATTACTTACTTTCTTCAAATGCCCACACTATTTTTTTTGCAGATAAAACTGTAACACAACCGATCTTCTAGATATCGAACCCTCAACAAACGCGCAACTCTTCGTATGACATGTTAAAGATTGCATTTTTGTTGATGTTTCAGCCTGTTTATGTGCGATTTGCCTATTAATCTCAAATAAACAACGAAGTGTCCATACACTAACGCTGTCCAGATACTAGTACACCCACCCTAAGAGTTTCAAGTAAAAAAATGTCGGGTGTAATATTTTGCAAGTGCTCCACAAGTTTGGACACAGAACCATCAATTTGGAACCATATTTCTTAATTTTAGTAACGTTGTTGAAGCGTGTATTTCATAAGGACAAAATTGGAAAGACTACTGAGCAAAAATGACACTGGCAGGTGGCATCTGGCAATTGGTTTGACAGATATAACTGTATGAATTTAGTACCTACTGGGTTAAAAAAAAAACACCTTTATATACTTTATATCGATCCGACTGTCCAACACCAGAGTCTCCGTTTTTGGCTGAACCTAACCTCCTTAAAAACGTATGTGCCACTCAAATATCCGACGACATTTACATCACAAGCCACCAATAATTATTCTCCAAATCTACGCAATACCTTTCGGAAACGAATGCAGTAGTGGAGCACCGGAATACGTCTTCATAAATCAAGTTTATCGCTGAGTGCATTCCTACTCGCTTGCCTTGAACAGGAACACCTCACTGTGCGCAAAGTACATGCCAACTAGTGGCAGTGTTTGAACTGCACAACGGTTAATAAATGCTTAACATGGAACAAATCACTTTGTTTCCAGTGGTTTGCAATTCGTCGAGCATCAGCTCCACCACTCACTGCCACTGTCAGTATTCGTTGTGGAATCAACGTTCTCTTTATCCTCTCCCATCCAATCCATCACGCAGGTGCATTCCACCTATATAGACTTAACGATTTGCATTGCAATACGTTCCAGTTTTGCATTTGGATGTAAACCACAATGGGGCTTGTGCGCCTACATCCGGGGTGCCAAAGATAAAAGCAGAAGGTAGGATTGTCTATGAATGTATTTGGCAGACAAAAGTTTGTGAGTGGCGAATAGAGATTGGTAAGCGGGCTGTCTTTTCCATGATCTGCTCTGCCAATGCGGTCATATTGTTGATATGCCATTAATCAAACGCAAATATTGAAACATTACTCAAACATTATATTGCAAAGTTGAAGAAATGTTGGTGTACTATTTAAATTACGAGTACGCTGCAGGCGGTGTAACACATAAACATATGCATACATGTAAGGCATAGCTTTAAGAATAAAGCAATTATAAAGCTTCAAGGACTCTGTATCGCAGTGATAAATGGAATGGAATTAACTCAAGGCAAAAATAAACAGGCAGCGAAACACAGCAAAAGAGCTCCTTCTTGTGGTAACAAAAATGTCAATATGTGAAATATCTGAAATGAGACTTTATTGTGTTAAAATGTGCTGCAGTAGGCAGCCAGCACATTGGTTGGTAAATGAAAATCCTCTTTAATCCCCTTTCGAAAGCCCCTATGGACATTTTCGGATCAACACTGTAAGTAAATTATAATTATTGGGAAAACTGTTTATAGAATTTGACGAGAATTTAAAACTGGTGTCCTTGTGGGTTTTACGAGGACACTGTAATTAAAATGTTCAATGGATTTTTTTTTAGTAGATATATATAAGCCCCAAAATGTCCTAAGGGAAAATAGATTTTCATATTAATTTTTTGTTTGCCAGGATTAACGGACTAATGTGTTGGCATTCAATTGTTGATTCAACCTCTCTCATCAAGTACGATTTTGCATGGCGTTGCCAGGCGAGTTGGGTTATTGAAAATATAATTCTTCTTCTTCTTCTTCTTCTTCTTCTTCTTCTTCTTCTTCTTCTTCTTCTTCTTCTTCTTCTTCTTCTTCTTCTTCTTCTTCTTCTTCTTCTTCTTCTTCTTCTTCTTCTTCTTCTTCTTCTTCTTCTTCTTCTTCTTCTTCTTCTTCTTCTTCTTCTTCTTCTTCTTCTTCTTCTTCTTCTTCTTCCTTAATGGATGCTATGATCAGAATTAAAACGATCATAACCCTCCCACTTAACTGCATCCCTGCTGGACCGCCTGTGTGGAATCGGGACCTTTTAATAATATACCCAAATACCTACTCCAAATCCAACAGTGACGAGGTTGCAGCGGGGTTGCAGGGGAAGAGCACGACCACCGATGCGCATTGCACTGTTCATATGATCTAGTTTTAGTTTCGCAACTCTAAAAATATAAATATTAGGCATTAACGGCCCATAGAGGGCCTAAAACCTAGCTTCTCCAACCACTTTCTTTGCGAAGTGGAAGGGACCTACAATTTTACGCCGAATCCAAACGGCAAATTTGAGAAGCTTCTCATGACAATTGATCCTCTTGGGCCCGACAATTTCGCAACTCTACGTCGCCATGAATCTCTTATACCGCAATTTAATCGGCCAACAATTTAGGGTACTCCACTACAAACATCGGAATACGCGAAGTATGTTGGCGTGATTCGAGATAGAAAATTAAACTGGAGCCTCAACATAAAAGAAAGAGCAAAGAAGGCAATGATAGCCTTATATGCCTGCAGCAGAATTTTCGGCAAAACCTGGGGTCCTAGTCCCAAAATTATCATGTGGCTGTATACGGCAGTGGTAAGACCTATACTCACATATGGTAATTTAGTCTGGTGGCAGGAGTTGTGCAAGGTCACCAACCTTAAGACTATGACTAGAGTCCAAAGAATTGCCTGTATTGGTACTACTGGGACTATGAGAACCACCCATACAGCGGGGTTGGAGGTAATTCTCAATCTTAAACCTCTAGACTTTTTTGTACAAGAATCTGCAGCAAACAGTGCCTTGCGGCTAAGTCAAACAGAAAACTGGAAACCCAGTACAACAGGACATGCACAGATTCTACAGATATTAACGGGTGGTAATGTATACACAGACAACATTACTCCCCAACTAGATTTTATAAGACCATTTACTGTCTCTTTTCCCTGCAGGGAAGAATGGCATGAGAATCAAGTACCAGTCCATGCAGCAACGATCCCCATCTATACAGATGGCTCCAAGATGGATACTGGCGTTGGCGCGGGTTTCTATTCCGAAATACTCGGAATATCTGGCTCGATCAGACTCCCCGACTACAGCAGCGTCTTCCAAGCTGAGGTTCTGGCGGTGACACCGCTAAACGGGTTGCAATGACGGCAATGGATGGAACCGGCCCTCGATGAGGGTGTACTTAGACCAGAGGTATGTCCATTGTGCTGCGATATTATGACAGCAATACCACATGCTGATATTACCTTCTTCATTGACAGCCAAGCGGCAATAAAATCGATTTCCGCCACGGAAATAAAATCGAAGCTTATAAGTGGCTGTCGCTAAGATGGCGCGCAGCACATTGTAAGACTCTGTTGGGTCCCCGGGAATGAAAGAGCCGATGAACTGGCAAGAAAAGGATCTTCCCTTGAATTAAGGGAGGCTGACACTACAGTAAAAACCCCACCTTGTTACCTTTAACGGGTGATTTGTGATAAAGCACTGATGGCAGCAAACGAAAGATGGAGTGCCCTTGACTGCTGTGTCATTACTAGGAAAATGTGGCCACTATACGAAAAACGATAGACCGAGAGAATCCTTCAAATGAATAAAAAGTCTTTGTCCTCTCTCACAGGTGTTATCACCGGACACAACCTGCTGGGCTACCATGCAAAGAACTTGAAACGCAGCACAGATGACCTCTGTAGAAGATGCGGGGGAAAGGAGGTGAATGAGGACAGCCCGCATTTCCCCTGTCACTGCCCTGCACTCTGTGATATTAGAAACAAGATCCTCGGCAGACATTTCTTCCAGGACTTAGAAGGACTCTCCGGCAAGTCTTTGAACGACTTGGACAAGTTCATAAATGCATCGGGATAGTTTGCAAGCCCGCTAGGTTTTTCATAGGTTTTTCATTGGTTCCAAGTAAGGGAATCATAACCTCCAGGGTATCACAAAGGGTCTACATTAACCTAAGTGTGACGGGCGAAGGACTCTCTTGCCCCGTCAACCCAGTCACCTAACCTATGGGAGGTTCGCTGTCCCTTTGCAACCCCCCTGCTTGGAGTCACTGTTGGATTTGGCATAAGCCAAACGTAAAAATTCGGCCTAATTTTGTTTGGCGTCATTTCACTCCACCGGTTGGTGCTACGTGCCTTACAGCAAATACAACAATCAACTTATTGAAGGAAACATTCGATGAACGCATAATCTCACGCAATGGACCTGTAAATTGGCCTCCAAGGTCTTGAGGATACGTAAGGTCGCTTGTCTATGCTGACCAACCAACAACAAGTGACACATTGGAAGCCAATATTATTCATGTTATATTTTTAACGACATATATCTCCTGGATATGCATATGCCCAAAAATGTGTTAAAAAACAAATAGCAGAATGTATTCTCTCGAGTGTATTCATGGTTTTGTTTAAAATCAATGTTAATATACTGCCTTAAAAAAACACCCTTTATATAGGTACCTTCGGGCTAGCCTGAAAGAGACAGAGAATTCAATTGTGAGTACCTACTGTTGTTCTGAAATATTTCAGGAAGCATGAACAAATATTGAAATAGTAAACAAAATATGTCCTCTTGAAACAGCATAGGTACCTACTTCGTCTTTAGTTGGAAAAGGAAAGTTATTTCCCTCGACCAAGAAAACAAAAACCAAAGCAAAGGCAGATGGACGCAAACATTTGCGTAAATAAAAATCAACGAACTTTTGCAAATCAACGCATTCCTTATAAGAATTTGTGTCTTAATAAGTTCCCCTAAAGGGAAATTTGCATATTTATAAAAAAAAAATAATGCTCAGTCATTTGAAATCGTCCTTCACACTAAATGAAAAATAAATAAAATAAAAATCCATGGGCAACATTCCAACGCAATTCATTCCGTTGTCCTACGAAACCAGTTTTCCCCTTAACTTAATATCCTCATTTATTTCCTGAAAAATGCCCAGTTCCATTTTTTTATTTGTGTGAACTGAAAAAAAAAAACAAAAAACAAAAAGCCCCCGAGCACGAGCGGCCGTTATTCATTTTATCAGCGTACCTATAGCTCACAGACTGGCACGGATCACAGAAAGGGGAGCCACATTGAAGTGGTCAGGTCTGTGGGTTAGAAAAGACATCATGATACGCATCACTGACGAGGAACAACGGGCATCCGTTGGTGGGAGTTTATAACAGGGACAAAAAAAAGAAGAAAAGTTCCTTGGACATTGAATTATACACTTTAGTCTGGAAAAAACAGAAATATAAAACAAGTCTTGCAAGGATGTCTGCCTAATGATAAACAGTCTATTGCAAAACGCAGCAAAATTCTTCAACATCAACACCATGAGGTGACGTTGAGGATAGAGAAAAGAAAAAGAATCTCCTGTAAATCATTTTGTCGCAGGTGGACTTTTCCAAGAACCAAGTTATATAAATTCTTCACTCGCGCATGAGTGATTTTACTTGATTACCCTGATTTTCTTTTTCTCATATTTTGTTTGTATTTGTTAACTCACCCTTGAGGTGGAAGAAGGGACTATTATAAAAATGACTGGCTATTTGACAAAGCCGGCTGAGTCCAATGGAGCTATATAACTTCGGTGCTGTGTGTGTTACTTAAGAGACAAACGTGCAGATTGATGTATGCCAGCGCACGGAGCTTTATCCATATAGATTGGTGACTTAAGTGTCCGACGACCCCTTTTTTTTCTTTACTTACCAGTTACCACAACGTGTCAGTGAGATAATTTGTGGGGTTTCTTTTTATCCTGCATGCTGTGTGCCTCGACAGTTGCGTCGAGGATGAATTACAGGACATTTCCTCAGACTGGTGGTGAGATTAATAAATAAATTCGAAAAATGCCTATAGTGAAGTTGCCTTGAGATAGATAGCCGCAACGCGGTCCCCAGCTGGCGGATTATCATGATGGAATCATTACCATTCATCTTGAATTCATCATCCTTTTTTTTGTCTTTTTCGTGGGCGAACAAATTATATTTTTCGCTTCAAAAAGTCTATGGCGCGACTTAATGTGATGGGAATATTGCTAGATGATTGTTCAATTTTGAAGATTGCCCAGGAAATTGGAGCGTTATCTATGGATGGCAAAACATCAGAGCAAAGGATAGATGGACCAGCTAATTGTCTTCAAAATTAAAACAAAATCCTCCCAACGTTTTTCTTTTTAACTTATTTTTTTTTTGTTAAATTGCTTCTCCCGGAATCGCGATGAGTAAACATTTGAGAATTTAAGGTGAATGTGCATTTCATTTAAATTTCAAAAATTAATGTATGACGCAAAAAAATACCCACACATTGCCAAACTTGTGCAAATTGTCATATTTCATCATTTTAATGATACTTCCACGAATTGAATTCAAAATGGGCGACATTTCCAGGGTTCACAGAACGCGCAGCTGACAAAGGGTCGTTGACATGACATGAGAATTTGTGTGTGTGAATTGAATTGAATTGAATTGAACTGAATGGGTTATTGATGCATGATGGATTCACAATCATGTCCTCAGTACTTTTAGCGGAAACTCTACTTTGGAATGCGCAAAACTCAGCACATGCATCATTTTTCTAGTTATCATTTCAAGCGGTATTTCGTTTGTTATTGATTGTGTTGCTTTGACAAAAACATCATCGTTTCTGTATTTTATTAAAATGTGAACTATATATATTTTGTGATAAATCAGTAAGGACTTACAAAGAGAGGATATGTCATACCTAACTTATTTTAGCGAATCAATAGGCAGATGTATACTTATTTTAAGGGTGTGGTTAGTATTATTAAAAAAAAGCTTGATTTGTATAGAGTGGTCGGGACACAATAGACCATAAGGTCGCAGTGTACCGATAAGTAGGTACTAGGTACCAAGGCTGTCACTCCAACTTAAAAGCATCATTGTTCATAGTTTTTATTTTCTGGACTAGATACCTACACTCCCGTAAAACTTGTTTAACACATTACCCTGATTTTGTTGGGAAAGCTATCCATAGTGAGGTAGGGAATGCCCATCAATACCATCCGTAGCAGCCTGGTTTTTATATTTAAAATTTGGTACTCTTGTACTGCCGGAATAATTTGCAGAAAAAAACAACAATATGGAACAAATAGGTCCGTGCCGAGCCCAAAAGGAGAAATCTATACATACCTATATATAAAATTCAAAATTTGTGTGTGTGTACGCTATAGTCTCGAAAAATACTATACAACGGATTTTGATGCGGTTTTTTTTTTGATAGATAGAGTGATTCAAGAGGAAGGTTTATAGTTAGTTAGTTAGTTAAATTGACTTTTTTTCTTTAAATATGTTACAGTTAAAGTTTAGCCTCAGTCATAATAGGTTTGGCTTATGGCCGTCTACCAGGTTGACAAAATATAAACTAAAGTTCTTTTATCAAAAATCTCCTTTTATAATTTGTTCTCTATAACAAAGTGCTGCAACTGTGTAGTTATATAGGACATCCCATCCTTTTTCTCCATTTAAAATGTTTATTGCTTCATCTTCTTTTTTTTCAAATACACTATCAGCTCTGTGTCGTGGAGTGCTTAAAGCAAGCAACTATCACGAGCAGAAATTGCCGGCACAAAAAGTGCTCTCACAGGCTCATCATTTAGTGCAGGTGTTAGTAAGGACAAACAATTAAAAATACAATAATTATGTACCTACAAAATACTAACGCAGACACAAAATAATGCAAACAATTTAAGACGTTAAAGCATTATTACGCAAAATATTTTTTAGCTTAATTTTACTAACATGCAAGTCAATCACATGATCATTTAGATTATAGATTCTACTTATGCGACTAATAGGCTCATGCTTCCCATAATTCGTTCTATTATGGGGGCTAAACAATAATTCAACACTGCGCAAATTATGGGCACCACCACGAAAATTAAAGCCAATAGACGACAGCAAGTCAGGTGCATCTATTTGACCGGATATAAGCTGCTGTAAAAAAATGATATCGCTATTAAGCCTTCGTTGAGAAAGGGGTAACATTTGAAGAAGCTTGATACGTTGACTGTAAGGAGGAAGGTTAAATGGATCATCCCATGGAAGTCCTCTAAGAGCAAATCGAATAAATTTACATTGAATGGCCTCTATACGATTTGAATGAATGTTGTAGAACGGTGTCCAAACTTGAAAGGCATACTCTAGAATCGGACGGACAAAACATTTGTACAATGACATAGAAACCTAAGGGTCATTACATTATAATGCTTCAACATCATTAATGGCTAGTATAAATAGAATTGGTCCGAGGTGACTACCTTGGGGAACTCCAGACTCAGCTGTAAAAGATACAGATAGCGATCCTCTAAATTTGACTTGATAAACCCTTGATCTAAGGTATGAATTAACCCATTTTATGAAACTTGGTGGGAAACCAAAAGCCCTGAGCTTAAACTCGATTATTTCATGGGACAGCTGGTCGGAAGCTTTAGAGAAGTCAGTGTATATGCAATCCATTTCGTCCTTATTCTCTAAGGCATTAGAACAATCATGCAAGAAACTTAACAGATTAGTGACAGTGGATCTGTTTCTTACAAATCCATGCTGTTCATTACAAATTTAATTGCGACAAAGAACTATTAACTTTTCGCAAACAATTTTTTCAAAAAGCTTAGGGATACACGAAAGCTTTGAAATAGGCCTATAATTAGTGATATCACCACTTTCGCCTTTCTTAAATACAGGTGTGATAAAAGCACTTTTCCATACATAAGGGAATTTACCAGTACTAATGGACAATTCAAATAGATATTTAAGATATGGAGCAATTGCATGACTACATTTTTTAAGAACAATCGGTGCAATGCCATCAGGACCTGATGAATAATCATTCTTCAGAGAAGAAATACATTTTAAAATTGTTTCCAAGTCAAATGAGAAGCTACTAAAACTTATTTGGGAACAGCTAGTTAGATAACTAAAATATTGCTCATCTATGTGAAGAGGGGTCACCCTAAACGACTTACTGAAATAATCTGCAAACATATTGCTTGCATCTAGCGAATCAGCAGTTGTAGAACTATTGTAAGTAAGCTTCGATGGATAACCATCGGTTTTTTTCTTGGAATCGACAAAACCCCAGAAAAGTTTGGGGTTCAATTTTAAAGAGCATTCCATTTTACGTATATAGTCAATATATAAGTTGCAGGATAAAGATTTGAATTCATTGAATAATGTGAAATAGAGTTCAAGATCTGAGTGGCAGAGACTTTTTAAATAGTTCTTCCAAGCCCTATTACGTCTGTTTCGTATCGATTTGAGCTCTTTAGTGTACCAGGGATGGGACGTTTTCAGATTCCTAGAGGATTTCACAGGAATCACTTTTTTCATGCAGTTATCCATCAAAGAATAAAAAGAACCTACTGCATCTTCAATATTAGATACGGCAGCAAGGTTAAAAATAAAGCTGTTAATTTCATCAGAAAGCCTTTGAAAATTTGCTTTCCGAAAGTCAAAAGATTGCGAACGGTCATACGAATTACTATTTTCGTACAAATGTGCGCCTAGTTCAATAAATACATCCAAGGGTGGATGATTGTTATCTATGTTAGTTATACTGAAGTGGGATTCCAGAACCACAGTACTAACAGAGTCAGAAGAGAAAACAAGATCGAGAGTTCGATTTCTGAAATTTTTTATACAGTTTGTTTGCTCTAAGTCAAAAGACAAAATGTTGTCAAGTAAAGCGAGCTCTTGTTGGGCAGAGTCAAAGGATGGAATGAAAAGAGAATCATCCTCAGAAGGTACCCATCCAATATGTGGCAGATTGAAGTCGCCTATAAGTAAGACAGTGCTGTCACAACAAGATATGTCAAAAATATGGTCTAATGCCATAGAAAGTTCCGAATACAAAGAACATAGACGAGACGATGGAATGTACGCATTAATCTTCCTCTAAGACATGTTTTCCAAACATTGATAATCGAAATTCTTTTAGAATTGGACAAACACCAAGAAAGTGCAAGACATCTTCTCTCTTTTTCATATTGCAGAGGTCGCAAAGTGTTGGTAAATTATTTATTTATTGATTTCATCAACGGAGGTACACTTGGTCCTCTAATGGATTACATACATACTTAATTCACAAATTGTTAACATACTTAATTAACCTCACCAAAGTTTGTTAAAAGCATAAGCAATTGATTTTTAAACTTATTTCTACTTATATTAGAGTGAAGATCAATGAGATTCCCAACTGAATTAGCTTCTCTTAAGCATCTAGTCATTGTTTCATTATATTCATATTGTACTCTATGCATAGGCTCAACGAAAATATTTTGATTTCTGAATGGTATCACGGGTCTTCGATATCTAATCTGTGTAAGCACAGATGGGCGATGTGGCATAAAATTTAAATGGACAAGTTCACCTCTCATTTTGAAGACAGTACTTATTTTTCAGCTGAGTAACTGTTAAGGAAATACGTTTTTTCATTTAAAAAATGGTTAAGTTTGCTGTAATAGTTCCTGAATAGTGACATAGTGACGATTCGGCTCCTTCAACATATTGGTCATACGTATGTCTGCCAAGATTCTCCAAAATTGAGTTAAATTTTTCTCTTAAGAGATGCGGTTGCTCGTTCACCTGAACTGTCTGCCATTCCTCAAAAATGTTTCCATTTGTTCTAATTATGCTTTTCAATACTACGTTTGGTATTCTGGATTCATTCATCTCTAATAATTTTAAAACATAATTGAAGTGCATTTTGAGGATGTAGAAGCGCAGGGGAGGAGTTCCAGTTTCAATGTATAGCATATAGTTAGGGGTATTTTTTGGTAACCGGAATATCCTCTTTAAAAAGTAGCGAAGACATTTTTCCACCTCATCGTAGCATTTGTAACCCCATATTTGAGCTCCGTAGAGCATTATCGAGGCTGCAGTCGAGTGGAACAAAGTTTGTTTTGCACTTAGCGACACATAATTGTTTTTGAAACAACGTTCCCAGATTGCACAGATAGCTCTTTTAGCATCAGCTAATTTTTCACCAAAGTGCGCTTTACATAACATAAAGAAGGCGTTATTAGGATACCTAGATATTTGTATCTGGATACAACTTCAATTTCTTCACCGTCTAACTTCCACTTTTCAACACGTGAGTAACAACCTACTGCATTTCTAAATACTCGTATCATGACTTTTGATTTCTCAAGATTAACAGTGAGATTCCAACATTCCTGGATAGTTTCACACAGAAATACGATATCATCCGCATACATCAATGCCGGGATTGTTACATCGCAGAACCTTATTTCACCTTTGACATCATCGGTTATATCATTAGTGTATAGTATAAAGAGTAGTGCAGTAGGAAGGTTTATATGTATTAGAAAACTTCACAATTGGACCTGTTAGGTGGCGCTGCGATCGGGTTTCAGGATTTGTTTTTCGGATACAGCTCAAATTTACGGCAATTCTTCGGAATTGGTAAGGGAGTGTTCCTGTGAATCCATACAAAAAAATCATTCAAATCACAATTTCTCGACACTTATAGGAGCTTAGCTTACGTTGTAAAATTTGGAAATTTGATGTGTATAGTTTGGGCAATGCACATAGAAAAATGTGACCGTAGTTGGACAACGGGGCGTGGCACCACCCATAGAAAAAAATCATTCAAATCGCCATTTCTTTACACTAACGGGAGCTTATGTTGTAAAATTCGAAATATGTATAATTATGTTGGATTCTGATAGGTGGCGTTGTATTCCCACTTTTGTTTATGTTGGTCGATTTTGTTGTTGACATTCAATGAGAATTGTTGCACGTAGTTAAACCGTGCGGATAAACAAATTGATTGAAAGAAAATAAAAATCGAAGTTTCTTTGTTTCTTGTTGCTGTTGGATTCAAAAAAGTAATGTGACATAGGCGCCTGCCAGACAACTAGCACCTACCCTTAGCGGAGCAACGAAGTTGCGTGAAAGGGCTAAGCAAGTCCCTCAAACCACCGAACCGATTGAGCTCAAATTTGGTATTGAAGTTTGGTCAAAATCGGTCCACCAAGTTTGACTTGGAATTCTGTTTCTTACTAAACAAAGAACCAACGACCATACCACGTCGAGTTAACCGGTTCTCGTCAGATCATCGTAATTAAACGACGTTGGGCGCGGTTAGTACGTAGATGGGGGACCGTTTGAGAACTACCGCGTGTCGTTGACCAGTCCCATCTACAGAGTTGAGGTAGATAATACATATGTGATATCACAGTGGACCTAAATTGGCCTAAGTGTGTCGGCTTCTGCCGACAGCCACATAAACCTAACCTAACCTACTAAACAAAGACATGTATTTTGTTTTTGTTACACGCAGCTACCCCGGATAGGTACAAGCTTGGGCACGGGCAAGGCCGGGCGGGTACAGCTAGTAATTTATAAAAGTAAAAATAAACTAAGATCTGCATTCAACTTCTTCTTTATCTTCCTTCTTTAACGGCGGTGAGGCCACGATCAGGATTAAAGGGATCACAACCCTCGCATTTAACTGCATCCCAACTGGTCCGCCTGTGGGGTTCGCCATTTTCATTCAGCGAGAATTGATAGTTTGGGTAATTTTGCGATTTTTATGAAATGAAATCTGATGATATAAATAAAAATTGAAGGGAGTTATGTTCGTAACAGACGGCGGCCGCACTGGACCTAATTCGATGTCCTCGTTTTGTTTTAAAGCTCGCTAATGAGGCTGGATTTGTTGATAAATTCGGCTAGGTCTTTGGGTGAGCTAACGGATATCAATAGATTCATTAACAGATCCAAATGGTATTGTTGGCTACGTGTCCTACTATGTAGTACTTAAAAAGAGTACTCACAATGCGCCTGCCTTTTTGGCCTCTGGTTGATACTTGCACAATTGCGCATACAACCCTCCTAACCTAACCTAACCTTACCTAACCTTGCGAGAGCTGACAGTATTGTCAACTGTTTCAAGGAAGAGAGGATGCGCTGACGTGTTTTTGTTAGGCAGTTACGGTCTGCTGTTTCTTCTTTTTCGTTGCCCATTCGACAGATATTGTCTTCAGCAAGTTTCGTGGCCAGGTGTTTTTTTGACCCTACAGTGCCCCGTCAGGAATCCGGTGGCTGTACGTAACTGCCCTCTGGATAGTTGTAGGCGTTGCTTTGGTCTTTTGATGGATGAGGTTGGCAGGAAATGTGTGACACTGCTTTTAGTAGGGCTGATAGGTACGCCACCCAATGGTCTTGGCATCATGAATAATGTTGCAGGTCTTTTCCTGGGAAACTCGTCTGCTTTTTCATTCCCGTCAAAGTCGCTGTGGCAAGGCACCCAGATCAGGTGGAATCTATTGGTGCTGGCTAATGTCTTGATAACCGGAGTTAATAAGGCGTGGTTAATATGTAGATGGGGGACCACTTGGGAATACCGCGAGTTGTTGGCACCTCTTGCGAACATCTGACAAGAGTATCAAATTGTCATGAGAAAGCTTCTCAATTTTGCCGTTCGGATCAGGCGTAAAACTCTAGGTCCCCTCCACTTCGCATGAAAGTGGCTGGAGAAGTTAGGTTCAGTCCCTGTATGGGCCGTTAAGTCCTAATATATATGTACTCGTATGTGTAATGACTTGAGTAGCTTGAGGTAGTCCCAGACTAGTTTTGAGGTGATTGCAAAGGCGTTTATAGCAAGCAGAGAGGGTGTAAATGAACTTGTTGGTGGTGTTTCGGTTTATATTTGCGGCGTTGTACATAATTGCAGGGTATTATCCTGACGCTTCCGTTAAATGTCATTTGAATGTTTTTTTTATATAATAGAAAAATAGTTTACTACTAATTTTGCTTTATAGGATCGTGGCACGGCAAATAATAATAAAAATTCGTTATCCGCGCTGGTTGACATTTTGTGAGAGTGCAAATAGAGATTGGGGGACATTTATTTCAACGCGCCCTGTTTGACATCATCCAAAATGCGGCATTTAGAACGTCGGCGTTAAATTCTTAAATATTCGAGAGTTGAAAAAATATGTTTGCCCGTAATTTTGCATGCCGTTTCCATTCACCTTAATTGGAAAATAAGCTATCGGGCGCTTTGCAAATTAAAAACATACCTATACTATAAAAAGTTGCATCCTTCAGTTCGCCATAAATATGTAATATCAAAAAGAAGGAGAAGCAATTCGAATACTACCTCCGTGAGAGTATTTTAAGCTCGGAAAGTTCATGTTTCCCGTTTTACTTGACCATGGATTGGTTGTTTGTTTTTCAATGGTTTTTTCTTTTGTTCCACGGATTAATAATTATTATTTATTAATAGAACTCTCAAAAGAAGTTTTTTTAATTACAAAAAAAAAATGATGCTGCCATTTTGTAGCGAACGAGGTGGATTTTAGATCGCCGTGAATTCGTTCGATTTATATGCAAATTTTTGGTAGAGGTGTTTTGAGGTGGTTGGGATTTTTTTGTGTGCACTTTTTGGGGTTATGCATTGTTCGTTGATTGGGTTATGGAAATCTGAAGAGCACAAAAAGCATTGCATGTGGTACTGAGTGAAGTAAAGTTATTGCCATGGAGAATATTTATTGCAGTCGAGGAAGTGGAAGAAATATGACTTCTTGAAGACTAAGAAAGGGTCATATTTCGAGTTTTCATTCGAAAGATTTATCTTCGACAAAAATTTAATTTAGTGCAAGTTAGTACAGTATTTCAAAAGCTTATTTATTTATTTAGCGTATAAAGTTAAACTTATTCTTACCTAACCTTAAGAACTAACGCTTCCCCAACTGGACAGAGTCTGCATATTTTCCGTGATTTGTCCGGATTCTGTTAAGAGTCGACCAGAGGTAAAACCCAAACAAGTGCCATGATGGGTTCGAGACGGTAATGTTGTCAGTTTTCGTAGAAAATTCACATTCTGATATCCATACAGAGTTCCTGTTAAACATATCATTTGCAAGTTCATCAGCGAGCTTTATGGTTGGGTGACGAGATTTTAGTCTTTGCCAATGTGACCAAACGGTAGCAGTATCTTCGCGAATGGGAAGTTCGTCGTTGGTCAGCACTTTGTTGCGCTTCCCTAAAAGGGTGTTTAGGTGGCGCAAGTGAGTTGGAGCAGTATTACTAAGCACAGGGCGCCATCGTGTTGGTGATGACCTTTTAGTGCCGGATATTAGTCGCATGGTATTGTTTAGTTGCACGTCCACCCTTTCGTTCATGAACACTATTCAGTCACACTGGAGCGCGGTATTGCACTGTAGAGTACACTAGTGCAAGTGCTGCGGTACGAAGCGTTGATATACATGTACCCAAGGTCGATCCAGCTACTTTTTGCAGGATGTCATTGCACGTCGAAAGGTCCCTGTTTCAATTCCCGCCGGGGCCAAGTAACATCTTCAGTTTTTTTCCACTGCCCCACCTCTTGCGAACGTCTGACAAACATCCAAGAGTATCAATTGTCATGAGAAGCTTCTCATATTTGCCGTTCGGATTCGGCGTAAAATTGTAGATCCCTTCCACTTCGCAAAGAAAGTGGTTGGAGGAGCTAGGTTTTAGGCCCTCTATGGGCCGTTAATGCCTAATATTAATTTTTTTTTATTCCACGTCTTGATTTTAGTTTAGCAGCCATGTTTGTTAAGTGCTGATTGTAAGTGAGGCCTCTGTCCAATGTTACGCCGAGAAATTTTGGGTTTCGACTGTTGATAAGTTCGATGTCGTTAAACAGGGCATTAAGTTTCAAGTTTGCGATTTGGGTTGTTAGGTGAAAACAGCTGACTTTCGTTTTTTTGACATACATACTTGGGAGCAGTCTCCATTGTCAAAAGTACATGTTGAGTTGCTCCAGATCTAAAGTTAGAGTTTTCTTTGTGTTCGTTGTGTCCTAATCTTGCGTAGCTATTGCCAGATCATCAGCGTAACCGAATTTCCTCGATATAGTCGCAGGGATATCGCTGATGTACAGGTAAAAAAGCAGAGGGGCAAGGACGGATCCCTGGGGAAGCCCATTGTTTAGCTTTCTTACTTTGCTTTTCCCATCCTTAACGAAAACTTGAAGAAAGCAATTTGAGAGGTTATTTATAAGGCGTTATGTCCCTAGACAGGGAACTACTTTCAGCAGCTTAAATATGAGTCCACCCTGCCAACAGTAAGAATGCAAGTATCATATCTCTGTGAAGTAGCAGCCAATACAGTATTTCTTTCGCAATAAACGTATCAACCTATTTATCCATCTAAGTAAAGGTCTTGGGTATGATTTTTGGAAAAAACGCGTGTAAATGGCAAATTGGCAATCTATTCTGGACTTTGACTTACATCCTAAAATGAAATCCGCCGGGGGAATCTCAGATCCACAATAATTTGCCTGCGTATGAGAATGTCACACTGCATTGATACGTATTGCATTTAAGTTGGGGTCATCGGAAGACGACAACAAGGACTTAGATCAAGTGCTGTAAGCGTTGTGTTGGGATTGGCATTAGAGTCAGTATTAGAAAACCTGTGAGTAGCCTTAACAAAGCGAAAGACGCTAGCGGGCATTGTCTCACTTCATGGAAGAAGTGTTTACTATCCACCTTGGCTCTGGCAAGTCGGAAATCCGCGAATCAATGC
The DNA here is from genome assembly GCA_949715645.1 of Portevinia maculata. NCBI lineage: Eukaryota > Metazoa > Arthropoda > Insecta > Diptera > Syrphidae > Portevinia > Portevinia maculata. The sequence continues at coordinate 4,018,514 of OX454528.1, read as the reverse complement.
GATGCCGTTTCGTCCGCCTCCAAGAAACATTTACATTATGCCCCAGTTGTTTGATCTGATAGTTTTGAGATGTTGATAGGACTCTAATCAGTGACGAAATCAACAAAGGATCTCAAGTCTTTCCTATGCTTTTACGACCGTCAATCAGTTTCTTCGAAAGAATGCTTGAAGCAATATCATGCCAACATTCGGTATGTTGTGGACGTAGAACATCAGTCATATTACATCTGTGAAACGATTGAGCGCCATCAATTGGATGGTTGTGGCCCAATGCAGCCTGACGATGAGCGTTTCCTGGCCAAGGCTTCCGCTCTTTCATTAGTCTGGATACCTGTGACCCAGGAAGCCAGGTTAGGGTTAAAAGCTCCAACCTATGCAGCTAAGCGATGGCTTCTTCAAACTGTTTTAAAGGTGTGCAGCTGAAGTATCTGAATATTGGGGCAGTTGTTTCGTTCGATTTTTCGAAAAAAAAAAAAATCGATTTTGAAATTCGGTTTCCAAAAAGAAAACCTCCATAGAGTGGGCGTGGTAAAAGACGTTGTAAGTGCGAATTGTTTATAGAAGCATTGTCCACTTATATATGTTCATGTTCATGTGAATTTTATTTTATTTTCTGATTTTCTACAGAAATGTATCAAAAGAAATTTATTTTAGCCCCCAAAAGTGGGCATGACAAAAGCACTGTGCGAGGACGAAAAAACTGAAGGCATTATCTACAGATACCTTATCTCATCTTCATCAACTATGACGAGAAGAGGATATTTACGTGTCAATTAGCGAATGCTTTCGAAAGCCTGTTTGAGTTGTTTCAAACAATGCACTTTATTTCCTCCTATCTACTAATAAAGCCTTACCTTCACAAATCTGACACCGATAGTCGCAAACTTCCCCAACACAACCCAACAAAATCAATATTGCAAAAGAAATTCCAACTTTCGTATAAAAAGAGACTTCACATAAAAATTTACGAAATGCATCGATACAAAGCAATCTTTAAAGAGGAAACTTACTTCTTCCAATAAACTTTCAACTAAAAAGACAGGTGTGATAGTTAGCTATTAATTTAACATAGGGCTTCAAGTTGTTGCAGCGTGTTATGTTTCAGAGAATCCTTGGAAACTTTGTCTTTTGCTTACACAATACGATAGTGGTACATACACGCCTGCTGTGCTTGAAATGTTTCCAATCAACCACGTTGGCTCCCATCTTGGCTACTTTATGCGAGCTCCCTTTTTCTCTCACCCAACCTCCTCCTGTCTGATGTTACTCTTGCACTCAGTTGCATCCTGTTACTAAAGTCCAGCCAGATGTAAAGAAAGTAAGTTTCAGAATAAAAAAAAAATGCTATCTATGCTTCGTGTGTTGGCTATTTTTTTTTAGTCAAGCGTAATATTTTATCAGTTTAAAGAAAATTGAAGGCTTGCAAGTAGAATAGAGGAGGTCGTGAAGATATTGCAAAAGGAAGCAGGAACAGTTTGAATATGAGTTATGTACCTACGTACATTGCAGTTTTCTTTGATGCTGATGCTACAAGTTGGGAAATTTGTGGGTAGAAGAAAGGATTACACTGCTATTAGTAGTGATTTAGTGCAGCTATGGAATGGAGTTAGCGCACCCATGGGTATCAATTAGGGGGTTAATCTTTTTGCCTATTATTTGGGCATCTTATGTCAAGAATATTAAAGGTTATGGAGTACTGTATGTAAGAGGATTTGAAGGAGTTCTAAAATCAGTCGTTCATTTTACAACACGGTTTGTTCCACATTAGAAAAAAGAATAAATTTCTCTGATTGAAAACGCGAACTCTTCCATTTTTATCATTTACTGTGGCAATGATGATCTGGCCTTAAGTCAACGAGGACAAAACGAAGTACTTCCTTTGAACAAACAATCAAACATCTGTTCACCGACTGGGACAAAACGTCACTGTTGATAGCAGGGACTTCGGAGTAGTAAAGGAGTTCACCTACCACGGAGTAAACATCAACTCCACAACTGACACCTTAGCGGAGATCCGACGAAGACTTACCCTAGGAAAAGTGGGTTCAAAACTCCTAACTCGGAAGACCAAGTGTAAGCTCTACAAAACACTCATACTTTCATTCTGCGTTCCGGCGCCGAGGGCTGGACAATAAGCAGAAAAGGGGATCTATTTTTGAGTTCTTTCGAAAGCAAAATACTGCGTCGGATATTTGGTGCTGTGTGCGCGGAGGACGAATGGAGGAGAAGAAACAACCACGAACTCTATGAGCTGCACCAAGAAGAAGATGTAGTCCAAAAAGCTAAAATACGTCGACTTCATTGGTTCGGCCACATCGAACGAATGGACAATAATGCTCCAGCGAAGAGGATCTTCGAATCCCAGCCAAATATTCGACACGACAAGGAAGACCGAACCTACGTTTTAAAGACCATTCCATCGCGGATGCCAGAGTGTTTGGTTTGGACAACTCGAAGCTTGGTGTCCGGGATCGCGGAGGAGGGAAGGCTGCAGTGTCTCAGGCAGAGAATCTCCACGGGTCTGGAGCCCATTAAATAAGTAAGTATGATAGCGGGCCAGCTTCCGCAGAGCGCGTTGAATTGAAGAGGATCTTTGACTCCCAGCCCCCAGGATCGGGACGACATGGAAGACCGAACCTCCGTTGGAAAGACCAAGCTATCGCGGATGTCAGAGCGCTTGGTTTCGAAATTTGGAAGCAGCGTGTCCGGGATCGCGGAGGAGGAAAGGTTGCATTGTCTCAGGCAGAGACCCTCCACGGGTCTGGAGCACGTTAAATAAGTAAGTATGATAGAGGGCCAGCCTCCGCAGATCGTCGTTGAATTGAAGGGGATCTTCGACTCCCAGCCCCCAGGTTCAAGACGACAAGGAAGACCGAACCTCCGTTTGGAAGACCAAGCCATCGCGGATGCTAGAGCGCTTGGTTTGGACAACTGGAAGCAGGTTGTCGGAATCGCGGGGGAGGGAAGGCTGCAGTGTCTCAGGCAGAGACTCTCCACGGGTCGGCAGCCCGTTAAATAAGTAGGTATAATCGAGGTCCAGCCTCCGCAGAACGTCGTTGAATTGTACAGTTCAATAAAATTCACCTTTAATAGTCCTTGTCCTTGCATACATACGATCAGACCGATCTGCTGGTGAAGTCATTTTCCGCGTTCTACCATCTTGTTAAATTGTTCTCAAGAAACCAAAACCACGAAAACGAGGGATAACCCGAGAAATATCCGAATGATCAATTTTGAGATTAATGTTCTTGGTACATCTCATGCAGCTCGCGGTTGTATCTAATGTGCTTGCGTTCCACAAGGTTCTTTTTTGTCTCAAACTCTCTTTCTCATTTTTATAAATGATCTCCTGTCTGTAACTTCTATACCAAATCATTCCTTTGCTGATGACAGTACCCTCAGCTTTCCATATTCGATTCCGGGTGTGGAACTGGAACGGCAACGTATGTTGAGCTCATTGTATACCGATCTTGTAGAATAGTTCAATAGGGTATAAACAATAGTGTGGGCTTCCAAAACACAATGCTGTTTTCTGTCAGTAAAGTGAAGCCTCAATTGTCTGCCATTATCCATGAATGGTGCTTGCATCGCTAAAACCGAAAGACTTTCCATTCTCGGTAGGTGTGTTAAGGACAACCTTCATTGGAATGATTCATTTGACACATTCGATGTCGCCAACAACGCTGTGAAATGTCTGGGCACCCTTAAGGGTGCAAGAAAGATGTCACCCCTTCTGATCTGACTACAATTTATAAGGCATTTATTCGGCCTTAGCTTGAGTACAACGCTCATTTATAGTCTGGTGCACCAATAACCTATTCAAAGATGTGTGACACAAATCAAAAACGCACGATAAAACTTATAGGCGATCGAGATATGGCGAAATCGCGTGACCCTCTTGGTTGCTTAATCGCTGTTAAAGCGATATTTCCACCATAAGTGCTCAAACGAAATAGCCAGCTGCATTTCACCCCTACAACATTTTAACCGCAATACCCGTCATGCCATGAATGCACATCAGTTCACCCTCGAGCCTTTTTTCGTATGTACAGTGAAATAGCCTTAGCCGTTTAACACGAATGTGAAATGCCTTTCCCCGCTTTGTTTTTCCTTCCCATTATAATTTACAACATTTCATTTAAACAAAAAAGAAACTCAGCGATTGCCTAAATTTATGGCACAATAGGTCCGTTCGCGTACTTTATGTGTAGAAAAATTAAAACTGTCAAATCTCCAAAATCGAGAGAGAATCCTCTCATTTCAAAGAAAAGTACGCGAACGTTTTTGTGTAAAAAGATGAAAAACGTCAAAGTTTAGCTTGAAAAGAAGCAATCGCTGTTTTTTTTTTTTGCTGGCAAACTTATAGGATGTTCATTTGACAGTTTTAATTTTTTTACCAGCTGAAATTCTGTGTGAAGAAAAATTAACAAAAGTTCATTTTTCTTTCGTTCATCTTTTTACCATTTCGTCTGTACGCGAACGCGTTTGTGTAGTTTTTCACGAAAGTTTATACATATAAATTTACGTTTGCGTATTAGTTCGCGAACAGACTTAATGAAACTCCATTATCAATCTATTAACTCCACCATTCTGCCCCCTCAGTTATTTTCCCATTGAAACGTTTGCGACGACTTCATCCTGTATTCTGGTTCTCTTCAGACTTGTTGACTTGTTATTGTCGTCTCTCGAGTTATTTTAAGTCAATAGGCATCTGTAACCTTGAACAAAGAGTATATTTCGCAGTCCCGCACCCCAAATTCGAAACACAAAACAGAATTCTAAATAACACTTCCAGATACATGTTCGACAATTGATAACATCACTTAAATATCCTTGTTTCCTGTCAGAACCAGCAAAACTCAAATTGAATCGCTCAGGTGCTTTTACATTATTTTTTTGTGCATTTTCATGGGCGCGTGTCGAACGCCCACCCGTCCCTCCTTACCGGAGCACATAAAAAACATGAATAAAACGAACAAAGTAACTCAAGTGACTTGTACGTATACACATAACGAGAAGCGAAGAAAAGAAATTCTGATCACACAGGATTCATGATTCTTCGTTTTTTATGAAGGATTTATGTTTGCTCCTTTATACTTTGTTGGAATAAAAATCAGAAGGTAAAATAAATACACCAAGAGAGCTGTCAAAATTGACTGTTATGTATTCAGGTATGCATGTACTTTTTCCTACAAGGATAGCACGTATCTTCCTTCGCAATGAATGCAAGGGGATATTGTAACTCTTAAGCGATTCGCCAGCAAGCTTGTGATGCTAGTATTGAATGGGTAAGATTGGCTCCTAATAAACAAATCTCTAAGTCTTTCATGCTTGACAGTGGTAGACATGGCAGAACATGAATTCTGGCAGCCGAATAAAATTTACCCCAACCAAAATTGAGTATTTCTTCTTTGAAAGGGGTTAAAGCTCATAGCCCTCTCGACAACGCAGTATATAGAAACGCTTAGTTTTTGAGCAGGTGTGTCAGATTTGTGGTTTTCTTTTCCTTCCTGGAGGATATGGATTTTTAGTTTTTTTCTTGTAGTTTTTACGCTCATGGCAAAGATTGGCTTCTGAGTGGAATGGAATTTATGAAAGATACATCGGTTATAATTATGTGGTTATATTGATGTGGCGATTTATTGCCAAGCTCAAAGCATCCGATGGAATGGGTAGTAGTTAATGGATGACAAATTTGCATTCAGAAAAGGTAAGTCCGGAAGTGCGAAGCAGTGGGATGAACTTTCTATTACATCAATTTATAAACTGTTGGATTGTTTGAGTTGATTGAAAGTGGTATCAGTGGAAAATAAAGAGAACGAGACAGAAAGTGGATTGTTTTATGTGGAGAAGTCAAAGTCCGAGTAACTTTAACGCAAGTTTACATTGCGGTGCACTTACAAGGAAAGAAACGTTTTTACTACATAAATATTTCATTTATTATTTATTTAATGGCAACGAAAGATAATAGCCTGGTCCCATTTCACAAGGGGTTAAGGCTCCAACTCCAATACGGAAACCATCAAAACCTCACTTGAGGAACCTGGTTCGCCACAGTTTCTGACAAACTGGGTGGGGACAATGCTCAAAAGCAGATCAATTAATAGCAGCCTTGAGGACTGTGTGGTTCAGAAGCACTTTAAGTGCGGAACGTCATTAGGTGGTGCTCTCTACTCTTCTGTGGAACATCTTAATCGACAAGATTATTAAATCCCGGACCAGCAAAGGCACCATAGTCATGTCAATCACAGGAAATTCCTTTCCACTATTAGTGAGATTCTGGAATCTGCGCTATCAGAACAATCAAGATAAACGGATGACAACGAACTTGTGATCAACCCCAAAAAGACCCAGCTGATCCTGTTTACTAAGAAATACAAGATACCTCTATGGAATATACCGAAACTAAAAGGTATTCGCCTAAATCTCAGAAACGAGGTTAAGTACCTCTGCGTTGTTTTCAATTGCTAACTAAACTGGAAACGAAACACCAAAGAGAAAATGAAAAAGGGACTGAATGCCTTTCACGCCTGTAGGAAAGCTTTTTGGAGAAATTGGGATTACAGCTGCACATTGTACACTGGTTGTACACCTTGATTGTAAGACCCATTCCTACCCTATGGCTCGGTCATTTGGTGGGAGGCGGAGAACACCAAATCCTACATTTGAATAAGGTACAAAGGATTACTTCTCTGGGGATAACTGGTTCTATAAAATCCACTACCCAACTGGGTCTGGAAACATTACTGAACCTACAAGTGTTGGATCTCTGCACGAAGAACGTGGCAGCCAAATGTGCCCTCAGACTGAGAGATGTCAAAATTTGGAGGCCGTGCACCTTCGGACACTCCCTCATACTGGACACTTAATCAAATGGGTGGGGGGGGGGGGGGCTCATGCCACTAACTGATTATGTGAAACCCAGATATGACTTTAATAAGAACTTCACAGTCTATATACCTGCTCGACATGACTGGAATCCACCCATCGCGGTCACCAAAGGTTATTCTACCTTCACAGATGGCTCAAAAACGGAGAAGGGAAAAAAAACAGGAGTCTTCTCAGCGACACTTATTATCAACTAGTCCTACCGACTGCCAGTCTACTGATGGTTTTTTAAGCTCAAATCTAGGCGATTTAGAAAGCAGCGCAGAGAGTCCTAACGATGAAACTTCCAGCAATGGAATTAACTATCTACGTGGACAGTCGGCAGCTCTTAAAGCGATCAATTCCAAGATCTAAACGCGAAGTGTGTCAAAGAGTGCCTCCTGGCACTCATAGCAGTAAGCTATCACTCGGTGCTACTCTGCTGGGTTCCTGGGCACGTTGGTGTGGCAGGGAACGAGACAGCATATATGCTGGCCAGATACAGCTCTGATATATCCCTACTTGAGGCTGACGTGCAGGTACTGCCTGCATAAACTACAGCTTAGAGCTTCATCGAAGGTATCACGTTAAGACTAGCTACGGAAATATGGGACAACACTTCAGATTGTGGCATAACTCGTAGTCTTTGGCCCGTCATTGACGAAAGAGATCTAAGTCCCTGATGGCCTTTGATAGAAACCAAATCCGTGTGCTCGTCGGGGGTGTTAAGCCGCCACTACATAGTCGGGGACATGGCAAGAAGGCTAGCGATCCCTACAAATGACTTTTGCAGAAGCTGCAGAGATGGGAAAGAAACAGAATCTGTGAAACTTCTCCTGTGCCCGGCACTCCAGGAACTACGGTTTCCCTACATCGGGCACCGTTCTTTGACTGCTTGGGCTACTTATCAGAGATACCTGTAACAGATATAAATCGATAGATCCAAGTGGTTTTGTTAGTTACATCTCCTACCATGTTCTACAAGGGTTCTAACAATGGGCCTTTCTTCTTGGTATATCCCATTAGCTCTGACGGGTGAAGACAGACAAGGTCACTCCCGTCAAGTTTAGGGAAAATTCGAGCAAGATCAGCTCTGACCAACGCATTCGTGGCTTCATCACTACAGCAGAGGACAAAGCTTCCATTTGTCTTGATGATGCGCTCAAACGCCTTAACTCGCCTCCTCACAGCGTCCTTCAAGGCCTTGTCCAGAACGCAGATGTTTTCCGCAGTATATTTTCTCAGGTGATCACCCGCTAAAAGAACCGCCAATCGCAAGTCAGACAGAGCCGAGTCCGTGTAACTCTTCTTTGGTATGGGTGGTCCTGGCATCATTGCAAGTGCAAGACCTCTTTGTGGCCTTGGCTGCTTTACCAGCTACCTTAGGTGTCCCCTTAACCCCTCTTGTGTCCGTCACCTTCACAGACTTCTCTGTTTCAGTGACCCTCTCTAAGAGATTGGAAGCGGTCAGATCAGAGGCATTAGGTACGGGGCCAGCAGGTTTGGGGTCGACATTTACTGCAACCCTACTCTCCGCGTCCACCATTCCTCCTCGCTTCTTCCTCTTACCACGCTTCCGTTTCCTTCGCTTCCTACAGCCTGATTTCTTGGTGGTTTCAACGCTAGCCGATTCGCAGAGCTCATCAGACGACGAATCCTCAGAGGAGCAGCCGTAAGGAACCTTCTCACATTCTTCGGCTTTTTCCTGAGGGCCGCCTGCTTCCTGGAAGGGCCGCAGAGGGGAGCATCGCTGGACGTGCCGGACAGGAAATCCCGTGCTCGCTTCGTCAGGCTCTCCGTGCCCGCGTCATTCACAGGAGTAGTAGCGGCGTGATCCTTGGGCAGGGAAGCCCGCTCAGAGAGACTCAAGGCCACATTTATAGCGTCCGAGCTCCTCTTAGCAGACTCCCCACAGAGTTCGCTCTTACCAGCAGTCGCATCCTTGTGCCGGCCAGGATCGGCCCGTGCACTGGGTGCATCCGCCAGCTTGAGCTTCGAGCTTAACCTCGTGTCAGCGCTTAGCGCCGGAGTAGCAGTCGTCTCGTCCTGGCTTCTGGGTGATACTTACACGAATGTGTATGCAACCCTCCTAACCTTACCTAACCTAAGGCTTTAGCATAACAGGAATTTAGCCTCATAAACCTCATAAAGGTATAAAGTGAATGAAGGAACTCAAATGTTTTTTCAGCTGATATATTGAGCTGGACCTTGTATCATCAACGATCTGTGTTTGCTTCACGAAGAATCAGAGATACCGATTGCTGCAGTAGCCAAAGCCAGACAGTCCCACAAGGAAAGATACCAATTAGTCCGTTTACATGAGATTCATTTCGGATTCGATTCGAATTGAATCCCATGTAAACTCAAATCGAAACAGAATTGACTCGATTCCAACAGGGACTTAGCTTTATTTTAATTTCAAACCTTTGAACGCGAACTGATTCAATATCTTACCAATTTCAACTCGAATCAAAACAAATATATTTTCATCTTTTCTATTTCGCATTGAACATTTAATCGTTTTTAATTGCAGGACTCGTCAGTGCCCTTCGTGATGTTAGTGTCAATATTCCGCATGCTGTTCGTCGTAGTGAAAGAGCCATTCTCAAGTGCATGTACGACATGGAAGGCGATAGCCTGTACTCCGTCAAGTGGTACAAAGGACGAAGAGAATTTTATCGATATACCCCGAAGGAAAATCCAGCTATGAAAACCTTTCACATTCCAGGAATAAAAATCGATGTAAGTCAAGAATAAATTTTGCCCCCAAAACACTTCAACAACAAAAACAAACAAACAAACAAAAAAAAAACATGAAAACTCCTTCTAAAAACCACTTAAATTCCAAGTGCCAATTCACTCTCTAAAAATTCCCTCAAACCCCACAATAAAACCCGAAACCCTACCCAACTCTACGATGAAAAGAATGCAAAACGCGCCTAAGCCATTGTTTTAAGAGCTAAAGTTTTCACCTAAAATACACATTTTCATACTCAATTGTGTAACAGGCGGCTTTTTCATACCCCTTTTCGAATCTTAATTACAAGAAAAATAGAAAGCGTTCTCGCTCTCTCGCTGCTGAGAGGGAGCATTATGTTTTGTTCCACTTAAGGGCCAATAAAATTGAACTGAAAATGCCACTACTACAACTGTCATCTTTTCGCTGCCATGTTATGCCGCTTTACAAAGTTCAAGGACTCGCTCTTTCGCTGGGCAAACACATTTGAATTTTGGTTGCGATCCCGGTTTCTGGAACTGAAAACGATTTAAGTTTTGTGACTAGGACGTAAATGGTGGTTTTTGCAAGAACAGTGGTTAGTTGGGTCTTACTTGCTTCCTGATGACGATGAGTACTGAGTTAGCAGTGGTGCTAAAGATATTTATGACTGCAGCTAAAGAAAAGTTGTAATTTGCGTTAAGAGCTTCTTTCTGGGGGAGTAAATTTTTTCGGTATTTCCCAGCGAAAAGGATAGCACAGGAACCGCAAAGTAATAGCGCAGTCAGTTAAAGTAATCATTTTAAGTAAGGGTAAATAAAGTCGCTGTATTTAAGGAGGCATTTTTTTCTAACATTTTTGAGCGAACATGAACGAACTATTTGTGGTCGTGTATTAAGTACTCCATTTTGAGGTTAAAAGACCTAAAAGTGGCAGTGACATTAGGCATTTAATGCCCACCGAGTACTGGCGCCTTCCCACAAGTTTTCAGTTACACTGCGATATCTACTGAATATCTAAGTAATGTTTTAAGTTACCATTTTGTCAATTAAAGATTCATACTAAATAGGATCTACTAACAGAAGAGATGCGATGTCATAGTTTGACCGACCCATAAAGGCCCTGAAGCCTCGTATCTCCAGATATGTTTGTGTGCGGAAGTGGCTTACAGTTTTGCCAGATATGAGAAGCTTCTCATGACAATAAGTTATTTTTCAGACTTTTACAAGTGGTGGGGTATAAAAAGTAAACCTTAAACACATTTGGTCGCAAAATGATTTTGCTCCTTCTCCCTTAAAGACGGTGATGATCAAGATTAAAGGGTTCATAACCCTCCCTATTAATTGCAACACTACTGGTCCGCCTGTGGGATTCGCAATTGCGACTTTGGAAAATAACGGCAGGCCTCTCTATTTCGAATCCTTTCGTCGCTGAGGTCAATCAAAAGCGATTTGTATAATACAGAGTTTTAACGCCTACCTCTCCTTCGTGTTTGTATTGGAACGTTGATTGATATTGCCTTTTAGACAGAGTTCGAACGATCTCTCCTTTGAATATGACAGTACCAACTTAGCCGGTCACGCTCCATTTTCTTCAAGATAGGTTCTTTGACATGAAGGCTTCCTCGGCTCTTGGAACTTCATATTCGTTCAACCTACACCTGCTGTCATGCGAAGCATCTTCATTTCAGTTGCCGTTATTTTGCCCTCATACTTTTTGCACGCTCTCCAACATTGTAAACCGTATGTGAGCGCCGGGTGTAGAGCCTTGCTTTCAGCTTTGGGGTCCGTCACTTTTCCTTCAAGCAGAAATTTAAGGACTGTAATAATTATCAAGGGACTTAAGACGCTTTCCTGTTGTCCACCGACTTTGAATGTGAATTCCTCGGTGACGCCAGTGGCGCATCTTACTCTTGCCTTTACACCCTCATAAATGACCATCTGTACGTAGGTTTCTGGAATGCCTCGTAGTGCCACCCATAACAGATCCTTTGGTTGTCTATCAAATGCCTTTTCAAAATCAACAAACACTCTACGCAAACCCTTTCAGGAGTCACGATGTTTTCCCATCTGATCCTTCTACTTTGGATTGCATCTGTGGTTGATTCAACCGGAACAAACCCGCACTGGGTTTCAGATAGCCGTATTTTTGTCCGCATTCGGCTATCTAATACCCGCTCAACGATCTTCGTGGTGTGTGACATCAACTAGATTGAACGGTTATTACCACAGTCTAGCGTATCGCCTTGTCCTTTGTACAAAGGAAGAAGAAAACCCCGCCACTGGTAAGGCTCGCCTCTCATCAGCTTAGAAATAAGAATCATGAGCCAATTGGACCCGATGTCTCTCATCTTTTTATAGAACTCAGAGCATATCTCGTCCGGCCCAACTGCTTTCCGTTTTTTGGAGTCTTTGACTGCCTTCCTAACTTCTTCGACAGTAATATCGCATACATCTTCATTGTTAGGAACAGCTCTCGGAAAATATATCCAAGGAAAGTGTTCATTTAGAAGTCCTTCACAATACTGTTGCCAGCTGTGTAGTATTTTTTCGTCGTCCACAAGAAGCAGCCATTGAGCATTGTAGATAAACTTTGGGTAGCGGATTTCCTGGGAATTTCTCTTTCTCTGAGCGGCTATTATGTTCGTGGAATTTCGTGCATAATTCATTTATTTATTATTTGTTTTGTTTCAAGCATAGCTATCATTTTTTATTTATTTAAACCGTCTGATTTATTCAGTATCCAGAAACCACCTAATGAAAAGAAGTCTTATAGACCCATATCGCTTCTTCCAATAATTTCCAAAGTCTTTGAGAGGATATTACTCAGACGCTTACAACTAATTATAGAAGAAAACCATCTCATACCTGACCACCAGTTCGGGTTCAGAAGCAAACATTCAACGATTGATCAAGTGCATCGGATAACTGACGTAATTGAGAAAGCTCTCGAAGAAAATAAAATCTGCTCTGCCATATTCTTGGATGTTTCGCAAGTATTTGATAAGGTGTGGCATAAAGGCCTTAAGCCCAAATTAAGACAAGTTCTCCACAAACAGTTATATAAAATAATAGAATCTTATTTACAGAATAGACTCTTTCGTGGCAAACACGGAAACGAATACTCAGAATTTAAGAAAATAATGGCAGGAGTGCCGCAAGGAAGCGTTCTTGGGCCACATTTGTACCTGTTATTTATTTATTTATTTATTTCATCAATTGATTCAAGATCTGCTGATTACAAAAAACAAAGTTACAATACATTAAAATAATAAATTAATAAATACTTCAATAGTTATATACAAATTTCTAATAGTTTTGTTTTGAAAACATTACATTGCATAACTTTAAGGAACGCGTAATTGGTTCATTTAAACCGTAGTTTGTCTTACTATTACGAAAAAATCTTGGCACATGAAAAGGAATTAAAGAAACAAGGTCGATAGATGTGATTCTATAGTCCAAAATATCTTTTATGAACATAACGCATTGAATTTGCCTACGACATTTAAGCGTTTTCAAATCGATGAGAGAACATCTCGAATTATAGTCAGGCATAGAACCAACCCAATTTAATTTTCTTAATGCATACCTCGTAAAACGTTTTTGAATTCTTTCTATCCTCATTGTTCCAATTGCATAATATGGTGACCAAACAACACAACCATATTCCAAGACTAGAACAACAAGAGACAAGAATAATGTTTTTAGCGTATATGCATCCTGGAAATCTTGTGAATTTCTTTTTAAAAAACCTAATAACGAGTTACCCTTAGAGACAATATAGTCAATGTGTGACCTGAAATCCATTTTCGAATCGATATAGACTCCAAGATCTTTGATAAAGTCAACTCTAAGAAGTTTCAAATTATTAAAACAATAATCAAATTTAACGATAGACGCAGAACTAGTAACACTTAAAATTTTGCATTTCGAATTATTCAATTCAAGATGGTTAAAATTACACCATTCCAAGAAATTGTTTATGTCTTCCTGCATAAAAATACAGTCTTGAGACAAAGAAACCGGGAAAAACACTTTGACATCGTCGGCATACATTAAACAACTGCAGTATTTCATAACATAAGGCAAATCATTTGTGAAGATGATGAATAGAAGTGGACCTAAATGACTTCCTTGTGGAAGACCCGACTCAACTTCTATTAGTTTGGATGTATAATTTTCAATCTTTACTATTTGTTTCCTCCCAGTTAAATAAGATTTCAGCCACTTAATAAAACATGAATTGAAACCTAATCTATCTAATTTCTGTAAAATAAGACCGTGATGTACACGATCGAAAGCTTTAACAAAATCTGTGTAAAGAACATCAACTTGTTTGCCCGATTCCATTTGGTTGCAGCAAAAATTTGTAAAAAGACTTAAATTAGTGCAAGTTGATCTACCCTTCAAAAACCCGTGTTGGTACTGGGATAAAGTTTCCTTAAACGAAAAATATAGTTTTTGGGTTATAATTTTTTAAAGCAATTTAGGAATGGCGGAAAGCTTAGAGATGGGTCTGTAATTTTTGACTAAATGTTTAAGTCCATTTTTAAATATTGGATCAACAAAGGAAATCTTCCATTCATCCAGAAAAACACCATCTTCTAGGGATTTATTGAAAATGCAAGTGATCACATAGCTCAAGGAAGTTGCGCATTTCGATAATAACAACGGAGAAATTTTATCATATAGGTACCCAGCTTTTTCGGTAACATCAATATCGTTCAAATTTATGCAACGATAGTGTTCATTAAAGTTAGAAATTGTATCACTGTGGTAGGATGTTTGGAAGAACTCCGCAAAGAAGTTACAAGATGACTCTAAATCATTAGATATTTTGTCATTGTATTCCATACTTTGCGGGAATGACGAAACTTTCCTTTTAGAATTAAGGAATATCCAAAAAGATTTAGAATTTCTTTTAATGTTTGATTCTGTGTTAATAACATATTGCCCGTATAAAAACTTGTTTAAAAAGCCGAACTCTTTTCGTAACTGACGAAATATTACGTAATCATCGGGGTTATTGTTAGATTTATAACGCTTAAAGGCCTTATTTTATTTATTTATATAAGCAAGTGCTAAAGCCCGTATGGACGTATGGTATACAACTATGGGGTTGTACCACTGAATCAAATATAAACACATTACAAACTTTTCAAAATAAAGTAATAAGATCATTCGTCAATGCACCGTGGTACATTCGAAACGAAGATCTCCATAGAGATTTCGGAATTCCCACGGTTAAGGAAGAAAGTAGATATTGCGCTCTAAAGCATAGAAATCGTGTAAAGGGACACATCAATAACTCTATCCTATAATTCATTTAACTCCCGATACAGGCCCAAACCTCCAGATCACAAAAATGCAACAACACCAGTATTTGATTGGCCGCATTCAAAATGGGGAGGTTTGTCGTTATTTTCTGAGGTCAAACCGGTGAACCCCAGCAGACCAGTAAGGATACAGCCAAATGGGAGGGTTATGATACCTTTAGTCCAGATAATATCCTCGTCGTTAACGAATACGAAGAAAACTGTACTGCACTCAACAGCCAAGAACGCTTCCTTCGGGAGGAGCACTGACATTTCCATACATTTCACAATCACCCCCTCTTCTGCCAGTCAATTTCCACAACAAAAAAAAGAAAGAAAAAGTCTGTAAATAACGGTGAATCCTTCTTTGTGCTCCCTGATGCGTAAAATGTATCCATCTCAGCCGCCCATATTCGTCTGGTGGCCAAAAGTTTTATAAAATACAAGGACTTCTGGTACCGTTTACTAGCCAAAGTGCAAGAATATTTCACTGGCAAAATTCCCAGAAAACTTTCATCACACCACACACAGTCAATGGCTGAAACTTTGTCACTTCCTGTGGCTGTCTGGGCCCTTTCATATTGCAGACTCCTTTGCCTGAAAAGTGTGAACAAAAAATGTATAGGCGAACAAAAAAGCTAAATGGTAGAATGCACAAAATGCATCAGACCGTTTATCATCCAGTACACCGAATCTCGAGCAGCATAGTAGTAGAACATATACAGGGATAATAATAATAATGATGTTGTACGACACAATGTCACTGTCTTTTAGCCAAGGAATTTGCTCCCTGTTTGGGGTGTGTGTAGGAAAATAATGTTTGGGATTATATTGTTTCTGATTACTGCTGACTTAAAGAATATGTTATTAAGACACGGCAAAAAGGGACATATCTACAGTACACATCTCATTTCCAAGGGGATAGCATTAGCAGTTTGGCTGCCAAGGTAATACAACACTTTTGGCTGACATAACACGATACCACATAATTTTATGTCTTAAATTTCGTTGACTTTTCTTGCCGATAATTGCTGTGACAAATTTCCCATAGGAACACACATAACCTAAATAGAAAAACCCCTATTACCAGGATATTTCCTCCATTACATTAATTACATCACTGAGCAAATTATCCTTATTCGGCTTCCTTAATATGTAGTTTGAAAATTATTACGTTTCGCATAGGTTAACTTTCTGTGACGCGCCTACCAAAGCCCACAATAACCGTTGTTGTTCAGCATCCTTGTGTCTGAATTACTCACCAAAGGAGAGCGCTAACGGGACACTCCACAGAACACCAAGTGAACTTAGCAAAAACACGAAAAACAAAAACAACATAAATGGATATAACAATAATAAACGAAATACAATGGCTGCGTAGAGTGAGTACAACAAAAAGGTCCTTCCAACGGAAAAAGCAAGACCAAAAACTAGATTCCTTCAAGTGGATTTCTGCTGTACTACACTACACTTCAATTTCAAGTGATGTGGTCGTGCAATGTCCTTTTTTTAGTGCCGGCGGCAATACCATGCTTACACAATCTGACAATCTGTGGGTAATTACGTAACTCATGAGCTTCTGGCATCCGACCAAGAATCATATGAGAGGGCTAAGGTACGATATAGGTACTAGTTTTTTTTTTTTGAAGGAGTAAAGAGTCCTCGCCCGCCGATGCGGTTGCTTTTTGATGTGAGCACACTGCAGGAACAAAAACTCATGGTAATTAGTCGTGGCCGTAGTGTGTAGGTGTATGTTCGACCGTCACAGAGAGAGGGGAGTGGGTGTGAAGTCGAGAGTGTGGGCGTTTTGTTTACTTTCGAGTGAGTTTCGGCGTACCTACATTTATGTGGTTAATTGTGAGCGGAATGGGGCAGGATGATGGTGACCGAATAGTCGAATGGATGACGTGACAACGAATATAGCGTGATAGATAAACTTTAAAAGCCAGGACCCACATGTGTGCATGCATAAGCAAGTACCTAGTAGTAGTGCAGATTTAAGCAAGCGCGGTTTTTCCAGGTGGGCAACTGTTTACCTTTGAATAAAGTCCGATAAGGACCATTGACCTTTGGCAGAGTAAACGTGACTAACCGTGCTGAGCAGGACAAACTGTTCATCTAATCTGATCATGACCAACTTGACAAATTCCATTACCTTCTGACCGCAGTATCCGAAGCCGAAATCAAACCAAGTTATTAGTGGCGAACCGCAGTCGTCAAACAAACCTTAAATGCCGCCAGTAGATAAGCAATTCAACTGCTGCAATTCGCACTAAAATAAGTTAAGGACTTTTGTTTGAAAAAAATCATCTATGTGTAGATCAACGTGATGTCATAGCCACGTTTGCTAGTATAGAGAAGGAAGCGGCGAAAATGGGTCTAGCAGTAAATGAGGGTAAGACTAAGTATATGCTGTCATCACGAAAGGACTCACAACATCGACGAATTGGACAGAACGTCACAATTGACAGATATAACTTTGAATTAGTACGGGACTTTGTCTACCTCGGCTCCGCTATTAACTCTGACAACAATATCTCGTCAGAAATTAAACGAAGAATTACTCTTGCCAACCGCTGTTTCTTCGGGCTAAGAAGGCAATTTAGTAGTAAAGCCCTCACTCGAACTACTAAGGAGATCCTATATAAGACCCTGATCATCCCAGTCCTGCTCTACGGCGCTGAAGCATGGACCGTATCAAAAGCGGATGAAGAAATCCTTGGTAGATTCGAGAGGAAAATTCTTCGAAAAATCTTCGGTCCCGTTTGCGTTGACGGGCTATGGAGACGAAGATTCAACCAAGAACTATACGAGCTGTACAGCGACATGCCCCTGGTCAAAAAACTCCGCATTGGACGTTTAAGATGGTTAAAACATGTAGCACGAATGGACACCAATACTCCGGCTCGCAGAGTCTTCGATTCCCAGCCAGACGTCGGACGCAGTAGAGGAAGACCTCGCCTTAAGTGGCGCGCACAAGTGGAAACCGACCTCAACCAACTTGGAGTGCGCAACTGGAGGCAGTTAGCTAAGGACCGGGCTAATTGGAGAGGCATGTTGGTTGAGGCCCAGGTTCATTCCGGACTGTAGCGCCACTTAAGTAAGTAAGTAAGTATGTGTAGGTACATGGCTACAGTAAGAGCTCGCTAAGATGAACTATTCGAACAGATGGAATCTCGCAAAGATTACCGCAAAATTTGTAACATGAAAGGGTTCTGGCCACTTACAGCAGTGGCGGAAATGAAACCCAGATTCATTACCATTTGGTAGCACAGGATATGTGGAATTCCCTACAACGACCTTACTTGAATAGAGCTTCAAAATCACATTATCAACACGGCAAAGAAACATGGTGGTGAACAGATGAAACTAAAGCATTACTAAGTGAAAAGAAAGCAGCATTCAAAACTTGCTCAAAGTGCTCCACTCGAATTGATATGCAGGTTCGCGTTATGATCAAATTCAAGCAAAGTGTGTGGAGGGCGTGTGTCAGAAGTTATAAGAAATGTCTTCTCCGGCTGCTAATAGAAACCATTCTATCCACGAACACCGACAAACTGCTTGAGCAGGGGCACGACCATTTAAAAAAAAATCGCTCAGAGAAGGAGAAATCCGCTCGCTAAATTTCATCAGCAATGATAAAGGGCTGCTTATGGGGATGACAAAAAAATACTACACAGGAGGCAACAGTATTGTGAAGGACTTCTAAATGAACAATTTCCTTAAGATATATTTTCCGAGAGCTGTTCCTAACGATGAAGAAGTACACGACATTACTGCGGAGGATGTTAGCTAGGTGGTCAAAGACTCCAAAAAACGAAAAGCAGTTGGTCAGATACCCTTTGAGTTCTGAAAAAATATGGGAGACATCGGGTTCAAATGGCTCATGATTCTTATCTCCAGACTGATGAGAGTTGATCCAATGCCCAACCAATGGAGGGAAAGTTTTCTTCTTCCTTTGTACAAGAAAAGGCGATACGCGAGGCAATTATCGTTCAATCAGGCTGATGTCACACACCATGAAGATCGTTGAGCGGGTATTAGATAGCCGAATGCGGACAATAATATGACTATCTGAAGATCAGAGCGAGTTTGTCGCAGGTAAATCAACCACGGATGCAATCCAAAGTAGAGGGATCAGATGGAAAAACATCGTGAATCCTCAGAGCATATGGTGTTGGTTTATTTTGAAAAGGCCTTTGATAGACAACCAAGGGATCTGTTATGGGTGGTGCTTAGACAACGAGGAGTTCTAGAAACCTACGATCATGGACATGTATGAGGGAATTCAAACAAGAGTAAGATGCAAAGTTGGCGTCATCGAGAAGTTCGCAATAAAGTCGGTGTACACCATGAAAGCGTCTTAAGTCCCTTGATATTTATTACAGTTCTTTATTATCTGCTTGAAGGAAAAGTGACCGACTTCAAAGTCCATCAATTTATTCAATGGAGCCATCAGTATCAAGTATAAAAGGTCCCTGCAACGACCACTTGATGTATAGAGTATAGGTGGCAGTTTTGCAAGGACATGGGTGTCGCATTAGTCCGAAAAAAACAGAAGACTTGTGCTGCCTGTTCTCTGATCTACTCCAACCTATTCCAGACGTTTAAATGAATGGAAGAGTGATTCCCAAGTGGAAAAAGTTCCAATATCTGGGATCTATGATTAATAGCCAAGAAAGCTGTGAAGACGACATTAAGCATCGCGTAAGCGTTGGGTGGATGAAGTGGCGGAAAAACTCAGTCATCTTCTGTGACCGAAAAATGCCCTCAAAGCTGAAAGGAAGGCTTTACACCGCAGTTGTGAGCCCGGCGCTCACATACGGTTCACAATGAAGGACAGCGTGCAAAAAGTAAGGGGCAAATTAACTGCAGGTGAGATGACATCAGGACAGAAGGAGTAACAAAGATTAATCAAGATCCGAGGAAGCCTTCACGTCAAAGAACCTATCCCGAAAAAAATGGAGCGAACCTACGAACCCTCTCAAAAAGGCAATATCAATCAACGTTCCAATACGCGAAAAAGAGGCAGTCCTAAAAACTCCTGGCACACACAAATGCATCAACACCAGCATTTGATTGGCCTCAGCGACGAAGTGATTCAAATTCGGGAGGGCTACCGTTATTTTCTGAGCTCGAACCGGCGAACCCCACACGCCGATCAGTAGGGATAGGAATGCACCTAAGTGAGAGGGTATGATCCCATTAATCCTAATTATAGCCTCATTAAAGGGAGAAGAGGGCGGTTCTAAAAGTTGACTTGGTCCAATTCGAGGGTTCGAAAATATAAACGCTTTTTACTATTGTGCTTTCGTTGTGCTCCGTTTTTAGTATATATTTTCTTACTCTGTTAAGCGTAGGCCGGAAAATAACGGGAATAGGTTTTAAGGTACGAGTAATTCTTTTTTGTTTCCTAATTTGACTAGCGAAGCAGTTTGGCGTTGCGAAATAAATAATTTTTGGTATAAATTATGCGGACGGTAAAATACTTAAAAAAAGCTAGATGCCATAAATGGAGGCTGCTTTATACAGAGAAAAACAAATCTCTGAAAGACGAACGCTTTGTAAAAGAGGCTTCGATTTCAATTCATTTATCTTATCGAGCTTTTATTTGATTTCAAAATATAGATAAAACTTTAAAAAACAAATGTAGGGGTATTTGGTCTTGAGGTATTAAATATTTTAAACTTAAAAATATTTATAAAATGAAAATAAAATTAAGTGACAGTTATTCATGAACACTTACCAATTTGAATTTTGAAGTTTCAAAATTGCGTTGGCCCAGGTCCACCCCGGACTGTCGTAAGTAATTGCGTTCCAATCAAACTTGAGCGGGAACAAGAGCACCGCATCTGACACTACACACACTAGGCGCACAAAACCGAACCGCACAAGCGCACAAGCGAACCTGGAAATGAATAAAATGATTATAAAAAGCGGAATATCGTTAGATCAGTACAGAGGATCTTTCCAGGATTTGATTTTAATATTAAACAATTGAAGCCCCAATAGACTACACGTAGGTTGCAAAATCGCTTCCAATATTTAACGAACAAGCACTTGACTAGTTTACGGCAAGTTCAAGTTCCATGTCATCTGCAGGTGCAGTACTAGTCAACCCTCTATGATTGGGTTGATAACTCACGTGATCATCAACTGTGTATTGTTAACCCAATCAGAGCTAGTAGTGCCCTGCGCAGTGCAGTCGGATTGAAACTTGAACGTAATCGGCCATAGCGGGGAATCCGTGGAATGAACAATTCTTCGATCCTTTAAGAATCGGAAAATATTTGAGTCGATGTATTCTTCCGAACAGCTTTTCGAAGCAAAAATCTACAAGATCGGAGGATTTTCCATTCCGCGGAAACCTACCTCGATAGGGCAAATGAATTATGGAAAAGAAAATGGCCGCACCAGATAATCTAAATCTAACAGCCAATCGAATAGCTATAAGGACTGCGAAGGAAAAAAAATTAATATAATATGCAAGTTATACCAATGGGAAGTTCGTGTAAAATATTGTTAAAACATAAATAATGTATGCATATTATAATTATTCACCTTTTCCGAAGGCTCTAGATTGGTGTTCTATTTCACCACACACACGAACACGTCCCGAACGCGATCAAACGTGAAACAATTCTCTCGTACAAAGGAAAAAAAATACAAAATTTCCGACAAATATATCGCTACAGAGCAAAATTTACTAAAATTAATAAAAAGCACTACAATTTAACACTGAGAAACAACAAATTAGTTCGCAACTGCGTATTTTTCACAAATTAATTATGAGAAAGAAAACCGAAACGAGAGATCAAACACAAATTAACACTACGCGACTCATTTACTCGACTCGAACCGACCGTCACCGGCAAGAAACTAAAATTTGATTTCAACTTGCCCGCAGTGTTTCCACTTTGCATAATTACCCCGTTTACATGACCGAATCGAAAGATCAAATTGAAACTAAATTGGATTCGAGCTCGAGGCAGGTTTCGCTTGAAACTCTGCCACACAAATGTGGATGCAAATCTGTAGATTGACATGATTGGAGATCAGATCACCAGTTTTTGGATGCACCTGTCGAAGATCCATTTCGGATCAGATTTGGATGATAATTAAATGTGACATTATTGAATTTGGAATTTCTAGTAGGTACTATTATGAGCTGCAAATGGGTGTACAACATTTTTAGTGCATGTGGCACATTAGAAATGTATCCATAGTTTTTCGGTTGCGCATCTGCAATTCTGCATTCCATCCACTTCACATTCTACAGAATTCAATGATGCACGTCGGAATGCAATAGAGTGAAACCCATGGGACTGGCTTTAAGCTGTCTGGATTCGCCAAAATAATAACTGTTTCCAATTATTAGTCGCAAAAATGTTGTGCGATTTGGAGAGGGAGACCACAGGAAATATCATTTAGGCCGTATGTGTTTTACCTACCTGAATAATGGGAGAACATCGTCACAAGGATATTGAAGAATTTGCACAGCAACAGCGACCTCAGTATTTTCTTCAAAACTTTGGAGGGATGTTGATTGCTTGTGTTGTGTTTGGCATTGAAATTGAAAAGCATTGGTTCTAAAATTGTAGCTACCGCTGTCAAAATCGCTGTTTAAAAAGATGGAAAATTGTTTCAAAACATCAACTTTTAACGATTGGGAAAATTGAAAAGGTTCATAGGATTTCCACAACGACAATGAATTGAGAGCTTGGGTCTAAGCTGGATGTTGCTGTCGCTGTACCTAATCAGTTATGTATTACCTATGAATTTTGTTTAAAATTTAAGTGGCCTTTCTTTTTAATTCCCTTTTGCAGAGAAGTAGAAGAACTATTGTTAAAAACAGATCAACACAGCCTACTCCGACTGCGACTTTGACAAGAGTAAGAACTTCAGCGTTCAATATTGGAAAGTTCATTATTTTTATAAAAAAAAAATATTAGGCATTAACAGGCATAGAGGGCCTAAAACCTAGCTTCTCCAAACACTTTCTTTGCGAAGTGGAAGGGACCTACAATTTTACGCCGAATCCGAACGGCAAATTTGAGAAGCTTCTCATGACAATTGATACCTACTCTTGGATGTTTGTCAGACGTTCGTAAGAGGTGGGGCAGTGAAATAAAACTCAAGATGTTACTTGGTCCCGGCGTGGAATTGAACAGGGGACCTTTCGATTAGTAGTCCGACACACTAAACGCTGCGCCCGACTTATTTTTATAGGGATTTGTAAAGTTCTTCTGGGATATCTGGTGGCGAACATAATCAACATACAGAGGATTTTGTGAGCTGTCAATCTCCAGAGCAAAATATCGTTTCATAGAAATTAAGGCCCCTGGAAATGTTTTCAAATATTGCCAAACTAGATGAATGGCAGATGACAGTAGGTACAACATTGTTGTTGATAGACGTGAACTAAAATAATTCAAAAACCACTTCCTTTTCTGACAAAAACAATGCGGTCTCACATCTTCGGCACCTGACCAGCACCAAATCTTAATTTCAAAACAATTAAGCCATTTTTCTTTTAAAACTAGCAGAAACAAACTGAACCCATCCATTGAGTAATTTTTAATATTTAACGTCTTAACGAGTCGACTATGTTGGTTGCTTTCATTCAAAAACATCTGCTGGCTCATGTGTAAATAGGTATCCAATATACTCCCATAATGTCACTGCTCCCTTTCATTCTTTTCAACACGTCTATACCCCTTTCTCATTGTGTTTTCCATTAATCCCCATTCAAACAAAAACTATTGTCTAACAAACTGAATGGAAAAGGCAGGAACCTCCTGAGGCAGGAGCCTTTCTTGTTTATAATGTAATTAGGAGTCGCATAACAAAACTTTCACCATTGATGTGCACACTTCATTGTATTATTGCTTCCCTCCGACGGCGATATAGTGAGGCACTTATACCATAGAACGAACACTATTCCTGGCATGTGGTGGCTTCTTGCTAAGCAATGACTTTTCGGGGCGAATAGGAAAAAATGTATTTCTTGAAACACACATAAGAACGCGTTGGTAATGATAACCATAAAAGTCACAAGTTACTCGTTGAGCCTTTAAATTTTATGTGCTAGGTAGGTTTTTGCTTTTCCCTAATTACAGTCACATGTACCGAAAGACATTCGAGTTTGAATGGGTTAACTGATAGGCAATTTGTTTGATAAGACTGTATAGGGCAAAAGCCGTTCATTAATTGTCATAGCCGTATGTGCCTACATAAATGCTCGATTAAATTTATTTATTTTGGTAGGACTCACGAAAATACATGAGTATTTAAACTAACCTACACTATTTTTCTGGGGTCTACGGTATGCAAAGAAGCAAGGTAATCTCAAGGGAGACTGGGCTCAACGGATTCCGGGGTTTGAGGTCGATTGGTCGTTAAATCGTTGTGTAATTGTCGATACTTGTACTTTTGCCAGGACGAAATAGGTAGAACTGTTTTTTGTGTAAATATTTGATACTTATGTGTTCGATAAATTGTCTAGGACTGTGGAGCGCTTGTAAGTTGAATATTGGTGCCAATTTTGATAAGGAAGTGATTAGTGGTAAGGAGTCAAATTCTAACACCCCTATATCGTGGAATCCGTAGTATCTGAGATTCACTTCACTTATTCGATTCACGTGAACAGAAAATTGCTATCGTGGGATCCGTCGAATACTCTCCCTTACCGACCACTATTGGTGATTAGGAAATTCAATTGTGACAGCTCATTTCAAACACATTTGTTTTGTAAAAATTATATCATTCACGTTACCGACATGTGGATGGTTCACGTCTGCGGATTGCACGATGCAAATTGTTCACTATTAGCGGATCGTTCCCCCCGACGGATTCCACGATAGGGGTGTAAGACTAAGGATATGTCCACAACAAATAGAACAATCACAGACAACCGAATGAAGTGAAACCATTTCATTTTTATGTGGGTTATGAATAGTCATGTTTTCATTTCCACAGCAATTTTCATCCACAATTTGTCTACAACACTTATATCGCTGTGATCGTGCCAGGAAGGCGACTAAGCGGAGGAATCGCATCTAAGCATTTTAACATTCTTGTGAGAGCCTAGCAACTTATTAAGCATTTTGAAATTGTCCCGCAAGTGGTCGTGCGAGTCCGTGAATTGATATAACTGCAGATCACATTGTGTCGTAAAGGGAAGATCAAACCTTAATCCATAACGGGAAAAAGAATGCGTCGAAATCGTAAAAAAACAGGCTCATGGATAAAGACAAATGACAACAATATCAGCATTTGATTGGCCTCATTGATGAAGTGATCCGAAACCGGGAGGCCTGTGAAAATACATTGATATCCGTGGCAGTTAAGTTGGAGGGTTAAAATCCCTTCAATCCTGATCACAGTCGCGGCGTTAAGGAAGAAAAAGATCGCTGTGTTTTTAAACTTAAAATTGTATATTGCCGCCCTATTTTAAATCAAAAACAACAATCCTTCAACGTCACACGTGATAAAGATATTGCTGCCGCTCTTTCAAGAAACTAAATGTCATCGCTCACCATATGCTCCAAAGAAACTTTCTTGTTTTGATAGTTTGACTTTGTTAGTTCGGGCGTTCATTTGCTTGCAAGCGTTGGTCCTGTATATGTCTCAACTGTTTTGGATTGCCCAATAAAACAGGAAAAAAAACAAGGAGCAAACGCAAAGGCTATGAACCTCCTAACAATAAGAAGGAAGGTTGTGATTAAATAAGACAGCGCGGAGGCTATAAAAGATCCGCAACTCGTTCCTTCATATATAGATATTATGTACGTTCAAATTCGAATCGAGATAGCCTAATGCACGTTTTTTCGATGTGCGTTCAACACCATCGCCAAGCAGAGCCTGCGATTGGTAACTATCATTTTTGAATATTTTCAATCAACGATAGCTAAGCTTCTTGGCGGAGAAGCAAGCAGAGTCTTCTTCTTTCTTTAATAGCGGTGAGGCAATAAAGAGGATTAAAGGGACCATAGCCCTAAAAACCGCTTTGGCTTTTTTGTATTGAATAAGTTTTGTTACTCGTGTGACAAGTTGAAGGAAGTAAAGTTAAAAAAAGTGCCCACCCCTTTCAACACCGCTTAAAAGACAAACTTTTAAAAACAACGTCCGATCTAACGTCTTGGGCATATAGATCCCCTCCCTGCAGAATTTCAAGTTTCAAGCTCTAGTGGTTTAAGATGGGCCGTAATTATTCGTTTTTTTTCAACTTGTTTCAGCAGCTTTTCCAACCATTTTTGGTGTTTGAAGTTGTTTTATTGGATCAAAGGACGGGACCTTCAATGAGAGCTTCCTATGGAAATATTAATTCACTTGGATGGGTGCCAGAATTTCCCAAGTGGGCCAGTGGAACTATTACTGGGAATATTTGTGTCTGGAAACCCTTGGTCGGTACTTTAACGCAATAACACCTAGGCTGCTGCGCTTAACGCGTTTCAGTTTATTTATTTATTTAGCGTATGGTACTCGCATACCTATGTAACATAGGTATAGGTACTTATTGCACACTACGTTTTTTAACCAATTAACAGCGTCAGCCTGAAGGCTGTGGATGTCGGTAATAGTTCTCTTCACTGGCAGTCCGATGTGAGACTGCAGTTAGTAATTTCTGACCACATGCGATAAACACCGACATGGAGTTCACGTAGTCGAAATATCTCCACATTAGAACTTGCAACATTTTATGTAAAAGACCCAAGGACCTAGCCGGTCCCTGCCTTCAAAATTCCAGCTCAACTCGAAAATATTTACGTATGTTTGACTTTTTATTTCATTCCAGGCGCACTACTCTAACGAGAGCCAGCTTACCCTTCTGAACGTTCAACTTGTCACGTCTGGAAAATATAGCTGTGAAGTATCTGCCGATGCACCATCTTTTCACACACTGATTGCTGCTGGAGAACTAGACGTTGTTGGTAAGTTTGAGTAACAAAAATGTTGTTTACCCTCAAGGCGACGCAAGTTTCCCGCAAGAGAGGTTTTTTTCTTTTGCGCCACATTGATATATGTAGTTAAAGAAATTGGCCACATGTATGTACCCGCGAGACCAGAGAGAAGGAGTTAAATGTCCTTCCGTCTTGCTGGCCAATGAACAACACAAGAACACTTTGCATCTTGGGAGTAGTTTCTTCTTCCTATTTTTTTTTTGTCCTTCAGAATGCGATATCCTGGTGCAATGACCTTTAAATTTTTTGTCTGCCAAAGATATAAGAAGTTGAAAAGTTCTGTGTCAGGCAGCAAGAGAGAGAAATAACATTGGCCCTGATGAAAACTAAAACACGTAGGTACTTCAGAACGAACTGGCAAAATCTACAGAAGAAATGTAGCGGGAAATGACCTTTTTAGTGCAGGATAAGTATTGTGCATTTTTGTTCGCTTTTACAAATTTCAGAACCACTCCTTTTTCCTGTCGCTGGCTGTCTGCCATTACTTAGCCAGGATATGTTATAAAAATATTAATATCCGCAGCTGTTTCATGTCATGGTGACAAAAACACACAAACCATTCGAAACTAATTATCCTTGTTGTTAAAGAATCACAAAATCTACTTTTGCCAAACGACAGCACAACATACCCATAGAGTACGAATGCGATTCGCTGCGGATACATTTCGCAGGAATGGAGTGATGACTACACCGAGTCAGTGGTCAATTAAATTACTTTTCCACTCCAATCACATTTTGTTATCCCTTTCTTGGTCATCTTGTTCTTCGTAACCGAGTTTGAGAGGGATGGATTGGTTGGATATGAGTATTGTTATTACACCTGGGAGCATCTGTCGTTTTTATTTCCTTTTCTCGTGTGCGTCCTGCGGGAATCAACATCTGAATTCTTTGATCAACATCTAGAGAACTTTATTTTCCAAGAATTAACCGCAAATAAGGATAATTTGGTGATTTATTACTCACATTTGGGCATAAAAGGCTTTATGTTATATGATTGTTGCGGCCGGGGCAGAAACCATAGAATGAGAGTTTTACTTGCGTCCATTAAGGCGATGGACGATGGTTATGAATTGTAATTGACTACATAAATAATTCATTGGGTCCTAATACTCCCACGATGATGGTGGCTTTATTTTTTGGAAGAGCTTTTTAGCACTTTAATCCTCGTTTTGGATAATATGAAGTCTAGAAAGAAGTTTTCAGCAGATTTTGAATTTTATTGGCTTTTGTTTCTAATGATTATCCTTGGATTGAGGTGCAAGTATTTCATGATTTTCAAGGCGACTATAGGTCCCGTGAGTATCAACACAACTAATTCTGTCACCGCCTAAAGACGCTAAACCGCCTCGGGAGGTCTTGTGAGTTGTATCTTTTAATACATTGAGGTGTGTGTTAATGTTATTACCTGGGTCAGTAAAAGTTTGGCTTGACTACGGAACTATTACTGGAAAACGTCATGCCTCATGCGGGTGGCAATGGTGCAGTAGTAGTGTATTCGCTTACGGAATGGAAGGTCGTGCGTTCGAATCCCGGCCAAGTCCATTACTTTATACCGAATACATGAAATCGTAATCTCCCTAAGTAACTTAGACACCACCCGTGGAGAAAAACCCTACAACTGCACCCAAACACTTCTTTCCTATCTCTCTATTCTTTCTAATACCAAGTAGCTTACCTGTGTTCTTAGCATTATAAGGGTACTGTAACAACAGAAAAAAATCCCTTTAGCGTAAGCAAATTATAAAAAAAAAAAAAAAAATGTTCTACTGCATGAAATAAAGGAGTCCTGGAATGGAATGTATGTCAAACGTGGCGTTACACCTCGCTCGCCATTTTCATTGAGTAGTATAGGTAGGTACAAAGAATAAATGCCCGGAAAATTTAAGAAGTAATATACTACTAGGTAGCGCAAAAGTTGTCAGGTGGCGGAAGAGTTCTTGTCACCCGATGCTCTTTGGCTAAAATTCTTTTTTATGAATGAAAAACTTTGGATCAGCTTTTGGATTATGTTGACTGATGTCTCAATAAAAAAAAAATACAACAACAACATCGGGTGACAACTTTTGCGCCACCTTGTATAAGTTTTTCTGTTAATCTTTAATCTGAAAAAAAACGAACCTAATCCCAGAGCACTCAGACTCGTCCATTTTTCTAGCAGCAAGGAATCCTCTTTTTGGTGTTGAGGTCGGAGAAACAAGGTTTTATTTGATTATCTCCATAGATGGCGTATGTTGTTGTTCCAAAAAGGTACAACGGCTTGCGTGCCTATCTCCGGAGCCATGCGAAACTGTCCAACAGCTGTCATAGAGGCAATAACAGGACTAACACCTCTCCACATATACATTCAAAAAGTGGCGATCCGCAGTGCAACGAGTCTAATACAGTTAATCGAGGTAAGTCTAAACGACCATCTGAGACCCTTCTCGATAGAAATTAACTTCTAACTGAGACAGAGTAATATAGGTACCGTGACCTCGCACCTACTCCAAATTAAACAGTGACCCCAAGCAGAGGGGCAGCATGCCCCCCATATGCATTGCACTGTTTATGAGATTATTTACGAAATCGCAAGTAGATTCCATAAATAGTGTAATGCATATGGGGAGGCATGCCCTCAGTGGACTTAGTTCCCGTGGACTTATTTCCCTGCACCGTGGTATACGGAAGGTTCTAAAATGGAAATGGGGGACCGGGAATATACGGACCAAACAAACGCTTTACGAAACCCATTTGAAAAGTCCCAGCGTACTTCAAGCAGAGCTCCACACCATTTAAGAATGCGCCAGCCACATTAATTTATCTGGCAATCATCCATATATTCACGGATAGTCAAGCAGCTATAAACGCCCTTAGCTCGCATACCATCGACTCCAAATCAGTCATGTACTGCTTCAATACCCTTCAAACACTCGGATTAAGAAACAAGACCAAATTATGGTGGGCTCCGGGTCATGTCGGGGTAGAAGGTAACGAAAAGGCCGACGAAGTGGCCAGAAAAGGTTCAGAAACATCTTTCATCGGTCCCGAACCTTTCTGTTGCACTCCTAGACCAGCAGCAACGGCAGCAATAAAAAGCTGGGAACACAGAAAATGTATCTATCTTTGGGAAAGCATCCCAGGTCTAAGACAGGCCAAACGAGCCATTCGGCTCTTCAATCAAAATGCCAGCAAATGCCTAAACCTAAGCAGGCATGATATCAAAAACTTAGTAGGGTACTTTACTGGTCACCATGGTTTAAGATATCATCTAAACAAAATGAGAATAGCAGACTCTCCTGAGTGCCGAGTCTGTCTTGAAGAGGACGAGTCAGCTGAACACATTTTATGTGAATGTCCAGCCCTTAAGGGAATTGGAAAGAAGATTAAAATTTTTTGGCCCATACGGTACAAAAGATCTTTTAGGTCGAAGCCTATTAAATCGCCTTGGCGAGCCAGAAATTAATAAAAAAAAAAATGATGTTGTTCCCCATGTGGGAACCTACGGGTCACACACGGGTCACCGTCGCCATGTGTCCATGCTAATCATAGCGACCTCACTGTACCTCTCACTTACACTTAAGCCTTCCGGACATTAACCAAATAAACTGTAAAGCTCTACTCCAACCCTACCCACGTCAATCTCCAAGCATTGATAAATAAAATGTTACTACTGTAAGTCGATTGCCCACGAAAGTATTATCCTTTTTCCAGAATTGCTATGCATACTTGCAACATCAGCACCGTTTTGCCAAGTAACCACAACTATCACTTAAGCAATTATTCAGCAATAACTTCCCACAACTAAGAATCACCCAGGAATTTTGATACACAAATCACCCTCAAGGATTCTCCTACTAAATTCGAATCCAAGTGAAAATGCTGCTATGAGCAACACTGACTTCCACTTCGATACCCTTGCTGACTGCAATTATTGCATCGGTTACTAGGAGTACTGCTGATTGTTTTGGGTTTTGTGTGGATGTGTGTGTTGCCCATATTTTACGACAATGTGACAGGGCTTAGAATATCCTCAAGGACTCAGTGCAGATAAATAAATAAACTTGTGCGTGGTATATGGTAGGTACCCTCACCTTTTCTCGGATTCCCATCCCTTCTAAGGACTCCTCTGAAATAAAAAATAAAATAAAAATTGCTACACAAAGTAGCTCGGGTCGTTTATTCTTGGAGCCTGCATATTTTTCGTTTTTAAGAGCAGTCTACCCATACACTTTGAGACCAAAACATTAATTAATTTTATTACCTCGAATTTCGTAGCGAAGAAAAGGCGAGATTTTAATTACCATTAATCTATAATAAAGGTCCTTTTGTGCTACCTTCCTGCAAAAATTAGGGAAGATAAAAATGTCATTATTTCAGCAGCAACAAGCATAACATAACACGGGAGTTCGAGTTGCTCTTCGCTCTGCAATGCGATTTATTGTATCTATGTATTTCTGCTTTTCTATTTTCTTTTTCTTTTTTCCGTTGCATACATACTTTATGTACATACTGATGCCGTTGGTCATTTTCCGCTGATATCCTGTGAAAGTTTTCGTTTTGCAATTTTTTTTTTTTATTTTTTTTTTCCAACTTTGTGCCATGATTTACTTTACACACCGAACTCAGTTTAAGGACGCAAAATAGTTTCGTAATTACTGCTTTACAGGAACGCTACTATGGAATAATTCATTTAACGACTTTTGTAATTAAAAATAGTTTAAATGGGATCGGTATAGTTAGTTTTGCTTTCTTTTAATTCGCAGATCCCCCCGATCACAATCCGGTAATAACAGGCATAAAACCGAGATATAAAATTGGAGACATCGTTCGTGGGAACTGCACATCGCGGCATTCAAAGCCGGCAGCTAACCTAACGTGGACAATTAACAATCAGGAGGTAAGTTGCAACGATGCATAATATTTTTACAGGGCATGAAGGTTAGTATAAAGTTCATAGTTTGTAATTTGCCCATCGTAAGCCCCAATACCGCTTGCCGAAAAATCCCTCACTCGGAGAGGGAAGACTCTGTAACCATTTTAACATGGAAATGTTTAAATCCTCGTATGTTTCGCTGCCGCGTTTTTGAGGGTTATGTGTGCTACACGACTGTGTGCGTTGTACTTAGAAGTTAATTATAAAATTGCACAAATAATTTACAGTCGAAACGACAGTAGTCCGTATCTAAGGGACATACCCTTAATTAGATTTCACATTGAACTATTCTGGGACACGCCGATGACGCCACCGCGCCGCTCCGCGCCGAGCCATTACGGAATATTAGTTCGAGAATTCGAAAATTCTATTGGGCGATCAATAAGCAATAATCCTTTTATGCCAACTGCAACATGCATGCGGAAAAGCTTTCACAGAATAAATAACAGGACACACTGTACGGCCACCAAGCGAAGAGATTTAAATGGTTTTCTAAATTATAATGCTTCCGTGGATAATAATAATTGCAATGCCAAGGATACGCAAGTACAACACGACGAAAACAAATCCACCCAACTTGGTACCATCTCTGACGTCGAATAAGAGCCCAGATAATAAGGACCAGTACAAAAATATCAACACAGACATTAGTGTCGTTTTAATAATGAAAGGATTCTACACAGATTGTGTAGAGAGGAACAGCATTATATGAATTATGTTGCTGGTCAAAAGAAATATGTGACTTTTAATTTTCTCTATGTGTGCATGACTTTATCCGTGTTGCAAAATAAAACTCTCTCCTCTTTATAGGCGAAGCACGGCGGACACGAAAAGGGTTTAGCCTGATTTCGGTTTAAATGTCCTGATAAGTGGTCAAGAGGGGACACAAACAAACACACTAAGTAGCAGCTGAAAGCCGATTAATTTAGTAATATGCTGCTATAGCTCCTGCTGCTTTCTACAATTTCTATCCTTGTTATTTGGTAGTGGTTGTATTTTAAAGGACATACCGGGGAAGGAAAGTTTTTTTATTTTTATTATTGCTAACTCGTCGTCATGATGTTATGGGTCGTGGGGAGTTGTGCAAACTTTTATAACAAAAGAGCAAAGGATTTTGTGTGAATTTTTGAGGACACCAGGTGTTTTACGTGTCACGTAATTATGTAATTTCGTTTCCTTTTTTATTGTATACAGCAAAAAGTTTTCCATAATGGAATTGATATTGGAGAGGTTATTTAAAACCACAAAAGAAAATGTTGGTACTGAAATTTACAGTGTAGGTACTAGGTAGGCAGAAGTTATTGAATCAGGCATTTCAAATAAATAAAGTATCTTTCACTGCCTTGGGGTAGCCTCACTGCCTTGGTAGCTTGGAGAATGGGCAAACTTAAAGCAACTGTAAATGTCAAGAGTTGTATTGAAATTTGGAAAACTCATTGTCGTATGAAAGTGAACGTATGCGTGGAAGATTTAATGAGGCAAAACCCGTTAACAGAAAGAGTGATGAACATTGTTTTAATTATTTTTTTTTTTTTTGCGAGATTTTGTACCCTGGATTATTCAGACTCAATACTGGTCTATTGTACTGTCAGGAAAATACACCGCTTTTACTGAAATTTTCTAGTTTTTCTAAGAAAAAGGAGGAGCTTGAATTTTCAGCATTCACCATATCAGCCTTGGCACCAGAACGAGCAAAAGCAGGACAATCACAAAGGAAATGTTCCGAAGCGTCGCCGCTTTCTTCACAGGACTCGCAGTTGGTGGTTTCGCTTAAGCCTAGCACCTTAAGAGGCTTGGCGAAAGCGCAGTGGCCCGTGAGAAAGCCAGTAATTTATCTGCAGCCTTTCCTGTTGAGAGACAAAAAGAATGGCGCAGATTTTTTACAGACGTCGCGAAGTATTCGCTTAGACCATCTGCACACTAATTCAGGACACAGACAAGGCTGAAAAGTGAATTCAGCTTTCCGACCGTATTCAGAGAGATCTGGCATTCACGAACTATTTTAGAGGTGGTTTAAGGGTTGAGTAAGGCCTTTAGCGCAGCTTGACTGTAAGTACTTATTTCCTGGGATGCCGTTTTGACCCGGGAAACAGACAAGACTTAGAGAATTCAGCTTTCCGACCGAATTCAGAGAGATCTTGCATTCACGAACTATTTTAGAGGTGGTTTAAGGGTTGAGCAAGGCCTTTAGCACAGCTTGACTGTAAGTACTGATTTCCTGTGATGCCGTAATGGCCCGGGAAACCGACAAGACTTAGTGAATTCAACTTCCGACCGAATTCAGATAGGTCTTGCATTCACGAGCTATTTTAGAGGTGGTTTAAGGGTTGAGCAAGGCCTTTAGCTCAGCTAGACTGTAAGTTCTCATTTCCTGGGATGCCGTTTTGACACGGGAAACCGACAAGATTTAGAGAATTCAGCTTTCCGACCGAATTCAGAGAGATCTTGCATTCAAGAACTATTTTAGAGGTGGTTTAAGGGTTGAGCAAGGCCATTAGCGCAGCTTGACTGTAACTACAGACGCAAATACTGCGCACCATCCACCTGCTCCTCACAACACAGTTTATAGCCATTACGATAGCATAAATCTCCGTTTGCAAAATTGACGCATGTCTGCCTTAGGAAAAGTGAAGACGAATGTTGTCGGTCTACACGGAAACACCAGCACCAGATCTTGTATGGCTTTGAAGCTATCCGTTAAGATTCGAATGCATTCCTTTCCAGGCAGTCCTTAATGCGAAGAAAGTCGACTACGTAATTGTGCATCAGCCGAAGTTCCCGTATATTTGCGTCGGACGTTATATCCATAAGACAGGAGTCGAAGGGTAACCGTCGCGCAAGGTAATCAAAGCTCCAGTGCGATAGTTTTCATTGTGCAACCCATTGGGGGAGGTTCAATAATATTCAATATATATATATATATATAATCACACAACATCCTCCATCCTGCAATGCCATAATTATGTGCTTCTTTCAAAGCCCGTGGGCACTACCTATTGATTAGAATCAGGAATCAGGAATCATTAGAATCGCCGGGCTTTGCAGTTCGAAGCACTCTGATTTGACCTTCATAACTGGCTATAAAATGCGGGCTCTAGGTCTTGTGGATATTCTTGGAAGGAAAACGTTTTAGTATTTAGCAATAATAGGATTCGCTATGCACGACCCATGGTAATCGTTGGATTGGTTCATACACCTGACCACCCGATGTCCACGGAGGACTTCCGCGAAGTTAAAGCCAGGCGAATAGGTTGGTTCCAATGGTGCGTCAAACATGTAGATAATTAAAATTATTTTATCCAGCGAATAAAGCATTCGAATGCAAAACTATACTCTATCCGGAAATAATAGTCAGTACAGCGCTTATGGGGAGAGAGAAATATTGTCAGTGCGGTCGCTACGTTCTCTAAGTATGCCACCATTTGGTGGTCTCTTTGATTTGTGTCGGTCAATATTGAAAGCTATGTAAAAGCCTTATAGAGAGAGGGAGAAGCAAACGTCCTATCTTCACTGTACTGGCTTTTAATTCCGGACAGAGTATAGGTATTATCCCATGCCTTCCTTTTTTCTTTTCTTTTATCAACCATATCCTGAGGCCTTTGTCTATTTGCTCAGCCAGTCCGGTACCTGGTCTATTCATTTGCTACTCCAGATGTCCAGAACATTGAGCATCATTGTAATCTATCGATATGTAGAACAAACAAAAAGTGTTATCATCCTATCATCATCCTCAGTCAATCCGTTGAAAAAAACTGGGAGAGAAATTCTGTCTCTATTCGGATTTTTTAAAAGCATTCTAAGTAAGGAAGATCCAATCCAATTTAATCCTATTTCCAGGCAAATCCTTCACATGTACGACATCATCGTCCATTAAGGGATTCCCGCAATGACATGGAGACTGCAATATCTGGAATTCATTTCGTCGTAATAGAACAGCATTTTATGCATGGCAAATTAAAGGTGAGTGGTGTCCTTATTTAACTTCTTTCTTTTTTTCATTGCATGGCCTTCGTCAAAGAACAAAGTAGAAAGTAGGCAATTATTCATCCCAAATCCTCTTTATGTTGTAAGGTCAAAATTGTTTAAATAAAAATGAATTTATGACAGAACAAGGAACTGAATAATTGATACATTTTGCGCAAAAGAAAAAGAACACTACGCCTTAGCGCAGATTTTTTTTTTTAACTGTCTGTTTGCAGAAGCTTTTATGATTAAAAAAAAACCGTCATCACTAGATTCATCCGAACTGATTATCAGCGGTTTCCTGTACTTAACTTGTGTTGAATTCTCCTTATTAATTTCACAGGTCCGCTGTACAGCATTCATCCACGACGTATATTTGAAATCAACAGAAAAAAGTATCGAAGAAGACCGACACAAATACACTTCCGCAGGCGGTAATAGTGTAAATTTAATTCAAACACTTCCCTACGATCAGTTTGCTCTACAAGATGGTGAATTAAATGGCAAAAAGGACACCACTTATCTAACAAACATACAAGGTAAGTAGACTGTGCATATTGCATCCTCATTATAATGCGCTCTTAGGTGTAGGTGCAGTTCCTTGTTGCTTTGCTACATTTCCTTATTTTTATGTTAAAACATTTCTGAAGGACGTACATATAAAATGCATTTGGTTTATTAACTTATTCACTTTGACACTTACTTGAGACCACATATTTTTCCTTTTTTATGTGTTTTTATTTTGCGCTGATGAAGTCATGCATTTTGCGCAAGAAATTCATACTTGACGTCATCTTCTTAGTCAAAATCGCAAGCGAGGCAAACTAACATTCAAGGACTCCTCAGTTGAACGAATCGTAAATAATCTACTTAATGAAAGGATAGTTAATATAATAAAATTGCAACTACGCTGATGGTGCATATTCTTTGTCGAGCTGTAGCTTAACGTAGATCGCGCACACTAATACAGAAGAGTATATGTGCATTGCTTGATCCTTCAGTTTGGTTGTAATTAATTTAAAGAGCTGGTAATGATTTTTCGCACTTTTCTTTGACATTATAAGAGAGGTCAGATAGCGAGAAAAAAAAGATGCTTGGAATATGATTGATGGCATGGTATGTTGTCATTCTGGGAGACAATCCCTAGAGGCGAACCAGTAAGAATGAGTGCATAGAAGTGGGAGGCTTATGATTCATTTAGTCCAGATTATAAGCTCGGCGTTAAAGAAAATAAGAGAAGAAGAAGATTCTATCTAAAGATGCGATCTGTTGGGCTTAACAATATCGCTCGCTTAAAACGTATACATATACTCCTTTCCCGTGCAGTTACGGGCTAAGAATTTCACGCGTGTAAGGAGACGAATCACTTTTAACAACCAGGTGAGCCTAGCGCCGTCATTAACATCTTCAAACTCTCCCGCAAGTGTGCATTTAAATGCGAAGGTTGAAACGGCTGGAGATCACCGGTGCCGTAAAAAGACAATCAAACAAAAATCAATAACAGGAGCAAGTACGTGTCGAAATCGTATGAAGAGGAAAGGCAAAAAAACTTCTGGATCACAAAAATGCATTGATACCAGCATCCTCATACCTAAGTGAAGCAAAAGAGATGTTAATATCCGGCACAATTTTGCAGAAAGCGGGGTACGAACTTCGAAGGTTGGGATTGCTTTAATGAGTTCGTTGTGCATTCCTTTCGAAGTAAGCTCGCTTGGTAAATAACGACGGAGAGGGGCATGCTCTCGCTGATAGTGAGCGATTGTTGGTTTCTATGACTCAATCAACCCCTTAATCTTCCCGACGTCCAAATTGGCAACCAAAGACCACATCGTCCACGCTTATCGAAAAGGGGTGCCAAAGAACCTTCAGGAGTTGTAGTTTTGACATCATAAGCTACGCCAGTTGTTTTCCTTTGAAAATCCCACTGCTTAATTTGCGCCTTCGGCCTTTTTTAAAAAAAAAATTGTCCTCATAATACTGATACTGCCAGTTCTGCTTTATGGCGCCGAATGCTGGACGATAAGCTGGATTTTTTCAAAAGAAAAATACTCCGTCGGATATTTGGTTCTGTGTGCGAGGAGGGCGAATGGAGGAGAAGCTACAACTACGGACTCTATGAGCTGTACCAAGATGTGGATGTAGTCCAATTAGCTTAATCAGCTAATACATTATAAGGTCCCAACAAATCCCTTTAGTGCGTGCTTATTATAAAAAAAATAAAAAAATTGAGCGAATGTAAAATAATGCTCCAGCGAAGGGGATTTTCGACCCCAGCCCATAGGTTCGAGAAGGCAAGAAAGACCGAACCTCCGTTTTTAAGGCCAAGCCATCGCGGATGCCAAAGCTCTTGGTCTGGGCAACTGGAAGCAGTGCGCCCGGGATCGCGGAGGATGGAAGGCTGCAGTGTCTCAGACAAAGACTCCGCATGGGTCGGAAGCCCTTTAAGTAAAGTAATTAAGGTTGTCTGATCTATAGATGCAACCACGGGAGAAGTTCTGAAGAATTAAACGAAATAATTCCCAGAAATTAATAATTTATTCGTCCTTCTAGGCAGGCAGCGAATCTTCACCATCCCAAGCTGAACATGTCATCGCCCAAGACATCGGTATACCAAAAAAAAACACTTTTATATAAAACAAGCGATGTTTGAAAGTCGTTTGCGAGCCATCTTTCCGGAAGAAAACAATTTAACTGCAGACGCAAGACTTATCTGAAAGCATGTCAGAACGTTTGTTTCCCCTTTTCGAAGAGAAGATCAAAAATTCAAAGCCCAGAGGAACAATTTTCAAATAAGTGGTATTAGTAGGTATACCAAAAACAAGTCTCGGTTAGAACAGCCCTAGCTTCTCCAATAATTCATGGTTGCGAAAATATATTTTTCACATAAATAAAAGCTAGGTTCTTTCTATTCCACTGGATCCCAAACAGCAAATTTGTGAAGCTTGTTATGTCAATTATACACTTGTCAAACTTTCGCAAGAGGTTCGGCAGCGAACAGACTTTTAAATTTTTCGTATTGGGTTTCGGTCGCAAATAACTTGATCAATACTTTTACCACTGAGCCATTCACTGCACCTCCTTTGAACCCCTGTTAATGGAACATTTTATCACCGAACCATTCTTGATGGAACATATTTCACCGGCTCCAAGAAAAAAAATCCTTTCGCAAACATAACATGCCAAGCTAATATCTCATTCAGTAAAGTCGCCCTAAAATACTGCCTCGAATGACTCCCAATTGCCATACCATTGTGTCAAGTCGTGTCCCAAATTCTACAGGAAAATCTACTGCACCACCTTAGGTCACTGATTAATTACATAAATATTTAATTATTGAACTCACACTCATGCACACATACGTTTAAACACACACACACACACACCAACACACTATCTCGGAGCAAACAAAGAAAGTAACCCATTTTTCACGCCTGTTCTCTTTTTTCTGAACAGACTTTCTCTTTCAATTCATCCCTACAGGTGATGTGTCCTCATTAAATGCTGGCGGCAATGGATCGACTGCGCTCATTTCTTCGGCACCAACCCTCACATCGTTGGCCCTATTTTTTGGAGCCTTGATGCAATTGTCGCACTTTTATATTCATCACCTATGCGCTGGATGTCATACCAGCAGCAGAACCACCAGCAGTAGCAGTTGGCGATGGAGCTGCAGTAGCAGCAACAGTGGGACAATGAAACGAAGGGCATTCTTAGTAAGTTTTCCTTTAGCGCAATCATCATCGTCATCATCATCATCAACAACGTTGTCCTCCCTATCATCATCCTCATCAGCAGCAGTAGCAGCTTCAATCGTATTTGTTGGCGATGTGCATCAGAATCAAGAGTTAAAAGGCTCATGACTCGAATGTGCGAAAATAGGTGAACAGCAATAAAGAAAAGGATCCTTCTTTTTTCCGTTATTTGTATAAGTAATGTATAAAATATATAGGAAGAGGACAAATAGAAGCTATTTCCAAGAACAAAAAAAAATGCTCTGTTTTTTAAAGGAAACGAGTTAAAATAAATAGTCCTTTTATGTAAAATAATAAATAAATAATTATATTATAAAGCCTATACTTACATTGAAATATATATATTTATTCAAATAAAATTTCAACAGTAAAAGGGTATAGAACAAAATATTTATAAAGAATGAGCAAGGTATTTGCTTTCAGCACATCACAATAGCCTCGTTATATTTATATGTTTCAACATAAATCTCATCTTCTAAAGATACGACGAATGAATGCAGAAGAGTTCCTAACCCTAAGGATATTAGGTGTTGTGCTGAGATCTTGTTACAAAGAGCTTCAGGTGTGCATTTTTAACAAGAGTACAATGGAAATTTGTATTACTGTGTGTTGTAAAGTATTTTCTTTTTTAATGACTTTCGAAGTAAGCCATACGAAGTGTTTTAAAAAATAATTACTTCCTGTAATTGAATTTGTAGCAAACGAAGCGGAGTTAAGTGGTGATACGAAAGATTCCCACTCAACTCTGATTGATTGATGAATCTTTGAATTATAATCTGTCAGTTCGACGGTGGTTGTAAACTGGAATACTAACCAGCCAATAAGGAAATTTCAAATGTACGTATACAAATTTGTGCAGCCACTGAAAAAGTGCCGAAAATAAAATACTAAACAAAATCCTGTCTTGTAAAATAATTAATTTGAAATTCTTAAAAAAAAAAACAATTTTTAATATAACTTCTTTTAATTTTTATTTGTTTGCTTGAACGTAGTTAAAACAAATAAAACACTTTTAAATATAAGATAAATAAAATAAATTTTTGTATATAAACTTCCATTTGAATTTAAAAATGTTAAAAGTTACTGAAATAAAATTAATTAATATACGAACGGAATGTGCTTTGTATTAAGAAAAAAAACACCTAACTATTCCCCATTTTATCTCGTTTCTACCTATATTTAATTCCTATACCGTAATCAGTAATTACATATAATTAAATTATATAAATAAAATCAAAATATATATTTAAAATGTAATAATTTGTGTTTACTTTTAAATACAAATAAAAATTAAAACACTGAGCACTCGTACGAATTGAATAAACAAAAAGAAAACAGTAAAACCCTAAAACCATTTTTATACAAACTGAGGAACATTAAATAAATTTATAATTTAATCCCAATGACACATTTTACATCTTAAAGCTGTCCCGCAAGTGTGCATGCAAATGCGTGGGTTGACACGACTGGAGATCACCGGTGTCGTTAAAGGTCGATCAAACAATAATCAATTAAGGGAGCATGCACTTGTGGAAAGAGGCAGGCCTTAAAATTACCGGATCACACAAATGCAACAACACCCGCATTTGATTGGCCTCATTGATGAAGC
Source organism: Portevinia maculata (assembly GCA_949715645.1). Lineage (NCBI taxonomy): Eukaryota > Metazoa > Arthropoda > Insecta > Diptera > Syrphidae > Portevinia > Portevinia maculata. The sequence continues at coordinate 3,977,415 of OX454528.1, read as the reverse complement.
GATCCGAAACCAGGAGTTAAAGGAAGAAAAAGAATCCCAATGACCTATACAAATGTGCATTGTTATATTATATTGATTGAATACAGTTGGCGGCAGTGAATAAAACAATTAAATGCCTACGTACGCTGCGATTAAATTATGTGTGCTAATTAAATGCAAACTAATTGATTGATACTAAATAATAAATATGTTGAAATTTGTACAATTATGCATTTAAATTTAAATCAAACAAAAATTATATACACATAGTTCATTAAATTTAATTGAGATGTATTATTATGTATGTTGAATAAAAGAAAAAGAAATGCATTTAATATTGTATGTAGGTATATGTATATTAATATTTATTAAGCGGATAGAACAAAAATGAAAGCTGAAAATTATATTATTAAATATAAATTAAGGAACAATATGCGGTTTTATTTCCTATTGATAGAGTCGAAGGATAATTAAATTTCTATAAATATTGTGGCGCAAACAGCCCATACAGCATAGCATACACGGCCAAGAGTTCATCGTTCATCGGAGTCATTCTGTCACTAAGAAAGGCTAAACAACATTCCAGAAAAACTTTAAGCTCTTTAATTGAGGAAAAAAAAGTTGTGAATTATTAAACAAAATTTGGGTAAGGTATATTGGAGCGTGTTGCTCTCATCGATGGACTGTTTTGTTGATTCCATTCATTGCCAGTTGCATTATAGGTATCCCTTGGACACTTCAACCGCAGTATTCGCCACTCAAGAAATGCTCATCAGTTCACCCTCAAGCCTGTAACACGAATGTGGAATACTTTTCCTTTCCTTCACATAGATATAACCTATAAACATTCAAAACCAACGTGCATCGGCATCTCTCCTCTTCTCTAATCCTAATTTCCTCATCGCCCGCGCTGTGTAGCTATTACCATGATAAGGTCCTAAAAAATCCTTTTAGTGCGCGGACATTATGATATTTTTTAAGGTTTTTTTTTTTAATTTCTCGCCAACACCACCCAAATTAATTTGAGAAAAACGTACTCTGGTTCTTAGGTTCTACTTTTTTATTGCTTTATGAAACATGATTTGGAAGTATCTAATTGTACAAACAGTAGCTTTTCGAGATAGTTTTTTTTTTGTTGGAAATGTTTGCGTCAGGAGAAATGTAAGTAGGTACCTAGGTTAACTCAAGCAAAAAGGAAATACTATTTATTTATAAATGACCAAACATTGATTTAAGTTAACGCAGTTTTAGTCGCGAATAATATCCAAAGTTTGTGGCCCGGACATCGGTTTCTTTGTTTAATTTAATTTAAATTGTTATTACGATTTTAGCCAACTAATATCTGACCAAACATTCTTCGAAACAAAAGAAAACAAGCAAAATACCTAACAACCAAAGCAAATGAGGAAAGGGAGAACGCATTTTGCATTCCACAGTAAAAATAAACACGGTTCGTAAAATATCGCTTGCCAACGATAAAATAAGGATCTTTATCGATCTTCTCACGAACCATAAAAAATAAAGTTCGCGAACGATAAAATGTTCGATCGTTAAAAATTTATACCTAGTTCTCTCACGAAGGAACTGTATCCTTTTTTCCTGTACCTATCTCTCGTTCGTGAAACATCGGAAAAAAGAAATTCAGGTAGAATATGGTTCATTCCGTACAGATCCATAAAACAAATCCATAAAACAAATCATTTTCGATTCGCGATTTATATTTTCAATAGTTATTATTTTGGTTGAAATGGGGAAAATAAAGACATTTGAGCTAAATTAATAAATGTTTCTTATAATGAAGAAGCTAACGAATCAACTTGCTTACTTTGTGAAAGAAAATTGAGCAGTGGAAAACATTGAGCAGCAAAGAGGTTCTTCTAGGAAAACTTGCACAAGTAATGCTGGCAGTGCCATCAACTCAAGTGTTGAACGGGCTTTTAGCGCTTTACCAGTTTTTTTTTTTGACAAAAAACAGAAACAAATTATCCAAAGAAACAATAAATAATGTTTTGTTAGTTAAACTGAATGCAAATTTATTCCATACATAATATAATTTTCATGTAAAATTACTTTTTTTTCTTATGAGAACCATTCGCGAACGGATGTCCAATAGTTCGCACGTGATAAATTCGCGAACGAACTATACAGGGTACCCCTTCATTCGTTGGCAATATCTTAGGGCATGATTTATGGGTATATTCTAAGGAAATTGTTCTACAGTAAGGGCCAATCTCCAATTTTTATATCATTTATTGAGGATTTAAGAAAAGGTTTACTTGGGTGTACCCTGACCGATGTTAACGGTTATTGCGCTGTTAGTACTAATGATAGAAATTTCGTTTAAGCCTCTATTTTTAGAAGAAATATTAGCCTTTGTAATTGCATTTAAATAAATTTTATATCTTAACTCAGTTTTAAGATATTCAATTTTTAACCTGTTCCATTTTTCCTGTACATGCTAATTTTTTGACTTTCGGTTCAATTTTCTCCAGAAAATGCGTAATAAACATAACGTTTTAATATTTTTTTTGAATGAAGGTAACAATAATAAAAATAAAAGCTTACGACAAGTTTGTAGAAAAACCAGTAGATTTTATGATACTTGGGAAAACATGGAACAGGTAAAAATGGGAAAAAAAGGTTTTATTGCTTTAAGTTGAAAACGATTTTTTCCGGTTTAATTTAATTTTTGTTTAAATGTGTGTACTTTAACAGGAAAAATCCATAGATTTTATGATACTTAAAAAATCCTGCAGCAGGTATAAAAAGGGGTTTCTGATTTTGTACCTAAATTTCTAATAACAGTTGACAATAATAGCGGTTTTCCGTTGGTTTATTTGAGTACCTGTCAGGACTTACCTAAAAAAATGGTATAAAAGATTTAAAATCAAAATTAATTCATCAGTTTAATCTTAAACGCTAAAGCAAGCCGTTAGTTGATAAGAAAGGTTTTTTAAAATGTCTTCATTTACAAACGAAGAATACGCAGACATTATCTACATTTATGGGCTGTGCAATGGAATTTCAAATAGTGCGTGACAAAGATAGAATAAACTTTATCCAAACCGACGACTTACTAATAGAAATGTATTTGGAAATACATATCGAATGCTTCGAAAAACGGGATCAGTTTCAAATACACGACCTAACGCGGGAGCTCCACAAGTAAGAAGAACTTCGATTGATCAGAGAATACTGGAAGCTGTTACAAATGAGCCAGCAATCAGCATCAGATGCTTAGCTTTGCAATTCAATGTTTCCAGACATAAAATTTCTGATTTCCTGCATGGAGAAAATCTGTAATCGTGCAAAAAATCCCTTTTTTAAATTTTACCTGTTCCATGTTTTCCCAAGTATCATAAAATCTATGGCTTTTTCTACAAACTTGTCGCAAGCTTTTATATTTATTATTGTTACATTCATTCAAAAAAAATATTAAAACGTTATGTTTATTAGGTACGCATTTTCTGGAGAAAATTGAACCGAAAGTCAAAAAATTAGCATGGACAGGAAAAATGAAACAGGTTAAAAATTGGATATCTGAAAAGTGAGTTAAGATATAAAATTAATTTAAATGCAATTACAAAGACTAATATTTCTTCTAAAAATAGAGGCCCAAACGAAATTTCTATCATTAGTACTAACAGCACAATTACTGTTAATATGGGTCAGGGTACACCCAAGTAAGCCTTTTCTTTAATCATCAATATTAGAGATAGGCCCTTACTGTAGAACAATTTTTTCCTTAGAATATACCCATAAATCATGCCCTAAAATATTGCCAACGAATTAAGGGACACCCTGTATTTTACAGATCGCAACAGATTTGATTCGATCGCGAAAACGAACCGAAAAATAAGGTTCGCGATTGAATCAGAAATCAAATTTCTTTGCGAACTTTTCATGAAAGAACGAATCATATTTTATCGTTCTGCGAACCTTTTAAAAAAGCAATCAAATTCCTTTGTGAACTTTTCATGAGAGAACGAATCATGTTTTATCGTTCTGCGAACCTTGAAACTACTCGTACATAAATCCCCTTTACTCTTCACACTTACGAATGCGTCGACCGTGAAAAAAAGTATAAGAAAATATACTAAAAACGGATCCGAAAGAAAGCCGTCGCCCTAATTTTGTTTTATTTCCATGTTTTTGGGAAATCCCATTTAAAGGTTTGACAGATTACTGTATAAAAACAAACATCTGGTATTTTTTTAACACATAAACAATACGAGAAGCGATTTTACATCCAATAACCAACGGTCAATCTGTTACCCCTAAACCACTCTTGCAGAACAATAACAACGAGTGGATAGCGGTGCAATAAACTCCAAACGAGAAAACCCCAAATGCTTACAAACATCTGACACCAGCAATTATGTAGTTACAAAGAAGGACATCCAAAAGGAGAATATCCGACTTTCTGGAGCTAAGCACCGTCCGATTGCATCTTGCGAACCGATAGAAACGGTACCTACGACCGCCGATTGTGAAAAAGTGTGCTGAACACAACTGTGCATAGGTACACCAAAGAAAAATCAACCCTTTCATTTTGTCATTGTTTTTTCACTGCCACAGCAAAACCGTTAGCGTACGTCAAAATAATTCTTAAGAAAAGAAATTGGCAAATTGTATGGAAATTTTTTGTACCTATAATATGCTTGATGATTTTGATGGAGATACATACATCGAAACCATTCTGAATATCTTAGCAATGGAAAGAGGAAGAACAAAACGGATAACAATTTCAAAAGAGCGCTCCCGAAAATACAAGACTGCATAATCCAGTTAAAAAAGTGAATTTTGGGGTACACTACAAAATCAACGACGGCATGTTAAGGAAACAACTGTCCAGACTGACAAAACGAAATCATTTTGTTCAAAACGTAACGTGGGCCTCAACCAACAAGCGTCTCCAGCCAGAACGATGGCCAGCTGTCTCCAGTTTCGCAAGCTAAGTTGGTTAAGGTCCCCTTCCACTTGGGTGCGCCACCTGAGTCGCGGTCTTCCTCTACTGCGCCGTCCCTCGGATGTGAATTCCAAGATATTCCAGGCCGGAGCATTCGCGTCCATTCGCTCTACATGACCCAGCCACCTCAGTCGTTGGACCTTCACTTCTCTGATGTCGCTAGTCGCTGTTCGTCGTTGTATCTCCTCCTCCATTCACCGCCTATGCAGACGGGACCAAAAATTACCCGAAGAATTTTCCTCTCAAAACGACCAAGTGTGACCTCATCCGCTTTTGCTAGAGTCCATGCCTCTGCACCATAGAGAAGGACTGCGATTATAAAGGTCGTATAAAGGGTCACTTTAGTTGTTCGAGAGATGGCTTTGCTACTCAATTGCTTTCTGCGCCCAAAGAAACAGCGATTGGCAAGAGTTATTCTTCGTTTAATCTCAGCGCTGGTGTCATTGCCTGAGTTCATTGTGGAGCCTAGGTAGACAAAGTCCTGAACCACCTCAAAGTTATATCTGTCTATAGTGTCATTCTGTCCGAGACGTCGGTGTTGGGTGTCCTTTGTTGATGACAGCATATACTTTGTCTTGCCCTCCCCACATAATCGCCAAACCCATCTTCGCGTCATCATTGTACACATTTATATAGGTATAGGTATTATTTCTATATTTAAGATTTTTATAACGGGTCTCAGACTCATCTTTCTTGGAGCACAAAGTGTCATTTTAACTTTATAAATATTAACGATTTGTACTAAATCGGATTTCCACATACAAGAGTTCTCGCGCTGGAACACTAGTTTACTGAAATTCCTGACAAGACAGAATCCAAAATGTACGCACTAAATAAACCCAATGAGTAGTAAATTCTGTCAACAGAGTGATGGGGTTGAACCGTCGTGGTAGGTGTCATGAAAATAGCTGTCATAAACACTAGGGCTCATCGCAATCTCTGCAAGAAGGAAAACCAGCTATAACATTTTCTGCAAACGATTTTATTTACCCAAAAAAAAAACAAAAAACTGTTTTTCTTAGTTTAAGATGCCACATCCTCTAAAAGTTATTAAAGAAGTTATTGCTCAGGTATTTCCTTCAACAACGAACAAGTCGCACAGTGTGTAATATCCTCCGTGACGCATAAATCATCACAGTATATACACTCGTCTGTTTTTAAGAGCTCCAGTCTACTTTGCATGCCAGTAGACTGAGAAGAGAAGATGTCGTTTGTCTATTTATTTATGCATCTACCATAGTAAATGTTAACAGATACTTTATTAAGAAACTAAATGACAAAAATTTTAATTTAAAATAGAAATGATTTGCTATTATGGGAAAATCTATAATCTTCCTCATTTTCTTTACCGACGCGGTTATGACCTGGTATAGTGGGATCATAACCTCCGACCTCACTGAATCAATACTGGTCCACCTGTAGTTAAGCATTGGATCGCCTCTCATCAGTCTTAAGATGAGAATCATGAGTCATCTGGACCCGATGTCTGCCATCTTTTTGTTTTTTTTTAGCCCGCCTTCCCAACTTCTTCGCCAATAATGCCGGGTACTTCTTCGTTGTAAGGAACGGCTCTTAGAAAGTATAACCGTAGGAATTGTTCGATTCGAAGTCCTTTTCAATACTGCTGGAAGGAGTGTAGTATTTTGTTTGTCATCCACAAGGAGCAGCCCTTAAGCGTTGTGGATATACTTTGGCGAACGGTTTTCCTGAGCACTTCTCTTTCTCTTAGCGGCTGTTTTAAATCGTTTTGTAGAACGTCTAACAATGAATTCATTTTCAACCGTTTTAAGCCCACTTATTCTTCTGGTAACAACAAGCGGAACAGTTTCAGAGTATTAGTTGTTAAAATCAACGTCATCATCTTCAGATCGGTTTTTTTACCCCAACTCTTATTCTTTCTTCTATGAGGAAGATGGAACAAGTATCCTGTTAATTTGAAGTTAAAATTAATCATGTTTGTGTAGGATGCAAGTCGATATAAGCTCAATTGAAATAAGGAATGAATTAGAAATGAAAAATGGAATACAAATGATTTGAGTACTTTTGGTACTTTGGCACAAAGGTAACCATAAACAATGAACAGAAGGAATCACTGTCTCCGTGGCCTTCATGTATAATGAATACATATACAGAAGTGCGATTCGGGACTAAAGTCGTTAAGTTGATTTAAATTTATGTAAGTCTCTGTTTTATTGATTTTTTTTAAATATGTACTGATGACATTTTGCAAAATTGCTTAAATTTGAAACTTCTGCGCAAAATCAATAATGTGTTAAAATCACAATGGATTGGCAGGCTTGGTAAATAATTGAAACCGACCTTTTGATATTCCATCTGCAAGCAATTAAACAATAGGATTCGTTTGAAAGATTTCGAAAATAACTTTGAAATAATCTACTTCGCCTTGACAGCTGTCAGTTATCCGAATTCAAATACGCAAGCAGTTAATGGTCAATAAATATATATATTTACCTCAACAGAACCATATAGAAATGAAATACACGCAAACGCAATTGACATCAATCACAAAAAATACTCCAAAATGTATATCCTAATTGACGTATTGACAGAATATGTTATCGAGCCCATTAAGCTTCATTTTTCAATCTACATATAAATAGCTATTTGCATTCATATTATGTTTATAGACCAAACCCTCATTGGATTTAGATAGGTAAGTCTAAATTAAGAATTATTTTATTGGATTATATTTTTCTCAATAACGTGTCTGTAAATTTAGAAACGACTTAATGTGTGTTAGCGAAAGTGACATTTTTTTTGGTTTAATGAAATTATTTTCTACTGCAACAAAAAGCAAATTATTAATTAGCCTCGGTTATTACATAATATCTGTAATTTTAGAATAAATATACACCGTAGTTGATATCAATACAAGAACTCATCCAATCAACATACCTACAAAAAGAGAAAACACCATTTATTCCTATCCTATAGAGTACCTACTTCGCAACAACATCAATGTCAAATGAAAAAAACAAAATACATATATGCTTATGTTTGTCCGATCGAGACTTTTTGTTCAGCATCCTCTGACTCAGTTATATTAACTTGAAGATAAACGCTAAATGCCGAAAGGAGACTGATATATTTACCGTGAAAAAAGCTTATACCTGTCTCTTAAGCTATAGGTACCTTTTTAGAAAAAAAGGAGAATTGACTTCAAAAATGGAGTTGATAGAGTAAATATGAAGACGATTCCAAAGATAGAGTTCCGATAATTTTTTTTACGTGAAATTAGTTTTCAACGTTCAATAAGAAGTAATCAATACCAATATGAACTAAAAATATTATTTATGTTTTTAAGCTTTGTTTGTTAGGGAGAAAATTCCATAAAAATAAAGGTACATAATTTGCAAAGTCGCTTTGAACAACAATCATCGTTTTTAAGGGCACTGCAGTGATATTATTATTGATTGGATAAAAAACTTATTTTCGAAATAGCCGCTAAGAGAGGGGCGAAATCCGTTCGCCAAAGTTCATCATCAATGCTCAGGCGCTGCTCCTTATGGGTGACGAAAAAATACTACACAGGTGGCAGCAGTCTTGTAAGGAATCCAAAATGAACAATTTCCTCGGATATATTTTCCAAGAGTCGTTCTTTGAAAAGGCCTTTGATAGGCAACCAAGGGACATGTTATGGGTGGCACTAACACAACGAGTAGTTCCAGAAATCAACGTACGGCTGATCATGAACATGTATGAGGGAGTAAAGGCAAGAGTAAGATGCCCCGTTGGCGTTACCGAGAAAATCGCAATCAAAGTCTGTGTACACCAGGAAAGTGTCGTCAGTCCTTTAATATTTATTACTGTCTTTGATTAACTGCTTGAAGGAAATGTAACGGACGGCAAAGTGCATCGATTATTTTTTACTGACGAATGGAGCCGAAAGGGGAATGGGTATCGTATTAGTCCGAAAAAACAGAACACTATTGTGCTGCCTGTTCTCTCAATTATTTGAATAGAAGAGGGCTTCCCAAGTGCGAAAAGTTCAAATATCTGGGATCTATGATCAATAGCGAAGAAGGCTGTGATGACGAAATTAAGCATCGCGTAAGCGTAGGGTGGATGAAGTGTCAGGAAATCTCAGCCATCTGGGTCCAGGGACTTTAGCGCGGCTTGACTATCCGGGAATATGCGGATGTTCTTAGCGGCCATGATTTCCGCCTGGAACACACTACAATGATGAGGAAGACGGAAAGTGAGATTGATATTTAGTCTTTCTGAGAAAACACCCCCACCTACCCCATTACTAGTTTTTGATCCGTAGGTGTAAAAGTGGATCGATTTATCTTCCGTGTAATCAGAATCCTCCCACAAATGGAGATGACCTTTTAAAAACCCCTAAAAGCAACCGAAAACAAGTACCTAGTCTTAAAAATAAATAATTATTGGACGTTTTAGAAATGTCTACGTTTTAACTCCAGCGAAAAGCATGAAAATGCGCTTGTACGCGAAATGTGGTTATGCCAGTCGCAAACCATAAAACAAATTGTTGACGATTTGTCGATATAAACTATTAAATTTATTTAATTATTTCCATAAACGAGCTGGAAATATGGTCTACCAAAGAACCTATAGCCTTCGATATAGGTAAACTGAATAAGTTTGTGAATTAACTAGCTTTTGGTGGGCGTACAAAAAATGCAAACTCAATGCGAAACGCCTTCATATTTAGAAGGATAGACTTCAAATAAGCCCGATTATAGATTTTCCCATTCATTTTTAACTTGGAATAAAGGTACTCGTACCTAGGTACATGGGTACATGTTTAATGCAAGTTTAAAATCAAGTACCTAAAAGAAAATATTAGCTTACCATTTCGTATTTCTTTCATATGTAGCTATATGCGCGTTCAACAGTGGACAACCTTCTCAAATGCAGGCACAATCACTTTCACAAATAAACCAAAACAAAAATTAACACTTCATAAAAAACTATTCTTGCCTTTAAAATTTGGCAGCACTTTGAATTGCATTTGCATGCTCGGCCTTTTGAAAAAAACTTTACTTGAAATTTGATATGAAACAAAAAAGGCAACTGAAGAGCGAAAAACCACAGACACAACTACGAAAACTATTGTCTGACGCACACGAGACACAACACACAAGAGAGAGGGGGCGCGAAAGCTAGAACATTACTTATTTTCACTTGCAATTTAAGAGAGAGAGAGAGAGAGAGAGAGAGAGAGAGAGAGAGAGACAGACAGAGCGAGATCGAGAACATTATTTACTTTCACTATCAAATTGCGTCCGCCTGCGTAGATGGTCGAGCACTGACTGATCTGATTATGATAGTGATAATGAGTGATACATATATGATTTTTAACTGAGCGGGTCCTATTTTGCTGAACTAAAGCAAAGTGGAATGGCTGGCCCCTACGTACAACTTTAAGTGGGAGAACATTAACCTGGAGCAACCTGTACCCCATACAAAAAGATCTAACATATTGTCTTAAATAGCGCACACCTGAAGCCTTCTCCAGATATAGGAGCTTTATAAAGGGTATAGATTGATATCTAGTTCAAGGCTTGGATATGGTTTTCCTTTGAGAATGCTTATTGTGTGTTGTTTAATCTTCCACATTTGTCTTTCATTGTACTCAGCATCGTTTGCCCGATCCACAAGAAAGGAGACCCTCTAAACTGCGCCAATTATAGAGGCATCAGTCTCCTGAATACTGCCTATAAGATCATGTCTGCTGTACTGTGTGAACGCCTGAAACCATTCGTCAACGACCTGATTGGTCCCTACCAGTGCGTTTTTAGGCCCGGTAAGTCCACGGTCTATCAGATATTCACACTAAGGCAGATCCTGGAGAAAACCCAAGAAGTCCAAATCGATACCCACCATCTTTTTATCGATTTTAAGGATGCATATGACAGCATCTATAGAGACGAGCTATACTGAGCCATGTCTAGTTTTGGCATCCCTGTCAAACTTGTCAGATTGGTCGCACAAAAAATGGTCGGAAAAACTTGAGAAAATTGCGCGAAGCTCGCAAGCCAACACTAGAGGCACAATTTTTCAAAAGTCTGTGCAACGACATTGACATAATTGGCAGAACTCAGCGAGCTGTCACTGGTGCGTTTGCAAGCATTAGCACAGAAGCGGCAAAAATGGGTTTAGTGGTGAATGAGGGCAAAACTAAGTATATTCAGTCAGCAAGAAGGGACACACAACATCGACGAATCGGACAGAACGTCAAGATAGACAGCTACAACTTTGAGGTAGTTAGGGACTTTGTGTACCTTGGCTCCGCTATAAATTTTGAAAACGACATCACATCAGAAATCAAACGAAGAATTACACTTGCCAACCGCTGTTTCTTTGGCCATTGACTAGTAAGGCCTTGTCAAGAAACACTAAGGAGACTTCGTATAAGACCCTCATCAATCATCATCCCAGTCCTGCTCTACGGCGCAGAAGTGTGGACATTAGCAAAAGCGGATGAAGATCTTCTTGGTCTTTTCGAACGCAAAATTCTTCGAGTGATTTTCGGTCCCGTTTGCGTCGACGGGCTTTGGAGGAGGAAATTTAACAGCGAACTCTACGAGCTGTACAGCGACATCGACCTGGTCAAAAAATTGCGAATCAGTCGACTAAGATGGCTAGGACATGTCTTCTAGGAAGAGTCTTCGATTCCAACTAGGATTGACAACGCAGTAGAGGAAGACCTCGCCTTAGGTGGCGCGCGCAAGTGGAATTGGATCTCAACCAACTTGGAGTGCGCTACTGGAGGCAGTTAGCCAAAGATCGTGCTAACTGGAGAGGCGTACCTATTGGTTGAGGCCCTGGTCCACCCCGGACTGTAGCGCCAAGTAAGTAAGTAAGTAAGTAAGTGTACTCAAGTTACATAGAATTGGATGAGGATTTTAAGTGTCATCTGTATGACCTCTATAAAAAGTTTTGTAGTTTTTGAGACACTGCATTTTGGGAATGATCTGCAAACCTCTCACTTATCTATAAGATGTCTGAATTTTACACAAATGGCAGCAGAGTGAGAAGCAATTTGATAAATATTCATCTGTCAATGCATCTGAGTTCAAGTATCTACAAAGGCATTTAGTTAGCCTTATCGAATACCAATCTTTCGACATTCCGACAATAAAAAAAACATCTTCGACAAAATCATCACATCCAGGAAAATATCCTTAGCACAAAACGGTTCGACAACATTCCAGTGTGACTCACGTTCGAAAAAGTTCAAAATTAATTTCACATCATAATCTAAATGACTTCCGAGCTACCAATAGAAGAATATTTCTTTAATCGTCATCGTCAGACAAAAAGAAAATTCCAACTTAATAGCTTATGATGACAGAATGTTTTTCATTATCCTTGTTGGCGCCCAGTGTCTCCTCTTGTTCACTTTAATAAAGATACCTATATTGATTAAGATATTAGATGAGAAGACGCTTAAAGTATTGGGTGGGGAGTTGTCGTCAGGAACGTGGTCGCCACTTAATAAGAGAGCTTTGTTTCGGATGATTTTCCTTTTCCTTGTTTTTTTTTGTGTTTACACACACACATTACATTTTAACTTCTTTGGGGATGGCGAAGTTATATATCTTTGTTTTCAATGTCACGCAGATGATCTCAACTGAGAGCATTCGAGTAATTAATATTCAAATAATTCAATTTAATAATTAAATAATAATAATTTTAGCATACATCATGCTGACATGAAATTGACCAATTTAATGGTTGATGTGTCATATTATTTGAAATTTATTAGGTCCTTATGTTTACGCAAACAAGTCCGCCTCTCACATAAACCTATAAATAGCATATTGATTTTCATAAATTCCCAGAATCAAATAAAAGGACGCATGCTGTAAAAAGTGATCAATGTTTGAAATTCTTTAGAAATAACCCACATATTTGTTCGAAATATCCCCACTCACCCCAAATGGATTTATCCTACTCCTACCCATCATGAAGAACAATTTCAATCAGTGCAACAATGTCAGTCAGGGTGTGTTTGTTGGGCTCGGTTTGTGTATTTATCGCTTAGGAGGGTGTTTAATGGATTTATGGGGAATTTTGTTTTTGAAAGAATATTATCCTAACAATACGTAGCGTAAGTGTGCGTACTTTTGAAAGTCTAGCCTTTTAAGGATTTGAATTAATGAATCAACATTTAACAGTGCATTTTATGCCATTAGAGGTTTTCAAAAAATCTCAGATACAAGGATAATATATGTACAATGTTGACTTTGAGTGCTTTTGACGAACTCACTTCTCGAATGAGCAAACACAATTATGTGCATTGGTATGAAGCGAAGTAATGTAGATACTTGAATATTTTTAATAATCACTGGATACAGCGTAAGTGGAAAAGTGATAGGAAACAAGCTATAAGCTACCTACTCTTAATAAGTATCAAAAGTGTGTAGTTTTGGGTGGGAGCGATTTTTTTTTTAACTGCTGCTTACTTAACGGACTCCCGTCCCGTGGAGAGTAACTGGGACACTGCAGCCTTTCCTCCTCCGTTTTTCCAGACCAGGCGTATTTAAGACGGAGGTTCGGTCTTTCTTGCCTTCTCCAACCTGGGTGCTGGGAGTCGAAGATCCTCTTGGCTGGAGCATTATTGTCCATTCGCTCAATGTGGCCGAGGCCATGTAGTCGACGTGATTTAGCTTTTTGGACTACATCCACATCTTAGTACAGCTCATAGAGTTCGCGGTTGTATCTTCTCCTCCATTCGCCCTCCTCGCACACAGGAGGAGTATTTTTCTTTCAAAATAACCCAATATTAGCTCCCCTTTTCTACTTCTCGTCCAGCACTTGGCACCATAAAGCAGGACTGGCAGGATTAAGGTTCGATGGTGCACGTATTTTGTCCTTTGAGTGAGATGTTTCGAACCCAATTGTTTCGCTAAACCGAAGTAGCAGCGGTTTCCTATGGTAATTCTCCGTCGGATCTTCGTGGAGTTGATGTTTACTACCTCAAAGTTATTGTAATCAACAGTGACGTTTTGTCCTAAGCGGTGGACAGATGTTTGTTTGTTTGTCGATAGCATGTATTTAGTCTTGTCCTCATTAAGTTCAAGATCAACCAATTTCGCCTTTCTTCAATCGCTCAAAAAACCTCTAACACGATAGGCTGGGAACGGCCGGAAATGTCGATATCGTCCGCATACCCCAGTAGTTATTTTATTCCTTTAGCATGGAGAAGAGCTGGGGCGGTTTTCATTCCCAAGCCGGGGAAGGCTTCCTATGATTTTCTCAAAAGCTTCAGGACTATAGTCTTTCATCATTTCTATTAAAAGGTCTTGACAAATTGATTGATGTACGGCTTAAGAGTATATGATAGCCAACACGACTAGGTAAGTCCACTGAGACGGCACTGACGGATCTGACGGCTAGAGTACGCACTGCGCTCTACCGCAAAATCTATTCTCTTGCTGTCTTCATGGATATTGAAGGTGCCTTTGACACCCCCACTTTTTGCAGAATTGAGTCTGCCTTAGTATTGAAGGGTGTCAATTTTACAACCGTGGAATTGATCCGGGAGATGCTTAAGAGCAGAGAAGTAAACACCACTGTAGGCGGCTGCGTCAATACTGTGCCCGCTATTAAAGGCTTTGTGCAGGGTGGTGTGCTTTCCAGTATTTTGTGGAACCTTTTGGCTGACGATTTATTTATCATCATCAGCGGCAGTAATTTACCAGCTCTTTGCGAGCGTATGGAATCCGCGCTAAATACAGTTGGGATTTGGTGCCGTGATCAAGCTCTGTCACTCAACCCCACAAAGACTGAAATGATGCTAATCACTACTAGAAGAAGGTTACCTCATGTGAGGTGGGCTTATTTCCAGGGCACTCAAGGACGGTTGAGTATCTGGGTATTGTTCTTGACCCAAAACTAAAATGCGTTGCTAGTAATTCGAAGGCCCCTGGCAGTGCCGTAGAAAGCTTTTGATAAAGAAAAATATTGGGTACAATTATCTACATAACTTGTCGAGGATTTTATTTGAATGTACTTATTTAAATAAGAACTAAAGGGATCATAACCCTCATAAGAACAAGGCTCTTTATCGAAAAAAATCAGAACATTTCTGTACTGAATTTGAAAATGCGAAAAACAATACAATTTGTTTGTGAAATCAGGACGAATAGCAAGCCTGCCCCACATAACATTATTAGCTCCTCAAAATGTCAACATTTACCAAAAGAAAGGACTTGCGATCTCTCTGCATAGAAAAATATTTAATCATATTCTCCCAGCCCAGTGGAAAATTATTCCATACATCAGAAGTCAATAACTTTGGTACGACAAGTAGGTACTTTCTAGGATAATAGCTTTCTTAACAGCTTCTCAATCAAAAACTTAACTTTCCCATCATCTCTTCCGGGCAAACAAATTACCAGATTGGGATTTGATATGACAATCTGTTCCTAACGCTTGTGGCAATAACAACAAAATAGTCACCATCAGTATGACTTTGTAAGAAAACTCCCCTCTTTTTCATTTTTCCGAATCCAATCAAAAGAAAATAAAGCCACACAAAAAAAAGCTAAACAGCAATCCATAAACCAATAAACCGAAACGGAAGAATGACAATTTCTTTTCAATAAACAAACAATTTTTTTGTTTGTGCTGGTCTGTTTTGTCAGCTTCCAATAAATTCTCTCGCTCAGCATCTGCCTTAGAAGACGCACGCCACATATCCTAACCGCGTGTCACACCTATTTTATTCGGGACTGAATCTTTTGCCTTTAAGCAACTTTTGAGAGAAGTAGACGTATAGTTTTTTACTTGTTTTTTTTTTTTGTCTCGTCTCGCATGCACAACACATTCAAAAACAATTGAATCAAATTCCCATCACCAGGAATGATGATGATTGAAAAGGACGAAGAACAAAAGAGAAAGAATGCCTCCCCTGAAGAAAAACATTTTTTTCCGCTCCCATATAACATGTCAACACACGCCCCAAGGATATTGAAGAATGACATTTGTCATTTTGCCTTCCCAGGATAAGGCAGAAGAAAGCTGAAAACGGAAAATGAAAGAATCGAGTAAGAGGACATAAATATTGAAATTAGCCTAACACACTGGAATTTCGAAGTGAAATCCCGAAAGTTTTCTCACTTTTTTTTCTACCCAAGAGTGGGCGGAATTCATATTCAAGTTGGGGGGGATAAGGACGCTTTAGGTTTGGTTAGGTTAGCTTGTGTTTTTTTTCGTGTTATTGAAACAAATCATAACACCGGAAAAAGAAACGATAAAGTTTTCTTAAAGCAAAACTAAGGTAACTGGCAATATAAACTTGGTTATTTGGGGATGTGTAGCTGTCGGTGAATATATTTGTGTCGGTAAGAGGTAACGGAAGATTGAACAATTGGTTATTCCACCGATACTCTGCAAATCGTCTATAGATGTCCACATATACTCGTAGATACCATACAGATCAATCTTCTTAACTTTTTTCTTTCGTCCGCCCACGCAGTGTATTCACCTCTGCACAAACGTCAAAAATTAGCCAGTGGATACAATTTAGCATTAAACATCTTTCAGTTTAAACGTAGGTAGAATTAGTCTTGTGAAATCAAAAAAAAAATCCATACCTACAAACTCAACACAGTCCACGACGTTAAAAATCAATAAAACACTAGACTTTGGCACAAATTAACCACGTGGTGAAAATGGGGGTGGAAGTTAGTGGAGAAGAAAACAGTTAAAATGAAAGTCACACAGCAAAAAAGCTAAAAATGGAAAACTGTATCTTCCCTTGTAGGCTTGTAGCTTTGTGGTACAGAATTGCTAAAATTCCCAATTGTTGAGGTTTGCTTTTGCATAAAACATTTGTACAATTGTTAAGTGTCAAAGCTACTTGTTACTTTGTGGTACAGAAACCTTTTTTATTTGTTGAAATTAGTCCGTCTTTCAAGACTTGTAGTTTTTTAGAACAGGCCCCTGGTCTCATTTATTATCCATTCAAATTGCACTTACTCAAATCAATGTAATCCACTGTCCATTTCCACCTCAATTGACTTAAATAAATACTTCAGCCGTGCGTTGCGTCGGCCTGTCAATTTTTTAACTGCGAAAGGACATCTTAATAATCCATTACCTTTATCCCATACCACTGACCAATCAATCCAACAGCAGTCTTTAAAAATGTCAATATTGACCCGAAATCGAGCAATTCCTGTCCCCAGTAAAACATTTTTATTTGATTCCCCTGTTTTATTTTGTGCTGTGTTATTTGATTTTTTTTTTGCTCCCTTTCAGGTCATTAAATTTATTTTTGTCGACATTTATTTTTTTACTAATGAAGATGTAAACAAGTTTTCTTTACGGTATTAGAGAAAGAGTACCGAAACGGACAGATTATTAATCTATGTTTTCTGATTGTTCCATGCCCTCCCTCACAATGGCGAAGTATTATTTTCCTGTAATTTAAAAAAGGTTAAGCTTTTTTAAAATATCGAATTGCTGATGAGTTGGTTTTTAAATTTAGTTAAAACTACGAAATAATCTGCAGACTGCGAAATGAAGTTAAACACTGTGAAAAGGAAAGAATTCATTTTAAGTTAGGAAAAAAAGTTGCAATTCAACCTAACGTCAACATATTTTCCTCTTTCGTCACACATCGTTAAACGTTACCGTCAAAAAGCTTGCAATTCTTTGAAATCATATGTATGGATGTACGCATGTATGTATATGTATTTCGCATTGGAGTCCATGGCATTTTGGTTTCGTGCTCTTCTCAGCACAGATCGGCACTGCATTTCATCCCAGTACAAATTTGAAACAACTGTGCTTAAAGTACAAAGTGGGAACTCTGATGGCAAATCGAAATTAGTTTGCTCTGTGTGTCCGCCGTGAATGATTTACGCTTGCTCTCTTAGTTCGGATTTTAAAAAGTTAAATTTGTGAAAAATAGTGTTGCAAAGTTAATAATTTGTTGAATTTCAAATCGAAATTACTTGTTTTAAAATTGTTTTAGTAAATTCATTAGTGCAGGTGTTTATTTGTGTGTTTGTTGTGTAGTGCAATGTGCCAGAAAAAAGGGGTTTCTCGATTGCGGCCATTTTTCGTTTCATGAAGAAACACGAAAAATTCAACTTTTAAATAGAAAGGGTGAGTCGATAGTTATGTTAAGACAATACACTTTAGCCCAGTGATAAGTTCCTACATCTAGGGGGGTCAGTTCAAATAGCTCCTGTGCAAAATTACGCAATGATTTTAAAACAATTAAGTTATTAAATTGAAAACTATATTTTCAAAGAACCTAGGCAAACATTTCATTCAAAGGTTTACTTGTAATAAAGTTGTGTGAGTGGCTAAACCTGTGTTAACCTTAATGGGGGTTGAATTTTTTAGATTCAGATTTCCTGGGAAAAGCCCTACGTCACCATCATTGTATTTCATCGATAAGATTTACTCTTGTCGAGGAGAGTGTTCGGCAATTCAGACGACTGCCCCATAGCAAATTTCTATCTAACTGCACAATTATGTATCCTTCAAGAGTGTGTTGCCTTTATTGCGATTTGTTTGGTTTGGATTGATCTAGTTTTGTCGCGATCCAGACAGCGGGCGGATGTAGAGCTTCTGGCAATAAATGCTATCATACTTATTGGTCTTTTCCAAGATGCCTTAGCAGCGGCTGAAAGTGTTGATGGTACCTACGTATAGAAGACTGCTGTATACGCACTATTATGCTAGGAAATTACTCGCTAGTTCTTGCAAGGATTAGGATCGCCTTTTCTTTAGTTGGGGTGTACGGAACTGGTACTGCAGTCACCGGACAAGCTTTCTTCCACCCAATCTTGGTTGGTCTTGGTCGCTCTCAAACGCGTTTTCGGCTTTTTGAATTTCCTCTTCTGGGGGGTTAACAGCTTCATCTCATGGACAACAGAGCGCTGGATTTTGCCGCAACAGGCAAATGGCCAGTCTAAGAAACCTTGTACTACCTACCACCGTAATACGGGCTGCATCAAAGTAGATTGGCCTCAGTCAGAAGTGATTTGAGACCGGGAAGATTGCCGAGGTTTATTGAGGTCGATCCGGTTAACCCCACAGGTGGGCCAATAGAAAGGCAGTTAAGTGCGAAGCTTATGATCGTTTTAAAACTTATCAAAAGCTCGTCATTGAATGAGAAAAAGAAGACCATTTGCAACAAAGGATATCAGTCAGGAGCTGCTGTCGTGTCGTGAAGGGATTTGTTTGCCAACTGGGCCGCCAAAGATGTCCGTCTTACCAATATCAACGTTAAAGTCCCCGAGCACGATTTGGCCATCGAACTGCGAATAAATTCATAGGCTCCGTCTAGAAGGCCTTTGAACACTCCATGTGCACAGATATTCGGATGTTATAAAACCTGCCTTGAGTGCGGCTTACAATCAGGAGATCTGTTATCGGCCTAAAATATATACCTACGACTTTTGATAGTAGTCGATTTTCCACGATGAACCCGAACCCTTTTGTGACGGCTGTGATCAGGATTTAAGGGGTCCTAACCCTTCACTGAACTGCAACTGGTTCGCCAGTGGGGTTCGCCGGTTCGAACTCAGCAAATAACGACAGGCCTTCCGATTTTGAATCACTTCGTCGCTGAGGCCACTCATATGCTGCTGCTGTTGCATTTGTCTGCTCCATGAGTTTTTAGGTCTGCCTCTCTTTCTCGTTTGTATGGGAATGTTGATTGATATTGCCTTTTTGACAGGGTTCATAGGATCTCTCGTTTGAACATGACAGTATCAACTCAGCCGGTTGCACTCAATTTTGCCGAGATTGGTTCTTTCACGTGAAGGCTTCCTCGGATTTTGGAACTTCTTATTCGATCAATCTTTGTTACTCCTGCTGTCATGCGAAGCATCCTCATCTCTTACTTACTTACTTAGGTGGCGGGTTGGACCTGGGCCTCAACCAACACGCCTCTCTATTTAGCCCGATCTTTGGTTAGCCGCCTTCAGTTGCGCATTCCAAGCTGGTTGAAGTCCCCTTCCACTTTTGCGCGCCTCCTAAGGTGAGGTCTTCCTTAACTTGTTGTCCCTCCGGGTTGGAATCGAAGACTCTTCGGCCGGAATGTCCATTCGCTCTTCATGTCCTAGCCATCTATACAGCTCATAGAGTTCGCTGTTAAATCCCCTCCTACAAAACCCGTCAAGGCAAACGGGACCGAAAATCATATCTCAGCTGCCGTTCATATACCTTCGTACTTTTTGTACGCTGCCCAACATTGTGACCCGTATGTTAGCGCCGGGCGCTCAACTGCTGTGCCTTTCTTTCAGCTTAGGGGGCATTTTTCGATCAGAGAAGATGGCTGAGTTTTCCCGCTTACGCTATGCTTAATGTCGCCATTACAGCTAGCTTCGCTATTGATCGCAGATTCTAGATATTTAAACTTTTCACACATGGGAATCACTCTACAATTCATACAAATGTCTGAAATAGGTCCCAGTGGATCAGAAAACGGGCAGGACTAGTACGATACCCATTTCCCTCTGAAACTTCCACCCATACATCAAGTGCCCCTTGCAGGAACGTTTGATCCTCGCTTATGATGGCCCCAACGTCAGCAAAGAATAACTAACACACTTTGGATTCCGTCACTTTCCTTCAAGCAGACAATCAAGGCCCTTAATAAATATCTAGAGACTCAAGCTGGTGTACAACGACTTTTAGTTCGGACTCCTCGTTGACGCCAGCGGGGCAATCTACTCCTGTCTTTACTCCCTCATACATATCCATGATCATCTTTAGTTTAGTTTCTGGAGCTCGCATTGGATCGCCTCTCAACAGTTTGGAGATGAGAACCTTTAGCCATTTGCACCCGATGTCTCGCATCTTTTTCCAGAACTCGGAGGCCATCTCGTCCGGCCCAACTGAATTTTCGTTTTTTGGGTCTTTGACCGCCTTTTTAATTTTGCTTTTGCACACATATCTGCCTTTTACCGCTGATGACAGACATTTGTAACTATTTACCCCATATCGCTTAAAGTCGCCAAAGTTGTTAAAAAATTATATGAAGACTCTAAAAAAGAAATATTTCTGCTCCCAATGCTGTTCTTTGTGTCACCACCGTAACTGCATTAGTTTGCACCGCTGCACACCTATTTTACCAGCAACCAGATCACGTGCAATTTATTTGTGTTCTTTTCTGCAGCATCTCTTTACGGCCACTATGGGAATTGTGCATTCAGATACAGGTCCACGGGACCCAATAAAAACTTTTTACAGTACATCAACTTAAAATAGAATCACGAAATCTAGCAAAATTCTCTATTTAAAGCTTCCACAGCGTTCTCATACAAGGAGCAGTCATAGGATTCATGCACGATTTCTCGTACGTGTTAAGTGGACAATTTACGCCATGTTATAGCAAAGCAATGTGTCTTAATTATCGTACTTGGTTAGGTTGCCTCCTGACTGCTTAATTAGCAACTATAGCAATGGTTAACTAAGTACAAGAAAATAAATCCTGCAAACACCATTGTGCTGATAATTTGTTAGCTGTTGCATGTTTGAATGAAGGAGTAAATCAGAGATAAAAGAAAGGATAATTACTCTACCAGGACCAAAGACCACATGTCTGGGCGCTTGATTGACCTTGCCCTTCTCTTGACTGGCAAAAACCGCTTTAGCATCGAAATATTCAAACACAAAATGAATTTTCCCGCTGGGAGAAGCCAATGTCCTTTAACTTTATATTCGTTCCTGATTAATCGGACGATAGTCAGATGGAATCACAATTTAAGTTTAAATAAATTCGATTTTATGCTAAATTCAATTTCCAATTAAACAGTGATTTCATTTATTCACGATGGGGGATTTTTTCTATGCTCGCATTTGCGATACAACCAAGTTGGAAAAGCACAAAAACAACTTCCTACATTTGCAATATTTATTCTTGAATTATTTTAAAACTCCTTGTGTGTGTGTGTGTGTGTTGGTTTGTGCGATTGACCCTGCTGGGTTTTCTGCTGCATTGGTCCTCGACGATGGAAAATTTAATTGTGTTCTTTCAATTGAAATTTATAATTACTGTTCTGAACAAGGAGTGGAAAAGAGAAAATGTGAATGTGCAGATGTATCTATTGTGCTTGTAAAAAGAAAAAGAAAAAAAAACGAAAACGAATTAAATGCATTTCAAGAAAAACGATTGGGTAAAATAATGAAGATGTAATGGATGAAAATTTGACTTGCTTTGAGTTTACTGTTTATCGCTGGTCAAAAACAATTATTAACTTGGCATCATTGGCAGAGACAACAGAATAAAAGAAATATGTTTGGATTGTGATAATGAGATTTTACCTGCGTCTAGGAGTACCCATTGGTTTCCGTTTCACTACCCTAAGTCCTTTTAAAATATCTGGACTGATACAAAATATCTGGACTGATACAAAATTGAAATTGTTTCGTGGTGATAGGTATAATCGAGTGGCTGGTGGAACTGCTTTATACATCAACAGGTGTCTTAAATACAAATTTGTCGCGAAGTCTTGTCCCAATTCTCCTATTGACTACTGTTTCGCCGAAATTATTGCTAGTGGAAACAATTGTCTGCTTGGTATTGTTTACAGGCCGAATAGTAACGTTGGTTTTTCACAATTTTTTACTCTACTTGAAGAATTTTCAGCGCTTTATTCTGAAATAATCATTTGTGGCGACTATAACTGTGATATTCTCTGTAAGGCGACTTCAAAAGAATTCTTGGAAAAAATAAATACACTTGGCCTAGTGACAATTAACACTGATAAACCAAATCATTTCACAGCTACCGCATCAACATTGTTAGATCTGTTTCTTGTTAATGATTCTAATAATACGCTTCTCTACTCTCAGCTTTCTGCCCCAATTTATTCCAAGCACGATTTAATATTTGCAACTTTTAGGATGATGCCAGAAACATGCTCTGCTTCGTATGAATACCGAGATTTTAGGTGACCTTTATCAGCTGGAAAATGATATATATCGGGTGAATTGGCAGCAGGTTTATTTTATGATCTCGACCAAGTTAACTTTTTGCAAAATGCAGAGATAACCTTTTTTAAAAACACGTTCCACTTAAACGTAAATTAGTACGTAATGACAACAGTTCTTGGTTTACAGTTGATATTCAGGATGCCATGAAACTAAGCTATCTGGCCTATAAACGTTGGAAACGCTTTCGTCTCGCTGTATTCTACAATGTTTTTCGTGAATTCGAAATACCAAGTGACCTTAACTGTGACAATGAATTTTATTTTCAAAGATTAAATGAAGCAGATGTTGTAAGTGCTGTATTGGACGGTGCAGGGAAATAAGTCCACGGGAACTAAGTCCACTGAAGGACTTAGTTCCCATTAAGTGGGAAATAAAACCACTTTCGCGAAGTGGACTTAGTTCCCATGTAAGGTGGGAAATAAATTCCCAAATTTCTGAGTGGTTTTAGTTCCCTTTTAATGTGAAGTAAATTCTCACTGTCGACTAAGAACAAAATAAAATTAAAGAGTCAAGTAGGTACTTTGCAATTTTTATTGCATTGCACTGTTTATGAGATTAGTTACGAAATCGCAAGTAGATTCCATAAATAGTGTAATGCATATGGGGGGAGCATGCTGCCCCCCCTGCAACCCCCCTGCTTGGGGTCACTGTTTGATTTGGAGTATGTGCGAGGAGCGGTTTTGAAACTTTGGCTTTATGTCACCATGATATGCTTAAAGAGTGTAATAACTAACTGCACTTTACAGTTTTTTGTCTAATTCTAAATGTTGGATGTTAGTTCCCTCTTCTTATTTTTGAATGTGTACTAAGTTCCCATAAAAAAATGGACTTAGTTCCCACTTTACATGGGAACTAAGTCCACTTCGCGAAAGTGGTTTTATTTCCCACTAAGTGGGAACTAAGTCCCTCAGTGGACTTAGTTCCCGTGGACTTATTTCCCTGCACCGTATTGGACATCAAATCTTAAGCTGTTGGTTGTGACGGAATAAATCCAGTCTTCATAAAGATCATTCTGCCTCATATTCTTCCGGTGCAGGGAAATAAGTCCACGGGAACTAAGTCCACTTATTTCCCTGCACCTATTCTTCCAATACTTACACATATATGTAACACTATCATCTTAACTTCATCTTTTCCTACGGCTTGGAAATTTGCAAAAGTTATTCCAATACTCAAAAAACCTGCTACCCGTCTGTCACCTCCGGAATATAGGCCGATCTCTATTCTCCCCTTTCTATCTAAGGTACTGGAAAAAATATTGCACAAGCAGATGTCGAGGTATATTAAAACTAACAAGCTTCTAAATCCACACCAGTATGGTTTTAGGGAATATCATAGCTGCACATCATCCATCTTAAAAGTAGCTGACGATATCAGAATGGCAATGGACCATGACCACATGTCCTTTCTTTGCCTTCTCGATTTTTCAAAAGCATTTAATACGGTCGATCATAAAATTCTGATCTCAAAACTGAGAACTCAATTTTGGTTTTCAAAAAGTGCTGCTTCGTTGATGTTGTCTTACCTTTCTGATCGGAGACAAGCTGTCGTTGCTGGTGAAAACTTATCCTGTTTTCTAAATTTATTGTCAGGAGTCCCACAGGGATCTATACTCGGTCCACTACTGTTCAGTGTGTTTATAAACGATCTTCCGCTTGCAGTCACAAATTCAGCAATTTATTTGTATGCCGACGATGCACAAATCCGCCTTAGCTGCAAGCTTGGAATGATCGAGGATGGGGTCCAAAAACTTAACTGTAACCTTAAAGCATTACTGACTGGTCTGAAGATAATAAACTTTTATTAAACCCAAAAAAATCTCAATGCATAATTGTATATAAAACTAAACTTGACATAAGTTATTTTCCTCTCTTGTATCTCGGCAACTCTGTTCTACAATATGTGGAGAAAGTCAAGAATTTGGGCATCTGGTTTAACACTACCCTTAGCTGGGATGGGACCTTCACATTCGGTCAGTAATTGGCAAGATATATGGTTGCTTACGAACTCTTTGACTTTCAAATCACTTCACACCCCAACATGTTAGGCTCAATTTAGCGAAAACCCTTATTATGCCGATCATTACATATGGGTGCCAGATTTTCTGTTGCCATAATGCTGAAACGAGACAAAACCTGATTGTAGCCTTCAACAATATAGTCCGGTATGTGTACAACCTCAAACGATTTGATCACATATCGGCTTACTCAAAAAATATCCTGGGATGCAACTTAAATGCATATACGAAATACTGCGCCCTAAAGACATTAAAGAATTTATTAATCAATAAAAGGTCGCTGTACCTTTATGAAAAAATCGAATTCTCAACTTCTAATCGATCTTATATTTTTATTCAACCGAGATTTAATTGTCACAGCTCTGAGCTCCAATTTTTTGTTTACATCATCAGGCAATGGAACTCCCTACCCCTTTTCATTAGAAAACTGCGAGGAACCAGGCAATTCGAGAGGGCGGTATTTAGATATATATCTGGCAGATAATTAATTTATTCTTAAGTAGGTCCCATTGAATTAAGAAAGCTTCTCTTTCGTTTCCTTAAGTGACTAACGTACCTAATGTTAGTATACATAATGTATAATTGTATATTCTAAAAATAAATTATTTTAACTTTTACAATTTTTAAGGCCTTAAGTCTATATGTAAAAGATATAATAGAAACCAATAAATGAAATGAAATGAAATACAACTTTTGATCTTCTTCCTAAACTTGAAATTTATTTATTTATTTATTTATTGAAATAATTTACAAAAAATAATTTACAAAAAAGGCATCGGGGCAGCCAGGCCATATGAATGATGCCGTCTTTTAATTGATGATTGTTGTAATGATCTAAAAGAAAAAAATCATAGTACCATGTAACATACGTTTTTTTTGTTTTTTTTTTATGGATATGAACTACGTGTTAATAATAACGAAAAAAAACTTATATTTCATTAAACTTACATATATCGGGCGGATGTGGCATCTTTTATTCGTTGGAGGGATTAAGTGTCTGATGGGTTTAGGATGTCGGCTAGTTTTTTCGGGATATCGCCTGAAGAATCATCAATTTGTCGAGAAAGACGGCATTCAACAAAGATATGCCAGACGGAAAGAATCGTTTGACAATTTGTGCATTCCTTCGGAGGTCCACCGTTATGATAATGTTGGGAATTAAAGATGGCTTTTCCAACTCTGATTCGCAGGAGCTTGATGCAGTCTTCTTTGCTGAGTGTCGGATTGCTCGGGATTCGGGTGTATGTAGGGTGATGTTTTCGCAGAAAAGTTTGCGAGTTTTCCCAAGCTTCAGTAAGCTCTTGTTTTTGCTGCTGTATAGATGTTTTTTGTGAAAATTTGGAGTCTCAACAATAAGGGGATAGTTGGTTGCTGTTTTCGCTGCTATCTATGGTATCCATGCGAGTATGATGTTTTTACAACCTTGCAAGACACTTCTGATGAGTTCCAAAGAAGGACATTTATTTTTCCCATTTTTTAGACCCGTAAGAGTTCCCAAATTATCCGTAAGGATTGAAGATTGGCCAGTGTGCTCCTTAGCAACGGAAATGCATTTGTAAATTGCCGCTATTTCAGCCGCTATATAACTGCCTGCAGTTTGTGGCAAAAGTCCTTGGTGAGCAATGGATGTCTGTAAGTTTCCTTCTAGTTAATAACTGGGTATGAACAGAAGTCATTTTCTTTGTATGAACCATCTGTATAGAAGATTCTATGGGCATTGGTGTTAGAGATCATTTGTTCATGAAGCATTCGAAACGTTTTATTCGGGGTATTTTCCTTTTTAAAATCTGTGAGCTTAGTGTTTATGGGTAACAAATTTCTTCTCCAAGCGGGTGGAGTTTCTGCCTGTCAAAGGGATATCCAGCGAGAAAGTTCTTTGAAGAGATAACCAGTGATATTATCTTACTAAGTGAAGAAACAGAATTCTTCTGAGCTTTGCTCATTGAAAGTGATTCTCTGGCAGCCTCGAATAGGGGGTGTGTTGCGTATGTCACTGCCTTGCTGGCAAGGTTAGCTGCTTTTCGTTTGCATAAAGTTTCAAAGGATTCATACCAGGCTTCAAGTCTAAGAGCTTCAACTCTTGTGGCCTTTAGGGCTCCTGACGCTGACGCTGTTCGAAAGCATTCGTTGATGGCTGCATCGATGTTGTCCATGTTTTTTTTTTGTTGTCCACATAAATGTAGTCAAACCGTGTTGTAACATACCTTCGAAGAGTGTTTTTGCTATTTGTGGTCCGGTTTCAATGTGTGGTCCCTTTCTATTAGAGCAAACCACTTTTAACGCGTTGTTGCGTCGTTTTAATTGGTTTATTAAGTTTTTGATGTGGGTGTCCCACCACACAAGGTAAGACCGAGAATTTTCATTTCGTTTTTGAGAGGAATGGTTGTACCTCGAAGTGTCAGTGGGTTGCATGTGCATTTTGTTTTCCTGCAAAGATGCAACGCTTCTGTTTTCGATGGAGGGACAATTGCACCATTTTCTTGGGCCCAGTTATTGATCGTCAAGCTTTTTCTAAAATATCGTTTACCCGGGTTGGATCCCCAGAGGAAACAACATAGATGTTATCAGCGTATACTCCAACGAAGTCAAGTTCGTGTATCGGCTGGGTGAGTGCAACTTGAAATTTTTATACATACGTGACTGCGACAAACTGAACAAAGTTCAAGATATGCAAAATTTAAAAGAAAAAAAAAATTAACTAGGTCCGTTCGCTTACTTTTGAAGGATGATATTGTGTTCAACCTGTTTTAATCTAAAAAATGACAGGCAAGCCCCTTGAGAATCGCAAACTTGCAACAGATTTAGGAAACCCATTGATCCTCTTTCGAGTAAAAAGTATCCAAAGACATGTGGGAATAAAGGGCGCTATACACGTAACAACAGCAAACGATTCCAAATGCCGTCGGCTAGGCAAGAAGACATGCGCAACTGTTTTAGTGTTTCGACAAATTACAGGATCAAATTGGAGCACACAACTTGCACAATTGTTGCTGAGCAACCCTATGTCTACAGTATATAGAAGCTCGCGAACATGCGACTTAAGCTATAGTCAAAGATACACTCCTCGCCACTTGAATAGGACACCCCTTATACGTCTGTTTTCTATCCTTCATTGCTCCCAAACCAAGCATGCGAGAGACTTTTTTTTTTGTAAATTAAAATTAACTTAATTGCTGTTATTTGACCAAAAGGAAGATTCAATGCTAAAGCTTTAAGTTTTAACAAAATATTATCAACCAAAAACCGGCAAAATGCGGGGTCGATAATTTGCCCCATATTAATAAAAAAAAAACATTTTAAAGATTTCTGATTCTTTTTATTACAAAAATAACTTAAATATAAGGTAATTGGAGTATTGAACATTAAAAAAAAAAATTTCAATAGTGTGTTGAGCCACCTTTCTGTTTCAAAACTTCACACATCCGGTTTGGAAGGTATGTATACATACAAATTAGACAAATAATTCAGTGAAATCGAGCTAGTTCGGGTATACTCGAATATTGGTGACCTGATCCGTATACGTGAAGTGTCAACCATCCCCAAACATTTTCAATGAAATTTAAATCCGGAGAATAGGGCGGCCAGCTTAATAGCTCCACATTTTGGCTGTATGTAGGAGCTGGAGCTGGATGTGTTGGCTTATTATCGTGTTGATAAATAAACGACAGAGGTCCAAAAAGGGTATGAAAGTATGGAAAGGCCTTTTTCAATATGCCATTAAGACAACGAATTCATTGTGGTTGACATAAATTGTAGTTGGCAGGTTCAATAATAGGAAATGGCCCCCCACACCATAATACCTCCAACTCTGCTATGCAGCCGGTCCAAATAATGTGTTTCTTTGCGGAGGTCATGGAAATAGTAGCTAGCCATCGAGGCCTTCCAAATTAATTTTTTTTTCATCGGAGAAGACTACTCTATGCCACTCCGTAGTCCAGGTCACATGTGCGCGACAAAACTGAGGCGTTGCTCTTTTCGAACCGGGTTAAAAGGTGGCTTCTTCTTGATTTTCAGTATTTTTAGATGTTTATATGCGCATAGTTGTAAGACTTCCCTTGACACCGCATTTATCCCTGACTTTTGCCAAAGAGTCATGAGAATTGGACGCTTTTCTTAAAATAAGTCGCCTTTCCGCATTAGTAAGCACGTTGTGTGTCCGGCCTTTCATGTTTTTTTTTCCATATTCATACTCATTAAAATGTGGCTATAACGTGTCTGCTCCTCTCGATTTGTTTAGCTATTTTGGCAATAGAAAAGCCAGCGTCCTTGTAAGCTTTGATTTGTCCCTTTTCCGCCTCGGTTAATGCTTTTCATCGACCCATTTTAGATTTTTTTTTTAAATTAAATAGTCGAAATTAACAAAAAAAATCGATCAACGAAGAATATGATTCCGCGTGCCAAAGATAACGATCAAATTTAATGCATGTTCTATTCAAGTGGCGCAAAAATGTTGCTTTAATTCCAACGAATGTTAACATAAAGTGGAAAAACGGCTCTTTTCCAGAACTTGCAATTTTGTCACAAAGAAAGAGGAAGAGTTGAAAAAAATAACGGGCATAATATCATAATTTTATCATTCCGCTTTCGAGTTATGAGCAATTGCAATTAGAGCGTACATGGTGTCCTATTCAAGTGGCGACGAGTGTATCTTAAGGACCCTGAGAACCATGGAAACACTGCAAAGGAAGAGTAAGAAAAGCATCAACAAGTCAGGATCGACGGGCGATACTGAGAGCTGCTTCAAATTTAAGAGTTTCCGTAAGTTAAATCAGGCAGAAACTGAAGTTGAAGCTAGTGGATCAACTGTTCATCGCGTGACACAGCAGGCCAATCATATTAAGCACCACAAAATCAAAAGAAAGCACAATTGAACGCAGCACGCAAGCAAAATCTACCTGCTACAAAACTAAATCAAGTGTATATGGACAGTTAGACAGCTTTCAAAGCCCTTACATTCAGCATAATAAGATCCAACGGCATTATCGACTGCCCTGACGAGAACGCCATATAGTTTAAAATCACCCTTTGCTGGGTATGAGCTTGATCATCATTGCAAAGATCCAGTGGGTGATCTTTGAAGTGATCCCCCAGGTTCTACCATACATGCGGATGCAGGCCCATAAAGCTTTGGTATCTAGAGTTTTTTTGTTGTTTATTTGAGAGTTCCGGTTGGCATTTTGTCTATGACTACTGCAAGCTATTTAACTTCCTCGGAATACTCGACGACCTTTCTTCCTCTAAATAATATATGACAGCTTTATTGGGATTGATGGAGAGACTTTCCACCTTGCACCAGTTTTAGGGCTGTCTCACGGGCGTTTTGCGTATGTGGTGTGACTTCGTTTGCCTCTGCCCCTAATGATAATGACAATGCCAACGGCCGTGAAATGTTAAAATAAAAAGCTCAAGACAGCTGAAACGGACACACGCCATTCCATTTTTATTCATCGACAAACATCGGTTAAAATTGCTGTCCCCATTTCGCTAGAGTTTAACGTTTTCAATTTTGGAATTAGTTTCTCTCTCGATGACACTCTCTTTGGATTTTTGAATTAAAGAAACAGGATTTTGTGAAAATGTTTAGGATTTTTCAAGTTTGCAAGTTGGGTCCCAAGGCTTTGACTAAAATAATTTCAACTGTTTTCAAACACACTTAGACCACTCCTAGGGAGCAAACAGTAGCTAAACTTTAGCTGTCACTTCTGATTATTCGACGTCAATTCTTGGCTAATGATAAACAACAAAAATTCCTTGTTTCATACTGCAAATACCAAAATAACTACTGCCTCATCGATTTTTATAAACACAAAAAATGGGTATAATCAAATCAGAATGGAAATACACAAAATCGGCACACACCAACCTACCAAAAAAAAATACCTTTCGATACATTCTGATTGAACGCAAGTTAATCAATAGAAAGCCAACACAATAAACCAACAGTAGGCACAAAAAATACTGAAATATGTATGTAATCGTTAGCCAAACGAAAGCCCAATTTGAATGAAATATTGCAATGAAATTATAACAACCAATATAAGCCATAACCAATCCATGTCGTGTACATACTAAGTACCATCAACCAAAAACAAAAAAAAAATAACTATATTCAGCCCTAAGTACCTACCCAAGACTAATATTAATAAACAAATAAACATACACTGAAAGGTAAATTGTTAAACATATGGAAAACCTACAGTCCATTTTGGCCAACTGTTTCTTGCCCTATCCATAAACGTATCCCCCACAGTGGTCGTGGAAGGTTGTTACCAGTTTCGTAAAGAACACAATTTTCATTTTACTTTTTCAATAAAACATCTTTAGAGAGTGCGTGTTCTAAAGGGGTGCCGAACGGGCATGGCAAGATCGACTGAACTTTCAAAGCTGATCGCCGTATTAATAAACGCATATTAAAGGTGAATTATCCCTAATCAATGAATTAAATGAGAAATCTTAGTAACAAACTTTTTTTGAAGTTAATTGATATTGATAAACGTGCAATTCACCGAAGTAGGTGAATTAACGAGTAATTGAATTAAAATCTAACTGACGGCATTTTTGACAACTGACAGCAAGTCTATGAACAAAATGGCAAGTTGGGTGTGGTAACTCCATTCAATTTATAACTAAACGATTCCCAATTTACCATTTATTACTTAACGACAATTAGCTAATGAATAGACAAAATAATGAGCCGTGAATTAACTTTTAATCCACATATTAGTTGACTTATGAATTAGAGGCAAATTAAGTAATTATTATTAATTCGGCTGAAATACTTTTAACAGTCTACGAAAAATATAAAGGCATGTGACACAATGAATGAAAATACAAATTCTCTTGGGATAGGGTAGAAAAAGCAACATTGCAAGAGGTAGGCAGTGTGTTCAAGGGAGTTATTCTGCCTTCCTGTTTGCAGTAGTTTAACCCTCAGAAGTAGACTAAAATGCTTTAACCTTGAGTGCTGTTTCAAATTGAGAAAACGACTGCGGTTTAAGAAAACAAAATAAACACAAACAGAAACAACCACCTATTATGTTTTTCGAACTCGGAGAGGAAGAAAAGTGATAGATAATTAATGTTTGATTATTGGGTTTCTGCAAAGGATTAGTTACATTTTGATGTTGGTGGTTAAAATGGTTAAAACTTAACAACAGGATGGGTTTAATTAGTGTTTTATAAGATTGGATCGGTGTGACATTACAATAAAAAGAGAAGGAGGAGATATTGTTTAAACTCAATAAATTACCAATTTGGTGATGGGTTATGGGTTATTTCGTTCATGGGTTAAAGGCGAAAGTAAATCTATTTTTTTTTCTGTCACAGTTCATTGACAGTGGCTGCGTTTTACATCTACTGCAAATAAAATTAAAACAGTGGTTGCGTTTCTTTGGGAAATGAATCCACGTTCATAAGAACGATTAGGGCCAGCAGCCATACATTTTTGTTTGCAACACAAATTATATAATATATTTGCAGCATGTATCCAAAGCAACTCTGCTGTGGATGATATCGCCAGCTATCGCCCGTATTGCTGGCGATACAATGTTGTTTTTGTTTAACGTGTAAATTCCAGCACTTCTGTGGATACATTTCTCAAAGAAACGCACCTATTTTTATTCATCCGATTTTGGGCTCTCTCTGCCAAAAGTGAACCAAAACAGTCAGCATTAAAGTAACACCATTTAAGCTTAGACCATAGTGGAAGGTATTGTACCTTGGTCCGTTTGTACCTAGGTCTGGGTGTCACTTCTCAGCTAAATATTTAGGATTAAAAAAACTGTGCTTCTATGAAAGGTTTCCCTTTTGGTAATTTCTTTTCTCAATTTGTTTGTGGATGTCAAGCTGTACGCGTCTATTTTTTTTTTTTATAATCTGCACGCACTAAAGGAATTTTTTGGCACCCTTATAATGTAATAGCTATACAGCGCGGGCGTTAAGGAAATTAGGGTAAGAGGGAAAGGAGAGATGCCGATGCACGTTGTTTTTGAATGTTTGTAGGTTATAATGTAAAGGAAAAACAATGCGTGGAAGAGTATTCCACATTCGTGTTGTACGGCTGAGGAAAGATTCTCTGAACCTCACTGTACGTCCGAACACAGACTTGAGGGTGAACTGGCTACTTCGTTTGATCACTTATGGTGGAAATAACGGTAAAATAACGAATGGCAGGAGACATAACGACGATGACTAATAGAGTCAATCGCGATGTCTCGGTTGTTAATCGCGCGTTTTTGGATCCTGTCAAGTAGCTCTAAATAAGTTATTGGTGCACCGGACCAGATGTGAGCGTTGTACTCGAGTTTCCCTCGAATAAACGCCTTATAAATTGTAGCCAGATCAGAAGGAGTGAAGTATGTCTTGCATAGCTTAAGGAAACCTAGACATTTCACTGCGTTCTTGGCGACATCGAATAATTGAGAAAACCTGATCTGGATTAAAAAAAGGATTTTCTTTTCTTTTTTTTAAAGTGCCTAGTGGATTACTGAACCCTACCCACGATCAATGTTACTTTCCATTTCCATTTTTATTCAACTTTCAATTACATGCGGGTGGCAATGGTGCAGTAGTAGTGTATTCGCTAACGGAATGGAAGGTCGTGCGTTCGAATCCCGGCCAAGTCCATTACTTTATACCGAATACATGAAAACGTTATCTCCCTAAGTAACTTAGACACCAGCCATGGAGAAAAACCCTACAACTGCACCCAAACACTTATTTCCTATCTATCTATTCTTTCTAATACCAAGTAGCTTACACTGTGTTCCTAGCATTATAAGGGTACTGTAACAACAGAAAAAAAAATCCCTTTAGCGTAAGCAAATTATAAAAAAAAAAAAAAAACATGCTATTTAGAATAAAACAGGGCCATTCGATAACAAATAACGTTAGAGTTGAATGACCGCCAGAGATTTTGGTTCAAACTAGAAGAATAACTGACTTGTCAATGTTTCTTGAATGAGTCGTCCTTCAAGTGACATTGATCGTTTGTATGCTTTTCAACGTTCTCGTCAAGAAACATTGATACATTACACATACACGTCTGTAGGGTGCATTAATGTTGCTTGTCAAGGATGTCACTTGGGAAAGGAGAATGCAGGAAAATTCCTCATTGGCATTTATAATTCGAATGAAAAGAATTTGAGCAAAAACATTGCCAATTTTCATTGATATGTGTGTAGGATATTTTTCATCAATGTTACTTGACAAAAAAACGTAAATAATACTTGTCAAGTAACATGATCGTTTGTAGGGCTCTTATAGTCGATTATGGCATCCCCACTTGTCCGCCTGCTTAATAAATGTCGTTAGGCCTCACGGTTTCGGATTTATTGAGGCCAATCAAATGCTAGTGTTATTGCAATTGTATGATCCCGATCTGCCTCTTTGTTACGATTCCGACGCGTGCATGCTCCTGGTATTGATTTTTGTTTTGGTCGTCTTTTTGCGACACCGGTGATTTCCAATCGTATGTATGTAATATGTATATTTTTATTTAGTAAAAATCTTACTATTAACAACAATCAATAAAAATATGTATAAATAATATTAATCTAATATACTCGTACTTTTGATTAGAGCAAAATGTTTACAATGCAAAACTAAAGATTTTTATTTTCTTGCTTATTCAACTGTTTCCTTTATATAACAGATCCGTACGTTTTTAAATATGTATTCTTAAATTCGTTTCGTTTTTTATTTTCGGTGGTAATTCATTAAATAATTTAAGGCCACGATAACTAAGCATTTTTTGGGTTCTAGAGTCTCAACACAATTGTAGTCGAAAATTACAGTTACATCTTAAATTATACGGTTGATTATCACCTATGAAGGTCAAGTTCAATGTTAAGCATGTCGGCATTATGTGATATTTCATTTTAAACACTAACAATATTGTAGTAAATACTATCCTTTGTTTGATGTTTAACCATTTAAGACAAGATAGCATCCATGTTTTTAGTGTGTAAACATTACATTTGAGAATAGCTCTCATGACTTTGTTTTGGAGCACTTGTAGT
Organism: Portevinia maculata; assembly: GCA_949715645.1. Lineage (NCBI taxonomy): Eukaryota > Metazoa > Arthropoda > Insecta > Diptera > Syrphidae > Portevinia > Portevinia maculata. The sequence goes on along the minus strand of OX454528.1, from coordinate 3,942,473 downwards.
CGGGATATGTGTTCATTATTACCTAAAAATAAAATCGTTGAGGTTTTATAATCGTATAAAAGTATTAATGGCACATATTGTGGTTATATTTTTCCGTATCCTTTTCAGGAACCCAATTTTCTTTGACACTTTTTTGGCTACATAGATCATATGACTTTTAAAGTTCAAATAATTGTCCAATACTACCCCTAAATATTTGATTAATTGCTTTTCCATCAATTGACAAATTAATTATGTCATTACTATTTACCACCATGCATTTAATTGTGTTTACAATAATTTTTAGTTTGTGTAACTGTAACCATGAACACAGGTTGAGTAAATCCACTTTTACGTACCTAATCAATAAGTTCACATACCGCTTACAAACATAAGCGCATCATTAGCCAACAGAGTTATTTTGCACGTTTTTTAAAACTGCAGATATTATTAATATAGATTAAGAAAAGTAAGGGTCCAAGTATAGTTCCTTGCGTATGTATTAACCACACTAGATATTGAATTATTCACACAGGTCTTTTGAGTTCTATCAAAAAAGTACGACTTGAACCGGTTGAGTTCAATTCCGTTTATTAAATATTTTGATAATTTATTAATAAGTCTATTGCTATCAATTGTTTCAAATGCTCTTTGAAAGTCCAAAAATAGTGCAATAATTTTATTGACATTATGTCTTTGAGTGGTGACAACACATATACCCCTGGTATAAAACTTTTTAAAATCGAGTATGGATTTGATGTGTTTGTGGTAATCCACTGATGATCCCAAACCACCACATCTGGGTGAAACTCCACAAAATATATATAGTCATACTAGTAATAGTTGACTATAAATATATTATTTTTTTTTTTTATTATGTCTTTCTTCCTTCAAAGTCAGTATCAGCCATTTTAGGGCAGTTTCACAAGAGTGGTTATGTCGAAAGCCCAATTGGGTTTCTATTAATAATTACCCATCACAGACATACTTATAAAATTGAGTGTACCCGCATTTTTCAACAATTTTTTCTAATATTGGCATCATTTTTTTTTCCTATTCTGGGGAGGAGAAATGCTTTACGGTAAGGCGGTCTTTTTGCTAAACTAAAACTCCTCCCAACCCTGAGGTTTCTGACACACCCCCCTGGGACCGCTCTTCGCATTACTTCAAGGGGGCTGTAATTATACACCCTTTCGGACTCACGTGCTTTCCCGGTATTGTTCTTCTTCTCTTTTCTTTCTTCTGAGAATATCTTCCATAAACTGGCAAATTATTCCCCAATTCAAGTCGCTCGTCAGCATTTTGTCATCTATGTTTTCTGGGTTGAAGGGACCGATGCTGCTTTCCAGGGCTGTGCGTTGGGCTTCCCATCTTCTGCAGGCAAAAAACTTGTGATGTGCACCGTCTGTTGGAGAGTCGCCGTACTGACAGGCTGGGGTGTCCGTTTTGCCAATCTTATGGAGAAATGCGTTAAAATTTCCGTGTCCGGTGACTAATTGAGTGACGAAGGAGTTGACTTCACCGTGTTTCCGGTCATTACATTCAGCCACATTTCTTATCAGCCTTGCTGTCCACCTTCCTCTGCTTTCCGAGCTCCAGCGCTCTTGCCACTTCCGTATCGTTTGCTGTTCTACTTGATCGATTGCCGCTTCCAATCCAATTTCCGCCTTGTTGACGTGGACGTACTTCCTTTGTGCCGCTAGGAGACCGATGGGAGTCACTCTTGCGACACCAAGGACGGCTGGTTCCGACACGGTTCGGTAAAAGCTAGCCACGCGTAGAGCTCCACGTCTTTGCACTGCCGCCATCTGCTTCCATTATTTTTCTTGTCGCAGCGCGTCTGCCCAAATCTCACTTCCATATAGGAGAATGGCATGCGTTGTCGGCATAAGTAACCTGCGCTTGCTTGGAGTTGGACCGCCTATGTTCGCCATTAATCTGCTGAGTGATGCTGTAACTCTAGAGGCTCGTCCCGTTCCGAACTTTATCTGTTGCCAGAAAGTCAATTTTGTGTCGAGACTCAATCCCAGATACCTCATTTGTATACCCTATTCTAAGGGTATATTCATTTTGACGCATAGTTTGTAACATACCTTAATATTGCCCGTAGACCCCTAAAAGTTACTATATTTATGATCAGCATCGATAGTAATGTCGATCTAGCCATGTCCGTCCGTCCGTCCGTCCGTCTGTCGCCAAAAATTAGGCCTTTAAACTGGACCTAGAGAGCTGAAATTTTAACCATATACTCTCTAGGGTCCCGAAATAATCAAGTTTACAAATTTTTGAAATCCGCCCACAGACACGCCCACAAACTCAAAAAAACCAAATTTTGGAAAAAATCGAATTTTGAGCTAGAAAGCTGAAATTTTTTATATATGATCTGACACGCCCACAAATAAATAAAATAATTTTTTTATACCCTATTCTAAGGGTACCTATATTAATTTTTGAAAATCCAAAGTTTCAGCTAGGGAGCTGAAATTTATAGTATATACTCTCTATGGGCCCTTTATGATCATGTGTAAATATTTTCAAAATCCGCCCACTGACACGCCCACAATTATTTTTTTATTTTTTTTGAAAATTCAAAGTTTGAGCTAGGGAGCTGAAATTTATAATATATACTCTCTAGGGGCCCTTTATTCTCATGTGTTAATTTTTTTTAAATCCGCCTACTGACACGCCCACAATTAAATAAAACAATTTTATTGAAACACCCAAGTTTGAGCTAGGGAGCGTTTTTTTTTTTGATAAAATCCTTTAAATGTTATATAACAAAATATGTAGAGCGTTCTTAACAATTCAACCATACTTAGACTTTTGTCACGCCCACTTATGAGGGATAGGAATAAGAATAGGGTATCCAACAGTTCGCCCAAGCGGACTGTAGCCCGTCCCTATGTTTTGGCATCATATTAATAGGTCTAAACTTGTCGCAGTCAATTGTGCCCGCCTCTTTACTAATTGGGATAACCGTAGATTCTTTTAGGTTTTTAGGAAGCTCTCCAAGGGAAAAAGACTCGTTTACTATTTTTAATATTGTTGGGCCTATTATATTGAAACAATCGAGAAAAATGTTAATATTTAAGTTCAACGCATTTTTGGAATTAATACTTTTACATACTGATCTTAGCTCAATTAAATTCATTTTCCAAAATTCCGAATTTCTGTGTCAAACCACGGATTTGTATGCACACTTGTAGGGGGGTTTCAAGATGTTAAATGCATCGCTAGGCTCACCTGGGTATTCAAATTGCCTCGATGTGTTTTGTCCCCTTAGTCGCCCTATATGAGAAGCGCTGTTTTTGGGAGTGTTTCAAGGATTTTCAGCCCGCATCTGCACAGGAACATGTAGGAAATTTTGCAAACTGTTGTATTCTGTATATATCTGAATTCGAAAAGGCAGGGCTAGATCACGTAAGACGATGATCGTTTGACGATATCGCTTTGGTGATAGCTGGCTCTATCATATCTACAGAGATAGACAGACACTGGTATGGTCGAAACGATATCAATCGATCGTTTCATTTTACGTTATCTGACCTCTGGTAATCAGGTTTATAACGAAACAGATAAATGTTAGGCCAAGAAACAGTTTTTCGAATTTCGGTGTAATTATTTGCATGCTTCTAAATTCGGTCCCTTCATTTGCGTTATAAGAAGCGTTCCTTTAACGTTTTAGTCCAACCAACTGTGATGGTACTGGCCCATAAATTGAAGACGTCCATTTCCATTTATCGCTCACATTTTAGCATCAATTCAAAGTCAGAGATCTAACAACTAACAAAGCACAGCTGATCATAAAAATGGCAAACAAAATTATTCTTCTCCAAAATGCAACGGAAAGTGGATAAAAGTCTCTAAAAGAAAATGTGTATAAAATGGGAATAGCTCCGAGTCGAAAGCCTTTTCTCTTTTTCTTTTTTTCCTCTTTGGAAGGACGGCGACAATAGACTCCACTTGGATCTTTTGTTATATTGTGCAAAGCAAAGAAAAAAAAATCCAGCAAAAAGCTAAAAACGAAATAGCAAACAAATCATTAACATATTGAACGCAGAGAAAGCATTAACCCGGCAAAAAAGGACAAAGGAGGAGAAGCGCCGGGACAGCCACCGGTCGGTACCTACCAATGAAAGCAGCTTGAATTTGATAAACCTTTTTTTTCATGGTCGTGGTCGCTATCCGTCGCCATTAGACCGCATACAAATTGCAATATGCTTAATAAAGTAGCTGAAAAAAATGAGAAGAGTGCGCAAAAAAAAACACAACCAACAGATGAAGAAGAATAAAAACAAGCATTTGAATAGACTTCTTGGAATTTCGTGGACGAATAGTATCTATGTACCTATATATTTTTTTTTTTCGTTTTAATGCACTTTAAGGAGCTGTTTTTCTTCTTTGTCTGTGAAGATTTGTTTTTTGTTCGGCTTCGCTGAAAGCCTATTAAAACGGTTTATGAGTAGAAGTCAAGGCATTCGTTAAATCCGCAAAACTTGATAATTTAAGTTGACGTTTTTAACAATGGAGCAGGTGATTGATGTAAGTGGGTCGTCGTAAATTGCAAACTGCATTGCTAAGTGGGTTAATCTACTTCGCTGTCTGGGGCACTCTCTTCAAATATGTATAACACATCTATGAAAAATTCACATCTATTTAAATAAAGAGTCGCATAAACTGCAATTACGGCTACTAGCTTCACTCAACCTCTCTGCACTTCCAAAAATATTTTTGAAAAGTGAAAATTAACTCGTCATCCTTCCGGTAGATTTAACATCTTCATTAGTTGTAATGAATTCACCTATTCCCTTGCTGCTGCAGTTTTTATACAATTCCTATCTAAATGTGTTGTGTATGCGAAAGGAAATCTACGATTACGTAAGCATCCTAGACAATTCATTCATAACCAAAATGTCAGATGTATGAGTCAAATGCGGTAAACGTATTACGTATCCGCATAGCTGCCTAACTTGAGAAAGATCTGCTTGCACGATAAATTTATTCTACCTGCAGTCTTTGGGGAAACGCCAGGAGGTGTGAGTGTAAGTGGAGGTACCTAGTTAACATAAATTGCAGTTGACTGTAAACTCGGGTTGAATGCAACCGCTTTACCTCTTTTTGAATTTGAAGAAGTTGATTAAATTATGAATTTGTAGAGATATGCATTCTTCTTTTTTTGTATTACTTAATCACAGGATCACACGGAGAGGGCTTATTTACATAAAGTGCAGACACTACTACCAGTCCATGCCTTGCATATGTTTAGCTAGTACGGAACGTGTTGCCTCAAGATACAATGTTAATCTAGCCGAGATACAGTGCGAATCCCTAATTTATTCTGGAATAATTTTGCGTTATCCAAGCCTGTGTTTTAATATGTACATAATAGGCCTTAGCAACATACAAATTAGGTCGTTGGCTTACGCATACACATAGTTATCGCTCATTTGTTAATAATGTACAGTCACTGGCAAAATTATTGACACATAGCATTGCTCACACTTTAACCAACCTATATTGCTGGAGAACTTTTGAAATAAGAACAAATTGTTTATTAACTTTTCTCATTTTTAATGTTTACAGTTTTATTCAAAAAGTTAGTAAAAAAAAAATTAATCAAATTCCAACAAGTAACTGTTAAAATCATACAAAACTAAGTGGCACAATTATTTACACATCCATCGAACACAGGCAAAATTATTTACACAAACCCAGTTTTTTTCGTTTTCACTACATCTGGAAGCGAAAAAGAAAATATTTTTAAGTTTGAAGTTAACGATAACTTAACGCAACATTACTTAATAGGTTGTGTTTCCTCCTTTTGCCGCAGTAACTTCTGCAAGGCGTCTGGGCATTGAGTCTATTAAGCCTTGAAGTGGTTTTACTGGAATGGTACTCCAAGCCGTTATAAAGTCATCTTAAGTTTGATCTGCAGTTATGCCAATGTTTTTAGGAATTTTAGATTTTACTATGTGGCAAAGATTTTCTATAACATTAAGGTCAGGATTTTGCGGGGGCCATTTTAAAACTTCTTGACCCACTTCTGCCAAATAATTTTTAATGTTCCAGGCTGTGTGTATCGGCGCATTGGCATTTGGAAGGATAGAATCGTTCCCGATATATCTTGAACCAGCAACCAGTGCAACATCATTTATAATTTTCAAAAATTGTTACCGTTTCATGTTATCGGATCACCTTACAAGCGGACCCACTCTACTATTTGATATACAAACCCAAATCATTATCTTGCCTCCTTCGGAATGTCGTGTGGGTTGAGTGACGGGTTATTTCGCCTTCATTATTGGGTTGAAATAATAAAACTTAAGCCCATAGGTATCGTCCAAGGAAACAAGCTGTTTCATCCGTCCAAAGAATCCTTCTCCAAAACTCTGGTGGTTTGTTGTTGTGGTCCCTTGAAAATAATATCCTTACTTGCTTGTTTTTGGGTGTTATATGCGGCTTTTTTTGGATAAGGTGGGCATTTATTCCGTTTTCTCTTAATCTTCGTCGCAATATTCTCTCACTTATAATATTATTTTCGCAATCTTTGTTTATGTCCATGACCATGAGTACACCTTTAACACTTTCACGTGGGTTACTTTTGAAAGAGCGAACAATTTTAGCATCTTCCCTTTTTGATCTTTTTTTTTTCTACCTCTACCAATTTTATTTTTTACACTTCCACATTCGTTAAACTTAGAATTTATGTTATAAATTGTTTTCCGGTTGCAACCCTATTTTTAAAAGAGTTCCACTACCGAAACATCGCCTTGGAATTCTGCAATAATGACCGCTCTTTTTTCAGGGAAAGCTCAATAGTTTTTGCCATCTCGTTCAACTTTTCTCTAGTTTAGACCTAGCGAAACTAATCGCTATATTTGGACACCACGCAAAATATCATATAACTAAAGAAATAAGAACCGTTACTTTCCCAATGCAGTTATTTGCACTTGTGTAAATAATTTTGCCTGTGTTCGATGGATGTGCAAATAATTGTGCCCCTTAGTTTTGTATGATTTTAACAGTTACTTGTTGGAATTTGGTTATTTTTTTTTTGTTTACTGTTTGAATAAAACTGCAAACATTAAAAATGAGAAAAGTTAATAAACAATTTGTTCTTATTTCAAAAGATCTCCAGCTTTATAGGTTGGTTAAAGTACGAACAAAGCAATGTGTAAATAATTTTGCCAGTGACTGTATTTATAAAATTTGCTGTTGGTTGGTCAATAGTCATACCGATCATACTCATACCTGATGCAAGCGAAATTACCTTCCACTTTTGTGATGGCATTAATGATTAAGGGTTATATTGGATTCTGATGGCAAACATCTAGGAACCTTAATTAAGGGAACTATAAGGGTACTCGGGTTTGCGGAGGAGTATAAAGTAGAGATGAGAACCGTTATAATGACATTACCAGCAAATTGTGTCGGGGATCTTTTGGGTAAAGTTGACGACAGCAAGATCACTTCGTTGACTGACCTGTATTGTCGATGGTGTTGAACGTACATGTGGTAAAGTCCGGTTTTCAAATATGTACCTTTTTAATCTTCGGGTGCAGTGACTCGGTGCTAAGTGCGTAAGACTGCTGTTCGAGGGGTCTTAGGTTCAATCTCACCGGGACCCAGTAACACCTAAGGTGCTATGGCACAACATGAGGTCTTAACCCCGAAATGATACTCTGGTTGTATACTACGATGGAAACCCCCATTAACACGTACGCCGCCATCATATGGCTCCAGAAGCTTAGACGTATTGACTGTCTCGGTATAACAAGTGCTATGCCCACCTGCCCAATGGTAGCGCTTGAATCTATTATTGGACTCTCAGCTTTTCAAATCTTCATTAGGAAGACCGCTCCTAGATGCGTTATTAAGCCGGAGTACAAGTATAAATCACTTGACCTCGTGGGTCAGCTGAAAATGCTTAACTCAATCCCCAACTGGGAAATGTTTTCCACCATCCCTGACTCTTGGTAGAGAAATACAGTTTTGAGAAATTATTTGAGGTAGGTATATTGGACCGTTCCCAATGAGCCAAAGGCATTCCAGCACTAGCCCTAGAAACCTGGTATTGTACACCGACGGGTCGAAAATGGAATCTGGAGTTGGAGCTGGTGTCTTTGGGCACAATACCAAAGTCTCGAGACCTATGGGAATGTGCCCCACGTGGTAACTTCTGTTTATATCACTTTTTATAATATCCTCGGTCAAAATAGCGCCTTCAAAATATCCACGTTCAAAATATCCCGTCTTCAAAATATTCTTTTTTGTGTGTGTCGAAGAGGTGTCCAGAGGATTACCTCTGTTTATATCCGTTTTTATAATATCCACGTTCAAAATATCCGGATTTCTCTGATAAAAATCTCCCCTGATCTCATAATAGTACCTGGGTAGCCCGCTTCCAGGTAAAAGGGTTTAAAACTCTAGACACTTCTTCGATTTACAAAAATTAAAACTCTTGACACCGCCTCGCCTCATAGATCCCATAATAGTACCTGGTTGGCCCGCTTCGCTAGTAACAAGGTCAAACGTGGATGTTTATCTGGCTACCAAGGTATAGCGGGCAATGAATTTGCAGACGAACTAGCCAGAGCTGGATCCGAATCAGCGCTCTTTGGACCAGAAACTTATTGCAGTCAATTGGGCTGCTGCTTTAGGGCTAATTAAGAAGTTAGGAACAACAGCTTCGTCTTTAATATTGGGAAAGTGTCCCTGGTTTAAGACAATCGAAGCGATTAATTAATCCCTACTCCTATAATGAAATCGTTTTGCTTAGTAAGAATAATATGAGAAAGCTGGTCGGCTTTCTCATTGGCTACTGCGGCTTGAGATATAATCTCAACTAAATGAACCTATGTCCGGAGACAGAATCTAGGTTCTGTGTGGAGGACGACGAAACCTCTGACCACATTCTCTGTGAATCTCCGGCACTCCATTGGTTAAGACGACGTATCTTTCGCAGGGAGATACGTTCACACATGGAACTACGAAACTCTGCCACTAAAGATTGTTTGGCCTTCACTAATGAGGTCACTATAGTCTTTTAGGACAAAGCACCCCTGTGATATAGGTCGCAGTCTCAGCCAATAGGGCAGGGGTATTATTTATTCAAAAAAACACATTAAGTTTTTTCCACTGTCCCACCTCTTGCCAGGGTCTCACAAACATCCAAGAGTATCAAATGTCATGCAAAGCTTCTGAAATTTGCGGTTCGGAGTCGGCATAAAGTTGAAGGTCCGTTCAACTTCGCACATGACAATGGTAAAAGAAGCCGGGTCTAAGGCCCTGTATGTGCATATTAATGCCTCATATTTATTTATTTATTTAAATGTTGAATATTGTCTTTAGAAAAGGGTTAAAGTGTCATTGTAGACGTGTGTTTAATTGTACGATTAGTTCGTTCAAATCGCTTTGTGAGCTCGTCAGTTGGGTTGGGTTGGGAACGTATAAACCGGCAGGGTTATAAATATATTTTTCGCATGGCTTTCGCCAAGGTTAGCATAATTTTTTTGAAGCATTCTGGGCCAGGATTTCAAGCCCTCCGGCAACCGAACAGGGCTGCTCAATGTCTGCCCAACAACCGAGAACCACAGCATCAACATTACAAAAATGTGTACAATGCATATACTTGTATATAATACAAGCGTCAATTCGCGTGAAAATTTGATTATCGAACTGAATGACTTCGATGGAGAGGATTTGAGAGCTACCACATCAGGCAGTCTATTTTCATTGTTGGCGAATATTATTTACCCGCTCAAATGCTCCTAAATCCATCTTAATACCGAGAAATACGCGTTGAACAGCCGGCCGCGTACCACAGTTGCCGGTGTAGGGCACGTGCTGTTCAACATATCAGTGGATAAATGACATCGTGCAAAACAAAAACTTGAAAACGAGATGCCTGGCAACGGGTACAAGCAAAAAATCGGTGATACTCTTTGGCCACCGGATAAAACTTGCGGAAACTGCACATACAGCCCCCCTAACCTAACATAACCTTTGTGACAAAAACCCTAAGACCATCCTTCTGTTTCTCAGCAAAGTGGATAATATAGTTTTGTCAATATATTATGTAGAATGGCAAATGAGATTCGTATGTACCTATCCGAATCTCATTTGCCCTCCCCATGCGTTGAAGTATCCTAAAACATCCTCTTAACTTTTTTTTCTTCTCCCCTTCGTATTTTCCTAGGATGCTGTGAATCCTTGAATCTTCCCACAGTGCACCATGTGCTCGTTTCTCAACGCAGTATTCCACTCCTTAGTCTCTCCCTCGATTATCTATTTAGATAATTATGAGTTAATTAATTGACAAGATTATGTGCATGAATTAATTACCATTTGTACTACTGCATTCGTTGCAACACAGCATTAATTCGAATAAGAGTGTCTCTGGTAATAGATTGATTAATTGGGATTTGTTATAATTGATTAGTTCAAATTATTTTTCAAACTTTTGCTTGTTTTTAAAAATAAATTAAATAAAAAAATATTAAGCAATAGCGTGCCGTCGTTTTTACATGGCCTTAAAGCTAGCTTGTCCGAAGTTGTATTTTTGGCGCGAATGGATTAATGCCGACTTCGTACTTCAAATTTTAGAAGCTGCTCATGCCAATTGATACTTTTGGATGTTTGTCGGAAGTTGGCAAGAGGTGGGGTAGTGGAATTTTTTTTATATGTTATTGAGCCCCGGCGCGATCTGAACCTGAGACCCCTACCCGCTAGTCTAACGCATAATCAATGAGCCACTACGCCCGCTGTTTGCTTTAACGTGATATTCCAAATGGATATTAAGTTGTATTCCAATAACGTTCATCCATCACATCATCGACGAAGTTGAGGATAAAGGGTGCAGATAACAAAATGCATGCTGTCTAGGTCATGACTTAACCTCAATTTCTCATTCTTTTGATACATTTTGCATGAAACTACGATAGTGCCGCTTGTGTGGACACACGGTTACCACTGCAAACAATTTTAATTCGGAACATCTACTTCGCGACACAGTGTCGATTGTTTTTTAATACACATATATGCGCCCTAATAAAAGGTATAAAAAATCAAAGCATATACGTATTATGCGTTGTAGTCACAAACACGTAAAACCACGAATATTGATGTATATTCACATTCGAGAAATGTCGTTTTCTGTATCGTACATATCTCACGTGTTCGACATTTTAAATAAGGCGACAACAATACTGCGATGGCAGCGCCGCGGCGTAAGATTTTCGCCGAACTGCTTAATGTGACAGTATACATCTGTCATTCAGACCATTCAGTCATTTTGTCGTGGTCTGTCGTGATTTGTGATAATTGTGATCAACTGATGTCGATATTTTGAGGAATTACGAAAGGTTGGAGAGTTTTATCGGTCTCATTCCGGTCGAATCGGGCTAAGAACATGAAGAGAAATTTATTCGCTTATTTAACTCGTCTTGATCCAGGATCTGAACTATAGAAGAAAAAAAAGAAGGAATCGGTAAGTTGCGGTCGGTATAATGCGAATTCAAAGTGGAGTTTTTTTTTTTTTTTTTTTTTTTTAAAAAAAAGGAAATCCAAATCCCAGAGCACTCAGACTCGGTAACTGTCCATTGTACTACCAGGCAGAAATCCTCCTTTTGATGTAGAGGCATGTGAATGGGTGGCGTATGTTGTTGTTCCCCATGGGGATTGAACCTGCACCGCACGGGTCACAAGCCAACACACTAACCTCTACAGCGTCGCCACCTAAAAAAAAAGGTTACTCTGCAGAAAATGATATTCTGTTCAAGATTTTACATACCAGCCTGAAATTAATGATCGATAAATTCTGACTTGCAGTCTTGATCCCAATATCAATATCATTTAGGACAATGTTGCTGAAATCTGTACCGAATATGAAATTAATATGAAATTGCCTCGTCGTTGCAGTCAACAGGAAAACCGTTGCAATGTTGAAACACAAAATGTCCAAGATTATTACAGAATTGCCTTCTACATTCCATTAATTGATACTAAGATTTTTCATCTCCAATCTCCAAAGTCGGTTCGAAAAATACAAATCGATCTTCCACAGTTTCGGACAACTATTTCCTTCCAAGCAGGAATTTGATGAGGAAAAGTTTTATGACGAAATATTGGACTGTTCAGAAAAGAATTTCATCTCAGAGATCAGAATGTGGAGGCAACGGATCTCCGATCAAGATATTCAAAATGCGTGAGTAACTTCAGATCGGAATTTTTACTTCCAGAATCAGTTTCTATAACCCATCGAAAACTTAACTTTCAATGGTTACGTTATTTTTTAAGGTTATCAATGAAAAATATTTCAAAAACGTGAACACGATCTTACGAGTATTGGCAGTGTTACCCGTAACAACAGCAACTCCAGAACGATAATTTTCGACCCTAAGAAGAATAAAAAATACAATGGGACGGGAGCGCCTGAATGGACTCGCTTCTTTGAGTATCCATCCTGAAATTGGACTAACGGAAGACGAAATTCTGCAAGAATTCTTCAAAAAACCGCAGAATTTTAAAAACGATTGAGATTTTCTCTTGATTTTGCACTATTGCTAATATGTTGTAGTAACATGAATTGAATAATAATATTATGCATGACAAAATACGAGAAATCATTTATTTGCACATTACAATCTTTTTTGGAATTTCGAATCGTAAAATAGAATTTGCTTTTGAATTGGGGGGGGAGGGTCCGGACCCGATGACCCCCCCCCCCCCCCCGTATCCGCCACTGCGACACATGAAGATCTTTGAACGGGAATAAGGCAGACGATTGCGGAAAATAATAAAACTATCTTGTAACCCGCACTATTTGTTAAAGTAAAATCAGCCACAGATGGCATGTAAGGTATAAGGTTCTTAATTGGAAAACATCGTGATTCCTGGAAGGTTCCTATGGTGTTGGTTGATTTGGAAACAGCTTTTTATAGACAACCCAGAAAGCTAACACATCCAAGAGTTCCATATGTCTACTACGGTTCTTGATTTCTTGTTTGAATGTAAAGTGACGGACCCGGTTGTGAACCTGTGATAACGACATCAATCAGTGTATACGCCTTGGGTGGATGAAGTTGCGAAAAAAACTCTGCCATCTTCTGAGACCGAAAAATGGAAGGCTCTACCCCCCAGTTGTGCGTTCAGCACTCACATTCCGTTAGCAATGCTTCAAAAGATAGGCACAAAAGGGATGTGGCCAAATTAACAACAGGGGTAACAAAGCGTGAACGAACAGAAGTTCGAAGATCCGGGATATGCGTCACATTAAATTTATTTCAAAGAACATCGAAATCAGTTGATACTGTCATGTTCATAAAGGAGATATGCTATAAACCCCGGTTCAAAAGGCAATATCAATCAACAAAGAGAAAGAGTGGCACACCTAAAACGTCGTGAACCCTTAAGTCTTGCTGATACTTTTCGTCGTATAACCAGCCAACCCCACAGGCGGACCAGAAGCGATTCAATAAATCGGGAGAGTTTAGATCCCTATAATTCAGATCCAAAGAAGAAGAAGAAGAAGAAGAAGAAGAAGAAGAAGAAGAAGAAGAAGAAGAAGAAGAAGAAGACGAAGAAGAAGGAAAAAAAAGAATCCATACTGACGTTGGTGAGCATAGACCATGACCCAAAAAGAGGACAAATAAAGGCGGTCAATCGCAAACCTCCAGGGTAGAATTGACGTCTCCGTTTCACGACACAGGTTCCGATTATTAGTGAAGCTGTTTTTGATTTGCGAATTAAGGTTAAATCCGCACAGAAAAAAGGCGCAGCATCTCTTAAAACATTCCTGCCTCACTCTTAGAAAAAATACAGTTTATGCGGTTTTTTCATAAATGCAATAGACATTTAAGGAACTCTACAGGTGCCTCCACAACCGAATAAAGCATTTCACTCCCTACCTTCTATTCGTTGTCCTTCGCATAATCTCTACTTTTCCAAGTGGCACTAAGATTTTGGTTAATTTACCAGCTTTATTGTAAGTGTCAACAGCCATCTGTCGAAAATGTCCTGAAGGCGCAAACCCCAAACATAATACATATATCCTTATAGGTTTAGGTACATCTCGATTTCAGCCCCTAAGCAAGTGTAGATTTCTGTTTCGATTGAAATGTCCGAGTCCTGGTCAATCTTAATCTCCGTATTAATCCTGCCGATTCGTGTTACCCTTGTTTTCATTTTCTCAATTAGAGAATCACTCACTTAGCGTTGGCAAAACAGGTGTCGATGCCGTCCATTTAAATGTTTATTCTAGAAATTGGGTAATGAAATTTCGTCTGTCACACTTGCTTTTCCTCATTGGAACTATACCGGAACTGGATATAGGTACATATACCTACACGTTTTTAGCTTATTAGGTTAAGTGACTGAATTATCGGGGTTACACTTTATTGACATAAAATAAATCTAAAAGGGAATTCCTTCCCTTTCTTTTTCTCTCCCTCACTCTGTTTTCCATTGAGGAAAGAAAATTCACTCACATCTGTCAATTTAAATTTCTTGCCACAAAGGGGAATCGCACATTCCATGGAAATAAAGAAAAAAAAAACTGTTATCCAGAGTATTTCACATTCTGGCCATTAGGCACTCATAAAATCGTATTCCACTCTTGTTAGCCAGAAAAGCTGATTAAAAAGGAAAAAAAAAACGAATATCGGGAAACTATAAACACTGAGATCGTAATAGATACTCGTTCCGAGGGATAAATATCCGCAACGGTCGTTGAATTTTTTTGCGTTCACCTTCAGGTATTTCATCCTTGGATCTTTAGAGAGTGTGTGAAGTGAAAATGAAAAAGAGAGAACGACTTCGCTAAATAATGAAACACATACAAATCGTAATATGGATCCGCCACCAGGCAAGGATATGTGAAACACACTGGAATGCCAATAAATCAATTAGGAAGTACCATGCAAGAATGTTCTCTTTTGTGTATTGCTGACGTTGACAACGTTGCGAGCAGCGAGCTGGGATGCAGGAATTGAGCTTATCCGGCCGGCGGCGCGTGCAATGTGATAGAGGGAAGGATACAAAAGAAAATCCTGAATTCCGCTGGAGGAGATTTCATTTAACGGTGTTTTGTTTGATTCTCTATATTATGTGTTCGTAGATGTATGGAACAGAGTGCTATTACGTGTCGGATGGAATTATATTTCGTCTAATTGTGGTTCCGGATTGGGGAATTCACTTGGATGTTGCGCTAAATAAGTAGGCATTCTCCGTTTGGTGTTTACTGATTGTAATTCGAGTTTCCTGTTAGATTAAGAGTAGGGTAGCATCGTGGTAGGTAACTATCCTAACAGGAATTTGTGGGTAGTCGATAGGAGGTTAAGTAAAGGTGGCCAGTCTCTTAGAGAATTTATTCTTTAAACATTGTCAAACGTGTTTCTATGGCGATACTAGTTCGCTTATTTAAGCCGGTTAACATGTAACGTAGGTGCTCAAACGAGAGACATTTTTTTTTTTTTTTTTTAATTCTGGCTCGCAAAGGCGATTTATAAGGGAGGGTACTTCGACCTAAAAGATCGTTTGTACCGTATGGGCCAGAAAAGTTTAAACTAGTAGAATTTCCACTTTCCGTGTAAAGCGGACAATTTTACCAGTAGAAGAATTCTTTATGTCCTCGGGGCTCATTTGATCCCTGAAAAAGATCTTCTTTCTAATTCCATTAAGGGCTGGACATTCACATAAAATGTGTTCAGCTGACTCGTCCTCTTCAAGACAGAGTCGGCACTCAGGAGAGTCTGATATTCTCATTTTGTGTAGATGATATCTTAACACATGGTGACCAGTAAGGTAACCTACTAGGTTATTGATATCATGCCTGCTTAAGTTTAGACATTTGCTGGCATTTTTATTGAAGGGCCGAATGGCTCGTTTGGCCTGTCTTGGACCTGGGATGCTATTCCAAAGATAGATACATTTTCTATGTTCCCAGCTTTTAATTGCTGCCTTTGCTGCTGATCTAGGAGTGCAGCAGAAAGATTCGGGACCTATGAAAGGTGTTTCTGAACCTTTTCTGGCCAGTTCGTCGGCCTTTTCGTTACCTTCTACCCCGACATGAAACCAACGACCATACCACGTCGAGTTAATCGGTTCTCGTCAGATCACCGAAATTAAACGACGTTGGGCGCGGTTAGTACGTAGATGGGGGACCGTTTGAGAACAACCGCGTGTTGTTGGCCAGTCCCATCTACAGAGTTGAGGTAGATAATTATACGTGGTATCACAATGGACCTAAATTGGTCTAAGTGTGTCGGCTTCTGCCGACAGCCACCTAAACCTAACCTAACCTAACCTAACCCCGACATGACCCGGAACCCACCATAATTTGGTCTTGTTTCTTATTCCGAGTGTTTGTAGGGTATTGAAGCAGTACATGACTGATTTGGAGTCAATGGTATAAGAGCTAAGGGCGTTTATAGCTGCTTGACTATCCGTGAAAATATGGATGGTTGCACCTTTTATGCCAGATAAAATAATGTGGCTGGCGCATTCTTGAATGGCGTGGAGCTCCGCTTGAAATACGCTGGGACTTTTTCCCATGGGTATCGTAAAGCGTTTGTGTGGTCCGTATATTCCCGCTCCTACCCCCGTTTCCATTTTAGAAACATCCGTATACCACTTTATGCCGTTGTGGCTGTTTGGTGGGTTATTACTAACCCATGCTTCTCTCTTGGGGATCTCCATGGAGAACCGTTTGTTGAAGCATAGTGTTTTTTGAATGCGGTCTGTGACCGCGCAGTTCGTGTTAAGTTCTGGCAGTTCATCGAGAAGGGTCTTTAGTTCCGGGTGATCATTAAGACTTATCTCGTTTAACTGTATTAGACTTTTTGCACTGCGGATCGCCACTTTTTGAATGTATATGTGGAGAGGTGTAATTCCTGTTATTGCCTCTATGGCAGCTGTTGGACAGGTTCGCATGGCTCCGGAGATACCAAGGCACGCAAGCCGTTGTACCTTTTTGAGTTTCTCTATTGCGACCTTTTGTGTGGATTTTGTCCATCATACTACGGAGGCGTAAACGAGAGACATTATCACCCCTATCGTGGAATCCGTCGGGGGGAACGATCCGCTAATAGTGAACAATTTGCATCGTGTAATCCGCAGACGTGAACCATCCACATGTCGGTAATGTGAATGAAAATTAATTTATTTTTTACAAAACAAATGTGTTTGAAATGAGCTGTCACAATTGAATTTCCTAATCACCAATAGTTGTCGGTAAGTGAGAGTATCCGACGGATCCTTTTTGTGTTTTTCGAATTTTGCCAAAGAAGAGACGATGAAATATAAAATTACTCGACCAAAATAAATAACACATATGTACCTACATAATTCTGCCATGATGTGTACATACTGGAAAACCCTCCAACCAGGATTGCCGATCGACTACAGTCCCTGGCCAAATTATTAGACGCACTGCAGTTTTTTCATAGTTTTATGTGTTGCACGAGTTTATACTCGTATGCAATATTTTTATATTTAAACATACATATAATGTGTTTTTATTTAGGAAATTTGAAATATGATTCCATTTTGTACTTATTTTAAACGTGTTGCATTACAGTGTTATACAATTGATATGCGAACGTAAACAAGTACAAACAAAGTACACAGAACCTTACAGTGCGTCTAATAATTTGGCCAGGGACTGTACACTTAATTTTCTATAATATTAACTACGCGTAGTAAATTGAATAACGCGTAATTTACTAGGGTATATATTACGTCTGCTTCATACGTCGTAATTACAGAAAAATAATAGAATTTCAATTAACAAAGTGCATGCATTTTGAAGTAACTGCGAACTTAGTAAAAATTAGAATTCTACTACCTAAGTAGAATTCTGAACTAAGTAGCTCTAGGAACAAAATTTCTGTTACATCGATGCTAGAATTCGAAAGGATAAAACTAGTGATGGGCATAATCGAATGATTCGAATAATCGAAATATTAGTATTCGAGTGATCTAAATAATCGAATGATCACTCGAGATATAAAAACAAACAACAACACAAGTTTCGCAAAAGTAAACAGCAACAGGATGCAATTACTAATACTAACACGAAGCCAACGAAAATTCAATCAGTTGAGCCTAATGCACTTATCGCAACAATTATGTGAGTGAAGTAGTAATCCATATAAAAGTTATCGAATGTCGATTCTTTCGAAGAGTAGTAACTAATTATAAATTAAATAGTAATGCTACTGTTTTTTCATTCGAGAGCTCTTGCATTCGAGATCGAGTACGGGAAATACGAAAAAGACAGCTGCTTGTCATTCGAATGCACAAAATCAAAAACACAGAGCAAACCATGAGAATATGAGCTATTATCTTTTCATACTTAAATAATATAGAAACAGGTATTCTTCTCACACAAACTCACAGTCACCATACTCACGAGCTTTGTGATTGTGGATAGTGTGTTCGCTTTTTAAGTATATAGCTGCGATGAGACATTTTGTTCTAAAATTAAAGCAAAACTAAGTTCTTGATTTTTTTCCCGAATGTTACTATTTTTTTTGCATTCGAGTTATGAGACTTGGGGTAGTTGCGCATCATTTCATTCGAATGAAAACACCCACTCACAAGGTTTTTATCACATTTGTGCGTTCTCTGTGTTTTATTTAGTAGTTGTGTGTGAGACATTTTGCTCGAGTGTCGAGTCGAGCGCATGCGAGAGATCATTCGAATGATTTGAAATGAAGAATCGAGATATCTCGAGATATTGCAAGAATCGATTATAATCGATTAAATCATTCGAATGCGCCCATCATTAGATAAAACTGTATTCTATGTAGTTGTTCTTTAAGAGTTCTCGTTCAATGTCTTCGGTCTCTATTATTCTCAATTCACTTATTTCATATACAACATTTAACTTTATACTCTTCATTACAATATTAATCAACAACCAAATCTCTAATTCCTTAATTTCTCTATACAGTACGAACTCGGTTAACGCAACCCACGATTCGCGCAACTCCTCGGTTTTCGCAACACTAAAGTAGTCGCAC
Source organism: Portevinia maculata (assembly GCA_949715645.1). Lineage (NCBI taxonomy): Eukaryota > Metazoa > Arthropoda > Insecta > Diptera > Syrphidae > Portevinia > Portevinia maculata. The sequence goes on along the minus strand of OX454528.1, from coordinate 3,923,472 downwards.
TTCTTGACTCTATAAATGCAACAGCTACCTCGATTAATGCAACTTCTTGCGTCAATTTATCTGTTTTCTATTTGCATGTTCTCCTTTTGTTTGATTATTTATGCCGTTATTTCACAGTTAACTACACTCGGCAGCAAATAAACCGGACCACCCGCTACGTTCAAACTCTGATTCGATTTTCTTTTAAAGTACAAAACATACAACTACAAAAAAGTAGTACCAACAGAAAGTGCGTTATATTCTGAATAAAATGAATCGAAACTCATTGGGATTATTCAATTAATTCAGTGATTATTTAAGTTTATACAAACAAGAGTCGTTTTCCAGTTGTATTAATTAATGTAGGTAATCATAAAATGAAAAAAAAAAATGTAATCCAATAGCAAAGAAAAAAAAGAAAAATGTTGGTCAATATCTGGTATTGCCTCCTCTTGCTTGGATAACTGCCAGCATCCTTGCATTCATCGACCTCACGAGCCTGATGATGAAATCTTGAGGAATAGCATTCCACTCCTCTGCAAGTGCGATTCGCAGCTCTGGAAGCCTTGTTGGATCAGGTATCCGGGCTCGAACCCGACGCTTCAGTTCATCCCATAAATGTTCTATAGGATTCAAGTCCGGACTTTGAGCTGGCCAGTCCATCGTACGAATGCCGACGTCCCGTAGATACTGGGTCACCACATATGCTGCATGAGGCCGTGCGTTATCTTGCATTAACAGCATATCCTGCCCGATATATCCTGCGAAAGGTAACACATGGTCTGCGAGAATTTCAGAAATGTAGCGACGAAATTCAATCCACGTGTACTAAAGCTTTATACGTTCGGTTAAGGAGATGCCGCCTCAGACCATTACAGATCCTCCTACATATGCAACAGTTTCCTCGATGCAACATTGAGAATATCGTTCACCAACGTGACGATATACTCTCTGACGTCGATCACTTACATGTAGACTCACCCTGGACTCATCAGTAAAGAGTAAATTACCGCACTGCTCCAACGTCTAATCCCTATGCTAGACGGTGGGCTACGGTTAATGCTGGGCCTGTTGCAGCTCTCTTTGGAGTCAGGTTCTGTTCAAAAAGTCTTCTTCTGAGGGTATCTGAACTTATGAACACTTATGAACTATGTTCGTCCCGCAGACTTTGTTAAACTTGAACTGCATTTAGGCGGCGATTTCGCAGAACAGTAAGTTTAATAAACCGATCATCTGCTGCTGATGTAGCCCTAGTTCTGCCCGTACCTGGACGTCGATCGAATGCCCCAGTATCTAGGTATCTTCTGTAAACTCGTTGCACGGAAGGTCTGTTAATTTGAAGTCTTCGAATGACCTCATGTTGCGCAACGCCTGCTTGAAGTAGTGCTTCAGCTTGAGCTGCTTCCTGAGGTATCGTATCCATTATTGACAACGTAAAAAAACGCGAAAATACACGCGGCTGAGCAAACACTGGACTAAATCTAAAACAATTATAACAGACACTGACTAACCTCATTGTAGAAAAAAGAACGGTAAAAGCGAAATCTAGACAAAACAAAGCAAATCGTTAGCATTGTGTTTCTTGCTTTATTACAATGTGAGTTAACGGTACTTAAGAATACATTTAAAATCATTTTAATTGACATGAAAAGCACTTTCTGTAGGCACCACTTTTTTAGTTGTATGAATGTCTTATACCTTTAAAGAAAATCGCATCACAGCTTGAACGTAGCGGGTGGCCCGGTTTATTTGCTGTCGAGTGTAGTTTTGTTTGGACCAGGACCAATTTCTTTGTAATTACAAGGTGGCACAAATTTTGTCACCCGGCTGAAATTTTTTTTATGAATGAAAAACTTTGGTTCTGCTTTTGGATTATGTTTATTGATATCTTTAAATTTAGATAGGCTGATGACTTTTGTGCCACCTATGTAGTACCTTGATATCATTATTGTGGGATGTGTAGCCAGACGACGACAACAACAACGCCAACCAACGTTGAACATACAGTACAGTAAACAGAATACCGACAGACACTAACACCAACGCAACAGGCACAGGCCAACAGATGCGATAAGCAACCGATACATAACGAACGACAAACAAAGAGTACATAAGACATAACGCGATCCCTTTTCGTAGAAAATCCAGCAAGAGTTTGAGTTTTAGTTTTAGTATTTAGTATACCTTTGTACTGGCCGGTCGTTGCTCCAACCATAAATCGATCAATAAAGTGAATTATTTAACTAGAGTTCGTGAGTTTTAATTAGCGGAAAGACAAATTGTACATTGATTCGTATACTAAACTCAGTAGGAAATTCAATTCCTACAATTGGGGGCTCGGTCCGGGATTGGATTTGTTCGGGGATTGAATCTGTTCAGTGAAAAAAAAACGATCACGCATTAACGTGAAGGCAGTGAAACAAAAAAGACGAAAAAAGGGCATCAACCAAAAGTCGCTGTGGAAGTGAAGTGTGTGGAAATAAATTATCGCAAAGCGCAAGAAATATGCCAAATGCAGCCACTAAGCTTATTTGTGCGAAATAAAGTTATTCAGTGAACAAAACCGGTGCGCAGAATTGCAGTTACGTGAAAATCACCCCACAGACATTGCATACATAGTCTAGCGTGAAAAGTTCGAAACACATAGTCACACAGACAGCCGTGGTTGTTTGCTCCAACGACAACGAGAGAGAAGAGTGCCGTGTCAAGGCGAACGGGAATAGCAGTGCCGTGTCAAGGCGAACGGGAATAGCAGTGCCGTGTCAAGGCGAGGAAATAAGAAGTGCCGTATCAAGGCGAAGCAGAAGAAGCAGAAGTAGCAGAGACAAGATTTTTTTTCTTCAAAAAAAAATTAAAGAAGGTAAGCGACGACCGTTGCCATTGTTTTGCCATATTTGTTTTCTCATTTAAAATTTGAATAAACGTTAACAGCTGGTAAATTAAATTTTGTAGTTTTGAGTTGTGTTTAAATTTAAAAGTAAATATGGAAAGGGACGACATTTTAGCGTTGACAGTGGACGGACTTAGGGAAAAACTGACCGAACTGAACTTACTATCGACAGGACTAAAACGAACATTACAAGACAGGCTACTTTCTCACTTCGAGCTATCCCGGGAAGACGAGGAAAACGAGGGTTATGAAGAAGCCACGGGAGGATCGGTGGGTGGAAGGCCAGAAACTCGAGAGGGAGCAGGGGCGCGTAATTTCACTCTTCGCGATATCGAAGATTCTTTGACGCATTTCGACGGAAGTGGGTCTATGGACATCAATTCGTGGATCCAGGAATTCGAGGATAATGCGATTGCAGTAGGATGGGACGAGATCCAGAAATATATCTACGCCAAGCAGCTACTCAGGGGCGCTGCGAAAATGTTTGTTAGGAGCGAATTAAGGATAAGAAGTTGGAAGTCGCTGAAAGAGACTCTAACCAAAGAGTTTGGGACAAGGTTGTCTGCAGCGGAAGTTCATCGCAGGCTTAGGGCGAGGAATAAGAAACCAGCAGAGTCGTTATTGGAGTACCTATACGGGCTTCGGGAGCTGGGGAAACTGATTGAGCTGGATGACGAAAGCGTAATAGAGTACTTCGTGGAAGGGATACCGGACGCAAGGCATAACAAAGCCATGTTATACCAAGCGACGACCATGGATGAGCTAAAGATGCAAATTAGAGCATACGAGAGGGCACGAGGACCCATTCCGCAGTCGTCAAACTCGGGAAGGAACCCTCGTCAGGTCTACGCACCAAGCAGTGCTCTCGCCCAAGGGCATGTCAAGGAAGAGAAGAAGGAGAAATTATGCTACCGATGCGGGGAAGCTACACACCTCGCCAGGGAATGTCCGACGTCGACGATGAGATGTTTCCGATGCAACCAACCAGGGCATAGGGCGCGCGATTGCCGAAATGCAAACCCGATGCGAACAGATAGCCAAGGCGGATGGCGTATGCTGATCAGGTTCTGGTACGCCAGCAGGTCAAGGTGTGGCTGGAAGAAAAAATCATACAACCAAGTAGATCCGAGTACGCATCACCGATTGTGCTGGTGGCGAAGAAAAATGGAACGAAGAGGCTGTGCTGTGACTATCGGAAGTTAAACGAAAAGGTCACCCGAGATAACTTCCCGATGGCACAAATCGACGAGGTGCTCGAACGACTTCAAGGAGCGAAAGTGTTCACAACACTAGACTTGGTAAACGGGTTCTTCCATGTTCCGATGGATCCCGATTCCAGGAAGTACACAGCGTTCGTGACTCAGGATGAACAGTTTGAGTTCCTGTATGTCCCCTTCGGAATCTCAAACTCGCCAGCAGTATTCGCCAGATTTATAAACGCGATCTTCAGGACATTAATCCAAGAGCGAGTAGTGGAAGCGTACATGGACGATCTCATCATACCATCCAAGGATGAGGCGGAGGGCATAGAGAAGCTGATAAGGGTACTGGAAGTTGCGGCAAGGTACGGTTTGCGGATAAATTGGAAGAAGTGTCAGTTCTTAAAAAAGAAAATTGATTTTCTTGGCTACATCATCGAGAACAGCAGTATAAGACCATCATCAGAGAAGACAAGAGCCGTGGCGGAATACCCATTACCAAGAGACCAGAAGACGCTTCAACGTTTCCTGGGTTTGACATCATATTTCCGGAGGTTCATCGAGGGGTATGCGATGAAGGCCAAACCACTATCCGATCTATTGCGAAAAGATTCCAAGTTCGTGTTAAAAGCAGAACAATTGTTGGCGTTTGAACAGCTGAAAGCGGCACTAGTCAAAGCACCCGTGTTACGTCTATTCAACCCGCAGGCAGCGACGGAAATTCACACAGACGCATGCAAATTCGGATACGGTGCGGTGCTATTGCAAAGGGATGCGGAAGATCAACTGCTACACCCGGTACAGTATATGAGCAGGAAGACCAGCAAAACTGAAGAGCAGTTCCACTCGTACGAGTTGGAAGTATTAGCGATTGTCGAAGCTTTGAAGAAATGGCGAGTGTATGTGTTGGGAAGCCAGTTCAAGATCATCACGGACTGTAACGCCTTCGCTCAAACGATGAAGAAGCAAGATGTTCCTCTCAGAGTAGCTCGATGGGCAATGTTCCTACAGGAATTCCACTACGAGATTGAACATCGGTCGGGTTCAAAGATGAAGCACGTGGACGCCCTGAGCAGAATTTTTTGTCTGATGATTGGAGATTCGTTGAACCATCGGATACGAGAAGCGCAGCTGAAGGACAGCTGGACAAAGGCAGTCCGAAAGATTCTTGAGAAGGACGAATATGAAGACTTCTTCATTAAAGCAGGAGTACTATGCAAGGATCCCAACAAGGAGCTTGTAGTAATACCGACTGAGATAGAGAGGGAGCTGATTGGAATCGCGCATCAACAAGGACATTTTTCAATCAAGAAAACACAAGACCTGTTGGAGAAAACATTCTTCATCCAAGACGCAACGAGGAAAGTAACCGATGCAGTTAGAGGATGCGTAAAATGCCTCATCACTGAGTCCAAAGCCGGAAGGAAGGAAGGGTTACTTAGACCTATCAACAAGGAGGATAAACCACTGGGAACATACCACGTTGACCACGTCGGACCCATGGAACAAACACACAAACTATACAACCACATTTTGGTTGTGGTGGATGCATTCTCCAAATTCGTTTGGCTTTATCCAACGAAGAGTACGGGAGCAGCGGAGGTAGTGGATCGATTAAGCAGACAGGCGGCTATTTTTGGTAACCCGCGACGAATCATATCGGACAGAGGATCGGCTTTTACTTCGACGGCATTCGAGAACTACTGCAGGGACGAAAACATCCAACATCTAACGATTGCAACCGGAGTACCCCGTGGAAATGGCCAGGTGGAGAGAATACACAAAGTTATCGTGCCAATGCTGGCAAAGGCGTGTATGGGGAGTAAGGCGAATTGGTATAAACACGTAGATCGAGTGCAGCAAATTCTTAACAACTCGCCCTCAAGAAGTACTAAGTTTAGCCCGTTCCAAATCTTAACAGGGTTGGAGATGCGTATGCCCGAATATCCAGACATGCGGGAATGGCTGGATGAAGCAGCAGTTCAGGAAATAGAGTCAGAGAGAGACTCGCTGAGAGAGGAAGTCTGCCAGAATATCGCATCCATTCAAAAGGAAAACAAACGATCTTTCGACAAAAATCGAGTGGCCGAGAGAGGATACCCGATAGATGCACTAGTCGCCATTAAGCGCACGCAGTTCGCGACAGGAATGAAGCTCAGGCCGAAATTTTTGGGACCCTACAAAGTCGTGAAAAAGCAGAATCACGGAAGGTATGACGTTGTGAAAGTTGGCGAAAACGAAGGACCGAACAAGACAACCACCGTCGCGGAAAACATGAAACCTTGGAATCCTTCATTCGGGACGAATGAGCTGTCAGGATAGCCGAATTGTGGGATGTGTAGCCAGACGACGACAACAACAACGCCAACCAACGTTGAACATACAGTACAGTAAACAGAATACCGACAGACACTAACACCAACGCAACAGGCACAGGCCAACAGATGCGATAAGCAACCGATACATAACGAACGACAAACAAAGAGTACATAAGACATAACGCGATCCCTTTTCGTAGAAAATCCAGCAAGAGTTTGAGTTTTAGTTTTAGTATTTAGTATACCTTTGTACTGGCCGGTCGTTGCTCCAACCATAAATCGATCAATAAAGTGAATTATTTAACTAGAGTTCGTGAGTTTTAATTAGCGGAAAGACAAATTGTACATTGATTCGTATACTAAACTCAGTAGGAAATTCAATTCCTACATTATCTCTACAGAAACATAATAAAATTGCGATGTCTTAATTTTTTCTGTAAGAAAATGTAACCCAATAGGTGCAACAATTTCGGTTTTTGCAACTGCCTAAATCTCTATGTGTTGCATAAATCGAGTTTGTACTGTACTTTTCACTGAAATCGCACTACCTCATCGCTGTTCAAAAGTACAATGTCTTGGGTGCTCCTGCGACACATTTTTTCTTATATCCAGTGACTATATCGAAAGTGCCAGGCGGTTCGAGTATTAGAATGTTCGATGATAAAATTCAACTGAGCAACCGTCTGCTTTCAAATATCCTTATATAGCTCTCGAGTCTTGAGCATTCATGCTACAATACCTACAGAATTGCAGGAACCACGTTTTTTTTACTTCCCTTTCATCGCAATGTCATTTTTGATTGAAATATCCAGTTCGGTATTTATTAACTCTTGCGTGATGTATTATATTCGCCCGTTCGCGTACTTTTATGTTTAAAAAAATGAGAAGTGTCATATGTCTAAAATCGAGAGACATTCCTCTCATTTCAATCACCACTATCGTGGAATCCGTCGGGGGGAACGATCCGCTAATATTGAATAATTTGCATCGTGAAATCCGCAAACGTGAACCATCCACATGTCGGTAACGTGAATGAGATAATTTTTACAAAACAAATGTGTTCGAAATTAGCTAACACAATTGAATTTTGAAATTCCTATTCACCAATACTGGTCGGTAAGGGAGAGTATCCGACGGATCCCACGATAGCAATTTTCTGTTCACGTGAATCGAATAAGTGAAGTGAATCTCAGATCCGCGGGATTCCACGATAGGGGTGAATGCAAAATTTGAAATTGAAAAAATGAGTACGCGAACGCTTTTGCTTTAAAAGATGAAAAACGTCAAAGTTTGAAGTATTGTCAATGAGACGCCAAACTGAACTATTCGATTTTTGCGTTTCTCTAATCTCGGATTTGCAATTATTTTTATCTAAAAATGTGTGAAAACGATTTAAATGGCTTTTAAGTGAGAGTAGTTGATTAAGTTGTTCCACAAGGCCAAGTAAACGAATATCACAGATGCATTGAATAACTACTACTACTAGTTATTCAATGACAGAGGTTTTGATATGAAAAATATTTTCATTAGACAAATATTTTCATTTGACAGTTTTCATTTCAAAAATGAACGAAAGTGCATTTTTCTTTCGTTCATCTTAAGCAACGAGCACTTGATGTATGGGTTGAAGTTTTAGTCCGAAAAAACAGAATACTTGTGCTGCCCGTTCCTTGATCCACTCCGGCCAATTTCAGACAATTATATGAATTTAAGAGTGATTCCCGAAAGTTCAAAGATCTGGGATCTATGATTAATAGCGACGCAAGCTGTAAGGACGACATTAAGCATCACGTAAACGTAGGGTGGATGAAGTGGCGGAAAAACTCAGCCATTCTTTGTGACTGAAAATTACCCTTAGTCGAAAGGAAAGCTCAACACCGCAGTTGTGCGCCCGGCGCTCACATACAGTTCACAATGTTGGACAGCGTACAAAAAGTATGAGAGAAAATGAACGGCAGCTGAGATGAAGATGCTTCGCATGGAGTAAAAAAGATTGATCAAATAAGAAGTTCCAAGTCGGCTCTTCGCGTCAAAGAACCTATCTCGAAAAAGATGGAGCGCGGCCGGCTCAGTTGGTAGTGTCATGTTGAAAGGAGAGATCCTTCGAACCCTGTCAAAAAGGCGATATCAATTAACGTTCCAATACAAACGCGAAACAGAGGCAGGCCTTAAAACTCCTGGATCACACAAATGCAGCAACTACAGCATTTGATTCGCCTCAGCGACGAAGTGATTCAAAATCGGGAGGCCTGCCGCTATTTAGCGGCGAACCTCGCAGGTGGACCGGTAGGTATGCAGTAAAGTGGGAGGGTTATAATCCCTTTTATCATGATCATAGCCTCACCGTCATTTAAGGAAGAAGAAGAAAACATGAAATAGACATGAAATTTATTTGTCTTCAATCGAGAGAGAGAGAGAAAACATTCTGCGGGCCTCCTGGTTTCGGATCACTTTAATGTGGTCAATCAAATGTTGGCTTTAATACATTTATATACTCCCGTACCACCTCTCTTTACCATTTCGATACGTGCATGTTCCTGTTATTGAGGTGTGTTTGATTATCCTTTTAAGAGACCGGTGATGCCCAATTGATTCAATCAAAGGATTTCCGTGCAGCTTTGCGGGAGAGTTTCAAGATATTAAATGAATCGCTAGGCTATCCTGGATCCTAGGCCGCTTTTAGCCGTCCAAAAACTATAACTTTGTCTAAATAAGTTCGGATTAAGACGCCGTGTATAGACAGTTAAGTTAAATTATTAACAGCTGTAGGAAGCTTTCTATAGACGTCAATGTTTATTTTGTAAAAAAGGAGCCAGCGTCATAGTTGACTATTGGATTTTTTTCTGAGGCCGATTGAAGCTTGTTACATGTAGTAGCTCTCCTACTCTCCATGCATTTACATGCTCTTTGTAAACCTTTCAATCCTTTTAATTCCCTTGTACATTTTAACCATTTATTTCACTTGAATTAGGTGAATCACGTAAATTGGTACAATCAAAATTAAAATGTTCTTCATATTTATGCACGCGGAAAACTCCGCACGTCAAAATGGCTTATATTGCCCATCTGTCAGTTCTCGGATGACATAAACCAACACTGACTTGCTCCTTTTTCAAAGCTTGCTCCACCGCTTCACCCACAACACACCGTCTGACCATTTCATTTTGAAATTGACGAACCAAAGAACAATTTGCATTTTGAAACTATTTCTCTACTCGGTGGATGTGAATGATGGTTTATCCTGACGGATGGGGATCATGATGGCGACTATGATGATGGAGGTTACTTTGCTTTCCCCTGAATATCTGACATGCCATAGAGTTGCTGTGGAGGTAGTGGCGATGCTTGTGGTTGCTTTGCAAACGCTAGCGTTGTATAAAATTGAATTACCTCGCACAATAGGTTGGTGGCATTCCCTGTGTGGAGAGAACACAGAAGAAGAAGAATGGGCTACATACAATATAGAGTGGGACAATATTTATTTTGAAAGGACTGTACAGTGGACGTGAATGATTTTCGTAATCGAACTCTGTTCAGAAGTACAACCGCACGAAGGATATGGATTTGGAGGAGTCTGGAGTTCATGATTTTGCTGACTTTCACTGAAGTATTGCGCTTTCGATTTGTTGCGTCTGCCTCCGGCCGATCCTCTGGCAGACTGTTAAGCTAGAGATAGCGTTTGTGAATATTAATTTATCCAATCCACAAACACCAAACATTTCGCAATCTGAATTACTTCACCCAGGGGATATGAACAATTCTCGGTAAATATTCCAGCAAGGTGAAAATGTTCGTCGTTAGAACAGGTGGCTTTGTGCAATTGTATAGGTACGCAACAACAATAATTGATGTTGGCTAGTGAATTAGGTAGTCAAGGAGGATTTGATATTAAAACGATTCGAAATTCTTGCGCTCTTAATAAGTTTAATTGCAAAGCGTCTATTTCGGTAATTTGTATGGCATTGTAGATTTGATTGAATTTGAGTGGAATGTGGGAGGCTGGAAATTGATTTTTTTTTCGCTTATTTCCGAATGTTGAATGATGCTGATTAGGGCGAATTTGCAAATGCCTTTAGGTATTGTGTTGGCGGAATGAGCTTATTGTTCCACAGGTGATTTAATTAGTAACATATTGAATCGCTGAAATTGGGATTATTGGACGGAGGGTTCTTTGGTTTGAATGGTAGTTTAGATGCGATTATACTCGTATTAAGTAATTGTTAAGCTCTTGCAATTAGGGGCTTTCCAGGTGCGTCATAGTTTGAATGTAGTCAGCAGAAATTATTTCAATAGCGACCTTTCATCTTTGTAAAAACCCTTACACCTATCATAGTAAATCAAAGTTAAATGTTAATATCTGGCACTGACAAGGCGACATAATCGAAAGTTCTCCAAAATGTTTCTGGCCCGAATGGATGCGAAGGGACTATGTAGGTACCTACTTTTTTACTGTACCCATTTATATTTGTCAGACCAGCGTCAAAAGCATATCCCGTATTTGTAAACCTACAAATGAAACCGCTTAAAATGATTGCAAGTAAAATATTCACCACTTGCTTCGGTCTTAGACAAATGTCCTTATGACCTCTATTTACCTTCAGTTCAACTGAAAGACCTAATCAAACAGATATAATAAGTGGAGCGTCACGTTGAGCACCTTCAATTTACAAGGCAACTGCGAGTTCCCTACTAGTTGGTTGGTTGGATGGTCAAGTGAGTTAGTTATTCGATCCATGAGAAACTAAAAAATAATAGGGACTTGTGGGTGGATTGCAAATTGAAAGCGCCTATTCCTGTGTGCTTCAATAGGCAAACGAGCGTCGCCATAGGGCCGGTTCATACCTTAGGAAAATGGTGTTCATACGAAACTTCTTCATCGATTTATGATGGTGAGAGGGGTCTTTGGAGGAAACCGCGCGGGGGCATCAAAAAACTCTAAGAAATCGGATGTGTAACTTTGACGTTCCCTTTTGTTTTCTTCTTCGATTCGTACACATACACATCACAGGGGAACGTTAGAGGCAGGGTTGTCCGAAATGTAACGTTTTAGAAAAAACTACATAATTTAGGGGAAGGTGGCCTAAAATGGCACACCCTAAGCAAATTGCTCGATATCTAGGTCTTAAAATGAAATTCACTTCAAACTGTATATTCATAGAATAGAATAACCAATTGCCCAAATATATTTATTTAAAAAAATGGAAAATATATCCAAAAAGTGTTTAAAACAATTAATTTTCAAAATGTCTACCCGTGCCACACATCAAAGGTCACTTGTATAGAATGGCATACTAGTGTGTCATTTTACCAAAGTAGAACAAATCCTGTTTAAACTGCTTTAAAAACTTTATTTAAAACAACAACGTAAAAAATAATCAATAAAATAACAGTTCAAAATAATTCATAGGTGGGTACAACAAAAAGTAAAAAAAAATGTTAAAAAGGAACTTGAATTCTGACTTTTAGTATATAAATTAGTTATTGCAAATATCGCAGATATATTTCTTTGCCTTCTTTGTGACATCCGCACATTCGGTGTGTGACCACAATTGACACCTACAGCATCTTACCCAAGATTTTTTAGGCTTTGAGCGACTATATAAATCATTGCAATAAATACAGGCCGCATCTTCCTCATCGCTCGCCTCAAAATCTACTTCAGTATCACTTTCATAAAAATTTTTAAAATTTCTTTTTGCTCTTTTAGCCGCTTTCCTGGCTTCGATTGCTTTTTTTTCTGAAACTTTATCCTTCACCTCTTGGATGTATGGAGTGCTTGTTAGAATTTGACTGCCTTCCGACTTACGTTTTCGCACTATCTGTCCGGAAGAATGTGGAACCTCTAAAATATCAGTAGGCTTGACTTCAAAACCTCTGTTATTTGAGCAATGTGGGATTTCCAATTCTGTTCCACCTCTAAGAGGTGATCCGAGCAAGCTCTCAAAATGTGGCTCAGGCATTATGTCAACGGTTTCAAAGGGAATTGGTGTTGTATTTTTAACAGGAGACGAATTGGAGTCGGGTAAGTTGTCGAGTGTTTCAAAAAGAACTTGAGGTGTAATTTCATCAGGAGACAAATTGGAGCTGTCAATTTCTGGAATATTGGTCGTCTCTGCTGCAGCAAATAAATGATCTGGAAAAACATCTATATTTAGTGGCCACACGCCAACTTTTTCAAAGCCATTGCCAGCATTTATAACTGATGCTGATTTTCCGTAGGCTTCTTTAAATAATGCTGCTATCTGATACTGCGTGACGACTTGGTTATAATAATTTTTCAGCGGTCCGAAAAATGAAACATCAAGTGGTTGCATTCGATGGGGCGGAAAGGATAGCATTATAACACCGTTTTCTTTGGCTAGGCTAATCGCATCCAAACTTTTGTGTGCCTTATATCCATCAAGCAAAAGCAGAACCTTCTCATTAACTGAAGCATGAGTGTGCTTTATAAAGTGCTTTAGCCACTTTAAGAAAAGCTCAGAGTTCATCCAACCAGAATCACTCACAAGGCCTAAGGTATCTGGTGGTGCACCGTCAATCAGTTCATGCTTCCACCGTTTTCTTGCGAATATAAGAGTTGGTGAAATGAACGCCCCATTGGCACTCATACAACAAACTACCGTTACATGTTGTCCTCTTTTCGCACTCGTTAAAGCACCCACCTTTTTTTTCCTTTTTCGGCAAAGATTTTTTGTGGTTTTTGGACTGTGGACAAACCAGATTCATCCACATTCCAAATTCTGGTCCCGATTATATTTTCCTTGTCAATCAAATTTGATAAAGTGGCAAAGAATTTTTGTACTTGCGGCTTGTTGAAAGCTTGTGCTCGAGCTGCAGAAGTGGGCTCTGGCTGCCTTAGCGACAAGTTCAGATTCCTTGACCGAAAGCGTCGTAGCCAATCCCACCCAGCTTTCTTTTCCTTCTTATTAAATCGATGCTGGATACCATTTTTTTCAGCTAGTTCAAAAGCAAGGCTACGAATATCGTCGCATGTGAGCCCGAACATGCGGGATTCCAAGAGCAATATGTGCTCCACCAACTCCTTTTCCATTTTGCACTATAAACACAAAATAAATTCATAAATAACATATTTTGTATGTTTAAATAATGGATTTGCATACGGAAAAGGTATTCGAGAACCTTCCTAGTCCTTTCTGATAGTTTTTAACTATTTTATTGATGTTGCTCGCTCGCCTGCGTAGTGTACTTTTCGGAACACCAAATATCTTTGACGCCTTCATCCAGCCCATTTCACAAGCTTCGATGGCTTTTATGGCGTTCGACATCGACATGGCACACTGTGCCATTTTAGACAAAAACTCAGCGTGCCATTTTACCCAATTGGATATAATTTTTTTTTCTATATATTATACTGAAATGTAATATTGCACAACTGACATATATTAAGCCAACACAAATAGTCTATAATCACATTCAGCCACCAACTTAAAGAAAAGGGAACGTTTTTGATCACAAAAAATTTAAATGAATTTTGCGCTCCACTACTTTACACCACTACTGAAAGCCGGCTGGACACAAAATGATCTGCCGGCTGTCTTATGTTAGCTGGAGCATGTCAATATTTCGTTTGCGTAGGTGCTGCCAAGTAAACTAAAGGACTGTGTTCACTAAAGCTCATAATTTGGTTCTTTTATGAGGTATCTGGTAAGTCTACCATTTTATCCTAGTGTGCCATTTTACTCCACCTTCCCCTACGTCTGCTTTGTAGTTAATGTAGTAATGAAAAAAATTGTAGCGTACGTCTGCTACGAATTGTAGCAAACAAAGTTTCAGCTGTGAAATGATCAGTCAGTGTTGACACTTTGAAGTTTGATCTTTGAATTGAAAAAGAAACGAAAATATAACACTAAACAAAACTACAATAACTTCAAGGCTTCAGGCACACAGGTAAAATATTCTACGTTTGCCAAAGCCGTAGCCAGACAATTATTTATTACGCTGATTGGGAGGTAGAAAAAAATGTGTTGGAAAATTCTGTTCGTCCGTCTGCCTGTTTGCAGATCTGCAGCCAAAGCGGATGGGCCGACTTGCAAACTTGGTTCATAGTGTTTATTTAGTAGTCTCGCACTAGGCGTTGTTGAAATTGGAATGGTATATGTCATATAACGGTTTGTTAAAACTTAATTTTTCTAAAAGCTGTTTTAGATAAAACAGTCTATCTTTTGGTATGAATGGATTTTGCTGGATTTGTCCTTAAACGGTACCTCCTATAGAACCGATTTTTTAACATCAGAATTTCTCGCTAACAACAAAACCGATTTCAATTAAATTTAAAATTTAGGAAGGCTTTTATGATCAAATTCATATATAACTTTTTTGGTTTTTTGAATCTGCTAGAAACGGGTATATTGAATTTGTACAGATTTTTTTCCAGATAATAACTACAGATTTCCTTGTATTAAAATACTCAAAAAGTTGCAAAATATTTTTCAAAATTTTAAAAAAAAACCGGTTTAAAAAAAACTGCTTTAACGATTTTCAATATTTTTTTCCTAGGTGACTATTGCATACTTAGTTTTTCCAAGAAAACTCTTAAACAAATTTGAAAAACTAAAACATTTTCCAACATTTCATTTTTTTGCTCATAGTTAAATGAAAAGTGAGTGAATGTTGATTCCTTGTGACGTCACATAACAGAAAGAGATAGGATAACGAAATGCTACTATGTACCTTACTAAATTCATCGAAAATTATGTTGGTACTACTACTTCGGCTTAAAACTAAAATCAGAAATTTTGAACATAATCAATAATTATTTGGGTACAAATTTCATACTGATGCGGAAAAGTATGATTTACAAAAGCATTTTTTTAAAAAAATCGGGGGGGGGGGGGGGGGGGTTAAACCCCCAACAAAGCCTATCTCTTCTGTACTGAGTAGTGAAATCAGTTCTTCATTGACTCTCCCTACATGATGCCCATTTAACAGCAACTGGAAATGTAGCTTGCACATAATTATCAATAGATCCCTTTAATCCTGATCATAGCCCCACCGCCATTAAAATAAGAAAAAGAAGTAGATCAATAGAAACCACAATAAAGAGTCGCATTTAAAAAAAAAAAATCCACTTGACTTTTAAAAAATAGGATTGCGATTTATAATCCAATTTAAAAGAACGAATAACATCAAAGCTCCGCAGCAAAAGCATATTAACAGGATAACACAATAATCCTTCAAAAAAAATGAACAGACTCGTGTAAGAGACTACAAAACTCCCAAACACTGCAGGAACTCGAAATCGCATTCATACAAAACTGGATGGGATATCTTGGCATTTGTAAAATCTCAGTTTAGCTATAAAGTACGAGTACCAAATAGCAACCGCAAGGAGCCACGACCATGGCAACGACACACAACACCATAGGGATCCGTAGGCAAAATATTACCACTTTATCAGCGCCAGGATACGTTTACTTATCGAAACAGTTTTTCGCATTAGGAGATATACGAGTATTATGCTAGTATACATGACAGGCTTAAGGTAAGTGAATTTAATTTAACATACGTTCATTGCCTCAGGACCAGAATCGTGCAGACACGTTTAACTGATGCACAGAAGATGTTGTTGAGAATGGGGTTTAAATTGATTTTTTTTTTCCAAGGGCACACTGTGTGTAAGTACAGTGCTCCGTAAGTCGTTTATTGATAGTCCTAGGGGGTAGTGCGTCGTCAAGCTAAATAAGATTAGAGTTCTTTTTGTAAGTTTATTATGATATTTTTGTATAACCTATGAGTTGGGTTTGGGGTGTTGACGTTGGGGACGCTTTCGGGTCCTTTTGACATATTTTTCAATAATTTTTTGTTGCCTTTGATTTATTTCAATTTTAAAACTTAGCCCTAATATAATTATCGCTTTTTAAACGCACTCATTTTGTTGGTTAATAAAATGAACAAACGTAGTACGTACCTCCTCTCAGCAAGATCTGCAGGCATTTGTTAGTCGGCCCTATAGAGTCATCCGTCCTGAAGCAAATTTTCATTCGGGAGGTATCCGTTCCGATTCATTTATCGAACTATTTCTCGCATCAAGCGCAACGCACATTTAAGGAGGTTGGTTGGTTGGTTGGTTAGAAATGGGCCTCGATGAGGTACACTAAGACAAAAGTAGGTCCATTGTGTTGCCATTGGGAAGGGGCAGGTGGGCCACGCTGCCAGCTCCTCATCTTCTTTTCTTTATAAAGTTGTTGATATCGGCCTTGCAGGCATTGTTGAGATCATTCAGATCGTGGAAGAAGTAATATCCTAAAGTAGCCATCCTTATGTTGGCGAGTGCGGGGCACGTGCACAGGACTGTCTTTTCTTTTTCCTTATCTCAACAACTTCTGCATTAATCGTTGTAGGGGATGCCCAATCTCTGAGCATGTCTACCCATTGCACAGTGTCCAGTATGATTAATGTTGTAAGGGTTAGAGAGGGTTCCCCTTTTATGTCTAAGAAGTCCGGTGGATCTACTCTGTTCCAGCTTTGGCCAAAATTGCCTAGTGGTGCTACACTGGCTAAGCTGGCTTCATCGAAGGTTTGCTTTTTTTAGAGCTCGGCGTGGATGAGGTACGACATTGGTACATCAATGATGTCTATAGTTTTGGTATTTGTACCAGAGGAGCCTCGATTAGTAAATTCGTCAGCCTCACAATTCCCTTAGTATGACCTGGTACCCAGCAAAGGATGATGTTGTACTGTGTAGCTATCTCTTTAAGAGATACGCGGCAGGCATTCACCGCCTTGGATCTTATTGTACTAACGGTTTTGATAGCTTCCTGACTGTCGATATAAATAACGATATCACTTTGTGGTGTGGTATTTACCGTCAACCAATCAACGACTTGTCGAATTGTTGTGACTTCGGCTTGGAAGACGCTACTATAGTTTGGGGGATTTAAGTATGGCTGAATGTCCAGGTCTTCTGAAAAGTCTGCGGCACCGACTCCTTGGTCTTAAACCCATCCGTGAACACGAACAGCGAGGCATTTTTAAGGTCATCCCGTAGCGTTCACTCTGTACTATCCGGTATTGAGGTACATCTTAAGTATGTTGGCATGGTCAGTGTCTTGCTCTCTCCATTGGTGATAGTCTCATAGTCGTTTTTTATTTCGGGTCCGCGGCTATTGTTCTCCAAAAACAAAAAGTTTGTTAAATGTTAATATACTACTAGGGCGACCACTCATGGTCGAAATTCGACCAATTTATTCTATAAGTTGAAAAAAAAACAAAGTCGACTGTTATACCTACATATTAATCAGAGAATGAAATTTTTCGACATTTCATTTTCAAGCATTTTCAAGTAACTTTAAGCATTTTTAGGTAACTTCAAGTAACTTCAAGCATTTTCAAGTAACTTCAAGTATTTTTAAGCATTTTCAATTAACTTCAAGCATTTGCAAGCATGTCCAAGTAACTTCAAGTATGTTCAAGCATTATAAAATGCATAACATGCACAGCAATGTTGTTGTTGGTAACTTCAAGTAACTTCAAGTATTTTCAAGCATTTTCAAGTAACTTCAAGCGTTTTCAAATAACTTCAAGCATTTTCAAGTACCTTCAAGCATTTTCAAGTAACTTCAAGCATGTCCAAGTAACTTCAAGTATGTTCAAGCATTATGAAATGCATAACATGCACAACAATCTTGTTGTTGGTAACTTCAAGTAACTTGAAGTATTTTCAAGTAACTTCAAGCATTTTCAAGTAACTTCATGATATAAAATTTTTCCGTTCCGATTGGCAGATTATTGCCTCAGACAGCAATGTTGTTGTTGTTGTTGTTGTTGTTGTTGTTGTTGTTGTTGTTGTTGTTGTTGTTGTTGTTGTTGTTGTTGTTGTTGTTGTTGTTGTTGGTGTTGTTGTTGTTGTTGTAATTTCATCCAATACGCTTCATTTTACCTGCTGTAATTCATAATGTGTGTTATATGTAGATAATTTTTGTATTGTGCACTTCTATGTATTGCCCCCTACCCAAATATATATAGTGTTGGCATATCTATGTGACGTATAATAGCTATAAAGGTGGGAATCACGTTATAGGCAACTCCGTATTAATATATAGATTATTTAGGTTGGGCCTTAGGTTTCATGCTTTACATACAAACTTTTCGACATAACGTCATCACACCGAGGGGGAGCCACGGTGCAAGCCTCCAATTTTGAGGGATTTTTCGATATTCGTTGCGAGTGTCTTGAAGGATCTTAGTGAAACTTCACAGAGAGCTTAATTGTACCTATATTGTTCTTCAGTATTCATATAAGGTAAAACTTGAATTCTAACAATATGCGGGATTAACGACGACCTGCCAAACCTATACTCCAACTGTTGGAAAAGGGTGCTCCATCCGGATACCTCGAAAGCAATTTCTCCGAACGTCCGTCAACAACGCTAGTTGCACGAATTTTAATTCAACCTTTTTAGAGTATAATGGATCTAAGACAATTTAAACAAATTTAATACACTACACACTGACACTCAAAACAAAAATAAACCGAGTGGGGTGAGTGAGACATAGGAGGTTCCCACGATCAACTTCCCACGGGCCTTAAAATTTGTTTCTCCATTTGCTTGGGCGAAGTGGAAGGGACCTACATATTTAAGCCGATTCCGAACGGGTAGTTTGAAACGCTTCTCATGACAATTGCTACTATTGGATGTTTGTCAGACTTTCACAATAGATGGGTTCAACCACTGCGCACACACCACACGTTCTATCAATTCTCTCTGCATCATTTCCTTTGATTATTCAACTCATACTGGATATAGCATACATGTAATAATAAGCTAACTCAATAATTTTTAAATAATAAGTTTAATTGTAAACTATCAAACCTATCTCTGTGCTGTACAATAACTTCCGTAAAATATGATAAAAAAATACCCACGGTACCGAGATCGCGTTTGCTGTATTTGGAACCCCATAAATTATTTCCTTGCGTTCCGATTCTCAAAATTTCAGTTTTGTGGCAATTTGTCGACCCAGATCCTTCCTCTTTCTTTGTGGCATGGCGCTAGTCAAAAGAAAGGCCCCTTTATGCCCTTTTGAATGAAAATATCACTCACGTTCGTGGCACTTGTATTTTCGGAGCAATGACGCGTAAAAGAATTTAAGTGATGCAAATTGAGCTGCACTTGCTGACGCGCCACCTGAAAGAATAAGCCAAACTGCCAAAATAAGCCAAGATCCGGCTGACACGCCGCCGGCACGTAGAGTTGCGAAATTGCAAGCAGATTTCATGAACAGTGCACCCCCGCTTGGAGTCACATTTGGTTGATACTGCCGTTTTGGCAGGGTTCGTATTATGTATACCTCCTTTGAACATGACAGTACCAACTGCGCCGGTCACGCTGCACTTGAGATAGGTTCCTTGACGTGAGGGCTTCCTCGGATCTTGGTACTTCTAATTCGATCAAATTATGTTACACATTCTGTCATGGCCAGCATCTTTATCTCTGCTGCCGTTAACTTGCTCTCATACTTTTTGTACGCAGTCCAACACGGATCATTTCTTCAGCCTTGGGTGCATTTTTCTGTTACAGAAGTTTGCAGAGTGTTTCCGTTTGATGCCATCACAGCTTGGTTCGCTATTTTATAGATCCCAGATATTTAAACTTTTCGCACTTGGGATTAACTCTTCCATTCATATAAACGTCTGGAACAGGTCGGAGTGGGTATCGGAGGTACCTATCTGTATTCGATCTTTTTCTTTCTTAACGGCGAAGCTATGATCAGAATCAAATCGTATGCGGGGTTCGCCGGTTTGACCTCAATGCAGAAAATTGCAGGCTTCTTCGTTTTGGATCACTTTATAGTTGAGGACAATTTTTTTTTGTATACCCTATTCTAAGGGTATATTAATTTTGACGCATAGTTTGTAACATACCTTAAAATTGCCCGTAGATCCCTAAAAGTTACAATATTTTATGATCAGCATCGATAGTAACGTCAATCTAGCCATGTCCGCCCGTCTGTCGGCAAAAATTAGGCCTTTAAACTGGGCCTAGAGAGCTGAAATTTTAACCTTATACTCTCTAGGGTCCCGAAATAATCAAGTTTACGAATTTTTGAAATCCGCCCACAAACTCAAAAAAACAAATTTTTCGAAAAAATCGAATTTTGAGCTAGAAAGCTGAAATTTTTTATATATATGATCTATGACTCCTAAAACTGCTCGGGAGATAAAATTTTTAAAATCCGCTCACTGACACGCCTACAATTAAATAAAACAATTTTATTGAAAAACCAAAGTTTGAGCTAGGAAGCTAAAATTTATAATATACACTCTCTAGGGTCCCTTTATGATCATGTGTAAATATTTTCAAAATCTGCCTACTGACACGCCCACAATTAAAGAAAAAACTTTTTTTGAAAGTCCCAAGTTTAAGCTAGGGTGCGTTTTTTTTACAAGAGCTTCGTTTTTTTCGATAAAATCCTTTAAATATTATATAACAAAATATGTATAGCGTTCCTAACAATTCAACCATAATTAGACTTTTGTCATACCCACTTATGAGGGATAGGAATAAGAATAGGGTATCCAACAGTTCGCCCAATCCGACTGTAGCCCATTTCTATGTTTTTTTTATAATTTGCTTACGCTAGAGGATTTTTTCCGTTTTTACAGTTACAGGACCCTTATAATGCTAAGAATATAGCGTTAGCATTTGTGTTTTAACAGCAAGCAGCACTATCGCAATATCGTATTTCATTGCATGCTTTTCGGTGCTACTTACTATAAGAAACAATAGAGAGAAAGGAAAGACGTGTTTGGGTGCAGTTGTAGGGTTTTTCTCCAGCTGAGGCCAGACAAATACTTGCGGTATTGTGTTTGCGTGATTCAGGAGCTTTTAACCCTGCCTATTTTTGTACTTTTCTGACACGTCAATGCTTCCGTTATTGATTATAGTTTGATCTTCTTTTTCGACACCGGTGATCTCCAGTCGTGTACACCCACGGTTTTGCATACACACTTGCGGGACAGTTTCAAGATGTTAAATGTGTCGCTGGGCTCATATTAATGGTAAAATTGCCTAAATGTGATTTCTTTATTAGTCGCCTTTTAAAGTGGTGTTTTTTAAGGAGCGCTGCAGTGATATTCTTCGCCCGCCCCTGCAAGGTTATCTCTATCTGTATCCAATAATTTGCATAGTTTGCAATTTTGAATTATCATGGATCAGTTTCACCTTTCTTTGGAATCAAATACCTATGTTCTAGGTACCTCTGCAGATTGTTGATTCAGCACGGCTCGTATACATGATTCCATCGATTGATTTTCCATACAATTCTGCATTCGATTGGATAAACTTTTCAATGAATTTATTTCCTCCTTTATCTCAACATGAAGGTATCAATTTTTATTTTTGTAAGAAAAGAGCTGCAAGTGATTGTTGAACTACACATTGTATTTACATACATTCTTCGAGAACATGGTATTGAAAACCTACAACCAAGAAATAGGTACGCAAAACTAAGAATGTAGCTACGCATAAGAAAATTCATAAATCACAAATGCCACACATCTTCCTCGAAGAATAACGATAGCCCCCATAACAATCCTGTAAACATAAACATTGTCAAAACTATAAATCTAAGATTTGTATTGATCCAGCAGAAGGGAGTAACTCAGTTTCACCAGGGCATGTCGTTAATGGCTTGTGCCATCATCTCTTAGTTTTGTCAGTTCTTACATCATATGTTCTCTGCCCTGCGTGGTTTTCCTTGCCAACTATCCGAAATGTATCCTTGTTTCAACATTTACGATTGGAATTCTTCTTTTACATTTTCTTCTCCTTAATTTTTTTTTATTCATTTTCCATCTCATTTTCTGTGATTGTGTTGTTGTTTATCGCCCCCAATACGACTGGCTTTGCCTGTGTCATTTTCCATTCGTCAATTGGCGCCACTTTGGCGACACTAAAATAGCACAGCATCCTGCATTCATTGGCACACACACCCGTCAGTAGTGTAGTAGAAAAAATCTTAAAAAAAAAGTTCGTTTGCCTTCCTTGTTTGGGGTAAACATCCTGAGCCCAACCGAAGCCAGACCTGCATCGCTTTTATTTTCGTGCGATACCTACCCACCGCCAGTCATAAAAGTTGGTGATGACGTAAAAATGTTTTTACATCACCGTTTGCTTCTGTGTTAGTGTGTCCGGACGAGTGTGTTGATTTGCCAGGTCAAAGTTCTATAAAGGATATCGCCATTTGGTTGTTTGTCACCAAGCTCGAGCAGCTCGGAGAAAAATCTATAACATGTCTAGACAGAGGGGGATGCAGATGAATTGGTTTTTCCGATGAATGGGGGAGCAATTTGATATAGACTGTCCCTTTTACTCCTTCGTGCTAACACTAGAATTATTACAATCAATAAGAAGCTAAGTAAAGATTGCTGCTGCTTTGCGACGAGCAGTCGGAAATTATCTCTCAAATATTTGTTCAATCTTGCACACTTGAAAAAGCGCAAAAGGAAAGGTCCTTTGCGTTTGCCTTCTGTGACAGACAAAAAACGACAACAACTGACTTCTTAAAAGTGCGCTATGAATTTTTTATATTCTTATCAATTTTCTTTTTGTTACCAAGGAGATGAGGATTTAAGGAGGAAGAAAATAAACCTTTTTACAGTCAGCCACTAGCCAAAACAAGATGAAGACCTTAACTCTTTGAAAAGCCATATTTACCCCAAATTGTTGTTCTTTGTGTTGGAAGGAGAAATGGATTATATTTTTATTTCAGGTTCAGGGTATCTTTTTTTGGTTTGTTTTTGTAGTGATTTAAGATTTTACTGCTTTTCTCAATGATACGGATATCTACGATATAGAACGCGTTGTGGCGACATGTTGTCTATACTCATTGGAGAGTTTATATTGATATTTTTGGGAGATATTTTTGTTGGGTTTATGGTAGGTACAGAGGAAGGAAGGTACTTGAGGATAGGAAATGTACGATTTTTATGTTGAGTACAATGACCATGCGGAGAAATGTGTTAGTTCATTATGTAATCTTGATTAACATTGAACAAATATTTAGGTAGGTAAAAAAATGGGAGGTCTGTTTCGTCTAAACGACTGTACCTAGGTGCTTTTGCGTGACAACGTCTATTAGCACGTTGGTTTTCGAATCGGGTTTTCGCTCTCACAAAATACGGTTTCACACTTCCTACTAAATACGTGTTTTGTATAGCCAGGTGTTAGTGGCGACGAAAATCCCAGTCCAATGAACACAATAAAGGAAAACAAAGAAGGCGCACACACACTCCCTCACTTGCCTATCTCGATCTTTATACCCTATTCTAAGGGTATATATTAATTTTGACTCATAGTTTGTAACATACCTTAATATTGTCCGTAGCCCCTATAAGTTGCTATATTTATGATCAGTATCGATAGTAATGTCAATCTAGCCATGTCCGTTCGTCCGTCTGTCGGCAAAAATTAGACATTTAAACTGGACCGAGAACTGAAATTTTAACCAAATACTCTCTAGGGTCCGGAAATAATTAAGTTTACGAATTTTTGAAATCCGCCCACAGACACGCCCACAAACTCAAAAAAATAAATTTTTGGAAAAAATAGAATTTTGATCTAGAAAGCTGACATTTTTTATATATGATCATTGAATCCAGTTTAACACATTGACTGCCACGTCATTCAAATATGAATGACACTCATGTTTCCGTGGGGGCTATGTGTATGACGGTAACATTCCACTGCATGCCAGGCATTCAAAAATGAATGGCACTTAGATTACACATTGCGCGCCAAGCCAATTTGAAAAAAAAAAATTTAACATGAAAAGTATGCGTTGGGTTTTCTTATAACTGTTTTACTAAAAAAAATATATTTGTAGTAAAGATTGGTCGTTTTGTTGAGGAATTTGAAGCGGTAGGACGTGCAGACGACTGCCATTCATATATGAATGACTCAGAAGGGGAATTTTTGATATTTTGCATTTTTGCTTGTCCTGAAATGGAAGGATACCCGTCACGTGAGGATCTTGTCCACCAAACATGCTCCAATATTAGTACCTAGACCTACGAGTAAAAACCAGAAGGTCCAACCATTGAAGTCAGCAACCACGACTAACACTGACCAGCCTTCCACCAGCCAAACTCAGGCAACATCAAAAGGACGTAAATATCGAAAGGTTACCACAAAACCACTTGCAGTACTTTGATACAATGCAGGTAAAGCTGGCATTAATCTGTCTGATCAGATGGCCTCATACGTGACGACTCTCCGGAAAGGTGTAAAGCGGTATAGGAAGCTTGGTGTAGAACTTCTTTTAGGAATTGCAGTTTTTAACGCATGGGTCCCAAAGAACCAACCCGGATAACAAAGAGTTGCGGAGAAAATGTTTCAATTGCTATGCAAAACTAAAGCAAGAACAAGGACGTGAAGAACCCAGAAAACATTCAAAAATGGTATATATTTTCTGCAATGATTGTCCTGGGCAACCACAAATGTGCCTTCCGTGCTTCAACACTGAGCTCAAATAGTTTTTTATATCAATTTAATTTATTTTATGTGAATAAAATGTATTTTCTAACTTTTTTTTATTATAAACACTGGATTGTGATTTAAGTTTTTTGTACTGAAATAAAACTTTTGTTATAATTAGTAAATTTTTTCATCGTCAATTTTAATCTTCAATAAAAACCACATTTTCGCAAATTTGCCCGAACCAAGTGTACTACAATGATCACCAGAGGCCAGGCTTTTACATTTCAATTCAGTTTGTTCTTAGTGTCATTAATTTTTGAATGCCATGGCCTTTTAGTGGCATGTAGCCGTCATACACATATGAATGACGTGGCCCCACGCAAAATTGTCTGTCAGTCATATTTGAATGACGTGGCATGTAATGAAAATATGTATCATTCCTTGGCAAACCAAATAAAAACACCTAATCATTTTTCTTTGTTAACCTTGAGCTATTTTTCGAAAATTGGCTTGCCAGTCAATGTGTTAAGAATTTTTGAAATCCCCCACAAACTCAAAAAAACAAATTTTTCAAAAAAATCGAATTTTCATCATTTCTAAAATCCGCCCACTGACACGCCCACAATTAAATAAAACAATTTTATTGAAAAGTCAAAGTTTGAGCTAGGGAGTGTTTTTTTTTACAAAAGCTTCTTTTTTAGGGTTGCGTAGCCAAATGGCAAAAAACGGAACCCTTATAGATTCGTCATGTCTGTCTGTCTGTCTGTCCGAGAATGCCACAGCCACTTTTGTCCGAAACTATAAGAGCTACACTGTTGAAACTTGGAAAGTAGATGTATTCTGTGAACCGCATTAAGATTTTTACACAAAAATAAAAAAAAAAACAATACATTTTTCGGGTTCCCTTCCCCATACTTAGAACTGAAACTCCATTTTTTTTTTATCAAACCCATACGTGTGGGGTATCTATTGATAGGATTGGGGTTTCTAATATCATTTTTTTCTAAACTGAATAGTTTGCGCGAGATACACTTCCAAAGTGGTAAAATGTGTGTCCCCCCTGTAACTTCTAAAATAAGGGAATGATAAAACTAAAAAAAATATATGATGTACATTACCATGCAACTTCCACCGAAAATTGGTTTGAGCGAGATCAAGTAAGTAGTTTTTTTTTAATACGTCATAAATCGTAAACCGCAATTTACCTTTCATTCAATCAACTCAAATATAAATAAAAAAAAATTTAATTTCATAAACATAAACCTTATGCGTAAACCCCGTGAACCATTATTTTCTAATAATAAATCTGAAACAGGTGCCTAAGTAAATAATAATTATAATTCGAGCGGAACCCTTCATGGGCGAGTCCGACTCGTACTTGGCCGCTTTTTTTCGATTAAATCCTTTAAATGTTATATAACAAAATATGTAGAGCGTTCTTAACAATTCAACTATACTTAGACTTTTTTCACGCCCACTTATGAGGGATAGGAATAGGAATATTGTATCCAACAGTTCGCCCAAGCGGACTGTAGCCCGTCCCTATGTTTTAATTCTCGTTAACATGCTGATTTTCAATCTAATCACAGAAAATGTTGTGTTCGGCTTGAGTAAATCCTTCAATTTGCGTTTACATGAAATGCAATTCGGATTCAACCCGTGTTGAATTTCTCACGTAATCGGGATACATGAATGGTGAGATAGATAGGGTGATATCTACGTTTTTTGCTCATAGTACAATACATTTTCTGACATGGGTAACATGTCTCGCTGGAATGAACCAGCCGCATTCGCCGACACGAAACGGTGTTTCGCGCCTCGCCGAGTAACGTCGCCATGAATATCAGAAGAAGATCCCATAAACAGTTTAATGCCCTGCTTGGTGTCACTGTTGGATATGGAACAGGTGCCACGTTGGGATAGGTTCTATATGTGGTGTATGTAAGCGAATTGTTAATAAAAGCACTAATGGAAAGTAATATACATAATGTCAAATTGGCCTTATTTCATTTTCACAAAGGGAAATAAGGCCAAATGCCTAAATTCGGTCTTATTTCGTTTGGCGTTATTTCACTCCACCCCCAAAAACTATTGGATCACACAAATGCAACTACGCCAGCATATGATTGGCTTTAGTGAAGAAGTGATTCAAAATCGGAATGTCTGCTGTTGTTTCTTTGATCTTGAACCGTTGAACCCCCAGCGGAAATGCCATTTAATATAAAAAAATCATGATGTTTGCTTCGTTTTGATACAAAAGGTCAACACGTCCGAGAGATATTATATTTTTAACCTTAAGGTAGAACCGGAATGGATTATCACTGCAGAGCCCCCCAAAAACAAAATTAAGTCTTCATTATCGTACAAACTAAACTGCATAATATGTACCTGCGTGTCGTATAAACCGATAAACCCTCATATTTTCCAAAAAATATTTAACCATACATTTTATGGTCACAGTTCATTTTCTAAGAGATCCGTTGGAGTAATTTCAAATTCGTTTTATGAGATTGAAACCCCTGGACCAAATTCGAATGCAATTTACCCTCACTTAACTCAAATCTTTACTATAAAATCGCATCCCCTCTAAGCACACTCAATCGTACGTAAATCGATAACAATAAACACTACTATGTACCGAGAGATGATTCGCTTTCGCCTCTTGTTATATCCGTTGAGACGATGTAACTTAACTTAAACAGTTTTAGGCTTTTGAATGCACTTAAATCGACCAACTCGTCCATTAAAAAAAAATACATAAATACGCCAACAATCCTAGGGGAATATCTTTCGTTTTTTACTAAGGCGTCGCCGTTGTCGACGCGCCCTAAATTCGACAGACGCATTCGTTTTAAGAGTAAAATGTTTCTTCGGCTTAATGGGCAAACACTTGAATAAACGACATAAATCAAATTCGCTTGATATCAAGATGAAGATAAAGGCATAGTAAATGGAAATCATCCCCTCTATACAAGACTACCAGGGAAAATATGATTAATCCTACGTTTTTTTTTTTATTGGAAAGGCGAAAAGTTTTCATCTTTTTTCTTTTTGTAGACTTTATGGAAGATGTTTTATTTATTTAGCAATAATTTAGTTGTGATCTCAGCGAAAATTTGTTCATGAATTAGTCATCCTTGGCAGTATAGAGTTTCCTTAACTAAATATTACCCCCTTTATGCATCTTTAACCTTTGACTGAATTTTGTTGAACTTCCTTAAAAGTTCCACAGATCAGCATAACACTTTACAGATCAGCTTATAATTAGATGTGCAAAGTTGTCCATAAATTAGATGCCCCTAAGGAATTCATTGATTCATTTTTATAATTTGCATTCGTTTTTCAACCCTGTGTTTATATGTGCGTATGTGTATCTATAGCGACGCAACTTGTGCAAAATAGCTACATGAAATTAACAATTCAATGAGTGATTAATATACGTATATGAAGTGTATCTATGTATATACTTGTAATCCGTATCCAATTAAAAAAAAAAAAAACATAAAATGAAAAAAAGTATTTTGTCAGAAGTGGGATTTGAACCCACGCCCTCAGAGAGGACCAGAACGCTCTGCGAACCCCCACTGCAATGTGGGGGCAAGATTGCTCTTGAGTCTGGCGCCTTAGACCGCTCGGCCATCCTGACACGCTTTTTCCTTACGTCAACTTATATTCAAATTGGACGTGGAATTACTTGTTTTGTAAGCATTTGGGGAACGTATTTCTATTTTTAGAAGAAGCTGAAAGTTTCCCCATTGATTTTTTTGTTTGGTTTTCAACTTGGGGGCCGTGTATTTTATTTTTAAACAATTCTATTTTTTTTATAACATAGCAATTTGGCAAGTACCTTCCACGTCTATGTCTATTAGGCTGTCCTCGAGACGGATTAATATAAAGCTGGAAAAGGCCATACTTTAGGCTTGTTGCGCCTATTAAGACACAATACATTAAAGTACTTGTACATTTACCTTGTGTTGTTTGCTGTTAATTGACTGAGAAGAGAAACAGCGTTTTCGTTGGTAAATATTAAAAACAAATAAACTCTTTATAGCTAATGTCAAGTTCAATTGGCGAATATTTTTAAATAACTCACCTACTGTCGGGCGAGTGGCTCAATGGTTAGTGTGTCGGACATAGACCGAAAGGCAATAATAAGATATAGTTAAGTTTAGGGCGTCCGCATAAGGAACAATAATCTAGAATAAGTATACTGTTAATTTTAAGTTAGATTTAATCATTTTTGTCTAGTATGTAAGTTGATATTCAGTAACAATGAAAAAATTAATTTAAAAGTAAAGTAGTGTGTCGGATTACTAATCGAAAGGTCCCTGGTTCAA
The DNA here is from genome assembly GCA_949715645.1 of Portevinia maculata. NCBI lineage: Eukaryota > Metazoa > Arthropoda > Insecta > Diptera > Syrphidae > Portevinia > Portevinia maculata. Next base: position 3,894,309 of record OX454528.1, on the reverse strand, counting down.
TTTCCACCGGGGACCAAGTAACATCTTGAGTTTTTTTTCCACTGCCTCACCTCTTGCGAACGTCTGATAAACATCCAAGAGTATCAATTGTCATGAAAAGCTTCTCAAATTTGCCGTTTGGATTCGGCGTAAAATTTTACGTCCCTTCCACTTCGCAAAGAAAGTGGTTGGAGAAGCTAAGTTTTAGGCCCTCTATGGGCCGTTAATGCCTAATTTTTTTTTTTTTACCTAAGGCGCTCCCGCGCTAGAAGCTGCTTGCACCTTGCACGAGGAGGAGCAGCAGACTATTCTTCACCTTCTCTGCACATGCCCAGTGCTCTCCCTCAAACAACTGCATTTAAAATATTTCTTTTACAATGATCTTAACGATCTCATAAACTTCGGCATTAAAATTCGTTCAAGCCTTATCGAAAGCTCCAACTGGTTCAACGAGTAGGAAGAAGATAGATCCGTGTGGTATCACAATTGACCTTTCATTGGTGTAAGTGTGTCGGCTTTTGCCGATATAACCTAACCTAACCTAAGGCACTCCCGACCCGTGAAGAGTCTCTACACTGTAACCTTCCATCCTCTGCTATCCATGGCACGCACTATGGCATCCGCGATGGCTTAGTTTTTAAAACGGAGGTTCGGTCTTCCTTGCCTTCTCGACCCTGGGAGCTAGAAGTCTAAAACCCTCTTGGCTGGAGCATTATTTGCCAATCGCCAATGTAGTCGACGTGATTTAGCTTGTTGGACTACATCCACATCTTGGTACAGCTGATAGAGTTCGCGGTTGTATCTTTCTCCATTCGCCCTCCTGGCAAACAGGACCAGTTTTGTATACCCTATTCTAAGGGTATATATTAATTTTGACTCATAGTTTGTAACATCCCTTAGTAGACTCCTAAAAGTTACTATTTTTATGATCAGCATCGATCACTAATGGGATCTATCGAATAAAAACTATCGATTTATTCGATGGTTGCAAAATGTTCATTCATTCGATATTTATCGAAAAATCATTCAGTTACTATTTTTGAGAAATCATTTATTCGAATAAGAAACTTTCAGTTACTGAATTTGAGAAACCATTCATTCACACATACAAATATTTTTCCATCGATAGTTTTCTTCAACTGAATGATTTTTCTGTGTATGTACACTGTCGACTCTCTCACGATGGCTCTACTGCAAAAATTTTGTTGTTAGCTTGCACTGAGATGTTCGTTCTTTCTCTTTTCAGTCAAGTTGGATTTGTGTATTATGATTGTGTGTTCTTATCAGATTTTCTACAAGGGTGGTTATTTATGATGGTTCCACTTTCATTCATTCTGGACTATCGACTGATTTCTCAAAAACAGTAACTGAAAGTTTTTTATTCGAATAAATGATTTCTCGAAATAGTAACTGAATGATTTTTTGGACTATGGACTGAGAAAAATTTTGGACGCTTTTACACAGAAGGTTTTTTTGCACTTTGGAGTTATGGTATTTGCAATCTGTGTTAGTGGTTTGATGGATTAGTCTTATATGTATGTAAAACGCATTTTGCTTGCTTGCTGTTGCTTTGCTCTTTCGTGTTTTAGCGTGTTTACAACATTTTAAGTGTTACACTTTCCAAATTTGTCCTTCATACTGTGACTTGCTAGTAAGTAGATAAGAAATATTTTTTAGTAGGTATTGTACTTTTTTGCGAAAAATTATAGGTCTACATTTGGCAATATGCATCCTGGATTAAAAATATCGCTTGCATGGGAGTTCTTCCAGAAGACAGGCAATGGTGTTCGTTGCAATATATGCCAGCGGTTGAAATTTTTAGGCAACACGTCTAATTTAAATGACTATTTACGCTGTAAACATCCAAGCTATTCAAAAGCAAATGATCGGGGACCTCCAACAACAGTACATGTCACACAATCAGTGCCTATGACAACGCAAGAATCGGAAGCACCAGCCACTTCATCATCAACAGGTGTAGTTCCAAAGATCAAAATAACGGTGCAGTCGAATTTATTTGCGACTGATAAACGTTCAGAACTTTCGTCATCTGAATCACAGAGCATTGACGATTTTATTATAAAAAACATAGGGACGGGCTACAGTCCGCTTGGGCGAACTGTTGGATACCCTATTCTTATTCCTATCCCTCATAAGTGGGCGTGACAAAAGTCTAAGTATGGTTGAATTGTTAAGAACGCTCTACATATTTTGTTATATAACATTTAAAGGATTTTATCAAAAAAAACGCTCCCTAGCTCAAACTTGGGTGTTTCAATAAAATTGCTTTATTTAATTGTGGGCGTGTCAGTAGGCGGATTTAAAAAAAATAACACATGAGCGCAAAGGGCCCCTAGAGAGTATATATTATAAATTTCAGCTCCCTAGCTCAAACTTTGAATTTTCAAAAAAAAAAATTAATTGTGGACGTGTCAGTGGGCGGATTTTGAAAATGATATGAGCATAAAGGGCCCATAGAGAGTATATATTATAAATTTCAGCTCCCTAGCTCAAACTTTGGATTTTCAAAAAAATTGTTTTATTTATTTGTGGGCGTGTCAGTGGGCGGATTTTGAAAATTTTTTATCCCGAGCAGTTTTAGGAGTCATAGATCATATATAATTTCTAGCTCAAAATTCGATTTTTTCCAAAATTTTGTTTTTTTGAGTTGTGTGGGCGGATTTCAAAAATTCGTAAACTTGATTATTTCGGGACCTTAGAGAGTATATGGTTAAAATTTCAGCTCTCTAGGTCCAGTTTAAAGGCCTAATTTTTGCCGACGGACGGACGGACGGACGGACGGACATGGCTAGATCGACATTACTATCGATGCTGATCATAAATATAGTAACTTTTAGGGGTCTACGGGCAATATTAAGGTATGTTAAAAACTATGCGTCAAAATTAATATGCCCCTAGAATAGGGTATAATGATAGCGACAGACCTGCTTTCGATTGTGGAAAACGCAGAGTTTCTAGAATAGGTAGGTACTCGCGGAAAATGCAGTCCTTATATCGAGTTCCCAATCGGAAACTTTTGTCGAACACCATGTTACCAGCAAAGTATTCGGAAGTTTGCAAACGACTGGAGGCTATAGTGCAAAACGTTATTACGGCAGATATTTGGATATCGGATACCAACAGGGCGCTACTGCGAATATTATAGCAGCCGCTTTGTCAAATATTATTGAGCAAAAACGCGTTAGGCTCCTCCTACCTCCAGAGGTGTTGTGGAGCAAAGTGTATAAAGGTATTATAAGTGCTGCATAAATGCATGTCAAGATAGCCGGCGAACTGTGCCTCCTTTTGACTATTTTGGTTGCCGAAATCATAACTTTTGCGAAAGTCTGATATACATAAATACATCAAGGAGTATCAACTGCCATGAGAAGCTTCTCAAATTTGCCGTTCAGTTTCGGCTTTAAATTGTAGGTACCTTCCACTTCGCACAAGCAAATGGTTGGAGAAGCTAGGTTTCAGGCCCTGTATGGGCCGTTAGGTTAGGTAAGGTGAGATTAGTCAACGCTATGCCACTACTGTCATAGGTCACCAGGTACCATAATGGGCCCATCGCGATCACTGGGGGAACCAACTAACAATAAAGTTGTCATCCTAAACCTCTTCCGCAAAGCATTTTATTTCCCTACAAAAACTCACGAAGTTGTTGAAGTCAATCGACGCTACCTCTTCTAGACTATCAAAGAACTGGTTGCCCAGGCGTCTTCTTCTACGTCAAGCGACCCCCTCGTACTCATAAAGTATGTGCATTATGGCTTCCGTAACGTAAATATCTTTGCAGTATCTGCACGCGTCCGTTTATGAGAGCCTTATCTTTTGGCGTGCTTCCTCAGCAAGGAATGTCCGGAAAGGATGCCGATTGTCATTTTAAGCTGACATCGACTTACTTTCAGTATGGGCCGTTAATACCTAATATTTTTAGTCTTTCAAATTAGTTTCTAATGCTTTATCAATATTTTACATACTTTTCAAGGTAAATGCACCATGGTATATCGGAAACACTGATATCCACAGAGACCAAGGTACGGCTAACGTCGAAAATGAAATAAACAATTTTGTGAGAAACGCTTCGACGGTCATTGCAATGACACCATAATAAACGAATTACCTCAAATTGTAACCGCATGCTATTGGCTATTGTATCAGCAGGTGTCTCCACTGAGAAGTTGCCTGCCAAACGCGTATTAAAAAAAAATTAATAAAAAACTACTAGATAGAAGTAACCTATTTGTAGTATGAATGTTTCGAAGGGACTGGAGGTGTTTTTAGTGAGTGCGAGTCTCACACTACCACAAGACGTGTGGCCGGTCCTCAAATTGTCTCATGGAAGATTTTCCACCTACCCCCATTATTCGTCCGAGCCTAGCTTTGCTTCCAAGTCTCGTGCTTTTAAATAGCATAGATACGTTAATATTACTATGGCTTTTGAGTAATATTAGAAACTCTTTTAAAAAAAACAAAGGCTTTATTGGGTGTTTCAGAATCTTGTTGAAATAGTATTTTTTTTTACAAAAAGGAAAAAAATATTAAATGGTTGGCCTTACAAAGATTGAAAAGTATTGTAAATCTTTATATATACTGTAAAAACATTAGGTCCTTATTTCAAGTAATTACAATGTTGGAATAGTTAGACTCAAGCAAAACAGAAGTGAAAAAAGTAAACGGACTACTTTTTGTATAGGTTCACAAAATTTTGCGGTGACGAAAAAAAAAATTTAAAACTGAAAAAATAAATCAGGTCATTATTACACCTCTTTTGTTGGGAAAGCGATCCGTCGTGAAATAGGATTTTACACGTATTACAAATCAAGATCCCACTGCGGACAACTGCCGATAAAAGCAGAAGTAAAATCCTGCTGCGGATAGGTTGAATGAACTTAAATGAACTTTTGGTTGGCTCCTTTTATATGTTGGTGCGATTGATACATTGTATGCCTCGTTCGTAGACTAGCATTGAAATCTCGACGCAGGTTTTCGTAAGATGGATTTGATGTTGAGTTGAAAATTAGTAGAAATGATAGGAAGAGGAATGCCATTCCTCTATTTATTTCACAACAATTGCGCGGCGCCTAAAATACATTTTAGTAAATTCATCACATTCCTGTATACCTCTCAGAAAAATTTGATTCACAAAAATTTAAATAATGTTCCAGAAGAAAGACACAAGTATCAAATCTCTGTAAAATGTGCGGTAACAAATATAATGTAAATAATTCAAACGAAATAAATGTATCTATCTATCTATCACATTCCTGATAAACCAAATTTCTTCCTTATTCTTCTTCAACCATAACCATGCCTATGATCAGGATCAAAAGGACCTTAACCCTCCCACTTAACCAGATCTTTTGCATGATTCCAATTATTCAATGCAAACCCTTATGGAAATCTGGAAGTATGTAGGTACCTTCCTACTTGACTTAATTATAAGGAATTTAAAAATGAATCCCCCGAAATAATACTCCATTTATGCCAACGCATGACTTATTGCTTTTTCGTCACTCTTTCTGGTTTAACCATAAAATTCATTAAACGTCAAAATTCATCTAAAAACATAGGGACGGGCTACAGTCCGCTTGGGCGAACTGTTGGATACCCTATTCTTATTCCTATCCCTCATAAGTGGGCGTGACAAAAGTCTAAGTATGGTTAAATTGTTAAGAACGCTCTACATATTTTGTTATATAACATTTAAAGGATTTTATCAAAAAAAACGCTCCCTAGCTCAAACTTGGGTGTTTCAATAAAATTGTTTTATTTATTTGTGGGCGTGTCAGTGGGCGGATTTTGAAAATATTTATACAGGAGCTTAAAGGGCCCCTAGAGAGTATATATTATAAATTTCAGCTCCCTAGCTCAAACTTTGGATTTTCAAAAAAATTGTTTTATTTATTTGTGGGCGTGTCAGTGGGCGGATTTTGAAAATATTTATACATGAGCTTAAAGGGCCCCTAGAGAGTATATATTAAAAATTTCAGCTCCCTAGCTCAAATTTTGGTTTTTCAATAAAATTGTTTTATTTTTTTGTGGGCGTGGCAGTGGGCGGATTTTGAAAATTTTATATCCCGAGCAGTTTTAGGAGTCATAGATCATATATAAAAAATTTCAGCTTCCTAGCTCAAAATTCGATTTTTTCCAAAATTTTGTTTTTTTGAGTTTGTGGGCGTGTCTGTGGGCGGATTTCAAAAATTCGTAAACTTGATTATTTCGGGACCCTAGAGAGTATATGGTTAAAATTTCAGCTCTCTAGGTCCAGTTTAAAGGCCTAATTTTTGCCGACGGACGGACGGACGGACGGACGGACGGACATGGCTAGATCGACATTACTATCGATGCTGATCATAAATATAGTAACTTTTAGGGGTCTACGGGCAATATTAAGGTATGTTACAAACTATGCGTCAAAATTAATATACCCCTAGAATAGGGTATAAACAAGTCCGCTTGAATTCCCAAATTAAATTCTACATTATGCGTTTCTCCTCCCCTATATTATTCTTACCTTTATTTAATTTCCATGCAACTTACACATGTTTGTGGACATAACGGAATACAAACAGAACACAAATATGGCAAGAGTTGTCAACCAAGAAACGTTAACCTTTCTCAAGGGAATTTCATTTTAAGGCTCAGATTCTAGATAAAATTGATTCCAATTATGAGTAAAATATGCACTTCACAAATGCTACTATATGCAAGCATTTTCCTCATGTATAACAGTTTCGACAGTAATAACTCAGAGGTGAGTTTGCGCAAAAAGGATGCATAAATGAGTAAAGTATGCAATTTTACTATTTTGGCGGGAACATTTCTTAACAATGATAGGAAGAAATATTCCTTACCTCAATCAAGCAATCCCACAAAGTGTCACCCGAATCATGAAGAATTCTTTCTTCCTCGGCATCTGCATAAGATTCAAAGGGAACTTGTCAAAAAGTTTGTTCGTTTATTTTTTCAAATTTTTAAAATTCTTTTCTTCTTCGTATCAAGTAATAACAGCACCAACAAAGCGAAAGTCTGGAGAATGCAAACAGAAACATACAAATTCTAAAGCATCATTGTATCTGGAAAAAAAATGGAAAGAAAACTTTCTTTCAACTTTCTGTTCAGAAAAGAAATGAATGTCCCTAGGCATTTTTGTTGTTGTTATACTTTCTTTGGTCTTTATTTTATACCTCACCCGCGAAGTATTTATGTGTGCGGGAATATCTGTTAAATAAATGCATTTTGACTGAGTGCTGTGTCCCTTCAGTTTTATGTTCACAGAAATTGTTATTCTCTGCGGGTGATAGGTGGGAGTCAAACTGAAACTTTAGCCAATGGTTTGTTATTTTAAACTTCATATAGATTTCGATCACGAAAAGTTGCACGACAATTTAATTTATGTGAAATGCTGATTATGCGAGCAATAAGTGGAAAGAGGGATTATTTTGGGGTACATTAGTGTATCTATTCATTTTTAAATGGATTGATAATTTATAAGTAAATTTGTGTCTGCCCCGCACCGCGGATTCTGCTTCTTCTTCTTCTGTTACAACGAGGCTCTGTTCTGAACAATATGGAGTGACATTCGCCTCTAACCTCGACGTTGCATGATAAAAATCTTAAAATCTTAGTAAAATGGAAATTTATGGCGTCCTCTTTGTCATGGTTAAAACTACCAACTGTGAGGTATCATATTTAAACAAAAGTAATTCATGCTCCTTCTGAAATACCCAACGTTACACATATTTCCGTACGTATCTATAAATTTCACCTTCTTCTATTTCTTAATCGACGAAATTATGATCTGGACTAAAGGGATCATACTTCCGCATGTGGGGTTCGCCGGTTTCATCTCAAAAAAGTAAAAAAAAATATCCAGCCATACATCAAGTGCTCGTTGCAAGGATGTTTTATCATCTCTTATGATGACTCCATCGTCAGCTAAGAATTGAATAATTGATGCACCTTACCGTCGGTCCCTTTTGCTTCAAGTAGGGAGAAAGTAGGGTGGCGACGGTGTAAAGGTTAGTCTGTTGGCTTGTGACCCGTGCGGTGCAGGTTCCATCCCCATGGGTAACAACAACATACGCCACCCATTCTCCAGCTTCAACACCAAAAGGACGATTTCTGCCTGGTAGTTCAATGGACCGTTACTGAGTCTGAGTGCTCTGGGATTTGGATTTTTTTTTTTCTTAAAGGGCGGAACGCGGGAGACTTGATATGGGAGATTTGAAGCACTAGCCATATTTTACTCAAATTCGGGAAGTATGCTCTAAGCATACGATGCAAGAAGTGACCCGTTATCTGCAAACAATAGGAATTTGAAATCGTTAACAAAGTCGTCCTTTTGTTGAAGGCGTTTTTAACGTTGAAGAGTGTTGTTTTTATTTATATTTTTCATAAAATTTGTTTGCCTTGCGGTATTTAAAAAACTGTTTGGTTACGAGTATCATATTATTTTCGTATTCATTTTTTTTATCATGCTACCATCTGCCCTACAAAAGTTAATAATTTTCTTTTACTAAGAATTGCGAATTAAAGACTTGAGCCACTTTCTGGAGGGAGAGGTGCACAGTGGTTCAAGTCCTTATTGCGATATCCAAGAATAAGTAAACTTGTGCTAAATATATATCAAAGCAATAAGATGTGATAGGTATATTGATTGATTGAAATGTTTAAAACTTTAAATTTTAATAGTTTTACTTGTCAAATTCGTTTATGTTTAAGTGCCCCCAAGGGGGTGTTCAAGTCTTCCGGTGGGGCTCGCGAGTGGAAAATCTTTTTTGGAACAATTAGCTCTGCGTAAAAATCGTTTGCTTTTATTGAACGCCTTATAGTCTTATTAAAAAAGATATATGAAGCTTAAAATATATCTAACTAATATACGGTTGAGATAAGCCGATACTTTTTCTTAACGTTTTAACAAAATATGGCTCAAGTCTTTCCCCCTACAAAATCAGGACTTTATTAAAATATCAAGGGAATTAAGACGTATCTCTGGTGTACACCGACTTTGATTAAAAAAAGGGATATTTATCGATCTGGTGTTCTGTTTTTTTTTCAAAATCTGCTGGAGTGTGGAAATTGGACCGATGGTAGATTTGCCTGGCATGTAACCACACTGAAAGGGGCTGATCAGGTAATTGGCGAAACGTTTGAGGCCTTTACACCTTTTTGTATAGCTATGGTGACCATCCGTCTTTTTTTTAAGATGCAGTCCTTTCTTGTAACCTCTAATCTGTATTTTTTTATTTTCAAAAAACGATGAGTTTTGTCCTTTACTTTTCAAACTTTTCTTTCAATCATCGAAAAAAATGCACATCCATCGAACATTAATTCAAATAATTGACTAGGTCTTTTGCATGTGTGTATGTACAGTATATGTCTTCAATAGGTGGAAGAAAACTGAGGGAATCGACTATCGAAAAGAATTTAGCGTGCACGAAAATGTAATCGAACATTCTGCAATTTCGTAAATCAAATTTTAACCTTCCTATCGAAATTAAGTCAATTTTAAATAAAAATAAGCAAAATGGCAAAAGCGTTGGAGGAAGAATTTGTGCTTATTGGTTATTTAATGCTTCAAACTAAGGATAAAAAAAAATCAAAATCCGGTATGCTCCGGTATGGCCAGCAAAAAGATCGGTCTGGGCCACAAACCATCATTGCATTTATTGCATGCTTTACACGTCTATTAACAAACTGCTCTTCGTTTTTCTTGGGTGCATCTATGTTGATCATCGTATACTGTCAGTGCGTCCAGCTGCAAGAGGGAATCCGCCATCGGCGAAAAACTGGCTATCTATTTCTGAAGAATTTTCGGGAAAGGAAACGGTGTTTGCAAGAGTTTCGTCAATTATTGCGTCCGAAACATGCTGTACATACTCTACAGTCTGAAACTTTAGTTATACCTTCCATACTTGCCACTCCATGGCAATGAGCTGCATTTCCAATCCAACCTAGGAATTGTGCGTAAAAGTTGTTGGAAGTAGCTAAACAGTCATTTTTTGGATGTTAAACTTCAGTTTATGTCCAATTTTTGTTAAAACGAATTTAATGTTAGTCTTTGTTAAACGGAACCATTCCAGAGTTGAAGAAATATTTACGAATACAAAATTCGTTGTCAGTTTTGCAACACTTTGTACATTAGTAGTTTTCGAAACGTGCTTTGAAGCGGTTCATTTTCGAATTACAATTATTTTAACGAATTGTTCACCTTAAACGCTTTGCAAATTATTTTTTTTCAGATTTTAATATATACAAAAAGTTTGTATTTGTTAAAATTGTTCTTTATTTTGTTTTGACAAATAATTACGGTGACCATATTTGTCAAGTCTGCATAGACGACAAGGTCTTATACGCAACATTTAGAGACTTACCTTACGTCCTAATTGGCAGCCGATCGATCAAAATATCAAACTGCAAACCACTTCGCGAAGCTATCTCTTTTAGAGGTGCCGAATCCCTTTCTTAAATGCCAGAAACAAATTGAATGATAAAATTTCAGGAATTTGCACAAATCGTTGTGATTGTTTATAAAATGTATATATTTACGTGAAAATAGATGCTATTGAAGAGTAAAAAGTGCCAAATTATGAAGAAAACATAGTGACGGGCTACAGTCCGCTTGGGCGAACTAGCAGGTGGCAATGGTGCGATGGTAGTGTATTCACTAAAGTGATTGGCAGGTCGTGCGTTCGAATCCCGACCAGGGCCATGATTTTTATAAATTGAATACACACAACAAAAACTGATCTCCCTAAAACAATTTAGGCGCCACCTGTTGAGAAATAAAAAATCCCATCGCACCAAACTTCTTTCCTATCCTTCTATTCTTTCAGTAAGTAGCACCCAAAAATAGGCAATGAATTGCTGGGAGCTACTTGCGCAACAAACTAAATGCCTGCGCTGTGGTTTTACCATTATAAGGGTACTGTGTCACTACAGAAAAAAGAAATCCCTTTAGCGCACGCAAATTATATAAAAAAAAAAAAAAAAAAAAAAAAAAAAACTGTTGGATACCCTATTCTCATACCTATCACTCATAAGTGGGCGTGACAAAAGCCGAAGTATAGTTGAATTGTAAAGAACGCTCTATATATTTTGTTAAAACGAAAAAAACGAAGCTTTTGCAAAAAAAACGATCCCTGGCTCAAACTTTGGTTTTTCAATAAAATTGTTTTATTTAATTGTGGGCGTGTCAGTAGGCGGATTTAAAAAATATGTAAACGCAAGCATAAAGGGCCGTATATATTATAAATTTCAGCTCCCTAGCTCAAACTTTGACTTTTCACTAAAATTGTTTTATTTATTTGTGGGCGTGTCAGTGGGCGGATTTTAAAAATTTTATCTCCCGAGCAGTTTTAGGAGTCAAAGATCATATATAAAATATGTCAGCTTTCTAGCTTAAAATTCGATTTTTTCGAAAAAAACAATTTTTAATTTGTGGGCGTGTTGTGGGCGGATTTCAAAAATCCTTAAACTTGATTATTTCGGACCCCTAGAGAGTATATGGTTAAAATTTCAGCTCTCTAGATCCAGTTTAAAGGCCTAATGTTTGCCGACAGACGGACATGGCTAGATCGACATTACTACCGATGCTGATCATAAATATAGTAACTTTTAGGGGTCTACGGGCAATATTAAGGTATGGTTCAAACTATGAGTTAAAATTAATATACCCTTAGAATAGGGTATAAAAACCGGAGAAAGTATGTTAAAGCAAGAAAAAACAATAAAAACAGTGAACATATTGACCAAAAACGCTTGTTCAGCTCTTGATGCAGCCATTTACGAACATTTTCACTTTTTTATGTACAATTTTGTTATTAATTAATTGTTGTTGTTGGTTTGCATTAATTAGTGCAAAATTATATCTATAGTCAATTTTTCAACTTAATTTATTTCCAAACAAATATATTTTTTTGTCACAACAATGCGACTCACACGTTTCACTTTTATTTTTTGTACACAAACCTTCCATATTGTTGACTTTTTAGTATTCAAAAATACTGTTTGGATACTCTTTCCTAATTCTGGAACTATTTCCTAATTCTGGAACTATTTTTTGTTAAAATTCGCTTTGTTATAAACTTTTTACGAAATCTTCTCGCAAAACTAGTCTCCTGCCGTACAAATTCGTTATTGTTTTCCTGCATTTCATTCTGCTGCATGTTTTTTTTTCCTTTTGCCACTGACGTTGTCGCGAAGTACTCTCTTGTGTGTTCTTATAAAAACACAAATGCGGTTGCGCGATTAGGTAGCACGGTCGCAAATGTTTGTTTCGAGATTGCTCAAGCTACATCGCTATTGAAAATAGTCAAACCAGTTTGGTTTTTGTCGGGCCGCCGTAATGGGATACGAAGAACATTTGATGATCTGGGGTAGTCGCGCGATGGTGTTTACGAAGCCTGATCGCTCTTATGAGCGTCCGGTATTAGGACGCGCATTTATGTAGGGCTACCAAACAAGCGACGCGATCGACTAAAGTCCATCGTTCAGTCGCGAGATGGTTGCCAATAAGGACGTGGCCTAATTCCTCAATAGTCGACGTAGCATTACATAATTTTTGTGGATGGAGCGCACGATGCTGAGGTTTCCTTCATCGGGCATACTTTCATCCGACCAAATCTTACAGACGTTAGTAGAAAAGTAAAAATTAGTAGACGGTGTTTCGGAATTTTTGAAATTTTGTTGATTCTGTGTAGATACTGTGTAGCTATTGAGGTCTATAACTCTCAAGCCGCTTAAAATATCGATGTGAAAATTCACATTGTAATAAAGCATTGAAAATAAATGGTCACGTATTTCAGGTTATTTTTCGTTGGCTCAATAGCCTGTTTAATAAGGACAGTTTTTATGAATCTTTGATCGGAACTACTGATTATAGCCCAGTCATTTTAGGCATTTTAAACCCTAATCTGCGAAAAAATTCCTAGTGAGCTAAATTTTTGTACACACCTTTATTACGGCGTTGTAATGAAGATGTGAAAAATCGACATTGATATCGTGCCGGCTAAAAAAGTGATAAATGTCAAAAGGTGACGAAAATCAGTTTTTCGCTAATATCTCGCGATCTATTGCTCGGAGGTCAATAGAGGTCATTATAAAAATTGTTTGTCGTGAAATCTATATATATAAAAGAAAGTATCCGAAGCGATGTAACCGCATAACTCGAGATTGGCCGAACCGATTTTGATGATTTATACTTTGTTGGAAAGGTATGTTCTCAGCACGGGTTTTAGAAAAAAAATTTAAATTTCAAAATGGCTTATTTTGACCACCCAGCGTGTTACGACAGGTTTTTTTTCGATTTTTTTTAATTTTTTTTTTTTTCATTGTGTATTTATTTATTTTGGCAACAACCAAATAAAGAATCACTTTTGAATGTAACATATCGTATCACAATTGAACTGTCAGATAGACACGCAACGTAACGCCATCTATTATCGATCAATGGAGAAGCCAATTTTGTTTCATGTTTGGTGGCGCTGTCGGATTCGGATTTCTTCATTGCGAATTTGTGAGTTTTTGTGAATTAAAATTGATATGAGAATATATCTATATCTATTTATATATATATGTATATAAAAATCAATCCATATTTGCGTTTGTTGCCGGTGTTTGGCCAAACGCGTTAACCGATTAAAATGAAATTTTTTTTAAAAGAATGGTGACGTCTATACGAAGGATGTTATGTATGTGCGATGTCTGTATCTGCATCGGTGTGTAAATTATGTGTTTCTTAAAAAAGAAAAAAAAATTGACAATGTATTTATACACTGTGTGTTTCATATGTAGGTATCATGTGCTTTGAAAAAAAAAAACAATTTTAAATGAAATAATAAAAAGTTTTTTTGTGTAGGTAATATTTTCTATATATAAAAATCAATCCATATTTGTGTTTGTTGCCGGTGTTTGGCCAAACGCGTTAACCGATTCCAATGAATTTTTTTTCCATGAAAGGCGACGTCTGCACGAAGGTTGTTATGTTTGGCTATATCTGCATCGGTGTGTGAGATATGGGCATTTAAGTGAGTACACATGCATATGTGCGTATGCGTGTAAATTACGACGCAGATACAGAGACCGTACAGACGTCACTTATTTTGTTATCCGAACAAGCATATGAAAGAGGGAGACCACACGAACGTTTCAAGCTTATTGTGGAATTTGTGCGTACTTTCATTCTTGAGATATCGTGTGTTCAATATTTTATTCAAATAACTCTTATTGAAATTTTTTGCATTTTTTTGTGAATCGGACATCGGAAAGTTGCTTTTCCAACATTGATAACAATCGGTGTGGAAGTGAATGAAAAGTGATTCAATCGAAGTTTTTTATTTTCGCTTTGTTGTTTGATTCGCAGAATTAAGGTGACATAGGCGCCTGCCAGACAACAAGCACCTACCCTAAACGGAACAACGAAGTTGTGTAAGCGACCTAAGCCATGCGGAGAACAACGTGCAGTCCCTTTCACCGGTTGAGCTAAAATCAGGCAATCTTCGGTATTGGCCTGAGAGTGTTTCTGTGAACTTTGGTCAAAATCGGTCTTCTTTTTTTAGGCGCAGCAACATACGCCGGATACCCGCTATAGACAATTATAAGGAAGTCTACTCGAACATATTGGCCAATAGAATCCTCGGGCACGGGCAAAGCCGGGCAGGTGCAGCTAGTTATCTACAAAAAATGCTTCCTGCATTTTTCTGTAAAATTAACCGTTTTTGGAGTAGAGCGCTGAGAAAACGACTAGAATGCACTCACATACGGTATTGTATACCGTACACCAAGGCGTAAACTCTGTTGCTTTTTATTCATGTTGTTAAGTGTCTTAAAAACTTCTATCTGATACTTGGGCGTTTTGTGAAATATATACTTATATTATAGAGGTTTTGGAACTAAGTAAAATTTTCTATATATTATACAAAATCTCCACTGGCAGATATTCTGCGTTTTATTGTTCCGAGACCCGTCCCTTTATACCTGCTACTGTCTGTCGGACTGTGTTTAGCTCAGTTGAAAAATATTTCTTGAGTGTTAAAGACGTTATTTTAGTAGTTTCATGCTCTTCAACAGTTTTCATAATGAGTGATACATGTTTTATATGCAATGAATTGTTATCGGATGGTGATATAGTTAAAGTTAGGCGTTGTCTACAAACATTAAAAAATGATAGTATCGCTAGAGCTGATGGTAATATTGAATATTTAAATACAGTCACTGCGACTGGCTCAGTTGTTACTGCCATGTTCAAAGGAGGGATCCTACGAACCCTGTCAAAAGGGAAATATCAATCAACGTTCCCATACCAACGCGAACGGGAGGCAGGCCAAAAAACTCATGGCCTCAGTGACGAAGTGATTCAAAATCGGGAGGTCTGCCGTTATTTCGTGAGGTCGAACCGGCGAACCCCACAGTCGGACCAGTAGGGATGTAGTGAAGTGGGACGGTTATGATCCCTTTTATCCTGATCAAAGGATCACCGCCTATAATGGAAGAAGAAGATGTGAAAGTTCCAAAATAAGCCTTCTGTCTAGGATTACTGAAAGATAATTGACTTCTTCGAAATATTTAACTACCTCGTCGTTTTAAAATTTGAACCAGGTTAAATTTCTTCTTTTAGTTAAGGAGCTAGGATAGCCTTGCTTGGATTGATGGAAAGATTTTTCCTGTTGCACCAGTCTGGGCCGTCTTAAGGGCGTTTTTCATACGTGGTGTGACTTCGTTTGCATCGTTGCCCCTTATAATCATGCTGATTTTGACATTCGAATTCGAACGAAAGTTTGTTGAATTAGAAGAATTTGTATTTTGATATTCGATCGAATAGGAAATTTATTTAAGGAAAACCGGTATAATTCGAACGAAAATAGACATTCGAACGACTTGACTATTCATTCGAATCTCAAAATAAGCATGAATAATGACTATGTCATCGACCCAAGGACCACACGGGCAGACCAGTAGTGATGCAGTTGAGTAAGAGGGTAATCATCCCTTTAGTCCTGATCATAGCACTGTTAATGATATAGAAACTCAAGATATCGACAATGAATGACAAAAGTTTATTTTTTTTGTATTTTTCAGTAGTTTTCAAATAAAAAATTATTCACTCTTAAATAAAAAAAAACTCTTATTACATATCATGCCTACGAGGGAAACAATGTAAAAAAAACGCGCCTTGCATTCTACCTCGCAGGTGGTGAGGAAACGAGTGCATCGTCATAATGTAGTCGCTTTCTCAGCGCTCTACTCCAAAAACGGTTAATTTTACAGAAAAATGCGAGAGGCAATTTTTGTAGATAATTTCACGACAAAGAATTTTTATAATGACCTCTATTGACCTTCGAGCAATAAATCGCGAGATATTTGCGAAAAACAAATTTTCGTAACCTTTTGACCTTTATAACTTTTTTAGCCGGCACGATATCAATGTCGATTTTTCACATCTTCATTACAACGTCGTAATAAAAGTCTATACAAAAATTCAGCTTACTAGGAATTTGTCCGCAGATAAAAATAAAATGACTGGGCGATTCGTTTAAATAAAAGTTGACAGAAAAATAATAATAATAATTTCTATATAGTTCTCTAGAAGTTTGACTACTGTATGTATTTTTGTTGCTTTTACTCAACCGGTTGCAGTGGGGTAGAAACCTATTCTTACTCGCTGGCAGATTCAAAACTCCCAAAACCTGAACATATCAACATTATTTTTTCTGTTTTTGATTTCAAAGTTTAATCAGCATAAAGAGATGAACACTGATGGAATAGAAACCTTAGAGGAAACACAAAATTACTATTCCCAGACGTATGACGACACCAGTTGGGGACACACACAGGTGACTGATAGGTAGTACGTTATAAATTACAAATGAATAACAGACTACGCACAATCTGACATTCGTTTATGCAAAAATCATAAATTAAATGATTACACCCAATAGGATACAAAACCCAACTTTCCAAATTCGACAACGTGCTGCCCAATGGTTGAGTTATTTTATATCAAACTTAATTACCTCACCAAGATAAGACATGGCAAAAGCATAGCATCCATCGCCGAAGAATGGTGAAGGCAGGCATAACAACTAGCACACTGAATTCCTTAAGGATTACACTTAAATTCACCCAACAAATTACTAAACTGTTTCTAAAAAAATATATAACATCAAAAGCGTTCGCATAGAAAAAAAAAATAAAACAAAAAAACATATCTCTAGCTTCCTCGTCTGTCATTTTTTATCGCTTCTTTGCTCCTTGTTCGTTTATTATTTTATCATTCCACTGTGGGTGACAAATAATGATTATGTCCTTGGAGAAAATGTATTCTAATTCTTTTTTTCCGCCAGAGTTCCGCGGGCTAATTAACTTCCTCTGATTATCTGAATTCGTTGTTTTCACCCAACAAAAGGAAGTGCGTCCAGCATTGGTTTTGCTTGTGACTGAGTCTGAGAATCCTATTTGGTGTGCGTTCATGGTGTTCATGTCGCAGATTAAACGATTCACTTAATTTTGATGAAAAAACTTTTGTTTGGCTCATTTTATATGGACAAACATCCCAAAGGATTGTATTTTATCTTTTTGAGTTCCCTCAAAAAACAACATAAATAAATAAATAAAATGTTTGGTCTCCACAGGACAATTAAATAAATTTCACTTTACATTGTGTTGAAAGTGTTTCTTTTTCGTTTCGTCTTTCTTGTGTCATAATCAACAGGATGCAAGGACCACTGAATGTAATATTTCATTTGATTCACCCCCAGAGAGGATGCTAGTCATTCACATACATAAATAGAGACTCCATGAATCATAATCGAAATAAGGATTCAATAACAACAATGTCAAAGACACATAAACATAGAAATAAAGAGTGTGTAGAATGCGAACACCTAGATGCAATTTTGACGTTTCACTTTTTTAACACACAATATTTCATAGCTTCACGCTTTGTCCTTGCTACACAATTGTACACTTGAATGGTAGAATTTCTTCAGTGTTTCCAATCTGGTACCCATAAAGGGTACACACTTTATGGTGCCATTTCGTATGCCAATTGTGAATTGTCGCCGACAACGACAACGACGCCGTAAACTTTCAATTAATGGAACACGTGACCCGTGCGCTTTTACACTTGAAGCGAATCAAAGCCCACCGATGTTGTGTACTATGTGATGGTTGCAAGCAGTGGTTTTTATTAGCTCCTCCGAATATGACGACGAGACGAGCAAGTTAACTTGCGACAGAAAGGTCTCTCGGTGCTGCCAAAGATCCAAATGAAAGTGTGGCTTGTACCTCCCTTTCGTTGACAGCAAGAACTCGTACTAATAGGGCGACATGTTCGTCGTATGTTTGCGAGAAAATGTGACAAATCATCCAGAAGAATCATTTGAAAGTTATGGTGTGTTTACTTACATGAAGGCGTTGTGTCAGTGAAGTCTTGAAATGTGTGAATGTTGCATGAACCTTGAACTTGCATGAATTTTCTTAAAGACTGAGTTACGCTTCTAGACAACAGTTTTTTTTTGATAATTTCTTTTCACGATTTGTAGCTTTTAGCTCAGCTAGGAGATAGGATTAGGATATTAGCAAAACTTCAAATAAACTGGTGGCTTCTGAACGCTTCTTTTTTTTTTAAAATATTTAACATTTAAAGACATCCTTTAAACATGTCGAAATAATAATTTAAAAGCTACGTACAGAATTTGACCCTTATGTAGAGCATTACATTTTAATTATCTTGAAGATAACCCAAAATTAGCAACAACACAAAAGCCACCGCTAAAGATAGGCATACCACACTTCATCAACCAGATTGAACGACTATAGATAGACAGAAATCTGTGCTATAAGATTACAATGGTCAGAACGGTAATTAAATCGTAATTTATGGCATAGCGTGGTTTAATTGTGTAAGTCGGCTTCATCCCTAAAACTATGACCACACGTTATGGGGGGCTTATGTAAATAGGTCGGGTTTCATTGTACGGGTAATAGCATTGTTCCATGAAATTGCAACGCTGCATCACGTTTGAAACATTGTCAGCATTCTTAAGGCGCTGGCAATGATGAATAGGCAATAGTGCCAAATCACTAAATCCACCTCACTATCACGCAATTTGACAGAATTCTAAAGTTAACAAAATTTATTGACATTCAGAATGTTTGGGGAATGCATAGAACTAGTTTTAGCAGAGATCTGATGTGTGAGTGCAAATAGTATCAGTTTGGGTAGGGATAGCAGTTTGCAGTTATTCCAATGAATGGGCATTCTTGTGCCTCATAACTGGAGGTAATTTCCCACAGATGCAATCCAAAGTATAAGGATCATGATGGAAAGACATCGTGATTCTTTAAAGGATTTGCATATGGTCGTAAATTGCTTTAATAGACAACAAGACAGCGCCACCCATGGCGCTAAGGCAATGAGGGGTTCCAGAAACCTACGTACAGATGGCCATGGTGGACATGTATGAGGGAGTAAAGAAGAGAGTAAGATACCCCGCTGGCATCACCGAGGAGTTCGCAAGCAAAGTCGGTGTATACCAGGAAAGCGTCATAAGTCGCTCGATATTTATTAAAGTCCTTGACTATCTGCTTGAAGGAAAAGTGACGAACTCTAAAGTTCATCAGTTATTCTTTGCTCACGATGGAGCCATCAAACGTCCCTGCAACGAGCACTTGATGTATGGGTTAACATTTTGGAGGGGATCGTATTAGTCCGGAAAAAAAACAGAAGACTTGTGCTGCCCGTTCTCTGATCCACTCTGACCTATTCCAGACATTTATATGAATGGAAGAGTGATTCCCAAGTGCGAAAAGTTTAAATGTCTGGGATCTATGACCAATAGCGAAGAAAGCTTTGATGACGACATCATCGACACATTTAGCATCGAGTAAGCGCAGGGTGGATGAAGTGGTGGGAAAACTCAGCCATCTTCTGTGACCGACAACTGCCCATAAGCTAAAAGAAAGGCTCTACACCCCCGTTGTGCGTCTGGCGCTCAAATACGGTTCCCAATATTGGACAGCATACACAAATTATGAGAACAAATAACGGCAGCTGAGATGAAGATGCTTCGTATGATAGCAGTTGAAACAAAGATTGATCAAATACGAAGTTCCAAGATCCGAGGAAGCCTTCACGTCAAAGAACCAATCTCGAAAAAAATTTAGCGCGACCGGCTCAGTTGGTAATGTCAAAGGAGAGACCCTACGAACCCTGCCAAAAAGGCAATACAAACGCAAAAGAGAGGCAGTCCCAAAAACTCCTACATCACACAAATGCAGCAACGCCAGCATTTGATTTTTTTTTTATAATAAACACGCACTAAAGGGGTTGGGACCCTTATAATGTATTAGCTACACAGCGCGGGCGTAAATTAAATTAGGGTGAGAAGAAAAGGAGAGATGCCGATGCACGTTGGTTTTGAATGTTTGTAAGTTATAATGTGAAGGAAAAACAATGCGTGGAAGAGTGTTCCACATTCGTGTTGAACGGCTAACTAAAGATTCCGTCCGAACACAGGCTTGAGGGTGAACTGTTGAGCATTCCTTGCATGGCGGGTATTGCGGTTGAAATGTTCAAGGGGGGGAATGCAACTGGCTATTTCGTTTGATCACTTATGGTGGAAATAACGATAAAATAACGAAAGGCAGGAGACATTACGACGATGACTAAGAGAGTCAATCGATCTCGCGATGTCTCGGTCGCCAATAAGTTTTATCACGCGTTTTTGGATCCTGTCAAGTAGCTCCAAATAAGTTATTGGTGCACCGGACCAGATATGAGCGTTGTACTCGACTTTCGGGCGAATAAACGCCTTATAAATTGTAGCCAGATCAGAAGGGGTGAAATATTTCTTACAACGCTTAAGGAAGCCTAAACATTTCGCGGCGTTCTTGGCGACATCGAATATGTGGTCATTCCAACGAAAGTTGTCATTAACACATATACCGAGAATGAAAAGTCTTTCGGTTTCAGCGATGCAAGTGCCATTCATAGATAATGGCAGTGTGTGTGGGTTTTGCTTTAATGACAGGAGACAGCATTGTGTTTTGGAAGCATTAAATTCCACTGTATTGGTTTTACCCCACTGAGTTATGCTGTTAAGATCGGAATTTAATGAGCTTAACATGAGTTGCCGTTCCAGTTCCACACCCGAAGATGAGGGGCGTGATCCAAGAAACGATTGGCCTCAGTATGGTCCGAAATTTGATGGCGATGAATAATGAAAATACATATTAGGATTCAGTTAAGGGAAAAATATTTTTAAGGGAACGTTCGTATCTTGATACAATTAAATCTGCTTTGCAATATTTCATACGATAGCTTCCTGACACACTTACAAATTTGATAGTTCATCAGCTGCAAGATCAGATTAGGTTATTGATTGTACATTAATCTAAAGCTAAACATAAGCCTTGCTCATACATTGACTTACAAAGTCCTAAACTATTCTCACATTGCATTTTTATTGCAAACAGTCTTAATACAACAAAAAAGCACTCTCGATTTTCCAAAAATTTACAATCAAGCTTAGATCAACCAACACTATAAAACCACACCTCATCCATCGATTCCCCCAGCCAACACGTGCGTACCTCTATAGTTACTACCTCAAACATTGACCCGTCTTCATAAAAACCATAATCATTTTACATTCTTTCATTCGCCGGCGGGTTAAATATAAAGGAGCTGACTTTCAACCGTAATGGCTTGATTCTACCCAATACCACTTTTCAGTTTTATTTGTAGAACTTCATTAATAAAGGAGAAAAGAATGCAAACTTTTTAGGTGAGAAAAGATGGTCAGGATGAATGAACCAAAGGAAGAAAGAGCACAGAAAAAAAAGGTAAAAACAACACTTACGTCCCCTAACTTTGGGTAATAAATTTAACGGTTTGGCTCTTACAGGGGTATATTTTGTTTTACGCATTTTGTGGACATCATATTTCATTGAAATACCACCGGAATTGAGATACAAAAAGTGGATTTGAGAAACGAAAAGGTTTTTACCACGTCTACATACATGCTAACCGACTTTTAAATCGTGGAGTTGTGTGCATCAGACGTCAACAGAAACAACTACTCTTTTATTTTATTTATAAATATTTAAAGAGTGTTTTCGACGCGTTTTTTTTTTGTTTGTTTGAGCACAGGTATAGTAGCCTGGTGAGCTATGGTAACGCGCCTTGTGGAGCATTGTACAACCAAAAGTGGCGAGTAAAAATGTACGGGGCTTGCAGTGGAAAAGTTTTTTAATTGAAACTTTTACATAGCTTCGTTGATAGCTATAGTAACGGGTGGGAATGACTCCAGTTTTTGTTTCAAGTGCTGAATACATAGCCTATGCAGGAGCGCACTCTTGAGGTGGGTTAAATTATGAATAAAGTTGCTTGAAGATATGGCTTCATGTTGTGCAGTTTTTGGATGAAAAGTTTTCAGACCCACCCTCCATGAGATATTGTCTTTGTGCGCGAACTAATGGAAATGGTAAATAAAGATTGTGAAAATGGTGCACACAATTGAGCGTTGAAATTTTTTAAAATTTGTGGTGGATTAGTGTAATCAGGGTGGAGTGTGGTTAGCTTATGTTTTTCAGCGATGAATCAAAAATGGAATCTGGAGTCGGTGCGCGCGTATTTTTGACTTTAAAACGGAGACTCGGTCTTCCTTGTAGTCACGAAACTGGGGGCTTGGGGTCGAAGGTCCTCTTCGCTAGAGCATTGTTATCAATTCGCTAGATGTGGCCGAGCCACTGTAGCCGTAGTGTTTTAGATTTTTGGAGTACATCCACATCTTGGTACAGCTCATAGAGTTCACAGTTGTATTTTCTTCTCCATTCGACCTCGTCGCACACAGGACCAAATATTCGACGGAGTATTCTTTCGAAGAATAAAAATTTGGCTCTTCTTTCATGCTTATTGTCCAGCATTAGGCGGCATAAAGCAGAACTGTCAGTATCAGTGTAGAGCTTACACGTGGTCTTCTGAGTAAGGAGCTTTGAATCCCCAGAAGTAGCAACGGTTTTCTTGAGTGATTCTCCTTCGGATATGCACTTATGTTTCATATGTGGAGTTGACGTTTATTTCGCGTTAGGTGAACTCCCTTACTACTTTGAAGTTGCTGCTACCAACAGTGATTTGTTATTGGTACGGCCTAGAATGTCGGTTGTGTCGAACACACTCTACGAATGGCTGTCACTTTATTAGTTAAGAAGACGTATTTCGCACGGAGAAATACTTTCTCCAGCATAGTTAACTCTGCTACTTAGGATACAAAGAGTGTTTTTCAGGAGTTTTTTTAATAATGCAATCTCAGCTGATAGTTAATCTGACAGCTGACACCATCTTTTTATTTGCAAACAGTCTTAACGCATTCACAGCAGCGTTAAAAAATTGTGGAATTTATTTCCAATATCAGTTCTTCTTCTTTTTATTTAAGACGAAGTTATGATCAGGATTAGAGGGATCATAACCCTCCAACTTTACTGCAACGTTACTGGTCCGCCTGTGGGGTTCGCCGTTTCGACCTCAATAAAAGTCGGCATGGCCTCCCTGTTTCTGATCACTTCCTTACTGAGGCCGATTAAATCCTGGTGTTATTGCATTTGTTAAATCTCTGAGTGCTTAGCACTGCCTCTATTTTTAACGATTTCAACAAGTGCATGCTCAATTATTCATTTTAGTTTGATCGTCCTTTTACGACACCGGTAACCTTCATTCGTGTCAACCCATGGATTTGCATGCACACTTCCAGGAGGTTTTCAAGATGTCAAATGCGTCGCAAGGCTCACTTGAATGTTGAATTCGTCTAGATGTGATTTGTCCTCTTAGTTACCTTTACGACTAGAGTTGTTTTTTGGGGACGCTGCAGCGATATTTTATGCACGGATTTCCAAAATCAGTGTTCATTAAAAAAAAATGTTTAAAGTGTCAAACTTTGTTCAGTGATCAGTCTCACTTCTGCCTCAGTGGCATCGTTAATTAGCAGAATATTCGCTTTTAGAGACAACAAAATCCAAGGGTTACATATCAGCTACAGAAAAATGCTTTGTTTGGTGCCGTCTATGGGCTGGCGGCATCATCATCATACCTCTTTGAAAATGAACAAAATCAAAATGGCGGCATCATCATCATACCTCTTTGAAAATGAACAAAATCAAAATGGCGGCATCACCATCATACATCTTTGAAAATGAACAAAATCAAAATTGCGGCATCATCATCATACATCTTTAAAAAAATGAACAAAATCAAAATGGCGGCATCAAAAGGCCCCATTACAGAGCCATGATCAACGATTTTTTGTTTAGAAGTGCATGAACATGATCTGCCGCATATTTGGATTTAACAAGATGGTGCCACATGTCATATTGCTGATGAAACCATCGATTTATTGAAGGAAATGCATGACAATACTATCTCCAGAAATGGACTGGTGGTCGGCTTTCAAGATCGTGTGATTTGATGCCGCTGGACTATTGTCTGAGGTGGTATTTGAAGTCGTTGGTATATGCGGGCAAGCCTCTGAAGACAACATCGAGCACACTTTTCGTGATATACGTCCTCGAAATGGAACTCCAGGATGTCGTTCCTGAGAGGTTGATGTCGTGGTCATATGCCCAAAATAATTTTTCATCTTTAATGCCATAAAATCATCTATCGAATAAAAAAAAAGGTTTTTCTCATTTGCTCAACTTGACCGTACTGACCTTTTAAGAGAAGCGGTACGTCTCTTCAAATAGTGAACCCCTTCGATACACTTGATTTGTCAGGTCGCAGTGTCAGCCAATTGCGTAAGGGTAATTTATTTAAATAAATCAAAAAAGTTAACAAAAACTACTTCGTTAGCTTCACCAAATACCTCAGTGGATCTAAAGTTCCAAAAAAAAGAATCATCTCATCAATTTCCCTGAATATTTTAAATTTTCACTGACACTTTTAAACCCTTCCTTTACTGTGCGAATATGTACAGAATTATTTAAAAACAAAAACAACAATTAAAACCCCAACATTTTCCCACCCCATTATGTCAACACCAAATGTCCATGTCCATCCTAGCAACTAATGAAATATTTTCTCCCTGAAAATATAAAAGTATTGAAACAAGCTAATTTCACCAAAATTAATTCTTAAATCCCAACGACGCTATAGCCAAACTCTCCATTGCTTCTGTTCTCCTAAAATAATATCATGTTTCTGAATAAATATTTGCTAATATTTTGCAGCTTTAAATGTTCAAAACCTCAGTTAAAACTTGAAACTCTTAGTTAGTGGTATGAAGTTGTAGCAATTTCAGAGAAAAATCCCCTCAAAAACTCCACCGAATTTCAAATAGAGTGTTTCATTAAAATTTTGAGTAAACGAAGCTACAAGAAATGACCGTTAGCATGAAAGGGAACACAAACAAAAACACTTGAAAGACCTTCGTATGTTTGAATATACGAGTATGTATGTGTATGTGTTTTGAATGAACTAACTCGTAAAATTCAATTTGACCCAGCCATTGAAAGCTGTAGCATAAAAACATTGGCGAACATTTTATTAAAAGCAAATTTGTGTGCGCTCCTTGTGCAAGGATTTGTTGATAAAAAAAAATAGCAAAAATACAAAATTGACCCGGGAGGTTATTTGAATCTGATAGCAAATAATGTGGGAATGTTGAATGTATTTGTTTTTTCTAAAGTTTGAAGTTTATCGCTATTCTCCAGACGTTAATAAAAATATGTTTAAAGTTCTTTGTGTATATTTGGTTTTCTAGAAGCAGTTGGAAATATTAAGGATTTTTAATCACTTTTTGAGCTTTGGTGATAGAGGTTTGTTCTTGTTTCACTGCAAGATATTAAGTGACTTTTAAGCGGCAAAGTTGGAAGAAGCAGCAATGGATAACCATAGCACATCATATATATTTTTTTTTATTGAAGACTACTATGACTAATAACAAAAAATTATTTGTTTACCCGCAAAGCGAAAGGCTTATCTGTCATTTAAATTTTGTTATATTATTTGAAAGTTCAGAAGTTATGTTAGTTAGAAAATTGATTTTCACATTGAGTACAAAGAGAGTTATATGATGAGAACATTTTGTTTGAAAATAAGTTTAGTTAACCGAATTTAAACTTAAGAAATGCAGTTTGATAAGTTTTTTGCGTTTTTTTTTAATTGTAGATGTAAAGTATCTGGTATTGAGTCGAATAAGGTTGGAATCACATGCGCTAGCTGTCTTCGTCCGTAGTTGTTGTTAATTATTGGGGTTTCTAGCAGTTGTTGGGCTCGTCTTCTAGTGTTCTGGTTGTGGCTTATAGGTTTACGGAATCTGTTGTCATCGTAATATTCGATTAGAGCTGTCATTTTAAAAATACTACTGACATCTAGAAATCTGAAAACATTGTAGTCATCATTTATGATTTTTACTAAACGTCCTTGAAGATTTAAAATAGTATCGAGGTGAGTTTCTGAGGCATTTCCCCAAGCTAAGATCCCATATCGTATCCGGGATTCAGCAAGAGAGAAGTAAACATTCCTCTGGACTTCAAGTGGGGTATATTTCTTGATATACATAGGTCATCTCAAAGACTGCACTCTTCAACTGTAGACGAAGTCGGTGAATATGCTCATGCCAAATGAAGTGTTCATCTATGGTTATTCCGAGGTACTTGATAGTTTTAACTACTTTGATGGTTACGCTTTTTCTCATGGTTGGACAATCTTCATTTCTCTGGTATACATCTAACGCAGCTGTTGGTTTGTTTGGTATGCGCAGCGTTTATCACTAAACTGTTGTTTTGGCACCATCGAGAGAACTTGTCAAATTCTTCCTGCATTATGTCCTTGGCCGAAAAAAGGTATTGTTGTTTCATCACAATGGCGATGTCATCTGCATACGCGAATGCCGTTGATTTCGTAAGAACACGAAGAAGTTGAATCGTGAATAAGATAAATAGCAGCGGCCCTAATTTAGAACCTTGTGGGACACCGAAGCCGCTTGGTTTTTGCTTGCTGATTACATTGGATACCTTAACCTTCAATGTTCTTCCGTGTAGGTAGTTTTATATCTACTGCAAGATTTTTCCCCTTATTCCAATCCTCTAGAGACTATCTAGAAGTTTGTTGTGTTCCAGTGTGTCAAAAGCCTTGCTAAAATCCACAAACATGATAAGAATGTGCTGGCTCTTATTCAGTCCAGTATGTACTGTGTTTTATAACTCTCCATGGAGCCTTCCAGTGTTATTTCCCTGTTGGAAGCCGTATTGGTTCGGATGAAGGATTTTGTGCATTGTCACGAAACTGGTCAATCGCTTTACAACAACTTCTTCTAAATATTTTTCTATGACAGGTAATATAGATATTGGTCTGTAATTCACAATATCATTTTTGAAACCACCCTTGTAAAAAGGCCTTATAATAGATGTTTCCATTAAACTTGGGACCATATTTTGCTCAAGGCTTTGATTGATGATGTTCTGTATTATTGGTGTTAGTACTATGGCATTCAATTTAAGATCGATGGATCTTATTTTGTCTACACCTGGACCTTTATTAGTTGGAAGGCAACATAACATTCCATACACTTCCGCTTCGTTGGCAGTTTCCAAGAACATGGTCTCAGATACATACATACATGTTTTGGTGAGTGGATGTTATGCAATCACATTTGTATACAAGTTGTGATGCCTGGGTTGAGAATTGTTCTGCAAAATCGTTAACAACAGTTGCAATATCCTTACCACTGACCAAATTGCTTAAAATTGTTTCATATATTGATCGTTTTTTGCGTCCTAGGAGCTCGTTCAAGGCCTGCCAAGTTTTTCTAGGGCCGTTTTCGGCATTCGAAAACTGCATCGTTTATTAGCGACACAGCTGTAAGTTGAGTTAAGAAATTTGTATTGAAAATCATGAAATTCAAAAATATTAATTTCCGACAGTTGATATTAATGCCAAACATATTCTAAAAACATAGGGACGGGCTACAGTCCGCGCTTGGGCGAACTGTTGGATACCCTATTCTTCTTCCTATTCCTCATAAGTGGGTGTGACAAAAGTCTTAGTATGGTTGAATTGTTAAGAATGCTCTATATATTTTGTTATATAACATTTAAACTATCTTATCAAACAAAAAACGAAACTTTTGTAAAAAAAACGCTCCCTAGCTCAAATTTTGATTTTTCAATAAAATGTTTTATTTAATTGTGGGCGTCAGTAGGCGGATTTAAAAAAAATTAACACATGAGCATAAAGGGCCCCTAGAGAGTACATATATATAATAAATTTCAGCTCCCTAGCTCAAACTTTGAATTTTCAAAAAAAAGAATTTAAATTGTAGGCGAATTTTGAAAATATTTACACATGAGCTTAAAGAGCCCCTAGAGAGTATATATTATAAATTTCAGTTCCCTAGCCCAAATTTTGGTTTTTCAATAAAATTGTTTTATTTATTTGTGGGCGTGTTAGTGGGCGGATTTTGAAAATTTAATATCCCGAGCTGTTTTAGGAGTCATAGATCATTATATACAAAATTTCAGCTTTCTAGCTCAAAATTTTTTCCAAAATTTTGTTTTTTTGAGTTTGTGTACACTTGATTATTTCGGGACCCTAGGAGTATATGGGTAAAATTTCAGCTCTCAAGGCCCAGTTTAAAGGCCTCATTTTTGCCGACAGACGGACGGACGGACGGACATGGATAGATTTACATTACTATCGATGCTGATCATAAATATAGTAACTTTTAGGGATCTACGGGCAATATTAAGGTATGTTACAAACTATGCGTCAAAATTAATATACCCTTAGAATAGGGTATAATTATAAAAAACAGTTTACATTGACACATTGACAGATTTACTAAATTTTGAAAAAAAATAATAATAAAATCACGAACGAAATATTCGGCGGGATGTGTGAGTGGTCGGTGGGTTGTCAAACTTTGACATTTCCTGAAAAATTCATCGTAAGATTTCATCAGGAACGAAGAAAATGGATTTTGGAAGCACTGTTTATCCCCGCTAAAGGACTTAGCGGCGATAGCTATCCCCGCTAAGGTCAGCGTATATAGGATAAGTTGTTGTTGTATTTTCGATGCAAATTTCAAATTATCCCTATATCCGCGTGCAAAGAAACACGTCTATAGTGGCATAGTGATCAGATATATCAGATTGAATGACGGCAGATGTTATTTCTAGACTGGAAAGGCTGACAAATAAGTGATCAATAAAGGTTGCAGTATTTGTTTTGTGATCTGACCCTTGTACATTCTTTTATAACATTTGTTAATCCTTTAGATGCCATCATCTCCAAATATGTAATCACATGTGAGTCGTACACATTCAAAATACATCCAAAACAATTATCTCCTTTCTGCTACGTATATTTGCGTCTATTTCCTTTATAAATTCAGATATATTTGTTTTTGGTGGTCTATAAATTGCAGTATAATTTCTTTCATATGAAATATTATTTTTGATAAATATTCCTATTTCTGTACCTCTTGAATTTTTTCTGTTAACAAATTCGGAATTGAATCCGTCAATATGATAAAAATCATTTTCTTCCTCTTTCAAATTGATTTCGGTTAAAACAATAACATCGATATAACGTAAAGAATTTTCAATTTCAGCTATAAAAATACTCCAGTTTTTTTTCTCATATATTATTCTCAATGTTATACAAAACTATGAAAGCGCTATATCAGACAACCGCCTACACTATTGTGTGACACAGTAAATTAACGTTGACAACAAAAGAGGTTAACCTAATTTTTCAAAGATTAATGGTCTAACAAAAGGGACATTAATAATATACTCTCATAATCAACGTCGCTATCCCCCCAGCCACACCGCAAGCCACGACATGAGTCTATTTCTGGATTGTTTTTTTCTTTTGTTTCGTAGCGAGGCTCCTTTTGAAATGGGATATGTCCAATTTTGTGTTTGTTGAAATTTTCGGAAAACAATACTGTAAACATGCTTACAGTCGAAAATAACTAATGATTTTCCGGATTATCGACGACAAATGACAAAGACACCGAATTGTGCGCAAAACAATTTTCACATTATCCAAAGGCTTGCACATACACATCCAAACACAGTCGTTCCCGGCAATGGGTTCTGTGCACTAAAAACCGCTCGTTAGCGACCGGCAATACTGCAAAACAAAAGCGGGACATGGGCGCATGGATTTCATTATTTATTGCGAAATATTTGCCATTTGGCGGTTGAAGGCGTACATCAAACTGAATGGTGAACGGCGCGCGGCGCGCATGTTTCAGGCTAACTCGTGAAGTGGAATGTCATTCCTTTTATTAAAAGCAGAGAAAAACCTCGAGAAATGATTTATCGTTGTCGTTTTGGGAATTGTCTGAAATCCAGGATGTGGACATGAATGTATCCGATT
This sequence comes from Portevinia maculata, assembly GCA_949715645.1. Taxonomy (NCBI): domain Eukaryota; kingdom Metazoa; phylum Arthropoda; class Insecta; order Diptera; family Syrphidae; genus Portevinia; species Portevinia maculata. The sequence goes on along the minus strand of OX454528.1, from coordinate 3,863,936 downwards.
GCGAAACAGAAATCGGTTACAATTATTTGCGACACACAGATTCGGGCAATCGGAAGTGGAAGTTTTCGGCTGCAAGTCAACTGACAGGAGGGGGTTGGTTGGTTGACGGTTGTCGCTGAATGTTTAACAAAGCTTGCACATCCATGACGTATTTGAAAATGAAATATTGTCAGTAGAAGAGGAACAAGAAATCTGTTGCACGAATAAAATGTCAAAGGCGAAATGTTAGGAAAGAAATAATGGAAATTCCTGGAACTGGAGCCCCGTTGATGCGAAATAAAAGTTTATTTTGGAAGAAATTAATCAAGTAAAGATTTGCACAAACACATACTTAGTTACCGTTTACATGGAAACCGTGTTGATGTGAAAAAATTGGCAAATTCATGTTTACAAAAAATAATAAGGACCTCAATCGATGTCGTGGTAACAAACAGGATAATGTAACAAAATATCTTAACAGGTTATGCTTTTGACTGAAGCTGGGTTTAAATTATAAAGTAGGGTTGATTTGAGCAATATTAACTGACGTTTCGACATACGAAATGAATGGCAACTGTCGTACCATCAGTGCTCCTTAACATTTTATGACTGGCAATGAAGCACGGGAAGTTTATGCGCTTACTGATCGGAAGGCTGCGCGCTGGGATCCCAAAAAAGTCCATAATAAAAACATACGAGTATACATAGCGTAACGACTACAATTATTGGCACCCCAAATTTTTGACCCAACTATTGGCACCGCATCATTCAACACTGATTTTCTCAGTAACCCTTGGTCCGAATAGTCAATTTATTTTTTGTTTTGAACTAACACATTTTTCTCACATTTCTTCGTCATTAGTTTGGAGATTTTCCTTTTCAGTTCTATTTTATAAATGAAAGTGATAACACTTGCGACAAAAATAAAAAATCTTCCAAATTTCCTTTGTTTTCATTAACAATGGAAACGAGTTTTTCTGTTTTTTTATATTGGAGTTTAGCATAACCCAAATATCATCTATTGGGGCTGTTTTGCTCTCTTGCAATCGTGCAATTCTAGTATTTCCATTATCGAATCTCATAAACTGTAATATTTGTCGGAAACGACTGAGTGACATCGTTGCTTTATATATTGTATGATTACTATGGTACCCAAAGTGACAAAGTGAATGCATAGCATTCGACTTCCTTCAGTGGCTCCCAGTTTCTAATATTCTCTGGGTGATCAGTATTACACTTTTAGGTGACCAGGATGGCTTTGCGATTTGTTTCTCGCACAATAATATCCACAATTTGTGGCGTTATGAATTTTTTGAAAATGGAAGCAGGATTCGGAAACATAGATTCTCTTGGGCTATGCTTAGCGATTTCCGTACGATTATAAGCTCTAGTACGTCCATTTGCCACCGGTGGTGTGGTTAGCCAAACTTTACCGTCCTTGGAATGAAAATATTCGGCAACTGCAGCAGAGGGTACAGCTGGCCAAGTCAATTGTTCCTCTTCTGGAACCATTGTAATACGAAATTCTTAAACTTAATCCTCGTTGTCGCTTTCTTCCTCCACATGAACTTCAAGCTCAGCATGTTCTTCAGCATCTAAAGCATCCTCACCTACAATACTTGGCAGAAATTCAGGTTCAATCTCATCTTCTCCTGTTCCAAATGGTTCCTGCATCTTCGCAATTTTCCATAGTAAGAACAGCAGCTAGTCTTGCTTTATATCACTCTTGTTGATTACCAGTAAGATTGCCAAAACGAGTGTTTCTGCGACCCTCTTTCAACAACATATCGATTTCACCTTCGTTCGGATTCATTTTCAAAACTATACAAACACTTGACGAGTAAAAAACTCGACAAAACTTAAAACAAACCAACACATATCTTTATACATCAAAAATGAGAGTATAACTGCTCTGCGTGTAGTGTCGTCCTAAACCAGTCTACGATTCAACGAAACCGGGGAACCCCTCAACCACTGTTGCAAAAGCGCAAAATGACTCACAATATAAAAAACAGCTGTTTTAATTTTTGTGGTCTGGCAGACCACAACGCTAAACAACGTTTAAACTTTACTTCAACTCTTTTTTTGTTCAAAAAAATAAAGCTTGGTACCAACTTTAATTGGAGTCGACTCACTACATCGAGCTTGACAAAGTCATGTCACCGTGGGCCGAAATATGAAGAGAAAAAAAAGTTACGAGACCACAACGCTAAACGGAGGGTTAAGGACCTATAATTTTGTAAGTTTCTTATCACTACTTCCTTTTATATATTTTAATGAAAACTTCTTTTGTTTACTATAATAATACATTAAAGAAGTAGTTTTTTTAATATATGTATTTTGTTAAAAAAGTTATTATTTTATTAATAAAAGGGGTGCAGAAAAAATTAGGATTCAATTATTGGCAGGGGGTGCCAATAATAACATCCTATGTAGCTACAATTGTTGGCACTGCCAATAGTTCTACTTTTACGAGTGCCAATAGTTTTATCTTTCAACCGTTATTGATTTTAGTTTGAACAAAATGCTGAAAACAAATCTTAAATACGAGAACGATCTTCAAAAAATTTTATTTAACTTTTAGTTTAACTTTTAAAAAAATACATACCTATTTTTTAAATAATTTAATTTATTAAATTTGTGCTGAATAAGAAACTGATTTTTGTTTGTTTCCTTTAAAAATAATATAAAAAGAATTTATGTATTTTTTTTTATTAAATTATTTTGTAATTTTTTAATGACAAACAAATTTTTGTTCCTTTATTTAAAAATGTGACATAAGTATCTATTTATTCAATAATGAATTAAATAATATATTTATTTTTTTATTGTCGTAGAGTACTCCGACGAAGTCAAGTATCTTGGAGTAATCCTAGACAAGAGACTTAACTGGAACTCTCACATAAATAACAAAATCACTAAAGCTAATAGAGCTTTATGGGCCTGTCGTCGCACATATGGCAGAACCTGGGGAATATCTCCAAAGATCGTCCACTGGATCTACACAGTGATGATAAGACCCATTATAACATACGCCTCTATAGTATGGTGGACAAAATCCACACAAAAGGTCGCAATAGAGAATCTCAAAAAGGTACAACGGCTTGCGTGCCTTGGTATCTCCGGAGCCATGCGAACCTGTCCAACAGCTGCCATAGAGGCAATAACAGGAATCACACCTCTCCACATATACATTCAAAAAGTGGCGATCCGCAGTGCAATAAGTCTAATACAGTTAAACGAGATAAGTCTTAATGATCACCCGGATCTAAAGATCCTTCTCGATGAACTACCAGAACTTAACATGAACTGCGCGGCCACAGGCCGCATTCAAAAAACACTATGCTTCAACAAACGGTTCTCCACGGAGATCCCCAAGAGAGAAGCATGGGTTAGTAATAACCCACCAAACAGCCACAACGGCATAAAGTGGTATACGGATGGTTCTAAAATGGAAACGGGGGTAGGAGCGGGAATATACGGACCACACAAACGCTTTACGATACCCATGGGAAAAAGTCCCAGCGTATTTCAAGCAGAGCTCCACGCCATTCAAGAATGCGCCAGCCATATTATTTTATCTGGCATAAAAGGTGCAACCATCCATATTTTCACGGATAGTCAAGCAGCTATAAACGCCCTTAGCTCGTATACCATTGACTCCAAATCAGTCATATACTGCTTCAATACCCTACAAACACTCGGAACAAGAAACAAGACCAAATTATGGTGGGTTCCGGGTCATGTCGGGGTAGAAGGAAACGAAAAGGCCGACGAACTGGCCAGAAAAGGTTCAGAAACACCTTTCATAGGTCCCGAACCTTTCTGCTGCACTCCTAGATCAGCAGCAACGGCAGCAATTAAAAGCTGGGAACATAGAAAATGTATCTATCTTTGGGAAAGCATCCCAGGTCTAAGACAGGCCAAACGAGCCATTCGGCCCTTCAATAAAAATGCCAGCAAATGTCTAAACCTAAGCAGGCACGATATCAAAAACCTAGTAGGTTACCTTACTGGTCACCATGGTTTAAGATATCATCTACACAAAATGAGAATATCAGACTCTCCTGAGTGCCGACTCTGTCTTGAAGAGGACGAGTCAGCTGAACACATTTTATGTGAATGTCCAGCCCTTAAAGGAATTAAAAAGAAGATCTTTTTCAGGGAGCAAATGAGCCCCGAGGACATAAAGAATTCTTCTACTGGTAAAATTGTCCGCTTTACAAGGAAAGTGGAAATTCTACTAGTTTAAACTTTTCTGGCCCATACGGTACGAAAGATCTTTTAGGTCGAAGTACCCCCCCTTATAAATCGCCTTGGCGAGCCAGAAATTAAAAAAAAAAAAAATCAAAAAAAAAAAATATGTAGGTATATCTAGCTACGTAGCTATTTGTTTACAAAATTATATAGCTTTTTACGAATTTTGTATAGCACAATGCCTGATAATCTATTTTCTTTTAATTAAACAAATAGCTATATTCCTTTAAACACTAAAGTAAATGACAGTTCCCTAAAAAAATATATATGTATTTATTAATTTATAAATACTGTATTTTTCTATTATTTTATAATTTAAATTAAAATGTTGAAAACATAAATAAAATAATAAACTATTGATTAAAACATCATGTTTTTTTCTGTTTTAAAGAGTGCCAATAATTGTAGTTTTTGGGTGCCAATAATTAAATCAGGGTGCCAATAATTGTAGTTGTTAGTAAGCTTTTTTTTAAATTGACATATTAAATATATTTTCAATTATTTAATCTTTTTTAATGATACTCAATCAACTCGAATTTTAATATTTTATACTCTGGTAAACAACAGATTCAAATAGCTTTAGAAATAAAAATGTTATAGTTGATCAAAGTTGAAATTTCCTTAGGGGTGCCAATAATTGTAGTCGTTACGCTAACATACTTTACTACAGATAAATAAGTTGTTCAGGAGGAAGGATCACAATGATATTCCTTGTGTTCGAATCTCCCAGACAATAGAGAACAGACAGACAACAGAGAACAGACAGACAACAGAGAACAGACAGACAACAGAGAACAGACAGACAGTACTGACTGCTGGAATTCCAGAAAGTGTCGCTTCAAACGACGGTTTTTTCAAGGTCGAGGGCCCACAGGAGAAAGTGGATTTCCTGAGTGCTTGTTTCGAGGGCGTGTATACGGTGAACAATCCTGTTCGGCGGGGTAGATGGTGTCCCAAACGTGGTATTGAGATACCTGCCTCTGGATGCTGTAGATATTTTAACCACGCTGTTTAACAGTGCGCTGTATAATGCACATTACTCGGCGCATTGGAAGGTGGCTTTGGTAAACCCTATCCCGGACGATGCCTATCCGAATATTAGCAAGGTCTTCGAAAAGGTTGTCAATAGAGCCCCGTTGAAGTGGGTCGAGGACAATAGCATTATTCCAGATAAATCCCTGCTCGAGGCAAACTGCTTAAGTGCCCGCAAGTTATAAAGAATAAGCATTTTAAGTCTGTTCACTAAATATATAAATTTCACATTTGCGCCACACTGTCGTGAGAGGGTTCTCAAAAAAAAAATTACCATTCTGAATCGTCATAAAACTGTGGGACGGTGTATGTCTTAGGCCGTTTTTGGGACATTAAACCGAACGCCAGTTTTGAGAAGCTTCTTATGACACTTGATACTCTTGGATGTTTGTCAGACTTTCGCAGCAAAAAAAAGCCTTAGTTGTTACTTGGCTCTAGCGTGTTTTGAACCTGAGATCCCTCTAACTAACCACTGAGCCAGTGCTCCTACAATGTTAACAAAGCGACCTTTATTCCTTCAAGGGGTTAACAACTTTTTTACAGCTTTAGAATATTCTTTCTCATTTTATGAATTTGAAAGGTTTTGCACATGTGACTAGAATTATTATTAGTAAACGGACCTGATACTGAATTGCGCTATTTTCTGTCAGGTTGAATATTTTATTAAATCAGTCAGTTACTGTTCATAATACATACTTTTATACGTTTTCAGCCGAACAGACGTTCGGCGATTATATTCATTAACAAATCTATGCATGTCACATTCTGATGCAAATCTCTGATTACAAAACTGACCATTGCAAGTCCTTAATAACGTTGCGTATTTAATACCCAACCTCCTTCTCGCAACCGCTTTATCAAATTAAACCTTAAATCCTCGTTGAAAATTATTTAATGATACAGCAATTTAAGGTCATGAGGTGGATGCAAGCGATTTTCCAAGTTTACAACGTAAATTAAGTTGCCACCTACATGCACTCCATGTGCGAAAGCATGTCACTAGCTAGAAGTTAAATTACTCCATAATCCCACAGCATTCGGGGCACTTGAACATGTGTCTAATATTCGTACGAAGATTGCAGGAATAGGCAGTGTCAAACATACCTAAGGGTCGGGCTATTGCATTGGGCTTAGGGAATTCATCATTATCATCATCGTCATCATCATCATCGTCATCCATCGTCAAAAGGAAGCAGCAGTGTTGTGCACACAGGTGCTACCACTTGTGAACGTGGACATTTATTTTCTGCAGTGACATTTAATTAGGAGAACGCCAGATAGAAATACAAGATGTATCTAACATAATTAAGCGAAATGTTGCAATGGTACGATAAAGTGTAGAGATACTTTTTGATGAGTTTTCTGTCTAATTACAATACATCAGCTGCTAAGGACGATGCTTGTTATGAATGTCAAGGATTGTAGATGAGAAACGAAATGTTTCTCTCATTTGCTTACTGCATGTATGATCCTATCATTTTCAGCACTTCCATTGATTCTATCCTTAAGCGAATATTTCTGGTCTATCAGTGAAACGTGACGCAAGCATCTGCAAACGTAATTACTAAAGGACCAATAAATCTAATTATTATTAACAGCTTCTAATCCGGTATAATTTTACTCACAATTTCAACAATTTCTCGTTATCCCTGGGCTTTTGTCAAGAACAGAGATCAACAAACCGCAAATATAAGTATACTTAAGTTTTACCTCAAAGGATTTCATAAACCTTCGATAATTTTAAATGTCTCTTTCTCTCTCTCTTTTCTGAAAAAAACCCTTCATCGTGTAAGCAAAACATTAAAGAGATTTTTGCCGGAAAACACTTAGATTCTCAACAAGGTCATGAGATCAACAAACGTTGGGTAAGCATACTGCCTGAAAGCAATAATAGCAAAACTTCCAAAGAGTCCTTGATTGGGATATTTATATTCCCAGTTGATGATGTTAATATAGTATATGAATATTTGTCTATGTAACACTCACCGCTAATTACATATATCGCTGAAAAGTAATTAAGGGATATAAAACATTGACACGATACGAGTATTCTATTGCTGGTTTAGCTCTTGTTGCTGTGTTGACTTTTGCTACCGGATATCCCTACCTGCTTCATATTTGCACACCGACAATAATCCAGCTTCGATTTGGCTGTGTGCAAACGAATAGAATTGGTAATTAATTGTGGATTTCTAAGCCTCAAAGGTTTGCGTTATTAGTGACGTGGTTTCGTTAACCAAGGAGATCCCTTGGGAGTGGTTTTTGGCTATAGAAATCTCGTAATAAGTGGTGTTCTATTTACTGTAGCCTCCCATGTGTATCGCGGTAAAGAGTGTGAATCGGAAAGCATTGAGTAATTAGAAGTTCATCCCTTGTGTTGCTGGATGTTCTTTTTAAAACCCAACTTCCGAGTCACATGACAGCTGTCATTTATATGCATTTTATTTGAAAAAAAAACACCTTAAGCTGGACGAAAAAGAGCATTTGACAATAATTAATTTTATATAAAAAAATGTCATATTAATCAAAAACAATGAAATAATCATTGTAGATGTAGTCTACCCTGGAACATTGAACCCAATTCGCATATCACAACATTCACTGTGAACCCACTTCACAATCTTTCCACTCAAACAAATCGAGGTCCTTTGCGAAAATATATCCCAGAGCCGAACAAATCAGTCGTGTGCCAAAAAAATTAGGACAAACAAACAAGGGCATTGATCCAAAAAACCATTTTAAATATAGGACAACGCAAGTCATGCCTAGACATTCATCTGAATGCGTGGATATCTTATATCCAAGTCAAACAACAATTTTTCTCAAGAAAAAAAAAGAAACGCAAGAAATCCCATAAATAGTCCCACATTTTATAGAGAGCACAACATTTGAACTGAAAACACGAAATACACATATGTACATATACAAAATCCAATCTAATCGAATAAAGAACATTTTAAGGATAATCCACAGGCAGCAGCATGCAATGACAATGTCGATGTGAATAATTTAAAGTTGCCTCAGTCATAAGAACGATGATGATGATCGTTGCGAGTATATCCACAGCCTCCATGCATCCCACACCATCTCGCTCATATGCAAACAATCTTTCTTGTTTATCATATCATCTCAAAAGTTGGGTTGCCCGGTATACCCCGAGGAAGGAAAGCATAAGGATATCTCCTTAAGACATCCGCTATGTTAATAATAAGTTTTATCTGTAGCTATGTGTGTAATTTGAGTGATTCAGAAGGATACATTAAACGCTGTGCCGCGCTGTTGGGTGCAAAAATACCAACAACAACAGAAACAAAAAAAAACAAGGAAACAGTTCCTGGAATAGCGAAGGCCGACAACTACCGTAAACCAACACGAAGAAAACTTTTCCGAAAATTCGAACGTGACCAGAAGACAAAATGCACATTTTGAACTATGGTCGGCATATTGAACTTGTATCCTTTCCCATAGATTACCCTACTGATGTTGTTGTGGATTGAAAACTATTGATAGTTTGTTGAGTCTTGTATCCTTGTGGGAAATATGTACTAAGGAAATGTAAAATATTTGAAAATGGTTTGTTTTTTTTCTATTCTAAGTATGACTGGAAGAGATTATTTGCTATTGATATTGCTCGGGCGGGAAATATTGTTTGGCTTTCGTTTATATAAAACTTTGCCATAATTTAGGATGCCGCTGATAAGACATAGAAAGTGTATCTCTGAACCATTCCGTTTAAGTTAACTGCCCTTTCAAACTCATAAATATTTATTTAGGTATCTGAGTATCAATTCATCTTACTTGCCCTACGGCCGCCTATAAAATAGAAGCAAATATATTTCTATAACGTCTTCCAGTAAATAATTCAATAATTTTATATCCTGTCTGTGATATTGTGAAATGACAAAAAGACACCTTTTCCACATGCAACTTGCTCTTGCTGTATTAAACCATATTGGTGGATGATATATCTCCGTGCGTAAACGCACGTTTGGAGAGCAAGCAAGGATCCGAACAATTTACCATTTCTTCATTTCTTGTGGCAGTTAATTTTACAGATAACAATCAAACACTTATTAAACATAAACTTAAACGAAGACGACTATATTCAGAACTTAGCAGCCAATTCAGGTTACTGTGTCACAGGAAAAAAAATACTCATCTCTTTGAAATAGCCAGAGAAACATCGGAAATTAAAGACAGCAAATCCTTTTGGATCATCACAAAAAAGTTGAATGGGACCACATTTAAAGTAGGATGTCAGAGTGGCGCTTCAGGTTGCTCAGCTCACTTTCAAGAGATACCCCGGCCAGAGGAAAAACCTTTGTGCTTTCAATATGCAATGCCGCTGAATCGAATCGAATGTCTACATTTTGAAAGATTGGAGCTATTGAAAGTGTTAAGAAAGGCAAAGAATAAAAAAGCGCCATGTGAGGAGAGAATCCCTTATGAGTTCTTTAAACATGTTTCGACTATCTACCTGGACAAACTACTACTGGTCTTTAACAGGATATACGATAGAGGAGCAGTTCCAGTGGACTTTCAAAAATCGATACCATTTCTTATTTAGTTTATGACGTTTTAACAAAAAACTACTTACTAGATCTCGTTCAAACCAATTTTCGGTGGAAGTTTGCATAATGTACATCATCTTTTTTTTAGTTTTATTATTTCCTTATTTTAGAAGTTACAGAGGGGGGGGGGGGGGGGGCATTCATTTTACCACTTTCGAAGTGTCTCTCGCGCAAACTATTCATTTTAGAAAAAAAATTGAGTTTCAGTTCTAAGTATGGGGAACCCCCAAAATTTATTGTTTTTTTTCTATTTTTGTGTGAAAATCTTAATGCGGTTCACAGAATACATTTACTTACCAAGTTTCAACAGTATAGCTCTTATAGTTTCGGAAAAAAGTGGCTGTGACATTCCCGGACAGACAGACAAACATACAGACAAACAGACAGACATGACGAATCTATAAGGGTTCCGTTTTTTGCCATTTGGCTACGGAACCCTAAAAAGAAGACGCCAATATTGCATCAAGTTACAGAGGGATATCGTTAATGAATAGCATTGCAAAAATGTTCACCCGAATCTTAAACAATGCCTTTAACGAAGTGGGCAGATGAAAATCAAATGCCGAATCAATTCCCAGCGGGATTTCGAAAAGGTTTCTCTACAGTTTATCAAATTTTCGCGTTGACCTCTGTAGCTGGAAATTACTTGGATCGTGGGAGGAAATTGTATGCACCACAGGATTTTCGAGCAGCCTTCGACATAGTAAATCTTTTCTATTAACTATCTCAAATTGAAATATCCGCATAATGTGTACATAAATATAATAAAGAGCCCTTACATTGGTAATAAATCTGCAGTATGGTGCGAAAAAGGTCTATCGGTGTGGTTCAACGTAGACATCGGAATTAAACAGTGATGTTTTTTAAGTCCTTTACTGTTTGCATTATACTTGAATGACTTATGAATATTTTAAATGGTTTTTTGTTTGATAACGCACTTGCAGTTAGGGTGCTTCCGTCAATTTCCTTTGAATTGTTTGAATGAACAACCGTATCTTGAAATTGCTTCCACGTGAAGCACTTTGGCCACGGACGGCCGGAGTGACAGCGCTGTTTCACGGTTCGCCACAACCGATCATCAGACTCTTTATTTATTTTTTGTTATTTTTGTTCGTCTCCGGTTGTGTATGTTATTTTTGAATAAAAGATTAACTTTAATTGTTCTTAAAAATTTTTATTTACTTTATAATTGTCACAACTTTTTTATTTTGTTTTTTCTTCGCGACGCGTTTCAAAGCTCCTGCTTCATCTTCGGGCGAGTACTATGTGCGTGGGGCCACTTGTTGTTCTGGTGTGGGACTATTAATGTTATTATGTTTGTCTCTTTTTGTCTTGCATTAATAATAGCTGTGTCAAACACTTGGTTTACTTTTAGTGTTAATTTGTCGTTTAGTAATTTGTCTCGTTCTGTTTTGTGTGCTTTATATATCTCGAACTCTTCTGCTGCGTTGAGTTGTTTCCCTTTTTGTTTTATATGTAGTGGTGTTAAATTTGAGTCAAGGCTATTGTAATTGTGGTTGTCGTCTATTAAATGTTGGGCATATGCTGACTTTGTGTTGTTCTTGGGTATATGTTCTTCAAATCTTTCTTTAAAAGTTCTTCCTGTTTGTCCAATGTAAAATTTTTCACAGTCATCACATTGTATTTTATATACTGCTGTTAAATTTTCTTTATTTGTTTTGTTTATTGGTTTTAATATTTTGTGTATGTTGTTGTCCGTCCTGAATGTTACGTTAATATTTTTTTTTTTGCATTATTGTTGTATTATTTGTGGCAACATATTGGTGTATGTTATTGATGTATATCTGTTTTCTGTTGTGTTGTTATTGTTGTTGTTGTTGTTGTTGTTGTTGTTGTTGTTGTTGTTGTTGTTGTTGTTGTTGTTGTTGTTGTTGTTGTTGTTGTTGTTGTTGTTGTTGTTGTTGTTGTTGTTGTTGTTGTTGTTGTTGTTGTTGTTGTTGTTGTTGTTGTTGTTGTTTATTTTATTATTTATTTTTTGTTTCATTTTGTTATGTAATTTGTCTATTGTTGATGGGCTATATCCATTCGCTTGTCCTATGTATTTTATTGTGTTGAGTTCTATTTGGTAATCTTTTCTGTCCATTGGTATTGTGATCAGTCTGTATAATAGTGAGTTGTATGCTGCCATTTTTTGGTTGTGTGGATGGTGAGATTTATTATTTATAGTAATGTCTGTAGTTGTCGGTTTTCTGTATAATTTGTATTTTAGTTTGTTGTTGTTTTTTGTTATGTTAAGGTCTAAAAAATTTATTGTGTTATTGTTTTCTATTTCAGTTGTCACTTTTATTTTGGTGTTGATGCTGTTGATATATTTGGATAACATATCTATTTGTCTTTGTGTTCCGTCAAATATGATGAATGTGTCGTCTACATATCTAGAGTATGATATTTTATTTTTTTTATGTCTGTGGTGCTGGTCTATTTTCTATTCATTATTTCCGAAAAACACTTTTCCTCCAGTGGGACTCGAACCTAGACCAGCGTCACACTATGCACTTCGACATTGAAGCCATAAGTTTCTTAGCGCCTACGAGTATGCATACAATCCCATGCATATAATGCAGGTTCAATCCCCATTGGGAACAACAACATACGCCACCCATTCACATGCCTCTATACCAAAAGGAGGATTTCTGCCTGGTAGTACAATGGACCGTTACCGAGTCTGAGTGCTCTGGGATTTGGATTTCCTTTTTTTAGATAAAAAAAAAAAAAAAAAAAATGCATATAATTCAATCTGCTTCTTCTATTTCTCCAATTTATTCTTCATTTGTCAACCATTTTTGCTGGCGACTGACCTGTTTGATGGATCCAAACCAGATCAAGGAGTTGGAGCTGCAATATAACAATACACGCAGTTCCGTTTTTGAAATGCATGCAATTCAACGTTCTGCGTCAGAGCGAATCTAAACAGACCTATTACTAACAAGACCATTTATATCCTGTCTGATAGAAGGGCAGCCTTACTTGCAATTTAATCTTTTAATATAACTTAGAAAGTAGTCTGAGTTTGTCTTCATTTTCATCTGATATTGACTACTACAAACAGAGTCCACCTCATTTGGGTAGACCAGGACACGCGCTTATGATAGTTATGAAAAATGAAATTAACTAACCAGAAAAGGATCTGCATCTTAATTTATTTGGCATCATAACCATTCTGCGTCCTACCATTTAATCCCAGAAAATGAAGTATTATAAACCAGTGTGCCAAGCACTTCACGGGAAAGAACGAAACAACTCCTACAACTTAACAGGAGTCAGCTTCGACTATTCACAGGTTTTCTGACCCGGTACTGCCATGTCAAAAAATGGCTATTGGTATAGCAAAAGACAATCTCTGTAGAATGTGCAACGAAGGCGAAGAAACCACGGAGCATTTACTATGCAACTGCAACTGCCTAGTCAGAAAACATCAGCCTTACTTCTTAGGTTATGTTAGGTTAAAACAGGGGTATACAATTCACACTAGAAGGGCCCATCGCGATCGCTATGGAACCAATTGAAACCAAATAAAAACCTAAAAACCTAAAAACCTAAAAGAACTTTTCCTAGACAAATCCCAATCTTCCTGCAGAATTTTACCAGTTTCCTGTGGTCTGTGCCGCTCAGCTCCAGTAAATCCTCGAAGAAGTATACTCCTAGAAACCTCCTACGATTCCGTGCTATACCCTCACACTCACATAGTATGTGCGTTATGTCGTCCTCGGCTTGTAGATCACCACAGAACCTGCATATGTCCACATCTACCAACCTAAGCCGCCTAGCATGCTTCCTTAGGAGACAGTGCTCCGACATAATCCCAACCAGTTCCCTGCTCAATTTGAAAATTTCCTTAGATCTTTTCTTGACCAAATGAGGCCAAAGTGATCTGGACACCCTATGCCGCTTGAAATTTTGCCATCTAAGGTCAGCCATATTTAAGATCTTCTCATTGAATATTCCCTTAATAACGCCAAGGGGTGGTTTAATGTTCACACCTCCACTATTTTCCATTTCCCCTCCCTTTCTTGCCCCTCTATACCGCTGTGTCCCGGTACCCATCACAGTCTTACTCGATTCCGTCTGCATACTGCTTTAAGCATTGTGCGACAGTTTCTGACTGTCTCAGTATTGATGTTAACAGATTCTAGTGGCTTAAGCGATTGTCAATGTAGATGGCTATATCCCCGCCCGACATTGATCCCATCTGCACTATCTCTGCCGCCCTTAGAACAGCCAGAACTTCCGATTGAAAGCTTGTGTCCGGGAGTCGTATAGACTCTCTCAGGTCTGGATCAACAGAAAAAATGCCAGAACCCGTTCCCTCTTCTTAGGTAAGCTCTAACTCAAAGCGGCGAACATAGTGTGGTGTCGGGAGTTTCTGGTTTGATACCGATAAGAGTATCGTTGGTCCCTATTCTTGATATTCAAGAGTACGCCGCCGAATGATTAGGTGAAATCGCTGCCGATTATTTAGTAAACCAGTTTGCGTAGGTGGTAGATTCTATTCAAGGCAATGCAGATAATTTTTTTTAACAATAGCTATCTGTGACTTCCAATTAATTTTGCTGTCCAGGGTTATGCCAAGGTACCTAAACTCTGTAACCGATTTTAAAGTTATACAGTTCTGTTTTTGACAATTGGCCTGACGTTCAAACAAAAAAAACACGGCATTGGAAAATCGAAGTTTTAATTCCCAAAACTATACAAGAACACCATAAACATACTCTAAATAGCCAGCTATGGGTTCCCCGTGAACATTACCTGCAGCTGCTAGGTGGCTCCCACAATAAAGTCAGCGGATCCAATTAACAAAATAGAATGGCGTTTGAAAAACAAAACTGAAAACAAAAGAAAACCCTTTTTTTGCGCAACTATACGGTACACAACCGTAATTAGAACATAAAAATAATCTTGTTAAATGTGATCCCCCAAGAATAGAATATCTTTCTTGTTTACGCAGCTGGTTCTCAAGCCACTATTAGAACATGCCTGTTTACCACGGTTATTTGCTCGTCAACTGTATGTTTATTTACCACTTTCAACTAAATTGCAAACCTACCTCCGTGTACGCATGCATTTATCCACCCATCATCGTCAACATAATCTTCATCATCATCGTACCTAATCCTCGTCATCAACACTCCGAATACGAATAAAGAGTTGTCTTTCAATTGTTCGAGTACCTTCAAAACACTGTGACGATGAACATTTGTATGCCTTTCAATGAGCTAATGGCTTTTAGTATCCAAAAGTTTTTAATTAAAAATTCACGCACGTTTTCACAAAGTAAATTTGAAAACATCGCCTCTCAGTTCTTCATAGAACTGCAACAGCAAGAATCTGATGTGTAGTTCGCAAGCAGAAACTGTGAAATAGGATCTCCAATTGAAGGCGTGGAGTCATGCGGTAGCTTTGCTTACAGAGTAGACTGGAGGCCTGTACTCAGTAGGCAGCAGCAGCAGCAGCAGCAACATGGTAGAAAGACACAGTCCATCCATGCGTGTAGGCACATGTAGGCGTATTTTTTATTTATTTTTTATTTTGGCGTGTCCTCTTGTTGCCTCTTTGCGAGTTGTTTGTCCTCCTGAGAGATAGGCAACGCTGGTGATTTCATTTTGAATCGAAGTTTTTTTTCTTGTGAATCAGCGTGGAAACAAGCATGTGTACATGATTGTGGAGATAATTTTAGTATTCGGTTACAGTGACAACACTCGTGCTTCGTGCATAGGGTAAGAGGTGTGCGGGTTCTCCTCTCTTCTATTTTTGGTTGCCAAGTAGCGCACCCGATGGGAATTCCAGCATTCCAGGGTCCTTATGTGAGTACTCATATGTTCGGTGAGAGTTGTGAGCAATTCGGGTCAGGTAACTAGTTAATAGTTTAAATTACTTTAGCCTTTGAAGGTGGTGTTATTGTGGAATGTGGTTTAATTTGTTGTGGATGGGGTGAGCGAAGAGGTGTGCATTATGTGAAGTAGGAATGCTTCTGTGTAAAACAGAGTCACATAAATCTCGGAAACACCTCTTTTCAGAAAACTTATAATAAATTGAAAAACTAAAAACAGGGTGCAGTTTTAAAAAAAAGAAAAGATTTTACCTGCCTCTTATTCGAACAAGCGCAACGGTCCGGAGCGACGATAGCTTACTTTGTTCCCGCGTTAAATAGGGACAGCAAGATTTTGATAAAGTTCTTCCCTCCGATTTTTTTCAATTTTGTTTGCACAATTCAAAACATCAGAAGCAAACATCTAAAGCTGAGCTTTTGCGCTCAAACTAAGTGGCCTCAGTGGTTAGTGTGTTGGGCTACTAATCGAGGGGTCTCAGGGTCGCATCACACCAGTGCCAATAAACATGTAAAGTTTTTTTTTCCACTGAGGTATTAATTGTCATGAGAAGCTTCTCAGATTCTAAGGGAGGGACCCTTCCACTTTGCCCTAGCAAATGGTTGGAGAAGCTAGGTTTTAGCTATGTAAATAGTATTTATTTTATTATTTTAAAATACGATAAAGGACGAAAAATATCTCCGAAATCAGAAAATATAGAAAATTATAAGGCTTATATGTATTGTAACGCGAAAACTCTTGTTTGTACAAATCTGAGCCCGCTCTGATAATGGATGAATGCCATGGTTGGAGAGGCTTGGTTTTTGGTATGGGCTGCTTTTGCCTAGTATTTATTTTATTATTTTAAACTACGATAAAGGACGAAAAGGACCTCCGAAATCAGAAAATATAGAAAATTATAAGGCTTGTATGTATTGTAACGCGTAAACTCTTGTTTGTACAAAAATGTGAGCTCGCTCTGATAATGGATGAATGCCACTTTAAGGAAAATATAATATTTGTTTTACTTAATGCGGGTGAAGAAACTATAGGATGTTTGATATCGTTTGAAAGGATTAAAATTAAAGTTTTGAAATAGGGTTTCGAAATGTAACCTTTGTTTTCGTCGGGATGCTAGATTTTCTACTCTGGAGCACGTAGACTCAATACTGGACCATTGGACTGCTAAGAAGACAAACGACTCTTACTGAAATTCACTTGTTTTTTGCAGAAAGTAGGCGCTTCGCTGATGAGGAGCTAAAATTCCAGCGGTCGTTTCTTATTTACCCTTTAATATTATGACTTACTGTTGGGAAAATATGTACCTATTAACAGGTAGTAAAAGTTTATGTCCACCATTTATTAAAACAACACCAAATACCAGTTAACCGACATGTATCTTATTTAAGAGACGTGAACCAAATCTTTAGAACCAAATCCTTAGCTTACTTGAGTAGGGAAATCCCTTCTACTCAAAGGCTTTGTATCAAAGTGTACTTTCTGCAAGTGAGTCAGACGAAATGAGTTGAGTTCGCAGTTCGTATCTGAAATAAAAGGGCGCTTGGCGAATTCGCGCAGTGAAGAAATTCGTTGTGTTTGTTTTATTAAATTTTATGTTAATAAACCTCCCACCGGATCCGAAAACAAAAGCAGGACAATTACGGAGGAAGTGTTAAGCAGTGTCCTCATTTTCTCCACAAGCTTCAAGTGAAGTTGGTGGTTTTAATCAAATCTAGTACCTTAAGATGCTTGAGAAAAAAAGATTAGTGGCCCGTAAGAATGCCATTAATTTATCTGCAGTCTTTTCTGTTTGAGAGACAACAAAAATTTAACCTTGATACTTACTTTATCTGAATAAACACTATGTTGACGCAAAAATATAAACATATTTTATAAAAAAAAAATTGTTCCTTTCTCGTAGCGATACACATTTCTCAATAATGACCTAACTCCCTTAACCCTTCCAAAAAATAGGATTTTTCATCACCTATATTGCCGATAATGGCCATGCTATCATTTGAAATATTACTATTTCACGAACCACGATCGTCTAACACAAAATCATGGATTTTGTTAACCATTTCTGCCGTTGTGACGTCATTCGGACATTCTAGGCGCTCAGCTCGTTCGTGCTCGCATGACCAAAACAAAATTCAGAGAACCACTTGTTCAATGCCAAGGTGCAGAGTCTCCATAATATTTTTTCAAGCTATATTCAGCCTCTTAATGGTTTTCCCACGCAAAAAGTGGTTCTTTATCAAAATACGAAATTCACTTTTTTCCATTTTGAGAAAATAACGCAAACAAATGTTCTTTAGATTATTGTAAAATACTTTATGTTTGAGTTTTTTGTCTTTGAGCAGAAAGAAACAAAGATGCCAGACAAAAAATTCTTCATGAGATCCGAGCACCTTCAAAGTCACTGATTTATCGAACCACCATCGTATATATACGTAAAAATATAGGGTGCGCCATCTTTTATGTCGGTATGTGAATATTGTTTTGTCTTTTGGCAACCAGTAACCGTCCAGACCTTTCCACCGATATCGATTCCCATCGACTGTTTCCCCTCTCTGAAGAGAAATGACCCAAAGATGGTTTTGGAGCAATCGCCGGCCCAAACAGTCACTTTTCGGTCATGCAATGTTGTTTTATGGATCTCGTGTGGATTCGGGTCCCAAATGCGGCAATTTTTCTTCATAATGGCGCCAGAGAGTGTCAAATGGGCCGCGTCGCTCATCAACATTGGCTTCCAAATATCAGATTGTTTCGGTTTCATGGTAAAAATTGTACTGAAGTGACGTTTCAAAAATGTCAAAGTTCTTTAATGTTAACACACCGACATAAAGGATGGTACACCCTGTTTAAATATACATGCTATGAAGAATCCTTTTAAGGTCTCAGCCCATAGAATACGTCGCATTCAGGCAGCTGAATAGAATACACGCTGAAACTGATGGATAAAGTACCTAGGTTTACTTTCTACTTTTTTGTCCGTTAAAGTCTTCACACATTCTCACATTGAAGTTCACACATTACAAAATTGAGATGAGGCACATTTATTTATCGAAACATTAAAAAAAATGAGAAAAAAAATACTGTGAATGCCGATTGAAAGACATGACGTCTAAAGAAATTTCGCCTTCCAAACTATTTCTTTTACTGGGCGCGTTTTATTGGGAACTTATCTCAAGCTTAGCAATGGAAATATCAATAAAACGCTATGCTCGCTTTTATGTTCACCTTTAGTTTAAATGTCAAATTTGGAATACATATGGAATGCTCAACTATAGGTGGCGTTATTTCTACTATTTTGTGAAATATGATTTTCGGTGAAATTAAAATGTGTTTTAAGAAGTTTATTCACGAAAGCAAGTCTCAAAGTTATTAGGTCTGTTAGCGAACTAATATGCAAAGGTAAATTTATATAAACTTTCGTGCAAAACTACACAAACGCGTTCGCTTACTGAGAAAATGGTAAAAAGATGATAGATGAATGAAAGAAAAATGTACTTTCGTTCCTTTTTCTTCACACAGAATTTCAGCTGGTAAAAAAATGAAAACTGTCAAATGATGAAATCCTATGAACTTGCCAGCAAAAAAACAGCGGTTGCTTCTTTTCAAGCCAAACTAAGACGTTTTTCATCTTTTTATACAAAAGCGTTCGCGTACTTTGCTTTGAAATGAGAGGATCCTCTCTCGATTTTGGAGATTTGACAGTTTTCATTTTTCTACACATAAAGCACGCGAACGGACCTATTATTCCCGTGCATTTAATCTAATTTTTACTTTCCAAATAACCTGTTAATTGTCACCTGTCGATCATCTACTATGAGCGAATGAGTGTGGATGGTTCCGGGGTACTAAATTTATTTAATTTCCGCAACTTAGCTTAGACATTGAAAATCTTAGTTAAGGTTCGGACAACCGCTTATGTGTCATTCGATACCAGAGGTTGCAAAACCTTTATCTTAAGTTTTTATGTTCACTCTTGCGTTGACTAATTTATCTTCACTTTTGGTTTGTTATTGCTTAAGATGTAAAATTTAGCTGGCTGTTATACACTTACCAATAAAACGCGCCTATTTTTAACTTTCCGTTTTAAATTTGAACTAGCTTCAACAGAAAACACTTTGAAAAATGATAAATTGCCATGTGTCGTCGGATGTCAGAGTTTGCGGCCGATTTAATGGGACTTAACGTCGAATTTGTTATCGACACCGTGTGCGATGGATTCTGAATATGCTGAGGCCCATATCTAGTCATTTTTATACTATGGAGGCTTTCGGTATATACTTGTGCTTATGTCTTTTTGTTCCATCGACATTGACGTGAAAGATTATTCACATGAAAAAAAACATCTTAAACAGCTTCTCGAAGATGAATGCCTCACGACCCTTGACACAAAATAACCCAATATTTCTTGCGAAATCGGGTCTTCAAGTATTTTATTGTTCGCGTTTGATTTATGATCCACCATTACCCGCACGTGAGAGGAAACTTCAACTTACACACTTAATTCGAACGATTTAAATATTTTGTATACTATTTGCTGATACATTTTGGGTCACAATTTCCCAAAAAATCAATTTCTCAATTCAGTGCATGATATATGGTTTAATCTATAGATACAAATACTTTAAGCCCTTCATGTGACCCCCATACCGGTATGCGTACGTTCCTTTCTATATTTTTATCACATGATCAGCGTTAGAAATAAATATGTTCACTTTCATTGGGGAACATATAAGTCGAGGAAATATCTTGAACCGTTGTTGTTCCTTATTTGTGTTCACTTCACAACCAAAGCGAAAGGACATTCCTCTAACCTTACCCATCGCCGGTGTTGTAATAGCCCTTTGGGAAATCTTCTTTGACTGTGTACAGATGGTGGGAGGTGAGGTACTATTCTTTTTTATTTGCTTAGCTTATGTCCTTTCATTTAAAAGGGCGGCCAGGCGCTGCACCCTTCTTAGCTGTTCTGCAAATAGTTTTCGTTTAACCATTGGTCTTGTGTAACAGAGTGGTGGCATCTTCCTTTAGCAAATGTCTCTCCCGTTCTCTTGTATGATTTCCTTTGCTGCAGCATTTTCTCCTATTTCATTTGTCTCGGCCGGTAGGGAAATGTCGAAAGGAAAGACATGTTGCACACAGTTTAGTTGCATTGATGTGGAATTTACTTGATTTTGTTTGTATATGCCCAAGAGATCGTCTCGATGGTGAATCTTAGAAGGGTCGATTGGAGTGGTCTCGTTGCTCAGTGTATATTGAGCTTATTGAATTTGCTGGACTTGTAAAATGAAAGGAAATATTATAAATGCAAGAGAGACTTGTGACTGGGATGTCATTACATGGTCACTGTGCTGAGTATAATAAAGTTTGGGTTTTATTTTTATTTTTGGAAACAACTTGGGACTTAATTATGCTGTCAAAAGGAAATGAATAGAGATGTTTTGAAGAAATTGTCAGTCGTGGAATTCCTGTATGAAAGGGACAAATAGAATATATAACCTCTTAAGTCGTTTTGTACTTGTCTCTTGCCCTTGATCATGCTCAGTGTCCATGCAAGAGCATCCTCGAATTCGGCACTTGTGTGTTGCATTATTATTCATTATTTTTCTTTTTTTTATAATTAGCGTGCGCTAAGGGATTTTTTTTTGTTCTGTGTAATTGTTACAGTACCCTTATAATGTTGCCACAGCGCAGGCGTTTTTTGTTGTTGCAAATGATTCATTGCCTGTTTTTGGGTGCTGCTTACAAGTGAAAGAATAGGACAATAGGAAAGATGTTTTTGGTGCGATAGGTTTTTTTCTCCACCTTAATTGTTTAAGGGAGATTTGAATTGTTGTGTGTATCCAATTTTCACTACCATCGCACCATTGCCACCTGCAAAACGAACGTTTTCTGAAACGTCTAACGCCACGTCATTACCTATAAAATCCGTCGCAGATGCTGCGTCGACATTTTCAACTGACGTCGGATAAGAATACATTTACACGCCTGCTTATTGAAGGTTACTCATAAGTCATAACCATAACCAACGTGTACGTCGGAAAGTAAGCTTACTTTCTGTCTTTGTATCCATTGAAGTTCACGCATTCACAATTTGAGATAAAGTTGGTGGAAACATTAAGAGAATGAGGGAAATCTATCATCGCTATTGATACTGTTTGCGATACGCTTGTGCATATTACACCACCATACTTCGCGGTACAAAAGAAGTTTCTTAGTACTTGAACAGAAAACACTGTCATGCGCGATCAGCTGTCAACGTATGCGACGGACTTGATGAGACAGTTTGCTCTGTTAAATGCGTCGACGCATTCTATGTTTTGAGGCCTTAGCAATTATTAAACGAGCATATACACGGTGCGCCAACACAGCTTCCTTTTTTGAAATGCGCACCATTCAGGCTGCAGAGGTCGTAGCGGGCGGAAGTTGATTAATTCGACAGGCGTGGTTCTAAAATTTGGTTGCGTTCCAGGTCAGTCACCTTCATGCGTTGGAACAGTGAGAAGCGTGCGTTTGCCGTCGAGGCCTACTTTGCGAACGGATGTTTTGTGATCGCAATCCAGCGCGCCTTCCGAAATCCCTTCAATGTAGCCCCGTTGGCCCCTTCAGCGAGAGCTTCAATCTTGCAATCCCTACGGCGTTCTGCGCGTGACGACTTGATGAATTGGACTAAGGGGACATTTGGTTCAAACAGGACGGAGCAGCGGCTCACACTTCAAGGGCATCGATGGCTGTTTTGAGGGAACACTTCTTAGAGCGCATGATCTCAATAAGGAGGGATTTGAGAAGCCATCCCGCTCCCTCGTTAGGTGCCCGCACCCTTGTCTTAGATACCATTAACTCAAAATATTAACAATTTTTAAACTTCAGCGTGATACTCTCCACTTCAGTCGGGAATTGTCATTTCAATTGCTTGCAACTGACACTTGCTATTCGAAAGACATTACCGTACTTTATGTGTAGAAAAATGAAAACTGTCAAATCTCCAAAATCGAGAGAGAATCCTCTCATTTTAAAGAAAAGTACGCGAACGCTTTTGTGTAAAAAGATGAAAAACGTCAAAGTTTGACTAGAAAAGAAGCAACCGCGGTTTTTTTTTTTTTGCTGGCAAACTCATTGGATTTCATCATTTGACAGTTTTCATTTTCTTACCAGCTGAAATTCTGTGTGAAGAAAAATGAACGAAAGTACATTTTTCTTTCGTTCATCTTTTTACCATTTCCTCAGTGCGCGAACGCGTTTGTGTAGTTTTGCCCGAAAGTATATAAATTTACGTTTGCATATTAGTTCGCGAACAGACCTACTGTCGCATTGAGTGTGGCAAATAACTTTATTCATTTTTACATAACCAAAAAAAAGAAACTATAATTTGTAGACCAAACACGAGTAAATCTGCAAACAGAAGATACATGCTAGAAATGGAAACAAATACACTAAAAGGGAAACATTTTATTCCACTCTTTCAGCAATAATACTCGCTAGTGCAAATAAAGTGTATTCGTTATGAGAGTGAAACAATAGCAAAAGGATCAAACTTCATATTCTCTCTAGCCCACAATTTCACTTCGCCCATTTCATATCCTTCAACCTACAACCACAGGAAAAAGTGTTACGTATACGCCCGAGTTATGCCTGCCGGAGCAAGCATATTGTTAATTCCACCTCAAACAACGCTTAGAAATTAGCATTGCTCCAGCGAACATTTACGGTAATGGTGATGGATGTAAGGTAAAACAAAAAAACTGCTACGCTCCGTCTTAGTCTAGTAGCTAATGCTCAAACGTTGCGTCGCCCGCTACTGCACCCTCTATGATGTGGGTGGGCCATAACAACCGAGGATATTATAATAACTCGTAGTGCTCTTTGCGAACAAATTTAGTTTAATTTAATTACTATCGTAACTGCGGATAATTAATGTTTATTTAGTGTGTCTGTGGGGATGATAGTAATCTAACAACACGATCATGCTGATGCGAGGATGATGTGAATGCTAATGTGTACTTATCGCTAACGGCGCGCGCGTTAGGCTCGATTGCGGTTTCTCTTAATATTGGGTTAGTTTATTTATTCCGCTTTAACGAACCTTCAAGGAAAGGGGAATTTATACACAAATAAAAAGGAGGACGCTCATTCGTATTAGTAATATGCGAACCCTCAATTTCGGAATATGCAGATTTCAATATGGAATCATCCAATTACAACTGAAACGCGATTGGGATTGCTAATGGTATCCAAGTTTCGAATTGAATGGATTTATATTATTAATAATTTTGGGGAGAAAGCTTTGTGTGTGTGTGTAGGCCGTAAAAGGGTTAATATTTGCCCTTTAATTTCAGAGATTGTATTGACTGATAAGCATATTGATATTGTTTGCCTTATCATAAAGAAAATTAGAATTAGGCGAACATTAAAAATCAAAACTGAGGTTTGCTATCGGATAAGATGGTGTCGGTTACAAAGTTTCAAGCCAACATGATGGACATTTTACTCGCAATTAGTGATGAGATGTTCTTTTGTTAAATGTAAAGGTTCCTGCACGTTTTTTTGGGTTAATTTTGAATTTGCCATTTTAATTGCTTTAATTCACAAAGAAGTTCAAACTTCAACTACAAAATAAGTCCCCAGGTTTCTTCGGATTAAAAGTTTAATTACCTTTCTCCACTGACTTTGCACTTTTGATGCATTTTTCTTCACGCAAACCATTTCGCAGGAAGTTGCAATCAATTATAATTTAGCAACGCTAAGCTGCCTCCTCTTTCGTCTGAGACGTTTGAGGCGTGTTGAAAAGCGACCATCTGCACCAAAGCATTTCTATTGAGAAGAATAAGAACCACAATGGAAATAAAAGAAAATAATAACAGGATTTTCCATCACAGGAGCTTGTGTATGAAAAATTCTAAAGATTGCATTGGAGATTCCGTCAGTCAGTTATAGTTAAAGCAGATCTATTAATATAACGGAAGGAAAAAATAAATAACAAAATACCACAGCCCCAACTTTCAAAGGGCACTAACGCACGCCGCCATTCGTCCTCGAAATTAAATCACGTAACAGAGTCACGTTCACAAATTGAATCGCAAAGAAGAAGAAATGCGACGCAATGGATACAAAGTTAATTCAACATTATTTCACTTTGAAGCAAAAGTTGAATCACAGTAAAATATATTTTATACAGCGAGAACTTTTTCCAGTTCTATTTGACGGGGCTTATTTAAAAATCTACCATGCGGCCGGTCTTTTTGTTGGTTGTAAACAATTTTGAAGAATAATGGAAAGACATTTCCATAAATGTAATGCGAGTTAGGTTAAAATAAACTGTTGGGTATGCAAGGATATCAGTTTTGATGGTTTATTTTAGCCGCTCGGCGCTATGGTTATGTAGCTTGTAGTGGAAATAATTATTATTTTGGTAGTTTGGCAGGATATCTGGGGGCTTAAATTAATTTATGACTAACAAATTAAATTGTCTGTTTTCAGACAAATATTTGAACATTTTGCGTTTCCTTGGTAGAATAAAGTGTCGGCGTTTCTACTATCGCCCAGATCTATAACATTTTTAGGCAAGCAAAAATCTACAAGAACTCGTTTTTTGTATACACGATTAGGCGCTCCTTGGCAGGCATGATAACCCAAGGCAAATTCAACATTTTTTGTCAATTTTGTCAATACTTGCGGAACTATCACCTTTATCTCTATCTATCATTATATTCCCCGGGAAAAATATCAAATTAGCAAAAATGTCCTGCTTATTGTTTGTTAATCATCTTCTCAAGAAAGGCAAACCTATAAAGCTAAGCAAGCGCCTCGAGGTGCTTTCAGATAAGTGTTGCTTCTACTCTTCAATTGCTGCAAATTGTATCCTTCTGGAAAGATTTCGCTCGAAAGGGTGTTCCAAAGTTTGCTTGTTCAATATTAACGCAAATAGTGTACTAGATATCTTGTGACTTCTTCAATCTTGTTCTGGAGAAAATATTGCTCAGGGTAGGTGTCAACACGGAAGGCACTTCCTTCAATACATCCGTCCAGCTTCTGGGATATTCGCCGAATATCGACAGCATCGGTCGATATCGTAGAAAGAGGCAACAACGCTAGCATTTGATTGACCTCATTGATGAAGTAATCCGAAACCACAATACCTGATGAGGTCGATCCGGCGAACCCCACAGGTATACCAGTAGGGACGCAGTAAAGTGGGAGGGTTATGATCCCTTCAATCCTGATCATAGCCTCGTCGTAAAGGAAGAAGAAAGAAGAAGATCGACATCATCGGCCGTTCGCAGCGTGCTGTGTAAGAGGCTTTTACGGCGATTGAAGAACAAGCGAAATTGGTTGGTCTTGAATTTAATGAGTGCAACCCCAGGTACATATATGCTATCAACAAACAAACATCTGTCCACTGCCTAGGACAAAACGTCACTGTTGATAGCAATAACTTCGAGGTAGTTAAGGAGTTCATCTACCTTGGATTATACATCAACTCCACGAATGGCACAAATCGGTTCAAAACTCCTCACTCGATTAACAAAATACATGCTCTATCGACCTTTTTTCCTGCCAGTCCTGCTTTATGGCGCTGAGTGCTGAACGATAAACAGGAAAGAAGAGCTAATTTTGGGTTCTTTTGAAGGCAAAATGCTGCGTCGGATATTTAATCCTGTGTTCGAGGAGGGCGAATGGAAGAGAAGATACAACCGCGGACTCTATAAGCTGTACGGAGGTGTGGATGTAGTTCAAAAGGCTAAATCACGTCGAATACATTGGCCACTTTTCGATCGGGCAGTGATCTCGTTACTGTCCACGTATCCCATTGTTTGGGTGGATCTGGGCCTTCCGTGTACTGCCTTGCGCACTATCTGCTCCAGAACAAGATTAAAGAAGTCGCATGAAAGCGCATCTCCTTGCCAGAATCTGGTGCAGGTTTGGAATAGTTCGGAAGAGCTGTTTTCATACTGCACATTGCACGGCGTGTTTTCCAACGTCACGAGACACAACTGGATCAGATTTACCGTGATCCCGAAATTGGCCATCGACACGTAGCTCCTCGCAATGAATGCGAGGAGCTACCATTTGCGGCCTTAAAGTCGATAACGGACCTCGACTAGAAATTCGTTGGTCTTTTCCACGATTTGACTTGTGAAGATTTGGTCTATTGTCGATCTGCCGGGCCGGCGGCCACACTGTTACGTGCCAATTATGTGTTGCAGAACGGCTAGGATCATAATATACATTTATTAGACTTATGCTTTGATAGCTCTTGCAAGACATAGGATAGCTGATGGTCCAGTTATCGGGCATGCTTTCTTCCACCCATACTTCGTTTATGATTTCGTGCATTCGCACAGCTAAAACATTACCTCAATATTTGAAAAGCTCCGCTAGTAAGCCATCAGCTATCTGTTGTTTGCTGTTCTTAAGCTTTCTTATAGCTAAGCCAAACTATTCTATATTGGGTGGTGAAATCCGTTCTTGATTTACTTCTTGCCCTATCACTCTCTCTAAGTCTCTACATGATGCCCATTTAAATGCTGCTTAAACATATCTGGTATTCCCTGTGCTTCGGTGATAGGTTTCTTCATTGTTTCGAAGTACCTACGCTCTGGTATTATAGCCAGCAACCTTTTTATAAAACCCTCCGTATGTTCTCGTATAGACTCTTTGATCTCCTTGGGCTGCGAGACTGCGTGTGCCCTTTTTTTCTACGCATTATCTTCTTCTACTACCTTCTTCTGGCTCGAAACTCTTCCCATGCTGCCCTAGTTTTGCGTTGCAGCGTTGGTAGGTGTACATGTACACGTTCTGTCACCATTATCGGATAAGCGCACTCATCATCATACCACGGGCTCTTTCTCTGTCCCATATATTGTCTACATATTGTTGACGGCTGTGGGTGGTGACTGCACGGCGGAAAATCTCTCGCTCCATCGCTCTCTGTACGCTCTGGCTACTCCACTCGTTCGAAGGCACCCAACGTCAAATTTCTTCTTCTGGGCGGTTCGCATCTTCTTATCGTTGGACAGTCGAGCTCTGAATTTAGCCGCACCAACAAAATGGTCTGAGTCGAAGTTTGCCCCTCGGAATTGGTTGGCGGTTCGACCATCTGGAGAGCTAGTGTGCTACTTATCACCGTTTTACAGGCTGCTGCATAGTCGATGGTCAAAAGGCCGATATCCAAAAAAATATCGTGAGAAATTGCTTAACTGCTGCGGCGATTACTATCGACAACAGACGCATTGGTTCTTCGATTGATTTGCTATTAGTTATGTGAACGAGCAGCACAAAAATATCCGCAGCAAGTCAAATTCGATAAATTCTTACTCTGATCTTC
The DNA here is from genome assembly GCA_949715645.1 of Portevinia maculata. NCBI lineage: Eukaryota > Metazoa > Arthropoda > Insecta > Diptera > Syrphidae > Portevinia > Portevinia maculata. Next base: position 3,835,935 of record OX454528.1, on the reverse strand, counting down.
AAATTTTTTATTCAATCATTCTTTGTTGCGTTGCTTTCAGAGTTGTCGCAATCCCAACTACAGTTAATTTGACTTCATACTTACGTACGCTTTTCCAACATATGTGAGCGCCAGAGACACAACAGAGGGTAGTGCCTTCCCTTCAGCTTAGCGGGCATTTTTCTGTAGCAGAAGATAGCTGAGCCGACGCATGGCTATTTCTAAATGAACCAACACCATTTGCATATCCTTTTAAAAAATCGTGTTCATTCATTCTTCTTCCTCCTCCTTAACGGCAAATGTATGATTTATGGGACCATAACCCGCTCGTGGGGTTTGCCGGTTTGATCTCAATGAACATCGCCAGTCATTTTTTTTCTACTGATGTCAATCCAATTCTATTGCAATTGCCTGACCCACGACACAGTGCGTACTCCTGTTGACTGTTTGACCCGTCTTTTACGACAGCTGTGATATAGTCGTGTCAACCCACGGATTCCTACTTGGGTGTTAAAATGCCTAGATGTGATTTTGCCCTAAGTCGCCTATCACGCCAAGCGCTGCAGTCTCTTAGCCCGTCTCTGCACGTATGTCAATGTAATGACGCCACTAACCGATCTTAGCCACTAAATTTAACATCCTCATCACCTTCCATGTCCACTAAAAACGCAACTACTAAAATCTTGTTGAAGTATTTTTCATAGCCAACCAAACAACCACCCCGCCCGCTATCGAATTTCCGGGATGTAATGCTCCGGACGGATTCAATAAGATGTAAATGTGAATCAAAAGAAAACCCGCGTTTTTCAAGTTTTGTTTTTGTAGCGTAACAAACTTTATTTGTTACTCATTGGAAAGTAAAACCGCTCAAATTAATATAAAACTATGTAGCAAGCGCTTCCGCTTTATTTCTTAATCTTCTTAAGATAGAATTCAAGTTCCTTGCCTTCAAGAACATAACCATCAGCACGACCACACTGTCCTGGTCGGGATGAGACGCAAGCTATTAGGAAAAGAGAAAAACGGCACATTAATAGTGTTCCCTATTTAAGGCAATGCTCAAGAAGTCTTGACAAACATCAGAGTAACTATGACAAGCATTAGTCATATCCATCGGCTAGAGGTTTACTTAGAACAAGTTCACCTCTATTAATTAATGGTCGCTTTGGAATTTTAACATCACTTGGAACCATCAAGACAACTTGCATATACACCAAAACAAATGCTTACCCAAGATACGACCAGAGATGAACTGATCCTCCAAAGCTTGTTCAACCTTAGCGTACTTTTGGCGATCCAAATACTTCTTCATGACACGGTCGCTGCGCTTCTTGTTGAGAACGTCATTCTCATCGTCCTTCTGTGCGTGCTTGGGGTCGCGTTTGCGTCCCAAAGGCAGAATGTAGTGCGATTCGTACCACTGTCTGAATGGGGTAGCATCAATGATGACAATGGCATTCTTCACCAAGGTACTGGTGCGCACCAATTCGTTATTGGAAGCATTGTACACAACATCGATGATACGTGTCTTGCGGGCAACACCCTCAGAGGCCCAAGAGAAATTGCCGGTGTCCAGACGGAGAGCACGGTATTTGACATTTCCACCACGAGTGCGGACTTGGTGGATACGTGCGCCACCAAGCTAGAAATAAAATAAAAACCAAGAAAATTATTCACAAAACCCACAAGGAACATCAAGCTCTTAGTCGTAGTTCAAATTATCAGAAGTCCGAACATAATGGTTATCTATCATCAACGGTGTACAGGTGACACGCTGTATCATCATTTTGTCCAGTTTTACTAATCATTCCAAACCGTTTCTAAACTCACTTTTGTGTTAGCAGCTGGGCGTCCTAACTCGAACTTCCTCTTTTTACGGAGAGACTTGCGTTTGCCACCAGTGCCCCGTCGCTTATGAGCGCTATCACGACTGATACCTGTCGGGACAAAAAATAACTCAATTTTAGTTACATTTTCAACAATTATACATTTGAACTTTGAACAAATCTACGGCAAAACTGAATTTTGCAATTTCCACAAAGATAATACACAGAACCATAACCAAAGTCAATGATTGAATTTTTGTTTTGCGAATTTATCGTGAAAATCAACGGAATTCCTTTAAATAATTACACAACTCGATAGCTCACATTTTAAATAACCGATTTTTGATATTATCTTTGAGGATTTGTTATAAATTTTTGTCGATGCACATAGATTTCTTTTGGAAATTTGAAAAAACCGCACTCACCCATCTTGGAGTAAAAATAGAGAAGGAAAGAAGGCAAAAAAGGAACACACGAATTTTCTGCTCGTGTCAAAGATACTTGTAATAGATTTTGACACTGATTTTGCTGAATAATGGCGGATGGAGAAACTAGTACGTTTTGGTTAGGAGGGTAGTAGGGTTTTACAAAATAAATACAAAAATATATTTGGTGCGGACTTTTCAGTGATTAAAGTCTGTTCGGACTCGGGGTCAAAGGTGGAACAACTAATGTATGTCAGTGTTGTGTCGGCAATTGTTATTACTCTGAAAGAATTATACAAAGTTTGAGCCAGTCATGGAATTTAATAACAAAACAATTTGTTTTGTTTCGTTTTCAGGAAATGAAGCTTCGAATGATTGATGCAATGGACAACTGTCAAAATATCAAAAATACAACATTTTGAATAGTAAGTTTGTTTATTTACATGTTGATCTAGTACTTTTTAAAAATCAAAAGTGATTGCCAAAATATTTAATTACTATAAAATGAACATAAAGATGCATGGAATACAATTTTATTTCAGTCCGTGTCTGACCACTATCTTTTTTTATAAACTTTTCGGTCTATCTCTGTCTTTATTTCCCAGAACATTTTCACGGCTGTTTTCTTTGAATTGTTTTTTTTTTTCATTCAGCACGGTGAATGACGTAGCGGGTATTTAAATGGTTTCTTCGATTTGACAACTTTCAAATATGGCTACGATGTTCATCATTTCGAAACTCGGAAATTTATGGCAAATTGATAAATATTTCGGGTGAACAATTGATTGGACGTATTTCGTGTCGATGTTAACGTACTGTTAACCTCGTTTTGTCACAAAAAGTTATGTGTATGTCCAATCACATTCAATTATATAATGAGTTCATCATTACCATCGGCGATGTAAGCAAAATCGAAAACAAAAACGATACCGTAGAAGTATCTATTTTATTTTATAGAAACACAAGACCACGTCGGGGACCATCGCTATAGAATTATGAACATGCTCATATATCTTATGATTTATATCGCCCGCGATAGGTTTACGTGACTATGCGAATCGATCGTTATGATAACAGATGGCTGAAATTCCTTTTTTTGGGAAAACTGCTTATGTTACGTCTGTAACCAATTCGTATAGTCAACGTAGAAAGCGTAGTTAAATGTAGCAGACGTAGTTAACAAACTGTCATGTGTAGTTTTCGGTTATGCGTAGTTAACCATGAAGACACGGGAGTCAAATTAATTAAAAAAGTTATCTACGCAATTTGTTTGTTTTAAAACAATGATTATTCATTTAAGTGTTGAAATGTAAAAAAAAAACAATTCTATATAGCAACATTAATCATCATTTCAACTTGTATTTCTAAAAAAAATAATTTGGTTATGTTGAACCACCTCACCGACAACAAATTCCATCTATCCATGGTAACACCGCACACCCATCTGTGTTTTGAAAGATCCTTCGTCAAATGTCACTACAAACGTCAAAAGTGAAAAAAAAATCTGTCCAACCACTGCTCGACGAAAGTGCAAAATCCAATTGCAAAATTGTAAAGTAATTAAATTATTTTCCCTCGGAAAATGTCTGCTCGTGCAGACTATTTCTCGTTTCATTCAATGTGCCAAAACCTGGCCAGGGTTTTGGCCAAACTAAATCCGACTCCCTGGGAAAAGGTAGGCGCACAGTGTTATCGCGAAGGATGGTGTACAGATTTTCTATTTTAGGTGCAATCTCTCTATCGATATTGTCCACAAGAAAATGCAGCAGGAGTATTTTGCTTAGATGGGAAGGCCCGGGATGCAGTAATCGCTTTGGGATTATACTTTTTGGAAAGCAAATGCCAACACGAAGACCAAATAGTTCCATACCTACTGAGGCTTGCAAAGTGTTTGCCCAAGGCCGTGTGGATTGATGACTCAAAGTGGAGTAAAATCGATCGTAGGTCAAGAGTGACGTCAGCTTGTAAACAATATTTATAGATTTTTTTCCTTTAACACAATTTTTACAGGCGTTCCCTCAGCAGAAAAGTTCAGTTTTTGTTTGAATACGTTGCTGTCAGATATTGCTTCAAAGTGTCCTGATTTGAGGAATGAAATCATTGTGAATCAGGTGGAGACGCTAAGTGCGTTAACGAATATTATTAAATCCAGCAAGGAAAGCAGTAATGCTCCGCCGCCGATTATTCTCTGCAAGGCAACTGTTCCGCTGCTGTTTGGATTGGCGAGATCAATGGGCAGGTATGCAGCGGCGGATCCCCCGCTGCTGTGTAGAATATATCCGCAGGAGGAAATGCCGGTAGTGAAGAACAAGGAAACTGCCGTGTTCAGTTCCAATGAGCGGCTGGGAAGTTTCAGTCATTTTCGTTCGATCATTCCCCGCTCGATGTCTGGGAGCTTGAGCCTGGATTCAGCAGATTCTCGGATAATCCGGCACGTGGCTGCCGTCACCCAAACGACCACCGTAAAAAGGCCGTCGTTCCAGACGTACTTTTCGGTACCCTACGACCCGAAGACCCACTTTTTCACAAAGTATGGCTCCAGTTTCAATCAGTTCCCGAACATGCGAGTCTGCGACTCGCCCACAAAGCAATGCAATGGCGGTCCAAATCCCACAGCGTTCCCAATCCAACATCTCCAGACTATCTTCGCCATGGCTAAAAAGCTACTGACAAAAGAAACACTGGAACACCTCGACGAACAGGCAAGCGACATATTTGCGCTGCACCAGATCAAGGGCTATTGCTACAAGAGCTTCTCTGAGACCCTCAATCTAGTCATAGTCACCCTTCTGCGGGAGTTGCTTCAGAATCAAACCGACTTGCCGACTCCATTCACCAAGGACGTCCAGGAATTCGTCAAGCGGCTGTTTCTCAATGGCCAAACGGAGTTGCAGAACAAGCAGCAGGACCATGAAAAGGAAAAGAAGGAAGACAACGGCGGCATTCCGGTTGTGAACAAATACAAAGTGAACGTGATGGCGAACGCGGCGTGTGTCGATCTTTTGGTCTGGGCGATTCGGGACGAAACAGGTGAGTTGATAGATCTGCGCAGGCTTTGATCTGGTAGCTTAATTTTTAGATCTTTCACAGTCGATGAAGAGTACAATGTTCCTTCTTTGCAGAACGGTTTAAATTATTTACTCACGAAAGGTTAAGGGGGTTTTGATTCTGTTTTGCGTTCGTTTCTCTGTTTGTTTTGCGTTTTTTGTTGGTTCATTTTCTCCTCAAAACCTGAAGTTCCTTTGTTTGGTATTTTGTTCTGTTTGTTTGGTTATCGGAGTTTAACTAATTTCGGTTTGCCTTCTTCCACAGAGGCGGACAAGCTCTGTAGTCGCCTATCGCAGAAACTGAACTCTATTTTGAGTCACAAAATTGTCATGGACCATATGCCTCTGCTGATGGTGTGTCTGGAGGGACTTGGAAAACTGGCTCAGAAGTTTCCCAACATTGCAGGAACTTCAATCTCCTATCTGCGTGATTTTCTAGTGGATCCCAGTCCAATTTTGGCCAAACTGCACGTCTACTCAACCCTGCAAAACATGCATCAGCTGACGCAGAAGAAGGATGCCAGGGATGTGACGCCATTTAAGATTATTGTCCAGAACAGCATGGAACTGCGATCTGTGGATTCTTTTGCTGATGCGAATAATGTGAGCAACATTCGATCAGGACAGGCGGCGTTCGAGGCACTGCGAGATGCGGCCATTGAAAATCTGAGCATCGCTTTGAGATCAGCTCATTGCCTGGATCAGTTTTGCGTTCCGGCATTAGTTGCGAACGTATCAAATCGGCTGTTCACAGTGGAGAAGCACGAGTCGTAAGTTTATCCTCCAAATGTTTCCTTAAACTCTACTTGCAGTTTTTTTTTCTTCCCAGCGAATCGAGTTTAGTGAGCTTGAACATTATTGTGATGTTGGGACACGTTGCAGTGGCCCTGAAGGACACCTCTAAGACCACACAGAACATCCTCCAATTCTTCATTCAGCGCTTCTGCAAAGTTCCGTCCGAGCAAAACGTTCTCATAGTCGACCAACTGGGCTGCATGATTATCTCACAATGCGAGCCGCACGTGTTTGACGAAATCATGAAGATGTTCTCGAGGGTCACCGTGCAAGCAGCCTCTTTGGCCTACACATCCAACCCCGACCATCGGAAGCAGTTTCACAACGTCTCCGACGCCGTGGTCAACGCTTTGGGGAACATTGCAGCGAACATTCAAGGTGACTCTGAAATGTTGGAGCTTCTGGGAAAACTGCTTGAATTGTTTGTTCAAATCGGTTTGGAAGGTGAACGTTCCTACGACAACACACCGGGCGCCCAGAAAGCCAGTTCAAGTGCTGGCAACCTCGGAATGCTTATCCCCGTAATCGCGGTGCTAGTACGACGGCTACCGCCGATAAAGAACCCAAAGATGCGCTTGCACAAGTTGTTTAAGGACTTTTGGGTGTACTGTGTGGTCATGGGCTTCACGAACTCACGTCTCTGGCCGGCGGATTGGTATCAAGGAGTGCAAAAGATTGCAGCAAAGTCGCCGCTTCTCATATCGCAGAACGCCCACAAGTCCGACATGCGCGAGTTGAACTACACCACGGCGATCAAGAGTGATTCGGTCAGTTTGAACGAACTTAGAAGTCAGATTCTATTGCTCCTAGATCATCCTCCAGCTGAGGTGACAGCGTGCATCAACAAGTTGACATTCGCGCAGTGCACGTTTTTGCTAAGTGTATATTGGCTGGAGACGCTACGAGTGGAGAACTCTGAAGAACCAAGTTTGGAGCCGATTCTGGGATATCTCTGCGACACTGCCTTGCAGAAGGACAAGTCAGGGATCTGGCAGTGTGTCAAATGGTAACTTGGATGACATTTCTAACAGTCTGTAGCTCATATTTGTTCCTTAGCATTGCAGATCAGGTGTTTGAGAAGTTCCGCAACGTTCTATTTGCACACGACGATGTACGTGAGAAGGTTCTTGAATCGCAGGCCACCCTTCTGCTAGTCTACTTCAATCACATTCACAAGCAAATCCAGCTTGTCGCCGATCAGTATCTCTCGCAACTGGTGGACAAGTTTCCGCATTTGCTCTGGAATCGGCGCGTTCTCTGGTGTATGCTGGACATTCTCCAGCTGCTGGCGTTCTCTTTAACTCTGGATCCGAACGAAGAGACTCCAACTCTCCGAGTGGTATCTACCCCGTATACCCTCCACTTGATGGACTCTCTCCCGGCGAGAGAGGGACGCCTCAAAGACTTTGCCGATCGCTGCCAGGGAATAGTCAACGAAGCAATGAAGTGGGCTCCACGATCAACCCGATCGCATCTCCAGGAGTATCCTAATCAGATTCCGACTCCGGTGCTTGCTCATCACAGTGGTCTGGCACTGGCTTTTGATTCGGTGATTTCTGGCAGCACGCTCTACCCCAACGCGCTTCCATCGATCAGCAAGAGACCACACTGTGTTAACAGTGATACTCCAAGGTTTGTTTCAGTTCTTTGCCTGAGGAGTAAGTATGCTGGGGAAATCTCAGGCTTGCTATCGGCGTTGAGCGACAAAGACAAGGCGGGTATTGCCGATCGACTGGTGAAAGACGTCTGGGATGCTTGTGACGAAAAAAGCGACGCCAAGCATCGTGGAGCACTCTGGAGAGCAACTGCGTATCTGATTCTCTGCTCAGGAATCAATCGCAAGCTGCTTCATGCAATTTGTGAGTTCTTCAGAGAATGAGTTTATTTGAAACTAATTTTACTCCTCATTTGCAGCGACTTCTCAGGTTGAACTCTTTACAGAGTCCGCCATGGAGACTGCGGTGGAATGCTGGCAATGGGTGCTAACCGCGCGTCAAGACCTCGAACTGTGCTTCATTCAGGAAATGGTTAGTGCGTGGCAAATAACGTTCGAGAAGAAGTTGGGTCTGTTTTCCGATGAGGTCCAGACAACTAACCCTCTTGCGGCGTACGACGGTTGCAAGTTGGTTTCAAAGCCGATTCCGATTGCGCCACATCTTATCTGGCTGCAGCTGCTCTCCGAGATGGTAGACACCGCAAAGTATTGCAATCGCGACAAGGTGGAGATGTTCTGCCTTCTGCTGCACCGCTGTTTGCCGATATCGAAAAACAACAAGCAAAACCGTCAGGTATCAACAGTTGGCTGCCGATTCAAACTGCTCCAGTGTGGTTTGTCCCTTCTTCAGGGAAATACAATCCCCAAGTCATTAGCGCGGAATATCCTACGCGAAAGGATATACAACAACGCACTAGACTACTTTTGTGGGCCACCGACTTGCCCGAATCAGTCAAAAGAGCAACTTTCGGAAGACATTTTGATTCTGTTGAAGTTTTGGCAGACAATGCGCAGTGAGAAGAAGCATCTTATTACAACCGAAGTCGGGGAATACGAAGTGGCCAGTATGGTTGGTACCACAGCATCGAATCAGATGCTGTCAGTGAAGCAGAACCCCGAAACGGCTTCGCTGATCAGTGGCAGCGACGTAGCTCGATCTATGTCTGGCACTGGCGGTTGGTACAACACGATTCCGCATTCGACTTCGACGCTTTCCAAGCGATCGACGCGTTCGAAACGACTTCCTTATCAGAAGGACGCATACGATAAGGATTACATGAAGAAGCGAAACCTGATTCTTGAACTGCTGGCTGTTGAACTGGAATTTATGATTATTTGGTACAATCCTAACAGTCTGCCTGACTTGGCTATACCCGGAGAGGAACAGATCAACGAATGGCGCGCCAGGCCGTATAAAATGAATGTATGGCGGGACTACACCCGTCTGGCATGGTCCTACAATCCGGCGTTGGCGGTGTTCCTCCCCTGGAGGATTAAGAATTCCGATTCTATTGAGGACGAGGTAACGCGACTAGTCTGTGCCGATCCAATTGCTGTCGCTCACATCCCCGAAGCGCTGAAATACCTTGTCAACACCAAGAACCTGCTGCAGGAGAGTCCAGATTTAGTTTACATCTTAGCGTGGTCAGCAGTGAATCCAATTCAAGCGCTTTCTTACTTCTCCAGGCAGTACCCATCGCATCCGCTGACCGCGCAATATGCAGTCAAAACACTTTCTTCATATCCGGCCGAATCGGTTCTTCCTTACATTCCTCAACTCGTGCAGGCGCTTCGACACGACACGATGGGTTACGTAACCGAGTTTATAAAGAATATTTCGAAGCGCTCTCAGATCGTGGCGCATCAGCTCATTTGGAACATGCAGACCAACATGTACATGGACGAAGACCAGCAGCACAAGGATCCAAATCTTTTTGAAGCCTTGGAACTGCTTAGCCAAAACATCACAGCGTCGTTCTCTGGCGCTGCGAAGAGATTCTATGAACGAGAGTTCGATTTCTTTGGCAAAATCACAGCTGTCTCCGGAGAGATTCGATCATTCCCTAAAGGTCCCGAGAGGAAGAACGCTTGTCTGGCTGCTTTGAGTCGCATTAAGGTACAATCGGGGTGCTACTTACCTTCGAATCCGGAAGCTATGGTACTGGATATTGACTACAACAGTGGAACTCCGATGCAGAGTGCCGCAAAGGCGCCGTATTTGGCGCGATTCAGAGTCTATCGGTGTGGTATCACCGAGCTTGAGTCGCGTGCGATGGAGGTTTCTAACAATCCGGTAAGTATTGCAACTCCTCGTGTTTTCAGGGTAAAAATGCATTTTGTTGTAGAATTCCCAAGAAGACGCTCATACATCATTTGGCGTTGAATCCTGGCAGGCAGCTATCTTTAAGGTCGGAGATGACGTCCGACAAGACATGCTAGCACTGCAGGTCATCACGATCTTTAAGAACATTTTCCAGCAAGTTGGGTTGGATTTGTTTTTGTTTCCCTATCGGGTTGTGGCCACTGCTCCTGGGGTGAGTTGAAGTTTTTCCCACTTAAAACGTCCCTTCATTGTTGCATGTTATAGTGCGGTGTAATCGAATGCGTTCCAAATGCCAAATCACGCGATCAACTCGGTCGTCAGACAGATTCCGGCCTGTATGAGTATTTCCTGCATCAGTATGGCGATGAGAGTTCCAAGGAGTTCCAGGCCGCTCGTGCCAACTTTGTCAAGTCAATGGCTGCGTACTCGCTCATCGGATATCTTCTACAGATCAAGGATCGCCACAACGGTAACATTATGATTGACAAGGATGGTCATATCATACACATTGATTTCGGCTTCATGTTCGAATCGTCTCCTGGCGGAAATATCGGCTTCGAACCCGATATGAAGCTCACCGACGAGATGGTCATGATAATGGGTGGTAAAATGGAGGCTCCGGCTTTCAAGTGGTTCTGTGAATTGTGTGTGCAGGCATTTTTGGCCGTCCGACCCTATCAAGATGCCATAGTTTCACTGGTCTCCCTAATGTTGGACACCGGCCTCCCTTGCTTCCGGGGCCAGACGATAAATCTACTAAAACAACGCTTCGTGGCGACGAAGAATAATCGAGAGGCGGCCGCTCATATGTTGGCCGTCATAAGAAATTCCTATCAGAACTTCCGAACAAGAACGTACGATATGATTCAGTACTATCAAAACCAGATTCCATACTAAGTTGGTTACATAGTTCCAGTTACTAATATTGTTGTTATTGTTATTTATTTTAACTTAATGCGAAAAGAATTTATTGCCTTTGTTGTATGTGTGTATGTACTTTTAAGCTCATGGAATCTAAACGTATTAATTATTGTTATTTGATAAAGTTGTCATTATATTTTTCCTGTGGTGGATGAATCAAAATAAGTAATTAAAAATGTAATACTACTCTTAGAGGTTGTTTGATTTGATTTGATTTGACATCTCATAAACACAATAACATGTAAACTCAAATAAGATGTGTTTGCTGGTTCCATTGGCATCCCGGATTGAAAATATTTTCCGAATGCCCAATGGAAAACGGCATCAGAATCAGACTGATGGTCGGGGCTTGTTTTTCTGGCGTACAAAGTAATTTGATTTAATAAAATAGTTTTTATTAACAAAACAATCTCTTTTCTATATTACTTTTGACATTCCTAACATTATTTTAAAGTTGTGGGTTAACCTCATTACATTTATTTAACAATAAGGTGTTTACAAGTCAAACAAAACTTTTCTACTATAATACATTTTTTACTTTTATGTATATATATTTAGAAAATATTTTTTTTTTAATTTTTTTATATTTAATACACCAGGGGACTGTCAGCATTTGAAAATCCACAAAATGTCAACAAAACGCACTATACAGTAACCACTACAACGTCTGAACACACCCATCAGCAACCAGTATTTTTTTGTCATATTTTTCCCCCAAATTCCAATTGCGAACTACCTACCCGACCGACATAACATCTGTGGTTTTCCATTGGAAAAATATGTAGATTCCTCTCTTTCGTTTCAATTTTGTATGAAAGTGCAAATATCGAGCAATTGTTAAATTTTTTCTTCGCGAAAAACCTATAAAATATTCATTTATCGTGCGTCAATCAATTGAAAACGTATTCATTTGATAATTTTCATTAAAATCCAAAAGAAATCTAACGTCAAAATGCAATTAAAGTGAACAAATTGAACGACCCCCGAAATAACAAAAACAGCAGCTGAACTGCTGAACGTAATGGAGTTCACATCTTTTATTTCTTTGGAATAGTCTCACTGTAATTTTTATTTTTACTGAAAACGTGTTAGATTTTTGTCAAGAATTATTTGAAGATAAGCAATAACAATAAAATAAATAATACAAAAGGAAAATTGAGTAGAATTTGTGAAACGAAAAGGTATTGGTATAGCAAAATAGAAAAAAATAGTGTTTCTTCGACGCACTGGCCAACGTCTTACATATTTTTCTTTAATGTTTCAGAAAAACAAAGGGATTGTGACAAGAGATTCCGGGAGAAGCCATGGAGCTTTCAGGCAGTCGTGACCCAAAGGAGACTTATCGGTAAGTTAAATTTGTATTTTCCTTAAATTGGTCATCCTTTTGATATGCACGTACCAAATAAAGAATGATAGGATCCAAAAATAAACCCACCATGTATACGAGTATGCTACGCTGCATCATCCCCCGTGATAGTCGTCGGCCCCTAACCCTTCTAGACTATCGTCGCCACTCGCCAGTCATTGTTTTTTTTTCTGTTTACTGCGGGGGAAAAATGTTCAGAGCAACAGAAAAATAAAAACGCGGAACGGACGCAGTTTGAGAGTTTATTTTTTTTAAATATTTGTTTGTTACTTTATCGTTTTTGTTTTTTGTATGTGCTTGTGTTGAATTCTGTGCAAATAAACAAATTTAAAAACGGAAAAGGGGACTCTGACGGCAAATGCAAAAACAAAAATAAAATGAACAATCATCCGAATCCGAAACCAATCGATGTTACAGGACTTGGTGTTTGTTGAGTTAACAAAAGTTGGGTGGGGCGCAAGTTTGGGGTAGGTTATAAAATACATGCTAGGTAGTTGCTTTTCCTTATTTCGTCACAATAGAAACGGGTAGACTATCGCAACTATGACTCACAGTCATAAAGGCTGTTGATTTCTTTTTAATTGGTGTGAGTGTCTCGTGAGGGTGACGTCGGTTTAAAACCTTTTTATAATTCAGTTTGAATAATGACGCTACTAAGTAGCGAGATAGCAATTTAAGGTACCTATAAGTTCCGGCTTGCAATTACCATTACATGGAGAATTTATTGCAGTTTCAAGAGTTTATGGGTCACTAGTATGGGGGACTTTTCTATCTAAAGCCTGCAACGTCACTTAACTAAATTGAGTACAGAGGTCGGCTGGTATTGGTGCAACCGACGAGTCGGCGCGGGTGTCTTCTCAGCGGACTCATTCCGACTCCCGGATTGCTCTGGTGTATTACAGGCGGAAAAACCAGCCAACCAGGGAGGGTTGTAGGATACTCACCCTTAGCCAAGCAGCTATAAAAGATCTCGAATCACACTACATATCGTCCAAATTAGTCGCACAGTGTAAAGATGGAATCACTTGTCTATGCGGCCAATCCAACATTACTCTTCAGGGCTAATGTAGTCGACGTATTTTAGCTTTTTGGACTGCTTCCGCATCTTGGTACAGCTCATAGAGTTCGCTATGTTCGTTGCATCTTCTCCAATCGCACTCCTCGCACACGACCAAATATCCGACGAAGTATTTTTCTTTCGAAAGAACCCAAAATTAACTTTCCTTTCCTGCTTGTCGTCCGGCACTCAGCGCCATAAAGTTTTGAAGCCATTAGTTTTATCAAAGTGCAATAGGAACGGTTTCCTAGGGTAATTCTTCGCCGGATCTTCACTAAGGTGTCATTCGTGTAGTTGATGTTTACCCCGAGGTGCTCTCAAGGTGACGTTTGTCCTAATCGCTTTACAGACGTTTGTTTGTTTGTTGGTCGAAAGCAAGTACATCGTGTTGTCCTCGTTGACTTCAAGGCCAAACAATTTCACCTGTTCTTCAATCGCAATGAAAGCCTCTAACACGGCACGCTGATGTCGATATCGTCCGCGTATCCCAGTACTTGGACTGTTGAAGAAAGTACCTTCCTTGTTGACACCTGCCCTGCGCACTATCTGCTCCAGAACAAGATTGAAGATTGAAGAATGACATCGCATCTCCCAACACGTTTCCCTCGCTAGTACCATCCAGACTCGCGTCCCTTTGTTGCAAACATCCGAGCTATCTAATTTGACAGTTACGTTGCAGTAAGCCCAGACATCAGTTTAAGCCCTACAACTGATCAAGACCGACTCCGGTTCACGTCCACACCCTTATTATGTCTTAAAGAAATCCAACGCCGACTTAATTCGACAAACACAGTCCAGCTATCGCAAAAATTATATCACGAACTGCGTAAAATTTCACTTCCTAACCAGGAAATCTATAAATACTTTTATTAAACACTTGAGAGTGCAGCGGCCTTATTGATAAAATGTAGCTTTAAACAACATTACTTCGTAGCAATCCAAAAATAGCATAGCACCTTATGCCACCCCTCTTAGATTTAAAACGCGGAACCCAAGGGGGTGGAATAGAATAGCCTGTTGCTTGAATACCTATGTAGCTTTCCTTCCATCACATACATACAAAATAATGCTATAACATTTGTTGCATGGTTTTAATACCCTTTTACAAATCTTTCATTTCAGGTCCTTGTACGTGGTTGCCAAACAATTGGACGATGAGAAAAAGTCTATTGTGTCGATGTCGCAACTGTTCGATCATGATATCGAAGATAAACGATCACAGTTGGTGCAACTGTGCAAGTCCATTATTTTTAAGGACTTTCAGGCGGTGGGAAAGAAGGCGCGCGAGATACTCTGGCGCAAGGGTTATTATGAATTTATCGCCTTCGTAAAGAAGAACTGGAGCAAGGAGCAGAAGGGAGAGAACGCCGACGAGCATCTTCAGAAGCTGGAGAAATTCCTGTTCAGCGGAATAACCAATTACAAACGTATCGCATCCAAAATGGAGGAGATCTACGACCTCGACTTGAAGTTTCTTCTCAATTTTAATGTTTTTACCGAGGGCGCCGACGGTGGGGACTATAGAATCACTGACGGCGAAGAAGAGCCCGGCGACTTTGTGGTTGACAAGAGTCTGGAGGCGGTTAGTTTTGCCTTGGACACAATTCACTCGGCTTTGCTGTCGCTGGGTGACCTTCATCGGTATTTCTTGGACTTTAAAATCGAATCCAAGCCGAAGATAACAAAGAAGATGGCAGCAAAGTTCTACTTTGAGGCGTTCAAACTCAATCCGGCCATCGGAATGTCCCAGAATCAGTTGGGAACTTTGTACTATGGACTAAACTATGACTTGGACTCGATCTATCACTACCTGTACTCGCTGGTTTGTATTGTGCCATTTGAGCTGAGTGAGAACAATGTTTGCAAGTTGTTCCAGACGCATGCCGATTTTCTGGAGAAGTTGGACGCAAACAAGGTCGAGTTTAATTTGAAGGACTTCTACGCCAGATTTTATCTAATTGTGGATATTTTCTTCTTCGACAAGGAAGTGCCGGACTTTAACAGTTTGTGTCACTGTGTTTTAGTTGATTTGAAAAAGATTCTCTGCTCGAAAAGCATCAACATCAACGAGGCGAGCGTCTTCAAGATTGTCAACATTTTGTTTTTCTGCTTGTCCAAGTTGAAGATGATCAACTCACAGAAGGTGTATTCGTTGAACGCCTTACTAGTCGCGGTGTGTTCCGATCTGATGGATGCATGCATTGTGAATTTGGAGCAAGAGATTCTGACAAAGTCGAAGGAGAATGAAGCGTTCCATGAGTTGTACGCAAAAAAGTTCGAAGAATTCGACATGACGGTAAGAAAAAGCCGCAACGAGTACAAGAATTGGCTTGCAGTGATGTCGGATCCAGCTAAAAAGACAAAGGTCCCATCAGACACCGACGACCACGATGAAATCAATGGCAAACCGGAAACAAAGACTTCGGCAGTCATATCGAAGAAGGACAGTGATGAGAAGAATCCTCAGAATTCCACGCGCAGCAGTGACGAAGCTAAGGAATCCGATTTGAAGACCCCGCTGTCCAGCAAGAGCAAGAAGAAGGGAATGAAGCTGCGTCGTCGTAGAAGGAAGATTGCCCAAAGCGACGACAGCAGTTGCTATGATTCGGAATCCGATATGGATACAGATTTCTCATCCGAGGAAGACGAGTACTCAGATTTGAGTTCGAATTTCGAGAGCGATTTCAGCGATGGAGAAGTGTTGCAATTATCCAAGAAACTTAAAGAAAAACCAGAAGAGTCGGAAGAGGATGAAGTAGAAAATCGAAACTGCCCTACCTTCTCTGACAACGAAGACATCGTTATTGAGGAGGAGAAAATAATCTACCCCGGAGCAGACTTGTCGCAGGAGGTGGACAGTGAGGAGCTTCTCAAGGGCTTTGAAGTCCTAAATATGAACAGCGCTTCGCTTGGCGCCATCAATTTCAAATCTGACAACGAAGAAGAAGTCAAATATGGAGAGCCACCCAAGAAACTCCTCTATCGCAACAAGTACACCAAAATCGACCCAAATATCATTGTTGATTTTGTGCAGACAGAGCCCACTATGCGGGCGTTGAAGATTCTCTTTGACTGGCTGAAAATCAACCATGAGATTTTGTTTGGCTGCTATCACTCCAATCCGGAGTTTATCCATAAAATCATGAAGCTACTAAACTACTGCAACATTGATGTGTTCACGAGGAAAGTCTTCTTTGAGCGTGAATTTCTTCTGTCGGCCAATGTTCGCGAGCCGCTAAGTGAGCTGTTTGACGTGCGCGCCACTGTGCCACTATCAGAGGATTTTGTATTGAAGAACTTTGATTTGTTCCAAAGCACCCAGATGCAGTTGGACTGGGAAACGACAATACGCGAAAAGATCACCCCAAATGAGGAGAACATTCTGCGGATCTTCAAAATGGTTGACTTCGGCTTCTTCATTTGCAAACAGAAGAAGTTCAACTACAGATTTTGCGTCAAATCGAGGAGATTTACTGAAAACGTAAAGAAGAAGCGCGAAGAGAAGAAGGTGTCTTCTTCGCGTCGCAGGGAACGACGGTCCGCTAAGAATTCTAGGAAGAGGGTTGAAGGTCGTACCAGGCGGTACAGCGATCGCAAAAATGGAATCGTACGAAAGAGCTACACCAGCAACGAAGAGAAAGACACCGTGGAGGAGTGCAAGCGGTTGCCCAGAAAGGGCTATCTGAGAAATCGAAATGCAGGCGAGAAAAACGACAAGTTGCAGTCGAGCAGTGGAGCCGATGAGGAACGCAGCGAGGCGCAGAAGAATGAGGTCAACAAGAAGTGCGAAATTATGGGCAAATTGTGGCTGAAAAATGAAGTGGAGACTTTGGAAGAGGAAGTGAGTAGTCCTGCAAAAATGCTTGGCCAATGATTCTAAATAAATTTTTTCAGCTCCGTAAGAATCCGTTGAACATGATTATGACTCCATTCGTGGTAGTCGATGCTAAGGCACTGACTGAGTATACGGGAATCGTCAAAAATTTAGTAAAGAGCAAGAAGTTCATTGTTCTTATCCCCAATGCAGGTGAGTTTCCTTGAATCAAATTATTACTCGCTCTATAAAATGTGTGATTTACAGTTATCAATGAATTGGACGACTTAAAGAAGCGTAGCGAGAATGCCAGGAACGTAATCCGTTGGCTGGAACAGGAGTTTACCCACGGTAATCGGCACATGCGTGCCCAGCGCGATAACGAGAACATGACATTTAATTTGGTGAAAATTCCAAGGAAACTCGGTAAATAATGTTTTTAAATTGACAAAAAACATCAGAGGATAACAATTTTATCATTTTTTCAGATCGCGAAGCCACCATCTTTGTGCAAATCGCTCAATTCTGCAACCATCTTGTTGCCAATCACACCGATCCCAACTCGACCGAGTTTCAATCGAATGTGGTCACCTATTTGTCTGGTGATAATCTCCACGAAAAGCGTCATACAAATTTCAGCTTCACTGGCATCTTGGATGCCATACCAGTGCGTCACGATCAAATTGCAAATTTCTATTCTAAATTCAAAATGAACAAGAAATGAAGAACGTCATCAACGGGAGAACAAGAACAAGAAAACGAAATCAATACATCAATGACGAAGAACATAAGAAAAGATTTCACCAGAAGAATATTAAGGCGAACCGTTGAAGAAAAACCCAATTGCTCGAGCGTGTTCATCTCAAAACAAAACCAACAACAACATGCAGAGGGCAAAGACGTATATACAACAAAAAAAAATTAACAAACAAACAGCATACATACATTTATGTGTACACCCGTAAACAAATTTTTGTTTTTAAAGAGAAGAGGCGAACAAGAACAAGTATAACAGATAGAGGACAAGTGTGAGTATCGTGTGTTGGCGAGTGGTGGTGCTGTTCCCCCCCCTATCACGCGACTCACGATTGTAAACCAAATTTCATTTTAGAAGCAAACTTTTTCAGCAATCTAAACCTTAAGAAACATTAAAACACAAAATGTCCCTGTTTAGGTCACAGAAAAATAATAGGACAGACAAAAAATATAAAAAAAATTCCAATCCACCACCAACACGAGTAGAGTACAACGCCGCAGAGAAGCATAACGACGAGGAGGAGCAAACGTTTCATTGATGATCCTTCATTTTGTTCTGCGTACATCTCTTTCGCTTGAGTTATCGCCAAACTTGTTTGCTTTAAAAGAAAGTTTTCGGCAAAAAAACAGTTTCGGAAACACAAAAACTTCATGGGTCGGTGTCTTTTTTGTAAGGAACAAAACAATACATTAAACTAAAATGTTTTCTTCCAGCAGAAACATTCATTAATATTCTACCTATTAGTAGTTTAGTTGATGTTTTTTATTATCTTAATTTGATTTAGTTATTCATCGCCCTGCCCTGCCCTTCCCTTCCAGCATGCAATAAAGATTTCCGTGCAAAACTATGTTTAGCGGAAACAAAACAAGAAATCAACGCGTGCTTCAAGTTTCCATTCCCTAGGAGTAACAGAGCTACATCAATCGCTTCAAATACCGTTGGCTATTATTAAAAAAAAAATCTATAAATACATTTATTTTTTAGTTTCCCCCAAAATTGTATTCCCTGTCCTTTTTTTTATATCCCACGCTTAACTTTGTGCGTTTGTTTTTATATTTTATTTTCCCAAGAGAAAAATTGTATAATTTTTAACAAAAAACCTAATAAAAGAACCATATTATGCCAAATAAAGAATGCATTGCAAACAAAATTCTATTGTGTTTGTTTATTTACGAGATGGGAACATGCAGGACCAAAATCCTGGGGGTATCACCTTCGAAATGAGTAATCCTTAAACTCTGTCTAATTTGGCAAAGAAATGAAATTCAATCGAATATTCACGCCCCCATAATTTTAGTGGGTGTGGCTGAAGGATAAAATACACAACTTAATCGAAATCCTTAAAGTCACACCTTCAAAATGAGTGGTCAATCATTAAAATCGACAGCCGTTTGCCATTTAAATCAATTGTTGAATTTTAGTGGTTGAAACAGAAACAGAAACAGAAAAGTGGTTCAAAAAAAATCCTACTGAAATTCGCTATGAAAAATCGGATGAAGTACCAGGCGCCCATAATCAGCAAAATAGCAGTAGGTATCCGCAGAAATTTTAAATTTTTTTTCAACTTATTATTGAGATTGCGAGGCAACGGCTGGACGGATTCTAACGGTTGATGGCTCATTTTGTAGGGTAACGCTGCGGGATTTAGGGAAAAAATGTTTTGTTGTTGTGGCGCCACGCCTACTAATACAAAAACGTCATTTTAAAATTCACGCCCCCATAATTTTGGTGGGCGTGGCTGAAGGACAAAATACATAATTTTATCGAAATCCCTAAATCCGCACCTTCAAAATGAGTGGTCAATCATTGAAATCGGTGCATCCGTTTGCCCACAATCATTTATTTCATTTTGGTGGTTAAATCCACTAAAAAAAATCAAATTCGCTATGAAAAATCGGCTGAAGTACCAGGCGCCCATAATCAGGAAATTAGCAGTAGGTATCCGCAGAAATTTTTAATTTTTTTTTCAATTTATTATTTTGATTGCGAGGCAACGGCTGGACGGATTCTAACGGTTGATGGCTCATTTTGTAGGGTAACGCTGCGGGATTTAGGGAAAAAATGTTTTGTTGTTGTGGCGCCACGCCTACTAATACAAAAACGTCATTTTAAAATTCACGCCCCCATAATTTTGGTGGGCGTGGCTGAAGGACAAAATACATAATTTTATCGGAATCCCTAAATCCGCACCTTCAAAATGAGTGGTCAATCATTGAAATCGGTGCATCCGTTTGCCCACAATCATTTATTTCATTTTGGTGGTTAAATCCACTAAAAAAAATCAAATTCGCTATGAAAAATCGGCTGAAGTACCAGGCGCCCATAATCAGCAAAATAGCAGTAGGTATCCGCAGAAATTTTAAATTTTTTTTTCAATTTATTATTTTGATTGCGAGGCAACGGCTGGACGGATTCTAACGGTTGATGGCTCATTTTGTAGGGTAACGCTGCGGGATTTAGGGAAAAAATGTTTTGTTGTTGTGGCGCCACGCCTACTAATACAAAAACGTCATTTTAAAATTCACGCCCCCATAATTTTGGTGGGCGTGGCTGAAGGACAAAATACATAATTTTATCGAAATCCCTAAATCCGCACCTTCAAAATGAGTGGTCAATCATTGAAATCGGTGCATCCGTTTGCCCACAATCATTTATTTCATTTTGGTGGTTAAATCCACTAAAAAAAATCAAATTCGCTATGAAAAATCGGCTGAAGTACCAGGCGCCCATAATCAGGAAATTAGCAGTAGGTATCCGCAGAAATTTTTAATTTTTTTTTCAATTTATTATTTTGATTGCGAGGCAACGGCTGGACGGATTCTAACGGTTGATGGCTCATTTTGTAGGGTAACGCTGCGGGATTTAGGGAAAAAATGTTTTGTTGTTGTGGCGCCACGCCTACTAATACAAAAACGTCATTTTAAAATTCACGCCCCCATAATTTTGGTGGGCGTGGCTGAAGGACAAAATACATAATTTTATCGGAATCCCTAAATCCGCACCTTCAAAATGAGTGGTCAATCATTGAAATCGGTGCATCCGTTTGCCCACAATCATTTATTTCATTTTGGTGGTTAAATCCACTAAAAAAAATCAAATTCGCTATGAAAAATCGGCTGAAGTACCAGGCGCCCATAATCAGCAAAATAGCAGTAGGTATCCGCAGAAATTTTAAATTTTTTTTCAACTTATTATTGAGATTGCGAGATAACGGCTGGACGGATTCTAACGGTTGATGGCTCATTTTGTAGGGTAACGCTGCGGGATTTAGGGAAAAAATGTTTTGTTGTTGTGGCGCCACGCCTACTAATACAAAAACGTCATTTTAAAATTCACGCCCCCATAATTTTGGTGGGCGTGGCTGAAGGACAAAATACATAATTTTATCGAAATCCCTAAATCCGCACCTTCAAAATGAGTGGTCAATCATTGAAATCGGTGCATCCGTTTGCCCACAATCATTTATTTCATTTTGGTGGTTAAATCCACTAAAAAAAATCAAATTCGCTATGAAAAATCGGCTGAAGTACCAGGCGCCCATAATCAGGAAATTAGCAGTAGGTATCCGCAGAAATTTTAAATTTTTTTTTCAATTTATTATTTTGATTGCGAGGCAACGGCTGGACGGATTCTAACGGTTGATGGCTCATTTTGTAGGGTAACGCTGCGGGATTTAGGGAAAAAATGTTTTGTTGTTGTGGCGCCACGCCTACCAACACAATGGCCTACAAATGCAATTTTAATGTAATTGCTCGTATACGACTGGGCCGATTTTGTTGATTGACGTCTCGTTTTAAAGGACAGAGGGCAGAGATGTCGACAAACATCAAACTACATACATACATACATACATGAAATAAAACAACCAAATTGCATTTATGTGGTATATTTTCATTTAGATTTTTATTGATTTTAGTTAATTTATATATTATTTATGTTTTCATGTATAATTTGCAGATTTTGTGATATTCTTTGTTGTCTCATTTGATACAATAATTTCTATAAGTAAATACAAATGTGGTAAGTGTAAGTTTGCAAGAATTTTTGCGCTTTCAATTGTTTTTTTTGTTCAAATGTTATTCAGCAAAGTGTATTTAATTTATTTATCGTTCTTTTATCTTTTAAAATTCCACTAGAGCGAGCGAGTTTACTAAGTCGGTTTGCGTTTCTAATGCTCTTTTTTTTCTTGTCTAATAATTTAATATCTTACGAGCTAGGGGGTTTCTTTTCTTAGATAAATTATACATAAAGAGTGTGAATCACATTCAAAGAAATTAAAGTAGCTACATAGATACAACTTATACAATAAAAAATAAATTTGAATTTTAACTCAAAACAAAATGGTACATTTTTTAGGGCAAAACAACAAAACAAAGGAGGGCACAGCATTGGAAACAAAACATTTAACAAGAGGTTGCGCGGAGTGTGTGTATGTTAATGTTTTTGGGCCCATTTTACAGAGCATTCACTGGCCGCCATAAATAAGATTCGATTTACTTTTTTTTTGTAAACATTAAACAAGAAAAGGAGTTAAATTATATAAAAAGTTAACGTGCTCTTAAACCTATTTGTAAGACTACATATACATATAAAATACACATTTAGCCCCAAACAAAAATTGCGTTTGCTTTTTGAGATAAAAAAAAGAAGTTAGATCACACCGGAGACAGCCTTTTCGTAGGGCGTTCCCAGGGTGTCCCTTCGCCTGGGTAGCGTTCCACTTGCGGTTAACGGAGCCGATTCAGGACAGCCTAGACTCATTAGTAGTTCCACTAAGGCGGTAGTCTCTTCGACGCTGTAGTGTGGTGTTGGTATTCCACTGCCATTGGTTATCGCTGCTGATGAGGAGTTGGTTGAGGATGTTGAAGATGTGGTGCTAGTATTGCTGGAGTTCGTTTGAGCTGCTTTAAGCGACTTGGCGGTAGCTAGAGATTGGGCAGCGCGTGCATAGGCTAAGCAGGTACGTCCCTCGTGATCGGTGTGCTTGATGTTGGCGTGATTCTGTCAAAAAAGAAACCAAACTTGATATTGTATGGAAAACAAATTAAAAAGAAGAAGGCATTTTCAAAGATATAAAAACAAATATCATGCAGGACCTAAAAAATGATGTTTAGTTTGACAAATCGCAACTTACCCATATCAATAGCTGTGCGATAGCTAGATTGCCAATTGCACAGGCCAGCAAGAGTGGCGTTCGAACATCTCTGGGACTCACCGTGGAGTTTGTGACTTCATTGGTTGCATTCGCAAGGATGAAAACAATTGATTTCATGTCAGACCTGAAAGTTAAAAAGAGTTGTTTAACATTCCATCCGTCGATGGTGAATTTGCAAAGTTACCTTATCACCGCTTCGATCAATTGCTGGCCAGCGGTGGCATTTGAATTTTGATTGCACATTTGTAGGAATTCTTTAGCCTCGTACTTACTCCGAATCCATGACTCTTTATCCTCACGTATTGAGTTGGGTCGAGGCTTTTGCCGTTGTCGGGTATTAGCTTCCCAAACTGAATTCGCCAGACTATTGCCGATAGCTAGCATAACACTCAAATGTCCTGGACTGTTAACAAAAAAAAAATTAGCTTTTTTACTTCAAAACTCAAAAGAACTTACGGCCAGTCGTCTAAATCCAATGACCTCACTTTGGAGATGTGAGAACCGAGATTTCGATGAATTCCAGAGCACTCTATGCACATGAGCACTCCCAAATTAAGACTCGACCATTCGGGATCTGCAAAGAAAACATTTTCTTAACAACCACTCGACCAATAAAAAAAATAATACTTACTCGGCGCATCGCAATCAACACAAAAGCCATTCCCAGGCACCCGCGTCCTTATCGACGTCATACTCGCCATCTCACTCGATGTAGCGGGCTTCATTTTACTCGATTCAATACCCTGCAGAGACTTGAAAATCTCCTGTTCAATGGATGCAACCCACTCGTCTCGCTCTTCGCTGTTTGCTGCTTCAAAGTGCCACTGCTTGTTGTCTAGTGAGACGATGTAGAACTCATAGCCATCGGAATCGTCTACTTCTTGGTTTTTAACACCACTACTCTTCATTCGTCGGTGGCGCTTCTTGACGTTTGGTGTCTGGGCATCTAGCTTATTGCCACCCACTAGCACTTGTTGATTGCTGTCACTGGCTATGAAGGTCTGTGAATTGCTATTGCTCATTGCGATGCCCTCATCGCCAGACGTCTGTTGAGATGAATTCGATTTGCCAGGCTCCCACAACGTGTCAAAGGCGGTTAGAAGACCCTTCTCCGTAAATTTCTTACTATCCTTTACAATTGAAAGGCAGCCAATGCCTTCACTCAAGCCATTTTGAGCTGTTTTACCATTCGAGAGCATTGACGAGGTTAGAGCACTGTTGGTAATGATAGATTTAGAGCCACGAGGCTTCTGTCCCGGCACTTTTACTGTTACATATTGCAGAGGAATTTCCTTTCCGTGAACATCATCCATGTAATCATGAAGCGAAGGATGGTAAGTCAAGCGGCCGTCATCGCACAGCGTCACGTACTTTTTCTTCCATTCCTTGTTCAGCGACTTGCTGGAGCGCTTATAAAGATAACCCTGCTTGAGTGGAATTGACCTTCCACTACCGAGCTCGCCATTTTTAGACTTATCCTCTCCCTTTTTCGATGATGGGATGAAGAGGTTCGATCGTCGACGAGACTTACGACTTGTGGTTGGTGTGGAGGTGGGCGTTGGCAGATCTTTTCCACCGCCACTGCTGTTATCCTTCCCCGAATCCTTGCTTTGCGGCACCAGTGATAGAGGCGCTAAATTTTCCGCAGAAGGTACTGCAGAGTGATGCACAGTCACAGCACCAGCGGTAAACTTTGTCACGTTGTTATTTTCATTGGTTACCGTCACAAAGTGCTGCTGTTGCTGTTGCTGCGACTGATGGTGAGCAGGCTGTTGATGTGATGAAAGCGCCGCCCATTTATGTTGCTGCTGCTCGCTGTGCACAAAGTCCGCACTCATTCGCATCGGTATGTGATGCGACGAGGTGGACAGCACATGATGCCGATGCGGCAATGTTGCACCCGATGACTGAACAACAGATGGCGTCGAAGCTGAGAACCCATTTGCAGCCACAGCTGCATTGGAATGATGAAAGCTAGCTATACCAAGGCGAGTGCCCTGTGGTGTTGTGGGCCTTGAATTCACTGGTGGAACACAGGTGGTGATTCGTTGTTGCAGGATCTTTTGACACGCTATCAAAAGAGAGGACCAATATTAAAGATTTGAATTACAGCAAAATGTCTTTTCTAAAAAGAAAAAATTGGCATTGGCTTAAATTACTCACCATCCTGAAACACACGTTCCACATTAAGGCCGTAGGTGGCACACGTTTCATAATATGAGCACCGCTTCAAGTCATTAGCAAGCTTTCTAGCTCTTGAATCATCTATCACACGGGGATTTCGTTCACTGATTGCATCTGCAAGGACAAAGGAGTTCAAGTAAAAACAAATTTCACAAAATCCATTTAAATTGCAAAATGAACTACTCACCTTGTGTTCCAACTAAGATAATTGGAATATCTTGACTATTGCGAAAATGCGCCATTTTGGTATAATAACTGTACACAGCGTTAAAGCTAGCCTCGCTCTCCAAACTAAATACAAAGATAACAGCATCAACCCAAGCCGCAAACTGTATGGATGAAACAAATTAAAGGAAAAGAAAAATTAGCAAAA
Organism: Portevinia maculata; assembly: GCA_949715645.1. Taxonomy (NCBI): domain Eukaryota; kingdom Metazoa; phylum Arthropoda; class Insecta; order Diptera; family Syrphidae; genus Portevinia; species Portevinia maculata. The sequence continues at coordinate 3,810,418 of OX454528.1, read as the reverse complement.
TGATTTAGTCCTTGACAGTACATATATGTATATATTTCTTTTATTATTCTGTGTTTTTGATTCCAAAATAATGCCACCAACTGAGATGCGGTCCTTGAAAAGTTGCTGTTGTTGTTTTAAGTTAAATTCTCCCCATTTTAAATGCCTTTTTAAATATATCCCAAACCAAGGAACAAAAGGATAATTGTTTTAGCCTCTGTACGTGGTGTGTTTACCTTGCGTGTGCACCCCTTTCAGTATGTGTTCTAGTGTATAAGGATAATGAACTCGCGATTTTAGTCCTCAAGTCAATGCGCAGGCAGATTTTTTTTTTAGCGAAACATCACCAAATTGCACCGAGTCCTTGAAATCCGTTTTTCTTCCCTTGAAATGGGAACACACAAAAACTTTGTTTGGTGTTAGCGAGAAGTCACTTGAAGGGTTCGAAAGATTCAAAGAATATTCGTCTCTGTTTTGAAGAATTGTTTCCCATAAAGGGGAATGGGGAGAAAATGGTTATCGATTATTTGATTTCGCAGTGTAAAATCTACATCGTCCTATGCGGGACGAAAACCAACGATGAACTGAACTTTGTGTTTGGCAATGCAGAGCTGTCCTGGCCCTCAGTTGTCATGGATTTCATCGCACTGCCGGTTGGTTTGGTAGTGTGCTTTGTGCGACGGATGTTGTTGCTGTATTTGCATGCACCCTTGTCGAACAAATGACGAATGAGTGCCATAGCTGCCCACTTTTAACGCCTCATTTGCCTTGCGGCAGGGTCTGTTTTTGAAATCATCAGAGGAACACAGACACACTCGCAGCGTGTGGCATTTACTCGAAATTAAATTCGGTCGGCGTATGTTGCGAAAGCCGCCATATTTGCATACAACGGTACGGGACAGACGGTCTCAAGTACACGTGGAGCGTTGTTGTACATACAAATCATAAAATCCACCACCCCCTCAATGTGCGGTTATCTGTCATCTTTCTCTGTCACACTGCAATGCCGTGTCACTGTCATTCACAAAACGAACTGCGGCTAACTTCGGAGTGATTTATTTTTCGAATAATTTTTAAAATAGGAAAAAGCCTTGCATTATGCTTTGACAATACCCTCTGCCGCGCAACGCGTCCCCGACACAACAGCTACTGACACTGACTTGACTGCCATGTTGGACCATCAGTCAACTGAAAGCACAGAGCGTGGTAGTGGTAGTTGATAGCAGTCGTAGACAGATGTAGGAGGGTGGACGAGTTTACAACAATCCTTGAGAGATTTTCTCCGGGCTCGGCAGGTTGTTTAATAGGTGAATAGAAGTGGAAGTGAATGATAACTTCTTGTAATGCCGTTTTAGCAGAAAAATTGCCGGCAAGGACTTTTTTTCTTAATATCCTGAAAGCCTGAATGTTGAACCTTGAAGTGTGACAAATTACAGGAGATGAGTGTGTTTTTCCTCGACATTTCGAAGTATAGATAGCATGGCAATAGTAAGAGCGAATGCAGATGCATGTCGCTTTGAGTGTGCTATTATTATGAAAGAGGTAGGCACTTGTATCTTTGAAATAAGTGTTGCAGAAGTGCGACGGCTTTTCCACAGACAAGGAAGAAAATAATTACAAAGACTACCATGCATAGGAATATCCAGCGCAATAAGAACAAGAGTTGGTGACTTGGGTTGAGGGCAGTTCTTAATCTGCTACCGCTGGATCAGCTGCCAAAAGTTCAGTGACAAAAGCCGATTAGACAAACAAAAAGGGGAAACCTGAAGGCATGCACAGATTTTGAAAAAAGATTGTAGAAAACGATGTTAGCTCCGGCTTCATAGTTTGTTGCTTCTTTCCGAGAGGAAAGTGATCCCCAGTCGAGTCAGCCAACCCATGGATTTGCATGCACACTTGTGGGAGAGTTTCAAGATGTTTAATGTGTCGCTAGGCTCACCTGGATGTTAAAATTAACACGATCATATAAATGGAATAACAGCAGCATTTAGTTGGCCTCAGTAAAAATTGATCTGAAACCGAAGTTTATTCAAGTTTATTGGTCCATTAGGAAACCGGTTAAGTGGGAGAGTTACATATATATTTCACCCCTTCTGATCTGGCTACAATTTATAAGGCGTTTATTCGTCCGAAACTCGAGTACAACGCTCATATCTGGTCCGGTGCACCAATAACTTATTTGGAGCTACTTGACAGGATCCAAAAACGCGCGATAAAACTCATTGGCGACCGAGACATCGCAAGATCGATTAACTCTCTTAGTCATCGTCGTAATGTCTCCTGCCTTTCGTTATTTTATCGTTATTTCCACCATAAGTGCTCAAACGAAATAGCCAGTTGCTTTCCTCCCCTTGAATATTTCAACCGCAATACCCGCCATGCAAGGAATGCTCATCAGTTCACCCTCAAGCCTGTGTTCGGACGTACAGTGAAGTTCAAAGAATCTTTCCTCAGCCGTACAACACGAATGTGGAATACTCTTCCACGCATTGTTTTTCCTTCACATTATAACCTACGAACATTCAAAACCAATGTGCATCGGCATCTCTCCTTTTCTTCTCACCCTAATTTCCTTAACGCCCGCGCTGTGTAGCTAATACATTATAAGGGTCACAACAAATCCCTTTAGTGCGCGCTTATAAAAAAAAAGAAGTTATGATTCCTTTAATTCTGAACATAACTTCAGTGATAAGGAAGAACAAGATCCTAACTTCTATTCCTTCGAAACACCGAATTTCAATCTTATATAAAAATTACTTGTTGTTTGTGTGTGTCCTTTATAGACTCACGAACCACTCGACGGATTTTGATGAAATTTTGTGAGTGTGTACTTCATGGTGGTTGGATTAATCTTTACGATTGACGCTGGCGTTAGAAATTAACGAAATGTAAAAAGAACAGAGAAGTGAGTTTCCAAGTAAGAAATAGAAAACAAGATTATATTGTCAAAAAAAAAATAACAATTTAAATTATGTAAGAATCAAAGTCAATATTGATTAAGTCTGACTCCACTCTTCATAACTTCATCGCAATATAAATAGAATTGACACTATGCCAAGTCTTAGCTTAGACAAAAGAACAAAATTTAAAAGAATTGAATAGCATTGGCACCGCCCAGTATTAGATAACGCAAGCGTGCAACCAAACGCAAAAGAACTGAGAGCAAAGCTGAAAACGATGAGCAGGGCACACAGCGAAACGAGTTGGACCAACAACGCACTTCACTCAGATGGAAGTCAGTGTTAAAGATGCATGTGAGAATTGGATACAGTAGAAAGGCATCAAAACACCGACTCTAAGTGAATTTGCTAAATCCCATTAACACAAGAAGCTGTTTGATTCAAACAAGTAAGCTGACATAGGCGCCTGCCAGGCAACTAGCCCCTACCCTTAGCGGAGCACTGAAGTTGCGTGAGCGGGCCTAACCATGCGGAGAAAAGAGTTAAATCCCTTTAACCCACGAAGCGGGCCACCCAAACTCTTTTGATTCAAACAAGCAAGCTGACATAGGCACCTGCCAGACAACGAAACAACGCTCGCCTGAGCAAAATCACCACAAGTAACTCTACGAACATTATAGTCAACGTCATAGCAAACTTTATTCTGATGCTACTCGTATATTCATGAAAAAGTTTTGGGCCGACATTTTTTCACCAATTAACATGCAATGTCAACAAAAACCTTTACCCGGACAAACTGCATTAAGGCTTCTCTCGTAAATCCTCTATATTCCATACATAACATAACATACACTGCCAACATCCACACAAGACTCTCCTCCGGAAACTATATATACAGAAATTTCATTAACCAACCCCCTGAACCACGCTCACACTTAAAACTGCTATCACATGAGGCAGGGATGGTACTAGTAGGTATTCGCCGTACAATGGGGGATTAAACAAAATCATGCAGCAACTGAACCACTTTGTTGGAAATGTTGTTGGCATACAATTTCGCCTAAAGGTTGAGCTGGTGGGGTTATGCAAAAAACAAGAGAAAGGCGCAACAGAAAAGTTGATAAAATTAATTTTCTACAAAACCGCGACAGGGGAGATCTGACATATGTAGAAACCAAACATCTACCACTACATACATAATACAACAATGCATAATCAAAATTGAGTGCTGCCCAAAAAACTCTTCTTTTTTTATTATATTATTGCACCACACACTGCGAAGATTTAGGAGCAAATCAATTTCCGCGTAGTGAACTATTTTTATTGCAAGCAACTGCAATAAATCCTTTTGTTGCAAGATCAACATAGGAGCACCGACAAAAGTATTGTATAGAGTCGAGCGTTAATCATCAAGGATTACAATTTTCAAAAATTTCCAACCACAGGGCACAAGGGGAGAGAGAATACCATTGTCCATCCATATCGGTAGGAAAGGATATTTTTTGATAAAAGATGGAGATGGATTCTGAGTTTCTATTGATGCTTTATTGACATCGCGTGTCTGAAAAGGCGTGTGTGTGTGGCTAATGCTGTTTTCCTACGTCCTATGGGCTGACATGTCTTACGATGACACAGTTTGAGTTGGAGTTATGCTAAATGTTCATTCAATTTATTTGGCAGGGGATGTTATAAGTTACACTTATGTATGTCAAATGTGACAGGACCTGTGGTGGGTGGGTCATTCAATTCAAAATTTAAATTTATTACACCAATATCAAAAGTTCCTAGAACTAAAATGTACACCCCTATCGTGGAATCCGTCGGGGGAACGATCCGCTAATAGTGAACAATTTGCATCGTGCAATCCGCAGACGTGAACCATCCACATGTCGGTAACGTGAATTATTTTATTTTATTTTCACTGAATTTCATTTTTACAAAACAAATGTGTTTGAAATGAGCTGTCACAATTGAATTTTGAATAGTGGTCGGTAAGGGAGAGTATCCGACGGATCCCACGATAGCAATTTTCTGTTCACGTGAATCGAATAAGTTAAGTGAATCTCATATCCGACGGATTCCACGATAGGGGTGATAATTTAAATTGGAAGCTGGCAATTGCGCTTAAAGAGCGACTTGTATTTTATGAATTTGTTTAAAATTGTTAAAGGCAATAAATTTGCTAAAAATTAACACTAAGCAGTATACCAAAACCGACACAACTGTCCACTGTCTAATTTCCAGCACGAAACCAGTTATCCATTTAAATCCCACCCCACCCCCTAATCTGAGACCTAATGAATAGCTTTCTGAATAAGCAAAATCCCCTACCGATTAGCCACCACCACCAACATCGTAGTTGTCACGCAATTTCGCTGGTGTAATTTGTTTAAATTTTTTGCATTTTATCGCATTAGTTTTGCTGAAACAAAATTTGCATATCGATTTCATGGCAAATTTACCATAATAATTGGTTTATTTGTTTAGGAAATGTCCACCAAATGGGCTGTCATTAAAGAGATGAATTATTAAAAAGATCCCTGTTGATGTTCTCTTTGGAAAAAAAGTCGTGTCATTCAAAAACACGGTAGAACATAATATTTACAAAACAACAAAATTCCATGTATAACCAGGTGGTGTGGGCAGTAGGAACGGAAATTAAATTGCACCAGTTTGACCTGAAAATCAGGCTGATGGCATGTTATTTTTGTTTGCGGCGTTGTGTCATTGCACCCCCCTCATCATCTTATTGTTGTCGTTGAATATGAAGGAGTTTTATCGTTTTGCGCTGTTCATGTGGAGTGCAATCGTGTTATTACAATTTACTTCAGGGGTGGCTGGCCATTGTTTTATACATCCTTTTTTGGCTTTTTACATATTTGGGTATTTATCTGGCTATTTATTTGCCGGGGAATAAGGACTACTGATAAAAGGGGGCGGTAGGTTTTTTTATTCCTAGCAAGTAGAGTGGTGCACCTTGGGGTAATAAAAGCCGTGTTTCGGTGCTAAGTGTATACCCAGCTCAGCATAATTTTACACGTAAACAATAACAAAAAGGAGTGCTGAAGATAAAGAGGTCAGAGGTCGAGGACTGAGACGAAGTGAACATAGAGTGTTGATGCCATGGAGCGACTAGATGGCGGTAAAATAAGTTGGGAGCTCGTCGATTAAACAAAAAAAATCCTCGTTTCAAAGAAAATTAAAAAAAAAAAAAAAATTGCCTAAAATTCCCAAAAACATTGCAATCCAAATCGCACTCTTTTAAAGTACAAACACTGCGAACACATCCTTAAAAATGAAAAGTGAATACAGAATACGATCTAGGCGCTTTATTTGTAAAATTATGCTGAGCTGGGTATACACTAGCATCGAAACACGGCTAAAGTAAGTTTCCAGTGGATGAGATTAAATCTTAATTTTTTGGCGGGTCCGCAACGTTTGATGAATTGAGATGCTTCGAAATGTGTGGAAATATTTCGTATTTTTTTTTGTGTTGGTACTCAAAACCCCTTAATACATTTTTTTAGATCGCACAGAAAACTGAGGTTTGTTCACCAAACAGTCGAAACCTCAAAAAACGAAATTATCAACATTTTACAATTTTCGAAATCTTTTGGTGGTAGTTTTAGTTTTTTTTTTATAATACACACGCAATAAAGGGATTTGTTGGGACCATTCCCTTATAATGTAATAGCTACACAACGCGGGCGTTAAGGAAATTAGGGCGAGAAGAAAAGGAGAGATGCTGATGCACGTTGGTTTTGAATGTTTGTAGGTTATAATGTGAAGGAAAACAATGCGTGGAAGAGTATTCCACATTATTCGTGTTGTATGGCTGAGGAAAGATTCTTTGAACTTCACTGTACCTCCGAACACAGGCTTGGGGGTGAACTGATGAGCATTCCTTGCGGTTGAAATGTTCAAGGGGAGGAATGCAACTGGCGATTTCGTTTGAGCACTTATGGTGAAAATAACGAAAGGCAGGAGACATTACGACGATGACTAAGAGAGTCAATCTCGAGTATGTTCTCGTACATCGTAGGTACAGTTGTCGAAGCAAACATACCCATTCGAAATATTCATCACTTTTCACACAGCCCGTCCTTACTTGGCTGCGGGGCATACAAACATAGACAGACATGGAAGAGACGACCAACTGGCTTCACTCGGGTCATAATGTTACAGGGTGAGCCAAATAAGACCAACCAATGGTTAAACACGAATAACTTTTTCATTTATAAACAACCAAAATGTTGATTGTGGGGGCTCCGAAAATCCAAGGGCAACACACCAGCATCAGCAGTTACACCCATTCAAATGCACTGTTTGGTGCGGTGTTATGGCCGAAAAAGTTATCGGCCCATCTTTCTTCGAGAATGAAGTTGAAACGCCAGAAACGATTTCCGGGGCTTCTTACAGAACAATGATCGACAACTTATTGTGGCCAGTATCCTAATTTGTGGTACCAACAAGATGGAACGACTGCGCACACTGCTAGGCAAGCTATGGAACTGCTGCGTTTCATTTTTGGCGTACGTTTGATTTCAAAAAATTCCGATTTCCCTTGGCCACTTCGTTCACCAGATTTAACTGCGCCCTGATGTCATATTTCGTACAGTGCCTTAATTTCCATAAAACGTATTTAATATATAAAAAAAAATAATTAAAACAAATGATTTGATATTACTAAAGTTATACGTGTTTAACATTGGTAGGTCTTATTTGGCTCACCCTGTATTTTTTTAATTGTCGACTATTGTGCAGAATTTTTATCGAGTGCTACGATGGAATTTGTAGAGACAGCATCTACGGATTTTATCGCAACTTGACTGTCTGAGAATTCACGTCTCTCTTCAACCTTCTTTTATCGCCATAATTTCCGCCTAGAGATAGGATAGTTATTTTGTGCTTGACTGTAGTTTCCCGACGGGTGGCGTCCATTTGGAATTTGCAGGACTTTTGGGAAACAAGAGAAACTGGAGCGGGTATTGGTGTCTTACTTCTTCTTCTTACTTTACGACGAGGTTATGATCACGTTTAGAGGGATCAGAACCGTCCCACTTTACTACGTCCCTAATGAACCGCCGGTTCGACCTCAACAAATAACTGCAGGCCTCCTGGTTTCGGATCACTTTATCAATGAAGGCCAATCAAATGCTGGTGTTGTTGCATTTGCGTGATTCAGGAATTTTTCGGCCTGCTTTCTACGATTTCGAGACGTACATATGCTCCCTCCATTGGTTGTTGTTTGATCGACCTTTTAAAACACCGGTGATCTCCAGTCAGATGTTAAAAGTGTCGCTGGGCTCACTTGTATGTTGAAATTGCCTAGATGGGATTTTTTCCCTTAGTCGCCTTTTACGACAAGCGCTGTTTGGGGAGCTGCAGTGATATTCTAAGTGCGTCCCTCACGGGAAGACTCACAAGCAAACTTAAATGTACGAAATAACGGCGACTTACGCTCCTTTTACGAAAAAGAGTGACTCGAAGAACGATTTCGATCGCACATACAACTGAGATTTGAGTGAGGGAGAATCAAAGAACGATTCTAGAGCGAACTCCGTATATGGAGTATAGGGCCTATGGGCGACTTAAGTCTATTTGACGAGTGGCTGCAAGCAACACATGTAGGTACTTGTAATCAAATTATCGTTAAAACAGCAGATAGCATTTAATTTGTAGCGCAAAGAGTCAACGTCAAGGAAACGTTAAACATTCATGAGATTTCGAGCATCTTCTTTGAGAGTTATTGTGTAATCTCGTTACTTAAATACCACAATTCAATCTGACTGCCACGAGACTTTCTTTTTTATGCTGCTGGATTAAAATTTGCTGTAAGGATTCAAGTACAATCAAATGTTTTACGCCTCCTTTCATCCTTAGTACAACCAATGCTTTATTATTTATACAAATACAAATCTCAGGGCAAAAGCATGAATATGTTTCCTTACGAAGGCACTCATTCTCAATCCGACTTCATAAACAGAACACACATAAAACGTCTGTGTACGAGAATATAATTTTCCGTTGAGCGAAAACAGAAAAAAAGAAACGCAAACTTACTTTTATACAATCACGCGCTGTTTGTTTGTTTTTTCAGGATAAAAACTTCCATCCAACAAGCGAATACCGCCAGCATGAATAAGGTTTTTTTTTTCTTTTGCTTTGAAGTTAATACTGCCACTCTCCGAAAAACTTTGCCTAAAGGTTTTTGTGTCTTGTGTTTGATTTACCATGCATCTGACATTAGTGGAAATTCCTTTGAAAATAAGCCACGACTACTAAATATGAAATCAAATTGAAAGCACAAAAAATAAAGGAAACTAAATACTAATGTAATTTAATACGCTGCCATAAAATGTAGGCTAACCAAATCATAGAGTTTGCGTTTACTTTTAACCCCCTTAAATACAGTGGGAGTGGGTCACTGTGGCGCCGAACAGGAAAAACCCATTTTCTTTATTACAGGAGCGGGTGACGTCGTCGAATAAGAAAAGAAATAGTAAAAACTTTAATTGCGTGTTTGCAGGGTGTTAAACAGTGTTCCAGCCTTCGTAAGAAATTCCCTTTTCTAAGCACATTCAACTTGGAATTGTGTGTTATTCGTTTTATTACAAGCGTAGTTCTAATTCATAATTGAAAATGTTTAATTCAAGGTTATTATGTTAATTTGATGAAAAAGGTAGGCGAAGACTTGAATAAGGTTAAAAGGTTACACGAGTGGCAAAATGCAATGTGTGTTTCGTGTTAAATATAATAAAACGCTGCACGAGATCCTGTTGAAAGGAATGTAGGTAACTAATCACTGGCTATCTGGAAATATAGGAGATGTCCAACATATCTTAGAGATGATCTTCTTCTGCAGGGTTTTCCAAAAAGAGGTCTCATTTTTTCAGAAAACATGTATTTTTTTTTAGATATGTGATTTGATTTTTATTTTAATTAATAAATGGTGAGGTTAAAAAGGGGTGTTCCACCGCGTACAGAACTTGATACAAAAACGGGTCAATCGCTATAACTGGGGAGCCAATTGAATGAAAAGGAACAACCTAAACACTTTTCCCTAAAAAACATAAAATTTCCCTGCAGAATTCGATAAGCTTGCTGTAGTTTGTACAACCAAATTTCTCTATGCCATTTTCCTAAAAATCTCCTACGATTCCCCGATATTCTCTCACACTCACACAGTACATATGCTATGTCTTCCTTGGCCACAGAATCTGCACGTTTTGTGTCAACCAGTATTAGGCGTTTCGCATGCTTCCTCCGAAGACAGTGCCCCGAAAAGACTCGGCCAGAAAACTTCTCTCAGGTTTTTCGCCATTTGGCAAAGATACGACGCTACTGATGTTCGATAGGTTTAAGTTCTTACGTCAACTGAGCATTATAGGGTCTTTATGGTCCAAGTCTTTATGTGAAATTCGATTGAGTGTCGCTTTTGATACTGCCCAATTCCAGAGACCGAAGAAGTGAAATTGTTTTGTCCAAAACAGCGAACATTTCTGATCCCGCTTATCAATACAGTGAACTCTCACTTATATGAACTTATGATTGTTGGGCCAGTTCATATAACCGAAAAGTTCATATATGGAAACCATTCAAAGGAACCAACGCTGCAGGCGGACCAGTAGGGATGCAGTTAAGTGGGAGATTTTGATCTTTTTAATCCTGAATGTACCTAAGTTTCATATACATACATATATGAACTCGTAGTACATTAAATAGAGGACCAGTTCATATAATTAAATTCCAGTACATAAATTCGCCGCTTCATATATTGGAATAGGTTATATAACCAAAGGTATATACAGATGGAACACTCTTCATTGCTCAGCGAGAAGGTACTTCAACGTTGACCGAGAAAACTTTGTTTTGCAAAATGTTCATTATGAATTTTAACAATTTCAATACGTTGTCAAAGTGTGTACCGTTTCATTTTTATTAATGGCAGTTTTTATATTTTATCTGTCAAAAAAATGACGCAGGCACGTTTGTAAACAGATAAGAAAATAGCGGGTTATTTAAAATGAAACTTATTGGAAAACCCAGGGGTGAAATCGGCTAAGGTGATAGTGGATTGTCGGTTTTTTTGATAGCCGTTTTTGATTGTCAACTATTCGTTGCTCTGTGTAAATCGATCACTAAAAACATATTCATTATTGGCAGCACATGTTTTCTGAAATGGTACTTCCTTACCGACACTGTCATTTCGAGCAGGTGGTGCCTATTCGAAGTTCCTGCACATAATTTGCCAACTACTATTTGTTTAGGTATTCAATTGCCTTGTTTTTAAATGTTAACAATCAAAAATTCAGCATCAATTCGATTTAAACATCAGAATCAAACATTTGATAAACTAGAAATAAGACTCGAATTTGGAATCAATTGAAGGATGTAAATATGTTGATCTCATTTTAAGTGGCAAATCAAACAGGAAAATAACTATTAACGTTTTGTGCGTATATGTAACAAAAATTATCAACACCTAAATAGCTGTCGCATCAAATCGACAGCAGAAAGCGATTGTCAATTTGATAATCACCTTACATGGCGCAAAAACAATGATTTTGATTGATAACGATTATCAACTATCACCTTAGCCGATTACACCCCAGTAGTTGGATCTGGATTAGACGAAAGATAATATCCAACTTATATCTGTATCTATAATTCTCCACCGGTTAGACCTCAAAAAGTGTATCGGCACACCTACCGGTAAACTAATTGCAGATTTTTTTGCATTTGTGAGATTCAGCAGTTATAAGGCCCTTTTCTATCTATCTCAGTGATGACAAAAACATCAAAAACGCATTTTAATACATTTAAGTTTCAGTTGAATCACACACGAATGTAAACCTTTCCCTTCGATAGCACATACACGAACGTAAACAAGTTAATGTGCTTTGTTTCTAAGCAAACTGAACCCTGTTGCAGAGTTTTATGGCTACGAACATTAAGAAACTTCCGGCTTGAACGTCAAAGTCAAATAACCAATTAAAGCAAAAAAAAAAGAAACAATAAAATTCCTTATTGGCACTCACCTGCATCTCTGGAGCACCACCTTCATCTCGTATCAACAGCAAATAACTTTGATTGTCAATAAATACCTCCTTCTTAAATCGCCCACCTTCTGGTGATTCTTCTTGCATATAGGAACCAGTTAAATAGCGATGCACCAAGGCCGATTTGCCAGAGCTCAATGACCCTACAATGCCCAGTCGTAGATCCGGAACGGATCGTGATATTGTCCATTCCTGACTGTTGACAAACGAATCTGAAAGAATAAATTAAGAAATTAAATTAAAAAAAAACCATTGATTAGCCAATCCCGTTTTTACGGAATACCATCACGAATCAGAAAAGCTTCCCTTTCAGAAAATAAATAAATAATACGAGTACAATAAACATTATCAAACTACTCAAAATCAAAATTAATAAGTTATTCACAACTCAGTGGTAACTGAAAAGAATACTCAATGGAAGACTCGTTGTAAAGGTACGGCTCCATTTTGATTCACACCTTGTTGCGACATGACATAACTATCGTGCCCGTCCATTTTATTACTTGTCTATTCTAAGTTAAAAAGAGTCCATGACGATTGCACAATCGATGACTAGTTGTGACTTTTCTAACAAACCAGATCGAATCAAAAAGTTCTTCCATTCTAACCCTGTCACCTTTCTTCCAAGAAGTCATTAACATTTTTATGAAAATATCTATACAAAAAAAAATCCTGAATCTCCTAGTTAGCTACTTATATGAGTATGACTGACAGGACATGTCACCTATCATAGGTTACAACATAAAAATCTCAAGTGGATCACATGAGGAGGCTTATAAAGATTTTATTTTCTTTTTGACACACAAACCAGTCCTTGTACTCGTGATTAGCATTACCTGCGTTAAGGAATATTTGCAAGTGAGCTGGACTGGTTAACTTGTTGTCGACATAGCCTCATTGTCACCTTGAAGAAAAAAAAAATCAAGCAGAAAAGAACAACCGAAGATATATTGCAACATTTTCTGATGGACAAACATGTGATTGACAGGATAATGGTCGCATAAGACATAAAAGACTATTAAAGGGGCGAGAAATTGTGATTTTCGTTGGCATTCTTTTGAAGAATGATTTTAAATATGCGTTACGAGGTGGACACATTTCATGTTGTTTTTCAAGTTCGACCAATGAAACCAAATTCAAGTCCAACAGTTAAAAAAACACATTCATGTATTATTGCATTCGAATTAGGCTGTGTGTCAATTGCCTCTAAATTTTATTTATTTACCAGCACTAAAGGGATTGTTAGTACACTGATAATGTAGATATGTTTATTTTAAGTTACATAGTGTGGGCATTAAGGAAATGGGGATGACAGAGGAGACACCGATGCACGTTGGTTTTAAATGTTTGTAAATTATAATGGGTAGGAAGAACAGAGCGTTATGACATTAGTGTGGTGAATATAGACATCACTATTTAAGCCTGCTCTGGAGCTGTACAAAATTATATCCTGTAGCTAATTTTTGAAATTTGTCTTTGCTCTTGAAGGAACTCCTTCAGGTCAATTAAAAACAAGTTATCACGGGTAAAGGAGGAGAGTCATCCCAGTGGGGATTCATGGAGTAAACCTTGGTAATTATTCTCTAATCTAAATGTGGAACAGCGAACGCCGATGGATGCGGGGCCAAGAGTGTGCTCAGTCGTAAGTTTGCAAATTTTGGATAACTTGACTTCAAGATAACTTTCCTGTGGTTAAACGTGTCTGCCACAGGCGACCTACTATCCCCTTTACTCATGGGAATCATAATTTTATTTTATTTTTTGTCGAGGTGTGTGAGACTTTCTGCACTGGAGCACTCAGACTCAATACTGGTCCATTGTACTACCAGGCAGACACACCACATTTTACTGTGAGAATTTACTCGTTTTCCTAAGAAAAACGAGAAGGCGCTTCAATGGTAAGGAGCTTAGGTTTACAGCACTCACCATATCCGCACCAAATACCTGCCACCTGATACGAGCAAAAGCAGGACAATCACAGAGGAAATGTTCCGCAGTGTCGTCGCTTTCTCCACAGGCTTCGCAGTAGGTGGTATCGCTTAGGCCTAGCACCTTAAGGTGTTTTGCAAAAGCGTAGTGTCCCGTAAGAACGCCAGTAGTCTGTCTGCAGTCTTTTCTGTTGAGAGACAACAAGAATGCCGCGGATTTCCTACAGACGTCGGGGAGAATTAGCTTAGTCTGTCTGCACCCTGGAGAGCCATGCCAACGTCGATTGTGTTCATAGGAAACCCAACCGTCAATGGAAGCCCTAACCGAGGACGCAGACAGACAAAATGCTGGTTCAGGTCCTGAGAAGTCCCCCTCTGAGCCCTGTCAAGCAAGTCCATCGGAGATCTCATTTCCCGTGATCCCGTTATGACCCGGGACCCAGACAAGTTTAAGTGAATTCAGACTTCCGACCGAATTCAGAGATATCTTGCATTTACGTACTATTTTGGAGGTAGTTAAGGGTTTGAGTAAGACCTTAAGCGCAGCCTAACTGTCGCTACAGACGCAGATACTTCGCCCCCTCCACCTGTTCCTCGTAACATAGTCCATGGCCATTAGGATAGCATATGCCTCTGTTTGGAAGACTGACGCATATTTGCCTAATGGGAAGAAAAGTCTAACGTTGTCGCTCTCCACGAAGACACCAGCACCAGATCATTGATCGGTTTTGGAGCCATCCGTGAAGATTCGACTGCATTCCCTTCCAGGTTCAGAGTCCGGCCAGAGCCAGTCCTGAACGCGAGGAAAGTCGACTTCGTAGTTGCGCTTTAGCCGAAGTTCCGATGTCATCGCATCAGACGGCATATCCATAAGACAGGGAATCATAATAGATCCACATTATAAAATAGGGAATGATACCTCTAAAACTGCTTCACCAACTAGGGATGTTTCAGAACAGACATGGCATCTGCCACTCGGGCGGAGCCATTAATCAATCATTTCCGATAGGGGGCACTAGTCTTTTTTTTAGAGACTCTATCGAGTCGGCTAGGCTCGTACCGATTGGTCGCCCTGGATCGTTTGCTCGTCGTTTGGGAAAGGGCCCTAATCAGGCTCAATTACACCGATAAGCTTAATCCTCATTTGAGGAGCGCATCAGCACGTTTAAGTTGCTGCAGTCAAACCTACATCATGCTAAGGGTGCGTCCAAGATTCGACTAACCATTGGATCAGAGAAATAATGCTGGAAGTTCTAATAACAAACCTCCTAATTTGGAACAGTGTCGGTGTCTGCGACGGCAGTCAAAGAATGCCCACAAGGAGGAGTACTCTCCCCCATTTTGGGGTCATTAGTCACTGACAGTATTTTAGTTTTAAACATTAAAGGGGCGGTGCGCACCTGCCCTACGGCCGCACTAGAGGCTTTGTTGGGCTTACATCCTCACATATGTTTATTAGAAAGACGGCTGCGACATGCGTGATTAAGTTGAAGCTATGGGGCCAATGATGTTCCGACACTGGACCCTAGAACTCTGGTCTGCTTTACGGACGGATCGAAAATGCAGTTCGGAGTCGGTGCTGGTGTCTTTGGATCCAACACCTAGATCTCAGGGAATTTGTCCCACTGTGTTCTAGGCTGAAGTCCATGCCATTGAGATTTGCACCAGGATAAACATTAAAAAAATACTTTCTGACACTATTATTCATTTTGCTAAACTAATTTAATTTTTGTTTTCATCAGACAACGTAACCAATAGTGGCGAAACCATGCAAAATTAAATAAAATTGATTTTTTGAAAAAGATTGGTTGGTGATTCTGTATTATTGCATTTTTCCAGCTGTCTATTGCATTGTCAATATTTTTAATTTCAAGAATTTGCAATTAATTCATGTACACAAACACTGTATCATTTGCAAATAATCATTTTAACGTTGGTTACTTGCGAGGTTATTTTTAAATCTGTCTTAAAACAAATTTGGGTATTTAAGTTATAACAAAATATAAAAATTAGAAATGAGAAATAGAGTTTTTAAAAAATGCCCAAGTTTATTTTTTAAAATGAAATACCTTTAATCTTACACAAATGTTCAAATATGACGTTAGCCTAACAATAGCTCCTTAATTGCCGCTTTCTGTCACAGACTACACCTTCTATAAATTGTAAATTGTGAAAATTTCCTGTGTGCGTACGAAAAAAACCAAATATATACATATATGTATTTCCTTTTCTTTGAAAGGAACTCATTATTGAAAATAATTATAAGTACGGCACATGTCAATGATTTTCTTCCAAAAAAAAGGACAATAATCAGAGCAAGAAAACAGGACAATGAATGTGTAAGGATATTCTAGAACGAGATTGCCAATTTCGATTATTCCACCCTCTGAAACATAAGAGACAAGTCGGAGCGAAGTAAGAAAAGAAGATGGTATTTCTGGAGATTAAAAAGGGAAATCGTCTCAACAAGGATCAATAAAAAGGCGCGCGCAGATGTTTTATTTTCTGCCTTTGCTCTAGTCGTATACCGTAGGTCAACATTTTCAAATAAATCCTAAACAAGTAGGATTTGTGGATCTATTTTTCCGCATACTGCTGCAAGGGCAACAAAATGACAGAGGATCTCAATAGTCTACATATATAAAGACAAAAAAGGACATTCTACATCTAATCGATTGACAATGCATTTATTTGAAAGCATATTTGCAACCCTTTAGCAACAAAATAAAATTAAGAAAACTATAAGCAAGTTACCCGAGAACACGACAAATTCAAATGCACAAAAGGATGCCTAAAGCAAGTACGACAATTGACCCCTTTCATGTCCTTACATGCCCATACATTTATACTTTACGATCAGTTAAAGAACAATTCAAGAGGTGGTGGTCAACCCCTTTTATTTTCTTATTCTAAAGTACAAAGGTACATCATTGCTAGTCTTCCTTTCCCAATTTTTTTTTTAACCAACTCACTCCCATTTTATGTCCTTGTTGCAATGACAGTGTAAAGTCCTTAATAAAAACTCATTTTTACATCGTATATTTTACCTTTTTTATCTGGCTACTACTTGAAGGACGTGAACGACGCACATTGACAACAATGGCACTGGTCAAGATGAGATCTATACCATGGGGAAAACTCAACCAGAAAAGGACATAAAATTTGACATTTATTTTCGTATTTGAAAGGACGGTTTGCGTCGTAACTTTTTTTTATGGACTGCTGATAGTTGATAGGTCTTTATTTGGGAGAAAATTACCAGTATCAATATCGTAAAAATTACGTTGCGTAACTGTGTTTTTTTTTGTTGACAGGATGTGGCGCAGTACACCCTTATTCCTGTCGTCGAAAGATGTTGTGGTTATTACTCATTTAGATGGTTTTTATGAGGCTTGTGCCTTACGTAGGTAAGGTTAGCTTGAAGTGGCTGCCTGCTTTATAAGCCAACACACTTTATCCAGGGTTCGTTATGATACCTCGTGGATCTAGGGGAACTTGAAACTAAGCTAAGTCTTTAAGATCATTAAGTTCGAAGGCCGGATAGAGCTTTCTTTTTTGGGGAAGAACAGGGCATGTACAGAGAAGGTGAAGTGGGGTCTCCCCTCGTCCTCCATCATGCAGGTCTCCAAAAATCGTTTGACTACACGCCAATACCTGAAGCGTGCTTGCCTATGAGACAGTGCCCAGTGATGGCACCTACAACCTAATATCCTAAAGAGATGATCGTCAGTTTAGGGCTACGAGACTATAGAGACTAGTTGAAGGGACCTTAGCGCAGCTGGGCTATCCGAAATATACGGATGTCCTTAGCGGATATCACGTTCCTCTTCAGCCATGATAGGACTTCTTTAGTTGCCATGATTTCAGCCAGGAACACGATACGATGACAAGGAGAAAGACACCTCCACTTACCCCCCCTAAACTAGTTTCTTATTCAACGGTGTAGAAGTGCGTCCTCCGTGAATGCATCATCCTCCCAGAATGATCTTGGAAATTCTTACCAAACTGTAATTGGGTTACGGTAGAGTCTATGCTTGTGGCTTAAGACAGAAAGGATATTTGATGAAGACGGGCATTTATCGTGCCAGTTAGATTAATCAAGCGATCGTCTTTTGTCCTAAAAATCAACACAAAGACATTTATCTGTTCTGTAAAAAAAAACTTTGTCAATGTCAACTCTACCACCCGACAAATGACTCGCTCTAGAGCTAATCCCTTCGACAAATTGCCGCAACAAATGCGTGAACAAGAACGTATTCATCACATTCTGGCATTTGACATATGCGCGCAAGATAAACAAATCGCAAACTATTTCTTTTTTGTTGATGCCCATGTAAAGGGATTAAATGACATATTTCCTTCTTTCTTGTGTATTGCATTGCCCACAGAATTAGATCACCTCAAGATTTTTGGTTGCACAACCTTGTTTTGGGACACACAGTCATGATGAATTAGGTTTCTATTTTCCTTATTCACCCGGTATAGTAGGTCCTACGCGTCTCACAAGGAATATGTAAATAAAAAACTATTTAGCTGGAGGATTAAATGACTCAGGAGTATTCATCTGCGGTGTACTTCGTGTTTGCTTTTCTACGTTATATGTTTTGGGAAAACTCTCATTATGCAATGAAAGGGGTTAGCAAGGGGTCAAGGATTGATGTCACTTCCCAGGAACAGATAAGAGTAGGTACGTAAAATGTACATATGACGAAACCGGTTTTTCCGTATCAAAATATTTGGTCAAAGTGATAGGCCTTTGTGTGAAAGTTCAATCCCAACTGTCGGAGATTATTGTTTTATCATGTTGATGGATTGATACATTTTAGGTCGAGAAAGTTGTCTCATTTGCACTCTACTCTGTCTTTATTTGACAGCTCCAAGGAACTGATTAATTAGTGACGAAGATAGAAAAAAAAAGAATCGTCCTCGATTAACGACAGCAGACTTCTTATTATGCAACAAGGCGTCTCACCTTTAATGGTAACTTCTCAATCTTCTTGTAGTTACTTTGTTATCGGATTTTTTTTTATTTCGCACGAGCGCCAATGATTCATGTAGTGCCAATAGCTGTGCTGCTATTGGCATCGAGTGTGGAGCACTACTTGTACAGCAAGAAACGACTTTTCCCCCCATGAAGTGTTGTGGGCTGAAAATTGGTCGTTTACACGTTGCCTTATTTGGTGAGGTTAAGTTTCAGTTTCGAGCAGAAACAAAATAAACAAATCTTCCTTCCATATACAGATTGTGGCGGTGTTTATTTATGTCTTGTGCGACTTTTGGTTCAGTGAAGTGTAATCGACTACGTATCGAAGACGATGACCTTCTTTTTAAGCGAAGTTCACTTTTATATTAGCTACCATTTGTGTGGTTGAACAAGTTAAGGCTCAATGTTGACACTAAAACTTCGTTTATGGGTAGACTTGATTTTGTATAGAATTTTGGAGGCTAGAATTTTAAATAATTCAACACTCCTCACAGAAGCGCACCCAGCTATGTGTCATCTTTACGACATAATTGCCATGAAAACGTCATTGAGTTTAAAGTTTGTAATAAAACTAATAAGGTTAAGACAGGAACAAGTCTAAAAATATGTACATGCATTCAAAATACAGACATTGAGATGGTGGCCAAAACATAAAATAGAATAAGGTTTATACTGCCTCTTAAATGGAGAAAATACTATGAACGATAAGTTCCGAACAAAGGTGGGCACTTAATAAGGTTTGACGTCAATAAAATGGAATAATGAACGATAGTTAATCACTCTGTCATTGAGCACGAGCGCCACAGAGCGTGTCCGAAATTTAAGGACACATTAAAAAGGTGTTAAAAAGCCGCAAAGTTATCGAAATCATTATGCGTTTCTTCAAAAACACTTTTTAATAGTAATGCAACTAGACAGTGCAACATCAATCTTCAGGGAACAAGGTGCAACTTCCAAACATGTGCCCAGCTCCTTTTATTGTGGTAAGAATCCGGTAATGAAATTAAACGGATAATAAAATCTTTCTTGACCGCAGGCACACGCTCATAACAAAAAGGGAACAACAAGAGCGAAGGTCGTCTGTTGAATAAGCGGTGCAAGTTCCATTCCAACAAGCCTCTACAAATCCAATTTAACCTAAAGCCAACGTCAATCAAAAAAGTCATTTATGGACGTGTAGTTCTAGGGCCTCCTCGTCCCCATAGTATGCGCCACATTGTTATCATCGATCAAACTGCATTGAAAGAGTGTTACTCGTATCTACATCCGCATACAGTCAAAGGTTTTTTTTTATCAAACAAAGTTCCGCTGTTACTTTGGTTTTTCTGTATGATAATGATTTCATGTGTTTGCAATCAATTTGATATACACTGCTGCATGCGCCGTAATTAATGTATTCGTTCCTCATCCGAAAACTTATGAAGAAATATTCATTTATCTCTTTATCGTGGACTTGTGTCGAAATTTCAAATTTAATTGCCGTGGCCAAAACAGCGTAGTATATGTGATGGTGTTATATCAAATGAAAACGATAATAACAAATCAATACTACATAGTTTTTTTTTTTTTGAATCAAATTAGGGGAGACCGATGGCAAAAAGGTGCGTAAGCGTAACACCAGGAGGATTGATGTAGATGCGTGTGGCGGTACGATGAAAATTAAGTTTCCACCTGAGTGATTTCGTTTTTGGTCGGAAATTGTGTTGTATCTATATAATTTGACTCGAAAAATACATGGAGAACAAAGAGGAATGAAGCAAAAGTCATGAAAAGAATCTGTGTGTTACGTGTTTGAGTTTTTAACTTACGCAGTAGAAATATAGGCAGCGTCAAAGGTGAACGACAATTAGTAAACAGGAAACCGTTCCTACTTCTGTTTGCAAAATAAATGGGTTCCAAAAGCCTAACCCGACAAAACCAAGTGCAAGCTCTACATAACACTGATCCTGCGAGGTCTGTTTTATGGTTGTATGACCTGATATTGGCCTCTTGCGAAGGATACTTCGTCGAATATGCGAGGAGGGCGATTGAAGCAATATATACAACCGCGAGCTCTATGAGCCGGTCTTAGATGTGGATTTAGTCCAAGAAGTACACACGTCGACAACATTGGTCCAGCCATATTGAAAACAACAATGCCCCAGTCCCCAGGGATCCCGAACCTCCATTTTAAGGACCGACCAACTGCTAGTATCGCAG
Organism: Portevinia maculata; assembly: GCA_949715645.1. Taxonomy (NCBI): domain Eukaryota; kingdom Metazoa; phylum Arthropoda; class Insecta; order Diptera; family Syrphidae; genus Portevinia; species Portevinia maculata. The sequence continues at coordinate 3,789,366 of OX454528.1, read as the reverse complement.
AGGATTGAAGGGTGCAGGGTCTTAGGCAGAACCTCTCAATGAGAGCCGAGCGCCCTGAGTCAGAAGAACCTATCTATAAAAAAAAGATATTAGCAACCTCAATATCATTTTTTAAGACCTATTCATAGATACCCCACACTTATGGGTTTGATGAAAAAAAAAAAATTGAGTGTCAGTTCTAAGTATGGGGAATCCCAAAATTTTTTTTTTTTTTCTATTTTTGTGTGAAAATCTTAATGCGGTTCACAGAATACATCAACTTAGCAAGTTTCAACAGTATAGCTCTTATAGTTTCGGAAAAAAGTGTCTGTGACATTCCCGGACAGACAAACATGACGAATCTATAAGGGTTCGGTTTTTTGCCATTTGGCTATGGAACCCTAAAAAAGAAGCTTTTAACACTGCATGCTGAGCAAGTACAAAAAGTATTAGGGCAAATTAACGGCAGCTGAGATGAATATGCTTCGCATGACGGCAGCAGTAACAAAGATTGATCGAGTAAAAAGTTTCAAGAACTGAGGAAGCCTTCACGTCACAGAACTTATCTCGAAGAAAATGGAGCGGGACGGGCTGGTTGATACTGTCATGTTCACAGGAGAGATTCTACGAACCCTGTCAAAAAGGCAATATCAATCAACGTTCTCGTACAAACGCGAAAGAGAGGCACACCTAAAAAATCCTGGATCACTAAAATGCAACAGCACCATCATAATATGATTGGCCTTAGCGACGAAGTGCCTCAAAATTGTTGGGGCTGTCGTTATTTGCTGAGTTCGAACCGGCAAACCCCACCGGACCAGTTGCATTTCAGTGAAGGGTTATGATCCCATAAATCCTGATCATAGCCTCACTGCCATTAAAGGAAGAAGAAGAAGAAGAGATTGCAAAACTTACAAAATTCCGACTTTTATTGCAGCCGTCACAAAAGGGTTCGGGTTCATCGTGGAAAATCGACTACTGTCAAAAGTCGTATTTATATATTTTAGGCCGATAGGAGATCTCCTGATTGTAAGCCGGATTCAAGGCAGGCTTTACAACATCCGAATATCTGTGCACATGGAGTGTTGAACGGCCTTCTAGACGGAGATTATGAACTTATTCGCAATTCGTTGTCCAAATCGTGCTGGGGGACTTTAACGTTGATATTGGTAAGACGGGCATCTTTGGCGGCCCAGTTGGCAAGCAAATCCCTTCACGACACGACAGCAGCTCCTGAATGATATCCTTTGTTGCAAGTGGTCTTCTTTTTCTCATTCAATGGCGAGCTTTTGATAAGGTTTAAAACGATCAAAAGCTTCGCACTTAACTGCCTTTCTATTGGCCCATCTGTGGGGTTCGTTGGATCAACCTCAACCTCGGCAAAATTCCTGGGACAAATTCAAATCTTGCGTTAATTTTGGGACACCCTGAAGAAAAGGAATTTCGGTTTTCTTGATTTCTTTAATAAAAGGTTTTTTTGAAGTAAAACTTCTTTACGCACGCTTGACTTGGGGAGTAAGCTGGTGAATGCGACACGGAAGTGTACCCCAATGTAGACTTCCAGCGTAACGGAAGTGTAGACAAAAGTAAACTTCCGTTATAACCCTTACAATTTACTCGGCGGAAAGGTTCGTGGAATGGGTAAACACCCTTAAATCTCCTCAATAGAGGGCAATACTAAGCTCATCATCTATCCAAACCGATCCAAAGGGGAAAGCTATATCTAAAACAGTTGCCGACAGATGAAATTTACCGGAAGTGAGTAGTCATTGTGTCCATGAATCGCAGTTCATTAGTTGGAAATATAGAGCGTCACCGTCATCGTCAGATTTTCAGGTCGGACGGAACAAAATTTATAATATAGACTCTGCAGGGGCCCTTGATGCTCATGTGTAAATATTTTCAAAATTCGCCCACTGACACGCCCTCAATTTAAATTAGATGGAGCGAAAGAAGTTTTACTTCATTCGTGTGGTCTTAAGCGAACTCATTTTTTTTTAAAGAGTAGTTGTGTCAGTAGGCGGATTTTGAAAATATTAACACTTGATCATTTCGGGCCCTAACGAGTATTCAAAATTTACAACGGACGGGCGAGTATGGCTAGATTAACACAACTTACAATGCTGATCACGAATAAAAAAACTTCGAACAATATTAAGATGTGTAACAAACATGAGTCAAAATTATAATACCCTAAGGATAGGGTATATTGAAACAAAGCATTATAGACAGAAACTTATGTTAGTTAAATCTATTTATTAAACGTCTGGGTTCAAGAGATCAACAAGGAAATTTTTATTTTAAAATCACAGTCTCTTCTTTTACTGTTTGATTTCAAACGAACTCACTTCTCCAACCAACGCCAACCAAAAACAAACAATAAATCCCTGATTACGGCAGAGATTTATTATAGCAAGAAATACAAAGGCAACCATCAGCAAATGCAATTTAATTGCAAACTAATGAAGCGAAATGCTGAAAGATAAAACCCCCAACACCGAGCCGGACAACTATTAAAAATCCAACTGTAGCATGACTATTTTCCATAAAGTTTCTAACAAGGGCTCATAAAATAAGATCCTTTTCTTTAAGCAGATGCAAATATGTTATCCCGAATTTGTATACACACAATAAATTTAGCTATAGGGGTCATTCGATAGACCACTAGACGAAAATCAACAGAAGGCGGATGTTTGTGTGCCTTCCAATCGAACTGTTACGCCCGAACAGAGCTGGACTTGAACGAGAATAGAAAAAACGACTCCACGGTTGATAACTATTCTAAAAATGATCTATTTGGTCACGCTATGGCCATCGATGACGTAGGGGTAAACGCATGTTTAAAAAATATTTTTATTAATGTTGATATTGATATCGTTAAGGATAATTAGCAGAGCTAAAAGGAGGGAGGAATCCATATGGGATACTCCTAGTAGGCAAATGTAAATTACATTCCATAGGCAAGTAGAATGTTTTTACCACTCCCAGTCCCAGGCATAAATCTACCGCAAATAGAAAACGTATTCTCATTCTTTTGAATAGATTTGCTCGAGTGTGACTGATTTTTGAGTCCTTTTTCCCGGTTTTCTCCTTAATATTTGTTCCTTATTAGCACCCAGAAGAAGACAGACGAACGCAAAATAGAATGCAATAAATAAAATTCAAATTTGCCCAAAAAATTAAGGACCATTTGACCAGACATAAACTGTATGCGGAACAGTTCTTTGTTCCATATCCTTTCACCGTGAAATATCGCGCAAAATTGTTCATTCGTATTAAATGCTTAGGCTTTTGTCTGGCGCGTTTCGACGTTCTTTTTTGCGCACTTAGATCGTCTCCAAAGTGTAATACATAGACACTTGGCAAAAACAAAAATCAAGAAAGATCATCTAAAGCACGATGGAAGTTTTGAATATGGTCCTCTGACAGACCCTTTGATTTAAATGAAACTGATTCTGTGCGCATCCTTATGCCTCAAAAACTCACAAGCATTAAATGGTAATAAAAAAGAATGGTATTCTTATTAAATAATTCACTCGCATTCAGGTTACCCCTGCGACTATTCTTTTCGAATCCTTTTTTTATTGTTGTTAAATTTCCATCACTTGTGAGTGTGTATGGGATACATGGATGTATATAGTATATTCATGTTTGTTCTGCAAGTTCTGGTGCGTGCACTTGAGAATGATTTCTAAGTTGTTATCATTCCCTTGAGGTACATCCTGGCTTATTAACAAATAATAAGCAATAATTCATTCGCATAAAAAGGATGTGTGCATACATATGCAAAACACGTATTTTTTTTTGGTTTTAATTAGATCTCTGTTGGCTTTCGTTATTCTTCGCTTGTATAGTGTCATGCACTTGAGAAAGAAAACAGTGGTGGATGTTGTCGGTACGGCCGGATGATTAATGTGTTGCAGAGATGTTTTTCTAGGTGAAGTTAACCCTTCCCTTAATGTTTTTTTTCTCTGTAGCGTCTTCTCGGCTAAAAGAGTCCTGTGTTGCTCCTAATTTGCAGGAGTGTATTTTGTCTTCAAGTTGTTTGTTTCCGGTTTTTTAGGTGGTTAATATAGCGAGCACAAAGTCAAACGGTGGATGGAACACGCCCATTTCTAGTGGGGTGTTGAAAAGATTGCGTTCTATTGGCTAGAGATGGGGGTTTATAGGGTAATCTATTGCCATCTGAAACGTACTACATATGTATGTGCTCTGCATACCTGAAATACAACTTAAAGTAAATTGTGATTGTCTTCCATACGATAACAAGTTGAGAAAACAAACATTTTTTAGAACGATTTTCCCCATTGAATGTGGTATATCCTTTGCCCAATTTTTGAGGCAAGATTAAAACTGGCTTGCAATTGTGAAAGTTGCTTCCCTGTCCTAACTGAGCGAATAAGAAAGAGCACATATTAAATATGAACAATATACCTGTCATGATTCTTGTGACAAGTTAAGAAGGCGATTTTTTCGCAGCTATTGGATAATCAGACAACAAATATTTGACCACGCAAACTACGATATTGCGAAACTGGACCCTAGAAGTCTGGTCTGGTTGACCAGGGGAATAAGGAGTTTGAGCTAGGGTCTTTGAACACAAAAGTCTTGGTACCTATCCGAATATCCCACTATGTTTCAGGTGGTGCAGGGAAATAACTTCACGGGCAATAACTTCACATGGGGAATAACTTCACCTCGAGCAATAACTTCACCAAAAAAAAGTAAAGTTATTTCCCACTCGAGGTGAAGTTATTGCCCATGTGAATTTATTGCCCGTGAAGTTATTTCCTGGCACCGTTCCAGGTCCAAAACCTATGACAATGAGATCTGCTCCAGAATCTTCTTCCTTTACAACGGGGTTATGATCAGGATTAAGGTGATTATAACCCTCCCACTTAACTGCATCTCTACTGGTCCGCCTGTGGGGTTCGCCAAATCGACCTCTATAAAATTCGAAGGGGCTTCCTGGTTTCGGATCATTTCATCACTGATGCCATTCAAATGCTGGTGTTATTGCATTTGTGTGATCCAGGAGTGATCTGGCTCTTCTTAACGGTTTCGACTCGTGCATGCTTCCATTATTGATAATTGTTTGATCGACCTGTTACAACACCAGTGATCTCAAGTCGTGTCAGCCCGCGGATTTCCATGCACACTTGCGGGACAGCTTAAAGATGTTAGTTAAATGTGTCGCTGGTTTCACCTGGATTTAAGAATTGCCTTGATGTTATTTTTCCCCATTAGTTACGACAAGCGCTGTTTTACGGGGGGCGCTGCAGAGATATTCTTAGCCCGTCCCTGCACGGAAGATCTGTTCCAGAATAAACATTGAAAAAGGGTATAAAGAGCACGAATACACGTATTCTCGGATAGTCAAGCTGCACATCAAGCCAATGTAGTGTATGATAGTCAAGTGCTGGTACGATGCGATGCGTTAGCCTAGCCTGGTACCTGGCAAACGGAGAATTTCACGCTACGAATCTGCGGGTGAGCTAGCTACTGCTGGATCAGAATCCGCGTCCCTACGACCAGAATCAAATAGTCTTACACCCTGGACTGATTTATAATTGGGAACACAAACTTAGTCTAGTCAATTGGGAAAATGTTCAGGGGGTCAGACAAACCGAAAGGTTAATCCGGCCTTAAAAGACAAGTATTAGGAAGCTGTTGAGCTTTCCGTAAGCCACAGCGGTTTGAGGTATCATCTTAACAAATTGAATCAGTGCTCAGAGGCAGAATGAGGATTTTGCCCCACACTACACTGGTTAACCCATTTCCGAAAATGCAACGTGTTAAATTTTGGCATGTCTACCTTATCTGATGAAGAATTTAAATCAGTTATTGATTCTGAGAGTCTTTTAAATTATCTAATTTACCTGTTTTTGGGTTTTGTTTAAACATTGTTTTGAATTTTTTTTTAAAGCATCTTCAAAATTTGAGGCAGCGTTGTCAATGTTTCACAAAATGGCATAAAAACTAAAAAAAAATTCAAAATATTTTTTTATATTTACCAGAGGAATATTTTAATAAAAAAAAAACATAGTGCAAACAATCAAATCAACGCCCCAATAAACAAACTTATACGGATTATAGAGGGCCAAAGCCCCGTGCTTCGCCACCTGTTATATCGACTTAACGGGGCAGTGCTAATTTATTGCGAATTGCTTTTGATATTGGCGTTAATATCATTTTCTATAAATATCTGGCTTAACCAAATAAACATTATTTAAGGCAATTGAATTGTACTACCGCGATTGTAGATCACGACTGTTTATTTTTACGTCCAAGGTTTTTCCAACCGAAATGCTGGTGGCTTATTCTTTATCAAGAACAAATAAATGCGTGTACATTGTTTTTTTTTTTTGAAACGTAAACAAGTTAATTCTTTGTTTGTCCTTAAAAGATCGAACGAACATGTGAAATTAATTGAATTACACGGTCTCGTCTTTTGCTGATTGAATCGAACAATTACCATAGCTAACCTTGTCCCCTTAACTTGAGGGTGGTCGGAGTGGTTGAAAAGATGTTCAAAACAATCCGTTCACTCATCACAAAACTACACAACCGAAGCGGATAGGTGGGAGGCAACTCACTCTAAATCCAATTATATTTACACCCTGAAGCTTTCTTCTTGTTCTTTTTTCTATTTATAGTGGACTATTCTATGTCTTCTTGTTTTTCTGCAAACTTTTCAGTTTCGATCGACTAAAATACCTCTTCAATTGAATCTCAGAATTTTTGTTTTTTTTTGTAGATGAATAATGCTAAAAATGCTCTTTACTTTGTACCTATAGTTGTTTTGTTTTTCGATTATTTCGCTTTTGCGTCTTTTAATTGATTTGGCTAGGAGGGTGCTTAGCCTTGAACTTTGGAACGTAGATGTCCTCAAAATATTTATAAAAGAGAGAAAGTTTCGTTTTCGGAGGACATTTGAGAATTTAAAAAAAAAACTGTCTACTTATAATACCCATTGTTGAGCAAAGTTGGCTACTGTCTCGTTTCTCATATCAAGTTTGGAATTTGCATTCTCGAGTGAGGGATTTGATGATGTCAAACGATTTCTATTCATTGGATATTCAAGAGTCTTCAGCAATCAATACATAATGATATTGAATAATGTGACGAAAGGTAATTCTCGTTTAAATTTAACTTGACATGTTTTGAAGCTTTTGCTGGTAGGTTCGCCGATTGAAGTAGTTGTCCACATCGGTAGCGCTTAGTTTATGTTATGTAAGCAATCAAACAAATTTGTTTGTTGGAAATGGAATAAATATCTCTTTATTCCACAATGAAGAAGCAAAGAGAATGACTCTAGCATTTTTTTTTTTTGAAATCATTCTTTCAGTTTTATTCAAGAGCAAAATAAAAAAACCTCAAAACAATTCGCAATATCTTAGAAGTCCATTAAATGAAATTCACTGTTTTCTAAGATATTGTGAATAGTTGAGGTTTTTTATATTCCTCTTGAAATAAAGAACTACGACAACAATATGAAGACGTTTACAACAAGACCTCATTTTTATCGGGCGGAAATTTTTCCACTTAATATTTTATAATCAAGATTACATCGAGACAACGTATTATTATATTGACATTCTGATATCAGAATTGAATGGTATATTATCAACGATTGTAAATGATTGTTTTGAAACACCTTTTATTTTTTTTTTTGAATTTTTTAGGCCAGACCCTATCCCTATTCATATCCTCAATAGTGAGCGACCTGTTGCCGATCATTTATTAGCAGATGGCTTTATTAGTGTTTGATCAACTATACACTTTTTGTCTTTTAAATATTTATATATTTGTCTTTCTTACACAAATAAAACGATTAATATGTACAAACTGCTTCCCATTAGGTTTTTTAAAAGCGAATTTGGGTAATGTGATTATTCTTTGATTTTAATTTTCGATATTCTATTGTAAATGAATTCTTCTGCTTTTTTTATTACTTCAGAGCATTTTTTATGTGTTACTGGTTAACTTTATAATAAATCAATGTAAAATTATTGAACGATATGACGATGTATATTGAGGCGAACTCCAAGGGCGGACCAGTAGGAATACCATAAAGTGGGAGGGTTATAATCTATTTAATTCTGATCATATAGATATCCCTCGTCTCAGATGGATCAATGATGGACTGTGGAACTGGTGTTGGATTATTCTCAGAGGAATTAAACGTAAACAGATCGATTAGACTACCTGATCAGTGATCACTCTAGTGTATTCAAAGCAGAAGTTTAAGCAATCACTGAAGCTGCAAGCATAATCTCAATGAAAGCGATACCACGTAGTGATATTACTATATATTTATTGATAGCGAGGCTGGCATTAAAGCGATATCTGCTAGCAAAATTAAGTCTCCGCTTGTTCGCCGCTGTCGCGAGGAGCTCAAAGCTATTGGCTTGCACCATAAGAGGAGTCTCTGCTGGGTCCTTGGACATAGGACATAGGATATAGGACATATCCAGCAAGCTGATGAACTGGCAAGCTAAGGGTCTGCGATGAACCAATAACATTCCATTCAATCGGTCAAACCACCACTCTATATTTGATATCAAATATAGAGAAATGTACTGGTTACTTGGAAAATATTCCCAGCTCAGTACCGAGAACAAACTGCTTTTATACAAGCAAGTGCTAAAGCCGGTGTGGACCTACGGTATACAACTTTGGGGTTGTACCAAGAAAACAAATGCCAATATTTTACAAACTTTTCAAAATAAAGTGCTTAGAGAAATTGTACAAGCACCATGGTATATTAGAAACGACGATATCCACAGGGATCTCGGAATTCTAACAATCGAAGCTGAAACTAGAAGCTTCGCGAGAAAGCATAGAAACCGACTAATCGGACATACCAACAATACAGTCCGACAAATCTTGGATGAGAGCAATTTATTGCGCCGACTACAAAGAACGAAACCGTTCGACTTGGCAAGATAAGATTAACCGCGCCTAAATTGCGGAACATGCAGGATCTTTCATTGGAAAGTAACCTGTCAAAAGTTATTATTTCGTGATAGAAAAATTGCTTGATAAGTTATATCTTAGTTGCAGTACCCATCAATCTATCGAAGGGAGGTGTTTTTAGTCAGTAAAAATCTGACACTACTATGAGCACGCGCTTGCTATTCTCATAGTGTCTTTGGAAGATCTTCACCTACCCTCTTACAAAAAAAAAAAACACCACTCTAAAATCTCACAGAAAGAGTAGAATGCAAGATCCGAATGAGAGCCAACAACAGGTCATTATTTGCTAAGGAACCACACAATTAAACTAAATCTCAAGGATGACGACATCTGTAGAGGCTGACGAGGAGAGGATACACCTCACTTTTCTGTCACTGCCTATGTCACCTAAGAACCAGAACACTTGGAAGATACACCTTCCAAGACTGTCTAATGTCTCACTTGGCACTTTCGTCACTTGTTGATAGACAACAGATAGTGCCTTTACTTCTCTTTAATTTTCTCTTGTGAAAAACACTTTAAAAAAGTAAATGTTTATATTGTAAATAATATTATTATTAATTTAGACTTTAAGTTATTAGACTTTGATTTTTAAATTGTAAAATAAAAATAAAATAAAATAAAAATAAAACTTCAAATCTTTACAGGTTTACAAGGTCATCCAAATGACTGGACAACTTGGAGTAGGGAAACTAGACCAAGGAAGAAGGGCGAGAACAGACCAACGAGGCCAACACCCCCAACGAAGGGTGGTCCACATGGACCCTAATGCGGTGCAACAGTCGCTCTGTTCCATCAACCCGGAAACCTAACCTAACCTAAGGTCCATTGACTGCAAATCGTAACTACAGACATTTCTATTTATTCATTAATCAACATAAATCTGTCATAATAGCGAATTGAAGTTATTTGCAAAAACCAAATAAACAATCGTCCCACAAACTAAGAACAACTTCAACAACTTGACTATGAAGCAGACACCAGAGTGCTATCAAAAAATTATTCAAACAATATAACTGATCGACCTTACAAGCATGCCCGAGTTGTTTTACATCCGTGCGAGTTTGAAAATAAACATGTGTATCCGAACAAAATTCGATAAAACAAAACAATTTAAGAAGGTACGCATAGTCAGAGTAAAAAAAAAAAACTGAAAAGAGTCACGATTCACGACATCCATCAAAGAGCGGCTAACACTAGTCACGTTATTTATTTTAATCATAATTATTTATTTTGTTGCCACATATTTTCCGCAACTAATAAGTATCTACGCTTAATTTATGTTTTACAAATGTGCTTACACGAATTAATTGTTTTTTTTTGGCAGACGATAACCATTTTTGGCATCAAATAAAAATCAATTCAAAAGGAAAAATCAAAACGAAATACAAATGACTAACGGCTCCGTGGCTTCACGTCGTATTGTTACTTCTGACACTTTCGAGTATAAACCAGTTACCTTTCGCTTGTTTTTTTGAATCAACCTTGAACTTCAGGTGTTTGTCAATAGAGGTTTGTTAAATTTTTTTTTTTTTTTTTCAAATTTCGTAACACGTTACTGTCCAAATTATGTGTCTGAATTTATTTGATTGATTTAATTTCTTTTGGGTACAAACCATAATTTTTGCAGGTAAGCAAATAGGAGTTAATTTTTGCATAGCAGTAATGAAACTGGTTAAAGCCGGTGTGTCAAACTCAAAATGCTTAAGTGAAGTTAGATGGTGGCTTAGATATATACTTCAAACGACACCCTCCACAGTAGTGGAAATTCTGACACTAACACCAGTCGACATTTTTAGCAAGCGAACGACTCTTATGAGGGCAATAGCTTTCTCAAAGTGTATCAATTAGGACATGGCCACGCCAAGAAACAGACTTCAACATAGGTACCCCAGTAACAGTTTGAGAACCACTTAAATCCTCTCTAGCTCATTCTGGGATAATACTGTACTTTTGGACGATGCAGCGATCTATTCCACTGCAGTAGAAGCTCCTCGCTATCGCATTTTTTTTTGAGACATCGCTGTGCAAGCAAACGATGTATTTATAATCAAACACTCCAAAGAATAAATAATGGTTTTGTTAATTAATTACCAAGCGCACATAGGTGATGACATTCCAAAAATTCCACTTAACGTTTATGGAAACGACCAGGAAAAAAGACTTAATTATCAAAGTGACATTCGAGAATCGTAAAAAGCAGCTGCTCATAAATACTGCTATGCATTCGAGAAATAACAGGTTGAGCTCATTTATATTTCGTGCATTAAAATTTGCATTTCACCAATCGAATTTTGTAGATACTTTGCAAAATCAGGGTCCCAATGAAAACACTCGTGTCCAATACAATACTCTTCCATCCACATTAAGTAGCAGCAGCTGATCAAATCACAAGAATATTATGACAGACAGACGACACAGAGGGGAAAGTATAAGTAGAAAAATAATATTGTCACAGTCTATGGATATTCGATTGTATCGGTGTGGCTATGAGAAGGATGTCATAAATTCGATGTTTTTTCTTTCAATTTCATTGGTTCTCTCTTCTTTTTTGTCGTCCTCATCATGTTACCCATTTAATTCACTGTCTGTCTGTTTCTTGTCCATCAAGATATATATATTTTTATAGGATTAGTAAATCGATGTGCCATGCCCTTGAAATTCTATTGCACAAGGACACACATTTCACGTAGGTACTGATAGTGCAAATGTATTCATGTCCTAAATTTAGATACTTTTTTTCTTTTGCAGAGTATTTCTTAGTAGCGGATGAAGATGATAAACAATGAACTGTATGTGATTGGCATTTAATGCTTGCCATATAAAATGTGTATCTATTTTTGGATAAAGTCGTCATTAAAGACTGACGAGGTACTCGTAGTGTTGCAGGCAAATTAGCGTACGTTATGTTTTCATAAGTGGTTAACCTACTTAGTGCGTAGTAAAATCGTTGGTTTATGATTGTTGGGAAAGGGCAATGTTACTTTTTATAAGCATTTATTTGCAACAAGCACGAACTACTACATTATTCAGTGTGTAATTTACACTGCACATAATCAGGTCAAAGGATCAGTTCGGATTTGGTTTCGACACAAAATTTACGCAAGATTTGTGTTAAATCGAAACACACTTTTTCTTTTCCTTAGATTGTTATTTGTTTATCAAAAGTGCACAGGATAGGGTTATGTATGGAATAGCACATCGGACAAATGGTTTCGACAGCTTCGCTGGCACATATGCATGCACTCTTTAGTCGATTTTTTTTTCTTGTCGACTACGCCGAATTTATGTTCCTGGACTATCAACAACACTCTCTTGCACTGCTTCGATATTAAAATTTCAATGACTTGTTTTTGTACGACCAGTGTGTTAAGTTTGAATTTTTTAATTACTCTCTTCACAGTTGACGAAGTTAAATTAATATTCCGACCATACTTTGATTTTCGAACTGTGGCCGCCAACTTGTAATGTTTTTGAAATATTGTTCAATGAAATCGCGTTGTTCTTTCGTTTAATGCTCCATTTTTACTAACTTTAAACTGTCAGCTGTCAAATTGTATTTTTTTGGGGTTGACAACACTTTACTACACAAATGGCGGCAAATTCGAATCTTGCATTAATTTCGGGACACCCTTTACATGGAGCAACCATACTGATAAAAATACAGCGAAGTAAGTATTTTCGTTGACCCAATACTGAAAATCATGTGTGTAATACTCAATTTATGACACATTAATCCAGAGTAAGTAATTTAATGTCTATTAGTTCCCCTCACAACAAAACTATGTCAGTACTTTATCCGAACAGCCACACCTTCAGATATGGATAACTTCTGCTTCACCGGTCATACCCATAACTGTTTCCTAATCATGACTAGTTTATGTGACATCGAACACGCCAGCTGAACATCATACTCGTACTATTAGTGAAGAACATAGTAATAACTAATAACGTCTGAATTTTCGCACAAAGCCGGTCATATTCATCCATAAAAGTATCGAATTCCTATTCATTGTCGGTGAAGCAACTCGAATTGCCTAAATTTATCATTTCACTTTCATGCGATTCCGTTCAAAACTACGAACGAATTGTTCTGATTGACCAACATAAAAATGTCACATAAAGTATGTAGTGCTTAAAAGGAGAACAAACAACGTTATCGGTCAGAAGAAATTCTGAATGAAGAACAACAAAAACATAATTTAACAAAAAAAAAGAAGAAGAAAGAACTACACAAAACAATGCTCACAAATAGGAATTGATTAAAAAGGAGAAAGCAGCAAGCAGCCAAACATACTCCCTTGTGGAACTTCTGTGCAAATGCGGTCTGAATCGGCAGCCAACTGTGTACAAAGGGAAAAGGAAATCACTGAACAGAAATTGTGGCAGTGGCAAACTCTTTGTTTCGGATGAATCTTTCAATGTCGTTTTAAATTATTCAAGTTCAATACAACGTGCGGATTGATGTCCAGTGAACTTAGTAAGCTCCCGGTAGGAATGTGTAAGTCAAATCGAACTTCAATCTTTGCCAGTGATAGGGTAGGTAGTTTCCTAAGCCACGAGAAAAAAAAAACTCCTTTGGTGTCTTGCATTTGCCTACACTTGTGTCTTTTTGTTTTGTTAGTGCCAACCCACTTGATATGTTTCTATTTCATAGATAGTCACAGTATCGAAACATTTTTGCATGCGGTCTATTCATCTGGACCATAAGGAGAAGGATAGTGTGGGAAGGGTGTACAAGAACTCACGACTCTTGCTGTGATTTCTTTGGACTTGTCGTATGTGCAATCGTATGGAGAAGTAGCTACCCAAGAGTATTATTCATGGTTAAGCATTCAATTGACAATTTTTTTTATAAATATTAATGTGCACTTGAACGTGTGTTTCTCGAGGGACAAACATAGATGTAAAGAATTAAGTTGGAACAATGACACTTGACCTTTTCAAATTTGGTCAGGGACAGGCAAATGTCCAGAAAGGCAAATGTCCATTAAGAGCCTAAAACCTAGCTTCCCAAACCGTTTGCTTGTGCGAAGTGGAAAGAAAATTCAATCAAAGCCAAATTTGAGAAGCTTCTCAAAACAATTGATACTCATTCATGTTTGGGAGACGTCCGAAGAGGCGAGGCAAAGGAAAAACTCTAGATGTTACTTGCCCGGTGGGATTTGCACCTGCGTTTCTCGAGGGACAAACATAGATGTAAAGAATTAAGTTGGAACAATGACACTTGACCTTTTCAAATTTGGTCAGGGGCAGGCAAATAGTCCATAAAGGCAAATGTCCATAAAGGGCCTCAAACCGAGCTTCCCAAACCGTTTGCTTGTGCGAAGTGGAAAGAAAATTCAATCTAAGGCAAATTTGAGAAGCTTCTCAAAACAATTGATACTCATTCATGTTCGGCAGACGTCCGAAGACGCGAGGCAAAGGAAAAAACTCTAGATGTTACTTGGCCGGTGGGATTTGCACCTGCGTTTCTCGAGGGACAAACATAGATGTAAAGAATTAAGTTGGAACAATGACACTTGACCTTTTTAAATTTGGTCAGGGGCAGGCAAATATTCCATAAAGGCAAATGTCCATAAAGGGCCTAAAACCGAGCTTCCCAAACCGTTTGCTTGTGCGAAGTGGCAAGAAAATTCAATTTAAGGCAAATTTGAGAAGCTTCGCATAACAATTGATACTCATAGACGTCCACAAGAGGCGAGGCAAAGGAAAAAATTCTAGATGTTACTTGCCCGGTGGGATTTGAACCGGGTACCTTTCGATTAGTATAGTCGAACAAATCTAGAGCTTCACAATTATGGACAAAGCTGGACTAGAGAAGATACAACGGACTTCTAAGACATAAAAAAGGAACCCTTTCAACCCTCACAAATATAATCACTGGACACTGTGCAATCGGTATCCTCAGAGAATGGGCATCGCCTACAACGACTTGTGCAGAAGTTTGGGAGACAAGGAAGAAGAGGAGAGAGTCCTGCTCGCCTACCTCTTCCACGATCTGGAACAGCTTTATATAGAAAACTAGATGGTTCTAGGAGCGAGCAGCATGATCCACCTGCCCCTTCCCAATGGCATCACAATGCAGCTGGTCTAAGTATACCTCATCGAGGGCTATTTCTAACCAACCAACACCACTGCGCGGAAACTTAGCTAGATCGAAGGACCAATATTTTATTGAAAAGTTTAACTTAGTAGAGTTCGTCGTTCCAAACACGAAGTGGCGTATGTGCAAAACTTAACTTCACAGTAGAGCGAAAACAAAAATTTACGAAATTTTGTTTTCTTATGTTTTTTTTTTGCTTTAATTGAAAACTTTCAACAAAGCTAACCATTATTTCGAGGAAGTGGTTATTATAATGTTTTAAAATTGTTTTTTTTTTTTCATAAATATTTAGCATTTTTGAGTAAATTCTATTCCAAGAGAAAAAATGCAGATACGCCACTTCGTGTTTGCAACGGCGAGTTGTGCGAATCGGTGCCAGAAAATGTTTAAGGTATCAAGTGTTCGTCTGCTATTTCTTGCACTAAATTTAAGAAACTAAAATGAAGTAGGTATAGAGTGCCCCATGAAGTCCGCCCATCTTGAATTTAGCGCAATTTTTTTTCTGTCGATTGTACACGCTTGTTGTTATCAGCTGTCATGTGTGAACTTGTGAAATTGTCAGATTTTTGCAGAGTTACGATTCGAAAATGTCGTGGATTTTTTGGTCACAATAATGCAGCTTCTCGCCGAACAGTGGTCCAAGTAATGGGGTCAGTTCAAACCCAGAAGAGGCATGTCCTTGTACGTGTAGCTCGGCCTAATGCAAAGATTGCAGCTGTTAGTTAGAGTGTTGGCCAGATTCCTTCCACCTCGATTCGACATCGTTCTCAGCAAAGACTTTCACGAAGCAGTTACCATCGAATTGCATTTGCAAGCTTACACAAGATTCAGTTGACACAAAATTTGAAGCCAGTAGGCCATGCGCAACTCACGACGTTCGTAGAATAGATCTTATAGCAACAACAAGTGAATGGTGATTTTTCGAAGAAGTTAGAGTAGAATAGAAATATCTTGCGCCGCGACGGCGATGTGAATTGGAAACCAAGATCATGCGATTTGTCGCAATTGAATTTCTTAATTTGAGGTTTTTTGAAAGGAAATGTGTATGCCAATAACCCAAGAACGATTCCTGAACTAATAGAAGAGCTTCGCCGCGCAATTTACAAAATTCAGCCGGCACTATGCCAAAATGTCATCGAAAGTTTCGTCAAAAGGACCAACGTATTTAATTTATAGAATATTGTGTCCCATACATAACCTAAATGTCAGCACTCCTAATTTAAATGAAAACATCAGAGCTTTTGAAATAAATACTGCGGTTTTAATCGGACACCCTTTATAAAGCACTGGTTCACGAATGTTTGTAACCCATTTAAAATCCACCACAAAGACCCATTTAACAAATCCAATTGCCCAGCATGATCAAACTCTACTAAAGAAAACAAGAAATCTACTTCTATCATGGGGTTATATCGTTTCACGCTTTTTATTCGCGATTTCGTATCAGATGCAGCCAAATTTTTAGGTCATCTGTCGACCAAGAAAACATTTGCGATTATTCTTTGATTAACATTGAGCTCGTCATTCTCTCCTTGAACATTCTATGGATTAGTATATAAAGCGGTAGGTATGATAGGGCCAGTGGTCTTGAATTGAATAAACACAAACGCCGATCTACTCCTCTACACACCTAATATTACATTAAAATGCCAACAAAAGGCAGAAAGAGGAAAGACACACAACGTGCTGTGGAATGACCACTTGGCTTGGGGATCTATCCAACGATCCATAATGGCGGGTTGAATGGCTATGCGGTATGTTTCAGCAATAATAGTATTTTCCGGTTCAGATTTTTTATTGCTCACCCTCCGTTTTCGGACACTGGCCTTTGGTGGTGATTCTATATTCTCCCTGCCAATTATTGACAGATGAGCGGATAGATAAATTTATAAAATACCCGTTAGTGTTGCCCTACCACAAGTGTGTGCCCATTGACCGTTGCCTTATTTGGTTTAAAAAGAAAATATGAAATATTGAAGGTCCAAATGGTCATCAACAAGGAAGGGGAATGACGTTTGGGACAACTTTCATTTAATTGGAAAATAAAATTGATTTCATTTAATAGAGACCCCAGCAAAAATAAATTCTATTTTTAAGTCCAGGCTCAATAGAAAAATGTTTCAAAATACAGGTATACGACCGGCAGCAACTTGATTAATTGAAATTAAAATTCATCACGATGTCTTTCCACGAGTTAACAGCGAAAAAAGAGCTAAACCAGTTCAATTGCAGACGAAAAAATAACGACGATGCCGTAAACCAGACGCTGACAGAGGTTTTAAAAGTCTCATTTTCGCACCTTTTTTCCGTACACTTTCAGTCAATTAAAGTTAATTAACTCTTACGAGATTCAGGGAGAAGATTTCGGATCCAAACTGCACCCACAATGCAAATAATGTATACGCACGAGAACCTGGGGATAGCCTGCATTTTATTTATATCTAAGCCTAGTAGGCGACAGCTGTTGGCATCTGTAATGCAGTGTTGGTCGCAACTTGATGATTATGATGATGATGATGTGTAAGCGCATTTGGATTTACAAGAAGTCTTTGTCCGAGAAATCCTAAGAAATGAATGTGAAAGCAGAGGCAGAAAAACAAAGTTTGTATGCGGCGACATTGGTAAAACGATATTTATGCGCAAAAGTCGTGCGACAGGTTTTCTTCTTATTATTTTTGTTGTGGGACAGAAGCGGTAGTATTACTCGTAAATCGTAATTCTACGCGCACTTTGCCAGCTTAAAATGACGACGTGATAAAATTTAGCTACTTCTAGAATTCAGCAGAATTAGTTTGAGGATGAACTCAAAATGATGTTTGCGTTTGATGGGCGAACTGAAGTGAACTTGGAGGAAGATTAATTGCGTGTGAAGAGTAAAGTCAATTAACACGCTTGATGGTGAGAAAATGAGTATGTTTTAGCCTTGGCATTAATTCTAAAAACAAAACGGCAAGATTATGTGCGTTTAAATTTTACAAAAAACAAATTATTTAGGGAGTGTCCCAAATTTTGGGACAAGCAGGGATATAGGAATTGCGATTTGACATTAAGAGGAAAGTTGTTTCAGGTAGAAGGTGGTTGAGTAAGAACGAAACTATAGGCGAAGGGGTGCCATCGTCTTTGGGACAGGTTTGGGACACTTTTTGAACACCGCGATTACGATAAAACTAACTTGAAAAAAGACAGCTACAACGGAGAATTTTAACGATGTCAAAAAGTTTGGGACAAAAGCCACGGGCTAAGAAAACATGTATACTACCCATGAGTAGAGATTGCAAACAGAACATTTTTTAAAGACTTTATACGAGTAGTATTTCGGAGGAAAAAAACAATTTCAAATAATTTGAATGCTGTTTTGTTTGAATTTATGATGTCCGAAAATTTTTGACAACGCTTTAGAGTACTTTTATATAACCTTAACCGGTGGGCGCAGAGGTTTGTGTGTTGGACAAATAACAATCCGAGAAGTTGGAGGCTTAAAAAAACATTTTTAAATCATCTGCAAATAAAAAGTATTCGAGCTTTTTTAAAACAGAAGTATTTCATTCATAAAGAGTACAAATAGCAACGGCCCTAAATGGCTTCCTTGTGGAACCCAAGATGTTGCGGTTACCGCGCTCGAGAAAAAACCGTGAATTCGACAAAACAGTTCCTTATTGAAAAGGTTAGAAGAAAGCCACTTCAATATGTTTGCATAAACGCCACGTTTAATTGAATTTCTATCAGTTAGGACTGACTGATTTTGTAGAAGGCTTTAACAAAGTCAGTAAATAACACATCAACCTTCCACCGAATTTAGAGACTCAATTTAGAAAACAAGGCTAACTGACTCAAAGTACAACGAAACCATGTTGCATAGGCGATATATGTTGGTAAACAAAAAATAAATATATAAATATTAGGCATTAACCATACAGGGTCTAAAACGTAGCTTCTCCAATTATTTGCTTGTGCGAAGTGGTACGGACCTACAATTTTAAGCCGAATCCGAACGGCAAATTTGAGCTTCTAATGACAATTGATACTGTTGGATGTTTGTCAGACGTTTGCAAGAGGTTTGAGAGTGGAAAAACGTTTAGATGTTAATTGGCCCACTTCTTGCGAACGCCTGACAAACTTTCAAGAGTATCAATGTCATGAGAAGAACTTTGAATTTGCGGGTCGGATTCGGGTTAAAATTGTAGGTCCGGTCCCTTTCACTTTGCACAGCCAAATGGTTGGAGAAGCTAGGTTTTAGGCCCCGTGTGGGCCGTTAATGCCTAATATTTTTTTAAATGGTGCAACAAATTTAAAACTGATGTGCCAGGGCCTTAAGCAATAACTATTATCCAAAAGTTCTACACTCGACTTTCAGTAATATGACAGCGTTACTAATTCAAAGTTCAGAGTACCATCAAAAACTCAAGAGAATTTATAACAAAAATTTAAGACGTCATGGTAGAAGATTGGAAATTAGAACCTTTTTCAGCATGACTTTGATACAATATGCGCTGCCTTATTTCGCCCACTCTATAAGCTACAATAAATTCAAATTAAAACATCTCAATTTGACACTTTTGACTTTCCGTATCCATCTATTCGAAAAAGCATAGAGAACTGCTCGAATGTGTCCAAACAACACAATCCCCGCTGTATGATTAATGATGCGCACATAGTGAGGGAGTCACTTAAACGAATACTTTTAAATGATAATAATTAATCATTTCGCACACCTTTTGCTTCTCTTTCCTCCACTTCAAAGGGCGTACTTCAACAGCTTTGTGCAATGTTAATTCGCCTCAAAGATTTTGTATTGTTATTCTTTTCGTAGATATTGTATATCTAAATGGATAAGACTTGGAATATCAATGACCCTGAGTTAGCATAGAGAATGCGGAAGCGGGTTTTATTCGTATGTTTTCTTTTTTGATTTGAAAGTTCAGTTCAAAACAAAAACAAATCGAGTACACGATGTATAGTTTAGCGTTGCTATTTATTTAATTTTAAATAGAAGATCTGGTTCTAAATATTTGCCAAAATGATCTCATTTAAATGTGTTTTAAATGTGTTAGCAAATGTGTATTCACCGCAATGTTAATGTGAGTGATTCGGCAGCTTCAAATGATCGCATAAACATTCTTTTCATTTTATAGTCTTGTGGCGGTTTTTTTCTTTTCTTTACTTTGGAACTAGAACACGTCCTTCAGATAGTCTTTTCATTCCATTCTATGGTCTACTCTATGTTTTTCTGGAACAGACTTCTGGTGTTTAGTGAATGACATATTTTTAAATAGTCAAACCAACCCTTGGCTAGGATTTGAATATGCCTTTCGCTCGATGGAACACGAGTGCATTGAAGAATATACACTTGCCAGGAAATTGGTCATTAAACATGTATATCTGTTCTACTTTCCATTTAATGGGTTTCTGTTCAAAGGTATGCAGGTGACTATAAGTGACTTATCTTTGACAAATTTGGGGTAAATATTTGCCAAATGAAAATGTTTAAAAATGGAACGGAATTTTTAATAACTTACATTGAGAAGAGAGGTTAGAAGGAGGTTATTTCTACTCAGTACACATACCTGGAATGAAAGAGAAAAGAAATAAAATTAATAAAATTCGTATGGCATGTGGCTGTTTTAAAATAATACAATTCAGACCGGGAAGACTAACTCCCATCTCAATCTGGGGCCTTATAAATAATCCACTTTATGTTAGTATCAGTGTTATCATTATCAGTGAGACCCGACAACAAACATTCGTAATTTATCTATATCCAAACTTTCTACTCTTTCATGGCAAAAAAAGATATTATGTCACATTATCAGGTTCGCAGATAAACAGATGAGTGAACCGAAAGCGAATACATGCGCCTGCCGTTCTCTCATTGGATATGCAGAACGCCAACTCGAGTGACACGTTTTCCTTTTCAAAAATAACTTATCTCACTCTCAATGGAAGCAGTCAATTTTCATCAATCAATCAGGGAGGAATACGGAAGAGAAAACTTTTTGTTGTTAGTCATACGATTTGGCTGTAACTTTTCGATTTGAGAGAGAGAAAAAGATAACTTGTTGCCAATAAGGCTGCCTCAAACCGGTTGCCGGAGATAATAACTAAAAGGGCGGTTCAATTACAACCCCCTAGAGGGTCAGCAATTTCTCATGCAAACATCAATTTTCACATTCATTAAAATAAAAGTTTCTGACGAGGAGAATTTTCTTCAAAATAAACTTAATTAAAGAAAACAAAGAAATTAGAAAGCAGCATCTGTAACATCCGCCAAAAAACAGGCAAGTATCTTTTACCGAGATTTTAGTTACATTTGTGGGTATAAGTGCAATTATGTTTTTAGTTTAGTTTGCTTAGCTCATTAATGAGTAGATTGTTTTAGAAGTGCTGCCTTAGTTCATTTACATAACATTGCACGAGAACTTGTGCACAAAGAGAGATGTTTTTCTTATCAAGTCGCTGAAAATAGACATTGAACAAAAGTTCATCGTGGTGTTTTTCAATAGCAACAAATGTTTTAGTTTTACAAATTGTCTTGAAATGGATTTGGTATTCTTAACATCAGTTTAAGCAGAGAGCATTAGTTTATCTGAAATTAATTTTTCTTTAAATCACATGAATGAGTTTTTTTTCCAAAGAGGAATGAATAAACTCGAATTCGTTCACTAAATATAAAGACGAAAAAAAAACAATTGTCCCAAATTTTGGGGACAGATAATCAACACCATCTGGGTGTAGACAAACACGTGCTCTTTAATTAGTTTCGTACAATTTTTTATTAGAAAACAGACTAATTGCATTGTAAAGATAAACAAATGATGTCAACTATAAAAACGAATACAGATTGTTTAGACATTGACATTGGCCACCGTAACGTATATTTATTGAATTTCGCACACCATATTTGTTATCTTATCATAGATAATTATGTGAGTCGTTAGATATAATACGTACACATCTTACAACGCTCATATGTGAGTGTCCTTGACTTGTAATTTTTCTTTTTCGACGAAATAAACGAAAAAGTATTTACTTTGATGCGACATATTGAAATCTGCCAACAGTTTGTGTTTTATTGAATTAAAAAAAAGAAACGGTAATTTTTCTGTTTAATGCGGTTAGGATAGGTGAGGTTAATAAATCGAGAAATAACAATCATTCGTATGCGAGTTGCAGAGGGATTGTGGAAATCTTTATCATTTTAATTCGATCAATTGTTTTAATGAGGAAAAGTCTGCCAAGAGATGAAAAACAGAAGACAAGTCATAGAGAAATATGGAAACTACAATCAGTGGTAAAGAGATACGGGCAGATTGTTATTTTTGGGACTCCTGTGTTGGAATCGAGATTTAACGAAGGGGTAAAGGGATATTTTTGTCAAATAGGAATAGGTCAGAAATCCCTTGATATTTGTTACAGTCCTTGATTATCTGCTTGAAGTAAAAAAGTGACGGACTCCTAAGTGAATCAGTTATTCTTTGCTGACCATGGAGCCATCATTAGCGAGGATTCACTCCGGCCTATTCCAGAAATTTATAGGAATGGAAGAGTGATTCCCAGGTGCGAAAAGTTCAAATATCTGGGATCTATGATCGATAGCGAAGCAAGCTGTGATGACGTCATTAAACATCGCGTAAGCGCAGGGTGGATGAAGTGTCGGGAAAATTCGGTCATCCTTTGTGACCGAAAAAAAAACCTCTAAGCTGAAAGGACAACACAGTTGTGCGCCCGGCGCTCACATACGGTTCATAATGTTGGATAGCGTACAAAAAGTATGAGTGCAAATTAACGGCAAGAACCTATCTCGAAGAAAATGAAGCGACACTCAGTTGGTGCTGTCAAGTTCAAACGACAGATCCTACGAACCCTGTCAAAGGGCAATATCAATCACGAATGAATTCTTGTATCTGTACCACTGAGCCACAGTTGTCATCGTGCGAATAAAATTCCTATCCTTATTATTATTATATATTGGGAAAAGTTACAAGGCTTTGTATGCTTTTAGGTTAAAAGCAGTTTTATTTAGAAAGAGTCCAATATCGTTTAACATTTATTGCAGTTCTAAATTATCTGCTTGAAAGACAAGTCCCCTGAGGATCAAATGTAACTCTTATGAAAACTTGATGTATGGGTGGATCCTAAAGAAAATTTCTTCGTTACTTCTTAAAAAGAATATTCCGGTTACCAAAAAATACCCCTAATTATATGCTATACATTGAAACTGGAACTCCTCCTCAGCGCTTGTACACCCTCAAAATGCACTTCAATTATGTTTTAAAATTATTAGAGATAAGTGAATCCAGATTACCAAAGGTAGTATTAAAAAGCATAATTAGAACAAATGGAAACATTTTTGAGGAATGGCAGAAAGTAGCGGCCGAATGCGGAATAAATCTGACAGTTCAGGTGAACGAGCAACCGCATCTCTTAAGAGAAAAATTTAACTCAATTTTGGAGAATCGTATGACCAATATGTTGAAGGAGCCGAATCGTCACTATTTAGGAACTATTACAGCAAACTTAACCATTTTTTAAATGAAAAAACGTATTTCCTTAACAGTTGAAAAAATAAGTCCTGTCTTTAAAATGAGAGGTGAACTTGTCCATTTAAATTTTATGCCACATCGTCCAGATCTACCAACACTTTGCGACCTCTGCAATATGAAAAAGAGAGAAGATGTCTTGTACTTTCTTGGTGTTTGTCCAATTCTAAAAGAATTTTGATTATCAATGTTTGGAAAACATTAGAGGATAAACATTTTAAATGGAGAAAAAGGATGCGATGTCCTATATAACTACACAGTTGCGCACTTCGTTATAGAGAACAAATTATAAAAGGAGATTTTTAATAAAAGGACTTTAGTTTATATTTTGTCAACCTGGTAGACGGCCATAGGCCAAACCTATTATGACTTAGGCTAAACTTTAACTGTAACATATTTATAGAAATAAAAGTCAATTTAAATTTAACTAACTTAACTTAACTTAAAGAAAGCAATGGATGTCGTCTTAGTCCGAAAAAGACAGAGTACAATCGCTGCCCGTTCTTTGATTCCCTCCGACCTCTTCTAGACGGTTACCTTTATTTATATCCTTTTTTATAATTAAACGGTCAAAATATCCCAGGAAAATATCCAAATTTCTCTAAAAAAATCTCCCTTGATCCCATAATAGTACCTGAGTAACCCGCTTCGACTCGTAAACAAATTAAGACTCTGGACACCTCTTTGATTCGTAGATCCCATAAAAGTAAATGGGTGGCCCGCATCCCGGGTAAAAGGTTTTAAAAATCTGGACACCTCTTCGAATCCCAAAAAAAGAGGATATTTTGGGGGTATATTTTGACTGAGGATATTATAAAAAATTATAAAGGGTTTTTCAATAAGAGCGCTACAAAAGTTTTTTTTAAATAAAACAAAAACGGTTTTGGATATCAATGAAATTCTTTATTCCTGTGAAAGTACGTTCGATGCCATTATGTATGGAACTCGATTTCTTTTGCATGGCCACCACGGCCACGCTTGCAGAAGTCCAGACGCTGAACCCAATTTTCGACGGTTTTCAAGCATAAATCGGCCGATACTGCTGCAATTTCACGTTCGATATTGGTACGAAGTTCATCAATCGTCGCTGGCTTGTTGGCATAGACCATAGACTTGACGTAGCCCCATTCGGTTTTCATTGAACGGTAGCCAAACAATTCGCCACAACGACGTCACAGAGATGCCCAACGCTTGAGAACGACGTGTGAGAGACACATTTGGGCTTTCTTCAACTGAAGCCTCAGCGGCAGCAATATTCTCGACACTACGGGCACTTCTTTGTCTCACTGGCACGGGAACATTTTGTACTGTGATTGTGGATTCAAATTTTTCCACTAGACGCTCAATTGTTGATCTGCAAGGACGATTATGACGACCATAAATTGGACGTAGCGCTCTTAACGTTGAGGCCACTGACTCCGAATTTCGGTAGTAAATTTTTTAATAATTTCGACTAGTTGTCGGATCGTATATCTTTCCATCATGAAATGGCAAACCTTACTGAAGAGAAATGTCAAAAGAGCGGCAAGAAATTCGGCGTCGTTTGCTGTCCCTGTCGCTCTACTTTTGTAGCGTCCCTGTTGAAAAACTCTTTATTTACAGTCTACATCCTTTACACATTTATTTGAATAGAAAAGAGTTACCTAAGTAGTTCTGGGATCTATGATCAAAAGCGAATTAATCTGTGGTGACGGAATCAATCAACTTGTAAGCGTAGGGTTAGTAATGAAGTTGCGAGAAATCGACACCATCGCCAAAAAATGCATCCGACACTCACAAACGGATCACAATGTCGTACAACGTTTAAAAAATATGAGGACATTTTAAAGGTGAGATAAAGATGTTTCGTATGAGAGCAGGAGTCACAAAGCTTAATCAAACAAGAAATTCGAAGATCTGAGAAAGCTTTTACGCCAAGAGAAGCTATCTTTAAATCAAATGGAGCGCAACCGCCTGAATTACTATTGTAACGTTCAAAGAGAGATCCTTCGAAGCTTGTCAAAAAGACAATATCAATCAACGTTCTTTGATTGATCTGATTGGAAAGCCTGCCGATATTTTGGACGTGGAACCGGCAAACTCCACAAGCGGAACAGTAAGGATGCAGGAGAGGAGCGTTCTGATCCCTCCAATACAGATTATAAACTCGAAGATAAGGAAGATAAGAAGAGGCACTACGACTGATTTAAATTTAATACGAGCAAATTTCATTATTACTGCAATCGTTGTGGAGAGCTTAGGATAAGCTTTTGTATAGAATTTAAGGAATCCTATCATTGCATTACAAATAGAGACATAATATTTCTTCCGACAATAACTCTCCCACTTTACCGGCATCCTACTGCTCCGCCTGTGGGGTTAAACAACATCGGCAGCCTTCTGGCTTTCGGACCACTTTTTTTTACTGAGACGAAGAAAGTGCTGATGCAATTGCATTTGTGTGATCCAGGAGTTTGTAGAAATGACTCATTTTTTTATGAATTCGACACGTGCATGCTCCTGCTATTAATTATTGTTTGATCGGCCTTTTGCGACACCGGTGATCTCCAGTCGTGTCAACCAACGAATTTAAATTAACACTTGCCGGACAGTTTCAAGATGTTAAATGTGTCGCTAGACTAACCTGAAAGCTCAAATTACCCAGAAGTGACATGCACACAAACTGATAATTTCTCGGAAACTACGCGTGAAACTAGGTACTTGCAACGAAAAAAAATTGAGTCTCCAAGGGTGAACTCAACTTGTTGAATTCTATCAGCAAACGCTTGTTGATTTAACAGAGCACTCCAAATGCTGTAAGAAGTAACATGACGCTGATTCTGAAGAGAGTTGCAAGTGTCATCAAAAGCCACTTGAGTTAAGGCTGGTTATTTTAGTGTCCAGAAACATTTAAGCTAGATTTTTCACAGCTCCAAGTCTCGCGTATGTCTGACAAACATCAAAGTGTATAATTGTCATGAAAAGTCAAATTTGGCGTTCACGATAGGCATACAATTTTAGATCCTTTTTAGGCTGGTCAAAAATAAAAACTCCATACATACGAATATCTGTAGGAGCTGCCTTAATGCATGCTGTGTACCCCAAAATAGTAGTAGTAGTAGTAGTAATAGAAATACGAGTATATAAGTGATGCTACTTTACACTCCGCCTAACAATGAAAATGTCTAATCCAATTAATTACCTACTCGGCTCATTAAAATGTGTCTGATGATAAGAATCACAATCAGTTTTATGAAAAGTACTCCCACGAAACCCAAATCGTTGTTTTTAAATCTCAAACTACTACCCCCTACTGCGTATATATCCAAGAATTTTTAATTTTTCATTGTTTGTAGCAACACTATACCTCACCTGATTTCCTTTTCTCGCGATCGGGTACTACCAAGCTTTTGGCACGTTTCACACGTAACGATCTTCGTCGTATGGAGCGTAGAAATGCCTCTGGCATACGTGAAAATCTTTGTGGAGTTTCTGGCGCTTTCCTTTCGGGGAGGAAGAAATTTTTAACCGCCAACATTATGTTTCTCACTTTGTTTGTTTATTGAATTTTTTTTATGTATCCGTATTGTTTTGATTTTATTATTCAGTTTTAGTGTTTTTCTTTTTTTGTAAAACTGACTAAAAGCTTTGCTAACCTTTGTGTTTTTTTTTTGTTTAATTTGAACACGTCATTTTTCAAGGCGGTGGGTTTTTTTTTTATAAACTTCGATTCATAAAAATTTGTCATTAACTCGCAACATTTATATGGGTACATAAATTTAAATTTCTATCTACACTCAACATAATTCAATGACTAAGTGAATTGCGGTTACTATCCATAACAACACTGTAAGCACTAGATCAGATCGGAAACGTGACGATAAGTACATTTGGAACACAAACAGGAATACAATGGCACTGCGTATCTAATCCAAAAATGCACTGATAACCTAACACACTGCAGAGAAGTAAGTATCCATCCAATAATTGCCTAAAACGCGATAAATAAACGAACCACTTTAGCTACAATTTTTTATTTTTTTTAACAACAAACATCCAAACCCCGACACGAACACGTCTACAGTCACACGTCAACTGAGGTTGTACGATGAAATACCGGCTGTGTATAGTGTTTGCAGAGACAGAAGAAACAAAGAAGAGACAACCAATCGGTTGCAAACAAACAACAGAGCGTTAGCAGTCTGTTATTCGAGTGAAACAGTAATTTGTTGGTGTTCGCTCAGTGACGCAACATGGTACTTTTGTATTTGTTGGTGCATTGAATTGGATTTCATGGCTTTTCGCAATGTGGCCTACGAGTTCTTTTTGTGTACTCAACTCGGTACTCGTTATCAGTATCTATCAGATAGTACATATGTGTGCACAAATGGCGTGTTTACTTGTAGCTGGAGGGCGTGTTATCAGGAAAGCATTGACCTTTGGGCGGGATTGTATGGATTTGTTGAATGCGGGGCTCTTCAATGGGGATTCAGCTGTTCAGACTAATATTCAAGTGCTGAAAGTTCGGAAGTAAAGATGTACAAGTGGAAGCTTACATAACTTTGGAAAATCCGAACTGTAATTTAGGTTGATTTTGGACCTTGTATAATGTGATTACTTTGATAAAAGAGAAATGGAATACAGAGAGGGAATGTTGCGGGTTATATCTGCACTAAAATCGGGAAGTGACCTCAAACCAAGGGGAGTGCAATTTTTGGATTAGCTATTTCTTGATTGCTTTTTGGAAAGCACGATAGTTATAGTTACGAGATATGTAAAACTACATCCCAAAACCATAACCGGTGTCGTTTTGCAGGGATAAAAGGTAAACGATAAATTCCGAAATCAAGGACAAGGAATGAATTTATAATTTTTAATCAAACATTAAAAACAGAACTGTAAGGAGAAGACGATTTAGTAGGTTTTTTGACCACCAGCTGCACTTAAGAACCTACTCAATCCTTTAAGCAACTCTGCTTCAACTCAATGTCTCTCTGAATTCGGTCGAAAGACTCAGACTGAGCACATTGAATAAGCTGGAATAATGTGAAATGAGATCTCCAACGAATTTGCCTGGAGAAAGGCTTCTCAGCATCCCTTTTAAGGGCTTCTATTGATGACTATGTCTGTGTCTCCAATATACACAATGTTCGATGTCATGACTCTTCGGGTTGCAAATAGGCCAAAGTAAGGCTAGATGTCAACCAACGACCATACCACGTCGAGTTAATCGATTCTCGTCAAATAATCGCAATTAAACGACGTTGGGCACGGTTAGTACGTATATGGGGAACCGTTTGAGAACAACCGCGTGTCGTTGGCCAGTCCCATCTACAGAGTTGAGGTAGATAATTATACGTGGTATCACAATGGACCTAAATTGGTCTAAGTGTGTCGGCTTCTGCCGACAGCCACCTAACCTAACCTAACCTACGGCTGGATGTCTATAAAAAGTCTGCGAGGTTTTTGCTATTACTCACGAGAAAAGTGCTAGCGACACAACAATTTGCGACTACTGTCCTGCCTTTGCTGGAATAAATGGAAATATGTACTTTTTAAGGAACAATCGACCATTTTTAGGGTTCCGTAGCCAAATGGCAAAAAACGGAACCCTTATGAATTCGTCATGTCTGTCTGTCTTCCGTCCGTATGTCACAGCCACTTTTTTCCGAAACTATAAGAACTATACTATTGAAACTTGGTAAGTAGATGTATTCTGTGAACCGCATTAAGATTTTCACACAAAAATAGAAAAAAAAATAATAAATTTCCTCATACTTAGAACTGAAACTCAATTTTTTTTTTCATCAAACCCATACGTGTGGGGTATCTATGGATAGGTCTTTAAAAATGATATTGAGAATTCTAATATCATTTTTTTCTAAACTGAATAGTTTGCGCGAGAGACACTTCCAAAGTGGTAAAATGTGGGCCCCCCCCCCTCTAACTTCTAAAATAAGGGAATGATAAAACAAAAAAAAAATATATGATGTACATTACCATGCAAACTTCCACCGAAAATTAGTTTGAAAGAGATCTAGTATGTAGTTTTTTTTAATACCTCATAAATCGTAAACCGCAATTTACCTTTCATTCAATCAACTCAAATATAAAAAAAAAAAACATTTAATTTTATAAACATAAACCTTATGCGTAAACCGTGAACCATTATTTTCTAATAATAAATCTGTAATAGGTGCCTAAGTAAATAATAATTATAATTCACGCGGAACCCTTCATGGGCGAGTCCGACTTGCACTTTGCCGTTTTTTTTTTAATTCTGTTTGCTTGAGTAAGTTGTACAAAAATAATAAATAAATATTAGGCACTAACATTATGGGCCATAAAGGACGTAAGACCTAGCTTCTTCAACCATTTGTTTGTGCGAAGTTGAAGGGAACTACAAATGTAAGCCGAATCCGAACGGCGAATTTGAGAAGCTTCTCATGACAACTTATACTCTTGGAATTTTGTCAGACGTTCGCAAGCGGGGCCAGTGGAAAAAAACTTTTAGATGATGTAACTTTGCCCGGCGGGATTTGAACCTGAGACCTCTGGGTTAGTAGTCCAACACGCTAACCTCTGCGCCCTAAAAAAGATGTACAAAACGTTCGCCAAAAAAGGGTGTAAAGTAGAATTTTAAGCAATAAAGGCCTAGGTTTTTGCCATCGACGTCAAAATTGTCCTTTTTTCTGTGCTGGCAAACAATATGTTGCAGGGAAATAACTTCACGGGCAATAACCTCACCACGAGTGGGAAATAACTTCACTTTTTTTTGTGAAGTTATTGCCCACTGAAGGTGAGCAATTACTTTACCGTTAATTTTGTGAAGTTATTTCCCATCTATAATTTTAGAATTTGTCTATTATAACTGAAGAGCAAATGTGAAATGGAGTTATTTATGAGGTTTTTGTATAATTTCATTTATAACAAAATATACACCCCTATCGTGGAATCCGTCGGGGGGAACGATCCGATAATAGTGAACAATTTGCATCGTGTAATCCGCAGACGTGAACCATCCACATGTCGGTAATATGAATGAAAATGAATTTAATTTTTACAAAACAAATGTGTTTGAAATGAGCTGCCACAATTGAATTTCCTAATCACCAATAGTGGTCGGTAAGGGAGAGTATCCGACGGATCCCACGATAGTAATTTTCTGTTCACGTGAATCGAATAAGTGAAGTGAATCTCAGATCCGACGGATTCCACGATAGGGGTGATAACAATTTATTTTTAGCAATTTATATCGGTGCCGTGAAATAAGGCCTTACGCAATAAGCCCAATTTGGCGTTATTTCACTTTCCATTGGTGCTGTGTTCGACAATTTGGCCTTGCACCTACCTACTCCAAGTTTGCATTGCACTGCTTATGGGATTAGTTGCGAAATCGCAAGTAGATTGCATAAACAGTGCAATCCCTAAATCATAAAATGTTAAGAGAAATTATTTCCCAAACAAAAGTGAGGATATGGCTCACCTATTGTGGGCAATAACTTCACAAAAAAAAAGTGAAGTTATTTCCCATTCGAGGTGAAGTTATGTGAAGTTATTGCCCGTGAAGTTATTTCCCGGCACTAACAAAATATTCTTCCCTTACGATCATCAATTCAATTATTTTCCAACCGGGCGACCCGAAATTATAATCAAGCTTATTTTAACATTCCATTTCGATGGACAGTTTGTTGAATTTAAAGTATCTTTATTTTGAGATTCGAGATTTTATTCGAAGACAACATTAACTAATTCAAATGAGTAGCAATATTCTTTCGAATTTTCATTCGAATGCATGAATATTGCATTGACGACGTTAGTACTTGGAGGATATATGGTGGTACTCGTATTATCATCCCCGTTGTGGTCGAATTCGTTCAGAAATTGACTGCTGAAACCCTTTCGTTGTTTCTCTTACAAAACCACAAAAAGGAGAGCCCTTGTCTAGTAAAAGGAATTATAAATAGAGAACCATAAACTCCAAGAAAAACTACCACTTTACTACAGCTGTTAGTGAGAGACACAAAAACCACCTGCGCCAACCCAATTTGATTTGCTCTCCATTATCTCGTTTTGCCTTCTCCCGGAAAACTTTCAGAAAACTATATTCTCACCACTATCTGTTATGTAGTGATGGTTCCCCGACTGGCAGCAGCAAAAGCTATGCAACAACATTTAGGTCAAATCCGAACCGTTTTCATCTACATCGCTTGCATATACATTCGTACTATTTTGCAACGCAAAAAACCAAGTATTGTCTTACCGGACTTGCAAATGAGTCAAGTGATTAGCAGACAAAAGCAAGAAATGCAATAAATGAAATACTGTACACCACAACTGCACACACGACACACAATATTGCCCCATAAAGTAAGTAGGTTACTTTACGAATACACACATAACAATATCAAAAAGGCGGAGGAAGATATTTTCCCAGGATGTGATTTTATTCTTACCCAGATTGTCAGCTACGCAGTCAAGTTCCTAGTCCTACAACTCACGGGAGTAAGAGTACTACCACCGTACGGCTTCCTATCTTTACTATCGACGATGTCGCTTGCTCTGACACAGTTTATTTATCCACACATATCTTCCGTTGCAGCAGAGAAACGTATTGTGCCTGGGAAAAATCACTATGGGTGGAATATCTCTTGTAATATTTAAAAATTCAATAATGGTGATGCAACAGTCGCAGGTAACTGCAGAGGAATGCAATGCAGTTGAAAAAGGTATGTAGCAGGATATAGTGCAACATCAAGCGTGTTGAAGACATGTTGCATGAGTTTGATCTGTGAAGGTGATTCAAACATGTTGGGAGGCGCAAGTGGTTGCGGTTGAATAGAAGAACTAACCTTCCATAGATCAGAGGCAATGTGCTCCTGTTCTGCTATCAGAAATTTTAAATCTGCAAAGTGACGTAGCATATACCATACTAGTAGAGTAGTAGACAGTGAGTTTAAGTGTGTGCGGGAATGGTCATTTTGCTAAGGCTGCCACTCGGAGGTATTTGTTTTGGGTCAATGTTGCATTGCACCTAGCAAAGTCTTGAGGCAAAATAAAAGAGACTTAATGGTGCTGTCGAGTGTGATTTTCTTTGAACGGTCACCCTCCAAAATGACCAAGCCAAATCAATACCCGGAGCCCCCTAGAGTACCCTTTTATTATATTGTCGCCTGCCTAAAGAAAGTGCCGTGTATTCCTTCCAGACATACAGTCATCAGCTCCCTTCAATTTTTCACAATATCCAATTTATTTGCTACACTTATTACACCCTCATACAAAATCACTTGATAAGTCTTCTAATCCGATAGATAAATACAGTTTTGTCAGGCAAATTTCCATTTTATCCTACCCGCGGGTACACCCTTCTTGCAATTCCATCGAAATTTTATTATCCATTCCTTCTTTTTTTTGGGAAACAAAACCTGTCCAATCCATCACACAACTAATTTGATAGAAACTGTAATAAAAATAGTTCCATTCTAGAGTCACAATCATCACCCACACGTGCGTACCCTTGGCGATTAAAAATCCCACCCCTTATTTGGGAGTAACAATGAAGAAGTGAGAGATTAAAATCGCTTCTTGGGGTGGGTAGATGTTCACCCCTAAGAAGGGATGTACAATGGTGTTGGGTGACGAAACTGCAAAAGGAGGTGTGCCGAAAAAAAGCAAAGAATGTTCATCATATTTCCATCCACCGTTGAAATGAGTTTTTCCTCGGTTTTTTTTTTCAAATGAAAGTGTCATAATTAAGTTGCAAGGGTGTATAGGATATTGCACCAACAACCTACTTCCAACCTGTCAGACAGAGCTGCAACCCTTGTTGAATGTCGTATATATTAGTATCAACATTAAATCACATTAAAAAGAGGACACACAGTAGCGGACAGACATAAACAGATAGAGGGTGGTGTGATGTGCATATTAATTCATTTAATTAAAAATGTCAGTGGTGTCGGCAAAAAAAGAAAAACACATTCTAAATGTATCAGACTTACGTGATGGACGTACAAAAAAACGACCCGCGATTCCACCCTCTAGCTGGCTGGTTCGGCGGGCTTTATCTTATGTATGTGTGTGGTTCTTTTGTTATCGGAGGTAGTGCAGATTAAAA
Source organism: Portevinia maculata (assembly GCA_949715645.1). Classification (NCBI taxonomy): domain Eukaryota; kingdom Metazoa; phylum Arthropoda; class Insecta; order Diptera; family Syrphidae; genus Portevinia; species Portevinia maculata. The sequence continues at coordinate 3,755,669 of OX454528.1, read as the reverse complement.
AGTTCATTATGTCCTTGACAAGGGACACTAAAATCAAAGCCAAAAGAAGTCACTCACTCGGGCTAGGGATAGTCTATGCGTGGCAGACACAGACATCCACTTTTAGTCGAGTGGCAGTAATATCATATAATTATCGTTTGAGATGTCGTGCTTTATTTTGCTTCGCGGCGGTTGTTTATACTGAAGAGTGTGTTATTATTTAATCCTTGTTACTTTGTGAAAAAGTTGAATGTGAGTGGAAAGTATTCGTAAGCCAGGCATTGTTTATGAAGAAGGAACTCCACCAGCGCTCTGCAGCACCATCTGGGAACCTTTCAGAATCGTCAACATCATCCTCAATGAAGCAAGAGAGACGCAGCGTATTGAAAAGCAGAAGCATTATCCTTTAAGGATGGATGTAAGCGCCTTGCTTAGGACTGTTTATTGTCGTTTTCGTTATGAGAAAGAGTTTGTATTTTTACAAAAATAAAAGTTTTAGGAATTATTTCGAGGAAGATAACCTATCTGCGGACAATTTGGCTAAACGAGGCAAAGTTCATTGGCAAGATTGTCACCAGTCATGCATTTTATTTCGTTTTAAATATTTTAAAGACGACAAGTGAACCAGATGATGAAAATGCCTTTATCGATTCGTTTTTCTGGACGTTGACTGGGGATCTTTATTGAAGTCATCTTTTTTTTCGGGGTGCGAGACTTTTTACGCTGGAGCACTCAGACTGAATACTGGTAAATTGTACTGCCAGGAAGACATATTTTTATTAAAAAAAAACAAAAACGAGTAGGTGCTGCAATGAAGAGGAGCTTAGGTTTACAGCATTCACCAAATCAGCACTAAATACCTGCCAGCTGATATCAGCAAAAGCAGGACAATCACAAAGGAAATGTTCCGCAGTGTCATCGCTTTGCCCACAGGCTTCGCAGTTGGGAGTATTCATGTATCAGATTTGTTAGGGTCTTTCAATATGGTTGAACGTTTTTTAAATAGAGATATCTCAGTTCCTGATATAATTTTTTTTTTGCTTCCAGGTGTCAAGATGTTCAGTACAATTTGCAGTTTAATCATGCATCGTTTGATGCTTCCCTACCGTTAAGAATTTAAAAAAAAAAAAAATTCGAGCTCAACGTTTGTTCACCACGATGACATTGATTTGCAGAAGGGTAAGTTTGGTGATTGGATCATCTCACGACGAGGGTTTTGTGAAATGGCCGCCGGGGTCATGTGATTTGACGCCCCTAGAGTCCAAGCACATGTCTATCGTGAGACCAATGATCCCATACGGAGCGGTAGCATGGGCGAAACGAACCAGTCTAGCCACAACAAGAGAAACACTCGGCAAAGTGCAAAGACTGGCGTGCCTGTGCATTACCGGAGCAATTCGTAGCTGCCCAACCGTAGCCATCGAGGTGTTATTGGAATTGACCCCTCTACACATCATGGTGATGAAGGAGGCAGACAAAACAATCCTAAGGATGGCAAAGGAGGGAATTGGGAGAGGGAAATGCATCGGTTCGAAAGAACACGGTGACTTACTCAAAAAACTCCCACTTTTTGGCATACCTAGGGACGACAGCATCAGGAAATTCAACTTCGAGAAGAATTTCCAGATAAAGCTCAGCAATAAGGAGAACTGGAGCAATGAATCCATAACTTATGGACTGAGCAACCACACAACAAAGTGGTACACGGCCAGCTCGAGGACCGAGGAGGGAACTGGTGCAGGAGTGTTTGGGCCAGTAACTAAGCACTACGAATCCATGGGCAAATGTACCAGCATCTTCCAGACGGAAATATGTGCAATAGAAAGGTGCGTTCGAATCAACCTCGAGAAAAACTACAGAAATTGCAACATAGCAATAATGTCTGACAGCCAAGCAGCTATAAAGGCTCTTGACACCTACGTTATCAAGTCAAAACTCGTGTGGGAATGCCTACACGGACTGAATAGACTAGGCAAGAATAACAGAATTTCCACCTGCTGTGTACCTGGCCATGTTGGCATTACAGGCAATGAGGCAGCGGACTCTCTGGCAAGAAAAGGGGCAGAGGAACCCTTCATAGGACCTGAACCGTTTTGCGTGATAGGAGAACACACTATACGCGAAGAGTTCAGGAGACTGGAGGAAGGAACAAGGGCCAAAACCTTTCTCAACCTCCAAGGTCTGAGGCAAGCAAAGAAACTCTTAGGAAACTATAACCAAAAGAGATTTAAAGCTTCTATCAGCCTTAACAAAAACAACCTATAGGAATCCTAACCTTCCTCCTCACGGGGCACTGCAGACTCAAGGAGCACCTGAGGACTGCAGTGCAACCGCCGAAACTCCAGACCACATACTGGAATCCTGTGGGGCACTGGCCACAAAAGGATGAAATATTTGGGCAGGCACCAAATTACAGACAAGGACATACAAACCATGGACCCACAGCTCATTCTCAGATTCATTAAAGAAACTGGACTGGACGCTGTGCTCTAAGGAGTGTGACCTGCCAAGGATAAATCAGAGCAATACCTCGACACGCTTCACTAAGAAGTATCTAGAGAGGGCTCTGAAAGAGAACATGAACCTCTCCTAGGCACAAGCAAGGGGACACAATAGACCAATAGGTCGCAGTGTAATATACCCTAACTAAATATTATTATTAAGCACATGTCTATGTCCACAATCCACAGACTTTGGATGATTTGGAAGCCAACGTTAAGCTATCGGCGGCATACGGCCACAAATGTTGGATAGGTTGATCAAAAATTAAAGCGATCGGGTGCTACTATGTAAACAAAGCCGTGGTGATATTTAAGATATCTTGGTCCGAACATAACTGGATTGTCCACGCTTCAAAACAATGCAACAACTAAATTTATATGTCAAACGGTTGTTTTATTTAAAATTAAAATTGTATCGCCTTTAACCCATCAAAAGTCTCTGCCTAAAACACTGCAGCCTTCCATTCTCCTCGATCATGGGCACGCTGCTTTCAGTTATCCTGAGGCAGCGCTTTGGCATCCGAGAATTCTTTATCTCTTAAACGGAGGTTCGGAGGGGCCTGGAAGTCAAAGACTCCTCGATATGGCCGACCCAATTTGGTCGAAGTGTTTTAGCTTTTCGAACAACATCCACATCGTTGTACAGCTTTTAGAGTTCGTGATCGTATCTTTTTCCCCACACAGGACCAACTATCCCACGGAGTATTTTTCTTTCGAAAGTACCCACTTATAGCTCCCATTTCCTGCCTATCGTTCCAGCACTCGGTATCAGTATCAGTGTTTTGTAGAGCTTACACTGTGTCTTCCGGGTGCGCCGTTTTTAACCCATTTGTTTTGCCAAACCAAAGTAGCAACCATTTCCTAGGTTTATTCTTCGTCGCTCCTGTATTCATCTCAATTTATTACTTAACATTTTTACAAGACAAACGGTTCCACTGCATTATATAAGAATTGTACAGGATTTCTTTGTAACTTAACATATTTATTACCTTCAAAGGGAACAAACATAATTCTCTTTCCCCTTAAAGAAGACTAAACTACTTGGATATTGTTTCTACAAAACACAACGCAGAGGCCGTCGACTTTTACATTGCACCCAACGCCCCATATGATAATAAATCCATTCATACACTAGAGCTGCGCTTCTAAAAGAAAAGAAAAAAAATGTTCCACCATATGCTGCAGTTATTCATCCTCTGTCTTTTGAGATATAACTTCCCCCCTATTGCCGTGTGTTGCACTTGTTTTTGGCAAAGTTTTCATATTTTCAGCAGAAACTTGCAAAGGACATTCAATTGGAAGGAAGAAATGCTTTAATGTTAGAATGGAGGAGCGCCGAATATTCTTCGACCTATCGTATCGTTTTCAGGTGCTGAATTTAGGCTTGCTAAATATAACACATTTCCTAAGTCCAGAAATGAACGGAATATCACGAGATTGTTTTCTTGGAGCTGAGTTTGTGAAAGCGTCGAAAAAATTTCAATTCATTTGAGACGTTGTTAGAGAGAAAAATTAAAAATACAAATTGATACAACGCTGACTCCGATCGGTTGAGAAGCTTCTTATGACAATATACAGTCCCTGGCCAATTTATTAGACGATCAACATCAGATATCCCATGTGCAAGAGTTCATTCCAAGTAGATTGAACCATCAACTTCAAATCCAATTAGCGCTAAATTGAATTGTATTATTGCTTTCTATTGGTATCGATAATAAAAACTAGTTTCGCCATTAAATTTAATTTTTACCTCAATCTTTTTCGAACTAAATTTCAATTAGTGAATTGAAGTGTCTGCGATGTATATCAATGTCTCTCCGCTCGCATATGACATTCAACTATAAACGAGTACGTTTCGGCACTTTGCTTGTCCGAACAGAGTTTTATGACATTTTAATTGAGTGACAGTCACTCGCTGACTGACCCAACTTTTTCCCAAAAGTATACAATTTTCCATAGAATTCAATTTTTATTTTTAAAATTTAATCAGATCACGGATTTTATTAGTTCTCGAAAATTTACTGAATGTTTTCGCTCCAAGCCACCTACGCATGTTAAAAATGAGGAAGATCAGGTTTTCAGAAACAAATTTAAAAAAAAGATATAGTGCTAACTGCGGGACATTGATTCACTGAAAGATCTCAACCAATTTATCACTTTGTTTCTGCCAATCCCAAGGGGGGCACAGCAGCACAAGGCACACACATTTGTGATTCGCACGCCAAACATAAAAATAAATAAATTACTAGAAGCACGCTATAGATAAATACGAAGAAAATTATGTAGTTCACCCAAAATTAGCAATCCAATTTGCATTCGTCATAATTTTTTTTTTTTTCAGATATTTGTATCGATTTATCAGTTGGTTGTTTCAAGTAACATCGCAATAAGCTCTGGGCAACTAATTGGGGTGAGCACTTCGGTGCAGATATGGTGGGTATTTACGGAAAAAGATGCATGATAATAATCAATTGAAATACTGTAGTACGATTATTAGTCATAAACGCGTTTCATACATTTGTTTTTTTTTCACAAAAATGATAGCGCAAAGTGCCTCATGACTGAATTTGTTTTTTTTTTTTTATTTTTTATTTTTGGACAATCGGTTGGTTATGGAGCTGGTTTGTTGCGCCAAATTATAAACAAAAAAAAAACACAGCAACGTCAAACTTTGTGAATCATTTTACGGTCTGCGTTTAATTTTATTCAAAATTATAATGAAAACAGAAGAATCATTAAATATTTTAATGTTCAAGTAATCAAGGTTTTCTAGTTCAATTTTAAATTTATCGACGCTTAAATATGCACAACAAATGGTTTGTGACTACTGTATGGGCCTGTATATTCAGTATTAGGTGTGTTCTTTTGTGATTTTTATCATCCTTACGAAAAGAGGAAGTAGGGAGGACGAGAAACCAATGCACGATGATTTTGAATGTTTTTAAATCATAATGTGTAGGAAAAACAGCGCGTGATAGAGCATTCCACATTTGTGTTGTACGGCTTAGGAACGATTCCTTGTATTTTACTATACGTCCGAGAGTAGGCTTAAGAATGTTAAAACAAAGCTGTCAAAACACGCATTAGGTATATTTCACCGTGTCACTGTCGATTTGAAATAAAATATCATTAGGGCAAAAGTCGCAATAGCCTTTTTAAATTTCGGGCGGACAGAATATCGCCAGGTGAAATATTTCCCGGGCGAAACTCACAATAAAACTGATTAATTTTGACTCCATAGCACGTTGATTTTAAATGTTTGTAAATCATATTGTGTAGGAAAAACAGAGCGTAATAAAGCATTCCGAATTCGTGTTGTACGGCTAAGGAAAGATTCCTTGTATTTTACTGTACGTCCAAAAGTAGGCTTAAGAATGTCAAAACACGCATTAGGTATGTTTCACCGTGTCACTATCGATTTCAAATAAAATATCATTAGGGCTAAACTAGCAATAGCCTTTTTAAATTTCGGGCGGACAGAATATCGCCAGGTGAAATATTTCCCGGGCGAAACTCACAATAAAACTGATTAGATAGATAGATAGATTGTTTATTGTAGCGGAATTATTATACATTCTTTCATTAAACCTATATTGCACAATTTACAGAGATTTGGTATAAAGCTACCTTACTACTGAAAAATGTATAACAATGTTTTTTAATAACAAAGTCTTAGACAAATAATTGGTAGAAGGAAAAGCTACAGGAAAAACCTTCTATGAATAGATAAGATAGAGAAAAGGGGAGGGAATAACTGAAAAATACCTCAGACAAATCAATGACTTTTTAGAAAACTGTTTTTGAAATAAATATCATTTGTGTATCACACAATTTAATATTCAATACAAAATAAATAAGTTAATAAATGAATAAAGTAACAAAACATAATTAAATAAACAATAAATTTTAAATAAATAATAAAATAAATAAATAAAACTGATTAATTTTGACTCCATAGTTTGTAACATGCCTTAATATTCTTCTCACCCTTATTTCCTTAACGCCCGCGCTGTGTAGCTAATATATTATAAGGGTCCCAACAAATCCCTTTAGTGCGCGCTTATTATAAAAAAAAAAAAAATTGTTCGTAGACCCGTAAGTATCCATTCTAGTCCGTCAACAGTTTTGAGGTCTCAAATTTAGAACATAGTCTCTCGGGGACCGGAATGATACAGTAGAATTTTCAAATTCGCCCACAATTTAAAAAAAAAAGCGTTTGTGTACTCATGTACGCGCGTAAGAAGCTATACTTCTTTTGGCGTGATGATTGTTTTAATACGTTTTAAAATTCGATTACCAAGTAGGGAGAGATAAGAAATATAATTGCTAAAACTTCAATTTAGTGAAAATAGTCTTGAACACAGATATACTTCGCGGTTTCTAAGGACATTTCAGTGAAATACTATAAAATAACCTAATCTAAAATTAAAGCGACATTCTCAACTTGGCCATCAGCTTCCACGGTACAAATGTAAATTTTCCCCCGCCTTGCAACTAATGTATCTATTAGGCTGTTTCTTTCTTCAAAGTCGTCAGCCATTTTTTTGTTTTTACCCACATCACACAAACAAATCCAAAAACTTTGTAAACCCTAGTTCACCTAGTAATTCTAATCTGGTCATGTTAGAACTATGTACTATACAAAAAATCTTCAATCTTGTTATGGAGGAAATAGTGCGCAGCGCAGGAAGGCACTATTTTCAACAGATCCGTCCAACTACTGGGGTATTCGGATGATATCGACATCATGCTAGAGGCTTGAAGAACAGGCGAAATTGGTTGGTATTGAAGTTAGTGAGGGCAAGACTAAATTCGTGCTATCAACAAACAAACAAACATCTGTCCACCGCCAAGGACAAAACAATTGATAGCAATAACTTCGAAGTAGTTAAGGAGTTTAATTACCTTGGAGTAAACATCAACAATTGACAACTTAGTGGAGATCCGACGGAGAATGAACTTAGAAAACTGCTGCTACTTTGGTATGGCCAACAAATGGGTTCAAAATTCTTCAGTCGAAGAACGAAATGCATGCTCTATCGAACCATAATCCTGTCAGGCCTGCTTTATGGTTCAGAGTGCTTGAGGATAATTAGGAAAGGGGAGCTAATATTGGGTTCTTTTGAAAGAAAAATAATTCGTCGGACATTTGGTGGTGTGTACGAGGAGCGCGAATGGAAAGGATACAACCGCGAACTTTATGACCTGTACCAAGATGTGGATGTAGTCCAAAAAGCTGAATCACGTCGAGTACATTGAGCGAATGGACAATAATGCTCCAGCCAATAGGATCTTCAACCATCAGCCCCCCAGTTTCAAAAAGGCACGGAAGACCAAACCTCCGTTTCAACGACCAAAACATCGCCGACGCACGGGATAGCAGAGGATGGAAGGCTGAAGATCACAGACGATGGAAGGATGCAGTCTCTCAGGCGGAAACTCTTGACGGTTTCGGACCCCGTTAAGCAAAATAAGAGCCCATTCATAAATGCAATATTGCGCGAAATGTGCTAAGCAGAGAATTCACAAATGCATCAATTTTCATCACTGCTAAGCAGAGGATTCATAAATGATGTAGAATTTTATTTATTGCGCAATTTTGAGCGCAGTCGCGCAGATTTCAGAATCGTATTGCTTTTTAATTTCTTTTTGTTGAAAATGGGTGGAAATACTACAGATAAAGGTAAGATTAGACTGTATGCCACGTTGGCATTTAATGACCATTTTTGACAGTTCTCGCTGTCAAAACAGCGTCATGCAGTGTAATCGGCATATCTCAAATGACCAAATGACCACAAATGACCATGCCGATTTTGACAGATAAAAATGACAAAATTGCATGCAGTGTAATCGGACAATAAGCACGAATGCCAATATAATGACCTTGACCTAATGACCATATGCAATTTATTGATATTTGGTTATGGCATTGCTGTCATTTTTGTCATCTGAAAATTGTCATCTTTTCCAATCGTGCAGTTATTTAATACTTCAATAATAACATTTTTGCATGATAATAATAATATTTTTGGATAACACTTGCCTTAAATTGTTTTAATAATTACATTTTTATTGTGCTTTTGTTCAGTGTGAATTAGTGGTTTTCTTGTTATTTTTATGTGCATGGTTTAGTATTTGTTGTGTAATACCTAGGTATTACTTTAATATTTCCGATTATCTGTTTTATTTATTTTGTTGAAAAGTTAAGATTCGCTTGAACATGTACGGCGTTACCACAACTCAATCTGAAAATATAACAACAAATGCCTTTAATGACCAGCAGGGCGTGGTCACGTAGTCTAATATACTACCATGACAGCGCCGAATTTTTGGGCATTTGACAGATAATCTGGTCATTTGGCTGTGGTCATTTGAATGCACAATTGGCATGCAGTCTAATCTTACCTTAAGTAATGGTTGAGAACAATCTATCATATTTAGTAATGGTTGAGAACAATCTATAATATTACTTATTAAAATGACAGCGATCGACGTAAATTCCATTTTTACGCAGTTGTTCGTTCATAAACATCTGATATGTGCTTTGCAAGCGCATGATTTGCAGGAAACTCTGAAGTTCAATTTGCGCAGTACTTCCTGCTTTGCATTGCTATTGCTTTGCACACCTTGCATTTATGAATTGGCCCTAAGTAACTATAAATAAAATGTGCAGGCTCTTGTGTAAGCCATTAAAGAATTTTATGATTCTCCTGTTTAAAAATGAAAGCATTTTGACGATTGGTCCAATTTTATTATCTTTTTGAACAAAATTAAATATTCAGAACTTAATTTTTTTTTTATAATTTGCTTACGCTAAAGGGGTTTTTTCTGTTGTTACAGTACCCTTATAAAATGATACACTATTTGAAGTTTTATAAATTTTTTTGAAATAAAACCATTACTAGCCGGATATAGAAAAAAAGTCAAGTCTGAGTCATTAGCCAGATTAATTTTTTTTATCAAACTGTCAAAAAAATAAGGACTTTCGATCTTGATTAAATACACTCCTATTGCGAGTGTCAATCGGCAATTGATTATTGACTATTTTCAATGTGTGCTATTGTGAACGAATAGGGGTGATAGTTTTCAGGCGACTATCTAATACATTTTTTAATAATTTTTCAAGTTTTGTCCAGTATTTTTCGATAGCTTCGTCTTTGGAAGTTTGGTGTGTTTGGGTGTGTCAAGCCATTTGTTGACTGTTGTCTTTTTCCACGTTTCAACGCCCATACATTTTTTGCCACGTCGACTTTAAGGGGTTTTTTTGGAGAACAAAACCAAAAAAATGTTCCCATATTTACTTTCAAAAGTATCAACGCCTAAGCGGACTGTAGCCTTTCCTTATGTTTTTTTTTTACATTTTGATAAAAAAAATTTAATCTGACTAATGAATGAGACTTGACTTTTTTTTATATCCGGCTAGTAATGGCTTTATTTCAAAAAAAAATGTATAAAACGTCAAATTGCGTGAGTAATTTTAAGTTCTGAATATTTAATTTTGTTCAAAATTATAATAAATGTCGTCAAACTGCTGTCATTTTAAAACAGGAGAATCATAAAATTCTTTAATGTTTCTGCTAAAGTAATTTAAGTTCTCTAGTCCCAGTATAAATTTATCGCTTTTATCGTCGATTAAACACAAATAGCAAACGTTTCGTACTTTCATTTTCTTTTTTGCCATTCTGACAGAAATGTTTACGGAAAATAAGTCGATTTTATTTGCATGCATTTTAAATGTTGCTGTTGCCAATATGATAAAACAATGTCAAATGTTTTGAGTCATTTTACATTCAAAGCGCAAAATTTTGGTCAATACTCTTATAAAAAATAGGACGACTGTCGTTCAATTTATTTCAATTTTATACTACTCAAGGTATTTTAGTTCAAGTTTAAAGTCTGTTTAACGCCAAACTGATGGATCGAAGTTCCAAAATGCAATTTCGCTCCCAAACATGATTCACACTTAGCACATAGAGCTACGGATTGCGTAAGTTGTATTCATTTGCATAATATTGCCATTATGGAAGAATCTCCAATCCAATGCGCACTGAGGTGAAGATTTTTGTTACTCATTAAGAAGGCTTATGATATCAGCGTTTGGCTTAGAGAGCAGTGAGTAAGCGGTGATGTGCGGAGTGGCGTAGGGCTTGATGATCGAGTGTCTTAATCATATATAGCTTTTAGTTAATTATAAGCAATATGAATTGCGATGTGACGATGATGTAGTCGGTTGACTGGTGCCGTCAGTAAAATGTATCGCAATTGTTTAATTATGATTGCCACATTTCTGTTTCATTAATTATTAAAATGGATGAGAATTGCTATGATTTTTTTTTATTCGCCGTCTACGAACGTTATCTTAGTGGAGATTCGACCAGAATTAAGCAAGAAGGGAGAGTTGATACTGGGCTCCAATAAAAAAGACTTGGGCGAATGGAGGAGAAAATACAACCCTAAATTGTATAAGCTGTAGAAACAAAGCAATAGATGTCCCAGATATCTCACAGACATTTGGACGATCTAGTTTGGTCAGTCTGCATGTTGCCATGGAATCTTGTGTCTATATCAGTGTAAACAGCATAGCACCTCTCACATAGTTCCTTTCCAATTAAAGACTTTTACACCAGTTATATCACCGATGAAAATTGAGCCCGTGTAGTGACGGACTACGAATAACACAGCGGCGCCCTCAAAATACAGCGCTTGTCGTAAAAGGTGACTAAGGGGAGAAATAACATCTAGGCAATGTTAGCATACATGTGAGCACAGCGACACATTTAACATCTTGATCGACAGTAGTCAAAGGAATATCAAACAATGATAAAAAGAGGTATGCCTAAAAACTCCTGGATTGCACAAATGCAACAACACCGGCATTTGATTGGCCTCAGTAATACAGTGATCCGAAACAGGGAAGTCTGACAATATTCGTTAAAGTCGAACCATTGAATATCTCATTTCCCATTTTTCCAGTGGGACTAGGAACCCAAACAAGATTCAATGTGAGCAGCCTTCCAACCGAATTCAGAGAGATCTACAGCTGAAGCATATCTTAACCATCATATTAGTTCGACTTAATTTAAATGTAAGATAAATATATTAGGAAAATAAGTTTAGAATGAATTTCAAACATTTTACAGCAAATAAAACTGCCGTGAATGGTCGCGTTCCGACAAATGAAATTGCAATCCATTGAATCCATTGGTCGCCTCCACAGCTGACAAAAAAAGCATCGACTCCGCTTGATAGACCGACGCATGTTTACTTTACGAGAAATTAAGCCGAATGTTATCACTCTACGAAAGCAACAGCACCTGAACCCGGTCAGGTTTTGGAACCATCTGTAAAAATGCGATTGCAGCTTTTCCTGGCTCAGATCCTGGCCGGAGAGATTTTTGAGACGAATTTGAAATGTTAACGCAGCTGGAACTCTGGAGTCATCGCATCAGAGAGCACTAAACAGAAGTAGGTGTTAATTGTTCTTAAGTTGTTACCCTACTTTTGCATTAGTTCTTTATTTTCAAGGTTTAAGACACATCACCCTGAGGGTCAACGCAGCAGAGGAAGACCCCACCTTAGGTGGCGCGCACAAGTGGAGAACAACCTCAACCAACTTGGTGTGCGCAACTGGAGGCAGCTAGCGAGGGACCGAGCTGGTTGGAGGGGCTTGTTGGTTGAGGCCGTGGTCCACCCGGACTGTAGGTTAGGTTAGGTTTATGTGGCTGTCGGCAGAAGCCGACACACTTAGACCAATTTAGGTCTATTGTGATACCACGTATTTTTTATCTACCTCAACTCTGTAGATGGGACTGGCCAACGACACGCGATTGTTCTCAAGCGGTCCCCCATGTACGTACTAACCGCGCCCAACGTCGTTTAATTACGGTGATCTGACGAGAACCGATTAACTCGACGTGGTATGGTCGTTGGTTACCCCGGACTGTAAGCGCCACCAAAAGTAAAGTAAAGTAAGTAAGATACATCATAATCTTACGCTTAACAAGCAAGTACATCACTAAAACGCGTTTACTGCCCACCCAGAAGAGGCTTCAGAAACTATGCCAGCTTTCTTTTTCTTTTGAAAATATAGCTGGAAAAGTTTTGTGTGTTAAAATTTGAAAAAAGCAGAACTTGGTTTAGAAAACACGCCAGAAATGTTGGGAAAAGGGCCAGAAAATAAAATGGAATGAAGCCAGAAAATTAATATTTCCTAATACAAAGAAAAAGGCCAGACAATTCTGGAAATAATGAAAAGTAAACTGTTTTGATAATAATTTAAAAAGTGTCATACTTAACTTCATACTTAACTTCAATCGAATAGGCTGCGCTTGAAATTAAAAAAAAAAACCGCAGACAGATCTTCGACTAGCGATCTGGAAGAAGTACCTACTTCAACTGGTTTTATTAAAAATATATACAAATGTTTTCCGTTTAAGGAGTTTTTTCATCTTTTTTTTTAGGTAAGGTTGATGTGGCTATCAGCAGGAGTCGCCACACTTATATCAATATAAGGTCCTTGTGGTATCTTTTATCGTGAGAAAAAAGCATTTTGCACATATCTACAGGATTTTGCGGTACAGAAAATGGAAAAGAAGATTTCAGGATTTTTTCAAACAAATTTGTGAAAATACCGAATACCACTCCCCGGACGGACAAATATTAATTTGCTACAACAATTGATAAAAATAGTTTCTGGCTCTTTTTCCAAAACAAAGAAAAAAATGTCAGAAATGTTTTGTCCGTCTTTTTTCAAAAACCATTTTAGTTATGAAAAAAATGCCGGAAAATTCAAGCCCATTGCCAGAATCGTCTGGCCAGCCGTTCTTCAAAGGAAAAAGGTAAGCATTTTTGTATGAAAAATTTGCTGGTGTTCTAAAAACAAATCTTGCGTAATTCCCGGGAGCTACCAAAAGAACTTTGGAGATTGGATACAACAATGGTTATGAACAAAGGTCGTTCCCCGTAAAAATTTACTTAAATAATTTTTGAAACGGATAAAACTAACAGTGGATCGACTGAGCTGAAGCAAAGTGGGAGTGACAATTGGATCAACGAGCAACATGCAAGGAACCAGGCTCCATCTTAGGCTTTTGTTTATTATTAAAATTGTTTTTTCAATCAGTTTGACACCGATCAAAAATTGCTCTCGAGACAGCAGATGTAACTACAAAACAATGTCATCGATCTTAAAAACTCTGACTGAAATCAAATGGCTCAAAGAGGAAAACATAAATTGCGAAACATTTTTCGTCAGCGAAATCTAGAAAAATCGCATTTTCCAAGCACGAACAGGTCGCGATAAAATCAGTACATTCATAAAATTAATGATATAATCAACCACGGACCAACTACGAGTAGAATGCTATTGAAAAACTAATCTCAATCTAGTTACGCTAAACCGTCTTCGTATAAATATAATCGACTTTTTTCTATGTTCATCTTCCTAAGACCCAATCAAACAAAAACAAATCAACTCTATACAAATTGAAAACAGATCACTTCCCATCCGAGTAAAGACAAATTACAAAATCTCTTTGTATTTGTCTTCCAGATGAAAAATAAAACTCACTATCACGTGGCGTAAAAGAAAACGACTACTTTGAAAAGAGATTAGAAGAGTTAAACTGCATCTCAACAGAAAATCTTGAACTTCCTACCTCTATGGCACGAGACTGCTCGCGTCTCAGACGATGTACGAGTACCAAATAGTGTTCGTTTTTGTTGTTGCTTTATTTTTAATTTGGCTGGTTTGCCCGTTGCTTTTGTGTTAATTCAACGTAATATTTCTTTTTATTGCGCATTTCGTGACGTTAAAAAAAAACAACAAATTAGGTAAAATAAAAAGTGAAACTACTTTTCTGACGAAAGTTTACAGATACAATGAGGTTGATTGCGAGGTTTTGGAAAATCAAACTATCTACCATCGGGCTGCCATGACACGGATAACTTTTAACAAGATTAGAGATATTACCCAGGTAATAAATTAAAGTTCTTGAATTAGCTCCACTTGAACATTTCTCTAAGTATTTTTTTTTATTCGGGTGAAATTCATCAACAATTGGGATGAATGGATGGTGAGACAACATAAGCACATGCTAAGGTTAATGAGCGGAAAATAAAATAAACCATCAAGACCTTCAACTACCTGTCAAGCGTCAGATTAAAAAATACTTTCAAAAATTTTCCGATGAGATCAGGTGCAAAATGTTGAAGAACTGTAACGCTCGCCTGCGTGATTGTGAATAATCTATTTATAGTCGCACTGTTTCAATGGCGAACCGAGTGAGATCAGTTTCGCAGAACTTTGGATATCCTTGTTGCCAATTGGGGGAAGCAGGGGGAAAAATGGTCATGCAATTGAAATATTGTAGTGAATTAAGATACAAGTGGCATATGGTGCCATATGTGAATTAAGTCATCGCTGACTCGACACCAACGACTTGATACCAACGAACGCCACTGCGAGGCATAATCATATTTATAAATAACGGATGCGCCATCTGTTATGTCGGTATGTGAATATTGAAGTATCTTTAAAAAATAACAACCAATTTCAAATTCAATATTTGACGAATTTAGATTTAATTTCGTCCTAAACAATTAATTGGGACTAGTTTTTGAATACAACATCGCATCATTTTTCTAGCATCCCGGGCGGTAAAGCGATGATTTCGGTGATGCTTGCTATCGTACACCTCACTTTTCAAATAAACCCACAAAAAGAAGTGCGGAGGGGTCAAATCTGGAGATCTGGATGGACATGGCCAGTCAATGTAGCCATTTTTTGAAAGCACACGTCCAGGCATTTTTGTTGCAGAAACTACATTGTTCGATTTTCAGTGTGGCATGGCGCGTTGATGAACGGCATGTCGCGATCTCCCATTGTTCCTTGCTCAACAAAATTCGACACCAAATGACGAATAGTGTTGTCGGACGGCGCTTGTTGGCCACGATATTTTCGACGATATGCACGTTTAGCTAACACAAACTACAGTCCCTGGCCAAATTATTAGACGCACTGTAAGCTTCTATGCAAAATCTTAATTATAAGGTGATCTTAATCAGCTGCAATTTTTTTACTAGATACAATGTATATTTTTTCATTATTTACCTTATTATCTAAATCTTGACACAAATAAAACATCATAGTAATAGAAAAACTATATATTTATTAACATAGAAATATTAAAAAAACTACAGTGCGTTTAATAATTTGGCCAGGGACTGTAAATGACTATTTTCAATGTATTCAAGTATTCGGAGCGCTGTTTCGGGGTGTACCGAATTGTACTGAATTGGCGTTTCAAAAACATGTCTACTCAAGTGAATCCGTGGGTAAATGTCTAAGTTATTTAATATTTACATGCCGACATAAAACATGGTGCACCCTGTACATATATTAAATTTTTGTGTATGCTAAATAAGTCTTTTTCCTATATTCTTCTCTTAGAAAAAACGAAATGATGCTTCATTCTTGCTGCTACATAGGTTTTACTTCTGTTCTTGAATTGATGCACATTGTATTGTCCCGAAAAGATGTAGTTCAGAAGCCGATTTCAAAGTTCGCTCCTTCTTTTTCTTATTTAGAGACGAGGATGTGATCTGGACTAGAGATATCATAATAAATTCATAACGCGTCTACTTGTCTGCCTTCCTGTCTGTCAAACCTCTAATTTTAATGTGACAGTACTAACTAAGCCGGTCGCGCTCCATTTTCTCTGATAGATTTCCTTGACACTAGGACTTCATTGGACGTCTGAACTTCTTTGTTACTCGCGCTGTCATTAACTATCGTTAATTTGCCCAATACTTTTTGTCCAACATTGTGAAACATATCAGATCCTGCCTTTCAGCTAAGGGTTGAAAATCATCCAAGTATGTAGCTGTGGTATCCGCCTGAGGTTTTAAATAAGAAGACAAAGCATTACGAAAGCTTTTCCTAGAACGATTCACAAGGTATCCCTAATGCATCTGCATAAATCACCAGGAAATACATTCTAAAACTTTTTTTACGATGCTTGCGTAAAAAAAAAGTCTACAAATGTCCACCCAATTAGCATTGCTTAAAAGGTCGTAGATATGTCAGAGATGGCGGCCACAAAAAAAGGCAATTAAGATAATTCACGAATCTCATTCGCACATCCAGCCGACTTGTCTGTCAACGGGCGCATCGAACTCATATAGTACATTTGAGAGCCAAACAAGTAACACACGATGCAGTCCCTCCTTTTCACTGTCACCGGCATCGCCACAATATTAACAATCATAAACATTTTCATAGTCTTTTTACTTGTAATTGTTAACATCCGTGAAATTAATTTCCGCGATAGAAAAACTCCACTAGGCTCCATCATCGAAATTAATCAATGAACACGTTATCTACAGCATCTATCTTTTATTTTTCTTGGCCTCCGAAGACTGATGTGCAAAAAGGATGGGGCAGAGAAATGCAGCTAGATCTGCCAAGGTGACAGTGAAATTAGTTAGCTAAAATATGAATTGAGGCTGTAACAAGCTGCGGAAATGCAAAAAAAACTATTAACTGGCAGTTAGTATACTGAACAGAGTACTTTGGTGAAAGTGGTCGCATTACGGATTCGCAGTTGAATATAAGTATATGAAAAGATGCGGAAAGAAACTCTTTTCCGATGTGGTTAAGATAATGGAAATATGGATCCGAAAGGCGGAGGAAATTCGCATATATGTATGCGGTGAATGGGAAGTGTTTAATAGATAATCGATTGTTAATTGTACATTTATGCGGAAAGCTTACTTTTGTTTATTCAATTCAGTCATTCATCGATTAAATATAAGTTTTTTATTCGCGGCTACTTTTTGAGAAGATTTTCTTGGCAAAGTAACTAAAGTAAAATTGGCTCAATATGATAGGGAATTTAACTCGAAACTAAAATAAGTGTGAACTTCTATGCGTTAAAATTTAACGTAATGCTGCACTTAAATTCGTTTCGGTGTCAAGTTAACTGGATTTGAATTTTTCGCCATTGATTTCAATAAAGTGTAACGACAAAAGCGGTTAACTAACTCTATTAAATGTTTGGAGTGAAATGGAAGCTCTCGTTAGTTTTTAGAAATAAATATCTTCTCCGTGAAAGAGACCATAGGCCGCCTCAGGTCCTTTATTGGTTCTCCAAAAGAGTTTTCATTCCATTCCAATCATTTGATAGAGTTAGTTGACTCCTTAGGGTACCCTAGCTTCAGAAATAAGCAGACATATTTTAAGAGGAATGCGCGCGCAGTGTATCAGCGGTATTGGTGTAACCGAAGGAGACTTGCAAACAGAGTATAATTGTCATGAAAAGTTTTTCATATTTGCCGCTCGGAGGAGTAGACTTAAACTCCTTTCCATGCGTATCAAGAATCAAATTAAGCACCCACGAATGTTTAAAAAAGCCAAGCTTTAGGCCCTGCGTTTGATGTTAACGCCGGGATGTTGTAAGTATTTTTTAGAAAATTACCTACAGCAACATGAATGTGAACAGGAATCTAAAGATGGTAAAAAGTGATTTTTTTATACCCTATCCAAAGTGTTTCGACTAAAAGTTTGTAACATGCCTCACATCTACGACCAAAAGTAGATCTTTGAAAGATCTTCATCTTTATTTGAGATCAGTATCAAAAGTTTTGCCGATCAAGCCAACTCCATCACCGGATTTTGAGGCCTTAAAATTTGACCAACGAGGCTACAAATTGGAACACAGGTAGGCTCTCTAGCAGCGCGAAATAATCTTCATGGATTTTTTAAATCCACTCACTGACGCGTTCACTAATCCGTTTTACCGAAAAGAATCAAAAAACATAGGGGCGGGCTACAGTCCGCTTGGGCGAATTGTTGGATACCCTATTCTTATTCCTATCCCTCATAAGTGGGCGTGACAAAAGTCTAAGTATGGTTGAATTGTTAAGAACGCTCTACATATTCTGTTATATAACATTTAAAAGATTTTATCAAACAAAAACGAAAAAAACGTTCCCTAGCTCAAACTTTGGTTTTTCAATAAAATTATTTTATTTAATTGTGGGCGTGTCAGTAAGCGGATTTAAAAAAAATTAACACATGAGCATAGAGGTCCCCTAGAGAGTATATATTATAAATCTCCCTAGCTCAAACTTTGGATTTTCAAAAAAGTTTTTTTTTTGTAAATTGTGGTAGTGTCAGTAGGCGGATTTTGAAAATATTTACACATGAGCATAAAAGGCCCCCTAGAGAGTATATATTATAAATTTCAGCTCCCTAGCTCAAACTTTGGATTTTGGGCGTGTCAGTGGGCGGATTTTGAAAATATTTACACATGAGCTTAAAGGGCCTCTAGAGAGTATATATTATAAATTTCAGCTCCCTAGCTCAAACTTTGGATTTTCAAAAAAAGTTTTTTTTTTTTAATTTTGGGCGTGTCAGTGGGCGGATTTTGAAAATATTTACACATGAGCTTAAAGGGCCCCTAGAGAGTATATATTATAAATTTCAGCTCCCTAGCTCAAATTTTGGTTTTTCAATAAAATTGTTTTATTTTTTTGTGGGCGTGTCAGTGGGCGGATTTTGAAAATTTTATATCCCGAGCAGTTTTAAGAGTCATAGATCATATATAAAAAATTTCAGCTCTCTAGCTCAAAAATCGATTTTTTCCAAAATTTTGTTTTTTTGAGTTTGTGGGCGTGTCTGTGGGCGGATTTCAAAAATTCGTAAACTTGATTATTTCGGGACCCTAGAGAGTATATGGTTAAAATTTCAGCTCTCTAGGCCCAGTTTAAAGGCCTAATTTTTGCCGACGGACGGACGGACGGACATGGCTAGATCGACATTACTATCGATGCTGATCATAAATATAGTAACTTTTAGGGGTCTACGGGCAATATTAAGGTATGTTACAAACTATGCGTCAAAATTAATATACCCTTAGAATAGGGTATACAAAAATGAAGGTAGTCTTCGTCGCAAAGGATGAAGATAAAATTAAGGTTAAAATTAAGATTTAGGTTTCTTTTTGAAAAAAAAGTTGTTTATTCGAAAAAATCTTTAAAAACACTCAACCGGTATTTTCCTTCAAACTGATGTATATTTCTCAGAAAAATTTCCTTCACAAAAATATAAATAATATTTCAGAAGAAAGACACAATGCATGAAATCTCTGTAAAATGTGCGGTAACAAATATAATCTAAATGATTCAAACGAAACAAATTTATCTATCTATCTATTTCAGTATTTACAAAATATGTAGTCAGTGTCAATCTTAACAATGCGGCCCTACACTTTATTTTGCCACACCGAACTTTTTGGGGCGCTCTGGACATAAACGCTTTCTTCGAGTAGTTCCACAAAAATTTCGAGAAAATTTTAATTTTTTGATATTTTGTCAGAAAACAGAAAAAAGAAAAAATCAAAAAACGGATAAAGACTCAAATGGCACACTCACTTAGCGGGGTAGGAATAAAGATAGCGTATCTAGCAGTTCCCCCAAGGGGTGTTTTTTTTTTGAAAGAAATTTACCAAAAAATAATATTTTGGTCGAAAGTGCACACAAAAACTGGGTGCAGCTGAAAATCTTAGTGAGGACGAATGTGGACTAAGACATTGTCTTTTTCGATGATTTAAATATCTACTAAAGCATAGCTTTGTCAAGGCAGCAAGTAAGACAGAAAAAACAAACAGAGATTAATTTCTCCCAAAAAACGAATCTAAACACATTAATCTTGAATACGCATGATTGTTACACAAACTGAACTTAAATTTAAATTCACAACTTTACCCTTTTGGCCTTTTACTCGCCCCAACTTAAAAAAAAAATAAAAAAAATACGTAAATGCAATTCAAAACAAGAAAATCGATCAAAACGAACAAAAAGTAGGTCAGACACCCCTGTTAATATTCGTCGTCCTTTTGAATTACGAGTCATTTGAATTTGTAATGCCACTCCGACAAAATTGAATTGCTCTCAATTCTTATTTGTTTGTCTGGCCGTATCACATATTTTTCCATGTCATGTCAATAAAATCCTTCTAACGCTAACTTTTACGTATTCTACGATCAAACAAATGGGGGCAACAACATAAGGGGAGCAAATGCACATCCTTCCATCTAAGAAATTTCCTTTCATCTTTGTACCACAACCATACAAGTAAAGACATCATAAAACAGCTTTAGGAAACTTTAAGAAGTCTATACTTACAAAAAGGACATTATATCCAATATAACAGGCTATTCAGGACAAACAAAAATGTTTTCTTTTGATATCCGTCAAACATACATAAATATAAATACCTGTCAAATGGGCAGGATCATTTTATTAAACGGAAGTAATAAATTTATGATTACGCCTAGAAATATATAAAGGCTTTCGCATCGGTATAATCTCCTCTTTGACTCAAATTGAATTCGGAGAAACTTTGAATTATTTCAATTCCCCCCCGAGTATAGGCAACTTAGTTTTTAGTCAGCTTTTGACTTGAAGTAATCGTATTAGCACGCCTATGGCAGAGCGGCCATATTGTTAATCGCATTAAGAGACCGCCCAACAGACAGACAATCGGTAAATGCCCACAACAGAGCTACGGCGAGTATCCTGCATTCCATCCTATCGGTACTAGTAGAAGCTGCACCTGTAGAAAGTTAATAAATTTAACTTTCGTCTGCTGGATACTCAATCAAATTATGTATACAGATACCCATGGGCGCTTGAAATAAAGAGATATCCTTTGAAAAGCGCATATACGTGTATGCGAAGTGCGTGTTGCTACTCGTGTTGCTACTCGTACCTGTGTATCCATAATTAAACTGTTTTAATATGCTTTCCCTACTTTAGTTGGTGTTTTGTATGACGTTTTCCACTTAAGTGGAAATGTCGCTTCCTTTTAAATATTTAGAGCTTTTTATCGCTCCAATTGAGAGAGTTGGGTAGTAAGCCCATTTTTTGTCAGACCTTTACCCGTAGGCAACGCATGGATAAATTTAATAAAATTCATATTTAGGTAAAATCAAAAAAGTGAGCATCACCCCTGCAAATGAACGAGGGACTTGTAGCGCGGAAAAGTACTCAGTAGCATGATGGCTGCTTTTTTGTATTTTAACAACTTTGAAGGGTGGAAAAGTTCAAACTGGTTGAAAATGTGTGTTTAACATTAAATCGACAGTGAAAGCGTGCGATATGATGAAGTCACTCTGACAAAATTAACTGCGATTTAATATTCTATGTTGTTGGTAATTGGAAGCAGAAAACTCAAGCTCTCTTGAATTCATTCAGAAAAGTTAGGAGAAATGTGTGTTCTTCGCAGGGTTGTGGTGTATATAGCAGTCACGCCAACTATTAAACACATTTTTACGCTTATACAGTGACCGAAATAAGTATAAAGACACACTCAACTTCAATGCTCGGTTGGATTTAAGTACAAAAATAATAGAAATTATAAGTTTATTTTATCGTAGATAGTAAGTTTATTTTATTCAGTAAATAATGAAACGAAAAAAGAAAATATTTATCACCACAAAGGCTAGTTTTTGAGGTTCACCTTTAGGGAATTCCAAAAACGTTTAATTTTCCTGCGAAATAAGTATAAAGACAGTCAATATTTAAAAGCATTTAAACACCGAATTTTTTGGTTGTACCTATCAACCTGAAAGTTAGTACTTTGTACAACCTCCTTGATTTTCAATAACTTGGAAAATTCTATTAGGCATAGAATTTATCAAGTTTTGTAGGACTTCTTCGGTGATCTCAGACCATGTCTGTGTTATTCCTCTTTTAAGCTCTTCCAGATTTCTGTACTGCTTCCGATTTGAATAAAGGTTTCTTGCCATAATACCCCACAAATTTTCGATTGGGTTAAGATCAGGACTACACGAAGGCCATGGTAAACACTGAATTTGACTCCTTTCAAACCATTCGCGGACCGTACTGGCATTATGAATAGGAGCATTGTCCTGTTGAAAAATAAAATGTTCACCCGCTGGAATGTCTCCAAATGCATCCAAAGCATATTCCAACATCTCCCTGTATTTTTCACCATTCATTCTAGGTTGAACGAACATCAAGGGGATTTTACCATGAAAACCAAAGGCACCCCAAACCATCAAACTTCCGCCTCCAGAGTGCCGACTCATTTTTATTGCTTTTTCGTCCCTCAAATCACGCCAATAAAAGCTAAAACCGTCCGGACCATCCAAATTAAATTTCTTTTCATCACTAAAAATAACGGATTCCCACTCCCTGGTCCAAGCCATGTGACTTCTTGCAAATCTTAACCTTGCTTCTTTATGATGCTGTTGCAGGTTGGGTTTTTTCGTCATTTTCGTTTGAGAATTACTGTCTTTATACTTATTTCGGCCACTGTATATACATTTTGAAGTTACAAACATATAAAAAATAGAAAGTCAAACTCAGAAATTATTAAGAGGAATTAAAAAACTTATTCAAAAGAAAGAGAATTAGATACATATTGGATAGATATAAATTAATAAAAAATAAAAAGAATTAAACTAAAATCAAAAGCTAAGAAAATTAATGAATAAACAAAGAGTGAAAATGCAAAGCTACGCTTGGGTCTTTAAGATCTTCCTCTAAAGAGCCGATAAAGTTATCTAAATTTACAATTATCCTAAATCAAGCGAGTAATGTATTCCATATTCTGGCGCCTAAAAGAAGAAAGATCCGCGAGTCTGCTCTGTTGAACTTCATGGAATATTGATGCTGTCGGAACGCGTTGAAGTTGAAAATTCAAGTTTATCGCATAAATACGCTGGCGTTTAATATTGTACCAATTTAAAAATAAATTTAAAAAATTTCAAAAGTGAAATGTCACATCATAGAAATGCCAAAAACACAATTGGACAAATGAGACACGTGGTCAACCATTCTTAATGAATGGATAAAACGAATACAAGAATTGAAAGCTAACTTTTTGTTTACTGATTGAGTCCGGGTCGTGCCAAAACAAGCACGATTGATGTGTTTCGAGATAATTGGAACGATTTGGTAACCGATGCCAATCAGAGTCTACCCTATTTGGTCCTGTGTGCGAGGAGGGCGAATGGAGGAGACGATATAACCGCGAACTCTATGAGCTGTACCAAGATGTGGATGTAGTCCATTGGTCACATATAGCGAATGGATCGTTTGAAAGACCAATGCATTGCGGATGCCAGAGCGGTTGGTTTGGACCACTGGAAGCAGCGTGCCCGGGATCGCGGACGATGGAAGGCTGCAGTGTCTTTCCACGGCTCGGGAGCCCGTTAAGTAAGTAAGTTACTAACTGAGTCTATTGCTCTATAAAAAGGGGAGCCATAGGTTATAATTGGAGTCAGTAAGGTTTTAACCAGAACCAATCTTGTTGTTTGTAGTACGTAATACGACATTCGCTACAGACGGTTAAGTCCGCCGTAGATGCCACAAAATTTTTAAACATGATCACTTCAGGTGAGAGTTTTATTTAAGATGAGACCCAAGTTCTTTACTGTATGGAATCACGTGCCTATTTAAAACTACTTCAGGAAAATAGGATTTATCTTAATCGTTCTTATAAATAAATATACTATGTGATTTAGCCGGATTTCAAGTTAAATATTATTTTCTATTGCCCACGCGAACACACTTCCACATCATTAGATAAAATTAACAGAAATGATAATCGACTAAATGAAACTAATATTTTATTTTTAAAAACAGCTTAACCTGATTTCTATTTAAACAATTTGTACGATCGACCCTCAGAGGAGCTAATCATTATATCTTATTTTATTCGTCTATCAGGTAAGAGTCACACTTCTGAGTCTCAATATAATTTCAAATGCTCAGAACTGATCGGCAAGATCACTGGAGAATATAAATAAATTTTAAGTTGATAAGCAAATCGCTGATCCTGAAATTGGGTGATCCTCAAAACCAACATGGGTAGAAATGGTGGACTAAAAATTATATGCTCAGAATAGGTGATCGTTGAATCTTATTTTATTCTTCTATCAGGTAAGAGTCACACATCGGGGTCTCAATATAATTTCAAATGATCAGAACTGATCGGCAAGATCACTGGAGAAAATAAATAAATTTTAAGTTGATAAACAAATCGCTGATCCTGAAATTGAGTGATCCTCAAAACCAATATGAGTAGAAATGGTAGACTAAAAATTAAATGCTCAGTAATTACTGGTACAGAAGATCATTCCACATGAACAAAACTGATCACGAAACGTTGATTCTGTAAATTAAAGACTGATGTATTCCCAATATGTGTGATCGTAGGTTATGTCGTCCAAATAAATGTTGACTGTAGAAGATGTGAAGATGTCATTAGGGTTTTGTCACATTTTCAGGATTCTCAATTAGCTCAAAAGATCACTGATCGTCTAGAACCCCAGATCAATAAATAAAAATTAAGCTCAATGAAATATAAAGTTCTGGAAGAGATCGTGTCTGATACTGAAGAAAAAAACCATTTTCATTAGCCATTTTGATTCAAAGCGGTACTGATCTTCGAAGACTCCTTACATGAATTAAAGCAACCAAACCCTCATCAGTATCACCTCGAAGCAACTGTCTTTCTTCTTAACATCTTACTTTCAAAAACTTTATGTACAGTAAAATCTGCGACAAAAAAATAAAAAAAAAAATTTATGTGAGGAGAACCCCAATTTCACTTGTAACAAATAAATTACCAATAAGGACACACACCTAATTAGAGCGTGACAACATCTAATGTAAGGATATTTTCAATTGATTCAATACTTTTGCCGACACTCTCGTAAATACTTTCACCTTTTGCCAATCGCATCGAATCGAAGGAAATTACGTCGTGTGTCATCTGAAATCACACATTTTCTTTAAGTTGGCATATTTGTATCTGTGGAAAGGCGCGACTGAGACCAGAAATAGGAAGGTATTCGCTATGCGCCATAATTATGTCATCTTCATTGAAAGGCGAAATGTTGAATTTATGGTCTTTTGTTTGGATGCAAACCTTTGCAATGCAATTTTGGCTACCAAATGAAGGCAGATGACTCTTGGAAGCACCATGTTGTGTGTTTAATCAGGAAATGCAATCCACTCATCTAATCTTTTTCCATTTGTCCGGACACCCCCCACTAAGATTCATTTTCATAATTATAATGATGACAGCGTCATATCGGTTTAGTCCTTCCTCCAGTGAGTAGACAGGATTTTATACTAGAGCTTTTCCCGCTGTGTTCGAATACAGAAAATGAGCTGACCATGCACAAACGAAAACAATGGGAGAGGGTGAGTGCGCAAATCATGTCCAACAGGAAATGCCCTGAAGGAGTACGATGACTTCACCTCTGGACTGCATCATATCTCATAATTTAGAGGCAGATAGGCAAATGTGGAAAATACCCTGTGCGAGTCCTTTTATGGGGCGGATCGTCTAAAATATTCTGTCCTTGCCGTTGCACCCCATCAAATTACTGTTTTTCACCTAGAATGAAGATGATGAGTGCCATCAGTTGAGTTGGAATTTACGAGGGGAAATTACCTATAGGCCCTGTACACAGGATAGAGGCTTGCGCATGCAATTTATAAAGAGGGGTGTTCATTTCACCGGAGAGAGAAAACGATGTTTCAATTTTCTTCAAGAAATTATTTCTTTTTCGAAATTCGATTTTTTAAAATATTTTTTTTTTTTGCGAATCATGGAAGGTTTACAGGCATTTCGTAGTGATAAAAGGTTTTACTGCAAAAGGTGATGCATTTTTGCGGTTACCTAAGACGGGGTTTTGTAGGTCTTTTGTCTGCCTAAATTAAATTTGGCCATTGAATGAAAGCGAATTTTTGCTACAGTTAGAAAGTGAAAGTAAAGTGGTGGGAATATTTTTTGGAATTTCTTTTTTTCTCTTAATTGATGACAATTTATGACAGGAAGGTTGTTGATACAAAAATTGGACAGAAGGGGCCTGAATGTTTGAAATGGAGTGATTGAATCTGGAAAATAAATTTGCAGCGAACGCTTTACCAATGAAACCGATATCGGAGTAGTATTCATTTATTTTCTTTGTGATCTTAACATACAGTCGCAAGTCCCGAGTTACACGCTTACTTCTTAGCGGCAACTGTTACACGCGTCTTTCTTTCAAGTTCGTCAATGAAAGGACAATCTGGGTGCTTGTTTTTTTGTTTTATATGAAAAATTTATCAACGGATAACAACTCAAGGGATCAACTGGTCAACTGAAGATGATTTAAAAAGTTATTTGGATTTTAATTGAGCGAAAATGAGGTAACCAGATCTACAAGCTGACAGGAAATATGCAAACAATTAGAAGCATTAAGAAAACGAGTAACAGATTGACGGTAAATGCACCCTAATATAGCTTTGACTTTGAATAGCTTCTACTTCTAATCTGGCGTTAACAGCCTGAACAGAGTTTAAACTCTCACTTTTACTAGTGTTAGTGTTACACCCATTTTGAAGGACAAATTCGACGAGCTTCTCATGATATATTGTACTTTTGTATATTTGCCAGACTTTCCCAAGAAGTTGGATATTGAACAAAGTTGTTTTAAAGATTTAAAAATGCGACCCCTCGGCGAGTCATGCACTCACTACTGAGCCACTTTTAAAATAAATTCTTCAACACCCAGAAATTGTAGAGTTCTATTAGCTCGTTAAGAGCATTTCAACCTCAAAACCAGATTTAACTAATAATCCAAAGGATCTTTCCAGCAACTGCACCTATGCATAATTCATGAAAATTTCCAAAATGCATTCAAACCAACTAAACAACCAAACTCCGCCAATTATCTAACAAGAGAATTAAAGTTCTCGTTCTGCCTGTTATACGAGCGTATGTCACAAATGTGTGTGAAGAACTTCATCTAAATCGCATCATGCTGCATTGAAAAATATCCCTGACTGCACATATCGATATTTGAACAAATTTTTAAAAGATTTGCAAGGATTTATCGATTCTTTTTCCCGGCGATTATGCTTTATCTTTCAGTTTGTCCTTCTAGCGAAAACACTTCCTTTTTCATTGAAAATAATTATTCCTTTATTCCTTTGGATTATTACGCTCGAGTTATTAACGCATTCATAAAGATGACGTAAGCAAAATTGGTTTTGACAAGAAAGATCTAATTTGGATTTGCATCTTGGCCGCAGATGTTCAAAATCTAATTCTGTATCAAATCACAAGTCAACAACACAATAGATACTTTTAATATTGGTGTGTGTGCATGGAATATGAATTATCCTATGCAATGTTTTGTAAATTATTTCTTAATAATTATAAATGATCCTCGGCCACATAACCACATTTGCATAACCGTAGCGAATCTTGAGAAATATCATCAATCATAATAATGCATCCGTTAAGAAAAAAAAATGGAAGTATGTACCACAAAAATATTGACCTGAAAGCAAGAAATTATGGCAAAATACCGCTCAAAACTAGCAGGACACAGTAAATTCCCTAAAAATCAATCATATTGACAGTGTGGGGAGAAATTCGATCTACAATGATAAGTGTAGCAAAAACAGGATACAAAGGATCTTGCGACATATCAGTCAAATGTCTTCCAAATCAAACAAAAACTTTAAAGGGTCCCTCTTGTAGGATTTTCGTTGTAATGATGATGATGAATATTTATCAATTTATCTACAAGGATTAAGAGGATTTTCGTGGTTGATTTTGTCTCTTTAAAAGTGACACAAGGATGTTTTCTTTTTTATTATGTGATTCGGCAATTTTTAGGGATAAAGTATTTTTTTAATCTATTTCGAATGGGCGGAAACTTGGTTTTAAAAGATTTCTCATGGTTATCATTACTTACGCGCAAATAAATGGCTTCAGTGGATAGATTGACGGATTGTATTGGGCGTAAATCTATAACAAATTATCGGCTTACCTGAAAGGATAAAACAAAATTGAAAACTATGCATTAGAAAGTTGTTTGGAATTGATTTAAAATTGAATTTGGCAATTATTTTGTAAATAGACATGGGGTGCCGCAAGAGAGGCTAATGGGCTCTAATCTGTTAATTTTGTAAAGGAATTACGACGGCCGAAGCGGTTGCATTAAGTAGTTTGATTCAGTTATATATTTTCTTGATTTGATTATTTATAAAGGCAGTACAAAAAGGATGACATAGAATATGTAAGGGTTGTATTTCAAAGGATAAATTGTATATGAAATATTTTAGAAAGTTGAATCAAAATCTGTTTTTCTTTTGGAGATACAAGGTGGCGCAAAAGTAATCCTCCTATCAGAAAATTGTATAAATTTTGCGATTGGCCCTAATGTCAGTTCTGTTTTGACATTTGTGTAGTAAACACATGCGAAATACACGTTAATAAACAATGTTACGCTACACTGCTCCAGAACGCGGAATATTGGTGACTATTTATTTGAGCAATAATCGGTCGGTGACCAAAAAACATCGGAAGGTTATTTTTGCGCCACCTTGTAGAAGATCGGTTGTCAAGAAAAAGTCACAACACCTTCAAGGTAGATTATCTTTACTAATTTAATACTCAACAATATTATACGTGAAAAACAGAACAGAACAGAAAGACAGCCATCTATTTGTTCCTCAAGACAAAACAAAAACATACAATCATTTGTCCGTACATCCATTCAAAGATTCATTGTTTTTTTGGTAACTCAATTAAAATAATTCTTATTTTTTCTGCCTCACTAAATGCCGCAATAATGCGATATTATGCACCATGAATCATCCAACAAAATTACTCCTCGTTAGGACCAAATTTTTACACATTAATGAAGTTCTGTGTATGCACACCACGCACTCTGTCCGATATGTCCACCGTTACAAAAGAAATTCAACCCTTTTATTTCAATTATTCAATTTCAATTAATAAACTGTATTCGAGCGTTAGTCCTGTTTATCCTGACGCGCATCCGCACTATTAGCTGTTTGTTTTAACACCCTTTTTGTGTGTGTTATACGCTGACCATGTCTTTCTTGGCAACGCGTGTTATGTATGGAAATTACCATTCATACCGCGTATCCTTTTGTTGGTCGGTTAATCGGACCCTGCAAATTTCATTCCAACATCTGTCTGTGCATGGTGCACATGCAAAAGAAAGAGGGAATTCAACAAAAAAAAATGCACATACTTTTGTTTTCGTGACCGCGAAAAACAATTATATTTTATTTAAAATGAGTGCAGGATAGAGGTGTAGTAGTTAAAGGATATCAGCCAAAGGAGTATTTTCCATTCCTTCCTTTAAATGCGTTACTTTTTGAATTTTTTTTTTATATATTGCCAAGCGGTAAGCAAATTGTATGACTGAACATGGGGATACACAAAAATAAATATCCATCTTAGGAGTGGAAGTAGCTGAATGTCCTGGAAAAGAAATCATCCTCGCTTGTGGCTGATGAAGGTATAAACGATTTTGTTATGAGTTGTTTCAGCAGCAGGAAATTAGAAAAGAAAACAAAAGGTTATTCCAAATCAAGGCTAATAACAAATACATAAATTGGATTTACCAAACCCACCCAGTCATGTAGGTTTGGTCTAACCTCCTGTAGATGTTGAATCGCAGAAAATCTACGGCCGTGTAGACATACATTTATTTATTGTCGTAAAAGGAAGATCAAACAGTAATCAATAGCAGGAGCAGGCAACGACACCAGCATTTGACTGGCCTCGGTGACGAAGTGATTGGAAACCGGGAGACCTGCCACTATTTGTTGACCCCGAACCCGTAATCTCCACAAAGGGACCAGAAGGGATGCAGTAAACCCGAAGGCATGGCTATGATCCCTTTTATTTAGATCATAACTATGCCGTTAAAAAAGAAAAAGAAATGGCCCTCGATGAGGTGCACTTAGACCAAAATCGGTTAATTGTGACAACATTGGATGAGGCAGGTTGGTCATACTTGTCCGGCTTCTAGAACCAATTAATTTTCTTAAAAACAAAATATTTATGTCAGCAGTACATCAATGTTCCCTAAAGTTGCCCAAATTTCTATCGGAAGAACTTCGAAAGCTAAATTGTTTGCTTCACTATCCCCATGGACATCGCTATGACCTGGTACCAATCAAAAGATCATGGTAAATTGTATGGCTATCTCGTTAAGAGACACGCGACAGTTTTCTTTCACTGCTTTGGATCTTATAATGACGAATGATAGCTTCCAGAATCACGATATCACTTTGTGACATGGTATTTACCAGTCAGCGGCTGCCGAATGGCCGTGATTTGAGTTTAAAGACGCTGCAATAGTTTCAGAGCATAAAGAAGAGGTGGATGTCCCGGTCCTCCGAAAAGATGCTGGCCACGGCTCTTTGGGCTTGAGACCCATCCGTGAAAAAAATAAGATTGAAAAACAAATTAGTTTCCACTTCTTAATGCACTTAAAATTACCTCCCTCCACCGCGTTACCAAGGGCATTTTCTGCAAATTACCACAAGATCGCGTGCCATTATTTAATTGCTTTAAGAATGCGACCTCAACTAACAAGTAGTCATTTCAGCACACTACCGTAGACCAAACGGCACGCGCTAAAAAATTATAAAAAAAAATCAATTTCACCAACATGTAACCATTCGTTGCATTTTAATTACACACATGTGTACCCACTTATCTCGGACACATGGGGTGGTTTCAAGTCGTGGCGTGGTGTCTGAAAATGTCATAATTTGAACGTTCTCTTAGAGTTCCATTGCAAACGATATGCTCGCCCTCAGCTGCTACGTCCACTCTTACAACTGTCCAGTGGATGGCAGTGTGTATCTCGGAAAAGGGTTGCTTTAAGTTACACGAGTCAAGAAGTCACTCGTAATATCGATGTAATCGACTTTTCTGCTCCGCTTAGGGATAATTAAAATATGGTGCGTGTCGGACATTTGCTGCATTAAATCATATCCTGCTTGGACAGATACTACAGTAGGACTGCATTGCAATGTATGGTTTGGCAGTAATATGATTGTTAGGGGTTTCGCTTAAATTGCAATATAAAGGGGTAAAATATTTTGTACAACTTGGCAGAAAATCCACAAGCATTTTAACGGAAAGTGAGTCAGTGCGTTGTTTTAAGTTGTGGGAAAAGGGTTAAATTTACGATTTTGAACAACAGCTGTCTTTATTGCATTTAATCTGGGATTTTTTTTTAAACTCACAAACATAATATATATTGAATCAGTGGGTCAGTGCGTTGGACGTCTGAATGAGGGTCTCAGGTTCAAATTACACCGGCCCCGCAACAACTTAAGTTTGCCCCACCTCTTGCGAAAGTCCAAAAAACCTCCAAGAGTATCAATTGTCATAAGAAGCTTTTCAAAATTTACAGTTCGGATTCGTGATAAAATTGTAGGTCCTTCCGTTGGTGCCAAAAACACACAATGGTTGAAGAAGGTATGCGCCTAATATGTATTTTTGTATTTACTTATGAAATAAGATATAATGTAGAGCAAATGGCACAGCCCTGCGGCACGTCAGTTTAAGTATTTGAACGACAATAGGTTTTTTAGCTCAAAAAATCAAAGTTACATCCTCCCTATCATTATGGAATCATAAATCATTTACAGACACTAAGTCTACCACATCCCCTCCCCCTTAAAATTTCTCTCATTTTGTCAGCACACTGACAATCGAAAGTGTCATCTTTCAATTAATTGTTCTGTCAAATGTTTTATAATCTCATAGAAAGATGATGCAAGACTTTCTACCGTTCTGTTGCGTCTATCGGTTGGTAAAGTCTTGGAGAAAATCTATCTAAATAATGTTTATCTATGAAGAGATTATTCAATCCATTCCACACACAATTAAAGATCGATTACACAACGCAAGACCATCGAAAGTGATACAATGTTCAATCAAATCGGTGGTTGATCAAAAGACATTTATGAAGATTGATCTTGGTAATGAGATAATCAAAGGAATAACAAACAAAATACTTAAGTCGGCCTTAGAGTGAATTGTTGCGTTACTCTATTGCCTTTTTGTGACATCTGTCAAAATGGAATTTGTACAAAAAAATAGGCCTGGGAATATAAATGATACACAGTTAACTATTTGGCGTTGCCTATGAATAATGCTCTTCCAAGAAACTGACTTAAACCCCAGAGTGGAGAAAAGCAAAACATCTCTGAACATTGCTATGTCAATCGCCTTCATGTTCATCGTCGACTGACAGGTACATTTATCATTGGAATGCAGTAGAAAAAAGACATTCACCCTTGTTTTTCGTCGTAATAGTTCCTTCCTAAGGTATCTAGTATATTTTCCTTTTTCAGGGGTGAATTCTTAATTTAATTATCTTAGCCGACCTGTAATTTATCCAACTCCCCCACCACATGCTTGTGTATGATCTAATTCACACAAATTGTTACTTACGAAAATTCTGGTCTGATTGAAATCACAACAATTATTTGAGTCATCAGCATATCCTTAGCTGTTAAGAGGCACGCGTCTTACGGAATATAAGTATAATGCGCTGGAATACTCTGATTAAAGGACCTTCAGGTCTGTTTAAGGAAATCATCATCGGAGCGCATTATGCGTAATTTCCAAGTGTTTCTTTTTCTGTGTCCTACCAACATTTTTGGTTTTGATCACGATGGCGTGCTATGAATAGTTCGATGTTATCAGAGCAGTAGCAAATCGCAAAGCATTTATATTGGTTAATTTTTAGGAAGATAGAATTTTGATAAGATCGAGACTTTTGTAACTGAAGTTATGTCAGTTAAGCGATTGCTCTCCAGTAAGGTCTAAAAAACGCATTTTTTTTGGCTATCAATGGAGCTTAAAAATAGTTATTCAAAATGGTACTGGACCAGACTTATAACCGTCAAAACAAAATAAAATATCCCACTGCAGAAAATTCAAAATCACTTGCTTTCTAATAGATACAAGTAATACCACTTCAACGGCAACAATAAAATCCACCCTCCCCATCCGTAAATTCATTGCCAACACGTGACGTCCACTACCCGACAAAAAAAAAAAACATTAACTGGTTTTGACAAAATGGTGGTAAATGGCATCAAAATGAAAAAAAACGTGACATGACAATCGCATTCAAGGATCACAAAAATTATTTCACATACAATCGAAGAAGAACACACGCATTACAATGGCCAGTGGAATTAATGCTTGCATCAGATCTCGTCCCACATTTTATTGGGCATTGAATACAAATTCGTTTACTCTTTAACAACTCGGATACAAATATACCAATGCTCGCGGGCTGAGGCTATAAATGTCAAATAATTTTTACATTTTATTACTCTTTAAGTTGACAGCGATGTGTATTCGACGACAGGATATGCAGTATAAATGCGGAAGGGTTGTTTTTCAAATGGACTTAAAACCCCCCGGCAACAGAAAAGAATGCAATCTTTCATTATTCTAATTATTTTAATCCGTTTTTGGCACAAATAATCAGTTTTACAATAACATAACTCCTTCTCCACAACAAAAACTGTTAATCGTCTCAGTGGGAATTCCGGTTGTCCTTTGCAAAAATGTCAAACATATGTGCGATACCAGGTAGAGTAATTTTTTTGGACTCTTTTTTAATCCTTTCCGCCTTAGGACATTTGTATAAAACCAAATTTTTAATCAAAGGAGAATACACCAACCGAAGCGTAAGATCCTGGCGATGACACACAATTTAGTATTGTGTATTGTACTATTGTTCGAATCGATTTTAAATTTGTCGAAAATTGTTTTCACTTCATATTGCAGGAGGTTAAGGATATTATCATTGTTTGTTTTGAAAAAAGGTAGTAAACTTCCGCCTTAAAGGAGTGCATGTTTTTTCTTTAGCTCGATTTCTAATGACATAGGTACAGAAAATTGAAAATTTTCATCGTCAACCATTATCTGTGGAAAACCAGGAGCGCAATCTTTTTTGATGTATTTTGCATTTAAATGTCTCTAACGACTCATGTCGGTTACAAAAAAATAAATGTACCTTACCTATACAGTTGTGTTGGGAAGAACGGTTTTGCAAAAAAGAATCATATGGAATCGTGTTCTGTCATTAACAAATGAACCATAAAAAAACACTCTTATGTAAAAATTAATAAAACGAATAAATTTCTAGGAACAATTGCCAAGTCATCACGCAATTGTGAAAGTTATTTAGTAATAGACAAAGTGATAAAAATAAATTTGTCTGATGAAAAGACATGAACAAAGGATACACGACTTAGTTGGACGAAGCTTTCTCAAATTTTCACTGGGAGATTTTTCGAATTACATATATACTTCTTCTTTTTCTTAATAGACGGGGTATGGATCTGAGGTCAGATCACGTAAGACGATGATGGTTTCACGATATCATTTCGACGATAGCTGTCTCTATCATATCTGGAGAGACAGACAGAGACTGGTATAGTCAACACGATGTCGTTCGGTCGTTTCCATTTACGTGATCTGACCACTGAACTAAAGGGACTCTCTCTCCCCCTTCACTGCATACCTACTGGTCGTCTTTTCGACCGATACACACATTGGCAGCCTCCCGATTTCGGATCACTCCAATCATATGCTGGTCTTGTTGCATTTGTGTGATCCAGAAGTTGCAATTTTGTTGCATACCTAAGAGCATTTATGTATATAATGGCAAGAGTTATGTCGATCCAGCCATGTCCGTCCGTATTAAAAATTAAGCCTTAAAGCTTGAGCTAGGAAGCTAAAATTTTTCAACATAAACTCGGTTCCTACCGACTTTCCTTATACAATTTCGACCAGACAACACTATCTAATCCTATCAGATGATAGGATATGTATAGGTACTGCTAACACGTTAGTCATCGATTTTATTATTGTGTGTATCCATATCTTCATCCACAAACTCATCGTCGCAAGAAAGCGAAGCAAACTCAAGGCAATCCGAAATTGTCGTGTTATAAAATCTCTCACTTTAGAGTTGCTGGTAAGAACAAGTTTGTGTGTATCTATATCTTCACCGCGCTTACTCATCGTCGCGAAAAACCGAAGGCAAAGCCTCAAAGGCAACACGAAATATGTCGGGTTAAAAAATCCCTCACTGAAGACATTCTGTTGAGAAAAAATTTGTGTGTATCGCTTTGTCTCCCTTAGCTCTGTGTTCGATATCGGTTCAACACAACCTTTCTTATATAACAAATAACACGCTTTTCTTCTTCTTGTTTATAATGAACAACACAAACTACAAAAGATGCATAAAAAAAAGAAAGAAAAAGCACTCAGCACAAAAGTTACAGAGAGAAAGAGATTTGTGCCGCACACACACACACATTTTCCTCCACTGAACGCTGGGAAAATCATCAAAAACATTTTACTTTTTTTGAATTGTATAAAATTTATAGTTTAATGCTTATTGTTCAAATTCAGGATAACCTACAAAGATGATTTATATCTTAAAATCTTTGTACATAATTGAACTTTATATTAAAAGCAATCCTATTTCATTTGGATGAGTCATTCCAAAGCTAGGAGCTAGAAAGCATTCGAGAGTTACAACTTTTCTTAGATATCATCTTAGATCTCCGCTTCCGGACAGCGGATGAAGCATTTTCCCGCGGTAAAAAGTACCCTATGTTCATCAGGGATAATGTCGGCTTCTTATGGTAAGACAATTTTTTAAATCGGTCCAGTAGTTTCGGAGCCTATTCGAAACAAACAATTGTATACAATTGCAGGTGGCAATGGTGCGATGGTAGTGTATTCACTAAAGTGATTGGCAGGTCGTGCGTTCGAATCCCTACCAGGCCCATGATTTTTATAAATTGAATACACACAACAAAAACAGATCTCCCTAAAGCAATTTAGGTGCCACCTGTTGAGAAAAAAAAAATCCCATCGCACCAAACTTCTTCCCTATCCTTCTATTCTTTCATACAGTAAGTAGCACCCAGAAATAGGCAATAAATCATTTGCTGGGAGCTACTTACAGCAACAAACAAAATGCCTGCGCTGTGGTTTCCACTATAAGGGTACTGTGTACTACAGAAAAAAGAAATCCCTTTAGCGCACGCAAATTATAAAAAAAAAAATTATTGTGAGTAGAGAACTTTGTGTAGAATACAAGTGCTGAAATTGTAAATTGTGAAGATTTATCTTTCAAAATGAAGATTTAATGTGTGTTCTAAATACGATAAATTGTATTGATACTTGTCCTCAATTCAAAGAGAGGAATGTATATTTTTATTACAATCTTTACTGCATAAGTGTAATACCAAGCTTGCCATCGCAGGCCTATATTGTTTTTTTTATTTCCGGCACTTAGAAAAACCACATCTTTAACCTCCTTCTGATTCCTATCGTGCAGTGTTCTGCAACTGTAACAAAATATATGCAAAGAAACATGATGCCCTTTGCCACACTCCGATCTTAACCACATGCAGGTCTCAGTCCGTATCACTATACGACGATCAGAGTAGTTTTAATGTATGTACACTTTAATGTCCTACCGTAACCGGTGTGGAATCCAGTACCCAAAGAAAAAAAACAAATAAAGAGATTTTCTTTGCCATAATGCCGAAAGGACATACGTACATCTTGTAATATCACCTGCTGCCGTTAGGCACGTTGCCTGAAGAGACAAGCGAATTTCCTTTGATGGAAGGATAAGGATCTTCTACTGTAACCATAAATATCTGATAAGGATGAAGCAGATAAGCACCTATAAGTGCACACAAATTATTTATTTTTAATTCCCTTTGAACTCGGAATTAGAAATTGTCAACGTTTTCAGGACATCTCACACACACTCAAAGTGAGAGACACAAATTTTTCAACATCAATTCAAACAACAGGAAATTGCATTTATTTATTTTTTGCAAAAATCTGTACGCTGCCAATATTTAAAGTTCACACAATATTGTGCCATTTAACAGGACATAAATCAATAAGTCCGGTTCTCATGTTGGAAGTTTTTCCTGATACTGCAAATACAATACACAAGTCCCATGCGATACGAAAAAAAGAGGGCAGACATGTTTTTGTTCTGTCGCTCAGCGAATGGACATTTCTCGATATTGGTCAATTGCCTGCGAAAATAAATGATAGATAAACATTTAGTCCAACCTTATTGTAAATGGACTATATCCTTTAGAATTCAAAAGAAGACAAACACAAATTGTTTGCAATTAATCAGAAACTTTTTCGGCATCATATATCAGATGACTGTTACAACAAACTTGAAAGGACTCTCGATGTATGTTAAAAATAAAATGGAATTAATTAAATGTGAAATGCGGAAGGATCTATCAGATGTCTCGGTTTTGTCGTTGTTTTGGGAGGTCCTATGCCTCTTTCTGCATCCTGATTTGCATTTTTAATAAGAAATCTGTATGCGGTGGGTACCTCCTTGCAGGATGCTGCTAGTAGTTGTGTTGCATATGTATGATGTTTGTCACACCAAATGTCATGTTGTCAGTCATGGTCGGATGAAGAATGAAAATACGGAAGATATTCACTGTTTTTTGAATGAACCGCAGAGGGATTCTGGATGTGATCTGATTTCGGTTTTTTTTCTGGTTTTTGAGATCCCTACAAGGATAACAGTCATTCGTCATGATTTTCTGGTAATGGATACACATCACCTGCATGGATGTGTTTGCCACTTCTCAGGATTGAGCTTAGAATCTTTTTGTTCTCTTTAAGAGAGTACCTAGGTACTCAAAGTTTTATGTTACAAATCGATGGCGCAGCTTGTACAGAGATACATTCATTTTTTAGATTGTCGTGTGATTTTAACAATTTTATTTAAGTCGAATTAAAAAATGTACATTCGTTGTTGCATCATGATGCGATTATCAGTTTTAAAGGCACCCTCTCGGCTTTTAAATATTTGACGGCCTTTGTACACTCTTATAATCTTTGTTCTTTAAGATCTTTGATGAATTTCAATTGGTAAGTCAAACACGGAGACACAGTAATTTATTTACCGCATTAACGTTTCGAATCTGTATTTTATCTTCCCATCGATCGCGGAATAAATTTCACTTTGAACACAACAATCAACTTCAAACAAGGCAGAAAACAAACATGGCTAATTGCCGACCCTTGTTGATACGACTTTTTTTTATTCATAAAATGTTTTCCTAAATCGCTTACATGTCACAAACATGAACTGAACAGTAAGGGTCGCTTCTTTATGCACTGATTGTCTTCCAATCTCGTGACCCTTAATCCGTTTAATCAAATTGACAGTATTACATCTTACTGTTGCTTCTGTTTTTCAAGGGTAACTATCCAAACATTCCGCGGACTTCTGTGTGAAACCGCGAAAGTCCCTTGTTTTACCTCGCATATCAAAGTCGACCCTTATCTCACCTGGCCCTTATATTGTTTTGATTATGTTCATTTCCTACAATAATGATGATGTATCGGATTAACAGAAATAAACCTTTCCATGTAAGTTAAAAAACTATATCCCACCAATTAAAATTATAAAAGAATCATAAGTGGGTAGGCAAGGTAAGGTAAAGTAAACCCTTCCGTGCTATATTTTTCTGGCCCAAGTAAATGTAAGTTAAATCGAATTCAATTTCTCAAAATCAATCAAAAGTTTCGCTTTATTATTTATTGATTACTTTTGATTGACAACGGCTTCTGCCAACAGCCACCTAAACCTTACCTAACCTAACTTTTGATTGACAAGCCATGACAAAAAAAACAGAGAAGACAACACAATCTTTTAGTTACAAATAATTTTGCCTCTAACATTTCGTTCTCACAATGTTGAATGCATAAAAGTGGCTTCAAAGGACGATGCGAAATGTGACAGCGGTTTCATATTGAAGTGGGTCGAAGGATATTGAATTCAAAGATGTTGTGCAGGAGAAAAAAGGCAAACAAATTTATCTAAACAACCCAACACCGATGTAACCATTTTCGCAATCATCATGGATTTATGTGTTTATAAAACTAACCAAATAATTTAATGCTTTAAACTGCTTATTGTTTTCAATCAAAATATGTACTCGTATCATCAACCTTCTACCCATATTTCTAACTCTTCGCTTCACAGTATCCTTTTCATGGTATATCCCCAAAACGCATAGGAGCAATTAAAGTGCTGGAACATCATTTTTGAAATGTAGCTATTTATGATACTATAAATATGCAAAACAAATGAAATGCAAAAACCACGGGTCTAATACCACAACTGTGTGGAACTCCAAAAAAAAGGAAAAATAATCGGATCTTGTCAAAATACACTTTTTTTTTTTTTTTGACTTTTAAATTCATTTTTATTAATTATTAGCTTATATCAACTTATATACTAGACAAAAATGAGTAAATCTAACTTAAAATTAACAGGATACTTATTCTAGATTATTGATCCTTATGCGGACGCCCTAAACTTAACTCTATCTTATAATTATTGCCTTTCGGCCTAAAAACTATTTTACGAACTAATCTTACATATTATGTTTTCATCGAGAAAATTTTTAAGAAAACTCGGCATCTTTATCAAATTTTATATTTTATATAAAAAAA
Source organism: Portevinia maculata (assembly GCA_949715645.1). Taxonomy (NCBI): domain Eukaryota; kingdom Metazoa; phylum Arthropoda; class Insecta; order Diptera; family Syrphidae; genus Portevinia; species Portevinia maculata. Next base: position 3,715,757 of record OX454528.1, on the reverse strand, counting down.
CAAATTACAAACTACCTACTCTACTTACTTAAACTACTTAACATATTCTAACTATAATTAGGATTCTGAGCACTCGTTGCATTACGAAACAAGTGGTCAAATTCCCAATTGCTTTCCGAGCGCCTGGCAGTCGTCAACGTGCACATGCGCCGCCGTGAGCTGACTGATGCCTTACAGAATCAATCACCTCCCGGAAGCACCACCACAAGTTGGCGAGCCCGGCCCCTCCCAGAAACGCCCTAGCTAACTTAATCTATCTTACAAACTAAGAGGATGTTACCTAGAGTAACGCACCGTCTTGGGAGGGCATGTTGAACCCTCCACCCTCAAAAAGCCACCAAAATTCGGCAAATTGCTTTTCTGTATCGAATTTATCCCTCTCCGCTATTGCGGTACTAAAACGGAGGAGCTCATGAGCATTGGCGACGTCCTCGCCGCGGATGAGCTGCTTATCTCTCGCACTGCGGTAGCGGTGGTATAATACCGGGATACCATCCCTCGTCTGTACCAGCCCTTTTGCATCAATATGGATAAATGCCTCTGGCGGGATAAAGCCAGACCGGAGTGTACTCTCAATGTACATTTCATTGGGGTAGTAAGCCCCAAAGATCAGACTATTGTCGCTGGCCATCGCCCTTGCAACGTGCCTTCGAGTCACCTTAATGAGGAAATTGTCAATCCTATTCAACTGAGCCCCATCGTATAGGACCTTGTTGGGATAGTATTTTATATAGTTGGATTCAGGCGTTCGGAACAACCGGAGACAGGTCCTAAGACATTGTCTCTCCAACACCCGAATCTTTTCCATATAGCTAGGCGCTATATTAAACCATAATGGACAACCATAAGCGATGATCGGCCTTATAAGGGCCACGTAGCAAATGACCTTCACTCTGGAGTCAAGTTGACTGCTATGAAACAGTCTCCTTGTCAGAGCATAAGCCTTCTTGGCCCCAGCAAGACAAGCAACTATATGTCTATCGAAATATAGATACTGGTCAAGCCAGATACCTAGATATCTAACTGCGCTTCTCACCGCCAATGGCTGCCCATTTTGTCCAATAATGGCCAATTTTTTCCAGTTTTTTCTGGTATCCCTAGAGGCCCCAGCCAATGGAGTTCTGAACAAGATTGTTTCCGTCTTCTGAAAGTTGATTTTCAACTTCCAGTCGTCGCAATATCGCTTAATTTGATCAAAGTCACGCTGCAAAAGGATATTAATGACCTCGATTTTAGGACCTGATCTGTATGCCACCAAATCGTCGGCATACGCTATAGCATGTCTGAGTGAACCCACCAGATCACTCGTGTAAATGTTAAACAGGATCGGAGAATTGACCGCCCCCTGCTGTAAACCGTTTTTAATTTCAAAGACTCTGCTCGAAGTCACGTTGCCACATTTGACAACGAACTTCTTTCCCATAAGCATATTATAAATTACATATAGCAAAGGTTTGTGCATCCCCCGCCTGGTCAACTTGTAGAAAAGTCCCTCTAACCATACGGTGTCGAAAGCCTTCTCAAAATCAACCAGACAAGCACCCGTGCATTGGCTCTTGCATTTATTCCACTGAATGTCGGAAACCAGTTTCGACGCGGCATGAATAGTGTCATGCCTCGCCCTGAAACCAAACTGGTTGTCCGGAATTATGTTATTGTCCTCGACCCACTTTAACAGAGCTCTATTGACAACCTTTTCAAAGACCTTGCTAATATTCGGAAGCAAGCTAATTGACCGGAGATTGGCAGGGTTCGTCCTATCTTTACCTTTTTTCGGGATAGGGTGTACCACAGCTACCTTCCAATGCGCCGGATAATGTGCATTATTCAGCGCATTGTTAAACAGCGTGGTGAAAATATCTACAGCCTCCAGAGGCAGGTGTCTCAATACGACGTTTGGAACACCATCCATCCCCGCCGACTTTTTATTCTTTAGTGACTCGAAGATGCACAGAAGATCATCCTTCGACACGAACAAGTGCGATGCATATCGGCCATTGGCGACAACTGCATTAGCATGGTTTTCATCAGTGAACACGGTGAATCCGTTATTCTCAGATCGCCAATTCTCAAGTTCGGTGCGCAGATAGAAGTGGCTCACCAGAGCCCTATTCTCAATGTCGTGGTTACGGCGAACAGGATTGTTCACCGTATACACGGCCTCGAAACAAGCGCCCAGCAAATCCACTTTCTCCTGTGGGTCCTCGACCACGAAAAAATCGTCGTTTGAAGCGACACTTTCTGGACTTATTCCAGCAGTCAGTACTGTCTGTCTGTTCTCTGCTGTCTGGGAGATTCGAACACAAGGAATATCATTGTGATCTTTCCTCCTGAACAACTTATTTATCTGTGGGAACATATTCGGACTACAGGTTTTAATAGCCCGAATTTTATTGCCCCAATACAGACTTACAGATTTTCTGTAATTTTCTTTAATCAGCTGTTTCAGGATTCGGATCTCTGACTTCAGCATCCTAACCTCCGGGTCGTTGGGGTCAGCAAATTGTCTGTACAGCCGTTTAAGCCTCGAGAGCAGTCTACTTTTCTGTCGGTATAGTGCGTCGATTGTAGGGTTTCTGTACTTTTCTGTCTGGTCGTCGTCGGAACGTCCTACCCGAGGAATAGTTCGTTCCATAGTTCGTTTGATGGCGTCGTCCATTTGCAATAAATGCCGATCAATGTCATCATTTGTCATGTTACTGTTTGTCGGTGGGTCGATCCCACTCGAACGTATATCTCGCTTTAAAAATCTGGAGAAGCGCGACCATTGTGCCCTCCGATAATCGAATGAACACACTGCTTCGTACTCCTCCAGCAGCGTTTGCTCGTTCGGGATCCGTATTGCGGCGGCGAGTCCGTAGTGGTCACTATCGTACTCAAACGCACGCAAACAGTTCCGCGTGTTTTGATCTATGTTCGTCAGTTGAAGTCTTGCGTCCGTTAAGGCCAAGTCCAGGAAAGAACCGCTTCTTGGGAAAGAAGGGATATCCGTCGCGTACAACTCGAGGTTGTACTCAATCATATTGAGGCGCCACCAGTCGTGAAACTGGTTGCCCCTGGGATTTGCAGTAACATTTCCCCATGCCGCATGTTTGGCATTAATATCTCCGGCCTGTCAAAATACACTAAATTTCATATTGTTATCAAGCAAACTATGATGGTTCAAAATATTATTCTATCACAGTCGATAAATTACACCTAAAGCCCTTAAGCGGATTCCTTATGACATCGAACATAGCTCAATCTATTCAAGTACATTTGCTGCTACTGATATCTTATTTAACTTTTGCGACAGCGCAGCAAGGAATCAGAATAGAATAGAACAAAAAATACTTTAAACCGCCCAGCATGTGGCCACCGGGTGGTCTATCGTTATCCCTTTTCGTCCTCAATATTTTTGTTCTGCTCCTTTTAAATCTTTGTTTTTGCCTATGGCCCAGATGTACTAGGTACTCGTTTAGAGAAATAAAGTAGCACACGTCAATATATTTTTTTTTGACACCAGGACGATGCGCATGAATCAGATTATAAGTACAGCTCTATAGAAGCCTCTGTTAACGCCACAGGACATTCTGACGAGGACAGAAGGAGAGGTGTAAAAATTTGCCTAACAACGAATGATGCTTTTTCTCTACACAAACGACAGATGAAAATCTTTTATGCTGGAAGGATTTTTTATTTTATTTTTTTTTCAATTTTATGGACATACCGCGGACTTATTGGCTTTTGATTATTCTTCATTGTTTTTCATCTTCTCATAGATATTAGATTCTCATGATCAAATGGAGATAAGAACACGAAGGATAATTCACATTGTCCCATAAAATGTAAAAAAGATAGACTCCACGTACTCTTGCGAGTGAAAGGTGAAAGGAAGATGTGTCAAAGGACAGAACAAGAAGAAAAGTTATTGCGATCCCAGTCGCGGTTCGTTGATTTTTCATATTTTCAGTCTTTTCTAATCGCCATGTCCTTGATGTCTTTCTCTGGGTGACCACCATAATCCAATACTGTCGTCTGCGCGAATTTTATTCAATTTGAATATTTATTTCAGTCTCTGGGAAAATAAATTGACACAACTCGAGGAATTTACGATACTATTACAAGGACAATGGATTTTTATTACATTTCCTGTGGTAGACCACGAGATTTTCCATTATGGGGAATTGGTTTTTTGTTGTTCACAATACGATTAAACAGATTCTTCATCGCAGAAGATAATTATGTGCCAAATTCATCAATAAAATAAAATCATTGAGCCAATTAAATCAAATAAATGTCCTTGCCGAACACCTCATCCTATTTCCTATTGTAAGTGTTTACCCATTAGTTGTGATTAATGAATTCTACATTTTTCCATTAGCAAAACTTCAAATGTCCTGTATCGTTATTAAATTGTCGTGTCAGCATTTGCGGTTGAACAGATACTACCTTAGAGTATTTCTCAGCAGCTTCATGCGGGCAGAAAACTGACACGTGAATGGACATTGTGGGGCGAAAAGTGAAAGGATGCGGGATGTATGGCAGGCCAACCACAAATAGATACTTGGGAACAACTGATTGATCTATTAAGGGGGAATTGTCCTTAATCGGAATTGTTCACTTTTCGAAATACGACTGAGAGTGCTCGACTGAAGGACTTTAAAGGACGTGCTAGGCATGCTGCTCTCATTATCGTTGAGATTTGGCATACTTGATGTCGATTGAGAAACAATGCAAACGAGTGAAGTTTTTGCGAACATTTTGGGAAAATGCGAACTGGAAGGTGGTGCAGATGCTCAGTGGTTAGAGTGTTGGATTACAGACCGAGGGGTCCCAGGTTTTAATCAGCCAAGTGGCACCTAAAGGTTTTTCACTGTCTGGCAAAAGTCCGACAAACAGGAGAAGCTTCTCAAATTCGCCGTTCGGTGTCGACGTAAAATTAAAGGTCCCTTCGATTCGAGCCAGAGATTCGCGCACAAAATAGCTGGAGAAGTAATGCTTTCGGACCTGTATGGGCAATTATTGTCTGCGACGAACGTAATGGGGAAGGATACAAAGACTTGGTCTTCGAAACACAAAACACAATTTATACTTCCAAAAAGACAAAAATATTTACCTACCAAACTCACTCCCTTTCTTGACAACGAACATGTCTTATCAAAAGAATACAAATTGGTTACTTCTTTGCAACAAATCGCGAACAATTGTTAAGGCAGCAAACTACTTCTGTCTCTTGCCAACTATGCCAAAAGGATCAAGTTTTCTGTCGCGAATCAGACGAAACCCTTTCCAAACAAAACAAGGCGGCCAAAAAAATTTGATTCGGTCTCAATAGCATGTTTCTAACAATTGCCAAAAAAATAGCGTTCAAAAGGAAATTAAAATAAATTCAAATCAAGTTCATGATACAATGAACTGCGCACATCCTTGCCCGGGGGACTTTTGGTCCTTCTTATTTTATCTGAGCGGTCTCATCTATTAACGACCATTAACAACTAATTTACCAAAAAACCGTGAGTTTTGTTTGTTTTGGCCTGCGGGTTCTCTTCGCCCTTCGAAACGAAGCGTATGCAAATTTGTCCTTTTCAAATTTCCTAGAAATTTATTATTATATTCTCTTATATAAATTGGTTAATTTGGTGGAAATTTTTCTTGTTTGCCAATGCAAACTAGTTCTTTCTTTGTGGGTAAACTGTCCGTGTATGTCTTGTGGAGGCATCGGAATATGAAAAGTTAATTCAAATCCTACGAAAAAAAATGTCTAGTTATCGTGAGATGAATCGATAAGGAAGATAATCTATGTATGTTGTGACACATTTTACTTTCATATCCCCCGCGTGTATCCTTAGGATAGGGTATATTCGTATTTGAAATATAAATGAGTCGTCTGGCCTACATTAATTAACCCCTTTCATTGGATCGTCCTCACCAGCGGAAACAGCATCTTCGCCAACGTAGTTTTTGTATCGTTTTCTGCAGCATTCATCTAGTGAATAGAATATTTTTATCCTTGCTGCGCAATTTTCCACGTGACTACATTCGCTGATCTATGTATATTCCTGCCTGAATGACGACGTATATGTATATCTGTTTCCCAGATGCTACGCTGTATCATATTCCTTTTTTGGGACTCTTACTTTTTCATTTGATTTAACAAGGATAATTAATTTCCTTCTAAAAGGATTTAATTCTTAGTGAACTCTCTTCGTCTTTTCGTTTGACTTGTTTTCTATTGCAGTTTGCAGTCAAATTAAAAAGTGATCAGTTTTTTTTATTTCATTTCAAGGAGCTGTGTGCGTATCCTTTTCATGGACTGCAAAGAAATGAGCAGTCTTTTCAGAGAAGAATTCAGCGTCGCATGTAATACGTTCTGTCCCTGTCATAATTGTAATTTTGATTTATAGCGATTGGTGAAGAAATTGAATGAACTTCGACAGCGATGTCCTTTTTTTTCCTTTTTATATTTTAATGCATAGAGAATTGTAATTTGCGAAACTTTTGCAATTATGAGTTTTAACAACGGGATAATGTGTGGTCAATTTTAGGGCTCACAATAAATTAGAAGTAATGGAAGGTCTGTTAATGTTTCTGTGGATGACTTGTGAGACAGACTGGTGCAGGAAGAAATATAGTTCGAATACAATTTCACGGAAATTAGTGAGAATTATTACGAAATGTTTCAATAGATGGTTGTGGTTGAGCAGACCTCAAAGTAGGTATTGACATCTTAAAAAGAAACTAGAGTAAGGATAAGGTCTGAAATGAAATAGTCGACTAGTTTCATTCAATTACGACATTTTGTAAAGAAACGCAATGACTGATCTTCCCAACAGCTGCTGTCATTACAGAAAACAAAAGTGACGGTTCACCAATTAAGTATAGATCAGTTTATTTGTTTCTGAAGATCGGTGTGATAAGTAACCTTAAGATCGATTGTATACGTATTTCATCGTATATAGATCGGTTGTAGTCCAAGTCCAAAAACATCTATAACAGGAGAGTATTTACATGGAGGATCGCTCCGAGATCGCCAGTAGTCCCATTTTAAATTTGCATGACCTTTTTTGTTTCCAATATCAGTGCTTTCATTTTGAGGATCAGTTTACATTGAGTATTTACATGGAGGATCGCTCCGAGATCGCCAGTAGTCCCATTTTAAATTTGCATGACCTTTTTTGTTTCCAATATCAGTGCTTTCATTTTGAGGATCAGTTTTTATTGAGTATTTACATGGAGGATCGCTCCGAGATCGCCAGTAGTCTCATTTTAAATTTGCATGACCTTTTTTGTTTCCAATAACAGTGCTTTCATTTTAAGGATCAGATTTTATTCAGTATTTACATAGAGGATCGCTCCGAGATCACGAGTAGTTCCATTTTAAATTTGGTTGATGTTTTTTTTTTCAAGATCAATGCTTTCATTTTTAGTATCAGTTTTTATTGAGAGTATTTAGATGGAGGATCGCTCCCAAATCGCTGTAGTTCCATTTTGAATTTGCATTATTTTTTCATGTTTCCCAGATCAGTGCTTTCATTTTGAGGATCAGTTTGTATTGAGAGCATTTACATGGAGGATCGCTCCAACACCGTCAGTAGTCCCATTTTAAATTTGCATGATCTTTTTGTGTTTCCAATATCAGAGCTTTCATTTTGAGGATCCGTTTTTATTGAGTATTTATATGGAGGATCGCTCCGAGATCGCCAGTAGTCCCATTTTAAATTTGCATGATGTTTTTTTTCCAAGATCAGTGCTTTCATTTTGAGGATCAGTTTGTATTGAGAGTATTTACATGGAGGATCGCTCCAACACAGTCAGTAGTCGCATTTTAAATTTGCATGGTATTTTTTGTTTCCAAGATCAGTACTTTCATTTTGAGGATGTTTTTATTGAATATTTACATGGAGGATCGCTCCGAGATCGCTTGTAGTTCCATTTTGAATTCGCATTATGTACATTTACATGGAGGATCGCTCCAACACCGTCAGTAGTCCCATTTTAAATTTGCATGATCTTTTTGTGTTTCCAAGATCAGAGCTTTCATTTTGAGGATCCGTTTTTATTGAGTATTTACATGGAGGATCGCTCCGAGATCGCCAGTAGTCCCATTTTAAATTTGCATTATGTTTTTTTTCCAAGATCAGTGCTTTCATTTTGAGGATCAGTTTGTATTGAGAGTATTTACATGGAGGATCGCTCCAACACAGTCAGTAGTCCCATTTTAAACCTGCATGGTATTTTTTGTTTCCAAGATCAGTGCTTTCATTTTGAGGATCACTCCAAGATCCGTCGTAGTCCGATGCCAAGTACATTGACAACGTCTCCTGATAGTATAAATTTCTAGAAATCTAAGTTCAAAGATTACTCCGTTGGGATCAAGCTACGGTGTAGTTCGATTTCAAATTTACATTCATCGTAAAACTGTTGGTTTGGGTATCACTCTACAATCGGCTTGTTGTATAGGAACGTAGTTTACCGTTTCAAAATCGGTTGTATACCTACCTTGCTCTGAACTGAAATCATTGAAGATGTGACTTATCGATAAATCAAGTCGTTAACTTTTGCATGCTGCGTGCAATGGTGGTTTCTTTTCATTTGTTTGTGTCTAATATGGTTGCCTGCTGTATCACGCGATGGACAGTTGGCATACTAGCTTCAACTCCAGTTTCTGCCTAGATTTTACTTACGGAATGTTTTGAATTTGAAGAAGCTCTCAGTATCGCCCGTCAATCCTGATTTGTAACAATTTGCTTGCTCTTGCTTTCCAGTTTTTTCCATAGACCACATGATCCTTAAGACAGCTATGAACAACAGTTGGTCCTCTTCCAAGCTAACCGGCTATGAAACCAAAAGATTTTCCTTGCTCCTTGTAAGCTCGAATTTGGCCTGTTTTCTCCTTGCTTAATGAATTTGTTTACCCATAGTCGTTGGAGTTATGTTTTGAACTAAGGTTCCTAATAAACATACTATATTTCTTATTGCATTTAGTTTTTCCCAGAATGTCGCAGGATTTAAAAAAAATTGTAAAATTGAACCGAAAACTAATCAAGTGAATCGGAGTGTATTTGCTTTTAAGGATGATAAGTTTAATTCCTATGGTAATTTCTGTCACGATGGGCTACTTTTGGGGACCATTGAAAGTTATTTTCCGACAAAACAATTCTTATCCTATCCGAATCTTTGCTTTAGATTTAATGACAATTGCGGCGAACCCTACAGGCGAGCCATTAGTAATGGAGTGAAGTTATGATTCCTTTAGTGCCGATAGTAACCTTGTCGTTAAGACAGTATTCTCTATGAACAGTTGTGCGTTAATTTCAACTGCATTTTAATAGCAGATTAGTGTTTTTAAATGGTCACTCTATTTGTGAAATCGGAATTTAATGATATGAGGAAAAATTGTAAAACTAAAAATCGAAAAGAATAGCAATGGAAATGTCAGAATAAAACAATTTTGTTTGTTGTTTTCAATCAGCGAACTTGGAGCAGTTAAGGATTCACCAGCATTCACCATCGACTACTTAATTACATATTATATGATAACCTTCATTTCAAGTTGCTATGAAATTCTTCCAAATGGGTGACTCACCTGAAACAAAAAGAAAAAAAAATAATTTAAATAAAATTTACAACCGAAGAAAAGTTTTCGTTACGAAATTATTTAAATAGTGTGTCAGTAAGCAAACTCAAAGTTTACTAAATATAACATAGAAATATTTAGTGCTCATAACTCATCATGTTCATAACTCTCCAGTGTTATCTTCCAGTACTCAGAGCAAGCAAACTTTGTGCGATAAGACTCTAATAAATTGCCTAAACACATATCGCAAAAATAACATTTATAAAACCACCAATTCTAGTTAGTTCACTAGTTCGTTAATATCACTTTCACAATGAAGCACCTGTTCGTGTTTATAAGTATTTTACTGGCTTCTGCATCAGCTGTGACAAGATTCGACGATGATCTTCGCAAAATCGTTGAACACTTTAAGAAACAAATGCCATGTGGCTTTCCTGAATCTGGAATCCCACCCCTAGCGCCATATTCTTATGACTTCAAATCATTTAACTTAACCAAACAGGGAATCAAGTAAGCTATGAACCATATTCTACGAGCATGTATACAAACTTTAACCAACCTAATCCGATATAGCTTAAACGGCAACATCACCGATTTCTCTGTGGATGGATTAAACAACTTCGACATTACTCAACTTACATTTTCACTGCCACTGTTGAAGTTTAAATTCGACTTAAGTTTTAATCAAATTAAAATCTTTAGCCAATATATCGCAAAAGGTGAACTACAGGTCCTTGGATTGCCTTTACCAGTTAAAGGGATTGGCGATTTGGATTTGGCCTTGGAAAATCTTCGATTTTACGGTGAATTTAGAATGCGTCCGACAATGTCAAATGCTCTTCAAATATGGAACTTCAATTGCAATATGGAATTGAGCAAAATTCAATCGAGAACGACTGGAATAAATAACAACCCTGTTTTGACAGAAATCTTTAATAATTTTGCTGAGGAATTCTATAGGATTATCGTCCAAGACTATCAGAATGCGATTAGCAACAGAATTAAGGCATTTATTGTTCCAAATGCAAATCAGATTTTGAGTGGTGTTTCAGCTGCAAAATTAACGTTAGTGTACTTTGGATTAGCACCGATTAGTGAGAATTTAGCTGTTTGTCAACTGTGAAAAAAATTAATCGGAATAGGTGTTGTAAAATTACCTATTTGAGAATGTATTTATTTCAAATTTTTTTTGTAGCAATCGGAAATTGGTAAAGCGACTGATTTTGGGTTATTATTAATAAGAGCGTATAATAAAAAGGGCGCAATTATATTCGCTTACAGTACATTTTAATGTTATTTTAATACGTAAGTCAATAAGTTAAGTCAATTATTAATTGGTCCGTCCAAATTAATTGTTAAACGTATTGCCTACTTTTAGATGTTAGTTCAATTCGAGTCGAACGTTCGATTCCCTAACCGTAATAGGGGGTTAGTTGCAAAACATTGGACTTCATAAAATAATCTAAACGCCTAAGACCATGCAATAAAAACGGATTCAGCAAGAGTATAATTAAACTGCAAGCCGATAAGTATTTATTTTAATTAGCATGAACATGAACCGTTGAAATGGTTAAGACTATTTTTGCTGGAATTGTTGTTTCCAAGTCAATGAATATTTAGGTCGTGTTTTATGATGAGTTATAACCCAGTAGATGGCGTCAATGGTATCATTTTGACAAAATTATCCCAATAGAGGGCCCAGAGTCCTGCCATAATGAGGAGTAATCACAGGAGGTTTAAAACCGCTGCTGTTGGAGATCAGTAAATTGATCTTATAGTAATATTTATAGAAAATATCGTCTTTCAAAGCCATTCAATTTATATTATTATAAATAAAAAATAATTAATAGTTGGGGTTATTTTTCTGTAAAATGCATCATGTTAAACATCATTGTTTCTTTTGTAAATAAATAAAAATTGAAAAACCATACAAATTGTATGAAAAAAGATCTCCAACCACACTACCCGCCGCCTACCCGAATATGTTTGTGTGGCTACTCCTCATAACGAACATTTTTATTTCTCATAAAGTCTTAGAAGCTTAGAAATGTCTGTGGAATTCGTATTCATAAAGGATATATTACCTGCACTATTCGAAACATGATACAACTCTTGGAAAATACATTCAGCATCTTTTGGAATGCGTATATCTTTGTGTATAAATCGCCCGTAGATGTGCAACACATTAATACGTAGCGGAAGCAAAGGAAATGGAATTTACCAGTAGAGAAAAGAGCGAGAGCTTAATTAATGGCAACGATCGGGAAATATTTTGTTAGAAACAAAGGACAAACCAGCATTGTATTCCTAAACTCTTTAAAGTTTCTTGCACGCTATTTTAATATTCAATTTCTCCAAAATGGTTGACCCTAGTTCCGTGTTTTATTGTATGATAATTTAAATTTAACAAAGTGATAACAAGGCTAATTAAATTTTGATAAAAAAGATATGATTTGAAAATAAAAGAACACCTGTACTGATAACAAAGTATCTTGATTTTGAAGAAAGGTGAAATCCTTAGATTAGCTTTTTTATTCCGTGAAGTAGTTACAGCAAAATATTCGCTTTTATAAGAATCTACGCAGCGATAGCTTAGAAATTCGTTGCCTTCTTTTCATACGTAATTGCTGAATAACAAGAATTGGGGAATGCTTTTGCTTAGCGATTGCTAGCGTTTCCTATTTTGAATATGTGTCACATCGGGGCAAAAGGGCGTTTAAATTTGATACTTCTCTATTAAGCTTTTGCACTTTTTTTAATTCGTATTTTCCTGGCAAAGAGGCCGCGACAGGCTCTTTGGTTTTATTTACGCTCACACAAATAAATAATTTGAACTACCTGAGAAACAGCCATTCCCGTGCTACGAAAATCTGTGCAGAACGACTTCTCCTAACAAGCGGCTAAAACATACATAAAAATATATATTAGGCATAACCTGCCCATACAGGACCTAAAACCTAGCTTCTTTAACAACTTTCTTGTGCGAAGTGGAAGGGACCTACAATTTTAAGCCGAATCCGAACGGAAAATTTGAGAAGCTTCTGATCAAAATTAAAACTCTTGGATGTTTGTCAGACGTTCGCAAGAGGTGGGCAGTGGAAAAAAACTCTAGACGTTCTTTGGCCCAAGTGGGTTTTGAACCAAGGATTAGTAGTCCGACACCCTAACCACTGAACCCGACAAAAAAAAAAAAAACAACTAAGGGAAGGAAATAAATCACATCTTGGCAATTTTTGACATTCAGTTGTGCTTGCGACACATTTAATATCTTTAAGATGTCCCGCAAGTGTGTAAGCAATGTTTGTTTGCCACGACTGAAGATCAAGCAACAAATCAACAATAGGAACATGCCTGTGTCGAAATAGTAAAAAAGAGGCAGGTCTTAAAACTTCTGTATCACAGCATTTGATTGACTTCAGTGACGGAGTGATTTCAAGCTGAGAGGCCTGCCGACGCTTTTTTGAAGTCGAACCAGAAAACCCTACAGGCGGCGCTATGGGAGGGGTTTAATCCTTAAAATTTCGATAATAATCTCGTCGTTAAAGAAGAAGCATTTGTGTGGTTTAGGTGATTTTAGGCCTAAACAGAGAGTCGTGTTTATGTGTTCAAGAAGCCCGTGGAGAGAAGGGCTAAGAATATCCTTGCAGCTCCACACAAAAGCAGCGCTTGTCGTAAAAGAGAACTAAGGGAACAAATTACATCTCGGCAATTTTACCATTCGTGTGAGTGACACATCCTGAAAATTCCCCGGAATTGCGCATGCAAATTCGAGGAGTGACACGATCGGTGATCTAAAGGGTTAACACACAATATATAACATTAAAATCGTCAGAGAATGAACGCGCGTCGAAATCGTAAAAAATAGACAGACCTAAAAATTACGTCGGGTGCAGTGGCTCAATGGTTAGTGTATCGGACTACTAATCGAAAGGTCCCGGTTCAATTCCCGCCGGTGCCAAAGAACGTCTAGAGTTTTTTCCCACTGTCCACCTCTTGCGAACATCTGACAAACATTCAAGAGTATCAACTGTCATGAGAAGCTTCTCAAATTTGCCGTTCGGATTCGGCGTAAAATTGTAGGTCCCTTCCACTTCGCAAAGAAAGTGGTTGGAGAAGCTAGGTTTTAGGCCCTCTATGGGCCGGTAATGCCTAATATTAATTTATTTTTTTAAAATTACGGGATCACACAAATGCAACCATTGTCACCATTTATGAAGTGATCCGAAACTGGGAGGTCTGCCTACATTCATTGAGGTCAAGCCGGGGAACCTTTTATCTTGTTCATAGGTTCGCCGTTAAGGAAAACGAAGACGCGCCGATGAAGTTTAGAGACGTAGTCTGATGCATTAGGCTGGGCTTCCACGATAACTCAAGAATGCCATTTCGCCGTGTTACGCATAAATACTGAATTCCAATAAGTTCGGATTCTTTCGCACATGAATACGCATTCTGGCATCCACTGGCATTCATGGGTGTCCCAATCCGGGAATGACATTCTTAAGTAATCCTGGATGTCCAGCTTTAAATTGTGCAATGCCGTCCCTTATTAATACTAAATCTGCAGTGGAGATAAGGACGAAATTCTGGGAAGTATACCGCCTTATAACGAATTTTCTGCTACCCAGTAGAGCTTGGGTACTTGAATGTCTTTATCCTTAAGCGTTTTCTTGCCTAAAGTTCAAAGCTAGGAACATTGCTACATCCAAGCGAGGCACCATATTGGCCTGGCAATTTAATGAACCAGTTGAGTGCACCAACTGTGCACATTAATTCAAAAAAACATAACAAAAATATGTATACAAATATTACTGTAGTATTATTCAGTTTTTCAAAGTTCAAACAGTAAGAAATCCCTCTATTCCTCAGCACTTAAAAACCACTCAAGCGCATAGAATTCCCTTAAGTCTCAATATACGAACAACCAGTTTAGTAAATAATTAAACTCTCGGTAAACTTTTCATCCCTTGTTTTAAATAAATCTGAGAAACCATCATACTCTAGAGAGTATACAATGTCAGTCCTTCACCTTTCGACACCCAGTCCAATGCATATTCACTTATATTCAGCAAAAAGTGAAGCAAATACAAGGCCATTTAAAAGGCCATTTAAAAGTCCATTTCCTTTAGATCCTTTAATTACTTTCATTTCATGTGAGGAAGTTGGGGGATCAATTAAATGCTTCAAATTGCCGATGGAAGTTGTGGTCGCACCAACACAACAGTTCATCATTTGCACATTTTCTTCCTCAGGGCAGACTCGAGTGAGAGCCCATTTCAATTTCGATGTGGTTAATCCTTAATATACTCTTCTATTTTAATTACGCAAGAAGTGTGAGAAGCTTAAGCAAATAAATATTTGAAATCTTTTTTGATTGATGTGATGCATAGCTAAGTGAAGTGGAAAGAAAAAGAAGAGGGAGCCATGTGTCACCTGTCTGGTGAATACGGAATGTCAGCTCCTCACTCAATATCATCAGGGAACGTGAATTTCATAAATGTTTAAAGGGTAGATGGAATTCATTAGATAGGCCAATGGACGATAGGTGCAAGTGTGTTTGAGGTATTTGCATATCACATCTGCAGATGGTTGATTCTCATTTTCTTCTTTTAAAAAAGTCCTTAAAAGGCTTAGATTGGGAGAACTCTTTTGTAATATTAAGTAGCTACTATCATTGTATAGAAATAAGATTTATATACAAAGGTGCTATGTAAGTGCAACATTTACATCTCGTCAATAAACTGTTTTCAAACCTTATTCAAATAGCTTTATCCAACATGAGGTCGCCAAGGAGTAAAGAAAATAATAAAATCAATTAAGTCTCTGTTTTTATTTTGCCCAATCTAAAAAGGATATCGATTAGCAAGCGGTAAAATAATTCTGTTGCATTTCATGCAAAGTATTAGGAAAAACAGATTCCATAACCCAAAAATTGCGAATAAAGTTAATACTTTTATTTATTGATTAAGCTGGTGGAATACACTCAGTTGATTCACCACCGCCAATAGCACCAATAAGATCAGCCAAACTCTTTCCCTCAAGAGCCGCGTTAACATTTTTCAAGATAAAGGATTCAGCTACATTAGTAATCACTTCCTGGTTTTCATTGACAGCCAACAAAATAAATTCTTCCATAATTTCATTCGCTTTACGGTTGATGAATCCGTCTCCAAGGATACCCTCGACCTGACAATCGGCATCACCAAGATTGACGACAATTTTGCATCCCTTCAATTTAATATGGCCTCCAGCAAATAACATGGAGTATTTTAGGTCAACCTTTACGAGGACATCAGTAACATCTACTAACATATTGCCCTTTCCGATAATGTCAATGGTAATTCCAAAAGTCTTCAAAATCGCTTTTAAATCGTACAGACTTTTTACGCTGATGGATTTCCAGTAAAATTCTGCCTTGACCTTGCTTAAAAATATGTTCACTTGCATTTTCGTAACATCGAATTCGTTAAGACCAGCAATTTCGGTGTTGTTGACTTCTCCATCAACACTATTAAAGAATGAACAAAAGGTAAAGTCTTGTATACGTCCAGTTATATGATTTACCTGACAGATTTAGTATTTAATCCGATTTCTCTGTGTTCAATTTTCAAAGGAGCTAGTGGTGGGATACCCAAGGATTCCGAACCGCATGGCATCTTATCACGGAGGCTCTCGATGGCATCAACAATCATACTGGAAATGCTGCGGGATGCGCCTGCAGGGTATTATTTGTTTCAAAGCGATTCAAGTTTTACGATTTCTAGATAAATCTTACCAGCACGGGAATCAATAACATCCGCAGAAGCGAAGGCGACCAACGCCGTGATTACAAATAAGAATTTCATGTCTCTGAATTTGCTTGGTAAGGACGCAGATATTGGTAATACTAATGACACAATGAGGTCTACAGGCGGCTTTTATAGATACTGATTGCGACACATTATCACAGTGATTTACGAGTTGGATTAAGAGCTGATTTGATAGCTAATCAAATTGTTGTTAAGTTAACTAAGTTAAGAAGTTATTTTAAGGGCAGACACAGGTGTGCACATGCACAGGTCTACTTAGGCAGCCAAGTTTCCGTCAGTTAAGGCGCTGCGAAATTACGAAGCTGGAAATAACATCACAGAGGTCAAAATGAAATAAGACCTCAAAATTGGGGTATTTTTTTCATAATGAAAATCAAAAAAACGTCCCAAAAATAAATGATAGAAGACTTCAAAAATTATAAAAAAAAGCGGCCAAGTGCGAGTCGAACTCGCCCATGAAGGGTTTCGCGGGAATTATAATTATTTAGATTTTTTTTTTACAGATTTATTATTAGAAAATAATGGTTCACGGTTTACGCATGAGGTTTATGTTTATGAAATTAAATGTTTTTTTTTTATATATGAGCTGATTGAATGAAAGGTAAATTGCGGTTTACGATTTATGACGTATTAAAAAAAAACTACTTACTAGATCTCGTTCAAACCAATTTTCGGTGGAAGTTTGCATGGTAATGTACATCACATATTTTTTTTTAGTTTTATCATTCCCTTATTTTAGAAGTTACAGGGGGGGACAATTTGGAAGTGTCTCTCGCGCAAACTATTCAGTTTAGAAAAAAATGATATTGAAACCTCAATATCATTTTTGAAGACCTATCCATAGAAACCCCACACGTGTGGGTTTGATGAAAAAAAAAACAATTTTTGAGTTTCAGTTCTAAGTATGGTGAACCCCCAAAATTTATAGTTTTTTTTTCTATTTTTGGGTGAAAATCCTAATGGGGTTCACAGAATACATCTACTTACCAAGTTTCAACAGTATAGCTCTTACAGTTTCGGAAAAAAAGTGGCTGTGACATTCCCGGACAGACAGACAGACATGACACATTTTTGAGCCGTTTATGTGGCCTCAAAATGGCTTATAAAACACAAATATATTTTTTTTTTACTCAGGTAACGGATTTCTAATTGGAATCAAATTGTGTTTGGGGGCCAGCTTAGGGGGTTCAAGGGATTTAATCTCTTTTCCCCGCTAGTTCTGCCAGGCGGCTGTGTCAGCTCTATTGTGTATTTCAATTGGAATAACTTTAAAAGAGAATTCGAAAGTCAAATAAGCAAAATAAGATTGAAATAAAGCCCCACATTTTTGTTTTTAAAATAGAAATGAAATAAGGCCCGGTAGGAAGCTATACCAGTATAAGGAAACAGAAATCCACATCAAGAAAGCTTTCATTGAGTAAGAGCTTGTACCAGTTGCGCTAATAGAAGGTATTCGAATATTTACCCTTGACTGTTTATTTTTAGAACTTTAAGTAAATTGGTCCGTTTCCGCATCGATGGGTTGAATGATATAAAAATCAACAAGCTCAAAATCAGCTATACGTTAAGTAAAATTGTCAAGTACTGTTCCACTTTCCTTAAGATTTCAATAAATGGGAAATACATCACCGATTGATTCTCTTTTGAATCTGCTCAACGAATATGGTTTACAAATCCGCTATGGAGGCATTGAAGTTATTCTGAAAAAAGTATTTGCGATATGTTTGCTTCTTATTTTCAGTCTAATTATGTCCAGGACTCCTCTCCGTCAACACATGACTTTTTGTGATACTACGAGTATTACCAATAGATATGGTTAGCCTAAATTTGACAGTAAATCAAGTATTGCTCCAGCTTTCTTCTTTAGAATTCACTTTTAAGTTGGCTCCGGACAACGTATGTCCTACGTTTCTTAAAATGTGTTTTAAAAGTCTCGCGGCTCCACTTACCATTTTCAACTTGTCACTTTCTACAGGTGACTTTTGGAAGAGTGGAAATTATCGCTTGTAAGTCCAATTCACAAATCAGGCTCTAAACAAGAGGTTATTAATTACAGACCCATTTCAAAACTGAAATTAATACCAAAAGTTTATGAAGCCTTGTGAAAAATTGTATATATGAGGAAGTGAGAACAAGCATCTCAATGGATCAGCATGGTTTTGTTAGTGCCAGATCGACGGTAACCAATCTCACCTTATTTGCAAACTTTTGCATTAAGGGAATTGAGTGTGGGGACCAGGTTGACGCAATTTCGCAATTTATACAGATTTTTCAAAGGCATTTGATAGAGTTCAGCATAATATTTTGCTGAGTAAGTTGAAAGACTTAGGTTTTCATTCCAATATTTTCCTCTGGCTGAAAAACTACTTGCCGAACCGCAGGCATAATGTGAAAATTGGAACTGTGGTATCTAAAGAAATCCTTAACCACTCAGGTGTTCCACAAGGCAGTCATCTGGGACCGCTCCTATTCATACTGTTTGTTAATGATCTTCCGTCGAGAATTCGATATTCTAATTGTTTGCTTTATGCTGATGACTTAAAATTAATCAGATCTATTAAGTCCAAATTGGATTGTCAGGAATTGCAGTTTGACGTCAATGAAGTCTCATCGTGGTGTGAGGAAAACTGTTTGTATTTAAATGTAAAAGTATAAAATTTACAAGATCGACTGGACCAATTAATTTTGAATACCGTATTGCTGGCTCACCGCTTGAGTTGGTGAACAGCAAAAGGGACCTCGGTGTTATCTTTGATGCAAAAATCAATTTTAAAATGCACGTAGACTACTTGATTTCAAAATCCAATAAATTACTAGGATTCCTAATGCGCAACTCTAAACAGTTTTCTGACCCGTATACTCGTACGTTGAAAGCCTTGTACATTTCTTTGATAAGATCTACCTTATAGTATGCCTGCTGTATATGGTGTCCGTTGTATAAAGTGAATGTAAGTCGTTTAGAATTTGTACAAAGAAAATTTACAAGATTTGTGCTCAGAAAACTCAATTGAGTTGACGATATTTTGCCACCTATGCCCACAGATGTCTTCCAATTAATCTTAAATCCCTTGAAATTAGAAGGAACTATTATCTAATAATGCTCGTTACAGATACCTTCTGTAATCGGATTGATTGCCCTAAACTGTTCTCTCTTTTCTGTCTATATGCTCCCTCAAGGTCGTTAAGGTTGAGAAAAGCACTCTTTTTCGTACACTAAGTACGAAAGGTCCGATCATATTTCTAGATCCAATTTTGAGTTTAATTCTCTTTCTCAAAACATCAACTTCTTCCTTAGCAGGGATGTTTTTAAAGAACTTGTATTAGATTCGTTGTAGCATTAACGCATAATCTTTATTTTATTTTTTTCTTGTAATTTCATTTTAATTTGTACCTTCTGTTTTTTATTATTCTACCTAGATAGGTATTTATGAAATATACAAGGTGGCGCAAAAATAACCTTCCGATGTTTTTTGGCTGTAATTTAAATTATTGCTCAAATAAATAGTCACCAGTTTTCCGCGTTCTGGAGCAGTGTAGCGTAACATTGTTTATTAACGTATATTTCGCATGTGTTTACTACACAAATGTCAAAACAGAACTGACATTAGGGGCCAATCGCAAAATTTATAGCATTTTTCTGGTAGGAGGATTACTTTTGCGCCACCTTGTAGTAATATTATAAATTTTCATAACGCTTAGTCTTTAAGAGATGCGAGTACACATCTCTTAAAGATTTAAAGATAAAGATTTACTTATAGATGGTAAATAAATAAATAAATAAATAAATAAATTCTGGAAAACTGTACACTCGCTGGAGAATTCAAATACAAGATGCCAATTATGTTTGAAAGCATTATGATCTATAGATTCAGCTTGTACAGTTACATTGGGAAATTGTGTGACACGTATCGGCGGATTGACGGGTAATGTTTAATGCTCTGATCACTGACAAGCTTGAAGACATTTTATTGTGGTCTATCAATGATAATCAAAATATGATTAGTACGAAACTCGAGGAGACTTTAGTACCAACTATAAATAATGAGCTGAAGGGACATACGATTTGGAGTCCTATTCGGATTCATAAAGGTCCCCAATGTGTTCCACCTCGCGCTCCATTGGCTTGATATATAAACAAATGAAATGTCATATATATAATTCTGTTTTGTTTATTTCATATTTGGGAATACGTTTTCGAGTGTTGTACGAGTATTATATACTTGTTTTGGGCGACTCTTCAGCGCTACAAAATCCCACTGAAAAGCTTGCTCAAATGGGCGGTTTGCTTCAGCTTAAATCTGTGCAAATATCTATCACGGAAAATAATTTCAAAGCTATGAACAAGGTTTCGAAGAAATGGTGGAAGATGGATCAACTTCGTTTGGTATTTTTTGCTACCTTAAAACCTGTGCAATAATTATGAACCGATTCCAATTGCGCAATAGGTTAGGTTAGGTTTTCCAGTTGATGAACCAGATCCATCTGGAACCATTGTGATACAGTTAGTTGGGAGTGTGGGCCTCGTAGTTCTGGCTTTGGTCCTCCATCCTTGGTTTTCTTTTCCTACTCCACGTTGTCCAGCAATCTTACGCAATAAATTAGAATTAATTGATACAGACTTATAAAAGTATCGACAGTGTCCGAAACGTTATCCGAACACGTTCATAAAAATATTGCTATAAATAAATTTCCATTTACTGTTGTTCGCATGCTCTTTTCTGCACATTTACCACTTATGAAAGTATTAACAACATAATCTATAATATAATATCTAATCCCTATAAATCAGTTTGCTATCTGACAGGGTTGGGCCGAATGGCGACTTCTAAATATTGGACTTTTGGGGGTACACATCCAATTTATTAAAAACCCGATAACCCCTATATAAAGGGCGGTCGTACAAAAACATGGCACAGTTTAGTTAGTTTAAGGCATGATTAAGTCTTTGTTTTTTTGTTTAGCTGTTGTGGTTGTGGCTAGTGCCGCTAATTACCCAGATGATTTTGGCCAAAAGTTGTTTGCCGAGCTGTTCACTGTGGAGTCCGATTCAGACGAAACAAGCAATGTAAACCTTGCCGTACCATCCTACACTGAAGGTAAATCTTTTCCATTAAATTGCCAAACTTCCAGTTATATTCTTCATTTAATTCTGTAGATCCCCAAGTGCACGGCTGGATCCTTAACGGTCAAGGTAAGAAAGCAATCAAAAACCTTCTCGCCCAAATGCCATGCGGTTCGCCAGACAAAGGTATTCCACCGCTAGCACCATATCGTAATGACGGCATGGAAATTCAGATCAAAAAATATTTCATTGAGTATGAGCCTTGAGCTTCAAGTTCATAATTCTAAGCTAAGTTGGCTTCATTTTAGGTCCCTTACAAAATTAGTTCGTTTTCGCATAGATGGGCTGGAGAATATGAAGATCAATAAACTTAACATCGGCTACACTTTAAGTAAAAAGGTGAAATACAGATTTACTTACCCAAGGATTTCAATCAGCGGCAAGCATGCCAGTGATACACTCATCAACCTCCTGGAGGAGTATGGCATTCAAATCCGCTACGAGGGCAATGGGGACTTTGAAATAGTTTTGGAAAATCTAACCATTGCTGGCCAATTTAATTACAAGATGCCATTCTTATTCGGAAGCATTAAAATCTACAAATTCACCTGTGTAGTAACGCTGGGAAATTGCACTTCCAATATAAAAGGATTGCTGGGTAACGGTAGAATAAATAACATGATCAATGACAAAATTGAGGACACTGTTCTGTGGGCAATTAATGGCAATCAAAAGAAGATTAGTATTAAGATTGAGAGGACTGTAGTGCCGTTCGTAAATACCAAATTAAAGGGACACAAGATTTGGTATCTCTTCGGAAAGTTGGGTGGAAGTAGTAGTACCTGTGTTCCACCACCGGATCATTGGGATTAGGAAGGTGGCACAATAAGGACTGTTGCAAAAATAAATGTTTGAAAATTATATTTTGTATTGCTTTTTGAAATTTCAAATACGTGATGGAGAAGATACGTGCAGGATATTTATTTATTTCGATCAATCAGTCGTCACTATGCCTACATCTGGCATTATTGACGACAAAAACCAATTCAAGTAGCAAGATCAAACCAACTCAAACGAAACAAAATCCCTAGCAATGATTTTGTCAATTATTTTTCGGCAAGTCTCTCAACTTATATACAACGCAAGAGAGCATAGAACTGAATTTGACTGGCAAAAAAGCAATAGCTGTAGAACTTAACAAATCAAACTCACTGTCACAATTTGAATCGACTTATATTCGTATCACGTTTTAAATTCCGTATTCTTTATCTGGTTAGTTTAGAATTGTTGCTTAATCAGTCCAATCTCAAGTTGCCTTAATGTGGGCACTTGAAAGAAATCAATGATTACTCTAACCTTGATAGTAAGTCAGTAATCTAAACAAAGTAGATAACCCAACTTAAAATGGATTTAACAATCGGCTAATGCATTTTTTTAAATTAAGTAGCGATAGCGAAATAGGTTGTAGGGCTTGGCTATAAAATGGAAGCTACTGCAGCTGCAAGCCCAAGTAGTTATCACAATGAATAAGTTAACTATACTTTTACTATTGGCCGCTGTTGTCAACACAGTCGTCGCCCGAAATGAGCACGAAACGTTACAGAACTCGTTTTCACTTGAAGGCGACTCTGAGGAAAACTATAATGACGAAGAGCTCACACCATATGGCCTAATTCTATCGTCTGTGGCCAAGAAAACAATTAAAAGTCTTCTGGAACAGCTACCTTGTGGTTGGCCAGACAAGGGTATTCCTCCATTGGCGCCCTATCGAAATAAAGAGGTAAATCTAGCCGTCAGCAGGTCTTTCGTAAAGTGGGTAAACAATTTATTAGTGACGGAATATTTTTTAATATTTGCATGTTTTTTCAAGGACCCTCACTCAAATGCTTCAACTTCGACTCGATGGCTTGGATAATGTGAAAATCAAGAAGTTTAGTTTCAGCTACATAAACAAAAAGGTCAAGTTCCACTTTATCATTCGAAAAATCGAAGCAACATCTGCATTCAAAACGGACACTTTTATAGATTTGTTGGAGCATTTGGGCCTTTCGGTACGTTATGAAGGTAAGGGGCATCTTGATTTTAGCCTCACAAACTTGGCTATTAAAGGCTCCTTTAAGTATAAGCTACCGTTGCTGTTTGGAAGTGCAAAAATTTACAAGTGGGACGCTGTTGTGACTTTGGGAGGGTGCACATCGAATATTACTGGTATTGCACCTTCGCAAAAAGCAAATCGTTATATCAACGATCATATTGAAGACGTGGTCTTGTCAGCTATCAACGACAATCAAGATGCTATTAGTGCGAGAATTGAAGAAGCCGTTGTGCCTGCTATCAACGAACTATTGAAAGGTAACAATGTTTGGGACTTGATTGCAATGATGCCATCGGGGCCGACAGAGAAATGCATTCCACCACCAGATCCATGGGCTTGATTCAATTATTTGGGTTTTGGTTTAAAATAAAAATAAATTTTCTGACGACAAGACAGTAAATTTTTTTACTAGGTATAACCAGTATAAAATTTGCTTAATACCTGCGGTTATATATTGCAAAAATTAGGACTTTTTGAAGATAGTCGGGCGATAATGAAGCAATTTTTAACTCACTGTTCTATTAAAAGGCAACTACTGGCAGACGAACGTAGGAGCGTCAATCATGAAGTTCTTGCTCGTGTAAATATACTCGTAACAACGAATTCGGAGTGCAGAAAATAAGGTACGCTGCTGTTGAGTTTTATTTTGTCGCCCACGTAACTACAGGCGTTTTTAGGTGTAAACACCTAAAAGGGGGCTGGAGTGAAATGAACATTTGGAACGTATTTGTGTAATGCTTTGAAACAATTAACCCTAGAATTACACGGTTGATACGTTCCACACAAAATAATGCAAATTGAAACCGCGTAAAACGGACAGATCTCGCTAATTTGGGAACTATGTAAGAGCTGAAGGATGTAATAAATTTTAAGCCGTGTTAAACCAAGTAAAAAATTTGGAGATCGTGTTTAAGCGAACTCGTGTAGTTCGAAAACGGTGCAATTTGAGGGATAGGTGAACATTCTTGGTATATTCTTATTAGCCCAAGAATAGTAGGAGAGTTTGGTGCTTGGTTTATATCTTGAAATGATCTATTTGAATTTTCTTACAATTTGAATGAAGAGGAAATAACCTATACAAGGATATATGTAGATACCGTTGCGCAGACAACGGAAACATCATGAGATGCGTGTAGAAGAGAAAGAGAGTAGTGGAAGAAGCCTTAGGTGTTAGGAGGTAATTTCATTTTATAACGTTGGGTTTCTTGTCGATGATCCATGTTGCCATACCAAAATTAAGCACACTCAACAACCAACAATTATCATTTCCTATACAAAGGGAAATTTGTACAGATAACAACGCCTAACAGAAAGTTTTCAAAAGCTCTTCCAATATCTTTGGGAATGGACAAGCCATGAGGTTTGCGCCTACACTACAAATACACGTCTGCCAACTTCAGCGAAGTGTTTCCCAACCGCCATCCAGTGGTACAAAGATGCCGCACAAAACACTGAGTAGAATTAAAAATTATTCTCCAAACTAGCCTTCAAGTTACTACAGTGGTGGTCGAGTATAACGAATGATAAATGTTTAACTATAGGTGGCGTTGTTTCTACTCTTTTGTGAAACATCTGATATTTGGTGAAATTAAAATGTGTTCTTAGAAGTGGATTCAGGAAAGTAAGTCTCGAATTTATTATTAATCTAATTTTTTACTTTCCAAATGAATTTTGCTTTCTACTATTTATCCACTGTTAGCGAATCAGTGTGGATGTTTGCGGGGTAGTAGATTTATTTAATTTCCGCACCTTAGCTTAGACATTGAAAGTCTTAGCTGAGGTTCGGACACCGGTAATTTCAGACTTCTAAGACTTCACTCTCGTGCTAGATATCTATCTTCACTTGCGGTTTGTTGTTGTTTAAAATGTAGGTACAATTTTGCTGAGCTGGGTATACACTTCTCAATAAAACGCATGTAGTTTCACAATTTTTTCATTTATTCATAAAGTAATAAGGAAATCGAGTAAGATTTAAAGATTTTTTAATTGTATGCATTTACGAATTGTACCCAACTTTATCCGATACAGCTTAAAGAGCTACCTCAACAATTTCTCTGTGAATGGATTAAACAAACAACTTCGACATTAGTGAACTTAAATTCTCACTGGCACTGTTGCAGTTAAAATTCGACTTAAATTTTAATAAAATAAACTTCTTTTGCCAAGGGTTGGTTTACATGGATGAATTAAAGTGAAATGAAAAGTTAGTAAAAAGTACTTTTGAATTCACTTTAATTCATCCATTTTTTTAATTCCGACAAAATCGCATTCAATCGAAAATGACTGGGATAAAACAGAAATGTATTTACTAAAATCCATACTAATATTATAAATGCGAAAGTTCGCTCTAACGCCAAAACTACTGAACCGATTTAAATGAAATTTGGTACACAGATAGTCTAGAGCCTGAGAATGGACATAGGCTACTTTTTACCGCGGGAAAATGCTTCATCCGCTGTCCAGAAGCGGCGATCTAAGCTGATATCTAAGACGTTGTAACTCTCGAATGCTTTCTAGCTTTGGAATGACTCATCCAAATGAAATAGGACTTTTTTAATATAAAATTCAATTATGTAAAAAGATTTTAAGATATAAATCATCTTATCATCTTATCCTGAAGTTGAACAATACCCATTAAACTATAAATTTTATACAATTAAAAAAAAAAGTAAAATGTTCGATTGAAGCTAGATCGTTGGATTTTACCAGCGTTGAGTGGAGGAAAATTTGTGTGTGTGTGCGGCACAAATCTGTTTCTCTCTCTCTCTCTGTCCCTTTTGTGCCGTGTGCTTTTTCTTTCCTTTTTTTATGCACCTTTTGTAGTTTGTGTTGTTTTTTTGTGGCGCATGGGAATGGGATTGAGAAAGATAGGGTATGAAATGTAATTGAGATTGAGAGGGAGTCACTCTGAGAATATATCCATATACATAATGAGAAGGGACACTCCGACGTTTTCTTTATAAGTTCTTATCAGCAAGTATTTTGTTTTAAATTTGAGAAGTGGCAGAGACTGGCGAAGCAAGGCGAGCACGGGTGAGCTAGTCTTTTATAATTTTTTGGAGGAGTTATTCAGCAATTTCGTCGAAGATTATCAGAATGAGCTTGACAACAAAGGATCTTTAATAGATAATGCCATTGTTGAGAAAAAAATCAGAATTTCGGAACAATTTAACAGAGATGAGATGCCCCTGAAAGCTCAACCACATCCATATTAATTAATTAGTTATCTTTAATTCGACAAAGTATGATTAAAATTAGGAACTATGTAGTAAGTTAACCATTGCAATTCAATTTTTAAGCTCAACCAAAACTTATGAATTGATTCGAAGTACCATTCCATTAGGGGCGTTTTGGAAGTGACTGAATTCAAATAAAATTTGTCTACATAGATAATATAGCTTTTTTATTTCGTTAGAAATGTTGCCACATTGGCTCAGAGCGTTATTACTTTCTATACCATAAATGCTGTCCCAAAATGCACGCAGAAGTGTTGCCAACGAAAAAAAACCGCGTAAAAGGTGACAGTTTAGGGTTATTGAAAATGGAGCGGTTTACGAAAGAACATTTCATTGCCGAGAAATATTTAAAAAAAATATTGAAGGTTTGCCAGCTCGTTTCGCAATTTTTCAAACATTCAGCGATGAAGCTAATTTTCATCTTGATAGCTTTGTGGACAATATGTGATTTCAACAACACGGTGTCACATGCCATACATCCCGAGAAAATATTCAATTACCACGTGAGTCATTTCCTGGTCGTGTAGAGTTTCCATTTTGGTGATTAGAATTGGGGGCCCAGACTATGCGATTTAACGCCTTTGGTCTTTTCGCGTTGGATCTTTTTTAAGTCTACGGCTTATGCCTACAAGCCCACGATCACCCTCACCTTGAAGAAATTCAGCCACATTTATTCAAAACGCTGCGTTTGTGCCAGCAAAACCATGGAGGCGTTCTTCCCGATATGTTATTCCATACATGACCCTATACGTATACTGTATACAAATATTTTTTATTAATTAACAACCTGTGTTTTGTATCAAAATTACTTCTTGCGTAAATTTTGGGACACCCTGTACAATGATAAACTAATGAAAGCAAAAGGAATGAAATTTGCCAACGATACAGGAGTTCTAAATGATAAGTTTAAGTTCCTTGCTTTCTCGCCACAGACGGTTTCGCATAAAAACCCAAACTCTACCAAAAACGAGGCGACAAGAGGCAAACATTATGTATACAGTCCAGGGCCAAATTATTAGACGCACTGTAAAGTTCTATGTAAAATCTTAATTATCAGGTGATCTTATTCAGCTTTAATTTTTTTACTAGATACAATGTATATTTTTTCATTATCAACCTTATAATTTTTTTTTTTTATAATTTGCTTACGCTAAAGGGATTTTTTCTGTTGTTACAGTACCCTTATAGTGCGTAACACAGCGTAAGCATTTGTGTTTAACAGCAAGCAGTACTATCGCATTTCATTGCATGCTTTTCTGTGCTACTTACTATTAGAAAGAATAGAGAGATAGGAAAGAAGTGTTTGGGTGCAGTTGTAGGGTTTTTCTCCACGGGTGGTGTCTAAGATGCTTAGGGAGATTACGATTTCATGTATTCGATATAAAGTAATGGACTTGGCCGGGATTCGAACGCACCACCTTCCATTCCGAAAGCGAATACACTACTACTGCACCTGTTGCCACAAATAAAACATCATAGTAATAGAAACAATATGTATTTATGAACATAAAAATATTAAAATACTACAGTGCGTCTAATAATTTGGCCAGGGACTGTACATGTTTGCGTTTTGAATATCGAATTTGCCAAATCTGTGGACGTCTTGATTTACGATAATTTAATCTAGTACACGGCAGACTGTGACTGACGGCGTTCAATGATTGTATCAGTCGGCAATTAATATTTAACAAAAAGAACAATATGACTTAAATATTGATAACAAAAAGGTATGATTAATAAACGGCGTTTAAGTTCTTTATTTGCAACGACCCCATCAACAGGCAATAGTCGTGTTGATAATAGTGTATACTGATAGCAAAGTATTATGATTTTCAAGATATGTAGATGAAATTTTTAGAAGGGGAATGCTTCTGGATAAGATAGGGTTTTAAATATGCCTCAATGTCAGAAGTTTCTAAGATAATAAGCAGATTCCAATCGAAAAACAATGAGAAACTAGAAGGTTGTTATGATTTTAAAAATTATCCAATGATATTTAGTTTATTTCAAATATGACTTTTTTTGCTACAAAATTTCAGATTATAAGGATAATCGATTGTTTGTGGAAGTAAAAATATATTTTGACGCGAGCCAATCAATAAACAACTTTCGTTAATTATCAATACTTCTTGCCAAGTAATTCAAATGTAAAAACGCAGATTTTTTTTTTACATTCAGTACTAAGGACTTGTTATTTCGACTATCCCTGCACTGGATCCATTTTTCAACCACGAGTCATTTGATAAATATCAAATATCAAAATAAATAAATATAAAATATAAGCCATTTACATAAAACCTCAGTTCTCCAACCATTTGTGTGTGCAAAGTTATATATTTGGCACGAATGAAATGAAACTACAAATTTGCGCCGACTTCGAACAGCAGATTCGTGAAGCTTCTCTCGCCAATTGAAGATGAGGCAGTGGAAGAAACGTTAAGTGTTACTGGACCATGGGGCATATTTGAACCTCAGAACCTTCGGCCGGCAGTCCAATGGATCGGGAACTTAAATACAACTTTGGTATAAGGAGGCACCGACGGTCTGACAATTTAATGAATCAATTGAGTGCACCAACTCTATAGTATAATAGTCATTTTAAATAAAATAGTCTAACGGAGTCGAACTTGTGTCGATGTTCCACCAAAAGTTGAGCAACCATTCTGGAGAAGAAGAAGGTTGTATGCCCTGTATGGGCTAATTGTTTTTGTATTGTAGAGCGAAGAGTCTCCGTATTTATTTGACCCAACCTAAGAATAAATAATTAGCAATCAATAAAAAAATTCTGCTTCATATCGTGCAAAGTATTAGTAAAAACCAAATCTCTGGCCCCAATTGCCTTAAGAAATGTCCGTAAATAAAATGCAAATAAAGTTAGTATTTTTTTATTGAGTTGGTGGAACGCATACAGTTGATTCACCACCATCGCCAATTAAAGCAGTAATATCGTTAAAAGTCATTCCCTCAAGAGCACCGTTAACTTTTGGCAGGATAAAAGATTCAACTATGTTGGCAATCGCATCCTGGTTTTCATTGACAATCATCAAAATAAATTCTTCGATAATTTCATTCAATTTGCGGTTGACGAATACTGTGTCTGAGAGACCCTCGATTTTAGAATCTACACCACCAAGATTGACGACAACTTTACACCCCTTCAGTTTAAACTTGCCTTCGGCCAATCCTGGGGTGTATTTTATTTCAACCTTTGCGCCGATATCAGAAACATCTACCAACATATTTCCCTCTCCAATGTCAAGCGTAGTTCCAAAAGTCTTCAAAATCGCTTTTAAACCGTACAAACCCCCTACACTGATGGATTTCCAGTAAAATTCGGCATTGACCTTGCTTAATTGTACGTTCGCTAGCATTTTAGTAACTTCGAATTCATTAATACCAGCGATTTTGGCTTTATTGACTTCTCCGTCAACGCTATGAAAAAAGAAAAAGTAAAGTCTTGAACACGTACGTCCGGTTATATATTTTACCTGACAGATTGAGTATGAACTCTTAATTCTCTGTGTTCAAGTTTCAATGGAGCTAGTGGTGGAATACCCAAGGATTCGAAGCCGCATGGCATCTGTGCACGGAAGCTCTCGATGGCATCAGCAATCGAACTGGAAACGTGGCCGGAAAAAACTGAATGGATACTCGCAATTATATGAAAGCGACTAAAAGATTACGATATTTTATTCAAATCTTACCATCAACACCAGCACGGGGATCGATCACTCCCTCAGAAACGACGGCGACCGACGCCAAAAGAACAATTAAGAATTTCATGTCTCTGAATTTGCTTGGTAATACTAACGACGCAGAGAGGTCTACGGGCGGCTTTTATAGAAACTGATTGCAACGCCTTATCAGTGGGCTTTGATTTAGAAAAGCTGATTTGATAGCAAATCAAATTGTTTTTTCGATTTTTAGAGGAATTGAAATTTTTTGGTAAACTAGTAATTGATTAAAAGGCCATTAACCACGGTTATCCTTATCATCAATCATACAAAAATATGACCCATTTTAGTCAATGTTAGATACATAATTAATTCTTTGTTTTTTTGTTGTTGTTGGTTTCCTAACCCCCAAATGTCATGGGGTTGGATGGAAAAATATATTCCACCGTTAGCTCCATGTCGTGATGAAAAAAAGGCTCTAAGGGCCCATACTGGGCATAAAACCTGCTTCTCCAACCATTTCCGTGCGCGAAGTGGAAGGGACCTACAATTTTTAAGCCGAATCCGAACGGCAAATTTGATAAGCTTCTCAGTTGATACTTTTGGATGTTTGTCAGACGTTCGCAAGACGTGGTGCGGTGGATTTTTTTTTAAGATGTTACTTGGTCCAGGCGTGAACCTGATACACTAACCTCTGCACACACAATGTCGTAATAAGAGCACGCAAATTCTGATCATAAAATTATCATTGAGTACTGTATAAGCCTTGTTCTTCAAATTCAACATTCTAAGGTTAGTTGGGTAAACAGTTTCTACTTTGTTTGCAGATTAAAATACTTTAACAATTTTCTTTTAATTTAGAATAATAGATTTTCCATCTTTATCTGAAGACGAAGAGCAACATAGAGGAATACTTTCAAAGGTATTTCCTATTCACAAGAATCCAATCTTCGATATTGATTTTCAAATAAATTTTTGATTTTCCAAAGCATGTGTGTAACAATTGTTGAATTTGTTTGGTCGTCATTTGTAACACAAGAAAAAAAAATCCGTCAGTTCTTTCAATCAAGTGTTTACTACGTTACGATCTTGTCAAACAGGGTCTTTCCAAGTCTTACATACAATGGTTCCTTTGGCAAATGTATCCCCAGGAGTGCTCGAATTTACACGTTAAATAACAACAACTTTGTATCGCTAGCAATACTGGGGATAGCTGTCGACAACATCCACAATAGGGCGGCTTTGGATACATGCTGCAAAATACATACAATAATTTGTTTTGCTAACAAAAATGTTAGGCTGCTGGCCATAATTCTTGAAACCGTTCTTATGAGCAACCGTGGATACATTTCCCAAAGAAACATGGCTAATACAACATTTACAATATTAATGCTTTTTCTCACTTTTGCCTATACACGTTACATGTGAGGGAAACAACCTACTTTTTGTATCTAGCTTTGTAAAAATCAAACGCAGTTTTAACAAACATTTTTCTTTTTTAGAATTGGTGAAATCAAAAACTATTTAATGGTCAGAAAAAATGTAAAAGGACTTCAGATAAAAAGGTTTTAGCGGTCATAAGAGAACATACACCACAGTAATTTATAACACTTAATTTGATGTGCCTGGAGGTACACTAACCACATTCACCAACCAAAAATGATTATTGCCATAGCAAAGGGAAATTTTTCTAAGCACATTTAACAACCAAAATATATTTTTTCCTTCTCAAAGGGAAATTTGTTCTGGGAACTTTCAAAAGTTTAAAAAAGTTCAACCGGTTCGTGGATGAAATAGACAAAACGGTTTGTGCTTACACTATAGAGAGCAAGAGATATTTTTGTTAAGGGAGATTGATGAATGCTTTGTGCAAAGAATCAGTCAAATGTTTGCTGTTGAAATTCTTTTAAACTCTGAAAGTACTTGCTTGGTCGAATCGACGACGCTGGTTCACATCTTCTTATTTTTGTCTGTTTGGCGTTGGGTTTTCGTACAGCGCTATCTATGGTCATGTTGTTTGTGTGTGCATGCTGCAGACCGAAATACCAGAGTTTTTTTCATTTTTGGACATTTTATTATTAATTTACTATAAACGGTTGAAGTGTTTTTTTTTAATTCCTGTGAGACCGCGCAGTTTTGAAAGATTTAAGAAGTGGTTGGATGGTACAATGAATGAGTTGTAAAATAAAATTATCACATTGTTTGTGTTCGTTGAATTTCGAATCGACGACGCAACAACAAGTAAGATTGTATTTTTAATCTGCATCGTTTTTTTACGTTCGAGATTGACGATTGGCATTAAGGATCAAACAATAAAATCGAGTGAACCTACCTAACTGCATATCTGCAGCTAACGATGGATTTTTTTTTAAAATTCTTGTGTGACATCAAAATAAATCTTCTTCCTTAATGGTATCGAGGCTTTGATCAGGACTAAGGGATCAGAACCCTCCCTCTTCCCTGTTGGTTCGCCTGTTCGGTGTTTCGACCTCTACGAATGCCTCCCGATTTCGAATTACTTCATTCACTGAGGCCAATCAAATGCTGGTGGTATTTCATTTGTGTGATCCAAGAGTTTTTAGGCCTGTCTCTTACCAAACTACCTAACGCTATGAAAATGGATTTTTATATTGAGTGGTTGAATGAATAATGAATTTTTCAGAAAACATGTAGTGCCCATAAAAAGAACTATCCTTGTGCGAGTTTTCTCTAAGCTATACTTATTTAACCGATTTCTGACCCGTGGAGAGTCTTGCATGTGACACTGCAGCCTTCCATTCTCCTTGACCCCAGGCACGCTCCCTAGTCGTCCAGACCAAGCGCTCTGGCATTCGCGCCACAACGGCTTGGTCTTTAAAATATATCCCCCTATCGCGGTTAGCGAATCAAACGTTCGACTCCAATTAAATAAACATCTAAAAGTAGGCAACACGTTTAACAATTGCGACTTGAAACGGTTGTTTTCATATATTAAAAAAAAAGTATTCAGTTGCTTAAAAGCTGAGTTGTATAAGATGCATCTCAGTTGATTTGTAATTGTCGACTCGCTAACCGTAATATGGGGATAGATCGGTTTTCCCTGTCGTGTCGAACCTAGGGGCTGGGAGTCGAAGAATTTGTTCGCTGTAGCATTATTGTTCATTTGTTGTTTTAGTTTTACGGACTACATCCACATCTCGGAACAGATCATAGAGTTCGCGGTTATATCTTCTCCTCCATTCGCCCTTCGAAGGAGAATTGTTCTTTCAAAAGAACCCAATATTAGCTCTCTTTTCCTGCTTCTCATCCAGCACTTGGCCCCGTAAAGCAGAGCTGACAGTAGCAGTGTTTTGTAGAACTTACACTTGTTCTTCCGGATGAAGTGTTTTGAACACATGCCAAACTAAAGCAGCAACGGTTTCCTAGTGTAATTCTTCGTCGGGTCTTCACTAAGTTGCCATTCGTGGAATTATCTAGCTACCTAGAAGTTGTTGCTCTCAATAGTGAAGTTCTGTCTACTGCTTCACTTTCAGGCAGCACCTTGTCATTTATAGCTTGGAATGTTTGCTTAAAGCTCACTAATGAACATAAATTAATTTCATTTCCAACTTGCGTATATGCACACTATGTACACACATTTCCGAATTTTTTGAAAAGTATATTTCCGCATAAATCGTCCTGAAAGGAACCTCTCCATTAGAAAATAAAATATCTCCAGCCTCCTTTTATGTGCATTACTCTTTGCTTTAGAACAACAAAATAAGATGCATAAATTTGTCAACTTCCCCTTGAATTTGTTTTCGAAGAAAAACGACACAAAACAAGGACCCACAAAAAATACACCAGACCTAGCTAAAACTGAATCTGAAGCGGCCGACTACGACGACTGCTCAAAACAAGAAGTGGATTTGAGGTGAATTGAAAAAGCAACAAGAAAATTTTAGACGGAGAACAAAATACATATTAAATGATGGTGTTGTGTTGCTGTCTTCGACAACAGTTTTTCTTCTTATAGATGCTATCATCCTGTGTTACTGTAAACGCTACACCTTGGGGAGGCAAAGAGTGTGTAGGCTACAAGCAAACTCAGTAAAAGAAATTCTGTTGAAAATGACGATGCCCAATGGAAAAGTTTAACATTATTAAATTTTCGAAAAAAATTCCGAGTAAATTTAGGTATCCAAGTAGCAAAGAGATGAAAATAATTAATAATCCTTGAAACCTTTGCAATGTCAAATCTAATTGACAACACTACCACCTGGTCCCCGAAAGAGGTAGATAAAGAGTCCTTCTTAGGTTTGTCATATTTCCTTATGGCAAATATGGGGGAATTTTGCTAATTTGCCTTGTGTAAACAAACCCTTACAAAATACACCCTATAGATATTTTCTTGTCGCGAAATTAACCTTACTGTGTAGGTAAAAATGATTCAAGGCTTTTACTTTGTTTTCTTGTTCACCGCGCACCATTCGGATTGGAGGGAATTAAGAAAAAAAATACATATTGTAACCGGGGTAGAATAGAATTCATTCTGGTTTGCCGGGCTCCTTCGTGATATCCTTTCTTTACACAATTGCAACGTTGAAATGATTTTTTTTGCCAAGCAATATTGCAAAGCCTTAAGTACACACTTATCGAGAGGAAGTGACTTTTATTGTGAGAAATTGATTGAGGGACGCATAGAAGGAAAAGGGATTTTCAATTGAGGCTTATCCAGGGCTTAGACACAGTCACTTCCGCGACGCCGCCGATTTGTATGGACAGAGGCAAAAATGTTGAAAGTCAAATAAAAGTAAGATGTGCAAAGAAAATAAGTCAACGATGTCTGGTTTCAGTGTCTGGATTAACCCGGCGGATGAGAGATTATCTTCGCCAAAAAATTAATTTTGCGCACCTTTGAAAAGTTTCATTTCAAATACAACATCAAAGAAGACGATGAGACGTCTACGATTCGAAGACAAAATCATCCTAATTATTACTGCTCTGCGAATATTTTTACTTATCGCGTTGGCTGTACGCACAAAATGGTGGATTGAAAGTTGCATTTCTTCAGAACCGATATACGAGTAGGTACCAAATAAGGTAGGCGAATATCCTGACGGCAAGCAAAAAATCGCTGTGCATGTGTGAATCCATCTGATGCGTCTTAATAATATTATACCCCACGAAGTTGAAACCAAACGGAAAAAGTTGTTTTCTTTGAGAAAATTAACTTTGTATTTCCATCCTGAGAGGAAATTAATAAATTGAAGGATGTGAGTTGAAGGTTGCTTCGTGTCTTTCCCAAATGGAGGTAAAAAACTTGTTGAGAACAATTATTTTTCCGCGATTAGGGAGGTGGTTGTTTTTGGATCGAAACCTTGTCGTCAATGTCACCAAAGCAGTGACTAATGAAGGTCGATCAAACTTTGTATCGGCAACGCAAATAAAGTCATACAACAAATTCTTGAAATTTACATGAATTATTTGAAGCATCTGTCTTTTAGCTTCATGTCCAAATAAGCCTTTTTCCCTTCCTTAACGGCGAAGCTATGATCAGGATTTTAGGGATCATAACCCTTCCAACTTACTGCTCCGCTGGAATTCGCCAGTTCAAGTTCAATGAATATTGGCAGGCCTCTCACTTTAGGAACACTTCATAAGTCAATTAAATGCTGGTGGTGTTGCAACTGTGATCCAGAAGTTTCTAGGCCTACCTTTAGTAAGATAGAATAAAATCTACCCGCCCAGTCAGTGCTTCAACGCACTTTTACCTTTCAACCCAACTAGGACGACAAATATTTTCAGAAGGAATCCACCTCTGTCAACGAATTTGGAATACACAAAAGATTTATTCCCAAAAAAATCTCTCAGTAATACTACCTTTGCTTTTGCATTGCTAGACTTCCTTCCAATCGTGATTGGGTTGGGGCAGAACATTTATCTTAACCCACATGACTACATGAGACCATCCCAGGTACCCCAAAAAATGTATTTATTCCAGACATTAGCACCACAGGGAGACAAACCAGCGTACATTTTTTTCCCAGATAACACCCCACCACATCAGGTTTTGTCGCCCGACTAATGTGGCATACGGTAGTCCTTATGAAAAATGCATCGAAGGAGAGGATTATTATTTTCTTCTTTCACCAGTCTGTTTCCGTTTCGCTTAATGCTGCTTTATAATATTATCCATGCTTCTGAAATTGAAACGAAGGATGACCGACCATGGGTAACTTTCATCGGCAGAATGAAAAGAAAAGTTTGCCTTGTTTTATTCATGAGCACCACGCGGAAGGAATTTCTTCGAAATTCTTGTTTTTAAGACTTCCTATTTTCCTTGGTATGTCTGGAGCAATGTACGACTCTCTGGACAGTATCTGAAATTCGCGTTAGTGGTGAAGAATGTTTTTCGCAACACACAAAAAAAAAATACAAAGTAGACAGAGAGTCAGTCATAAGTCTTTCAATGTGGAGAGGGAAACGATGGACTGGTAGAGTAAAGTGCTGTAATATGTTTAATAATAGTACCGAGGAATGGTCTGTGTCATTTTGCTGAGCTCATTGGATTGGGATCTCGGATTTTTGTTCTGTTTGGGGTTTTCTGTTTCTTAAATGATTTTTTATTGAGGATAAAATACGACAAATAAGGGAGGCGATAAAAAACGAATTAAAAAGATTTGGTGCTGCAATCTCAGGCCACGATGCGTAAGTTAAACAGGAAAGTTAATCAATTGGAAAGTATGACAATGATTAACTTCGGTTGTGAATCCGAATTGTCATGTTTAAAGGAAAGATAATACGAACCCTGTCAAAAAGGCAATATCAATTAACGTTCCCATACAAACGCGAAAGAGAGGCAACCCTAAAAACTCCTGGATCACACAAATGCAGCATTAGATTGGCCTCAGCGACGAATTCAAAATCGGGAGGCCTGTCGTTGTATTCTGAGGTCGACCGGCGGACCAGTAGGGATGCAGTTAAGTGGGAGGGTTATGATCCCCTAATACTGATCACAGCCTCACCGTCATTAAGGGAGAAGAAGAAGATACAAAGTGCTTTCAATAACATCCTATCCAAGAATCTGTCATCCAGCTACGGGTAAAAGAATTTGATAGTAGAGGGTGTCCCAAAATTTAGGCAAAATTTGAATTAAATAGAAAACAGTTTTTTTAATTATTGTTTTTAGTACGCAGAATAAGGCTTTGTATGGAAAAACACAACGGAGAAATAGCCTTTGGCGGTACATAAGCTGTCTATTGCATTATTTTGCAAGGAGTATGGTCTAAATATGCCTCCAGCCCGAAATCCATGTGCCACATGCGGGTTCTCTGAACCCCCCAATGCGGCAATTTGGACGATTAACCATGAGGTGGGAATGTGCTTCATTGCTTAGGATGATTTTGCTCGAACACGTGTCCTCTTGTGTAGGCTCTATGTTTACTAACCCTAAACTGTCTACTGTTTTTTTTTGTTAGAGTTACCAACACTGTACAACACAAACGGCGGCAAATTCAAATCTTGCGTTAATTTTGTGGCTCAATTCAAAAAAAAATCCCTTTCTCTTTTATATTTATCTATTTATTT
Source organism: Portevinia maculata (assembly GCA_949715645.1). Taxonomy (NCBI): domain Eukaryota; kingdom Metazoa; phylum Arthropoda; class Insecta; order Diptera; family Syrphidae; genus Portevinia; species Portevinia maculata. The sequence continues at coordinate 3,677,777 of OX454528.1, read as the reverse complement.
GCCCTGTTATTTATTTATTAATTTATTTGTTTATTTATTTATCTATTTATTTGTTAATTTATTTATCTACTTATTTTTTTTTGTTTATCTAATTATTTATTAATTTATTTATCTACTTACATATTTATTAATTAATTTATTTATTTATTATTTTTTTACTTTTTTTTTGTTAAATTGGAGGTTTTTCTCGCACTTTTCTTCAAAAAGATTGTTGTTTGCCTAATAATAATTCTCTTCAGATTTTTTAAATATATTGTTTCAGTAGTAAGATACAAAAATATCATATCTCTGTACTAATGTAAAATGTTTGGTAGCGTACCGAATGTAAATCAATATTATGCGAAATAAATCTATCTATCTATCTATCTCTATCTTTAGATGGTTAGTAATGACATCAAGGAGAGCAGTGTATAAGCAATAACAAATTAAGTGTGAAGGTCTAAAGAATCTGACCACAAAAGAACGGGACCACAAATCAAATCTGTACGTAAAATTTGACAAAGCGCACTAACTAAATAACACCCGAACATAAACTCCAAATGTTTTTCTAAAGGATTCTCCCTAAGATCGATTTGTGTATCAGGCACTGTAAAGAAAGGGTTAAAGGTTATCTTTTCAAATGGTTGTAAAATGGACTGTTAAGTAGGAGCGGGCAGCTCAATGTCAAGTCAATAAAATCCAGGCAACAAATCTTGCGGCCAGATCACATTAAATGACAGCGATCGTTCGACATAGTTTTGTGTGTCCACAGTTATAACAGGACAGGCCACTTTTTAAGCCTCTGGATTAATTCAAGACCACGTCCAAGCTTGCTGAAGACTGCAGACAGACCCTTAAGTTCTACCACAACCGCTCTAATAAACGATGTTTAATGGTTTTTATTTAATTACGATGAAAAGCTGTACGCATCACAGCGACATGAGGCAAACATTTCTAAAATCCAATTTCCAGTTCATGCTCATTTTTAAAATCATAGAGCAATATAAAAGATACTTACAAACAAACAGCGTAATAAAAACTTTATGCATTACGTTAAAAGTTGGCACTCACCTGAAAAGAAACAAAAACATAAATTACCAAAAAGTCACTCACAATTAATGTCTAAAAGTCAATTTCAAAACTCATTAAACTTTAATTATGACATGGCTTAATCCAATTTCATTCGTCATTAGCTGCTGCCATATCGCTTAATCGGAAAAAAAGTCCTGTTCTGAACAAGTTCAATACTTCTTTTCTTCGCATTAGAAACTTTAGTCAATTTGAAGGAACGCAAAACATTCATTTCAATTAATAAATTGTATCTTTATTGGGATTGGCATTCGTATTGTACAGTGCCAAAAAAAAGATTATGGGGGTTGCTGGTTTCAATCCAACAGAAAACTCTAAAAGGACAGCCTAAAGCTTAAATCGAAAGAAATGTGCCCAAGTTTGGCAGCTCCTACCTACTTTCACTAAATCGATATTCCAATTGCCTTCATCCCTCTCATGATATGTAGTGTATGAATTTGTATGATTTAAACGAAACGTATTGACCAAACCAAGACAGTTACCTCTTTACATGTAATTATCCTTCCTAGTTGGCCCGTGATAATCTGCAATTTTATTTTCCACTAAATTAGGCCATGGTTTGTTCTCTGTTTAAAATATTGTTTACGTGATGTGACATATAGTAGAGCCAAAAACAAAAATCAATATCACCCAGCAATATTCTATTCTGCACTGTACAAGGACTAGGTAGGCCTCCCCTTTATTAGCCATTCACAATGTTCGTAGTCGAATTTTTAATAAAATTTCCAGTACTCCAAGACGTGAGGTTAAGTCAGACGACCGCTTCAATGAAGGAAAATTTGCAAAACAATGCCTGAGCAGACGTAAAATGTGGCGTCGAAGTTGTCATCATCGTAATGAAGCTTGTGGGTGGGAAGAAAGGATGAAGGCTTCAAGTTATGGACATAACCAGGTCAAAGGAATTGATTTTTCATTAAACATGTAAAAAAAAACTCCTAGTCAATGTGTGGGAGGGTGAACGTCGAGAAATAGAAAGAGTTTGAATATGACGTTGATGCTAAGGGGGTGTGGTGAGGGTGTTGTTAAGTAGAACAGTTTAATAGAAATGCAAGCGACCATGTTTTCGATATCAATTTCACTTTGGGAAAATTCCCACTGAATATGCGGTACAACACGAAAAAAGGATGAAGATTTTTGTTCTATTTATAGGACATGACATGTTTTTTTTTAGCAAACTGAAATGGTTGACTCAAGGGTTGGCTTTAAAAGGGTCGTGTTTTTAGATCTCTTGTTTATGCAAAAGAAAAGATTAATTGAATATTTAAATGATTGTAGAGTGGTTTTTCAGAGAGTGTGCTCTTTGAGTGTTAAGTCGAAAACAAGCGCAATGAATCAAAGAGCTTTGTCTTTTTGAGGAAAAGCTGATGAAAAAACCTCAATACGAACTTATGATCATCGAAATGAGCGAAGTGGAGGTCTGCAAACTTGATTTGAGATATCACGTACATTAACAAGTACAATTACTAAATAAACACATATAAATTGATTAACAATTATAGATATAATTGACGAATATAATAAGTTAACAGATATAAATAATTTAAAGAAACATACGACTATAAATAATTTAACAAATATGAATAACTTAACATATGCAGACGAATAAATAATATAATAATAAAGTCAATTTTAATTATAAATAAATAAATAGATAAATAAGTATCTATATATAAGTATAAGTAAATAAATAAATAAATAAATAAATGACTAGATAAATAAATAAATAAATAACAATAATTATAATAAATTAATAATAAATATAGTAAAAAAATAAATAAATAATAACAAATAAGTGTACCAAGTAGAGATTTTATGTTTGTTTAATGTAGAAGACCTAAAATCAAGGGGTTGTCAGAGGAGCTGCAAGACCAGCTGTAGCGATCAAATAATTTATTCAGTCTTACTGATATTTTTTCAATGTTTGAGATAGCATGCAGTTCTTCGGTGGCAAAATGCCTAGGTAAGTTTAAAATCATTTTCAGTAGCTTGTTTTGGGTTATCTGTAATCTACCTATGTGGCTAGTCTGACTCTTTGAAGCATTTAATTTTAATTTCCAATTGGCAAAGTATGTTTGGATGACATTTAAGTCAGATTGCAATTTCGTTTTAATGTTAAACCAACTGAATCAAAAATGGCAATTTCACAGTTGGTTAGTTTTGGAAAATCGTGCGTGTAAATATTACACAGGATTGGCCCAAGAACCGAACCCTGGGGTACCCCTGCGTCAATTGAGAAACCTGCTGATAACCAGTTATTAACAGCATCTTTGAAAGAACGCCCTGATAAAAATGACTGGACTAATTTCACTAAGTAGATTGGGAAACGTAGGTTTAGTAGTTTGAGCAGTAAGCCCCCGTGCCATACTGTGTCAAACGCTTTTTCGACGTCAAGGATAACCATACCCGTACTTTTTCCCATATCAAAATTGTTTTTGTATGTACATATATGTTTCGTTATGCGATGAATTTGGTGCACTGTGGAATTATGTGCTCTAAAACCGAATTGTGCGGCAGGTAAAATAGTATGCTCATTAAAGTGAGTTGTCAAATGAATTTTATGATTAGAGTTCTTGTTTGTTCACAGATAACACCTATGCGATTCTCGCTATTAGCACAGTTTTTGCATTGTGCACTTTTAAGAGGTGGTACTTCTTTTAATTTGTATACGTGCAGGACTTAGAGCGAGAGACGTTAAGGATGCAGGGGTATGGGGTAGACCAAATGTAGACAAACTGATATCTGGTTCTGTCAAAACGTCAGAAATCAAAACATCAACAGACGATTTAAATACAGTGAGCTTCAACAGTGAGTCTCGACACCAATAATCGCTTTTGACTCACTGCATATCGTCGAGTGATGTTTGTATGAATATAGATTGATATTTTTTGATTCTGATTCAGGACAAAGCAAATGGACCAGTGAGACGAGTCTCAAGGGACAGTTTGTCGAAGGAAGTTTAAGTGTTAAATAAAGATCTGGGCTATGCACTTCGATTCCCCAATAAAAATGTTCGACTTCGCAAAATCCGTATTACGTAATTCTACATCAAGTCCTAATAATCGAACGGATCTCAGGTTTGCAGCTTATTTTATATTTTTTGTTCGAAAAGTTGGAACTATCCTATTCGAAAGTGAATGTCAAAAGCCTTTGAATTCAATCCTCTCAAAACTGAGGTTGACCTGTTTGCGAGAAGGAGGAAGCTGATCATGTTGACTCAGCCAGTGCTAAAAGGCGTCATAATCCAACTCTCCAATTTAATGAGGCAAAATATTTGAGAGTCATCCTGGCTGAAGACTGCCAAGGCGATGTCGGTTTTCTGGCAGTGCAAGGGCATTTCCGGCAAGTCATCGGGCTTATCACCGAAAAGAGTCCTATGAATTTACACGGCTATGACGGTATAGAGGGAAATGAGCAAGCCGATGAGCTAGCAAGAAAGGGAGTGGAGCTGGAAAATAGCGGAGGTGTGAACATTAAACCACCCCTTGGCGTTATTAAGAAAATAATCAATGAGAAGATCTTAAAAATGACTGACCTTAGATGACAGAACTTAGAGGAGTATAGGGTGTTTAGAGCGCTTTGGCCTCATTTGGACAAGAAAATATCTACGGAAATTCTCAAATTGAGCATGGAACAGCTTAGAACAGTAGTTGGGATTATGACAGTGCACTGTCTCCTAAGGAAGCATGCTAGGCAGCTTAGATTTGTGGATGTGGACACATGCAGGTTCTGTGGTGATCTACAAGCCGAGGAGGACATAACGCACATACTATGTGTGTTCGAGGGTATAGCACGGAATCGTAGGAGAGGAATTAGGAACCACAGGAAGCTGCAGGAAGCTGCAGGAAGATTGGTCTTTGTCTAAGAAAAGTTATTTAGGTTTTTAGGGTTTTCCTCTATTTGAAGTCTTGGTTTCAATTGGTTTCCTAGGAATCGCGATGGGCCCTTCTGGTGCCTAGTGCTGTATGCGAATTGCATACCCCATTTTAACCTAACCTAACCTACACGGCTATGATTGACATGCGTCGATTGTTTGGTGGGATAAACGTTCTCGTAAATACGTTACTGCTGCTTTCGCCAAGCTCCAAAGGAAGGCATGTCTCGGCTTCAAGCCTGGCTTCGGCCTAGATGCATTATTGAATTTGTGTTAATTTTTTTTACTAAGTAACCGGGTGTTGAACAAAGTGGAGTCAAACACAATGCACACATTTAAAAGTATTGTCGGCAAAGAAAAAATGGATGATGTCTTTATTGGTTTAAAATGAAAAAAGTCAAAAGAAGCTACAGGCAACTACTGACTACTAGCAAGCAACATAAAGGAAAATAAAGGCAACAACTGGCACATAGCCATCAAAGGAAACTCAATGCCGAAGAGCGTTAAAAAAATCCGTTTCAATGATGGAATATTTTGCTATGAACTACAGAAAAACACGTGTGCTTGTTTTTAAGTTGATAGTAGCTATTCTGCATGCATATGCATGTGTACACAAATCGTTGCAACTACCTTCAACGTCACTAAGCTAGATAAACCAACACACAACAATCTATCCTTTGTGGAAATCTCCCGCCTTTACCCCTTGATTTAAACTTAAAAAAAATGCTCCCGTAAAAGTAAGAGAACGGCGAGCGATAATTTTATTCAAAGAAATGAGATTTAAAAACAACAACAAAAAATATAAATAGATACACTTCAACCTTCCGTTGCAACATCAAACACATCACTCCTCCTCCTCCTGTAGGGATGCTCCTCTAGGGATGTGGAGCGAAAGGATGAAGGAGTGATGCAAGTACTCGCGTAAGCACTTGTTTATGTTTATTTTAAATTTTCTCAACAACGATTATTGCTTGCCAATGGTTGCGGATCCGCGTCTATAGTCAGCAACAATTTTATTTTCATAACTCAATGCAGGATCCTCGTTATTTGAAATTCCATTACAAATGGATGGATAATAAGATTCCGCTAGTTACTCCTTTCAGGATAACCATGCTGCTCTTCTTCTGCCAACCTCCAACCCGCTCTTGTTCAATGAATATTTATTATTAATCATTATTATTATGTTGATGTCGGTTGCAGCTGTATATGGAGTACAGTATCAAAAGGGAACAACAATACAATCAAATAACTATGTCTGGCTTTAACCCTATGTATTTAAATCCATTCTTCATCAGTAATTTAACTGAAAACTCAACTACAAAACTTTCTATGGAACAGCCAAACTGGCAGGAGGTGAATTTGAAGGAAGATTATTCAACCCCCTTTAATTAGTGGTGTACGTTCCTCATTACTAATTTCATTCAGAAATAGAGTATAACGAATCCTCTGGCCAGGGTTAAGTGCGCAAATCCCTAAGGATGAAGGCTGCAACATTAAACGTGAAGGAGTTTTCAACTCAAGCCGCAAAAAGTGTGTAGGGGTTTAACTTGTTTGTTAAAACATTTAGAATCACAGAATGAATTTGATTTCGACGCTATTGGGTAGTTTTTTTGTTTTAATCCTTCCAAATGGTGGTCCTCAATAGAACGGAAATGAGGAATTCTTTTTTGGAATTGAATCGATTGCGTGGGATGTAAATGAAAATGAAACTTTTTATGCAAACAATCTCGGTAATCAATTCTTTGAAATCAGAGAACATTTAAATAGCCAATGAAGTGATTAAGAGCCTCTGGAGAAGTTTATAATGGAATTAGTTTTTCGAAAGCGGATTTTGGAGTATTTTTGTTTTTCATTCTCTTGCTCGAATGGACGGAAAATTAAGTTGGTTGGTTTCTTTTCAATGTGAGAAGTTTTCTTTTGAGAAATTGTTTGAGGAGAAAATTAATTAGGAGTTTAACTGTCTACGAATTGAAAGCATTTGAATGGCCAGACAGAGGAAGAGTTGCAGGCAAAAAGTTACACTAAAGCAATGTTGGATACCTACTTGAGATACCCAACAACAACGAAGTTTGAATTAGTTTATAGAAATGAAAATTATCTTTACATAGTATAAAAGAAAACCAATCATCCCGAGACAAGCAATATTTTGTACCTTATTCAAGTTTTTGGTGTAGGATTCGGTGTTAACCGCCTCCCCCCAGATGGTCAAGCCATAGGTGAGAATCGGTCTCACAATCGAGGTATACGACCAGTGTTCAATGTGCGGCTGTAAGAATCATTTCTTCTCAAAAGCTTTCCTTCAGGCTTTAAAGACATTGAGTTGTTCATTCTCTCTTCGATGTTCCGTTTCCAGTCTAGTTTGGAATTGAAGACCACGCATAGGTACTTAACCTCGTTTGAGAGATGTATGCCAATATCTTCGTAACAGTTAATGAGAATATTATTCAAACAATAATAGACCAACTATTTAACATTCTACCCCTGGAGGTCTTCACAAAGAATGTGGGAATGCTCTCAGACTGATAGAGATCGAAATTTGGAAGTCGTACACCTTCGGCCACTCCCGCTTACTGGACACCTTTGATCGACGGGGGCTCATGCCACTAACTGATTTTTTCAAACCCACATATGACTTTAATAAGAGCTTCAAAGTTTATTTACCCGCTCGACATGACTGGAATTCACCCAGCACGGCATCAAAAGTGTTTCCATCTTTACGGATGGCCCAAAGGCGGAGAAGGGATCAGGAGCAGGAGTCTTCTCAGCAGCACTTAGTATAAGCCCGTCCTTCCGACTGATAGACTACTGCAGTGTTTTTCAAGCTGAAATCTACGGGACTAATAAAGCAGCGCAGACAGTTCTAACGTTGAAACTACCACCAGTGAAATTAACCATCTGCGTGGAAAGTCAGGCAGCTGTTAAAGTGATCGCCTCCAACCTCATAAACGCGAAATGCGTCAAAAAATGCCTCCACGCACTCAGAGAAATTAGACATCACTAGGTACTACTCTGCTGAGTTCCCGGGCACGTTGGTGTGGCAGGGAACAGACAGCAGATATCCTGGACAGATGCGGCTCTGATATGACTCACTCGAGGCTGATATGCAGGTACTGCCGGCGTTAGCCACAGCTAACAGCATCATGGACGGTGTCAGAACAAGGGTAGCTACGGAAATATAGGACAACACTACAAGTTGTGTCATAACTCGTTTTCCATGGCCCGTCATGGACTAAATGAAAAATAAAAGAAAATTGTCCTTTGACAGAAATCAAACCCGTGTGCTCGTCTTGGTATTAACCGGACACTGGAACATGGCCTGAAAGCTAGGGATTCTTTCAAATTACTTCTACAGATGCTGCAGAGATGAGGAGGAAATATAATCTGTAGAACACCACCTGTGGCACTGCCCGGCACTCCTAGAATGACGGATCTCCTGCATAGTAGCACGGTTCTTTGACTGTTTGGGCGACCTATCTCTAATGGATATTAATCGATTCATCAACAGATCCAAACAGTTTTGTTAGCCGCGTGTCCCACCATGTACAAAAAGGGTACTCACAATGGGCCTTTTTCGACCCCTGCGTGATTCTTACAACATTGTGTATGCAACCCTGTTAACCTAACCTAACCACCTTCGGAAAGTGGATCTTTTGCCTCAAGTTTTCTTGTGAGCTCTTTCCATAGGTAGCAGCGGGCCCTTTTTCCCAAATTGGAATTCGCCAAAACATTGTTGTTGAATTCAAATTTAATCTACTAATATTTTAGATATCTACTATTTAGGAATTCTTTGAACTTATTCCGCTATTTTATTAGTCACGATTGGTTCACTGCTATCGGATGAAAAAATACATGATCATTGACAAGGAAATGCCAAAGAATCGACCTCGACACTCGAAATAATACTCGATATCTAAAGCCCAAAGCCAAATTCGCATAATTAAGTGACGTAATGCCCATGTGGTCATCCCGCTTCAGATCCTTACCGTACCCATAAAGCAGTAGAAGAAGAAAATAGGTAGGATAGTTTGGTTTGCGATGTAAATGATGTCTAATCTTATAAAGTTCAAACACAAGCTTGTGTCTTATTTAGGTTCAACAAACTTATATAGAAATACAGGGTGTCCCTTAATTCGTAGACAATATTTTAGGGCATGGTTTATGGGTATATTCTAAGGAAAAAATTGTTCTACAGTAAGGGCCTAACTAAAATTTGTATATCATTTATTGAGGATTTAAGAAAAGGCTACTTGGGTGTACCCTGACCCATGTTAACGGTAATTGCGCTGTTAGTACTAATGATAGAAATTTCGTTTAGGCCTCTATTTTTAGAAGAAATATTAGCCTTTGTAATTGCATTTAAATAAATTTTATATCTTAACTCAGTCGTAAGATATCCAATTTTTAACCTGTTCCAATTTTTTGACTTTCGGTTCAATTTTCTCCAGAAAATGCGTAATAAACATAACGTTTTAATATTTTTTTGAATGAACGTAACAATTATAAAAATAAAAATCAACAACAGGTATGGTATGCAGAAAAACGCACAGATTTTATGATAGTTGGAAAAACCCGCAGCAAGTAAAAATTGGAAAAAGGGTTTTATTGCTTTAAGTTGCAAAAGTTATGAATGAAAACGATTTTTTTCCGGTTTAGGTAATTTTTGTTTTAATGTGTGTACTTTAACAGGAAAAATCCATTGATTTTATGATACATACTAAGGAAATCCTGCAGCAGGTAAAAAAGTGGTTTCTGATTTTGTACCTACATTTCTAATAACAGTTGACAATAAGAGCGGTTTTCCGTTGGTTTATTTGAGTACCTGTCAGGACTTACCTACAAAAAAATGGTATAAAAGATTTAAAATCGAAATTAATTCATAAGTTTAATCTTAAACGCCAAGGCAAGCCGTTAGTTGATAAGAAAGGTTTTGTAAAATGTCTTCATTTACAAACGAAGAATACGCAGACATTATTTACGTTTATGGGCTGTGCAATGGAATTTAAAATAGTACGCGACAAAGATACCATGAACTTTATCCAAACTGACGACTTCCTAGTAGAAATGTACTTGGAAATACATATCGAAGGCTTCGAGAAACGGGATCAGTTTCAAATACACGACCTAACGCGGGAGCCCCACAAGTAAGAAGAACTTCGATTGATCAGAGAGCACTGGAAACTGTTACAAATGAGCCATCAATCAGCATCAGACGCTTAGCTTTGCAATTCAATGTTTTCAGACATAAAATTTCTGATGTCCTGTATGGAGAAAATCTGTAATCGTGCAAAAAATGCATTTTTTTTTTTTAAATTTTACCTGTTCCATGTTTTCCCAAGTATCATAAAATCTATGGGTTTTTCTATAAACTTGTCGTAAGCTTTTATTTTTATTATTGTTACCTTCATTCAATAAAAATATTAAAACGTTATGTTTGATACGCATTTTCTGGAGAAAATTGAACCGAAAGTCAAAAAATTAGTATGGGCAGGAAAAATGGAACAGGTTAAAAATTGGATATCTTAAAACTGAGTTAAGATATAAAATCTATTTAAATGCAATTACAAAGGCTAATATTTCTTCTAAAAATAGAGGCCTACACTAAATTTCTATCATTAGTACTAACAACGCAATTACCGTTAACATGGGTCAGGGTACACGGTACACCCAAGTAAGCCTTTTCTTAAATCCTCAATAAATGATATAAAAATTGGAGATAATCCCTTACTGTAGAACAATTTTTTCCTTAGAATATACTCATAAATCATGCCCTAAAATATTGTCTACGAATTAAGGGACACCCTGTATATCCATTCTCGAAGAAAATTCTTGAGGACTCTTTATATGTTCAAAGCAACATTTTACTTTATCGGAATCTTCCGAAAATGTAAGCATAAAAACAGTTCAATAAAATTCCCAAACTTTTTCTCTTACAAGCTTGACAGTGATAATGTTTCATCACCCCATAGGTGCACAGAGCAGCCATTACTCCTTCCATTTTGTGGATACTTTGGGCTTTCATTTGTTAAGTAGTTAATTACTAAACCATTCATTTACGAAAAAAAGTTCATCTTTGTGTTGCTTCTTTCTGGGTAGTCTCGTAAACCGTTAAAGTAATTTACAACGAAAATTCCTTACCCATTCTTTGCACCTTTATCTTCATTTCAACCCTTATTTGCTATCAAATTCATTTTACCAACCAAAAGAGTAGAGAAAAAAAACCTCGCCACACGTTTACACTTAACTCCTTAGGGAGCATTGTCGACCGAAGTTGATCTTAAATGCGCATAGTTTATGAAAACCACAAAACGACATCAGTCTCCAAAATTCATTTTGTAAACTTTAATCTTTGACTACTTTTACTGCGAAAAAAAAAGATAAAAAAACTCTCTTTGCAGAACGAAACAAATAAAGCAAACAAAGAGCCCACACAAGGATTCTTGCCATGTATCCTGGTGATTTTTTTTTTTGCGTTAGCATTTTAGTGAATGAACCACAAAGTTTGCCATTTAAGAAGAATGAACTTTGAAGCACGAAAACGAAGAGTAGAACGCAGGAGTAGTTTTCAATCTCATCTGCAATGTGAAAAACAGCAAGTGTTATAGTACATACTCGTATTATCCTTGGCAGCCACGAGACCCTTTCTCATTGAGCTACTTTGCTAGGTAGTTAGTTCTTGTATTGACTTAAGGTGGAGCATAAGTCGGTGCAATTTTCGTTTAGAGTTGGGCGTGGAATTGGTTAGGAAGTGTTGTAAATGGGTAGAAGATGATGAAATTAAATTCCTGTGGCAAGGAACAAAATAACGCAAAGTTAGTTGGTTTTTCTATATCAGCTTCACATATCGTGATGATGCTGGAAAATGCTGGTTACCGAAAGTTTTAAATGAACATTTGAAAGACGCAAACAGGGAGTGGGTTGTAGGCACTTCTGATTGAAAGAAGCAAGAAACGTATTTTACAGCACAAAGTATAGCTTGAGCTGTATATGAATTTTAAATTGGTTGACACAATCAGACCTGATGCACACAAAGCTCATTTTGTTGTATACTAGGAAGGGAAAAGGATTCTTTTTCAGCGAGGGTTTCGATGTGGATAAGAGAGATCACAACTCTCCCACTTTACTGCCTTCCTACTGATCCATGTGTGGGGTTATCCGTTTCGATCTTAAAAAACATCGGTAGGTCTCACACATAGTCACAGAGGCCACTCAAATGCAGGTGTTGTTGGATTTGTGTCAACCAGGAGCTTTTAGGCGCGCATCGCCTTTTTTTACTAACTCGATACGTGCATGCTCCCATTATTGATTATTTTATTATTGTTTGATCTTCGTTTGACAACATCGGTGACGTTCAGTAGGGATGGCGGTTTGGCAAATAATAATGATGCCGTGAAATAGGTTCAAGTGAAATAAGGCCAACTTTCAAAAGTTGCCCGTATCCCCCTTCGTGAAAGTGAAATAATGCCAAAGTGAAATAACACCAACTGTATAAAATTAGCTTTATTACACTTTTCAACAGCGAAATAAGGCCAACCTTAAAAAGTTCACGGCACCATATTAATGGCAAAATAACAGGTGTTCAGTTTCCTGCTAAACCCGCCGGTTTTAACCGTTCTAAAAATCTATTTTTAATGAAATTGAATTTTACACAGTAAGCAAATTAGGTTAGTCATTGAAGTTGTAAAATTGTAAAATTTAGTCTTGAGATAGATTCAATAAAGAGCGGTTCAAACGCAAGAATTTTTTTCTATCGAAATATACAGCTCGAAGCTATTTACCTCGCCCCATGAAACTGCCGCGTTACGCCTTCTTTTCGCTTTCACTAAAGCTACTTAGTGTTATAGTGGGGAATGACTACGAGTTTTAAGTCGGGTTGAAGGGCATGAAATAAAAAAAAAACACATAAACAAATCTTCTACTAACATGGCGGATTGGTTAACTAACTACCTTGCAGACAGAACCTGCTGAGTCAAAATCATGAATTGCTGTAGTGTTGCACATAAAGCTAAATATGGAGTACCGCAAGGCTCGAAGCTTGGCCCTCTACTATTCATTTTGTACACAAACGAAATGCTTAAATGCTTAAAAAAAGTGTACCTTTCGCATATGCTGATGACACGGCTATCGTTGTGTGTCGTAAGTCATTGGAAGACGCTACAACGATGATGCAGGAGGAGTTCAACGAAGTTTCGAAATGGTGTCACGATAACGGGCTTGTAATAAATGAAAACAAAACTAAACTTATGAACATTCGAAGCCCGATGTATCCAGTGTCACAAATCGTCCTTAAAACTTTTAAATGTGATAATGTGTCTGACTCTGTGCAAATTGAAGTCGTAGATACATACAAGTACCTTGGTATTATCCTTGACTGCCACTTTCGCTGGGAGCCACACATAAATCATCTACGAAAGAAGCTGAGAGGGTCCCTGTTTGTGCTTGCTTGTCTACAATACAAAGCCTCGATTAGTGTACAAAAACAAGTGTATTACGCACTTATAGAATCGACGCTACGTTACGGTGTACTGGCATGGGGAGGTGCAGCGCAAACACACATCGAAAAACTGCAAAACATCCAACACAGTGCGATTAAATTGATGTCAAGAGGAAATGGATCTCGCATTAAGGTACTGAAAATTAGGCAGATATTTAATATGAGCGTGGCACTGGAGTACTATGACGATGCAGGATTCCGCAACCCAATAAGTCATCAGTTTGGTACAGGAAGGCAAGGAGAAGGAATGTATCAACTCCCATCAATTATAAATGAGTATGGCAGAAGAAGGCTGATGTATACCGTGCCGAATGCACTAAATAACCTTCCTCAACACTTGCGAAACATCAACCCAATTAATGTCAGGAAACAAAGATTATAACAATTTTTTTTAGAAGCTATAACTTAATTTTAAACGCAAATTAAATGAACTACGTCAAATATAATTTAGATTTAATAATATTAATATAATTGAAAATTTAATTTAAATATGAATTATTATCTAAAATGTAAAAAAAACAAATTTTTAGTTGCAATGAGACACTTAGAAATTCTTTCATAGATAGTAAGTAACCTTTTGTTAGAATTAAATCTTGTAAATAATCTCCTGCGGATAAGCAAATTGGCTTCGTAGGTCAATGATAACATCATGCTTTTGAATCTTGAAAATAAAATAAATAAAAATAAAAAAAAAAATCTGAATTGAGTAGCCCAAGAGTGAGCTACGAGTATCTGGGGGCTATTAACTGGCTTAGTGGAATGTTTAGACAATATAATGCTGAATATAGACAGCCCGGCTTCTCCTTCAGGAAAGTTAAGGCTTAAATAACCAAATTCGCTGCTAAGAGAATATTTTTAGCAGAAAATAAATTCGCAGCAATTCAAGAGTAGAGGCAAATTTAGTCTGTAATTATCTTGAGCGCAGTTCAAGCTTTAAATGCGGTTTAGGTTTTTAGACTTAGATTTATTTATAAAATGTTTACTCTGTAAGAAACAATATCTAGATAATCGGTCTTTTCATGGAAAGTTCGCCGATTTTGTACGAATCGGAGAATTTTGCTCATTGTACGAGTGTTCGGTAAATTTCTATGACAAAACGTAATGCCGGTTCTTTTTTTTAAAAATCTGCACGCACTAAAGGGATTTTTTGGTACCCTTATAATGTAATAGCACTTACACGTTTGCGAAACGGTTACTATGACTGTAAATTGAGTGTCCGACTGAATGGAGAAAATTACTTTCTAATTAATTTCAGTATGGCATTACTATCAATATATAAATTTAAGTTAATAAATGACCATTTATGCAAAGTACAATTTTTAAAAAACTTATTTTCCAATTTCGCGAATGACACCTTAGTGGAGATACAAAAAATGATTACCCTAGGGAATCGCTACTTCAGTTTGGCAAAACAAATGATTTTAAAACACCTAACACGGAAAACAAAGTACCAACTTTGCAAAAAAAAATGTTCATCCTGTGTTCTGCTTTATGTTGCCAAGTGCTAGAGACGTTAAGCAGGAAAAGAAAGCTGAAACTTGGGGAAAGAAAAATTCTTCGTCGGATATTTGGTCATTCTTGTTTCAAATTCAAGGGCCTTATCGAAAGAGATGAGACCAAAATTGGACGCCCAAAAAACGATTTTTTTTTTAAATTTGCATACTTCAAATAAATCACATTCGTCGCCAGCTGTGATCGACCCCCTAAAGATAATATGCCTCTTAGTAGAAACTGGAATCAAAGAAGCATAGTTAAAAATTCGAGTTCCAAACGATGTGACTTCTGATGATGCAATTCAAAAACCAAAACGAATAGAGAGTACCGACAAGTTCATAACTGGAAATAGTTTCCCGCCACTCAATTAATGACTTCCTTCCAATCTGACTAAGTGCTATTCATTTTCAAACATTTCACCGAAAAGGAATTGCTCATACGAACCCATACAAAATTGTGCACGAATCTGAAAACTTTTTTTTTCCAAAGCTGAATCGATCAATCCTTTATTTCCAATTTGTCTACGACAAAGGGCCTGTCCGCAAGTCCTGCTGTGCAAATTTACGAAACAAATACATATAGGAAACCTTTCGTATACTTTACAGATATCCAGTTAAATCGATTACATACAAAGACGACGACGATGAGTGCTCCTCTCGACCACCTGAAATATTTCCGAAAAAGAACCATCCGACCAGAAGTGTTCAGTCCATCAATTAAAATGTGGGCAAAAGGAGAAAAATCCGACATACCAGTTACTGTAATTGTAGATAAAGGACTATGGTACACCAAAACAGAAACGAGAATACATATTCCTATTTCAAATAATGGATTCGAATCTCTTGTTTGAAGTGGTTTTCATGTGTGTCCTGAAGGATGACAAGAAAAAAGAGCAACCTATGTAGGTGTTGGAATAAAATTTCTACACATCCATTCATTTGGAAAATTCTTTTGAAGTTTGATCTATAATTGTGCGGGAAATAGCAGCAGTTAAAGTGAACACAAAAAAAATTTCAGTAAATACCACCGCAGACTATAATTAAATGCGAACATTGGCAAATAGATTCTAGAATCCTCTCAACGTGCTAAATATACCCCAAGTGCCATGTTCAGTTTATATCCCAGAGTGTGACTCGGGACTCTGGATAAAATACCCGCCATGCAAATATTTACATTTCACTAGCAACGCAAGTAATGCGATTGGTAGTTTTGTTTATTTTTCAAGAATGATGGTGCGTGTATTTTTATTTTCTTGTTAAATGCACGCACTTTCGAAGGAAGATAATAAACATACGTAGAAAAGTTGAATTGTATTTGTTAGTCAGTGAGTGCTTTTTTTATGTGTTGTTGCCGGCTTGTTAATTTTTTTTGTAAAAAAAAAAAAAATAATTATAAGACTTCTCAATCTAAGGGATTAAGAACTAACGATTGCGTCATGTTCTCTATTTATATTTGTTTTTCGTTTATAATTAAAAAGTTCTTCACACAGCGATGGGGATGGTTTTGTATATTATTTTGCAAGGACAACCTTATTTCTCCCTATAGCCAGATAATGGTCGTTATTGCTACGTTTCAATTGAGATTTGAACGTTTTGGAATGTCGTCCCGCATCGGACAAAGGTCTAGTTTTTTAGAAAATATTTTCGGAGGATTTTTTTTATAATTTGATCATATATTGCAGTTGTTCGTAAATATATATGCATATTTCAAGAAAAAATAAAATACATATCTATGCAATACTACCAGAAGAACAATGAATACGCAATAATTCAATACACAAAAAGTAGGAATATATCAACACAGGAACTCCGACTTTGACACAAGCAAGAACTTCAGCGTAACACATTGAAAAAAGCAGCTTCGAGGCCGAAATAAAACAATCATTGTAAATTCTTTCAAAATACAAACAAATAAACATTTGCTCAAAATCTAAACATTTGAATTGGAAAAACTGAAATTCAAAGCAACGTTGAACTTCGAATTTAGGTTTTATATTGAAGTTAAAGCTAAAGTTAAGAAGCTGATGTGCCCCATCCCCATAAAACGTCTCGCGTGGCAGTGTTGATCTGTTAGAAGTATAAGCAAACGTCGTTGAAGTGCAGCGGGAATTTTTTTTATATATATAGATAATATCATCGTTCCAAACACGAAGTGGCGTATCTGCATTTTTTCTCTTGGAATAGAATTTACTCAAAAATGGTGAATGTTTGTGAAAAAATAAATAAAATTTTAACACATTATAATAACCACTTCCTCGAAATACTAGCTTTGTTGAAAGTTTTCAATTAAAGCAAAAAAAAACATAAGAAAACGAAATTTCGTAAGTTTTTGTTTTGGATCTACTGTGAAGTAAAGTTTTGCACATACGCCACTTCGTGTTTGGAGCGACGATATGTACCAACAACAACGTTCTATTTAGCAAAGCAGAATCACAGATGTTAGTACAACTGCTACAGACCTACATATACAATTATACACGTATGGATTTGGATTTATTGATTTTTCCTACTGGTAGTAGAAGATAGCTGTATCTCAAGAAGTATGTACTAGGCCTGTGAAGCTTTAGATATGGTTGAAAAAAAAAATACAAGACTCGGGCAACAGACAACTATCCACTAGTACCTAATATAAATTATAATTATTATAAACGGGAAGGGTACCTACGATAACTTTGGCAATTACACAAAACAAAATACATGTTTTTTCAACAAGGGAGGGGGTCTATTTCCCCGTTCAGGTTCCATTTTCTTTTATGTTGTTTTGGCACGAATAACCTTACATTCGTTACCACGTGAAGTGGATGGCTGGAGTTACAGCGCTGCTTCACGGTTCGCAACAACCGATCATCAGACTCCTTCTGTGATGTTGGTCTGTCTTGTTTCCTTCATTTTATCCCGAAAATCCATTTCTTCCACTGGGATTCGAGCTCCGTTTTCTTCTAACCCTAATTTCTCTAACGCCCGCGCTGTGTAGCCAATACATGATAAGGGAACTAAAAAAATCCCTTTAGTGCGTGTAAATTACAAAAAAAAATGCTTTTTCTAAAACACTGAAAAAAATTAAAATTATTAACAAACACCGGCAGCACTTAGAATAAAATACTTTAACTGTTTTCAAAGACAGACATCTGAGAGTTTTTTTATTTTATTTTTAAATCAAGTTATTTCCTGAATTGTTTTTGAAAAAAAAAATGGTTTACATTTTTCAAAATTGTGAAATTCAGTACTAAATAATCTTTTAGTATTTACTGCTCCTATACATTTTGTATCGAACTAAAAACCAGATGGTTTTAAGCCTTCCATTTTTCGAGTAAATTAAAAATTATGAAAACTATTTTCTTGCTCTGCTCGTATTACTACTACTTTGTTGCTCCGCTCAGTGTATGTCCAGTCGTCTGACTGTGTCAAGACTTTTCTGGGATATAGGGATTTTTCATTCCTTTTTGGGAGACAGTTAACACTCACGCAAGTTTGTTGCTCCGCTACCTGGTACAACAGTGCCTGGGTGGACCGCAACTTTTTTTCAAAATTTAGAGTTTGGATTTAAAAAAAAAAAACTATTCATAGAAAAAATTTGATTTAAAACCGAAATAAAAGAACAGATTTCTGGCTTTGAGAACAGTTATGGATAGTATTTCATTATAAGAAGTTGACGATATTTTTAAGTTTCTTTTTTCATAAGTCAATGTTTTCGAGCCTGAGATCTCTCGAGCAATAGTCCAACGCACTAACAATTAGCCACTGCGTCCACAGAAATGGTTTACATTTTTCATATAAGTTACTGGTAAAAACAATATCACTATTGAGCCTTCGTTGAGAAAGCTGCACCAGTTAAAGGAGCTTGATTCGTTGACTGTAGGGAGGGAGATTAGAAATGAATCGTCCTCTTAAGGCAAGTCGAATAAATGTAAGTTAAATACTTAGAGGGAATAGATTTCCCAATAAAAACTATGAAGAACTATCTGACGATGAACAAGAAATAAAAGAGAAGCAAACTTTATCCCATATATCATATA
This sequence comes from Portevinia maculata, assembly GCA_949715645.1. Lineage (NCBI taxonomy): Eukaryota > Metazoa > Arthropoda > Insecta > Diptera > Syrphidae > Portevinia > Portevinia maculata. The sequence continues at coordinate 3,658,838 of OX454528.1, read as the reverse complement.
AATAAACACCAATCCCCGTATTAATAATGAATATTCTAGTAGTTAACCCTAACTCACTGTTTGTTCAGTAATTAAGCTCAATTTCTTATTAATAATGATTTTTGGAATTTATCCGCTGGTTAAAACTTAACTCCTGATGAAGGTTGTTTTACGAGTTGATAAAATTGAAGCAATTGTTGCAATTGTAGTTCATGCATTCACAAATTGAGAGGATGCATATGCATGTGTGGAAACATTGAGAGGTTGAGAGAGCTGTCATCCCATTTGGGCATATAACACTTTCAACTGCAATGAGTCCATAGTATTAGTATAGTATTTGAACGGACTACACAGAAATGAGCTTCAACTGATGAAATACTCGTATGACAGATACTATTGATTTTTGAGTTTAATTTGGCGAAGAGCTGCCAAACGATCGAGAGCGAATAGCTAACCCAGATAGATAGATAGATACATTTATTTCGTTTGAATTATTTACATTAGATTTGTTACCGCACATTTTACAGAGATTTGATACTTTTGTCTTTCTTCTGGAACATTATTTAAATTTTTGTGAATCAAATTTTTCTGAGAAATATACATTTGAAGGAAAATACGAACAAAAACCTTGAATAAAATTGAGAAAAAAAAACTATTGTGTATAGCTAAATACAATAAATAAATAAATATAAATAAACAAGTAAGTAAATAAGTAATAATAAATAATAAAGTAATGAATACAAAAATAAATAAAGACTAGAAAAACAAATTATATATAGGTAATAAATAAATAATAAATAGATAATTAATAAATAATAACTTAGTAATCAATAATAATAAGAAAAAATACTAAATAATAAATAAATAAATAAATAAGAAAAAAAAGATATTACTTAAATTCTTACAAATAAATGAATTGATTGTATGACCTTACGATAGAGTGAAGAGGAATAAATAGTTACAAACAAAGTTATTTATTTACTTTGGGTAAAAGGAAAAAAACGTATGTATGAATATCAAGGGTTGAGTGGTGCCAAGGTAAGTTTAGCATCATTTTCAACAATTTGTTTTGGGACACTTGCATTTTTTTTATATGACATCTTGCAGAGTCACCCCACACCTGACACCCGTATAGCCAGATTGCTTGGAAGATTACTTTGTGCAAGATAATTTTGTTGTCAGTGGATAGTAGGGATTGCCTACTTATAAATGGGTACAACATTTTTATTGCTATATCTAGTTTTTTTATTATCTTGTTTATGTGGTCCTTAAATATGAGTTTAGAGTCCAAATAAAGCCCAAGATAGTTTACAGAGGGCTGCCAATTTATATATCTTCCATTCTGGAACTGCAACGGGCTGCTGGGGAGAAAACAAGACTTTCGTTTTCGCGAGAAAAAGATAGCTTGCGTTTTCCCTTCATTAAGTTTTATTTTCCATAGCTAACACAGGGAAAACTATTTTTATTAATAAGAAAAGTTATCATGTGGACAAGTTCGCCATCTGTGTGTCAGCTAACTCGTGTGTTAAAGAGCGGATAGTGTCTTGTTTTTTATTAATATGGCTGTACCTATATATATAACAAAAACTGATCAACTTATAGTACAAAAGTCAAGATTGGCTAACAGAATCCTTCAAGTATTTGGACTCGTTACTCCTCCTATTTTGGGATTAACAAAGATCATTTGTGTCTCTTCACCACCTCAACGAAAAGGGGCACCTTTTTTTGGCTCCCACGCCTTGGCGTCAAGCAGCTTTCTTTTAATTCCACTATCACTTACAACAAATAATTGCCTGTCAATCCTTAATAATAGCGTTCCTCAATTAAAGTCTAATTTAGACAATCGAATCACTATGGCTAATCATACGTAGAAATCTCATTAGCCCTGAAATGCATTAGACCCATGGAACCCCTAAAAGACAATTAACATCCCAGTTAGCACCCCGTTGAAGCAAACCAAAAATCGAATTCTTTTGAGCACACACAATTTGATTTATCTTTTAGAAGCTTTTCCTTTAGCTCCAACTTCCTTCCGTTGTAGACGCAATGGAAAAAAAAGGAAAAATAATCGATGAAACTCGGAGTTAGGGTGACCATAAATACAGGAATTTGTTTTTTTGTTTCCTATCATTGTTAAGTACAAAGCCGGCAATGACAGAAAGTAAAACAAGGATAAAAACTTCCTACCGAGATTTTCATCTGAAATTAAACTCAAAATGCGGAAGGAATCCATTTGAACAAGAAAAAAAATCCACTCCGTAATCTTTGAAAACATTTTTGATGGTGGGGCTTTTTAAACAGTAGATGAAGCCTGGAAGGGTGGATTGTTTAAAAATCCGTTTCATATGTGTTTCCTCGTTGTCACGTTAGATTAGTTCTGTTGCTTGTCAAAATGAAATGGAGACGGCAAAAAAAAAAATACCCTTCCACTCGATGTGGATAGCATTTCCATAGCGCAGCATATCATTAGTCCGGGGTTGTTGCTCTACTTTGGTAAAGGAAGACAAGAATACAAATGCTCAGCGAAGACATCTAGATCGTGTTTGTGTTTTTTTTTTATGGATTTTGCATAACTAATAACTTTGTCACCCTCATTTTTAGCAACTTAACATCAAAATCTTGCAAGCACCTCCTATAAAGCCATCCCCCATCTACTAGATCGTATTTTATTATTAATTTTGAAAATATTTTCGCATTGTCAGGTTTTTTTATTTTGTTTTGTGTGTGTACAACTTATATAGTGAGAAGTTATCCTTGTTCTTCTGATAAACTTTCTAAATGAAATCATGAGTTTTAAATAAGTTGTGGTGTAGTTTGCACGAGTGAGTGCTCAAGCAAGCTGGTGTTACCCTTACACATAATGCCAACACAAAAAAAAGTGTTCATGGTGGTATATATATATATATATATATTTATTTTGCGATCGTTGCTGTTTTCAGTTTTGTTGCACAACAAACATCCCTTAATCGCCGATTTATGAGTGTGCAATAAATAAGAGATGCAGATGAGTGTGCTTATTTAATGGCTACAGGAAGTTGTTAGAAAAGGGTGAATGTTTCACTCTTTACTGCATGCCAGCAGCTACGAGTGAACATACCAGTAGCGAGTGAACTAGCGGCTAAATGAAATTATTAAATTCTGGCCGATAAAACGAAATTTAAAGAAGGATAAATTAGATAGATATTTACGGTTGGGTTGAGATGTGTAATAATTACGAGTATGATCATATTTAACGGAAGTGATATAAAAATTAATTTCAGTTTTTGTTAGTTTAATGCGGGCTCGAGCGAAATTTATGATGAAATTGAGTTGGTGGGAGTTTTTAAAATAGGTATTCGAAACCCTTGCGAAGTGCTTGAATTCGTTTCGGCTCTTGCCTTTTTATGGCAAGACTCTTCGATCGAATCGAACTACACGACGTTTTTTTTGATTCTGAGGCGACTCACTTCTCTCCCATTCTGAATTAGGGAGTTCCACTGCATACTTGCCTAACAATCGAGCTTAACCTGAAACACGCGTTTTGTCCTTAAAGATTTTGACAGAGAATTCCTATGTGAGACATAGATTAGCAAATGTATGCAGCTTCCTTTTGAAATTGGAGACAGACCCTACACTTTTGCACGAAAAAATAGCAGATTTTTTTTATTATTTTGTCAAACAGAATTAAATGGCTCCCGAAGACAATTTAAAAACTGTGAATAGCTATCATTATACCCCAGCATATTTTAGTGAAATGTTTTCTCTTTTAGTTATTTTGGACTAAAAATTAATAAAACAAGTGTAAGGTTTGTTCAGCCATAAAGGAAGTTACTGTAGATGACAATATTAATTTTATTTTTACATCAAAATGGCTTTTCTTCGAGACGAATCCATTGAAAGGCTTCTCCTTGATGCTGAAGGGATGAAGCCAAAAATGAACCAGCTTCGAATCTTGAAAATCAACATTAAAAACTGTGTAACTTCTGTAATCGAAAAAAAAACTGCAAACGTGACATGCCGACTTCCCATGTGCGAGGATCATCACTGATCACTCACTGCAATGTATAGAATCCAGTGAAAAAAATTTGAATTTTTGTGTTTAAAAAGCAAACATTTATCCCACTGTTAAAACAATACATTGGAGTAAACATTGAAGAAAGAGTATTAGAAAGCGTAATGCGACAGTTTTTAAAACTATTATTTTAAACTTTTTTATGAATTTGACTGATTTTAGTTGGCAACTATATATTAACTTTTTTTTGTAACCTAATTTGGAAAATACATTTTTTTTTAAAGTATTTTTATATTTTATGTTAGTCGTTGTATTGAATTTTGTTTTGATGGAATAAAAATATGAATTAAAAAATATATATCTACATATCGTCGCTTGAAAAGCAAACTGACATAAGTCAGAATTTGACGATTTTGAGTTAACTATACAGAACGAATCGCAAAAAAAATACAATTTTTCTACCAAACCGTCTAACTATAACTCTTAAATTGACAGCATGAGGGCACAAGTGTCGTTTTGAATTTAAGGAAAAATCCCTGTTTTTTTCCAGCTAAATGACTTTTTTTCATTTGTAACACTTTGCTTCTAAACAAATTATTATTTCGTGATAAATAAGTTTCTTGAAAAGTGACACTATTCGTGTTGTGTCATTTTGCCTTGGAACAAAACTAGTTGATGAACTTCAAAGTTATTTTGATTACTTTAAGAAGTGTCGTTTTACCATTAAGCTAGGTTTTATTTTATATAATTTTATTATAGTCGATTTTTTGATTAAAAGTTCCTATATTTTTTTTTATTATAACTTAATACTATTTAACTGCCTACTAATCGAAAGGTCCCCGCTCCAATTCCGGGGCCAAATAACATCCTTGAGTTTTTTTTCACTGCCCCACCTCTTGCGAACGTCTGACAAACATCCAAGAGTATCAATTGTCATGAGAAGCTTCTCAAATTTGCCGTTCGGATTCGGTTTAAAATTGTAGGTCCCTTCCACTTCGCAAAGAAAGTGGTTGGAGAAGCTAGGTTTTAGGCCCTCTATGGGCCGTTAATGCCTAATATTTATTTTTTATTTATTTAAAGTGGGTTGTTTCTACAAAATACGCAAAAAAATACAAATGGTTTTATTTCAAAACAAAACGACACTTTTTCACACTTTTTTCTTAAATTACTCGTAGTAGCAATTTGGATGTAAAACGACATGTCAATTTTTTGAAAAACGGCTTTTTGTAGTAACTTAAATATACCACTTGAAAGAAGAAAAAAAAATAATACTTTTTTACTTTACAACTTTTTGGTATTCATTGAAATTCAAAACTAAAATGATTTTTTTAAGTTATGAAAAACTTCAAATGGCTTTTCTGAAAATGTGTGTTTTTTGACTTATGTCAGTTTGCTTTTCAAGCGACGATATATACTCGTATATTATATATATAAAATATCATATTTTTTAATACTTTTGGGGTGGGGTATGTGATACCCCAGGGTGAGAAGCGCGTTAGAAAAAATATGTGTGAGGACGGAAGGTTAAAACAATCAATATGACGAGAATGTTGAGACAATGAATATTGAACGGCGTAATTGATATTCTTTCTAGAAAATGTCAAAGTTGACATTTTATAGGAATAAATCACTTGATGACGACATTTGATGGTTTGACGAAGAACTCTGACATCCTGACAAGTGACAGATTTATATATTTTCATATCAGCAGCGTAGATATTATACATGCTTTAACATCATTAATTGGGGGTATAAAAAGAATTGGTCCTAAGTGACTTCCTTGAGGAACTCAAGAGTGCCCTGTAAACGATTCTGATAAAGATCCTCTAAATTTGACTTAATAAACCCTTGATATGAGGTATGAATCAACTCATTTTATGAAACCTAGTAGTTAACCATAAGCCCTGAGCTTAAACTCGGGCTTCCGGATAGATAAGGGACCTTTTTCAAAGAGTAGAGAACTTTCTCGTACTAAAGGAGAATTCAAATAGGAATTTGAAGTAAGGCAGGAACGGCATGATTAGAGAATACACTAGGTAAAGTGCATACCTACATTTATGGAGGAAATAAATACATTATAATGTGCACAAGGCAAATACATTATTATGTACCAGAGGAGAATAGAATACATTATATACCGCCAAGTAGCAGGCCATCATCACTTGGTGCGTTCGACTCGAGAAGAACAAAACTTTTTACGATGGCGGCCTAAACCACCCACCACTCTTTGCGTTACTTCAGGTTCAGTTCGTTTTATGTCCATTAAGAATGCACGTGTCGAAATCTTAAAAAATAGGTAGGCCTTAAAATTCGTGGTCCACACAAATAGATAAAGGGAAAATGCACGTGTCGAAATCTTAGAAAATAGGAAGGCCTTAAAATTCGTGGAGCACACAAATGTAACACCACCGGCATTTGATTGCAGCTACTAAGTGAACCGAAACAGGGAGGACGTTGGGAGCCTCAACGGCGGAACAGTAAGAATGCAATACAACTGGGAGTTGTCATCCGTTTAGTCCTGACCGAAAGTTAGTTTCGTGTTAGGCGTCAGCCTAAATACTTCACTGCATCCTTGAATCTTATGACGTTACGACGGATTCGCAAACTGACGATGGTCGGAATCAACTTCATTATCTCAGTTTTTTCCATGGTCAACTTGGTATAAATTAAGTTTATTTTGCGGCAATTCGGATCTTAACTTCGTATTCAATTTTTATTTGAATTTGTTTTGTTTCAAGCAATTACTTGTATAGATTAACCTTCTGGTTTCTCGGTTTCGTTACCCTCAATTGATTCCATATTCTATTGGGTAGTATTTTCGCGTTTTCGAACAATTCGTGTACGAAGATGGATATAAGCAGATCGCCGTGATTAATTTGATCAGACAATCGAAGCTAATTTTGTGGTCGCAATGTTTGTGGCTATGGAAAATCCAACTGAACACGTAAACCATATATTTTCAACTGAATTATAAAATGAATTACCTCTTCCAATTACAACCTAAGGTCACAGGTTTTTGTTTTTTATCCGAAAATTTTCGGTGGCACCGTCAGCTTATAAACAAAAACGCTAACGATGCGATAACCTTGTGCTCTGGATGGCGTAAAAAAATGCTAAGCACCAAAGTACGTACATCGAAATTACGTAAACGTGACCATACTTGAATAGTGTGTTTTTTTTTTTGCAAACAACATGTATGTAGTGAGTATCACAAGCATCACAAACAAGGCATGTGTTTGCCTCTCGTGCCAACTATTATCCATGATCTACATTTCATCGAACGAATTTCCATATCTGCAGTGATTATCCTATATCCAGTTTAATTTTTTGTATCATTAAATTACTAAGCGATTTTAAATGAACTAATCCTAACACTTGTTGTTCTAGATGTATAATTGTATAATGCCGCGCGAGCTTGAACAATTTTCATAATGATGATGTTCAGTGATTTTTCACCTGTTCGCCGACGACAGGGACAATATTTATGGCGACACACTACCATTTATCGTTGAAACTAGTACACGATGTGAGAATAATGGCAGTCATGAGTCACACTCCAGTGATGGATGTAGTAGTTCCAGTTGCGGTTTTATGGTTTATTCGCTGTCTATTTTTATGTTTTGTGCGCGGAACTGTAAGTCATGGACCTTTGGAGTTAAATCGGCCAATAATAATGACGATGTTTTATCTTCGACAAATGTTAAGGGACGATAAAAAAAAATACTGAGCAAGCTATCAGATACAAGATGGTGCTTTTGGAATGCAATTTGCATAACTTACGGCAAAGCTAAGTCGCAAATAATCGAAATGGTCCATTTAATCCACTTAATTTGAAAATTACTTTGTTTTTGCATCTTAAGATACAAATTAAATACTTATGACATCAGAAGTAGACTTATTCTGATCGCACTGTTTGTTTTAAGGAGCGTGACTGTTTTAAGCGCAGTAATTCAAATGGTAATGAATCAGGCATAAAAAATTCTTCTTTATTGATTTTGTTTTCAATAAAACTCAATTTGAATTAAATGCATTTTGATGTCAGTGATGAGAAGACTTTGGCTCTTTTTATGCGCGTAAAGTTACATTTTATTAACATTTTATTCTACTCCCTCCCTAGTCGCGTTCGCTGCAAGTCGTGCAACAACCTTATGTAGGTACACTTAATTCCAAGAAATTTAATTGATATACATATGTAGATATTTGCAAGATACAAAGTCTGCATTTACTTCTGTTACGGTTTCTGGAATTGATTTAACTTTCCTATGTTGCATACGTTCATGAATTGAACAGAAAAGGAAAATAGATAGAAGAATTCCAAACGCCACTAAATAATAGCTAATTTCATGATAACAGTACTACTCCGTGAGAAGCATAGATATTTCAAGAAACAAAAAGAACTTGTGCTCATAACACGCACAGTTGGCAACACAGAACATATTGTGGTGATGTTTTTTTTTGTATACAAAATTATGGATCGTGGTTATGTTTTGATGGTATACCAAACGATATGGAAGAGAGATGGTGGATGCGCGTATTAATGGTATTCTCTGAGGTATGAGTTTTTGGTTGTAACAGCACAGTTTTTGAGGTGTTTTTGAAATTCAGAAAAACAAATACACAAACGGAGAAAAAGCTGGGAGCCGAGCTGCGTGTGGTATGGAGCGATACACTTGGTATTCTTGCAGTCGCACGCTCAAACGAAATAGCCAGTTGCATTCCTCCCCTTGAACATTTCAACCGCAATACCCGTCATGCAAGGAATGCTCATCAGTTCACCCTCAAGCCTGTGTTCGGACATACAGTGAAGTTCAAATAATCTTTCCTCAGCCGTACAACACGAATGTGGAATGCTCTTCCCCGCTTAATTTTTCCTACACATTATAACCTACAAACATTCAAAACCAACGTGCATCTGCATCTCTCCTTTTCGTCTCACCCTAATTTCCTTAACGCCCGCACTGTGTAGCTAATACAGTATAAGGGTCCCAACAAATCCCTTTAGTGCGCGCTTATTATAAAAATAAAAATAAAAACTAGATACACCCTGTACCCATTGGAGTGATTTCTAAGGAGTTGATCACTGGATTTGGAGTTCACTAGTTTTCCTGATTTCGGATCATTTCATCTGAGGCCATTGGTGTTATTGCATTTGTGTGATTCAGCAGTGCCTTCCTCTTATTTTTACTAGTTCACTAGTGTTCTAAAGGACGATCAGATGCCAAATTTGGTTATAAATGACCTTAAATGTTTGCAATAAATTGGGTGAGGAACTTGGTGTATAAAAGCTGGCTTCTTCGACGCATTTGCCAAAACAGAAGGTCATCACCGTATCTGAAGATAATCTCATGACTGCAAAATGTCATATTTTTGATATCGGTTTTGATATTTGTCAAGTTAACTTTAGGAGAATACATGTAGACGAACCATAGATCGAGAATACTTAAAAGGCTCCAAATCGTTGAGACTAGCTTCCTGAGACTCTGCAGCCTTCCATCCTTTGCGACCCCAAGCACACTGTCTCCAGTTGCCCAAGCGATTCGGTATTGTCTAGTCTTTAAAACGGATTTAAAACGGAGGATAATTTTTTCTTGTGGAGCTGGAAATCGAAGATTTTCTGCACTGGAGCATTATTGTCCACTTGGTCGAAGTGTTTTAATATTTTGGGCTCACGACCGTTATCGTCATCCTCTTCCCTTTGTTTGGTAGCCATGCAATTGCTCTGCTTTTTGGGCTCCTTTTCCGAAAGACCAAGTGTCAGCCTTTAAAATACACTGACTCTGCCAGTTCTAAAGGGTGGTTAAATTGTAAGGGCCAATGTTGAACGTGAACCACACCTAAACGTCAAGTTTCCATTTCAAGCGTCGTCAATGGTCAGAATGGGGGCAAGAAATGGCAACAGTGGATCATCAATTTTGGAAGAAAATCATCTTCAGTGATGAGGCACATTTTCACCTCAGTGGATTCGTCAATAATCAGAATTGCCGCATTTGGGCGCGGTTTATGGGCTGGCGGCATCATCGGGCCGTATTTTTTCCAAAATGAGGCCGGTCAGGTAGTTACTGTGAATGGTGTTCACTATCGTGAGATAAAAACGAACTTTTGAAGATATGGATATGGATGTGGACGATATGTGGTTTCAACTTGCCACACAGCTAACGAAACAATGGCTCTTTTGCGCGACAAATTCTCACGTGGTGGCGATGTCAATTGCCCGCCAAGATCATGTGATTTGACACCGTTGGACTTCTTTCTTTGGGGGTATTTGAAGAAAAGGTGTACGTCGCTATGCCAGCAACAATTCAAGAGCTAAAGGATTAGATAAATCGGCACATTAACGGCATAGAACCTCAATTATGCTTCAGCGTCATCGAAAATTTGGACCATCGGATGGAAGGTGTGCCGCCGAGGTCGCGGCGCCCATTTGGCCGATATTTTGTTCCATACATAATTGAACCATACCTACCAATATTATCATAATAAAAGAAATGAAAATAATTTCCTAAATAATTTGTGTTTTATATAAAATCAACATCGGCCCTTAAAATTTAACAACCCTTTACTTTATGGCGCCGAGTGCTGGACGATAAACAGAAAAGGAGCACTGATAATGGGCTCATACGAAAAGAAAATCCTTTGTCGGATATTTGTTTGTGAAGAGGGCGAATGTATGAGAAGTAAGCACGCCGTACTCAGTGAGATTTACCATGGATGCAACACTCTTTAAGAACGCAGATAAATTGTGGCAATGTGTATGAGGATGCTTTCTAATTGAAAATCGTCCTCACCCTTAGTGGCGAGGCGTTACAAATTCGCATGCAATGCACGAAGAGCCATTACGAGTACATCCTTTCAATCATTTGTTGGTGCTGTGTTTGCAGAAGAAATATAATTACCGCTACAGAACTATCATCAACGAATTTTCGCTGTCGCAAATTAACGAATATGTAGTTCAATCTGCATTGAAAAGTTAAGAAACCGAAAAAAAGCACGGTACAAGATTTTCCGCCTTGATTGGAACAATTATTAACAATCATTTCACTTATCAATAAGCATATCATATAATACCTACATAACATCAGATACTAGCATTATATAAAATAGTATAATTTCACAACAATTGAACCCATCAGAATTAACAAAATGACACAAAGATCAAGAATATTTCCTTTCAAATTGTTATAAAATATACTTAGTGTCGTAAGACAGATGTATAATTCATGGAAATAAAAAAAAATTGGAACAATTCAGTTTCAATTCAATTCAGGCGCCAATAAACAAAGCTTGTTATGAAACTCGACAATCGAAAAAAATATTAGGCATTAACGGCCTAAAAAACTTGCTTCACCAACGATTTGTGTGTGCGAAGTTATTTTCTTTGAGACCTTATCATGAAATCATACTCTTGGGTGTTTCAGACTTTCACAAGAGAATAACTCATATGTTACTGGGTGCATTTGAACTTGGAAGCCCTCGGTCAGTAGTCCAACGCACTAACCTCTGAGCTAATACGCCCACCATAAAAGGCGACTAAGGTGCAATATTACATTAAGAGGAGAAAATTGATTCATTTAACCAGAAAACCAACATTGCGAGGCTAAATTATGGTATGTTGTCCAACTCTCCTTAAAGACTGGGTTGTCTGACGATATCACCCTTTCATTTTCACGAAATATTTGTAAAAAAAACTGAACGTCGGCTTAGGGAAAATCCGTCTTTAGAACCTAGTTACAGCACCTAAGGAGAGTCCAGCAATTCATAACAGGATCATGCAAAACAGCAAACAGACCTAAAAACTCGTGGATCACGAAAGCACAGACATCAGCTCAAAGTATGCACCTTTCGTGCCAAAACTGGTGCGATTGCATTGCGAAATGCATTCTAGAAAAATGCAATCTTGAAATACGATTTTCCTCATACTTTTGAAATTATAGAAGTAAAAAAAATTAAGTATTCCATAAACCAACTTCTTATCAGGTCTATCTCACTCTTTTCATTTACAGGACCGCCATACATACCCGTTCTGAGTCTATCTACTGAAAATCGACTAATTCACTTGCTTCCCATCATCAGAACGACATTCAAAACTAAATCCTCCAATGAAGTCATCAGTTAAATGTAATGGACCTCCTGCTTATGGGGGCACAACAAAATGCCTACAAGCAATTAAATTTAAAAAATCAAATAATTCACCACGAGGCAACATCATCTTGAATTCTTAGCTTACGCTTGAATCACCATCAAATCGTGTAATCATACCCTAGGATTCCAAACATCTTATGATATCCATCAATTCTAATTACAAGCTCGACCCGCATACCTATATTCGAATACACGATTTTACAGTAGTAGGTCCTCCCTGCCCTGCCAATAGTGTATGTGTGTGTGCTTTACAGTGTAATAATTTTTGGCTCATTTCCGTCTTAATACATAATTGGATTAAGCACGGAGTAGAAGACAACGACAGATTTTGCTTTTTAAACTTCCTACTACAGGGTACAACGGCTAGAGAAGGGGAAACAACATCTTGGACTCTTGCCTCAATTAAAAGATGACAGAATATGAATCTATTCTCAGCGATAGGACAATATACGCGATATGAACAAGTATCCGGAGCTTTTGGCTTTTAAACATTTCTTCGTGTTTTTCAACTTGTCTCATTTTTCATTACAATGTCGGGGCAAATTGTCACATTCCCATTCACACAGAGATTATTAATGTGGGTCTTCTCCTTAGGGTTTTACCTTTTGCACGAGATATAAAGCAACACGCATTAAATCACTTCTCGGACAGAGTGTCCTTTATTGTGGAAAAAAAGCTTCTTTTTTTAAAGAAAAAAAATGACGTAAGACTTCTTCACTCCATACAGTGACTAATAATGGAACATCTGGGAATGGGAATTTCTCATAAAAATAAAAATAAACCCAACGCAAATAAATGAATGAAATGACGTTGCCGGCAATAAATTTCTTCGTGCAATACCACGCCACACATACTCATCTCGTTTCATCCCCCCATCACAGCAGCCGCTGAAGCACCGAAGCAAAATAAAAATTTCGCTTTAATGACGAAAATAATAAAAAAAGTACAACTTTATGCCGTAGTCATTTTTTATAGAAAAAAAAGGATAACGTCGGAATTGGAATATGTATTGCTTTCGTCATTGCCGTGGAATATGGGTGGCAGGAATTTTATAAGCCTATAGGATTTGTTGGCTTTTTGTTTTTGTGTTTTACATGTGATGGTTATGCAATTTTTATTTTGAGGTAAAATATGTTTCAAGTTACTACCTTGATATTGAATTCAAGTGGAGATCACAATGACGTCTGGACTTCTGCTGGACAGGCATCACATGCAAAAACACAACTCATTCGAACTTAATTGAGTGCTGGGCTGAGCTGATGGCTGTTTCACTGTAGATATACGCTCACTTAAATCGGTCAATTACGCTAATGTCACAACACTTATAATCAACTACAGCGGGGTTGTCGAATATGGCAGAGGAAAGCGCGCCAGATGTGAGTACGAGTACTGGTAATTAATTCATTCAGTGAGGAATGACTGAGATTTTGGCCTTGAAGCAAGGGTAGTGTAGCACACTATTGTTGTTTGAATTAAAATTAATTGACTTGTACAAGTGCAGTTCCGAAATTGTTGTTCAAACCTCTCCGTTGTCAGTTCTTGGAATTTATGAAAACTACTGTGTGCCATGGGCAGCAAAATGTCGTTCAATTCGTTTATACTAATCAATGTTATTAGGAATGCAGACAAGAGTACAAGAACTCAGGCGACAAGCATTTCTATGGGAGATGGGGTCTATCTCGCCCCATTTGGGCGGGAGGGACGATTTTGTAAAAAAAAAAACACTTCAAATGGAAACAAAATATTTAAAAATAACGGTAATACTTACAATTAGGTATTGCACATTTTTTAAAGCTAAAAGTCGGTTCTATCATACGGTTTTTAAATCAAGTGATTTCCATTTATAGTTTTTGAAAAAAACTAATTTCAAACTCAAAACTTCGGAAAAAAATAAAAAAAAACAAGTTTATATTATTTTTATTCCTAATTGTGAGACACGTACCAAATTTTGTTTACTATTTTTTCCTGTTAATAGTTTTTAATCGAATACGAAAACAAGATGGTTTTAAGTCTACTAGTTTTCGAAAAAATTGAAAATTACCAAACCTAATTTTTATTAAATTTTTATTTATGGACTTTTTTTTCCTTGACGTCAATGAATAAATAATTATATCCTTCTAATAAGTAGAGAACAGTAAGTTATTTGACGTTATCTAGAATGCAAGCATTACGGTACGGCGTATAACGGTGAGGTTACGTATGGAGCCCCCTGCTTGGGCTCACTGAAGGATTTGGGGTAGGTGCGACGTCCGAGGTTGGGTGTATGCAAAGTTTCTTTTGCATTTAAGGAATCTGGATTTAAAGAAACTTTGAGTTTGAAAGTAGTTTTTTTAAAAACTATCCATGGAAATCACTTGATTTAAAAACAAGATGATAGAACCGACTTTTATCTTTAAAAAAATTTGCAATACTTAATTGTAAGTGTTGCCGTTATTTTTTAATATTTTTTCCCATTTAAAGTGCTTTTTTAGAAAATCGCCCATCCCGCCCAAATGGGACGAGATAGACCGCCCCTCCAATAGTAAAAAATGCTTGTAAATAACTGTTCTACACAAATCTGTCGTTAAACTTTGTCTGATTTATCGTACTCTCCCCGGAATGCAAGGTTTATTTGGCTCGTAATGGCCGTTGTAGACAAATCAAAGTCAATTTTGTGTACCTATACCGACCTAACCTTAGGGTGGATTAGATAAACATAATAATTTTGATGTTTGAAATCGGACACCAAGAAGCTACGATAATTTGTGATCGAAATTGAAAGCTATGTCGACCTAGCCATGTCCGTCCGTCACCAATATTAAGACCTTTAAATTCGACCTACAAAGCTGGAATGTTGAAAATATGCTTTCTAGAGACTCGAATCACTTCGATCGAGATGTAAAGATTTTTAAAATTCGCCCACTGACACTCTCACCTTAAAAATAAAGCCTCAGAGGCATCTTAGTTGAACTCAAATCATGTGGAATAATGTTGTCTTCCCGACGAATCTAAGTTAAAGCTGCATATTGGAGACGGGACTGAAGGAAACACCAAACTCTGAATAGATCTGACGGAAGCCTACCAAATCTGAAAGTGTGGAGGTCTGAGGATGATTCTATGGAGATGCCAAATCTAATTTTTTATTTTTATTTGAAATTTGCTAGTGTCTTGCTGGAGCAGGAAGCGAGCCACCCAAACAATGTTTAGTCGGACTCATGGTAAGTGGAATCATGTTGTCTTTCCAACAAATACAAATTTAAACTGCATTTTGAAGACGGGACTGAAGGAAACACTAAACTGAAAATGCCATTGTCTGAGGATGAGTGCTCCTTGTCCGTGCAGGGACCTAAGTCCTGAACTCTTCTATTGGGACTAATGCCCCATCTAATATATTTTCCGAGATAATTGCTAGAAGGAACTTAAGAATACAACGCCAACTGTAGATTCAAAAACATAGGGGCGGGCTACAGTCCGCTTGGGCGAACTGTTGGATACCCTATTCTTATTCCTATATCTCATAAGTGGGCGTGACAAAAATTTAAAGGATTTTATCGAAAAAACTAAGCTTTTGTAAATAAAAACGCTCCCTAGCTCAAACTTTGGTTTTTCAATAAAATTGTTTTATTTAATTGTGGGCGTGTCAGTAGGCGGATTTAAAAAAAAATTTAAGTATGAGCATAAAGGGCACCTAGAGAGTATATACTATAAATTTCAGCTCCCTAGCTCAAACTTTGGACTTTCAAAAATAAAAAAAAAATAATTGTGGGCGTGTCAGTAGGCGGATTTTGAAAATATTTACACATGAGCATAAAGGGCCCCTAGAGAGTATGTATTAAAAATTTCAGCTCCCTAGCTCAAATTTTGGTTTTTCAAAAAAAATATTTTATTTAATTGTGGGCGTGTCAGTGGGCGGATTTTGAAAATTTTATGTCCCAAGCAGTTTTATGGGCCAAAGATCATATATAAAAAATTTCAGCTTTCTAGCTCAAAATTCAATTTTTCCCAAAATTTGTTTTATTTAATTGTGGGCGTGTCAGTGGGCGGATTTTGAAAATTTTATGTCCCAATCAGTTTTATGGGCCATAGATCATATATAAAAGCTCAGCTCTCTAGCTCAAAATTCGATTTTTTCCAAAATTTTGTTTTTTTGAGTTTGTGGGCGTGTCTGTGGGCGGATTTCAAAAATTCTTAAACTTGATTATTTCGGGATCCTAGAGAGTATATGGTTAAAATTTCAGCTCTCTAGGTCCGGTTTAAAGGCCTAATTTTTGCCGACGGACGGACGGACGGACGGACATGGCTAGATCGACATTACTATCGATGCTGATCATAAATATAGTAACTTTTAGGGGTCTACGGGCAATATTAAGGTATGTTACAAACTATGCGTCAAAATTAATATACCCCTAGAATAGGGTATAAAAAGAGTTTGGGACATATGTTCCGGCGACTTCGTCCCTGCATCAGTTTATCTACACTTGCAGAACGATTCTTGCCATAGAGTCCAATTCGTAAGTATGTATGTACAAATTTAATTTTAATTTATTTTATGAATTTTATTTAAATTTAATTTTATGAATTTTATTTAAATTTAATTTTATGAATTTTATTTAAATTTAATTTTAAGATCAAACAATCACCTCTAAATTAAGTTCAAACTATTACGACCTATGTTTGATTTTTTTTTCTTATAAAGTATAGAAACCGCAATGATAACGTATTTTTCATTCATTCATTCCTACTCAAGAGGATACAAAAACTTTAATGAAACTTTTTAACGATCGAGATATCGCGAAAACCTTTGACTCTCTTAGTCATGTAATTTTTCTTGTTTAGTGCTGTTTTATCGATATTTCCACCAGAAGTGCTCAAACGGAATAGCTAGCACCCTTAGAAAATTTTAGCCGCATTACCGCATTGACAGGAATGCACATCAGTTTACCCTGAACCCAGTTGTCGGACATACCTACAGTGTAATACAAAAAATCCTTTCTTCGCTGTACAACACAAATGTGGAATGCTCTTCCGCACTCTGTTTTTCCTACCCATTATAAACTACAAACATTCAAAATCAACGTGCATCGTTTTCTCCTCTGTCATCCTAACCCCCAATTCCTTAATGACGGCACTATGTAACTATAAACGTATCTACGTTAAAAAGATAGTTTCTAAACAATTAATTAGTTAATTATAAAAAAATAAATCCTAAAAAATTAGCCAGGAACCAGGTACAAAAGCAAACAATTCGCCAAACTTGAAAAAAATATTCAAACAGCACTATAGATTTACAGTCAGTCATAGCTCTAAAAAGTGCTCAACAAAAAACCAAGTGATGAAACATATCTTCCTGAGGTAACAATTATAATTTTCAATTATAATTTTCAGAACAACTGAATTCGACTTGAACGTTTTCAAGGTGGCATATCAAAAACCCCCAATCAGAATGACTCAAGAAACGTTGTACCACAAGGTCTGTGCTTTTTACATATTTTTTTTTTAAATCAATTCTTAAATGGTTTATAAATGAAATTTTATTTGTTCACAGATTCCAAAGTAAATTCCAAATATTCAAGAAAATGAAAAACAAATTTATTGCCTCGCTGCAACATCTATTCAACTCACCTCTAAAATCAATAACAAAAGCCGCCCAACAATAACAAACAATATATGAGCCTATTTGTTTTCTCTAACTTATTTACATATTTCTATACCAACATCAACAAGTTCATTGATATGCAACCCAACTTTCCCAATATAAATTAACTTCCTCACTGCAATGCACACACTACCAAATTGTAAATGTCTTGCCAATATTGATTTCATTTATTTAATTCAACTCATTTGCATATTTTGCAACCAAAACCACACACAATGCCGCATGTAAACAGTTTTAATTCATCAACAATAATTTACATTAGACGCATTGAAATGTTCCATTTACGATTCAAGGTCTCGGCAGTGCATATATCACTATATCAGCTATACGCCCAAACGAAAAACCGTGTAACTATAAAAACAAAAATGTAAACATTTCATAACGATTTAGAAAATGACTAATTCGTGAGCACCCAAAACAGCACACCACAACTGGGCGTATAATTATTTTTAGATACGCAGTTGAAATAGTGACCAAACTAAATTTCGTTTATTTGTCTTAAAACTGCCCACACTCGCGCTAAAACAAAGCCCCACTGTAAACGATTTAATATCTCAATTTATACCAAGTGTCAGGATGGCCGAGCGGTCTAAGGCGCCAGACTCAAGAGACATCTTACCCACAATTATGGGGCTACTGAGCGTTCTGGTCCTCTCTGAGGGCGTGGGTTCAAATCCCACTTCTGACAAATACTTTTTAAATGCAATTTTGGTTTGACATTACCTTGTTTGTTTACATAAATGAAGTGTCAATGCGAATTATTTTGGACACTAGGAAATAACCCCTAAAAGGAGCATGAAGTAACCCCTCAAAATCGGGCAAAATCTATTTACATATTTCATATAATTGACTGTCAAAAACTACAGCAAACAAGGCTTAGCGACCTTCTTACACCCATTCGCCCAAATTTAATGTCATCATCAGCTATGGCGACATCACTGCTTCAGCTTCACACAGTGGCCTACTCAAGCAGTAGTGCATCATAAAATCAAAGTACACTTGAAAATGTATTCATGTCTTCTCAATTTTACCTGTGGCAAGGTTGCAAGAGTTGTGTATGTGAAAATAAGTTCCAAAATGGTAAAGCTAAACGAATAAGATTAAGTAGCGAAATGTATTCACCATTTTAAATTGAAGAAGGCTATGGCCTTTTCTGCAACTTGATATTTTCTTCTACATAGATACATATGGGTACGGTCCAATTATTATTTTTTCCAAACTCAATCGTTGCAATAAGCATAAAGGCAACTTAAACGAATTGTAAGTATTCCAACAAAACTGCTAAGTGACGCAAAAATTAGTGCTTTCAGCCACAACCCACTTAAGATTTTTTCGTTTGTGTCTTCGTGTGTTTTTTTATATGTACGTACCTAACAGATAAAAATATATTTTACGAATACGCAGTTTAATAAACAATATCGACTGAATAAATTCTCTTAGAACAATTTTATATATTCACTTTGCCATGATGGTTTTAGATGTCAGGATGGCCGAGCGGTCTAAGGCGCCAGACTCAAGAGCAATCTTACCCACAGTTGTTGGGGATACACTGAGCGTTCTGGTCCTCTCTGAGGGCGTGGGTTCAAATCCCACTTCTGACAAACATTTTATATTTTTATTTTTTGGGAAAGACAAATTGAATATATTTATAAATGTTGTTGTTTACTTACAATCTTGACAGATGGCTTTGTTTGAATAGAATAAAAAAAAAATACAGATAGATACACAAAACAGACAATGTCGTTCAATTAAGAAAGAAAAAAAAGTAATCATGGACCTTGAAACTGTTTTCGGAAAAAACAGCTAAATAGTTTCATTGTGTTTTATTTAAGAAAAACAGTTCTTATCATCACTTAATTAATATGGCACTTAAGTATGTTAAAAGGGCTTATAGAAATGGAGATAACCGGCTCATTTTCGAGGTAAAATTAATCTCAACAAAGCTTAAAGATTTCGGTGGAATAATCAATTCAAATTTATTAAAGCGAAAAAGTGAATAATTAAAGAATTGAGGCTTTAGCAAACCAGCGCGAAACATTCGGAACAATAGCGATGCGGAAGATTTTGATTTTTAATGCGAAAAAGTGTCTGATGCCACATTCTGTTTAACAGATGTAGAAGTAAAGTGAACATTAAATAATAAGAGCAAAATTGCAACCTTCATCAAACTAAGAATCTGTTCTTTATCTTGTTTAGAGGACAAAGAAAAATAAGGGTTTTATATCCCATCGAAAAATAAATGGCAACAATGCTGTCAGTAGCGTATGTAAAAATGTTTAGTCGCCGCCGCATTCGCTTGATCGGCATGTAAATTATATTCGACAGGCAAAAGTTTCTTTTTCACGCTACAGAAAACTCGCGTTGGTTTGGGTGAACCTTTAATTGGAATTAAGGTAAGTGTGAAAATATGATCGATTAAAATTGGGCATAGGGAAGGCGTCATTTTTTGAGGCAAGTATTCTGTCAGGTTTTCAGAAGGATAAAGCGATTGTTCCTCTTCTCCATTGGATTCAAAATCTGAAGTGGAGTTTCACAGCAAGCAAGGAAAAAACCGATAAACGTCGTATTTGAAGGTGAATAAAATGTGAAGGGAAGGAAGACAAGAGTTTTTTGTTTTATATTGTAGGTAAGTTGTCAGCCGGTCTATTTTAAGTTTCTTTTTCTTTTACGATGAAGTTACGATCTGGATTAACGGGCTCGCTCGTTACTCCTCTTGTCATGCGAAGCATATTCATCTCAGCTGCCGTCACAGGTCGTCCTTAAGTTAACTGCATCTAATTGCATTTGTCAATTTATTTGCGTACCATAGGTGATATTAATTCACAGGTATAATGGGTCGTAAGAATAAAACTTAGCATATACTTTTAGTTAAAGGTCAAATGAAACTCTGTTCGTGTGTCCCTTATAGACTCACAAACCGCTCGACAGATTTTGAAGAAATTTTGTGGGTTTGCTTTTTATGGCGTTTGCAAGAATCTTAACATAAGCCGTGTTTTTTTGCACGCGGATTTAGGAATAATTTGAAATTTGCATGTAAAATACAACAACAACTTATCCTATATACGCTAACTTTAGCGGGGATATCTATCGCCGCTAAGTCCTTTAGCGGGGAGCAACAGTGCTCCCAAAATCCATTTTCTTCGTTTCTGATGAATTGTTGCGATGAATTTTTCAGGAAATGTCAAAGTTTGACATCCCACCGACCACTGACACATTCCGCCGAATATTTTATTCGTGATTTTATTATTATTATTTTTCAAACTTCATTATAAGGGTAATTGAATTTAGCAAATCTGTTAATGTGAAATGTTTTTTTATATTTTTATAATATGTTGGCATCAATTTCAATTGGGGGAAGTAAATATTTTTCAATTTCAGGATTTTCAATACAAATTTCTTAACTACAACTTACAGCTATGTCGCGGTGCATGTGTGCTGCCAAGTTTTTTTGATGAATTCTTAAGCGGCGATGGTCGTTTTTTGTGCCAATCCTATAACTGCGTGCAAAAATACACGGCTATAAGGGACAAACGAACAACATTCCATCTGGCCTTGAACTTAAACTAAATGCTGGTTTTTATTCCTACGACCCAATTTGTAGAGTTCTAAAGTTGCCTTTTGAACCATGAGGAATTCTGCCATATTTTGTCCGCGGTAGTTGAAAAATCTATACATTTTCAGGTTACATGAATGCCGCAACCGACGCGACAAAACGATACATCTGACCTAACAATGCCGCCTTCCACAAATCATATTCTTACGAAATTAACCATTTAAATAAAAGTAATTAACCGCGGGCCGACATTATGCGAATGATTTATAAACTTAGCCGCAGAAAAATCTCATCAAGGCAAAAAAAAAGCCATGGATATTTATGTACCCGACAGATACCGACAGATACTGTATCACATTTAAGTTGCCTCTGGAACAACAGAGAATCTCCACGCGAAACGTATCCGAGTATGTATTGTGCTGTGCTTCTCATTCGCCGCCAAGTCTGCCGCCAGTGACAATAATAATTACCAAATTGATAGGCGCCAGCCAGAGTACGAATATTTTTGTGCTGTCACATGCAAAAATGTTTCATTCGTGACAAAAGTGACAGAAGACATGAAACTGCGGTCCATTTTAAGCAGACAACCACTATCATCAGCGGCAGCGTAAGCAGGAATTACGAGTAGCTCTTTCAGACGACGTGCGTGAGCATTCTCACAAGTGAGAAATGAGAAATAATTACAAGACCCAAAGAATCACATAAGACACGAAAATGGTAATAGACGTACCGCATCATGACGATGATGGATGTTAAAAGTCCCGAAACCAAATTTGAGAAAAATTATACATAATGACTTGGTCGAATTTACTCATTTATTTCAATACCGCGCAGATAGATACTCGTATCTTTTCATCAAATTAGAAAAAGAATTCTATTTGTACTCGAAAACAAGATTAATGGCAGTTGGCAGAAGAACCGCAAGGCCAAAAACTGCCTAACCATCTATCGGGTTGATTCCGCTCCGACGAATTTGCATGGTTTTGAGTTTAATGTATCTACTCTACATACCCATATGTACGAGTTATTTAGCTTAATCGATTCACAAGCGAGGAAATCGACTGCAACTTGAAAGCGTTCTTTGAAGAGCAATATTGTGCGACAATCCACAGATAAGTAGAACAGGAAACTAACGGATGATGTGTTTCCCTCGTTTTTTTTGTATCTTATATTCACTTAGAAAATTACAAATAAAAAGAAAAAACTATCTTTCAAAAGCTAACTGCCAGTTTCAGTTATGAGTTGTTGTTTGTTGATTAATTATTTGAGTACCTACACGTCAAGTCTGATTGTAGTACCCCGTCGAAGCGTGAATTCTTGCTTTCAACAATATCTGTGCCCTAACGCCCACGTTGTGGAATCAAGTTTCGATTTTAGAGAAGACGATAAAACGGATTTATGAATGAAATTTATGAAAATTTGCTTATTCTTGTAAAATTCTACCTACTTATGCAAATTCTGAATTTTGCAAGCTGATTTTTGGAGTAAATTTTAATACCAATGTAGATTCTGTTGAGTAGGTAAGGAAACGTTGTTTAGTGAACCGTTGTTTGGATTTAAGTATGCCGCGAGGCTAATCGTATGCGTTGTAGAGAACAGTAAGGTTATGCAGGGATAGAGAGAAGTACCTACGAGTATAAAAGATTGCGTGATTGTGTGGTGGATTTTGTAACTTATGTTTTTGTGTTTGATTTAACGGAGAATTATTATTATTGTTTGTCCAACTATGGTAGCTAGATATCTGGAAATTCCAAAAGATGGAATTCGTAACCTATGGCAAATACAGAAACTAAAAATGACAGCGATGTTATCATGTGCCTATAATTAAGGATGTCGGTGGGGACCAAGAAGTGGATTATTGGTCCTATTTGGTCCTACCATCGGAGAGGATAATCGAAATTTCATGAGCGATTTTTAGGGCGAAACCTTCACTACATCTTTGACGAAGTTAAGAATGGAGAGTGCAGAACACAAAATGGGATGCGCTGCAGCAACATTGCTTTGGGAGAGCCAAATAAATTGATCGGACCTTCAAAAGGACCGCAAAGACATATGGTGGAGGACAGATGAAGCTAAAGTAGTGTTTTGTGAAAAGGAAGCGGCGCTCAAGGCTTGCTCAAAGTGCTCCTATAAATTTGGAGATGAAAAAACTCGCCTCGAATTGGAATAGACGTTGCAAAGGTCTCTCAAAGAAGAAGTGCGCCCACTTTCAAGCAAAGAGTAGGGTGGGCCAGTTTTGAGAGGCAATCTACAATCATCTGCCAAATAGCCGCGCACAGATGGGAGTCCTGTGCAGTCGAAGAAGTTGCGCAATACAGAAAAAAACGAAGCGCCGCTGGGGCTAGACGAGATTTCCTTTCAGTTCTGCAAAAAGATTGATTCTTATGTCCAGGCTTATGAGAGGAGATAATAATGCCTATTAAAGGGCCGGATATAATTATGTGCTATGGGACGCGCTAAAGCAACGGGAGTTCCAAAAAGTAAAGTCCAGATGATCTTATATACATGTATGCTGGAAAAAAGACGAGCAAGGCCATATACACACGAAGCTAAACAAGGAAACTGTCGTAAGTGACGAAAACTACGAACCAACCCACATTGAATCTCTTCCTATGCAATTAAATGTGACAGATGGCGCTACTGGTAACAAACTAGTTGGTAACTAACTTGTATGCACTTACGCTTTCCGGGCATTTCAGTTAAATTGTTCAGTTTCGTGTAGGCGAATGGGAATCACCTCTGGAATTACTATCACCATCCATTACTCAAAAGAAACAACTGTTTTCGATCTCCTTCGAGTAGCGGCGTGTACGGAATCGCGTCACTAATAATGAATTGAATGTGATACTGGTAAGTGACTTCAGTTTTTGAGTAGTTACGTGTCCAGAGGGCTCTACAAAGTCCCACTTTATTTCGGTGTATACCAGGGAAGCGTCTTTAGCCCGTTGCTATATATTCAGTCGGCGCATGAGTTCAGTGATTAGTGCTATGGACTACTGACCGAGGGGTCTCAGGTACAAATCATGCCGGCCCGCGCCCAGTAAAATCTAAACATTTTTTTGCTGCTGCTCCACCTCTTGCGAAAATCTGCTAGACATCCAAGAATATCAATTGTTTCGAGAGTTTTGCCGACATAAAAGTGTAGGTCCCTTCCATTAATGCCAAATATGTATATAACTTCGCCAGACACATCGTTGGATAACCTAGGTTGTGCGCCCTGGATAAGCCGTAAATGCCTTATATTTATTTATTGCAGTCTTTGATTATAATATGCTTGAAGGGAAAGTAATGGACTCCAAGTGCATTAATTTATCTTTGCGTCATTTGCGACAATCAAACGTCCCTTTAACGATGAATGGAAGTCGTTATCGTATTAGTCCGAAAAATACAGTCTATGTCCTACCGGTTCTCAGATACCTTCCGAATTATTCCCATAAATCTGTTTGAATGGCAAAGTGCTTCCCAAATGCAGAGTTAAACTATCTGGTATTTATCATTACTATCGAAGCAGCCTGGTGATGAAGACATCAATCATCGCGTAAGCGTAGAATCTGTGACCGAAAAATATCCCTTAAGCTGAAAAGAAGGCTCTACAACACAGTTGTACGTCCGAGGCTTACATTATGGTTTACATGAAGACAGCGTACAAAAAGTATCAGAGAAAATTAACGCAGGTGAGATGAAGATGCTTCCCTGACAGCAAAAGTAGCAAACCTTGATCAAATATCCCAGAAATTTGTCTACGTCAAATATCTTATTTCAAAGATCGGTTAGTACTGCCGTATTCAAAAGGCGCCTAAAAACTCCTCTTAGAGACATATCCAATAAAACCAGCATATGACCGGCCTCAGTGATGAAGCGATCTGAAACATTTTTGAGGTAAAACTGGCGAACGGCCAGTAGGGATGCAGTTAAGTAGGAGGGTCATGATCCCTTTAATCCGGAATATTACCACGTCTTTAAGAAAACGTCTTGAAAACCGTTTCTGCATACCAAAAGTGACGGGAATGATAGTGAATAGAGAGAATTGTTTTCTTTATTAGCAATGTAAATCAAATTGCTCTGTTTCGCAGGGAAATGCTTAGGAGAGAATCCGAAGGTTAAATAAAATGCCAAGAAACTGACTGCCGGCTTTAAGATCGGACAGCATGATCTGTGAAACGAGGAAGGAAAGTCGCCGAAGCGCAAGAAAAATAAGATAAAATTAAGCACCAGTTTTAACAGCTGCAAAATAGTACACAGAGTGGAGCGAAGAGAACCCACGTCCAGTCAACGAAGAACTGTTTCTACCACCCAGTATCCAAGAGATAACCCTAGCGAAGGCTTTTTAATACGCAGTTGATGTTTTGGTAGGGTGCATGCGCGTAGTCATCAATGAAGTATGGATGTAAGAACAAAATTCTGATAAATCTCTGAAAAACGAAAAACCCCAAAAACGATGTGACTAAAAAATCTTGGTCAAAAATAGCAAACGAAATGAAATGGACAGGTGGATTAGGGATACAGCCAAAATGTTCAATGTTTCTAACTTTAACCCTATTTATCTCTTAACATCTTTGCAACTCCTGAAACGCTTGAAAATCAATTCACAAGCACATTTTTAGGCGCAGAGGAGTAGTCGTTGACTAGGCGCTCTGTGTACAGGAGGCATAAGACCAACTTTCGAATCCAGCGAAGCAAACATTCTCTCTATAGTAATTTATTTCATAAGTTTCTCATCCAAACGCCTACCTACTTAAATTCAATTAGCTCTCAATTTATCAAAAACCGTTCGTGAAAAGCATACCTTCGACTAACATCAAATTTGAATAGGAACTCTTATAATAATCAAAACTAATTTAGCCCAATAGCAGTGCCATTATCTTGGACGACAACACTCAAAAGTCATTGATCTGGATCGCCTTTTCTACATAATAGAAATATGAAGAGCTCAACAACTGTATGCAGTGCAAAAGAAAAGATAGAATTTCATTTGGGAAGCACACAAAACAAAATGAGAGAACCGTAAATATCGATAATCGGATTTTTAGTTCTCTTACATAATAATTTTTTTCTACATCAAAAGATGAATAACTGCAAACTATTGCTAAGACCGTCTACTTACTACAACCGACCGATAGAAGGGGGATAGATACCTTGATGAGATTGTAACTGCAGATACATTTGTTACAGACACAACTAAAGTACTCGAAGCAAAAGCTTTAATTGGATTAGTGCAATAGAAAGATAGGCATAGAGAGAGGTTCGCTGCAAACATCAACACACATTTATTATGTGAGCAAAGTTGGTATTAGTCGTCGTTACCCCTTCTCCAAAAAGAAAATACCATCATATCGTCAACAACGATAAAGGAGAATGTGAATGAGGGATTCTCTCTAGAGGCAATTTATAGTAATTGCAAAACTTAAGCTGCCTTGTTAAGGGGATTTTGAAAATCCAATACGATGCGATAGAGCAGAAAATATTGACACTATTTAGGAGTTAGATATACAGATGCGATTAGGTGACACTAAAGTTTATTCAAATTGGATTTAAAGAAGGAAAATAGTTTTTTTTTAGTGTCTACGTTACCAGAATCATATTATATCCAGGTTCATATTATGCTGAAGGAGCTTACCTGAAAAGAGAAGAAAAAAAAGTTTAATTAGTTATTGCGGTCTTAAAAAGTGTCTACAAACTCGGTAATTTGAACTCCCTTCTTGATCCATTAAGAGATAAGAAAGAAAAGTTCTTGGAAAGAGATATTACAAGTTTTATTGCACAAGTAGCGAAAAAGTTGCAATTTTATCGCATTTATTTGCTTAGATTCATCTTTCTTAAGCAATAATTACTATGATAGAAGTTTTGTTACACCAAACGTGTCCGTATTTATGTATAGCCATTCGAGAATTCCTATACATTTTTCACCACATACCTGCCTCCTCTTCTACAGTTCAGGTGTAGGCGGATACGTTTAATAGAAAAGAAAGCAATCACAAAAAAGGATGTTAAAAGGCACTTTACAGAAACTATCATCCCCTTAGCTGACATCCCACAACTAATTGAAAATTTTCATTCCCACCAGGAGACGGCACAAAACTTCTACTATGTTCATACATTTATATACTTTGCTATGGATGTACATATATATAAATATAATATTTTACAAAAATTCTACAAATGTGGCACATTCATGCAGAACTATGCAAGAGTGGCAAATTGAAAAAAAAAAAAAAAACAAGATCATCTCGTTCGCGAGTCAGTTGCGGAGGAGTGGGTTAGTGCTAGATACAGGCGCCGCAATAATAAAAAGATGGAGCTAAAGCATTATTCCTGGTTGCTTACAAATTGGGTCTCGTTTAGTATCCATGAAGGATTCTGATTTATTTTTTTAAAGCTTCACCATGGACTCGGCTTGTGTCCTCATTTCATGCGGCGCAACAGCAGTTGTTGGTGTGGTTGCACTCTACACTTAGTTGGACTGAATGAGGATAGGATAATTATGGGCTGTCCGCAAAATGTTGAGGATTATTGAGTGTGTTATTATTATTATTATTATTTTTACTAAAAATCGTTTTCGAAGTACCTAGTTAGATGTTTGAACTATCAATCTAAGATATGATATCAATAGCAATTACTGGCATTAATTTATATGACATTAGGTTATATTACCAAAAGATCCTTGAAATCACAAAAGTCCTTAAAACCTAAAAAAGATTTTATTCAAAAATATCCTTGAAAGCCTCGCAGTATGCATGTGTTAAATGGTATTTTACCAAAAGGTAAATGAAACTTCAAAAAAATGTAATGTCCTTCCAAACCGCGCCAGTTTTAAAGGTGTTTGCCGCGGCTATAGACCTGCCCTCCTAGAAGCAAAAACCACACTCTCTTTTTGATAATGGATTCTGGTTACAATTTTGAAAAAAGGTGTTTTGATCTTATCTTCTACATTTCTGTCTCTAAAGAACCGTGCTAAGCTTTGTTGTAAAGGGGTTTGCCAGGGAAACAGGTCTGCCCTTTATACTTTTTTGCACCGTTTACGCGTTAGAAGCGGAAAACCACAACTGTTTTTTGATCATAACTCTTACGATTTTGTCTAAAACAAATTGCTGCTTAACAGCTTTTGCTTCTAGCGGCAGCCCCTGCCCAAAAATCATTTAGGATAGGCTTCTGGCCTTAGCAATCACCTTTAAACCGCTGCATGACAAGAAAAAAGAGTGAGTTGAGTGATTATTAATCATTTTTTCTTGATCTTAAAAAGTGAGTTACTAATAAGTTGCAGAACAAACACCTCCATTGTAGAACCATAATGGCATCTTACTCCGTTTCACCAATGTTCGTTTACTTTTGCTCACTTACTACTAAAGCAGCGCTTTTATTCGCATTTTACGTAAGCAAATTTGAGACTGTATTGCCAACTTAATCAATTGACTGATTGGAAGCGTAGGGGAAAGTCGTGTACCTTGGAACGATTGTACCTCGGAAAGTTCGCTTTTTCACGTACTATCTATTTGTACATTTGGAACGTTCCAAGGTACACTCGTTGCGATGTATGGTTTAGTATTGCAAAGCAATTCCATTATTGTTTTTATAAGCCTTATTGCGAAGATCAATCGAAAATTATTGATAATTGACTATTTGCAATGTGTGCTTTTGTGAACGAACGATTCATTTGGCATTTTTGTCAATCGCATTTTTTTAATTGACTGCGATTGACAAAATCATTCGTTCACAATAGCACACATTGAAAATAGTCAATTATCAACTGTCGATTGATCTTCGCAATAAGGCTTTATATTTATTTATGAACTTGCGATGTCACGGAGCAAGTTAGGCGCTAAAAGAACTGCTGTGGACAAAAAGTCATGGGAGGAGGCAATAAACGACTTTTTATTTTATAAAGAAACCATCGGCCAAGCTGCCAAAAACCACCGTATTAAAAAAACAACTTCGTTTCGTTATCTTCAACTTCACCGAAAGTCTGACAATGTAACTTTTAGGTGTAATTCTAAAATTGCTTACAAACGAATACTAACTAATGAAGAAGAACTTTCATTTGTCGAATATCTAACTACAGCAGCTTAATTGCATAAATCGAAATATGATACGAGGAAGTTAGCATTTCATTTTGCAACAGCAAATGGTAAAAAAGTTCCTGAATCGTGACCAATGGCCATGGGTAACCATGACACACATATATCTTTACCAGTAATTGACCTTGCCAGAAACCCTGTGGTAAAAGGTTTCGAGGTTACTGGGATATGTCCTTTTAATGAAAATTGACGACACTGAATTTCTGAGCAGCTATGTGACGGATCGACCGTGTCATAAAACATCAACTGTTGAATTTTGTAATAACACAATTGACTCGCGTAGTGGTGAAAACCAATTAACAAGTCCATCAACTAGTCATCAGGCAGTAGCTTATTTTCAAGGTTTCTTATCACCGGAACAAATTCGTCCATTTCCAAAGGCTTCACCACGAAAACCAAATGTTGCACAGAAGGGGAGAATCAGAATTCTCACAGACGCCCCTGAAGAAGATGAAGTTGCAGCCAGTACATCACCAAAAAACGAAATCATGCGAAGACAACAGTTTTAAACGAGTCTTCTGATGACGAAACATTAGATCTGCCAATAATTCCTAGAGCTCCAACATATAGACAGGTTAAAGCCAATAAAGTACCCGTTTAAAATGAGGACAGTGATGCACACGATTTCAGTGGAGACAACGATTTAACAGTTGACGAAATTTTCAAGCTATCAAAGGAGGCCAAATTTTGATTTACCTTAATGTACGGGTCTAACATTACTTGGGCACCATTAGTAAAGTACCTGGGTGTGCATCTTGATCCAAGGTTAACTTTTCAAGATCACACCAGCAAAACTATAAAAAAATTAACATCGCCATTAAAATTTTATACCCCTTTACCAACAGAAGATCAAAACTATCTAATGAAAACAAGTTAATAATGCACAAGGTTATTTTTCAAGCCATTCTTCTTTATGGGTGCCAAGTATGGGGAAATTGTGCAAAATGTCACATTAAGAAGCTGCAAATAGCTCAAAATAAAATATTAAAAATGATGTTGAATCTACCATGGCATTATTCCACCCTGGATTTGCACAGAGGAGCGAATGTTGAAATGATTTGTGCTAGAATCGAAAAACTAACCGATAACTTCAGAAGTAAAAACAACTTTTCAGAAAATCCCCTTATCAATCAAATGAGTCTTTAAATTTCATCTTATGTTGTTCCTGTTTATACACTTATTTATGTGCTTGTATATATCTATTTATTCGTTTATTTATTTATTTGTTTTTTTATTTATTTGTTTTTTTATTTATTTATTTATCAATTATGTAATTATTTATTAATTTATTTTTTTATTTATCAATTTATTTATGTATTTGTTTATTTGTTTATTCGTTTATTTATTTATTTATTTTTTTATCTATTTATTTATTTACTTATTTTTTATTTAGTTTTTATCTATTTTTTATTTGTTTTTTTTTTATTTATTTAATTATTTATTTATTTTTTTTTGTTAAATTGGAAGTTTTTCTCGCACTTTCCTTCAAAAAGATTGTTATTTGCTAATTCATAATTCTCTTCAGATTTCTTAAATATATTGTTTCAGTGGTAAGATACAAAAATATCATATCTCTCTATTTATGTAAAATGTGTGGTAGCGTACCGAATGTAAATCACTTTATGCGAAATAAATATATCTATCTATCTATCTTAATGTACAAAATGTAAAATTGTTTGATGAATTTTTGATTAAATGTTTTATCTTTTAAATTATATTTATTTTGAAGAATAAAGCTTAATTTGTGTTCCTTATAACACTTCATTTTTCCTACATTACATTCATGTTCCAAGGTACAATCCCATATTTATTTATTTTTGTTCGTAATCCAAGGTACAACACCTATTTATTCCTTGGAACATTGAAACAAATTTTAAGTTCAGTCATATATCGTAAAATATGCTACAAGTCGAAGGGTAATAGATTCTGTTTACCATAAGAAATGCCAATAATTCCGCATAACTTTTGTTTTTTGACGCAAGTCTAAGACTAAAGGCGGTAGAATTCAGTATGTACAAATTGTTCCGAGGTACACGACCTTCCCCTACTGTTCGTTCAATTATTACATAAGCTTAAGTTTCTTAAGGTCTAGCCATAATAGACGAAAGTATTATGGCTAGACCTTAAGACAGACTTTTTTGATCGAAAATGTTGACTGTTCACTAAAACATAATATGGAAGGGACTGCCGTTCCACAAAGAAAGACCTCATTCGGTCATTATCGCACATATAGGGTCTAGAACCTTTTACGTGATTTTTAATTTAAATGCAGTAAAACAAAAGTATCTTAAGTACAAATGAATCCTTATTAAATACCAAATTTAATGTGGAGCTTAAATAAGTAGTCCCATTCATTTCAATTTCCTTTTCCATAGGAGTAAAGGGACTGTGCTTAATTTTTTTTGGATATTAAATGTGCTACAACGTATGCTTTTTATCTGTTTTTAAGTTACTTAGTTATAGGTAATTCGTAATGAAACTCTATAAGGATTTTGCGCAAAAAAATGAAGACCCCTTAAGGGGATGATTTTCTCGCAAATTCAGTAGATATAAATCAAAAGTTGGCCCCTTTGGGCGGCTTGAATTTAACATGGCAAAGAAAATAAGAAATTATAATTCAAAAGAATTTAGTCGCACGTTCTTCTCTAACAAACTCTTGCCAGTTGGGATTCCTTTCATTAAAAAAAAAACAAATTCTCCACACTGTGTGCGCGCTTTAAGAGGATCAAAGAATTTTTCGCTCGGAATTCCGTTTTATTTTGTCGGCATCCTTTTCTCAATGCGCTATGGACACCGCATAAACTGGTGAAGCACACACAAAATTAAGGATTTCTCTTAAATTTATGACCAGGATTTTGAGGCAATTTGCGCTGAAGCATGGCAAAAAGAAAATATAATAATAAGAGTTGAGGTGGTGTATGCTGTACTGGGCAGGTGGAGGTGTAAGAAGTAAGTATGGCTGCCGAATAAATATGAAGATGTAAAAATGAATTCCCTATATCAAGGGAGCCTCTAATTTAGGATTTATTATTTAAAAATTTGAAGATGATGAGTTCTACACGTACCTATATATATATATATATTTTTTTAATGGGGTTATTTATTCTTATTAATTATCTGTTGGAGTTTTTAATTAATTTTAATGGGCAACTGGCTTTTTTTCTGAAAAAGAGAAACGTAGGGGATTTAGTAATTAAGGCTTATTTTCAAGTTCCGGCAATTATGACTGCCTCGAGGGGAAAATGAAATTGAGAGATGGTCGTTATCTTAACATTTGCAATAAGTATACAGGACGTTCAAGAATTATTT
Organism: Portevinia maculata; assembly: GCA_949715645.1. Taxonomy (NCBI): domain Eukaryota; kingdom Metazoa; phylum Arthropoda; class Insecta; order Diptera; family Syrphidae; genus Portevinia; species Portevinia maculata. The sequence goes on along the minus strand of OX454528.1, from coordinate 3,626,160 downwards.
TACAATCGCAAGCAAGTGGAATTGAGAATGAACTTGTTAGCGCGTTTGAACTTAAGAGTCTGCGGAAATAAATATTTCGGAGCCGTCTAGCATGACGATAGGAACAAGACGTTCAGGGGTATCGTAATATCGTGAATAAATTCAGATTGGGATTTTTCCCTTGTCAGGCATGCAAATAAAAAATGCTGAATTAGGGAAATTCCCTGGGACGATTATTTCGCGTTTGCCACAAATAAGAAATCGAGGCTGTTTACATCGATGATTTGTTTAATCCTGAAACTGTCTTGTCAGCACTCTCCTAGAGATAAAATTAACCGTTTAGCTGAAGACACACAGAAATGCGAGGGTAAGGATTACTCAATACGCTTTGATGCAGAGAAGGAAATTTACCACACAGACATTCCCCAATCGAAGCACATTATTATTTGACAGAGCCTCATGGCCTCAACGTCATTAAGAGAGAAGAAGATTTGAGCTTTGGAAATCACTACCGACACAAAATTAAAACATCAAAGTGCAGTCGGCAATAAGACCGCAGATACATGGTAATAAAGGTACCTAACGTTTGAAAATTTGAGAAGCCTCCAATGACAGTTCATATCTACTCCTGAATTTTCACAGACTTTTACAAGAGGTGGGCTAGTGAACAATAGCTAATTCTGGGTAGAATTCGAATCTAAAGCCCCTCATTTAGTGTTTCAACGCATCAACCAATGAGCTACTGCGTTATCTTGCATAGCCATATAAAAAGCTACCAAGATTGTCGGACATTGAACGACTAACTTTCAACTAAGTTCAACAATTCCCACAGGACTCAATTAGTGCCCTTTTCTTTATTAACAAAAAATCTTCTTCAACAAAAACGAATAATCAAACGTCCCATGGGGGAATTCATAGCTTAATGCGAATGAGTGCACTCTTTCTTCCCAAATTCACATATCCATTGCAAAATATAAAATCCAAACTACTTATGTACGTCCTTTGATATGCAACATTTGCGAAGACCTTTGAATTGCATTATGTAACTCACAGTTGAATGGTAGAACTTATGTCACCCTTTTCGGCATCCACCACTGCTTAGCATAGATTTCCATATTATTAAAGGATCAAGAAGAGACGGCGAAAAATTAAACAGAATGCGAAGTTGAATAATAAACTTCCCATACAATCTTAAATATGTTGTAAAATTACAACTTTAAGAGCATACCACATCCGCCATGCAAGCCAGCTTTTCATGTGGTAAATCAAGCTTCAATTGTTGGCCAAACAATGCCACTGGGCCCTAAAAGAACAAACCACACATACCACCACCGCGTGATGTTCGTTCTCGTCGGAACAATAATAATTATACCTGCTTGTCGTTGCACCCTCATCAATATCATTCTCCCTCGCACAGCATCTACTTTGCATAAAAAAGGATACGACAAGGGCGATCCGGGAATGAGATACTTTGAAGGTGAGCTTATAAAGGGGGCGACATGCACACACACACACGCGCGCACACTCGTCGTCGTCTATTGAACCGCACTGTGAAATGTTTTGAATGCGAACAATAGTGCACATTCACTTGAGTTTTGAGAGAGCAAAGTGAGAACACGGACGGGGATGATATTCAAGGATGCAAAATTAACGTACGATTCTTTGATTCTACACTTGAAAGTGGAAAATTACTTGCGGTTTTGGAATATACGTATATGAGAGTGAGAAATAAATGGTGGTGGGGAGCAGTGTCCATATAGTCATACACTACAGAGGAGATCTTAAATTGTCATCGAGCATATCAGGAAACGGAGAGACAACTATCGTTCGTGTCGTGGTTACAATGGGAATTTGACTCTTTTAAGGATTCAAATAAAGTGAAATGGGTGCTCAGTGAATTGGGGGGCAAAATCGATTGAAAATAATTCCGGTTGAGGTTTGTAAATGCAAACCTACCATCTGTTAAAGTACACAATACCCCTCAGGCGAAAACCGCATTTGCAATATCCTGCAAAAGGGGATTCCAAATCTCTGCGACATTTCCTTTTTTCATAAAAATCCTCGAGTTTATTTTGAAAAATGCAATAACATTCCCTCAACGTAGAAGAATATCACACTTCAATTCAATTTCAAACTTAACAAGGTCCGTAGATTCTCAATTTATATCCAACCACGTTAATTTTGTAACGACCTCGGTAACAACCATTCATGGGGGGCGAGGAAATACACACACACACTCGCCTCCTCCTTTGAAACACAAAAGCCTGCCTTATCATAATCAAATTGAATTACATAATTATTCCGGTTGATTTGAACTTCATGTTCGTAGTTAGTTTGCCGATTGAATTTCCGTTCCTTTACTGAATGCATCCAATTTTGGTTGGAAGGTTTCCTCTGTTGTCTCCTTCTCTCGGCGTGCGCTTTTGTGTTCATTGTAGCCGACTACTTAAGCTGTATTGGCAGTGGATGGGTTCTGCTTGCCACACAGCTTTTGTGCAATGGACATTTAAGTGGTTGACTGTTTTTGTTTACTGAGTCGGTGGGGATCAGTATTGGGGGGGCTTTAATGCCGCCGTCAATACACCCAAATGGTAATTGCTTAGATAATTAAGTGCTACTGAGTGATTATGAAGTGAATATGGCGTTCGGTCTGGGGTAGCATGCGTGCGACTTAATGTTATCAGCTTAATTAATTGCGATATGCAGAGCATTGCCCGATTTTGGGAGTGCGAGTGGAGATTAATTGCTATGTCTGGATCTTGTCCGGAATTGAAGAATCTGTTGCTGAAGACTATGGGTGACTATGGAGGCAAGTGAATTTTGTGCGATAGGGGTTGTTATACCTGCTTTATGTTTAAAGCTCAAAAATTAAAGATTTATCCAACAAAACCCCAAATAAATCTATATACGCTTCCAATAAACATGAACGAAACCACCCTGAAATAAATTGGCGCCCAACGCAGGGGCATGTGTGTGAACCACGGAATGCATCACGAAAATGCCGTTCTCGTTCATTTCATCTACATCGCAAATCACTGCCTACACCAACGCTATAAGTTTGCGCAACTATACGATTTATTGCATGCTGCTGTGTACTCCTACACAAAAACAAAACCGTACCAGATAAATTGATCGTTAAATAGATTTTGTGGTGTCCATCCTCGTGTCTGTCATCGTTAGTTATAAAAGGATTGTTTCCACACAACCATCCTCCATTATTTAGGTATATGCTACCATCTATTTTAATGTCAGCTTTCATTTAAGGCAGGCGTTAACCCCTGAAAATATCACAATTTGTCTAAGCAAATTGTATTACGGTCCCAATCGGTGAAACATGTTCTCTTAATTTACTTTTATCTAGGCACCTTATGCCCTAGTGCACATCAATTGCCTATTTCACCCTCAAATTCACAGTGAACGAACGAGTATTTTTTTTTCTGGCCCCTTCCTGTAGTACGCAGGTGATATAACTTGCCTCACTAACTGCATCCATCCACTTAGGGAAGAACGTAACCTATGAGGTCGACTCTAGGGAGTTTAAACTTTGCTTGAATCTACAAGATACAAAATATTCAATGTGTTCCTCTCTTCCAAGAATCACTATGGAAATTGTTATGATTATGATGATGGTAGTCAAGTAAAATGGGGGTGTTATGTGTTTGACCATTCAACCTTTAGGGGTGAATCATCATCATATAGGTATCAGGCGACTTTGAAGGCTTTGCGTGTCGGTCGTCGACGATTTGTTGCGGTGCGGGTGCAATGGGTATGTGACTGGAATTTGAGATTTTTATTTTGTTTATTCTGCTTAGTGGCAAATAGATTGCATGTGTGTTTGTTTCATTCTAGCAGAGCGGGATATGTAATCGTTTGAGAAAATATTTACAAAAAATATGTTAAACACACATTTTGAAGGGGCACGCTACGCAGGTACGAGTGGAGTGAGTAATTGTTGAAAGACTGATTAAACATGGTGGACAGGACAGGGTAGGGATCTGCGTGATTAATTTCTTTTTGTAGGTTTAGTACAATGGAACTCGACCAGGTTAATGTAACCTTGAGAATAGTATGCGAACTTTTCGATGAAAAGAATGAAGAATGTTGCTTTCGTTAACCATTTGCAAAGTGAAATTTAGCACTAGTGCCATCATAGGCTGTGGCAATCTATGACAATATTTTTTCAGAGCAAAGAAAGCTCATACACCATTGTAAAGCAGAAGTCAAGCCAGCTATTAAGCAGCTCCTACCTACACAAGTTAAGCTAGGTATTGAGTTTGCTGCAGTTTGGCCTCCAAACATTCTCAAAAGTACTTGACAGTATATAAACACCAAGAGTTTTTCTAATTGATAATCTAGAGTTGACATCCAATCATCCATCACTCGAAGACTTGTTGCTGACATTTTTCTATTCTGTATATAGGTAAATACTACCATGGGAAATATTCTGAGAAATTTAACGAAAAAATCATACAAACCCAGCATTTCTTCATCCTACAATAGACAGCAGGTACTGCTCACCATATGACGGTGCACTTGTCCACTGCCAGGACATCTGTATACAAGACCTTTTTCTATAGAACAATCAAATTTTTGAATACACTCCCGAAAAACATCAGAGAAGCAACACATATACGTATTTGAAAGCTTTTTGGGTTGAAAGTTTAGCGTTATGGTTCCTACAAGGAAATAACTTCACGGGAAATAAATTTATATCCAAAATAAGTTCACTTCTAGTGGGAAATAATTTCACATACCATTTTTTTGTTTTTAAATGCGCGACAAGAGAAGTGAAATTCTTTTTAAGAGTAAGGGAAATTATTTAGAACTTATTATTTTGAACTACCTAGTCCTGCCATAAATTCTGTCACAAACATAAAACGCTATAAAAAAAAATAAAGTAAATATTTAATATTCCATTTTATTTCTTTTATTAGTCCATAACATTGGTTATAAGAACGAAAATATGGTCATTCGATTTAATACAGGCTTCCAAACGTTGTGGTCATTGTACTATAGCGGTACGCACTGTTTCTATAGATATCGATGACGCTGCTGCTTTCAGTGCTGTTTTGAGACTTTTTAAATTCCTGTGAGCAGTCTTGCAGGCCATGTTCTCAAGTTCTGACCACAAACAGTAATCCAGTGGATTCAAATCTGAACTTCCCGACAGCCAATCTGCTGCTATAAAATCAGGAAAATTGACCCTGAGCCACTCTTGCGTGGTTTTGTCTTTGTGTAAACGATTTTTGCACCTCTCCGTTCTAATTTTTAATACTAGAGGAGTTAAAAGATGTGCCGTTGACCGAGGACAGAATTTCAGGTGGAGATCAGTCTGAATCAGCCTTGACATGGATCTGGTTGAAGTATCCAATTCTCTAGACACGATTTTCTATTTCCACGTCGAATTCGTTCACGCTCAGCTTACTTCATTCGTTCGCGCGGCGCGGTTACGACCACTTATTGGCTTGTCCTCTAATTCTGACAGTTCACCGAAGCGACTAATAGAGCCCGATAAACGGCTAGTGGTTTTAACAAAACAAAAAAATGCGGCCAACTTTTTTTCCACACTAATGCAACACGATTACCGCGATTCAATTTCCTGTGACGCACCACTCCATGTAACAAGCTGAAACCAAACTCGCGTTACTTATCATTGCATGTGTTTTGAAGAAAGAAAAAAAACGGTCTTATTTCAAACGTTATTGTAAGCAATGAGCTCTCGAAGTTGTCTAACAGAATTTATGGCAGGACTAGGTAGATGTGTGCTTATTTCCCAATTCATGTGGCCTTAAAAAAAAAACAAAAGAATCTGTAGAAAAATGGAATGGACAAAACCAAAAACCATTGCCGGAGTAACTAGTTTCGACAGCATCCCAAAGTCACCTACAAAAATCCCTTCCAAAAAACGTCTATCATTGCGACCACTTTTTACTTAATCACGATTGGCTTTAATTATTATTTAACCAACATCTTCTTCCTTAATGGCGGTGAGGCTATGATCAGGATTGAATGGATCATAACCCTCCCACTCAACTGCATTCCTACTGGTCCGCCTGTAGGGTTCGCCGACATAATTATGGCTTTTTTCGAAGAACAACAAAATAATTTCGATTCCATTTCCCAAAGGCACACAATGTATCCATTTTCGAATGACTGCAGAGGCGCGTTCCTTTTTTTTGAATTCAAGTACAACCGCATCATCCTCTAGTCCCTCTCGTATTATCACAGAGATGAGCAGATAGAATGCAATGGAAATTGTATTTGCTCGTGATATCATAGATGCAGTTGATTGTTGGTACTTTTGGTTGTTTGCTGGTGTGCATTCTCGTGGGGATAACGGCGGGTCGAAATAATTTTTTTTCAGCAACATGCAGCAATGAATAGATAATTGCGTTACTTTGATTGCGGTGTCAGCAGATTTTTGCGGCAACGAATGGACATTTCAGTGGTCAAATAAATGTCTGATGTAGCATTTTTTACTTTTACTTGAATTAAAAAATATTTGCGTACAGTTTCATGACACTGAATTTCGCAGCAGACTAAGGTAAACAACATTGCTAAGAATCCATTAGATATAACTACAGAGTTTTCCGTTTGATAAAATATATTTCCTTTTGTTCAAAAGAATAACCCGGCAATACCCATATCAAACGCAAACGAACGTTTCCACCCCCATGGACAACCTAGAACAAACCTACTTCGGAATACATAGCGTCATTATCTTATTCCTTGTCATAAATGCGTGGATACAGTTGCTTGCCACCACAACCACTAAAATAACGTTCCCCCACAAAGTAAACAAGACAATTTAAAATGTTCCCTCTTCGTAATTAAGTTCGAAACGGCCGGTTGAAGTTCAAGTCTTGGTAAAATTGGAAAGCTACCTGATATGGTATCTCTGCTGTATCCTTCACAAAAATAATCGACATTTATCCTATTAAAATTTATGAGTCGAATGATGTCCTTTGAAAATTCCAGTCGAAAAGACAATTATTTTTTTCTTTTTTTGACAGAGCAGCAAGGATAGAACATAACAGAATTAAATAATTCAATAACTCATTTTGTGAGTTTTAGTTGACTATCCCGTCGCAGGAGACATGCAAATTTAATTTACAAATTCAATGAAATTTAAAGTTTATTAAATTGAATCAATCCAATCCAAGCTAAGCAAGATTAACTCGTAAAATGCGTAAGTTATTCGTTATCAATGAATTTTTTTGACAAATTAATAACCTTTAAAAGCAGGTAAATAGGTATGCATGATGGTAGGGATTTTAATTTCCTTTTTCTTCGGAAAAATAAAATGTTCACCAATATCTAAGCAAATTTTCACGGACAAGGGCTCGGAGAATTTAAATTCATAATCAAATTAATTAAAGGCTAATCAAATCTACAAAAAGGATTCCCATTCAGTATTTTATTCCTATTTTATTAAAGTGAAAAAAATTACAACATACTCTTTTACGAAATCCAATTAATCTAATTGCAGTTCAAGTGAAGGACCCATGAGTGGACATTCGTTTATAACTTTCCCTTCACTATTCGCAGAGTAGTCACCCAGACCCACCTGCCTATTGAATATTCAATGTCTCGTAAAAATGTGTACTCGTGAGAGTGGTTTTCGTTTTTGGGCTTTTTTTACCATTCGCTCCAGGATACTGCAGACGCGTGATGCATTTTCCTGCAACAACTTCCCGCATAAAGGAAGCCTGCACGTAGTTGGAGAATATAAAAAGAACTGCAAATTTTGTTTACGGGTAGACGGATCCATTCATACCCTGCTTATCTAAAATTTTCATGAATAACGCGAGAATTCCGCTAGTGGACGGTTTCTCAGCCCTCGTCTGTCCATCATCCTAAGGATCGTGGACAACGGCGCGAAAAAAATAATCCTTCCTCAATTGACACATTGAAACCCATTCATATGTATACATACTCGTACATGAACTGTGCATAGTGCGGAACAATCATTGTGCGCATATCAACTTTACGCCTGAAGGACTCAATCTTTAAACTCTGTCTGGTCTTGCCAACTCTCGCCAAAAAAAATTACAGCACACAAGAATAGAGACAGTAAAGTTTACCCCCTGTTATTCTATTCATACCTATTCGCCCTCATTGGTACAAAATGCCTGTCAGACTATAGAGAAGAGAACAATATCGGATGATAATATCCCGCGCGACCTTCAATTGTTTGCCAGGCGCTTATCCGCGCAGTTTTTCTGTGTAAACATTGCTGGAGCAAAAAGCAGAAAAAAAACAGATCCTTCTTCACAGTGACTCATGGGGATATTTCCGCTCTCTTGTTCCTGCTGCGAACTCCCCTTTGGTTTTTTGCGATGAAACACAAACAGCACAAGGACAGAAAGTAATAATGGATTTAAAAGGGGTATGACATTTGCCATGGCATCGCATAGAGCTCTAATTATACGGCAGAGATTGGGGACGAGCCTGCCAAAGGACAGATGATGTCGAGAGTTGGGGCCTAGCAGGGAATTCGAGACAATTGTGTCGTAGCTAATAACGATTAAGTGCACGCAAGTTTGTGAACAACATATGAGCGGACCCGGATAAGGCTCTTAGATGGGGTTGTCAGATAAGTAGGTAGTTAAGTGAATAGCAGCTAATGTTTATTCCGAGATAAAGGGTTAAATTCTATCAGATTCTCCCCTATCAATCGCAATGTTGGTGTTGAATTTGTGAGCTAAACCTTTTTGTTGAAATTCATCAGATACGATTGTGGTCACAGATTAATCAATGGAAATTGAAGGTGGATATTAAATTGCAATCCATACTTGGTTGGAGAAGTTTGAAGTCTTTTGAAATTCGCACACACATAAATGACAGGACTGTCACATTGAACCCTCTCTAACCTAATCCGAAATATGTTCAACTGCTTCTCCACCCACACTGTTCGTCGATCACATTGTGTTGTCATACAATCGTCGCACAGAGTTATTTGCGAGACTACTTGAATGTCTTCCTACGTTTATACTACTGTCGCAGCAATTTCATGGCGATGACGACGACCACTACATCGTTTACCTCTTGAAATTCTAATTTTGCACACAAAAGAAGTGCACCCCTAATGATTTCCATTGTCCCCCGACCCAAGTCAATTGTACTTTTTTCATCCCTTGTCAGTCTTGGACATTTAAGACTATAAGACGCTGAAGAATGGTACGCCCAATAGAAACCTTTTTAGTACCATGATAGTGTAATCGCCTTCGTGTCTTTATAGAAGAAATTTACTGGCAAGTAAATGGGCTTAGAATTCACTGAGGATTTTGTATCAAATGACTATCAATGTCAAGCAATTTCTAACACATTTTGGACACTTAGTTTTGGGTGCTTTTCTTATACCCAAATTTGGTATTGAACAGAAATCATATTAATACTGAATTCGATTTCTGCTCAGGTGAGCCTAGCGGCACATTAAACATTTTAAGCAGCCCCGAAATGGACATGCAAACCCGTGGGTTGGAACGACGAAACCCACCCTATACTAAATATCAAACAACAACCAACAACATGAGCGATTGGCCTCAATGACTAGGTTATCCTTAGCTGCAAACCGCCTTTCTGAGGTCGAACCCCACAGGCTCACCAGTCAGGATGCAGTAAAATGGGAGGGTTATGATCCCCATATAAGAAAATATATTTCAACTTTTTGAGAGCAAATCAACAAACATTGGTGTTCCACAGGAGACCGTTCTGTGAACCTTACTTTTTCTTTTATTTTATCAACGACTCAAGACTGGCTTTGCAATTAATTTCATGCGAATATAAGCCGCTTTTCACGTATCTTTAAGTAAATAAATGGCAACAAAATGAAGGTGGAATATACTGTACCGAGCAAAAAAAAAATGCAAACGTATGTACGAGGGCGGGTCAATAAGTCCGTGACTTTTTGAATTTCTGACCTCTTTACTGAAACGGCAACACTGCTCCTGTCAACAGGCATCTGTCAGTTGACTCCTGTCAAAATTTAAACTTGCTGCGTCAGTTAGTTTGTGTTTGACAGCTATTTTTATCAGACTACTCACTAATTTGAGGAGAAAATGGAAAAAAGTGAATTTCGTGTGCTTATTAAGCATTATTTCTTGCGAAAAAAAACCATTACCGAGACCAAGGCTAAGCTTGAAAAATACTATGGGGACTCTGCACCATCGATTTCATTGGTAAAAAAGTGGTTTACTGAATTTCGTTGTGGCCGTACAAGCACTGAAGATGCCGAACGTCCTGGACGCCCAGTTGAGGTCTCTACACCCGAAACAATCGAAAAAATTCACGATATGATGTTGGCCGACCGAAGATTGAAAGTGCGAGAGATTGTGGAAGCCGTAGGGATCTCATATGGCTCAGTGGTTTCAATTTTGAATGATCACTTGGGCATGAGAAAGCTTTCCGCAAGATGGGTGCCGCATTTGCTCACAGTCGACCACAAACGCAATCGTGTAACAACTTCACAGGAAGGTTTGGCGTTGTTTAATCGCAATATGGAGGAGTTTTTGCGCCGTTTTGTAACCGTGGACGAAACATGGATCCATAACAACACACCAGAGACCAAACAACAGTCAAAACAGTGGGTTTCTAAGGGTGAATCGGCGCCAAAGAAGGCCAAGGTGGGTTTGTCAGCCAATAAAGTTTTTTGGGATGCACGCGGGATAATCCACATTGACTACCTTCAAAAGGGAAGAACAATCAATGGGGAATATTATGCCAACTTATTGGACCGATTCAATGACGATTTGAAAAAAAACCGACCTCATTTGGCCAAGAAAAAAGTTCTTTTCCACCAAGACAATGCAAGGGTGCACACATGTGCAGTTGCCATGACAAAAATCCATGAATTGGGCTATGAATTGCTCCCTCTTCCACCCTTTTCTCCAGATTTGGCTCCGAGCGACTACTTCTTGTTCCCAAACCTGAAGAAATGGCTTGGTGGAAAAAGATTTGACTCCAATGATGAAAGTCATCTCGCAAATAAAGGCCTATTTTGAGGACCTCGACAAATCATTTTTTTTGGAAGGGATAAAAAAAATTGGAGAAGCGTTGGACAAAGTTTATAGAGCTCAAGGGAGACTACGTTGAAAAATAAAAAAAAAAAATTATCAAAAAATTTGTGTTTTATTCCAAAAGTCACGGACTTATTGACCCGCCCTCGTATCAACAGCAATAATATTGTTTTATTTCTTGTAACGGTAACCAATCGGTTTTTCCTTTTGGGATGTATATTCTCATTGTATGTACGCATGATTTTGGGCAACAGTTTGCAAATGTTCTTCAAGCTTATGTTGGCTATTTTGCAAATAGTGAAAAATTAAGCAATTTTGTGGGAGCAATAAAAATGCAAACGGAGAATAATCTTGCTAAGGCAAGTAAACAAAAAGATTTAGTTTTGTTAAAACAGCTTTAAATAAAAAGTACTTACGTACTACTTAGAAGCAATTATCGGATGAATCCAAGGAAGCAATAATTCGGTCTCATAACAACGGCAGACTCATGAAGGATATTGCTGCCGATTTCGGAGTTGCAACATCAACAATTTCGCGAATTGTAGCTCGATATCGGCAACGAGGGATTGTTAAATGCAAATTGGGTAGTGGACGTCCTCGCAAAACTACTCCTCGACAGGATCGACAAATGACATTGCAAATAAAGGTCGATCCTTTAAAGACTGCACAGGATTTTACAGACTATGTTAACAATCACTTAGAAATTGGCGTAGGAGTTCACACTGTAAGGCGACGATTACAGAAGTTCAAACTTTGTCAGACGCCCAGCAAAAAAACCGTTCATAGTGATGTGAACAAGAAGAAGAGGGTGGATTTTGCGAAACGTCATCTTCATTGCACAATCGAGCAATGGGCCCGGGTTTTATGGAGTGATGAGAGTAAATTTAATTTGTTTTCGTCAGATGGGATCCGTTATTTCCGAAGGCCTCTGAGACAAAGATACAGTCCTAGATATCAAGTTCCAACTATAAAACATGGACGAGGGTCAGTTATGGTGTGGGGTAGGCAGTTTACATGTTTATTCAATTCAATTCGTTCAATCCTAGGTTCATTTTCGCGTCAGGGGGTTGGCCAACTATATAAAATAAGTGGCCGTATGAACGCGCAAATGTATCAAGAAATATTGGAATGGAATTGGCTCCATGGTTCCTCATTTAAGATCCAATATGCCGGAAGGAAGGTTATTTCAACACGACAACGACCCAAAGTACACAAGCCGAAGCCGATTAGTCTCAAGCTTAAGAAAGAGAAAATGTAGAAGTTTTGGAGTGGCCGCTCCGATCTCCCGACCTCAACCCAAAAGAAAATTTATGGGATCTTGTAGATCGGGAAATAAGAAAGAAAAAAACATCTAACTGCACCGAGCTGATGGAACGAAATAAATCAGAATGGGAAAAGATATCACCGGGCCTATTAATTTCCCTAGTGGACTCAATGCCTTCACGATTACGCGCTGTTATTGCTCACAGAGGCTTTGCGACTAAATATTAGGTTAGTTTCTTAAATCTTAAATAATTTAATAATAAATAAAATTTTATAATATGTATATGAAAATAAGTGAATAAATATTTTAATTTTTTTTTTTTTTAAATATTTGCATTTTTTTTGCTCGGCTTAGATGGCGCATTTTCAAACAGTCCTAAGTGAAATACACTTTTTTTTTTAAATAAACAGTAGCTACTCAAGTTGTTTGTGCAAAATATCAGCACTTTGCAGTGTAAAAATATAAAAATATTTGATATAGAAGAACCGCACTTCGTCGGTTGCATTTTTTTTTTGTTCGGTACTGTAGAAGACATCCTCGACCGACCGGACCTGGTGAAATTTTGGCGTTTAAATTTAGCTTTTTTGTAAAACAACCTTGTAATCCGAATAGTTTCAAAGTCTGTGCATTACGAAAGTGAAGCATTAGAAAAGACAATGAGATAAATTCATTATTTGTTAATTGAAATAGGATGGTAAAACACAGTCGTGACTTTTGGTTGAGGTATGATGTTATGATCAGGATTAAAGGGATTATAACACACCCACTTTACTGTCATCCTAGGGTCGCATGGCATGGGATTCGATGGTCGGTCAGTATTTCGGCTTTATAGCCCAAATATTACTGTATGGTATAAATTGGTCAATCTTATTTAAGCAATTTTGGTAGTAGAAGCAATGATAGCCTGACAACAAAATTTGATCGCATTCGTCTAATACTAAACTCAACAGTTGACCGACTTTTCTACTGCAAATGTTCCTTCCTTCATCTTCAACGATTTATAAAGTTTGGCAAAACAAGACAAATAGTTAATTCTTCTTCTCTTCCATTAGAGAATAAATGGCGTCGAGGCTATTATCAGGATTAAGGGATTAGAACATTCCCACTTTACTGCATTCCTACTGGTCCGCCATTTCGACCTATCCAACGAATGTTGGCAGGCCTCCCGATTTCAGATCACTTCATCACTGAGACTATTCAAATGATGGATCTGTTGTATTTGTGTTTTCCAGGAGTTTTTTAGACCTGCCACGTTTTGAAGATTTCGAGATGTGCATTCTCCCATTATTGATTGTTATTTGATCGACCTTTTACGACACCGGGGATCTCCAGTCGTGTCAACCCACGGAATTGCAAACAGTCCGGGAAACCCATCAATAGATTTCTTAATTATGAAGCCCCACAATAAGAACTTAAAACCGCAAACATAAAAAAATCTCCTTACAAAGGCATCACAAAAAGTGCGCATCACCAAATGTCTAATAAAATTGAATTCAAAACCAAAAAGAAAAAAGGATTCATTTTTTATAGTCGCTTATAAAAGAAGTCCTCAATTGACGGCTATTTGTGGAGGCTTTAGTTTCGTCTACTTAAAGTCCGAAGAAGAATACAATTGCTTGGTTTCTTTTTCTCGAATTTTCAATTTCCTGTACGTGCTTCCATCTTAAATATCTGTTAACCATACCGAATTACCACCCAGCGTGGAGCTTCTCTTCAAGTACACATTTCTTCATCGACGTCTTCGTCTCTGACACTCTGACGCTAGTTAGATATTCATCACAAAAAGACGATTTCGTGGGATATTTATAACAAAAGGAAGGCAGTCTCCCATTCTCAACACCCTCTACATATTGGTCTTTCCCAATTCGAAGCATTTTGCGCGCTGTTTTATCTGTCATGCATTGTTCAGGTATTCAAAGCGTGTTTCAACAATGCTGCATCGCAAAGCAGCGTTTTCAATTTATATTCTATCGATTTCGATTTTATTGAAAAAGTATTAAGGTCTTGTTCCTGGCTCCTTCTCCATTGTTTGGGGTTCTTTTCTTGTTCGTCTGCTTGTGCCTGATAAAAGCTGTGTTTGCTGGTATTGGCTCTGTTAGCTGATAGAATGGAGGAAACTTAAGAACTTTGGTCGCGTCATGTAGCGTTTGCAAAATGTGTACACACTCGTAGCGCAGCATGAGATTCCTTATCGGTAATGAATTTGTCATGTCATGTCTCCTCTTAAACAATGGTTGTGGTGGATGGACACGACAAATGAAAGACGGCAGACGTGCTGCGAGAGTTGGGCTGAATGTGTAAACAATATTTTCACGTTAATGAAGTAAGAACGTTACTTTTTTGGCAATCAAAAAAAAAAAAAACAAATAAAATAAAAAAAAAATTGCTGTGTGTAGCAAGGAATTTGTTTGGTTGGGTAGTGATTATGAATGCGGAAGAGTCAAATGGAAATGGGAGTTTTATGACCTTTCCGTGATTGATTGGGATAAGGGGCTAAAAACGGCTTGGGAATGGAAGTATTTTTATTATTTGAACGGAAGGCCAAGATCAATTTGTGCAGTGTTTAACGAGCGAGTAACTTTTATTATGCTAGGAGCTCTAACCACAAACATTGCAGAAATCTAAATGGTTATAAAGTTGCAATATTGAAAGCTCAACACAATGGGGTCGTAGCTCAATTTAAACATGTTAGTTTAAGCAAATTCTCGATATATATATCCTTATGTTCCCTCTTCCCAAATTTGAGCACATTTTGTTTAATGATCCGGTGGAACATTGAAATTGCGAAAATGCGTGCATTTGGAATCGATGATACTCTTCTTCAATGGATTAGAAATTACCTTTCGGACCGTTCAATTCAAGTTGTTTTGGACGGATTCAAGTCTGCAACTCACCAAATAAATGCTGGTGTCCCCCAAGGCTCTGTTCTGTCCCCGACTCTCTTTCTCATTTTTATAAATGATCTACTGTCTGTTGCTTCTAATCCAATCCATTCATTTGCTGATGACAGTACCCTCAGCTTCTCATATTCGTTTCTTGGGTCACGCCCCTCATCTTCGGGTGTGGACCTGGAACGGCAACGTATGTTAAGCTCATTAAATTCCGATCTTAACAGCATAACTCAGTGGGGTAAAACCAATAGAGTGGAATTTAATGCTTCCAAAACTCAATGCTGTCTCCTGTCATTAAAGCAAAACGCACACACACTGCCATTATCTATGAATGGCACTTACATCGCTGAAACCGAAAGACTTTCCATTCTCGGTATGTGTGTTAATGACAACCTTCGTTGGAATGGCCACATATTCGTTGTCGCCAAGAACGCCGCGAAATGTCTAGGCTTCCTTAAGCGTTGTAAGAAATATTTCACCAGCCAGATCAGAAGGGTCTGGCTACAATTTATAAGGCGTTTATTCGCCCGAAACTCGAGTACAACGCTCATATCTGGTCCGGTGCACCAATAACTTATTTGGAGCTACTTGACAGGATCCAAAAACGCGCGATAAAACTCATTGGCGACCGAGACATCGCGAGATCGATTGACTCTCTTAGTCATCGTCGTAATGTCTCCTGCGTGTCGTTATTTTATCGTTATTTATACCATAAGTGCTCAAACGAAATAGCCAGTTGCATTCCTCCCCTTGAACATTTCAACCGCAATACCCGCCATGCAGGGAATGCTCATCAGTTGACCCTCAAGCCTGTGTTCGGACGTACAGTGAAGTTCAAAGAATCTTTCCTCAGCCGTACAACACGAATGTGGAATGCTCTTCCCCGCTCCATTTTTCCTACACATTGTAACCTACAGACATTCAAAACCAACGCGCATCGGCATCTCTCCTTTTCCTCTCACGCTAATTTCTTTAACGCCCGCGCTGTGTAGCTAATACATTATAAGGGTCCCAACAAATCCCTTTAGTGCGCGCTTATTATAACAAAAAAAAAAAAAAAAAAAAAAAAAAAAAAAAAAAAAAAATAGGTTTGAAAAATATTTGATACATTAACACTCTGCCGACGTCTGTACGTCTGCGGCATTCCTGTTGCCTCTCAACAGAAAAGACTGCAGACAGACTACTGGCGTTCTTACGGGCCATTTCGCTTTTGCCAAGCATCTCTGAGTGCTCCAGTGTAATAAGTCTCGCACTCCGACAGAAAAAAAAGACTGCCGCAGCGAAATCTATCGCCCAACATATGCGTAATGTTTCCTGCCTGTTGTTGTTCAATGATGAGTTGGTAAATGCAAGTACTGCTAAGTGTCAGATATGCTGATCGGGATAGAATACGCATACATATATAATGTATGTATTTTGCCTTCCCATTTTTAATTCTTCACGCCGAGGTACTGTAGCCCTCCCACTTTACTGCATCCCTACTGGTGCACACGTGGGGTTCGCCGGTTCGACCTCTTTTATCGCGAATTCGACACGTGCATGATTACATTAATGATTATTGTTTGATCTTGCTTTAACGAACCGGTGAGCTTCACTCATGTCAACCCAAGAAATTGCATGCACAATTGCGGGACATTTTCAAGATGATAAATATATCGCTAGGGTAAATTAAGTCTCTGCTTGTTCAGCGCTGTCGCGAGAAGCATAAGACGAATCACTGCTGGGTCCCTGGACATAGGGACATGTCCTGCAACGAGCGAGCTGGTGAACTGGCAAGGAAAGGTTATGCGATTGACAAAGAACAGACACTCCAGTCAGTTTAACCACTTTTCTATTATCTCAGAGAAAGGGGGGAATACAAGATCCGAACGAAAACCAACAACAGGTGGAATCAGTAACCACTTGTGACAAATCATGCAACAATGTGGCCAAAATATGATAGGAACCGGACCAACAAACTTTTGCGTTACGACAGACCATCGCTTTCTAAGTTGATTGGAACTCACGCCGGTCACAACTCGCTAAGGAACCACACAATGAACTAAATCTCAAGGATGACGATATTTGTAGAGGCTACGGTGGTGAGGAAACTCACGAGGATACACCTCACTTTCTCTGTCACTGCCCACACCTATGTCACCTGAGAAAAACAAACTAGAAAGACACTTCTTCCAAGAAATTAAGAACTGTCTGATGTCTCACTTTCGAATCTTTACAGGTGAATAAGGACATGCAAATTGCTGGACAATCTGGAGTGGGAAAAAAAAAAAAACCAAGGACTAAGGACCAAGGCCAGATAAACGAGGCCACCACTCCCATCAAAGGGATTTAAATGAAATTACACAGATAGTCTAAGCTAGAGCCTGAGAATGGACATCGGCTAATTTTCACCGTGGGAAAATGCTTCATCCGCTGTCCAGAGGCGGAGATCTAAGTTGATATCTAAGAAAAGTTGTAACTCTCGAATGCTTTCTAGCTCCTGGCTTTAGAATGACTCATCCAAATGAAATGGGATTTTTTTTTAATATAAAGTTCAATTATGTACAAAGATTTTAAGATATAAATCATCTTTTTAGGTTATCATGAAGTTGAACAATAAGCATTAAACTATAAATTTTATGCAATTCAAAAAAGTAAAATGTTCGATTGAAGCTAGATCGTTGGATTTTCCCCGCGTTCAGTGGAGGAAAATTTGTGTGTGTGTGCGGCACAAATCTGTTTCTCTACCTGTACCTTTTGTGCAATGTGCTTTTTCTTTCTTTTTTTTATGCACCTTTTGCAGTTTGTTTTTTTGTTTTTTTTATGGCGCATGGCCATGGGATTGAGAAAGATATGGTATGAAATGTAAATGAGATTGAGAGGGAGTCACACTCAGAGTATATCCATATAATGAGTAGGGGACACTCTCGAGGTTTTCTTTATCAGTTCTTATTAGCAAGTATTTTGTTTTAAATTTGAGAAGTGGCAGACTGGCGAAGCAAGGCGAGCACGGGACAGCTAGTAATTCATAATTCAAGCCCCTCCTTTCCTAAAAACCAATTTAAAAATGGAAACTCAGCTTCCTATCACGTATGTATGTATATCAGAAATACATCATCCTCCCCTTATACCTATTTTACACTTTACTTCCTAAAATTCGCAAGAAATCCTTTTTCCAGCCGCACGAGCAACTCAACTCCCTCCCCACTATAGCCGCTCTAACGAAATCTTTCACCTGAATTGATTTGAATACGAACATGTGCCCATTTATAGCAATTATTAAGGTGTGTTGAAAATCCAGGACTTTTCTAGGTACCCAAGTAAATCTTTTCAAATCAGCCGCAAGTTTTCGATAGGCTTTTCGCACTTTCTGCACCAGCCTCCATGAAATAACGGTTCTAATGGACTCCATAGAAGACGTTTTCCACTCTGATGGTTTTACACATAAAGAGAGTGGATTTTCCTCATCATGTCGCCTAACATCTTCGAGTAGGTACCCACAGTATGTATGCCAAGATGTGTGTCCTGGTTTATTCCTCCTCGAAATGCAAAAAAAAAAATCCTTCCTTCCCGCATATTTCCTTATTTATGTTCGTTAATGTATGTTATGAGCCTATAGATGCTCTGTGTACGGTTCTATAGGATACACAATTTATAGATTCTTTACTAAACTTGAAAGGATGTTGCCAAATCGATTTCACATTCTTTTAACCGCATGTTTAAGACACATTTCTCCTTAAACAAAGAAGAAAAAAATACCCATACGGAATACTTCCGTATTCCTTCTTGTCGATACCCGTACTTTCTCAATATACAAGCACGTCACAAACAGCAAGTGAAAATAAAAATATCACTGCAGCAGTTTGGCTGTTGTTTTAAATACAAACAAACATAAAACATATCTATACACACCCAGTGGCTGGGTTGGCAGTGTCATTTGAAATATTTTATTCAGTGAACAACATTTTTTGTGAGCTTTTATTTTTCCTTTTTATTACAGAATTGAGAGTTGAAAATTGAAATTTAACTGTGGTCTGGGAATGATTACACACACGTGAAATTGAATAATATACAAATAAGAATGTTTTATTTTCAATCGAGTGCGAAAGGAAGTCTGTCCTGTGGAGAATACTGAAACTGATTTGTTGGTGGTTTTCGTTTCCCACAAAGTTGTCTGGATGTGCTCATAAATCTATGAAATGCTAGTGTATCTGATAGACGGATTTGCCTTTAGGGAATATGTGAATGGATTTCTCAATTTTTTAGTTTCGTTTTTTAATTTTAATATGAAGAGAAATGCTTTTCAAAAATGTCGGATGGGATGATTGTGTCTAGGTAGAAGTGGTTGAGGTCAGGACCTTGAGAGGTAATTGAAAATGGATGGTCGTGTGCATATAAATTTCAATTCAACTGTGATTTATTTGATGATAAGTTATGCACAAGTTATTGTGGAGTTGCTTTTCAAAAGAAAGTAGTTCCTGCCTCATTGGATGGTTAGCGAGTGAATAAAATCTACTTATGAGAAGAAAAGATTCGCTCAGACAAATTGCATTTGAGGATGCGGATGTAAGCCTAGGCAGAAGTCATTTCCTTGGGGGTGACTTGGAAAGGTTATTGAAACGACGAATATTTTGAATAATTTAGTCATTTATATTTACTTTTTCGAGTAGAGATAAATACGAGCCAACAAAAGAAAAGAAAAAACAAGGTCGCTACCCAAAGAAACAGAAGGAACTTGCTCGACAGAACGATAGACAAATATCTCCACTAAATCTGCAATCGTAAATAGATCTTCTTCCTCCTTTACGGCAAGGCTATAATCAGGATTAAAAGGGTAACAACCCTACCACTTTACTGCATCCCTACTCTTCTGCCTGCAGGGTTCCCCGATTCGACCTCAAAGATAATTGAAAGGCCTTCCGGACTCGGATCGCTTCATCACGGTGTCTTGTAAAAACGCCGATATTTTTTCGTTCGACCTTATTTCGCTTTGACAAAGTGCAGTGAAGTCCGTCACTGCAGGGGACTTTAATCGTAAAGATATAATCGATGGCTTAAGCCACAACACAGAAATCTCACAGAACGCGTGAAACATCACATCTAAACCTTCTATGACATTCAAGAATTATCGGATAAGTCACTAAGCTTTTAGGTTTCTGAAGAATTCAGAACAGTTTTCGATACACCTAGCTACCTACGCGGGTGTGCATTGGTTGTCAGAGTGAAACCTTGTTTGCTACATTAGAATAAAATTTGAGTGGCGGATGGAGAAATCTTCGGCCCAGGATATTGTGACTATGGGCCGATTCGACATCTGTTATTTTAAAACATACTGATTCGGCGAAGATGCTTTAGAAAACCTTCTTCGCTGGCGCATTACTGTCCATTTGTTCGATGTTTCCGAGTCAATGTAGGCGACATGGTTATGCTTTTCGTGGTTGTATCTTTTGCTCCATTTGCCACTCACATTTTTTGTTCAAAAAACCCAATATTAGCTCTCCTCCTTTCTGCTTATCGTCCAGCACTCGGCGCCGTAAAGCAGAACTGGCAGTTTTGCTGGCTTTAAACCCATTTAATTCTTCTTCGGATATCCACTAAGGTGTCATTTGTGGAGTTGATATTTACTCCGATGTAGGCGTCCTAGCCGATGGACAGATGTTTGTTTATAGACTGAAGAAGTCGTATAATAGCGCATTTCCTAACCGAAATCCAGTGTTTCCGTACTGCACATTGCACCTCATCACCACAGGGATACAGTAAGGTTCGAGGATAGCAATGCCTCCAGTAGAAATCATAACTTTATCGATTAAGAAAAAACAAATTGGTAGGTAGGTGTTTGACAATGCCTGTTTTAATAAATAAATTATTTTCTCCGAAACCTGCGTCATGGGGTGCCTACTTACCAAAGACACGTGTCACAAATATTCTTTGCTTTTAAGACGAACATATAAGATACTAGCTGACCCATGCTCGCCTTGCTTCACCAGTCTGCCACTTCTCAAATTTAAAACAAAATTCTTGCTAATAAGAACTGATAAAGAAAATGTCGAGAGTGTCCCTACTCATTATATGGATATACTCTGAGTGTGACTCCCTCTCAATCTCATTTACATTTCTTACCATATCTTTTTCAATCCCATGGCCATGCGCCATAAAAAAAAACAACACAAACTGCAAAAGGTGCATAAAAAAAGAAAGAAAAAGCACATTGCACAAAAGGTACAGATAGAGAAACAGATTTGTACCGCACACACACACAAATTTTTCTCCACTGAACGGTGGGAAAATCCAACGATCTAGCTTCAATCGAACATTTTACTTTTTTGAATTGTATAAAATTTATAGTTTAATGCTTATTGTTCAACTTCATGATAACCTACAAAGATGATTTATATCTTAAAATCTTTGTACATAATTGAACTTTATATTAAAAAAAAAAAATCATATTTCATTTGGATGAGTCATTCCAAAGCCAGGAGCTAGAAAGCATTCGAGAGTTACAACTTTTCTTAGATATCAGCTTGGACAGCGGATGAAGCATTTTCCAGCGGTAAAAAGTAGCCTATGTCCATTCTCAGGCTCTAGACTATCTGTGTACCAAATTTCATTTAAATCGATTCAGTAGTTTTGGCGTTAAAGCGAAACAGACAGACAGACAGAGTTACTTTCGCATTTATAATATTAGTATGGATAACCAACGGAAATCGTAATAAATCTATGACAACCAACCAGGTTTGTTCCAAAGACTACGTTAATTTATATTTATTACCATAACAAATAGTCAAAGACACTTTTCCCTATATCTAATCTCGCAGGATATAATAATTGTAAAATGTACCTCTGCAGCAGTATCACAAATTTGAATCTCCTCAGTTATATGCAATAACAACATAAAGACCCCAAAAACAGAAACAAGTATATCTATAGTCTTCCTGGAACCATGGTTTTTAATTAAATTCCATAGCTTCCCCATAAAATCTAGTTTACATAGAACAAATCTTTGCCATTCTAATAGTGGGATGTGCCTCACTATTATACCACACATCGACGAGGTTGCTTAAGTTTCTCCTAACAAAATGAACAAACAAATTTCTAATCTTCTCCAACATATGGGTCCCGAACCTGATAACCATACCGGCACATTGACAACCGACTCTTACACACTGAGAAAGAGACATTTTGCAGCATATTAAGTCCGTTTAAGTAGTCCTTTCGGAAAAGTCCGCATGTAGTATAATACAAAAACACCCTTCAGACCATAAAATCACCATGCAACGTTCCTTTTTATTCATCACCACCTCTGCGCTATTAAATATGAATGTGCGTCTATTTAGCAAACACAAGATGCCACAGAGACTACTCCGTGTAAGAGACAACTTTATTTGTGCACACAGAAATTGCCATATAAAAGTGACATACAATACAAAAAGAGGACGACACCGTACGTGTAGTGTATGTAGATAGTTCAAAACGACGACGAGGATGATGACGACTTTTATGAATTTCGCCAAATGGAATTGCGATATAATATCACCTCAATGTATCTCTCGTTTTGTGCGGCGCTCATGTGTATAGTTGGGATATAAGGATAAAAATAATGACATGCTTGCGCTATGAACTTGGCACAGGCCAACTTGACTCCCGGTGAAAGCACCATAAAAGCGAACAGCAATGGAGAAATTTAGCCTTCACCTTGCAATGGTACGAGTATGACATTAATAGCAGCAGTAAAAAAAAGAAGAAAAATGTAATAGAGGCGAACCGCTCCCATAATGAAATATTTTGGGCAATAAAATAAGAACAAGTTTCAAGTTTTCCCAGAAGCAGCAGAGGCGGTGATAAATTATTTTTACACAAAAAAAGTCATCATTCAGATGCTATTACTCGTAATAAAAAAATACCGTGGTGAGTCCCTAAATATCGCCACTTAAATGGGGGTACATTGACTTTGGTATGAGCGAGAGGATCATCGAGCGGTAAAGTGTCGCAGTAAGGGTTCATAATCCTAGTATGAGGACAAAAGGATATTTTCTGATTGAACTTTTATGCCTTTATAAGGATTTTTATTCAATAAAACAGTGAGGGTAAATAGAGACATGAAATGGTTGTTAATGAGCCTTAAAGTGGGTATTTACCCTTCCTCTTTGTTTTTGGTTTGCAAAAGGTTTTCCAGAGACTGAAGCGAATGCGTGCTTTTCTAATTATTTATTTAAATAAATCCGGGTTCCAGTCAGGCAATCTATAGAATGTTTAGGCAATGTATACAAAATTATTTCATAGCGGCCAGGCGCTTTAGGCATTCTATCTATATACAGACGTCACCTATTTTGTTACGTTTGCTTACACGAACGTTTCAAGCCTATTGTGGTGTTTGTGCGCACTTTCATTCTTGAGATATTGTGTGTTCAATGTTTTATTCAAATAACTCTTATTTAATTTTTTTGTTTTTTTTTTTGTGAATCGGACATTGGAAAGTTGCTTTTCCCACATTGATAACAATCGGTGTGAAAGTGAATGAAAATTGATTCTATCGAAGTTGTTTACTTTCGACGGGCGGTAGCAGCTAGTAGAATATAAATAAGAGTTAATTTTCAGAAATATTTATATCTATATATTTTTATCGCTGACGTACAGCAGACACTGGCAGTATTTCATCGCCATCGTAATGTAATTTCTGAAAATTATAAAGACCAGTGGACCTAAATTACTTCCTTGAGGGACCCCAGAATGGGGATTTTGGTTTATCGGTTATTTTTTACCCCCGGTTTAAACGGACGTTTTTAACCGGATTCCTATAAAATAAACATAGGCACGGGCTACAGTCCGCTTGGGCGAACTGTTGGATACCCTATTCTTATTCCCATCACTCATAAGTGAGCGTGACAAAAGTCTAAGTATGGTTGAATTGTTAAGAACGCTCTACATATTCTGTTATATAACATTTCAATAAAATAGTTTTATTTAATTGTGGGCGTGTCAGTAGGGGATTTAAAAAAAATTAACACATGAGCATAAAGGGCCCCTAGAGAGTATATATTATAAATTTCAGCTCCCTAGCTCAAATTTTGGTTTTTCAATAAAATTGTTTTATTTAATTGTGTGCGGATTTTGAAAATTTTATATCCTGAGCAGTTTTAGGAGTCATAGATCATATATAAAAAATTTCAGCTTTCTAGCTCAAAATTCGATTTTTTCCAAAATTTTGTTTTTTTGAGTTTGTGGGCGGATTTCAAAAATTCGTAAACTTGATTATTTCGGGACCCTAGAGAGTATATGGTAAAAATTTCAGCTCTCTAGGCCCAGTTTAAAGGCCTAATTTTTGCCGACGGACGGACGGACGGACGGACATCGCTAGATCGACATTACTATCGATGCTGACCATAAATATAGTAACTCTTAGGGGTCTACGGGCAATATTAAGGTATGTTACAAACTATGCGTCAAAATTAATATATGTACCCTTAGAATAGGGTATAAAAATGTTTGTCGTGCCTCCCCCCTTTTTAAGTTACTTTAAGCAAATCGAGTCATGCACCTCATTGGAACTGAACTTTATGAAATAATTCCACACTGATGATTGCAGATGTGCCATACTTCGACAACTAATTTTAATTTTAATGAATTGAGCAAACAGTTGAGCAAACATCAAAAACAAAAATAACAGCAATAAGAAAAGAATAGAAGAACAAGTAACCAAGAATAGAGAAGAGAATTAGTAAAGGATGGGAAAAGGAAAACGTTTTAACAAAGTGTATGTACCTATTCGACGTCCAAAAAGCAAACATTTTAAGGAAGTGTTTGTAGTTTCCATGCAATTTCACCTTTCATCACTAGCTAAAGACCTAGTAGGTTTACAGAGAAGGTGGAAGCGGTCGAAAACGTTGCGAATAAACGTGACACGAGCGAGAAGAACAGGTCGTGAAAGAACGAAAATATTTATACGGAGGAGATTTCAGTGGGGTGTGCATTTTTGCTGGAGTGAAATTGACCGGTTTTTTACCCGGTTGTTCGATTTAAAAAAGGTGTATTTAACCGAGAAAAAAGTAGCGGAAAAAAACCGCTCAATATAAATTTAATCACCCGATTTTTACCATCCCTACCACAGAAGAACATTTTAACGACTGGACATACATTCAAAATGTGTTATTTTTGGGCAAAATATAACTTAAGATCTTCGAATGAAAAAGTTCATGCTTTTCAGAAGTCTTGCATGACTCAGTGGATCAAATGCTTTAGCAAAGTCCATATAAACTGCGCCAACTTGGCAATTATAGGAAAGCGAGCTGAGCTTCTGACAATAAATCTTTTGTGAAAAACTCAATATGGTTTCAAACTATGCGATCGAAAAGTTTAGGAATTAATTCGACAACTTATTAAGCCGACAACTTACAAATTCCCCTATAGTTCGAGACAATATTTTTAGCGCCTAATGTACCTATTAAACTGCCTATCGAATAACTATTAAACCCTGATGTAGAGGAAACCGATACACAAGAACTAGAAAACAAATCAAATGTCGAGTTTTTATTATAGTTTTTAGTATTTTTTTAAAAACAGCATTTGGAGTACGCAAGTTCTGACAAATTGTGTTCACGATGTCGTTATAGACACTCTTTAATGCACGTTGTAATTCGACTTCGAAAACTTATAACTAATTTAAAGAAACTACAAATGCTGTGCTATAAGAAACAAGTCGATTCAAACAGGCGCAGGAGTAGAGAAATTATACTTTGATAGTTTTAAGCTCCTTAATATATGTTTGATGCTTCAAATTCCAATGATCAACAAGCTCTTTGAATCATCTTAGAATTGTTTTTTTTTTTTAAAGTGCGCTCGTTCAAAAATCTTCAAACTTGTTCCCAATAATTCCGAAAGAAATGCAAGGAATCCAGGAAAACAATTTCCCTCCCATCTGCCTGATTCACGAAAAAAACACGCCAAGACAAATGAGTAACCTATAAGCAATCACAAAGCCCCCATCCAGTGCCACAGCAACACACGCAAGAAAAGGAGTCCATGTCCATACTTTCTCTATTCCCGTTTAAAAATACCCTTCTGCTGCCAACGCACATTCGTATAAACTCTGATTTGATTTGGTCGTAAATTACCTACATGCGAAAGACCATCGGCACGTGACACATACACAGTTGACAACGGAGACTAATTAGTTCAAGAAGATGACAAGATACAAGAAGCCATCGTCAAACCCTTGATAATGACCATCACGCTTTAAATTAATTAAAACAAAAATCGGTTCATTGACCGTCAGTAGTAGATACCGCATTGACAAAACTTATTGGGTCAACCCAACATATGGTTTTAGGTATTGATGTTTTTGCGCTTCGCCATGCAGAACCATATTTGTGTGCCTACAGACGCAAAAGGGCTTCTGCTTGAGTGATTCGATTTTTTTGGCCACAAAACTGGAAGATGAATAAGGTTAAAAATGAAGCTATCTTTATCTGTCAAAATAGCGTCCAATGACCACTTGTTTGTGTCGACTAAAAATAAACGCCGCAACCACCACTCAAAGGTTGAACAAGTGCAACTGGCGTTTCAACACGCTGACTGTGTTTTTCTAATAGGCTAGGGATTCACTTGTTTTTTTCTTCCTCTATTTTCTTAGGGGTGTGAGTTTGTTTTCGTTGTGAGATAAGACCGAGAATATTTAAAAGGCAATTAATAATGTTGACGACATTTTTCTGTGCGAGGGCGACATGCTTCTTTTCTTCTTGTTTATTGTTTATTCTGTAACTTTTTGACTGGAATATGTTTTCCTTATGCCGACAACGGTGAAAAGCCATGGTTAATCATTATAAGAGAGAAATGGATACTTGAATGCCAACATTTTGTTGGACACCAAGCGTGTTGGAGAAGTATACCAACATAGGAGACATGGTTTCCTAGACAACCCGAATGCTTATCCGACGAAAGGGTATGAAAACAAAACAATTACGCAACTGATTAATGGAAATGCATATTAATGATGTTCCTCGGTCACATTGAATAACCTTTTATGAATTGATTTATGCAGAGAATGGTGCGTACCCGTCTTTTGTTTCATTAACACAAAAGCAGGGTCCGTCCTCGTTCCTCCCCATCGGTGTTTACTTTATCCAGGTCACAGCAGGTATTTACCACATAGAAATCCGTGCGGGTGGTCGTGCTTCGGTGGTAATGTATTCAGCTGTGAGATGATACTAACAATCCTTATAAGGCCAATATTTTTGGGATTGCTGTGAATGGGTAATTAGATCTTACAGTGAAACTTGAATTATCAATATACAAACAGATAATTCGCATAGGTACCTACTCGTCTAACTTTACACAGGATAGCCATTCCCAGTAGGGTACTCATTACAACAGGAATTATTTCATGGCTTACATGTTAAACATCGCTCCCTCCGTGCCCAAATTTAACACGGCGATGTCATAGGAAGGAAGCGCTTGCCATCTGGCTTCCTTATACGGGTCTTTTTCAGGGGTTACCAAGAAGCCTGACTAAACAAAGTGGTGATGTTGGAATTTTAAAACAAGAGCCATTGCAAAGTACTAATGACATTGATGCTCAACTTTTACAAGTGGTTAGAATTTTAATTTGTTCGCTTCCTAGGCATGATTTTGCGAAGGCCTTGATTTTTCCAAGATTTTCATTGATGAATTAAGGTCATACACAAAAGATTCCCTACTGGTTTGAAGCATTAAAATAAATACATACAAATATCGAGTGCTACATAAATCTATTTGTTTCTCATTCAGTGTTGAGAAAATAATTATTGTTTAAATTACGTCAACAAACTGTAGCGTACAATGTCAGCTTTGTAGCTCTTCTTCGCTCAATGTCATACTGTGGTGTTGAGGAAGTCAATGACTTTTTGACAAGTCATTTGGAGCCACTGTATGGAGGTCATTAATCAGCTACTGTTCAAGTATCCAACCCATTATGACATGCCACTTTTCCTTGAAATCTTTTTTTTATTTTGATGTATATTAAGCAGCGCAACATAGCTTAAAATAACAGCTCCCTTTCCTTTTACAAGTCATGGAGAATTTTCTACACAAAAAAAATGCCCCTTTAAACTTTGTCCCAAGTTTTCATAATATCAGGGAAGTCTTACGGAACATTTACATAACGTGCGAACCTCCAGATGTCAGCTGGCGCAATTCTTCGTCCCCTTAGCAAAGTTTAAAACAAACAACCTAACTACCACAACTTATAAAATCCTATTTTCAACATGAAAAACGCTCCAAATTACATACACATCAAAAAGTATCTCAATTTCAAGATTAGCTGTTGAAAAGTATGGGTAAAATTTAGATATGAAAGCAAAACACCTTAACAGCGTTAAACGCAAGTCAGCGTCAGAAAGAAAAAAATGGAAATAAATAGTCCAAGTCACTCGGAAAAGGAACAGAGGGAAAATAATGCAAACTAGAGAGAGGGATAGTAAATTTGCCTCCATAGTCTGGAGCAACAAAATGAAGAAAATCAAACGAAACCCAAACGTAAACAATGTTGATGGGCAATTCTGTGGAAATTACCATAAATCCTTCGGCACCGAATAACGTGGTATAAACCAAGCAATTTTCTGTTGCACGAAAGTGATTCTCGTCCTCTTTTCGAGGACAACACAATGTGCTCGAAAGACAAATTAATAAACCCAAAGAGAACCTGATACGATGATTTATGTCCCTTCCAACGCCATAACCCTTGTCGTATGTTCTAATTGGACATCCTGCGCTGCTGTACCACCTTCTCTGGGACACCGAAACGGAGATTTTATTAGATACCTATCTCGTCTTAAACAAATTGTTCTTCGTATATTTTACGCGCACAAAGATAGACCGGAGCTAGTCCCCACCTAAACCCCATGGTGTTTTCCCTTTCTAGTCCCCAAAATAAACATTTGTTGTTGCATTCCCCCTATTTTCCCTATTGTATTGCAATAAGTAAATGAGATAACATTCCGTGATCGATTAACGACTTTTACTAAATGTTTTGTTCAATTTTGTTTCCTTTTTTTTATAACGCAATGGACGTCAAGTTTATTTATGGATCCAAGCTTGCTGAGGTTCGAGGGGTGACAACAAAGAAACAAACGACTTTTATAATTTGATAATAAATAGCCCTGGCGATCCTAGGGATCGATCTATTATTACAATTTGTTGTGTGTAATTTTTTTATTGACTCCCAATTCCCATCGATTGATGGAGTGAGTAAGAAGAGGCGTATCACATTGAATTATTGCAGATCATATTATCTGGATGATAATTCTATGTTGAAATGTCACCGATAAGACGGCTATGACAGGTGTGGTGTAATTTACAAACAATGTGTGACTTTTCGAACTCTGAAGTGACTTTGAATCGAATCTTTTTGTATGTAATGATGATGTCATAATAGTTGTTGGATAGTTTTTTTTCTTTTATATTTATATGTACTTCACGGAATCAATTTGTATCTCCCAACAATGATAGATGCCGATGGATTCATTTTTCTATTCATTGGTATTTGCTTTCTTTTCTGTTGAAGTAAATTTCGTTTAGGGTTTTCTAACTGGAGAATTTCTCTGGTCATTGAGAACCGTTTGTTGATGGTAATTTATGTGTTTTTTTTCTCTCGCTCTCTTGGCAGATGTGTGTTTTTTAAAAGATCCTTTGAAGTAGAAGGGAGCTTGGGATTCACATGGAAACGCAGAATTTCGGACTTGCAAAGTGATTTTGGGTGAAGAAATTGGTGGAATGTCTTGAATTTTAATTGAATTTATTTTTATATCCATTTAGAAATATTTGTACCAACAATTGGAATAAATGGATGAATAGATATTTTGGAGTTTAAAGTTAAACGGCGTCAGATAAGGTTTTTTTTTATTAAATAGCCTTTGTATGACAGCCTGTATCGAAGAGTTTACTATTCTCCTCCGTTATGAAGGCTTTGTAGGTATATATTTAGTGGCAGAGTTTCTCTACTCTGTTGGTGAACATACTTTCTTGTCAAAAATAATTCGACTTAACCAACATATTGCCGGACATTCAATGGGAATGCGTTCGGAGGATTCATCCTCCTCCAGACAGATATTCTCAATCTGAGCAAACACTTTATTTGTTCCGATTATTCTTTAGCTTCCCTCATCACGTATAAGATTTTCCTGGAACAGAAATAAGCCCTGATTAATCTTTTGGATTGTCTGTTTATCAGGCCTACAGATGAAGTGGACCAAGCCAGAATGCTTGAAGTGTTGCGTGTCTATCTGAGAAGATGTGTACTCTTGTTCAAGTCCCCAATACCCATTTCAAAGTTTAGCCTGCAGATTTTAATGGCATAAACTTCTTGCTGGAACAAGAAGTTCCAAAATTGGGGACTTATTTCATACTTCAAATTGGGGGGTTATTTCATAGTGAAATAAGTCCCCAAATTTATAAAATAAAACCTCGCACCTACTCCAAATCAATTCACAGTGAAATTATTCCCCAACTTTGGGGAGTTATTTCATTTTCCATTTGGGGGATTATTTCATTGGGGGGTTATTTTCCAGAGCCATGAAATAAGTCCCAAAATTTGGGGACTCAAAGTGCAATAAGGCCAAGTGCTAAAATAAAACCTCGCACCGACTCCAAACCAAACAGTGACCCCAAGCAGGGGGTTGCAGGGGGCATCATGCCCCCATACGAATTGCACTGTTTATGGGATCCCAAGCATGCCCCCCATATGCATTGCACTGTGTATGGGGGCATGTTGCCCCCCCCCCCCCCCCCCCCCCTGCAACCGCCCTGTTTGGGGTCACTGTTTGATTTAAAATAGGTGCGAGGTTTTATTTTAGCACTTAGCCTTATTGCACTTTGGGTAAATGAATTCGTATGGCCTTATTTCACTTTCAGAAAGCTATAGTGAGTCATAACACCTTGAACACTTGAAATCCATTTTGGGGAATTATTTCATACTTATTTGGGGACTTATTTCATACCATTTTGGGGACATATTTCATCTTCCATTTGGGGATTTATTTCATTTTTCATTTGGAGGGTTATTTCATCGGGGGGTTATATCCTGGAGCCGATGGTTAATGTCTTC
This sequence comes from Portevinia maculata, assembly GCA_949715645.1. Taxonomy (NCBI): domain Eukaryota; kingdom Metazoa; phylum Arthropoda; class Insecta; order Diptera; family Syrphidae; genus Portevinia; species Portevinia maculata. The sequence goes on along the minus strand of OX454528.1, from coordinate 3,594,957 downwards.
ATCACAGGTTGCTTCGCTTTTGATCATAGATCCCAGATATTTGAAATTTTTGCACTTGCGAATCACTTCCATTCCAGGCGCACATTTGACATCTCGAAACTCTTGACATGAATGGAGATCACGGGTGTCGTAAAAAGACGACCAAACAATAACCAATAACAGGAGAACGCACGAGTTGAAATGGTAAACAAATAGGCAGGCGGTAAAACTCCTGGATCACATAAATGCAATAACACCAGAATTTGATTGGTCTCAGTAAAAAAAAAATCATCCGAAACCGAGAGGTCTGCCGATGTATATTGAGGTCAAACTGGAGAAGCGCACAATCAGACCAGTTCTGATGCAGTAAAGTGGGAGGGTTATTGTTCCTTTAATTCTGACCGAAACTTCGCCGTCAAGGAAGAAGTACATGAGGAAATGATTACGAGCATATTATACATCTCGAAGCTGCTAAATAAATTAGCCTTGAACTTAACCGGTTGGGTCATAACTAAGGCATAACTACAATCAACTAAAATTCCGACTGACTCTAGAGTCTCAAAAGTGATACCACGCTGACATCAAACGAGTATATGTATAAATTTCATCAAACGAAATCTATGCCTCCCAAACTCAACTTCAGTCTTTCGACATAAATCCGAGTTTCGTTACTTCCAGATGTTCCTAGCAACGTTCCCACACGAGGAATAAAAAGAAGTGTCCCATATAGAATAGGCATTCTCCCATTCGCTCATTTACTAATGACTTCTATTCCAAAACAATTTAAAACATTATTCACTTTCGAATTTATTTTATTTTCGATTGCGTCAGGCTCCATACAACGAACTAAACAGAGTCTCTAAATACCCCATTTGAACTTCAAGTCACGGAATTGTTACCCTCTAAAAAAAAAACTCATATTAAATTCTTAATTTCGAAATAACTCAGCGGACGGCTCCTCGCGTTAATAATTCCATCCTCATTGGCATTTTTCCGAATGTATATTCATCGCTGCCGTGCCACCACTCCTCCAACGAATCTCTTCCGCCACCCGGCAATTATTCTATTAATCGACATATATTGCCTAGGTGGGGGAGGGAGGAATGAAAAGAGACTTTAATTGCCAGGAAAAGTCAACCTACACGACGACGACGCGATGCACTCGGTCAGAGTCTCCTCTCCACTCATCACGTTATCCCTGTTTCCCTCTTCTTCGCCTGATGACAGAAGACAAATTATGAGAATTGACAATTACTTCTGACGTTTTTCTGCAAATTGATGATAAGACGAAAAAGACAACGACAAATCAGCTTAGCCTACATTGAGCTCGCGAAAAGAATAAAAAAACACAAATGAAAAAGCAGAATTAAATGTCCAAGTCGCGCAATTAAGATGCTGTGCGCGTGTGCCAGCGCACAAATGCATCGGGTTTGTAAATGGGACGTCAGCGCACTTTTCGCAGATAAGTGGATGTGTATTGAATGGCGGTGGAAATCTTGACATTAATGACCCTCAACAGTGGTCTGTGTTCTTAGAGACGACACTAAGTATCCATAAAATGTTTCTCAAATGCAAATGAGTGATACTTTGACACCTTTCTCTAGGAGGTATGTCAGCTGTCAACAAGTGTGACCTCAAATTCCACTTGAGATAATGACTCGCGTGTGGCACAACTCAAAACAACACATTTATACTCCCCAATTAAAATTAAAGATATCGCTCACTTCAGAGCCCTCGTAAGCGGAAGCCAAGCCAATGTGTCAAAAGAGCATGTGCACTCGTCAAAGTACCCACTTTCATTTTGATGTGTTGGCAATGGAACAAAATTCAAACCACGAAGAAGTATCAACGAGAGCCCACCAGAGTAGCTTGGCCACTTCAGAGTTTTTATTATTTTCTTTTCTTCTTTATTTGCCAGCACATGGCGGCTATGCTTGGTGGCAAACGACAATGACAGGAGAAATTCTCTCCAAAAATAAAAACTCTCCATGTATGCAATTGTCATTCGCTGGGGGAAAACAATAAACACAGATGCCCGCAGGAAAAAAGAAACCCTACAGGATGTTAAATGTAGAAAAAGGAAGAAGAATAACAAGAAAGAAAAAAACTCGTCCGTTTTATTTGCGGAACAGTATCAAGTTCAAACAATGACGTTACAATTTTAAACTTCAAGCTCGAAGGGACGCCATAAACACATTCGGGAGCAAAAGAAGGTGCTGAATATTTAAAATTTGATATGTAAATGAAAAAAACATTTGTCAGAAGTGGGATTTGAACCCACGCCCTCAGAGAGGACCAGAACGCTCAGCCACCCACTGTGAGTGGATAAGATTTTCTCTTGAGTCTGGCGCCTTAGACCGCTCGGCCATCCTGACACGTTCAAAGAGCTGCCACATCAGCAGATTTATTTTAAGATAAAATCGGATGATAATCAATCTGTGACACTTATGAAGCGCAAATGACATAAGCCGAAATCAATTTATACTTCATAGAAAAATGTCATTTGGAAAATGGTCGAAAGTACCGACATGCATATTATTATTTGATGTGTCCGTAACTGACAGGCTAACTAAAGCTCATGTCAGGCAAAATATTAAACGCCAAATGTTAACGCCGTTGAATTCATTTGTGATTCGTTTAATAAAGTTTTGCATATCAATTTGACACCTTTTGCTGATGTCATCGTGACACTTTGGTTTAACCCTTTCATTTGCATCTTCATCTGCTAAAAGTCTCTCATGTGGAAAGTAATGAAATAATTTTCACATCATTCACATTCCACCTCATAAATGGGCAAACAAAAAATGAAATCCATAATTCCTTGTTATCCGGTCGCGTTAACAAGTATAAAAAGAAGAATGCAGAACATTTTTGACTGCCGCAAGGGTTGATGAAATTATGTTTGATGAAAGAAACATGCCAGAGGGTGGTGGTGTTGTTGAGTACGTACTTATTAGAGGTGGCACTTTGATTACTCATTTTATTCAGCTTTCCTTGCTTTATTACAATTTTACAACGAAATTTTGTTTTTTCTTTGCCAAATCGGTCCATTTGGTTTGCTATTTTTACGAACGCCTGCCATACTAACTTTTACACCCTATACAAACACTCTTCATATACACAAGTGGGTATAGAAGAAGTCTTTCTCGCTTGAACTTGAGAGACAGAGAGAATGAGTACACAGTGGATTTTGTCTGTAATCGATTATGATGTCATGGACTAAGGGGGGAAAATATAATTATGAGATTTGTATTATACGGACCGTGATTCATTTCAGATTTGACAGGGAGGCCATGTTGTATTATCAGATTGGGAGATTTTTTTCAGCTGATACGTTTTAATAGTTAAAATTAATTTGTCACTGTTTTAAAGATGCATAAATAAAAGATTGAAACGTCAATGTGACAGCTGTCAAACTTTTTCCTTTGACGCACAAATACGAGACTTTTGAAACATTTTTTTTTTAAAGACAATTTAAATGTCATTTTCCAGTTGTATAAGATGACAGCAGCAGTCAGTATCATTTAACCCCTTAAAAGGACAAACATTAGGTCCGTTCGCGTACTTTATGTGTAGAAAAATGAAAACTGTCAAATGATGAAACCAGTCGGAAACCCCAAGCCTCCCATTAATGCTATGGAGGATATCATGCAAGAATCCTTAACAGAATGGTAGATATGGAAAAGAATAAAAAGAAAATTCTGGAAAGAATATCTCTCCTTGAAAAACAAAACAGTAATAAAAGAACTGTACCTAAAAGATCATAATGGCTAAAAACATACAAATCTTATTATGGAATGCCAATGGTCTCGAGAATCGTAAAGACGAATTGCAAGCGACTCTGACATAAACAAAATTGACATATGTCTAGTCTCCGAGACACATTTTAAAATTGGAACAAAATACGAACTTCGCGGATACAAGACATACCAAACCCCACATCCTCAAAATACAGCAAGAGGAGGGGCCGCAGTTATAATTAAGGAAGATGTTAGCCACGAAGACGATGAAGAATATCAGTCGTGTGAAATACAAGCGAAATCCGTAAACATAAAAACAAGTAGCGGCCAGATAACGGTAGCAGCGGCATATTGTTCTCCTAGCTACAGGCTGAAACAAAACAATTTTGAAAGCCTCTTCCGTAAATTCGGAAATAAATTCATAATAGGCGGAGATTTCAACGCTAAGAACATATCTTGGGGATCAAGATTAACAAATACAAGAGGAAGAGAACTCCTTGAATATATTAAAAAAAACAATGTTAACTACCATTCAACGGGAAATCCTACTTACTGGCCCACAGATAGGAACAAAATCCCGGATGTTGTCGACTTCTTCTTAACTAAGAATATTTCCTCAAATACTACCCAAGTTAAGGAAGGGCCAGATCTTGACTCAGATCACTCATCTGTGCTGCTAACACTTGGCAATAAAATTATAATATGAAGGAACACAACCCACGTCTAGTAAACAAACTAACTGACTGGACATATTTCAGATATTTAATAGATGAACGCATCGAACTATCCACAACAATTAATGCAATAGAGCAATTAGAAAGTGAAGTACAGTCCTTCACCCTAGCTATACAAAAGGCTGCATGGGCTGCAACGCCTGAATTAAATAGCAAAGTAAAAAGAAACGTGTATCCCAACGAAATTTGCGACAATATATCAGAAAAGATACGAGCTCGCAAGCGATGGCAACTGTCAAGAACTCCAAGTGATAAAAGTAGACCTAATAGCTTAAACAATAAGCTCAGAAAAAGGATAGCAGAATTTAAAAACGCATCGGTGGAAAGATACCTTACAAATCTGACAAACGATGCTAGTACAGAATACTCACTGTGGAAGGCCACAAAAAAAATTAAAAGACCAACGGCATACATTCCGCCAGTGAAAAACAGCAGTGATAACTGGGCTAAAACAAAAAAACAAAAGGCGGATCTATTTGCGGAATATCTTGAAAACGTTTTCAAGCCATACGACCATAATGATATTTCCCAACAAACGGAAGAAATGTGCGAAGACGAGAGATCGATTCCAGCAGTAACCTCTAGGGAAATAGCCAAAGAAATAAAAGAAAAGATCAACCCGAAAAAAGGCGCGGGATTTGATCTAATAACGGGTGAAATTCTGAAAACTGCCTAAGAAAGGTATGAAAAAAATAGCACAGATAATAAATGCTGCGTTCAGACTAAGGTATGTTCCGCGCATGTGGAAGGTTGCGGAAGTTATCATGGTACCTAAGCCGGGAATATTGCCCAGTGAAGTAACGTCATATCGGCCGACATCATTGCTACAAATCCTGTCTAAGCTATTCGAAAAAATGCTCCTAAAACGACTCCATCCGATTCTAGAAGAAAAGACACTGATCCCAAACCATCAGTTTTGATTCAGAAATAAAACCTCAACAATAGATCAGGTCCACAGAATAACTGACATAATAGAAAAAGCTCTAGAAGAAAAACAAATATGCTCTGCAAATCTTCCTTGATGTAACACAGGCTTTTGATAAAGTCTGGCACAAAGGATTAATCCGTAAGCTACAAAAATATCTTCCAAAAGAGTACCATGAAATACTAGAGTCGTATATAATGCAACGATTATTTAGAATTAAGCAAGAGAATGAGTACTCCGAATTGAAACACATCAAAGCTGGAGTACCGCAAGGTAGTGTGTTGGGACCAGTACTGTTCCTCCTATACACGAACGACCTACCACAAAATGACGAAACTACTGTTGCCACTTTTGCAGACGATACTGCTGTACTTGCAGTATGAAAAACCGCACAGGAAGTTACAGAAAAACTGCAACGGACAGTAAATGATATATCCAAATGGTCCAAAAAATGGCAAATAAAATTAAATGAACTAAAGTCGGTTCATATTAACTTTACGAATAAAAACGTACAACACATAACTGTGTACATAAATAATAAAGTAGTTCTGCATTCGAACTCAGCTAAGTATTTAGGCTTGACTTTGGACGCAAAGTTGCGTTGGAAAAGACATGTCAAAAAAGAACAAAATCTTTGTAGAAATGGTTGAAACTTTCAATTTAACTTTCACCAATAGTTCTCAACCAACACATTTTAGGCCCAACAGCCCCCCCTCTCTTTTAGACGTGTTTATTGTGTCAAATCCCAACATGGTATTACACTATGATCAACTACTTGCATCTGCCTTTTCACATTACGATTTGTTATTTTTAGCACTTGATGATTTTCCAGCCTTTACTGAGGAAAGTGTTCTAAAATATAGAAGTTTTTCAAATATTAATGTAAATTCCTTATTTAATGATTGTCGTGGTATAAATTGAACACCAATATATACAACAAACAATGCAAGTAACCAAATTGAGTTTCTTCAAAACACTCTTCATTATCTTTTCGATAAATATGTTCCTATAAATGAAAAAAAGATCAATAAGTCTACAACTCCATGGTTCCCACAGGAAGTTCAAAATTTAATCAAAAAGCGTGATCTTCTATATTTTAGATGGAGACGATATAAATGTTCTGTTATTTATAAGGAGTTCACTGTTGCCCGTAACGCCGTGACATCTGTTATTCGTAGAAACAAGAAGTCGTTTTACGATGAACATTTTAATGCCAATGATTCGAGTTCAAGATTCTGGAGAAATATTCGTCAAGTTGGACTTAATTCTGGAAGGAAATCGTCCCCTTATAACATTGATATTGAGGATATAAATAAGACATTTGTACAATCAGCTTCCAACATATCAGATTTACCTAGCATTTCCTTAATCAATGACCACATAGATACATTTTCAATTTCCTGTGTGGATGAAGTTTGCGTAGGTGAAACCATTTTAAAAATTAAATCAAAAGCTGTTGGTTTGAATGATGTTCACCCAAACTTCATAAAAATACTTCTTCCTGTCATACTTCCATAAATAACGCATATTTTAATACAATTATAACTACCTCTGTTTTCCCCGACGTCTGGAAAGTTGCGAAAATCATACCCTTGCCCAAATCATCTTCAGCCAGCTGCTCTGAGTATCGACCTATTGCAATTCTGCCTTTTCTCATTAAGGCCTTCGAAACAATTGTAAGCAACCAAATCAAAATGTTCCTTAAAAGTAAACATTTAATTTCAAAATATCAGTCAGGTTTTCGAGCAAATCACAATTGCACCACGGCATTATTAAAAGTATGTGAAGACATACGCGAAGGTCTAGATAAGGATATGATGGGGATAGTTGCATTTCTAGATTTCTCAAAGGCATTCGATTGTGTAAATCATTCAATGTTGATAGAAAAAAACTAAAATCGCAGTTCGCTTTCGATAGCACTCTATGTAGCCTTATGTCATCGTATCTGTCCGATTGTTCCCAGTACGTTTCTTACAATAACCACTGTTCATCACGGCTCTACGTTCCATCCGGAGTACCTGAGGGTTGAGTGCTAGGTCCGCTTCTGTTTACGTGTTTTATAAATGACATATCAGAATGCTTTTCTTTGCATATACGCCGATGACGTTCAAGTATACGAAATGTTTCCTAAACCAAATAGGAACCAAGCACTTGACAGGATTAATACAGATCTGACGAACATTTATAATTGGACAATGTTAAATCAGCTAAACCTTAATCCAACAAAAACAAAAGCTATCTTCATTAACAGAAGTAGGAATAAAGAAAATGTTCCTCCGATTTTTCTTAACCATTCTCTGGTTGAATATGTTGAGAACATTAAGAATCTCGGAATATACTTTAACCAAAGTTTTAGTTGGCATTCTCACATAAATAGGATTGTTTCAAATGGATACGGTGCATTTCGTGGATTAAGCCCTACATCCAAATATCTCCCAATACATGTCAAATTAAAACTAGTGAAATCATATATTTTGCCCATAATTTTGTATGGATGTGGGATTTTTGCAGACATGGATTACGACACCAAGCGGAAACTTGAAGTAGCTTATAACAGTTGTGCCAGACTTATTTTTGACATAAAAAGAGGCGAACACATCTCCGACTACACAAAACAAATAGCGGGTTGTTCTTTAAAAGCTTTACTGAGTTATCGGACCATACTAACATTAAATAAATTTATAGTGACTAAAGAACCAAATTATTTATTTGAAAAAAATAGATTCGCGAGTGGTCAACGATCATTACAAATGATTCCATCCAGATACAAGTATCTTGTTACCAGCCGTCAATTTTTTGTTCATGCGATTCGTCTTTGGAATTGTCTACCCCTGTATATTAAACGAATGAACAACACGGTAAATTTCAGTAAGGAAATTTTTAAATATTTTGCAGAAAACTTTTGACGCTATACTTCAACGCTTCTCAAATGCTATATCTGTCTTTATCTATTTCTCTATCTTTGTTTTCCATTTCATCTACCTTTACTATTTTCGCACTATTCATATTTCTCCAATACCTTCTTCCGTTTTTCTTTCTTTTTGTTTCCTTTCGTTCTCTATTTTATTATACTCGTATGTATCATATATTTGAATTGTTAGTATCTTAAATTTAAATAAACAAAAGTCAGCATTGCAACATAAGTCTTAGTTTGTACAATTTAAAAGTATCTTTCTCTTACATGTACAAAATTATGAATTGAATAAAATAAATAACTAAATAAATAAAAAAAAACGAGATGAACTAAATATACGATACAATAAAATGTATTGAGCTCATAGGGAGGAATTCATGCCTTTCAATCTACAACAAACTGCTTCTCTACAAGCAAATATTAAAACCAATATGGACATACGGCCTCCAGTTATGGGGGTGCACAAGAAAGACAAATCTTCAAAGCATACAATGCTTTCAAAACAAAGTATTGCGCAATATTGTTAATGCGCCGTGGTACATACGTAATGCTGATCTACATAGGGATCTAAAAATTGAAATGGTAGAGGACGAGGTTCGGAAGGTCGCAAGAAGACATGAAGTTAGGCTTCGCAACCATGCTAATTTAGAAGTAGTTCAACTACTTAATAACAACAATTTAGTTAGAAGATTACGTAGAGTTAAACCTTTTGAACTAGTTAACTAGGTTATTAGGAAAGAAATATAATATGTGTTACAACATAATCACACGAACAAAGTGATAATGAATTAAGAAAAAAAGGTAACAAACCAAAGTCAGTTCCTGAAAACAGTACATAAGCAAATGTTAAAGCAAAATTGCTGATTAGTCTTTAGACTAGGTGCCATTACTGGAAGGATGGTAACATCATGCCTTCCCTGAGTGTTTTTAGTGGGTGATTCAAGTCCCACACTATCGCAAAGCTCGCAACCGATGTCTTTCAACAATTTTCACCTAGCTACACGCAAAAAAAAAAAAAAAATTTACCAGCTGAAATTCTGTGTGAAGAAAAATGAACGAAAGTACATCTTTCTTTCGTTCACCTTTTTACCATTTTCTCAGTACGCGAACGCGTTTGTGTAGTTTTGGACGAAAGTTTATATAAATTTACGTTTGCATATTAGTTCGCAAACGGACCTATTTTAAAAAAATAGCTTTATCGCACAAGAGGTTGGTTAGTCGCGAAGTTGTAATGATAAGTGATACTTGACAGTTGATAATTTTTGTCGTTTATGCAACTTTGTTTGTATTAAACTCAGCAGTTTGCACTTGAAGCAGTCTGCATGTGAAAAATCGTACGTGTGAATCTGCGATGAATTGTTTTTAATTCAGTGTTTCCATATATGACAGCTGTCAATAAGAATTCATCTCTTTTCTCAAGCCTTTTGATTAAATACACGAATATGTAACTAGACAACGGAATTTATTATTGTTGACAGGTGGCAGTTGAAATCTGAGAGCAGATTTTCATGTTTGTGCGTACATATCATCTCCCCTTGACAGTTGCTAATTTTTGACGTTTATGCAACTTTGTTTGTATTAAACTCAGCAGTTTGCACTTGAAGTAGTTTGCTGTGAAAAATCGCAAGTGTGAATCTGCGATGCAATCAGTAAAAACAATTCAGTGCTGCCATATGACAGCTGTCAATAAGAAGTTAGCTCTTTTCTCAAGCCTTTTGATTAAATACACGAATATGTAACTAGACAACGGAATTTATTATTGTTGACAGGTGACAGTTGAAATCTGAGAGCAGATTTTCATGTTTGTGCGCACATATCATCTCCCCCTTTACAAAATCAAACAACATTACATATAACCAAACAATAGCGACCGGACAGCCTTTAGAAAACCGCTCAAGTGTCAATTCCACACAATGATGTTCAACAACCCCCAATCACGACGTGTAGAAAACTGGACAGGACAGCTTTTGAAACTTGTCAATAAATTTCCATGAATCAATTGCTACCCCAAAGATTAACTCAAGCGAACCTCTTAAATCTTTTGAAATTCGTAGCCCCCTTGAGGCTATCTGTCTTAGCTGTCATTCCTTCATCTTATATCATTGAATAATCGCTTGCCATATCTCTGCGAATGACTTTGGAGGGGTGTTCTGTTCGTATTACAATATCGCACAAATTCCCCCTTGGTGGATACAACGCAACCCTTAACGCCGAAAACACATTCACCATTCATAAGGGGCTGAACTCACTCGACGAACTCACCCACAAACGAATTGCATTCTAAACAATTACGCGCAAATCATCTTCCATTCAGTGGCACGACCGTTAAAGAGGCAGCGCCTCGCCGAAACCATGAATGAAGTCCATTGCAGTTGTGTGTTTGGGTATACGATGTGTGGGTGGGGAGGACCGACTCTCAACTGTCAACACAGGAAGTGAAATACTCCTCCGCATCGAATGCAATTGTCACTGCAGTGCAAACGGAAATGGTGTGCATATGATAATGACTGTGCACCACGAACAGGGGAACAAATGGCCAATTGCGCAAAGGGCATGCAGGGTACGAGTATGAATCAGTGACGGACAAATGTCCTGCACAGCCACATAGACGACAGCCAATGACACAGGCAAACGCTCTTGTCTACTTCCAAGTCCAGCAATAGTCGTGTCGTTGTCGCTGTTGTCCCGCTACCAGAGCCTGAAACTCAAATGCTAATCGAATTGAAATTGAAAGTTACCGGCGCTTGGATGCATGAATCCAATAAATGAGGAAGCCAACCAGTACCGAGGAGAAAACTAGTCGCCATGGGTAAAACCATAAAAAAATATTAATTTTTTATTCCTTTTTGATATTTTTTTGTTTTCGAAGAGTGGTCTGTGTGCTTTGCATTCAAAATGCATTGCGAAGGTGGTAATGTCGGCCTGCCTATTGCTCGCATGTCACTGGGGTGGAGTGAATGTGTCCATTTCCTAGGCTTTGCGAAAAATTCGATTTACTACCCATAGACGTTTTAATCCATTCAAATTGGATGTTTCACTTTTTTTGGGCTCTGAAAATCTGCGCCTGTGCTCTTTTTGGCAGTGATTGATTTCGTGGGTGTTGTAGGAGAGTTGCTTGCTAAAACTTACTCCCTAGCTCCCTAAGTTCATAGGAAAGGAATTCCCAAACAAATCTAATCTTTCTCACAATGGCAGATGGATTTGCTCCTTCAAAGAATGAATATAGACTCGTCGATGCATCTCGGAGGGAATGGGACGAGTACAGTGATAGCAGTTCTTATCGAAAAATGAATTCGGGGGCGTGTAGAGATTAACGAGAAATGGAATATTGGATTTGTGTGGAGAAGAGAAACAGTTATCGAGCAAAAATTGGCAAAAGCATAAATATAAGCCCAGTAGAAAAAGAAACCGCGGAGCACATCCTCTGTGAATGTCTGTCCATTACACAAACAGGGTTAAAATACTTCAACAGTCGCTTGGGTTAGGGAGATTAGTGCAACGAGGCAGCAAAAACAATCTCCGCGAAGAATCTGGATCCTTCCAAGATAACAATCTTCGTAGACAGTCAGGCGGCGATCAAAGCACTAGACAGCGAAACCATAAAGTCAAAAACAGTCAGGAACTGCCAAAAATCCCTTAACGAAATAGGCGATCGACACAGTATCACTCTCTGCTGAATCTCCGGCCATAGCGACATTGTTGGGAATGAAAAGGCAGACGAGCTAGCAAGAATCGGGTCAGAACTTGACGCAATGGACGCCATTACGTCAATAGACATCCTAATTAGTGCAGCCAAAAGAAACATTGACCAAAAACTGAGGAAACAAATTAACACTACCTGGTCCCAATGGCACGACTGTGTTATATCTCGCAGTCTAAGGCCAAGAATTTATGAACAAAGAACAAAATACATTCTGGAAATGAACAAGCAAGAAATATGTATCTTAACCGGCGGGCTGACAGGCCACTGCACCATAGGTGTAATGGCAAACTGTAGGAGCTGTCAAGATATAGAAGAAACCGAGACCATCAAACACCTGCTCTGCAAGTGTCCAAACCTCCAGACATCTCAACTTCGCTATCTGGGCAACAGATTCTTCGAAGAGGACGTAGCGCAGGTAACACTGACGGCCACAATCAGGTTTGTCAAGAGCACGCAGGTTGTTCCCAATTAGGCCAACCACCAAGAATAACCTAAACTGAGTGTAAGTAAGTGTTTTTATTGTAAGGGTAGTTTTACCACGTACAACAACAAGGGAATCACAATGGACCAATGGGCCCCCGTGCAAGCACAGCATAGCCTTGCAGTGCACTTCCCTTCTAACCTAACCTAACCTAGGAAGATTAGTGGGTTGATGAGTTAGGCAGTGTTGATGCTTCCTCATCCCCCCACGGGTAGTCCGCCTTTGCTTCGTTGGTGATGTTGTTTTTTAAGCCCATCCTCAGCATCCGGATACAGCTAATTGCCTGAAAAGTTTGGAGATACAGATTCCGGATTGTTCCGACAGGTCATGCAAAAAATAACTTCCTAAAGTGGCCTCAATTCTTGGAATCGTTCTTACGGTGTGTCCACACCAAAGAAACATTTCAGGAAACATTGTTGAAAAAACGTTTTTGAAATGTTTCCCATTTGTTAAAAAAACATTTCAGAAACATTTCATAAACATTTCAGAAATGTTTCGCGAATCGTCCAGACCAAAATAATCATTTTTTAAATATTTCGGAAACATTTCAGAAATGTTTCTTTGTTTCTGAAATGTTTTTTAAACATTTCTGAAATGTTTATGAAATGTTTAAAAAATGTTTCTTTGATGTGGACACACCTTTATGAGCAATTGTGGATAGATTTCTCAAAGAAACGCGGCTATTATCGACAGCTATCAACACAATTGCTGTCGCTAGAATGTTCTTGTTGTTTAACGTTTGAAATCGAGCACTCCTGGACTTGAAATTCGTTGGACTTTTCCAGGATTTATATCTGCCGTATTTTCCAATCCATTAGACAGCTGGCATTTTTTACTAGGTTTTTCGTTCACGGTATCCACAGAAAGTTGTCACTCTTTAAACAACAAAAACATCCATAATAGCAGACAAAGTCAAACACAACGAAAGAATCGAGCTACCAACACAAACAAACACAACGCTAGGACAAAAGCTTACAAGATGCTCTACGTTCTGTAGAACGGAATTATATCATCTGCCAACGTCTTTAACAAAGTGAGTTTGGAATAATGTCAGTGAAAAGAGACGGCTAGAAGACAAATAAACAAAAAAGGATGTCTGCGAAAACCGCTGGTACACATTATTGACCAGATTGGGGAGAAAGAGTCCAGATGTAGAATTCCATACCTTGCTAAGAGAGAGCTACGTACATGACTACATACATGACTAAGTGGTGCCAAGTGAAAAGAAAGGGGTATTCAAAGTGCCTCTGAGATAAAAAAAAAAGGGTTCTTCAGAAATTAGAATACAAAATGTTGCACAAATCCAGGCAAAGACTGAAGCTGTAAACATGCATAACACAAGCTATCCAACGAAGTCAAACAAGACAGCTTTATGAAGGGCAAAACCATGAGCCAACTAAAAAACACAAAACACGTCTGTAGCCACCCAGACAATGAGAAATGCTCAGCAAATTGGTGCTCTAAAGTTCATTAACGATTTTTAAGGCCGGCTTCTTGTGGATGATGATAAGATTCTACACATGAATTAGATATATTTTTGTGACGGACCGAAGTTTCCAAGAGCCATACCCAACTATGACCAAGTACGCGGCCTGACAGCCGAAGAATTCAGCTGTTTGATGACCAGTGGGAATGCAATCTAAAGTATAAGGATCAAGGGATCAAAGGATTTGAAAAAGCCTTTTATGGACAACCAAGAGATCTGTTATGGGTGGCGCTAAAAGAACGAGTTCTAGAAATCTACCAACAGCTGATTATGGACATAATCGTTGGATAGAGCAGACGCGTAAGACCCACTTCACACTCAAAAGAAACTGAGAACTGACGCAAACTACTAAGCAGTCGCTTCCTCTGTAATTGCTTGTGACACCGCACACGGCGGGCGCCATAAAGCAAAACTGGCAGTATTCAGGGCTATAGTGAACAAAATTCCCTCCGGAATATTTCCCATTTTTCAAAAATAAGTATCGGCATGAATTTCGAAAAAAGGGAAAAAATTCCCTCCGGAATAAATTGGTATCGTGGACAAAAATTCCCCCGGAATATTTCCTTCGCAAGTATGCTGGTGGAAATTCAAAAATCTAAGCATTTTTCATGTGGATAAGTAGTCGGTTGCTTTTAAGTTTGTATTTTAAATCAAAAAAACTGAAATAAGAGTTGCATTAGTTTGTTGTGGCTCAAATAAAAAGAAACTTTAGCTTTAGAAAAGAAGAAGAACTTTGTCTTTATGTTTCTTCAAGTTTTATTTCGATAATTTTATATAAAAATAAACATATAGGTCTAACTCAACTAATCAAAGATAATTGGAGATGATGGTACATTTTTTGTGATGGAAGCCGCGACGATAATAATTTAATGTCTAATGAAGCTTCATTAAAATATTTTTTAACTGAAGCATATGCTTCTTCAATTGCCAATGGCCTCACTACGAATAGGAGCAAAGAATAAATTTTAGAAGCTTCCAAGGAAGGAATTGGGCAGCGTAGGACCTCCAATGTCACTTCACTAAATCGAACGCGAATATAATAAAATAATTAATAACATTAACACAATTTTCTATTAAAAAAACATACATTACTAAAATCTTCTCAAATATGAGCTTAAATTATAATTGAATTAATGGCGATTGACAACTGTCAACGCCTTCGAACATAACTTCGAAAACTCCGGGGGAAATAAATTCCGATGGAGATTCACGATACTAGGAATAATTTCCAAGGAACAAAAAATGTTCGGGGGGAATTTTTTCCCCCCGGAATTGCCGATAGCCCTGATTAAGGTTTGATAGAGGAAGTTTTGAAGCCATTTGTGTTTTTGCCAAAACGGAGTAGCAGCGGTTTCCTATGGTATTTCTCCGTCGGATCTCCACTAAGGTGTCATTCGTTTACTACAAGGAGATAACTTCCACTATTGCTATCAACAGTGACGTTTTGTCCCAGGCGGTGGACAGATGTTAGTTTGTTTGTGACAGCATGGTCTTGGTATTGTCCTCACTAACTTCAAGACCAACCAATTTCACCTGTTCTTCAATCGCCATAAAAGCTTCTAACACGGCACGATGGGAACGGCCAGTGATGTCGATATCGTTCGCATACCCCAGTAGCTGGACGGATCTATTGAAGATGGCGCCTTCCGTGTTGACTCCTGCCCTGCACTATTTACTCCAGACCAAGATTGAAAAACTCACATTGCAGCGCATCTCCTTGCTGAAATCCGGTGTAAGTTTGGAATAAATAGAAAGAGATGCTCTCAAGCATTAGGTTTTGTATTCTTAAATATGCCACAACATCCCCTCATGCCTTTTACTCATTGCTTTAATAAGATTAAATGAAATAAGCCAGCTTCTCTTCTTTGACACATTTCAATGTAAGGTTTTAAGAACCAGACAGTCATAGAGCACGACCTCCTAAGATTGTACTGCATGTTCAAAGAAGAGATCCTACGAACCCCGTCAAAGAAGAAATATCAAACAACGTTCCTATAAATCGCGGCATAAAAACTCATGGATCAAACAAATGCAGAAACATCAGCATTTGACTGGACTCAGTGAGAAAGTGATTTGAAATCTACAGGTCTGCCGATATGTGTTGAGGTTCAACCGCGAAACCCACATTCCACAGGCGGACCAGTTAGGATGCAGTGAAGTAGGAGGGTTATGATCCCTTTAGTTTAGATCATAACGTCGTCGTTAAAGAAAAGGAGAAGGCAGTCATCGAAAAAAGTCGATGAGGGACAAGCCATGAAGCTTTAAATCGAGCAGAAAACTGTTTTCTATTTTGATGTGAAAGATGGGCACATTTACATCTATAGGACCAAAGAGGTAGAGTTAAAAATATGTTCCTTTTTCCATCCGTTTCTTCAAAAATATATTTTTTGACACGACTAGAAACCCTTTTTTCTAGCGTATCCGAACGAATATTAAATTCTTTCATGACGGTGGTCAAATTGTCGTCATGCGACACAGCTGCATCACTTTTGCCCGAATCCCATATATGGGTATCGCTATGTAGAGCTCCTGACGATGGATGCTATAATAGACGTCTTCAAAGTATATGTCTCGACTTGAAATTCCTTGGTCTTCTCCATGATTACTCGAGGAATAATTTATTCGATCTCCTTTGAGTAGGCTACTGTGCAGATCTGCGTAACTTATGAGTCTGTAACCGATTAGTGGCTTCAGTTGCAATTCAGGTTAATTTCTTTTAAGTAGCTACGTGTGCAAACGGCCCAACGGACTCAGAGTCACAGAAGAGTTCCAAAGTCGATGTACAGCAGGGAAGTGTCCTCAGTCCGTTGCTATTTATTTCAATCGTTTATCATTTCTGCTTGAGCGAATTGATTTTTTTATGAAAATATTAATGTCGTGCAGGCATTGTTGATATTAGCCGTGTTTCTTTGCACGCGGATATAGGCATGGCATTAAAAAACGACCATCGACGATTAAAATCACGAACAAAATATTCGGCGGGATGTCATGTTTGACATTTCCTGAAAAATTCATCGCAACAGTTCATCAGAAACGAAGAAAATGGGTTTTGGAAGCACTGTTTATCCCCGCGAAGGACTTGTTATAAGTTGTTGTTGTATTTTACATGCAAATTTTAAATTATCCCTTTATCCGCGTGCAAAGAAACACGGCTATTGTGGAGTAGGTATTGGCCTTTCGTAGCACCCCTTATGTTGGTGAGTGCGGAACACGTGTACAGGAAGTGCTGGAATATCTCATGTTCCTCCTCATCTCTACGACGTGTGCAAATGAACGTGTAGGAACTGTACAATCACGGAGCATGACTACCAATCACACGGCGGCTGATTGATAGATACTCGTAGTATGGTTTCCTACAGCAGAGAGGGGTTCTAAGAGATCGTTTTTTAAGCCGTCAAGGCTCTTATGATCTTCTACGGTCCTTGGTCCTTAATAGTAGACTCTCAACTGAAGATCGGCCAGCAAAATATGCACAAAACATTTGGCACGTACCTAACAAATGACAAGACTGTGGAATTCATTGTTTACCACAAATTTGCGGATAAGCCTTAAGCATGTGTTTGACTTGTATTGCTTGACAAATATATCAATTCGGCTCACGATCGTTCATATCCACATTCAAGCGATGCAATTCAAGGAAAAATCCGCCAAAATAGAAACTTAAACCGAGATAGGTAGATTAGGTAAGTATCCAAGTCAACGGGAAACAAATGAAGGCTACGTTTACTTTGAAAATGTTCAAACTTGGGTAGGTACCTATAGTCCGTCCAATCTCAGTTGACACAAAGGCCCATAAAAAAAACCAGTCTTTAACATGGAAGGCTGTGTCAAATGAGTTTGGCCGGCTATACCTACCCAAGTTGAGCATTTTCAAAGCAAGCGTAGCCTTCATTTGTTTACCGTTTACTTGATACTTCCTTTAATGGCGGTTAAGCTATGATCAGGAGTAAAGGGATCATAACCCTCTAACTTGACTTCATTCCTACTGTTCCGCCTGTGGGACTATAAATATCTACTTTGTTATAGGTCTATTTATGGCCCGAAGTTTGTTAAGGTAAGCTTTTCATTACCTTAACAACCGGGAAGCATTTTTCGCAACATTCGCGTCTCTAATTTCGCAGTTTAATAAAAAAAAAACAAGATGCTTCAGACGTGGAATTTCGTGATATTGACAAGGCTTTAATTGACCTTGAATGACCCAAAAATAGACCAGTGTCAGGCAATTAAATCGACGCGATTAAAGATTATGCATACATTTGCGAAGCGACATTCTGCTGCTTTTCCTCACTGCAATTGTCAACCCCAACTAATTGGATAAACGAAAAATACCCCAAACCAAAAAAAGATGAACAATAATTCAGTGATTAGACAAATAAAAAATAATAAGATTCCATCTCAAAGAAACAAGAAACCCAAAACCATTTTTCCAACGAAAAGTTCCCTCCAATTTTAATGTAAACAAAACCAAGTTCATCCAAAGCCGGTTTTGTCGTTCTTGTTTCTCTCCTCTTTCCACCCCAGAAGAACCCACATATCCGATTTGAAAGAAAGAAAGAAAAGGAAGACAAAAAAAAAAACACTCACCTTCAATGCAGACAACATGGTCCCGGATCTGTTGGGCAATCTGTGCGTCGGGCAGCAAGTCAATTAAATCATAAATCGCGTATATTGAAGGATGGACGCTCTCGAAGCGCTGAATCTCTTGCCGAATGGCCAGTGAATTGCTTATAAACGGAGGATGCAAGACAGGATGATGACCTGCGGCATGACCATGGCGCTGCTGCGGAGGTGTCGGATGGTTATTCATCCTAACGCGGCGAACTGCTCTTTCTCTTCAAATCGAGGCTATGACACAGATACTTTCTTTCACACTCGGAGCGGCACAACACACAAAACACACTTATTTTATTTTTAACAAATCATCAACAAAAACAATAATAATAAGGAGAAGGAGAAAAGCACACCACAGCACTCGCACAGTACGAAAGGATTATACCCGATTCTTCTTCAAAACTGACATACATATATATATATATATATATTTTTAATAAATTCTTTGCTCCTTCTTACATATTCTTTTTTAGCTTTATTTTTCCATCAACTTTCTCAAAGTCAAACGGATTATGACGACGACGACACGATGTGGATGCACTTGTAGGGCATCAGCATCAGAATCAGCACTTAGCTGTGACCGTTAAAAGAATTTTTACCGCACATTGAATCGATTAAATTTATTTAACACAATATTCACATTAAACATAAACAATTGGGAGGGAATAAATTCCAATTGAGAACAAAAACAGTACAAAATTGTAACACTATCGCGTGATTGTGGCAGACCGCAGATCCACCTGCTCCGAGCAAAGTGACAACAAAACTGAAGAGCAAAACTTGTTCAGAGGAATTCTCTTGAAAAATGACGTTTCGCTGTCGGTGACAGTTGGAATATGGCGATAGTGCTGCTGGTGAATTAATTTAAAAGCATGAGTGAAGGTTAAGTAGTGCGATGTCGGTATAGTGGGGATAGGAAATCATCCTTATGGCAGAAACACATTACGACAGCAATAGCAGTTTTGACAACCACTGCAATTCTTTTCACAAACTACAAAAAAATTCTAAATTCGCAGTTGCTGTGCAAATCTTGCGACAAAGTTCTCAATTTTTTCAATATTCAATTAAAATTTTGAGGGGCCTTTCTCTCTTATTTGTAGAGAATTTATTTCTCTTGTGCTATGTCGTATGTGCTGTTGCTGTGGTAATGTGTATTACAGCACAGCAGCTGGCCCGTAGCGGTCGCCTTGCTTGTCATGAGAAGATTCTGGAGTACGGACTCGGCTTAAAATTGGATATGTTAATAGGGCGCGTTAGTGAGTATTGAGACGGAGGCGGCTTAGACGGGTTTGGCGGTCAATGAGGGCAAGACAAAGTATATGCTATCATCAAGAAAGGACACCCAACACCGACGTCTGGGACAGAATGTCACTATAGACAGATATAACTTTGAGGTGGTTCAGGACTTTGTCTACCTAGGCTCCGCAATAAATTCAGGTTATAAGACCTTAATAATCCCCGTCCTTCTCTATGGTGCAGAGGCATGGACTCTAGCAAAAGCGGATGAGGTCATTCTTGGTTGTTTTGAGAGGAAAATTCTTCGCGTAATTTTTGGACGCGTCTGCATAGACGGTGAATGGAGGAGGAGATACAAAGACGAACTGTACAGCGACATCGACTTAGCCAGAAGACTGAAGGCCCAACGACTGAGGTGGCTGGGTCATGTAGAGCGAATGGACGTCAATGCTCCGGCCGGAAGATCTTCGAATCCACACCCAAGGGACGGCGCAGTAGAGGAAGACTGCGACTCAGGTGGCGCACGCAAGTGGAAGGGGACCTTAACCAACTTAGCGTGCGAAACTGGAGCCAGTTGGCCAAAAATCATGCTGGCTGGAGACGCTTGTTGGTTGAGGCCCAGGTCCATCCCGGACTGTAGCGCCACCCTAAGTAAGTAAGTAAGAAAGAAATAAGCAGAGTTATTGTTTCTGGAGATCTGCGTGTAATGCACGAAGAACGATTTGTGGTCACAAGCCTATAAGAGCTTAAGATGACAAGAATCGGACAATTGTTTAGAACTGTAATAATAATTGTTCGGCTGTTTGAAGAACGCCATAGAAATTGATGTGTAAAGATCCTGCATGGGCATTTAATCTGACAGCGAAATCTTAACCGATATTCAAGCCTATGGCGAATACATTTTCACCAGAAATTACCTATTCCCGTTCAGCAATCTTACAACAAAAATATTAGTGATAGGTATAAGAAAACAACAGGCGCAGCAAACAATTTGAAACCAATGATTTTGAATGCAACAGAACACGCTGATCACAGCAATAGCAACAGCAATCCCAACTTAGGAAACATCTTACGACGATGTTTTCAGTTTTGCAACATTCTGTTTTTCTATTTTATTTGTATGTATTTTGAGAGAATTTATCTCTCTTGTGCCGTCGCTGTTGGTTTATGCTGTGCTAATGTGTTCCAGCTAACACATTTTTAAAACTTCAACCGTAAAACAAATATTCCCTTACCTATTGAACACTATTCAATTTCAAAACAAAAATGCTCTTTTCAAACTGCCTAACCGGTTTCGTAACTTGTTTGCCACCAACCGTTTGTGTTTGTTTACACCTTTTTGTGTTTATTTATAGAAAATTGCCCAACAAAGTGGTTCTGCGCTGTGAAACGCAAATCTAATCAACAGAAAAAGTAGAAGAAATTATCTACTCGTCAGAAGATAACCTGCTCGACACAAGATTATTGTGGAAATTTTCCTTAAAGCCATCCATCCAGCATTGCTTTCAGCTTCAGTGTGTGCTTAAATGCAGTGCTAAAATGACGAATTTAGAGATAATTCTTTTAGTAGTCGCCTTCAGCTTTGGCACGCTATGCCCAGCATGGGGCGGGTCTTGTTCCAGGCGCGATATAGAAGCATCTGTCTTCCTCGAGGAGAAGTACGAAACGCTGAGACAGAACGCGCGCCGTTCAACTCTCGCCGACTGGATAGCCAACACCAACATAACCGATGAGCACCTCCAACGAAGGAATGAAATCGTTGCCGAAAATGCAGGTTTCAATAAAGCTCTATCTACCAAGATCCTTGAGCTAGGCTATCAGCATTTGGAGGATGAGAATATCGCCAGGCAAGTGAAGTTTCTCACTCGACTTGGATTCGATGCGCTACCCAAGGCAGAACACAAAAAGCTACTGGAATCTATCACGGCGATGCAGAAGAACTATGCGACGCTGAAAGTTTGTGCGTTTGAAGAGCGAGGCAAATGCGACCTGACACTGGAGCCGCATATTCAGGGCAAAATGATGAAGAGTAGGAACCCGGAGGAGTTGAAGTACTACTGGAAGGCGTTCTACGACAAAGCGGGCACACCGATGCGGCAAAATTTCGAAAAATATGTGCAATTCAGCAGGAAGGCAGCGAATCTGAATGGTAAGTCTTCGTGTTGAATATATATTGCATGAGTTTAATGCGCTGCGTAGATTTCAGGTCCTACGCCGACGATTGGATTGACACCTATGACGACCCACACTTTGAGGAGAACTTGGACCGAACCTATCAGCAACTGCTGCCGTTTTACAAGGAGCTGCATGGCTATGTCCGCTTCAAACTGAGAGAACACTACGGAGACGACGTTGTGCCTGCGGAAGGGAACATTCCCATGCATTTGCTAGGCAACATGTGGGGCCAAAGTTGGGAGGAAGTCGTCGATCTATTCACTCCGTACCCCGAGAAGCCATACGTAGACGTCACCACCGAGATGGTGCAACAGGGACTTACACCGGTTAAGATTTTTCAGTTGGGCGACGAGTTCTTCACCTCGCTGAACATGACAAAGCTGCCACCGTAAGTATAAAGCGATAACTTACTGATTAAATCATTTGCCACTTGCCAATGGGGTTAATCTCCTCCAAACACACGGCCGGTTGTGTCGATTTATCGTTTGTTTTCGGTAATTTTATTATTGAATTCAAATATAAATTTGAGCGCGGACTGAAGGCAGGTTGTTGATTTCATCATCTTTTTTTTATTCGTGTTTTCAGCACTTTCTGGAGGGAAAGCGTCTTGGAGAAGCCGACAGATCGTGAAATCGTGTGTCATGCCAGCGCGTGGGATCTGTATCAAGTCGACGATGTACGCATCAAGCAGTGCACCGAGGTCACCACGCGATACCTCTACATTGCCCATCATGAATTGGGTCACATTCAATACTATCTCCAGTACCAGCACCTGCCGGTGCCATTTCGCCAGGCGCCCAATCCCGGTTTCCACGAAGCTGTTGGTGACGTGATTGCACTATCCGTGGCAACGCCCAAGCATTTGGCCAAAATCGGACTTATCAAGAGCGGAAAATTGGACGAACAGAGCCGAATTAATGAGCTCTTTAAGAACGTAGATTCCTTTCAAAGGCTCACACCCGCTTTGATTAATTGAATTCCTTTGCAGGCCTTGAAAAAAGTAGTCTTTCTTCCATTTGCATACACAATGGATAAGTATCGCTATGCCGTCTTTCGTGGTGATCTAAAAGAAAGTGATTGGAATTGTGGATTCTGGCGATTGCGCTCCGAGCACGGAGGAATCGAGCCCGCCGTAGAGAGAACTGAACAAGACTTTGACCCGCCAGCAAAGTATCATGTCAGTGCCGATGTTGAGTATTTGAGGTGAATTTTCATTTGTTGCTATGTTCTGTGTCCTACAATACTGCTGATGCTTAGGTACTTTGCGGCACACATTTTCCAATTTCAATTCCACAAGGCAATGTGCAAGAAAGCCGGACAGTTTGTGGAGGGGGACCCGAACTTGACCCTCGATCAGTGCGACATTCATGGAAGTGCTGAGGCTGGGAATGCCTTCAAGTGAGTGCCATACGTGAAGGTAGTGAGTCGTTACAACTACTAATGTCCTCGTATCTTCTAGGGAAATGCTTCAATTGGGAGCATCGAAGCACTGGAGAGATGCACTGCAAGCATTTACGGGAGAGCGTGAAATGGACTCGTCAGCATTGCTGGATTACTTTGCACCGCTGCGGGTTTGGTTAAAGACCGAAATCGAACGATTAAATGTGCCAATTGGATGGAAGGTCACCACCAGTGAGTGGAAAACGCAGTTGTTGGGGGTTTTTAATTGGATTTGTATTTTTTCAGAATGTAAATCGTCCTAGGAAGCCGACGTGAAGGCACATTGAAGAAATTAATACTCAGCGAACTTGAGACTCCAATATATTTGTAATTTAACATTTTAGCGAGCAATAAAGCGGACATTTTTTGAGTAAAATCGTTGTTAGGCCTTTACAAAGCAAATTGCATCTGAAGGTATTGCTTAGGCTTTGAATTCAACTCAAAATAGTGGCAGGTGGGGCCAAGAAAGAGAACTGGACGTGTGTTTGCGGAAAGAATGGGTTCGCATTCTGTTTTAATTGACAGCGTCGTTTTGGTACACAATAGTCAACCACCGAACTGCTGCAGAACGGATAGACACGATTTTTACCTAGTTCTATGCCAGCAAAAGCCATTTTAATGCAATGTACGCGTCGTATGGAACTTGCACCGAATCTGCCAAAGCTATCTCGAATGTATGAGCACATTTTTAGTAGCAGAATGTCCGAGCAAATTACTTTGCGAAGTCTGCCTCTTGTTCTCGAAGTTTTGCAACAATGGGATTGGGCTGTGGAAATGTTATTTGATGTTTGTAGGCAGTATACATAAAAGAAAGATCATAGAATGCAGTGTCACGGGTAACCTAACCAACGTGAACGCGCTTTACCCGATAGTAGTTTTGAAATATGCTCTCACGTCAACCTATGCTGCGTTCCAAGCATAATTTGCAATAAAAGACATTAGGAATGCGTGGCAGATCCACATAGAAATGAATTGAAATACAAAGCCATTCGTAGATGGCCCACTTGGAATACATAATCAGTCAATTTCTTTAGTTTCAAGTTCAACGGCGGAGCATTCAAGTGGATGGTCAACTTAAGACACTTGTTGGTTTGGTAATTAAAGAGGGAGCGTCCGCAAACTCACTGATCATCCGGACTAAGACGCCAATAAACGCTTTGTAGACGTTTCCTTCAAACATTCTTTCTTAATTGAAGAAAAAGCTGCAATTGAATCGCGATTTATGTGGATGTTGTAGATTCGGTAGTCGAAGGAGCGTATTGAATAAATCTTTATCAAATGCCCATGGTTCTATTTCATGTACACATGCCTCTACTTCTGTGACTAGAGTTCAGAGCTACCTACCTAATTGTGGAAGGTCACTAACCTTAAGACTACGACTAGGACTGTCTGTAGATATTGGTACTACTAAGCAAAGAGAACGACCCTCACAGCGGGGTTGCAGGCGATTCTAAATCTAATTCTACCTAGACCCCGACGTTTTTGAACAGAAATCTGCCGCAAACAGTTAGCTGCAGCTCAGCCAAACAAAAAAGTGGAAGCCCAGTACAATGGGACATGCGCAGATTCTACAGAAAGCCACGGGTGGTAATGCATGCACGGACAACGTTACTTCCCATCTAGATTTTGAAAGACCATTCGCTGCCTCTTTTCCCTGCAGCAAAAAATAGCCAACTGCCAGCCCACGAATTAACGATATCCATCTATAAGGATGGCTCAAAGATGGATATTGGCGTCTGCACGGGTTTTTATTCCGAAGTGCGCGCTTTCGGAATATTCGGCTCGATTAGACTCCTCGACTACAGCAGCGTCTTCCAAGCTGAGGTTCTGGCGCTGACAACAGCTCCTAAACGGGTTGCAATGATGCAATACTACAATCTGCGCCACAGAAATAAAATCGAATCTTGTAAGTCGCTATCGCGAAGAGCTACGGGTTCTTAGAACGCAGCACATTGTCCAGACTATGTTGGGTGGACACAGATGGGTTTCAGGAAATGAAAAAGCCAATGAACAAGCAAAAAAAGGGTCAATCTTGAATTAACCCTTTCGATCCGGATGGGACATTCAAGGTATAAAAACACCTTTGTTCTATGTCCCATCCGGATCGTCCCATCCGTATCGAAAGGGTTAAGACACGCTGGTATGACCGTAAAAACGCCACCCTGTTACCTTAAACAGGTGTATAAGGACTGGTGGCAGCAAAAGAAAGGAGTGACCGCGAATCTTGTGCTATAATCAGGAAAATGTGGCCACTGTATAACAAACAAAGGACCGAGAGAATCCTTCCAATGAACTAAAAATCTTTGTCCTCTCTTGTGGGTGTTATCAGCGGACACAATATGCTGGGCTAAGATGCAAACAAATTGAAAATCAGCAGAGAATACCTCTACAGAGCATGCGGGCGCGAGGAAGTAAACGAGAACACCCCTATTTCTTCTCTCACCGTTTTGAAATAACGTCATCGGAAGACATTTCTTCTAGGATTTAAAAGAACTTTTTGCCAAGTGTGTACAAGTCCATACATGCATCGGGATGGATTGTAAGCCCGTTGGATTTTGCAAAGGTTTTATATAATGTTCTAAAGTATGGCAACCATAACCCCCAGGGTATCAGAAAGGGTCTGCATTGACATATGTGTAAAGGGAGCAGGATTCTATTGCCCCGTCAACCCACTTACATTTAATTTAATTCCCAAAAGCCATAACTTGGAAAATTAAAAAGAATTTACGTAAAAATATAAATAAAATGCACTTACCGTTATTCATGTTTTGATCTGATGTGTTTCAACATTTTCTTGACTGGAATCCCAAGCACTTTGACTTCACATAAAAAAAAATCGGCGCGGCACATGGCAATGGAAGGAATTCAAAGATTACTTTTCTTTAGAATCACATTGAAAACTTTTTTTTAATGATTTATTAATATGATTAACTGAACTTTTCAAAGAAAATATGCAAAAAAATTAAATTTTTCCAAATGCCCGGGTACGAGGTTGAAAATAACCGCACTTCACTGCACTAAGGTATGTTCACTAACTAACGAACTAAGGCTGCGTTCAGCAGATGAAATATCGATATTTTGTTCGGTTAAGTTTGTTTAAGAGCGGGATGACATGATCAATGACAGATTATCTTCTTGTGCAGGAAAAATTCATGTAACTGCATTTATCAGTGTTCAGGGGTCTCTGAAAAAAATAAAAAATAAAAATTAAGGGCGCATTAAGGGGCCCACTTTGCTTGTAATTTCGATTTAGCCATGTCCGTCCGTCGGCAAAAATTAAACATTTTAACTCGAGCTAGAAGGCTGAAATTTTAACCATATACTCTATAGGGTCCTAAAATAATAAAGTTTAGGAATTTTAAAAATCCGTCCACTAACCCGCCCACAATCTCAAAAAAAAAACAAATTCAAAAAAAACGAATTTTGAGCTAGGAAGCTGTATTTTTTAATATGTTGTCTGTAGGTACTCGAAATGCTCGGGAGCTAATTTTTTTAAAATCCGCCCACTGACACGCCCACAATAAAAAAAAAAAAAACAGTTTTATCGAAAAGCCAAGTTTGAGCTAGGAAGCTGAAATTTTTAATATATTGTCTGTAGATCCTCAAAATGCTCGGGAGCTAAATTTTTTTCTAAATCCGCCCACTGACACGCCCACAATTTAAAAAAAGAAAAAAGATTTGTCGAAAAGTTGAAAGAAGCTGAAATTTATAATATACGTTCCCTTAACGTCCCATGTTTAAAGATTTTTAAAATCCTACCACTGACACGCCCACTATTTAAAAAAGACCGTTTTATTGCTCGAAGGGGACAATTTTAGTAAAAAGCTGGGGCCTGTACCACAATACCTCAAGTGTTGTTAAACAAGTGAAATTCAATTCAAAATAAAAAAAATAAAAATATTAGCCCAAAACGGGCCTAAAACCAAACTTCTCCAACCATGTTCTTGTGCGAAGTGGAATGGACGTGCAATTTTAAGCCGACTCCGAACGGCAAATTTGAGAAGCTTTTCATGACAATAATACTTTTGGATATTTGCCAGACGTTCGCAAGAGTTGGGGCAGAATCAAGAAGGAGTGGATAATTGAGTGAGACCAATGGAAAACGACATTAAATGTAATGTGTTAAAAAATTCCAAAGTGCAACGAGTACACAAAAATCTAAAGAACAGAAAACGGAAGTAAAACTACCAAGTAATCTTAGCGCTTTTAGCAATAAGAGTCACCCTCCCCTTTGATTAGGTTTTTCCAAGGCCAGCTTTAAACCACATCATATCTTGAATCCGAATTCTTTTGCATTGCTTCAGCGAATTTCCACAAATTATTCTATTATGAATGTTTTGTTATTGATGCAGTTGGCACAGAATCGTACGCGCGCTTGACCAAACATTTTCTCTCGATGTTTTCAGAGCTACATTTAAATCCATAATATATGTATATATAATCGACAACAGATAAAAATATCTTCTTCGTTTTTAAACGATACCATCCAAGTAGGATGAAATAAAAACCAAAATAAAATAAATACAATAAAAGAGACAACTCTGATAAAGAAGAAAAATCAAAGAACAGAAACGGGCAACGGAAAACGGTCGATCAGACAAAATTGTCGCCATAAAAACGACCGAGAGTATGGCCAACGCGGTTAGTTTTGGACACCGTGTCCAACAAGGAAGTTAACTCATTTCTGTGCCGAGCACCTGGTTATTTGGTAAGCAAATTATCTAAAAGTGCTATTCATCGAGAATAGATACTTTTTTGTTTGTGTCTACTGGCAGAAAAGTTTTTGATTTCTATTTTAAGTGCGGCTTTGATTGGGGAGTTCTCCACTTAATCGTAGTGCACTCAACGTGAACGTTGAGGTAGAACTTGAATTGGTTATTACAGCAAAACAAGTTTGTTGTGTACAAAAAAAAAACAATTATTGTGATTAAATCAATTTTGTGTTAAATCTGTGAACAATTAAGAGCCAGTGGTGAGAGTTATTTATTGCTGAAACATAATAAGAGGCTTGATACAATTTGATTTGTTAAATTTGTGGTAAAATTGGAACTCTGACTATGTATTAAATTGTTTTTTATATATTGATAGTTGAAAATGTACGCAAGTTATAAGGTACGTTATAAGATTTGTATCTGGGTTTGACTGTTAGTGTAGAATGGTGAGAACGATTATGTCTTGTGTGAGGATTAAGGCTGAAGAGGTGTGCACAAACTCGTGGTCCTGCATTAGACAAGTATTGTTATGTATTTTTATATTAGAAGGCGTATTTATTTTATATCGGTTAGCAATGAACTAATATTTTTTTTAAACTTAAATGTTAATGTGTATTTTCTTTGTGGTGGTCCTTGATGTCCAATTAAGGACTTGAACCAAAAGGTAATGACGACTTACCGCAAGACATTTATTGGTGAACAAAAAACAGCACAAACAAGAGCATATCCGGCATAGCCAGAGGAGTTAACGTTTCCAAATCGAAAATCCTTCTGTTTATCCTTTTCGAACTACTCATTTTTGTTCCATTTATTATTTCATAAGTGACTTGAATCATCACTCATAGTTTGGAACTCAGTCTTGGACGAATTTGTTCAGTGTTGTGAGTACGTAACAAAGGGAAGTCAAACACGTATTTTAAAGTTTATTTTCCTACCCGTACTTTCTTTTAATCCCATCAAAATCCAATCGCACATTTTCACCAAAAGATAAACTGAATTTAAATGAGAGCAAATTAAAACTTGTCCTAAATCCCAATGGTTCCACCGAATTTCACCGAAAAAAGAATTAATTTAAGATTAATTAAGGTTTTTTCAACCCGCTCTTGGGCCAAAGACTCGTAGCCCAAATATCCAATAGATGGCTATTCGAAGAAATTCTGGCTCTAAATTTGTACAGCCGATATTTGTGCCGCATTATGCCTGAAGCAGAATCACGTTGTGGAGCTTTGCGTTGACAAACGCATCGAGTTGAGCCATAGGAAATCAATGAAACCTATCAAAATACTGCGTTGCGTTTCAACTTTAAAATGAGACAACACGTAAAAACAGAACGTAATATTTCGTAACGTTGCTGTAAAGCGCCGCTTGTCAAAAAGAAGGTAGAGAAAAAAGTAGAGTCAAGCTTTTTCTTCGCAAAGCTCAAAGCTCACATAAAGCACTTGGGCGTAACGGAAGCAACGAACGCGCCAGCGCGTGATTGTGGTTAAGGCCTTAAGCATTAGTGAGTTTGTATAAACATCACTTGCAAAGAATTTACTTTCCAGATATATTATTAATCTCCAGCTTAACGCCTGAAACACCATTACGATTTAGAGCATCGCGCTGCAAAACTCATTACGTTGAACCACAGGAAATCATTGCTTAAAATGACTTTCCTAAGACTAGAACGTAATGTTTCGTAACGTTGCTGTAACGGTGTATCAATGTGAAGGTAGGAAAATGTATGAACTGTCAAACTATTTCTTGGTTAAGGATTCGCGTCTTTGGCAATATTTGACATTCTGGTTTGAGTCGAAGGTGAAAGCGCATGCAAAACCTGAGAACGTAACGACAACAACGCATGTCGGATAAAGAATTTTCGTCATTATTTACGGCGCTACGGATCCCGAGAAAGTAACATGAATATTCAATTAATTTCTCCATTATGGCAAAAAAAACAGATCAAGTCGGTTGACTATTCAAATCTGTTTTCTGTGAAATAAGCATCTTCTGTACTAGAGCAAATGAAGTGGATAAATGTAGGCGTTTTGGACTACATGCATAACTAAATGCAGCTCATATACGAGTGTCATCTTCTCCGAGACAATCGAGGAAACAATATTAGATTTTGTGAAATTGTAAAAACTAAAAGTTAAGTGTATCTTTTTCTTTCTTAACGGCAAGACTATGATCAGGATTGAAGGGACCATAGCCCTCCCACTTAACTGCATCCCTACTGGTCCGCCGCATCGATCTCAAAGAATATTGCTAGATCTCCGGGTTTGGTGAAGGGAAATAACCTCACCGCAATAACTTCACATTGAGTGGGAAATAATTTCACTTTTTACATGTGAATCTTCAAACTAAGTAGAAAGGAGTTAAGAAGTGTGTTATAAGATATATTTTAAATATACCCAAGCGATATAAGTGACAAAGTATGGAAGACTTGTTGCCCACATATTCAGTTATTCTTAGGCTTTGTCTATTTTTTTACGATTTCCACACTTGAATGCTTCCATTACTGATTAGATTATTGTCTTGCTTTAACGACGCTGGTGATCTCCAATCGTGTCAACCCACGGATTTGCATTCACACTTTTGGGAAAGTCCAAGATGTTAAATGTGTCGCCCACATGAACGGTTAGATTGCCTGAATGTGAAGTCGATGGTGAAATTCAAATGTGAAACAATGTTTGGGTGGGCAACAAAAATGCAACAGCAGTAAGTGCATGTCGCAAGTTCGAGGTTGAAAACTAAGAAAAATTAATTGATCGTAGTAAAAATAACTTACATAATATAGCACGTCGATTTAAGGGAAACATAAAGTTGGGTTAACTATTGCGAAATTAAGGCAAAAACATTCACTAGTTAAATCTCGAACCTTAGGTACCTGTGGTTTCCTAGTGTGCTGCCATTTGTGCTCTCCTCAATCCTTTCTCTGCGTAGTCAATCGTTGGCCAAGATTCGATATTATACGAACTCGTGTTGAAAGTAGTAGAAGTTATAGAAGAAGAATTTATAGAAGTTTTAACAGGCTTCCCACATAATCGAAACCTCAATGACTGTCTGAAGCCAACGTTTAGGCTCTTACATTTAAGGCGGAAAATACAAGAGTGTAAAAAATGTAGACAACCCCTTCCAATCGCTAAAATAAATATCGTTTTTTGACCAAGCTGCTTTCTTAGAAACGAAAAATGTTCAAGTCTTGCAAAACCATCTTTCGATAATTTTTTTTGAAAGGGAAAGGGTTGTGTTACGGAGAAAAATATAGAACGACTAACGACTTACCATGTCCAACGGCTTTCACTACAGTTTTCTGTTTAAGACAGATTATGTGAGACTGATTGTTTTACCTTTCACCCACTTTACGTCACCTCTAAGTAGGAGCTCGGAGACGTCTTACAATTGTCATTAAGACAGCTTAGTCCAAATACCACTTCACTCCCACCACATTATTGACGACCGCACATTCAAAGAAATTTTAATCCGTATGACATGATCTTCTAATTCACCCAACCGTACGTCTTCATAATCTCGAAAGCGATATTTATGCCCACCAGCTTCTCGATTTCTGATCTGACATTGATCGATTTGAAGAAATTTATTTTAAGTACCAGTTCACTAACCTTTCTCGATAAATAGGCCAAACGGCTATCAATTCACTACCTAATGGCAACGAGAAAAAAACTAATAATTTCAACCGACGAATTGAACAAACAAATTAACTACGATGATAATGGGATAATTCAGGCTTCCAACCGCGTAGGCACACTGGAGGTTATTTTACTTCAATACAAGTATAATTAACAAACAATACACGATCCGCAATTAACAAACAAAACCATTTTCAATTAATCAATGACCATCGATAATGTTGATTGCAACTACAACTATTTAACAAAAAAACTTAGTTATCGCTACGACATGGATATCTAGAAGATAATCAGTGGCTCTTATCGAAAGTGTCGTAAATAGTTTCCTGTAACCAACAATTGGCCCTAAAAAAGTTGTTATTGCCAAATTTTGTTTTCTTCGTGACCACGTGATTAATTTGTCAGAAATTAAATGAATAATTTGTTTGTTGTATTAGGAGTGGAATATGCAATAGATACTGATGCGGAGATTTTGATTTGATAATTTGAGAGTTGAATGAACAATGGCTAGGTTTGAACAAAACCAGATATGAGCGTTGTACTCGAATTTCGGGCGCATAAACGCCTTATAAATTGCAGCCAGATCAGAAGGGGTGAAATATTTCTTACAACGCTTAAGGAAGCTTAGACATTTCACGGCGTTCTTGGCGACATCGAATATGTGGTCATTCTAACGAAGGTTCCCAATAACACACATACGGAGAATGGAAAGTCTTTCGGTTTCAGCGATGCAAGTGCCATTCATGGTTAATGGCTGTGTGTGTGGGTTTTGCTTTAATGACAGGAGACAGCATTGTGTTTTGGAAGCATTAAATTCCACTCTATTGGTTTTTCCCCATTGAGTTATGCTGTTAAGATCGGAATTTAATGAGCTTAATATACGTTGCCGTTCCAGTTCCACACCCGAAGATGAGGTGCGTGACCCAAGAAACAAGTGTGAAAAGCTGAGGGTACTGTCATCAGCAAATGAATGGATTGGATTAGAAGTAACAGACAGGAGATCATTTATAAAAATGAGAAAGAGAGTCGGGGAAAGAACAGAGCCTTGGGGAACACCAGCGTTTATTTGGTGAGTTGCAAACTTGAAACCGTCCAAGACAACTTGAATTGAACGGTCCGAAAGGTAATTTCTAATCCATTGAAGAAGATTATCATCGATTCCAAATGCACGCATTTTCGACAAGAGAGCTTGATGCCAAACTCTGTCAAATGCTTTTTAAAGCATTTCAAGCGCAACGATCTTACTTTCACCACCTTGGTGAAGAAATTGGTTCCACTTTTCGGTTAGATATGTCATGAAATCTGTGGACTGTTGCCCCGAAAACCGTGCTGCCGGTCATTGAGAAGTTCTCGGGATTCAAGATATTTCATTAGCTGACGGTTGATCAGTGTTTTCATAACCTTAGAAAGAAGGGACGTAAGTGCAATTGGTCAGTAGGAGGAGGGAGAAGAAGACTCACCTTTTTTTGGTACAGGCTGGACAAATGCTGTTTTCCATCTCCTCGGAAAGAGACCCGAAGAGTAGGACAGATAGAAAAGCTTACACAGGGTTTTGCCAGCGTAGAAGAACACCTCTTCAGAAGAAATACCATCTGGACCAGCGGATTTGTGCCTGTCAAGATCTCGAAGTACTCTAGCCACTGCGCCAACTATAGAGGCATCTGTCTCCTCAACATTGCATACAAGATCCTATCAGCTGTACTGTGTGAACGCCTAAACCATTCGTTAACGAACTGATTAGTTCCTACCAGTGTGGTTTTAGGCCCGGTAAGTCCACAACCGACCAAACTACGGCAGATCGTGGAGAAAACCCAAGACGTCCAAATCGATACTCACCATCTTTTTATCGATTTTAAGGCCGCATATGACAGCATTTATAGAGACGAGCTATACAGAGCCATGTCTAATTTTGGCATCCCTGCCCTACTTGTCAGATTGTGCAGAATGACGATGAAGAAAGCTCGCTGCTCCATAAAGGTCGGAAACAATCTCACCGAGACCTTTGATTTTGATGTCAAAAAAGGATTTAGATTTAAAAAATACAATGCTGTCAAGAGAAGGGACAATCAATATTGACGAATCGGGCAGAACGTCACGATAGACAGCTATAACTTCGAGGTCGTTGGAGACTTGGTTTACCTCGGCTCTGACAATGACACCACAGCAGAAATCTAACGAAGAGTTGCACTTTCCAACCACACTTTGGCCTAAGAAGGCAGCTGACTGGTAAGGCCTTGCCAAGAAACACCAACGAGACTCTATGTAAGACCCTCTTCATCCCAGTCTTGCTTTATGGGGCCGAAGCAGAAGCATGGACGTTAGCAAAGGCGGATGAAGATCTTCTCGGTCGTTTCGAACTCATAATTCTTTGAGTAATCTTCAGTCCCGTTTGCGTTGACGGGATTTTGAGGAGCAGATTTATCTGTGAACTCTACGAGCTCTACAGCGACATCGACCTGGACAGAAAAGTACGTATCATTCGACTAAGACGGCTGGGATATGTAGAGCGAACGGACACCAACGCTCCGGCCCGAAGAGTCTTCGATTCCAACCCGGAGGGACAACACAGTAGAGGAAGACCTCGCCTTAGATGATGTGCACAAGTTCAAGAGGACCCCAACCAACTTGGAGTGCGCAACTGAAGTCGGAGAGGCGTGTTGGTTAAGGCCCAGGTCCACCCCGGACTGTAGCGCCACCTTAGGAAAAAAAGTATAACAGCAGAAGAAGATGAAGATGACATTTATTCTAATCTAATCACTCTGTTAACCCTTTCCCCAGAAACCCATAGCCACACACTTTATCCCAATCAAAAGTATATACAAAGCAGTCACATAAAAAAAATTGACATGTTTTCTTATTTCAGATTAATTAAAGCTGAATCCAAAATGAAGCTACTTATCCTCCTACTAGCAGGAGCTGTGGTGGTAAGTTCCTTCTTTTTCAAGACTCTTAATTAAGTTTAAAAAATTTCAACCCTTCCCAGCTCTGCTTTGGAAATAATATAAAGTTGGGACGCTTAGAAGAGGATGCAGCTAAATATCTTCAAAATCTCAATACTGACCTCAATCAAATGACCAATATTGAGACTGAGGCTGCCTGGGCATACGCCTCGAATATAACTGATGAAAATGAAAAGCTGCGCAATGAAGCCGCCGCCGAAATGGCAAAGTATATGAAACAAATCGCCAGGGATATTCAGCAGTTTGATTGGCAAAATTTCCGCGATGCCGACCTACACAGACAGTTTAAAATGTTATCCAAGCTCGGGTATTCGGCTCTGCCAGTGGAGGACCATGACGAACTGATTAATACTCTATCCAAGATGGAGTCTAACTATGCCAAAATAAGGGTTTGCAGCTACAAAAACAGAACAAACTGCGATATGCAGTTGGAACCAGAATTGACAGAGATTTTGACTACCAGTCGGGATCCGGAAGAATTGCAGTATTACTGGGAATTGTGGTATAGCAAAGCTGGTGCGCCTGTAAGGAAGCATTTTGTGAAGTACGTGGAACTTAATTTGAAAGCAGCTAAGTTGAATAGTAAGTTCGAGTTCTATACCACTGGTTCGATATAGTATTGATTTTTTCTAACAGATTTCACATCCGGGGCTGAGGTCTGGCTGGACGAATACGAGGATGCCACAATCGAAAAGCAGTTGGAAGATATCTATTCCGAGATCCGTCCATTGTACGAACAAATCCATGGGTATGTCCGTTGGCGTTTGAGGCAGGTCTATGGCGAAAAAGTTGTATCCGAAAAGGGACCCATACCAATGCACTTGCTGGGCAATATGTGGGGTCAATCTTGGGGTGAAATTGCCAGTATTATTTCACCGTTCCCCGACAAGCCATTAATCGATGTAACTAACGAAATGATAAGTCAGGGATACGATGCAAAGAAGATGTTCCAGATGGCAGATGAGTTCTTCGTTTCCTTAGGTTTGAAGAGATTACCACAGTAAGTTATCGGTATAGGATGTCGCTAGATTTCTATATTAAAACATTTGAATCCCTAGAAAATTCTGGGAAAAGAGCATCATTGAGAAGCCATCCGATGGTCGTGACCTGGTATGCCACGCAAGTGCATGGGATTTCTACCTAATCGATGATGTTCGCATCAAACAATGCACCCGACTTACACAGGATCACTTGTTCACTGTACATCATGAGCAGGGACACATTCAATATTTCTTACAATACCAACACCTTCCGCATGTATATAGAACAGGTGCGAACCCCGGATTCCATGAAGCTGTTGGTGATGTCTTATCCCTGTCGGTATCTACCCCAAAGCATTTGGAGAAAGTTGGTCTTCTCAAGGGCTACAAATTGGACGAAGAATCTCGAATCAACAAACTATTCCTTACAGCGTTGGATAAGGTAGTTTTCTTACCATTCGCATTGACTATGGACAAGTATCGTTGGTCTCTGTTCCGAGGAGAAGTGAAGCCCGAAAATTGGAATTGTGCTTTCTGGAAACTGAGGGAAGACTACTCTGGCATTGAACCGCCAGTAGCGAGAAGCGAAAATGACTTTGATGCACCCGCCAAGTATCATGTCTCTGCTGATGTGGAGTATTTGCGGTATCTGGTTTCCTTCATCATTCAATTCCAATTTTATAAATCAGCTTGTGAGAAGGCTGGACAATATGATCCAACCAATCCTGAATTGCCTCTAGATAACTGTGATTTCTATGGGAGTGCCGAAGCTGGAAAGGCTTTTGAGTAAGTACTTGTGAGGGTAAAATCCATTCCATTTGACTTCTTTTTTTTCTCAGAGCTATGTTGTCATTGGGTGCGTCTAAGCCATGGCCGGATGCAATGGAAGCATTTAATGGGGAACGCACAATGAATGGCAAAGCAATAGCCGAATACTTTGAACCCTTAAGAGTTTGGTTGGAGGCTGAAAATCTCAAGAACAATGTACATATTGGATGGAGCAAGTCTGATAGTGAGTGGGCAGAGCCTTTAATGAAAGATCATTATCCCAGTTAATGATAATTTCTTGTTTCAGAATGTATATCATAGGAGATGGAGAAAACACCACATTTGGGAGTTACAATTTCATGAATTGTCATTAATAAAATATTTGAAAAATTCACATACAACGACTTTGTATTTTCTTTTACATTTATGGTAATAAATTCCGGGAACGGGATAGATTAAGTCTGATATTTAAATAGCATGATAAACTAAAATTTTGTGATAGATATCGCGGAGCTGGATAAAATTCAGACCTATAGCGAGTACTTTTTTACGGGACAGCCGGACAGGTCCAACCCCCCTATTACGGTTAGCAGATCGAACGTTCGACTCGAATTGAATTAACATCTAAAAGTAGGCAATACGTTTAACAATAATAACTGAAAAAGGTTGTGTCATATAATATAAAACATAGGGCTTGGGCGAACTGTTTGATACCCTATTCTTATTTCTATCCCTCATAAGTGGGTGTGACAAAAGTCTAAGTATGGTTGAATTATTAAGAACGCTCTACAAATTTTGTTATATGACATTTAAAGGATTTTATCAACAAAAAACGAAGCTTTTGTAAAAAAACGCTCCCTAGCTCAAACTTTGGTTTTTCAATAAAATTATTTTATTTAATTGTGGGCGTGTCAGTAGGCGGATTTTGAAAATATTTGCACATGAACTTAAAGGTCCCCTAGAGAGTATATATTATAAATTTCAGCTTCCTAACTCAAATTTTGGTTTTTCAAAAAAATTGTTTTATTTAATTGTGGGCGTGTCAGTGGGCGGATCTTGAAAATTGTATCTCCCGATCAGTTTTAGGAGTCATAGATCATATATAAAAAATTTCAGCTTTCTAGCTCAAAATTCAAAAATTTGTGTTTTTTTTGAGTTTGTGGGCGTGTCTATGGGCGCATTTCAAAAATTCGTAAACTTGATTATTACGGGACCCTAGAGAGTATATGGTTAAAATTTCAGCTCTCTAGGCCCAGTTTAAAGGCCTATTTTTTGACAACAGACGGACGGACGGACGGACATGGCTAGATCGATATTACTATCGATGCTGATCATAAATATAGTAACTTTTAGGGGTCTACGGGCAATATTAAGGTATGTTACAAACTATGCGTCAACATTAATATACCCTTAGAATAGGGTATAAAAATGTATTCAGTTGCTTCAAAGTTGAGTTGTATGAGATACATTTCAGGTGATTTGCAATTGTTAAAAGTGTTGCCTTCTTTA
This sequence comes from Portevinia maculata, assembly GCA_949715645.1. Lineage (NCBI taxonomy): Eukaryota > Metazoa > Arthropoda > Insecta > Diptera > Syrphidae > Portevinia > Portevinia maculata. The sequence goes on along the minus strand of OX454528.1, from coordinate 3,556,972 downwards.
AGATCTTGATTCAATTCGAGTCGAACGTTCGATTCGCTAACCATAATAGGGGTGTTAACCATTTCAAAGGTTCATGTTCATGCTAATTAACAGCACAGTTGAGTATAAGTTTATTATGTGCCAGCTTAACAACGATGAATCAGGCTACCTACTACATAAAACCTAGAAATCGAGAAGACAAAAGCAGTGCTGTTCCTTAAGGGCCACGGAAATCTATCCGCAAATGGAGCAGTGCATGCTTCTTCTTTTTCAACTTTGTATAATGTGAATGAATTTTACAGCATTCCTGCTGTTCTAATTGTGAGGTTCCCCGGTTCGACCCCGAAACCTACCGACATGAATCTCGGTTTCAGATCATTTCGTCACTTAGGCCTATCAAATGTTGGTCTCATTCAAGAGCTTTGAGGGCGGCACATTTTTCTTACGATTTCGCCACGTAGGTACAAGTTTATATTATTGATTTGTTGTTTGATCTTCCTTCTAAATACTACACCGGTGATCTTCAGTTGTGTCAATCAAGGAATGCACACTTGCGGGATACTTTAAAGATGTTAAACGTGTCGCTAGGCTTACCTGAATGTTAATATTGCTTGGATATGATTATCAGTTGCCTTTTAAGACAAGCGGGATTCGCTGAGTAATAGTTGTTTGCCCGTCCCTATACGAGAACAGTGCTGTATGTTCCTTGAAAGCATACATTTACATTCTGCGCTATCATGGTATCCGTTCGGAAAGGAATTTTCTTCGCAACGCAAATCCAGTCAGAGAATCGAATTACGATACACGATTTACGTTTACATTATCCGTTTGCCGAACGTGCATGAACGCATTGATGTTTATAAATACACTCGTCGCCACTTGAATAGGACACCCTGTACACTCTATTTGCAATTGATTATAACTCGGAAGCGGATTGATAAAATAAGGATATCTAATGCCCGTTATCTTTGTCTAACTCTTCTGCTTTCTCTGTGACAAAATTGCATTCGTTGGAATTAAAACAACATTTTTGCGCCACTTGAATAGAACATGTATTTCGATTGATCGTTATCTTTGGCACGCGGACTCATATACTTCGTTGATCGATTTTTTGTTAATTTTAACTATTTAATTTAAATAAAAAAACTAAAATGGGTCGAGGAAAAGCAATAACCGAGCCGGAAAAGGACAAATCAAAGCTTACAAGGACGCTGGCTTATCTATTGCCAAAATAGCTAAGAAAAAAAAATCGAGAGGAGCCGACACGTTATATCCACATTTTTAAGTAATGAGTATGAATATGGAAAAAAACATGAAAGGCCGGACACACAGCGTGCTTACTAATGCAGAAAGGCGAGTTATTTTAAAAAAGCGTCACATTCTCACGACTCTTTGGCAAAAATCAGTCATAAATGCGGTGTCAAGGCAAGTGTCACAACTATGTGTCATGTTATTTCGAAAGCTAAACATCTAAAAAGACTGAAAATTAAGAAGAAGCCACCTCTCAACCCGGTTCGAAAAGAGCAACGCGTCAGTTTTTTCGCGCACATATGACCTGGACTTCGGAGTGGCATATAGTAGTCTTCTCCGATGAAAAAAAAATTAATTTGGAAGGCCCCGATCGATATAGCTACTATATCCATGACCCCAGCAAAGAAACACATTATTTGGACCGGCTACATAGCAGAGTTGAAGGTGTGATGGTGTGGGGGGCCATTTCCTATTATGAAACCTGCCAACTACAATTTATGTCAACCACAATGAATGCGTTGTCTTACAATGGCATATTGAAAAAGGCCTTTCCATACTTTCATACCCTTTTTGGACCTCTGCCGTGGATTTATCAACATAATAATGCGCCAATACATACAGCTCGGGTAGTTAAAACCTATATACAGAGCCAAAATGTGGAGCTATTAAGCTGGCCGCCCAATTCTCCGAATTTATCATTGAAAATGTTTGGGGATGGCTGACACGTCAAGTATACGGATCATAACAACAATATTCGAGCATACCCAAACTAACCCAAGCCATCGAATTAGCTTGGAGCTCGATTTCACTGAATTATTTGGTTAATTTGTATACATCCCTTCCAAACCGGATGTGTGAAGTTTTGGAACAGAAAGGTGGCTCAACACACTACTAAAATTTTTTTTCAATGTAAAATATTCCAAATACCTTAAATTTAAGTTATTTTTGTATTATGAAAGGGCAGGTTTAACATCATTTTTAAAACTTTGTTTTTGATACCTGCTAAATGTATATTCCGTGATATTTCTGTGTAAATATTTATTGCGTTTGCTGTCATTTACTAGTTATTTATCAATTATTTACTTATTTAGTCATATATATATTTATTTATTTATTTACTTATTTATTTATTTATTTATTTTTGTATTTATTTCATTATCTATTTATTTATTTAATAATATATTTATTTATTTATTTATTTGTTTATTTATTTTTGTATTTATTTATTTATATATTTATTTACTTGTTTATCTATTTTTTTTTGTCAAATGAAGCTTTTTTTTCGTATTTTCCTTCAATAAACTCTTCCGATCATTCATAACTATTTATTGTTTGCCATACAAAAAAATGTTTCAGTAGAAAGATAATGTATCAAGTCTCTGAATTGTAAAATGTGCGGTCACAGACTTTTTTGAAAGGATTGTTACGAAATAAAATGAAATGAAAAAAATTATTTTTGTAGTAAAAAGAATTAGAAATCTCTAAAATGTTTTTTTTATTAAAGTGTCCTATTCAAGTGGCGCACATTTTCGAACCCGCATTTTGCCAGTTTTTGGTTGATAATGTTTAGTTAAAACTTAAAGCTTAAGCATTAAATCTTCCTTTTGATCAAATTACAGCAATTAAATGAACTTTAATTTACAAAAAAATTAAGTCTCTAGCTTGCTTGGTTTGGGAGCAATGAAGGATAGAAAACAGACATAAGGCGTGTCCTATTCAAGTAGCGAGGAGTTTATATTTCTGCGGCTGTCAAAAACCCATCACCATTGCGATAAACGGCAGACTGTGACTGACACATTTCGCTCTGTTCCGAACACTCGTGTTATGTAAGCTATAAGATTTTAGGAACCAACAGTTATGAATTTATGATACACTATAAATAATGAATAAAGATCTTTGATACCATTTAAAGTGCCTGTGACTATAATTAGCTGCTTTCTGCGTGATAGGTACTTTGGAACGAATTAGTTGGCTTGGACACATAACCTATTAGTTATTTTCCAAATGAGAAACAAAAATACGAATTTAAATACTTTATTGTTGGAAGTACGATTTGAAATTTAGGGTTTCACATCCGAACCACAAATGCCCTACATCTATGATACACATTCTGAAATTAAACGATCGTTAAACTGGATATCTTCCCACAAATCATCGATTGGTACACTTACTATCAGACTTGGTCCATCCAATGTGGACTTTATTCTTTATATTTTCAGCCTCAAGCCAAATTCTCAAGGGTTCAAAGTATTCGGCGATAGCTTTGCCGCTCATTATTCGTTCTCCAGTGAAAGCTTCCATTGCATCGGGCCATGGCTTAGAGGCACCCATCGATAACATAGTTCTGTATAAGGGAAAAACCTCGCTCCGTTCTATTTAAAAAATAATAATTTTAAAGCTGAACGAAACTTACTCAAACGCCTTGCCAGCTTCGGCGTTGCCATAGAAATCACAGTTATCCAAAGGAAAATCGGGATTATTTGGATCAAATTGACCAGCATTCTCACAGGCTGACTTGTAGAACTGGAATTGCACAATGTAGGAAACTAGGTACCTCAAATATTCCACGTCAGCTGAGATGTGATACTTGGCTGTTGCATCAAAGTCCTTTTCGCTCCTCACAATTGGAGGCTCAATACCAGAGTAGTCTTCCCTTAGCTGCCAGAAAGCACAATTCCATTTCTCAGGCGCCACTTCTCCACGGAACAATGACCAACGATATTTGTCCATTGTGAAGGCAAATGGCAGGAAGACTATTTTACTTAATGCCGTCAGGAATAACTTATTGATGCGTGCCTCCTCATCCTCTACGTAGTCTTCGAGAAGGCCGATTTGTTCCAAGTGCCTAGGAGTAGAAACTGACAATGATAGGACATCACCCACCGCCTCGTGGAATCCAGGATTAGCGCCTCTACGGTACACATTAGGAAGATGTTGATATTGCAAATAGTACTGTATATGTCCTTGTTCGTGATGAACAGTAAATAGTTGTGATTGAGTGATTCGGGTACATTGCTTGATGCGGACATCGTCGATTGAATAGAAGTCCCAAGCACTTGCATGGCAAATTAGATCACGTCCATCAGAAGGCTTCTCAATGATGCTCTTTTCCCAGAATTTTCTGAAAATGTTAAATTTAAAAATGATAAGCTAACTGAGATGAGGGATAACATACGGCGGAAGCTTTTTCAAGTTTAACGATACAAAGAATTCATCTGCCATTTCAAACATTTTCTTTACGTCGTACTCCTGGCGAATCATCTCATCCGTCACATCGACCAACGGCTTTTCGGGAAATGGTGAAACTATTGCGGCAACTCCATCCCAAGTTTGGGCCCACATATTACCCAACAAGTGCATAGGAATGGGACCTTTTTCGGAGACTATTTCAGCACCATAAAACTTCCTCAGGCGATAACGAACATATCCATGGATTTGTTCGTACAACGGCCGGATTTCAGCAAAAATGGCATCCAACTGCTGTTCAAAGGTATCGTCCTCATACTCAGCCAACCACATCTCGGCTCCGGATGGGAAATCTATCCGAAATAGGTTAGCATTACAAGCTGCCTATATACCACAGTCCTCATACTTACCGTTCAATTTAGCGGCTTTCGTATTAAGTTCAATATACTTGTTGAACGGCTTTCGGACAGCGGTACCAGCCTTGTTGTACCACATTTTCCAGTAGTACTTTAACTCTTCCGGATCTCGACTAGTGGCAAAAATCTCGGTTAATTCAGGTTCCAATTGCATATCACAAGTCATTCGGTCAATGTAGTTGCAGACTCTCACTTTAGCATAGTTTGCCTGCATCTGTGACAGTGTGCTTAACAGTTCATCATAGTCCTCTGTTGACAAAGCGGCATAGCCTAGAGTAGACAACTTTTCAAACTGCCTACGCATATCGGCATCCTCGAAGTTTTTCCAGTCAAACGCCTGCAAATCCTTGGAGACTTGTTTAAGGAACTTTGCCGCTTCAGCAGAGGCTTCGTTGCTGGATTTCTCATTCGCATCTGTGATGTTCGAGGCATAAGCCCAGGAAGCTTCGATGCGAACATTGGCAATGTGATTGAGTTCGGTGTTCAGATTCTTGAGGTATTCTGCTGCTTCTTCCTCCGAACGACTGAAATGGCCGCTCCTTCCATGGCAAAGCTGGCAAAAATAGTCGCAAGCGGTATAAACTTGGCTTCGAGTTGCTTCAAAACTTACCGCAATAAATCCCGTAAGAAAGAGTACTTGTATTAACTTCATTTTGAACACCAAACAATAAGACTTGAATATGAAATGAGCACCGATAATACGCACGGTCGAAAACATAATATAGCACGAGCTTGCATCTGCTATAATTTATAGCCTAGAACTCTTATTACGGCAATACACTTTTATTAGAAATGAAGGCGATAACCTTATTAATACCTGGGGCTATAAAGGATAATAAAATATCAATAAAGTCTTAATATTGTTTTATACAGAATTTGAAGTAAATTTCGTGTTTATCTAATCACATTTCCCACAGTGGCTACGAGTAATTGTGTATGCAGCAGTCTTTGAAACTATGCAACTGTATGGGATAAATCAAAGTAAACTACGCCCGGTGAAACACCACCACATTTGCTGTATGTTTTCCGAGGTATTATTGACTACATTTCGGAACTTAGCAGCCGAATTCTTACAGAATACGTAAACTTCTTACGTGACTTCTTGAGAATTACCTAAGCAATATCGTGGTTGGATACAAAATTTCCTTCACAAAAGGACCAATTGAAGTTGTGGACGATTGAGTGTCTTCTGATTCGTTTGCAACAAATGCAGGCGGTCGCAAGGATGAATACTTTCTCCAACCTTTCAATTTAATCAATTCATTTTATTTCGTAACAATGTTTTCAAAAAAATCTGTGACCGCACATTTTACAATTCAGAGATTTGATACATTATCTTTCTTCTAACTATAACTGATGGGAAAAATAAATCGAAGGAAAATACGAAAAAACCTTCATTTGAGAAAAAAAAAGATAGACAAATAAATAAATAAATAGATAAATAAATAAATACAAAAATAAATAAACAAATAAATAAATAAATAAATAAATAAATAGATAAAGAAATAAATACAAAATTAAATAAACAAACAAATTAATAAATAAATATATAAATAGAATAAATAAGTAAATAATTGATAAATAACTAGTAAATGACAGCAAACGCAATAAATATTTACACATGAATATCACCGATTAAACATTTAGCTGGTCTAAGAGAGAATTCTCAGAACTATCACAGCTGTTATTAAAATTAGTTGTAAGTTTTGGAATCCTATCGAAAATTAATTCAACATTCGCTCTTCTGTGGAGATCAAGGGTTGAATTATGAAAGGGTAGATTTAACATAATTTTCAGAACTTTGTTTTGTAATACCTGCAACTTCTTTAAATGGCATCTTTCTGCAGTACCCCATATTAGATGGACACCCATATAATAGGATAGCCTGGAAAATGACTTTATAAATTATTATCTTATTGTCGTTTGTGAGTGAAGATTTTCTATGGATTAAAGGGTAAAGCATCTTAATTGCAATATCCGTTTTCCTTAACGTACTTCATTTCTACTCTATTTTAATGATCCTCGGTCGTCGCCATATATTACAAATGTATAGTATTGCTGATGACAGCATAATGACATCTTCTTTTTCGAATGACGAGCATGTAAATGCGCACACTGCTCATCGTGAAAGACTCTATCAGATCGTCTCTCTTAACCAAGGTCTGGGGTCAGATCACGTAAAATGAAAACGATCGAACAATCTCGTTTCCACGAAAGGTGTCTCTGTCATAACATTGGAATTTACTCCCGAGAGACAGCATGCCGACAAAAACAAAAATTTACAACAATTTAAGAGCTGGAACAATACTTATATGAAAGTATGTATCTCAAAGCGCTAGTTTAGCGTTATAGGTTACCCTTTCCAGAGGGAAGCAATTAAAAAATAATAAAAATCACAAATTTATACATAATGTTGGGAGGCAAACAAATAATATAAAAGATTAATTGATGATTGCAGTTTAATCAAATGGTCTGTGTGATTATTGGGTTGCAGCGACAAAATAACAAGCCCAAGGTGCATAATGAGTGGCTAAATTTGTTTCGAACTGCACAGTAACAAAGGTTCAAATCAGGCGGCGACTGTAGCAATTCTAAGATGAAGACTTTTTGGTACTGTCGCACAATGATTAAGACATTTTGAGAATAGCACCGTGGCCCCGGCACTGCGACATAGAGGGTAAAGAGCTCGCGGATGAACAAGCAAGAAAAGGGGAGAAATGCGTCTACTAAGCGAGGAAGTGGACATAAAACCTCAGCTGTATCTGGTCAAAGGGAAGTTATCGGAAGCGGTCACAAGAGCGGCTAGTCAAAGAAGGAGTCACATAGCGTGGCATAAGGCTTATCCAAGGCTTGAACAAAAAGAAAATTGCGGCGATTTTGAAATTTAGTAGATGTCAGCTTAGAATGATGATCGAAATCCATTCCGGATATTGCCTTCGGAAGAAGCACGCCAAAAAATTGGGCCTCTCAGAAACGGACGTGGGCAAATCATCATCATTTATTTATTTTACAATAGTAACGACTTAGACTAGTTTACATCAATTATAACTATCGAAGATGGATATTATTTTAAAATTATTATTTTTAAGGGGAAAAAACTACAACCAAAACCCTTATACAAAACTTACAAGCTAATATTGCACACAATTAAATAAGTAAACAATATTTAAGCAAACAACTAATAATATGATTTAATTGTTATTCTAGTAATTGAAGAACAAGTTCATTTTCGGATAATGAACAATTGTCATAATATTTTTGTTTATAAATTTCAATATTTTAGTTTAAAAAGTAAATATTTTCTAGTTCATGTAACCTGCGTGTTGAGTAAGCCCTTGGGAGATCTAACATCATTTTAGGCACTTTATTTTGACATATTTGTAGTTTTAATCTATGAGTTTTGGCACAGTCGCCCCAAACAGGTGCACCATAAAGAAGGATGGATTGCAAAATTGATTTGAACAAGATAATTTTGTTGTCTTTACTTAGTTCAGATTTTCTGGATATCATAGGATAGAGAATTTTTATGTACATATTTATTTTATTTATGGTTGTAGATATATGTTTATTAAAGCTCATTTTTTTATCCAACATAATTCCGAGGAGATTTGAAGATTAACATTTCCTGGCAAGAAACATGGCTTACGACGACGTTAGAACTAAATTGCCTGGGTTTTCTGAGCATTTATCTTGATTTTCCATTTGTTGAAATAATCTTGTAGTTTATTTAGAGACTCTTGCAGGGTCTGCTGAACATCCCTATACAATACTCCAGCTGCGTAAATGGCTGTACCATCAGCGAACATGGCAGTTTTGACGTTATCCCCAAGATGAGGAAGGTCAGATACAAAGATATTAAAAAGAATGGGCCCGAGTACCGAACCTTGTGGACACCGTAACTTGTGCAGAGGACGACTCTTTACTCAATATTACCATAAACTTTCTATCGGATAGAAAGCTTTGAATAATTTTTATTATAGGCATTGAAAAATGTAAGGACTTGAGTTTATGAAGCAATCCCTCATGCCAGACCGTAAGACGCGGGCAGATACTGCAATGATATTTGGGTCACGGAAGACATAACGCACATACTTTGTGATTGCAAAGCTATCACTCGACATAGAAAAAGACGCCTCGGCAATTATTTCTTTGATAGTCTATAACAGCAATTAATTTTTGAGTTTTTGTAGGTAGATAAAATGCTGTGAGGGAGAGGTTTAGGATGACGAATGACGTTAAAGTACGTTCCCCCAGGGGTATTGGGCTCATTATGGAGCTTAGTGTTTCTATAGCTGTAATGTATTAGCCTGACTAACCTTACCTAACCTACACTAGATGAAGAGGTAAAAAAATGCTTCGTTTATTTAAAAAAAGAAGAAATGATGATGATGCATGACAGTCAAAATTAAAGTCGAAAAAAAAATGCTGCGCGACCGGCTCAGTTCATCCTGTCATGTTCAAAGGATCCTACGAACCCTGTCAAAAAGGCAATAACAATCAACTTTTCCATACAAACGAGAAGGAGAGGCAGGCCTAAAAACTCCTGGATCACAAAAATGCAGTCACACCAGCATTGTCCTCAATGACAAAGTGATTCAAAATCGGGAGGCCTTCCGTAATTTTCTGAGGTCGAACTGGCGAAACCCACATGCCGACCAGTAGGGTTGCAGTTAATTGCGAGGGTTATGATCCCTTTAATTCTGATCATAGCCTAATAGAGTGGAATTTAATGCTTCCAAAACCCAATGCTGTCTTCTGTAATTAAAGCAAAATCCAATCACCCTGTCCACGCATGGTACTTGCATCGCTGAAACCGAACGACAGTCCATTCTCAGGATGTGTGTTAACCTTCGTTAAAATGAACTCATATTTGATGTCGCCAAGAACGCTGCGAAATGTCTAGGCTTCCTTAAGCGGTGCAAGAAATACTTAACCCCCTCAGATCTGGTTACAATTTATAAAGCGTTTATTCGCCCCAAACTTGAGTACAAAGCTCATATCTGGGCCGGTGCCCCAATCACATATTTGGAGCTACTGAACAGTATACAAAAACCCGCGATAAAACTTATTGGCGATCGGGATATCACGGAAACGTTTGACTTTCTTAGTCATCGGCGTAATGTCTCCTGTCTATCGCTGTTTTATCGATGATTCCACGATAAGTGTTCAAACGAAATAGCCAGCTGCTTTCCACCTTTAGAACATTTTAACTGCAACACGCGCCATACCAGGAATGCACATCAGTTCATCCTTAAGCCTGTATTCGGCCGCACAGTGAAATACAAAGAATCTTTCCTTAGTCGTAGAACAAGAATGTGGAACGCTCTTCCTAACTCCATTTTTCCTATACATTATAATCTACATACATTGAAAACCAACCAACGTCCGCGCTGTGTAGCTATTCCACTACAAGGGTACTAGAAAATCCCTTTGGGTCGTGTTTATTATACAAGAAAAAAATAATAGTGCCACCGCTATTAAGGAAGAAGCAGATTTAAAAAGAATTAATTGACGGTACTGGACGGCCGCCATGTGACTTTTGGGTTGTATGACGCCCTACCACGTCGTTGAAGAGAGGGTTTTGCAACGCTGCTTTGACGAACTTTAATCTTACAGTTTATTTATCGTAAAAGATAATGATAGTGCATTAAAAAAAGACCAAACCGAATTTTAAGCGGACTTATTTCACTTAAAACTTGATTACCCTGTTTAACCGTTGACAATAATTTACAAACTACTTATTGCTGTACTCGTAGGTATGGCTTATTTGTTTGTTTCAATTTGCTATCGATTTTAATTTTAATACAGAAGTAAAGTGATTAGATAAAGATGAAATGAATTGTAAGCTCCTAAATCACTTTTAATCTCACAATTTCCCTAGGCGTTATTCCTCACTCAAATCAAAGACATTTTATCGCAAGTCAGGGGATTTATGTACTATCTCGAACACTCGTATGAGAAGAGTCCCTAGTGTAGTCTTTTCCAATTCAGGTGTGGCTTGTCATTTAAAAATTGTTTTTCTTCGCAATCGGACCTCTTTTTCCATATCTAGTCTTCGTTGTATTTGAAAACGAAATGAACATATTTTTCCTCCTCCTTCTAGGAGTTGTTGCGGTGAGTTTTACAATTAACTTGAAATACAGTTTGAATAAAATCTTGTACAGCTCTGTCATGGAAGGAACGTACAAGTAAGTTATTCTGAAGAGGATGCAGCAAACTACCTCAAAAATCTGAATGTCGAACTCAATCGGATGATTAATCTTCAAACCGAGGCTTCCTGGGCATATGACTCGAATATTAATGATGCCAATGAGAAACTGAGCAATGAAGCCTCTGCAAATACAGCGAGGTTCATGAAGCAAGTGGCTGTAGATATTCAGGATTTCGACTGGCGAAACTTCAAAGATGCCGATTTGCATAGACAGTTTAAGAAGTTGTCTAATCTGGGATATGCCGCTCTGCCGGAAAAGGACTACGACGAATTGTTGAGCACAATGTCTCAGATGCAGAGCAACTTTGCTAAAGTAAGAGTGTGCAGCTATATTGACCGAATGAATTGTGACATGCAATTGGATCCTGATTTGGAGGAGATTCTAACCACTAGCCGAGACCCGGAGGAATTGAAATATTATTGGAAAATGTGGTACAACAAGGCTGGTACCACTGTACGAAAGCCATTCGAGAAGTACGTGGAACTTAATTTGAAGGCAGCTAAATTGAACAGTAAGTGGCTTCCCGTTCATTTTACACAGACACACCGTTATTCGATTTAATTTAATCAAAAACCTTCCATGTTTAAGATTTCAAATCGGGTGCTGAAGTATGGTTGGACGAGTATGAGGATGCAACTTTTGAGCAACAACTTGAAGATATCTTTGACGAAATCCGCCCGCTATATGAGCAAATCCATGGATATGTCCGTTATCGTTTGAGGAAGTTCTATGGCGATGAAATTGTCTCTGAAAAAGGTTCAATTCCAATGCATTTGTTGGGTAATATGTGGGCTCAAACTTGGGGTGGAGTTGCCAGTATTGTGTCACCATTTCGCGAAAAGCCTTTGGTCGACGTTACAGAGGAGATGGTTCGGCAGGGATACGACGCGAAGAAAATGTTTGAGATGGCAGATGAATTCTTTGTTTCGTTGAACTTGAAAAAATTACCGCAGTGAGTCCCCAAATTTCAGTCAGTTTATTTTACGATTTTGAATTTTCAGACAATTCTGGGACAAGAGCATTATTGAGAAGCCTTCCGATGGACGTGATATGATTTGCCACGCAAGTGCATGGGATTTCTTCCTCATCGATGATGTTCGTATTAAGCAGTGCACCCGAGTTACACAAGACCAGCTATTCACAGTCCATCATGAGCAAGGACACATTCAATATTTCTTGCAATATCAACATCTGCCCAATGTATATCGCACTGGCGCCAATCCTGGATTCCATGAAGCGGTGGGCGATGTCTTGTCCCTGTCAGTTTCTACTCCAAGGCATTTGGAAAAAATCGGCCTGCTCAAAGACTACAAGGAGGACGAAGAGGCCCGAATCAATAAGTTGTTCTTGACAGCTTTGGATAAGATTGTTTTCTTGCCATTTGCCTTTACAATGGACAAGTATCGCTGGTCTCTATTCCGTGGAGAAGTTGATCCTAAGAACTGGAATTGTGCTTTCTGGAAATTGAGGGAAGACTACTCTGGTATTGAGCCACCAATTGTAAGGAGTGAGGTGGACTTTGATGCCCCAGCCAAGTACCATGTCTCTGCGGATGTGGAATATTTGAGGTACCTTGTTTCTTTTATCGTTCAATTCCAGTTCTATAAATCAGCTTGTGAGAAAGCTGGTCAGTATGATCCAACCAATCCTGAGTTGCCCTTGGACAATTGTGATTTCCATGGAAGCGCCGAAGCTGGCAAGGCTTTTCAGTGAGTTTGAGTACCTTATAAATATGTTCACTTAGTGTCAACGAGGTTTTCCCTCCCCTAGAGCTATGTTGTCGATGGGTGCTTCGAAGCCATGGCCTGATGCAATGGAAGCCTTCACTGGTGAGCGAGTAATGAGCGGCAAGGCTATTGCTGAATATTTCGAGCCTTTGAGAGTTTGGCTTGAGGCAGAAAATATCAAGAATAAAGTGCACATCGGATGGATTAAGTCTAATAGTAAGTTGGCAGATGGTTGACAGGACGTCGGGTTAACGGTATTTTCATTTCAGAATGTGTATCATAAGAACGACGGCTTTGGGGAACTATAAATTAAACCCCTCATTTCATTGTCAATAAAATGCAATTAAACAAATAAACCTTTATTTTCTCTTGTCGTGCAAAACAAATGCATGAAATACTAATGCATCAAATCATTGCGCGTAAATTACTGAGATTAACCAAACCTCATATGCATTTACCGAAAGCTGAAAGTCTTCAGGACTGAAAAACGCACACTCACTCAATAACTGACAACTGAACAAGATATTAACTTTCAGCTCCATGATTGCAAAATAAAATCCGATGCAAATTTTCTAGAAAAAAACAACACAAAAGCCATCGCCAAGTTCAAGTTGAACGAACGTCTTCGAGATGGTAAAAAATAAAGCGAACCGGTGCATCACGATGACGAACCAGCTTCGCACTTTCTAAGAATACACATTAAGCCATGAATGAACGCTGAACCATCCATTAGTGAAGCGCAAACACTTCAGCTTTGAATAGGGCTTTGCACATTTGTTTACATTTTCTGCACTATGCAATGTCTGCCGATAGCCCAGCCCACATGCTGGTTTGCCAAGAAAGATACGCGCTAGAAGCTTCACCAGTAAGAAACTGTGCCATTGCGCCATAAAGGCGCGCACAATCACATTTAACTACCTGAATGTGGTTGCTGCTGCTACCACACCACACGCTCTCGTAAGTATCTTATTTGTTCCAGATTGAGACCACACAATACTTTGACTCCAAAAACGTGTCCATACCACTAGCACATTCTGCAAATCAGCCATAGCTACTTACTAGCTAATGGAACCAAAGTCATCACAGGTTGCTAAGCGTCAGTCTACGTTTAACCATCCGCGCGTGAGGTAACACGATTTTGAACGGATTCCCGACAGTCAACGCGTCACACTCAAGAATACGAATAAAAGAAAATTCGTCATCTCTTTGCACATATTTTCGAAAGCGGTTTACTCTACTCTAAGCCAGGTGTGTGTGTTTGTGCGAATTTATTTAACACTTCTGCCGGCTCATAGCCAATATAACTTTCCCTTCAGTGGCGACGACACAAAATAATGGTAACTCATTGATCGCTAATTATTTTTTCGGGTAATTGAAGTACATAAATGTTTGACGGATAACTGGTTTGACATCTAAGACAAATACCTTTGGAACTTTCGATTTATTTGGGTATACTGAAGGACGCGTTTTTAAAAGGTTAACCAACCTCTTTAGGTGCAGAATTACAGATAAGAAAACGAATTGCGTTTCAAAACGTTGTATTAGAAGAATATCCGGTTTGACTGACACATTAGTGAGTGAGCGAATTGATGGGCTTATCCTTGAACTCTAACTTGGTGACACACACACTGCAAAGAACTCGGCTCAATAACAAAGTTTCGAGTGAGATTTTGAGCCGAAATTATCTGAGATACATATGCATCTTATCTTCTATTTAATACGCGAAGCTAAGGTGATAGATCGCATTGTGTGTTCAAGTGAGTGGTGTAAGTGCAAGGTCGGTGTAGTATCGCCTAGATAAAAACATAATTTAGTGACTTATCAAGTGTCAAGGGCGGTTATTTGCATTTTATAGTGCTTCGATGTTAAATTAACATGTTTAACTTAACGGCGTGGTTTGTCGTTGGATTGGGGTTTTTGTGTGACTGTGGCTGGGTGATTTCGACATAAAGCATTTAAAGAAAAAAAAAAACAAAACTTACCAAAAAATGTTGTAGGCATGCGATATAAATCTTTGATTTGGATCTCTCGAGGCTGAAAGAGAAAATGGAAAGTTACTTAATCGGTGACTGAGATGACTTCCAAACTTAAAGCTGGTTTGACAGATTTCTTTTATTGTTTGTTAGCCGAAGGGTTTTTTTTTATATACAAAATTATGTGGGATTGATCGTGTGCGTCAGTGTGAAAATATTTCCTCTTAAATTGTTATGCAATGATAAAAGACCCACGAGAGGATTTCAACAATTCATCGGTCATTGCAAATTTTGGCTTGCACACAAATTTATGGCGAAAAAAATAGATTGTATGTCACTTAATTTGGTGGAGAATTATCCCATATGCGAAAAAAGTGATTGCAATTTTTAGTTGCACGTATTTGCAATTTAAATACGCGCTTTCGCGTTTTCATTACGACCCTCGTTTTGAAATTATTGGTCGAACGTTGTCTAATTAAAGTTCGACCAATTCCAAATTGAGATTTTAGATGCCAATTTCACGCGTCAAATTATCTCAAAGAAATCCACAACACATTTTGTTGTTAAATAAAATATACTGCGGCTAAATATTGTGAAGTCATAATGAACTTAAGTGGATCCAAAAATACAAATAGTGAACTAAGGTATAATTAATTGAACTTAATTACTGGGCGGGCCGTGAAGACTTAATTACTTGAATTAGCTAAGCCTCGCATTCCCTGATTTAGAAAGTCCTCAGAAACGTACATATATAGAGTGTGGATGAATCCCAACTTTTTCAAACTGAATGCAGAATTAAATTAGAAGATATGTAAGTTTAAAAAAATTTATCAGTTTATGTTAGGTTAGTTAGGTTAGTCAGGGCTATGATATTGCTGCTCAGGTTTCCATTATGAACACTAAGCAAATTCATTTTTTTATTTTTTTTATTTAAATTGATTTATTCTAAGATTTTTTTTCTATTTTTTTTTATTTTTAAAGTTTTCAATTTTCACTGAAAAGTGCACCTACAAACTGCACAAATGGACGCGTTCACTTTGCATAACGCTTGTGCTAAGTGTTTTCTGTTGGTGTGGAGGGGGGTGGGTGGGGTGGTGAATGCAGTGAATGTTGGAAAATATTTTAGGTATTGCCATAAATGTCGAAAAGTTGAAACAATTTAAGTTAATTTGTCTTCTTTTTTTTTTTTGGCTGAAAATATACTGGTAAATATCCCAAAGTAAGTATATATAAACTTTAGCTCCAGGCGCCTGCCTGACAGTTGTTGACATACCCTTAGCGGAGCGACGAAGTCGCGTGAGTGGCTAAACCTTGCGAAAGAAAGGGTTAAAATCCTGTTAGCGAGCGAAGCGAGCCACCCACTCCATACTTTAAATACACCATACTTTCTTACAGGCACCTGCCTGACAGTTTTTGGTATACACTTATTCAACCATTTAACTTCGTTTAAACAAACAAATGAAAAACATGCGAAAAATGTAACGGTGTACTTTTGTAAACTGTTGTAACACCTAGTGCAGAGTGCATTTTTACTGCGTTTTTGCGATCAACTTCATTAAGAGTTGCTTCAAGCAGTTGTGCATGTTTATGCAGATTCCGCAAAAAATGTTTGTAATCTAGGTGTATGAATTACATAAACATCGTTTTATTAAAAAAAAATTATTAACATTTAATATAAAAAAAAAAAAAAAAATCATTTCCTCAAGAAAAAAATATTATATTTATCTTTTTTAGGCCATTTTAAGCCAGAAAAAAACAAATTTCCTTCGTGTTCATAATGGAAACCCGCCCCGATATTGCTGCCATAGAAATAGTTGATATGATTATGGGCACATCGCGATCAGTTTATGGGTTACTAAATAAAGAATTTTTAGGGTACCTTACTGGTCACCATGGTTTAAGATATCACCTAAACAAAACGAAAATAGCAGACTCCCCTGAGTGCCGACTCTGTCTTGAAGAGGACGAGTCAGCTGAAAACATGTTATGTGAATGTCCAGCCCTTAATGGAATTAGAAAGAAAATCTTTTTCAGGGAACACATGAGCCCCGAAGACATAAAGAAATTTTCTACTGGTAAAATTATCCGCTTTACATGGAAAGTAGAAATTCTACTAGTCTAAACTTTTTCTGGCACATTTGGTATAAAAGATCTTTTAGGTCGAAGTGCCCCCCCCCCTATTATATCGCCTTGGCGAGCCAGAAGTTTATAAAAAAAAAAAATTTTAGATATTTTTTTTTTATAATTTTGCTTACGCTAAAGGGATTTTTTCTGTTGTGACATTACCCTTATAGTGCTAAGAACACAACGTAAGCATTTGTGTTTCAACAGCAATCAGCACCTGGCAATATCGTAATTCATTGCATGCTTTTCGGTGCTACTTACTATTAGAAAGAATAGAGAGATAGGAAAGAAGTGTTTGGGTGCAGTTGTAGGGTTTTTCTCCACGGGTGGTGTCTAAGTTGCTTAGCGAGATTACGATTTCATGTATTCGATATAAAATAATGGACTTGGCCGGGATTCGAACGCACGACTTTCCATTCAGTAAGCGACTACACTACTACTGCACCTATGCCACCCGCGATATTCGAATATGCGTCGGAGCGGAAAATTCTCCGATCTCATATGAATTGGAGAATTTTTGCTCCGAACACCTGATTGGAAGAACACTTACTTGCTTACTATTGGTGGCGCTAACAGTCCGTGGTGAACCACGGCCTCAACCAACAAGCCCCTCCAACCAGCTTGGTCCCTCGCTAGCTGCCTCCAGTTATGCACATCAAGTTGGTTGAAGTTGTTCTCCACTTGTGCACGCCACCTAAGGTGGGGTCTTCCTCTGCTGCGTTGACCCTCAGGGGTGGATTCGAAGACTCGTCGGGCTGGTGCGTTGTTGTCCATACGCTCCACGTGTCCCAGCCATCTCAGCCGTTGTATTTTTAGCTTTTTGAGCAGGTCCTGTATAGCTCGTATAGTTCGTCGTTGAATCTGCTTCTCCACACTCTATGTTCACAAACTGGACCGAATATCACTCGAAGAATCTTTCTCTCAAAGCATCCCAGAAGGTTTATCCGCTTTTGACAGGGTCCATGCTTCTGCACCATACAGTAGGACCGGGATGATTAAGGTCTTATACAATATCTCCTTGGTTCTATGAGAGAGGGATTTTCTTCTTAGATGCCTTCTTAGCCCGGAGAAATAGCGATTGGCAAGAGTGATTCTTCGCTTGATCTCTGCGCCGATGTCATTTTGCGAAGTGATAGTGGAGCATAGGTTGGGGGTTGTGCGTGGGGTTAAGTACCCAACCACGGGAAAAAGATGATGATTGGAAGAACACTTCAAAGCAAAAATCTTCCGATTCCTATAAGATCGGAGAATTTTCCGTTCCGATGGATACCTCGCTAGGGCCGATTATAAAATGTGAAAAGAGTTGAATTCAATGTTTTACCAACGCGTTTCCTGTTTTATTTCGCTGTTAACAAGCCATGCAGGACCTAAAGCCTGGGTTATCCAGCCACTTGTAGCTGTGAAGGTAAATTTTTGGGAACAATGGAAGGGACCTACAGTCTTACGCCGATTCCGAATAACTTTTTTTTTGTTTTAAAAAGGAAATCAAAATCCCAGAGCGTTCAGACTCAGTAATCGTCTATTGTATTATCAGCTCTTTTTTGGTTTAAAGGTTTGGAGAAACAAGGTGTCAGTCGTCTCTCTCCATTAATGGGTGGCGTATGTCGCTGTACCCCATATAGATTGAACCTGCTCCGCATGGGTCACAAGCCAACACTGACCTCTACACTGTCGCCACCACCAACTTCTTCTTACTGCGATTGTTCTCTTTATTGTTTCTCAGGCTTCTCGAGAAATATATCCAAGGAAACTGATCATTTAGAAAACCTTCAAAATTCTGCTGCCACCTGTGTAGCATTTTTTCTTCATCCACCAGAAGCAGCCCGTGAGCATTGTTGATGAACTTTTGATAACGGATTTTCTGGGCATTTCTCCTTCTCTGAGCGGCTATTTTAAAAGTGGTTGTGCCCCTGTTCAAGCTGGTGTGGCGAAGTTCGTGGATAGTCTCGTTTCTATCAGAGCAGCCGAAGACGAAATTTCTTCTTACTCCCGATACAGGCCCTCCACACACTTTCCTTGGATTTGAGCGCTGCTTCTGTTCGCGATCCTCTTGCAAAATCTGTATTCCAATTCGGGGCAAGCTTTTTCATCTCCATTCTAAGCATCTCTATTCTAAGCTTTGAATGCCGCTTTCTTGTCACTTATTACTGCTTTAGCTTCATCTATCCACCACCATGTTTTTTTTTTGCCGTATTGATAGTCTCCCTTTGCAGCCCATAGCAATGATTTGACTCTATCCAAGTAAGGTCGTTTCAGGGAACTCCACATATCTTGTCCTCTGCCTCTGCATCCTCAACTTCGTTAATGATGTGATGGAGATAAATTCGGCATATTTGGAATTAATGTTTCGCCTTTCTCTTTGTCCAGATTGTACCCTTTGATTTTCGCAGACAACTTTGTTTGTTTAGTTCTGTTCGTCCCCGCCGAAATAAAAATTCTGTCAGGAGAAGGCGGTCTGACAAACATATAAGAATACCAATTGTCTCAAATTTGCCGTTCGCCCAAGCAAATGCTTGGAGAAGCTAGGTTGTAGGCCCTAATATGGGCCGTTCATGCCTAATATTTTTGTTTCCTTCAGGAATAAATTCGACACTATTTTCATGAACCCTCTGATCATAATAATATTAATATTTAGTTAGGATATATTACACTGCGACCTATTGGGCGAATGTGTCCCCTGCTTGTGCCTCGGAGAGGTTCATGCCCTCTTTCAGAGCCCTCTCTAGGTCTAGATACGTCTTTTGTGAAACGTATCAAGTTATTGCTCTGATTTATCCTTGGCCGGTCACACTCCTTAGAGCACAGCGTCCAGACCAGTTTCTTTGATGAATCTGAGAATGAGCTGTGGGTCCATGGTTTGTATGTCCTTGTATGTTATTTGGTGCCGGCCCAAATATCTCATCCTTTTGTGGGCCAGTGCCCCACAGGATTCCAGTAAGTGGTCTGTAGTTTCGGCGGTTTCACTGCAGAATCTGCAGAGTCCGTCCTCAGATATACCCATCTTCCTCTGGTGCTCCTTGAGTCTGCAGTGCCCCTTGAGGAGGCCTGTTAGGATTCTTAGGTTGTTTTTGTTAAGGCTGATACAAGCTTTGAATATATTTTGGTTATAATTTCCTAAGACTTTCCTTGGCCTGCCTCAGATCTTGGACGTTGAGAAAGGTGTTGGCCCTTGTCTCCTGAACTCATCGCGTAGAGTGTGTTCTCCTATCCCCCAGAACGGTTCAGGTCCTATGAAGGGTTCCTCTGCCCCTGTTCTTGCCAGAGAGTCCGCTGCCTCATTGCCTGTAATGCCAACATGGCCAGGTACCCAGCAGATGGAAATTCTGTTGTTCTTGATTAGTCTATTCAGTCCATGTAGGCATTCCCACACGAGTTTTGACTTGATGAAGTAGGCGTCAAGAGCCTTTATGGCTGCTTGGCTGTCAAACCTTATTGCTATGTTGCAATTCCTGTAGTTTTTCTCGAGGTTGATTCGACCGCACCTGTCTATGGCACATATTTCTGCCTGCAAGATGCTGGTACATTTGCCCATGGATTCGTAATGCTTAGTTCCTGGCCCAAACACTCCTGCACCAGTTTCCTCCTAACCCTCTGATCCAAAGATTCAAAAACCCTTTGAAATGAGACAATAATTGAAATCTTCTTGCATTCAAATTCATTTTTTGTTGTCTTTCCAGGACCAAAATATCCTTTTTTAAGTCGGTAGAATAGGTGCTTACTTCGTTTCAGTGTCGTTCACGTTCGTACGTTAATGAAGCTTCACAATAGTTGCCGGTATGGGGAATGTGTTAATCGTTCGTTCAGCATAACTTCTTTTGTTTATTTGTGACCTTCTGTCACAACGTTCTAAATACGTTCTCCACAAATTGCAATTACTCAACACTTGTCTTATACCATTGTCGACATTGACAGCCCAGTGGATACGATTTTCGTAATGAACTTGGGATTTTATGTCGATTTAGATGCACTCGTATCTCACATAATTAAACTTTACTTCCCCACTTGTTTAAACCAGTTTCATTCGACACAGTTTGTTTACCAGCCTTAACCCCAGCTCATAACAGGCTAATGCCTTAGAATAGTTATGGGTAGACAAATATGAACTCAAGTCTTGAATCATTTGTATACCTTGTCATATGATGATAGCAAGCATGGTAATCAAATAATTTGTTGGATAGTATCTAAGACATCATAACCTCACCATTTATTTGTGAAATTAATTATTTTTGGTTGTGTCTTTCGAGAGACGGATGAGGCGTTAATTAAGTGGTTGCGCAACCTATGGAATTGTTAAATATGACGATCATCAGATGAGGATAATTAGCAAAAGTCACTAATTTAAATCAACTTTTACAGATCCAATGAAATGCGTACAAATTGATGATACAACCATGGATTGTCTACGATTGATTTTCTTTGCGGTAAGTTTGTGGTTAGACTTTCGGCATAATAAATAAATGACACTCCTGACATCTCCACAGTTACTGGCTATCACGCCTACCCTGGGTTCTGAAGATCCCAACGCCGTCGCCGAAGAGTTCCTTGTTGGAGTCAATGAACGTCTGGCTGAATTGTATAACAATCAGGTCGACTTCAGTTGGAAGGATGAAATAACCGATCCGAAACAACAAGTTGCAGGCACCGAAGATCCTTTGTATGCCACAATGGATTACATTAAGAGTATATCTAGTAAGGTCTCCAAATTAAAGCGAGCAAAAATCACAAATCCCAGCCTACGGCGACAGCTTAGCCAAATTCCGGATCCTGGGTATGACGCTCTAGACAGCAGTGAACAGATGCAGCTCCATGATGTGGTGGGCAATATGAGCGATATCTATAAAACAATTGGCCTTTGTTCGTACAGGGACTTGTATAATTGCAGTCTCAGATTGATTCCGGAAGTTCAGGAAATTATTCAATCATCGACAGATGTCGAAGAGATTAAGTATTACTGGCTTGAGTGGCGAAAAAAGTCCGGCTTACGAAGCAAAGCCCACTTTCAGAAGTTTGCCAATCTTTATAGAAAGACTGCGGCTTTAAATGGTATTGAATTAACGTTCGCTTTGGGCATATTTAATTTGCTTTTATCGCTTTCAGGTTACAGTTCAGCTTCTGATTTCTGGCTAAAGGACATCGAAGGAAATGCTTCAGAGATTATGGATACGCTTGATAAACTTATGATCGATTTGAGACCCCTTTTCCTGCAGTTTCACGCGTTTGTGAGGTCCACTCTAAGGCTGCGGTATGGGCCGAACTTGATAAAGGCATCGGCGCCATATCCTCAACATTTAGCGGAAATTTTCATTGGAAACTCATATCGCGATATGAATGGCGATTGGAAGCTTGATTTGCCATACCCAGATGTAGGCTTACCCAACATTACAGAGGGACTCCTAGCGAATGGTCTCAGTACGCCAAGTTCGATATTCACTACAGCTGCTAACTACTACATGTCAATTGGATTGCCAACGATTCCTTCGTAAGTTTTAACTAGAGTTCTAAAAGGAAATCCTCTTCCCGGGTAGGGATGGGCTTAGGCCAGGCGCGCAAGGCCGATTACAAAATCGGGTAGCTACGACTACGATATTATATGTAATTGTGGATATGTATCTACGCGCATGACCGACTGAAAATCTGTATCCAAACACAGATTCAAAAAAACCCTATCGCACTTCTTTCCTATCCTCCTATTCTTTCAGTAGTAAGCAGCACCCCAAAACAGGCAATGAATAGTTTGCTGGGTGCTGCAGCACCCAAAAACAGGCAATGAATCATTTGCTGGGTGCTGCTTGCATCAACAAAAATGCCTGCGCTGTGGCAACATTGTAAGGGTACTGTATCAATTACAGAAAAATAAAAAAATCTCTTCAGCGCACGCTTATTATAAAAAAAAGTCTAGTCGGCCGATCGCAAAATCAGTCTTACGCTCCTAGCTTTAGAATATCACTGCAGCGCCCCCTAAAAGCGCGTGTCGTAAAAGGCGACTAAGGGGCGAAATCACATCGAAGCAAAAGGATGAGCCCAGCGACACATTTGACAACTTACAGCTGTCCCGCAAGTGTGCATGCAAATCAGTGGGTTGACACGACTGGAGATCACCGGTGTCGCCAAAAATACTCAATCAAGGGAAAAAGGAGGCAGCCCCAATAAATGCAAATGTAACAACACCAGCATTTGATCGGCATCAGTAATGAAGTGATCTGAAACCAGGAAACCTGCCGATGTCGATTTATGTCGAACCGGCGAACCCCACAAGCGCACCAGTAGGGATGCAGTAAAGTGGGAGGGTTATGATCCCCTAATCCTGGTCATAATCTCGCCCTAAACGAAGAATAAGTAAGAAGCAATTCTAATTTTATGGTTTGTATATATTTCAGGACCTTTTGGGAAGAAAGTGCTAGACCCAAATCCGATGTGAACGAACGCCTGATGACATGTTGGAGTAAAACTTGGAAATTTTATGGTACTAACCGAATCAATTTGTCCTATTGTCCAATGGCTGACGAGGAACGATATACGAACATGTTTGAGGCGTTGTCCGATTACTATTACTTTCAGTCGTACAAACATCTACCGACCCTCTTCCAAGAGGAACCTCTTCCGAACTTTGCTGATGCCATTGGTAAGACCTTCAGTCTGGCGGCGACGTCACCAAGATTTTTGGAGAAAATTGGACTTACCAAGTCTGGTTTCGACAGCTATGAAGCGAGGATAAATCGTCTTTATTTGCATGTAAGGACGGCAAATCGCATCTTATATTTACTCAGATTAATCACATCTAACCCTCTTTTCAGGGTCTTCGAAATGTATTTCTCATTCCGATATTCTATGTTTTGGACAAATATCGCGTTGGTGTGTTGGATGATAAAATCCACAATCTCGATAACTGCGCTTATTGGGAATTGACTGAAAGGTTTACCGGAGCAAGTCCCCCAGTTCAGCGAAGTAACGCGGAATTCGATGCTCCATCAAAGTTATTGGTCGAAGTCGATGATCAGTACTCAAGGCATGAGAATAACTTTCCAAGTACCCATGATCAGAGTAAATTAATATATTTTTTCCTTGCAGTCCTATTATGAGTATCATTCTACAATTCCAAATACTAAAGAACTTCTGCCAGCGAACCGGTCAATACCGGAAGGGCGATCCAAACCATCCGCTGGATTTGTGCGACCTTTCTGGACAGAGGGACGTTGGGTCTTGGCTAATGTAAGTCAAAGCTATTTTCACGACGATAACTACATTATGTCCGATGTACTTCAAAGTAATAAGATTTTAAATAACTTTTTCTTAGAGATGCAATGTCCCTTGGCTCGTCAAAATCATGGAAGGAAGTCCTATACACAATGACAGGTGAAAGTGAACTTGACGTATCAGGCTTCTTGGAGTTCTTTAGTCCACTTTATGGCTGGCTAGAGTCAATAAATCATATAAACCAAGAAAAACTCGGATGGGTTGAGTCGAAACGTAAGTTTTTCACTCAAATAAGATTGTCTTGAGGAGTTAAAGCATTTCTTCTTTTTTTTTCATTTTTGTCAGAATGCGTTTGATGGACAAAAACAGAGAGCCAAACTACTAAACTACTACCTTCATTAGTTTGTAATTGCAAATATGTATATTTTCATTAGGGTATAATAGTTCAATTATTTATTCTATAAGATAAAATTGGTTAAGTTTAGAAAGACATAAATGTAGAGTTGAAAAAAGCAATGGAACAGAGAGCTTCATACATGGTTCACTATGAGCCTTATTGCGAAGATCAATCGACAGTTGATAATTGACTATTTTCAATGTGTGCTATTGTGAACGAACGATTCTAAAGGATTTTGTAAATCGCAGTCAATTAAAAAAATGCGATTGACAAACATACCAAATGAATCGTTCGTTCACAATAGCAGACATTGAAAATAGTCAATTATCAATTGCCGTTTGATCTTCGCAATAAGGCTGTATGGATTTATTTTATTTGTGCAGATCTCGACACTGGGTTTATATGGAAATGGGAAACCTGTCGGGTATTAGAAACGGAACGCTTTTTTATTTTGTTCAATACTTAAGAGTATAGCGTGTTAAAACGCATATTTTTCCCAGTGAAGATACACAAAACTGTGAGGATACCGCCACAGTGGACAATATTTTCGCGTTATCCAGTATTGCAAGGACGTATGTGGAAAAGATCAGGAAACTATGTGCCTTCGTTGGGGATTTTAAGGCGGCGTTTCACTCCATTGAAAGGTCACTTTTTTATAACCTTAGCAGTCTTGGAATGTCAACAAAAGTGCTGAAAGTAAAACAGAGTCTTTAAGTGGAAAATATGTCTTCGGGCTGTGGAGATAAAAATGTGTCAAACTGGTTTGAATCTCACATGAGCGGCAATCAGGGTCCATTACTATTTTCCTTGTTCGTGAAAGGCTTGCCGACTTTTTTACCAGGAGGAATCGATTTTGCCGGTATTAAAATAAAGCTAATCATGTATGCTGATGATATAGTCATTCTGTCGGAGACTCCAACAATGTTGCAGATGGTGATCATCAAGTTACAACATTACTGCAGCATATGGAATTTGAAATTTAAAACCAACAAGTCGAAGGTAATGGTCTTCCGAAATGGATGAAAAATGGTTCTGTGAAAATGAAGAGCTTGAGGTTGTGAGGGAGTACAAGTATCTTGGAGGTATTGTAACACTTAAAGTGGAGTTCAAAAAATATCTAGAGTTAAAATTGAAGGAGGCAAGAAGGACAATAAATTGCCAATGGAAAAATCAGCTCGGCAAAAGGGATATTGCGTTAAGCGCAGCATACAAAGTAAACGAAGCGGATTCCCGAGTGCGAAAAATTCAAATATCTGGAATCTATGATCAATAGCGAAGTAAGCTGTGGTGACGAAATTAGGCATCGCGGGAGCGTAGGGTGGATGAAGTGGCGGGAAAACTCAGCCATCTTATGTGATCGAAAAATGTCCAAAGCTGAAAGCCTACACCACAGTTGTGCGCCCGGCGCTCACATACGGTTCACAATGTTCGAAAACGTACAAAAAATATGAGTTCAAATTAACGGCAGCTGAGATGAAGATACTTCGCATGACAGCAGGAGTGATTAAGATTGATCGAATAAAAAGTTCCAAAATCAGAGGAAGCCTTCAAGTCAAAGGACCTATCTCGAAAAAAATGTAGCGCGACCGACTTTGTTGGTATTGTCATGTTCAAAGGAGAAATCCTACAAAACCAGTTCATTATCATCTTACCTCCACACTTTTTTTTAATAAATAATACGGCTGACACTGCGACTTTAAAGATCTTTTGTATCAGAACCACACGAAAGTGATCTTCGTTCAGTTAACCGTTTTTGGTCATGAAGGATCATTTTTTGCCGAATAAGACAAATATTTGCCTGGCTTAGTGTCTTTTCTTAGTGGGAGTTCCAAATCGGCTTTCGATCCAGTATTAGGCAAAAATATTATACCTCCTTAATATTTAGATGTTATTTATTCAGAGAGTTTAAAGGTTGAAATTCCTATTCCTAGTGATGGATATGATTGTGATTAAGCACATCAGCCAAGCTGCAATTAAAGCAATCTCTGCTGTCGAGATAAAATCTAAGCTTGTAAAACTGAGGGTTCTTGGCGGTCAACATAATGTAAAACTCGGGTCCCTGGTCATAGGGGCATTCAGGGTAATGAAAGGTGCCGTGACATAACCCCGAGCGTCATAAGCCCAAATCTCGAAATTTGGCCTTATGTCACATTGTGAAAGTGACATAAGGCCAAATTTTTGCATTTGGTATTATGACACACCGTTGGACCTACTAAAAATCAAACAGTGACCCCAAGCAGGGGGGTTGCAGGGGGGTAGCATGTCCCCCATATGCATTGCACTGTTTATGGGATTACTTACGAAATCGCAAGTAGATTCCATAAACAGTGTAATGCCTATGGGGGCATGCTGCCCCCTGCAACCCCCCTGCTTGGGGTCACTGTTTGATTTGGAGTAGGTGCGAGGTACGGTTTTGAAAATTTGACTTTATATCACTTTCGGGATTTGGCCTTATGACGCTCTGTGAAAGTGACAAAATACCAAATGCCAGAATTTGGCCTTATGTCACTTTCAAAAAGCGACATAAGGCCAAATTTCGAGATTTGGGCTTATGACGCTTGCGGTTATGTCACGGCACCGTAATGAAATTGCTGATGAACTGGCAAGAAAGGGTTCTACTATGAGGTGGGACAGAAAATCCTGGAAATTGCCAAAAACAGGTGGAACACCCTTCCTACCTGCGAAACATGCAAGGAAATGTGGTCAGACTATGATAAAGCCAGAACCCACAAGCTCCTTAAAAAAAACAAGAAATCTGTTCCGATGTTGGTGGGAATACTCACGGGACATAACCTACTGGGGAACTATAGACTGAAAATGCGTCTTACTGACGACGACCTTTGTAGGGGCTGTGGTGATGAGGAGGCACACGAGGACACCCTCCACTTTCTGTGCCACTGCCCAGGCCTCAGTCAATTGAGTAAAAGAACTAGGAAACTATTTTTTCCACAGCCTAACGGAACTATCCGAAATCCCTCTTTCCAATCTTTTCAGGTTTTCAGCAAAAACCGGATGGCTGGAGAGGATATGATTGACATCACCGACGAGTCAAGGAGGACACCACAGCCCAACCCACGTGGACCCCCTATGGGCATCACAATTGGTCAACACTGACCTGAGTGCGATGACACAGCATCAACACCGCTGCCTCATCAGCCCACATACCTAACCTAACTTAATCACATCAGCTTGACACTAGTTCCATACTATTGACCCGTTAACTTTGGTCGAAACCTTCCTCTGAAGAAGATGAGACTGCAATTGTTACTAATCATAGAAAGTTTAAGAAAATATAAGTGCCCTTCAATTGCCCGTGAAGGGCGGGTTACGAAAAAACCGCACTTGTAGTAAATGACAACTAACTGAAGAAATCAGATCTGGAAAGTTGTAACATTCAAACGAGCCCCGCAAGTTTGGGGAAGACCACCTGTTCCGTAAATAAACTATCAAACAATCTCCTCTATCATTAAATCTGCCGGGAGAATATATCCGCAAAATGTAATCATCAAAAACGGGATGGAATCTTTCCATACAAACTGTGACATGACTTAGGCGCAGGTAAATCGTTGCAAATCTGAGATTCCTACAGGCGGATTTAACGATAAGGGTGAATAATCATTAACAGGAGCATGTACGTGTCGAAATCGAAGAAAACACATGCAGGCCTAAAAGCCCCTGGATCACTAACACAATGCATTAACACCGGGCATTTGATTGGCTTCAGTAAGGAAGTGACCCAAAACCGGGAGGCCTACCGATGTTTATTTGAGTTCGAACCCGTAAGCCCTACAGGTGTACCAGTAGGGAGGCAGTAAAGTGGGACGGTTCTTATGATCTTTTTATACCCTATTCTAAGGGTATATTAATTTTGACGCATAGTTTGTAACATACCTTAATATTGCATGTAGACCCCTAACAGTTACTATATTTATGATCAGCATCGATAGTAATGTCGATCTAGCCATGTCCGTCCGTCCGTCCGCCGGCAAAAATTAGGCCTTTAAAATGGGCCTAGAGAGCTGAAACCATATACTCTCTAGGGTCCCACTTACACTTTAAGACAGTATAGTCTTATAAAATAGTGAAGATTACAATTTAAATTACAATTTTGAAACAAGCTACAGAAAAAAAAACCTATTTAAGAAAAATTTAGATTTAAACTTAATCAAACATCTCCAATATGTATCCGGTAGAATTGAAAATAAACAATGAATATTTTTGTACATATGCATATTGCTAAACTATTGGTCGTAGTTGTTAAGGAAAAAGGACTTAAGCTCTATCAGAAACCGCGCAGTGCCGCCCGATCTTCGAACATGCCGGGGCAAGGAGTTCCATAAGCGGATAGAGTTTACGAAAAATTGTCGCTCAGATGTAAGACAGGAGAACCGAGGGTGTATAAGTTGCTAGGATCTGTTTGAGGCACTGAAACGCAGCTTACTAAAGAGATAACTAGGCTGATTAGTTTGAATCACATTTGAAAGCAAAACAAGAGATCTGTAACGAATTAGATGGTCAAGGGGCATGCTATAAAGTAATTTCGTGCAGTGCGAAACTCTATCAAAGCGTTTAAGGTTGTAAACATACCGTGTAATGGAGTTAAATGCTACATTAAGCTTTCTCCTGCTGTTAGCATCACAGTTACCTAAAATTTCGCAACCGTAACTAAGGATGGGGGCAATGAGTGTTTTTGCCAGCAATATATGTGTTTTTAATGGAGTGTAGTGATGTGACATACAGAGCTGACGTAACATACCATATACTTTGCCAACGGTAGCATTGATGTGAGTATCCCATGTCAGTGTCCTATTAAAAACCATACCTAAATTTCTAACAGAGTCGACGTATTTGATTTTGGAGCCGTTAATCATAATATCAGGGAAATAGGAAAGATCTAATAACTTTTTACTAATAACGACACATTTGGATTTAAGAGGGTTTAGAAAGAGCCCATTCTTTTCTGACCAGATGAATATCTTTTCTAGATCAATATTGATAGCATTTGCGCAATCTTCTATTTATCATACCAAGAGGGCAGCTTCGATACAGTTGGACATCGTCAGCATACATGTGAATAGAGGTAGATGAAGATACTATAGAGGGAATTTCATTTACATAAAGCGAAAACAGAAGTGGTCCAAGAATTGACCCCAGTGGAACCCCTCTATAGTTAAAAAGAAAATCAGACGTATGATGACCCACTGAAACAGCTTGTTTTCTAAGCTGAAGATACGACGACAATAGGGTTACTGCTGAATTTGAGAAACCAAACAACACTGACAGTTTGTTGCATAAATTAATGTGATCCACAGTGTCAAAGGCCTTCGAGAAGTCGAGAAGCACTAAAAAGGTAACTTTATCATCATCCAATGATTCCCTTATATCGTCGACAACCTTAATAATCGCCGTTATACAACTATGATTTTTTCCTAAATCCGGATTGCATTGAAGAGAGCAAGTTATTCGAAATAATATGTGAATTAATTTGTTTTTGCAGTACCCTTTCGAAGACGTTCGACAAATAAGGCAAAATAGATATCGGCCGATAATCTTTACTATTATGGCCTTTTTGAATGGGCATAATTTTTGCAGTTTTCCATTGTGCGGGATAGATACCAGTGGTAATAATATAATTAAAGACGTGCACTAGATAAGGAAGAATGACTGGGAGAATTATTTTGACAAATTTGGGATGTATTTCGTCAAATCCAACAGCGTTGGATTTAATGGATAGCAAACAAGCAACAGTCTCCGTGTTATCAATACAAGCGAATTCAAAAGCTATTATTAATGAACTGTGTTCATGACAGGCAGACTGATTTGAGGAAACGCCATTAAGAACGGGAAAAGGAAGAGTAACAAAACTTTTATTTAAAATGTTTAAATCTAGATTGTCATCTACATTTTGATTGTTCTTGTTTTTTCCAATTCCGACTTCTCGCAAATTTTTCCATAGCTGTCGACCCTTCAGCAAGGGATTTAGTTTGTTTGCATAAAAATTCCTTTTAGCAATTTTTATTTTCGCGACTACCACGTTTCGCAAGGAGCGATAAAGTTGTAAGTGTTCGTTTAATCTGTATCGCTTCCACTCACTGTAAGCCCGGTTGCGTTGCTCAATAAAATGACGAATTTCAGCGGTGAACAAGGGACGTTGACCATGCTTAATACGTTTGGTTTTAATGGGGACATGATTGTTAAAAAGGGCACGAATATTGTGGTTAATTAAGTCAATTTGGTCACATGGAGACGACAGGAAGAATACACGATCCCATTCAATATTACGAGCGTCTAGCTCCAGCTGACGATAGTCAATGCAATTGAAATCTCTATATTCATAGTTCAAAACAGAGTAATTTACTAAATAGTCGAAGGTTAAAAATAAGAGGTCATGTTTAGAAAAACCGGGCGCAGACAGCTGGTCGTAAAAACGAATATCATTATAATCACTTACAAAAAAAAACATCCAGAAGAGTACTAGAATCGGCGGTGAAATGTGTAGGATTATTCGTATTAACCGGGAACAAATTAAGTGCTCTCATTCCCTCAATAATATTTCTCTCTACTAGAAGACTGCTATTTAAATCACCACCAATGATTATCTTTGGATAATATATCGATATTGATTCCAGGAGATTAAATATTGGAGTAAAATCGATATGCTTATTGGGTCTATAAATAGAGCCAATAAGAAGATCGCCATCCTCAAACTTAAGTTCAACAAAAACATAGTCCATTTCACATCCAACTGTAGAGTTATATTTCTGATAACATCTCAAACCGTTTCTCACGTATATTGCAGCACCACCACCCACTCTTCCCATCCTATCACCACGAAAAAGTCTAAAACCGTTCACTTCATATATTTCATCCTTGATTTCGTCGATAAACCATGTTTCAGTGACGCAAACAACTCATCTATGACTCCTAAAACTGCCCGGGATATAAAATTTTCAAAATCCGCCCACTGACACGCCCACAAATAAATAAAACAATTTTATTGAAAAGCCAAAATTTGAGCTAGGGAGCGGAAATTTATAATATATACTCCCTAGGGGCCCTTTATGCTCATGTGTTAATTTTTTTAAATCCGCCTACTGACACGCCCACAATTAAATAAAACAATTTTATTGAAACACCCAAGTTTGAGCTAGGGAGCGTTTTTTTTCAACAAAATCCTTTAAATGTTATATAACAAAATATCTAGAGCGTTCTTAACAATTCAACCATACTTAGACTTTTGTCACGCCCACTTATGAGGGATAGGAATAAGAATAGGGTATCCAACAGTTCGCCCAAGCGGACTGTAGCCCGTCCCTATGTTTTTTTTGGTATTTCTATTTATAAATCTTAATAATTTGCTTTGCAATAAGAACAACATTCTTTAAAAGTGCACAGTTAACATATGGATATACACATGGGAACATTTTAAGTAAAACTAAAAATAAAATAATTAATATGGACATTCTCATTAAAAAGAAAAGTTAAGTTACGTTAAACGGGAAAAACATCAATGAAGACTACTAAGATAAGAAAAGACTTAAGACAAAAAGCTCCTGTGCTTGACCTTGATTCTTATATTAAGGGGAAGTTGATTAAAAAGGCGAACGGAATGAATGAAAAATTGCCTACGTAATATCGTGCAAGTGTAAACATTAGGCCTGATACCACTAGAACTAAGAGACTGAGAGAAAACGATTTTACTGTACAGATAAGCCGGTTGTTTTTCGTTTAAAATTTTGAATATCATTGCGTAAGCTCTAAAATTTAAAAATTGGTCAAGACTGCATCCTAATATTTGTCGAGAGTGGCTCGATACATGATCGTATCTACGTAGATTGAATACAAATAGTGCAATTGAATTGAAAGCAACGTTTAGCCTACGCCTGGAGTTAGCATCTGTGCTGTAAACAACTCACAGCCATACATGATTAGTTCTACGATCAAAGCCCTTACCAATTTGAGTTTCGACAGTAGTAGTTAATTTGTCCCGACAAATTGATAGACACCGCAGAGCACCATCAATTTTGGACATCACAGAGTTAATGTGGTCACTCCAAGTGAGGTTATTGTTGAAAATAATGCCAAGGTTTTTAGTCTTAGACACCATTTCTACCTGAATACTATTTAATAAAATTGCTTATAGATTTTGTTTTAGAGAGATTTAGGAGAAGCCTGTTGTCACAAGACCACCTGACTATAGAAGCGAGGTCCTCGTTCATTCTTTCCACAGCGTCGTCCGTCAAACCAATTGGAAAATGAATATAAATTTGTACATCGTCAGCATACATATGAAAACGACAATTTTTAATCACAAGTGGTAGGTCATTAAACAACATAGAGAATAACAAAGGACCGATTATTGAGCCTTGGGGCACACCATAGTGAACAGGTAAGGCAGACGATAAGGACTGATTGTGGAAGACGGATTGAACTCTTTTAGTTAAGTAAGACAGTATTAACTTTACAAAAAGGTGGGAAAAATTAAAGTTAGACGGAAGTTTATTACAAAGTATAAGATTTTCGAAAAATCAACTAACGTTACCAGAGTTACTTCATCCTGGTACGAGGGCGGGTCAATAAGTCCGTGACTTTTTGAATTTCTGACCTCTTTACTGAAACGGCAACACTGCTCCTGTCAACAGGCATCTGTCAGTTGACTCCTGTCAAAATTTAAACTTGCTGCGTCAGTTAGTTTGTGTTTGACAGCTATTTTTATCAGACTACTCACTAATTTGAGGAGAAAATGGAAAAAAGTGAATTTCGTGTGCTTATTAAGCATTATTTCTTGCGAAAAAAAACCATTACCGAGACCAAGGCTAAGCTTGAAAAATACTATGGGGACTCTGCACCATTGATTTCAATGGTAAAAAAGTGGTTTACTGAATTTCGTTGTGGCCGTACAAGCACTGAAGATGCCGAACGTCCTGGACGCCCAGTTGAGGTCTCTACACCCGAAACAATCGAAAAAATTCACGTTTTGTAACCGTGGACCGAACATGGATCCATCACAACACACCAGAGACCAAACAACAGTCAAAACAGTGGGTTTCTAAGGGTGAATCGGCGCCAAAGAAGGCCAAGGTGGGTTTGTCAGCCAATAAAGTTATGGCGACCATTTTTTGGGATGCACGCGGGATAATCCACATTGACTACCTTCAAAAGGGAAGAACAATCAATGGGGAATATTATGCCAACTTATTGGACCGATTCAATGACGATTTGAAAAAAATCGACCTCATTTGGCCAAGAAAAAAGTTCTTTTCCACCAAGACAATGCAAGGGTGCACACATGTGCAGTTGCCATGGCAAAAAACCATGAATTGGGCTATGAATTGCTCCCTCATCCACCCTATTCTCCAGATTTGGCTCCGAGCGACTACTTCTTGTTCCCAAACCTGAAGAAATGGATTGGTGGAAAAAGATTTGACTCCAATGATGAACTCATCTCGCAAATAAAGGCCTATTTTGAGGACCTCGACAAATCATTTTTTTTTGGAAGGGATAAAAAAATTGGAGAAGCGTTGGACAAAGTTTATAGAGCTCAAGGGAGACTACGTTGAAAAATAAAATTATTTTTTTATCAAAAAATCTGTGTTTTATTCCAAAAGTCACGGACTTATTGACCCGCCCTCGTATATAGCTTCCCGTGTATAGTCTGTGACTTTAAGCAAAGCGGTTACGCAGCTGTGACCAGAGCGGAAACCAGACTGCATAGGCGTTAACAAGTTTGTTGAGTCAAGATAATGTTTAATTTGAGCACAAATAAATGACTTAAACGCCTTAGATAGAAAAGGTAGGATGGCAATGTGTCGATATTCTGTTCCGTTTCTATTTTTGGGGATTGGAATTATTTTAGCTTCTTTCCAAAGCTGTGGATAGGTGGAAGTCATAAGGATGGTATTGAAAATATACGTCACATATTTAAGGATATAAGGTTAAATAATTTTTTAGAATTTTGGTGAGATGTTGTCCATGCCCACGCTGTCAGATTTTATGGACCGAATCGCCATTTCAACGGTAAACGGATCAACAACATCAAACAGAAAAGCAATGTCAGAGGCATTTACAATGACATTTTCGGATAGGGACAAAGGGACATCAGAAAACACAGGTAATTTGGTAAAAATCCTATTCAGTTCCTCAATATCATTATTAGATTGCATGTTAGTATTATTGCACACTCCGAATTTTTTTATTTGCTTCCAAAAGAAAGACGAAGAACGGTTTGAATTAAATTTATTATTATAATACAAGGACTTAGCTGTTTTAATCATCAAATTTCCTCTATTTCTCATGCTTTTAAATTCGGTCAATATTTGTGGTACTTGAAATCTTTTCCACCGGCGATAGAGGTTATCTCTTGCACTCATCGCGGCTTTAATTTCCACGGAAAGCCAAGGACATGGACCTTGCTTTGAAATAAATGATTTAATGGGTACATACTTAGAGAAAAGATACATTATAAGTTCATTCAGGATCTCAACTTGGTAATTTACATCTGGTGTATTTAATACTGATCGTAACCCTGACGTTAAAGAAGAAGAGCTCCTAAATACAGTGACCCCAATGGCTCAGTGGTTGGTGCATTGAACTACTTTTCGAGGGGTTTGAGGTTGCCAACCAGGAATACCTTAAAATAATATTTTTACTGCCACATCTCTTACAAATAGTTTAACAAACATCACAAGCTTCTGGAATTTGATGTTCAAAATAATTGGTGACGTTTTTGTTTCCAAATGGACTGACTATTATTTAAGAAAAATAAAAACAACACCAACAACAACTTAACAACACAGAAAATACGTCCATCTGCGGGCTCAAACTCAATTCAAATATTGTTGACTAGTTTTTAGCCTGATTATGCAAAATTCCTATTGAGACGAATGCGTTTTAATTTATTTTCAGTACAAAAAAATTTATAAGAGAGCGTAATACTGCTGGTATCTACCACAAATAGGGGATTTAGAAAATAAATTCATTTAGAAAGACAAAAGATACTCAGTTTCATACAGAAAATGATGTCGACCTTTATGTTTTTTTAGTTAAAAAATCACACAGGCAAACTTCATCACACTTTGTCCAATTCAAGCACACTCATTTAAAAACGAGGCTACATGCCTGCACCTACGTTAACGAAATAGTCAACAAAGATAAAAAGGAACTTCAATACGCAAACCCTACTACCGGTAGATACTTAAAACAATATGTAAATGAGTAGGTATTCGACTCATAGTCATCGCAAATCTTCATTCAATCCCACGAGTATAACGTAAAAGTTTGATTGCTATGTGCCTAAGCATGTCTAAAAGCGCCAGAGGTTATAGAATCCGTGCTGCGTTGGTAAGACATGCAATACAATTTTATCTCAGATTAGTATTTGCCAATTTTACAATGTAAAGTTGGGAAATTATTTGACTAAATGCCTAAAATTATGCAATGAAATAGCGCAATCTAAGTATGTAGGTGAAGCCGCAAAGTATCTTGAAGTTTTTCCAATCGATTTATTGGACTGCGCAACGAATGAAATGTAGGTTGAAATCCTGAATTCAATTAACTGTATCTTTTTGTTTAATGATCAGTTCTTTGAATACTTGAAATACATTTCAAACACAAGAATAAGAAAAGAATGCCAATGTTCACATTATTAGTTACTTAATAAAACTTCACGCAGCTCGTGTAGATCTCCCCCAATCCTGCCGCAACAACTTTCTCACAGTGGGAACTTTTTATCTATAACAAAAAAATAAAAAAAAAATTACACCTAGTATGCATGTATATTGTAGATACATGCATTTATTTCTAGCTAATGAGAAAAAATTGAGGTTATTACCACTGCCCGTCAGCCATTCAATACCCGTATACCTAACGTTGTGATAATAATTTCACATACTATATGCTAAATTATAAAGACCTCACCTAGCCCAGCCGTTAGCGTCTACCCCACTCATTGTGACTACTCGTATCACAAATTCTAAAGCATAAGCCATTGTCTTATGTTCAGCCTTCTTCTTTACAGTCGCGAGTTAGTCGTGTTTAGTTAAAGTTTTCAAGTGGTCCGGGATCTTGTACATTGATCTTGATCTTCAGTCCTTCAGCGAGAGACAGAAGGAGAGAGGAACCGATCTACTAAAAAAAGATGTGTTCATTTGTTTTAGTTATAAGTTTTGTGTTGGTTAAATTTGGTGCTGGACGAACCAATCCACAATTGGATCTTCCACAGTTAACAACGCCGCTGACGAGGCCAGATGTTATTTTCAATAGCTACACCCCAAAGGGGTTGAGTTATGATTCCGATCGAAGTGACAGATTCGGACCGCCTTACTCGGGCGACACCAACGACGATCGGGCTGATGACTTTCGGGTGAGTTGCAAAAAAAATATGTTCAATTTATATTTAATAATATTAATATTTTATTCCAGAATGGACAACCCTATGACGAACGTCTTATGACAAGGTACGGCTACAACTATCCCAGCGCCATTCAAAATCGATCCGCAGATTCACCCTACAGTCGAGATGGCCAGGAACAAAATCGATTCACCACACAACGTCCATACTACCCAAATGATCGCAACGCAAACGATCAGGTTCGTTACACCACACGAAGGCCATATGATCCCAACGATCATTATCCAAACGATGACTATAACTCAGATCGTAACCAAGACGATCGTTATCCAAATAATAGATACAACCTCAGCGATCGCTACAACCCGAATAGTCGCTTCAATGATGATCGTTATCAATACGAACAAGATCGTCAATCACGGGTAGAAATGGAGAAGTTACGAAATCTTCTAGTCGAAACCGATCATCAGGGATCAATAGAATGTTCGGCGAATGTTGTCGCCCAATGGAATTTCGAAACAAACGTCAATGAGTTGACTCAAACCGAGGCGGTAAGTTCACTAGGACATAATTTGTTGTGTTTCCTCGACATTCATCGCGTGAGAACAAGACACACAATTGCTTGATAGAAAATTTCCCAGATATAATTTTCCGCAAATGAACTAATCGGGGTGTGTATGTGTGTGTTCTGGCTTACGTGCCACCATGTGGTTAAAAATTGAAATGCGGTCAGAGGCGTGTGTGTCACCAGATTCAAGGGCTTAACATTGGACTGGATTTTCTAGGGACTTGTTGTGGTTTCAATGACATTGTTAATAATAATTTTTGTTTCAGCTCTTTGCCCAGCAAAGATATGCCGACTATCAGCGACTTGTGGCCGAACAGACAAAGAGAATCAATCGGGATTTGATATTTGACAGAAAGTTGTTCAGACAATTGGTGCTGCAGTCCGAAGCTGGACCAAACAGTTTGCCCTTCGATCAATTGGAGAGGGTAATTTCTTTTATTTCACCGGATTAAGCAAATGTTGCCATATCTTCTGTTGCAGTACAATCGCCTTACTAATGAAATGCTTGTTCTTTATAATGACGCTACTATCTGTGCCTATGAGAGACCGTTTCAATGTGGCCTCCAATATCATCCACATCTCCGCGACATCATGGCCCATAGTCGTGATTGGGGTGAATTGGAGCACACATGGACTGAATACCACCGAAAAGCGGGTCGCGAAATGCGGGATAGCTACAAACAACTGATAGATGTCATAAATGATGTCGCGAAGATTAATAGTAGGTTTTCAGCCTCAATTCGAACTGGTCATAATTTATATGCTTTTCCCCAGACCTCACAAATGGCGGAGATTATTGGTATATGGCCTTCGAGTCGGGTAGTTTTCGAGAAGATCTAGAAATCGTGTGGGAAGAAATACGCCCATTCTATGAACTCCTTCATGCATATGTCCGTCGCAAACTTCGAGAATATTACGGTCCGGAACGCATCAGTCGCTTAGCACCTATACCTTCGCACATCCTAGGCAATATGTTCGGCCAGTCTTGGACTAACATCTTAGACATTATAGTTCCCTATCCCGGACACAAAATTGTCGATGTGACGCCCCGAATGATAGAGCTAGGCTACACTCCAGCGGCAATGTATCAACAGGCTGAGGATTTTTTCACTTCCATCAACTTTACCGCATTGGGACCGGAATTTTTCGCAAACTCTGTTTTCGAACAACCTTTGGATCGACCGGTGCTTTGCGAACCATCGGCTTGGGATTTTTGCAATCGACACGATTATCGAATTAAAATGTGTGCGACCATCGATCAGAAGAGCTTGATTAGTGTCCACCATGAAATGACACACATTCACTACTTCCTACAGTATAGACACCAACCGAAGATCTTTAGAAATGGTGCTAATCCTGGTAAGTTAAAAATTCCATCCCTATAGATACATTTGTAACATTGCATATTTTGGGGTAATTTCAGCCTTTCATCAAGCAGTTGGAGATGCCATTAGTTTGTCAGTGTCAACGCTAAAACACTTACAAACTATAGGACTTATCAAAAGGTCTGTGGACGACTATTCATATGATATAAATTATTTATTTACCATGGCACTGGATAAAGTGACCTTCTTACCATTCGCATTGGCAATGGATAATTGGCGTTATGACTTGTTTAGCGGACGAGCTAAAAAGAACACTATGAATTGTCACTTTTGGGACTTGAGGTGAGTTGTGGATGTTTAATTATGTATTTTTAAAAGTACTTAGACTGGAATATCGGAGAAGGTGAAGCTGTTTTCATATGCGTTTCTTAAAAAATGCTTCGTAGACTAATATGCTCGCGCTACTGAAGTCCCAACAGAGTGCTGACGATTACCGGCAATACCCCCCCCCCCCCCACCTCTTCTTGTGGTATTGTGGTATCACAATGGACCGAAATAGCGGTCTTAGAGAGCCTGTGCTTCGTACCCTAGCCCTCCAACCTATTGCCGTGAAATTATCGATAGATAAAACATAGGGACGGGCTACAGTCCGCTTTGGTGAACTATTGGATACCCTATTCTAATTCCCATCCCTCATAAGTGGGCGTGACAAAAGTTTAGGTATAGTTGAATTATTAAGAACGCTCTACATATTTTGTTATATAACATTTAATGGATTTAATCGAAAAAAACGAGCTTTTGTAAAAAAGCACTCCCTAGCTTAAACTTTGGTTTTGTCCATAAAATTGTTTTATTTAATTGTGGGCGTGTCAGTAGACGGATTTAAAAAATATTTAAACATGAGTATAAAGGGCACCTAGAGAGTCTATATTATACATTTCAGTTTCCTAGCTCGAACTTTGACTTTTCAATAAAATTGTTTTGTTTAATTGTAGGAGTGTCGAGGGCGGATTTTTGAAATTTTATCTGCCGAGCAGTTTTAGGAGTCAAAGATCATATATAAAAAATTTAAGCTTTCAAGCTCAAAATTCGATTTTTTCGATAAGTTTGTTTTTTTTTAGTTTTCTGGGCATGTCTGTGGGCGGATTTCAACTTTCTTAAACTTGATTAAAATTTCAGCTCCAGTTTAAAGGCCTAATTTTTGCCGACATACCGACGGACCGACATGGCTAGATCGACATTACTATAGATGGTGATCATAAATATAGTAACGTTTAGGGGTCTACGGGCAATATTAAGGTATGTTACAAACTATGCGTCAAAATTAATAAACCCTTAGAATAGGGTATACAAAGGGATTTCTTCAGCTTGAATAAGTCTCGTCCTGCGAGAACGGGCCGTAACAACCTTATATTTGTTTATTTTTTGCTATAGCAAAATACATAATGTATACACAGAATAGCCCTTAACAAAGTTCCAAGGCAGACATATTCCTTGGGTAAATATTTTACCTAGCAAGTTGTGTAATTTCAAAAAAATTAAATTTAAAAATATTTGAAACAAGTTTGCTCTGGATTTTTTGCAAATTTTTTTTTAAAACAATTTCATTCAATTTATTTCAGGGAAAGATATGGCGGTGTAAAACCACCAAGACTACGCTCTGAAAAGGATTTCGACCCTGGAGCCAAGTACCATATTCCTGCAAATATTCCGTACATAAAGTGAGTACCCAAAAATATTCCTTATTTCGTGCGATTTTCAATTAACAAATGTGACCTCTCTTTAGCGATACATCCCCAATAAGATTACCTAAATTATATAAATGGTTTTTTACAGTTATTGCATTATGTTTATGACTGGGTGCTTATTTTTTTTACTTATACATTTAAATAATTCACAACATCCACTATCTATTAGCCACAATCCACTTCGAGAAGGTAAAGAGTGGTTAGGCACGCATATTGTTTTCCTAAAATTTGTTTGCAGCGAGTTTTTGGATTTCATTTTTCCAAAAGTGAGTTGTGGTAACAGCGCATATATTTAATGTTTACCAAGCCATGAGAACGAATTAAATTAGTTGTTTTGTTTAAGTGAATCCCTAAGAAGTTGGTAATATTGTTTCGTCTTCTCTGTCCTGATGGAAAATGGTATCGTTGACTTCTTTGCCAATCGACTGCAAAACTTGTACGAATTTTAATTCATTGATTGGAGTCGTCCATCCTTTTCCCAATGACCTTTCAACTTAATTAATGCTTGTTCTGTCACTTAATTAATGCTTGTTCTGTCAGTCATGCCAAATCTGAATATCACTCCCATCAATCACTACCAATTTTGGTACATTATTGTACATTTTTGCTTTCAGTATCTATCGGGGACTCGATTTTAAATTGCAAGTCCATCGATTGCACAACTCGAACGTCTAGGTTGGCTTTTCCTCTTAAAATTTTAAATTCCAGATATTAGGCCTCAGATTCGAACCATAACCGTCTGTGGGTTTTAGCGCCATCAAGAGTGAGAGCAAATAAAACTTCCTGTTTGGGAGTACCAACTCCACACCGTGTTATTTTTGATTATCTAAACCCTGGTCGCTGACGTTGTCGTCGTTGTAGAAGATTCGCATTTGGTATTGCAGCTGCAATTTGTGTAGCTCTACCTCCCACCCTCTTCCCGCAAACAATAATGTCGATGTACATACGAGTACAAACGAAAAAAAAAACAAGTATCAGTGAGTGTCGTGTATTATATAGGACGCGCTGCTAACCGATATTATTATGAAATTGCATAATATGGCAACACAAAGATAAGTGGAAAAAATTACTTTTGTACTCACTCATGTACCTA
This sequence comes from Portevinia maculata, assembly GCA_949715645.1. Lineage (NCBI taxonomy): Eukaryota > Metazoa > Arthropoda > Insecta > Diptera > Syrphidae > Portevinia > Portevinia maculata. Next base: position 3,515,430 of record OX454528.1, on the reverse strand, counting down.
TTTAGTTTACTTGTGATTTGTATGAATGTTTTATTATGGAATTGTGGTAAAGACTTGCAATTGTTATTAGGTTTTTGACAAAAATCGTTCATTCTCTTTGGCCAAATATTTCACATGGCTATGGCAAGAAAGCAGCATGCATAACGACATGAAACTTGAATAATTGTTAGCCAATTAAAAAGATACATATAATTGTTTGAGCAATGACAGATGCATCGTGCAGTCTATCAAATGAGTTTTGTATCGGACTTAGTTTTGAACTTTTCACAAATTAAAATACATACTGCACTCAAATGTCGATCATTAAGATAAGGTCAGACTGGGGGCAAATAATTAACATTTCTGACAGTTTTCGCTGTCAAGAAAAAGGTTAAATGCAATTTATTTGGCATATCTCAAATGATCGTATGACCACATATGACCATGCTTATTTTGACAGATACATAAGTTTGACAAGATTGCAAGTAGCATAATCTTAAACGAGCACGAATGCCAGCATCATAACTAAAAAACCATACCTAAGTGAAATTTATTGAAATTTGGTGATGGTATTTTCACCACAAATGCTCAAACAAAATAGTCAACTGCATTCCACCCTTAGAACATATTTCAACCGCCATACCCGCCATACAGGAATACGCATCAGTTGACCTTCAAGCTTATTTTTAGACGTACAGTGAAATGCAAAGAACCTCTAGTTAGCCGTTCAACATGAATGTGAAACGCTCTTCCCCGCTTTGGTTTTCCTACCCATTATAATTTCCAAACATTTAAAATCAATGTGCATTGGTATCTCCGCTCTCATCCCTATTCCCGATTCCTCAATGCCCGCACTATGCAACCATAACCACATCTTCATTATTAGGGTACTTATCCCTTGAGTGCGCGCTAATTATAAAAACAAATTTGGAAACACCATTTATGACAAACAAATTAAAGAAATTAACGGTAAATAAGTACATCATAGGTACATGTACAAGACTACCTGACGCGTAACATTGATCTGAGCGATAAGTTCCTGCACGCGAGGCCCGGCCGGTGTTCGATTCGAAGATATATGTTTTCCGAAAATTACTGGGGCTAATATCGAAAACTATATACAATAAGTTGTTGTTGAATTTAGTATGCGAATTGATTAGCCAAGCCGCTAAGACATATGAAAAGTTTATTTTAAAGAAATGTCGAGTCTACAAGAAAAAATTAGATAGCCGTTTCAAAAGAGATGGCAAGAAGTTGGCTACTCGTTAATCTGACATCTGAAATGCTAAAACGCGACCGAAAGTCTATTCAAACGGAAGGAAGGCACTTCAAACAATTGCTTAAACATTCCATAAACTGTTCCAAAAAGGTCCTTTTGCTTTCTTTACCACAAACATATATCTAAGAGATTTTAAGGGTAATACAGTAGGTACACCTCTTTTTGACCATTTTTGTCTGACAGAGAATGACTTTTACTACAACGTAAAAAAGTTGCTTGACATAATTTTTAGGAAATTTTTCAAGGATAAAAATTTCACTGTATGCGCTACTAATTGTCTTTCCAAAATATACAAAACAATTGTTTTACTTATAATAGTTTACAAGTTATATCGTTTTAGCCGGCTACATCTCCAAATATTAGGTCACCCAATTTGATGGGCTATAACTTGAAATGGAGTGAGAATGGACTCCTAACACCCTGCCATACAACTTTTTGTTCGGCGGATCCGTAATTTCCCCTTAAAGGAGTATACCGCTTAACTAGGACATCCCATATTCTCCAAACATTCTTTTGTTCGAAGTTATAGTTTTGCCGGAATAAAAGGAGCCTTCATCCTGGAACTGACTCCGAACAACAAAGTTCAGAACATTCTTATGACATAATGCCCTGGGGGTGTTTTTTTTTAGAACATTTTCAAGAGAAGAAAAAATCTGGTTTAGGAAAATAACTTCATATGAAAAATAACTTCACCTCTAGTGGGAAATTCATATTTAATATTATAAATGCGAAAGTAACTCTGTCTGTCTGTCTGTCTGTCTCGATTTAACGCCAAAACTACTGAACCGATTTAAATGAAATTTGGTACACAGATAGTCTAGAGCCTGAGAATGGACATAGGCTACTTTTTACCGCGGGAAAGTGCTTCATCCGATGTCCAGAAGCGGAGATCCAAGCTGATATCTAAGAAAAGTTATAATTCTCGAATGCTTTCTAGCTCCTAGCTTTGGAATGACTCATCCAAATGAAATAGGATTTTTTTTTAATATAAAGTTCAATTATGTATGTACAAAGATTTTAAGATATAAACCATCTTTGTAGGTTATCCTGAAGTTGAACAATAAGCATTAACCTATAAATTATCCACAATTCAAAAAAGGAAAATGTTCGATTGAAGCTAGATCGTTGGATTTTCCCAGCGTTCAGTGGAGGAAAATGTGTGTGTGTGTGCGGCACAAATCTGTTGCTCTACCTGTACATGAAGATAGGGTATGAAATATAAATGAGATTGAGAGGCAGTCACACTCAGAGTATATCCATATAATGAGTAGGGACACTCTCGACGTTTTCTTTATCAGTTCTTATCAGCAAGTATTTTGTTTTAAATTTGAGAAGTGGCAGACTGGCGAAGCAAGGCGAGCACGGGACAGCTAGTAATTTATATTTTGAACAAGGTTCAGTACTTGGCCCCATTCTTTTCTTGGTATATATTAATTCTATCTTCAGTCTAAACTTGAAAGGAATTCAGACAGGGTTTGCGGATGACATTGCTTGTTCATATTCTAATTATACTGTTCTAGACCTAATTGCTAATATCTGCTACGACTTAGAACAGCTCAGACATTGGTTCAGTATGCATAAACTAGTCATAAGTGATAAGACTAAAATTATGTTTTTTAATCTTTCGAATAACGTGGTTGAATTTCCTAATGTAACCTACCATAGCAATAATTGCCAACACATGCTACTTAGTGCTGACACTTGCTGCAAGAGAAGCTGTTCTAATACGTATAACTCTAACGTAAGCTGCTCCCCCAAATGTTTTATTATCGAAAGAACTACGGTTTTTAGGTATTTAGGAGGACTTGTGTTTGATAGCGGACTGAATTGGGGTGAGCATACCGCTTTACTTAGAAAATACTTGATAAAAACTTCTTGCATAATGTATCACCTAAGACTTTTTTGTTCACGTAAACTATTAGAAACAGTTTATTATGACTTGGTACAATCTAAGTTACAATATGGTTTAGTTTGCTGGGGCGGTACTCACGGTAATAAAATTCAACCTCTGATTGTTGTCCAGAAACATATAATTCGAATTATTTGGAGAAAGGGACGTATGGAGAATAGCTTGTCGCTCTTTTTTAACTCAAAGATACTTCCGCTCAAGCACCTTTACTTCTATAAAGTTCTGAGAATATTTTTTTTAAGAAGTGGTTACTTGCCTCATCGTAATCCTACCGCCCATGGACTTCGTAGCTACGAACGTTATTTGGCTGTTATTCCCCGGCATAATACAACGCATTTTGAATTTTTTGAATTTTTTTACTTCTGTAGCTCCAAGACCTTATAATAAATTACCACTTGCATTAAGATCCATTAGTAATTTTCTTTTTTTCAGTCGAGAGATTAAAAAATGCCTTTTTAATTTTAATTTAATTGAAATAAATAACTTACTCAACGTTTTACGCTAAGAATTGAATTGAAAAATGTTGATAAAAATTATATAGATTTTGTTTTTTCAATAACCATAATCACCCCACTACCACCATTTTATAGTACATGTAATAATACATTTTTTGATAAGATACATTGGACACTAGTTCTTTGAACTAAAGAGTGTATCTATAATATTCTTCAATAAATAATAGTAAAAATACTCGTACCTAATAAAAAAAACTTAATATTTATATATTCACAAATTATTAATCTTTTTGTATAACTGAAATATTTATAAGCAGTATTTATATACGAACATACCTATTTGTGAAATCTAGTTTATTTCAGTTTTTAAGCTCTGTAAACATTAAGGATTAATGTGTCCTATGTATGTATATTTATTGGATTGGAGAATAAATTAAATGAAATGAAATGAAAAAAAAAGTTATTTATCATTGAAGGAAGCTCATCACTTAGGTAGGTACCCGAAAAACTATTTCCCAAAGAAATGATGACGTCATTTCCCACCCTTGGTTTGAAACAAATTCACATACAAATAGTGAGGTTATTTTCCTGGGCTAATAAACTTTGAGGGATACCTGCTCGGATTTGAACCTCCAAAGGAAAAACTTTTGTCTTCAAAAGCACACAAACAGCACAGGGAGTTTGTATACTCAGTAGTATTTCAAGCCTTTTAAGACTTTAGAAACTTAGATGTGCCTATAATATATTATATTCTTTGCTTTTCGTTCTTTTAACTGTTCCTAAATTGTTCATACCGAATTGTTCTGTCAGTAAAATAAGCAACATATAATAATTCACGTCGGTTTACGATTTCAAGACAAGCGCTGTTTTTTGGGGGCGTTGCAGTGATGTTCTTAGCCCGCCCCACACGAAATAAAACATATTTAATTTAAAAATATTTTATACTATAACATTAAAATGCTATACAATAAAATATTAGGAAAGCCTCTTCCACTTTATTTTTATATTTAAAAAGTACGTTCACTTTTTTTATAAGATTTTTTTGATTTCAAGATGCTTTGATTTTTGAAAATGTTTAAATTAACAAAATAAAGTTAAAGTTGTTTTTTTTTATAAAATTTTTATTATTTTTTTTCTGTATTCTTTTGGCATATTCAATAGAAACAAAACATTCACTATAGCAAACAATATATACTAAAATAATAAAAACATAGCTTCTCCTAGTGAGACAAAAAAAATCTATCTCATCTCATTTCATCCTGTTTGACTTAAAATTATATCAGATCAAGTTTTTCACATTTATACCTTAAAATATATAAAAATGAATTGCGTTTTTATATTTGGAATACTTTCATCATCTTCTCCTATTTTTTGTTGGGTTTTCATGCCTTCTACTTTCCATCGATTGTCTAGTATGCATGTTCCAGTTCATGTTCATGTTCATGATGATGCTCATGTTCATGGTGTTCTTGGTGTTCTTGGTGTTCTTGGTGTTCATGGTGTTCAAAGCTGTGTTGCTCCTCACCTTCCGACTCGATTTTCTTGTGATAGAATTCTGGTTCCTTGTAGGAGATATGCTTCTCGTGGTACTCTGGCACATGCTTTTCTATGTGAACAGGGTATGGTTTCTCGACGGCTACCTTAACTGGGTATGGGATATGTTTTTCGATTTTTACTGGAATTTCCTTGATCACTGGGTAAGGAGCTGGCACATGAACCTTTACTTCATATGGAACTGGCTTGTCGACATGAACGGCTACTGGACGGTCTACCTTAACATGAACAGCAACTGGTACTTTCTTGATGACTTCATATGGGACCGGTTTATCTACATGGTATGGGACCGGTTTATCGACATTGTATGGGACTGGCTTGTCGTAATGCACTTTGACAGGGTAGTGGACAATTTTTTCAACTGGGTATGGTTTGTCAACTGGCACATGCACCTTGACTGGGTATGGGACCTTCTTTTCAACTGGGTATGGAGCGGGAACATGCACCTTCACGGGTACATGGACTTTCTTCTCGACAGGATAAGGCGCGGGAACGTATACCTTTACTGGGACGGGGTTATCGTATGGAACATGGACGGCGACTGGGACTTTCTTTTCGACTGGATACGGAGCAGGAACGTCATATGGGACCTTAACGATTTCCTTGACTTCATAGGGAATATGTTTGATGACGGGATATGGTTTGGGAACTTTCACCTTAACAGGGTATGGAACGTGCTTCTCATACGGCACGGCAATATGTTTAGTTATTGGCACTGGATATGGGACCTTTTTGACGATTGTTAAAGTTTTCTCCTCATGAACTGGATAACTGTGGTGGTAGTCGCCAATACTATGTAGACCACGTTTGGTCTTGGCTGTTTCATCGGAGGCTGATGATTCTGAGTCGGATGCCTTCTTTTCGTTAGATTTTTGTTCCTCTTTGGCATTAGCGAAGGTTAGCACTAAGGCTAGGAGACATGCTGTTTTCTGCAAACAAAATTACAATGAATAGAAGGGGGTTAGAGATTTAGTGTTTCGGTGCAAGAGAATTTGCATGAAGAGATTTTTTGAAATTATTATTTTTATTTTTAGTTAAGGCTGTTAATATTTCCAACACATTCCTTGAACTTGTTTGTTGTGCTTGTGAAATTATAGAAGATGATCTTGCATTGAATGACATTGAATTATTTTAAAAGGAAAAATCTTGAGCAATGCTTTTGAAATCCAAGACTTTGGTTTGCATTTATCTTGCGACATTTTCTTGAAATTCTTTTTTTGCACAAAATATTTAGAACACTGCAAGTCTATTGACCTGCGAGTTTATTCTCTGTAGGTACTGTTATTCCACTTCACTTAATAATCACATCACTTTATTCTAGTGTAATCCACTTTCGATTTCTGTTACACTTCCGACTTACCAGCAGTTTCATTTCAATATAATAATCCACTCCAAAGCTACGAATTTGTCTATGTCCAAAAAACAAAAGAGTTGAATTACAAACTCGAAATAAAATAATAAAAAATATTACTTCTCCCAAGTGTCTGAGCTGCTCTAGCTGCGGATAGTTGGAAAGGAAACAGGTTAATGATACCAAACCTAGTATCTGGAAGCACTTTTATAGGTAAACCGTTTGCGCTTGCATTTGAGTTGAAGTTGGGGAGTTTTGCGCAAACTAGTCGAGTAGTGTACTATTCCGATTGTAGCTGTTTGCTTCCCCCGAAACAAAGTATAAAGACAAATACACTAACAACAACTCAGCCCCATCGATTTACTATGGTGAACATATCAAAGGCCTGGGAGACCTCCAAGTTGCGCTTCTGTTATGCAGAGAAGACCGTTGCACCTGATAGAGAACGAAAGTGAGCAAGAGTCACAGAGAGGAAATATATTTGTATTAGTTCCTTTCGATGCAGTATTTGCTGCAACAAGTGCTTAAATGTGTGTTAATTTAATAAAATAATTTAGGTCGGTTTTGGTTTAATGGTTTGTTCGTTGAATGCCCGCACAATAAAAATTATATTCAAAATTGTGATGATTACTTTTGTTAGTCCATCATTGAAACGCCGAATCGATCACTTGGTATGACTCTTTTGCGTGTGAATTTTCGATCGTAGAATCCATTAATAAAATTATGTTAACGTAGCGTTATTCTCTTCCTGCACCATTCACACGAAACCAGCAGAGCCCCCCGCAGTTGCACATAACACACAATCGATTATGTCATAGATTGCAATTGTTTTAATGTTATGTGCTTTTAATTTCCTTGTGTTATCGATGATTGAGCGTTGCAGTCATTAATCGTTTTGCATTGACGATATGACATTGTGTTTGGCATGAGGATGAAAAGTCAGACCGATGGCAGTCAATCAATGCGACGATTTATTTGTTGTTGTTTTATTGTATTTTTTGTTCGCTTGCACTTCTCTTGGACAGAAGTGGGTCACGCGTATTGAGTTTGATTGAAATATGATTTTGTACACACACAGAGATATGTAAAGATGCACAGTGCCAAGATTTGGATTGCAATAGATGCGTTTTTGTTTTGCATCTTTAGATGATAAAGATGAGAGTATTGAACTATCGGAAACAAGGTTGGAGACTTGAAGTATGTATTACAAAAAGACCGACAACGAACAATCTAGATGGTATCGATATATGTACAATATGTAATTTAGTAGTTGCTGAATTGCGTATCGAGGTGAAAAACGGTAACAAGGTCATGATTTGTCTGAGCAAATAAACAAATTGAATTTCCCAAAACTAACGCACGCAATGTGTTAATTCGAACCGACGACTTCGGATGTTTTGGGATTTTAAACAGAATTAGACTAAATTCATAAAATTTTCGACTTGTGTGTGTTTTATTTCAATTCTACAAATCCTTTGAAACAACACCCCTTCGAAAAGTACAAATTTATGTGAAGTTTTTCGACATTTTTCAAAATAACGCTCCATGCCTCTATTTATTCGATTTAAATATTCAAAATTTGCACTTCTATCAAGAACTATAAAAACATACACCCCTATTGTGGAATCCGTCGGGGGGAACGATCCGCTAATAGTGAACAATTTGCATCGTGTAATCCGCAGACGTGAACCATCCACATGTCGGTAACGTGAATGAAATTCACTGTATCGTGGAAAACGAACGGATCGAATATATCCATGCATTTGACATACGCAGTTTTAATTTTCTTTTCATTTTTACAAAACAAATGTGTTTGAAATGAGCTGTCACAATTGAATTTCCTAATCACCAATAGTGGTCGATAAGGGAAAGTATCCGACGGATCCCACGATAGCAATTTTCTGTTCACGTGAATTGAATAAGTGAAGTGAATCTCAGATCCGACGGATTCCAGGATAGGGGTAATATACATATGAATGGGAATTAATTTGACAGGATTTCAGAACATATTGGTACACTGCGGGATGTACTTTTTTGGCAAGGGTTTATAAGCCATTTTTAAATTGTATTTACTCGAATGCGTGCGCGCAAAGCTTAGCGCGTTGGACTACTGATCTACGGGCCCCAGGGTAGCAGTAATACCTTAATAAATCAGTTGCCAAAAGAAGCTTCTTAAATTTGACTTCCGCAGTCTAAAATATCTTCCATGCGTGCCAGCAATATAACTTCACATATACAAATGGTTGAAGAAGCTAGTTTCTAGGAAAATCAGGGTAGAAATCAGGGGTAGCGGCGGTGTAGAGGTTAGTGTGTTGGCTTGGAACCCGTGCGGTGCAGGTTCAATGGCCATCGGGAAAAACAACATACGTCATCGATTAATGGAGAGAAACGAATGACAGATTTTTTTCTGCAAGCTCTACACCAAAAAGAAGATTTCTGCCTAGTAGTGCAATGGACCATTGCCGAGTCTGCGTGCTCAGGGATTTGAGCAAAGAGAAATCAAATTTAGGCAATATTCTCATTTATATGAGCCTAGGGATACATTTAACATCTTGAAACTGTCAAACAAGTGTGCATGCAAATCCGTGGGTTGACACGACTGGGGGTCACTTGTGTCGTAAAAGGAAGCAATGCAAAATAATGGGAGAAACACCTATTGTACGTTGCTGGTACTATGTCAGAAACGTAAGCGCAAGTGCCAACAACAACCGTACAAAGTTTCAACTCAATCGGATAAACGATGCGCGACCACATAGAAGACAAACAATTATCTAATACGGGTTACACGTCACCTATTGACCGCTGCTAGTACTATCTCAAAAACTTTCGCGCAAGTGCCAGCAACAACTGTACAAAGTTTTAATTCAATCGGATAAAAAAAAGATTTTAATCGTCCTTCTGAAACTTAAAACTCTACAGCCGTATTAATTAACGCAAATTAAAGGTGGCATCTTTAATCAATGAGTTAAATGAGAAATCTTATTAACAAAAAATTTTCAAAATTACTTGACGTTAATAAACATGCAATTAACTAAACCACTCAAGTCGATGAATTAGCGACTAATTAAGTTAAAATATAACTGACAGCATTTTTTAGTTGAAAAATGAAACAAGTGCTCTGGAAAAGGATATTCAGCCATTCGCAGGAAGTTACCTATATAACAAAGCGATTAAATCCCATAACTGAACCAAATTTAAGCTTACCGAAAATTAGCTATTGCATGAACATTATTTTTTTATTAATAGACATTTTAATTCGTGAATTAACTTTTAATTCACATTTTAGTTAGTTGGATTAGAGGCAAATTGGGTATTTATTAATATGCCTGCTAATGTTTAGCTAAAGTAATAAGAAGAACGTTTAGTACTCTACCCTTGAGAAATTCAGATCAGAGGCATCTAAATCCTTTCATTGCTTTTTGAGATTAGCGGCATCATACAGACAGACACCTTTTGGGGACTTTCTTACTAGTTTCGGTGTCAGATGTCAAATATCTTCACCAAAATACAAAGCAAATTAGAAAGGCTTAAAGGGGTGAAAGTTGGCGCATAATGCTAGTTCTTCAATGATTCCGAGAAAAGGTATTTAGAGGGATTTAAGATCAGCGCACTTCAAAAACATCGCTGCGTTCTTAATTCAACTTTCCTAAAATATAAGAAATATGCAGAAGACATTTGAAATGGAAAAAACAATGCCCACTCACGCGTGAGTTGGGAATATACATATACTCGTTGTATAACGAGAACAAAATAGAAAAGGTTACCTCCCGCAATAATTTGGGATAATCCGTGACTAATCAATTTTACGCAATTGGAGCACTCCATTCGACGCCACTCGCCAATGCACTTCAGTAACTCATGGTATGGCATGGTTACATGGTATGAAATTAACTGTTGCTCTATCCAAAAAATATTTTTGAATCTTCTCGCTAGTTCACCTCTCTACTCAGAGCCCAGTGTGCTCCAGTGCACATTACGAATCGCTTATTGTGTTTCAACTCAGCATTTTTTTATTTTTTTTTAATTTAATCTGTATTATCAAACATTTTTCGGGGGTTGGTGGTTGGCGCTGCGCTGCCGACTCTCCTTTTGAACAACATCAATTTTCAACTGACTGCTTAGTTTGTCCCATGGTGAATGCACACACGTTGAATTAATCTACTATCCAAACATTCGACACTCATTCGGTATGCAGACTGGCTCTGACGTACGCTTCGGAGGTTATTAACCCGAAGTGTGAAAAATAGATGTCGAATAAATTAAAAGAAACACCAAGCTAAGATGTTGCATATAAGTGCCATTTTTGAAAAAGAAGACATCTACATTAATAATTCAAGCCACGTAATTACAAAGAAATCCTCACGACGAGACGAGTGACAATCGAGTTATGTTAACACATCAATTAGACCAAGTCAATCAATGTGAAGTAAAAGAAATGCTTGAAGAAATATGCATTACCACAGCAGTAGCTCAAGGTCGGGTGAATTTAACTTCCCTTTACTATAATCATAGTTTTCTTATGTCTCTGCCAGATTAGGGAATGTGCGAAGCTCAATGTCAAAATACTTAGTTTAGGGAAATCAATGTGAGTTTTTCAAAGAAAATTAGGTTAAGATCATTGAAAGCAACTTTTGACAGCTTTTATTATTTTCCTGATTAATGGATCATATCAAATGAACTCGATTAGGAATTGTTGGTTAAAGCTAATAATATACACATTCTTACATTCAATGATGAAGCAAAAATAAATACCTTGAAGTCTTGTGGTTTCCGACAGAGAAGATTTGAAAAAGTTGTTTAAATTTCTTGTTTAGGACTAGTAGGGATGAAGTTAAGTGGGAGGGTTATGAACCCTTTAATCCTGTTCATAGCCTCACCGCCATTAAAGGAAGAAGATGAAAAACTTTCTTGTATAGGCACATTAGTGCACCTACTTAAGAGAAAAATTTCGAAATCACAGTGCGGATTGATAATACGATAACAGGAAATCAATCCTTTTAAATGATAATAAAATAATAATTCATAAGACTGTACGGTTGTATAGTGTCGGGTAATTGTGCTAAGAATTATATTAGAAAGCTTCAAATATCCCAAAATAAAATATTAAAAATGATGCTTAATCTTCCCTGGTATTATTCTACAATAGATTTATATGGTAGAGTTAATGTTGAATTGATCTCCTCCAGGATATACAAGCTAAGTGATACAATCAAACTGAGATGTAATATCTCCAACAATCCGCTAGTCAATGAATTAATTTCATCGTGATATATAAAATATTTTGTGTTCACTAAATACCGATATATTTTCATTTCTTATTTATCTAATTGTTTTTTGTTAACTTAATAATATTTATTTAACTGTTCAAATAATTACCTATGGATTTATGTATATATTTATATTTATTTATTTGTTTAGTTTTTTATTAATTTATTTGTTTATTTATTTATTTATTATAATATATACTATTTGTTTATTTATTTATTTATTAATTATGATATATTTATCTATTTATTTATTTATTAATTATGATATATTTATCTATTTATTTATTTATTTATTTAGTTATTTATTAATTATGATATAAGTTAAATTATCGCGAAACGCGTATACTAAAAAATAAACGCGAACACACCAACCGTTCGCTAATTTAAAACACGACAAGTTATATCTAAATATTCGATTTATTCAGCGAGCTCCGAACTATACAATCTCAGAATTAAGACTAACTTAATAACTATAATATCTTCCTCTTCTGGATAGCTCTGTTCCCAACATCAGAACTGCTGACTCCTCTATTCCGGTAATCGCACGCGCATCCGTTGAGTCGCGCATGCAGGTAATCCGATTCCATGCACTGTGATCGTGAGAACAAGTCTGTGCATGAAAGTGTCAACTCAGCGAATACCGTATGATTCGCTGGCATGCACCTGACTCGTGCATCGTGTTAACTTATAGTTATCTATTTGCTTATTTATTTTATCATTTATTTTTTTATTTATTTAGTTATTTATTAATTATGATATATTTATCTATTTGTTTATTTATTTATTTATTTATTTATTTATTTAGTTATTTATTTATTCTTTTGAATATTATTATTTATTTTTTTTTCTTTAATTTGAGGTTTTTCTCATGATTTTCCTCATTAATAACAACAGTTTCATATTTATTTGTGTTTTTTTTTAGATAATAAATAATGATTCAGTTGAAAGACAAAAAACAAAAAATGTCAAATCTCTGCAATTATATAATGTAAATTGGGCGACAATGTATTTTTGTGTCATGAAGCAAGAATAAACTATCTATCTATCTATAATACGATAATAGAGAAGTTTAAAAAGGGCATGGCTCGCAATTCCTAGTTTTTGTCCGTCCAAATTGGTGGACAGAATGGAGCAGCACGTGCGCAGCGTATTCACAGACACATCCAGTGGACCATAATTTGATTCAATTGGATTTCCCACTCTTCATTCCTCTCGCCTATAAACTTGGTTTTCCCCTGTTGGTAGGTACGTGTATATTCTACTCCTAGCAGTCGTTTCTTTTGGTTTATACTTATTGTGCTGGAGTAAAATCAAACAATAGAAGGGTGAAAACCTAGCTGGTCCTAGGTTCGAATCCCAGCGGAAGTAAAAATGGATTTTCGGGATACAAGGAAAAAACACAGACCAGTACCATAGAAAAAGGAGTCTGATGGTCGGTTGTGGCAGACCGTGAAACAGCGCTGTAACTCCAGCCGTCCACTTCACGTGGTAGCAATTGTAAGAATTATGGTTGTTCATTCAAAACAACGCAAAGGAAATTGATGTAAACAAAACCAAAAATGGGAAAATTGTGAGATACCACATACAAAACCAAGTTAAAGTATGATTATTGTTTAACTCGACAGTTGACATTCGTCAATGTATCCATTGTATTTTTTTTTCCAATTTAAATTCTTTATTCTAAATGACTAAGTACAAGGTGGCGCAAAAGTTGTCAGGTGGCGCAAAAGTTGTCACCCGATGTTCTTTCGCTGTAATTTTTTTTATGAATGAAAAACTTTGGTTCTGCTTTTGGATTATGTTAATTGGTATCTTAAGTTTTTTCTGTATAGTTAACTTCACAAATGTCAAAGTAGAATTTACATTTGCCGCCATTTGCAAAAATTATAGCTTCTTCTGATAGGATGATGACTTTTGCGCCACCTTGTATATGACAAAAAATTATGAAAAACTCTTCTTTGTAACATCCCAAAATGTTGCCCTTTTTTCTTTGGGCAAAAACGAAAAATCCTGTAAATGTTGTTGTTTAAAAAATATAAGTCCTTTAGAATGGTGAAGTTTGGCCGTCCTGTATTTTGAATAAAATGAGATGGGACCATTACGCTTGCCGCATGTTAAACAGCATACAACATTGTTGCCAATACATCCAATTATCACTAAATATAGCTACCAGTTTAATGCTCTGTATCTTTGAGATATCCTGTCTGGATCAGGAAATCTTTCAATATTGCCTTTATAGGAAACCGTCCCCCATTCAGATCAGCATAAAGACCAACCGGCCAGTAGTATGTATGTGCATGCTATGCTCCCAATCTGATTGGACTAACAACGCTCGGGCAATAAAGGCTATAAAATGCCGTCGGAATTCAAATTAAAGACACTACCAACATTGGTCCATAACAGTCCAAGTCAGAGACGGATCGTATTTATTTTACATAATTCGCGTATGCAATCCACTGTGAAGTGTGTTTGTATATTTTATGCCGAGCATTTTCCCGTTCAAGTTTAGTCATCATCATATGCACAACACAACCAGACATATTCACTTGTTGTACGCGGTTATGCAATGGCCAGCAACAGGTCAGTTTGCGAAAAGACCGCAAGCACTGCAACAGCAAAAACTATACCAAACTATACTATGCTCGATAGGCACAGTGGGTTACTAATTGAACGCTGGAATTGACATAATTCTACTTACACCATTGTCGGGGTAAAGTAAAAAAAAATACAAGAAAAAGTGTTAAAGAAAAGTTGAAATGAGGAAGAAAGAGTTTTGTGTTACTTTTGATGGATTGATCCGATGAGAGATATTGGTGAAACGTCTCATTTCCTTGAATAGAAAAGGATTCCATTCCATTCCATCTTTTAGCATAAATGCATAAACTAATTAAACATTTAACAAGCACAATATTCGTTTTTCTAATTACGTGATGGGATTCCACTTGTCAAAATGTCGGCGCAAGTTTTTATTTTTGTTCTGCAAGAAAAGGAAATCCAAATCCCAGAGCACTCTTTTGGGTGTAGAGGTCGGATAAATTAAGGTGTTAATCGTTTCTTTCCGTTAATGGGTTGCGTATGTTGTTCTCCCCCATGCGGATTGAACCTGCACCGCACGGGTCACAAGCCAACACACTAACCTCTTCAAGTAACAGCTGGACCTGTTGGCCAATTAAAACTTCAGTAACACTATCGTACGTTACCGATCGCGCCTTTATAGCTTAATTACCACTTCATTGCACCCATTCAAAACATATGGTATAGGTGCAGGGCGGAGCAATTAATGAAACGAAAATAAATCATCGCAAAAGAGATAGAGATTGATAGACTTATTTACGGTTTTCCTGTTTTGGGCAAGTTGTTGCCTTGAACTTAGCAAATCGTTTATTATTATTTTCAAGTATGGGACTTGAAATTAGCTTTGTGTAACGAACAGTGGAAAATGAGAATAGGAGCAAACAGAAAAAAAGAAAAGAAAAAAAAGGGCAAAGTGAGTGGTACTTGTCAAGACCTTGTGGAAGGGATTTTATATTAATTAGCATCTCTTGGCTCTAGCGGTCTATGTTCAGCGGCGATCATTAAGGCCATTGTTTTGGCGTCTTCAATTTATGTTTTTGTTTGTAAATGTCTTCTTTTTGTAATGAACAAATCAACAACAACAAAAAACAAGCACCTGCGTTGAATTTATCTCACAGAGTGAACTCTGCCTCGACACAAAATCTCTACGACTGATCTACGGGAAATTTGCCGAATTTATGGGAATGAAGTGGCTTTTTCACTGCAACAGGTTATTATCCGGGATGAGTTTTGAGAGTTTTAAAGATGGTTGTTAAACCTTGAACAAACACATACTTTAGGAAATGCTTTGATTGCATATTTCCATTTCCAGGCATCTACATTCTATCGCTTCCCATATTTGTATCTTCTTTTTTCCATTCAACTTCTTTCTGATCATAACTCCATTGAACTACAAGCAACAACACTTTTATTGCAATATGCAATATGCATAGAAGAAAAAAACCCGCTCCTATGGTGTGTATAATTTGCACTAAGAAAAAAAAACTGTTGCTCTCTCTGTTTACTGCGAAAATGGAAATTACGCAACATCTTTACGCGAACAAAAAACCAGCTCATGTGCTACATATAACTGCAATAAGGAAGTTTGTTAATTCCCACCAATTTGGCTGGAGGAAAATAAAATCAAAATAGCGACTAGCAATACTTTATTTCTTTTTTTAAACATTTAATGAATTTATTGTAATTTTCGATTATTGCAATATATTTATGTGCATTGCTTGCTTGAATTCATTCAGACAAAATTAAGCTATTTCCGTTAGCGTAATGTACACCATCAATGCAAGTTTCAGACCTTTTCCATTGATCTTGCACTGAAAATGGAAATTCAATATATTTTCAATATAATTTGTAATAAATATAATTACACTCGCACTTGTCAACAGGTATATAATCTGCTGAGGCTGGAAGGGGGGCATTTTCACAGAAGACGAATATAAGGAAGTCTCTTGATTATATCATGCAAGTTATGGCCAGCTGTCATGGCATGGCGAATCTAGTTTAATTACATGATTTGAACTGTAATCTGTTAAGGCGTGCAAAATTGTATAAGATGTTTGAGTTTAATTAAAATTAACTGCTGGTGTGAACCTTCTATTATAGATTCAGTAACTTTGATCGAGTTTAGTAACAACTTATTTTGCTGCTCACTTTATCGTCGTTTTATATTCTATTTGTTTTTTTTTGGAAAAATGATAATTTTCTTAGTTATTTTAATTATCAAATAAAAAAAGTTTTTTTTTGAATTCATATAAGAAAAAATTAATGGAAGAAGTTCAAATTTAAAACTTCCTATATCATTGTTAAACAGTTTACAATCCGAACAAATTATACATACCAAGTTACAATATCAAAGGAAATGTTAAAAAGTGCTAACCAATTTAAGTAGCACAGTATGAGTTTTCGTGGAAACCGTAGTTTCGAAAGCGGGCTTGTTATTTCCCAGAGATTAATACTTTTAAGATACAATCGTGAATAGAAAAAATGCGGTTTCGATTATGTGTACTAAGCAACATTTTTTTTTCTGGTTTAAAATGGCCTAAAAAACATAAATACAAAAAAAAATTAGTTTTAATTTTTTTAATTGCAATGCATATGGTCACTGCTTGGGGTCACGGTTTGATTTGAAGTAGGTGCAAGGGTAAATATGTGAAAACTGCACCAATGGAAAGTGAAATAACGCCAAATTGGCCTTATTACGTAAGACATTATTTCACGGCACGGGAGTATTTAGCAGTATACTCGTAATGGACTTTTCTAGTAAAAATTAAAAACTTTAAAAAAAAAATAGAAAGAAAAGTTTCCTCACCAAAATTCTTTTACAGAACATCTTAGAATATTCCATATTAATTAAAAAAAACATTAAAATTTTAATAAAAAAAAAAAATTAATTTAATAATAAAAAAAAAATTAATATTAATTTTTTTTTTTTCATTTCACCTGCCCAGTGAACACAATTTCAACTTGGGCTACCAATATTTAATACCAGACAAAATCGAGTGGACACAACGTGAAGTCCTATAAGACGAATCGCTGTCAATTTTTACGGCCGGGTTAAAACCGATGACGGAGTCTTCTCGGAAGACCTAGACATTCACTTCTAGAACACTGCAGCGTTTTTCAGATCGAAGTCACCGCCGTCCGCCAACCCTCTGAGTGGCTTACGGTTAATGCAGTGTCGAAATCAGATATTGTAATATACATCGACTGTCAGGCAGCCATCAAATCCCTTACATCCAGCACAACGAGTTTCAAGGCTGGTCGGTAAAGCCTCATCCTTTGCTGGATGCCGGGTCACTGTGATATGCCAGGGAATTGCGAAGCTGCATGCACCAACCAAGGATCTCTGACGACCAGAGTCTTTTTTCGAATCGAAAGTCTGAAGGGCTGGTCAAATAATAATAAATAAAACAAATGAGCTCAAAACTTTTGACTTAAACGACAAGTTCTATAGAACCCTTTCCTGTCAGATCTGCTTTATGGCTCCGAGGAGCTTATGTTGGATTGTTGTGAAAAAAAAATACTCCGTAGAATAAATGGTTCTGTGTGCAAAAGGGGCCGTGAAATAAAGTAGATGGAAATAACGCCGAATTCCAAAATTCGGCAATATTTCACTTTATGAAAGCGAAATAACGCCGAATTTCCATGTTCGGTCTTATTTCACTTTGCCAAAGTGAAATAAAGCCGAATCGGCCTTGTTTCGCTTTTAATTTATTTAGACAACCAGATAAAGATTCCTAACTGTTGCACCCCTGAAAACCTCGCACCTACTTCAAATCAAACAGTGACCCCAAGCACGGGGGTTGTAGGGGGCAGCATGCCCACCCATAGGCATCGCAATGTTTATTCGATATTATTACTCTTTTGTACTACATACTACATAATTGGAAATAAAGTCGAGAATAGAAAATGGTGAATTTCGACTCAGGATTTTGAGTCACTTAGTCACTAAAGACAATCGTATGCTGTATTTGTAGGATCCAGGAGTTTTTAGGCCTGCCTCTCTTTGCGTTTGTACTCAAACATTGATTGATATTGCCTTTTTGACGGAGTTCGAAGGATCTCTCTTTTGAACATGGCAGTACCAATTGAGATAGTCACAATCCATTTTTTTCGAGATAGGTTCTTTGACATGACGTGACTGAGTGTAGGTTCATATAAGTATTTTATTCTGTCCTTTGTTAAAGCGTTCTTTGTAAACTTTAATACAAACTATCAAACAACAAGTTAAAATAAATACAGGCCGGACGTGAATAGCTTATCTCGTTGGACTTTTCCGACTTAGCAATCTGATTTCAACACAAACTATTGCTTAATGTACCAGAGAGAACTAACAGAGCAAACTTCGACCCAAAAAAAAAACATTTCTCTACCCCGCATGCTTGAAAAAATGTGAGGATTTTTTACAAAATTCTGCAAACAATAAAAAAGGTTTGGAAAATGTTAAAAAGCGTGCGCTTTTGAGAAATGTTTCTATTGATTGTGTAATTTACTCATTCCTATACACAATTAATTACATTTTTAATTAACTTGATAATAAAATTACCTTTAAATAAACTACATTACAAAACTTTGAGCAATGAGTAGTTTATCATTGCTAAAAGTTTTGTAAGCGTTAAACAACTAACAAACAGTGAACGCCAAATATACTGAAGTAATCGATGGCCTCAGATAGCACTGCGAAAAAGCGGTCAGTCTGTTGTGGAAGCATTAAGAAATCTTAAAGCTGATTGCGTGTTCGTTTGTTTAATAGAAATGAAGAACTCAAATTCAATACATCCCAAAGTATGTAAAATAAAAAAAAAATAAAAAAAATGTTTTTAGGGGTAGTTTACAAGTTAGGGATATGCTTGCATAGTTTTGGGACTTAACTAAACCGGTTCTCAATTTTGCTTTAAAAAATAGGCCTGTGCCTACATATAAGCAGTGCTTTATTACCGTTTCTGTTTGCCTCGGTATGAAAGCAGTAATTTAATGCCATTGCATATTGCCAGGAGACTGATTGTAATTTTTAGCGACGAGGTAAAGAAATAAAAACAGTCAAACAAAAATGTTTCAAAAATTCAACTTCAGTATTTTTTAAAGATTATTAAAAAAAATATTTTCATTAGTTCTGTCAATCTTTCTTGTGTCTGGGTGGTGAGGTAATCTGTTGTGTTTGAAATATTGAGAGGGCTCCCATTAGTTATGCTGCAGTAAATAATAATATAGGGCCTAAAACCTGGCCTAGCTTCTCCAACCACTTTCTTGTGCGAAGTGGAAGGGACCTACAATTTTACGCCGAATCCGAACTGCAAATTTTGAGAAGCTTCTC
The DNA here is from genome assembly GCA_949715645.1 of Portevinia maculata. Taxonomy (NCBI): domain Eukaryota; kingdom Metazoa; phylum Arthropoda; class Insecta; order Diptera; family Syrphidae; genus Portevinia; species Portevinia maculata. Next base: position 3,495,751 of record OX454528.1, on the reverse strand, counting down.
ATGACAATTGATACTCTTGGATGTTTGTCAGACGTTCGCGAGAGGTGGGGCAGTGGAAAAAAAACTCTAGATGTTGCTTGGCCCCGTCTGGAATTGAACCGGGGACCTTTCGATTAGTAGTCCGACACACTCAGTCCGACCTGAAGTAAACAAAGCCCAATATCTCCTTGGAAAAAGGCCTTTTTATATTGTTATAAAATGTGTGCAGCTCTTTTTACAATCAGAAAAAAAAAACAATCAAACGAATATTAGACTTTGATTTCAAATATAAAAAGGGAAACATGGCAGAAAACTCCTCTGGCGATTTTTCCAAAACTAGGAAAGGAAAAAAACGCCGAACGAGAAAGCTGCTACAATTAATTTACTGAAATTATTCCAGATTTTTTTTTCTAGAAAAACGCCACAAAATACATCATTCGAAATTGTGATGTTTTGACAGAGAAAAAGACCAGACATTTGGACGTGAAAAAAATCAGAGTTTTGGATCATTTTTTCACATTGAAAAAGGGCAAGATCTCTATGGAAAAATAGTCAGTTCTCTGTTTGAAAAATGGGCCAGAAAACAACATTTCGTTTATTTTGTATTGCATTAAATTGAAAGAATGTAAAGTGTCCTGTGAGTCACCATCGTCGGCCTTGGTTTCGCATTTAGTTACATTCAAGTGTTTATTAGCAACGCTGGCAGTTTTCGAAAAAAGTTATCTGCGTCAAAAATGAAACTACAACAGTTTTCCAGACTACCTTTGCTAAAGGGCTTCATTTTCATTGTGTTTAAAAATGCCAAATGTGTGCAACTTCTGCGTCATAAAATCACGATCATTGACGTTTTCGGAAACGGCCTATGTTCTCCTTTGAAGAAAAAAAACTTTTTTTTTATAAATGACAATTTTTTGTATGAAATCTGTTGTGTTCATTTGTAAGCCTCTGAGTGCAAATTGAAAAATTAAAGTAATTTCTGACGTAAGTCTGGACACATAGCGACTTACCCTTCACAAATTTCCCTTTTACCTTCACTCCTAGGCGAAAGGAAATTAAAAAAAAAACGGGACCAATTTAATTTACACTTTAAATTTTCATTGGTAAGGGTAAGAGTTTTTTGAAAAGAATAGTTTTTTTTGCAAATTAAAATGTTAGTTTGTGTTTTGTTTCTCAGTCAGAATTACTGCTACTATTTTTTGCACAGTATGTAGACAGTCGTTTTTAACAATTCCTCGATACAAAGTTTTTTGCCATGCCCATTTCAAGAAGCGTTTTTGTTTTTCAAAATCATTGTTCCTTCGATACTCATAAAAAAAAGTACAAAACCGGAAAACAAAATATGCACACAATATCCAACTTAACAAACCGCTCATGCTAAGTTTTTGCCACGCCTTCTTTTTAGGGGATAGGAATAAGGTATCCAACTGGACTGCAACCTTGACTTTTCAGCTTAAAGTTCGTATAGGTTGTTGAGCTTGAAATCGTTTTTACACTTGGAAGTATTAAGCTTCTATGCAAAATTCAAAAACTCTTTAAATAGGCCCACTCGAATAATCCCTAGGCACCCTACACGTTTGTGTTAACAACCTACAATGCCGACGCGATGTACCAAAAAAAGATGTCAATGAAAGAAAATTGTTTTGAATTTTTTTCGTTTGGATTTATTTACAAAATATATTTTTTTTTTTTTTAATAATACATAATTTATTTGTAAAAAAATGGAAAACGATAGTCGCACTTATTTAATTATATTTTTTAACAATAATAAATTGATCTATATTGGGCATGTTGGTAAGGTTAAAGATGAAGTGGATGCTCGCTAGTTGTAGTGTTTGGAAGCGCCATCCACTCAATCAGTTATCCGAGGATAACTCCTTATTTTGGCTAAGAAGAGGAGGACAAATTCCAGTTGTCATGGGATCCATATTAAAGTGGCGTGATTCCAATCAAGATTGATTCCGTATTTTCCATTTATCACAAACTAACAGCTAATAACAATTTTCGGGAAAAAGAAAGATAGAGAGAGGGTAGAGTGATAGTATGGTGAAACTTCTTTCTGTCTTATCTAAGGCTCTTTGTTGTAAAAATCCAGCTTAATGGTGATGGAGATCATATCCATGACCTTCTTCGCCAATTCCACCGTGTCCATAGCCGGATATACCGATATCGGATACACCGAGACCGGAGAGACCGTGTCCGGAGAGACCGTTTCCGGAGAGACCGAGACCGAGACCACCGGAGAGACCGTGTCCATGGCTTTCGTAGTGTACTGGTACAGCAACCGGAACCTTGTATGGGACAGGCCTGTCAATACCTACTGGAATATGCCTTTCAATGTGCACAGGAACTGGACGATCAACTGGGACATGCACTGGGACTGGGACTTGTCTTTCAACTGGGTATGGGATGTGTTTCTCAACTGGGTAAGGTGCTGGAACTGGAACTTTAACGGGGACTGGCACTGGTCGGTCAACATGAACTGGAACTGGACGATCGTATGGAACATGGACAGCAACTGGAACCTTCTTGATGACGGTGTATGGTACTGGCTTTTCAACTGGGACTGGGTATGGTCTTGGCACTTCAACTGGCACTGGATGGTCAACATGCACCTTGTATGGAACATGGACAATCCTTTCGACTGGGTAGGGTTGTGGAACATGGACTGGAACCTTGACTGGGTATGGGACCTTCCTTTCAACTGGGTACGGAGCTGCTACTGGAACCTTGACTGGAACATGGACGGTCTTCTCTACTGGGTAGGGTTGTGGTACCAACACTTTGTATGGTACTGGGCGATCGACTGGGACATGAACTGGATATGGAACCTTCCTCTCGACTGGGTAAGGTTGCGGGATATGCACTGGAACCTGTACGATTTGCTTGACTGGATATGGGACATGCTTGACAACGGGGTAGGGTTGCGGAACATGAACCTTAACTGGGTATGGAACTTGTTTCTCAACTGGATATGGAATGTGCTTCTCAACGGGGTAGGGAACCGCTACATTCTTAACAAGAGTGATGGTCTTTACTGTATCATGACCATATCCATGGGCATAGGCACCACCTAAGTCACCACCTGAGGTTAGGATACCACCATGGCCGCCGTGTCCGAGCTCGATACCACCTCCATATCCACCACCATATCCACCACCATATCCACCACCATACCCGTATCCACTTGAGAAAATACCACGCTTCTCATGCTTCTTTTCTCCCTCAGCCTTAGCAGCTGCAGGTGCAGGTTCAACAGCCGCTTCCTTTGTTGCTTCCTTGGCTTCTTCAGCGTTGATACTGCTGAACAGTAAAACTGCGGCCACAAGCCCAAATGCGAGCTAAAAGTAAAAGTAGACGGTAAAATTAGGTCATAAGCCAATGAACGATGATCGGATAACAATAGTTTCAATGTCTCATGCTGGGATTAACATTACAAAAGACTTGTAAATGAAGAAAAACGATTGTGTGTGTGTGTGTGTGCGTGGTTTGAGTGGCTGTTGCTTTGAGTTGAGATTTTTCTTTCAAGGATGAAAGTGAAAATTGCTTCTTCCAAAGAAAACAATAAATAGGTGTGAGCTCTTTGGAAAACTGCCAACGATACGCGTTACTTTGTTGACAATTAAATTGAAATATCAATATGGGGAGATTTTGGATTGCAGCCAGTAGTGGTTTATTTTTTTATTTTATTTTTTCAAAGTGTGCGTGCAATTTTTCTAATTGCAAGAGAAACTAGTTCTTGAATAGTTTTGCATTTCGTTAATAAATTTACGTCAAAGGTAGCTTTCCAGATGTTAATCGGTTTCTGACCGCGTCTTCAACAACCACTGACAGAGGCAAAAAATAATTAACGAAATCATCGAACTACTTAATGCTGATGTTTGTTACTTAACAATCCAAGCAACAAGTTATCGTCTCAGAATTTTGCATAATACAGAGGACAAAAAACGAGAATAGTCTCAATGTTCATGAAACTAAACATCTATGGCCTGTTGGTACGGTACATAGTTAGCAAGCGGCATTTAATAAAAATATTTACATCTTCTGATGTAAGATGGAGATGGATTTGTTGGTGTTATGTAATGAAGAAGTTGTTTCTTCCGAAAATGGAAATGGATTTGTTGTCGAACCGGAACTGAATAAGTGTGATTAATTAAATAGTATTTTTCGATGATTAATAGCTGTTGAGAATTCAAATGTTTCTACCGGTAGTTTTTTTTTAATTAAAACAAAAAATCTCAAAAGTAATTTGGCATTAACCGTTTAAAGGGTAATCCTGAGAACTGGGACTGGGGCGAGTGGCTTCAATAAAACCCACACGTAAAGTGCAGCCATAAGTGCTAAAAAGGAATTCATTGATTGATTTTTAATGCACATTCAAGTGGCACGACTAAATGAAGCAAATTTGATGCTGTAAATCGAAATTCCTGTTCGCTGGACAACTCTTTTGTTTGGTTTTTATATTGAAGCAATTATTTGGTTAATTTTCCACGAATTTTCCAATGCAATTGACTTAAAATTGAGCTGAAGTAATCCTCGTCTGCATAAGCTGATCAATTTTTAAATAATTTGTCCATTTAAGCATTTAATTGTGCCACTAAATCACTTCGTCCTTTTTTTGTTTGCTCAATCACCATTGCACATTTTGTTTTGTAATTCACTTGAATGTCTTTAAGAACTTTTTTTCGATTTTTTTTTCTTTTTTGAAACACCTACCATCGACTTCATTTCCTTTCAATTTGAATTTAACACAAAACGGTTAAAGTATAAAAACTTAAATTAAGGTTTGGTTTACCAACAAACCCAAAACTGATACTGGATAACTCTGCTTGTAATTCAGCTGCTTTTATATTAAAACGAAAAACAACCGACGCGTATTTCGCTATACGCTCTCAGTAACTTTATCCACCGAAAAAAGACCACAAACACACTCAAACACGCAAAACAAAAACAGAAGAAACAATCAAATCGCAACATATTAAAACCAATCAAACTAAAGGAAAAGACTTAATAATAGTAAGTTTGAGTGCTGCGCGCTCCACCAGTGGAGGAAAAAGCTCGCGAAAATTGTAGAGAGTGGTATTTGCTTCTTGGGGAGACCACAAGTGGCTGTAGCTTGTATGTCTCTCCGCTTTGAGTGTTATATTTCACTTTCATTGGTAGTTGGTGGTCGTTGGTTACTGCTGGATGGCTGCATGTGTACATGGCAGTGCATCGTGCAGATATCTGTAACAAGAGCAAAAGTTCGCATGCATGTCAAACCATTTGCTATAGTTGCTTCACCTTTTGCAGCTCTCAACCCTCGGACACCCGTCTGTCGTGTCTGTCCGTCGGCTTGCCGTTTGTTTGTATCCATAGTATTCTTAGATGAATAAAGAGTTAGTTGACGATATGATTTATTTTAAATTGAAGCTATATTGCAAAAGCCTCGACAGCGGCTGCGGTGGTGGTTGCTGTGTGTGACCATATATGCATGGTGCAGTAATTACGTTCGCGAACGCTTCTGTTGCATCTATTCTTGGTTGGGAATTATATAATATTTACTTACGTCGTCGAATGAAAGGGAAAGGATTTTTTCTGTTGCGGATTAGATTCCGGATACTGATTTGCTTGCCCAAGCAGCCTGAAATAACTAGATTGACCAGGCTACGTAGAACTAAAGTCTAGGTCAGGGCGAAAAACTGCGACCCAAACAAAATGAGCCTAACAAATGTTTGATATAATTTTGCGATTGTGAGGTGCGAGTATTTGAGTAATGTTAATGAATTTCATTCACTTACACGGTTCATGTTACCCTTGAATGCTTAATTAAGTAAATCTGGTCAGTGGATTGTGTGTTTTGGTCTATTGCACGATTAGTACGTTGAATTTTGAAAATCATGAAACTGAAACTTTATGTTTTCATTAGAATGAGCCAAATTGGATAAAGTAGGCTATTAAAAGAAGCTTAAAATAACAAAAAACAAATTACCAATTTATTTGTTTACGTTTTCGCAAACTGACTTTAGGCAAGCTTCCAGTCTTTCAGGTTGTTTTAGAATGTCGGTTTACTTATTGTCCTTCATTTAACAGCTCTAAAAAACGCAATTTAACTTACTTTAAAATGACAATAACTCTTTGCAAACAGGGTGACGCAAAATGACAGACATTATTGTTTGAAATCGTTGTAACTCTCTTTTTTCAAAATATGTAGATTGTAATTATTTTTCTTACCCTAAACCTAGACGTATGGTATGGGTTGGTATTTTCTGCTTTGCTTGTACTATTTCCAAAGCACTAACATCACCATCATCTTTCCTCAAATTTCATTGTAAATATTGACGTACGCTCGTATAGTCAAATAGGCCCAAAGAAAACAGCTCAGAGGGGTGAACGCGGAAAGTACCCCTTCAGCTGGCTACTGCGCGATATTATGCACTCATTGCAGCATTGTTGGTAACGGCGACAACTTCTCAATTTTCAAAGAAATATCATTGGATCCTCCAAAACGACACTCCGCCGCCAAAAAATACACTCCGTTGAATGTAATTATTGCTGATGGCAATTCCTGGAATCCACGTATCCCATGCTCTGCAGATTTGCTTTATAACAAAGTAACTTGATTGAAAATGGGCCTCCTCGTTCAGTATCAGACTGTTAATAAGATCGCGATTTGGCTTCGCTCTTTATCGCAACGAAATTCAACGATTTTTATTTGATGTTTTGTTGTATATCGTTTGATAATGAATTCCTCAAGACTTGTTTACAAAAAGTTGAAAAAAAGTATTTGAAAAAAAAAGTTATTATGAATTTATTTCAAAAATTAATTTTGCGTCACACTGTTTTATTTAACAATCCCCTAAAAAAATAAAAACCGGTTGTCATCTGCTTTCCATCCTCTAAAAACGATTAAAAATTGCTTGAATTCCATAAACATAGGAAGCTGACATTTGGAATATACAAACATAGTTAGAGCAAACGAAACATAGGTGCAGGAGTATATTTTGGGCTCTTAGTTTCAGAGCCAAGGGAACTTTATGAAGACTCCAATCAGTTTCCCGTCAGTTTCGCCATAAATAATTTGGTGGATTGTGTATCAGCATAGAAAAGATAAAAAAAGATCTTTTAGGTCGCAGTGTCAGTCAATGGGGTAAGGATATTATATAAAAAAAAAATCAGCATACAATATAATGGTGGTTACAAAAACTTGGAAAATTATATAATGGGAACCATTCAATCTGTTACGCAAGTCCATAAATGCGATTTTCTGAAACAGAATGCAATCCAAAATAACATCCCATTGAACAGTAGTTTTCGAGGGGTAATATTTTGTGTGAGTAGTTTGGCGGTAGGTATTTTTTTGATGAGAGAACATCAATAGCTGGGGTAAGCGAAATTAAAATTTGGAACGTATTCGTGTAATTTTTTGGACCAATAAATTCACGAAACGTCTGGAAGATACGTTCCACAAAAAACCTGTATTGAAATCGTATGAAATGAGACAGAGCGCATTTTTTTCAATTTGCGAACCGTGTAAGAGCGAAAGTATGTAATGAATTTTAAAGCGAAAGTGAGTAATAAATGAAAACCCTGTAGAAGCGAAGCCGTGTAAGTCGAGTAACGTGCTATCCGAGGGATATGTGAACATAATTGGAATAATCTTACTCGGCCAATAATTGTTAGTGTTTTTGGTATTTTTTTTATTATCTGCTATTTGGATTTGGATTTTATTACATTTTTTGAACTAAATAAATTGTAAGAGGAAACGACCGAGACAAGGATGGTATGTAGATACAATTGCGCAGGCATCCGATTCAATAGGAGAAGCGTGCAGAAGAGAAAAAGACTACTAGAACGAAAGGCAAAACAAACATAATACTTATTTGGAATATTCTTATTACCCCAAGAATAGTAAGAGAGTAACCAGTTTAGAATTCTGTTTATTATTAAAAATTGTATTTGGATTTTCTTTTATTTTGAATGAAATAAATAAATTTTGAAGAGGAAACGTCCAATACAAGGATAGATACAAGGCGTCCGAACTCTCAAGAGAGAGAGAGAGTACTGGAAGAGAAGGCAATAAGGGACATATAAGTATTGCATTTATTCAATAATAATTTAATTGATGGAATGAAGAGAACCGGCAATACTTAAGTTGCCTAAAAGTATGGTATTAATTTATCATTTTGGAATGGAGGATAATGTACATTATTTGGAATATTCTTTTTGGCCCAAGAGAAGAAAGAGAGTAACGATTTTGGTATTTTATTTTAAATATTTCTTGAGATTCTTTCTGAATTGTTGCTTTTCCTTTGGCTTTAAGTTTTTTCCTTACGCACTGATAAGATTTGGATTTTCTTCCATTTTTAATAAAGAAATAAGTTTGTAAGCGGAAACAAGACTTCTGCTTGCAAAGATGATTTATTTATGCAGACACAGTTGGGCATAGACATTATAAATAGCATGATGCATTAGATACGTTATGATCCATTTAATCCTGATCACAGCCTCACCGCCATTAATGAAGAAGAAGAAGCTGCACAAGATGCGTGCAAAAGAGAAAGTATGCTATTAATTTATCAATAAGAACGTTGTGGAATGTAAAATACATACAATTTGGAATAAGAAGAGTAATGCCATAAAGAATGATATCAGCCGCGTTTCTTTGAGAAATGTATCCACGGTTGCTCATAAGAACGATTACAAGAATTATGGCAAGCAGCAATACATTTTTGTTTGCAACACAAATTATGTATTTGCAGCATGTACCCGAAACAGCCATGCAAGGGATGTTATCGAGAGCTATGCCCAGTATTGCTGGCGATACAATGTTGTTTTGGTTTAACGTGTAAATTCAATCACTCCCGTAGATACATTCTTCAAAGAAATGCAACTCCTCAATTGTATTTATATTATTGTGCAGCTTACACATTTCAAGGAGAGTCCCGGTCTCGGGGCTTACATTTTTTTTTTATGTCGATACGTTTTGGCTAATTCCTACGATTGAAGGTTTTAATATTTAACAGTCGTAAAGTATTTTCGTTTATATTACTTTATTAACAAGTAGATATGACGAAATTTTCATTAGTATATTTTCGAAATCGATGATTTTGATATCCAACGATTTTATTAACGAAATTTTAATCACGAAATATCAATTAGTACATTTCGAATTTGATGGTTTTGATACGTAGGCAGGCATCTAACTTGAAAATATGTTTATTAACGACTGTTTCGTTAATAAATTTTGTGTAAGCATTTTTATTTACCAAACTATTGCAATATAATGTACCAACTTATGTTATTACTTGTATTTTAAAGGATGATTTTTGAGTAAAGGATAGAAGATGCCCTGGACCTGTGCCACAATACAACAAGCCTTGTCAAAAAAGTGAAATTCAATTAAATACAAATTCACCAACAAGACTTGTTGTATTATGGAACAGGCTGGGGTATATAGTCAGTCGATCGACCTTCTTCCAACATCAGGGAAAAAGAACAAGGGTACTGACTCTATCCCGCCAAGGATAACCGTAAAAGAATGCACAGGAACCTTAAAAAATGACACCGTAAGAACTATTTTTGGAAGTAGTATGTATACTGGACATGATAATAAAATTCAATAATCAAAATAAATTCGATATAAAAGAGCAAATAAATTAAATAAATTTATTTAAAGAAGAGATGTTTTTCAAAATTTTTAAAGCTGTGTAAAAAAAAATTAAAAAACATTTCGAAGATCTACGAAGCAAATTTGTACTAAGCTGTAGAAAATTAAGTTTCTTTGAAATCACTTCATCAGTTTTTGAGATATTTTTGTATTGCCGTTTTGCTAAGGTATCATTATTTGAGTCTGCCTACGCATCTTCGTACCCTCACCCTAAGTATTTCAAAACCGGAAAATAAATTAAATGGTCATTTGTGAGAAAAGTAAAGATTTCAAAAATTTTAGAAAATGTTATAAATGAACAAAAAATAGTACATACAGTCAAACTTCCCTATAGCGAATCCGTACGGTACCAGGGAATCAGTTCGTTGTATAGAAAATTCTTTCATTTCGACTTTGTTTTTGTTTGGGTTGGGGTCGAAATTTTGGCGAGGTCAATATTCTTTTTTCAAAAGTCTGCTTTCAAAATTTCGTTTTACAAAATTCTGCTTTCAAAATTCTGCTTTTCAAAATTCTTTCTCGCGCTTTTAAACATTTTCCAAACCTTTTTTTATTATTTGCAGAATTTTGTAAAACATTCCACCACTCACTTGTTATAGAAGCAGAGGTAAAAGTAGTTTTTTTATTGGTTTTAAGATTGCTCTCTTGGTTTAGACAAATATTCTGTTAGTATACCTTTGTGAGTGAACGTGTGCTTTGTTTAGTTTCTTAATGCTGTTGTTTCGTTTCTTTTTTTTTTTGGTAAATTCAATTATGAAATAATTTGTTATTTTTGGCTGTTTTTTTTGTGTGTTCCTGGCACCCACCTGTGTACCTTCTTTATAAGAAATATATTGTAGTTTGTTGACAAAGTTGAGAAATATTTGTTTTCTTTAAATTCGTAAATTGGAAAAAAACAGAATTAGCAGAATTAATTTGTTAAAAATATTGCCTGTCAGAATTTTAAAAAACAGAATTTTGAAAAGCAGAATTATGTAAGACAGAACAGAAAAAAAGCAGAATTTTGAAAAGGAGAATTTTTGTGTTAAAAGTCAGAATTTTGCGAAGCAGAATTTTGAAAGCAGAATTTCGACCCGCTCCCTTTTTTTTAAATCACTGACTTGTTTTCTAAATTTGTTGATAAGCTGCTGAGAGGAACTCCAAAGTTTTTCAACTTTATTAATTCTGAATAACCCTTTTCCAACGCTAATGCAACTTCGGTGCGACATTTTCAATTTATTCACTGAACACAGGCAACTGCTGTCAAAATTGTTAGTGATGGGTCTTTCCTCTTTTTTTCTGTTCTTATTTTCCTTTTTGGGGGAGTCCCCTTATTATGGTAAAGTTTTTCCTCGGTACAAAGTTTTATTAATAATTAGGTAACAGACATTTTTGGAAACAATCGTTATACGAAGACAAAATCACATGAGAGTTCGATATCTAGCTGCAAAATTTGCTCGTTGTGGAGAAAAATGTATGACAAAGATGTGTACTTGAAACAATTCGTAATAGGGAGAGTTTCGTTGTATAAAATTTTGGAATAGGGAAGTTCGACTGTATTTCGAAAATCTGAGTGTCCGGGGTTGCTCAGAATGTTCCAGGATTACTTTACCCGTTTGTTGGAATGTTTGAAATGTTGGCAAACCACCAAAACTTTTAATCAGAATAAAATTGTTTGGATTTTTAGAAAATCAGTTTTTCTAGATATTAGATCCCTAAATCAGAAGTTTGAAGAAAAGCCGTCAACCCTTTGTGGCAGGAGGACCGGTCACAGGCGGACGGAATAGTGGGTCACATATTTTTGGAATTCTCTATAGTCTTAAGTGCTATACCTTATACTTGGTTTGGGTTCGAGAAAGATTTCCGAGCTATTGCAATATCAATCCTCTTATAATACTGACATATACGAGAAAGTCAAAACACAGGAATTTATTTAAAGGTCTTCCAAGCAAGCAAAAATACATTTAAAAAACGAATAAGTATTTTTCAATCTATTTATTTTGAGTATATTTATCTTACGTATATATTCTTTCCTGATTTTTGGGATTGATTTTAATTTTTTTGTTTGGTCAATGTTACCTTGTGCGATGAACCTGCATAACTACGAGGTGATTACAGGACAACTGAATCTTCTACAAATTTAAATTGGAGCACGTGCACTTGCGAAGAAATCGATTGACTAAATGAGAATTAACAGACGAATGCGAACTAAAACAAACAAAACATAACATGAAAATAACGTGTCAATCGATTTTGAAATAAATAAATTTTGGGAAATAATTTTCCCGGGTAATAGGCTTGCCGGATAATCGAGAGTTGACTGTATTTAACAGCTACATATATTTTCAAAAACAAGATGTAACCTTAACCCTTACTGCAAAAAAGAAATAAGCTCAGACTTTAATGTGACAACCTTGAAATTATAGAATGAGATTGAGTCAGCACTTCAGGACTGAACTCGGACTCACTTTGACGCGAAAAAAACGAGCTAATTTTAATGGCTTTGAAATTGATATTAAAGCTTACCCAATTGTTTAGCTGTGGACGCAATTTCTGTGTAGTGATGGTAGATCTTAGCACTTAGTCCGAAATTGAAAGCGTTGTGTTGCATGTTCACTCGGATGAACGCAATAAATTTTTGGTAAACTGATTTAAGGGCACATTTCGCTAGAAAAATCCCAGTTATTATTTTAAAACGCTAGCGTTTCATACTTGAAAACAAAAATTCGATGTAGACATCAACGAAAATCAAATCAATAAAAAGTGAACCATTCTAAACTCGACGTGCAAATCGTTAAATTTTTTTGAAATTCAGTATTTAAAATTCTTTGTGACTTGAGTGAAGAAAATACCGTGTCTACCAATAATTTTTAAGCAACATCTCATGTTAGCAATCCTTTCTCATCTCTAATAACAAAATGAACAGTGAACAAATTAAATTACAAACGACCGAAAATTCGCAACCACGTTTAACATTGCGATGCAGTCAAAAAACACTTTCTTGCCATGGGACTAGCTGAAGACGATATTTGTCGAATTAGGAACGAAGTCGAAGAAACAGCAGAGCATATCCTATGACGCTGTGATTGCTTGGCAAGATCACACCCATGTTTCCAAGAAAACCTTGAAAACAAGGACATCTCAATAGTCTCAGTTGGGACGGCGGTTGCAAGGGTACTAACTCCCACTTATGTTGAAATCTAATCTAGCAAATTATATAATACCCAAATAATTATTTATTTTCTCTTTTGTTTTTTTTTTTGTTTTTGTTAACTGTTGGTAGTCTAATTGTAGAATGCTCTCATTGATGTAAATAAATAAATAAAAAATTGAGGCAAAAGAGCCTAAGCCCTAAATTACAACAATTTTTAACATGGTGAACACTATTAAGAAAGTGACCTTATTCAATCTCCTTTTAGTTAGGTACTTTAACGGAGGCGGCTTTCGTGCTGAGAGATTCAATTGTGCTTGATAATGATATTCTATGAATCATCAACATTTTTTCGCAATAATGTCCAAATGAATACGGTGTCGTGTAAATGCTTCAGTTTAGAAATACTTTAAAAAAAAATTGGGCAAATTTAGCAAGTGCCTAATTTATATGAAAATCGAGTTATGGTGAAATGTACTAATATCTTGCTTGCAGCATTTAATTTTGTCAACACTGATTTGATAAATGCATACCGGTTGCATATTCCCCATAAATAATGTATAGTTAAACCAGTTTTATACTGCATTGTTAAACACATATTGGCAGGCACCCATGTTATTGGATGTCGTTGCTCATGCGACTTTTGTCTTTGTATATTCCAAGACTTTAAAACACTGCTTATGTTAACGACCCACAAGCCAGTGATGCCCATTACAACGACCATTAATCAATTAATATTTGTAAATATGCAAATCCGTCTTAAAACCAAAAAAAAAAACCCTTCCACAACGAAAGATATATTTGAAACAATTCTGTCAATACACAATGTAGTGACATTAACTAATTAGGCAGCAGATTATGTGTACAAATTTGATATACCTCAAAGTTTTGCAATCAATTAATCAACAAAAATGAATAAAGAAAAAGGATTATCAAGTCATAGCTTTTGCCTTAACAACTATCCATAAGTAGTCGAAAGTCAATCAGTAGATTTTAGCTTACCTTAGGTCAACACCTCAGGGTAATGGCCTTGAATTTTACAAACCAAATAAATAAAACACCTTTCTCTAATTCATCTGCCAAAAATTAAAACAAATACGCAACGATACTCGCAATCAATTAACACTTTTTATGGGTTTCGACTTTAATTTAATTTGTACGATTATGAAAAAATTCTGAACAAGCCAGCATCTTTATCAGAGCCACGCCCAAACAGTATGTCCTTGGAAGTTTACCCAAAAAAAGTGAAAACTAAATTTAAAAGGGGACATTTTATGTTCAAACACTTTTCTGCTACAAAAAAGACAGACAAATAAGAAACGATACTAGCAATCAATGAACGATTTTAAAAGTTAAGAAACGATAACTAATAAGTCAGACACGCCCAAGTAACATGTCTTTTGGGTTTTGCCAACAAAAAACTGAAACTAGACTTTCGCATATAAATTAGCGAATTTTATTGATTGATGAACTTAAATATTACTTAAAACCTACATAAATATAAAAAAATTTACTTTTCTTTTTTTTAGTTTGGGATTTACATATTCATTTCTTTTTAAATATAAAATTAATTCAGAAGTTGGCTCTGTATTTATGGTTATGGTTATCCACACCTTTGCTTAATTTATTCTTTACTTTATTTAAAGAATATTCAATTTGCTGACATTTTGATTGGTTGTCCAAAAAAAAGTATTTATAATTTTTTTTTGACGTATTGTTCGAGTTTGGTAAAAAAAATATTGAGCCTTGAACTCAAAAGTTCGCCAACCAATTGCGTATGTCAAGACAAGTATACTTTTGATCCGAATGGAAGGGACCTAACAACTATAATTGACCTAACTGGATTCGAGCTGCAAATTTGAGAAGCTTCTTATGAAAATTGATACTCTGTATGTTTGTTTTTCTTTTGTAAGAGGTGGAGCAGTGGAAGAAATTAACGTGCGACTGGGCCATGGATTGATTTGAACCTAAGAAGCCGTGGTCAGTAGTCTAACGCAGTAACCACCGAACCATTACGCCCATATAATTAATAAGGTACTACATAATTTGGGCAGGCGTTGTAGACACAGTTGAAAACTGCGGTGTGCAAGCCAAAACGGATTCATTTTGAAATTGTGTTCAATTCCCTTAAAATCGGTTTCAAGATTTTGTAAGCCGGTTGACGTTTTCAAGATCATCGATAGCAGTTTCTGCCTAAATTCATTGAGGTTAGAAAATATTTGATGTTTCACGGGAACTGTTAAAAACCTTATCGAGTTTAAACACTGGACAACAAAAAAACAAACAGCCAAGTGGCAATAAAAATTCTGCAATTGAAGTTAAGTCAAAGCTTGTAAGTCTCTGTCGCGAAGAGCTATGGGCTCTACGTAAGACTCAACTGGGTCCCCGGAAACAGTGGTGTGTCTTGAAACGAAAGAGCAGATGAACAGTCAAAAATAGGATCATCCCTTGAATTAAATCAGGCAGAAAATTCAGTAAAGACCCTATCCTGTAAAGGTTTTGTTAGTTTTAGGTTAGGTTTAGGTGGCTGTCAGCAGAAGCCGACACACTTAGACCAATTGAATCACTTATTTTCAAAACGTGACATGTCCACATTTTTCCAAAAATCGTTTTATATTTTTTTTTCACCTGCAAAGCAGTGATATCTGCGTTGCCACATGAAATATGATATGTCCAACTATAATACTTAATTTTTAATTGATTTTTTTCTTCGTTTGGTGATAGTAAAAACTTAAAGGAATTTAAAAATTAAGCTTTTATTTTAGTTTATTTTCAAAACGTGAAATGTCCAAAACAGTTATTTTTTTTTTTCCTTTTATATTATGTGTCCTAGAAAAACGTTATAAGTGAAAGCTAGCGCACTTACTCAAACCGTACGATATCATATTTTTGTTATGATTTATTTTCCACGGAAACAGAGAATAATCAGTTTTTTTCGTCTCCTGAACAATTTTTAAATGTGGACATGTCACGTTTTGAAAATAAGTGATTCAATTTAGGTCCATTGCGATACCATGTAGGTGGCAATGGTGCGATGGTAGTGTATTCACTAAGTGATTGGCAGGTCGTGCGTTCGAATCCCGACCAGGGCCATGATTTTTATAAATTGAATACACACAACAAAAACTGATCTCCCTAAAGCAATTTAGGCGCCACCTGTTGAGAAAAAAAATCCCATCGCACCAAACTTTTTTCCTATCCTTCTATTCTTTCAGTAAGTAGCACCCAAAAATAGGCAATGAATTGCTGGGAGCTACTTGCGCAACAAACTAAATGCCTGCGCTGTGGTTTTACCATTATAAGGGTACTGTGTCACTACAGAAAAAAGAAATCCCTTTAGCGCACGCAAATTATAAAAAAAAAAAAAAAAAATGTATGTATCAATATTATCTACCTCAACTCTGTAGATGGGACTGGCCAACGACACGCGGTTGTTCTCAAACGGTCCCCCATCTACGTACTAACCGCGCCAAAGGCGTTTAATTGCGGTAATCTCACGAGAACCGATTAACTCGACGTAGTATGGTCGTTGGTTGATCGGAAACATAATACAGATAGAAGCAAACAGCAGCTCGACCTCGACGTCTGTATTATAACCAGGAAAATATGTCCGGTCCACAGCAAGGAACTGAGAGAATAATACAAATGCATACACAATCTTTGTCTTCTCTTGTGTCATCACCGGACGGAACGGAACATCAAACTCAGCACAGATGACCTGTGTAGAGGATGTCGGGACGAGGATGTGCATGAGGGCAATCGACACTTCCTCTGTCACTGCCCCTCACTCTGCCACTTAAAAAATAATATCTTGGGAAGGTACTCTTTCAAAAATTAGATGAAGTTTTTGGAAAGTCAGTTAATGGCTTGCACAAATTCATAACTGTCTCAGGATGGATCGGAAATCCATAGGTTCCGCAATAAGAGAGTCATAACACCCAGGGCATTACAATGGGTCTACATTGAGCTAAGTGTAACGGGTATAGGTTTATTCTATCCCTCAACCCATTAGCCCAACTTAACATAACCTAGGTTGCTGCTGTGGCTACTTCATTTTAGCAGTCATTTCGTGATATAGTGGATGAGAAATAGATTGGGTATCGGGATGTAGTTTAATTACACGAAGGTCAACAGCAGCATAGCATGCTGTTTTCCCCATAAGTTTCCTATTTCCCTTTGTTTTTACTTGAATGTTCTCTCATTTAATTAGAACAAATTTTTGCCAAAAGAACTACAACCCTAACACTTTGAATAAAAAGACATTATCGACACTCACAATTTCGGTGTGAAATCACATTTTATCAATATGGGTTCCAAGTTTATCATTTTGTTGAATAATCAATTTGCCCAAAATTCAGTAACGAAGATTTTTTATCTGGACAAATTAAGTCGACTTCGGTCGCAAAATGTATGACTTAATCGCCAATATTTCTGTTCCATTCTAAGCAGCCAATCAGACTTTGGTCTTCATTCCACATTGTCATAAACATTCTTCTGAAATGCCATTAATCTTTATACCGTTTATCATATGGACAAAACACCACAAATGTTTGTTTAATTAATTTATTAATTGACGGATGAGGATAATGACAAATAATTATTTTTAATTGAATATCGTCTGCGAATTTTTGTTTCTATCTTTCTCTATCTGTCTTTGGCTTAACGGACAAACCGGACTTGTTTCAATTGCTACATACATATGTATGCAATCATTTAATTAATTTAACAACTTCGCACCCTTCAAAAAAAATCACCACAAACAAATTAGATAAATAAAAGCATTTTGTTGCACATATGCAAATCAAGTTTTCTGTTCAACTCTTTTGTCTTGCTTAGGTAGCGAGACCGCAAAAAAAAACAAAAAAAAAAAACAAGAAAATTATAAAAACACTAATAAAGTCCGACGGCGGTTTTGGTGATTATTACACTATATTACATGTTTTTTGCTTTAGTTGCATGTTTTGGTAAAGTAACTTTTAATTTGTTTTATTTTGTTTTTACGTTCCACCTTTCACAGCTGATTTATGTGTCACACTGTGATTTTAGGGCAACTTGCACAATCTACCGATTGTGTTTGAATGTTTGGGTGCTGTCAAATACCTCATACGATTCTCGTATAAGGGCTATTTTACTTAAGGTTCCGTGTTTGTTTATGTATTTTTGCAACAAAATGATCTGTCAAGGTAAACGACGATATAATTGTCCATTGTCTATAGAAGACTCTGGTGTCCTTCTATCGTCGACTTGTAGTCTGTTTTAGGTCCGGAGTTTGTTGTTTCTTTTTTTTTCAATGCTGGTCATGATTTTTCTCGAAATTTGATTTTTTCCGATGCCTCCAAGGAGATAAACACCGGGCATGACTTTGTTGTTACCTTTAGCCAGAGGAAACAAACGAATCGTTAATGCATTGTTTAACACAAAATGTGCTCCATTTAAGAACTTTTGTAGCACGACTAATGAACGAAAAAATAATCTTATTAACAAATAATTCGTGTTGGATTTTAATAGAGTTTCGTGTGACTCCAGGGTCACTTTGAGATGGATTGATGGGAATGCATTAGAGTTTCTGGTAATTATTTTTAGCACTTTATAAAATTTCAAAATGAATAAAGACCCAAAATTAGGGCCAAAACTAAATAAGGTGTCATAATAAACTACGTTGAACTGCTACTTAGAGCCAAAATAAATTTATTTAAGGCTCTAATCGCTCTCACACCAACTGTTCGAGGGAAACCAAAATTGGACCGAATGAGACAAATTCCATCAGTGCAACTATTATTGATTGCGATGAATGCGTTTAATGTTTGAGGTGGATAAACAGAAATAAGTCCACCTATACTAAAAGCAGTTTGTACAATGTTGATGAAAGGGTGCTAGATTTGTTATAAGGTTATGCTTGTGTTTGTTTCTTGTACTGTGAATTGTTTGGGTTACTAGTTTTCACATTGCGTTTGTAGATTTGGAAAGTTCATTGTCGAGGATTTGTCATACTTATTTGGGAACAGACCTCTGGTTATGGAAAATGTAGTAGTTAAATAACGAAAGGTGGATCTGTTAGCCTTTCATCATGCTAATCAGATAAATCTACTTTAACATCTTCCTTTTTTGTCGATGGTATGACATTGAACTATAACCTGATAGTGATTTGATTATTGACGAAGTGATGTTCAAAGGTTCCGGAGAGAAGCAATGCATACCAAGTAAAATTTAATGAGCTGTTAGCGAACAGTTCAAGTGCATTCAAAAAAATGGCCTATAAATTCCAACTAAAGTGGGATAAATTTATTGCTTAATCAAACTTACTAGCCTACTGAACGACAACTTTTATTAATAATAAACTCTCGTCTGACACGGACAACTGACAAGTTTGGCTCCACATTTGATATGTTCAAAATCCCACAAATAGATACTTCCCATTCAACTAGTTCGTGTAAGCTTACGCAATTGTTGCTACAAATGCTCGCGATAGCAACTATTATATGCCACCGAAAACAAGTTGACATAGTTATGAACGCTTTTGCGGAAATAAACGCAATTCCTCCGTAATACCTGCAAGCCGCATGCTTGCCCATCGCACATTGCACATGTCCTAGACTTTTGCTGTGGACAATGTTTATCGGTTTTCCTATTTGATGCGGTTTCTATTTTTAATACAACACAAATGTCGACAGACTTTAAATAAATTACATTAACCGCTCAGTGTCACATTACTTTGTTTCCTCATTTGCTATTCAATACCTTTAACGCAATCAGTTCACTTTTAAGTAACCACCTTAAAAGTGAAGGACAGATTTCCATATGGATTCAGTTTCTTTTACACACGCGCTGGTAGACATTTGCAAGACCACAAATGCATTAGTTTATGTATTCAAACATGTTGCACAGTCTAGGAAGCACGCAAAAAGAATGCACTAGATGGACCACTTTCACGAAGAGACTGCGGGATTACCAACCCATTGGCAGTTGAAAAATTAAATGATATTACAAAATCCTCCCTTTTATTTACAACCGCCACAAAACATCTGAACTAGCTCCAACTCAATCGAACTTCACGCCAGGATATATAATTTGTGAGTTATTGGCCGCAAGATGCATCGTTCATGCCACAATATGGCCAGCAATCCGGTATGGCAATGAAAGGGAAAGGATTGCCGAGATTTGTGGGCACTTTCATTTGTAAACGTTTGTTTTGTTTTTCTCGATAAGCACCGAAAACCGCTCCTATTAATTTCATTCCACACACATGGTCCCGTCCGCGTTGATGTGCGAAAAAACACACCGCCCGGCAGCCGCAATGACCTTTTCACATAACTAAAGCCAAGCTAACTGTGGTTGTAGTTAACCAAAAAAAAAATGTATTACATCATAAGTGCGGTGTTATTGACCAGGTTATGGCCGTGTGAATGCGACTGGAAGAATCGGGAACAGCGTTAAAGATATTGTTATCGCTGAGAAATGAAATTTATTGCTTTTGACGTAAGACTGGGTTACATGTCCTTCCAGTTTTACAGACGTCTGGTTCGGTAATTGTAAGCAGATTCACATTGTGATGACTGGGTCGCATAAGGACAGAGGTAATTGATTTATGTGTGGGCAGGTGTCATTATTTTGATCGTCGTGATTTCGTCTCTGCCAGTAACTGATCGACCAAGGGATTGGGCAAACTTGATTTATGTTTTTAATTATTTATTAAAACATACCTAGCCCAAAGGTATGTTTTAATGAATATTAATTTTCATCATCAGATTGCAAATTTGAAAAATACACAGAAAGGTGGTGTTCAGGTTGGCTCACATTTGGGAAAAAAAAACAATAGGTTCATGCGATGCGGATGAGAAAAGCGATTGAGTCATGTTTGAACGTGATGCAAACCTGAGGTACATTCAAAAGAAAATAATTGCAGACACCTTTTTGGTGGACAAATAAAAGCTAGGAAAACAGAAGCAGATTTTTTTTCAAAGAGGACATTATGAAGCTGTCCTACTGGGAAAAAATTTTGTCT
This sequence comes from Portevinia maculata, assembly GCA_949715645.1. Classification (NCBI taxonomy): domain Eukaryota; kingdom Metazoa; phylum Arthropoda; class Insecta; order Diptera; family Syrphidae; genus Portevinia; species Portevinia maculata. Next base: position 3,474,997 of record OX454528.1, on the reverse strand, counting down.
TCATCAAGCATTCAAAAAAATCAGTCATCTGCTAATTCCATGGCCAGAATGTTTTTCCTGACTTTACAGTGGTCCGTCAAAAATCCGGTGACTTTATGTATCTGCTATATCTGGATATTTCCTTGTACACGCTGTTAATCGTTTCGTGAAACTTACCACTATTTTATTAATTATTTTCGTTTATAAAATATATTTTTTCAATTAATTTCTAAAAATGGTTGAAACACTGGGACGCTGTCGGTGATTTCGTGAGTTATGTAGGGACATGGCTCCAGGAAATTCCACACCACTTGCATGAAACTTTCCAAAGCAGCCCTCCAGATCATGACGTCAGGTGAGGGATTTTGCTACACGTGCAAGATACGCAAAGGGAAGACTTTTTAGGGATTAATTGCCCACTTTTTTCTTTAACCAACGAACTGAGTTTGGTTAAAGTGGAAATTCGCGAATTATAATATAGTTCCATACGTAACTGATGGCTTTGAAGTGCCGACGGGAACTAAAATTCGTAGTATCACTTATTGATGGTGGCCGGCGGTTGATGTCGACAATGCCAGCTAAGGCACTGAATGGAGCAAGGTGTCGCGTAAGGACTACGTAAGACTATACAAATACGCGAAGGAGAAAATGCCTTTAATTGAAATTGTTAATTCTGCACCGAATTTGATTGCTTCTCCTTCATTGGAGCTGCACGTCGCCGGTTTTAGCGTAGACACGCCGACGATCGCGGTACTTATGGTACCTTGGCTATCTCCAGTGACTGAACTTCGTGCATTAAACTTGTTAACTTGTCCGCTGAGCATCCCCGTTGTAATTAGAACATTGGTGGCATGAGAACAAAATCGAATGAGGTTTTTAATTGCCACCAGTATAATATATTATTGCCCTAACGGAGACATGGCTACACCCACACATTCTTTTTAGCCGAAATCTTCGACTCATCGTATGCGGTGTACCAAAATGACCGCTGACGAAAAAGCAAGCATTGAGAGAGGTGGGGGAGATTCGATAGCCTTCTCATCTCGTTTTCAAGTAGGCATCTATCGGTTGATGTTGAACAAATGCCTCTATGTGTGTGTATTGGTTTAGTACATGACGTACATGTGCGTTATCAATTGCATGTTTTTGGCTCCTACGTTTCACCTATCAGTGTTGCCAATATGTGTGTAAAGCAATGTGGTACGGATTGGTAGGTTCCGGATGTCTGAAAGTGGCTCTTTTGGGTTTAAGTCTCGGTGCTTAAGGTCTTGATCGTTGTTTGTCGTTGGGCGTAGGACATCGGTCATCGGGCATCAGAGTCAGAGCTGACGTTATTTTCGTCAAAATCATGGCGGCAATATATTTTCTTGTTGTAACATTCAAAACTTATTTGTTGAAGTGATGAGGGCTGCTTAACAAGGTAACGATTTGTTTAATCTTGTTGGAATTGCATGTCACCTCATTCAGACGTTGCTATACTATCGAGTACAGGATATCGTAAGTTTGATAACTAAAGATTTATTTGGGGCTTAAGATTACTAATAATTTGAAGCCGGAAATGAGGTGAACGATGTGATGTATTTTTATCCCCGTTTCCAAGACTGAAATGCCGAGGTAAATTTTATCCAAATCGTTTAAATTCTCGCTGGCTGATCCCGTGCCAGTGCCCTGTCTACGAGTATGATTGATAAGAACATTCCATATATCCGATTCTTGGTCGGAATGACTGCTGTTTTTCGAGGGTTATTTTTGGTCGTAGTAGCGTAGGATGCAGTGGCTGAGTGGTGAGTGTGTTGGAATACTAATCGAGGGGTTTCAGGTTGCACTTAAGTTTTTTTTCCACTGCCCCACCTCTTGCGAACGTCTGACAAACATCCAAGAGTATCAATTGCCATGAGTAGCTTCTCAAAATTCAGCGGCTTAGCAGCTTATTTTTCGAAAAGCAGCGTAAAACCAATTATTGCAATAATGATCCAATTACTAAGTGCACAGGCGTATCCAATGAACTTTGCAACGAAATTGAAGTTTGTTTATCTCGAGAAGAACTCAGAAAACGCGGTTTTGCATTGACTCTTGTTTTATGTATTAATGTCCACTTGAGGGAGCCTACAGGATTGAAAATCGTTAGATGATCCTTAAATGCGCAATCAACAACAGTTGTGTTATTTCCAAAAATAGAAGCATTTTCCAACTTAAACTTAAACATAAAATGTGCACTTTTAACCAATTCTTCATTCATTGGGGAGACATCATCTAAAACTGGAATTTCGATAGCTATCGCCGGTTTTTGTCTGACGCAAATCAATTAAAACAACAAAAAACTAGAATAACTCCTTTCGAAATCAAATTAAATTTTTCGACTACGATAATCAATTTCAAAATTATTTTTAATTTATTAACTTTAGGCGCACCAATCGAACCTCGCACTATATCCGTCGCTATGGTTAAATAAACGAATATTTAACTTGGTATTAATTCAAATGTTGGTAGATTGAAAACCATTACCCCATCGATCGATATAAAACTGGTTTTGTTTTAATTCTCTCTTCACCTCGCTGCCTATTAGTTGAAATCTTCCTGTAATAATGTAAAAAAGCACCGCACACAGTAGTCTGCCGAAAAATCCAAAAATTTTCTTTTTTATCTATTTTGATTAGCTTTTCATATGACAACAGACCACGTTGCTACCGCTATCAACACTCAATGTATCTTACCATGAATGGTCAGTTCATATCTTGCATTTCTATGATTGTCATAACGAAGCACACGTACAGTGACCTGTATCTGCTTTACCACCAGCAAAGTATCTTTGTGTGAGGAAAGTGGTAATAGTAACAGAAGATGGTTGATTTTTTCTCTCTTCGATAGTTAACAACGCGTTCGTGATGATTTTGTTTGATGAAATAATTTAATAACGACCTTGGAGGTTTCTTTTCAACGAAATTATATTTTTTAAGCTTTCCGTTTCGCTGGTGCTACAGGCTTTGTTTTATTGGGGGCTTTCGATGTAGTTTGCTTTTTTTTACTGGAAATGGGAACTCATAAATCAGCTTCGAATTTTGTCTTCAAGTTGAAGAGGCAATTAATTTGCCATTAAAATCACAGAAAGAAATCCGGCTTGGTAGAGCATTGCAGAGCAATTTTCAAATAATGTGTTGAAGTGTTGAGAATACCAAATTTTGGATTTTATTTTGTATTTGGATTTGTATATCACAATTCTTGATGTGACGGATTCAAGTCTCCATACTTCTTACTTAACGTGCTTCAGAACAGTGAAAGGTCTCTGCCTGAGACAATGCAGCATTCCATTCTCTGGAAACCCAGGCACGCTGCTTCCAATTATTCACACCAACAGCTCTGGCATCCGCGATGGCTTAGTCTTTAAAATTGAGGTTTGGTCTTCTTTGCCCTCTCGAACCTGGGAGCTGGGAGTCGAAGATCCTTCTTGCTCGAGCATTATTGTCCATTCACTCGATATAGTCGACGTGATTAAGCTTTTTGGACTGCATTCATATCTTAGAATACCTAATAGAGTTCCCGGTTGATCTTCTACTCCACTCGCCTTTCTCGCACACAGGACCAAATATCCGACTTAATGTTTTTCCTTCCCAGTATCCTCTTTAGCTCCCCTTTCCTACACTTATTGTCCAGCGCCATAAAACAGAACTGACAGGATTGAGGTACGATAGAACATGCGTTTTGTCGAGTCAGTAGTTTTGAACTTTCTAAGGTAATTCTCCGACGGATATGTACTAAGCTGTCATTCGTGGAGTTGATGTTTACTCCAAGGTAGATGAACTCCTTACCTAGTTTGAAGTTATTACTATCAACAGTGATGTTTTGTCCTAGTTGATGGACAGATTTAAGTTTGTTTATTGATAACATGGTCATGACGTATTCATCTTCAAGACCGACCAGTTTCGTCGTAAAAGCGTCCGCATACCCTAGTAGCTGATAGGATCTATTGAAGATATTGCCTTCTGTGTTGACACTTACCCTGCGCACTATTTTCTCCAGAACATTATTGAAGAAGTCACATGACAGCGCATTTCAGCTTCACACGTTTTCCAAATAACAGCGGAAACCGCGAAGGTTTAAGCCTATTTAAGACAGGTAGGACCTGCGATTTTAGGCCGAATTCGAAGGGCAAATTTGAGAAGCTTCTCATGACAAGTGATACTCTTGAATGTTGTTTGTCAGACGTTAGCAAGAGGTAGGACAGTGGAAAAAAAACTTTTAAGCGTAACTTTACTTGGCACCGGCTAGATTTGAAAAAGAGCCCTTTATATTAGTAGTCCAACAGTCTAACCTCTGACCGTGGTAGGCCAGGTATGCTGTTTTTTTTTTTGATAGGACAGGTATGCCGTGAAAAAAAACTGTGAGCCTAGCACCTTCGCCGAATTTCACTTGCCGTCCAAGTACCAGACACGTGCAGTTTTGAGCTATTCGGACCGCACTTTCAACAAAAAAAATAACGAGTCCTGTTTACTTCCATAGCAGCAGTGGAAGCTCCCCAATAGTACAGGCTGAATGCCATTATAGATGATGAGAGATGGAAGAGAATGATAGCCCTCGTCCTCTCCCTTGTAACAACTCTCGAAGCGTGTCAGGGAATCGTTTGATTTTTGAAATGCATTCAGCCTAGCATAAGGATCTGGCTGGAGTTTCGATACTGCGCTAACGCCCTTCAATTCTTTGTATAACCTCTGCCAAGATAAATTCTTGATGTTTTTATTCATCAATCAGCACAGATCAATCAGAAAGGCAAAACTTATCCACAGACGTACCGCCAGCATAATTATTCCTTACATTAAGACTTGCCACAAAATATTGATGGGAGATAAAAGTTAATCTGATTTCATTCAACGTTTGTTCGAAAGGATACTTTGACTACTCAACAGATTCAGATGGATGACCAGCATGGTCAGTTCTGAGGAAAGTAGGAATTTTCTTTACAAAATCTGCTCTCACAAAATTGAGAGCAAGGTGTTACTTCATCCCGAATCAGCCCCCTGTCTGAAAATTACAAAATACTATCGATAGCTACCATCCGATCTTGATCCGATAGCACATCAAAACCTTGTCGCTGCTCTTTGTCAAAACTACGGATTAAACCAGTAAGAAAAGGCAATTCTAGCTTATAATAGTTTACCGAGAACTAGGCATACTTTCGGTTCATGAACTACTAAGAAATACACAATGATGTGCATAGTGGGACGTGATTGATGCATTTCTAGCATTGTTTTCACTTGGATCTCCTGTAAGATGGGCTTAGCTACAGATAAAGTTGCTCCACTAAATGTTAAATAGAAATATTCCGATTGATAAAAATATTTTATGATAGCTGTATAAAGCATAGTAAAGTGGAACGGAAAATCGGCCTAAATCTTCCATAAAATATCATCTTGTATGCATCAAAGGCACATATCGGCGAGCTTGCCTGTAGCCGCAGTTTTATTGTAGATTCAAGCCTCCCTCCTCGTCTTGTTTACTCTATGTATTTATGTCGGTCGTTTTGCAAGTCGGTATGTCAATGTAATTTTTCTTTCGGTTTGTTGAATTTGGTTCCTCGTTGTTACGCATTGTGATCCGTTTAAATGAATTATGTGCCAATATCTATAGTCGATCGCTTACACAAACTTTATATTATATACACATTTACATATATAACATATATGCATATATCATTAAAGCAGAAAACAATAATTTTTCAAAAGAATTAAGTAATTAAATTGGATTTTTTCCAGTGGCTCCAACTCCGAATGGTAATTAAAGAAAATTTTCTTTGTAAGCTATGACTTTTTCGAGAAGTGGGTTAGTATAGCATTTGTAATAGAAGAGTGGTTTTCCCAAAGTTTGTGGAGTTATTATTGAAATTGACTTCGTGACTTAAGGTCATCGTTCAGCGCAGGCACCTTGTATATACTTAAGCAATATAAACTTCACAACATGACATTGATGCGGTAGTTACTCTCTTGGTTAGGTGATAATTGATCCTTTCACCAAAATGCAGAGAAGCTTGTTTTCTATGCCTTTAGATTGCAGTAATTTTTATAGCCTTTTTGGTTCACCTTGTGCCTCTGATGGCGCTAATCCTAGAGCTTGTTTTGGTTTTTAGTTACTTTACCTGACCGTGGAGATGGGGTAACGAAATGCTGATAGGATTAGTTTGAACCATTGAGTTTGACATCTCTTTTTCGCGATTGCACAAACGAAGAAAACAAAACAAAAACGACATCCAAATTCATTCAATTATTCCCATGGCAGATGGTGGCTGAGAGACAGCTAAAGATTGCCAGGTTCCGTAGACATTTTAAGCGATGCAGCATTTTGTTTTGTTTTTTGTGTATCTTAATGTTACCTGCTGTTGGAATCGAAGCAATGGCACGCACTAATGGCCCAATTGAATCACTCTTTGTGCTGTGATGGAATTTAGATAAAGTTAGAGGAGGTTAAAATACACAGGCAGGTAGAAGTGAACGAGCAACATGCATAGGTGATAGGTGAGTAAGAGACACAAATGGTTGGACAAACCGAATAAGTGTACATGTAACAGATTTTAGCTTGCGGCGCATGAGGCATGACTGATGTGAAGCAGGTCGTGTAGAATGCACTCTGAATTATGTGCAATAATTAATTATGTCAAACTTTAAGTTATGCTTAACTTTTAAAGCTGCCTACATTTCGGTGTACATATTTGGGTTAGTTTAGATTCTGGCACGGCTCACGGAATGCTATTGCTTGATGTCCTGGGCTTGCATAATTATACCAGAAAAGCACTACAATATTATCCTTTCTGAAGAAATGTCATTGTTTCGGATATTTTTAACGTTCCGTAAAGAAAAACATTCAAAAAATGTGTCCATCCGATATAATGTCACGATCACCCGTAAAACAAATTATTTTCACGTCTTGAAAGTAAGATCGCCAAACCTTTGACAGCATAGGGCTTGGTATATCATGAGATACTTCCTATCTGTCTGTTTTATTAGCTTGATACAACTGCCACACACATTTGATAACCATTTCATTGATGCACTGCACTCTACGCATGCATTTGTCAAAGCAATCTCTTCGTGTTTACATTCTTTTTACCGATCGATAATTGGCTGGATGCCAAACAGTTGTTGATCGTGACCTCCATGTGTAAGACCGTGTTTACAATCCGCATATTTTACTTTTGTATTTGACATGCAAAAATGTGCGACATTCGGAAAAAAGAAAGAAGTTTACGAATTTATCTACCCACTGTCTGTGATGAGTTCCAAACTTTGCGGACGAAAGTGTAAAAAAAATAAGGCTTTAAGTCTACCTCTTTCCGATAGAGTTCAATTTGCAGCAGCTCAATTGTAAATCCGCCTTAAAAAATTTTCCCTATTTTGACGAAAATATGATTCTGTCTTGTTATTTGAGAAAATCTAAAAATTCCTATGAAATGCCAAATATTGGGAATGTTTCTAGGTTATGATAAGTTTAAGCGCTGAGCTCTGACCGGCTAACCTGGAACTCAGTTTATACGAGCAATATGACTGGTTCGCAAAGTTTAAAAATTCCGCACAATTGCGCTGAGAAGGCAGATGTCACCATAATCAATTCGCCACAAAAAAGCTAAGCAAATCCAAGCACAAGGTAAGCAGAAGAAGAGGAAGAAGAAGCGATGAAGAAGATCAACAACAACAACAACACCAACACCAACACCAACACCAACACCAACACCAACAACAACAACAACAACAACAACAACAACAACAACAACAACAACAACAACAACAACAACAACAACAACAACAACAACAACAACAACAACAACAACAACAACAACAACAACCACAACAACAACAACAACAACAACAACAACAACAACAACAACAACAACAAGCTGAAGAAGCAGAAGAAGAAGACTAAGAAGCAGAAGAGGATGACGAAGAAGCAGAAGAAGAAGACTAAGAAGCAGAAGAGGATGACGAAGAAGCAGAAGAGGATGACGAAGAAGCAGAAGAGGATGACGAAGAAGCAGTAGAACAAGAAGAAGACGAAGAAGAAGCAGAAGAAGAAGAAGACGAAGAAGCCCAAGAAGAAGAGGACGAAGACGAAGAAGCCCAAGAAGAAGAGGACGAAGACGAAAAAGAAGAAGAGGAAGGCCAAGAATTCGCAAAGTTACAAATCATTAGACTACTCGTATGATTAGGATTCAAGGAATGGCCTGCATTAGCACCACTGGGGTACTGACAATCACTTCTACGGCGGGGCTGGAGGCGATTCACAATTTATTACCCCTGCATATCTTCCTACAAATAGTGCAAATCGGCTTTTCCGAACTGGAAACGCAGGCAAACGGGGCGCGCGCAGATTCTAAAAAAGAATAACAGGCCGTAATGTATTCAGAGACTATACAAATCCCAGTCTAGATTTTTTAAGCTCATTTATTACTTCTTTTCAAAGTAGAGACGAATGCGATGAAAACAAAAATGTCGACAAATGTTCTCAGAATATCCAGTTTTATTATACCTCCTGACTACAGCAGCGTCTTCCAAACTGAAGTCATGTCAGTGATAACAGCTGGTTAGCCGGTTGCAATATGCGTTTTTCTTAGCAGAGCCTGAGTTTCTTTTTTAGCTCAAACACATCGAAGAGTTCAAACTGTATTTCTTTTTTCGTTTAGAGCTTGATCAGGGCGCGCTCTATGAGGTCAGAATAAATTGACTGAGAAGTCTGAGTAAAATATTGAATGCAGCCAAGGACACACTGAGAGGAGGAGAAATAAAGGGAAACAAAATCAAAAACAATTAAAATGTTTTTCTGCCATAGAAAGTAAAAATATTAGTCATTAACGGCCTATACAGGGCCTAAAATCTAGCTTCTCAAACCTTTTGCCCTTGCGGAGTGGAAGGAACCAAAAATTTTAAGCCGAATTTGAGCAAGCAAATTTGAGAAGCTTCTCATGCCAATTGATACTTTTGTTTGTCAGACGTTTGCGCGAGGTGGAGCAGTGGAAAAAAACTTTAGGTGCTACTTGGCCCCGGCGCGATTTGAATCTGAGACCTTTAGATTAGTAGTGCGATAATCGTAGTAGGAAATGAATTCAAATTTCTTGATTAGGAGATTTGATTTTCAAGGCTAGGCGGCTGTTTTTGATTGAAGACCACCAGGAATGCCCTAGCATTGTTGTTACTTAGTGCCCTCTCTTTCTTCTTGTGCTAACAGTACTCCCATTCTGATATGTAAACCACTACAAAGTGTTGTAAACAAGTTCAGTATTAATTTCTTCTTTGATGGTGTGAATGGTGATTTTTGTATTTGCTTATAACCAGCAGAATCTTCTACAGCAATGTGAGTGTATATAAAGCCGTTTATTCTGCTGAAATTTCAATGAAAAGCAGCTATACTTATAATGGATTCAGATTTCAGATTTAAGTGAAAGGCATCTGCTAATTTAAAAGCTTTTGAAGGGTAGATACATCACTATTTGTTCTTGTTAAATCACTTCCTTAGTTTTGTATCAAAAATAAAGCATCTAAATCTTATCTTTATTCCGTTTTGTTATGAATATGCATAACGGGAAAAAAACAAGACCTTTAATCAACATTTTGCAAAAAGAAAAAAACACAACACAAAAAAATGTAAATTGTAAATTTTAATGAACTTAGTCTCGTCGCTCTCGGATCGATGAAGAGCACCGAATTAATTTTCTAGGCTGATAAACCATGATAACCTGCTTAGCAAATCGTATAGCCTTATGAGTATCGGTTGAATTGACTCACTTCTATTTATAATAATACCTATCCGTGTTTTGTAATTTATCTTAAAATCATTAGTTAATTTCCATCATTCAAATACGAAATCGAGGGTGAAATACAGTAATATTTATTTGTTAATTTCACCAAAAGATAATTAAAAAAATGACAGTTTAATGATTAATTGTAAAAATGATAAATTTTGTAATCGCGAATATGGTACAAACTGAAATTGGTCATTTTGAAAAGAGACACATTTCGAATGAGTGAACTTTATCAAGATCAAAAAAGAGAATAGATATGCAATCAAATTTGACATAATGATAACAATTTATTCGTGAGTAGTATTTGAAAGCATAAATTGCATGCTAAGCGAACATAAAAGGCGCTAACGCCAGTTTGTGTGGTGTTCAACTTCGTTAGTTGAATTCAAATGGTTTGTTGTCTGTGTAGCCAGCTTAGATGAAGGCAGACCAAAAAGTGTGATGCATTTGTCACAACAATGTTGGGGCAATACCCTCCCACTTGAGAGATCATCGCAATGCCATACGCGTATTAGTTGGAAAGGATTGTTTGTGATAGGTGATTGTGGGTTTTTGGTTTTTGGTTTTTGTCTCTGCAAAACATTTTGTATTTAATTGGGAAATAAATTGTATTATGATAACGGTCTGGAGATAAAGTAGAAAAAAAAAACATAGTTAAATGTCAGTTGGCAAATCGACATTTCGCATTTCAGTGTCATAAGGTGATTGCAATGAGATTTGTACGAAAACGAGTTTGTGCTTCAAGTTGTTTAGTTGCTAATTGGCAATGTATCTGTTTATAATGCGGAATGCTTTTACCGACAAACTTAAGATGAATGTAAAGATTGAAATTAAATTAATTTCCTTTCTGGAAATTTCAATATACATACATATGTATCTATGTACATATTTATCGTGATTTAATTAATGCAAATTGTAAAAGTTACCATCCTTGACACTTACGAAAAATTGCACATTTAATTGATGGGGTCATCGTGGAATAGCCTAAGCCAATATTGGTATAAAAAGTATTAGCCACTTGTTATAATTGATCTATGGAAATGATCAACATGATTTGAATTAATTACAGCATTAAGGTGGATGCACACGTGACAAATCTTGACGAAACGGCACGACAGGGAAACAACATCAAAAACAAAAACTGAAATTTGTACATTTCAATTCGATCCGTAAGCAAATATTTTTTGTTAGAACCTGTGAATCCATAGACAAAGACCTTCTTCGAGTACCAACTGTAGGTAGTTACTGATTTTTGATTCTCAGGGCTGGTAAGGTCTTGATTGAATCATCTATATTTGGCAATCAGAATTTTGGATGTAGAAGAGAATGCAATCTTTTTGATTGCTCTGTGTTTGTTAAAGTCACGAGGATTTACTTCATTAAATTCGTTGAAGTAATTTAAAATCGTGAAAGTCACTTGATCCACACTTGCTTACTTACTTAACGGGCTCCCGACCCGTGGAGTGTATCTGCCTGGGACTCTATAGCCTTTCATCCTTCGCGATCCCACGTACGCTGCTTCCAGTTGTCCAGCCGAAGCGCTCTGGCATCCGCGATGGCTTGGTCTTTAAAACGGAGGTTCGGTCTTCCTTTACGTCTCGAACCTCTTCGCTGAAGCAGTATTGTTCATTCGGTCGATGTGGCCGAGTCAATGTAGTCGACAAGCTTTTTGGACTACATTCACATCTTGGTACAGCTCATAGAAGTCGCGGTTATATCTTCTCCTCCATTCGCCTTCCTCATACACAGGACCAAACATGCGACGGAGTAGTTTTCTTTTAAAAGAACCCGAAATTAGCTCTCCTTTCCTGTTTATCGTCCAGCAATCGGCGCCATAAAGCAGGAGTGGCGGTATAAGCGTTTTGTAGAAGTAGCAACGATTTCCTAGGGTAAATCTTCATCGGATCTTATTTAAGGTGTCATTTGTGGAGTTAATGTTTACTCCTAGGTAGGCAAATTCCCGAACTACCTCGAAGTTTGTGCTATCAACCGTGACGTTTTGTCCTAGTCGATGGACAGATGTCTGTTTATTTATTGAAACGAAGTACTTTATTTTGTCCTCGTTGATTTCAAGGCAAACCAATTTTGTCTGTTCTTCAATAGCCATGAAAGTCTCTTACACGGCGCGCTTAGTTTGGCCGATGATTTCGATATCATCCGCGTATTTCAGTAGTCGGACGGTAGTAGTTGAAGATAGTGCCTTCCGTATTGGCGCCTGCCCTGCGCACTATCCGATCCAGAACAAGCTTGAAGAAGTCACATGACATTTATGCAGGTTTGGCATAGTTCCGAAGAGCTGTTTCCATACTGCACATTGCACAGCGTGATTGATTTCCAGCGTCACGGGACACAAATGGATCAGTTTTGCAGGGATCCCATATTCGGCCATTGCTCCTGGCGATAAATGCTACCAGGCCATAAATGCTGTCATATGCGGGTTTAAAGTCGATGAAAAGGTGGTGGGTTTGGACTTAAAATTCATTGCTATTTTCCAGTGTGAAGATTTGGTCTGTTGTCGATATGCCGGGCCGGAAGCTACACTAATACATGTCGATTAGTGTGTTGTAAAATGGATATAGATGTTCACACAGTACGGTGGATATGATCTTATATGCGTCATTTAACAGGGATATGTCTCCGTATTTTCATAGAGCCGGCAGCCTTGTTGTTCCTTAGCTTTTCCCAAGCTATACTAACCTCTTCAATACTGGGTGATGGAACTGGTTCTTCGTTGAATGGAGGTTTGTTTTCTTCTTGCCCTTTAACTCTTTCTATATGATGCCCATTTAACAGCTGCTGGAAATGCTGCTTAAACACATCTAGTATTCGCTGTGTTTCGGTGATTAGGTTTCCTTCTCTGTTCCGAAGAGCCTGCGTTCCGGTCTTAAAGCCAGCAGCTAGTAGCTTTGCCTTTTTATAAAGAGAGCTATGCCCTCTTCTTTTGTATGCATGATCTTCTTCTTGCTTGCATTATTTTAAGCTAAGAACTTTTTCTTCCATTCACGGCGAGGTTATGACCAAAAAACAGAGTTTGTCATTAATGGGAGAAATCATTTCTGGGCAATTTAAACATTCAGGTGAGCCTAGCGACGCATCTTAGAACTCTCCCACAAGTGTGCATGCAAATACGTGCGTTCAAACGACTGGAGATTACTCGTGTTGTTAAAGGGCGATGAAACAATAATCATAATAAGGAGAATGGAGGGGTCGAACACGTCAAAAAGGGGAGAATCTGAACTAAATCGGATAACACCAGCACTTGATTAGAATCAGTCAAAAAGTGATTCCAAATTAGAGGCCAGTCGATTGTTATTGGGGTCACGAGTGCGTACCCTACACGCGGACCAGTAGGGAAGCGGTTTAGTGGGAGGATTATGGTCCCTTTAATCCTGATCAGAACTTCGCCGTTAAGGAAGAAGATTGCATTCTTTTACAGTTCTAAGGCTCTATAATGGATGACTATAATTGGAGAAAATAAGGACATTTTCCCACGGATATTGAGAAACACGGCGTTCATTCAAGGACTTTGCCTTCCTTTGTCTGGACTTTAAAAGCCGCGATCGAACTTCTGTTTGTTAATAGGACAAATTTGACCTTTAGGTATAATTTACTCGTAAACAACATGGACTCGCTTATTTAGGCATGCACTTGTTTAGTGCTTCAAGTACCCTCCGTTTAGTTGGTGTTCGCTAAATTAAATACTGGAGACGCAGTTGAAAGAGTTCTCGTTAACTGCATGCCACTCTATTTCACTTATGTAATTTTCCCTTTACTTCCTCAAACCCAGATGCCGCCTGATTGACCTATCGAATGACCTTCATTTAACACCGTTTCTCTTGTTTGGACAACGGTGCTTTGGAAAGTCATAAATGAGGCTTACATTCAATGCCATATGGCAACTTATCATAGATATTACGACTCCGACAAAACGTGTTCTTAAAGCTCACATATCTTTCAATCTTTTCCATTTATGAATGCGCAATCTCGGCGAAAATTGCTTATATCAATTTAACGATCCATTCGAACATACATTTGTAATGCATATCTAATTAATGTATCTCAAAGCAACAGCTTGAGATATTGGCTCTAGAATGCCCGATTTACATAATAATTACACTCCACCGGAAAAACCCAAATAAATTAACGCTAGCCATTCCGATATGGGTAATTAAAAAATAAACAAAAAAAATGCTTAATGTTCGAAACAAAAGCATTGTATAATCGCTACAGTTGCAAAATCCAATAAGCCACATACTTCCACGAAACCATTCCTCCACTAACTATGACCACTTTGACTTCTTCGACAACGTCGTCGTCGTCATCATCATCACCACCATCATCATCATCATCATCACCATCACCATCACCACAACCATCGTTGTGTTGTCCAGTCTTTTGGAAGCGATTAACTAGATACACTCTCGTAGCATTCCCCAGTCACGTAATAAGAGCAAGTTGAAATATTTAAACAACCTATACATTGGGGCAATAACGAAACGTTTTTCTTTATTTATATTAATTTTAGTGTACCGTGCTTAAAACGGATCAAACCATGGACCATACCTATAGTGGTCTGTGGATTCTTATTGTGCACACGAGCGTGCGGATTAAGTAATAATAATTTGCTGCATCTATACATGCATATTATAGGCGAGTAGTCCACCCGGCATGGTTGGACAACCTATAGACACATGTGGACGACGACGACGACGCGAAGTGGTGCACATTATGTGAAGGAAATGGGATCGCTATACATTTCTTCTATGGATTGGATGGTGCGTTAATGGTTCAGTGCAGTGATGCATTGCGGGCAACCAGTCATTGTTCAAAAAAAAGTGAAAGACACTATACAGATGGAGAGATTGTATTTTTGTCTATACTCAATCTTACATATTGATAAAGGAGTCGACGTTAAAGCGATGACATAATGGTTTTATAAAGAGACTGCTAAAATGGGAATGGACAATAGTTTTTTGCTTGCCTGACATATATTTGTTTGAAATACAAGATGAAAAATTGGACAGTCTTTGAGGTGTATCCGTATGCAAGGGGAATGTTTCGAGGTTCATGTGTGTTTTTTTATATTCCAGATCGATGATTTTCGGATGGCATTTGTCAGTTTGCATTCAACGCTTGTAAGGAGTAATGGATGATTATTCAAAAGGAGCATCTAAGGTCTCAACAAGGTTTTAATGTGGCGCCGTGGAATAACGTCAAACGAAATGTTTACATTTGGCCTTATTTCGCTTTGTGAAAGTGAAATAAGGACAAACGAATTCACTTACCCAAAAATAAATCCTCGCATCTACTTCAAATCAAACAGAGACTCCAAGCAGGAGGGTTTCGTATGCATTGCACTGTTTATGAGATCTATTTGTGATTTCAACCTATCCCATAAGCAGTGCAATGCGTATGGGGGCATGCTGACTTACTACAACCCCTGCCTTTACTTGATTTGGAGTAGGTGCAATGTTGGGGCAGGTGCTATGTGACTAATTTGTAAGCGAATTGTTGAAAATAGCATCAATGTAAAGTGAAATAATTATAATTTCCAAAGCGAAATAAGGCCATATTTCACAGCACCGCTAAAATTATGGCTAAACAATTAATATTTGGAAAAATTGGAGTAATCAGCCTTGCTAATGTACGAAAATAAGAGCTTCCGGGGCACTGAGAATCCCTAACTGATACACTAGCGATGTTTATCACCTCCTGGACTTATCGAATATTTCACCCATTCGGTCGAAATATTCAATGCTGTAAGAAATTACCGGTGACCGCTATTGTGACTTGTTGCAAAACTTCTTGGTGCCCAAATTATATCAAGTGGGCCTGCAACACGTGTGGTTCCAAAAGAAAAATTCCACATCAGACGCTTACATATTTTGAAAGCATTTAAGCCTTAAACTACGATAGAATCAAGCGCCTTTAATGCAAGCCTTGTTAAACAAGTGAAATTCGATAGAAAATTCAATCTTACTTGTTCGAATTTGAATCAAATTTCCCTGGTTTAAGAAGACTTGATGCGTTGTGGTACAGGCCCCTGCTATCCTTAATTTTGATATTCAAAGCCTTTTCAGATTGGATGCTTTATTCACGGCGAGGACTAGAAATAAAGTTTTTGCTTGCATTTAGAGATAGAACGAATAGAAAAAAAGAAATCTCTGGGACAAATTTCGAAAGGCCTTAACCGATGAGCACTTTCAGGGGCCTGTGCCACAAAACTACAAGCCTTGTTAAACAAGTGAAATTCGATATAAAATTGAATTTTACTTGTTTGAATTTGAATCAAACCTCCCAGGTTTAACAAGACTTGTTGCGTTGTGGTACAGGCCCCTGTTATGCTTAATTTTGATATTCAAAGCCATTTCAGATTGAATGCTTTATTTACGGCGAGGACTAGAAATAAAGTCTTTGCTTGCATTTGGAGATAGAACCAATCATTCACCACCAGGTTTGTAGACGTATAAAAGTCGGCGTATTATACACACTTTTTTACGTGTATAAAAGTGTGTATTATACATCTGAAAAATTTAGCTTGTGTATAAAAGTGTATAAAAGCAAAGAAAAGGTATAAAACTTGGAAAAAAAAAATGTAAAAAAAATAAAAAAAAACATATTTTGATTTTTAATACAGCTGTATTTTATTCGAGCCGTTAAACAGCAAAAACCAAACGTGAACATGAAGCAAAAAAGTGAAGATTTTCCAGAAAAAAATACGGTACTTTACGGTAACGGTTAGGCATGCTGTGTTTTCTGGTCTGTTTCTCTTGCTGAGAAAGGGAATATGCACTAATACATGTAAACTTTTAAACACGTTTATACACTTTTATACAGTTTTATACACTTTTATACATTTTTATACCGTTTTATACGTTTTATACACTTTTATACACTTTTATACGAATTTATACATTTTTATACGATTTTTTACAGTAAAATGTAAAAAACTCGAGAAATCTGACATTTACGCAACCCTGTTCACCACACCCGTGGAGGTTAACCACTTTTCCGGAAGAGAGAGGAGAATTGAATAAAAATAGGTTATAGTGTAGGAACAAGTTTTTAAGAGAGGTTAAAAGGATGGGTGACTAGCGAGGTCCATTTTGGCTTTGTTTATGAATAGAAAAATCTGCTGGGATTTTTGACGCCCCAACCACTTTGAGGGGAATGAAGTCGACTCTGTGTCATTTTTATCCATTTAACATAACTAAAAATTTGTAAAGGCACCCGAAGAGGTAAATTAGGTGACAGCTACGTTTGTAGTGTATTTTGTATGAAACAAGGGCCTAGTGAAACCCAGTGACCTAGTTTAGCGCTCTCGGATCAGTCACCTATTATTCTTATATTGCTAGTCCAATTTTTAACAAGGCTTTTACTTACTATTTAAAGGTTAAGACAAGTTGTTTCCACTTACCTAGAAAGAAAAAGAAAAAAACTGATAAGAAAGTGCTTTTTTTTTGTTAATAAGATTTATAGTTTTTCTACAAGACTTTAATACAAAGCGAGTTCATATGATGTTGATTTGACGCTGTTTAGGTATAGAATTTTGCTTAAGCAAAGCAAACACTTAGGCGGTATTGACAGAGCTGAGTTATTGAAAATTGAATTACATTACTGGTAATTGGCAATGTATTCTATTGTATTTATTGCAGCAGAATATTTATACATTATTTTCTTAAACTATATTGCACAATTTACAGAGTTATGGTATAAATCTACCTTACTACTGATAATCTATTAAACATTTAAATAAATAACTAATTAACAAAGTATTTGAAGGAAAAGCTACAGGGAAAAACCGTCATTAGAAAAAACCTAAAATAATTAAACAACAATAATAATATACAAAGTGAAGAGAAGAAGGGTTGGAGGTGCAGGACCTTTTTCATACCAAGCTTTAGGTTTTACATATAAAAAACAAACAAAAAATGATTGTAATGGACATCAAAGTGAATAAAGAAATGAATAACTAAATAACAAAGGGAAATCTAATAAATTAACATAAAAGCTAGATAAGCGATAAACGTAATAATATAAATATAATAAATAAATAAATAAGAACAATGAATATAATATATTAAATCAATAAATATAATAAATAAATAAATATAATAGTTTAATTGATAGAATAAATAAATAAATTAAAATTGAAAAATAAGATAAATAAATAAAGTACATAATAATATATACCAAATAGCAAGTATGTATATATAATAAACAAATAAATATGTAATTACAAAAAATCATACAAATACTGAATAAAATAATGTAATATATTATATATATGCATAAATAAGTAAATTAGAAATAAATAATTAAGTTTAATATCACATAATAAGTTATATTTTAAATAATAGAACTATAACTATAAAGCTAGGTTTGAAATTAGAGGGTTATCTGAAGATAAGCAAGATATAAGATAACGTTCATTAAGTTTGGCAATTCTAGTTGATACCATTTCCGTATTTGAAATAGCGTGAAATTCAGCTGTTGAAAAATACCATGGAAGCTTACGGATCATTCTCAAAAGCTTGTTTTGAGCTACTAGGAGTCTGCTATACGACTAGCTGTACATTTACCCCATGCCGGTGAACCATAAAACATAATTGCTTGGAACACGACTTGTTAGTTTTGACTTCCGGTTTATAAAGGGATAAAGAGTTTTAGTGGTTATGTAATTCAATATGGCAATGTAATTCAATTACTTTTCAATTACTATGTAATTGCAATTCGAAAAAAAAATAGCTCTAACTACCGCGCTTACATTTTTCCTGCTTATGGAGAGGAGATTGGATTTTCTTTTTGCATCGTTCTTAGCCCATATTAGTTTGGAGGATGGACATGTGCTGATCCTAATCCATCTACTGTTTACTCTTCGGACTTAAGATGCATCGGAATTGGACAAAAACAATCCACGCTCACTCTTAGGTGAAGAATTGGCTTATACTTATGTATTACGAGGAAAAAAATCGCTTCTACCACTGTATTTTCTGATAGTTTGAACTTTAACGATTGAATGGGTATGGCCGGTGCCTCTCAATTATCAAAGAGGTCTTGTACGGTTCCTTTTCTGGCTAACTCATCCGACTTGCAGTTGCCTGGAATGTTACTGTGCCCGGGGACCCAGCACAGTGAAATGTGGCATCTGTCTGTGATCTCATTAAGAGATTCGCGACATTGTTTTACCAACTTAAATCTTGTTGTTGGTGTTTCTAGGGTTTTTATTGCTGCCTATGTAGGTCATACTCGTATAAGCCAGAGCCCGAGTACCATGACTGTTTTTTTACATTAGAAAAAAGGCGTTAATGCCGTAACACATTTTCTGCACAGGCGGTTTTTTTATAATATGCAGCACTAAAGGGATTTTTTGGGACCCTTATAATGTATTATCTACAGCGCGGGCGTTAAGGAAATTAGGGTGAGAAGAAAAGGAGAGATGCCGATGCACGTTGGTTTTGAATGTTTGTAGCTTATAATGTTAAAGAAAAACGATGCGTGGACAGCGACACGGTTCCACGAGGTCAAAAGGGTCTAAGGATATAAAAGGTCATACTTTCTTTCGAAGTTACTAGCCGATTTAATTACTTAGTACTACTATCGAAAAGCCTGCTATGAATAGAAGAAGCCAGTTTACGTCCTAAACACAATTAGAGGAGCAGAACTCCCGTTTAAAATTCCAAACTCTCTTGCTGTATCGAATGCAGTATTTCTAAACATACAGTCCACACTCTTGAACATCTGTTTTGAATCTGTCAAATTGCAAGATAACCATAAAACAACTTCATACACAAAGCCAACGAATTGTCTCAATTTTTCTACTCCATACACACTTTCCATCTCCTCCACAATTTGGAGCAATTACTAAAATGGAAAACGCTAACAAAAATCGACCATTAAGCAAAAAATTGCAAAACACACTTAATCCACACGCTGCTGTAGAAGTAGATACGTTGTTAATAACGGACGGATCGTCTTATGTAATCCAATTTGCATCTCATCGTCATCGTCGTTGTCCAACTTGTGGCACACGGCGTTCTGCGCCGGCTATTGTAACAGCCACTCTTCATATCCACCACTATATACCTAGTGTCGTGTATTTTAGTGCTGTGGAATGCATGCACACTGTCAAGATTCTCAGCTTAAGGCTACAATCCTCAAATTAAACTCCATTGATTCCGAAATTACAGATTGTCCTTCTGTTGTTGTGTTGCACCAACCTGTTCATCACTACACGACTTGACTTGAGTCCGCTGTATTTGATTTAATTTAACCAGCTCCTATTAAGTGGGTGTTAAATTTTAACCGCACAAAATTAATGATCAGTTAGTGGCGGCCGCCGTTAAAGTAGCAAATACGGTACTCTGATTGATCACTAAAGTTGTTATATTTCACATCGAAGCAATAAATTCATTTTCGAAAGTAAGTATTGTGCAAATTTCACAATCAATAACGATGTGCATTTCGTCAATCCAGGAAAAAAATATACCAGCACCCACCCCCAAAGCCCATTGTTTTACAGACGTGCGACATAGTGACTCAGAGTGTAGACACGCCTTAAGATTAGTGTTGCCAAAGTTCAGCCTATAAAAATGCATATAATTACCAAATAATGTCATAACGCAGAGGTGATTTGTCGGTAGCATCCAAGACAGCAGCTAAGACGGTAGTAAAAGATGTGTTGACACATTAATCCATTATTTACGAGTAGGTTAGCAGCTTAGCTAAGATGAGAATAAATTTATGATAGCAATTTAAATTTCTTACGATGTCGCTCAGATTTCGGCCTGCAAGCGCCCGCCATGTCGGTCGCGCCATTCGTACCATGTACCAGACATATGAAGTGTGATATTGAGGCTACGATAAGGTAAAGAGGTGACGAGTCTGATATATGGAAATTTTATGGTCAACGGGATACTTTGCAAAAAGTTATAGAGCAAAGGAGTAACAGTGTGACTTCTTCATTACAGTATTGCATTGGTTGGGGTAGGGGCGCGTCTGACTTTGTGTGATAATTTTTTAAAAAATGTATTTTTTCTTTAGGGGTTTTATTCCAAGGTTTTCTGATAAAAAAAAACTCTCAATAGTCTGGCTATGGAATGCAAATTAAGCAATATGAGACATTTAAATTGAGTTAGTTATACTAACGAGACTGATATGTAAATAATTGCTTAAGAACTTCCTGAAATGCCATGATCACTGTCTGTAGGATTTCACCACAAAACTAGTTTTTTTTTCAATCACATACTCGTAAATACGTCACTTCATTTCAATAAATTATGAATACTGAGAAGTGACATGTCATGGAAATCTTCTTAATCGTTTTCAAGACTAAAGTGTTGCTTACATTGTTTTTAAAACTTTAGGTTCAAATGCTAATTGGAAAATGTTTTTTTTTAAGTTCTGTACACAATGACGGAAAATGTCAAACCCTTGGAAGTGTGTAAAATATTACAGGCTGCATTTAAGGTTTGAGGGCGATTTAGTTCCGCTGTCATTTTTACAGTTAATATTTGACAGCCGTGGACAGTGGTCCATAACAATTTAAAATGGAGTACCTGCCGCAAAAACGTGTTTAAATTATCAAAAGATTTTATTCAATTAATTGTTCGATTACCAGTTATTGGGAAAGACATACTCGTAGTTGGGAGCCTTCTGTAAAATACTTAGGAGTATATTTAGATACCAAGTTGACACTTATTTAGGACACATATTACAAATACCCTCAAAAGAATTGCGATTGGGATTTAAATGTTGTACCCTCTTATCAATAGAAAGTCACTGCTCTCAAATGGAAATAAAATAATTATCCAAAAGGTAATTTTTCAGTCAATTCTGTTATATGGATGCCAAACATGGGGAAGTTGTGCAATGTGCCATATTAAAAAATTACAGACATCTCAAAATAAGTTGTTGAAAATGATGCTTAATTTACCGTGGTATCACTCAACGTTGGACATTCACGATAAAGCGAATGTTGAAATGACCTTAGATAGAATTCAAAGGCTTAACTTACGTTCCCTAGACCACTGTGAATTTGCTGACAACCCTCTTGTAAATAATTTAAATACCCAATACTGGAGATGTACGCTATTATTTCTTCCTTTTTGCGTTTTTTCGTTGCTTGTATTTATAAATTTATATATATATTTGTATATTAAATCATTAATTATTGATTCATTTATTTGTTTCACTATTTATTTATTTATCTATATATTTATTTATTATTTTTTCTTATTATTTATTTATTAATTAACTTACTTAATTATTTATTTATAATATTGATTTATTTATTTTAATTTATTATATCTGCGATAATTTTCATCTTTATTTATTAACTTAATCGATTATTTATTTATTTATTTATTTACGAATTTTTTTTTTTTCATTTATTAGTATATTGATTTACTTATTTATTTATTTATCTATTTTAATATATTTATATCTGTGATAATTTTGTTGCAACATGTAATTTGTTTGCTTGTTAGTAAGTTTTTTATTAGTACCGGATTTGGCGTCTTTCCTATAGTCAAAAATATATTGCTTCATAAATTTTTTAAATATCAACATCTATTATGTATAAAATTTTTTTTTCTTTTTTTTTAATTGGAGTTTTTTCGTATTTTCCTTCAGTATTGTATGATTTTTCGTTTTTCCATTTTAAATTTTGTAGATAATATTTCAGAAGAAAGATAGATAGAAATTATTATATCTCTGTATACTGTAAAATGTGTGGTAACCATACCTTTGCAAATTTATATGCGAAATAAATCTATCTATCTATCTATCTAATTGTTCGATTTTAAACAAAAAGAAAATTAGGTGTTTTCTTTTTTGGGTCAGAGGGGCCAATATCACAGATCATGGTAGGTAGGTAGGTGTGGCGGTTTGTGAAGAACAAACCCAATTAGCAATGAGTGCCGTTTTCATACCACAAAACTCACGTAAGCCTGGGTATTGTCGTATGTTGATGAGAAGTCTCTAAATCTAACCTGTGGAGTTGAAGAAAGTTATAAACTCATGTGCCCCTATTCTCGTTCTGTGAAAAAATTAAATGATGAACTTTTTTTCATCATACTTTTCATTCTACGTTTTCATTTTATCATTTCATTTTACTCAGAAAGCTGATTGTCGTTACATTTATGATAAAGTATGCTGAATTTAGTGCTGAATGAAAAAGTTATCATCTGACATCCATCAAATTTATAATAATTTATTAAAAGTGATTGATACAAAATATTTCGGTACATTCAAAAAATTAGTTCGATTTTTATGTATGTAGTAATGGATGAAGAGCGCAGAAACTTTGGAAGGTTTGTTTTATCTACTTATATAAATGGGTTAAGCAACATTTTTCCCTTCTTTTACATAGATTTAAAATTAAAACTTTACGAAGAAGTATGAGGGACAACATAAATCCTTTTGAAACTCTTTCCGAAGAAGGTTTCATAAAACTTTATCGTTTTCCCAAATTCCATTGTCGGGAGTTAATCGATAAAGTTTCACCATTATTGAAGAAACCTAGTCGCGTTCATGGTTTGCTCCCGCATACAAAAGTCCTTGCGGCTCTAACCTTCTTTGCTAGTGGAAGCTATCAACGGTTTGTTGGACAGGATTTGCTTTTGGCACTATCGCAAACTTCCGTCAGCCGTTGCGTTCATGAGGTGACAGAAGTGCTCAACGAAATCTCAGGCCAATACTTTAAATTTCCATCTAATGAAGAACTGGGAGCAGTGAAGCAAGAGTTTTTTGCAGTAGCTTCTTTTCCAGGTGTAATTGGTCTGATCGATGGAACCCATGTTAAGATTACTACTCCGAACAAAGATATTGAACATGTTTATTACTGCAGAAAAGGTGGTCATTCTAAAAATGTGCAAATAGTTTGCGATAGTAATTTCATTATACTTAATATAAATGCAAAATTTGGTGGGTCTACGCACGATGCTTATATTTGTGCGTTCAAATTTAAAACGGTATTTGGAAGGAAAGCATCAGAGAGGTGATAGAAATTATTGATTGCTTGGAGATAGCGGATATCCTCTGCAAACGTGGCTCATGACACCAATTTTAACAACAACAAGTGAAGCTGAAGAAAATTACAATGTGGCACACAAAAGCACAAGAAATATTGTTGAAAGATGTATAGGTATTCTTAAAGGCAGATTTCGTTGTTTGTTAAAAGATAGAGTGCTTCATTATTCTCCTGAAACAGCTGGAAAAATAATAAATGCCTGTGCAGTGCTTCATAATATTTTGATGAAGGCCCGAGTTCCTTTGCCTAAAGATGAAATAGAAATAGGGGAAAGTGAAACAAACTCAAATTCAACATTGTTTGATTCACGTTTACTTTCTGCGGGAAAAAGAGTTCAAACCACAATAGTCAACCAATATTTTCGTTAAAATACAATAAAAGGAACATTCTTGTAGACATAGTCTGCAAGATTTTGAAGGTGGTCAAGATGATACTTCAGTTTAAATAAAAAAATAAATAATAACAATTAATCTTTGTTTTTATTTCTTCTAATATTTCAGCAATACAGTTAAGTGCTTTTACTTTTTCTTTTTCAATTGTTAACTTTTCCTTTTTAATATTCAACATTTCTTCTTCAATTTTCGATTTTTTATTTTCGATTTCAAAATAATTTTCAAAATTTGCGTCGGTGTTAAATGGTATTTTACGTTTCCTTGCTCTTTTCGGAATAAGTTTAGGTAGAGTATCTTTTGGTGTTGATGTTGCAGTTTGTACTTCCATTGCTTGGGCATAGATATTGTTTGTTTCGTTAACATTAATGTCGATAGGAAAATCTGCCAAGACAATGGTCTTAAATTGAAAAGAAATTATGTCCTTCTCATAAAGTTTTAATTATTCGTAGGTATCTTAACAAACCTCACAATGATCCATTGTAATTCCACATTCTTGAACTCCCTCGTCACCATCAACTGCCTGCGGTGTTAAAATTGTGAGAACTCTTTTCTCTTATTCGGACAGAGGTTTTATTTGTTTTGTGCCGTTAATACCACTTTTTGTTAGTGTGTCATTAATTGCGGAGTTGCGTTCTTTCACATGTTGCCTGAAATAATACCAATTCTGGGAATGAATGTGCCATTTACTTAAATGTAAGCTTACTTCAAATCTTGCCAACATTTCCTCCATTTTGAGTCATCTTTCTTGGCCCCGCTCAAGCCATTCAACTGCTCTGCCAATGACCTCCACATGGCTTCTCTCGTCCTTCCACCGTCAGCACATTCCAATCTAAAAATATTTTTAAATGCATTATTAGGTATATCAAATAGGAAGCGTCTAAAGTAACGACAAACGATACCCTTTAGCTTTGTCCTAAAAAATAATATTTAAATATGTAGGTGTTTACCTATCGTGAGCTAAATCGATGTTATTTTCCAAATAATCGATTAGATAACTTTTTTGCTCATCGGTTGGTCTTTTTCCTCTATTAATTTTATTCATTTCCATTTTTTTAAATTTTCCACGGCCTTTTCACCAAAAAAATATCGATGATAAATAATTTTTCATATAAAAACTTTTTGACAGAAGTTTTCATCGCTGAATAGAAAAGGAATCGCAAAACAATATTTTTCAGTGAAAAGTGTTTTCACAGCACTTTTCATGGAACCAAAATAGGGGCCCTGAACACTGAGGAATTCCTCTAGTCAGTGTATTAAAAAAAAGGGTTTCTCAATGCGCGTAGTCCTAGTTAGTGCCGAACAGGCGCATAAATATGGAATTAGGTCTTATTATACCCTATTCTAATGGTACCTATATTAATTTTGACGCATAGTTTGTAACATACCTTAATATTGCCCGCAGACCCCTAAAAGTTACTATATTTATGATCAGCTTCGATAGTAATGTCGATCTAGCCATGTCCGTCCGTCCGTCCGTCTGTCGGCAAAAGTTAGGCCTTTAAACTGGACCTAGAGAGCTGAAATTTTAACCATATACTCTCTAGGGTCCCGAAATAATCAAGTTTACGAATTTTTGAAATCCGCCTACAGACACGCCCACAAATGCAAAAAAACTAAATTTTGGAAAAAATCGAATTTTGAGCTAGAAAGCTGAAATTTTTTATATATGATCTATGACTCCTAAAACTGCTCGGGATAAAATATTTTCAAAATCCGCCCACTGGCACGCCCACAATTAATTTTTTTTTTTTGAAAATTCAAAGTTTGAGCTAGGGAGCTGAAATTTATAATATATACTCTCTAGGGGCCCTTTATGCTCATGTGTTAATTTTTTTTAAATCCGCCTACTACCACGCCCACAATTAAATAAAACAATTTTATTGAAACACCCAAGTTTGAGCTAGGGAGCGTTTTTTTTTGATAAAATCCTTTAAATGTTATATAACAAAATATGTAGAGCGTTCTTTACAATTCAACCATACTTAGACTTTTGTCACGCCCACTTATGAGGGATAGGAATAAGAATAGGGTATCCAACAGTTCGCCCAAGCGGACTGTAGCCCGTCCCTATGTTTTTTCAATTGTATCATTGCAACTGCGACAGTGGGTTTTATATGTGTGGGACAATGGCCTTGTATATTAATTGATCTCAATTTTTCGCAATTTATCTGTAAAATAGTTCAAAGTTTTTTGTCCAATCGCTGTTTTAAAGTCTGTGTTAATAAAATTGCTTCTTCTTTAATTAGATTTTATGCTGGTGTACCTCAAGGCTCAGTACTGGGACCGATATTATACAACTTATACACCTCAGATATCCCAAGTTTACCGAACTGTGAAGCAGGAATATTTGCTGATGATACTGCTATATTTTCGTCACATTAATGGAGTATAAATGTTCAATCGAACCTAGAAAACGCAACGAAAATATTAGAACAGTATTATACAAAATGGATCATATTTTTCACTCGAAAAAGGAAACCTTGTTTTCTTTCCGCTAATCAACTGTTAGTGAATGATCAGCAAATTTCGGGGGAGCACTCCATAAAGTATCTAGGTATTCATTTAGACGCAAAGTTGACGTTTAATGAACACACATCACAAACTCTGAAGAAAATTAATATTGCTATCAAAATGATATATATTCATTTATTAACCGAAAGTCCCTATTATCAAGGGAAAATAAAATAATAATATGCAAGGTTATTTTTCAAGCAATTCTTTTGTACGGATGTTTGGGGTGATTCTGCGGATTGCCATATAAAAAAGCTGCAAATATCGCCCTGGCTTCATTCTACATCGGATCTACATATTCGTAGCAATATTGAATTGATCTCTGATAGAATACGAAAACTTACAAACACATTTTTAATGCGATGTGATTACTCGGATAATAGACTACATGTTTCTTCTTAATACCTCGGATTTATCTTCAATCACTTCCCATTCGTTTTTGTTCAATGGTCTAATTAATTTATATAGGTTATTTATTTATTTATTTATATTCAAAAATATGTACATACTTATTTTGTTTCTAATTTAATTTATCCTTTCATAATCTAAATGTTGTCTATTAATTAATTCATTACTTTTTGTTTTTCTATCTCTACTTGTTATTTTTTATCCTCTGTTATATGTTGTTTATTTCATAACCTATTTATTTATTTAATCATTTTTTCATTTTGTTGATTTTTGATAATTTATTTTTTTTTGTTATCGTTTATTTCATTTTTTGGGTAATTAATTTATTTATTTGTTGATTTATTATTATTTGTGTTATATTAGTTTTATATTACCTAATTTAAGTGTTCATATAAATAGAGTGAACATGATTTTCTTGTTAAATAACTTCATTGCTGGTTCTTTTTTAACTTGTGAATTTTTTTATGTGATATGAATTTTTTTTCTTTTTGTATCAAATTGGGGGTTTTGCCCGTTATTTCCTCCAGAATAAAAATGTTTCTTGTAAGCAAAAATTTTAAGAAAATATCTATATAATAAATATATATATTTTAGTAGACAGATACATAGTAATATCATATCTCTGAATTGTAAACTGTGCTATAGTAAGCCTTGTATATTAAAACGAAATAATAAATATAGATATATTGTGGCAGGAGCGTCCGTCAAGACAGACAGACGGAATAGACGGAACATACTTTTTTTTTACTCATACTCAGTTTGAGTTCGAAATTTCAGCACGTTTGCAATATGTATCTTAATCTTTTGAATACTAAAGTATACGAGAAAGTTAAAAATAAAAAGTCAAAGCAAATACGACACACTCTAGTTTGTTCGTTACCAATTCGATTTCGCCCAACTCTGACTACCAAAAAAAAAATAAAAAATTAAAATACAGTCAACTCTCGATTAACCGGGGTGCTCGGGACCGAGCTCATGCCGGAAAATCGAAAATCCCGGATAACCGAAAATCATATTGTAAGAAAATGCACTTCATACAATGAGTTTCGATTTATTTGAAATAAAATACATAACTTTGTCAGTCAACAAACACAAAAACTTGAAATAAAAATACATATATGTATGTACCTACATACATAGTTAAAATAGCTTATCGCCCCCGTGTTTCTTTTAAAGTATGTATCACGGATGATAGAGTGAATCCCGGATAATCGATATGAAAATATCTAAATATTTGAAAATAAATTTCCCGGTTAATAGGTTTACCGGTTAATCGAATGCGGATAATCGAGAGTTGACAGTAAATATTACTAAAACGTAGCTTATCCACCAACCTATTGCTTGTACGAAGTGGAAGGGGGCTACATATTAACCCGCATCCGAATGGCGAATATGAGAAGCTTTTATTGACAATTGATTCCCTTGGGTGTTTGTCAGACGTTCGCAAGAGGTGAGGCAGTGAAAAAAAAAACTTCAGATGTTACTTCGTCCCGGCGGGATTTGAACCGCTGAACTTTCGATTAGTCCAGCACACTAACCAGTGCGTCCATCAAAAAATAATGCTGTGCGTTAAATCTTTTCGTCATCTTCATTATCATTAGTGAATTACAATGCAAATTGATTTCAATGGCAGTTCTCAATGCTAGTGAAGAAAAAAAATCATTGCCTCTGCATTTTTCATTGGCAGTGCTTTTTTCGATGGCAAGATTTCAAGTTTCAATGCATAGTTTCCATCTCTGAAGAATGGTGATACCGATTGACCCCACGATCCCTTGATTTGATGGCCCCCGATATGGACATAACGATCAAAAATAAACTTCTTTCTTGCAACTTTGCCAGGGGTCAGATCATGTAAAAACCTATCCTCGAAATTTTCTTAACATTTCGCTCACATACTTCATCTAAAAGAATAGTTCGACGAACTGCGGTTTTTTTTTAAATTAAAATCGCAATATTTCATAAAGGCTTCTAAGAGCATGTTAGGATCGAGATTAAATTCTGTAGACACAATACTAAAGTGCAAAATGCTAACCTCCTTCACCAGACCTACACTAAAATGCATCCACATAATGCAGCGTATCCATGCCGTACAATAACCATTCATGGTAAAGAAACATAACATGGTGACATTTTGAGCACATACACAGAATGCACAAAGTATCTTCTGTGGTAAAGAATACAAACAAATATTTTACACCCTGTCTGACTCACAGTTTAGCTCTCTGTGAATAAAAACACAAAGAACAAGGAACACTTGTCTCAGCTTTTTCCTTTCATTTCATGCAACAACAAGGTTCAATGCTTTGAGAGTATACGGTGTACCCAGCGTGATGCAACTTTGGTTTACTTTTGTTTCCTGGGATAGATGTAGGTTGTTTTGATTTTCGTTTGTTCCACTAATCGATAGGCAAAGGCGTGGACTAAAATGCTAGACCCTTCTTTTGTTTTTAGTTTTCTATTTTGGATTCCGGTTGCATTTCGAAATGATAAATGATCGCTCTTATGCCATCCGGAGAAAGGGATATTGGACTCTAGGAAGCTAATTTGCATCCAAACTTAGTTAACCTATACTGAAATATTAATGAAGACATGAAAGTGATTCGAAATTCAAATTGCGATTCTTCATAGGTATAGAAGTCACTCAAAGCTATCCATTTACAGCAGCATAATGCTGGCGCAACCAGCAGCTAGCTCAAATGACAAAGTCGTTGCACAATTTTGAAATGTATAATTTCATAATTACCGTAACTTAGTCTTGGTGCACATAACTATTTACAGTAAACATGTTATTAAAAGCGGAACGTAAGATGCGATGAGAATTGATCGCTTAAAATAAAAAATGAATCAAATCATGTCGCAATTTTTCATTTAGTTCAAGAAGTAACAGTGATTTTTGTAACTGAATACATATGTTTGTATTTTATGGAATGATAAACTATTGGGCGTGCGTGAAAAAAAAAATTGCGTTATCTAGCTGTTAGTCTTGTGTACTGGGCGCATTGTTAGTCACTCTTCGATAGGTTCAAAAGGACTTGAGCAATGTTTTCGATAATTCATTGCGATTAATCAGACGGCGTGACTGTTGGACTTCAAATAAAAGTAAAGGCAATTTGAGGTAGTTTTTGAAGTCTTAAGACAGCAAGAGAGAGGACAGAGAATGAGGTCGCTAAATAACTGTAGTATTGCACATTTGACCAGAGGTAAAGAATTTCTTATTTTTAATCGCGTAAGCGTAGAGTGGATGAAGTGGTGGGAAAGCTCATCCATCTTCTTTGATCGACAAATGCACCCAAAGCTGAAAGGAAAGCTCTACACAGGAGTTGTGCGCCCGGCGCTCGAATACGATTCACAATGTTGGACAGCGTACAAAAAGGTATGATGGCAAATCAACGGCAGCTGAGATGAAGATCCTTCGCATGACAGCAGGAGTAACAAAAATTGATCGTATAAGAATTTCCAAGATCCGAGGAAGCCTTCACGCCAAGGAACCTATCTCGAAAAAATGGAGCGCGACCGGCTCAGTTGGTACTGTCATGTTCAAGCGAGAGATCCTACCAACCCTGTCCAAAAGGCAATGTCAATCAACGTTCCAATACAAACGCGAAAGAGAGGCAGTCCTTAAAACTCCTGAATCACACAAATGCAGCAACAACAGCATTTGATTGGCCTCAGCGACGGAGTGATTCAAAATCGGGAGGACTGAAGCTATTTTCTGAGGTCGAACCGGCGAGCAGTTAAGTGGGAGGGTTATGATCCCTTTAATCCTTATCATAGCCTCACCGCCATTCAAGAAAGAAGAAGAAGAAGAGTGGTAAACCTTGCTTGTTCTCTTTTACCATGATCGAAAAAAATTGTGGTTCTACAGGGGATTGATAAAAAAAGTCCTAACAGGAATTTATAAAAATGGAAATAATTGGCAAAATATGTTGTACAAAAATGACACTTCTTTATAAAAAAAATAGAGCATATTTATTTTACTGGAAAATTTGACAACCCAACTGCCTAAAAGCAGACTTAAAACTCAATTGCTACACTTTTACTTTTGCTACAATCAAAGAGAGAGAGAAAAAAACACCGAAAAAGCTCTTCCACTCTCCATTTCATCGGGTTGACCAGTTTTATCTTTATTAGCATTTCTCTTTTGCCATCAATCCTCGGTGGTTATTATGTATACATCCACTTGACTTCTTCAACTCATGCTTTGCTGTTTTACAAGCCTCATGTCCAAAACTTGTTAAGATGTTAAGTGCTCATCTGCACTGGGTCATTGTGCGCAGCACACATACAACAATGCTTTACCACCGCACATGTTTATCTTTTGCTCGTTGGCAACATAAATGTGAGTAAATTTGATTTGTTGAGATGCGAGATGCTTTGGGCGCCACACTCTAAGCAGTTAACTCTTCACGAATTCGACCTTGAACATGACTCTTTTCTCTCTCGACTTTTGCGTAATCTATGGCGGTATTTTGTTTTAGCTTTTTGTGTCTTTTTGAATGTTACACAACGGTAATATTGTGACTGCCGGTAACGACCTTCACCTTAGATATGTAGGTAGCAAAAAATGATTGGGTCAAGAAATGTCAAAAACTAAATTATGTCGGAGGCATACAGGCAGTTGGAAAATAACAGAAAATCAGTCATGCACATATGTATGTCAATTACTTTGCAATCAGTTGCTCAATCTTGAAGCTGATGTTGAAACTCGTGAAATGTTGATCTTTTCTTAATCTGTCAGTTTAAGTTAATTTTTTTTTATAGATTGCATGGGTCTGTGATATAATTAAGTTTATACCCAGCGAAGGGGATACAATTGCGGTCAGTGTAATCATTTGTCAACATACACTGGCAAAGCGGTTGTGCAGCAATGCAAACTTAGAAATAATGCAATGCAGATCAATCTGTTGCTTTTGTTTTAACCGAAAATAAAACAATTGTTTGTGTCTGGAAATCTTTCAACGTCAAAAAGGTGTCAAATTGAGCACGAGCGAATATAGTTAAATTATACTACATATTTGCAGTTTGTTTGTTGATCGAAATTATTGCGCCAGGTTCAAGCGTTTGAATTGGAGCAAATTGGAGCGATTTGGTATAAGTCAGTTAAAGGAAGCCGTCTTCTGTGGCCTAAGACGTCCGCGCATGCTGATAATTTCGGACTCAACTTCCCGGGATCACTGTTCGTGCAAATTCATCAGGAAGCCCAAGACCGGAAATGCTGATATTGCAAATGACAACGACCTCCCAACTGCATGCCAAATAAAACCAAAAGCAAAACCGCTTGCTTGGTGATTTGAGTTGCAGTTGCGTTGGTCATTCACATGATCGGATTTCCGATTTAAGTTCAATAATAATGCTTATCCCACAGAATAAGGGCGAGGCAACCTAATGTTAAGATAGGAGATAAGTTAGAAGTAAGAAAGGCAGTCTGTTTCTGACCGTAGTTAAGTTAAGAGTTTTCATTAAAGATAAAATAAAATAAAATATAACTCGCATTACTTCAGCGAGGCTGTAATCATACGCTCTTTAAGGTTCATTGTGTAACAGGGGATCGCTCTTCTTATATTTTCTTTATTTTTAGAATATGTTGGGCGTAGGTGCAAATTTACTTCTAGTTATCCAAACTGGCCAGCATCTTTTCGACTATGTTGTGTGGAGTGATGTTACCGGTATTTCTCTCCAGTTCTTTCGGCTTACCATCTGCTGCATGCGAAGAAGGTCGTCGTCTTCTTGGGAGTCCCCGTACTGGTAGGCTGGACTGTTCGTTTTGCCGATCTTGTGGAGAAAGGAATTGAAGTATCCGTGTCTGGTGAGTAACTGGGTGACGCGATAGTTAAACTCGCCGTATTTCCGGTCATTCCACTCAGCCACGTTCCTAATTAGCCTAGCTGTCCATCGACCTCTGCTTTCCGACATCCAGCGATCTTGCTCCTTTTGTTTCGTGAGCTTTTTGGCCTCTTCCGTTGCCGTTTCCACTCCAACTTCATAATTTTTGTCGTAGACGTACTTCCTTTCTGGCGCAAGAACATCTGTTGGGGTCACTCCTGCGATAGCAAGGACGTCTGGTTCCGACACCGTTCGATAGGAGCTGGCCACACGTAGAGCTTTTTGTCTCTCCACAACTGCCATCTGCTTTCCGTACTTTCCTTATGGAAGCGCGTTTGCCCAAATCGCACATCCGTAGAGGAGGATGGCATGCGTTGTCGACATCAGGAGCTTTCGCTTGCTGGACGTTGGACCCCCAAATTTCGCCATCAGCCTCATCAGTGAGCGGTCACTGTCGACGCTCGTTCCGCAGCGTTCTTTATTTGGTGCCAGAAAGTAGGTTTGGTGTTGATGGTGACACCCAAATTTTAACGGCGTCTTTGATTCTTATTTTTATACCCTATTCTAGGGGTATATTAATTTTGACTCATAGTTTGTAACATACCTTAATATTGCCCGTAGACCCCTAAAAGTTACTATATTTATGATCAGCATTGATAGTAATGTCGATCTAGCCATGTCCGTCCGTCCGTCCGTCCGTCCGCCCGTCGGCAAAAATTAGGCCTTTAAACTGGACCTAGAGAGCTGAAATTTTAACCATATACTCTCTAGGGTACCGAAATAATCAAGTTTAAGAATTTTTGAAAGCCGCCCACTGACACGCCCACAATTAAATAAAATATTTTTTTTGAAAAACCAAAATTTGAGCTAGGGAGCTGAAATTTATAATATATACTCTCTAGGGGCCCTTTATGCTCATGTGTAAATATTTTCAAAATCCGCCTACTGACACGCCCACAATTATTTTATTTTTATTTTTGAAAGTCCAAAGTTTGAGCTAGGGAGCTGAAATTTATAGTATATACTCTCTAGGTGGCCTTTATGCTCATGCTTAAATTTTTTTTTAAATCCGCCTACTGACACGCCCACAATTAAATAAAACAATTTTATTGAAAAACCAAAGTTTGAGCTAGGGAGCGTTTTTATTTACAAAAGCTTAGTTTTTTCGATAAAATCCTTTAAATTTTTGTCACGCCCACTTATGAGATATAGGAATAAGAATAGGGTATCCAACAGTTCGCCCAAGCGGACTGTAGCCCGCCCCTATATTTTTTTGTGAAGTTATTGCCCACTGATGTTGAGCAATAACTTCACCCAAACTTTTGTGAAGTTATTTCCCACCTATAATTTGAGAATTTGTCTATTATAACTAAAGACCCTTGGACCCACTCCAAATCAAACAGTGACCCCAAGCAGGGGGGTTGCAGGGGGGCAGCATGCCCCCCATACGCATTGCACTGTTTATGGGATTAGTTGCGAAATCGCAAGTAGATTCCATAAACAGTGCAATGCATATGGGGGGGGGGATTGCTGCCCCCCTGCAACCCCCCTGCTTGGGGTCACTGTTTGATTTGGGGTAGGTGCGAGGTACGTTTCTTGAATTATCATAAAATGTTAAGAGAATTTATTTCCCACTAAAAAGTGTAGTTATTGCTCACCATCAGTGGGCATTAAGTTCACAAAAAAAAAGTGAAATTATTGCCCACTCGAGGTGAAGTTATTGCCCGTGAAGTTATTTCCCTGCACCCAAATCGCACGACCGAGGCGGCCAAGCGACTGGACCATTTCGTGATATAACACGGTTTCCAAACTTGGTTTCCAATAAATTGATTGTGGCATTCGCTGTGAGGCTTGTGGCGCCGTCCTGTTGGAACCACATGTCCTCCAAGTCCATATCATCCAATTGGGGACAAAAATATTCGGTTATCATTGAACGGTAGCGATTTCCATTCACTGTAACGTGCCGGTCTTGATCATCACGGAAGAAGTACGGCCCAATGACGCCGCCGGCCCATAAACCACACCAAACCGTAATTTTGTCGGGATGCAATGATGACTTATACAGTACGTGTGGATTGCTGCCTGACCAATACCGCATATTGTGTTTATTGACGAAGCCATTCAGCCAGAAATGAGCCTCATCGCTGAAAATGATTTTTCGATGAAAATCCGAATCATTTTCAGTTGTTGCTCAGCCCAATTCATGAACATGCGACGCTTCTAGTGGTCAAACGGCTTCAGTTCTTGCGCCAATATAATCTTGTAACGATGTAGGCCAAAATCTTTTCACAAAATTCGCCACAACGACGTCACAGAGATGCCCAACGCTTGAGAACGACGTGTGAGAGACACATTTGGGCTTTCTTCAACTGAAGCCTCAGCGGCAGCAATATTCTCGACACTACGGGCACTTCTTTGTCTCACTGTCACGGTAACATTTTGTACTGTGCTTGTGGATTAAAATTTGTCCACTAGACGCTCAATTGTTGATCTGCTAGGACGATTACGACGACCATAAATTGGACGTAGCGCTCTTAATGTTGAGGCCACTGACTCCGAATTTCGGTAGTAAATTTTAATGATTTCGACTGGTTGTTGGCTCGTATATCTTTCCATCATAAAATGGCAAACCTTACTGAAGAGAAATGTCAAAAGAGCGGCAAGAAATTCGGCGTCGTTTGCTGTCTCTGTCGCTCTACTTTTGTAGCGTCCCTGTTGAAAAACCCTTTATAACAACATGGTACCCGAATACCTATCGTCAACACTAATATCCGTAGGAGAATCGCAGCCGTACAACTTACGTGCAAATTCTGACTTTAGACTTCAACTGTATCGAGACTGTAGAACCAAAAACATGATTAAATACTCGTACCGTGGATTAAAATTGTTTAACGAATTGCCATCAGAAATAAAAAGTGAGACAGTTTTAACACGATTTACAAAACTTCTCATTTCACATATTAGGGACAATTATTTAACATGATTTTATATTCTCTAGTTTTTGTTCAAATAAGTTGTTTAACTAAAATTATGTTTATTTAGGTAATTAAAGCTAAATGTAAATTAAAATAGTTCTAAATACTAAATAAAATATACATACATACATACATAAATATAGTAACTATTAGGGGTCTACCGGCAATATTAAGATATGTTACAAACTACGAGTCAAAATTAATATACCCTTACAATAGGGTATAAATATCACCATTCCAAATTTGTCTATTAACATCTATTTGATTCAAGGCCGATAGTTGCCCTGTAAAATATCAATACAATCTTCTCACTAAAGTTTTTATTCTGCATCATTAAGATCCAGTTCTATCAGTGCATGTGTAACTTAAAGCCATCATCAAATAGAGAGGGAATAATTTAACTCAAATTAATTCGACCAAGGTCAAAGATACTAAAGTTATTTTTTTTTATCACAGAAAGTCGGCATCAATCGCAAAAACTAGTTTAATTTTTGTCTATGAATTGTAAATGTGTTTAATTTAATTTTATAACAATTTTTTGTGAATAAAAAAAAAGAACTTTCATAATTACTCAGTTCCATTTGAATTAACAAACAACAGGACCTTAGTTCTTTGGTTTTATGTAAATTCCACCCTGAAGGGTTTTACCCAAACAGTTTGTGATTCAATAAATCATTTTGAACTTTCGAAATAACATGTTTGCAGCAAACTTTTTATTACTGTTAAAAAATAAGAAAGAATAAAAAACATCAATGGAAAGTTATCCATTGCTGCCTTTACTAAAATAAACTTAAAGGTCAGTTGCATAAGAATTATGTCTCACTAAATCGTCTCCGACTTGTTTTGTTTGATAATTGATTTTTGCGGGTGTTTGTCTTTTTTAAAAAAAAACGTTTTAAGAAGATTTATGATTGTTCTTTCAATGAATTTAGATGCGAATTAGATTGGTAGAATTAATTTTAAATATAAAACATTATTCTATCGATCTTTGAATAGATTGTAGTTTGACGAGTTACGTAAGGCCTTTAATCTTTTTGACCGGTTTGACAAGTGGCATTTTTAAAAACTTTAATCTATATACATACATAAGTTGGAGACATTATGCAAATAACCGAGAGAAATCATTGCTGATGAGGTAGAAAAGGTTTATTGACTTCTTTAATTCAAATCGCTTCCCTATCTCCAAACTCAATTAAAGTTACAAAGGCATGTTGTGATGGAATAGATAGATAGACCGAACCTTCGTTTTAAAAACCAAGCCATCGCGGATGCCAAAGCGCTTGGTCTGGACAACTCGAAGCAGTGTGCCCGTGATCGCGGAGGATGAAAGGCTGCAGTGCCTCAGGCAGACACTCTCACGGGTCGGCAACCCATTAAGTAAGTTCTGAAAGAATCTACGCACCTGGGTGGTATTAGAATTTCCTACCAAGATTGATTGACTGGGGAGCGGTATGATTAATCGCAGATCAAAACTTTGCATCTGAAAATACTTCCTGCATTTTTAAAATAGTAGCAAACAAGTGGGGGCTTAACCCAGGAGTATATAATGATAGTCAGACCCATCCTCACCTATAGGGCCACTGTCTGGTGGGAATCCACAAACAAGAAAAATTTGCAGGAAAAATGGCAACATGAAACGGCCAGTGTTGCTATCACGGGTGCCTTGCGAACAAACACCCACAGCGGCACTGGAAATGTTTCTGCACCTACTGCCTGTAGATATACAGGTGAAATACCAAGCAGGAAATGACGCGATACGTATCACCAACTTCGTCCGGTTCAAAATCAGTCCAATTGGACACTGCTCTATTTTGGACATTTTAAATTAAGTAAAATCGCATGATTTTCCCTCATAGCTAGGTTTCGAGATACCCTACACTACACAGTGGTGTATCGCAAAACTACTGATGGCACGGGCTCCAGAATTTACTCTGTGGAAACAGAGTTGAGCGAATCTCTGCGGCTTCCAAACAGTTGCAGTATTTTCCAGTCGTAGGTTCTGGCAGTATTTAAGGCTGCGGAAATACTGCTAATGAAGACGATATCCGACCGGGGTTTCACCATTAACATTGACAGTCATGCCGCACTCAAGGTGATGGAATCATGCGTCTTCAGATCCGAAAAAGTCTAGTATTGTCGCACAATGAGTGTTAGACTATGCTGGTTGCCTGGGCACTGCTACCTAGAGGGCAATGGGCTCACGGATGAACTAGCAAGAAAAGGGGAGACATGAGTCTGCAAAGCGAGGGAGTAGACATAAAACCGCTCCTGTGTGTGGTCAAAGGCAAGTTATCGGAAGCAGCCACAAGAATGTCAAAAATGGAGTCACATAGCGGGGCAAAAGGTATCCAGGGCCCTGTAGCCCGAACTTAAACGAAAAGAAAACTGCGGATTTTGAAATCAGCTTAGAATGACAACCGACATCTTCTCCGGACTCAGAATATACGCCAAAAGATTGGGGCTCTCAAAAACGGACGCCTGCAGAAAGGGCAATGATATTTGCTTCACGGAAGGCACTACGCACATACTTTATAAATGCGAGGGTATCGTTCGACATACTGGAAAAACATCGTGATTCTATAAGGATTGCATATAGTTTTCGCTGATATTTTTAAAAAGCCTTTGATCGACAACCAAGAGATCTGTTAGGAACGTGTTGCGCTTGGATAACCCGGGGTTTCAGAAACCTACGTACTGATGACCATGGACAATGCGTGAAGGAGAAAAGGTAAGAGTAAGATGCCCCGCTGGATTCACCGAAGAGTTTACAATCAAAGTCGGTCTACAGAAGGGGGGTGCCCTCAGTTCTTTGCTATTTATTGAAGTTCTTGATTAAATTATCATCCAATTTTTTTGCTGACGATGGAGCTATCATATCGGAGAATCGAATGTCACTGTAACGAGCACTTGATGTAAAGAGAATGTTTGGAAGGGAAATGAGTGTCATCTATTTTTAGGCATTTCTTCGAAGTTTGGAAAAATCATCACCCGGATTACTAGCTATAATTAATAGCAAAATGAGGACGACATCAATCATCGCATTAGCGTAGGGCGGATGAAGTGGCGGGAAAATACAGCCATCTTCTGTGTCCGAAAAGTAACCAATAAGCTGATCGGAAAGCCCTACTCCGCCCTTGTACATCCATCATGCGCCCACCAACGACCATACCACGTCGAGTTAATCGGTTCTCGTCAGATCACCGCAATTAAACGACGTTGGGCGTGGCTAGTACGTAGATGGGGGACCGTTTGAAAACAACCGCATGTCGTTGGCCAGTCCCATCTACAGAGTTGAGGTAGATAATACATACGTGGTATCACAATGGACCTAAGTTGGTCTAAGTGTGTCGGCTTCTGCCGACAGCCACATAAACCTAACCTATCATGCGCCCACATCCCTTTCACAATGTAAGACAGTGTACAAAATGTTTATTAGCAAAGTAACAGAGGCTAAATTGAAAATGCTTCGCAGAACAGCAGAGTAAACAAAGCTTGATCGAAAAAAGAGTTTGTCCAGATTATTTGCCTGGCTTTAAAAAAGAAGCCTCTATACTACGAAACTTTAAGTACAGATCACCGTGTTCAGGATACATATTTGTTAAATTTAGCGGCTGTGAATAAAGACTAACATTTTCTTTTCTAGATGATTCTCCACAAACCAGCAGTTATGCCAGAGGACTTCTTCGATCCGTATAGGTAACTCAATGCAAGAAGAAATTTTTCTTGGATGGTACAAAGACGCACATCCTTACTAAATATCGGGGAAATTTATTCTTCCTTTACTATTTTTTTGTAGGAGAACTGAGAAATTTTCTTTAACCGATAGATGTCATTATAAGGTCAAAAATATATGTGCAAATGTACTTCTTGATTTTACTAAAACTTTTGATACCATTGATCACGATATTCTGTGTAACAAACAGTCCCTTATTCTTCTTTATTTACGACGAGGTTGTGATCCGTATTGAAGGGATAATAACCCTCCCACTTTACTGCTTGTCTACTGAGGTTCACCAGCGACATCAATCGAAGTGCCGCCTGATCCCTTGATCAATGAGCCCAATCAAATGCTGGTGTTGTTGCATTTGTTTGATACAGGCATTTTTAGGCCTGCCGCTTTCTACGATTTCGATAAGTGCATGCTTCCTGAATTCATTATTGAATGACCGACCTTTCGATCTCCAGTCGTGTCAACCCACGGATTTGCATGCACACTTGCGGGACAGATTAAAGATGTAAAGGATGTCCCTACGCTCACCTGGATGTTAAAATTGCCTATACATATGTGATTTCATCCCTTAGTCGTCTTTTACGACAAGCCCTCTTTGGGGTCGCTGCAGTGATATTTTAAGCCCGCCCCTGTAACAAACTCTCTACTAGCTTAAAACTTACACGATTCTCTTGCAAACTCTTGTGGCCGTTAAAACAAAGGAAGGCAGCAATGTGTTGTTCTTGACTCAAGTTCATCTACCTTTTTAGCATTAAGCTGATGTGTCCCACAGGGCTCCGTCTTAGGACCATTGTTTTTTTATTCTTTTGTTAACGATCTTTCATTGTCCGTTTCCAATTCTTAAGTTCATCTTTATGCTGATTATTCTCAAGTTGTCTATAAGGCTATCTTAAATAATCTTTCTTATTCATTAATCAAACTAAATAATGAGATTAACAATATATCTTGCTAGGCTAGGTTAAATAAGCGGCCATTGAACCTATCAAAT
This sequence comes from Portevinia maculata, assembly GCA_949715645.1. Taxonomy (NCBI): domain Eukaryota; kingdom Metazoa; phylum Arthropoda; class Insecta; order Diptera; family Syrphidae; genus Portevinia; species Portevinia maculata. Next base: position 3,434,381 of record OX454528.1, on the reverse strand, counting down.
TCTAAAGGCTTCGTTGTATAAAGTTATCCCATTTCTTCTGCTGTAGATAAATGATAGTTTTTAATACCATTCAAAAGTCGTATTGCAAGCCTTGCATTTAAGATCGATGAATGTCTGTCCTGGAAGGCTCATGTAAATTGTATGATCCGAAAGGCATACCTCACTCTCCGAACAAATTTTTCAGCTCGGGCGAAACACCGCATAGCTGCTGCGGTTTAAGATTTTTACTATCTTCGCGATGATTGAGTTATTGGAATGAATAAGCGTTTTATTGTCTCGAAATTAAAAAAATTTAAGGATTTTTTAAACCGCAATAAAAGTAAAGAATAGGATCTTTATTCCCTGTTTTTTTTTTGTATATTCATGCATTGAGTTTTCAATTAGCATGCTTAGTTCAATATTTCTGCTGTCATATTATTGTTTGTGATAGCTTGTCAAGGCATTATTTTGTTGCTTTTGGTTGGCATAATAAAACTATAGAAAAAATTTCAGTGGCTGTCGTTTGAAAATCGAACTACCTCCCAGTACTGCGTTCATATTGCAAATAATTTTGTGTACGTTTTCGAAGTAAGATTGTTGCAGATCTTTCGACCGTCTTTTTTTCTTTAACACTATAAAGGCATATTTTTTTTTTAATTTTTTATTTATTTTTCATTTTCTCTTAATTTAAAAAATTAAATTACATAATTATATAAAAAAATACACAAAAGTTATCTCAACGTTAATGTTGGTATAGTGCTTAACAATTTTTCGTTTCTTTTGCATTTCTATATAGAGAGCAATTTGTAATTTTTTGTTTGTTTTTTTTAGTAATTCTTCATCCCGTATAATCCCAATAAAAAGTCCTTAACGTTGCTGGAGAGCGGGTTTTAAAATTCCTGATATGCTTTGCTGCGACTTGGCTGACCTGATAAGGAATCTCTCTACAGTTATTTCATTCCGTTGAGTATCACAATGAGATTCTAGTCTAAGCCGAATCATCATAACCGCCGTTATCACTAAACGTTGCTAGCCACTTTTGTCTCCAAATGACGTCACTTTTAGTTGGGATTAAACCGTACAAAGAAAAAGAAAATATAAATTCACATTAAATGGATGGAAGGTCAGTTTGTTAAGCAATACCTAAATTTCAGATTAACAATGTTCGCTATCCGACTTTAGGTGAAGCAGAACTTCAAAACCTTTGAAACAAGAACAAATAACAATAATAATTGTTTTGAAATTAATTTACAATAGAATCTTAAAAACTATGGCCGGGGATTTGTCTTGCTTTGAATCATTTACTCGACCTACAAACTAGATTCGAATAAAAACAAAAAAACAAAAAACAAAATTTTCTAAAAACAGTAATTCAAGTATTTGCTTAGCGTTGGTCAGTGCCTTTGTGTATTCGAAGGAAATGGGCAGGTGGACTTTTGTTTAATTAACCCATTTTGTTTTCGATTTACTTCTTCTTGTGTGCGTAATTGATTCCGTGTCCGTATCCAATTGAGCCGCTGTTGTAGCTGACTCCATGGCTCAAACCGATACCATTGCCATAGCTTTGAAGACCACCGGCGACCAAACCACTGCCGTGTCCAAGGCCGAGTCCACTGTTTCCGACGAGTAAGCCACTGCTGTGTCCACCGCCTCCGACGAGCAAACCATTACTGTATCCACTGTTTCCGACGATCAAACCACCGCTGTGTCCACCGTTTCCGATGAGTCCTCCTCCGACGAGACCACCTCCGACGAGTCCACTTCCGAGTCCACCTCCAATGACTCCACCTCCGACTCCGTATGCACCTCCATAGGAGATAGCTGGACCAGCTGATACACCAACAGCGACTGGTACTGGGACGGGCCTATCGACGGCAACTGGAACATGCCTATCAACGGCTACTGGATATGGGCGATCGACTGGTACCTGAACGGGAACAGCAACTGGACGATCTACGTTAACTGGGTATGGGCGATCGACGGCGTAGGGCTGTGGAACTGATACTTTAACTGGGTAAGGTACTGGGCGATCGACTGCAACAGGGTATGGGCGATCAACTGCGTATGGTACATTAACGTTCACTTGCTTCTCGACAACAACTGGGTATGGTTTGTTAACAGTTACTGGATAGGGTTGTGGTACATGGACTGCGTATGGGCGATCAACCGGGACATGTACTGGGTATGGAACCTTCTTCTCTACTGGGTACGGTTGTGGAACTGGAACTGCTACCTTAACTGGGTATGGTACTGGCCTGTCGACGGCATAGGGTTGGGGAACTGATACCTTTACTGGGTATGGAACGTGTTTCACTACTTCGTAGGGTTGTGGGACAGCAACTTTGACGGGGTATGGGCGATCAACTGGGACATGGACAGCATATGGTACCTTCTTCTCCACTGGGTAGGGTTGTGGAACATGAACTGGTACTCTTACGATTTCTTTAACTGGGTATGGGACATGCTTTACCACTTCGTAGGGTTGTGGTACTGGCACATTGACTTGGTATGGTACTGGTCTGTCAACTTGAACTGGGTATGGCCTATCAACAGCAACTGGCACTGGAACACCCTTAACTAGGGTAACAGTGCGGGTTACATCAGCATTTTGTCCAATGAGAACACCTCCAGCTCCACCGTTATAGCCGATGGCTCCACCACCAATGCCGATGGCTCCACCACCAATGCCGATGGCTCCACCACCAAGGCCGATGCCTGAACCGCCATAGCCGATGGCTCCACCACCATAACCGAGGGCGCCACTTCCATAACCTCCACCTCCATAGCCGATAACACTTCCGTGTCCGACACCGAGTCCGCTACCGATGATACTCTGTCCACCGAGTCCGTTGCTGACGATACCGCCGTGTCCACCTCCTAGATAACCGACATTTAAACCAGAATGTCCATAGCCATAGCCGAGCTCAAGAAGACTTCTCTTGTCGAGATTCTTTTCCAGAGGGGTGCCCTTCTTGACATTACTACCATACGCCGATGCCACTAAGAGGGCGGCCAAGCAAAGCTGAAATTAATTATTAACATGTTAAATCGAAAGTTCAGTTCTGAATATAATATCCACGCAGCGAAAGTGATCACGTTTACATGTGGCTCTATATATGGAATTCGACGCATTGAAAGTGAAATTCTGCCCACAGTATGAACAACGTGAATGGAAATAATGGGAATGTATATTTCCAATCACGTTCGAGGAATTGAGAAATAGCTATTGCCGATTCGTGATATTGTTTATTATTTTGCGAGAAAGAAAATCTGGCGAAAAGGACGTGGATGATTGGAATTTTATACAAATGCATTAATTTGGCGAAATATACAGATATCAATGCCTTTTGAATTTGTTGTATTATCCGCGAGAGTTTTGAACGAATTTCTTCTCAATTTTTAACGTTTTAATAATTTTGATTTTTTGGGTTCATTTCCAATATGTGATGAACAAAATATGTCGATAAATCATTTCAAAACATTTTTTAATCGTTCTTTTTAAGATATTCAAGCCAAACTAAATGAGACATCCGACTTTGCATGACTAAATTAAAGGCTTTCGTGAAGGATATTGCGATAATGTGAATATTCAACGCAAATGCAGACCTTGAAGTCATGTTAAATTAAATGATGCTATTTAAGCCTATTAAGTTATCCAACTTTCCGGATAAACATTTTGGTATATTGAATAATTGATAATCTCATTTTGATACGGACTTTCATGTTATCCTCAAAGCTGTTTAAAAGCGCTCTCTACAACGGTTAACGTTTAACTGATTTGAGAACTATTATTGGTATCGTTGCTACTATTACATAGTCTAAACTCCATACATTGAGGACGAACCGAAACAATCATGAATGAAGTACAGCAAATGGAAGATAAAGTCGTTATCCAAAATGTTTCCTTATCCGAAAGGTTGCGAGCAGCACGGTAAACACTTTTAACGCAGATTAACCCGGCATTTAGTTGTTGCACAAAATAGAGTCACACAATACCCAGAATCGTATAATGCCTCGGATAAGTTGCATAATATCCGCCTTGATATTGAAGCAATGATTTGAACGTTATCCAATGTATCCATTAATAGGGAGGATCCCCTTTTGTTTGCTATTCTTGTCACTTATTCAAGAGCGCACATTGTCTTTGATCACTTTTGCATAAGAATGTTCTTTTTTTTATTCACTTTAAGCGATACTCACAAATACTTTCATTTTGTCTAACTTTGCTGCTTTTATTTAATAAATGAAAAGAAACAAAATAAATTAAAAAAAAACAAATTAATCACAAAACTCTATAAGAAACGAAAATATTATTCGCACCTTTTTCTGTTTTTCCGAAGTTACAAGGATAAGAATCGTTTCGATTCAAAACCTTTTACTGGATGCTGAGTGTGGTCAGTTCTTTGCTTTTATACTCTTTTTCTGCAATCATACAACAGCTGCCTTAATTTTTCCTACTTATACGAGCTCCCAAGTATTAAGTTAGTAGTATTGATTAGCCGCGCTCCAAGCCCAAAATGTGCAAAACCACACTCATACACTCACAGTTTGCGTAGAGCTTTGGCCGTATGAAACCAACAACCACCGGTTGCCTGATACTAGTAGAAGCTTGTTACTATAGAAATTGTAGCTTCTTGTTGCATACCATCAAAGTCAATCGAACAGTACGACAACCATTAACTACAACAACAATTATTTAACAATCTAATCAAAGTCGCACAAGTCAATGGAATTAAAATCAAAACTAAAACTAGAGCCCCCTCTTCGTGTGTGGATACATAGATGCGTCTGAAAATCATTGTAAGGAAGAGAGTGAGAGTAAAAAACCTGATGGGTAAAATAACAGACCGACAAACAAGCCCAAGTAACACAACACTAAAGTGGGCATAGTGTCTCAATGATGTAATACTCAAAGACTCTCAAACTAGATTAGACTGTACACAAAAAATGGTATGTGTGCCTGTGCACTTCGCCATCGTTGTGGTTAGTGGTTGGTTAACTCGATTGCAGATCAGAGCTTCGAGTTGAGTGTTACCCGTTAGTGTTTACTCGCATGACAGTGCAGACAACTCACACAAAACAAAGAGAGGGAGGTTTTTGGCTTGTAGTGATCCAGATTTTCTGACCATTTTTGTGCCGATTGCCGGTTGTGCAGTGCCACTGACTTCGCGCTAGTCCAACTTTAATTCAATTTCGTCTGGCCACACATTTTCACGTTACATCAAGTAAAATTGTTGTCCATACCAAACAAAATAAAATATTTATGTTTTTATGGATAAAACAATTGAAATGGCTTCTGTATAACATCTTCAATGGCAAAGTTAGATAAATCAATTGAGCTAAATTTAGTTGTTTAATCAAAGCTTAACTGGCAGCGAATATTGCAAGAAGAGTGTGAAAGTGTTTCCGTCTTATAGAATATGGCCTGTGACTAAAACCATTTCGCCGGACTATTTACAATTTACAAGTGATGATCATAAAACTTTAAAGTAAAAGTAACCATATCGAATGGCTTCCAATTTGCCCCAAGTTTGTACATTACATTAGTGAAGGACCAAACGAAGGGTCGACAATCCATCGAAAAGATTGTTCAACTCATTCATTGACTTCAACTTAGTTGAGGAATGATAAATTAAATCATAAATTTGTTTAGTGACTACAACTTGATATGGCAATCATTTATCATTCAAGCCTAGCCGAAAGGCCTGGTAGCTAGTGCCGCAAATTAATTATTGTTAATTGTAGTAAGCTGACATAATAATAAAGAATAGAAATAATAATTTATCATTAAGATTTTAATTATCCCCGGATTTAATGCCGCTGGTCGCGAGCGGTGGGGGGGAAATCTCAGATCCGCAATGATTCTTAAAAATATAACACTGCATGGAGAAATTCAATTCCTGTTTTTAATGATCGAATTTCGGGGATATATTCCACACGTACAATATTTTTATTTTTTTTAACTAAATATAATTCATTTTTGGGATTTTTTTTAATGATAAAATGAATGAATTAAAAATTAAATCGAAAGAAATAAAGCAATACAAAAAGGGTTTTCTTTTATTCGAATATTTAATTATTTCTAAGATGATTGAATTGTTTTTTCGAAACCAAACCAAAAATAAATGCAAGGTGAATGTAGTTACAAAAATCTACGAAAGATCAGTTAAGGACTACGACTCTGTTAGTAGATGTTTTTAGGACACTGTTCTTTATTGTTTAACAAAATATAAACGAAACGTCTTTTTTTCGCATAAAAAGACAACGTTTTTTGTTACGCCCTATTTTTACAACCGTTTTTCACCAATAAGATTTTACATACATTTTTTTGAAAACACAAGTCGCTACAATGCAGCACTAACCAGGCAAAGTCACAAAATTATAATTTTTCAGTGGAGCAATTTAAACTATGACACCAAAACAAATCGAAATGTTATGGCAGAATTATAGATTATTTTTTAAAGTTCATTTAACAAAACTTGTTTCTATTTTTGCTGATCTGCGGGTAGTTAATTGACATAAAAAAATGGTGTTGAAAACAGGGTTATTACGCGCAATCGGGACTGAAAAAAAACTACGTCGCATAAACATGTGGTTAGTGGTGTTGAACTACTAATCGAAAAGTCCCCGATTCAATACCCGCTGGAGCCAAGTAACATATAGAGTTTTTTCAACTGCTCCACCTCTGACAAACAACCAAGAGTATCAATTGTCATGAGAAGCTTCTTAATTTTGCCGCTTAGGTTCGGCTTTAAATTTTAGGTCCTTTCCACTTCATACAAGTGGTTGGAGAAGCTAGGTTTTAGGCCCTGTGGCCCAATGGTTAATGCCTAATATTTATTTATAATGTTTTGCAGGTAAAGGGTAAAAAGAGTTTTCCCTGCGCGAATGCTAGTGGGGGATAAAAGAGTTCGGCAGGTTATTCGCAAAGAGAGGAGTCCGGTCCGACCAGCTTTTCGGCTCTTTCATTTCCTTCTATGTCCCTATGTCCGGGAACCCAGTGCTTAAAGTGAGTTGTTTCATCGCAGCCTGACTATTGCCAAAGATAGCTATCTTTTGTTTACTGCATATAGGGTTCGCAGTATCGGCCCCGGCCCCGGCCATCAATACCGAGCATTTTTCGGCATCGATTCGTCGAGCATCGATACCTTAAAAGTATAGAACTGAAAGTATCGATACTACCGTTATCGAACACTTTTGTTAAAAAAAACGAAATCAAATAAAAAAATAGCTATTTATAATAGTTTTCATTTAAGGAAAATCCAATGAATTAGTTTTTGTTTAAAACAAAAATCCAATCAATCAAAAAAATGATGATGATGACATTTTATACATTAAAATTATTCTTCTTCAGAAAAGTAATTCATTCAATGATTTTGGCTTTAATCGATTCCAGACCTGGTCAGCCATAGTTCTGCTGGCACTGACGCTGCAACAATCATAGCGTGATGTCGGGTAAACGCCAGCAAATACCTCCTTTTGCCCTCGTCTTGTTATCGTCATCATTATATCATTTAAAACAGGGTTGCGGAAGGAAATAAAAAAAGTGTACACGAGAAACGCACCTTACCTTCCGAAAGGGGTCTTTCCAAAGGAAAAAATGTTAGTTTAAAGCCTTCAAAATTATGATTAGCAAAAAAATGCCAGGTGTAAATAGAATCAAAAATACGAATAGAAAATATTGCTCTGTAGAGCTCTAAAGACGGTTTAATGATACAATACGAAGAAGAATCACACCAACTGATTTGCCCGCATTTGCAATGCTACATTTTCATCTGGTCGCAAATTGTTGGGACGCTCATTATCACAAATGATTTGCGTGACTGTTCACACGATTTACGAGCAGGCATCGCAAAAAATCACTACACAGACAATTTGGTTCATACACAAAAGCTCATGACACTCGATACTGATCAAAGTGTTAGCTTCTAGTATCGAGTACTCAGTATCGGCATCGATACATACTCAGTATCGAATATATCGCTGGGATCCTAGCCGCATTGCTAATAAGTAACATACACGCTTGCCGATTTACCTACAAGATCCTGGATGAATGGCGAAGGCAGAAGCTCCAATTCCACAACCCGTTTTAGAACCATCTATGCATGATTCCTATTCTAAAATTGATGAGAATCCCAAAAAGGAACATTTTTGATAGTTAAGTTTGTGTGTATTGTAATCAATTCTTAAATAACAATTGACAGTTGACATTTTGGGTAGTCGTGCGCTCATCAACTTGTATGAATCTTAACTCTGTAGCATCGTTTCTGAGTCATAAGTTCACAAATACATGGACTAAGATTTCTTACAACATTACTTATGTTGTGTATGCATGTGTGTCTGAATAAATTCTTTTATCAATTATCATGAACCACGCATTCGATAAAACACGTTGACGAAACGCATCTATACAACAAATTAATACTTTATCCCCATCACTTATGCTAATCAAATCATAACCTTGATCGTGTTTATGATAGCTTTTGAAATGCAATTATTTGGCAATCATTTTGGTACAAATCCGTCGCTACGTCCATTCACACATCACTCTACTAAGGTCAGGTTAAAAACACCTGAGTATCGCTTTCCAAAAACCGGTGCTTAAAATAATAATTTAATTTATTTCGAGATTGTCAAAAACTGATCTATTCATGGTCTAAACAAGCCAATTTTATTATTCATAGGAAACTACTAATCCATCCCCATCTTCTGCCTCATTCATTAGCAAATATGCACGCCTATATTCCACTCATGTGGGAAACAAAATAAATATTTTATTATTTACAAGTAATGCTGCTGTAATAATCGATTAAGTAATTTAATGCGATGTGGGCGAAGTGTTTTAGATACATTTGCAATTTAAAAAATGTTTTTCCTCCACAAATGGCTATTTCATTTGACAATGCTATTTATCTATTGTGCTCTTTTATTATCCAAATACGAAAATATAAATATTAACAAAAATCTGTCAAAATGGAAAACAAAAGAAAAAAACTTAGTTACAAATTGACCGCAGCTAATATCTGTTGGATTGTCATTATAATTTGCAGTCGATGAAGTCTTTATGTTAATGGTATTTAAATTAAAACTAAGCTCAGACGAACTAAATGAGATTTATTAGTTGTTTTTGTAAATTATGCGTAGTGGGCACCACTGGATGGATTTGAAATGAAAAAGGCAGGGGCTTGAGGTATTTGGAAATGCATAAATGGCCAAGTTTCGAAAAGGTTATGTAGGTATAGTAGTACAGTAGAGTGGGAGGATTATGATTCCTGTATTCCTGCATATAGCTTTGCCATTAAATTAGAAGAAGTCCAGATCATAAGCTCGTCATTAAAGAGAAAGAAGAAGAACTAAGCTGGTGGATGCATTTGGACAAAACATTCAAATGAGACTTATAACCATTAACGCCATTAACATTTAGTTTTGAAAAGGCCTTTGATAGACAATCAATGGATATGTTATGGTGGCGACGAGGAGTTTAAGAAACCTAAGTACAGATGATCATGGACATGTACGAAGAAGTTAAAACAAGAGTAAGATGCCCCGCTGGCGTCACCGAGGAATTCGCAATCACAGGTGGCAATGGTGCGATGGTAGTGTATTCACTAAGTGATTGGCAGGTCGTGCGTTCGAATCCCGACTAGGGCCATGATTTTTATAAATTGAATACACACAACAAAAACAGATCTCCCTAAAGCAATTTAGGCGCCACCTGTGGAGAAAAAAATCCCATCGCACCAAACTTCTTGCCTATCCTTGGGTAAGTAGCACCCAAAAATAGGCAATGAATCATTTGCTGGGAGCTACTTAGAGCAACAAAAGAAAAATGCCTGCGCTGTGGTTTCCACTATAAGGGTACTGTGTCACTACAGAAAAAAAGAAAGCCCTTTAGCGCAGGCAAATTATAAAAAAAAAGAAAAAAATCAAAGTCGGTGTACACCAGGGAAGTGTCTTAAGTCCATTGATCTTTATTACAGTCCTTGATTATTTGCTTGAAGGAAAAGTGACGGACTCCAAAGTACATCATTTATTCTTTGCTGACGATGGAGCCGTCATTAGCGAGGACCAAACGTCCCTGCAACGAGCACTTGATGTATGGGTGAACGTTTTGGATGGGAATGGGTATCGTATTAGTCCGAAAACAGAACAGAGTACTTGTGCTGCCCGGTCTGTGATCGACTCTGGCCTATTCCAGACATTTATATGAATGGAAAAGTGATTTCTATGTGCGAAAAGTTTAAATATCTAGGATCTATGATCAATATCGAAGTGAGCTGTGTTGACGACATTAAATGAATGAAGTGGCGGGAAAACTCAGCTACGAGTATCTTCTGTGATCGAAAAATGGCTCCTAAGCTGAAAGGAAATCTCTACACCGCTATTGTGCGCCCGGCGATAACATACAGTTCACAATGTTGGACAGCGTACAAAAAGTATGAGGACAAATTAACGGCAGCTGAGATGTGATTTTCGGTCGCGTTTGCGTTGAGGAGGAAGAGGAGATTTAACAGCGAACTCTACGAGCTGTGCAGCGACATCGACCTGGTGAGAAAAGTACGTATCAGTCGACTAAGATGGCTAGAACATGTACAGCGAATGGACACCAACGTTCCGGCCCGAAGAGTCTTCGATTCCAACCCGGAGGGACAATGCAGTAAAGGAAGACCTCGCCTAAGGTGGTGCGCAAAAGTCGATGGGGACCTCAACCAACTTGCAGCTGGCCAAATATCGGTCTAAAAAAAAACTGATGCGTATTTAATGAAGTACCACAGGATAAAAGTTTGAAGGGGCAAAGGAAAGACATGAAACCAAACATCGATTGCTTCATACTCCGGTCGCCTGTAAGTTTCATAGCTCGCTTTTGTATCCTATCCCACAACACCAAAGTAGTTTTGCTGGCACCCGACCAGATGTTACTGTTATAATTAAGTTTATGGCGTATAAACTCCTTGTTAATTATACTCGGATCAGAGTGGAAAAAACCTAGGCATTTGGCAGCCTCATCGAATATGTGTTCAATCCAATGAAGGTTATCGTTAAAAAATTGCAGCAACTCCAGAGCAAATGCGGCATCTATATGCAAACTTCTCGGGCGCTGTTGAAGCTTTGAACAGATTCAAAATATTGGCATTTGGCATATGTTGAATTAGGCAAAATGTTTAAAAAACAAATGTCAACTATTTAGCCTAAATTACTATTCGCATGTTTAATGGATCAACCCCAAGGAATCTATTTAAACGAAAGATTTGCATAAATCAAGTAAAACATTTTTATAATGATGTTCTTAAAGGTCTCCTTTTTATTGCCTACCCGGTTTCCATGCGGCAAAATAATATTAAAGCACCATAAAACGTCCTAACCCATTTGAAAACTATAAAAAAAATAATCATGATGTTTTATTCAAATGGAAATTCCTTATGCTAATTTTCAAATCACTTGTTATTGAACAAAGGAACCTAAATGAATCTAAAGATAAAATAAAAACATGTATTTGAGCGGTGAAACAAAATCATTGTCAAACAAGTTACTTTCTATTTTATTGGGTGGACATTTAATTAATTCTAATATATTATGCAAGGCTTATGCCAATGTCATGTGTGTGGTTTTTTTTTACTTACGAGAATAACGGTAAACTAGCACACCGAGATGTTATTAGATAAGTTTTTATTTCAATCTTAAATTGCTATAAACCTCTTCCGGAAAGATATCGCTCGGAAGCGAATTTTAAAGTTTGGTTGTTCTTTTTGTTTTCTTTAAAGAAGACGAGATTATGATCTAGACTAAATGGATCATAAGCCTCCCACTTCACTGCATTCATACTGGTCCGTCTTTGGATTTCGCCGGTTTGACCTTAAAAAGTATCAGAAAACCTCCCGATTTCGAATCGTTTCGTCCCTAGGTTAGGTTTCGGAGTGAATCTGTTTCACCGCACTTAGGTCCATGTGGACACATTGTGATGCCCCTCATTGGGATTGTTGGCCTCGTTGTTCTGACCTGGTGCTCCATCCTTGGTCTTCTTTCCCTACTCCAAGTTGTTCAGCTATTTGCATGTCCTTATAAACCTGTAAAGATTTGAAAGTGAGACATCAGACAGTTCTTGAATGTCTTGTTCTTCAGGTGGCATAGGCTCTGGCAGTGAAGCGTATCGTCATGCGTCTCCTCGTCGCCGCAACGTCTACAGATGTCGTCATCATTGAGATTTAGTGGTTCCTTAGCAAATTGTGACTGTCAAGTTTGTTGGTTCGGTTCTTATCATATTTTGGTCAGTTTGCGTGATGTGTCACAAGTGGTTAATGATTTCCACCTCTTGTTGGCTTTCATTCGGATCTTGTACTCGACTTGTTCTCTGAGATTAAAGAGTGGAGGTTTGACCGACTGAAGTGCCTGCTCATGGTCCATCGCAGACCCTTCCCTTGCTAGTTCATCAGCTCGTTCTTTGCGGGATACTTCCCTGTGTCCAGGAACTAAGCAGAGACTCGCCTTATAATACGAGCCAAGGGCTTTGAGCTCCTCGCGACAGCGGCGAACAAGTCGAGACTTATTTTCGGCAGCCGATATCGGATCATGGCTACCATGTGGTATCGCCATCATTAAGACCATGCTTGCAACTTCAATAATTGCTAGAACTTCAGCTTGGAGTGCACAGTGATCAGGTAATCTAATCAATCTGTTTATGTTTAATTCCTCTGGAGTAGGTAATCCAGCACCAGTTCCACAGACCATCTTTGATCCGTCTGTGAAGATGGATATCGATTTCTTTTGTGTGGGTTCATTTACATTCCATTCCACTCTGCTCGGAAGTGAACAGGAGAATGGTCTTTCAAAGTCTAGGTAAGTTGACATTGTTCCGCAGGTCCATGTCCAGAATCAACGCATGTTCCAAACGACGCGGGTTCCAGCTTTTTTTTTTGGCTGATTCTCAAGGTACATTTGGCAGCCGATTCCTGCATGTATAGATCCAGACGTAGCAGATAAAGAATTGCTTCCCAGCCAGCGCTTGCTGTTGTTCTCGTTGGGCAGATGACTCCACCGATATCGCCTGGTATTACATTGGTATTCCTTCCATTGAGCAGGCTCATAATCATCTTATTGAAAGACTGATCGACGTTGGAAATCTGCAATGCTCTTTCCACCGCACAAGTTTTCACATTGTTGAATGTTCCTTCGGTGTCTAAGAACCCTGCGAGTGTGTGCTTCTTGTCCTATAGTGCTGACGACATTGAGTAGCGCTCCTTTGTCTTTACTGTAAGCGTGTTGGGCGGCGGAGATCTTAGAAAAGTATCGATCCTTGCGTCTTTCCCGCATTTAGAGCCAAGGAGTCCGCAGGAATTTCATCGGGCACAACTTGAACTGCAGGAAATTCTGCATCCAACCACAGAATTTATCTCGTTTTTCGTAAAAAGTCAGCCCGGAGCCTCACTCAATTAAAATCTTTGAAAATTACCAAAGTTAAATTGAATTAAATGTTATAAAAATATAAAAGAGGATCCTTATTCCGGCAGCATTTAATCAAAGCTTAAACAATAGCTTAACTATATTTAACAAATAATGAGCCGCAAATCTACTGACGAGCAACACGTGCGAGTGTTTTGTTTGTGCGAATCCATTAGGTTAATTTATAATAGATACAAAGCCATTGTCCATGGCTATGACTTAATTTCTACCACCCGTAGAGTCAATAGTACGTAAAACCTCAAAGCGCAAAATAGTGAAAAAAGTGCGAAAAAAAACGATGAAAATACACAAATGTCGCCACCAATAAATCACGACGCGCACACCACATTGGAAACTCTTTTTCATTGACCACAAATCGATTGGATTTATTTGTTTTTCCCCCAACTACAACAGCAAAAGGAGTTCGTTTCGCCGACAAAACAGAATAATTACAGCTCGAAAAGATACACTATTGTGTAAGTCACTGCAATGTGGTGACGGCCGGCGCACAGTGGTGGTAGTGCCGACGCAACGCTAACATCAGCATGGCTGGTGGATGTAACATTCAATTGATTGTTAGACCACTGCAAAAAAAATCACAAGACAAAGTTTCGTGCATTTAGATACATCTGGTGCAATATCGCACTGAATTGGAACTGAATACAAGCCAACGTACACACATACGTATGAGAAATGTTGTTAACGATCTCAACCGAGCATAAAGTTGACACATTTACCTAAAGAGACAACACGACGAAACATCGGGGTACCAACGGTTTTTTTTTTAATAGATGCTATTTGCATCTGCGCCGGGATCTTGAGCGACTTATTGCCGTCTAGGGCGTACTGTCTGCGGTATGGTCGAGAGACTTCCATGATATGGGTGCGGAAAATTTGCATTCATTTTCCGGGAATTGTCTTGGGCGTTCCGATATCGGTCTGTTGACAAAATATTGAATATAATAAAAGGCATTCAATACCCGGAACAAAATATCCCAATAATTCAATAGGCCGGTTTTAAAATCAAATTTCAGTTAATTGATGGCGATAAGTAAAAGTTACGATGTCATCAGTAAATTTATGGAAACCAGTTCAGGTTATTTATCAAACTTTTAGATAAGTGCTCAGAAGATCACTTTCAATAGCTATAAATGTTTGCATTTTTGATTATTCGAATTCGACGATTTAATTATATCAATTTAGGATGGCCTTGGGGAATTTCGTGGTTTTTACTATACATTTGTTTAGCGCGGCAGTATTTTATGGAACTAGAAAGTCAGCGCTCCATGGAACTAGGGGTTTACTGGTTTGGAATATTCGATTTTATTCTTTTTTAATATTCTTGTTTAATATTTAAACAAACTGCACGGAAGTCAAATCGCACCGTTTTTGAAAAGAATCCTCAATCATCACATTTTGAACTTCATCGAATCCAGCCATAATTTGATACCGCAACTCGCATTTTATTCTGTAATTCTACGGAATCTAATTTGTTGAAAACAAACCGTCTGTTTAGTTATGCGATTTAGCGAGTTAGCTTTTGTGGCACTTTTAATGGTTTTTTTTTTTTAAGAAATTATTCGTAGCCGTCAACAAATAGTCCGAAAATAGAGTGACCTTGCTTTGTTTTACAGTTTTATGACTGCGAAAAATTTGCACTAATTAACAATTAATTTGGTATATTGTTTGGGTTATTTGTTTTCTGCTAAATGCGCTCCAAGGGAGTAGACAGTAGAGTGCTTTTACCATGAGCTTGTCGACATCGTTAATAATTCAACCTGGAAGTAGGTTTACCTCCCAATGGGAACGAATCTCAAGATATTATCTCTTAGTTGTTTATCACTTTATTGCATTTTAACCTACCAAACAAAATTTAAAACGTTTGTGAAGAGTGGAGTGACCCTGCCGTCTTCCACTGAGTCGCAAGAGGCACTTCGATGACAAAAGCTTATTTTTTGGTTGGAAAGTTTGATGCAAAATGAGCCGTATGAAATCGGCATCTTGGAGATTTATAATAGGACGGATTAACATGGAACCGCACGTATGAATAGTCGTGCCAACGAGGGAGAAATGGAACTTTTTCTAGGACCATAAATATCTTTCATTCAGAGATGACTTTCCTCCTGTCAAACCTTGCACTAATCGAAACCAAATCTGGTACAATTTTAGGGTCATTTATTGGATGTTAACTTCCCTCAGAGGGAGTAGAGTGTTTATACCTGGTGGCACCAGTGTGCTGCTGCGAATTTACGACAATGGAAATAACGCGAAATGTAATACAGCCCAAAAGTACTTTCGTATTTTCTTTTATGCGCGAAGTGTTTTACACACCTAGACCTACCCCAACCTCTACTCCAAATCCAAGAGTGATCCCAAGCAGGGCTGTTTCAGCGAGACATCATTCTTTTTTTCTTAAAGAAAATTTATAATGCGACAAAATTACCACCTTACATTCACTTCCACTTTTTGCCAACACTGTGCTTTACCACTGGAACCCACCATTGGCGAAATTCATCACTAAATAAGCTCCTTCAAGCGGCCCTTACACGGTCAATCGGTTGACATCATGCATCTTGTATTTGTGGATTGACGCTACCCCTTACACAGTTCAATCGAGTGACTCGAAATTTTTAGTTTTTGTCAGTTTTCGTGGTGTACGGATGTGCGATTAGTGAAACGGACGATTGTATTTCATATATTGCTCTTGCACATTGCATTGAGAGGAAAAAGAAAAAAATGTCGAGAAAAAAGAGAATTTGTATGAAGGAGTGGTTAAAAAAACGGAATCAGTTCACACATGAAAATCTTTTGAATGAATTGAAAATATCTGCACAGAACGATTATAAAATTTTTATAAGAATGGATAACTCCACGAGGAATTGCTTAAAATAATTTCTCCTTTGATTATGAAAAAAAGATACATACATTCGTGAAGCGATTTCCGTAAACCAGAGGCTTTCTACAACATTGCGATATCCCGCAGACATGTTTTCGCTTCCGTGACTCAAAACACAATGAAGTAATTACGTCAATCCAGCCCTTACACATATCAATCAGCATGACGTTCATCATGCAAAATCAAACTTGCTTTGATTTTCGTCAATCAGACTTCACCAAATGTGTGTGACTCATACAGATACATTTTCACAAAGAAATGCTAGTGATTGATGTCATTCGATTGACCGTGTAAGGGCCGCTTAAGACATTAATAAAACAATTTTTTTTCCTGGAAATATGTATGTAGCTGCGAGAAATCGATTTTTCTGCTACCTACCAACCGTGACGTGATTACGCCACACAGCTTGGGTATGCAGGTGGTGAATTGTCATTTGTTGTCGTTTGTCGCCCGATAGGGATATTTTTTGTTTGTCTGCAAGTGAATTTCGGTTTCTCTTGAGTAAACAATGTAGGGAGTGCAGTGGTGTATATCGGTGCTGGTGATAAAACAGCATTGTTAGTTCGTAAACATCCATTTAGCTAAATAACAGTTTTTACTCCGTAAACACAGTGCCGTTGTAAGAGTGTGGTGGAGAAGCGATGGCTTGGTAAGGATTAATTTAGCGAGTTAATGAACGATCCTTATCCTTAGTGAATAGAAACTATGATATTCAACGAAAGGGCGGACAAGTATATGTTTGTGGAAGCGAAATTTCTGCTTATAACAACCGCCTCCCTAGTCTCATCGACGAAGGGTTGAGGTAGCTGTCTGCTCCAATCTCTGTATAGGAGAATTATTAATTTCATAATGATGGATAGCAGGAGCACTGAAATTACTCTTTACCTCAACAGCTCCTGCCGGAGTCATTTAAAATGGCATTTTTCTTATACAGCCAGTATCTATATTCTCTGATTAGTTTTCGGTTAAATTTATTTTCAGATTTTGCATGTCGTTCCGTTCGTCCATTATAGATCTCGTTTTAATTTGCCTGTATTACTGCTTGAAATGGGCCTTAAATATTCAATACGCAATACTCTCCTTAAAAAGTTCTTTTGGGTCTTCTGCTAAGTTTCTTCAATATCTTTTCAGAAGTCTTTTCGATGTCTCCTTGAAATATTTTTATCACCGTCTCATTATGGTAGCCTTCATGTTTATGCTATGGGAAACTATACTTGTTGGCTGTCCGTCTTTTTATACCATATTCTAAGGGTATATTAATTTTGACTCATAGTTTGTAACATACCTTAATATTGCCCGTAGACCCCTAAAGGTAGGTAGGTAGATAGTTGTGGCGGTTTGATAAGACAAACCCCATTAGCACCGAGTGCCGTTTTGTTACCACAAACTCACGTAAACCTGGGAAGAGTTCAGGAAAGCTATCAGTTCCTTGATACTCTTCCCGGAGACCTCCTCAAGTGTATTGAAGAAAGGGCTTCCCAATGTTCGTAGTCTGGTGCTAGCCGGACAGGCTCATAAAAAGTGAATTAGGGTTTCTTTTCAGTTGTCACTTTGCAACTGCGGCAGTGTGTATTGTTTGGCATGCCCAGCTTGGTCGCATGGTCTCCTATACGCCAGTGTCCCGTGATGATCGCTGTTGTTCTATCAACATCTTTTTCGGGTTCTACGTAGAAGGTCGGTCGTTTATGCCTTGTTGTAGCTTGGCCATATTTTCCTGGATATGACGCATGTAGTCAGCCTGCTCCATCTGAGGTTGGCTTTCTTGAGGGTATTCTGTGGTGATATTTGCCTTAACTGCTCCGAGCGGAATGTGGACTAGTTCCGCCAAAGAGCAGTGGAGAGCTGATCCTTGCCTGGCCAGTTCGTCGGCATGTTCGTTTCCATAAACGTTACTGTGCCCTGGAACCCAGATCAGGGTGACCTTGAACTTATCCAGCAGGGCCAGCTCATTACGGCATTCTAGTACTAACTTAGAGGATATAGTGACCGAAGCGATCGCTTTAATGGCAGGCTGGCTGTCAATAAGTATCGCGATCCTTTGCCTCGGTGCTATGTTTGATTGAAGTTTGATCTGGCGACAGGCTTCACGGATAGCCAGTAGCTCCGCCTGGAAGACGCTTGCGGTATCCGGAAGTCTGTACGATTTTGCGATGTTTAAGGATTCCGAAAAAACTCCCGCTCCCACGCCGCAGTCCATTTTTGAACCATCGGTGTAGATTGTTTAATCGAAATCCCTTGTCACTTGTCCATTTTGCCATTCTGATCTAGTAGGGATTCGCCAAGCGGACGTCTGTATGTTTATAAATTAATTAAATAAACTGTTACTCGTAGGTATTCAATTCGAGTATTTGTGTCTTATGCTTGATACTGAAAATTCTGGTGCCAAATTACTGAAGAAATGAAGAAGAACTAGAACCTAGTGTCAACGTTAATCCGAGTACTTCTAACTTCGTGAATCAAAGAATTTTAGGTAGGTAAGGTTGGGCTTATTTCTTGCGAACGTATGACAACAACCAAGAGTATCAATAGTCATAAAAAGCTTCTCCAATTCGCCCTTCGGATTCGGCTTGAAGTTGTAGGTCCCTTTTACTTCGCACAAGCAAAGGAGAGAAGCTAGTTTTTAGGCTCTGTATGAGCCGTTAATGCCTAATATTTATTTATTTTTATCTTTAAGATTAGGTTAATGTATCTGTAAGCAGGAGCCAATACAATTACAACAATATAAGATGAGTCTGGAAATCGTTTTCATCTACTCGTTAAGTAAGAAGCTTCTAGTGGAGCGTAGGGGGACTTCTAATATCAATGTTAGTTAGATTGTTCTAGTGGAAAGCACCCAAATTCACTTTCCGTTTCTGGGAGAGAGCTGGTCTCTTCTTCTTCTTCTTCTTCTTCTTCCTCATCATCCTCCTACTTTTCCTCCTCGTAGATGCAACTTCTTCAAATCAAATCGAATCGTTTGAATATACGCCAAGCCTTATTGCCTATAAGACAGTGTGCAGTAAAGACACCTATTCGTATAGTGGCGCTCATATGCAGTCTGCTTATAGAGCGACATTGGCCAGAGCTGCTTTGTCGCTAGAGTTGTGTTACCAGTTGTCCACGTAAGGATTTGTTCTTACGATTGCATCTAGCTTTAACATGAGAAAACCTTTTTTCAGGTAACATAGCTCATGCATTTTCATATTTGGCGAGTTCATCAGCCCTACAATTTTATCCGCCAATGTTGTTTTGTACATAACTTTTCATACGACTATCTTATCTCCTGCACGATTTTCATAATAATTTACAACAGCATTTCTATTAAACTCATAAGCCAAAGACATGTTCCATATATATGATTAAACTTTCTATGCAAGTTATTTATTGTTATTCATATGCAATATGGAGGAGACTTTTTCTCTTTCTTTACCACATTATAATTTCACTTTACTTAGCATGTTTTTACATCCAGACAAATCAAAATGAATAAAAAATTAACATTAATAAACGAATCGCCAGTTTGACGCAAATATTTCGAAAACTAATGGCGCACAATAAATACCAAATATTTCCACTTCTTCGAAATAAAAGTTTACATAAAAACAACTATGTACTACGGAACAATTCCTATGCTACTGTTGTGGAATGTATTCCGCAACTCAGATCGTCTATTCGCTGAACGAAGATCTAAGTTATTGGGTCACAATGCCATTTAAATCAGTACCCGGAAATCAATCAGCCCCAATGTGGTAAAGCAACCTTCCAATCTAAGCTACTCATATGAGAGGTTTTAAATTAAGTATCCATTGCGTTTAACACCTTCTCAGCGGGATGCAGTGACTAAACCAAATCAATGACTTGACAAGGTGTACAATAAGGCAATAAGAGGCGCGTTGTCTGCAATCAACCAGACACAAATTGCAACATTGTATTGCAGAATGTCACCAAACTTGATGTCTGCACGAGCTGTGATGTACCACATGGGAGATGATGCTATAAAATCGTAATTTCACAATCGTGTGTACTTCTCCCACTGATCCAATTACCCAAGGGGTAGTGAGGTATCCTAAAATATGCGACTTCGATAAATCAATTTCCCAACAAAAACAGAATAAAATTGTTTAATTACACACAATTGACTAGTTCCTGCAGCTTGAGGTTGTTAATCGAAAACCATTTTGATTAATCTGGTTTTAAAATTGCTGCATGCAACGCTAATCAGATACAGCATGATAATTATTACATTGGCCAAACCGAGAGCTGACAAAGAAATCAGCTTGAAGCTATGGCGTTTAAATTGGATTAATTGGTGCAAAACATCAAGATTTCAATGGAGTATCCAATAAAAATAGTTGGATTGTCTTACATAAGTCAAAGCCATTTGCACTGAACCGTCCAACAAAACCACCTTTGTCCCCATTATTGATGCAATAAATAAAATTTGTAAAAAGTAAATAAATAACTTTGATGACAATGAAACAGCAGATTTGATCAGACACACGTTCTTATTGCGAAAAAGCGGAACTTGCAACAGGCCGCATGGACAATGTATTTATGTCAGATTTTTGTGATTCATCAAAATTCAGCTGTCCAACTTGGGGTACGTGTAAAAGGCGAACATTGTGAGTGGCAAATTTGTTTACGGAAAACTCCCGGAGAAGTATCCTTTTGCATAACATATCTGAGACTTGAAATACATTTTAGTCGTGACTGCTGGTGGATAATCATGATTTGTATTACAGGCGTGTTTGTTTGTGGAGCGAGTTGTTGAGCAGGCAGTAAGTCGTGGGCTCTTTGGTAAATAGGTGAAACATCGACTTTCTGTTGTGTTTCTATTTAATGGTGGAAACGGACTAATTTATGTAATAGATTACTCGTAAATAAAAGTGCGTCATTTCTAAAAATACACCACCATCAGTATTCAGAGGCAAACAGTCCTCATAATTGATGATCGAAAACCATCATCCAATCTCTAACCACTGGCCCTTTGAAGATATGCTGCTGACCTATGTTTATTCCCGAGAGACTTCCATAGGAGATGTTCTGAAGAATTTAACCAAATAATACCAAAATGCGGGATTTGGCAAGCTGCTAATGCTTGTCAACTGCCAGGACTTTTTGCTTTCAAGAAAACATTCTTGTATAGAACAAGCATATTCACTTCTAAAAATAAATTTACGGAAGAATATAAGTGAAGATGAGAAACTACCACCTATGTAAGCCAATCTGGGTGCACTAGTTGAGCGTTATAGATTCGCCCTTCCTGAGAGACGAGTTATAAAAGCAAAACAAAGATCGGGAGCTGAAGAATATGACTTGATAGTATTAGGATGTGCGATAAGGCAAGCAACTAAGGTTGAGCTTGACGAGAACATGTGGCTATGTTAAAACCAATACGTTTTTCGTGTGATCCTTTTAAGGACATGGGTCAAAAGTACTTGCTCAGATAGCCAACTGCTCAAAGCCCGTTCGGAAGCTGTTATCACCTTCAAAATTGTGGAGCAGCATTCTCCACCACAGTAAGGGAAAGTGTAACTATGTACCACTGACCTGGGTTCATGGATAAACAGGTATACAGAGTATCGAAAGAACAGAGGCTGTGGCCATAAGACGCTCATCATCAGACTCCTTTGGCTCATTACCATTTAAGGGTACTGCTTGCCTATATACAAATGATGTTACTGAAGTTCTCAAGGCAGAATCTCGACGCATGCAGATTTGCGAGGAAGCTGGTTGAGGGTAAAATCAGTGGGGCAAAGTATCTGCTCGGACTAAATAGATGAGACATGAAGTTCTTAGTGGGTCTCGTCACAAGGTTTTAGTCCAATAAACGAGAATCTAAAAATTCACAGAGTCGGATACAATGGACCCAAACTGAGAGTCTAAGTGAGCTATGACATCTGCCACAAGGGCATCCATTTACCTACCATCAGAGTAAGAATATGGGGCGTGGTTTGCGACGGCGAAGAGGTTGCTGATACCCGTTTAGGTTAGGTTCAATCCACCAGGGGGAACAATAATAGTTTTGTTTAGCTTCTGGCTCGCCAGAGGCGAGTGGCATTGGTGCGATGGTAGTGTATTCGCTAACTGATTGACAGGTCGTGCGTTCGAATCCCGTCAGGGCCATGATTTTTAATTGAATTCACATAAATAGAGATCTCGCTAAGCAATTTAGGCGCCACCCGTGGAAAAAAAATACTTAGCACCAAAACTTCTTTCCTATCCTCCTATTCTTTCGAAGAGTAAGTAGCACCTAAAATCATGCAATACAATACTTCATTGCTAGTTGCTAGGTGCTGCTTACTGTTCAACAAAAAATACATGCGCTGTGTTTAACACTATAAGGGTGCTGTAAATATGAAGAAAAAACAAAGCCCCTTTAGCGCAAGCGAATTATAAAAAAAAAGAGGCGAAGAAAAATGCACCACGACCTATACGGTCTATTGGGCCGTCTGGGCCAGAAATTGTGTAGGCCAGTATAATTCCTACTTTTCGTATAAATCAGATAATGCTGCCAAAAGATGACTTCTTTATGTTTTCGGAACTCAATTGTTCTCTGCAGATAATGCTGCCACCAGAGGACTTCTTTATGTCTTCGAAACTCAATTGTTCTCTGAAGAAAGTCTTCCTTCTAGTTTCATTGAGGTCTGGACATTTACCAAGAATGTGCTGAGCTGCTTCGTCTTCTTCAAGACATAGCCGGCACTCTTGAGAGTCGATTATTTTTATTTTATTTTCTGGCGGTATCGTCACCCGAGGTGATTTGTAAGATAACTTGCTAGCTTTTTGATATCATGCCGACTCGGAATTAGACATTTGTTGGCAGTTCTATTGAAGAGCTGGATTTGGCCTGTCTAAGTCCTGGTATATTCTCCGAATAGGTGGTACATTTCGTATGTTCCCAGCGTTTTAAAACTGTGATTACTGCTGATCTAGGAGTGCATCAGAAGGGTTCGGGACTTTTGAAAGGAGTTTCTGAGCCCTTTCTTGCTAGTTCATCGGCCTTTTCATAACCATCAGAACCCCCGAGGCCCGGAACCCACCGCAGTTTGGTTTTGTTCCTTAAGCCGAGTGTGTGAAGTGTCTTAAAACAGTGCGTGACTGATTTGGGTTCAACGGTATGCGAGCTAAGGGCATTTATAGCTGCTTGACTATTCGTGAATGCATGGATGGTGGCGCCTTCAATATCAGATGTATTGATGTGGCTGGCGCATTCTCGAAAGGCGTGGAGCTCTAATGGAAATCCGGTAGGACTTTTTCCCATGTATTTGATCCGTAAATTCCGGCTCCTACTGCCGATTAAATTTTAGAACCATCTGTATACAACTTTATGCCGTAATGGATGTTTGTTGGGAGAACCCATGCTTCTCTCCTGGGAATCTCTGTGGAAAACCGTTTTTTTTTTTTTGAAGCATTGTCTTTTATGAAGGCGGTCTGTGACCAAGCAGTTTATATCAAGTTCCGGGAGTTCATCGAGAAGGGTTATATATAAGTTCTGTGTGATAGTTAAGCTTAATCTCATTAACAATAATAACATATAATCACTTTATATTTCTTATTTAGCAGACTTATTGTAACCTTGTTATAGTGATAATTAATAAAAAAAAAAATATGCCACCCGAAACACGAATAACAACCTCTGCAACAAAAAAGGGGATTTCGGATAAAGCAATAGACGTTTATCTAGTATGAGTGCTTTGGGATGTGGAATTGCTTTTTTATAAAAAAAAGCCTCGCATTTCATCCGTAAATACCTGACTTTTGCCACACCACAACGGCTGTTCTAGGCAAACACTTCTATTCCATAATAATGAGATGATTGAGATCAAGAGCGCTAGAAACCTTCGGTTTGCTGTGATCTTGACTCGAATTCAAGTCGCTAGAACCTGTCAAACGGGCAGCTGTGCTAAAGTACAATAGATCATCAAGTCTATGAGCTTGTAGTCTACATTCAACAAAATGCATTTGCAGAGAGTTATTACAACTTATCGACCTTTCTCAATCTGTTGTCCCGCAAGCTTTAGTTAAATGGTGGAATTTAAAGCATTACAGACTCTAGTTTTGTCTGTGCTTGTTCTTGAACCCTATTTTGTTGGCCTCGGTTTTTGAACAAAAATACATAGATATAACATAAAGCTACTTCATAGGGATCATGCGGTTAAATTGACTTAGAAACACCGTGCCATATATTTAACTAATATACACTAAAAAGGCGCAATAAATATTCTTATATATTCATCGATGGTCACGGGAACAATACCCCCAGACTCTCAAAAGCAAATATTACCACTTAATCAAAATGCAAATAATGCCATCTTACTTCACAGGACTTTCACTTCATCAATCAACCCAGCCCGGGCAATCCACACTCAATGGACCCTTACATAATTCCATTGTGCAAACTTATTCATCTTTTATATAACTTTCCAATGTTGCATCAACCCTGATAATTGCAGCCGTAGTATCTACTCAGAAATCAGGATTTAAAATCCGTCTTCGTTGAGGTTTTTGCCTTATAAATATTCAGTTTGTTCACGCGCGTTGGATGCAAAAAACTGCTGTCCCCAAGTAACATGGTACAAAGCCCACTTACAGCATACATTACAGAGGTCGGCCCCAGCAAGACCTTGACTTCTCTGCAACATTTTTCTTTATAGCTCCATTTGTAAACAAATCGGCAGGTAGGTCGTTTATTTATATTATAATACACACACTCACACTCAGTTAAAGGAGTGTTGTACCAGGGAAAATTAGAAAGTGGTGCGATTAGTTGTGACGATCGGTTGATGGAATCGATCCAAATGATCTGTTCAAATGTTCTTAGAGGCCATATAACGCCATAAAAGATATCTACTCAATGGTTCGAAAAATGTTTCCATCCGGCTAACGATAGCGCAATGGAATGCAATTAGTACACGGCAATTACCGCATTTTCACCATAATTTAACCTGGTGTTGTTGCATAAATTTGTAATATAATGCAATAGTAGTAAAGTTAATTTGTTTTAGACAATAATAAAGTAATAATTACTGTAGTAACAAGCTAGAGCGTATAAGCGGAAAGACCTTTGTTTTTCATATTAACATGATAAATTGCCTTAAGGCATGCTCACTAAAAAAACAAAAAAGAGAAGACATTCTGACCGACTTGTGTACAATAATTGTAACTGCGTAATTAAAGAAACAAACAAAAAAAGGCTTTTGTTCTTCTTTGTCGTCCTTGGCCAAATGCTTGGTGTTAAATGAGGCGCGGTAAGAAATTTCGTACTAACGACCTTAAAGGTCGACAGTTACCTACTGGCTGGCTAATAAGTGCATGGCAAGCTATGTTGTTTAATTTATGAGATTGAATTGTAAAACTAAGCTTGGAAGGTGAACTAGAAGGCATTAAATCATCTGGAAAAGTAAAATGAGTTACGACAGGTTTTTCAAAACGAGTGATGAGGACTCTTATACATTTCTTCGATTTATGGAGGTTCGGTTGCTCTTGAGAACATGAGAAGGATGCAAATCAGAGTATATCAATTAATGAGTAGGGACACTCTCCACGTGTTTCTTATCAGTTTACAATTTGCAGTACACATACACGAGAAATAGACGGCACTAAAAGTGCTCTAGTAAAAGAGGGATGAAAGAGTAGTTGATGTTGAACTATTTCAAAATGTGATACAGGGTGTGACGTAAAACAAAAGCAAAATCAATTTGTAATATTTCTTATTGAACATTTTATATCTAATATATATTCACATGTGTGCTACACTTAAATATTTTTGTTTGTTGGTACATTTTTTGTTATTTTTATTGAACTGTTTTAGAATAAAGTAAACCCGTACTCGGATGTAAAATTTGATAAGAAATTCCTTATTTTGATTTTTGCAACAATTGTAATGAAATTCATTTTTCAAAAAGTTAAAAATTTCCCCTCAAAATTATTTAGGTAGTACATATTTGGAAAACAAGAAATACATTTTTTCAAGATTCTCTAACGAGTCTAAAAATTCTTGATTGGGACGTGTCAATTTCGCATCTTCATATTCTTTAAAATCTGTAAAAAGGGAGGAAACGTTAAGTTGTGAACTCAATTTTAACTCACACTTGTGGTTTAGGCGGTATTTTTTTAAAATATAACCTGCAAAATAGTAGAATGCATTATCAATACCAAAGTTCACAGTTTTATAATCAGGTTCAGTTTTGAAAGCGGAAACCGAATTGTTTTTATTTTGTTTTTGTGGTTCCATCTGCACTTCAATGTCTGGAAGTTCCATGTTAGCAGTTGGCTCACAGTATCCATGGGTAATATCTTCCATATACTTTGCCGAAAAAGTTCTTTTAAATGAACAAATGAATTGAAATGGAGTCAGCAGCTTGTTATTTCCCCCTCGGTTACGTAAAACAGCAAAGGTGTTTTCCAAGCAATCTTGATTAAGATTTCTTGTTAAAAGAAACTTAATACCGTCTTCTTTTATTTCTGTAAAAATGCCAATTAAGGCATTTATATTCTGTTGCCATCCTTTTATAAAACGCATTTTTTTAGTTACATTTTTTCTAGAATTTTCATGAAGTCATATTTTCAAAAAAATAAATTCATTTCATGCAAAAAAGTAATTTGTTCCGGGTTTGCGAAAAATGGCCTTCTGAATTTTTTGGATTCTCGAAATGAATTGAAAATATCAAATAACTTATCTATTTTGTCAATAATTTCAGCGGTATTAATAGCTGTTGAAGATCTCACTATTATCCGGTATTTTGAAATATTTAACTCCAACATTTTCTTCTCTCGCCCACATGCCAAACATTTAAAATAATGTTTTCCCATTATTTTATTTAGAGTTTTCAAACTATGCAAACTTGCACTTCAACTTCACTATTTCACTACTTTTAATTGTGTGCCACACGCACTGACACGGAACACTCTTTTTTTCGTCAATTGATGTTAACGAACGACTGATAACAATCCAATTCCGGAGCGCCTTTAAAAATACGTGCGAAAAAATGTAAACAATTCCCTCTACCACCCTCTACAGCCAACCTAAGTAATTAGTGTGACCATCTGCTATGAAATATATTACCTAAAAATGGTTATTAACAAAGTCGTAGCAAAGCAAATGGGTTGAATTTCGTGATATAGAATGAAACATTTCTTTTTCATGTCCATAACAAAGACCATTTAATCAATAACCAATGGCAAAAAATACAAATATTACGAATTCTACTAAAGCAAAGCTGGTTACCTGATCATATTAATTCATTCTTGCATGGTTGAGAGAGAATACTAATATACTGACAGTCATTCCGGGACGCCTTTAAAAATGCTTTATGAAAAAACCCACAATCGTTCGTCGTACGCAGCAAGCCCCATGTAGTGGTTCAGGTAAAATGTGTTGTGTACCCTTTTCTTCTCAAGCAGTCGTTGTATTCAGGTTAAAAGTATTCTTTCGACCTGCTTCCACTTATTGTACGATTTTTTCTGCATTTTGCTTTGTGGTAGTAGCAAATGCGTATGTAGAGAGAGTGTCCCTACTCATTAATGGATATACTCTGATGCAAATAGTATCTTGGAAGATCCTGCAGCGTTTTCAGCCACGCCTACATTGTGAGAGCTTTTCAAACAGGCGTAAGAACAATTGGATCACCCAACTGCAACAACAGCAGCATTAAATTAGTGCGAGCGACAAAGTGATCTTAATCCAGTAGGGAAGGTTGACTTGGTTGTCAGCAGGTGCGACACATTTAGTTCAAAATCAGGTCAATTATGCTACCATGTGGATCTGGGAATTATTTTCTCCCTAGTCGTTTAACCAATGTGCAGTATGGAAACACTTCTTCCGAACTATTCCAAACCTTTACCGGATTCCGGCAAGGAGATGCGCTGTCCTGTGACTTCTTTAATCTTATTCTGGAGCAGATAGTGCGTAGGGCAGCTGTCAATACGAAAGGCACTATCTTCAAAACATCCGTCCAACTACTGGGATACGCGGACAATATGAACATCATCAGCAGATCTCAGCGTGCCGTGTTAGGGGCTTTCTTGGCGATTGAAGAACAGGCAAAATTGGTTGTCCTTGAAGTCAACGAGGAGAAAACGAAGTACAGTACAAATTCGATTTACGCAACTAATAGAAATTTAGGAAATTGCAATAATCGGGTTACATTTTTTTATATAAAAAATGATGACTTAGCCATTTTACTATGCTTCTGCAGAGATAATGAGATGGATGTCCTAAGTGGGGCAAGTTATTAGCCTATCTAAAATATAAGACATCAATAAACAGAATCCAAAAGCAGAATCGAAGTTTTTCAAAAAAAAAATTACAGCCGGGTGATAACTTTTGCGCAATCTTGTATTTACAAAGAAATTGGTCCAGGTCCAAACAAAACTATATAACTGAAATAACGGCATAAGTAATGAACCATAAGGAGAACATGCAAATAAAAAATAGATGAATAAACGCAAGAAGTTGCACTAATCGAGGTAAATATGTTGAAAAGTAGCACTTATAGAGTCAAGAAGTGCGACGACTTTAGTGCTTCGAAAATCGAGGAGTTGCGTGAATCGAGGGTTGCGTTAACCGAGTTCGTACTGTACTTATTTTCAACAAAGAAACAAACATCTGTCCACCGTCTAGGACAAAACTTCACTGTTGATAGCACCAACTTCGAGGTAGTAAGGGAGTTCATCTACCTCGGAGTAAACATCAAGTAGACAAATGACACCTTAATGGAGATCCGACTGAGGATTACCCTAGGAAATGGTTTCCACTTCGGTTTGGCAAAACAAATGGGTTCAAAACTAACTTGGAAAACCAAGTGTCAGCTTTACAAAACACCGATGCTTCCAGTTCTGCTCAACGGTGCTGGACGATAAGTAGGAAAGGCGAAATGATTTTGGGTTCTTTCGAAAGGAAAACACTCCGTCCGATATTTGGTTCTGAGTTTGAGGAGGGCGAATGGAGGAGAAGATATAACTGCTAAGTCTATGTGCTGTGCCAAGATGTCGATGTAGTCCACAAAGCTAAAATACGTCGTATACATTGGCTCGGCCACATACAGCCAATGGACAATAATTCTCCAGGGAGGAGGATCTTAGACTCCCAGCCCCCAGGAAGATCGAACCTCCGTTTCAAAGGCCAAGCCGCGGATACCAGAGCGCACAATCAACCTTCCTATACAAACACGAAAAAAAAGGCAGGCCTAAAAGCTCACACAAATGTACCAACACCAGCATTTGATTGGCCTCAGCGACAAAGTGATTCAAAATCGGGAGGCCTGCCGTTGTTTTCAGAGGTCGAACCGGCCCACCCCACCGGCGGATGAGAGGGATACACTCAAGTGGGAGGGTTATGATCACATTGAAACTTAAAGAGGCAGTAGTACGACCAATATATAAAGGAGGGATTTAAAAACAACTCACAAACTATAGGCCAATTACAATCTTAATGGCCATCGAAAAAGTCATGGAGCAAAACGTTTCGGATCGTATATGGGACTTTGTAAAAAAGCATAATTTGATCTGCAAAAGCCAATACGGATTCCAAAAGGGAAAAGGCACAAACAAACATGTCCTCGTACTGTTTTTGGGTTTCACCAAGGCATTCGATACGCTAGACCACACTAAACTCATCAACGCTTTATACAGAGTAGGAATTAGAGGAAGGCTGGCGGATTGGTTAACTAACTACCTTGCAGACAGAACCTTCCGAGTCAAAATCATGAATTGCTGTAGTGTTGCACATAAAGCTAAATGTGGAGTACCGCAAGGCTCGAAGCTTGGCCCTCTACTATTCATTTTGTACACAAACGAAATGCTTAAATGCTTAAAAAGTGTACCTTTCGCATATGCTGATGATACGTCTATCGTTGTGTGTCGTAAGTCATTGGAAGACGCTACAACGGTGATGCAGGAGGAGTTCGACGAAGTTTCGAATTGGTGTCACGATAACGGGCTTGTACTAAATGAAAAAAAAAAAAAAAAAAAACTTAGGCACATTCGAAGCCCGATGTATCCAGCATCACAAATCGTCCTTAAAACTTTTAAATGTGATAGTGTGTCTGACTCTGAGCAAATTGAATTCGTGGATACATAGAAGTACCTTGGTATTATCATTGACTGCCACTTTCGCTGGGAGCCACACATAAATCATCTACGAAAGAAGCTGAGGGTCCTGTTTGCGCTTGTTTGTCTTCAATACAAAGCCTCGATTAGTGTACAAAAAGAAGTGTATCACGCATTTATAGAATCGATGCTACGTTACGGTGTACTGGCATGGGGAGGTGCAGCGCAAACACACATCGAAAAACTGCAAAACATCCAACACAGTGCGATCAAATTGATGTCAAGAGGAAATGTATCTCGCTTTAACGTACTGCAAATTAGGCAGATATTTAATATGAGCGTGGCACTGGAGTACTATGAGGATGCAGGATTCCGCACTCCATTAAGTCATCAGTTTGGTACAAGAAGGCAAGGCGAAGGAATGTATCAACTCCCATCGATTATAAATGAGTATGGCAGAAGAAGGCTGACGTATACCGTGCCGAATATACTAAATAACCTTCCTCAACACTTGAGAAACATCAACCAAATTAATGTCAGGAAACAAAGATTACAAAATTTTTTTTTAGAACCTATAACTTAATTTTAAACTCAAATTAAATGAACTACTTCAAATATAATTCAAATTTAATAATATTAATATAATTGAAAATTTAATTTAAATATGAATTATTATCTAAAATGTAATTTTTTTTTTTTAGTTGCAATGAGACAATTATAAATTCTTACATAAGCCGTGTTTCGGTGCTAGTGTATACCCAGCTCAGCATAATTTTACAAATAAAACGCCTAGATCGTATTCTATATTCACTTTTCATTTTTATGGCTGTGTTCGCAGTATTTGTACTTTAAAAGAGTGCGATTTGGATTATTATTAAAGCAAGGATGCAAATCCAAAAGTATTTTTTGAAAGATTTTTAAAGATCATAAAATCCTTTGCGTTTGACAGCAAGGTAAAGAACGGATGCTTATTTTTGCCAATTTTTTTTTTTCTTCGCATAATTTTTTTTGAAATGATGATTTTTTTTTGTTTAATCGACGAACACATCCACTATCTCTGCATAACAATCGGAATATTTTTGCTCCCAACTTATTTTACCGCCATCTAGTTGCTTCATGGCATCAACACTCTATGTTCACATTGTCTCAGTCCTCGACTGCTGACCTCTTTATCTTCAGCACTCCTTTTTGTTATTGTTTACCTACGTGTAAAATTATGCTGAGCTGGGTATACACTTAGCACCGAAACACGGCTATAGATAGTGAGTAAGAAGGGTTCGCAGGTCAATAATAATACATGGTTTGAAATCTTGAAAAAAAAAAATCATCATCGTCATTAAGGGAGAAGAAGAACTGCAGCAATTGAAAACTAAACCGAACCACTTCATATACAGTCAAAATCGCTTATAACGACATCGGTTATAACGACGTATCGGTTACAACGACCAAATTCTTAGGTCCCGAATTAGCGCCATTGTAATTCAATTGAACTACAATCGCTTACAACGACCGATTTTACCCTTTTTTAAAATTTAATATCGGTTATAACGACTAAAATCGACGCAGCTGTTGGCGCAACTGTTTTTTTTTTCTAGAACGGTAAACTGATTCTCTGTAGATGCGATGTATCTAAGTTCGTAGAATCTGGGATAGGTTACAGTTACCGTTTGTAGACGTTATTTGTTTGCCTTTGCATTTATTGAGTTTTCAGTGTGACAAGTGGTTCTAGAAGTTTAATTTAATTTTGTGAGGCGAAAAGTTGTACCTTCTTATCGGAAATTGTGTCAAAAAAGAAAAATCTGTACTAAGCAATTAGATATTTCCACTTTTTTTAATAAACAGTAAATGTATATTTGTAAATGTGTATTCTTATTATTTTATGGCTCAAAATCAAAGAAAAATTAGGGAAAAAAAGAAAGTAGGTACAAGGTGGCGCAAAAGTTGTCAAGTGGCGCAAAAGTTGTCACCCGATGTTCTTTCGCTGTAATTTTTTTTATGAATGAAAAACTTTGGTTCTGCTTTTGGATTATGTTAATTGGTGTCTTAAGTTTTTTCTGTATAGTTAACTTCACAAATGTCAAAGTAGAATTTACATTTGCCGCCATTTGCAAAAATTATAGCTTCTTCCGATAGGATGATGACTTTTGCGCCACCTTGTATATACATAGCTTGATATCGGTTATAGCGACCCATCGCTTATAACGACCAAAGTCGTCAGTCCCTTGAAAGTCGTTATAACCGATTTTGACTGTATTTGAGTTTCAAACTCCGTGAGTGCTTCCCCAAATAATATACTTACATCCCTATTTTGTTTTCTACGTACATACATACATTTATAAGTTGGTAAACACATTCCGTAAATTTATCTACTTCCTCAACCTAAAAAAATGAATTCCAATGCATCTAGCTGTTCCAAATTACTCATATGCACATTATCTACCGCCCGAGCTACAACTATAAAAAGTTTCCCACACGATTTTGTATCGGTTACCTGGCCAGCAAGTGAATGAAAACCAATTCCCGTTTGAAAAAAAAAATCTAGAGCAAGTGTGGAAACTGTACCAAGCACACGGACACGAGTATGTTTGTTTTTATCTAATTGGCGTGCGTCAGGTTGCTCTGAAATAAAGATCAAAAAGCTATGCATACACAAACACTCTCAACATCGTGCACCTGTTCCAAGGACGTCCGGTTCTATAATTAAGCCTGAAAAACACAAAGGGAAACAATAAAATGTAACTACGTATATCTACTCTGGCATTTATATAGAATAGGAAAGTTAATGTAGCAGCTTTTTACCGTACAACTTCCTTAGCAACCATCAATTAGGCTTGATGTACATCTTAGAGCAAAGTTTTTCATTTTTGCCAGTTACCTAATGGCAATACCCTCCTTCGAGTGCTTCTGAAGATTGTCCTCTTTCGCCACGAGTGACCTTTTTTAAGCTGGGAAAATTGGTAAACCGATACATATGTACGAATAAACAATCCCCTCAGCTTCACAATGACACAACACAAATCTCATTGACATTTCGAAGCCGAGTGCGAGCAGTGTGCTTCGTGGTACACAACTCGTCGAAGAAGTGGGTAATTGATGACCTTTTAGCATTTAAATAGTGGCGGTGTAGGGTCTCTCTGTCGGGATGGCCGCCAATGATAATGATGATGGTGGTCTCAGTTTTAAATGTAAAGGATTGAAAGTGTATTTATTTTCGAATGCATACCATTCATGTGGGTCGCGATCTCAATCGTTTGGTTCGCCTTTGGTTTCGATTTTTTATGTTTTCTTAGTTTGAAATTGAAAATGAAATTATTCGAGTAAGGGGTGTGTCAGTGGCTTGGGTGTTGTTATAAAATAGGTGCCAAGAGGGCACTGTGTTGTGATCGGAAATTGAAATGGAAATGAAAACAATCGAAGGTGGAGTCCCGAGGCATTGTTTGCATGTTGAACTTCACGATAATGTCGTGTGAGCGATAAGCGAATGCGAATGGTTAATGAAATTGATTTTACAGGCATTGTTGTTGCATGTTGTTGGACGGTATGTAACGTAAAGGAGTTACATGAAAATGTGAAACTAGATTTTCAGAAAATCGTAAATGATATTTCTGGGTCAGAAAGTTAACCCAATAAATTCGTTATTTCAGAAACAAATGAGTTGTGTTGGTTTCGAAATGTTTTATGTTTTAAGTCAATTTCATGGAATTAAGAAGTGAAATCAATTTTTGAACATCAGGCATGGATTTTGTTGAGTCAGTTGCCACTTTTACTGAGTGGAAGCTGTTTCGAAGCGGTGAATGTGGCAAGAATTTAGCTACAATATCCTTAAGCTTGCCATCAACTTTGGGGAGATTTGACCTTCCGTTGCGATTTGGTTGAGCAGCCTTTGCTCTGTTGTGTTAATGAGATGCAAAAATTCCTTTTTGAACTTTGTGATCCATTTTGTTCAAATGACCAAGGACACAGCAGTGGATGGCGCCAACTTGATCTTCAATGGCAATTGGCACGTATTGTCCTTGCTTCAAGAGCTCAGTAAGACGAACACCACGGTTCAACTATTGTGGCAGCATCTAAATCTGAACCGAACTGGGCGAAGGCAGCGACCTCCGATTTCTGGGAACCAGCGACCTGCTTTGGTCTGGGCAGCTGAACCGACACGGGATACAGACAAAACTACGTTAATGACTAGTCGGATACCCTTCTAGAACGATTCAGTTTCCAAGAAGATTTGACCATCAGTGATGGAGATGACATTGGTTGGAATATAGGCGGACATCATCGGCTTGGGTCTCAATTAATGGAACGGCAGCCAATGAACCGCCACCCATTGCTAAAGACATCTTGGCGGCACGTTACAACAAATGTAAATGCAGGTGGAACACATCTCCAGGGTAGGCCTCACGACCTGAAGGACGACGCAGCAACAATGACATTTGACGGTAGGCTACACCTGGCTTGGACAAATAGTCATAGATGATCATGGTAGACTTGCCCTTGCCACGAAAGTACTCGCGCAAGGTAAAGTGCCAAGTGTGGGTGGCGACGGTATAGAGGTTAGTGTCTTGGCTTATGACCCGTGCGGTCTGAACAACAACATCCCTTTTATGGAGAGAAAGGAATGATACTTTGTCTTCTCCAACCTCTACACCAAAAAAGAGGATTTCTGCCTGGTAGTACAATGGACCGTTACCGAGTCTGAGTGCTCTGGGATTTATATTAGGGCCAACTATTGCTAAAGACATCTTGGCGGCACATTCAAACAAACGTGAATGCAGGTGGAACACATCCCCAGGGTAGGCCTCACGACTTGGAGCAAGACGCAGCAGCAATGACATTTGACGGTGGGCTTTAGCTGGCTGGGACAAATCGTTATTGATGATCAAGGTAGACTTGCCCTTGGAACGAAATTACTCGCCCAAGGTATAAAGCCATCAGAGGCAATAGCTGACACAATGATCGAGTAGTTCATGGCCCCGAAATCGGTTAAACGCTTTACAATCTGGGCGACATTCGAAGGCTTCTGACCAGTGGCAACGCAAATGCTGTAAAATTGCTTGCTCTTATCCGTGCCGTCGTTGAAAAGCTCCTGGTTGATGATGGTGTCAGTAGCCAAAGCGGTTTTGCCTGTCTGCCTGACACTGATGATCAATTCACGCTGGCCACGACCGATAGGCACCAAAGAATCGACGGCCTTGATACCAGTTTGCATATGTGTGAATCCTTGATTCCCACATTTAAACGATCCGTGGTGTTGACTGGACCCTTACCATCAATCTTTTTCTTCTTCCTTGAATGGCGGTGAGGCTATGATCAGGATTAAAGGGACCCCTACCATCAATAGTGTTACGCAAAGCATCGCCAACACGACCTAAGAGCTCATCACCATCTGGAACGTGGACAATAGCACCGGCACGCTGGACAATATCGCCCTGCTTGAACAGCTTGTCGGTACCAAATACGACAACACACAGTGTGACGAATCGCTGATTTAGCTTAATTTAATTAAAAAAATTACATGCACAAAATTAAACAAAACCCGGTTTCTCTCAGAGAGTAAACCTCCTACGTAATGACTGTGCAATTTTTTTTGTTGTAGTGCAACAACAAAAAATCATCTCAAACTTCAAATTGTGTATAATTTTTTTTATAAGAGGGTCAATTTGAAGAGCAAGTATTTATATCGTTTTTAATTGGTTCGCGTACATTTTATAGCTTTTTTTTTATTTGTTCTCAATAAGTAAACATTCAATTGATATTAATGTAAGTTTTTCTTAAATAATTAGAGATTTTGTTTAATATAATTGGTAAGTGAAAGTAAAATTTATAAATAAAATATGTGTTTTTTGTATTCATTAGACGAAAAGTATAGTTGTTCAGTGTTGTTCAAGTTAGAGACCATGTCTGTTCTAAAGCCTTGTATATGCACTGCTAAAATGTGTTTCAACTTCTTGCACACAGGTGCGAAACTCATACTAAATTTTTCGTTTTTTAGGATACCCATTGAAATCACGAAAAAGCTAATTTTTTGATGTTTGGATTTCTAAAGTTAAAATCAAGCGCTTAGATGCTGTTTTTGCTTTTGTAATAAGTTACTTTAGCCATATACTGTTTTTTGAGGCTGCAACAAAGTCAATCAAGTTAACCTTAAAAACTTTATGTTTAAGATTTGACGAGATATGGGCCAAAAGTGGTCGGCATAGAGAGCGCTTTGAAAATTCAAATTCTCTGTGGCTAAATGAAAATGTAACATTACCACAACATATCTAAGATGAAATAGCTTCTTCATCTAGAGTAGGAAGACCGAGAAAAAGCTTTGATGAGTGCTGTGAGAAAAGCAAGAAGAGAAAAGTTAAAATCATTTTAAATTCTTTTAGTGCTGAAGAAATTGCAATGGCTCATGAAAAAAAGGCTTAGACAAGACGGAAAAAGAAATACTGCTATTGCAGTAAAAAATTCTCCGAACCGAGGTTTGATTAAAGAAGCTAAGACGAAATGCTACCCAAATGATAAAACTGTGAGCGAAACTTCTGCAGAATGTAGATTGCAAAGTTTAGTAAATCTCAGCGCTGAGCGTTTATGTTTAGCTCAAAAAGACGTTTTAAGTTCCGTTGCTGTTCTAAAAGAACTATCCTTGGTAATAAAATGCGGCTGTGATGGTGCTTAAGAGAAATCATACAAACAACAATTTTCTGCTGGTGATAATTCTCTTTTTTGTATCTTAATGGTTCCCATCCAGATGTATTTCTTTATGGATGAAATTAAGCAAGTACTTTGGCAAAACCCTGCCCCATCATCAATCCGATATTGTCGACCAATAAAATTAAGTTTTGCTAAGGAAACCACAGAACTGATCAAGTCAGAGGTAGAATCAATTCAAGATCAAATTAAAACCAAACCTCCTTAGAATTTAACATTGATAGTTTGCATATCATAATTAAACCGGTCTTTTTGTCAACTCTGATTGACGGAAAAATGTGTACTGCTTTATTATCTACAACATCTTCATCACAAACGTGTTACATTTACCCTCCGAAATGAACAATTAACTAATTTTTCAACTAGGCATGTGAACCAAGAAGCAATGTCCTTTGGATTGAGCCACCTTCACTCATGGATACGATTTATGGAATGCATCCTTCATATAGCGTATAGATTAGATGTCAAGGTGTAGCAGGTAAGAGACCACGGCAGTAAAGAAAGTCAAAGCCAGAAAAAAACTAACCCAAGAAAAATTTAGAAGAGAAACAGGGTTATTGGTAGATATGCCAACTCAACAGTCTGGCAATACTAATGACGGAAACACGGCTAGAAGATCATTTAGAGATGAGGAAAAGACTGCCCAAATTACAGGGATAGATAAAGAAATTATCAAAAAGTTTCATATCATCTTAGAAGCTCTTGGATCTGGGTTCCCAAAAGATGCAGATGCTTTTGACAAGTATGCAAAGGAAACAAGGGAGCTATATCTTAAAAATTATGCCTGGTATTTTATGCCAGTAAGTGTGCATAAGGTTCTGTTTCATGGAAAACAAAAAAATGTCTACTTTTATTCTTCCAATCGGACAACTTTCAGAAGAAGCGCAACAGGCAAGAAACAAGGAAAATAGGAGGTTTAGGGAACTGTTAACTAGAAAAATATCACATGTAGATAGATCAAATCCATTCTTAGCAAGTCTAAGATGCTTTCCGAGAAGAAAGAAAAGTGTCATGGAATATGAAGTCTTGCAACTTTTAGATGTACCAAATAATTAAAAAAAAAATAAAATAAGCTGGTTTGTATGTATTGTATTGTCTTGAAATCTGTAGTCATATGTTAACAAAATTTGTTATATTCTATTCTGTGAACAATTTCAATTAAAAAAACAAAAACAAAAAATCTGAACAAAAACATTTATTTGTGAGCGCTATTAATTTAATTCCGCTAAATCAGCGATTCGTTACACCATCGATACTGGGTTCCAATTTCAAGGCCATACAGAATTCCAACATTTCATCGGTTTGGATGTTGTTCAAGCCACAGACGCGTACTACAAACTGCTAAGCCTGTGGAGAAAGATGACACTGCGGAACAATTCTCCTCTGTGATTGTCCTGCTTTTGCTCGTTTCAGGTGGCAGGTATGCGGTGCGGTAAACCTAAGCTCCTTATCATTGAAGCGCCTGCTCGTCTTTCTTAGGAAAACGAGTAAATTCAAAGAGTAAAAGTGGTGTACTTTCATGGTGGTACAATGGACCAGTAGAAAGCCTCCGACCCCGAAAAAAACCACAAAAAAATGACAAAATGTCTCCGTTCGTCGACGACATTGAATTGCATAAATAGGTATCATCTCGAGACACTTATCTCGACTAAAATTTTTCTCGAAATGTACCCCATTATTCCGAATCTTAAAGCAAGAAAGTCTTCCCTTAACTTATTTAATTTGTTTTGAACTTCTGACTACGGAAAGTCCTTTTTCCAACCCACAAAGCATTCAAATCACCTAAATATGGACAAAAATTACATCAAACTTCTTGTCCACTAAAAGATCTTTCCAGTTTTAGTATACTTCACTCGGCCACAAACTCTTATTCAACACAACTTTGGCCGGTTGGCAGACGTCTACCACCACACCATGTGATGTACAACCTGGAGCCACCTGTCGACCAGATAAAGAAGAAAAAAAAACCCGCGCACACTAAACGAGATGTCATTCAGATTAATAAAGCGACGTCGACCGATTTGTGTAGATGGATGTCCAGTTAGAAGACTCTCAATCATTTGAAATGGATGTCAATTGCATCGAAATGTCTCCTGCGCCTACTTCAGCTCAACAACAACCAACCAACCAGCAAAGTGAAAAGTTGAAATCCTATTTGGAATTGTATTATGTCACATGCAACCATCAAAACATAATGTTACGCAAGCACGCAGTCACGTATCAGAATGTTTTTGACAAAAGACAATATAACTGCTGATGTTATGCAATAGAATTCTTTTGGCCCAATAGATTCGAATATGTGACCAAAATAATATCCAAACGAAAGAGAGAGTGTGAGGGTGAAATTCATCGAACACATCAAAAGTCCATTAGTACCCGATTTGCACCACCCCAACTACCTTGCCCTCTAAAATAGGCAGAGAGTGATAAAAAAAAAAACAACTCGGTGCGCATTTTTTATCAACGTCACGTTCCATCGTGGTATACACACACAGCGGACGACGAACATACTTCCCGTTTCGATTGCCATTTGGCCATAACTTGAACTCGGAACTAGCAGTCACTTTATTTGATAATCAATATCACGGCTATGGTCAGTATGGTTGACGAATGCCCGCCGACAGTTCGAAGAAGAATTGCTTGTCCATGTCATCGTTTTTGGGGCGGGAGATGTTTCAAGCCTGTTGTCGATGTGTTAGCTGTAAAATAAATTGCCTCACGTATCGATTACTTTCGTTACAATGATTTAGCTTTTGACATGATTATTATTGATAGCCTTAATTTGAGGTGGTAACGGAAACAGATATGCTGTAAAATGCTTGTTGTCCTTTAATGGACATGCAGTGCCTGGTTCTTGAAATCTATCTAGGAAATTGAAATCTTTTAATTGACATATCTTCTCATGAAATCTTGCCGTCGTTGAACGTCTATTTCCTGCAAAAATATTGTGAAAGGCCCACTTTTCTACTAACATCCTATTTCTTTCAGGTATTTTGTGTCAACAGTTCTCCAGTTTCAAATCTATCGCGCAACATGTAAGGCTTCAAAGCAATACGACCCGTCGGACCCAAATAAACCACTGCACAAGTGCGACATCTATCGGCAGCCGGAAGCAGGAAATTTACTAAAGTAAGTATAAGCCCCAAATAAAAGCCCAACAAACTGACTTATTTCTTATTGTAGACGCCTTATGGAAAAAGGATCATCTCAACCCTGGCAAGAGGTGCTCGACGAAGTACTGGGAGAAGGTCGTCTAGACGGTTCGGCTCTCCGCGAATACTTTGAGCCCTTAACTGAGTGGCTTCGTCTTGAGAACATACGCAATCAGGAGTACGTCGGTTGGAGTTACGACGGCGACTACTGCAAACGTAGCACCGAAACGGCAAATTTGCAAGTCTTTGGAGGGTTTTACAACTCCATCCCCAGAACTGACCTATCTGGATATCTTTTAATTTTAAGTTTATTTCTAAGATACTTTTAATAAACTAAGCAAAACAAAATCGAACATCATATCTATTCGTGAACTAAATCAAACTGAGTCGATGTTCATTGTGTACAACGAAGCGACGCGGCGGCCTCTCGCGTTGATCAGATCAACGGAATCAACAAGTGGCTTGGAGCTGGAGGGTGGTACACTGACATAAACGAATTAATTCCATTTAATTCAATTTGAATACGACATACGAGTATAAGTATGTAACTGGGTCTTGCTGAGACATAAATAAAGAAAACTCCCTACCAGTTTGTTGGTTTGGTAATTTTTCATTCAGAAAGTGTTTCTTAGATGGAATACCCCCCTTTGACTATGAGAACAATATGTGAACGAGGTTTAAATATTTCATCACGAGAGTTAGTTGTGCTGAGCAGCGGGACAACAGCAACAAAATTTCGTACGTGAAAGTGAATTGTAAATGAACTTGAGGAGACTCTGCGAGCAGTGTAGTGCGTTTTATTGGGGGCCAAAAGCAAGAGAGTTTTGAATGAGGACGTGACGACTGAAAATAAGTGAGTCATGGTATATCGGATTACCATTAAACAAATACCGTTCATAAAAATTAAAAGAATAACAAGTTCCAAAGATTAATCGAATAAGAAGTTCCAAAGATCCGAGGAAGCGTTCACGTCAAAAAAGTTACCTGGAAGAAAATGGAGGCTCAGTTGGTACTGTCGTGTTCAAAGTAGAGAACCTTCGAACCCTGCCATCAATATCAATCAACGTTCCGCAAACAAACGCTAAATAGAGACAAACCTAAAAACTTTTGAATCAACACCAGCATTTGATTGGCCTCAGCGACGAAGTGATTAAAAATCGGGAGGCCTGCCATTATTTTCTGCGGTTCAAACCGGCGAACCCCACAGACGGCCCAGCAGGGATGCAGTTAAGTTGGAGGGTTATGATCCCTTCAATCCTGATCATAGCCTCATCGTCATTACGGGGGAAGAAGACAAGCCGATGCACGCATCGATGGCGAGCCACAAGGTTCAATCTCGACTATTCTTATACTCGCATTACAGTTTCGGAATTCCCCCATCAATATATAACTCCTTTCCTTTTTATTTTGTGTATCTGCTCCCAATTCCATCCAACTTTTTCGATGTCAAAGCTCGCTATACGAAGTCCTCCACAAGCCGCCTGTAATAATTTGCAAGACGAGCTGTGTAGAGCCATGACTTGTCTTAAATATTCGCTATGTCGCTGCATCAATCATACGATTATTGATTTCATTGGTAGCTATGGCCTCCCGAGAAAGAGTCGGCCAACTTAAGTCTGGCAGTAAAAAGGTCTAGCAGTCAACAAGTACGGGCGGATGGATGGATAGAACTTTGAGGTATAGGGAAGAGTTTTATCTACTTGGGATCTACCGGTAGCCCTGAAAACGACACCAGCTCAGAGATTAAGCCAAGGAATACCATTGCTTGTAGCTACGCCTTCGCAAAATAATAGAGTACCGGATGACTTGTAAAAACAACAAAGAATGATGAAGTTGATGCAAACTTGAGATAAATAGGCAAACACATTTTTTCATAGCCCTCCCACTTCACTGCATCCAATGGTAGATCGGTAGGCCTTCAAAAAGTGTCAATAGACCTTTCAGTTTGGGATCACTTTTTAAGACCTGCTTCTGTTCCGCGATTGTATAGGACCGTTGGGTAATATTGCCTTTTTGACGAGGTTTGTCGGATCTCTCCTTTAAACATGACAATACCAACTGAGCCTGTCGCGTTTTTTTTTTGTTAGAGGGGTCTCTTCTTTCTAGGGTTCTTGGCTTTGAAGCTTCAACCTTTTGCTCGGTCAAGCCTTGTTTATCCCGCTGCAATGCGAAGCATCTTCATCGCAACTGCCGTTAACTTCATCGCATTCTTTGTGTACTCTAATGTGTCATTCGTACGTAATGGGTCATTCGTACGTATTGGGTCATTCGATGATCCTACGGAAATACTTTGCCATGTAGCAACTACGGACTACATCACGCCATACTTAGACTTCACAAGACCTTTCTCGAGTGCCTATCCCAGCAGGGAAGAATGAAGAAGCGGACTCGTCTCCGACACGCAAGCCATAGCCGTATTTACGGACGGCTCAAAAATGGCAACGGGGTGGGGTCAGGCGTCTTTTCCGCACCACTGGGTATATCAAAATCGGTACGCCTACAAGACCAGAGCAGCGTCTTCCAAGTAGAGGTCCTGGCAGTGACAATAGCAGCCCGTGAGTCTGTGGTAAGGGCAATACCACCCGATGGTATTACCTTCTATATGGACAGCCAGGCAGCATTAAAAGCCTTAACTGCAGCAGAAATAAAATCAAAGCTTGTGAAATGCTGCCGCGAAGAAGTTAAGGTTCTTGGTACCCAGCATAAGGTATCGTTCTGCTGGGTCCCGGGACATGCAGGCATTCCGGGCAACGAGAAAGCGGACGAATACTGCCCACTTCCTGTGTCACTGCCCGGGTCTCCAACACATCAGATACATATTCCTGGGGAGGCATTTCTTCCACGACCTAGATGAGCTCTCCAGCACACCGATAGACAGAATAATGAACTTCACCAAATCCACAGGATGATTTCTATCGAACAGCACAGTGAGTAATTAATATCAGCTGTTTATAGACAGGGTTAAGAATGAGTGAGGGACAACCCTCCTCCCCCGATGGGCATCACAATGGGTCGGTATTGACCTGAGTGTGGCACTATGCCAGCCCACCTACCTAACCTAACCTTGTGTACTCTGTGTTGGTAGATAAATAGAGAATAATGGTCTAAACTAGAGGGCCTTAAAGACCCAGATTCGATACGACAATTAATTTCGAACTTTCGTTTCAAGGAAGAGGAGTGTTTGATCTGAACTACTTAAAGTAGCGAACCCTATATCGCAGACATTGCAGTATCTCAGAAAGAGACCATACAGTGCCTCAAACCTAGCTTCTCCAACCATTTGATTGTGCGAGGTGGGGAAGGGACCTACAATTTTAAGCACATACAGGGCCTCAAACCTAGCTTCTCCAACCATTTGATTGTGCGAGCCGAATCCGAACGGGAAATCCG
Organism: Portevinia maculata; assembly: GCA_949715645.1. Lineage (NCBI taxonomy): Eukaryota > Metazoa > Arthropoda > Insecta > Diptera > Syrphidae > Portevinia > Portevinia maculata. The sequence continues at coordinate 3,390,803 of OX454528.1, read as the reverse complement.
AGAAGGTTCTCCCAATTGATATTCTTGGTCGGACGTTCGCCAGCGAAAAACAAAGAGAAACTTTTAAAGTCAACCAGGCCCCCTTTAAACCCCTGCTGAACAACGCCACTGCACGCACAGTCACATAGTGAGGGTCAATCGACTGCTTACATGCCCCAGTCAATTACCAGATACAGAACGCGGCAATGCTGCGTATATACTCCACAGCAAATGCGAGGGCATTTCAACGAAACAAAACATCAGCTTGATCGTTTAACAACAACAAACAACTTGGGGTAAGGTCTTCCCACTAAGGACATCGTCATTGCAAATGAGTCTCCAACTAAAAGTCAGACAGACACAAAAACAACAAACAAACGGACAATAATATAAATTGTCATCCAAATGAGTTAGAGTAAGACACACACAAACAACATGCTATTTGTTATGTTAACTAATTTGTATCTGGGGAGTTTTCGGGGGAGAGTTTTAGAACCGTTCAGTTATCGCTGTTCCGCCTTACCGATCAAACTCGAGAACTCGCTTGGAAAATAATAACTGCACCTTCATAGTTAAAAAAAAAGTAACTTATATTTTCCGCAGGGAAGATACTTTAACAAAATAATGTTGCACATACGTTTAGCAATGTTGATACTGGTGTCCGGTGTTGCGCATCACATCACCTGCGTCGAGACGAATAGTGTTAACGCGAAAAATGTGAACGCCACAACCCCTAGCTCAGTGAACGCAATAAATACCACTTTGACAGTCGCCAATCATATCTGCACGCGTGAAGAAAAATACATCGAACAGATACAAACACCATCGATGCAGCAAGTTCGAGTCCGCACATCGAATTGGTGTCTTGAATTTCCGCCAAGGTGCTCGAATTATAAAACTGAATTTCGGGAAGTCATCAAGTTAGAGGTAAGTTATGTGAGAGGCGATACCGATCGATCGCTTGTATCTCTATCTGGCATCGATTTGTATCTGTTAATGTGTGGATGTACTTTCGACTTTGTTGTGGAAAATCAGTGAGCTGATGTTGATTAAGTAGAATGACGGCGTGCATTGCATGAAACGAGTTCGATTATCCTTTATAGATTTATGGGTTTACCTGTGGTCAACTGGAAGGCCACAATATTTTTGCAATAACTGAAGATTAAAGCGGGGAAAAGTGGTGTTTAAAAGTGGTGATTACAGAGTAATGTGTGGTATTTTAAGTACGTGCGTTATTGCATCGCAAAAAAACAACTTTCCAGCATTGGCTTTTGGTATTTTCAATTAAATATCCAAATTGAGTGGGAAAAAAACCACCATCATATGGCGCCGAACGTGTTAAACCTCTACTAAAAAAACGCCTCACACCGAGACAATGAGGTGCCCGGAATAGCTTCATATGATGTGTTTACTATTTGCACTTTCTTTTATTACCCGGGTGCTTCGTTACTCACATAACGGTTTAAGATTATCGGAATCGGTAGGAAACAAGAGTCGATTAGTGTTAATTTTAACCGAGGCATATTGTGCCAAAAGATCTATCCCCTTATAAAGTACTTAAGGGCAGTCAATCGAGTATTTTGATATGTTTAGGTTACGTCAGGTTTATCTGTTGGCGAAACAAGAGAAACTTGCACCCGTCACACTTAGGTCATTGGACCCATTATGATGCTCTAGGAGTTATGACTCCAATATTGTAGAAGTTAATAATAGAAATATCTTTGGATTTCGGCGCCATTGCGAGGCATTTATGTTCGTCGTTGACATCAGACTTGCCAAAGAGTTCTTCTCAATGCTGTAGGAAATTTCATCCGAGGATTGAATTACTTATATGGCAGAGTGCTGAACGGTGATGGAGGATTTGTGGGCTGTGCTCATGCACATCCTCTGAACAGCTCCTTTATGCTGAGTTTTTTTTTTTTGCAGAATAATTCAGCATGATATGTCCGGTATTAAAAAGCACAATTGTTTGGTTTGTTGTAGAGTGGCCACATTTTCATGGTTATTAAACAGCGACCGAGGGCACTCCATCTTTCATTTCCTTCTATTTTGTTCCTTATTACGAATCTTTATTAAAGTGACTGCTAGTTTACTTCAAGGGATGATCTCCTTCTTACCAGCGATCCCCCAGTGCCCAGCAGACACTTACGTTGCATGGCAATGGCAAGACGTCGTTTACCCCGAAAGTGACTTCCCAGCTTTGTTTATATTTCTATGCCAGTAGGCGACACTTTCCGTCGTCTAGTAGACCAAATTGAAATACGAAATAAAATTTGAGGGTAAGAAAGCAAACATCCCTTTTTTTATCAGCAAACATTTTTTAGGTTTCTCAATATGCAGTCGCAATTATTTTCAACTACCTGACCCATGCTCGCCTTGCTTCGGCAGTCTGCCACTTCTCAAATTTAAAACAAAATACTTGCTGATAAGAACTGATAAAGAAAACGTCGCGAGTGTCCCTTGTTATTATATGGATATACTCTCAGTGTGACGCCCTCTCAATCTCAATTACATTTCATACCCTATCTTTCTCAATCTCATGCGCCACAAAAAAAAAACAACACAAACTACAAAAGGTGCATAAAAAAAGAAAGAAAAAGCACACAGCAGAAAAGGTACAGAGAGAGAGAGAGAAACAGATTTGTGCCGCGCACACACACAAATTTGCCTCCACTCAACGCTGGGAAAATCCAACAATCTACTCGTAGCTTCAATCGAACATTTTACTTTTTTTGAATTGTATAAAATTTATAGTTTAAAGCTTATTGTTCAACTTCAGGATAACCTACAAAGATGATTTATATCTTAAAATCTTTGTACATAATTGAACTTTATATTAAAAAAAATCATATTTCATTTGGATGAGTCATTCCAAAGCTAGGAGCTAGAAAGCATTCGAGAGTTACAACTTGTCTTAGATATCAGCTTAGATCTCCGCTTCTGGGCAGCGGATGAGGCATTTTCCCCCGGTAAAAAGTAGCCTATGTCCATTCTCAGGCTCTAGACTATCTGTGTACCAAATTTCATTTAAATCGGTTCAGTAGTTTTGGCGTTAAAGCGAGACAGACAGACAGACAGATAGACAGACAGAGTTACATTCGCATTTATAATATTAGTATGGATAGTATGGATAACTGCACGACGACGATACGATACTCTGGCACTTTCCTACTTAACGGGCTTCCGACCCTTGGAGAGTCTCTGCCTGAAAGACTGCAGCCTTCCATCGTCCTCTATCCAAGGCATGCTGACATTCGCGATGGCTTGGTCTTTGAAACGGAGGTTCGGTCTAACTTCGCGTCTTGAACCTGGGAGCAAGAAGTCGAAGATCCTCTTCGCTGGAGCATTATTGTCCATGTGGCGGAGCCAATGAAGTTGATTTGTTTTAGCTTTTCGGTCCACATCTACATCTTCGTACAGCTCAAAGAGTTGGCGGATAAATCTCCTCCTCCATTCGACATCCTCGCACACAGGACCAAATATCCGGCGGAGTATTTTTCTTTCGACAACCCGCATTATTAGCTCTCCTTTCCTGCTTTTCGTTCAGCACTCGTAGTCATAAAGCACAACTGGCAGTATCAGTATTTTATAGAGTTTACAGTTGGTCCTGCGGGTTAAGAGTTTTGACCTCATTTGTTTAGAGAAACTGAAGTAGCAGCGGTTTCCGAGGCTAATATCCACTAAGGTGTCTTTCTTTTGGAGTTGATGTTTACTCCAAGCTAGATGAAGTCCTTAACTCCCTCATGCTAGCACTGGGCACTACTCCCTCCGCTGTAATGCACACTCTTTTTCACCTGACATCTTTGATAAACAAACGGCTGCTAGTGTGGCTGTCCGCCTCCAAAGCAACTTTCTAGTGGACCGAGAAGGAAATCGCTCTATTCTAAATTTCAGAATCCTCCCTGGCTAAATAGACTTCACAAAACTTCCAAGTAACCATCGCCCCGGATCGTTCTGAGAGGAACGCCCCTTGTCGAAGATAAATCGATCCACTTTTACACTGATGGATCCAAAACAGACGATGGGGTTGGTGGAGGTGTCTTCTCTAACAGGTTGAACCTCGTCTCCCTAATCACTGCAGCTTGTTTCAGTCGGAAATTATGGCGATTAAAGAAGTCTTATCGTGGCTGAAGAGTATTACGTATTACGTTGTATTTCCTTAGGACATCTTCTCAGATAGTAAAGCTTCTGCAGAAGCTGCATGAAGGAAGAGGAGCAGGAGACTATACCTCACCTTCTTTGTACATGTCCTTCTCTCCCCCATAAGGGAAATCTCTATCTAGGAGTCTTCTTGCTTAATGATCTTATTGACTTAGCTAACACAGATGTTAGAAGTCTATCGCGCTTCATTAGAAGCTCTAAATGGTTTTACGGGTAGAGGGGAAACTCCCTAGATTCACGTGGTATCACAAGAGACCTCACATTGGTCTTAGTGTGTCAGCTGTACCTCAACCTAACCTAACCTACCCATATTCGGCCATCGCCCAGGTAGGATCTCGAAATTTGCTGGTCTTTTCTAGGATTTGCCTAAGTGTGCAGATTTGGTCTACTGTTGCTCTGCCGGGCCGAAAACCACGCATGTACTTGCGAATTAATGTTTTGAAGAACGGCTTCTGTCGTTCACACAGACAGGTTAGGTTAGGTTATAGTGGAGTCGGCAGAAGCCGACACACATAGACTAATAAAAGGTGCATTGTGGTACAACAAGTATCCATCTTCTTCCAACCAGTTGCAGCTTTTAATAAAGCTTGAAAGATTCTTACAGCCATATTAATAGAAAAACACTATCTGCTCCTTAACACACGAGTTAGCTGGCACACGGATAGCGAACTTGTCCATAGGATAACTTTTCTGATTAATAAAAATATTTGTCCCTTGTGTTAGCTGTTTGCTCTTTATCACCTACAATACGGCAGCACTTCACCAATAATACGGCAACACTTAACCAAATTATATTCAAAAATCGAGTGTATCTGTCATAATTTCATCAGTTGACACTCATTTCTGTGTATTCCATTCCAATACGATGGGACTACTATGGAGTCAACGCATTATGAAAGAGTAATATGCCCAAATGGGTGACAGTGTTCTCTCTCATCCTCTCAATGTTTCTACACATACATGCGCTTCCTCTCAATTTGTCAGTGAAAGCTAACACACGTTTATTAATCAAAATTAAGAGTTAACACGTGTGCTAGTGCTAACTCGCCGCTATCCGTTGTTTATTAATACGGGGGTTAATGTTTATGAGTTCAGTGAGATCATTATAAAAGAACGAAGGTTTAGCCCTTGCCAGAGAGCAGATCATGTGCAGAGAAGATTGAGAATAGTCTCTTCCTCCTCCTCATCCAAGCAGCTTCTGCAGAAGACATTTGTATAGACGCCAAGCCTTATTGCACACTTTCCTGTGAAACAGCGTCCGGTGATCACACCAATTTAAGCACCCATGCGCAGTCTGTTCAGAGAGATTAAACACTTAGAGCGTTTCAGATCCAGCTTTGGGCAAATCTGTTTTGTCGCCAGTTGTCCACCTAAGGTTAGTTCTCTCGATGGCCTCCCTCATAAACATGAGTTTGAATGTAGCTGTTGGAATGCCTAAGGGAACTTTATCAGGTAGAAGGGGCAGTATGGTTCCTTTTTTTGCGAGTTTACCAGCCCTACAGTTCTTTGGCATATCTCTGTGTCGCGGCACCTAGCACAGGTGGATTTTGAACTGCTCCGCCTTTCACATAGTACGTTGGATAGAATCTTTTGTGCCAAATTTAGCAGGGATATAAATCGATTCCCTATAAGTTGACACAAAATCAGGTTTTTCGTTCTTTAAGAGAGCTACTCTCTTGTCGGTCGATTGCAAGATGTGAGAAGGCTTAACAAAAAAGTTCTAGAATTCTATTCTGGAACTTTGTAATCAAATGCCCCAGTTTAGCCCAAAAATGAAATCAAGCTTGCTATGCCACGAGAACTTATAAAGACACGTTAACCCCTTCCTTTTCCATTAAAACCCCAAACAACATAAACCAACATAATGTCTATAAATAAAAACTTTTTAGGGCGAACAATCAAAAGCTCCTGAAGCAACGCCGAACCATTGCACACACAAGCCACCGACTAAATTGAAATTGTCACTAATTAGCCTACGATAGTCATAACGAAATTTTGTTCCCAGGCGGCGGCGATTGGAAATCCATCCAGCTCAGCCACCGCCCCACAAAATATGCACAGTTACACAACGTGATGTGTACCATGCCACCGCATACCGTGCAGATTTCCTCATCTTCACCGATAGACAAATTTGATACCATGTCTAGATCATAAAAGGCTTCCTGAAATTGGAAGCTGCATTTTAATAAGATATGTAGCAAAGTTTCTTCACCAGCACCGACCCAGAGTTGCGCAGCACCAACCCAGAGTTGCGCAGCACCAACGCCTCCAGTTGCAACTTGCAACTAATGTCGATCCAATTTTCATTTCATTTTACTTTCATTTCGCTCCAAGACAGTTAAATCATCTCATAAAGCCAGCAGCTGGGCGGGTGGGTGTGGGAGAGGCGGTTTGTTTGTGTTGCTTATCAATTCACGCAGAATCTGGTTTTCTATTGGGTGCATGACGCGTGCGTCGGTCGGGCTGGTGAATGACTGAGTTAGTCATTGATGTTGTGCAGTGGCTTTGGCAACAGTTTTAATTAAACTCAAAGCTATTGCAGTTCTATTAATAATCGCATCTCGCTTCAAAATGGTCAAGAGATAGAGATTGTCGATGCAATTTTAAGTCGCTGCAAGTGGCATTTTTGTAAGCTTTTAGCGCGCGTTCTAAGCGTCGATCTGAAACCAATTTATCACTCCGGCTTTGAGATCAATTATATAAAATGAATTTTGATCAATGCAAAGAAGGAAATAACGCGTGAGTAAACAAAGTAAAATGGACTGGTACAATTATAAACAAGTTTGAAGCTAGTCGGGTTTACGCGCGTGCAGGTATGTTTTTATAGCTCCTAAGCAGCGCGAGGTGAGCAAACATGTTCAGTGCTCAAAATGTGTTTGCATCGGCTGAAATGTGCTACATAAGCAAACATGTGATAAGAAGGCAATTGTTGGGATTGTATATTAGTCAACGGTGCTCCCGTATAGGGACGGGCTTTTCGTAAAAGGCGAGTAAGGAGAGAACTCACATCTAGGCACTTTTAGCATTTAGGTGAGCTTAGAGGCACATTTAACATCTTGAGACTCTCTAACGAGTGTGGATGCTAATCGAGGGGTTAACCGATCACGGTTGTTCATAACGGGCAACGAAACAATAATCAGTTACAGGAACATGCACCTGTCGAAAACGGACAAATGAGGCAGCGTTGAACATTGATCCTAGGAGAGGCAACACCGCCTCCTCCTGACAGAAATTTGTATGGCCGTGGGGACGAACAGAACTAAGCAAACAAAAGTATCTGCGAGAATCAAATAGTACAATCTGGACGAAGAGAAAGGCGAGTATTTATTGCAAAAAGTTGAGGATGCAGAGTGCAGAGCAGAGTATATGTTGAATTCCTTAACACTACCTTGCTCGGATAAAGCCAAATCACTAACAAGGGCTTCAAAAGGACACTATCAATACGGCATAGAAACATGGTGGTGAACAGATGAAGCTAAAGCAGGGATAAGTGACAAGAAATCGGCATTCAAAGCTTGGTCAAAGCGCTACACTAATAATGGAGATGAAAAACATCGCCTCGAATTCGAATACAGACTTTGCAAGAGGCTCCCGAAGAGAAGGTGTTTAAATTCAAGCAAAGTGTATGGAGGGCCTGTATCGGAGTTAGAACAAATTTCTTCTTCGGCAGGGTATCCACAAACTCCTCCAGAGAGGAACAACTAGAGACGGAAAAATACCCGGGAAATCCGTTCCCCAAAGTTCATCAACAATGCTTAAAGGCTGCTTCTTGTGAATGACGAAAAAAAACTACACAGCAACAGTATTCAAAGGACTTTAAAATAAATTTTCCAAGAGCCGTTCCTAATAATGAAGTATAAGACGAAAATAATGTCGAAGAAGTTAGGAAGACTCCAAAAAGCGAAAAGCCGTTGAGCCGGACGAGATACCCTCTGAGTTCTGAATAAAGATGGTAGACTTCGGGTGCGAATGGCTCATGATTCTCATCTCCAAACTGCTAAGAGGCGATCCTAACCAGTGGAGGGAAAGTCTTCTTCTTCTTTTGTACAAAGGAAACTGCGGTACACGAGCCTTTGACAATTATCGTTTAATAAAGCTGATGTCACACACAATGAAGATCGTTGAGCGGGTATTAGATAGCCGAAGGCGGACAATAATACGGCTATATAAAGACCAGTGCGGGATTGTCGCAGGTAAATCAACCACAAAAAGGATCATGATGGAAAAACATCGTGATTCCTTAAAGGATTTGCATATGCTGTTGTTTGATTTGGAAAAGGCCTTTGAGACTAATACAACGATGGGTTCCAGAAACCTACGTACAGATGATCACGGACATGTATGAGGGAATGAAGACAAGAGTAAGATGCCCAGCTGGCGTCACCGAGGAGTTCGCAATAAAAGTCGGAGTACAGCAGGGAGGCGTCTTAGGTCCCTTGATATTTATTACAGTCCTTCATTATCTCCTTGAAGGAAAAGTGACGGACTCCAAAGCGCATCAGTTGTTCTTTGCTGACGATGGAGCCATAATTAGCGAGCAGCAAATGTCGCTGCAACGAGAACTTGATGTTTGGGTGGAATTTTTTAAAGGCGAATGGGCATCGTATTAGTCCGAAGAAAACAGAATACTTGTACTACCCGTTCTCCGATCCACTTCGAGCTATTCCAGACATTGAGTTGAATAGGATTCCCAAATATGAAAAGTTTAAATATTTGGGATCTATGATTAATAGCGAAGCAAGCTGTGATGACGACATTAAGCATCGCATAAGTGTAGGATGGATTAAACGTTGGGAAAATTCTGCGACCGAAAAATGCCCCTAAGCTGAAAGGAAGGCTCTAAACCGCAGTTGTGCGCCCGGCGCTCACATACAGTTCACAATTGGACAGCGTACAAAAAGTATGATGGCAAATCAACGGCAGCTGGGGTGAAGATGCTTCGCATGACAGCACGAGTAACAAAGATTGATCGAAAAAGAAGTTCCAAGATCCGAGGAAGCCTTCACGTCAAAGAACCTATTTCGAAGAAAACGGAGCGCGACCGGCTCTGTTGGTACTGTCGTGTTCAAAGGAGAGATACTACAAACCCTGCCAAAAAGGCAATGTGAATCAATGTTCCAATACAAATGCGAAAGAGAGGCAGTCCTAAAAACGCCTAGGTCACACAAATGCAGCAACACCAGCATGTGATCGGCTTCAGCTACTAAGTGATTCAAAATCGAGAGGCCTGCCGCTATTTGCTGAGGTCGAACCAGTATGGATGCAGTTAAGTGGGTGGGTTATGATCCCTTTAATCCTAATGACGATGTACCCAAAATAGCTTCCCTTCATTAGCTAGAGTTTTGAGTTGGAAAGCTAAACAGTCAGTTGCAGTTCGTCTTAGTTGAAAAAGGCTTAAGAACAAGCTTCGTTGAAACGGATGTTTGAGTCTAAGAAAACGTTGCAACATGTTTTCACTGTCCCACGCTTTGTGGACGTCTGACGAAACTATGCCTGTAGCCCTGGATTAATAATGTCTTTTTCTTACTCTGCCTTTACGGCGAAGCTATGATCAGGATTAAATTGATCATAGCCCTCCCACTCCCACTAGTATGCGTGTGGTTCTCGGCGGTTTGACTTTTATAAATATTGACAGTCTTCCCGATTTCGGATCACTTCCTGGATTAGGCGCCTACATAGTTCAACCCCAATGACATCCAACAATTGGCAGCGCCCCACCACTTGCAAAGACTGACATGGGAAGCTCCTAAAATTGGCCAGTTTAAATAGGCATAAAATTGTTGGTCCTTCTGACAAGTTCCCGAGAAGTGGGTAATCCTAGGACAATGAAAAACCTTTGGGTTTTCCGGGGATTGTAACCCCTCACTTAGTAGACCACCCCATCAATCAATAAAGACAGAAGCATAAAAAGTTCAATATAATGTAGCTCAATTTCAAGCAAACCAGTTTATGCATGTTTATAAATGAATAGAATATATTTGTTGTTTTTTTAAATGAAACTCACCAATTCAATTGCTTGTTGCTTGTTTTTAATCTTCAATAAATTTGTAGCAGGTACTCACACAGATCACTCACTTTCACACAATTAAATTTTTAACACTTTTTCCAATGATTTTCCAAATAAGTAAACAGAAAACGGGCCATTTTTCAACACATTTAAATTGCAATGATTTTATTAATTTTCTCACAACGGGCGAACCGAGAACATCCTACTTTTAACACATTTAAATATATTCACAATATTAATTTATTCTTGCAATTGACAATAAAAAGACACTTTCAAAATAATTTCGATTATTTACGAATTTAAACAAGATAATTCTTGTCGCTACCCGTCGGATTTTGTTCACTTTACACGCTTTTACAAATTGAAACTTAAACCTTGAAAAAAAAACATGGCGGCTTGGTTTGATTTGGGAAAGAATATAGGAGAATATAGTTACCGAGCGACAGAGCGACCGAGAGAAAACAAACTCCAAACTTCACTGACAAAAAAGTAGGAACTGACTGAGGATATTTATAGGAGACATTTTTTCACTTATCGTTTTACAACCCGCAGTTAATTCGATGAGTTTAGAGTTTAAAAAGATCAGATTTATATCGGTTTTCCCGTGAACCGTTAATATTTTTCTACTGCGAAAAGGAGTCCGTGTCAATGACCTCATGCCAAAATTCGGAAATATTAACTGAAAACTGAAGGCAGTTGCAGTTGCATCTGTTTCTTTGTTCATTTGTAAACTGCAATAATTGGCACTTGATTGCACATACTCACAGTGTTGCCAGAACTTTGAACAGAAAAATGGTAATTCGATGACGCATACATTATGTATGTAAAATTATCTGCGCGATGGGATCGCAACTGGAATTCCTGGTGGAAAAGAGGAGGGATTTTTTTATGAAGCATTAACCCCGTATATATGACCGAATCGAAATGAGAATTGTGTTTCTGCTCTTTCAGAATTGAGAAATTGAATTCATATAGGATTGAGTTTGACATAAGCCGTGTTTCTTTGCACGCGGTTCTAGGGATGGCATCAGAAAACGACTATCGCCGCTTGCACTAGTCAGCAAGATAGCATTTTTCTTCAATCTGACATTAATAGCTTCGCCAATTGGTGTGATAAAAACGGTTTATCCCTGAACCCTACTAAATGTCAACACATGACATTCTCTAGAAAGAATATACCGTCCACCTTTCAATATTCTTTGTCTCAACATATTCTTTGTAATGTTGACAATTTTAAGGATCTTGGGGTTTATTTCGATCCCAAACTGGTTTTTGCCAAGCATATCTATTTTATTGTTAATAAATCTAATTCTATGCTGGGCTTCGTAAAATGGTGGGCGAAAGAATTTAATGACCCATACGTTACTACTCGTATGTCATTGTACAATTGTTTTGTCCGTCCGATTCTAGAGTATGCTTCACAAGTTTGGACGCCGTTCCACAACATCCATTCAAATCGAATAGAGGCCATTCAACGTAAATTTATTCGATTTGCACTTAGAGGACTTCCATGGGATGATCCTTTTAATCTACAGTCAGCGTATTAAGCTTCTTCAAATGTTACCCCTTTCTCAACGAAGGCTTAATAGCGATATAATTTTTTTACAGCAGCTTATATCCGGTCAAATAGATGCACCTGACTTGCTGTCATCTATTGGCTTTAATTTTCGGTGTGGTGCCCATAATTTACGTAGTGTTGATTTATTGTTTAGCCCCCATCATAGAACGAATTATGGGAGGCATAAGCCTATTAGTCGCATGAGTAGAATCTATAATATAAATGATCATGTGATTGACTTGCATGTTAGTAAAATTAAGCTGAAAAATATTTTGCGCAATAATACCTTAATGTCTTAATTTATTTGCATGATTTGTGTTTATGTTAGTATTTTATATTTTATAGGTACATAATTGTTGTATTTTTATTGTTGTTATTGTTGTTATTGTTTTGTCCTTACTAACACCAGCACTAAATGATGATCCTGTGGGAGCACTTTTAGTGCCGGCAAATTTCTGCTCGTGATAGCTGCTTGCTTTAAGCACTCCACGACACAGAACTGATAGTGTATTTAAGAATTCATCAAAAAAAACTTGGCAGCACACATGCACCTATGACATGCACCGTGACACAGCTGTAAGTTGTAGTTAAGAAATTTGTATTGAAAATCCTGAAATTGAAAAATATTTACTTCCGCCAATTGAAATTGATGCCAAGCATATTCCAAAATTATGAAAAACAATTTCACATTAACAGATTTGCTAAATTCAATTACCTTTATAATGAAGTTTGAAAAAAAATAATAATAAAATCACGAACAAAATATTCGGCAGGATGTGTTAGTGGTCGGAGGGATGTTAAACTTTGACATTTCCTGAAAAATACATCGCATCGGTTCATCAGAAACGAAGAAAATGGGTTTTGGAAACACTGTTTATCCCCGCTAACTGACTTAAGTTAGCGTATATAGGATAAGTTGTTGTTGTATTTTACATGCAAATTTCAAATTATCCCTATATCCGCGTGCAAAGAAACACGGCTATAGTACGCTTTCGCGACATTTCTTTCAATATGCTTTCTTTAGGCTTCGAAAAGAATCGCTTTGAAATCAGTGTTTGTCATTTCATATAATTTGTACTAACTAATTCTACAAAGTTGCCTAAAGTTGTGAAGAGTAAGCGAATGTTTACTGTATTCCTCGTCAGCGCTTATTTTTTGTACCGCTGGACAGGTACAGGTATAGCAACGAATGCAGTGACAATGAGTAAGCTTACTGTTCATAATGTAAGGAAGCTCTTTTGCAGCACTTTTTTAAACAATATGCAACGAAGGTAGAACTAATGCTGAAGTATATATATATATAGGTTTATTCAGTTGAATTGTTTTAAAGACGATTTTTAAACGAGAAGATGTTGTTGTCGAGATGAACTAAAGAACATGACAGTTGAACAAAAATAAAACAACGAAGTGGCATAACTGCCACTTCACGTTTTATGCGTGCACCCGAGTTTAAAAATAAAAAACGCTGAATGGCACAAAAAATGTTTGCCTATTACACTAATTGGCAAGTTCCACATATTTTCAGCTTGCCGATTGAACTGTTTTGTTGAAGTTTGACAGACAAAACAAACGTACAGGATTTTGCCACATCATAATTTCATAGTAGCTTTAATAAGTTTCTCTTAGCTTTGGAGTCATGTTTTATATTTTGACAAGATTTTGTATAAATCAAAAAAAAATTTAAGTGTCAAATTTACAAATTTACAAATAAGAATTTGTTGCTACTCTTCAGTGGCAACACCGATTGGATCGTCACACTGTCTGACTCCAATTTATGTTTTGGAGTTTGTTTTCTTCGTCACGCTGTGTAATCCCTTGTCTGAGAACGGATTATCTGTGCCACAAAATACATCCAAATTTGTATCTGCATATTTACTGTTTACCAATTTTGTTATGGCGAACAAGTACCGTTGGCATTTTTGAGTTGTTATTAAAACTGTTCTTTTGAGGTCGTAATGAAAAGGAGGCAATTGTGTTGAAAACTATTTTGTCGCATGAAAAAGTAATATCAAATGAACTCATTCTACTGCTGTGGCGGGACACACCCATCACAGCAAAGGCACACAACACAGTACAATACAAACAAGAGTGCAATCCGCTCAAAATATAATTTGCAGTGGAACAGCGAATTTGAAATTTTTGCTAATGTTGAGAATGCTGTTGATGCTGCTGTGATTGCATTTTGCATTGAATGGCATTGGCTAAACAATTCTTGTTGTCCCTATTGAAATCGCTGTTGCTGTGGTGAAGTGTGTCCGCCAATATATCTGAAGCACATTTGCACAGCAATAGACAACAGCGTCAGCCAAGATACAGCTGCTGTGGTGTAAAACATTAGCACAGAAACAGTACACAGCGAAAACAAAAAGGTTTCAAAAATAAGGGAGATAAATGCTCTTAAAATACAAACAAGAAAGGAGGTCGCTCAAAATGTAGCCATCTGAATGTTGGAAAACTGAAAACATCGAAAAAGATATTGCAAATTTAGGAGTTTTGACAAGCTTGGAAATGCTGTTGTTATCGCTGTGATCAATGTGTTCTGTTCGCTGTTGCGGTGAAAAGCATTGCTATTAAAAAAATTGCTACGCCTGTCAAATTCGCTATAGATGTTGCTGTTGTATTCAGTACGCCTTTTGCTTGACCCAAATATCACCGAACGACCAAACAGATTAGAAAGTTAGTTACTTAGTGCCAGAGAATTTCACAGCAAGAAACGTCAAACCGGAAGAATTGTACTAAATGGTGTTGTTCTACTACTGGAAGTGCAGTCAAATTAGAAATAGAGACTACTTGTATCAGGAATTGACATGCAGCAAGCAATCTGTCATTTTACATACAAAATCATCTTACTGCACGGGTTTTGCTGCACATCTGTTTCAATGGCGATGGGCGAATGGTCCAATGGGTTTCGTCATGAGCATGGGCATGCGTTTTCCAAATGTTCTGTTTTCTGAGTGTGTAGGTACATTCTTAGCGCTACGATTCGCTTATATGGCAACCTGCCGATCGTGCAATATTTCGTGCAAAATGTCTCTTAATTCGATCCGTCATATTTGAGTATCATTTTATAGGGGAGAACCTACAATCATGACACAAGAATCAAATGCACCGAAAAGCATGCAATGAAATGCGATAGTGCTGCTTGCTGTTAAACACATATGCTTACGCTGTGTTACGCACTATACGGGTACTGTAACAACAGAAAAAATAATCCCTTTAGCGTAAGCAAATTATAAAAAAAAAATAAAAAAAAATAAAGAAGATTCCACATTCCCGACCTTTTTTTCGCTGTATATCGTTACTGGTCTCCGGCTTGATTTGAATCTGAGCCCCCCCATTAGTCCAACGCACTAACCACTGAGCCTACTTCACAACGAAAGGAAATTCTCGTCATTCGTTCTTGCTACTTGCAATGCGACTTAATTACCTTTCGTGATTCATCGTATCATCTGATCTGCGTTTATGTATACTGACACACTTGAGAAAAACTCGACCAAAAAGCGGAAGCACTCCAAATCTCTTGCCATTGACAGGCAAATACTTAAGATAAATTTTCCGGTTATGCAATTCGGTCAGTGGATCGCTGCCAGCGTGTGTGGTTCCAGTGCAATTGACTGCCAAACGGAAGTTGCACAGATATTTCGATTTCAATTGCTGCAGTACAGTAGCCGGCGCGTCGTCGTGATCAGAACAAAAACAAAAAGAACTGGTCAAACTTGAAGTTTGGTCAGTGACAGCCATAATGCAGCAGCATAAGCTCATTTGGCCGTCCGCATGATCACTGGCCTATAATTGTCGACATCATAAGTCTGGAAAAAGTAGAGCAACACTGCAATTTGGATTGGTCAATATCCGGGGTGTGTGCAAAGACGGACAGTAAATGTATCTGTGAGTGTGTGGATTGTTTACAAAGCGATAGCTTTAATCTCATTGTGGAAAATAGCTTATTTCTTACTTAACACCCACTCTAGTTCTCTGTAATCGATCTTCATTGTGTCCCTTCAAGAATCTAGTCATGTCGTAATCTGTACGGATTCTAGCAATCGTCAACATTAGACTTCTCCACCCTATGAATGAATTAAATCGCCGACAATTGCCCTCGAGATCCAAGAGCGTGCGCCCTTGTGTGGATGTGATTAATCATTTTGTTCTTATTGCTCGGTTTATAAGAGAAAAGCAAGTTGTTGTTTTGTTGTTAATGTGAGAACTGTGATCAATTGAACAGAACATGGGATCAAAATTTGCTGCAGGAAATTTTGATTAACTGCCAGCACGCAGTGACAATGCGATGTGGTTAAGATAAACGTGGTGTTTGTTGTGCAAGTAACATTCGCAAATTGATCCTGGGAAAAGACTACTTAAAAATAACTTGGTTTAATCGACGTTTTATGTTGTTTTATGGATGTGGGAGATGTTTATTTCCAATGAGAAGCCGGGTGCTACGTTCCAAACGCACAAAAAAAAACACCTTGTTTTCTGAGAAAATAAAATGGCACCTCTTATTGGAAGACTCGTACAAGATCATAACGCAGACCCTAAGAAATCAACAAACGATCTAAAGACATTTGGGGATCCTCGACGGCCACGGATACAAGTGATCCTTTGCGGATCAGAAGATCATCATAGATCTCAGCAAACATTAAGAGATCTCAACCAACCCATACAAGTGATCCTTTGGGGATCAGAAGATCATCATATATCTCAGCAAACATCAAGAGATCTCTACCAACCCAAACAAGTGATCCTTTGGGGATCAGAAGATCAAACATTAAGATATCTCTACCAACCCAAAAAAAGTGATCCTTTGGGGATCAGAAGATCATCATAGATCTCAGCAAACATCAAGAGATCTCTACCAACCCAAACAAGTGATACTTTGGGGATCAGAAGATCAAACATTAAGATATCTCTACCAACCCAAAAAAAGTGATCCTTTGGGGATCAGAAGATCATCATAGATCTCAGGAAACATTAAGAGATCTCAACCAACCCATACAAGTGATCCTTGAACATTAAGAGATCTCCACCAACCCAAACAAGTGATCCTTTGGGGATCAGAAGATCATCATAGATCTCAGCAAACATGAAAATATCTCTACTAACCCAAACAAGTGACCCTTTGCGGATCAGAAGATCATCACAGATCACAGCAAAACTTAAGAAATCTCTACCAACCCATACAAGTGATCCTTTAGGGATCAGAAGATCATCATAGATCTCAGCAAACATTAAGAGGTCTCCACCAACCCAAACAAGTGATCCTTTGGGGATCAGAAGATCATCATAAATCTCAGCAAACATTTATAGATCACCATCAACCCAAAAAAGGGATCCCTTGAGGATCAGAAGATTATCATAGATCTCAGCAAACATTAAGAGATCTCCACCAACCCAAACAAGTGATCCTTTGGGGATCAGAAGATCATCATAGCTCTCAGCAAACATTAACAGATTTTTAACAGCCCAAACAAGTGATCCTTTAGGGATCAGAATATCATCAGATCTCAGGAAACATTAAGAGATCTCTACCAACCCAAACAAGTGATCCTTTGGGGATCAGAAGATCATCATAAATCTCAGCAAACATTTATAGATCACCATCAACCCAAAAAAGTGATCCCTTGAGGATCAGAAGATTATCATAGATCTCAGCAAACATTAAGAGATCTCCACCAACCCAAACAAGTGATCCTTTGGGGATCAGAAGATCATCATAGATCTCAGCAAATATGAAAACATCTCTACCAACCCAAAGAAGTGATCCTTTGGGGATCAGAAGATCATCATAGATCTTAGCAAACATTAAGAGATCCTCACCAACCCAAACAAGTGATCCTTTGGGCATCAGAAGATCATCATAGATCTCAGCAAACATTAAGAAATCTCTACCAACCCAAACAAGTGATCCTTTGGGGATCAGTAGATCATCATAGATCTCAGCAAACATGAAAACATCTCTACTAACCCAAACAAGTGATCCTTTGGGGATCAGAAGATCATCATAGATCTCAGCAAACCTTAAGAGATCTCCACCAACCCAAACAAGTGATCCTTTCGGGAACAGAAGTACATCATAGACCTCAGTAAACATTAAGAGATCTCCACCAACCCAAACAAGTGATCCTTTGGGGATCAGAAGATCATCATAGCTCTCAGCAAACATTAACAGATTTTTAACAGCCCAAACAAGTGATCCTTTAGGGATCAGAAGATCATCAGATCTCAGCAAAAATTAAGAAATCTCTACCAACCCATACAAGTGATCCTTTGGGGATCAGAAGATCATCATAGATCTCAGCAAACATAAGGGAATCTCTATCAACCCAAATTCAGGAAAATGTAACCGATCAACATTTCTCAGAAACAATGAACGCAATTGATATTCAAAAGGAATAAAATCAAGTCCATAGTCCACATTCGTATCTCACCCTCGGGTCATGGGTACCATACCATGATAAACGAATTTATTATAACTCAAGTATTATATTTAATTTCAAACTCGCCTACAGATTCGCCTTTTATCTTAGCAAGCGAATGAAAGTGGACCGTCGCGCTGCTGGCAGCCGTTACTCCGGTATAAAATATGTTGCATGTATATGCTTGCGTTGGATTAAAGCTAATTGTCTCTTTGATTCGCTTCCTTGTTGAACACTTGTAACCAAATCAAATGCGCAATATTACACTGTAGAGGCCAATTGCCGATTGTGTGACTCTCTGGGTAATGGGCAATCTGATTGTTGCTTTTGTTTAAACTGAATGGATGGATTATTCGAGGAATGGGTTCCTTCCTGGTCAAACAAGTATGTGACCAGCTGGGTAAGGCTATTTGATGGATATTGAATTGTTGCTGCTGTTTTTTTGTTAACGCTATGCGTTAATGGGATTCATTTGAAGCAATTAGATGCGGTAATGAGAGTGAAAGTGGGTTTTTTGTTTTTTTATTGCATAGACATTGTTGCTGCTTCAGAAGAACGGGAGGCGGCTCGATTTTGGTTGATTTGCGTATGTTTTTTGCATGCTGATGGTAGCTTAAAACATAATGAAGTAAATGGCATAATGGTTTTGGAATGTCAATCAATAATCATTTGATTTGATTCTCATTCAGTGACGTTTTCGTCGCCGTTAATTGGGTATCCTAAAGCATTCCATGTGGACCATGTCTGAAATGTTGTAAGACAAATCGACACATTTTGCTGCTATCGAAATTTGATAAACGAACAGCTCACAGATTCAGTCTCACCGCATTCCCTATTGAAACGATTTTGCAGTATCTACTAGATACATATTTAAAATTTACTAAATTCACTAGGCAAGTGGCATTACTCTTTCGAATATCAATTGGAATTGATATATTTTGTGTGTGCTGCATATTTTTAGGCTATTTTATTTTTTCTCCTCATCTTTTCGCAGAACGCCACTCGAACTCGAACGATACGATATTGTTGCGATGGATATGCTGGGATAACATCAATCAACGAAACGATCTGCAAGCCAATATGTCGAGGTGGATGCGGCCGGGGGTATTGTTATTCACCGAACGAGTGCAATTGCGACGCTGGTTACACAGGCAAACATTGTACGCAGAGTAAGTTGACTCAATTTCTATTGTGTCGCAATTATGTAAAGCGTTTCAAATTTCTTGTTAGGATGTCGTCACGATCGTTGGGGAGAGGCGTGCAGAAATGTGTGCCGCTGTCGCAATCAATCAGTGTGTGACAACAAATCTGGGATTTGTCACTGTACCTCTGGATGGACCGGTGAAATGTATGTTAATTCATTCAAATAGAAAAGTTATATGTTGGTCATGTTTGCTTTAGGTGCGAATTGCCCTGTCCCCAGGGTTTCCATGGCATAATGTGCAAGAAGATATGCGAATGCAGTTCAAATCGATGTAATCCACAAACTGGCGACTGCCAAATCGATGAAAACAGTTTGCCAGTCAATGTGACATCATCGATGATCGCAACTTTAAATTCCACGATCGTGAATATAACTCAAAATCTCGACCGAATTGCTAAAAATCTTGTCACTACTGAAATGGTGACACTTCTTGTCCCGAACGCGATAGTCGATGGTACGACGGATAAAACTGTGCAAGAAGTTATCCTGATCAAGCCACCAGATCAACCAACGCCATCGATCATTGTCCATCAGCCAGGTGGAGCATCTAAGACACCGGAAGTCATCCATGTGATAACCAATTGGCAGCAAGATCAACTAAAAGGCGATGGGAATGATACCCGAATCGAAGTAGCTTCGCCGTCCCTCGATCATGAATCAAAATTACTGACTGTCCTGTTGGTGGTTTTGCTCTGCATCATGGTTGTTCTGGCATTGGGATTTTTGGCTGTTTACAAAAAGTTCAATTTCAAACGTGCAGTGCCGAATCGCACGGACACAGAAGGTGATCATGTTTCGATCGGATCAAAGGCATACACCAAGCCACTGCCGGACTTACCCGCATTCACGCAAATGCTACGCCACAAAGTAGAGGGTACGTATACACGAAAGATTACCCATGACACATGAAAATAGGTTTAATTTAAGGTCCCGAGTTCTACGACTCTCCCACAAATAATAGCGCCGTAAAACCGCCCTATTGCTATGCCAGAAAGGAATCGCTGTATTCGGTTGTACCCAAGTCCCGAAAGGGCAGCATGGACAGCCATTTGTATGACGAGATACGCTATCCTGGCTGCCATAAGATATCCCACATGTAAAAGTCACGCTTAAATGAAGTATTTACAAATTTTGTAATTTTAATTTATTAGCTTGTAAGTATTTTTAGAATTAAAGGGAAGCCGAAACCATATCAAAAGGCGTACAAGTTGGAAAAGTGTCTTCCAATCAAATTGTGGAATTCTAACTTCAACTGATCATTGTAGATCTGCCGCTGATCGTAGCCGTTCATCAGTGTTTCAATGCGATTCGGCTTAACACATCGGTTTACGAAATGAGTTTGATCGTCGCTGCAAATACACCGGCCGACGGCGTCACAACTGCCAAAAATACAACGCTGGTTGGAGATTGCGCATCCGCAAATATTGGGCGAGATACATACGCCATAGTAACCACAGCCACTACGAAGAAACAAAGAAAATAAAAAATGTCAAGGAAAGGGGTTTCTTATCTCACTTTGGGCAGACTGGCACACAGGTTGATTCCTTCGACTGGTATCCTTCGAAACACTCACAAACACCTGGCATCTTGCAAACACCATCCTCGCACTTGTCGCCACAGTATGGCAGGCAACTTGTTGTGTTCTCATCGTATCTGTACCCATCGAAACACACGCACCGATAGCGAGAATCAGAGAAGCCATTCTCGCACCTCCTATCGCGTAAATATTGCGTCAAAATCGTGTATACTTTTTAATGTTTTATACCCACATGTTGGAATCAGCTTCACAGACATTCCTTCGTCGTGTCATGGCGAATCCTGGAAAGCATTCACACTGATTCGGAGCCACACATCGGCCATGTCCGCAATCAGGAGTGCAAATCGGCTGACAGCCGAACGTTGTCGATTGATAGCCCTCCTTGCAGTCGCACTTGTTTGGCCCGCCACAAATCTCGTTTAGACCGCATGCCACTTTACAAATGGGCCTGCAGAATGTCTTACTTGGATCTAGAGTGTATCCACGATCGCAAAGGCAAGTTCCGTTCAGAAAGCATCGACCATTTTCACATCCCAAGGGACAAGCAAAAACACATTCACCTCGGTCATTAGCAATGAATCCATCAAAGCACTCACATCGACCTGGAGTGCGACAGAAACCATTCTTACACTTTAAGCCACAAACTGGTTCACAGCGGTTCCAATCATACTTGGTACGTTTGTATCCATCACAACAATCTTCGATTTGATGCCAAAAGATATTCGAACCATTGCCCTTAATTTGTTCACCTTTTTCAGTGCGAAACAGAACGGCCCTGCAAAATGGCAAATAAGATTCAAGGTTTATCGGAAAAATCACAACGCTTACGGCACTTCTTTGGGACACTTGTTGTTGCCAAATCTCCCCGGTGTAAGGGATATACTGCGACCGCTCGGATTAAAGATATCGCCATAGATATCTCCGTCGCTCAGAACCGCTCCGAAGCCGATTAGAGCGGCGCCCATGAAAAGCACACTTAAACGCGAGAACATTTTTCTTATTCTACTTCACGATCTACACTTGACAAAGGGTTTACGGCAATTGTTCAAGTCGTATTCGAAAATGAAAAGCAAAAAATAATTCCACTGAAGTTTAGTAAACAGATTCTTTTCTTAGCAATCTCTTATCAGTCAAACAGGGTGACCCACAAGGCTCAGAAATAGTAAATTTGTATTAAGTAATTCATGACCGATTGATAAAATAGTGTTTCGGTGAATGATTGAATCGACGTGTTGATTAAAATGGGAGGGGACTACAATTTGTGACCTTTAGTGTTTCGTTAGAGAATGAAATTCGTTTGTATTGTTTTGTATTGTATGTGCAGTGGGATCATCAGTAGATGACAAACACTTTGACCTAGTGGTCCAGTGTACTTCAGCATAGCTGGCCGCTCGCTGCTTATTGGTGATTAGTAATAGAGTCAGTGAGAGAGAACCTGACAGTGGCCTTGGCAAAGCGAAGGATATTAGCAAGTTCTATATCCATCATCTCATCTTCGTTGACAAATTGTTTACCTATAGTGTTGAGCCTGGTTCTGACGAAAACAGGACATTCACAGATGAAGTGAGATGCCTTTTCATCCGCCGCTAGGCAGCACTAACGTAGGCCCGAGCTCCTAATGTAGAGAGTATTTAGGTGCTCGTTAAGAGGACTGAAAGTAGTGACGAGACGAACCAAGGATCTCAAGTCTTTCCTATTTAGTCCAAGCAAAAACTTAGCTCTGCCGATTTTTGGACCGTCCACTAGGTTCTTCGAATACCTACATGAGACCAGGTCATGCCAGTATTCGGAATGTTGTTGTCGTAGAGCCTCAGCCATTTCACGTTTGTGGACGGATGAGCAGCATCCTATGGATGGTTGTGGGCCAATGAAGGCTGCTGAAGAGCCCTTAATGGCCAGAGCATCCGCTCTTTCATTACCCTGGATACCTGTGTGCCCAGAAACCCAGGCAAGTGATACCGAGTTACATCTTCCCAGACGGTAAAGCTTATCCATGGTTTCCTCAACGATTTTTGAGTTGAGAGAGCCAGCCGAGAAGGCTTTGATAGCGACTTGGCTATCTTTTTTTTTTTTTTTTTTTTTTTTTATAATAAGCGCGCACTAAATGGATTTGTTGGGACCCTTATAATGTATTAGCTACACAGCGCGGGCGTTAAGGAAATTAGGGTGAGAGGAAAAGGAGAGATGCCGATGCATGTTGGTTTTGAATGTCTGTTGGTGGTTATAATGTGTAGGCAAAATGGAGCGGAGAAGAGCATTCCACATTCGTGTTGTACGGCTGAGGAAAGATTCTTTGAACTTCACTGTACGTCCGAACACAGGCTTGAGGGTGAACTGATGAGCATTCCTTGAATGGCGGGTATTGCGGTTGAAATGTTCAAGGGGAGGAATGCAACTGGCTATTTCGTTTGAGCACTTATGGTGGAAATAACGATAAAATAACGACAGGCAGGATACATTACGACGATGACTAAGAGAGTCAATCAATCTCGCGATGTCTCGGTCGCCAATGAGTTTTATCGCGCGTTTTTGGATCCTGTCAAGTAGCTCCAAATAAGTTATTGGTGCACCGGACCAGATATGAGCGTTGTACTCGAGTTTCGGGCGAATAAACGCCTTATAAATTGTAGCCAGATCAGAAGGGGTGAAATATTTCTTACAACGCTTAAGGAAGCCTAGACATTTCGCGGCGTTCTTGGCGACAACGAATATGTGGTCATTCCAACGAAGGTTGTCATTAACACACATACCGAGAATGGAAAGTCTTTCGGTTTCAGCGATGTAAGTGCCATTCATAGATAATGGCAGTGTGTGTGGGTTTTGCTTTAATGACAGGAGACAGCATTGAGTTTTGGAAGCATTAAATTCCACTCTATTGGTTTTACCCCACTGAGTTATGCTGTTAAGATCGGAATTTAATGAGCTTAACATACGTTGCCGTTCCAGTTCCACACCCGAAGATGAGGGGCGTGACCCAAGAAACGAATATGAGAAGCTGAGGGTACTGTCATCAGCAAAGGAATGGATTGGATTAGAAGTAACAGACAGGAGATCATTTATAAAAATGAGAAAGAGAGTCGGGGACAGAACAGAGCCTTGGGGGACACCAGCATTTATTTGGTGAGTTGCAGACTTAAAACCGTCCAAAACAACTTGAATTGAACGGTCCGAAAGGTAATTTCTAATCCATTGAAGAAGAGTATCATCGATTCCAAATGCACGCATTTTCGACAAGAGAGCTTGATGCCAAACTCTGTCAAATATCAAGCGCAACGATCTTACTTTGATGAAGAGATTGGTTCCACTTTTCGGTTAGATATGTCATCAAATCACCAGTGGACCTGTTGCTACGAAAACCATACTGCCGGTCATTAAGAAGTTTTCGCGATTCAAAATATTTCATTAGCTGACGGTTTATCAGCGTTTCCATGACCTTAGAAAGAAGGGACGTAAGTGCAATTGGTCGGCAGGAGGAGGGAGAAGAAGATTCGCCTTTTTTTGGTACAGGCTGGACAAATGCTGTTTCCCATCTTCCCGGAAAGAGTCCAGAAGAATAGGACAGATGGAAAAGCTTACGCAATGGTTTTGCCAGCGAAGAAGAACACCTCTTCAGAACGATAGGGGAAATACCATCTGGACCAGCGGATTTGTTAACGTCAAGATCTTGTCAAGTACTCTAGCCACTGTACGAGTGCGAAAGTGGATTGGTCCCATGGAGAATTCTACGCGCTCGAGTACAGGGGCAGATGTATAAGGTTTTACCCTTAATCCTTCTCCTTAATAGGATATTCGCGGCAGTGGCAATCGCAAAGATTTATGCCTGAAAAATAGTTGTTTGTCTACCCAAGGCTGCAGATAGATTCATCCGACAGTCTCTAGAGTAGACCCCGGCTACGATACCTCAATGAGTGAGCCATCCAAGTACTACACACATACGGTATAGAGATTTTCGGGCCTCACTCTCAGCAAGGAACTGCAAGGGAGGTAAACAGAGCAACACTTCCATAGCAGCAGTGGGAGTTCCATGAAATTCTTTTAGTTTGTTCTAGTATCATGAATGTATGATTAATGAATTGCTCTGAACTGTTGCCATCTATCGAAGTGTAGTCTTTTTTGTCCTGCAAGTACTTCACGATCGTTCACAACTTTATACTTAATGTACTTAGCATGCCTCTACACAACTGTCAATATGCGTATCAAAAAGGTAAATCAATGGAAGGCGCCCTGTTAAAACTAACTGCAACGTTGCAAAGAAATTGCACTATGCGCTTTTCTTGACATAGAGGGTGCTTTTGACAACACCGGTTATAATTCGATATCAAATGCTTTACATAACTGTAATTTAGACTTCCCCACCATAAATTGGGTAAAAGCGATGCTTGAAAGTCGAAAAATTACTGCTTCGTCAGAACAGACTTCAGTATCAGTATCAGCTATAAAAGGCTCTCCACAAGGAGGAGTTCTATCACCTCTCTTGTGGTCTTTGGTCATAGATGATCTACTTCAAAAGTCAAGTAGCATCTAGGCTACGACATTATAGGGTACGCCAATGACTTGGTCATCATTATTAGGGGTAAAGAGTCAAACGTAGTCACCTCACGTATGCAAAACGCCCTTAAGATAGTCCTAGACTGGTGCACCATAGAAAATCTCTCCATCATCCCCAGTAAAGCTATCATAGTTCCTTTTACAAAAAGAAGAAATTTGAACTTAGTTCAGATCTCACTGAATGGTACGACCATTGAGTATTCCTACGAAGTCAAATATCTTGAAGTAACCCTTGACAAAAGACTAAAGTGGAACTCCCACATTTATAACAAAATAACAAAAGCAACAAAGGCTTTATGGGCTTGCCGTCGCATGTATGGTATAACCTGGGGGATCCCTCCAAGTGGTCAGGCCCATCATTACATACGCTTCTATAATATGGTGGACCAAAACAAACCAAAAAAACCGCCATATCAATGCTCACGAGGGTACAACGTCTCGCATGTCTTGAATTATCCAGAGCCATGCGGACCTGCCCCACTGCCGCCCTAGAAGCCATAATAGAATTAAAACCCTTGCTTGCATATACACATAAACAAAGTGGTAATACGCAGCTTAGCAAGTCTGTTGCAATCAAAGGAGATCTGTCTTAGTGACCACTTATGACGCTGCTCTCAGAAATTCCAGAACTTGACAGACCGCCTCCAAAAAACATTATGTTTCAATAAGCGGTGAGCCCTTAGCTCACGCACAATTGACTACAAATCAGTCCTACACTGTTTCAATACCCTCCAGAAAGGCAGCCACAGAAACAAAACCAAACTCTGGTGGATTCCTGGCCATGGGGGTTTTGAAGGAAATGAAAAAGCTGACGAACTAGCCAGATGTGGTTCAGAAACCCCTTTCATAGGACCTGAAGCCTTCTTCTACACACCTAGTTCAGCAACTAATTTAGCTATAAAAAGCTGGGAACACTCAAAATGTATCCCACACTGGGAAAACTGACAAAGATAAAATCCCTGAACTCATCGACTTCTTTATTGCAAAAGGGCTAAACAAAAATCTGACGGAAGTCAGAATGCTATGATCTATGCTCAGACCACTCAGCAGTCACGCTGAAAATGGGTGGAAGTGTAGCAAAAAATGAAGGTCCGCCCAGGTTAACTAGTAACAAAACCAACTGGGACATTTTCCGAAAAGACTACAAAGTAAATGTTGCTTTGAATGTGCCACTAAAGACACCGCTCGAAATAGAAGCCGAAGTTGACAATCTGGTGGAAGTCATTCAGAGCGCAGCATGGAAAAACACTCCCTTCCAGAAGACAACTACACGAAACAATAAATTATTCAAATACATGCCTGAAATAGAAGACCTCATACGAGAAAAGAGGAGAGCGCGTAAGAGATGGCAACAATCCCGCGCACTCCCTGATAAAACTTATCTGAACCACCGTTGCAACAAACTTAAAAATGAGCTACGGGATCTAAAAAATCTCGAAACTTCTACTTACCTCGAGGGCTTGACTGCTGAAACTACTCACTTTTGAAAGCCTTGAAGTCCATAAGGAAACCCAATATGCACTCTCTACCAATAAGAAAAGCTAACGGCGAATGGGCAAAAGGCGACAAAGAGAAAGCGGATTTATTTGCCGAGTATCTAGAAGAAACATTCAAGCCGTTCGATGGACGACCTTTAAACGAAGAACCGAATGCTAATACGGCATCCGATAACTATAAAGTAAAAGCCGTATCCTTATCCGAGCTTCGAATGACAATAAGATAGCTGGAAAATAACAAAGCTCCAGGATACGATCTAATCACTGGCGAAATTCTGAAGGAAGGAGCTACCGAAAGAAGCATTAGTTAAGCTGCTCTACATTAAAAATGCTTCTCTGAGACTTTCATGTGTTCCAAGACAATGGAAAGTAGCCGAAGTCATTATGGTTCCCAAACAGGGGAAAAGTACTAATGATAAGAAGTCATATAGACCTATTTCGCTACTGCCGATAATATCCAAGGTCTTCGAGAAACTTCTGATAAAACGATTAAAACCAGTTCTTCAAGAAGGACGATCGATTACAGATCATCAATTAGGCTTCCGGGTCAAACATTCCACAATCGATCAGGTGTATCGAATAGCGAATGAAGTTGAAAAAGCTCTAGAATGGAAAAAGATTTGCTCTAGCGCTGTTCTTGACATATCGCAAGCCTTTCACAAGGTATGGCACGAAGGCCTAAGGTATAAGCTAAGGACAATCCTACCGAAAAAGTTATATGAAATACTGGAATCCTAAATTGGAAACAGACTCTTTCGTGTTAGACATGAGACTGAATTCTCGGAATTCAAAGAAATCCACGCCAGTGTTCCGCAAGGAAGCGTTCTCGGCCCAATCTTATTCCTGCTCTACATAAGAGATATACCACAAGATGAAGGGACCATCATAGCAACGTTCGCGGACGATACGACTATCCTCGCAATGGATGAGTCAGTCGAATCATCAACGGGAAAACTCCAACGAGCTCTCAACAAAGTATGTGAGTGGACAAAGAACTGGTGAATCGCCCTTAACGAGACCAAGTCAACGCATGTCAATTTCACGTACAAAAAGATAAACAACTTACCTGTTTTCATTAACTCGTTACAAATACCATACGCAAACGAGGCAAAATATCTAGGAATTACCCTAGACGCAAAACTTAAGTGGAAGCCACACGTTAAGAAAAAGCGTGACGAGCTCGCAATCAGATTTAGAGAAATGTATTGGCTACTCGGAAGATATTCGAAGCTAATCGTATACAACAAACTGCTCTTGTATAAGCAAGTGCTAAAACCTTCTTGGACATACGGTATACAACTTTTGGGTTGTACCAAACCAAGCAATATGACTATAATACAAACATTCCAAAACAAAACGCTAAGAGCAATCGTGAATGCTTAATCGTATATAAGGAATAGTGACATTCACAGAGATCTATGCATTGCTACCGTGAGTAACGAAGTAACAAACTTTGCTCGGAAACTTCAAACACAAACAAACCTTGAACGAGCCATCCCGCCCTTTGAAAAGAATGCCAGCAGGATCCTAAACCTACGTAGGCATGATATTAAAAACCTAATAGGCTACCTCACAGGTCACCACGGCTTACGATATCTTATTAACAAAATGAATTTAGCCGACTGTGGTTGGGCTGTGCCTCGAGGACGACGAAACCACGGACCACATATTGTGCGAATGCCCAGCCCTATGCGAAATCAGAAAGAGGATCTTCTTCAAAGAACTCTTAAGCAATGAAGAATTGAAGAAATCCCCTGCTAGAAGCATTATTACCTTTTCTAGAAAAGTGGAAAACGCACTAGCCTAAAATCTTCTCTGACCTACGGTACAATAGATGTACTCAGATCAATGTACCGTTTTTCTTCGCCTAGGCGGGTCAGGAGCTAAAAAAAAAAAAAAAATGCACAAGTATCTGCGAGTCATATCACATCCACTCAAATCTGAATATAAATCCTCTATTCCATCAACCAAACTAACTGATATCGTTCCTGATCCCTGTGGGGATCTATGCGACTTCTTTTGAAAAGCATCCCAAAATCACTCATGCAATTGGCGATCACTTGACGATCACTGTCTGCTCTGAAGATCACTTCAAAGCCCGCACATTTCGTATCATTCTAGATTACTCTACGACAATAGTAGTTACCAACACCTGCCGATCCCCTTTCCTTCAACCAAACCACCTGATATCATTCCTGTTCCCTGTGGCTTTTCGAGGGCGCTAAAAAAAAAACCAACTTCCCTTGGAAAGTATCCCAAAATCACTCATGCTAGGTAGGTATATGGATGCCCTTGTGACGGGTGTCACGGCTCACTTAGGCCAACAGTTGGGTCCATTGTGTCCAAATCACTCATACAATTGTCGATCACTTGCCGATCACTGTGGGCTCTGAAGATCACTTCTTATCATTCTAGATTACTCTACGACAATAGTAGTTACCAACATCTGCCGATCCTTGTAGGTTTTGACGATCAAAATTATGCAACAACAGGCCAATAAAATATTAAACTGAACCCAAGATCTGACATCGATCACATGCTGTTGAAATCATCACATAGCCCAACAACTTGCTGACTAACAGAAGTCAAGAAAAAGCATCCCAAAATCACTCATGCAATTGTCGACCACTCGCCGATCAGTGTCGGCACTGAAGATCACTTCTTATCATTCCAGATTACTTGTACAACAATAGTAGTTACCAACACCTGCCAATCCTTGTAGGTTTTGACGATCAAAATTATGCAACAACAGGCCAATAAAATATTAAACTGAACCCAAGATCTGACATCGATCACATGCTGTTGAAGATCATGGTATAGCCTAACAACTTGCTGACTAACAGAAGTCAAAAAAAGCATTTCAAAATCATTTGCCGACAATCACAGAACTCGCTTATAGTTTTAGAAAATATAGAGTCTACTTTCAAATCAAGTGACGATCCTTGCAGCTTTTTAAAATCGCCACAAATTACTGATCCTCTTTTCGAACGAACAAAGTACAGACGACAGTCGAGTTTCAAGGCAAACTATATTTTTGTTGAAAAAAAAACATCGATTACAACTGACTTATAATGGAATGCAAGCCTGCCTGCCCTTAACGCCACTCTTGATGAATCCCGGCTTGCAAATGCAAAAGTTAGGCGAAGTACAGTATCCGTTGGGGCAACCAGACGGACAATTCGGCATGCAAAGATTCGGCTGCATATCATTACGAACGTATCCATTGTTGCACGAACAAACATTATGCCCATCGCAGAAGCCATTCAAACAGGGTTTATCACAATGCGGAACGCAGTTATAGCCAGTACTGTCCAAGGTGAAACCAGGCTCACAGCTACAGGTGTTTGGAGCGATGCAGATACCCTTAGCACATCCACTAAAACAAAAAGGGAGCAAATTTATCAATACGAAATGAATCCGTCAAATAACACCCACTTCGAACAGATCGGTTCACAAACGCCGCCCTGTCTAATATATCCTCGTTCGCAACTGCACAGTCCCGGTGCGGTGCAGGTTCCATGGTTGCAATTATCACATTTTGCAACGCAAACTCCAAACGAAGAGAGTTCATAGCCCGGTTGACATCGACAGGTTTCGGGACCAACGCAAATGCCAAAGTCGCATCCTTTGCTACAATGCGGCTTGCAAAACTGTTTGGTTTCAATGTCCAAATGATAGCCAGCCTTACAAAGGCAAGACCCATCACTCTGGCAATTACCATTGCGACATCCAATCGGGCAAGTTGGAACACAGCTACCTTCGTAGTCACGAATGTTTCCAGGCAGGCAGACACAAGTGTTCGGAGCTGTACAGATTCCATTTGGACAGTCATCCCTACAGATCGGCTCACACTTGCGCAAAATATGTGGATTTTGTTCGTAGCCATCGCAGCAGATCTGAATGCGACTCATGCTGGTCGAAGAACCATTGCCTTTGGGTACCTCATTATGGTTCTGCACCAGCGACGCAGTTCTACAAAACAAGAATTAGTCTTCGTTTGAGGGCCAATGCGAAGGTTATGTACTCACGGCACTTCGGTGAAGCAAACTCCTGAAGCCATTCTGGAACGAGTTTCATTCAAAAACTCTGCAGTCTTGTCTACGTAAACGGGACCACCTCTACCAGCCAAAGACGATAAATTTGGTGGTAATGGCTGATATGAGGAATTTTCTCCATATCCGGATGCGTACAAGTTGGAAGAGTTACTAACTCGAATCAAATTCCCGGACGATACATGCTGTCTAGTTTTAAATTGACCAAACACTAAATACGGCAGCACTAAAACTGCTAACAAGCCAAGTAAATACTTCATTTTTGTTCTCGCCAAAAGTTCGGTGTTCTCACGACGAATGCTTCTAATAAACTAACACGACGAATCGCGAATTCAAAACAAGCTGGACTCAACTTGGTGCTGTATTGAATACCAAGAAATGCCAGTGGGCGGTTGGAAATCTTTTTTTTTTGTTCTTCATAAAAAGTTCACACCCACCCAGGAACTTTGGGAATAGAATTTCAGACATCTGGGTGCATATGATAAAAAATGAAGTAGAACCGAGCGCATAACCCTTCCAAAGATTGCAGTTTGACTGCCCACAATTCCGACTTATCACCATTACGTAACATCACGAAAATACGACACAAAAACAACTGCAAACGAATTTTCTTAGAATTCAATAAAATAGATGATAGATGTTTAAGAAAACGTAGAAACAAAGTAGAAAACAATCTTTGTTGTTTTTCCAAAATCTCTGTTTGGGGTCATGACGTTGAACGAGATAGTGGCGAACAGCATTGCGTTGTGTCTCCTTTTCTTCGAATGAAAATAATTAACAAAAATTTGAAGAAAAAGAATCACAACGAAAGAGAAACCACATGAATCATTTGTTTGTCTTATGATCTTGGCGTGAATAGTTCCGGTCTCGGAGAAAAACTGTGTATTTGGATTCAATTCATGGTCATCATCGATTGAAGTAGGTTTTCACCTTTGTAGTTAGAGCACGTACATCATGCGATGGTAAGTATCTACTTATACCCATATGTATTACAGATCAGCCAAAAAATATGCAAGGAAATTTGACGAGTGATCAATGCCTACTGTGGATTTGGAAACTAGCGGATCTCATTGCATACTATTGTCGAACCAAAACCAGCATTTTCAAGGAACCGCAGAGATCAAATAAATAGCTCATAGGCTCGGCTAATGAGAAAGAAGTTCGAGGATTGAATCTCGTCAAAATTCGTTTTCCATTGTCAGTGTCACTGTCATCTTCATGGAAGAACCTAGACAAAACAACGGCGATTTTATAGGTGAAATGTGTTATGGTATCGTCCGCCTTCAGGCCGCAATTATAATGCCCGAAGAATTAAATTCCACTCTATTGGTTGGTCTAGATCGGAATTCAATGAGTTTAATAAACGTTGCCGTGCCAGTTCCACACCCGAAGATGAGAAGCGTGACACAGGAATCGAATAGGAGAAGCTGAGGGTACTGCAATCAGCAAAGGAATGGATTGGATTAGAAGTAACGGACAGGATATCATTTATAAAAATGAGAAAGACAGTCGGACAGAAAAAAAGCCTTGGGGAACACCACCATTTATTTGTTAGTTTGCAGACTTGCGACCGTTCAAAACAAACTTGAATTGAACGGTTCCAAATTTCTAATCCATTGAAGAAGATTATAATCAATTCCAAATGCACGCATTTTCAACAAGAGAGCTTTTTCTTTTGGGACTTATGTCCCACTTAAGTGGGAAAGCGCGAAAGATAGGCAAGCCTAAAATCAGCACAAATGCAGAAACACAAGCATTTGATTGGCCTCAGCGACGAAGTGATTCAAAATTGGGACGACTGCCGTTATTTGTTTGGGTTGAACCGGCGGACCAGTAGGGATGCAGTTAATCCTAACCAAAGCCTCTTATCATCATTAAGGGAGAAGAAGAAGCAGGGCTAAAGTTCCTTAATCGCACAAATGCAATTACTCCATCATTTAATTGGCCACAGTAAAGATGTGATCCGCCTGGAGGCCTGCCGACGTTTGTTGAGGTTGAACCGGTGAACCCCTTCAGGTGTACCAGTAGGGAGGCAATAAAATGAGAGGGCTGTGATGCGCTTACTCCTGACCAAAACCTGAAGAAGAAGATATCAGCCAATTATGCATAGTTTTTTTAAAAAAAAAAAACACCTCGGCGTTTTCATTAGGTGCTAAAATGTTGCCCCAAACATTATACAGCTTTATAAATTCATTCCCGAAAACCAACAATTTCGCATGTCAAAATTCCACGATATCGTTAAGAGATGATGTACCGAAAACAGTTCCCTTCATTAGCAAGAGTTGTAAGGTGGAAAGCTAGACAGTCAGTTGCCTTTTTCGTCTCAGTTGAGAAAGGCTTAAGAACAAGCTTCGTTGAATTACTGAAACGCATGTTTGAGTTCAAGAAAACGTTGCAACTGTCCCACGCCTTGTGGACGTCTGACGACCCTGGATTAATGATGTCTTCTTCTTACTCCTCCTTTACAGCGAAGCTATGATCAGGATTAAATGGATCATAGCTCTCCCACTCCTAATGGTCTGCGTCTGGTTCTCGCCGGTTCGACTTTTTTTTATAAATATTGACAGTTTTCCTGATTTCGGATCACTTCCTAGATTAATAATGCATAGGCACCTACATAGTTCAACCCCAATGACATCCGACAATTTGTAGCGCCCCACCGCTTGCAAAGACAGATATGGGAAGCTCCTCAAATTGGCCAGTTTAAATAGGCATAAAATTGTTGGTCCTTCTGACAAGTTCCCGAGAAGTGGGTAATACTAGGACAATGAAAAACCTTTGTGAGTTTTCCTGGGATTGTAACCCTCCGCTTAGTAGATCACCCCACCAATCAATAAACCCACCTGTCGCCTGATAGAAGCATTAAAAGTTCAATATATGTAGCTCAATTTCAAGCAAACAAGTTTATGCATGTTTATAAATGAATAGAATATATTTGTTGTTTTTTTAAATGAAACTCACCAATTCAATTGCTTGTTGCTTGTTTTTAATCTTCAAAAATTTGTAGCAGGTACTCACACAGATCACTCACTTTCACACAATTAAATTTTTAACACTTTTTCCAATGATTTACCAAATAAGTAAACAGAAAACAGGCCATTTTTCAACACATTTAAAATGCAATGATTTTATTAATTTTCTCACAACGGGCGAACCGAGAACAACCTACTTTTAACACATTTAAATATATTCACAATATTAATTTATTCTTGCAATTGATATTAAAAAGACACTTTCAAAATAATTTCGATTATTTTCCAATTGAAACAAGATAATTCGTGTCGCTACCCGTCGGATTTTGTTCACTTTACACGCTTTTACAAATTGAAACTTAATCCTTGAAAAAAACATGGCGGCTTGGTTTGATTTTGGGGAGAAAAGCTAATTTCAAAACAATTTAGATTATATTCGAATTTAAACAAGATATTTCTTGTCGCTACCAGTCGGATTCTTTTCACATAACAACACTTTACATATTTTTACAAATTGAAACTTAAACCTTGAAAAAAAACATGGCGGCTTGGTTTGATTTGGGGGAGAATATAGGAGAATATAGTTACCGAGCGACCGAGCGACCGAGAGAAAACGCACAGAGTAAAAACTTTACCGACAAAAAAGCAGGAACTGACTTAGGATATTTACAGGAGACATTTTTTTCTTTTACGACCCGCAGTTAATTTGATGAGTTAAAAAAGATCAGATTAAAATCGTTTTTCCCGTGAACCGTTAATATTTTTCTACTGCCCGTCCTTTTGTAGCCGAAAAGGAGTCCGCGTCAATGACCTCACGCCAAAATTCCGAAATATCAACTGAAGGCAGTTGCATTTGCTTCTGTTTCTTTGTTCATTTGCAAACTGCAATTGGCACTTGGTTGCACATACTCACAATGTTGCCAGAACTTTAAAAAGATGACGCATATATTGTGTAATAAAATTATCTGCGCGATAGGATCTACGCTTAAGTCAGACATACGTCCCAAAAGAAAAAGTTGGGACTTATGCCCCGGGGACAGTTTTAAGAACAACTCAAAAATGTCATTTTTATCCCTGATCGCCATCCCTACTGTCCTTCTTCATCAACAGACAAACGATTACATAGCATGACGAAGAAAACAAACTCCAAAACATAAATTGGAATCAGACAGTGTGACGATCCAAACAGTGTTGCCAGCTAAGAATAGCAAAAAATGCATGTTAAATTAAAATTTTGAAAATTTATACAAAATTTTGTTAAAATACAAAACATGACTTGAAAGCTAGGAGAAACATATAAGCTACGATTAAGTTATGATGTGACAAAATACCATACGTTTGTTAACATAATAATGCTTCATAAAAAAATCCCTTTTTTCCACCAGGAATTCAAGTTGCGATCCCATCGCGCAGATAATTTTATTACATAATATATGCGTCATCGATTTACCATATTTCTTTTTAAAGTTATGGCAACATTGTGGGTATATGTAAATATATATTTCGGCTACAAAAGGACGGGCAGTAGAAAAATATTAACGGTTCACGGAAAAAGCGATTTTAATCTGATCTTTTTAAACTTACCGAATTAACTGCGGGTTGTAAAACGATAAGTGAAAAAATGTCTCCTGTAAATATCTTCAGTCAGTTCCTACTTTTTTGTCGGTGAAGTTTGGAGATCGTTTTTTCTCGGTCGTTCGGTCGCTCGGTAACTATATTCTCCTATATTCTTCCCCAAATCAAACCAAGCCGGAATGTTTTTTTTAAGGTTTAAGTTTCAATTTGTAAAAGTAGCGACAAGAATTATCTTGTTTAAATTCGAATATAATCGAAATTGTTTTGAAATTAGCTTTTCTCCCCAAAATCAAACCAAGCCGCCATGTTTTTTTTCAAGGCTTTAGTTTCAATTTGTAAAAGCGTGTAAAGTGAACAAAATCCGACGGGTAGCGACAAGAATTATCTTGTTTAAATTCGAAAATAATCGAAATTATTTTGAAAGTGTCTTTTTAATGTCAATTGCAAGAATAAATTAATATTGTGAATATACATATTTAAATGTGTTAAAAGTAGGTTGTTCTCGGTTCGCCCGTTGTGAGAAAATTAATAAAATCATTGCATTTTAAATGTGTTGAAAAATGGCCTGTTTTCTGTTTACTTATTTGGTAAATCATTGGAAAAAGTGTTAAAAATTTAATTGTGTGAAAGTGAGTGATCTGTGTGAGTACCTACCTGCTACAAATTTATTGAAGATTAAAAACAAGCAACAAGCAATTGAATTGGTGAGTTTCATTTAAAACAAATATATTCATTTATAAACATGCATAAACTTGTTTGCTTGAAATTGAGCTATAGGTATATATTGAACTTTTTATGCTTCTGTCAGGCGACAGGTGTCTTTATTGATTGATGGGGTGATTTACTAAGCAGGGGCTTAGAATACCAGGAAAACTCAAAGGTTTTTTATTGTCCTAGGATGAGGTACCCATTTCTCGGAACTTGTCAGAAGGACCAACAATTTTATGCCTATTTAAACTGGCCAATTTGAGGACCTTCCCATATCTGTCTGTGCAAGCGGTGGGGCACTGTCAGATGTCATTGGGGTTGAACTATGCAGGCGCCTATGCACTATTTATCCAGGAAGTGATCCCAAATCGGGAAGTCTGTCAATATTTATAAAAAAAACGTCGAACCGGCGAGAACCACACGCAGAACATTAGGAGTGGGAGAGCTATGATCCATTTTATCCTGATCATAGCTTCGCCGTTAAGGAAGAGTAAGAAGAAGACATTATTAATCCAGCGCTACTGGCCTAGTTTCGTCAGACGTCCACAAGGCATGGGATGAAACAGTAACTCAAACATCAGTTTCAGTAATTCAACGAAGCTTGTTCTTAAGCCTTCTCAACTAAGACGACCAAGGCAACTGAATGTTAGGCTTTCCAACTTAAAACTCTAGATAATGAAGGGAACTGTTTTGGGTACATCATCTCTTAACGAACTTTGACATGCAAAATTATTGGTTTTCGGGAATGAATTTATAAAGCTGTATAATGTTTGGGGTAACATTTAAGCCCCCAATGGAAACGCCGAAGTGTTTTTTTAAAAACTATGCATCATTGGCTGATATCTTCTTCTTCATCTTTAACGGCGAGTTTTTGGTCAGGATTAAACGTATCACATCCCTCTCACTTTATTGCCTCCCTACTTGTTCACATGTAGGGTTCACCGGTTCAATCTCAACAAACGTCTGCAGGCCTCCCGGTTTCGTATCGCAATTAAATGATGGAGTAATTGCATTTGTGTATGGGTGGCGTTAGTGTGTTGGCTAGTGACCCGTGCGGTGCAGGTTCAATCCCCATGGGAACAACAACATACGCCACCCAATCACATACCTCTACACCAAAAGGAGGATTTCTGCCTGGTAGTACAATAGACCTTTACCGAGTCTGAGTGCTCTGGGATTTGGATTTCCTTTTTTAAAAAATTGAAAAAAAAAATTGCATTTGTGTGATTAAGGAACTTTAGCTTTAGGATTAAAGGAATCACAACGCTCTCACTTAACTGCATCCCTACTGGTCCGCCGGTTATACATAAACAAATAACGCCAGTCCTCCGGATTTTGAATCACTTCGTCGCTGAGGCCAATCAAATGTTGGTGTTTCTGCATTTGTGTGATCTAGAAGTTTTTAGGCCTGCCTCTCTTACGCGTTTGTATTGGAACGTTGATTGATAATGCCTTTTTGGCAGGGTTTGTAGGATCTCTGCTTTGAACCAACAGCGCCGGTCGTACTCCATTTTCTTCGAAATAGGTTCTTTGACGTGAAGGCTTCTTTGGATTTTGGAACTTCTTTTTCCATCCATCTTTGTTACTCCTGCTGTCATGTGAAGTATCTTCAGCTACCGTTAATTAGATGAAGATGGCTTCATCGTCAGCAAAGAAGAACTGATGCACTTTCGATTCCGTCACTTTTACTTCAAGCAGATAATCAAGGACTGTAATAAATATCAATGGACCTAAGACGCTTTTCTGGTGTACACCGACTTTGATTGCGAACTCCTCCGTGACTCCAGTGGGGCATCTTACTTCCGTCTTTATTCGCTCACACATGTGCTTGATCATATGTATGTACATAGGTTTCTTGAGCTCCTCGTTGTTCTAGCGCCCCCCACTACAGCCAAATAAAACAAGTCAATTTAAAAACCGCAAATACTACCTACTATGTTTTGTTATAAGATTTATTTGGTAGATTTTAAAATATTCATTTAACCTAGATATGACTTAACTGCATACAAATCTTACGACTCCGATTACATAACACAATAGGGCTGATCACAGTTGTTGAACTGAACTGTCCCGCGATACTTTTCTGAAAAAGAAATCTTTAATAAATATTTATGGTGTTGATATGACTTTTCCTTACCAACTTTGTCCACGTTATAGCTATCCTGCTGCGTTTTTCGCAGTACCAAAAATGCAATTGCACTCATGACTAGAAGGACAAATAATCCCAGAAGCAAGTATAGATACCAAAGTGCCCCATGGCCTCCATGAAGTTCCTCAACAAACTCGACAAAGAGTATACATTCGAAGAGGTCAACTGGATTATGAACAAAACCATTCAGACACTGACACTTATCGACAGCTACACATGTGCCATTCTGGCAACCGTCAGTTAGTCCATTACATGTCGGAAGGCATGAATGACCCGAAGCTGGGCTAAAATGTCCAGTGTATCCCTCGAGGCATACGCATTGATTTGGTGCTATGCAGGTGCTATTGATGCACTCCATATCGCCATTTGTATGCACGTAACCGGCAAAGCATTCACAGACATTGTCTGAATTACAGGCTCCATTCTTGCAAGTGACCTCGCATGGCATAATACATCCGACACATGTACAAATCCCGTTAATGCAGCTATATGCCGAGCATTCATTTTCGCAATTCTTTGTTAATTCTGTTGTCGAAGTGATTGTGGATGATTCGAGTGTGGATGGTTCGGTTGTAGATGACTCGGATGCCAATATGTCTGCCCTGGGGTTTTCTTGTGTCATTTTCAAGATATGCTGACACACTGACTCCTCAACACAGTCTCCGATTTTGCAGAACATGCAAACAATTAAACACGACTCATCGACTTTAATGAAATCTTTGTCGCAATGACAGCTTCCATCTTTGCAAACGCCATTTTGACAGTCATTCACACAGGGCGCACTTGTGGCGTCTGTTTCTAGACTTCTCTGGCACGATCCAGTTGAATTATTGTAAACAAAACCTGGCCAGCATTCACAAACTCCTTCGTCCAAACATTTTCCGAACTTACAGCCTGAATGACAGTCCGGAATGCACAGCTCATCAGCCTTCTCAAAGCCCTGGTGACACGCACACGTATTTGGCCCCACGCATTCACCATTTTTACATTCGGACTTACACCAGGGCTGGCAAGTGTCATACGCATTGCCGAAAAATCCATCGTTGCAAGTGCACACCTCCGGAGATGAACAATGCGCATTGTCCCCGCAAGATCGTTTACAAATCGGCTCGCATCCTTCAGTTTCAGAGTATTCCTGATAGCCTGCGTTGCATTTGCACACATCCGGCGCCGAGCAGACACCATTGACGCATTTCCGACGACAGATAGGCGTGCATGCGTCTTCGAAGCGAACATACATTGGGTTACACTCACACACACCCAAATCCGTGCATCGCCCATTCTCGCAATTTTCACAATCCATGCGACATCTGCAAGTGAACAGATTAGAGGATCAGTTTTTGAACTTTGAGCAATTGATACTTACTTGCCATCTCGTAAGCTATATCCTGGGTGACATTTGCAGAGGTTCGGCTCCACGCATTCAGCCAATAGTGGGCAACCATTTGGACACGACGGATTGCAGGTGCGAGATGACTTATCCAAAATGTATCCATCACAGCAAACTCGTTTGTCTTTTATTTGTGGAACTATTACCGTCCCGTAGTAAGTTTCGGATTTCACCCGATCGGGACCGAGAAATGACTCCACCAGCTTTGTTCTGGAGAGGACCTTTCTAACTATGATCTCGGAAGTCAATTTCTTAATGCACCATTTTGCCTCGGATATGCCGATCAACACAAGCATACATACGATAAGGGCACACTTCATCTTGTCACAATTAAATACAAAAATTGACTGACGCAACGCAGTTTATTCACGCAATGAAATCAGAAGTGGTCTTTGTAATTTCAAGGCTCCGATGACTAAGCATAGATCTTGAACAAAATATTAAATTCACTGCGTTGACTCATGTCAATGATAAAAATGGGACTTTATTTCGTTCCTTATCGAATGCTTTGCAGGGCAAAGTAACGCCGGAGGAATATTTCTTTTATTTTAGTTGCACTTTAAATCTCTTCGAAGATCCTCAAATATATTTTCATGATCCTTTTTTAATCATCCATCGCTGACGCTGATTAAATGGAGTCAGTCTTGTCGCAAGGCAGATAATTGTAAACCTTCCAAAAGCCCTTGAAATGGCCTTCCAAGAAACCAACTCCTCGTCATACTATTTGGGATTCATGGACCATAGAAACGTCAAAGGGATGGTTTAATAAAGAGGCTGATACTTCAAACTTAAAGCTGCTCCTAGAGCGTAGAGAAGTATTATCTAATAATATCATCTTCTTGCATCATGAGATAAGAAAGTAACCTGAAAAAGAAATTTCCCGATACAGTAGAAACTCTTTTATACGGAATGCTTGGAACCGACAGTGTTCCGGATATTCGATTTTTAAGGATATTAGAGGTTAAGAGATTTCGAAAATAAAACAGTTTTTTACAAGTACATATGTACATTTATATGTTTCTGAATTTACTTCCTGGTCCATCGGCTGAATAAGGGACAGTTGGGAGGGAAAAATTTGACCGACACGGGGTTTCTCTCGCAAAGCTCTTCATCAGGATGTGCTGCACAATTAACCAATAAAAGAATGATTTTGCAACCGACCGGAAGTCCTAGTTTTATGCAATGTCTTCTCGTTTCAGGAATGAAGTTGTTATCGTACCAATCCAAAAAAAATTGAGGGTAATCCATCCCCGTTTGTTGGCCTATATAAAATTAAACATTATTTAATAAAACAGCAGCTTCATGGTCATCTGATACACTTTCACTCGATGCTTGCAAGCCGTGGATTCCATGTCGGTTCTTAAATTTTTGAAGCCAACCCTGACAATAATTGCACTCAGTTTCAATTTTCATATGCTCATGGAACCTTTTAGCTTTTGCTATCAGGATTGGCCCAGATAGTGGAATACCTTCGCCGTTGTCGAAACCATTCATAAAGTGCCTCGTCTAATTTGGGATTTTCAACTTTTCGCATAGTCTTACGACTTTGATTCGTCCTTGTGGAATAAGTATTCGCGTAAGACTTTTTAATGGCATCCTTATTTCTTTTTATGTCGTAAACTGTTGACTCTCCTATCCCATATTTGCTACAAATTAATCGGACAATTGTGCCTTTCTCCAAATCGTTTACAATTTCAGCCTTTTCTTTAATTTGAAGAACTTTACGTGCTCGTTTTGTCGACATAGTGATACAAATGCTTACTGCAACGTCAAACACCACGAGTGCTCACGAGATGTGCTATTTGGTGAAGGTAAACAAAACTTAAAGTCTGCCTTTTAGTCTAAACGGCAAACGGTAAACTTATTTTTTAGACTAAAATGCAGACGGGAAATTTTTGAACATTTACATGAAATCATCAGCACACAGCATTGTGGATATTAGAGGTTTCTCCGGATATTAGAGTGTAAATTTCACAAATATTTTCTTAAGAAAATTCCGGATATTAGAGATTGCCGGTTATTGGAGTTCCGGTTAAAAGAGTTTTAACTGTATTTCAATTACATATATACTGCCCCATCCCTTTCAACTTATTTGACTACTACTTTTCATAGCTGAAAAGTTCCAAGAAGTCAAGTTAAACGGAAATTATAACAGGTGGATTACATCAGATTTTATTTAAAATAAGTTAAATAAGATAAAATAACAGGGAATTGGAATATAAAATTCATATATGTATTGAAGTAAAAAAATAAAAATAAACATACGGACGGGCTACAGTCCAACAAAAGACAAAAGTCTAAGTATGGTTGAATTGTTAAGAATGCTCTACATATTTTGTTATATCTATAACATTTAAAGGATTTTATCAAAAAAAAACAAAGCTTTTGTAAAAAAAACGCTCCCTAGCTCAAACTTTGGTTTTTCAATAAAAAAAAATTATTTAATTGTGTGCGTGTCAGTAAGCGAATTTAAAAAAATTAACACATGAGCATAAAGGGCCCCTAGAGAATATCTATATACAGTGCTCCCCGGATAACTACCTCTTAGGTTTTGCTGACTTTCTTGAGCAATTAACCGGGAAAGTTACTTATTTGAACCCGGTTACGTGCCTATTTGAGGCTGTTAAACGAACCCGCTTTAATGCTTGAAAGGCGCTCGTAACCTGGGTTAGTCATAAAAAAAACACAATACTTGAATACATAGTTTATGAACGTAGAATTATTATTAATAAAAACAAAACAAATTCATTTTACATTGCACAAAATAGCTAACGTATCTAAGCAAGAAAATAGTCAGTTATTTTCTTTTGAATCATGTTTTTTACTTCTGCTTTAAAAACGATTTCTTCAAAGTTTTCCAATTCTTCACGGCCAATATTTTTATGGAGCACAAAATGCCGACAAACGTCTAAGGCATTAATGACATCCCTAAAAGAAGGTGCAATAGGTTGCGTATTTTCTTCCTCACCGTTTTCAGGATCATCATCAATAATAACCGGATTTATTTTATCCAGTACATCCCTTACTATTTCCTCATCTGATAACTCACCAAAACATTGAAGTTCTGCATCGCACAATACATATTCGACGAAATGCTCTCTATTAATTGGCACATCCAAAGCTTGTTCCTCAAAGGTTACATCTTCTTCGTCATCACTACCAACGACAATGTTGGCCTTAAAAAAAAACAACGACATCAAGGTAATTTTTTTTTAAAGAACAATCCCGATTAACCTACCTTTCGAAAACAATTTCGTATAGTCTCACATGAAACGAGCCACCAAGCTCTTTTTACGTAATAAAGTGCATCTAATAACGTAATGTTTTTTAAGTATTCTTTTAAAGTTAGGCCTTTCTCTAAAGCGAAAATTTGTTTCCTTATTATGATGTTCCTGTAATGTACCTTAAAGCTATGGATGATGCCTTGATCAAGAGGTTGGATGAGGGCAGTGGTGTTCGGTGGAAGGAACTGCGGATTCACATTTTTCAAGATGATAGAAACCTTGTGACATGCTGCATTGTCAATAAGCAACAAAATCTTTCGGTTTTCTTTTATCATTTCCTCATCAAGATTTTTCAATATTAGATTCCATAAGTTAGATGTCATCCAAGCATTCTTATTAGCGTAGTAAGGAAGTGGAACGGTTTTATTCTTGAAGCAACGGGGGTTCAGCGTCTTTCCTACAACGTACACTTTTTTGTGCGACCCCCTAGCATTGCACAAAAATAATAAAGTTATGCGAGTTTTTTCGTGCTTCCCCCCACTTATATTGCTTCCTGTGCGAGCTAGAGTTCCTTTAGTTAAGGCTTTAAAAAGCAATCCACTCTCGTCAGCATTAAAAACATTATCGAAAGAATAATTTTGCAATAGTGAGGGCAAAATATTTTCAATAAATCCATCAGCCCCATAAGTATCTGCAGCACTACTCTCGCCGTGAATTGTTTTGAATTGGATGTTTTCTCTCTTTTGCCGCCGCCATAACCACCCATTACTGGGTTCAATGTCAGAATTAAGTTTTAACGCAAATTCTTTTGCCTTATTTAAAATGATTGCACTCGATATTATGGCAT
Source organism: Portevinia maculata (assembly GCA_949715645.1). Taxonomy (NCBI): domain Eukaryota; kingdom Metazoa; phylum Arthropoda; class Insecta; order Diptera; family Syrphidae; genus Portevinia; species Portevinia maculata. Next base: position 3,346,980 of record OX454528.1, on the reverse strand, counting down.
TTTTTAATCGCGCTTGGTCAAACCACTTAGTCAAAGCGCTCTCGACGTCTTTATGTGCACTATTTCGGATGCGTTTGCGCTTAGCATTTTTTGTCGCGGCAAGTTCACGAAGTTTTTTTTCATTTCTAAGAAATCTATTGATTGTGGAGACGTCGCATTTATACCTGTCAATTAACTCCTTTTTTGTTTTAGTTTTATTTTTTAGATGATTCAGAATTTCAAGCTTTTGCTTTATGGTTAATGCTGTTACCTTTCTTCTATCTTTTATTATCCATTGCGTTTTCCCACGTTAAGAGCAAGTTGAGGTGAAGAATGGTATGTATGTAAATCAAACAAATTTGACTAGAAATCGAAAATCACCAGCGTAATCAAAATTGTTTATATTTTTTTGCATCTTTTTGCGAGCTATTAATGGCAGTTCAAGTGTGGCTGTCTGATTTAAAATGCAAAGCAAGATATGTTCGATTTTTGTTTTCTGCAGGTAAAGTAGTTATCCGAAAGAAAATGCATTCATTTTGGGTAAAGGTGTTGAAAAACGGAGGACGTTAAACGGGTTGGGTAATTATGCGATAGGCATTTAACAGGGTGAATTTGTTTGTGATTTGAAACAAAAGATTCATAGTACAAAATAATACGCAATTAAACGGGTTATGCATTAAAGTGGGGGGGGGGGGGGGGGGGGGGGGTACATAAACGGCGTTTACTGTATATATAAAAATCAATCCATATTTGAGTTTGTTGCCGCTGTTTGGCCGTTAACCGATTGCAATGAATTTTTTTTCCTTGAAAGGTGACGTCTGTACAAAGGATGTTTGGTATGTGCGATATCTGTATCTCCATCGGTGTGTGAATTATGATCATTTGAGTGAGTACACATGCATATGTGCATATGCGTGTAAATTCCGATGCAGGTACAGAGACCGCACATACAAAAAACATCGTACAGACGTCACCCATTTTGTTATCCGAACGCGCATATGAAAGAGGGAGACCAGACCAACGTTTCAAGCCTATTGTGGTGTTTGTGCGCACTTTCATTCTTGAGATATCGTGTGTTCAATGTGTTATTCAAATAACTGTTATTGAATTTTTTTACATTTCTTTTTGTGAATCGGGCATCGGAAAGTTGCTTTTCCAACATTGACATAGGCAGCTGACATAGGCGCCTGCCAGACAAAAAGCACCTACCCTAAGCGGAACAGGTTGAGCTCAAATCAGCCAATCTTCGGTATTGGCCTGAGAGTGTTTCTGTGAAGTTTGGTCAAAATTGGTCTTCTTTTTTTAGGGGCAGCAACATAGGTACGCCAGATACCCGCTATAGACAATAAAAAGGAAGTCTACTCGAACATATTGGCCAATAGAATTCTCAGGCACGGGCAAAGCCGGGCGGGTGCAGCTAGTATATTATAAATTTCAGCTCCCTAGCTCAAACTTTGGATTTTCAAAAAAAAAAAACACTTTAAAATTGTGGGCGTGTCAGTAGGCGGATTTTGAAAATATTTACACATGCGCATAAAGGGCCACTAGAGAGAATATATTATAAATTTCAGCTCCCTAGCTCAAATTTTCGTTTTTCAATAAAATTGTGTTATTTAATTGTGGGCGTTTCAATGGGCTTTTGAAAATTTTTTCTCCCGAGCTGTTTTAGGAGTCATAGATCATATATAAAAAAATTCAGCTTTCTAGCTCAAGATTCGATTTTTTCGAAAAATTTGTTTTTTTGAGTTTGTGGGTGTGTCTGTGGGCGGATTTCAAAAATTCGCAAACTTGATTATTTTGGGACCCTAGAGAGTATATGGTTAAAATTTCAGCTCTCTAGGCCCAGTTTAAAAGCCTAATTTTTGCCGACGGACGGACGGACGGACGGACGGACGGACATGGCTAGATCGACATTACTATCGATGCTGATCATAAATATAGTAACTTTTAGGGGTCTACGGGCAATATTAAGGTATGTTACAAGCTATTTGTCAAAATTAATATACCCTTAGAATAGGGTATAAAAATGGTGTTTGAGGAAAATGCATTACTGCAGGGAGTAGTCCTTTTTCGTCTCAAAAAAGGCATTATTTGACGTGACTTCAACTTAGCTCTAATGAAACCATCTCGCCGTATGGATCCACAGACTGCAGTTGAGGCTTCCGTTACCAGTTTAACACATCGTTCGGTAGCTTGAGTGTGGCAGGGAAAGGCCTTTAGTTTTGCGACTATATCTTTTAACACATTCCGATCCAAAATAGCGCCTTTGATACGAGTAGTTTCGTCACTAAGGGATTTCGTAAGTGGTGGTTCTGTTACATTATCCCAGTTAATCATATTAACATAATCCAACACATTAAAATTGAATTCGGGCAATGTAAAGGGACGAATATTAAGATGGACTTGATTCGAAAGTCGTGCTTTTAATATGCGCCGTAGTGCGAGTTCTTGAATGTGCCGTCTATCATCGGCCAACATAGCCAATAAAATATTTTCTGGGTGTCCAAAGTACCTACCCGTTTCGTTGGATAACAGGATCTATTATTTCTAGCAATTCACGTTTTACAAATCTTGAAAGCTGTATAGTCTGGTGCACTGCTGAGCGCCATAGATACATGACGGTTTGATTTTTATAGTAAACCACATCGGTGCGTTAGACTGTAAGAACAAACTTTGTCAATGTTTTTTTTTTAAATTTTCAGATTGCGTTTCCGAAGAAATATAGAGCCGAAGTATGCGATTTGCTGTTGTTAGCCATCTGGAATGCACGATTCTGCCTGGATTTCTTTTAGAAAGACTTTCATTGCATTTTCCCGAACTAATTGCTTCAGAAATTTCTAGCAAATAAAATTGATCTGTGCTTAAGTCCTGTTTATTGCTAAAATGTGGTAATGCGCAGTTCATAACCTTGAATTTGATTACTGGCATATCTTCGCATCCGTTCAATGCTCTCCCAATAGGTTCAATAAAACTGCGCGGTCCTGTTGTGTTTCCATCCAGATGATCAAAGAGATGTCGCAAACTTAGCTCATTTGCATGTAATTGGCACACCAGCCATTGTAATTAATGGATGACATAATTTCAATTCTATAAGCCGTATGAGTCCAACTTTGTTCCCAGTATTGATGACAGTACCGTCGCAGCCTATCGCTAGGAGCTTTTCAAAATCTATTGATTGGTTTGACAAAAAATTAAAGATATCTTTACTTACGAGACTTGCTTTGCCAGACTTTAAGGCTATGTGTCCGATATATTCAGAACCAGGTTCCAAAACCAAGCTGACGTGTTCTTCCGTTACAATTTTTCGACGATTATCTTCCATGGACACGGTTCTATCTTTGCGCGCATCAAAGAATACACCGAAAAGATCTGGTGTTATAACTAATACTTGATTAGATAGTAAATCCCTTTCCGTTGTGCGTTCTCGTCGTAATTTGCTTCTATCTACGACATTAGATATATTATCTGGCGATATCAGACCAACATCTTGCAACGTGGCGGATACAATGGCGGCTCCTGCGCGATCAGAGATACCGTACCGATCCAGGATTCTTGCAACTACGGGAAAGTTCTTTACGGCTGCTCCAATGTGCGTAAGTGAGGGTGTCATTTGTAAATCAGGATCAGGAGTATGTACTGGTGCCTTCAAAATATGTGTGCCTTAAAGAACGACAAGAACTCCCAGGTTGAACTAACTCTGATTTTGTCCTTGCTTCTTGGTTTTCTTCAAACTTTCGCTTTCTGATCAAAAGAGCTTGGTTTTTTTTTGAGATTTTATACGTGCCAAAATAGTGTGAAGTTCAACTATGGGAATTGATGCCTTTTTGCACACCTCTGCTAACTTAAGAGCCACTTCTTCACTTGTTTTAGAAACTGAATCTTTGTATGAAAATCATTTTGGTATCTGTTACAGGTAAATGGTTATGCAACTTGTTCATACCCAGGGCTTTGAATTTAAAAAAAAAAAAAATGCATACAAAGGAGTACTGGTCTGGTGGCCCGCCTTGGAGAAGAAGTCCAACCTAACCTTGCTGGACAAAATTCAACGAGTTGCATGCCTCAGCATCAGCGGTGCACTGAGAACCTCTCCCACTGCGGCGCTCCAAGCCATGCTCCACCTTCTCCCGACTGACATCGTCAGCAAACAGTTGGCTGCCAGCTCAGCAATAAGACTGAGAAGCTCCAAACAATGGAAAGAGCAACACACTGGACATGCCAAAATACTATCGATGTGTCGACATCTTCCTAAGGTCACCGTCCACTGGAATACAATTTTAACCTAGGCTAAAAACATCTAATCCCAGACAGAAACGATTGGACACAACGTCACGTCCTACACCACCAATCGCTGTCAATTTTTACGGATGGGTCCAAAACGGAGTCGGTGCCGGAGTCTTCTCTGAAGACCTGGGCATTCACCTCTCCTTTAACCTTCCAGAACACTGCAGCGTTTTTCAGGCCGAAGTCACCGCCGCCGTCCGTCATACGATATCGAAATCAGATATTGTAATATACATCGACAGTCAGGCGGCCATAAAATCCCTTGCATCCAGCACTACGAGATCCAAGGCAGTGAAAGACTGCTGCGCATCTCTTAACGAGATAGCCGGTCAGTATAGCCTCACCCTTCGCTGGGTGCCGGGTCACTGTGACATACCAGCGAATTGTGAAGCTGACGAACTGGCTCGACGAGGCTCTTCTGGTTTAAAGAGCATAAGCGTCACCAACATCGAGGCGCCAACGTCTTATGCATAACACTTCATAGACACCAATGCGGTGAGCGAAGCCAACCGTCGTTGGCACCAACTCGACCAGTGCCGGATCTGGCCGACATTAAATAAACCCAGTTCCATCGGACTTCTGGGGCATAAGTGAGGAACGCTCTGCAAATTAGTAAACGCCCTCACCGGGCACTGTGCTATAGGAAGACATGCTCAAAGCAGTAGGTACGAGGAGGAAGAGGAGACTATCAGTCACTTCCTTTGCACGTGTCCTGCACTTGCCAACATTAGGCAGGCTACACTGGGTTAATACCTTTTCAATGATCTAAACGATCTCAACAACGCCTGCACAGCAAAGATTAGCTCCTTCATTCAGAGGAGCAAATGGTTCCCTGAGTAAGAGTGTGACCCACCCACCTTACACATCGGCAGCACAATGGACCTACCTCTGGTCTAAGTGCATCCTCATCGAGGGCCGGTTCCACCCAACCAACCAACTATCTTCTCCATTCGCCCTCCTCGCACACAGGACCAAAAATCCGCCAAAGAATTTTTCTTCCGAAGGAGCCCAGTATCACCTCTCCCTTCCTGCTTATCGTCCAGCACTCGGCGCCATAGAGCAGAACTGGCACGAAAAGGACTTTTTAAAGCATACATTTCGTCCTCCGAGTTAGGAGTTTTGAACCCAGTTGTTTTGCCAAACCGAAGTGGCAGCGGTTTCCTAGGGTCATTCTTCGCCGGATCTCCACTAGAAGTTATTCGTGGAGTTAATGTTCACTCCGAGGAAGATGAATTCCTTAACTACCTCGAAAGTGTTGCTATCAGTGGACAGATGTTTGCATGTATTTGGTCTTGTCCTCAATTACTACAAGGCTTCCTTTCGAATGGATGTCGTAGCTACTCGTATACGCAAATAATAAGCGGAAATAAGCAAATATATGTTACTATCATTTAAGAGATGATCTTGAATGGATCGTCAGGAAGCTGTTATAAATAGTCCTTTGCTGGACTACACTATTATTTGCGTCTTTTGCTTAGCTCCTTATTTTATTTGAAAAGTTTAAAAAAGTCTTAAAACCTAAAGATTCACTACAATTTAATAAGGACACTGCATTCATCCAGGCACTCTGCTGCAATATTAGGCTACGCAATGCGAATTGTTACGTTTCTTGTACCGAACTGTCCCGTGGCCTTTTTCTAGGAGCAAACATATTTAACACTTTATATACATTTTTGTGACACAATTTCCTTACCAACTTTGTCCACATCATAGCTATCCTGGCGCATTTTTCTTAGTCCGCAAAACGCAAGTACAGCGATAACTGCAAGAATCAACAGTCCCAGCAATAAGTAAATGTATAAGGGGCTCTTCAAGTTCTCCGCGCTCAAAAGACACTCAAAGCGATTGTTTGCATTATTCTCAAAGCCGTCTAAGCAGCGACATTTATTGACGCCCTCACATGTGCCATTTATGCATCCTTCCTCGCCGTCAAGCCCATTGCAAGTGGGAACGCAAATATAACCTAAATTCAAGTTTGGAATGTAACCTTCAAAGCATTCACACTGATTTGGAGCTATGCAGAAGCTGTTGATACACTGCCTATTGCATTGTGGGGCACATTCACTGCCATTTGTGTACACGTATCCGGTGAGACATTCGCAGATTTTTTCTTGAGTGCAGATGCCGTTCTTACAAGTAGCCTCACACGGCATAATGCAGTCGTTTTCGTCGTTTAAAATCAAGCCATAGGGACATTGACATATTCCGTCGATGCAGGTACCTGCCCAGCAGCCCGTGTCACAGTTGGATGGCAAATCTGTTGTCGAAATGGTTACAGTGGAATCAGTTGTTGATGAATCACTTGTGGTGGGTTCCGTGAACTCTGTGCTTGAAATGGAAGGCTGACAAACAGCTTCGTCAACGCAGGCTCCGACTATGCACGTTTTACAGAGCAATAAACACGGCTCATCGACTTTGACGAAACCCTTGCTACAGGGGCAGCTTCCATTTGTACAAGATGACGTTGTGATTTCCGTCTCTAGACTTTCTTGACAAGAACCAGTTGAATTGTTATAAGTAAATCCTGGCCAACATTGGCAAACTCCCTCATCCAAGCACGTTCCAAACTTACAGCCTGCATTACAGTCCGGAATGCAGAGTCCATCAACCTTTACAAAGCCCTGGTCGCAACTACATGTATTCGGTCCCACACATTGTCCGTTCTTACACTCGGACTTGCACCAAGGTTGGCAAGTGTCATACGGACTGCCAAAAAATCCATACTTGCAAGTGCACACCTTCGGAGCTGAACAATATGCATTTCCGCCGCAGGTAGGCTTACAAATCGGTTCACATCGATTGGTTTCCGGGGTTTCATGATAACCTGGATAACACTGGCAGACGTCCGGTGCCGCACAAAAACCGTTGGCACATTTTCGACTACAGATTGGTTTGCATGTGTCCTCAAAGCGAACATACATTGGGTTACACATGCACCCACCCAAATCTGTGCACCGGCCATTCTCACAATTTGCACAATCCCTGCGACATCTGTAAGTGACCAGATTATTGGATCTCAATTTGAACTTTGAGCTACAGATACTCACATGCCATCTTGTATGCTGTACCCCGGGTTGCATTTACAGATGTTTGGCTCCACACAATCTGCCATGTCAGGACAACCATCTGGGCATGTTGGACTGCAAGTTTGAGTTAAAACATCCAAAATATATCCCTCGCAGCATACTCTTTTGTCTTTTGTCGGCAGAACTGTAGGTGCCTCTAATGATGTTGGAATTGTACTTGCCGGAATACACCATTTTGCTTCGGACATGCTGGCCAACATAAGTACAAAGAGAATGATAAGGGCGCACTTCATGTTGTCACAATTAAATATAAGAGTTGACTAACGCGACGCCAGCCAATCGTAGGAGTAAAGGCAGCAGACTACCACAAGGCAAATAAGTGTTGGCATTTTGAAGATTTTCAACACTTGGTCTTGGAATAGGGTAGATTTCGGTTTCGAACTTTATGAACGCCGAGTATAAATGTGAAAGTATATATATTGAAAGATATGCATGAAGGTTTCTATATGAATTTGTAAGGAGTGCTTTTTGCTATTCAAGACACCTGCTTATGTACGTTTTACAGCGCGACGAATTGAAAAAAAATTACACATATCCACGGCTGGATGAAAAATTCGAACTTCAAAATCTCTTTTTGACCCGAAATACTTGGATTCCTGCCGTTGAAAAAAACCGAAGTCAAAGAAAATTATTGCTATCAAGTCTTAGGTATGCTTGAGTTGTTTCAGATAAACTCGAAATGCGCTTTAAAAAATTTATTTATAACATACGCCCAATGGTTGTTCTCTTTTGTAGCTTCACTTATTCATTTTTATGAGCGTTGACTGTTGCTGATTTCCCCAAAATAACAACTTGAAATGTTCGTAAGATAAAACTTAGCTTAAGAACCATGCAAGATCTTTGAAGGCTTATGCAGCTCTTATCGCACATAGCCTTGAATTTAATTTTAGTACATGATGATGCGATGGAAAATATTATGTTTTGATATGCCTAGCAATTTGCATCAGGGACATTGGAGGTTATTATCATATGCATGCTTCCAGAGCTGCCAAAATAATGCCAAGTTCTAGTTCTCAATGAGAAGTTCATATGACACTCACCACTCACACATTTTTAATTGAGGGATGAAAATAAAGCTACCGGGACGTGTATTTCTGCCCAGCTCGTCTTTGAGCTTAATATAAGTTTGCAGGTGAGACCGCGAATCAAAATTCAAATGAATTAATCTCGTCACCAGAGCCTTTTTTAAAATGTTGTACATTTTTGAAAGCCCTCAGACTCAGAAACTGGCCCATTGTAGTTTTAGACAGATAAAATAGTAATTGAGCCGACTTTGAACATACACTTCGCTTCAACTGAATAAGCACAAACATTTTCTAAGCTACGTTGTTAATTTTTTCAAAACCTTGTGCCGTAATATATCATTTGATGATGCTAACTGTTTGCGTATGATGTTGAGAAAATAAATCGAAAAGAATAATTCAAAAAGTACCGCTATTTTATCCCTGGTTCCCTTGCAAAGCACTCAATATGGAAAATGCAGTTTTATTTTGAATCAACTGAATGGGCAATTAACTCATTTAAACCATTCAAGGCATCAGGTACAGATGGTTTTTTCCCAGCCCTCATCCAAAATGGAATAGAATTTGTGTTACCATAAATGATTGCCTTATTTAGGTTCAGCTTTAACTGCGGTTATATGCCAGTTACCTAGACGGAGGTTAACGTAGTATTCGTACCTAAACCGGGAAATAAGCCGAGAGAATTACCTAAATCATATCGTCCTAAAAGCTTGACATCGTTCTTTCTGAAAACAATGGAAAGGATTAATGACGTTCATATTAGAGAATGCATATCAAAAAGCATGCCTCTGCACCCTTACCAATATGTGTACCAAAAGGGCAAATCAACGGAAGGTGCTCTGTAAAAGCTAACAACAGAGATAAAAAACGCCTACCGATGCAAAGAGATTGCACTATATGCCTTTCTGGACATAGAGGGTGCTTTTAACAACACTGGATATGAATCCATAGCAAATCCTTTGTACTATAGAAAAATAGACAAACCAACTATAAAATGGAGCAAAGCGATGCTGTTAAGTCGAAAAATTACTGCCTCGTCAGGAAAGACTGATACTGATACTGAGCAGTTACAGCCGTAAGGGGCTGCCCACAAGGGGGAGTAGGTACTTTCACCACTCTTGTGGTCCTTGGTCATCGATGACCTGCTACAAAAAGTTGAGCAATCGGCGCTACAACACAATGGGTACGTTGATGATATTGTCATCATTGTTAGGGGCAAAGCCTCAATTGGAGTCACTTCAAAAATGAAAAATGCTCTAAAGATAGCCATAGACTGGTGCATCAAGGAAAATCTTTTCATAAATCCCAGTAAACCTGTCATCGTACTTTCACCAAAAGAAGGAATTTAGACCTAGATCTAATCACAATGAACGACACGGTCGTATAGTATTCCAAAGAAGTCTTGGAGTAATCCTAGGCAAGAGACTTAACTGGAACTCTCACATTAACAACAAAATCACTAAAGCAAATAGAGCTTTATGGGCCTGTCGCCGCACATATTGCAGAACCTGGGGAATCTCTCCAAAGATCGTCCACTGGATCTACATAGTGATGATAAGACCCATTATAACATATGCTTCCATAGTATGGTGGACAAAATCAACACAAAAGATCGCAATAAAGAAGCTCAATAAGGTACAACGGCTTGCGTGCCTAGGTATCTCCGGAGCCATGCGAACAGCTGCCATAGAGGCAATAACAGGAATTACACCTATCCACATATACATTCAAAAAGTGGCGATCCGCAGTGCAATAAGTCTAATTCAGTTACAGTTGGGATAAAATGAAGGAAAAAGACAGACCAGCACCACAGAAGGAGTCTGATGATGGGTTGTGGCGAACCGTGAAACAGCGCTGTAACTCCAGCCGTCCACTTCACGTAGTAACGAATGTAAGGTTATTCATTAAAGACAATATAAACGAATACATTTAAACGAGATAAGACTTTACGACCATCCGGAACTTAGGACCCTTCTCGGTGAACTGCCAGATCCCCAAGAAACAAGCATGGATTAGTAATAACCCACCAAATAGCTACAACGGCATAAAGTGGTATACGAATGGTTCTAAAATAGAAACGGGAGTAGGAGCAGGAATATACGGACCAAACAAACGCTTTACGATACCCATGGGAAAAAGTCCCAGCGTATTTCAAACAGAGCTCCAAGCCATTCAAGAACGCGGCAGCCACATGAATTTATTTGGCATAAAAGGTGCAACCATCCATATATTCACGGATAGTCAAGCAGCTACCCGGAACCCACCACAAATTATGGTGGGTTCCGGGTAGAAGGGAACGAAAAGGCCGACGAACTGGCCGGAAAAGGTTCAGAAACACAATTCATAGGTCCCGAACCCTTCTGCTGCACTCCTAGATCAGCAGCTACGGCAGCAATTAAAAGATGGGAACACAAAAAATGTATCTATCTTTGGGAAAGCATCCCAGGTCTAAGACAGACCAAACGAGCCATTTGGCCATTCAATAATAACGCCAGCAAATGCCTAAACCTAAGCAGGCATGATATCAAAAACTTAGTAGGGTACCTTACTGGTCACCATGGTTTAAGATATCACCTAAACAAAATAAAAATAGCAGACTCCCCTGAGTGCCGACTCTGTCTTGAAGAGGACGAGTCAGCTGAACACATTTTATGTGAATGTCCAGCCCTTAATGGAATTAGAAAGAAGATCTTTTTTAGGGAACACATGAGCCGCGAAGATATAAAGAAATCTTTTACTTTTAAAATTATCCGCTTTACACGGAAAGTAGAAATTCTACTAGTCTAAACTTTTTCTGGTACACAAGGTACAAAACATCTTCCAACTTCTTTTGGCAGACTTATAGCCACATAATCAGCTCACTGAAGGCAAAAACAATTTCCCAGCAAGCCGAGCGGCGAAAGCGCTGTGGTATCACAACGGTCCGATATAGCGGTCTAAGTGAGCTTGAGCTTCGTGTCCAGGCCACAATACCTAACCTAACCTACACCAGAAGCCATTCCCTTGTAATGAGGGTCAGGGACATAAGTCCCAACTTTTGCTTTTGAGACTTATGTCTCACTTAAGACAAATCAATTTTGGGAGTTGTGGCCCACTTAAGTGGGACATAAGTCCCAAAAGAAAAAGTTGGAACTTATGATGTCCCTGCGCCTGTAATGACGAGATTACCTTTAAGGTGGCCCCTATAATATGATTATTAAGGGCTGGAAGATTCATCAGAGCAACTCGTGCTTTGACGGGACTGTTACAACGGGACTGTGTGACGTTATTAAAGAGCACGACAACTCTCTCTTTTGTGGATATGATTAAAGAGTAACACATTTACACTCACCATTTTTATAATTTTTTTTTTTAGTAAAGTTTATAAGAAAACCGCTAACAAACACATTTCTAGGTATTTATAACCAGTATCTTTCCATTTGATCTAATAGTCCCTCGAGTGCTACTTGGCTCGCTGAGTAAAGGCTCTTCCGTTTCATATGCTTTATAGTATTGGTCAGTTGGCGGGTGATCGTTTCTGGGATTATTGAATCGCACCTCCGAAAAGTACTCGGCTATAAATATAAAAGCCTATAGGCGGGGCTACAAATGAAGTGCATATAACTATACTAACCTTGACCTTCTATGCGGTTCTCTTTGGCCTTCTTCCATCTTGAGATGATGATGTAGAAACTCATTGCTACTACCACAATTGACACGACTAACAATAAAATATACCACAACCAGTTGTAAGTTTTCTGTTGCAGCAGCTCGCTTGCAGAACAATGAAACTCTTCGTCCTTATTCAAAGTTGTTCCATTATCACAACGGCACTGATTGTAGCCAACGCAAGTCCCATGTACGCAGCCATACATTTTTCCATTACACAAAGGTCGGCACTGAGATGACTCGGAATCATATGAATACCCATCTAGGCACCTGCAGCTGTTTGGTGCTACACACTGGCCATGTAAGCAAGATTGAGTGCACACAGGTTGACAGGTTCCTTCGTGGATTAACTTGTATCCTGTTCGGCAAATACATTTGCCTCGAATACAAGTTCCCTCATTACACATTTCACATGTCTTGGACCTGATATCATCTTCGCCGATTGTTGTCCTGAGAAGGGCAGGCTTCTTTGTAGTGTGTGTCACATTTATCCGTGGTGGAATTTCGATGGATATAGGTGTAGTCGCGACGAAAGCAAAGCCTATAAAATGGGATTTTTTAGCAGTGGTGTAGGTGGATTTGTCTACAGTTAAGGTGGTAGGAATCGCATCATAGTCTTTCAAGTGGTGTTTTTTGTCCTTTGTATTGGTCCCGATGAAAGTTTCGACACATTCTCCTGACTTGTCAAGCTCGTAACCATTAGCACAGGAACACGTATTGGGAGCCGAACAGACCCTTCCACCACTGCATGGAGGACTACAGATTGGTACACAATTCGGTTGAACAGACCCATAGGTTCTGCCGATCTCTTGGTAGCCCTCGCAACAGACGATGTCCACTCTCTTTCTGTACTTTGTCTGAAAATGCATAAACAAATTTCAAGTGTCCATTTGCGCAAAATTATAATCTTCTTACCATCGGCGTCAGTCTTTGAGTGTACTTATTCATACTGTATGCCTCATAAGTGAGTAGGCTCAGTTTTGTGCAAGTTTTCCCAACGACAGCTATCCAAAGGCTTAGGAAAATTGACCAAAATACTATTGCCGTCATCTTGTTTGAACTCGCTGAAAGCTTCAAAGGAACTGCCATTTAAAATCGGACCTAATGGGATAAAAAGTGTGCATTTGTGAAATTACACTTAATCATTAATATATTTAAATGTCGACTGCGTGGGTGGAATACAATGGAGATAAGAGGTTCGAATACTCTTAGGCACATGACTTCCAGAACACAACCAAGCTGAGTCTGCAAGACACATCGGTACATGCCATTTATAGCACTATGGACTTTCTGAAAGCAGTTTATACATAAAATATTTAATGGATTTGAAGCGACAAAACCCACTACCAGTCAACGTCACTTTTGCGTCAAACAGACCGGGAAATATGCGATCGAATGGATTTTCCCATTTCGTTTGAAAGTCTAAAATTAAATTCGATCCAAATGCATGTTGTTTAATATTTTGTTTGAAAACGTTTTTGTTGGTAAACAAAATGCATCGGAACAGGTTATAATTTAACCATCAACAATGTGTAGATACAATACAACGAAAGGCATTTAAAATTTGATTATGATTACAAACCACACAGAGTTGGTTCTCTAACAACAAAACAACGTGGGATATTTCGAAGGCTATAAAGAGTAAAAGGGGGTTAAAAGCTCAAGTCGCAATCACAATCGTAAAATGATTTAGGCAGGTTAGCGTTGAGAGACTCCCTTGTCTATGACATGCTTGAATTGCATACCACTCACATGAGTGTCACTTACATACTGGTTTGGCATAACAATTCGCATAAAAAAATGTTTATATGTCAAACGTTTAACAGTTGGCGAGGTACTTCCCCGGTTTAATTACTGATTTATCGGTCTGATATGCACTCGTTTGCCTATCATCAGCGACAATCGCATACAATACTATGATTTGTTTAAGCTAGTGTGGCTCTGAATTGAATGAAAACAACAAAATGGATGCACGACTGATGTAATAATGTCTCTATTTAGGAGCCTTCTTCCTTAATGAACTCAGTGACTTAGCACTTAACACAGATGTTAAAAGTCTATCGCGCTTAATTAGAAGCTCCAAATGGTTTTAGCGAGTAGTGGACGAAACTCACGATCCACGTGGCATCACAACGCACCTCATTGGTCTAAGTGTTTTGGCTCTCAGCTAACAGCCACCGTAACCTAACCTAACCTAACCTAGAGGCCCTAGCCAATACTGTTTTGCACATGATTGCTTCCGTCATCCTAAAGTGGATTTTCAACTTCGGGCCATCGCAGTATCCCTGTATTCCAATACACTAACATCTGCGCAACTGCGCCCAATTATGATGTTTGGTGTTACCTTTTAACCTTTGGGCCTGATTGATGGTGAGTCCACCATCGGACTATAAGCATTAGCTGCCTGCCGAATAGGATAAATAAACGATGAGTTTTTAGAACAATAATTTTGTTAATTTGTCTTACGAAAGATGCTCTCGTCGATATTGGGCCCTGAAGAATCCATTTTAAGCACTACCCCTAGTCGAAGATGGATCCAAAACCGATGATGGGGTTGGTGGAGTTGTGTTTTCTGATAGGTTGAACCTCAGCCTCTCGTTTTGTCACTGCAGTGTGTTCCAGGCGAAAATTATGGCGATTAAACTGGAGGAGGAGACTACTACGCACCTTCTCCGCACCTGCCCTGCCCGCTCTCAAAGACGAAAACTCCTTTTGGGGGCTTTCTTTTACAATGATCTTTACGATCTTACAAACATTGGTATTGAAAGTGTTTCAAGTTTTACGAAAAGCTCTAACTGGTTCAACGAGTAGGAAGATGATAAATCCACGGGGTATCACAATGAACCTTTTATTAATCTAAGTGTGTCGGCTTCAGACGACTGTCCTTCAACCTAACCTAAGAAGCATGCACGAGATCGAATTCAAGACCGTATCGCCGGCAGAGAATCTGCACGTACTTACTTAACGGGCTTCAGACCCGTGAAGAGTCTCTGCCTGAGACAAAGCAGCCTTCCATCCTCTACGATCCCGGACACGCTGCTTCCGATTGTCCAGACCAAGCGCTCTGGCATCCGCGATGGCTTGGTCTTTGAAACGGAGTTTCGGTCTTCCTTGTCTTCTCGAACGTGGGGGCTGGGATTCGAAGATCCTCTAAGTTGGAGCATTATTGCCCATTCGCTCGATGTGGCCGAGCCAATGTAGTCGACGATTTTGACTTTTTGGACTACATCCACATCTTGGTACAGCTCATAGAGTTCGCGGTTGTATCTTCTCCTCCATTCGCCCTCCTCGCACACAGGACCACAAATCCGCCGAAGAATTTTTCTTTCGAAGGAGCCCAGTATCAGCTCTCCCTTCCTGCTTATCGTCTAACACTCGGCGCCATAAAGCAGAACTGGCAGGATAAGGGTTTTGTAAAGCATACATTTCGTCCTCCGAGTTAGGAGTTTTGAACCCAGTTGTTTTGCCAAACCGAAGTGGCAGCGGTTTCCTAGGGTAATTCTTCGCCGGATCTTCACTAAGGTGTCATTCTTGGAGTTCATGTTTACTCCGAGGTAGATGAACTCCTTAACTACCTCGAAACTGTTGCTATCAATAGTGACGTTTGGTCCTAGGCGGTGGACAGATGTTTGTTTGTTTGTTGATACTCGTAGCATATATTTAGTCTTGTCCTCATTTACTACAAGGCCAACAGATTTCGCCTGTTCTTCAATCGCCGTGAAAGCTTCTATCACGGAGCGCTGTGATCGGCCGATGATGTCAATATCGTCCGCATAACCCAGCAGCTGAACTATTGAAGATAGTGCCTTCCGTGTTGACACCTGCCCTGCGCACTATCTGCTCCAGTACGACATTGAAGAAATCGCATGATAGCGCGTCCCAAAACTGCACGTTGTAGCGCGTGTGCAGCGCGTGTTTTCCAGTGCCGGTTTTGCCGGGATTACGAATTCGGCCATCGCCGTATAGAGGTTCTGACGATGTATACTATCATACGCGGCTTTGAAGTCGATGAATGAAATTCTTTGGTCTTTTCCAGGATAGGATCGCCTTTTTTGTAGATGGGGCATATGGAGCTGATAGTCCAGTCAACGTGCATGGTTTCTTCCACCCATACTTGGCTGATGATTTGGTGCATGCGCCCTACCAAAACATTACCACCGTATTTGAAGAGCTCCGCTGGTAAGCCATCAGAGCTTAAACACATCTACTATTCCCTGCGCTTCGGTGACTAGGTTTCCTTCGCTGTCTCAAAGAGCTTGCGTTCCGGTTTTGAAGCCAGCAGCCAGTTGCTTGGCTTTCTTATAGAACCTCCGGATGTTGTTACAATCGTGAGACCCTTCGATCTCCTTAAGCTGGGATACTGCGTAGGCCCAATTCTTTCTACGCAGGATCTTTTTCTCCTCCCTTCTCCTGGCTCGATACTCTTCCCTCGGTACCCTTGCTTTGCGCTGCATCGTTTTCTTATGTGCATCTTCTGTCACCTTTTTGCTGCACACGCATTCATCATCATACCACGGCTCTTTCTCTGGGCTGGTACCATACAATTGTTTCGGCTACCTCCTTGATGATGTCGCGATACTGGCACCACTGATTGTTGGCGTCTGTGGTAGGTGAATCCACAGTGGAGAGTTTCGTACTCAGGCGCTCCTTGTAGGCTCTGGCTACTCCAGGTGTGCTAAGGTGTCCAACGTCGAATTTCTTCCTTTGGGCGATTCGCAGCTTCTTCCCGTTGGACAGTCGAGCTCTGAATTTAGCCACAACAAGAAAATGGTCAGAGTCGACGTTTGCCCCTCGGAATGTGTGCACGTCGAGGATGTACGTCGATGTGCACGTATAACTGACTAATAAGTGGCGCGGTTTTGTATACCGGGCGGGGCTACTCGGAGTACTTCAAAATCAGTTGACATTATTTTCGTCCTCTCATCCGCACTCCAAAAAAAAAAAAAAAAAAAAAAAGAAAAACGCAGCAACCCCAAACCTTCACTGTTGCCATCAAAATCAATGAATCAACTCAATTCGCCCCGGCGCGGCCAGGAAAACACTAAAGAATTCATAATCGTCTCCCACAAGCAAGCATAAATAGGGATAAACTAATTCCAATATGCCAAACTCCGGCGCATACAAAACCCAAAAAAACTTGATGAACTTCAGCGCCAAGTACCTTTTTAATTTTTTTTTTAATTTTCTTATCAAAATGTATAATCATGTGCGGTCAATAGATGAAGTTATAAGTTTACATGAACATAACCACACAAATTACATCATGTTCCTAGAGCTAGGTTTTATTTCTAAAGATTGTATAAATAAGTTTGTATTCTAAGTACAATAAATAATAATCAGTAAGTGGCACATTGGATGGCTATAACTATATTCATCCGTTGAATATTCGCCATAGGTAACGGCTTTATAGCATTATTCAGTTGTTCGTTGCAATACCAGTTTCAACGTTTGCGAGAAGGTTACATCTGTGAAATACAGCATTTGCAATTGAATTTATTAAACTAGAAGCAATATTGTTGTAAACTGCCTTTAATTTCTAAGTGATTCGACCTCGCCGCGGCTCACTTTTGTCGCTGTTCGCCGTCTAGTGAAAATGATTATGCCCACAGCAGCCAGACCGGGAACCAATAAGATCAACAGGTACCATGCCCAACTGTTTGTTTTCTCCTCAGACGACAATCTTTCAACGCAGCGAAATGCTTCCTCTGAATGTCGGACTGTTCCATTTTCACAACGGCATTGGTTATAGCCAATACAAGTTCCACGAATGCAGCCATTTAACTGGCCATTGCATAAAGGTTGACACCCGGAATCTGCATCATATTCAAAGCCGTCTTCGCACTCGCAATGTTCAGGTGCTATGCACTGGCCATTCGAACAGCCCTGAGAGCACACAGGTGCACAGTTTCCCTCCTCGTTTAACTGGTAACCAGTTCGACAATCACATTTACCCCGAACACAGATTCCCAGATCGCAGGTTCCACATGTGTTGGATTTTTCAGACAGCCCCTGCGTCGATTGGGTATCTTCCACACAACTTCCGGATTTTGAATGTCTAAAGCCGAAATAACAAGCACACCGATTGGGACTAAAACACTCTCCATGACCACAGGGTTGCGTGCAGATTGGTTCACAATTTGGACCGCTCTCCGTTCTATTGATTTCCTTGTAGCCCTTGCAACATTCGCTCACCGTCTGCAATAATAGAATTAATACAAAATTAGAAAGCACTTAATGGATGATAATTGGTTCGTCTGCATCTATACCTCTACAACAAGTGTTGCGGGGTTGAGTAATTCCTTGGTACATGTTTTGCCAAAAACAACTACTGTCAAGGGACCTAGAAAAGTCACCAATAATACGATCGAGGGGATTTTGTTCGCCATCATGCTGTAACCTGCGTGGAAACCGAAAAAGAACTGAGATACGAGCGATTCTGGTTTAAGCTTTTTATACATTCTTCTGGTTAGAGTACTTTCTTGGGAATGGCTATCGCCTCGCCGCTGAAATGGAAACATCTATTACTCACTCAGTCGGTTTTTAGACGCGTCATTTTTAATTCTTAATGACGATAGGAATTTCGATTATAGACTGACTGACTGAAGATGCGACTCACTCAATGCATCTAACTGGGAATTTTAATTCTACAATAATTGCTACAATCTGTTTATTAGCGATGTTTTGTAAACAAATTACTTAATGAAAGTGTTTTGTAGCACACAACGTGCGATGGATGCTAAATCTGCGTACTTTTTTTTTCTTTGAATAAAATTTAAATACGACAAGTGGCTTTTTTGGAATGTCTTGAAGTGTTGTTATGTGCAAGCTTTTCGCCCACGTATAAGGTTGATATTTAATACATTTTTCTTCCGTGAAGTGCATAGGCAACTTCTTAATTTTCACATTGATATGTTGATATTGAAAAAATAAACACTTTAAAAAAAATTAGGCAAGACGCGTTATGAACAAAAACTTCATCTTCGTGCTTCCCTACAACTTAAGGAGAATCACCACCCAAAATTTCAGTTTTCTAGGCCTTATAGTTATTGAGTTACAGGCAGCGTAGTAGTTATGGAGCACTTACAAAGCTAGTGGGATATGCCCTCTAAGCTTGACGACCCTACGATTAGCGGTTTGGGCTGTACGTTGATGAGTGACTCACTAAGTCAGGCAGAAACAATATTTTTAGGTATTTTTTTCTAAATAATCTGCCTATTCAGATCCAATCGCGTCTTCCGTGACCCCATGGGTTTCTTTACAGTCTGTAAATATTTAACCTCGTATTAATAATAAATCCCTATCCGCTCGTTAACTCTTGTGCTAACCGTTTTTTTTTTTCATTTTCATATTAATAACAAAAAGTTCTCTATAATAAGTTAATTGACGTTGACTAAGAAATGGTATGAAAATCGGAAGCCGTTAAGTAGTAAATTGTATTGAAATTCGTTCAGTTGTTGCATTAACCCGTGTCCAACATTACATTGGTACATGGTTAAACGATCACTAAACAATTCTGTCGGTTATTTTTGCATTCACACTTCAAAATTACCAACTCGTTAAACAGCCTACATCAGTGAGTTAGGTTTCTAACCAGCGGATAAATTCCAAAATTATTATTAATAAGAATTTGAGCTTAACTACTGAACAGAAACAGTGAATTAGGGTTAACTACTAGTTAAGTATTCATTATAAATACGGTGGTTAAATTTCAGTGTTTCCTTATACCCTATTCTAAGGGTATATTAATTTTGACTCATAGTTTGTAACATACATTAATATTGCCCGTAGATCCCTAAAAGTTACTATATTTATGATCAGCATCGATAGTATATTAATAACACTGCACGTTATATCTATGGTTTGAGGCGCTTCGATCATATCTCCAATTTCTCCCGACAGATCTATAACATCTCCTTCGACCATCTTTTACGTTTTAGATCACTCGTATTGTTATTCAATGTAATTCAGACACATCAACCCAGTTATTTATTTAGTAGACTACGTTTTGCTTCATCTAATCGATCCCAACAAATTGTTCATCCCCGGTACCGTTATCTTATATCCGAGCGCCAGTTCTTATTCAATGTTACCCGTCTTTGGAACTCACTACCACGGCATTTGAGAAGGTCAAGTACCATCGCGCAGTTTCGTAATGGGTTACAATCTTATTTCCAGACAATTTCCGACTAATACAACGTTTTGTTTCAATTAATACTAATGTTTATATTTACTGTAGTTTTGCGAAAAGAGAGATGTATTGTATATATTGTATATTTAATTGTTTTAATGAATTTAGAACTGACTGCAGTGTAATTGTCTAAGTAGCAGAAAGAGAAAACCTTTAGTTATTCTTGGAACATTAATATTTTATGTAGCTTGTTGTTATTAATGAATTATATTTAAGCCTTGCACTATTTTATAAGATCATTGTTATCTTAATGTGTAAGCTTTCAATAAATAAATGAACTATGAACTATGAACTAGTAATGTCGATCTAGCCATGTCCGTCTGTCGGCAAAAATTAGGCCGTTAAACTGAACCTAGGGAGCTGAAATTTTAACCATATACTTTCTAGGGGCCCGAAATAATCAAGTTTAAGAATTTTTAAAATCCCACAAACTCAAAAAAACTATTTTTTCGAAAAAATCGAATTTTGAGCTAGAAAGTTGAAATTTTTTATATATGATCTTTAACTCGTAAAACTGCTCGGGAGATAAAATTTCTAAAATCCGCCCACAATTAAATAAAACAATTTTATTGAAAAGCCAAAGAGACATAAATTAATGATATAGACTCTCTGGGTGCCCTTTATACTTATTAGGGTGGTCCTTATTTTTCGACTTTTGAGAATTATCCCCGAGCCACTTTCCCATTTGATTATATACCTCTAAATATGAAATACGTTTTTTTTGTTTTTTTTTTGTTAAGATTTAAGAGTCGCTACCAGCTGTCAACATTTTTACAAAAAGCCCTCGCCTCGACCCCTCTTCTGAACCGATGCGTCGAGATTTAGCCCGCCCCGCACTTCAGTTCTAATAAGTCATTTACGAGAGCGCACGCGTTTTATTTGTAACGTAATAGTAACGTGTCTCAACGTGTTGCAATGGCGTCTAAAAGTAGCGGACTCAGTAAAGCTACTACAAATCAAAGTAATTTTTGGCTTATCGGCCAATTATAATCCGAATTAAGAAAATCAACATTGCCATCCATCTTTGAAGATTTTGTAATATTTTTTATGTCCTGACTCCTGAGTATAAAAAAAAAAAAAAAATATAGATTTCGAGTTTTTTTTTTAAATTCAAACCTTGGTAGCGACCGCTAAATGTCATTTAAAAAATTCCAAAAAAATCCTGAAATAGTTGCTTATGGTATATAATCAAACTACGTGGTGCTCCGCGAAATTAAAGATTTTTTTTTTTCTTAGCAATAAGGACCACCCTAAGACTTATGTTGAAATATTTTTTAAATCCGCCTACTGACACGCTCACAATTAAAATTTTTTTTTTTTTTGAAAAACTAAAGTTTGGGCTAGGGAGCTGAAATTTATAATATAGGCTCTCGAGGTGTCTGATAGGGATAAGAATAGGGTATCCAACAGTTCGTCCAAGCGGACTGCAGCCCGTCCCTATGTTTTTGTTTTCGAGTTCGGCGATATCAACCAATAAGTTCCCCGTACCTTATCCATTGGACCGACCTCGAAAAAGGGTGAACCAGTTTACCATTTCAAGTAGCTTTTCCTTTGAAATTTTATAAAAAGTTTAAGCCTCTCGGATAATGGGCATTCCTTACCTCGGTTATATATTTTAATCCCTAATCCAAATAGGGAAAATCAAATCAAGAAATAAGAGGAGTCATATCATAAATCTGTGGGACCGACCGATGCCAGCCAGGGGGTGTTAGACTTACGGCAGCTTCTGTCGTATGTTGCTATAATCTGTCGAATATCAAGAGGCACAAAGCTCCATAAGGAAACCAGTTTTTAAAATGGAAAACTGTGTCTCTTGATATTGGACAGACTAGCTCTATAAGAAAACCAGTTTTTTACTCTACGATCGGAGCTATTGAGAAAAACCACTACTCAAGAAAGTTCGTATTGCTGGCAACGCTGGACGCGCGAAATGCCTTTAATTCAATCAGGTGAAGTGATATCATTAGGGCGCCACTTTCAAAGCCCCAAATTTATCTCTTGCTGATGGTTAAGGACTATCTTAAGGACCGGGAGCTATTATATGGTACCGTAGAACGCCCTCTAAGAAAGATCTTCACTGCCGGAGCAAACCACGGATCGATCTTGGGACCTGATCTCTGGATCATCTTCTACGACGGAATACTTCACATGGAGGTGCCAGAGGATACCTTCCTGGTAGGGTATGCAAACGACATCGCCGTGTTAACTACTCGTACTCCTAAGGACACCAATAGCTTGTAAAGGAAGCTGAA
Source organism: Portevinia maculata (assembly GCA_949715645.1). Taxonomy (NCBI): domain Eukaryota; kingdom Metazoa; phylum Arthropoda; class Insecta; order Diptera; family Syrphidae; genus Portevinia; species Portevinia maculata. The sequence continues at coordinate 3,324,524 of OX454528.1, read as the reverse complement.
CCAGGCAATGAGACGTGTAAGCTCTTGGATGAATGCACATGGTCTCAGCCTGGCAATAGACAAACCGAGATGGCCCTTCTAACGAGGAAGAGGATTCCGACCATCGTCGATTTTCAAATCGGCCCTGAAGTCATCAAAAGCAAGGATGCAGTAAACTACTTAGGACTTACGCTTAACACGAAGTTTAAGTTCTGGCAACAGATTAAGTTCGCATCTGAACGAGCTTCGAAGATAACAAATTTTTGCAGCCGACTGATGGCAAACGTCCAGATGGCTCCTGATGCCGATTCCATCCTCCTCTATGGATGCGAGATCTGGGCAGATGCACTTTGACAAGAGAAGTACAGAAAGCAGATGGCAGCAGTGCAGAGACGAGGAGTCCAACGTAAGATTAGCTAGCATCGAACGGTTTCAAAACCAGCAGCCATCCTGGTGATGGCAGGAGTGACTCCTATCGATTTCCTAACGGCAGAAAAGAAATACATCCACGACAAAAAGGTGAAAATGGCACGACAGTAGGCAAAAGAGCTCACAAAACAGCAGTGGCAGGAGAGATGGGACTCGGAAAGCAGGGGATATGCCGTCCATCGTGATAAAAAATCTGCCCGAGTGGAACTTCTGCGTCAACCAGTTTCAGCAACTCAGAACGTCAATGAATACCTTTAAACCTCCTTAAAAATGCATACAAATGTTAAAAGAACTTTATTCGAATCAAAAAACATACAACCACAGCTTACAACAACTGTTCCTCTGCACTATTCATATGGTTATAGGCACTTGGCCTATTGAGCCAGCTCCGTCGTTTCTGCCAAATCAATAAACTTGCACCCACAACAAGTACAATCGCTGATAATGCAAAAATTATCAGGGTTACATTCACGGATGACTTACTATCTGCGACCTGCTCCGCAAGGGGAATAGCTCTGTCAGAACTGTAAGCTGTAAGTGACGGTTCTGCTGCAAAGCATTTATATATTTTTGCGCGGCACACTAAGAATCCCTCATAACACTGGCAGTGCTTAGAATCGATGCAATCCGAAGTCACTTCCACGGAGTCGTCAGCATCGCACAGTGCCATACATTCGCGTACACTGATTTCTGTCACGTTCTTTTGCCACACAAACTGGGACCAACAATCACAATCATCGGGCTCTGTAAGAATAGCATCACCCGCCCAAATGCAAGCGGTGCCATTATTAAGAAAGCCTGCTGCACACTCACAGATTCCATCCGGATTGCAATTTCCATACATGCACGATTGTTCCGAGCATTTAGAGTGGCAGAAAGTTGAATTGATTCGCTCATAGTTTGTCCAGCAATCGCAGGTATTTGGCGCCGCACAATTTGAGTTCTGACACTTTGGTTCGCATTTTGACTCACATGTGGTGTTTGTCGACCGCTGGTAACCATCCTTGCAGATGCAGATGCTATCTGATGTGGAGCACTCTTCGTTTGGGCCACATAAACCATTGCAGGTTGGTTGTTCACTTTCCGTTTCCGTAGTCGTTGGCTCAGTGTAAGGTTCAGTTGTTAATTTAGTCGGTACACATTCGGCATTCCCGGAGGGTCGCTGATAGTCATCGATGCAAATGCAGATATTTTCTGGTTGTTGACATTTTTCGTTTGCCCTACACGATCCGTTACATGGCAGTGGTTCAGTGGTTGTGATAGGCTCTGCAGTAGTTGTCGCCTCAATCATCGTTTGTGAGTTTGGGACACAGCCTACACCGTACACAATGTGGTGCCCGTTATCACAGGAACATTGGCCCGGCTGAGAGCAGCGTGAATTAAGCGGACAGGGTCTGCTACATATTGGCTTACAGCCAAAGTCTGGATAGCTTTGGTAACGATAGCCTGCATCGCAACAGCCGTATAAACGCCTCGAACGCAGACCGACCTAAACACAGTATTTCATCACAATGATCATTTCGTAAGTCAGTATCTTACCCTTGTTAGTTTGCGTGGTGTAAGATGAGGATGACTAAACCAATCGTCTGAGAAATCAAAAGGCATCATTTTATAATCTGTGACCAGATACGTTTCATAGCGAATACATGAACCGATTTGTAGGGTGGAGCAAAACCTCAATAAGGATATAATAAATAAAAGGACAATTTGTAGTGCTTTCTCGCGCGACACCATTGTTCCCTTTAAATGTGAAATCAAAGACTGAAAACATTTTCGTCAAACAAAAACAATACCTCGACGATTCTGTGTTTTATTTTTATTTTTTATTTTTGTTCCCCCGGTATCCGGTTACGATAAGAAATAGTTTGTTGGTGCTTGACTTTTATTGTGCGAAGAATTTCTAGCGATAATGCTTGCTCCCTTGGAACGATTTCATATTGTAAATGCCTTTTCTGCATTTAAATCGTCAAATGGACTGTTGCAATGTTGGGAAAACAAATTGATGTGTCATGCTCAAGTAGAGGTTCAAATGACTGACTTTTATTATTGGTTTGAGGTTTTATATGTTGAAATACGAGAATATTCACCACGCGACACAGAACTGGAAAACAGGCACCAAACAAAAATCATCGTCTTACTAAAAAGTAGTTAAGGAAAGGATGATCTCTTTTTTTAAACAAGACCAATTTCTTCAGCCCGTTACAACTTGGCTTTCAAAGGGGGAAATCTGCTGAAGCTGCCCTTCTAAATTTCTGTTCAAATATCTTTTCTAATCTTGATGGCAAAAAGTTCACTGCAGGCTTATATTACTAAAGCCTTTGGTTAACTTGAAAATGCTGGATTTCGAGGCTTTATTCTCGATTGGTTTAGGTCCTACCTTTCAAACAGACCTCAAAGGGTAAAACTTAATGAAACTATGAGCGACATCCTCCTTTTAAATATGGGAGTACCTCAAGGTTCTGTGTTGGCCCCTATCTTGTTCCTCGTGTATATAAATTCACTGTTGGAAATAAAGTTTAAAGCAATACCTACTGCTTTTGCAGAAGATGTAGGTTTTTCGTATGGAACTGAGAGTGCTTTAAACTTGGCATCTGATATAAACTGGGATCTCAATTTATTGAGGATCTGGTTCGCCGAACATAAATTGCGCATAAGTTCAAAAACAAAACTTTAATCTATCTTCGGCTAACGCTTCAAATGTAGATTTGTACTATCACGCCCCGGAGTCTACAAAGTACAGCTTCCCAGGCTGTGCATGTGCCTCCGGTGCTGTACCAACTTTTTGTAACATGCTGAGTTGTAGTGAAAATTGCTTTCTGATAGAGAAAGTTGATCAATTTAAGTATTTGGGGCTCATTTTTGATTCTAAGATGAGTTCTGCAGATCATACGGAGTCCCTAAAGAAATATTTTCGATGTACTCTCAGACATTTTTTTTACCTAAGCAATGTTTGCTCAAAACAACTTCTAAAATCTATATATTACGGTAGCTTTCATTCAATACTTAAATATGGTATAACTTGTTGGGGAAGTACATATGCGATTAAAATCAAGCCTCTTTTAATTCTGCAGAAAAGTGTTTTAAGAAAAATTTGCCATCAACATCGTCGACATCCTAGTTTTCCCTTGTTTCGAGATATCAAAATACTTCCAGTCCGTCACTTGTATTATTTTAAAGTTCTAAAAACTTTCTGTAAGAGATCAGGAAATCTTAATTACAGATTAGTCTCCGAACATAACCTACGTAGGAACTTTTTGAATGTTGTGTCTGTACCTTTTTCTCGTACTACTGCTTTTAGTAATTTTTATTTTTCTTCATCTTGTAGTCTTTTTAATGAGCTATCAATTATTTTATTTATTTTATTTTTATTTATTTCAAAATCGCTTACAAAGTAGGACAAAAATTTTATACATTTTTGAAAGCCTTTAAATTAATTTAAGTTTAAGAATTTGAGTTTAATGTTAATAAATACATTAAACTCAAAGCTATTTACAAAAAAAAATAAAAAAAAAAATAGAGTCGCTACATCCTCTGGAAGGCTTGAAGAGTCGTTAACGCATTGGCTTTATGACTTTAATTACGCGGAATTAGAATCAGTTCTTTACTACAATCTGGTATAACTTAAAGTTTGAATTTTTGGAAATTTTGTCTTTCTTTTGTTTTTTCGTAACTATCTTGTAATTATCCTTTTATATATTATTCTTCTCTTAACAATCGAATAATGTAATGTAAGGGCACCCCACCCAAAGCTTATATTTTTTCTGATTAAGCGCATTGAAGTGGCATACGACATTATTTTTAATACTTATAAAATAAAAAATGTCACAGCTTATTTATTTCTGTAATACTAAATTGTAAAATACTGTTAAACTTATTGAATAATGTATTTCTTTGATTTTATCTAAAATAAATGTATCTATCTATCTATCTATCTAATTAAAAAGAAAAAAAAGACCAAAAACAACAGCATTTAACGTATAGTGTTGACAGTTCTTTAAGCCGTACTTAAGCCATCGGTAGATACTTCAATTTAACAGTCATGGTGTCAATGGACGGTGACCTATTAAGATTTAAGATAGTTTTTGAAACTTTGGCACTTGCATCGCCGAAACCGAAAGACTTTCCATCTCGGTATGTGTATCAATGACAACCTTCGTTGGACTGACCTCATATTCGATGTCGCCAAGAACGCTGTCAAGGCTTCCTTAAGCGGTGCTAGAAATATATCACCCCTTCTGATCTGGCTGCAACTTATAAGGCGTTTATTCTCTTGAGTATAACGCTCATATCTGGGCGGGTGCCCCAATCACACATTTGGATCTCTTGGACAGGATACAAAAATGCGCGATAGAACTTATTGGCGATAGAGATATCGCGGAAACGTTTGACCACAGATAATAAAGGAGGTACTCGTACATAGATATCGCATGCAGGGTAAAAAAATATGTCGCTTTTTCAGGGGAATGGGATTTACTCCTGTGTCCCCCGTTTGATCGAACTCGTTCGAATCGTGCATAAGACATGTTTTTCTTTCAAATTTGGCTGGAACAGCAAATTGCTTTTTGCTTTTGCTTAATTCTCTTTGTGTTTTGTTTTTCATTATATAGAAATAAAAAATTCTGACAAATATATTATTTGTTCATCACTTTTTTTACCCTATTCTAAGGGTATATTAATTTTGACGTATAGTTTGTAACATACCTTAATATTGCCCGTAGACCCCTAAAAGTTACTATATTTATGATCAGCATCGATAGTAATGTCGAGTGGCAATGGTGCAGTAGTAGTGTATTCGCAAACGGAATGGAAGGTCGTGCGTTCGAATCCCGGCCAAGTCCATTACTTTATACCGAATACATGAAATCGTAATCTCCCTAAGTAACATAGACACCACCCGTGGAGAAAAACCCTACAACTGCACCCAAACACTTCTTTCCTATCTCTCTATTCTTTCTAATACCAAGTAGCTTACACTGTGTTCTTAGCATTATAAGCGTACTGTAACAACAGAAAAAAAACCCTTTAGCGTAAGCAAATTATAAAAAAAAAAAAAAATCTAGCCATGTCCGTCCGTCCGTCCGTCGGCAAAAATTAGGCCTTTAAACTGGGCCTAGAGAGCTGAAATTTTAACCATATACTCTCTAGGGTCACGAAATAATCAAGTTCACGAATTTTTGAAATCCGCCCACAGATACGCCCACAAACTCAAAAAAACAAAATTTTGGAAAAAATCGAATTTTGAGCTAGAAAGCTGAGATTTTTTATATATGATCTATGACTCCTAAAACTGCTCGGGATATAAAATTTTCAAAATCCGCCCACTGACACGCCCACAAAAAAATAAAACAATTTTATTGAAAAACCAAAATTTGAGCTAGTGAGCTGAAATTTATAATATATACTCTCTAGGGGTCCTTTATGCTCATGTGTAAATATTTTCAAAATCCGCATTCTGACACGCCCACAATTTACAAAAAAAACTTTTTTTGAAAATCCAAAGTTTGAGCTAGGGAGCTGAAATTTATAATTACTCTCTAGGGGTCCTCTATGCTCATGTGTTAATTTTTTTTAAATCTGCTTACTGACACGCCCACAATTAAATAAAATAATTTTATTGAAAAACCAAAGTTTGAGCTAGGGAACGCTTTTTTTTTACAAAAGCTTCGTTTTTGTTTGATAAAATCTTTTAAATGTTACATATATAACAGAATATGTACAGCGTTCTTAACAATTCAACCATACTTAGACTTTTGTCACGCCCACTTATGAGGGATAGGAATAAGAATAGGGTATCCAACAGTTCGCCCAAGCAGACTGTAGCCCGCCCCTATGTTTAAAAATAATTTCGAACAATTTGCACACTTGTTTTAATACCCTATTGTAAGGGTATATTAATTTTGACGCATAGTTTGTAACATACCTTAATATTGCCCGTAGACCCCTAAAAGTTACTATATTTATGATCAGCATCGATAGTAATGACGATATAGCCATGTCCGTCCGTCGGCAAAAATTAGGCCTTTAAACTTTACCTAGAGAGCTGCAATTTTAACCATATACTCTCTAGGGTCCCGAAATAATCAAGTTTACGAATTTTTGAAATCCGCCCACAGACACGCCCACAAACTCAAAAGAACAAAATTTTGGAAAAAATCGAATTTTGAGCTAGAAAGCTGAAATTGTTTATATATAATCTATGACTCCTAAAACTGCTCGGGATAAAAAAATTTCAAAATCCGCCCACTAACACGCCCACAAATAAATAAAACAATTTTTTTGAAAATCCAAAGTGTGAGCTAGGGAGCTGAAATTTATAATATATACTCTCTATGGGCCCTTTATGCTCATGTGTAAATATTTTCAAAATCCGCCCACTGACACGCCCACAATTAATTTTTTATTTTTTTTGAAAATTCAAAGTTTGAGCTAGGGAGCTGAAATTTATAATATATACTCTCTAGGGGCCCTTTATGCTCATGTGTTAATTTTTTTTAAATCCGCCTACTGACGCGCCTACAATTAAATAAAACAATTTTATTGAAACACCCAAGTTTGAGCTAGGGAGCGTTCACAACAAATGAGCCATAAATATTGCTCATCTTCTTCTTCTGATGAAGAGGCTAAGACTTTTTTCTTAACCTGCTTTTTTTGCTTGGGTCTTGCAGTTGCTCCCTTGGCCAATGTTTTGTTTCTTTCTTCAAGAAGTGCTTGTTTTTCCGAGGTATCAGTCAAAATGGCAGACTTTCTTGACCTTCTCGAAGTTATTTTTTTTCTGGGTTGGGCCTTTGGATAAGGCCTAATTTCCGCTGGGTTAAAAGAAACTCGTTTTAATCCCGTGAGCAGTAAGGTGGGGGAGTCAAGGGAGTTGGCTGAGAGCCTTGTCCATGTCCATCGGTTGTGGGTTGGTCAGAAGAAATTATTATTTCGTTTTGTTGTGTTGGTGTAGATTCTTCCAAAAGCAATGGCATCTCGTCGACAGCATTTTCAACTAATGGATCTGGATCATCTGGATTCGGACGATCGGTGACAAAAGCTGATAGGAAATCGTGCTCTTCAAAAATGTTCTCATTCAGAGGAACAATTCCGGTTTTTTTAAATCCATTTCTTATACTAACCGGATTGATTGCTAAAGGCAGAGCCTTGCATCTTGTGCATTTGCGCAATAACTTTTAAAGGGCCCATAAACCCCTACATCTAACGGTTGTAGTCTATGGGAACAGTGCGGTGGAAAAGATAACATGACAACCCCATTATTTTTAGCCTTTTCAACAACTCCAAAATCCAGATGTGAACTATGATTGTCAAGTAAAATAAGGACTGGGTCAGATGGAGATGGTTTGGTGTATCGGATAAAATGATCCATGAAGATGTTAAACTCTACATTCGTCATCCATCCCGAAGAGTTTCCAGCTCCAATACATTCCGGGGGTCCATCACGAACAAAATACTCTCTATATTTGATCCTTGGAAACACAAACATAGGTGGGATCGAATTTCCCGAAGCACTAACTGCGACGCAAACAGTAACCAATGTGCCCCTTTCCGCTGATGTTAGGGCTCCAACTTGCTTCGACTCCTTCTTAGCTAAAACCTTTCGAGGCTTTTGCACTGTAGTTACACCTGTTTCATCACAGTTGTAAATCCGCGAAGGGGTGAATTTCCATTTATCAAAAAGCGATGTTAGTTTAGAGAAGAATAATTTCACATTTGTTGGATTAAATGACGTCGCTCTGCTGAGAATGGTTGCTTCCGGTGATCTTATAGAAAGATTAGAATTCCGCTTTAAAAAGGAACTTAACCAATCAGGTCCAGCTTCCTTATTTGCCAACCATGAATTGGGCATAGTTATTTTATATTGAACCCCACATTCGTAAGCAAGTTTTCTTGTGTCTTTTGGTGTGAGTCCAAAATAAATGTTGCTGCAATTAATCAGGTACTCTACAAGGCTTTTTCTTGCTCATCATTGAACACTTGTTTATGTTTTGCCCAACCGATTCGGATCGAGCTTTCACCTGCCTGTAGCATCTTCAAATACCTGGACAACGTAACATGACACAGTCCGAAGTCCCTTGCACCGCCACGTACGGTTCTGTTTTTATTTTCTTTATGTACAGACACAGCCGTCTCGAACGTATCCTTTGATACCGTTCCTCGTTCACTTTTTTTTCTTATAATTTCTCATGCTAGAAAATAATAAGAAAAAAAGACATTCAAACATCACACTATAAAAAAAAACTAAATTATGTATTTTGATTTTGGTTGTTCTATGTGTGTATAAGTAGGTATGTTATAAGTAATAAGTTATAACCGAAAGCAAAACAACGAAACCAAACAACAACGGTGGATAGCATCAACATCAACAAATAGTTCACCATACAACAACCTAATATCTGAATGTATCCTCGAACGGTGCGGCGCAATGTACATATTAGTTGTTTTTACATATATATTTCTCATCCAACATCTGTCGAACAGCCAAAGTACGAATAAAACAACAGACAAAACAAAAAACCAAACACAAAAACCGTTCTTGATCTTTCTTGTTCACAAATATCATTTCGAAAAAAAAATAAGGGGTAGGTTTTTACATGTGACAGCTTGCCCCAGAAAAATGTTACAACTTTCTTCCCCAGCGTAAAATTGAACACAGAAAACAAATTTGAAAAAAACCGAAATTCACATACACATAACATATACACACAATTCTAGCCAAAACACAAATGCACACAACAAAAAAACACTAAGCACTATATCTTTATACCCTATTCTAAGGGTATATTAATTTTGACGCATAGTTTGTAACATACCTTAATATTGCCCGTAGACCCCTAAAAGTTACTATATTTATGATCAGCATCGATAGTAATGTCGATCTAGCCATGTCCACCGTCTGTAGCCAAAAATTAGGCCTTTAAAGTGGACCTAGACAGCTGAAATTTTAACCATATACTCTCTAGGGTCCCGAAATAATCAAGTTTACGAATTTTTGAAATCCGCCCACAGACACGCCCACAAACTCAAAAAAACAAAATTTTGGAAAAAATCGAATTTTGAGCTAGAAAGCTGAAATTTTGTATATATGATCTATGACTTCTAAAACTGCTCAGGATAAAAAAATTTCAAAATCCGCCCACTGACACGCCCACAAATAAATAAAACAATTTTTTATAACCTATTCTAAGGGTATATTAATTTTTGAAAATCCCAAGTTTGAGCTAGGGAGCTGAAATTTATAATATATACTCTCTATGGGCCCTTTATGCTCATGTGTAAATATTTTTAAAATCCGCCCACTGACACGCCCACATTTTTTTTTTTTTTTTTTAAAAATTCAAAGTTTGAGCTAGGGAGCTGAAATTTATAATATATACTCTCTAGGGGCCCTTTATTCTCATGTGTTTTTTTTTTAAATCCGCCTACTGACACGCCCACAATTAAATAAAACAATTTTATTGAAACACCTAAGTTTGAGCTAGGGAGCGTTTTTTTTGATAAAATCCTTTAAATGTTATATAACAAAATATGTAGAGCGTTCTTAACAATTCAACCATACTTAGACTTTTGTCACGCCCACTTATGAGGGATAGGAATAAGAATAGGGTATCCAACAGTTCGCCCAAGCGGACTGTAGCCCGTCCCTATGTTTTTATTGTAAGAATGTAGACCAAAAATAAAATGAAAAAAAAAGTTACAAACCGGCTTTTTTTGTGCACTACTATTACAACATCTTCTGCTGACGTCCAATCTGCAACTGAAGCAAATGTGACGATAAATATGGAAAAAATTAAGATTTTTCTCTTTTACGCGATTCTTAATATCCCGTCTTTTTTACCTGTTACTTACCCCTGTTACTTTTAACCCCACCCTCCCCTAAATCATTTTTGAACGCTTGGAGGTTGCTCGTTGCTCCTGTTGTTTTTTTTCCAAAATCTGTATCCAATTCGCCCGCCAAACTTATGACGCAATTCGTGAATCTATCGATCTCAGAGTATGCGTTTATTGAAGAAAATTGTTTTATTGGGAACACTTGACAGGCAGCAAATTAATAAAACAAATATGATTCATCATCATTACGAACTGCCGTTTAAAGAAACTTTAATAGATCAACAGATGGATTGAGATACATTCCATGAAATTGAGAAAACAAAACGCAAAGACCTAAGTAATACACATACCCATCATGATTAATGAAAATTTGCATGGGAAGACCGCGGAAGACTTCATGCCGAACATTATTGAAGCAGTCTGTACGCATAAAAATAACACCAACTTATAAATAGAATTGTGCTCTATTCTCACAAAACATCTCAAAATAAAGTGTCAAGTTTTCAAACTGGTATGCATGTTAACGTCTTCTCATGGTATCTATAGCCCGCATAACAGATGCAACGATTTTTCGAGATACAAATTCCGTTGTCGCACCTTCTGCAATGCCAAAAACAAAATTATGAAAATCATTTTTCAAACTTCCTTAGATTCATCTTACTGATAACAATCGGATTGGCAAACTCCATTCTTCAGGGTGAAATCGACTCTACATGTGCACACATTGGGCTCAATGCACACGCCACCGGGTCCGCAGTCAGGCTCACAGACAGGCCTACATCCACTTTCTTTCAATGTGTATCCAGTACTGCAACCGCAAGTCTCTGGCTCTGTACAATTATGCATCCATCCATAACAACCCTCCGAGCAAATGGGTCGACAAAACTTCTTCGACACATCCAGCTTATATCCGTGATCACACTTGCATGTACCATCTAAGTAGCATCGTCCGTTCAGACAGCTAATTGGACATGCGAACACACAGTCGCCATTGTCGCTCTTCACAAAACCATCGAAACACGCACAATCGTCAGGTCCTACGCACTGTCCATTTAAGCACTTCCCGCAGATAGGCTTACAATTTATGCCGCCATCTCTCCGCCTATGAGCGCGATATCCACCGCAGCATGTCTCAATGACGGACATATGCATTGAGGAACCTGTGCGGATGACCATGGCGTGCGGATAACCCTTCACCGCGGCTGCTCTACAAAGGATACCAATCATTACAGAGTGGGAAAAAAAGGAATTTTCTCGCACTTACGGAACTTCGATGACACATTTGTGATGTGGATGAGCCGAGCCGAGCGCCGACTGAAGCTGAGGATACTGATGGTGAATAGGATGTTGCTGTTGGTGCTTGTAACCGCGTTGTTGCTGCTCCGTCAATGTTGCATCACATCTACTGAATGCGACCGACAAGAGAATTGTCACAACTATAAGCTTCCAATCGTGGTACATATTCACAAGAGACTGGACCGAATTAACAACACAACTTGCTCTTATCGCGGGCGTGCTTTCTTTCCTCTTAGAGCTCTTTGCTTTTCGAAGTTTGGCGATAAGCGCTTGTGGTGGCTTATCAGCTTTGCTTTCGTCATTGCGTTGTGTTTCGGTGCTTGGAATGTGCTCACTATTTTTGTTTTTTTTTTTTTGTAATATTTTCGTTCTTGAGTTGAAGGTCAACAAATAATTCAAGGACTTGCCACGGACTTTTCTGATAAGTAGAAAAATATTTTCCATCGCTTTTACTGAGCGCGAGATATCTTTTCAGGAAGAGCCAGGCGAAAGTGGGGCAGTTGATTACAATGTGATGATTGTGGGAAGCACTGGCGCCAGAGGCATGGCCTCATTTGTGGGTGCGTACATTCCAATAAATGCAAAATCTGCTGTGGATTCATTTTGGAAAATCAAACTGGCAGAGTACTCAGATTCGTTAATGTTGCAGAACTCCTCTGTTTGGTGTACTCGGTATTATGCGTTTCACTCGGTTGTTGGCTGGCGCAGGTATATTACTGTTCCCCGTGGGGAATCGAACCTGCACCGCACTGGTCACAGGCCAATACAAACCCCTACACGTCGGCCTCCAACCAAAGAAGATTTTGACATTTATACGACTTTGAAAGGTTGAACGGATTTTAGAAACTCGAATTCTCACAGTCATAGTCGCGATGTTGCATAAACTTGTCAAAATGACTCATTACATTCCACGATAAACAGCTTCAAATGTATGTTATGGATTTGCAATCTACACCGGAATAAAGGCCAACGTCATATATGTAAATTCATAGGCAGCCTATCCCGAAACTGAACATTTTCAGTAGCTAAACGGTAGGCAAAGATGAACGTTCATTGGACTATTTTCTTTGTAATTTTATTAAAAACTTTCCTAGCCTATGGCTACGATGAATTGTGCACTCGCGTTGAGCATTACACATCTGAACAGGTGGTTCTGAGAACCAATCCCAAGATGGTAACGAGGCAAGGTTTCTGGCCATGGTCGAAGAAGAATGTGTGGATTGAAGAGACTGTTCCTGTGACATATGTAATAATCAGAAAACGTTTCCCTTCAGAGCAAAGTAAACATCCTTTATACCTTCTAGATCGCTTACAAAACTCGCTCGGTGTCCGTATGCTGCCAAGGGTACCTTGGAAATTATCCATCTTGTATCCCGACTTGCGAACTAGGATGTACCAACGGGGAGTGTACTCAGCCGGATATTTGCACATGTCACACGGGATATCACCGTGTTTCAAGTGACAGATGTGAGCCGACCTGTTCCAGCGATTGCGAGCACGGCATCTGTACTGCTCCGGAAGTATGCACTTGTCATGATGACTATGAAATTGATGAAAATAATCGTTGCATACCGCATTGCGCCAACGGCTGCCGCTTCGGCGATTGCACTGCTCCAAATAGATGTGAATGTAACCTCGGATATGCTCCTGACTCAAATGGATCTTGTGAGCCTATCTGTTGGGACGGATGTGAAAATGGTATTTGCTCATCTCCAAATGAGTGTAAATGCTTGGAAGGCTACACTATGGACGAGGACAGTCGGAGTCGGTGTGCTCCAAATTGTACTAATGGATGTGCATTTGGAAAGTGTGTCGCACCCAATGAGTGTGAATGTGATCTTGGATATGAACTGACCCACTTCCGCGGAGTGTGTGAGCCAGTCTGTTTGGGAGGATGTGAGAACGGTATCTGCTCAGCTCTAAACGATTGCACGTGCTTGGATGGCTTCGGGAAAATTGAAAGCGATGCATGTTTACCAATTTGTGATAGCGGATGTCCTTTCGGAAAGTGCATCGCCCCAAACAAGTGTGAGTGCGACTCCGGCTACGAACTGAACTCGCTTGGTACAGTTTGTGAGCCAACCTGCTTAAGGGGCTGCGAGAATGGCGTCTGCTCAGCTCCAAATGAGTGTACGTGCTTACACGACTACAAAGCGGACGAAAACAGCAGGTGTGTCCCGATTTGTGATAGCGGGTGTCCATTCGGAGAGTGTATCGCACCAAATACGTGTGAGTGCCAACCCGGCTACACTCTTGCTGCCTCTCAAAAGTCTTGTGAGCCAAAATGTTCGCACGGTTGCGATCATGGTTTCTGTTTTCGACCCGAAATGTGTGTCTGTCATCAGGGCTATCTTATGGGACCGGGGAACAAGTGCGAACCGATTTGCAGTAATGGATGTACCAACGGCAAATGTACGGAGCCTGAGATTTGCACTTGTTTATCCGGCTATCGAATGCCCACAGACTCAGTTAGCCAATGCCAACCTGTCTGTGAACCAGAATGTCAGTACTCGAATTGTCTTGGACCCGATTTGTGCATTTGTTGGATGGATTACATTCCGCTTAATCGATCCGTATGTGAACCACATTGCTCGAAGAAGTGCTTCCATGGATTCTGTTCAGCACCAAATAATTGCACTTGCAATGATGGCTATAAACCTCATGACTACGAACCGAACGTCTGCACTCCCATTTGCGACGGCTGTGATTATGGCGACTGTGACTCACCAGGACAATGCCTTTGTTGGCCGGGCTATAAAATGGCTGAAAGTGGGTCCGCATGTTATTTAAGTGAATCCACCACGGATATCTTACCTACCAGTGTGTCAACTACTCTAGTTTCGCTGTCAACTACTGTAACAAGTCCCACTGGGCAACCGCAGTCGTCGTCCCTTCAAACTACAACAGAAGTCTTTTCATCGACATCACTTTCGACTGGTCACTTCGACAGTAAATCAGAAGAAGAGTCCAAAGAACCTACGGCTCGACCATTACCTGTCGATGTAAAACACTGTCATTGCTGGCTTCTATCCCTTGCCAACTTAAACTCCTCTCAAGCTGGAAGCTGTACTCCTGAATGCAATGCCACAACTAATGCTGCATGCATAGACGAGGAAACGTGCGAAGTTCTTAAAGAGCAAAGTGAACTAAATTGCAATGGAACAATTTATACCTGCAGAATAATAGCGACCACTTCTCTCGGGCACGAATCCAACGAAACGAATTGGCCTTGGATATTGCTGGCTGTCTTTTCAATTATTTTGGTCCTTGGCATAGCCTTTGCTATCCGACATTACAGGTATCATGGATCAGCGTACATTAGCGAAAAGAGTAAGCATTATTTAAGCAACATTTATTCATGCAAATAATAATGTCATGATTTGCAGATAAAGTCGAGTTGAACGTACAATACGTTAAATGATACAAAGGCGATACAAGTCCGAAAATTCGCAGAGCTGTTAGCTGTTTTATAATAATAAAAAGTATTTAGTGTCTAGTAGGTCCCTTAAGAGTTAAGTTTTAAATAAAATGCAAACAGCAAAAGGGATCGGAGGGTGTTGGAAGATATATTTGTCAAAAATGGACACATTCTTTTTAACGGAGGCACGCATCAACATTCAGCAGGAAAGGAATAACCTCCCAGGTTAAGATAGTATGTTATACCGCTTAATGAATTCGTTTTTTCGAGGGCGAGTGGTGGATATGATAAAACCGCGAACTCTGTGAGCTGTACCAAGATGTGCAAGTAGTCCCAAAAGCTAAATCACGTCGACTACATTGGCTCGGCCGCATTGAGCGAAAGGACAATAATGCTCCAGCCAAGAGGATCTTCGACACCCAGTCCCCAGGTTCGAGAAGGCAAGGAAGACCGAACCTCCGTTTTAAAGGCGAAGCCATCGCGGATGCCAGAGCGCTGGAAGCAGCACGGTTTCGCTGAGCCATGAAAGGCTACAGTGCTTCAGGCAGAGAATCTCTGGGAGCCTGTAAGTAATGAATCATTTGAAGAATTCAATGCTAAATGGAGCTTAAAGGAGCCACCCTGGCATAGATATGGAGGCAGCAGCTACTCTATTATGCGGCTAGCAAGTAAAGGTAAAGGTAACACCTTCTAGCAGTCACGCAAAGTACCTACCCTTCTGTATTGCTGCGAGATTTGGGCTGATACACGAGAGCGGGTAAAATAAAGTTTCCAAATGGCACCTCACATCAAGGTCTCAGAATTTTTAATATGATTAGAAGAAATCGTGCAGCAGGTAAATCAACTGGAATGGTTTTGCTGGACATTGAGAAGGCATTTGATTCCGTTTGGCATGATGGGCTTATCTACAAAATGTTAAATAATAATTTTCCTCCATTTCTTTGTTGAATCGTTCAAAGTTCTGTGTCAAATCGTCGCTTTAAAGTTATCGTTAGTAGTAGTGCGTCTGATGTAGTCAAGGTGTACCGCAAAGTTCTGTGCTTGGTCCTATCCTTTATAATTTGTTTATATCTGATCTCCCAAGTCATCCACAGTGTTAAATACCTATTTACGCTGACGATATCGCTATACTTTCTTCGCATCAGTTCGGTCTCGACATTGAGACGAATTAAAAAAATGCGATTGAAATATATATTGCAATGTTATCTCTCCAAGTGGAAAATAAAGCTGAACGCAGAAAAAATCCAAGCTATCTTTTTCACCAGAAAAAGAAAGCCTTGCTTTCTTCCAGCTGATCAATTAAGATTAAATGGCCACTACCTGGGCATACTTTTCGATCAAAAACTTACATTTAACAAACACATTTTGGGAATAGCTAATAAAGTAAATATAGCCATACGAATGCTTTATCCGTTTATAAACCGGAAATCATTATTTTCAAATGATAATAAAATAATAATTCATAAGACGATATTCCAATCTATCTTACTGTAAGGTTGTATAGTGTGGGGTAATTGTGCTAGGAGCCATATTAGAAAGCTTCAAATATCCCAAAATAACATATTAAAAATGATGCTTAATCTTCCCTGGTATTATTCTACAATAGATTTACATGGTAGAGTTAATGTTGAATTGATCTCCTCCAGGATAACAAGCTAAGTGATACATTCAAACTGAGATGTAATATCTCCAACAATCCGCTAATTAATGAATTAATTTCATCGTGACATATAAAATATTTTGTGTTCACTAAATACCGATATATTTTCATTTCTTATTTATCTATTTGTTTTTTGTTAACTTAATAATATTTATTTAACTATTCAAATAATTACCTATGGATTTATGTATGTATCTAATTATTTCTTTATTTATTTATTCATTATAATATATACTATTTATTTATTTATTTATTAATTATGATATATTTATCTATCTATTTGTTTATTTATTTATTTAGTTATTTATTTATTTATTTATTCTTTTAAATATTATTACTATTATTTTTTTTATTTTTTTTAATTTGAGGTTTTTCTCATGATTTTCCTCATTAATAATAACATTTTCATATTTATTTGTGTTTACAAAAAAAAAAAAAAAAAATGATTCATTTGAAAGACAAAAAACAAAAAATGTCAAATCTCTGCAATTATATAATGTAAATTGGGCGACAACATATTTTTATTGCATGAAGCAAGAATAAACTATCTATCTATCTATCAAATGGCAGCGTTACAACGAAGGCGCGACAGTGTTTGAAGTGAAGATATGGATCTCTTTACAGCAGAAAGGAAACGGCAAGAGAAGTCTCAAAAAAACACAACACTAAGCAATATAAGACAGAACGATGCCGTTGAGAAACCAGGGGGACGGCTGCAATTATCCTTTTTTATAATATTCAGGGTCAAAATATCCCAAGAAAATATCCACGGCCAAAATATCCTTTTTCTTGTGACTCGAAGAGGTGTCCAGAGTCTTAAAGCCTTTTACCCGTGAAGTTAGCAATCTAGGTAATATTATGGGATCAGGGTCGAAGAGGTGTCCAAAGATTGTGTTTTTGTGAGTCGAACAGGTGTCCAGAGTTTTATTTTCCTGGGATATTTCGAACTTGGATATTTTGACCGTGGATATTTTCCTGCGATATTTTGACCGTGGATATTACAAAAAAGGATATACATAGACAGAAGAAATCAAAAACAGGGGTGGTTGGATTATATAGCCAATAGGGAATATACGATTGAACTGAGAGAATGTATGGGGAAGTTAAACAGCACCTTAAAAGAGTTCCTTTTCGGTTATATAAGGCCAAGCCATCTAAAGAAAGACGAAAAAAGTTCAAACGAGTCAGAAATGACTGCAATGTCCGCACATTATTCGTGTCTAATTCTCCTACGAGTCGAAGCAAAAAATAATACAAAGTTCCAAGGATAGGAAAAACGTTTGGTTGTTTGTTTAGAACATCAAGAATTCGGCCTCGTCATCATCTATCCCGACACTCATTTATAATAACATTCTAGCTGCCAGCTCTACAGTTTATCCCAATCTGTTTGCTGTCCACTTTACAGCTAGCTCAACGCTCCTGATTGTGCTTTATTTCCCCCCGTACTCGAGTGCGTATAATACTCCATGGGACCGATCCACTTCCGCCATCGTACAGTGGCTGGAGTACTTCAACATCTTGACGTTGACAAATCCGCCGGTCCAGATGGTATTTCCCCTATCGTTCTGAAGAGGTTTTCTTCTCTCTCCATGCAAACGCTGATTAACGGTGTGCTCATGAAATATCCTGAGTCCCGAAAACAGCTGTACGGTTTTCGCAGCAACAGGTCCACTGGTGATTTGATGACCGATTTAACCGAAAAGTGGAACCAATCTCTTCAGCAGGGTGGTAAAACTAAGATCGTTGCACTTGATACTTCAGAGACATTTGATAGAGTTTGGGGAGCAGGGACATAAGTCCCAACTTTTTCTTTTGGGCCATAACTCCCAAAATTGATTTGGGCCTTATGTCTCACTTAAGTGGGACATAAAGTGAAAGTTGGGACTTATGTCTCACCAAATGATGTGAAAGTGAAATAAGGCCAATTTGGCGTTATTTCACTTTCCGTTGGTGGCTGTTTTCAACAATTTTCCCTCGCACCTACTCCAAATCAAACAGTGACCCCAAGCAGGGGGGTTGCAGGGGGTAGCATGCCCCTCATATGCATTGCACTGTTTATGGGCTTAGTCGCGAAATCGCAAGTATCGCTGTATCACTTAAAAAAGCTTGATATGAAGAGATTTATACAGTTCATCCAAGTAAAATAACTAAATTTCGGGCAAGGCTTGTTTTATGGCATCAATTATTTCTTCCGGGTTGAACTATTGCTTTCCCCCCTTCGTAGACTTTTTTAAAAGTCTTCCCCACACGTTTTCCATACTGTTCAGGTCTGGTGAATATGGCGGCCATGCCAAATGGTCTAGATATTGACTCTGAATCCAAGTTTTGGTTATTCTTACGGTATATACATATCTTCTCTTGCGAACGTCTGACAATTATCCATTTAATTGTCATGAGAAGCTTCTCAAATTTGCCGTTCGGATTCGGCCTGAAATTGTAGGTCCCTTCCACTTCGCAAAAGAAAGTGGTTGGAGAAGCTAGGTTTTAGGCCCTGTATGGGCCGATAATGCCTTATATTTATAATCTTATACCTTATTCTAAGGGTATATTAATTTTGATGCGAAGTTTGTAACAAACTTTAATATTGCCCGTAGACCTCTAAAAGTTACTATATTTGTGATCAGCATCGATAGTAATGTCGATCTAGCCATGTCCGTCCGTCCGTCCGTTTGTCGCCAAAAATTACGCCTTTAAACTGGACCTAAGCTAAGCTGAAATTTTAACCATTAGGGTCCCGAAATAATCAAGTTTAATAATTTTGAAATCCGCCCACAGACACGCCGACAAACTCAACAAAACAAATGTATCGAAAAAATGGAATTTTGAGCTAGAAAGCTGTAATTTTTTACATATAATCTTTGACACCTAAAACTGCTCGGGAGATAATATTTCTCAAATCCGGCCACTTATGTTTAAATATTTTTTCAATCCGCCTACTGACACGCCCACAATTAAATAAAACAATTTTGTTGAAAAACCAAAGTTTGAGCTAGGGAGCGTTTTTTTATGTAGAGCGTTCTTAACAATTCTCCCATACTTAAACTTTTCTCACGCTCACTTGTGAGGGATTAGGAATAAGAATAGGGTATTCAACAGTTTGCCCCAGAGGACTGTAGCCCGTCTCTATGTTTATGTATCAGTTGGAAATGCCTCATTGACCACCAGAGAATTCGGGAAAATGAGGAAAGCTCTTTCCAGCATTGATTTGCGGTCATTCTTGAGCTTTGAAAATCAAGGTTTGCAGTCCCGTAAAAGCTAACTGCTCCCCCTACCATTACTCCACCTCCCTTGCTGTGTCTTCTATCCAAGGTTATTTCATCCTTCCTCAAATCATGGAAATAATAATTATATCCATCAGGTCCGTCCAAGTTGAACTTTTTTTCACCTAAAAAGACGACGGTGACGGTATGCCCCTCTCAACACCACCTGATGTGACTTTTTGCAAAATCAAGTCGCTGACTTTTGGGTGCTGCGTTCAATGGTGGTTTATTTTTCATTTGTTGGTATCTTATATAGTTGGCCTGATGTATCACGCCATGAACAGTTGATCTACTAGGTTCAACTCCAGTGTTTGCCTTGATTTTATTTAGGGAAAGTCTTGAATTTGAAGCAGCTGTCAGTATCGCCAGTCGATCCTCATTTGTTGTTGCTCTGATGACTCCTCCTTTCCGGTTTTTTCCATAGTTCTCAGGGTCCTTAAGATAGCTGTGAACAACAGTTGGTCATCTTCCAATCTTACCGGCTATAAAATGGATAGATTTGCCTTGATTCTTGTAAGCTCGAATTTGGTCTATTTCATCCGTGGTTAATGAAATTCTTCTCCCCAAAGTTGTTGTTTTTATGAAATCATGTTTTGAACTAAGGTCCTTTTATATTCGTGGGAGTGAAATAACGCCAAACGAAATAAGGCCAAATTGGATGCAATGTTCGCATTTGGCCTATTTCGTTTGGCGTTATTTCACTCCACCGAAATAGGGATAGCTTCAAAGCGATCGAGTACCGAAGCTGTCATTAGGAGTTTGTTTTTGGAAGATAAAGTCAGTACGCGTTCGCAAGTGAAATCTTGCCAAGTGAAGATCCAAGAAAGTGAAATCCAGAGTGTCACAGAAGACGTAACAGTCGTCTCAACCCACGGTTTTGTACGCACACTTGTGGGGATTTTCGAGATGTTAAATGTGTGAACCTAGCGCTCACCTAAATTTAAGCATTTTTCCCTTAAGGCGCCTTTCCTAACAACCGCTGTTTTGGGAAACAGTTTTACAAACATTTAAAATGTTTATTTTAAAAAAAGATAAATGTTTTCTCTGCCTTTGCCGATACCTTCAACTCTTAAGATTCTCCAAATTTACGCCTCCTCCCGCTGCCTACTCAAAAACCTTTCGCATTCCTCACTTAATTGTATTTTATTTAAATAATAACATTATAACAAAAAACAATCACGATTACTCTTTCAAAAATGATATTCGACAGAATCCGATAGACTAGTAGTTGAATATTGAACTCGTCCAAAACGTCGTTCTGCAAATTAAACCCAAATCAGTGATTCCTTTCAAAAGGCAATGCAGTCAGTATGGTCTTACCTCGCTTATCCACGTTGTATGACTTTCCGCATGCAATGAAATGTATCACCACACACAAAGCCAGTAATAAAGCTGTTATCAAACACAAGAGAGGCCAGACAACCGTCGACAAAAAACGTTCGATCCATCGTCGATTCACAGTGGCAGCGATCGTCTGTGAGTTTACGGGTTCACATAGGAGGGGATTTTTTGGATTTGATTGAAACCCGTCATGACACTGGCACTGATTCGGTCCAAGACAGTCACCATTAAGGCATCCCGGTTTGGTAATGTCGCCAACATTGCAGTGCGGTATACAGGTGTTTCGAAACTCTGAAGTCAGGTCGAGAATATACCCCTCGAGGCAGTCGCAGTCGTCGGGTGCTACACAGGTGCCATTGTGGCAGTCGTTCTTGCAAATTGGACGGCAATCTCCAGACTCTTCGGCATAGCCTGGTGGACATAGATCATCGGGAATGCATAAGTTGTTGCGCAGGGTGAACTTCTCCGGACACCAACAGATCTTGTCTGGAGAACAGGTACCGTTTATGCAGTTTTTGATACCGCACTGCTTACCGTCAGTAAAGTCCAGATTTTTGGGGTTACGGCGAATTGAGGGTGGTTTCGGGGCACACTCGTTATTCACTGATGTTGGTTCGTAACCCTTAAAACATTCGCAATAGTTTGGACGGACACAATCCGCATTTAAACACGATGGGTTGCAGATAGGCTCACATAGATGGTCGACGAATTGGAAGCCTTCTTCGCAGGTACACGCATTGGGAGCTGTGCACTTCCCATTGGTGCAAGTATCTTCGCAAACCGGCTCACAAGTATAACTTTCGTTTGATTTTTGATATCCCACGATACAGGTGCACTCTCCAGGAGCCGAACAGTAGCCATTGATACACGTTTTCGCACAAACTGGTTCACAGGAACTATTGAACAGTGACTTTACGTAGCCAGTATTGCAGGAACACACACCAGGATCAGTGCAACGACCATTCGCACATGCTTTCTCACAAATCGGTTCGCAGAATCCATTTTCAATTGATATCGCGTATCCGCTGTGACAAGAACATATGTTTGGAGCTGAGCAATACCCATTAGGACAGCCTTCATCACAGACGGGATCACAGGAGTTGTTTTGAGATGAGTGAAGGTAGCCGTCATTGCAGGCACAGTGGTTCGGTTGAGAGCAATAACCATTAGCACATCCATCCTTGCAAACAGCTTGACAAATTCCTGTTTCCAATGTCTTGTTGTACCCGTTGTGGCAAACGCAATTATCGGGCCGAACGCAATCACCGTTTGAGCAACCATTTTTGCAGATTGGTTCACAGATATCGCTGTTGGCGGATTTTTCGAAGCCGTTTTCACAGGAACAAATATCTGGGGCCGAACAAAAGCCGTTGGGGCAACCTTTTCCACAGAAGGGCACACAGGTTTCCGTGGCTGAGGACTTCACATATCCCTTACTGCAGGAGCAGTTGTTCGGGCTAGCACAGTTGCCGTTTGGGCAACCGCCTTCACACACCGGGTCACAAGTGTTGGTAATAACCGATTTGCTGTATCCATTGTTGCACATACACATCCCTGGACTGAAGCACCATCCATTTGTGCAGCCATTTTCACAGATCGGTTCACACGTTTCGTTGACATTTTTACTATAATCCTTGTTGCAGGTGCACATGTTTGGCGATGAGCAGTATCCATTAGGACAGCCGTTTTCGCAAACAGGTTGACACGAATCGTTGAGCGGATCTTTAGTGTAGCCTTCATTGCAGGTGCATTCTTCGGGTTCGGAGCAGTATCCATTGGGACAACCATTTTCGCAAACCGGTTCACATGTTTCGTTAAGATACTTAGCAAAGCCTGTGTTACAGGAACAAATGCCTGGAGAAGAGCAGTATCCATTGGGACAGCCATTTGTACACACAGGTTCACAAGCATCGCCGAACGGAGACTTATCATAGCCTTCATTACAAGTACACACTCCGGGAAGTATGCAAAATCCATTGGGACAGCCGTGTTCACAGACTGGGCTACATGTTTTGTTTAGATCCTCATCATAACCTTCATTGCAGATACAGGTATCAGGAGAGGAGCAGTATCCATTGGGACAACCACCTTTGCATACAGGTTCACACGAATCGGAGAACAGTGAGCTTTTAGCGTAACCTTCGTGGCAGCTACACACTCCGGGATGGGAACAATATCCATTGGGACAGCCTTTTTCACAAACCGGTTCACAAGAGTTGGTAGCCGAACCCTCAGCATAGCCTTGGTTACAAATACACACTTCAGGATGCGCACAAAGTCCATTGGGACAGCCATTTGAACAAACAGGCTGACAAGAGCCGTTGAGAACACTTTTGGCAAAGCCGTTATTGCATGTGCAGACTTCCGGCTGAGAGCAATATCCATTGGGACAGCCTCCTTCACAAACCGGTTCACAAGAATTGATTATCGAACCCTTGACGTAGCCTTGGTTACAAATACACACATCGGGATGGGAACAAAATCCATTAGGGCAGCCATTTGCACAAACAGCTTCACAGGAATCGTTGAGCAAACTTTTAGCGTAGCCTTTACTGCATGTGCAGACTTCCGGCTGAGAGCAGTATCCATTGGAACAGCCTTCTTTGCAAACAGGTTCGCAAGAGTCGGTTATTGAACCCTTAGCGTAGCCTTGATTACAAATACACACTTCAGGATGCGAACAAACGCCATTGGGACAGCCATTTCTACAAACCGGTTCACAGAAATCGTTGAGCAGGCCTTTTGCATAGCCCTCACTGCAGCTGCAGACCCCCGGCAGATAACAGTATCCATTGGGACAGCCGTATTCGCAAACTGGTTCACAAAAGTTGTGAAGTGAACCCGTAGCGTAACCTTCATTGCATGTGCAGATTCCAGGATTCGAACAGTACCCGTTGGTGCATCCATCTTCACACACGGGTTGGCAAGAATCGTTCACCATTGAGTAACCATCAGAGCATGCACAGATTCCGGGACTTGAGCAGAATCCGTTACGGCATTCATTCTCACAAACCGGATCACATGTTTCGCTTTCCGACTGCTTAGCATAGCCGACGTTACAAGCACAAATTCCCGGACTAGCGCAAACACCATTCGGGCAACCTTTTTCACAGACTGGTTCACAAAATGAAGATTTATTGGTGTTCATGTATCCTTCGTTACACGTACACACATCTGGGCCAGAACAAAATCCATTGACGCACGAATCTCGACATACAGGATCGCATTTATTGTTTTCCTCAGATTTAGAGTAGCCTTCGTTGCAAGTACACTCTTCGGCGCTGGAACAGAAACCATTGGGACATCCTTTACTGCAAACGGGTTCGCACGTTCCATTGAGCCCGACTTCATAGCCCAGGTCACATAGACAGAGTCCGGAACTTATGCAGACTCCTTTTCCACAACCTCCTGGACAATGCGGCTCACATATCCCATCTTTGTTCTCCTCGTATCCAGCCAAACAACTGCATTTGCCTGGGCTGGAGCAATATCCATGTTTACACACTTTGTTACAAACTGGTTGGCATACTCCATCGGCGTCCATTTCGTACCCATCGTCACAAGCACACTGATTTGGCTTGGCGCAATATCCGTTCTTACAACTCTGCTTACAAGTAGGTCTACAGCTGCCCTTGCCATCGCTTTCGGCATAAGAATAGCACGTACAAATCCCAGGAGCTGAACAATATCCATATTCGCAGCCAGTGCACTCTGGAACGCAACTAATATCAAAGAAAGAAAAAATGAATCGGACGTCTCAGGGGAGAGCAAATATTCCTTACCGAAATTGATTGAACTGCTTATAGCCTGGATTGCAAGTGCACACATTCGGAGATGTACACTTTCCATTGGCACAAGCTTCAGCGCATATCGGATTGCATTTGGCCCCACTATATCCCTTGCAGCATGTTTGCACAATCTTTGACCTCACTTGAGCCTGGTTGAGCAGAATTTCATCGCTTTAACAAATCACTGCTTAATGCAACTGAATGTTCTTACCTTAGTCATTCGTTGTCCGTTCGGACCCATCGTGGACACTCTCACAACCACAAGCTTTTTCTTAGTGCACTTCTGCTGGGCATCCACCATCACCACCGAAATCAAAAACAGCCACAACAGCCAGTGCAAAATTCTTAGTCCTATTTGCGTTTGCATTATGCTAGAGTGAAACTATTACTGACCGAACTGCTCCTAGGATTACTTCGTGGTTTGCGATAAAATTGCCTTGGCGTATTATCGTCCCCCTCCGTCGTCGTACTCTCTCTCTCTCTCTCTCTCTCGCACTCATTCTTTGTTTTCAGATTTGCATTTGATTTTGCAAATACACACTATCGCTGTGGGAACATCCGCTCTAGATTTAATTGGCTTCAAAGACCGTTGTGTTTCGTATTTTTGTCTAAGGCGGGAGTCGCCCTCTACCGTCGAATTGAAGAAAAGAAAAAAAACAAAGAGTTCAAAAGGCTTGCAATGCGACCAATCGCCGAACAAGAGACGGGGGAAACGTCTAGCGCCAGACTTGTGGTGGCGCACTCAGATAAGAATACAAGGCAGAGTTGCTGATAAACTGTCGAGACCTTGGTAGAGGTTCTTTCTTCTTTTTTTTATCGAAATCTGTATTCGTCTTCCCGACTTACATATATGGTATAATGCAAATGCGACCCGTATTCAAATTTGATCGGTTGGATGCGGGATGATGTAAGCGATGAGTGTACGTTGTTGGGACGTGACCGTTGTTTCGCTAGTTGGCGACGATGACCATGCATTCTTGCTTTAAATGAGTTATACAATAAGAAGCGTATGATAAGGAACGGTTTGTGGAGCTTGCGATACGAGGATGCTTTGCATATTCTCAGGTATTTCAAAAATGTCCCAGAAATGGACATTTATGAAAAAATATGACATCAAATAAGAAGGACAGTGGTCCCATAGTCATTGTTCTCTTAACAAAGTAAAGAAGCATTCTAGCTGAAAAAAAACTAAGTTTCGAAATCACGACGCATCATTGACCAAAAATAAAGGTCTTCTTATTCTGTGTTATACAAAATGATATTCGGGAAACTGCTAACTAAATTTGGGCGAGAAAGTTTCAAGGATAGGGCCCTACTTGTGGAAACTTCTGCCAAACGAAGGTCACGTGAGTTATTGGATCAATGACGAAGGGTAAAATAGTAGGGCATAGTAGTTGCATTGAAAATGGAACGCGCTCAATTTCTTTCCAAGTTTTGAAGGTGTGGAAAAACTTCCGGAATCTGGACTGCCTATTGCTGGAACTATTCGGCAAAATAAGAAATGCATTCCTCTCGGATCGAAGTCGCCCGACGCAATCCACTATCTTTGGATTTATAGATAATGTCGCAGCAGTTTGTTATGTGGGGAACAAATCAATCGCAATCATTTTACTGACAACACTCCACTTTGACATCGAATTGGTTGGAGAAACAAAAAAGTCAGAAGCCATTCCGTTTTACAATAAAAACGAAGTATAGGCGCGGACGTCATGGACTAAATGTTAGGGGACCATACATGCAAACGGCAAACGAAGAGATGCCCATTAGCTTTTTTCTGCAACATGTTGGATGTTGCAGCATTGGCATTTTTCATAATTTACAAAAAAAATAAAACAATTGGTATAGGTGCAACGAACAAATCCAATGTCAGTCTACAATTTCTGCATTCTTTGATTAAGTAGTTAGTGACCGCTCAGATCGAAGTGAGGATGTAAAATTCATAGGTACCTAAGCGGAAAGTCATTGCAACATACTCGTAGGATTCCTAAACCCAGCGGTAGCTAAACGTGATACCACAATAGTACAAAATCCCCAAACCTTTTGCGCTTTCTGCTGTTTTCAACCATTTTCCTTTGCACCTAATCCAAATCAAACAGTGACTCCAATCAGGGGGGTTACAGTGCACTGTTTATGAAATTAGTTGCGAACCAAACCTAATTTCTTAGATGTACTCGAAATATGGAGAAACTGTGTTGTGTTTGGGGATTTTAGTTTGAGGGTTTTGGTTTTGAGGATAGGGTACCCAACCCAGCTAAACATTAACGGAACAGAAAAATGCATGCGGAATTTGCCAAATAAATCACAAAACGCAAGGATAAATCAGATTTGCATACCTGCGAAGAGCCTGTCTGTTTACAGCACAGTATTCCGTTGCATAAATTCCATAAATGTGTAAACGCTGTGTAATATTACAAATATTTACAAAAAAAAAATTTGAACTGCAAACGAATATAATAACATAAGAAAACATAGGGAAAGGCTACAGTCCACTTGGGCGAACTGTTGGATACCCTATTCCTTTTTCCTTTCCTTTATAAAGTCTGCCCGACAAAAATCCAAGTATGGGAGAATTGTTAAGAAGCATCTTCATATTTTGTTTTACAATATAAAAGGGACTTTATTGAAAAAACTAAGTTTTTGTTAAAAAAAAACGCCCCCTAAAAGTGGGCATGGAATTGTTCAAAGCGACTTTAGCAACAAATTTTTTGAGTGATTTCTTCAACGTTTTCTACACGTTTTTATTCCTTAAGTGGGCGGTTTACAGATGCCCCTATCAGCTTTCTAGATCAAACTTTGATTTTTCAAAAAAACTGTTTTTTCTAAATTGTGACACACCCACACGTGGGCGAATTAAAAAAATATTTGCAAATGAGCATTAGGGGCCCCTAGAGAGTATATCGTGAAAATTTCAGATTGCTTGATCAAACTTTGATTTTCGAAAAAACTGTTTTTTTCTAAATGGTGGGTTGTGTCCGTGGGCGGATTTTAAAAAAAAATTATAGATGAGCATTAAGGGCCCCTAAAGAGTATCTATTAAAAATTTCAGCTTCCTAGATCATTTGATTTTTCGAAAAAAAAACAATTTTTTTAAAATTGTGGGTAACCAGGGGCGGATTTAAAAAATATTGACAGATGAGCATTTAGGGCCCATAGAGAGTATATACAGTATAATCTCGATAATTCGTACCCCGTTAATTCGTAAACCCCTCTTATTCGAAATAAACTGCAGGTCCCTTGCAAAAATCCCGGTTATTCGTAAAAAACAGCGCGTTTCGGTCCCCTCGGCAATTTGCAATAATTTCCATGTGCAAAGTAATATAAAAGGTCTTATAATTCGTAAGTCTAAGTTAATAACCCCGTTTATTCGAAAAAAAAAGTCTCATTGCCCATCTTCAATACTCCGAATTACGTTTGTTACAATATGTTTATGTTTAATCACAAAGAAAGGACATGGAGTAACACCCGGGGGCGAAAGGGGATTTTCTCACCCTTGCAAATGTGGGCAGCTGCAGGTAATGGCAGCTGTTTCTGTTTCAATGTAAGCACGTGCATTCACAGACTGTCTAGCAAAAACGGTTACCGTTATGCTAACCAAAATTTCTTATGACATTGAGGTAATTATTCTTTATGTCCATGTGTCGGTCCATTTGTGATAAAAACTTTGTTATGTTTTTTTGTACATACATATTATGTAAGTACCTACCTATGTAGAAAAATTTGTATTAAATTTTGAGTTTTCTGTTATTTATTTTATGTTTTTTTGTGCATAATATATGCAATATACATATATTGTATTAAAAATTAAATTTGAATTAAAAACATAAAATCCCGTTAAATCGTATTTTTTTTTAAACCTTCTATAATTCGTAATCTCGCTATTTCGAAAACCCCTATAATTCGCAATAAACTCTAGGTCCCTTAACACTACAATTTATCGGGATTATACTGTATTAAAAATTTCAGCTTTCTTGATCAAACTTTGATTTTTCGAAAATAGTTTTTTTTTTTAAATTGTGTTATGGCGCTCAAATATTTCGTTAAACCGATACTGCCAGGTTGTAGATTTTAAAAATCTTTTAACATGGTCAATAGGGGCTCCCAGAGAGTTATGTTATGAAATTCAGCTTCCAAGCTCAAATTTTGACATTTCGATAAAATTGTTTTTTTTTTTAATTTCGCGTGTCAGTGGGCGTATTTTTAAAACTCTAACTCACGAGCATTTTGGGACCCTGAATTGTATTAAAAATATCAGCTTCCTAGCTAAAAATTTTGATTTTTTCCATAAATTTGTTTTTTTGCGATGGACGGACGGACGGACATGGCTAGAACGATATTACTATCGATGCTGATAACGAATGTAAAAACGTTTAGGGACCTACGTGCAATATTAAGGTATGCTACAAACTATGAGTCAAAATTAATAAAGGTAAAAAGGAGAGTACCTAGATAGGTACTAGGTACGCGAAAACTGAAAAAAAAAACAATGCTTGATAATTTTCCTGATTCATTATTCTTCTTCTTCCTTTAATGGCGGCGAGGCTATGATCATTATTTCATTCATTATTTCTATTGATTATTTATTGTTTGGTTACATTTTTCTATTTAAAAACTGTTAGCAGCTCTTTGGTAAAAAATCAATGAAAATATCTGATAAATCGAAACCAATGGATTGTCACCACAACAAATTAGATTGGATACAAACATCTTTCTCAAGAAATTCTAAAATCCATATTTTTCTGAACTAATTATCAAAACAAAAAAATGGCTGCACCGAATCCAGTGTAATTTTGTTCAGCTCATATTTTTTTTTTTTTTTTTTTTTTTTTATTTTTTATTTAAAAAGGAAATCCAAATCCCAGAGCACTCAGACTCGGTAACGTTCCGTTGTACTACCAGGCAGAAATCCTCCTATTGGTGTAGAGGCACGTGATTATGTGGCGTATGTTGTTGTTCCCCATTGGGATTGAACCTGCACCGCACGGGTCACAAGCCAACACACTAACCTCTACACCGTCGCCACCCCTCATATTTAGGTTACTACGCGTCGATTAGGATAAGAAACGATACCTAGCGAATGAAAAAATTGTTCACCAACGTACTTCGTAACTTGGCACACACATATGTATGCACACATATACTTATCTCCTAAAAAAGATTTGCAAAACATATTGTGTCCATCAAATTAGAAGATATCCTGTTAATTACGATTTCCATTTTTGGTCCAATTAAAATAAATCCCCAATGGTGGGAAGCTAATCAGCATTTTTGTTATAAACAAAAAATCATTGGACTGAATTCAGTATACAGTAAACTCTCTCATAAGCGGACACTGACGGTACCAAGCAATTTGTCCGCTTATTAGAGGTGTCCGGTAGGGTGGCGACGGTGTAGAGGTTAGTGTGTTGGCTTGTGACCCTTGCGGTGCAGGTTCAATCCCCATGGGAAACAACAACATACGCCACCCATTCACGCCTCTACACCAAAAGGAGGATTTCTGCCTGGTAGTACAATGGACCGTTACCGAGTCTGAGTGCTCTGGGATTTGGATTTCCTTTTTTAATGAAAAAGTCCGGTTATGAGAAAAAATATTTCATTGACAACCTTGAAAAAAGAAACCAGACATATGCATTAATGGTACCTAAAACATTTTATTTTAAAATGAAATGCATTTTTTGTGATAAACATTAGTTGTAGGTATGTAATAACAAGGATAATAACAAAACATAAACAAGAACAAAGCCTTTAAAACATACACTTATGCATACACTTACACAAATTCGGATTTTGAAAAATTTTTATCCCGAGCAGTTTTAGGAGTCATAGATCATATATAAAAAATGTCAGCTTTCTAGCTCAAAATTGGATTTTTTCCAAAATTTTGTTTTTTTGAGTTTGTGGGCGTGTCTGTGGGCGGATTTCAAAAATTCGTAAACTTGATTATTTCGGGACCCTAGAGAGTATATGGTTAAAATTTCAGCTCTCTAGGTCCAGTTTAAAGGCCTAATTTTTGGCGACAGACGGACGGACGGACATGGCTAGATCGACATTACTATCGATGGTGATCATATATATAGTAACTTTTAGGGGTCTACGGGCAATATTAAGGTATGTTACAAACTATGCGTCAAAATTAATATACCCTTAGAATAGGGTATAAACAAACAAAATAAAAGACAACGAAGTGTGCCAAATGCGTTTTGTCCGTTTAACCCTCTCACGACCATAACATTATGGGAGTTAATAAAATTATTTCAGCTTTTTAAAATGATATATTAAGCTTCTAAAAAAATTCTATAAAAAATACGAAAAAATATAACGGTTTTCTTGGCATTTTTTGGGACACATATGTCCCTATGGTCGTTAAAGTAAACAAATAATTTTAAATTTATGAAAATGCACATTTATTTTTATTTATTTTTTATTTATTTATCAGACATAATAATTTTTTTTTTATTTGTGGTACTCCGAAAAACAATTTCTTCCATTGGTGAAGCAAAGATGGACTTTACATACGACACAGGTAGATATTGTTGGTACGATTTTCTATTTTGTTTTTTACACAGTTTACTGGTTTTTGAAGAGGGAATACCTCGTTGCCTGACGGTAAAATCACTTACCAAACTCCGAGCTACGACTTGTCTATACTGCAGGCTGGACAACATACTTCCTTCCATTTTTTTTCATCATGAAGTTTACTGTAGACGGTGTATGCGTTATTTACCAATAAGTCAAAAAGATCAAAAAATAGTCGAAGATAGTACTTGATTTTTGATCTTCGATCAATTTCGTAGCAAACCTTTCGTTGATCCATGAGGTCTACTCCACCCATATGTTTGTTATAAAACGAAACAATTTTGGAGCAAATGACATCAATTTTTTCTCCTGAGCCAGCTTTGCGGCGCTTTACTACATCTTTTTCTAAAGGTGACAATAAGTTGGTCAACAAATGAACCCCTTTGTTATCCATCCATTTCACATATGTTATGCCTCGAAAACTTGTGGTGTAAATGTCTCCCCTCTTCATTGTTTTATCAACTGGTGCAGTCTTTGGAAGATGTTTTCGGTTTGTTCGAACAGTCCCACACGCCTTGGTATTCCGGTCAATGAGCTGGTATTGAAGCAAAGGTGAATTGAAAAAGTTGTCAATGTATATTTCACATCCCAAGCTTACCAGCTTTTTTGTAAGCTGAAGAACTACTGATTCACCTAGGCCATATTCAGTTCCAGAAGTTCGTTTACCTGTATATGGATCAAATTCAAATAGGTAACCTGTTGCTACATCACATCTACACCATAACTTGAAGCCCCATTTGACCGGATTATTCTTTATGTATTGTTTCATTATATTATGCCCTTTGAATTTGATCATATGTTCGTCAATTGATTGCTGTCTTGTGCTATTCAGGGCATTTTGAAATTAAGTATTCAAGTGTTCTATCACTGGCCGAATTTTGTATGCTCTGTCATAATTTGGGCCTGTTGCGTCTCTTTCTGCTTCGTTGTTGCTAAAATGTAGGTTCCTCCGTATGTCTTCAAATCGAGCTCTTGGCATTACATTGGCTATGAAAGGTACTCCCATGTCAGGTTCTGCAGACCAGTAGTCCCTCAATGATGGCAAGATATGATACCCCATAACCAAATTCATGCCAAGAAATGCTCTCATTTCATCGATTTCAATGAATTCCCGTCCATTTTGATGAGCGTATCGAACTGATTCCAACACTAAATGCTGAATTAATACGTCGAAATTTGTTGCTGAATAGAAGAAGGCAAAAGGTGTCAGTTTATCGGCTTCAACTTCTTTTAAGATTTGCACTTTTCCGAATTCCGAATAATTGACGTTACGAAAAACATTTGGACAGTATGTTTTAGGGTTCCATTTGAAAACTGGTTGATGCTTACCATGTTCTTCGCTGATGGATACTGCTGTAGACGTTGAAGGTTCCTGTGATGCACTTGTTGACTCCTGAGGTTCATGAGTCATATCTTCAATCTCAACATCCAAAACCCCTAGGTCATCATCCTGTAAGAGAATCCTCTGATCTTCATAGTCAAGCAGTAAATCATCTTCACCATCACTGTTGTCACCCATCAAAATCTGTTGGACTTCATTCTCCCTAAGTTCAAAAACTCCATGCCCCCTACGAAACATAATCTGCAACAATATGAATAAAAAAATTAAAGTATATGACAAAAATCATCATTACTATAAGTAAACTATTTCTCATAAATAACGTCTCTATTGGTCCACTGGGACACCGGTGTCCCTTTTTTTATCATGAATAATAAGCCTATGCAAAATGAATAATGATAAGTTAAATATGTATAATAACAATTTACTTACCAGGCAAGAATTTGTTTGTATTTTATAATGTGTAGGAATTTTGTGGTGGATGTTAGTAACATTTTTTTTCGTTATACGCCCACGCTTTCCACAACAAACCAGCTATTTTGGCACTTAACGAAACTCAGGTTAGCGTTGGCTCTGATTTAACAGAGTTTAGTCTGCCTGGGTACAATTTAGTGCCATTATTCTTTCCGCATCGCGGTCTCGCCGTCTATATACGTAGTGACGTAGCCTACCAACTTCAGCCTCAATATGGCCAATGTTCCAATCCGGAATTTAATTTCATTTGGCTCAAATTTCATGTCCGTAGGCAATTAATCCACTACTGTTTTATTTACAGAAGCCCCAATTTGGACAGACATTCAACTTATAATGAATTGGATGCGTTGTTTGACTCCATCACAAGAATTGTAACCCTTCATCCTCGTACTGAAATCGTCATTGCGGTTGATTTCAATATACACAATTTACATTGGCTTCGACATTCTGGACAGACAACACCCGAAGGAAGGTATGTTGAGATTTTTGCTGAGGTTAACAATCTCACTCAGCTTGTAAATGAGCCAACACGAATACCGGACATAAGCAGTCAAACCGCCAACACACTGGACTTGTTTCTCACCTCTCACCCTGAAAAATACGAAATAAACGTATTACTGCCTCTAGGTTCGTCAGACCACTGTGTCATATCAGCTAATTTCTCGTACTCCGGCCACATAGTGAAAGAGCAAACTCCTAAAAGAACCGTATGGCAATACGAGAAAGCCAATTGGGAAAAACTAAACGGTTTCTTTAAGAGTTTTAACTGGTCGCTGTGCTTCCTCGACAGCGACGTGGATGCTGCTGCTGATATGATAACAAACATGATTTTATTATGTATGAAATGCTTTATCCCTAACCGGATAAAAAGTATCAAACCCAAGGTAAACGCGTGGTGTGACTCGAGCTGCAAAGAGGCTATCAGGTTAAAAGAGGTAAGCTTTCGGTCTTATAAGGCCAACCCATCTGAGGAAAACCGGAAAAAATTCAAACGAGCCAGAAATGACTGCAATGCCCACATTAATCGTGTAAAATTCTCCCACGACCAAAAGCTGAGGCAAAAAATACTACAAAGTCCCGCGGGTAGTAAAAACTTTTGGTCGTTTGTGGAAAAACATCAAGAATTCGGCCTCGTCATCTATCCCGACACTCAATTACAACGGCATTGCAGCTGTCAGCTCTACAGATAAGGCCAATCTGCTTGCTGCTCACTTTGCAGTCAGCTCAACGCTCCCAGATTGTGCTTTATCTCCCCCTGTACTCGAGCGCGTAGAATACTCCATGGGACCAATCCACTTTCGCACTCGTACAGTGGCTAGAGTACTTCGAGATCTTGACATACACAAATCCGCTGGTCCAGATGGTATTTCCCCCATCGTTCTGAAGAGGTGTTCTTCTACGCTGACAAAACCACTGCGTAAGCTTTTCTATCTGTCCTATTCTTCAGGGCTCTTTCCGGGAAGATCGAAAACAGCATTTGTCCAGCCTGTACCAAAAAAAGGCGAGTCTTCTTCTCCCTCCTCCTACCGACCAATTGCACTTACGTACCTTCTTTCTAAGGTCATGGAAACGCTGATCAACCGTCAGCTAATGAAATATCTTGAATCTCGAAAACTTCTCAATGACCGACAGTATGGTTTTCGGGGCAATAGGTCCACCGGTGATTTGATGACATATCTAACCGAAAAGTGGAACCAATCTCTTCACCAAGGTGGTGAAAGTAAGATCGTTGCGCTTGATATTTCAAAGGCATTTGACAGAGTTTGGCATCAAGCTCTCTTGTCGAAAATGCTTGCATTTGGAATCGATGATAACCTTCTTCAATGGATTAGAAATTACCTTTCGGACCGTTCAATTCAAGTTGTCTTGGACGGTTTCAAGTCTGCAACTCACCAAATAAATGCTGGTGTTCCCCAAGGCTCCGTCCTGTCTCCGACTCTCTTTCTCATTTTTATAAATGATCTCCTGTCTGTTACTTCTAATCCAATCCATTCCTTTGCTGATGACAGTGCCCTCAGCTTTTCATACTCGTTTCTTGGGTCACGCCCCACTTCTTCGGGTGTGGAACTGGAACGGCAACGTATGTTAAGCTCATTATATTCCGATCTTAACAGCATAACTCAGTGGGGTACAACCAATAGAGTGGAATTTAATGCTTCCAAAACACAATGCTGTCTCCTGTCATTAAAGCAAAATCCACACACACTGCCATTATCCATGAATGGCACTTGCATCGCTGAAACCGAAAGGCTTTCCATTTTCGGTATGAATGTCAATGACAACCTTCGTTGGAATGACCACATATTCGATGTCGCCAAGAACGCTGCGAAATGTCTAGGCTTCCTTAAGCGATGCAAGAAATATTTCACCGCTTCTGATCTGGCTACAATTTATAAGGCGTTTATTCGCCCGAAACTCGAGTACAACGCTCATATCTGGTCTGGTGCACCAATAACTTATTTGGAGCTACTTGACAGGATCCAAAAACGCGCAATAAAACTCATTGGCGACCGAGACATCGCGAGATCGATTGACTCACTTAGTCATCGTCGCAATGTCTCCTGTCTTTCGTTATTTTATCGCTATTTCCACCGTAAGTGCTCTAACGAAATAGCCAGTTGCATTCCACCCCTTGAACATTTCAACCGCAATACCCGCCATGCAAGGAATGCAACCAACGTGCATCGGCAACTCTCCTGTGTAGCCAATACATGATAAGGGTACCAAAAAAATCCCTTTAGTGCGCGTAAATTATAAAAAAAAAAAAGAGAGAATTATTTCACACTTTTTCACTAAAAAAGACTTTTCCAAAATTTTAGATTACCGAATCGAACGAAGTGACATATTCTAATGGCATTGGAAAAAGAATGGTATTATAAATGTTGTTTTGAGAGAGTGAAATTCTATTGCGGTTATGAAAACTGGTGTCTGCGTCCGGTTATAAAAGAGTCCGTTTATGAGAGAATCATTTACCTACATTAAAAATTGTGTAGATTATTCCTTTCTTTGAAATTTGTCCGGTTATGAGAGGTGTCCGCTTATAAGGGGTGTCCGCTTATAAGGGGTGTCCGTTAGGAGAGAGTAAACTGTAATTTCTTTGAGATCATCTTAATATCAATAACGGGTCGATTGGGACCATAACGAAGTCGATATTATTATTTATTATACGCGAAAAAACGTGAACGTAGAAGTTTGTTCACGCACGTACGTATAATTGCGTACACAAACACGCACAAACATGCATCTCCTCAAACACTTGGAAAATATACTCCTTACTCATTTTCGGACGAATAATAATAACTTACCCAGTAACGGGGAATTTAAAAATATACATACATAAATACTCGTTCAAGCATAACAAGAACAACCCTAAATACAAAATAGAAGTAAATCCGTCTAGACGGATCGACCACTCGCCAGACGAAATTGCGTGACACACTTTTGTAATATCACACATAATACTCAGTCTGAGTTTGAAATTTCAGCACGATTGCCATTTCTTTCTCTTGAGTATTATGCACTTGAATATACGAAAAAGCTAAATGAGTAGTTTGTGGTCCAAGCAAAGTGCCGAGAGGCGAAACATTAGATCTACATTTTACACCTTCCTTTTCCTTCAGTTTCAGCTTTCAGACTTTCAGTACACTTCTGTTTCTGTTTGTGCGTGGCCGTGTGGATCAAGTTGTCCGCTCTGATTATCTCAATCTCCTCGGCGAAAAGTTTATGTTGTGCGGTTGACGCGAGTGTTTCGTTAACTTTAGTTGATTTGTGTTTTGATTTGATTTTGAATAGCTCGGAATCTCTGGCAGATTTATTTTGAAACGTGTTTACTACCTGTCAAATAATTTTACATCGAAAATAGTGTTAAAGAAAAACTTCCAAAATACTAAATCCCCTGTTGTCCTAAAAGTTGGAAAATTCTTGTTTGTGCGTGTTGATTCTTGTTTATTTATTGTGTTGTGTTGTGGCTTGCCTTTGGAAATATTCTGGAAGAAGCTGGAACGTGAATTTGAATGAAGGTGAGGATAAATTTAAGAAATACAAGTAAGATTTGTCTGCCCTTGCCCTTGATTGTCTGAGAAAGAAAATCTTAAAAGTCTGTCAATATTTTTCGAACGCAAAACGAATGGGCGTTAAATATGCACCAGATGAACCTTAAAACAAATAAGACTTGTTTGCTTGTTTCATTGCATCCCGGTTAGGAGAGGTTTTCGTTAAAGAGAGTGATCAAATGAGAGTAGAAGTTTCATAAACTGCGAATTTTACCAAAAGAAATTTCTCTGGTTCTATGATGATTTATACAATGTGTCAAACGCAAAAAGGTGGCTTTGTTTTGTTTCACTTTGGTTAATTGTTGGCTCCGTCCGTCTTTTATGCACATATGAGCGCCCAGGCCCAACTTTGCCCGGGTACAATTTGTTTGTACAGCGACACACTAACAAATGAATTGGGGCAAAAAAGTAATAACTCTAAAATTTCAATTCCAAGATAATAGGTCCGTTCGCGTACTAATATGCATTGCGAACGTAAATTTATAAAAACTTTCGAGAAACAGATGAACAAAAGAGAAATGTTCTTTCGTTCATTTAATTTTCACACAGAATTTCGGCTGCAAAAAAATAAAAACTGTCAAATGAAAATATTGTATTTGTCAAATCAACACATAGGTACGTGATATTCGTTTACTTGGCCTTGTGGAACTAACTAATTAAATGCATGCTCACTCTCACTTAAGAGTTCATTTAAAATGATATCATCTAAATCGTTTTCACACATTTTTACATAAAAAAAATTGCAATTCCGGGATTGAAGAACCGCGAAAATCGAATATTTCGGGTTGACGTCTCATGCACAACACTTCAAACTTTGACGTTTTTCATCTTTTTACGCAAAAGCCTTCGCGTACTTTGCCTTGGTGTGACAGGATTCTCTCCCGTTTTGGGAGATTTGACAGTTTTCATTTATCTAGACCTTAAAGTACGCGAACGGACCTAATGATCAATACTACGATTGCTTACTGCGCTTGTGTCATATGATATGACACACAAACACATCACAACCAGCGTTGCCACTTTAATGGGAAGCATTATATAGTACCTATAACTCGGTGACCATATTTTTAGGAGCAAAACCCGGGACAAAAAAAGTGGAAATATATGACAGCACACAACTGGCCAAAAAAACAAAAAATTTCGTATATAGGATTATTTCATTAAAAAACAAAAAAAATAATAATAAAATAAAAAAGCCTTCAAGACGTACGAGTATAATAAAGAAAATAAACCAGCCTTCGGTAAGCAACAAAAACAACACATTAAATAATAATTAATGAATAATAAAACTAATAAGAAAAAAATATAAGAAAATCAGTCCTTCATTCATTCTTTAATATTAATGTGCGAGTTAAAAAAATAGAAGTTGCCGAACATAAGTTCTTTCTGAATACTTATTGGATGAACAAATCTGTTTAACAATATTGTCGTTTTCTTTTAAATAATTTTTGAATTCAAGACAACTTAAATTGTAATTGCACTTTACAATTAATATAGCTTTTAGGGTTTTCACATTTAGCTGGGCTTTTTCGATGGTCCATACATTGTTCATTATCGAAATAACTCTTTTCGTTGAACCTGGTAGACACCAGCTGAATTTGACAATTTCTAAAAGGTTAACGAAAGCAATGTTTTTTCCTGAGAAATGTGTAGAAATATGTACCCATTTTGCACCCACTGTTTTTCTGTTGTTTAACAATTCTCTAATTGCATCTAAATTTAGAAAAGAATTTAAGCAATTAAACTCATTAAATAATGCGAGTCATCAATTTTTGGCCAGGAAAGTATACATTTCGAAGAACAACCTAGCTTTAAATTTCAACTTCTGGTAAAGATGCATCGCACTGACTCAAATATTCATTAGACAAATATGGGACATTTATATGTCCCGTATTTCTTAAAAAAAAAACCGGGACAGGCTATTGAAATACGGGATTGTCCCGGGAAATACCGTAAGTATAACAGTCAAAAAATTGTACCTCCTACAATTATTATTTTGTTTCCTTTTTATTGAACTTCATTAAAACATTTACAAGGGATGAATGAGTTTATGGCATGACAAGGATTAAGTTTTAGTTCACAAAAAAGTAACATATCGGTGGAAGATGGTGTATTCGACTTTTTCTGTAGGAAGTCTTGTAGTGATTGGTTGAGATGTGCAGTAGATGGACGCATGGACGGGGACCATTCGTTATCCGGTGTGTTGCATCACTAGCTGCATGACCACCTGTACTTCAGCGTGTCCGTATTGCGGAACCTTACGATTTTTCACCTACGGGATTTCACTTCTTAAGCGAGTCACTCTGATTGATCACATAACGAACGTTACGCTGACTCCGAACTGCAAGATTGAAAAGCTTCCCATGAAAATTGATACATATGTATGGTTTTCAGACTTTCGCAGGGTGGTCACATATTTGGGAGTGTTACATGTTGGGGGCGACTCGACCCTATTTGTGTGTCTTGGCAAGGTGCTTAACAAAGCGCTTCCCGCTCAGAGAGGCCTTAATACGTTTTTATACCCTTTTCTAAGGGTATATTAATTTTGACGCACAGTTT
This sequence comes from Portevinia maculata, assembly GCA_949715645.1. NCBI lineage: Eukaryota > Metazoa > Arthropoda > Insecta > Diptera > Syrphidae > Portevinia > Portevinia maculata. Next base: position 3,284,531 of record OX454528.1, on the reverse strand, counting down.
GTAACATACCTTAATATGGACCGTAGACCCCTAAAAGTTTTTATATTTATGATCAGCATCGATAGTAATGTCGGCAGAAATTAGGCCGTTAAACTGGACCTAGGGAGCTGAAATTTTAACCATATACTCTCTAGGGGCCCGAAATAATCAAGCTTAAGAATTTTTAAAATCCGCTCACAGACACGCCCACAAACGCAAAAAAACAAATTTTTCGAAAAAATCGAATTTTGAGCTAGAAAGCTGAAATTTTATATATATATATATGATCTTTGACTCCTAAAACTGCTCGGGAGATAAAATTTCTAAAATCCACCGACTGACACGCCAACAATTAAATAAAACAATTTTATTGAAAAGCCAAAGTTTGAGCTAGGGAGCTGAAATTTATAATATATACTCTCTAGGAGGCCCTTTATGCTCATGTGTTAACATTTTCAAAATCCGCCTACTGACACGCCCACAATTTAAAAAAAAAAATTTATTGAAAAACCAATGTTTGAGCTAGGGAGCGTTTTTTCTTACAAAACCTTCGTTTTTTTTCGATTAAATCCTTAAAATGTTGTATAACAAAATATGTAGAGCGTTCCTAACAATTCAACCATACTTAGACTTTGTCACGTCCACTTATGAGGGATAGGAATAAGAATAGGGTATCCAACAGTTCGCCCAAGCGGAGCATCGATAGTAATGTCGATCTAGCCATGTCCGTCCGTCCGTCCGTCCGTCGGCAAAAATTAGGCCTTTAAACTGGACCTAGAGAGCTGAAATTTTAACCATATACTCTCTAGGATCCCGAAATAATCAAGTTTAAGAATTTTTGAAATCCGCCCACAGACACGCCCACAAACTCAAAAAAACGAAATTTTGGAAAAAATCGAATTTTGAGCTAGAGAGCTGAAATTTTTTATATATGATCTATGGCCCATAAAACTGATTGGGACATAAAATTTTCAAAATCCGCCCACTGACACGCCCACAATTAAATAAAACAAATTTTGGGAAAAATTGAATTTTGAGCTAGAAAGCTGAAATTTTTTATGTATGATCTTTGGCCCATAAAACTGCTTGGGACATAAAATTTTCAAAATCCGCCCACTGACACGCCCACAATTAAATAAAATATTTTTTTTGAAAAACCAAAATTTGAGCTAGGGAGCTGAAATTTGTAATATATACTCTCTAGGGGCCCTTTATGCTCATGTGTAAATATTTTCAAAATCCGCCTACTGACACGCCCACAATTATTTTTTTTTTATTTTTGAAAGTCCAAAGTTTGAGCTAGGGAGCTGAAATTTATAGTTTATACTCTCTAGGTGCCCTTTATGCTCATACTTAAATTTTTTTTAAATCCGCCTACTGACACGCCCACAATTAAATAAAACAATTTTATTGAAAAACCAAAGTTTGAGCTAGGGAGCGTTTTTATTTACAAAAGCTTGGTTTTTTCGATAAAATCCTTTAAATTTTTGTCACGCCCACTTATGAGATATAGGAATAAGAATAGGGTATCCAACAGTTCGCCCTAGCGGACTGTAGCCCGCCCCTATGTTTTTAATACTTTTTATTGTTTTTGCTGTTTGATTTTGTTATGTTCTTTGGTTATTTATTTTTGTTAATGTTAAATAAATTAAATAATAATAGAAAAAAAGGAAAACATAAGAAGTATTAAAATGTAGTATTTTATACTAAGGATGTAATATTTACCACGACGTTCAAAAACATGCGAATATATATTAAAGTACTACATATGTGGTATACGAGTAATTGGCAACGCTGATCACAACACAATAGGTCTGTTCCTTTCCTAGCGAATTCGTTCCAATTTGTTACAAATGTTTTTACTCAATGCCGTTCCCTTGCTTGAAAAATTCGTAAAAGTGAGCGACATCGAGAGAACAAAACATTTACCCTGTACTGTAAGACTAACTACTTTTTACTTAACCAATTTCTAAAGCCTGAAACAGATGTGCAGCTTGGACGCACGCAGTAATGCATGCAGTCACGCACAGTAGAAATAGAGACAACTTGCAGCACAAATTGACACGCAGTGAGCAATCCGTCGTTTTACATACAAAATCGTCTAACTGCACGTGTTGTGCAGTGCTGCACATTTGTTTCAACATAATAGAAGATAGCGCATGTGCAATTCGCCTTTTTGATAAGCGGGTTCTCTTTCTCCAACAAAGCCATTGTCAAGGGGCAGCTGACTTGGCTGGCTGTAGTGTGCACTGATTGACAATTGTTGGTGCAGATTTGATTATTTGTTTTGAGCATTGTTCAGCTTCAGGACTACACAGATAGATGATTTGTAGCTTAATTGAATCAGGGATGAGTTAACTAAAAACTTGTTTGTTTGTTTATTAACATTACTTACCCAGAACTGGGAAGTTAAAAATTCAATTATTTCATCGTTAGATTTCATCGATTTCTCAACAGAATGTATGAATGTCTGGCCTGATCTATTCCATCCATGGGAGGGCCTAAAATGTTAAAATATCTGTCAACACAAGAGTTTAATAGACTTGATCCTTTTTGTAAGCGATGTAAGTTGAAGTAGACTAAACAAAAAAAAAGTCCGTTGGGCTACTGACCCAGAGTTGCAAGTTTAAAGTCCCCCAGGTACACCTTACATCCACGAATTGCGTTGTCATAAGTAGCTTCTGCAATTTGCGGGCAGAATCGGCGCAAATCTGCTGTTCCCTTCCATGTGAGGTTAAAATATAAGAGCGCAAACTCGGGTCGGAGGTTTTAGGCCTTCAAATTTATTTATATTCAATATTTTCACATTCGATGAAATTCCAAATGACGTCAACCTGCAATGAACCTTTGCATGGAAATAAAAAAGATAATTTAAAAAATGTTGAACCCTCGTCTTATTCTGCACATTTGTTGAATTCAAAATTTTCGCCGCAAGAGTATATGACATTATTTTTCAGAAAGGCCAATGACAGTCTTCATATTTCAAACCAACTTCACCGTTAATATAATGCGGCCTTTTTTCATTAGCTTCTCTGTTTCTGTTTATTTGTTTTCTTTTGTTGTTTATTCTGTCCGTGGAACGTTTGAATCCCTTTCCCATTCCATAACAATCGCATTTATGTCCAAAGCCAACCATCTCTATCAATGCGGATTGATCGTGAAATTCGCTTTGGTATTTGTCTGCTATCTGTGCGGCGAATTCGACTCCAAATAATACATATAAGCAAAGTCACCCGATAGAAAATGATTATTAATAAAAATACAAGCGAAAGTGCATTAACATTTCTTATAGCCAGGAAAGATTATATTAATTAGGTTCATTGCTTCCGTGAATTGTCCCAGAGCGATAAGAGCTTTACCGATCGCATCGTTTGCTTATTTCAGTGCGAATACTTTTCTTCACTTTCAAATCGGCTTGGGATCGGTATAGATCAATTATAATGGCTTCGCTTCGATTTGGAATAATTTTTCTCCTTTTGGGCCGATTTGGGCTATGTTTAGCGTGTACCGAGAGAGTTCCGTAAGTTCGACCTAAATGGTCCTAAGAAATAAGTCAAAAAGTTGCGTATTTTGTAGAGTGCTTAAATTCCGAATCAACCTTGTGACCGTAAGGAAGTATAACTCAAGCCCTATACAGAATCCGTTAACATTAAAAACGGTCAAAGAGGTATGCATAACAATGACACATTGTCAAGGATGTTTTTTTTTAAAAACTGACTTTTATTAGACGTATCAGGATATGGAGTTGGTGTGCTGTGATGGCTACACACGTTCCAATAAAACAGAGTAAGTGTTGCTGTTCACCTCCACCATGCAGTCCCCCCAGTAAGATCGTTTTCAATTCCAGTGAATGCATCCCACAGTGCGATGACTGCGGTACTGGTAAGTGCCTTCACCCGGGGGTCTGCCTTTGTGACAAGGGATACACGAACTTTTGGAGCCGTAATCGTTGTGTCCCGGATTGTACGGAAACCTGTGTAAACGCCGACTGCACAGCTCCAGATGTCTGCACCTGCAAGGCTGGATACGGTTTTCGAAATGGAAGTTCAACAATTTGCGAATCCTATTGCGCGCAGAAATGTGGTCCGAACAGTCACTGTTCAGCACCAAACATCTGTTCCTGTAACTTTGGCTACAGTCACAATGCAAACTCGTCTTCATGTGAACCTATGTGTGAGGAGCCCTGTACGAATGGCTTCTGTACAGCTCCCGATGAGTGCACCTGCTCGCCAGGATACCTACTTCAACTTGGCAGTATTTCCCAATGTGATCCCGTCTGTTCTAGCGGCTGCTTGAATGGTGTATGCATAGCTCCCGAGTTTTGCAAATGTAAGCTGGGCTACACTAATCTCGCCCAAAGTGTTTCGCAGGGCTGCGCTCCCATTTGCAAGGACACCTGTGTGAACGCCTTTTGTACTGCTCCAAATCAGTGTACGTGTTTCGAGGGATTTGGCTTTAAAAATAGCAGCCGATCCGTGTGTGAGCCAACTTGCATCAGGGGCTGTGAAAATGGATTCTGTCAAGAGCCAGGACGTTGTGAATGTCATAGTGGCTACGTGAAAACCAACTTGCACAAGTGTACCCCACAATGTGGAGACGAATGCGTTTATGGGTCATGTACAGGACCAGATACTTGCACATGCAACGAGGGCTACGCTTTCAGAAACGGAAGCACGACAATATGTGAACCGGTTTGTCGCAATGGATGTGCTCATGGATATTGTTCAAGTCCTGAAATTTGCACTTGCAACAAGGGATACCAGCCGCTCCTTCCTCATCATTGTTTTCCAGAATGCGCACGGCCCTGCGTCAATGGAATCTGCATAGGACCAGACACGTGCCGCTGTTTCAGGGGATTCAAGCAAAGTGAAACAGAACCCAATCGGTGTGATCCCATTTGCGACTATGACTGTGGCTTCGGGGATTGCATTGCACATAACCTATGCAAGTGTCATCCAGGGTATCGCATGCGATATCTCACCGGAAAGTGCGAACCGCTCTGTATGCTTAAGTGTGTGAATGGTGTCTGCGACGCGAACTCCAATTGCAGGTGTTTTGAAGGTTTCCGGCATCGAGCGAATAACACTAACATCTGCGACCCAATCTGCCAGCCGGGATGTATCAATGGAACCTGTGTCGAGCCAAACGTTTGTGACTGCTGGCCCGGCTATGAGGATACGAAAATCCCAAACCTTTGTATATCAAAGTGCCGACCAGGCTGCGAGAATGGAAATTGCGTTGCTCCGAATCGATGCATCTGCCGTGATGGCTATAGCGTGGCAAACGCCTCTAACCCCCACCGTTGCAGCCCCATGTGTTCGGGTATGTGCATCAACGCCGAATGCACTCAGCCAAATACGTGCACATGCCTGGAGGGCTATGAGTTCCTGCCTGGAAGCAAAACAGAGTGTCGTCCTCTTTGCACGCAGCCTTGTGAAAACGGCACATGCATCTCCCCGAATTTCTGCCAATGCGACTTTGGTTACAGTTTGGAGTCCATATCGAACACGGAATCGATATTGCGATGTCAGCCGCAGTGTTACGGCGCGTGCGGCAATGGAACATGCGTCGGCCCGAATATATGCGACTGCTTACCAGGAATGTTCTATGAGAAAGCGAAAAAGATGTGCGTCCCCGAATTACTGCAGTTGGAACATATGTAAGTTGCAAAAATTTGTATTTCATTTAAAACCAACGATCGAAGAGGCATCGAGCTCCGTTATCTTTGAAGTGGGGACAATAACCGCTAAAACGTAGATTTTTGCGAGAGGAATGTTTTGAATTGCTCGCAAATGATTTGGCCTATTTATAGAGAGCTGTTTACTATTGATTGGGAGTAGGTCTTTGAAGGTTAGAATTTTTTTTATTTTTTTTCCAAACTCTTACTTTTTCTGAATCTTATCAAGTTCATTCTTTCGATTCGTTCTGTTTTTCGGTCAATTAAAATGGGAACGTAGATTAGATTTTAATGGGAACTTAGATTGTCTACTCGCAAAGTAGGTGCCTCTGATTGCGACTGTTGAGCTGAAGAAGGATTACCATAATAAATGCGTAATTTTGTAGAGCAGATACTTAAGTGGGGCAGCTACTAAATACTCGTATCTCTCAGTTTGTATTTTTTTTTAGTTTATTGAATTTTTAATAACCGTTCTCGTAACAAACCATTAAATGAATCGCACTGAATTCGTGTACCTTGTCGTACCAGGGTTGACATTTTTTTACAAGTACAAAATATTAGGTATACTACTACTTCTCAATCGATCCTCCACGAAGTATTGAGTCCTCTTAGGTAGGTAGGTAAATGGATGCCCTTGTGACTGGTGTCACGGCTCACTTATACCATCAGTTTGGGTCCATTTTGTCCCCAAAATTTTGAGAACCTGCAAAGAAACAAGAAGTATACCGCTGCTACACAGCACAGTGGTCCGCTTTATTAGAACCACCCGGACCTATATGTAAATCTCAGGAATTTCCTCAGTTCAATATCGGTCAGATCCTCCAGCTCCTCAAAGAAGTAGCAGCCACGAATTTTGAATCTGTGTGTTCTAAGGGCGGGGCATTCACATAGTAGGTGACGAATAGATTCTGTCTCTTCGACGTCTCTACACTTCCTGCAGTAATCGTTGTGCACTATGCACAGCCGCTCCGCGTGTCAGTGTGCGTATGTCTTTGCGGTTCAGGCCGATTATGACCTTAGATTTTCTTTTGCTTACCGCTGGCCAAAGCTCCCTTGAGTGTCTGGATGTTTCGAGGCTGGTCCAACGTAGGTTTGTTCTACTCATGGACTCAACGTCGATTTTCCGTGTCAGTGCACTGAGTGGAGTTTGTATAGATTTCAGACCCAGATCCGAATCTTGCCAGCTTGTCTGCTTCTTCGTTGCCCGAGATGTCCTTGTGCCCTGGTACCCAGCGGTCGGAAATCTCACACTTCACAGGTTGACCACATCCCTTAATTGAGGGCAATGGATACTGAATAATCCAGACGGTTTAAATAAATAAAAAATGATAGCTCCAATGATTGAGTCTTCTTACAACTTAAGGGTTTTCAAATCCGTTCACTCTTTAAAAAGATCGGCTTATCGATGGGGAAAAAAGTTGCGTTCTCCACAAGATAATATGTGGACCTACTGACTTCGTTAGGAAAAGAAATTTGGGAAGCTTCTTTCAAGCGTACAGCCTCCAAAAGAACCAATTTATTGATTTACGGAATTGCTGACTTCTGAAGCTGCTTTAATAAGGTCTTTCGGAAATAGAAAACACTAAACTTAGTACAGCTTAGACTGCGAACTTCCTCAGACTTAAGTAGGTGTAATTATGAAAGCTAATGGGAGCTGCGTGTTTTTGTTAAGTGTTTATAGGTTGTACAGGTTGCGGCAACATAAACTTCCTTTTTTTTGAAATGCGCTCCATTCAGGCTGTAGGAGTCGTAGCCTGTTCCCCTCTGAAACTACCAATTTAACTAACTGCCGTGGACAGTCAGGGAGTTCTTAAAGCGATTGACACCAACCTCATAAAAAAAAAATTCGTCAAAGAGTGCCTCCGGACACTTAGAGCAATAAGCTATCATTCGCTGCAACTCTGCTGGGTTCCTGGGCACGTTTGTGTGACAGGGGACGAGACAGCGGCCAGATGCCAGATGCGTCTCCCATATCAACCCACTTGAAGCGGACTTGAAGGTAATAACTGCCCTAATGAAAGCTGAGAGCTTCATTGACGGTGTCACGATAAGACTGACTACGGAAAAATGGGACAACACAACAAGTTGTGTCATAATTCGTAGCCCCTATTGCCCTATTGTCCTTTGACAGAAACCGAATCCGTAAGCTAGTGGGAGTATTAATCGAACACTTCATTGGACTTCTGCGGAAGTTGCAGGGACAGGGAGGAACTGGAATCTGTGGAACATCTCCTGTGCCACTGCCCGGAACTCCGGGACTAGCAGGGATACCTCTTACATATATCAATCGATTCATTAATTGATCGAAATGATTTTGTCAAATCTATATCCTACGATGTACTATAAGGGTACACAACACACAATGTGCCTTTTTGGCCTCTAGGTGATACCCTCCCAACGAAACCCAAACTTAGCTAAAAAAAAGGAAGTTATGCGGGCGCACTCTGTACTGTCGACGTTTCTATCACTTGCCCTGCAAATAACTTTTACAAGAATTTAAACGAAAGGGAAGCTTTACTATGAAAATAAGGCTGGCATTAGAGACTGCAAAAAATTTATATAAAAATTTAAAAAAAGCTTCATCTGGCAGGCAAACTGCAGCTGTAGCTTTTAAAAGCCTTCGCAAAACAACTTGCCAACTTAAACAAAAACAAAATCGAATATGGAGATTCACGTTGAAGTGTAGCGGTATATAAGATCTCTTAGAAACTATTAAGATGTGTCCACATCAAAGAAACATTTTTTAAACATTTCAGAAACATTTCATAAATGTTTAAAAAACATTTCAAAAACAAAGAAACATTTCTGAAATGTTTCCGAAACATTTAAGAATTGATTATTTTGGTCTGGACGATTCGCGAAACATTTCTGAAATGTTTATGAAATGTTTCTGTGTTTCCCATTTCAAACGGGAAACTTTCTTTGTTTCTCAAGAATTTACAGAGAAAAAGAGAAAAATGGGAAACAAAGAAACATTTCAGAAACATTTCAGAAGTGTTTCTCGAAGCGTCCACACCTAAAAAACATTTAAGAAACATTTCTTAAATGTTTCTGAAATCTTTCTGAAATGTTTTTTAAACAAATGGGAAACATTTCAGAAACGTTTTTTAAACAATGTTTCCTGAAATGTTTCTTTGGTGTGGACACACCTTTAGAAGTATGGAGGAATTAATTTTGGCCGTGTAGCTAGAATGCTAGATTACGCATCCAACCATTATTGTGACCTTTCATTTGCGAAACATGTTTTGGTAAAACTTTTTATAGCCGTTCTTAAGGCTCCGTTTGGTATCTAAACGCTAAACATATGAAGCTGGAGCCTCCATTAAACGCTAAACATATGAAGCAGGAGCCCCCATTAAGCTAAATTGTGCCTTGTAGTTGGGCTTTCCGAACCTCTTTCTGAAACATAAACGAGCTTTAAACTTGGATAAATGTCCTCTTTTCTAACCATACCGATACTTAACGGAAACTGAATACGAGGTTCGGTAGGACATAATAGGAGTTGATATGTTTTTTTAGAAATAAACAATAGAAACCTTTTAAATACGCCAACTTTTTGGAGGCGTTTTTGACAGAAATGTCCAACTTTGATCATAACGTCAGAAAAACAAAAAAAGTTACGAAGTTAAGGCGGGGGTATTAAAATACTCGAGCGGGACTGCCCCGTCATTCCTTAAGAACAATTTTTTGTTTGCACAAGGGTTCAACGGTAAACCGATGAGCTTTCGATGAAGTACGAATATTGCGGGAGAAGTTTTTAAGGGGCGGAATGTAACTGGCTGATGATGGAAGAAGCGATAAAACAGAGAAAAATAGGAAACATTGCGATGTTGTGGAAGTGGATCAATCGTCTGAACTATATTGGTGTCTCCAATCTGTTTTATCGAAGGTTTTTGTGTCTTATCAAGCAGCTCCAAGGTAGTTTTAGAAGCGCCTGACCAAATATGACGGTTGTACTCAAGTCGAATAACCGCCTTATAGATTGTAGCCAGATCAGAGGTGGTGAAGAATTTCTTGCATTGGCAGAGGAAACTTTTTCGCAGCGTTCTTAGCGACATCGAATATGTGATCTTTCCAACAAAGGTTGTCATTTATGCACATACGAGAATGGAAAGTCTTTCAGTTTCGGCGCAGAACGTGCCATTCATAGATATTTGCAGACTATTAATGTTTTGCTTAAATGAAAGAAGTCAGCGTTACGTTCTAGAAGTTTCCACTCGGTTGCTGAACCCCATGATGCTGTCAAGGTCAGAATATGATGAGTGTAACATACGTTGCCGTTCCATTTGCACCGCCGAGTAGCAGGGACGAGAGTTCTGCAATGAATATGAGAACCTGAGGGCACTTTCATCAGCAAAGCAGTGAATTTGATGAAGAAGTGGCAGAAAGGAGATCATTTATGAAAATGAGAAAAAGTGCCGGAGACAAAACAGAGCCTTGGGGTACGCCGCATTTATATGGTGGATATCAGACTTGAAGCCATCCAAAAGAACTTGTATTGAACGGTCAGAAAGGAAATTTCTAATTTATTGAAAAAGGGAAACATCGATGCCAAATACACGCTTTTTCGACTTGATGCCAAACTCTTTAAAATGTCTTTGAAATATCAATTGCAATAATCTTCGTTTCACCAAATTGGTTCCACTTTTCGGCGAAATAGACCATCAAAACGCCAGTGGACCTTTTGCGGCGAAAGCCGTACTGCCGCTCATTTAAGCGCTTTCATGATTCGAGATATTTCATAAGCTGACTATTTATCAGCGTTTCCATGACGTTGGATAGAATGGACGTAGGTGCAAAGGTCGGTAGGATAGGGAAGACGACGGATAACTGTTTTTGAATTTAAACTAAAAATTCTCATAAATTTCTTTTTCGACTTATAACATTTTTGCAAGGTAGCCCTGCATTTGATTGGTCTTCCTCAGTAAAGAAGTGATCCGAAATTCTTATTAAGGTCGACCTAGCGAACCTCCAGAGGGGGATCCGTAGGGAGGTAGTAGATAGATCCCCTAAATCCTGATTTAAAGAGAACAATATATTATTATTTTCAAATGGAATCTAGGACGACATTTAGAAGAGCATTTTGCAGGGCATTTTTAATTAACTATCTTATTTTGAACGACGCACAAAAAATTCATAAATATTCTTTCAAACAGACACTTGGCAAGCCGTTACAGCATCACGAACATTATCGTCATCCTCCTCTTCACTCTCTGTTTGCTAGCCATGCTGTTAGTTTTTAAAAAGATCTCAAAACGTTACCACGATGGAAAAATACCACAGGTACGTCTCATAGAGACCCCCGAGATGCCGGACCAAGTGCTTCCCAATAACTACGATCAAATGCCACTCGTTGAGACGAGCTAAAATAAAACATTACCTATAATCGATCTTACTACTTAAATTATAATTATTATACTTTGTATTTCTTTCACATTTTGCTCTTCTTTTCTATAAATATATATATATATGTATTATATACTGTATATGTGTATACATATCAATGTTGAAACATTAATTATAAATTTAACAACTACATGGGGTGTTTGTTTTTTGTTTTTCGCTTTTTTTCTCTGTATTTTGTGTTTAATGTTAATTCTAAGTTTAATGAAAAATCAAATAGCTTGTATATCTGTTTATAAAATAATAAAATGATTTAAAAACAGCAAAAAAATATCACGGTATTGAAAAATACTACAGGTTCTAGCGTGTATTTTGTTTTAAAGATTCACGGCGGCCTCTCATTGGCCGGATAGCTGGGACTAGAGAGCATCGCTTTGGTGGTGCCGGTCTGTTGTAGAACGGTGTAGAAATTGGTCGCACTGCCTGACTGCGATGGTATTGAGTCATCTTCCAATGCAACGCTGCTATCAGCTGCTGAAGGTATTGTTGGCAGAAACCGCACTCCTAGACGTGGTGGTGATGAGTCGTCTTCCTCTTGGACGGCTTCTTGACGCACAAGACGCGGCTTACTGGTGGTTGCATTCGCTTTGCTGCTGTGAGCTAAAAAAAAATGCAATTAATTGATTTAGTCTGCAGACTACGTACTTACCAATAATCGAAGGCAACGGAGTTGTACTACCCGCACTCGATCTGGACAGCCTAAAGGTCGATGTGCTCGCTGTGGTAGCAGATGCGGACGAATCATTTCGGGAACTTGACAGATTCGAGTCTTGGGATGTTTTTCTCGTGATTAACCATGCAGAGTGTCTGCGACGTCCGCCGGGCTCCATCATTTTCAATGGAATGGCACATGTATGCGCAGATGACGGACCATTGCGCCAACTGCTCGATCTTGATGAGCAAAAGTTTTCACTTGATATAGAACTAGCTCTTGTTTGTTTCTTGCTCTTAATCTCGGAGAATTGATAGGTGTAGGGATCGGTGTTAGCCGCTCGTCGTCTGTTCTCTGATTTGCGTTTCTTCTTTTTGGCACAGAGAAGGCGCTGCCACGCCCGTGACCAGATGCTTGTTCCCTGCGCTTGGACTGGCTTTTTATGCCAGGTTGGCATTTCATTGGGCATCATGCGGAGGCAGCGACAACCAGGCGGATGGTGTGACGACGGCAAGAGCGGTGGCAGTTCCTTCGGAGTTCGCTCACAACGGCCGACTGTTCGCGTGACTCGAGTCTCTTCAAACGCCTTGCACAGCATTACGCAGTCTTTCTTGAATTGTTTCGTCATAATGGCGTAGAGGAATGGATTGCAGCAGGAATTCAGCGGCAGTACAAATACAGTGAAGATCTTTGCCTGCTCTAGCGAAATCAATTGGAGGCCAAATATAGCGGTGATTGAAAAGAAAGCAATTGGCGACCAGCACAAAAAATCAGTAAACACAAGCAAGGCCATTCGCTTGGCTATCCTCGAGTCGTTGGTGTTCCATGCCTGCGATCCGCGTATAGCCCAGTACATCTTCAGATAGCAGCCCATCAAAGTTAGAAATGCACAACCATTGATGAACATCAGGGCAATGACGTAGCTTAGGCTTGCTATACTAGTTGTCGTCTCGAATGGCAGGCAGACGGCGAATTTCCGATAGTCTGACACCCCTATCAGCGGAAGAGTGGCCATGCCTAAGGCAAACATCCATCCGAATAGCATTATGTAGGCGGCTTGCTTCAGTGAAAGGCGCTTATTGAGGTGAATCGCATGGGTGATTGCGTAGTTCCTTTCCAGAGTTATCACTGCCAGAGTGTAGACGGATAGTTCCGATGACAGAACAGCCAGAAATCCCGCAACTTGGCATACAACACTCATCTGCCAGGGAATCGCGAACATTCGAAACTCTCCCAGGGTAGAGGCATCCACAATCGCAAGGATTCCAAGATATATTCCCATAAAAAAATCAGATGCTGATAGGTTGCAAACCAAGAATCTAGGAACATCCATCTTTGAACGCGAAAATATCAACACAAAGACAACAGTGCCATTGCCGAGTAGCGCCAACAGGAAGATCACCCAAACGCCACATCGCAGTGTCCACCAATCGAAGAGATCAGCACACGGCAGAAATGGTCCTGGCATTGGAAGACATTGTACAGATCCGGGAGTTACATCAGAGCCCAGGGGGCGAATCGGTCCGAAATTGGTTTGATCCTCTTCGAAGTACTCTTCAACGTAGGCAGGAAGATTTCCTGGATAATTGAAATCTTGACCAAAGTTGTTCCACAGATCTGTCATCTGAGACCCGAACTTTTTACTAAGGTTGTCTAAGAAATTGAATGGTAAAGGATCCATCAAAAAGCAATGACCAAAATGTACTTACGCAACTGAGGCCAGATATCGGTCATACTGCTGTTCCAAAGACTCATGTCGAACTCTGAATCGGACGGAAAAAGCACAGCTTCTTGCACCAAGGGAGGCTTACGCGTCGCACTCATTGCGACCAATGGCAGGAACGGACAGCAGTGGTAGGCATAAGAGAGCACCAGAGTCTGAATTCGAGGAAACGTGTCCGGAGCGGGAAACTCCTTCAGCTTGGGATTGTTAAAAGTCTTAAGGTGAAGCAGATGTTGTAGTCCGTTTGCTGGTAGAATGGGAAACATGTTTTTCCCCAGATTGAGGTCTTCTAACTCGGCTAGTTGGGCGAAAGCATTCTCGTGTATCGATGTAATCTCGTTACCTTCTAGATCCCTAAAGAGTAAATTTTGTAGACGCAGCAAAGCTTTGATTACATCAAACTTACAGCAATTGAAGCCTCGGTACTCCAAGAAAAACATCTTGGGGAATCTCTTGAATTCGGTTATAAGATAAAAGTAAGTCATGCAATTGTTTCAAGCCATGAAACGGCCTTCCAGTAAGCGACTCAATTCGATTACTCGATAGATCCCTACGAAGCAGAAAGATGCTTAAGAATTCTCGTTGGTCTCGTGCAATACTTACAACAGTCTTAATTCTCTACAATTACCCAGCGGTGGAATGCGCTCTAACGCATTAGTTTTCAGCTCTCTACGGATGAGATTTTGAGAATTTTCAAGTTATGGCATATTACACAAACTTATTTGATATTTTAGATATTTATTTATTTAATTAAACAACCATATACAAAAGATTACAATTAAGTATCTATAAAGTGTACATGTGATCAAAATGAAATTATTTTAGATAAACTGATTAAAAAAAAAAAAAAAAAAAAAAAAAAAACTTACAAACTCTTCAGCCTTGGAATCTGCTTACACAGATTCTTTGGAACCTCACTCAAGCCAGCACGATCCAATTTCAGTACTTCCAGCGAATAGCATCCGTCCAAGTCGGGAAATCTCTGAAGGGCTCTAACATCTGACAGGATCCTTGAATGGAAATAATTTTGAGCAACTGCTCGAAATTTCTTATTGTTCTCCCAGCAGTCATAGAAATATGGCATAAGAATCTAAAATAGTATTGATTTCTTGTATACCTACAGTTTACGAAGGCGCGGCATAAAGGTGAGGGCGCCATGACGTATTCCGTTTAGGTAATTTGCTCGGAAGTCAATTGTTTGCAGGTTCTTCGGCAGGTCCGTTTCGTTGATCCATTTGAGACGATTACTGGACGCAGACCTGGCAATGGGAAGAAGAGAAGTATTTAAACTGAGGGAAGCAGAAAAAGCTTCAAATTGAAAAAAGGATTACGATGTTGAAAATGGGGCAGTGCGACCCTTTTATTTGCATTCGAAATAAAAACTATTCAATTCAAACGATAAGCTTTGGATCATCAAAAATACATTCCCCATTTGGCTGCGAAAAAACGCAACTGAAAGGGGACATACCAAATATAGGAATGCCAATTGTCCCTCTTATTGAAAGCTACGAGTAACTACAGACTTAATACCTATGTTCTTTTTTTTATAAATAACCTAACAAGGGCGGGGGAGAAAATCCTTATTTAATACAAATCTTTGACTTGAATAACTTATTAAGTCCCACCCTGATCAAATCTTTGGCAAATGTTGTGACAGAACATCCTTTGAATTTCTCTGAATTCCGCTTTAAACAACACATCCATGTGGGTCTCATGTATGTATCTTTTCTGTATCCTTGACGATGAGCCATTCTAAATAGAAAGCAAAATGAAAAAAAATCAGTTTATTTGTGGGTCATTTTCATGTTGCATGAGGACGTTCCATACATACATAATGGTATGTAAGGATGTGTATCATGTGTAATTTACAGAATGAAAAAAGGAGCAAACAAATACCAACACCAGTCGATGCGAACGCAATTTCCAAATAAATGACAGAACCAGCAGTTGCTTGAATTGCGTTGCAACTGATGAGTACCGAGTGAACATATCCGGAATACAAGGATACCACAGGATGTGCATACATTCTCTTGGCAAAAACATACTCACATATTAGAGAGCGATAGCGGAAAGTATTTTGCTAAAATCGGATAATGGTATGGTCTATGCAAACATAGTCTAGTCCTGTGTGACTTTGTTAGTGCGGTTTCTATTTGTTCACATCGACATTCTCCGGCAAGGATTTTAATCTATCAAAGCTGAAACGTTCATATGAGATTCCTAAAAACTTCCAATTTTTTCTTTCCGCATTTTGAGTGTACGAACTTGATGCTGGGAATCATAACGCATCAAATCACCCCAAACTCGTAGGGTATGGATAATCATGCATGCACTTCACTACGCAAGAGTGAATTTCTTGTAAACAGGATAATTAGGTTGTAAAAAAAAAACCGGAAATGTACAGGAAATAAACTTTGTAATGGGAGATGATAAAAATATAATAAAATAAAATGACATGATTTTAGACGATAGGATTACCTACATTGAGTCCTTGCTACGATTTTATTTCAATCTCAGATTTGAATTCAATTACACAAAGACTATGCGTCAACAAAAATGCAAATTTTATGTTTAAATAACTGAAAAAAACTCGCAAATAAAAAGATACTTACAACTCCTGGAGATGAGATAGTTTGTTAAGTCCTTCCGGTAGACTGCTTAACAGGTTGTCATCCAATTCCCTGTGAATGGAAAAATACATATTCGAGTTTGAGAACAATGATCTTTGGTCTTTCACATTTTAATATATATTTTTGCACCAATGGCAACGTATTGAAATAATATAGGTTTTATCTTTTAGTTCAAATCATTAAGTTTGTCCTGTTTCAAGCTTAAAGCTGTCTTTATATATTTAAACCTTCGGGCTTCTCAGTTTCATT
Organism: Portevinia maculata; assembly: GCA_949715645.1. Taxonomy (NCBI): domain Eukaryota; kingdom Metazoa; phylum Arthropoda; class Insecta; order Diptera; family Syrphidae; genus Portevinia; species Portevinia maculata. The sequence continues at coordinate 3,268,218 of OX454528.1, read as the reverse complement.
GCACCAATCGAACCATACCAAAGCATACAAAATATAAAACTCTAGACCAGGCTATCAAAGGACACTGAACCCATGGATGGGTGACTGACTGCTCCGAGAGTACTAAACTAAGTGACTGGACCAATATGTATTACCTATGGGGAGAGGTGTTTTTCTCTTTTCCGGGCACTATCAAACCAGGAACGCAAATGGTTTTGGGGGAAGTCAATATGATCTTGTGACTGAAACAGATGTGCAGCAAGAACCGTGCAGCAACTTGATTTTGTTTGTAAAATAATGACACGTTGCTTACTCATGTCAATTCTTGCTGCAAGTTGTCCCTATTTCTAATCTGGCTGCATAGCTGGTAGTAGAAATCCAATACCCAGAGCACTCAGACTCGGTAACGGTCCATTGTACTACCAGGCAGAAATCCTCCTTTTGGTGTAGAGGCTTGTGAATGGGTGTCGTATGTTGTTGTTCCCCATAGGGGTTAAACCTGCACCGCACGGGTCACAAGCCAACACACTAACCTCTACACCGTAGCCACCCAACATTACCTAGTACTTTAGCCTGTTTGATCGTTCAGTAATATTTAAAGTAAATGAAATTACGAATTTGATAAACGGAAAAAATACACATAGCCAATTTTTTTCTAAAATCTGAGTATGCCAACTTGTTCTTAATATTAGTGTCAGCTACTCCGTACGACCACCTCCGCTGCACTGGACATCTTACTGCATCTGACACCCCTTGATATTTTTAGCAGGAAAATAGCTGCCTGTCCACCTCTTTTGGGTGCCGGGGCATAGAGACATCCCAGGGAACTGTAGGGCAGATGAACTCGCCAAAAATGGAACCGCACTACCTCTTCTACCTGATAAAGGTTTTCTAGGTATGCCTATCGCTACTTGTGAACTTATGTTCGAGCTATCTGCAGTTGGGAGAGAGTACAAACCTTAGGTGGACAGGTATACGTGTCTGGCGACCAAGCATATCTGGCCAAAGTTTGTTCTCACTCAACCGACTGCTCAATGGCTCTGCTGTAGGTGTCAAATGACTTCTGCAGAAGCTGTAGGAATGAGGAGGAGGAGGAGACTACACTTCATCTCCTCTGTACGTGTCCTGCACTCTCCCATAAAAGAAGTCTCTATCTACTAGCCTTCTTCCTTAATGAACTCAGTGACTTAGCTAACACAGATGTTAGAAGTCTATCGCGTATCGCGCTTCATTAGAAGCTCCAAATGGTTTTAGCGAGTAGTGGACGAAACTCCCGATCGATGTGGCATCACAACGGACCTCTTTGGTCTAAGTGGGTTGGCTATCAGCTGACAGCCACCTTAACCTTACCTAATCTAGTGTCAGCTAAAATTTCAAACTTATTTAAAATCAACAAGAATTTTTGAGAACCGTGATTCGAAATAGCTGTTGTCTAAAGCCTTTTGGTAAAAACTGAGCATGCCATTTTCTTACCGAAACTCGCAAGTATGAAAAACACCAATACGGACCAAAATCGTTAAAGTTGGTTTTGAGAAAAGTGACGTTTTTAAAAATTGAAGAAACTTTTCATATTTCCGTGCAGGGACGGGCTTAGAATATCCCTGTACCGCCGCCCAAACAGCGCTTGTCGAAATTGTTAAAAGAGGCAGGCCAAAGAACTCCGATTTCAACAACACCAGCATTTTATCGGCCACAATGATAAACTGACTTAAAAGCCGGGAATCTGCCGACGTCGATTAAGTTCAAACCGTCGAACCCACAAGCGGACCAGTAGGGATGCGGTAAAGTGGGAGGGTCATGATCCCTCTGATCCTAATCATAGCCTCGTCGTAAAGGAAGAAAGGAAGAAGAAGAAATTTTATATGAATTTAAATGTTTATTCTAAAACATTTTTTGAGAATCTTTGGATGCAAATTTGTCCAAAATAGAATTTTGAGCTGAAATATTAAATTTCCTTGAAATCACTTTAGCAGTTTTTGAAAAAAAAAATTCTAATGTACCGGTATTCGAGTCTTGTGTAAATTAAAGTTGCCATATTCTTGCATTTACTGCCCAAAAATGGTAAAATTAGTTAGAGCCGTTTTTGATAAAAGTGATGTTTTTAAAATTTGTAGAAACTGTAATAACTACCAACAAATATTTCGGAAATCTGAATATGCTGATTTTTTTCTAACTATTAGTATAAGCTAACATATATTTTTGTTTTAAATTGCTTAACCGATTTCTGAGATATTGCCAGTTTCTTAAAGTACCGTTAATCGAGTCTTTTGTTAAAAACTAAGTAAGCCATCTTCTTACACTTACCCCAAGTATTCCAAATGTCAAAATCCAAATGATCAAAATCGTTTTAAAAATTCAAAAAACTATATTTTCTTCTTTTTCTTCCGTAATGGCGGTGAGGCTTTGATCAGGACTAAAGGGAACATAACCCTCCCACTTAACTGGATCCCTACTATTCCGCCGCCTGTGGGGTTCGATCTCAGAAAATAACGGCAGGCCTCCCATTTTTGAATCACTTCACTGAAGCCAATCAAATGCTCATATACCCAGTTTAAAATCTTTCAAATCATATTTACATAAATTCGCGTCGATTAGAACCATAGCGAAGTCGATATTATTTTTTATACGCGAGAAAACGTGAACGTACAAATTTGTTCACGCACGTACATAGATATAATTGCGTACACACAGACGCACACACATGCATCTTCTTAAACACTTGTAAAACATACCTACTGGTTTTCATTTTTGGACCAATAACAATAACTTACCCAGTAACGGGGAAGTTAAAAAATATACATCCATATTATACTCGTTCAAGCATAACAACCCTAAATACAAAATTGAAGTAAATCCGTCTAGACGGATCGACAGACGAAATTGCGGGGCACACTTTTGTAATATCACACATACATAATACTCAGTCTGAGTTTGAAATTTCAGCACGATTGCCATTTCTTTCTCTTGAGTATTATGCACTTGAACTTGAATTATACGAAAAAGCTAAATGAGTAGTTTGTGGTCCAAGCAAAGTGATGGAGTTGGAGTCAACATTTTTTGCCAAGAGGCGAAACATTAGATCAACATTTTACACCTTCCTTTTCCTTCATATCGATATCAGTATTCTGATTCTCAGTACACTTATGTTTCTGTTTGTGCGTGGCCGTGTGGATCAAGTTGTCCGCTCTGATTTTCTCAATTTGATCGGCGAAAAGTTTATGTTGTGCGGTTGACGCGAACGCGAGTGTTTCGTTCACTTTAGTTGATTTGTGTTTTGATTTTGAATAGCTCGGGATCTCTGGCAGATTTATTTTGAAACGTGTTTGCTACCTGTCAAATAATGTAACATAGAAAAGAGTGTCAAAGAAAAACTTTCAAAATAGTAAATTCCCTGTTGTCCTAAAAGTTGGAAAATTCTAGTTTGTGCGTGTTAATTCTTGTTTATTTATTGTGTCGTGTTGTGGCTTGCCTTTGGAAATATGTATTCTGGAAGAAGCTGGAACGTGAATTTGAATGAAGGTGAGAATACATAAATTTAAGAAGTAAAAGTAAGATTTGTTTGCCCCTTATTGCCTGAATCTTAAAAGTCTTACAATGGTTTTCAAACGCAAAACGAGTGGGCGTTAAATTTACACCAGATGAACATTAAAACAAATACGACGTGTTTGCTCGTTTCATTGCATCCCGGTTAGGAAAGGTTTTCGTTAAAGAGAGTGATCAAATGAGAGTAGAAGGTTCATAAACTCCGAATTTTACCAAAAGAAATTTCTCTGGATCTATGATGATTTATAAAATGTGTCAAACGCAAGAAGGTGGCTTTGTTTTGTTTCAGTGGCTCGTGCCTTTGGTTATCTGTTGACTCCGTATGTCTTATATGCATATATGAGCGCCCGGGCACGACTTCGCCGGGAACAATTTGTTTGTACAGCGCCACGCTATCAAATGAATTGGGGGAAAAAGTAATGACTTTGAAATTTAAATTCCAAAATAATAGGTCTGTTCGCGTGCCAATATGCAAACGTAAATTTATAAAAACTTTCGAAAAAATTGTAAAAAGATGAACAAAAGATAAATGTACTTTTGTTCATTTATTTTTCACACAGAATTTCGACTGGAAAAAATGGAAACTGTCAAAAGAAAATATGTATTTGTCAAATCAACAGGTTTGTGATATTCTTTTACTTGGCCTTTCGGAACTAATTATTCAAATTCATTCCCACTCTCACTTAAGAGTTAATTTAAAATAATATCATCTATATCGTTTTCACACATTTTAACATAAAAATAATTATTGCAATTCCGGGATAGTACATTTACGTTTTTCATCTTTTACGCAAAAGCCTCGCCTCCTCTTTCCTGATTTGGGAGAATTGACAGTTTTAATTTTCTACACATTAAACTTCATCTTTTGCATTCATGAATTGCATTATTTTCGGCCCAATCTTTGTGTGAAATTGCATATATTAAATTAAACATATTTTAGCATTTGCGCTTCCGGCGCCGGCTTCCAATTAAACACCAAAACCTCAGTTGCTTTCGAATTACCAATTATCTTTGGATTGTAAGAATTTTGAAACTCCGCCCACTGACAAGCTCCTTATTTAAAAAAAAAAAAACATTTTATTGAAGTAATCATTATACCGAAAGTCCTATTCTTCTCAAAGTAGGTATGTATATAAAGTGGTTTTGGACAATTGCTTTTTATAAAGTTTTTTGCCATGCCCAATTTTAAGGGGCGTTTTTTTTTAAAAGAGCGATAAAATCTTTAAATGTTGTATAACAAAATATGTAGATCGTTCTTAGCAATTTACCTATACTTAGACCGTTCGTAATAGGGTATCCAACAGTTCGCCCAAGCGGACCATGCCATGCCCAATTTTAAGGGGCGTTTTTTTTTAAAAGAGCGATAAAATCTTTAAATGTTGTATAACAAAATATGTAGATCGTTCTTAGCAATTTACCTATACTTAAATCGTTCGTAATAGGGTATCCAACAGTTCGCCCAAGCGGACTGTAGCGGGCATGTAGGAACCTTCGTGTTTGAAAATTGTTCGAAGGAAGAAGTTATTGAAGGAAAGTATTTAACTTAACTTAAGCATCTGCAAATTCTTCTCTCTGTGGGCGCGTTGATCTACTGACTATTGGGTCCCGGGTTAAAATTACCGCAGTAAGACAAAATGCATTCCCACTGCCCCACCTCTTGAAAAAGTCTGACAGTCATACAAGAGTGTCTTTCAATTGACATGAGACTCACATCTTAAACCAAATCGTTATTGTCTTACTCGAATTCCAAGTTGGGCATCAATTGCGTTGGCAAACAATTAATATTAAATGAACACTTGGCCGTCAAAAACATTTCTTCGCCCTGTATACCGCATAATTTGACAATCGCTCAAAAACAGGCTCCTGTCGATTTGGCCAAAAGAAATGTTGACAAAATTCGACCGCGGTGTTTTAAAAGATGTCTAGGTATAAGATTGTGACAGGCGATCTATCGTGGATAGTGCAACGTAAAGCCGTCAATTTGGAATAGTACATAAGTGCAACACCATTTGTTTGCCAGATTCTGTTGGAGAAATAAGGAAAAGCAATCGCCGTCTTTCTCCGATGCGAACTCTTACAAGTCGGCTCAATGAAGTAACTTTTTGAGCACTCAAAACATTAAAACGATTTTTCATCCGCCATACAGCGCTGACTTGGTACCCAATGACTTCTTTTTATTCCCTCACATCATTTTACATAGACTTCAGGTGGGTCCAGGGCGCAGAGGTTGGTGTGTTAGACTACTAATCTAAGGGTATCAGGTTCAAATGCCGCCGGGGCTAAGCCCGAGTTTACTTTAACACCGCAGTGGCGCAGAGGTTAGTGTGTTGGACTACTAATCCCGGGCCAAGTAACATCTAAAAAAGTCTCTTGGGAACGTCTGATAAACATCCAAGAGTATCAATTGTCATGGGAAGCTTCTCAAATTTGCCGTTTGGATTCGGCTTTAAATTGTAGGTCCCTTCCACTTCGCACAAGCAAATTTTTGGAGAAGCTGGGTTTTAGGCCCTAAATGGGCCTTTAATGCCTAAAATTTATTTATTTTTTCAGTATCAACCCTCGTACCGTAGTCTTTCTGATGTTTTTGTATTTGTTCATTTTGTAACAACTTTCCGACAATTTCATATTCGAGTTAAAAATATGCGCAAAAAGTGGGTGTGTCAAATGTTTTGATGTGCGAATTGTTCACGACGAACGTTGTCGACATTATTTTGTAAAAAACACAACCTTCATTTTTATAGATAAACAATCTTTCGCAAAAGTAGCGGAGTTGAAAAAAAATTGAGTTGTGAGAAAGCACATTTTATTGTCAATAATAAGTGGAAAAATGTTCAGAAAGTTTAGAAGAGTAGTGTGGCTGCGTAAGCGGAACAGACAGAGGTTTATAGTATATGATTATATTTTCAATGGCAGGAGAACTTTCGTTTTCAGTAGCCAAAATTCGTCCCAGTTCTACACAAATTCTAGGACGAATTCACACATATTCGTATTCAATTCATCGTAGAATCGACATTCCAAGTATGTAAATTCAAATTGTAATGAGTGAATGGTCAGCACACGAACACGATAAATAAAACGCAGCTTGTAAATAACCACCTCGAGAATCGTCTTTGTGTGATTACATAAGTCAGTGTCCGAATGTTCCGGTCTATGACATAAATTTCATTATCCTATTGTGAAAACAGAATGAAATTCCTTGTGTGCTCCTTACACATCGATTGGTGACAACAGAACGGAGTATTCGAATTAAATTCCAGTAAAAGAACATTACCATTAGGACACTCTCTTTTCTTGTTGTTTACTGTATTACGTTACGTTCCATTTACGCCTTATGTTGTATTGTTTATCGATTTCTTTCCAACAAAGCGATAAAAAAAAATCTCTAGTTACAGTTTTATTATTTTTCTGCAAAAACAATGCATTGAAATATAGACACAGGAAACTACTGGACATGTATACATTATTCCATCCAATTGCAACCCCCCGCTTATATCATACATGTCATACATAAATTCTGATATAGATGCCACGGATGCGATGTAGGGTGAGCTTTACAACGACCCTTGCTATATGTAATTTTTAAGTTTATTTTGCTTTCTTTTCCTTTCTTTTGAAGAAAAGTGTGTGTCCTGAATTTGAATACATTTTCAAAATGCAGTTAAGTTTGGGTAAACTGGGAATGGCTTGTGGCATTTTCTCAGTGCAAAATCAAAGTTGATTGTCAACTTTATCGAACAACTTTGGCGACAACAGATGAAATTTATCGTGCATGCTGCTAGTTTCGAGATATATTTGAAACGTGTATGTTATTTATTCTTCATAGTCAATGGACCTGGGTCCATGATTGCAGTAAGCTGTTTTTTATTATATCGAGTGAATGAAATGCTTACAGAACTTTCAAAGCTGTTATATTGGTGAATGCTTCTGGTGAGATTTTCATAATTTGATTCCGTTTTAGTAGCCTGGAATTAAAATAGATTTATGGAATTTAGTTTTGAATAAATTGTGGTTGTCAAGGACTTACAGGACGATGAGATTCGGCATTGGTGGAAAATCGTCATCGGTTATTATTGTCAAAAGGTTACTTCCAAGATTTCTGTAAAAAATCATAAAATTAGAGAGAAGCAGTTGAAGTGTGAGGGGTTTCTTCGTTGCAAGGTGGCGGATTTTTGAAATGACAAAATTTTGTCAACTTCTCCCATCGCATTGTTTTTTTCGCGCAACTGTCCAGCCCTATAATAAGTCGAGCGTTTCCCACGAATACCTACAGCCGGTTAAAATGTCCATGACAGTTTTTTTTTTATTTTGCTTTATCAGCGGGATTTCATTAAGTTGCTTTTAAAAAACGGTTTCAAACTTAATATTTGGTTATAATACTCTTTTTAAATTGTTTATTTGTATTTAAATATTATTAACAAAGTTCAAACTCTTGTAAAAATATTAGTTCTACGTATTGAAACCACTCGTTTTACAGAGCGATATAGAAATATTGTTTTTTCGGGCGACTTTGCAACAACTCGTTGTTTGCACTTTCACCTTCTCAAAATTTCCGACAGTTAACGAAATAAAACGATGTGAGAAGCTTTCAAAGTTCACCACGTCTGCCAAAATGCTGTTACAACTAAAACATAAAAGTATATTAAAACATCAATATATGGGTTATTAACAAAACAGAAAAACAATGTTAGAGAAAATATTGTATCCCACCACTAGGAACTGGTTTAAATAATTTTTTTCCAAATCAATATTATTTAGCCGAATTAAACATTTTAAAAACTGCACAGAATACAATTTGGAAAATTATTTCTTATATTCTGCGAAGTATCTGTAAGTGCATATTTTTGTTTTTTACATGCATAAACAAAAAAACCAAAACAATATCCCCTTATTATTTTTTTGGGGACTTTTCGCTCACAGTGCTTCAAGTGATTTAAGTCCAGCCAAAGCATTCGTCGGAATCCTGTAGAAAAGATTTCCTTCTAAACGTAGTGTCCTTAGATTTTTCAGATGCCTTAAGCTATCTGTTTCCATGCTTGCTAGCGAGTTGCCATTCAACTGTCTGTTTACACACGTTTGTTTTATTTGTTTGTTTTTTTTGTGCAACAGTGCGATAAAACATAGAAATGTGTATTCATATTTTTTTTAAGTGAACGTGAAATGACATCAAGAAGTGCGTCAACAAAAATAAAAAATAAAAAATTCAATAAATTTAAGAAAATTACAAAAATCTTTAAAAAGTTGTTAAATTACAAAAAACAAAAAAATTAAAATACTTACAGCGAAATTAAATTTGGTATTCCTTGAAATGAATCACCAGGTATCACCTTAAGGCCACAGTTTTGCAATGACAAACGTTTCAATTTGTCTAAACCATTAAATGCATTCTGGTCGATGTGAGTTAAACTGTTGTCAGATAGAGTTCTGTCGAAAGGAAATGATTAACAACTTTTAATAAATGTCCAGACTGTCAGTTACTTAGAAAAAAAAAATATTAGGCATTAACAGGGACTCAAATCTAGCTCTCCAACCGTTTGTGTGAAGTGGAAGGGGCCTACAATTTTAAGCCGAATCGGAATGGCAAATTTGAAAAGCTTCTCATGACAATTGATTTGCTTTTGGGTGTTTTCAGACGTTCGCAAGTGCAATTGCTTAGAAACCAAACAAATAGCAACAGATGACTGGTGCATTTAGAACCACCTGGATAGCGTGCACCTGTTATTTTGTGCCATCATTTCTTTTTTCCTACTGATCAAGAGATTTATTCTTAAATCAATTTATTCGTTTACTTAAGACGGGCGGCGCCAGAGTAGACCTGGACTTTTCTGTTTAAAAAGCATATTGAAAAAGTGTTCATATATTTTGCCTATAAATCTTTATCCCTGTGGCTTTTTTTTCGTATTGCCGACATTCACAGACAGATCAGCAATCCATACATACGTTTTTTTTTTATTAAATCAGAACTGTGTCGTAACATGATTACTGCATTCGACATAACTTTCTAGACAGACGAATGCAAACAGATCTGTCAAACAATGAGCTTATTACAGCGATCAAAAGAACTTTTGACCGTGTTATTTTCTCAAAACTTTACGTGCTATTTAATTTTTCAGAATGGAAAAAAGTAAATGTTTGCTTGGTGAAATTAATTAGACTGCAAAAAGGCTTAAAGATTTTTATGAGGACTATGCTACCTCGCATGGAATGGTGCACAAGTGGTTCAGTGAATTTCATTGAGTTTGTCGCGACAAAGTTTCATTTCAAATGATAGCGTTATTTCTGTCCTACATGCCCATTTGGGGATGCAAAATTATCGGCAGGTGGGTGTCGTTTACTGATCTTTGATACAAAAGAGAATCGGTTTAAAATTTTAAAACACAGTTTGCGCTCAATTCAAGTGAATTTTTACGGCGTTTCGTAACAGCTCATCTATCCTGGATACACTTTACACGCCAGATATGAAAAAACAATCGAAAAGTGGACTTTTTTAGACGAATGTGCTACAAAAAGGAAAAACGGCAAGTTATGGCAACGGTTTTCTGGGATTCCCACGGCGTAGTTTCGTTAACTACTTGGAAAAGCGAAAAACGATCCGGACAGTACAATGCAAATTTATTAAATAAATTTAATGCAGGATGGAAAAGCCGCCCGATTTGAAGAAGAAAAAACTACTATTTCATGACAACAGTGCAGTCGGTCATTCGTCCGCAGTAGCAGCAGCAAATATGCTGAATTCCGATATTAATTAGTCCGTCATACACAATATTTTCCATATTTGATTTTTTAATGTTTCGAAATATGAAGAAATAGCTCGGCGGAAAAGTTTCTCATCAAATGGTGAAATTATCGATGCAACAAATCATATTTTGCAGTGTTTAAGAGACAATTTTTTTGAAAGGTTAAAGAAGTTGGAACCAATGTCGATCAGAAAATAATATTAGGCACTAACGGCCCATACACAGCCTATAATCCAGCTTCTCCAACCATTTTTTTGTGTGAAATGGAAGGGTCTTCCAATTTTAAGCCTAATCCGAACGGCAAATTCGAGAAGCTGCTCATTTGATACTCTGGGATGTTTTTTAGACTTTCGCAAGTGTTGTGTTAGTGGAAAAAAATTAAAGTGTTACTTTGCCGCGGTGGGTTTTTATTCTGAGACCCCTCGACTAGAAGTCCAAAGCACCAACTACTGAGCCACTGCGCCCAACGCATCCTCAACCTCATCTCTGATTACAACTGAGCAATTACGCAACTCAAAGGCAATCCACCCGAAGAACTTAAGTTAAATTCATGGGATGGTAGGCAAGAAAGTCTTGCACCCATCACAATTAGGCCGTTATAAAAAGGAAACTATGCATTTTTGGAACCATCCCGGGACGTTTAAACATTCTTGCAAGTTATTTACAGGCTTATAAGAAAGTTCTTCGAAATATTTGCATACATTTCTTCCGGGTATCTTCTCAGCGGAACTGAGCAAATCCAAATCATTTTGACTTCCAAATTCTTCACACAAACTAAGAATGGAAACGTCTAAGGCCCTGTATGGCCTGTTAATGACTAATATTTATTTATTTTTTTAAATGATAAATTTGACAGAGTGATGGGCAGAGAGAGACAGGGAAAGTATCTTCATCACAACATCCTCTGCTCGTGCCACCTGTGCTGCATTAGCTTTTGACAATAGCTCAGCATGTTTTGTGAGTGGCAGCATCTAAAGAGGACAAACACCTTTGATTAATTCGAAGATTGTAGCATTTTTTTGTTTTAAGGAGATTAGCCACATTTTTCTTGTTACAACACAATCCATCGCTCTTATTTGCTGCTTTCGGTGTTTTATTCCTAATCTCCTATCTTAGGTTACAGGGTGGAATAATAACTTCAATATCTGCCTGGTTCAGTTCAAGGGACGGTTTCTTTTTCCTTTTCCGACACAATCCCTTGCGCCAATTAAACCTGTAGGCCTTCGAGACAGCGATTTACAAGCTTTGATTTTTTTCTATGGCAGAAATCGCTTTTGAGAATCCAGTTTAATTTCCTATTTAGAACCTTTTCCATATAATTAAAGCAGTTTGGAATTTTTAGTGGGGTCCCTCAATTGATGCCGTTTTGAAAGGACCGATTCCGTATTTCGCGATTTGTAGTTCTTGGTACAAATATTAAAAATGGACATGGCCGCCTATATTTGTTTGCTAATAGTGGAGGAATATTTCCCTGATAAGTCAAAGTTCAAAGAGCTTCGGAAAACATGAAAAGCTCGAAGTTGGTATATACTATATCACTACGGCGTCGCTATGGAGCAGAGGATAGTGTGTTGGAATAAGTATCTAAAGGTTTCGGGATTCCCGCAGGGTAGAAGTAACATCTAAAAAAAATGTTCCACTGCCCCACCTCTTACGAACGTCTAACAAACATCCAAGAGTATGTCATGAGAAGCTTCTCGAATCTGCGGTTCGGATTCGGCTTAAAATTGTAGGTCCCTTCCACTTCGCACAAGCCAATAGTTGGAAAAGCTAGGTTAGGCCGTTAATGGCTATTGTTTGCTTTACATCACCACGATCACCCTTTTTAAGTTTAAGATATTCCCCAATTTCTCCATTTGCGAATTGTCCGTTACTAATGCACAATTCGAACAGGTAAGACGTGGACAAATGATTACATTTCTCAGAAACTTTCGACTCAATGATTCTTTTAAAAGAATAATCTTTTTCCTTATTTTTATCGGCGAGATAATGATCAAAATCAATAGTATAAAATAATAAAAACTAGAGGACGAATATAACTGCGTTAGAGAAGCGTGTCTTGCTTATCAAATATTTTTACTAAATTCTTTTTCTTTCACTTAAATATGCAACGCATTTTTTTTCTATAAAAAAAAATGGTCCAAACATTTTTATTCGATACACGTTCCAAAAAATGCAAATAATGTGGGCAATTGAATGTCTCATTCGAGTGCGGTTCCGGAATCAAGCTACTTATGCAAAATCGTTAATTTGTGGCCTTATTACTTATTCCAAATCATTTTATGGTCCAGGCAAGCACTTAAGTGAATTAAATCCAGCTAATGGCACTTTAGTAATGTAGCAATATTTTTTAGATAATTATTTTCATCAATCTCGGGTAGTTACAATAATGCGAACATCGCCCCCTTTATGTGGACATTTCAATTTAATGCTAATGCTTTGTCCGTTAATAAATTTAAAAATATACAAACAGATACCAAAAGGAATAAACCAATTTACCATCAAGCAAACATTATCTTCCGTCCACATTATTAGACAAAGTTCATCGACTTTACATCTTGCCATTTCGATGACAAGCAATTTAAAAACGGAAACAAATAAATATAAATCTTCGGATGACGGTATACTTACAGCTCCTCCAGTATCGGCACCATATAAAAAGAATTTTCTGCTAAATGTGTAAGATTATTATTCCCTAAGTCTCTGAAATAAAGAAAAAAAAGGACATTGTCATAAATAACATCAGCAGCAGTATTCACAAGAAGGACGAAAAAAAAACAATGTTATCATAATTGAAAGGTCTTTGACAGTTATTATTAACTATCTCAACAATATATTCCCACCACGTGCACTTCAATTTAAGAATAAAAAAATACACAACATCGAACTGAATATTTCAGAAATTGATTTACTGATATATAATTCTGTTAAAAAAAGAATACTTCATTATTCAATGTTGTTCCTGTGCCATCGAAATGACTTTTTGATACGAGCAGCAACACCTATAAAATAATTGAAAGCAAACAGCAGGAGTTGGTTATGCTAAGGACTTTACTGTCTAATGTTTAAATAAATGAAGAAAGTTTATGACGCGGTTGTTCTTGTGTACCGGCGACATTGCTTAATGAGGCAGTCGACGTATAGTATATTTTTGTTAATCTCAGTTTTTCAGCGCTATTAAAGGGAGTTTTGATTTATGGTGCTTGCTGAAAGATCTTTATTTTCAAAGATTAACTGAAGCTGTTTGTGGCAGCCAAATTGATTTATATCCCAGTGGCGAATAGTCATTGCGTCCTTATGGCTTATTAAAAGCATTCTTTTCATTTTTGGAACAACCAAACCGCAACACGACCATTTTATGAAAGCAGCTTAAAATGATTCATTATTGTTGATTGAAGTTTTAAAATCAATTTTTACCGTGAAAATTTAGTGACGTGGGTGGAATTATAATTCGTTTTTTTCTTTTGCAATTTCGATAATAAAAGCTGTACTCCATCATGTGCGAGTATGTACGTAAGCTTTTGTGTGAGGTGATGCAGGTTATAATGACCGACATGAGCCATGGAATCCTAATAAGGTTGTTTTTGGAATGTTGTTGCGTGAAAAATTTATGCAAATTCGGAAGCAACCTTACTTTTTGTATGTACAGAAGCCCCCCCCCCCCCCCCCCACAAATTCTCAGTATTCAAAAGTCATGGTAAAATTGCGCAAGTTGCTTATGTAGGGCCGAGAGACTCGCAATTTTATATCGTTTTACTCGTATTATGAGTTCATTGTTTTCCCTTGCATTGTTGTTCTCTTGCGAACGTCTGACAAACATCCAAGAGTATCAATTGTCATGAGAAGCTTCTCAAAGTTGCCGTTCGGATTACGCTTAAAATTGTAGGTCCCTTCCACTTCACACATTTTTTATTTTTTATAATTACCCGCCGCTAAAGGGATTAATTTTTTCTGTAATTGATACTGTACCCTTATAATGCAACCACAGCGCAGGCATTTTTGTATATTGCTGAAGCAACACCCAGCAAATGATTCATTGCCTATTTTTAGGTGCACTTTACTGCATGAAAAAATAGAAGGATAGGAAAGAAGTTTAGTGCGATAAGATTTTTTCTCCACAGGTGTCTAAATTGTTTTAGGGAGATCTTTTTTTTATATAATTTGCGTGCGCTAAAGGGCTTTCTTTTTTCTGTAGTACACAGTACTCCTATAGTGGAAACCACAGCGCAGGCATTTTGTTTGTTGCTGTAAGTAGCTCGTAGCAAATGCATTGCCTTTTTTTTGGGTGCTACTTACTGTATGAAAGAATAGCAGGATAGGAAAGAGGTTTGGTGCGATGGGATTTTTTCTCCACAGGTGGCGCCTAAATTGCTTTAGGAAGATCTGTTTTTGTTGTGTGTTTTCAATTTAAAAATCATGGCCCTGGTCGGGATTCGAACATGAAAGTGGTTGGAGAAGCTAGGTTTTACCCCTGTTTGATTTTTTTTTTGTTTTCCCTTGCAGCCTTGGCCTTGGGTCCACGAACAGTGGAACCATTCAATTCACCAGGGTGGTGAAAGGAAGATAGGTGCGCTTGATATTTCAAAGGCATTTGATAGAGTTTGGCATGAAGCTTTCTTGACAAAAATGCGTGCTTTTGGAACCAATGAGACTTTTCTTCAATGGATGAGAAACTACCTTTCGGACCGGTCTCTGACAGTAGGTACCCTCAGCTTCTCATATTCGTTTCCTTAATCACGTCCCTCATCTTCAGCTGTGGAACTGGAATGGCAGCGCTTGTTAAGCTCACCAAATCTTGACCGATCTTGACAGCATAGTTCACTGTTAGGGTTTTAATGCTTCCAAAACACAGTGATGTCTTCTGTTATTAAAGGGAAATCTCAACAGCCTGCAATTATTCGTAAAGGGAATCGCTGAAACTCTACGACTTTCCATTCTCAGTATGTGGGTTAATGACAACCTTCGTTGGAATGACCACATATTCGATGTCGCCAAGAACACTGCGAAGTGTCTAGACTTCCTTAAGCGATGCAAGAAATATATGACCCCTTCTGAACTGGCTACAATTCATAAGGCGTTTATTCGCCCCGAACTTAGGTAAAACGCTCATATCTGGGATGGCTCTCCAATCACATATTTTGAGCTTCTTGACAGAATGCAAAAACGCGCGATAAAACTCATTGGCGATCGAGACATGACGAATTTGTTGACTTTTTGAGCCATCGTCGTAAGTCTCCTGCCTATCGTTGTTTTTTCGATATTTCCACAAAAAGTCCTGTAATGAAATAGCCATTTACATTCCTTTCCTAGAACATTTCAACCGCAATACCCGTCATGCCAGGAATTCGCATCCGTTCACTCTTTAGCCCACTTGCGGACGTACAGTGGAATACAAAGAATCGTTCCTTAGAAGTACAACGCGAATGCGGCACTGTTTTTCCTACACTTTATGATTTACAGACATTCAAAACCAGCGTGCATCGGTTTCTTATCCTTCCTACTTCCTCTTTTCCTTAATGCCCGCGATGTGTAACTATGCACATTTTTTTTTTTTTCAGATTCGAAGGAAAAGTCAATTCGTTAGAATGTCCCTATTCGTTCGAATAAATTCAATTCATTTATTAAATGGTTTGTACATTAAGATATAATCTTTTATATAGTACTTAGTATTTTACACATTAGTAATTATAATTCAAAATACTTAAACCTAATAACAATATTTATCTTAATCTAAGTGTGAGATAGGATAGAAGCTGGCCTTAAAAGTAAATAAAGAAAGGAAGTGGATAATGAGGGAAAGAATTTAATTGGATAAGTAAGAGAAATGTTGAAAGATTGCACTTTTAAAATTGGTTGGATTTGAGATAGTCTTCAATTGAGAGGGCAAAGAGTTCCAAAGCCTTACAGTATGGATAAAAAATAAGCGTGATTGGTTAAGGCTATTGTGACGATAGCGAATGAGGTTGATGGTTCTGGAGCCAGTATAATTAAGTCTGTTGTACAAGTACATTATAAGAGTGCTAAAAATCCCCTTTGCACGTGCAAATTACAAAACAAAAAAGCTATGCTAAAGTAACAAAGTGACCCTCGTTTGAAACATGAATTGAGCTAAAAGATTGGTAGGTGAGTGTGGCAGTTAAACCCAAAAACCCCAAGCCGAATATCCAAGAAAATATTTTTGCCTTATCATTTGTTCGTGTCAATATTCGAGTTTCGCTAAGGGCAACCTTAAACCTAGGGGAAAAACTGCTTTAAGGGTGACCTTCTTCATGCTGTATTGGGTTAACAAATGAATCCAAATAGAGTAATTACTATTAGAACCACACAATTCTTCGCATCGTTATTCACGGTACATACACAACTCTTCCTCTTTCGAAAAACAACCGCAACTATAAACCTAATCAACTTAGACCAATCACCATCTGCTGCCAACTCTTAAGATTAATTATCTTCCACCTCATCCCATTCATCAAACAAAATGAAGCGAATTTTATTCATTATCCGTCTTGGACATTTTATGACCACCACAAATGTGGCCGCCCGACCGCCCATCCACGGCCTTACAAAACAAAAAATAAGCATCTTCTATTTCACATACTGGCCATGTTCGAAGAGCTGCAAACTCATATCGGTTCCATGCTCCCCCCTCACTGGGACATACTCATTTAATTTACTAGTTGTTGCAAGTTTTAATTTTTTGCTCCGTTTCTGGAAAAACGAATTGGGTCAGAGAACAGCATCCTTTCAGGGAAATTCCATTTGTGCACGAAATTCAATAAAATCATTTTTTTTGTTTACTCTATCAAGCGCCAGCACGAATCGTCGCGTTGTCGTTCAATTAACACCACGAAAAATGCTACTACTGTTGCTGCTTGTTAATTTTTCATAAAACAATATAAAGTTGATTTGCCATTTGAAAAACGAAAGAAAAATGAGAACCAGCTGCTGGTTAGATTGGGCTCAGAGATCATTGTGAGAAATCCGTTTGCCTCAAGCATTCTAATTAAGCGCAAAACGATTGCTAACTGAGTGTGAAAATATCTTGCAATTTTCCCACGGCACAAACATACAAGTTTAAGATAGGAAAAGCCTCCCTATGGTGTATAGATTGACACATATAGGTACTGGATGCTCATCATTGGAGTTGGTTGCATGTATCGAACAGTAGTAGTTGGGACGTGAAAACGTGCGTCGTTGATGGCTTGTTACAGACATCAAAAATACTCCTGCATGTTCTTTTAGTTTGGTATAATCACGTTAGAGCTATAAAGCTGTTTTGTTGTGTGGCTTTTTCATTTTGCTTGCCAACCGCTATAAGTGGTTAACCATATTGAGAAGGTGGTTGGATTGTTTTGCTTTATTCATGAGTGTATCGGTTATGGGCAGCGGTTGAACATTTTTAAGATTCATTGATGCTACTCGCATATATATGCAGTTTTGTGGTAGATCTAATGACGTAAATAGATTATGCACGTCAGATCAATATTTACTTTACCGAAAAAACGGAATAAAAGTTCATTTGAACCGCTCTGTTAACGGAAAAAATTCTGCGAACTATAATGAATGGAGAAACCTAAATATAACTTTCAATTCAGAATGCCGCCCGTGGGGAAAATACAAACATAAAACCTCCTTGAAAAAAGTAGTTGTAAGCTTTTTGAAAAGTGTCTGTGAGAAGTTAATATTTCTTTGTTGCTATATAAATTGGGTGAAACGAAAGAAGGGCATATTTTAACGATTGGAAATAAGGCCAAACCAATTCACATACCGGAAGTGCAATAAGGCCAAATGCACATTATTTCACTCCAACATAATTTGTAAAAGCATGGATTTGTAAAAAACAGGACCACTGTCTCTAATCTGTTAAGTTTCTTGCATGCATGTTCTATGGCCTTAGAGATTAGAGACGAAATAGATTACATGTACACGGACTTCTCTAAAGCTTTCGATCAGCTGTCTCATGAAATATTCGAATTTAAGCTCAGGGCTTATAGCTTCCCACCGGGTTTCATAAAATGGGTTGATTCATACCTTAGATCAAGGGTTTATCAACACCCCTATTATGATTGTCAATTATCAATACGATATTTGATAAATTTGTTCGTTTACCAATAAAATTGATAAAACGGTATTATGATTAACAAACATCAAAATTTTTGATCAGTAGTGAATAAAACACCATTCGGCGGTCTATTGTGAACGGCATTGTTCGTTTTTTCGCTGTATTATGGTTGTCAACATTTTTGATATCTATCAATTTTTCAGCCAATCGCGAATTCGTCGTTAGTTAACATATTATGGTTTATTTTATTGATTTGTTTTGTAAATAATAACGTCGACGGTAGAAATTTTTTTCGGTGAAAATGATATTGTGGAAGAGGATAATATGAGGCAAGAAAACAGTCGGAAAAAATTACGTGATGCTTCTAATCCACTGGATTTGGACGAACAAATGTATGTACATACATAAATTTGTAAATTTTCTTAAAAGTAATTAAAACTCGGTTTTAGATTTGTACAAAACTTTAGACTTTCGAAGGAAGCATTCCTTAATGTATTTGATGACATCAAGGACAAATTGAAGCTTATAAAAAGGCAGCGATCTGTTCCCAACTTACTTAAGCTTGCTGCTGTCTTAAGATTCCTCGCGCAAGGAAGCTACCAACTAAGCGTTGGGAATGATTATAATATTGGCATGGCGCAGCCAACTGTATCGGTTGTTTTAAAGGAAGTGTTACATGTCTTGGAAAGGCATATTTGTCCTAAATGGATTAAATTTAAGTATTCAGAAAATGAGGATCTAATGAAATAAAGTGAAATGTCAAACGAAGTCTGCACAATTCACAGTAGTTTTTGTTAAATATTCACAATGAGTCAAAAATTTGTCAATCGTTATTCATAATACCGAATAACAAATTGATTGACAAATTTTATCAAATGTCAAATAATTGATTTTTGACAATCGTAATAAGGCTGCAAGTCAAATTTAGAGAATCGCTATCAGAATCTTGCATAGCTCAGTCTGGAGTTCCCCAACGATGTCACCTCGGCAAATACTATTTAAACTACCCATCAATGATATTAAGGCCTGTATGAATCACAGCAATATTCCGATCTATACTGATGATACGAGGGCGGGTCAATAAGTCCGTGACTTTTGGAATAAAACACAGATTTTTTGATAAAAAAATAATTTTATTTTCAACGTAGTCTCCCTTGAGCTCTATACACTTTGTCCAACGTTTCTCCAATTTTTTTATCCCTTCCAAAAAAAATGATTTGTCGAGGTCCTCAAAATAGGCCTTTGTTTGCGAGATGACTTCATCATTGGAGTCAAATCTTTTTCCACCAAGCCATTTCTTCAGGTTTGGGAACAAGAAGTAGTCGCTCGGAGCCAAATCTGGAGAATATGGTGGAGGAGGGAGCAATTCATAGCCCAATTCATGGATTTTTGCCATGACAACTGCACATGTGTGCACCCTTGCATTGTCTTGGTGGAAAAGAACTTTTTTCTTGGCCAAATGAGGTCGGTTTTTTTTCAAATCGTCATTGAATCGGTCCAATAAGTTGGCATAATATTCCCCATTGATTGTTCTTCCCTTTTGAAGGTAGTCAATGTGGATTATCCCGCGTGCATCCCAAAAAACAGTCGCCATAACTTTATTGGCTGACAAACCCACCTTGGCCTTCTTTGGCGCCGATTCACCCTTAGAAACCCACTGTTTTGACTGTTGTTTGGTCTCTGGTGTGTTGTGATGGATCCATGTTTCGTCCACGGTTACAAAACGGCGCAAAAACTCCTCCATATTGCGATTAAACAACGCCAAACCTTCCTGTGAAGTTGTTACACGATTGCGTTTGTGGTCGACTGTGAGCAAACGCGGCACCCATCTTGCGGAAAGCTTTCTCATGCCCAAGTGATCATTCAAAATTGAAACCACTGAGCCATGCGAGATCCCTACGGTTTCCACAATCTCTCGCACTTTCAATCTTCGGTCGGCCAACACCATATCGTGAATTTTTTCGATTGTTTCGGGTGTAGAGACCTCAACTGGGCGTCCAGGACGTTCGGCATCTTCAGTGCTTGTACGGCCACAACGAAATTCAGTAAACCACTTTTTTACCATTGAAATCGATGGTGCAGAGTCCCCATAGTATTTTTCAAGCTTAGCCTTGGTCTCGGTAATGGTTTTTTTTTCGCAAGAAATAATGCTTAATAAGCACACGAAATTCACTTTTTTCCATTTTCTCCTCAAATTAGTGAGTAGTCTGATAAAAATAGCTGTCAAACACAAACTAACTGACGCAGCAAGTTTAAATTTTGACAGGAGTCAACTGACAGATGCCTGTTGACAGTAGCAGTGTTGCCGTTTCAGTAAAGAGGTCAGAAATTCAAAAAGTCACGGACTTATTGACCCGCCCTCGTATGAAAACATATAAATCGGTCACTAATCAGCAAGGACAGGATTCTTCTTCAAACCGACATTAATAGCCTCGCCATTTGGTGTGTTAAAAACAGTTTATTCCTGAACCGCTTCTAAATGGCAACATATGACATTCTCTAGAAAGAATATCCTTTCACTTTTCAATATTCATTGTCTCAACATACTTTAATTTTTATTTGTTTATTTATTTATTTTATCTACGAGCCTCAGGCTCCACAGATGCGATGCAATATATACTTAAGGATATATTAAGATTTAACAATATGTGCTTAAATTCTTAAAATTAAATAATACAAATCATTTTTAAATTTATTTCTAGAGAAAGCTATATCAATATGACCATTAATTTGAATTTCATTGAACTCCCTTTGGATTGACCTTGAAATTGATTCATGCATACCATAATTTGTTCTACATGGTGTCCCTTAATTCGTTGGCAATATTTTAGGGCATGATTTATGGGTATATTCTAAGGAAAAAATTGTTCTACAGTAAGGGCCTATCTCTAATTTTTATATCATTTACTGAGTATTTAAGAAAAGGCTTAGGTGAGGTTAGGTTTATGTGGCTGTCGGCAGAAACCGACACACTTAGACCAATTTAGGTCCATTGTGATACCACGTATGTATTATCTACCTCAACTCTGTAGATGGGACTGGCCAACGACACGCGGTTGTTCTCAAACGGTCCCCCATCTACGTACTAACCGCGTCCAACGTCGTTTAATTGCGGTGATCTGACGAGAACCGATTAACTCGACGTGGTATGGTCGTTGGTTAAGAAAAGGCTTACTTGGGTGTACCCTGACCCATGTTAACGGTAATTGCGCTGTTAGTACTAATGATAGAAATTTCGTTTAGGCCTCTATTTATAGAAGAAATGAGACCAACATGTGGAACTACGTTATCTTTTTTAATGAATTAAAGTTTAATTTGCATGTTGTATGCATGAGGATTCTTGCATGAAACTAACAAAGAGAACTTCTGAATGCTTCTTATGGATGCCCCACATATCTAAACGTGTGACAGTATGGGGATGCTTTTCTCAAACAGTGCCCTTTGAAGTATTTACAATAATCTATGTCTTGTATATTCCAACTCTATTCATATTTCGTATATTGATGTGACCTCATTCTTTGGACAAACAGAAAAAAACACCAAAGGCAAATAACATCTGAGGAATAAAAGAAAGGATGCAAAAGTTAAATATCCTTCCCCTCGCCTGTAACAATTTTCACTACCCGTCCTTTACAACACAGTCAATTACATTTAAATTTACCAGTACCCTGTCAGCCATTTCAGCTTCATTAGGAATTTTAGATGAAAGGAGCACAAGTTTTATGGCATTTTATGGAACACTTACAAGGTGAATTCATTGAACGATCTAACATCAAAAATAACTTGAACTTAAATACCAATTTACAAGTTTGAACAAACATAATCAGGACTTTCATTCCTTTTTCCACCCCGATAGCCATTTAAAGAAGGGAAACTTACATCTGAACAACACCAAAGGCATCTATGCCAGACAAAGGCTAGCAATTTAAAAAGAACTCGATCCCTGTTCATTATTCAATGTGACTTTTACTGTCTTGACCGACTTCCGGATTAAATTCGGCTTCGAATTTAATTCACCCCATATCCTCTTTAGATTGTTCTTTCTATTTATTTTTGGTTTTATTTACCGGCGCCGAGGAGAGAAATGCTCTTCGCGTTTATGACATCCCAGGACATAAAGACAAGTATGTTATCCCAAAAAGAAGAAAAACGTTTGAATCTCCACAGGGATTGATACGAGCCAGAGCTAAACATATCTTTTCAATAAAGTGCACAATGAAAAAAAAAAATTGTTGGTACTCACAAATTAACAACCTCCTCTGGTATGTCCAATGGCACGGCTAGCACGCCCAACCCTCTGCATCCGAGAGAAATGCGCTGCAAATGTCCACGGCAATGACATTTTCTTGTCAACCAGATCTCACAGACACTGTGTAACGTTCGTTTTGCACCTTTCTTTGCGATAATAGGAATAGAAGTGTCGTTACTGCGGCTACTACTTCCATGGTACTCCTGCAGAGATTTCTCGTACAAAAGCTGGGCTTCGCGTTCGGAGTCCAGCGTCGGCAGCAAGACATTCTCACGTATCATATTCTCACTCAAACTTTTAACAGCTTTTACAGTACTATTATTCATACTTTTACTAATATTACTAGCACTATTAATACTTTTACTGGTCATTGTTGGGTAGACCCAATTTAATGGCGGCGGTATTGTTTCTGTTGAAGAATATGACGCTGTTGAAATGGACGGTGTATCATTGCGTTGCTTATGTTCATGACTACCAGGTGACGCCAAGTCACTTTTACCAGCCATCACCAACTGAACTTGTATCTGCAGTAGGCACATAACTAGAGCACAAATCACAGAATCCTTTAGAAGAAACCAACTACGCTTTCGACAGGAGCGCAATTTCCGACCGGCCATTCCTTTTGTGGTTATTTTTAATCGTCGAAGCAACGCATTCGGAATGAAGTGATGAATAGCAAATCGGATAGAGATGGATACAAGTTTTCAGAGTTCAGTGAACTCTATGTGCTTCGTCATGTTGAAGTTGTGCGTTGTGGTACTCCCATTTGTGATAGATAAATTCATGATATCCTTTTGCTGGAAGAAAATAGAAATTTTAAAAATAGAAATTTTAAAAATAGAAGAACTCAACTCTAATTAGTTAATTAATATTTTGTTTGCAAAGGTTTATAGCTTTGCTAACCTTTTTTAAGAAGGAAATGGGCGAATGAAATACATAGCTACAATTTTATCCTCAATCTAAATAGCAGGTAAAGCTTTCCCTTGACAATTATTCCCAAGCTGCCACTTTGAAGCAAAATCTAGCTATCAACAGCTTTTGAAATATATAAAATTCAAAGCTATGGAAAAATTAACGAGTCTTGCAGCAGTTCCAAAATGAGGTACTTTTTTCGGGGTGCGAAACTTTCTACACTGGAGCACTCAGACTCAATACTGGTGAATTGTACTACCAGGAAGACACAGCACATTTTAATGTAAGAATTTACAGGCGCTTCAATGATAAGGAGCTTAGGTTTACAGCACTCACCATATCAGCGCCAAATACCTGCCACCTGATACGAGCAAAAGCAGGCAAATCACAGAGGAAATGTTCCGCAGTGTCGTCACTTTCTCCACAGGCTTCGCAGTTGGTGCTATCGCTTAGGCCTAGCACCTTAAGGTGTTTGGGAAAAGCATAGTGGCCCGTAAGAACGCCAATAGTCTGTCTGCAGTCTTTTCTGTTGAGAGACAACAAGAATGCCGCAGATTTCCTACAGACGTCGGAAAGAATTTGCCTAGTCTGTCTGCATCCTGCAGATTCATGCCATCGGCGATTGTATTCATATAAAACCAAACCGTCAATGGAAACCCTGACCGAGGACGCAGGCAGACATATCGCTGGTACAGGTCCTTAGAAGTCCTCCTCTGAGCCGTGTGTAACAAGTTCATTGGAGATCTCATTTCCCGTGATCCCATTATGACCCGGGACCCAGACAAGTTTAAATGAATTCAGCCTTCCGACCAAATTCAGAGATATCTTGCATTCACGAACTACTTTGTAGGTGGTTAAGGGTTTGAGCAAGGCCTTAAGGGCAGCCTGACTGTCGCTACAGACGCAGATACTTCGCCCCCTCCACCTGCTCCTCGCAACATAGTCCATGGCCATTAGGATAGCATAAGTCTCTGTTTGGAAGACCTACGCATGTTTGCCTAACGGGAAGAAAAGTCTAATGTCGTCGCTCTCCAAGAAGACACCAGCACCAGATCCTTGATCGGTTTTGGAGTCATCCGTGAAGATTCGACTGCATTCCTTTCCAGGTTCAGAGTCTGGCCAGAGCCAGTCCTGAACACGAGGAAAGTCGACTTCGTAGTTGCGCTTCAGCCGAAGTTCCGGTGTCATCGCATCAGACGGCATATCCATAGGACAGGAGTCGAAGGACAACCGCTGCGCATATTTATCAAAACTCCAGTTCGAGTTATAGCAAAAGCAACCTCTTCTTAAACGTGAGATAGCTTTAATTGTGCAACCCATGATGTAAAGATCAAGGGGAGGGAGGTTCAATAGTGCATCTAGGCCGGAGCCAGGCGTGCTGGGGAAGGCCCCCCAGCAGCCGAGACACACCTTCCTTTGGAGTTTGGCAAAAGCAGCAGTAACGTATTTACGTTAAATGAGGTACACTCGCTACTTTCCGTCGTCGGTTAGTGATTTGGGCAGTTTTTGGTTAGGCGGACCATGTTTCATATCTGATGTTTTCATATATCTGTCCACTACCCGGGAAGGCATTTAATTGCGAGCTTCCAATCGCCCAACTTAATCAAATAAAATCTCCTGAAACCTAACTAAGACTTCGCTCATTTTAACCAAATGCAATTCCACCTAAACTCAATATCTTTTGCAATCTAATGTAAATCGATCAGTGTCCCACAAAACGTGGACTTACAAGCAAAACATTTAACAAAAACACGAAACGCTGACACCGATCTGACAGAGCAGTCACCTATGGCACCCAAAATACTTAAACTATCCTAGTAAAGAACTGACGACAACAAACTGTTTTAATTGAACATTAGCATTCGGTTTTTGGTCGAATGCGAAAATTTAAAACAAATTGCTTGAAGCATTATGTAATCTTTAGATGCCAACGGACACCGACAACCACGTCAAGACAGGCATTTACCTCTTATCCGAAATCTGATGCATAACAAACACACACTGTACCTATTCGCTTACGTAATAGTATTCAATGCAATGCTCCAATCCCAAAAATCAATCAAGAACAAGTTTGTTAATTGAACACACCTGTGGTAACGAGTGGTCACATCATACCTAACCATCATCGTTGTCGCTTCAGCGTCATCACTGCGGTGTTGTCGCCAACGACGTGACATGGTGATTCACGTTCGAAGATTTTTTGAAAAATCATCCGAATTGAATTTTTCAACTTCGCTGAAGGAAACGTCAAATCTTTTTCACCCATGTCGCTTTGAGGGCTCTCCATTGAATGTTTACATACCTTGAGGTCACAAAAAGAGGAAAATCCAAGTACAGTGACAAAGAGTTGAGATTCAGCGAGATTGGTCGTCCAATTTCGAATTTTCGAGTATTTTCGTAACATAAGATTCGATTTGATAGGTCTGAGACCTACAATGATACAACAAATCGATATACGTATGCGCGCGACGTTAAGTGGCTAACATATCGAAGTCACTCTACTCCGGCCACTCTATTTCTATCGATGTGTGAATTTAAAACTACAATTGGTTTGCCTCAAGGCGTTATGGCCAACATTTAACTAGGAACGCGCTGGAGTATAGGAGGGTGTATAATATTTGGGGGCTAACAACAGCGTCACACGTTAAAGTAACGTTTTACTTGGCCGGCTGTATGCTTGCTCGTCAGCAATGCAATTCTATGTCAATTCACAAATATCGCTTAAAATCACTATCAACACTTTTGTTTGGCGGCGTCGGTTTCGATACAAATTAATTTGTAGTTAGAGTGACGCGAATAGATGGTAGAGAATTTGAAATAGGGCTTGTCTTTATCAGGAGATCTGTTTGATTTATTTACATGCGAAGATTCTTTGTTGTGAAATTTTGTTTTTAGGCTAAGAGGGATATCTTTAGAAATAAAAGTCTTTCCTATAATCAAATTCCGAAAAAATTTCTTTTTGGTTCTACCAAGCAGGAAGTCCAATCCTTAAGTTCCAGATCTTATCCAACGTACTATGTGAACGTCTGAAGCCTTTCTGCAACAAACTACTTGGCACGTACCAGTGTGGCCGGCCCGGCAGGTCGACAATCGACCAGAGCTAAGGCAAATCTTGGAAAAGACCGATGCATTTAAAGTCAAGACCCACCATCTTTCCATCGACCGCATATGAAAGCATTCATCGCCAGGAGCTCTACTTGGCGGGATCCCGGCAAAATTGATATAGTTGTGTCGCGTGACGCTGAAAAACACGCGGTGCAATGTGCACTATGGAAACAGTTCTTCCGAACTATTCCAAACCTGTACCGGATTCCGGCAAAGAGATGCGCTGTCATGTGACTTCTTCAATCTTGTTCTGAAGCAGATAGTGCGAAGGGCAGGTGTCAATACGAAAGGCACTATCTTCAACAAATCCGTTCAACTACTGGGATAGGCTGACGATATCGACACCATCGGCCGATCTAGAGGCTTTCATGGTGATTGAAGAACATGCAAAATTGGTTGGTCTTGAAGTCAATGAGGACAAAACGAAGTGTATGCTTTCAAGAAACAAAAAAACAACTGTTCAGCGAGTAGGACAAAACGTCACCGTAGATAGCAGCAACTTCGAGGTAGGAAAGGAATTCACCTACCTTGAGAAGTAGTACTCCACAAATGAAACCTTAGATCCGACGAAGAATCACCCTAGGAAATGGTTGCTAGTTCGGTTTAGCGAATCAAATGTGTTCAAAACTCCTAACTCGGAAGATCAAGTGTAAACTCTGCAAAACACTGATACTGCCAGTTCTGCTTTATGGCGCCTAGTGCTGGACGATAAGCAGGAAAGGAGAGTTAGTTTTGAGTTCTTTTGAAAGAAAAATACTCCGTCGGATATTTGTTCCGTTGTTGTGTGCGATGAGGGCGAATGGAGGAGGAGATACTACCGCGAACTCTATGAGCTGTACTGAGATGTGGATTTAGTCCAAGAAGCATAATCACGTCGACTACATTGGCTCGGTTACATTTAGGGATCTTCGACTCCCAGGCCCCAGGTTCGAGAAGGCAAAGAAGACCAAACCTCCGTTTCAAAGAACCATCGCGATGCCAGCGCACTTGGACTGGGCAACTGGAAGAATGGTGCCCGGGATCGCAGAAGATGGAAGGCTGCAGTGTCTCAGGCAGGGCTCACGAGTCGGGAGCACATTAAGAAGACGAACAGCTTATTTATTTTATTTTTTATTTATTATTTTATTTTTTATTTATTATTTTATTTGTTATTTATTATTTTATTTTTTATTTATTATTTTACTTTTTATACCATATTCTAAGGGTATATTAATTTTGACGCATAGTTTGTAACATACCTTAATATTGCCCGTAGACCCCTAAAAGTTACTATATTTATGATCAGCATCGATAGTAAGTCGATCTAGCCATGTCCGTCCGTCCGTCGGCAAAAATTAGGCCTTTAAACTGGACCTTGAGAGCTGAAATTTTAACCATATACTCTCTAGGGTCCCGAAATAATCAAGTTTACGAATTTTTGAAATCCGCCGACAGACACGCCCACAAACTCAAAAAAACAAAATTTTGGAAAAAATCGGATTTTCAAAATCCACCCACAAAAAAATAAAACAATTTTATTGAAAAACCAAAATTTGAGCTAGGGAGCTGAAATTTATAATATATACTCTCTAGGTGTCGTCTATGCTCATGTGTTGGTTTTTTTTTAATTCCGCTTACTGACACAATTAAATAAAATAATTTTATTGAAAAACCAAAGTTTGAGCTAGGGAACGTTTTTTTACAAAAGCTTCGTTTTTGTTTGATAAAATCTTTTAAATGTTATATAACAGAATATGTAGAGCGTTCTTAACAATTCAACTATACTTAGACTTTTGTCACGCCCACTTACGAGGGATAGGAATAAGAATAGGGTATCCAACAGTTCGCCTAAGCGGACTGTAGCGTGAGTGAGTTATTAACTTCCCAGTGGAAGTTCTTGTAATGGGGCCAATTTTGTGAATCGCGAATTTTGACATATCTCCACGTTTCAAGGTCACCAGAATCCAAATCCAACGTTTTTATAGACATGTATGTGTGTGTGTGTATGTACAAGGTGGGCCAAAAGAAGTCATCCGATGTTGTTTGACTCTCATTTTTTTTCTAAATGAAGAACTTCGATTCTGTTTTTTGATTATGTTTATTTGAACCTTTATAATTTTATCGGTCAAGTCGAGAAGATGATATCGGCCAAATGGGCGCCGTCACAATCGATTGCCATACGGGCTCGTTTTATTGCATTTTTCATCACTTCTGCGAGAACTTCGGGCGACAGATTCTCGCACTCGTGTCGAATGTTGTCCTTGAGGGCTTCTAGGGTCTCGGGCTTGTTCACGTAAACACGGGACTTCAAAAAACCCCACAAAAAAAATTTGGAACGGTTAAATCGGGCGATCTTGCGGGCTAGTGCAAATCGCCAAAACGAAAGATGAGGCGACCCGGGAACGCCGCCTTCAGAATATCGGTTGTGGCTCGCGCAGTGTGTGCCGTAGCTCCGTCCTGTTAGAACCACATCTCCTCCAGTCCTAATTCGTCCAATTGCGGCAGAAAAAACTCGGTTAACATGGCCCTATAGCGCGCACCGTTCACTGATGTCGTTTGACCAGCGGCGTTCTCAAAAAAAAATGGCCCGATGACTCCTCCAGCGTGAACAGCGCACCATGCAGTAACTTTCAGCGGGTGTAATGGTTCCTCGTGCATTACTCGTGGATTTTCGGTGCCCCAGAAGCGATAGTTTTGCTTGTTCACTTACCCGCTGAGGTGGAAATGAGCCTCATCGCTCATTATGATTTTGGTCGAAAAATCGTCTACTTCGTTCTCCAGATTGAGGATGGCTTGGGCGTAGGTTACACGCGTTTGGCGGTCGACAGGCAGCAGCTGATGAACGGACTGGACTTTGTACGGAAACATGCGCAAGTCTTTGACCAAAATTCGCCTTATGGACGACCGGCTGATGGCTAATTGCGAGGCACGGTGTATGGTCGATGTTTCCGGCGACATCTCGACATCCTCGTCAACAGCGGCGATATTCTCAGCACATAGGGCGCTCCGGGGCCGGCCACTCTTGACAACGTCTCGTGTGGTCCCATACTCTTCAAGGTTTGTGGCCAAACGGCGCAGTGTTTGCGCAGGCGGTGTCGGACGGCCGTGGAATCGGCGACAGAATTCGCGATGCGCCAATACTACAGACGAATTGTTACGCAAAAAAATAGACACGATTATTCCGCGTTCTTAGGGAGTGTATCGCTTGATTTCTTGTTCACTTGTATTCTACATCTGTCTAGTCCACAAATGTCAAAACAGATTTGACATTGGCGGCCATTTGCAAAAATAGGAGCATCTTCCAATAGGGTGATTTCTTTTGGCCCACCTTGTACGTATGTGCGTTCGGAACTATCTTTCGCCACGATTATCTCGAGAACCAAAGATGATATTGACATGGGAACTCGTTTATTCGAAGCGTAATTACGTAACTCAGAACTGATTAAGTTTCCAGCGAAATCGGTACAGCCGTTTTTTGTTAGTAAATAAATAACTGAAATAATTTGCCTTTATTTGTACTATTTATTGTCATTTGTCATTGAGCAAATCATTATTACATTGTGCTCCGTTATTTCGTATACATGTAAATTTACAGGTCTCCGTGTTCATAACAATGGTTGCATTAATATATATCACACTTCGCTGTTATTAACAACATTTAATTTCCATGAACAATATTAAAGATCGTTTTTTAATATGAAATAATTCTAAACCATATCTTATGGTTAACCACAATTCAAAATTTCCCACTAATCGCATAAATCATATTGATCCCACTGGGAAGTTAGTGGACTTTGTGGGTCGTACAAAGACCACTTTTTTATTTTTTATTTTATTTTTTATTAATATTTTTTTTTTATTATTTTATTTTATTTTTTATTAATATTTTATTTTACTTACGTTGCTGCAATTTCACAGTGTGTAGGGTTTTTTCTATTTTCTCCACGGCTTGGATTAGTGAAGCGCCCGAGACTATTTTTGTGTTTGTCAAACAAGCTGCAACGAAAATGCTTATAACCATTTAAAAATATTATTCAAATGAAAGCCGCCTTTAACATTAAAGCATCTTTTAAAACTTGCCCAATTACAATTATTGAAAGCGATTAACTGAGAAACTTTTCTACAAAGTGCGCTTTTAAATAAAAATACTTTCAAGTTCTTGTTAGAACTGAAACGGGCGTTGCTCCTATCATCTAATTATTTTCCTCTTTATGGCAGCTAACCTACTTTTCTAAAAATAATCACAGTTTTGTCGATGTTATCATTATAATATCCCACTTTAAAAGGCAGCATGTGAAAACTATATCAGTAACCATACAAGTTAAGAGTTGTCGTAGTCAGCGTTACTGGGTTATTATGAGAAAACCACAAAAATTATGTGAAAAGTTACATCCTCCACCATCACAACTGATGAACATCCACTCATTTGAGATTGGAAGGAGACCAGTGTATGAGACATAGACGTGGGTGGTCTGGTATCTTATTTTTGTGGAAGCGTTTTACGCAACGATAATGCGGAACATTAGAACAAATCATTAACATAAATTAAGTTGTAGATGCTGTGCTATGAGTGGTGTGGCAAATATTCACATAAACGATTGTGGTGGTTAAACTGGCTTGATTGGAAATATGTTCGCTAAGATTGTAGAGATTTCACATTATTTAGCTATCATTGGACGGGTTTATCATTTGAAAGGATTTACTAGTGTCAATGAGGGGTTATCGTTGAATAATGTGTCTAAATTGGTTTGTTGTAAGAAAGGGAACAGGATCTTTGGAATTGGATATCATGTGGATTTTGAATCAAGGGTATTTCTTGGCACTGGTGGTGTCCTTGTGTAATTTAGGGACACGTGATTTGGGTATTCTCTGATTAATATTCAGCAAACGTCACATCAATATAAAAGCCATGTGATGGCGGTACAATCTTATTTGTTCGCAAAAAATGTTCAAAATAATTCGTCGCTTTTCACAAGTTTTCTTAATTTTTTTTTTCAAAAGTTTTCTTGAATTTTTAAGGTGGCGCAAAGGTTGTCACCCGATGTTCTTTGGCTGAAATGTTTTTTTATGAATGAACAACTTTGGTTCTGCTTTTGGATTATGTTTATTAATGTCTTAATTGTTTGTCCATTAAGTTGAGAAAATGATACCGGTTACAAAGCCGCCGCCGATTTATGTCATTTCTATCACTCTTGTCAAAACTTCCGGCAATAGGTCCTCGCACTTGTTAACATAGACTCGTGACTTCAAAAAAAACTCGCAAAAATAAGTCTCGAATGGTTAAATTTGGCGATATTGTTCGCCAGCTCAAATCGCCAAACCGAGAGATTAGGCGACCCGGAAATAGAGCCCTCAGAATTTGGATTGTGGCTCGTGCTATATGCGTTGCTCCATCCTGTTGGAACCACATTTTCTCTATTCAATATTCATCCGATTAAGGAAGAAGAAAGTCGTTTGAACAACGGAAAGCATTATGGAGGCTGCAGTCGCATGAAATAACTTTATTTTTACACTCTGGTCTATGTCCACAAACTGATAGCTCTTTTTGCCTCAGCTAGCTTCTACTCAAAATGTTTTTTTCACGTTCAGATTTGAGCCTAGATACTTCTACACCTAGATACTTATACTCTTGCACAATTGATAGGATTTCTCCTTTATAGTTCCATTTTTCATTTCGGGCATATCCACCGCCTCCATCTCTGAAGATCATTATTTTTGATTTCTGTAGATTAACGGACAGATTCCAAAGACCACAATAGCTTTCAAGCCGGTTAATCATTCGCTGCATTCCCTCTATAGATTCTGTCAAAAAAGCTATATCATCTGGAAAACTGAGACATGGTACCTGCGTTCGCCCAAACTTTATTCCTCCTCCGATGGCTTCCACGATGTCATTTATAAAATGAAAAGTATATACAAGGTGGCGCAAAAGTAATCCTCCTATCAGAAAATGCTATAAATTTTGCGATTGGCCCCTAATGTGAGTTCTGTTTTGACATTTGTGTAGTAAACACATGCGAAATACACGTTAATAAACAATGTTACGCTACACTGCTCCAGAACGCGGAATATTGGTGACTATTTATTTGAGCAATAATCGGTCGGTGACTTTGGCACAACGTGAATTTCGTCGCAGATTTCCTACCCGTCCAACGCCTACTAGTGAAACACTGCGACGTTTAGCCGCTCGCCTCGAAGAGACTGGCACAACACGAGATGCTGCCAGGCGTGGCAGACCCCGGAGTAGCCGTTCTGCAGAGAATATTGCTGCTGTAGCCGAAGATGTCACGGAAGCGCCGCGCCGTCGACATCGACCAGACGACGTGCCACGCAAATGGGTATCAGTCGACGGTCTTTACAGCGAATTTTGGTACAAGATTTGAAGATGTTTCCGTACAAAGTTCAGACGGTGCATCAGCTGTTAGCTGCTGACCGCCAATCGCGTCTAACATACGTTCAAGCCATCCTTAATCACCACCAAGATGAAGATGATTTTTCATCAAAAATAATCATGAGTGATGAGACCCATTTCCACCTTAGCGGGTACGTAAATAAGCAAAATTTACGCTTCTGGGGCACTGAAAATCCGCGTGTAGAGCGAAGAGCTATTACACCCGCTCAAAGTCACTGTATGGTGTGCTGTTTTCGCTGGAGGAGTAATCGGACCTTTTTTCTTCGAAGACGTCGCGGGCCAAACGGTTACTGTGAATGGTGAGCGCTACAGAGCAATGATCAACGAGTTCTTTTTGCCGCAACTTGATGAATTGGGATTGGAAAACATGTGGTTCCAACAGGACGGTGCAACGGCACACACTGCACGTGCCACAACCGATATGCTGAAGGATGCATTTCCCGGGCGCCTAATCTCCCGTTTTGGCGATTTGCACTGGCCAGCAAGATCGCTTTTTGAAGTCGCGGGTTTATGTCAACAAGCCTCAGACTCTTGCAGCTCTTAAAGACAATATCCGTCAACAATGTGAGGACCTATCGCCGGAAGTTTTGGCCAAAGTGATGGAAAATGCCATAAAAAGGGGTCAAATGACAATCAACTGTGGCGGCGGCCATTTACATGACATCATTATTCTCGACTTGATGTAAAAAAAATCAAAAGACCAAATAAAAATAATCCACAAGAAGAATCAAAGTTTTTCATTTTTTTTTTAAATTACAGCCAAAAAACATCGGAAGGTTATTTTTGCGCCACCTTGTACATATAATAAATTCATTTATTCAACATTTCTTTATTACATTAGTTACAAGTAAGAATGAATTTTAAAGCTATGACTCAGCCGTCAGCTTGGTTAGCAAAATGCTTCTACATGTAAATTTATAACTTTTTTAATAAACTTAATTAATCATAATACTCTGTTATTATAGCGCCCTGTATTTGTTGATGGATTTAATATAATAAAATAACTTTTTCCAATCACACTCGTTCAGAATTTGTATTGTCTCCTGCATGGTAACGATTTTTTTTTCCGAAGTAAGCTAGTCTTTGTGGTTTGTAGATTGGACAAACACTAATAATGTGAAAGCAGTCTTCTTTCGCTTTTAAGTTACAAATATTACAAAACTGGTTGAAGCTTCCATTATATGGGCTGCCATTTAAACCAATCAACTCACATCTTCCTTTAAAAATAAGAGATATTTCATTATAGCTGAGTGAGTCATTGAAATAGTTCTTATCCTTTAGATTGAAGTTCAAGTGAGAATACAATACTCTGCTATCTGATTCACGAGCTTTCTCTATAAATTCCACACGAATAGAATCTTCATTTTTTTTATTATTCGATAAAGTTGGTGGTTGGTTGGTTGGTTAAGTTGTCCAGGTTGTTTAGATCGAATGAAATAGTTTCTCCACACGCGTTTCTCATACTTAACCATCTTGTCGCCCACCAGTCCTTGTTTCTTAATTCATGGGATAGCATTTTTTTGTTATTCGGGAGTCTGGATACGAACCAATTTTAAAAATGTAATCGGCTTGCGATTTGAGAGTACTTGTAAAAAGCATTGGAAGACCCGTTTGCAAATAGATTGTGTAGTTCGGGGATTTCGTTGGTAAGTTGAATAATTTTTCCAAGAAGTTCCTATGGAATTTCTCGATTACTTCGTACTCGTCTGATCCCCAAACTTGAGAGGCGTAACAAAGAGTTGATTTAACAACTGAATCAAATATTCCGTATTTTGTTGAAAGAAGAATCCGTTTGTTAGAAAAATATTTTTCCATTATAGATTCACTAAGCTTTGGGAAGACTTGGCTTTATCCGTTAGAAGTTTACCAAATTCTAAGGTTGGTTTCAGTTTTACTCCACAATATTTGAGTTCCTTCACAATCTCTAATCGACTTCCATTGTAAAACCACCTATAATTTCGACTTTGTACTCGAGGTGAACTGGAAAAGACCATCATTTTAGATTGTTCAGTGTTTATGGTGTCATCTGGCCTACATTCGATTGGTTTTTCCTAAATCCAGCTTGAAAATCATTCGGAACTCCTCCTCCTCAGTCTATCTGTGTACTAAATGGCTTAACCAAAGTATTAAAAAATTAAATACCCCTGTAGTTCGGTGGGTTATTGTAAGCACCTTTTTTGTGCAGCGAATATATAACTGCTTTCGGAAACACTTACTGTCTCGAATATCCGACTAATTTACTCAGTTAAAGCAGATAAAAATTCGGTCAAACAATTCTTATAGAAATCCGCTGGAATTCGGTCGTCTCCTGGAGCTTTTCCTGCCTTAGCCTTTTCAATTAAATTCAGCACTTCAAGAGATGTAAATCGTTAATCGAGAAACTCATCTGTGATAAACGGGGGTGCAAAAAGCGAGGGGTGTCGAGCAGATTCTCAAAGTAGTCTCGAAGTTTAAACTCTTGCAGATCATCCAATCCTATGCTTCTCCCGTTTATAGTTTTGACAGCTTTCCAAAACTCAGTTGAAGATCTTGCAGTGTTGAAAAATTCTGAACTTTGTGGTTCCTTTTATTTCTTTTTATAAAATAGAATTTCTTGAGATCCTTGTTTGCCGCCGTATAAATGTTTTTAAAAACTGGTGTGTTGAGTTTTCTAAAAAGCATCAGAAGCGAAAATGTTTTTTTTCAGACTTTAAGGCACTCTACATCGAACAATTTCTACTTGAAATAAACCAACTGGAACACTGTTTCTAATAATTTCTGTAAGTTGGTCCAAGTGCAGTGGAATATTTTCTGCTTTTCGCTTTTTATACCCTATTCTAAGGGTATCTATATTAATTTTGACTCATAGTTTGTACCATACCTTAAAATTGTTCGTATACCCTTAAAAGTTACTATATTCATGATCAGCATCGATAGTAATGTCGATCTAGTACAATGGACCGTTACCGAGTCTGAGTGCTCTGGGATTTGGATTTCCTTTTTATAAAAAAAAAAAAAAAAAAAAATCGATCTAGCCATGTCCGTCGGCAAAAATTAAGGCCTTTAAACTGGACCTGGAAAGCTGAAATTTTAACCATATACTCTATAGGGGCCCGAAATAATCAAGTTTAAGAATTTTGTAAATCCGCTCACAGACACGCCCACAAACTAAAAAAAAAATTTATCGAAAAAATCGAATTTTGAGGTAGAAAGCTGACATTTTATATATATGGTCTTTGGCTCCTAAAACTGCTCCGGAGATAAAATTTTGAAAATCCGCCCACTGACACTCCCACAATTAAATAAAACAATTTAATTGAAAAACCGAATTTTGAGCTATGGAGCTGAAATTTATAATATTTTTTTTTTTTTTTTTTTTTTTAAATTCTGGCTCGCCAAGGCGATTTATAAAAGGGGGGGTACTTCGACCTAAAAGATCTTTTGTACCGTATGGGCCAGAAAAATTTTAAACTAGTAAAATTTCCACTTTCCGTGTAAAGCGGACAATTTTACCAGTAGAAGAATTCTTTATGTCCTCGGGGCTCAATTGTTCCCTGAGAAAGATCTTCTTTCTAATTCCATTAAGGGCTGGGCATTCACATAAAATGTGTTCAGCTGACTCGTCCTCTTCAAGACAGAGTCGGCACTCAGGAGAATCTGCTATTTTCATTTTGTGTAGATGATATCTTAAACCGTGGTGACCAGTAAGGTAACCTACTGGGTTTTTGATATCATGCCTGCTTAGGTTTAGACATTTGCTGGCATTATGATTGAAGGGCCGAATGGCTCGTTTGGCCTGTCTTAGACCTGGGATGTTATCCCAATGATAGATACATTTTCTATGTTCCCAGCTTTTAATTGCTGCCGTTGCTGCTGATCTAGGAGTGCAGTAGAAAGGTTCGGGACCTATGAAAGGTGTTTCTGAACCTTTGCTGGCCAGTTCGTCGGCCTTTTCGTTACCTTCTACCCCGACATGACCCGGAACCCACCATAATTTGGTCTTGTTTCTTGCACCGAGTATTTGTAGGGTATTGAAGCAGTACATGACTGATTTGGAGTCAATGGTATACGAGCTAAGGGCGTTTATAGCTGCTTGACTGTCCGTGAAAATATGAATGGTTGCACCTTTTATGCCAGATAAGATAATGTGGCTGGCGCATTCTTGAATGGCGTGGAGCTCCGCTTGAAATACGCTGGGACTTTTTCCCATGGGTATCGTAAAGCGTTTGTGTGGTCCGTATATTCCCGCTCCTACCCCCGTTTCCATTTTAGAACCATCCGTATACCACTTTATGCCGTTATGGCTGTTTGGTGGGTTATTGCTAACCCATGCTTCTCTTTTGGGTATCTCCGTGGAGAACCGTTTGTTGAAGCATAGTGTTTTTTGAATGCGGTTTGTGACCGCGCAGTTCATGTTAAGTTCTGGCAGTTCATCGAGAAGGGTCTTAAGTTCCGGATGATCATTAAGACTTATCTCGTTTAGCTGTATTAGACTTATTGCACTGCGGATCGCCACTTTTTGGACGTATATGTGGAGGGGTATAATTCCTGTTATTGCCTCTATGGCAGCTGTTGGACAGGTACGCATGGCTCCGGAGATACCAAGGCACGCAAGCCGTTGTACCTTTTTGAGCTTCTCTATTGCGACCTTTTGTGTGGATTTTGTCCACCATACTATGGAGGCGTATGTTATGATGGGTCTTATCATCACTGTGTATCCAGTGGACGATCTTTGGAGAGATTCCCCAGGTTCTACCATATGTGCGACGACAGGCCCATAAAGCTCTATTAGCTTTACTGATTTTGTTGTTTATGTGAGAGTTCCAGTTAAGTCTCTTGTCCAGGATTACTCCAAGATACTTGACTTCGTCGGAATACTCTACGACCGTGTCGTTTATTGTGATTAGGCCTAGGTCTAATTTCCTCCTTTTAGTGAAAGGAACGATGACGGCTTTACTGGGATTTATGGAAAGATTTTCCTTAATGCACCAGTCTATGGCTGTCTTTAGAGCATTTTTCATTTTTGATGTGACTCCTATTTAGTCTTTGCCCCTAACTATGATGACAATATCATCGGCGTACCCAATTGTGGTGTAGCCCAAACTGCTCATCTTGTATAGCAGGTCATCGATGACCAATGACGACAGAAGGGGTGAGAGTACTCCCCCTTGTGGGCAGCCCCTTACGGCTGTTACTGATACTGAGGTCGTTCCTGACGAGGAAGTTATTTTGCGACTTTCCAGCATCGCTTTGATCCATTTAATAGTTGGTTTATCTATATTTCTATGGTACAAAGCATTTGATATGGATTCATATCAAATTTATAATATAGACTCTCCAGGCGTCTGATAGGAATGAGAATAGGGTGTCCAACAGTTCGCCCAAGCGGACTGTAGCCCGTCACTATGTTTTATCATATTTTTTGTCACAGTTTATTCTTCGATTTATCAATTTTGGCTTGAGGCATGTTTCCAATATTAGGTTGTATTTGTATTTTTTCTTAGCCTGCCTAAAAACCTTCAATACTCTGTGATCTCGGAAACGCTGCTTCCAGTTGGTTGGTGGGGGAATTTTTCAAGCTATAAATCGAGGACCATTGATAATTTTTCTATTGATTTGCCTACCATTTTTCTTTTAACGAGTGGACATTTGTGCGCAGAAGAAACCGTTTTTTTTTTGGTTATAACCAGTAATTTTAAGTTGCTTCGCAAGTCTGCCTTTCTAGCCACAAACACTTCTGTGATCGAATAGAACAAAAATAGGCCCATGAAAATTGGTATTGTTTTGGACCTACCTACTTTTTCCCATCTAATCCCAAATAACAAAAAATGAATGGTTTCCATTTATGAAGGCCTGCAGGTTGCCACCAATTTAACCCAAAATCGAACATTTAAATCTTGTAATCCACAGGAGTTTACAATTAGTTAATAGGTTCACGATTTATGTTCAGCAAGAGTATGCTTGACATACAAAAAATCTCCCAATCCTTAGCGTTTGTCCAAGCGTACGCGCGCATGAACTAATTGCCCTCGTTGCAGGCCCGATCATCTAGAAAGAAATACCTTATAAACAAGTTCTTCGACTTCAACATCATCAGCTTGCGTTGTCAAACAAACGCATTTATCTTATTTTCTGTATCAAAATGTCAACAATTAGGCAGCACGACCAGAAAACCAATGAAACACCACCTCAGATATGCCATCCCAGTGTCGACAACACACTTTTTCTTCAGATCTCTGCTCAACGACTACACACAAATAATGACTGCTGTTGGACCAAAAATGTCCAAAGGGTGCCGATGCACTAATAATTCTTAAAAAAGTCATGTTTCCAGCGTTGTCAATTACAATTACTTACACGTTATTTACGTTTGTCTATTCTGACATTGTGTGCTGGCCAACCGCACTCGCCTTTCGTTGGCCAAAACAATAATTTTTGGGCAGCTTGAAGCGATGTCATAATTTACGAGTTCACCTAACTTCGGCAATGGGAGTGGTTTTCGAATTGATTTCACATAGAGCCACCGCAAACACTTGCGGACCATAGATCATCAGGACGTGTGCATCTATGTAGATATGTATCATAGAGTGGTGGTCACCTGAGCAACCTGAAGCCGAGAGTAAGAGCGTTGGCCCATGGTGATACCACATTTGACATTTTGGGCAATTAACTTGAGGCACTGGGTGCTAGTGGGTAATAAATGTGCCGCCAACTGTAATCGAGCCATTTTCGTTGTCCACTTTAATGCTTTGGAATGCAGTGTTTTTGTTTTTTTTTATTTTTTTTTGTCAAATTTAATTGATTTACGGCCGCTAAAAATCTTGGACATTAAAAATTGTTAATTGTGGTTGATTGTAAAGATTATGCGCTTGTAGAAGCGAAAACGCACACAAAGCGTTGGGTAATTGTAATTGACATGTTGCATGCTGCTGGGAATCCACATGCAAGTGTGTGAAGAAATAGTGAATAAATGAGCCATTAGACCATTTGAATGGGATAATAATTGTGAATTGCTCCCATTGGTGGTTGTAATTTGATGGACGATTGACTGTCGAGTGATACGTTTGACGATTATGGCCAACACACTGTGTAGTTGTGGTCATTAGTGATGACTTTTCAATATGGCTTGGCGTAGGCTTTTCTTTTTAATGATACATAGGATAGGTACATGGTTTTCAGTCCATTTGTGGGTTAACGAGCTTCCGACAGGCCTCCTAACTAAGACATTTTCGATAATTTAATTTATGGTTGCATTCCCACATCCAAGATATTGATGACCAATCACCTTGTTATGTGGTTAAACGACTTTTATGGCTGAGGGTCTATCGAATTTTTATCTGACTTACATTTTAGGCCACCAGACCGAAAGCTAAGGGTTTGTGGAAACTGAAAAACTTCCAATCCATCGTACCCCGTGGCTTTTTATACCCTATTCTAAGGGTATATTAATTTTGACTCATAGTTTGTAACATACCTTAAGATTGCCCGTAGACCCCTACAAGTTACTATATTACTTACGGCCACAGACACGCCCACAAACTCAAAAAAACCAATTTATGGAAGAAATCGAATTTTGAGCTAGAAAGCTAAATTTTTTTATATATGATCTTTGACTCCTAAAACTGCTCGGAAGATAAAATTTTTAAAATCCGCCCCCTGACACGCCCACAATTAAATAAAACAATTTAATTGAAAAGTCAACGTTTAAGCTAGGGAGCTGAAATTTATAATATATACTTGCTAGGAGCCCGTTATGCTCATGTGTAAATATTTTCAACACTGACATGCCCACAATTAAATAAAACAATTTTATTGAAAAACCAAGGTTTGAACTAGGAAGCGTTTCTTTTACAAAAGCTTCGTTTTTTTTCGATTAAATCCTTTAAATGTTATATAACAAAATATGTAGAGCGTTCTTAACAATTCAACCATACTTAGACTTTTGTCACGCCCACTTATGAGGGATAGGAATAAGAATAGGGTATCCAACAGTTCGCCCAAACGGACTGTAGCCCGTCCCTATGTTTTGTTGCAAATTTGCTTGCGGTATAGGGTTTTGTGTCTTATAGTGTAACTACTATTTTTTCGTTGAGCTTTTTGCGACCTATAAGGTCTGGGCCAGAAATTGCTTAGGCTAGTAGCATTTTTACTTTCCGTATAAAGTGCATAATGCTGCAAGCAGCGGACTTCTTTATGTCTTCGAAACTCAATTGTTCCCTGAAGAAAATCTTTCTTCTAGTTTCATTTGGGGCTGGACGTGCCCCTAAATTGTGTTCGTTTCCTTCGAGACATAGACGGCACTCTCAAGAATTGACTATTTTCATTTTGATAAGGTATCGTAACCCGTGGGGACCCGTAGTATAACCTAGAATGTTTTTGATATCCTGCCGACTCAAATTTAGACATTTATTGGCGTTGATGTTAAAGGGTCGAATGGCTGGTTTAGCCTGTCTAAGTCCTGGGATGCTCTCCCGATAGGTGGTACATTTCATATGTTGCCAGCATTTTATAGATGCGATAGCAAGGAGTGAATAAGTTTCGGAGCCTTTTCTTGCCAGTTCGGCGGCATTTTCATAACCTTCAAAACCCTAATGGTCCGGAAACTACCATGGTTTTATCTTGTTCCTTGAGCCAAATGTTTAAAGTGTATTAAAACAGTGCAAGACTGATTTGGAGTAAACGAGCTTAGGGCATTCATAGCTTGACTTTCCGTGAACATATGGATGGTGGCGCCTTTAATACTAGATGTATTGATAGGGCTGATTTGGAGTATACGAGCTTAGGACTATCCGTGAATATATGGATTGTGGCGCCTTTAATACCAGATATATTGATAGGACTGGCGCATTCATGAATAGGGTGGAACTCCGCTAGCAATACGCTGGGAGTTTTTCATATAGGTATTGCAAGGAAAATAGAGCACTGAGACTAACGGACCTCTTTTTGGTGTAGGGGAAGGTACCTTGGTCCGGATTTCAGTTTGTTGCCAATATTTTATGTGTCGTTTTTTCATTAGTTTTTTTTTGTTACTACCTGAAGTCTTTTCTATGATATGGCGAAACTACCAAAAGGATATTGCTAACCATTCCTTAGAAAACTTTTTTTTATTATTGAAAGTTTTCCTACAGTTTAAAGATGAAAACTATAATTTATTTCAATAAAAAGTAAAAATGGTACCATTCTTTATTTATTTCAAAAAAAAACAAACCATTATCTTAAAGTTTTTGAGCTTGATTAAAATTTATTTCAAATAATAGTATTAAATAAAAAAAAACTCTTTTACTAAAAAAACTTAACAAAG
Organism: Portevinia maculata; assembly: GCA_949715645.1. NCBI lineage: Eukaryota > Metazoa > Arthropoda > Insecta > Diptera > Syrphidae > Portevinia > Portevinia maculata. The sequence goes on along the minus strand of OX454528.1, from coordinate 3,225,963 downwards.
GACTTCAAGATTATTTAAAAACTTACTTTAAGTTCTGCAGGAGGATTGGGCTCTGTCTAGGAAATTTTTTTAGGTTTTTAGGTTTTTCTCCAATTGAAGTTTTTTCAAGTGGTTCCCTAGGGATCGCGATGGGCCCTTCTGGTGCCTAGTGCTGTATGCAAATTGCATACCCCTTTTTAACCTATGACCTATGACCTACTTTAAGGGAACAACATAAAAGAAAAACAAATTTATCACTTCAATATTATTTAAAAACTTACATTAAAGGACAAACCAAAGGTCCAAGGTACATGCGCTATGATAGGTCCAAGGTACACTAACACCACTTTAGCCAAACAAATTATATTTTAACATAGTATTCAAACCACATACGAACGACAATGTGTTCCTACCAAAAGATTATTAATACACTTACCGAAATCGATTAAAGTAGCGGAAAAGAGACAGAAAACTAAGCACTAGATAACTTCAGAAAAGAGATAAAAAAAAATACTTTTTTCACTGAAAACTATGTTTATTTTTTTTTTCTGCCGACTTGTGCAGTTGTGCCTTCAAAAAGAAACTGAGAAGACAAATGAACAGAAGATCACCATTTCACAGAAGGGTCGGTTTTTGCGTGTTTTGTATTTTTCTGAAAATTGGCACTCGGACCAAGGTACACTACCTTTCCCTATAGGTTTGAGAAAACAGGTGTCATTTGCTTCTCTCCATAAATGGGTGGCGTATGTTGTTTTTCCCCATGGGAATTGAACCTGTACCGCAAGTAGTCAAGCCAGTACACTAACCTCTACACCGTCGCCACCCCCAAAATTCCTAGTTAATGGGATAAAACATGCTGACGATGTGATAATATTATTTTTGCACTTGATTTTTACGAATTTTATAAAAAAAAGTGAAATGAATGACTTAACCAGAATCCATTTGTTTACATCTCTGACAACACAGAGACTGTATAGATTGCTTCAACGAAACCCTTTCTTTCTCTCTTTTAAGAACTGTGAAGCGCACTTTCATTCACACCCAAATATTTACTCGGTATTTACAGGAAGTTCAAACCGAATGTCATTAATTTTCCAGATTTCTCTTACGTTTTGGATTTGTTTATGAGAACATCACGCATCTGACCGGCAGACAGCATTCACAAGACTGCTGGCAGTATAATAAATATTGAAAAAAAAACGCTTCCAAAATGCCTCGTATGCTTACAAGACTAACTTGTCTCATGCCAGCCGCAGCAGTAGTCATTCGGAGGCGAAAATAATGGATGAGATGATCTCTGGTCATAGGAAAAAATGTCACTTTTTCGAAGGCACACACAGAGAAAATCCTCTCGTTTATCAGTCTGGCACCGAGAATGTGCATCTGCTCAGCAGGTTTCTCTTTGGTTGATGGTAATTCGAAAAACAAAATCATTCGTTCGTCGGACATTTATTGACCATTTTGCGACCCATTTTAGAGATGTGTGCCTCTGTCGAATAACCCGGTTATAGTGGCAAGGATCACATAATTCTTTCACTGAAGCAAGTGGAAACGAACTGTGGTAAATTGTTTGTGTGTGTGATGGCCAGGCTACTCCAGCAATTGAATTTAATAAAAAAAACGGGAGGAAGGAGGTTTCATTCGGGATTTATTTTGAATTATTTAAGGGATTTTGAATTGAAACCAAAGGGATTTATCATTATGTTTAACCACGTTAAATGCTTATATGAATATCTTTTATAATGAGAGCTTTTTGTAGCTGATGGGTTGAGGGTAGTTGCACCAGGATCTACACAAGGATGTTTTCACAATCCTGTCAGAATGGTAGCAAAAAAAAGAATGTGTGTTTAATTAACGTGGATTTTCTACGAGTTTTCTACATCTCTATGCCCTATTTAATGCTGAAATTCGTGGCAAAGTAATTCAAAATCAACATGTAGCAGGCATAGCAATTCAGCCTTTTTCTTATTTTTTGTCTATCAGTGCGTCGGCACAGAAGCGAGACTTGTACCTATTTACACTTCTGTGACAATTTCCACGGAGATAATATACATAGGTACATGTCATGCCTTCTACTTTGTTCGGTTTCATTGATGATGGCAAATTATAACGCATGAATGACGCATAGGCCGCAGTCAGTGTGGAAAGTGCAAATATTTTAAAATTAACTTTAGTCTTGACAATGTTATGCTGCGTAATTGCGACTTTTATTATGTAAGGGTGAGCCAACAACATGTTCGGTGTCTTTTTGCAAAATTAGCGGGTCAACGCCGTCAATCTCAGTTCGAATGTTCTATTTGAGGTTTTGATTTATTCCGGGATAATTCGCATACCTTACTTTTCAACAAATCGCATAAAAAGACGTCAAACGGAAGATCGGATGATCTCGTTGGCCAATCAGTTTCTCCACTTAGCGAAATAATGTCGTCTTCGAATCAATGGGCACGGTGTTCCCAGCCAAGTTCTATAGCAATTAACCATTTTCACCGTTCTCTTACTTCATTACATGCAAAGGAAAAACACAATATTTTCCGAATGTATTGCGTCACGTGAAAAGACGTAGACCTTCGCAAATTTCAATCGTTTAAGCATTAGTAGTTTCTGAGATACAAGGCTTCAAACCATGCACAAATTACTACTCACTCAGTCACTGACAGATCATCAAAACTATGGCGCACCTTCGATCATCGCAGAATATTAAAATTCGGCACAGTTTTGGGTTTTTTGCGTCGCATTTAAAGGAGTATTTCGAAAATTTTTAGAAACCGCCCGAAATCTAAATCAGCGTTCAAAGGACCCACAATTTTAAAATTTAGGCCTGTAATACGATCTGCGCAAATCTGCAAATGAAATAATTAACAATAAAAAATTGATTTGATTATCCATTCTGCTATCCTACAATTATTATTATTAAATTTAAGTTAAGGTTTTTTTTAATAACGAATAAAATACAATAAAAATAAAATTTTTATTTATTTTTATTCGTTATTAATTTTTTTTTATTTATTCATTAGATTCGTATGCACATTAAGACAAGTTGTCTTATAATCTAGTGCTAAGTTAAATAATATAAAAAATAAATTTAAAAATAGGGATGTGGAACCGCTCCCATAACAAACTCAGCTCCTCAAAATACCCACAATTTGGTCATTTTACATGGAGGTCTTTTTTAAAGATCAATTGCGGAAACAAATAAAACATTTGTATTTTTCAACAACAACAAGAGGGTTGTGATGATCAATCCCATATAAAAATCAGTTCCCAAAAGACCATCAGTTCGGATTTTGAACGGTGTTGCACATTGTACTAAGAACCTAAAAAAAGAAACACATCAAAATCGGTTGCTTTCGCGGGATCCAGCTCCATATTTTACATAATCACAAAAGTGGCCTAAAATTTCGAAACAAGAACTTGTAGATTGTTCTTAGACAAAGTACAAAAAATCAAATCAAAACCAAGTGGTTTTCAAATCAATAGGTGGAAACTTTGTCCTCATATTTAAGACAATCGTAAACTGCTGACTACTTTTCATGGCTGGCTCGTTAGGTATTAGCGGTATTTGCGAGGGAGAACTTGGCTCTCTTTTGACTTTTTTTTTCGGTGTTATTAAGTTAAATGCAATTAGTTGACCGTTTGATGAGGTGTGGTGGCGGTTTATTTAAATCAGATCTCACCCTACCCACATCTAAATCATTCAATTTTCGGTGGAAATGAAAATTCTGCGTAAAGTGGCGTGAGCAATGCCCAACATGCTTGGCTCACATCGAAAACTGGCTTACCGTGGCGATGTTTGACTTGACTTTAGTGAACCACTTTTTTTCGTGATGTTAAATTCCGGACTGAGAACGGCGATTATGTGAAAGCATGAATCTTGCGAAATATAACTTTCGCAGAACGCCTATTTTCAAAATAACTGAATAGCATCATGCTTTGTTTGGTAAAACAATTATAAAGCTAAAACTAAAACTATCTGTTGGCTTACCCCTTATAATCATTTAAAACTTTAATGTATTACTCACAATTCTCCAAAAATGGGTTAACTCCTCTTTAACTTAATGTTTTTAACTTTAATGTTTTTTTTTGTTGAAAATCCTGCGTTTTTTTTTATAATTCGCGTACGCTAAAGGGGCTTTGTTTTGTTTTTCAGTATATGTACAGTACCTACCCTTATAGTGTTAAACACAGCGCATGAATTTTTTGTTGAACAGCAAGCAGCACCTAGCAATGAAGTATTGTATTGCATGATTTTAGGTGCTACTTACTATTCGAAAGAACAGGAGGATAGGAAAGAGGTTTTGGTGCTTAGTATTTTTTTCCCCACGGGTGGCGCCTAAATTGCTTAGGGAGATCGATTAAAAATCATGGCCCTGGCCGGGATTCGAACGCACGACCTGCCAATCAGTTAGTGAATACACTACTATCGCACCAATGCCACCCAAGAGGTTTCGTTGTTTATGCAGTTGCACAACTTGAAAAGAAGAAAAAATAGGAAAGACTTCAAAAGGGTGTCTTCCATCCAGAAGCGTCACAGCACAGATGTTTGTGTCGCTTAAATCCAGCATATTGGGGTGCTTTGCAAAGCATAGGGCCCGTGAGAATGCCACTTAGGCAGTCTTTTAGTGTCAGTGATAGCAAATCAATTGCCGACTTCCCGCAGGCATTCATCTATACTCATTTATCTAAATATATGAGACCTAGTATTCAATGGAAGCCTGAGACACTGCCAAACTGATAACCACCGGCACTTGCGGATGAATTCCTCACTGGTTAGTTCGTTGGATAGTGCAAAGTGCGGGACTTTCTACATGGAGCACTTGGACTGAATACTAGTTCATTGTACTGCCTGGACTCGACCTTAAAGTTAATAGTTTATTAAGTTAATCCATAAACTTAGATACATCTTTTTTCTTTCTTAACGGCAAAGCTATGGTCAGGATTATAGGGACCATAACCTCCCTACTGGTCAGCCTGTGTGGCTCGGTAGGTTGACCTAAATAAACATTGGCAGGCTTTCGGATCAATTTCTCACTGAGGCCAAACAAATGCTGGTTTTATTGCAATTGCGTGATTAAGGAGATCTTAGGCCTGCCGGGAAAATTGGCCCTTTTTTGTGAAGTGGGAGTGGGAAATATCATGAATGAAACAAACATATTTCTGGACATCATTCAAAAATACACCGGGCACTCATTCCCCAGGCGATATTGTTTCTTAAGTAGCTTTCTTCATCATATATGTTGGAAGTATATAGAGATAGATTTAAATAAAAAATGTATTATAGATAATTGTTTAATTAAATTCCCTTATGGGCTTGTAGTGATCCCTCACACAATTGTTGAGGAAAGTATTCGTTTCGAATCAAATGTATCGATTTGATGTTCGATGGGTATTAATATCCGGATGTGAGTAGGTACTGCAATTAGTTCTGATATCGGTACTGCCCTGGTATCGAATCAACCCTACTTTGGGTCATTTCCCTGCAACTGGTGCTTGAATTAAAGAAGACTTTGCTTTATCTCCCAGTCTAAGTAGGCAAATTTTCAAAATTACTAATTGAATTCTGGTGTTTGGCACTCATGACGAAACACCTATAATGATTCCATCTTTGACTAGCGATTCTTATGGACGCTTCCAATAACTTCCCTTTAAAAATAGAGCAGTGTGCTGCTTTTGAACCGGACGAAATTGGTGATACGTATCGCGTCATTTCCTGCTTGGTATTTCAGCTGTATATCTACGGGCAGCGGGTGCAGAAACATTTCCAGTGCCGCTGTGGGTGTTGTTCGTAAAGCACCCGTGATAGCAACACTGGCCGTTCCGTGTACTGTTGCCATTTTTCCTGCAAATTTTTCTTGTTTGTGGTTTCCCCCATAGGTGAGGATGGGTTGACTATCATTATATACAGCCAGTGCATCATTCCAGGTTTAAGGCCCCACTTTTTTCCTACTGCTTTTTCGCACGTAAAGAGTGCGTTGTAGGCTTTCTTGATTCTCTGCTGAATATTGAGGTTCCAGCTCAATTTCCTGTCCAGAATAATTACGAGGTATTTACCATGGTCTGATAGGACCACTTCAACTCCATCAATTCGTGGCATTTTAAAAGATGATATTTTATTACTTCCTGGTGAATAGAACTAATTCCGTTTTTGCTGGATTGACGTTAAGTCTACAGCCTTTAGCCCATTCGCTTTGTTTTTAAGGCAGCCTCCATTATTTCACTCAGTGTATTGAGCAATTTGCGCTGAATTATGTTGACAATTACATCTGCATACGTTGTTATGCCGATACTCCTAGTTCTAAGGCTCAGAATCTAATTGATAACCACGACCCATTGTAGAGGCGATATGACCCTACCCCTTCCCCTAGTTACTGATTTTCTGATAGTACTGATCCCAATTGTTCAACAGATTCTCCTGGTGCTCAGCATTTTGCATAGTCAGTAGGAGATAGCCTGTTTAACGTTAAGCTTTTCAAGAGCATGGTTGATAGCTGATCCTTTGACATTATTAAGGCGCCTTCTATATCAAGAAAAGCGAATTCTCTATGATAGAGGTTTGCGTCGATTTTTCCAACTAGATCATGTAGTGCGATTTCCATACGGATCTTCCTTTCAGACAGGCGTGTTGTGCCTTGCATAGTGTGTTATTACCGCAGAGACTCTTGATGTGAACAAAGTCCAAAAGTCTTTTAAGGGTTCTTAACAGGAAGGAGCAGAGAATAATGGGTCTGAAATCCTTCACTATCGTTTGGCCCTGACTACCCGCTTTAGGAATCAATGTGACCCTCACATATCTCCATGCCCTTGGTATGTGCCCCAGTTTGAGGCAATCAGATTTGTTATCTATACCCCTAATAATTATCGACACCAACAAACAGATAAGTTTTAAGCTACTGCATATTAAACAAAGAAATTCTTCCCAAAAGTTGTAAAAAGAGGAAAACAAAATATCAACATCATTAATTAATAACATGAAAATTATTAACTATTATCTGCCACTTGATGCACGCCATTGGACAATTTTTGCACCCTTGTCGGTGCGCGAGGCGCTGATGTTAAGTGAGATGTTTTAATTTTTGCCGAATTTAAGTGGTTATAAATTTTCAAAACAAGACACAACTGAACGTTGTTTTCAATTTTAAATGTGGTTTTTATTGACAATAAAAAAATTATTGCGTTGGCGATATCAATTCGTGAAATTTAATCCAGACATCCATCGGTAATTCCCACGTGAGAGTTTTAAACTCTACTTCCATATTAATAACCCCGTTTATTTTACCCATGAACTTTCTTTTGCAAACAAAAAAATAAATGACTGCAATTTTTTTAGTATTCCGATCGCATTTTAGTAAAAATGTACCTCTCTACTCGTATGTTGGCCGTTTTTGTTATTTAGTGGAACAGTGTCTGCAGTCTGCACGATGGGGTTTTTGGGTGGTGCGATTTAAATAGATGGGTTGAATATCAATCAGTTTGATAATGGGCTAGTTCATAATCAAATCGAGGCTTTCAGGTGTTGGTTTTTTTTCGCAAGAAGTTGCAGGTTCTTGTTTGCATACGAATAGTGAGCGTATGGGTTACGGATTGAAGGTGATTTTTATTTATCGATTTTAATTGTCATTTATTTTTGGCAGTTTTGCAACTAAAATATAAGGGCATTTAAATGCAAATAGGTTTTGTGATGCAGGTACTTGTGTGGAATGGCATATTTTACAGGCGTTGCAAATATTTGATCAGTAAATCGTGGTTGCATTAGTAAACTCGAATGGATTCATACTTAGGACACGAGTAGATTTAGCAATTTGTACTGTGCTGGATGATTCATTTTGAAAAAAAGTAGAGTATTGACAATTATAGTCAAAGCAAAGGAATTTAGTTAAAGATAGATAGATAGATAGATTTATTTCGCAAAATATTGATTTACATTCGGTACGCTACCCCACATTTTACATAAGTGCAGAGATATGATATTTTTGTATCTAACTACTGAAACAATATATTTAACAAATCTGAAGAGAATTATTATTTAGCAAATAGCAATCTTATTAGGAAAGTGCGAGAAAAACCTCCAATTTAGTTAAAGAAAATAGATGAAGAAGATCAGACACTTATGGCAGGTCGGAGATCTTGCATTTGAAGACTTAACTTCGGAGAAATCCAAATATTCCACTTCAGAAATTAATTAATCAGTAGAAAACCTTTTTAATGGGTATTTATGGACAATTATTCTAAAATTTAAAGTTTGTAGTATCGATTGTATGTTAATTAAATTAATAAATCTGCTACAATCAAGACAAGTAAGACCTGTTATCGAACAGCCACATGTATTTACCCATCTGTTTTCACTTGTACACCCGTATGCAACATGATAATAATTATCATCAGTTAGTCTTTGAACCGAGATACACTCGCCGAATTTCATCCCCCATTGAATCGAACTACCCAACGAGTGTATAGAATTTCACACCCAGTCCATTATGGAGTCTCTGCGCTTAGCATGCAATTATTTGAGTCTGTATTTTGTACATGAAAAGGGGTTCGTTTTGCTGTACCAAATCACCAGAGAAAATAATTCCCACATCAGTTGATGTCGCTACAATATCGCAACGACAGTGTGGTGTACTCTTTACAATAACTGCTATACTTTACTGTGGCAAATGGATAATAATTTGTCTCCAAATGTAACGAGCTATCAACTAAGCTTTGGCATATACATAAATGCTATTTTGGATGTGCAGCAGTGGCGGCGCGCGTGGGTTTTGGGGGGCGGTAGGCGAGATAAGAAAATGAAGAGGCCACGATAGGATAATGGGGGTAGTACAGATTCTGTATTTGATTGACGGTATGAGCTGTGTTTTGCTTTCAGCAATCATCCCTGCTTGCGGGTTGTGTGGTTAGTGATGTTGGTAAATTGTATTTAAACGAGATTCCCAAGGCGAAGGATGCTCTTTCTGTTTGCAGGATTTATGAATGTGGATATAATGGGTAATTTGATGTAAGTTGGAGGATTGAATGCATTTTTGATGAAAAATAGTGGAAATTAATTAATCGCAAAAGTGTAACATTTAAGATGGATGACTGTATGGCAGACACTTAAATATGTTTGTTCATAAATGTGGGCCTACTTGGGACTCCATTAAGATCGCGACGTTTGTAGGTATAATATATTTTTGCAAACACTGAACGAATTTTTATGATTAATTCTGATTGCGTTTTGTATTGTAAGTCTGCTTTGTTTGGCTGCCATTTTGCTTTGATTGGCATTTGTCAGAATATATTTGGCAGTCGTGGAGAGTGGTTGATAACATTAAAATATTATTCAAATACTTAATTAAATAATTGTTCATATGCGAAGCAAATTGGCTGATTATTATAGCGGGGCACAAGATATCCAAGGCCCTGTGGAGAACTTGAACAACTGGGAAGCATTCCAAAAGATTGGGGCTCTCAGAAACGGACGCGGGCAGATACTGAAATGATATTTGCGTCACAGAAGATATTACGCACATACTTTGTGAATGCGAGGCGGTCGGTCGATAGAAGACACCTGGGCAACTTTTTCTTTGATAGTTTAGAAGAGGAAGCGTCGATTGACTGCAACAAACAAGTGAGTTTTTGTTGGGCAATAAAGGCTTTGGATGAAGACTGACGTTATAGTTGGTTCCCCCAGGGATTGCAATCGGCCCATTGTGGTGCCTAGTGTTTCTATGGCAGCAATATTATAGCTCTGAATTACCTTACCTAATTAATCCGATAACCTGTGGTTATTTAAAATGATACAATACAACAAAATGACCGTAAGACATAAACTGTCCACGCATTGTGGCAGGCGTCTAGGTCACAGACGGGCGGAAATGCGAAATACATATTGTAAGTATACTAACTCAACCCGGGGTGGCTTTTAAGATATTGTTAATATTTATAAAGTGAAAGCTCGATTTGAGGCTCCCAAATTCTCTCTCTTTTCTGACACCTCAATTGCTAAGACTGGTTAGCTGCAAAAACCTTAAAGGGATCTATAGTAAAGAAATATGTGAAAAATAAACCTTCGACAACACCCCTGTCGAGATCTTCAACTCTTTCTCTTGGTCAAATTGGTACTAGTTGCATGTTTTTAAATTCATCAATGCTTTAAAAATCTCCTTACATATTTCTTTTTTACACTCAAATGTTAATAGACCAATTATATCTGACAACAAATATCAACTGATCAAATAAAAAAGAAAGCAAAGAGGTAATCAACAAATGTAAATGTCGATAGAGCTACGGTAATTCCTTCATAAAAAAATTTACTTTATTTTTACCAAAGCTTTGAAGTTCGCAATTTTAAAGAGCAATGAATAGAGTACGAGTATATCTGAAGATCGTGCATCTTCAATCTCACCGCGTGCCGATGATCGTTAAGTTCGATTGGACTAGTGTTGTTAAGACATTTTTTTGTTGTTAGAGACTTTTTTTGTTGTAAAAATGAAGATAATTTAATGTATCCACACTGATATTGACTCATTTATTAATTGAAGTCTTGATGAATTCGCATTACCTGCAGTTAATTGCCAACGGCGGAATTTTAATGGCAAATTTTTGGAATGGCAATAATTTAAAGCGGATATCTTAGAATTTATTGAGAAATGTTGAAGTACTTAACTGGCGTAGCTTCTGTTTGGCTGTTTTGTTCCAAATTTCAGCTTCTAAAAGCTATCGTCCGATTTGTTCACAAAGTCCTAGCGCTAGTACCGGTATTAGACCAAAAGTTAGTACCCAAATCGGTACGGAGTCATTTCTTCATCAAGTACTAAGGCGTAAGTCCACCCAATTCGATACCGAGTATTAGCTATTAGTCAGTATAAGCTAGACCCTCAAATTTGGCAGACTAGCGACGTTAGTACCAAATTTGATTTCTTCACCACAGCAAAGTGAACTCGACTTTGATATTTTCTGGGTCCGTTCGATTTTGGTACAACTTGATCTCCGTTTTATTTTATTTTTTTAATTTTGTGTATTCCATGGCGTTTCACATATAGAGAAAGGATTTGGTTGTTGGGAGCTATAATTTGTGTCTAGATGTCGGAGGTTAGGTAGGTTACTTAGAAGAATGTTGATTTTCCTCAGCGTTTTTGGTTGTCCGAAGGTTTCTCCGAGATCGGCATAGCCACGTGACGACCTATTCAAATGCTAGTGGTTGTTAAATGGAAATATATCGTTCGCTTATCTATCGTGCTTCAGAAGCGGTGGCACATACCTATGTAAATGATCAAGAGTGAAACGATTTTTAAAATACGCGCATCCAGGCAGCCAAGAAGTCAATTTCTGCTACTGAACTTAAATCCAAGCTAGTTCGAAGCTATCACGAAGAGCCCAGGGATCTGGGCATACAGCACGAAACGGGCCTCTGCTGGGTCGTCCATGGACAAAGGACATAGCCGGCAATGAGAGGGCTGACGAACTGGCAAGAAAATTGTCCGTAATGGATCAAGATCGGGGACGTCAGTCGATCATACCGCCACTCTGTATCCTAAGAGAAAGGGTGTAATACAAGATCCAGATGAAAGCCAACAGCAGTTATAAATCACTCACCACTGCGACATATCACGGAAAATATGGCCGAAGTATAATCAGAGCAGTACCAACGAACTCTTACGGTACGACAGGCAATCACTGTCTAAGGTGTTCGGAGCACTTACTGGCCATAACTTTCTAAGGAACCACACCTTGAAATTAAATTTCAAGGACGACGACATCTGTTGGGACTGCGGTGATGAGGACACGTCACACTTTCTCTGTCATTGCCCGAGTCTCTGTCACCTGAGGAACAGATCACTTGGAAGACATTTCTTTCATGACATTCAAGAACTTTCTGATGTCTCACTGTTTGCTCTAAATAGGACAAATTGGAGTAGGGAGAAACGACCAAAAAGAAGGATCAAAGCCGAAACATAGAGGCCAGTTCCACTAATATCAACATTTTAGCTTCGCAAATACAAGCAGTTGCCTTTGCCCTTAATAGTGCACTGATGCGCATTCCTTTCATGGCGATAATTGCGGTTGCAATATTCAAGGGATGGAGTGCAACTGCTGAAATATCTATAAGACAACGATACGCAGACAACACTACGACGATGACAAGGGAAATCTAGCGATCTCACAATGTTTCAATAGAAATTTCAAATTTTTCTCGCGTTTTTGAATCCTGTGGAATAAATAAGTTATTGGTGCGTTGGACCAGATTTGGGCTGAAGTACGCGGGGTGTGAAATATTCCTGGCATCGTTCAAGGAAGCCTTCCCTTAACAATGATTGATCATTTAAACGTAGGTTGTCATTAACGCCATATCAAGATATTTTTGGCATAAAGGATAATTAGAATTTTGTTTGTGTAATTGGACAAGCATCGACAGATTCAGGGTTTAAGCTCATACATCTGAAGCTTATACTCATATAGAAATTCGATTCTCATTCCCATACCTTACATCAACCTTCATAACCAACTACAGTCAAACTTCTTTATAACGAACCTTCAAGGGAACAAAAATTTGCTTCGTTATTAAGAAGTTTTATACAAAATTCGTTATATAGAAAATTTTATCAAAGAAAATTGGGAAAGGGAAACAAAATGAAATTCGTTATAAAGAAAATTACGTTATAAGGAAGTTCGTTATAAAGAAGTTTGACTGTATGTGTTTGTATGACTTTAAGCAAAAACGAATACTATTAACTATCACTGTAAATCGATATCTGTGTTAAATATTGTTGTACTCTCGGCAATTTCAATCACCCACTTCACATCATGGTGATTCAATAAATACATACCTATACGTCTAAATTCAAAATAAAAAATGTAACATTTATTCAATCCCAATGCCTCACAACTCCTTTTAACTGCAATAACAATTCGCACATACATCAATTTAACGAGCATTGAATAACAAACCTTTACCTTTTAAACTATACAAGATCGCATTCTTTTTCTTCTTGCTCCCGTGATCTCATGATTTTAGAGACGAGCGAAGCAGAATATAAAACCAACAATTTTACCTAAAGTTCAAAGGAGCAGTAGATACAGTTAAATATGATTTATTATCAGCCAGCTTCCATCGACTGGAAGGTAGTCATAGACTGGAATAAGTCATAAATTTCACACAGAACAACAAATTATGCTCAGCGAGTAAAAAGAACATTACAGCTGCCACAAAATTGGGTCAAACATTCTAACAGTAGATACCAGCAGATACAAAATAAGTACCTACCTACAAAAAAAATCCAAGTTGTATCCAACACCAATGGCATGGAATATTGCAAAAGAAAAACAAAAAAACAAGCATTTCTGCACAATCAATTAAATTGGAAAGCGACTAACAACCCACTCCCACCAAAAAATAATCCACAAGTGATAACAATATTATTACCTCGGTAAACAGATGCCTGGCTAAAAGATACTAGGATTTGTATAAAAATAAAAAGTCATAGCTTACTTTTGGCTGTTGTTAGTTTTGTGTTTTTTTTTTTTTGCAAGTTCAATCGAAAATCGATTCAAAGCCAGAGAATTGTTTTCGTTGTTGTTTGTATAAGTTTTAGTACTTTTTTAGCATTATTTTTCATTTTGTGTTGATTTTTTTGCGTACGCACGCTGCACTAGCAATACACCATCAGCTGAACAGAAAATTCTTGATCTCCTTGAAATGCCGATCATGCCTTTTGAATTCGCATTACGTATTTTTTTGCGTACTGCCAGTTGAGGTTGATGTTTTGTTATATTTCACTATATTCCGCTAAAGAAATTAATAACTATTTATTACATAACACTTGAATCATCTCGAGATGAAGTTGAGGATGTTATACGAGTGCAAAAAATAACTACATCAGCAACATCACGCACAGCCTCGTAAACGAGTTTTGTCCCAATAAAAAAACAAAAAAAATATATAAACACTTTTAATTAAAAATTACAACATTTTCCATACAATCCAAGAAAACTCTTCACTTTTATGCAGTGATTTACCATCAACATTTTAGAGTGTAATCACAAAACTCATTCGATTGACCAAATGTTTGTGCTTGAAAATTGAATGACAACCGCTTTTTGGCCTAAAAAAAAAACGCACATTAACTGACCTACAGAGAGACACAGTGATTTCGAATTTTCCACTATCACTTTCAGTTTCGAATAATCATCCAAGTGGTTTTTATTTATTTATTTATTTTATCAACAAAAGGAAGGTTAGTCACCTTCTTTTCCAAAAATAAGACCAAAACGGATAAACCGTTGATGAATTTTCTTATTTCGGAACACACAGAAACAGAACAAGAAGATTTAGTTAAACAAAAGTATCTACTCGTACTTGTGCCCACAACCGAATCCAATGAATACACGACAGCGACTGAGCGTAGCCGAACGGGCGAAAATCATGTTTTCCTCCTTCGGCGGCGACTGATTTTCGATGTGGACGAGATGAGAAGAAAAGCTTCCAAAAATTGTCTTGAAAGTGCGAGTTTTCCCATGATGGTGTGTTTGGATTTACTAAGATACATTTCGTTAGCCGGCTGATGTGGGAATATTGCTACTTCTGTATGAGGTTGAGGTAGGCTGTCTACGTGTGGTGTTGATGTTGATAGGGACACAGACAGGTGCTTGTATAATGTTGCAAGTCAAGTGCATGAGTGTTGCTGGCAATAAATGTTGCGCGAGTGAAAATCGCAGAAGCTCTGTTGTAAATTGAATGGTGGGTTCAATCATTGTATACAGACTCTAAAGTGTATATACAAAGGTTCAATGGATTTTCTAAAATTGATGGCTTACTAATTTCGACCTAATTTGAAGTCAAATCTTTTATTAGAGTTTTTGAATTATTAGCTAGATACATATTTGATTGATTTATTTGTTTTTTGCAAATGCTTAGTTCAGCATTGAATAGAAATTGTTCAAGTGGATTTGTAGAAAATTGGGGCCCAATCATATGAATTATTAGCCTTTTAATTACGGAACTTAGATAGGTATATAGACATAAATGTTTGAAGATAAATTTCACATAAAAAATACGTAATAGACATATTTTTAGCGAATTTATATGTTTTAGAAGTGGTTTCGAAAGTGTGCAAATCAATTATAGAAAAGTGGGTTTCATTTTTCAATTTGTTTGTAACGTTTTCTATTGTTTGCACATTTTTTTTTATTTTTTGCAAGGCGCACTAAGGGTGGATCGCTTGAATTACGTCTTATTGTATGTCTTAGGCATGGTTGCCACTTTCGTAATTTCATTTTGCGTTGGCAATTGCATAATTTTTATTTCGTTTCAATAAATTTTTTGATCACAGGCACCACAAACATAAATCCAGAACGGTCATTGAAGAATTTAGGCGGAATGCCATTTGATTTAAAATCGTGGCTAATTGTATCCAGTGGCTTAATTTTGACAATAGTATGTGGACTCTAGACTTCCAAAAAGCCTACTCTAAAGCTAGGTAAAATGTTATCCTGCGGCTTATTTTTTGACTTTTGACTGCCCACGAAGGAGTGGGTTGTTTCTATGTGTATGATTCAGGTTTTTTTTAGTTTTTCTTACGCATTTCTCTCGAATTTCTCTTCTTCGTTTATGCAAATTACTTCTTATAAAAAGCGCAGACATTTGGATGATTAATAGAATTTTTTAGGGCTGCTCCCTGACTTTTATGGAATCAACGAAACGAATTGCGTTTTTCGTGGTTTCTAGTCACAACCAGTGTTCATATGTGGTGGGAAAACTACCCATTGTAGGAATTATGATGCAAAACGCTCCAAACAAAAATGAGTTGTTGGTTTGTGAAGTTTTGTATATGCATTTGACCATTTAACAATGCTCTACATGACTTCCTTAAAAATCTGTCTGAAAACAGGTGGGAAATTTAAAATGTAAAAAACCGCATAGATTTTAATTTTAATAAGGAGAAAAAAATATATTTAAAGAAAACCCATTAAAAATTCAATGGATACATCAGAAAGTTAAAATTTTATTTACATCTTTACATACGTCAAAAATAAGCTACTAGTAAAAATTAAGCCAAGACTTTCACGCTAAGGACTTGTATTTGCGTGTTTCACTAATTTCAATTATGACGACCGATGCAACGCGTTCTTCAGTTTCTTTGTTTTATCTCCTTTGAGCATGCGCTAAAGGGATTTCTTTTTTCTGTAGTGACACAGTACCTTTATAGTGGAAACCACAGCGCAGGCATTTTGTTTGTTGCTGTATGCAGCAGCAAATGATGCATTGCCTATTTTTGGGTGCTACTTACTGTACGAATGAATGGAAGGATAGGAAAGAAGTTTGGTGCGATGGGTTTTTTTTCTCCACAGGTGGCGCCTAAATTGCTTTAGGGAGATCTGTTTTTGTTGTGTTTATTGCACGACCTGCCAATCCACTACCATCCATTGCCACCTCCTTTTGCTTTAGACCGGCAAGTTGATATTTTTAATGCTTATTGTTATTGTAGGTTAAAAGTTTGAACGTTTGTCCCTTCTGTTTATGGAGCTCGCGATCTTGGAAAAAGTTTTAATAATGGATAGGGAAGGGTATATTACTATTCTTCATCTCTTTTTATGTTTTGTTAACGTTTTGGTAATTTTTTACTTCATTTGGTATTTTTTTCCCCCCAAGTGGCAATTTTGCTCTTGGGATCTAAAATGCTTTTGCTTGGGTATATTCGAAATCTTAATTTAAAAAAAAATATAATAAGGATAATAGGGATCATAAACCTCCCATTTTACTCCATCCCTACTGTCCCGCCTGTGGGGTTCGCCGCTTCGACCTCAGCGGACATAAGAAGGCCCCGCGATTTCGGATCACTTCATGGCTGATGTGTGCTTTATTGTTCAGGCCTGTGTCTTTTTTTGATTTTTTCGACACGTGCAACCGTTCATGCTCCCATAACTGATTTTTGTTTGATCTTCACTTTGCGACACCGGTGATCTCCAGTCGTGTTAACCGACGGACGTTTATTGTGTCGCTATTCTCACATGAACGATAACGTTGCTTAGATGTGGTTCTGGCGGAAAAAATAAATATGTAAATGAAAAATACGAATTTACCAAACACAGTACGACCTTGGCTGTTACGTTAATTGCTGTTATTACTATACCCGATTCACAACAATTAAAGACTTATCAAATTTAACTTACTTGCCGTCTTACAATCCGTCTTAGTCCCAGAACATTTTTCCCGTGAGCTAAACTTGCTCCCAATCGTTAATCACTCTTAAAGCAGTATTCCAGTTGACTATGAAAAACTATTCTGGTCAGATTAGCCCGCTTTGAAGTACAAGTCCTCGATTAAAAATTGGGTGATATAGTAGTTAACTTCTGCGTGTTCTCGTCCATTGTACTCTGCAACATTCTCAATAAGCCTCACGGTTCATCGCCCTCTGCGCTCTCTATTAAATGGAATGCCTATCTTGGCAGCATGGGTATCGGTAGATCAGTGGCCAGTGCTGATTGCTACGATTCAGGCAACCTCATGTCGGGGGTTCTGTGTGAAAAATTATGAGTTCTATTTGCGTCATAGGAGGGCCATATATTTTTAGATATGACACCGCTGCTAAGCTTACGGCGAATCCCACAGGTGGACCAGTAGCGATGCAGTTGAGTGAGAGGGTTCTGATCATTTTTTTTCCTGATCACCGCCATTAAGGAAGGACTCCTTAGGGTGCTCCATCTGGAGTTCGCCCTTTAAAGAAATAACTGGCAGTTTTTATTCCTTTGCCAAGCCATATGGGAGGGAAGACTGCCTCTGCAAGGGAACTGTACATATTAGAACTGTGTTTTGCTTACGTGTCAGGTTTTTCATTTTCCTCTATCCAGAGAAGAGCGATATTGAAATTGACGGTTACACAAGTGATTTCGATTTTAAACTGGGCGACTAGTTTGGATGATATATTATGAAGCTTTGATATCTGCTTGGCTATAAATACAGATAGCAAAATCTCTCTTGGTTGTGGAGTAACAAGTGTGTATCTTACAAGCCTCCCGATCGCTGGTACTTCCACCTGGATTACACTAGGCAAGTCCGGAAGTCAGAATTATTTGGAGATACTCAGTTCTGCTGAGAAGATACCCAAGCTGACTCCGCACTCCATTTTCGAACCGTCGAGTTTTTAAAAACCGCTACCTGGTGGTTTATTGGGAACGATCTATTTTCCGTCCTGCATGGGAAAATGGCTTTCGCGGCTTTATATGGGTTGTGTTTGGGCGTTGTGAAGTCGGTTGCTGTCGCAGCCATGTCTCCATAATAAGTTCATTGAACTTTTTATTGTATTATCCTGTACATTGATTTATGGAATTTGCCTGTATTTGGGGGGCGTACAGACTGGCAACAAGTTCTCTGCCTAACCTCGAACGAATCTCTGACTAACATCAAAGATTGTACATTTTCTTGAAAAACATCTCAAATTTGTCGCTCCCACTCGGCGTAAAACTGCAGGCCCTTTCCGTTTGTGCCAAAAGAAATAGTTTCGCACAGACAAGCTGCTGGAGATGTTGGGTTTAAGGCCCCATATGGGCTGTGTTTATTATTGAAATCAGCAATCGATTACACTGATGAAAACACTTTGATATTATAGTACTGCCAAACTTTGGAAGACTTATTCGAATTTTATTATTCTTCGAAAGCAACTCTGCAACTAGTCTAAGCTCACAAATTTTTGTTTAGTATTCCTATTCAGATGCGTACGTAGCTTCTATTGCAAAACTTCGGATAGCTTTTATTGCTGATCCTTGTTAATTTAATGCGTCTTTAAATATCTCTCGAAGAAGATATTACCCTCCTTAACCATGCGGACATTCACGATTTCTTACATGAACAATTATTTACCTTAGTAAATTTTTTTAAGGACATTTCCACAACCAACGAACATGGCTCCAAGTGCCATAAAGAGACAACTTACACACACAAGGGGAAATAAAGTTCTATCTTTATATATTTTGCATTATAATTTCTTCTTTTTTTTGCAACCATTCAACAGTTAGTAAAGTTTAACTGATAACTTGACAACCACCAAACGCTATTATAAGTTAACAACTTTTTTTTATTGCCCAACTTACAACCATCGAGCCGAGACTTCTTGTGGAGCTACTTTACAACAAACGACTCACGCAGTTGAAAAAGGTTTTTAACCTCTCATCCACCGAAAAATGCAATTATTTTGTAAAGTGAAATTTTACAAAACAAAGGATAAGGCGAACATAGTCAGCGGATTAGTATCTGAGCTGAAGAGCGTTCACTGTCAGCGTTTTTAATTTATCAATCTGTATTCTTCATATTTTATTGTCAAATAAGTTTTTCCATCATTTTCAAGACCAGCATTATCACTTTCCCCGCTCCACAGTCAAAACAAATAGAAAACGAAATTATCCATCCATCATTTTGCTGTATTTGGTGTCCTTTAAAAGAAATGTGTTTTTTGTTTGGATAATAAAACGCAAATAGTGGATTCTGATTTACGACACAGCTCCTGCTTTCCTCCAGTTTTTTTTCTCATCCGTTTGAGTACGATGCCGTTATGGGGGGAGCTACCACTGCCCACACATACTTAAATTCTTCATATGCAAGGCAAGGCAAGGATAGTATACTTTTTGAAAGCTCTCTTGGTAATAAAAAATGAAAGTAAATGTTTCAGAAGTATAGGGCACGCAATTCGATAGCAAGAAGGCTAGAGCAAGAGTTGGATGTGTATTGTATAAATTGAGACATTGAGCTCTACTCGGTCTCTTTTGGTGTCCTTAGAGATTCTTCTTGAACGTGAAGTATCGAAATCTCCTTTTATAATTGTCAATAATTTTTCCTCGAAGTGGATGACAGTCCTTCGGTTTCGAGAAATAAGTTCAAGGGGATATGGAGCTTATTATTTCATTTGCCGGATTGAATTGAGATTTTGAAAATATCACTGAAATATAAATAAATTGCACGACTTGATCGTACGAAATTGTCTTGATTTTATTGGAAGCGTTTTCGAAGCCCACCGTACAAAATTATTTATTATCATACGATTAGGCGAACTTTTTCTAAGTTGCTGTTAGTATCAGCTTAAATACCAAATTGTTTGGAAATTAATCAGTCCGTTTGTTAGATAATTAAAGATAATTTTTTTTATTTTCGTATTGGAATTTACATTTGGTGGACCACCGCACAGTTTACATACAGAGATTTGATATTTATATTATATCTTTCTACTGAACAATTAATTTTAAATCATGACTACAAAATAATATTATACAATGATATACTTTGAAGGAAAAATACGTTAAAAACATTCAATACAAATAGAATTAAAAAAGGGAAAGGGAACCTTACAAAATTTAGCAGGTACATTGTAGTAACAAATAATAAATAATAATAATAAATAATAAATAACAAATATTAAATAATGCATAAAAAATATTAAATAACAAATAATAAATAATATATAACAAATAATAAATAACAATAATAAATTACAGGTATAATTAATAACAAATAATGATTTTTGATACTCAAGAAGCATTAAAAACAAGGAAATGATTAAACATTTAGTTGGTTGATCAGTGGATTTTCGGAGATCTCACAGTTGCGGAGAAATTTGGTGGTTAGCTTTGTAATTTGATCTTGAATCAAGTCAACATTTGCTCTGGTATGAAGATCAGCGGTTGAGTGATGTGGGGGAAGTTTAAGCATCATTTTAAAGAGTTTGTTTTGAGAAACTTGTAGTTTTTTAAGATGGCATTTTGCTGAATTGCCCCATACTTGGCAACCATATAAAAGGATTCACTGGAAAGTTACTTTAAAAATATCGATCTTGTTGGCTTTGTTCAGTAAGGATTTCCTGTTTATGAAGGGGTATAACATGTTTATTGCTATATTCACTTTTTGTATTGTTTTAGCGGTATGCTCTTTAAATGTGAGTTTTGTATCCAGATGAAAGCATAAATATCTCACGGATGGGATCCAGTTAATACTTGTGTTATTTACAATTAGGCGATTGCTTGGAAGAGAACAAGTCTTTTGTTTTCTGCTGAAAAAGATAGCTTGCACCTTCTCAG
Organism: Portevinia maculata; assembly: GCA_949715645.1. Lineage (NCBI taxonomy): Eukaryota > Metazoa > Arthropoda > Insecta > Diptera > Syrphidae > Portevinia > Portevinia maculata. Next base: position 3,204,951 of record OX454528.1, on the reverse strand, counting down.
CTTTAGTTTGATTTTCCAGCAATTGTAATAACTTAGCAATATTTGTATCGCATTTGGAAGGTTAGTCTCCCCGTTGAGACTAAACTCGTGCGAAGTATATATTGCCTTGTTGACATCCGCAAAAATAGCTAATTCATAATAAGGGAGTCTTGGAATATCAGACATAAAAATATTATACAATATTGGTCCGTTTGTGAGATATTGCCGTTTTCCTAAAGTATCATTGTTCAAGTCTTTGGAAAAAACTGATAACGTTTGCTGTAAACTCATTTTTGAGATGTCATGTTTGCGGTTGTTGTTTTGATTTTCTACCAGGGATTCGTGTTTGTTCGACTATTTGCATTCACACTTTTGCAACAACTTTGAGATGTTTAATTTGTCGATAGGCTTACTTGAATTTTAAAATTTGCCTGGATGTGATTTGCCACCTTAGCCACTTTATACGAAAGTATTGTTTACAAGTCCCTCATGGGAGTTGTGTTTTTGTTTGCTACAATTTATCAGATTGCCAACATAACAGTTGAGCTACATGGGATAGCCGACTTCGAGAGTTTCTCTCAAATTACGCCAAACGAAAACACAGCCTTTCGTGTATAAATGTATTTGCATAGAAAGCAAACGGGAAGCTCGCACACTCGTTGGATGCTGAACGGATTTTTCATTGGCGCATCCATTTTCTTAAGTGTGAAGTTAGGAGCAAATTTATTTTTCTGAGCTTAAACCAGAGATGGCAGAGTAATCTATCTCACTACCAGAATCTATAGCGATTTAAAAATACTTTGTTTTCCCATAAAAGAAAATTGCATTTCAGCCATATCTGGGCAGCACTATCGCAAATAAACGTCAGGCTATGTCGTTTCTATCATCCCTATTGCGAGTGTCAATTGACTATTGATAATTGACTGTTTTCAATGTGTGCTATTGTGAGCAAATCATTTTCATTGATATTCTTGTCAACCGCATTTTTTTAATTGACTGTGACAAAATCCTTTAGAATCGTTCGTTCACAATAGCACACATTGAAAATAGTCAATTATCAATTGTCGATTGACACTCGCAATAGGGGTGTGTGTTTCACATTATATTCAACGATACTGAATATCGAGAGAGGGTTAGACACCCCCCATTTAAGAGGACGCCGGATGTGGAAATCGGCTCATCTGTGGTCATAATTCATATAATCACCTATGTAGTTCTGATCAGATTAGGTCCTTTCATTTAAGCCTTCTTTACCGGCCTACGAATAATGTCTCTTTTTTTTATAGAGAGAGTACGTTATGTACCTTCAAGTGACAGGCCATAATCACTTGGCACTAAACTCTCCCCACGAACGGCTATGAATACCACCCTGGAACCACTCTTTGTATTACATTAGGGAGGTGACATTTAAAAGTTCGAACCAGGACGCCTTCTGTAGCCTAAGCCTTAAGAGTGTGCTTAGATCTTCACCTCTCTTTTTTGTTTTGAGTACCTTTTCTATGTAGTAATTTACTTTTGCGTGTTCCCGTCCATTCCACTCTGCAACGTTTTTAATAAACCTCGCGGTCCATCGCCCTCCGCTCTCTCGGTTTCACCTGTCTTGCCATTGTAGCTTGGTGAGTTCCCTGGCCTCCTCGGTTACCACTTCCACTCGACTTTCTGCCTTTTGTAGTAGACGTAGCCATTAATCTGCTCTTTAGAGGCCCGTTCCGATACAGATCTTATTTGTATGCCAGAAAGTGAGCGTCATATCAAAGGCCATCCCCAAGTACTTTACCGCTTCCTCGCTTGTTATCACCTCAAGGCCAACTTGAAATTTGTATATTTGTATATTTATTTAATTAATTAGTTGTTCACATTAAGAATGCAATCTTATGATTGTGATGAGAGAATGTATCCTTTTCCTGTTCAGGAGAATTTTATTTTTTCGGTAGCCAGTCCTAGTCCGTTGTCTTCCATGTGAAGATGCACCCGTCTCATCACCGGGTTCAATATTCTTTGCGCGCTTTCGATGTTTCTCGTCGTGACCGCGGCGATATAATTTAAGTACCCCACCGGGAAGGTGTCTTCGAGCATCTCCATATGAAGAATGTCTTCGTAAGATATGTCCAGAGATCGGGTTCAAGGATTGATCCCTGTTCTGCTCCAGCGGTATTTTTTTTTGCGACGGCCTTCTGTGGTTTCGTAAAGGAGCTCGCGGTCCTTTAGGTAGTGCTTCATCATCCATAAGAGGTACTCGGGAAGTTTAGAGGAGTTCTCAAGCGCGTTTGGCATGTCTACCCATCTGGCTGAGTTGAAGACATTTCGCACATCTAAAGTCAATAGTAATATCTACGATTTTTTTTGAATTGTGGTTGCACTGTTGTGCCGTTTGGGCTCCAATCGTGAAGCGCTTTCTGAAACCGTACTGTCTTCCAGACAAGTCTCCTGCTCTTTCTACCGCTGCTGTGAGCCTTGGTTTCAACATTTTTGCCAAGAGCTTCCCCGTGGTGTCCAGCATACACAGAGGTTTATTTTAAGGAACTTTTATAGGGCGCTTAAAATATGAATTTGTTCTTACGACTTTATTCTTTTTAATTTTCAGTCTTAAAAAAAAAGCTAAAATATAATGTGTCTTCTTTTTGTTTGCAGGTGCCCAGAAGCAAATAGAAATATATCAGTGCGAGAACATTCTATAAAGCTTAATCTTTCTTCGCCAGTGGTGCCAGATTGCTACATTATGTCATCTTTAATATTAATGCAACTACAGGTAAGTGTCTTACTGCTTTATAGTAAAATATATACATAAATGCTTTATATTCCTGTTAAATACTTTTTGGATATGCGTAGAGTTTAATTTTGATAACCAGGGGCCGAATTACCCTATAAGTGAATACGTTATCGAATATTCAAACCATTCTAGTTCAATTTGTAATTGACAAAAGGTCATTTTTCCTCTGATATTATTTTGTTTGCTTCGAATTATGAAGTAAGTTTGTTTTTTACGTTTGGAAATACCCTGTAAAATTGTGCATAGAAATTGTTATTAATTGATTTTATTTATAAGTAGAACTTTTGCATTAAGTTGTCTTGTTAGCTTTTTCCAAAGTCTAGCTCAGCGTTAATTTTTTTTTGACCACATTGTTTTTTTTCAAATTTAACGTACACAAATTTGGCATTTCTACTTCTTACATATTTGTTGAAGAAAACCGTTCATTCCTATCGGATGAAAAAATCATCACTCACATGGGACTACCAAACAGACGAATTCGATACTCCAAATCATTCTCGATATCTTAAGCCGTAATGACAAACTCACATAATTCAGCGATATTTTGCTAGTGAACTTTTTCTGTAGAATATTTTAAACACTGCTTTATGAACTTATTTTTGCTTAAATTGTATTCCGATTTTAAATAGCAAAGGCCGATTTTTTAGTCGCATTGACATCGTTATTTTGGTATCACCTCCCAAACTGAAATAAATTTCGCTCACACCCTGCTACCTTTAACATTGTGTACTGAACCACTGTAATGTTCTAGATTTCTTGCCGGAGCCTACCACCTAAGCTATATGCTGTTCTATGCTGTTTAAAGCGCAGCTCGCTTCACAAGGTGGCAAATTACTGCCGCAGTTAATGATGAGTCAAGAGTTGATTCTAGACTAATTTTATTCTGTTCTTACTTGCTATTTATACAAATTCTTACAACTAATAATTACATCTCTAAGCAATAAAAATTACACTTACAATTACTCAATATAAATTGGGTCCCTACGATCAATTTCAATACCTCAAATGTTCACAATGGTAACTTGACCCATCTGGCCAACATTAGGAATGGAGGAAGCAAAGAATGAAGTTGTAAACAATGACAAGCACATGAACTGAGGTGAACCCTCACATAACATGAATCACTGCCGATAGCCAATGAATGTCATACGACACGTTCAATGCTATACAGTGGAGATTCCATGTTATGTAATGGATTTCACGTTTCGTGTACTTGCACTGAATCACACTACACCACTTTAAAGGAGAATTGTCCCTTCCACACAGCGCCAAGTATCTGGGCTTAATTTCGGACAAAAACTGAATTGGAATTTCAATGTTAAGGAAAGAAAAAAGAAAGCCTATAACGTTCTCTTTATCGGCAAATTTTGGGCCTGCAACTCGCAATGGTTCATTATCTATATATACGGTTGCGGTAAGGCACATACTAACTTATGGCGTGCTTGTGTGGTGGAAGGCACAATGATGAAAACGATACTCGGAAAATTAGCGGTGGTGCAAAGAACGACACAAGGGTGCTCTCCGCACAACCCCTACTGCAGCGCTGGACACCTTTTTGCATCTAATACCGCCTAATTTTTCAGATCAAACAACTTGCTGGCAATAGTGCCTTAAGGCGCACTAATCTGGGTTTCTTTAAGGGTTGCAATATTGGAAATTGCTCGATTTTGGCACGGCTTCTGCAAGGCAATTCAATAAAAACTGATGAAATAGGTTGAGTTCATAAACGTCAAACTAACTAAGTACTCCATTATCCACGTTCATTAAAGCAGATTTCCGATCGAACTAAGTTAGGCCGTTCATAAACGTCATTATATCGTCGGCGTCGGGCAGATTTTGCAGCCATAATTTTTTGGCTACACAAAGAGGATAGACCGGGAAATTCGAAAATTCATCTACAATATTTTCAACTCATTTTCAACAAACCATGGAAATTAACATTAAAATTTTTTATATTGTATTATTGATAAAAAAAAACTTACATTGAATGTCTGGTTTTTTCTGCGTTTTTGAACTCACCCCCTCTGGCCGACTTTGAAAGCGAGGGAGTACCGCGAAACCGAGGGAGGTTCCTAGAAAGGTATTTCTTTGAGCAGTTAGAGGAAAAAGGCCACATAAACTATAAGACACTGATCAGATTCTGCAGGGAAATTGGGTGTTTCTCGAGGGAAAGCGTTTAGGTTTTGTATTCCGTTTAATTTTTGTATCAATTGGTTATCCAGCGATCGGCCAGTCTGGTGCCTAGTGTTGTATGAGTTTTCATACCCATATTTGACCTCATCTTTTTAACCTACCTGCCTGCTTTAACTCTCACGAATCATAAACCAGATAAAAGAATAGGGAGGGTAAAAAGCTTCGAAAAAAATTAGGCCCCAATCCAAAATGGCCCCAAAAAATGGGATTATATTTCAAAATATTAGCTGGTCACATTCCATTTATGCAACATGGCACCAAAAATGGTCCGAAATTGTTAGCACGAAATTTGAGCAGAATGAAAAATTACCTAAAACTAATACATGGCCAACAGCAAGAAAAATTCCTATAAAATTGGGGCGTATTTTCATTTTTTTACTGGTCTTTTTTCATTTCCTTATATTAGTATAAAATAAATAAGGAAGGAGATATATCCGGGAACTCTATGAGCTGTACCCTAAATTGGATGTAGACCAAAAATCTTAAACACTATATTGGCTCGTCCACGGCGAATGGACAAAAATGCTCCAGCGAAGAAGATCTTCGATTCCCAGCCCCAGGGTTTAAAAGGACAAGGAAGGCCGAACTTTGGTTTTAAAGCCCAAGCCATCGCGGATGTCAGAGGTCTGATGTAAGGCTGCAGTGTTTGGAATCGATTCAAATCCCTTAAATGAAAAAAGGCCCCAAAATTATGCAAAATCGGCCCAATCGGACTACAAAACGTTGTTGTTGTTACTTACATAATTTGTTGAGGAATTTTTTTTTTGCCATTGTGCATGGGTAGGAAAACCAGAGCGGGAAGAGCATTCCACATTTGTTTTGTACGACTAAGGAGATTCTTTGTTTCTCCCTGTACGTCCGAGAATAAGTTTAAAGATTAACTGATGCGCATTCATGGCATCGCAGTGATTGTGGTTAAAATGTTTTTAGGGTGTAATGCAGCTGGCTATTTTGTTTGAACACTTGTGGTGAAAATATCGATAAAACAGCGATAGACATAAATTACGGCGATGACAAAGACAGTCGAAAGTTTTCGCGGCATCTCGATCGTCAATAAGTTGTATATTTTACTATCCCTATTCGAAAGTTCAAAGTACATACACGGGCTAAAGCCTAGCTTCTTATTAAACATCATTTGCTTGAATTTATTAAAGTTTATTTAACCAGTTGAAGAAATAGGTCTGCCGGTCCCGCGCTCTCCTTCGAGGGTCTAGGTTAGGTTAGGTTAGGTTTATGTGGCTGTCGGCAGAAGCCGACACACTTAGAACAATTTAGGTCCATTGTGATACCACGTATGTATTATCTACCTCAACTCTGTAGATGGGACTGGCCAACGACACGCGGCTGTTCTCGAACGGTCCCCCATCTACGTACTAACCGCGCCCAATGTCGTTTAATTACGGTGATCTGACGAGAACCGATTAACTCGACGGGGTATGGTCGTTGGTTTTCAGTTTTCGAGGGTCTAAGTCGAAGATCTGTCCACCGTTTTTTTTTTTTGTTATACGCGTACCGCGCCATATACCCGACGTGAATTTTGACCGTGTTTTGAGTCAAATAAAAGCACTGAAAAAACATAAAAAACATAGGGACGGGCTACAGTCCGCTTGGGCGAACTGTTGGATACCCTATTCTTATTCCTATCCCTCATAAGTGGGCGTGACAAAAGTCTAAGTATGGTTGAATTGTTAGGAACGCTCTACATATTTTTTTATATAACATTTAAAGGATTTTATCAGAAAAAAAACGAAGCTTTTGTAAAAAAAAACGCTCCCTAGCTCAAACTTTGGTTTTTCAATAAAATTATTTTATTTAATTGTGGGCGTGTCAGTAAGCGGATTAAAAAAAAAAATTAACACATGAGCATAAAGGGCCCCTAGAGAGTATATTTTATAAATTTCAGCTCCCTAGCTCAAATTTAGGTTTTTAAATAAAATTGTTTTATTTAATTGTGGCCGTGTCTGTGGGCGGATTTCAAAAATTCTTAAACTTGATTATTTCGGGACCCTAGAGAGTATATGGTTAAAATTTCAGCTCCCTAGGTTCAGTTTAAAGGCCTAATTTTTGCCGACAGACGGACGGACGGACATGGCTAGATCGACATTACTATCGAGGCTGATTATAAATATAGTAACTTTTAGGGGTCTACGGGCAATATTAAGGTATGTTACAAACTATGCGTCAAAACTAATATACTCTTAGAATAGGGTATAATAAGTAGAAACTACTTTCCACTAAAGGTGACGTTTTTTCGGTGAAGTTATTCCCCTGTATTCATTTTTGAAGCCACGAAAATTTAGTACCACAATAGTAATACAGATTATCAGCCTTCATTTAAGAATTGTTGCGACTTGGGTAATCGGTATTGTTGTGTGTATACAATTCCACTAGTGTTTCATGAATATGTCTATGAAAGATTTTGTTCGTTTGTGACAAGAAATAAATAAATAAAATAAAAAAAATAAATAAAATAAAAAAAAAAAATAAAATAAAAAAAATAAATAAAATAAAAAAAAAAATAAAAAAAAAAAAATATGGTATCGGAACTTTGTAAACTTTTCACCATATGGATTGCCAATCTGTGTGACTGGCTGAAACCAAACGCTCAATCTCAAACCATAGTAATGCTAACCTAAGCTGGAGTTTATATGCAAAAGGAAAGTGGGGTTGACCGTAAAACTGAGCGTTTGCTAAGCAGGTGAGACAGATTTTTTGTTGAAACTAATATTTGGGTTTAAGCAAATTCTTTCTACATTTTTACCAAAAAAAAAAGCTCCTTTTGCGTGAGTGGTGTGACACACATCAAAATTGAAGTTAATTTCCATTTAGAATGTTCATATGATAATTTCACAAATCTGAAAAATACTGTCAGCTTTCCCTCCAAGGCATTCGTAGCATAGGTACATAGGTAGAGGTTAATTTATTACAATCTTCACCCATCACATATGGAAATAGCTTTCGAAAGACAAATTGTACAGATTGTTTTAAATCTATCCATATCCCTCCTTTTGTATTCCTTCCTAATAAAGCCACCAGTAAATTCCTCGTCACGAATAAAAATTTCATTTAGTTGAAAAATTGTAAAAGTAGATAAATAACTTCCTAATGCAAATTCGTTGTTATCACCCGCCTCAACTTTGTTCCTCAGATAAGTATATAATAAGATACAACCTTTATCTTGACATTCTTCCTTGGGAAAATTTTTAATTTCTTGACTTAAGGTGTCTGCGAAAAGAGTCTATTGAAATGGAACCCATTATCTTTAATTTCTCGCCATAATTCGTCCTCACTCCACAATGCTCCTTCATTTTTCATAATACATAACAACTTCCCTCTTTTTTGCTGGCATTATTCATCAATGACAGATTGCGATTTGTCAGAAAGCGATGTGTATGTTCCTCCAGATAAGACATAGAATTCAGCGCCAAAATTACAGCTTCTCACTATCTGTTCGCATTTTAATATCTTTAGCAGGAGGACAAATTGCTGTCATGTATAGAAAAAAAATCTAGGTCATTCACTTTTGACACGTGAATACTTCTCGTACGTTTGTGCATGCATTCTAAGTGAGCAAAAACACAACAACGTCTCCACACAATCTTGCTTAAGCGCTTCCTGGCAGCGGCGTCGTCGAGTGTGTTCTCAAGTGCGACAAGATTCCTGAACGTAGTCGGAGGTTTCATGTGACCAAACAGTACCTACCTCGCTGCTGCTGACTTGACTCTTGCACTCTTCCTGTCATAAATTGTTTACAAATGACGCCAAATTCTTGCACGTTACGTCGTGGTGCGGCACTCCTCTGGATAGCCGAGTAGAACAGCAATTCTCCACTGGTCTTCTGCTTACTGAGAATGTCACTACTGCACCTACTGCAGAAGGGTGTTTTTTCTGTTTTTTTTTTTTGTGTACAGATGAATTATTTATGCAGGATATAGAAAAAGGACACCACTAAAGCAAATGCTGTGTCGTTAGAAATTATGTCACCGCGTGCACAGGAGGAATTTATCGTGTAAACAGCAATGGAACTAAAGGCCAATAGAAGAGTCTTCGCCGAGGAAGGACGAACGGGTGTTGATTCTTTAGCAAGTGAAAACTTTTTTTATAATGCAGTGCATGACACTAGTTTCGATTGCACTCTCCAACGTTAGACAGGATAGTTAATCTCTTGGAAATAAACGTTTTTAAGAACGAATTGGCCTAATTTATAACCTTCCAAACCCTTGCGTACCTTCCGCTATCTATATAGGACGACCACATGGATAAGGTAGAACATTTCGAAATCAATGGCTAGTGCCCATGGCGAAAGTATCCATACCCGTTGGGGGTTGATTTTAGATCCTTTGAATAATGCTTATTTTACGAGGTGGGTAACCTTTAATTTTACCCCAGCCGTATGGATTAAGTTTTACTGTCTACGTAATCCCTGGGGTTCCCGGGACTATTGAAAGTAAAAACAAAAAATAATTGATAAAGGCAAGCGAACGAAAACAACCAAACAGAAATGAGGATTAACTACTTAAGGCGTTAATGGGGTGCATATATTGTTTGCTGGCAATTTAGGAAAGGACGTTAAATGGCAGGAATGGGATTTTGCTAATAAATGCTTTAGTCAACTATGAGGATTACCTTTATTGCTCAAAGTGACAAGGACCTATAGGCGCAATAAAAAGTTTTGACAGGAATCGTCTCTAAATCCCCTTCCCACAATTGCCGTGTAATTATTTGGCTTTTATTAAGAGGACTATATATTTAATTTGCTCACCCAAAATGACTTCACATAGTTCAACTCTTGAATATGTCAGCCTTTTTAAATTGCTTGGAAAAAGTTGTGCATGAGCATACTTTTTCTAACTGGCCACCGAAGTTCGTCAGCATGTTGCTTTGCTCTCTCCTCACTGCGCAGAAACATTAACCAGCGGGAAAAGCTTTTCATACACATTTTACCACCTGTAGGAGTTTGTTTTGTTTTTTTTTTTAATTTTAATTTCGGTTGTTATACTTATTGCAAAAATTTAAAATGCTCAGATTCCTTTGGCAATTGATTTTCAGGTAAAAGTCAAACTAGAGCTGCTTCACTTCGATCAATGCTAGTAGCAAAAGTTATTTTTGAATTAAAAATAAAGAACTTAAATGTATCGTGACGGATAAATAATCTCGCTCTGCCAACTGCCAAGTAGCTGACAGCTGCAAAAAAATAATGCGAAAATCAAAAACAATCATAAATTCAGGCGCGAATTTTCACGCTCTAGGTAGGCACGGTTTGGTATCTATTTTTATATACTAAAAGAAGAATTTGTCAGCGTTTTTGTTTTTTTTTTTCGTTATTTGGGCACAAGATGGGATAATGTGTGAAAAATGCGCGTGGCTAAGCCGTGAAAATATATTGTTTGTCAGCCACACATCGTAGCAATTAGAAATGAGTTGAGCGACAGGCATAATGAGTGATGGGACTACGACACAGCACACAATGTTCAGTTGATTGATTTCATGGCGTGCAAAATAAGTAAATGGATTTCAATAAAGCGCTTGTAGTTGAGAAAGTTTGTTACGCCCGAATTGCGTTCATTGATTTCGGATCAAGCTTATAAGTGTTTGCTTTATGAAAGGCAATTCGTCGTGATTTGATTTTTTTATGGATGCTTTAATTAGATGAAACTCACCCATAGGTCGGTCGTATCTAATCTAATTCTTAGCAACAAAATAAACACTTTGTAGTCTCAGCGAACACGCTCCACAAATCCAACATGTGTAATAAAGTCAGGGTCAGTATCACCCACACATTATTCAACACAGCTGTCATTGAGGTCATTAGTCGAGATGTGCCTCGGAGGTTTCTCATATATTGGTAACAATTACTAAGCAAGATATCAAATCAGCTGTGATACAAACTGATATTACGGATCATTTTGCGACCATGTTTGCTATAACGGACCATACACATCGTACCTATACTTAAAGATAAAATGTCATTTAGAATCAATCAACATAAAGTTAATCAACTGTTATAGGAAACAAATTGGCAAGAAATGTGTTATGAAGAAAGCAATGTTGAGAACATCTACAAGTTATTTGTTAAAAAAAAATGAACGACTGACATGCTGAATCACGAGCAAGATATAAACATAAAAGCAATCGTCAGCCGAAACCATGAGTAACACGTGAAATCATGCACATCTTGCACGAACCAGAAAACAATCGATTTCGAAGTGAACAAAAGTGAACAAAAATAAAACAACATTTTTCTATGCCAAAAATGACCAGAAGTAGACAAGGTATCTTTGATATGAAATCTGGGGGAAGATGAGGTTGTAATTAGCAAGACAGTAGCCAACGATTTCGTTAAACACTATGTAGGCCTAGCCGCAACAATTTTGCACAATTGCAGCCACTTAACTTTAAAAAAAATAAAAAATACCAACACCAACAATTTATGAAGAAGAAGCTAGTGAAGTGAACATTTTGAATATGCTACTCGGTATAAGCATCATTATGAGCCTAAGAGCTGATAATATAAGAGCGGGGGCTTCAAAGATAAATGTGATAAATCAAATCATAAAATATGGTTAAAATAAATAAAATAAATATTAGGCATTAACGGCCCCATACAGGGCGAGTTTGAGAAGGTTCTCATGGCAATTGATACTCTGAGATGTTTGTCAGACGTTCGCAAGAGATGGGGTAGTGGAAAAAAAACACTATAGATGGTACTTGGACCCGGCGTGTATTGAACCAGGGACATTTCGATTAGTAGTCAGACACACTAACCACTGAGCCACTGCGCCCGACATAAAATAAAATAGGGTTATGTTGCTAAATTCCTGACAGTGAGATCAAGACCAATTTATAAAAACGGAATTGAAAACAAATACGAAAACTATAGACCTATCTATAGACCTTTGTCCGTCAGTGATATGTGCTCTTCCGAAACAGTTATCCGATATCCTTAGTTGTTACTTATCAGACAGACTCTTTCGTGTAAAACACGGAAATGATTACTCTGAATTTAAAGAAATCGCGGCAGGAGTTCCCCAAGGAAGCGTTCTTGGACCGATCCTATTTCTAATATACACTAGTGATATTCCGCAAGAAGAAGGCACAACAGTAGCCACGCTTGCAGACGATACAGCTATATTAGCGGTCAGTAATACCGTTGAATCAGCAACTAATAAACTCCAACGTTCTATTGACAAAATTTGTGATTGGACAAAGACTTGGCGTATTGCTCTCAACGAGGCCAAATCAACGCACGTGAATTTTACTTATAGAAATGTAGACAACTTACCCATTTTCATTGATTCGGTACGAATTCCGTACGCAAATGAGGCAACATATTTGGGAATGACACTCGATGCGAAATTAAAATGGAAACCGCACGTCAAGAAGAAACGCGAAGAGCTCGCCATTCGATGTAAACAAATGCACTGGCTGCTTGGTAGATTTTCCCAACTCAGCATGCAGAACAAGCTGCTTTTATACAAGCAAGTACTAAAAACGGGTTGGACATACGGTATACAACTATGGGGTTGTACCAAATCCAGTAATATCAAAATTTTACAAACTTTTCAAAACAAAGTGCTAAGAAAAATAGTAAATGCACCATGGTTTATCAGAAACACTGATATCCACAGAGACCTAAGTATGGCTACCGTCGAAGATGAAATAAAACATTTTGCCCGCAAACAACAGACACGCCTTCACGGTCATTGCAATAACACCATGCTACAAATTCGAGACGATACTAACCTAGTGCGCCGATTACAAAGGATAAAACCATTTGAATTAGCGCAATAAGATGTAACCGCGTGCTTATGGCGGTATTAGCAGGTTCCTCCACTGGGAAGCTGCCTGCCAAACGCGTGTTTAACAGTTTATATAAAACTACTGGATAGGAATAACCTAGTTGTAGTATGAAGGTTTCGAAGGGAGGTGGTTTTTGTTTTCTTATCTTAAGTGAGAAAGAGTCGCATATACGATTTTCCACCTACCCCTATTATTCGTCCGAGCCTAGTTCTGGTTCCAAGTCTCGTACTTTTAACCAGGATAGGTAACTGTCAGCTTGATGATAGTAGCGTTAATATTACTATGGCTTGGGAGTAATATTAGAAACTCTATAAAAAAAAAGTGATATGTGCTTAGATGACATTGTTATGCGCAGGTTAATCTGCTTTTTGGAAGACATTTTGCAAGGCAACCAGTATGGTGTCCAAAAATTAAAAAGGATTCGGAAGATGAGTGGGAGATAAATACATTGACCAGGAGCCTAAACAAAAGCCATCATATCTTTGATACATTCGTTTTAATTTATCAAGCATTTGACGGCGCAGGGACATCTCCAGACATCTCGACTTCGCTAAAGTCCCGAAGACATAAGTCCCGAATTCATTTTTCGGTACTTATGTCCCACTTAAGTGGGTTATAAGTCCCGAAATCAATTAGGGCCTTATGACCCACTTAAGTGGGACATTAGTCCCGAAAAATTAATTCGGGACTTATGTCCCACTGTAAATTTCCTAAATATACGCCTGAGAGAAACTAAGAAGACCACTTCAAATGCTACACAAATAGTCAAATCGGTTTCGTTATCGGTGACGTGAAATAAAGCCAAACGAAATAAGGCCAAATTCCAAATTTGGCATCATTTCGCTTTCGAAAGCGAAATAGAGCCAATTTGGCTTTATTTCGTCATGCAAAACGAAATAATACCAAAAAACTAGTGGAAATAAGACCAAACCCCTTTGTTGTGCGCAAATGTGCAACTATTATCGATTTGTTTGCTTACAATTATGTTATGAGACTTAACGGTAAAACGGTGCCGCGACATAACCCCAAGCGTCATAAGCCCAAATTGTGTAATTTGGCCTTATGTCGCATTGTGAAAGTGACATAAGGCCAAATTTTAGCATTTGGTATTATGACACATTGGAAAAGCGTCACAAGGCCAATTTGGCTTTATGACACTTTCGCTTGGTGCTGCTTTCAACAATTTGCCCTCGCACCTACCCCAAATCAAACAGTGACCCCAAGCAGGGCGGTTGCAGGGGGGCAGCATGCCCCCCATATACATTGTTTATGGGATTAGTTGCGAAATCGAAATTAGATTGCATAAACAGTACAATGTCTATGGGGGGGCATGCTGCCCTCCTGCAACCCCCCTGCTTGGGGTCACTGTTTGATTTGGAGTAGGTGCGAGGTACGGTTTCGAAAATTTGGCTTTATGTCACTTTCCGGATTTGGCCTTATGATGCTTTGTGAAAGTGACATAATACAGTGACAGTGAAAGTGACAAAATTATACGATTAAAATTCGGGACTTATGTGGGACATAAGTTCCGAAAAATGAATTCGGGACTTATGTCTTCGGGACTTATGTCCCTGCGCCGCATTTGACACGATAAATCACAACAAACTCATAGAGAGTCTAAATTTAATTGGAGTAAATGTAAGAGGAACCATGCACCAAATAACGCGCAAGGACATACAAACCATGGACCTACAGCTAATTCTCAAATTCATCAAGTGAACTGGACTGGGTGCTGTGCTCTAAATAGTGTGACCTTTCAAGGATAAATCACAGCAACGCCCAGGTACGGTTCGAATTCGAATTCGGCGTATAAGGAGCGGATAACTTACCACATTCTCAGACTGTAGTTCATGCATTCACAAATTGAGAGGATGCGCATACAGCGCTGCCGTATTGTAGGTGATAAAGAGCAAACAGCTAATACAGGGAAAACATATTTTTATTAATCAGAAAAGTTATCATATGGACAAGTTCGCTATCCGTGTGCCAGCTAACTCGTGTGTTAAGGAGTCGATACTGTTTTTTTTTATTAATATGGCTGAGTGCAATGTTTGCAACTTATATAATATATACTTCGATCGAAGTTCAAAAGCAGTGAATTACTGGAGTCCGGATTAACGCATCGAAATACCATAAAAAAGAAACATAAATATCCAAAGGCGTCTAGTTGGAATAAAAAAACAAACATTAGGCATTAACGACACATACAGGGCCTAAAACCTAGTTTCTCTAACCGTTGGCTTTTGCAAAGTGGAAGGGACCTACAATTTAAAGCCGAATGGCCAATTTGAGAACTTCTAATGAAAATTGATACTCTTGGAGTTCGCAAGAGGTGGGGCAGTGGACAAAAACTTTTATATGTTACTTGACCCGGTTGGATTTGAACCTGAGACCTTTAGATTGGTAGTCCGACACACTTACCACTTCGTCACTGCGCTACACTTACCTCTGAGCCACTGCGCCATACTTACCTCTGCGTCACTGCGCCCACTGAGGAATAAATAATGTTAATAATGCCTATTGAGGTTTAAGATGTAAAAGATAAGTATCTACAAAATGACTGCAAGCCTAGAATACTACAACGACAACAAGCCATACAACATAACTTGAGGACACAAAGAAGAGCACAAGGGCTCTTGGCAATTCCAAACACCAATGTATATAGCAGAAAACAACTCGGCTTTATAATGCCAACAATAACGAATGAAATACATATCAGCAAATCAGCAAAGAGCATCCTAAACTACATAAAACCTTAATACAGCTTAAAACACATCTTTTTGAATTTATTTGTGTCTAAAAGATATGTTAGGTTAGGTTGAAGTGGCTGTCAGCAGAAGGCCGACACACTTAGACCAGGATTAGGTCCATTGTGATGCCACACGGATCGAGGGGTTTCCCCACTACTAGTTAAACCATTTAGAGCTTCTTATGAAGCGCGATAGACTTCTAACGTCAGCGTTAGCCAAGTCGTTGAGATTGTTAAGCAAGAAATCTCCCAGATGAAGATTTCTATTATGGGAGAGAGCTGGACATGTACAGAGAAGGTGAAGTATAGTCTCCTCCTCCTCCTCGTCCAAGCAACTTCTACAGAAATCGTTAGAATAAACGCCAAGCCTCGATGCATGCTTGCCTATCAGACAGTGCCCTGTAATGGCACCTATAGTGGAGCTAATATGCAGTCGGTTTAGTGAGATCAGACTCTTAGAGCGTCGCAGGTCCAGCTTTGGCCAGATGTGCTTAGTCGCTAGACATGTATTACTACCTGTCCACCTAAGGTTTGTTCTCTCGATTGCGGATAGCTTGAATAAAAGTTTGCAGGTAGCGATTGGGATACCCAGAGAACCCTTTTCAGGTAAAAGGGGGAGTTTGGTTCCCTTTTTGGCGAGTTCATCAGCCCTGCAGTTTCCTGGAATATCTCTATGCCCCGGCACCCAACAGAGGTGAATGTTAAACTGCTCCGCCATCTCCATAAGAGATGAACGGCAGTCGAGGGCTGCAATGGAGTTTGAAGATACTGAATCCACGGACTTGATCGCGGCCTGACTGTCCGAGAAGATACGGATATCCTTTGTGGATATCACATTTCTCTTCAGCCACGTCAGGGCTTCTTTTATCGCCATAATCTCCGCCTGGAATACGCTACAGTGATTAGGGAGACGGAAAGAGAGACTCAGATTTAGTCTTTCGGAGAAAACGCCGCCACCAACCCCGTCACTAGTTTTTGATCCATCGGTGTAGAAGTGGATCGCTTTAACTTCCTCAAATTCAGCGTCCTCCCAGAATGATCTGGAAGGAATAGTGACTTGAAAGTTCTTTCCAAACTGTAATTGGGGTATGGTGTAATCTATGTTTCCTGGTAGAGACTCAAATGAGTCCAGAATGGTGGTGTGGCCAATGTTATTGTTAACCCACTGCGAGGTAGCCTTAAGGCGGACAGCAGAACAGGCTGCTGTTTGCCTACTAAAAATGTCGAGTGGTAACAGATGTAGCAGGATATCGAGTGCTGCAGAGGGGGTGGTACGGAGTGCTCCACTTATGCACAAACCAGCTGTGCGTTGGACTTTGCCAAGCTTAGCACAGTTTATAGCTTTACTTAGGGCAGTCCACCAGACAGCAACCCCATATGTGAGAATCGGTCTTACGACCGATACATATAGCCAATGCGTTATGCGGGGTTGTAGACCCCACTTGTTGCCAATGGCTTTTTTGCAAGAGAAAAGTGCCACTGTGGCTTTTTTTACCCTTTCTTGTATGTTGGGTTTCCAGCTTAACTTCCTATCGAAGATAAGACCCAAGAACTTAGCTTCGTCAGAGAATACTAATCTTATACCACCAATAGAGGGTGGGTCGATGTGCGGAATCTTGTGTTTCCTGGAGAAGAGGATTAATTCTGTTTTGTGGGGGTTGATACCCAAGCCACAGCGATTAGCCCATTTTTTTAGCTTGTTAAGAGCATTTTGCATGAGTTCTTTTATAGTGTTAAGGTACTTCCCAGAGACGGCTATAGCAATGTCATCCGCATATGCAATCACCCTGCAGCCCACCCCTTCCAGGTATATCAGTAGCTCATTCACCACCAAATTCCAGAGAAGGGGGGAAAGGACCCCGCCTTGCGGCGTGCCTCTACTGACAGACCTCCTGGCGGATGAAACGCCCAGTTTTGAGTTGATAATCCGACTTGTGAGCAGTAGATTAATCAATTCACCAAGCGAACCCTCCACATTCAGTGCTGTCAGTGCATTCGTGATTGCAGATGTACCCACGTTGTTAAAGGCGCCTTCTATATCCAGAAAAGCAACCATAGTGTACTCCTTGTGATGAAGGGAGTATTCAATAGTGCGTACCAGAGAGTGAAGGGCAGTTTCAACTGACTTACCCTTACAGTATGCATGTTGAGACGCAGATAGAAGCTGCGTATTTATGTTGGTACGGAGATGGATATCAATCAGTCGCTCCAACGTTTTGAGGAGGAATGATGATAAACTAATAGGTCTCAGGTCTTTTGGGCTGACATGGGAGTATTTCCCCGCTTTTGGTATAAAGACCACTTTCACTTCTCTCCAAGCCTGAGGAATATATGCCATTTTTAAGCAGCTGTTCAGAATCATCTCCAATACTGGTGTGATGATATCTGAACACATTTGTAATTCGGCAGGTATTATGCCGTCTGGTCCTGCAGACTTGAAGGGCTTGAAGCTATTTAGTGCCCAAAGCAGCTTGTCCCTTGTGATCAGACCTTGAGAAAGAGTCACCTGTGCCAGTGATCTATTCAGATCAGTGTACCCGGTAATATTGGAGCTTCCTGGGAAGTGGGTATCAAGTAGCAGATTGAGCGATTCCTCGCTAGATATCGTCCAGGATCCATCAGCTTTCTTTAGACAGCTGGGCATGGTTGGATTTGAAGCTAGGATTTTTCTTAGCCTAGATGCCTCAGAGACTTCTTCTATTTTACCACAGAAGAGTCTCCAGGATGATCTTTTGGCTTTCCTTAGCTCTTTTTTGTATAATTTGAGAGCTTCCTTATAGGAGTCCCAATCAGTAAGTAATCTCGAGCTTTTAGCGCGATTGAAGAGTTTCCTGCAATTATTTCTGAGTGGTCCCAGTTCCTGGCTCCACCATTGTGGCTTTCTCTTCCCCATAGGTCGTATGAGGGGACAGGAAGCGGACATCGCTTTATTGAGAGCCGAGGTGAGCTCGTAGACCTTGCCGTCAAGCTCGGAAAAGTTACAGGGTGGACTTAAAAGTTCAGAGGTAACTAGTCCGCGAAGAGTTTCTCTGTATTTGGGCCAATTGGTTTTCCGAGGATTGCGGAAAATGGGTTGGCAGGGAGGATCAACATTGAGGTTGAATTGAAGATAACGGTGATCAGAGAAGGAGTGATCAGTCGAGACCTTCCAACCCGTTATCATGTCGTTGATGGTATCGGAGACAAGAGTAATGTCAAGGACTTCTTGTCGATTTTTGGTAATGAAAGTGGGTTCATTACCTATGTTACATACAATGAGGTTGGTGCTTAAGATATAATCAAAAAGTGACTCACCCCTGTTGTTGATATCCGAGCTTCCCCATACGGTGTGATGTGCGTTAGCATCACAGCCGATTATGAGTTCAGCCTTCTGCCTCCTTGCTTCTTCGATCAGTCTCTCCAGGTTATCACCAGGGAGAGGTCCCACGTGGTCGTGGGCGAGATATGCCGATGCCAACCAGACTGATCTGCCTGCAGTCTCCAGTCTCGCAGCAGTTATATCCCGATCGCTGAAATTAGGGAGTAAGTAAGCATTAAGGTTTCTTTTCACTAGTATGCACGATCTTGGTTTACCTTTGTCGGTCACATACAGTGAGTAATATCCAGGAGTCTTGAGTCCTTGAACCAGGTTGTGTACAATCCATGGTTCTTGGATCAAGACGACATCTTCCCCGCCTTTAGAGAGGCGAAGAACGAGAGCGGCCGAAGCCTTGATGGAGTGTTGGAGGTTAATCTGGATTAGCTGCAGCATTGTCGCTACAATCC
Organism: Portevinia maculata; assembly: GCA_949715645.1. Classification (NCBI taxonomy): domain Eukaryota; kingdom Metazoa; phylum Arthropoda; class Insecta; order Diptera; family Syrphidae; genus Portevinia; species Portevinia maculata. Next base: position 3,185,695 of record OX454528.1, on the reverse strand, counting down.
TGAGGCACCTCCACCACGGTGTTATTTAGGCCTTCCAATTCCGAAGACGAACTAAGAAGTTCATCTTCACTCAGAAGAACCCTGTCAAGGAAATCGTCAGTTTCCATATCCGATTGTATATCGCTTACGGAGAGTGACGATTTTGCAGTTGCCGCATGATCGGCGGATTCATCGTCCTCCAGCGAAGGGAACGAGGTAGATGGCTCATCATTCGAGAGTTCAGGGTGAGGAGAAGGAGGAGGAAGTTTTCCCGCCTCGAGTTCGTCCTTTTTGTACACCCTCATTTTGACCTCGATCCAGCCAAATCGTATGAGGCCATCTGTTTTTGCCAGGGGAGCCAGGGTTTCCTGATTGATAATGACTACCGCACATCTGTGGGAGCCCTTTTGCTCCTCCATTTTCGCCACCTTCCAGTTATGGGTCGGTAGAGAGGGGTTGCTTGATCTTAGAATGTCTAAGACGTCCTCTGGAGTGGATGGATTTGGGGGGATCCATATGCGCGATCTTGGCCGGCAGGGGATATCCTCCCTCGCTACGACCTCGAGCCTTGCGCCGGGCCACACCTCTCCAAGCCTACTAATCGCAAGCTTATAGAGGTCAGCCGATCTTTGGTCACTACATGCGACCAGCTTGATGTGGCCTTGATGCCACCCGCCTTCATGGATTAGCGGCGGTGGTCCCGGGTTTTCTCTCATGAATGAGGAGTAGTTGCCCGAGAGCGCAGATATTACATCATCCCATCTTTCGTGGGAGATAGTGCCGTCTATGTGACTACGGTCTATAACCGCGATCACAATTTTGTCCTTAAGGACCTCGCTAAAAGGCCTGTGAGATGCGGTAGTGGGAGGGTTGCCGGTGTTGTGCACCCTCTGTCTCTTGGGAACCGAAATGGTCCCTTCCACTGATCTCTGGCGTTTTGTCGACAAATCCCCGCTGGTTTTACTGAGGATTTGTTGGGCCCATGCCAGTTTCGCGATTAGGTCCGGGGTCCTGTCCTTCACCGCGATGTTGCCACACATACGCTGGATCCGGATGGCATTACGACGATTTTTGTAATTCGTCGAGGACGGATTGCGATGACGCGATCCGGCGCTGTTGGTGTGGGAAGGACCATGATGCACAGTCCCACCCCCGCCAGAATTGGGTTTGGTTGTGGGTTTTGCGCCGACACCAGAAGGACCATGAGAAGGCACAGTCCCTCCTTCAGTCAGCCTTGCAGACGCGGTGGTAGTTGAAGGGCCAGCAGAGGGGGGACCATGATGCATAGTCCTCTCTCTGTTGGGAAGGGGTTTTTTTTGCTCGCAACCGCTAGTGGAGGGACCATGTGTATCCACAGTCCCAATCCTAGCTGGTGCCACAAGAGCTTTGCCGGTAGACAGTTTGGTCGCCGTACTACCGTCCGGTTTTAAAGGGGAACCGGCCGTAAAATTTTTTTGTTTCGTTTTTGTTTGTTTTGTTTTGTTAGGTTTCATATTAAGTCCCACGAGTAGCGGAGAAAAGAGGTCCATCTGCACAGAGATCCGCATTGTGCAGATAAGGCTAGTTAATCCGGAGGGCGCCAGGTTTCCGGATACTCCGTACGCGACTGAGCTATTTGATGACTGGGCCCTCAGCCAGGTTGACTCTCGGCACGGGTCGTATGACACCTTACGTCCAGCCCAGGTGGTAAAGGAGGGGAATTTGGAAGGACGTATTGTCCTGTAAAGGCCGCATAGTGGTACACTTAACTGCGCTTTGAGAGAGAAAAGAGGAGAGGGGGACGTAGAGTCCGGGTCAATACTTGGTTGACGCTCGTCAGCAGCCTGTCTGTCATGGGTGGCCCTTAGACAGCATAGCCCGTTGAAGCTGCGCCATAAGCCTTCGCACCGGCACCATCGAATGCAATGATGGTACACACGTCAAGGTGACTGACCCCCGCGAAGGAAAACGATATAAAAGATATGTTTTTCTAATTAATCTTTCAATCAGACTGAAAACAATAACATTAGTTTGGAAATGAATTCAAAATACTAAACCCTTCCACTTTGCACGCACAAATGGTTGGAGAAGCTAGCTAATAGTTCCTATAGAGGCCGTTAATGCCTAATATTTTTAAGCTCTGATAAAGCAAAAATATGTAATTACCACCTTCAGGGAAGTAATAATTTTCGCAGGTAACATACAATAGTTATAACCCCACAGGCGGACACGAAGGGATGCACTGAGGTGGGTGGATTGTGATCCCTTTAGCCCAGATCATTCCCTCGTCGTTTAATAACAGACAAGAACGTGGTTTTATTAATAAATAAAAAAAAAAAAACGTAAATAAATTATAAAAATACCCTCCAGGTTCTACCGAGATTTGAACTCGGATCGCTGGATTCAGAGTCCAGAGTGCTAACCATTACACCATAGAACCACTCGCCAAATCAAGGTGACGCCATCTTATGTAACTGGATTTGTTGTTGCAAAATTATTCTTGGCCTTAATATTTGCTGACAAAAAATAAAAAATTGGCGTGAAAGTGTTTTATAAAGTGGATTCCACCGAGGTTTGAACTTGAATCGCTGTCCAGAGTGCTAACACCTTGGAACCGTTTTGAAGAAGGATAAGTTGTAAAATTTTGAAATTATATTAGCCGTATTCGTTGGCCATTGTTTTTGCGTCACAGACTTCTTTCTTTATCGGTGAGGTAATAGGACCAGAACAACCTATTTCACTGCATAACTGTGGTGTATAGCCTTCCCTTCAGCTGATGTATAGCATTTATTAGTCACAGAAAATAATTGAAACTTTATCCAACTCATCATAGATCCCTGACGTTTAAACTTTTTGCGTTTTACTTTTCCTTTTCCTTTTAAGTAAGAGTCTGAAATAGGTCGAAGGGGAACGAAGCACTATGAGCATTACCCTCTTAAAAATCCACCCATACGTCAATTGCTCGTTGCAAGGACGTTTGACCCTTATGACGGCTCCGTTATCATCGAAGAATAACTAATGGACTGTGGGACCCGTCACTTTGCCTTCAAGCATCATCAATCAATGAAAAAATAAAATTATTCTCACGAAAAATAATCTAGGAGGAGCAAATGATAAGTTTTTTAGAAATTATTTTCGTTAATTCTTTAGAATATCTCCCTGGGTGTGGGTAGTATTTGCTCCTTTTTTTCCATTTGAAAAAACAACACGCTTTTTATGAGATGAAATCAAATTTTTTTTATTGATAAATGAAGGTGGTTTATGCCATTTATGCATGAAAAATAACATCGGTCATGTGACCACCGCGGCTTCGTTTACAATCCAACATCCGACCACCAAAATTTTCAATGACTTTTCCAGAATCATCGGCTCTATAGCCACAGTTTCAGTCTGAATATTGCGCTTAAGGTCTTGAATTGTCCGGCGAGTATTCGCATATACTTTTCCTTTCAAAAATCCCCAAAGAAAATAGTTAAGAGGTGTTAAATCGCACGAACTCAGGGGCCAATTCACATCGGAATTCCTTAAAAATATACGGTCTTGAAATTTCTCGTGCAATAAGGCGATTGTTTGACGAGATGTGTGAGCCGTTGCTCCGTCTTGTTGAAACCAAAGGTCGTTTGCATCAATACGATCCAATCATGGCCACAAAAAGTCTTTACGTTTACGCTTAGGATTGCATCTATATTTGGTTTACCCGCTAGTGAGGCCGATCTTCATGTTTCACATTTCGGGTATCACCCTCTCTTTTACTGGCGACATTGGATCGCGGTTCATAAGCTTGGAGATGATAAATTTGGAGCCATCTCGGCACTTCGAGGAAAGCTCCGCTCACTGTTTCCCGTTTTGGAAAAATTTAACCGCCTTTCCAACGTCTTCGTCTGTAATGCCAGGTAATTCCTCATAGTTGAAAATGGCTCTTGGAAAGTATAGCCGGGGAAATTGTTCGTTAAAAAATCCTTCTGAATACTGTCGACACCTGGGTAGTATTTTTTCGTCCTTCATAAAAAGCTGATCCAGATAATTATTTATGGAATGTAAACTCATTGCGCAGTTATATCCAAGGTTGGGGATAACGACTGGGTATCGCGGGTGTTGTAAAATGAATATCAGACAAAAATAAATAAAAGGAAATCATACAAAAATTACAGACCTGAAAACATCTGGATCACACAAATGCAGCACCACCAGCATTTAATTGGCTTCAGTTACGAAGTGATCCGAAACCGAGAGGCCCACAGAATGAAGAGTAGGGATGCAGTAAAGTGGAGGGGTTAGGATCCCCTCTAATCCTGATTATAACATCGTCGTAAAGGAAGAAGAAGAATATGGCTAATCACTACAACAAAAATTATTGACTATTTCATTCCAACATCTAATCCCTTCTGTTATATTGGTGCAGCCACGTTTATGGCCGCTATTATTACAAGAAAGCTTCAAACGATCGACAACCGGTGCCTACGAAATGCTGAGTGTTTTTTTTTTGGTAGATACGGATGCAGTAAAATCGAACGTTTTAATCCTTTTACTGTCGGACGCAGTGGCTCAGTGGTTCTAATCGAAATGTACCCGGTTCAATTCCCGCCACGGCCAAGTCTAGAGTTTTTTCTCCACTGCCTCACCTGTTGCGAACGTCTCACAAACATACAAGAGTATCAATTGTCATGAGAAGCTTGTCAAATTTGCCGTTCGGATTCGGCTTAAAATTGTAGGTCCCTTCCACTTCACACATGAAAGTTGTTGGAGGAGCTTGGTTTAAGGCCCGACCTGTATGTGCCGTTTATGCCTTATATTTATTTATTTTATTTATTTTTCTTCCTGACTATGGGTTCGCCGTTAAGGAGAAAAAAAGCCACATACTCGTATATACGAGCATCCATATACATTTTTTCCTATTAAAAAAAAGGTTTAGATAACATTATTGTGTTCAGAAACGCCCCAAAATGTAAGCTTGGCAAAAAACTTTGTCTGGGAAATTTGTTTAAGCAGTTTACAATCAAAAAAATTGGACAGACGGACATGGCTTATCCGATATAGCTTTCGAGGATGGTCACAAAAATATAGTTAATTTTTAGGTTCAATATTAAGGCATGTTGCAAATTATCAGTATATCAAAATTAATATGAACGTTGGTAGGGTAAACAAATATGGAGAAAGCTTTGAAAAATTTAATGTTGGCTGGGTTTTACTTTACAATCAGGACACCAATTCAAAAAAAAATGTATTGGAAGTTATTAAGGACCATTAAAAATGAAAAAAATATTTGGCGCTCTCAACTCGCACGTACATACTTCAAATCCATGAGCCCAAGCAGGGGGTTGCAGGAGACGACAAGCGCTATTAGGAGGCGCTGCAGTGATATTATAATCCCGTCCCTGCATGGGAAATAGAAACAATACTATTGGTTTTGCGAATTAAGGCCAAGTGAAATCCAAATGTGTGCATTTATCAAAGCGAAATAAGGCCAAATTTTAACGTTTGCCTTTATTTCACTTTGTGAAAGGCCATACGCATCCATCCGAATCATACATTGACCCTAAGCAGGGGGGTTGCAGGGGACAGCATATCGCCCATACGCATTGTTCTGTTTATGGGATCTACTTCTGATATTCATGGCGACGTAAAGTTGCGAAATTACAAGTAGATCCCATAAACAGTGCAATGCGTATGGGCGATATGCTGTCCCCTGCAAACCCCCTGCTTAGGGTCAATGTATGATTTGGAGTAGGTGCGAGGTTTAATTTTAGCATTTTGCATTATTGGCCTTTGGGAAAGTGAATTCGTTAACATTTGGCCTTATTTCGTTTGGCATTATTTCACGGAATCCGTTTTATTCAGTTTTCTCGTAGGTACCTCCTACTCCTTTATTACTATTTATAATATTACTAGCAAACCCGCTAAGCTAAGAAAATGCATGCATATTTTCTATTTCAAATCTATTCACTTTTTACTAATTATGATATTCATATCACATGGACCTTCTTGGTCGCAAACACCCCTTTTGCTAAAAAAGATAAGACAGGGGCGTATCGTTGAACTGTTCTGAAAGTTGCGTTGACAATTGAGTCAAGGAAACAAACTTAACAAACGCAGTTGCCAACCAAGGAGACATTTTATGTGATTGTGAAATCAGCTATGTAATTCAAACTTCTATCCCAATCCGACAGTCCTTATTCATAATTGCGGTGCTCTGTACCAGAATTCGTCAAATGGAATTCTCACAGATATTGAACTATTAGTAGTAACACATTTTTTAAGGGTCAAACATAAAGTATACACACAACCGACAAAGAAAAACATAGGGACGGGCTGCAGTCCGCTTGGGCGAACTGTTGGATACCCTATTCTTATTCCTATCCCTCATAAGTGGGCGTGACAAAAGTCTAAGTATGGTTGAATTGTTAAGAACGCTCTACATATTTTGTTATATAACATTTAAAGGATTTTATCAAAAAAAAACGCTCCCTAGCTCAAACTTAGGTGTTTCAATAAAATTGTTTTATTTAATTGTGGGCGTGTCAGTAGGCGGATTTAAAAAAAAATAACACATGAGAATAAAGGGCCCCTAGAGAGTATATATTATAAATTTCAGCTCCCTAGCTCAAACTTTGAATTTTCAAAAAAAAAAGAAAAAAACTTGTGGGCGTGTCAGTGGGCGGATTTTAAAAATATTTACACATGAGCATAAAGGGCCCATAGAGAGTATATATTATAAATTTCAGCTCCCTAGCTCAAAAATTAATATGCCCTTAGAATAGGGTATAAAAAAATATTTTATTTATTTGTAGGCGTGTCAGTGGGCGGATTTTGAAAATTTTTTATCCCGAGTAGTTTTAGGAGTCATAGATCATATATACAAAATTTCAGCTTTCTAGCTCAAAATTCGATTTTTTCCAAAATTTTGTTTTTTTTAGTTTGTGGGCGTGTCTGTGGGCGGATTTCAAAAATTCGTTAACTTGATTATTTCGGGACCCTAGAGAGTATATGGTTAAAATTTCAGCTCTCTAGGTCCAGTTTAAAGGCCTAATTTTTGGCGACAGACGGACGGACGGACGGACATGGCTAGATCGACATTACTATCGATGCTGATCATAAATATAGTAACTTTTAGGGGTCTACGGGCAATATTAAGGTATGTTACAAACTATGCGTCAAAATTAATATACCCTTAGAATAGGGTATAAACATAGACCGAGATATGAAGCATAACAACATGGATACAAACAGTTTACAGGGTTTGACAGATTTCATAGATCAACCCTAGGAATTTTTCTATGACTTAAATTTGCAGCTTGGACATATTTGTTTACTTCCTCGTGAGCACTCTCTGGGACGTATAGCTATGAAATATTTTGTACGCTAACAGAATTGCGACTACACCTACCTCAACGTCTTCATTAAAGTTATTCAGTATCGCAACATGACACCAAGTTGAATAAAATAAGGCCGCCGCCAAGTGTGCCGCAAAAGAGTGACAAGGTTCTACCGAGATTTGAACTCGGATCGCTGGATTCAAAGTCCAGAGTGCTAACCATTACACCATAGAACCGCCCTAAATATCACCTTGCTAACAATTATGGCTAACATATACAGGTTGCCCTTTCGCCTTCACAAATTCAATGCACCTAGATAAGCACCGGTCATACCAGAAATAGACACTCAGCGGAATCTGTCTGTGGTTATTATTTAAAACAACACTTTGTTTTGCATACAAAAATAAACACAGATACAAATGTTTCACTCCCTGCCCCGCGTGGCTATTTATCAAACATCACAACAGTGAATAGATGTGATGCTTGTGACAGCCGTCACTATATTCATGCTGGGATTTTTGTGTATACATCAAAAGGACTTTTGAAATGAGGTGAAAGGAGCCACTTTGTTTTACTTGTCGTCACTTAATTGTTCGGAGATTAATGCTTGTTTGGCATAACTTCTCACAATTCGCTACTCACATTAAAGTTCACCATCCATGAGTAATTAATACTACGTTGCAGGTGTTAAGTGATTCAATTTCAATTGCTTATCCAGCAAACGTGCAAATTATTCAGATTTGATTCTGATCGCGTTAAGTTGTGTTAATTAAAAATGATTTGACTTTTATACTAATTGTGGGACAGTAACCAGCTGTGGGTATGCATACGAACGGAAAGCATTAAACAGACAATTAGCTAACCAGTCAAGTCGGTGCGTGTCGCAACGGAATGGTGGACTACATGATGTCCTAAAAGATTCACTAATAAGCACCAATCTTGCTGGCACGTTATAATAAACGCCATAATGAAAAGTGAAGGAACGCAATCAAAACACCACCTACACACGCTCGCCATGTCACATGCGTGCGCCGCCGGTCGGGCGTATTTGTAGCACACTCGTTCATACAAATGCGATCGGCTGCATAGCACACGATTATAGTTGGCATATAACTTGCTGCCAGCTTCAACGCTAGGCGTCCAATGGTGTGACCCAAATTGCTTTGGTATCGTGCCGCCTGGAATTTAATTCACACCTCCGTAGAGAGTCACACGGTCCCGCACAATATTCCATGTGCGCCATCTGCATCGAATAAATTTTGCATGATCAAACCGACTCTACAATTCCATAGAATAAGTAATTTATTCGGCTTCTAGGTACACTATATGCACTGAGAATCAGATACACACACATTTTTCTACGACCGGAATAGTTATGTGAAATTATTTATTTGATTAGACGCTTTTCTATAAGCGAATGGCAGCCGAGGCGACTGTGCCTTACGTTCTCAGGATTTAATTAATTATTCCCACAATGGGGTTATTAACACCATGTATGTTTAACATGATTCCAAATAGACATACTCTGAGATAAACAAAAATATATTGGACTTATACATACATACATATATATTTTCGTCATTTGAGTTGACATTCTCTTTTGCCAAATCACAACTGGAATATTTATTGTTGAAAGGAGTCGTAAATCGTATCTATTTAATCGAGCCCTTTTCGGATTCTAACTTCAAAAGATAAATACACATTTCCTTGCACTTAGTACTGCTAATGACTTTTCCTACGTTCCCAAACGTGCACTGAAGGGCCACTAGCAAGGATATCTGATGTTGAAGAGGATTATGATTGTGTTTGTGCATGTTTTACTTGAAATGGGTATGTTGTTTCTCTATTTTTATTGCTAGTATTCAACTGGAAAATTAAATTCAGATTATTTTGTACATTGCACTTGAGTTGATTTATCCTGGATGGTAAAATGAAAATGTTTATGAATGTAAAACTTCTGGGTGGTGAATTTAAAACAACCCTTAGTGTTTCTTCATAGAGAACGAATATGTTTACACAGTTTAAATAAGGAAGAAGCTTATTGCTCGATACACTTTATTGTTTACTTTCGGGTAAGGTATACGAGTACTTTGTAAATATATAGTAAGCCAGAAGGGGGTATAATGACTTTTCATCCACTTGTGAGTTTATTGTATCGAATCGTATTGTATTTAAATTTATATTAACAACAGGACGTGAAATTATTATCCATTCGTAACGCACCGTAGACGTTAAGTCATCTGTTAGTCGATATGCAGTAGAATATCTCAACTGAAAAGCTAAAACATCAGAAATGGACTTAAAATGTTTTCGTTTCGTATACCTTGTTGCCATTTTTGAGACACACGGTCTTATGTTATCAAATCACCGTCCTTCTATCTCACTCCTATCCCTAGTTATTAAGGATAATAGTTTCATCTTAAGTCAGAGAATGTTATGATGACAAGAGGTAAAATATCTTATGTCTTTATTGAATCTCCTCGATTAAAAAAAAAAAAAAAAACTTTGACAGAGGTCTTCATAGGAAGTCGAATTCCTCGAATTAACAAACAGTTCAGAGAATTGCATTTTTAGATGTTATGATAACTATGAAAAGTCGACTTAAGATACTTTACCTCGCGCAAATTATTAAAAGTGTTAAAAAGCAAGTCATCTTAAGTCGATATAATATGTTTTTATATATTTAAATCTGCAACTTCTCCTGACTTAAGTAGACAGATACTTTACCATGTGCAAAGAGGAGCATAATAAATCCGTGCCGAAAGGCTAACCCATGTAATGTCAATTTTGCACACTTTTCAGGAGAGCAATTTCAAACTTTGAATGTTTTTAAAATGAAGGTCTGAAAATAATAAGGGGTCTTAGCCAAATAATTCTTTTGGAATAATATGAACATTTTATTTGCAAATTTAAAATAAATAACTATTAAAGATAGATAAAAGGATTACGTAAAGCAATTGATGTTTTTTTTTTGACTTGAGTCGTTTTATGGTTTCAAACTTTAGTACATTTTGAATTCCAGGTCTAGATAAGATATTTTAGTAGCTTAAAGACATTTTTTGAAACTTCAAGTCGATTTTAGTTTTCTAAGTCAAATTATTTAAAAAAAATTGCGATAACATTTTTGGCATTAAATTATCTTAAGTGCCCATAGGCTCTTTTACTGTAACCTTCAATATGTGAGTACATAAGCGGCTACTCCCTTTGATTAATTAACATAAGACGGTTATTGACTTAAGCTGTTTTACAAAAAGTTAATAACTTCCCGTCTTTTTTAATTTTTTTCACCGGGATTTTCTCTTCAAACAGAGCAAGGATAATAAGTTTCGAATAAATTTAAACAGCTAAAACCACTTAAGTCGACTGAGGATGTTTCAGCTTTTGTTCACAGATATGTGACGACATAAGATAGATTTACTGCTCAGTTGTGCAGAAGTGTTTTTGTATAAATCAAAGCGAACTTGCAGATTAAACCGGTTTTTCTTAGAAAATTCAAGGAAATATAAATATTGTTTAGTAAACAAAAACTTACAGCCGACATCAAAAAACAACATGGTGGACTTGAACACCATGTTAATTGTACTTTGATTTCAGGAGCAGACTTGCTTGGCTAAAAAAATTAATAAATATTAGGCATTAACGGCCCATACAAGGCCTTAAACCTAGCTTCTGCAACCATTTTCTTATGCGAATTGAAAGGGACCCACAGTTTTCAGAGAAGCCTTTCATGATAATTGATACTCTTGGATAAGAAATTTCAAATTCTATTTGAAAAACAAATTAGTTTATTTTGTTTTTAAATATATCTACATAATTTTAATTTTTTAAAATATTTATATGTATATATTTATATTATGTCAGACGTTCGCAAGAGGTGGGGCAGTGGAAAAAACGTTTACGTAGTACTTGGCCCTTAGTAGTATCAATATACAATACATACTCGTAGCATTAACATCACAATTTGGAAATAAAAGTTCAAGAAACAAATAAAAGGTACACACGTTTTCTGGATCTATTCTTCTTCTTCCTTGACTGCGAAGCAAAGATCGGGACTAAATATCATAACTTACCCACATTACTGCATTTCTATGTGCAGGGAAATAACTTCACGGGCAATAACTTCACCATGAGTGGCATAATTTTACCTTTTTTTAAGTGAAGTTATTTTATTTCCACAACTATTCCACAACACTATGAGTGCGGATTTGTGGATTAATTTTTTATAATGTTAGTAATTTTAGAAAATTTCACTATGTACATATTCTGAAAAATGGCTCTGACAACTTTGATCAATTTGATGTTTTAAAGACTTACTCAGTGTTGCCTCTATTAACGGTACTTTAAAAAAAAAACAACAATATCTCAAAAACGGGTAATGTGATTTCATAGAAATTTGACTTATTACCCGATATTAATATTAAGAACTTCCCGTGCAGGTACGGACTTAGAATATCACTGCAGCGCCCCCCAACAGGGCTTGTCGCAAAAGGCGACTAAGGGAAGGAAAAGGAAATCACATCTAGTCAATTTTAACATCAAGGTGAGCCTAGCGACACATTTTACACTCAGGCCAGCCCACTCCTGGATAACACCAGCATTTGAATTTCCTCAATGAAGAAATGATCCGAAACCAGGACCCCTGCCGGTTCTTATTGAGGTCAAATCGGCGGACCAGTAGGGATGCAGTTACGTGGGAGGGCTATGATCCTCTTGATCCTGATCATAACCTCGTCGTAAAGGAAGAAGAAGAAGAAGAGCCAAGCGATACATTTTATATCTTAAGGCTGTCCCACAAGTGTGCATTCAAATCCGTTGATCCGTTGACACGACTGGAGATCACCGGTGTTGTAAAAGGTCGATCAAATAATAATTAATTAAGGGAGCATGCATTTGTCAAAATCGCAGAAAGAGGCAGCCCTAAAAATGCTTGGATTCCACAAATGCAACAACAACACTAGCATTTGATTGGCCTCATTGATGAAGTGATTCGAAACCAGGAGGCCTGCCGTTGTTTATTGAGGTCGAACTGGCTAATTTTGGTGGGGCATAAGTCCCCATTTATTTGGCTTAATGCAAGCTAATAATATGGCTTAAAACTAATTAAAAGTTAGGGTTTAGTATTGGTAAAGAAGGTCAAGTTTAAGGCAGGGAGTGCTGCGATTGAAATCGAAGGCGGTGAGGTTTGAATTAACCTTCCGCAGCATGCGGGAGATGGGTTCATTAGAGCCATTGGACGTGCGGTGGGGAGGAAGATAGAAGAGACGAGGGAATCGTAAGTTACGAGGGTTGGTATTGAAGGAGATAGAGTTATAAAGTGACGCGCAGTCGACGAAGCCAGAGAGGAGTCATTGGATGAAAACTATGTCTGCAGCGTCTCTGCGTTCCTCAAGGCTATTCATTTTAATGCGTTTGAGATGGTCTAGATAGGGAGGTAAGGTTGAAGGATCGTTCCAGGGTAAACCACGAAGAGCGAATCGGAGAAAGCGACGTTGGATGCTCTCGATTCTGGACACATGGACTTGGTGGAAAGGAGACCATACTTGGCTAGCGTACTCAGGAAGCGGGCGATCAAAGGTAGTGTAAAGAGATCTGGTCACGTAAGGGTTAGAGAATTCTTTGGACCACCGTTTAACAAAGCCAAGTGATGAGTTGGCTTTAAGAATTATCTCGTCAAAATGTAAACGGAAATTAAGCTCCCTATCGCACAGAATGCCAAGGTCACGAAGAGAATGAACGCGGGATATAGGTTGACCATGGAGAAGGTAAGGACGGGGAGGGGACTTGTTCATCTTGCGTGTGAAAGTAATAGACTGGCATTTGGCGATATTGAGCTCTAAGCCGTTTTTAATGCACCAGGTGGAAAAAGTATCCAGATCTTGTTGTAGAAGACAAGAGTCTTGTGGTGAAGATATGGGCATACAAAACTTGACATCATCAACGTAGAGCGAAAGGACGGATGGCTTAATGATTCGTTCAAGGTCGTTAATGGTTAGGATAAAGAGAAGGGGACCAAGATGACTACCTTACGGAACCCCAGAATTGGCCAAAAAAGGCGCCGATAAGATGGACCTGAAGCGAACACTATAATAACGGCTTTCCAGGTAGGACGATATCCATTTTAACAGTATGGGTTCGAAGCCGAGTGAAGATAGTTTAAAAAAGACTAATTTGTGAGATATCTTATCAAACGCCTTACTGAAATCGGTTCCAATAACGTCGAATTCGTTGCCGTTTTCCAGGGTTGAGAGGGCGGAGGACACGAATTCCACGAGGTTTGTGGTAGTTGATCTGCCTTTAAGAAAGCCATGTTGGTTTTGGGAGATAAGAGATTTGCAGTGAAAGCTAAGATCTTCGTGCACGATACTTTCGAGGAGCTTGGGTATATGTGAGAGTTTAGCTATAGGGCGGTAATTGGTTATTTCGCTCTTTAGACCTTTTTGGTGTATCAGGGTTATAAATGAGCACTTCCAAATCTGAGGGAATTCTCTATGTGAAAGTGAAAGCCGGACTAGGTGAGAAAGGGGTAGGGAAATATTGGAGCTGCATTTCTTAAGAAATATAGGGGGAAGACCATCTGGCCCAGGTGAGAACTCATCATTGAGTTTTTGAAGCTTGTTTTCAATTACTGCAGGGTCTAAAGTAAGAGAAAGAAAGGGACCAAAGGAAAAATTAAGTAGATAATTAAAATAAGAGGGATCAGGTACGAAAGAGCTGTCGGCGAAAGATTCTTTAAAAAAGTTTGCGAAGAAGTTCGCTATAGTATGCGGGTCGCTTGAGGATATGTTTTCGTAGGAGAGGGATGTGGGGTAACCATCGGATTTTTTTTTGTAGTTAACAAATCGGAAAAAGGACTTAGGGTCGGTTATAAGATTGGCTTGTGCCTTATTAAGATATTGCTGGTAGAGAGAGTCATAAAGGTAGGTAAACTGAAAATATGAGCCGAGATAATTAGAGTAGTTAGAAGGAGAATTATCACGAAGGAAAAATGCCCATAGTTTATTTCTCTTGTTACGTAAAGGCCGAAGTTTGCGGTTATACCATGGGGGTGATGAAAAAGTTGTCTTATGGCGAGAGAAGGGAAATGGAATTAAATAATTCAGTGTTAAAAACGGAACTAACCCCTTAGGCGGACAAGTAGGGACGCTGTACATTGGGAGGGTTCTGATTCCTCTAATCCTGATCATAACCTCGCCATAAAGGAAGAAGAAGAAGTTTAATATTTAGAACAAATCTGCATATTCAGATTTTCGGAATATTTTTTTCCTATAAAAGTTTCTAAATTTAAAAAAAAAACATCATTTCTCATACTCAGTTTAACTTGAAGTTAATATAAAAATATGGCATACTCAGTTTAACGCAAAAGACTCTAATAAGGACTCATTAGAAAAAGGGTTACATCTCAAAAATCAGTAAAATGATTTCAAATAAATTTGACATTTTAATTTTAATTAAATTAAAATTCTTATTTTATTAATTAAGCTTTAATTCATATAAAAGTTTCTAAATTTTCAAAATTCAAATTTTCAAATTTTAAAACAATCATGTTTCTCAAAAACGGCTTTGACGATTTTGATCTCTGTTTGTGATTGGTTGTTACTTGATGAAGGTAAGAAAATAGCATACTCAAATTTTCCCAAATCTATAACGAGGGATCTTTCGGAACGCCGCAATATCTCAAAAGCGGTTAAAGAAGTTTAAAATTAGAGCAGGCACTAAGAACAAATTTGCATACTCAAATTTTTTAAATAAATTTATATATTTTTTGTCATTTTTCATGAAATTTCTGAATTTTACTTGGTTCAAATAGACATATCGATCGAAAGTCATTATGACAAATTAAAAGTCGTTCAGTTATTCTCTCTTTATCTGAGGAAAACGATGACGAATATGCAAGCCCATTTCCCAAGTGGGCCATAAAGTGACATGTCATGCTAAGTGCACAAAAGAATCCGTTCGCATATACGTTAGTGTTAAGTGTGACACTGGTCTCGATTCCACCTCTGAAAATGTTACTATTAAACTTTATCTAGTTTTTTTAATATTAAGTGAATTGTGTTTTTCTTTCTTTTTATGAGGTTTTTATATATATTTTTTTTTTAAATGTCTTAGTAAATTCATCTTTTATTTAAAACAGATGAAACAAGTCTTTATAATTTTTGTTACCCCGCAGACTTTGTTGGACTTTTTTATTGGATTTTGTAGCTAAAATATGGCTGATTGATTTTAAACAGGTTTGGCTGATTGTTCTGCTTCAAATTAGTCGAAAGTGTTACTTCTTACCTCGCTTCCCTCTATAATCAACTTAACCATATTTGAGATATTGCCGTGTTTCGAAGTAGCGTTGTTTTAGTCTTTTGTCTAACTGAGTATGACTTTTAATTTCTTCACTCCCAGCACTTTAAAACACCAACATGTGACGTTTAAAAAATATTCGAAACTGCGAAAAATCTCTTTGTGGATTTTCTTTATGAAAGTTCTTTCATGAACGGTATTACCTCAAATATCAATTTTCTTTGAAACCACTTCACCGGTTTTGAAATATGTATAGCCATTTGTTTATTGTGTCGTAGGGTTATTGGTTCCTCTTATCCGGTTAAATGTTCAGTGCGGTCCGTGTATATTGAAGGCACGGAACAATAGAAGTAGTCCAACCTCAGTGTTTTTTTCAAATCGTTGTCTTAAACTCAAGCGTTGATGTTGTCTGTCAGTGTTAGAAATGGTTTGTATTTTTTATTTTGATTTCTGATAGAAAGTGATTCTTCCATATGACCCAAAATTGTCCCTCAAAATGAAGAACAGCTGCTTCCATTCACTCTTTATACACATTTATTTATTTGCCTTAACTCAAACTCTTTTATTCCTCCCTTCGCTTAAGTATTATTTTTCTTTATATTTCCCTCGTCTCCATTATGATAGTCGTAAAATAAATCGTTTTGCATTTATTCTTTCAGGCAAAACAAAGACATTTCTATAAGGAAAGCCTTTATTCCAGACCTTAACTTTATGTTAATTATAATTATAAGTGGGCAACTACCCTCATGATACGTGGCCTGAATGCAATCCACTTATAAAGGTGCTCATACCATTCCCTGACTATTATTTTTAAAAGCAAAACCCACTTATTCACGTCTCCGAAGAGGGAATACTTCATCTTGTGGGCCGGTGTCTTCTAGTTAGTACACACCTTGCCGAGGTGAAAGTCTCTATAAAAATCTCATTCACCACACTACGACATGTAATTAGACCGTTAAATTGGAAGAAAAAACGTGATAAAAGTGAATGGTGGAAATGGAGCATTAAACGTCTAACGTCAGTGAAGGAGTAAATTACATGATATCAACGGTGTAGGTAGGAAGGGCAAGAATTAACATTAGTTGAACTAGATTCAACCTTAAAATCAAAGAGCAACAAAACTTCACTCATCGATTTGTGAGATCCAATTATCTACTACTTAAATGTATTCGCGAAATTTTGTTAAGTGAGTTTCTTGAACTGTCGCGTCACCTGCTTCGGTAGCCACATGTGTCTCAAAGTTTGTGACTTACAAACCAATTGACGTTCCACATGTGAGAGCATAATTATGGGTGTCTCGTGTCTCCACTCCACGACCGACTGAAAGTGAAATTTTAACTTAAGCGTAAAATTAGACGATGGCATTTACCTTGCACGTCACGTAGTTCATAGAAATACGTGCGACAATTCCTTGGGAAATCTCTGAGGATTCGAGTAACTACAGGGATATTGACTAACCATTCTTTGCGGTTAGCAAGCTCTATGTCAATCGAGACGATATTGCTTTTACCCTGCGAGAAGAGGTGACTTTATTGGGTTGGATGTGTGTGTAATGAGTGCGTGATAAAAACTGTACTATTTTATTTATTAAGCTTTGAATAGTCGGAATGTCATGTTGTTACTAAATAATTAAATGGAACTTGATTCAAACAAAAACTAAAAATGGGGAATTCCAAGTACATAAATAGTTACGTACCTACTTCTTTGAGGTATGATCATTAGTCGAGTTTTGGCATTTAAAAAGAAACGTTCGGAGGTACGCGGGAACATTTTTTTTTATGGATACAGTAATGCGAATGACCCCAAACAAATCATCGTCCGATAAAAAACACAAAGTGATAACTGAAAGCTACAGGTATGAAGGCTGTAGACGCATATGCTGCATATTGCATACACCAATTTAACATAAGAAGGTTATGTTTATTTAGGTGAATTTCGTAAGAAAGTGAAAGCAGTTTACTTCAGCTAAAAGAGTTTTCACTGTTTTCTTAGAGTAAAGTAGCCTTGATGTTTACAAAATCATAGTTGCCAATTTAATATCGTGATAGCTAACTTCAACGCGAAATTCCAATTTTTGGTAGTGCATAGCTTATTCAATAGATTTGCAAACGGAGAAAGATGAAAGTCGTAGCTTCTTTCCAAATCACTACAACAAAAAAGCAACGTGGCGGTCCTCAGATAACACTAGACACCGTAAATTGATCGAAGAGAAACGGACGTTTACACGTTGCGCGGGGAAAAATAGTCTCGCACCACTAAGTTGTTGTATGCATTAAAAAGCTACAGGTACCTATACTGAACAGTCCGACGTGTAGCAAAATCAACGTCGAACAGTAACAATCGCTTGGTACCTTAAGAACTTTTATGTTGGCTTTATGAAGTGAGTCGGAAGAAAGCATAGGTAAGATAGTAACTTGGGGTGATTTTTTTCAAGGTTTTCGTCTTACTTACAATTCTCAGAACATTTTTCGCAAATGATTTTATTTAAACAAGTGTTCATGCCTTTTTTATATAAATCACTCTGGTGACTTTGCTTGATGAGCTTGGCCGAAACTTCAACGTGTAACTTTTTCCAATTATCGTCACTCTGGTATTAAGCTATAGAGGGCATCAAACTTATACATAACAGGGGCTAAATGAATTTAAAAAAAAAAATGGTCTGGGTGCGACCCGCAAGGTTCACGCGACTAACTTACGAGTAAGAAGAAATAAAAAAAACAATATTTATTTTTTAATTAATTATTATTATTTATTTTATTATTATTATTTGTTTTTTATTATTATTATTATTATTATGATTATGATTATTATTATATGTAATAGAAGTTCTGGTAGATGACGAAATGACGCAAAGATACTTGCAGTCATCGGGCCACGAAATATCTTTAGAGCTAACTTTAAGTATGTATTGGGGAAGAAGCCTTTGCTTTCTGCGTCGAGTGAACCATATAGCTTGGCACTTCTCAGCATTGACTTTTATTTTCCACCTAGTAAAGTAGCTCAGTAGTGAATCCAGTGAGCTCTGCAAACTTGTAAGTGCGTCTTGTGGAAAAACACTCGACGCAAAAACAGCAGTGTGATCTGCAAACATGGCCACTTCGGTGTTGTGAGCAAGACGTGGAAAAGCAGACATAAAAATGTTAAACAGGATGGGACCGAGTACAGAACCTTGTGGAACACCAAAAGGGATATTGTATTCGGAAGACTTAGCAATTCCAGTGTACACAACAAATAGTCTGTTTTGTAGAAACATGCTGACTCATCTGGGAACATGCTTGTTCATGCTGGATCAGGTGAAGACGAAGCATATCGGATCGTGTTAACTTTCAGCTAGTTTGCCTTTATTTTAGTTATTTATTTACTTTCGCTGGAATTAATCAGCTATGTGTTACGTAAATACGCTTCTAATAAACCCGGTCCCATGTCAATATCATCTTTGATTCTCGAGATAATCCTGGCGAAAAATAATTCGGAACGCACATACATACGCACATACGTACATACACACAAACAGCCATCTCTATAATAACGTTGGATTTGGGTTCTTGTGCCCTTGAAACGTGGAGATATGTCAAAATCCGCGATTCACAAAATCGGCGCCATTACAACAACTTCCACTGGGTAGTTAAAAATGCATAATATTTTTTCGAAACAATGTAAAAGCTATATAATAAAAAACTGTGAACTGTGATTTTTTTGTTGTCTGTGTGTTTTGTGATTTCAACTACCGACTACTAAAAGCTAGGATCAGTTCCATTATTGCCGGTGTGATAGTTTCTTTGGTATTTCTTAAAACAAAATAGTGCAAAATTTAAAATATAATAATGCAAAGCCTCTGACGTTAAGTTTCCTACCATAGTCTAAATCTAATATATCTGAATTCTAGATAATAAAAAAGATGTGCCACCTGTGGGCGCACTTGTTCACTACTAAATGCGGACAACGCAAATCAGCTAAACGTTCATCACTTGCTAAGGTCTGACAAATATCCAACTGTCATGAGAAACTTGTTAAAAAATTTGTTGTTCGGAATCGTCATAAAGCAATAGGTCCGCCTTTTTTTCGTAACAAAAAATATTGTTTTCGCACCCACAAATGGTTGGACAAGCTGGGGCTTAGGCCCTGTATGGGCCGTTAATGTCTAGTATGTATCTTTTACCATCATTTTACCAGGTGAAATTGAGTGCCATTTCGGGGAAATGGGAGAAGTGAATCTGGGTTGGTTCTTCAATTGAGTAGGTATCTGCACTGTTGCGAATTTGGAGACCCACTAGTGGTTGATGCTTTTCGTGCGGAACTTTCAAATTGTTAATTGTTGCTAGAGGTTATTCGTTGAAAGTATTTCGGTATTACCAACAAAATTTAATAACAGGAGTAGGTCCCTTTAATTCTGCTTATAACCTCGCCGTCAAGGAAGCGGATAAGTAGAGGTAACATTTTATGTGGCTTTCTGTTGATTCAAGCTTTTAAAATATTCAAAAGTTGACGAATTTTATTTCTTAACCATTTTACACCCTTATATTAATTTCGACTCGTGGTTTGTACCATACATTAATATTGCCCGTAGACCCTGTTACACTTTAAAATCGCGAGCAAAATTTAATTCCCGGTCGCTCAGCTAGGGGTGGGTTCGATCACCTAGCGCTCGCTGCTATCTTTAGCTAAGAAGAAAATGACGTGAAAGGTACTTACGGTTTTACTGTCGTCGAGTAAAATATTTTTCCCCGAGGGCAATAAGCAGAAATGGGCGCCACACAATTTTTTTTTGTTGATTGGACAATTGGAAAATTGTGAAACCGTGCTAAACTAAAAAAAGAAAAAAAATCAGAAAATTTCGACCAATGGAAACCGCTTCCAGCAAGCTGAAAACAAATAAAAAGACGAACCGTTTTTTTTCCACTACGTTATAAACGCCCCGGTGGAGCACGGCAAATTTTATTAACCGCTATTTAGGTGGCAGTTATACAAAAAGAAGAAACGAAAGCCGTTTTTGAAATGGTGCAAGACCGCAATATCCCGAAAGTTGGAAATATTCCCGAAAGAAAAAAATGGTCGCGTGTACCGTCGATTCTCGGGATTTTGAAGAAGCCCGATCCGACCGAAATTTATATGGTGTCCACAAAATTCTCTAACTAACCTCACATAAAAATCACTCTACTTATCTGTTTCTTTTTGTTTCCTCTTCTCTTCCTGAACTCCTGTAACTCCCAACCAATCCTTTGGATATTAGTCCCGCCTGTACAATTCCTCTTCCCGATGCGATCCTTCTTTATGCTACGTCTTTTCCTCTATATGCCCTTCTCGATTTTTCCTTTTTGTTCCCATTTTTTTTTCGTTTTTTTTCCTTTTACTGTCGCAAAAATTTTAAACCTCACTAGGAACGTCTTTTAATATTGCTGGTCAACCAAGAAGTACTTGCCAAATCTTTTGTCCAGGCCATCGTCCGCTGTCTCCACTCATACCTTCATACAAACTTGGGGAAGCAGAGCCAACGACAGTTCTCACTGGACAATTCAGCTGTATCGCTGAGATTGTCAACTGTTTCATACTTCCCCATGACCACGCATACTTGGGCAGTGGAATCAACGGCTCCCACTCGGTAATTCAGCTGTCGCTCTGAGATTATCAACCGTTGTTCCTTCCGCACTCCAATCCGCACATTTAGCTGGACCTTGCCGTTTTCGCTACACTATGTAATATTTTACATAAGTGCGCTGACTTGGTCCCGTTAATGCTCTCACGCACTCAGACTTTAAAATTCGCCACTGTTGGAAGCCTTCAGTGACAAACGAATTCGCCGGCCGACCCTGGACAATGTAAACTTTGACAATTCGCGATTATAAACAAAAAGAATCTTTCGAGGAGAGCATTAAAGTAGTTATTCTGAAAAATGCCCAAAGTGCCTTATTTAAGTAACTTTTAAAGTTTTTTTTTTTCATGTTCCCTCCCTTTTGTACTCCCAAAGAAGGGCACATCTGGATGGGTAGGATAATAAAATCCCTAGGACCAGGCACCAATGCACTAGTTGGAAGGACAATCGCCCAGGAAGTCTGTGAGTGAAACTAATCTTATTAAAAGTAAAATAAACGTGCATTAGAATCTAGCTATCTCGGTCGATTCGCGCGCAGGTTTGGGAAAATGGGGGAGGTGCTATTCTTGCACCAGATCGTACAAGTAGTTTTTTTGTTTCATTGTTGTTGTGCCCGAGCCCTTTGCATCTGTCCCCTGACACTCGTTAACCGCAAAGTTTTCTGTGGTAGTTGCGCTCGTTTGTTTGGCCACTTTCCTTTTCGTCATATCATGGCTTCTAGTTGTTGATATTGTTTGTCTAATTGTAGTGTGGTTGACGTAGTGATGTGTTATTATTGTTTGACGAAGTGTTCTCCGGTGCGCCGTGTAATCGACGTAGTGGTTTGGGGTGTGTGTACATGACCGTCCGCCCGCATTCCCCAGGTGCTCCTACGTTGCTCCATCGACGGGGTTGGATCAAAGGGGAGCGTCATCCCTTCCCCCATCGATCGTGACACCCTACCGTGGCTTTGGTAGTTCGGGCAATTGTTATCAGGAGGGGCCGTCCGCTCGCCCTCCCCAATTGCATCACAGCCCATTTGCTTGTGATAGAAGCAGTTGATTTGCCGTCTGCTTCGTATTCAGACCGTCTGTTCGGGATTGTGGTAGTGGATGTTAACCCACCTCCGCCGTTGCAGACAGTCCGTCTGTTTGGAGTGTGTTTGAATGTCGTACACTACTCCGTCGTTGCAGACCGTCCGTCTGTTGGGATATTCCCCCTCGTTGAGTTGTCCTGAACCATTGACCGTCCGTTGGTTCGTGGGGAGCCTTCTGCGCCGCGCGTTAGCCCTTGCCTGAGTGGTTCTTCCGCTTTGGACCGCCCGTCCATGCCCGAGTGTACCTGTGGGGGTTTTGTCCTCAGGCTCGAGAGAAGTGGGCCAATGGCTGATGGTACCACGGCTGCCCCTTCACTTCTATAGATCCCACGTACGCCACCCAATGTGAAGAGGGAATTGGTAGGGTGGGTAAAGGGACGAAGAGTGGACCTTGTTGCGGGAAATTATACCGCAACAACCCCTAAAAGTTACTATATTCGTGATCAGCATCGATAGTTATGTCGATCTAGCCAAGTTCGTCTAAAAATTAGGCCATAAAACTCAACATTTGAAACATAATACTCTCTAGGAGCCCGAAATAATCAAGTGTACGAATTTCTAAAATCCGCCCACTACACGCCCAATTTCTTTTTTTTTAAAAACCTTATTGAAGAAATCATAAAAGTTTGAAGTTTCAGAGGCGTTTATTTACCAAAGCTTTGTTGTCTATGAAAAAATCCTTTAAAAAAAACCAACAAAACAATTATGTATAACAAAATATGTATACCATATCCTTCTTAGCAATTTACCCATACTTTTTTTAAAATTAGCGTCCGCTTAAGGGGTTTCTTTTTCTGTAATTGATACAGTACCTTTATAATATGTATGTTGAAAGCGCATGCTTTTTTCCAATTCTGCACCTACAAATGCAATGCCATTTTTGAAGTTTTTAATTGCCCACTATTAGGTGCCAGAACTAGGAAGAAGTAGAACGATGTGAAAGACTGGTTTGTGCATTGGGAAGATTTTTTTCTCACGGGTGGCGTCTAAATAACTAAGGAAGCATTTACGTTGAAGTTTTGTATTCAAGTTAAATCCGCAGAATTTTATATATACACACAATAATGGTCGTGTACATATGAACAAGTACGCTAAACTGCGGATAATTGCCTCATGGACATGGATGAGATTATAAACGCGCAAACTTCCGATCAGCAAGTGAAGACCACTACACTGTTGCATACTTAGATTTTCCCCGCGCCCACTTTATGGGAGATAGAAATAGAGTATCCAACATCGTATTTATTATCGGATTTATAAAATTTGTACTAAACAAATGCTTAGCGCAACTTTTTAATTTTTCATTGCGTGTTGATGTTTTTTAGTGGCTCGTGTCTGATATACCAGTCGATCCTGTACAGGGTGTTCTGTGAGATAAACAAGTAATTGCATCCTTGACGCAACAGTGGGGATGAAGATACAGTAGGCTCCCGTTAGCGAGAACACCGGTTAGTGTGAACACCGGATAACGTGAACAGATTTTTCTTTTGCTTGACATCTCCAAAACGTGAACAAATCATGAACACTCTAAAACGTGAACAACAATTTTTGCTTCAGGTTAACAGTAAACTGTTTGGCAAGTGTATTTAAGCTTGAAATTCCTTATTCTTAGTGCCTACAATACTTTGTCTTGTACAGTTTCCGGTTTTTTGCACGTGAGTTCGTGTCAGTTTGTTTCTCGTTGTTCCTTGCAATAATTGTTTTTGATTGATCTGCTCGATTTTCGCGATTTTCTTTGTTTTTTGTCATCATAAGTTTTATACGCGTTACAGTTTTGGTTTTATAGTTCTTGGCTTAAACATGTCCTCAAAGAAACCAAAGTTTTTGTCACTTAAGGACAAATGCGCGATAATTGAGCAATTCCGTAGTGGCTCCAATGTAACAAGTTTGGGAAAAAATACTACGTTGCAAAGCCTACTATTTGTGCCGGTAACAAAAAGAGTCAACACATTTTAAAGTGTGTAAACAACACATTTTCGGGGCCAGGAGCTGAAGGTGAGCTGATTAGCCAAAATGACATTAGTGTCTTAAGGCGCCTTAGGGAAAAAGCAGTGAGAGTGCTTTAGGAGAAGAAGAAGATGCACAAATAAATGACGGATTTTTTCCATTTTTCGTATCGGTAATGCCCGTGCTCAGTCAATATTTAATGTTACTTTTTCTGCCATAAACTTTTATTTTATATGTTCCTATGCAATAACTTTTTGTTTAAAATTAAATAAATGAACGGAATGTAATAGTAAAAGCGCATTATTTTTAATTTGTTAAACATAAGACGTTTTAAAATGAAAATGAATCTACAGTGGGATTGCAATATTCTTTTATTAAAGTTTGACCTTCGCAAACGTGAACTCTCGCGCAATCGTGAACTCCCTTGGTTTTTAATTGTTCACGTTATCGAGAGTCTACTGTATGTATATTAAAATGAATGAATAAATGTGGAAGGTTTATGTTCTTATTGTCCTACATCATAACATCGTCGTAAAAAAATGTTAAGAAGAACAAGAATATTTCTACAAAACAGTTTTGATATTAGCGCATTACACATTTTTGTGTTTGCGAGTTGAATAATTTGCCTAAATTTCGGACAAACCCATAACAGGGCGTTTTTCCATTTCGTCTTCCGCCGACTTGCGTAGATGACCAATTCAATTGAATTTATTACAGTACGAAGTGCTACCAAGCAAATGTCAAAAATCTTTTCAGTATTTACTACTACCCAGCGGCATGTCAGAACGTTTTTATTTTAAGCACATTTATTTCTAATAAGAGAATGGAAAATAACTTCAAGAAAATTTCCTTGGCGTGTTCATTTTGAAATTCCATTAACCAACAAATACCCCAATCAACAATTAACGCGACAAATTACCATCAGACTAACAGGACAATAGCCTTGCATAGCCAGGTCTTATTAACTACACCCAGCACGAAACCATGAAAAGATGAATTGCATGACAATAATCAAAGCAGTTCATTAACCTTTCATAATCCCAATGGAAATATTGACCTTTCTCTAGGTTAATCTAATATCTAGGTATTTTGAGGTGGAGTTTTGAGTTTGTTTTTTATTATAACAGAATGTGTGTCACGTCACCATTACTCAGATTCATATCAAGTCTATTCATGCAAGCGTCAAAGCTGTAAATGATTTCATTTTGTGTGACCTGACGTTGGTAATATATTAATTTAATTTCAGGACCTTTATGCTTAAACGATGGATTTGTTTGCTTGACGTAAATTATAAAACGAGCAAAGCGATATACGTAAAGACATTACCGACACCCGTGGTGTTTGTGTGTGTTTTTTTTTTTTTTTGCTTGAACATTTCAGATTGTTGTCATAGGTTGGGGTATGGTGAAATTGTCGTGTGAATTTGAATGGGGAAGACCTGGAAATAAACGACCAATGATATGTCAAATGCATAGGGACATTTTCGCACTAGGAATCGATCATTTTGAATACAAATCAGGTACTTTCTTTGACTATTCGATTGCTTGTGGAGAAAAGAAATCTTACAAATTGCTATAAAAACCCAAACCCTGATGATGATGAATGAAGCATTTAAGCGATTAATCACTGGATAAATTCTGAAAAATACGAATGTCCTGACAACGCAGTCAAATCGTTATCTAATCAAAGTTGGTTCCTCTCCCCCCTTTCTCTTCATTAATCTGTGTTGCATTATTGGCCTTATTTAATTGTACAAGCAGTTTGCCAGTCGGGTACCTATTTTACCTATACTCTTGCAGTCAACTCAATGTTTTAGCATTGTTTTTTGTTTTACTTTTTTTCTGAAGAAAGACGAACCTATTACAAGCGCCCAGTGATGCTTTCAGATAAGTGTTGCTTCTGGTCTTAAACGGTTGTTAATTGTATTCGTCTGGAAAAATTTCAGTAGGGAGCAAATTGAGGTATATAAAGAAAGTTTCTGGGTACACAGATGTCCTGGCAGGCGACAAGTGCACCATCATCATTGGTTAACATTAGAGAAAAAGTTATACATAACTAGGAATTATTTCTTTCTTCAAAACATCTTCCATGGAAGTATTTATAGAATAGACAAAGGTCAGCGACAAGCCTTCAATGAGCCACATCAAGATAACCGGTTATATGTCATCCTTTTGCGGATTTGTAATCCAAAAATATGCAAGCTTTGCTTAAGAATTAATGAAAGTTGATAAGAAACCCCCTGCCGATTTAAACCAAAATCGATATTTATTAAAACGGCCATTGTTCAACTCTTAGAGAAAGTGTCCCATTGTTAGGGACGAAACACAATCCAAATATCCACCACAATACGAAGATCCACAAATTCTTAGCAATTGGTCTTACCAGTAAAGCCACAACCACATAACAGAACAACAACAGCAACGTTTGATTAGTTTCGTCTGGAAGCCACAAACTCAAAATTGCACCAATTATATTCGTCTGAATGGGAGGCACTCTAGCCAAACGACACCATACAGCAGTACAGTAACTAGTTTGTGTTTTTGCAATCCGCAATCTTAAGGATGGTTTGTGTTGTTTTTTTTTTTTTTTAATTCTTCTATCTTTCCCTGGTAAGCATGATTACAATTATGGACACTGTGTGTCTGGGATGTTTATGTGAATTAATTCACAGTGGAACAATTCCTTAGATGGAGGCTAAAGGAGTTCGATTGCTGGTGTCACCCTACCACCAACTACCACTCGTATCGTAGCCGAAACAAAGAATGATCCAAATCTATGGTCATCTTAATGCGCTGTATTTAATTCGGGAACAAGTAATTACCTCTGGGACATATGGGCAAAGGCTAGCTGGTCTTTGTCAGCAGCCGATCATTATTTTCCCAATGAGCGCTGTTGACAACATGGGGGTTTAGTGAAAGGGATGACCGGCTGTCATAACAATTTTGGAAATTAATTGCACAGCCGTTCGCGTTGAAAAGGTCAAAAGCTTTGAAGAGGTGTTGAGTGCTAGAGCCACGGCTGGGCAGTGTCTTACAAAAATTAAAATATGACATTCCATTGTGCGTGATATCGCGAAATATCTTCCTGCAGAGCTGGATAAAAATAGAGGTTTAATTGTTTTTTAATGGCCTTGTGATGCGATCAAGTGGCCGTTATCTACACAGAGAAGACTTTATGACTGAACGGATGAATTGAAAGGGGTTGAAGGTAATGAGAGGCCAATACGAAATGTATTCGTTAAGAAATGGCACCACCATACCACCTTGTGGCGCGAGTGGAATGTTGATTTTTTTATTATGATAATTTCTGAGATTTTGAAGAGAACTGCAATGAAAGTGGGATTGAAATAAAGCGTGCGCTTCGAGCACTTTGGTTAATGAAAATTTTATTTTTGAACAATATATCCTTGTGACATGTTTCGTTGTGCTGAATCGGATCAAGACTTTGATTTGGAAAAAGGCTAGAGAACAATTTTAGATAGATAGATATTTTATTTCGTTTATAATTTACAATTTGTTATAGCACAATTTACACAATTTAAATACAGAGATATGACAACTTTATGTCTTTCTACTGGAAAAAGTTTGCAAGTGGCAAAAATTAACTTAAATTAGAAAAATTTTTATTTTTAAGGAAAAACAACGACTAAAAACCTCAAATTAAGGAGACAAAAAAAGATAATAATAAATAAAAAATACATGAATGCATAAATAAATAAATAAAATATACATGAATGTACATATAAATAAATAAATAAATAAGTAAATAAATAAATGAATTGTTTAATAGGTAAATAAATAAACATATCAATAAATAAATAAAAATGTGAACAAATGAATAAATAAGAAAATAAACAAATAAACATAAATGAATTGACAAAGGAGATACATTTGAGTAAATAAATAAATAATATCAAATTGCCAAACAATATATTAATGTAATATAGAGATAAATAGATAACATACGAATAAATTAACATAAAGTTGAATATTGCGTTAGTTAATATCAGTGAGGTAGGTGGTATTCAATATTTAATTGATTAAAAAGAGGATTGTCAGGGATATCACATCTGATCTTAAATGATTCTATTAGTTTGCGTATTCTGAAGGAGATCATTTCAACATTTGCTGTTGCATGTAGATATTGTAGATAAAGCATAGAGTGATGCCATGGGAGGTTAAGCATCATTTTTAATAATTTGTTTTGTGCGATTTGCAACTTTTTAATATGACATTCAGAACAATTTTTATTGGCACTTTTGCAACACAGTTTCCACTAGCCACTTCTCGAAATCTCATCGAGCGTCTTCAACTAAAAAGATATCATAACCCTTTACAATTTTTATCTTAAGAGCTATTTCGTGTCAAAGGGCATACTTCCTTTTAGCTATTTAACTCCAACTATTATCTTCTTGCTTTTGTCCCTAAAGAAAACTGAAATATTCCATGCAAAACACACACTAGAAGATGAAAGCCTCCTTTCTACTCAATTGCTTATGAATTCACAATGGAGGAGCGTACCCCACAGTTTAAGTTCAACGGCTTCTCAATGGTAGGCTCATTCAATCCCATTCATGCTGAACCAACTCAAATTTGTGAAGAAAACCAGCAGTTATTTTTTTTAATTTTTATGAGCAATTAAAATTCTTTTTTTTCCAAAAGATTTATATTCAGTTCTTCATATTATCTGCGACAGCCCACTTGGTTTCATTTTCTAGAACGCCGTTATCACACCCCCGCACCACAATGTGCAAATACCTTTTCAAGGATCCAGCAACGTTAGATACTCGCATTTTTTTAACTGCAATTTGACACAGCAAACAACATTTTCTGCATCGGAAAATAGTTTGGTAAACATTTGCGGCACACAATTATCCAGAGTCCTCGTCCTAGTTTTTTACTCATCGTTATCATCCTTCCTGGCCCCCATTTACTCCTTGTTAATTACTTTTCGCTAATTTCATTGCATTTTCAGTCATTCCGCTCATTGCATCTGATCCAAACCGGACCGATTGGTAGAAACGCCAGCTATCATCAAACGGATGTGAGTTTCCATCAAATTAATTGCAAAATGGATTCCTGCGTCATAGAACTATGCTGCTGCACCGCACTCATTATCGTGTCCACTCTTCAGTCATGCACACAAATATACAAACAGCCAGACACACTAAAGTGTCTTCCAAGGACGACGACTACGATGGCTATGGGGGCCGGGGTTGGCGAAAGTATTTGTGCCACAAAGTTTATGAAAAGAGTGCTCGGATGTTACTACAGTGGAAAACTTTCTCAATGGTTTTGTTTGTCAATGAATGGTTGTGATGGTGTACTTTGCAGTAAACTTCGTGAGTGATCCTTTTTTTTCTGTCAGGAGCGAAAGATGAGTTGAAATGGTGTATACCGATGGACTTTGAGGTGAATTGAAGCTGTGCGTTATGTTGGAAAAGGATTTATTAGATATGCGAATGAGAAAAGTCTACACAATGGCTTGTTTAAGTAATTCTCTTCGAAAAGTTCATTTTAGATTTAAGGGATTAGCTTCATAAGTTTAAAGAATTGACCAACTTTCAAAGGGGATTAAAGTTCAAGTATTGAAAAGCGTTGTTAATCGCAATTTATTTTCTTAACGAAGCTGCATTAAGCACCCTTTGTTTGTGTTTGGCAAAATAACTCGCCAGTAAATGATAAGCGTATAGACTATAGACAACTTGGGGACTAAATAAATAATTATTAATTTCGTTTTAATGTACAAATGCTTACAACCGCATAGTTTATGATTCATTGTGGCCGAGTCAATGTTAAGCTTTTTGGACTGCATCTACATCTTGATACAGCTAATAGGTTTCACAACACTTTGTTTTCCGGGCTAGAAGTTTTGAACCCATTCGTTTTGACAAGAACAACAAGCACTGTAATTATTTTTCGAATCTATTTCTCACTGAAATATATGAACTTCGTAACTACCTCAAAGTGAAGTTTGTTCTAGTCTCTGGACGGATGAACATTTGTCTATTGACAGCTTCTACTTTAATGGTAGTTTCTATTTTACTTGTAATTTAATTTAAAAATAATATTAAAAATAGCGATAAACTAGCTTAATAAATATAAATCAATCAATCAATCAATCAATACCAATAAATTTCACCTGCTCTTCATTGTCCGTTGAACCTTAACAATGTCACGTTGGGATCATCTGTTTCGACCCGTATTGATACTTGTCCTGCATATTATTGGCTCCACGCAAATATAGAAGAATTCACCTCCTTATCGAAATCTTGTGCAATTTTGAAAAAGTTTGGAAAACTACTTCCAAATTGCAGGTTGCACCGTGTGTTTTCCAGCATCACGAAAAACAGCTGGCTAAGTTGTTCCGGAATTTCAAATTTGGCAATCGCCATGAATAGCTCCTGACGAAAAATGTCATCATCTGCGACTTTAAAGCCGATACAAAATTCCATCGCTTTTCCCTGGCGAGGCGGTTATAAGGGGTCTGAAATGTGTTTTTTCAAATCTAAAAGTCATGCCTGCATTGAGTCACAATTGAGTGTTCCGAAAGATACATCAGCCATAGAGGAAGGAATTGTTCAAAACGATTTTATCTACATACGTTGCGAAGAATGAGACTTTCATTTGCAATGTATTTTCCATATAACGTTTTTTTAATAGTAGGCATGTCAGTGGGTGTCCGACGAAAGGACGGACCTAGTTAGATCGACATTGCTGTCGATGTTCACGAATTTAGTAACTTCTAGGTGTCTACGGGCAATATTAAGGTATGTTACAAACTTTGAGTCAAAATTAATGTATGTAAGGGTATAGAATAGGGTATGAAAACAGTCTCGGAAAAGGAGATGCCGTCCATCTATACTCCATAGGTTCTAGAATGAACATCGATAAAGACGCATAGATATATTCTTATGAAGAAAAGATATCTTCTGCGAAACGTTTTAAATAAGTGGCGACTGCATTGTTTTTCAGGAAGGAATACCTGCCATACGGGAGCGAAATTCTGCTTTGCAAAATTCTGACTTTTAACACAAAAATTCTGCTTTTCAAAATTCTGTTTTTTTCTGTTCTGTCTTTCAAAATTCTGTTTTTTTAAAATTCTGACAGGCAATATTTTAAACAAATAAATTCTGCTAATTCTGTTTTTTTTTCGAATTTACGAATTTAAAGAAAACAAATATTTTTCAACTTTGTCAACAAACTACAATATATTTCTTTTAAAGAAGGAACACAGGTGGGTACCAGGAACACACAAAAAAAAACAGCCAAAAATAACAAATTTTTTCATAATTGAAATCACAAAAAAAAAAGAAACAACAGCATTAAGAAACTAAACAAAGCACACGTTACGTCACTCACAAAGGTATACTAACAGAATATTTGTCTAAACCAAGAGAACAATCTTAAAACCAATAAAAAACTACTTTTATCTCTTCTTCTATAACAAGTGAGTGGTGGAATGTTTTATAAAATTCTGCAAATAATAAAAAAAGTTTTGGAAAATGTTTAAAAGCGCGTTCTGGAAAAGCTGAATTTTGTAAAGCAGAATTTTGAAAGCAGAATTTTGAAAAAAGAATTTTGACCTCGCCAGAATTTCGACCCCAACCCCTGCCATACCCCAAGCCGCTAAGTTAGTTTAAAAATCAGCGTACACTCTGACAGGACATATAGTAATTCCGGGTAATTAAGAAACGGGCACGCTTGCAAAATATGGATCAAAAACTTAGGCATCTTTGGCCTCAGTTCCATAAGAATTCCAGAAGAGCAAACAGCAGTGCATTAGTGTCACTAAGGCGTTTGATGCAAGGTTCCTAGTAATCCACACCATGGATCTTTTTTTTATTTTTCTGTAATTGATGCAGTACCCTTATAATGTTGCCACAGTGCAGGCGTTTTTTTGTTGCTGCAAGCAGCACCCAGCAAATGAATGATTCATTGCCTGTTTTTGGGTGCTGCTTACTATTTGAAGGAAAGAAGCTTTTTGGTGCGATAGGGTTTTTTTCTTCACAGGTGGCGCCTTAGGGAGATTTGAATTGTTGTGTGTATTCAATTTTACAAAGCATGGCTCTGGCCGGGATTCGAACAGACGACCTGTCAATCACTTTGTGAATACACTACCGTCGCACCTGGTAGGCTCATAGAGCAATGACAGCTGGCATACATTTATCTACCTACGTACCAACTCACTAATTGTTCAAGGGAAATATTTATTCATGCAAATATGTCTGTAGATACTTTAAACACGATTTTTTCTTGATCATCGATCAGCTTTCCTTTCACTTTGATCTTCTACTGTCATTCCCTTCATTTTATTAAAACCAAAGAACATATAGCTTTTATCTAGATATTTATAAAAAAATCAATGTAGGTACCTATTTTTGTGTCTATGCTATTGACCGAATGCGGTTAAAAAAATTCGTCAATCTTCGCAATTGGCCCGAGAGTATTTCTGTTAGGTTTGGTCAAAATCGGTGCGGCGGTTTAACCACTAATGCATTTTTTTCTCTATGAACCTCATCGTCCGATTGAGTTGAAACTTTGTACAGCAGTTTTTGATATTTGCCCATAAGTTTCTGACGTAGTACCATTAACATGAGCTATAACATGCGGGGAAAAGGGTGAAATCCCTTCAAGCCGTGAAGCGAGCACTGTTTGAATTGAAAATGTTTACGAACATAGGCGCCTGCAAGGCAATTAGCAACTTACCCTAGCGGGCAGGCGCTGCTGAAATATTGTATTTCAGATTTAAATAATTATCCCATTTATGTCAAAATAAATAAAACCTAAGGCCTAAAACCTAGCTTCTCCAACCATTTGCTTGTGCAAAGTGGACAGTAATAAAATTTTAAGCCGAATCCGAACGGCAAATTTGAAAAGCTTCTCATGACAATTGATACTCTTGGATCCTTGTCCGACGTTCGCAATGATATTTATGTCAAAGCATCAACAAATACTTTTCTTAATTTCTTTTTCGTTCTGAAATTTGCATGGTACCATGCATCGCTATACGTTTTTCTCCATCTCAAACAATAATTTATGGGTAAAAATAATCCGCAAATACTATTTATAGGTACACATATTCCGTCCTCCATCCAACCGATTCCGTTTTGCATACATGCAAAACTTGCAGATCACTTTTGAATAAAAGCCACAATTTATCATTTAAATCACCGCATATGGTTCCATCAGCAATTGCAATTTTCAATATTTGTTTTAAATGTAATCAATTGTACTGCGCAAAAGTAAAATGCATTTGCAATCAATAATTCGAAGATAAATTGGTTTTAAAGTGCACCGCCTGATATTATCATTTCTTGTTTACAAATGCGGAAAATATGGGCGAACAAATATCCTTTCACTATTTGACCTTAACGTCTGTGTATATTATTTATAAGTGATAAGCTAAATCCTTATTCACGAAACATATTTGACGGCGATTCGAGTCATTGAATTTTTGTAATTAATCATCATCAATTCACATTCATTGTGGGGCATAGATTGATGGGAAAGCTGAAGTTGTTTATTTTTCCTATTTTGTGTTACTCTTAGATATAGAATTTGTCCTTCTCTCAGCTTAATTCCCTGTGACAGTAACAATAACAAGCCCAAAAGAGAGATAATTTCTAATTTCACACAACTAATTCCCAGTGGGAAGAAATAAAAAAAACAATATTTATTTTTTAATTAGTTATTATTATTTATTTTATTATTATTACTTATTTTATTATTATTATTTATTTTATTATTATTATTATTATGATTACGATTGTTATTATCCGTAATAGAAGCTCTGGTAGAAGACGGCACCCTCCCTGCCTCGTCGTCCTCTTCCATCTCCTCTGCCTCTTCCTCCTCCTCCTTTTCCTCTTCTTCCTCCTCTTCCTCTGCCTCTGCCTCCACCTCTACCAGACTGCTGACCTTGAAACGTGGAGATACGAGTATGTCAAAATCCGCGATTCACAAAATCGGCCCAATTACAACAACTTCCACTGGGAAGTTAAAAAGATAAAAAAAAATCATTTAAACACTGAATCAATAAGTGAAACTGTCAACTTATATCCGAAATAACTATTGCAGGATATTATACTGGTTGCACGTATGTCGGAAGTGAATGAAAGCCTGAATCATATCTGTTAAATTTTTGTACAGAAGAACTATTCTCTTTAATTGCTACTACTATTCTTGCATTAACAGTCTACTCAGGGCCTTAAGCCTAGCGGTGCCAGACATTCGCGTCTCCGAAGTTATATTATGGCACCTACACTTATATGCTGATACCGATTGGCAGGCGCCCTTGGATGTCCGACTGTCCTATGTGTCCGACTTTCCTATGTGCTGAGGTAATTATTTCAGAAGTCCTTGAAACATAAAAAGCTCTCCCACAAAACACCTTTGCAATCTTTATCCGTCATTTCCGATTGGTGAACTTATTTATCACCTTTGCTTACCTCTTTTATAGACAACATACCATTTATCGTTATTTTTAAATGTTTTTTAAATGCAAACAATGCAGTATAAAGTTTCTCATAAACACCTTTACAATCCTATAAAACTTTACAGTGCTGGGAATATAAAATCAGAACTTTATACTCTCTTAAACAGTCTTTTTGGTGGACTTTCTATTATGCATTTTATTGACAGAAACAATAAGGGAATCGGAATAGAAATACCACCCGCGGCTTAGGTAGGACTATCGTCACGAGCGAGAGGATTTAAATACCCCGAAATGTAATAGAGAAAACGTTCCACATACGCCCGAGGCTGCTGCTGGTCCCAGCCTCAGAAATCTACGTGTACCCTTTAGCGTTTTATCATCAACACGATAGAAGGCCAAATTGCAATTGCTTAAGAGATAATAAAAACAAAAATATGACGGCAAGGGAAAACAGAAGAATGCTTTCAGATTCTTCAAGCGGTAAATATTGATAGGAGACTTTGATTTCTCCGCCTCCACTCTGTGGACTAAGTCCTTCTTTCTTTATTGTGTGACGTGTAAATTGAAAAACGGTATTTGAAAATATGGGTCAGCGATTCGATACATCTGTGTGTTCTCATTCCACGACTGTCTTCTTATCTTAATTCTGTTTTAATTAAATGATTGTTTCTAAAAGATAATAATCATTGTTCTCTATTTCTTCTTCCTTCTTGTACATCGAGATTATGATCTGAATTAAGCTGCAATTCACTGCATCCCTACTGGTCCATGCATCATTCTCTAACTGTAATTGTTTCCATGTAAAATCAGGCATTCGTACTCATTACTCAATGTAAGCTTACTTTCAAGTCCTTTTGTTTCAACTTTAATTTCATTCCTGACGCATAATTGGTATAAGGATTCGCTCACATTGTAAAAAAAAAGTACATACACGAGTTTCATACATCTGTCTTGAATTATCTGCAATTCAAGGAAAATAATTTATGATGAGCATTTTTTATGGTGTGTTGAAATTCACATAAACTAGAGCCATGAAGCTATTTTGCTTGCGTTGCGTTGCCATCAGATCTATTCAGGCATGTGGTTGGTGTATGACTGAGTTATGTGCTTCATAATGATAATAAATAAAATTCTTTATAAGCTACCGGACGATGAGTTTAGTAGAGCTTTGGGTGCAACTTAAGGTATGGAAAATAGATAATGGGAGACTTTTAAAAAAAATTTTGTGACGAATGTTTAGGGTGAGGTTTGGCATCAACGACGGTAGAAAATGTTTGAGAAAAAGACTGGGATGAATTGAATTGATTTGGATAGGTATGTTTCAGTCTTAAATATAACTTGGCAGTAAACGAAGAACAGGACTTAGATTTAGTTTGGGCATACGAATCTGTAAGCTTAACTTGATTCAAATACATCGAGAATAGTATCTACATTTTGTTTTCGTAAAACACTTGTGTCGCTAAACTGCACCGCATGGCATGATGTTCCAGATAGAATTAACAAAATGCCCACTTTACGTGTATCTACAATAGAGCATTGTTCATT
Source organism: Portevinia maculata (assembly GCA_949715645.1). Classification (NCBI taxonomy): domain Eukaryota; kingdom Metazoa; phylum Arthropoda; class Insecta; order Diptera; family Syrphidae; genus Portevinia; species Portevinia maculata. The sequence goes on along the minus strand of OX454528.1, from coordinate 3,149,538 downwards.
CGATTGACTTACACAATACCAAACATTGCAACCAATCGATACAATCGACAAATGTTGCTCCGATAGGTAATCGATAACCGCAATCGGGGCCTTTATTTCGTTTTTGCAAAAAAATGGTCTTAGGGAATTTTCATTGAACGACGAACGACGATATATGTAGTCCTTGGAAAAAGGAAAATGTTTTAACGAAATTTGTAGGCATTGCCCTTCTTAGCAATATTTTCTGCCTGCCCACTTTTTTTGGGAGTTTTTGATCAAAGTATTATTTTTATATACAGTACCTAAGAGCGCCCTATTTGTTAAATCGGCAAAGAGTTATTCGATGGGCCCGTTTTCGAACAGCTTTATTACAGTGGGCCCTATAGGTACACAAAATGCCTTTCTAAAAACGAGAAAACGTACCAAAAGGCGGACTGGCGAAACGCAAACAGTAGGGATATAGTTTTTATTTGTTTGAGGAGCATACAGCTACTGAGAGGAAAAACTGATGGAACAAAGTCAAAATAGAAACGCCAGGACAAATACAGGGGAAGGAAAATTACTAAATATTCGTAGAGTTATGACAGTAGGATTACATGCATAACAAAGATTAATATGAGCATAGTCACGGGCCACTGAAATTGCATAGACCATTAATAGTTTTCGATTTTTCAATAGAAATGTTATTTACTTATCGAAACACCGTGGCACTTCGCTGAAACTTAAGCTCTAGTCATTAGACGACCGCTATATAAGCAGGTATTAAAAAAATATCAGGCATTTACCGGAGCCTTAAGCCTAGCTTTGCCCTTCTCCTTTATTGGAGAAGTTGGGCTATTTTTCTGCAGGGGACATTTTCTAAACAATTGACTTAAGGCAAAAGTTACAAGGAAATACGATCATTGCTTAAAGCCAGAAAGCTTTTCTTTTGTTTTATTTCTCAATCAAGTTTTTTCTACCAATGGTTTTGAATCCGACGCAGTTTTGTTGCTCCGCTTAGGGTATGCCCAGGTACCTGCTTCTTCGTTTTATTAGTTTTTTTCTTCAAAATTTTAGTTTGAAAGAATTGTTTTCAAAAACTATTCATAGAAATTTTTAATTTAAAATAAAATAATAAAAGAACAGATTTCTGGCTGGTGGGGCAGAGAAATGACTTTAGATTTTGCTGGGAGGTATTTTGATCTGGGACCGGGTTCAAGCGTACCAACCCCTGAGTTTTTGGACCCAACAGTTAGACAGTTACTCCCGTCTTCGCGCAGTTTTGAGGCATCGTGTCAATTTATTGGAAAACGTGATCAAGGTATTATTTACTACTTACTTAGCGGGCTCCAGACCCGTTAAGAGTATCTGCCTGAGACACTGCAGCCTTCCATCCTCTGTTGTCCAGACCAATCGCTTTGGCATCCGCGATGGCTTGGTCTTTGAAACGGAGGTTCGTTATTCCTTGCCTTCTCGAACCTGCGTGCTGGGAGTCGAAGATCCTCTTGGCTAGAGCATTATTGCCCATGCCCATTCGCTCGATTTGCCCGAGCCAATGTAGTTGACGTGATTTCGCTTTTTGGACTTCCACATTTTGGCACAGCTCATAGAGTTCACGGTTATATCTTCTCCTCCATTCGCCCTGCTCGCACACAGGACCAAATATACGACGCAGTAGTTTTCTTTCAATAGAACCCAATATTAGCTCCCCTTTCCTACTTATCATAGCACTCGGCACCAAGGAATGTATTTTTAGCTGTCTTTTAAATTACTTCCCTTAGCTAGGATTTGTTTAGCCGTAAACTGGGCAGATTTTATGCAAAATCTTAAATTATCATCATCGCCTCTGAATTCTTTTTCGTCTTCTTTAACGGCAAAGTTATGATCTGGATCTGGAGGGATCATAACCATTCCACTTGACTGACTTCCTTTAGATTCCAATTAACCAAATTATGAAGTTGCTTTGCGCAACGTAGTTTTTGATTACTTTTTGAAGATCCTGACTGACCCAATAATATTACCCTTGGTATGAAACATGACTAAGAAAATGTAAAAAATTGATCACTAGCAATTTTTTTAAATTTAAGAATATTCATAATTTACACACAAGGTAATAATATCGAATCACTCCCATTATACTTGTCATCCAAAGTAAATTCATGAAAATTAAACATGCAGATGACACACTCATCTCAACCGCATTTATTTCCTGCCTACCGTTGTATTCAGTATCCGTGTCTATATACGTTTCCATAAAAATGGTTCAAGCACATTTTTCAACACTCATAATATTGAAAGGAAATTGATGTCACCACATCATTTCGGTTTTTAAGTATAATTTGAAATACTCATTTCAAAATTAAGGAAAGTAATGAAATCGTGCTGATTTGAAACACATAAAACTGGCTGTAAAACTGGAAAGAAAAATATTTATAAAAACAAATGTAAACAAAATATCTACTGTATAACGCATTTAATAGCAGGTGAGTAATAGTTATGCTTTTATGAGTATAAATGACTCCGTGGTGTTGCTTAAATACTATAAATACACTATCAGTTCTGTGTCGTGGAGTGCTTAAAGCAAGCAACTATCACGAGCAGAAATTTTGCCGGCACTAAAAGTGCTCCCACAGGCTCATCATTTAGTGTAGGTGTTAGCAAGGACAAAACAATTAAAAATACAATAATTATGTACATATAAAATACTAACACAAACACAAATCATGCAAATAAATAAAGACATTAAGGTATTATTAACCAAAATATTTTTCAGCTTAATTTTACTAACATGCAAGTCACATGATCATTTATATTATAGATTCTACTCATGCGACTAATTGCATTAGATGCATGAACAAGTAGTCGAAAATTGAACCGACACGATGGACTATGGAAGTAGCCAAGACGCATAATAAACCCGAAGTGGCCTTTAAATATTTATTACACTAAATTAATATTAATTGTAATATTTATGGTGCAGACACTCATTTGCAGCAATGGGCAGAAATGCTGCCAAAAAGATCACTAATTTTAGAACATATGTTTCCTTCGCCCAAAAGGTAAATAGAGTAGAACTTCCTTTTTTTCGCTTACGCTAAACGAGCTTTGTTTTTTCTGTATATGTACAGTACCCTTATAGTGTTAAACACAGCGTATGCATTTTTTGTTGAACAGTAAGCAGCACCTAGCAATGTAGTATTGTATTGCATGATTTTAGGTGCTACTTACTATTCGAAAGAATAGGAGGATAGGAAAGAAGTTTTTTTTTCTCCACGGGTGGCGCCTAAATTGCTTAACGAGATCTCTATTTAAGTGAATTCAATTAAAAATCATGGCCCTGGCCGGGATTCGAACGCACGACCTGCCAATCAGTTAGTGAATACACTACCATCGCACCAATGCCACCCGCCTAAGCAGCAGTGCGATTTCCTCACACCGCACCTGTAATTTATGAACATGGGAAATATTGGAGTCAGAAGTCTCTTCAGGATGTGAGGTCGCAGCCACCATCAAGAGTACGTTATAGGTACCCATGTTCTTCTGGACATCCTATTGCACTGCCAGAGAATGTATGTAGCCTTTGAGCTTCTATGCTCTTTGTATTCCGCAAAGGTACGTTTTGAGTCAATAATACTTAACAAAGATTGAAATAATCGGTCAATGCTCGGGGAACAAGCCCACCTGACATCAGGTATCCTTCTGTTATTTATGAACAACATCATCTGAGTAGAATTGACTGAAAGAGGTTGCTCACGGCACCAACCCCCTCCTAAGCACTCATTTCATTCCCTCACAGAGATTTATAACTAATGATACATGTATCACCAGCGTACCCGTAATAACGGGGTATCCTTTCATATTAATGTATTCTCAGCGAGGAGTCGACCAAAATGCTCCACAAGCTAAGCCTTCTGACGCAAACGCCCACAGCGGCCGCAACTTCTCTGCTCTTTAGTATCTAAAGAATTCGTTCCACTCGTGGGTTCGATGTCCTTCGATGACAATGCAGACTCAATTCCGCATAAGGTGGGGTTGTCGAATGCACCTTCAATATAAATATCCACATATTACCACCACCAATGTCATTCGATAGGCGTATTGACTTTTATGAATACCCAATTTGTGTGCTTCAAACTAAATCCAAAATTAAAATTACGACGAGAAGTAAAAAAAAATCATTAAAGTAATGAAAAATCGTAAAAAGTCATTAAACTCATTTTCTTGAAAATCAAAACGCAATCAAAATGCAGAAAAACAATACCAACAGCCGTAATGATATTCAATCATCGCATGGATTAGCGTGAATATTCGTTTTATTTACATTTACATATATGAAAGCATTTTGATGAAGCTTAAAATAGCAAGATAATGCTCGCATGGGTTACGCGAGCTCGCGAGCGAAATGTGTATAAGGCGCGAATATATTTGTTCACAGAGATGGGAGCATGTGCCCGCACTTAATTTGCGTTTGAATCTTTTATTGCAATTACTGACAAGCGATCGTTTTATAGGCTTAGAGGAGATTTTCTGATGTTGTTGAAATAGTTTTCAGTTGAAAGGATTTTCTAAAATGAATATATTATTGCGAAATGGTGCATATGCCATTGGATAGAATGGGTAAGGATGGGCGTGCATTTTAATATAGATAGAGTATCATTTTTGCGTTGTCGGGCGTAGTGGTTAGTGTGCCGGACTACTAATCGAAAGGTCACTGGTTCAATACCCGCCGGAGCCAAGAAACATCTAGAGTCGTTTTTATACTGCCCCACCTCTTGCGTACGTCTGACACAAACATCCAAGAATATCAATTAAATCGTTTATTTCAGAAACAACATAAGTCAATGAGCATTAACTTTTCAGGAGCAACAAAAAACTGTTTTATGCAAAAAAAATTCCACAACACTACAAGTTGTGAGTATGCCAAGTTATAATTTGGCTTAAGATGCACTTAAAAACCGCAAAAATGTTTAGCTTTTTTAAGGTCTTAACAGGTTTTTAAGCCTTTAAAGTCGCTTGACTTGTGTCGTTTCTGAAATAAACGAACTTTTTTCGATAAAAGCTTTTGCTGTTATTTGATTTTATTATTTGTTATAAGCTTTAAGCAAGAAAAAATGTTTACAAAAATATAAAGAAAATGGATTGATTTGTATCGATTGGATAACAATCTATTGAAACTTTAGTTTTTATTTATTTTATTATTTATTATAAGCTTTAAACAAGAAAAAAAGGTTTACAAAAATATAGAGATAATATTTACTATTGATCTGGATTGGATTACAAACTTAAAACTTCAGGAACTTTTGTTTATACTTTTTTTTTATTATTTATTATAAGCTTTAAATAAAAAAACATTTAAAAAAAATATATAAAGAAATACTGTTGATCTGTATCAATTGGATTAGAATCTTTTTCACAAGTTGGCCAAGCAAAGATTTCATCATAATATTCTTGAATGTTAATGTCTCCTTGTAGATACGATCTTAGTTTTTTTATGTCATTCATCTTCTTAATATTGATTGCCACCTTTCCAGAGTGATAAGCAAGGGTTTGCGGCAGAGCTTCCAGCTCATCTCTTTGAAGGTTTCCAAAGTTAAATGTATGACTTGTAAAATCATTAATAAAATCTCTCGCAACAACAGTTTTATCAGAGCAGTCCGAGTGGGAAAAATTAGAAAATTTACTTATAGTAAACGTATACTTATTTTCTCTGGCCACCTGTCTTCCAATAGACTCCATTGAAAGCATGTGTCTTTTATAAAAGCGTGGCCACCAGCTTTTGTAGTCGATAATGTCTATCGTTTTTGGTAAAATGGCCGTGAATTTTGTTGATACCGAAGAAGATAGTATCAAATCGGCATATTCTTGAACAGTGTAAATTCTATCTTTTTTTTTAATTTTACGTTTTAAGACTGCAAAGTCTCTATCACATGGTATCGTATAGGCAAATACTGTTCGATATTCTTGAACTTTTTTAAGGATACTAAAGATGACAAAAACCTTATCACTGTGTGATTTTTATTTTTACCACCACAGCCATCGGAAAAAATATGAAACTCCTGGACGTCCTTCATTTTACCCTTTCCAGCGATCCCTTCGTGGTAAACAAAAAAAGTTGCGGTGTTGTCCCGAAGATCGTGTATACAAAATACACTTACAGTAAGTTGTCTTTAGTAGAACGTTTCCTGTACAGGTCATGGGATTTGAAGATTTTGCATGTATGTAGTACGTTATGTGTACAAAGTAAAAAAAAAATTGTGGAGAAACAGCATAAGTCAATGACTTATGTTGTTTCTCTTCAAAACACTCTCAGTTTTCGTACTTTGAGGGGTCTGACAGTACAGTTTTTCTCGAAAAGATCAATAACTATATAAAAATGAGAATTTTGCAAAAAAAAGAAAATTAACAAAATCTGACTTATGTTGTTTCTGAAATAAACAATTTATTGTCATGAGAAGCTTCTCAAATATTTTGCCGTCCGGATTCGGTCCCTTCCACTTCGTATTAGAAAGTGGTTGGAGAAGCTGGGTCCTAGGCCCTGTATGAGCCGTTACTGCCTGATATTTATTTATTTTATTGTTTTTGCGTAATTGTGAATTTGGTGCAGTTTGTTAAATTTAAAATGGAGTTATCTCTGTCGTCTCAAAAATAATATTCCAAGAACAATTGCAAAATTCCTATAGTATATATAGAAAAATCGATTTTTATAATCCTGCATCAATACTTTTTGTATGAACTTGCATTAAATCCTTTAGTTGATGGGGGAATAATTACATACCTAAGTAAATTTACTTCAACCTAAGCAAACATTTGAAAAACAAACGAGACATGGCCATTGTAAGGCAAGGTTCTTTCAGAACCTGTAACTTATATACCGTTTGTTATTTGCAATTTCTAAACAACACCTATATATAAAATTACACTTACTCAAATGATTGCACAATCTTTTCCCTCGTGCAAAGCCGTCCGCAAAATAAAAAAAACTTTTCCCATTTGCCCAGTGCTAAAAAAGTAGAAAAGCCAACTTGAAAGGGAAGAACACAAGCAACTCACCGCAATACAAAGTTGCAGGACTTCCCCTTTATTATTCTAGAAATGTCCTTTCTTCCTTTGTGGCGCATTGTGTGAAATAAGGTGTGATCATAATCACATGTCACATTATCAGTGTCATCATCATTATCGCCATGATTATCATCTTTGCACGATGCATTTTCTTGTATCCTATTTTACGAATACTAAACAGGCGACTAAATTGGGTGTAGGTGGTAGGTGGTGCTGATGGTGATGGTGATGTTGGCCGACAACAGTATCCTGATTGCTAAATATAATTGTGCTTTAACATAATCGTTGTGTTAGATCGCTCTCTGCATACACAATTAGTTAAAATTAAAGTGACGCAATAAGAAAATATACAAGTTAACCTTAGCAGTCCTCAATCTACTCCTGGCTCTATCTACAATAGATTTGAGGGCACAGAAAACGAATTCATTAAATAAAAAGGGGGAAAAGTCATACAACTAAAACGGTTCATTTAATTCCTTATTGGTTTGCAACCCACAGCATCTCGCTCAGATGGCAGATTCAAATTACCTTATTGCAAGGACACATTGCTGGTTCATTGAATGAATCCGCATTGGATATATGAAGTACATAAGCAACAAGCGTTGCAGTTGCAGTATATATTTTTACGGTTTTCCCATTGTTTTTAAGCGTTTTATAGCGCGTATCTAGTTTATTTGCTTTCTTGTATGCGCTTAAAGATAAATGCAAAGTGAAGCTATAAAAATGTCAATGAGAAAATGACGGGATAATGGCGATAGCTGGGGTTTTGCCTCTCTATATGTTACGTCGGCGGATGGTTGTTCGATTTTTAAATTGGATTATCCACGACCGGTTGACGGGATGTAAATTACGTATATCAATTCAATACTAGTAATTGCATAATGGGCAAGGATTAACTGACAGAAATCCGTTTTTCTCACAGAGAGAGAGAGAGCTTTGACAGGCCAAGGATTAACTGGGTAGTGCATTTATATTAAAAGAAAATAAAGGGGTGATTTTCCATAAATTGATCCTGTCTCAATATAACAGAAACGTGACGGTTGAAAGTAGACCCGAATTACCCTTGATCCTTTCCCCCATAAATGTTGTTGGTAGTACCTTTATCAATATATCCATATATGTTAGAAGTCGGCTCAAATTTTGAGTTTGAAATTAATATTTGCAACGTGATTTTTGAGGTTTAAAAAAACTACAGACATCTCAAAATAGGTTGTTGAAAATAATGCTTAATTTACCATGGTATCACTCAACGTTGGACATTCACTATAAAGCGAATGTTGAAATTATCTTAGATAGAATTCAAAGACTTAACTTACGTTTCCTAGACCGCTGTGAATTTGCTGACAATCCTCTTGTAAATAATTTAAATCCTTAATAGTGGGGACATACGCTATTATTTCTTTCTTTTTGCGTTTTTTCGTTGGTTGTATAACTATATTTATTTATTTGTATATTAAATCATTATCTATTGATTTTTTTATTTGTTTAACTATTTATTTACCTATTTATTTATTATTTTTATTATTATTTATTTATAAATTAACTTACTTAATTATTTATTTATTTATTTATAATATTGATTTACTTATCTATTTATTTATTTTTAATTTTTTTGTATCTGTGATAATTTTCTTCTTTTTCATTTTTTAGTATATTTATTAGTATATTGATTTACTTATTTATTTATTTACCTATTTTAATTTATTTATATCTGTGATAATTTTGTTGCAACATGTAATTAATCTTCATTTTTGTTAACTCGTTAGTAAGTTTTTAATTAGTTCCTGATAAATAAATAAATAATAGAGTAGAATCGGGTATTGTGGTATACATGTTACTTTTAGGACTATAACGAGCAAACTATTCTTTTGATTTCAAAGAAAGTGTACATACCTTATAAATCAAGTATTTCTCACCATATCCTGGTTAAGTTTTAACATTCACGTTTTGTATAAAAGAAATATTGCTATAAAAGAAGAACAATCCGAAAAGTATCATTTTCATAAGAGGATGGGTAATGTGGTATACACGGGTAGTTAAATGTGGTATACTATACCAGATTACCCGAAAAATATTTTAAACTATATTATATTTTCTAAATATTTTGAACATCCCTTTTGCAATAAAATCTTCAATTCATTAAATCAAACGACGTACTTTTTATATTGTATAGCAAAACATTTATTTATAAGAAAAAAAAAATGCCTCCTAGGCGTAAGTTTTAAAAAAATAAAGGAATGTTATTCGTCACATGATTGGCAAAGAAATATAGCTTTCCTTCCTGGCAGGCAAGACTCGTGAGCCCAAATCATATCACATTGTAGACATGTGGTCCATTTTTTTAATGATTTGTCATCAATCAGACGATTATTACAAAAATAACACATTGTTTTGTATGTTGGTGGGACATCATCAAAATATTCCATCTCATCATCGGTTTCTTGAAAAATTGGTCTTTGATTGGAGTCGCTACTGGGTGATGTCAAAATAGTCGCCGTCGTTTTTTTCCTCTGCGGCTATTTAGAGATCGTTTAATTTTTGGTGGTGGAGATATTTCCCAAGGTGTCACATTATCTAACATTGCGGAGGCGGTGGGTTGCCGATTAAGTTGCACTGAAGATTCAAAGACTTGAGGTTTAGTATTGATATGCTGGTAAGGAGATAGTCCTTTACTAGTGCTAGCAATCGGATTGTCAATCAGTTCAGGTATCTCAACATTTGCAGCTGCTTCTTCTTTTTTAATTTCGTTGATAGCAATCTGACCAGATTGTACCTTCAAGTACGCTTTTGAGAAAAGTCCCACCAAATCATATTGGGTTACTTTTCGCCCCATTTCACGTGTAAAACATCTTATTTCGTCGTTATAAAAAACTTTTAAAGGTCCCATAAATGTTTTATGCAACGGCTGCATTTTATGGGTTGAGTGCGGTGGCAATGATATTATAACCACTCCATTTTGCACGTGCAAGATCCAACACCTCAATATTTCTTGTGTGACTATAGTGCCCATCCAATATAAGGAAAACTGGGTCCTCTTTTGAGCGTTTCACCTGGGACAGAAAGTGTTTAAACCATTCTGTAAATATGGGGACCTGTATCCATCCAGATATATGACATGAAGACTTAGCGCCAGGAGTTGCATCTTTCATCAGAAGAGGATGTTGATTTTTTCGATCAAAAGACGTACCTGTTGGCGTTCGCAAGCTTAACCTCCCCTTATGTCTTCGGCAAAATCCATAAAACCAGTCTTTCCCAGAACACTCCTTCAAAACTGAGAACATATTGGGTATTTTATTTACCTTCGCTATTTGAAATGCTAGTGATCTTATGTCGCGTCTTGTAAGGCCCCAGATCTGGATTAGCAAGAATACCAATTTCGAAAAATCTCCCAATATAATAGTATCGGTTAATGTGGTACACTATACCACATTAGCCCGCCTCAGCTGTACCACATTAGCCGATTGTCTCTATTTGTGCAAAAATACTAAAAAATAAATAACTTACCTAACGATTGAAAAAGACACTTTTTTTTCATAAAATTGAACTCTTCAAATGGCAGTATAATTGTACAGTTTTAAAATAACTTCTTTCTCTCACATAAAAAAAATCAAATTTTCTTAGTCATAAAAAAAAGTCAAGCTATTGACTTGACACCTTTCACACAACTGAGCGAAAAATTAAAGGAATTGTGATACGTCAAAACAAATCATGCTTCTATCTTCTGGTTGCACAGGTATGAACGTGTTCAGTTTTGCAAGGGAGTGCAAGGCAATGGAAATATGCCACTGTACCACATTACCCGACTATACCACAATACCCGATCTTACTCTAAATTTATTAAATATCAATATCTACAAGGTGGCGCAAAAATAACCTTCCGATGTTTTTTGGTCACCGACCGATTATTGCTCAAATAAATAGTCACCAATATTCCGCGTTCTGGAGCAGTGTAGCGTAACATTGTTTATTAACGTGTATTTCGCATGTGTTTACTACACAAATGTCAAAACAGAACTGACATTAGGGGCCAATCGCAAAATTTATAGCATTTTCTGATAGGAGGATTACTTTTGCGCCACCTTGTATTATGTATTACATTTTTTTTTCTTCTGTTTTAATTGGAGGTTTTTTCGTATTTTCCTTCAGTATTGTATAGATAGATAGATAGATTTTTTATTTCATCATAGAATTACAAAAAGAAACAATTTAAAGTACAGAGATATCATTTATAAGGTATTTATATCCTTCAACTGAAAAAAAAATCTTTAATATTTTAAATACTATTTAATAAACTCAATATTGTATAATTTTTCGTTTCTCCAACTTAAATCACTAATGTTTTGTAGATAATATTTCAGAAGAAAGATACAAATTATCATATCTCTGTACTGTAAAATGGGTGGTAACCATACCTTTGTAAATTTATATGCGAAATAAATCTATGTATCTATCTAAAAGAAAGGGAATCAAAAGACAGATTTTAGCTAATGTTCCCGGTTCGGTACGCTAGAAAGTTATGCATGTTTTTTGATGTTCACATGCTTAATGAATGCATACATCTCTGTATAATGACCTACTTCCAATATGCAAAATTCATGACAAGGTGCGTCAATTTGTAGATGCCGTTTACCACTTATATACCTGAAATCGCAATCCAATTAGAAGTTAATACTATCTAATCGGATTGTATCTAAATATTTGCTCTGCAATAATATCTCCTTCACGTCGAAAATCCCTGAATCCGATTGAATCCCATACATCGTATGCCGTACCCTCCTGATAGTCCTTTTCATCTAAAAACAATTCTCAATTTAACAGCATTCAACAGACATTAAAGAACGATTAAAATGAAATTCCCACTGCAGATTGCATCTGTGACAGTCATCACATTTTACTTTGTAGCAAGCAGTCAGCAGAACATAATGTGCCATCAGACAAACCATCGGGCTTAAGGGACTATTAAAGGAGTTCTCGTACATATTGGTAATTTCGTTTAATAAATGTTTTCTTCTCGGTGAACTCGCTCACCTACTGGGGGGATGAGCCTTTGATGGCTATCAACGACTTAACTTATCATCTATTTTCCCCAAAATAAAATTTAAATTGCATATCAATTTTATTTAATATTCTCGAAGAACACAGCACAATCACAAAGCTCATCTATCTAAAACAGTGACAAGATTTATTTATTCGAAACGACTCCCTAATTGGATTAAAGTCCTTATTTATCATATATTTGTGATTTCAATCGGAAGAGCGTGTCACTATAGGTCTGGCTTATCAGGGAATCTTAACCCAATATCTCAGCATTATCGGGGATACCATCATTCATCTCGGATGAAATTTAAATTCTCCATTTCATATTATCGAGGGAAACTAGATTATTTTATGAAAATTGTATTTGCAAATCGTTTAGGAATGGGTTAAAACAATATCCTGTGAGAGAAGTCCTCTCATTGGAATCAATAAATCCAATAATGCGAAAAGAAAACTTTGAAAAGGAGGAGGAGGAGGATTAAAGTTTCATGCGGACGACGAGTGCCTATGACTGTTGAGACGATTTACTTCATATGGTGTTCGTTTTGATTTTCTGATTTTGTTTAACCATTTGAAATTTATGAAGAGTGGAAAATGTTTAAATATTTGGGGATGTGTTGCTTGGTAGATTATTGAAGGATATTCACGAATGTGATGAGCTTTCCGTTTCAAGTGTCGAACTTTTGGGTTTATTGATAAATATGTTCGCCCTGGATCGTCGTTTCTGAAGCAGATTCTAATTTTCTTAATTATTCAAATTGCCTCTTCTGTTATATTCTATTCCATCGTTAAAAGCACATATAGGGCATAAAGCGTTGCTTCTCGCAACATTCATGGATGCGAAGTTTTTTTTTTAGCGCGAAATGAAATGACCTGCAACTTTACGCCGCTTCCGAATGACAAATTTGAAAAGTTCCTAGGATAGCTTATAGTTTTAGATGTTTGTCAGACCCCCATAAGGGGGGAGTCTTTGAGCCCCGAAATATTACATGAAATGTGTTGAGTTGGCTTTTCACTTTCGCGTGAGGAAAATAAAAAAGCATACGAGGACCCCTTTCGTGTCGCCTTGGACACCTTGTAAACCCTCAACTCATTAATTGAAACAAAAAGCACAGTGCTTGCTGTAGAGGTTGATTTAACTGAAGACCCAATTCGTGCTTTCTTTATGTGTTTCTAGACATTAGTTCGGGTAATTCCTAAGAACATCTCCCATGGTAGTATCTATAGAATTTAAAAAAAAACTCAGTGAGAAGTTTTCGCAAAGGCAGTGATTGGAGATTAACACCCCTATTGCGAGTGTCAATCGACAATTGATAATTGACTATTTGCAATGTGTGCTATTGTGAACGAACGATTCTAAAGGATTTTGTCAATCGCAGTCAATTAAAAAAATGCGATTGACAAGAATATCAATGAAAATGATTTGTTCACAATAGCACACATTGAAAACAGTCAATTATCAATTGTCGATTGACACTCGCACTAGGGGTGTAAAATGGCGATTTCGGATCATTAATTAGACGAACTTATTTTATTTCTTATTTGCTGCTTTAGATGCGAGAGCAATTATCAATCCCTGACCTAACTTGTGCTCTATGTTTGTTGTATCAATATTATCACTTCAACCTACTCGTGACATTCCTCAGTGACGCGCTCTCCAGATCGAAACATCTTACACGTGCACACATTGCAAGCGACAAACGCCGTCACTAACCATTTTCTTGTTGTCGTTGACACAAATGGAGTAGCCAAGTCTACGAGTACAGATACAGCCTAAGCCTTTGCGGATGGCAACGGTACAGTAGTAGTGTATTCACATACGGAATGGACGGTCGTGCATTCGAATCCCGGCCAGGTCCATTACTTTATATCGAATACAGGAAATCGTAATCTGCCTAAGCAACTTAGATACCACCCGTGGAGAAAAACCCTACAACTGTACCCAAACACTTCTTTCCTATCTCTCTATTCTTTCTAATAGTACGTAGCACCGAAAAGCATGCATTGAAATACGATATTGCCAGATGCTGCTTGCTGTTAAACACAAATGCTTACAGTGTGTTCTTAGCACTATAAGGGTACCGTAACAACAGAAAAAAAGAAACCCCCTTTAGCGGAAGCAAATTATAAAAAAAAACGAGAGACTCCACTGCGCTCATTTTGCTTATCACCCATAAATGCCAACAATATATGGAACCGGTATTGCGACATTATCAACGAGGTACCCAAAACCGCCGATGCTTACCAACCACATCAGAGATAGAGCCCGTGGTATGATGATGTTTGCGTTTACAGAAAATGAACATGGAAAAATGCTATAGCAAAAAACAAGACGACAAGGGAGGGACATCGAGCCAGGAGAAGGAAAGAAAAAAGATCCTCCGTAGGAAGAAGAGGGCGTGCGCAGTCTCCCAGCTCAATGTAATCGTAGAGTCAAGCAACCGAAACAACATCCGGAGGTTTTATTAAAAAGCAAATGAACTAGCTGCTGGCTTCAAGACTTTAAAACAGCAAAAAAAAACTAATTCAACGGATCGCAAGGAATCTGTTTTAGCAGGATTTCAAGCAGCTGCTAATTGGGCACATTCGGTCAATGTAGAATCGGTTCCACCAGCCAGTATAGAAGAGGTTGGATAAAGAACTGAAGAACAAGAAGTCCACTGTCTCTGTGGGCTCAGATACGGAGGTGATGGTTTGGTGGTTAAAGCTTTCACCGGGAACCTGGTAGGTCTTTAAGTTAACCAGAATAAGACCAAGTCCATTCTATTAAAAACAAGCAATGGAGGAGAAGATACAATCGCGAACTCTATGAGCTGTACCAAGGTGTGGATGTAGTCGGAAAAAACTTAAACGCGTCGACTACATTGGCTCTGCCATATCGAGAGAATAGAAAGTGATAGGTTAGGTTAGGTAAAACAGGGGTATGCAATTCGCGTACAGAACTAGGCACCAGGAGGGCCCATCGCGATCCCTAGGGAACCAATTGAAACCAAGACTTCAAATGGAGAAAAACCCTAAAAAAAACTTTTCCTAGACAAAACCCAATCTTCCTGCAGAATTTTACCAGCTTCCTGTGGTCTGTGCCGCTCAGCTCCCCTAAACCCTCGAAGACGTATTCTCCTAGAAACCTCCTACGATTCCGTGCTATACCCTCGCACTCACACAGTATGTGCGTTATGTCTTCCTCGGCTTGTAGATCACCAAATAGAAAGTGATACTCCAGCCAACATAAGCTTTGGCTTGCAACTCCCAGGTAGGGGACGATAAGGAATATCGAATTTCCTAGCTACCGCGGATACCAGAGTGCTTGGTCTAGACAACAGGAAGTGGCGTGCCCAGGATTTCAGAGGATAAAAGGCTGCAGGGACTTAGTCAGGGGATCTTCAATGGCCAAAAGACAATTACGTATGTAAGGAGTATGTAAGAAGACTGTATTTTGCCAGGAGCTTTTTCCCATCTGATAAGTGTCCACGGGTATTGATTAGAGTTGTTCATTCGTTTTGTTTCACATGCCATAAACTTTCGGAATATGTTCACCGATTGACATGAATTTATCAAAAGGTCTGAAGTCTGATCGAATTGCTGTTTCTGCCCTCATTATTGAAAGGCTATCCTTTTCTCCTTTGTTTTAGCTAAATTTAAAGCCTGTAATATCTAATAGCGCGTCTCAACTAACTGCAGTTATTTTACAATTTAATTATTCCTTTTCATTAAGGCAATCCTATTGCTATTGTCGGGCGCAGTGGCTTAATGGTTAGTTTTTTTTAAACAGGCCCACCTCTTGCGAACGTCTGACAAACATCCAAAAGTATCAATTGTCATGATGAGAAGCTTCTCAAATTTACCGTTCGGATTCGGCGTAAAATTGTAGGTCCCTTCCACTTCGCAAAGAAAGTGGTTGGAGAAGCTAGGTTTTAGGCCCTGTATGGGCCGTTAATGCCTAATATTTATTTATTTATTTTATTATTATTATTATTTTTGATTTAACTTTTCTAAAACTCCAATTTAATAATAAGTATAACTCTCTTTAATAGGTTAAATATTAATTGTCAAATCGGCAGAGGGCGTTTTTTTCAAAAACCATTGTAACATTTTTAGATAAATAAAAATAAAGCATTTTATAATTTTATTTATTTAAGATTTATTAAATTAAATTAAAATAAATTTATTAACCAGGCACAAAAAAAATCTTCAGAAATTAAATTATACATAAATAAAATAAAAAAAATAAGTATTTAAGTTTATATATTTTTTAATTAATCTCACTTTTTGCAAACATTATTATTATACATATATACATATTGTTCTACATCTAAAACTGCGAAGTGAATGCAACCACCCTAAATGCATTGTTTCCAAAACTTGAGCCATCCTATCTTTATTCTTCTCTTGTCCCTTGTTCCAGTTCATTTCACTTTTGCTTCCATTTATGACAAATTGTGAACATGACCATGCCAGACGTCATCAATGTGTGTCATCAATTCAATCTGCTTTAATCTCCCAAAGTTCATATGAAACATTTCTTCTTCTTATGAACTCTTCTGGTCCTTTGCTCGCAGAAGAATAATGCTTGCCGTAAAGTCCCTGATAAATAAGATTAAATAGTATTTTGTCTCCTGAGCTCTGAAATCCCAGACTCTGAGTGGCCTGAGATGGCTGAAAACCCCTTTTAACTTAATGCCTCGGAATAGAAGTTCAAGCTGAGACATAGTTGCGCTACTTATATTTTGTCGTCGATTTATTTGAGTGGCTCTTATAACAATTTTGAATTGCTTTCACTTTTGCGTATTGGATTGCGCGCCAATGTGAATTCGAGATATCTTTGGCGAATATAATCGCCTGCTACTTTAACAACTGCAGTGATTGCAAGTTGTATGCTTTTAAGGATAATGTGTGCGTTTGTGTGTATGCAAATTAAGTACTTTCTAGTATTGTTCTGGGAATGTTTTTTTTGTGTTCTAAATGCAAGCAAAAAGGTGTACATGATATCACTCCTTTGTTTCATGTGGACGAGGTAAGTGGTTGCTTGTCTCGTCATCGTGTCTATATGACCCAAGAGGATACTCAGTATCATGGTGGTTTTGCTCGTATTGTGAGAACATGAGTGACGATACGAACAGGAGGCGGCAAGTAGTAATTGTTGTCTAAAGCAATTGCCAAGTGGCATCGTTAAAACTTATTACTATGGGGTTTAGATTTGCTGATTTTTTTGTTCTCTCCAATAAAGCTGGATAATGGCTACATATGTGAGTTGGTTGCCATTTTTCCAAGTATCGTCAGCGTAATTTAGATACCTTCTCGAGATAAGGTGCTTTTTTCCTTGTCACTTTTGTTCTACCCAAGGGTTGGAGGATGACGCGGATAGAAGTTCTGACACCTCTACGTATTATTTGCATAAAGCATTGATGAGGTGTATATCCTGGGAAAACGGCTGGCACAATTTATCCCCTTACTTGTGGGTTCGAATATCCAGAGCAATTGTACAATATGTCTGGAAGAAATAAAGAAATACACCTTCAGTTTACAGACTCCATCCACTGTTGTGTATTGTTCTTCTTCCTCGGATGATAATCTGCTTCGAAGCACTCCACCGAAGCCTATACCACGCAAGCTGTGACCCACCCACCATACACATCGGCAGCACAATGGACCTACTTCTGGTCTAAGCGCATCGTCATCGAGGACCGGTTTCAACCAACCACCAACCAAGCTGTTTTAATTCTTCTTCTTCTTGTTATGATTCTCGTTATCTTCCTTGAGACTTAATTAGATGCCCGGTCAACTGACAGAATATCTGTATAACAAAAAAAACATATCTATATTTCTAGAACGCGAAATGTTATGGAATTTGCTTCCGAAGAACGCGCATTAATATTTGGGGAAGAAAACAGTTGACATCAGTTTAATCATCTTGGGAAGTTTTCTGTTCGTATTTCCTTGCTGGTTTCTTAAAATTTCAGTTCTTCATTCATTATGTCCTCCACACTTGTTTGGTTTTCAATTTCCCTTGTCCCGCCAATTTATTTTCGCACAAAAAGCTATGCGTTTTCGCAAAATATACAACCTCAATGTTATATCTATGTTCATACAGTCGGAAATTTCTCTTCAAGAGATAATGATTTATTACGTTATTTGTGACAGGGAGAATACCAGTCCCAAGAAGATAAAAAAACAACAGTCTGACATGTTGTTGACAGAGGACTGATTCAAGTCATTTAATCAAAACAAAGTCAGAAAACAGCACGCAACATTGTTTCCTCAAAAAGGACACTTCTTTCAGTAACAAATTATATCTTTTAATGTCATTCATCTTATCAATCATCGATAAATGATTCAATTCATACCACCAGTACACTTAACACACTCTTTCGTCGATGAACCGATC
Source organism: Portevinia maculata (assembly GCA_949715645.1). Classification (NCBI taxonomy): domain Eukaryota; kingdom Metazoa; phylum Arthropoda; class Insecta; order Diptera; family Syrphidae; genus Portevinia; species Portevinia maculata. Next base: position 3,131,099 of record OX454528.1, on the reverse strand, counting down.
GACTTGTGACATAATAAACATCCCAATTTCAATTGATTCCGTTCTTGATGAAAAAGTTATTCCTGCCCGTGCTAATGAATGAATAACAATATTTTTTTGAAAAAGAAATCCCAGTAAAAGGGGAAGAAGGTCAAAGTGGAAATCTTGTGAAAAGTTTGCCCCAGTTTCGAAGTTTTGTATAGTTTTGATTGATTTCCCAAGACAAAATGCTGAGATGCATATAAATAAATGGGAAGGGAGAAATGTCTTTCAGCTCAGTTAAAAGTTACTACTTTTTGCAATTTATTTTTCATCAGGAAGAAAACTGTGCAAAACTGGTTTGAAAGGATAGCTGAGTGGTGTTAACGATGTCTCACCTCGCTTGTTTACTTTTGCTTTGTGTTTGTCTTTGGGAACCTTATTGGTGCGATTTTTACAACACACAAAAAAAGTCTGATTTCGTTGAAAAATCAGGAGTCAAAGTTAGTCAGGTGCAACAACAAAACTTTTGCAAAAACTATAGAAGGTTATTTATCCCTGCTTAATGGATCATTGCTGATCCTACGGTAGCCGAGGCTGGAAGCCGCACGAAGCCAGATTCACGTTAGACCAAAATTAAAGTCTGGGTAAATCCTGGGCAATCACAACGATTTTTAGGTCAAGGCTGACTATATTTTTATCGACCCTTGATAGCATTTATCGTCTGGAGCTTAACACCATTGCCATAATAAGGGACGCTGACATAGGGTGAAATTTAAATTTCAAAAACAGCTCTTAGCACCTTTTTTATATGAATCGGATTTCGATTTCATTTCGGGTCTTTCAATTGCAGTTGTTTCAAGCGGCTTTAAGCCTGCAAATGCCAAGGGTCTGGTTTGTCGCCGACTTTATAAAATTAATAAAAAAACTCTTAAATCAATCGAATCCCTTTTCTCATTCCTTCACTAAGGACAGTATTCCTTAAGCTTCTCATATTATTTTCCCAGCTAACGTCCTTCATCTTCGGGGGTGGAAGTTGAATGGTTGCATTCCATCTCTTCAACATTTCAACCGCATTATGTGCCACCCTCACTCTCAAAGACATTATTATGATAATGACATGCAATTAAATACAAAAGTCGTACAAAACGAATGTGCATTTCTTTTCCTGCAAACTATAATTTACAAACATTTAAAACCAACATGCAGCGGTATTTCGCTGCCTCTCCTCCTCCCCAGCCCTAACACTTTCGCATTTCCTCTATGCCCGTGATGCAACTAGGATGCTAATAAATCCCTTTTGCACGCAACAATTATAAAAAAGACACAAGGAAAGGTTACAGTCCGCTTAGGTAAACTTATGAATGCCCTATCCATATTCCTTTTCCCCAAAGTGGCCGTGGTATTGGGTAGAGAGTTATTGTCCATTTTGGAACATTTGTTCCAAATAAAACTCCCCAAACAGTGGGCATGGTAAATCCCGTTGCGCAGACGAGTTGTTAAAAAGGACATTGTCTGCATATTGTGCTATTTTTGTTTTTTAAATCGTAAAAAAACAGTGAGGCCTAAAAACTCCTGGATAACAAAAATGCAACAACAACAGCAGTTGATTGGCCTCAGTGATGAAGTGATCCGAAATCGGGGGCCTACCAATATTCGTCGACTTGGTTGGATAGCAATGTTAATATTTCCAATAAAGATTACATTTGTTATCGTTTTGATAGAGAAGAGAGAAGTGGGGGCGGTGTAGCCGTAGTTGTAAAGAGAACGATAAAACATAAATTGCTACCTATTATTAAAAGTAAACTGATTGAAAATATAGGAATTGAAGTACCACTTGAAAATGGTCGTTCAATTAAAATCTTTTCAATTTATTTTCCTGGTGGTTCTTCTTCCCAAAGTAAAAGATATGAATTTAGAAATGATTTGCGTAAATTAATAACAATAAATGATATTTTTCTTGCTGGTGGAGATTTCAACTGTAGACATAGGAATTGGGATTGCATTAGAGCAAATGCTTGGGGCAATATTTTGTCGGATTTGAATTCAAGACATCCATTTAACATTTTATACCCACCTCACCCCGCCTGTATTCCTTCTAATAATCGAACTAATCGTTCAACACTGGATTTATTCCTCACTAACATGCCAGAGCTTTTTACCCAACCTATTGTTGAAAATGATCTTAGTTCAAATCACTTGCCAGTTCTAATAGAACTTAATCGACTCCTGAAGAAACATGTAACATTGTATATGACTTTAAAAACACAAATTGGAACAGATTTAAAAGTAATGTGCGACAAAAACTGAGAGATATACCGGTCATTAGTTCCAATCACATAAATTTTGTTCAAATCGATGAATCTGTGAATGCTTTTACAAATTCGGTACTTGATAGCATTGAGCAATCCGTCCCAAAAAAAATTAAACGTCGAGATAATGGTAACGCACTGCCACCCCAGATAGTTGAAACCATTAAAATTAGAAATAAATATAGAACTTTATGGATCAGGTCAAGAGATCAATATTACTACGCTAAAATGAAAACTTTGAATGCAATTATAAAAACATTGCTTGCCGATTTTAGAAATCAATCATGGAACCTTTAGCTTCAAGGTTTAGATAAAGGAAGTAAACCCTTTTGGAATATCATAAAAGTGGTTAAGAGAAAAAAAGCCCACATTCCAGCCTTTAAGATAGGTAATACAGTTTTGCTTTCTAACGAGGAAAAAGCAAGTGCTTTATCAACTGAATTCTGTGCTAACTACTTGGTTGCAAGTAATTTAACTGCAAACAGAAATATTGAAAACTACGTTTTTCAATCAATACAATTCCTTAATACAAGTGCTATCGAAGTTACGATATGTATCTACCGACGACTTAAAAGAAATTTTACATAGTCTCAAAAATACTAAATCACCTGGATTTGATGGACTAAAAAATGTATTTTTAAGAAACCTCCCTAAAAAAGGTATCGAATTTCTAACTATACTTTTCAATGCGTGTTTCAAAATAGGATACTTTCCAAATACGTGGAAAATGGCAAAAGTCATCCCAATCTTTAAACCGGGCAAAAATGCTTGCCTGCCTTCTAGCTACAGGCCAATTAGTTTATTAAGCTCCTTAAGTAAGTGCTTAGAAAAATTAATAAAAATCAAACTATTGGAACATGTCGATCAGTTTGATATCCTGCCACAAGAACAGTTTGGTTTTAGAAGACATCACAGTACTGTTCACCAGGTTGACAGGATAACAAAAGATATTAAAAATAATCTAACTATAGGAAAAAGTACGGGGATGGTCTTTCTTGATGTTGAAAAAGCTTTTGACTCGGTGTGGCACCAAGGACTCATTCACAAACTCCTTGTTTTAAATTTCTCACTTTACATAGTTAAAATGATTTCGTCGTTCCTTACAAAACGCACTTTCAAAGTTTCTGTAAATAATTGGTATTCCGATGTATTTGAAATCGTTGCAGGTGTATCCCAAGGATCCGTTCTTGGACCGTTATTGTATATTATATACACATATGATTTTCCGAAACCCCATAACTGTAAAACGGCAATTTTCGCGGATGATACCTGCATCTACTCAACAGATTCAATTGGTTCCTTAATTGAAACCAATCTGCAATCTGCTTTGAATTTAGTCAAATCATATTGCGATGATTGGAAAATAAAATTGAATGCTTCTAAGACTCAGGCTCTCTTTTTCACTAGGAAAAGAAAAGCCTGTTACTTTCCAAGCAATAGACTCCAGTTGAACGGGGTTCAAACTGAATGGAAATCGAGTGCCAAGTATCTTGGGGTACACCTGGTCAAAACTTTGACCTTTAGTCTGCATATTCAAGAAACATTTAATAAACTTAACATGGCGACAAATATCCTATATCCTTTTATAAATCGTAAGTCCAAATTGAGTGTTGAAAACAAATTGCTAATTTTCAAAGTAATATTCCAAAGCATAATGCTATATGGGTCGCCCATCTGAGGAACTTGTGCTAAGAGTCATATTCGCAGGCTGCAAATTATGCAAAATAAAATTTTAAAAATGATGCTTACTCTTCCCTGGCACAATTCTACCGAGGATCTCCATGAAGAGGCTAAGATTGAAAAAGTTGAAATTCGAATCGCAAAATTATATGATCGATACAAAGTTTTGTGTGGTTGCTCGAATAATAACTTAATTTTAAATTTAACAACTTAAGGTGTTGTATCTAATTTATATACATTACTGTGATATATATATTATTTTGATGTTCATAGATCTTATTTGTTAATTGTTAATTTACTGTTTAATTATTTATTTATCTTCTTTGTTATTTATTTATTTATTTATCTTCTTTGTTTTTTTATTTATTTATCTTCTTATGTATTTATTTATTTGCTTTAGTACTTATTTAGTCGATTATGTTAATTTACTTATTTATTTTTTTATTTATATTCTTATTTATTTATTTATTTATTTATTTATTGACGTTTATTAAATCAAATATGTAAACAACATCTTTATTTGTGATCACACGGACCCACTTCTCTCTCCTCAGGAAAAATTTATTTATAAATTAAATGAAGGTTTTTTCATGTAGCTTTTCCTTCTAAAACAATCTTGAATCTGTGATAATACAATTGTATAAATGTTATAAGTTTTCCAGTAGTAAGGTAGAAAATACCATTTCTCTGTAAATTGTGCAATCTAGAAATACGAAAAAAATTTATATAAAGTCAGCTCCAATAAAAGTTAAAAAAAAAAAAAAAAAAAAAAAACCAATATTCGTCGACGTCAAAACGGCGAACCCACAGGCGAACCAGTATGCATGCCAACTAATAAGTAAAGTAAAGCGAGAGGGTTATGATCCCTTTAATCCTGATCAGGGCCTCGCCGTCATTAAGTAAGAACAAGAAGCAATTGATCGAAAATACAACTTTGGTGTCAAACAAAATTTATACTGGCGAATTGTCAAGAAGTCTTATAGTGTTATAACTCATGTTTACCTTTTTTTAAGGATTTTATCGGCCAAATAATTTTGTTAAAATTTCCCCTAAAAAATGGGCTTTATAAACAACTTTATACGGGCGAATTCTAAAGAAAGACTTTGTCTGCATATTTTGTCAAGAATACGACCTCCGTTTCCATTAACTTTTTCGATTAAACGGGTTTATTTAAAAAGTGTGAGTCTCAGTGCGCGGATTTTAGAAATCCTCACACTTGATCATTTTGGACACCTAGAGAGTATATTTTCCAATTTTAAGCATTATAGCTCGAGGGCCTCAAAATCGGTGACGGACAAACATGTCCCCATAACTTTCGATTCTGATCACAAATATAGTTTAGGAGTCTACGACAAATTTTAAGGCATGTTACAAACAGGGCCGGCCCAACCATATGTGCAAGATGTGCAAATGCACAGGGCTCCAAATTCCGGGGCGCATTGCTAGGAGTAAAAAAAAAAATAATTTAACCTTGCGCGGATACTGCCATTTGCATTTAAAACAAAAAACTTGTTCAAATAAGCCCAAAATAGAAACATCCATCACACCTGTGCTGAATTTTTGCACATTAACTCACATCACTTGCAATATTGCAACTTCAAGGAGAATCTAACTCAAAATAGGGCGCTTTCTGTAAATCTAGTACAGGGCGCTTGTTTGGCTGGAGGCGGCCCTGGCTTACAAACCATGAGTCAAAATTGGTATACCCTAAGGGTAAGGGTAGGGTACATAAATGACATACGATTTCATATGAATTCTTCAATTATTCTTAAGCAATCTAGAACTAACATGCAGGTCACTTTCATTAACCGATATCCATCTACGGACGTGTGTATGTTCACGATTTCGAGAACGTTGGTCGCTTACAGAGCGCCCTCATAGAATCCTTCAAAATGAGTTGTTGTTGAAGTTGGCAAAGTCCTGGCCAAGTATTTGTTTTCAAGCAACAAACAAACATCTGGTCATCGAAATTCGTAAGGCAACCTTAAGCTTGAATCTTTTTTCATGAAGTTTTTAAATTTACTGTGTAATAATATATCACTTTATACGAAAGTTCACGTAAACATGTACAGTCCCTGGCCAAATTATTAGACGCGCTGTAGTATTTTAATATTTTTATGTTCATAAATACATATTGTTTCTATTACGAGTACTATGATGTTTTATTTGTGTCAAGAATTAGATAATAAGTTTGATAATGAAAAAATATACATTGTATCTAGTAAACAAATTAAAGCTGAATATTAATCTGATAATTAAGATTTTACATAGAATTTTACAGTGCGTCTAATAATTTGGGCAGGGACTGTATATACTACAAAATCAGAAATCGATGTGCTTTTTCAACAGAGATTATAAGCCGTCGCGTCGCAGGGCATAGTAAATTTTAAATTTTTATTTGATACTTTTTTTAATAGGTGCACAAGTCACATCCTTGATATTTCATTGCATATTTTAATTCAACATATCCGCAAACTAGAGGAGAATGTCATGTTTTTTAAAAGCCTTAAACATACATTGAATTCATCATAATCAAATGCTACAAATAATATCTACCGCCACAAATATGAAAAATATATTTGTTCTCGTTTGTGCTACCACTGAAGTCCTTTCCTGGGAAATTTAATCTAGTTTTTTTTTGTTTTTATGACTCTACATATCTAGAAATCTGAGTTGAATAACATTGAAATATTTACTAAATAAGACGTTTTTAGATGATATTATTATGTTGTCTCATAATGTAAACAAAACGATACTTCACATAGAGACATTTATTGTTTTTCCTCAACCATTTAAAAGCCCTATCCAGGACCAGAATATCTCCCGAAAATACCCCCAAATGCTGTTTTATATACGAGTAGCTATTCATATTTCCAAACATAAAGCATATCATAAGTTAAACAAATATGTATCTACATATTTCAATTTATTTTTATACGATCTCTTCAAGTTGCGGTAAGTGAATTTACATTTTTGCGTATGAAAAGTGTATATAGCGACTTTTGCGAGGGTTATTATCCTTCATATACCGAAGGGAGAAAACGTTGAAACATAAATTCAGTGGTTCACATTTCATAGTAAAACTCACTTTATGGCTGATAATAGAGTCATGACACGTAAGCCCATAATAGGAATACCACAACTGTACTAATCTAGTTGACCTGTGGGGTTATCCGAATTGATCTTAAAAAAATATTAGCTGGCTTCTCAGTTTCGAATTATTTCGGCCTGTCGCTTTTTAATGTTGCTACATTTTGATGGTTGAAACCAGTAGGGAAACAGGTAAGTGGAGGGTTTTGATCCCTTTAACTCTGATCATAGTCTCACCGTCATTAAAGGAGAAGAAGAGGAAAAATAAATTGAAAACATATAGTCCGCTTGTGCGAACTGTTGGATACCCCATTCATATTCCTGTCCCCAATCAAGTAGGCAAATACCTAAGTATGGTCGATTAGTTAAGAAGGATATGGTCTTAATATTTTGTTGAATATACAGTGGGTGATCAAATTATTACGGCCACATGGAAAAATATAACTTTTTGAAAGATAGACCAACATAACTTTTGTGATTTGTATTTTTAAAGCTTTATTTATTTATTCATATTAGAAGTGACTTATAAGCTAATAAAATAACGTAGTTTTAATAAGAAAGAGAACAGTAAAACTGAACAAAATTAGTATTTTGTTACATTGCCTTTTGCTGCTATAACAGCTGCTATAACCCTTTTTGACATACTTTCGATGCATTTAAAGCAATTAGTTTTAATATTTTCGCTCCTATGCCATACTTCGATAAGACGTGCGATCAATGCTCGCTTATTTGCAATTTTTTCCTTGCCTATTTCTCTCTTCATCAGTTCCCAAAGATTTTTTATGGGGTTCAGGTCGGCAGAGTTTCCCGGCCATTCCAGAACCTCGACATTTTTTTTGTGCAAAAATGCAGTCACTCTTTTTGCCTTGTGGCAAGGTGCAGAGAAACAAAACACGCATTAAAACAAAATTGCCATTTGGGAATCATTCCTGCACTTGTGGCAACATTTTCGATGATAAGACCTGAATGTACTGGTCTTGACGCATGGTTCCTTCAACAATGTAGAGACGTCCAGTTCCTTGCCTACTGATGATTGACCAAACCATAATGCTTAGAGGATGATTAAGACGTTCTACTATGCATTCCCTTTTATATTTTTCGTTTGCCCTCCTCCTAACAAACTCGGACTTATCCGACAAAATCTGAACCGTTGATTCATCGGAAAAGCAGACCTACAAAAAAATGCGTGCCACGAAAATCGTTAAAATATCTCCAAAATATAAAAAAAAATCTATTGAAAGCCGACATATTAAGTTCTCACCTTTAACCAGCCTTCGGATGTCCAGTCCTTATGAGCCTTAGCCCATTTAAGGCGTTTTTCCACCATCGCCTTTGTAAGGAGTGGCTTCTTTGCTGGACGGCGGCAAGCAAAACCCATTTCTTTTAGGCGACGTCGAACTGTCATATCTGAAATCTCAATTCCTGACTCATGGATCAAATTTGTTAGAACCTTACTTGGTTTCTTTCTATTCTTATCACAAATCTCTTTAATTTTGCAATCATTTCGTGGCGTTGTTATTCTTTTTCGCCCAGATCTTGCGGCTCTCATAGGCGAAAGGGCAGCATTTTCGTCAACTTTTTTTTTTTATCTTGTCCACAGAGGACTTTGCCACTCCTGCAATTACTGCTATTTTCCTCTGAGAATGCTCAGTGTTTAATAGCAGGGTCTTGATTTCAGAATTTTTTGCCGGCGGAAGGTCTTTTCTTCTACCCATGGCTTGAACGGTGTCCTTACCAAAAGAGCTCTATAAGAAATTTCACACCCAAACTGAATGCACACAAACTTAAAAATAAGTAAATACACAGCCTGTTTTTATCATAAATACCGATTCCGAAATGAAAAGCTTACCCCATAAAAAAATGAGGCATCCATTTTGAAAAATTGCTGCCAAAAAATAAGCACTGCTTAGTGTTGAGACTTATTATTTTTTTAAAAGCTTATTACCGATAAATCCATTTTTAAATAAAATAAATCTATTTTAAAGGTCTTATAATTCATTTATTTGCACTAAATCCTGAAAAAAATATATTTTTTAAGGTGGCCGTAATAATTTGATCACCCACTGTAGCTGTACGTTTTTAAAAGGATTTATCGAAAAAACAAAACGCCCTCAAAAAGTGAGCATGGCAAAAAACTTATCTATATACCTTGCGCAGAACAGGACTTTTAATTCCAATGCTTTCATCAATAAAACTTTCTTGTTTTTTTAAAAAGTGTGCGTATCAGAGGGCGGATCTTAAAAATCTTTACACTAGCATTTCGGGGAGAGTTTTTATTTTAAATTTTAGCTTCCTACCAACAAATTTTGTTTTTTTTTTTGATTGTGTCAGAGGACGAATTTCAAAAAGGGACGGACCTGGTTAGATCAACATTAAAATCGATGCTGATCACGAATTTCGTAACTTTTAGGGATCTACGGGTAATATTACGGTGTGCTAAAAACTATGAGTCAAAATGAATATACCCTGAGAATAGGGTATAAGGAAGCACATGTTCCAAGTGGACATTCAGGTATTCCTCACAAAGACGCACCTTTGCCAAATCTGACCTCTGATCAATGACGACCCCCAAATCTTCCTCCAAATCTTTTCGTAATCATTTAAACTCGCAATTAAATTTCGATAAAACACTCGTAAACTATTATACTCACATTCATTGTTCCTTCATAATTCTTCACGTTGGAAAGACGAAAGGATATCTTCCACTAAAACTCACATTAGGACCGATATAAACATAAAAGTCTTTGAATTAACAGAGAGATGTTTATAGCAAACGCTAAGCCCTGTGTTAGTATTTCACTCGGCGAAAATTAATCCTTGAACCGATTTATGTCAGCATAAAAGCAGCGAAAGCAGCTTGATTTTATGACCAAGGATTTATTTTATTTCGACATTTGATTGAAGAAACAATTAATCCAACGGAAATGGCATCCTTTAATATCCTCCCTAATAGTTTCTAATTCTAGATAGTTATGCCAAAGGTATCCTCTCGCAATTCATACAAAGTACATGTACAATATACATACGCCACCCATGAATATACTTTACTGCGAGTGTCCTTGCCTTGGATGACTATTTTAAATGTTGCCCTTTGACCGGAAATATTTAAGGATGCTTTTGAGTTTCTCCTTTTCTTAAAATATTATCAGAACTACATCTGATTTCAGAGGACTTTGCTTAGATAGAATGTTATGGATAAAATCTCCTCGTTTACATTCACTCTGAAAGTTAATTAAAGATAAGTTAAGAAAAACCAGTGCTGTACTATTCCTGGTAGGTTTTTGTTTTTATTCTTTTAGGTGTGAAATCAATAGTAGTTAATTAGTGTTTTATTTTTGTTCCGCCTCCTTTGAGACTGAAACAATATATATTCGGTCCAATTAATAAGTTTGAAAAATTTAAGGAACAATCTACAGACAAAATTGTGGAATATTCTTTCAAAAGAACAAAACCATAAAGTTGAGAGATAGGTAGTTAGGGATGCCCTCTTCCAGCAGTAGGTATACAGAAATTTTAACATGAAAAGTGCAACAAGTGGATTTGAAATTAACATTTATATGAAATTCTTTCTATTTGCAACAACTTCATCTGGTGTTGAAAAATTGTAGCAAGAACTTCTATACAGAGCTTTAAAGCTTTTCATTTGCATGAAACAAATCTAGCTGAAACACAACCCTAGTCAATGGTGGTTCTGGTCTAAGATGGAAATGTACGTTATTTTTGAAAAAGTTTTTGTTTTTTTTTTCCACTGCGATACACTGTGCTTGCAGATTTGAAGTGCCCGCGTAATTTCTGCAGTTGACATGACTAATAAAACTAGACAAATGGAAATGAGGCTCAACACTCAGAATACATAGTTTTGTTTAAAAAATTCAAAGAAAAAAACGTTTCTTCCCTATTTTCACTGTTTTTCGTTTGTACTATTTGAACATGTTATACGAGTGTGTATCGCTTCGTATTTAATAACCTTCTAGTTTTAACTTATTCATAGTCATCGCAATGTTTGTAGAATGTTTACAGTCCAATAATGGCGGACAATTTTAAATTACACCTCTTGGTGGATGATCCTATATAAGCGACATCTATTGCTTGCTTGCTACCATTCATCTCGTTTCAGTGTGGCTCGATTCTTTCATAATGCAATGGTAGTGTTGCTCCAAATTTTATCACAGATGGAAGATAAAACTAAATGAAGAGAAAACGCAAGCCATATCTTCACACGAAAGCGAAAGACTTGCTTTCGCGTGAAGAATTGAACAGTTCTCCATTTTTTTATTTTTTATTTTTCAATCTAAAGTAAATAACTTTGTTTATTGCTATTTATTCCTCTATTTCTCTCTATCCCAGTTCTTAAGTTCACACAATCTAGTCATTTATTTGAGAGTTAAATTATAAGAAATATCCATCTATTTATTAACCCGTGCAGGGACGGGTTAAGAATATCCCTGCAGCGCCCCCCGAAAAGAGCGCTTGTCGTAAAAGGCGACTAATGGGGAAAAATCCTATCTAAGGCAATTCAATCATCCAGGTGACACATTTGACAACTTTAAGCTGTCCCGCCAGTGTGGGTTGACACGACTGGAGATCACCGGTGACGTGAAAGATATATATAAAATAATTATCAATAATGGAAGCATGCACGTGTCTAAATCGTGGAAAAAAAGTCGGGTCACTCCTGGATCACACAAATGCAATAACACCAGCATTTGAATGGCCTCAGTGATCAAATGATCCGAAACCAGGAAGCCTGTCGCTATTTATCGAGGTCAACTCGACGAACCCCACAGGCAAATGGGAAGGTTACTTACTAAACGGGCTCCCGACCCGTGAAGAGTCTCTGCCTGAGACACTGCAGCCTTCCATCGTCTACGATCCCGGGCACGCTGCTTCCAATTGTCCAGACTAAGAGCTCTCTATCAGCTCTCCCTTCCTGCTTATCGTCCAGCACTCGGCGCCATAAAGCAGAACTGGCAGGATAAGGGTTTTTGTAAAGCATACATTTCGTCCTCCGAGTTAGGAGTTTTGAACCCAGTTGTTTTGCCAAACCGAAGTAGCAGCGGTTTCCTAGGGTAATTCTTCGCCGGACTAAGGTGTCTGATGAACTCCTTAGCTACCTCGAAACTCTTGCTATCAATAGTGACGTTTTGTCCTAGGCGGTAGACAGATGTTTGCTTTTTGATAGCATGTATTTAGTCTAGTCCTCATTTACTACAAGGCCAACAGATTTCGCCTGTTCTTGAATTGCCGTGAAAGCTTCTATCGCGGAGCGCTGTGATCGACCGATGATGTCAATATCGTCCGCATAACCCAGCAGCTGAACGGATCTGTTGAAGATAGTGCCTTCGGTGTTGAAATCTGCCCTGCGCACTATGTGCTCCAGTACGAGATTGAAGAAATCGCATGATAGCGCGTCCACTTGCCGAAACCCGGTGCCTGTTTGAAATAGTTCGGATGAGCTACTTCCAAACTGCACGTTGTAGCGCGTGTTTTCCAGTGTCACGCGACATATCTGAATCAGTTTTACCGAGATTCGGAATTCGGCCATCGCCATATAGAGCTCCTGACGATGTATACGCGACTTTGAAGTCGATGAATAGGTGGTGTGTCTCGACTTTGAAGTCGATGAATAGGTGGTGTGTCTCGACTTTAAATTCGTTGGTCTTTTGCAGGATTTGCCTCAGTGTGAAAATCTGGTCTATAGTTGATCTGCCTGGCCGGAAGCCACACAGGTGCGTGCCGATAAGTGTGTTGCAAAACGGTTTAAGACGTTCACACAGTACGTTGGAAAGGATATTATATGCGACATTAAGCAGCGATATGCCTCGATAGTTCTTACAAGACATAGGATCGCCTTTTCGTAGATGGTGCATATGGAGCTGATAGTCCAGTAATTGGGCAAGTTTTCTTCCACCGATACTTGGCTGATGATTTGGGGCATGCGCCCTACCAAAACATCTCCACCGTATTTGAAGAGCTCCGCTGGTAAGTCATCAGAGCCTGCGGCTTTGTTGTTCTTAAGCTTTTCTATAGCTAAGCCAACTTCTTCTATACCGGGTGGTGGAACTGGTTCTTCATTGACTGGACGTGGTTTCTCTTCTTGCCCTATCACTCTCTCTACATGATGCCCATTAAGTAGCTGCTGGAAATGCTGCTTAAACACATTTACTATTCGCACAAGGAAGTGATTGGAGGATCTATATTTTAGGCCATGTATGGGCGGTTAATGCCTAATATTTCTTTTATTTTTCTCTTACTTATATTTAAGGTTTTTTTTTTTGTATATTTGTATGAAAAGTTTCCCTCCACAAAAATTCAAACAATGTGTCACAAGAAAGACACAATGTATCAAATCTCTGTAAAATATGCGGTAACAAATATAACGTAAAATGGATTCATAAGAAATAAATTCATATATATATCTTTTCCAAAAATGATTCTACTAGACGCATTTTCCTTCTCTTATATTTCCACATGTGTTTAAATGTTTTAATCTACTATCTTCTGCAACTTTTTTGTTGCGACCAAAGATCCCTAAGGTTATCACTAAACCACGCTCCAATACGTCGTCAATGAAAATGCAGCATTTAAATTTCGGAATGTTGGTACAACGCGAGTTCATGCAAGAAATGATTCTATAATTATACATTTAAATGCACGCTACATTTTAATGTATATTTATAGTTCATTAAAGCCTTTGAACTAGTAACGAATTCAAGCAGAGACAACTACGTTATCGAGTGACTTACATTTCCTATCGAACTGCTTTCACCAGTCTTCCAATCATAGTTTTCAGTTAAAAGAAAATAAATAAATAAAATATGTTTGTTGCGTAACAAACCAGTTGGAAATACAAGTATAATCAGACGCGCCTTAACTTATCTTCCGATAAGCACTCTTTGTTATCAACTCTTCAGATTCAAGGGTCACTTTCTTAAGTCAACGCACACGGGTGTGAATTTCCCACCGGTCGATATTATGTACTGTACATAGATAGCTAATCAATATAATTAAAAAAAAAACAATTCTAATAAAAAATCTATCAGACTGGCTAATAAAACTTTCAGTACATACATGCCTTTAACTTGCTAAAAAATGGATTATTTATTTGGAATTTATTTATCCATCGGCCGCGGCTTTGACAATATTTTAATGGCACCAGCAATGTATGAAATCTTATCAACTCTTTGTAAGTGATTATTCAGATTTTACCACTTTATGGGTTACAGCTTGAGATAATTTGGTTTTTTTACTCCCTTGAAAGAATAATGGCCAAATAGCTTGCGGTTAATTAGTCGGCATAGGCTTTGATGGTTGGGTTTTGTCGGATAAGGGTGAGCGTTGATTTGGTAACAACCTGATGGTGCCCAGTAAGGCAACTAAGGCAACACATCAATTGTGCTTATTTTAGCAACTCGGTAACTAACGAATCACCGGATCACGTCTCCCAGATTGCTTGTTCAACCTATAAGCGAGAGTGATGAACAAGAAGAAAATAGCAGCAGTATAATGTTCTACTGAAAATGCCTGGCCGATGAGTCTCAGAAGTCTTACATGAGCCCCTCAGAAGGAGGACGTACGGCGGATGAATTCACGTGAATGGGTCAACGGTGTCATCAACAGCCTGCGTGGCAGATGCCTTCAACATATTTCGAGCTAAGGTCATTAAGGATTTTCAAAACTAAGTCAGGGTGTTGAAATAGAGATATCGGATGAGCTCTTAATGGGATATCGGCAGCGCTCCTATTTCCGAAGGCGTTTTCCTACAACAACTTTGTTTTTTCGATGAAATCCTTTTGAAAACGTACAAAAGGTTAGGTTAGGGTTAGGTTAAACAGGGGTATGCAATTTGCATACAGCACTAGGCACCAGGAGGGCCCATCGCGATCCCTAGAGAACCAATTAAAACTTCAAATGGAGAAAAACAAAACAAAAAATTCTAGACAAAGCCCAATCTTCCTGTAGAATTTAACCAGCTTCCTGTGGTCTGTGCAGCTCAGCTCCCCTAAATCCTCGAAGAAGTATTCTCCTAGAAACCTCCTACGATTCCGTGCTATACCCTCGCGCTCACACAGTATATGTGCGTTATGTCTTCCTCGGCTTGTAGATCACCACAGAATCTGCATATATCCACATCTACCAATCTTAGCCGCCTATCATGCTTCCTTAGGAGACAGTGCCCCGACGTAATCCCAACTACTGTTCTAAGCTGTTCCCTACTCAATTTGAGAATTTCCTTAGATCCCTTCTTGTCCAAATGAGGCCAAAGCGCTCTAGACACCCTATGCCTAAATTTTGGCATCTAATGTCAGCCATGTTTAAGATCTTCTCATTGATTATTCCCTTAATAACGAGAAGGGGTGGTTTAATGTTCACACATCCACTATTTTCCAATTCCCCTCCCTTTCTTGCCAGCTCATCGGCTTGCTCATTCCCCTCTTTACCGTTGTGTCCCGGTACCCAGCAGAGTCTTACTCGATTCCGTCTGCATACTGCTTTAAGCATTGTGCGACAGTTTCTGACTGTCTCAGAATTGATGTTAACAGATTCTAGTGCCTTAAGTGTCGCCTGACTGTCAATGTAGATGGCGATATTCCCGACATTGATCCCATCTGCACTATCTCTGCCGCCCTTAGAAATAAACGTACAAAACAGTTATGTTAAACAAAAAACGTGAAGACAATTTCCTTCTAAACAATTCACCCATACTTAGAATTGGTTTGCCCACTTTATCGGGGATAGACATAGGAAAAGGGTATTCAACAGACCGTCCAAGCGGCTTTAGGCTTTTCCTATGTTTTCTCAAAACCCCTACTCCTCACTGCATCCTTACTGATTCGCCGGTTTGACCTCAAAACTTATCAGCAGGACTGCCGGTTTCGAATCTCCGTCCTCGAGGCCAATCAAAATGTTGTTATTGTTGCATTTAAGCAAAACATTTATTTGACAAAAGGCACCCTGAAATGCGCTAATCTCAATAACAATCCAATCTCTTGTCAACTATTTATTTTGGTTTTTATAAGAACTAGTAATTTCTTTTTTATTTTTTAAATGTTATCTGGAATCAGCATACCAACCGACAATTTTATTTATCAATAAAATAATGTTAACTTGTTGTTGTCATCTTCTGTTGACATTAACCAATTGTTATCTGTTACGGGCTATCGTAAATGAAAAAGAATATTATTTCCACGTCGTTCCATAAAGGTACTAATGCTTCAAATTGTTTTTTTATTATTTCGTTCCTTTTTGAGACCAGAGAACTTGGAACATGAAATTAAATATTGTGCGTCAATAATGCATTGCCGCTTATCTTCTGCCGCAACACGTGTTTTAATCTGGTTTCTCATAATCGGCTAGGCATAGTGACCAACGAGAAGATTACGTGTTATAATTTTCATCTAGACAGTGCTGTAGCTTAGCTAGACTGCAATAAATTGTCAAGAGAAAGTTATGCACTTAACGTCAAAGATGTGTCAGTGGTTTTAAATTTGTTTTACATCAACACACTATTGCTGCCATTCATGGAATACATTAAAAAGTGTAAAACATTGTTGAGTTGCAAACCGAATACACGTCTCGGGTTAACCTCGAATGTTTGTTTGTTTAGAGCACAACTTAGCAAAAGCATCGCGCTTATTAATGGTAACTTCAAAAAGTGTGGCAATATTTAAGTTTCTTTTGTCCGCTAAATAAACGGATAAGCGTCATATAAGGCGCAAATAATATTTAGAAGCATATTAGAGAAGCATAGGAGAGAGTTGTACAATGAAATTGTAAAGCTTTAAATGATAGGACATTTTTCTTCACAGCAACAGCGGCAAATTTGTTCGACTTTTGGACTTTAATCCAAGCTGGTGTTTTAATTTAAAAGAAAAATAAAGTAATTACCAAAAAACCCACAACAACGCCATAATGTATAATTTCGGACACTTTAATTTGATGCGTTCTCTTTTAAGATAAGATTAGCAATTAATTGGTTGAATTACTATCAAAACAATTATGAATGGAATTCGACATAGTTCATATGTCCACCATGGGAACGTATGCAGCGGTCGATACGTTGAAACCAATTTTCGATCACTCGGCAGCCGCTATTTTTCGTTTAATATTGGCTCTGAGCTCCTCTAACGTCGCCGGCTTGTTGGCATAGACCAATGATTTAATGTAGCCCCATACAAAAAAGTCTAGAGGCGTTAAATCACACGATCTCGGCGGCCAATAGACGGGTCCGTTTCTCGAGATAACACGTTCACCGAACTGAGACTTCAATAACTCGATTGTTGCACCCGCTGTGTGGCTTGTGGCACCGTCTTGTTGGAACCACATATCACTAATGTCCAATTGATGCAATTTCTCAAAGAAATAACGTTCCAACATGTCTCTGTAGCGAATACCATTTATCGTAACGTGACGGTCATTTTCATCGACGAAAAAAAAATTACCCAATGACGCCAACAGTGACTTTTTGCGGAGTGCTGTTTCATGAAGCACATGAGGGTTCTCACCTGTCGAGTAACGCATATTTTGCTTATTAACGAAGCCGTTTAACCAAAAATGCACTTCATCGCTGAAGATGATTTTGCGATGAAATTCTTCACTTTCTTCCATCATGTCCAGAGCCCAATTCAAGTCGCTTCATATGATCAAGTGGCTTTAGTTCTTGAGTCAGCTTGATCTTGTAAGGGTGTTGGCCAAAATCCTTACGCAAAATCGGCCATAATGTGGTTTATGAGTTTCCCAAATCTTGAGAACGCCGTGAATTTGACTGATTTGGCTGGTATGCACGGACGCCTCTACGGCAGCAATATTGTTCACACTTCCGGCAAAACGTAGTCTCACTGGCACGGCAACATCAAGCGGCGAATATTCTGACTCAAAATTGTTTAGTAGACTATAAATTGCTTGTCTACTGGGAGAAAAATTACGGCCGAAAATTGGCGTTAACGCTCTTAAGGTTGCGACCACCGACTCGGAATTTCGGTGGTAAATTTTAATTATCTGTAAACGTTGTTCCTTCGTGCACTCCACCATGATGAAAATCTTGATTTTACTGAATATTTTGACATCGACAGTTAGGTAATCGGTTAAGGGGTGCGTTCACACTGAAAGTTTGAAGTTGTCAAGTGGCTAATGAAAGACCCTTTAGAAATATATTTTTTTTATAAACATTGTTTTTATATAAATTAGGTATTTTTGAATTAAAACTTTGATACAAAATTCTTGGTTAAAAGTACATGTATCCACATTCATATAATATTCAAAAAAAAATCAATTTCTTTTCCTGTGCGTGTATCCGGCATCATATTATAAATAATTTACAACAATTAAAAAAGGTGCCGATGAATGTTAAATGTTTTTTTTTTTTATAACATCAAGAGTGAGTGTTGTCATATTTGTTTGTGATTGTTTCGACTTCTACACAATTCTCTAAATAAAATAAAAAAAGTTTGCCTTTTCATATTCTTTATATTTATATCTATGTACGATCTAAAAATGGAGTGAATGTGATCGTCGACTTGGACATGCTCTCATGTCAGGTCGACGATCAAAGTACATACACATCAGGTGAAACGTGTTGATATGCCTTTCCTATATTTGAAATGTTTAATTGCCCGCATTTTACTGATTAAAACGTACGTTCTTATTTACATTCATCATAAATCCAATCACTGATACGAAAACGAAGTATTCTTAGTTTCATAGTCTGTTTCAGATAAAAAAGAGGAAGTTGTTGGACTTTAACAAGCTAGTGTCACTAGTTGATCGCCTGTATTTATATTTTTTATGGTTTTTAATCGATCTCATCGTAATAAATTATGTAAACTGGCCACTTTTAGTTGCCCTTATCTATAACAGATCTTCGATTTTAGAACATAGGTCTTGGAAAACTAAAATGTTGTGATGATTAGTAGGGGGACATATTTGCATTTGTTAAACATATCCATTAGTCGTTGGGATTTTAGAATTCCCTATTTCACCATCTTTGGAATCTGTATCTAAGGAGCCCCAAATGTTAACAATTTCAAAAAGATGCATTGGTCATCGAATGAAATAAGGGGAAGCATGAAAAATGCCAACTGATTCATTTTTGATTGATTTACTACGCACAATCTCTACATAAGTAGGATACTTTCACCCGCCCTTGAAGGGACTAGGCTCTTTCAATGAAAAAGAAAAGAAAATGCAATACTAGTGCTTGAATTATACCAGTGAAATCAATTTGCATTAACATTGACTAATCCACTGACGCATTATTTTTCCCGCAGACGATCATGACCCTCGCACTTTACTGCATCCCTACTGAGAAAGATGGAAATGCATAACGGGGGTACCGTGGGGAATAGAAATTGGAGGCAGAGTTGATTTTAGTTTGGGTTAAAGTCGCACTCACAGACTTTCGATGCCTTCCACCTTTCTTACAAAAAAAAACTGTTTCGCCTCAACGCATGGCGTTACTCAAAAGAAACTAAACTGATTGGCGACTGAAGTCACTTACCAGGTACAGATTTATTAGTGACGCGGTCCCAAGTACGCCGCCACTCGTAGGAGATCGAAATGAGAAGTTTTTTCTGAGTAATTTCCGGCAGGACCATAATTTGAATTATTTTGTACAACAAACCATATCCTAACCAGTTCTTCCATTTTGTCCCCTCCCTAATAGTTTTCCTCTCTAGTTGCTATCATCGTCAGTCGGGCACAGTGGCTCAATGGTTTGTCGGACTACTAATCGAAAGGTCCCCGGTTCAATTCCCGCCGGTGCCTAGTAACATCTTGAGTTTTTTTTTCTACACCCCACCTCTTGCGAACGTCTGACAAACATCCAAGAGTATCAATTGTCATGAGAAGCTTCTCAAATTTGTCGTTCGGATTCGGCTTAATAAGTGTAGGTCCCTTCCACTTCGGAAAGAAAGTGGTTGGAGAAGCTAGGTTTTAGGCCCTGTATGGACCGTTAATGCCTAATATGTATTTATTTTTTTAGTTGCTTTCATACAAAGAAAATGAAACTTAGCACAGATGACACGTGCAGATGTAGCGGAAACGAGAATAAGCATGAGGCCCATCCACACTTCCTCTTTCACTGTCCCTCACTCTGCCACTTCTTCTCCTTCTTCCTTTAATGGCGGTGGGGCTATTATCAGGATTAAAGGGATCATAATCCTCCTATTCAACTGCATCCCTACTGGTACGCCTGAGAGTTTCGCCGGTTTGACCACAAAAAATAGCGCCAGGCCTCCCGATTTTGAATCACTTCGTCGCTGAGGCAAATCAAATGCTGGAGTTGCTGCATTTTTCGATCACAGAAAATGGCAGATTTTTCCCGCCACTTCATCCACCCTACGTTTACGCGATGCCTAATGTCGTCATCACAGCTTACTTCGCTATTGATCATAGATCCCAGATATTTGAAGTTATCGCACTTGGGAATCGCTCCTTCATTTATATAAATGTCTGGAATAGGTCACCGTGGATCAGAGAACGGCCAGTACAAGTATTATGTTTTCTTCGGACTTATTCGGATTAAAACTTCAACCCATGCATCAAGTGCTCGTTGCAGGAACGTTTGAACCTCGCTAATGATGGATCCATCGTCAGCAAAGAACAACTGTTGCACTTTGGACTCCGTTTCTTTTTCCTTTAAGCGGATAATGAAGGACTGTAATAAATATCAAGGGACCTACGACGCCTCGCTGTTGTACACCGACTTTGATTGCGAACTCCTCGGTGACGCCAGCTGGTCATCTTACTATTGTCCTTACTCCTTCATACATGTCCATGATCATCTATACGCAGGTTTCTGTATCTACTCGTTGTCTTCGTCACATAAGACGTCGATCGTTTGATGATAGCGGTCTCTATTGAGATCGTATTGGTATGATCGAAACTATGTCCTTCGATCATTTTCATTTTACGTGTTTGATGATGTGTACCCCCATTAGGATTCTCTAAATCTTTCTGGAATTTTTTTATAGTTTTCAGAACTCAAGTTCCATTAACCTGCTTTATAAAATCGGTCCTCCACAATGCTTTCCATTCCAAAGCCTTACTTATACAAAGGACTAATTATTTAGTTTTTTGTAAGTCACGCTTATTCCACACTTATACTTGCCTCCCGAAAAATAGTGATTGTATGTTTTGCAAATAAACAAATTATTCCAAACAAATGTCATAGCTGACCTTCAATTCATGAGATCTGTTGATGTGAATTCATTTCTATACCTACAATTATTTTTAGTAATTTTATTTAGATATGTCTTGTTAGAGATTTTGTTTGTTTAATTTGTTTTTGACAATATCGTAGTTTTTTTTTTAATATGTATATCTTCTGTTATTCGCATGTGAACTTTAAATATCAATCTTTGATCTTTTTAAATGTTTCAGTGCATACTGAATTGATCACGTTCACTTGCGCGGTAAGTGCGCATTCCATTTGTTTTTGTTTTTTTATAAAAAAAATTGTACAAATTTAATGCGACTCATAACGATCCATTTTGCCAGATAAAAATAAAAATATTATGAATTGTTTAAAGTTAAAAATATTGTTCAGTAGGCATAACTATTCCAAACCAGCTCTGGTTTTCTATTTGTTTTTTATTAACAACTCGCGCTTCAGGGAGAGGGTATTAAGGAATTAAGGGATTAGAAAAGAGAATGATATGCCGATGCACGTTGGATTTGAATGTTTGTAAATAGTAGTTCAAAAGAAACCCAGATCTTATTATAGCATTACCAATAGCCCTGACACACAAAGCTTCGGAGTTTAAAGGGTGGTCCAAACACAAGTTTTTTTTTTTTTAAAAATAAAATAAACAAATATCAATTATTTTTGGTATATATTATGGCTTTATTAAAATTCCCATTATGTATGGACCACAATTTTGTTAATGTGGCCGCAGAAGCGCATCCTGTCCACCTAATTTCCCAAGACCTTGTTGGCTGTTTCTGGCTCTATCAATTAAGTTTTGTTTCAGCAAAGCCTATCTATGTATTTTTTGTGTTTCTTCTTATTTGCCATCCATAAAGGAACGATGTCAACTGTGATGTCAAATGTGAGATTCCGAACCACCCGTTTCTGACTCTATATCACGAATGGCTCGAACCATATTCGCTTAAACTCCTTGAATCGTTTCTGGATTATCCGCATAACATCGATCTTTAAGGGCACCCCAAAAAAAAAATCCAAAGTGGTCAAATCGCAGCTCCCAATTGGCCAATTGAATTCTTTTCAGTAAGCGCATTGTTTGGGCAGCAAAGCACAATTTCAAGTGTAAAGCGATTCATTTCGTTCTGCGGAGGTATGTACTGACTAGAGAGAGGAAGAGAGAGGAAGAGAGAGAGAAAGAATGAGTTGTCATAAAAAAGAAACCTTTTGTAACATTTGGGGTCACATCTGTTGTTTTTATTGCCTGTGGGTTGGTACAGAAGTTTTAAATTGTTGCCTGATCAGAAGATATTTCCCAGCGATGTTCAATACCTTCGAGCCGCGGATACCCTGTTAATAGTGAGAATCTTCCAGCTCCTCAAAATAGCAATCAAACGCAGACTTAACCTCTTCATCTTTGTCTACATAGTCCCTTTTAGCTCGATAGATTTTCCCTATGTTGTTCAACAACTTCGAGCCTCGATACCCTGTAAGAATCTTCCAGCTCCTCAAAATAGCAATCAAACGCAGACTTAACCTCTTCATCTTTGTCTACATAGTCCCTTTTAGCTCGATAGATTTTCCCTATGTTGTTCAACAACTTCGAGCCTCGATACCCTGTGAGAATCTTCCAGCTCCTCAAAATGGCAATCAAACGCAGACTAAACCTCTTCATCTTTGTCTACATAGTCCCTTTTAGCTCGATAGATTTTCCCTATGTTGTTCAACAACTTCGAGCCTTGATGCCCTGTTAACAGTTAGAATCTTCCAGCTCCTTAAAATAGCAATCAAACGCAGACTTCACCTCTTCATCTTTGTCTACACAGTCTCTTTTAGCTCGATGAATTTTTTCCAATGTTGTTCAATAGCTTCGAGCCTCGATACCTTATTATTAGTGACAATTTTCCAGCTCCTAAAAATAGCAATCAAGCGCAGACTTCACCCATTCATTTTTGTTTACACAGTCCCTTTTGGCTCGATAGATTTTTCTCAGCGTTGTTTAATAGCTTCGAGCCTTGATATCCGTTGATAGTGAGAAACTTCCAGCTCCTTAAAATAGCAATCAAACGCAGACTTAACCTCTTCATCTTTGTCTACATAGTCCCTTTTAGCTCGACAATTTTCCAGCTCCTAAAAATAGCAATCAAGCGCAGACTTCACCCATTCATTTTTGTTTACACAGTCCCTTTTGGCTCGATATATTTTTCTCAGCGTTGTTTAATAGCTTCGAGCCTTGATATCCGTTGATAGTGAGAAACTTCCAGCTCCTTAAAATAGCAATCAAACGCAGACTTAACCTCTTCATCTTTGTCTACGTAGTCCCTTTTAGCTCGAGAGATTTTCACTATGTTGTTCAACAACTTCGAGCCTCGATACCCTGTGAGAATCTTCCAGCTCCTCAAAATAGCAATCAAACGCAGACTAAACCTCTTCATCTTTGTCTACATAGTCCCTTTTAGCTCGATAGATTTCCCCTATGTTGTTCAACAACTTCGAGCCTTGATGCCCTGTTAACAGTTAGAATCTTCCAGCTCCTTAAAATAGCAATCAAACGCAGACTTCACCTCTTCATCTTTGTCTACACAGTCTCTTTTAGCTCGATGAATTTTTTCCAATGTTGTTCAATAGCTTCGAGCCTCGATACCTTATTATTAGTGACAATTTTCCAGCTCCTAAAAATAGTAATCAAGCGCAGACTTCACCCATTCATTTTTGTTTACACAGTCCCTTTTGGCTCGATAGATTTTTCTCAGCGTTGTTTAATAGCTTCGAGCCTTGATATCCGTTGATAGTGAGAAACTTCCAGCTCCTTAAAATAGCAATCAAACGCAAACTTCACCTCTTCATCTTTTATCACCGACTCATTTTTTTCCAGTTTGGAAACATAAAATAATCCAGGAGGAGCTAAATCCTCAACGAGGGGCATGTGGAAACAGTTCGAAGTTTAAAAGGGCCCATACACCTCACATGCCTGCATGTACAATCACAGGCATGGACAATAATAATGTTTCCTCCACACTTTATAACTGCAAACTGCGCAGTACTCATTTATGTGTTTGCCGCTGACTGAGAACGTTCTATAATGTCAAATTCCGCTGTTGCAGCCATTTTGATCGCTTTGGATGATTGATTTTGACCATGATTGATTTTGACCATCGTAAACGGATGTGTGAACTGGTGCATTGTCCTTATGCAACAAAACCTTTTTTTCGCACAATACCGCCGTTTTTCTTGATTTCTTCGGATGTTTCTTACCATTTCTGGCGTAGGGGAAGGTTGTGTACCTTGGTCCGAGTGCCAATATCCAGAAAAATACAAAGCACGCAAAAACCGGTCCTTCTGTTCATTTGTCTTCTCAGTTTCTTTTTGAAGGCACAGCTGCACGAGTCGGCAGAAAAAAAAATAAACATAGTTTTCAGTGAAAAAAGTTTTTTTTTTATCTCTTTTCTGAAGCTATGTACATAGTGCTTAGTTTTCTGTCTTTTTTCCGCTACTTTAATCGATTTCGGTAAGTGTATTAATAATCTTTTGGTAGGAACACATTGTCGTTCGTATGTGGTTTGAATACTATGTTAAAATCTAATTTGTTTGGCTAAAGTGGTGTAAGTGTACCTTGGACCTATCAAAGCGCGTGCACCTTGGACCATTGGTTTGTCCTTTAATGAAATTTTTTAAATAATATTGAAGTGATAAATTTGTTTTTCTTTTATGTTGTTCCCTTAAAGTAAGTTTTTAAATTAAATTGAAGTCCTTTGTTAAGTTTTTTTAGTAAAAGAGTTTTTTTTATTTAATACTATTATTTGAAATAATTTTTTTTTAATCAAGCTCAAAAACTTTAAGATAATGGTTTGTTTTTTTTTGCTGTTTTTTTTTGAAATAAATAAGGAATGGTACCATTTTTACTTTTTGTTGAAATAAATTAAAGTTTTCACCTTTAAACTATAGGAAAACTTTAATAATACATATTTTCGGTCCAAGGTACAATACTCCGTGGACCAAGGTACAACCACGTCTTGTACCTTGGACCGTTTGAGGTTAGCATATAAAAGTTAAGTTTTCTAAGGAATGGTAAGCAATATCCTTTTGGTAGTTTCGCCATATCCATAGAAAAGACTTCAGGTAGGTAGTAACAAAAAAAAAAAAAAAAAAAAAAAAAACGACACATAAAATATTGGCAAAAAACTGAAATCCGGACCGACACTACCTTCCCCTGCTCCGATGTTTGTCTTAACAGCACAAACGGTCTCGTTTTGACTGCCACAAAATATCTTCCCGTTGTTAACAAAGGAGCAGACTCCTCCAGAATAGGGTCTAGTACCACTTTGTTATTGATTAGGCTGAGGGCTCTCAAATGAAATCACATAACGATGACCAATTTTGTCAATGTTCTCAAATTCGCAATTCGCAAAAAAATACTAAACGTAGAATCACCAAATTTAAGCTTTAGTACGAGTAGCTTGGTCCTTTGTCTTTCTGCAATACCTAGTCATTTCGAGACTACCTCGCTGTATTTTTTCTCTTTGAATAGAATTTACTCAAAAATGGTAAATGTTTATGAAAATACAATTTTAACACATTATAGTAACCACTTCTTCGAAATAATGGTTAGCTTTGTTGAAAGTTTTCAATTATAGCAACAAAAAAACCCTAAGAAAACAAAATTTCGTAAATTTTTGTTTTGGCTCTGTAAAGTTAAGTTTTGCACATACGCCATTTCGTGTTTGGAACGACGGTATGTATAGTCCGTCCAATATCAAGAGGCACAGGTTTCCATGTAAAAAACTGGTTTTCTTATGTAGCTTTGTGTCTCTCGATATTAAACGGACTTGAACCTTTGTTTTTAAGGACTACAAACCTTAACTAAACATCAATTACTCTGGGTAAAAACTCTTTTTTTTAATCGCTAGGCAAATACGATAAATGCAAATGATACCTCCTTATTTCCCTTCATACTTCAAGTCGTTAATGCAACAACTTTAAAAGAATTACTTATAATTTAAATTTTACAATCTGGGACAAACTTTGTACCTACCTACTTTTTATATTGCATCATAAAACAGATTTACGAACTTCAGACGACAGTAATTTCGAAAAAGAAAAACTGTGCAGTCAATCAAATCAATGTCAAGAAAATGTTCCATAATATCACTGTTTCAGACATGCAAGTGCTTATTCGCTCCAGCGCATATGAAATTGATTTACAGTGTCACTGCCAATGTCAACATCTCAATTGGTACCTTTAGAGAAAAGAAAACAGAGATATAGGTACAATACATAGTCGCGAAGAGTCTGTGACAAATAATTTGATTAATTAATTAAATTCACCAACACCTACCGGCAGTAGCCGGCCTAGGACTGATTTTTCTTTCTAGGACTAGTTTTTGTTGGTAGGGGGCATTTCTTTAATTGATTGTAGAGGGTTTTATTTATTGCCATGCCAATTGAATTCTCCTTTTTAAATATGGAATGCGTCCAATGTCATATAAATAGAAAATATGCGACTATCTTTATGTTAGGAGAACCTTGAAGATGTAAATAAATTCTCAAAATATCTCGATCTGATATTTATTTTATTTTTACACTTTATACAAATTTGTATTACCTACCTACGCATATATTTATTTCTATTAAATAAAAGTGGATACGCACATTTTAATGAAGCCCACTGCCAAGTCGCCCCCGATGGCCCTCTCCCATTGTAGAATGTCGTTTAATCTCAAGTGCAAGATAAAACCGAAAATAACGTGTCTTATCGCTCTTCGATACGCGCAATGCACTCCTATCAGTCTTCTCATAACAAACAAAAATAGTAGCTCAACTTCTCTTGCACTTCAAATCAACCAACGATCATTTGTCAAACGGAAAAAAATGTAACTGATAAAACAGTGCTGTCGCGTGATCGCTTCTGTGTTGAAAGAGAAAACGATAGAAAACGCTCATGAAGGAGAATAGAAAACTGATGTCGTCGTCTTGTGCCGCGTCGCTCGCGCTTACATCAGATTAGCAACTCTAGCGTACTCCATCGTTCACTTACTCAAACAAATTCCAGCCACTAGATCGACAGTCATTGATGGGCTTTGGTGTTATCCGGTTCGGTTTCACAGTAATAAATTATTAATAATTTAAGCAAATTTCATTTTACCGTTGTTCAAGTAAAACTAGAGACTTTTTCGCGGCGTGTTGTGAGTGAAGTGGAAAGTCCTTGAATTGTTGTCCTTTTTCTAAGGTAAATACAAACAAAAGAAACATATTTAGCTAGCGTAATTATGAGGAACAAAATTTAAGAAGCTTCCCACAATCCATGTGCTCAGTCAGAGAGCAAAAAGTATCCGGCAATTCTTAACGGAATCTTCATCTCTGGCGACGAGTGTTTTTTTTGTTGTTTTCTTTTAGAAAGATCATACGATCGCTTGCCTGATGGTGGTTTGTTCATATCATTGTGTTGGCCTTGTTGGTTGTGGAAAAAGAAATTTTTTGAGGAAAACTGCTCCACTGTTACTTCTTCGACGTGGTCACCTGACTGTGGTATTTTGTTGTTGTTTTCGGATTATTTTCGGAACGAACGTAGAATGTATGTGCTTAAGAGGTGGTTGGTGTGATGGGGAGATTGTGAATGTATTATTTTTGCAAGTGCTCTACTGTATGGTGGCCTGACTCATTCTCAGCCTCCCAATTTATATTTTAGTTTGATCATATCGATCAGATTTACTGTGACACTTAGAAGACAGCAGTCTGACAATAGATTTTAACATAACAGGTAGGAATGAATAGGTAGGCTGACAATTTAAAGAAGAATCGGACAAACTCGCCAACAACAAACATAAATAAAGATGGATCGATGGCGGAATGAGGAAAGATCGGTGTACGTTAATTTTTTTGTGAATCTAAAACGGTGTCGTACGATGTTTGATGACGAAGCTGCTGTTGGCGTTATTGTTTTTGTTTTTTCTCATTATTTTGATGTTGTCGCAAAAGTTCGTCGATCTTTCTGTTTATATTCGGCTTTTGCGTAAAAGGGGTGTGAGTGGTTTCTTCACTGTTTCTTTTGACTGTTGAGATACAAGTAGCTAATAATTATTAATTTGCAAATGCAATTAACCTAACAGGTTTTATGATTTCCATAACAAAAAAAAAGAAACTTATTTCTCGTCGCATTTGGATAAGATGAACGACGGCGACGAGTAATTGTTGTTTGCATTGCCCTAAATGTGAAAGCGGTACAATTTTAGCAAAACTTCTTCTCTTTTAATTTTCTTGTTCGTCGCGCCATAGCGGACTGTGGGCCTTCCCAATAACAAATTGAGTTTAAATCAGTTTTGAATTTCCTTTGCATTGGAGTGAAAGGTGCAAATATAAGTTTTACACGAATTTGTTATTGGTTTGGTACCGGTTGTTTTATGTATACAGTAATTGGGCTCTAGACAGTTAGATGTTTGCAATGCCAGCTAATTTAAATAGCCTGGGAAGAGTAGCTGCAAGTGCAAAAGTTTCTTTTTGCGCTTTCCTCTTTGATGTTATATTTTTGTTTCTCTTAATGCAAGAGTAAGTCACTGGTGGTGAGCAAACCTTCATACTCGTATATCTAGATGTTTGCTGAGCGTTTGTGTACACGACACACCCCCAAGAATGTTATGAAAGGTCAGCGAACGATAGCACCTTTAAATGCGTCACAACGCGTTTGACACGTGCACTGTGCATACACACATGATGAGTTGTTCCGAAAGGTCGATTTTATTATGTATCTCTTTAGGGAGTACCTTGTTGTGTTTGTTTTTAGGTAGATAACGGGTACAATTTTGCAGTAAAAATTTGTTCGACCTCTGTAGTCTCGTTAGTGACTACCCACGAAATGCCTTAAATGCCAGATTTGGGCCAAGGGAAATAAGGACTATGAATAAGAAAATCTCCTGAGAAAATTACAAACTTTCGATATCAAACACATGAACTACGAGTGGGATTCAACATACACAACTGTGCAGCAAATCGATCGCGTAACCAAAGCTTCATGCCAGTCGAGTTTCTCTAATGCCGCCTACCGAAGTGACACACTTTTTTTTACACGGAAGCTGGCAATCTGTTATTTTTGGTATCTGTTTCATGAAGGATTGTAGGGTTACCTACCATACTCGATTTGTTTTATCACGTAATTTTTATTTATTTTTTGTTGGACTTCTCTGCAAATAACTGCAATTTATCTACAGTCGAATCGCTCTAACTCGAACATCCTCTAAGTCGTATTTCCCTCTAACTCGAATTTTGTTAGTTTCGCATTCCCTGAAATTTTCTATACATGTGAAAGGCATCCTCCTCTAAGTCGAAATCTCTTTAACTCAAACTGATTTTGGGCTCTCGTGAAGATTACTTAGAGGGATTCGACTTTACATATTTATAGTGACTGCTAAATAGGTGCTTTATATGGCATCTCCTTCCAACTCTACCTTTTTAGATCGATTGACTCTTAATATGGTTTTCTCAAATTTTTTTTTAATTCTTCAACTCTGCAGTGGTGAGGCCCGACAAGGATATACCAAATTCGATCGGTTTTGCCCACGAATTAAACGCTAAGTAATATATTTCAACCTGTTTACCTTTGATATTAAATTTGTTTCGATTAGATAGCCAAGTTTTGCTTTAGCCCGTTCCAATGCTGCCTAAAAATGTCACTGCAGCAGCCTCCAAAAAAAACAGTGTCTTGGGGGAGAAATCGAATCTGGACAATTCTACCATTTATCATTCATGTGCTCCAAGCGACACGATTAACATCTTTAAACTGTCCCGCAGATGTATGCAAGCCCGTGGGTTGACACGACTGGTGATCACCGGTGTAAAAGGTCATTCTAACAGTATTCAGAAATGGGAGAATGCTCGATAATGCACGATAAAAAACGGGTGTCCTAAAAACTCCTGAATAACACAAATGCAACTATACACCAGCATTTGATTGGTCTCAGTGATGAAATTATATAATATTCGTGGAGGTCAAAACCCCACAGGCGGACCAGCATTTGATTCGCGTTAAAATGGGAGGGCTATGATCCTTTTGACTCAAGCTTCGCCGTTAAGGAAGAAGAAGAAGGTTACCCCGCCACTATTTCATATCATTTTGAATGCATTTGTGTGATCTAGGAAATTTTGAAGCCTGCTACTATTTTCTTCTGATTTCGGCACGTGCAAATGAAAAGTCACTATTGTATAGTAGATATTTTGGATCTTCTTTACTTACTGGAAAGATTATATTCTTGAATCAGACAGTATTTGGGTGGCGTCCAAGACGGACAATCTCCAATCTGAAACAAAGTCTTAATTTCCACTTACTTAAAACGACGAAATTTAGGATCTTTCTTTTACAATGATCTTAGCGATCTCATTAACACCGACGTCAGAAGTCTGTCAACCTCCTTCAACAAAAGCTCTAACTGGTTCAACGAGTAGGAGGATGATATATCCGTGTGTTATCACAACGGACCTTTCATTGGTCTAAGTGTGTCGGCCTCCGCCAATACCAACGGCCACTATAACCTAACCTAACTTAAAACGGCGGAATGAAATTAGGCACGATTGCAAAACGGCACACAAAACAAATAAAAAAAGTCCTCAAAAATTAGGGGAACTGTTATCCCTTAAACTCTTTCATACCTTGTGAGCTTGAGGCTCCTTGAGCACCTGCATGTAAGGCCGAAGGCTGGCATGAAGGTGCATGAGTCGAGGAGGTGTCCAAAGTTGTTAATTCTTTTCACCCAAATACTGTTACCAGTGCTACTTCCTACTAAATACGTATTTTGTGTTGCGTTCTAAGTGAAACCCTAGCTGGGGGGGTTTTAGGCGGCAGCATGTCTATGAACATTATGTCTGTTTGTAAGCAAGACATAATATCCATTGGCATTATCATTTCGGACGGACATATCTTCCACGGTCCTTATTGACCTTGCCGTTTATTGGATCTACATTGTGATTTCAGAACTCTAAATTTTTTTGAGAACTGCGTTGCAAAGAATCGCCCAACTACTTTTGGGCGTTTTGAGCGATTCATACAGCCTTGAACTTTTCCTTGTTTAATTTTTGAGAAGTTTTAAAGTAAACGTACATTTTTAAATGATTTTACTTTATCTCCATTTCGAAAGCAAAATAAAGGGAGCGGGTCGAAATTCTGCTTTGCAAAATTCTGACTTTTAACACTAAAATTCTGTTTTTCAAAATTCAGCTTTTTTTCTGTTGTCTTACGTAATTCTGCTTTTCAAAATTCTGTTTTCTAAAATTCTGACAGGCAATATTTTAAACAAATTTTTTTTCAATTTACGAATTTAAAGAAAACAAATATTTTTCAACTTTGTCAACAAATTACAATATATTCCTTATAAAGAAAATACACAGGTGGGTACCAGGAACACACAAAAAAAAAACAGCCAAAAATAACAAATTATTTCCAAATTGAAATTACCAAAAAAAAGAAACCACAGCATTAAGAAACTAAACAAAGCAGACGTTCACTCACAAGAATATTTGTCTAAACCAAGAGAGCAATCTTGAAACCAATAAAAAAACTACTTTTACCTCTTCTTCTATAACAAGTGAGTGGTGGAATGTTTTACAAAATTCTGCAAATAAAAAAAAAACAATTTCCAAACCTTTTTTTTATTTGCAGAATTTTGTAAAGCAGAATTTTGAAAAAAAGAATTCTGAAAAGTAGAATTTTGAAAAAAAATTTTGACCTCGCCAGAATTTCGACCCCAACCCCAAAATAAATCCAAAAAACTGATTCGCGAAATGTTGGCGTTATTTCCATACGTTTTGTTGGCAATATTTTGTTATAAAAAAAGAAATAAAGTCAAGTTGAGATTATTTCGTTATTGAAAATGAAATAAGGTCTTATTTCGTTCGGCGTTATTTCACGTCACCGAAGTCTGACACTCGTATCGGCAGCTCCAGAGACTATTGTCATCCTTACAAATCGTCATGCGCAAGTAAGCTGCAGTTCGAATGCAAGTTTAGCAGTTCCACGAGGTCGGACACCCAAAAATAAAATAAAAATCAATTTTTGGCATTATTACAGGGCCTAAAACCTAGCTTCTCCAATCATTTGCTTGTGCGAACAATTTTAAGCCCAATCCGAACTGCAAATTTGAGAAGAAGCAATGGGTAATATTGATGTTTGTCAGACGTTCGCAAGATGTGGGGCGCTGGAAAAAATTTTTTTAAGATGTTACTTGGCCCCGACGGGATTTGAACCTGAGACCTACACTACACTAACCTCTGCGCCACTGCACCCACCCGAACGGATAAATGTTCTGTTTCATCCCGGACGTTATGGTTGGGCAATATTGTTTTGGAGAACTTTTTGAGGTAAAAATATTGCACGGTGCAAACAGGGCCAACGGTGTTTCGCCACTTGACCCTAGAAGTTCGGTCTGGTTCACCGACGGGTCAAAAAACGAATCCGGAGTCGCTGTTGTTGTCTTTGGACGCAACACCAAGGTCTCGGTACCTTTAGTAATGTGTCCCGCTGTGTTCCAGGCAAAAATCGATGCCATTGAGGTCTGCGCCGGAATAAAGCTTGAAAAGGGTATCACTGCCCAGCAGCACTTCTACAACTGTGACTGTCAAGTGTTGTTACCATGCACCGCAGTCCCTGGCCAGACACAACAAAGTCAAACTTGGCTAGGTGCCTAGCATTTCAGGAAACGAATATACGGATGAACTAGCTAAGGCTGGCTCAGAACCCGTGTTCATAGGACCGGGAGCTTATTGGAGTATCAACTGAACTACTGCTCTGGGAATTAATAATGATTGGGAACAAAAACTTCGTCTAGTCCTTTGGGAAAATGTTCCATGGCTCAGACAATTCAAAAAGTTAATCAGGCGTCACTCCTATGTGGAAATTTTTGTATTAGAAAGTCAAGCATTAGGAAGCTGGCAAGTTTTCTGTCAGGACATTGCGGCTTCAGGTACCATCTTAACTAATTAAAGTAGTGTTCGGAGAGATAGAATGTAGGTTCATTCTGGACGAGGTTTCATCCTCCGAACACATTCTCTGTGAATGCCCCGCACTACATTGGTTAAGAAAACATATTTTTAACAAAGAAATGCAAAACTGAGAAACTCCGCCATCAGGCAGTGCGGACATATCATAAGTGAGGTGGAACGTCTCCTGCATTAAAAAATACAAAAGATCTTTCAGGTCGTACTGTCGGCGTTTGGCGCAAGTTATAAATTCGTGGGACTCGCCCGCGCGAATTATAATTATTATTTACTTATGCACCTATTATTAGAAAATAATTGTTCACGGTTTACACATAAGGTTTATGTTTATGAAATTAAATTTTTTTTTTTTTTTTTTGAGTTGATTGAATGAAAGGTAAATTGCGGTTTACGATTTATGACGTATTAAAAAAAACTACTTACTAGATCTCGTTCAAACCATGGAAGTTTGCATGGTAATATACATCATATATTTTTTTTTAGTTTTATCATTCCGTTATTTTAGAAGTTACAGGGCGGGGGACACACATTTTACCACTTTGGAAAAAATTATATTAGAAACCTCAATATCATTTTTGAAGACCTATCCATAGATACCCCTTACGTATGGGTTTGATGAAAAAAAAATTTGAGTTTCAGTTCTAAGTATGGGGAACCCCCAAAATTTATTGTGTTTTTTCAATTTTTGTGTGAAAATCTTAATGCGGTTCACAGAATACATCTACTTACCAAGTTTCAACAGTATAGCTCTTATAGTTTCGGAGAAAAGTGGCTGTGACATTCCCGGACAGACAGACATGACGAATCTATAAGGGTTCCGTTTTTTGCCATTTGGCTACGGAACCCTAAAAGGACTCACCTGAATGTTAAATTGCTTTCGATTTCCCCTTTCAGTTGCCTTGTACGACAAACGCTTCTTATCGTTTTTAGGGCACTGAAGTCAGGTTCTTAGCATGACCCTGCACGAACATTTTTGGATAACTTATCTTGATATTTTTGCAATTTGATAGCTCCAGCAATTTGGAATGTTTCCAAAAATATTGCGAAAACCCCATTTAAGATCTTTTTTTCGATAAAGACCCAATTATTCGCCACACCTATTGTTATCTCTGTCAAAATTCCCAAATTATAATAAAACTTCCCTAATTTTGGTCGACCATTACAATTGTTAAGGTCACTTAGAATCATGCGGTCGTATGGACTTCACCCCATTGCAGGACTTGATCTTACTCCACACAAAGATCCAAAGGTTAACCATCGACTGAAAGGTGGCGCCTCTCACCAAGTATAGTTTTTAATTGACATTTAACAGTTGTTGCCGTAACTAACTGATAACGTTTTATAGCCTAGAACGGCATATATGTTAATGCTCAGTTAACGAGAAATAAAAATAAATGACAAAATGTCGTTATCTATCAGTTGTGTTGATAACAACGCTGCGTGCCGAATTTTTACGAATGAGGTGATTTTTCAATCTGTTAATGTTATAACTGGGCTGCCACTAAGCTAGTAGCTGATAGTTTAAAGTCCCCTCACGACTATCGTTGGACATTGGAACAACATCGCTTTGAGCAACCTCATGTAGATACTTCCACTTCAACGAAGGCAGAAGTAAGAAATAGTGTTGTCTAGTTAAGTCGGTTGGGGAATCATAAAAAAAAAATTGTCTCACTCTTGTACCGAGGTAGGCTTTTTATTACTACTACTCGTACTACTAAGTTGGTTATTTGACGTAACGAATGTGATGAAAGGCAGTTAACCTTTTAAATCCTGCTCGCTTGTAAACAATGTTGACTTTTATTCTCTTTTCTTTGCAGTTTCCCTCACATAAAATATAATAAACAATGTCGGCGGAACGTGTTGGCCCGAACTGGGTGAAGCCCGCTGATGACTACACGAGCACAGATCCAACCAAGCCAGTTAAGCTGCGTATCGCCAAAGATGGTTTGGGTGCTGAAGAGCCCATTTCAATCCCCAGCCTGCTGAAGCGTGCTGCCAACAATTATCCCGACAATGTGGCTTTAAAGTACAAAACACCAAACAAGGAGTACGCCTCTGTCACATTCAAGTAAGTTGGTCTTTTCAAATGCTCGGCATTTGTTGCATTTCTTCAAAAAATCAACAAAAAAAAACTTTTCATTTTATTTTCCAGACAATATGAGGAAAAAGTTCACCAAGTGGCAAAGGCATTCATTAAATTGGGTCTCGAGCGGAATCATTCGGTGGGTGTACTGGCCTTTAATTGTGCAGAGTGGTTCTATTCCGCACTGGGTACAATTCAT
The DNA here is from genome assembly GCA_949715645.1 of Portevinia maculata. NCBI lineage: Eukaryota > Metazoa > Arthropoda > Insecta > Diptera > Syrphidae > Portevinia > Portevinia maculata. The sequence continues at coordinate 3,095,661 of OX454528.1, read as the reverse complement.
GCCGGTGGCATTATTGCTGGAATTTATACGACAAATTCTGCGGAAGCAGTTCTGCATGTGCTGGAAGATTCTAGAGCAAACATTATTGTGGTAGATGATTCAAAGCAAATGGAAAAGATTCACCAGATTAGGGATAAGCTTCCAAATTTAAAGGCAGCCATACAAATCCAGGAGCCATATTTGCCGTTCATGAAGAAGGAGGATGGATATTATAGGGTGAGTGTATGTTTGCCTTTGCGCCATATATATCGGAAGGAATTTCCCCAAAAAGCTTTCTCGTTTAAGCCGTCCAAATGGTAACCGAAATTCATACAAAAGAAATTTTATACAAATCTGAGATTTTTTAGCGGAAAATTATGATGAAGTTGGGTTTTTGTTTCCGGTTCGGGAAATATGCGCTTTGACGGTGATTAAATTTGTTTCGCTATTTGGCGTTTACGTAGTTTGTGGTTGAGAGCATTAAAAAGGAGACCGCGTGAAACTATTTGTGTTGCTTTGAGAAAGGATTCTCTTCCTAATGGCCGGGAGTGCTATTTTAGTTTTGCAATTCGAATCCATATTTTGAAATCAAATTGGAGCGGAACAACTGCAGTCCTTGTGAGGATGAAATTAATTAAATCGATTGAGATGGTTTTGTTCTATGCCCGTACAGGCACGGGCTATTATCACTGCAGCGACCCCTAAACAAACAGCGCTTGTCGTAAAAGGCGACTAAGGGGAGATCTCAAATCTTAACAATTTTAACATCCAGGTGAGCCTAGCCACACATTTGACATCTTGAAGCTGGTCGTATCTCGTGGGTTGATACGACTGGAGTTCACTGGTGTCGTAAAAAGTCCAGTAATGGGAACAGGCGCGTATTGAAATTGTTAAAGAGGCAGTCCTAAAAACTTCTGGGCCCTGATTACGAATGACGATTCTCGTTGCCTATCGTTACTGCCAAAAAGCAATCACAAGTTTTAAGATCGGTCGCAGGTATCGTTAGCCTAACTACACCATTTCATCTGTTGACAGTGATGGAATCGTTTTTGTTGAATACTTTTAGTAACTTCAATTTTTGGTAAATGATTTTATTTTCAAATAGGTATTTGGATGTATAAACAATTTGTTAATATAGAAAAATTGAGTTTTTTGAATTTAGAAATGTCGAAAACAAAATGTTTATGTTATTATATACTCGTACACGGCGTTTAAAGAGCTTCGAGGAACAGACGTCTTATATGCCTTTTCGGAACACGGTTATCTAATTCTTCATCACTGTTTAAACAATAATCATTGTGTTACTGCATTTCAAAACAAATTTGTAACAAATCTTTGAACATTTCACTTTACATGTTTGTTTGTTTTTGACAGTTGTTGTCATTAAAAGTGAAGGTGGATGCGGTACAAAATGATGGCGAATTGTGTCTTTTTTGCAGTTAGAATGACAACTTTTTCATGTCGTTGTTCTCGTAATCTGTAATATGCATATGCCATAGGTATCGTTACTGCAAAATCGTTCGTCGTGACTCCCGTCTCGTAATTTGTAATCAGGGCCCTGGATCATGGACACAAATGCAGCAACACCAGCATTGGATTGGCCGCAGTGATGATGTGATACGAAACCATGAAGCCTGCCGATGTTAATTAAGGTCAAACCGGCGTACCCAACAGGCGAGCCAGAGGGGATGAAGTCCAATGGCAGGGTTCTGATCCCTTAATTCTGATCATAACCTCGCCGTAAAGAAAGAAGCAGATGATTTTGTCTTAAAAATCAGTTTAAAAAAAATAAATAAACGGGCCATACTAAAACTTAGCTCCTCCAACCATTTACTTGTGCGAAGTGGAAGGGACCTATAATTTTAAGCCGAACCCGAACGGCAAATTTGAGAAGCTTCTCATGAGAGGTGGGGCAGTGGAAAAAACTCTAGATGTTCCTTGGTCCCGGCTGGATTTGAACCGGCGACCTTTCGTCGTCTAGTAGTCAACACACTAACCACTGCGTCCACCCAAAATCGGTTAGATGATGTTTTTTACACCTTAAATAACTGAAATTAGGTGGTCATGGACGTCAATAAAGTTTTCGAACACCATGAAGGCAACTTCTGAGATTGCCAGCCCCTCAGCTTGGAAACAATAGTAGTTTTTCTTTTTTTAGTTCAGACCAGAGCCTGAGTTGTCAAAAAAAGAGTTCGTATTTCTTGTTTAGCTCTGACACATCAGAGCAGTCGAACTGTGTTTCTTTGTTCGTCCAGAGCTTAATCAGAGCCGCTCTATGAGTTCAGAATAAGTCCACTATGCAGTCTGAGTAAAAAACTGTGAACACATCCAATGACAGACTGAGAAGACAAATAAAGGAAAACGAGATCAAGAAAACAGTTTAAAATACGCTCGAAGGTTGTTTTTCTGGTGTAGAAAGTAATAGAATAATTTTTGTTTAAAAATAAAAGTAATTTCTAACCAAATGATAGCTGAACGCTCAAGGGTGTTTCTTAAACAAATCAGAACGATCTGTGAACGCTCTACTTGCTCACGCTCTGTCCAGTGCTCTGCTCTGAACTCAAAAAGAAAAACGCCTAATGAACACGTTCAATTTGCAAGGCAACTGCGAGTTCCCTCTTAGTTAACCCTCTATCACTTGTCAAATACTGGTCACGTGAGTTATTCGATCAATGAGTAAGGGTAAAATAGTATAGGGGCTTGTAGTTGCTTTGAAAATTGAACACGGCCCATGCGGTGATCTGGCAGCCTGATTTAGCGTTGTATATTTAGTTTCTCTGAGCACGATATGGCGCCCGTCATGGGTATCGATTTATTTTTAGCGGGAACATTTTTATCCCATTCTCCTCTGCTTGGAAAGAAAAAAAGAAAAAATTTTATCAAAGTTCACTTAGATCGTTTTGTTTTCTCTCTCTTAAAGCCTGTGCATGCCCTAAATACCTAGGTTCCAGGTTTTTGTTTGGCTGATTGTAGTGCAAAATTGCCAGCTGATTCCTGGTTTTTGTTTGGCTGATTGTAGTGCAAAATTGTCAGCTGATTCCTGCATGCAAAGATCAAGGGGTAACAGATTAAAAAATCCTCTCAGCGATTCATGCGAGTCTTTGTATTTTTGTCAATACTTTGAGATTAGATTCATAGAATGCATTTGCCGCTTCCCTTACTCCTTAATTGACCAATTAAGTTTCCTTTCGAGGGTTACTCCCAGATACACCACAGTCTCTGCCACCTTGACGTCAACGCGCAATTAAGCTCATTGGTGACCGTAACATCACGAGATCGCTTGATTTTCTTAGTCATCGTCGCAATGTCTCATTATTTTATCGTTATTTCCGCCACAAGTGCTGAACAAAAATAGCCAGTTTCATTCTACCCCTAGAACGTTTCAACCGCGATACCTGCTGTGCAAGGAATGCGCATCAGTTCACCCTTAAGCCTGTATTCCGACGTACAGTGAAATAAGAAGAATCTTTCCTTAGCCGTACATCTCGATTGTGGAATGCTCTTCCCCGCTCTATTTTTCCTACACATTATAATATACAAACATTCAAAACCAACGTGCATTGGCATCTATCCCTATCTTCTGACCCTAATTTCCTTAATGCCCGCGCTGCGTAGCTACTACAGAAAACAGCTTGTGGTATGCTTCTTTTGTTTGTGAAAAGAACAAGTTCGGGATTGCCCCCAAGGACGCATTGTTTTTTCCACGCACTGAGTGTCTCCTAAGCGAGTTTCTTAACAGTTCACTTTTAGTTAGAAAAAATGTGCCTTTCGCAAGTAGTACCACATTGTCTACGTAGGCTTCTACTTTAACTTCCCTGTTCCTAAATTTCAAAAGTGCCTATCTCGTAAATCACGAGAACCCAAGGTAAAGGCGAGATGACTCCTAGCTATGGTGTGCCTGTGTCACTCTAAGGTCAATGTGACCTAGTCTTCTCTTCTTCTTTCTTCCACTGTACTGGTCCGCCTGTGGGTTCCCCGGTTTGACCCTAAAAAAAATCATTTCGAATCACTTTTTCCTTGGGGCCAATGAAATGCTGGTCTTTCTGCATTTGTGTGATCTCTTTCGCGATTGTATGGGAACGCTGATTGATACTGACTTTTTAAAACGGCTCATAACCGCACTTGGCCGGTCGTGCTTCATTGTTCGAGATATGTGCAGTCCCTTAAACCGCCGAACCGATTGAGCTCAAATCAGGCAATCTGGTATCCACCTGAAGGTGTTAGGTTCTTTGGCGTAAAGGCTTCCTCGGATCTTGGAGCTTCTTGTTCAATCAATGTGCCATAGTCTTGCATAAATATTCATTAGGTAAATTAACAACCACATCAGTGATAGATTGATCAACTTTGAAATTCTGAAATGACCTCTTCACTCATTGTTGAATGCTCATTCAATACCCAGAAAAGCCGCCGACGTATAGCCTTTTGTAGCCTTACATTGAATTTCCTATAGTCCTAACGAGACGACAGGGAAAACCGAACCGCTGTTTTAAAGACCAACCAATCGCGGATGCCAGGTCGCTTGGTCTGGCTGCAGTGTCTCAGGCAGAGACTCTCCACGGGTCGGCAACCCGTTAAGTAAGTAAGTAAGTAAGCTAACGACGTCATGCTGTTTCTAACTTCTCTACCTTTAATCGTGTTTGGCCTGCGTTTGCCGCCAAGTCGATTGCGAACACAGATTATTCAAGCAGTTACATTGCCTTCATAATGCAGATACACACAATTTATACAAAATATTTATAAATAATCATTTGCTTTGTTTATCCCTTCCAGTGGTCTGAAATCGAAAGCATGGAGGTTAAAGACGTTGAAGACGAGTACAAGAGTCGCCTAGAAAGCATTGGGATCAACGAATGCTGCGTTTTGGTATACACTGTAAGATACAGAATAAAATATCTTGAACTCAAACCCCTAACCTAGATTTTTTTTTTTTTTTAATTGCAGTCCGGAACAGTTGGCATGCCCAAGGGTGTTATGTTGAGCCACGATAATATCGTCTTTGACTGTCGAACAATTATTAAATCCCTTAATCAAATTACAGTAGGCTATGAAGTGGTGGTGTCGTATCTGCCCCTCAGTCATGTGGCTGCTCAAACTGTAGACATTTACGTGATGCTGACAATAGCTGGCACAATCTTCTTTGCTGACAAAGATGCACTTAAGGGAACTCTTGTCAAGACACTACATGATGCCCGACCTACGCGGTTTTTGGGTGTTCCTCGTGTGTACGAGAAATTCCAAGAGCGTATGATTTCTGTGGGTGCATCAAATGGTAACTTTAAGACAATGTTGGCCGATTGGGCGAAGGGAGTCACCTTGAGGCATTATTTGGAGAATAAAGACGGGTCAGTACAACAAAGCCATGGGCTCAGCTCAACAAGAAATCTAATTTTATTTTTAATTCCAGGAAGAACTCGGAGGGCATTCGTTACAAGATTGCCAAGTCGTTGATTATGTCTAAAGTTAAGCTCGCCTTAGGCTTTGAAAGGTGTTTAACTTTGGTCAGTGCGGCTGCACCAATGTCACCGGAAACCAAAAAGTATTTCCTTAGCCTGGACATGAAGATTCTTGATGCATTCGGTATGTCTGAGACAGCTGGCTGTCACACTCTGTGTTTGGCGGACAGTACTTCGCTGGATTCCATTGGCAAGACATTGAGTGGTTGTGAGACAAAGATAATCAACAAGGACGACAAGGGTCATGGGGAGGTCACTAAAAATATTTAAACTTTTCTACGGCCAAAGACTTCATGTTTTGGATCACTTTTGTTTCAGATTTGCATTCGAGGTCGTCACGTCCTAATGGGTTATATTAACCAGCCGGAGAAAACAAATGAGGCTTTGGACGAAGATGGTTGGTTGCATTCCGGTGATATTGGATATATTGACGACAAGGGGTACGTATACATTACCGGTCGTTCCAAGGAGCTCATAATCACGGCTGGTGGTGAAAATATCCCGCCAGTTCACATTGAAAACCTGGTAAAGAAGGAACTGCCTTCGATCAGTAATGCCTTCCTGGTTGGCGAGAAGAGGAAGTTCCTTACTATTTTGATTACCATTAAGGTAAGTCGATCGATTCAATGTTACAGCGTATTGATTTGTGTTTTTTTTTTCTAGACTGAAATGGACAAGGAAACAGGTGCTCCATTGGATGAACTCACTTATGAATCCCACCAATGGGTGCAAAGTCTTGGAGTTGAGCACAAAACTCTGACTGAAATTCTTAACGCTGGTCCCTGTCCGAAAGTGTACAAGGCCATTGAAGATGGCGTCAAGCGTGCAAATAAGTTCTCAATTTCCAACGCACAAAAAGTACAAAAATTCACCATCTTGCCGCACGATTTCTCCATTACAACAGGAGAGTTAGGTGGGTATCCAAAAAAAAAAAGAAACTACGACTCATTTTGATTGCATCATGTTATTATCTTTTCAGGACCAACTCTTAAGGTCAAGCGCAATGTTGTCAATCAAATGTACGAGGCCATCATCGAAAGCATGTACTAAGCCAAATCGAGTGCCGCCCAAAAGCACTCATGTTTACCCTAAACATTTGTTAAAATAGACTTTTATTTTGTTATTATTATTATTTGTTGTATAAATTAAGACAAAAAAGTAGCAAATTCTATACATAACTGAAACGAAGGTATTTATAGAAAAAAAGGATAATTTTATATACATATCTATATGTATACTTAATTTAATTAAATAAGTTAGTCTTAGCGTGCGTACTTAGACTATTATACACTGTAAAATTTAATAATAATATTGTTGAACTTTTGTTTGTTATTGTAATTGAAAAACAAAAAGCAATTGTGAAGACATTTATGTACATTTTGTATAAACTAATATATATATATATATATATATTATACCTACTCATATAAGAGACGGTACTAATGGTACGCCGCGGCCATGAGAAAAAAATACTAAGCCGAGTAAATTAGTTTTTGTTTTGTAACTGAATGAATTGTATTGTTTTGAAGAACAAGAACATGGCTGGTAGCTATTGTTGTTGCCTTTTCATTTGTAAAAAAATCAACAAACTAGGCACCTGCTTAATTGTGTTAGAATGTGTCGAAATGACTGTATTTTGAAGAGCAGCTAAACTTCATTGCTTGTAATCCATTTCAAAGTAAACTGCACTTTTCCAACAAAAAAATAACTCGTCCTTAGGACTGTGTTCATATTCCTTTATTGGACAACAATTTACTTTGAAATGGACAATAAAAGTTTCTATTTTGTATACATTTTGATGGCCAACTTTAATCCTTTAATTTCATTCATAACTTTTCGTTTAGTTTCTGTGCATAAACAACGTTTGCCGACGCAAAACATATAAAAACTTAGTTCAAGTGCGCTTCCAAATGAAATAGGAATCACACATGTACCTACTTAGAAAAGCGTGTGACAAAACATGCATCAGTCATGTGCAACTTTTAAAAATACGTACTTACTTAGGGTGGCGCTACAGTCCGGGGTGGACCTGGGCCTCAACCAACAAGCGTCTCCAGCCAGCACGATCTTTGGCCAGCTGTCTCCAGTTTCGCACGCTTAGTTGGTTAAGGTTCTTCGTTTAATCTCAGCGCTGGTGTCATAGGCTGAGTTAATTGAGGAGCCTAGGTAGACAAAGTCCTGAACCACCTCAAAGTTATATCTGTCTATAGTGACATTCTGTCCGAGACGTCGATGTTGGGTGTCCTTTATTGATGACAGCATATACTTTTAAAAATACTTGCATACATATTAATGATTTGCCAACACAAACAGGTGAGAATCATGAAGCCATTGAGCGTATTCCGCATGCCACAGCCTAGCTTATGCCGAAATTTCTTGCCTAAGCTCCCTTACGCGATTGTCAAGTCGCCCTTGATACTTAGCCATTTCAACCAATCAGCGGTCCAGCCTAAGTTAGGCTGTGTCATGCGGAATGCGCTTAGTAACATCTCGTCTGTAAAATCGAATCGAATTATTTAATGCATAACTTTATCAGCTCCATGCTCGACTTGCATTCCTTTTCCTATTTATTACCTGCAAAATGGTCTGTTCGCCTTATAAACCAAAATTTCTAGTTTGTGCAGTGTGCAATTTTACCTACAAAAGAACGTCGCTTACTTTCTTTTTGAATAAATCCAAAAATAGCTGCACCTGCATCGGTTTTTCCCAAATTGTCCAATTTGCCCTGGCAATTGTGCAATTTTGTTTGCTTATTCGGACTATTGAAATCGTTTTACAAAAAAAAAATTAACCAAATCGGTGGAGCCGTTCTCATGTGATGGTCTTTCACATGGGGCAATTGTTTTTTATTTATATGTGATCCGATACGCATCTCGTTTACTCAAAAGCATTTAAATTGATCTGATTACTACGCATCTCGTTTACTCAAAAGCATTAAAACTACGAACAAACCAGTTCCGAAAATATTGTTTCCATATAGGTAAAACGTCACACAATCTACCAGGCGCGTAGCAACGAGCAGCAAGTTCGCTTTTCCAATGGAAGTTATGAGAAAATAAAACGTTCCTAGGTATTTACATCACACAAACACAAGGTGTGTGTTGAGTTAGAGAAACCATCTTGTTATTTCTGTCTTATCTGTTCTTTAGGGGAATACTTCCACAGTGTACACTACTACGAGTAACAACAAAAATTATGTTTCCCGTACAAAATGCCACACGATCTACCAGGCACCCAGGAGAAAGAAGCAAAGCAGCTGTTATTTTAATGAAAGTTATGAGAAATTAATATGCATTGAGTTGACAGAACTCGTCCAAGTAGCATCGTCTTGGTATTTCTTTCTTATCTGTTCTGGAAAGAATACCTTTCAAGAGTACGAGTAACAGCGAAAAATATTTTTCCCATACCGCCACACGATCTACCAGTTGCCGAGAAACGAGCAGAGCAGCAAGGTTGCCTTTTCAATGGAACTGATGAGGAGAAAATAAAACTAGTAAGTATTTACCATAGGAAAATTTATTTTTCTCATACAAAACGTCACACGATCTACCAGGTGCACAGCAACGAGAAGGGAGGCAGCATTATCGATGGAAGTTGTGAACAAATCATCAACAGGTGTATGTTTTGTGAGAACCTTGTAACCTATGGTGTGTGAGGGATGGCGTAGAATTTGCCTTGCCAACTGCGTAAGTGCCGGCATCATCAAGTTTTTTCCTTTTCTTAAGGGAGAAAGACATGTGTTAATTAATCGCTGGTGAGTGCAATTTTTCATTAATAAGTTTTCATAAATCAGTGTTATCGTATTTGCCTCGGACGAACGATTTTATTATTTTTTCTTTTTTATGGTTGTCTTATTGTTGCATAGGAATTGTTTGTATGACGACAATAATTAATACTTTGAGGCTTTTTATATTTCTTGCAAAGTTCGTACCTATGTACATTATGTGCGTATGCATGCATTCATGTGTGTGATGTGTTTATCAGTTCGGTTTGAAATTTGTAGACAAGGTTTGACCCACTCTATCTTGTTCGGTAGAAAGAATACGTTCCAGTTACATACAAACCACTGAAATTATTTTTTCTCATACAAAACGTAGGTCTACCAGGCCAGCAAGGTTGATTTTTCAATGCGAGTTTTGAGAAAATAAAACTTTTCGATGTGTTGAGTTGAGACCATAACCGATCCAAGTGGCATCTCATCTCGCCTTAATACGAGTGTAACAACGAAAAATATTTCTCCCATACAAACGCCACACTATCCACCAGGAGCCCAGGAATGAGATAGGTACAAGGTCGATTTTTTAATGGAAAATAAAACTTTTCGATGTGCTTAACACATGTGCGTATCGAGTTCAGAGAACCCATCCAGGTGGCATCGCATCCGTTTTGACTACGACGAAAATTATTTTTCCTATACAAAAGGCGACACTATCTACCAGGAGCCCAGCAACGAGAAGCAAGGCAGCTTTTTCGATGGAAGTTGTGAGAAATCAAAGCATACACGTGCTTTGTGAGAACCTTGTGCAACTACTGTGTGTGAGTGGTAGGGCGGAGTCTTTGTTTTTCTAATTCCAACTTTGTCAATAGCCGGCATGGCATCATCACGTTGATTTCTGTATTCTTAAAGGAGAAATAAATACCCAATCTGTTAGCTAATCTCGTGCAATTTTTCGTTGTTGACACATGGAATAAGTGTTCATAGATCAGTGTCATCGTATTTCCCTCGGACGAATTATTTTATTTTATTTTTATATTGTAGTCCTATTTTCGTTGTTGCTTTAAAGGAAATGCACGAAGGCGAGTAGTATCTTGGGGCTTTTTTATGGCTTGCAATTTTTGAATGCACGAAGGGTGTTTTCATAAACGTCTGCCTAACTTAGAAATGCATTATCCATATTTATTAAGTCAGATTTTCGATCGAACTAAGTTAGCCCAACTGCACTATCCTAGCGTTCATAATCGTCATTCTATCGTCGGCATTGGGCAGATTGCGCAGCCATAATTTGTTGGCTGCAGAAAGAGGATGGAGCGGGAAATTCGAAAATTCATCTACAATATTTTCAACTGGTTTTCAACAAACTATTTAAATTAACATTCCATTTTTTTTATTGTATTATTAATAAAAAAGCTAACATTGAATTTGGATCTCGACATCCTAAAAAGACTATGGAAACATCGTCAGGTTAGGATACTCTGAAATCGCCTTCATAAATAATGGATTTTTTGGTAATAAGCGATTTTTTTAAGCTTACAATTTTTATTTTTCTGTAAGCGAATCAAAAATTAAGCTCAACAAAATGTTTCTTTCATGTTCATGAACACTATTTACGTTGACTGCAGTCATTCTGTATTGTGAGTGCGTTTAACAATGCAAAAGGAAATAAATGCAGATTTTCTGCGTTTATGAAAACACCTATAATGTACGAATGCCTTTATTTATGTGTGTGATGTGTTTGTCAGTGCGGTTTGAAATTTAGTATCCAATATTGACCCTTTCCACAAATTGGATCACATTAAGAGTTGAGATAATTACGTGGCTTAATATTAACCTTTTTTAACTAGTAAAAATGTGGGCAAGAGTTCGATAACTTAGGCGACAAGAAAAAAAAACGGTTTTGTGTAGAACAATAAGATACAAGCATTTTTTACTATGGGAGGAAGGTCTATCTCGCCCCATTTGGGCGGGAGACCGCCGGTAATATTTACAATTATTAAGTATTGCACATTTTTTTGAAGCTAAAAGTTGGTTCTATCATACTGTTTTTAAATCAAGTGATTTTCGTTAATAGTTTTGGAAAAAACTAATTTCAAACTCAATATTTCCGGAAAAAATTAAAAAAACCAGTTTATATTATCTTTATTCCAATTTTTTTTAGACTAATTTAAACTAATTTTTTTTTTACTATTTTTTCCTGTTATTAGTTTTTAATCGAATACTGAAAACTAGATGGTTTTAAGTCTACTAGTTTTCGAGAAAATTGAAAATTATGTACCAAACCTAATTTTTGTTAAATTTTTATTTATGGACTTTTTTTCCTTGACGTCAATGAATAAATAATGATATCCTTCTAATAAGTAGAGAACAGTAAGTTATTTTGCGTTACCTAGAATGCAAGCATTACAGTACGGCGTATAAACAGTGAGGTTATGTATGGGGGGGCATGGTGCCCTGCTTGGGCTCACTGTAGGATTTGGAGTAGGTGCGAGGTTGGGTGTATGCAAAGTTTCTTTTGCATTTAAGGAATCTGGATTTAAAGAAGTTTGAAATTAGTTTTTTTTAAAAACTATTCATGGAAATCCCTTGATTTAAAAACAAGATGATAGAACCGACTTTTATCCTTTAAAAAATGTGCAATACTTAATTGTAAGTATTACCGTTATTTTTAAATATTTTTCTTTCCATTTGAAGTGTTTTTTTTTTAGAAAATCGCCCCTCCCGCCCAAATGGGCCATTCACTACACAAAATAACTGCGCAAATTGTCGTTTGCGCAGTGCATTTGTATTGTGAATGGCGGTGTTTGTACTGTTTGTACAGTTAACTGTGTAAAAATCAAAACAATTTTGATATTTGCTCAAATCTATTTGCGCAGTTATTTTGGGTAGTGAATGGCCGGCCTAAAAAATGCTTGTAAATAACTGTTCTACACAAATCTGTCGTTAAACTTTGTCGCCTGAGTTATCGTACTCTCACCAAAATGTAAGATGACGGATGGTGTTTTAATTAAACTTTACCAATACTTATAAAATAATTACGGGTTCTTGTGTACTTACTGCGGATTCATTTTTAAAAAGCAAATAATAATTCTGACAAAGTTTCTTTTTAAATAAGCTTTTATTTTTGTTATAAATGCACCTGAAGACGAAATTGAATGATACACACTGGTCTATAATTATGTAATTCGAAGCGAGTCGTTTTGAGTGGCGCATTTGAATTGGAGTTTGGTGTTATTGTTTTCCCTTTGGGATCATTCGTATGTTCAATAGATTTTTTTGGCGGTGTTATTGGGTGCGGCACGCGGATAGGCCGCCCTAAGATAGCACGGCAATGATGGTTTTTAAGAGTTTGTCATGAATAAAGAAGAATATCTAAAATAAGAATGTATGTAAAAATGTATGTATAAAACGGAGGTTTGGTCTATCTTGCCTTCTCGAACCTGGGGATGGGAGTCAAAGATCCTTTTATCTGGAGCATTATTGTCTATTCGCTCATTGTGACCGAGCCAATGTAGGCGACGTGATTTAGCTTTTTGGACTACATCCACATGTTGGTACAGTTAATAGAGTTCGCGGTTGTGTCTTCTCTTTCATTCGCCCTCCTCGCACATAGGACCAATTTCCGACGGAGTATTTTTCTTTCATAAGAACCCAATATTAGCTCCCTTTTACTACTCATTGTCCAGCACTCTGCACCATAAAGCATGTCAGGATTAAAGTTCGATAGAGAATGCATTTTGTCTTTTGAGTTTGGAGTTTTGAATCCATTTGTTTAGCCAAACCGAAGCAGCAGTGGTTTCCTAAGATAATTCTCTGTCGGATCTCCACTAAAGTCTCATTCGTGAAGTTTATGTTTACTCCAAGGTAGGTGAACTCCTTAACTACCTCGAAGTTATTGCTATCAACATTCATCATATTTGTTATTTTTGAGAATTTCATTTTGTTCATTTGGATTAGACATTAAATTTCCGACTTACAATGACTGAAAAATTGAAATTCAATAAATTGAATAGTCTTGTTTCTGGAGACAAGTCGTTTTGGGAGAATATCTGGTCGCCTTGTTGTTTTAGGATAAAGCACGGTTCCGTTGTATTTTTTAAGCTTCTTCAAAACAAAAATTTGCAATTTAATTCCTAAATATGCCGTCCAAAGTCAGCGTATAGCTGCAATTCCCGTGCAAGTCCTTTCAGAATGTTCTAACCCCTTTTATTTTGATTTTAAAGTGGTTATGTGTTGTCCAGTCTCTGAAATGAAAATTAAATTATTCAAGTAAAATCGACTCACACATTACGAACGTTTTATCAAACACTTGGACTACTGTTAACCTTAAACCAAAAACAGACAAGCCCAAACAGAAACTCTTTCTTTTCTTATATTTGTCTGGTTCACGGTCTTTTGATCAGGGTTCGGACTTTATCATTGAAAAAAAATATATTAAACTATTCTCCGCCCGACTAGCAATCACTGAATTTTGGGAAAAGCTATGAAATCCGTTCGCCAAATTTGCTTAAAAATGCTCAAGGACAGCTTTTTGAGGGTTACTAAATATACTACACAGGTGACGACAATCTTGTGAAGGAATTCTAAGCGATTTGTTCCATTTGATAAACTCGCCAAAAGCCATTTCTAACAATGAAGAAGTTACTATCGAAGAAGAATACTCCGAACGACGAAAAGTGAGCTTTGGTTGTGCCCGATGGCTTGTCGCAGTTCATGGATAGCCTGATTCGTATTAGCAAAAGAAAAAAGTTTTTTTTCCAAACTCCTTTCATTTTGTAAAGTAGAAAATACGAAATCGCGTTTTGTTTTATTCAAAAATCGATCTAAAATACCATGAGCCCAGAAAATCAGTAGTCAAAGTAGATATAGCTGTGATCAAAATCCAAGTAGGTCTACCGAGCGGTGACCCCCACAATTTCATTTTGTCAAGTAAAATCTTAAATCGTGCTGGTATTTTATATATTAGGTATAACAAAATATTGCTAACAAAAATAAATAAAAAAAATAACATTTTTTACCACTTTCTTTGTAGGTCAAAAAGCTCCTTAAAATCGTCCTGAATCTCCAAGCAGAAGTAATCGCCAATACCCAGAACGAGGGTAACACTGCCACCTGTTTCCAGTAGCAAATTCCACAACTATCCACAAATATGTGATCACCACAGGTTGATTTTGCCCTCTTCTTCCCTAATGACGGTGAGGCCGAGAATTAAAGGGATCATAACCCTCCCACTTAATTACCTTTTTTATGTTTCATTTCAGACTTCTTTTCCGTGTAAGCTGTCTTTGATTTAGGTACTCTAGAAGTCAAGAATCAATTATACAAGAGCTGTAGCGTTCGGTATCAAAGTATGCGACGCTGTATTTCAACTGGCAGTGTGAACAGCGGAGCAGGACAAATTCCTACTTCTCCAAATTAAAGAACGACGAAAACAACTCCGAAGACGAAGCAGTACGGAAGCAGTAAGTTAGAGGGCTTTAATTCCCCTGATCCTGAGCATAACCCCGTCGTTAGGGAAAGATAACTACCCAATTTGTTTTCTTCTGTCCTCGGAGTTCTATGTCATTCCTTTATATCTCCATTTATATATATATATATGTATATTTGTTTTTTGTTTGTATAAATACAGCCTTAAAAAATAATAAAAACAAAGATGCATACAAAAAACAAGTCGTTTGTGTTTTATTTGGATTAGTCAAAAATCTTAGCAAACCAGGTAAGCATTACAGAAAAGGATTCTTTAAAGTTGGCACAGGTAAGCTGTGCACAGGTAAGCTTTGATAAGAATTCAAATAAGAAAGGTAAGCTTTGCGAATGTGGTCAATCAACACCGACTTAGTATTTTATTTTTAATTGATTGCCACACGAATTTCAAATAGTACATACTTTCGCGAGCCAAGCAAATGTGTGTACAGTCTGTGCACCTTTCATATGAACCCTCAATCATTAAAATCCATCGAGCCGTTCTCGCACAATCGACAACTTTGTCCCCCTGTAAAATAAACCGCCAATCATTCAAATCCCATCGAAGCGGCGTCATGCCCTTGTTTATCGTCAAAAAAAAATAAAGGAGGCGTTTTCCCCGCCCACTTTTAATAATTTGTCCATAATCTCCTAGTTCCAACCTTTAAAACAAGCCATCAAACATAAAAATCCATCCACCCGTTCTCGCACAATCGAAAAAAATTTCCATCAAATCCCCCCCTCTGTACAAGCAAAAAAAATCGACCGAGAAAATTCATGCAAAATTCGTCGAAAGTACCAGGCGCCCATAATCGCAGAAATTCTAGTAGGTATCCACCAAAAAAAATTCTTAGCCAATGCCACCACCGACATTTTATTTAGGTGGGTTCCGGTTTTGGCTAGGTAATTTTTTGTTGGATACCTACTAGAATTTCTGCGATTATGGGCGCCTGGTACTTTTCGAAATTTTGTTGGACAATTTTGTCGATTGTGCGAGAACGGCTCGATGGATTTTTATGTTCGATGGCTTGTTTTAAAGGTTGGAACTAGGAGATTATGGACAAATTATTAAAAGTGGGCGGGGACCACGCCTCCTTTGTTTTTTTTTGACGATAAACAAGGGCATGCCGCCTCGATGGGATTTGAATGATTGGCGGTTTATTTTACAGGGGGACAAAGTTGTCGATTGTGCGAGAACGGCTCGATGGATTTTAATGATTGAGGGTTCATTTTGAAGGTGCACACACATACTTACTCTGTGGTTACGCGATTACCTACTCAGCTTTTGACAAATTGAAATAAAAGACAAACAACTTGTTTTTGCATGCATTTTTGTTTTTATTATTTTTTTTAAGCTGTATTTATACAAACAAAAAAAACCAACCAACAAATAGGTAAGCTTGTATATAAATGGAGATCTGAAGGAATGAATAATGGGTTCTTATGATTCAATAACGGCGGGGTTATGCTCTGGATCAGGGGAATAAAAGCACTCTTAATTACTGCATCCATACTGCTTCGTTTTTGGAGTTGTTTTCGTCACCAAATGTCGGTCTTAAATTTGGAAAAGGAGGAATTGGTCCTGTTCCGCTGTTCTCATCGCCAGCAGGAATACAGAGTCGCATACTTTGATACCGAATGCGTATAGCGCTTGTATAGTTGATTCCTGACTTTTAGAGTACCAGACAGCTTAGCTTACAAGGTAAAGAAGTCTGAAATGAAAAATAATAAAGGTAATTAAGTGGGAGGGTTATGATGCCTTTAATTTTGAGCCTCACCGTCATTAGGGAAGAAGAAGACAAAGTAAAACTGTGGTGATCACATAGATACAATAGTTGTGGAATTCGCTACTGGAAACAGGTGGCAGTGTTACCATTGTGCTGAGTATTGGCGGTTTCTTCTGCTTGGTGATTCAGGACGATTTTAAGGAGCTTTTTGACCTACAAAGAAAGTGGTAAAAAATATTATTTTTTTTATTTATTTTTGTTAACAATATTTTGTTTTTTTCATATGAAATACCAGCGCGATTTAAGATTTTACTTGACAAAATGAAAGTGTGGGGGTAACGGCAGAAAATGGAAAAGAGAAGAACTTCACGCTTGTAAGCATATTTTGAAGTGTTTTGAACGTCCATGTGAACCGTATACCAATATCTGGTATGATAAAGGAAATGAGTTATAAAAAAGGCAAGTTTGCATCCGCAATGAGCAATAGGTCTAGTAATAACATTCCAGTGTTTACTCACGATAAAATATATGTAACAACTGAGAGAAAAGGTGTTTATTCTTTAGAAAATAGGTTTGTTCTTTATGATTGATTATGCTTGGTTGAGATTTCACAGCTACAGCCAAACTTCCATAACTCGAACTTCTATAACTCGAATTTTCTATAACTCGAACTAAATCGAGTGTCAACAGCATTTAGGTGGCAAATTGCATACAATTCTGCTCCCGTAACTCGAACTTCTATAACTCGAATTTCTCCATAACTCGAATAAAAATTATGGCTCGACCATTCCATAAGTCGAATTTTTAGGGAAACCCCCGATTATGCTTGGTTATTTTTGTTTCTGTTTCAATTTTTTTGTCTTGTTTTGAGTATTTTACTGTTCGGGGAAATCCCGAAAATGATTGTTTTATGTTCTCCTTTTGTTTTTAATTCTTTTGTGTCAGTCGCGCATAATCAATGTAAAGCCAATGTAAGTTTATATGCTATGGCGTCAAAACGTGTGTTAAAATGCTTATCACTAGAAGAAAAATTCAAACTTACCAAAGAAATTGAAAGTGGACTAAAAAAAAAGGGATGTAGCTAAGAAATTTGGTATCCCAGCGAGTACGGTTTCCACAATCTTAAAAAATAAAGAATCAATAATCACGTCATTTGAATCGGGAACTTTTTCTGGATGCAGCAAAAGAGCGATAATACCAATGTTTCAAAATGTCGACAAGGCTGTCCTGGATTGGTTTACAGCAGCTAGAAACCGAAACATGCCCATATCTGGAGGAATATTGAAGGATAAAGCGATGGAGTTTGCGATTTGGAGATGATAATTTTAAGGCAAGCACAGGTTGGGTTGATAAATGGAAGCAGAGGTATTCAGCAAAACTTCTAACTGGCGAAATTTTTAATGACAAAATCTTTAATGCGTTTTATTTAAGGCATGGTGTGAGCCATAAAAAGGCGTGTGGTGAAAGTAATGATGTTCGCGATGAGGACTGCGATAAATAGAAAACTGACGTTTTGCCGTTTCTAATCGAAAAGTATAATGACCGGGATATTTTTAACGCTGATGAAACAGGATTATTTTTTAAATGCCTGCCAGACAAAACATTGACTTTCAAGAACGAGCAGTGCCACGGAGGCAAAAATGGCAAACAACGGGTAACATTAATGTTGGCAGCTAATATGGATGGTTCAGAGAAACTTAAAATTCTTTTGATTGGAAAAGGTAATAAATCTCGATGCTTTCGTGGCGTTAAGAGGTTACCCATCGAATATAAAGCAAACTCCAAGGCGTGGATGACTGGATAACTTTTTGAAGAATGGCTTCTAAAGTTAGATAAGTCGTTTTTACGCGCAGGGCGAAAAATCGTATTGTTTGTTGATAATTGTCCGGCACATCCAAAAGCTTTACAAGTCAAACTGAAATGCATTGAGTTGGCATTTTTTCCCACCGAATATGACTTCAAAATTGCAACCTCTTGATCAGGGAGTAATTCAAAATTTAAAGTGCAACTGATGCCCGCATAGACCAGAAACCAGGTTATTAGCAAAAGTTGCCAAACCACTAACACCAAACTCATCAAAGGATGAAAAAGCTGGCAGAACATTCGAACTACGATTAACCAAACAGCTTGAAGAGTACACTTCACAACTTAAATCCACAATGATGGAAATGAACAACATCCTTCTGACAAAACTTGATGCCATAGTTGCAGATTTTTCAAGCCGATTCGACGATGTCAACAAATCCATAGCTGCGCTAACAGTGCGAGTTGAAGTTCTCGAGCAAACGTCGGAATCAGTCTTATGCTCACAAATGGAAAAGCAGATTTCAGGTTTGAATCACAAGGTAGACACACTGGAGCGTGAAAATTTGGCTACTAATTTGAGGAGAAAATGGAAAAAAGTGAATTTCGTTGTGCTTATTAAGCATTATTTCTTGCGAAAAAAAACCATTACCGAGACCAAGGCTAAGCTTGATAAATACTATGGGGACTCTGCACCATCGATTTCAATGGTAAAAAAGTGGTTTACTGAATTTCGTTGTGGCCGTACAAGCACTGAAGATGCCGAACGTCCTGGACGCCCAGTTGAGGTCTCTGCACCCGAAACAATCGAAAAAATTCACAAAATTGACTTCCTTCAAAAGGGAAGAACAATCAATGGGGAATATTATGCCAACTTATTGGACCGATTCAATGACGATTTGAAAAAAAACCGACCTCATTTGGCCAAGAAAAAAGTTCTTTTCCACCAAGACAATGCAAGGGTGCACACATGTGCAGTTGCCATGCAAAAATCCATGAATTGGGCTATGAATTGCTCCCTCATCCACCCTATTCTCCAGATTTGGCTCCGAGCGACTACTTCTTGTTCCCAAACCTGAAGAAATGGCTTGGTGGAAAAAGATTTGACTCCAATGATGAAGTCATCTCGCAAACAAAGGCCTATTTTGAGGACCTCGACAAATCATTTTTTTTTTTGAAGGGATAAAAAAATTGGAGAAGCGTTGGATAAAGTGTATAGAGCTCAAGGGAGACAGATTTTTTGATAAAAAAATAATTTTATTTTTCAACGTAGGCCTCGGTAACAAAGTGATTCGCAATCTGGAGGCCTGCCGGCGCTTTTTGATGTCAAACCGGCGAACCCCACAGGTGGTAGGGAAGCAGTGAATGGTGGGTTGAGGTTATGAAGCCTTTAGTCCAGATCATAACCTTGTCGTAACATAGTAAGAAGAAGAAAAAGATTTTAGGAACGTTGTTGCTCGTTTTGAGGTTAACAATTTAGTAAAATTACTGTTATATATCTATATATTATTGATATATATATATATATTATTTTTATATGTATGTATATATATATTATTTATATATATATATATATATTTTTGTGCATACGTAATTTTATTCTTCCTTTACGACGAGGTAATGATCAGGATTGAGTGGATCATAACCCTCCCACTTTACTGCATCCCTACTGGTCCGCTTCGCCGATTCGACCTCCATAAAAACCCGCAGCTTTCCTGGTTTCGGATCATCGCTGAGTTAATTCAAATGCTTGTGTTATTACGTTTGTGTGATCCAGGAGTGGCCTGCCTGTTTTTACGATTTCGTCACGAGCATGCCTCCATTATTGTGCAAACATAATATTTATCAAAAGACTAATTTTGTTTCCAAAAACAGAACCAACTGCGACAAAAATAAATCTACTGCGCGGTTTTTTAAAAATGTATTGCAAAATATAATTTTAAAAGTCCAAGACATGTATATGTGGGCATTCTCTCAGAGTATCACTTATTGTCACGAAAAATTGGTTTATCATTGTCTTGCAATTTGAATGTCAACCCAATCTCTTGAGGGTAAGTTAATATAAAATAATAATAATTGTTTTTTTTTGCCTAAATTTATATAGATAATAACCAGCCAAAGGTTACTCGTACCTACATACGTATAGAAAGAATACTATTTAAAAAAAACTTGAACAATTTAAATAAATGCCCTCATTCTAAGCCTCAATTAGTATATTAATCTTGATTAGCACCGTAAAACAAGCATTCCCTCTCGGTCAAATTATCAATATAATATAATCACTTCTAAAGTGTTGATGCTGGGCCGTGGAAGCATAGAAATTAAGTTAAACATTGCATTGTAGACTCAACCGCAGACAGTCATAGATCGCCATCGAGGAATATTGTTAAGTGATTCAGAGCAGTGTTTAGTTTGTTTTCTAAGAGATACTAAGTCTTACAAATTCAAGTAAAAGTGAAAAAAAAATTAATGAACAAATACATTGATATTTAGGTAATAACTAATAAGGTATAGTTGTATTCGAAACCAAAATTGCAGTGTAAGATTTAAGCAAGCTGTCTACATTAATTCATTTTCTCGGGACTCTTTTCATCGCCAAAGCTCACTAAGATTTGAACTATAAACAGGCTGCGCGCAGTGTTTCAGATGTAAGTGCGATGAACTACTGACCTGTCAAAATTCTTGCGAGGTCAAAATTCTGCTTTCAAAATTCTGTTTTACAAAATTCAGTTTTTCAGAATTCTTTTTTCCAAAATTCTGCTTTACAAAATTCTGCAAATAATAAAGAAAAGGTTTGGAAAATGTTAGAAAGCGCGCGCTTTTTTATTATTTGCAGAATTTTGTTAAACATTCTACCTACCTACCCACAAGTTATAGAGGAAGAGGTAAAAGTAGTTTTTTTATTGGTTTTAAGATTGCTCTCTTGGTTTAGACAAATATTCTGTTAGTATACCCTTGTGAGTGAACGTGTGCTTCTAGAGTGAAAATGAATATATCTGTAATTAAATCCAACAAAGGAAAGGATAAGTTGTGCGTGGATGGATATAATGTGTTATTGCGAAAAAATAAATAAATGTAAAAATTATTATTGGGCATGTGCAAACCGAATAAAAAAAATTGGAAAACAAAACAGAATTAGCAGAATTTATTTGTTTAAAATATTGCCTGTCAGAATTTAAAAAAAAAAGAATTTTGAAAGACAGAACAGAAAAAAAACAGAATTTTTGTGTTAAAAGTCAGAATTTTGCAAAGCAGAATTTCGACCCGCTCCCGCCAGTATCACATATAGTTTTTCTACTGACCCACCTCTTGCAAAAGCCCGATTAATATCCGAAAGTATCAGTTGTAATGAGCAGCTTCTCAAATTTGCCTTTTGGAGTCAGCGCGAAATTGTAGGCCCTTTCCAGTTGGCACTAAAATATATCTTGGCACACACAAATGGTTTGATAAGCTAAATTTGCCGATAGTGCCTTATATTATAGATATAAAGTTTTTTGTTTACCAAAATCTGGATAAAAGACGCATGTCATGCCTATCTGGTTACTTTTTCTCAAAAGAATACTTCGACTGTTTCTCAGATTCAAATAGATGACCCGACCTTGAACAGAAATGAACCCATAGATCTTCTTGGTGCTAAAGTAATATATATATATAAATATTAGGCATTACCGGTCCATATAGGGCCTTAAACCTAGCTTCTCCAACCCTTTGGTTGTGCGGAGTTGAAGGGACCTACAATTTTAAGCCGAATCCGAACGGCAATTTGAGAAGCTTCGAATGACCATTGATACTCTTGGATGTTTATCAGACGTTCGCAGAAGACTTTTTTTAGATGTTACTTGGCCCGGTATTAGTAGTCCAACACACTAACCTCTGCGCCACTGCAGTGTTAAAGTAAACTCGGGCGTAACTTGGCATAATCACTAATCGACTTTTGCAAAGTAGAAATAATTCCTAGACTCTGACTCTGACAAGAGGTGGGGCAGTAGAAAAACTTTATACATATATTAGTCGGTACCTGTGATGATTTGAGCCTGAGACCCATCGGTTAGTAGTTCACTGAACTAACCACTGCGCCCACCCTGTCTAAACGTAGCCGAGTTAAAAACGTCTTTTCGGTAGAGTTGAAGAGAAAAAGCAACACTTTTCTGTGTGCATCTGGGTAGCTTAGCATTAAAAGTTCGCATTTCCCGAGAGAACAAATTAAAAAAAACTCTATGCCTGTCCGGTTCACTTCTGGCAGTCCCCAAAGACGCAGATTTGATCCCACCGGCAATCTTTATTATTATCTGCGATTTAACCTAAGTCCAGTGGAACGAACTCATAGATTAATTTAATGAGTACAGAAATCCAAACATTTTATTGGGGGGGGCAATGGTCAATAATCATGACAGTCTTGCCGCAATTAACTTAATTCTCGGAAGTGATTGTAATGCCGTGGAGTTTTCGTCTACTTTTTTAAAACGGAAATACATCTTATCTTTAAGAACGCACTAATTTGATGGTTGCATTGAACATTGGGGCTATCAAAATCCACCTACATATTTATTTTTAATTGATCTGGTCAAGTCGAGTGAACTTCATAAGCGTTGTACCAAATTGTTAACACTATGTTTTTACAAAGGACACGATTTCGAATTTTGTTGTCTTATGGAAACCATTCCTTCTAAATTTAGGCGCATGTATGTAGCTTCACACAGTTTAATAAAATTACTTTACTACGATATTCAACGCTACATAGAAGAAAAAAAAAATGCTTTACAACAACATGCAATATTTCCAAGTATCCCACATCTCAGATGCACATTAATGCGACAAAGGAAATTATTTGGTAAAGTGACATTTCCTGTTGTACACATCTCACAACATAAAACACAAAACTCAATTACAGTATAAAATTGTATTTTCTCCCAACTTTCAATGTGATGTCCAGCCCAATAACCCCAACAGGACATGCTTCCAGTTCAATTAAATAAAAATAACTCAATTAATATACTCACAGACGAATGCACTTTAATAATTTTTGATCCCATAATTGACTTTCCGCCAGCAAACATTTTTTTCAGCAATCCTCCACGACACCACAATAACAATTAAACAATGGCCGAAACCATTCCCGAAAACTGTAAGCCTGCATTTTCCTATACCAGTCTATCTCTGCACGACCCAGTCAAAATTCGAATTGGTGAAGACGGAGTACAGCCCATCACGATTCCCCAACTTTTCGAAACGATAGTGAAATCATACGGTGAACGTCCTGCATTTGCGTTTCAGGATGAAACAAACAACTGGATAACACAGACTTATCAGGACTATTGGACCAAGTCGCGACAAATTGCAAGAGCTTTTATTAAACTGGGACTAAAACCAAGAACTTCATGTTGTATCTTGGCCATCTCATGTCAAGAATGGTTCCTTTCTCAAATGGCAACCATACTAGTGGGCGGTGTTGCCGCCGGAATATATTTGACAAATTCGGCAGAAGCAGTTAGTTTTGTTTTAGATAATTCCAATGCTACTGTCTGTGTTGTGGACGATGCAGCACAGATGAATAAGGTTAGATCCATTAAGCACCGCCTGCCAAATCTCAAGTCCATCATACAAATACATGGTCCCTATGCAGATTTTGTGGACAAAGAGGACGGCTACTATAGTTGGCCGAAGGTTGAAGCGATTGGTGTTAACGAAGTGGACTTGGACGGCGAAGTGGAAGAGAGACTTAAGAATGTCGTTGCCAACGAATGCATTATCCTAATTTACACAGTAAGTTTAGTTGGTTTGCAAGAGCCTTAAAAAGTTCAACGTACTTATTTTTTATTTTTTTTTCAGTCCGGAACAGTTGGTATGCCAAAGGCCGTGATGCTGAGCCATGACGGAGTACTGACTATGTCAAGGACTATCATCAGTTGTATGGACACTATCGAATATGGCAAAGAAGTTGTGGTTAGTTACCTACCGCTGAGTCATGTTGCCGCTCAGGTGCTGGACTTTTTCATGTCCTTGATGGTGGGAGCGTGTATTTATTTTGCCGACCGAAATGCACTGAAAGGAACCCTAATTAAAACACTTATCAAAGCTCAGCCGACGGTATTCTTCGGTGTTCCACGGATATATGAAAAAATGCAGGAAAAACTGCTGGTAGTCGATTGCGAAATGTCTTGGTGGTCACGGTATCTGATGAATGCCGCACGAAGTTACGTGGGATACCATAACCTGTCAATGATAGAGAGTGAACATAAGTCGAGACATAGTTTAGGATATTGGCTGGGATCTATACTAACAGGGAAAGTCAAGGCAGCTCTGGGCTTTGCAAGATGCAAAACATTTTTTACTGGTGCTGCACAATCTTCGGTGGAGTTGAAGAAATTCTTTTTAAGCTACGACATTAACATCTGCGAGACATATGGCCTATCGGAGGCTGGTGGAGTTACGAACTTAACGCGGAACTTGGAATCTCTGGAAAGTTGCGGGAAACCAATGCCCGGTATTGAGGCGAAGGTGGCTAATGCCGATGAAAATGGACATGGCGAGGTAATTCAATTTCATAAACTTTACAAACAGCGACTTGGAAAATCTTTGGTTAAAGAAAATTCAAAATAAAAATGATAAATAAATTTCTCCTAGATTTGCGTTCGCAGTCGCATGGTATTCATGGGCTATCTAAATGACGAAGAGAAAACCAAAGAAGCCCTCGACGCTGACGGATGGTTGTTTACGGGTGATATTGGCTATTTTGATTCCGAAGGACGCCTCTACATAAGCGGTCGCTTAAAGGAACTTATAATCACATCTGGTGGAGAAAACATTCCCCCTGTCCACATAGAACAACTTATACTTCAAGAACTGCCGGGCCTAAGCAGCGCAATGCTCATTGGAGACAAGCGCAAATTCCTGTCCCTGCTTGTTACAATCAAGGTAAGGTATAATTAACATTTAACTCCTTTCGCAAATAAGAACGAAAAAAAACACTCACTTTCAGACTGACATTGACCAAGATAGTGGCTCCCCAAATGACAGTCTACAACCTGAATCGCTGGAATGGATTAAGTCCTTGGGTTTGCCGTACAAAACACTTTCGGAAATTCTGAACGCTGGACCGTGTCCAAAAGTGCTGCAGTCAATTCAAGGGGGCATTGATCGGGCGAATGCAAATGCCATTTCGAACGCACACAGAGTGCAGAAGTTTGCTATTTTACCGCATGATTTCTCCATACCAACTGGAGAACTGGGTGAGTTTTGCTCTACATGTGGGTCGGCTGTGTGTGGAGGAATTTCTTATGGATGTACCCTAGTCGACGCCAATAGCTTTTCAGTGTCTCAAGAGACAAATTATTGCAATTTATTGGTCGTTCGGAAATTCGGGTCATTGTCATTTTGAAAAACACGCAAAGTTGGCTCAATGCTGTGACACAATTAACGCATATATCAGCCAGTGTTAAGTTTGTAAAGCGAATGAAATAATGGAATCCCATAGAATGAGAACTGGAATTAGAATCCCAAATAACATCAACCTGATCAGCAATGCGACTATGTTTAAACAATTTTCTCTTTCCAGGTCCAACTTTAAAACTTCGTCGAAAGATTGTTCTCCAGAAGTATGGCGACCTAATCGACAAATTTTACTTAGACTTGTAAACAATAATGTAATGTAAACTTTCAATAAAATTCTCTTCAAAAATTAAATTAAATTATTGAGCTTATTAAATAGTATTTAGAATATTTAACATTTTTTTCAGTTGAAAGATATAAATACCCTATATATCATATCTCTGTACTTCAAATTGTGTGATGGCTTCTATTTGTAATTTTATGACGAAATAAAAATCTATCTATCTATCTAATGAAATTATAACGCCTCTTTGTTCATCGTTATCCGCATGGGGAAACCCTCATTGAGGAAACAGATATCGTTACGCTTGACACCATTTGCATCTTAATTCCTTTTCTGTTAATGTAACCTTCTCGCGCGGCTTGTTCTTAAAAAAAACATGTCGCAATCACGACGTGGACATAACATTGACATCGGACTTAACACAATCAACGAACAAATTAAGAACCTGCAATGAAGAACAATAACTACAAATACAATCAGCTAACATCGACATTTGCGCCCACGTTCCAGCCAGCAATCAGCAGTAAAATACTCCTTTTCGTCTTTCCATCATCATAGCAATCCACACCGGGAACACTTAGAATAACTCCTTTATCCTTCATCAGGTAATTCCGGCCGAAATATATTGTAAACGGACCACGAAACATCTCCTGGATTAGCCATTTGCAGTCCCATAAATTTGCCAGACAAATCCACTCTCGCAAATTCAAAGAGAACCGACAAATTGAGACCAGTGCACATGTTCCAGTTGAAGCTACGATGTGTGCCAAAAGTCCTTATATGAAATTATCCCGATTCAGATGGTTGATAGAGAGATCCAATAGCTGTGGGTGGTCCAGTTGATGAAAATGATTGAAATCGAGGTGCTCGAGTGAGTTGTATGACATGTGGATTTAGCTTAGGCGATGGGTCGAATCAAAAACGTCCGCCAGATAGGTTAAATTATTCGTGGAGATGTCAAGATGAGTTGGACTGTACAATTTGAGGAAACTATTCACTGTCATGGTGTAGATTTGGTTAAGGCTGGCATTGGACATTTAAAAGTAAAGGGTCTATCATTAAGGAATTGACAACTTCTGTTTTTATTAAAATGCAAACAATCCAGGCAATTTTGCTTTATGGCTGTCAAGTTTGGGGAAAATGCGCTGATTGCCACATCAAAAAATTGCAGATACAGCAAAACAAATTATTAAAAATGATGATGAACCTTCCTTGGCACTACTCCACCTTTGATCTGCATAACAGAGCTAATGTTGAGTTGATTTGCGATAGAATTCGAAAACTTATTGAAACGTTCTTCATCAGATGCAACTTCTCCGATAATCCCCTAATAAATGCTTTGAATAATGCTAACTAATAATAAGACTGACTTACACATGTTCTCTTCCAAATACCTGAATTATTTGTTTTTTTTTTTTGTTTATCTTTATTTCTTTTATGTTAATTTATTTATTTTTTAACTTATTTATGCATGTATCTATGTATATATATTTTTTTTTTTTTTTTTTTTTGTTTATATAGATATATACAAATACATATTTGTTAATACAATATGTTTTCCCTAATTTATGAACATAGGTTCTTGTTTGTTAATCTATTCGTTAATTTATATATGTACATATTTAATAAACTTTTTTGTTTTGTTAATTTATTTACAAATTTGTTTATATATTTGTTTATTTTACTTCAATGTTAATTTATTTACTTTTTTTTTTTTGTTAATTTATACACAAATTTAGTAATTAATTTGTAAGTTCACTTTAATGTTAATTTATTTATTTTTCTTTGTTAACCTATATACATATTCGGATATTTATTAAATTCAATTTAATTTTAATTTATTTATTTAGCAAGTAAGTTAGTATAAAAATTATTTATTAATTTAATCAGATTATATTTTTAATATTTTTTTTTTCTAAATGAAGGGTTTTTTCGTTATTTCCCTTTAAAAATTAAATTAAATTATTGAGCTTATATTATTTAGAATATTTAAGACTTTTTTCAGTTGAAAGATATAAATACCCTATATCATATCTCTGTACTTTAAATTGTGTGATGGCTTCTATTTGTAATTTGATGACGAAATAAAAATCTATCTAAAATGCAAACAAGATATCTCAAAAAAAAATGTATTGGATGGAATTACTATCGAAACATTTGTGAATGGAATTCGAATTGGTTTATATGTCCATCACGGAAACGTATGCAGCGGTCGATACGTTGAACCCAATTTTCGATGACTCGGCCGCACATTTCGACCGATACGGCCGCTAATTCTCGTTCAATATTGGCTCTAAGATCCTTTAACATCGCCGGCTTGTTGGCATTGACCAATGATTTAATGTGGCCCCAGAAAAAAAAGCCTAGAGGCGTTAAGTCACATGATCTCGGCGGCCAATAGACGGGTCCATTTCTCGAAAAAACACGTTCACCGAACTGAGACTTCAACAACTCGTTTGTACGCAAATGACTCAATTCGATCGATACGGATGCTAATTCTCGTTCAATATTGGCTCAGAGCTCCTCTAACGTTGCCGGCTTGTTGGCATAGACCAATGATTTAATGTAGCCCCATAAAAAACACGATCTCGAGAAAACACGTTCACCGAACTGAGACTTCAACAACTCGACTGTTGCACCGCTGTGTGGCTTGTGACACCGTCTTGTTGGAACCATATATTACTGATGTCCAATTCATGCAATTGCTCAAAGAAATAACGTTCCAACATGTCTCTGTAGCGAATACCATTTATCGTAACGTGACGGTCATTTTCATCGACGAAAAAAAATGGACCAATCGCCGTCAGTGACTTTTTGCGGATGAAGTGCTGTTTCATGAAGCACATGAGGGTTCTCACCTGTCCAGTAGCGCATATATTGCTTATTGACGAAGCCGTTTAACCAAAAATGCGCTTCATCGCTGAAGATGATTTTGCGATGAAACTCCTCATTTTCTTCCATCATGCCCAGAGCTCAATTGGAGAACGTACGTCGCTTCATATGATCAAGTAGCTTTAGTTCTTGAGTCAGATCCTTACGCAAAATTCGCCATCATGTGGTCTATGAGTAACCCAATTCTTGAGAACGCCGTGAAATAGCCTGATTTGGCTGGGTTGCGACGAACGCCTCTACGGCAGCAATATTCTTCACACTTCACACCCAGCGGGGAATATTCTGACTCAAATTTTTTCACTAGACTTTGGAATTGCTTGCCTACTGGGACGAGAAATGCGGCCGAAAATTGGCGTTAACGCTGTTAAAGTTGCGACCACCGACTCGGAATTTCGGTAGTAAATTTTAATTATTTGTAAACGTTCTTCCTTCGTGTTGAAAATGTTGATTTTACTGAATATTTTGACATTGGCAGTTCTGTAGGGTAGGTAGGTAGAAGTGGCGGTTCGGTTTGAACCCAATTAGCACTTATTGTGCCTTTTTGTTACCACGACTCGTGTGACCTATGTTGTAGTGGTTGTGAGAGATTTGGTGTGTGTCTATAATCAACCTGTGGAGTTGAGAAAACGGATAAGATCTTGTATCCCTTTGCTCGATATAGCGCTAAGGTCGTCGAAGAATGGTTGATTCAGTGCCCGCAGTCTAGATCTTGCTAGTGCCGGACATTCGCAGAGGAAGTGGAAGAGAGTTTCTCTTTCGTTTACATTGCCGCAGCTTCGGCAGTGGGTGTTAAATGGGATACCCAGTTTGGCCGCATGGTCTCCAATTGGCCAGTGCCCGGTGATTATCGCCGTGATTCTGGAGACTTCGGGGCAGTTCTGTAATCGGTTGAAGGGTGCGGTCACACTGAAAGTTTGAAGTTGTCAAGTCGCTAATGAAAGACCCTTTAGAAACAACGAGGTGTGTGAAAAATGGAAGTCAGAAATTGGCGTTCAGAATGCATTACGGAGTAAGGGTAAGAGATAGGTAAGGTAAGGACAACGTGAGTAAGGAGGTTAACTGAATTCAGAGTTTTTAGGGGTGTGTAAGAGGACCGTGCCGTTTTTTTTTACTCAGACTACTCAGTCAATGTAAGGCGTTTTTCTTTTTAAGCGCTGAGCAGATCACTGAACAGTGCCTTAGCACGTCGATTATGCTCTGAGCAGAGTAAACTCAGAGCGCTCCAATTTATTTCTGAAACACACTTCAGCACTTTACTGTCATATGATTAGCAATTATGTTTTTTTATTTTAAATAAAAGTCATTTTATTAAATTGTTTTACAGAGCGCTCTGAGCTTTTTTTTGAGCTGAAAGATCGCACTCTGATCAAGCACTGAACGAAAAATAAAAAAAAACAGTTTGAACGCTCTGATGTGTCAGAGCTAAAAAAAGAAACAGGAACTGTTTTGACACTCTGAACCAAAAACGAAAAACGCCTAATGTATTCTACACAAAGTTCTCTACTCATAGTCTAGTCATTCATAATTAATAAGTCGAAGAAATGCGTGTTATTTCTTTGATAAAAAATATGGTGTTGAGCAAAGGGGAGCCAAATACAGAGCTAAGGGGGAAAAAGGGATACACACAAAATGTCCTCTCAGTAGCAAGTCTTCGGCGAGGTATTTTATAACCCGACATATTTCGTATTGCCTTTGCTTTCTCGCGACGATGAGTATGCGGAAAAGATATGGATACACACAATAATAAATTCGATGACTAACGTGTGCGCAGTGTATATGAATGGGAGCGTTCAATTTGAAAGGCAACTACGAGTCCCTAGGCAATATCTACGCTATCGTCGAAAAATTGGAGTACATTTCATGAGAGTTTTAATTTTATTTCTGAAATGACATCGAAAACCAAACCCGAAAACTAAAAACTCTAGAAAGAGGAAACCATTAATTAAACATAAGAAGGGTACCCGCGTCACACACTATATTTCCAGGCGATATTAAACAATATCAACCCTTCCGAATACCCAATACAAAGAATCCCCTCCTTATTTAAATCTATCTTTTCAAACAGTCGTGCTATGCTTAATTGCCATCATAATTTCATTAAACACGCCATAAATGCATCGGAACTCTCTAATCATAAAAAAGAGGTGAACGAATTCCATTTCTCGCCAAGTTTTATAATTTTCTTCTTTTTGCTTCCCCGAGCGGCGGCGGGTAGTTTTTTTTTGCAGTTCGAACTTTCATGATACTTGTCTCGTCGGTATGTGGAACAGGGATAAAGAGAAAGAGAAAACCGTTCGTTGTTGTGCATTGGGCATTGCTGTATCTAAACTTGACATGGCAGGCAACCGACAGGCGGAGTTTTAATAGTTTTCTGTTTTTTATCCAAATCCTTATTATAATTTTAATTTGATTTATGAAACACAGCGCATGAACAGACTAAGACGGGAGGCTTTTTTCATTGCTTTTTGCATTTTAAATTTTAAAAATGATGCAGAAGTTGTCTGAAAGTAACATTATATTATTGTTAATGTTCGTAATAAGAAAGAATGGAGAGAAGGCAGTTTTATTGCACAAAAGTAACGTCTTTGAGGTTGGTGTGGAGATATTATTTTTGGGTAGACAATTTGCTTTGATACGAGAAAGGAGAGTTTTTTTTAGTTCAAAGTTTGACGAAGCGAAAACCCACTTAGATTGACTTCGTATCATTCAACTTATTAATATCGGTTTGAACCGAATGACATTTTACAAATTGTAAAATCATGCGAAATTGTGAAAAATAAACTAAAATAACAATAAATAAAAACTGAATTAAATATCAAGTCAATCAGATCATAATTTTTTATCTTTAGTAATATGGGCTTTGAAAAACTTACAGTCGTGATCTTCATCAAATTCGTAATTTTATTGGACGCTAATGATAGTGCAGTGGTTGCGAGTTTGCTTGCTGGTCGGTAGGTTGCGTATTTAAATCCGGATCAAGTCCATGAAGCAAGAATCTGTAAATGAAATAGTCAAGAGAATATTATACTTTCTGCGAATTATAAATGAATACAAAAATCCGACCAAATTCTCCCTAAATTAAACTATTCTAAACAGCAAATTTGAGAAGCTTGTCATGACAATTGATAGTCTTGAATGTTTGTTAGAAGTTCGCAAGAGCTGGGGCATTTTTTTTTTTTTTTTTTTTTTTTTTTTTTTGATATTTTCCAAAATGTTCTCAGAAATCGCAAGGGCTTCTAGAAAAAAAATAGTGCGCGGTTTCTTTTTTGCGCGGACCATTTTTGCGGTTCTAAGTCCAATAACCTTTAACACAGAGATACTATGTGGTTTCTAAGGACATTTTGGAAAATATCCCTTTTTCTTTTCATACATAATATGTACTTTAACTGGGGGATAATAATACGAGTACTACAAGTTTTCCTGACATTGAGGGAATATTTTCGCACAAAACTCCGGATATTTTACCAAGAGGTCGTTGAAACACTAAAAAATGTCATTAAAGCCCAACAGAAACATATTTTAATGTCATCAGAAATCACAGGGAGCTCTTGGTAAAATAGTGCGCGTTTTTTTTTTGACCTGAATTTTTTCGGGTTCCAAGGAACTTTCGGTGAATGAGGGCAAAACCAAGTATATGCTGTCAACAAGAAGGGACACACAACATCGACGAATCGGACAGAACGTCACGATAGACAGCTACAACTTTGAGGTAGTTAGGGACTTTGTCTACCTTGGCTCCGCTATAAATTCTGAAAACGACATCACATCAGAAATCAAACGAAGAATTACACTTGCCAACCGCTGTTTCTTTGGCCTAAGAAGGCAATTGACTAGTAAGGCCTTTTCCAGAAACACTAAGGAGACCTTGTATAAGACCCTCATCATCCCAGTCCTGCTCTACGGCGCAGAAGCGTGGACATTACATGGTCAAAAAAGTTCGAATCAGTCGACTAAGGTGGCTAGGACATGTAGATCGAATGGACACCAACGCTCCGGCCCGAAGAGTCTTCGATTACAACCTGGAGGGACAACGCAGTAGAGGAAGACCTCGGCTTAGGTGGCGCGCTCAAGTGGAAGGGGATCTCAACCAACTTGGAGTGCGCAACTGGAGGCAGTTAGCCAAAGATCGTGCTAACTGGAGAGGCGTATTGGTTAAGGTCCAGGTCCACCCCGGACTGTAGCGCCACCTAAGTAAGTAAGTATGTAAGGAACTTTCGGTAAATAACCTCTAACACAGAGATACTAGGTGATTTCTAAAGACGTTTCGGAAAATATCCCTTTTTGAGGTTAAGAACTTTTTCCCAAGAATATGTACATTGTTCAATGTAAGAACATTTAAAAGCAATCAGCAGAAATACTGTTTTCCTTAGATTAACCAAAGACAAGAGAACAGATGAAATGTATCTGAAATCAATCCATAACATCACAGGAAAAATGTTGAATTCATTCGTGAATCGATGCAGTATTAATACAAAGCAACGCATGCTGTATAAGCTACTGTAAAAATAAACATATAACTACTCTTATTACTCTAATTTCTTATTAGTCAACAGTGTAGTCGTTTATTTGGTTATGTATGGTTTGAAAAACAATGTTTCTAGATTTAAGATTGGAAATTTTTGTTTGAAACCAAAAACCTCTGATAAATTATTCGATCGAAGATGTATTCTCAAAAACACTAAACTACTATCAGACATAGCCAATAACACAAAAAAAAAATTGACTACGATGGTAAATCGAGATGCACAATTGCATATTCCATTCGAGAAAAATGTGGATACAAAATACACACACAACAATAACAACAACAAACACAGAATATTGCTATGGCAGTAATAGAAGCAAATAAGCCATTCCACAACTCATCTTGGTTTCTGGTCAGTCACGTCATTAATATTGTATCATGTTTTCCAATGCCGATACCGACCTCACGTCCGAGTTCTAATTTCTCATCGTGTACCCCACAAACTGGACGACCGAATCTGTGTGGAAAAACTCCTATATATCTGTTACGACTATTATATATACAAGCATTTGATGAAATATAAATAGAAACCGAAAACCAAGCAACGACGAAAACATTAACTAGGGTTGACCGAGAATAGTGACCTGGAATAAAAGGGGACTTTTTTTGCAAATGCACAAATACTAATATTAGGTTAGGGTTGCCAACTAAATTTATACTGCAATCCTTATATGTAATAGATACATTATCGAAATGCTCAAATAGTACGGCGTGCATCTTTAGACATGACATAAGAAGACGTACCTTACAATATGTACTAACAAAACATATCCTCTTTGACTAGACAAGTCTGCACATATGCATATTCCTTATTGTTGATGTTTAGAAGTATGGTATATATTTAAGGGAGCTGTAAGAAATTGATGAAAGGGTTATCTCATGTAGGTAGTGTTTTTCTTTTGTTTCATGATTATCAGTAATCTTATAACATACCAAATAAAATAATAAATATTTAGTACCGTGCTTCTTCAACGAATTGTGTATGTAAACACACTTTCATAAATTTCTTATATACATAAATGTACAGTATAAAGCTTAAAAATTACAGCGATAGCTTAAAAGGATTTCAGATAAAATGTTGTCCCTTTTTCAAAGACCCTTAGCTTTATTCCGTACACGACTGACCGATTTTTGATTTCAAAGAACTTGTACATCTCCAAAATCGTTATGGCAACCCTAACACTAGGCGTGTACATTGGACCTAGGCCAAGGAAAACAAATTTTCGAACCACAAAAATAAAAATAAAGTGCACGACTGGATCGTACGAAAACTTTGTCGCTGTTATAAGAAAAGAATTGGTTGCGAATCACATTTTCTCATAAGCCATTTCGTAAACTCGTTAAATCATGAAAAAAAGAACCGTAACAATGTAGAAAATTACAAAAAAAAAAATATTTCGAAAATCCTAGTATGCAAATTTTTTCTAAATGTTAACATCAGATGACACATTGAATTTCTTTTCAATCACTTTACCATTTTTAAGATATTTCGAGTTTTCTAAAGTACCGTTAATCGGTTTTTTTTTTTGTAAAACTCTTCTCGCACTCACCCCAAGTATACAAAATATCAAAACTGATCATTTCGTTAGAACAATTTCATTCAAAAAACTGTTATATGAATACAAAATTATAAAAAAACATTTCAAAAATTTCAATATGCAAAATTTTTGAAAAAAGTTTTATTAGTTGGTGTGCTTTTTTTTAGAAATAACTTGACTCGTTTTTTAGATATGAGCATTTTTGTGAAACACCGTTATTCCACAATTTTTTTTCGAAAACTGAGTACGCCATTTTCTTATACTTACCTAAAATATTTTGTGTTTCAAAAACGATCAAAATCGTTAGAGGAGTTTTTGAGAGAATCGGAGTTGTAAAAACTAGTTCTAGAGTAGGTTCCGTTATTTAAAATGATAGACCTAAAAAAAAAATGGACGCTATAGATAAGCCAACAAACCCCAAATACGAAGTTTGAAGTAAATCCTACCACCCATTGTGACTGCAGCCTCGGCCAAAGAAGAACAGACAGACCGACGGACGGAAATACGGGACACACTTTTTTGGACTTCTCTATGGTCGTTACATGATACCTCAAACACAGTTTGAGTTTGAAATTTCAGCACGATTGCAATATCTTTCTCTTTAGTATACAAAAGTATACGAGAAAGTTAATATATATAATTATCACATAAAACCTCTAACAAAATTATCCATACACTCATAGGATACCAGATATCATAGATACCCTTGGTAATGTTTATAATTCCCCTCGGGCAGTGGCGCTTAGTGTTGCTCTTTCTCCTCGGAACCTATACCCGTTTACAAATTCTCTCAATGGTATGTAGATACCGCTCGGGCGTATGTGGAACATTTATTATTTAGTCAATACGAGACAAAGTACGTGAATTGGTGTGGATGGCCACTGCTGTGTGTGCAAACTGCTGTAACATCGTGCTGATGAAAGCAAACGAAAAGTTAGGCACGGCTCCAATGGGGTGTAAGTTTTCAAATTCCACTGGCGCTGTATCAGTGAAACATAGAAATTCAATTTGTTGAAGCTTTCAATTTTGTTGCATTGGAAGTTTCCTTAGTTCACCGAACGATCGAATGCACACTCAATTCAAATGAATATCACATTAGACCGAATTGAATTTCCACAAAACAATATTGTATTGAAAGTACAGGAGAGAATAGGCAAGGCGAATATATGTCGGCTTCTGTGGGGCTTCATCCTTGACCATCGTAAACTATTAATAGAACAATTCAGAGTTTATTTTGTATCAATTTTCGCCGGCCTAGGTATTTATATTTGATTATAATCAATTCTCAAACAGTCAAAATTCGAATTGTTAAACAAATTTTGAAAAACCGAATGAAATTGGGGACGATAGAGGAAGGAACATGAATTGTATTTGATTAGGCTTTCATGCAGTCGCTGTCGAGGATATGTCAATATTTGCTATGACATGGAAAAGTTGAATTTATTCGCTTTTCAAATAGCTGAGTGGCGGTTCATTATCGATACAACATCAATAAGTTTAAATTAACGCAAACAAATTTATGAGTACATTTTTGAAAATAATTAACCGGGCTTTGTGGCAATTTAAAATAAGTTGCATTGTTTCACCTAGCTTTGGTTTTGATTTCAACGTTTAAAATGTTGTTTTAGCAGTCGAATGAAGAGAATTTGTAGATAAATCGGAGGAAATGCTTCTCTGTCCTCTTGATCCGTACCTTCACACCACCATAATGTGGAAATCTGTAAGTCAGTAAATGCAAACTCCCGATTTAGAGGTTGATACTATTATCTCTTCTGCAAATCCCTTCTTCTTTGCAACAAACCCATTCCTTAACAATTGTAACAACCACTTTTATGCTTGGATGATCTCTTCGCAAAGCAGATTTTGCCGCTTCTTTACACTATATAACCACTTATCAACCCATATCATGATATATTCATGAAAGCAAATCTCCTTGCCAGTTTAACATAACCCGGATAATCTTCTATTCTGTAATCACATTGATCCAATACCAGTCAAACAATTAAACCCGATGAAGATGTATACGTACTCGTATCAATAACAAATAAATACCCTCACACTAAATTGAATTCCTTTTAAGGACGACAGCAGATGCATGTATGCGGTATGCGGAACATTTCAAGTAATAAATTTCCAAAAACAAAAGCACGTAGCTTCATTGCATGTGGGTGCATCCACCAAACAATGTTCAAAAATACACACTCATACCCAAATAATGTCCTTTGGTGAAAGGAATAAAGCCCACAAAAAAGGAAGAGAAAAATCTTTTCAAAGTGGGATATGCATTCCTTGAGGGTTGACATCACTTGGATGTCTGCCAAGACGAAATAAAATTTTCCTTCAGTGCTTCATTTTCGGCGGTTAACTTGCATTTGCAAAGGATGGCAGGATCGATTCATCTCTCCTCCAACCAATTTATAGGTTTTAGTTTGTTCCGACAAACGAAATTCCCTTGCATATAAAGATACTTATTTGGGGATTGAAAAATCCTTATTTGTGTTACTTGTGCTGTCTTCTCTTGGTTGTTGAAAATGGGAAACAATTTGTAATGCGGCTTATTACGAGTTTTCAAAACGGATTCATGTTTCATGTTCGGCATAATAAGGGTGTCCTTGAAGTGATTTTTTGTTCATGACTTTTTCTTCAATTCCTTTTTTGTTGGAACTTTGCCGAGGCAGTGCAACTTTCATAAATGTACCCGTATACGATTTCTTGTGGACACACTTACAGTTTCAAATGTTATCCATTTTGGTAAAGGGATATGTAATGTATAATGTAATTATCTTGATCTGAAAGACTACTTGTTATTCCTTTGGAAGTCAGACAAAGTCCTTTTAGTTTGATTGATTACGTCTGGAGATCTTAAGTTATGTATATAAGCTAGGAGGACCCCCCGAGCTTAATAGTTGTGGAATTTATTTTCGTCGAGTACATGTTGTGTGTTTGTGTAGAGCCTTTCGCTTCTAATCCCCATGCATTAATTTTCGATGGCAAGGCAACGATAACGATGTGATGTGGAACCATGTAAAGGAGAGAGTTTTGCTCCTACGAGCGAAAATAAATTGAAGTCATTTCGGTGACGGTGAAAATGTTGGGAGGATTCAAAGTTCTGTAGTAAAGTTGATAAAAAGTGAGGGGTTTATGTTGTAGTGGCAGTGATAAAAAGTTGTCGACGCTGGTAGTGGTGGAACGATGTTGTGGCAGATGATGAATATTGTTTTGTTCGGCAGAAGCGGAGAGAAAAATTTGAATCATGTGAGCAATGATTAAGACTTATGACGGAAGCTCGATCGATTTTATTGATGGAACAGTTTGTTATCCTTTTGTGGGATACTTTTGAATTTGTATAGCGAAGTTATTTCAGGAGGCTTCAGAGATTTTAAGCAAATCGATATGCCGGATTGTATGATATGGTAAGTCGATTAACGAAACAAAATAAAATAACGTCAAGGTGATTGTTACCGCCACTGGTAACGCCTCCGAACGAGCACTCAAATGATCTTTGCTAGATTTATTACATTATTTTCCATATCTATATATCAATACGGAGTTGCCTATAACGTGTTTCCACCCATTTTTGCTATTATACGTCACATAGATATGACAACACTATATATATTTGGGTAGGGGACAATACATAGAAGTGCACAATACAAAAATTATCCACATACTCGTATATAACACACTATATGAATTGCAGCAGGTAAAATGAAGCGAATTGGATGAAATTACAACAACAACAACATTGCTGTGTGGTTACTTGATAATGCTTGAACATACTTGAAGTTACTTGGACATGCTTGAAGTTACTCGAAAATGCTTGAAGTTACTTGAAAATGCCAGAAAAATTTTATATCATGTGAAATCAGAGAATGCAATGTCGAAAAATTTAATTTTCAGATTAATATGTATAACAGTCGAATTTGTTTTTTTTTCAACTTATAGAATAAATTGGTCGAATTTCGACCATGGGGCGTGACCCCTAGTTTTACATTATTAGATTCCTTCAAGCACTTTTATATTTTGCCTCGTCAATTTCAAACCTATATAGTATACTTGTCATTTAAGTGATCCGAACTGACCTTAAGATTAAATCTGAATTTACCCACGTAATCTCTTAGTTTCGAAACCACTAAGTAAGAATTAATTCTTACTTTGCACAAAATTTAAATAATTGAAAGAACAATATTATTTTAGAAATTTGAACCTACTTATATTATCACAAAAATAAAGGACTGTTACGAATAAAATCCGTAGTCTTTCTTTGGTAAAGGAGGTTCAAAATTTCAGAGAACAGGAGCGGATAACACCAACCTATATGGCCAAACAGTTTGATTTGTTGTTAAAATAACCAATACTTTTTCTGGTTAACCAGATAATGGCTAATAGATCCGCTTACATTAAGTAGCATAAAACTGAAGTTTTTCAAGCAGCGGGATAATAAGCGACCTTTTCCGCATTGATTGTAGAAACAAATTTCGAAATCATATATACGCAAAAGGGGGTACAATAAACAGCATAATTCGGTCGTGAATTCTGTCTTCTTCTCCCACTACCAAAATTATTGTAGAGCATAACAGCTGCAGCGAAGAATATTGGTGAATAAAATATCAAACAGTTGCGAAAACTGTATTTCCGAAAACTGGGCTTCCGTAAGTCGAGAAAACTCAGCCTTGTTTCTGTGACTGAAAATGTCCCCTAAGCCGAATGAAAGGCTTTGCACTGAGTTGTGCGCGCGGCGCTTTCATGCGATTTACACAGTTGGACAACGTTCAAAAAGTATGAGGGAAAATTTACGGCAGCTGAGATGAAGATGCTTTGGATAACAATATAGTACATAGGATGAGTACATAGCTTGATCGAATAAGAAGTTTCAAAATCCGAGGAAAGGCAAATATCATTCAACGTTCCGATATAACCGCGAAAGAGAGGCAAGCCTATAAACTACGCAAATGCAACAATACCAGAATTTGGCTGGCCTCAGCGATTAACTTCGGGAGGCCTGCCGATACTTTTTGAGGTCCAACCGGTGACCAGTAGGGATGCAGTGAATTGGGAGGGCTATGATCCATTTAGGCCAAAGCATGCCGTCATAGGATTTGAGTTAAAAAGTCATTTGCACTTTATCTGCCCTGCATTCAAGGAAGCAGTTATGTAATTGAATATATGCGAACTGTGGACATAGTCGTTTTATAAGACTGAGGATATTTAAAACGTTTCCAGTGTCCATTTTGGAACATTAACATGAGACATGATAAGTGTCTATGAATTTGCCAGAAAATCCTGCAGATGATAAAGGGCAAGTTTTTCCGTCAAGTTGCTGCGGACAAAAGAATAAAATGTCTCCGGAAAACAACGTCAAAGGAAACATATGAACCGGAACAAGCGAATCACAGCATAAAGACTCTATGTATATATTTCGGACAGACCGTTTCCAGATTTTGTACTCTATATTTGTAGGGTGTTCATTTTTGAATCTCTAAAAACAATAAGAAAAAAACAATCTCCAATGTTCAGCGGAAAGACATCATCTCAATCAAATTTACGGACAAAATTGTTCCTCATCTACTACATTGATAGCTCCAAGGATATCCGTACCCTGCAATTGACAATATTGCTGCATTTTTCACAATGCAATCCAGTCTTTCCTTGAACTGTTTCCATAGGCTTTCCATCACCACACTATAAAACAAAAACAGTTTCTTTTTCTATTTCCCCCGTTGGATCCTTTATTGGAATTATTCTTTCATTTTACAAGCAAAATGTAACCGTTGGTTGTGAGGAAATAAATAAAACGAAAAAAACCCAGAAGCAATGACCTCGTATAATATTCCTGGCACTTATTTCCACAGCAGGATCTTTTACAAAAAGCAAAAAAAAAAAAATACCAACGAAGTTAAAGAAATGTGCAGAGAAGTATTCCCCAAAACGAAGTTGAGTCCGTAATACAAAATGCAAACTTTCAAATGTGGCAAATTTGTGCGAAGTCGGTAATAAATATATACATATATCTACATCTAATTGTATTCGTCTGAGGGCTACAGCAGACCCATTTTTTGGTTCCCAATGACTTTAGAATAAAAAGAAATTTCACTGCAATTGAACATTCCACCTTGACGTCTATTCAAATGAGTACACGAATATCTCTGCTTGCATCTTAGAATACAAAGAAGACAACCGCACAACTTATAGATAAGATATAAAAAGTTTGCAGGGTACTTTGTTTGTATAACAGGATTGGAAAACGTAGGTGTACATGGCGAATGAAGATCTAATTTAAGGTGGTTCCCCAATTTGTTTGAATTTATGTATGTGGCACTTGTAAGGTATTATTTTAGAAAAATTGTTTACTATTTCGTTAGAACGTTTCTTTTTTTATAATAAATATTTAACATCACTTTGGTACTTTAATTGGAAAGTAAAGTTAAGTCGCAATTAATTTGTAAAATTGCATAGGTATACAGCACCTTTGTTAACGAATTCTTATTTTCAAATGGGTATGAGTTGTACTCGCCTTTTTCATCTCGATTATTGTTTTTTTTAATTCGTTCATTTCACATTTTGTTGTTTCTCAAAAGAAAAATTGAAATTTTGTTCATTCCGTTTTTAATTTCATTCATTTTGTAATAAGTCGTCCTGAAGCTCATTTCGTTTTTGATAGTTTCAAGAGGATTCATTTAGGGTGTTCAAATTTGAGGTATCATTTTAAATTGGCCGACACTTTTTTTAGCTATTAGAATACATTTCCGTTAGCTAAAATGGATCGGTACACTATTGAGCAACGTGTTTTTATTATTAAAACTTATTTTAAATATGGTGAAAGTTTTGCTAAAGTTGAAAGAAAATTTCGTTCAAAATACGGTAGAAAAAATGCTCCGTCAAACCGTGCTATTAAACTTATCTTTTTTGTTCTCGTTATACAACGAGTATATGTATATTCCCTACTCACGAGTGAGTGGGAATTATTTTTTCCATTTCAAATGTCTCTTCAATTCGAAGAGTAAACATAAGAAATGATTATTTAAGCCTAGGATATGGCTATGTTTGAAAAACTTTTTTTATTAAACTTATCGGTCATAAATTTGATGAAACTGGTTCGGTTCAAGATCAGAGAAGTAAAGCCTATCATCGTAGTAGTCGTTCGAGTGGAAATATTGCAGCTGTTAGCAGAAGTGTTGCTGAAGAGCCAAGCACGTCAATTCGTCGTCGTTCACAGCAATTTAAAATGATACCTCAAATTTGAACACCCTTTATAAGTCTTAGGTTCATCTGGTTTTTTATTCTTTCACTAGCGCCATCATTTTTTCGATTAAAAAAGCAAACTGTTCAAGGTTTTTTGTTAGCAGAGAAATTGACATTGACCATTCATTGTTTTGTATTTTCATGAAGAAAACGACAAATTCTCTAGACAAAAGTAAAGATGTTTTTAAGGAAAAGAACTTATGAACTGTATTGTCTTCTTCTACTTCCTTCAAGGCCGTAGCCAAGGGGGGATCACAGGGGCTTGAACCCACCCCGAAATTTTCTAAAAATGCACCTGTAAATCATACTTTTCCGCATCAGTATGAAATTTGTACTCAACATTGATTATGTTCAAAATTTCTGATTTTAGTTTTAAGCCGAAGTAGTACCAACAATGTTCGATGAATTTAGTAAGGTACTCGTAACTCTGACAATTTTTAAATACAACCCCAAACGACACATAGCCCCAGGCCAAGATATAGAGCAAACAAGGTAATATATTGCGCATTTCGTTATCCTATCTCTTTCTTTTATGTGACGTCACGAGGAATCAACATTCACCCACTTTTCATTAAAGCATGCGCAAAAAAAATGAAATGTTCTTCCCAAGGTCCTACACGGCAATATTTATATCGGTGGTGTACATTTATTTAGTGATTTTGCAGTAAGTTTGTGTTGTTTGAGTGTTTTGTTTACATATACATTGCCACTTTGTAAGATCTTACAATCCCCTTCATGCGACTTAGTGTCTGGATTGGAACATGTGGAATTAATAACAAACACATTCCAAGAAATACCGAAAAATATCATTCCGGAATTCAAAACAATTTTTGAGACTGCACAAAACTAAGTAAATGTTGTGGATGAAATACTTGAAATTCCACGAATTGTGTCAAGACAGCAGCACAGACAAAACATGAGCACAAGAGATCCTGAAACCTATTTTAGGAAATGTATAATGATTCCTCTTTTAGATGATTTTTTAAGTCAGCTTAAAATGAGATTTGAAAACCATAAGTCAATATTTTCCTCCTTGTGCATTTTGATTACATCAATCCTTGGCAAAAACGAACAAAATTATAACGAAGAAAACTTCAAATTTTATAAATCTTTTTTCAATTGGGACGTTTCAAAAGCTGAATTTACGCTATGGAAGACAAAATGCCATACACAAAAAGATACAGAGCGTTCAAAGAGTGCAATAATATATACATGTTATGTAAACGCCCATTTAGACGATCATTTCAGTTTCAGTTGAGCTATCAGTTCAGATTTCAATTAAACTGATGTCATTAAATTTTATCGGCTTTCATCGTCCATTAAGCAATGTATTTCTTCTAACTTTCGACTGCTCACAAGAAAAATTAAAGCTCAACAGAACACTGGACTGACGTCTAAATGCACTGTCTTTTTTAACTGAACTGGCGGAACTAACCTTTGTACGAGGCTCACCTAATTCAGTAATAGATTATTGCTTTTTATCAGGAAACTGTATAGCGCATCTTAAAAAATTTCGAGTTGTAATGGAGACCTACTCTGACCATATGCCTTTAGAAGTAACATTTAATGTTTCCGGCTCCCAAACTCTTGAAAATACAACACAAATAGGACTTCTCCCTAAGTTGGTATGAAAAGATAACTATCGGGAATCCTACACGCGTTTACTTAACATATTGGAATTGACCGAGTTAATCAAAAAATCTGCTCCACTTATTCTGCCGAAGAACCCAAACCATACAATCAGCAAACAGAAGTGGTTCGATTCCGAGTGCATGCGGCCAGAGAAATTTCATTTTCGTTTCCTAAATTGGCACGCAAGAAAAATTGCAACACTTTTAAAGTTCTATATGCGGCTGCAAATAAAAAATTCAAACAGATGTGCCACGCAAAAAAAAAATATTTTTTGATGAACAAAATGTAGCCCTGATAAACGGATCAAGATCATCAGGTGAATTTTGGAAAGCGGTTAAGCTTATTAATGGAAAAACCAACTCAATATCATTAGGACTACAAGCGGGGCAGTTAAGAGACCATTTTAAAACTCTACTCAATGCACCGCAGATATCTCCGTCCCCTGAGTATGCAGCTCCTATGATCGAGAATGAATCCCTGGACTCACCATTTTCCATCTCAGAAATAGAAGCTGCCATCGAGAATTCAAAGAAAAATAAAGCGCCAGGAATCGACCGTATACTGTTTGAATACTACAAAAATTGCTCATCGGAATTCATACAGGCTCTAACAAAAGAATTCAATAGGAAATTTGCAACAGCTGATGTGCCCGAATGCTTTCAGAGAGCGATAATTTTTCCGTTGCACAAAAAAGGTGACTACGATGGCAAACTACAGAGGAATTTCTTTTTTAAACACATCTGCTAAATTGTTTGCTCTTCAATAGAATTACGAAGTGGGTGGAAACTAAGAAAGTTTTAAAAGAATTCCAAGCCGGTTTTCGAAGAAACTACTCTACAATAGACCAAATATTCTTACTGGTTAACATTGCGGAGATATACAAAGAAAAGCGCAAAAAACTGTACGCTTTCTTCGTGGATTTTCGTGCAGCCTTTGACTGCATCCCGCGAGAAATGCTATTCTATAAGCTATATAGGTACGGAATTTCGTCACAAGTCGTTAATGTTTTAAGAGCTATGTACTGCAATAATAAGTCATGTGTCTGGGATGGTGTCCATCTATCGGAAGAATTTGAAGTCTCGATTGGTGTCAAACAAGGTTGCGTGCTTAGCACATTGCTGTTTACCCTGTATATAAATGACATAACGGACGAAGTTAGGGGTGGAATAGATCTCTGTGGAATCAATATTCCGGCACTAATGTTTGCAGATGATATCGTTTTTCTCGCCGATACAATAGATACCATGCAGTTAATGATCAACAGGCTAGATACCTACTGCAAAATGTTGAATCTGACAGTAAATCTGGATGATGGTCTTTAGAGATGGTGGAGGAAGGTACGCTGGAAATGAGAAATGGA
Organism: Portevinia maculata; assembly: GCA_949715645.1. NCBI lineage: Eukaryota > Metazoa > Arthropoda > Insecta > Diptera > Syrphidae > Portevinia > Portevinia maculata. The sequence continues at coordinate 3,050,720 of OX454528.1, read as the reverse complement.
GGTTTCAAGGTAACCAGATTGATATAGTTAAGCAGTATAAGTATCTTGGAGTGTTAATCACACTGAACCTTAACATGAACAAGCATTTTAAAATTAAGCTTGCAGAAGCTAAAAGGGCGATCTGTTCTGTTTGGGGAAACTGCATCAAGAACACACACATATCTCATACATCGAAAGTGAAAATATTCCGCGCTACAGCCTCTTTCATCCTACTGTATGCAACGCAAGTCTGGGGTTACTGCGCTTTCGAAGTTGTGGATAAGTTTCTCCACTATTTTCTGAAGAGGATTTTTAATATCCCGAGTAGTTCGCCCAATTACATGCTGCACTTGGAGACTGGAGTGACACCTTTGTTCCTGAATACTTTTAAAATGCACTTGGATTATGTTCTCAAAGTTAATGCGATGAGCGAGGAAAGAATTCCGATGTTGGTACTCGCTCAAATGATAAGGTACAAGGTAAAATGTGTAAGCGAGTGAGAAATACTGGGAGCGGAATGCGGTTACAACTTTATTTTCACACCAAGCGAGCAACAGGATTCACTAAAACAAAATTGCTACATGCTATTTCAAAAAACCAGTCACAGAATTTATGACAAATTTGTAAATGAAGCCCAGTCATCTCAATACAGAGCTTACTACAGCAAGATGGTTCATAATCTACAGGAAAGGACGTATTTTTTGAACAGCTACCCGGTGGATAAAATGAGTATCATCTTTAAAATAAGAGGCGAACTTTTAAAACTTAATTTTATACCGCACCGCCCTGAGCTTCCAATTTACTGCGACCTGTGCAATCTCAGGGAACGAGAGGATGTGTTGCACATCATTGCGAAATGCCCAATTCTTAAAGATTTCCGCAGTAACTTTTTCGGTACTCAATCACTTGGGATGGAGGATGCAATCGATATTTTGAATGGTGGCAGAGGTTGGGACCTACTCTATAACTACGCAGTGAACGCATTGCGCTACAGGAATTGCATAATCGAGGGAAATTTTTAAACGTTTGCGCATACAATACTTTTTTCTTTTCATAAATTATTATATGTACGTACGTAATGTATTAAACATAGGTAGCACCAAATTATTTTTAATTCATTTTTAATGTCAATCTGATAGACGGCTCTAAGCCAAACCATATAGACTAAGCATTCACAATTGTTAACAATTTCTTTTTTTATGAAATAAATAGTCAAATAACTAAACTAAAAAAAAAACTGAACTGAAAACTGAACTGATAACTGATCGTCTAAAAGGGCCTTAATACTTTTTGTAATAATAAAATCTTAAAGAATGATATGTACTTAATAAATACGAGTAATAACTTAAAATTATTTAAAAAAATATTGGAAAAATCTTTTAGTTTTTCAAATTTATTTGAGTGTTTTCTTGGAAAAACTAAGTATGCAATAGTATTTTATTAGCAAGATTCTACCTAGGAAAAAAATATTGAAAATCGTTAAAGTAGTTTCTTTTTTAAACCAGTTGTTTTTAATTTTTGAAAAATATTTTGCAATTTTTTGAGTATTTCAATACAAGGAAATCTGTAGTTTTCAAAATCTATAAAAATTCAATATACCCGCTTCCAGCATATTCAAAAAACCAAAAAAGTTATGTGTAAATTTGATCATAAAAGCATTCCTAAATTTTAAATTTAATTGAAATCGGTTTTGCTGTTAGCAAGAAATTCTGATGTTAAAAATCGGTTCTATAGGAGGTACCGTTTTAAGATAAATCTCGCGAAATCCATTCTTACCAAAAGATAGACGTCACCCATTATCAAGCCTCTACACCAAAAAGAGGATTTCTGCCTGGTAGTATAATGGACCGTTATCGAGTCGGAGTGCTCGGGATTTGGATTTCCTTTTTATATAAAAAATAAAAACTTTGCAAATTGACCCATCCGCTAAGCCTGCATATCTGCAAACAGGCAGACGGACGAACATAATTTTCCAACACATTTTTTTCTACTTCCCTATCATAGTAATGTCATGTTTAATTGTTCTCAATTTTTTTTTTGCACCAATCCATAAAGTGCTTTATACATAGTATAGTACCATACCCCCCCCCCCCCCCCCCCCCCAAATAATTGTCTGGCGACGGCCTTGACTTGCATTATTGTCTTTTTCTACTTCCTTTATTGTCTTCTTCTTCTTCTTCTTACTTTACAGCTAGGTTATGATCAGGATTAAGGGGAGTACCTACGCCTGCAAGGTTCACCGGTTCGACCTCAATCAACATCGGCAGGCTTCCTGATTTTTGAATCACCTTATAACTGAGGCAAATCATATGCTGGTGTTACATTTCTGTTATGATCCACGAGTTCTTAGGCCTGCCTCTTTTTTACGATTTCGACACGCCCATTCCCATTCACATTATTGATTCTTGTTTGATCGACACTTTACGACACCGGAGATCACCAGTCGTGTCACATGTCAAGCCACGGATTTTCACGCACACTTGCAAAACATATTTATGTAGGAATGTATAACCTACAAGGTGCATGCCAGTAGCAGGTCGTATCTTTTTCAATTCTTTTCTGTATTATTATTCGATTACAATGTGTATAAGTTTCATTTGCATGTTTGTATTAAGTTCTAATTGGGACACAGTTTGTATTTTAGACAGTTCATATTCTATTACAGTCGTCAGTATTTGTTTACTCTTAGATCGTCGACCGTATTTGTTTACTTTTAGATCGTCGACCGTATTTGTTTACTTTTAGAGCGTCGACCGGCCGTATTGTTTATACTTCAATAGTATGATCGTGATGACACATCGTGGGCTCGGTGGTCGACCCTTAATTGGTTTTCGTTTTCGTTTCGAGTCGAAACTGCGACAATGTAATACCCATTGATTCATCATGAGTGGAATGCCATCATTGAAATCGGAATGCATGTGTTGACCTAGATCTGCGGTCATAAAAGCAAAGACGATTATCGTTTGTCATGTAGCAATACAATGACACCGTTGAAACTAGCATTGGTCATACTGGGCGCGTGCGGTGGGTGGATGGCCCTGACTTTGATAGTAAAACTATGGACTTGGCACCAGGTTTTGAGTGCGTTTGGACTATGGGATTGGCTGGGATGAATCAACAAGCGAGAAAACGAAGCGAGAAGGTGGTAGTCTTGTTGGAGCAGAGTTGCGGTACGGTCGACGGTCCGGTTAGAATAAAGATTATCAACTCAAATTATAAATCGTTCACTTGCTTGTATGTAAAATGTAAAATAAAGATTAAGTTAATTGAAAAGTTCTTTTTCTACATATCTCCTGAATGGTTTCGAAGTTGTTCTTGGTATATGGGAAGTTTTTTCTGTTCCTACATTTAAGATGTTGAATGTGTCGCTAGACCTGACTGTTAAAATTGCCTAGATGAGATTTCTGCCATTAGTTGCCTTTTACGACAAGCACTGTTTTTGCAGCCCTATCATATCGGTCTTTGCACAGGCTAAGAATAATTACTATTTTGTCAATGCGACGAAATGATAGTTAAAAATGTTGTAAAAAATTGATACTCAATAAAAAATATGTCCAAACTTATATCTAAATAGATACGTATATCGAAACTAAAATTGCCCTTCGGAATCGCAGTTAAATTGTATGTCCGTCCATTCCAAGGTTGGAAAGCTAGGTTTTAGGCTCTATCTTCTTTTTGTTCTTCCTTTTCTCCTTCTTACTTTTTTGCGAGGTTATGATCAGGATTAAGGGGATCAAAACCCTCCCTTACTGCATCCCTCCTGCTCCGTCTGTGGGGGTTTACCGATTTGACCTCAATGAACAGCCTCCCAGTTCGGATCATATGCTAGTGTAATTGCATTTGTGTGATCCATGAGTGACTTGACTCTTTTTTACGATTTCGACAATTGCAGGGAATACAAAATCTGATCGAATCATTTTTCACCAAACAATCTATGCTACCACTCTATAAAAATAAAAAAAATAAGGCGATTACGACCCAAATAGAGCCCAAAACCTTACCCGTGAAGAGACTGGCTAAGAATATCATATCACTGCAGCGCCCCCGAAAAACAGCGCTTGTCGTAAAAGGCGACTAAGGAGTAGGATCACATCTAGGCAATTCAAACATCCAGATGAGCCTAGCGACACATTTAACATCTTGATACTGACGCGCAAGTGTGCATTCAAATCTTGGGTTGACACGACTGCAAATCACCGGTGTCGTTAAAGGAAGATCAAACAATAATGGGAGCATGCATGTGTCGAGATCGTACAAAAAATAGGCAGACCTAAGAACTCTTCGATCACACAAATGCAACACCAAAAGAGTTTTATTGACCTCAGTTATGAAGTGATCCGATTTCAGGAAGCCTGCCAATATTCACTAAGGTTGAATTGGCGAACCCCTCAGACGGACTAATGTGAATGCAGTAAAGTAGGAAGATTATACAAAATTTAACCCTCACCATTACTTTGACATGAAGGAAGATTTATTTAAAAATTGGTTGCCCTACAAAAATTCTTCACATATTTAAGGCTTCAACACCCCCATAGAACTGGAATTTAACACCTTTTGCCTTAACTGCTGAAAGAAAACTAAAACCTATGTGCTTCTGGTGGTTTATCCTTATTATTTCGCTGCGGTAAAACCTACGAGTCCACACGAATATATTCTATGGTAGAATATAAAAAGCAAATTTGGCTCCTGCATAAGGCATGCACACGAAGAAGCGTCAAAAAGACGTGCATGACAACGTTGAACGTATAAATTTCCAGTATGTAGAACGTTAGCGAATGATATTGCACTGAAAAATATGCAGTTGCAATACAAAAAAGTAAAAGAACACCAACAAGAAGTAAAAAAACACACACAACCACAGCGGAAGATGTGCAAAACCAGGTTACAACTGCAGTAAAGCGAAAATGCAAAAATTATATATGCTTTTATGTACACAGTACTACTCTAGAATTAGTCAAAATAAAATTGTTAAAATGAGACGAAGGAATAAATATCATATGTTGAAGTGGTAAGTAAACGTCAAAAGTGTAAGTGGATTCGAAAAGGAAGGCGAAGGAAGACACATAATGCATTGTTGACTTCTTGAAAGATATTAGCTGCAGCAAGCAACCGAATATTTTGATATTTTTCGTGGATAAAGAGTTCGGAAAGTTTCCAAAGACGAAAAGATGTAAGCACACAGGATACGGTTTGGTTAATCTAAACGTATAGGGCAGCTAGCAATGTGTGTAGTCTTTGAAAATAGTTGATTGTATTTCTTAGTCGTTTGTCATTTACCGGTTTTTAGGTATTCATCGTTGTTACATTCTGTGTGGGTTGAAGGTGGTGTGGTTGCTATCGCTGGAAACTATTTCGTGGAAGAAATAAAAAATTCATTTGGAAGCGCAAAATATTATCTGCTTAATGGTAAATTTATGATGGTAATTTTCTCGTTGGATTCTACAAGCACACTTAAGATGTCACCTGTATAAATTATGAAACTGTGTATCTTTATAAATCCGAGTGACATTATGCAAAAGTAGCAACCAGCAACAAAAAGCGAAGTTCAAATTGCTTTGAGGAGAAATTTCTCATTTCCCTTTGAAAAGTGATTGTCTTTTCAATTTTAAGTTTTCTTTTGCGAAACAAAAAAAAAACCGAAATATATCTACAACATCCCTTAAACTCAAAGCGGTAAAAGTTAATTATTCACCAAACCATTCGACCAAACATCATTACCTGCGCTAACCTATTTACTGTCCACATCAGCAAACCACTCCAATCCGCATTGTTTTACCTTTGCGACTGAATCGTGTCGCTGCAGTATTCAGCGCAATCACCAGATAATGAATTGAATCTGAAATTATCTCTTGACAGCAGTTTACCCTTTAGCATGGCAGGCCAACTGGTATAGGTTCATACATACATATATGCTACGCTGTTATTAATGCCTTAAGGGGCCCTTACATGGTCAATCGGACGACATCATGCATCGTGTATGTGTGGATTGACGCTACCCCTTACACAGTTCAATCGATTGACGTCAAATTTTTATTTTTTGCGAGTTTTCGTGGTGTACGGATGTGCGATGAAGGAAACGGACGAATGTATTGCATATATTGCTCTTGCAATATATTCTTGAATTGTACTGCGAGATACACACGGATATTCGATGTCTTTAATGAAACTAATTTCATTAAAATACCAAAGAGTTGGTTCACTGAAATTATCAACACCAGATCCGCGTTTTAAATGAATTAATTTAAACGTTTTAGCTCGCGCCGAAAATTCGTTCTGAACGTATTTATTTTTCTGGTGACATCCGCTTTTTGTGCATCAGGATACGTTTCTTTATGCTTTTGCAGTAAAACTTAATATTTTTGCATTTTTTGTTTCAGTCGCTATAATCCTTCCCTTTGACATCCCATAAACTCGGTAATAACCGATACGTTTCAATTAAATCCGATACAAATGCTCGGTCTTCATCGTCCTTCAGTTTTCCGCACATGTTTTCGCTTCCGCAACACAAAAGACAATGAAGTAATTACGTCAATCCAACCCTTACACGTATCAATCGGTCATCATGCAAAATCAAACTTGCTTTGATTTTCGTCAATCAGACTTCACCAAATGTGTGTGACACATACAGATACATTTTCACAAACACATGCTAGTGATTGATGTCATTCGATTGACCATGTAATGGCCCCTTTACAAATAAAAACCCTCAATTCATTTTAGGTCCTGCGTCCTTGTCCGGGGTATTCATCAACATAAGCCCATTTTTTTTTTCAGTGCCGAAACCCGGTTTGTTCAAAGAGCAATAAAAAAAATAATTCTGATAATCAAAAATGGAAATTTTCTTAGGCTCGCCACATTCCATCACTTCGTCTAGCAACGCACCATTTTTCGATATCAATGTGAATTGTAATATATCCTTCCTCTTCCACTCAGAATAAGCTTCGTATGTATTCAATTGCCGCTGAATAACTCTTGCCAATTCAGCGATTTCTCTTGCAAATTCTTTCACTGCCCCAGTACAACACGACTTATTTGTAGATATGGAGGAGCGGATTTTCTTGTGGGATTTTCCCTTTCGGGAAATTTCTCTCTTAGAGTTACATATGCGCACGCATATGGAATAGAAACGCATATGGGTGCAAATTGGGAATTCCGAATGGGTCAGACATAAAAAGGAGTGCACGAGAGTATAAAGTGGTTGATTTAAAAAGGAGTATTAACTGAAGGTGGTTCCAGTGGAACTATTAGCATGAAAACAAGTTGAGATAGGACTTGAAGCTTTAAAAAAAAAGACTGATTGCCATGGAGAATGGTCACAATTTAGAATGGTCTAGGAGTATGGAATAGGTGACCTAATCTATTTTCCCGTGCGGGGACGAGCTAAAAAGCGGTTATCGTAAAATTCGAATACGAGGAGCAAAGGTGAGTACGAATAGCATCACCTTAAAGCTTTCCCGCAAGCGTGCATCCAAATCAATGTGTTGACACCACTGGAGATCACCGATTTCATAAGAGAGAGATCAAAACACAAATCAATAACAGGAGCATCTTGTTTTTCTTTTTCTAAAGACGAAGTTATTAACTGACTAAGAGGGGCAACCCTCGCACTTCATTGCATTCTTACTGGTTCGCTGTGGGGTTCGAAGTAGTTTCTAAAAACGCATATTTTATTTTCCCCAGTGGGCAGGCAGTACGCACCATTGGCTCTTAGACTCTTACATTTCTGTCAGATTAAGATTTTTAAGACTTTATTTCAGGATATTTTATATAAATTTTTAAGCTTAAACATTTATATAAAATATCCTGAAATAAAGTCTTAAATCTAATGTTTGATATGTTTATGTTTATTTTATTTTGAGTCGTCAAGTGTAGGTAGTCGATATATAAATAATGAGGGGCGAGGGCTAGCGTGGAGCCGTAGAGCCGTGGAGGTGCACAAAGAGTGACTGTTTGTCAAATGGCGAGCTGTATGCGGCTTGCTCCAAAATAAGCTCACAGCTCAATTTGGAAATTCTGTAGTTAAAAAAAACCGCAAACGTTGTTTGTTCAAAGTTTAGCTTAAGTACGCAAAAAATTAGATCATACAATCAAATTACTATTTTTTGTTTCCCTGCTATTGAAAGTACCTATCGAGATTTTCAACAAGGATGTAACAATTTCGTACTTAAATAAACCACAGAATAATTGCAGCATCGGACTGAAATTTATTACAGGTGCAATACACATGTTAAATTTAAGTATGGGATTCAAGCATCTTTGCTGCGATTCCTTAGAGACAATTTTGCATCACTCTTCCACACATATTGGCCGTATCATTGGCAACGTCCCAACGACTTAACATTATCCGATAAAAAGAAATCCAACGGCGTTAAGACCCAAAAGCAGAACCGGACCATTTCTCTAGATTACACGATTACCAAACTTATAGGCCACGTGTAGAGCATGAATACGTTAAGCAATGTCTGAACGACGAACTCTCTTCACTGTCATTCCAGCGCGATAGATCAGTTGTTCGATCAGCTGTCAGGCATGTAGCACCATCTTGCAGGAACCACATATCAATGAATGTCAAGGCCATCCAACTCTGGCCAAAAAAAGTCTACCATTACGGTACGATATCCAACTCATTGGCCGTAACATGACGATCATTTTCACCGACGAAAAAATCACACTTGCGGCATGAAATCCACACCAGATGGTCACTATTTTGGATGTAACGGAGTTTCTCGAAACACATCGTCGCTTGAAAAGCAAACTGACGAGTCAAAATTCATACATTTTCAGAAAAGCCATTTGAGGTTTTTCATAACACAAAAAAATCATTTTAGTTTTGAATTTCAATGAATACCAAAAAGTTGTAAAGTAAAAAAGTATTATTTTTTTTCTTCTTTCATGTGGTATATTCAAGTTCCTACAAACCGTTTTTCAAAAAAACAATTGATTTATGTCGTTTTACATCCAAATTGCTACTAATTTAAATATAAAAATTGTCGTTTTGTTTTGAAATAATACCATTTGTATTTTTTTGCGTATTTTGTAGAAACAACCCACTTTAAATAGTATTAAGCTATAATAAAAAAAATATAGGAACTTTTAATGAAAAAATCGACTATAATAAAATTATATAAAATAAAACCTAGCTTATTGGTAAAACGACACTTCTTAAAGTAATCAAAAAAAATTTGAAGTTCATCAACTAGGTTTGTTCCAAAGTAAAATGACACAACACGAAAAGTGTCACTGTTCAAGAAAATTATTTGTCACGATTTTATAATTTTTTTAAAAGCAAGGTGTTACAAATGAAAAAAAGTCATTTAGTTTCAAGAACAACAGGGATGTTTCCTTAAATTAAAACGACACTTGTGCCCTCATGCTGTCAGTTTAAGAGTTATAGCTATGACGGTTTGATAAAAAAATTGTATTTTTTTTGCGATTCGTTCTGTGTAGTTAACTCAAAATCGTCAAATTTTGACTTATGTCAGTTTGCTTTTCAAGCGTCGATTTGTTTTATATGAAACTCACCAATTCAATTGCTTGTTGCTTGTTTTTAATCTTCACTAAATATGTAGCAGGTCACTCACTTTCACACAATTAAATTTTAAACACTTTTTTCCAATGATTTACCAAATTAGTAAACAGAAAACAGGCCATTTTTCAACACATTTAAAATGCAATGATTTTATTAATTTTCTCACCATGGGCGAACCGAGAACAAGCTACTTTTAACACATTTAAATATATTCACAATATTAATTAATTCTTGCAATTGACATTAAAAAGACACTTTCAAAATAATTTCGATTCTTTTCCTATTGAAATTGAAACAAGATAATTCTTGTCGCTACTCGCTTCCCGTCGAATTTTTTCACAGTAGGTATAACACTTTACACGCTTTTACAAATTGAAACTTAAGCCTTGAAAAAACATAGGGACGGGCTACAGTCCGCTTGGGCGAACTGTTGGATACCCTATTCGTATTCCTATCCCTCATAAGTGGGCGTGACAAAAGCCTAAGTATGGTTGAATTGTTATCTACATATTTCGTTATATAACATTTAAAGGATTTTATCGAAAAAAACGCTCCCTAGCGGCTCAAACTTGGGTGTTTCAATAAAATTGTTTTATTTAATTGTGGGCGTGTCAGTAGGCGGATTTAAAAAAAATTAACACATGAGCATAAAGAGCCCCTAGAGAGTATATATTATAAATTTCCGCTCCCTAGCTAAAACATTGAATTTTCAAAAAAAAAAAAATTTAAATTGTAGGCGTGTCAGTAGGCGGATTTTAAAAATATTTACACATGAGCTTAAAGGGCCCCTAGAGAGTATATATTATAAATTTCAGCTCCCTAGCTCAAATTTTGGTTTTTCAATAAAATTGTTTTATTTATTTGTGGGCGTGTCAGTGGGCGGATTTTGAAAATTTCATATCCCGAGCAGTTTTAGGAGTCATAGATCATATAAAAAAAATTTCAGCTTTCTACCTCAAAATTCGAATTTCCAAAATTTTGTTTTTTTCGAGTTTGTGGGCGGATTTCAAAAATTCGTAAACTGGATTATTTCGGGACCCTAGAGAGTATATGGGTAACATTTCAGCTCTCTAGGCCCAGTTTAAAGGCCTAATTTTTGAAGACGGACGGACGGACGAACATGGCTAGATCGACATTACTATCGATGCTGATCATAAATATAAGCCGTGTTTCTTTGCACGCGGATATAGGGATAATTTGAAATTTGCATGTAAAATACAACAACAACTTATCCTATATACGCAAACTTTAGCGGGGATAGCTATCGCCGCTAAGTCCTTTAGCGGGGATAAACAGTGCTTCCAAAATCCATTTTCTTCGTTTCTGATGAATCCTTCCGATGAATTTTTCAGGAAATGTCAAAGTTTGACAACACACCGGCCACTCACACATCCCGCCGAATATTTTATTCGTGATTTTATTATTATTATTTTTCAAACTTCATTTTAAGGGTAATTGAATTTAGCAAATCTGTTAATGTGAAATTGTTTTTCATAATTTTAGAATATGCTTGGCATCAATTTCAATTGGCGGAAGTAAATATTTTTCAATTTCAGGATTTTCAATACAAATTTCTTAACTACAACTTACAGCTGTGCCACGGTGCATGTCATAGGTGCATGTGTGCTGCCAAGTTTTTTTTGATGAATTCTTAAGCGGCGATAGTCGTTTTCTGATGCCATCCCTATATCCGCGTGCAAAGAAACACGTCTATAGTAACTTTTAGGGGTCTACCGGCAATATTAAGGTATGTTACAAACTATGCGTCAAAATTAATATACCCTTAGAAACATGGCGGCTTGGTTTGATTTGGGGCTTGGGGGAGAAAATCTACTTTCAAAATAATTTCGATTATTTAAACAAGATAATTTTTGTTGCTTGCTACCCGTCGGATTTTTTTCACATAATAACACTTTACATATTTTTACAAATTGAAACTTAAACCTTGAAAAAAAACATGGCGACTTGGTTTGATTTGGGGAAGAATATAGGAGAATATAGTTACCGAGCGGCCGAGCGACGGAGAGAAAACGAACTTCACCGACAAAAAAGTAGGAACTGACTGAAGATATTTACAGGAGATATTTTTTAAATTTTCTTTTCTTTAAAAAGATCTGTTTCTCTTCAATAACGCATGTGTTGCTTATTGACAACAAAGCCATTTAGCCAAAAACTAGCTTCATCGATAAAGATGATTTTTCGAAGAAATTCACGACTTAAGCGCTCATGCGACTACTGACTCAGAATTTCGGTAGTCATTTTTAATAATTAATATTAATTCAATTTTATAATAAAATAATTAAATTTAATTCAAAGGTATCTCGTTTGTGAATTGCACCATGATAAAAATGTAAACCTTGACTTCAGTTTCACATTGATAGATCATAAAAAAAGCCTGAAGGTATGTTTGTATTAAAATACTAAATTGTTATGTCCCTATTGAAAAACCCTGTATAAACCCTCTTGAAGAATGTCACAAAAATTGACTAATCCCAATATCATTCACAATACATTTTTATCAGATCCCCATCCAATCCGACCTCGAAAAAGGTAAGGTTTATTATAAATTAAAGAACGAACTAACAAATGTCAGAAGTAAATTTCACAGGCAACTGCTCGCTGAGTACTAAATCGGTCCAATACCAAACCTAATAAGCTAATTTTCTTCGATTATATTCGTTATCCGATAGCCTACCCCGAATGTAATTGAACAGCGCTTAACCACCAACAGAAACCTCGGGAGGATACTTAAACAGACCAAACCACAAGTATAACAAAAGCTCTTACAAAACGTTCCAATAGTACACCACCCCACACCACCTATCAAAATTATAAGAGAACATTTTTCTCCATGGCGAACAACTCTCGCGTTCTCTTAGTCTTACATTTCGTTTCGAATTTTCCATAGAGATTCCATTCTCTCCAGCAGCTCTTGTATCCGTATCTGGTCCTAGCCAGGCCAAGAAAATCTCAGGCAAATGGCAATTTTAGAAATTTGCCTGCCTCTAGTTGGTGTTCCGGTTTCGGGTTGTGCTGTTTGTTGCCTTTTCCTCCTATTTTCACCATCATCATAAGAGAAAGAAAAAAAAAACATTCCAAATACAATATATACACATTTTAGTGAAAGTTATTAATTAGAAATATATATACATATATAAATATTTTACAACACACGACTAAAAGGTACTACGGCTTAGAAGTACCTTAATAAGATAGAGAAGTGTTTCCACATCCTTTTCCTGCTATTTAAATCGGGGGTTTTCTTTGCACATATGTTGATTGCAGCCAGCAAGCGGTAGTTTTGTAAAATCACCACCATTATATTGAGATGAAGCCTCCTTAAGTGAAAATACGACTGGAAAAAAAGTAGCAAGCAGCTAATTGAATTTGTAACATTTCCAAAACCTACATGTACATGAAGAAAATTTTAAATTCACGAAATTTGAAATTTTCCCAGGACAAGAAATTTCTCCTTTTGCTTTTCTTTTCTGTTGTATCTACTCTCAAAGAAAGCAGGGAGTTACGGGAACCACCAGCGAGCAATTGAAGTTTTCCTCTGTGTGTGTGTCTGTGTATGTTTGCGTGCGTGCGTTTGTATATAGCATACAGTAGCTCAAAGGACCAGCGGTGAAATATAGAACCGTTAAAAACATTTTTTTTATGGAAAACATAAATCGTCTATTTCTTTCGGTTAAATTGTTGGAGTGTTTTTTTTAATTTAAAATTATATATATATATGTATATTTATATATAAAAATCCTTTTTTTGTGTTTTTGCTTTTCTTAATTGTTTTCCCCCTTCAAGGACAACAAACAGTATAACAGGTGCTTTGGTGAGTGATACTCTTGGAAAAACCATCATGTAGTCCCTACTTTTTTTTTCTTGTCGCCAAAATAATTATTCAAGTCTACAATAATTTTACGATATAACAAAAAAGTGAAAGCAAAAAGATGTGAGCAAAATTGATAAAGATACCAAGGCAAAGTAAAAAAAAAGTCAAAATAAAGAAAACTTGCAAAATGAGTGTGTATTCGTTGTACGAGAAGAAATTGATAAGTGGCACAAGCTAACAAGTGCTATAGCAAAGCAACTTTTTTTGGAATTTCCATTTTGGTTGTTTTTCTTCGAAATTTTCATATAAAAAAAAAATCCACAAATATTGTTTTGGATAAGTAATAAAAAAAAATTAAGTGTGCGTATTCGTCGTTATCGTTCAATATAATAGAATTTGTAATATAAGAAAGAAAAAAAAGGAAAAATTGTAAGGAAAATTCTGTACCTACTATGTAACAAGTTTTCGAAAATCTGTGAAAATAAGCAAAAGAATTAAAAGTTTATTTTTGTATTTTCTATTATATAGAAAATATGTAATGAAACAACAAGTAATCCTCGAATCCTTGGAAACTTGGTTTCAAGGAAACGATAACAGAATATAAAGTTTTTTCGTAGTTAGCGAACCCTTTTCATATTTCTACCTATTTGTAATTTGTAAATCGGTGTGAATTTCGCGAAATAAGAAAGCAGCACCTATTTTGAAGAAGACATCAGACCGATATTGTACTACAGGATATGAGACGATATCTACAAGGATGTAAGTTGTGTTTTTTTTCTATATTGCTTTATCTCTTTGATTTTATATTGACTGCTGACCGATATGACTTAAGCTGAGTATGATTTTACTTTCATCAACATTGTTTTTTTGCGAGTGAGCAGTTTTTTTTTTCTTAACACAATTTAATTTTGTTCAGATGTAAAAAATCGCTTCTAAAGAAAGCTGGTTAATTTCGGCAAATCGTCAAGGGTGGTACCCGAAAAAACGAGCACCTTATTGTTTATGAAATCAACACTGGCATTAGAGGTCGTTAATAGTTTTTTGCGGGTACAATCAGTATCAAAAAGCCCTAATATTGGTCTAAGTGTGTCGGCTCTTGGTGAAGGCAGTTCAACCTGACCTAACCCTAACTAGTGACTAAGATCATATAAGCTTAAAATCTGAGTCCCAGGAACGCTGTCTATTTTAAAAACAAATTTGTTATTGCTTTGATGAAGATATATTCAATACGTATATTTTTCTAATTCATTTGAGCTTTGAAAATTCACACGAACAACTTTAGTAGAAGAATTTGTATAAGATTCGTTAGTATGATACCTATTCAGGCTTATGTTAGTCTTGGGCAAAAAAAAGAATCACAACCCTTCCACTTCACTTCATCCCTACTGGTCCGCGCTTCTGTGGTTCGCCGACTTTATTTATTTATAGGCTATTCGCACCGAATCAAAATACGTGATTTCGCGAAATCACTCGAAATCAGAAGATTTCGAAATCTCTTAATTTTGGCAGATTTCGATGAAATCTTAAGACAATGTTAAGACAATCATATATTTCGATACAATCATCACACCTCACTCAGGGACGTATCGAGAATTTGGTTTTAATAGGGAGTTTTGAACTCATTCAAAATTGTTTTTTGTATATGGACTTTTAATTCATAATCGGGTTAGTTGGAAACCCCTATAGAGGCCTTTTTTTTAACCAAAACCAATTGACCTAGGTCTATTCTTTTTTTAACATTAAGTGGATAATTGTTTATGATTTTGTTATTTTGTTTTAAGTTTTCTATATTTTTTTGCAATAAAGTAATGAATAATTAATAATTAAAGCCGGGCAACGTTTTATTATGGAAATTAATGTCTTTAGTCGGCAAACAAATTTAAAAGAGCAAGTGTAAAAGTATTGAAACGTCAAACGACATAATCTTGATAGTGTGCGGTGAACAGTTCGATTTCGAAATCTTTTTGTCGAAATTTCGTATTTGGATTCGGTGCGAATAGTCAATTACTTAGGAGAGAGATTTTATTTCGTGAAAACAAAAATAGATATAAAAAGAGCAGAGGTTGGATTGTCAAAATGTCAATGGGCTAGGTGCTGCCAAATCGCCGATGGCCGTTTTTCGTATTTTAATTCACATCTATTTATATATTTCTTTTTCCTCGTCCTTCAAGGCGAACCTATGATCAAGATTAAATGGATTATTTCCCTCCCAATTTACTGCATTCCTACTGGTCCGTCTGGGGTTCGCCGCTTCGAGCTCAATATTGGCAGGCCTTCCGGTTTTAGATCACTTCACAACTGAAGTCAATCAACTGCTGGTGGTGTTGCATGTGACGTATTATACAGGAGTTTTGAGCCTGCGTATTTTTTTACGATTTCGACACATGTTTGCTTCGAATATTGATTATTGTTTAATCTGCCTTTTACTATACCGGCGATCTCCAGTCGTTGCAACACACGGATTCGCATGCATACTTGCAGGGACATTTTAAGATGTTAAATGCGTCGGTAGGCCCCTGGATGTTAAAATTGCCTACAAGTGATTTCTCAACTTAGTTGCCTTAGACGACAAGCGCTCTTTTTCGGGGGACTTTGCGGTTATATTCTTAACCTTTCCCTGCATATATAATTGTCTGATAAATCAAATATTGGAAATAAAATTATAGCAAAACATACAGATACGTAATACCTTGAATTAAAATTTATACACAACGATTTATTGAGGCTACAATAACTCATACATGACTATCCAACAAGGTTGCGGTTTTGGCGACTTTGTCACTATATCTAGCGGAAATTCTACTCTTTTGGCGACAAAGGTCTACTTACATACTTCCATGTCGCTTAACATTTTTCAGTGAATCGTAGTTACTTTTCGTGTTGTAATATAAGCGATATTTTTCATTTAACTACCCTGGCAAACCAACGACCATCCCACGTCGAGTTAATCGGTTCTCGTCAGATCACCGTAATTAAACGACGTTGGGCGCGGTTAGTACGTAGATGGAGGACCGTTTGAGAACAACCGCGTGTCGTTGGCCAGTCCCATCTACAGAGTTGAGGTAGATAATACATATGTGGTATCAAAATGGACCTAAATTGGCCTAAGTGTGTCGGCTTCTGCCGACAGCCACATAAACCTAACCTAACCTAACCTAACCTGGCAATGTTACACACCTGGTATGATCATTTGAAGGCAACGGTGCCGTGACAAAAGGCCATATTTTGAAATATGACGCTTTCGCCAATCGACATAAGGCCATATTTTAACATACAGTACAAACTCGATTTACGCAACTAATAGAAATTGAGGCAGTTGCAATAACCGAGCTTGTTGCACTTACCGGGTTACATTTTTTATATAAAAAATGATGACATAGCCATTTTACTATGTTGATGCAGAGATAATAACATGAATGTACTAGGTGCGGCAAACGTCATTAGCCTATCTAAAATTGAAGACATCAATAAACAGAATCTAAAAGCAGAATCGAAGTTTTCATTAAAAAAAAAAACTACAGCCAGGTGACATATTTTGCGCAACCTTGTACATATTTACAAAGAAATTGGTCCAGGTCCTAACAAAACTATATACAACATAATGGCTTTATGTCGCTTTGCGAATAAATTTCAAAGCTCGGATGTTTCTGAGTCATACGTTTTTTTTGAAAATCAGGCGCTGCTCTGAGCTAAAGAGAAAAATCCATTTTGCTGGATGGTTGGTGATTTACCATTACATAATTAGGTCAGTTCCGAAAGCCAACGTGTTTTAAAATCTCCCTGAAATGTATGATATCGATGATATGTTACTTCACGAGTAATAAATTTTACTTGCATTCGTTTCGTTTTTACAGAACCTCAATCCAGGTTTTTTTTTGGTAAAAAAAAGGAAACCCAAATCCCAGAGCACTCAGGCTCGGTAACCGTCTATTGTACTACCAGGCAGAACGCAGAAACCCTCTTTTTGGTGTACAGGTTGGAGAAAATAAGGTGTCATTCGTTTCTTTCCATTAATGGGTGGTGAATGTTTTTGTTCCCTTTGGGGATTGGACCTGCATCGCACGGGAGGTCACAAGCCAATTCACGAACTTCGGGTTACTTTTTTGTTTTAATTTATGTCTCATAATTTTTTTGTTTGATAAATGTTGGCTCAAATAATTGTACAATGTTCACTTAAATAAAAATTGAATTGAATTGAATTGAACACTCCAATAGAGATTTCTCGATAGTGGAATTGTTAATCTTTCTCGGAATACTTCCCAGCTGACTAAGAATGTTCTGTTTGTCTATAAACATATCTGTTCTGGTAAACGTAGTTTCAGATGCAGACATTTTAGAATTGAATGAATATATCACTCTACGGTAGATCTAGAAGGCCAGACCCTTTTTTCACAATAAAATTTATCTATAAAAAATCAGGACCATAACAATAGCTGGAATGTTCATCAAGCGCGTTAAAATGTGGCTCTTCAGCGTTGATTATGTCTCGTATTTCTGTTGTTTTGGTTTAAAATTTATTTTCTTTGTTTTCTTTCTTTTGCTGCATACTTTGAGACTAATTGTTTATATTTGTGCTTGAATTCAATTATGTTCGATTATGTTTTGTGTAATGTTTAAAGGTTGATTTGGAATTTTCTTTTCATTTACTTCTTAAAGTGTCATCCCACTTAACAAATTTTTTGTTTGTATTGCTTTAATTGAAGTGGCATTTTACTCTATTTTATTTTTATAAAATCACTGACTGTCACCAACCAACCTTTCTTATATTTTGTTTAACTTTTTTATATGAATTGTATTTTGGTTTTGTGAATTTTTAAGAAATAAATACATCTCAAAGAAAAAGTACACTATCGCATATATGCTTTTTTTAAGAATGAGCAAATGCTGCCGAGTTAATTGTGACATATTTTGCTAGACACTTCGATTAACTTCCTAACTCGGTACTAAACAAGATAAAACCTCGCAGGTAAGGCAACAGAGAGAGTGTATAAAATAATGACCAATAGCATACTATTGATTTGTGATGAAGTTTGGGCATTATTGAAGGTTAAGCTATTCCAAAAAAACAAAGTTATGCGAAAGTATGCGAAAGTATTTTAAGATAAGAACGATTTGATATTTATATTGTTCACGTGTAGTCACCTCCATTTAATTGTATTGTTTTGCGAATTGTATAACGTAGTCATAACACTGTGCTTCTAGTTCATTCAATTAAACTTTGTGTGGTGTCTCTCGAATACACAGTCGGCTTGCTGAAATCAATTCTATTTCACACACACTCTAACGTGAATGGCAAGCCAAATTAATTTAAAACACAACCATAGTTGTTTGTATTGGCCTTAATATAAGGACGATTCCCCGATAACGTTTAAAAATGATTGAATTTAAAATACATAGTTCCTTTAACATAAAACTACAGCTTCCTCCCACCATATAAATAAAACGAAAATAGGTTCTTCTCATTGACTATATTACTTTAAAAAAAAATCTCATTTCCATCCCCGTCTCCAACATTTTAGCAACAAAAAAAGAATAAGAAAAAAACATTACACCTCTCCATTCTTAAAGACAATTCACAAAAATGTGTTCTGTGCCTAAGACCACCTCTTCCCTGCATCAACATTCCCTTGAAGCGAACTTCATCGTTACCGTCATCGCTGTACAAAAAAGAAGAGGAAAGCCCAAAGAAAAAAACCAACTCTCACTCTTGAGCTGCAAAATAAATGGGTCATGCGTAAATGCGTACACAGGAATGTACATCTATCTGCACAGGCACACAAACACACACACACACACATGCGTCTGTACGATTCCAGCATCCAAATCATCCAAAATTCCAAATTTGTAGCTTTTGTCAATTGGAAGCCCAACCATACTATCACACATTAAACCATTTAGATACACAATATACTTATTGATATAGAGGATTCGAATGTTTTTTGATGCAGAAGAACAAGGAATGAAATCCTTACCAGAAAAAACATTCCAAATATGAATAACTGGGTGTATGCGTGTGTGCACGTGAATTTCGTTCATCCTCACAACTCCCTTTGGGGTGGAAAAAAAGCCCAACAACAACCCACATACTGCCTTCCATCCGGGATAACAAATATCGACTGGAAGTAGATGTTTTTTTTTTCTGTCTCTTTAAACACACTGGAAGTGTAGAAGCAAAAGGATCAAAAAGGACATTCTACAGTTAATATCAACCTATATTTTAGACAATGAAGAAATTAATGAGCCCGAAAACAGGCAAAATAATACAAAAAGCACACACTCAGCATTCCAGAGCAGAGCTAGAAAACACAAATGTAAGGCAATCACAAAAGTTCTGACAAGTCCTTTACAGAAAAGGGGACAGAATGCGAATTCTATTTTTCCTATTTGTATCCTCATTTGTGCTTTTATTCTTATTTATCCCTGAGACCTTAAACTTACCATATTTATCCCAGAAAAGCAGAGGAGAACAATTTGAAAAGAAAGAAAAAACCCATCCATGTCCTTGGGCAATATTCCGCGCTGTTTGGCTGTTTGGTTCGTGGTCTTGTTATTTGTCCTTACACCCCCAAATATCCTTTTTATTCTGTCTTCTAATGGTTATCAATTGCTGAATTACAAACGCACGCATTTTCTTGTTATCTTAGTCTCTCTTTCAACCGCGCTCTCTCTGTCTCTCTTCCTATCCTCCTTTTTACGCTCGTTCTTTGTTGTTCTCATCCAATAACTTGCAGGAAAGCGATAGAAACGATATCCCCCTTATCCCTATATTGAAAGGACAGTCATGGAATTGTGAACTACATAGAAGAACCACCATCCAACACTGAAAATAGAGATTGTTATTTTTGTTTCCTCCTCCACTTTTGTGTATTATCCCTTTTTTCGTTTTTCCATGTTCTTCTTTTTCCTGTTCAAGAACAGGATATAGGATATGGATGGCATGGGCAGATGAATATTAGGAAAGGACTTAAAGGTTCGAAATACGGGTGTCTGTAAATGTGTCATCTCTTTTAAGACTATAAGATTGACGATGGTCCTTCTTATTCTTTTCTGATTGTCTTTTATTTCATATGACGGGCTGTACCGAACTCTTGGAGCTGTAAAATGACAAGGGTTGGAGAGAGCTGTGCCTTTAAATACGTAAAAGGAAACACGGCTTTTCCTGTTTTGTGTAGGTCATCAGAATTCGTTTCACATTTATTTCTTTATTTTATTTTTTTTATTTTTTTTATTTCAAGGGCCCAGTGGGGATAGACAAAATTTGAAATGACTCCCAATTAAATGAAGTGACAGTGGAAAATAGAAAATTCAACCGTTTCCGTTAAGGTTGGCAGGCTCAGTTCTTGAATTTCTATTTGTGTTTAAAAAGGGACAACTTTACAATACATTTTTTTTCTTTGAGAAATTTTAAATAAAACTATGATTTATATTTACACAGAATGATTTCTCTTTATGTGCCTGTCTATTACGTATTTCTGCAGGGATTTTAAGCGATAGGGTAACCCGGTTTAGTTTAAAACATCTGAGTTGCAATCCCTTATGGTTCGATTTAATGTAGGACATCTGAAAACATTTTCTTTTAGTTTCGTTTGATAATTGCTTTTGCTTTTTTTCCGACTGATCAAAAATGCTAAGTCTTGAAGATGTTAAGTCAAGTTTTGGAGATGGAATGTTGATGCAGATTCGTTGTCAATTATTCATAGGTAGGTAGGCGAATGTCTAAATAAAAATTTGCATATTCTAGAATGCATTTTTAAGTCATGTAAGTAGTTGTTAGGTTAGGTCAGGTTGTAGTGGCTGTCTGCCTAAGGCCAACACACTTAGACCGATGTTAGGTCCATTGTGATGCCACGCGGATCGAGGGGTTTCTTTCACTACTCGTTAAACCATTTGGAGCTTCTTATGAAGCGCGATAGACTTCTAACGTCAGCGTTAGCCAAGTCACCAAGATCTTTAAGCAAGAAATTTCCCAGATGAAGATTTATTTTATGGGAGAGAGCAGGACATGTGCAGAGAAGGTGAAGTGTAGTCTCCTCCTCCTACTCGTCCATGCAACTTCTGCAAAAGTCGTTTGAATAAACGCCAAGCCTCGATGCGTGCCTGCCTATCAGACAGTGCCCTATAATGGCACCTATAGTTTAGCTAATATGCAGTCGGTTTATGTAGTTGTTGGTCGCTCTAAAATTTTAGTAAAGGGTCCTATTATTTTATTCAGGCTTAACATTTTTAAAATGACGTTGGACAAGTGGGTAGCTTGTACGAGTAGTTCTAATTAACATCTCAAGGTTTATTTAATAACATCTGATAAGCATCGAAAAGTACCTGCAGCTTTTATCAGAAATCTGACGGAGTGAAATAACGCCAAACGAAAAAAGGGCAAATTTTAACGTTAAAAAAACAAACATAATACACTGTTTATGGCATCTACTTCTGATATCCACAGCGACGTAGAGTTACGAATTTGCAAGTAAATCCACAAAACAGTGCAGTTCGCAACCCACCTGTTTGGGGACACTGTTAGACTTGAAGTAGGTGCGAAGTTGGGAACCTTATTAAAAACTAAAACGTCCCGAAAAAAGAATTAAGAATGATGCCCCTGCGCCGTTAACTTGACATTATTTTAGCATTTGGCATTGTTACACTTTGAGTAAGTGAATTCGTTGAAATTTATATATTTGGCTTTGTGAAAGTGAAATAAGGCCAAATGTTAACGCTCTTTCACTTCAGCAAAGCGAAATAAAGCCAAAAATTTAAATTTGGCCTTATTTCGCTTGGCGTTGTTTCACTCCACCAGAAATCTTCTCTCTTCTGTGAAATATTTTCGAAGACAAACCTTTTTGTAAATCCCCAAAATGTTGGCTTTTGATCCTCTTTTTCGGGGACTTATATAATCATACTTAAATTTGGGCGCTCTTTCTTGGTGTGACTCTTAATTTAATTCATATGGGTAGAAAAATTGCTGTGCGCGAAATTAAAAGTGAAAGGTGTACCCGGACCCTGGAAGGCTATCTCTTGAACTGGTTTAGCGATTGTCAATTACCAATCGAAGCGACATTTGTCGATTGTATCGATTCGTTTCAATGTTTGGTATTGTGTACTCCAGTGGCGTGGCGTCCATATAACACGATTCCTACCGTCTTCCCTTTTAAAAATCCACCAAAAGTAAGCACTATCTGCCAAATAAATATATGAAAAATGCAACCCGTCCCGTATTTTAATTATAAAATAAAATCTACACACACACACACACATAAGATATCGAATAAGTTTAATATTTTCATTCTACCTCTCGTCTGTATCTTCATACCTCATTCAAGAATCAAGATTCAACCACATTCCACAATCCACAAATCACAAACAACAAACCAACGAAGAGTCACAAAAATAATCTTAGTAAAAAGTTTTCAACTACCGCTGCTCTCTATAATAGAATAAAAAATATTTTTCCGTCTTATTTACTTGTTTTATATCCCTTTCTTCTACAAGCATTGCGGTTCCGATCCTCTTTGTTCAACACCCGCTTTTATATTCAAAGAAAAAGACGCTACATTTCGTCTTATAAACCAAATCTCACGCTGAATACTTGGAATTGTTTCATTTCATTCTCCCTTTTGCGATTAGCATTGCGTTTCAATCGGAAGATATCAACATGTTGCAGGAATGCAGGTGCTACGTTTGACTCGTTTTTTTTGCAACATTGTGTCTAATAACACGGTGTTCTTTGACTTATTTCTTTTTTCTTATGACATAATATCTGAATGTGTTATGTGGGTTGATTCTTGATTTTGAATTTGATGTTGATATTGATATGCGTGTTGATGTAAGAAGTTGAGCTTTCATTTTTCTCTCTTGTGATAGTTAATGCTTCGATGTTTTTACAAATTTATTGTTATACTTTTGTCTTATGAAATAAAATATGGTAGAATATTATGGCAATTTGTCAGCAGAGTAAATTCAGCATATCGCTTAAGAGAAGTTCATGTCAAATAAAATACCGACACTTGTTTTTTTTTTAAGCAGGAATTCAAATTTTAATTTAGAATCAGTTGGAATTTATTGACAGACTGCGTTGCACAAGTGCAATAACTTGAAAAAATCTAGTGTTTTGTAAAGCCAATTTGATAAAATCTTAAATTAAAATAGTGAAAAGTTAGATGTGAAAGTGAAAGTGAAGGTTAATGTGTAATTTTTTAGTTTCTTTTATTACCAACTTACTGATAAAAACATTTTAGCTTCTTAATTTTAGTGCAGTTTTAGATTTTTTTTTGGAAATGTCTTTGATTAGTGTAGATTGCTGTTTAACTGATTTCCTCCTGGAGGATTCAAATAGTTTTAGTAAGCTATCTTTTCTTGATAAAAAAAAAGTTATAGACGTAGGGCGCTCTATGCCTTTTATAAATATTAATTACCAAAGGAGAGATGGTTTTGTGACACATTTTAATGTTTCCTTATACCAAAAATATAAGTGGCTAACTGGGAGTTGCAAGCTTAATAAAATGTTTTGTTTTCCTTGTCTTCTTTTTTCAAACTCCGCCAGTGTTTGGAGCCGAACGGGTTTCACTGATATAAATAATTTAGTTAATTCTTCGAAAAAACATATTAAGACAGAAAAACATATTCGTTGTTGTTTATCCCTACACGAATTCGGCACGAATCGCATTGAAACTTCTTTAGGAAATTCTTTCGTTGTTCATAATAAAAAAGTAGATAAAAATCGGAAACTAATGGAACGTTTTATTGACACGGTCATTTTATTAGGCAGACAGGAGTTAGCATTTTGCGGTCATGATGAAAGGTCTAGTTCAGATAATCGTGGCAATTATGTCGAAGCGGTTTATTTTTTATCTAAATATGACACTTTATTGGAATCCCATTTAGAGCAGTGTTCAAGTACACACAATCCAATTTTTTCAGGTTTATCCAACGATATTCAAAACGATTTGATACATAGTATCGCGGCGGTTATTAAATCCGAAATTAAAACGGAAATCAAGGATGCTCGGTTCGTGTCGATTATGATCGACGAAACACCAGATTTGAGTCATAGGGAACAACTGAGTGCCATATTTCGGTACTTGTCAGAGGATGGTATACAAGAAAGATTTCTTGGATTTTTTGACGTTAGCGCAAGTCGTAATGCAAATGAGTTATCCAATCATATATTTAAAATTCTTGAAACATACGACTGCAAGGAAAAGTTAATAGGACAATCCTACGATGGTGCCGCAGTTATGTCCGGCGAGGGGGGTGGTGTTCAAAAGAAGGTCCTTGATGAATGCCCGATGGCAAATTTTATTCCTTGTTATGCACATGTTTTAAATTTAGTACTATCCCGATCTCTAGAAAACATAGCAGAACTTAAACTATTTTTTGGCTATACTAATAGCATCGTTCGATTTTTTAATAAATCCACAAAGCGGTCCAATCTTTTAAAACAAATTTCCAATCGACGCATGCCAGGAGTATCGGAAACTCGATGGCATTATCATTCAAGAATAATAAACGTAATCTTTAACTGTAGAATAGATATAATTGAAACTTTTAGTAAAATAATTAATGACTCTAGGGAATGGGATACTGACACACTTTCGATGGCAGAAAGTTTATTAAATAAATTAGAGAGCAAGGAATTCTGTTTTTTGCTTCATACCCTTTCTGAAATATTTGCAAAGACCGATGTATTATTTAATTTAATTCAAAAAAAAACAAACAGACGTTAGTTATGCCAAGCAAGAAATCGAACGTTTTGAGTCATGGATAAGCTCTGACTTTTTAAATATGTTTGAAGTTATTTATGACAGCGTAAATGATTGCATCGAACCTCCACGTAAACGCAGGTTGCTTGACTTCGATTTGAAGACGAATTATAAGCGCCTTTTTGTTGAAATTAAAGACAATATACATAGTTAGCCAAATAAATGCCAGATATAAATCATTTAGTAATCTTACATTTTTGGATTTACTAAATAATTTGAAGTATGACACTTTTTCTCGTTCCAGTCCAGATGTAAAAATATCTTCCCTAATTAAGTTTTTTCCTAGAATTTTTGACTTCACCGCATTAAAAAATGAACTTAATGTTTTATATTCTTCGTCGTCACTTCGGCAGTTTGAGGTTCTCGACCTTCACAACCATTTGAATAGTGAAGCATTGAAAGAAGTGTTCCCTCAAGTCTTAAACTTAAGTAGTTTACTTTTAACACTTCCCATTTCCGTCGCCTCCGTTGAGAGGTCTTTTTCTGCTTTAAAAAGAATTCATACTTATTTAAGAAACTCACAGGGCGAGGATAGGCTCTCTGATTTAGCCCTCATATCGATAGAAAGAAGACTTCTTCTTAAAATTAAAAATAGACCAAACTTCTATGAAAGGGTATTGGCAGAGTTTATCAAAAAAGATCGTCGAATAGCATTAATACAAATAATTATAAAGAACTAATATTTTAACAAAACTTTTCACTTTTTTTTTTTAGGTGTGTGAATTTTAGCTGTTTTTAATTTTGATTTATTTTTATTGCTGACATTATTATTTGTATCGTTTTTATATTTTAACATATATAAAGAATTATCCATATAATTCTTCTGAATTTTCTTATTTTAAAATTACTATCCACATTATGCTGAATTTTTTTAAGTTATTGTATCACGCGTCTGTCAAGACCGGCTTCTTTTGAAGCCACTTTTGTTATGCTTTAAGCTCATTGTTGATTGAAATATTAATGTCTTGAAGTATAAAAAATGGGGCTAGAATATTTTTGCTAAGTCAATGTGGAATGCATATTATGTAGATACAATATCCCCATTAAAAATTATTTTATTTCAGGTTTTAAAGATTTTTATTTTTATAGGTGACTTAATTTTTCAACGTCTTCCCTTTTAAAATTATCCACGCCACGCCACTGGTGTACTCAATCTAATGAGCGCTCTATTGTGAAAGGCTCGCTAAGAATTAACATCTAAAAGTATGCAACACTTTAAGAATCGATGCAGAAAAATTGTTTGTTATAACTTATTATAAGATAAGAAAAATGTATGCAGTTGTGGCAAAGTGAGTTGTAATTGTTAAAAGTGTTGCCTACTTTTAATTGTTAGTCATGTTAAATCATCAGAATATTGCAAATATTTATATACGTTACAATCGACAGCAAACGTTTCTGAAATACAAAAATGTCGACCACAATCACAATACGAAATAGAGAAATCGACGATCGTTGATCGAAAAAAGTCGTTCATCGATCAAGAAATCGACAACGGCATTAGTAAAAAATAAATACAAATTATAGTTATAAAAATCAGCCGAACAATAAAATATGAAAAACGTCCTTAAGTGGAAAACATTGGTGTTTATTGAACGTAGTTAGTTAAAGAGATATCAAACTATTTAATTTGAAATAAAAGAGGTGTTGCCTTTCGTCTCTGCATTTGGAAGTTTGTCAAATCATGTCAAATCAAACAAAGCTTTTAAATATCTCCAATATCTCTACTCAACGCGCTGACTAAAAACCCAAATGGAAAGAAAACAGCTGTCAAAATGTTTATTCAAATAAAGCCAAACATGGGCCGAAAATATATAAAAAAAAAAAGTGGACACACACGGACCTAAAGTAGTCACGGTCATCTTAAAGTCCATTTTATTAGATACCTAGAGGAACCCGGCGAACTCGCTGTGTGGCAGGTGCCTATGTCAGCTTACTTTTTCAAACCAAACAATGTTGGGTCGGCCACTTCGCGGGTATAAACTTTTTTTTTTCACCGTTTGGCTTAGCGCGCTCACTCAACTTCGTTGCTCAGCTAAGAGCAGGTGCTAGTTGTCTGGCAGGCGCTTACTGCTCTGATTTTTTTAAAATTATTATTTTATTTGTTTGCCTTCTTGGAAACAAATCTCACTTTTATCACTTAAAGTCTTCTTCATCGCTTTTGTTAATTTCCAACACCACTGTCAATAGTAAATTAATCATGCTTTGTTTAGATTAATCCAGACACTGTAAGGAACACACTCACAAAATTGCATCAAAATCCGTGGAGCGGTTCGTGACTATATAGAAGACACACTAAAAACAACGAGTCATTTGTCAATAGATAGAAGAAGACAAATAAAAGGTTTTTCATTACGGACTTGACAACTTTCTTTTTTTTAAATAAAATGCAAACTACTTAAGATATCTCAAAAATATTTTGTTTGGCTTGAATAACTATCGAAACATTTAGGAATGGAATTCGACTTCGTTCATATATCCACCACGGGAACGTATGCAGCTGTCGATACGTTGAACCCAATTTTCGATGACTTGGCCGCACATTCCGACAGATACGGCCGCTATTTCTCGTTCAATATTGGCTCTGATTTCCTCTAACGTCGCCGGCTTGTTAGCATAGACCAATGATTTAATGTAGCCCCATACAAAAAAAGTGAGGCGTTGAATCACACGATCTCGGCAGCCAAAAGACGGGTCCGTTTCTCGAGATAACATGTTCACCGAACTAAGACTTCAATAACTCGATTGTTGCGACCGCTGTGTGGCTTGTTTCACCGTCTTGTTATTACTTGTGGCGCCGTCTTGTTGGAACCTACACAAAACGTAGTCTCACTGGCACGGCAACATCAAGCAGCGAATATTCTGACTCAAATTTGTTCACTAGACAATGAATTGCTTGTCTACTGGGAAAAAATTACCGCCGGAAATTGGCGTTAAAAGCCGTGTTTCTTTGCACGCGGATATAGGCATGGCATTAAAAAACGACCATCGCCGCTTAAGAATTCATCAAAAAAAACTTGGCAGCACACACATGCACCTATGACATGCACCGTGACACAGCTGTAAGTTGTAGTTAAGAAATTTGTATTGAAAATCCTGAAATTGAAAAATATTTACTTCCGCCAATTGAAATTGATCCAAGCATATTCTAAAATTATGAAAAACAATTTCACATTAACAGATTTGCTAAATTCAATTACCCTTAAAATGAAGTTTAAAAAATAATAATAATAAAATGACGAATAAAATATTCGGCGGGAGTGGAGCGGAGTGGTCGGTGGGTTGTCAAACTTTGACATTTCCTGAAAAAATCATCGGAAGGATTCATCAGAAACGAAGAAAATGGATTTTGGAAGCACTGTTTATCCCCGCTAAAGGACTTAGCGGCGATAGCTATCCCCGCTAAAGTTTGCGTATACAGGACAAGTTGTTGTTGTATTTTACATGCAAATTTCAAATTATCCCTATATCCGCGTGCAAAGAAACACGGCTAGTGCTCTTAAAGTTGCGACCACCGACTCTGAAATTCGGTAGTTAATTTTAATTATTTGTAAACGTTGTTTCTTCGTGTAATTCACCATGATGACAATTTTGATTTTACTGAATATTTTGACATTTGACAGTTCGGTAATCGGTTTAACCCTTGTGTCTACAGCCAACAAATTATACATAAACATACACCCAACATACCCGGGTGTCCCATGCATTTTTGTATGTACACGGGCGTCGGAAGGAGTTGTTTGTGTTTCTACGAATTGTGTCTTAGAACTGTTTGACGTGTTTTCTCTTGTTAAATTTGTTACGGTATTTTGGATAAAAATAAGACCGTCTTTGTACGCTTTTATTTTTCACGCAACGCATTTAAGAGAAATATTTCAAGAAGTAAGCGGCATTTTTTGGTGGCACCGGATTCACTCAATATATACCTTCAAAACCGTCAAGTATGGAATTAAGGTTTGGTGGGAATGTGATGCTATTACTTCTTATCCAGTCAAAGGACAAATCTATATACTGGTATGGCACCTTCTGGAGAAAGAAAAAAAATCAAGGTGAACGAGTGGTCAAAGATTTGTGTTGCAATCTGCTACGTGGAAGTGCTCGAAACATCGAATGTGACAACTTTTTCACAAGCTATAATTTGGCTTCTACTTTGATGTTAGACTACAATTTGTCAATATTGGACACTGTAAACAAGACGTACATTTTCTAATCCCAAAGAGCAGTAAAATCATCAATCTTTGGGTTCAGCAGCAACATAAGTATGTGTTCAATGTTCATATATTCCAAAAAAGAACGAGTCGGTTGTGCTTCTTTCCACTTCCCATTATAGTATCGAAATTAAAGGTCCTAAAATAAAGCCAAAAATGATACTACTCGATTACAACAGAAGCAAAGGAGGCGTTGACAATATGGACAAATGCCTTGGTGAATACTGAATATACAACAAAGAGAAGAACGAATGGCCTTTAGCTTTTTTTTACAACATTTTAGTTATCTATGTTATCTATGTCCCAGAAGAAAACCAACACGAAAAGTCTGCAAAGAATGCAAAAAGCGAGTTTGTGCTGAACATTCAGTAGAATGTGATAGCTGTCAATCCTAAAATAGCAATTTTTTTTTTTTTTAAATTTATAATGAAACAAAAGTGCTTTTCATCATTTCTAACTAACAATTTACATACATTTTTCTATGCACACCCGGGTGTGTTGGCTATATATAGAAGGGGTAAATCGCAAAAACTAGTTGTAAATTTTGACCCAAAAAGATAAATTTAATTTTTTTTCGAATATGATAAGAAACAATATTTTAGGAAGCTTTTCAAAATTTCAAGTCGATACGGCACCTAGAAATCAAAATATATCAATCTGAAAATGAAACACACCCGGGTATGTGGGTTGGGTGCGTTCACACTGAAATTTTGAAGTTGTCAAGTCGCTAACGAAAGACCCTTTATTATGATGCAGTTACTGCTGATATCAAGAGAAAAAACCACGCGCAACCAAGTTTCGACCGTAGCTGTCATGCATATGAAATTTTCTCCGGTCAGTGGGAATGATGAAATGAAATTCTGTCGCGCCATGTTGAATTTCGGGTCGGTGTGAACGTCCTAGGATCAAAATATCTACATTCATAAACACACATACACACTTTGTAACTGGAAGGGTTGTTCAGTTACTAACAGTCAATTTAAGCCTTTGTAAGCTCCCCGTTGCAACAACTTTTATGTGCCATCAAATCAGCCAGTGAAGCATAAAGATTGACATGGATAATACCTTGCTTAGCTTTGATGGTAGGCACCTACATACTTTATCTAAAATGTATCCCTTCCACCATCTCTCTGTCCATGGCTTTTCTCCTAATTGAATTATGACAAAAAAGATATTATTCACATGCATTCGCACAAGGGAATCGTATCTAGCAAAGGAAAAATAAATAGCAGAACAGGGTTGACCTGAATACGAGAAATTCTGCGGGTAAACCCATATTAGCGAGAACAATTTTGTGTATGTGTTTTGGGTATACTAACGTCGTCATCTAACGATCTCCAGTGCACATTGAAGGTGGTTTGAAAACCTCATTTAACCGACCTTTGTTTATTAAAACACCGTAGCAGGCGACTGCATCAGTAAATGACCTCTTTTTAATGCTCTGCCTATATAAATACGAGTATGAGTATGAGTTGGAATAGTTTTATGAATCCTTTGATGACAATAAACAAGATACCTATTTCCTTAGCCCCTCCACCTATCTAAACCACGAGTTGATATCTGTTTATATGCATGAGTATGCGAGATGAGTGAACGAATGTGTGTGTGTGAGTTGTATCGCTGCACCTGCACGACACCTGCTTTGACCCATTTCGCCTCAGATAAAAATGGCACACCCTCATTTGATACGGAGTATTGAATGTTCTTTGATTACAAAACAGCTCCATAGGAATGCTAATAAATTTGGCATTAAGAAGTTTGGAAACCCACTCTATGTCAAGAGAGAACAGGAATGATAACATATATCATTTGCAAATACAAATGGAAGCAGGAGCGGTTACATCCGGTATCTTTTGAAATTACACCAAATGCTAGGGGTGAATTGAAAGGAAATATAAATTTAATTTTCCGGTTGCATCCTTTGCCTATCGCCATTCCAGAACATTTGAATCGTAATTGACAAACATTTGCAATTAATTTTTGCTCCAATAACCGTAAGGGACTACATTTGCTTACGAATATTTTTTTTCTCATCACAAATACACTCGCACAGCTTCAAATAAATTTGTTCGTTGAGAATAAAAAAATAGTACCAAGCTTTGTGTCCATGTAGCATACAAATTTATAGAGACCACAGCGAGCGTGAGTGGGTGAATGAATGAAACCTACGCCGAGTGAATATCCTCTGGGCCCGTTCACGCACACAAACAGCTTCTTCATCTTCAACTGTATGTAGTATCTTTATCTGTATATCTCGTTTAATCCTGTCTCGTGCTTTGATATAAGGTTTGACAACTACATTTGCAATCATTTATAGAGATAAATGTGGATAACTGATTGGAGTTCTCTCTCGCTTTAAGGATTTTTTTTACATTTTTGGTAGAAATAGAGACAATGGTTTTCAAACACAACACAAAACACTTGACTATAAATAGGTACGAGGTGATAAGACTTTAAGGACTAATTTTTTTATTGTCTTAAGTTCTGGAAGTTTTTGCGGGATTACCTTTAAGTTACCGTAATTAATTGAATGATTTTTTTATTAGTAATGAAGAGGCGTTCATTATTTTGATTCAAGGCACCGACACATGCATACAAATGTTATTCTATTTTTTAGTTTTTTGTCTTTTCGGACTTTCAATCGCGGCAGGGACCGGCTAATGTCTGAAACAGATGTGCAGCGAAAACCGTGAAGCAAGATGATTTTGTATGTAAAATGACACATTACTTACTGCATGTCAATTATTGCTGCAGTTTCTATTTCTGATCTTTCTGCACCGATTGTAGTAGAACAGCACAAATTGGTACAATTTTTCCGTTTTGACGCTTCGTGATGTGAAATTCTATGACACTACCTAGCCATATTTAGGTTAAGCAAAAAGCATACTGAATGATGGCAATTTCTTACTGCACATGTGATTCATGCGCGTCACTGCATGCATTACTGCGTGCGTCCCAGCTGCACATCTGTTTCAGGCATAAGGAAATCACTGCAGCGCCCCAAGAAAAAAAAACAGTGCTTGTCATACAATCTTACTGAGACAATTTAACCATTCATGTGAGCATACAACACACTTACCATGAAGATCAAATAATAATGAGGTATGCATGCCCGTGTCAAAATTGTAAAAAAAAGAGAAATGCCTTAAACTTTGTTATCACACCAATGCAACAACACAAGCATTTGATTGTCCTCAATGATAGGACTGGGCTTCGGCCACATTTGGATACCATTTTAATCTTCGACGAAAATAGGCTGACAATTTTGCCGAAGCTGAATATTGAACTTACGTACCATTTTTCGCAAAAATAAAATTATCATAGGTACACACCGTATTTCGGAGCTCGAGCAAGTTATTTCATGTTTGTTTCGTTTGTGTGGTAGCTTCATATGTAAAAGTTAAATTATTGAAGCTGCTTTTCTTCAAACACTTTCTCCATTATATTCGGCTTTGGCTCCGGCCAAAAATTCGCCTTCGGTCGGACTCTATCAGTGTTGAAGTGATCCGAAACCGGGACGCCTTACAATGTTCGTTGAGATTGAAGCGGCAAACTCCACATGCGGACCAGTAGGGATACAATAAATTGGGAGGGTTATGATCACATTTATCCTGATCGTAGTTTCACGGTGCAAAGATGAGCTAAGAATATCTCTGCAGTGCAGAAAAACAGAGCTTGTCGTAAAAGGCGACTAATTGGTAAACATCAAATCACATCCAGGTGATCCTAGCGACACATTTAACATCCTTAAGCTGTCCCGCAAGTGCGCATGCAAATTCATGGGTTGACACGAATGGCGATCACGGAAGATGTAAAAGGTCGGTCAAACAATTATCAATAATGGAAGGATGCAAGTGTCGAAATCGTATGCAATTCTCTCGCTGGATCATACAAATGCAATAACACCAGCATTTGAATGACCTCAGTCCTGCCGATTTTTATTGAGGCCAAACCGGGAAAACTCACGGGCGGACTAATAGGGATGCCTTAAAGTGGGAGGGATGAAGAGCTTGAGGTTGTGAAGGAGTACAAGTATCTTGGAGTTATTGTAACACCTAAAGTGAATCTAAAAAAACAATTACAGAAATATTGAAGGAGGCAAAAAGAGCTATAAATTGCCAGTTAAATCTGCTCGACAAAAGGGACATTGCCAGGAAGCGCAAAATACAAAGTATACGAAGCGGCAGTAAGGTCTAAGGTTTTCGTCAATACGACGAATTTGAATAGTAGATGAGATACTTTATCAAAAAAATTGCAGGTTACCAGAAAATTCATCTAACAACATGCTACACCTCAAAACAGGACTTCCGCCTTTATTCGTACACATAGTAAAGCTACATTTCCAGTACATTTTAAAAGTCATGACTTCCCAGCCAACGGATTCCGCAAAAATTGCGAAGCACCTAATCTAGCAAAAGGTCCCATTTTTCAGTGAATGGAATGATATTGTCTTCATCGGTTTTTAAGGAAATTACGTGGAAAGCCAGCCTAAAACAACTGATGATGAAGATGGACGTAACGCTTTCAAAGATAAGGCACACCAAAGTCAATCGCGGTGTACAAATCGCGTGCTTCAATACGACTTTGATGAGACGAGTTATTTTAACAATCGGAATAGTATAAACACAATATCAAGGATTTATATCAAGCTGGCAGCAAACTTTTGCAGTTGAAATATATGCCGTATAGAACTGACGAAAATGAGGAGTGGACACAGTGCAATCTACGAGCCAAAGAAGATGTTGAAGATACACTTTATCGGGATTTATCCATTACCCAACGCAATAAGAAGAAACCATTAAGTGAAAAATGTGCAATCGACCGAGGAAATAATCGCGATATTAAATTGGCGAAATTGGAAGTTGTTATATAGTTATCTGAAGTGTGCTTCTAAATATCGACAGCAAATCATAGATGAAGCGTCTTAAATATCCCAGAGCACTCAGACTCGGTAACGGTCCATTGTACTACCAGGCAGACATCCTCCTTTTGGTGTAGAGGCATGTGAATGGGTGGCGTATGTTGTTGTTCCCCATGGGGATTGAACCTGCACCGCACGGGTCACAAGCAAACACACTAACCTCTACACCGTCGCCACCCTCTACATATACTTTTGAATTATTGTATCTTAATTTTCCTGGCTGACGGCAAAAATGTCAATGCCACTTTTATGTATTTTGTGAATTTTTGTAGCTAAATAAAAAAATAAAATAAAATAAAATAACTGATTATATTCTTCTTGTAGTTATGGAACATCGACCAAAGCGATCCTTCGAAACTAGCTCAACGGATAACAATTCAAAGCAGGTATGCAAGTTATATACGCAGTCCTGTTTGGGCGAATCTTTGTCAATCAATATCCTTGAAAACTTTCTCAACTATCAAATGCTTCTCAGTTTTTCACTCCAACTTAAACTTCATATGTTGATACGAGTATATTAAACAACCTAAACGGCATCCTGAAAAAATTCTTCGCTGCTCAAGTAACATTCGGTAGTATCAGAAAAGAAATTGGCCACACATCTACTCATTCTCGGAACTTTTCCACCAAAAGTTAAATGAAACAAAGGTTTCTAATTGATTGACTCTCACCAGAATTAACAGAACCGCAGAAGAAGATGTAGTCCCAAACCAGAGCATCCATTAAGAGCCTCGAACAAATAAATTCACTGGCAAATCACTCATTCCGCATCACGACACCAGTTAAAATAAGGTTTAAAACGGGCTTTGTCTTTCCTCTATCTTGCTCTAACCGCTCTTCTATTCTAACCATCCGAAGGGATTGTGAAAGAACAACTATGGAATAGACACAGACCTGCGCTCTAGTATTTGTGCTTCAGTGTTTGGGCTCGCGAGTTCAATCAATTATTAAAACCATCAAGAGGAAAAAGGACCAAGTTTGCGCAGTAATTTATAGGACACATTTTACTGCATCGAAATGTCAACCCTTTCAACTTGGGTGGTTGTGTCGGTGGCTCTTCGGAACACTTGATGCATAGCTAAGGCAGTAGCTTAATTAATCACAAGTATTCAGAGATAGAACTAAGTGAGGCCACTCATTATACTCTTAATTAGGCCCTAGAGGTAGTTACACTTGTGTCAACTGAACACAAACAATCACAAGAATAGGTTCCGGTTAAGATGTCCTTATTAGACGACCACATAAAGTGATTGCTACTAGCTACTAGGTGTGAAAAAAGCCCAGGTAGCCAAAAGTATAACCATCATCCTTACCATAACGAACTCGTATTTGATGTCCTTTTCTGTTTCCGTAGTTGTTTTTTTTTTTAAGTGTAACCAACCTGGCACCGTGCCAGCCATTTAAGTTATAAGTGTGCATCTTGGTGCATCTATCGAGAAAAAGAAAAACATGTCTATTGTTTGCGATGGTGTATCAAAAAAGGATAAGCGTTTCGGTTCAAATGTTCTGGCATTCTCTTTGCTTTGTGGAATGAGATTCTCTTTTTCTCTTCCTAAATTAAGTGGTTGTGAGGTTTTAAGTATTTTTGTAGTTGTCTGTTTGTTGTTGTCTATTTATTTTGACACGAGTCTGGTGTCCGTGGGAACTTGTTTGCTTTGAGAAAAAAATAAAAAATAAAATCACATTCAAATATAGCAAAGAGAACGAACAACTACATGCATTTGGGAAATGGAGTCTTTGAGGGTCATTGGGGTAGAAAATAAAATAAATATAATACTGAACCAGATCTACCTGGGGTTAAATGTGGGTTCTGCTTTTGTATGAAGTCCGTTTGCAGTATAAGCCATGGCCATATGTGTTCTATATGCACTGTGGCTTAATAAAAGAGTCATGAAGTGCATTAAATAAATGATTGTGGGATAGAAGTGGATTGAATCGATGGCTTTGTGCAGCGAACAAGAATGGGGCGTTTCCAACTGCTAAAAGTTTTCCCCGAGGCTTTACCAAATTATAAATTTTATCCTATGGTTTTGGAATACTTGGTGGTGTAATAATATAAGCTCTTAGATACCTACAAATTTAATGGGTCGTGTCCTGACCGATTTACTAAACGCTTACCTTGTATTCGGGAGCAAGGTTCATTTCCATTTTGGTAGGCTTTCAAAACTCATCCTTTTACGGAAGCTGGTCCTTTGTATCGACAACATTTTAAGTAAAAATTTGTCAAAGATTAAATTTTAATTTTGAAGAGAAAGTACATACATATTAAAATACTTAATAAAAGTCATAAGCCATTCGCTAATGCGGATAGTTACGACATTTGGTGAAACTAGCAAAAGGAGCAAAGTTAGTGCTATATTTCCCGTTTCTACGAGCGTGATTTTTAAGATGCATTCAATGCGAACAAAAAAAATTCAATTAGTTTAAAAACGTCCAAAAACTTTAAATCCTACAACTGCACCCAAACATTTCTTTCCTATCTCTCTATTCTTTCTAATACCAAGTAGCTTACACTGTGTTCTTAGCATTATAAGGGTACTGTAACAACAGAAAAAAATCTCTTTAGCGTAAGCAAAATTATAAAAAAAAAAAAAAAAAAAATCGGATTTATCACAGTTGACTAGAAATTCTTTAATTTGTAGCGAATTCTGCATCAGAAGCAGCATCTATTTTCAAACACTAAAAGTCGCCTTTCCTGGGAAAATTGAACATATTGATAGGCCTGAAGTAAAACTTCAAAAGTGCTGTTTGAAAAAAAAAACCTTCGCTGCAGATTGATTTATTTATTTTAACAAAAAGTGGGACGTTGATTGACAATTTAACACAACACTGCGAACTGTTATGACCTTTTCTGCTCCAGTTGTCCGTTCACACCGACGCCGACGCGGTATTTAGTATGTTCGTTCGAATTGTTTCTGATAAACTCTGGAAAATGACACCACAGCAGAAATCAAACGAATAGTTGCACTTGCCTACCGCTATTTCTTTGACCTAAGAAGGCAGCTGTTTAGTGTGGCATTGTCAAGAAACAATAAAGAGACTATATCAGACCCTCACCATCCCATTCCTGTTCTATGGCACAGAACCATGAATGTTGGCAAAGCCAGAGGAAGATCTTCTTGGCCGTTTCGAACGCAAAAATCTTCGAGTGATTTTTTGTCCCGAAGAGCCTTCGAATTCAAACCGGAGGGACAACGCAGTAGAGGAAGATCTCGCCTTAGGTGGCGCGTACAAGTTGAAGAGACCTCAACCAACTTGGAATGCGCAACTGGAGGCGGTTCGTCAAATATCGGGGTAAATGGACAGGGGGTTGGTTAAGGCCCAGTTTCATCCCGGACTGTGAAAATAAAAAAAATCTTGGCATTTACACGGTCTGGTCCAGCAGCTTTGTTGGACTTAAGCTTCGCTATCCTCACTTCGTTTTGATCAGGTGGACGGAAGTATTGGGCTTCATCGTCCAGGCTGAATGGTTAGTTCTGCCTGACAGAATAATTTGTGTCTTCTTCGCCATTAAGCAGTCTGTAGAAATGATTTTTCCATGTCCTCAGCACCGACTGTGACTCTTTATTATTACTATTATGCCCCGCCTCCTTACCCCTTAAAAACCGGCGCGCGGGGAGTACCTTTAATATTTTCTATTTATTTATATATTTGATTATTAAGAGAAAAAAATAAAAAATAAATTAAGCAGAAAACGAAAAATAAATTTAAGAGGTTTAAGAATTTAGGAGCGTTTATTTGGCTAAAAAGCCATTTTGTAAACAAAGTTTTTTCTTTTTTTATATTAATTATCATCCGATTTTAAATACTTTCTTTTTTAAATTTACAAAGATTGTTTAAGTTTTTAGTTTCGTTAGGAAGATTATTATATAGCCCAAGACCTCTATACATTATTGTATACTACAAGATTTCCTTGTTCGTCTCTACAGGTCGTGACACATAATTTTTGCCTTTTGGTAAAACTTCCGAACATTGTTCCTGGAGTAGCACCTCTCTATTTCCTCGATCGCGCGCCTCTCATGCTCTTTCTTTTTTCTCCGGAGAAGCCGATGTTCTTCCCTCCTCTTTTGCTCATAGCGCTGACGAGCTGCTCTAGTCCTTCTATGAAGTGCCGCTTTAAACTTGGCCGAGGTAAATAACCTACAGCCGAATTAATAAACGCAAATTAAAGTTGAATTATCTTTAATCAATAGGTTAAATGAGAAATCTTAATAACAAACTTTTTTTGAAGTAAGTTCACGTTGGTAAACATGCAATCAACCAATTCACCAAATTAACGAGTAATTAAGTTAAAATATAACTGACAGCGAATCTTTGTTGGATGTGGTATCTCGATGCAATTTATAACTCAACGATTCCTAATTTCCATACCATTTTTTACTTAACGACAATTAGCTAATATATGGACATGATTTTTAATTAATGAGCCGTGAATTAACTTTTAATCCACATTGTAGTTTATTTCTGAATTAGAAGTAAATTAAATAATTTTCGGTTGATAGTTTTTAAAAAAAAATCTAAAACAAGTTAAACGTGATCCGAATAGAATGGGAGTCAACTCCTCTGTCTCCCCTCCCGGCAAACCCGAGGACAATAGCTCACAATTAAAATTACCAACTCACTCTGTAGGTAAGTTATTTGAGCTAGGATTTGCAAATATGTATTTGTAATATTCAAATTGCGATACACTTAAAACTTAGCCTTGATGATATGAACCTACATCTACCTATTCACGTAACAGGCCGGCACAACCTCCAAAAAAACTAATAACTGTTGTCAATTTAACTTCTGGGACCGTAATCTACAAAAGCACTTAATACATTTAATGGATGTATATACAGATGGAGGCAGAAAGACCTCGGGAAAGCATATGTAAAATAACAACTAAGCCTTTTAGAAGTTGTATCCTTCCAGAGAGTGGCGTATGCTAGAAGTTATTACTCCTTTTTAAACACACGAGAATAAAAGCAAACGATTGAATCCACCAGTTCGCACAGGACGACGAGAAAACAAGATGTCAAGGATCATATTTTGCGTTTTCTCAAATCACTAACACACACAAACAATTAGTCACACACTTAGTGCGGCGACGACAACGCGATGATGAACATAATGATGATAAGTAGACATAGGTGAGAGAGAGCATACATTAAGTAGTAATCCTCTTTGACAAGTACTCTTCACAGTCGAGAAAGTGAGGTGCAGGAAGTGTGAGAGCTGAGAGGAAAATATTAATATTCTCCCCAAAGGATAGGTATCCTCTTTCTTTTGTTTGGCTCACCTGTTTTCTGCTTTCAACTGAAAGATTAAAATTGACTTCATCGTCGCCGTGAGAAATTAAATAGAAAATCCATTACATCGCATCGAAAACCGGATTATTTCGCACATCCGTTGGAATATTTCACATGCTGAATTTATCGCTACCTTCCGAGGTCTGTCAGGAGGGAATCTGCCACGCGTATTTAGCATTAATTACAGTCACCTTGACCTATATAATTTACCATGAAATGTGCTCAAGCGGCATTTCTAACAGCTGCTTAATGATCATCATGTAGAGGAGTGATATGGCCAGAAGAGAACCCAAGTCGTGTCAAAGAAGGAGCCATCCCCCCAGCCGGTATAGTAGAACTTAAAAAAATGTAAGGCATTAACTGCCCATAAAGGGCCTAAAACGTAGCTTTTAAAACCGATTGCCTGTGCAAAGTGAACATAGCAGAATTTGGCTTACCTATAAAAAAAAGATTTTAAGAACAAGGCCGTTAGCTCTGATGGCTTACCAGTGGAACTCATGCACCAAATCATCATCTTAATATGGACGAAAGAAAGCATGCCCGATGATTGGATCCCATGTCTTGCACAGGGCCCGCTCCAGCCAAACAAGCGCCCTTTGCAAGATTTACAGAAAGTGCCCTATTTTGAGTTAGATTCTCCTTGAAGTTGCAATATTGCAAGTGATGTGAGTTAATGTGCAAAAATTCAGCACAGGTGTGATGGATGTTGCTATTTTGGGCTTATTTGAACAAGTTTTTTTGTTTTAAATGCAAATGGCAGTAGCCGCGCAAGGTAAAATTAATTTTTCTTACTCCTAGCAATGCGCCCCGGAACTATCGATGCTTATCCCTCCTTATGTCGCATATAAGATCGTATCCAAGTACTGTGTGAACATCTGTGTGGACATCTCTGCATTAGACGACATTTTCACACTGAGGCAAATCCTGGAAAAGACTCGAATGATAACATGCATGCTTTATCGAACTGAAATTCAGATGGTTCTGCTTTATGGCGCCGAGTGCCAGACGATCAGTAGGAAAGGAAAGCTTATAATAGGTTCCTTCGAAAGAAATATATTCCGTCGGATATTTGGTCCTGTGAGAGAAGGCGAGTGGAGGAGAAGATACAACCGCAGATTATACCTCTCCTTAAAAACGGTAACAGAAAATGTGTTTCTAACTATAGGCCGATATCCTTGCTTCCGACTTTCTCTAAACTTTTTGAAAAGCTAATTAAAGTTCGATTCATGTCCGTTTTGGATAAAAATAATTTTTTTACCAATAAACAATTTGGGTTTAGATCAAAAATGTCCACGGAAGATGCTATTTTGAAAGTTTGTAGTGAACGTTATGGCAGCTTGGACTGTAATAAATGCACCATGGCGCTTTTTGTTGACATGACAAAAGCGTTCGATATGATTGACCACAATGTTCTACTTGACAAACTTTATGCTGCAGGTTTCAGAGGTGAATCATTTAAGTGGCTTCAATCATACTTGAGTGAAAGGAACCAAAAAGTAAATGTAAATGGTACTTTTAGTAATTCCTGCTTTTTAAGAAATGGTGTTCCGCAAGGGTCCGTGATAGGTCCGCTCTTTGTCCTAGTATATATTAATTCTATTTTCCAACTGAAACTAAATGGGTCAGCTACTGCCTTTGCTGACGATATAGCAATTCACTTACCAGTCTGACTCATTGCTCGATTAGGTAACCAAAATTGGAGAATATCTTGAAATCCTAAGAACGTGGTTTGCTAGTCATTACCTTATTATTAGCGAGAAAACTAAACTGGTGTCCTTTAAGCTTTCTGGTAATAATCTTTCTGATTATAATCTTTACTTTCATGCTCACAACTGTAAACAATTTAGCTTACCTATTCAAATCCAATTTTAATTCCGAATCGAAATGCTCTGACAACTGATTTAAAATTAAGTCTGTGCCGCAATTTAAATATTTAGGAAGGAACACATTCGTACCCTGCGGTCGCATATGTTGTTGGTTTCCCGTAAAATGTACCTCATTAAACCATTCTGCTCAAAAAAGGTGATGTCTCTAGTTTATAATGGTCTTGCTAAGCTTCAATATGGCATATCAAGCTGGGGCGGATGTTACTCCACTTATTTGAGACCTCTCTTGATTGCCCAAAAACATTTAATACGAATTATTTGTAACGAAAACAGACTCGTTGCAAGTTGGCCTCTATACAAGGAACTGCGAATATTACCAATGAGACACCTTTACGTATATAAAGTCTTAACCCGCCAATGGTGACGCAAATTTGACTTTGATCAATGGTGACGCTGGTCTCACGCACCGGGGTTTTCAACTGAAGATTTTTCGAAACGTGTTACTAATAGTTCATGTTTTTTTTTTTAATATATGCTCTTTGACAATAAAACTACGATATTTAATCAATTTAAGCTCTTTTTTTTGCATAATTAAATTAACAAAAAATTTTTATTAGAGCATTAAAAATAACAAAGGTTTTAGTAATACATTTTTTAAAATTAAGAAAAAAATAAAAGATCACATGTCCATTAAGGAAAATAACGTTTTTTAGTCTTTCGACATTCGGAACTTTTACAAAATAAACAAAAATTGATATCCTTCCAAACAAAAAATAACAAAAAAAAACATCTCAAAAACTAAATATCTACAGGTAAATAGCTGCTAGATATTTAGTTTTTGAGATGTTTTTTTTTGTTTTTTTATTTCTGGCGGATTTTGAAAATTTTATATCCGGAGCAGTTTTAGGAGTCACAGATCATATAAAAAAATTCGATTTTTTCCAAATTTTTTTTTTTTTTTTCGAGTTTGTGGGCGTGTGTGTGGGCGGATTTCAAAAATTCGTAAACTTGATTATTTCGAGACCCTAGAGAGTATATGGTTAAAATTTCAGCTCTCTAGGCCCAGTTTAAAGGCCTAATTTTTTCCGATGGACGGACATGGCTACATCGACATTACTATCGATGCTGATCATAAATATAGTAACTTTTAGGGGTCTACGGGCAATATTAAGGTATGTTACAAACTATTCGTCAAAATTAATATACCCTTAGAATAGGGTATAAAAAATACACAACGTGTGCTCACTAAGCAGGTTCGACGTGAACTGGTGGTGGGGGGCGTGCAATGCGGCAGCTAATCGAAATTGCAATAAAAAACATTAACGGAGAATAAAGTTATTCGATTTTTTTAACACACCCGGTCTCACAGACCAAGGGTTAAGAGTTTTTTAAAAGAAGTGGTAATTTCCCAAGCAGAACCTCGCCTACGTATCTTGTAATCGAACCATTCATGCGCAGTTCTCATTTCTCACAATTTTACACTGCTACAGCACCAAAGCTTTGCAACAAACTACCGTTATTCATCAAAACGACACATTATTTTACTTCTTTTTTGAGAAACGTTAAAGACTGGCTTTTCACATATGATATTGACAGCATTGAATCCCTTTTAAAATCAGCTTCAGCATAGAATATTGCTAGTTTCTTCGTAATTCCCCGTAGAGTATCAATTTTCTAGAATTGTTATGTATTTTCTACTATATTCTTTTCCCGTTCAGCAAAAATCAAGCCCATTCATATTTTTTCCATCAAAATTGTTTCTATGAATTACTTATAACTGATTGTCACCCCACTTCAGATATTTATGGAATTGTTAATTAAATTTTGGAATGTATCATTCAAAACTAACTTCTTAAGTTACGATGACTTTTATTTCATTAATTTTTTTTTAAAAATTGTACATAGCTATAAGTTTATAACGAATGAATGAATAAATAAATAATAAAATAAAATAAAAATTCTATGAGCAGGCCCAAGATGTGGGTGTAGTCCAAAAATCTAAATCTACATTTCTTCGCTCACATATGGACTGGTTTAAAATGTGAACATCTCACGACTAAAATATGACGTGGATTTTATTTAAGGCACATACCTACAATAGTCATTATTTCTTCAAAAAATTAGGTCCTACTTAAAGTTTCTGCAGGAACTATTAACGGAGCTATGTATATTGACATGGGTCAGACACAGGGTACAACAAAGTAAAATTGTGAAAGTCGGACAAACGTCAATTGTCATCAGAAGCTTTTTAAATTTGCCGTTCGGAGTGGTCGTAAAATTATAGGGCCCTTTCCTTCACAAGCAAATGGTTGGAAAAACTACGTTTTGGGCCCTCTGTTAATGCCTGACATTTATAAGTTCATGAAATAATGTATCTTCACATCGGATAAAGATTTTTTTTAGATAATGCCAAAAAATCATT
Organism: Portevinia maculata; assembly: GCA_949715645.1. NCBI lineage: Eukaryota > Metazoa > Arthropoda > Insecta > Diptera > Syrphidae > Portevinia > Portevinia maculata. Next base: position 3,006,962 of record OX454528.1, on the reverse strand, counting down.
TCCGAAAGTATTGAGCATCAAGTCGGAAACACCCTGATGTATGACAGCTGAAGAACTGGAAATCTCATCCAGTTAACGTGCCACAGAAAAACAACTAAAATAACATCCCCGAAACATTTTGAAAGTACATAATACAAATAGTTTGGCATTCGATTTTCTGTCGCAAGTCAAACGAAAATTTCAATTTTCAATTGTCCTTTACAGGATTCTTTGTCGTGTGTTCTTGAACGAATTTATTTAAGTGTAAAAAACATGAAATTAAAGTAAGCTTCGGTACATACGAGTTATTGCGAAAACTCCCATTGTGTCATTTTATATGGTGCAACAATAAAGTGCAGAAATAAAGGATAATGTGATATTTTAGTATAGTTGTCAAGCGCAGAGAGTTTCTTTTGTGGATCCTTTCAGCAGGTGGTGCTGGGATGGATGTGGTGTCAGAAACTATATTGCAGTTGATTTTTGTTTTCTTCTCTTTTTTGGAAGTCCTTTCGGCGGCGACAACGGCGAATAAATTGTTTTTTCCTCTCAATCTTCCGTATTATTATCCTGTGGGAATGTATTCGAAGAATATGTGAAGAGAGAAAATTAAATTTGTTCATTTTTCTTTCGTTTTTATGGCGGGGTTTTCGTATATTTTCAGAGTGCGCGCAATGAAATGCCGAATATGGGTCAAGTAGTAGGAGGGGATCTGGGAAATGGATGAGGGTAATTTGTTTTCGTTGAATTTTAAATATTAGTTTTTAGTGGAAGAGTAATTGCAATTTTTTAGGTTTCCAAGCAACGACTAAAATCCCCAGTAAACATTGGGCACAAGGGAGTTTTGTTTAACATTCCGAATAATAGCGTGGGGAATGGCTGTTTTTTTATGGGTTGGGGGACAGAGTGAATGAAAGGACGTCTAATAACAAATGTCTATTAGTTTTCAATGAGTTTGTTGAGTGCATTATTTATTCTAAGTAAGTTTTGAGCAGGTAGGGTTGTTCCGATTGTTAATTTATTATTGAACGATAAATATGATACTCGTAATCTATCTTTTGAATATACCATCTTTTGCAATGACAAAGGAGCTTCAGTTGATTTTCTACGGATTCAGAACTGATGGATTTGGTTAGAATATTTTCACAAAGGGTTTCGAAAGCAATCAGGGTTAATATGCGTCCATTTCCCAGGTTGGCATTTACCGTATACCAATGGACCTGGGACTATTAAGTTCAGTTTAACGTAAAGGGTAGCGAAGGTGTAGAGGCTAGTGTGTTGGCTTGTGGCCCGTGCGGTGCAGGTTCAATCCGCATGTGGGATAACAAAGTACGGCACCCATTAATGGAGAGAAACGAAAACGAAACTCCAAAAAGAGGATTTCTTACTGGTAGTACAATGGACCGTTATCGAGTCTTTTTTTTATGTTGAACATAAATATGTATTCATGCTTCATTTCAGCAAACGGTTTTTTTTTTTTTTTTTTTTTAAAAAAAAGGAAATCCAAATCCTAGAGCACTCAGACTCGGTAACGTTCCATTGTACTACCAGGCAGAAATCCTCCTTTTGGTGTAGAGGCATGTGATTGGGTGGCGTATGTTGTTGTTCCCCATGGGGATTGAACCTGCACCGCACGGGTCACAAGCCAACACACTAACCTCTACACCGTCGCCACCCATTCTTTATCAGCAAACGGTTAATAACTAATAACCTTCTGAAAATGAGAATATTGAAATAATAGAAACGTTTCAGAGCTCCATCCGAGACCTCAATAAACAGATATTGTCTTTGGACTGATCCCAGGTTCCTAACATCAACATCTTGGCTATAGTGAAGCAGAATGCAGACTCTCTATGAGCCCGATAGACGGCAGAAATATCGTGATGTACACCGACAGCCATGCAGTGATAAAAGCCTCGAATGACCAACTACAACATCCTGCTTGGTAATCTCTTAACAATATTGCTGACACAGATGTTAAATTTCCCTGTGCTGGGTTTCCGGCCACAGTAATATTCTAAGCAACTGCAAGGCGGATGATTTAGCCAGAAGGGAACCGTAGAATACCTTTCTGACACAAGAGAGGCACAAGCTGGGCCCATTCAAACGATAAAGTCCAAACTGTCTGATAAAGCACTTATAGAAGCGAACAGTAGGTGGAACGACATCAGTAGGTACATGTGCGTCTTCTGAAGAAATGTGGACTTAATATGATGCAACTTCTCTCATAAGAAGGAAACATAGCAGGTCCGTGAACAGAGCAATCACCGACCGCTGCCTTCTGCAACTCTAGTAACTTCTGCAGAAATTGTGAGACGTTGAGAAAAAGGAAACCAACATACACCTCCTGTATCCAACACAAGGAAACAAATTCTTGGCAAGTATTTCTTTAAAGCTTTAATAATCTTAGCGAGATTGATGTTTGCTACTTCAGCAAGTCACAAAGTCCAAATAGTTCAATTAACTTGATGATGGACCCGACCCCTCTAACGCTCGACTGTGGTAGCCACCCTTTTCTGTTCCTTCTCTTCCATGGAGCAGATTATCTTGAGGTTCGATTGCATAAGTCACTTCGAGCCACACTCCTTCCATGACGTAGCATTTAAGGATTCGCTTGTTTCAGTCACTGCCTTTCAGCACATACATAATTCGACTGGGCGGTTGACTTCGCCGATCTCCTTTGATAGAATCGAATACCGACCTGGTGTTCGATTGTATCAGCCTGGGGGTATTAGTCACCTCACCCTGATCCTTGCCCATGGTTCTGAAGTCAAGCTGACTTAGTCACTCCTTTTATATTGAAGCAGGGCATATTGAGGTTTTATTGCAACAGCCACCTGAATCCGCTCTCTTCTCCCTCCTTTAAGCTATAAACCGGCTGGAGTTACAGCGCTGTTTCACGGTTTGCCACAACCGATCATCAGACTCCTTTTTCTATGGTACTGGTCTGTGTTTTTTCCTTGTATCCCGAAAATCCATTTTTACTTCCACTGGGATTCGAACCTAGACCAGCTGGTTCTCAGGCGAGCACTCATCCACTGTGCCCTTGAAGCCACGAGTTTCAGTTCATCCAGTTTGTATTTTTTGATTTTTTCTTTGGGCAGGCCAGCGCCTGTAAGTACGAGGGCGGGTCAATAAGTCCGTGACTTTTGGAATAAAACACAGATTTTTTGATAAAAATTTTTTTTTATTTTTCAACGTAGTCTCCCTTGAGCTCTATAAACTTTGTCCAACGCTTCTCCAATTTTTTTATCCCTTCCAAAAAAAATGATTTGTCGAGGTCCTCAAAATAGGCCTTTATTTGCGAGATGACTTCATCATTGTAGTCAAATCTTTTTCCACCAAGCCATTTCTTCAGGTTTGGGAACAAGAAGTAGTCGCTCGGAGCCAAATCTGGAGAATAGGGTGGATGAGGGAGCAATTCATAGCCCAATTCATGGATTTTTGCCATGGCAACTGCACATGTGTGCACCCTTGCATTGTCTTGGTGGAAAAGAACTTTTTTCGTGGCCAAATGAGGTCGGTTTTTTTTCAAATCGTCATTGAATCGGTCCAATAAGTTGGCATAATATTCCCCATTGATTGTTCTTCCCTTTTGAATGTAGTCAATGTGGATTATCCCGCGTGCATCCCAAAAAACAGTCGCCATAACTTTATTGGCTGACAAACCCACCTTGGCCTTCTTTGGCGCCGATTTACCCTTAGAAACCCACTGTTTTGACTGTTGTTTGGTCTCTGGTGTGTTGTGATGGATCCATGTTTCGTCCACGGTTACAAAACGGCGCAAAACCTCCTCCATATTGCGATTAAACAACGTCAAACCTTCCTGTGAAGTTGTTACACGATTGCGTTTGTGGTCGACTGTGAGCAAACGCGGCACCCACCCTGCGGAAAGCTTTCTCATGCCCAAGTGATCATTCAAAATTGAAACCACTGAGCCATGCGAGATCCCTACGGCTTCCACAATCTCTCGCACTTTCAATCTTCGGTCGGCCAACACCATATCGTGAATTTTTTCGATTGTTTCGGGTGTAGAGACCTCAACTGGGCGTCCAGGACGTTCGGCATCTTCAGTGCTTGTACGGCCACAACGAAATTCAGTAAACCACTTTTTTACCATTGAAATCGATGGTGCAGAGTCCCCATAGTCTTTTTCAAGCTTAGCCTTGGTCTCGGTAATGGTTTTTTTTCGCAAGAAATAATGCTTAATAAGCACACGAAATTCACTTTTTTCCATTTTCTCCTCAAATTAGTGAGTAGTCTGATAAAAATAGCTGTCAAACACAAACTAACTGACGCAGCAAGTTTAAATGTTGACAGGAGTCAACTGACAGATGCCTGTTGACAGGAGCAGTGTTGCCGTTTCAGTAAAGAGGTCAGAAATTCAAAAAGTCACGGACTTATTGACCCGCCCTCGTATATTATGTTATTCATTCAGGTTTTTCTTTCTATATTTTCTCTAATTATTTGGCCTTATATTGGCCTGCCCAAAGAAAAAAATCAGAAAATACAAACTGGATGAACTGAAACTCGTGGCTTCAAGGGCACAGTGGATGAGTGCTTGCCTGAGAAGCAGCGGGTCTAGGTTCGAATCCCAGTGGAAGTAAAAATGGATTTTCGGGATACAAGGAAAAAACACAGACCAGTACCATAGAAAAAGGAGTCTGATGATCGGTTGTGGCAAACCGTAAAACAGCGCTGTAACTCCAGCTGTCCACTTCACGTGGTAGCATTTGTAAGAAATATGGTTGTTCATTCAAAACGACACAAAGGAAATTGATGTAAACAAAACCAAAAAACGGGAAAGTTGTGAGATACCACATACAAAACCAAGTTAATCGGTCCTTTGACACCAGCTAACAAGGGTGCTCAGACATTGCTACATTAAAAAGTCCATCGGGCTTGTTGTTCACATTACAAGGCCCTATAAACAATGAGGGTAACTCAATAATAAATATTAAGGTAAAAAGCAGGGCAAGAAGACTGCCTCGCGGTACTTCAGAGGTTACATTTCTAAGAAAGACTAAACCTAGTTACAACTCTTCATCAACAATAATTTAATTATGCGATAAAATTCGTCAAGTTTCTAATTCGATCAACACAGAGCTTTCTCTCCCTTCCCTTGATACATATATCAATAGTTAATCGATCCCGATAAAACAGTTCATGCCCCACATACTCGTATACCTAGTTTACATAATTTAAGTAAAAAACAAATATTGCACCGCACCCACCTTCAAAACTTAATCAAGAACCGGCATGCATTCAACCATCCTCAATCCCACAACCCCTTTATGCCATTTGTTGAATACATTTTCCTTTGTTATATTATGCGACAACCACATGTTGAAGTGTGAAGGGAAGAACAACAAAAAAAAAAATGACAAGAAATATTTAACAATTAACACCCTCACATCCGTTCACTTCTCCCCGGGCCCACCCCTTAGTTCTTCCCTCTCAAAAGAGAATGTCGACGACGAGTTGTAGTAGCACGAAGCGGACAGACGACGACATCGTCTGCAAAATGAAAAATATATATTAAAAAGGAAAAAAGTATACCCACTCACTTGTCGACGAGGACAACTCAAAGGCTTTCGAGAGGCCACAAAAGCCTAAACAGTATAATACACGAACAAAATAATGGCAAGGTGCACAAATGGAGGAGGTTAAACACTATGAACCGTTGAAAACCACTGGTTTGGGCATTCGTATTAATTTTGCCGAGAAATGCATTCGAAGCATAGCCAAACACCAAACCACCTCTGCCGCTACACTAACCCACTTATTAAAGGGATGAGTATGACTGATATTTTATGTCATGATTATGCAGAAACGGCGAAAATATAGGTGAACGATGATCGACTAAGAGAAGGAAAATGGGCACCGCTTAGTGGTGGCACATTGTCACGGAAAATCTTGACACGGTTATCGTGTCCCCCTTACCCTCGCTTCATCGTCAACATCTATCATTTACCACAAGCCGTCCCACCATAATTTTTTTTTTATATTTCACATTCATAACGATTTCTATCATCAACGTTGTTCAACAAGCTGTTGCATGCGAGAGAGAATGGGTGACACATGAAATCAATCACGATATGAAAATGAGGTTGGGCAGCATTATATAGTATACACAACGCAGGCTGTTCTGGCTGGATGAGGCAGAGAAGCCGCCTTATTGATTTCTGATGACAAGGAATTAAAGAGAAATTTAAATTGTTGTGATGCTGAGCTGATAACAACTGAGATTAGATATTAGGCAAGGATGGCCAAAATAAGTCACGAAATTTGTTCTTGAAAGTTATAAATATCTGGCATTTAATTAGGGAAATGTCGCCTGACTCATGCAAAAAAGACAACCCTAATGTAAACCTGCAAAACACACCATAGCTTTCACCAAAAGAGAAAAAAATTGGACAAACTCCAAAGCCCCACACAATGCAAAGCGAAACTTTAGTTCTCAAACGAAGTTAAAATTTTGGGTGAAACCCTTCACTAAAAACTCACTTGGAACTCTCACAACAGACAAAGCAACAATCTCACAAGGAACCTTCTATAGTCTGCTTGGAAAAAACTGGGGTCTAAGTCCAAAATGGCACAGTGAATACGCACAGCTTTAAAAAACAGGCGAGGCTAAACAAACCTCAAATTCTAACCTGGGTGTGTACCGCGAATGCAATGACAACAGCACCAACCGCGTTGTTTCAGCTTTAACTGGGCTTTCCTTCTATTCATCTGTACACAGAGAAATAAACAATGATAAACACCTTGCTCATTTTAATAGACGAAAGCAGTAGTAAAAAAGTTCACTTAAAACAAACTCTGCAGGACATCTTTATACGAGTAGATGTCCGGAAAGACGGAACTTCAGCCAGAACGTCAAGGTCACATTCCCGGGGAGCCAGAATTGGGCATTAAACATACCTGTATTTGTAAAAGATTCAATGGTAAACGGATGGATCCAAACAGTTTGAGAAGAAGTATTATAAGTACTGAACTTCCCTTCACGTAAGTATGGAGAAAAGCAACTCAGAATTTCATGCAATAGAGGTGTGCATCGGGGGGAACTTTAACCGAAATACTCAAACCAAGGGTGGACGCAGTGGCGCAGAGGTTAGTGTGTTGGACTAGTAATCTAACGGTCTCAGGTTCAAATCAAGCGAGCCAAGTAACATCTTAAAGTTTTTTCCACTGCCCCACTTCTTGAACGTCTGACAAACATCCAAGAGTATCAATTGTCATGAGAAGCTTCTCAAATTTGCCGTTCGGATTCGGTTTGAAATTGTAGGTCCCTTCCACTTCGCAAAAGCAAATGGTTAGAGAAGCTAGGTTTTAGGCCCTGTACACAGCTCCTCAAGAAATAGAGTTCACTTGACCGAAACGAGACTGCAGTAGCAAGGGTAATCAAGGCGTCTTCTTTAATTGAATCTAAATCTAATGCGTATTTAATTATTGATATGTGGGCGCAGTAGGATAGTGCGTTGGACTAGTGACCGAGGGGTCCATGAGTAAATCCCCCTAGTTATATCTAAATTTTTAAAAATATTTGCTAATCCCTCCATGCGAGCTGACTACAATGGAGATGCAAGGATTCATTTTATGAACACTGTGAGTTTAAAATGTCGCAAGAACAGAAGCAGTCCAGTAAAGTAAAATCTTTCATACAAATAAGAACTTTCAAAAACATACCCCATCTCATAAGTGTTGAATTGTTGCGTTCATCTTGCTGAGTTTTGCATTATGAGATCTAAAATAAAAAGAAAAAAGTTATATGTAATTGGAAGTTATTCACAAAAATATGTTAAATAAAATACAGCAAAAATGTTCGATCTGATTTGTATAGTCTTATTTGCTATTGTGATATTAGTTCCCTAACTCTGAGTGTAGACAATTGTAAGCTATTTACAGCTTCTAAGCTGGGTAAAGACCTTCAGCCGAATTAATAAACGCAAATTAGGGGTAAATTACCTTTAATCAATGAACTAAATGAGAAATCTTATTAACAAATTTTTTTTTGAAGTTAATTGACGTTGATAAAGATGCAATTAGATAATTTCCCGAAGTGGGTGAATTTCATATACATAATTATATGATTGTAATAAGCCACATTACTAATAATAATGAATAAAGTTACAATTTGTTTTAAAATTGTTCATTTGAATTCCTTATGAGACACATTTTATCTTGAGCTAACTCTATGCTCAGATTTTTGAAACGAAATTCTTTTGATTTAAAAATCCTTATACAGGGTGGCGCACGAATCGTGCTACAAAAACAAAACGTAATAACTTTTTTTCTGTGTCGGTAATCTGCTTATTAACTTTTTATTTGGCAGGTTTTTTTTTTTTTTTAAAAATAAAACCCTTGGCAGGCACTTCGACCTGAAAAGATCTTTTGTGCCTTTACGCCAAACGGCGACTGACTTCCCTAATGAAACTCAGCACGTCTTTGGTGGTAGAGTTGCGAAGCTCTGCCAGTGATAACATCTCTCTGTGGAGAAGGCGTCGTCTCAACCAATGTAGAGCCGGGCATTCACAGAGTATGTGTTCTGAGGTCTCCTCGTCCTCCATGCAGAATCTACATTCTGGCGTTGGACATAGGTTCATTTTGTTGAGATGATATCTCAGACCGCAGTGGCCAGTGAGAAAGCCAACCAGCAATCTAACGCTTTCCTTATTTAGTGTAAGGATTTCCTTATAGGAGTAGGGCTTAATCAAGCGTTTAGACTGTCTCAGACCAGGGGCGCTTACCCAATGTTCAAGGCGAGTCTGTTGCTCCCAATCTTTGACAAGCCCTAGAGCAGTAGTCCAGTTGACACTGCAGTACGATTCTGGACCGACAAAAGCGGCTTCAGAGCCAGCTCTGGCGAGCCTATCTGCAGCTTCATTCCCTACAAAACCTCGGTGGCCAGGCACCCATCTGAGTTTAACTTTGTTGTATTTAGCTAGCTTTTGTAAGGCGCAGCAGCAGTTTTTTACAGTCAGAGAGTCTATTGTGTTGGACGACAGTGCCTGAAGTGCCGCCTGACTGTCTGAAAAGATATGTATCTTTGCGCCCTTAATTCCTTTGTTGGAGTTTAAGATAGCGCAGATCTCAATGGCATGGATTTTCGCCTGGAACACTGTGGGGCACATCCCCATAGGTATCGAGACCCTGGTGTTGGGTCCAAAGACACCAGCACCAACTCCAGATTCCATTTTTGATCCGTCGGTGTATCATACCAGACTTTTTGGGTCCACAGCTTGAACTCCCGAGACCCATTTAGAACGGTCTAGTATTTCTACCTCAAATAGTATATCGAAACTATATTCCCTTACCATTAAGTCAGAGATGGTGTCAAACATATCCAAATTTTGGATTGAGTTGAGTATCTTCAGGTGACCCACATGGTCATTTGAGTTATACTTATATTCAAGCTGAAGCTTAATAGCGCATCTAGCAGCCGTCTTCTGAATGAATGCTTGTAGTGGTGACAGTCCAATTATGGCTTCAAGTGCTACCGTAGGGCATGTGCGCATGGCACCAGTTATTCCCAGACAGGCAACACGTTGTAGCTTTTGGAGCCTGTTAGCCGTAGTACGTTCAAGTAATTTTTATTTTAACCACACGATGGAGGCGTACGTGATGATGGGTCTAACCATTTGGCAGGTTACTATTTAGATTTATTTAAATGAATGCTTGGGATACCGAAAAGAGGATTTGGATAGTTAGTGCAGGTACCATGACTTGCAGTCCTTCATTTCCGTCCAAAGGGAATTTAGGCGGGAGTTTGGCGGCACTCCACCGAGTAGATGGACCATTATGAGGCTAGTAAACATGTTTGAAGAATCTGGAAGCATCGCACGGAGACCGTGCCATCGAGATCCCTATGTTCGGGTTTAAGACACAATCGCGGCTGTAGCAAAGTCAATTCAGGCAAATCCTAGCGTTTCGACTCGAAACTTATCGGCGCAAATTGGAGTTAGCAGACGGTCATTGCATTCATGATGACTTAAACTCGTTTCCGTACAAAGTCCAAATTGCAAGCAAGTTGTTTCTGGATTTGCCTATTCGCATGGAATTTTGCCAAAAAATTATTGAAATGACCGATGATGAGGCCCATTTTGATCTAAACGGCAATGTAAATAAGCGAAATTGGCGCATGTGGAGTGAATCTACAGTGAATCCCAGAACGAGTCACTGTGTGGTGCGCAGTTTCATCAAAGTGCATTGTTTAGCCATACTTCTTTGAAGAAAACGGTGTAACAAAAACTGTCAGTTATTTAAAGATGTTGAAGGAGTTTTTTTTACGCAGAACTGAGCCGAAGAAGTATTCATTTTAACAGCATTTGATTCCATTAAGAAAAACTGCACACATAGCCATAACCGGTGTTTATGGCGGAGCTCCAACGAAACTTCCCAAACAAATTAATACCCAGAAACTCCACTTTCCGCTGCCCAGTAACTTCACCTGACCTAACTGCACCAGACTTTTTTATGGGCTTATTTCAAGCAAGAGGTGTAGAAACGAAACCAAGGAATTTGACTGAATTGAAGCTGTCCATTAAAACAATAATTGAGGCGATCCCGACTACAGCCCTTCAGGCCGCAATGAATAATTTTCTGATCAGGTGTCGCATTTGCGTGTATGAGCATGGAGGCCATGTACGGTCTATCATCTTCAAAAACAATTAGTTATATAAAATAAAATTGAATTTTCTATACGAAAGAAAAAATAATAATAAATAAATACATTGATTAAAAAAAAAGTTATTTGAATTTCTTATTGTAGCACAATTGGTGCGCCACCCTGTACTTTAAAATCAATCTATTGGTCTTAAGTAACGTACCTTTTAGACGCCTCGATAGCTTGGTATCCTTACCCGCAAGTTCATTTAAAAATTATAGAGCGGGCTCAAAACCAGTTTACTAGGTACGCGATCAGAAAACTGGGCTGATAAATTGCCTAATTATAAAGGTCGTTGTCTGCTCTTAAAGCTGCAATCAAGACGATATGTTTATTAGGTGCACGTTCTTGTGCACGGATAAATTCATCCGAATCGCTAAACAACATTTACATATATGCACCAAGCACACATCTACGAGGTAAGAATTGGCTCAAAATGAACTTATCTCAAGATGCCTTAGTGACTTCAATTTTGTTAGTAGTGTCGATACATGCAATCTTTTCCGTTAGTAGTACATACTCACATTCTTAGTCAATCCGCTTAGAAAAGCTGTTTTTCTTTTTTATAATTGTTTTCGGCGCTTCCAAGGTACTTGCCACCAAGTCCTTAGAATTACAAATAGCATCAAAAGAAACCGTGAACAAGGAAAATCAATGGGAATGATACTATTAGACATAAAGAAAGCATTTGACTCTGTATGGCACGCTGGCCTCATACACAAAATGATAAATTTTAATTTTCCCTCGTATCTACGTAAATTAGTCCAAAGTTTCTTGTCAAACCGTTGTTTCAGTGAGCATGTCAATGGTAGTGCGTCCAACTTAGTGTATTTTCACGCATATGTGCCGCAAGGTTCCGTACTCGGGCCCATTTTATATAATATATATACTTCTGATTTACCGATTGTATCGAACTGTGAAATTGATAATTACGCAGATGACACTGCAATTTTTTCATCACATATATTCGCTCTCAACGTTGACAGGAATCTACAAAATGCGATGGAAATATTAGCAAGTTATTATAAAAAATGGAAAATCAAATTGAACGCTGAGAAAATGCATGCCATCATTTTCACCAGAAAAAGAAAATCGTGCGATCTTCCAAATAGCTAAATAAATATTAACGGGTCTAACATTACTTGGGCACCATCAGTGAAGTACCTGGGTGTGCATCTCGATCCAAGGTTAACTTTTCAAGATCACACCAGCAAAACTATAAAAAAAATTATTATCGCCATTAAAATGATATACCTATCCCTTTATCAACAGAGGATCAAAGTATTAAAAATGATGTTGAATCTACCATGGCATTACTCCACCTTAGATTTGCACAGAAGAGCGAATGTTGAAATTATTTGTGATAGAATCCAAAAACTTACCGCTAACTTTATAAGTAAAAATAGCTTTTCAGAAAATCCCCTTATCCATCAAATGTGTTTCTTTATTTGCTATTTATTTATTGGCCCTTTTTTTATTTATTTATTTATTAATTATTTAATAATTTATTTACATACTTGTTTATTTGTTTATTTATCTATTTCTTTATTTATTTACTTATTTATTTATTTACCTATTTATTTATCATCTATTTATTTGTTTATCTACTTATCTATTAATTTATTTATTTATCTACTTATTTATTTATTATTTATTTATTTACTTATTTATTAAATTATTTATTTTTTATTTATTATTTATTTATTTTTTTTGTTAAATTGAAGGTTTTTCTCGGACTTTCCTTCAAAAAGATTGCTATTTTGTAAATAATAATTCTCTTCAGATTTGTTAAATATATTGTTTCAGTAGTAAGATACAAAAATATCATATCTCTGTACTTATGTAAAATGTGTGGTAGCGTACCGAATGTAAATCAATATTATGCGAAATAAATCTATCTATGTATCTATCTATCTAAATTGTTTCTCTGGATTTACAGTTTTTTCCCCCCAATATCATGTAGATATTTTTTCGTCCACTTAGAAAAGTTTTTCATTAATTTTAATCATTTGTTTTAAGATTCAAATCATTGATATTTAGTTTCCAAGTAAAGTTGTTGTTAATTTTTGACGTGGAAGATAAATAAATAAAACTTGCTCTTAAGTTAAAGACTCTCCAAGTTTGTTGAAAATTAAGGACCATTCAACCAAAATAAAATCACACTACTGTCAAGACACTAATAAAATGCAAATGACAACTTCCAAAATGATAATGTTTTTTTCTCAATGGAAGGGGTTTTTCTAACCCTTTTCAAGACTCAGTTGTTTAGTTGTTGGTACATCGTTTGACACTTAACAGAGAGTTAGAGGTTGCAGCCCCTTTAGCAACATCTCAACAAAAACAGTTACTGCACCAATTTATGATGAAGCCGGACAAAAAGTCAAGACAAGTAGAAAAAGAATGGGAGTAAAAAATGTAACGCTGAAGAATAGCTTACAATAATTTTTCAAAACGAGAAGTTTTTACAAACCGTGTTTTCAAAAAGTATACTGTGCAGTTTGTACGGATAAAAAATAAAAAACTGCAGAAAGTGCATAGGGCTACGTTGCACGCCTTACCTGAAAACTGAATACGAGCATTTGAGTGAGTGTAGAGTTTGTGCATTCACCCTTCACCAGCAAAAACTGCGCATTCACCAGAATTCTTGAATGCACGGATTTCACAAATGAATGACTAGTGGATTGTGCTGTGTGTACTGTAAATGAACAAACGGTTGGCGGCAATAAAAGCCGATTATCGCTTAAAATTAAAAAGAAAAACAATTCCTACTCATTTCACCCATTTTCCAACACCAGTTGTCTGCTCCAAATGACTTCATTACCAAACCAATAAGAAAAAAAGAAATCAATTTCCCACAAGAGTTTTTCAGCTTGGGATCCAAAAGAAGAACATCCAACCACCAGTATGACCGCAAAACCAATTTCAATAAAACTAAACTATCAACCGTCGGTATCGAAAAGAATTTCCCTTTCTCATCCTTTACAGTTGACAACTGTACGACTTTTATGACTATTTTGTGAGAATGCGTAAGGTTCTAGAGCCATATGTACTGCTACCGCCCACAGAAAAAAAAGAAGACGGAATATGTATAAGGAAAGGCACAATGACACGGTGTGGTAACTTTATGGCCGTCGGATAAAACTTCTAGAATGTGGTTATGCGTAAGACTGAAAATATAAAATGTCCTTGCGAGCTATTTGGAGCAAAAATTAAAATTAACTCTTTTACCATAATTTTTCCTCAATCATGAGGTTGGGGATGTTGTTTGGCTGCCTTCATTAGAGCTTCCTAGTGGGAAGCTTGAGTAGATGCCATTTTTTCTTCACCGTCATCGTTGTCGTTTAACGAATGCGGGAGAGAAATTCATTTCCATTTTGCGAAAGAAAATTTGACGTTTTGGAGCGGAAAACTGTTGCATTTTCAAGGGCCTTCGTTTGAGGAAAGAATGCAAATGATAGGACGTGCAACAGCGGATCTAATTATGGGTGTTAATTTTGCACTGCGCAAAAAGGTTTTTTACTTTTGGTAAATCAGGTGCGGCAGGAGGGTGTAGTTTTTAATTAAATTACGTTGAGATGGAATATTTTAAGGATTGTTGGAAGCCTATTTTGTTTTTACTATAAAGAGCGACAATTTCGGTATTTATTTTTTTTTGTTTGCTCTTTCTTCTTAGAGACAAACCATGATAAAAATTAGGTTAAAGTCCCGGAAGGGATACGTAATTGGCTCAGATACCTTTTACAAGAAAGGTAGTGAATACAGAACTTCATCGTTTCACACTCGTGCGTCATTTGAACAGGCTGCTTCTTTAACCTATATGGCTAACCGGGTTAGAAAAATAATAAAAGCCGCACATAGAACAAGGGTTGCGAAATATACATCTCTGTCCCATTGTGTTTGGTGGAGACAAAGAGCATGGTACATGTACCGACGCTTTAGCTCGACATGATTTTTTTTTTCAAAGGCGACGAGCTTTGGATTATTCCCCCTGTGGGTGTCTTTCTGTACAATCCTTATCGGTGTTGTTAACCCCCTATGAAGGACAAACTCACTTTGCCCGGCTTTGTACGTGAGCGTCAAATCTAATTGATAGTGATGAGGTGTGGAGGGATTAATCGATATGTCTTGCAGTTGAGTTTCTGCAACTAGTTTGATTTTTTTTTTGATTTTTTTCCGGACTTCTATCCCTTTGGCTTTATGAATAGGATTTGCTGTCACACTGATGTATGGATGAGGTGTGAATTAACCCCTTTCTGCTCTGATCAAAGGAAGCTCGCGTAATTGAATTTTATTTGACAGCACAGTCGATTTTAGCAAATGAACCTATGCGAGGTAGAGATTTGCTTGTTAATACAGCTACGATGGAACAAGGAAGAGTACCTATTGCGGATGAATTCTTAACTGATTTTGAAATCGTTACAATTTAATAGGTTGGACTTTCAAATGTTTGGAATTTATAATCAGAAGGTTTAAACACGCATGGTCAATTTAACTGAGAATTTTTGCAGATTATATGAACAAAAAAACTACAAGGATGTTTTTAGTTAGTAATAAGGAATACAGAAGTTGTCAAGAAGGTCAGAAATGGCTCGTTTGATCTTTATTTTTTCGATACACTATCTGATCTGAAATAACCAGCCCATAAAATGCTTCCACAGGCTCATCATTTATGTACCTAAACAATACTAAAGCACGCACAACTAAAACAAATGATTTATACCACTTAGCCATTATTAGGCAAAATATTTTTAAACGTTTATTAACATGCAAAGGGATCATGACTTTGTCTACATAGAGTGACAAAATCTCGAATGCAGAAAATCTCGAAAAATAAAAAGTAAATTCAAAATTTTGTTCCTTCCTTCCTCCTAAAGGGATTTGTTCCGACCCTTATAATGTATTAGCTACACAGCGCGGGTGTTAAGGAAATTAGGGTGAGAAGAAAAGGAGAGATGCCGATGCACGTTGGTTTTGAATGTTTGTAGGTTATAATGTGTAGGAAAAATGGAGCGGGGAAGAGCATTCCACATTCGTGTTGTACGGCTGAGGAAAGATTTTTTGAACTTCACTGTACGTCCGAACACAGGCTTGAGGGTGAACTGATGAGCATTCCTTGCATGGCGGGTATTGCAGTTGAAATGTTCAAGGGGAGGAATGCAACTGGCTATTTCGTTTGAGCACTTATGGTGAAAATAGCGATAAAATAACGAAACGCAGGAGACATTACGACGCTGACTAAGAGAGTCAATCGATCTCGCGATGTCTCGGTCGCCAATGAGTTTTATCGCGCGTTTTTGGATCCTGTCAAGTAGCTCCAAATAAGTTAATGGTGCACCGGAACAGATATGAGCGTTTTACTCGAGTTTCGGGCGAATAAACGCCTTATAAATTGTAGCCAGATCAGAAGGGGTGAAATATTTCTTACAACGCTTAAGTAAGCCTAGACATTTCGCAGCGTTCTTGGCGACATCGAATATGTGCTCATTCCAACGAAGGTTGTCATTGACACACATACCGAGAATGGAAAGTCTTTCGGTTTCAACGATGCAAGTGCCATTCATGGATAATGGCTGTGTGTGTGGGTTTTGCTTTAATGACAGGAGACAGCATTGTGTTTTGGGAGCATTAAATTCCACTCTATTGGGTTTACCCCACTGAGTTATGCTGTTAAGATCGGAATTTAATGAGCTTAACATACGTTGCCGTTCCAGTTCCACACCCGAAGATGAGGGGCGTGACCCAAGAAACGAATATGAGAAGCTGAGGATACTGTCATCATCATTGAACGGTCCGAAAGGTAATTTCTAATCCATTGAAGAAGAGTATCATCGATTCCAAATGCACGCATTTTCGACAAGAGAGCTTGATACCAAACTCTGTCAAATGCCAAGAGAATAAAACTCATAATATCTTCTGTTAGACAGAAACTTTATTGTTCTTGGCAAAACAGCAGAACAATACCAAAATTCAACAACAAAAAAAACAAATACGTAGTTTATTATATATAATTATAACATATTACCAATTTCAAAATTAAACAAAAAATACGACGCTGCGAAATTTTACCCAAGGGAAATAACGCAAAAAAAAAAACAATGAAATGAGACCGAAAAAACTATATTAGCAGTGCAACAACAACGGAAATATGAGGTATTTTGGGTGTAACTTCATTATCTGAATCTTGGTGCTATTTCATTGGAAATAAGGCCCAAATTTCTGAAAATGAAATTAGACCCTAAAAGTATTTTGTGAGCGTTTTCTCACTAATTGCATTAACCTCAAAAGAGACTTTTTGCAACGCAAGTGAAATATTTTAATACTATGACCAACATAACACCTACCCCAACCTCGCACCAACTCCAAATCCAACAGTGACAATCAGAAGTGGGGTAGCAGGTGACATCATACCCCCCATACACATTGCACTGTTTATGGAATCTACTAGTAGTAGTTACATTCATGGCGACCGTGTCGTAGAGTTCTGAATTCACAAGTAGATCGATCCCATAATAGTGCAATGGGTGCGGCAACCCCCCAATTTGAGGTCACTGCTGGATTTGGAGTAGGTCCTTGGTAAGGGTAGATGCAATGTTGGGTATATTATTAAAATACATGAAAGCTGTAGAAAAATTGTAACCGTTGTCTCAAAAATTCATACAAATTGTAGAATATGGTCATTCGAGATTTTACGTTATAGATTTTTGTTTCTTTCTAAATTTAATGTTTAACCCATGCAAATCATTTACATGATCATTTAAATCATAAATCCTACTCTACTCTCTACATGCTACTTATAGGCTTATTCCTTTCATAATTCATCCTTTGATGCGGCTAAAGAACAAGAAACACTATGTTAGTTACAGGCTCCACCAAGGAAATTAATACTTATAGAAGTCAGCAAATCAGGCGCATCTATATGACCGGATATGAGCTGCTGTAAAAACCATGTTGCTATTGAGCCTTCGTTGACAAAGAGGTATCATTTAAAGGAGCGTGATACGTTGACTGTAGGGAGGACGGTCAAATTAATCATTTCATCATTCAGTTAAGACTGTGAATTTTTCTGATGCACATTTGGAAATATTTTTTACAATTTTTGTACACTAAAGGGCTTAACCCATACAATCCATTGAACGGGAACGGGAACGGGAGCAATATAGAATACATGTATTCTCTATTTTTTATTTATTTATTTATTTATTGTTTCATCAATTAGAGCTACAAACTCAATTAAACAACTTAAAAACTATTATAATTATGAACTTAAAAGTATTACTGTGATTTAAAATATTAATTATTGTGATAGAGAACAGACAGTAAAAGAATTTCTAGAATAGTTTCCAAAAACATCAATGCGATCAATAACTAAATTTAATTCGTTGGTGCAACGCTCAATCGGTTCATTACTGCCATAATTTGTTCTGTGAAACCGACCTCGAAGATGAAATTTCATACGCAAATTCCTTTCAGGAAAAAAAAGTTATTCCGCTCAAGTAAACGGGGGCTGGTGCCGTTTTCCCCAAGACATAATCTCCAAACTAAAATCCCCAAACCCAAAATCCCCAAACTGAAATATCCAGCAGCGAAATCTCCAAAGAGAGAATCTCCATGGCAAAAATCTACATGCTAAAATCTCCAAACAAATATGTTCAAGTAGTGAATCATGCGATTAAATCGCGCGATTTAATAGTATGATTCACTACTTGAACATATTTGTTTTGGACATATTACTTGATTTAGTTAAGGTTGCACGAAATGTTATTTAAGACTTTATTTTTGTCACAACACCATCTATAATTTTCTTTTTTGTTTTTTGAATGGAAATGATAGCCATATCCATATATAAATAGCTTTTTTCCTCCTTTATTGGATTTCAAAACAATAATCTCATCTATAATAACTATATTTATTAAACATAACAGACTCTTCCGGCTATGAATACACTTGACAGACATTCATAATTTGTTGTTCAGAAATATAATCGTTATCATGTCACAACGGTAAAAGAATGTCATGCACATGCCGCAAGAGAAACGGTGTTAGTAGACGTACCTGGACATTGGGGATTTGGAGATTTCGTGGAGATTTTGGCAAAAAAAAATTGTTTCTTTGGGGATTTTTTCCATGGAGATTTTCTCTTGGAGATATTGGCAAGTTGGATTATTTTTTTTTGGAGATTTTGTCCAATGGTGTTTTTTTTTGGGGATTTCGTACGACTCCCGTAATTAATTACATCTCTTATAAACAATATACTGAAATACTTGCGTCTATTTTCAAGAGTGAGTATATTAAAGAGAAGGCATCTAGTTAAGTAGGGTGGAGTTTCTATATTCCACCTAAGCTTTTTAAAAGCAAACCTAGTGAAACATTTAAGGTGCCTCATAACCAACCATCATCCATCCATCAACGTCGACGGATAAAGAAAGTTCACACATTCTAGAATTGAAGTTCACGTATTACAAATGCACATTGGTCGAAACATTGGCAAAAGATGGGGTAGTAAGCCCCAAAGACCAGGCTATTGTCGCTGGCCATCGCCCTTGCAACATACCTTCGAGTCAAATTGAGGAAATTGTCAATCCTATTCAATTGAGCCCCATTGTATAGGACCTTGTTGGGATAGTATTTTATATAGTTGGATTCAGGCGTTCGGAACAACCGGAGACAGGCCCTAAGACATTGTCTCTCCAAAACCCGAATCTTTTCCATATAACTAGGCGCTATATTAAACCACAATAGGCAACCATAAGCGATGATCGTCCTTATAAGAGCTTTGCAGCATATGACCTTCACTCTAGAGTCAAGTTGACTCCTATGAAACGGTCACCTTGTCAGAGAATAAGCCTTCTCGGCCCCAGCAACACAAGCAACGATATGTCTATTGAAATACAGATGCTGGTCAAGCCTAGCAAGATATATAACTAGGCTACTCACCGCCAATGGCTGCCCATTTTGTCCAATAACGGCCAATTTCTTCCAGTTTTTCTGGCATCCCAAGAGGTACCAGCCAATGCTGTTCTGTAGCGACATTGCCGCTCATCTGCTGATTAGCTTGAAATGGCTTAGAATTGTACGGATGTTTTTTATTTTAAATTCGGCTTAGAGTTAGATGAGAAATGGACAATTGTACTGTTCTGGCATCTTTGGTAGTTTGATCATTCATGGATATTTTAGCAATTATAGGTTAGGGGCAAACGGCATATTAAATGCAACCAATGAGTTTTCAGCTGATACGAGCTGGCTACGGGTTTCATGACACGGTTCCTTCCGTTAAGGACGTTAACGTCGAAGTATCCGTCGAAATAACGGATGCAACGGATTCTATGGGCTGGGCCGTTAAGTACCTACGTTAACGCCGACGGATACGTCGCATCAACGGATGCAATGGATGGGCTGGGCACTGGAAGCAAGTATTTCTACCGTCCATCATCTGCCGAATACCCCTGTATTGGATTATGCACAGTACAAGCTGTGTTAACACAAAGCTTTAAAAGAAAATCAGTTTTTTACACGGGAAGCTGCGTCAATTATTTTTGGGTGAAATAAAAATATGCACCTACCCATGCAGTTGTGATTTTATCAACCAATTATGTTGCAAACCTTAAGGCGCAAATTATGAAGAACTATATAGCCAACAAATAGTTGTCTGTACAGTCACGAAGGGAGTTAATTTTTTTTTATTTCTAAAGTTTCTACCAGTGTGGAACATTAGCACAATATCAACTTTAAAAAACAGTCCTTATTTGCTTTTCATAAGTACATATTTCAAACCCACATCATACAAAGAAACAAATATAAACAAAGCCAACATAAAATAATTTGAAAACGCAACAAAAATCATTGAAACAAATTAGATCTCCTGCAAAGAAATCGTGAAAAGAAATAAAAATATTAAGCAAAGAAAATATTGCAGAAAAAACAAACAAAAAATAATAAATAAAAGGAAAGAAATCATTATCCCTGAATTAATTTCACCCACTAACCCCATTTCATCCCGAGGGAGCGTTGCTGCTGCAGAAATAAAACAAAATATCACACATACGCGTATAAGAGAAATCTTGTAAACATAGGTGCGAGTATGGGCTGACACAGACAACCCAGGATACAGTGGTGTTTTCGAGCCAAGCGATGAATGAAATAAATAATGAAAGCAGCACAAAAAGCCTGGCAAAAAGGATACACTCATAGTGTTACTTCATAAGAGAAAACAAAACCTATACAATTCCTGGATATGCGCTACTGCTCTACATTACATTTGCGCGACGTATATGACCATATTCCATTCATTCATCCCCAGGACTTGATTATCAGCCTGCTGTGTCTGTGTGTGTGTACGTGTATATATAAATGCTCCTGCACCTTGTAACTGTGAGTAGGACCAACTCTCCAGGGTGGTGGCTGGCGCTAGATGCTCACACACTCTCAAACCGCGAACCCCAGCATTGTGCCAGTAATAACGAAGAGCGATATTGTAAGGCAGAGGGACGCATACACATACACACACACAACTCCAAGGACCTACACATGCGTATTTGGGTATTCAAATATTCGCTCTGTACCATCAGTTAGATAACGAGGCACAAGGATCTCGTTCTTTATCCTCTTTGGCACATAGATTCCTGAAGATTGTTTTTTTATATGTCTCAGATGGAATGGAATAGATGCTGAAACTCTGAAAATGTCCACCGGACGAGCTGGAGGATGATTTTTGTACTCTTCGGGGTGAAAAAAGCAAGTAAACTGTCCGATGGTCATACCCATCTAGCTTAACAAAATATATTTATATATTTCAGATAACAAATATTTATCAGTGAGGAGAGGGCGATCGAGTGTCCTTGTGCAATGCATTCTCGTTTGCTTAACTTAGGCCCACCACCACCGCCTGCATCATCTTGGACTAGCAGCAGCACAGTTAGTTTCTGTCGCTCATTATGATCGACAATGGAGGTTATTATTGATTGCAGTTAGGCAGAGGCGTTTTATCCTTGTTTTCACTTTACCATGGGATAGATGGGAGCTGATATGGACTACGTAATGGATGGCGTTTCTCTTTGGAGTGGTGGTGGTTCAGTGCCAGCATCCACCACATTGTTGACATTCCGACAATATACAAGTGGCAAAGTAAGGGTTGATTCTCTCTCTCGGACAGAGTTTTATGGGAGTATTTTCTTATCAGCCATGGAATTTCTTAATTGGTAATTTGAGGATAGAAACAAGAACGATTAAGAGCAAATACTTACAAAATTAATTATAATTTATTTGGGGCTGGCGCAACGGGTGTGAGATAAGCCAAGAATAGTGCATGCTGTGGAAGTACTACCGTGAAAGTTTGCTCAAAACGGAGAGATTTTAAATGGCCTATTAGCTCGAAAAGCATCTAAATGATAATATAGGCAATCATGATTGTTTTTTGTTGACAGAAGTTTCATAGAATTTATCTGACTTTTAAAGAAAACTGACAAAGCACATGTGCACCCAAGTTGTGGGACTATTTCGATCAAGGGAAATTTGCAGAGAGTGGGGAAAGAAGCAAGCATCACGGGTTGAGGTGTTTTGCAAACGCGTGGTGGCCCACAGGCATTTCCCGAAAGTGATAGCGAAAGTGACACTAGTTTCCACTGTCTGTAGCCAAAAGAGTGGTGCCATCAAAAAGTTTGTCTATAGGAGACCCAGTCCTTAATGGAAGCCCTTACAAGTGATACTGGCAAACCCAGCACAGGTTCAGCTACTGAAAGACAACCTCCGAGCATTGCCGAGCAAGTTCGTCGAAAATCCCATTTCCCGTGGTTGCAGTAGGACCCGGAACTCAGACAAGAATCCGTGTGTTTTCTGACCTGGTTAGGGTTCTTCACTATCGCAAATTGAAACAAAACTGCTGCTTAAGATCAACTGCCGGCTCTGGATAACTAACTGATTTGAACTTGCAATTGAATCACCGATTAGAAGAAGGGAATAAACCACAAAATTTTCGAAATTGCCATTTTCATCTGGAGAAGTAGAAGCATCCGTTAGGTCTAAGAAAGCAGCAAAAACTATTTTCGGTGTAGAATTATAGATGATTTTAAGTAGCAGTAGTTTTAAGGACAGAAATCCGACCCATTATGAACCGTTACCGATAGAAACCAATATTGTTTATCATGCGAATCGAAACACACTTTATTTCGTCTATAGGCCGAACATTTGAGAACAGTGAAATAAGGAGGTTAATCCAGTTTTTTTGCGTTTTCCCAAAAATTATATCAGGTTGAAATATGCCCTTCTTCTAACTGACGATTTAATTTAAAAGTCTAATTTCATCCCCACAACTCGCAATAAATAAAAAACTAGGGGTCGCCCTATGGTCGAAATTCGACCAATTTATTGTATAAGTTGAAAAAAAAACAAAGTCGACTGTTATACATATTAATCGGAAAATACAATTTTTCAACATTGCATTCTCTGATTTCACATTATATAAAATTTTTCCTTCAAGCATGTCCAAGTAACTTCAAGTATGTTCAAGCATTATCAAGTAACTTCAAGTATTCAAGCATTTTCAAGTAACTTCAAGCATTTTCAAGTAACTTAAAGTAACTTCAGACATTTTCAGGTAGCTTCAAGTTACTTCAAGCATTTTCAAGTAACTTCAAGTATTTTCAAGCATTTTTAAGTAACTTCAAGTAACTTCAAGCATTTTCAAGTACCTTCAAGCATTTTCAAGTAACTTCAAGCATGTCCAAGTAACTTTAACTATGTTCAAGCATTATCAAATGCAGAACATGCACAGCAATGTTGTTGTTGGTAACTTCAAGTAACTTCAAGTATTTTCAAGCATTTTCAAGTAACTTCATCACATGATATAAAATTTTTCCGTTCCGATTGTCAGATTATTGCCTCACACAGCAATGTTGTTGTTGTTGTAATTTCATCCAATTCGATTCATTTTACCTGCTGTAATTCATAATAATATTCTATGTGATATCTATGTGACGTATAATAGCAAAAAAGGGGGGAAACACGTTATAGGCAACTCCGTATTAATATATAGATTATCTTATGTAGAGAAAAAAGCCTTTCAACTTTTGTTATTTTCGGAAGTTGGCAAAACGACAAGCTGAAGACTACCGGCAGATTCCCAAAATTGAAAATTTATTACTCAACTACGACTGAAGAAAACTGTGTCGGCAAGTTGGAAAAAAAACGTTGAAAGTCAACTTCGAGTGAAGAAAATGGCCCTTGAAGCACTATCGTAGAAGTGGTTAATGGATAGCGAAAGGCTATTAGGATAACGTGGATCTCTGTTTGGAAGAACGACACATATTACCCAAACAAGAAATGAAGCCTCCCGTTGTCATACCTTATGAAAGCACGATTAACCCCTGACGGGTTTTGGAACCGTCTGTGAAATGCGATCTGGCTCAGATCCTGGCCGGAGACATTCTTGAGCTTGAGTAAAGTCGACGTGGAAATTTCGACGCAGCCTGAGT
Organism: Portevinia maculata; assembly: GCA_949715645.1. Taxonomy (NCBI): domain Eukaryota; kingdom Metazoa; phylum Arthropoda; class Insecta; order Diptera; family Syrphidae; genus Portevinia; species Portevinia maculata. Next base: position 2,982,854 of record OX454528.1, on the reverse strand, counting down.
TACGGAGACATTACATCAAGGGTCATAAACATAGGGTTATACCAGAAGAAATTCTTAATTTTACACTGAGTTTCATATATTTCGAGTTGTAGTACATTTATTAGACTATACAAGTTCATATACCTGAGTTCGAGAATAAGAATTTGGCATGAAATGAAGTTGGCGTAAGTGAAAATGTACTGTACTTTAATTATGTCTATTAATAAACAATGAAATCAGTGATACCTAAAATTATTAATCAATCCAACCTCACATACCTCCCCAGTCAAAAACTTACATAAACACCAGCAATCAGAATTTATAAGCAGCACCGTTCTGCGACCGGCAATAGCATCGAAACCCAAAGATCTTTCGCCAAGTAGGTATACTGATTATTTCGGTTTCTTTATTTTCCTTGCTTCCTTCCTCCATCATAATTTATTCATAGCTTTATTTTTTCGGATAGGTTATTTTTATCACTTGAAATTAACCCACTTCCCATGGGACCATCACTATTCCCAAACCACAACACACATCATTCGTTCAATGTGTTAGGGGATGTGACTCAATTTAATATTCCGAAGGATAAAAATGTTTCATAAGAAAACAAAATGAAGAAAAACATATCACCAAAATTCTATGCAAGCAGAAAATACTTTTCTATTGCTTTTTTTCTTCGTCCGCAAATCACAGCGAGCAGACATTTAGCTGAATCCGCCACTTCTAACTGACACATTTTCGATGTTGCGTTCTTTTCCAGTAACATTAAGTGAGCAATAAAAAAAAAATAAGAAAAATTGTCATTCAAGAAAACGATTTGAAGAAGAAATTACTTGACAAAATGAATAAAAATAAAAATCATAAATTTAAAAGTTCTATGTATTTGCATATCTCCATTTAAGCTTAAAGTATCTTTGCTACGAGAACAAATTAAAAGAAGTTGACAAAACATCTTGACAACAGTTCCAACTGACCGCTTTGAATTATTAAGTTAACTGGATTTTCTCCTTTCATGGCGACTTTCCCGATTCGTTATATATTTTCCAGTGCTGCCGACAGCTTATCAAAGCGAACAAAAGGGCAAAAAGAGGTAAAAAAAAATGGAGTAAGAAATTTACATATTCAAACAAGTGATGCACAAAATACGCTGGATAATGGATAAAGTAATTAGGACTGTTACATAAACGAACTTAGGGCCATATGGGATTAGACAAAAGGAATGTAAATGGCGCTCAGGACATTGCATGTTTCTGTTCCTTTTTAATTGAAAGCGAAGAACAATGAAGGCTGGGAACTAAAACGAAATGGCCCAAATGAAACGAAAATAAATCGAAGGATTAAAGTGGCGAGCATGAAGCACCAAATGATAGGTTTTTTTTTTATAAGATATTAATGACGGTATAAGTGGGACAAGCATTCCATTTTGCAATGAAAGCGAGGATTTGGATAACAGATTTGGTATTTAAGTCGCTGCATTTTATTCACAGACAAAACGTATTATCATACGGATACATGGTAGCGGAGGATGGTTTGTTCAAAGTGAACTAACTTTTGAAGGGATTTTATTACCAACACACGCTAACGGGGGAATAATTGGATACAACAAAGGTATATGAAAGTCGTTACAAAAGATATTGGGTTTGATTTTGTTAATTATTATTACTCTTTTTTAAGACAGGATTGGAAAACATTCAATTGGTGGGGGAGGATAGTGTACCTTGGACTAAGTGTACCTCGGACCAATAGCTACAACTTGTGCAATTAACTTTTCAAAATGAGTACTCCCGCCAAATCTCCCATTGTCATGTTGTTTCATGTCAGTAGTAATCCACAAGAGCTGTTTTCCTCTACTAAAAGAATTTTTAGGAATTCTGATAAGTGTGAAGGTGAAGCTGAAGGTGGATGAACAGGTGGATGAACAGTTGGATGAACATTTACCTTACATTTGATATTTTTTGTATCTTTGTAAAGTCGGTGAGCTACGTTTATTACAAACTACAACCACTTTAATAATAAATTAAATAAAAAAAATGTCTGTGTACCATGGAACGGTCCAAGGTACAAGAAATGAAACGCCAGTGTTTGAAAAGCCATTGAGCAGAAAGTGTAAAATGAATCATCAGAAAGCGATGTCATTAAGGTGTCATTCAATCCCCGAACACCATAACCACGAAAAGTTAACCAAATAAAAAAATTCCTGGAACGAAAGATGACAGCGGCGAAGGGAAAAAGAGAATATCACCATTGACGAAATATTAAAGCTGGCCAGAGCTTTGTTTTATAATATGCGCGCACTAAAGGGATTTGTTGGGACCCTTGTAATGTAATAGCTACACAGCGCGGGTGTTAAGGAGTTGCGTTAGAGTTTCATTAGAGTGAAAAGAAAAGGAGAGATGCCGATGCACGTTGGTTTTGAATGTTTGTAGGTTATAATGTAAAGGAAAAAGAAGCTGAGGAAAGGTTCTTTGAACTTCACTGTACGTCCGAACACAGGCTTGAAAGAGAGCCAGAGCTAAACATTAACAGCCGAATCAATTCAAATTACTTAGATTGCCTCAAATTAACTACAGTGTGGACTTAATTCATGCTCATTAATTTAAAATCATGTCCACGTCTTAGATAATTGTCGTTAAGTAGTAAACGGTATGGAAATCGGGAATCGTTAAGTTATAAATTGTATGGAGATACCACATCCAACATCCCATTTGGTTCAAAGATTTGCTGTCAGTTGTCAAAAATGCTGTCAGTTATATTTTAACATAATTACTCGTTAATTCACCTACTTCGGTGAATTAAATGATTGCATCTTTATCGACGTCAATTAACTTCAAAAAAAGTTTGTTTTTAAGATTTCTCATTTCATTCATCGATTAATTATAATTCACCCTTAAATTAATAAATTAATTTAATTTGGCTGTAAGAACATTCAATGCATTTTCTTTATTGCAACCTGTTTAAGTGTTTTCTAGATTATTATTCATTTTTGACTAAGAATGCATATTTATTGTAAGCTGTCCAAGGTACACACTGGCTTGGTTCATGGTACACTTAGTATGTGTACCTCAGACCATCTGAAATGTGTTTTTGCTATAAAAAATATTCAAAGTGTTGATTCGGAGCATTTTTAAGCTGATAAAACAATCAAACAAAAAGAAAAAATACTTGGTATAAAATAATTGGTCCAAGGTAGAAAGCAATTGAAGAAAACTGGGACTAAGCTTACTATTCGGCGATGGATAGGACATTTTGTCTGTAAGAAGAAACTTTAGGGATAAGATAGTTTGATTTATCGGTTGAAGAGTCCCCTCCATGTATTAACTTAAACTGATTTGGATTGCCTTAGAGAAGAATCAATGGACACATACGATCTTGGCATTCGACCTTTTGTGGACCTCTGTCTATTTTATAGAAATAAATGTTCTGAAAAATTAAGTGAAATATTTCCTAGATTGTATCACTTGTTCGTTCAGAAGCGAATGCTTCACATCTGGCTTTGCACCTGTTGTCAACTGTAAGGACATATGTACGCCAAAATATTTTATATAGAACGAGCAACTTTTTCAGAAGAACACAGTTTACGACATTTTAAGGGTAGCATCACTTCATAGTTGCCATTATTTTAAAAAATAAATTTCTCTAGCCATTTTTTAAGTTTTCGCTTGCCAAATTTAAGTGCTCGAAGTAACAAGATACGAACCAACGACCATACCACGTCGAGTTAATCGGTTCTCGTCAGATCACCGCAATTAAACGACGTTGGGCGCGGTTAGTACGTAGATGGGGGACCGTTTGAGAACAACCGCGTGTCGTTGGCCAGTCCCATCTACATAATTGAGGTAGATAATACATACGTGGTATCACAATGGACCTAAATTGGTCTAAGTGTGTCGGCTTTTGCCGACAGCCACATAAACCTAACCTAACAAGATACGTTCCTTCGCGCGTTTGAATAATTATAGTATCAATTGAGGTTAATAAAACGAAGTGCGAGAAAAGAGGATTCATATTTAACTATACTACTGACTCTGCAGAAAACGAAGAGCTCACTTTATGTGGCACTCATATGCGACAAAACTAGAGATTTATTTTTATTGCAGTAAGTTCATCTATAACATTCAACCCGACATGCAGATAAAATCAGAATAAAAAAGAACTTACAGCAGTTATGTAAAAACGATAAATAAAGAACAAAACTGATTTGTATTTTTGTAACGTAGTAATTAAAATAAAATATTTCTACGCGCTAGGTGATAATAAAACTAGCGAAAGTATCTTGTACGAATCCCTTAGCTGTCAGTGCAAGTCTCTTATTTCCAGCAAAAAAAAAACGGCTTTCTAAAAGGCACACCCACTACCACAAAACTCGTTGAATTCATGTCTTCTGACCTCTCAGATTTAAAAACTGGCAAAGAAGTCGAAGTTATTGCAACTGATTTCAGCAAAGCTTTGATATGATATCTCACTAATTAATCCTTTTTTAACTGTCTGCCCTGGGTGTTGGCCCTTATTATCAAAATGAGTATTTTCTTAATAGGAAAACAATTTTAACAGTGTTCGCTTCATGTCCTCCCTAACAGTCCCTCTCATGGCCACCTCTGGTGTTCCGCACGGAAGCCATCTAGGTCCCCTTCTTTTTATCCTAACTATTAACGATCTTGATAAGGTGATTAAAGACCCCGCTCTCTCCCTCTACGCCGACGATACCAAATTTTATAAACCCATCGCTTCACCAGAAAATTCCCGCCTCAATCAACAAGATCTACATAGATACTTTTTTCACCTGGTACCGTAAAAACTGTTTAGAGCTCAATATCGCTAAATGGCATTCCATAACCTTATCCCGTAAATGCAATAAGTCTCCTCCTCGAACATACCTTCTGAAGGGTCAACATATTAAAATCCCCTCAACCGAAGCAATACACAAATTTGAACATTAGAACTTATTTTCAATGGATTCCAGGAGAGAAATATTGCTTGTTTTACAACTGCTACATCAATGGTTTCCTTACGGTAATTGGATGTTAAATTGAAATCCATACTAATATTATAAATGCGAAAGTAACTCTGTCTGTCTGTCTGTCTCGCTTTAACGCCAAAACTACCGAACCGATTTAAATGAAATTTGATACACAGATAGTCTAGAGCCTGAGAATGGACATAGGCTACTTTTTACCGCGGGAAAATGCTTCATCCGCTGTCCAGAAGCGGAGATCTAAGCTGATATCTAAGAAAAGTTGTAACACTCGAATGCTTTCTAGCTCCTAGCTTTGGAATGACTCATCCAAATGAAATAGGATATTTTTTTTTAATATAAAGTTCAATTATGTGCAAAGATTTTAAGATATAAATCATCTTTGTAGGTTATCCTGAAGTTGAATAATAAGCATTAAACTGTAAATTTTATACAATTCAAAAAAGTAAAATGTTCGATTGGAGCTAGATCGTTGGATTTTCCCAGCGTTCAGTGGAGGAAAATTTGTGTGTGTGTTCGGCACAAACCTGTTTCTCTACCTGTACCTTTTGTGCAATGTGCTTTTTCTTTCTTTTTTTATGCACCTTTTGCAGTTTCTGTTGTTTTTTTATGGCGCATGGCCATGGGAGTGAGAAAGATAGGGTATGAAATGTAAATGAGATTGAGAGGGAATTATACTCAGAGTATATCCATATAATGAGTAGGGACAATCTCGACGTTTTCTTTATCAGTTCTTATCAGCAAGTATTTTGTCTTAAATTTGAGAAGTGGCAGACTGGCGAAGCAAAGCGAGCACGGGACAGCTAGTTGTTTATAATTATTTTGATCCCCCCTCAACTCGTCATTGTGAAAAAAAATCACAAACTGTTTTTCCAATATACTGGCAACTATGCACACTCATCTAAAGCATCTCGAGCACTTTTTTAACGTTAAAGATTCACCTTTCCGGAGAAGTGAAAAAAATGCATAAATTTTCAATTTCATCAACATCTGCTTTAACTATGCCATGTGGAGGTTTGGGTGGGTTTGGGCCTCAGTGATATTGTTATTCATTAATGTTTAATGATAAATGACATACCAAAATAACGTATACATTTTTTTTGATAATAGATACATCCGAGGAATAATTGCAATACCTACTAAAAAAAAACTTGTTTTTATAAACTAAGCTTCAAACAAATATCTAAATCATAACATTTAACAGAAACATTCTCATTTCTCATTTCAGAATTGCATAAAACGTATCAACAGACTGAATGAAAGCAATTTACTGATAAACGTAAACTGATAACAAGTATAAAAAAATGGCGTTAATTATTCTAAGAGATTTCACTGATCCCTAGGATAAGCTTCACTATATCCAGTCAATTATGCATACATTTGAGCAAATAATCAATTCTTGACTAACGGATATAACTACAAAAGACAAAAACGAAAAAATCAGCTTCTGGATAGGTACACGCTTAAACAAATCAAATATTCATGATGCCTTGGTGAAACGCACATTTAAAGCTCGCCTGTACAAACGGAGTACATAAAAGTCAATCAGAACTATATCGGCACTCATACACAAATTTCGGTAGTTCATGTCATAACTAACACTTCAGAAGATACTCATGAAAATATGGTGTTGCCCGACGATGACGATGCACTATTAAAATGTTCAAATACCAGCAACGGCAACCGGAGTAAGTCTAGTTACAGCACCCCAGAAACAACAATAACCACTTCCAACTCAGTAAAATACTTCACAACTGCACCAGCCACTAGCAGCAGGAGCAATATTAACGACATCAATGACAACAACTTTAAACAAAACATCAAAAACAACAACTACAGTGACTACACAAAACGAAGAAAACCCTATCCAGTTGTACTATTCAAAAGTTGGACCAGCGGTCGAAGTAGGAGCAGTAGCAAACGTTGTAGAAGTAGAAGGAGCAGCAACACTAGCCATAGTTGTATTAGCGAAAACAACAAAAACAGCAACAATAAGCATTTACACCATACCACAGCATTTAGTATTAGCAATAATAATTACAATCGCATTTGTAATGTAAAACATAGTGTAATAGTAAACAATCGACAACAACAAAATCCAAATAGAAGCAGCAGTAACAGTGAGGGCGACAATTCAACATACAACGACAGAGATAGCGATAGTAATAAATACTATATTCAAAACGCTGATTATCGTGAAGTAGTGGGACATAGTTTAACAGCTGATAATTGGGCAAGTTGTTGTTCAAACGAAAGACTGCACGAACGTAAACGTCGAACGCGACGACGACGAAAACTCGCACAAAGTTCACCTACAGTATCACAATCCACAACAACATCATCTTCATCTAGAATAGCAACAATAGCATCATCACACTCATCAGCATCAGCGGTATGTGTATCATCGCCTCGGAAATCATCTTCTTTTTGGAGCAGATGCCTAATACCGGCATCCGTATTAGCGATACAAGTTGTTGCCTTAGCTGCCACAACAACACTGCCGCCACTGGTACGGATACAGCGAGGGATTTACGGACTTAATAAATACTCATGGATATTTTTATTAATTTACTTAAATTTGTCTGCTAAATGTGAGTATATATTCTTTTGCCTTTATTTTTCTTAAACTAAGTTTGTATGACCAAAATCGCGTTATTTAATTTATTTATGATAGAAGAACTGATCGGTGTAAGGAATTCTATTTAGTAGAGTAGTGGGAGGTGTCAGCTTTGGAGTAAAATTTGCGCTTTAAAAATACCTCGAGAACTTTTAAGAATTTGAAAAAACCAAAAAAGAAGATCGATACAGATCGACCAAAGCACCTTTGTATGCAGAAAAAGAATGCATACTTTGAAATTGATGGTCAGAGGAATTATCTGAAAGCATCTCGGACGCTTGTTTAGGGTTTAAGGTTTGCCTTTCCTGAGCGAAAAAAAATGCAACAATCTCAAAGCTATAATAACGCACCCAACAATTGGGTGCAACAAAAAAAATATTAGTATGGCCGAATTAGTAAGAATGACTTTGCTCCTCATGATCCAGGTCAAAGCTATGAAACATAATATACCAACCCTCCCATTCGCATGCAACGTGAAAAAGACTGCAGATCGCGCTAGCGTTGCTGACTGAGTATTGTACTACTCCCTACACATTCGTACTACAGTATTCCTCCATTCACATTTGTACTTCTATTTCGGCAACATTAATACGACGAATTTGAAACGTCGTTGGCTTTTCGACATTTTCGTCTGTAAAATTCATTCAGAACTCTGTTTTGTTGGTGGTCTAATAAGGTAGTCTTGATATTTACTTGAATTCCTAATTGCAATAATTCCCCACGTTTCGTTACAATAAAATGAACAAGCTTTTTATAGCCTGGTGCCTACCTGAATTATTAGTTTTCCTCAAACTACTAATTCAGGCAGGAACCAGGGAAATGAAAAAAAAAAAGAAACTTAATAAAGTTTACTACTGATTGTTTATTGTCTTATAAAGTTTCACATAATGAAAATATATGCTACGAGTAATATGAATGTTTGAATTATTGTAATAACAATTATTCAAACTTAACCGGGCTTCAGACATTTTATTGAATCAGGATTCCGTAAAGGAAAAAAAGAAGAGTTCCTGCCGCCCATGTGTCTTGTGTTGCTGTTGCTGGAAGTGTCATTCTAAAAATGAGTTTGCTGCTTTTCCTGCCAATTAAGTGCAAAAATTACCTGAATTTCGTGCTGCAAAAGCCGATGATTTTGTGTTTGTAATTCTGATGGAAAAGCCATGTCTAACACAGCCATGTCTAACACAGTCACATGTTCAAAAACAGGCAAACATCGTGATCAAAGCTGAAGGATTTTTGGTTTCCTTGAAGAAGTTGACAAGAAGGCATTCTCTTCGTACTGAAACATCAAACTTACAAACAACAAGCATATTTTTATAGAAATGCTTTCATCACTTAAACAGCGACCGAAAATAGACACAGCAACTGCTGACTCGACTAGGAAAAACAATTTGGCTGATATATACAAAATCTCATTTGAAGGCTTAAAATGTCTGTACTACCGATTTGTTCAAAACACTTCTGTTTTTTAGCTACTGTACTACCTTTAAACATTTCTGAGATGCTGAGATCGCCAGCCGGTAAACACCACACAGTAGAGTAAGTTCGGGTAATGTGGAATACCCTTATTGTTTTAAGCAATATCGTTCAAACTAAAGTTTATTTTGAAAAGGTAAAAAGGTTTAATCGTTCTTTAACACGTAAGAAACACCATATACTTACCCTTGTGCTTTATTTTCCTCAAATGTACTAAATTTTTGCAAAAGTTTCAGAATAGTGCAAAACTGACCTTTTTCAAAAGTGGTGGGTAATGTGGGCCTATAGAGCGTGTAATGTGGAGTAGTGCTCCACATTACCAGAAATAGACTTATAACAGCAGAAATAATTGTTATTTGTTAAGATTTTTCCTTTTTATTAATGAATTACTAACTTATAATTTTTTCCGTCATTTAAATTAGTTTTAAATTAGTATAAAAAATAACTTAATCAATTTACCTTTTATTTCCGAAGTCAATTTAAATGAAAAATAATGAAAACGTTTAACGCTTTACGAACTTCAATTTACAAATGTATTAAAATATTAAAATAAACAATAAACATACAAAATTCAGTCTTTTTTAACAAACTTTATATAAATTCACTATAAATCAAGAAACAAACAAAATATAATATACCTATATGAATAAATATGCTATCAATTTTTGCTTGTGTTGTCACATGAACTGCAAATAAAAATAGCACTTCTTTTCGGGATGCATTTTTCGTGACCCCAAACAATATCGCATTGGAGACACTGAACCCATTTGTCCTCAGTCAAGTCAACACCTCAAGATAAATCGCAGAAGTTACATTTAGTATCTCTGGAAGGCGGAAATTCACCAATATCATCTTCAGAATCAGCAAATAAAATTTTATAACGAGCAAGGCTAGCAAGGCTATCATCGGATGATGAAGGTTGACGGCGTCTAGAAGTATGTAGATGGTTTATTTGGCAGAATCTTAGTTTTGACTGACTTTTTCTCTTTAATCTTTACAGATTTTTCATTGTAGGCTGACTCTTTAATTATTATTGGGTTCTTCTTACTGGTTTTAATTTTACCAGACTTTCGAATTTTATTAATGCTTTTTTGTAACTGATTCTTATAAGGTGATACAGTCAAAATGCGGCTTCAGTTTTTCTTCCCCTATTTGTGGTGGCCACCCTTTTCAATTTCGGAGGAGGAGAAATTTCCCAAGGAGTAAAATGCTTCAGTTTGGCTCAAAATCGGAGTGGATGTTCTTTGGCTACTTACTTCTGCCACAATATTCCGCATTTCACTAACATTTGTTTCACTATCCAATTTAGTTTCCAAGCTCGAATGCTACATTGTTTATATAAAATTCATGCGAAACAGTAAAACTCACCTTATATATATATAAAACACAAAATATCAAACGCAAAATGGAAACACTTATATCAGTTTAGCCTTTAGTTTTAAAAATATAAACTTTTTAATCGGAGCAAAACTTAACATCGACCTCACACCAAAACAAGAATCATCGAACTGCGCAAAATCTATAGCTCGTGAACACGTGGCAATGAAAGATTTCGCTCTCTGATAACGGGAACTAACATATAGTAATAACAAAAGATCTCTTACTCTCAGATAAATGAGAAATGTAGGTGTCTACATTACCCTCCTACTCCACATTACCCGAACTTACTCTAACGATGGTGGGAGGGTTATGATCCGTTTTATCCTGATCATAGTCTCACCGCCATTTAAGGAAGAAGAAGAATGCTGAGATCGCCACGGTGCCACAGGCAGTAGTACACCATTGGTTAAAATTGTTCAATTTAATTTGTTTCAAACAAAAATAGGTTTTGCCACAATAAAACGATTCATTGTTTGATATTTACCAAGTTTTCGTACACAGTCCTTTTATTTACTTTTATTTTTTTCATTTATTTACTTTTTATTACTTTCCAAAACTTCTGGGATATTCTTACTATACTCTGTATGGAATTAATAGTCAGTACAGTGAAGATACGGCGATTACTTCTCCCTCCGGCTATAATCCTTTATATAAACTTGTTGCTCTTTAATCTCTCTCAGGGTTACCATAGCATCCAATATTGACCGTCACAAAGAGACCACCAAATGGTGGCATACTTAGAAAACGTAGCAACCGTATTTCTCTCTCCCCATAAGCGCTGTACTGACTATTATTTCCGGATAGAGTATAAATTCTGGAAATTTTATTTTGTTATTATGCAAAACTCCTCTCCGCCAAGGAATTTATCCAACCTTTTCCTTTAGGATTTTAGCTGATTTTGTTTTCATATGACACTGACGTTGTCGAGCAGTACTCTATTGTGACTGGGATAGGAGAAAATTATTTGCTCTGTCAGAGACAAGAGAGTTTGTAAGTATTCAGGTTGTAAAAACTGAAACCGAAGGTGGATTGGTGACCAATTGAAATTTGTTAGTTATTAGTCCCTGGTTTTTAAAACCCTATTATTCTGTTTGCATTTGTTAAAAAATCTAAATCTACAAATATCTGCCGGCTATTTTGATTTGTTTTTCCCACCAACAGCTGTGTTGTGTCAATCAGTTTGGGCGCTTATTGTAGTAGATTTCTTCTTTTTGGGTGCTTTATCCGACACAAGCCCTCTATAACTAATATGAATGGTAAAATGCTTTATGAATAAAAGCTGCATAAACACTCCGAAACTGCTATATACTCGTACATCCGGTTAGAGGTGAAAACAAAAATAAATAGTATGCATTAAATGCCCATACCGTGCCTAAAACCTAGCATCTCCAACTATTTGCTTGCGCAAGTGAAAGGGCTTCATGACAATTGATACTCTTAGGTATTTTGTCAGACGTTCGCAATCTAAAAAAAAACTTTACGATGTTACTCGACCCCGGCGGGATTTGAACATGAGACCTTTAGATTAGTAGTGGAACACATTAACCTCTGCGCCCACGGTTAGAGGTGTTTTGCGAATTCCAAGTCCATGAAGCGAAAACTCGTAGCATAAAATCAATAAAGGTGCACTGAAAGATTTGCTCAAGAACAGTCTGCAAATAAGTTTCTGCGAATTATAAGCGAATAAAATTCAATCAAATAAAATGCTCTTTAAAGGTTTCGCCTAACATAGCGAGTTTTAACGTCACGTTTCATCGTTGCGTTGTATTACACTGCAATACGTAACACCGGTCAATACCTGGCGTCAGTGATAAAGTGATCCGAAACAAGGAACCCTGCCGATGTTTATTGAGGCCGGCGAACCTCACAGGCGGATCAGTAGGGATACAGTAAAGTGGGGTGTTATGATCCCCTTGATCCTGATCATAACTTCGCCGTAAAGGAAGAAAGAAGACATCGCATCGGTCAAACAGAACGCGTTTTCAATGCCGCGTTGAATTCACCGTAGAAAATTACAGACTATTTTCCAATAAATTGTTTTGTGCTATAATAAAAAATAAATTTACTATTAATTTTGCTTATTCGGGATCGTAGCACGGCAAAAAATAATAAAAAAAATTCGTCATCTGCGCTGGTTGACATTTTGTGAGAATGAAAATAGAGATTGCGCTATACTTATACAAAGTGCTCACCGCTCCCCGTGTGACGTCTTCCAAGCCGGCGGTTAGAACGCCGCTTCGAAATAGCTTCACAGCAGCATTGAAAATACATTTCGTGAGGCGAAGCCTTAAGTTAGGTAGACGTTGCCAGTTTATAAAATAACTAGCTGACCATCTGCCACTTTACAAATTTAAAACAAAATACATGCTGATAAGAACTGATAAAGAAAACGTCGCGAGTTTCCTTCTCATTATATAGATATACTCTCAGTGTGACTCCCTCTCAATCTCAATTAGATTTTTCATACCCAATCTCTCTCAATCCCATGCGCCACAAGAAAAACAACACAAATTACAAAAGGTGCATAAAAAAAGAAAGAACCAGCACACAGCACAAAAGGTACACAGAGAGAGAAACAGATTTATGCCGCACACACACACAAATTTTCTTCCACTCAACGCTGGGAAAATCCAACGATCTAGCTTCAACCGAACATTTTACTTTTTTTAATTGTATTGTATTGTATAAAATTTATAGTTTAATGCTTATTGTTCAACTTCAGGATAACCTACAAAGATGATTTATATCTTAAAATCTTTGTACATAGTTGAACTTTAAATTAAGCTTAGATCTCTGCTTCCGGACAACGGATGAAGCATTGCCGGCTTCTAATGGTAAAATAATTTTTCAAATCGGTCCAGTAGTTTCGGAGCCTATTCAAAACAAACAACCAAATCTTTCCTCTTTATAATATTAGTATAGATAATCACTGCAAAAAATCAGGCGCTTACGCGTAGAAGTAGACAATTTAAAACCAATAAACAAATAACACTGCATAGGTGCAAGTCGTTCAAAACAAATCCTGTGCTGTACCATAAAATTGAACTTAACAACCTATGAAATGTATTTTTAAGCCCAAACTTCAGTTAGTTATATCTGTCAAACCAATTTTCAGATTACACACTGTCAGTGTCAGTTTATTTCAGTCTTTGCAATTTCATCGTGATGAGTGATGACATTCCCCTAACCGAATTCTAGAAATTTAGTTCCAAAACGATGGTGCTCTGTGCTGCAAACTTATAGAGCACTTTCACCATATTACACCCGACATAATCGACCATCTGAGAGCGCTTTATTGTTGAGGGTTTTTTTTTTTCTTGCAATTTGCAGTGGCACTGAGTCGCATAAGAAGAGTGCGAACTGAGAAGAAAATCGCATCCATTCAGGAGAGCGTTGAAGAAGATCCAAGTCCAAATTGATCGATTCGACGTCGTTCACGTCGTTGGTTTTTGTCCCTACACATTATAGAAAATTGAGCCCAAAATCTTGGTTTAAAGGCTTACAAGATCCAGCTCGTGCAAGAATTGAAATTTCGGTGAATGGGCGCAAAACCAACTGGCATTGGACCCGCTGTTTTATGGAAAATTTGTGTTCAGCAATGAGGTTTATTTTTGGCTAAATGGATATGTGACGAAGCAAAATTGTCGCCTTTGAAGCGAAGTCAATCCACATGAGATTACCGAAACGCCGGCCGGCCGTAACATCCCGAAAAATGCACAGTTTGGTGTGGTCTGTGGCTGGTGGAGTCATCGGACCATATTTTTTTCAAAAATGATTTACCCCCTAAAATGGATAATGGCTCTATTCAGCCAGAAATCACCAATTCTATTCCGTTCGTTGAAGCCTCAAAATCTTAAATAGCATCCAAAAAAAAATAGTTTTTGAGTCGGATGAAAGCAAGTTACTTTTAATAATCTAAAACACGTGAACAAACATTATCGTCTTACAGACACTTATTTTTTTTAGTGCCAATAGCACTCGTATACCTACATAATGTTGTTAAAGCATTTAACACGATTCGTGATGAGAGCATCAAACATTGTCGTTCTGTTTGCATTAAAAAATAATATTTAGCGTGTCTTTCTTAGATACTTTATTTACATGATCTCTCGTCGAAGACTGCCTTTGTTGTAAGGTATTAATCAGTGAGTGTGAGTTCACGAGTTAAAATACTTTGAAGGCACGTGTGAACCATATAAATGAGTTATCGGTATTTTTGCAAGCTGGGTTAGAGAAATATTGAGTAGTGTCTCGCTGGGTGTTGAGAACTAAAAGGGATAATTGTCTATTCACTTTTTTTCTAAATTAACTGCTGTACGAATAGTAGGAAGCAGATAGAGGGCAGAGGCTTATAAAATTATAAAATCAAATTTTGAAATCAATGTACATTATGTATTCAGGAGTTCACTACCCGGCAGAAATGGGACTGAAAAAGAATCACTACTATTGCTAGGGGTAATTTCATAGATTTAAAACTGTACATTTGGGTCATTGGTAGATAAATAAAAGAACTATAAGAACGATAAAAAAAGAACTCTCTAGACTAAGTACTAATAAATTTATGAACCAGAGGCAATTCATCCACAGATCTAGACCACATTTCCTTCCCTGCATTAGCAACACAAAGTCTTGGAAGGTCATTGACCTTCATCCTTATAACCAACGTAAACGATTTTATCACGATAAGAAGGTCTTGAATATAAATTTTGTTGAGTCTATCTGTCCAGAACGCATATCTAACTTTTCTCCTTACATAATGAATGAATAAATCAAAATATATACAATTTTGTGGATCCTAGCAAACACTGCATGGTCCAAGCTCAACATTCCATGTCATCTCCCAGTTCGGGTATTCCCACTTTATTCCATAAAAAATAATAATAATAATTCATCCAAAAACCAACATATATCACTGAAGCAAAGTATGTATAAACGAAGAAGAAGAAGTTTCCCAAATAAAATTTCCCGAAGAACGCAAAACACAAAATTAAATTGTAACTTTTTTGCTTTCCTCTGTAGATAAAGCATCTGTGCCATTTATGCCTCTAACTTAGTTACACATTCCAACATAAAAGGAACGGTTCCTCATGCAATATGTTCTGGTGAATAAACTCACAAGTGGTATGTTGCCTTATGTTGTCCCGTCACCATCGCCATCGTCGTTGTAAAATGTAACCATCCTGACTCTCCATTGTACTATGAACAACTCCCAAAGGCAAGAAATGCATTACGTAAAAAAAAAAGCAACACGACGACGTGCAGACATTCCTTCAATTGCAAGGTACTAATTGTTGTTGAGTCTTTTTCATTTTAAAATGTATACCATACACTAGGATTGCGTTTACAACTTAGCCGAGCCTTTTTTCGTCGTCTCTCCTGCAATAATTAGGAGGGTGTTAATTCAATTCACCCCACACAAAGGATACAAGAATTGGCTCGCGTCCAATAGCTGCAGAGGCAAACATATTTTAAGTCAAGCCATATTAATAGTACTCATGTGTAAATTTCCTGTTAAAGGATTAGCATTCGAGTGCAGGTTTAGCCTTTGTAAAATTATTATTTTTTTATTTAGGAACAAAGTAGGAAAGAGTTTCTCTTGGCACATTAGGAAATAATTGTTTTTGTTTTTAGGAGAAAAATATAAGGATAGAATGTTGGTTGTTTTTTTTAACAGATATTTTTGTTACCGGGTTGAGGTTATATGTTTTAAAAGGTACTTTAAAATGATACACGTACAAAGAAGAGTATTCAGAGATTGGATGGTCAATCTGTTCGTGCTTATCCTGTAGGGTTTAAAACCTAATACGAGGTGATTAGTTGGATTTTTTTCGGTTTATTTAACGATTAAGTACAAGTTAGACTTAGTCTTTATTGAGCTCTAACAAAATTAATTTTAGATTAGTATGTATGTGTTTTAAAGTTATAATGGCCTGAAAAGGAAAATTAACAATATATTTTTAAAAGCAGAGTAAAATTAAGTGAAGAAAAGAGGGGAGCAATAAAGAAGAAAGAAACACCTACAGCTGTTCCAGACGTTTCTCCACGGAGATAACCAAGAGAGAAGCATGTGTTAGTAAAATAACCCACCAAACAGCCACAACGGCATAAAGTGGTAAACGGATGGTTCTTAAATGGAAACGAGGGTAGGAGCGGGAATATACGGACCAAATAAACGCTTTACGATACCTATGGGAAAAAGTCCCAGCGTATTTCAAGCAGAGCTCCACGCCATTCAAGAATGCGCTAGCCACATTTATTCATCTGGCATAAAAGGAGCAATCATCCATATATTCACAAATAGGCAAGCAGCTATAAACGCCCTTAGCTCGCAAGCCATTGACTCCAAATCAGTCATTTACTGCTTCAATACCCTTCAAACACTCGAATTAAGAAACAAGACCAAATTATGGCGGGTTCCGGGTCATGTCGGGGTAGAAGGTAATGAAAAGGCCGACGAACTGACCAGAAAAGATTCATGAAACACCTTTTATAGGTCCCAACCCTTTCTGCTGCACTCCTAGATCAGCAGCAACGGCAGCAATAAAAAGCTGGGAACATAGAAAATGTATCTATCTTTGGGAAAGCATCCCAGGTCTAATACAGGCCAAAAGAGTTATTCGGACCTTTAATAAAAATGCCAGCAAATGCCTGAACGTAAGCTGGCATGATATCAAAAACTTAGTAGGGTATCTTACTGGTCACCATGGTTTAAGATATCATCTAAACAAAATGAGAATAGCAGACTCTCCTGAGTGCCGACTTTGTCTTGAAGAGGACGAGTCAGCTGAACACATTTTATGTGAATGTCCAGCCTTAATGTAATTAGAAAGAAGATCTTTTTTCAGGGAACACATAAGCCCCGAGGCAAAATTGTTCGCTTTGCACGGAAAGTAGAAATTCTACTAGTTTAAAATTTGTCTGGCCCATACTGTACAAAAGATCTTTTATCACAAAAAGTGGTAGAAGGCGTACACTTGCAATTAGAAAGCTTGTATTTTTGGCACTCAGGTGCGTGGTAAAAGACATTCGCTTCCAAATTATTGACGAATGACAAATTGAAAAATATTATTTTTGTTTTAGAGCTTATAATAAAATTATGTTCGGCAAACCAGCTTCTTAGTAAACTTAGATCCCAATTAATGTCAGAGACTAGATTCAAAGGACTGTTTGAACCTTAAGAAAAGCCTATATCATCCGCAAAAGCAATAGGTGACCCTTTAAAATTTAGTGCAAGGAATGAATTAATGTAAACGAGAAACAAAATTGGTCTCAAAACAGAACCTTGTGGTACACCCAAATTGAAAAACTTTATTTCGCTTCTAACCTCATCTAACTTCACTCTTCGCGACCTATCTTTTAAGTATGATCTGAACCAAGCTAATATGAAACCGCGAAAACCTGCTTTTTCCAATTTTCTCAACAGAATATTGTGGTTAACCATATCAAAAGCTTTGGTGATATCAATAAATATACTTTTTTTCATTGAGGTTTGACATTATTTGAGCACAAAACTGCAGTAGTGCATCTTCCGTCGAATTACCTTTCTTAAAGCCTAACTGATTTAGGTTGATAAACTCGGTTCTGATTAGAAAGCTTATTATTCTATGTTTTACAAGTTTTTCAAAAATTTTGTTGAAAACTGGAAGAAGTGATATGGGCCTGTAGTTACACATTTCAATAGTAGAACCTTTCTTAAATGTTACAATGTCTGCACATTTCAGTGCTTCTGGAAAGACTCCCGCAAATATGCAGCGATTGAAAATATCTTTCAAAACATCAACAACGAAGCAAGCAGCTCTTTTTAAAAACAGATTCCAAGTCCCATCAGCTCCACACGAGTTAGAATTTTTTAAAGTACCAATAACTTTTAGTAATTCGATAAAAGTAATGGGCTTATAGACAAAACTGTTGGCACATGCCCATAATTTACGAAGAAAGGTCATTGCAAGAAAGACTAGTATTTATTTTAAAACCTAAGATCTTAACTTTTTCAACAAACTTTATTTTTTCTTTGGATAGAAAGAGAGGAGGAAACATTTGCAGTGTGAAAAACTTTTTTGGAAATTAAAATTGCCTGAGTCTTAGATGGATAGTAAGTCCATTTTCAACAGACCATCTATGTAAAGCTGCGAGGTCAAGGTGTATCCGATCGAAAAGATTCTCAAATAATCCAACAGGTCTTGGAAGGTAAATTTGGACAACATCAGCGTAAAGGTGAAAAGATGAACTACTACATACACGAGCATCATTGAACATACAAAAAATAACGGGGCCTAAAATAGAAACTTGTTGCACCCCCACCCGCGAGAATTTGACAAAATGATAACCAGAGTTGTTTGGGAACGATTGCTTAAATAGCTACCTATTAACCGAACTGCACTACCGCTGAAAACAAAATAATTACGGAGCTTTGTACATAAGATATGATGGTTGACCCTACCAAAAACCTTGGAGAAGTCTAACAAACATAAGACCGGTCATTTTGTTGCCTTATATCATCTAGAGTTTTCACGGTTACAGTAGCACAGCTGTGCTCGATCCTAAAACCCGCCTGAAAAGGAGAAAGTAACATTTCCGTATATGGGACTAACTATTTGCTTTGCCAGTATCTTCTCAAAGACCTTTGATAGGGTCGGAAGAATACTTATCTGGCGAAAAACAATAGGAAGCGAGGGTTGTGGATTCTTTGACACAGGGATTATTTTGGCGGCTTTCCAATTAGCCGGAAAAGTGGAAGAAGTAAGGCAATGATTAATAATATGCGCGAATGTCCGTAGTGTATAAGGTAAACCCATTTTTACAAAGCGCAGTGGGATGCCATCCTCACCTGTTGCATTCGATTTGAGATTAGCAACGCTTTAAATGACATCATTCTCCTTTATAGATTCGAAATCATAATCAAGCTCGCACAGAAGAATTTCTTACAAGGACAACTGAGGATTTCTTGTACCAGTACTTAAAAGGAATGAGCATATAAAGATATTGGGATCTAAACGACAGTCTGCTTCTACCCTTTTACCAACACCTATCATTCGTAAATTAGTCCATAGCTGTTTGGAAGGTAGTAATGTTCTTGAAAAATAGTTATATTTAGCGCGGCGCTTAACAAAGGTGGACTGATTTCGAGCTACACAAAAAGCTTCACAATTTCTTGAAGTAGTATTAGTAGGCTTCTAATACTTCTCCGGTGAACCACAAAAAAATTCATATTAGGCATTTACGGCCTATACAGGTCCTTAAACCTAGCTTCTCCAACCACTGTCTTTGTGCGAAGTGGAGGGACCTACAATTTTAAGCCGAATCCGAACGGCAAATTTGAGAAGCTTCTCATGACAGTTGATACTCTTGGATGTTTGTCAGACGATCGCAAGAGGTGGGGCATTGGAAAAAATAGTCCGACACACTAACCGCCGAACCACTGCGCCCGACAACGGTGAACCACGGGCATTTTAAATTTCTAATTTGTACCATCCGAAGCGGGACATGTTTATTAAAAAGCTCCTCAATATGCGACTGAAGAAAGTTTAGCTTGTTGTTAACATTTTCTAGATATAAACAACAGGCGCGTTTCTTTGAGAAATGTATCCGCGGTTGCTCATAAGAACGATTACAAAAATTATGGCCAGCAGCAAACAACAAGTCACGGTTCAGGGTTTTATACAACCATCGAAGTATTGGCGTTCAGAGTTGGTTTTTTGAATGTGATATGCGTTTGAGTGTTGAGCGTTAATAGCATTTAAGAAATTTTTCCAGCATTATACGAGTACCATTTTTTCGAAATATTTCTAGTCGTTTCATTGCCAAGTAACTTTATAAACTGGCAAATGCGTTTTTCTGAAGAAAAAATAAATAAACTTAAGGCACTTACACATTTGTGTATGCAAAACTATAAATATGGGACCTACTCGTACAATTTAACGCCGATCTTGAATGACACGTTTTGAGAAGAAGCATCTGCAACGTGACAGTTCATAATCTAGAATGTTTGTCAGATTTTCGCAAGCTGTGGAAAAAAAATAGGTGTTCCTGGATGGGACGCGAATCCTTCGCTCAGTCCAACACACAAATCACTGAGCCAAACTAAGTTCTGAATACAAAAAAAAAAATGTCACATTGAAGTCACATACATTATATTTGTCTACCCTTCAATATTCCTGGCAGCAGGTGGAAATAACTCAATCCCGGAAAACCCCCATACTGTGGCAATCTACCCATAGCAAGCAGCGAGGAGAGCATTTAGAGGTTAAGAGAATGTGAAAGACATTTCGGCGTGTATGTTGTTTGCCATTCGCGCTTTTTTCGGATTTTACTTTGATTTATAATGGATTTTGTACGACAAGCACAAACGCATACTACCCCGCAACAATTCACATACACACGGCTGATTTCCGGAATACTAGTCGTGTCCTCAATATACATAAATGCAATTAAGTCCAACGTGCAGTAAAATTTATTCGAAACGGAAGTATTGCTGTTGCTGATTTGCGGTTTTTTTGCTTCATTGCTGTAGTTGGACTTTTCAACACTTCCACTGACCTGTTTCCAATAACATGCCAGGAGCACACTAGAAAGCCGGTTCCTTGCCGAGTTGAACAATGATGAATGGTCAAAATGCGGTAACTACAGTGGAGAAGTGGTCTAATGACAGATTCCATTTAAGGATGCATTTGCTTCATGTAATGCAAATGAAATGAAAATAAATGGAGGTATGTTCTACGATGGTTAAAATGGATATTTCGCTTGACCTGGAAAATTTATAGCCGTTGCTGGGTGCAATGTATTATATCCTTTTTCTGTTTTGTGTGTTATATCTTTTTCTTTTAAGTAAAAAACCAAAAAAATGTGTAAAGATATACAAAGGAAAGTCTGATAAAAAATATCGCTCTATTCGGACAACGATTGTAGGATATCCAGGAATAGTTGGCCAGTGCAAAAAAAAGCGCCGGCCTCGTCCATTATGTGTCTAACCTTAGGGGCGAAACAGTTTGGAGAATGAATTGCATTTTGGTGGCAAAATGAAGTTAAAAATTATTTAAACTGCCTGACCTCAACACGATGGGGTTCCAGCGTTTTGCAATTTATGCTGTGTGATGGTTGGTGAGGAAGGTGCGGTAAAAGAAAAGAAACCCCGTCAAGCATTATTCATAGTTGGTTTAAAAGAAAAATAGCTGGTTACGTTAGGTTAGGTTAGGAGGGTTGCATACACAATTGTGTAAGTATCACCCAGAGGTAAAAAAAAGGTCTATTGTGAGTACACTTGTAGTACATGGTAGGGCATGTAACTAACAAAACCATTTCGATCTGTGAATCGATTTATCTCTGTTAGAGGTATCTCTGCTAAGCCGCAGTCAAAGAACCGTGCTCCCATGCAGGAAAACCGTCGTTCCTGGAGTGCCGGGCAGTGGCACAGAAGATGTTCCGCAGATTATATTTCTTTTTACCTCTGCAGCTTCTGCAGAAGCCGTTTGTAGGGATTCCTAGCCTTGTGGCCATTTTCCCGATTATGATGTGTCCGGTTAGCACCCCGACGAGCACACGTACATATTTAGTTTCTGTCGAAGGACAGTAGGGACTTTGATCTCTTTTTACAATGACGGGCCTTAGACTACGAGTTATGACACTACCTGTAGTGTTGTCCCATATTTCCATAGCTAGTCTTATCGCGATACGGTCGATGAAGGTCTTAGCTGTAGGGCAGTCAGTCCCTGCACGCCAACTTCAAATGGATTGATATCGGACCTGCATCTGCCCAGCATATATGGTGTCTCCTTCGTGCCTAGGAACCTAGCAGAGTAGTACCGACTGAGTTCAGAGTTCCAGAACGCCCCCTTTGACGCATTTCGTATTTCTGAGATTGGAGTCATTCGCTTTAAGAGCTGCCTGAATATACTATACACGCAGATGGTTAATTTCATTGGAAGTTTAATCGTTAGGACTGTCTGCGCTGCTTTCTTAATCGCGTAGATTTCGACTTTAAAAATACTGCAGTAGTCTGGCTGTGGGTAGGACTGGTTGGTACTTAGTGCCGCTGAGAAGACTACTGTTCCCATCTCCGTCTTTGAGCCAGCTGTGGAGATAGAAATACCGTCGGTGACCGTGTTGGGTGAATTCCATTCATGCCCAGCAGGTAATTCGACTTTGAAAAAAGCTGGTTACTTTTCTTAGACCAATTCATTATTATCGAACCACTTCAAGCTAATAGTTGGCGGATAAAGAACTCGCTTTTATAATGTAATTGAAAAGTATACAACAAAAAATTTGAGCCATAAACAGCTTATGACGTAGACCTAGCTAATTCAACCATTTTTAGCTATATTTTCCAACGAATGGAATGGAAAATACAATTTAACGCCGACTCCGAATGGCAAATTTGAGTAGCTCTTCATCACAATGTATGCACTTTGATTTTTGTCAGGCTTTTGAAGAGGTGGGACAATAGAAGAACGATTTTTTTTCTGAACGTCCTCCCAGAATTCGCAGAGCCGAACTCGATAGAGTGTGGATTTTCCAGTAGACCTGATCTGCCACCTGGGGTATTACTTCCTGTTGTTTTGTTCATTGCATGTTTTCTTTTGGTGTAACTTTTTTTCAAAAAGCTTAAAAAAATTGGGCTTTAGTCGCCTCTTACGACAGGCATGCCTACCTCGGGTAAATTCTGACCCCTACCCGAAGGGGGAGGAAGAACGATTTGATCGTGGGACCCCTCGGTCAGTTATTTTTTAAATGTTGGTGCATAACCATTACATTTGGAATATACAGGATGATTTTTTCGCTGTTTGATTTCTCAGTGTTCAATATTTGACAGCTCATGCGCGATTCGTGACATGTGTCAGAGTCAAACATGCTCAGTTAGCATTGCCATTTGATCATGGAAGACTTAAACCCGAACAACGCTTACAAATTATCGAATTTTGTTATCGAAATTTGTGCTCTGTGCAAAGTGGCTCAAAATTAGACTCTCTTTATGTAGTCGTGGTCAACATTTAAAAAATGTATACACTTTTTCGATTTTCCGGTGTTTTTTTGTCAATTAAAAACCAAACGCTTAAAAAATCGCCCATTGGGTCCTAATAAATAACAAATGCATTATACATAAATTAAATGTAGTTCGATTCCGTTTCAATTCCAGGGTAATTGTATTTAAAAGTTTTAATGTTACATTACAAGTAATTGGTAATTTAATTACTACACGTTGTAGTTAAATTCTTTAATTAAATTATTATTTTAAAATTAATTAAATGTCAGGTATCGTAAATGACGTTATAACTTGCATTTTTAAAAGTTCATGTTGCTGAAATCGAATTCTTAAATTAATTTAATTTATTTAATTTAATTTATTTATTTGATTTTATGTATGGTTTCTGTTTAATAAAATGAAAAATATATTGAATAGATTACAGATTTAGTTACATTGCAATTACACGAAAGTAATTTTAAATTGTTCATTACCAAGTACTTGTGCATACTTGTAATTAGAATGTACAAATACAATTACCAAGTAATTGAAAAGTAATTGATTTTCCCTTTCCATGCGGTCTTTAATTGACCGGAAATTTTATTACATTGTCAAATTACATAACTCTGGTTGTTATTGAACTGAAAAAAGCAAAAGCAAAAAGCTATCAAAGTACGAGGAGAAATCGCAAATGCATTGGACATTTTCTTACATTTTGTAAAACTTTCGTCGTGATAAGGAATTTTGTCCTTTTCAACGTTTTATGCAGTCTCAAAAGTATTCATTTTTTAACGAAAACTTTTAATTGCATAAAATATTGCAGCATGGTATCGATATGAAACCAAGCTCTGGATTCTTTTGTCACACACACATATGTTTTGATAGTTACAAATGAAAAGGAGCTCTCAGTCAAACGAAAACGAAACATCTTCGCAGGCACTTTTTGGCAGTAGTTGAATACTTTTCCTCAAAGTCAACCAATCACATACTCCGCCACCCCAGCGACTATATGTGCTGTGCATAGATATGTGTCTACTAAGCAAGTGCTGTTCACTTTGGCGCTATCCTCCTCCACCTTAATTAACTTGACGATTAAAATTTCGAAATATTTTAGCAAGCTTCTTCTAAACGAAAACATTCTCTATCTCACATGTATGCTTGAAGACATGTTATGTAGCAACGTCGTTTTAAGAAAAATTACGAATTTCTCTGCACTTTAGATAAAAAAAAAACTTTTTTGTACATTTTTGTTATCCTTTTATTCTTTAAGGGAATATAAGATATACTTTCGCTAACCACAGAGTTTCTCAACTAATACAACAGACTCTCTTATGATAGTGCCACTTGAGCCTGTACTTAATGAGGACATAAGAACATACTCGCCATTCCAAACACAAACATGTTGATAATCTAAAGCAGAAGCCAACATCATCCTGCTCTGGTTTATCCTGGTTCTCGTTTTGTGTGTTGGGGATGGCTGGGGGTTGTTCGGCAAAAAGTGCAGTCTCGCTGCTTGTTCATATATAAAATCGTAATCGATTTTTCACTTACCACATGCAATCGCCGCGCCGCCTCCCCTTAATAACAAAATTTCACAATGGCGGAGAACCATCACCGTTGCAGAAGATAACTCTTCGTCCTGTTTGTTGTCTTCCTTTGCCTTACCTTCCATTTTTCGCATTGCCTTAGGGAAACAAAACACAGATATCGAGTAAATGTTTGAAGAAGCAGCGCCAGAATAGTTGAGCGGAGGGGTGGGGGAGCGGGCGGCATCACATGTTAGGCTGGTCTCCTTGGGTAAACTTATTCACCTTAGCACCGTTTACTTTAACTTACTTCATGCAATTATTTTACCCTTATAATCGCCGGGAGGGAGATATATTGAAGCAATTCTGTTTGTGTGCAGTTTTAACTGATTTTACTTAGTGATTGTAGGGTGGCCTACCATGTAGCGGGCAGCGGAAGCAGCACAAATTGGGTGGTGTAATAAATTTTAATTGAGAAATTCACAGAGCTAGTATTATACAAAAGGTCTTTAATAGGAAATTGATTAGCACTGCAAGCAGAGTAGGTGGTATTTAGATACCAATTATGTTTTGTTTTTAATCTATAATGAGTTTCATGTCGATTATTGTCAACATTTTACGAATGATTTTGTAGAGAAAATTTAAAAGCCTCAATTAAAATGTTTGGCACGATATGTATCAAATGAAGAGAAAATTGAGGCATTTACTGGAGTATGGAAGGAAAATAAAAGAAAGAGAAAAGCTAAGTGAGACGAATCAGAAAATCGTGCTTTCTGATGTACGAGCTAGGTAGGAGGGTAAAACGGGGGACACTCTTCTGTGACCGAAAAATGCTCACGGAGCTGAAAGGAAGGCTCTACACCGCAGTTGTGCACCCGGTTTACAATGTTGGACAGCGTACAAAAAGTACAAGGGCAAATTAACGGCAGCTGAGATGAAGATGCTTCGCATGACAGCAGGAGTAACAAAGCTTGAATGAATAAGAAGTTCCTAGATCCGAGAAAGAACTGGAACTGGAACGGCAACGTATGTTAAGCTCATTAAATTCCGATCCTTACAGCATAACTCAGGGGGGTACAACCAATAGAGTGGAATTTAATGCTTCCAAAACACAATGCTGTCTCCTGTCATTAAAGCAAAACCCACACAGACTGCCATTATCTATGAATGGCACTTGCATCGCTGAAACCGAAAGACTTTAAATTCTCTGTATGTGTGTCAATGACAACCTTCGTTGGAATGACCACATATTCGATGTCGCCTAGAACGCTGCGAAATGTCTAGGCTCCCTTAAGCGATGTAAGAAATATTTCACCCCTTTTGATCTGGCTACAAGTTCGGGCGTTTATTCGCCCGAACCTCGAGTACAACGCTCATATCTGGTCCGGTGCGCCAATAACTTATTTGGAGCTACTTGACAAGGATCTAAAAACGCGCGAAAAAACTCGTTAACGACCGAGACATTGCGCGATCGATTGACTCTCTTAGTCATCGTCGTAATTCTCCTGCTTTCGTTATTTTATCCTTATTTCCACCATAAGTGCTCAAACGAAATAGTCAGTTGCATTCCACCCCTTGAACATTCATTTCAACCGCAATAACCGCAATGCAATGAATGCCCATCAGTTCAGCCTCAAGCCTGTATTCGGACGTACAGTGTAGTACACAGAATCTTTCCTCTGCCGTACAACACGAATGTGGAATGCTCTTCCTCGCTCTATTTTTCCTTTACATTATAACCTACAAACCAACGTGCATCGGCAACTCTCCTTTTCTTCTAATCATAATTTCCCTAACGGCCGCGCTGTGTAGCCAATACATGATAAGGGTACTAAAAACATAGGGGCGGTCTACAGTCCGGTTTGGCGAACTGTTGGATACCCTATTCTTATTCCTATCTCTCATAAGTGGACGTGACAAAAGTCTAACTATGGTTGAATTATTAAGAACGATCTACATATTTTGTTATATAATATTTAAATGATTTTATCAAACAAAAACGAAGCTTTTGTAAAAAAAACGCTCCCTAGCTCAAACTTTGGTTTTTCAATAAAATTATTTTATTTAATTGTGGGCGTGACAGTAAGCGGATTTAAAAAAAATTAACACATGAGCATAGAGGGCCCCTAGAGAGTACATATTTCAGCTCCCTAGATCAAACTTTGAATTTTCAAAACAGGTCTTTTTGTAAATTATAGCCGTGTCAGTAGGCGGATTTTGAAAATATTTACACATGAGCTTAAAGGGCCCCTAGAGAGTATATCTGTATTATAAATTTCGGGAGCGGGTCGAAATACTGCTTTCAAAATTCTGCTTTGCAAAATTCTGACTTTTAACACAAAAATTCTGCTTTTCAAAATTCTGCTTTTTTTCTGTTCTGCTTTTCAAAATTCTGACAGGCAATATTTTAAACAAATAAATTCTGCTAATTCTGCTTTTTTCCAATTTACGAATTTTAGACAAACAAATATTTTTCAACTGTTACAACAAATTAAAATATATTTCATATAAAGAAGGTACACAGGTGGGTAATTAGTTTTTATCGTTTGACCTGCACATCAAATTCAATGAATTTGTTGTTGTTGTTAACAATTAACAGACAACTAATAGCAATATAGAAACCAAGAGAGCAATCTTAAAACCAATAAAAAACTACTTTTACCTCTTCTTCTATAACAAGTGAGTAGGTAGGTAGAATAGGTAGACAACTAAATATCAATATAGAAACCAAGAGAGCAATCTTAAAACCAATAAAAAACTACTTTTACCTCTTCTTCTATAACAAGTGAGTAGGTAGGTAGGTAAAAAGCGCGCGCTTTTAAACATTTTCCAATCCTTTTTTTTTATTATTTGCAGAATTTTGTAAAGCAGAATTTTGAAAAGCAGAATTTTGAAAATAAGAATTCTGAAAAGCAGAATTTTGAAAGCAGAATTTTGTAAAACAGAATTTTGAAAGCAGAATTTTGAAAACAGAATTTTGACCTCGGCAGAATTTCGACCCCAACCCATAAATTTCAGCTCCCTAGCTTAAATTTTGGTTTTTCAATAAAATTGTTTTATTTAATTGTGGGCGTGTCTGTGGGCGAATTTTGAAAATTTGATCTCCCGAGCAGTTTTAGGAATAGATCATATATAAAAAATTTCGGCTTTCTAGCCGATTTTTTCGAAAATTTTGTTTTTTTTTTAGTTTGTGGGCGTGTCTGTGGGCGGATTTCAAAAATTCGTAAACTTGATTATTTCGGGACCCTAGAGAGTACGAGTATATGGTTAAAATTTCAGCTCTCTAGGCCCAGTTTAAAGGCCTAATTTTTGCCGACGGACGGACGGACGGACATGGCTAGATCAATATTACTATCGTTGCTGATCATAAATATAGTATATGCGTCAAAATTAATATTCCCTTAGAATAGGGTATAAAAAATCCCTTTAGTGCGCGTAAGTTATAAAAAAAAACCTCTGTCGAAGAAAACGAAGTACGACCGGATTAGTTGGTAAATTCATGGAGAGATCCTACGAACCCCCTCAAAAAGCCAATATCGATCAATGTTCCTATACAATCGCCAAAGAGAGGCAGACGTTACGCAGAAATACGACAACACCAGCAGTTGATTGGACTCAGTGATTAGGTGATTCGAAATCGGGAGACCTGCAGTCATTTTTTGAGGTCAAACCGGCGAACCATACATGTGTGAGGGTTATGATCAGTACTCCAGATCCTGAAAAGAGAGAGAGGTTGTTCAGGAGAGTCTTGAGAACGATGGTTGGTCTAACCAGTGGTTTCAGTCCTCTTATCGAGCATCTAAAAACTATCTGCGTGAGATGAGCTCGGGCCTTTGTCAGTGTCGCCTGTAGGCGGATGAAACGGCATCGCATTTCATCTGTGAATGTCCTACTTTCGCCAGAACCAGGCTCAATGCTCTAGGTAAACCCTTCACCCAGAAACATGAGTGAGGTGAGATAGAGCTCGCTGGTATCCTTCACTTTGCCAAGGCCACTGGTAGGTTCTCCGATACTGACTCTAATGCTAATCGCTAGTAAGCAGCGAGCAGGCAGCTTTGCTGAAGTACAATGAACAATTAGGTCTAAGTCCTTTTTATCTACTGCAAATCAAATACAATACTACAAATACAACGATTTGTTTTTATGGTCATTTCATGGAAACTTTTTACATATATGAGAAAAAAAACTCAGTCCCTCAAATTTTAATCACTTCCATAACTCGCACAAATTATCGTTCCAACTTCATTATGCATTATCACAGAATCCGAATTTATCAATGAATAAGCGCACTCATAAAAGCATAACTCAAAACTTATTTTGTGTGCATTGCACTTAGTCCACCATTAACGAGACCTCATTTTGTCTCTGACTACTTTTTCATCCCTTCTCCACTTTACGCCTCATCGGGTACGTGATAATTTCTACCCTATTAAATCACTAAAACATTACTTTCGCATGTATCCTCCCACTAACTGAGAGCTGGTTACCTAATAATTCATCAGGAGTAAGAAAATTGAGAACAAATAAAAATAAAATTTGTTTAACGCTCAGCGATAGAGATATTTTTAGATGTATCTAAAATCCCCCAGTTCTGACAATTCAAGCGCATAACTAATCCTCAGATGCAACGGTACGCAAAACGAAAAGTTCCTGATAACCCCAGGAGAGTGGAGTGGCAAGGACCAATCAACATCATACCATGGCTGTGGTCTAGCAATGGCTAATGGCAGTGGTGGGGTTTTTTGTTTCACCACTCACAATTTTCTATTCAGTGAGATTGTCCGGTGATGGTTATAGGAAGGGGTTTTTCGGGGTGGTGTAAAAGGATTCGCACACACACATGCATTTCGATGAATGAGCGCTCAAATTAGCATCACTCGTGTGCTTGAGATCCAGCGAAATCTAAAATAAACGCAAAATGATCACCACTGACCCACTCGCAAACGCCCAGTGGAAATGGCGGAGACTTTAATTCATAAAAACAGCAGTTACATACAATTAAATTAGCAGAGCTGCGAAAATGTTTCGAAATGAATCCCTAACAAAATTAAGCAAACAAAAAATTACACACCAGCACACTTTATAGTCAGAGATATTTCGCTCTCTTACTAACTGGAATGTGGAACAATGAAATTCGTGGTGCTTTTATGCGTGTTGTGACTGTTAGCGGGTTTGTCCTGCATGGGCATTTATGGAGTGAGGAAATATTTCTAGCTAGGAAAAATGAAAAATATAAACTGGAAAACTCATGAATCCTGCGGGCATAAAACGGAAACCATTCATCAGGGTTATCAAAAATCAATAAAATGATTTAATTTGACTTTAGTCTATTTGATTTCTCTTTTTTGCTGTTTTCTTTGCTTGTGGGCCATGAACGGAAGCCACTCGAGACGTCTAAATTCATTAACTGTGGAATGTCAATACTCTTGTGGAGTTTGGAAACATGTTACATACATTTTAAACACATGAAACAGGCTGTTATACATTGATAGGTAGTACTAGAATCCCAAGACAGTGAAGGCACAAAGCTCTCCCTATGATCGGAATGCCAATCAAATCGACCACGTGCCAATCATCGCGAGGCAAGCACAGTCAAGACACGCATCGAGGCACTAACAAAATATTAAAGACTAGTTGAACGCACCCACACCTAAGATCATGTTTAAATCTCTTTCGAAAAACGCCAAGAGGATTTGTCTGATATGAAGTAACTAAAACTTGCATTGTTCCCATAGAAGGGCTTATGACAAGCGCTCTTACGACGAATAAATTATCCGATTGCAGATGTACACTTTCCTAGTCCTATTATAATACTGTCATATTATACATTCATGACACCGCTCGTCAGCCAAAGCCATTGCCCTCTGCAGTGGGTTTTCTGTAAAAGTAAAACGTAAACACTTTCTCATATGCCTCCACTTGACTGCATAAATGAAAGTACGTCCTTAGGCTACTTAACCCATGTTGAGGCATGCCCTCTATCCTTTTGTCTAAGCCATTGACTTCGTATCTCTAACCTGTGGAGCTTTGCGTACTATACACAAATGCTTTTATCTATTTGTGTTGCTTAATGGAAAAACGTATCCTTATCCTCTCGCAATATGTTGTCAGCAATCACATATCAGTTAAATGACACATTAAAAATGTTTAAAATTGGAAAATGACCTAATTTTCGTTGGCAAAAAAGTGACATTTGTCGCGTATGTGCGGTTTACCGAAAACTAATTTTCAACCAACCCTACTGACTAACGTCACAGATTCTGTTGGAAAACCTATTTGATTAGTTTTAGAGCGAGCGGATTACAATTATACCCAACCAAATAAAACACGTCCTGCAGGTTTGATGATGAACAAGAGAGCGATGTTTTATTCACTTAAGAAAAATATGACAGGTGCAACTGCTAATTTATAATTATATGGCTGTACACAAATGATAAAAAAGATGATGGAACACTCATGAGCTAGGGCCAGGATTCCTATGCAAATGCATATATTTGTTGGACAGCCTTAGAATCAAATGAATCAGATAGTTTTCCGAATAAAGAAATTTGCTTTAAAATGGCATTCAATCGTTAGCGCATATTTTTTGCATATTTTGATATAAATGCATATTTTGGCTTACTGAGCATATTTTAAAAATAAATGCATATTTTTCGTGCACATTTCAAAAAAAAAAAAAACTTTAAACACTTAAAAAATTGATTTCAACGAAATGCGAACGAACCTTAAAATTTTGTTTCATATGTCGACATCCCTTTAGAAAAACTTAACAACACATATTTGAGAGATTTTTTCAAAAAGTACACAAAAGAAAATATACCCAACGAATCTACAATAAGAAAAAACTGTGTTGAAAAAGTGTTGACTCGTGTTTTCGATGAGATTAAAATAAATCTAAAAGATAATTTTTTGTGGGTTTCCATTGATGAAACCATTGGGTCGAAATGTTGCTAATGTAGTTGTTGTTGTCTTACATCAAGATGAGGAAATTAGCGAAAAGAAATACTTAGCCAATGTTAATAAGCTGGGCAAAACAAACCACGCTACAATCGCTTAAGCTTTTGACGAATCTATAAACTTATTTGGAGACAACATAGACAAAAATAAAATCCTTTTGTTTTTAACGGATGGTGAAAGCAGCTTGTACATTGAAAGTATTTTTTCCAAAAATAATTCATGTCACTTGTCTGGCTCATGGACTTCACCGAGTAGCTGAAGAAATTATATCGAACTTCAAAGATGTTGACACACTAGTGTCGAACGGTAAAAAAATATTTTTAAAAGCTCCGTCCCGTGTAAAGAAAAATATCCGGAAATTCCTCTTCCACCTAAACCCATTATAACACGATGGGGAACATGGATAAGTGCAGTGTTGAATTATGCCAAATATTTTGAGCAGTTTGAAAATGTTGTTAGGGAATTAGATGACTTTGATGCTGTTTCGATTAAAAAAATGAAAGATATATTCAACCAGCCATTATTAAAAAGCCAATTGGCTTTCATAAGTTCAAACTATTTGTTTCTCAGTGAGACTATAGTAAAATTAGAGGGGTGGAACTCGCTTAAAAAACAAATAAATTTAATGGACGAATCAGTTTCAAAAATTAATGCAGTAGAGTCTGCAATGGGATATATGAAAATGAAAAATATCTCCACCATGTTATCCTTAAATGCGAATGAAGAACAGTACTTGGATATTCAATATTCAATAAATGAGATTGTTTCATTAATAATTACTCCACTAACGTCTGTTGACGTGGATAGGTCATTTTGCATGTAGAAATGTTTTTTGAGACCAAATGGCCAAGGTTTCAGTTTTGAAAACTTCAGAAAAAATTTCATGATTCATGCTAACAAAACCTACTTACGAAACTAATGTACATATTGTTAATACTATTTATTTTTTGTTAAACCTGCCAGAATTTTATGTTTTATGTTAATTTTGTTTTTTAGAGCATGAAAATCCGGCCCTACGTCATGACCAAAAATTATATTTCAACCGATTCTTTATGGAACACAGCAAGTACCTAAACCTATCACATAAATCATTGATCTAGTACATATATAGTACAGAGAAGTACAGTGAACAGAGGTCCTTAAGATAGCTGTTAACAAAAGTTTTAATTAATTATTTATTTATTTATTTAGTGATTTACCCATACACAGTAACAATATATTATATGTAAACTAGCAAAGAAAAGAAAATTTTAATGTACAAATCAATTTTCCAATCTATCCTCCTATACGGTGCTCCTGTTTGGTACGCTTGTGCCAAAACTCACAAACTTAAGCTTCAAACATGTCAAAACAAAGTTCTCAAAATGATGCTTGATTTACCATGGTGCTATTCAACTTGCAGGCTTCATGAACAAAGCAATGTCAATCTTTTGGACTCCCTTATCGAAAATTTGACACACAAATTTTATGTAAATTGTTCCTTCTCTGATAATGAACTGATTAAATGTTTATCTCCACCATAAATTTATATATACATATTATGTATTTTGTACTTTATTATATGTTTTCGATAGAGTCTTCGAAATTGGGCTAAATGAATTTGCCAAAAAAATGTAATTGAAAATGTATAATTCATAAACTTAACGTGGGAGTTTTGCAATATTAGTTTTTTAAGAGTTGAATAAGGGTTTTAATTGTAGCTTTCCCTTGAATAAATAATATTAAAATTCATTATACAACTTATTATTATTATATGCTAGTTTAAATTTATAGTTGAAAAGGAAAATATTTATCCTAAATCTCTAAAAATAGCATGTTCTTACTAAATGTAAATAAAATAATCTATATTGCTAAAAAAAAAAAAAAAAAAAATCATTAAGAAATTTTAAGAATTCAAGGAGAGATACGAATTTAATTCATTTTTAAGTTTGGTTGTGTTATTTAAACTTGGGATAGAGTAGGGCAAGGAGTTCCACAACCGTGTGGAGTGAATAAAAAACGGACGATCAGATGTTAAACAAGAGTACCGAGGAGGGATCAATTTAGCAGATCTGCTTGAGGTGGGAAATCTTATTTTTTCGTATATATAAGTCGGTTGATGTGTTAAAAGTATGTCCGAAAACAGGCAAAGAGTTCGAAACTTGAGTAGATTGTCGAAAGTCATATTATAAAGTTGGGTGGAGTAGAGCGATAATCGATCAAATTTCCGCAATCCAAACACATATCGCACAATACAATTAAATGTCACATTAAGTTTCCTCTTGGATACATAACTACAGCTCGAAAAAATTTCACAAGCATATGTTAAGACTGGCATGGCTAGAATTTTAGCAAGTAAGACTCGTGTTTTAAAGGGTGTAAAGGATTGGGTCGCACATAACGTTCGGTTAACTCCATAAGTCTTGCCGACTGCAAGATTAATGTGGTTGTCCCAAGTTAAGAATCGATTAAAGGTCACCCCAAGGTTCTTGACGGATTCTACATACTCAATAGGAGCATCTTGGAGTGTGAGGATATGACAATAAGCCATATCTAGGGGGCTTTCGCGAAATCACGATGCACTTAGTTTTATATCGATTGTGCGGCGTGCTCTATTAAACGCAAGAGGACAGCTTAATACGAGCTGAGCATCATCAGCATACTAATTGAGCTGTTTTTGATGACATTAGGAAGATCGTTGACATATAGGGAGAAGAACAAAGGCCCTAGTATGGATCCCTGAGGGACACCACTTATGATAGGCAGGGGGTTTGAAAGGGATTGATTAACTTCTACGGCTTGAAATCTATGAGTTAAGTATGACGATACTAGCTTTATAGCACAAGGCTCGAAGTTATATGAGACAACTTGCGGCACAAAAATGAAGATTTTGGGGTGCGGATAATTTTCGCTGATTTCCATTGCCTAGGAAAGTTCCCTGTAGTCACCACAGTGTTAAAGATATGGGTGATACAAGGTTGTAAAATGGGTAATACGATTTTAAGAAAAGATGGATGAATGACATTAAGTCCAACAGCATTCGATTTGATAGATAGAATGCTTTAAACAACATCAGCGCTGTTGAAAGATGTGAAGCAGAAATTAGGGCACCAAGCGTAGGAAGATGGGTTGCCACTTTGTTGAAATGACTGCAAACTATTTGACGATCTTACCGGCTATAAAACGAATAGATTTGCCTTGCTCTCCTTGTAAGCTCGAATTGCCCTATTTCCTCCTTGGTTAATGAATTTCTTTTACCCATAGTTGTTGTTTCTACGAAATTATGTTTTGAACTAAGGTCCCTGCATTTATATTTGATTTAAACTATGAAAACAGGTAGATTTAGTTACTGTTCGTAAATAGGTGGAACGAAAAAAGGACTAATTTTATGACCTTATTAAAATAAAAACTGAATTTATCTGCCTAATCCCAATTTTTATATACAACACAAACGGGCTACAGTCCGCTTAGGCGAACTGTTGGATACCCTATTCTTATTCCTATTACTCATAAGTGGGCGTGACAAAAGCCTAAGTATGGCTGAATTGCTAAGAACGCTCTACATATTTTGTTATATAACATTTAAAGGATTTAATGCGGGTGGCAATTGTGCAGTAGTAGTGTATTCGCTTACGGAATGGAAGGTCGTGCGTTCGAATCCCGGCCAAGTCCATTACTTTATACCGAATACATGAAATCGTAATCTCCCTAAGTAACTTAGACACCACCCGTGGAAAAAAACCCTACAACTGCACTTCAACCTACAAACACTTCTTTCCTATCTCTCTATTCTTTCTAATACCAAGTAGCTTACACTGTGTTCTTAGCATTATAAGGGTACTGTAACAACAGAAAAAAATCCCTTTAGCGTAAGCAAATTATATAAAAAAAAAAAAGGATTTAATAGAAAACAAAGAAGCTTTTGTAAAAAAAAAAAACGCTCCCTAGCTCAAACTTTGACTTTTCAATAAAATTGTTTTATTTAATTGTGGGCGTGTCAGTGGGCGAATTTTAGAAATTTTATCTCCCAAGCAGTTTTAGGAGTCGAGTCAAACATCATAATATGATTCGAAAAAATCGAATTTTGAATTTTTTATATAAAATTCAAAATTCGATTTTTTCGAAAATTTTGTTTTTTTTGAGTTTGTGGGCTGTGGGCGGATTTCAAAAATGCTTAAACTTGATTATTTCGGGCCCCTAGAGAGTATGTATAGTATATGGTTAAAATTTCACCTCTCGAGCTCCAGTTTAAAGGCCTAATTTTTGCCGACAGACGGACGGACATGGCTAGATCGACATTACTATCGATGCTGATCATAAATATTAAGTTATGTTACAAGCTATGAGTCAAAATTAATATAGGTACCCTTAGAATAGGGTATAAAATAGCCTTCTTTTATTTTGCATTTGGTTTTTTCCCATATTGTCGAAGGATTCAAAAAATTTCCTATAATTAAATCAAGAAACTACCTGTTCGCTGACACGTGCAACGGAGTGTTATACACCCAGTAGTACCTCCTTACATTGGATTCAAAGAATTGCAGGGTGTTTTTCTGAATAACAGCTAATGAAAAGTACTGCGCTACGCCCAACCTCTGTCATCGCACGATGTCTTCAATTCAGTTCGTGATAATTTGAGAAGTCACCGGATAGTTTTCCTTTTCACCTCGATTGAATCTATACATTGGGTGGATTGCTTCTTCACAATAAATTGGGGCAATTGATTCGAAGATTTATTTCTGCTCGTTGCAACTCGCATTATCCGGAAGATGATGTTGTTATATCCAAAGTTTGATATTATTCTCAAATAGGGAGAGTTACATCAATTGTATGTTCATGCTCTTCAATTAAAACATTTTTCGTGTCCAATGGATATTATTTGTTCTGTTATTCCATCAATTCATCCGCTAACAGCGACGATAACCTGCTATTCAGGTAAACTTACTCGTATGATGAGTGACATAAATTAAGGGCATTGTATATACAAACAGCGGGAAAATATGTTCTTATTCGAATCAATTGTTCTTTATTTGAGAAATGTAATAAGTAGCTATCTGGCATTGAGGTGTAGTCTCGTCCCTAAACTAATCCCACTCTTAAATCAGCTTTTTCTACATTCAAATGAGAATCTTCTACAGACACTTTTGAAACGAAATGAAATTTAAAAATTGCACGTTTAACAAAGAAATAAAGCAATAGCAATAAAATAAAATAAAGTATCGTCAATAAAGAACAATAACAACAATAAACAAAGAAACAAATGGGGGCAAAAGTCCGCTTGTTATCCTACTTTGCATAGGATAATGATTGAAGGAAATTTCCAACCATAAACTTCTAGCATTCATCCACTCTAAACACAAATTCCAGAGGGTGATAATCACACCGAGTTGTGGAAACAAAAATCTTAAAATCGAGAGCGGAGAACAGATATATTTCTCCTACTCGAATCGGACACACATAATTCCCAGGAGTGTGCATATTTTCCTTTTACAAACACATCACGTAAAATTGAGGTTTCCCTCTGAAAGGGACAAGCCATGCGAAGGCCACGTAACCTAGAGGGCCCAAAAGGATGCTACTTGGGATTTCATTTGACGTCATTGTCCGTGTAGCTACATGCCATCATGGTGGCAATGGCCTCTGCCTATTCACTTTATGTGTGGTATGCTGTTCTTTAATTATTCGGGACTGCGGGTATTCGGCACGTGATGGTTAGTGAGAGTTTTATTGTATCAGGTGTTGTTTATTTAGAGATTGTTCTGAGTCCGGTCATGTTTTAAGACTGCAATAATACAAAATTAAGCTTTTTACCCCCAGAGATGTCCCTTCTATTCCTACTAACAACTCCCATGTAGATGCTTAATTATTTGCTTAATAAATTGGTCAATTAAAAAGTGTGCATTCCCCGGAGGGTGAGGTGCTTCAAACAATCACCATTTAATTTGTGGAAAGGTAATTCCGAAACAGAGATGAAACCTTTAATTTGCTTTGGCAAAATGAATCTAATTGAACAAGCCATTGAAAAGGACACAAAGCGAACGAACTAAATGAGGGTGTGTCGAGGGATTAAAAGGTGAAATTGAAAAAGCAATCGAGCAATTAATATTTCCAAAGTTACCATGAAGATTGGATGTTTGCCATATTTAATTTTATTTTTTCAACATGACTGACTTTTCTTTTCTCTGGTGGTTAGCTTTTTGTTTGTTTTAACTCTTCTCCAATGTGAAATACCTTTTTGTAACTCAAGTTTAATTGAAGTTTTTTTTTACTTTTTCTTTACAGTTTGTATAGCAGGATATCATGAAAAGAAACTCTTACACGATCTACTGGATCCATACAACACACTCGAACGACCGGTTCTTAATGAATCGGATCCTTTACAATTAAGCTTTGGACTAACCTTAATGCAGATAATCGATGTCGTAAGTATTAAAAAAAAAATGGAAAAAATAGATTACCCATTATCACTATCCAGACTAGTGCAAAGAAATGCAAGAATAATAAATTTCAATTTCTATTTCCCATTTGTCGAACCCGGAAACTTTAAATAATAACCCCTGATTGCTATTGGTATACGGAAAAGTATAAAAAGAGGCGACTGAAATGAAACTTAAACTTCTTCTCCATAGTCCAAGGATATTGGGTTAGGGAAGGCAAAGCCGACAAAGAATGTGTATTAGATTGAGGAGAAACTCATTAACGTTCTTCCTTGTTTCCATTAGAAGGCTACTCTTTCAAGGGTTTATCTCTTGGATAGTAGGGTTAAAGTTTATTGAAGAATAGTCAACTTTGTGAGTCGCGCCATCACCATCAACTCAGTTTCTGCTAAAGTATTGAAGAATGGGATAGAAAAGGAAAATGATAAATGCCGAGTTCATTCTTTCTGACTGTTGACACAACACATTACTTGTTTTTTTTGCATGACTGTCTGTCAGGAATTAATATTGAAGACATGCGAATTTAAGGCGCTATTGTTCGTTTAATATTTTGCAATTCATGCCGGGCATTGGGTTTATATTTTAAATATATAATATTCAACGGAAAGGCTGAAAGATACTTAGACCGGTTCTTTCTCGAGTTTATTGGATCCAATTAGAACTTGCTCATTAGAGCATACTCCTACAATTTAGGACAAAAGTATGTGTTCCTCAAAGTGCCTACCCCTCTCATATCTCTTTCGGCTATCGCTTTCTCAATGTGAGTTATGGAAGTCCTCCTTTATAACACCAATACACAAAAAGGGATTAAAGAGCGAGGTGACAAACTACCGCCCATAGCCAAACTTTCACATATACCCAAAATTTTTGAAAATATCTTGTATGAAGCCTTAAGCTTTCAGTGCAAGTCTTTCATTTCCTCTAACCAGCAAAGCGTTTTAAAAGGTAGATCAACGACCACTAATCTTGTCGAATTCATATCCTCTACACTCTCAGCCATAGAAAGTGGTAAAGAAGTCGATGTTGTTACAACAGATTTCAGTAAGGCTTTTGACAAGATTTCCCATAAATAAATAGTTTTCAAATTGTCTGCCCTTGGCTTTGAACCCATTTTGCTAAAATGGATAGTCATACCTGGAAAACCGTTTTTACAGTGTTCGCTTCAGGTCCGTTCTTTCGGCACCTTTCTTAGCCAGCTCTGGTGTTTCACAAGGCAGTCATCTAGGTCCCCTTTTGTTTATTCTAACAATTAACGATCTTGAAAGGATCATTCAATACGGCTAAGGGAGGCCGATTTTTCTACTTATACACCTAGCTCGTCCAATTCCACTAATTTCAACAAAAAACAAGAACTTCCACTGGGAAGTTAATAAGCTGAAAAGGTTAACATTCGCCAAATCCGACATAAACAAGTCGCAACCGTTTTGGGAACAAGTGTCATGGACAGATGAAAGCTCTTTTGAATATCATGGATCGAAGAAAAAGATTTATTGCAGGTTGCCAAAGAATGCTCGCAAAAAATGAGTCATGTGTGCCAACGGGTACCACATGGTGGAGGATGTGGGAGATTTGATACCAATTGATGGAACAATGAACAAAGACAAATATTTACGTATCCTGAATGACCACGCATTCACTTCCGGTGACCGGCTCATTTAACGATCATTTATACTGCAGCAGGACAACGGTCCATGCCACAAGGCTCATATGATAACTGAATTTTTGAGAAATGTCGAAGTCAGTACCTTAGATTGGCCACCTCAAAGTCCCGATCTCAATAAGATAGAGAATGTGTGGGCTTATATAAAAAGAAAACGAAGCTCAGACTTATCAAGAACGCGCGAGGAGACGATTGCTGAAGTTCAAGGACTTTGACAGGATATTTCATTGGAAACATTAAAAAATTTGGTAAAATCAATTCCTGTACGCTTACAAAAGGTGATTGAAGTTAACGAGAGACATCTGATCCAACACTCCAAGATTAGAGCAGCCAGTCACCTGGGAATGGCTGCGTCATCACTTTCATGAATAAACATGTTCCCACAGTACCAGGGCGAAGGAATCATATTGCATGCACGCGCAGTGCAACTGATGGATATGACACCGAGGGATACTTGATGAATCAGCGATTCACATCGTGGGACCAGCGGTTTCCCAACCGAAGACGAATACTTTGGAAGTTAGTTCTATTCTGGATCTAAGAGTGTGCGGGTTAAATTGTTCTCATTACATATTAATTAATAATAAAAGCTTTATACAATCAAACGGTCGTGGTTCTAAGTTACTTGTAAGTCGAACAAGTGGATGTGCCTTCGGGCACGTGTTCGCGTTTTTTTTGGTATCCTCTTCAAGGATAACCATAACTGGCGCCCGAGCAGGGACCGGCATTAAAACTGTGTCCTTTTTGCCTGTGGATCTGTGCAAAGCCCAATACGCTCTACTCGAGTGCACGTCACTGTACCCATGGGAACACAGTTGACCATTTTGGCGTAGAACACAAACCTTTCACATACCCATGGAAACATGTGGATATCCAAAAAGGCTAAGGGATGCAGTGGTGATGGTTGTTCGTGCCATTAGTAGGTTGCTTGCAACTAAACGGGACCAACACGACACCTCCCGCATATGCCGGTCTTCAAACCGATAAAGTGACTAACAAAAAAATCTCTCTTTCCCAGTGAAACGATTCTAATATACCAGAAAAAAAACAGCATGATAAAAAATTCAGTGTTGTGCATGTGAGTCAGCAAAGCAAGTAAAACCAGTGTTAGTCAACCAAAAAAGCGCGTATGGTCTAAAGGGAGGGTGCCTCTCCATAAGTAATGCAACAGTATGCTCCGGGGCAGCTTTGGAAGGAATGGCCGACGATGCCTGCATTGTCGGGCTCATAAGGGGTGGACCAACTTCCTGCCCTTTCCGTACGAGCACCGAAGGGGTGATGGAGTTCATCGGGGAAGACACAATCTTCTTGACGAACTTTGGGGGCAAACTAGCATCCGATGGCACCTCAGGATCTCTTATGGGAACTTACGTGATTCGCATCAACAATGAAACAATCCACATTGGAAATAGGACGTTTTCAAGTCGGAGTTCTGCAACCCTGCAAGCACTTCCCACGGTGCTAGCGAATATCACAGGTGGGGATCGGGGGATCGACATCGGATTTGTCCACTGCATGAGCATACAAAACATGGGGAGGCTTAGTGACCTCAACTGGAGGCTGAAGACTTCTACAGCAGTGACTGCTTCAACGTTGCTGTTTCTGATCATCGTAACCTGGACTGTTTGGTGGAGAATCTACGGAAAGGTTGAAGTACCGGCTCCTTCTGGAACGGAGTCATGGAGCGCCGGCCCCCAACTTGGAATCTCTCAACCACGCTTACGTGAAGTGGAGGTGTCTGGGTCTGACGTCACATGTGATCCACGGGGCACGGATCTTTGGGGGGGGGAGGAGTTAACGAGAGACATCTGATCCAACACTCCAAGATTAGAGCAGCCAGTCACCTGGGAATGGCTGCGTCATCACTTTCATGAATGAACATGTTCCCACAGTACCAGGGCGAAGGAATCATATTGCATGCACGCGCAGTGCAACTGATGGATATGACACCGAGGGATACTTGATGAATCAGCGATTCACATCGTGGGACCAGCGGTTTCCCAACCGAAGACGAATACTTTGGAAGTTAGTTCTATTCTGGATCTAAGAGTGTGCGGGTTAAATTGTTCTCATTACATATTAATTAATAATAAAAGCTTTATACAATCAAACGGTCGTGGTTCTAAGTTACTTGTAAGTCGAACAAGTGGATTGTGCCTTCGGGCACGTGTTTGCGTTTTTTTTGGTATCCTCTTCAAGGATAACCATAACTTTGATGTCAAACGAGGGTTTAGTTTTTATTAATATTTTTGTTTTTATCACCAATATTAACTTTTTATCTCATTTTGATAAACAACAGTGAATTGTCAAAGTACTTTTATCCACCAACAGTTAAAAATTAACTTTTTTGAATTTAAAGAAGCTTAATATATTATTTATAAATATAAAAGTCGTTTAAATTTATTAACTCAATAAATCATAAGCAATTGTCGCAACAATCTTATTTTTCTAATGTCAAAATACTTTGGTCCTTGAGTATGCTTCTTATGAACATAAACGCCATCAGTCATTAACATTATATTAAATTTAGAGTCTTATTGCGAAGATCAATCGACAATTGATAATTGACTATTTTCAACGTGTGCTATTGTGAACGAACGATTTATTTGGTATTTTTGTCAATCGCATTTTTTTAATTGACTGCGATTGACAAAATCCTTTAGAATCGTTCGTTCACAATAGCACACATTGAAAATAGTTAATTATCAACTGTCGATTGATCTTCGCAATGAGGCTCATAAATTTTAATTCAGATACTTGAATATTAATGGCAGTTTCATACTCTATAATCTGTTAAAAGTTGGGGCAGTTCACTAAGAATTAACACAAACTCGAATGAAGATAAATAAAATGGGAAATTGAAGTCCAACTTTCATACATACATTTCCGAATCAACAAATCCTACCAAGAGAGAGAGAGAGTGTACTCCTATTTTATTTAATCTCATTCTCATCTTAACCATCATCATCATCATTTCCACTCAACATTTCTATACAATTTGCTGCTCTTAACTACACGAAAAGGATCTTCTAATTTATTTGTCATATCCATTTTAATTTCAAAACAAAGAAAATCAGTAAACCCAGCCAACGAAGAACGAAAAACGAAAAAAAATAACCATACTCGTCCTCCATGGGAACTGGAGTGTGCAATGTTCTCTAAAGGATCAGAAGATACAAATTGTAGAGTAATTGGAATTTGAGATTGTTCCCTTCTTTCATAGGTGTTGATAGGTGTTGGGTGCTGCTGCCACCACCGCATGGTGCTGCTGCCACCACCGCATGCAAGGCTACCGTTAGTCTTTACTTTTCATTTTTCATTTTTGCCTCTGCAGCACGAATTAAATTAAACTAAATTTTAAAATAGTACATAGCACTAGCTTCTGTGTGCTTGTCAATGTTGAATATATACATTCACTTGGCCACGATACTAACAACCGGCTTACAAACAAGGGATAACGTAGATCTGCGAATGCACAGACCGACCAAATATTGCGGCTTCTCTGCCGTACATCCGCTTTTAGTATTCATTCAAAATAGAAAGGAGGATTTTGGCTTTTCAATGTCCAAAATGAACCACACCTCGTTTGGGTTTTCCACAAAAATGTCCTGCGGGAATGTCGGGCTTCAAACACTTTTACCACATAGTAACACACCAATATGAGGGTCAAACCAAGAGAATAACATTTGGGAGGTCATTTTGAGCTGGGAAAAAGGCTTTTTATCGATTGAAGATCCTTGATAGATATGGTTTTGGAATTGGTGGTTATTTGAAAGTTATCTGTAGCTGAAATGTTCATCGTTATGTGTAACGTTGTGCAAGATAGCCGCATGATAAATTAAGTCTTTATGCCAGGAATAATTAGACTTAATCGGCTATAAAATAGAATAATGTTAGTAAATGTTTGGAGGCTGGGCACCTTTGAACACCTATAATCAAAGAGGGCTCATGCCACTAAATGATTGTGTAAAACCCAGATATAATTTAACTAAGAACTTCAAAAACCTGCTCGACATGACTGCAATACACCCAAAACGTTCACCAAAGGTATTTTTATGTTCACAAGTGGCTCATGGACGGAAAGGGACAGCAGTCTTCTGCGCGGCACTTAGTATCAACCAGTCCTACCGACTGCCAGACTACTGCAGGGTTTTTCAAGCTGAAATCTACGCGATTAAGAAAGCAGCGCAGAGTATTAATGATGAAACTTCCAGCAATGGAATTAACCATCGGTTGCGGGTGGCATAGGTGCAGTAGTAGTATATTCGCTTACTGAATGGAAGGTCGTGCGTTCGAATCTCGGCCAAGTCCAGACAGCAGGATGCGGCACCGATTGAATCCACTTAAAGCTGACGTGCAGGTACTGCCTGCCCTAATTGCAGCTAAGACGGTATCACGATAAAACTGGCTATGACCAACACAAGATTTTTCAAAAAGAGTTTAACCCATAATTATGAGTTCACGATAATCTTCATTCGGATGACCACATTATGTCGCCAAAACCGCTGCAAAATGTCTTGGTTTCGTTTACTGGTACAGGCTGCTGATCCGGCTACCATTTATGAGGCGTTGATCCGCCCGAAACTTGAGTATAGTCATATCTGGTCAGGTGCCCCCAAAATTACTTTGGGTTACCAAAGCGAGCGATAAAACTTGATTTACTAAAAAAAAAATCGACGCAAAGTTGCCTGTCTTTTTTTTATCGCATTTTTCATCATCAGTGCTCAGTTGAAACAGGAAGTTGAATTTCACCTCATTTTTCCGCAAAACTCGTCCTTCAGCGGATGCTCATCAATTAACACTCAAGCCGTCTCTCAGAATAACCGTCAAGAAATGCTTTGCTTTACTGTTATTCCT
The DNA here is from genome assembly GCA_949715645.1 of Portevinia maculata. Taxonomy (NCBI): domain Eukaryota; kingdom Metazoa; phylum Arthropoda; class Insecta; order Diptera; family Syrphidae; genus Portevinia; species Portevinia maculata. The sequence continues at coordinate 2,938,059 of OX454528.1, read as the reverse complement.
CGTCGCTTTGGCTCACAAATGCTAATGTACATCAGTACATGACTTCTTTCTGGTTACCTCTGTTTATATCCTTTTTTAGTATATCCATGGTCAAAACATCCCAGGAAAATATATAAACTGCTCTGGAAAAAATCTCCCCTGATAGCTTCGCGGGTAAATGGGTTTTAAACTCTGGACACCTCTTCGACTCGTAGATTTCATAATAGTACCTGAGTGGCCGCTTCGTAAAAGGCTTTTAAACTCGGGACAAAAGGTTTAAAACTATGGACTCCTCTTCGACTCACAAAAATTAAAGCTCTGGACACCTTTTCGACTCGTAGATTCCATAATAGTACCTGGGTGGCCGCTTCGTAGGAATGAAGGTTTAAGACTATGGACTCCTCTCGACTCACAAAAAATAAAACTCTGGACACCTCTTAGTCTCGTAGATTCCATAATAGTACCTGAGTGGCCGCTTCGTAAAAGGGTTTTAAGCTCGGGACAAAAGGTTTAAAACTATGGACTCCTCTTCGACTCACAAAAATTAAAACTCTGAACACCTCTTCGAATCGTAGATGACATTAGTAAAAGGGTTTCAAACTCTGGACACACATCTTCGACTCAAAACTCTTGACACCTATTCGACTCGTAGATTTCATAATAGTACCTGAGTGGCCGCTTCGTAAAAGGGTTTTAAACTCGGGACAAAAGGTTTAAAACTATGGACTCATCTTCGACTCACAAAAATTAAAGCTCTGGACACCTTTTCGACTCGTAGATTCCATAATAGTACCTGGGTGGCCGCTTCGTAGGTATGAAGGTTTAAGACTATGGACTCCTCTCGACTCACAAAAAATAAAACTCTGGACACCTCTTAGACTCGTAGATTCCATAATAGTACCTGAGTGGCCGCTTCGTAAAAGGGTTTTAAACTCGGGACAAAAGGTTTAAAACTATGGACTCCTCTTCGACTCACAAAAATTAAAACTCCGAACACCTCTTCGAATCGTAGATGACATTAGTAAAAGGGTTTCAAACTCTGGACACACATCTTCGACTCGGAAAAATCAAAACTCTTGACACCTCTTCGACTCACAAAAAAAATGATATTTTGACCGAAGATATTTTCCGGCGGTATTTTGACCAAGGATATTATAAAGAAAGATATTTACATCATACACCCTTCTTTCCTTCCCACTATTTTTCGGACTCGTGATGTGTTCTTAACATGTTAAAGGTATCCAAAAATCCATTAGTTAATTATAAAAATAAAATGTTGCCACCAGTGATTCATTACCACCCTAATTTGGTTCATTTAAGACTTAAGTTTAAGAAAGCATACTTAAACTAAAGAACCGTATCCAAAAGATTACAAATATTCACTCAATCTGCATGCAGTGGTTCATCGAAGACTTGGTGCTGTTCTATAGATACTACCATGGGAGATGTTCCGAAGAATAAAACGAAAATAATTGATAGAAATGAATTATTTGTTCATCTTACAAGGCAGGCAGCTAATGGTACACTTGTCAACTTCCATGACGCTTGTATCCCGATATTTTTTTTAAAAAAACAACAAGTAAACTTTTGAAACAATTTTCGAAAGACTTCTTTAAGCAAGAATAGAATTGTCAACAATTGAAGAGTTGAAGCACATCGGGGGGCTTTTTAAACGCATTTCCTGAGAAAAGGAATTTAAAAAAACCGATATTTTATAATACTAAAAAACACAGTAAACAATTCCATCACCTAAATTCAGCGTATATTTTCGAAGAAGTGCACCACAAGGAAATAAAATAGATGGATGCATTGATTAATTAGTTCCTACAAAACTTGGAATGCATCGAGTTTCGAAAGATAATCCCAAAACGCGGGGAATTCCACTGAGTGTTCTACAAAAATGTCGTTTCTGACATATCTACCTACAAATATTCTTTATAAAAAAAATATTTTAAGGTGGATTAAAGATACAACGGTGGAGTGAAACAGCGCCAAACGAAATAACTTCCACAAAGTAAAATTAAACCATACGCTAAAAATGCACAAATTTGGCCTTATTTCACTCCACCCATACAACAGCAACAGTAAATTTTGGTTGCCTCTCCAACATGGTGCCGTTCCAATGAAATCCTTCTCGACATTAAAAGCTTAAAGACTTCTCAACTGGGATTTGAAACCACTTTCACTTTTAATGCCCCCAGCTATGGTACACCTTTCAAACACATCAAAAGACTAAAGAGAGGTCATATTCTAAGAATTAACTGCCCTATAAAAAAATATGTCCCACTATTCCACTCCCATGAGTAAACACCAAGGTACTGAGAAAAGGCACAGGATAAACTTAACAATCACAGGCATATGTCAGCATGCACCTCTAGTTGTAAGCCAGAAAAACAGGGTATCTCCTACATCTATTTGCCGTACACTCCTGCAAGCTATTGACAGTCTATGCTCCATGTAAATGTTTGGGGTGACTTAAATTTGCATTCAAAGTGAAAATTATTATTGACCAGATGTGTGTAGCTGGCTCACTTTCTCGTCTGCAAAGAGAACACACCGTCGTCCTTAACAAACTCCGAGTTCAAGAGTGTAAACAGAATCACTGGAACACCATTTTCCTTGCTCTGATACTCACAAAAATGCATTCAATTGCTGGGATTTTGCTGTGTGGATATATGGTATATAGGAGGTGAATCCAGGTACAACCGCTTTTGTGTGTGTATGAACATTTTTATTTCCCCCTCTTTGATCTATTGCCCTATACCTGTTCCAGGGAGAGGTGGAGGGTGCGGGATGATCGCTTGGATTTGCATACGTAGCCCATATTTGCAAAGTTCCCGCATCACATCCTCCATAACTAGCGTAAGTATACATATATACAGGATTTGAAACCTTGCTTAATCGCAATAAAAAGGTTCAGTTGTATATAACACTCTCGCACAGCATAGCAGTAAATGCGCACCATGCAGAGGGTCTTTCCCAGGGGAAAACGTATAGCGAAAACAGGATTCAATAATACGTTGATGTGTTTGTGACCGAGCGAGAACTGGGTCATACTCAGTGTAAATTAGAAAATATTAGTGCTGGTACTGCTGCTGCGATGAAGTGGATACCGGAATAACCTGTATAATAATTTGGTGTCAGTAGAATCTCTTTCTGGATTATATGGCACGGGCGGCATTGTAGGAAGAGCTAAATTTACTTAGCACGGACTCCTTTGGGTTACTTCTTTTATATATACGAGTACACACCAAACCACAGGGATTTGTTAACGAAATAGTTTTCTTAACCCTCATCTCTATTCCAGGGTATCACTTGATCCCTGGACTTAATGTTTTTGATTCATCTGTTGGTTACTAGTTGGTTACTAAGTTCGTACAACGAAAAGTGCATCAAAATTTAATATTTAATTCACTCTCCCAAGAGATGCAACTCCCATCAACTTAATTGCGAACATAGGTACCCACACCCATGTTAAGAAAAAGATTCCTCAAAATTAGATGCACCCAAGATAATCGCCGAACTTAAGAAAACTACACACACGGGAAGAGATCTGAAAAGTGGCTAATCTTTTTGTTTAGAGGGCAAACAATTGGTGAATGCATCCCCTGAGCGGATGTGTATGTTTATTCACAGAAGTAGCTTTTTGTGCCTGCTACCTGCATAATCGTTAAGGAAATTCATTTTAATAAGTCACGTACGGTGTCTCATTGTGTCAAGCTGGAGTAGCTAGTTGTAAGGGTCCTTGACTTGGCGAAGAGAACAACGAATGCAATGCAATAATGCAGCTTGACGTTCTGGTTCTGGTGAGTGCAACAATAAGAAATTGAGATAAATGATTGTATATATTATTTTTGGTTGAAGGAGGATTAAACCGTGACATGTTAGGTAGGAAAAGTCGTTTAACTGTGTATCATACATATGAGATGTGAGTGCTGAAATCAAGGATTCCATGACGGTATAATATGGAGAATTTGGAATAAGACATGTCAGTGGATGAGGACGCATTAAATATGTAGGCGGGCCTTAAGGAATGTTTTTAGTATTTGTAGTAAAGAGGAAAATTGTTGCCGAAATCGAAATTGGGTGTCCTTGATATGTATTGCAGTATATTAAAAGAATCAATAATTATTCACGATAATAATACGATTCTTCGTTCTTAAATAAAACTGGGAAACTTTAAGAATGGCTTGAAGAGAACTTCTTCTTAGTTAGCGACAAGGTTATGATCTGGATTAGAGGTATCAAAACCCAGCCACATTATATGCGCCTGTGGCTTTCATTGTGTCGACTTTAAAAAATCTTCGGCAAGCATCCGGTTTCGGATCTCTTGACTACAATTTAATTTTTTACGATCCACAAAGTTCCACTCGATAAGCATCTTCAAATTATTTAGCACAAACTCAGTCTTACCAGCTCATGAGAAATTCCGAAAAATTTAACCAAACTAAAGGGTGGTTAAATTGTAAGGGCCGATGTCGAATGTGAACCACACCTAAACGTGAAGTTTTTTTCTGCATTTTATTTGACATTTCTCAATTTCAGACTAACTCAATTTGAACTATGGAAAGATACACAATTGAGCAACGCGTTAAAGTTATTCAGGCTTATGTATAATGAAAATGCGCGTTCAAATCAAAATGCATATCGTGCACTTCGTGATTTTTTCGTTCAATTTAATCGTCCAAATGTGCGTACAATCGGAAAATCGTGCAAAAATTTGAGCAAGCCGGGTCTGTAGGAGATGTGAAAACACCAGTGCATGCTCGTACAGCTCGTACTGCAGAAAATATTGCTGCTGTTCGCAATAGTGTGGCTGAAGAGCCGTCCACCTCAACTCGTCGTCGTGCCCAACAATCGCACCTCTCACGCTCGTCGTTGATGAACATTATGCATAAAGACTTGTATTTACGCACTTACAAGGTGCAATTGGCTAAAGAACTAAAGCCTCTTGACCATTTCAAGCGTCGTCAATGGTCAGAATGGTGGCAAGAAATGGCAACAGTGGATCAATAATTTTCGAAGAAAATCATCTTCAGTGATGAGGCACAATTTCACCTCAGTGGATTCGTCAATAAGCAAAATTGCCGCATTTGGGCGAATGATAATCCAAAAGTGATTGTCGAAAAACTAATGCACCCACAAAGAATGACTGTTTGGTGCTGTTTATGGGCTGGCGGCATCATCGGGCCGTATTTGTTCCGAAATGAAGCCGGTCAGGCAGTTACTGTGAATGGTGTTCGCTATCGTGAGATGATAACGAACTTTTTATGGCCCGAATTGGAAGATATGGATGTTAGGTTAGGTTAGGTAGGTGGGCTGGCATAGTGCCACACTCATTTTTAACCCTGTCTATAAACAGCTGAGATTAATTACTCGCTGTGCTGTTCGATGCAAACCATCCAGTAGATTTGATGAACTTCATTATTCTGTCTATTGGTGTGCCGGAGAGCTCGTCTAGGTCGTGGAAGAAGTGTCTCCCCAGGAATCTGTGTCTAGTGTGTTGGAGACCCGGGCAGTGACACAGGAAGTGGGTAGTGTCTTCCAGAGCTTCCTCGTCGCCACAGCTTCTACAGAGTTCTTCCTCCGTCAAGCGTATTTTTTTCATATGGTACCGCAGAGTGTTGTGCCCCGTTAAAATACCTACGAGGGTGGATAGTGATGTTCTATCCTTTATCATTAGACTCTCGGTGCTGGCCTCATTGAAGGTTGGCCATAGCGTTCTAGTGGTGTGGCAAGTATCTAGTGCCGTCCATCGAAGGTTCGCCTCTCTTATTGCCTTTTTCCCTGCTTCAAGCCTGAGTGAGCAAGGCGGGATGAGTACAGAGGGATCAGCTTGTTCTGACACAGCTTCCGAACCTTGTCTTGATAATTCGTCCGCTTTCTCGTTGCCCGGAATACCTTCATGTCCCGGAACCCAGCAGAGCGATACCTTATGCTGGGTACCAAGAACCTTGAGTTCTTCGCGACAGCATTTCACAAGCTTTGATTTTATTTCTGCTGCAGTTAAGGCTTTTATTGTTGCCTGGCTGTCGATATAGAAGGTAATACCATCGGGTGGTATTGCCCTTACCGCAGACTCACGGGCTGCTGTTGTCACTGCCAGGACCTCTGCTTGGAAGACGCTGCTGTGGTCAAGATATGGATGTGGACGATATGTGGTTTCAACAGGACGGTGCCACTTGCCATACAGCTAACGAAACAATGGCTCTTTTGCGCGACAAATTCAATGGCCGTGTTATCTCACGTGGTGGCGATGTCAATTGGCCGCCAAGATCATGTGATTTGACACCGTTGGACTTCTTTCTTTGGGGTTATTTGAAAGAAAAGGTGTACGTCGATAAGCCAGCAACAATCTGTGATTCTACCTCCAGCTTATGTAGTCTTTCTATGTTAAGTAGTCTCGTCCTGCTATTGATTTGATGTCAATCAATATCATGCATGCGTAGCTTTGATCGATACACCATTTTTTGTATCCTTATAACCGTTGCTTTTAGATTTTGTTGTTGTGCTGCATTTCCCCACGCTAAAATGCCGTATCTCAGGTGCGATTCAACCAGCCCAAAGTAGCATTGTCGGAGAACATCTGGTGTGCATAAGTAACTGAGATGAAATAGTGCATAAGCTGATTGCCGAAGTTTGATTGTAAGAGCATGCAAGTGTTGGCTCCATGTCAGGTTATAGTTAACGATTACACCAAGGTATTTGTATGTTGATACATTCTCGATTGTTGTTGAGCAGTTATCCTCATTTTGTAATTTTGATTGATTTCCTGCTATGTGTAGACATTTCATCGGTGTGCATTTTAATGGTGATTTTATATTTTAATACATGTGGTGGTCGTATGTGCATAACTTTTGTTTTTTGTGCATTCATGATCATTCCATGGTCATGACACCATGCTAGGATTGCGTTAAAGTCATTTTGCATCATTTTTTCCGCTGCTTCCACGTTTTTATGGCTAACTACAATGGCTGTGTCATCTGCATATGCATAACCGGTGCTATGTTTCAGAATTGATAGCAAGTCATTCACATATATTATAAAAAGGAGAGAGCCTAACTTGGATCCTTGTGGTACTCCGTATTTCGCATTCTCATCTTCACTGAAGTATTCTCTGATTCGAACTTTGTACTTCCTTTATTTTAAATAGTTTTCAAACCATGTTAGGATAGGTCCCCTTACTCCAAGCTTTTCTAATTGCTTCAAAATATTTTTGTGGCATAATGTATCAAACGCCTTCTTAAAATCAATGAAGAGTGCAATTACATTGTGATTTTCTTTCAAGGCTGAAATTGATTCTGTTTGTGAAATCTCCGAGTAGTCGATTAATGCTTTTCTTTTTCCTGAAAGCAAATTAATTTTTTTCTAGGATCTTATATTTTTCAACGTACTCATATAACCTTTTGGCAACAACTTCTTCTAGAATCTTATCTACGGTTGAAAGGATGCATATAGGCCTATAATTCGAAATTTCATTTTTCTTTAAAATAAAAAGAAATGACAATAATTTCCTAAATAATTTGTGTTTTATTCCAAATCAACATCGGCCCTTAAAATTTAACCACCCGTTACTTCAAGGACTTCAAGCAAATTTTATTTCATTTGGGGTACAAACATATTTTTCAACTTTTAAATTACATGAACAACAAAAACCAAACTGGAAGTGGACCCCCTAAAACAATTTAAAAAAAAATCCTTTCTTGTCCCACCACACACTAAATACTCAACTTTTCATTCAGCTTTTTTCCGGAAAACTTTCACATCCTCAGCGAAGAAAAGCAAAAATAAAGAAAACAAACGCCTGCAATTTATTTCACACGAGTTTCAATATCCCACTCCGCGCCCGGTTCAAATCCTTGTACGCGTCGAGTGTTAGCTGAATAGTGAGTCGCCCAGATAAGCCCCGCGGGTCCACTGTGCGCCTCCCTTTGAGAATGAGAGCCGGGGAAAGAAGTTCATTGGCAAACAGCAAAATAAAAGCGATTACTAACGTTCTCAGTTAGGAAACTATTGAGGGAAGTCGCTTAAAGGGCAACACATATTCGAGAATATTTAGCTGCACCCATCTGTTGCAAGAATATCAATGAAACACTTGGCACGAAGTACGGAAGGGAATAAATTTAAGCTCATATCGAAGAACGACGAGGAAGGGATATTTTAAGTACACGTCCAACGAAAATACAACCCAATATTTCTGTTAAACAAATTCTCTCGTGCAACGTCAAGAAGAGGACAATTTTACAATAAGATAGTTCGCGACAACGTCAGTGTCAGTCACTTGTAAGAAAACATAGAAATTTTGATTTTTTATTTTACTATATAAACATGAATAACTTGTTTGAAGATGATTTGTGATAAGCCACATCCCACATAGAAAGTGCGTAAAACTAATAAAAAATACAAACTTTTTAATTTGTTTTCCTGCAAATTTAGTAGAGATAAAAGAAAGAGAAATCGCAAATTTGTTTTAGCGACAGCTTCGCAAAATACGCCATACAGTGTATTAGTATACCTTTGTTCGCATACCAAAGTCTCACTGCCAAACAAAATAATGTCAACCCGTTTGCATTCTGCCGACATCTACCCACAGAGCTATGGCAAGTGAAGGGAGTGATGAATTCGATAAAATATACTTACAACGTCACCCAATTCAAAGGATACTGTTTGCCGATTGTTCATGAATGAATGGGTGCTGTTTGGGAAAGGATTACAGTATGTAAGGATGTGTATACGTTTTGTACTTCTTCATGCTCATTAGGACGGAAGACTTGTTAGCCTACGGAGCAAGTTAAATCAACATCGATAAGCATTTATACCAAAGAGCAAAGATGTCAGTGAGAAGAGGTGTTAACAAACGTGGACAAAAAATCCGAGGCCCTTGATCTTGATAGGAAGAGCTTAAATGATAAGCAAAGTAAACCTCGCTTATATTACAAATTTTTAAATTAGATTTCGGTTTTATGGAATATTTGAATAGCAATCTTGTTCTTCTTTTCCCTTAATGACAGTGAGGCTATGATCAGGATTAATGGGATCATAACCCTCCCATTAACTGCAACCCTACTGGCCCGCTTTTTGGATAGCAATCACTCAAAATTCATTGTTTTTTTTTCGGATAGGCGAAACTGTAACGCGAAATGATAGAGGTCCGAGATGCTTTCAAATAAGTGCTGCTTCTACTCAAATTAAGACGGAATCGAGTAAGACTGTGCTGGGTACCGGGACACAGCGGTATAGAGAGAAATGAGCAAGCCGACGAGCTAGCAAGAAAGGGAGGGGAGCTGGAAAATAGCGGAGGTGTGAACATTAAACCACCCCTTGGCGTTCTTAAGGGAATAGTAAATGAAAAGATCTTAAAAATGGCTGACCTCAGATGGCAGAATTTAGAGGGACATAGGGTGCCTAGAGCGCTGTGGCCTCATTCTGACAAGAAAAGATCTAAGGAATTTCTAAAATTGAGCAGGGAACAGCTTAGTAGTTGGAATTATGTCGGGGCACTGTCCAGGCGGCTTGGTCTGGTGGATGTGGACACGTGCAGGTTCTGTGGTGACCTATAAGCCGAGGAAGACATAACGCACATACTGTGTGAATGCGAGGGCATAGCGCAGAATCGTAGGAGGTTTCTAGGGGAATACTTCTTCGAGGAATTAGGGGAGCTGAGCGGCACAGACCATAGGAAGCTGGTTAAATTCTGCATGAAGATTGGGCTCTGTCTAGGAAAAGTTTTTTAGGTTTTTTTAGGTTTTTCTCCAGTTGAAGTCTTTCAATTGGTTCCCTAGGGATCGCGATGGGCCCTTCTGGTGCCTAGTGTTGTATGCAAATTGCATACCCCTTTTTAACCTATGGCCTACTCCAATTAAACTCCAAATTGTAATCGTCTTAGTTCTACATATAAAAAAAGTTGCTTGGTATGTAGAACTCCTGACAGTTGACACCGATCCATATGGTGAGCATTAACTGCTTGTTCGTAGGCAAGACGAACAAATGATGCGTTTCTTTGAATTAGTTGGTTTAATTCTTCAGAACTTCTCTATTTTTTTTATTTTTTTTATGTAGGCACCCCAAATGGATTTTTTAGTACCCTTATCGTGTAATAGCTACACAGCGAGGGCGTCAAGGAAATTAGGATTAGAAGAAAAGGAAAGATGCCGATGCACGTTGGTTTTGAATGTTTGTAGATTATTATGTGAAGGAAAAATAAAGCGTGGAAGAGTATTCCACATTCGTATTGTTCGCCTGAGGAAATATTATTTGAACTTCACTGTACGTCCGAATACAGGCTTGAGGGTGAACTGATGAGCATTACTTGCATGGCTGGTATTGGGGTTGAAATGTTCAAGGGGTGGAATGCAACTGGGTATTTCGTTTGAGAACTTATGGCGGAAATAACGATAAAATAACGAAAGACAGGAGACATTGCAACAATGAGTGAGAGAGTCAATCGATCTCGTGATGTCTCGGTCGCCAATGAGTTTTATAGCGCATTTTTTGTATTCTGTCAAGTAGCTTCAAATAAGTTATTGGTGCACCAGACCAGATACATGAGCGTTGTTTGGGCGGTGTGACCTATATAAGGGCCGCCGTCGGCGACAAGCTGGTTGGAGATCGGATGTTAATTCAGGATCAACAATTATACGAAATTCTCTTCTTTAAATATGCTGTTTAAGAGAATGTTTGAAATCCAAACTCTAGGTGTGGGAGCAGTCCTAAATTTTTAAAAACTTTAATTTCGTGTTCTTTACAAATGAGGAGTAGCTGCTTTGCGTTAATGCTTTGCAAATATATGGTGTAGGCTGTAAATATCCTTTTTTATAATATCCTCGGTCAAAATGTCCACGGAAAATATCCTCGGTCAAAATGTCCACGGAAAATATCCTCGGTCAATATATCCACGGAAAATATCCTCGGCCAAAATATCCTGTTTTTGTGAGTGGAAAAGGTGCCCAGAGCTCTAATTTTTGCGAGTCGAAGACTCGATTTGTTAAGCCTTTTACCAGCGAAGCGGGGCACCCAGGTACTATTATGAGATCAGGAGAGATGTTTTCCAGAGAAATTTGGATATTTTGACCGTTGGTATTATCAAAAAGGATATAAACAGAAGTAATCCTCGGAACACCTCTTCGACTCACAAGAAAATGTTTTGAAAGTGCATATTTTTATAATATCAAAAAGGGATATAAACAGAGGTAATCCTCAATTTTTGAATTCTTTTATTATACCTATTTACCCTATTCTAAGGGTATATTAATTTTGACGCGAAGTTTCTAACATGGGTTGGGGTCTAATTTCTGGCGAGGTCAAACTTCTTTTTTCAAAACTCTGCTTTCAAAATTCTGCTTTCAAATTTCTGCTTTTCAGAATACTTTTTTTCAAAATTCTGCTTTTCAAAATTCTACTTTACAAAATTCTGCTTTACAAAATTCTAAAAATAATAAAAAAAGGTTTGGAAAATGTTAAAAAGCGCGCGCATTTTTGTACTGGTTTTAAGATTGCTCTCTTGGTTTATATGGAATATATTGTAATTCGTTGACCAAGGTAAAAATATTTGTTTTCTTTAAATTCGTAAATTGGAAAAAAAAACAGAATTAGCAGAATTTATTAGTTCAAAATATTGCCTGTCAGACTTCTAAAAAGCAGAATTTTGAAATGCAGAATTTATTAAGACAGAACAGAAAAAAAGTAGAATTTTTGTGTTAAAAGTCAGAATTTTGCAAAGCAGAATTTCGACCCGCTCCCTTCTAACATACCTTAATATTGCCCGTAGAACCCTAAAATGTACTATATTTATGATCAGCATCGATAGTAATGTCGACCTAGCCACGTCCGTCCGTCCGTCCGTCCGTTCGTCTGTCGACAAAAATTAGGCCTTTAAACTATATAAAATAGAGCTGAAATTTTAACCATATACTCTCTAGGGGGCCGAAATAGTCAAGTTCAAGAATTTTTGAAATCCGCCCACAGACACGCCCACAAACTTAAAAAAACGAATTTATCAAAAAAATCAAATTTTTAGCTAGAAAGCTGAAATTTTTTATATATGATCTTTGACTCCTAAAACTGCATCGGGAGATAAAATTTCTAAAATTCGCCCACTGACACGCCCACAATTAAATAAAACAATTTTATTGTAAAACCAAAGTTTGAGCTAGGGAGCGCTTTTTCTAGGGTTTGGAATTTTGAGCTACGAAGCTGAAATTTTTTATATATGATCTATGACTCCTAAAACTGCTCGGGATATAAAATTTTCAAAATCCGCACACTGACACGCCCACAAAAAAATAAAACAATTTTATTGAAAAACCAAAATTTGAGCTAGGGAGCTGAAATTTATAATATATACTATCTAGGAGCCCTTTAATCTCATGTGTAAATATTTTCAAAATCCGCCTACCGACACGCCCACAAATTAAAAAAAAAACTTTTTTGAAAATCCTAAGTTTGAGCTAGGGAGCTGAAATTTATAATATATACTCTCTAACGGCCCTTTATGCGCATGTGTAAATATTTTCAAAATCCGCCTACTGACACGCCCACAATTTACAAAAAAAACTTTTTTTGAAAATCCAAAGTTTGAGATAGGGAGCTGAAATTTATAATATATACTCTCTAGGGGCCCTTTATGCTCATGTGTAAATATTTTCAAAATCCGCCTACTGACACGCCCACAATTTACAAAAAAAAACTTTTTTTGAAAATCCAAAGTTTGAGATAGGGAGCTGAAATTTATAATATATACTCTCTTCTCTAGGTGTCGTCTATGCTCATTTGTTAATTTTTTTTAAATCCGCTTACTGACACGCCCACAATTAAATAAAATAATTTTATTGAAAAACCAAAGTTTGAGCTAGGGAGCGTTTTTTTTACAAAAGCTTCGTTTTTGTTTGATAAAATCTTTTAAATGTTATATAACAGAATATGTAGAGCGTTCTTAACAATTCAACCATACTTAGACTTTTGTCACGCCCACTTATGAGGGATAGGAATAAGAATAGGGTATCCAACAGTTCGCCCAAGCGGACTGTAGCCCGCCCCTATGTTTTTATTTTGTTTTGCAAATATATATTTGATTTGATAACACACGAGTTCACTGTGCACAAAAAAGAGGCATAGTCTCATTATAGAATTAAAAGACTGGTCATCAATTCGAATCCGAGGAACAGTCGATGTATTCGGCGTAGCAGACATCGCTTAATTTATTCAATCATTCGTTTGCGCGGAGTTATAATATCAGTGCAAATGCATCAGTTATTATGGCGAATTTATTCGCCAGATTTGATTTGCTTCTCTTGATATTTGCAATTTGTTTTGCACGTTTATGAAAGGTGAGAGAGGGAAAAAATGTTTCAAAGTTTGTTAGACCTGGTTTTAGTCTCTGATGCTTCAAACGTTCTTCTTTTGGATCAACTTGCTCTTGAAGGGATATCTGACCATGACTTGTTATTTTGTTCCTATAATATTGATTTTTCTCATGATCCCATTCCGCATACTTTCTCTTACAGAGATTTTAAGTCTGTTGATATAAACTCACTACATAGAGAAGCAAGTACAATACCATGGGAACATTGTTTGTATCTAGAAAATGTCAACAACAAGCTGAACTTTCTTCAGTCGCAGACTGAGGAGCTTTTTAACAAACATGTCCCTCTGCGGACTGTACAAATAAGAAATTTGAAATGCCCGTGGTTCACCCGAGAAGTATTAGATGCAATAAATAAGCGCAGAAAGTACTATAGTAAATGGAGAAGTAGCCCTACTTCAAGGAATTGGAAAGCTTTCTGTGTAGCGCGTAATCAGTCCACCTTTGTTACGCGCCGCGCTAAATTTAACTATTTCTCAAGGACATTAAAGGATTCACTTCCTTCCAAACAGCTATGGACTAATTTACGAAAGATAGGTGTTGGTAACAGAGTAGAATCAGTCTGTCGCTTGGATCCCAATATCCTTAATTGCGCATTCCTTTCAAGTACCGGTACAAGAAATCCTCAGTTCTCCTTGCAAGAAGAACTTCTATGCGAGCTTGATTATGATTTTAAATCAGTAAATGAGAATGATGTCATTGAAAGCGTTGCTGATCTTAAATCGAATGCAACAGGTGAGGATGGCATCCCACTCCGCTTTTTAAAAATGGTTTTACCTTTTATACTACGGTCACTCACGCATATTATTAATCATTGCCTTGCTTCTTCTACTTTCCCTGATAACTGGAAAGCCGCCAAAATAATTCCTGTTGCAAAGAAACCGCAACCCTCGCTTCCTAATGACTTTCGCCCGATAAGTATTCTTCCGACCCTGTCAAAAGTATTTGAGAAGATACTGGCAAAGCAAATAGTAGGTCATATAAATGGGAATGCTTTACTTTCTCCTTTTCAGTCGGGTTTTCGACCCGGGCACAGCTGTGCTACTGCAATGGTGAAAGTTCTTGACGATATAAGGCAACAATATGACCGAAGTTACCTAACGGTTTTATGTTTGTTAGACTTCTCTAAGGCTTTTGATAGGGTCAACCATCAGATCTTATGTACAAAGCTCCGCTATTATTTTGGTTTCAGTGATAGGGCAGTCCGGTTAATAAGTAGCTATTTAAGCAATCGTTCTCAAAGAGTTCTGGTTGGTGACCATTTGTCGAATGTCAAATTTCTGCGGGAGGGTGTGCCACAAGGGTCTATTTTAGGACCCATTCTTTTTTGTATGTTCATAAATGATATTGCTCCTGTATGTAATAGTTCATCTATTCACCTTTATGCCGATGATGTCCAAATTTACCTCTCAAGACCTATCGGATTACTTGAGGATCTTTTCCATCGAATAAACCTTGACCTCTCAGCTATACACAGCTGGTCTGTTGAAAATGGACTTACTTTAAATCCATCTAAGACTCAGGCAATTTTAATATCCAAAAAGTTTTACACACCAGAAATGTTCCCTCCTCTCTTTCTGTCCAACGTAGAAATAAAGTTTGTTGAAAAAGTTACCACCTTAGGATTTAAAATAAATAGTAGTCTTTCTTGCAATGACCATGTCAATTATGTCATCAGCCGTATCTATGGTTGCCTTCGTAAGTTATGGACATGTGCCAATTTTATCCCTCGCGATACGAAATTAAAACTAATGAAAACGTTACTGGTTCCCATTATAACTTATGCAGAAGTTGTCTACTGTATGCTTGATTCCTTATCACAAAATAAGCTTCAAGTTGCATTTAACGGAATGACTCGTTATATCTTTGGACTAAGAAGATATGACCATGTATCAGCTTACCAAAATAGTATATTAGGATGTTCATTAAGGCAATTTCTTGATGCTAGAAACTGTATTTTTCTGCATAAAATAATATACTCAAAATCACCACGATATCTTTATGAGAAATTGCAATTCACACAGTCGGATAGAAATTTTAACTTAATAATTCAGCCTTATAATTATATTAACTCGTCGCGTCTATTCTTTACTTACGCCGTTAAGCTATGGAACTCCTTGCCTGAACACATTAAGCGAGCATCGGGAACTCTGAAATTCAGGACAGCTATATTTAAATATATTTCTGAACAGCAGTAGAGGTTTCTTCCTTCTTTCCTTCTTTACTCTTTCCTTCTTTATTCTTCTCTTCTTTTCTTTTCTCCACTCAATTTTACTCTTCTTTTAAATTGAATTGTTAATCTTCTTTCTGGGAATATAATAACTTTAATATGCATACCTACCTACTTATGTGAAAAACTAATGTAAAATTAATTTTGTTAGTGCTCTATAAAGACTATGTCTTACTTGTACTTAATGTTAAAATAAATTGAATTGAATTGAATTGAATTGAATTGAATTGAATTTGAACCTCGAAACCTCCACCTGAAATATACCGCATTAGCCATCTCACCAGTGCGTCAAATAGTCATTACTCCACAATAATTAGGGATACTCAGTTATTTTAAATTGGGGCGTAATGTAGGAAGACTTGATGGAAATGAAATCATTTTTTAATGTAGCATCCTTCAAATATATTAAGTTGAAGATTATAAGTAAATCGATGAAATATTGGTTGCTTCATGAATGAAAGTATATGTACCTGCCTGTTTCAGAAATAAATAAATATTAGGAGCATAATAGCCACAAGCCACAACAAGTTGGGGTTCGATTGTAACAGTCACCTCACTCTGCTCCTCGCCCATGGTTCTGTGCATTATACATTTCCCCGAATTCATTATAAGTATCATCCTAAAATCCAAACAGTTCAACTACCTTGGGGATGGACCCAACAACTCGCCTAAGGAAGTCAGCCCTCTCTGCTCCCTTTCCCTGGACCAGTGGAACTTGAGGTTTGTATCTATCGCAACAGTCACTCCAAGCTGCACTGCCTCCTCGATACGCGTATCACTTACGGGTTCGCGTGCTTCAGTAACTCCCTCAAACACAGTTTTCAACCAACCCCTCGACTGTAGTGGTTGTGAGGATCCCCCCTTGTTTTATCACAATAGTATATCGATTTAGCTTTATATGTGAGCCTTCGTGCCCAAGCAGCCACCTTACCTAACATTACCATATAATAGCCACAAATTAAATCTTAAAAGCAAATGTATAAAACAAAGTGTCGTAAGTAATTTTGTTGTACAAACGTATTGCATTTTATATCCTAAAGAATAATATGTATGTAAAAACAAAATTGAACAAATTCCAAACGAATGTTGGGTTATGCAAAAATTTACTCAAATATGGCAACACTTCCCACATTCGTCCAATTAAATGATGTTTGACGCACAATAACTATACTTAATTTTTTTTTTTAAATTCTCATAAGATACAAAATCCTCCACTGTTTGGGTATCCGATGGGCGGAAAATGAAAAGCAAACCAACAAAAATATACCGAACAATAACCACCCAACAACCTAAAAGTCATTCAAAATTCCCTGCTAACATGCGATCGGGTTTAATTGTACTTAAACTTTCTGTGATAAATAAATCTCAAGGGAGTTCTGCCAATGTGCCATAGATGGTTCAGCTTCCGGTGCGCACAGCACACAGAACGCTGTAGTTTGGATGAGGTGGATGGATTTATGAGCCAAACGGAGAAAGGCAGTCTTCCATGCTCTTCCTAAATATTCAGAACTGCATGAACACGAGTAGTATTCTCTTCCTGAATATCCAGGAGTATGCTGGACGAGTTATGCACCGTTCACGGAACACACACCGTAGGGTAATAGAAATTATACTTGGAAATTAGTATCGATAGATGTGGTGTGACTGAAGCGTAAGTCAGTACAGTTCCTTGAACCTTATCATGAACCTGAAGATAGTGGCGGAGCGTTGAGTTATCCACTTGGTTTCACTCGCTTAAAATTTATTCATTTTCAGTCATTCATCCTGATCAAAACTACGGCATCTTTGGTTGTATGCAAATTTATGCGTATATACTCTGATAAATATTGCAATTTGTCGCCAACTATGCTTGGGACATTTGATTCGTATTAAGGCATCAATTAGGTAAATAAATATTTTAAATGGTGGTTCTTTTATGCTTTCTTAAATTGGCAAGTATTGCCCTTTGAAAAATTACTTTCGATACATGATTTCTTTTTCAACCCTGAACGTGAGCGCAAGAGCATTTCTGTCATAAAAAGTTTCTCAAATCTTCTGTTCAGATTTGGCGTAAGGGACCTAAGCACTCTCCATTCCTACCGAAAATAAAACAAACGAAATTAACAAAAAATATCTACCCCGACTTTAGTGAAGCCAGTGTCATTTCCCAGTGTCCATTAAAGACCATCGCATTTTTAATGGATGAAGGATCGAAACACAATTTCTCATTTATTCAACTGGCAGCCAATAGCGTTTCCGCTTTTAAGTGCAATGAAGCAGTTAGTAACAAATTGATAGATTTGACATAATCTGGTTAGACTATCTCTGCCGAAGGATGACTGAGGAAAATGGGTTACAAGTGATTTAAGTGAGCTGAAGAGTGAAATATGACTGGGATTGGCAGTGGTGTTGACAGTTTTATCGATAGACAGACAGAATTATTGAATTGCTTGATGTGTCAATTTTGATAATACGTTGCTTGAAACTTTGGTGTTGTCTACAGTGATAATTTCAACACGATGACATTTTATTTGCTTAGTTGCAATGGATAAAGGATTAGTTATTTGAATGGATATTTATACAATTAATTTGATTTTATACAAATAAATTTTTTTTATTAACTTAGGCACGAAGTTGGGAATGATAAGTGCCACAAGGAGGTGAATGTAAAGATATAAATGGAAAACTAACTCCACTCATACACAACATGTATCATTGAAATGCAAACTGAAGAGCGAAAAATACACAATCCAACAATCGCAGGATAACGAAGAAAATTAAACACCATAAACCACCCACCTAAAAGTGGAACTGAACTAATTTCACTAACGGACAAATCTTCTAATGCATGAATAGATGTATGAAAAAAGACATTAATATGGGAAATAAAGAGAACCCTCAAAATATAACCTTAATCAGCCTCAAGGTTTAGGTACAAAAAAGCATAAAAATAACAAGGTCCTTAGCTCCTATGGCTTATCACCAGAGCTCTTCAGATATGGAGGCGAGGCTTTGTTAGGGTGCATGTACCAAATCATCAACCGAGAAGGCAGGCCCGAAAACTGGACTAACCGCTGCACATGCCCAATCTGCAATAAAGGCGATCCTATCTAACTTTCTGCGGCGACATCTCCAGCGGCTCTGCAATACACTAATCGCAACGTACAAGTGTGGCTTCCGGTGCGGCAGATCGACAAAAGACAAGGAGCAAATACCAAAGCATTTCACGTCGAGACTGACCTCTTCTTCATCGACGTAAAATATGACAGCGTTCATTGCCAGGAGTGCTACACATAGAGATGGCCGATTTCGGAACTAGGACAAACTGATCTAGCTGTTTCCCAGGACGTTGGAAAACACGCTCTTCTGAATTATTGCAAACTTGTTGCGAATTCCGACATGGAAAAGCTCTTTCTTGTGACTTCTTCAATATTTTACTGGAGCAGAAAGTACGTCGCGCAGGTGTCAAAATAGTGATTGAAGGACAGGCGAAATTGGTAGGTCTAAAAGTCAAGAAAGGCAAAACGAGCAAACGAAAAGTATCTGTCACCCGACTAGGACTAAGCGTCACTGTTTATAGGAGCAACTTTGAGATAGTTAGGGAATTCTCATACTTCGGAGTAAACCACGAATGACGCCTTAATGGACATGATGTATTTCCGGAGGAAACCGTTGCTACTTCAGTTTAACAAGACAAATAGGTTCAAAGCTTCTAATGCGGCCAATACCAAGCAAGCTCAACAAAAACACTGATACTGCCAGTGCCAGTTCCGCCTTATGCAAACTAGTACTGAGGGCGAATGGGCGAGAAAATACATGCGCGAACTCTATGAGCTTTACCAAGGATCTGGTTGAAAAAATTCAAACACGCCGACTACATTGGCCATATCGAGCTAATAGGCAATAATGCTGATGCTTAGAGCACAGACAATAAATATACAGATGTCTTATGCCTGTACAAAATGTTGGTTCATATTTTTTCCTTACCAGACAACTTTTCATGGCCTTACCAGACAAGGAGATTTCAAAATAAGAGTTGAGAATAAAGCTCTTTTCTTTTCCGATCACATTTCTCTCCGTTCCATTCATTTGTGTAGGCAAAGAGCTTCCGTTACGCCTTCTGGTTGTGCTTGTGTTGTGAGTTTATGACACAGCAAGAGCAAGGGAATTACATAATTGCCGAATAATGAAAGACAAAAAAAATAACAATACACCAAGTAAGCACGGCGCCGGCCGGCGGAGTGGGAAGGATCATAGAGATATCGGTATTATGCGATTCTCATACTGTAGCAACAGCAGGCATGCATAATCCGTTTCGAATCGCTTGAATCGCCAGACTTCATAGGAAATCAACAGTATTTTTATGTTATTTGGTTCAAGTGCTGTGGAACGGCCTATATGTGTATTTTCAATAATCAGGTGTTTTGAAAATGTATGTGCGGAATGCGAAGGCGACAACGGGGTAAACTTTATCACTTCACTGCATTCTGTGACTGAAATTGAGAGTGGATAGGTAATAAGATTTTATTCAAAATGTTACTTTTGTCCTCTGTATCTCAGGTCGAAGTTGCAGACTAGAAAAAGATTTGGATAATAATTATTCCTACATTCAATCTGGCTGCTTAATTGAATAACATTCTACAGGATGTTGATGATCCGAGTTTTAGTAGCCTACCTACTAAACCTAAAATACGCACTGCACATTAATCCATGAACATTTTGTTTATTATCTGTGCAGCAAGGTACAAACACGAAACAAGATAACAAGCACACGTCCAAACCATTTTCGCATGGGTACGATAAGATCCGTGCTGAAACAATACAGGCGCACACAGTAGGTAGGGAATAAAGGCAGAAAAAAAAAGATTAGGGTTTCTGTTTTTTCATTTTTTGATGGAGTAAAAGAGAGAAAAATAAGGGGATTCATTTATATCTCTTGTAAAATTATGAAGCTTTTTAAAAAGCTTTTTCTTGAAGTAAATTTCGTTTTCATATCCCACTTTTTCCCATATGGATAAGACATCTGTATATTTATTGTCTGTGCTTAGAGGACGTTTGACTTCCAGCGGCCAGGTGCTCGAGACGGCAAGAATCTCCGCTTTAAGGACCAAGCCATTGCTGATTCCAGAGCGCTTGATCTGCACAACTGGAAGCAGCGTGTCAAGAATCGCAACGGAGTGAAGGCTGCAGTGTGCAGAAACTCTTCACGGGTCGGCAGATAGGGAGAAGAGAAAATACTTTGTAATCAATGGAAATCTATCAAATCCTGAAAAATCTTTATACAAGCCGAGTCGTAAAATAAACATAGGGACGGGCTACAATCCGCTTGGGCGAACTGTTGCATACCATATTCTTATTTCTATCCCTCATAAGTGGGCCTGACAAACGTCTAGGTATGGTTGTAGTGTTAAGAACGCTCTACATATTTTGTTATATAACATTTAAATGATTTATTCGAAAAAAACTAAGCTTAAAAAACGCTCCCTAGCTCAAACTTTGGTTTTTCAATAAAATTGTTTTATTTAAATGTGGGCGTGTCAGTAGACGGATTTAAAAAATATTTAAGCATTAGAATAAAGGGCACATAGAGTCTATATTATAAATTTCAGTTTCCTAGCTCAAACTTTGACTTTTCAATAAAATTGTTTTATTTAATTGTGGGCGTGTCAGTGTGCGGATTTTAGAAATTTTATCTCCCGAGCAGTTTAAGGAGTCAAAGATCATATTTCAGCTTTCTAGTCAAAATTCGATTTTTCGGAAAAAAAATTTCAGTTTGTGGGCGGATTTTAAAAATTCTTAAACTTGATTATTTCGGGCCCCTGGAGAGTATATGGTTAAAATTTAAGCTCTCTAGGTCCAGTTTAAAGGCATAATTTTTGACGACAGACGGACGAACGGACGGACATGGCTATATCAACATTACTATCGATGCTGATCATAAATATAGTGCCTAACTTTTAGCGGTCTACGGGCAATATTAAGGAATGTTACAAACTATGAGTCAAAATTAGTATACCCTTAGAATAGGGTATAAAAACTGTCCAATTCTGGAGTTATATCACACCAAATTGGGAAATGGGCTTATGGAGTTATGTCCCTGTGCCTGAAAATGCCCCGGGGGGCATTCTCCAGTTTAATTTACCAGTTTTTAAAATACATACCTACCTACAGTACCTACAAACTCGATTTACGGAACTAATAGAAAGTGAGGCAGTTGCAATAACCGAGGTTGTCGCACTTACCGGGGTTCATTTTTAAAAATAAAAAATGATGACATAGCCATGTTACTATGTTTCTGTAGAGATAATGGATGTACTAGGTGGCGCAAATGTCATTAGCATATCTGAAATTTAAGACGTCAATTAACAAAAGCGGAATCGAAGTTTTTCATTAAAACAGATTACAGCCGGATGACAACTTTTGCGCAACCTTGTATTTACAAAAGAAATTGGTAAAGGTCCAAACAAAACAAAACCAAAAGGAGAACATGCAAATAAAAAATAGATGAATAAAGAGTTGCGCGAATCGAGGGTTGCGTTAACCGAATTCGTACTGTATATGAATAAATTGCGAAATTTTAACATTTATTTAGTAAAAAAATGAGGAATAAAAATATCGTTTAGGAAATTGAATTGCTATTCAATGCAACTTGTTTTAAGAAGAATTTGTTTGGAAAGATCCGGGTGAGCCCCTTGAAAATACATACAGTCATCCAATTATTCCCTGTTCGGCAGTATGTGCTTGATTTGACCACTAAACTCATTAGACGAAGGGTTTAAAGCTAGACTCCCAGATAGGGCAAACATACCTGTTTACTGACAGCCAAACGAAACATATTGAGTACCTATACGTAATATTTATTTGTATGCAGATCTATAGGTAGCCAATAACCTTTCTAATTCCCTGAACCAAAATTGCAAATGAAATTCGTCTGAACCACAAAATAAAATAAAAAATGCATTAACTGTTGGGTATTTTAATGTCATGTATCATTCCTTCTCTTTGCAGGATGAAAAAAACCAATTGCTCGTCACCAACGTCTGGCTAAAACTTGTAAGTGTCACCATTTCCTATATAATGTCTACTCCCACACACACACACACACAAACCACGATTCCTCAAAAAATAATGCTCATCAAAAATATCCTTGTTAAAGCCGTACCTCCCAAGCGCAATCCCACCCAAAAATTCAGAGTAACAGAAAATTAATAAATCATGGACATGAAATAATAAACATACCCAGTTATCCTTTTTTAGCATCCTTTTATCCCCCGAATACGCTTTTTTATTTGATATTTCTGCCTCTTTTTAATATTTGCATCTCTCCCGTGTGTATTTCCATGTCATCATTTATCACAACGACATCAAAAAAAATGTAAATGAAAAATAACAACAACCTCAAACATCATCGAATATGGAAATCAACGAACGATAAAACACGCACAAAACAAAAAATAAAAAAAAAATAAAAACTCTTCCTTCAACCCTTCAAAAACCTTCCTGTGTAAACATATGGAAACACAAAAACACAACACAAAATATATCTATGATGGGGATGTTTTCCGACGGACCGAGCAGGAATGGAACGATATGAATCTTAGATGGAACACATCAGACTACGGCGGTGTGAAGGATTTACGTATACCACCACACCGGATATGGAAACCGGATGTTCTGATGTATAATAGTGCGGACGAAGGTTTTGATGGGACATATCAAACGAATGTTGTTGTTCGTAGCAACGGGTCGTGTCTGTATGTGCCGCCTGGTATATTCAAATCGACCTGCAAAATCGACATAACATGGTTTCCGTTCGATGACCAACGATGCGAAATGAAATTCGGCAGCTGGACCTATGATGGCTTTCAGGTTTGAACTTTGCCTTTGCCTGCGTTTTGTGTTGGGTGTTTTAGTAGTATGCTTTTATTTTATCGTCTCTCTTTTTTTCATGATCCCCCGCTCCCCCTTTCTTACTGTATCCCGTACATCTGCCGGACTCTGTAGCTGGATTTACAACTGCAAGATGAGACTGGAGGAGATATCAGTAGTTACGTGCTCAATGGAGAATGGGAGCTGCTGGGTATGTATCCTTTTTTTTAATATTTTTTTGTTGCCTCTGTGTCTGCTGGTTACTGCATGGCACTGCTGCGCTAGGGTTCATAAAAATTAATTTGTTGGAAATTGCAACAAGTACGATACACTTGGATGGTGGATTTCCCATTTTCCTGTTTGGGATTGGGTATTAATAGAAATATGTGTGTTTATTGGCGGGGAGGGTGAGTGCATGCTGCATGCATCGCTGAAGGATCACTTACACTTATTGTGCAGTTCTCGCTCTCGTATGGCCAATTTGCCACTAAAGCAAGTAGAAAGTTAGCGACCCACATGCTGATAAAGATGTGCATCATGGATTGGTGATGAGAATTACTTAGATGCATTTTTTAAGGATGAAATGTGTGCTTGAGAGCTGAGACCGGACTGTGCTTTTATTGCATTAATATTTTATGGTGCAATTTTTGCAGTTATAGTTCGTGAGGGTGAATAGTAAAGGATAGGGTGGTGGTGATATAATTTTACACGTCGTTGTTTCACAAAAGATATAAATTAAGTCGTAATAATTAACTAAAAAAAGTGTTTGGATATTTTCTTTAGATTTTGTGTAGATACATCCAAACCCTTGCGTTTTGTTCATTTCAAAAACAGTGTCTTAAATCGTAATAGGGCGAAATGCAGTGTAGCTTAGCACAATTACAGCTCAATGACCTCAGACAGAGAGACAGTCCCTAGAACCCAAACCCTAAGTACGAGATGAGAAGGCAAAAAAAGGTATGACAAACGGACTAAAATCAACTGTAATCGGCAAAGACTAAGCATTATGTAGGTATATACATACACTGCCGGTCAATAGAATAGGTTCGCTATTTTTAAAAACAAGATTTTCTTTTTTCCCCCTTAATGAGTTGGAAGAAAAGCCTTTTTTTCGATAGCACTTTGGAAAGGGTTTATGGCAAATTATTTGCCAAAAAATATAATTGGTATTTATTTTTACATTCCCTTCCTGACGGCGCGGCAGTGGCAGACATGTTTTCTTATAATGAACTCGCACTACAGTGATTTTTGAACACCCTTATAATGTAATAGCTACACAGCGCGGGCGTTAAGGAAATTAGGGTTAGAAGATAGGGAGAGATGTCGATGAACGTTGGTTTTAAATGTTTGTAGATTATAATGTGTAGGACAAATGGAGCGGAGAAAGCCATTCCATATTCGTGTTGTACGGCTAATAGTCCGGTCAATTTAGACATCCGAGGGTACACAAATTCGCATCCAGCTAAAAATTGGTAGGATTGTTGAAAACACCATCATAAATGAAATCTAAAAACTCCTCGTCAATCCGACACCTGGAAAAATTTTACTCTGGGTCAAAGGTCGCAGAAATGGGTTTTTCGCGATTTTCAACAAAACGGTAAGTTTTATCATAAATGTACTTGCCACAGAAACCCTCAGAACTTCTGATTCTCCAAAGAATTACGTGTGCGAGGCTTTAATTTTGGAAAATTTAAGAAGTTTTCATGGCGGTATACTCTCGGAAGTTTCATATACCTTCACATGAGGTGGGATAGAGGCAAATTTTAGCTATTACGTGGGTCCCGGAAATTACGACGGAATTGTTTTTGAACAAAAACACCAACAAAATTGTCCATACAAAATCTAGCCATTTTTCTTAGAAAAATGCCAGACTTTTTCTGGGAATATTTCTTAAATTCCTGGCTTTTTGTTCCAAACAAATTTCTGACGCTTTTTCCATTTTAAGAAATGGAAAACACGTCTGAAAAAATGATTAAGAAAAAATGTCAGACACATTATTCTTACTTTTTCGAATCAAAGAGTGTTTGGGGTCACGCTTCGCGCATTTAAGGGTTTTGACGTTTTCTCCGCATGGTTTAGCCCGCTCACGAAACTTCGTTGCTCTGCTAAGGTTAGGTAGGTAGGTAGGTAGGTGTGGCGGTTTGATAAAGAAAAGACAAAACCGCCGAGTGCCGTTTTGTTACCACAAACTCACGTAAACCTGGGTATTATCGTTTGGTGGGGGAGACTAAATCCAACCTGTGGAGTTCAGGAAAGTTATCAGTTCATTGATACTTTTCTCGGAGACTTCCTCAAGTGTATTGAAAAAAGGGCTTCCCAATGTCCGTAGTCTGGTCCTAGCTAAAGCCGGGCAAGTGCATAAGAAGTGAATTAGGGTTTCTTTTTCAGTTGTCACTTTGCAACTGCGGCAGTGGGTATTGTATGGGATGTCCAGCTTGGCCGCATGGTCAAATATACGCCAGTGTCCCGTGATGATCGCTGTTGTTCGTGCAATATCTTTATGGGTTCTACATAGAAGGTCGGCTGTTTTTGCCTTGTTGTAGTTTAACCAAATTTTTCTGGAAATTATTGCTCCGAGCGGAATGTGGAGTAGTTCCGCCAATGAGTAGTGGAGAGCTGAGCTTTGCCTGGCCAGTTCGTCGGCATGTTCGTTTCCATAAACGTTACTCTGCCCTGGAACCCAGATCAGGGATACAGGATAGAGGATATAGTGACTGAAGCGATCGCTTTAATGGCAGCCTGCCTGTCAATAAGTACAGCGATCTTTTGCCTCGGTGTTATGTTTGAGTGAAGCTTTATCTGGCAACAGGATTCACGGATAGCCAGTAGCTCCGCCTGGAAGACGCTTGCAGTATCCGGAAGTCTGTACGATTTTGTGGTGTTTATAAGGATTCCGAAAAATCTCCCGCACCCACGCCGCAGTCGATTTTTGAACCGCCGGTGTAGATCTGGTAAGGCTAGGTGGTAGTTGTCTGTCAGATCTGTATATAACAAGGAGAGCTATAATTTTAATTCCGCACACAAGAGCTAACATAAGCGCCTTCCGCACACAAGAGCCTTACATAGGCGCATGTCAGACAACTAGCACCTAACCTTAGCAGAGCAACGAAGTTGAGTGAGCGGGCTAAGCCATGCACAGAAAAGGGTGAAATACCTTAAACCCGCGAAGTGGTCCACCCAAACACCATTTAAGGCTTCGCCACACAGAACGCGTTTTAAGGCCGCGTTTCACCACCGCGTTGTATTGCACTGCAATACATAACCCCGGTCACGGAGGGAGCGTTTACAACTCCAGGTCGAGTTCACCGTGGCGGTAAAACCCGGCGCTGTATAAAATTACAGATTATTTCTTTACGCCTACGCGTTAAATGTCACTGAATAGTTTTTTTTGTTTGATTTATAGAAAAATTAATTCAATATTATTTTCCGCTTTTTTCGGGATCATAGCACGGCAAATAAAAATAAAACTGCATTTGTCCATATTGAATGCTTTCTTTGCAAGGGAACCAGGGAAAAAATAGCGGTACTATTGAATTATTCTTTCCGATTTATTTTCTCAACATCATAAGCAAACAGTTAGCATCATCAAATGATATACTACGGGACAAGGTTTTGAAAAAATGGACACCGTAGCTTAGAAAATGTTTGTGCTTGTTCAGTTGAAGCGAAGTATATAAGTTTTCCGGCGTTTTTTGTTCATAAACAATTTTAACGTAATATCCGGGAGCGGTGTTACGTATGACATCGAAAACTTGCTGAGACTATATATAGTTAGCACATTTTATAAGCGCATAAAATTCCACCGCTCCTAGAATTTCAAATATTCAACCCACAAACAAAACTATGACCAGAACTTCTGCCGGAAAGAATGAAGTAAAAGGAATGTTTTTTTCATCCATTAATTTTCGACCTCTCACTAATAACCATTAAATACTCCAATCGATTTAAAACAAGCGAATGTACCTAGGTCATTTGTATTGGTCTCTACGCGCCCTATCATTCCAAATAAGCCTTCGCCATTATCATCCGCCACTGACGAGGGATGGAGATAAACATTTCCAACTTACAAGTTTACATTAGTGAGCTCAAACTCTTCTGATATCTCGCAATTCAACTACTGACACTAGGGAATCTATCGAAAATGCAGCTTATCCTCAAATAATTTAAAAAAAATGCCATCCATTTAAACTCCTGACGACACAAATTACAAACAATCATTCAGTCAAATTAATGCCACTTGAAGGGATAAACTTTAGAATTTAAATCCATTTGCCTTCATCCTTCCTTAAATACCGTCGTCGTAATACCAGTTATATAGGTAGCTGCAGAAACTTTGTTGGCGTTGCTCACGTCGTCTCTCTTTCTGTATAGGTAAAAATTTGCCAAAATGCGCTTATTCCGGTGCTTCATATCTAGAGAATAACTATGATGAAGAACTTCTCCGAAATCCTTTTGTCAATAAAAATTTGCATTTGAAATATCTCCGTTTATCAGCCTCTGATATAAAGGACCTTTTTTGTTAATATGGGAATCGATGTCAAAGTTGCATTGACAAATGAAAAATAAAGACAATAAAATTACTAACGGAATCTTCTGCAGCACTTTGTAATTTAATTAAATTGCATTTCATAACGAGCCTACTTAGGGCAGCGGTGGTAATCCTAGAAAGTGAACACACAGAAACTTCAGGAAGAAGTGCTTCTGGTGCTTTTTTACATACATATTTAAAAAAAAACTTGAACCCCGTCTTTTATACAAGAAATACCAAATTAAATTGGTGAACAGCACGGCGCATTGTATACGCGACCAGACAACTGAAGCTACAAACAGAAGGGAAAAAACTGCATTTTAAGATGCCATCCTTGCACTGCCAACACTTAAAATTAGGTTAGCTGCTATATAGGACAGAAGTTTATACTTTTTGCCTCTATTTGCCATTTAATTTGTTAATTGCATTGCATTTGCAAAAAACAACTAAATTTAAAAGTACTTTTAGTCTAGAATTGACTCTTAAGTTCACTTTAACCTCTTATGAGTTCCATAAAGTGTTTGTTGCCTCCTCCCATTTGGTGTACGTCGGCATTTCAAGACAAAAGCATCATATAGACACCAAACACAGAGACACACTTGTACGCGGAAACGGTGCCCAACTTATAAGCTAATGTTAAATTAAATTGAGTGTGGTGTAACCTGTGTACTCTTATGAAAAAGCGGTTGGTATAGGTTTTGAGGCGACCGCACTACAACATAAGAGTAATGTTTGTTGTTTGTTCAAGTCGTTTATGAAAATTAAGACATCAACATTTCAGCTTTATTATGCTCATCTCTATGGGGGTTTGGTGGTAATGTCATGCAGCACAGAGTGGAAGCAATCCAAAAACAAAATAAAAAAAATTGCCTTCAAAAGTTTGAGACAACAACTTCGGCACTGCAGGAAAAGAATTTAATTTTATGCACGAGTTTTAGGGAAGACTTAAAGTTTGTTTCATAGCAAAGTCGATAAACAGCAATTGTTTGTTGAGAAACGGAAACTTTTAACCGCATAAATCTGACTCAAGTCAATGTTATTGCGTTTGCGAAAGAAATGGAGATAATTCGTATTTGTTGGAATTGTGTATTTTTTTCTTAGTAAGATACATACATACAATAAATGAGGAAGGCAATGGCTTAGTGGTTGATGCGTTGAACGTGAGGTTCGAATCCCAGTTTATTTACTGCCCCATACCGTTTGCGTCTGACAAATATCCAGTTAAAATTTGGCCTTATTTGACTTCACAAGGCCATATTTAAAAATAAACTGGGCAGGAGAAAAAGGCAGAGGGCGGGAATTCTGCTAATTTCAAATTCAAGATAGCAGAAGATTAGGCAAACAAACCATGGAGGGAACAAAGGTAGCAGGCCGGAACTCTACAGATTTCAAATACTCCGCAACGACACCTAAGGCAAGGTAAAATTCCTAACAAAGTGCAAAGCTCCTTTCATGGAATGCAAACCGCAAAATTGAGCAACTCAAGGAACGTGAAACTACCACACTCATCCAATAGGACAGGTTACATTACGAAAGAGTAAAGTATATCTTAGCCGATGAAGCTGTTCGTAAAAAGCTGGAAGGGGGCAAATTAGCAGCAAAAAAGAAGTTGACATTTGACAATGCAGTAAGACCGCGACGCCATGTCCGTCTATGACATCTGGGGAAGCCAAAGAGGAGTTCCACAGCAATTGCGGGTGGCATTGGTGCGATGGTAGTGTCTTCACTAACTGATTGACAGGTCGTGCGTTCGAATCCCGGCCAGAGACATGATTTTTATTTGAATTTACATAAATAGAGATCTCCCTAAGCAATTTAGGCGCCACCCGTGGAGAAAAAAAATACTAAGAACCAAAAACTTCTTTCCTATCCTCCTATTCTTTCGAATAGCAAGTAGCACCTAAAATCATGCAATACAATACTGCATTGTTATGTTGCAGCTTACTGTTAAACAAAAAATGAATGCGCTGTGTTTAACACTATAAGGGTACTGTACATATACAGAAACAACAAAGCCCCTTTAGCGTAAGCGAATTATAAAAAAAAAAAAATAGGAACAGATCGAATGATACCGTTGAGAGCACTATGGCAAAG
Source organism: Portevinia maculata (assembly GCA_949715645.1). Lineage (NCBI taxonomy): Eukaryota > Metazoa > Arthropoda > Insecta > Diptera > Syrphidae > Portevinia > Portevinia maculata. The sequence continues at coordinate 2,908,020 of OX454528.1, read as the reverse complement.
CTGGAACTTCATCAACGGTCCGCTCTCTCAACAATCCGAAAGACGAGCTTCTTCTAGCTGTAATCAATGAACTAGAACCTTTTGGTCGTTTAAACAAAGATCACTGGTTGAACATCGAAATTAAGCTCCAAGATGGTCTCGTGAAAGAATTGTCCACCATAGAGAACAGCGAACTGGAATACGATCAGGCTTTGGGAGAACGGCTGCAAGATTGTTACTTTGGGGGAGCAATAAATCTGTGAGCTTTCTCAGTAGTTTCAATGAGGGAATAAGTGAAGACCTCCAAGAGTTACATATAACTAAATATATACATATATATGCATTTGGCACAACACGCCCAAGCCGCATGATAAGCAAACAGCGGCATAAATTAACAAAACAACATGTTTACAAATTTACGCACTGCTTGTAACTGCATACCCAAATGAAGTAAACATGTTTACAAATCTACGCAGAGCTTGCAGCTATATAACAGCAAAAACAACAGAAATAGAATTGATAACATGGAGGTAGATCATTTCCAAACAAGCAGTGTCTTAGGTAGCGAAGAAACAAGAAACCAATGTGTTGCTGATTCTAGCTTTCAAAATTTTCCATCAATCACGCCCGAGCTCTACCCTTTATAATAGTCCAAACATAATCAGTTCCAATCTAATTACTTATCGATTCCGGTGCAGCTACATCGGTAATTCAGAAAGGAATATTCCACAGTTCTTTTAAAACCGAATTTGAAAAACCGCTGTTACTTAAATCAATTAGTTCAAGTATTAACGTCAATTCCAAAATCACAATTCCACTATTTCAAGAATTTAAAAAACCAGGGATAAAAATCGAAATGCTTGAAGTTTTTTGATTTTGATGGTATACTTGGCTGTAACGTTCTAAAACCGTTGCAGGCAAGAATAGATTTTCAGAGTAATAAGCTCATTACACATGAAGCTACTTTACCGATAGTTTTTCCTAACCTTTTAGCACATCTTACAGTGGAAGATATTCATGCTATAAACCAACCGGAAATAGAAATTCATTTCGAAAAGCCATGCATAGAACAAATTACGAACCGACTAAAACTTGATAACCTTAATACCGAAGAAATCAAACATTTAACAGTCACAATTAAAAAGTTTAAAAAGGTATTTTATGTCAAAGGCGTAAGTTTATCATCCGTCACTAAATATGGTCACAGAATACCAACGAAGAATGACATACCAATATTTTTAAAATCATATAGGTATCCAGAAATTCATAAAGATGAGGTAAACAAGCAGATTTCGGAAATGCTTTCTTCCGGTATTATTGCAAATTCGACAAGCCCGTACAATGCACCAATTTGGGTAATCCCAAAAAAAAATGGACAACTCAGGTCTCCAAAAATGGCGCATTGTAGTCGATTATAGAAAATTAAATGACGTTACAATTGAAGATAGGTTTCCAATTCCTAATATGGAAGTTTTGTTTTCTAAATTGGGCAACGCTCAGTATTTTTCAACTCTCGACTTGAAGAAATGCTCCTGCGTCTTTCCAAAGAATGATGAATGAGGTCCTTCAGGATTATATAAATCGGATTTGCGTTGTATATCTAGACGATATATTAATCTTTTCAACATCCTTAGAGGAACACATAGATTCGTTGAACAAAATGTTTACAAGACTCCTAGAGTATAACTTGAAGGTCCAAATTGACAAGTGCAATTTTTTCAAGCATGAAACTGAGTATCTGGGGCATATTATCTCAGAAGACGGTATAAAGCCCAATCCTAAAAAGATTGAGGTAATTAAAAATATTAAAATACCTAGTACAGTAAAACAGATCAAGTCATTCTTAGGAATGACTGGGTTCTATCGTAAATTCATTAAGGACTACTCCAAAGTAGCTCTTCCAATGACTAGATGTCTGAAAAAACACGCAAAAATAAATATTAAAGATAGACAGTACATTGAGTCCTTTAATAAACTTAAAGACCTTATATGTACCTGTCCTGTTTTGGCATACCCTAATTTCGCAAATAAATTCACTCTTACGACTGACGCTAGCAATGCAGCTTTGGGAGCAGTTCTATCCCAAAATCACCATCCAATAGCATTTGCTTCTAGAACCTTAAATAGCCACGAAATAAACTACAGCACGGTGGAAAAAGAATTACTATCTACAGTATGGGCAACCAAATATTTCCGCCCATATTTGTTTGGACGCAAGTTTAAGGTGCAAACGACCACCGGCCGCTTATATGGTTAAATTCTCTTAAAGAACCTAATTCTAAGCTCCAGCGCTGGAAAATCCGGCTAAAAGAATACGATTTTGATATAGATTACACAAAGGGTAAGGATAATGTTGCCGATTTTTTAAGCCGCTTGGAAGTTAATTGTATGGAAAACGACGAAACTAGGCCCGACATGGCCACAATACATAGCGGCATAGAAAACCAAAACGATCACATCTATATTACTAAATTAGCAAAGCAACATGTTTACAAATTTACGCACTGCTTGTAACTGCATACCCAAATGAAGTAAACATGTTTACAAATCTACGCAGAGCTTGCAGCTATATAACAGCAAAAACAACGCGGATGAAGCACAGCATTGCTATCAAAGAGAGCGACTTAGATCGGTAGTTTATTGTGTGTGGTTCTCTTTTTTGTGAATTCTTTCTAATCCTTTCTTTTTTGGTTTTTCTGTTATTGGTCTTCTAACTAATTTAGCATTTAAGGAGGAGTCGTTATAGAGATAAGTTAGTCTAAGTTTGGATATTGCACAATAAAGTTGATACGAATAATGCACAATAAAGTTAACGAAAGAGTGCCTATCGGACGCGCAGCATGGTTTCGTATCTGGTCGGTCCACTATCACCAACTTGGCTTCTTTTTCATCTTTTACTCTAAATGAGTTGGAAAACAAACGTCAGGTTGACGCAATATATACAGACTTTAGCAAAGCCTTCGACTCGGTCAATCATTTTATTCTCCTTGAGAAGCTTGAAGCATTTGGAATCCACTCTGAAATGCTTCGCTGGATTTCATCATTCCTAACTGGTCGCTTTCAACGCGTAAAAATTGGAACATCGCTTTCGAAAAGTATTAACTGTACATCTGGTGTACCGCAAGGGAGCCATATTGGTCCACTGCTTTTTATTATTTTTATAAATGATATCGTCTCAACGATCAAATATAGCCAATGCTTACTATATGCGGATGATCTAAAATTATTTTCATCTATTAAAAGTATTGAGAGCTGTGCTTTGATTCAATCTGATCTGGATGGAATAATTGATTGGTGCAACGTCAATCGCCTAAAATTAAATATTAAGAAATGCAATGTAATCTCTTTTAATAGATGTGCATCTGCTTTCGAATATAATTATACAATTAACTCAATTAACTTAAACGGGGTAAACAAAATTAAAGATTTAGGAGTCACGCTCGATACGTCTTTCTCGTTCAAATGTCATATTGAATATACTATCGCGAAGGCTAATTCTATTGTTGGCTTTATAAAACGTAATGGAAGGGAATTCAGAGATCCATTTACTTTACTTTCGCTATTCACTGCCTTAGTTCGTTCCCTCCTCGAATATGCTGATGTGATTTGGAATCCTGCATTCTCAACCTATTCTGATCGCCTTGAAAAGATTCAGAGGCGATTCACTAAATTCATTTTTTATAAATTGCACTGGGAATTCTCTCCAAATTATAAGGCAAGGTGTTTATTTCTGGGCATTAAATCATTGAAATCGCGCCGTCAAATTCATGATATAATGTTTGTCAGAGATCTGCTATGCTTTCATACAAGATGTCCTGTTCTGCTCTCAAAGATGCCAATATATGCACCGACGAGATCTTTGAGAACACGGCATCTTCTCTTAGAAAAAAATTATCGGACAAATTACGGCCTTAATGAGCCGCTAACAAGAGCCATTGCAGCTTTCAACAGCGTTTGTACAGAACTTGATTTATCTTTATCGAGAGTCAGTTTCAAAAGCAAACTTTATTTTTGATTGTATTCTCTTACTTTTACTTTTATTTTCCAACATCTGTTAGTTGTAATGAACAATTGTAGATGAAATATATAAATAAATAAATAAATAAATAAATCGTTTTGGTGTTTTATTTTATTTATTTATTTTTGGGAAATTCATTGGGAATTTCACGTTACTCAAGGGGCTTTACTTAAATGTGTCAAGGTAGCGGACATAGAGAAGGACGTTCTACCTAAGGCATGGTATGAGTTCCGCGTCCATACACGCACCCAGAAAAGTTACTTGCTCTGCTCCACCTTCAAAACAAGAAGCTCATGGCAAACATAAAGAAAGTTATTAAGACCGGCCATCATTCATTTTTGCCATCTGCATGAAGCTGTACCCCTCCTGACCAAAATGGATGGCCAGAGATGTGCAGCATTGGTCGGGTAAAGATCAAACTCACCAAAAAAGTAATCGCCGAGAGGAGCCGAAGGAAGATGATGGAGGTGCTACAAAAGAACCTCCAAAGTGAGTCTGCCGTAACAGCCATTTGGTACAAGAGCCCTGGATCAACTCCAAAAACCAGATCAAGGTGCTCAAAATAAGGAGATATACACTCTCCTTTTAAACGAACTCAGGTAAACTCAGGGCCTGTATTTCAATTAAAAATCACCCTAAGGCATTTCTTTTGATTAATTTTAGTGGCGGTGACTTGGCAGCAGTCGTATGTGAAGTAGATGGGAGAAAGCTCCGATGCCTAAGCTTGGCTTACTAAACATACGAGGCAAGCTATATTCCCTCGCCGAAAGTCTGTTGCCGTTCGAAATCGGCCTGAAATTGGGGATTGGTAAAGGTCTTCTGCGAAACCTGGTGGCGAACATAATAAAAGCAAAGAGGACGTTATAAGCTATCAATCCTCATAAAGAATTCTTCTGCGATACCTGGTGCCACAATAAAGGCAAATGTTTTCATTTTTTCAACGACCTTTCGAAAAATAGATATTTGGACTGGACATGGAAGCGAATTTATTTAAGTAAAATTCTATTGGAAAACATGCACTCAATATCGCTCCATGTTGTCTCTTCAAATCGAATCAAAGCAAAATTACGAAAGTTGTTGATTTCTGAAAGAAAAATTAAAAAAGGAAACTTTCCCAATTGCAATTCGTGCAGTGCTCTTGTTCTTTTCCTTCATGGCGAGGCTACAATCGGAATTTAAGCCATGTGGTTCGACTGGTCCGCTAGTGAGGTTCGCCGGTTCGACCTCAATAAACACCGGCAGACTTCCCGGTTTCGAATCATATCTCTACTGAGGCAAATCAAATGCTGGTGTTTTTTGTATTGCTACTTTCCTGGTCTGCCTCAATTTTACGATTTCAACGCGTGCATATGGATTTTGTTGTTCGTCTTTTTACAACACTGGTTATCTCCAGTCGTGCCAACCCACGGTTTTGCATACGGTAGAGTTCAAAGACGTTAAATCCGGCGATAGGCTACAGGATATTAAAATTGCCTAGATGTGATTTGTCCACTCCAGTATATGCCTAGCCATCCCTGCATTTGGAACATTTAAAAAAGTGAATGTTAAACATCTTAGATGACTAGGGCACGTATTTCATATTTCATATTTATTCATCAGTAACAACATGCCTAATCTTTCAAAAATCTTTAAAGTTATAAATGTGAGTTTTGTAAATGATAGTTCTTGTTAACAGAAAATACATGTATTGTTGTTTATTTTAAAAAAAAAGAAAAAGACAACAAAAAAGTATGACTCAGGCAAACTAAATATAAACAATGTATTAATATTCAAAGAAAGAAAAAAACAATTTAAAAGAAGTAAAAAGAAAACGATTTCTATTAACTTAGGCAGTACTTTCTCTATAAATGTGACTGCAATGTGCCGAAAGAGAGTATCACTAAAATTAGTTGCATCCTGGAGCAGCGAGGGGAAGTGCACTCCAGAGGCGAATGGCGTGAACAAAAAAATGGCGTTCCGTGAGCTGATAATGCTAACCGGGGTGGAATCAAATTGAAGGAGCGTTGCGATTGTGCGAATTGAAGTATAAATATATATAGGGAGGTAGTTTGGTGGTTATGATATTGTGTAGATACTTGATAGTGCAGTATTCAAGGAACTTGTTTAGTGAACAACCAAGAATCTTTTTAGCATAAGCGGAAACATGATAGTATCTTTTTAATCCGACCGAAGATTCGGCTTCGGCTTCGTCCACCTTCGGCTAAAAATATCACCTTCGGCAAAACATTCGGCTTCGGCCAAATGAGGCCGAAGTTTTGGCCGAAGCCGAAGGTTTAGTTTATGGATGTCGTGCGTCGTGGTAGGCGTCGTAAAAAATTCAATTTCGTTTTTCGTAGAACTGTTATGAATGCACAAGAGCCGGACAGCTGCCGTCGCATCATTAGATAAGTTCGTGCGCGTATTAGTTCGATCTTGTCTTGTGTTTTTTTTTCGTTATATGCATTATTATCTAGCTACAATTATTGTGATTTTTTTATTGTTTTCTTCGTTATCCTTGTAGAAGACATTTAAAAAATAAAAAAAAATAAGCCCATATAGACATATGTATCAACCTACAAGTTACTGTTTATCCGCTTTTAAATCGAGTGCAAAGCAAGATACAGCTTAGTTTTGGCGATTTTTGTATTTTAATTTTATTTTATTTTTCATTTAGGTAGGTAAAGGGTTTTTCAATAAGAGCACTACAAAAGTTTGTTTAAATAAAACGAAAACGGGTTTGGATATCAATGAAATTCTTTATTCCTGTGAAAGTGCGTTCGATGCCATTATGTGGAACTCGATTTCTTTTGCATGGCCACCACGGGCACGCTTACAGAAGTCCAGACGCTGAACCCAATTTTCGACGGTTTTCAAGCATAAATCGGCCGATACTGCTACAATTTCACGTTCGATATTCGTACGAAGTTCATCAATCGTCGCTGGCTTGTTGGCATAGACCATAGGCTTGACGTAGCCCCACAGGAAATAGTCTAACGGCGTCAAATCGCACGACCGAGGCGGCCAAGCCACTAGACGCTCAATTGTTGATCTGCTAGGACGATTATGACGACCATAAATTGGACGTAGCGCTCTTAACGTTGAGGCCACTGACTCCGAATTTCGGCAGTAAATTTTAATAATTTCGACTCGTTGTTGGCTCGTAAATCTTTCCACCATGAAATGGCAAACCTTACTGAAGAGAAATGTCAAAATAGCGGCAAGAAATTCGGCGTCGTTTGCTGTCCCTGTCGCTCTACTTTTGTAGCGTCCCTGTTAAAAAACCCTTTAGATACATGACGACATCATTTTTGAAAAATTCATCATTATTTTGTTCACTTTTGGTCAATCTTAAACGGAAATTCTTTAAGTTATTAAAACTTGCTGTTTAGCCGAACATTCGGCTTCGGCTTCGACTAGAAATCGACCTTCGGTCGGTCACTACCAAAAACATATCCAGTACTGTTAAATGCAACTTGAAATTTGCGCGTTATGAAGGCGCAGTTACAACAGAAGATTTCACAGCAGTAGGTAATAAGTGGCACCAGCAGGGTTCTGGCCAGCATCAACCTTGTAGTTGTCGGTGTGAAATTTTGCGAAAGTGACAGGTCTCTGAGACAGCCGTCGATTTTTCCAATAACGGTCAGAATATGGTTGTCCCAACACAATGCTGTGCTGAACCAAATACCAAGATTTTTTACTTTCTGGACAAAATGAATTGGAAAATTTTCAAGATAGACGCAAGATATATCTGGACAATTTCTGCTAATTACTATGCATTTGGATTTGTCAGGATTTAGCCTTAAACAAATGCGCTCGGACCAAGTTAGGATATTCTTTAGATCCTGATTGTGCTTATGGACAGAATAAGTGATGAGACCCGCTCACTGCTTATGTAAAGTTGTACATCGTCTGCATACATATGTACTGACGAGTTGTTGACAACAGTTGGGAGGTCATTAATAAAAATGGAGAAGAGCAGTGGCCCTAAGATGGATCCTTGAGGGATACTATTTGAAGTTGCTAAAAACTCGGATGAGACATCATTGATAAATACGGATTGCGTAAGATATGACTGAATAAAATTTGCTGCTGAAGACAAGAGCCCGAATAGTGTCATAAGTTTTTCAACAAGAATCCCGTGGTGAACTGTGTCAAATGCCTTGGAAAAGTCAAGTAGAGTCAGAAAAGTAAAGTAGTTTTTATCCATAGCTACCCGTATATCATTTGTTATTTTAAGCAGTGCTGAAGTATGTGTTTGTAAATGCGTACGCTCTTTCAAATATGACTCTCTTATTTATATAACAAAATAGGTATAAGAAAATGTATAGTAGATAATGTCTTATGCTTGAGTCAACGCAAAGCGAAGGAGTGAGTGAGTCTTAAGATGGAAGCGATCAATAAAGGTCTACTGAATACATCACGCGTTTCATTTTAAAATATATTAAAGTACAACTATGATGTGGCCGAAAGCCCGATTGATATTCGTAGAGTAGATTGTTTCGTCGAAGATAGGCGGACAACTGATAGTGAACACATTTTCCTAGTACTTTGGATAGATATCGTAGTATTGCGATTGGTCGATATTCAGCCGGGGCTCTACTTGTTACTTTCCGTTTAAGGATTGGAATAATCTTAAAAAATCCATAACGTTGGAAAAGTTGATGTCGTTAAAATAGTGTTGAATATATGGGTCACTATTGGAAGAGTATATGGCAGGATCATTTTTATGAAGTAGGGATGGATTCCATCGACACCAATAGCTTTAAATTTAATTTTAAGGACAGCTCTGACAACATCTGTTTGCTTAACTGTCGAAAATTCAAATGAGCCATTTGATTCGATTAATTGAGATACGTTAGTGCCTGTCGATTGTATTTGGACGAAATCGCGATTTAGCTGATTTGGATCAACGTTATCCATCCCTGAATCTATTTTACCAAAAATACCTTGTCGCCGTAGATTCTTCCATAGAAGTTTGCCAGGAAGTTTTTGATTAAAATGCTCCCGTAAATAATTTCGCTTTGCTTCCTTTATTTTTGAGCAGGCAAGGTTTCTAAGAGGTTTATAAGTCAACCAAAATTCAGGAAGTCTGAAATATTTCCATTTTCTAAACGCAGCATCTCATTCGTTTTTAAGTTATAGAATTTCATGGGATTGCTGCTGTATTTTACAATCTTAGTTCTATTAGGAACATGGTAATTAAACAACTGTGTAGCTGCGGCTTGAAAGTAATTAACTTGGGCGTCGGTCGAGAAGTTTCACATTATATTGGCAACCAGTTAACATACTGAAGGTTCAACAAGATCAACATTTACATGTTTGAAGTCCCTGTACGTATATTTTAGTGGTACCGTGCAGGTGGAGGCAAAGTCAAAATATGCAAATATTAGATCATGTTTGGAAAACACGGGGCGGCAACTTGACTGTAGAAAGCATTATGAATATCGCTTGATATAAACAAGTCCAGCAGAGTACTACTTGAATATGTAAATCGTCGGAGAGGATGAGTTGGGCAAATGAAGGTTAAGAGCTTTTATACTCTCAGTTAGGGAAAACGAGGTTGCATGATCCAGAATATTACAATTAAAATCGCCACAGACAATAGTTTTTCACGTAGAGTGAAGGGAAACGTTCGAATAGGAGAGGGACAACCTCTTGGTGCGGCTCTAGTGATCTCTTGATTTCGGGACTGTAATGTATTTTACTTCAGCTTTTTCTTGTATCCCGTATTCTTCTTTCTTCATCCTTTTTTAACGACGAGGTTGTGATCTGGATCAGAATGGGTGTCCCTTTAGTGCATTCCACTGCGAGGTTTAGGGGCCTTAGTGACTTAATTAGATAATTTTTATATAAGAAAAATCAATGTCGGTAAATAAATGTTCTTAGTTGCAATTCCTGTGCCTGGTCTAGTCTATCCTTTATAATTTGTTTACATCTGATCTCCCAAGTCTTCCACGGTGTCAAATAGCTATTTATGCTGATGATATTGCTATACTTTCTTCGCATGAGTTCGGTCTCGAAATGTCGAGACGAATTTAAAAAATTCGTTTGAAATATTGCAATGTTATCTCTCCAAATGGAAAATAAAGCTGAACGCAGACAAAATCCAAGCTATCTTTTTCACCAGAAAAAGAAAGCCTTGCTTTCTTCCAGCTGATCAATTAAGATTAAATGACCAATTAATAGCATGGAAACCATTTGTTAAATACCTGGGCATACACTTCGCTCAAAAACTTACATTTAACAGACACATTTTAGAAACAACTAATAAAGTAAATATAGCCATACGAATGCTTTATCCGTTTATAAACAGGAAATCATTACTTTTAAATGATAATAAAATAATAATTCATAAAACGATATTCCAATCTATCTTACTGTACGGTTGTATAGTGTGGGGTAATTGTGCTAAGAGCGATATTGGAAAGCTTCAAATATCCCAAAATAAAATATTAGAAATTATGCTTAATCTTCCCTGGTATTATTCTACAATAGATTTACATGGTAGAGCTTATGTTGAATTGATCTCCTCCAGGATATACAAGCTAAATGATGCGTTCAAACTGAGATGTAATATCTCCAACAATCCGTTAGTCAATCAACTAATTTCATCGTGATATATAAAATATTTTGTGTTCACTAAATACCGATATACATATTTTCATTTTTGTTTGTTTTTGTTAACTTAATAATATTTATTTAACTGTTCAAATAATTACCTTTGGACTTCTGTATGTATCTATTTATTTGTTTATTTATTTATTTATTTATTATAATATATAATATTTGTTTATTTATTTATTTGTTATAATATATACTATTTGTTTATTTATTTTATTTATTTATTTATTTATTTATTCTTTTTAATATCATTATTATTATTATTTATTTATTTTATTTTTTATTTATTTATTTTTCTTTAATTTGAGGTTTTTCTCATGATTTTCCTCATTAATCAAAAAAATTTTCGTATTTATTTGTGTTTCTTAAAAAAAATAATAAATAATAATGATTCAGTTGAAAGACAAAAAAACAAAAAAAAAATGTCAAATCTCTGCAATTATATGATGCAAATTGGGCGACAACGTATTTTTATTTCATGAAGCAAGAATAAACTACGAGTATCTATCTAGTTGCAATTTCTATCAATCTAATTTGCAATATTCATTCCTTATTTTGTAATTTCCATTTCTTCCCACAGGTGTTCCTGGTAAACGTAACGAAATCTACTACAACTGTTGCCCGGAACCATATATCGATATTACATTCGCCATCATTATTCGACGACGAACGTTGTATTATTTCTTTAATTTAATTATTCCGTGTGTTCTAATTGCATCAATGGCGTTGCTGGGATTCACACTGCCCCCGGATTCAGGAGAGAAATTATCATTAGGTTTGTTAATGCACATTTTCCTTTTTTTCGGGCAAAAGAAAAACTATTATATCACATCTTCCTCTATCCCTATATTGCGATTGCTAATTGTGTTCCTTCAAGTTGAGAGAAGAAGAAACTTTGGTGGTTTCTTTCTCCATCCAAACTTATCCACTTTTACCAAACTTGTTTGGTTTGAGTTTTTGTTTTCCTTTGGTTTTTTTGAAAGCTGCATTTTACCAGAATTATGTTATCCCCATCCCCATCTAGAAGGCAACCCACCCACCTCCCTAAGATACGCGAATACAGAAAAACTGCAGGATAACCTACCTACTTTTTTCTGACTGCCGGTGTACGCGGGCAAATCCATTTCGGGAAAGAGGAAAATAGTCCCTTCATTGATTAAACAACGTAAAGTGTACGCGGTAGTTAAGCAGCTGAATTGGCAATTGCATTCTCGCAGCCAATTTAATGCAGCAATTGAAAGGTTGATTGCGCATACATCCAAATATATATCTCATTGCGATTGCAAATCCATATAAAAGGATGCGGGGAGAAATCAGTGAAATCACTACGTGGCGCACAGTTCAGCGTTCGAATTTTCTGTTAATGCATTTCATCGATAAATACTGCAAACACCACACCCTTGGCCAGCAGAGTTGCCATCGCGTGCATGTGGTAAAAGGAAGAAGGAGATACAATTATTTTCGCTTTTACACGTAATTTCGAATTTAATTACTTGGAAGGATAAACACGACGACACGATGACAATTATACTCTTTAAAAATGAAAAATACCACTTTAAGGGAAATTTTTGTTAATCCTTGTCATTTATTTTTGTTCATAATTCACTGCCAGCTGAACAGGAGATAAAATGCATCATGTGTTGGAATGCAAGTTTTAAAATGGAAACAAATTCGGAGAGGAGTTTTGCTGTAGGCATAGTTTGAGTTTGATATGGAAAATCATTTTGGTGGTTGAAAGGAGTGCCGTCTTTCGTTTGTTCAATGCTGACGAGTTGGAAATTATTTCACAACATTTTATGTGGCATGTTAAACGTATTGTTATGCTTTTGAAGAATAAGGAAATTCAATTACCTGGTAATTTAATGCAAAACGTCATGTTTCAATATAAATCCGAGTTAAATTTTAAAGAGGTGTCAAAGATGAAATATTTTTCCCATACACGTATGGTGAAAGACCTAATACAACGATCCATGAAAACAAATTTTGCTTCATGAAACCGTTCAATATCAATCAACTTACTTGCCACATAAACCGGGTCAATCCAAAGCATTAAGAGATTTTGATTGTTCTGGCCAAAACTAAAACCATATCAACCTATAGGTTAAGCTTTATCCAAGCCAAAGAAACCCCGATAGCCAACCCCTTGTGATAGATTTTGCCACTGCAATGTATCCAGGTATCCTTGTGGCTATAATTATTTGAGTAATTGCTTCATTTGCCATTTCAATGCTGTATTAGTCATATAAACCTTGAATCTCTGAAGATGATTATATGCATGAAGCATGAGTCAGCTTACTGGCTAATTGCCTTTGACCCAGTTTCGATGCACTTTCGAGTGTTGCATGTGTACGGCAGGATAAATATTTAATCTCCTGCAAAGTTGTATATAATTCGCAAAATGGTATTGATCTCTCTCTCTCTCTCTCTCTCTCTTTCAGGTGTAACAATTCTCCTTTCACTTACTGTCTTCCTTAATATGGTAGCAGAAACGATGCCTGCGACATCCGATGCTGTTCCACTTTTAGGTAACATCAACCGAATGAATAATAAAAAAAGGATAATGATTTAATTTCATTAATTGGATGCATATGTGTTGGATTTATATTAACGTTTACATTATTTCTGTGTGCAGGTACATATTTCAATTGCATAATGTTTATGGTAGCGTCATCCGTTGTGTCAACGATATTAATATTAAATTATCATCATCGAAACGCTAATACTCATGAAATGTCCGAATGGGTAAGTGTTTTTTTTTTCTTTTTAATATTCATTTATTTATTATTCGCACATTCAATCCTTTTTAATTATTTACTATTAACTGCGTCCGGCGGGTGGGGCAGTGGTTTATCGAATTGCATTTTGTAAGACTCAGTTCGTGTCAGAAACACTCATTATCATTACAATGCTGGTGAGGGAAGAGAGAGGGATAGTTAATAGTAGCGGTGCGCGGAGAAAATTATCGATTGCATAAATGTATGCATCCGGAAAATCAATAAAATGTTGAGTTATTTCGGAAGTGCAACTATGGTGTTGAGAAGATTTAATTGGTATGGTATTGGGATGTTATTCGTATAATTGGTTGGATTTTAAAATGAAAGGATTTTTATTGACTGTCTTGGGGTAGCATAATGGCATCGAATTTCGTGTTGACTGGACATTCAATTTGAATATAATTGATGTTTAATAAAGTGGTGCACCTGAAAGGAAAGCATAACACCGCATTTGTACGTGAGGCGCACGCTTTCTGTTCACAATAGTGGACAAAAGTATAAGGGGAACTTTTACAGCAGGTGCGATGAAGGAGCGATGAAGGAGCAACGAAGCTTGATCGAATAAGAAGTTCGAAGATCCGAAGAAGCATTCACGTGAAAGAGTCCATTTAAAAAGACAACGGATCGCGACCGGCTCAGTTGTTACTCTAATTCTCAAAGTAAAGATCCCAAGAATCCTGTCAAGGAATATACATAAATCAACTTTTCTATGTTCTTCTCCCTTAATGACGGTGGGGCTATGATCAGGATTAATGGGATCATCACCCTCCCAATTAACTGCATCCCTACTGGTCCGCCTGTGGGGTTCACCGGCTCGACCTCAGGAAATAACGCCAGACCTCCCGATTTTGAATCACTTCGTCGCTGCGGCAAATCAAATGCTGGTGTTGCTGCATTTGTGTGATCCAGGAGTTTTTAGGCCTGCCTAATACGATACCCATTCCCCTCCAAAACGTTCACCCAAAAATCAAGTGCTCGTTGCAGGGACTTGTGATCCTAATTAATGATGGCTCCATCGTCAGCAAAGAAAACCTGATGCACTTTGGGGTCCGTCACTTTTCCTTCAAGCAGATAATCAAGGACTGTAATAAATCTCAAGGGACTTAAGACCCTTCCCTGGTGAACACCGACTTTGATTGCAAGGATCTGTTTTGGGTGGCGCTAAGGAGGCCACCCAAAACAGATACCTTGGTTGTCTATCAAAGTCTTTTCAAAACCAACCAACTTCATATACAAGTCCATTAAGGAATCATGATGTTTTCCCATCATGATCCTAATAGTTTGGACTGCATCTGCGGTTGATTTACCTGCGACAAACCTGCACTGCACAATAATACGTCAGATAGACGTATTATTTTCCACATTCGGCTATCTAATACCCGCATAATTTGGTGTGCGACCTCAGCTTCATTGAACGGTAATTGTCAGTCTCGCGTATCTCTCGAAGAAGAAAACTTTCCCTCCACTGGTTAGGCACTGAAGCTCCTCTCATCAGTTTGAAGATGAGAATCATGAACCGTTTTGACCCGATGTCTCCCATCTGTTTCCAGAACTCAGAGGTATCTCGTCCGCCCCAACTGCTTTTCGTTTTTTGGAGTCTTTGACCGCCTTCCTAACTTCTTCGACAGTAATTTAGGGTACTTCCTCATTGTTAGGATCGGCTCCCGGAAAATATATCCGAGGAAATTGTTCATTTAGAAGTCTTTATAAGTCTGCTGCCACCCGACTAGTATTTTTTCGTCATCCACAAGAAGCAGCCCATGAGCAGTTTTGATGAACTATGGCGAACGGATTTCCTGGACGTTCCTCCTTCTGTGAGCGGCTATTTTGGAAATGGTTGTGCCCGTGTTGAAGCTAGTTTGTCGGAGTTCGTGGATAGCCAAGTTTCTATCAAAAGTCGATGAAGAAATTTCTCCGAACTGATACAGGCGCTCCACACACTTTGTTCGAATTTGAGCGCCCTTTCTTTTTGCGAGCCTCTTGCAAAGTCTGTATTCCAATTTGAGTCGATCTTTTTCATCGTCATTATTAGTGGAACACTATGACCAAGCTTTGAACGCCGCTTTCTTGTCGCCTAGCACTGCTTTAGCTTCATCTGTCCACTACCATGTTTCTTTGTCTAGTAGTGATTCAGATCTATCTAAGCAAGGTCGTTGTAGGGAATTCCACATATCTTGTGCTCTGCACTCTGCATCCTCAACTTCTTCAATGATACGATGGAGATAATTTTGCATATTTCAAATAAATGCTCACCCTTTCTCTATGTCCAGATTGTACCACTTGATTCTCGCAGACACTTTTGTTTGTTTAATTCCTTTCGTCCCCGCCGCCATGAACATTTTTGTCAGGAGGAGGCGGTGTTGCTGGGCGATTGCCTCTATAAGGATCACTTTGCAATCCTTAACCCGAGGCTTCATGAAACGAGTTCCAAATAGTAATCAATCTGTGTTTCATGTGCCGGCTTGTTTTGACGAATTTGGTATGTAGAACGATAAGACCGTATGACTTGCATATTGCTTAGGATATCTTCACCCGGATAGTTCCTGGTATCGTATGCCAGTCCTCCATGGTAGTCTTCATAGTCCTCGTTTGGCTTCCCGACATGTCCGTTCAGATCTCCGCCAACAAACAAAAGTTCTTCTTTTGTGGTGTTCTTGAAGAGGTTGTGAAAATCTCTCCAGCATGCATCTTTTTGTGTCTGCTCGCATCCAACTTGGGGAGCATATGCACTGACAATATTCCACTTTTCTATACAGGCCTTAAAACTCCTACAACACAGAAATGCAAAAACACCAGCAATTGATCGGCCCCAGAAACAAAGAGATGCGAAGTCGTGAGGCCTGCCGATTGTATGTTGTGATCTCCACAGGCAGACCAGTAGTGGGGAGGATTATGATCTCTCTAATACAAATCTCGTTAAATAAGAAGGAGATTAAATTTACAGAACCTTTTTCAGACATACATAGGAACGTTATAAGAAAACAAATATCTATATAAAGCTTCTTCTGACTTTAGATGTTTCATCCATGATATAGCAAACAAGTTCGTACCTACTCAAATCCTTTTAATCAATTTCTGCTGTTATCCAGCAGCCCTAAATCAAACACCCACCTCCCCATCAATCGAACTTCCATGATGGCCAACAGAGAGCATCCATCGATTGTACGACCGACTCTCATCTCCCAGGTCAATGACTGTAGTAACATCCACATCCAACAACGGACTTCAACCTCAACGTTTTTCCTTTGCATTTACGTTTGACACGAGAACACAATCGTATCAGTCACCGCCAGTCGCCATCGTTACGCAGCAGTCATATTAACATAATGCAAAATAAATATCCTGACGCTATGTGAGAGCACCGCAGGTAAGGACGATGACGACGGCGTCGTTGACGGCGGCTATGCATCCAACCAAGCGCTTGGCACACTTCCTGCAGCGAAAAAACAAGAATACACTTGGTATTGATACCACACCACTGATGGGGTGGCAGTCTCAGGATATGTGTGCGCATAATATTAAATGTGAAATTTGAGCATTCTGTATGCAATAACTCTACACACGAACGATCAAATTGGCAAACGAACATACTCGTATATACATTTATTTGTATGTTTATCCCTTCAATCCATCGCCATCGTCCTTTGGAAAAATCGAATCAATTTCAAAGACCAAGAAGGAGTATTCATTTCATTGGTAACCAAACACATACGCTTGAAACGTAACCGGGATGCTGATGCATTATGTGTGCTGAATCCTTATCTTTTGATATTAGAAATCTAATATATGAAAAATATTCACCACAGAATGCAATGGTTCCAAAGAATTGTACTTTAATCCGAATAGAATTTATGGAGAAATATAGTACAGTGCATGTCGTTGCTTGTATAAAGTTGATTTTTTAAATTTGGTTAAGTATTTCATCTCCATAAGGATCTCACTACGTATTAATATGTTATAGGAACATTTGTTATGAAGACTCATATTGCATTGCTAAGAAAACTGAACATAGTAGATTTACATGGCTTGGGATGGGACCCGTCCCGTGCAGGTTCAACAACAACATACCCCACCCATTTATGGAGAGGAAACGAATGTCACCTTGTTTCTCCAACCTCTACACCAAAAAAAATGATTTCTGCCAGGTTGTACAGTCGGTGTGGGCCCAATAAGACCAACCAATGATAAACACGAATAACTTTTTGATTTATACGAGGGAGGGTCAATAAGTCCGTGACTTTTTGAATTTCTGACCTCTTTACTGAAACGGCAACACTGCTCCTGTCAACAAGCATCTGTCAGTTGACTCCTGTCAAAATTTAAACTTGCTGCGTCAGTTAGTTTGTGTTTGACAGCTATTTTTATCAGACTACTCACTAATTTGAGGAGAAAATGGAAAAAAGTGAATTTCGTTGTGCTTATTAAACATTATTTCTTGCGAAAAAACCATTACCGAGACCAAGGCTAAGCTTGATAAATACTATGGGGACTCTGCACCATCGATTTCAATGGTAAAAAAGTGGTTTACTGAATTTTGTTGTGGCCGTACAAGCACTGAAGATGCCGAACGTCCTGGACGCCCAGTTGAGGTCTCTACACCCGAAACAATCGAAAAAATTCACAAAATTGACTTCCTTCAAAAGGGAAGAACAATCAATGGGGAATATTATGCCAACTTATTGGACCGATTCAATGACGATTTGAAAAAAAACCGACCTCATTTGGCCAAGAAAAAAGTTCTTTTCCACTAAGACAATGCAAGGGTGCACACATGTGCAGTTGCCATGGCAAAAATTCATGAATTGGGCTATGAATTGCTCCCTCATGCACCCTTTTCTCCAGATTTGGCTCCGAGCGACTACTTCTTGTTCCCAAACCTGAAGAAATGGCTTGGTGGAAAAAGATTTGACTCCAATGATGAAGTCATCTCGCAAACAAAGGCCTATTTTGAGGACCTCGACAAATCATTTTTTTTGGAAGGGATAAAAAAATTGGAGAAGCGTTGGACAAAGTGTATATAGCTCAAGGGAGACTACGTTGAAAAATAAAATTATTTTTTTATCAAAAAATCTGTGTTTTATTCCAAAAGTCACGGACTTATTGACCCACCCTCGTATATAGCAAAACTGTAAATTGCGGTGATCCGAAAAAACAAGGGCAACACAACAGCATCAGTTACACCCATCCAGATGCACTGTTCGGTGCGGTGTTGATGCCGAAAAAGTAATCTGCCCGTATTTTTTCGAGAATGAGGATGAAACGCTAGAAACGATTTCCGGCGCTTCTTACAGAACAATCATCGACAACTTTTGCGGCCAATGGCGAAGCAGCACCCTTATGAAGCGACTGCGCACAATGCTAGGCAAACTATGGAACTGCTGCGTGAAATTTTTTTCGAACGTTTGATTTCAAAATATTCAGATTTCCCTTGGCTACCTCATTCAAAAAATTTGACTACGCCCTGATGTCAAATTTTATCCATACCTAGTGCCGTAATTTCCACAAAACGAATTTAATATTTAAAAAAAAATATTATTACAAGAGCTATACGTGTTTGAACGTCGACTACATTGGCTCAAACCAATGGACAATAATGCTCCAGCCAAGAGGATCTTCGACTCCCAGGCCCAGGTTATAGCAGGCAAGGAAGGACGAACCTCCGTTTTAAAGACAAGCCGTCGCGGATGCCAGCGCTCTTGGTCTGGAGAACTGGAAGCAGCATGCTCGGGATCGCAGAGAATGGAAGGCTGCAGTGTCTCAAGTAGAGAGCGGGTCGGGAGCGCGATAAGTAGTAGTAGTATACATGTTTAACATTGGCAGGTATTATTTGGCCCACCCTATACAATGAACCATTACCGAGCCTGAGTGCTCTTTGATTTGAATTTCCGTTTTTTCATTGCTCTTAGAAAGATGTTTTCGGCTTGAACTGCGACCTCAAGTCCTTATTTTAAGAAGAAAGGAGTCACGAGCAGGAGCTATGTTTTTTGCAAAGGTGAAAATCTCAAAAGGCACTTGGTAATTCTTCGCAACCCTAGAAGTGAGCGAATTTAAAGCACTTAAAAACTTCGATAGTCAGAACCAAGATCGAAGCAAGATTTTCCCTTTTTTTAATTTAAAAGTTAAGAAGAACATTCCGCCCACAGTCATGGCCCGTTTAAAATCTTAGTATGTGCACAGATACAGCAAATGTCCCTATTCCCCTCTTGCTTCAATAAAAAGTACCTACGTTTATTTTTTTAAATTCTGTTCGGATAAAACTTGACTGAAATATGTACTGGCTTTTCAAAGAAGATAGGTACTCGCATTGTCGAAAGACTGCCCTAATTGGTAGTTTAAACATTCAGGTGAGCCTAGCGACGTTTCCGACGTCTTTTAAGCATCAAATTCCGAGGGATAACATTATTATTAATCACACAACAAACCAATAACAGAAGCATTCATTATAGTAAAATTTCTTTAGCAGACAAAGGCAACAATCCAGCATTTGACTGGCCTCTGATGAAGTGATCCGCAAACGGCAGTCTGCCGATACTTTTTGGTCACGGCCGCCATTATGTTCCATTTAAAAATGCAAACGTCTGTTTCTCCCTGCTTTCAAATTTCATTCAGCTAACGCTTCCTTTTTCGAATTTTCTGGTTCAAACGTTTACTGTTCAATAAACTACAGAAATTGTTTATGAAAAATGTCCTGTCCTGAAAGTGCGTATTCAAATCTGTGGGTTGGCCGTGTGGTAAAATGATAATCAAACAATAATCAATGACGGGAGTTTGAAATATTCTTGCAATGTAAAGGTACAATCATGCATTTGCCTTTTACCCACATTTCCCCGTTTCTATCGCTTAGTGAATACCAATGTTAAGCCACCAAAAAACCTATCTCAAAGAAATAGGAGCGCGACAGGTTCAGTTGGTTCTGTTATGTTCAAATGAGAGAAAGAGATCCTACGAACCCCGTCAAAAATGCAATATCTATCCATCAAGATTCTATACAACCGCGAAAGACAGGGAGGCCTAAAACTTCTTATGCTACCTTCACAGCGAGGTTATGATCAGGATTAAGGGGATCATAACCCTCCCACTTTACCGCATCACTACTGTTCCCAATGTGGGATTCGACCTCAATCAATATCGGCAGGTTTCCTTGTTTCGGATCTGTTCACCCCTGAGGCCAATCAACGCTGATGGTGTTGCATTTGTGTGATGATCCAAGAGTTTTAAGGCCTGCCTCTCTTTTACGATTTGACACGTGCATTATTTTTCGATTGTTCTTTAACGACACCGGTGATTTCCAGTCGTGTCAATTTGCCTGCACACTTGCGTGAACAGCAATGTTGTTGAAGATGTTCCTAGGCATGTCAAAAGAGCCTTCTCTAGTTAGTCGCTTTTTACGAAAAGCGCTGTTTTTGGTGGGCTGTGTGAGGGGTGGGTGGGGGGTCTGCAGTGGCCCAGAAACTCCTGAATCACACAAATGCAACAACACTACCATTTGGTTTGCCCCAGTGACGAAGTGATTCGATATCGGGAGGCCAGTCGATACTTTTTGATGTAAAACCGGCGAACCCCACAGGCGGACCAGTAAGGATGAAGTGAAGTGGAAGGGTTATGATCCGTTTAATCCTGATCATAACCTCGTTCTAAGAAAAAAGAAAAACGTATTGGTATCCACAACAAAATTGGGCAAGGTCAAGTCCCAAGGCAATACAAGTCTGCTACTGCTGACAAAGATGTTGTTTGTTCTTCAATAAAGTGAAAACTTAGGCCTTTTACTCAGACCGTTCATCATGACTCGTCCAAAATGAGAATTACAACGACGATTCCTCTAAACTATGAGGAACAAGTTTTTAAGGGAGTTTAAAAAAATAAGTGACTGCGTGAGGCCTTTATGAATAGAAAAATCTGCTAGGATTTTTGACCCCAACCACTTTGAGCGGAATGAAGTCGACTCTGTGCCATTTTTATCCATTTAAGTTAGGTATCTAAAAATTAATTGAGGCACCCGAAGAGCTAAATTAGGTTACAGCTACGTTTATAGTGTATTCTGTATGGAACAAGGGCCTAGTCTAGTGAGACTCAGTGACCTAGTTTAGCGCTCTCGGATCAGTCGCCATTATTCTTATATTGCTAGTTCAATTTGAACAAGGCTTGTACTTACTATTTAAAGGTTAAGAAAAGTTGGTCCCACTTACCTAGAAAGAAAAAGAAAAAAAATGATAAGAAATTGTTTTTTTTTTTGTTAAAAAGATTTATTTGTAGTTTAGGAAAAAACCTTTTGAGGTAAAACCGGCGTACCCCCATAGGAGGACCAGTATAACGATGTGGAAGGGTTATGATCCGTTTAATCCAGATCATAAACTTGTTGAAGAAAAGAAAAAAACCGTATTGGTATCCACAACAAAGTTGGGCAAGGTCAAGTTCCAAGGCAATACAAGTCTGTTACTGCTGACAAAGATGTTTTTTATTCCTTAACAAAGTGAAAACTTAGGCCTTTTGCTCAGAACCGTTATTCATGGCTCGTACAAAATGCGAACTACAACAACGATTCCTCTACGCCGAAAATTAATCTTTTCTGGAGTAACACAAAAATGTGCTAATAATTTTCGATCAATTGCACAAATTTTGCGGCTTTACCCACCATTTTAAGAAACTTTTCAATAAAAAAAAAACACAAATTCTAAGCAGCCTACTTCTCCTGTGCAGTAAAGATACAATTTTACAGTAAGACATCCATCCCCAACTGTTTATCGATCGACTTACCGCATCATATTTATTTTAACAAAAACAATTACAATACCAATACACATACATCATGTGCAGCCATCCGGAGAGAATTGCACAACGAATAAGAAACAGAAGATGCATATTGAGAAAGTGCGTTCGTTTTCGTTGCATGAAGTGACGTGTCTGAATTAGTTTGGTTTGGTTATGATATGAAAACTCCTGTCACATAAATATTGGTGGATCAAAAGAGACCAGTAGTTTGTAGAACATATTATTTCGGAATGGCAAAATTTACTTTTGCAAAAGGAGATAACATTGTATAAAAAGCTGTTCAAATGACAAAAAAAATCCTCCTGTCTTGACATAAGGTTAAAATTTTATGAAAAAAGCCTGGCGTATATTTTTCGCTCACCTTATTTATTTCCCACACAGATGGACCATGGACCATAAAGACAACTTTTTTCACTTTTCACTTTTCACTTCATTGTGGGCGAATTTTAATTACAACAAAGAGACTAGAGGAAGGAACACTGACGTGAGATTTTTTTTTGCACTTTTACTTTTACTTTAAATTACAACAAAGAAGACCCACAGAATATTTGCTCAGGCTTTTTTTCACTTTTCACACACAAGACGACTACTAACGCGTGCGCGCTCGTTGAATATCACCACAAAACTGACAAGAAAAGTTAATGGTCAATTACTCAATTGTTCTACTCTCTTTCTAACCAACTTAACATGGGGATGTGAATGGGATCAATGAACAATGTATAATTGATGGATCTGTTCTGGATCTGGATTCTGGACTGGATGGATCATGGATATACATGTGTGAATATATATTATATAATATAAATGACTTAAGCGTGCGGACAGAGGCGATTTGTATATTTCATTTTGCATGTGCAGAAACAAAATCGTTTCGTCAAGTCTCGTTCATGTTTACTCGCTTACGCAACCAGCGATACCATTTGCACTTTACGTGTTTTAACGAACGTACAATTCACAAACAGAATCAGAAACACTTGTTTGCATGGGAGACATTTGCAGTAACTTCTGTGCAGATGGTCTTAATAACTGAAAACGGAGAAAGACATTTTTCGTTAAATTATTATTGATGATTGCTTGATTTCGCTGAAGTCCATGAATTGCATTAAACTATGCAGGTAAATACTAATCCTTTCGTTACTTATAAGTACTGCCGACCCCACAGGCGGACCAGTAGGGATGCAGTTAAGTGGAAGGGTTATGATTTCTTTAGTCCTGATCAAAGCTTCACCGCCATTAAGGAAGAGGAAGATATTTCCTGATAACATGCCCAACCGCTTACGCTTAAGTAGGTACACTCTGTGGCAAAATTTAGATATTAAATGGTACTCAATTAATTCAGAATATCATTACCAGAGCACTAAACTAGATGCCAGCACTTCTGTTGCTGTAGTAGGTTATTAGTAGGGTTCGGATTTTCATGTACTTAAAATCTGAAAATATGCGCTTAAAATATGCTCTTAAAAATGAAAAAATATGCATTTAAAATATGCACTTAAAACCAATTTAACTTAATTTCGGTTCTATTTAAAAACACATTTTCTTCAGTCTTTAACAACAAGATAAAATAAAATAATAACCTACAACGAAATTAACATTTAATAAAAAAAACACAGTTAACGTAAACATAAACATCTTCATTTGTTTAATTAAAATAAATAATTCAAAATGACATAAAATCATGTTTCCTTTATTGTTCTGATTTTGAAAAGTTTTATTTGCATAGATCATAAAATGTTTCTTAAAGTTTTCGAAATCAAAACGTTGCCGATTCGGTCCTAAGAATGCCTTATACAACGAAAAAGATCCCTCGACGTCAACTGAAGTTAGTTAAGCAACTTTTAAAAAACAAATCTCATCGACGGTAAAGTTTTTTGGATAATTTTCGTCATTGCAGTCCAATGTGAACGTCTTACTTACATTTTGCATTATTGAAAATCCTTAATTTTTTTCCAGAACGCACTGAAGTTTTTTTTTAATGACTTAAGCCATAAGTCCTTCAACCGCATGTATCTTTGCAACAACATCTTAAATTAAATCAATATGATTTGTTAAGGTTGTCCTGCCTTTTAACTTTGTGATGGTGTCAAATAGGAAGCTAAAGTTTGAACTTATAAATATTATTTGACTTTTAAATAACGGCTGGTTCATTACTTCTTTTGCATTTTTTATTGCAATTGCATCAGAGTCATCGAACCCATTGACAATGCTTTCAAACGTTTTATAATATTTTGCATAATACTCAACAGCCTTAAACCAAGTTCCCAATCTTGTAACATTAGGCTGAGGCGGAAGAGGAGTCAAAGGATATTTTTCTTTAAAAACTACGTGATGGTGCCTTTAAAATTGTTTTTTTGCCGTTTGAAATTAATTTATCGACGTTCCGAAAACTACTCCTTATTTCTTCTGCAACTCGGTGCATTGCATGTGCTAAGCAAGTGACGTGCAACAATTTTGTATAAAACAGTGCTAATCCACAAGGTATATCGGCTGCAACAAATGCCTCACGAAAATCGATTGAAAAGGTGTTAGATGCATTGTTAAAGGACAGTAGTTGTTGGAATTTCCGGCAAACTTCAGATCTTCCTTCAAGTTCTAAGTGTTTTTCACACTTTTCAAATGCTGTTCCACTTGAAATTTGTTTGTTACAAACTTTGCAGAAATATGAATTTACTATAAAAATATGCAAAACTATGCAAAATATGCATTTATAGTAAAATATGCAAAAATATGCACTAACGATTGAATGCCATTTTAAAGGAAATTTCCTGATTCGTATACATAATTCGTTGTCTTGCTTCCAAGGTGTTCCTAAAAAAATATGCATTTGCATGGAAATCCGATCCCTAGTTATTAGGGTTCCGTAGCCAAATGGAAAAAAACGGAACCCGTATAGATTCGTCATATCTGTCTGTCTGTCTGTCTGGGCATGTCACAACCACTTTTTTCCGAAACTATACGAACTATACTGTTGAAACTTGGTAAGTAGATGTATTCTGTGAACCGCACATACAAAATAGAAAAAAAACAATAAATTTTGGGGGTTCCCCATACTTAGAACTGAAACTCATCAAACCCATACGTGTGGGGTATCTATGGATAGGTCTTCAAAAATGATATAGAGGTTTCTAATATCATTTTTTTCTAAACTGAATGGTTTTTGCGAGAGACACTTCCAAAGTGGTAAAATGAAACATCGATCAAAGTTACAACGAACTACAAGAACTTTTATATGATGTTACTTGCTGCTACGGAACCCTTCATGGCGAGTCAGACTCGCACTTGGCCGCTTTTTTAAGGAAGAATTTGAATGTTGTTATGACAACAGTACGAACTCGATTTACGCAGCAAATAGAAATTGAGGTAGTTGCAATAACCGAGGTTGTTGCCCTTAACGGGTTACATTTTTTTATATAAAAAATTATGACAGCCATTTTACTATTTTTCTGCAGACATAATGACATGGATGTACTAGGTGGCGCAAAAGTCATAAGCCTATCTAAAATTTCAGACATCAATAAACAGAATCCAAAAGCAGAATCGAAGTTTTTTGTTAAAAAAAAATTACAGCCGGATGACAACTTTTGCGCAGCCTTGTAGGTATTTATTAAGAAATAGGTCCAGTTCCAAAGAAAACTATATAACTGTGAAATAACGAACCAAAAGGAGAACATGCAAATAAAAAAAAATGAATAAACGCAAGAAGTTGCATTAGTCGAGGTAAATGTGTTGAAAAGTTGCAATTACAGGTAGACCTCACTTAACACGGGGGTTATGTTCCTGATAAATGCCGTGCTAAACGAAATCGTGTTAAACGATACAAGTAGCTAGTGCAAAAAGTGTGGTTACGTTCCATGATTTCAGAAAACCGTCCGAATTTTTGTCCAAATATGTTTTATTGGAAGTTTTATTATCTTTAAAGATGAAAAAAAAATCATGACCAAGTACGTACCGAGCGAGCGTCGTCAACACAAAAAGGAACTGAGTAAATTGGTCTGAAACCGCTTCCCATACCACCATCCGCTTTCTACATGTAAATTGGGGAAGTCCCGTTTTAGATGTATGTTTCTATAAAAACAGCTGATACGCATCTACTGACCAGAAAAATATGTGACATTTGTGCAAAGCAGACGTTGTGTTTCGCACACCGTGTTAGAGCGAGGCTTTTTTCGTGTTAAACAAAAATATGAGACGTGTTAGAACGAGGTCGTGCTGTAAGAAGTACGTGTTAAGTGAGGTCTACCTGTATAGAGTCAAGAAGTGCGACGACTTTAGTATTGCGAAAATCGAAGAGTTGCGTGAATCGAGGGTTGCGTTAACCGAGTTCGTACTGTAGTTTTAAATTAATTTAGGTTAAAATAGTACACTGTGCGGCTAAGCAGTGCGATGTTAAATTTTGCAATGCTATTGAGTATGTTCAAGTTCCAAAGTAACTTTGAGTCCCTTCTAGTCAACGCTATGTGATTTGCCGAATGACGGTAGTGTGAGTTATTTGATCAATCAGAAAAGGTAAAGAAGAAGGTTACTCGCAGTATCCTTGTAAATTGAACTTGATCATTCTAAAATATTGATTACGCACAGACCCTTTGCGTGGACATTAGCAAAAGCGGATGAAGATCTCCTTGGTCGTTTCGAACGCAAAATTATTCGATTGATTTTCGGTCCCGTTTGCGTTGACGGGCTTTGGAGGAGGAGATTTAACACTGAACTCTACGAACTGTACAGCGACATCGACCTGGTCAAAAAGTGCGAATCAGTCGACTAAGATGGCTAGGACATGTAGAGCGAATGGACACCAACGCTACGGCCCGAAGAGTCTTCGATTCCAACCCGGAGGGACAACAGAGTAGAGGAAGATCTCGCCTTAGGTGGCACGCACAAGTCGAAGGGGATCTCAACCAACTTGAAATGCGCAACAGGAGACAGTTAGCCAAAGATCGTGCTAACTGGAGAGGCGTATTGGTTGAGGCCCAGGTCCATCCCGGACTGTAGCGCCACCCTTTGAAAACAAAAAATTGTGAAGAAATCAATGGAAAGAATACAAATTTAAAGATCCAACAAGTTCTCAGACCGCTACTTGCCATTTTATTGAGGCAGTAAACAAATATATTCATGCAATCCTTTATTCATAAGGATCAATTCAGTTAATATGCCCATGAACCCATAGATTTTACGATTTCTATCCTTAGCGCTTTCGTCTATTTAATGGATTAGCTTTCTGTTTTCCCATTCAATTCGATAGCAGATTGATTTTAATGTACATCGCATACATTTGAATGTGTCATCTCTCCATTATATAATAATACAGGATTATGCCAAAATCTGTGCATAAAAGGATATCAATTTACTAAAAAGCATGGCAGGACACAGATTTTGATTTAAAAAATTATTATTTATGGATATTCGAATAGAGAGACTGTTCAAAGGAGACATTGAAACGCGGGTTCAATAGAATGCGATTAATCTGAATTCCTTGCACAAAAAAAGCAAGTCCTTTTTGGGAATATGTTTTTTGTTTCTTTTTGTATAAGAGAATTTATTTATCCAGAGAAAGAGAGAGGGTAGGTACGTTTTATCCATTGCGATTGTCGTTGATAAATGGGTCAGACTCAGAATAAAAGAAGTGTGAAAAATGCAATATGTTGAGCCACGGTGGCTCGGTGGCGGTGCGGCAATGGTGGTGGGCTCCAGTTAGAGAAATGGCGCACAACGAGTGGAATAGTGGAAAAGATATTGATTTATGTCAATGGTGCAGGGCACAGGGTCGATGTGGATTTCTGGTTCTCAGCACTTAAACAATGGTGCAACTGTTGCAGGTTTGGTTTAATAATATTCGGCTGAATTAAATTGTTTCTCTGTGTGGTTTTGACAGCTTGAGGAATTATTAGAAACAGTTGTACTAGCCTTGCGGCGATGTGTGAGGACATTCATCAATTTTCAGCCTATACACTGAAGAGGTGATTCAATTTTGAGGAACATTGCCTTGGTGGGCCAGCCGCAGCACCGAGCAGCAGCAAGTGGGATCTCGACTTACTTGTTGTCAGCACTGTGTTTTTGATATGGAATTAAATTCAATATTCCAACTTAGGTTTGTCTTTCAATGGAATCTACCTAAAAAAATGAATTGGCTAGTAACGATTGGTCGACCTTTCTTACTGAACGGGCTCCCGGAACAGTGGAGAGTCTCTGTGTGAGACACTGCGGCCTTCCGACCTCCGCGACCCTACTTCCAGTTGTCTAAACCAAGCGCTCTAGCATCCGCGATGGCTTCGGAGTTCGGTCTTCCTTGTCGTCCTGAACCTGGGTGCTGGGAATCGTAGATCCTCTTCGCTGGAGCATTATAATCCATTGGATCTACTTGGCCGAGCTAATGAAGTCTATGTGATTTAGCTTTTCGTACTACATCACAGCTCATAGAATTCGCGGTTGTATCTTCTCCTCCATTCTCCCTCCTCGCACACAGGACCAAAAATCTGACGGAGTATTTTTCGTTCTAAGGAACCCAAAATCAGTTCTCCTTTCCTGCTTACCGTCCAGTACCTTGCGCCATGGAGCAGAACTGGCAGTATCACTGTTTTGTTGAGCTTGCACTTGGTCTTCTGGTTAAGGTGTTTTGAACCCATTTGTTATGCCAGACCGATGTAGCAACGACTGCGAAGGTTGATTCTTCGTCGGATCCCCACTAAAGTGACATTCGTAGAGTTGATTTACTCCAAGGAAGGTGAACTCCCTTACTATGTACCTCGGAGTTGCTGCTATCAACAGTGACGTTTTGTTCTAGTCGGTGGACAGATGCTTCATTGTTTTTTGAAAGCAAGTACATAGGGTAGATCGGGGTTAGTTGGGCCACGGTTTGATTATTTTTTTTTATTTCCGTGGCGAAAAGGTGGAAATAATACAATAAGGTACAGTTTTTTTTATAAATCACATTATTATATTTAAGTATTCCGTTTGAAAAATTTAACTGTTTTAAGTATTTTTTTAATTATGACGCAATATGTTCATCAAACTAGGTGTGGGATAAGTTGGGCCAGGTGGACCAACTTGCCCCCTTAATTAAAAAAATATATGTGTTTTCTCCTTTGTGTGCATTCTCTGAAAGTATACCGGACCAGGAGTGGGTAGAGTGCCATACTTGCCGAAACTGGGCTCATACAAAGTGCTCACCTGGACTTGGGGTCGTTTTTATTTGCATTAACTGCAATAGCGACTACGATTCCTAAATTAAATTTCTTATTTCGATTTGTTTTTTTGTTTTTTTTTTTTTTTAAATCAAAAATTGAATTATTTATTTTTTATCCTTTGAATAAAATTCCCTTATAAATTCGGCCTTTTTGTCCCTTATGTAGCTTTTTTTGCACTTTTCAGCCCTTGGCCCAACTTACCCCCCACTTGGACTTGGCGCATTTGAGACAATATTATTCTTCTGCGATTACCTATTTTCAATTTTCCAAAATTTTATAAAGAGCCCAGATGTCCATTCTTTTCATTGATCCTAGCCTCATAGCTGTATTATGAATAGATTGATACTTATGAGACTTCAAGTAAAAGTGGGCCAACCAGCCCCGCCCTACCCTACTTCGTTTTGTCCTCGTTGAAGGCCAACCAATTTTGCCTGTTCAATCGCCATTAAAGCCTCTAAACACGGCACGCTGAGATCGGCTAAATATGTTAAAGATAGTGCCTTCCATGTTGACACCTGCCCTGCGCATTTCCTGTTCCAAAACAAGATTAAAGAAGTCACATGACATCGCATCTCCTTACCGCACTCCGGTACAGATTTGGAATAGTTGGGAAGAACTGTTTCCATACTGCACATTGCACCGCGTGTTATCCAGTGTAACGCAACACAGCTGAATCCGTTTTGCCGGAATCCCGAATTCAGCCATCGCCACTGGCTATGAATGACATTTAGCAGGGGTATGCCTTAATATTTCTTGCAAGACATAGGATCGCCTTTCTTGTTGATGGGACATATGGAGCTGAAAGATAGGCTACCTTGATTCAGATAATATCATGTTTGGCTAGTTTATCAGCCTTAAGCGGCCCTTACACAGTCAATCGAATGACATCAATCACTAGCATGTGTTTGTGAAAATGTATCTGTATGAGTCACACACATTTGGTAAAGTTTTTTTTTTTTTTTTTTTTTTTTATTATTCTTTATTCTCAAAATCCAATATACAATATTAAATTTAAAACAATTCAAAGTTCTAAGTAATCCTAACATGAATTTAGAGAATAGATAGTGACATTTTATATTTAATGAAAAAAAATAGAGGCAATGTCACATTATTTAAATCAAATAAATACAGTGTGGGGTGAACAGTAGGTACAATATAGGTATGAAGATGCAAGAAAATGAAGTAAAGAAAAATAGCGAATAAAAGGTACAGTTATACAATTTTATAATGAAAACATTTTAAAGAAAGTTAGGTGATGAAGTGCAACAAGATTTCGATTTCATTAAGGTTAATATTCAAAAGCCACAGTTTTACTTTACATAAAAAGATTCTCAATGTTCCAATGATTCGTATGTCTTCGGGGAGTGT
This sequence comes from Portevinia maculata, assembly GCA_949715645.1. Classification (NCBI taxonomy): domain Eukaryota; kingdom Metazoa; phylum Arthropoda; class Insecta; order Diptera; family Syrphidae; genus Portevinia; species Portevinia maculata. The sequence continues at coordinate 2,877,331 of OX454528.1, read as the reverse complement.
GTTAAAAAATTTACAAGATACAATTGTGTAAAAGCTTCTTAAGCTAGAGGTGCGAAAAGTAGGTATGCTAACCAGGGAACTAGAATTGCTTCTAAGGTTATGGTTATCATTGATGGGGCTCCGTAAGTACCCACCTCTAATAAAAAAAAAATTTAAAACTTTAAAATAATACAAATGTCTAACTGGCAGAATTCTCAGTTTATTGAAAAGGGCTGCAGTATGGGCTAAGCGGGATGAAAAGCATACTTTTCTGATTACATATTTTTGTAGAACAGTTAGCTGTTGAATTTTATTAACGTGCGTACCGCCCCAGCAACTTATACCATATTGTAATCTAGAATGGAATATTCCAAAGTAAATATTCTTTAAGATGTTTGTAGAGCAGTAATTTTAAAGTCGGTAGAAGCTTCGAAGAGTGGAAAGAAAATATTGTTTCAAAATGAAGATGTGATCACACCAGCTTAGATTTTGGTCAATTACGACACCTAAGTACTTATAGTTCTTAACTATTTCAATAGTAAAGCAATTAGTATTACAGCTGATATTAGTATTATAAAGGATACTGCATCCACAATTCAACAAGCTGAATCTATGGCAACTAGCTGCATGAAACACAATATTAACTTCCGGAGATTCCTTGGCGGTAAGGCTGAAGAACATGAGCTTCGTCTTACTGCTTACTATTAACTATTAAGTCAGATTGACGAAAATCAAAGCACGTTTGATTTTGCATGATGAACGTCATGCTGATTGATATGTGTAAGGGTTGGATTGACGTAATTAATTCATTGTGTTTTGTGTCACGGAAGCGAAAACATGTCTGGCGCCAGCGGAAAATTGAAGGACGATGAAGACCGAGCATTTGTATCGGAATTAATTAAAACGTATCGGTCATTACTTAGTTTATCAGATGTCAAAGGGAAAGCTTATAGCGAACGAAACAAAAAAATGCAACAATATGAAGTTTTACTACAAAAGTATAAAGAACAGTACCTATCCTGATGCACAAAAAGCGGATGTCACCAGAAAAATAAATACGTTGAGAACGAATTTTCGGCGCGAGCTAAAACGTTTAAATGAATTAAATAAAAGCTGATCCTGTGTTGATAATTTCAGTGAACCAATTCTTTGGTATTTTAATGAAATTAGTTTCATCAAAGACAGCGAATCTCCGTGTTCATCTCGCAGTACTTTTTTCTGTTTCCTCTTTATACAATGTGCAAGAGCAATATATGCAATACAATCGTCCACTTCACTCATCGCACATCCGTACACCACGAAATCTAAAAATTAAAAATTTGACGTCAATCGATTGAACTGCCCTTACACAGTAGCGTCAATCCACACATACACGATGCGTGATGTCAACCGATTGACCGTGTAAGGGCCGCTTTACGATTTCCATATGCCCAGGCACAGCAGCCGACTTCACATAATGTCTTAAGCAATTTTCGGCCATTTGGTTCATTAAATTTAAATATTCTCAAAAAATTGGTACCATTTAAGCGGCGACATGATCTAAACCACTCACAATTCTACAACTACAACTACTTAAAATGCCCCACAGATTCTCTGCAGAGTAGATTTTCCAGTGCCAAAAATGCCATTACAGCTTTCTTTTATGAAGGCATGTGATTCAAATTAAGGATAGCCTAATTTTACAAGTTCGCATGATTTATCATTCATTTCCTAGAGGAAATAATGGATGTTCTCATCCCATCCTTAGCTTAGAAATCTGTTACCACCCCAAGCATTGACCTTTTGAAGATAATTTCGCTGCTACCTCCTGTCCGAAAGGATATGATAAATGATTCCTTGAATATTACTTTGGCTCTAATTGAATATTCTCTTGTTTTATTGGTTTTCGTTTTCTTTTTTACACACAGATACGAATAATTTTTTTATGCTGGCTACCATGGATTCTACGTATGAGCCGACCCGGTAGGCCATTAGTATTGGAATTTCCACCAACACCGTGTTCTGATACATCATCCGAAAGGAAACACCAAATACTTTCCGATGTGGAACTCAAGGAGAGGTAACTACACGAAATTTTAAATCAAACAGTTTAAGCAGTTTAAAATGTGTTCTTTAGATCCTCAAAATCTTTACTCGCAAATGTGCTGGATATCGATGATGATTTTCGGCACAGTTGCAGGCCAATGACTCCAGGAGGAACACTGCCACATAATACTGCATTTTATAGAACTGTATACGGGTAAGTAGAATCGAGTTTAATGCAATCAATTGATAGTTGTGAAAATCAAATTTATTGACACGAAATTCGAACTTGCAGTCAAGGTGATGACGGTAGCATCGGGCCGATCGGCAGCACACGAATGCCGGACGCCGTCACACATCACACATGTATGAAATCCTCAACGGAATATGAACTAGGGTTGATCTTGAAAGAAATACGTTTTATAACAGATCAGGTGAGTTTGATCGTTTGCCAAATTCAATTTTTGAAAAACTAGAAGTAAAATACTTTTTTCTTATACCACAAGTAAAACATAAATATTTTAATTTTCGGAATGCACTTTTTTAAACAATTAAAAACTCCTTATAGCAGATGTAAAAAAACATAACAATATCAATTTTTAAAAAAAATAGCAATTACCAACCAACTCGATTTTTTTCTTTCTTTCTTTTCTCTTTTCTTTCTTAAAATTTTTAAACGAAAATAAAAATTATTTATAAACAACGAACAAAATAGCTCCGTAAAGAAGACGAGGACAATGACATTGCCAATGATTGGAAATTCGCAGCTATGGTCGTTGACAGACTGTGCCTTATCATATTCACAATGTTCACAATATTAGCCACAATAGCTGTATTACTTTCAGCACCACATATTATTGTCTCGTAGCCATATGAGAGAGGTTATTGTTATTGGTTTTTTCATAAAATCAATTTGTTAATTATTAAATTAATATCGAAACTTTTTAAATAAAAACCAAAAAAAAAGATTTTTTTGAACTGCAAAAATTAAAAATAAAAAATAATTAAATTAATTTAAACAACAAAAAAAATACGACTAAATACATGAACAAAAAAAAAATGCAAACACAAATTAACAACCACACATTCACACTATTTTCATTTTGTACCGAAGAAGGAGATATTTTTTATTAATTCGCAAAAAAATACAAAAAAAATATAGAAAAAAATCGAAAAAACAAATATTCAGAAAAACCAAAAAAAAATAATAATAATACAAATCTCATTTCAAAGAACAGACATCATAAAAGCAAAGCGCTATTAAAACACTAAGTGGAAAATAGAATAATATAAAACAGTCGATTAGTCTTAACGAAATTTGTATATAGTAATATTTGAATAAAATTAATATGACGAACAAAATTTCAAATAAATATATAGGGACATATAGGAAACATTAAAAAAAAAATCAATTCAATACTCGCACAGCACTGGTGCTTTCTTAGACGTCTTTATCAATTACTTTCGACGAATATTGGCTACAAATTTAAAAAAAAAAATATAAAAATATTTTTTCAGATCCTTGTTTTGAAATTTGGACTCTTTTTTCTCCCTACAGCAACATGAATTTGTTCTAATCACAACTACTCCTTGAACCTTGATTTTTGGTTTTAACCTCAATTCATTGGACACGTATGATATGTACGATAGTCCGATTGCGGAGCAGATTTTTCACAGTAAAACGGTATCCCCTTACTAGCAGCTGATTTTCGCATGTATACATCTAGCGTTAGCAGATAGAGAATTGTCTCCAGGTGCTGTTCTTATCACCCAAGTTCTCCCTATACATGCTTATTCTTTTATACTTAAATCTCACTGTAAGACCGCTCGTAACACCGACAGGTTTTCATAACTAGCCCCCAATCCCAACCGGAATTATATGCTCTGTCCGCAAAAATATTCGTCATTTTCTAAACGCTAAATCAAATCATTTTCCAGAGTCCACGCTTAATTCCCTATTTACACCTTCGCCCTTTCTAAATGTCGGGCTCATATCAAACTCCACCAACATCTTGCTCCCAGAGTCAAAATAAAAGAAAAAACAAATTGATCCTCTTGTGAAAGATAGTTTCGGATAAAGGTTTCCGCAAAATTTACTGCCGTTATCTTTTTGAACAAAAACAATAAATTAGATCAGAAATAATAGTAGGGAACTAGTGACATTTAACAAACAAAAAAGCTACAAAACTACACTTAGAGTGAGGAAAACCGGTAACAAAAAACTTTGTACTTTTCGAAAACATGAAAAATTAAACACTATATCACATTAAACTAACAAAAATAATACATTATAATAATAAAATATAAAGAAACCTAATCATTCTATAAACTAAACTAAACAACAAAACCAATAGAAATAACCAAGGCAAATGGTAAAACACTATAACATAGTTCATAATTCGATAGACCCCAAAAACAAAACCAATGCTAACAAAGTAGGCAAACTAATAGGCAAAAAACAAAACAAACTTAACAAAAATAAATGAAAATAGTGAAAGATTTCGAAAAAGATTGATATGAAAACGAAAAACAAGTTGGTTGCGAGCAATAATATCTGCGTGTTGATACAATTTCGATAAAAAGTGGTTATTCGATATATTGTTGGAAACAACAAGAGATCCTTTGGTCACCCTGAAACAGCATTTTTAGTATTTAATAACGAAACACGCAACAAACACAAAATCCCATCTAAAAAGGCAAATAAATACTAAAAATAACGCTAAATGCTTAAATAAATAAAAATCCCTACACCTTACATAATAAACCAAAAAAAAAGTCTAAAAATCGAATGAAAAATAAAAAATCACACACAATCAAAGAATTTATATTTTTCAGTTACAGTCTATTTGCCTATTCATTGTAAATCTTGTGCAATGGATGAATCAGAATTTTCTTTGAATATAAAAAAAATTATTTTAAAAAAACCATACAAGAAATTTTAACCCCCAAACATGAAAGCACAGAATGACCATGCAATCTACTATAATTGTTTCATTTGAATATTTTTATAATTTAAAACCAACAAAACAAGTATGACTTTCCCCTTTTTATTACCCCGTAAGAGATAAAAATGCCAATTTAAAACTAGGTAAAGTTCCACAAAAACACACACACACATAGCCCGTCCTTCCCTCATATCTCAACGGTAACCAAACGCTAACAGAAAATCATAACAATTCAGTAACTAAATTAGTAAAACAAAATTCAAAAACAATATAGGTAAATTAAATTAAAATAAAATAAAGATGTAGTAAATAAAATTTTTTATTTAAGATTTTTTTAATTTTTTCGAAGAGAAAAACATTTTTCTTATATATGAAAGAAAGAAAAAAACAAAACGAAAAAAGCCATAATTCTAAATTAATAAGAGTACATAAATCGCAAGGATACTAAACAAAGAGAGAATTGTTTTTATATCCATCGATATTCAATTTGTGGAAATAAAAAGAATTATTCTACTTTTATTCTGAGCGAATGTTTTTATAGCAAATAATAAGTATTTGTATTTAAAAATAAAAACAAGATATCATTAATCATTAAACTTAATATTACTACTTAAACTCACAGCATATATAATGGTAAAAAAAGGCAATACATTTAATAAAAATTTAAATAAACAAAATCGTACTTTTCATCATCTAGTTGCATTTAAAAATATAATAATAATTATCAATATAAATGATCATTATTATATTAAAAAAAAACAAAATTAAAAATGAAAATCTTCTCTCCCTCTACTTAAATAGTTATTAAATGTAATGTAATTTACATTCGAAATTTATACTTACAAAGATCGAAATTAAAATACGACACATTTTACCGTATTTTAGTTTCTACTTCATAATTATTTGTTTTTTACCTTCCCATTACAACCTAACCTTAAACTGAAAACCTATTGACGAAAAGAAATGATTTTATTTTTAACAAACTTTTTTTTCTTTTTCAAACAAACAATTTAAAAACCAATACTATTATCAGCAGCATGACTGTGATATATATTTTAAAGATAAAAAAAAATATTTAAAAGAGAAAAAACATAAACAATATCGTTTAAAACAAGAGAAATGAAAAAAAATATAAAAAATAGGTACTTTGGGGTCAAAATTAATTTTTATTAAAACTAAAAATTAACCAAGAAAAATTTTAATTAAATTGTTGGTTGAAAGTGAGTTTATTAGTAAAAAAAATAAAATAAAAAAACAAAACAAAAAATTTCAATTGAATTTATGACGATTAAATTTAAATGAAATTCTGTCTTTGTGTTATACACAAAGGCAGATATTTAGCATTGCATTCAACCAAGATGCACTTCGTGGTAGGTATTCTGTAAAATATTATGTTAAATTTGTGTCGGTTGAATTTATAAAAAAAAAAAAAATAAATAAATAAATTAGAGATACAAAAGTAATTCGGATTAAATGTAATCTTCTTCACTTTTTCTATTAAAAAAAATATAAGAATTAAAATTTTTAAAATTGCATTCTAGCAATATTTACTTAGCAAGGGGCTGTTATAGATACGATTGTTGATTTTCTATGGAGATAAACACATTTATTTATTAAGATTTTTTCTAAATGTCAAGAGGCTGAATATAAAAAAAACATATTATTTATGATAATAATAATAACATTACTAACGACATTGTAACACATGTTTGAGCAAATAAGTCGTCGGATGACAAAAAAATTATGAGAAATATGGACAGCCTTATTAAGGGTGTCCTAATAAGTGTGAAGAATTTTAATTAAGCACCATTATATAAAAATGGATCGTAAACAACGCAAACGCAACGCAAAAACAATGGGAATGTTCGTGCATGTGGTCCGGAGTGAAGAAACGTCTATTCAGCATCGTGGTCGAGAATGAAAGATTTTAAGAAGCACTATTCAGCGTGTTCTTACGAAAAATCGTGCCCAGAAAATCCAACCGACTAAAGAACACAAACCAATTGGTTCATTGAACAACAAGATGTTAACGGTGGGTTTTCCATTATAATCATCAGTGATGAGGCCGATTTTAATGTTGATGTTTACATAAACAAGGAAACGTCTGACAAACATACTCGTTATTTGTCGTTCAGATTCGGCGTAAACTGTAAGGTCCCTTTCATTCGTGGAAAAAAATATTTTACTTCGCACGCAGAAATGATTGGAGAAGCTTGGATTTAAGGGTTACGTTATATGCCTCATATTTATTTATTAATGCCCCCCAAACGTGTCACTGTTTGGTGTAGATTTTTCTTAGAAGTCAAAAGTTTATTTCAATAAGCCCACGGGCAGGAAGGCCTCGAAGGAGGAGATAAGTCGCTGTATCACTGAATGTGGGCTCAATTGTGCAGAAGTTAGTGTACTACTAATCTACTACTACTACTCACTCCCTCTGATCTGGCTACTATTTATAAGGCGTTTATCCGCCCAAAACTTGAGTACAATGCGCATATCTGGTCTGGTGCACAAATTACTTATTTGGAGCTAATAGACAGGATTCAAAAACGCGCGATAAAACTCATCGGTGACTGTAAAATCGCGAAATCGCTTGACTCTCTTAGTCATCGTTGCAATGTCTCCTGTCTCTCATTATTTTAACGACATTTCCACCGTAAGTGCTCTAATGAAATAGTTGCATTCCACCCCTAGTACATTTCAACCGCAATACCCGCTATGCAAGGAATGCGCATCAGTTTACCCTTAAGCCCGTATTCTGACGTACAGTGAAATACAAGAAATCTTTCCTTAGCCATACAACACGAATGTGAAATGCTCTTCCCCGCTCAATTTTTCCTACACATTATAATCTACAAACATTTAAAACCAACGTGCATCGGCATCTCTCCCTATCTTCTAACCCTAATTTCCTTAACGCCCGCGCTGAGCTCTTGCGAACATCTGACAAACATCCAGGAGTAACAATTGTCATGAGAAGCTTCTCAAATTTGCCGTTCGGAATTGGCTTTAAATTAAAGGTCCCTTCCATTTCGCACAAGCAAATGTTTGGAGAAGCTGGTTTAAGGCCCTGTATGGGCCGTAAGTGCCTAACATTTTGTCACTGAAATCCAACGAAATTGAAATGTTCGTCAAAAGATCGCTAGTGTACCTGCAGAGGGGCTAAGAATTTCACTGCAACGCCCCCAAAGAACAGTGCTTGTCGTAAAAAGCGACTACGGGGAGGAATCACTTCTAACATTCTCCCACCGGTGCCTTAAATTGACGATGAAACAATAATCAATAAAAGAGGCATCCACGTGTCGAAATCATAGAAAGGCCTTAGAACTCCTGGGTCGCACACATGCACTAAGAGCAGCATTTGATAGGCCTCAGTAAAATTGTTTCGAAACCGAGAGGCCTGCCGATCAGGTCAAACCAACGAACCGCCCAGGCCGAACAGTACGGATGCAGCAAAGTGGCAGGGTTATTGTCCCTTAAATTCTTGAGTTGAGTTTCAACAACTCTAAAGCAGAATCGCACCTGCAAGCATCTTGAGAAAGACAGTTTATAAAACATTGATTGCCTTTAGACTTGGCCTGGTGAAAACGGGCGACGGAAAAAAAAAACATTAAGTGGCCTAAATATTAATTAGAATGCCAACAACAAAAAGATCGATGGAAAACATTGGACCTCAAATAATGTAAAAAATGGTTTTTCAAAGCTCAAAGTATTCAGCCTCTTTTCGTGAAATAAAAATCGTTAGAATATATTATTTTAAAACATTAAATTTTATGTCTGTGTAATATTTTTATCCTATACCTATGCATTCATCAATAATCAGCAAACCATTATCATCACATCACACAATCATTTCCATTACATCAAATAGAATATATTATGTATGTTAACTTCATAATATATATATATATTGCCCACAAATATTATTTTTGTCGCTATCAAATTTTCTCATAAAAAACATAAAACAAAAATTATAAACAATTAACGTACAACTTTATTTTTAAGAATTTCAATACTTAAAATGGCCATAAATCCTTTTCATCGAATTCCGAGAAAAAATTCTAATAATAGTTTTTCTAAATAAATCCCTCAAATAGTGCAATGGTTCATTTAAACAGAGTAAAAAAATATATATTCAAAGTTATAGGAAAACAAAAAAGTTTTGCGAAAAAATTCTGATGTTGCGCAGTTTGTCAACGTCCATAGTAAAGAGTAATATCTTTTTATAGAAAGCAACGGAAAATCCCTTCCACCATCAATAATGAAAAAGAAAGCGTACGTATAAGAAATATAAAATTTCTAAGAAAAACAAAAATATATAAACATTTACCTTCCTTTTTTTTTAAATATTTAAAAACTATTAATTGAACTTTTTTCTACAATAATATTATATTTAAAATTTACTTAAAACAAAACTGCTGCAAGACTAACAAAAAATAATTTCTTTAGTTCTTTTCTCCTCCAACAAAATTATGCACATCGTATTAATATTTTTAAGGCATGAAGTCGAATTCTTAAAACTTTTAAAAATATCTTCTCTATTTCGATTGGTCATTTTATATGAAATTTTTATTCATTTATATTTACGAAAACATATTTTACTGCATGACATCACTGCAATCATTAAACTATAGTCTTTCATAATTAGTTTGGTTATAACTGCATGGTTCACCATATTTTATGATATGAATCGTAGTTTTTATCAATTTATATGCTATTTGTTACAGCTAAGAGGTGAGACAGGGTAACTTTTTAATTTAATACACTTATCATCTAGAGTTGTGATAAAAATATTATTATATTATATAATAGGCAATAATCCAAAACAGAATCATAAATAACATCTTTGAAGCACAACGTCCTACAGTATACAAACGTCAATTCTTATTTATTATGGTTATTCCTTAAGAGATCGTCGGAGGCTAATGTTCTTTATATCAGTGTGGCATTTTTCTTTCCACTACCTTCGTATATCCAATAACATAGTAATCCGTTAATTATTCGAGCAGCTTAAATACCTAAGGTTGCGGAAACGCAGTGAGCGACTGAGCGTTTGAGAGACGGGTGGCCATTTACTCAGCCTCATCGCCGAGCGATTAGTTGCGAAAATGCCATATCATATATATGCTCGTCGTAGCTTTCTTCGTTCTAAATTATTCTAGAAGCTTACATTCCTTAGGCTGCGGCCACGCGATGAGCGACTGAGCGATTAAACGACAGATGGCCATTTATTGAGCGTCATCGCCGGGCGATTAGTTACGAAAATGCCATTGTCAAGGGCTGTTCGTCGTAGCTTTCTGCTTTTTAAATTATTCTAGCAGCTTACGTACCTTAGGCTGCGGCCACGCGACGAGCGACTGAGCGATTCAGCGACGGGTGGTCATTTACTGAGCGTCATCGCCGATCGATAAGTTGCAAACCATTGTCAAGTGCTGTTCGTCGTAACTTTCTACTTCTAAATTATTCTAGCAGCTTACGTAACTTGAAAGCCACGTTCATTTTTATAGATTTATTCGATCGAGAAAACGAAGATTTGGTATACACCCTACAAAACAAAAAAGGTCAGCTTATGTGAATTTTATTACTCATACAAAATCTTCGCATATATCCAGACAAACCGATTTTGGCATTACATTCAGTCTGGACAGCTGAAATCAAACATTCCGGGCTTATTTTATCCATTTTATAACGCCGTCGCTCAGCGATACACTGAAAAATTTAAAAAGATTCGATTGCAGAGCGAAGTCGCTCTGTCGCTTACCGAAATCGCTGATCGCTCATGGCATACGTGGCAACTGCCATACGATTTTATATGTTTTAATTTTGTCCGTCGCTCAATCGCTCAGCCTTACGTGTGCTTACGATTTCACCTGCTCTCTCTCATGCCGTTCTTTTGGAATGATAAAAGACGACTAAGGGGAGAAATCACATCAAGGCAATTTTACCAATATCATCAAACTGCCCCACAAGTGTGCATGTAAATCCGTGGGTTGATACGACTGGAGATCACCGGTGTCGTAAAAGGAAGATCAAATAATAATCAATAATGGAAACATGCACGTGTCAAAATCGTAAAAACAAACAAAAAATAGACAGGCTTAAAAACTCCTAGATGACACAAATGCAAAGCCACCCGAATTTGATTGGCATCAGTTATGAAGTGATTCAAAACCGGGAGGCCTGCCAATATTCATTGAGGTCGAACCGGTGAGCCACATAGGCGGACCAATAAGATACAGGTAAAGAGGGAGGGATCCATTCACTTCTAATCATAGCTTAGCCGTGAAGGAAGTTTGCTCACCATCTGACGGTGGGCTTGACAAATGTCAGGACATTTGTATGGCAAAAAATCTAAATAAGAAAAAGCAAAGTTGGAATTGGCTTATGAGAGACATTTTTCTGGATGAATATAATTTGAGTTGAACCAGTACTTTTTTCAACGAATTTCGGGCGCTAGTTTCACGTTTTAGGTTCGCCTTTTGTTGGTGGGCAATAATGAAAGAAACAAATGAGCGCAGTGGCTTCGTGGTTATCGGGATTGAATGCGCGTTCATCATTCCCATGAACGTCATGTTCAGCGAGTCAGGTAGATTTTAAGTGAGAAGGGTTGCTGCACCGAAAATCCACTTTCCGTTCGCGTACTTTTTGTGTAGAAAAATGAAAACTGTTAAATCTCCAAAATCGAGAGAGAATCCTCTCATTTCAAAGAAAAGTACGCGAACGCTTTTGTGTAAAAAGATGAAAAACGTCTAAGGTTGGCTTGCAAAGAAGCAACTGTTTTTTTTTTTTGCTGGCAAACTTGTAGGATTTCATCATTTGACAGTTTTCATTTTTTTACCAGCTGAAATTCTGCGTGAAGAAAAATGAACGAAAGTATATTTTTCTTTCGTTCATCTTTTTACCATTTTTTCAGTACGCGAACGCATTTGTGTAGTTTTGCACGAAAGTTTATATAAATTTCCGTTTGCATACTAGTTCGCGAACAGACCTATAATTCCCGGTGTGGGCATGAAACCTTCGTTTCCAAATCATCTCATTTTACAGAAATTTTTAATTGAAATTTAACGCAAGATTGCTAAGATGTAAATATAGCCACCTGGACATAAACATTTTCAGCCATCCGTTCGAAATTATGTTTTCCATTTCAATATGTCTGCCAAAGTGTCGTTCATTCAATCTTTTTGTGTATACCACCAACGTTCATGGAAATGATATTCATGGGATTGTCCTTGTATTCACACTTAACGTGTAAGACTACTGAGCAAGTTCCGAGGTGCGAATGCCATCCAGGAACAGCTACACATGTTTCCATTGATCTAGAACTCTTGTGAAAGTCTAACAAACATCCAAGAGTATAAACTGCCATTCGCAGTCGAAAATATAGCCTCGCGAGCACAAATTATTAAAGGAACTATGTTTAAGGCCCTACATGGGCCATTAAAGCCTGATATGTTCTTATTTCTTTATTTTCTTCCTGAGAGAAATAATAAATTAAAGCAAAAACCAAACCAAAACATCTAGTGTAGCGCACGGATTATTCAAACAAAAATATTGTTCTTAATATCGCCGTACAAAAGTTCAAATAGCTGCCTAAAATACCTTAGTAAATACATTATATTTGATTGATGAAAGTTACGATTTATAATATAACATTAGCCGGGTTTCGGTGCTAAGCGTATACCCAGCTCAGCATAATTTTACACGTAAACAATAGCAAAAAGGAGTGCTGAAGATAAAGAGGTCAGCAGTCGAGGACTGAGACGAAGTGAACATAGAGTGTTGATGCCATGAAGCGACTAGATGGCAGTAAAATATGTTGGAAGCAAAAATATTCCGATTGTTATGCACAGATAGTGGATGTGTTCGTCGATTAAACAAAAAAATCCTCATTTCAAAGAAAATTATGCAAAGAAAATTAAAAAAAAAATATGGCAAAAATAAGCATCCGTTCTTTTCCTTGCTGTCAAACACAAAGGATTTTATGATGTTCAAAAATCTTTCAAAAAATACGTTTAGATTTGCATCCTTGCTTTAATAATAATGCAAATCGCACTCTTTTAAAGTACAAACACTGCGAACACATCCTTAAAAATTAAAAGTGAATATTGAATACGGTCTAGGCGTTTTATTTGTAAAATTATGCTGAGCTGTGTATACACTAGCACCGAAACACGGCTATTATATAACTTTTGGTAAGTAAGCAATCATACAAACATTTTTTTTTTAAATAATTTAATATTTATTATGTTTTCATTAAGATTACAATTCACTGAAAAAAGGTTAAGACAACTAAAAATTAACTAGGAAAACAGGCAAGCCACATAAACTAGCATATTTTTGGAAATGGAATAAACAACTCCATAGAAACTCCATCGCGCAAAGCCTAACTTAAGTGCTTTAGTTTAACTATTAAAAAATAAATTAGTTTAGACATTTTTTCCAATCTAAAGCTATAATTCATTAGTTCAGCTCATTGTTTCTTTAAAAGGCTTTCACCATTCACAGTTTCAATGACAAATAGAAACATATAGCCACGCGATTTGATATATTCCATTCACAAGAAAGAAAGTATTTCGAAATTCATTAAATAAATTCACTCACAGATTTTTACAACAAATAAAAAAAAATAAACAAAAAAATACAACAATTTACAAATAAACCAGTAATCTATAAGAATAAGTTTTTATTATGTATGTATAAGTTAATTTTTTTACGCTAAATTGAGCACAACTTGAGAAAAATAAAATAAATAACAAAACCTAAATAACTTGAATACTAAACTAAACAACAAAACTAAAACAAGCTGACTGGACATAGATACTCTAAAAAGTAAATACTTTAAAAAAAAGTTTCATAGAATTTTCATTATAAGAAAGACAGTTCATTTTTTGAGAAACCAAGAAAAATAAAACTCAACAGAAACTTAAGACATAAGAAAGACAAATCTCTAAAGGTTGAAACATTTTTTTTAGAACATTAAATAATAAATATATCAACTTACTACAATAACCAGAAAGCTGAAATTATTAAATTGCATTTTATTAATATTGATTTTTTGTTTCGAAAAAGAATTTTTTACAGAACCATCACACAATAACAATTAAATGTGAAACAAAAATTATAACTCTTAACTTTTTACTTCTATTAAAATTAATTTTGTCGTTCACTCACTTACAAAAAAAAAACATTAAATACATTTTTTTACATAGATACTGACAATTAGTATATAAAAAAAAGAAACCATCTAGAAGACATATAAATATTTGCTTATTATAAATACGTTTTTTTCCATTCGATTAGATTAAGAATAGAAATTAATAAATTTTAAGAGAATAAAATTCGAATTCACACATACACGCTCATATTAAGGAAAAAGAAATACTTTTGCGATGACAGCTAATTAATACCTATAAAGTAAATATTTGTAGTTAAATAAATTTAAACAAACAATTGTGAATAGATATAAATCGTCTAGCATTACAAAGAAAACAAACTATGTACTTATATTAACTAACAAAGAAAAAATTATAATAATTCCAATTATAATTATAATTACAAATAATTATATATACATGGAAATTTAAATATAATGAAAACAGCACAAAGACTTTTTTTAAAGAATAAAAATATATGAAAGTATGTATGGGTGAGTAAACAAAAATCATCAATTACATGATTTAAATGAAATGTAATTTGTAATTTAATTAAGAAAAAAAAATTAGTAGTAATTTCAAAAATTAGTTTATAAATAAAAAGATGAATGAAATTATAATTATAAAAATTATAAATGCAAAAACAAAAAAAAAACCAACTGAATATTTCAAAAAAATTCAATAAAATTTTTCTTGATAAAAATAAAAATGAAAGAAATTTCAACTAATAGTTAAATGCATTTAGTTTTATTTATTTAAAAGAAAATATTTAATTTCAAGTTTTGAAATGAAAATTAATAATTGTCTTTTCTTGTTTAAATGATTTCATTGGAACTGAGGCGCGATTACAAATCATCATCAACTGTAGCATAGTACTCATCAACTGTTTGTATGCTGTCTGGGTTTCAACAATACACCACCGATGTAGCCTAAATATAATTACTTAACTAAGTAGATTAATGTAGACGATAAGCATTTGTGCAAAGATATTTGTGTATCATTGTTATCTGATTTCTCACGTACAAATAAAAACATATTCGTTTGTTTTTCTTTTAATTTCCTCAAAAAAAAAGAGATGTTGCTATGTACGACCAAAAATTAAGAATACTACGCGTTTGAAGGTACCGTGTGCCTGACATTTAAAAATATATTAATTTCAATTGCAATTCATTATTAGTATAAAAAAATAATGGTAGGTACGTTGAGATATAAATATTTTGTAAGCATTTACTTATTTTCTACAAAGCAAAGTTGAAAAAACTTTATGTTACTGCTTAGGTTAGGTTAGGTTAATGGGTTGTCAGGTAGGATGAACCTATACCCGTCACACTTAGGTCAATGTAGACTCATTGTGATGCTCTGGGGGTTATGACTCCTTTATTATAGAACCTTAGAACTTATGGATTTCTTAGACATTCTGAGGTAGTAATGAACTTGTGCAAGTCATTCACGGACATCCCAGAAAGGTCATCCAAATTCTGGAAGAAGTGTCTTTCGAAGATTTAATTTTTCAAGTGGAGTGTCCTCAAGTACATCCTTGTCTACACAACCTCTGCGCTAAATTTCATTTCCTTTGCATGATAGCTTAGCATGTAGTGTCCGGTGATGACACTTACTAGAGAGGACAACGTTTTTTGTTCATTTGTAAGGCTCTCTCAGTTTTTTTGTTGCTGTAAAGCGGCCACATTGTCCTGGTTATAGCACAGGAGTCGAGCTCACTCTACCTTTTGTTTGCTGGTATCAGTATTTTGTTCCCGATTGTCATTTAAAGATTACAGTATTTAATTATGTGTTTAATTACAGGAATGATCCCCTTCCTGCCAGTTCATCAGCTCACTGGTTTCCCGGCACATCATAGTCAGAATAGTCTCACGTACTGCTGCGCACCGGGTTGTTGGTGCTCTTCGCGACAGAGATTTGCAAGCTTCGATTTCACTTCAAGGGCAGAAATTGCTTTAATTGCCGATTGGCTGTCAATGAAAAAGGTGATATCAGCTTGTACCTTCATCGCAACCTATTTTGCAGCTGTTGTCACTGCCAGGACCTCAGCTTGGAAAACGCTGCTGTTGTCAGGATGTCTGATTAAACCGGATATTAAGAGAACTTCGGAGTAAAAGCTTGCACTGACTCCAGCGTCCATCTTGGAGCATCTGTGTAGATGGGTGTCGTTGAGAATGATCTGTCGAAATCTAGATGTGGAGTAACGTTATTGCCGATATATTTCTGTATAACCTGCACATGTCCCGTTTGACTGGGTTTCCAGCTTTGTGTTTGGCTTAGGCGAAGAGCGCTGTTTGCGTCAGATTCTTGAACAAAAAGATCGAGGGGCCTTAAGTTGAGTGTTACCTATAGTTCCGATTTGGAGGTCGATCTCACCATGCATGCCATTCTTTGTATCCTAGTCATAGTCTTAAGGTTGGTATCTTTGCACAACCCTTGCCGCCAAATCAAGTTACCATATGTCAGTACATTTCCTCGCAATTCAAGAATGCACTAACCACATCTTCAACACTGGTATCAAAGGCGCTCACATCCATATATTCACGGACAGTCAAGCAGCTATGAAAGCCCTTAGCTCACACACAAATAACTTCAAAATTTGTCCTACACTGCTTCAATACCCTCCAGAAATTCAGCCACAGAAACAAAACCAAACTGTGGTGGATTACTGGCCATGGGAGTTTTGAAGGAAATGAAAAACTGACTAACTAGTCAGAGGTGGTTCGGAAACCTCTTTCACAGTACCTGAACCCTTCTGCTACACTAGTTCAGCTACTAATTTAGCTATAAAAAGCTGGGAACACTCAAAATGTATCTCACACTGGGAAAACACTCCAGGTCTAAGACAGGACAACCAGCCATTCAGCCCTTTAAAAACAATACCAACAGGATCCTAAACCTACGTAGGCATGATACTAAAAACCTAATAGGCTACCCCACAGGTGACCACGGTTTACGACCTTAACAAACGGTTTACCACCTTAACAAAATGAATTTAGCCAGCGCTTCAGAGTGCAGGCTGTGCCTCGAGGACGACGAAACCACGGAGCACATATTGTGCGAATGCCTCTGCGGAATCAGAAAGAGGATCTTCTTCAAAGAACTTTTAAGTAATGAAGACTTGAAGAAATCCCCTGCTAGAAGCATTATTACCTTTTCTAGAAAAGTGGAAAGCGCACTAGCCTTAAGTTTTCTCTGACCTATGGTACAATAGATCTATTCAGGTCGACGTACCGTTTTTCTTCGTGTAGGTGGTCAGTAGTTTAAAAAAAAAGTCATCTACATATGCTACTGCTTTGACTAAACTAAATTTTCGCTTGATTAAAATCTCGTTTAGCAGACGACTGCACCTTGAGGGGTTCCTCTAGATGCAGACACGTTAATTACCTACAAAACAGGGTTCAAAGCCGTCGAGTGTCACTGTCTGAGCCCCTGAAACCTGCCTTCCTCGTAAATCCCGGTCACACTATTTTTAATATTTTCAATATTTTATATTTAAGCTTGGTGCTTAACACGGGGGTTCAGTTTTCCTTGTTGTCTCGAACCCTGGGGCCGTGATTCGACGATCCTCTTCGCAGGAACATTGGATAGTTGACATGTTTTAGCTTTTTGGACGGCATCAACGACTTGGTGCAGCTCATAGAATTCGCAATTGTATAATCACCTTATTCCTTGCACAACTGCACAAATGAAAGGAGTACGGTATCAGCTCTCCTACCCTTCTATCGCCCAGTACTCGTACCAGGCATTAAAAAGAACTAACAGGATCAGTATATCAGCAACTCTATGGTTTCTCTTTTTCCTAACACATTTCATCATATCGCATTCAGTCTGCACGTAACTCCTGATTCTAAATTTATGTACAATTTCGCTAAGACAAATTTCGACTCAATTGATAATTATCTCAATGGAAAAATATAAATGAGAGTTCCGGTTCATTTTTAAGCATTGTGCATAAAGCGTTTGCCTTATACACACCGCGAACAAAAATAAAAAGAGTTTCAAAGCCAGTGTGGTTTAATAAAAGAACTATCAATCTCAATAATAAAAAAAATTAGGTTTAAAAGCAATTTCGCAGATCTGACAATGATCGAGATCTTTATTGCGCCTTTTGCAAAATTAATACAATTCCAATTTTTTTTGAAAAACTGATTTATGCCAGATTAACTCAAATTCTTTAAAGTACTTTTTCTCCCTATCAATATGGTTTTGTTGCTGGTAGATCTACTAGCACAAACCTTACACTTTTTTCCAACTACGTATTGAACGGACTAGAGAAAGTGTATCAATTTGATGTTGTCTATACAGACTTCTCCAAAGCCTTCGATCGGGTTAGTCATGATACATTACCACCCCTATCGTGGAATCCGTCGGGGGGAACGATCCGCTAATAGTGAACAATTTGTATCGTGTAATCCGCAGACGTGAACCATCCACATGTCGGTAACGTGAAAGAAATTCATTGCATCGTGGAAAACGAACGGATCGAATCTATGCATGCATTTGACATCCACAGTTTTTATTTTATTTTCACTGAATTTAATTTTTACAAAACAAATGTGTTTAAAATGAACTGTCACAATTGAATTTCCTAATCACCAATAGTGGTCGGTAAGGGAGATTATCCGACGGATCCCACGATAGCAATTTTCTGTTCACGTGAATCGAATAAGTGAAGTGAATCTCAGATGCGACGGATTCCACGATAGGGGTGTACTTATCAAGTTAAATAAAATAGGATTCCACTATAAATTCTTGAACTGAATAAATGCATACCTAAAGGGTCGTCTTCAGTATGTTCGTATAAATAAACTGCTCTCGTCACCTACAAATGTTACCTCGGGTGTGCCGCAAGGAAGCTCAGGAAGAAAACTCAACTTGATTGCATGTCATTAGAAGAAGATCTTGAGAGATTATCGAATTGGTATTTGGTTTACTCGTTACACCTTAATATTGTAAAATGTCAAAGTTTAACGTTTTGTCGGAATCGTTCTTCAATTAACTTCTCTTAGAAAATAAACAGTACATTTCTTTCAAGTGTAACCTTTAAGCAAGACCTTGGGGTAATTTTTGACCAAAAACTTGATTTCGTACAACATATAGACTTTTTAGTTGCCAAAGGTAATTCTATGTTGGGATTTATCTTGCGCAATTCAAAAGAGTTCTGCGATCCACACACGTTGAAATGTCTGTTTTTTGCGCTTGTTAGATCTACTCTTAAATATTGTAATACTATTTGGAGTATTTTCTGTTTTTTTCTTTTATATTTATTATATTGTATTATTATCAAATAATCACTAAAGTATTATTGTAACTTTGTTTGATGAAATAAACTAAACTAAACTGGACGCTAATTATAAAAAAAAACAATTCTCGTTGCCTGACTTCGCTGCTGCCAAAAAGCACAAGTAACGAGATCGGTCGCAGGTATCGTAAACCCTTTCATCGCACCATTTCAGTTGTCGTTTTGTACAAATCGAGGCGAGTGACACTGAAGGAAACATTTTTGTTGAATACTTTTAGTTAGTTCGATTTTCAATTATTGCAACTACAAACAATTCAGTTGTTTGAATTTAAAAATATCAAAAACAAAACGTTTATTGATTTTTTTTTTTAATTTATACTGGTAAACGGCGTTTGAAGGGCTTATTGGAACAGACGAATGTCTTATTTGCCTTCTTGGAATGCAATTCTCGTCTCATAATTCGTAATCAGGGCCTTGATCTTGTAGGTTAGATTTTGAACCTGTTTGGTTTGACCAACCGAATTAGAAACGGCTTCCTTGCGTAATTCTTCATCGGACCTCGATTAAATAGTTGGTGTTTACTCCGAGGTAGATGAATTGAAATTCGGAATCTTAATCAACCGATTTAACATTAAAATTAATTTGTTAAGTAAAGTTTTAGACAAGAAGAGCATTACCAAGAAAATTGGAGTTCAAAATAAACTCTATAGGTAAAGTCAGATTAGGTTAAAAAGGGGCCACCGCCATTCCTGGGGTAGCAGTTGAATCGAAACTTCAAAAGGAAGAACCTTAACACTTTCCCTCGAAATATGTACATCTGATCTCACTGCGGAACTCGATTTCCTATAGTTTGTGCTTAACTCCATACCTAGCAAATAATTTATCCCAAAATTCAACCTGTCAACTAGAATTTTCGGTAAACAAAACATCCGTGAACTCCCAAATATTACCTGATTTGTTTGGAGGTGCTATTACAGCCTCGTGCCATCGCTTTTCACGAGAATTTTTTAATAAAAAAAAAAACACAGTGCTAACAATTATAACCTTTGCAATACCCTAGTCCGAAAGCTTCAGCAAGTTAATAGGCAATTTAAAGCTTACACACTCGTATGATACTTCCAGCCGTCGGCAACACATTTCACATTAATTCACTTTCCATTTATTATAATTCCAAAAAGCTCTGATACCATTAAATAAAAATAATAAAACCTCTTAAGATCATTCTTTAAACAAAACCGGCTTTTAATGTATCCAAGACTAAAAACAATTTATTAACTTCACAATATCAACAGATATAGATACATATTATAGAACCGATTCTCGCGGTATGTTTCTATAGCAACAACAATAGTAAATTGAACACCCACGCGCCCACAAGATGGTGTTTAATTTCTTTTTTTCATTTATAGGACTCTTTTATGGCATTTAATTAATTTTATAGAAATCTTACTGCCCACTCACAATGGTCATATTTTGGCAAGACTTGAATATTTTGTCGTTCCGCTCTATTCATGACGTTCACTTTCAGGTCGTTTCTGGCTCGTAAACATTCAAATCACATGGAAATAAAATATTTACTGTAAGATGTACAGTTTTGTCCCAATCGAAGCTCGGGATAATAATTCTCTTCTTTGCCATGATTTGCTTTCATAAGTTATGAGTCATAACCTTCGCACTTCACTGCATTTCCACTGGTCCGCTTGGTTGGCCTGCCGGTTTCTGATCACTGAGGCCTATAAAATGCTGGTGTTTTTGCATTTGTGTGATCCAGGAGTTTTTAGGCCTGCCTAGGGTATTTTAAATTATCATTCCTTACGCAAGATAACTGATGCATTTTGAAGTCCCGGCACTTTGCATTCAAACAGGTTATCAAGGTCTTCAATAAACAGCAAAGTCTAATGATTGTTCACTGGTATGCACCGACTTTGAAAAGCAACTCCTCACGGTAGCTCAGAAATCGACCTTAGCCTGTGCGGAGAAGAATGGAACCGCCTGATTCAGAATTTTGAAGTACAAGTGCAGAGTTTCTCCGATTATTTACCAATTGTGACTTCTTTTGAGTTTTCCACGCTAGAGTCAAGTCCTTGTGAAGTTATAAATAAACTGCCGAAACTAAAATGGAATCACAACAAGGAAGAAATCTATCGAGCCAATCTTAGGAGACAAATGGAAACAATGAACTCGGACGTAAACACTGAAGATATAGCACAAGCCATCAAGAACTTGGTAGTTATTGTCAGAATAATGAAATACATTGGCAACCCTAATTAATTATGCACATCTAAGTAATTCTATTACTCTTTATTTACATATTCATCTTTGTTAATTTTCTAGTTTAGTTCAATAAAAGCGTTCATTACATTGAGACGGACTCCTCATTTAATTCTTTGTTCTAGTTTTGACGTTTGAAAGCTAACAGTTATAATGCCTCAAAAACATGTAAGAAGTCTGAGACAACCATGGTTTGATGTGGAATGCGAAAGAAAGAGAACAGCTTCCCTTTCACTACTAAATCTCTTGAGGAAATATGACAAGTCAATCTACAAAAAGATGTATCTAGAGGCAAATCGTGAGTACAAGCGGATATGTGGTTGGAAAAAAACAGAGGTTCAGAACGCCATGGATGGCAATCGAAATACCCCAATGCAGGGATTCGACAACGTTGTGGAATCTTCTTAATAAATAAATGGGAAAAGGTTTGAAATTGGGGTAAATCTCGATGCAAATCAATTAGAGAATCATTTTAGGAATATGTTAAATCCATCGAACTCTATTAACCTATCTAAGTTTCAGTATGCGGTACCCAATTCAACGAATGAGCTCCTTGATAGGCCCATAATGGAAGAAGAAATTCAAG
Source organism: Portevinia maculata (assembly GCA_949715645.1). Classification (NCBI taxonomy): domain Eukaryota; kingdom Metazoa; phylum Arthropoda; class Insecta; order Diptera; family Syrphidae; genus Portevinia; species Portevinia maculata. Next base: position 2,855,134 of record OX454528.1, on the reverse strand, counting down.
GATGGCTGGTAAGAGCAAGGACCGAAAAGCACCTGGAACTGACGGTTTTCCTGTCGAATTCTACCAATATGCGACTAACGAACTCATAACATTGCTCACAAAGGAATTCAATAGAATATTTGAAACAGGAGACATCCCATCCAGCTTTAAACAGAGTGTGATTTTTCCTATCTTCAAAAAAGGCGACCCTAATCAAGCAGAAAACTATCGACGATTAGAATTTATAAATTCGTCCTTAAAAATATTAATAGGTATTCTGGCTAGGCGCTTTCAAGATTGGACCACGCAAAATCGCCTTCTGAGTCAATTCCAGGCTGGGTTCAGAGATAACCACTCAGTGGCAGATCAATAATGTTCATCCTAACAACTGCGGCACAGAACTGTATTAGATAAAAAAAAAAACACTCTGCGTTTTTCGTGGATTTCAAGGTAGCCTTTGACACGGTAGATAGGAGCGCACTTTTCTACAAATTATATAATAAAGACAGGCCTCTCTAGGAAGTTTGGAAATCTAATCGGAAAAACTGTATGCAAAAACATTCTCAGTATAGTTTGGGACGGCAAGCAGTGAGGAAATTTTTTCAAAACGGTGACGGGCGTTAAACAGTGATGCAACTTCAGTCCTCTAGCAATTATCATATTCATTGATGACATAACAGAATACCTAGGTGGAGGTATAAGAATGGGAGAGATCCTCATAAAAGCTCTGCTGTATGCAGATGATTTGGTGCTGCTGGCAGACACTCCGGAGAATCTACAAAGAATGATTAATCAGCTACAAAGATACTGCCATGAGTGGAGGTTGAACGTCAACTTAACTAAGTCTAAGACAATGGTATTCAGAAAAGGTGGAGGAATAATAATAATAATAATATTTTGTTAGGGTATATTACACTGCGACGTATTGGTCTATTGTGACCCCTTGCTTGTGCCTCGGAGAGGTTCGTGCCCTCTTTCAGAGCCTCTCTAGATACTTCTTTGTGAAGCATGTCGAGGTATTGCTCTGGTTTATCCTTGGCAGGTCACACTCCCTAGAGCACAGCGTCCAGTCCAGTTTCTTTGATGAATCTGAGAATGAGCTGTGGGTCCATGGTTTGTATGTCCTTGTCTGTTGCCTGCCCAAATATTTCATCCTTTTGTGGGCCAGTGCCCCACAGGATTCCAGTATGTGGTTTGGAGTTTCGGCGGTTTCACTGCATAATCTGCAGAGCCCGTCCTCCGATATGCCCATTTTCCTCAGGTGCTCCTTGAGTCTGTAGTTCCCCGTGAGGAGGCCTGTTAGGATTCTTAGGTTGTTTTTGTTAAGGCCGATACAAGCTTTGAATCTCTTTTGGTTGTAATTTCCTAAGAGTTTCTTTGCTTGCCTCAGACCTTGGAGGTTGAGAAAGGCTTTTGCCCTTGTTTCTTCCTCCAGTCTACTGAACTCTTCGCGTATAGTGTGTTCTCCTATCCCGCAGAATGGTTCAGGTCTTATGAAGGGTTCCTCTGCCCCTTTTCTTGCCAGAGAGTCCGCTGCCTCATTGCCCGTAATGCCAACATGGCCAGGTACCCAGCAGATGGAGATTCTATTATTCTTGCCTAGTCTATTCAGTCCTTGTAGGCATTCCCACACGAGTTTTGACTTGATAACGTAGGCGTCAAGAGCCTTTATAGCTGCTTGGCTGTCAGACATTATTGCTATGTTGCAATTTCTATAGTTTTTCTCGAGGTTGATTCGAACGCACCTGTCTATGGCACATATTTCTGCCTGGAAGATGCTGGTACATTTGCCCATGGATGCGTAGTGCTTAGTTCCTGGCCCAAACAATCCTGCACCAGTTCCCTCCTCGGTCCTCGAGCCGTCCGTGTACCACTTTGTTGTGTGGTTGCTCAGTCCATAAGTTGTGGATTCATTGCTCCAGTTCTCCTTATTGCTGAGTTTTGTCTGGAAATTCTTTTCGAAGTTGAATTTCCTGATCCTATCGTCCCTAGGTATGCCAAGAAATGGGAGTTTTTTGAGTAAGTCACTGTGTTCTTTCGAACCGATGCATTTCCCTCTCCCAATTCCCTCCTTTGCCATCCTAAGGATTGTCTGCCTCGTTCATCACCATGATGTGTAGAGGGGTCAATTCCAATAACACCTCCATGGCTGCCGTTGGGCAGCTACGCATTGCTCCGGTAATGCACAGGCACGCCAGTCTTTGCACTTTGCCGAGTGTTTCTCGTGTTGTGACTAGACTGGTTCGTTTCGCCCATGCTACCGCTCCGTATGTGATCATTGGTCTCACGATTGCAGTGTACATCCATCGCAGGATGTTTGGGCTGCATCCCCATGCCTTCCCTGCTAGGCTCCTACATATCATAAGAGCGCGGGTGGCCTTCTTGGATATCTCCTCTGTATGTTTTCGCCAGAGGAGTTTACTATCTAGATGGAGTCCTAGATATTTTACTTATTTGACTGGTATCAGTGTCGTGCCTGATAGGCTAATGTCCTTAAGTCTTTGAAGTTGTCTTTTCCTTGTGAATGGTACTACCGTTGTTTTCGCCGGATTGATTCTAAGTCCGACTGTATGGCACCATTCCTTGGTTACTTTAAGCCCCCTTTGTATAATGTCCCCAAGGGTTTCTTCGAACTTGCCCCTGGCAATCAATACAATGTCATCAGCGTACGCCTGACAGTTGATGCCAAGGTTGGTTAATTTTTCCAGCAGTTCGTCTACAACTAGGCTCCACATTAAGGTTGATAGTACCCCTCCCTGTGGACATCCTCTTGTTGTGTTCACTCTGATGGTTCCAGATGATGTTTGAGTCTCTGCTGATCTCATACTCTCACACAGCTCACACATCCATTTGGATACTGTACTGTTAACTCCTTTCCTATCCAGGGATCGTTTAATCGCCTCATGCGAGGTGTTATCAAATGCTCCCTCTATGTCTAGGAAAGCGCACAGCACTATTTCTTTTGCTTCCAAAGCACTTTGAATTATCTCCGTCAGCTGATATAGGGCGGTCTCTGTTGATCTGCCCGCTCTGTATGCATGCTGACGATGATGTAAGGGGGATGTGTTCAGTACATCTTCCCTTAAATAATTGTCCACAACCTTTTCTGTCATCTTCAGAAGAAATGACGTAAGGCTGATGGGCCTGTACGATTTTGGCTGTGTAGGATCTTTTTTCCCCGCTTTTGGTATAAACACAACCCTTGCTCGTCTCCATTGCATTGGTATGTGGCACAAGGCAATACTGCTCCTTGTTATTTTTAGCAGGTGTGGTATTAGTACCCCTTTCCCTTCTTGTAGTAGGGCGGGTATAGTGCCGTCCACTCCGGCAGATTTAAAAGGCTGAAAGGAATGTATTGCCCATTTCAGTAGACCCTCAGAACAGATGGTTGATGTTCTTTCCCAGTCATCTGTCCGAGGTCTGATTGAAGTGGTACTGATTCCTAGCTCAGTACTAGGCGAGCTGCCAGGAAAGTGAGTTTCTAGTAGCAATAGTGCCCTTTGATCCTCGTCTTCCGTGAACTCGCCATCTGGTTTCCTCAGAGACATCGGTACTCCTCCTGACTTCGCAAGAGCTTTATGTAGCCTTGCCGCAGTATGACTGCTGTTGATTGTCTCACAGAATTTCCTGAAGCTATTTCTTTTAGCTTTTCGAATTTCCTTATTATATGTTGTAAGGGCCATCTGGTAGCTTTGCCAGTCTCCGTTGCGCTTTGCTTTGTTGAATAGCTTCCGCACCTCGGATCTCAGTTTTGAAGGTGGAGGAAGGTATGCAAGAAACGAAAAGTGGTTCTTTGACGGACAGGAGTTGGAAACAGTAAAATCTTACAAGTATTTGGGTACGAACATATGCAGCAACGTGAATATGGAGCACCACTTTAAGGAGAAACTTACAGTGGCTAAGTCGGCGATAAGAGCAGCCTGGAAATATTGTCTCAAAGATAAACAAATATCTATTAGAATGAAATATCAAATATTTCAGGCTGTTTCCAAATCAATGTATGGCTATGATGTATGGGTACGGTGACTATACGTCCCGTATTTCCCGGGACAGTCGCGGTTTTTTTTTAAGAAATATGGGACATATAAATGTCTCGTATTTTTATTTTAGTCCCGTATTTGTCTATCTATAACACCTGCTATTAATATTTGAGTCAGTTCGATGCGTTTTACAAGAAGTTGAAATTTAAAGCTAGGTTGTTCTTCGAAATGTACCTCCCTGACCAGATGTAGAAGCAAGCCCAGCTTTTGTTAAGGAAAAGCTAAGCGATACAAAAATTGATGACTCGCATTATTTAATGAGTTTAATTGCTTAAAATCTTTTCTAAATTTAGATCCATTTAGAGAATAGTTAAACAACAGAAAAACAGTGGGTGCAAAATGGGTAGATGGCACTTGTTGATACTCTAGTTCCACACAAAAAACACATTTTATGAATTTTTATTTAATGACATCCGCAATTGTATTCAATAATCTGCCCATTTCAATTAGAACAACTTACTACTTTCATTCTTTCTTGAAAAAAATCACAAACTGGCTTTTCACTCTAAACATGACTGACATAGAATTAGTCTATAAAGTAAGAACTTGATATACGAAAAGATTATTTTGTATAAGTATCTTTATTGTTATTAATATCGCTTATGTTTTTGTATTTTTTATAAGTTATATATAAACAACAATTTCAAAAATAAAAAAAAGGAACAACTGAAAGTACCCCACGACTTCTGGCGGTCATTCAACTCTAACGATATAAGTTACTGAATGACACCGATTTATTCTCTTACACTTATTATTATTTTTGAATTATTTTTGAATTTTTTATATAAACTGTAAATAGCATTAAGTGAAAGTTGAATAAAAATGAATAATCTAAATCTAAAAAAAAAGAAGATATTTCTACACATTTCTCAGAAAAAAACATTGCTTTCGCTAACCTTTTACAAATTGTCAAATTCAGCTGGTGTCAGGTTCAAATGCTCCCACGAAAAGAGTTTTTTCGATAATGAACAATATGTACCAGCGAAAAAGCCCAGCTAAATGTAAAAACCCTAAAAGCTATATTAATTGTAAAGTGCAATTACAATTTAAGTTGTCTTGAATTCAAAAATTATTTAAAAGAAAACCACAATATTGTTAAACAGATTTGTTCATCCAATAAGTATTCAGAAAGAACTTATGTTCGGCAACTTCTATTTTTTTAACTCGCACATTAATATTACAGAATGAATGAAAGACTGATTTTCTTTTTTATTAGTTTTATTATTCATTAATTATTATTTAATGTGTTGTTTTTGTTGCTTACTGAGGGATAATTTATTTTCGTTATTTAATAAGAAGTTTAAGTTTATTCGCTTTGAATTTGTTACGTTTTGAAGACTTTATTATTATTTATTGTTCTTTTTGTCTTAAACAATTGTTTTTTTTTGGTTTTTAATGAAATAATCCGATACGACATTTGTTGTTATTTTTGGCCATTTGTGTGCTGTCATATATTTTAACTTTTTGTCCCGGGTTTTGCTCCTAAAAATATGGTCACCGTATGTATGGGGCACAAGTGTGGGGTTATAAGCTATACGACACAGTAGAAAAGCTTCTGGGGTTCTTTTTAAAAAGAGTGTTTAAATTACCGCAGTGTACACCTAATGATATGTTTTTGGTCGAAACTGGTCTGTCACCTATATTTACGGCAACGCTAAGACTCCACTTCAACTACATTCAAAAAATGATGTCCAATCCATGTTTTGGATTGCGGAAAATATTACTCATTGGAAGGAAGAGTTGAATAATATCATTTCTGCGGTCGATGAGAAGATTCACACAGACTGCTGTGAAAAGGTAAAAGAGAGATATATGCAAACTTAAACCACAGCCTATGTGAAAAAAACTATTTAAACGAATGATACTATACGGAATCAATATCAACGATTTTCAAGGCCAGAGGAGAGACATTGAATTTAGATTTTATACCACATCGGGAAGATCTGCCGATAACCTGCTCTTTGTGCAACCTGCGAGAGAGGGAGAACATCTATCACTTTCTGGGCAGATGCCCTCTTTTAAATGAGTTCAGACTACAGATTTATGGGAAGCGAGATTTTCAAAAAGGAGCTGAGGTTGAGAACTATCTTAAATGGCACAGTCTGGATCAAATTGTACAGTTACTGTAAAATAGCATTAAATTATAGGAGGGCAATTATGGAAAAATCTTTTTAAACAATTGCATAAATTTTGTCAAACCCGGGCAGACGGCGTCATGTCTTAAATTTAATAGTCATAAACAACCTGTAAATGAATTCAGGAATAATAAATATATATTTATCTATCTATCTATCTATCTATCTATTTATCTATCTAACTCCTTAGTTGCTTCAGCGGGGCATGGTTCTCTTCTCATTGCTCCCTCTCACAAGATCATCTGTACGTTGATTTCTGAACCGCCTCCTCCTGCTTCTGGCATTTTTTTTCAATAATTCAACTTTCTTATTCTAGTGTTTAGTTATTTTCCAAATACTAAGCTGACTAAACAGCAAATTTTGCTATGAAATTCGTAAACGTTAACCTGTTTTGTTAAAGTCTCTATTCAATGCAATTTCGGATGTTATTGTCAATTAGCAGAACCACGTTGATAAACTTTTACCACCAATAAACAAACAAAACAATAACTCGTCAACAGTCATGACTCATGAGTAACACGTCGCGTCGGTTTATATTCTTTGAATTTGAAAAACACGATTCACTTAACAAAATAAAATTAATTCTGTATGCTGCTTAAATAGATACATTCATCTTTTGTTAATTCACTTGAAGCATCAAAACAAATTTTCAGTTCTGGTAATGAAAAGAACTATTTGATCGCGAGTATGAACTTACTCAAAATTGTTTGACTAATTAGTGTAATTCAATTATCCAAGGGGATTTTGTGGAATCGCGAGTTAGCAATATGGCGATAAAAATCAACATTGCCGAACGTAAATACGCGCCTAAGGAATTAGGTATTGAAAGTGTAGATTGTAACTAAACCGACAAATTAAAATGAGGAACAAGGGCATTTCTTATGACCTTATACACTTGTTATGTATTTGTACAGAGACCTTTTGAAATCCTCCCGATTCGATTGAATTCCGATTTAACAAAAACAGACTTACTGAAAGGGCTCTGCCGGCGAATTCTCGGCTTGCTGGGAAACTCTGTTTGCCTTCTGTGAGGTGGAGATAATGTGGATATAACTCCGTAAAGGAAAGTTGAAGAATGCGGAGTAGAGGCAGTGCGCACACGACTCCAATACCCCTGGAGAGGAGCACAGTGGAGTGACTGTTTCAGTCGAACCACAGTCCGGCGGGAAGATAACATAAGCGGTCACCCTTTACTCCAACCCCCTGTATCTTATCTAGTCCTAAGTGTTGACTGCTGATTGAAGCGACTGTTGCAGTCTAACCTCAAGCAGTCCTCTTTCTTTGGCATGAGAACTGTTGCTCAAAATCCCTGGTGAAGGATCTGTATGTGTCTACTATAACTGCATATCTTAAGGAGTGAATAGCGCGGGCGACCTCAACCCCATTCCAGAAACCATGTGTTAGGATCCGAGTGAGGTGACTGTTATCAGTACAAAACCCAGACTAATCTCGATTCACTGCTGTGGTCACAGTCTAAGGGCTGATCTTGTGCTCAATAATTAAATATTTTTCCGGATAAAGTTTTTCATAATTTTGCAAATTGCTATCGATTATGTGATGCCATAAATATTCAGGGGGTCAACCTCAAGTTAGTTTAACCATTTGGATTTTGTGACGAATTTGCTTATGCAGATATTTATCTGTCTCGCTACGATCGGTTAGATCTTCAACGAAATAGCCGCCAAGGACTTATTTCCTTGTACAGTAAAAACTCTTTTAACCGGAACTCCAATAACCGGCAACCTCTAATATCCGGAATTTTCTTAAGAAAATATTTGTGAAATTTACACTCTAATATCCGGAGAAACCTCTAATATCCGCAATGCTGTGCGCTGATGATTTCATGTAAATGTTCAAACATGTTGCGATTTGCACAAGAATGCGTACCTGAAAAGGAAAGCAAATTTGCCATCTGCGTTTTAGTCTGATAAATAAGTTTACCGTTTATCGTCTAGACTAAAAGGCAGAATTTAAGTTTTGTTTTCCTTCACCAAATAGCACATCTCGTGAGCACTCGTGGTGTTTGACGTTGCAGTAAGCATTTGTATCACTATGTCGACAAAACGAGCACGTAAAGTTCTTCAAATTAAAGAAAAGGCTGAAATTGTAAACGATTTGGAGAAAGGCACAATTGTCCGATTAATTTGTAGCAAATATGGGATAGGAGAGTCAACAGTTTACGACATAAAAAGAAATAAGGATGACATTAAAAAGTTTTACGCGAATACTTATTCCACAAATACGAATCGAAGTCGTAAGACTATGAGAAAAGCTGTGAATCCCAAATTAGACGAGGCACTTTATGAATGGTTTCGACAACGGCGTAGCGAAGGTATTCCACTTGACTATCTGGACCAATCCTGATTGAAAAAGCTAAAAGGTTTCATGAGCATATGAAAATTGAAACTGAGTGCAATTATTCTCAGGGTTGGCTTCAAAAATTTAAGAACCGACATGGAATCCACGGCTTGCAAGCATCGGGTGAAAGTGTATCAGCTGACCATGAAGCTGCTGTTCTATTCGTGGATGATTTGGCTCAATTTCTACAAGCCGAGAATTTGACAGAAGACCAAGTTTATAACGCCGATGAAACTGGGGTCTTTTGGAAAGTCTTGCCGAGGAAAACTTTAGCTTTAAGCTCGGAGGCTTCTCTAAGTGGCTCAAAGGAATCGAAAGATAGGCTTACGGCTCTTATGTGTTTAAATGCAGCTGGTACTCATAAGTGCAAATTGCTTGTGATAGGAAAAAGCGTCCGTCCGCGGGCTTTAAAAAATATAACTGAACTTCCAGTGGTGTACAAGGTAAGTCCTAAATATGGTTGAGTCATTAAATATTTTTTTAAATAATGTTTAATTTTATATAGGCCAGCAAACGGGCATGGATTACCCAAGCAATATTTTTGGATTTGTACGATAACAACTTCATTCCTGAAGCGAGAAGACATTGCATAAAAGTAGGACTTCCGGTCGGCTGCAAAATCATTCTTTTATTGGATAATTGCGCAGCACATCCTGATGAAGAGCTTTGCGAGAGAAATCACGTATCGGTCAAATATTTCCCTCCCAACTGTACTTCCTTTATACAGCCGATGGACCAAGGAGTAATAAGAAGTCTAAAGGCTCATTACCGCAAAGAAAATGTCCGCGATGTTCTGAACCATGAGGAGAAGCAAAGCTATGAACATTTTTACAAAAGGTTCAACATAAAAAATGCGATTTGGAGCCTTTCTCGCGCTTGGAACAGTGTTACATCTTCTGTTTTGAAAAAAAACCTGGCACAATCTTATCCCACCAAATGATGAAAATGAGACTGATGGATCGATTGCTTTTGAAAGAACAGATGTTGTTGACGAAATCCTGACCTATACTACTGCATTGGGTGGAGATCAACCAACATTCGAAGGAATTGATGCAGAAGCTTTAAGCGCTTGGATCGGCTGTGACTCAGAGGCTCCTGCATATGGCACTTTAACTGACACCGAAATCGTGGAAATGGTTCTGAATCCTCAAGAAAATGCTGATCACAATGGAAGCGACGAAGAAATTGAAGTTTTGCCTGAATCTAATGGAGTTAAGATAACTGAGGCTATCCTCTCAATTGGAAAACTTATTAATTTTGTTGAGGAAAAAAACTTTATTTCGCAACAAGAAGTGATGCAGCTTTACAGATTGCAAGACAAACTTATAAAGGAAAAACCGAAACTGCTAAGACAACAAACATTGGATAGATATATTTCTTTTTAAAAGACACTTGTATGTACATAGTTGAAAAATGTTCACTGAAATGTATTTACATATATGTATATGTACATATATGAATTAAATTGAGAAACATATAAATACATTATGTACTTGTTCATACTTATAAAAATCTGTTTTATTTTCGAAATCTCTTAACCTCTTACATCCGGAAAAATCGATTATCCGGAACACTGTCGGTCCCAAGCATTCCAGATAAAAGAGTTTTCACTGTATTGGCTAATTCAGGGCAGTTACAAAGGAGGTGTGTGTTGGTTCCCTCCGCTCCAACCTCTCTGCAGCTTCTTCATTGCAGGGCACTCCCATTCTGGTAGCGTGTCTGCCTGTAAATCAATGGCCAGTGATAGCTCCAACTACTGAGCTTATATTTTTCCTGCTCATGGAGTGGAGATTGGATTTTCTTTTTGCATCGTACTTATTCCATATCAGTTTTGAGGACGAACATGTGCTGTCCGGGGCCCAGCACAGTGAAAAGTTACATCTGTCAGCGATCACATTTAGAGATTCGCGACATTGTTTTACCAACTTACTCGTAGATCTTGTTGTTGGTGTTTCTAGGGCATTTAATGCTGCCTGACTGCCTATGTAGATCACGATAGTTCTGCCGCCTATCGGGCTCATAGAGTTTCCATGCTGCTTTGCGGATAGCCATAACTACCACCTGAAATACACTGCAGTGGTCAGGAAGTCGTAGCGCGACATTGAGTTCAGAGTCATCTGAGAAGATGCCTGTCCTATGACCTGTATGAAGACGACATTGCTTTCTATGGAGAAACATTGAGATAGCTTTCATAGCGACTATTCATATTGCCAGATGATAGGGGGCTTAAATACGTGATCTGGGGCCTGAAAAAGAAATCGTATTTCACTTGATAAGTAGCATGTGAATACGATCTTTGGGACGAATTTCAAAAGGCCTCAACTGATGAGCACTTTCAGGGACCTGTGCCACAAAACAACAAGCCTTGTCAAACAAGTAAACTTCCATATAAAATTGAGTTCAATATAAATTTGAATTTTACTTGTTTGAATTTAAATCAAATTTCGCTGGTTTAACAAGATTTGTTTTTGTTGTGGTACAGGCCCCTGCTATCATAAGTTTTGATATTCAAAGCCCTTTTAAATTGGATGCTTTATTTCCGGCGAGGACTAGAAATAAAGTCTTTACTTGCATTTGGAGATAGAACCAATCCTTCACCACACTCACTTTTCTCGAAAAGAGAGGAGAATTGACTAAAACCAGGGTTATAGTGTAGGAACAAGTTTTTGAGGGAGTTTGCAATGATGGGTGACTGGGCGAGGCCCATTTTGGCTTAGGTTAGGTTCATGTGGCTGTCGGCAGGAGCCGACACACTTAGACCAATTTAGGTCCTTTGTGATACCACGTATAATTATCTACCTCAACTCTGTAGATGGGACTGGCCAACGACACGGGGTTGTTCTCAAACGGTCCCCCATCTACGTACTAACCGCGCCCAACGTCGTTTAATTACGGTGATCTGATGAGAACCGATTAACTCGACGTGGTATGGTCGTTGGTCCATTTTGTCTTTGTTTATGAATAGAAAAATTTGCTATGATTTTTGACCCCAAACCACTTTGAGCGGAATGAAGTCGACTCTGTGCCATTTTTATATTTAAGTTAACTTAAAATTTATTGAGGCACCCGAAGAGCTAAATTAGGTGACAGCAACGTTTGTAGTGTATTTTGTATGAAACAAGGGCCTAGTGAGACTCAGTGACCTAGTTTAGCACTCTCGGATTAGTCACCTATTATTCTTATATTGCTAGTTCAATTTGAACAAGGCTTGTACTTACTATTTAAAGGTTAAGACAAATTGTTCTCACTTACCTAGAAAGAAAAAGAAAAAAACTGATAAGAAATTGATTTGATTGAAAAAGAAAAAAATGATAAGAAATTTTTTGTTAACCCTGGAATGCTATTTAGGGTACACCTGTACCCCAGGCTTTTTTTAAATTCCCGCCAATCAGCAGCAGGTGAAGCTGCAAGCTTGAACGTCTAAGTAGTTTCAAGAAGCGTTGCATAAGTTCGTATGTGATACTCACGGCCGGCGGAGTGTTTGTCATTGTGGTGATATTTAATATTGGGATACAGGTGTACCCCAGTGTAGCTTCTCAAAACAAGATGTTTGACTTGTCAAAACCTAATGAAATCTCCGAGATACATCAAATTTTCTTTGAATCTGACTCAGATGATTTGCATGACGAGAGCGATGAAGACGATGCCATCATACCAGATTTTAGAGATGATTTTGAAATAATCGAGGAATGTGATTTTGAAGACATACGTATCAATTTCCCTAGCCCAGATCAACATCGGTTTACATCGTTGGCCGAAAATTAAAACCACTCAGTTTCTTCTACTCAAAACAGAAGAACGTAGGTGCATAAATAAAACTTGCGCTAGGTTTAGTAAGACCATATATGGAACGTCGTTTAGAAACTCCAACTTTGAGACGTGAACTCCACCAGACAATATGCGATATACTAAAAATAACCCCAGCAACGGAAGAATCAACAAGGCCTCCTCCTACCACGGGAACATGTGCATTTTGTCCAAGAAGCCTGGATAGAAAATCGAGGATCAACTACGCCCTATGCAAAAAATTACTTTTTTGTGGTAAAACCGGCGAACCCCACAGGCGGACCAGTAAGGATGCAGTGAAGTGGAACGGTTATGATCCCTTTAATCCAGATCATAACCTCGTTCAAGGAAAGAAGAAAACCGAAAACCGACGAAGATGTTTTTTATTATTTAACAAAGTGAAAACTTAGATAGGCCTCTACGCCGAAAAATAATCTTTTCTGGAGTAACATATCCGTATGTGCTAATAATTTTCGATCAATTGTACAGAATTTTGCGCCTTTATCCACCATTTTAAGAAAATTTTCAATAAAAAAACACAAATTCAAAGCAGCCTACTTCTTTTGTACAGTAAAGAATTATTTTTACAGTCCTAACTGTTTATCGATCGATTTACCGCTATTATATTTATTTTAACAAAAACAATACCAACACATCATGTGCAGTCATCCGGAGAGAATTTCAAACCGAATAAGAAACGGAAGATGCATATTGAGAAAGGGCAAGGGCGTTCGTTTTCGTTGCATGAAGCGACGTGTCTGAATTAGGTAGTTTGGTTATTAGTACGTTTACATGACCGAATCGAAAGATCGAATTGAAAATGAATTTGTATTCGCTCTCACCGAATTGAGAGATTGAATTGAAGTAGAATTCAGTTACACACCTCCTATTTAATACGTATTTTGGATAGCCTTGTGTTAGTAGCAACAAAAATCCCAGTCAAGTGAACATCACAAAGGAAAACAAAGAGGGCACGCACACACACTCACACTCGATCTCTCGATCTTTCAATTTGCGTTTACATGCTGATTTTCAATCCAATCGCATAAAATTTTGTGATCGGATTGAGTGAATCCCTCAATCTTTCAATCTACGTTTACATGGAATTCAATTCGGATTCAATCCGGATTCAATCTCTCATGTAAACGGGATATATGACATGAAAACTCCTGTCACATAAATATTGATGGTTTCTATAACATATTATTTCGGAATGGCCGAATTTACTTTTACAAAAGGAGATAACATTGTATAAAAAGCTGTTCCTCTGAATCCTTCTGCCCTGATCCTAACATAAGTTCAAAATTGTATGAAAAAAGCCTTGCATATATTTTTCGCTCACCTTAGGTACTTATTTGGCACACAGATGGACCATGGACCATAGACAACTTTTTTCACTTTTCACTTCACTGTGGACGAATTAAAATTACAACAAAAGACTAGGGGAAGGAACACTGACATTTTTTGCACTTTTGCTTGTTAAATTTTAAATTACAACAAAGAAGACCCACAGAATATTTGCTCAGACTTTTTTTTCACTTTCACACACAAGACGACTACTAACGCGTGCGCACTCATTGAATATCACCACAAAACTGACAAGTGACAAGAAATGTCATGGTCAATTACTCAATTGTTCTTCTCTCTTTCTATCCAACTCAACATGGTGCTCAATGAACCATGTAAATTGATGGATCTGGTTCTGGATTATGGTTATGGACTTCATGGATCATGGATACATGTGGGGATATAAATTTTATATATAAATGACTTAAGTGTGAACAATCCGCGTGCAAAGAAACACGGCTATTGCATGTGCAGAAACACAGTCGTTTCGTCAAGTCTTGTTCATGTTTACCGGTTGGTTACACAACCAGGGGAAGCGATTCCAGTTGCATTTACTTAACGCGTCCTAACGCGCAGTTGACAAACAGAAACAGTTGTTTGTTTGCATGGGAAAACATTGGCAGATGCTCTTAGGTCTTCTTAATAACCAACTCTAAATAACTGGAAGCACTAAAGGACATTTTTCGTTCAATTATGGATATTTGCTTGATTTCAATGTAAGTGAATGAATTACTAAAATCTATTACCATATACTACTCCTTCCCTTACTTAAGTTATTACTAAAATTCATTACTATATACTACTCCTTCCTTACTTAAGTTATTAGTAAAATTTACAAAGAACAATACCTCATCAACACCCTCACACCAATACGTCATCACTTGAAATTAACTTTTATTCAATTCAATTCAATTCAGTAGAATATACCACTCCACGGTCAGCTATCCACATTCAAGTTAAATACTTCCTGACCCGTATAGCGACATCTAAACTGTATTTAGGTATTTCCTTTCAAATATAGATGAAAATATTCCTCTGTTAGGTAATTCATTGGAATTGGAAAAACCAAAACTTCATGCCACCATGCAAATTGAATTATAATTTTGTTTTCCTCCCCAAACAAAAAGTCCATCATCGTCCGTGTGCAAACATAAAAACATCAATGAAGGTCACTCGCTATGTCAACTCAAGGACATGTCGGATATATAACAATTTCCTTGTTTTGTCTGAAGTTTCTATTGGGTTCGAGTTCTGGAAATTCATTCAATTCAAATACCAATTTACCAGAATGACTAACACATAGAAGACGGCAAGTCCCGTCTATAAGTTTATTCGGATATGCAACCGAAACAATTAAAAAGCAACAAAAACCATGGTTTATTCCAATTCGTTTAGCCCTTGCGTGACCAAAAACTATTTTGCAGTGGATTTCTTGAAACATACCATGAAACCTTTGTTTAGATGTTAAGGGGGTGGCCGTTGGCCCGCTTCCTACTGAATGCTTTGGTCAGTTTTTAGATCATTTCTATAGTTTGGTTCTGTGTTTTGTGCGATTGAAAAACTCCGTAACGAGTTTCAACAACGAGGTACGGTAACCTTGGATTGTAAAAATAGTTTTTGTTTTACTTTGGTATTTTTAGCTTAAATTTGTAAACTGCAAAGTAAACGTTTCTCAGTCCATTGTAGCCTGACATGACCGTTTAAGACTATTATTGAGGATTTAACGACACGGATTGGGCTTCACTATCCTTCACTATTCGCAATGGGGCATTCCCAGTAACCAAAGTTCAGGTCAACACCAATTGCAAATTCGTTTCCCCTTGCCATGTTCTAATTTTAGGATTGTAGGCCAAAATCGGCTGCCTTTTGTCGTCTGACGCAGCAAATTAATGTGGCTACTCTAAGGGTTCCACACTTTAATGTTTTGCATCGGTGTTCTTTTGGGTCGTTGTCAGGTCGGACGGATTTGTCGTAGACGCTGTTGTCTTCGTTGGTGCACGAGTTAAAGTGTATTTTTGTTCGTGCCCCTGACGGTAATTGGAATTGCAATAAATAGTTCGATGTTTCGAGTGGTTGTTTATTTTTTATTAGCATTTAAAGTGTGCAGCAAATGCAAATTATTTTTGCTGTACATTGGGTTTTCCAAATGAAGTGGCTACACCCGGATTTCAGTACCCTAAAGGTTGCCATATTGCTGGTGAGTGTAGTGCGGCTAAAATTTTAAAATAACGATTTCCGTTGATAATAATCGAGAATGACTTGAATGTTGACGGAATTAATTTGGAATATTATTAACCCAATTTTGGAAGTGATTTTGTTTTGCTAAATAATTACGCTGTCGCGAGAATTGATGGATGTGTCTTACGGAAATTTTTCATTGTGCTGTGTTGTTAAAATTATCAAGTTGGGTGTGCGGGGGAAGGCTACCTACCGTCCAAGAAAGCTTATGTGTTTGTTTCGCTACTGATGAATGAATTGAAGGTCTCAAGTTATGTTTACCTAAGACTGGAGTCCTTTTGTTATTTGAAAATGGTTGGTTTTGTTTAATAAAAATCAACTGAAGTTTAGGTAAACAAAATACAAAATCCCACATATTGACCCAGCCTCTATTAAAGGTATAAGCTTAACTTTTTCCGACGAAGCTAAACTCTTGGGTCTAATCTTCGATAGGAAGTTAAGCAGCACTAGACATTCTGCTTCATCTGATACTCCTCGACATTTTTAGCGGGCAAAAAGCGGTCTGTTCAGCTGTCCGCTTAAAGGCTACCTCGCAGTGGGTCGATAAGAATATTGGCCACTCCATCATTCTGAACTCATTTGAGTCTCTACCAAGAAACATAGACTACACCAGTCGGAACAGTTCGGAAAGAGCTTCCAAATCAATATTCCTTCCAGATCATTCTGGGAGGGCGATGCATTTGTGGAAGATAAATCGATCCACTTCTACACCGATGGATCAAAAACTAGTGATGGTGTAGGTGAAGGCGTTTTCTCAGAAAGGCATAATCTTTGTCTCTCTTTCCGTCTTCCTAATCATTGTAGCGTGTTCCAGGCGGGAATTATGGCGATAAAACAAGCCTTGACGTGGCTTAAGAGAAATGTGATTTCCTTAAAGGACATCCGTATCTTCTCGGATTGGAAAGTCTTTGGACTCAAATTCCATTGCAGCCCTAGATTGCCGTTCATCTCTTAGGCAGATAGCGGAGCAGTTTTACATTCACCTCTCTTGGGAATCGGGGCATAGATCCAATCCAGGAAACCGCATTGCACATGATCTCGCCAAAAAAGGAACTACGTTACCTCTTTTACCTATAAGGGTTCTCTTGGTATACCAATCGCTACATGCAAACTTTTGTTCAAACTATTCGCAATCGAGAGAACAAAACTTCAGGTGGACAAGTAATACATGTCTAGCGACTGAGCATATCTGGGACGCTCTACGTGTCTTATATATCTAAACCGACTGCAAATTAGCTTCACTTTAGGTGTCATTACAGGGAACTGTCTTATAGGCAGGCACCCATCAAGGCTTTGCGTTTCCTCAAGCGACTTCTGTAGAACCTGCATGGACGACGAGGAGGAGACTATACCTCACCTTCTTTGTACATCTCTATCTAGGAGACTTCTTGCTTAATGATCTAAGTGACTTGGCTAACACTAACGTAAGGAGTCTATCGCGGTTTATAACCAAGCTCCAAATCCGTGTGGTATCACAATGGGCCTAATATGGGTCTTAGTGTGTTGGCTTAAAGCTGAAAGCCGCCTCAACCTAACCTAACCTTGGGTAAACAAATTAATAGTGTTGAAAACTACCTGGAATTACTACAGGAGGTCTTTCATTACATAAAAAAAACAATGAAAAGTGCAGCAAGTAAAAAAATTCTGGAGATAAACAAATGCAAAACAGAGCAACCTTCACATAACAGATAAAATATAACCACTGCCTGGACTACTTTGTTTGGTGTCGTCCTCCAGGTAGGTACGCGATATGGTACTTCAAATAAGCGCTTTAAGGTCCGTTTTATTCACTATTGTTCAACTTGCTGATAACTCCCAAGTTTGCTAACTTCGGAGTTGAACTGCAAATTGAAAAATGTTTTTTTTCACTTTTACAACTTTCGGTTTGGAAGTTGACATTCGCAAGTTGACCAACTTGCTGTTTCAAAAAATTCCCTGGGATATTCTCAGTCTCAACTTTGGATTTGCTTTTAACTGCTCCGTTTTCGGTTTTTTAGAACAAACTTTTTTTTCTTGCGTTATAAATCAAAAATATTTAATTTTTACGAATGTTTGTCATGCCTCTCCCTAAGCCTTTTTAAGCAAATTTAGCACTTCACCTCACAAGCACGTACTTCAAAAACTAATTTTAATTTTAAAGAAGTCCAACGGCTGAACTCAGCAAACATCGAAAACGAAAACAACAGCGAGAAGAAAACAATTATTTATAGGCAATGTAGGAGGAGGTTTCAGGGTTGTCTGCATTTGTTGCTAGTGTGAAATTGGCAGTAAATAACCGTCACCTTATTGAAAAAAAAAACTGGTTAACCAAAGCAAAATAACATCCCTACTCCGAGTTAGGTGGACTCCCTTACAACCTCGAAGTCTTACTATCAACAGACAGATGTTTGTTCGTTTGTTGAAAGCAATTTCCTCGTTGACTTAAAGGCCAAATAATTTGCCTGTTCTTCAATCACCATGAAAGGATCGTTTCGTAACGTAGCACTCTGAGATCGGCCGATGATGTCGATATCGCCCGCGTTTCCGAGTAGTTGGACGGATCTGTTGTCGGTGCCTTCCGTATTGACACCTGCCCTGCGCACTATCTGCTCCAGAACAAGATTGAAGAAGTTACATGGTCGCGCAACTGTTTGCCGTAGTCCAGCGTCACGCGACACAATTGCATTATTTTAGCGGGGATCCCGAATTCGGCCATTGCCACGTAGAGCTCCTGATGATGCTATCACATCCTTTTCCTCTGGGTGATACTTATGCAATTGTGTATGCAACCCTTCCTAATGCTATCTATAATAAGCGGCTTCAAAATTGACGAAAAATGGTGGGTCTTCATTTGACTCAGTATGCAGAGTTGGTCTATTGCCGATCAGCCGGGCATAATTTCAATGAGGTCTTCGGAAATTTTCCCAAGGGAGAACATACCCTTGTCGACAGTTGAAAAAGGTTCTCTGGTCTACTTTCCATTAGGGCAGTTAATCGATTGTTTTTTTTTTGTAATAGCTATAAGCCTCTTAGGAAGGCCTTAAAAACGTGGGGATCACAGACAACAACTAGAGTTAATAAACAGAAATTGAACGAAATCCCAAGTTTGCTCGGATAACTTCTACTATTTCGGGGAGTTGAGAAATCAAAAGATGACCAACTTTGGATTTTCTCAACTTTCGAATATTGCAAGTTGAGAGAGTCAACTTTGTGTGAACAAAAGCAATTTCTCAACTTGACAATAAAAATCCTCAAGTTGCGTTCAACTTGGAGTGAATAAAATCGACCTAAGTGCAACTTCAAACAACAGCAAATGGATGATCGTCGGTACGCATTGAGTTTTATTGTAGAAGAATTAAAAACAAGCCGAGTTTTTCGATCTTGTTATGCATAATCCCTTGAAACGATTGTCTTCGATTCAAAACAGACTCATCTATGCATTTACAAACTCATGCAAAAGAGCTTGTCCTGGTTGATTCACTCAATTCACAGCCTAAACATACTCGCTTCAACTATTCTATGCCTTTCACTAGTTTATTAGATATTGTATCTTAAATCACTAAATAAATAAATAAAAATAAATAAATAAATAAAATAAACAGCTAATTGTAGAACCATAGATACAACTTCGGGATCAGGATTAAATGGTACATAAGCCTCCCTCCTGATCATAACTTCGCCGTTTAGATAGAAGAAGTATATTAAAAACTGCAGCCATCACCGTTGAGATGCACATAAACGTCAAAACGTTTCCGTCCACCAAAGAATATTTCTTAAATTCCACTTAGCTATTCAAACCTGTGTACTGTACACAAATCTTCTCAATCTACCTACATACATTTATTTATTAGATTATAATTTGCATTTTATATCACCTCATTATTTTATTTGTTAAACAAGTCATTGAATAAATTATTTAATTATTCGCCACGTTCTGCAAAGAGATAGTAGTCCCTGAATTCATAACATCTCAAATCGAATACAACATTCTATCAGTCACACGCGTTAAACATTTATTCAAATCCATGCAAACAAATACAGGAATTCGTTGAAGGTAGGTTATCGCAAGAGTTATCCGCTTTGTCCAATTCCATTCACCCACCCCCACCGTCAACCATTACATGTTTCTTGTCCTTGTACCAAGTAGAATCGTCAATTTAAAAATAACTTTATCCAATTACAAACAAACGAAAATATGTATCGAAAACTTCATTGGAGCACACTCAACACGATAACTACTTATAGATGTGCTGTGAGAATTTCGCCACCCCTTTTTGAAACCATGTTCAAAGGTGTTTTTCTTTTTCAGCATGAATTCTACTCCAATAAATTATATTCCGCAGAACAGAATGCATTCTAGTGACGGAGAGGTTAATCCATTTACAGTGTGAGATAACAAAATAGAAAGCAAAAGGCATAAGTCCTACAGGACACATGTGCAACTGAACAACCCCCTGGGCTTTCATATATAGAGAACAATCGCACCCTCCGCTTACATAACGACTACAATGGCCAATGGCATGTGCATGATGGGCATCCGCGAAGTAGGTTAATAAACGGACACTACGAGTATGCATAAAGCTCGCCACACGTAACGTAGAATAGAGGGTAAATGTAGAGATACTGCTGTATCTATGAGTCTCCCCTATACTTGAGCTTTTACGAACGATTAGAGTGGTAAACGACATGCCACCAGCATAGATCAGTTCCACATCAGATTGCTAATAAAGCAGACGCGTTCGTAGCGTGTATCCGCGAGCGCTCTCACCACCATCCAAAAACAGTGTATAGTTAGCTTAACCATAATGCAAGTGGCTGGTATTTGGTCTTATGGCGGCCAACGGTGGTAGTTGAGCGTCAGCACTGTTTCCGCGTCATTTGAATGCATCACCTCGTCGGAGTCATATCTATTCGTAGTCAAAAGATACCCCCAACCAGAGTAACTAAATTTGTGCGTGACTATCGCCGTCTACCTTTAGTCTACGGTGTGCGCAATTTGAAGACAAAAGTACAACATAAAATTTTGTTGATTTGCAACAAATAAGCATTTGATATCCGCTAATTAGTGTGAGTGTTGACAGCGATTTAGTTTTATACTGAACCGGCACACCTTTGATAGATAGAGATAAATTGCCGGATTGAAGTCTTCTTCGCTGCGATTCGTGTTCTGTGCAAAAGTTAAGGGATATATTCGGCCAATTTTTTGGGAAATCTTTGTGGTCATGCATGATTTGAATATTGTAATTATTGAGGAACGTGTCGATCGTGTAAATAAACAACTGTTCTTGTACTCACGCAGGCGTACCATTCGAATTGAAGGAAACGCCGACAAGCCTATCGAGTATTCCCATGTGAAAGTGTCAACGGTGCACTGTAAGGACGACTGTGATAGTTATTTAATTCGAATCAAAGCATATCGCGATATTGGAAAAAAGAAAGATTTATTGGTGAAATCCTCAAGTATTTAACAGTGATAAATATACAAAAAAAAAAAATTATATAAACTAAAATTATAAGCTTGTATTCTACATAACCGCCAATAGCAATAAAATCAGTGCATTGTGATTTACTTTTATACAATTTTGTTTCGTTTTTTTTGCGACAAAAAACGATATAACCGAACACGTCATGGAAGTTGCAGGTGAGCCATACCAAAGCGGGTATTTTTTTAAAAGTAGTTTTAAATAATTTTTTTAATTTTCCTGGCAACAACATTTTTTTTTTGTGTGTTGGGAATTCGCTGGAAGAAAAAATCATCGAAAGACATTGCAGAGCTAGTACGCGAGGGATGCTTCTGCAATAGTGAGAGACTTTAACCGATCTAAAAAAAAACTCCCGGGGGACTGACATTCGCTATCCCGAATGAGATTGCACCTAGTCGACGACTAATCGGCAATTTGTTTTTGAACTACATATTTGTTGAATTTAACAGATAAATCCGCCGTTTGTCGGATTTCTAAACTTTTTTCTTGTTTGAAATCAATACCTGATTTCTTAGCCCTAGCTAACTCTTATAGATCAAGTCTCAATCTCCTGATTTACAACAATTTAGTACTGAATAACGAGCGAATTGATTAAAAAGTAAATATTATGATCGATCTTGAATAAACGATGGTGCGAAACGCCTTGAAACGAAATTCAATGTGCGAAAAACAGGTGAACCGGCGTTTGACCACAAATAAGACTGGTACGAAGCACTGCAAAATCCCAACGAGCCTAATCAATTAGATGGGAAGAACATAAGGAATATTTTGGTAGTGCCGGAAGACCTATTCAATGTTGTTTTTCATGTCCTACGTTCAAACGAATTTCATTTTTGATGTCGACAATAAAAATGAATGTTTAACACATCTCAGCAATGTATGATGAGCTTTAGACAGTGCTGCCGTTTCAAACTATCCTCAAACTTATTTCCTTATTTCGATCAAAAAAAAACCCCAACCTGGTACTATTGCCACGGCATCTTTTTGCAAACTATCTTATTTCTTTTCTCCCAGAGCTTTTTCAAACAAGCTTTTGGTTCCGGGGAAATGGAATATTTGTGTAAATATTTCGGATGTTGCAAAGTGGTTTTATAAAAAAAATTCATTAAAAAACCATTTCCGGTAAATAAAAGCAATTTTTAGATCCAGTTTTTTGAGTAGCCCTTGATGTTAACAGAAAAGGAACCTTAGGCTAGGTTAGGTTAAAGTAGCTGTTAGCTGAAAGCCAACACACTTAGACCAATGAGGTGCGTTGTGATGCCACATGGATCGGGAGTTTCGACCACTACTCGCTAAAACCATTTGGTGCTTCTAATGAAGCACGATAGACTTCTAACATCTGTGTTAGCTAAGTCACTGAGTTCATTGAGGAAGAAGGCTCCTAGATAGAGATTTCTTTTATGGGAGAGTGCAGGAGATGTGCAGAGGAGATGCAGTGTAGTCTCCTCCTCCTCTTCATCCCTGCAGCTTCTGCAGAAGTCTTTTGAATAAACGCCAAGCTTTGATGCGTGCTTGCCTATTAGACAGTGTCCCGTGATGACACCTATGGCAGAGCCAATGTGCAGTCGGTTAAGTGAGATTAAACTCAAAGAGCGTCGCAGATCCAGCTTTGGCCAGATTTGCTTAGTCGCTAGACACGTATCACTACCTGTCCACCTGAGGTTTGTACTCTCGATTGCGGATAGCTTGAACATAACTTTACAAGTAGCGATAGGCATACCTAGGAAACCTTTCTCAGGTAGAAGAGGAACCTAATGCGGTTCCATTTTTGGCGAATTCGTCTGCCCTACAATTCCCTGGGATGTCTCTGTGCCCCGGCACCCAAAAGAGGTGAATATTAAACCGCTCTGCCATCTCCTCGAGAGATGAACGGCAGTCTAAAGGAACCTTAAAACAATGGAATAATTGAAAGCTCATCAATTCCTACATATTAAGAATGAAGATGAAGAACGATCAAAATGTGAAGAACATTAAAGATTATAAGGAAGTTGTTCTTTTTGAAAATACACCAAGATGACTTCGACCACATTCGCATTTACCGAAATAAAATGATTTAAAGGGTGCAACATTTCAAATACTTAATATCTGTACATAGACCTTACTGCTGTCCTCTGTGCCAGGGTTTTCAATCGAAGTAAATTTGTATCTGCTGTTTTTTCCACCCTTCAAACAGGAAATCTCCTGTTTTTTTTGCTTTCTAAAATTCCAAACGGTAGCACTGTGTTAGCATCACACCCAATTATAAGACCAGTTTGTTGTCTCTCCGCTTCTTTGACCAACCTCTTTAGGTTATCACCGGGGGGAGAGCTTACGTGATCCCAGGAAAAAAATTCCGACGCTACCCAGTGAGTAACGTGCCCTTGAACGTTTTGAGTTTCGTCGCTGTTAATAAATTCAATACTGCAATAATGAGTAAAAATAAAAATTAATATTAATCATTTCCGGCCACATACAGGGCAGGGCCTAAAACCTAGCCTCTCAAACCATTTGCTTGTGCGAAGTGGAAGGGACCTACAATTTAAAGCCGAATCCGAACGGCAAATTTGAGAAGTTTGTCATGGCAATAGATACTCGTGGATGTTTGTCAGACGTTCGCAAGAGCGGTGGCAGTTGAAAACACTTTTAAATGTTACTTGGCACCGGCGGGATTTGAATCGGAGACCTTTAGATTAGTAATCCGACACACTGATCTCTGCGCCACAGTGCCCTCAAGTTAATCAGTGGTGTAAATAAAAATTTGTGTGACTGTATTCTATCAAATTTTGTGAGAGAACACCCGATTTGACGTCAATAAAAAGATATCGTTACACCTCACATGAAAGTGTTGACGTTTGAGGGTTTCCTCAACTTTTGTGTGAATTAAAATTAATTTGATTAATTGAATACTCAAAAATGTAGATTCATAGAGGTTCATTCAGAAGATTTGTTGAATACACTTTGTGGCGTTACAAATTGATTGTTTCTTTAAGTGACCAGTTTTAATAGCAATTTTGAATAACGATGCTGTCTATCATAAAGACGGCTAGTGACGTCTTCTTCTTCCCTAATGGCGGTGAGGCCATGATCAGGATTTAAGGGATCATAACCACCCACTTAACTTCATCTCTACAGGTCTACCTGTGGGGTTCGCCGGTTCAAAGTCAGAAAATATCGGTAGGCCTCCCAATTTTGAATCACTTCGTGGGGTCAATCAAATACTGGTTCTGCTGCATTTGTGTGATCCAGGAGTTTTTCGGTCTGCCTGTCTTTCGCGTTTGCATGGAAACGTTGATTGATATTCATGCTTATTTCCAGATTCGAATGAATAGTCAAGTCGTTCGAATGTCTATTTTCGTTCGAATTATACCGGTTTTCCTCAAATAAATTTTCTTTAATTTGAGGTTTTTCTCATGATGTTCCTTATTAATAATAACATTTTCACATTTACTTGTGTTTTTAAAAAAATAATAAATAATGATTCAGTTGAAAGACAAAAAACAAAAAAATGTCAAATCTCTGCAATTATATAATGTAAATTGGGCGACAACGTATTTTTATTTCATGAAGCAAGAATAAACTATCTATCTAAATTTTCTATTCGATCGAATCTCAAAATACAAATTCTTCTAATTCGACAAACTTTCATTCGAATTCGAATGTCAAAATCAGCATGATTGCCTTTTTGACAGGGTTCACAGGATCTCGCCTTTGAATATGACAGTACCAGTGTCAACTGTCAAGTGTCACCTGTCAACTGTCACCTGAGGCGGTCCGAGATAGGTTCTCTGACGTTAAGACTTTCTCTGATCTTCGAACTTCTTATTCTCAGCTGCCTGTTTTCACCAGTATGAGAGATCGAGGCTTACCTCTTACATGCAGTGGGAAGTATCAAGGTTTATTGAGAACACGGACCAGGTTGTTAACAACGCAATGTTCTTGAATCGATGTGTTATCTTCTCTATCTTTAGAAAGATAGAAAAGCAGGAAAGACTAAGCCTCTTTGTAGTTTTGGAACAACATTTTTGCGACAATCATGGCCCAAGTTCTGCAATCCACTTTTTGTGAATTTGCAAGGTGAAAATGAAATTGTGTGTTCTGCATTTCGGTCGAAATGAATATTGTGATTGGAGCAAATCTGTAGGGAGTTATTACGAATGGTTTAAGTGCGAATCCAGCATTTTTTTTATTGAAAATTGCTGAAACTATTGCATCCATGTTGACTTAAAAGCAAACATTGTGTTTGTTCAGGTTTTTGACAATTCGAAAGTGAATTCGAAAAAATCTAAAACGATCGAAATGCATAACACCAAATTTCATTCCGAGTGAAATTGAAAAGTGAATTGAATTCGATTTCGATCGAAATGCAGAACATGGGTGCATGTTAAGGAAACTCCACCAGGGTATTATCTGTCTTCCAATTCCAATCCCGAAGACGATCCTTAAAGCTTATCTTCACTCAAAACAACATTGTTGAAGCAATCGTTTGCCTCCCTATATGACAGTTTGTCATTGATGGAGACTAGCGAAGTTGTTTGATTCTTAGCAACTTTGGAGTTATTGTGTTCCAAAGTAGGGAAGTAGCTAATGGTCAGAGAGTATAACTTTTATGGGTAAACTTCTTGCCGTTCGGAATCGAAAAGAAACTCTAGAAGCTATACTTATTGTCTAAAACGTCATCCTTTATTTTTGGAATCCCTTTTTGGAATCTCTTTTTGGAGATCATTAGCATACACCTTCTGCTTCACATAATACCCAAGAAAAAAAAATGCCCGACGCATATCACACAATCTGCAAATTTTGGTGGTGCTTTTTAAATGTAGGAAAACAGAGAAAACATCATAAAGAATGATTCATCACTTCACCCAAATGGTAATCAAACTCAAGATTAACCTGAGCCACTGATCATCATCGCATTTATGTTGCTTGATCCAAGTCGATAGTGTTTTTGATCAATTTAAAAACTTTATTCGAAGGCATATAGTTTGGATTCAGACTATAAAACGTTTATTATTTTTGCGGAGAATCCTCGATTGAAAGCTTATGTTTAACCTTGAAAAGTTCCCTAACTCAGTGACTGTGTTTCGTTACCTTAATAAAGCCAAATAAATAATATTTCCCTCCGCCGTATTATGGCGAAGAACTAATAGAGCATATTTTTAAATTCATAAAACGCATGAACTCGACCAAGTAATAAACAAGCTGTTCCTGCTTACAATATCAATTATCACAAAAACAATAGACGGGCACACACGATGCAGACTTTAATGAATTTATTTGTTTGTGTGTATTTCTTGGCAAAAAAATAAACAACATTTATTTGAACCATGAGTCTAAAATGTATAATACCTGTTTATTTTGCTTTTGATCGATGTCACGCATACGCGACTTGAATTTTTTATTAAATTCGAAAATGTTATCCATTTTATCCCGAAGTGCAAAAACCAAAACAAAAATCATAAAATCATTTCACTTTACTTTTGACATAATGTATGGGGGATGAAGTTGTATCATCTCAAAAAAAAAAATCTATTTTCAAACATCCCACATACAGCTGCTACAGTTAAGCAAATAACGATAATAATTAATCAGTAGCTAGATAGGGCAAAGATAGTAGAAGCTTTGAATAATAATGTCGTCTCCGTATTCCAAGAGTGTAGACATTTTTTTGTGTTTTTTTGTTCGGTGCACAGCCGGATTAGTAAACAATTTATTTTATTAATTTGTAAATAGTTTTGTACAAGAATAGCTCAAGATTAGGTCATTTACGTTGAAGCCTTGACGTGACTTTTTCGTTCGTAATTTTACTTTTTCTTTTCATAAGTAAGTCAGGACATATTAATTCGGAGGCAAGCAATTTGCAATACCCTTGAGGGTTGCCGATCAAATTTGATAGCGTTTTTGAGTTATTGAAAACTTTTAATGATTTTTAATGAATTGCTGCACTGCATTTGAAAACATTGATTTTATGCAAAGATCCTAGCACTCCTTCACTCCAAATATATATGCGTTCAGCCTTGAGTAAATATTGCATCATTTAACTTCGAAATGTTGCACGCAAATTCTCTATATCAAGCTTTTTGTGTCGTAATCTATTTTAAACAATGAATCACATTTTCACAATGTACGTATGTACACTTAAGATCAGGTTCTCAATATTGTTTTGTACGTCATGACAGTACATACGACTATTAACCTATAAATATGAATATTACACCACCTTGTTTGCATTTTAAGCCTTCACGTAATCTATCTTTAACCTTGAAAGCTGCATACTTGCCTAGCATCCGAATTAATTATCTTTACCAACAGCAAATATCCTTCTTAATTACTTCGAATTAAATAAGCAAACGTACTTTCAATAACTTTCCGTAATTATGCATTTAATTTTCAAAATCTGCTTCAAGATCGTTTGTGCGCTATTTACCCTTTTTCAGACCTACAAACGTCTCTTGTGTATATAGCTCAAACCCTGAGACTCGCTATCTTTATTCCAATAAGAAAATTATACAAAGCGCACCCCAGATACTATGATCTTGTGCGAAAAAAAGTATCCTCCAATTCGCCAATAAATAAAAAACAAGGCACACACATACATATCCATTATGGAACTATCTATCTCTCACCTTTTGGATAAGGAATCAATTTGTCAGCAAGTGCATGCATTCGAAGAAGATTCTAAACAAATTAGATGTGTTTTCTTGTTGATTCGACGTGCTAATTAGCGGTAATTACGTTGGTGATTCCACACCATATCGATCCAACTATGGAAATGGTTTCCGATATTTTCAATGGACGCGTAAAAAACTCACTGATTATTTTTGGACGATTTCCAAGGTGACCATTGTCTTGTTCACCTGCGTCACGAGTAAAAGTTTTTTTTTTTTGTAGGACGTCAATGAAGGGGATATTTGGAAAAGTTTTAAATGTCACACATGGGCATGTTCAATTTTTCATGCTATAATGTCGTTTCTCTATGATTACTTATACGAAATGTTTCATTTAACCAACGAAAAGGATATAAATAGACACCCCACTGGATCAATCAATCAAATCTGTCCTTGATTTGCTTTCCCATGTCATCCCCCCCAATACAAGTCTATTTGCATTTGAATACCTAAATAATTGATAAAATTCAACTCCCGATGAACGCATGATACTGGAATTTCGTGAGCCTTTTCTACATAACGTAGTTTTTTACGAAACCACCCACATAGCTCACTCCCTTACTTGCATTCATACAATTAAAAAAAAAGACTTTTGTATGCGATAATAAAAATATCAATTAACCGCCTTATCCGCTTTAGCTATTATTATTTCATCAAGTTCACGTGATAACCATAATTAAAATTTACAAAAAAAAAAGAAGAATAGCATTTTAAAATTTACTGCTGCAAAACATGACAGGAAAAAACAAAATGAGCAGAAGATGTGCGGTTCCAAATCATAAATTATTTACGGAGACTATTCAAGTGATTTAGACTGCTGCTAGTGTGATCGGGGATTAAGTTAATTAGACCATAGGGTGATAATTGGATCTCGTGTGCCACAAACAGTTTTTAGTTTGACTTTAGTATGATTTACTTAAACATTTTTGAGGAGATTCTTCGTCTGAATTTCTCCAGACACTCATGTGTGCCAAAATAAAATTTTTGTGCACGAATAAAGCGACTGTTACTCGCCTAGAATTTTAGCAATTTGTTTGTGTATAATTTACAATGCTAAGGAGTGATAAGGTGCATCTTTCAGTTGCTTCTTTCTTTTCACCTTAATACAGAAAAGTTTCTCCGAGCATCAATAGGATTTCTACCCGGTAGTACAATGGACCATTAACTGAGTTTGAGCGACCTAGATTTTGGAAATAAAAAAACTCAATTATCACCCAAGACTAAGGTCGATCTCGCTTTGATATATTTTATACAAACAATGTATACAAAGATGAAAAAGAAATGTCAACCTAAGCTTTTTATTAGACTTTATACCGTACATTTACTAACAGGGTTAAAGTAGAGCTTCTGTTAAGATTAAAATTGTTAACTTTTTTGTTGTAATTGAGACTAGTACTTTTTTATACGAATTAATGTTGCACGGAAATAAATTTGGCAGCACCCTTATTGCAGTGCTAAAAATGAAATGTAAAATATTATGTATGTCAAATAGAGGTTATAAGAAGGTGATTTTTGGCGAACATAAAGAAGAAACTGTTCTAAACTCAAACCGAATTGGGCGTTTTAATCAAGTTCGTAGTTGTGGTAGAAAAAAAGGAAAGGTGTAAGTGCAAATAATCCAGCTTCTCTTTCGTAAGTTTACATAAGGGGCTTTGTTGTCAATGTTACAGTAATGATTTTGGTTTTCTTCTTTAACTTCAACGGCGAGGTCATGATCTTTACCATAACCCTCCTACTTTACTGTATTCCTAATAGTCTGCACGTGGGTTTTACCGAAGAGCTGACTAGACATTTATAATACTTCTCGATGTGAGCACAGTGGTTTTACGTGACAGCACCTTTGTTTGTTTGTTCAAATCGTCTTCTTCCTTTAATGGCGGTGACGACATGACCAATATTAAAGGGATCATAACCCTTCCACTTAACTGCATCCCTACTGGTCCGCCGGCTTTTATTTGTTTGTTTGATAAAATCAATTTATAAAATTAATAAATCAAAAAAAAACTTTTTAAAAGCAAAAGTAAAACAGAACTTGTTTTCCCTGCTTTATAGCTAATTAGAATAATTTTCAACATTTGCAAAAAGAAAACAAAAAATATTCATAACTGACTAACTCATGATCCAGTCAGTCTTCCGCAGAGGCTCACCTTGACTTAGTTGTACGCTAATGCTGTCATTTCATTAGCGTACAAAATCGTATTGGCCTCCACCTTGACATTGGATTGAAGAATAGTTCATAATTTGTTGGTAGATCAGGTAATCCCCCAACTAAGGGTTTCCATCATATTTAGCTTTTATCGACGTCAAGTAGTTCATAGAGCCTTTGATTTGCTACCGATGTCCACGTGAAGAAAAAGATAAGCCGTTATATTGGGCGTTCGCCATAATATTGAAATACGAATGGTATAAATTTATATTTGGGACATTTCAGCTCAAGTTGTAGATAGCGGCTTCAATCAGTAAATTAGCCTTTGTCGTCTACAACTCGATCAAAGTACATGGAATTTCGCACCGAGTATGACTGATGGACGTACTATAAAATTGTTTTTTGAAATTAAACAGGTGAAACACGCCCCTAGAAATAACCATTTAACGAAACCTGATATTACATTTGATGAGTTTGAAAAGCAGGCTCCAATAAGGCTACCTTTGAAATTTTATTTAGATCTTTCAATCTGTTTTCGTGAAATAGCCTTAATACTCTCGAAATAAAAGAAATGAATAAATAAATAAACAAAAACAAATAAGAGACTTCTGTGTATGTGTAGGACGATTGGAGGGATTTTGGAAATTTTGCTCGAAAAGAATGACGGTTATCCATAAGCTATACCACGGCCATTTACACCTTTATAGTAGAAAACGCGGGGGGGGGGTGGGGACGTTTCACTCAAATTCACCACTTGCCACGGTAGAGTAGTTGTAAAGTGAACGATTAACTAACTAGTCGTTGATGTGGATGCATTTTACACCATTGTAGAAAACGTTTCAAGTGAAACTCCCCATACAAACTCCAATGCAGCTAAATCGATGCGTATCGGGTTTTTTATTCTTAAATTTATAATTCATTTACTACTACTGAAACTACAAAAAACTTATTCAATTAAATAAATTAAATGCTACGAAGTTGATGTGTGTTGGTTGCCCCTTTTTCACATTAAAGATTAAACAGCAACTTTTAACTTCCCTAACATCGGTCCTTAATACTCGTAATATATTTGACTCTGGAGTCGTGCCGGAGAGGTACAAACTAGCGATTATATTCCCAATCTTCAAGAAAGGCGACTCGTTAGACCCATCTAATTACCGTGGTATTTCACTCGTAAATGCTTCTACAAAAGTATTCGCAAGCGTTTTACAAAGTCGCTTAATGCGCTGGGTTCAGGAAAACGCACTTCTGGGTGAATTCCAAGCAGGTTTTCAACCGGGTTACTTCACGGTAGACCATATCTTTGTTCCAAGAAACATAGCAAAGTCTTTCATAGAACGGAAACAAAAGCTTTATGCCTTTTTTATAGACTTCAAAGCGGCTTTTGACACCATTGACCGGCAAAAACTATTCTTCAAACTATATCAATACGGTAATGGAAAACGTGTACAATAACACGAAAGTATTGGTGTGGAACGGATACAATTTGTCCGAGTGGTTCGTTACAGAGGTAGGAGTTAGACAAGGTTGCAACGTAAGCCCGACACTATTTGCTCTTTATATTGAAGACATCATTGATTACCTCCCAGGGGGGATTTCATACGCGGGTACTGATATTAAGGCTCTCCTATATGCTGATGATGTTGTCCTATTAGCAAGTTCACCAGAGACCATTACAGTGTGCTGTGGAGTTTACAAATTAATTTGAACAAATCAAAGGTGATGATTTTCAGAAGAGGTGGAGGCAGACAAGCAAGGGTGGAAAGGTGGACTTTTAACGGTGCTGCTATTGAAACAGTTAAGCAATACAATTACCTTAGTCATAATTTCCAGTAATCTGAGTATGGGACCACATTTGGCTGAAAAACTTCTGCAATCTAAAAGTGCAATTAGTTCAACGTGGAGAAACTGTTTCCAAAACCGAAGTATACCTCACAGTATGAAATACCAAGTCTCCGAAGCAGTCTCAAAATCAATTCTTTTTTACGGAGCGCAAGCGTGGGGTCATAGGTGGTATGATGCAGTAGAAAAGATACAGCGATTTTATCTACGAAGGACGTTCCGATTGCCTACAGCCGCACCTAACTACATGCTTATGATTGAAACCGGACTTGCACCTCTGTTCTTACAAACACTCAAGGTGAACATGGACTACATCCTCAACACATTCAGGTTGGGAGAAAAAAGATTGCCACGGATCGTTACCAAGCATGCAGTAACTACGAGAAGTCAGTGGTACAAGGAGATGCTAAGTCTAGCAAAGAGTTATGAGTACGACTTAGATCTTGACTGGAATACAAGGGATAGTTGGAAAGGTAGACTATATGTATGTGTAAATTCAGAAACGTCAAACATTTGCGCAGTGATGCGGCATCACTGCTAATTTGCAATGCTGATGCGATGCACAGTTTAAGCTGATGCGTTGCTGATTGAATATGGCGTTTGAGTTTTAGAACGCATTGTTTAAATTAAACATTTAAAATGGAAGTTTTGCTAATAAAAGTTTTAGTCGATAACTTTGATCGTAAAGACGATAAATTTAGTTTTAATATGTGTGAAGCAAGAAGAAAGAGGTCGAAACGCATACGGACTTTAATAAGCCAATTTAAAAGAAGGAACATTTCTAAGATTAGTGACTATTTCAAAGTTCTAGCAGAATATCCAGACGATGTATTTCAAAATCAATTTAGAATGTGCCGCTCCACCTTCGATGTAAGTCCACTAATGATTAAACTTTTCTAAATGAAAACCAAACCATGTTTCTAGGATTTGCGAAAATCATTTAATCCTTTTTGGACACCTTCTTATACTGGTCGCGTTGGATATTCTTTAAACAAATTTTTCTGCATTACGCTTTGGAAATTGTGCAACGGCAGGGTCAGTTTTCGGATCCTTTCTGATCGGTTCAATATTGGACGAGGTACTTCATACAACATCTTTATGAAAACCGTAAGCCTTATCTGTTGCTTAAAAAGTGAAATAAGTTGGCCGTCCATTGCGCAACAAAAAAATATAATGGAAGATTTTGCGAACACTAGAGAAAACCCATTTCCATTCGTTGTTGGCTGTATCGATGGGACTCATTTCAACATTCTTACTCCAAAAAAGGATCCCAGCAGTTACTACGACCGCAAATGAACGTTTTCGATTACCATGCAGGTAGCTTTGATTACTGCATTAAGAAGAGTATGTTAAATTCACTTCTCCTAGGCAATTTGCGATAGCAAATTTAGATTTCTCGACGTTTTTATTGGATATCCAGGAAGCTGCCACGACGCAAATGTATGGGTGAACGGTCCCATATTCAAGGCGCTGACTAGTATAGGAATTGAGTTTGCCGAAACAGCCCACCTGTTGGAAGACTCTGCGTACCCACTTTCAGAGTATATGATGGTTCCATTTAAGGACAATGGTCATCTCACACCCAAAAAAAAAGTTTAACACCTGTCTAAGCTCCACAAGAGTCAAAAGCATAGTATCAATCAATAAAAATGTTTGTTTACTTACTTTACTTTCTCTTCCGACATTTTTCTTGCTTTTTTTTGGGCGAATCAACAGCGCATCAGGTAATTCTGTGATGCTTATTTTTGTTATGTTTGCGCATCAGTTTGATCAACTTTGCAATAATGAACACTTGACGTTGAAAGTGATGCCAATAGTTGCGTTAATGAACATTTTGCAAAGCATCATGAGCATCATGATGGCAGTGATGCGTTACTGAATTTACACTACGATTTCCTGTCGCATTTGGATTCATCTTTTCGGCAAAAATGTATCGAGCAAGCGAGTGTCCTATCTTCCGCGATATCAGAAGGTTTTGCTTTAGGAAAGTCATCTTGTTAACCAAAGAAATACAGGAACTACTAAACGGGTCCAATTGGAAAGCTCTAACATTAGAAACAACTTTAGCTTACCGGAAAAGAATTATGGAGGAAGATTTTTAAATGAAATGTAGATTTAAGATAGATTTAATATTTCTCTTTTTTTTGTAACTGAAATGAAACGAATAAAATCTAATAATAAAAAAATAAAAACAAAAAATAACAGCATTGCACTGAAGTGCGACAGAAGTGCTGTGTTGTTGACTTAATTTCCGAATCGTAAACACAGTTTTTACGGCGCCTTCTACGATACATATGCGAGGTGAAAGTGAAACGCGTAAGTGGAGTGAATCTCGGATCTTTTTCTGCGATAGGGGTGACAAATTTCAATTTAATACAACCGTGCAGGGAAGGGCTAAGAATGGGCGCAATCAATTTGCAAGGCAACTCCTAGTCCCTACTATTTTAACCCTTCCTCATCGATCGAATAACTAAAGTGACCATCGTTTGGCAAGTGACAGAGCTTTAAATAGTAGAGAACTCGCAGTTACCTTGCAAATTGAACGCACCGAATGTCACTGCAGCGACCCCAAAAACAGCGCTTGTCGTAATAGGCGACTAAGGGGAGAAATCACATTTATGCAATTTAAACATTCAATTGAGTCCAGCGACACATTTAACATTTTGAAAATCTCCCGCAAGTGTGCATGCAGATCCGTGGTTTGACA
Source organism: Portevinia maculata (assembly GCA_949715645.1). Lineage (NCBI taxonomy): Eukaryota > Metazoa > Arthropoda > Insecta > Diptera > Syrphidae > Portevinia > Portevinia maculata. Next base: position 2,820,450 of record OX454528.1, on the reverse strand, counting down.
CGACTGAAGAGTGAAGACCACCGGTGTCGCAAAAGGAGGATCAAACAAAAATCAGTAACCGGATAATGTACGTGCCGAAGTCGTAAAAAAAAGCAGGCAGACCTGAAAACACCGGGATCTCACAAATGCAATAACACCGGCATTTAATTAGCCTCAGTAGAGAAGTGATCCGAGATCTGAAGGCCTGCTGATGTTTATCAAGGTCAAGGCGTCTCATCCTACCGGCGGACGTGGAGGGTGGCAGAAAAGTGGGATTGATACGATCTCTTTCATCCTGATCAAAACCTCACCGCTTAAGAAGAAGAAGAAAATCAAATTTAATAAGGAAAACTTTATTTAGTTTGTTGTATAGAAACAATTTAAAAATATTTGTAAATGCGTAAAGTGTCTGCATCTTTTCGTGGTGGAAACACATTTCGTATTTTGTTTAGGAATTTTTAAGACAAATGTGAAAAATGTGTAATTCATAGTTCGAGTGAGAATAGCAGTTTTGAATTGTTTTTTTATCGAGTTGACAAACTTTAGCATAATAAAAGTTGTTTTTCATCAAATTCCAATGGTAATGGTATGCCTATAGCTAATTCGTTGTCAATTGCGCACTTAACACATATGTGCGCTAAGTCATCGATATTATTTGATTAGGGTCCAAATCGATTGCTTGCTGCCCTCGTTTCGGTCATTGATCTGCAGATGATTCCCGGGTAATAAGAATGACGCATAACTTCGCCGGCCTCAGAAAACCTCACCCAATATTGAACATATTAAAAATGTCTATTCGATGCCTGAAAGCACAAGTCTTTGTTTTATTTACACTTCAGTCCAAACCATGTTTAAGTCTTCAAATTCAAATTATATGGCTCGTTTATGCCATACAATTTTTTTTTATAAAAAAATTAAACCAATTAGCACTTTTGACAGGACAGAAAATCGTGATGTTCCGAAAAAAGAAAAAAACAAAAACACCCCAAAAAACAAACAATAAACAAAGAACAAGAACATCTAATTTAATTTAAACACAGAGGTATAATTTCTAAATAAAAATCCAAATTTTTGAAGATTTAATTAAACCTCCTCCTACATCGCATTTTTAACCCCCCATATACACGCTTGTGAATTGTCTAAATGAATAATTGTATTTTATTTTCCCACATCGATCATTTCAATCAAAATATTTGAACTTCATTTATAAGTTATTTTAACAAAAACCTGCTTAAAACATAAGGAAAGGCTACAGTTGGCTTGTCCGAACTGTTGCATACCCTATTACTTTTCTGCTTCTTCCTTTATGAAGAGGCTATGATCAGGATAAGTGGAATCATACCCCCCCCCCCCCCCCTTTTACTGCATCGATACTGACCCGCCTGTGGGATTCGCCGGTTTGACCTAAATAAACATCGGCAGGCCTCCTAGTTTCTTATCTCTTCATCAATGAGGTCAAGCAATTGCTGGTGTTGTTGCAGTGCAGTGTGTGACCCAGTAATTTTAAGGCCTGTCTCTTCCAACAATTTCAACAAATGCATGCTCCCTTAATTGATTTTCGTTTGATCTCCAGTTACGGATTTGCATGCACGGGACAGCTTTGAGATGTAAAATGTGTCGCTAGGTTAACCTGGATGTTCAAATTGCCTAGATGTAATTTCTTGAATTAGCCGGCTTTTACGACAAGCGCTGTTTGGGGGCGCTGCAGTGAAATTCTAAGCCCGTCCCTGTACGGGAAAGTTGCATACCCTATTCCTATCCCTCAAAAAGTGGGTGTGACAAAGATATATGGGTACAGTGAATTGTTAAGAAGGATATTGTCTACAGATTTTGTTTTACAAAAACATGAAATAATTATTAGGCATTAAGGACCCATAAAGAGCCTTAGACCTAGCTTCTCCAACAATTTGCTTGTGCGGGAAGTGGAAGGGACCTACAATTTTAAGTACAAACGTTTGTTTCTCCTATATCGAGCGCTATTTTAGTCGACCCTATATATTGTTGAAATTTTACTTTAATGTTTTTTATAACATAAGTGACCTTCTCATGTCAAATTGATACTCTTGGTTGTTAGTCAGACGTTCGCAAGAGGTGGGGCAGTGGAAAAAAACTCTAGATGTTACTTCGCCCCGGCGGGATTCGAATCTTTCGATTAGTAGTTCAACACATTAACCGCTGAGCCAGTTCGCTTAGTTATAAATAACTGTTTATACCCTATTCTAGGGGTATATTAATTTTGACGCATAGTTTGTAACATACCTTAATATTGCCCTTAGACCCCTAAAAGTTACTATATTTATGATCAGCATCGATAGCAATGTCGATCTAGCCATGTCCGTCCGTCCGTCGGCAAAAATTAGGCCTTTAAACTGAACCTAGAGAACTGAAATTTTAACCATATACTCTCTACGGTCCCGAAATAATCAAGTTTACGAATTTTTGAAATCCGCGCACAGACACGCCCACAAACTCAAAAAAAAAACAAATTTTGGAAAAAATCGAATTTTGAGCTAGAAAGCTGAAATTTTTTATATATGATCTATGACTCCTAAAACTGCTCGGGATAATTTTTTTTCAAAATCCGCCCATTGTGGGCGTGTCCACAAATAAATAAAACATTTTTTTCGAAAATCCAAAGTTTGAGCTAGGGAGCTGAAATTTATAATATATACTCTCTAGGGGCCCTTTATGCTCATGTGTTATTTTTTTTTAAATCCGCCTACTGACACGCCCACAATTAAATAAAACAATATTATTGAAACACCCAAGTTTGAGCTGGGGAGCGTTTTTTTTGATAAAATCCTTTAAATGTTATATAACAAAATATGTAAAGCGTTCTTAAAAATTCAACCATACTTAGACTTTTGTCACGCCCACTTATGAGGGATAGGAATAAGAATAGGGTATCCAACAGTTCGCCCAAGCGGACTGTAGCCCGTCCCTATGTGATGATTTTATCAAAAAACACACAAAAAAAAGTTGGCCTGCCAAACAACTTTGTACAAGGTGGCGCAAAAATAACCTTCCGATGTTTTTTGGCTGTAATTTAAAAAAAAATTAAAAACTTTGATTCTTCTTGTGGATTATTTTTATATGGTCTTTTAATTTTGTTTACATCAAGTCGAGAATATGATGTCATGTAAATGGCCGCCGCCACAGTTGATTGTCATTTGAGCCCTTTTTATGGTATTTTCCATCACTTTGGCCAAAACTTCCGGCGATAGGTCCTCACATTGTTGACAGATATTGTCTTTAATAGCTGCAAGAGTCTGAGGCTTGTTGACATAAACCCGCGACTTCAAAAAGCCAGTACAAATCGCCAAAACGGGAGATTAGGCGCCCGGGAAATTCATCCTTCAGCATATCGGTTGTGGCACGTGCAGTGTGTGCCGTTGCACCGTCCTGTTGGAACCACATGTTTTCCAATCCCAATTCATCAAGTTGCGGCAAAAAGAACTCGTTGATCATTGCTCTGTAGCGCTCACCATTCACAGTAGCCGTTTGGCCCGCGACGTCTTCGAAGAAAAAAGGTCCGATGACTCCTCCAGCGAAACAGCACACCATACAGTGACTTTGAGCGGGTGTAATGGCTCTTCGTGGGTTACACGCGGATTTTCAGTGCCCCAGAAGCGTAAATTTTGCTTATTTACGTACCCGCTAAGATGGAAATGGGCCTCATCACTCATGATTATTTTTGATGAAAAATCATCTTCCTCTTGGTGGTGATTAAGGATGGCTTGAGCGTATGTTAGACGCGATTGGCGGTCAGCAGCTAACAGCTGATGCACCGTCTGGACTTTGTACGGAAACATCTTCAAATCTTGTACCAAAATTCGCTGTAAAGATCGTCGACTGATACCCATTTGCGTGGCACGTCGTCTGGTCGATGTCGACGGCGCTTCCATGACATCTTCGGCTACAGCAGCAATATTCTCTGCAGAACGGCTACTCCGGGGTCTGCCACGCCTGGCAGCATCTCGTGTTGTGCCAGTCTCTTCGAGGCGAGCGGCTTAACGACGCAGTGTTTCACCAGTAGGCGTTGGACGGGTAGGAAATCTGCGACGAAATTCACGTTGTGCCAAAGTCACCGACCGATTATTGCTCAAATAAATAGTCAAAAATATTCCGCGTTCTGGAGCAGTGTAGCGTAACATTGTTTATTAACGTGTATTTCGCATGTGTTTACTACACAAATGTCAAAACAGAACTGACATTAGGGGCAAATCGCAAAATTTATAGCATTTTCTGATAGGAGGATTACTTTTGCGCCACCTTGTATAAGGAATTGCTACGAAATTTGTAGATATACATACTTTGCGAATTGTAGGACTTTAATTTTCATTGATTTCTTCAATAAAACTTTTTTCGTCAGTGTCGTGTGTCAGTAGGCGAATTTCAAAAATTCTTACACGTGATCGTTTTAAATTTCAGCTTTCCAGCTCAAATTTTAGGGCCTCCAATTGACAATGGACGGACGGACAATGCTATATCGACATAACCTTCGATGCTTGATCACAATTATAATAACTTTTAGGGGTCTACAAGCAATATTAAAATAAATAATAAATATTAGGCATTAACGGCCCATATAGGGACTAAGACTTAGCTTCTCCAACCACTTTCTTGTGCGAAGTGGAAGGCACCTACACTTTTAAGCCGAATCCGAACGGCAAATTTGAGAAGCTTCTCATGACTACTGATACTCTTACATGTTTGTAAGACGTTCACAAGACTCACAAGCAATATTAAGGTATGTTACAAACTATGAGTCGAAACTGTAATACATTAAGATTTATTTATTTATGAACTCATAACTCAGCAAGATACAATATCTTATAAGATAGAGAAAAAGTTATAAGAAGTCAAAACAAGAAAAAAAGCACACTGTAGAGAAATTTAAACTATTAAAAAAGTTTAAGAGTCTACCAGCCTTAAACATCTGATTGACAATGGAAATAAAAAAAAACAAATATATTCCTTGACTCGGCAGACCTGCGGCAGGCGTTTGAAAAAAAGTAATTTAAATTTATTTCGACTTTTCGGATATTTATCTACATTTAGAACTTATTGTCTGAATGACGCAATGAAAAAAAATCGTTGAATGAAATATAAATCTCCAAATCATCTATAAATAGTTCGAATCGATCAACATGTTATTTTATTAGCACCGAAATTAATGGCAGATATTTTAGATATGAAATTTCAATGGTTCTAATGTGACATGAGGTCTAGACAGTTTAGAGACATTTTCTACATGACTTTTGAACCTTCTCTATTAGTTATTAGAAATTGAATTTTGCGATTTAGTAGCAAAATAGTGTTTCATAAATATTTTCTTACTGTCGGAAGATTGTGTTTCATATAAGCAATTTTTAAGTAATATTTCAACTGCACTAATGAACATCAGTTCTAGAGTTACGTGGGTAGACTGCTGTTATAAGAAAATTGTGTTTTGTCAAATGCAATCGATTGTCGGGAAACGTGCTAAAAATAAATAATTAGCTTTCATCGCTTTCGTTGCTTTTTAAGAAAAAAAATCTAAAATGTTTTCGAGCTGCGAATATGAGTTGAACGAATACCAACTTAAAGCGGTACGGGGTGGTTGGCTATTCAGACAAAAAATTAAATATGGAATAAATACCAGTTACGAGTTTAATTAAAAATCTCGAATAAAAGTGAATCCTTTGAACATTTATTGCAACGAACCGGACATTATCGTAATACTCCAGCAAAACGAAGTTCTACTTTGTCTCAGATATGTAGGACATTTCAAAAGCCACTGTTTGCCGAGCTATTAAGGAAGCAGTTGAGTTAATAACGAAAAGGTCTTTCCACACGCTGTAAGTTGGCCCAACGATATGGACAGTATTGTAAGGGATTTTTTTTTCAATCGCACGCCTGCTGTTTTTGGCTTTGATGCTGCAAAAAATCATTAAGATCGTTTCACTGACCGATACGTAAATCATTCCATTAGCTGTTTGTTGGGTAGAGGACCGAACCTACGATGTTTTTTTTTTTTTTTTTTTTTTTTTTTTTAATTATGCCCAAGGGCCTACACTGCGACCTAAAAGATCTTTTGTGTCACAAGGTTGACTTACACCAAAAGGCGACTGACTTCCCTAATGAAACTCAGCACGTCTTTGGTGGTAGAGTTGCGAAGCTCCACCAGTGATAACAGCTTTCTGTGCACAAGGCGTCGTCTCAACCAATGCAGAGCCGGGCATTCACAGAGTATGTGTTCTGAGGTTTCCTCGTCCTCGATGCAGAATCTACATTCTGACGTTGGACTAAGATTTATTTTGTTGAGATGATATCTCAGTCTGCAGTGGCCAATGAGAAAGCCAACCAGCCTTCTAATAGTCGAGAAGGTTGTTATATTTATTTTGTAGCAAAATTGTCACAATGGTTGATTAATACTATTTGTACATAGATATGGTATGAATCTACCTTGCTAATGAAAATATTACAAATTGAATGCAAGTACTAAAACAGATTGACAGATTGCGAAGGAAAAAGCCACTTAAAAAACCTTCATTTAAATTATACAGATATTAAAGTATATAATTATACAGGAAATTATTAGGTAATTTCGTAAGAAATCTAATAAATTAACATGAAAGGTAAATAAACGTAATATAAATATAATAAATAAATAAATAAATACAATGAATAGGTACGTAAATAAATATTTTACAATAAATAAATAAATAAAATAAATAAACAAATATAATAAATAAACAAATATAATAAGTTAATTGATAGAATAAAAAAAATAAATTAAAATAATATAAATAAACAAAGTACATTATAATATGTATATAACAACAAGTAGTATATATAATAAGCAAATAAATAATTACACAAAATCATACAATAAATAAATAAATAAAAAATCAAAACAAAATTATACAAATACTGTACATACATATATATATGATATCAACAAGTTCTCAAAGTAAGAATGAAGGAATAACGAACTTACAAATATAGGTATAACATTTTTTTTTTTTTTTTTTTTTTTTTACGCTGGGAGGTGGTAATCTTCCAAAGACGAAACCGAGCCCGTACTCAGTAACAGTGTGGTGATTTCTACCCACTAACCCCTTCTCCCGTCTTCCCGTTTTCCCTGCGATACAACCTTCTTGGTATTTCATTGCCGCAGGGCGGGGATTAGCCAGCTTTCCAATTATTGCACCTAGTAGTTAAACCAATCAGCAATTTGTCTTTCTAATTTTACAATTCATATTCTAAGTATTTGTCCATAGAGGATTTAATACTGTTTTTGTTTTATTTTTCGAGCTATGTAGCTAGTTCAAAAGGTTTAATTCTTCTTAACCTCCTAGTCATATTGCTAGTATTTAATAGTTCCTTCATTTCTGAGCTGACGTGATTGAAAAGCCTAAGTTTATGTCTATTAGCTACTTTTTTGACTTCATCTTCAATCATTTCTATTTCTAGATCTCTATGCAGATCAGCGTTTCTTATGTACCATGGTGCATTTACTATATTCCGTAGAACTTTGTTTTGAAATGTTTGAATTTTCTGTAGATTTGTTTTGCATGTGCATGCCCATAGCTGGAGCCCGTAGGTCCATACTGGCTTTAGAATTTGCTTATAAAGCAGTAATTTATTGTAATTTGACAAACAAGAGTATTTCCCTATAAGCCAATACATTTTACTGTAGCGCATATTTAGTTCTTCTCTTTTTTTCTTTACATGTACTTTCCAGCGCAGTTTTGCGTCTAGTGTCATGCCTAGATATTTGGCTGTGTTTGCGTAATCTACTTCTTTATCATTTATGAACACTGGTATGTGCTGAACATTTTTATTTGTAAAATTTATATGGACCGATTTTAGGTCATTTAGTTTAATTTGCCAATTTTTTGTCCATTTTGTTATATTGTTCACTGCCTTCTGTAGTTTTTTTGTCGCTACTTCAACTGTTTCTCCCACAGCAAGTACAGCAGTATCATCTCATAATTATAACAACTCATTAGTCTCGTACTAAGTTCTGAATGAGAGCATTATCTGCAATTTCGCATGACAGGAAAAATTTAGTCTTAAGCTTCGCTATCCGATTAGTAATAAATTCAATTTGAGCTATGTCATGGAGAAGGTTTGTGGAAAAGTGCCATGGTAGGTTCAAGATCATTTTCAAGATTTTGTTCTGTGCGACTTGGAGTTTTTTTATATGGCAGCTTGCACAAATACCCCATGCTGGCGCTGCATACAACAATATTGCTTGGAAGACAACTTTAAATATTATAAGCTTGTTATCGTTGCTTAGCTTAGATTTTCGGTTAATAAACGGATATAGGATTTTAATCGTTTTGTTAACTTTGGCAATAGTTTGTGAGATGGGAGGTCCAAACGTAACCCTTTTATCTAAAATGACCCCGAGGTATCTAACTGAGTCCTTCCACTCTACAGGACGCCCATCTATAATAAGATTGCCGCTTGGCACGAAACGAGCTTGCCTTTTCCTCGTGAAAAAGATAGCCTGTGTCTTCTGGGCATTAACTTTTATTTTCCACTTAGAAAAATAATTGTATAATGTGTCGAGAGCAGATTGCAAATTAGTTTCAATTGTGAAACCAAAAGTATCCGTTGTATAGACACATGTATCATCAGCGAATATCGCAGATTGACAGTTTGCTAAGGTCGGAAAGTCAGATGTGTAGACGTTATAGAGTATTGGGCCTAGTACAGATCCTTGGGGCACACCAGCAGGAATGTAGTAGCAGTCGGAAAACGATTTGTTCAAGTAGACTTGAAAACTTCTATTCGAAAGAAAAGATTGGATAATCTTGATAAGATGTAATGGGAAATTTAGTTGGATTAGCTTATAAAGCAATCCCTTGTGCCATACTGAGTCGAAAGCTTTTTCTATATCTAACAACACCATTCCCGTACCTTGACCAATATTTACATATGTTTTGTTTTATATGTTGCTTTATTCGAAGTATTTGGTGCGTTGTACTATGGAACGAGCGAAAGCCAAATTGTTGAGGTGGAAATATACAGTGTTCTTCGATATGTAGCAGTAGCTTCTGTTTTATGGTTTTTTCGAAACACTTACTCAAGCAATTTAACAGGCTGATAGGCCTATAACTAAGGGGATCGGACGACTTGCCTGGTTTTAAAATTGGTACAATTTTAGCATGTTTCCATTTATCTGGGAAGTATCCAATTTGGATACTCTTGTTAATAAAAAATTGAACACATTTTATTCCAGCTTTTGGAAGATTTTAAATATACAAGTTCTTGATCTTGTCAAATCCAACCGATTTTCGACAATTTAAATTAGATATAATATCTTGAACATCAGCTAGGGTAACAAACTGTATGTCGAGAGAGGCCTTTTGGCTTAAGATAGAATCGATAGTTAATTCCACCACAGGTTCAACATTGCTGACATTGATATTAGTTAGCAAGAAGTTAGATTCAAATGATTTTGCTAACATATTCGCTTGATCAATATTAGACAGAGCTATGCCATTGGCAAATTTGTTTTCCTTATTTAGTGTAAGGATTTCCTTATAGGAGTAGGGCTTAATTAAGCGTTTAGATTGTCTCAGACCAGGGGCGCCTTCCCAATGTCTGAGGCGAGTCTGTTGCTCTCATTATTTGATTAGCCCTAGAGCAGTAGTCCATTTGACACTGCAGTACGGTTCGGGACCGACGAAAGCGGCTTCAGATCCAGCTCTGGCGAGCTCATCTGCGGATTCATTCCCTGCAAAACCTCGGTGGCCAGGCACCCATCCGAGTTTAACTTTGTTGTTTTTGGCTAGCTTTTGTAAGGCGCTGCAGCAGTTTCTAACAGCCAGAGAGTCTATTGTGTTGGACGACAGTACCTGAAGTGCCGCTTGACTGTCTGAAAAGATATGTATCTTTGCGCCCTTTATTCCTTTGTTGAAGTTTAAAATAGCGCAGATCTCAATGGCATGGATTTCCGCCTGGAACACTGTGGGGCACATCCCCATAGGTATCGAGACCCTGGTGTTGGGTCCAAAGACACCAGCACTAACTCCAGACTCCATTTTTGATCCGTCGGTGTACCATACCAGACTTTTTGGGTCCACAACTGGAACCACCGAGACCCATTTAGAACGGTCCAGTATTTCTACCTCAAATAGTTTATCGAAACTATATTCCTTTACCATTAAGTCAGGGATGGTGTAAAACATGTCCAAATTTTGGATTGAGTTGAGTATTTTCAGGTGATCCACGTGGTCATTTGTGTTATACTTGTATTCAAGCTGAAGCTTGATAGCGCATCTAGCAGCCGTCTTCTGAATGAAAACTTTTAACGGTGTTAGTACAATAATGGCTTCAAGTAGGACATGTGCGCATGGCACCAGTTATTCCCGGACAGGCAACACGTTGTAGCTTTTGGAGCCTGTTAGCCGTAGTACGTTCAGTACGTTTGGCCACCAAACGATGGAGGCATACGTGATGATGGGTCTTACCATCACGGTGTACATCCAGTGTATCATTCTGGGGTTAAGAACCCAAATTCTGCCGTATAGGCGTCTACAGGCCAACATAGCTCTTGTGGCACGCTCAGTGGCGGCCTTTACGTGTGAGTTCCAATTTAGTTTCCTATCCAAGATGACTCCCAGATATTTGACCTATTTCGAGTAACTCAAGGGTATACCACTTACGGTGATAGGTTCAAAGTTAACCAATCTTTTTCGCGTAAAAGGCACCAGGATGGTTTTAAGACGGTTGATGGAAAGTCCTTCCTTAATACACCATTCTGAGACAAGTAGCAACGCTTTTTGCATGCTATCAGTAATGGTTGCGCTACGCTTACCATTAATAATAATCGCCAGGTCATCAGCATAACCAATGGCGTTAAAGCCTAGTCTATGTAGACTGACCAGTAGGCTGTCGATGACAAGTGACCATAAGAGGGGAGAGAGTACTCCTCCTTGGGGACAGCCTTTGGCTGCCGTCACAGACACCGATTTACCTCCAGAGGAGGAGGTAATAATTCGACTTTCCAACATGGCTCTGATCCATTGGTTCGTCGATACTTCGATACCTTTATTACTGATCGCCCTGGCAATCGAGTCGTATCCGGTATTATCGAAGGCACCCTCAACGTCCAAGAAGGCACAAAGTGCAATTTCCTTTGACTTGAAAGTCTCCTCTATCTTTTTGACAAGGCAGTGAAGAGCACCTTCAGTGGATTTGCCCTTTCTGTACGCAAATTGACTTGAGTGCAGGGGACTTGATGTTACTATCTGCTCCCTAATATGAACATCTATAAGTCTTTCCATGGTTTTGAGAAAGAAAGATGTTAGACTGATGGGTCTGTATGATTTAGGCAGTTCACTTGGCCTGTTGCCATTTTTGGGGATAAAAATCACGTTGACCTGTCTCCAGGAAAGTGGAATATATCCCCAGTTATAACTAGCTCTAAATAAAGCAATAGCCATCGGCAGTATGACATCTACTATGTTGTTACTGCAGTCCCAAATGACACGGCAAATTGAACGACCGACGCACGTGTCCTAAGAAGTAGTAGGCTGTAGGCTACATGAAAAAATGGATAATGGTTGGCGGCCACACTATTGACAAAGTACGTAAGTATGTGTAATCGTTTGGAATATCCGGCTGTGTAGATTTTCAACAGGACACATAAACGTTAATAAAAATGGCATAGGTATTTTGAAAGAAAAGTTAACTTGCCTTAACCATTTAAGAGTACAGCCTATTTACGCTTGCAACATCATAAAAGGATGCATGGCCATTTGACATTTGACATCTTGCACAACATGAACTCACAAACATCTACAAAATTAAAATAAAGACAAGCCCATAAACGTAAGATTAGCAACCCCGTCAACATCCGGCGTTTAAAGGCAGCAAGTAATTGCAAATTCATACATTCGATTACTAGCCTCCGAATTGAACGAGGTCTTAAGCTTAAAAAGAGCTGAATCTTTCGCAAACCCTGACAATTACGAGTACTAAGTTAGATTGGGCTTACGTGATTAAATGGATTTTCCAATATTTGTTTCTTTTAAAAAACTGCATGAAAATCGCAATTTTACTTAAAAGTGGACTTAGCAGCTTCACACATTTAGCCGACGAGAGAAAAATAAGACGCACAGAAGTCGCTCGATCGAAAAATATGAGTTCGCTCGCACTCAAGCAAAAATCTTGCTTGTCTAGAACACATGCAGGCGGCAAGAGCTTTTGGCAAATGATCTGAAGTAATTTGCTTGCTTGCAAACTCTCGCATGAACTAGTTACACCGCGCAAGTTTCGCTCGTAAAAGCGTTTGCACGCTCCCATGATACCTCATAATGTACGAGTAAAAAATAGATAAAAAAGAAGAAACTAAAAAACTCGTCCAAAGGCGAACGATATAATCTCCTTCTTGTACTCATTTTGCACAGTAAATTCCCCGACTTCAATATCTTCATGACAGTACTTTCCTACAGCCCTGAGTCATTAGTTATGTCATGACATCCTGACTAGAGTAAATTTAGATTTCTATAAACACGATAATCCACATACACAGACTACATGTCAATGATATGTCAAGTATTATAGAAAAATGACTTACGATAACGTCAAGATATGGAATAAATGGACAATTCCCAACTAAGGTAGGTCGGCGCATGTTATTTCCAAAATTTAAACGGAACAAAGAAAAATGTTGAAATACATACGCTGTCGGAAGCTGTCAACTTAGAGCATGTCATCGGTTGGGAGCTGTCAAAAAACCTCGTGGAAATTATTGATTCAAAAAGCATACCTGAGAACTAAAATAAAAGAATTAAATACAAATTATCGAATTTGTTTCTATTTTATTTGGTTTAGATTACAACATTTGGCGACGAGGATGAGATTGACGGATTTTGATCATGCTTTTTAGACCCAGAAGCCGCCGTTGAAGAAAAACTGCACCGTATACTAGACAAAAAGGTTATTTGGTATTGGACTAACGAGCACCAAACCGTTTTAAATGAGCTCATAGCTTTGCTCGATTTCGAAACCGTGTTCATACACTATGACATTCTTTTTTATTTGGTTAAAGTTGCAACAAAAACATATGTATGGTTGGTAACTAATCATGCTGATTTTGACATTCGAATTCGAACGAAAGTTTGTCGAATTAGAAGAATTTGTATTTTGAGATTCGATCGAATAGAAAATTTATTTGAGGAAAACCGGTATAATTCGAACGAAAATAGACATTCGAACGATTTGACTATTCATTCGAATCTCAAAATAAGCATGAATATGTAGTCAAAAGTTCAAATTTAGAAACAGATAATTCAGCCTTCCTTATTAAACCAAAATCACGCTCACTTTTAAGATTATAAAGAGAGGTCAAGGAATTTGATACTCTAATCCGAATATTACCATTCGGACGGTTCTGGTGGCTGATAACAATAACTTTCAATTATATTGCAACTCAGACAGCCGATCATATTCAACAACATTTTCCATATCATCCTATCTTTATCTCTTCGTATATCTGGGCAATCCTCTTCCGATTTGACAGAGTGTTATCTAGAACACAACTGCTGCCACCACGGTTGCCAAGTCAGGCTATTGATCGCCAATCCGGCTCCTAAAATTTGGCTGTTTCTGATTCCAAATGACGTTTTTCAGGCTCCTAACCTAATATGAGGCATTAACGGCCCATACAGGGTCTAAAACCTAGCTTCTACAACCATTTGCTTGCGCGAAGTGTAAATTCGAGAAGCTTCTCATGACAATGGTAAGAATAAAAATAAATATTAGGCATTAGCGGCCCATACAGGGCCCAAAACCTCGCTTCTCCAACCATTTGCTTGTACGAAGTGACCTATAATTTAAAGCCGAATCTGAACGTCAAATTTGAGAAGCTTCTCATGGCAATAGATGTGATCTTGGATGTTTGTCAGAATTTCGATAGACTTGGGGCACTGGAAAAAAACATTTTTTTGATCCCCGGCGGGATTCGAAGCTGAGACCTATAGGTTAGTAGTCTAATACCCGAACCTCTGCGCCACTGCACCCACAGGAGCACATTTAACATCTTGAAAATCTTCCAAAAGTTCGTCCGTTGGTTGATACGGCTGAAAAGGTGTTGCAAAAGGACGATCAAACAATAATCAATATAGGTATCGAAATCGTAAAAAAAGAGGCTAGCCTAAAAACTTCTGAAACTCACAAATGCAGTAAAGCCAGCATTTGATTGGTCTCAGTAAAACGGGTTCCAAAAGCGAGAAGCCTGCCCATGTTTATTGATGTCAAACTGGCGAACCCCACAAACTAGCAGGGAGGAATCAAAGTGGGGGGCTTCTGAGTTAACAGGAACACTATCCAAAAGATATACATATACCTACATATTTATAATTTGTTTGGACCTGGCGATGTTTTGGTTCGCTGTATTTGGAAAACCAAGGCAACCATGGCTCCCACTTGACAACAGCTGACAAGTGTGGCAAAATCACTCTTCAGAACTTCCAAAGCAGCAATTTATGTCACATCGAAAATGAATTTCGTAATCATATTGACATTTCTCATGTCGGTCACCTCGTCAGATAAATCATTGCAAGATACAACGATAACCCTTAGTAAGGTTTTCAGTTGTTTACAATAAAATCACAAAAAAATAAAAATCGGCCAGTTTTGCTTTGTATGTATTCTCTTATCTGGTAAACCGAAAAAAAATATGCTAACGAAAATCATTGGCAGATAGGGTTAAAACGGTGACTATTTTTAGCCACAGGATGTTTACACTTCATTTTCATTGTTGTCTCTCCGACACGATAGCAGACTCCAGGCGGTATATTGCTACGTTTCCTTCGGTTTCGAGAGCTTATCTTGTTAAATGAATTACAATGACGTCAAAGGTGACACATTTAAATAATAATGCAGGCGTTTTTGAAATTCTAATCAAGCAACTCCCCATGCTGACGTAGGTAGGTACTCAAAAAGATACGTTGACAATGCGTTGACTTTCAAACACGACCGCTAAGATGACATAAATTAAAAGAAAAATTTTAAACACTTGAGGATATAATAACATGACGAACGATAATTGTCAAATCGTAAGAGCTGCTGAGAATAAAAAATATTAACAAGAATAATTGGTGCATTTAAACGTTAAAGTATCTCATTATAGGTGCAAATTTGCAATTATAATAATGTCATTTAAAAATCAATCAACTGCTTGTAGATTAAACAGTAATCGAAGTAGTGGTACTGGTTAGGTATTCAATAAAATGAAAGTATAAAATAAAGAGCGATTTAATCCG
Organism: Portevinia maculata; assembly: GCA_949715645.1. Classification (NCBI taxonomy): domain Eukaryota; kingdom Metazoa; phylum Arthropoda; class Insecta; order Diptera; family Syrphidae; genus Portevinia; species Portevinia maculata. The sequence goes on along the minus strand of OX454528.1, from coordinate 2,805,202 downwards.
GTTTAAATTAAATGAAATATCTCATGCAAAAGCTGTCAGCTTCATTCATGTTATATTTGAGAGGCTTGCACCTTGGGCCAGTAGGGATTCAAGCCATTTCCTTTCGAAGGAGCCCAGTATCGTATATTTTCCATGCTTATCTTTTTCTTAAAATTAGATAAGGGATGACGTATTTTTTTAAAAGTTTCCAAAATCACAAATAAAATGTTCTTTCTTTTAAAAAAATCCATTCCTGATAAACATAACATTCAAATATCAAATGCCTACCAACTAAATAACCAACCAAATACCAAAAGACCGTGTCAACCCTTCAATAACGAACAAAGACTAAGCATACCTATCAATGTTGAAACACTCCCTTCACATCCAAGCATCAGTGAAACACCGCTGACCTAGATACACCACGATAAGGACTTCCTACGTCCACTTAGGGTGAAAACACACCGGATAAAGCAAAACGGTTTTTTTTGTTTCGTGAAACAAGAGAACATTGTTTCTTATGAGAGCGCACACACCAAAAACGTTTTCTTTGGTATGTGCGCTCTCATAAGAAACAATGTTCTCTTGTTTCACGAAACAAAAAAAAACGTTTTGCTTTATCCGGTGTGTTTTCACACTTAATGAGCCGCTAACTACATGACCTAGGAGCTCAAAATTGTTTTGGTCATAAATCCACGCTAAAAATTCAGCTAAACATAAACGAACACTTTTGAATCAATGTCATACCCTTCAACATGAGCAACAACAATAGTTACCTGTCCTTAAAACACGTGCCAATCACCTGACTATCACTCTAACTGTGATAATGCTCTTAAAATATTTTCAAAAGTAAATCACAGCCCCGTATCAATGATGTGTGTCATACTCATCATGTCATACATATGTACTCCTAATTGAATTTGATCATAAATACACAAGCTAGACCACATCCTACTATTGAAAGTGTACTTACTGCCTTTAGCCACGCCATCTATACAATTCGTGATGTGAGCACACAATAAAAGTGAACAATTGCCTATGGGGAGCGTGATGGTTCTGTACAGCACCGATTGCATAGTTTAGTTAATTTCATTGCAAATGTATTCTTTTAAATAAATGTAAAAGGCCTCCACAAAATGTTAACATAATTCTCAAGAAAATAAAAAAAGGACAAATAAACAATACATGTACACAAGGGTCTGAGGGGTCACGCCGGCCAAGTCAAATTAAACATGCATAGATTATATACTAGGTCATAATGTGCATGGAAAAAAACTTGTTTACACAAATTTACGTTCTGTTATGAGATATGAGTCTCATAGTCATTGTTATTGATAAGCACCGAATAGAGATAGATAATCGCCAAAGATAAATGGAACAATAAAGGATTATATCAGTGATTCGGGAAAGTACGTGCAGTTTATTGATTTCTGATGAAACCCAAAGTTTTTCGAAAGCGCCGGGAAAAGACCTAAATCGGGGGTTTATTTTATGAAGGTTTTATTTTATGATAATGGATCGGAGCTAGGTATTCACACATTCATAGGGTAGGGTGGTGTAGGAGTACGCACTTACGTAAGAGATCAAGAAGAAGCAAAAACAAAGAGCATTAAGTGATGGTTTCTCTTTTTTTAGTTTTTTGTTCATTATTTTAACAAAACAAAATATCACAATACTAAACGTGCATACTCTTATTCAACGGGCTTCCCCGTGTGCGAAGAGGGCGAATGGAGGAGAAGATACGACTGCAAACTCTATGAGTCTATAGTCCAAAAAGCTAAATCACGTCGACAACATTGGCTCAGCCACATTGAGCGAAAGGACAATGATGCTCCAGGCAAGAGGATCTTCGACTCCCGGCCCCCAGGTTTGAGAAGCCAAGGAAGACCGAACCTCCGTTTAAAAGACCAAGCCATTGCTGATGCCAGAGCGCTTTGTGTGGACAACTGGAAGCAGCGTGCCCGGGATCGCAGAAGAAGGAAGGCTGCAGTGTCTCAGGCAGAGACTATTCACGGGTCTCGAGCCCGTTAAGTAAAAAAAATTATCCAACGGGCTGTCTAAGAGTACGCGACCTGAAATCGAAGCCCAGAATTAGCCCAGTCGCATGTAAAAGTAACTACTCGTACATTAAAAAAGCACTTCATTTTTCATATCGGCAAACCTTGCTAACCTCACACTCTATCCAGTCAAAGGCTCCGAGTAAATTTTCTTGCATCCCGGATATTGGCATTACATAGGCTCCTAGTTGGTGTCTTGGCCGGCTTCCTACATATTTACTCCCTATACTTCCTAATAGATATTTAGATACGCATCATATGCTAAATTTCATCAAAATCGTTAGAGACGTTTCTGAGAAATTAATTACCTCTAGACTACATGATTTGCTTATATTTAAAATGTCTAAAAGAATCTACGGTAAACTCGAAAAAAGCCAAGCGGAGCCTTATAGCCGAACCTTTTTCATTACTGCACAGAGCACAAAAGTTCTCCGCCGTCTTCTGCGCACGACAGCAGCCCTTAGAAGCATTACAATACGTTCGATATTATTGCCACCGACACGAACGTCAAAGAACACCCTTGTCGATTGCGTTTCTCTGTCTTTGAAATGACAACTCGGGTGGATGCTTCAGTGTAGAAGTGAATGTTGATGAATGGACGCAGGTCCAAAAGTCAAGTATGTACTTACCCCTTTAACTGCTGGCTGCTCAGGTTCCCCTTCTTCATTTGTTAGTCGCAAGTAATCGTAATCGGCTCAAACTGGATTTAAGCTTCCTTCCTTGATGCGCTAATATTTGGCAAGATTCACTCGCATCGTTCGGCCAAATAGCTTAAAATTTATCTGGAAGATGTTGGTTTTAAGAAATCTGACGGGGAATACATTTACTCTATGACATTACCATATTGTAAATAACTGCGGCAGCATCATCTACTGTTTCATATATGATAAAAGCAAAGCTTCAATGTCTGCAATTCGCAGTTCAGCGGGTTTGTATGTCGGCAATGCCACCAAACGGAATGAAGGCGTCATTTAGAATTTTTTCCGGAACATCATCGGCATGAAAATTGACGTAGGTATATTGTACTTTGTCGTTGTACAATGATTTTTTTATTTGCTGATTGAGAAAAAGAAACCATTAAACGCATACAAAAAGCGGTGACGTTTGCGAAAAGTCTTCTTGTTTTTGCAAACTTCATGAATTTTAGGAGGATGTCTTCAATGATTCCCTATCGGATCACAAAGAAAAATATAATGTCAATAAGTTATTCTTCTGTAAATATTTTTCTAAAAAATCGAATTTTCAATTCAATGAATATACATACATAATTTTATTTAGAATGGATTTTTTCAGCTAGTGAAAATATGTTTACCTGTTTTCTTGCAGACGAACAGTTTTCTCAGAGATGAGACATAGACAGATCGGGTTTTCAACCTCCTTAAACCCCTTATATTGTAAATTTCATCCAAATCGTTGGAGCCGTTTCCAATAAACCTATTTATAATATTTATACAAGAATTGCTCGCTTAAAGTAACAAAATAAGATAAGATGCAACGCCGATTACCTACATTGTTAACAAACACCAAAATATCACAAACGCCTTTGAGCGTCTATGGCAAAGAGGAAATGTCTTTGAGATGATCAATGGGTAGGTCCGAACGATTAATGTGTTTTCTGCCACTCTTCATTAAAAATTATTTCAAACTATTTATTGCCGGTAAGGGCAACTCACCGCGTGTGAAATTTCTGTTCGCACACTTATCACAAGACCCAGGTAGGAAAACTGTTCACCGTAACTCCATCTATCTTAATGTTTTTTCTCTCTCTCGCTCTATCTCTAAATTTGAAAAGGTACATTCCACACTCGCAGATAAAAAGACAAAACCTGTTGAAGTTACTACATTCGTATTCGCTAAAAGCGGACAGACCAATTTGCTATTAATGAGATATCAAAACAAACAAACAAAAGCATCCACGATCTGCTTACCCATCTCATGATATGATAATTTATTAATTCAATCTTCTTCTCTTTTCTAGCCAAACACATACAAGCGCAGAGCGATGGAATTATAATCAAAACACCAAGCAAAACGCAAACATTTCAGAAGTCATTCAGTCAAATGGAGAAATCGCCAACACAAGCGCAAAAATCACCCAAACGAGACGTGCAGCCCCTGGCACAGGACAGCGTAATAAGGGCGGCTATAAGCGACGAATTCAGTAGCACGCAATCGGGAGAACCCTTGATAAAAGTTCAGTTCGATTGTGACGATGCCGATGAAAGGGACGAGAAGGATTTTGGCAGTGTAGGTCCGGCAATAAGCACTATCGGTGCGAAGCGGGCGACAAATTTTCGTTCGAGATTCCGCAAAAGTCATACGTGTGGTAGTCTATTTGCCAAGTGTAGTTGTAGTCCGCCGTCGCCAGTTAGTATGGGTCTACACCTACCAATTATTCCACTGATGGAGGACGGTGTCAGCATAGACATGAACAATGCAAAGCTTTATCACAACTACAGCCAGTCGACGTCATCTACGGTTTCTACTCCTAACACGAATACATCGACAACTGGCCTGTCACACGACAGCAGTATTGATGGGGGGCTACCGCTTTCTATGGAGAATGTCACGAGCTCGAGCAGCCCCATCGACATCAGTTGTAGTCAACAGCAGCTAAACAGCGAACGTGTACCGAGAATCTTATCTCCGACTGGCGGCAATAGAGATCAGCGCAAAATAAAGCGATTATTTCAGTCATATTCCCATCCTGACACGAATTTCATATTCACGGATGAGAATAAAAATCCTACCAAGGACACTTTAAACGTTCGACACAGTACAGTGCAATCAATAACAACGCGCAGTGGAAAAGTGGAAATAAAACATCCAAAGCGGTCGTCCTCTCCTAACATTGGGCAATTCACTGTGTTAGATGTGGCGGTACATCCGGATATTTTGGTAAAAGTATCGCCAAAACACTCGCCAAAGGACGTCCGAAAAGACAGAGGAGAGCGGCCTCTTACACCATTATCCGCTCGAAGCCTGCAGCAACGCAGGAGGCTACTCAAACGTAGTGAAGAATTCGAATCGGGTTCTACTTCAGATTCTGAAAACTCCACTGACCTTCGCCCCCCCTCGAAGCCAATCGAAATAAAATGTCCTCTTCCGTTGAGCCCAACACATACGCCGAAGAACGACGTAAGCTTTAACGCAGCGCAGAAATACTTCCAAGAATCTGGTATCCTAGGACCAATTGCATCCGCGTCCTCAAATCTCATCCGAAAGACATCGAAAATCCTGCAAGACGCAAATGTTATCGATCAGGTAGGTGATTTGTGTTCAGCGCTCGATCCAATGACACTGTGTTCTCAATTGGTTTAGATACGAAAAACTTCTATGATCATTCGGAACTCATCGAAAATTTCGATAACATCATTGTCTGCATCACAGAAGGGTAATGACGATACAGACTCCCCGCCACAAGAATCATCACCACAGTCACCGTCTAAACCTCAACCCTTATTAGAAAAGGCTATACGACCAAACATGGACGATCGAGACTCCAAAATCAAGTATCTCCAAGGTGAACTCGTATCCCTGAAGGACGTACTCAAATGTCGAGATTCTGAAATTACAAAGCTGAGACGCGAGATACACAAGTTGAAGGTGAGTGCGCGAATAGCTTACAGATCTTTTATTACCTTTGGCGTTGGCTGATTATTTACTCCTTCAATTAGATCCGCACGACATAGAATAGTTTTGATCAGTAAAATCAATACGATGATCAGTAGTCATACGTTGCTGATTTTGTTTTGTCAACTTTGTATATTATTTTGTGTGCTGTTCAAATTAAATTACACAGATACTCGTCCAGAAATATGAATTTCAGGAGCGGTTAAGTCCACCTACAGATCAGTGATCACTAAAAGTTTGGTAGAACTGTTTGCAATTTTACTTGAGCAATATTATTTCGTTAATAAAGTATATTATGACCGGTAAAAGTTGGCAAAAGGCTCCCCATAAATAAATTCACCGAAAACTTTGGATATTGCACCGCATAACACATTTTTCTGTTTTTTTTTTTTTAGAGCGTCCTCCAGCAGACAACTAACCATATACCAATTAAAAATGATGAGCTTCTTCAAAGCCTTCAAACAGCTTGCTGTAAGGTGGGCCAACAACAATGCCCTGAAGTGACCAGTTCCAGTGGCACGTGCTCGCCAAAATCGGTCGACAGTACCGCAGGGCCAATCACAAACGGCAGTTCGTCGTCAGTCTCTGCCAGCCAGACCACCCATGCAACCTGTACACTGACTGCCGAGGGTGAAGATAGAATTAAGCCCATGGTTGCGCATAAGGCAACCACTGCACCAGTGCTCAAGAAGCAGGGTGTGTCTGGCGAGAGCTGTGATTCGTCTAATGTCCAGCAATCGATAAATGTTCCTATTCCAAAATTCGATAAGGATTTCAGGCAAGTGATTTGTGCTTTTTTTTTAGCAATTGACGTACTTATATGTGCATTTTAGATCCAAACAGCTCATCAAAGATGCAATAATGGACAATGACTTCCTGAAGAACATAGACTCGTCACAAGTTCGAGAGTTAGTCGAATCTATGTACAATCTTGAGGTTGCTCAGGGTGAATATGTGATAAGAGAGGGTGAGGCAGGCGCCCATTTATATGTCTCCGCCGAAGGAGAATTCGAGGTTGTGAAAGCTGAAAAGGTCCTGGGCATAATGGGTGCTGGTAAGGCATTCGGAGAGCTGGCGATTCTTTACAATTGCACGAGAACGGCCTCCATTCGAGTCCTCTCGAAGGCAAGAGTTTGGGTGCTGGATCGGCGTGTGTTTCAACAAATTATGATGCGCACTGGTATGCAGAGGATAGAAGATAGTGTAAATTTCCTGAAATCCGTGCCATTACTCAAGAATCTCAGTAGTGATGTTTTGGCCAAGATCGCTGATGTTTTGGAAGTGGTAAGTCAGCTTTTGATTACCCACGTAATTATTGCAAACGGTATTTTTTAGGAGTTCTATCCCGCTGGGACATACATAATCCGCCAAGGGGCCAGTGGCGACACATTCTTCCTAATAAGTCAGGGCTGCGTTCAGGTGACGCAGAAAATCGGTCCTTCAAACGAAGAAAAAGAAATCCGGACGTTGCAACGAGGTGACTACTTCGGCGAACAGGCATTGATCAATGAGGATAAGCGAACAGCGAACATCATCGCCCTAGCGCCAGGAGTGGAATGTCTTACATTAGACCGAGACTCTTTCACCCACCTTATTGGGGATCTGTGTGAGCTTAAGGAGAAAAACTATGGCGATGAAAATCGCGTTCTAGCGATGAAGTATGAGCAGAGCAAAGAGATATTTGGAGCCAACGTTAAGCAAGGTTAGCTGAAACAAAAATACAGCTTTGAAAAGTAAATTTTTCAATTCTTTGTCTGCATTTCAGAATTCCCTGACATGAAACTTACTGATATGGAGGTTGTGACAACGCTTGGACTTGGTGGATTTGGCAGAGTTGAACTTGTCAAAGCCTATCGTGAAAACTGTGTCGAGACGTTTGCCCTGAAATGTCTTAAAAAGAAGCACATACTCGATACGCGCCAAGAAGAGCATGTCTTCAGCGAGCGGACTATTATGCTTACCTGCAATACGCCGTTTATTTGCCGCCTCTATCGCACATTTCGAGATTCGAAATACGTCTACATGCTGCTGGAAGCCTGTATGGGTGGAGAAGTGTGGACCATGCTTAGGGACCGCGGTAGCTTCGATGATAATGCCACACAATTCATTATCGGTTGTGTGCTTCAGGCCTTTGAGTACCTACACGCGCGGGGTATAATCTACCGAGACCTTAAGCCAGAGAATTTGATGCTGGATGAAAAAGGTTATGTTAAGCTGGTGAGCAATGCTAAATGGCATCCATATAGAATGCCACGATTCATGGAAATTTTTGCTGTCTTTTAGGTTGACTTCGGTTTTGCGAAGTACATTGGAAACAGCAGTAAGACTTGGACATTCTGTGGCACTCCGGAATATGTGGCGCCCGAAATCATTTTAAATAAGGGCCACGATAGGGCTGTAGACTATTGGGCTTTAGGAATACTCATTCACGAACTTCTAAATGGAGCGTAAGATAAAAAATCATAGGCAAGCTATTCTGATTTTTATTTGCGTTTTTAGTCCTCCATTTACAGCCAACGACCCAATGAAAACCTACAATATCATCCTTAAGGGTATCGATATGATTGACTTCCCCAAACATATGTCCCGCTCTGCCATTCAATTGATAAAGAAGCTTTGCAGGGATGTACCAGCCGAACGTCTTGGCTACCAAAAAGGTGGTATACAGGATATTAAGAAGCACAAGTGAGTCTAAGCCTTCCCCAACACGATGTATCAGCGTTTCTTATTTGTTTTTTTTTTTAATTTCAGATGGTTCCTCGGCTTTGATTGGGACGGCTTAGCCAGTCAACTGCTCATTCCGCCATTTGTTCGACCGGTTTGCCACCCAACAGATACAATCTACTTCGATAAGTTTCCCGCAGACTCAGAGGTGCCACCCGATGAGATGTCTGGATGGGATGCAGATTTCTAGCTCAGAAGACATTTGCAAAATATACCAAATTGCCTTAGCTTTTACACAGTGTCCTTTAGAAGGACTTTAAATTGCTCAATATAGTTTTATTTACAGAAAAAGAACCTTTGGTATTGTTAACTTAAACAAAAGATAAACACACCCGTTTTCATTTCTTTATAATGAATGTCCTTATCCGCATTGGCTCAAATGTTATATTGAATACCGTGTCGTCGTCCTTTTTCACCGCATTCAACGGAGTATGTTTGGATTTGATGTAGCTATCCTTCTTGACAACACTGTCAAACTGGAAGAATTTCAATCTTTTCATGTCACCCAGAGGCATCGAACCATCGAGAGTTCTTTCGGAAATCTTAGAGCCACCGAGTTCATCGAAGATTACACGAATGCTGAACGATATGCTGCCGGCTTCGGTGGCATCTAAAAAGTGCTCAAGACGAAGGAGTATTTCGGTGTCGGACCATGGTTCAAAAGTGAGGAGGTGAATGTTGGTTGGTAGTGAATTGAAGGTAGGTAGTGCTGGTGGCTTGGCACTGCTGTCGGTTCCTATTGTACTGAAAAACTTCCAGAATGGCAGAAGAGTTTCAAGCTGCAATACACGCTCCTTTGCAGAAAATTTATTTTTCGTTGGGCTGACGATGAGGTAGTACTTGCCTCGGGCAATCAGTCCCTTGCCATAGGCGATCTCGTTTAGAGCTTCTCCAACTCCAAAGCCATCATCCTTTAACAGTCGACGGTGCAGCATTAACTCCACTGAACCATCGTCCACACTGGAACCACCTTGTGCACGATCATTGAGCACAGCGACGCGGCTCTTGTCATCCTCAATGGCAATCTTGGCGGTGATGGGGTAGTAATTGCCGGAGATTTTCTCCTTCAAATTCGGAGTAAAGTACTCACGTTGGTTTCGAACTCTCTTTAGCATCTCCCTCCCATTGGAATCGGTATAAAAGACACCCTTGGAATCGATAGGACTGGAGAATCGAGTAATAACCTCCTTGCCATATCCGTCATCAATGGGAATCGGACCAACCAGCCATTCGAATTCTACGTGATTTTGTCCATCGTAGATCCTTATGACTTGACTAATCCAGTCGTTGAACTTCTGATGGACTTCCTTGACGAGGCTTCCCCGAATAACTGTCAATTGGACTTGAGAAGTAACATCGATCCTATTGCCATTTGGTCGAAAGATATAGGCTCCGGAGGATCGAGTATCGCGGGCTCCGAGGTAGTAAAAGAAATCTTGACGGATCTCTTGGTTGACTCCATTCATTTGCACCTCAGTAAGATGTCCAGTGGAACTAAAGATCAAACGAACGTTCTGAAAACATAAAGGGAAATAATAAATATATTAAAAATGAATTTCAACGAACATACAGGATTCTCCACAATTGTGATTGATGCTCGAGGTTCTACAACGAAAAGTTTTCCAATGTCACTCTCCATGATGAATGGAGGTGATGCTCTTGCTTTTCTTTGAGCCCTCTTAACTGAAACTGTAGCTGCACCTTTAGGACTTGCAATTCGATACACATGGAATGATTCCAGTTTTGTTATAGTTGCCTCGAAAACCAGCTCCTTAGTGGTGGCACTCTGGCGAAAGGGAAGCTTTAAGACCGGCTCTGCTACGTCTACCACCTGCGATGGTACTATTTTGCCTGTCTTGTCCTTGACAATGTAACCAGCGTTGATGACTGGAATTCTAACAAATTGTGTGGAATCATGACCCAACGGATTGAACAATGTCACTACAAAATTTTCACGTCGTGAACTAAGTGCACATACACTGATATTCAACAGATGGCAGCTCTCGAACTCGCCACTAGATAGGTTAGTCAGCTTCTGAAGGGATTGCTTGGTATTATCCGCACACTGATTAATTCCTGCCGAGAGAAGATATTCGTAATCAAAGGCAACATTTTGCTTCTCAGTACCAGTGATAGCGTCATGATGCTGCATAATACCCATGACCTCGCGAAGTTGATCCAAGTTTGACTTAACAACGGTGCCAATCAAGTTACCTAGACTAGTCAGTTGTTTGCAAACTTGCAAAAAGTGGTTACCTTCGCGTTCAAACCGCTTCTGAGTAGGGCGCGAACTATAGTATCCAGTCCAATAGGTGTTGGAATCGGTGGAGTATGGAAAGAAGTCTTGGGTTTTGTTTGGCCAGGTTACCATGTTATCATGTAGAGATTTCAGGTAGCACGCCGGAGTGGAATAAAATATATTCACCTTCGAGCCGAGGGACTGACGTTCGTTTGCATACTTTATCAATTTATCCATGTTTTTGAAATTCATGCCAGCGCTTTGGTAGTTAAAATCATCTCCCATGGGCACCATCAAATTATTCGTCCTGTAATTTATACTCATCGTTTGTATATAATTAAGGAATTTATCAACTCTGCTGTTGACATTATTGTCCTCGCTCTTGCCATCTATAATTGGTTCATCTTGGCAGAGGGCGTCAAAGCAAAAGCCAGGTGGAGCTGAATAGTGATTATATAGGAGTCCTGTAAATAGTTCTGCATTATCACCCGCACTACCACTAGTCTCCCAGACCATTTCGGCAGTGACATCCTTCAATCGCAAGCTCTTCTCAACCCAATCCATGCGAGCAAAGAACTCTCCGTCAAATCCCATCTGTGCGAAAATGGAAGCCATCTCCCGAGAGTGACCGAATGGATCGATTTGCCAACCTACACGAGGGCGACCGCAAGGGCCAAAAGTTTGATCGAGCCTCCTAAAGTTATATAAGTGTGAGTGTGGCTAATTTTTGGGAGCACATCAATATCCTTAAGGCCGATCGTGAACTGGTCAATAATACTCTGATAGTGAGTTGCTGCCTCATCATTCATGCTCCATGCACCTCCGGCAAATACAAGACGTCCATCGTCCACCAACATCTTTACCTGCATTTGCATATCGGACGTCTGCTGGCTCCACCATTTGAAGAAAAATGCCGATTCCACATAGATGAACCTATTCGGGATCAAATGAGTAATGAAATCTTAAAATAGTTTCGAAGACAAATTGTTGGTCCTTTTGAAATGATTATTCTATTTACCTTCTTGCGGTATTCCTTAGAAGCTCTGCCACAACTGAATCCAAAATATATTGCACCCCAGCACGCTGGACGCGAATCTTACTGCCATAGTAATATTGGTCAACAGTTTTTAACCAGCCAACATCATCGTGTGAGTGTGGAACTAAGTGGACGTTAATCTTATTCGCTGATAATTTGGGGCATGCCTGTTGGGGGATGGAAGAGCATATTTATATACAAAAATAGTTGTAATTTGATATATTGAAATCAAGATAAGATTGATTCCTTTATTTGATTGGATCTTGCTAACGAAATCACAGATAGAAATGAGGGTTCAAGATTCAAGAGACATTGAATCGTGGGTAATAAGGTTCATTTGAAAGATTCTTGCAACATTGCCAATGGTCGATTCAATAATATATAGATATGAGTACATTTTTTTCAAGTTAACTGACAGGTAATCGCCAAAAATATAGAGGAAGAACAGAAGAATAAAAGAGAATATTTTTTGAAAATATTTGGGAGTGTTTTTATCCTCCAGAAGAGTGTACTCCGAATGGTCCAATGAAAAACGATATTTGTGTCACGGTTTTCGATACGAACGATAACAGTTAGTGCACTTGTTAAACATAGGGTAAATAATAAACAATTGCCAATATACAATCAATTTAACAAACAAAGAAATTAGGTCATAGGAAAAAATACGAATTTAAGTAATTAAGAAAATAATCCGAAATACTTAACATCGAGTCAGACCCAAAACGAAGTTTAAAGTAGCAGAACCATAAATATGCAATTGCTTAGAATGCACAACCACTTCAAATTCATTTCTCAAACAATGTGAATGTTTTTTTTTCGAAACCTTTACTTACGTTATAGCCACAAATTGCTTCAGTATCACTAATAGCAAATATTATCACACACAAAAGCACCGCAGGGGGTGTGAGTACCCTTTTCTTCATTATCAAAGTTCTATTGTGTTATTTTTGTATAGGCTGTACACGACTTGCTTTTAGTACAGCTTTTCCCTTTAGTAAAACTTGTGTATTCACGGCTGGTTCTGATTAAGAACTGGACTCCGTTCGCCTGAAGCGCTCTGATTAAATTAAAATAAAATTGAATACATATTATTTTAGATGTGGTTTTCAAAGGCATATTGTTATCTTTTTAGAATTTGTAAAAGATTGAAGCTAGATTTCGGGTACTTCACTGAACATAAGGTTGCAAACTTATCGCAGATGATTAAATTAAAGTATCACGAGTCAAAGGGTGGCGACGGTGTAGAGGTTAGTGTGTTGGCTTGTGACCCGTGCGGTGCAGGTTCAATCCCCATGGGGAACAAGAACATACGCCACCCAATCACATGCCTCTACACCAAAAGGAGGATTTCTGCCTGGTAGTACAATGGACCGTTACCGAGTCTGAGTGCTCTGGGTTTTGGATTTGCTTTTTTTTAAAAAAAAAAAAAAAAAAAAAATTTGTCATGAGAAGCTTCTCAAATTTGCCGTTCGGATTCGGCTTCAATTGTAGGCCCCTTTCACTTCGCACAAGTAACTGGTTGGAGAAGTTAGGTTTAAGGCCCTGCCTACAATTTTTTTATTTGTATTTTTTAAGAAATTTTTCCCGCCGTTGCGGGAATCATAAAAGGAAAAAATAAGCTACGAATCATCTGGATCCCAGGGCATTCTGGGATCAAACGAAACGACCTCGCAGATAGGGCGGCCCGTAGTGCGGCAACAAAAACTTACATCACACCCTACCCACCCACCAAAAAGGACGCTACCAGGCACATAAACTTCTACTGGGAACAAAAAAGGAAACAGGCATGGTCGCAATACACCCACCTCTACAGAGGCTTCAATCCAAACGGCGATCCAACATCCTACCCGTCAGCAACAACAACAAGAATGAATAAGTGTTTCATACGACTTCGGCTTGGTCACACACAAATGACTCACAGCTACATCTTACAAAAAGATAATCCTCCAACTTGCCATCTCTGCCAATCCGGTCGTATTTTAACTGCCAAACACTTTATATATGAACGCCAAAAGGTACACAATCTATTAAAAAATCTATTAAAAAACTCATCTAAACACGAACTGTCTGAGGTTCTATCTGTACCCTCTGTACAAAATATTCACATAGTTTTTGAACTCTTAAAGGAAGTCAATTTAGACAACTGCATTTAACCAGCAGCCTAAATCAACCCAGCCAAAAGCCCTGGTAGCTAGCGCTGTAAAATATTATTATTCTGTATTTATTTACCGTTTAATAAAATAATAATAATAATAAAATAATAATAATAAAAAAACGAGTGGTTTTTATTAAACAGAATGTGTGCATCGACAGTATCACAAATGAAAGTTGGCGATGCAATCAATTTGGAGGTAGCTTTTCCGAAATATTCCAAACTTGCACTGGATTTTGGCCAAGAGATGTTCTCTTATGTCGTTAACAGATCGATCCAGCCACTGGGGAATTACGACGATGTCGACATCATCAGCCGTTGTCCTCTTGCCGTAGTAGAGGCCTCTAAGTACGTGCTATGAACAAACAAACGTCAGTCCACCTCCTACGCTTATGGCAAAACGTTCTTAAGTACAGACTTACACCCTAGTGGAGATCCCTCATTTACGTTGAAGGTCAACATACATGAACTACCGAAAGCTCTGCTTTATGGTACTCTGACGATAAGCAGAAAAGAAGAAATGATACTGATAGTTTGTCATATGTGCGAATAGGGCGAATGGAAAAGCGGTACAACAAAGCGACTAGCTTTAAGAATCGTTCATGATATAAACAAGCTCAAAGCTTCTGTGGAATTTTGGTAAATTGTAATAGATTAACTCCAATAAAAGTTAATTCCAACCAGTAACTGTTTGCAATGACGGTAGCTCTGTCATAATTCTGATTTTATATTCGTTTGATTTCGAAGACGTCGCGTCGTCAGCATACAATAAAGTTACTCTTAATTGCGGTTCTAAAATGTATAGCACCCTTGAAAATCAAAGTCACTTCGATAACGGCGTCCTACCTCGATGAGAGATTTATTGTCGATGATGAAATGACATGTTTGTTCCCATTTAATATCTTGTTTATAAAATCAAATCGATATCATGTTGTAAATCGGCTGATACCCTAATTTTGGTAAGCGAGTAAGCCTGTTATTCTTGTTATTAAGTAAATTCGATTTTCTTGTCAAACATTTTTATGTCAGAATTGGGCAAGAGCTTTTTTCTTGCTTAAAAATAAAGTGGTTTGTTTTCAGCAGACGTTTGTTTTCCAAAGGAAGACACTTTTTATAGGTTCGCATACGGGCCCAGGCTAATGCAAGCATATTCGTGGTTACCGAGCATCGAGTTAATTACTCCCGACCCGTGAAGATTCTCCGCCTGAGACACTGCTCCGAGATCCCGGCACGCTGTTTCTAGTTATCTGGACCAAGCGCTCTGGCATCCGCGATGGCTTGGTCATTAAAACGGAGGTTCGGTCTTCCTTGTCGTCTCGAACATGGAGCATCGAGTTAGGTGTACGAAAATCGCTCTTTTTTATTAGAATGACAGCCTATTATAAAGGTAGGTACTGAAACCCATTAGAACACATTTTCATCCTAGATATTTTCAGGTGCTTATTTTTTTAATATCGGAATTAGTCCTTTGCTGGATTTGTTGGCGGAAAGTCCAAGCCTAGAACGATCTTCACCATGTGTTTGTGCTTTTCAAGCTGCCTTTAAAGTAACGAGTACAGAAGGGCTTAAGGAAAGAAGAGGACGTCACTGAGTTATGCTGTGTAGATCGGAATTTAATGAGCTTTACAAACATTGCCGTTCCAGTTCCACACCCGAAGATGAGGGACGTGACCCAAGAAACGAATATGAGAAGCTGAGGGTACCATCATCCGCAAATAAATGGATTGAATTAGAAGTAACAGACAGGAGATCATTTATAAAAATGAGAAAGTGGGTAGAGGACAAAACAGAGCCTTGGGGACACCAGCATTTATTTGCTGAGCCGCAGACTTGTAAACGTCCAACACAACTTGAATTGGGCCGTTCGAAAGGTAGTTTCTGATCCATTGAAGAAGAACATCATCGATTCTAAAAGCAAGCATTTTCGCCAAGAGAGCTTGACTCCAAATATTTGTCATCATCCGTGGTGAACTTGATCATCTCTTTACAAGTCATCAAAGATCTCAATCTGCACATTTTCTTTTAAAATGTGCTTTAGCGATTTGCATTTTTTTTAACTGTGGCTTTAACATAGCCCTGCAAAGAATCCAACAACTCACAAAACTTATCACCAATCCGTTCTTAATTTCTCTTCTTGTTTTCCTTTAGTCTACAAAACACACAAGTACTGCTTAGCATACCAAAATGCGAAAGATACCTTTTACTCGCATTTGAATTCAAAACGACCAAGAAAACGAACAAAATCTCTCTTTTACATTAGCCGGCCAACACGCATCCGATTGCGACTGCAATTTAGAGATAAATCTGTCAAAGCCGCATCGCTTCTTCTTCGCTTTGCACATGGACATGAATTTTAAGAATCACCAAGAGAACTACATATATTCGTATGTGCGGGTGAATGTGTGGCCTACTATTGCCATGTAAACAAAATCCACTGATAGCCGTGTCGTCCCACACGAGAAAGGCAGCAATTCACTGATAATCAATATATACACGAGTATCTACATACCTCTCACAGCTCAGCTCTCATTTAAGTCGGAGCAGGGAGTTCAATTTCTTATTTTAGTTTGTGTTCACTTCCCGGGTTGGTCAGACGTTCCGAATAAAGTTCTCATTTTTCAGTGCTAATATTGAGTGCTTGTTCCAAAAATGATTCGGAAAACACAGAATTTAGTGTGGCTTGTAGCCTGTGTATTATACGTAACAGCCCGGCCTCCAGACGAGCTTAGAAGTACATCAGGATATCTGGGAAACAAGTGTGGATATGAGGTAAGTTTGGATAGAGTATAAATTTACACATTTTTAAACCGACTTTTTGAAGAAGACGGTGATGCGAAATAAAATCAAGATGAAATTTTAATTAGGTCCAAACTTGCTTTTGCGCCGCTCGTCTGATAAGTTATATTATCAGCTCACTTTCGACGTGGAATTTTTCAACTGCAAAATTAATTAAAATAAATTAGAAAATCATTGTAAATATTTCCAGGAGTGTTTTTTTTAACAAAATCTGTCTAAACTTGGTTTTGTATCGTTCGATTGTTCAGCGTTTTGCGGATGTTGACCTTTGTGTTTTGCTTTATTTATTTATTTAATTTTTTAAGTGTAAAATAAATTAAAAACCTGTCCGGAAGATCATTTTAAATTGTTTCAGTAGCGCTTTTTTAAACAAAATTTGATTCTATTAAATAATTTGCAGTTAACTGCCACTTGACATGTTTCATGAGGGAATCTGAAATCTTCCTCTGTTGTATCTCTTCACACAGGGCAGATTGAGATGGGAGTGCATTTTCCCCACTCTCATTGGTTCGGCTTAGGAATGGATGTCATAAATTTTAATGAGTAAACAAAACTCGGACCCGGACGTAAATATTTTAAATTCAAATGAAGCCAAAGCTTCTAAAGACCTGCAAAAAAATGCCTATAACCCTAAAATTTCATGGTTTCTACTATTTACTAAATGAACGTTTACCAGATACCTTAAGCTAAAAGCTAGGTTTTGTTTGCTACACTTAAAAAGTTACAATTAGTCTTATTACGACTGGCGTTGAACGCCTCGTCATAAAACGGCAATGCTACTTTGGCATAATAGCTGGCGTTATGCCAGTCGTTGTTTTGTAAAATGTATTTCTAGTTCGACAGATGGCATTTAAGTTATTACTATTTTCGTTCTGGCTGTCGTTTTAGTATGGCAAAATGCCGAATTAAGCGCCTGTTTTTGCCGATAAGAACTAAGAGAACGCCAGCCATTAAAAGTCGGTTTCAAATGTAAGTTTTGTAAAATGTATCGATACATTCTGCCTTACTTATAACAAAATTAGTGTGAAGCTTAAATTTGTAGTCTCTTTCACTCATAGGTATGCAAGAAGAAATTTAAATGAACGGGGGCCACTAATTTAAGTTCGACATTAAATTTGTTATTGGTCTATTAAGTTTAATTAGTATTTTTTAAGGTAATCATACAAATATACAAATGAAGAGGCTAGTAGAGCTAATGGAAAAATTGTTAGCTTGGCAATTAATTTCAAAAGAGGTGTTCAACAAACTGCTTCGCAAAAAATCGGGCGGGAAGAGGTAACTACTGTATTTTACAGCTTAAGAACACCAATACGAGACGACAAAGAAATGCAAAAGTCTCGTATATAAGTTAGAGAAACCTCTGACAAAATAAAAGTGAAAAATAAGCTTTTAGGAAGACGGTTCAGTTAAAAAAAAAAACTTGAATCAAACAGGCAAAGCTATAGCAAAACTTTTTGAACCTTAGACGATATAGCAAGACGATGAAGCCATCATAAGCAAGGATCAAACGTCCCTGCAACGAGCACTTGATGTATGGGTGACATTTGAGAGGGCATTTGAATTTTTTTTGGAGTGATTCAGAGAACGGGCATTACAAGTGTACTGTTTTTTTTTTTAGGAATAATACGATACCTAAAAAACAGAATACTTGTGCTGCCCGTTCTCTGATCCACTCCGAAAATTTCCAGACATTTGTATGAATGGAAGAGGGATTCCCAAGTGCGAAAAGTTCAAATACTTGATCTGTGATCAAAAGCGAAACAAGCTGTGATGACGACATTAAGCATCGCGTAAGCGTAGGGTTGATGAAGTGGCGCGAAAACTCAGCCATCTTCTGTGACCGAAAAATGACCCCTAAGCTGAAAGGCAGGCCAGGACCTACACCGCAGTTGTACGCCCGGCGCTCACAAACGTTTCACAATGTTGGACAGCGTAAGTTAAGAGAAGATAAGACTTCTCCATATTCGCGTTTTCCGAGTTTTTTCTTGGTCTTCATCCTCGCACATAATTTAAATTTTCAAAAAAATAAACAGACAATTATTGACTTATGCACACAAGTATAGGAAAAAAAAATATGTAAACATTAAACTTCAATAAAAAAATATAAGTCTGACATTGTCGTTGCGGAATATGTATATGTAAAACGACACTCAAGTTGTTTCGCTCCCGTAATACCGACTCTAAAACGACACAATACCGCTACGACTCAAAAAAATGACAAGAGTCCATGAACTTAAACGCCATTCATATAAGGGTGAAAAAAAAATTAATTGCCGCATCCATATCGTCAGTTCAGTTGAGTTACAGTTCGTCACATACACCACTCAACAGATGGTAATTGCTTCCAGATAGTAATTTTATCGACCACATTGTAAACATATTTGGTGATTGGATTGTGACCAATTTATTCACAGATCGTTTTGGTAAACATTTCGCGCCTTTGTACCTACCTCGAAATATAAACATTGACGAATACATGTGTTTATTTTCATCTTTTTTAATATATTCTGTTTTTAATACAAATTGGAACTTTTGTTTATTGTTTCTTTGGTATTTCGGCTAATAAAAGTGTTCTTGCCGGTGGGGTTTGATCATAGTTCTATCGGTTTCGGATCACTTCATAACTGAGACCAATAATGCCTTTTATTATTTTTTTTTTACGATTTCGACACGTGCTTCCATTATTGATTGTTATTTGATCTTTCTTTTACGACCCGCTGATCTCCACTCGTGTCAACCCACGGACTTTTATGGCCACTTGCGGGACAGTTTTAAGATCTTATAGTGTTGGACTACTATTCAAAAGGGGCTCAGGTTCAAATCCGGCCGGGCCAATCAACACCTTTAAGTTCTTTTCCACTGCCCCACCTATTGCAATCGTCTGACAAACATTCAAGCGTATCAATTGTCATGACAAACTTGTCGAATTTGCCTTTCGGATTCGGCTTAAAATTGTAGGTCCCGTCCACTTCGCACAAGTAAATGGTTGGAGAAGCTAGGTCTTAGGCCCCGTATGGGCAATGCCTAATATTTTATTTATTTTTATTTTTAAATACGTCGCTAGACTCACATGCAAGGTTTAATTGCCTAAACGTTATTTTTCTCCCTTAACGCCTTTTAAAACAAGCGCTGTTTTTTGTTATCGTTAGGCAAATAGTTGTACCTGACAATGGTCTTGTTTTTTGAAGTCTGAACAGAACCAGGCGTATGAAATCGTTGAAATCCAAACTGTTAAGGTGCAATAATATTCGAAGCCCCTCCCTGAACGGGAAACTCGTGCTGAAACGTAACTAGTGCAAAGTGGGTCTCAGGGAAAGAAAGCAAAGTACATACACTCTTGGGTTCGAAGTTCCCGAGTTGAAACTTCGCTCCCATTCTTTTTTGTTATCCATCCAATTCCGCCCTCATAGGCATTGCTGTTATAACCTTATTCTTTTTCATAAATTTTTTCTCTTAGTAACCTTTTCTCAAAAACCTTTCTTCCTATTCCTGAAAGGAGTCATTTCAAAAACAGGTTCTAAAATTTTGCATCGATATGTTCAGCGCCGTCTTAAAGAGGTTAGATACGTCATGTCCAAGATAACCATTCTTAAAACATCTATAAGGTTTAATAAGAATCCAATAAGGTTTTTTGTGAAAACACACGTACCTTTAGGCTGCCAAGCTTTCATCAATATTTACATTGAAATCACAACGTAAAATTTCGGTTTGATAGGCCTAGTAGTTCTCGAGATGCAGCGATCAGTTAGTATCCTCTCTTACTCTCACTTCGAAAACTAAACCAATCTAGAATTCTAGACACGATGTATCTCGCCCCTTAAATATGCCAAATACAATACGTTCAAAATAATCTCTGTACTATATCAGTAGTCCGTTTTGTATCATCTCATATATCATAACGCTGATGATAATTTCTACTTTATCCTGTCTCCCTCTCTCTATATTTAAACAACATATTCTACGAGCGGTCTTAGACGAAGAAATAGAATTTGTTGAAATCTTCAATTCAAGAAACTTCATAAAAAAATGCATGCACTTTTTTATTTTCAGAGCTGCCATCCCACGAAACCAAACATGTTGAACGTCCACTTGGTTGCACACACTCATGATGATGTGGGCTGGCTGAAGACTGTCGATCAGTATTACTACGGCAGTCAAACTCTGATTCAAAAGGCTGGAGTTCAATACATCATTGATTCCGTTGTGCAGGAGCTTATTAGAGACCCCCAAAAAAGGTATCTATGTAAATCGATCACAAAAAGCAAATACATTTAAAATTCCTTCCACAGATTCATCTATGTTGAGTCGGCTTTCTTCTTCCAGTGGTGGCGGGAACAGACGCCCGAGCTGCAGGGACAAGTAAAAGAGCTCGTCAACGAAGGCCGCCTGGAATTCATCGGTGGTGCATGGAGTATGAACGATGAGGCCACAACCCATTACCAAAGCATAATCGATCAATTTTCGTGGGGTTTGAGGTGTGAATAAACCTTATTTTCTCTGTTCATTTGCAATGACATTTCTTAACAATAGACGCCTCAACGACACCTTTGGTGAGTGTGGTCGTCCTCGAATTGGTTGGCAGATTGATCCGTTCGGCCACTCGCGAGAAATGGCTTCAATATTCGCTCAAATGGGCTATGATGGTCTTTTCTTTGGACGCTTGGACTATCAGGATAAGACTGATCGCTTGTTAGAACAGAAAGCTGAAATGATATGGAGAGCAAGTGCTAATTTGGGTAAGGATACTATAAGAATACTTTTTGAATGAAAGGCTCAATCTCTATGTTTCAGGTGAAGCTGCTAATCTATTCACTGGTGCCCTTTATAACCAGTATCAACCTCCTCCAGGCTTTTGTTTTGATATCCTTTGTGCGGATGAACCGATTATCGATGGTAAACACAGCCCGGACAACAATGTCAAACGAAGGGTAAGTCTCATTAATAGTATGAGTGCCTAAATTCTAAGACCTAAGATCAAATGTAGGTAGATGAGTTCTTTGACTTTATCAACGGCCAACGAAAATTCTATCGAACCAAGAACATTATACTAACTATGGGTGGAGATTTCACATTCCAGGATGCCAATGTTTACTTTAAGAATTTGGAAAAGCTAATTAGGTTGGCCTGATAGAAACAACAATTTTCAATTTAAGGGGCTGCATTGCAAGAAACATTATACCACTTGTCCTTCACTCTCTCTTTATCTCTCTGTCACTTTAGGTGGATGAGTTCTTTAAATATGTTGAGAATATGGTGCAAGGCTACCGGACCAATAATATATTAATAACCATGGGTGAAGACTTTCATTACCAGAACGCCAATTCGTGGTACAAAAACCTTGATAAATTAATTAAGTGAGTCCACCAGCGCCTTATCCTGCATGCAACCCCTAGCATTGACATTGTTTCAATCATCTCATTGAATGTTTCATAAATCAAACCTTAACTCTGTAGATATGGGAACGAGCGCCAAGTCAATGGATCAGACATTAATCTTATCTACTCGACACCGTCTTGTTATCTGAAGGCTCTACACAATGCCGGAATAACTTGGCCCACAAAGGATGATGACTTCTTTCCGTACGCGTCTGATCCACACGCTTACTGGACCGGGTACTTCTCATCGCGACCGACTCTGAAGCGCTACGAACGAGTGGGCAATCATTTCCTTCAAGTTTGTAAGCAGTTGAGCGCATTGTCGCCGACTAAGTCTCCGACAATGGAACCTCATCTTTCCTTCATGAGAGAAACTATGGGCATCATGCAACATCATGATGCTGTCACCGGGACGGAGAAGCAAAAGGTCGCATTTGACTATGCAAAAAGAATGAGTGTTGGCTTAAGGGCATGTGCAATGAATACAAAGGATGTCTTGAATCGAATTACCACTGGGGAGGACGCTCCACCAAATGCCGATCAATCAAAAAGCCGAAATTACAAATTCGAGTTTCAAACCTGTAATCTGTTGAACATTAGTAGCTGCGACGTCTCGGAGCAAAGTAATGGCTTCATTTTGACGCTCTATAACCCCCTTTCTCATTCGACATTTGAATATGTGAGGGTGCCAGTGTCTGGACAGCATTATGAAGTCACCGACTACAGAGGTAAGTTAAAAAAATTAATTAAATTTAAAATGAAAACCACATTCCCTTTCTTTTGCAACAGAAGTATCAATTGAGTCCCAGATTGTTCCGATTCCAGATGCGATTAGCGCATTGAAGTTCAGAAACTCGAATGCAAAACATGAACTGGTGTTCTTGGCGAGCGAACTTCCTCCACTCGGTTATAAGTCCTACTATATAACCAAAGTTCCGGGCGTTCAGATGGGTCCACAGCCAGAGGTTAAAATTGTTAAACGATCGAGTATGACGACAATTGGCAATGAGTATATCTCGCTCACATTTGACACCAATGGTTTTCTCACTGCTGTTGAATCCGACGGAGTAAGTCGACAAATTTGTCAAGAATTCCTTTACTATGAAGGTGCCATTGGAAATAATTTGGAGTTCCGCAACCGCTCCTCAGGGGCCTACATTTTCCGACCCGCTAACAACACTGTCCGTGTAGTGACTCCAGGGCCCGAAATTAGAGTTTACCGAGGCGCACTAGTAGATGAAGTCCACCAGACCTTCAACGACTGGATTACACAGGTGGTTCGAGTTTACGCAAAGGAAAACTTTGCCGAGTTCGAATGGCTTGTCGGTCCCATTCCCATTGACGATGGCATTGGCAAAGAAGTCATAACCCGATTTACCTCTGACATTTTGTCTGATGGTATTTTCTATACCGATTCCAATGGTCGCGAGATGATCAAGAGGAAACGCAATCATCGCGACACTTGGAATTTAAAACTTCTCGAGAACGTTGCCGGCAACTATTATCCGATAACAACCAAAATTGCACTGGAAGACGAAGAAGCTCGAATGGCTATTCTGGTAGACCGTGCCCAAGGAGGATCTAGTATGACTGATGGTTCTCTGGAACTAATGGTACACCGTCGATTGTTGCATGATGATGCCTTCGGAGTTGAGGAGTCCTTGAATGAGACAGCATATGGCCTTGGATTAATAGCCCGTGGCCAGCACTACTTATTTGTTGGATCCTCAAAAAGAAAGGAATCTCCTACCGCAAGAGCTCGCGAGAGATTTACTCAACTTCAAAAACTGCTGCCAACCTGGAAGTTCTTTAATGATGCCACGGAGTTTCCTTATGATGAATGGAGAATGAACTACACGAATATTGTAAGAAAAATTCAAATTTGTTGGTCGTCTTTAAATTGGCATTCCTTAACTGTTATTGAATTTCGTTTTTTCCTGTTAATTTTCATAAAACGTCAAACGAAAAATTTAAAAGTCAAGGAATACCAAAACATGTATTTGCTTGTCTTAATTGATAACGCACTTGTCATTCGCAGTTCTCTGGCTTGAGCCTCTCCCTGCCCCAAAACATTAACTTGATGACCTTCGAACCGTGGCACGACAATGAGATTCTTATCCGCTTCGAACACATCTTAGAGAAGGACGAAGACCCAGAATACTCGAAGGAAGTTACCTTCCATCTAAAAGACGTTCTTCGAGGCCTTGACATTTCAGATATTCAAGAAACCACGCTTGACGGAAATCAATGGCTCGCAGAGACCCGAAGAATGGAATTCCAACCAGATCCAGAAACCACCGAGTATAGAAGCTTCCCCAAAACTTCAAATATGCCCGTTAACATCCGACTCCAATCTGCTAAAAAGCCTTGCGTTGCGACAGAATACACCAAGGAATATGCTCCAGTGTCTAATAGACTGAAACGAGGTTCCGAAAGATTAGAATTAAATAAACAGCGTTCGAAAGAATTGGCTAGCATTAAGATCCATGAAGACATAAATAAGTTACAGCTGAAGGACGATGATGATGAGTTCATTATTATTATTGAACCGATGCAAATACGCACATTTATTTTGTATTTGGTACCGAAAATTTAAAATGTTAATAAATAAATAGGAAAAGTTTTAATTTTAACCTTAAGGCCTTGGATATTTTGAGTTTTGCTAAAGTCACGACGTCTGCTTCTCACTTAACATTCACGATTATGTTTCTCTTCCTTTCTTTGTGACCTTTGTCCCTTAAAATCTCTTTTTCAAAATCTTTTTTCTTTAAATGTTTTGGCTTTCCTAATATGGAAATTCGTTGTTTGAAAATCATTCTCAAGAAAATAAAAAAAAACACAATCCTTTTTTGATTAACCAATACAAACGTTAAACATAAATATCCAGCGTATATGTTTACTTCTCACTTAGCCAGTTCTTATTAATTAAAATTGTCTCACATTATTTGACTAATTAAAGAGCCAATTCGTTTGATCGCGTTTGTATATACCGTTAGCAGTACCGTGTTTTGTGTTATTATAAACGTCAGGAAAAAAAAATTCACACAGAAACAGAAACTATCCCCTCCCCAGTCAAGTCAATCAGGATTTGAACAAAGCGGAATGGAACGGAATATTTGCAACTCAGTCGGCTCGTCACGATAAAAAGGTATACCCGGTAAAGCTAAAGGTATTCCCTTTTCCCTTCCCAATACCATTGCCTAGGTATACATACGTATTAAATTTTACTTCACTCGAAGAGAGGTTCTCAGTTTCTCACCAAACATGCACTGCTGCTGAGTGCTGACAATGACCTTTATGTATGTGTTTGACAATTGACATTTACTTGGTGGACATCGGTCAGTGAAGACGTGTTTACTGTTTCGGTAGAGTGTAATTTTAAATTGTGGTTTTTAGTTTATAACTGTTAGTGTCGATAACAAAAAGTGTTTATATATTTACATTGAGAAAAGTGCATACAATAGATATCGAAAAAGAAGCATAACAAATTTCTGTAAGTTGTATTTTCATGTTACAAAATCACTAAGCGAAGTAATTAGCTCTGGCAAAATGTCCCGACCAACTCATTTTAAGATTAGGCTCAGTGCAAACTTTTTTTATATGTACCTATTCTGTTTGCTGATCTCGCTAGAAAAATTATCTTGTTCCGACTCGTTTGAAAGTGTTTTTTGTTTGTTTTTTTTTTATTTTCTATGGATGAGGTACAATTCTGTTTGTTGAATTCGAGTGTCCCTTCAAGTAAATAAACGAAAACGAATATTACCATCAGGCTTTGTTCACAAGTTAAAGCCATACGTAAAATCAAAAGGTAAACATTGTGGTTTGTTTTTTTGATCCGTTAAATTGAATATATCGGCACAATCGTTGTCTTTAAATGTTGTTTATGAATTATGAAACTCATTTGTCACAAATAATTTAGAAATTGAAAATAAAATTGGCTTGAAAACGAATTTATTAATTTTGCCGTACGAAAGCTTTTTTGTTCAGCTTCCCAGTAAATTCACAGAACAGAAACGATACAAATCGTTCCAATGATGTGTTCGTTTCAATGGCCTGTACCAATAATGAATTTTTATGTAAAGCTTAAATTTGTAGTCCCTTTCCCTTTATGCAAAAAGGGATTTTAAATGAAGGGGACCACGAATTTAAGTTCCACATTAAATTTGTTATTGGGTCGCGTTCATTTAAATATCCTTTTGCATATGAGTGAAAGGGAATACATTAATACAAATTTAAGCTTCACACCAATTATATTATTCGTAAGGCCCAATGTGTTTACTGTTACCAACTTTACGTATGGCTTTCTAGGGCTGTACATATTTTTATCCCTGAATGTAAATGCTAATTGAAAGATCGAGATAGACAACTGAGACATTGTGTGTGCAACCTCTTTGTCTTCCTTTGTTGTGTTCATTCTACTGGGATTTTTGTCGCCTCTAATATTTACAAGGCTATACAAAACACATATTTAGTAGGGAGTGTGCAACTGAATTCTATTTCAAGTCAATCTCTCAGTTCGGTGAGAGCGAAAACCCGCCTAGAAAAACAACTTAATTTCAATCCGATCTTTCGATTCGGTCATGTAAAAGTACTAAATAAAACCTATCACAAAGTTGTATTGCGTTGCGTGTTGCAACTTCACAATAGGCGTTTTTCTTTTTTAGCTCCGAGCGGGGCACTGAGCTGTCAAAAAAAGAACTGTGTTACTTTTTTAACTCGGAGCGCTCTGAGCACAAAATTTGTATTTCTTTTTTATCTCTGAGCTAGCTCAGGGCTCGCTCGATAAGCTCGATTGAAAATGACCGAGCACATCGAGCGAAAAGGTGAGCGCGGCTGACTTCATTCATTATTTGTTCTTTTTCCATAGTTTATTTACTAGAAATTATAATTTAAATGGAACAATCCTTGACAGACAGCAATTTTAGAAGCAAACCTGACTATTTTGCAAATTAATAAAAAAAATTTATCTAATGACAGTTCAGTGCTCAATTCTGTTTCTTAATTAGCTCGGAGCGCTCAGGTTACGTTCAGCTCGGAGCGAGCTCTGATCGCTCGGGGCTAAAAAAGAAAAACGCCTAATGAGACTCGTAGAAACAGAAACATGTATGTTATGTTTGGAAACGTTGCTGTAAAGCGCCGTGTGTCAACGCAAATGTAGGAAAAGTTATGGACTGTCGAACTTTTTCTTGATATAGGATACGAGCCTTCGGTAAAATTTGAATTTTAGATTTGAGTCAAGGGTCAAAGCCTTTGGACGTAACGAAAACAACGCACGCTCCAAAGACTGCTGTGGTTTACGCATTATAGTCGTTCCTATGAACATATTTTGCATATCGTTACGTATCATAATGAATGAAGTAGGTAAATCTCACGAAATTATTCAGACAAAATTACATTTTGTATAATATATTTGCCGTTCGTCTTTGGCTTTAAATTATAGGGCCCTTCCATTTCGCACAAACAAATGGTTGGAGAAGCTAGATTTTAGGCCCTATTTGGGCCATTAATGTCCAATATTTTTCTAAATATATATATATAGGTTGTTTAGGCTTTACATGAGCAGTCTGAGTAAAAAACTGAACACAGCCGAAGAAAAACTGAGAGGAGGGAAAAATAAAGGAAAAACAAAATCCGGAGCAATTCAAAAGAAGGTCTTGGGTTATTTTTCTTTCGTCGAAAGTAGATAATCAGCCCTTTCGAGGTATCCGTTCAGGAGAAATTCCTACGCGAACGATAAATCCAAACGGAACTTTAATTGCGCTTGAATTGTAGGTACCATTTACAACTAAATTAATAAAGCAAATAAACGCGTTCATTTGACAGAGCCTTTTTAAAATCCATTATTAGTGTGAAAGACTTTGTGATCAATTTAAACAATTTCAGAGAAGTGGATAGATAGTGCGGCTTTTGTTAACCACTAGTTGTTTCTTTTTCTTAAATAACAATTAAACAACAACAAATTATTTGTTTTTTATGACTTTCAATTTTAAACGCTTTTCCATTTTATTTAAAATAATCCGCAGCATTTTCTGGTCGTAGGACATTGAATGAAATTCGCCGTGTTTCTGTCAAAAATTGTTTTGTTTAACGCCTTATGTCGAACTGCGGAAACATGCGTTGCATTTGATCGGTTAAAAAAAACGGAGCGGATAGTTCGAATGGAAAAAAAAATATTTTTATTGTTCCGATCAATAAAAAAAATATTTTTATTTAATAAAACATATGACCGCGGAATGCTCAAGACTCTTTAATAAAAAAAATCAGAACGCGCGATTTAGAGCATGTTTTACACTAAAAAAGAAAAACACCTTTTTGTCTTATAAAGCATTGAACTGCGACATTAGTCGAAAGATGTCAAACTAAAGTCGTTTTTCTTTTGAAGCTCTGAACAGAGCCTGAGCTCGTCGAGTATGGTCTGAGCAGAGTAAGCTCAGAGCGCTCCGATTTATTTATAAAACACACTTGATGACTTCGCTGTCATATGATAATCAATCGTGTTTATTTATTAAATGAAAATCGTTGTATTGCATTTAATGCCAGACAAATAACCCCCAACAGCCATTTTAATTGTTTTTTCTTTTTGTTTTCCCTCCTCTCAGCCTGTCTCAGGTCGCTTTCAGATTGACAGCTTCCTACTCTCACTACCCGGTTATTTTACGCAAGCGAAAAAAGAAACTCTAGTAGAGCGCTCTGAGCTAAAAAAGAAAGAAAACCCAATTTTTAACAGCTCAGTGCACTGCCTTTAGATCCCATTCGCAGGCACAGTTTATTTTAAACCCGCTGTCAAAGTTAAATACACACAATTTACTGTGTGATCACAATTCGTAGCATCGCGTCCTAACATTTTAACTTTAAAACGCTGCTTGGTTGTTTTTAAAGTGAAAAACTTCAATTTAATACAATTTCTTTTCAAACTGTACCAAGTGCATTTTGGTGTAGAAATAAATTGAACTAGCGGATGTTCGAACCGCTATAAACATCCCTTTAACTGTTCTACCTGACATCTATTGGTAAATTAAAGATATCGGTGACTTCAACTGAACTGCTAGAAAATAATCTTCTAGCATTTATTATTTAGTATATACCCAAACCCTTAAACAAAATTCGTGGTAGATGTCGCATTCTTACTCTGCTTACAGTTTAACCTTGCTGCAATCGTAATCCACGTTGTTCTGTAATCTTAAATTGTAACAAGACAACCAAATAAGTCGCCATAAATGAAACGTTCTAAAAGAAAACAAATAATTTTTATACGAATGAAAAGTAAAAAAGAAACAGTCCTACCGAAGTAATCAACTCTCGATTAATATTCGCATATCCATCTAAATTCATAATCGGTGGATTCTTTGCGATTGCAACTAAAAACATTTCCACTTCTTTCTGTGTGGCCGCATCGACAGCTGTAAGATTGACGTTCAAGAGTTTTGTTTGAAAATCCAGACCCACCCTTAACGATGCATAATGGGCTTCGTTACAAATGATATAGAGCAAACCCATACAATAGAAAACAATGACAAAGAGTCCGACTTCTTTGTATGTAGCTCCATGGTCGATAATTTCACTAAAGGACCCATAGGTGGCGATAATGGTAGTAAAAAAGATTACCAAACAATAAATTCCATACATGTTGGAATAGGCACGACCTAATGGATACGAAAATATAAAATTTGAAATCAACATGCAGATGAGTGGGCGATATACCAAGTTGTTGCATCATGTGACTGAGGTCAACCCAGAGATGACGATATTCTGTTAACTTTTGGGCTGGTTTATCGCTTTCCAAAGTTACCTGGAGGAAATTAGCAAGGGCCTTGCTAGCTGTTCCAAAGGCGTTGCAATTTATGTACCTACAAAATAGTAAAATGGACGGATTGTAATCATAAGCCCTCTTCCACTTACCACAAGCTACAAAAGCAATTCAACATGGCAATAATCGGATAATACGCCACCGTGTACCACAATTCAAAGTCCGGCTGCAAATAGTACTGCGACAAGTTCACAGCTATGCTTAGGGTCCAGGAAAAAATGCACAATGCCCATGTTAGAGGGTACAAATTCGGAAACACTATCGGCGTTCCGGTAACTTTTAGAAACTTGAGCTGATAGTTTGTCCACATGTTCTTAAATACGGCCACCTGTGGTCCATGCCTCCACGACGCAACTGGTAACAGAAAATGTGTAAACAGCAAGCTTATAAAGATCACATTGTAAATAGCAACATCGAAACGCTTATCCGAATTGTGAACGAATTGATTAACCCTCGCCTTCAGTACCATAACAACAATCACTGTCTCCAGGGAGTAGATGAACAACGCCCAAAAGAATTGTTTTGAAGTCCACGAATAGCCAGTTCGTGGCAGATTAGCCACCGGAGGATTTCGATGAATCGGCATCACTCCCATTATTTGAAACAACACCAAAAGACTTGCAGTGGTGTGATAGAACGAGTCATGTTTATCCAATAGCTTTGGATCTTCAACGTGCTCCTCCTGACGGACGTAGATGTCCGATAAGTTGCTATCCTTTTTGGCCAGCACATCCAGTTGACCTCGATAGCGTATCTCATCCTCCAAGAACTGCTTCTGGTTTGGATTGAGGATTGGTGCTACTTTTGAAGTTTTTCCTTGCTCCCAAAATGCCATACCGAAGGTTGTATTGATTTTAATTCAAATGGCAGCTGGGCAGGTCGCTTTTATAGGCTTATAATTTCTTATTCACTGATGACTTTGTCAAACAAATGACGCCCTTAACAGGGGGTAATACAAACGCCCCTAATTGTAGGATCAATAGAAAGTCACGTTTCAAGGACTCGCGAAAAAACAAACAAAACAATGCCACTCCAAAGTTAATTGTTAATATTTATTTATTAATAACAGGTCTCTATCGAAAATTCACAACAGTTTATCTGCCTCTCTACGTCCGAAAATTTATTATACGAGTAGGTCCGTACTCCATTTTTAATTACATTCTTATTGTGCAGTGTGAAGCGAAACCGAAAGGATTATGCAGTTTGAAGTGACATTCATTAATCAATTTTTAATAACTAAAACTATAAATAAAGGTTAAGTAAAGTGCAATAAAAATAATACATTTATAAGGGAAAAAAAGTAGAAAAGCTTTTACAAAAAAATTATTCTAGAAATACATTTAAATTATCATGTTGCCGCAAAGTGGTCCAGCAACACATTCATTTATTTTTTTTTCTATAATAATACTTTACATTTAAGAACTTAAAAAATACATCGATTTTAGTTTGTGTTTATCTGCTTCGTTTTAGAAAGAACTGTCAAATTGTAGGTATGGTTTCAAATAATTGTATTAAAATCACAAAGACAACTAAGGGCATCCATCTCGAGTGCTTACCGTAATTATACATTTTTCATTATAATGTACAAATAAAAATTAGTTATTCTATTATTGAAATACTCAACTAATCAAGTTCCTTCTGCTCCGCAAGAATAACAACAATTTTGTTGGTAATATTCGTAGCTGCATAGTTTCGCCTTCACCGCCAGATAACAGTTCGAGAATTCATCAGCACACGTTGGAGCGATGTCGTTTTGTATTAGATCCACCCGGTGTTCTTTAAAAAAAAAAACACACGCACATGAACGGAATGATTTTAAAGCCAAACTCTAGTCATACTGAACTTACCACTGCACTTGTTTGTGTTACAGCTACGATATATCGGTTCTCTTTTCGAGTAACGACATTTTGTAGACTCTTTTAGGATGTTCTCAATTTCGTCGAATTCGAGACATTTAACGTTGCGCCGTTGTGTTCCTCCATCACAGCTCTTTGTGCACTGAAATGTAAAATAAAATATGTCAACTCAACAGACGTCAAAGGGGGTTAAATAAAAACAGTGACAAAGGAGCACCTCCAGCATGTTTGTCATGTCCTGGGCACTAAGGAATAGTTCCTAACTGAATCTTGAAGTTTAAACAAATGACAGTTCGATTTCCTGATTTTCAACCGCCAGTAGCAAGGAAACTACTTTGCATTTTGTTGTCATACGTTTTGAGCCTCTCAAATCTGTCTCCATGATATTTGGCCCAATGCAAAAGGGGCCAATTAATGACTAATCTAAGGAATAGTTACTAACTGAATCCTAATTGCTCGCAAAAGGTTTTAACAAATGACAGTTCAGTTTCCCGATTTTCAACCACCAGTAGCAAGGAAACTACTTTGCATTTTGTTGTCATACGTTTTGAGCCTCTCAAATCTGGCTCCATCATATTTGGCCCAATGCAAAAGGCGACCAATTATTCTAAGGAATAGTTACTAACTGAATCCTAATTGCTCGCAAAAAGTTTAAACAAATGACAGTTCAATTTCTGTCTGCATGACATTTGGCTCCGATGCAAAATGGTCGCCAATAAAATTAATTTAATTTTTAATTTTGGTAAGGGCAGAGATAGCCCTCATTTATTTGGCTTACTACAAGCTAAAACTGACATCTAGTGAATAACTTAAATACTAAAACTTAAAAAATAAGAAGCCTTAAAACTAAAGCTTAAGGATTAGGGGAATGGTGAAGGAGATCGATTTTAAGGCGGGCAGGGTTACGGTTGAAATCAAAGACGGAAAGATTTGAGTTAACCGTCTGCAGCATACGGAAGATTGGTTCGTTGGAGCCATATGAGGTTCGATGGGTTGGAAGGTAAAAGAGACGAGGGCAGCGTAAATTACGAGGATTAGTGTTAAAGAAAATAGAGTTGTTAAGAGAGGCGCAGTCGACGGAGCCTGAGAGAAGGCGATAAATGAAAAGAATGTCCGCAGCGTCCCTACGATCCTCAAGGGAGTTCATGATAATGAGATTTAGGCGATCTGAGTATGGAGGCAGCATAAAAGGATCATTCCAAGGCAATCCCCGAAGAGCAAATCGAAGGAAGCGACGTTGGATGTTCTCGATTCTGAGCACGTGAACTTGATGAAAAGGAGACCACGCTTGACTGGTGTACTCAAGGAGGGGGCGAACAAAAGTGGTATATAGGGATTTAGTCACGTAGGGGTTGCAGAATTCTTTAGACCAGCGTTTAACAAAGCCAAGTGATGCGTTGGCCTTACGAAATGTTTCCTCAATATGTAAACGAAAATTTAACTCACTGTCGTACAATATTCCAAGGTCACGGAGAGATTGAACGAAGGAGATTGGTTGACCATGGAGAAGGTAGTGACGGGGAGGGGATTTGTTGCGCTTGCGCGATAGAGTAATAGATTGGCATTTGGGAATGTGAAGCTCTAAGCAATTTTTGAGGCACAACGTTGAAAACCGATCAAGGTCGTGTTGAAGGAGAGAGGAGTCATGAGGTGAAGAAACGAGTTTAAAGAATTTGGTATCTTCGGCGTATAGAGAAAGGGAGGAGTAATTAATGATCTTTTCAAGGTCGTTTATAGTGAGGATGAAAAGAAGGTGGACTCAAATGACTGCCTTGCGGAACACCAGAGGTTGCCAAGAAAGGGACCGATAGGACGGATCTGAAGCGAACACTAAAAAACCGGTTTTCCAGGTAGGAAGATATCCATTATAACAAAATGGGTTCAAACCCAAGAGCGGACAATTTAAACTGAATTAATTGATGAGGTATCTTATCAAAGGCCTTGCTAAAGTCGGTTGCAATAACGTCAACTTTGTTGCCGTTCTCTAATGCTGACAGGGCAAATGACACGAATTCGACAAGATTTGTAGTGGTTGATCTACCTTTCAGAAAGCCATGTTGGTTAGGGGAAATAAGAGACTTGCATCGAAAGCTTAAGGCATCGTATATGATGCTTTCGAAGATTTTGGGAATATGTGAGAGTTTGGCAATAGGGCGATAATTAGCGATTTCACTTTGTAATCCTTTTTGTGTATCGGGGTTATGAAAGCGGTCTTCCAAATCTGGGGAAATGCTCCTTGGGAAAGAGATAGACGAAAGAGTAAAGAAAGATGGATGAAATAACAACGTTTTGTAGTCCTATTCGGGTGATTTCACATTACTTTGTGGCGTTCTTTCATTTTTTTTTTTGGGCGATTTTGCATTCGGGTCTAATTTTATTCCGCCAGAAAAGATTAAACCCTTTCCTGTGCAATTTTCAAGGATTAAATTGGTGTTTTGATGCAGGAATTGTTTTTTTTTATACTAAAAGCAGGTGAATAAATCAGTCTTCTTCTTCCTTAATGGCGGTGAGGCTAGGATCAGGTTAAAGGCATCATAACCCTCCCAATTAACGGCATCCCTACTGGTCCGCCTGTATCATAATCATCATTCATCACCTGTATCTTTTAGGTCTTGGCAATGCTACCCCTCCCCCCTCCCCCTGGAACTGCCATGTTCGGGGTCACTGTTGAATTTGGAGTAGGTGCCACGTTGGGTAGATGCACAGTTTTTTTGAAATCCATGTAAAATTTATATCATCGATACATTTTATTCAACCTCATCCAGTTAAAGTTAAAAAAAAACCAGGGGAGAAAAAAAATATGCAAAAATAGCTTTAAGTTCGCCAGGCATATTTTACATTCAAAAATTGAATTTTCCAAATATGTACGTGCTAACCATTTGAGACCGTTTTTATTTGTTTGCCAATTTTGCATTTCGCTTAATTTCATTCCATGTTTAAAGTCACCGAACAAAAACTAAGAAAACCGCACTGAACCTCAAGCTGAGTTTCCACATGTCATTGAATTGACATTCACATTATTCATTCATTATTCCCTCTGGGATTTTTCATAACCGACATTTGGCGTTTTTTATTATATGCAGTTTTCATGAGAGATTCAATCCGAATTGAATTCTATTTAAACGCAGATTAAAGGCAGTTAACTGCGTGTGGTATCACAATGGACCTAACATTGGTCTAAGTGTGTTGGCCTTAGGCTGACAGCCACTATAACACAACCTAACGTAACCTAAACGCAGATTGAATCGCAACAGGATTCACTTCATTCATCCGTTTCGGTGATACATATTTTTGACATTTACAAAATTGTCAGCAACAAAATTTGGTACATAAAGAACAAAATTCGAATTAACTCACCTCACTCCACACCGAATAGTGCCACCTCGGAGTACAATATTCCACATCACTCATCTTACATTTCTGTGCTGATTCCGGCATGGTATCTGGCGGACAATCATCATTGTCCACTATCAACTGATTCTGAATGCAAAGCACTTGTCGGGTCTTTGTGAGATTGAAACAACTTCCACTACAGTTGGACCACGGCCCTGAAAACCATTCACCTGTCAAGCATTCTAATTCTTTTTCACACGGTCTCGTCGTATCGGGAGTAAACCTGAAATCACATCTTTCCGTGTTGGGCTTGGAACGATCGCAAAAAATCGAACGATATTCCATACCAGGACCACATGACGCCGAACAGTGGTTATTCCACTCTGAGATCAGCCAACTTCCAGCCTTTTCTTTATCAGGAGTTACTATTCGACGGTGGTTCAGGGCAGTGCTGTTGGCCGCAATTGAATGCTGCAGCCTTCCATTAGCATTTCTATGACGGTGATGGCTACGGCGTCTATTCACTTTCGGACAGTCGCAGGGCTTAGTGATGAAGGGTTGGTCTTCGAGGCAGGCGACATTATTCACTTGAATGACAATACCACTGGCCAACTCTTGGACACAGCTAACCTCTCGTTCGCGGGTGCCCTCACCTTGTGCGCATTTGCATTCAGCCCAATCGTCTATTCTCCAGTAAGCTGGGCATGGTTGGGTATTGCATCGCAGGAGGTTCTCATTAAGAACCGGCTTTTCTGAGTGACTGCAGCGACGCTGTGAGAAATATCTAGTTGGATTCTCACGAACGCAACGTATAAGTGGAGTTTGAGATCCACCGCCACAGGACTTACTGCATGGGCTGAAGCCCACAACCTTCCAGTTGAATTTACGTTTACGTGCAGGTCGGCCAAGGCTGGGATCCTCGTTTCCCGATTTGAAATTCACATCGCTCTCGACAGAAACTTCGTTCTCCTCGGAATCCGAACCAATTGGAAGTAGGTATTCGTACTTGATACCGGGATTGATATCTCTCGAATAGACCTGTGAAAGAAATGATGGCCTTTTCAAATGAAATTCGTTTGACTTGGAACTCATTACTCACCATTAGTTCTAACATTTCCCGAATCGGACCAGTGCACGTAATCCATTCGGTCACTCCTTCTCCATCTTGCAGGCCATCTATTCGTCGGTAGTCGAATACTGCTCCAACAGCATCATAAGCTCCATTCGAGGACTCTGTATTATCTCCATTAAAGAGATATTTCTGGTCCGTAGTTCGTAGCACTAAAATAAAGCAATGTAACAATCTAATAGATTCGAATGATGACTTCAAACCTCACCTAACAAATTTATGCTATTCTTCAGCTCGGTTATGGAGATATTCGAAGCTCCAGCTGGAATTGTCGCCACATGCACGTAAGCATCCTCGGGTAGGGGATTTCTTGTGAAAATCCCTGTTATCGTTCGACAAATCAATCCACCACAACTAACAGTTCCACTGTTGGCCGAAAGTCCGGTGATTACGCCACTGCTGTGAATTGCCTGTAAATTGACAACAGATACATTTGGGAACCTCAATCAGTGACTTGTGGTGACAATCGTCTCTCGACCCTCGAGGCTCTTACCAGCAGCACTACCAGCACATTATTCATCAATCCAATCATCTTGCGCTCAAGTCATATATATAAAGCCCGCGCAATTGTCCAACAAATTAAAAATCAATTCAATTAATTTTAAAATCTCAACTCGATGGCGCAATAAATTCTCATTTTCGTCTTTAATAAAACTCTAAAAAAAAAACCACACACACATACATCCCAATCGTCCACTTAGCCCTAACTCCAAGCAATTTAAATTTGTTTAAACTTAGCCCCAGTTAGAGAGAGTTCCCTTTCTTACTCTTTAGTAAGAGTTCACCTACATAACCTTGAGCTAACAGAACGATATGTTTCACGTGTGTAAGTGCCTGGCCGCCGTTGACAGTAATGGACTCAGTGTGCAGTGTAATTGTAACATTTTGACAGACAACACACAACTTGGTATTTATAAAATAAAACAAACATCACACCAGATTGTACTCTCAAACACAGGAAGTATCTTTGAGGTAGATAAACATGTTACGATAAAGTCAAAAAATCTTTTGAGTTCTCACTTTCATGGCATCCTATACGAATAGGCTGACTTGTGGAAGATAAAAATGCTGGATATGGATGCATGGTTGCATAAAGCTACCGCAGCGCAGTTTTAAGTCAAAGATCGTCAGAGATAAGATAAACGGTTTGTTACGGGTTGGGAAAATGAAAAGCGTTCGTTATGCGTTTAAGAATGCAACCACGGTTGGAGGTAGTTTCTGGTACAGACCAAAGGAGATGTATAGGTATGTAGATGAGCAGTGATGCATTAAAATAATCTATCCATATTTATGGGTTATTATTTGACTTGGAATGAACCGAAATTGTCTGCCTAAGCTTCGAGGCTGATTTGTAGTTTATACTGACGTACGAGTGCATGTTTGTTTAACGGGGATAAATGTAATATACTCAGCTGGATTGCATTGAATCCTAGATAAAATGTAATTACGGAAGTACCGCTTCGGACCTTCTCTACTCGTCGTACAAGTAACTTGTTTTGAACGTTGATAATCTTGGGAGAGGAATTTCTGCTTTCGGAGCTGTGTTTGTCGAGTTGTTGTCGATCGGAAAAACCTGACTTAAGAAAACTTAGTTTAACTGACTTTATGAATAAACAGAAACAACCTACTGGTTGATATCTTATGCCACAGTGTTACCGCAGGGCGAGTTGTCATTAAAATAAATCTCTAAAGTTGTTGCATAAAGGGGTCCGCACCAAAAAGACTGTTTAAGGAAATGTTTCTGGTTAAAAACATTTCTATGTTATATTCGTCCTTCTTATGATTAAAAATCGGGAGGCCTGCCCCTATTTTCTGAGGTCGAACCGGTGAACGCCACAGGTGAACCAGTAGGGATGCAGTTAAGTGGGATGGTTACGATCCCTCATAGCCTCACCGCAATTAAGGGCAGAAGAAGATTCGTCCTTCTTGTTTGGTGACCATAAAAAGTCTATAGAGCTTCTTTTCGGAAGCGGAACATGTCATTATTTATCATCCGAAGCTCCTTGCGTTTTTCTCATAACTAGCCTTGTTTGACATGGTCAAGAAGTTGCCACAACCGCCCACATGCGGGGGACCTTTGCTTTAACCCTAAGGCAGCAGGCCGGATTTTGCGGCGCCAGCAATCAGCATAGGGAATGTGAGGCCTGCCGTTGATCTGTTAAGGGGTCGTCATCGTGTAGGCTGTAATTAGGCTTTTTTTAATATCCTAGGTCAAAATATCCTACCTTCAAAACATCCTTTGGAATATATTATTTTTTGAGTCGACGAGGTGCCCAGAGCTTTAATTTGTGTGAGTCGAAGAGATGTCCAGAGTTGTAAACCCTTTTACCCGCGAAGCAGCCCCATCAGGTACTATTATAGGATCTACGAGTCGAAGAGGTGCCCAGAGCTTCAATTTTTGTGAGTTGAAGAGGTGTCCAGAATTTTGAACCCTTTTAACTGCGAAGCGTGCTACCCAGGTACTATTATGGGATCAGGGGAGATCTTTTCCTTAGAAATTTGGATATTTTCCGGGGATATTTTGACCGTGGATATATAATAAAACATAGGGACGGGCTACAGTCCGCTTGGGCGAACTGTTGGATACCCTATTCTTATTCCTATCCCTCATAAGTGGGCGTGACAAAAGTCTTAGTATGGTTGAATTGTTAAGAACGCTTTACATATTTTGTTATATAACATTTAAATGATTTTATCGAAAAAACAAAGCTTTTGTAAAAAAACCCTCCCTAGCTCAAAATTTGGTTTTCCAATAAAATTGTTTTATTTAATTGTGGGCGTGTCAGTAGGCAGATTTAAAAAAAAAATACATGAGCATAAAGGGCCCCTAGAGAGTGTATATTATAAATTTCAGCTTCCTAGCTCAAACTTTGGATTTTCAAAAAAAGTTTTTTTTTAAATTGTGGGCGTGTCAGTAGGCGGATTTTGAAAAATATCCACATGAGCATAAAGGGCCCCTAGAGAGTGTATATTGTAAATTTCAGCTCCCTAGCTCAAACTTTGGATTTTCAAAAAAATTGTTTTATTTAATTGTGGGCGTGTCAGTGGGCGGATTTTAAAAATTTTATCTCCCGATCAGTTTTAGGAGCCATAGATCACATACAAAAAATTTCAGCTTTCTGGCTCAAAATTCGATTTTTTCCAAAACTTTGTTTTTTTTTAGTTTGTGGGCGGATTTCAAAAATTCTTAAACTTGATTATTTCGGGACCCTAGAGAGTATATGGTTAAAATTTCAGCTCTCTAGGTCCAGTTTAAAGGCCTAATTTTTGCCGGCGGACGGACGGACGGACATGGCTAGATCGACATTACTATCGATGCTGATCATAAATATAGTAACTTTTAGGGGTCTACGGGTTACAAACTATGCGTCAAAATTAATATACCCTTAGAATAGGGTATAAAAAGGACATAAACAGAGGTAGGTCGATCGTCATCCGCCACCATATGTATCTATTTCAACATTCTGAGTATTCTTGAAAATCATCAATGACCACAGCTCCGCAAATATGTTGAAGTAGGTCATATCTGTAAGGTATCTGCCATACTGACTATTGATTGATACTGTTGAAGCGATCATAGGAATGCTGAGACTTTGTGGACTCAGTCATTTACGACAGAGCTTACAAAAGGTGATATTCTCTATACTTGTTCAACACTCGCGCTTATAAGTTTAAGAAGATGTGCAGTCATAGTCACAGGTCTACGTTGAACAATGCCTACCCTAATCGTACAACACCCTAGTAATTAATGCAACTTCTTCGATCATGTTGTCGGACAGACAGTGTATAAGTCAGGTGTCAATACGAAAGGGCTATTTTATTCAGATCCCCCCAGCTCCTGGGGTACGCGGACGATATCGAAGTCATTGGCAGCTCCCAGCGTGCCGTGGAAGAGGCTTCGATGGCGATTGAAGAACAGGCGAACTTTGCAGGTCATGAATTTTAATTTTAATTTAATTTAATTTAATTTTGGTGAGGGCAGAGATAGCCCTCATTTATTTGGCTTACTACAAGCTAAAACTAACATCTAATGAATAACTTAAATACTAAAACTTAAAAAAATAAGAAAGCTTAAAACTAAAGCTTAAGGATTAGGGGAATGGTGAAGGAGATCGATTTTAAGGCGGGCAGGGTTACGGTTGAAATCAAAGACGGAGAGATTTGAGTTAACCTTCTGCAGCATACGGGAGATTGGTTCGTTGGAGCCATATGAGGTTCGATGGGTCGGAAGGTAAAAGAGACGAGGGCAGCGTAAATTACGAGGATTAGTGTTAAAGAAAATAGAGTTGTTAAGAGAGGCGCAGTCGACGGAGCCTGAGAGTAGGCGATAAATGAAAAGAATGTCCGCAGCGTCCCTACGATCCTCAAGGGATTTCATGTTGATGAGATTTAGGCGATCTGAGTATGGAGGCAACGTAAAAGGATCATTCCAAGGCAATCCTCGAAGAGCAAATCGAAGGAAGCGACGTTGGATGTTCTCGATTCTGAGCACGTGAACTTGATGAAAATGAGACCAAGCTTGGCTGGCGTACTCAAGGAGGGGGCGAACAAAAGTGGTGTAGAGGGATCTAGTCACGTAGGGGTTGCAGAATTCTTTAGACCAGCGTTTAACAAAGCCAAGTGAGGCGTTGGCTTTACGAATTATTTCGTCAATATGTAAACGAAAATTTAACTCACTGTCGTACACTATTCCAAGGTCACGGAGAGATTGAACGAAGGAGATTGGTTGACCATGGAGAAGGTAGTGACGGGGAGGGGATTTGTTGCGCTTGCGCGATAGGGTAATAGATTGGCATTTGGGAATGTTAAGCTCTAAGCAATTTTTGAGGCACCAGGTTGAGAACCGATCAAGGTCTTGTTGAAGGAGAGAGGAGTCATGAGGTGAAGAAACGAGTTTAAAGAATTTGGTATCGTCGGCGTATAGAGAAAGAGAGGAGTGATTAATGACCTTTTCAATGTCGTTTATAGTGAGGATGAAGAGAAGTTAACGAGAATAAGACCAAGTACTTTAAAAGAACGACCAAACATCAGACCACCGACTAAGGCAAACGTTGACAGCAATACCATCCGACTAGTTCAGAAGTATAATCAACCTAGCAGTAAAGAACAACTTCACGATACCTTAGTGGTGGTCCGAAGAAGAATTACCTTAGAAAACCGCTGCGTCGGCTTTGCTATGCAAAACAGTTCAAAAGTCGTAGTCGAAGGACAAAATAGAAACAAAGCTATACCGTATTTAAATCCTGCCAATTTTCCTTTATCGCGCTGAGTGCTGGACGATAAGCAGTAAAGAACGTTGGTTCCCTTGAAGAACAATTTTCTTTGGATATTTGGTCCCTTTAAGTTGCATCACTACATTGGCTCGTCCACATCGAGCATACATCAACAATACTGCTCCAGTAAAAAAGGCCTTTGACCAGTAAAGAAGGCCTTTGACTCCAGTGTTCGAGACGACAAGAAAGACCGAACCTCTGATTTAAACATCAGTCTATCTCGGATGCCAGAGCGTTTGGTCTGGAAAATTGAAATCAGCGTGCCCCGGTGTCTTAGAGAATGGAAGAATTTTTTCACAGATCAAGAGCCTGTCAATTTGAAGAACTGTCATTGTTTCATTTAAGGTCCCTGTTCCTTGTTTTTATTACTTTAAGCGTTTTTATATAAGTAGGGTACGTTCAAAATGCATTCAATTTGATTTTACCTGCACCAAACACTCACTTAAGAGATGTTTTCCCAATGATGGTCTACAGCGCAGTCTATTTGCAAAGTAAGGTGCGCCTTTACACCTTCACCTCCAGTTTTGTAGAACTTTCTAAATCAAATGTTAAGCCCCTAAACTAAGTGAGATCTATACCCAAAGTTCATCCAAATATTGAAGTTGTTTTGTTACTCTATGGCAACTCGAAAACTAACACCTAACGAGATGTGCAATTTGTCACAATGTCAAATTAATTAGCCTATCTTAGTGCATTCTCAGTAGCGATGCGCTGCTGATCCCTTCTGTCATCAAAGTCAAAAGTTCTCTGAATTGTTGGTTTACATTTGACTGCTCTAAAACCTCCGCACGAAATCCTAATCGAATTAAACATCACTTTGCGCGCACATCTTACCGATTTACTTCCATTTATGTTGGCATATGAAACAAATTGCCAACAAACAATCTGTGCAAACAACTCGCTCAAGTGCGCCGCTAACCAATCTACATCTACACACGAGTGTATGCGCACATC
Organism: Portevinia maculata; assembly: GCA_949715645.1. Classification (NCBI taxonomy): domain Eukaryota; kingdom Metazoa; phylum Arthropoda; class Insecta; order Diptera; family Syrphidae; genus Portevinia; species Portevinia maculata. The sequence continues at coordinate 2,762,859 of OX454528.1, read as the reverse complement.
AAATCAATAAACACAAACCATTAAGAAAGGCGAAACAACAACAAAAATGAATCCAAGACATTTCCTCGGGCTTCGGGAGTATGCAAATGGATATCGCCGATAGTATTTCTCTCTTGGAAACGGGGCCACAGGCAATTAGATTTATGTTGCCTCCACTTACTAGACGCCCCTCTTTCTGAAGTGATAAAAAAAAACACCAAAACAAAATAAGTTCGCAATGAATACCGATATTTACAGTCGCGTTTCAATGCGTTGTTTTATGTCTGATTAATTTGTGTCAAATTCTATCGGTTGAATCATTTGAACTGTCAAACGATGATGACAGTGGTCATTGGCATAGCCATCATCAATTGGCCACCGTTGCACCTGTCATTGAACGATGTGAAACATGCTGCGCACACACTACGATATGTCAGCACCCAATTGAAAGGATCAATAAATAAATCAGCGCCTCAACTGTATGAGTGCGGAGCGGCTAGGGGGCTTTTCGCTATCGGCTTTCAGCTTTTCGGTTGATGAATGACGATTTAAAGAGGTGAAATTTGATATGCAAAGCGAATGCGTAATATGCGTAATAAATAAACAATGCAAATGGCAAATAGGTGTGAATAAGTGAGGATAGTTATTGCAAATGCAATACTATACTTCAAACAGGAGGCGGAGGCGAGGCGCCTTTCTGTAAAATATATCCATGCAATAAATCGATTCTATTGACTTTCACTGATTGGAATTTCAGAATCAGGTGGCAATAAATTGTACATTATTTAGTTTAATAGATTTTTTAAATTTAATACACATACTTCAGAACTGAGACTTTAACTTGGGATCGGTGATTTTTCTTAGAGCATCAAATTTCTTAGAACATTTACTTTTAAAATTTTATTAGTTCCGCTTTTAAAAAAAAACTAAATAATTTTTTTGTTTTTTTTTTTCAGAAGTGACGCGCAAACCAATGGATATCATCTATACCTAGTGATAGTGAATTTTACAATGTGGACATTTTTAAAAGCCTGCAGCAAGAATTATGTAAATAACTTCAGTTTCGTAACCAACGATTGCTTCCTGACTGGGATATTCAACAATTTTCTTCACCTTCTCTTCACATCTAACTTCGCATTCGGCTTGGTTCACCGACAACAGACTTCAATGAAGGTTTTTCGGGTAAGCGTATTTTACATTAACAAACATGATATATGAAAATATGATACATTTCCACCATGAGATAAACTTAGTTGAAGGGAAACATTTTGTTCGTATTTTCTCTCAAACCGCTATTTGGCTTTCAAATTTGCTTGTACCCACAATTTCCAATAGGTGGTTGTCAACCAGGTTACTGTCGTTTTATCCCCCTCACCAGTAAATTGAAACATTAAAATAATCAACAAAATGTCAATATCATACTGCTGCATTGAAACCAAAGTCTGGCTCAAAATGTTGCAGCCGATTGGACCTGTTTGCCTCATCGTTGACATTCAGTTAGGGTGTGTTTGCAAACCTGACGTAAATACTTCCAAATTCATTTTCAAATTATTATTTAATAGGCATTTTCTGAGTGAAGGATTTGTTTAGATTATCACACGATTTTGGGTGGCTTAATTTTAATCTCGGGTTAGTATAAGTATCCTGTGCAAACTTAGAATTAGTAAAAGTGAATATTTAAGCACCACACTCTTTGAAATGTTTATGGGCCAAATTGACGTTTACTGTATTTTCATTTAGGGTTCAAGGTTTTTCCACTTCAAAAGTAATCACTCTTCTTCGTCTTTCCTCCTCGTCCTTGACATCGAAATAATGATTAAAACAAAAGGAACCATAACCGCGCCATATTGCTGCATCTCTACTGGTAGTCCTTTGGGGTTCGCCGGGTAGATTGGGGGGGAGGGGTGCATATGATCACTCATCGAAGCATTAAATGTTTCATGTTTACTTTTTGAGAGGATAGAAACAAATGGAGAAATGTATACAAGTCAATGATTTTATGATAAACAGCGCCAGCTTAAGACGCACCCGTGAAAGGACGGGCCAAGATTATCCCTACAGCGCCTTAAAAACCAGCGTTTGTCGTAAAAGGTGACCAAGGGACAAATGACATCTAGACAGTTTTAACATCCAAGTGAGCCTTGCGGCGGACTTAACATCTTCAAACTCTCCCGCAAGTGCGCATGCAAATCCGTGGGTTGACCCGATTGTAGATCACCGGTGTCGTAAAAAAACGATCAAACAAAAATGATTAACAGGAGCATGCGCGCCTTGAAATCGTAAAAGAAGGCATGATGCAAATGCGATACCACCAACATTTGATTGGCTTCAGTAAAGAAGGATAACGACACTGGGATGCCTGAAAATGTATATTGAGGTCGAACCGGTGAACCCCACAGGCGGACCAGTAGGGATGTCATAAAGATGGAAGGTTACGATCCCTTTAATTCTGATCCTCGCCATAAACGTAAAGAAGACGATTGTCAGCTTAGGTCGCTTATTCTATAAGGAGCGTTTTTTCAATCTTCTTAGTATGATTAAGGTTCATTAGGACTACCTACTGCTTTTGAAAAGAAAAACTAGAAACATAAGGAATAGCTTTGCATTTCGTAAATGTCAAACATAACATTTTTTCTTCATTTAATAAATTTCCCTTTGTACATTTTTCACATCGCACACAAAACTTGGTTTTCCTAAAAACACTCGAAACCTTCATCAAAAAAAAGTGCTTACAGTTTTCGGTATTTATCACAAAACCTACTCACAATCGTACGATTAATTAAATAAATACAGATTTTGAAAGATTCGACACTATGTGTGTTTTTTTTGCTCAAGCGCATATAGGCTTAGATAAAATGAGTTAAAAATCGCTGAAATGTGACTTGGCAGCACTATGCTGGCTGTCATTTGAACTGTGTTTCGTCTGTTTTCTCCAGTCAAACTAGAATCTTTTGACACTGAAAATTAAATTCCAAAATAAAACTTATACCACTGTGTAGGGCCAGAAAATTGTAGCTTAAAAAATATAAAGTTGAGCTCAATAGGACAAGTGGTTCGGCACGGGCTTCAATTTACGATTTTTTGTATTGTCGGTCAAACAAATGCACGCTGAACCTAGAAGTTAATTTTTTAAACACTACTCGGATTAAAAATCGAACCAAACCACCATGTAGAGCGAGAAAATTACAACTTAAAAATAAAAAGTTTACCCCTATAGAAGGAAGTGGCAGGGCGCCAATATTTGTTTGTTAAAAATAAAACTTCACACGCATGTAAAATTTAGGAGTATGTGTCAGGTCAGTAGATGAGAAATGTCAAAGTTTTGACATTCGATAACAAAGTTATCGGAATACGTAGAAAACAGAGCTTGGAAGCACTGATCTAAATCCGCTTAAAGTCTAAGCGGCGATAGTTATCCCCGCTAAAGTTAGCATATATAAGCCGTGTTTCTTTGCACGCGGATATAGCCATGGCATTAAAAAACGACCATGACGTTTATTAGTGACATAGCTGTAAGTTGAGTTAAGAAATTTGTATTGAAAATCGTGAAATTCATTGAAAATTTCCGAAATGAAATTAATGCCAAACATATTCTAAAATTATAAAAAAAAGTTTCACATTCACAGATTAACTAAATTTAAAAATAATAATAAAATTGCGAACAAAATATTCGGCGGGATGTCAAACTTTGACATTTCCTGAAAAATTCATCGCAACATTCATCAGAAACGAAGAAAATGGGTTTTGGAAGCACTGTTTATCCCCGCTAAAGGACTTAGCGGCGATAGCTATCCCCGCTAAAGTTAGCGTATATAAGATATGTTGTTGTTGTATTTTACATGTATATTTCAAATTATCCCCATATCCGCGTGCAAAGAAACACGGCTATAGGCTAAGTTGTTGTTTTATTTAACATGCAAATGTGAATAAGCGTATGCGCGCTTGAGTAAAAAAACACACCTGCTATTCATCATAATTCATTTACACAGCTGAAGGAACAAATGATAAAACAAAATTATTTATTTTGCGTTTAAACTTTGATTGTTCTTGCGTTAAAATTTCTCAGCTGAATTAATAATCGCAGATTAAGGGTGCATTATGTTAAATCAATGAATTAAATGAGAAATCTGAATAAAAAACTTTTTTTTTGAAGTTAATTGAGGTTGATAAACATGTAATCAACTAATTCACCGAAGTAGGTGGATTAACGAGTAACAATGTCAAAATATAACTGACAGCATTTTTGACAACAGACAGCGAATATTTGAACCAAATGGGATGTTGGATGTGGTATCTCCATACAATTTATTACTTACCGTTTCCCAATTTCCATACCATTTTTTTATTAACGACAATTAGCTAATACATGGACATGATTTTTAATAAATGAGCCGTAAGTTAACTTATAATTCATTTAAATAATTAATTTGTGAATTAGAGGCAAATTGTAGTTTTTATTAATTCGGTTGTCTATGATTAAAGTAATGATGAATGCAAGTGAAAATAAAAATCCTTTAGTCAACGCACAAGCGAGGTTCACAGCTATTGTAAAAGTTAATCCAAAACCTATTCGAAAACTATTTTTTTTAAATAGCCTCAGAATCCTGACGAAGTATGCATTTTCTATAAACAACACATTTACATATACACCCCTACCAGTAATATTACGATTTCGTACATACTTGTACAATCGCCAAAAGCAAATAACACACCTCTTACGTCACACCCGTATCGATAACATTTTAGATTTCAATTCAACTTATGACACTAATTGAACAATAATTGGATTTTTAAATGATTAAGAGTCCATTGTGTTCTTTCTTTTATTTTCAATTTGTTTTCTGTTTCATTTCCAAACAATCCAAAGCAAGCGGCTTCTGGAATTAAATTGGCGAAATAGCTTTAGAATAGGCGTATTTTTTGTACTTCTGTTTTGTTCGTTCGTTAAGTAAATGAAGATATATTCAATAGTACAATAAAATGTGACGGAATTCGAATTTAGCGATACGAAATGAGGGTATGTTTGACCATTAATCACAGTTGATTTGGCCATGAAGTCACCAACATGGAATTTGGTTCGGATCCCTATTTTGGGAATTCTATGAAGTGGATTCAGATAATGATCAGACAAAAATACCTATCTAGTCTAAACGATGTGAGAGGGAATGCTCTCAAACTAAACCTACAATGAAAAGTAAACATGATCGGTTGGCCGTCCTTCAAACTATCAAATTATCATTATTACTTTCAACGGTTGATTAGAGAAATTTATTAATAATATTGATCGTATTCATTACGCCCAAATATAGCAACCGCATACTATAAACACTTTGGCAATAAATCTAATGTCTACTCTGTTATTTGATGATATTGTTCCACTTTTGTTAGGAATCGTTTATCATGACCATAAATACCGATCAAAATAAATTAAATAAACATAGTGTGTCTCCATTCAAGCCAAATAGAGTCAACGCGTAGATTAATATCAATTAGTAGCTAAAACTCATTTTCCTTTTTATTCTCTGCTAACATCTCTATTTGGAGAGATCATTCCCCCTATCTTACATAAGATATCTTGAGTGATCAACCACACGGATTCATAATTTGCATGCAAATGGCAGTGCCTTAAACTGTTTGCATTGAAACCATGTCCCGCTATTAACCAAATCGAATTCAGATATTTGATGTTATTAGACCATCATTATCATTTTAGAGGTTGCTTACAGCCTTATTCGATAGCCACAAAATTTCTCAAAAGTATTCATTAGCGCCTTTCGATAACATAGTTGTTTTTACGATCGATTTCCGGACAAAAAATTAAAGAAGTATGATTTCTTTATTTACACTTGTCCTCGGAATGGATGGCAGCAAAACAACGAAGTTGATGTGTCGCCACCAAAGAGCATTTTAGGCAAATTGATGCTTTCAGCGATAATGATCGAAAGTTACGCAGGTGATAATGGCTACGGATTCCGGACAAGTTTATTGATCAGAATTTGTATACTTCTTTTTCATTGGATTTTAGAATATTTTATAGCCTTCATCGTCAGCGAAGTGTTTTTTTTTTTTTTTTTTTTTGTTAAAACTGCATTCCCAGGTTAAATTGGAATAGAGATACTTTGCGATTGTTTGATTTTGTCGAACCTATCTATTTGCAAATAATAATAACTGAGCAAATAGTAGAAACAATATTTATGGAAAAGATTTTGCAGATGCATATTTTGTTTTGAGTAGATTATGATATTTATTTATTTGGTAAATATTTACAAACTGAGGAATGAGAGAGGTAGTGACGCACTTAGAGTGTTACACACTTGAGTTAAGTGTTGAAAGATAATATTTGTTAAAAATTAATCAAACATAGAAGTAACCAAATGATTTTGTAGGTAATTGGTGTTTGAGTAGTTATTGTTAGTTTGTTTCCCATACAAAGTGGTTTTGTTGATGTGTAACATTCGAGATTATAAATTAATATTTTCATGAGGATAGTGTTAACTTGCAAAACCTGTAATTAGCTTAGAATGTTTATTGTGTGAACATTCTAAATACATTCCCAACACACATTCCTCAAACGTTTCTTTTAGCAGTATTATAAATTAATTGCTTATTTATCCATCGTTCTGCATCATTCGGTCGAGATTATAGAAAATTTATTCTTGTCATTTTCTAGTTTTCCATGGACAAATGTCAAAATAGAACTAATGCATGGCTATCTCTGCGGCAACATTTGCAATGGTACAAGCATACAATTTGACGAGTTATTCACTTGTTTGCTTTTTATCGATGATAACACTCTAAGTGTCCAGAGTTTGAAGCCTAAAGCATATTGAAAAAAACTACTTCGTTGATAATACAGTCGAACCCACTTGTTTGATGCCCGTTACATTACAAAGATAGCTTAGGTTAGGTAGGTTATATAGGGTTGCTGCCTGGGCACGAAGCTCAAGCTCACTCAGATCGTTATGTCGGACCATTGTGATCGCTCGAGGGGGGGTCTGGTCTGCCGATTTTCTGTTATCTGTTTCTGCTTCTGTGAGGTGGTGATTATGTGGATTTAACTCCGAAAAGGGAAGTTGGAGAATGCAGAGAAGAAACAGTGCACAAACGATTTCAATACCCCTGAAGAGGAGCAGAGTGGAGTGACTGTTACAGTCGAACCCCAGTTCAGGTCCCATTTTTCTGCTTCTCAGGAAGATAACATGCCGAGGGTGACTGTTTCAGTTCAAACCCCCTGTATCTTATCTAGCGCTCAGTGTGGAGTGCTGATTGAAGTGACTGTTGCAGTCTAACCTCAAGCAGCCCTCTTTCTTTGGCAGGAGTACAGGTTGGGGTGACTGATCTCAGTCGAATCTCCGCCTGTTGCTCTAAATCACTGGTGAGGGACTGGTGTGTGGCTACTATAGTTTCATCTCTGAGTGAGAACCAGCTTATTTGAAACACTTTGATACCAATAACTCCTCTTTATTGAAACCCGCTTAAGTGAAACCCCCGCAAAAGAGCCCGTGGTACGGAAAATGACACCAGAACATGCACATTTGCAAACGCTGCAGAAACGCGAAACTAGGGCAGCAAAGGAAGCATATCGGTCAGGAGAAAGGATAAGAAGAAGCTCCTGCGTATAAAGAGGAGGGCATACGCATTCGAACAGCTCAGGGAAATCAAAGAGTCTCGCGATCGTATCCGGAAGTTTTATAAAAAGGCTAAGCAACTGGCTGCTGGCTTTAAGAGCGCAACGCAGTCTCTTTGAAGCAGAGAATGAATCCTTGACACGGACGCACAGGGAATAGTTGGTTTGCTCAAGGCAGCTGTCAAGTGGGCATCATGTAGAGAGAGTGACAAGGCAAGAAGAGGGAACATACGTCCAGTCAATAGGGAACCACTCAGTATATTGTTAAACAAAATAAAGAACAACAAGGCCGCCGGCTCGGTGAAGCGGAGACCTTTAACAACGGATTTGATGTTTTCGTAAATATGACTGGAAGAAAGTATACCCGATGACTCGACTATCAGCTTCATATGCTGCATATACAGGAACATACAGGCCCATCTACACGAAATGCGATCATATGTCTTGCATGAACTATCGGTATCGGGGATAAGATCCTATCCAACTTAATGTGTGAACGTGAACACTAATCGGGCACGTACTAGTGCGGCTTCCGGCCCGGCAGAGTAGTCGGGCGCAGTGACTCAATGGTTAGTGTTTCGGACTACTAATCAAAAGGTTCCCGGTTCAATTCCGGCCGGGACCAAGTAACATCTACAAAAAAATAATAGATGAAAAATCGCTAGTCCCAATTCACCAATTTTGATTTAGAAATAAGCACTCTACAATTGATGAGGTGCATAGAATCACAGATAGAATCGAAGAAGCATTTGAAGAGAAAAATGTGTGCTCTACAGTATTTCTTGATATAGCACAAGCTTTCGATAAAGTCTGGCACAAAGGACTGATACACAAACTACAAAAGCAACTGCCGAAGCAGTAGGCGACCATTCTGGAGTCTTATATATCAGATAGATTCTTCAGAATTAAACAAGAGGCAGAGTACTCAATATTAAGAGAGATTAAAGCTGGTGTACCACAAGGCAGTGTGCTAGGTCCAGTTCTATACATACTTTTCACTAGCGATCTTCCTGAAAGTGAAGAAACCACCATAGCTACTTTTGCAGATGACACAGCTGTCCTTGCTGTGGGAGCAACTGTCGAAATAGTAACAAAAAAAAAAGCTTCAAACAGCAATAAACAATATTTCAGAATGGACTAAGAAATGGCAGATTAGATTAAATGACCTTAAGTCAGTCCATATTAATTTTACTTATAAAAACGTACCACACATTCCAGTCTACATTAACAACAATGTAGTGGAATATTCAAACACAGCCAAATATCTAGGCATGACTCTAGACGCTAAACTGCGTTGAACATGCGATACAGTAAAATGAATTGGCTTATTGGGAGATTCTCATCCCTGTCTAACTACAACAAGTTATTGCTATACACGCAAGTTCTGAAACCAGTATGGACCTACGGGTTCCAGTTGTGGGCATGCACATGCCAAACAAATTTACAAACAATTCAGGTTTTCCAAAATAAAGTACTAAGGAACATAGTTAATGCACCTTGGAACATACGCAATGCCGATCTGCATAAAGATCTAAATGTTGAAATGGTTGAAGATGAAGTTAAGAAAGTTGCTCAAAGGCATAGAAGTAGGCTTCTCAACCAGACGAACCATTGGTGTTGTGGATTAAAGCAATGCTAATGAATAGAACGTTGGTTGCGGATGCGGATTGTGGCCGCTATGTTATGGCGGGGGTAAACAGAGGCTGCCCGCAAGGCGGCGTCATGTCTCCACTGCTGTGGTGTATGCTGGTCGACTCTCTGTTGAACGCACTCAACAGTTCTAATATTTACGCTCAGGCGTACGCGGATGATGTTGCCGTGCTTTCTGTTGGATCATGCCTAGCGACTGTATGCGCCAAGGCGCAGGCGGCCCTTGACGTGATCGACGAATGGTGCACTAGGAATGGGCTCTCGGTCAATCCTCTTAAAACTGAGGTTGTTCTCTTTACGAGAAGGAGGAAGCTGGTCGGGTTGACTCAGCCAGTGCTAAAAGGCGTCACAATCCAACTCTCCAATGAAGCAAAGTATCTGGGAGTCATCCTGGATAGCAAACTTCTTTGGTCCAAACATGTTGAGCTGAAGACTGCCAAGGCGCTGTCTATTTTCTGGCAGTGCAAAGGCATTTTCGGCAAGACATGGGGCTTATCACCGAAAAGAGTCCTATGGATTTATACGGCTATGATAAGACCATTTATAGCATACGCATCGGTTGTTTGGTGGAATAAGCTTTCACGTAAATACGTCACTGCTGCTTTTGCCAAACTCCAAAGGCAAGTATGTCTCGGCTGCACGGGGGCCTTCCCCAGCACGCCTGGCTCCGGCCTAGATGTACTATTGAACCTTCCGCCCCATTTACATCATGGGCTGTACAATCAAGGCTATCTCACGTCTTACAAGAGGTGGCTTTTGGTATAACTCGCACTGGAGTTTTGATGAACTTGCGCAACGGTTGTCCTTCGACTCCTGTCTTATGGATATGCCGTCTGATGCGATGACACCGGAACTTCGGCTAAAGCGCAAATACGAGGTCGACTTTCCTCGCGTCCAGGACTGGCTCTGGCCGGACTCTGAACCTGGAAGGGAATGCAGTCGAATCTTTACGGATGGCTCCAAAACCGATCAAGGATCTGGTGCTGGTGTCTTCGTGGAGAGCGATAGCGTTAGACTTTTCTTTCCGTTAGGCAAACATGCGTCAGTCTTCCAAACAGAGACTTATGCTATCCTAATGGCCATGGACTATGTTACGAGGAACAGGTGGAGGGGGCGAAGTATCTGCGTCTGTAGCGACAGTCAGGCTGCGCTTAAGGCCTTACTCAAACCCTTAAATACCTCCAAAATAGTACGTGAATGCAAGATATCTCTGAATTCGGTCGGAAGGCTGAATTCACTTAAACTTGTCTGGGTCCCGGGTCATAACGGGATCACGGGAAATGAGATCTCCGATGAACTTGCTAGACAAGGCTCAGAGGGGGACCTCTCAGGACCTGAACCAGCGATCTGTCTGCCTGCGTCCTCGGTCAGGGCTTCCATTGACGGTTGGGTTTCCTATGAACACAATCGCCGTTGGCATGACTCTCCAGGGTGCAGACAGACTAAGCAAATGCTCCCCGACGTCTGTGGGAAATCCGCGGCATTCTTGTTGTCTCTCAACAGAAAAGACTGCAGACAGACTACTGGCGTTCTTACGGGACACTACGCTTTTGCCAAACACCTTAAGGTGCTAGGCCTAAGCGACACCACCAACTGCGAAGCCTGTGGAGAAAGCGACGACACTGCGGAACATTTCGTCTGTGATTGTCCTGCTTTTGCTCGTATCAGGTGGCAGGTATTTGGTGCGGATATGGTGAGTGCTGTAAACCTAAGCTCCTTATCATTGAAGCGCCTTCTCGTTTTTCTTCGAAAAACGAGTAAATTCCCACAGTAAAATGTGGTGTGTCTGCCTGGCAGTACAATGGACCAGTATTGAGTCTGAGTGCTCCAGTGCAGAAAGTTTCACACATCCCGAAAAAAAAAAAAAAAAAAAAAGGCTTCTCAACCACGTAAACACAGAAATAACAGAACTATTAAATAATGACAATGCAATCAGGAGATTGAGACGGGTAAAACCTCTTGATCTATAAGAGTTAGCTAGGGCTTAAGAAATCAGGTATTGATTTCAAACAAGAAAAAAGTTTAGAAATCCGACAAACGGCGGATTTATCTGTTAAATTCAACAAATATGTAGTTCAAAAACAAATTGCCGATTAGTCGTCGACTAGGTGCAATCTCATTCGGGATGGCGAATGTCAGTCCCCCGGGAGTTTTCTTTTTTAGATGGGTTAAAGTCTCTCACTATTGCAGAAGCATCCCTCGCGTACTAGCTCTGCAATGTCTTTCGATGATTTTTTCTTCCAGCGAATTCCCAACACAAAAAAAAAATCTTGGGTTTTTTCCACTGCCCCACCTCTGCGAACGTCTGACAAACATCCAAGAGTATCAATTGTCATGAGAAGCTCTTCAAATTTGCCGTTCGGATTCGGCGTAAAATTGTAGGTCCATACCACTTCGCAAAGAAAGTGTTTGGAGAAGCTAGGTTTTAGGCCCTCTATGGGCCGTTAATGCCTAATATTTTTTTTTTTTTTTTTTACTAGCGCGGCTTCCGGTCCATCAATATCTAAATCAAAAACTATCAATAAACCAAATATTCACACTTATTCAAATTCTGGAAAAGACCAATTAATTTCATTGACCTTAAAGCCGCACATAGTAACATTCATCGCCAGGCGCTCTACGTGGCGATAGCCGATTTCAGAATCGCGGTAAAACTGATCTAGTTGTGTCGCGTGTCGCAGTATGAAAACAGCTCTTCCGAACTATTCCAAAACTGCACCGGATACCGGCAAGGAGATGCACTGTCATGCGACTTCTTCAATGTCGTTCTGGAGCAGAGTGTGCATAGGGCAGATGTCAACACGGAAGGCTCTATCTTCAACAGATCCGTCGAACTATCGGACAACGCGGACAATATCGACATCATCGGCCGTGCTAGAGGCTTTCATGACGATTGAAGAGCAGAAACAAATTGGGTGGCCTTGAAGTCAACAAGGACAAAATCAAGTGCTTGCTTTCGACAAACAAACAAATAGCTGTCCACAGGCTAGGAAAAAACTTCATTGTTGAAAGTAGCAACACCGGGGTAGTTAGCGAGTTCATGGCACTTTAGTGGGGATCGGACGAAAAATTACGCTAGAAATAGCGAGTCATCATAAGTTCCCGTGGTGGACATTTGAACGAAGTCGATTTCCATTCATAAATGTTTTGATAGTAATTCAAGCCAATAATTTTTTTTTTTGAGATACCTATCTCAAGTAGTTTGCATTTTATTTAAAAAGAAGTTGTCAAGTCCCTAATGCAAGACCCTTTAGTTGATGTTTAAAAGCACCGTTTAAATTTTCATTACAAGAATCACCTCTACGCTTCCGAAATTAATATTCTACCAACAAAAAAAAAACAGCCTACTCGTAGGTACGTAGAAGATAGATAATCTAAATGCTCATCGATGAATACTCATTTCAGTAGCACTTTCCACTTACTCGAATAATTAAACAAAAATACGAGTTAAACAATTTCATCTGTTTAATTTAAGCACAAACAATTAAAGCAACCGGCCCTATGGTGAACTTGAACTTATTAGCATGTTAACAAGTTGATGAGGCTGTATGTACTACTTAGAAGCTTGTGAGGGCACACAATTTCCAAAAAAAAACTTTCCAAACAACCTTGGCAAATGCAATTAACTTCTCTAATTAAATAAGTGTATCATGCTTAAGTATCTCAACTTGTTTACTCTCTTCAAATACAAAGGTACATTGCCTATGAAATAATTTTTAAAAATAGTTTCCAGAACCCTGATATGGATTTCATTTTTTTAACACATAAATAGATGAAGTTCATTAACAATTATTATGTTATTTGCACTGAAACACATAAAAGTCGGCTTCTTATCGCGACTAACTTATGCCGCTAAAGATTGCAGATTGTTTTAGTCGGTTATTGCAGAAGATTAGACTTCATGCAAATATGTACTCTTGTTTGAATGTTTAAACATATGTCATCAACTTGTTGTTATATAATATTGATTGCTTGATCTAAAACTGATTTGTGGGCAGGATTCGATTTATTTCATACGAGTTTTCGTCTTTTAATGGCAAGCAAATTAGGTCGGGAGTGTTTTTGAATGATTCAGAAGTGTTATGACGCTATTCAATACCAACATTCCTCCATTATGAAAGAGTTGAAGATGTTCACAAATTGGACTGGGTAAATAAATTAAGAAACCAAGAGCTTGTCAAGTTTTTTGGAACCAAACCAAAATTAGAATGTTCGTGTTGTAAGCTCAATGTAAAAGATGTCCAGGAACAATGTATTGTGTGAATGGCAATCGCAGATTATGTACAGTTGCCAATAGATTAGGTTTGGTTTGTCTGTTTTAAGATCATGGCGTCATCCAGTCCAGCTGGAATGTGTGTTTTAAACACATATAAATTAGTCATTTTAAAATGCTGATTGGCATAACAAGTAGTATTCTTTTCACTTTCCGAGGTAACAAAATACATGTCTGCATTTGTATGTAGATTTTTGTCAGTTGATTGTTTTTTTTTTCAAGGTTTTGTATGAAAAAAGTCACGAATTCTAAACACACACTAGAAAGAAAAAAGTTTCCAATTACAGATAGCATTCTTTCGACCTCTTGATTGAATTAAAAAAAAAAACAAAATGTTTTGGCAATTGATTTGAAAGTCGAATAAGTAGTTGAGAACTAATTTCCCATTTCATTATGTGGTAATCATTTTCATCGTAATTTTGTATACGAAAGATATAGCCCTTTTTATTGGACATTTTAATGAACTCAGCTTCATGGAACGAGAAACTTTTTTCAAACAAATCCAATTAAACTAAGATCCACTTATTTGTCGAAAGTTAAAACTGCATAGTTTGTATTGGCTAGGCATTTTCCGAATTCTTTCAAGTTAGTGCGGTATTCCTCTACTGATTTCGGATTTTACATATCTACGCATGTGTGGCCCAAATGTTTTGAAATTAGCTTGATCCTGCTCATATGAGAGAAAATTTATTGATTTTTGGAAGTAAAAAAAAGCGACATAAATGGTTTTATGAAATTAGGCTCGTCTCGCTCTTACTAACTGCCACAAAAGTAACTTAAATGCTGACTAAGAAGAAACTTTTAAAAATAAGTGTCAATTTAAAAAAGACGGATTGCAGATAATAGGGTAGGGAAGGCAGCCCTTGCATAGCTAAGAATATCTCCGCAGCGACCCCTGAAAAAGAGCGCTGTCGTAAAAGGCGACTAAGGGGGACAAAATCACATCCACGTGAGCATAGCGACACATTTAACATCTTAAAGCTATCACGCATGCAAATCGGTGGGTTTTCACGACTGGATATCACCGGTGTCGTAAAAGATAGATCAAACAATAAATCAATAATGGAAGCATGCACTTTTCGAAATCGTTTCGATATTGAAAAGGCTGGTCACTCCTGGATCAAACAAATCCATTAACATCAGCATATTTGTATGGTGTCAGGGATGAAAGGATCCGATTGGATTGGCAGGGTTATGATCCCCTTAAGCCTGATCATAACCTCGTCGTAAAGGAAGAAGAAGAAGGGTAGGGTGGGGCAGATTCGACCCTTTTTCTGTAGACTCGAAATATTTTTTCGCAAAAGGATTTTTCTTTTTATTTAAAACTTTGACATTTGTAATACAAATGTCGGGCTCAGTGGTTAGTGTGTCGGGCTACTAATCGAAAGTTCCCCGGTTTAATTCCCGCCGGGCCCAAGTAACATCTAGAGTTTTTTTTTCCACTGGCCCACCTCTTGCGAACGTATATGATAGCATTCATCGCCAGAACATCTACTTGGCGATGGCCGAATTCGGAATTCTGGCAAAACTAATCCAAATGTGTCGCGTAAAACACGCGGTGCAATGTGCAGTATGGACACAGTTCTTCCGCACTATTCCAAACCTGTACCGGATTCCGGCAAGGAGCTGCGCTCTCATGTGACTTCTTCAATCTTATTCTGAAGCAGATAGTGCGTAGGACGGGTGTCAATACGGAAGGCACTATCTTCAACAGATCCGTCCAACTACTGGGACACGCGGACGATATCTACATCATCGTCAGATCTGTGCGTGCCGTATTGACGGCTTTCATGGCGATTTAAGAACATGCAAAATTAGTTGGCCTTAAACTCAACGAAGACAAAACGAAGTACTTGCTTTCAACAAACAAACAAACTGCCCATGCCCACCGACTAGGACAAAACGTCACTGTTGATAAGAATAGTACAAGCACCTGAAGATGAAACTAAGTTTCGAAACGCGTAGCGCAAAAATTAAAAAAAAAAAAATATAAATAACGAACAAAACTTAAGTTGTGATATAATTTGATAATAAAATAATAGTATAAAAAATAAGTCTATCTTTTTACTATAACTTCACTCATCGGAGTAAACATCAACTCCACAAATGTCACCTTAGAGGAGATCCGATGGAGAATTACCCTAGGAATCCGTTGCTAATTCGGTTTGGCGAAACAAATGATGATAATCGCTGAATATCACTTACATCGTAAGTTCGTCGTAAGAATTTAAATTACTCAAAATCAATGAAAATATAAAAAACTGCCTCAACACCACAACTGTAGAAGGAGAGCTGTGGGAGTTCGTGTAGGATCTACAGTAAGCAATCTCTTACTGGTTTGTTAGCGAAGACTTTATTTAAAAATCAACCGCCGGCCGTTCTGTAATCGTTAAAGTCAAAAGTGCCCCACCCTACCATATTCATTTGGAAGCCTGTGGGCACAAGTTCTAAGAGGGCGCGCCACAGGATGGTATGTTAAATTTGGAGCGTCTTGCTGTTACTGCAACAAAAGTGTCTATAATTCAAGCTTAGATACAAGTTTCCCAAAATGTTTAAAAGGCAAAGATCTCATGATACTGATTAAGCGAAAATAACACCAACATGAATAGTGCAGTTAATAAAAGGTCAAAATGCTGGTTCGGTCTTTACCAACAATGAAATATCTATAATATAAAAATTACTAAGAATATTTTTGTCGACATTAAAAAAAGTGAAATATTTATTTTTCTTTTGACATTCGGAAAATATTCGCTATAAATTTCGGATCATTTTCTTTCTCAATTCTGAAGGAATAGTTTTTTTTTATTTTAAAAGAAGCTTAAAACTAATTCAATTAAAAAGTAGTTTGTATTTATATTTTCGGCACGAGCGACCTTCAATTACATACCGATAGCGAATGGAATATTTGAGAAGCTTCTCATGACAATTTACACTCTAGGATGTTTACCGGAATTTTTACTGTGGCAGTGGGGACACGTTTAGGTGTTGTTTTTTTTGTCGGGGTGTGAGATTCTCTTGGTTTTTCTACGTTTAGTGGTTACTGTCCCCGTCAGTAGCCAACACACTTACCACTGAGCCACTGCAACCACTATCATATCATTAAGCTTTCTAAATTGAAAGTCTAAAAAGTTGTGTATTCCGAGAAGGACCGGAACTATTTTTTTTTATATTAGATAGATGCATTTATTCCCGATAGAATCAAAGCAATACATTATTCAATAAGTTCAACTGTATTTTACAATTTACAAAAATAAATTAGCTGTGACATTTTATATTTTATACACATTGTATTAAAAATAGTGTCAAATGCCAGTTCAATGCGCTATGTAATTAACTTCTAACAGCACTAGATGATATTGCTGGTTTGGCAGGCAGGATAGTAACAAAATATAGATAAAACCAAAAACAAACAAGGTTTAACTAACCAACAAATAATCAATAGCTTTTCAGCTCCCTAAGTAGGCACATGCTTCGCAAACTACCAACACTGACAACTAAGAACACTTCATTAAATTCGTGGAATTTAAAAGCAATTAATTATATTGTTTACACAGTTACACAACCATATAGGTCAAATCCATTAGTAAAACCCAACTGTTAAACAAACTCAAATCAATCTCCGGAAAATGAAAGTTAAAAAATTCCATCTAAATATAGGTTAACGGCAAAATAAATTTCAGAGCTCAAATTACAAAGTTACTTTAACACGTACATCTTATTTACATATTTCAAAAGTGTCCCTTAACATTGAAAGAAGCAAGGACCTATTAAACAAATTAAATTTATTTATTCTTCACTAAACCACTCCAAATCTATAAGCTCCACTTCACTTTATCACCATCTGTACTCTCTCAATTCCACCAACCAAGCAACGATCCTCACTATTGATCAACAAAATTGTCCACTGTTTGGATTATCGAACGTCTGCGCTTAAACTCCCCCTAGTAGCCCAAAGGCGACAGTCACTGTTCACGAAATCTTCACAACTAATTGCTTGTAGCGTATCTAGTGTGTATCTACTGTCTCTGCTTCTTCGTCTACACTTAGTTTGCGCACCCAGCTCACTCAATAAATCAATTAGCACCGAACCCGATAAAGATGAGGAGCAAAAGAATTTTGATGCTATCCGCCCAAGAAACGGACGCACGATTGACTATGTTCACCGTGGCTACCGCAACCAATAAATTGCAAAATCAAAATGAATATTTCGAAAATTCTAAAAATTCGGCCCGGCCAATACAATACAACAACAAAAACAACTTCTACTAACTGATTCAAAGTTATTAAAAAGTAGTCCGATTCGACTTGGTGAACATTTAGCCTCAGACTGGTTGATGGTCCCAATGGTCGCCTTGGTTTTGTTACAACCGTTGATTATGTGAAGTACACCGCGGTATCCCCGTATGCAAGCAAACGTCGTATATTCTAAAAGGCTAGCGAGAGCATCTATCTAGACTCTAGCCAAAGAGGTGGCTATGCTCCGTAAAATATAATGTTGTTTTGTTGTCGTAGTGGTATCTCGGATGTTGGCAAATACATTTTTTTGTTTTTTCCTCTCCATCTCTCTCTCGCTCTCTATAGATTCGGGGGTGAGAAATGCTTTGCCTTTGTTTTTTTTTGTGAGAAGGTATTCAAACGAAGATAAAGCATCTTTTAATTTTTTTTTTTCATTCATTGTTTGAATTTAAAAAATAAATTGTTCCCCAATGTAACTGCCAGTAAAAGTACATATGATGCGTCACACGAATAAACAGAGTTAGAGGGTTGATTCCGGCGCAACCATATGTTTTACATTATTGTGAATGATTTCATGTTGCAAAAATGGAAGAATAATAATTTATGTATCAGCGATCTGTATAGTAGGGGAGTGACTGTGAGAAATGTAGCCACTGAGAAATTCCGGAAATCTCAAGCATGCAAATTCGTCTGGGAGTTTCAATGTTGCGGAAAAAAGTTTTAGGGATATGATCATCAATATAGATATGGGCAGCATAAACTATAATGCTTTAAACCAGAAACAAATATTGCTGCGATCTGCCCAAAGCATAAGATTGCCTAGATGCGACACCAAAAATAAATACATTAATGATTCCGATTCATTTCACAATCGATCACTAAATACACAAATACGACAAATATGGTTACATTTTCCGCAATATCTCAAAGCACCACAAAGAAAAAGAACCGTATTCACTACACAAGGAAGCCAGACAATCTTCACAGCTGACATATTCACCTAGCTAATAAACTTGTGAATCCTATCGCAGAACTTTTGAAACGTCTAGCTGCGCCGGAGTAACATCTTATTTATTCTGCACGATAAAACGAGGTGAATCCCACACACATGCACACAATATAAAAAGGAAGAACGAATGTCACGCAGAACATACTTTAGTGCGGGTGTACGTCCAAATGAACTCCTTATCTTCACCGTAAGTCACTCTTCGAAGTGATCGTGTGTGGAGCTAGGATTGAATGGGACGATGAATGCTTTCAATGGGAAGCCGTAAGGTACTCTTGTACGGAATGTGGTTGGAAATGTATCGATGTGAATATGATACATAGCAACAGTTATTTTGTACGTTATTAAAGAACTAATTTAGGTGCGATGTTATCCAAATGATCTTTAAAGACACTAGGTTAGGTTAGGTAAGGTGGCTGCCTGTGCACGAGGCTCTATAAAGACACTAAAAACACCAATCACGCGATAGCGATCATTTTATCAAAATTCATTGGAATATCTCTAATCCAACTATCCTTATCCTACCGGTCTTTATGATCTTTCTGGCTTGTGCGAATTCACACGAAACTAACTTTTATCTGCTGCTCAATATTCAATCGGTTATCTGACTTTGACTCAGCAATTGGTGTTTATAAACACGACGCCGAACCCCAAATGTCATAAATTCTTCAATTCACCATCAATTGATAACAATTTATTGTCAATTGCGCCTGTCAATTTATCAAAAAAACTTGACGTAGCGTCTTGTCACACACACACACGTCTAATTACTCTCTGATCAATTACGCACAACCTTTAACACCCTTCTGCCTATCGTAATCATATCGCCTTTAATTGAATTGTCACCTCATCAATTGTCGTAACGATCACAACACATCATCAATCAAATCAATGGTAAAGACGCAGCTTGGCACCGAAATCACTTTCATAATTAACTTGGACTCGCACATGCCCGCTCGCACGATCCATGCAATGATAATGTTCCAGATACTATTGTCCCATGGGGATCTGCGGATACAATACATTTGCGGATTCATCACATTTGGCTTGATTAATTAATTACACCATACCGCAGCCGTCATCACTATGGAACACTTATCACCAACCACAAAATGTGTGCATTACAATGGAGCGACTTCCTTGAAACAACGCCTCGTTGCGCATATGCACTCCGGCAATCGAATCCAGCTGATTTCAATATTTATTCTTTTATTGAGGGTGCTGGTCTGGTCGCAAGTGCAATTGCTGCGCGACCACAGCAATTAAGTAATTTACGCCACTCGCTCAAAATTGAGGTAAATTGAGAACAGATCAGCAGTTCAAACGCAACTAATCATCTATACAAAGCCAATATTATTTTCAGATCAGTATGAAATAGAAGGATCAAATTGCCCAAAGGGTAGCCGCCGCGCCCCGCATCGAAAGTAAAAACAATCGCGACCAATTCAGTGATCTGATGTCTGACAGACGTGCTTGTGGTGAGGAAGGCGCACATATTGGTCCACATTACGCACGTGAAATATGAAGCGCAACTCTGCGGGATTTAGAGGACATTTAATTTTTATTTTTATTTTTCAAAATAATCTTCAATTTTGATGACAGTTCGACAGACCGCAGAGTAGTATGCAAACGATCATGTCAACTTGACATGATTTGTTGGTTTCTCTGTCACTTTGTGTTGCACAAATCTACTGGTGTCTGCGGTTCATTTTTGAAATGACCAACTTCTGCGTTTATTTTGCTGATCAAAAGATCTTTCTAATTTATCCAACTCTGCAGCACACACATCTTTAATCAATTACGTTGGAGAGGATTAATAGCATTTCCTGGTTTGCAATAGTTCGCATAGGAAGTATCTTTACTTTTGGTTTATATCAATACTAACTGTGTATCATTTGTATACACTATCGAAAGTGTGAGTTCACTGGCTGATATTTTGTGGGCCATACGGACACGAGGTCACGATCGTTTTGGGGCGACTATGACACTCGCCAACGCAGTTGAGTGAAATGTGATCAGCGCCCATATTGATAAGCGCTCAGAAATGAGTTGGTTGGCTAGTGGGTGGAGTTTATTGTCGACAGCCTAAAAGTATACCAGTAATTACTTTTAAGATACGATCAGTGAGTGGAAATTTCAAATACACTTTTCTGATGTTATCTGGCAAATGTATTAGGTTGAAGTATTTCAGATAGAACCTTCATAAATGATACTCCTCGAGTTGAATTCTAAAGAAAATCTGACCCATATTTTTAAGTGTATCTGCACTCTTTAGACTACTAATTTCTGCAGAAACAAACGATATTTACTCTTTAGGAATAGGTTAATGGTTTGTTTAACGCTGCAATTAAAAAGTGGATGTGAATATCTGTGCAATTGAGGTGGCATTTCTTTCAATCTGTCGTTTTCTTAAAATTGTTTTGTACCTTTATGGGCATAGAAATGATAAGAGTTGTACTTGTATATTTCTATCATATGGCGGCGCGCCCAGTGGAACAAAAAATTCCAGCGGAGTGCTTCTGGTTTTTCCGGAGATTTCTAAAACAACCATTTTTTGGGTTCATTTCTCCATTTTCTTGATCAGAGCTTTCAGAGTTTTTGTTTCGCGTGGGACGCGTTATATCAAATCCGCAATGAAGTTTCTGCGTATGAGAAATATCACGCTTTGTATCTAGAGATTAGAACCCTACATTAATGATCGAATTCCTGGGAGGTTTTGGTCAGAGGCGGATTTAATGATGACGTGCTTTGTTTTTTGTAATAAGGAAAACTGAAATTTACAAAATTACCTCTGGGTTACTTTATGATAAGTCTAGTTCTTCTTCGTCTTCTTCGTCATCTTCTTCTTCGTCTTCTTTTTCTTTTAATGGCCATGAGGCGAGGCTATGATCGGAATCAAAGTGATCATAACCCTCCCACTGAACTGCATCCCTACTGGTCCGCCTGTGGGGTTCGGTTATCAACTCGCCCGAAATACCTGCTCATTGATTGTGCACTTTGATTCTTACGTTAGCACAATGCTTAAATCCCTCAAAGAGAATTCAGGAAAAAGAGCATTTTTTTCGATCTTATGTTGTCAAGTTCGTCAAAGCATTTGTTAGCAAATTGTTGTATTTAATTAAGCTACGTAGTGTTGAATAGTTCAAACAAAAAGATAAGACTTATTTACCTCTTTCAGTGACTGTTTAGCTTTCCAAGGTATTTCTGATTATTTTTGATTGATTTCTTACGCAGTTGGCAAATATATTTGCTGTCCATTCCTTCGCGAAATTCCATTGAATTCCCCCAACATTTTTTTCGGAAATTTTGTACATCTACCGAAGCCCTCGGACTGAAAAATTGGTCCATTGTACTTTCATTCAGATGACTCTATTTAAGATAATAATTTACCCGACTTTTTGAAAAAGCCGAGAAGCCCGAGAAGGCACTTCACTGATGAGAAGCTTTGAAATCCACCATTAACTACATCGGCACAGCTGTAGTACGTCCAATCCTCACCTATAGATCACTAGTATGGTGGCTCGCGTTGTGTAAAGGTTACAACCTCACAAAACTGAAAAGATTGCAAAGAACAGCCAGTGTAGGCACCACGGGAGCACTGAGGTCGGCCCCAACGGACGCCCTCACTGTGCTCTTGGACCTTTTGCCTCTTGACCTACACACAAAGGATACCGCACTATGCAGTGCGGTAAGACTCAGAGTGTCGGGGTGCTGGCCATACGTCCACAGCAACATTCTGGACTCGCTACCATAAGGCATGATCACGTTTCCAACCGACTACACCACACCCAAACTAAATTTCAAAAAAGGCTTCCAAGTAAGTTTCCCTTCCAGAGCTCGCTGGAAGAGGGACGTAGTAGTGAAAGAGTTCGACACGGTCATATACACCGACGGATCTAAGTTGAACTGTGGTGTGGGGCCCGGTGTCTACTCGGAATCACTAAAAATATCAATATCCTACCGCCTGCCGGATTTTGCCAGCGTTTTCCAGGCGGAACTACTGCCTATCCGAGAGGTCTGCACGCAACTAGGGCGTGACACAACGTACAAAAAAAACATTGCTATCCTCATAGAAAGCCAAGCCGCCATCAAAGCTATTGACTCGGCTACCATATTCTCCAAACTGGTGCAGGAGTGCCGGAACGAGGTTGCCCGACGGGGCGAGCGTTTCAAGGTTATACTACTCTGGGTTCCAGGGCATAGTAACATAACAGGAAACGAGCGTGCAGATGAGCTGGCCAGGCAGGGCTCAGCTCTAGACGGCACACTTGCGGCAAGGGTTCACATTCCTCTAGGTGTGGTTAAGACAGAGAAACTCTCTTCCATTTCCTCTGCGAATGTCCGGCACTAGCAAGAGCCAGACCTGTGGACACTCAATCAACCATTCTTCGACGACCTTAGCGCTATATCGGGCAAAGGGATACAATATCTTTTCCGTTTTCTCAACTCCACAGGTTGTATATAGCCACACATCAAATCCTCTACAACCACTACAACATAGGTCACACGAGTCGTGGTAACAAAAAGGCACAACATAGTGCTAATTGGGTTCAGGCCGTACCGCCACTTCTACCTACCTACATCGGCACCCTGTCTGGGTTCGAGCAAAGACAAGAGTGTCGCCGAGAAAGAGTTTTCGTATTGTCTTCGCCGTACCCTCCAGCGTCGCAGATGGTTGTGCCGATTTAGCCTAGCACATCGCGGTACTTTGCGGCCATTGATACCGCTCGTTAAGCGCCGGCAGATTTTTTATGACAGTGATAGCAAAGACTTCCCACAAATATCCGGATGAACTAGTTTGGTCTGTCTGCAGCCCTAAGATAAGAGCCATGCCATCGAACAATGTGTATTCACGAGAACCAGTATTTAATGGAGGCTCTTAGGGGAATGCTGTGCTAACAGATTCAAGATTCTTGGCAGTTACTTTTTGAGGAGCTGGAGAATCTGACCGACATTGAGCTTAACAAACTCCTGAGATTTACATATAGATCCGGGCGGTTCTAATAAACAGCGGCATATCTTTTGTATTTGCAGGTTCAAAATTTTTGGAAATTCCAACCGCAATGGACACAATGGACCCAAACTGATGGTCTAAGTGAGCCGTGACACCAGTCACAAAGGTATCCATTTAGCTACCTGCCAGGAATGCTGGCAAATCACATCGTCGGAGATTTCATTTGCCTTGATTGTAGTGACACTGAACCCAGACAAGATTCAGTGTGTTCAGTTTTCCGACTGAGAATACTCTTATTCTTGAGGTTTTTTAGGGATTTAGTTAGGCCTTGAGTGTGGTTTAACTGTCACTGTGCCCCTTCACCTGTTCCCCACAATATATCCATTAGAATAGCATAAATATTCGCTTAGAAGCTTTAAGCATAGTTGCCGAATGAGAAATGAAGACTGACGTTGTCGTACTCCTCAAAAGCACGGCCTCCTCGGCCCTGTCGGGTTTTAGAACCGTCTGTTCAATTGTAATTGTTCCGTCCTCCGATCCTGGTCAGAGTCATTTTGGAGAATTTCGTCTTGAACGCAGCCAAAATTCTGGAGTCATCCCCACTTACGAGCCTGTGAAACCTTTCCCCGAGTCCTGAGGTGATATAGTTTAATATTCGATTTGAAATGTCACCCAAATCTTAAAATCAAATGACAATGGGTACGCAGGATAATAAAGAAAAAAAGAAACAATTCAAGAACATAACCTCTAAATCGGTCACTAATTGATACAATTCATCATAGTCGATCAATTACCCATTGAAAGGCGTCTTTTCTCGGAAATCTTTTGAATATCGTTTAAAAGGTAATTGTCTCCATAGAACGATCATTGTAGCAGAACTTTCTTTGCCGACACACATAGTTCACAGGCCTTTTCACAACGAAAATCCCTTGTGATTGGCTTTTCTTCCGGATCTCATCGACACACGCATTAAACTGTATAAATCTGTTCCCACAAACCTTTAATTCTAAAATCACATTTTCATTCAATTTTGATCCGAAAATGATTGCGCACACGAAAGAAAAACGAACCAAGTCATCGAGCACATTAATTAGTGCGGTTTTCACTGCGGCGAAGACCATATCAATGACGTAATCATCAATCATGCACACCTTCTCCATGACATGCATTCAGTTTGGCTGACAGACGAAGAAAAAATGTACGTGCAGCAACGCGAGCTTCTTACCTTACAAATCCCACCAACGCATATCGCACGTCCACGATAGTTTGAGCGATAATATTCAGCTGGACGGAAGCAAGTAGTGCCATCTATGACAGTGTTATTTAGCGTAGCGAAATACTTCATACCCATTGGCTTGCAGTTCAACTCACATTCAGCATCATCTGGAAGTTCAAAAAAGCAAAAAACAAAAAAAACAAACTTGTTAGTATTAGTGCTTTCCTTGATGACAACATGACAACTTAGGTACGAACCTTTAATAAAAGGCTCCCACATATACTTTTTGCCTTGAAAGCCGACCTCATTGAATCCGGAGCATTGTTGCTGGCGAAAATCATCTTCCGCAGAGGGACAGACCTAAATTCAGATAAAAGTCACATTTAATTAGATTGAAACAAAAGCAAAACTCACTTGCTCATTGCACAGATGATATCGCCGATAGATGCCAATGCAATCGTTGCTAATGTAACGTTTGCCAGTTGTCGGGCGCCTGAAACAATATGAGAGCTCATAATAATAATTTCAGATCAAAGTTTGACTCATCAACGATGACATACTATCGGCAGCAATTTGCGAATTCGCCGCCTTAAGTGATTTGGGGGCGCCATCATTAGGCATCGTTTGCTATTTGGTTGTTAATTACTTTTGGCCTCGCATCCAATTTGACACAATTCGTCATGCATTTTGACACAGAGTGGGTGCAAAATAGACGCCAGAAGGAGGAGGGAATAGCTCATCAAGGAATCGTGTCGACGCATTCAAATGAACAAATTAAGCATGGAAATTATGATTTCAGGAACTACACTCCATCGACCGACCGCCAAGCAATGTGCGCTTGACAGTTAGCGCTAGGTGTTAAGTATCATTTGACAGTTAAAGGAGTGCGAAAATTTATTATTATTGCTGTTATGTGACGAATGTTGCGCGATGTGACGTAAACCACTGACATTTTGAATAAATGTGAGGAGGTTAATGTTCGCTTGGTATAGGAAAGTTCAACTGAAACATAAACGATCCGTCAAATGTAGGATTTATGGTCACGGTTAAAGGACGTGAAATTTATGTGTCACTAATCATGACAAATGTCTCTGCGTCATTGGCCCAATTTTGACAAGCTCATAACTTTTAGATTGGTCGGGCATTTCAATTGAATTGGCCGGTTTTAAAAATTCCATTGTTTGATTTCATTTAACTTGATTCACTTCAAATTTACAACAATTAAATTTCATGAATCTCAATACTACTTTTGGCATATTTTCCACACTCCAATTTTGCAATGCAAACAACAATGCTGCTGCATTCCAATCAGCAAACAATTAGCCTTATCGTATCGTTTTGCATTGTGAAAAGTTAGGCTATGTGTGCTATATGTTCAATGCATGTCTAGTGACACCTTTTAAACGCGATGGATGCCCGTGCGAGCGGCACATAAAACCAATTACCTGCCGACGGACGACAGGGTGTGCCACTGGGTGGCCGATATGTTATGTATACAAAAGTAGAATCTAACTTACTTTGAAATGCACTTTCTTTGTTGAGACATCACTCCGCCGCCACACGTGCGTGAGCATGCACTCCATTGACTCCATGCACCCCAACGAGGATAAGGTTTTGGCTTTGGCTTTGGCTTTGGTCTAGGGGTGGTCGTGGTAGTTGTTGTTGTTGTTGTTGATGTTGATGACTCATCCGATGTCGTTGGTATTAAAATGTTTGTAGTCTTACTCGTTGTCGATGCCATTGTTGGTGTGGTTTTTCTTATTGTCCTTGGAATCGTTGTTGTGGTAGTTGGACGAGGGGGGGTTGATGTGACCGAGAGTGAAGTAGTCGTCGTGTGAATCTGCCGCTCAGTAGGAGTTGAAATCGTACTAGTATCATTCTCCGGATACACATCATTCTTTCGTGGATCATCGACATCAATACTAGCCTTCTGCCATATGGTTTTCGTTGGCTCTTTGATCTTCTTAAGATCATCGATTGTCGAAGATTTACTCCATGGTTGAGACTTCAGTATGCCACGTTGCCGTAGCCATTCTTGATGTTTCTATAAACAGAGAATCGAAAAAGATTTCATGTGAGATAATAAGTCTACTCGCATTCCCCGTCTTCAATGAAGCATAAAAACCCCTATCAATAGTTTTCTAGACACATCAGATGCGTTTCCAAGGTCGAATCATTGTTTCACATATTTGGCGGTTAATTATAACATCGTTAACCTATCAGCCATCACTTTAAATTCCCTTTTCCCATTCGCTTTGGTCAGGCTTCAATGATCAACTGGAATAAGGTCAACTACTGAAAAGTGCGGTCGGAACTTAGAGGTGCAGTGTTTGGTAATTACTTCTTAGCTCATTGGATTCAACTGAGTTCATTGATTTGCACAAGCATATTCCCTCCTTGCATCATTTAACGGCTTGGATGAAACTAGGTCACCGAACACACACCCTTGTTCGTCAATTAGGTTGAAAATTGTGTTGCAAAACAATTAAACTGTGCAATTAGAAAACTTTTAGACAAACAAGAAATTGGAATTTCCACATACATATATTAATCTCTTAATAAACAAACAAATTAGGGCTATCAAGATAACTGAGATTGTGTGGAAGATTTCAGGCTGAAGTATCACACTCAACAAAGTAGTTGCTTAATTTTTGGTGTATGCTCCAGAAAAAAAAGCAATTGCACTCTTCAAATATTATCTTACTCTGTATGTTCTTAGAACAACTAATTCAGTTATACTTGCATTTCTGTCTGCCGCACTGTGTCTGTCTTCCTAACACTGCTCCCTGTTGTTTGTGTCTTTAAACTTTTACCCCTCTTGCCACTTTGTCAGCAAACTCAACTTGAACAAGATGAATCAAGTACCGACTGGCTGTGATAAGAAATACCCAAATTGCCCAATTTTGACATATTCTAAACTTAAACAACACAAAAACAAAGCCTCTACAGGTGCACCTTGTTTGTTCCCTTTTTGTGGGGTAAATGTTTATCTTTAGACTATTTAAATAGACAGACAACATATTAAAGCTTTTAAAGGTACCAGTTCTTTTTGCGTTACTTACCTTTATTCTCTCAATGGTTGACAGTTCAGCATAAGTTGTTAGCGTGTGGAATGCAAAAATTATCAGATATATTCTGAAAGTAAACAAAATATGGCATACAACAAAAAAATCAGAAATTTACAAATATTTTAAATAACCAAAATCAACAGTCAGTTGTGGATATCGATCATCGGTGGCGCGTACAGAAAGGGCCAAGCTTACGCAACTTTATTGATATTTTTGAATAACATTTTCCAGTCGAACAGAACTAAAAAAAATACGAACAAAGCAGAAACCCCGATAAGCGATATTTTACCACTAAACCCTGCTATTGAATAATACATTAAACCAGTAAGAGCTTCTGATAAAGCGTATGAGACGCTGGTGTCAGTTTGATCGTTAAGATCGTTATAAAAGAAAGCGCCCAAATGGAGTTTCCGTGTCTGGTAGAGAGCTGGACTTGTACAGAGACTTTTTTTGACTTTGAAATTCATTTTTTATTCATTGTTAAATATCTACTTACATACTAGACAAAAATGATTAAATCTAACTTAAGATTAACAGGATACTTATTCTTATTTATTGGTCCTTATGCGGACGCTCTAAACTTAACTATAACCTTATAATTATTGCCTTTCGGCCTAAAAACTATTTAACGAACTAATCTTACATATATATTCCTCGATATTTAATAAAACTCTGTATCATTGAGATTTTATATTTTTATATAAAACAAATTAAAAAACATTGGGACGGGCTACAGTCCGCTTGGGCGAACTGTTGGATACCGTATTCTTATTCCTATCCCTCATAAGTGGGCGTGACAAAAGTCTAAGTATAGTTGAATTGTTAAGAACGCTCTACATATTTTATTATATAACATTTAAAGGATTTTTTTTAAAAAAAAACGCTCAAACTTGGGTGTTTCAATAAAATAGTTTTATTTAATTGTGGGCGTGTCAGTAGGCGGATTTAAAAAAAATTAACACATGAGCGTAAAGGGCCCATAGAGAGTATATATTATAAATTTGAGCTCCCTAGCTCAAACTTTGGATTTTCAAAAAAATTGTTTTATTTATTTGTGGGCGTGTCAGTGGGCGGATTTTGAAAATTTTTTATCCCGAGCAGTTTTAGGAGTCATAGATCATATATAAAAAAATTCAGCTTTCTAGCTCAAAATTCGATTTTTTCCAAAATTTGGTTTTTTGGAGATTGTGGGCGTGTCTGTGGGCGGATTTCAAAATTTCGTGAAATTGATTATTTCGGGACCCTAGAGAGTATATGGTTAAAATTTCAGCTCTCTAGGTCCAGTTTAAAGGCCTAATTTTTGCCGACAGACGAATGGACGGACGGACATGGCTAGATCGACATTACTATCGATGCTGATCATATATAGTAACTTTTAGGGGTCTACGGGCAATATTAAGGTATGTTACAAACTATGCGTCAAAATTAATATACCCTTAGAATAGGGTATAACTACCTATTCTTCTTACTTAAACTACCTAACATATTCTAACTATAATTAGGATTCTGAGCACTCGTTGCCTTGCTCAACTACCGGAAGCACTACCACAAGTTGACGAGCCCGGCCTCTCCCAGAAGCGCCCTAGCTAACTTAATCTAACTTATAAGCTAAGAGGATGGCGGTGCGTTACCATCTTGGGAGGTCATGTTAATAAGGAAATTGTCAATCCTATTCAACTGAGCCCCATCGTATAGGACCTTGTTGGGATAGTATTTTATATAGTTTAGGCGTTCGGAACAACCGGAGACGGGTCCTAAGACATTGTCTCTCCAAAACCCGAATCTTTCCATATAACTATGCGCTATATTAAACCACAATGGACAACCATAAGCGATAATCGGCCTTATAAGGGCCACGTAGCAAATGACCTTCACTCTGGAGTTAAGTTGACTGCTATGAAACAGTCTCCTTGTCAGAGCATAAGCCTTCTTGGCCCCAGCAAGACAAGCAACTATATGTCTATCGAAATATAGATACTGGTCAAGCCAGATACCTAGATATCTAACGGACTTGTACAGAGAAGGTGGATCTTCTCCTCCTCCTCGTCCATGCACCTGTAGCAAAAATCGTTTGTACATACGCCAAGCCTTGTTGCATGCTTGCCTATGAGACAGTGTGTTGGCTTGAGACCCGTGCCGTGCAGGTTCGATTCCCATGGGTGTTTTATCCGACCTCTACACCAAAAAGAGGATTTCTACCTGGTAGTACAATGGACTGTTAGATCAGATGCGTAATTGTTACCCCTTGTCCACCTAAGGTTTGTTCTTTCGATTGTATCTAGCTTAAATATGAGTTTGCATGTAGAGATTGGTATGCCTATAGAACCTTTTTCAAAACAGAATGTCCAGTGACGCGGAGGGAGTAGTTCGGCGTGCTCCGCTGATGCAGAAACAAACTGATCGTTTGATTCCGGTTAGCTTATCACGATTGGTTGCTTTATCTAAGATAGTCGGCCAGGCAACCACGGAGAGACACATAGCCCAACTTATTCCCAATGGCTTTTTTTTGCAGGAGAAAAGTGCTACCTTAGCTTTCCTACGAGTAACTCTTTTTTTTTTTTTTTGTATACTTTTAAAAAAAGGAAATCCAAATCCCAGAGCAATCAGACTCGATAACGGTCCATTATCGTACCAGGCAGAAATCCTCTTTTTTTTTGGTATAGAGGTAGGAGAATTTAGGTGTCATTCGTTTCTCTCCATTAATGCGTGGCGCATGCTGTTTTTCCCCATGGGGATTGAACCTGCACCCCACGGGCCACAACCAACACCGTCGCCACGCCTTCCTGACTCTTTCTAGAATGTAACGTTTCCAGCTTAATTTCCTATATAAAACAAGACCCAAGTGCTTAGCTTCGTCAGAAAATGTTAAGCTTATACCGTTGTTTAGAGGGAGGTTCGATGTGCGGAATTTTATATTTCCTATGGAAGAGGATTATTTCAGTTTCGGTCCGTGTATAAAGCTTTTTTAAGAGCATTTTGTAGGAGTTATTTTCATGTTTTAGGATGCTTTCGGCAATACCAACTTCACCCCCACAAGTGATCACCTTGGAGCCCCCTGCTTCCAGTCATGCCAGTAGTTCGTTTACCACTAAGTTCCGAAGAAGCAGGGAAAGTACGCCGGCTTGTGGTGCATTCCTACTGACAAATCTTCTGACCGATATTCCACCCAGCTTTGAGTTAAAAACGCGACTGGAGAGCAGTAGATTGGCTAACTCACCAAGTGAGCTACCGACCTTCAGATCTCACAGTATACTTGCGATCGCAAATGAGTTTACATTATTTAAAGCGCCTTCCATAAGATTCTATCCAAAGTACTGTGTGAACGTCTTAAGCCGTTCTGCAACACACTAATCGGTACGTTCCAGTGTGGCTTCCGGCCCGGCAGATCGACAATAGACCAAATCTTCACACTTAGGCAAATCCTGAAAAAGAGCAATGAATTTCAAGTCGACACCCAGCACCTTTTCATCGACTTTAAAGCCGCATATGAGAGCATTCATCGTCAGCAGCTCTACGTGGCGATGGCCAAATTCGGGATCAATGAAAAACTGATCCAGTTGTGTTGCGTGACACTTGAAAACGGTTTGGAAGCAGTTGTTCCAAATTATTCCAAACTTTTACCGGATTTCGGCAAGGAGATGCGCTTTCATGTGAATTCTTCAATCTTGTTGTGGAGAACATAGTGCGTAGGGCAGGTGTCAACACGGAATGGGGTATGCGGACGATATTAACATCATCGGCCGTTTCCAGCATGCCGTGTAAGAGGCTTTAACGGCGATTGAAGAACAGGCGATATTGGTTGGTCTTGAAGTCAATGAGGACAAGACCAAGTACATGTTATCAACAAACAAACAAACATCTATCCACGGCCTACGACAAAACGTCAACGTCGTTTGCTATAAACAGGCAAAAACTTTGAGGTTGTTAAGGAGTTCATCTACCTAGGAGTAAACATGACAGTTAAGTGGAGATCCGACGGAGAATTACCTTAGAAAACCGCTGCTACTTCGGTTTAGCGAAACAAATGGGTTCAAAACTCCTCACTCAAAGGACAAAATGCATGTCCTATCGAACCTCAATTCTGCCAGTCCTACTTTCTGGTGCCGAGTGCTGGACGATAAGTAGAAAAGCGAGCTAAGATTGGGTTCTTTTAAAAGAAAAATACTCCGTCGGATTTGTGCGGTGTGCGAGGAGGTCGAATGCAGGAGGAAATACAACCGCGAACTCTATGAGCTGTACCAAGATGTGGATGCAGTCCGAAAAGCTAAATTACGTCGACTACATTGGCTCGGCCACATTGAGTGAATGGAAAATAATGCTCCAGCCAAGAGGATCTTCGACTCCCAGCCCCCAGGTTCGAGAAGGCAAGGAATACCGAATCTCCGTTTTAAAGAATAAACTATCGCAGATGTCAGAGCGCTTGGTCTGGGCAACTGGAAGCAGCGTGCCCGGGATCCCAGGAATGGAAGGCTGCAGTGTCTCAGGTAGAGACTTTTCGGGGGCCCTTTAAGTAAGTAAGTAAGTAACTAAAGCGCCTTCCATGTCCAAGATTGCAACCACTTGACTTATGTTATAGGGAACACTTAATGGTCCGTACCAGTGAGTGCAGGGCCATTTCCACTGATTGGCCTTTGCAGTACGCAGACTAAAGTTGCGTATCAATGTTTGTACAAAATTCACATCAATCAATCGTTCCAGAGTTTTTAGAAAAAAATAAATTGAGGGGTTTTGATCCGATCTTTGTGCTTATAACCCTTTCAAAAATTTATTAGAAAAAAAATAATCCTGATCATAACCTCGCCGAAAAGGAAGAAGAAGAATGCATGAGAACATCTACCAGCTTTGGGTATAAAAAACACGTTTTCTTCTCCCTCTTTCTTTTGACATATTGAATACGTATATTGTCTTGACATCAAAAACATTAGTGACAGATCCTAGATAAAAAGATTTAACGTCGGTGAGTGTTGACTTTTTTCCATCAATAGCAAAATAAAAAAATGATATTAAAAATACTACAATCATCCAATTCACAAATTTTTCACTATCAAGAATACATTCAACTTGACAGCTCATTGCGTCACGTCTTTATACGAGAGTGGTAATAGTGCCATTAAAGATTATAGCATTTAAGAGTGTAGGCGTCAACTTGTTGCCTCCAATTGCGAAATCAATACCAAACCGAAATTGATCGGCAATATTTTTCCTTTTGTGATTTAAGTTGTTAAAATGCCGTTATTCAATCAATGCATTCGATTATATGTATAAATCTGCACACGGTGTACTATCTGAATGCGGTAGATTGCAAATTATAATTGCAATATATATTTTTCTCGGCTAAAAAATGATATCAAATGCTCGTAGGTAGATGTTGCTTCTGCTCTTGAATTGCTACAATCTGTAGTTCCGATGGCAATCTCAAAACCTACGTCCTCGCTGTTGCCAACTTTTCTGTTAGGATCATTTCATTAACACTTGCATGTTTTTATTCATAATTTCGAATATTTTGTGAACCTAGTTCTATTCACCTTCAATCTAAAATGAGACGGCGGCTTTTAACGCTCAAGTCATATTTTTTCAAACATCGGTAAAGCAACTCCAGTCATTCGCAAATTTATCTCATTACGCTTTCGTCTTAAATTGAAATCTATACTTCACTTAGCAAAATTGTGCCGTTGCAGCTGTAGCTTCCATATTCGATTCCACACCACAAGACTTCTCGAAATCATCCCTTCAAGCGTAAAAGCCAAAAAATTCCATAAACCATCATAACTGGATTACGCAACTTTACTTCCATTAGCGACCACAACAAGACCGGGTAGCAATTTGGTCATGGTCTCAACATATTGCATAGAAGACAAGATAAGGTCTCTTGTACGGTTGTGCACTTGTACACCCATTTACCCTACATCGCGCCTAGTTCCTACTCATACTATAGCTGCACCCTTTTCACCTCCTAACCAGTGTGATCGTTTGATTTGTGGTTTTGATGATTAACCGAAATGGTAATTCAATATATCGGATTACAGTGTTGGAAAAGGACGTACAATTGTTTGTTTTTCCTATTTTTCTGAAAATTTGCATATTTCTATTCGTTTTGCATCTAGCCTCAGGGAAAAAGGGTCGTTGATGTTATGTGATGTGATAACGAAAGCGAACACTCCGCGTCGGGATGACGAATTGAAAAATCTTCGCTCCGCATCGTTTTTCTATTGAAACTAATTTATGGGTTTGGCAGAGTCTAATTGAATTATGAGATTTTTAGTCATATCTCTTTAAAGAATCGCCCAAAACTCTTTAGATTGTCCAATATACAGTTGCTGCCGGCTGCTGTTCTTGGGAGGATGTACTCGATCCGAGTACATCTCCTCACACATGCGATTTAGAGTTTTTTTTATTTTCTGTGTGATTCATATAAAAGTAGAGCACATTTATAAAACTCTTTTCACAATTTGAAATTCTTTGAAAAAAAAAAATGTTTTTTCCTATTCAATTGAATCAATTGGATGAGATGGGGATTTTAAACAGCACGCGAGAGAAAACTTCAAATTTTTACTGCTTTGTTCGAATTGATAAATTGTTGTGATGAATTTGAATTTTTTTTTTTAGCTAAGTTCACTCGGACAGACTAGCCGCCCCATCTCAGGGCCGACAGCATTTAATACCCATTCAATACTTATTATTGTTTTTTGAGCGTGATGAACCTAGGGCGCATAGATCATGAAGTGTCTGTTGCTATTTTTTGTCTTCCAAATATGCCACACAGAAGTTCAACTTGTGTACCTATGTACTATATGTTTTCAGTGTTTGTTTATGTGCTTGCACATCACTTAAAATGCCATCGCTTCTTTTTATTCAATGTTGATGGAAGCAGAAAGTTATCCAGAACATGAATGAATACAAAATTGAAATTTGTAGCTTGTTTTTTTTGGGCATCGTTAGTCATGGTTCCCTGAGAACCCTTTAATCAAGTTGATCCTTACCCAGCTGATTTGTGTTTCCTATGAGAAGATGTTTTATGTTCAAATCCCAATATCAATATTTCACTACTACTCTCTTCTTCCTTAATGGCGGTGAGGCTGTGATCAGGATTCTTCTTCTTCCTTTAACGGCGTTGAGGCTATGATCAGGATGAAAGGAATCATAACCCTTCCACTTAACTGCATCCGTACTTGTCCGCCTTTGGGGTTCGCCGGTTCGACCTCAGAAAATAACGACAGGCCTCGCGATTTCGAATCAATTCGTCACTGAGGCCAATCAAAATCTGCTACATTTGTGTGATCCAGGAGTTTTAAGCAAGGTTCGCAGAACGATAAAATATGATTCGTTCTCTCGTGAAAAGTTCGCAAAGGAATTTGATTTCTGATTCGATCGCGAACCTTATTTTTCGGTTAGTTTAAAAATAAAATTCGTTTTCACGATCGAATCAAATCATTTGCGATCTGTAAAATATAGTTCGTTCGCGAATTTATCAGATGCGAACTATTGGAGATCCGTTCGCGAAGGATTTCATAAGAAAAAAAAAAGTCATTTTACATGAAAATTATATTACATATTTTAATATTGAAAGGACATAAGTGAAAAGTATTTTTATTTTATATTAAGATTTTGGAATAAATTTGCATTCAGTTTAACAAAACATTATTTATTGTTTCTTTGAATAATTTCTTTCTGTTTTTTGTCATAAAAAAACTGATAGAGCGCTAAAAGCCCGTTCAACAGAGACTTGAGTTGATGGCACTGCCACCAATACTTGTCTAAGTTTTCCTAGAAGAACCTTTCTGGAGTGCCGCAGGGCTCAATTCTTGGCCCAATCGTTTTTTGTTTGTATATAAATGACCTTCCTCAAGCATGCTGCAATTCATCTTTATGCTGACGACGCACAGATATACCTTTCTCGGCCAATTGGACTGGTTGAGGATCTCGTGAGTAGATTTAATTTTGATCTCTCCTCAATAGTTAAATGGTCTCAAAATAATGGTCTCATCTTAAACCCAATGAAAAGTCAATTGATTCTGATTTCAAAAACATTGTACGACACTGAAGTGATACCGCCTGTTTATCTCAATTCTACGGTGCTTAAGTTTTCAGATACTGTAACAAACCTTGGGTACAAATTGAATCGATCTCTTTTCGCTATTGACCATGCAAATTATATTGTGGGACGTTTCTATGCAGGTTTATTAAGCTGTATTTATTTTCTAGTTTCACACCCGTTGATACTAAATTAAGGTTGGTTAAGTCCTTACTTGTTCCAATCTTTGACTATGCCATTGTTATGCATCCAAAATTAGATTCCCGTTCTCAGCACAAACTACTTGTTGCTTTTAATGACATGGTGCGATATGTATTTGGAATAAGAAGATATGAACATATATCCAGTTACCACAAACTCGTCCTCGGCTGTTCCCTTCAGGATTTTTGGGAAATAAGATGTGTGTTCATGCACAAGATCATACGTGACCAGTCTCCGCTCTATCTTTTCCAGAAATTACAATTTGTTCAGTCGCAGCGAACTTTCAATCTTATACCGTCACCTTCCAACTAATTGAATACGTCGCGCCTCTTTCTAGTTCACACTGCCAGACTTTGGAACTCTCTACCTGTCGCCATTAAACAGATAATAGGAGCTGAACAATTTAAAAGAGCTTTATTTGCACACTTCGCCTAATTGTAATCATTGCATATTCTTCTTTTCTCACTTACTTCACTCTACTATTCTTTATCTATCCTAATTTTCTCCTCTTTTCTGTTCTCTTGTTAACACTGTCCCTCCTTTCCTTTCTCCAAATATGTATTTAAATTTCTTTAATTGTATAATTACTTAAAATTCATTTAATTTTTATTTTAAACTTAACTTCTCTTAGTACCAATGTTTTTTCTTTTATTTAAATTCTTAATGTACTATAAAAGACACTTGGTCTTACTTGTACTCTAGCAATAAATTTTTGAATTGAATTGAACCTCTTTGCTGCTCAATGTTTTTCAATGCTCAATTTTCTCTCACAAAGTAAGCAAGTTGATTCGTCAGCTTCTTCATTATAAGAAACATATTAATTTAACTCAAATGTCTTTATTTTTCCCATTTCAACCAAAATAAAAACTATTGAAAATATAAATCACGAATCGAGAATGATTTGTTTTATTGATCTTTACGGATCCTTATCGCGAGCGAACCATATTCTATCGGAATTTCTTTTTTCCCATCTCTCACGAACGAGAGATACAGAAAAAAAAGGATACAGTTCAATTCGTTCGTGAGAGAACTATACATTTTTAAAGATCGAAAATTTTATCGTTCGCGAACTTTATTTTTTATGGTTCGTGAGAAGATCGATAAAGAACGATAAAGATTCTTATTTTATCGTTCGCGAGCGATATGTTACGAACCCTGGTTTTAGACCTGTCTTTCTTTCGAGTTTCTATTGGATAGTTGATTGATATTGCCCTTTTGACAGGGCCTCTGAACATGACAGTACCAACTGAGCCGGTCGCGCTCCATTTTCTTCAAGATAGGTTGTTTGACGTAAAGGCTTTTTGGATCTTGGAACTTTTTATTCAATCAGTCTTTGTTACTCCTGCTATCTTGTGTAGCATATTCATCTCAGCTGCCGTTAATTTGCCTTCATACTTTTTGCACACTGTCCTACATTGTGAACCGAATGTGAGAACTGGGAGACCCACTGCGGTTTAGAGCCTTCCTTTCAGCTAAGGGGCATTCTTCGGTCACAGAAGATGACTGAGTTTTCCCGCCGCTTCACCCACACTACGCTTACGCTATACTTAATGTCGTCATCACAGCTCGCTTCGCTATTAATCATGACCCCATATAGTTGAACTTTTCGCACTTGGGAATCATTCTTCAACTCATATAAATGTCTGGAATAGGTCGGAGTGGATCAGAGAAAGGGCAGCACAAGTATTTCGTTTGTTTCGGACTAATACGACGCTCATTCCCCTCGAAAACTTCTGCTCATACATTAAGTGCTCGTTGCAGGGACATTTGATCGTCGCTAATGATGGTTCCATCCAATTTGGGGTCCGTCTTCCGTCACTTTTCCTTCAAGAAGATAATCGAGGGCTGTAATAAATCTCAAGGGACTTAAGACGCTTTCCTGTTGTATAATGAGTGACATCAGCTTGATTGAACGAACGGCAATAATCACAGTCTCCCTTATCCCTTTGTACAAAGGAAGAAGAAAACTTTCCCTCCACTGGCTAGGTATTGGATCTCCTCTCATCAGTTTGGATATGAGAATCATGAGCCGTTTTGACCCGATGTCTCCCATCTTTTTCAAGAACTCACACCCCTATTGCGAGTGTCAATCGACAATTGATAATTGACTATTTTCAATGTGTGCTATTGTGAACGAACGATTCTAAAGGATTTTGTCGATCGCAGTCAATTGCAAAAATGCGATTGACAAGAATATCAATGAAAATGATTCGTTCACAATAGCACACATTGAAAATAGTCAATTATCAATTGTCGATTGACACTCGCAATAGGGGTGTCAGAGGGTATCTCGTCCGGCCCAACTGCTTTTCGTTTTTTGGAGTCTTTGACCGCTTTCCTAACTTCTTCGACAGTAATTTCGGGTATTTCTTCATTGCTAGGAACGGGTCTCCAAAAATATAGGAAATTGTTCATTTAGAAGTCCTTCACATTACTGTTGCCACCTGTGTAGTATTTTTTCGTCATCCACAAGAGCATCAGTTTTGATAAACTTTGGCGAACGGATCCTCCTTTACTGAGCGGCCATTTTGGAAATGGTTGTGCCCGTGTTGAAGCTAGTTTGTCGGAGTTCGTGGATAGCCTGGTTTCTATCAGAAGCCGATGAAGACATTTTCCGAACTGATACAGGCCCTCCACACACTTTGCTTGAATTTGAACGCACTTTCTCTAAGCGACCCCCTTGCAAAGTCTGTATTCCAATTCGAGGCGAAGTTTTTCATCTCCATTATTAGTGGAGTACTTTGACCAAGGCTATGAGCAGTATCAAAGGGATCATCAATTAATGGAGTCAAAAAAATCAATTAATGGAGCATGCACGTAGAAATCGAATAAGGCAGGCCTTATAACTCTAAACGGAACAACACGAGCATTTGATCGGCATCAGATATTGGAAACTGAGGCCAATCAAATTCTGGTGTTGCTGAATTTGTGTGATTCAGGAGATTTTAGACGAATCAATTTCGACATGTGTATGCTCCCAGTATTGATTATTGTTTGATCGACCTTTTTTCGACACCGGTGATCACCATTCGTGTCAACCCCCATATTTGCCTGCACACTTGCGGGACAGTTTCAAGATGTTAAACGTATTGCGAGGCTACTTGCCTAACTAGTGTCCTTCAAAATTCTCACTGATACCCTGGTAAAGTAGTTTATATCTGACTACTAGTCGATGCCTAACAAACATCCAGGTGCCCTTCCAAAATATAACGTTGCAACACACGAATAGTTGGATAAGCCAGGCTCTTGACTTTGTGCATTGTCTTAACTTCACACTTAATCTTGGGATAGTTTTTCCTAATGCGTTGTTATATGCGATACATTTAAGTCCTCCCCGAGAAGCAGCTCTGGGATCGCTCTACAAGTACCTCTTACTCATGTTAACCGATTCGGCCCATCACAATCGCCTGAAATCCACATATGAACGGTACGAATCGTAACTAAAAATGTATTTACTGAATTTTGTTCAACAATTTGCAAGATATCACTCTTTCCTGACAACAGCTCAATCGAAATTCAAACTAAACCGTCCAATCACCAAAATATATGTTCCGCGTACAAGGCCAACATCCAAGCTGGTGCAGAGAACATTGTCAATCAAATATATACTAATAACTTACTAGATTACTTTACACAGTGATTACATACATGAATCATTACTACACCATCAATACATCCCTAGTTTAAGTGGGCACGTATTTCCAAATTTCCATTGCAACTCTTATAGCTTTCGACAAATACTTAACTCGATATAAAGAACGACGAGTGAAGCGCACACAAAGCCCGAATATAACGTCGTTCCTAAGTGCAGATTCCACACATAAAAGTGACGAAAGAAATATGATGATGATACTCCCAATAGTTTGCTCTGAATTTATCGCAGCCTAGCGTGGTGGACTAGGGTATGCCAGTAACTAGGTCACCGGTGGCCCATTTCTCACAGAAAAAAAGAAAGATTCAAAACGATTCGCATTAAACTTAAGGTTCTAAAATTCTGTTTGTTTTCATCTTCTTCTGTGTGGTTTTTTTGTATGCTGTCGATCCACTTCGATGACGATCATGTTGATGACTCTGTTCAATGAGCTTCGAGCTCCGATTCCTCTGACACTGACAACTCTCTTCGGACGATCGACACCGTCTTATCAGTTGCGCGAGCGATTGAGTAACATAACAACTTTGTTCTAATGTGCGCGATGGGTATGATACATGTATAGTATATACTCGTACATCTATGGTACTAGACAACATAGCTACATTGTTGAATTTGATGTTTTTTATTACTTTTTAGTTTTTAATTAGTTTTCTGCTACTTAAGAGGAGTTATCGAATATTTAAAATCTTCAACAAAGTCTTCATCTTCCATCCATGACTAACGATCTTGCGTACTTAATGTATTTTAATTTGATTGAATATTTTTTTTAGCAAAATCATTTTGTATTTTTTAAATTATGTCGATGAAGTGACATCGTTCGAAAAAGCATGTGTTCCACTTTGGGGGCGTTGAGCTTTGTAATTTGTTTAATGGTCATATCGAATAAATGTTCGGGAATTAGTCAGAGGGGGGATCTTGAAATGTGGGACTTAGTACCCTTATCACCGCGGTAACACTTGGCCTATTGTAATGTCCTCGTTTTGGCTTAAAGCTCACTCATGAGGCCGGATTTCTTGATGAATTCGGCTTGGTCTTTGGGTGAGCTGACAGATATCTCAACTGAAGGGTTTGTCCAATATGCGCAGACATGTATGTGTTAGGCAGTCACAGTGGCTAAGAATATGCTCTGCTGTTTTCTCCTTCGGTGCTCATTCGACAGATATTGTCTTCAGGGACTTGCTAATGGTCAGCAGGTGTGTTTTGACAGCGCCTCGTCTAGAATCCGGTGACCTAATGTATCTGCATTCTGAGGAGTTGTAGGAGTTGCTTTGTTCTTTTGTGTATGGGGTTGGAAGCAAGTTTTTGGCCTGTCTGTTACCTTCAATATTTTTCCGGTAATGAATTGCGTTTCTTTCCAACCATTTATTAATCCAGCTTTAAGCAGAACTGACAGGAACGCCACAGAATGGTCTTGGCATCATGAATGATGTTTCAGATCCTTTCCTGGCAAGGTCGTCTGCTTTTTCATTTCCGTGAAAGCCCCTGTGGCCAGGCACCATGATTAGGTGGATTCTATTTGTGTTGGCTAATGTCTTGAGTAGCTTGAGGTAGTCCCAGACTAGTTTTGAGGTGATTTCAAATATTGAGGGTAACTCATAGGTAACTGCATTGGACGTCTGACAGATTGGCTCGAAGTTCGAGTCCGATAAAGAATTAAAGTTGTTTCACTGCCACACAACTCACAAACTCCCATCGAAAACACTGGAAAATAACTGAAATGAGAACGTTTTACAGACCTGCTGTTCGCATTCGGGATACAAATGTTGGTGTCTTCCATTTGTGTTAAAACTCCTATACGGTTGGGGAAAAAAAGACCTTAAACCAATTTGTTTTTTTATAAATTTAATTCCAGATTAAATATCGTGTTTAATCCCCAAATCAATACCGAAGGTCACCGCTTTTGGTTGCTAAGATCAAGCGTTCTGATATTCGCCGTGGCTTTTTATTTATATAACAGAGTTTTGGTCTTCCTTGCCATCTTGAACCTGGGTGTTGGGAGTCGAACATCCTCTTCTACATACAGCCGAACCTTCTCTGAATCGTATTTGCCGAACCGTCTTTTGCATCCCACTCATATCTCCATAGAAACCTCATTCTCTAAGTCAAAGTCACTCTTGCTCGAAAAACCCCTGGCGACTTTTAAACGTTCTTGGATGACGAGGGCTCTTTTTACCATTTAGCTTTTGAGGCTTGATGAATGTTCATAATCGATTAAGGCAGGTCAAATTTGAGTATTTCCTTGCTCATTACAGAGTGCAGTTCCTGGGAGAGTAGGACCCCTACCAGGCGCGTCCCTTAGATGGCGGATAAGGGGATGCTTGTGAACGATGAAGTGTAAGTCTCACATTGATTCGATATCCGGGGTAATGAGGTAATTGCAGTGAAATTGCCAAGAATTCCACTGTGGAAGCCCATCGTGGACCAAAACCAACTTAGGGGAACTATTGGCTTCCTGCCAGGAAATCATAGCTAGTCACCCGACAGATCGGGGTACCAGTCATAGTACCCTGTGTTAACAAATTACGCCAAAAACAAAATCCGAATCAGCGGTCAAGGTCTCTAGCCGTACGACCAACAGTCGAAAAAGCCAAAACCCCTGCCCAGACTATGAGAGGGGGGTAAACGAAGGCCAAGTTTATTTTACGCAAGATTGCAAAAAATAAAGCGACCGGTATCGCTCATAAGAAAGACTCGGATGTCCGTCTTAAATACCTTAAAGTGGTGGATGAGTACATCCGCCACAAAGAAACAGAAAAAACCGCGAGGGGGCAAAACGAAACAGGTCTTAAGACAAGACCACAACTCCCCTAAAAAAAGTAAGGTTGCTCTAGCCGCAGCTCCAGAGTCAACTTCTCTCAAAACGCCAAGCAACTTCTCAACCTACGTGGAAGTAGTGAGAGATCACTTGCAGGTCGCGTTGGTCGATGAAAACTCCACCAACGGTAAGGCTGTGCTGGACAAGTGGCCAAGTATCGAGGCTAACTTTATCGAGATGACAGTGGACCACATCATCCAAAAACCCTGCGACCTGATGCCCGGTTTCGACACCGA
The DNA here is from genome assembly GCA_949715645.1 of Portevinia maculata. Lineage (NCBI taxonomy): Eukaryota > Metazoa > Arthropoda > Insecta > Diptera > Syrphidae > Portevinia > Portevinia maculata. The sequence goes on along the minus strand of OX454528.1, from coordinate 2,719,914 downwards.
CACGATTGCCAGAGGCTTCCGGGTTATCGAATGCGCCAACCTTTAATAAAGGATTTCCTCAGCGCGTGCATATCTAAGGTAAGCGAAGCCTGAGAGGGATTTAAGCTTAAGCCCGACGTAATGGAGACGCTTTTGGAGGCCCTGTTGATTGAAACGGAAGACACCCAACAACAACAACACTACGCTCAATGTCATCAAGCATTCGAAGAGTGCATCGGAATACCTACTATTTTTCCTTCGGTAGGAAAACGTTGACTTTGGCATACTAAAAGAACCCTGGGTCAACAGATCGACCATTTGAGGGCTTAACAACACAAAATACAACATTCTCTACAAAAAACAAAACGCTCTGATTTTAGTCGTTAAAATAGAAGGAACTAGACATCGCACATTCTTTGATGACCTATCCGAATTCAAAAATATAAAATCCTGCAATATCATTAGCCGTGGATGCAAATCCAAACGTATTTTTTGAAAGATTTTTGAACATCATAAAATCCTTTGTGTTTGACAGCAAGGAAAAGAACGAATGCTTATTTTTGCCAATTTTTTTTTTTTTAAATTTTCTTCGCATATATTTCTTTGAAATGAGGATTTTTTTGTTTAATCGACGAACACATCCCCTATCTCTGCATAACAATCGGAATATTTTTGTTCCCAACTTATTTTACCGCCATCTAGTCGCTTCATGGCATCAACACTATATTCACATATTCACTTCGTCTCAGTCCTCGACTGCTGACCTCTTTATCTTCAGCACTCTTTTTTATACCCTATTCTAAGGGTATATTAATTTTGACGCATAGTTTGTAACATACCTTAATATTGCCCGTAGACCCCTAAAAGTTACTATATTTATGATCAGCATCGATAGTAATGTCGATCTAGCCATGTCCGTCCGTCCGTCCGTCGGCAAAAATTAGGCCTTTAAACTGGACCTAGAGAGCTGAAATGTTAACCATATACTCTCTAGGGTCCCGAAATAATCAAGTTTACGAATTTTTGAAATCCGCCCACAGACACGCCCACAAACTCAAAAAAACAAAATTTTGGAAAAAATCGAATTTTGAGCTAGAAAGCTGAAATTTTTTATATATGATCTATGACTCCTAAAACTGCTCGGGATAAATATTTTTCAAAATCCGCCCACTGACACGCCCACAAATAAATAAAACAATTTTTTTGAAAGTCCAAAGTTTGAGCTAGGGAGCTGAAATTTATAATATATACTCTCTAGGGGCCCTATATGCTCATGTGTTAATTTTTTTTAAATCCGCCTACTGACACGCCCACAATTAAATAAAACAATTTTATTGAAACACCCAAGTTTGAGCTAGGGAGCGTTATTTTTGATAAAATCCTTTAAATGTTATATAACAAAATATGTAGAGCGTTCTTAACAATTCAACCATACTTAGACTTTTGTCACGCCCACTTATGAGGGATAGGAATAAGTATAGGGTATCCAACAGTTCGCCCAAGCGGACTGTAGCCCGTCCCTATGTTTGTTATTGTTTACGTGTAAAATTATGCTGAGCTGGGTATACACTTAGCACCGAAACACGGCTATTGATTTCCTCAACTCCACAGGCTAGATTTGATACTTAAATTGACACCCTTGGTCACTTGAGTGGTGGCATCAAAACGGCGCCTTATTGCGTCCTGGTGTACTAGTGTACTACCAGGCAGCCACTCCTACCTACCTGCCTACAGCTTCCAGTTATACAGACAAAGAGCTCCGGCAACCGAGACAATATACATTCAGATGCCAATACAATTGGAATATTGCAGTATGCAATTGAAATGAACGATTTCATATCGGAGGAGGTTTATCTGTGCATTTTTTTTTCATTTTCTAATTGGGATATCTCTGCTACTACTGGCATGTCGCAATCATAAATTAAATATTTTTATTTATTTTTCCCATTTTTAAATGCAAACGAAATGTTTGATAAATTTGCAATTAAAAAAGTAAGCCGTCCTCTTTATTTATTAAATTTCTGTTTTACTATATTCTATTAACTGTTAATAAATGCGTTTCTAAAAAAGAAAATATTGATTCCTCCAACTCGAGTATTACTAGAAATCCCTCCAACTAGAACTAATTTCGATTTGCCGTGAAAATTGGAATCATCTTCGGTGAACAACCCAACGCACTAACCACTGACCTACAAGCGATACTCTGTACTGGAGCATTATTATCCATTCGCTTGATACGGCATTCGCAGAATTGCCATGATCAGTGCCTAATGAAGCTTGCATTTGGTCTTCCGGGGTTTGACGCGATGTTGAGCTCCTAATAATGAACGCTTTTGTGTGTTGCTTTAAAGCCGTTGAAAATGTGGTGAGTTTCGACTTGAAATTCTTTTCGGTGGGAAAAATTGATCTCTGTCGATGTACTGGCCTGGTACATAGAGAAGTTTTGAACAGTTCCTAATCCGTTAAAAATTTTGTTCCACTTCATAAAAATAAAAAGAAGAAAATTGTCAGAGGGGTTCGTAATTGGAATTCGCCTATTGTTCAGCCATGAGGGACAAGTTTTTCCTGATGCGAGTTTTTTTATTAAACGTTAATGCTTTTTGTTACTCAAAAAATCACGTTTTCCTAACAACGAGTTCAACGACACTCGTCATTAACTTTTCATTACAAAACCCACTCATATCCCAAACTTAATTAATCTTTTAAAAAAAATCTTACTTTTTGTTAAGACAAAAGTCCATAAAATCAACCCCTTAAACGAGTATTACTGATTTACAGTCGTAAAATGTTCAACATATTTTGCCAATGGCGCCTTCACACATCACCATTACCAGCTTTATGAATTTATGATTTCTCTTTGCTCCGAAAACATTTCAGCTTGTCCCAATCCCATTATTCATAAACTCAGTTTTAACTACATTTTATGACCATTAACGCAGCTTTAAATGGTTTTCAAATAGATCCGCGCATCACCATTTCTACATACAGTTAAGAAAAACTAATAAAAAAAACAACCTTAAGCATTAAATTGTTTGTTCAATTAAACCCAATTGAATGCGCACATACAACATAATTCACTTCGTTAATTAAAATTTTTGGGGGTGTTTGTGTACTTAGCCGTTGCATAGGGTTTGTAATTAATTTATGTTGATGCTTAAATGGAGGCTCGAAACGAAAATAATAATTTCAAACACACAACTTACCTGATTAAGAGCATCATTGTATCTCTGGGTTTGATTGTCTGGTTACCAGTAAATTCATTTATGAATTCGGCTCTTCTCTTCTTAATCCCTCTTCGTTATTTTGTATTTACTTTACTATCTATTCACTAATTTAAAATAGATGAAATCTTATGAATGAATTCGACGCAACAAATACAACTTTAGTTTTAAGCTTTATTTAGCTGGTAAATGTGTGTTAAATGATTACGGAAGAGAGGGGGGCATTGGGAGGCTATCGATGATAAGAACATCCGCAGCATAATGGTAACCTTTTGGACTTGTGACTTGTTTAAATGCAATATTTCAAAGTCTATAATCTAATATACCACATCTGGTCACAAGGGAAAAAGTTTTTGGACCTAACCATGGTCAACAATGTGGGAAAATATGTTTTCACGTACTTCAATGTATTCGAACGAACAATGGCATCAATAGGAGATAAGATGGATTCTTTTTGACTTTGATTCGAAGTTCCCCTCAACAATATACATATATGTACTTTAATCCGTCTTTAAAGTTATATCTCAGTACCACTAATCTACGCTGCTCCATTAATGTTCCATCGCCCTCTAACCCACCCATTCCCAGAAATCCTACCCAACAATGATTTATATAGATCAGATTTCTGAAGAATGACGATTCCAGCTAAACGTAAGTTCTAAAAATAAACTCTGGAAAATTCGAGATAATTGAATATTGCAACAAATGGGAACTATTAATTTTCCAACGAATTACAAACAATTAATTAACTGATCAACAAGTCTACACCGATTCATCCCCCGAAAATGCCTCCCAGCAGTCTGATCTTTTCCTTTTCTAAACATTCTAAAAAAAATCACCAGAGGGTAACGACATCGTAAATAATTTCACATGCATATGAACGATATTCAAGCATACGGGCAACGATCGATTGATTGGGGAAGCAAAATCAAGGCGAATAGTCCCTGACCTAGTAAAGCTGCTCCAAACATTCCCAATTGATGATCCATTTAATCGATAAATTCTAGCCAAAATCAATATAAATAGATATTGGTGAAACTTGACATCATCCGAAAAATAAAACACCGCAAAACTAACAAAAGATCCGACTGACGCGCCCCAAAATTTTTATAAAACGCCGATCTGGCGATCCGAAACAAAAATGTCCATCAGTGATCTGCGATTGTTGTTTGTTTCTGCAACCGTTTTGTGTAAAACAAATATGCATTTGTGTCAGTGGCGTCGGCATACAGATCAGCATGTAAGCGAGAGCAATCGCGAATTAGAAAATCGAATGTCGATCCTCATTTCTAATGTTGAAGATCGTTCCGGTAAGCTTACACTTATATCTACAGCTCTTTTTTTCCTATCGAAATTGCAATCGTCCGTCCGTAACGGGAGTGAATTTAGGATGTCATTTTCTATTTCTCTGTTTTGAACTTTAGTGGATGTTTTTAACTAAAAATAATTGATAAATATCCGCCCGCACTTTTGTTTATCAATTTTGTCAATTTAATTAAATCACTCAAAGAGGTTGACAGCAAGATCAACTAGATGCTGCAAAGGGTGCTGGGTTAAACGCTCGCCATGGTGTGAACCTTCATCAATCAATTATTCCTATTAATGTGAAACTTCAGGGCATATCTATATAATGGTCAGAAGATAAATGAGTTTGCTTTTCCCTGCTAAGGGCAGCCTTTCTTCTTCCAAAAACACTTCCTACGCACACTCTCACTTTAAACGACTTCTTAACTGCAATCGTTGAACTTTAATTAATAGCAATCAAATATAAAGGCAATCTGGACTTAATCAACACGTTTGCGTTTAATTAGCTAATCCAACACTGGTCCTCAACCACAGTTACTTTTATTTGGAATATCTTTGACATCAATTTAAATGATTTTCATGAAAATTTATTTAAATTTTCCATAAACTCAAAGGAGGTCCTCTGTTAACATAGATAGATATTTATTTTTTCGCTTTATAGTTAAATATTTACATTTGTTGGTTGGCACAGCTTGTACAGAGATATGATACTTGATATCTTACTACTGAAAGATACAATTTATTTTTAAATGCGGTCAGTAATTAAGTAATAAATTTGAAGGAAAAACTATAGAAAAAACCTCATGTGAAGAAACTAGATTTTGTTATTTTATAAGGAAATTAAAAACTATATCACAGTTGGGAGAATTTTTATAAATAAATAAATATAATAAATAGTGATAAATATAATAAGTGAATAGACAAATAAATAATCAATTTTCATAATCAGGATATGTGTAAATATATATACATATATAATAAATTAACATCTGAATAAACAATTTAATCAAAAAGAAATAAATAAGCAGATATATTACCTGCAAAATAAATAAATAAATAAATAAATAAACATGTAAGTAAATAAATTAACAAGTGGGAAAAATAAATTAACAAGTAAAAAACAAAAAATAAATTAACAAGTAAATAGATGAATAAATAAGTAGATATGACTAATTAATAATTTACACGTGAAGAAATAGGTATATTAAATGAATGAGTAAATTATAAACATGGATAGAGAAAAAAAAAAAAAAAAAAATAATAATACAAATTAGAAAAACAAAAAGGTAAACAACTATAATAATTCGAGTTCGCTGACTAGATGATTATCTACGTTTCGACATTTAGACATAAAATTTTCATTGAGCATGTCAATCCTTCTTGCAATCTGGAGAGCCCCGGCTCTTTCATGTAAAACTATAGTTGAAAAGTCCCATGGTAGCCCCAGCATCATTTTCAAAATCTTATTTTGAGCAATTTGAAGTTTTTTAATGTGTGTTCTAGCACAGTTTCCCCAAACAGGAGAGCCATACGTCATCAATGCTTGAAAAACCACTTTAAAGATGATGATTTTACTTTGCTTACTTAGTAGTGACCTGCGATTTATCAAGGGATACAACATTTTAATAGCAATGTTCATCTTGTCTAAAACGTGTTTTATGTGAATAGCGAAGGTTAATTTCTGGTCTAAGTACACCCCGAGGTACTTAACAGAATCAACCCACGGTATATCACAATTGTCCAGGTTTAGTGTGCCGTTAGGGAAGAAGCAATTCAGTCTTTTTCTAGTGAAAAAGATAGCTTGGCTTTTTTCAGCGTTTATCTTTATCCTCCAGTGCTTGTAATATTCAAAAATTGTATTTAGACCGATTTGTAAATTGTTTTCTACTACTGAACCAAACTCGTGTGATGAATATATAGCGGAATCGTCCGCATAAAGTGCTATACCACAGTTTGGTATGCTAGGTAAGTCAGCTGTAAAAATGTTGAATAATAATGGGGCTAGAACCGACCCCTGAGGAACACCAGCTGGTACAGTTCTTGCAGAAGAAAAACTACCCTTCAATGCGACTACAAATGTTCGATCGTATAAAAAACTTTGGACAATTTTAATGAGATGTTTGGGAAAATTGAATTTGATAAGCTTGTAAATAAGCCCATTGTGCCAAACGGAATCAAATGCTTTTTCTATATCAAGCAGAACTAATCCGATAGAATTTTTTGATTTAGTTGTTTTTTAATTTCCTTACAAATCCTTAAGACTTGGTGAGACGTGTTGTGGTGTTTTCTAAAACCGAATTGTTCCGGTGGTAATACAGTTCTTATCCTCATGAATGCATCTAGTTTCATTTTAATAACTTTCTCAAGAATTTTGCTACATCCATTTAAGAGGCTTATGGGTCTGTAGCTGGTTGGGTTAGAAGGGGGCTTCCCGCGTTTTAAAATCGGTATAACTTTAGCAATTTTCCATTTAACGGGGAAGTATTGCAGTTTCAGACAGGCATTAATTATGAACGTGAGCAAAATGAGAGCACTAGCAGGGAGATTTTTGATAACTTGATTGTTAATATTGTCCAATCCTGGTGTTTTTCGATTTTTAAGTTCCAGAATTATAAACTCAATATCGTCTGTGGACACGAGTTCATTTGTTGAAATTGGATTATCGGTTTGGTCAAAAAGAGAGATCTCGTTGTCTATTGTCGCATCCAGAGTGGATAGCGCATTCTGTGTGACATTATGATTTTGTAAGAAGGTATCCGCCAGTATTTCAGTTTTATTTTCGTTGGACGTTATAAACGATCCATTCACTTCAAAACTAGGAGTGTGAGAATTTTTTTTTTTTAATATTTTCGCAACGTTCCAAAATGGCCTAGAATTCGGATCGAGCGATCTTAATTTTTTGTTCCATGAGGAGTTTCTATATTCTAAAATATTCGCTTTAATTAGACGGGTTAAGATATTCATTTCTTTGAAATCATGATCTAGTCTATCTCTCTGCCAACGTCTTCTGTAGGAGTTTCTAATTTTGATCAAGTTCAATATATGACGGGGCAGTACGATTGCTCTTTTAATAGGTGCTTTTAATGGGACTGATACATGAACGCTTTCAGATATTTTATTTTCGAAAGTCTCTATGCAATTATCAATCTGTGTGCGGCTACTTACACATTCTAAATTTGTAGGACAAGAACTTATATTATGGGTAAGATGGTATCGAAACACATCCCAATTAGCCTTATTGTAGTCTAGGTATTTGACATTATTTAACAAAGGACTTAACAGGATATCACAACTGACAGGAAGATGGTCAGAACTTAATGCATTATTCACGATAGGGTTAGTTAACAAATTTGGCGTATTTGTCAAGAAGAAGTCCAAAGTAGACGGTGAAAACCTTCTAGAGGCTGGTATGTAGGTCGGACTGGAAGGGTACACAATTGTAAAATTATGCCGCATGGATAAGTCGTTAAGGACATTTCCCCAAGAATTTGCTCTTAAACAACCCCAATTGCGGTGTCTACAATTTAGGTCACCTCCTACGATAAAATTGTCACCACTGAGCAGCCTTCTCAGGTCGCCTTTCAAACATTGTGCTCTGTTTATGTTGGATGAACCGCCTGGGAAATAAACTGAGTAAACTCTAAAGCTTACATTATTATTTAATTTAATTTCGATTCCAATATTTTCAATAACCGTTGTATGTATTGTTGGTAGTACGGTGTGAACGATATCTTTTTTTATTATGATGGCAACACCGCCACCTCTTCTATTCGCACGATCTCGTCTATAACATACATAACTATTACTACATGAAAAATGAACACTATTATCGAGACCCGTTTCACATACAAGACAAACATCGACATCCAGATTGAAGAGAAAATTGAAAAACTCAGTGCTTTTGTTGCGAATGCCTCTTGCATTCCAACATAAGAGCTTAATATTAGATTGGCTATTACTTAACATTAGAGTATAAATATTTACTTGCAAGCTGTGCCACCACTTTAAATTGCTGTGTTTTCGTTTTGCATTTTTCAAGCTCAGATATCATTTCAATCATGAGAGAGGATAGTTCTTCATGAGAAAATAAGTCTTTCTCGGCTGGAGAGCAGGATCTGTATGATGGACGCTCTTGTGCGCGATGCTGAATTGGTGGTTGTTGTTGTTGGTTCGACCACCGCTGCTGATGACATGATGTATTTGGAAGAGATGGAAAGTCTTTGACACTATTGTAGTTAAACGATTTGGTTGTCACTGCTGGTTCTCGCTTTGGTCGCGATGGAATAGAATTGCGGAAACGCATGTGAGACGGATTTTGTGTCGTTTTTGCAATTATTTGAACATATTCCGCGCGACTTTTACATGTTTCGTCCGTAGATTTGTGATTTCCTCCACAGTTTGCACATTTGGAGATGGCGGTAGAAGTACAGGTGTTTGTCTTGTGGTTACCTGAACAATTTGCACAGAAGGTTTTTACATTGCAATGCTTTTCACCATGCCCCCACATTTGGCAGTTGTGGCACTGTGTAATGTTATTTTTTGCACGTCGTTGGAACTCCCATCTGACTTGTGTGCGGAAAATCGATTTAATGTTTTTTCGCAGATCGGCTAGTCGAATTGAGCCGTTTTCAAAATAAACAATATAAAAAAATTCGACGTACTTTTCGTGCTGCTTTTTTATAACTTTAATTTCTTTACACTTAAGTCCAAGCGATGATAGTTCTGTTTTAAGAGAGTCAGTAGAGTATTCATCTAGACCGAAGAGAATAACTTTAAAAGACCTTTCACTTTTAAGGCCATGAGTGAAAAATTGACATTTGTTTGATTTCAAAGAACTAATTAAAGAATTGTATGAATTAAGTGATTCACAAAACACTTTTATTCCAATCGAAATCTTTCGAATGGAATAGTCACTAATCTTTATTTCTTTTAAGAATTGATGAACAAATTCACAATTTTTGTGCAAAATTTTTATTGGAGGAATTGGTATTTTTTTTGACACTTGTTGTTCTTGGTTTGTGGGCATTTCTTCTTCATTATCCGTGTCTGGATGTGATTGAAGAGGCCCAAAATAATTGCCACGGCGCGACATTTTACTTGTTGAGGATATAGAATCCTCAAAAGTATTAGCACGACGTTTTGCAATTTTGGTTGTAAGGCAGAAAAAAAAAAAAAACGGACTGTGAAAAATCGAAACTGCTGATGCTAGAATGCGTCTAGATCGGCTAAGAGTACAGACCGAACTGGCCTCTGTTAACATATTTTCCCATCTGGTTGACTTCTGTTTTTGGCGTCTTATGGACGCATATCCAATATAAGGCTTGGAAAATATCAATTAATTACCTATGACCATTTTCGAATACAATATCTACTACAAACAAGAATAGTACTAGTAATTGATTTCCGTTTTGATTCAATGGATGTACTCTTCTTTTGACCACAGAAGGCTTGAGAAAAAAATCAATCAGTTTGGAAGAGGAGTGGTGCGGTTTTTACGGTCAATGCATGCCATCATTTTAAATTGATTTTTGTTTGAAATATTTAGTATCTGAGCGCCTAGCTACATATGTAGTGTGCTAATTGAAAGTTGTGTAGGGACGGCCTAAGAATGTTACCGCAGGGCAACCCAATAAATAGCAACAAATCACATTTAAGGAATTTTCATATTACGATGACCCTAGCAACATATTCTTCCTCTTCTTCTTGCTTTACGATGAGGTTATGACCAGGACAAGGGGATCTTTACCCTCCCACTTTACTGTATCCCTACTGGTCCGCTTGTGGGGCTCGACCTCAATCGACATCGGCAGGTTTCCTGGTTTCAAATGAATTCATCACTGAGGCCGATCATATGCGGTGTTGTTGCATTTGTGTGGTCCTGGAACTTTTATCCTGATCTGGCAATATCAAAACTGCATCGATCGCTGCAAACTTGCTCGCGGTGTTCATATGAACGAGAACGAATTCCATGTTTAAATTTAACATGTGTGCTACACTTGGAATAAATTTAAGCCGGATATCTCAATTGTCCTGAGTTTTATTTGAATTCAAAATTGTTATGTCCTTATTGAAAACCCCGATATATACAAATGTTTGTTTAATATTCCAAGCTTAAATTTCGACTCGTTGAAGAAATGATATTTGGTTTAGCTCTCTGTGGGTCTAAGTCTTATTCTGCAAACAGGTAAAATAAATCAGCAAATAAATGTTGTCCTGGAACTGTGAGTGTGACACCCGAATCTCCACTCGCCTCTCTGATGAATTCTCCCACAAATCATTTCAACTCCCATGAATATGAGATTAACTTCATTCATTTATTTGGCAGCAGTGCACAAGACATCCCATGCTCTACACACCAAGGACTTGTCAGAAGCAATCACCCGTCAATCAGCTGCAATTCATCTTCTCAATTCAAAACCTATAACATTGAACATGACACCAGGAAGACAACAAAAAAAATAACCAAATATGTACATACAAAACAGATACCTCCTGACTTTAATTGCACACCCTTCATCAAAGCCAATACTCCGAAGTTAAGAAGTTCCAAAGAATACTCGTAAGAGAGATATCTTACCCCATCAGCATCTGCAACATGGTCTTGGACCACATGTTCGATGGAAGTAGTCGACGGAGAAAAAGAGACCACATGCAAATAAAGACCAAACTTGATTTTAATTTTACCTTTTTCTTGACCTTGAGAGATGTTTACAGCCAAACCTAAGCAAGAAAGTAATTGCACTTGATGTCAAACATCACAGGATTGGATGCAGTAACTAATAATTTCCCCATATCCGCCCAACACACCCCTCTTTTCTCTTCTTCCATTGGGATCTTCAAGGCTCACACAGATAGAAATTGTTGACTATCCTCCTGTGTTTAATTGTAGATCGTAGATAACGATCAATTAGGTTGTAAGGAACTGTATAGATTAGAAACGATGAACGAGCGGTGTGTGCGTACTCACGATCTTAATCTGATTAAAGATTGATAAAGGTTATTGATTCTCCTCTGAAATTGCCTGGGCGATTGGTATCTTTTGAGATGGGTTGGAATTTTGGGTGCTTAAGAGCTTCTCTAGGTAGTTAAATATATGCGAATATTTACTTTTCTTTCTCCGTCTATGTTTTTTTCTTCACAACAAATACCAAATCAATTGAAACTGAAAGCTTAAAGGGTGAATTGAGGCGGATCGCTACGAATACACTTTGTTTGTTTTTATTATTTAGGCTTAATTACGAATATGAGTGTGGTACTTCTATAGTCAAACAGCGGGCGGTCAGAGAGGGAATCTTAGAATGGGGCTTCAAATTTTGCACCATTAGACGCCGTATATTGTTATGGAAACATTGGAATATTGGTAATGCGACACTCATTCCGCGTATTGTTTTTATTATCGCCTTAGAATTTCATTCTTTATTGGTTTAATCAAAAGATGAGCGAATTTTATTTTGATCTTCTAATGGCGGATTAAAGGTGCAGAAATAAAGCTGGGTTTCAAATACTTTTATAATGTAACTGTCTATGAGTACTTAAGTATTAGTTAAGTTTTTGCAGTACGAAATAAAAATATAAATGAATATTGGCGATGGAAGACTACAAAGGGAAAAAAGAAATGAAAGGACAGTCAGTCAAATGAGGAGTTCTTCGTTAATTTAAAATCGGTGTAGGCTGTAAATATACTTTTTTTTTATAATATCCTCCGTCAAAATATCCTTTTTTTGTGAGTCAAAGAGGTGTCCAGAGTTGTAATTTTTGTAAGTCGAAGAGGTGTGCAGAGTTTCAAACAATTTTACCCGCGAAGCGTGCCAATTTGGTACTATTATGGGATCTACGACTCGAAGAGGTGTCCAGAGTTTAAAATCCTTTACCCGCGAAGCGGTCCACCTAAGTATACTATTATGGGATGGGAGATTTTTTCCAGAGAAATTTGGATATTTTCCTGTTATATTTTAACCGTGGATATTATATGATATAAACAGAAGTAATCCTCTGGACACCTAGACACCTATTCTGAAGGTGGGATATTTAGACCGAGGATATTATAAAAAGGGATACCTATAAACAGAGGTAATCCCCAGACTCTTGCGAACGTCTGACAAACATCCAAGAGTATCAATTGTCATGAGAAGCTTCTCAAATTTGCCTTTCGGATTCGGCTTAAAATTCTAGGTCCCTTCCACTTCGCAAAGAAAGTATTTGGAGAAGCAAGGTTTTAGGATATGGGCCGTTAATGCCTAATATTTATTTTATTTTTATTAATCCCTAAAATCATTAAAGGGACATAAACAAAAGGACTCGCTGTAGCGCGTGGTCTTAAACCGGGAGGCCTGCCGACACTTTTTGAAGTTGACGGTTGCCATTGAAGTTGAAGAAAATTGTTACTCCGGGACAACCAGCACAAAGATAGGCTCGGTGAGGTCAAAGAAAAAAATATAGTGGAACATCAACGTTGGTGCTCCAAAGCCGTCGGCATCGGTTCAAGACTTCATTGGATATGAAAAATTGTCTATTTCGCCCTACTAAAAAGAGAATTTCTAAAAGATCAGAGAGAAAAGCTCGTAGAAACTGGACCAAGAACACTCAAGCCGATACAGAAGCCGAGATTAAACAATAAGTTTCAGACAAAAACGATTAGTTTGAAAAAATAAATTAATATTTATGTATCTACCTATCTGTGGTATCCATTTAAAAATCCAAAATAATTCTCTGATCCAAACAGTACATTTAACGCAGCAAAACATACTTTACAATCCTAATTGATTCTATAGCAAACAGAATAAATATCAAGCATTAACGAGCCAAAACCTAGCTTCTCCAACCATTTGCTTGTGCAAAGCCCTTCCACTTCTACAACTTTAAGCCGAATCCGAACGGCGAATTTGAGAAGCTTCACATAACAATTGATACTCTTGGATGTTTGTCAGACGTTCGCAAGAGTTGGGGCAGTGGACAAAAACTTTTGTATGCTACTTGCCCACGACTGGACTTGAACAAGAGACTTTAAGATTAGTAGTAGTAGTAGCAGAGTAACCTCTGCGCCAATGCGCCCGCTCATTAAAATAAACTGAGACTAAATGTACGGTCAAAGAACACTACCCTAACAATGCTGTAATAAATTCAAATACATGAAAAACCTTTTCGAGCGTGCCTTCATCTTGCTGAACTGAAGACAATAAAATGCATTACAGTAAATCTTAGACCTGAATTTGAATTTGATTCAACCACTTAACGAAGCCAAAATTTCTCTCTTACAATTCACAAGCGTACATTTGATAACAAAAAAACATTTAAAACACAAATATTTCCCTCAAAATGCCATCGTTCGTTGAATTCAATTTTCTTTTTTGTCATAGAAAAAATCCTTTGTTTCGTTTAATTGTGAAATCCTTAAAACAAAACCCAGTCTAAATTATTGTTCTGGTTTTTTTTTTATATCCAAAAGATTACCAAAAAGCCAAAAAATCTAATCACGTAAACAGCACGGTAACTTATTTTCGATATCTTCCATCTTATCCACTGTCACTTATCTAAAACACAAATTAATCAAATAATCGCGCAAAAACAGAACACAAAAATCTGTTAAAATCATTTTTTATTGAAGGCATGAAGTCACTTTGTGTTACATTAGTCACATACATTTCAAATTGATTCCTTTATCAATATAAATTTAAAATCTCCAAAAACACTACAATATTTTTCGCTAATGTACCTATATAACGTTTAATTAAATTTTAAACACCTTTCAAAAATAACGTTCAGTAAATTAATAGTTAAACAGGTGAAAGTCCGGAAAAGTCGATCTTAACACCACCGTTCGCAAAATATAACTAAATATTTCCAAGGAAAATTCACGCTCAAAACTCCACTCCAGAGCGCGCACACACAACAACACTAGCGACCGCCAAAAATCCACGGGGAATTGAAGCAACCGCATCAACCACCGAACAACCCAACAACCACTTGGTGTTCTGGAAAAGTGAAAAATCAGTGCTCCCCCCGGCCCAGATGTATTCAACGGCCCTAAATCTGTTGTTTATAGAGAACAAAAAAAAAGTGAAAAAAACCTTGAGAGATGATGATACCAATTGGAGTGGTGGTGGAGGTTTCAATTGAACAGCAACCCATATGGTGCGTGCTCCCAAGCCCTAGCACATTTCATCCAGAAAGCAACAAGTTGATTGGTTTCCTCAGTTGGAGCTTATATACAATGCTTGGGCTTGCTTGGGGACTTGGAGACTGCAAATAAAAAGTTTGGTGTATAGAAACACTTTTCATTGTGCTTCGTCGACAGAAAGATTTTGTTACTGTGAATGGGACCGCAAAAGAACATGCGAATTAGATACAAAAATATTTGTGTGCGCCCAGAAGTATGCAGAAGTTAGAAATAATTTATGTTGCTGAAAGAAATTGATGTTGCTTCATGGCCATCGACTTCATCGAAGTGATCAGTTGAAATTTAAAATATCGGGCACAAAACAAGTAGTCAACGCTGAACGAATTTACGAAGAAATTCTTTTTAGGATTCTTTGCCTCGATGCAGAGTCCATTAATAATATATTTTGAAGCCAATTTCTTCGTCGTCAAGTTAGCCTGTGGGACTTTATTTTATTACATTTAAGAATGTATCTTTCTTGCCACCTTCTTTTCCTTTAAAAATGTCTCCTCCATTCAAATTGAAAATCAGTTTTTCTGTAGCAAACTGTTCGTAGATGTAACATCACAAAAACAACAAACAAGATATGGTCTATCCTATGCCAGCTTTCACTGCAACTTGCTTACAATTGAAAACAAAAATTATTTTAACCAAATCTCCTCTGGTCGGTGCAACCCCATTGTTCAACCAGTCAACCCAACTAAAACAATTTTCAGATCACAAAAGGGCCATAAGGATGATTATTTGCTAGTGTCCATTGTTGATCTGCTTTTAGTCATACCTGCTGCGTTGCGTATGGTCTCTTTCTGGGTCATTAGGGTTAACTGTATTTGAATCTATTAAACGCACTGACACATCGGGCTTGTGACTTTGTCTGAACCGGCAAATGCAATCGCATTTTGCAAGATCATAGACGAGGATGAATGCGCACACAATCGAGAATGCGCCTAGTGGAATGACTTATCGGATTTATCTATGCGAACTGGCTAGGTTTTTTTTTTCTTTTTGTATGTCCAACAATGGACCGATAAAGAGTCAAACAGTGCGTGTGCAATGAACCAACCTGACGAACGATGCACGCGAAATTTGTGAATGATTTATTGAGAAACTAATGGTCTGTGATTTTTATGGGATACAGACAGAGGAGGATATGGACAATCTGATTATCTTTGTTATGATATTTGTCATCGCTTTCGATGGCGATGGGTTTCGGTGTTTCAATTTCCTGGTTTGTGGAGAAGAAAACAGAATTTATGGCATTACAGATTTTTAATAATAAATATACATAGATAATAACACTCGCTTAAAGCTTAATAGTAGATGAAAGTTCTTCCTTAACTTAATACTAAGATCCTTACGATAAAGTGTATGTCATTCGTGTGAAATCAATGCTCTGTTTGTGTGACATGAGTTAACCTACAAGTAATGGCTGCCACAAGTTTGACAGCAATTCTTTTGATAGTAATCCACCTTGCATAACCTCGATTTGTTAATTCTCTTGCAACTGGCGAATTCATCGGCACATGATAATGCATCGAGGTCAGTTTGCATATTATTCGCATGCGATTCGATTTCTAAAGAAAACAAAATTCGGATCAAACTTCGTTTGCCAAAGACAGAAAGGACTTACCATCACAATTGTGGGTATTGCATGTGCCATAGACCGGCTGTCGCTCAATGTACTTGCATTTATTGGACTCCTGTAAAGAGTTTTCCCTCCAATCGAATTGCAAACACTTGACGTAGCGTCTCTGAATTCCTTCGCCACAAGGGCGGGAACACTACAATTGGATGGATATTTTGTAATGGAATCTTATTTAATTACTTTTAACCTACCTCAGACCACTCCGAATAGTGCCAATTTGGTCCACAATAACTCACTTCATGATGAGTGCAGTTTTTGGTGTCGGTTGGCTTCTCATCTGTTTTGCATCCCTCATCTTCTACCACAATTCCGTCTATAATGCAAAGTACCGTTCTCCTTCTTACTATATTGAAGCAATGACCTGTGCAATTGCTCCAGGGTGAAGTGAACCATACTCCTTCTGTGCATCTCTTACTTTGGTTACATTTACGGGAGCGTTCAGGGGTGATGCTCAGGTCACATAAATCTGTGTACGGTGCAGTACGATCGCAGTATATAGACCGATGTTCCAGTCCTGATCCGCAGTCTGCTGAGCATTGCCCGTTCCACTCGGACATCAACCAAACTCCCGACTTGTCGCGATCGTCCCTATGTCCTGTGCGCAAGTTCTGGGTTTGATTAAATGAGTTGTATACATTAGCCGTCGATCCAATGAGTCGTGAATATATCCTCGCTGACTTATCGGTTCTGTGAGAATAGATCTTCCTTCGAATTTTTTTCGGACAATCACAGACTTCACTATCAATGGGTCTACTCTCCACGCATTGGGAATCATGCACAAATTCTACCACCCCAGATGCTTGTTCTTGAACGCATTGCACTGTTCGATTATGCACTCCACCGCCATCATTGCAGACACATTCGCCATATTCCTCGGTTTGCCAGTAAGCTGGACACAGTTGCATATTGCATTTGTAGATATCCTCATTGAAGACTGGCTTTTCCGCAAACATACACCTTCGTGGCGTGTAAAAGCGAGTCGGCGAATCTCGAATGCATCTGAAAATCGGTGATCTTACACCAGCTCCGCACGATCGATTACACGGTCCGAAACCAAGCAGCTTCCACGAAAACTTTCTCCGCTTGCGATCTTTGGCTTTGGCCAGTTGAACTTCATTGGTGTCGCGTATTTTGTTGTCTTCTATTTCGTCTAATGGAACCCCCATTTCATTCCAGTGCGTTTCGATTTCTTCTGAATCAGAGATGCCTGCCGAAGCGATTGGTATGTTGTAATCGTATTTGATGCCAGGATTTACCCCACGTACTAAAAGCTGCAAAAAAGGATTTAAGTAATAATCGAGAATGAAAGCAAAGATACACAATATGCGGCCTACCAACAGGTCAATCGATTTTGTTATTGGACCGCCTGCTGCAATGGTTTGCAGATTCTTGTCATAGTCGTAAGCATCGCCGTTGTATTCGTAGGTTCCACTCTCTGAAATGTGGTTGTTCCCATTTACAATAAATTTGTTGTCCACCGATCGAATGGCTGAAAATATATTTTTCTGAATATTGCTACCAAAATATTTCTGATTAGTTGGCAAAGAATATGGTTAGATACTTATTTTATTAATATCGCAAAAATTGAAGGGATTCTCACTTTGATGATCGAGAACCCTTTTAGACGATCAGTTATCAGTTCAGTTAGAAAAGACAGCGCATTTAGACGTCAGTTCGGTGCTCAGTTGAGCTTTCATTTTTCTTGTGAGCAGTCGAAAGTCAGAAGAAATACATTGCGAAATGGACGATGAAAGCCTAATTGCAACAGCTTTAGTTTTGTCCCTTAGAAGAAGAAAGAAATGGAGCAAAGATTGGTACTTAAAAAGACGAACCCTACTGAACGTAAATTTAATGGGGGAATTGAGGTTTGAACATGGTGATTGGTCAAACTATTTACGTATAAGTGAAAGCGTATATTTGGAGGTACTGCGACTAGTGACCCAAATTATAAAAAAAACATAGGGATGGGCTACAGTCCGCTGGGCGAACTGTTGGATACCCTATTCTTATTCCTATCCCTCATAAGTGGGCGTGACAAAAGTCTAAGTATGGTTGGATTGTTAAGAACGCTCTACATATTTTGTTATATAACATTTAAAAGATTTTATCAAAAAAAAACGCTCCCTAGCTCGAACTTGGGTGTTTCAATAAAATTGTTTTATTTAATTGTGGGCGTGTCAGTAGGCGGATTTAAAAAAAATTAACACCTGAGCATAAAGGGCCCCTAGAGAGTACATATTATAAATTTCAGCTCCCTAGCTCAAACTTTGGATTTTCAAAAATTAATATACCCTTAGAATAGGGTATACAAAAATTATTTTATTTATTTGTGGGCGTGTCAGTGGGCGGATTTTGCTCAAAATTCGATTTTTTCCAAAATTTTGTTTTTTTGAGTTTGTGGGCGGATTTCAAAAATTCGTAAACTTGATTATTTCGGGACCCTAGAGAGTATATGGTTAAAATTTCAGCTCTCTAGGTCCAGTTTAAAGGCCTAATTTTTTCCGACAGACGGACGGACGGACGGACATGGCTAGATCGACATTACTATCGATGCTGATCATATATAGTAACTTTTAGGGGTCTACGGGTAATATTAAGGTATGTTACAAACTATGCGTCAAAATTAATATACCCTTAGAATAGAGTATAAAAAACTAGATACAAATATGATAGAAATATTAAGTGCAACCCTCCGATTTTTCCAAACGAATGTTGTTTATCTTTGCCCTGACCTTTGCCTTCGTCGCTTCCGTATCCACCTCTTTTAGTTTTTGCAGCAACATATTGTATGCTGTATGTATGAAAAAGGATAGCAGAATTTAAAAATGCATCGGTGGAAAGGTACCTTACAAATCTGACAAACGATGCTAGTACAGAATACTCACTGTGGAAGGCTACAAAAAAAATTAAAAGACCAACGGCATACATTCCGCCAGTGAAACACAGCAGTAATAACTGGGCTAAAACAAACAAACAAAAGGCGGATCTATTTGCTGAACATCTTGAAAACGTCTTCAAGCCATACGACGATAATGATATTTCCCATCAAACGGAAGAAATGTGCGAAGACGAGAGATCGATTCCAGCAGTAACCTCTAGGGAAATAGCCAAAGAAATAAAAGGAAAGATCAACCCGAAAAAAGCCACGGGATTTGATCTAATAACGGGTAAAATTCTGAAAAAACTGCCTAAGAAAGGCATGAAAAAAATATCACAGATAATAAATGCTGCGTTCAGACTAAGGTATGTTCCGCGCATGTGGAAGGTTGCGGAAGTTATCATGGTACCTAAGCCGGGGAAATTACCCAGTGAAGTAATGTCATATCGGCCGATATCATTGCTGCCAATCCTGTCTAAGCTATTCGAAAAAATGCTCCTAAAACGACTCCATCCGATTCTAGAAGAAAAGACACTGATCCCAAACCATCAGTTTCTATTCAGAAATAAATACTCAACAATAGATCAGGTCCACAGAATAACTGATATAATAGAAAAAGCTTTAGAAGAAAAGCAAATATGCTCTGCCATCTTCCTTGATGTAACACAGGCTTTTGATAAAGTCTGGCACAAAGGATTAATTCGTAAGCTACAAAAATATCTTCCAAAAGAGTACCATGAAATACTAGAGTCGTATATAATGCAACGATTATTTAGAATTAAGCGAGAGAATGAGTACTCCGAATTGAAACACATCAAAGCTGGAGTACCGCAAGGTAGTGTGTTGGGACCAGTACTGTTCCTCCTATACACGAACGACAAATGACGAAACTACTGTTACCACTTTTGCAGACGATACTGCTGTACTTGCAGTAGGAAAAACCGCACAGGAAGTTACAGAAAAACTGCAAAGGTCAGTAAATGATATATCCAAATGGACCAAAAAAAGGCAAATAAAATTAAATGAACTGAAGTCAGTTCATATTAACTTTACGAATAAAAACGTACAACACATACCTGTGTACATAAATAATAAAGTAGTTCTGCATTCGAACTCAGCTAAGTATTTAGGCTTGACTTTGGACGCAAAGTTGCGTTGGAAAACACATGTCAAAAAAAACGAGATGAACTAAATATACGATACAATAAAATGTATTGAGCTCATAGGGAGGAATTCATGCCTCTCAATCTACAACAAACTGCTGCTCTACAAGCAAATATTAAAACCAATTTGGACATATGGCCTCCAGTTATGGGGGTGCACAAGAAAGACAAATCTTCAAAGCATGCAATGCTTTCAAAACAAAGTACTAAAATCTAAAAATTGAAATGGTAGGGGACGAGGTTCGGAAGGTCGCAAGAAGACATGAAGTTAGGCTTCGCAACCATGCTAATTTAGAAGTAGTTCAACTACCTAATAACAACAATTTAGTTAGAAGATTACGTACCTTTGGAACTATAGGGTTTTTCAACAGAGACTTCACAAAAGTAGAGTGACAGGGACAGCAAACGACGCCGAATTTCTTGCCGCTCTTTTGACATTTCTCTTCAGTAAGGTTTGCCATTTCATGATGAAAAGATATACGAGCCAACAACGAGTCGAAATTATTAAAATTTTCAGTGGCCTCAACGTTAAGAGCGCTACGTCCAATTTATGGTCTCACGAAATGGTCCAGTCGCTTGGCCGCCTCGGTCGTGCGATTTAACCCCATTAGACTATTTCCTGTGGGGCTACGTCAAGTCTATGGTCTATGCCAACAAGCCAGCGACGATTGATGAACTTCGTACGAATATCGAACGTGAAATTGCAGCAGTATCGGCCAATTTATGCTTGAATACCGTCGAAAATTGGGTTCAGCGTCTGGACTTCTACAAGCGTGCCCGTGGTGGCCATGCAAAAGAAATCGAGTATCCATGCATAATGGCATTCAACGTACTTTCACAGGAATAAAGAATTTCATTGATATCCAAAACCGTTTTTGTTTTATTTAAAAAAAAACTTTTGTAGCGCTCTTATTGAAAAACCCTTTAGTTAACTAGGTAAAAAGGAAAGAAATATATGTGGTACGACATAATCACACGAACAAAGTGATAATGAATTAAAATACAAAAGGTAACAAACCAAAGTTAGTTCCTAAAAACAGTACATAAGCAAATATTAAAACAAAATTGCTGATTAGTCTGTAGACTAGGTGCGATTACTGGAAGGATGGTAACATCATGCCTTCCCTGGGTGTTTCAAGTCCCACACTATCGCAAAGCTCGCAAGCGATGTCTTTCAACAATTTTCACCTAGCTACACGCAAAAATATTGTATGCTGCTTCTCTTTTCACTGAATTGTGATAAAAAGGGTCACTTTCCTTCCACAAACATTCACCGCCAACTGCAATTGAAATGACGACTGACCTGACAATTGAACTGAAACGTATTTGCACATCAGTTTATCTGATAACTGAACTTACAACTTATGGGAATTCCATCAGTTTCAGTTAAAAGCTTCGATTTTAGCATTTAGACATCAGTTGAACTGAAATCTTAACTGATAGCTCAACTGAAACTGAAATGATCGTCTAAATGGGGCTTAACTGAGCGTTATACGATACGATCTTTCTATTTATCATTGAAGCGTTTAGGAAGAGAGAACATTTAAAGTTTTGAGTGAGAAGCATTTGAAGTTCTCTGCCTAAATCCAAAGCTTGCTCCTAAATACAGTAGAGTAACGACGAATATGCCTTCATCGGGTGAAAACAAATCAAAATGTTCAAAAATGCCACCAGTTATTCTAAACGCTTTTATTACATACTTTTATTAAATATATATTTTTTGTTTATCGCGACTTCCTAGTGAAGATCAGTTAGCGATCGCTCGGAACTGCTTGTGGTAGACATTATCGCACTTGGTTTTTCAAAGGTATATCAATTAATCTTGACCTGATTATGATAAACGTAAACACACTCACCTAATCGATTCTCACTCGATGCCATTTGTTTCACAGTAATATTCGTTGCACCACTTCCAATTGTAGTAATGTAGAAATACCCATGCGGCAAGGTCGGCTTACTGAATAACTCCGAAACCGATCGACAGAGCACAGATCCACATTTCGTCTTCAGGTCATTTGTTGTTGCTCCACGAATTGTGCCAGTCTTATGGACTGCCTACATTAGAAAATAGAATAGGTTTTTTTGTTATTTTTGAAAATACGCTCAAAAAAGAAAAACTGTTGCACGAAAAACGTTTGACAAGACTCACCAAAAACACCAATAGCAACATTTTCCCAACGGCATACATAGTTTGTTGTATCTTCTAATTAAATCAGCATTGACTACCTACAGGGTGTGTTGGAAACGCAATTAATAGATACACCCCATCATTTTGAATTTTATGGAGTGCAGTTGGATATTAATTCAAAACCTAATCACCCACTTTTACCCGAAGAGAATTATTCTCATCTTGACTGAGAAAGCACTTGTTTAACATCTTTCTAAAGTGCACACCAAATATATTTTAAAACCCATTTAACCATCGACGACATAATGTGGGTCATGTTGCAGTTCTATGCAACGCGTGCGTGATTCCGAAACCGATGCCAACAAGCCAAATGGCCGGAAAAATAGCCAGAAAATCGACTGGAAATAGTGCCTCCTAGATCGAACATTTCAATCCACTTCAGTGCGAGTCACAAGTGTTTGTGCATTAGTTGGATGCAGACTACCGCGCCGTTTACAACTGCATCTACACATATGTATAAAGGGCGACAAAGAACGACATCAAACGATATTTTTTTTAGGAATCACGGAAATGACATCATTCACATCACACTCGCACGGCCACTTGCAACATTTATTGCCAGTTGATTATGATTATCCCTGCGCAACATGTGGTTCGATGGAAAAAAAGTTTGCCGCGTCCCGAAACTAATTGAATGCGCAGATTCTTATAAATCACCGCCGTTATTGGCCTTATGTTGTTGCAGTTTTAGACCACCTAGATAGATACATTATAGCGCAATTCATATAAATCCAAATTACCTTATCTCTCCCAATACAACATGCGACACACAAACACTTCTCGGTTTAGTATCTGCCTTTGGAATTAAAATTTATTAGTTTTCGTTCGTTTGGATTGGAAATTAATTTTGCGGTTAACCGATTGATTCCGTCGTTTCGAATGTCCAATGCGGGAATGTGGTTAGGAAGCGAAAATCTTAGTCGAACAAGCCACCTGCCTATCCAGAGCAATATTAGTATTATTTTTTTTATTGGCTTTGTGCCAGAATATCGCTCGAGTTATTGGCATTTGATGATGACGTCCGATGTCCCCTCCCGAAACGTCTCTAACAATTGCCGTAGGCCAGTGAGACGGCCGGCGCGCACCACGACCACTGTTTTGTTTGTCCCGATCCGTAGCGCGGTAATGATAATTACGCTTCAAAATGTCTTGATCGTGAAGTTTAATCGACTTTGAAGACGAATGTCGCCTGTCGTTTTCCGACTGTTCTCACATTATTTAGATGGCAACTTTGTAGTAGGTGGATTAATATTGACATTATGGTTCGGAAGCATAATTATTTAATAGCTTTGTTTGAGGTTGTTGTAATAATTCTTAGTGTGGTGATAAATTTTAGATATACATTTGACATTTAACGACGTGAGATCAATTTTGAAGTATGTAAATTAAATGTTAGCCGAATAATACTGTTCACCTTGTGAATGCCCAAACGGAAAGCATTGTAATAGGCAATTAATCTACGCCATTGAAACTAATTCATTTTTTATTGTTCTTTATACGATACCAAGAAAGTGGGTTATTTATTTTTAAATGAATTTTGTCACACAAAAACCAATTGAATACGGAGAAAAAGAGTTACGAGTACATTGTTTATAAAGACCGAGCAAGATGCGACAATTTGGATTTATGCCTATCGAGACTGTTCATAAAAGTATTCACCGAAAACCACCAAAGACGACGAAGCGCATTTCCAGCTATCCGGACACGCAAAATCATCGCATATGGGACACCTTAAATTCGCGTATAATGAATGAATAGTCGCAATCATCTCAGTGTAAACAGCGTTCACTTACGGAGGAAAGGTGGTTAATCGATATATCTTCGAGAATGGTGTCCAAAGATACTCTTCTTCTTTCTTAATGGCGGTGAGGCTATGATTAAAGGGACCATAACCCTCCTACTAAACCGCATCCCTACTGGTCCAGCCATGGGGTTATCCGGTTCGACGTCAGAAAATAAAGGCAGGCCTCCCGATTTTGAATCACTTCGTCGCTGAGGCCAACTAAACGCTGGTGTTGCTGCATTTATGTGATCCAGGAGTTTTTAGGCCTCTCTTTCGCGTTTGTATTGGAACGTTGATTGATATTGCCTTTTTGACAGGGTTGGTAGGATCTCTCCTTTGAACATGACAGTATCAGCTGAGCCGATCGCGTTCTATTTTCTTCTTTGACGTGAATGCTTTCTCGGATCTTAAAGCTTCTTATTCGATCAGTCTGTGTTACTCCTGCTGTCTTGTATCTCAGATGTCATTAATTTGGCCTCATACTTTTTGTACGCTGTTCAACATTGTGAACCTTGTATGAGCGCCGGGCGCACAACTGCCTTTGTAGGGCCTTTCTTTCAGGTAAGGGGGATTTTTCGGTCACAGAATATGGCTGAGTTATCCAGCCACTTCATCCACTCTATGCTTACTCGATGTTAAATGTCGTCATGACAGCTTGCTTCGCTATTGATCATAGATTCCAGATATTTGAACTTTTCGTACTTGGGAATCACTCTTCCATTCATATATATAAACGTGTGGAATAGGTCGGAGTGGATCAGAGAACGGGCAGCACAAGTATTTTGTTTTTTTTTCGGACTAAAACTACACCCGTTCCCCTCCAAAACCTCTACCCATACATAAAGTGCTCGTTGCAGGGGGGTTTAATCCTCGCTAATGATGGCTCCATCCTCAGCAAAGAATAACTGATACATTTTGAAGTCCGTCACTTTTCCTTCAAGCAGATAATCAAGGACTGTAATAAATCTCAAGTGACTTAGACACTTCCCTGGTGTACACCGACTTTGATTGCGAATTCCTCGGTGACGCCAACGGGACATCTTACTTTTGTCTTTACACCCTCATACCTGTCCATGATGGGAGCGTATCGGAATCCCGCTTTTCAAAAATCCCGAAGAAAAAGTTTTCAAATACAGTTTTTTTTAAAATCCTGCTTGTTCAAAATCTCGATCTATTATAATCCCGCCAAATCCCGCTAATCCCGTTTTTTACAAAACATTCGTAATGGAAGTAGACAAGTGCAGTACTCTCTTAACTTTTGGTCTGTGTATGACAGTGCAGAAAAACAATTCCCGAGAAAACAAAATAATGCTGAAGCGTGGCATCGCAGACTGAAAGTTTTGGGTGGACAAAAAAGTGCTGGCTTGTATAAACTCATTGCAGATTTGATAAAGGAAGCAATTGTGGTGCAAACTGAAATACAAAAATTACGAAATGGACAAGAAAAATTATATAAAAAAACTAATGTTATAAAGTCACGCGCTGTAAAAAAAAAAACTAATGAGAAATAGAAAAAAAATGAGTAAAACAGGTTTTTTGCGTTGCATTGCTAATATACATTGCTATAATACACTTGAACTAATAAAATAAAAAATGTTGTTAATGGTTTGAAGTTTTTTTTGTTCCGATTTGCAGAATATCATATAACATTACTTTATTAATTTTTTTAAATTATTGAATTATTTCTTATTTTGTTACTTCCTCTAAAAATGACAAATGTTAAATAAACTGCATTTCAAAAAACACTAATTGCTTAATTTATTTTAATTTTCTTATTATCCCGCTACAACCAAAAGTAGTTGCTTTATTTTAAAAATCGCGCGATTTTTTAAAATAAAGCAACTACTTTTGATTGTAAAAGCGGGATAATAAGAAACGGGATTATAAAAAAACGGGATTATAAGAGGCGGGATTTTAAAAGACGGGATTTTAAAAAAACGTGATTATAAAAAGCGGGATTATAATAGCGGGATTTTAAGAATCGGTATTATAAAAAGCGGGATATCGAACCCAACCCGTCCATGATCATCTGAACGTAGGTTTCTAGAGCTCCTCGTTGTCTTAGCGCCACCCGTACTTGATCTCTTGGTTGTCTATCTAAGTCCTTTTTCAAATTCAACCAACACCAAATGCAAATCCTTTAGGGAATTACAATGTTTTTCGATCATGAGCCTTGTACTTTGGATTGCATCTGTGTTTGACTCACCTGCGACAACTGGTCCTGAGATAGCCATATTATTTTCCGAATGCGGCTATCTAATACCCTGTTGCGAAAAAAATCTATATCTTCAAATCGCCCAGTTAACTGACGGACATTACTGACTGCTGGAATAAGTCTGAATAGTGTCGATTCAAATACTGTCCTTTTCGTGGTTGGTATCTAGGTTAACATTTTTTTATTTGCATTTTCGGCAAACATCGGGCTTATAACCGAAAAGAGTAATATGGATTTTCACGACTATGATAAGACCATTTCTAGCATATACATGTTGTTGGAGGAATAAGCTTTCACGTAAATACGTTACTGCTGCTTTCGCCAAACTCCAAAGGAAGGTATGTATCGGCTGCACGAGGCCTTCCCCAGCACGCCTGACTCCGGCCTAGATGCAATATTGCAACTCCGACAACTTGATGTTTACATCACGGGTTGCAGAATCGAAGATATCTCACTTTTAAGAAGAGGTCGCTTTTAGTATAACTCGCACTGGAGTTTTGATGAACTTGCGCGACGGTTGTTCTTCGACTCCTGTCTTATGGATATGCCATCCGAAGCATTGACACCGGAACTTCGGCTGATGCGCAATTACGAAGTCGACTTTCCTCGTGTTCAGGACTGGCTCTGGCCAGACTCTGTGCCGCCTGGAAAGGAATGCAGTCGAATCTTCACGGATGCTCCAAAAGCGATCAAGGATCTGGTGCTGGTGTTTTCATGGAGAGCGACAACATAAGACTTTTCTTCTCGTTAGGCAAACATGTGTCAGTCTTCCAAACGGAGGCTTATGCTATCCTTATAGCAATCGACTATGTTGTAAAAACCAGGTGAAGGGGGCGGAGCATCTGCGTCTGTAGCCACCTCCAAAATAGTTCGTGAATGCAAGATCTCTCTGAATTCGGTCGGAAGGCTGACTTCACTTAGACTTATTTGGGTCCCAGGTCATACGGGTTCACAGGAAATGAGATCTTCGATGAACTTGCTAGAAAGGGCTCAGAGCAAGACTTCTCAGGGCCTGAACCGGCGTTATGTCTGCTTGCGTCCGCTGTCAGGGATTCCATTGACGGTTGGGTTTCATTTTCGGTTTCAGACTAAACGAATTCTACCCGACGTCTGTAAAAAATCTGCGGCATTCTTGTTGTCTCTCAACAAAAAAGACTGCAGACAAATTACTGACGTTCTTACGGGCCATTACGCTTTTGCCAAGCATCTTAATGTGCTAGACCTAAGCGATACTAGATTTCCAGATATCCGCCTCGACCAGTGTCAATGAGTACATATGTATATTGATCGATTCATGTTTGGCTGGAGCCAAAGCTTCTTTTTCTCTGACAAGGAGACTTCTTCACTGCAGCCAACTTGCCACCAGAATGAAGGTCATACGCTACGTGACCCTAATCAGGCCATCAGCGCTTACATTTGTTCATTGTATTATTGTTGAACGGAAAATTTTTATCGATATTTGTGTCAACCGAATTTTTTTAATCGACTGCGATTGACAAAATCCTTTAGAATCGTTAAATAGATACTCGCAACAGAGGTGTTAGCAACCTCATAGTTTTAAGTTTGGGGGTTTGGTACGGAAGTTAAGGGACATGTTGGGGTCACCAACATGAAATGGTGCCTCCGAGCCGTAAAGCATCAGTCAGTTGCCGGCGCGGCGGTGCGTGTGCACTATGTTAAATTAAATTTGAGTTATTCATTTGAATAATACAAAATTAATTTAAAAGTTAAGATAACGTACGACGTGGGCAGCACTGACTGGTGAGTGCTACGGAACGTCTTGCTACCTCAAATTGACAACTCGGGGCGGTGAATCCATGCAAGCGAAGGTGGATACTTTGCAGCCAGAATTGTCCGGTTGTTTAATCTCTCATTTGTTCGACTTACCCTGTCCAACAAAAGTGCGCGATTTAACCGTTCCATACGTCTATTTGGTAAATTGTAAAGTGACAGTTCGATACTATTTTGGAACAATATTATGTAACCTAAATATATACACATTCCTTAAATTTTCAAATTCAGAGAGCCGGTCTTATTCCTTTCCTTGTTTTTTTTTTTTTTTTCTTTTTTTAACTTGTAACTTGTTCAAAGTTTGTGACGTTTTCAAAAATAAAATATAAATCCAAACAAATAGGTAGGTATTAATTTTTTTTCGCGCTGTCAAAAAACGAATGTCAAACTCGCCACCAGCTGTCGAAACAAAAACATGAAAGCAACATTTTATATCAACACGCATACGAGTAGCTTGCAGATTTTCTACACCGCACTTCTCGATCTGTATAGGAAATCAACTATAAACGACATACATAACTCAAAAACAAAATAATTTTCTTCAGAATGTTGTTTTTTTTTTCGTGTGAGAAACGCATAAACAATTTATTATCCGCAATTCTGCGAATTCTCGCTAAATTATTCAAACTGTTTGTGTGAGCTTTGAAAATATAATGGTTATCAACAAGCATCCGATAGTACACAAACAAAAAGCACATAAACAGGATATAATATTTATTTGTGTTAAAGTGGTATATTTTCGTAGCAAGAACACATTCAACAAATTGACATTAGCTCTGCCAAAATCGGCACTGGCCCATAAATCTTTTAAATATTATGTGACACAGTTAGGCGTTTGACATTTGGATTTATGTAAATATTTAATTTGTTGATTCAAAATGAAATGAGAAACTATCAATTAATATTTTTAAACCAAAAACTAAGTGTATTTTTTTCGTTTAAAAAATAGCAATTATAAATTTACTTTATCAATGTTATTTGTTGTTTTATAAATAGTCGCAGAGGAAATGTTAATGTTTTGCATAAACAAGTGATGTGCGTGCTTGAGTACATAATTAAATAAAATATTAAAAACGCGTACGTTTCGTATGCGAATTATTACTTTTGGATTCGGATCGTGGGTGTTCCATTACTCTGGAATGCGTGTCTGTAATCGGTTTGATCGAGTGCTTTTGATAAAATCTCAGATAAAATAATTAGAAGTCGAAAATAATGAAATACTCGATGAGAAATTGCGTCAAGGCGTCGACGTTTTTAAATGACTGGTCCCGCTCACATTTGCTAAAGCTAAAATGTTTTTGGATAATTTTGATAATAAATTGAAAAATGTTAATGTTTTTTTTTTTTCAATTTTCGAGCAACATAATCGGCCGCTCCCAGCGTGGGTGGTAGGGGCTTTCACGTCGATTGGAGAACAAGCTAAATTTATTAGTCTTGAAGTTAACGAGGACAAGATCAAGTACATGCTGTCAAACAAACATTCCTCTGTGCACCAACTAGGACAAAACGACACTGTTTATAGCAATTACTTCGAAGTAATTAAGGAGTCAACATCTACTCCACGAATGACACCTTATAGTGGACATCCGAAGGATAATTAGTTTTTGAAGCGAACGCTACTTCGGTTTGGCAAATCAAATGGTTGCAAATCTCCTAGCCTAGAAGACCAAGTGCTAGCACTAAAAAACACTGATCCTGACAGTTTTGCTTTATAGCACCGAGTGCTGGACGATAATGAGAAATTATCCTACAATTGGTACTGTGTGCGAGGAAGGGCGTTATAAGTCTACATTTGCTAAAGGCTCACTCGTGTGTCACACGAATGGATCCAAAACAGAAGAAGAAGTTGGGGCAGGAGTATACGGAGCAACCACTGAAACCTCTCTCTCTAAATATATATATATATATATATATATATATATTCTGTATTTTAAGCTGAAATAAGTACACGCAATTGAACTCTTCATCAGGGAGAACCTAAACAGCACCATCACCAACAAGTTCATTTACATCCTCTCTGAAATTTGGATTCACCTCAAAACTTGTCTCATGCTATTCAAGACATTAGCCAGAAGAAGCAGAGTCCACTTGATTTGTGTGCCTGGCAATAGCGGCTTTGACGGCAATGAAAGAGCAGACGAATTTGCCAGGAAAGGATCTGCAACAGCATTCACGATGTGAAGACCATTCTGTGACGTCCCTATTAGCCCTGCTAAAAGCTGCATTAAGAAATGATTGAAAAAAAACAACCTCATTACTTTAAAAATACTGAAGGTAACAGAAAGGCCACACAATTCCTACCAACCCCATCCACCAAAAGAACAAAGCAACTCCTTAAACTACGCATTACGCATAGGGCAGATATATGCAGTCACCGGTTTCCTGACGGGGCAATACAGAGTCAAAAAACACCGTATGGCCATGGGACTCGTTGAAGACAATATCTGGGGAATGTTTAATGTAGAAAAAGAAACAGCAGAGAATACTCTATGCCACTGTGACTGCTTGAGAAAAACACGTCTGCGCATCCTAGGTAACAGTGGACATGTCTGTATATCTTTCAGCTCAACCAAAGACCTATTCGAATTCAAAAAGAAATCCGGCCTCATGAGTCAGCTTTAAACCCAAACGAGGACATTCATCACAACAAGCCCAGTGTGGCCGCGTTGATAAGGGTAAAATGTCCCACCTCCTTTAACAATCTAATCTAAGGGGAAGAAACAACTCTTTGAGCTGCACTTACATATGGAATTAGTCTAAAACGTTATTATAAGTCGACTGCATTGTTGCGGCCGCATCGAGTGATTGATAAATAATGTAACAGGCAAAAGGATCTTCGATTCCCGGTTACCAGGTTCGAGGCGACAAGAAATACCAAACCTCCGTTTAAAATACCAAGCCACCACAGATGCCAGAGCGGCCAGGCAGAGACTCTTCATGGCTCAGGCAACCGTTAAGTAAAGTAAGTTCAGCAAGAACAAAATGTTAACTCAATCTTTATCGTTAACGAATCGAAAATCGGCAAAATTATCATGCCTCCCTTTCAATCAAAATTGTATCTTTTTTCCCGGGCTTTTGGAAAGATCCACTTGAAACTTGAAATTTCAATCAAATTTAGTAAATGCTGATGTCAAATATATTCAGGGCTTCTGTCACATAGACTGGCCAAAATCGTGGGTTCATATTTTACTAACTAGTTTTGAATATTTTAAAAGGGAATACCCCATCCCCAAAAGCATTTCCCAAAGGATGCATAAATTCACAAATACAAAAACCTCCTTATATGGTTATTAAGAACAGATATAGCATATCCCATCGCATCGCCCAAAGCTTGAGTACAACGCTCATATCTGGCGCGGTGCACCGATAACATATTTGGAGCTACTCCACAAAATTTAAAAACGCGTGACAAAACTCATTGGTGATCGAGACATCGCGAGTCATGGTGGCAACGTCTTTTGTTGTTCTGTCGGTATTTCCACCATAAATGCTCAAACGAAATAGCCAGTTCCCTTCAAACGTTTCAACCGCAATACCCGCCATGCTAGGAATGAATATCAGTTCACCCTCAAGCCTGTATTTGGACGTACAGTGAAATACAAAGAATCGCTCCTTAGCCGCACAACACGAATGTGGAATGCTCTACCATGCTCTATCTTTCCTTCGTAATGCACTTTAGGTTAGGTTAGGTGAGGTGGTTGGCAGCTACAGCCAACACACTTAGACCAATGCGGGGTCCATTGTGATGCCAAGTGGATCCAGGGAGTTTCTTCCTCTACCCACTAAACCATTTAGAACTTCTAATGAAGCGCGATAGATTTCTAACGTCTGTGTTAGCCAAGTCACTAAGATCATTAGGCAGAAAGGCTCCTAGATAGATATTTCTTTGATGGGAAAGTGCAGGACATGTACAAAGAAGGTGAAGCGTAGTCTCCTCCTCCCCCTTGTCCATGCAGTTTCTACAGAAGTCGTCTGAATAAACGCCAAGCATTGATGCATGTTTGGCTATTAGATAGTGTCCTGTAACGACACTTATAGTAGAACTAATCTGGAGTCGGTTTAGTGAGATTAAACACTTAGAGCGTCACAGGTCCAGCTTTGGTCAGATATGCTTAGTCGCTGGACATGTACTGCTACTTTTCCACCTAAGGTTCCATCCATCTCGATTGCTCGTAGCTTAAACACAAGTTTACATGCAGCGTTAGGTATACCTAGACAACTTTTGTCAGGTAAAAGAGGCAGTGTGGTTCCCTTGTGGGCGAGTTCATCTGCCCTACAATTCCCTGGAATGTCTCAGTGCCCCGGCATCCAACAGATATGAATGTTGAACTGCTCCGCTATTTCCTTAAGAGATGATCGGCAGTCTAGGGCTACGATTTGAAGAGACTGAGTCCAGTGACTAATTCGCGGTTGACTATCCGAGAAGATACAGATGTCCTTAGTGGATATCACATTTCTCTTCAGCCACGACAAGACTTCTTTTATCGCCATAATTTCCGCCCGGAAGAACACGCTACAATGGTTAGAAAGACTGAAAGAGAGACTAACAGTCTTTCTGAGAAGAAACCTCCACCTACCCCATCACTAGTTCTTGATCCATTAGTGTACAAATGGAGCGATTTATCTTCCGTAAATGAATCATCCTCCCAGAATAATTTTGAAGGTGATAGTGATATGGAAGCTCTTTCCGAACTGTAGTTGGGATATGGTGTAGTCTATGTTCTTTGGTAGAGACCCAAATGAGTCCAGCATGATGGAGTGGCCAATATTCTTATTGACATACCGTGAGGTGGCTTTTAAGCGGACAGCAGAACAGGCAGCTGTTTGCCTGCTGAATGTGTCGATAAAGTAGAATGTCTATTGCAGCGAAGTGAGTTACACTTTACAAACATTTAAAACCAACGTGCATCGCCATCTGATCTCTCTTTCTCTCTCTTTCTCTCTCTCTCTCTCTCTCTCTCTCTCTCTCTCTCTCTCTCTCTCTCTCTCTCTCTCCCCAATCCAAACTTCCCTTCTGCCCGCGCTGTGTATATATTCACATCATAAGGGTACATGTGCAAACATTAAAATAAAAAGTTAATTCTTCCAAAATTAATAATTAAATTGTCTCACTCTAACCAAACACAAATTCTCTCAATTTTTGTATCTGCTGAAAACGGCATAATTATAATATGAAAATATTCACTGAGCCCTGAGCACTAAATTAAAAATAGTCCAAGCCCTTATATTTGAGCAAAAACTGATAGTAAAACCATTAGCAAAACATTGCAAAGCATATATGCTCAAAATGACACCAAATCATCACATCTTAAAAATCGGATACATAAATTAATAATAATGATTGATTCCATCATTAATCGTAGTCGCTGTTCGATTCAATTCAATGTTTGCTAACTATCTCGCTTTAGTTACACAAGTTTGCATTGATTTTGATTAGAAAGGTAGTCGCTGAAAATCATGCAACATCTCGCATATATGATGCAACATCCTCTGCTGATGATAATGAATAAAAATGTTTGATGCCCTTTGTAGAGATGCATTTTGCAGATACACACAAGTTGCGTTGCTGAAATTTCTTGAAAGTGCGTTTAATGTGTTTGTTGCATGCGATTTCGTGTTAATCTGTGATTTTGACGGACATTTGCTGATTACGACGCATTAGTTTTTGTCTCAGAGTTTGTTTGTCTTGTGTCGAAGGTGTAATCATTGACTAATTGAATGGGTGATAGGTGATAGAGGAAAAATTTAAAATAAATTTGTTACATGCGCAAGATGGATGCAAACTGAACAGGAGAGTGGAGATTTCTTGGAGGCACTTTTAAACGATCAGGTCTTGGAGGTGTAATTGCTTTTGTTTTGCTCATTTTTTCCAGGAAATTGGCGGCAAAATGTGAAGAGATACAAGTGTGATGTTTGTGTTTTATTAAGTTAGATATAGATTTCGAACACCAAGTAGAAAGCTAAGTAAAGGATGGTACCTAATCATTGAACTGTTTTTTTTTTTTTCTTAGATTTATTTTATTTTCTCCATTAAAGGGAAATTGTCTTGGCAGAAGGTTCGACTTGGGGATGCTTTTGAATTTGGCCCATTAATTAACTTCTTCATTGTTAAAGAATTTGTCAAAAATGTCTTAAGCGTTCCGTTCTTTTGTTAGGCACCACAGCCAATCACGCGAATGCTGCTTTAAATCTCTTTTGCCGATTTTAAAAGACCGACACTTTCACTTCTTGATTTGTTTTTGCATAAAAATGTTCTTTTCGATTTTTTTTTCTTTTATTTTAAATATTTGCCGATAGTTTAGGTGCAACCATTTCAATTCATAGCGAATTTGTATAATATTTGAACTAATTGTGGGAGCTCTCTTCGCCCATTCGTTGTTGTTGGTCCTTGCCAAATTGGTGAATCACAATTGAATGCAAAATTCCCAGAAATGATTAGATAGGTACAAAATGCAAAATTTGATTCTATCGCAGCGCATCATTCTATGGTGCTTCGCAAAAGATAAAAATGAAAATTTTAATTTGCCCAGAAGTAATTCAACAAAGATTCAACAAGACTAATAAACCAAATCAATTTTCCACTACAACTGCACCCAATACACTATGCGTCCTGAACTCTTTCCAAACCTACGGAAAATCGTTTGTTCGCTCTCCAGGTTCCTTCTAATTCCACGCCTTAGATCTAATTACGCTTTACCTCCACAACTAATTACACATAATTTTGCACGAATTATAGTCACAATTATTGATTGAATACCGTTCAACATAAATTATCCTCTAGAACACCACACAAGGTTCGCAGAGTTCTTATCCTCGCGGTGATCTGATCGTGAACCCGTTGCGTATTCAAACAATTACCAACACGAAATTAGCCTAGAGCACGATACGAACTAGATACGCACAGAACAAACTTAAGTGCTACACTATCCGCTGAATCGGAATAGAGGCGATCTAGTATCTATGTTGATTCGTTGACAAATCACAAACTTATGGACCACAAAATGTTTAACATCTTCCACCACCCATCTGTCTGTGGATACATTTCAAAATAGCCGAACTAATAGATGGATACACACAAAGTAAGGTACATCTCTTGTGAGTGATTTTTTTTTATCATTTCTGTTTCATCTCTGGACGGGAGAAAGATTGCTATCAAATTCAAGTTAATCACAATGTCATCAATCTGCTGAAGATCATGGTCGTGTTCGAGATGCTGCTTTGGTTATCTTTTAAAATATTGTCTGGCACGAAATTGAATTTAAGGAAAATCCCTCGATAATATGCGCACATTTTCGTACATGGATACCATCGTGGCTAGTAATGGAATTAAAAGGCTATTTATCTGACCCAACTTAAACCATATTAGTGCAGGGAATTAAGGATAATGGCGGGTAATCGATTGTTCGTGAGCTGCGCAACAAGAAAATTGGCTTAACCGAATGATGTCACTTGGGAAGTTGTTGCGAGAAAAATGTGTAACACAGGTGGTTTATAGCGCAACGAAAACGAGGATTTACCGATCGTAGATTGCATTAAAATGTATTCGCTGATTGGATTTGTTAGGTGATCGTTTTCGAATGGCGAATGTATAATCGATCTTGATCCCACTGTGCGATCATGATCATCATAATCATTCACTCCTATTATCGTCCCGCACAAATTGATCTTGTCAAAGAAGCCGCATGAATTTCAACCACATGTTAACAAAATCAACCTGATTGTCGTCCGTTTAAAATGCCATTAGCGAGATCGGTGTGATCTTGGCAAAGTGATCTGCAAATTAATATTTTATGTAGGTATCAACTCACCTTACAAATACCTTCGACGCATACAGCACGTCCTCGATAGGAGTGTGTATAGTAAACGGCTGGCCTCGAACAAGGAGTTCCATCGATAACTGACTTACTAAAGGTTGTGTACACGTTGAGATTCACGGGCTTACAATTCAATTCACACTCGTGATGCTCTGGGAAAATGTGGATTTATATACATTGTGCATCCATTTTAAAATGGCTTACTTACCTCTTTTATATCCTTCCCATTCATAGAGTTCCCCCTTGTACGGTAATTTATTGTGCATCGCACATTGTTGGTTACGAAAATCTTCTAATTTCGGACAGGGCTGCAAAAATAATTGGCTATCATTTTCGTCGATGAAGAAGAAATATTCATAAACAACAGACCTTCTGATTGCATATTCTGAACTTTTTTTGCACTCCAAAACATCCCTTGCGACCATCGGTTCCTGGCTGAAATTCAGTTATTATCAGCTCAGTACCAGACTGTTTTCTAAAGAGGTGTTAGATGTGAGTATTTCTTAAGACATAAATATTCAATTGTTCATATACATACTTTTCAATGCAGTTCCGAACGCGAGCTTGAACTCCTCCACCACAAGTTCGCGAACACTTATTCCATTTCGGCCATTTGGCCCACGTGTAGATTATCCCAATCTTTAGTTGGGTTCTATTGTTGGTAGTTGTTGGTTGATCATAGTCTTCATCGTAATCATAAATTGATTTTTCTCCTTTTTCGGTGTCTTCATCGTCATCGTCTTCATCCTCACCTGGCTGTGGTGTGGTTGTTTTGGAACCCAAAATTCCTGATAAATTAACTGAGGAACTACTTGTAGCGAGGGCAATCTCAGCCGCACTTGAGAAAAGTAACAGGGGATGAAAGCAAATCAATGTCCAAAGCGTGGCAAATCTGAAAATATGTTCATTTCCAAATAATATAAAATCATCGAAAAATAGAACTTCCTGACCACATTTGTTCAACAACAAACATCCATAGGCAACTTCAAAAGCCTTAAATAAATAAACAATTAGTAGGCGAGTGACTATTTGTATATTTAACATCATCATCATCTCATCAAATCGGAAACTCTTCTCAATATAAATTCGTTTATTGAATTTCGCCGATTCGTATGACGAATTCAACGATAACTATCTATACATCTGTGATGAACTTACATAGATTTTTTTAATAATGATTACAATTACAGCACTAAATGTTGGATCGCCACGTATTTATCACCTCCTATTGTGTAAGAAAAAAAACTAAGACTTCTTGGCAGCATGCTAATGAATAAATTCACAGACTCATTAGCGAAACAAAATTGTGTCATCACAGCAGTCATTCATTTCCAGTTTTATTTGTCAGTTTGTTTTGATAATGCATACAAATCTACAAACCTAAGATGCATCATTCAGCATCTGCCTTAGTCCCAATCGAAATTTGCAAAAGATACACAATCTAAAAACACACTTCTCACGTGATAGGCGACGGATTAAGAGATCAACACTTCCCGCAAGGTGCACATGCGGCACTGTCTCTTTAATGTGATAACAAGCAAACAGCTCCCTCTCACGATCGACTGTGGATCTAGTCGCCAAGTAGCATACGATAAAGTCCAAATTAAGTATCTAATTGAATGCACGCCAAAGGCACACACAGACCCGTTGATTTGATACAATGCTCGTTAATCACCGGCGGCGATACTACCCGGCACAATGATCGGTTTGCAACTAAAATCTACAATTTGGTATTCAGATAGCTACTGGTGGAATCGAAATGTTGGTTATTTCAAAAACCTTATTTAAATACATATTTATCAAGTCTCATTTGGAGGTCTTATCAGATAAAAATTGCAAGAGCTCTGTACACCTTGTCGTATCTTTAGTGGGTGGATCTGGATAGACAGTACAGTTAGTGTTTTTTTTTTGTTAAGCTTTTTATTTTATTTGTCGCAGCTGTCTATTGTGAAAAGACACAAGTTGTGAACAGAAATAGCTTGTTAAGATGCAACATACTTTTAGGATAGACATTTGTTCAGTTGTCAGGATGGTGTTGTATTTCTGCTGCCTGCAAGTATTCATGAGGTATTCACGATCTGGTGCAAAAGACCTGGTCAAATTGCGAAGTTTTATTATTTTTTAGTTGATCGTGAATGAACTTTTTCTAATCTGCAGATTGTTTAGTTAAATTTGTATCAAACACTTATAAATATTTACATTTATAAATTTTATATTTTTGCAACAACATTTTTAAAGAAATTGAAATCTTGTTATATACCGTCAGCTAATGAAATATCTTGAATCTCGAAAACTTCTCAATGACCGGCAGTACGGTTTTCGGGGCAACAGGTCTACCGGTGATTTGATGACATATCTAACCGAAAAGTGGAACCAATCTCTTCGCCAAGGTGGTGAAAGTAAGATCGTTGCGCTTGATATTTCAAATGCATTTGACAGAGTTTGGCATCAAGCTCTCTTGTCTAAAATGCGTGCATTTGGAATTGATGATAATCTTCTTCAATGGATTAGAAATTACCTTTCGGACCGTTCAATTCAAGTTGTCTTGGACGGTTTCAAGTCTGCAATTCACCAAATAAATGCTGCTGCTCCCCAAGACTCCGTTCTGTCCCTGACTCTCTTTCTCATTTTTATAAATGATCTCCTGTCTGTTACTTCTAATTCAATCCATTCCTTTGCTCATGCCAGTACCCTCAGCTTTTCATACTCTTTTCTTTGGGTGTGGAACTGGAACGGCAAGGTATGTTAAGCTCATTAAATTCCAATCTTAACAGCATAACTCAGTGGGGTTTGGGGTACAA
The DNA here is from genome assembly GCA_949715645.1 of Portevinia maculata. Taxonomy (NCBI): domain Eukaryota; kingdom Metazoa; phylum Arthropoda; class Insecta; order Diptera; family Syrphidae; genus Portevinia; species Portevinia maculata. Next base: position 2,680,975 of record OX454528.1, on the reverse strand, counting down.
CTAATAGAGTGGAATTTAATGCTTCCAAAACACAATGCTGTCTCCTGTCATTAAAGCAAAACCCACACACACTGCCATTATCCATGAATGGCACTTGCATCGCTAAAACCGAAAGACTCCATTCTCGGTATGTGTGTCAATGACAACATTCGTTGGAATTACCGCATATTCGATGTCGCCAAGAACGCTGCGAAATGTCTAGGCGATGTAAGAAATGTTTCACCCTTACTGATCTGGCTACAATTTATAAGGCGTTTATTTGCCCGAAACTCGAGTACAACGCTCATATCTGGTCTGGTGCACCAATAACTTATTTGGAGCTACTTGACAGGATCCAAAAACGCGCGATAAAACTCATTGGCGACCGAGACATCGCGAGATCGATTGACTGTCTTAGTCATCGTCGCAATGTCTCCTGTCTTTCGTTATTTTATCGGTATTTCTACCTAACGAAATAGCCAGTTGCATTCCACCCCTTGAACATTTCAACCGCAATACCCGCAATGCAATGAATGCCCATCAGTTCACCCTCAAGCCTGTATTCGGATGTACAGTGAAGTACAAAGAGACTTCCCTCAGGCGTACAACACGAATGTGGAATACTCTTCCACGCTCTATTTTTCATTTACATGCATCGGCAACTCTCCTTTTCTTCTTATCCTAATTTCCCTAACGGCCGCGCTGTGTAGCCAATAAATGATAAGGGTACTAAAAAAATCCCTTTAATGCGCGTAAGTTATAAAAAAAAAAATCTGCGAAAGCGCCTGCAGCAACAGTTACAATGACATTTGGCGAGCTGTCATTCCCAAAGAAGATGAAATATAGTTCAAAGCCTAATAGCACGTTGAATGAAGAACAAGAAATGCTAGTTCCTTCTGGCAAAAAAGAAATGCCGGAATTGGTCGGGCGAGTACATCTGCCCGTGCAGGGACGGGCATTGAAAATCACTGCAGCGCCCTCCAAACAGCTGTTGTCGTAAAAGTAGATATGGCCGAAATCACATCTATGCAATTTTAACATCCAGGTGATCCCAGCGACACATTTAACATCTTAATGCTGTCCCGCAATTGTGCATGCAAATCAACGAGGCTCCTCCAGGGGGCCTAGTTCTCGTTTCTTTCTACTATTTGTTGTCATGTCGTGTAAATGTTTTATTTGGAAAATATCAAATCATCGAATATAATCAGAATCACATATTACATTACATGTACATATAACGAAATAAATAAACTATTAAGATGAGTACAAATCCCACCAAATTTACGGCCAATGGGTCGTATGAATAGGAACTACCAGTTCCTTATAGTAAAAGGCTGCAGTTTAGTAAAAACATTTACCAATTGCTTCAGTTCGGTATGACCAAAGTCTTTCTTTTCTAAAGTGAGTTCAGAAATTCGACCTAAGCATTTACTTTACTGAAGTTTAGGTACCTTTTTATACCCTATTCTAGGGGTATATTAATTTTGACGCATAGTTTGTAACATACCTTAATATTGCCCGTAGACCCCTAAAAGTTACTATATTTATGATCAGCATCGATAGTAATGTCGATCTAGCCATGTCCGTCCGTCCGTCGGCAAAAATTAGGCCTTTAAACTGGACCTAGAGAGCTGAAATTTTAACCATATACTCTCTAGTTTCCCGAAATAATCAAGTTTACGAATTTTTGAAATCCGCCCACAGACACGCCCACAAACTCAAAAAAACTAAATTTTGGATATGATCTATGACTCCTAAAATTGATCGGGATAAAAAATTTTCAAAATCCGCTCACTGACACGCCCACAAATAAATAAAACAATTTTTTGAAAATCCAAAGTTTGAGCTAGGGAGCTGAAATTTATAATATATACTCTCTATGCTCATGTGTTAATTTTTTTTAAAATCCGCCTACTGACACGCCCACAATTAAATAAAACAATTTTACTGAAACACCCAAGATTGAGCTAGGGAGCGTTTTTTTTTAATAAAATCCTTTAAATGTTATATAACAAAATATGTATAGCGCTCTTAACAATTCAACCATACTTAGACTTTTGCCTCGCCCACTTATGAGGTATAGGAATAAGAATAGGGTATCCAACAGTTCGCCCAAGCGGACTGTAGCCCGTCCCTATGTTTAACTCTTAACCTTACCTTACCTAGTGAAAACCGAAGTTTGAGTTAGAAAGCTTAAATTTGCAATATATACTCTTTAGGCTCCCGAAATGCTCAAGTGCAAAGATTTTTAAAACGGGGGTTTTTACCAATTGCTCCATACAAAGCATTTTGACATGCCCAATCTTAGGGTTGTTTTTTTACAAAAACATTTATTTTATAATAAAATCCTTTAAAAAACATAGGGACGGGCTACAGTCCGCTTGGGCGAACTGTTGGATACCCTTTTCTTATTCCTATCCCTTATAAGTGGGCGTGACAAAAGTCTAAGTATGGTTAAATTGTTAAGAACGCTGTACATATTCTGTTATATAACATTTAAAAGATTTTATCAAACAAAAACGAAGCTTTTGTAAAAAAAAAACGTTCCATAGCTCAAACTTTGGTTTTTCAATAAAATTATTTTATTTAATTGTGGGCGTGCCAGTAAGCGGATTTTAAAAAAAATAACACATGAGCATAGAGGGCCCCTAGAGAGTATATACGAGTATTATAAATTTCAGCTCCCTAGCTCAAACTTTGGATTTTCAAAAAAGGTTTTTTTTGTAAATTGTGGGCGTGTCAGTAGGCGGATTTTGAAAATATTTACACATGAGCATAAAGGCCCCCCTAGAGAGTATATATTATAGATTTCAGCTCCCTAGCTCAAACTTTGGATTTTCAAAAGAATTGTTTTATTTATTTGTGGGCGTGTCAGTGGGCGGATTTTGAAATTTTTTTATCCCGAGCAGTTTTAGGAGTCATAGATCATATATAAAAAATTTCAGCTTTCTAGCTCAAAATTCGTTTTTTTCCAAAATTTTGTTTTTTTTTTAGTTTGTGGGCGTGTCTGTGGGCGGATTTCAAAAATTCGTAGTCTTGATTATTTCGGGAACCTAGAGAGTATATGGTTAAAATTTCAGCTCTCTAGGTCCAGTTTAAAGGCCTAATTTTTGCCGACGGACGGACGGACATGGCTAGATCGACATTACTATCGATGCTGATTAAATATAGTAACTTCTAGGGGTCTACGGGCAATATTAAGGTATGTTACAAACTATGCGTCAAAATTAATATACCCTTAGAATCGGTATAAAAAATCTACAAAACGTAGACCATATCCCTCTTAACAAATCACGCATGCTAGGATTTCTATCACGCCCACTTTTTGGGGGAAAGAAACAGGAATAGGGTATCCAACAGTTTGCAAAAGTCGACTGTAGCCTCTCCTTATGTTTATAATATTTTCTTGTAGGCCAGCGAAAAGCACTCTTTTACTAAAATAATACAACGTTATAAGCACACATCGTCTTACAAGGCCAAAAGCACCAACCATTCCGCATGAGATGTACGAGAGATTATGTTGAAAGTTCGTTTAGAAAAGCACCACGCGGAAAATATTCTCCTTATAGAATTCCCTTGAAGTGGCAAAAACATATCGTTTCGCGCTTTAAAAGTTATTTATTTTCGCGAAATTAACTTGTTGTAATGTCGAAAAGTTTTCTTTAGTTTTCTTGTTTCGGGATTATTTTATTGATTCGTGTTTTTTCGTGGTATGATGTTGCATCATTCAATATTTACTACTGTGCGTTTCGAAATTCCCTAACATATCGTCGTTCCAAACACTGTGAAGTTAAGTTTTGCACATACGCCACTTCGTGTGCGTACACAAATTTACGAAATTTTGTTGTCTTATGTTTTTTTTTTATGCTTTAATTGAAAACTTTCAACAAAGCTAACCATTATTTCGAGGAAGTGGTTATTATAATATGTTAAAATAGTTTTTTTTCATAAACATTTACCATTTTTGAGTGAGTTCTATTCCAAGGGAAAAAATGCAGATATGCCACTTCGTGTTTGGAACGACGATCAAAACAAAAGCTAATAAAAAATTGTCATAACATAAACAAATTATTTGAACGAAAAAAATCCATATTCTGTATACAGAACAAAATTCAGTGTACATGTGTGTACATGTTGTGTTCCACTTATGAGTTCCATGAATTCGAATACTCTTATAAATATTTATATTTTTTCAACGACATTTTTGAAGAAATTGAAATATTGTTATATCTGCGATAGCGCCTGGACCAACAGTTACAATGACATTTGGCGAGCTGTCATAAGCGCCAGCAAGTTGCAGTTGCAACATTTTAGTCGGTATATTTTGTTGTTGTAGTGCGAGAAAATGTTGCACTTTCGCAATGATACTAGACCAGTTGCATCGGATCTTGCATCTTCTTCTTGTTCTTCTTCTCCCTTAATGATGATGAGGCTGTGATCCGGATCAAAACCCTCGCACTTAACTGAATCCCTACTGGTCCGCCTGTGGGGTTCGCCGGTTCGACTTCAGAAAATAACGGCAGGCCTCCTGATTTTGAATCACTTCGTCACTGAGGCCAATCATATGCTGGTGTTGCTGCATTTATGTGATCCAGGAGTATTTAGGCCTGCCTCTCTTTCGCGTTTTTATTGGAAAGTTGATTGATATTGCCTTTTTGACAGGGTTTGTACGATCTCTTCAGCTGAGCCGGTTGCGTTCCGTTTTCTTCTTTGACGTGAAGGCTTTCTCGGATCTTGGAACTTCTTATTCCATCAGTCTGTGTTACACCTGCATCTCAGATGTCGTTAATTTGCAATCATACTTTTTATGCGCTGTCCAACATTGTGAACCGTATATGAGCGACGGGCGCACAGCTGCGGTGTAAGCTTTCCTTCCAGCTTAGGGGGCATTTTTCGGTCACAGAAGATGGAAAAGTTCTCCCGCCACTTTATTCACCGTACGCTTACGCAATACTCAATGTCGTCATCAGAGCTTTCTTTCCTATTAATCATAGATCCGAGGTATTTGAACTTTTCGCACTTGGGAATCTCTCTTCCATTCATATAAATATCTGGAATAGGTCGGAGTGGATCAGAGTACGGGCAGCACAATTATGTTTTTGTTCTGTTTTTTCGGACTAAAACAATACCCATTCCCTTCAAAAACGTTCACCCATACATCAAGTGCTCGTTGCAGGGACACATTTGGTGCATTTTGGAGTCCGTCACCTTTCCTTCAAGCAGATAATCAAGGGATGTAATAAATCTCAAGTGACTTAAGACGCTTCCCTTGTGTACAACGACTTTGATTGCGAACTCCTCGCTGCCGCCATCAGAGCATCTTACTCTTGTTTTTACTCCCTCGTATGTGTCCATGATCATCTTTACGTAAGTTTCTGGAACTCCTCGTTGTCTTAGCGCCATCCATAAAAGATCCCTGGTTGTCTATCAAATGCCTTTTCAAAACCAACCAACACAATATGCAAATCCTTTAGGGAATCACGATGTTTTTCCATCATGATCCTTATACTTTGGATTGCATCGGTGGTTGACTTACTTTGCGACAAACCCGCACTGGCCTTCAGATAGCCGTATTAGATAGTTAGATAGATAGTTTATTCTTGCTTCATGAAATAAAAATACGTTGTCGCCCAATTTATATTATATAATTGAAGGGTTGTAAATCTAAAGGGTCTAAGTGCCAAAAAATAATAATTTCATATTTTTACGAAAATACGATCTTATTGCCAAGCCTAATAATATCCCAATGTATCCAAGTGCCTGTTTCTTTTAAAAGTTTACCCACATATAAACAAAGTTGTAACGGGGTCTATGTGCCGACCAACTTTCAGTCAAAAGGGTCTGTGCTTGTGTATGTGCGGGGCGTTATTACGTACGTTAGTGGCTGTTATTGTTGCATGGTGTTATTGTTTATGTGCAGTAAGTTGATTAAATTAAGCGGTCGGAAATGGACAAGCTTACATGTGCCTATGGAATGAGTCATATGCGGGTAGAGGTGGTAACGAGGTCGGATCTTCCATATTCAAGGTACTTAACATGATGTCATCTAAAACTTTAAAAAAACATGCAGTTATTTGGAGTGATAACTGCATAGGACAGAACAAGAATAGAATGGTTCTTTTTGCCTTGATCTATTTAGTTGCTAATGGCATCTATGATGTTATAGATCATAAATACTTGGTCAGTGGTCACTTCTTCATGTCCTGCGATCCAGATTTCGCTCAAATTGAAAAAAGGAAGAAAGTAGTTAAATGTTTTGAACCAAAGGATGTAGAAAAAATGATACGAGAATCTTGTCATAGAAATCTATTTGAAGTGATCAATTTGGACGAAAATGATTTTAAAGACCTGAATAAGGCTTCCACGGATTTCTTAAATAGGTACTACAAAGTTAAAAATATCAACTATTTCTTGGATCCGCATCAAAAAAGATAAGTTAAATCGTGTTGATTTAATGGAATCGCACAATGACTCAGAACCGTGGGATAGTGTCAACATTTTCAAAAAAGGCAAGTCTCCAAACCAATTAAAAAACTACACTTTACCAGCGTTAGAAGCTCGAAATAATATTTCAAAAGAAAAATTGAAAGATTTGAAGGACATGCTACCATACATTCCCACCGAAAATAAAGCATTCTACGAACATTAGTTAATCAAACCGAAGCTTGGAAACGTTTTTAATATCTTTTATAAAGGCACTTAGCCCATTTTCAATATCGCTTTATAAGGCACTTAAAACATTCATAAATATTGAATTATGAGTAGTATTATTTTCTTGGATTCCTATTGTTTTAGTTTTTTTTTCGAGTTCCCATAGTAAACGATATGTATTTAATGTATTTCAATAAAAATAAACATTTTTGTAATTGAATTGCTAATTTTATTGTGTTTTTTTGTTATATCTCGAAGTAATAAAATTTGCACTTAGACCCTTTAGACTTACAACCCTTCAATTGCAGAGATTTGACATTTTTTTTGTTTTTTGTCTTTCAACTGAATCATTATTTATTATTTTTCAAAAACATAAGTAAATATGAAAATTTTATTATTAATGAGGAAAATCATGAGAAAAACCTCAAATTAAAGAAGAAAAAAAATAAATAAATAAATAAAATAAATAATAAAATAAATAAACAAATAGATAAATATATCATAATTAATAAATAAACAAATATTATATATTATAACAAATAAATAAATAAACAAATAAATATGTACACACATAAATCCAAAGGTAATTATTTGAACAGTTAAATAAGTATTATTAGGTTAACAAAAACAAACAGATAAATAAGAAATGAAAAAATCGGTATTTAGTGAACACAAAATATTTTATATATCACGATGAAATTAGTTGATTGACTAGCGGATTGTTGGAGATATTACATCTCAGTTTGAATGCATCATTTAGCTTGTATATCCCGGAGGAGATCAATTCAACATTAGCTCTACCATGTAAGCATCATTTTTAATATTTTATTTTGCGATATTTGAAGCTTTCTAATATGGCTCTTAGCACAATTACCCCACACTATATAACCGTACAGTAAGATAGATTGGAATATTGTCTTATGATTTTCCCCATTCGGCTATCTAATATCCGCTCAACGATCTTCATGGTGTGGGATATCAGCTTAATTGAACGGTAATTGACGCAGTCTCGCGTATCGCCTTTTCCTTTGTACACAGGAAGAAGTCCTCCACTGGTTAGGCATTGGCTCGCCTCTCATCAGTTTGGGGATGAGAGTCATGAGCCATTTGGACCCGATGTCTTCCATATTTTTCCAGAACTCGGAAGGTATCTCGTCCGGTCCAACTGCTTTTCGTTTTTTGGAGTAATGTCGGGTACTTCTTCATTGGTAGCATCGGATCGTGAATGCCTCTATTATTTTCTTGAAAAACGATTTGCACGCTTTCGATATTCAATTCTCATCAGGAACACCTATCAAAGAGAAATGATTGAAGTTTTTATGAAAAATAATTTGTATAATTTCGAAAATGTATTTTTTTACTATGGGCGGATCCTTTATCCGTTTAACCCTGATCATAACCTCACCACCATTAAAGGAAGAAAAAGCTAGTGTATTGTTTATTCAGGCCTGCTCTGAGCGGTGATAGAAGGGTAAATGTTTTTGATTGGAGGTCACCATCATCAGCTCCTACAGTCGATTTAGCTCCTCGTCATTCACCATCTAGCCTGCGTTATGCATCGTTAATATGCATTCATTTATAATTTCCCAACCGACCTATTCGTATCTCGGAAAACATAAACCCCTATTGGGGTAGGTTCATAGTTGAAAAAGTTAGAAAACAGTGTTAGCAGCAACATGACCTGACTGACTGACTCTACATGAATTCTAATATTATACTACATTTATTATAACACTTAGACGTGTATATGTGCATAGCTGACCTTGGCTAACAAACGAGTATAATAGAAAGCTTAATAAGTTCTTTCCCAATTAGATGTAAAACAATCTTTACATTGACCAATAAATTCACAAACACAGAACATGTTTTCCTATTCATCTACAACGAGGGAAATCCACAACAAGTTTAGTAACCTTAAACTACCTCATAGCCCCAGCCCCTTACTCATTGTGTCTGTCTCTGCTTAGTTGATCTACATCATTAAATTCGGTATTTTTTTGCTTATGACTCATTCATTTTTCAGACAAAATCACCCAAAGAAACCGAGACTGCTACGATACTTGTGGAGAAATGAAAGCTCTTTTAAAAATCAAGAATAAATCAACAAACGTTGTGACGAGGTTAGGTGTACCCTATTTAAAAAAAATATGTTGTTTTTTTTTGATGTTGGGAGTGTGGTGTCATTAATTTTACAATGCCAGTAGGTTAGGTTATATTATAGGATTCACTGTGATACCACGTGGATCTGTCTCCACCCTATTCTTTGAACCAGTTTAAAGTTTTGATGTAGCGCAAGAGACTTTTAATGGCTGTGTTAATAAAATCATTAAGATCGGGCATTTGCAGATATGGAGGAGAAAGTTTCTTCTTCCTCCTCGTCCGTGCAGCTTCTACAGAAATCATTTGTGTAGACGCCAAGCCTGGTTACATGCTTGCCCATGACAGTGTCCACTGATGAGACCGATTGTAGCACAAATGTTCAGTCTGTTTAGAGACATCAATAACTTAGAGCGTTTCAGATGCATCGTTTGCCAACTCTCTTTTGTTGCTTAACAAGTTGTCCAGGCAAATTTTCTCTATCACATAGTTAAACATGAGTTTGCATGTAGCGTTTGGAATGTCTAGTTATGTTCCGTAGTGACCATCCAATTTCCCCAAACTCTGGATCGTGTCGTGTCTGTTATATTTATACTTGTACAGCGTGCGCCATCTTTTATGTCGGTATGTAAACATTAAATAACTTTGCCATTTATCGACCGATTGACTTGAGTAGACATGTTTTTGAAAAGTCAATTTAACCATGAATCTTTTCAGTCCGAAGTGTCGAAATCTATACCGCTATACCGCCCGAGATGCTCAAAAAAGTGGTGGAAAACGCAGCAAAAAGGGCACATTTCGCTTTGGGCAATAGAGGCGGCTCCTTGATTGATGTTGTATTCAAAAACTATTCCAAATAAATTGTAAAGGACCAAATTAAATAAAAATACCCCATACATAGAGAAATCGGTTGTTTTTTAAAGTTATTAAATATTCACATACCGACATAAAAGAAAGAGCACCCGTTATATATTTATTTCTAGATAAAAGCCTCAAACCGAGTATGTATGTTCGTTTGATGGATTTTTGGATATAGGTGTGTTTCCTTACTTTTGTAAAATTGAAAATACTGTCGAAACTGATGTGGTGGGGATGAATTATCTCAGGGAACGCTTTTGTAGTAAAATGTATTAAATTGTCAAAAATTATAGATGTTTTTTTCATAAATTTTACTATCTTTGAGTATCTACGCTGAGTGCTGTTCGTCGTTTACCTTTCAAAAAGATAGTTAGCAAGTCGAAGCAAATGAGGTTTTGCTGCTTAATTGTAAGGCCGACGTACAAATGCTGAAATATGATTTTTTTTGATTTTGGATGTAAAGACACATGAGCAATTTCACACGAATATTGGGCGCAAAATAATGCAATTCATGAAGGCTCTTTAATCTCTGATGCCGAGAGCCTGCCATACGGATTCGACAAGCATTCTCAGTTGGTATTTTTTTTAAAAACTCCTGACCCGCCTAGGCGAAGAAAAACTGTACGTCGACCTGAAGAGATCTATTGTACCCTAGGTCAGAGAAGATTTTAGGCTAGTGCGTTTTCCACGTTTCAGTTGGTATACGGATGAGTTCTTTAATGCCATGGTATGGTATGTGCAGTGGGGTCATCAGTAGATGACAAGCACTTAGACCTAGTGGTCCATTGTACTTCAGCATAGCAGCCCGCTCGCTGCTTATTGGCAATTAGTATTAGAATCAGTGAGAGAGAGCCTGCCAGTGGCCTTGGCAAAGCGAAGGATATTAGCATGTTCTATATCCCCCATCTCATCTTCGTGACGGAATGTTTACCTAGAGTATTGAGCCTGGTTCTGGCGAAAGCAGGAAATTCACAGATGAAGTGATATGCCGTTTCATCCACCTCTAGGCAGCACTCACATAAGCCCGAGCTCCTAATATGTATGGTCTTTAGGTGCTCGTTAAGAGGACTGAAACCAGTGACGAGACCAACCAGGGATCTCAAGTCTTTCCTATTTAGTCCAAGTAAAAACTTAGCTCTGCTGATTTTTGGACAGTCCACTAGCTTTTTCGAATACCTGCATGAGACCAAGTCATGCCAGAATTCGGTGTGTTGTTGGCGTAGAGCCTCAGCCATTTCACGTTTGTGGACTTTAATGCCGTAATTAGGTTCAACCAATTTAAATCAAAGCTGGCGAGCGGATTTTTTGAAGTCGAGATTTCAAGACTTATTGAGACTTAAATAAGCATTGGGCGCAGAGGTTATTGTGTTGGAATACTAACCAGGTTCAAAAGATAGACTTTAGGGTCTGTTCGGGCCGTTAAAGCCTTATATTTATTTTTATTTATTTTTTAAATAAGCCATCGTGTTTTAGCATGTTTAAAGATAATCTAGCATTAACTTTAAACGAATTTCAAAGTGTCTTTTGCTTTGTATCCCACATCAATCACACCATCACCAATTGAACCAAAGAAAAATACAAAAACTTTTCTCAAATTAGCCAATTTTGCTTTCATTTTCAAATCATATGTCAACTGTTATTCATTTGACAGAATTCTTATTCGTGGTGCAAACAATTTGTTAAGTAGAAAGTAGTAAGTTTTTATTCTTCCTAGGAGTAAAATGCACCAGTATTGAGTCTGCAGAAGCCTCGCACCCCGAAAAAAAAGCAAGTTTTTCAATGGAGGAGTAATATCTTGTTATCTCGATACAGCTCGCTTTTACGAAATTGTCAAGTAATGGAACGGCATTCAGTAAAAATTCGTCCAAATTCCTATGAATTTTTTTGTAAATTCAAAAATTGTTATCACTATCGAATATTGTCGTCGTTAAGGGATTAGTTTTGACTGTTTTTGATTTATTAGCTAGCACTCCGAACTCCGAAGAAATGACTTCAGATAGGAGAAAGGTTGCTTCTTTTCTTCTCTTAAATTTAAGAGATTGAGATTCTTCCGAAATATGCCTTCCAAAGCTTGCTTGTTCCGTAAAAAAAATAAATAATGTTTTGATGAGCAAATTACAGCGCAAACATTTTAGTAGTCGATCTTTTATAAATGATACAAAACGAACTGTGCCGAATTCATATCAATTCGAGCAACTAGAAAAATCTCCGACTTATTTAGTAACCGCTGGTGCTGTCATCTGTGCTTTATCCACTGTCAAATTCAAATTCAAATGAGGTTTGATGGTAATGAAAAGGCCGACAAATTGGCCAGGAGGGGTTCATTCACAGATCCCCCCCTTACAAAATGAAAATAGTCGACTCTTTAGAGTATGTCTCGAAGAAGACGAAATAGCTGAACACAGGTGAACACATATTGTGTGAATATCCGGCCCCCAATGGAATTAGAAAGAAATAATCTTCAGCGAAGAACTGAGTTCCGAAGACATAAAGAAGTCTTGTACTGGTAAAATAGCCTGCTTTATACGGAAAGAAGAAATTCTGCTGGCTTAAATATTTTCTGGCACCAAATTTCTTATAAGTCGAAGAGCCTTTCCATCGCCTTGGCGAGCCAAAAGCTTAAAAAAAAGTCCTCTTAATCTATTAGCCAAGGTTTATGTACGAGCGATTGAAGTTTCACTCTTTTTTCATCCTAAAAATGCACTAGAACGTTGTGGAATGAAGAGTACTATTAAGAATGGTACTTAACCTAGAAACTGCCTGCAAACAGCTATCTGTTAGAGGAAATATGTACAAACAATTGTTTATTTTTATCCCATTCGCCTTTATCAGCCGAACATCGTTGTAGTCCTCCTACAAGATAAAGCTTGTGGAAAAAAAGCTTAATTTATCACCAAAAAATGAATAATCCGCAGTTACTGTTGGGGATTTATTTTTATTTACAAGTTCACTTCTATTTTACTTGCCTCCACGCTTCAATGCTGGTGGCGACTGGCGTTCCATTGATTTCAGATATGTGAGTCTTGCTGTCAGTTTAGTCGTTTGGAAATTCTGATCTAGTTAAGACGTGAGTTTATCTTATCATTTGTTGTCTTATAATAATCACAAGCAGAAAGGTATATTTGTACTCGTATGTATATCTTAAATGTGACATTTTCTTGATCTTAAAATTCCGTTCAACTTCCAAACAATAACAATTCACATTCATCCTTCAATTTCAAATCATATATGTAGTTATAATTTTAATCTAATAACATTCATTAACGTTGCGATAATTTGTTTCTTTTATTTTATTTTCGGTAAACGATGATGATCTACCACAGACACCGGAAAAAGAAATAGCAGAGGTATAACCACTGGCATTGCAGATTAATTGGTGCTCACGAGATACTGATCGTGACCATGAGTGATACATGTGACATGGTTGCCCCAGCAGCAGCACTGCAAATAACTGCAGTTGGTACTTCGCAAATTGTTGCATTTTTAGTAAACATTTTAAATCAAATGTTTATTAGTTTTGTAGCAGTTTACATGAGTTGGCTGTGTATCAAGTTGAAGTTTGTAAAAACTGCATTTCATGCGTGGTTTTGTACAATTGGTGTACGTTTTGATCTTTTTGTGGAATACCTAAATAGCAATTTTAACATTTTGCTTTCCAGTTTTGCTGCCTGATGGCTGAAGGTGTAATGACATACTATCAGGGAAATATTTTGACACATCCATTTAGCCATGGCGACCAGAAAACAATTCATTGGGTGCTGCAGGCACTGGGTGGAACAATGGGTATTATTGGAAGTGTGCAAAAAATTCTGGGGAAAAAGAACCACTTCAAAACAATTCATGGAAAAGTTGGTATGTATACGAAAATCATTGCAGATTTATTTATTATTATTTTTATATATATTTATACACACTGCGACCTGAAGGATCTTTTGTATCAAAAGCATTAACCTTTAACCTAAAAGATGAGTGAAATCCCTAGTGAATGAAAATACGTCCTTAGGGGCAGAGTTTTGTAGCTGCACCTGTGCTTTTTACGTCGTCTCAACCAATGAAGTGTCGGAAATTTACAGAGAATGTGTTCAGAGGTTTATTCATCCTCCATGCAGATCCTGCATGCTGTCTCCGGACACAGATTCATTTTGTTGAGATGGATTCATTTTGTTGAGATGAAATCTCAAGCCGCCGTGGCCTGGGAGGGCTTTCTCCCAGCTTCCTTATATTATCCTTATTTAGCATAAGGATTTCCTTGTTGGAGAAAGGTTTAATTAATCGTTTGGATTGGCTTAAACCTGGGACACTTTTTCAGTGATTAAGACGATGTTGTTGTTCCCAATCTTAAAATAGCCTTAACGCAGCAACCCAATTGACGCGGCAATAAGTTTCTGGTCCAAAGAGCACAGAATCGGATCCAGCTATAATAGCTAGTTCGTCTGCAAATTCATTGGCTGCAATGCTTTGGTATACCCATTAAAGTTTGACCTTATTGTTTGTGGCTAGATTTTGAAAGGCATTGTAGCAGTTTTTTACAGTCAAAGACTTCATTGTGTTGGACGACAGTGCTTGTAGTGCTGCTTCACAATCTGAAAAGATATGTAGGTAATCTGGCGCTTCAATTTCTTTAATTATTCAAGTGTATAGATTTTTCAAATCCTCCCGTTTTTTTTTGAAACAAAAACTAGTTTTTCGGAAAGTTCTTTTACCAATTCGTTCATTGTTTTGTCACGCCAAGCCTTTTTGGGGCGTTTGGACCAAATTTTCAAATTTAACCCAAAGAGTGAGTTTTTTGAATTTAAATCAGCGCAGATCTCATGGATGGCATGGACTTCTGCCTGAAATACCGTTGGACACATGTCCTTTCCATAGGTATCGAGACTTTGGCGTGGGTCCAACTAAAGACACCAGCTCCAACTCCAGTTTCCATTATTGATCCATCAGTGTACCAAAGCAGACTTCTCGGTGCCAGTGCCGTACACCATTGACCCATTTAGAACGGTCCCCTATTTCTTCCTCAAATAATTTCCCAAAACTATATTCCCTAACCAATCTTTGCAGATATTTTAGTTGAAAAATGTTAATAATGGGATTTCCAAATTGATAAGATGTTAAATTTATATGACTCCTCATAAATATTAAAACGTTCTCTGTATAGTATAGTCAAGGGTAGCACTATGACCAAACCAACGACCATACCACGTCGAGTTAATCGGTTCTCGTTAGATCACCGAAATTAAACGACGTTGGGCGCGGTTAGTACGTAGATGGGGGACCGTTTGAGAACAACCGCGTGTCGTTGGCCAGTCCCATCTACAGAGTTGAGGTAGATAATATAATATACGTGGTATCACAATGGACCTAAATTGGTCTAAGTGTGTCGGCTTCTGCCGACAGCCACATAAACCTAAGCACTATGACCAATTTTCGTCTTCTTTTTCCTAAACGCTGAGGCTCTATTTAGAATTAAAGGGATCATAACCCTCCCACTTTCCTAGTTCTGCGTTTCGACCTCAACACATATTGGCAGGCTTCCCGGCTTCAGATTACTTCGTCACTAAAGTTAATCAAATTCTTGTTCAGAACTATGACCTATGTTCGTTTATAAAGTCTCCTCTGTTGTAGGTTCATAGAAAGGTATTTAAGCGCGTTTTTTTCAGCACCACTCTTATAAGACAAAAGCTTAATATAACCGAGGAAATATTTCAACTTCTTTTCTCAAAACTAAACAATCTACTAATTTTGCGTGAAGCATCAGGCGTACCCTATCCTAAAGATAGATATATTAATTTCGGTTCATAGTTTGTAACATGACTTTGTATTGGTCGTAGATCGCATCTTCTTCTTCTCCCTTAATAACGGTGAGGCTATGATCAGGATTAAAGGGTACGCCGCTGAGGTTCGCCGCTGTGGTCGTAGATCGCTTAAAAGTACAATATCTACTATAATATTTGAAAGCTATATCTATCTGGGCACACCCGTCTTTTGTCTTGAGGCTTTTTTTATAATTTGCACACGCGTAAGGTATTTTTGTGTACCCTTTTTTTTGTCGGGGTGCGAGACTTTCTACACAGGAGCACTCAGACTCAATACTGGTACATTGTATTACCAGGCAGACACACCACATTTTACTGTGAGAATTTACTCGTTTTCGTGAGAATTTACAAAATTTTCCTAAGAAAAACGAGAAGGCGCTTCAATGATAAGGAGCTTAGGTTTACAGCACTCACCATATCCGCACCAAATACCTGCCACCTGATACGAGCAAAAGCAGGACAATCACAGAGGAAATGTTCCGCAGTGTCGTCGCTTTCTCCACAGGCTTCGCAGTTGGTGGTATCGCTTAGGTCTAGCACCTTAAGGTGTTTGCAAAAGCGTAGTGTCGCGTAAGAACGCCAGTAGTCTGTCTGCAGTCCTTTCTGTTGACAACCAGAATGCCGCGGATTTCCTACAGACGTCGGGGAGAATTTGCTTAGTCTGTCTGCACCCTGGAGAGTCATGCCAACAGCGATTGTGTTCATATGAAACCAATTTTTCAACTTACAACGTAAATAGTTACACAGCGCGGGCTGGAGAGAGGGAGAGGAGATGCCGATGGACGTTGGTTTTAAGTGTTTGTAAATTGTAGTGCGAAGGAAAAATAGAACATGGTAGAGGCGTAGAGCACTCCACATTCGTGTTGTACGGCTAAGGAACGATTCTTTGTATTTCACTATACGCCCGCATACAGGCTTAAGGGTGAGCTGAGGTGCATTCCTAGCATGGCTGGTATTGCGGTTGAAACGTTCTAAGAGAGGCAACTGGCTATTTCGTTTGAGCACTTATGGTGGAAATACCGATAGAACAATGAACGGCAGGAGACATTGCGACGATGACTAAGAGAGTCAAGTGTCAATGAGTTTTATCGGGCGTTTTTGAATTTTGTTGAGTAGCTTCAAATATGTCATCGGTGCATATAAAATTATAGGCAGATCAGAAGAGGTGAAATATTTCTCGCATCGCTTGTGGAAGCCTAGACGTTTCGCAGCGTTCTTGGCGGCATCAAATATATGGTCATTCCAACGAAGGTATTCAACGCACATACCGAGAATGGAATGTCTTTCGGTTTCAGCGAAGCAAGCACCATTCATGGATAATGGTAGACTATTCAGGCTTCGCTTTAGTAGTAGCAGACAGCATTGCGATTTGAAGGCATTGAATTCCACTCTATTGGTTTTACCCTACTTAAGTATGCCATCATGGTCAATGAGCTTAACATACGTTGCTTTAAATTCGAACAAGAACATTTTGAACATATACTCTACGGAGGCCCGAACTGATCAAATTTATAGATTTTTGCTTCATGGTACAAGTGTCCGAAGCATTTCTCCGAGAAATCGTAACGCACCCCGTTTCATCGCGATGATATGGGATTTTTGCGTCAGTTTTTGGCAGCTCCGACAACTATTCGTAAACCGTTCTACGCACGTTCGGAAAAAGGATACAATGAACGTATATTCTTTCGGATCCTCTAACATTTCTATTTTTTCTGAATCGTAACAGACACATTATACATAGTTAGGCGATTTTTCAAAATATATTAAAGGTTGGTATTTTTGAGTTCATTTCTAGTTTGGTCATTCTTATGTTTTGGGCGACCTGTCACAGTCTCAAATCACGCAAAATGTTGGGTGACATGTACCGCTGCCAGACGTTGTCCCTCCGGGACAGATTTAGTCCCGGTTTTTGACTCAAATTCGCATTCTTTTATTTTATTATAAATATATTAAGGACTTGACAACTTTTTTTTAAATAAAATGCAAACTATGCGAATCATAACCCAATAATAGAAAACGATTTTTAACACTAGAATAAGGATTACCAAGCGCATGATACCTGTATCGAATCTATATAAAGGGTCTTTCATTAGCGACTTGACAACTTCAAACTTTCAGTGCGAACGCACCCTTAAACCGATTACCGAACTGTCAATGTCAAAATATTTTGTAAAATCAACATTTTCATCATGGTGAAATACACGAAGGAAGAACGTTTACAAATAATTCAATTTTACCACCGAAATTCCGAGTCGGTGGTCGCAACTTAACACATTGACTGCCAAGCCAATTTTCGAAAAATAGCTAAAGGTGAACAAAACAAAATTGCTTAGGTGTTTCATCGTCAATTTTAATCTTCAATAAAAACCACGTTTTCGCAGATTTGCCCGAACCAAGTGTACAGGTAGACCTCACTTAACACGGGGGTTAAGTTCCTGATAAATGCCGTGCTAAAGGAAATCGTGTTAAACGATACAAGAAACTAGTGCATACAGAGTGGTTACGTTTCATGATTTCAGAAAACCGTCAGAATTTTTGTCCAAATATGTTTTATTCGAAGTTGTATTAATATTAAAGACGAAAAAAAAATCGTCATCGAGTACGTACCGAGCGAGCTTCGTTAACACAAAAAAGGAACTGAGTAAATTGAACTGAAACCGGTTCCCACACCACCATCCGCTTTCTGCATGCAAATTGAGGAAGTCCCTTTTTAGATGTCTGTTCCTATAAAAACAGCTGATACGCGTCTACTGGCGAGAAAAATATGTATACGTGTGACATTTGTGCAAACCAGACATTAGTGTCAAATCTCCAAAATCGAGAGAGAATCCTCTCATTTCTAAGAAAGGTACGCGAACGCTTTTGTGTAAAAAGTTGAAAAAACATCTTAGTTTGGCTTGAAAAGAAGCAACAGCTGTTTTTTTTTTTGCTGGCAAACTCATAGGATTTCATCATTTGACAGTTTTCATTTTCTTGCCAGCTGAAATTCTGTGTGAAGAAAAATGAACGAAAGTACATTTTTCTTTCGTTCATCTTTTTACCATTTTCTCAGTACGCGAACGCGTTTGTGTAGTTTTGCACGAAAGTTTATATAAATTTACGTTTGCATATTAGTTCGCGAACGGACCTATAGTGTATCGCACACCGTGTTAGAGCGAGGCTTTTTTCGTGTTAAACGAAAATATGCCACAAAATGTGAGACGTGTTAGAACGAGGCCGTGCTGTAAGAAGATCACCAGAGGCCAGGCTTTTACATTTCCATTCAGTTTGTTCCTAGTGTCATTCATTTTTCAATGCCATGGCATGCAGTGGAATGTTACCGTCATACACATATGAATGACGTGGCCCTTACGGAAACATGAGTGTCATTCATATTTGAACGACGTGGCAGTCAATGTGTAAAGAGCGTTAACGCCAATTTTCGGCCGTAATTCTTGTCCCAGTAGACAAGCAATTCATACACCCCTATTGCGAGTGTCAATCGACAATTGATAATTGACTATTTTCAATGTGTACTATTGTGAACGAATCATTTTCATTGATATTCTTGTCAATCGCATTTTTTTAATTGACTGCGATCATTGACAAAATCCTTTGGAATTGTTCGTTCACAATAGCACACATTGAAAATATTCAATTATCAATTGTCGATTGACACTCGCAATAGGGGTGTATGATAGGGATGTGTTTCAAATTTCAGCTTTCTGTCTCGAATTTTAAGGCATCAAAATTGATGACGGACGGACATAGCTAGATCGACATAACTTTCCATCCTCATAACAAATATAGTAACGTTTAGGGGTCTACGTTCAATATAAGGCATGTTACAAACCATGAGTCAAAATTATAATGCCCTTAGGATAGAGTATTATGATAGATGCAGGGACACATGTACGTTTTCTCATCCGCAGACATAGGGCGAGTTCGTTATCGCCCGACTTACAAAGATCAGCACTTTTGTGTCAATAAACAATAATTCAAATCCAACTTACGCAGGCCTAACGTTATCTAATGCGTTCCAAACGGCAATCTAGTTGGCATCGGCCAGATTGTGCAGATGAAATATAAAGTCAGCAAGCACAAAACAGGCATGCGGTTGAAATTTCGCAGAATACTTTGTTTACAAATTCGCCTCTCATCTGCCATTAAGTTTACGAAGACAAACACAAATTAATAAGAATGGGTGCGTTGAATTTGCAAGACAACTGCAGGTTCCCTACTAGTGAAACGTCTATCGCTTGCCAACCGATGGTCATGTGATTTGTTCGATCAATGTGGAAGGGTAAACTAATAGGGACTAGTAGTTGCCTTGTAGAAGATAAAATATTTTCGATTTGCTAGCACAAAACATGCATACGGGTTGGACTTTCGCAGATTACTAGGTTTGCAAACTCGAGGAGATTTTGGTGGCCACGATTGTTACAAATGACGCACCCACTCATGCCATTTCTGAAGTTTTGCATATTAACCGCAATAAATTAGTTTGGTAGTACATTTTGTAAACAGACAAAGAGCTGGCAGGTATTTGGTGCTGATGTGCTGTAAACCTAAGCTCCTTAAGCCTGGACAGACATCCACATTGCACGTGAATATAAAACCAAAAAACGCCTCTTTAAAGACATAACCCGAATGAATAATGATTGGAAGAGTAGACGGGATACAACGTCTGCACATATCGTATCTGTTAAAACTTTACATACCCTCAGTTAATTTCATATCGCCAAACCCGCATAAAGCTTCAAGTTTAATTTTATTTTTACTTTATTTCAGGTCTTGCTGCTACTGTGATATGTGCCGTAAATATGCTTGCTGGACTTGGTGCCTTATACTCCACCGAAATTCAAGAATATTATTCACCCCTCTTCAACAAAACACTACACAGCTTTTTAGGTGTAACGACGTTTGTATTGGGAATGGTTACCCAATATTATGGCTATGAGACTGGATTTTTCAAACGAAACTCAAACGATGATCTTAAAGTAATGATTCAATTTTTAACAATAGCAACTGTGATACTTTCAATAATTGGACCAGTCAAATTTCTGCTAAGCACAAAGAATCTAATACAATAAATACCGTAGGTTAGCTTTAGATAAAAAAAAAGACAAATGTATTATATTTAAAAAAAAAAATGTATTTTGATAAGAAGAACTCAGATTAATCTGATATACGTGTTACAAACACCTTGAACTTGAGTAAGAGACATATGATTTGCCTATCAACAAATCTACATACTTACACACGCTGCTTTTTGGCTGAATTGTTTTGTAAACATGTACTTCCAGCAAGCACGTGGTGAATCATTTTACTATGAATTTTTATATAAATAAACATTTCTGAGAATTAAACTTGTCACGCCACAAGGGAATCACCAAGCTTTTTATTTATTACCGCAATCGAAAACCCCGAGAGATAATTGCATAAATATGTAAATTTACTTCTTAATTTTGCCAGCGCAATTTTCTCCATTCTCTTAAATAAAATGTCACGAAATACCAGTCGCGCAGAAATAACAGCAGGATGCCGTGGCGTTAAAATGCAAATTCAATTTTACACCTTCGAGTAAACAATGATAAATTACTTCGTTTTATTGTGCGAAAATAGCATTTCTTCTTGCATATATGTGAGAGGTAATTTCACAGTGTCCTCGAACACAAATAAACATTAAAATCAACTCCTTAACATATGAACGATAAATTTCAATAACCTTTTTGTCCGAGATTAATCGGCAATTATTTCAATTACAAGTCGAAGTTACTACGGCCATTGCATTTGTACGCGTGGCGCAACACCAATAAAACATTTTCTAACAAAATCCCGCTGCTTTCCCCTAAAAAATGAGCCATCAACGGTCAAAATCCGTCCAGCAGTTGCCTCACAATCGCAAAAATCGTTTCTAATACAAATTCAATTTAGCAACTCCTTATGCTATGCAGTGAAAATTTCGCTCCTGTATTTTCGCTGATATTCAAGTAGCTCTGCATACCCTGGGGGGTTTGGTTTTGTAATTTTTGCGCGCGCAAATTTTTCCGGATACCTACTGCTATTTTTCTGATTATGGGCGCCTGGTACTTTGGCTGAAATTTCATGTTGAATTTTGGTAGAATTTTTTTGTAACGACTTTTCTGTTTCTGTTTCTGTTTCACGACCACTACTATGAAATAAATGATTGTGGGCAAACGGCTGTGCCGATTTCAATGGTTGACCACTCATTTTGAAGATGGGAATTTAAGGACAATGATTAATCCACTCATTTTGAAGGTCACGCTTTCAGGATTTTGGTCCTGCATGTGTTTAGAGTCCTGGATTTTAACATTTAAATGAAATAATGACTGTAGGCAAACGGCTGTACCAATTTCAATGATTGACCACTCATTTTGAAGATGGGAATTTAAGGATTTCGATAAAATTGCGTATTTTATCCTTCGTCCACGCCCACTAAAAATATGGGGGCGTGCTTTTGCGATTGAATTTTGCGTACATTTTTTCGCAAATTCAACAGATTTCAATGATTAATCCACTCATTTTGAAGGTCACGCTTCCAGGATTTGGGTCCTGCATGTGTTTAGTCCTGGATTTTAACATTTAAATGAAATAATGATTGTAGGCAAACGGCTGTACCGATTTCAATGATTGACCACTCATTTTGAAGGTATGAATTTGTGGATTTCGATAAAATTGTGTATTTTATCCTTCGGCCACGCCCACTAAAATTATGGGGGCGTGAATCTTTTTTCGCCAATTAAACAGTGATTGATCACTCATTTTGACGGTCATGCTTCCAGGACTTTGGTCCTGCATGTTGCCATTTCGCGTAATCCTTTCATAGTTTCAATTTTGCAGGACAAAGTAAATAAAAACACTTAAACAATACTTTTTTTGCAATGCATTCTTTATTTGGCGAGAACTGGCAATTAATTTGTGAATGTTTGCGAGGACTGACTTTGACATTATTTGTAAGATAACCCGAATATATATTTGATGTACATATTTAAATCTATTATGTAATATATGTAAAATATAATGTTTGTCCTCTCCAGGAATACATCGTTGCTAACTTCAGTGTCTAGTGCATTATCTTGCTCGACAGTTTCAAGTCATTAAAGACGAGCATGTTTAAGGAAAAGAAAACTTATTTCAAATTGACAGTAGGTATACTTATTCTAGCCTAGCAAGCACTCTAAACATTATTAGTATGTACATTAAATGCAACTTTCTTATAATTTGTCTTTTCGACTTAAAAAATAAATAAATGATGATATGTTGAGAGAAGTGTGTATGTGTGTACCTACATACTTTGTGCCTCTTTTGACATGCGGTTTTGAGAAGGAAATAAAAAGATTGTTGATAGAAGCGTTATCCTGGCCGTTAATTTGATCTTGATTCGATGACGGTTTCAGGGGCTGGTCTGTTGTTACATACGAAGCTTGTTGAAGACAAGAATGATGTTGAAGAATAAGTGAAAAAAATGTATACTTACAACTGATGGGCTAGGGCTAAAAGTCAATAAGGGTGATGGTTGTTTTGACCGGCTTTAAGTTTGGAACGTCCTTCTATTCGGGAACGAAACTGGAATGAAAACTATGCCAAGATCATAGTGAAATGTAATGCTGTAAAGACTGAGCATGTCTTTCAAACATTTAACGATACATTATATAAATTTACAGACATTTAAAATGAAAGTATATACAACATACATATATATTGCTGTCTCGGTGCAAGATTTAAATAAACAAATTTATATTGTTCATAAGTCTAAGCTATAAGGGCCTTTAAAAGAATATGAACACACATTTCAACAACAAATTAAAGTAGCAGTGGTGGGCGTGGCATGCAAATATTAAGCCACCCATCTTGCCTTTAAAATGAGTGGTCGATCATTAAAATCCGTCAAGGCGTTCTCCTACAATTCCACTCCATCGCTCTAACCTAGAAAATCTTAAAATCTGACCAGCAAATAACGCAAAAATTTTCAGAAAATACCAGGCGCGCAGAAATATCAGCAGGTATACCGCAATGAAAAAACAAACAAATTCAAAATGCAATTGTGGGTAAACGGCTGCACCGATTTAAATAATTTTGACCTCATTTTAAAGATAAAATATGCGATATTTTATTTATTTATTAAAATATTTTTTGTTTTTTTTTTACCAACATCAGGGAGAACCACAAGAAGGGAATACAAAAATAAATTTACTGAATTGAGAATAAAGTTTTGATAAAATTAAATTTTTGATTTACCGATATTATTTTGTTTTATCTTTTAAATCTGTGATAGAACGGCCTTGGACACCTACATTTTCGAAAACTTAAACTCAGAAGAACAACTATGAATGGGTGTTTTGCCGGAGAAACCGAGAAGCACGTCTTAGCACTCAGTTTACAATGTCAACTGTAAGATAACATTGATGACATGAATAGCATGCAAATTGTCGCACTGATAATATCAGTACAAATCGGCGATTCAAAGCGCTCTAAAAATACTCATACTCGTATCTTTAAAAAAAAAAAAACAAGAATTCAACTAAAACTCTTTGACACGTTTGAAATCATTCCAGTCGTCGACAATCGAAATCGTAATTCATAAAGATCGTTGAGCTCCTCAGTCTGCATGAAATTGGGCTGCACGTAAAATACAATTTGTAATCGCTCATTAATCATTCATTTCAATATTTGAAGACAATTTGCGAGATAAAATAAACGTGCAGCTTTATGCGAGGTCTACTTTTTAAATTGCTTACTTATGCCTTCAGTGATAAAGACCAAAAACGAAATCAAAATATGTGGCAGGTAAGTGTTTAAACAATTGCAAAGTGCAGCGATAAGGTTTCGAATTTAACACATATTTTTAAAGCTTTTATATCGTCAACCCCCGGGAGTACCTACAGACTTTTGCACAACCAAGCATGTACAGATGAGGCAGAAACAGCATTGCAGCTAGTAATGAGAAAAGCTGTCGAATAAGCTTATATAAATCGAGGGCGGATGAATGTAAGCAGATGAAAAGATCTTACTATTCAGTATCGATCAGTTTGGGTGTTCGGTAGTTTTGCGGTAAAGGCAATTTTCTTTTTTTATTTCACACCCACATTTATTTGCATTGCGACGGTTTTCTTTGTTTTTAAATAAAGTTCGATTTTCTTTCAAAAGTTTGAAGTAATCACGGCTGCATGCATGACTAAGTAGAGTATCAAATGTATGTCCAGTGTAATTGAATCCATCGGCTAAGAATAAAAATAGAATGTTGTTTGGTATCATTTGTTCAGTTAAAAACTCTGGGGTTTTTTTTTTCAACTCATTGTATGGTTTCTTTTGAACTTATTGTGAGATACAAAATATTGCTGAATTCGTTTACATTATTATTTTTAACACGTTCATTTAACGATAGTGAAACAATGTGACTTTTTCCAAGTGCATCGTGAGCCAGGTACTATACCGGCTTCTGGCTAAGCATTTATACTCATAGTGCGTTATGAATTTGTTTGCACTCAAACTGTTTTTCTAATTTTTTGCGCACGTCTGACAAACGTCCTGTCCACGAAAGCTTCTCACAAAGATCGATAAAATGCGATACTTTATTGTTAATCATTGAACTGATAGATCTTTCAATTAAGTTTGAACACTTGGTGGCTTGAGTTTGGATAATACCGTCAATAAAATGATACATTTACTAATAAGATAGCACGGATGATAATTCAGAATGCATACCGAAAAAGCATGTATCATTTAAATTACCTTTTGGAACGGTTGAAAGGGACTACGAATTTAAGCCTTACATTAAATTTATTATTGTTACTGGTCCTTGTGTTTCTATTCATCAATTCATTATTTAAATCTTTTACTGTTCATGTTCAGTATTTGTTTGCCATTTAGAGCGTAAACAAATAAAATCTGACAAGCAACATACAAATTGTATGGATACCTATCTCCAACTACAGTACCGCGCGCCGCCTACAGGATACGTTGGTTTGGTTACTCCTCATTGACAAGGTATGAAATCGGCCGCTTTCGTGTTAAGGAAAGACACACATTTCTGCTGACGGTAATGCTTTTGCATGTTTATCGATTTCGATTGTTAAACCCGTTAAAGCCTGACCATAGATTCTGTCATACGATTATAGTGAAATTTTTACGAAACGCTCATATAAGGCATAGAAGTTGACCTGCAAAAATTCAAAATTTTGCGTCTTGGCATAACAGAGTCGTAAAAACAGTTTTTAAATAACCAACCGGCTGTTTGATGGGCCTCAGTGATGAACTGCTCTGTAACCTGCCGACGTCTATTGAGGTCGAAAAGGCGAAACCCACAAGCGAGCGAAACAGCAGGGATGCAGTAAAGTGGGAGGGTTATGATCCCCTGCGAAAATATGTTTAAGACATCATAAAGTTCTGACGGGCTGCAAATTGCAAGGAGAAATTGATAGTTGGAGCGACGAGGAAGAGCACGTTGGTCATGCGGACAAAATCAATATTAGCACATTGCTCCAACAGATACCGTTGATTATGTGAGCGATATTGAAGAATTGGATGAAAATCTTTAACTACCCACCGAAGGCAATTAATTGCCTCGGAAACTAGGCGCAATTTTCGACTCATTATGATGATCTTCCAGTGGAACATATAAATAATGAGCGGTGGATTTTAACACCAAGGGAGCAACATGATTCGTCAAACATGTAGCTCCGCATTGCCCCGTGCAGCTTTGATCAACGCCTGGAAGGTGAATGTCAAGCAACACTAATTTAAGGCAATTCAACTTTTGTGCAAACGTCGAAACACTTTCGACAGTCAAAGAAAACCGAAAAATTTTGAATTCTTCCTGAAAAATAGTTTACAAAGGCATCTATCTTCTTTCTAATGCAAAACGAATTAATTATCTCTTACCCACACGAGATTTTTTATTTCTTAAAAACTCGTGCTTTTGAGTATTTAAATACCCAATAGGCCTTAATGAATTTAAGTTTCATCTCATGGGACATGAGAACCATAATACAAAGTACTACATATATTTATTCGGACAGAGAATGAACGTGCTTCCTGGAGTTTGAATATCAAACGTCTTGGCCACAGTCAGTAGTCCAAGTCCCAGTACAAAGAACAAATTTTATGTTAATCATTAATTGATGTCCCTTTCACTTCAGAGTTAAAAGAAAAGCAGGGCAACTAATTTAAGATGCACATCAAAATTGTTATTGGTATGGCTCTTTCGTTTTAGTTTTGTATGAAAGTTGCGCAATTGTCCGACCGGGGGGGCCATATACGGTTTACAATTTCAACAGCGTACAGACAGTATGAGGAAACTTTAATGCAGCTTAGATCAAGAAGCGTCGCATGACAGGAGGAGTAACAAAGCTTTATCGAATAAGAAGTTCAAATATCCGAAGAAGCATTTACGTCCAAGAACCTATCTCAAAGAAAATAGCCATCTAAGTTGGTACGTTCATGTTCAAAGGAGAGATCCTACGAACCCTGTCAAACATAAAGGCAATATCAATCAACTATACAGCGTTTAATTGCCCTGAGTGACGAAGTGATTCGAAGCCGTAAAAGTGCCAACACTTTTACAGGCAGACCAGTAGCGACGCAGTGGGGTGGGAGGGAATAATATAAATGGACTACCATCCTTGTTAAGAGTTTTAATGTATTTTATAATTTAGATTTTATATTTCAGGCTTAAAATGTATCTGCAGCTATTTCCAACCATTCAATTGTGAACATCCGAGTGCCGAGTCTATTCCTTATCACCACAAAATAATCTATTTAAACCCGTTTAAACAAATTCCCCGAAAATAAAAATTGATAACCGCATCAGTCTAAAAACTGTCACAGATCAGTTCAAGGAAACTTTATCTCAACAGATAAGACGCAATAAAAAAAAAACAACCAACATTATGAATGGGGAAAAATATCTGTCTTCAGAAGTGTCATCCAGTACTGAGTCTTCTATCACCCGAGCTAGCAATGATAATTTCGTTCTCGCGTCAGTTTCATCGAAGAAAAGCAAAATGCCTGACCAAGACCCGAATCGCACAAGGAACGCATGGCGTCGCGTCGAAATTGTGGTTAATTTGGTGAATCACATTCTCATCGGATTCGTAACCATTTATATGAGTTGGATGTGCCTGCGATTAAGCCTGAGAAAAACAGCTATGCATGCATGGCTTTGTACTATTGGGGTAAGTTAAAGTCTTATCAGAAGTATATAGGTACATTACATAATTGTAAATTCAATTGCAGTATAGTTTTCTTATGGCCGAAGGCGTGATGACGCATTACAATGGAAACACATTACTTTTTTTTTACACAAGAAAAACGAAGACGACAGTCCATTGGGTGTTTCAAGCTCTTGGTGGCTCACTAGGAATAGCCGGTGGAATTGTTAAAATGAGCGAGAAAGAATTTCATTTTCTAACAATTCATGGTAAATTGGGTAAGTAGTAAGCTTTTTTTTTTATAATACGTCCATTGAAATACGCTATTCTGCAGGATTTTCATCAATGATCTTCTGTGCGCTTAGTATGATGTCTGGACTAAGCGCACTTTATGCGTCTTCTTCAATGTTAAAGAAAATGTTCTCGCCTTTGCAAAACAAAGCCGTTCACAACTTATTGGGTCTTACATCGTTTGTACTGGGGCTCGTTGCTCAATTTTATGGATACAATACAGGCTTCTTTAGACGACAAGTAGTGAATGATGATTTTCGGATAATGATTCAAGTGATAACTTTGCTTTCGTTGGTGTTGAGCTGTTGGGGACCTTTGAATGCCTTATGGAATAGATGTCGAAATATTTTGAGAAGTTTTTGACTTAAGAGAAAAATGTGATAATAAATATGCTAGATGATAGATACACTATGCAAATACATAATTATGTACATCTGAATTGAATTTTGAATAGATATAAACCCAGATGAGCGGCGAACCCCACAGGCGGACCAGTTGGGATGCAGTTAAGTGGTTATGATCCTTTTAATCCTGATCACAGCCTCAGCGTCATTAAGGGAGAAGAAGAGGAAGAAGGTAACAGAAAATACGAACATGCTTGCATGCAATAACTATCGAGGCATATGGTGTTTTCATAAACGTCTGCCTAACTAAGACCTGCGTTAGACGTGTTCATAGACACCCCTATTGCGAGTCTCAATCGACAATTGATAATTGACTATTTTCAATGTGTGCTATTGTGAACGAATCATTTTCATTGATATTCTTGTCGATCGCATTTTTGCGATTGACTGTGATCGACAAAATTCTTTAGAATCGTTCGTTCACAATAGCACACATTGAAAATAGTCAATTATCAATTGTCGATTTACACTCGCAATAGAGGTGAAAGTCAGATTTTTGATCGAACAAACTTAGATGAATTGCAGAAGATATGTTCATAAACGCCATAAATGCCATCAGCATCTGGCAGATTGTGCATCCATATTTTTTTGACTGCAGAAAGCGCGGGAGGTAAAAACAAAAATTTAAAGTGAGAAAAATGTAAGTTTTATTGGCAATATTTTAATAATTTTATATTTACAACCAAATTAAACTTTTTTTAAGGGAAGAAGAAGCTGAGGCGTGGAATATGGCGAAAACTAAGCTATTAATTCAAAAAAGAATTCTGATGAAAAAGAATTCAACTCCGTGAAAAAGAAAAAGATTTCTTTGTGAAGGACGGTGCTATATGAAATGAAAAAAGTTGATCCCTTTTCTCCTTTGATGTCTTGGATATCAAAAAAATCAGACGTTTATGAACATTCAGTGACTACTTAAAATTGTCCTCAAGCAGGCCTGCTCACGTTCTGCAGAATAAGTGTGCTCAATAATGCAACAAAGAAGAAAGACGACAATACTAGCGCAGATTTTCGACGTTTATGAAAACACCCATATCCCTACGTGGTGCTGATTTTGTTTTATGGCGCCAAGTGCTGGACGATAAGTAGAAACAGACAGCGGATACTAGACTTATTCAAAGGGAAAAAAAATCGTCCGCTATTTGATTTTTGAGCGAATTCTATGGGTGTACAACATGTTGATGTAGTCCAAAAAGCTTAAACATGTCCCCTACATTGGCTCCTTAAAATCGAGAAAATAAACAAAAACGCTTTAGCGAAACATTACCTTCAACTCAAAAAGCCCATGTTCGCGACCACAAGGAAGACCGAATCTACGTTTTAAATGCAAAGCCATCAAGAATGCCAGAGCGTTTCGTCTGAACAACTGGAAGCGTGCTTTGGATGTTTTTTATGGTTTCAAACAAAATTACAAAAACGTTGAAATTTTGATCGAAACGCCCCAAGACAGGGCGTGGCAAAAACTGCGAGTTCCGTACTAGTTAACCCTATAACACTTGCCAAATGATGGTCACGTGAGTTTTTTTATCAATAAGAAAGGGTTAAATAGTAGGGACGGACTTGTAGTTGTTGCTAGCAAATTGTTATTTCTTTTTTACCATTTTTCAAGGAAATTGTCTCAAAAACAATCTTGTTGTCAAAAACGCCAAAAAAAAAACTTTGTATTAGCGAATTGTTAAGAAAGAGTTTACCTACGAACTTTGAAAAGAACACGACATTCATTTCCATCAATTTTCTAATAGATATGTTTTTATTAAGAAGTCGGCGTTGTCAGTGTCAGATTTCAAAATTTGTTAACTTCAATTTTTTCCGGCCTTGAAAGAAGGAAGAAGGTACCAGTTTGTGTGAGTTTGTGACGGTAGGGGCTAGATCGACAACGACTTTTGATGCTGATCACAAATAAGGTAAAATTGAATCTTCGAGCAATATAAAGGCTTGTTACAAATCAAGAGTCAAAATTAATCAAAAAAAAAAAAAAAAAAAAAACATTGGGTATTAACGGCCAATGCATGACCTTTAAATTAGCTTCTACAACATTTGCTTGTGCTGGGAAGGGACCTACAATTTTCCGCCGAATCCGACCGTCAAATTTAAGAAGTTTCTGATGGCAATTGATACTCTTGGATGTTTGTCAGACGTGGCAGTGGAAAAAACTTTTAAATGTTACTTGGCCCCGGAGGGATTTGAACCGGAGACCTTGAGATAAGTAGTCCAACACACTAACCTCAGCGCCAAAATTCAAAATTAATCTTCCGTATCATTAAATCCGCCGGAGGGAATACATCCCCAAAATTCAATCATTAAAGAGCGGGGATCGAATCCCTTCATACAAAGTGTGACGTTTTTTATGCGCAGGTAGAATGTTGAGGATCGGAGATTCCCTCCGTCGCAGGAGTGGTTGGTTCACTAAGGATATGTTATAACAAGAATGATACTTTTACTGATTTGCATTGCAGTTGCAATATGCAGCACCGAGGGCTTACATCGATTCACGCAAGTACATAGAGCAATTTAGATAACGTAAGGAGCACTTAAAGCTTTTCGATTTAAAAGTTCCACGATTTTCCCCGATCAAATAAAGCGTATCTTAAATAAGCTTACCACATGAAACGTTTGAAAACGTACTCGATCAGTCTTATCTATGCATGCAAAAAGATAAGTAATATATAAAAACCCGCAACAGCGAACAAAATTGCAGTCAAAAAGTTCACAAGACCCCGTCAAGCAGTTACTTTCACAGCAACTTAGGTGGCAGAAACATATTCGCCCATGGATACTGAAGGGGTTGAAAAAAAGATCACAATCGACGTTGTTCATAGTTCTTCGAAGAGCCGATGGATTCGGCTAGGATATTTATTAAACACAATCAATCAAATGCTGATTGGATTTATAACCATTTATATGAGTTGGGATTGTCTGCGCATAAAATTGCGCGGAGTCGCCTTGCACGCATGGCTTTGTACAATAGGGGTAAGTGCAAGGTAAGTTTGTAGAAATTTTTTTTAATTTCTAAATTTGATTTCTTTTCAAATCTAGTTTTCCTTTTTAATGGCTGAGGGTGTAATGACCCACTACAACGCCAACGCAATTCTGTTTTCCTACAAGCGGAAAACCAAGACCACAATTCATTGGGTTCTGCAAGCCCTAGGCGGATCGATTGGTATTGCTGGTGGGATTATTCAAATGTGTTATGTGGAAGTTCAGTTCACGACACTTCATGGCAACTTGGGTAAATATATTCAAAGCAAAAAAACTAAAATGTTCAACTTTTATTGTACCTACCTTATTCCACAACAGGATTTGCAGCAATGATCCTTTGCGCGTTGAGTATGATTTCAGGCCTAAGTGCTTTGTTCTCTAGCAGCATGAGGCGTATTCTTGCACCGTTATTAAATAAGTCGGTACATAACGTGCTGGGTATTTCGGCGTTTGTGATAGCACTTCTTGCTCAATTCTATGGATATCAGACTTATGGGTTTGAACCATATGTTGCACAGGACTTTCGATACATGATTGAAGTGATGACGTTGGTTTCGATGGTGTTAAGCTGTTTGGGACCTTTAACTGCTTTATGGGATAAATGTCAAAATATTGTAAACGGGTTTTGATTTAGAAAAAAAGAGTCATACAAAAGTTAATATGCATAGTAAAATATTCTTAGAACTATTCAAATGTGCAAAGATCTGTAGGTATTGATTTTTGAATCGGTATAATCCCATAAGGATTGAACTTAGAGCTTGCAAGAACTATCGGGGCATATCTCTATTTCTCAAGCCGTTCTGCAACACACTTGCGATGACCAAATTCGGGATCCTGGCAAAACTGTCTCGTGACACTGGAGAGCAAGCGGCACTGATCCTGCTTTCTGGCACCGAGTGCTGGAAGATAAGCAGAAACAGAGAGCTGATACTGGGTTCATCCGAAAGAGAAATACTTCATCCGATATTTGGTTCTGTGTGCAAATTTTATTGGCTGTACCAACATGTGATAGCAGCACATTCAACTCCACCAATGGCACCTTAGTGGAGATCCGACGAAGAACTACACTAGGAAACTGTTGCTACTTCGGTTTAGCAAAAAATGGGTTCAATATTCCTTACCCGGACGACCAAGTGCAAGTCCTTCAAATTACTGACACTGCCAGTTTTGCTTTATAGCGCCCATTGCTGAACGATAAACAGGCTGGGAGAGCTAAAATTGGGTTCTTTGGGTGGAATAATCCGTCGCATAGTTGGGTCCTGTGTGCGAAGAGAAAAAATGGACAAAAAGACACAACCGCGAACTATTTGAGCTGTACCAAGATGCGGATGTAGTCCGAAAAGCTAAAACACATCGACTTCATCGAGCGAATGGATAACAAGCTCCAGCGATGAGGATCTTCGACTCCCAGACCCCAGATTCGAGACGACAAGAAAGAACGAACCTCCGTTTCAAGTACAAAACCATTGACATCAGATTAGAAGTAGCGTGCATGCGATCGCGAAGGATGGAAGGCTGCGTGTCTCAGGCAGAGACTCTTCAAGGGTCGGGAGCTCGTTAAGTAAGTACCAAGATGTCAGAAAATTGCTCTGCAAATGGACTAAGGCCCGATTCATTCACCCTCAATTAAGAACAGACATGTTATAGATTTAAAGGAATTCGATTTATTCACGATCGTTTAATGATTTTATTCGTGACTGCCGCAATTAACTATTGTTAATATACCGATGCTAGCTAACAGTTCAAAATCCACCATTTAAGACGGGTTTTCACGCTACTGGAGCCTTCCTATTTATTCACTCTCAATAAACGTTATGGACAAATATCTCAAATATTTGTGGGATTTGAGTGATGACGACGAAAATACAATTGTCGAACGTATACACTAATATTGTGTGTACAAAAAGGATATGCTTCGTCGAATCAATGACGGTATATTTACAGCGATCACTCAGATGACCTATGACGCTTATGTTGTAAATTACGATTTTCATTTTTGGGGAACTTCCGCTTATAAAGTGGGTGTGATAACCACGGAAACACGCAATTCTTTGTTGTCCCTGGAATTTTGTTAAATCTCAATCAAATTTAAATGCGCCATGAAAATCGGACCATTTAACTTTTTGCGAGTGTATACATTCAAAATGTAATCTACTGAAAAATTCACTTTTTAATTGAGAATGAATAAATCGGGCCTTAACATTGCAAATGGACAGTTTTTACAGGTTTGCACTGCAAATAAATTACAAAGTACACACTTCACATATAATTGCGTATGTAATTTGAAATTTACACAACACTCTTGCCGATCATAATTTATTTACCTAACCACTCACAACAGATAAAAAGTCAATTAAATATTAAACAGTTCATTCAGATTTATTAATCAAAGCTTTTCAAACCAACTAATAACCTTTAGTTCTTCCACAGTATGGGTAGCCCGAAACACAGGGCAATATCCGGATTTCAGAGATTTGAATTTTTTCTCGGCACCGAATGTAAATTGGCTTCGTTAACATCTAAATAAGTTGGTTGTGCCTGGGAACGACTTCTTGGGACAATTTGACATGGCTTCCTTTGCAATGTAAGATTGAAGTAAGTTTTTTTTTTGTTCTTAACGGATTGGAAAATTAAATCATAAAAATAGTTGTTTAAGAGACAGAATAATTGCGTACTACAAGAGTAACACCTTTTTAGTCTAGGGATGCTATAGAAATTAAAAGATCAGTCTTCATACTGCTTTGCAATTGATTGGTTCAATGGATGGGTATACGAGGGGCGTTCAATATATTCTCGGTATCGAGATGAAGCTATGGTTGTATATATAAATTGACTTATTTTTCAAGTAATACTATTAGTACATTCGTGTAAAATTTCATATAAATGTGATTATTAATTCGCGTTTTATCTCTAGTTAAACAGAATCATAATGGCAACTGAGACGATGATGGTAAAAATTGAGCATCGCGCTATAATTAAATTTCGCACTAAGCAAGGAAAAAGTCAAAAAACTATTCATGAAGAGATGGTGGCTGTTTACCAGAGTTCCGCACCTTCATTATCAACTGTGCAAAAGTGGTCAAGTGAGTTCAAGAGAGCATTGAAGACGACCCCCGCTCCGGCGCCCCGGATACTGCTTGAACGGGAGAAAGCATCAAAGAAGTCGAAAAACTTGTTCTTGAGGATGCCCGAATAAAGGTGAAAATGATGGCAGAGATCACCAAGTTTTCAATTGGTACCATTCACACCATTCTTCATGATCATCTTAATCTTTCAAAGGTCAGTGCAAGGTGGTTGCCACGAATGCTCACAGCGCCTCAGAAAAAAGTGAGAATCGCATGCTGTAGAGAGCTTTTGGAGATGTGTAGTGAGAACGCGGACGGTGTTATGGATCGAATTGTTACTGGGGACGAAACATGTGTCCACCACTTTGACCCTGAAAGCAAACAAGAGTTTATGCAGTGGCATAAAAAAGGAACAGACCACCCGAAGAAGTTCAAAGTCACTCCGTCTGCCGGGAAGCTCATGGCCACAGTTTTTTGGGACTCAAAGGGAATCTTGCTCATTGAGTACAAAAAAAAAATGTGAAACCATCAACGCCACATCCTACGCTTCCACTTTGCATAATTTGCGGGAGGAAATTAAAAAGAAAAGACGGGGTAAACTCGCAGCGGGTGTGTTGCTTCGTGTAAATTCAGAAACGTCAAACATTTGCGCAGTTATGCGGCATCACTGCTTATTTGCGATGCTGATTCGATGCACAGTTTAAGCTGATGCGTTGCTGATTGAATATGGCGTTTGAGTTTTAGAACGCAAACGCATTGTTTAAATCAAACATTTAAAATGGAAGTTTTAGTTGATAACTTTGATCGTAAAGACGATAAATTTAGTTTTAATATGTGTGAAGCAAGAAGAAAGAGGTCGAAAAGCATACGGACTTTAATTAGCAGATTTAAAAGAAGGAAAATTCCTAAGATTAGGGACTATTTCAAAGTTCTAGAAGAATATCCAGACGAAAACGATGTATTTCAAAATCATTTTAGAATGTGCCGATCCACTTTGTGAAAATCATTAAATCCTTTTTGGACACCTTCTTATACATCTTCTTATAGTATCTATCAATTAAAATGTTTGTTTACTTACTTTTCTTTCTCTTCCGACATTATTCTTGCTTTTTTTCAGGCGAATCAACAGCGCATCAGGTATTTCTGTGATGCTTTTTTTTCGTTATGTTTGCGCATCAGTTTGATCAACTTTGCAATAATGAACACTTGACGTTGAAAGTGATGCCAATAGTTGCGTTAATGAACATTTTGCAAATCATGATGCCAGTGATGCGTTACTGAATTTACACTTCTTCATGACAACGCTCCTGTTCACACGGCGCGAGTTTCCAAGGCTGCTGCGCGAGATTGTGGTTTCGAAGAAATCCAACACCCACCCTATAGTCCAGACCTTGCTCCTAGTGATTATTTCCTGTTTCCGGATTTGAAAAAATGTCTTTGTGGAAAAAGATTTTCGGATGATGAAGAACTCAAGTCGGCAATAAATGGGTATTTTGCAGAGAAAGAGGAAATTTTTTTTTTTTAGGGTTTAAAAAAGCTTATCTCAAGATGTAACAAATGCATTGATGTGGGGAAATTATATTGAAAAATAAAGACAACTTAAATTGAATACGCATTTTCCTTCATACCGATACCGAGAATATATTGAACGCCCCTCGTAGCTGGAAATGTACTTCGAACAGAAATAGAGAACAATCATTTTACCACCATTCATGGACAACTAGGTATGATTTAAAAAAGCTAAATTATTGCCTTTTTTGAAAACCTATTTTTGCTTGCAGCCGCTATTCTTTGTGTGATTAGATAGTTTTCGGAATGAAAGCTCGTTTCTCAGTGAAGGTGAAGAATTGGACTGTTCTCAATAAGACTATTCACAGTGTGCCTGGAATAGCAACATTTACTATAGCCATTATATGTTTATGTTATGGTTTCGACACATATGTTTACGCCGATATTACGCCTATGCAATATTCAAAGTCTCATGTAAATATGAAAATTATACTCAAAGTTGCATCTGTAGAAAAGTTGATTTTAACAATCTACGGATCCTGCTGTTACTGTGATACGAAAAATGTGGAAATTTTTTCTTAAATATTTGGAAAAGATAAATAAAATAAAGACATTCATGCGACCGACGTCCTAAAACTTGTTAGTTTCATAAGTTTACGATGTGGTAAATGAACTGTCGAAATTAGTATGGGAAATCTTTTACAACAAGTTGGCAAGCTTACGACACGAATCTTGTGTGTAAAGCATGATGGTAAGCTTATGATAATGTGATTGTGAATGCAAATGTCCCCTACAAGCAAGTGGAAATTCAACTATTGTTTGTCAGTGAAGTACAGATAACACATGTTCCTCATTGACACGTATTAAATGTAATGTACGGAAGGCATACGTATTAAAAAATGTCAGTTCATATATAAAAAACAATAAATATTCGGCTTCAACGGGCCACACAAGGCCTAAAATCTAGCTTCTCCAAACATTTGCTTGTGCGAAGTGGAAGGGCTCTAATAAATTGAGAAGATTCCCATGAAAATTGATACTCATGGATGTTTGTCAGACTTTCACGTATATGCAAGCAATAATACAACATATCAAGAATACATACTTTAGAAATGATTCGTTGGCGGAATATAAGGCGAGAGGAATCTTCGATGTAGGACGAATCTTGTACGCGTCATGATGAGCGTGTGTAGAAGATATTAGTTTTCAATACATCTGTGTTTTAACAGAGATATGGATGCTTGCTTTTGTGGAAAAGACAATTAATTAAGAGCAATGAAAATGGATATAAAAACTTTTCTGAAATAATGATTATAATTATTTGCTTGTCAACAACAAGCGGGCTGTGAGACGTTTTTTCTGGCTCTATGTATTCCGTTGGGCTAGAAAACCCAAAGATCTCAGCGCAAAATCTGTAAAACGACATTTCCCTTGTACGGAGACGTTGGTGTGTAAAAATAGATCACCTCCCCATAGTACACCTGGATAACGCTGAATGATCTATCATAAGAGGAAGCTATAACAAGCAAGCAAGATTACTCTCCTGACCATATTACAAATAAAGTGTTTTAATTTAATATTTCTTTGCATACTTTTAGCCTTCCAAGAAGTTTTTTCGATACAACATGACTAATCTATCTCGCAAGAATGTTACATCTAAAAAACGGCAAAATGAAGGTTAAGTTTTATAGAAAAATGATAATAAAGGTAGGATAATATTTTTTTGGGATTTGGTGTTCAACCAGTATTCGAATGTATACATTTTGGATACGAATCCTTTGGAATAGATAGTACCTACGACCAATTATGTTACAAAAAAAATCTAAATGTAATTAAAGAGTAACAGAAATAGAAGGCTAAATTTTTTTTTACGTTTTGAGTATGTGCTAATCGCTGTTTTTTTCGACAGGGGGAATTTGTCAGATACACTAACCGTAAAAACTTAGAGATTTCATACACCATTAAACTGAAGTCCTTGAAGAACAACTTTGGTCAGTTAGGAAATTTAATGATTCCACAGTTTACCCGAAGTTAGTACAACAACAACTTTTAAATCGTTCAATAGTTACAAATTTATTTTGACCGTCTTTTTTTAACAATTTTAATAAATAACTTACATAACTAAATAATATTTCCCTAAAGAATAAGTCAACATTCATAAACCTACAACTGTAGCTTATTGTGAATACTCGCTAAGCTCGTTTACATTATTATTTTAGACAACAAAATTTTACATTTATTTTAAATAGAAAAGCGCAAGAAAAGTTAGTTGAAAATTAGAATAGAAAACAGAAAATAGGTAGCTACACTTGTAAGTCTTGGTGATGGTTCAATTGAACAAGACAAATCTTTTGGTAGATATAAGACAGAATATATAAAAAAAAGATAGAGAAGGTTTTTCAACAACATACATACATATATAGGTAAATGCAAAGTAATTGATGTAGATGAGAACATGCCTGTAATCTTGTTTGAAAATGTTTTCAAAAAATAAAGCTACCACCAAAACATACCCGACCCTATCATGGTATCCGTCCCGAAAGCAAAATTCTCCAATTTTATATGAATCGGAGAATTTAGCTTCATGGTACGAGTGTTTGGAGCATTTCTCGGACAAAACGTAATGCAAACAGGCAGTCTACGTTTCACCGCGATGATATGTTTTTTTTTTTGCGTTAGTTTTTGACAGCCCCATGCTAATTAATCTCCGATAGTCTTCGGCAACTATTCGTCGCGGAAATATTTTTATTTATATCAATGCGGTCATGCACGTGCGTTGCGGACAAAATTCCTTCCGAACGGATAGAACGTTATTTCCACCATAAGTGCTCAAACGAAATAGCCAGTTGCATTCCTCCCCTTGAAAATTTCAACCACAATACCCGCTAAGCCTGTGTTCGGACGTACAGTGAAGTTCAAAGAATCTTTCCTCAGCCGTACAACACGAATGTGGAATGCTCTTCCCCGCTCCATTTTTTTTATAACCTACAAACATTCAAAACCAACGTGCATCGGCATCTCTCCTTTTCTTCTCACCCTAATTTCCTTAACGCCCGCGTTGTGTAGCTAATACATTATAAGGGTCCTAAGAAATCCCTTTAGTGCGCGCTTATTATAAAATAAAAATAAAAAACGGATAGAACCACCTTTATTACGAGTGGCGTTAGTTGATCGACTTTTGTCGTTATTTAAGTCGTGGCGATTTTGTGTCGTTTTACAGTTTTTTTTTCTGCGGCACGTAAGTGGAATATAAACAAAACGACTCGAAGCGTTTCGCACCCGCAATACCGACACTAAAACGATACAAAACTGCTACGACTCAAATAACGAGTCGATCAACTAAAACGCCTCTCGAAATAAGGCAGAATGACCCACTCGTAAAAGTCGCGACCGCCGGTTTGTATTTAACTCAATCTGCAAAGTCGTGTGGCACGGCGACGTCAATGCTGCTCTAAAAAAATATTTTCGGACAAAATCGTCAAAATTAGTGCGTTTATTTGAGACGGGATTTTCACATTTTAGAATGAATTTTTTTTTTCTTGTAAATTCGAAAATCGTAATCACTAACGAATATTGTGATCGTTAAGAGGGTTAGAGTTCCTTTAAAAAAAATGAGATAACGCGAAAAGTACTAGCGGCGAAAACATGTTCACATACAGACATTATAATTATGTACATGTGCATTAAAAGAATGCGTTCTTCTTGAATATAAAAGATAAAAAAAGAAAGAAACGCTTTTCACATATTTTTGTAGTTGTCTTCCGTTGGTTATCCTAGCTCATCAAAGCTGGCTGTGATATGCGTTAGATATCCATATCACAACCACTTGATGAGGCTTAGATAAGCAACATTTTTGTAGATGTTTGCTCTTCTCTTTTGACACTTTTCTGAAAAATAATATTACAAATATATTTAATGCAATTAAACTGATTTTAGGTGTTCTTTAAACACGGATGATGGCACGGCAAAGTTTTTTGGTTTTAATCGTCGAGTAGTTTGATTAACCAAGCTCATCAAAGCTGGCTGTGATATGCGCTCTAACGTTAACCATTTCACAGTCACTTTGTGAGGCTTTGACAATCACTAAAATATTCACTTGGTAAAGATGTAACTTGTTCTGTTGCAACTGCTTCTGATCGTCCTCCTTCTGGCACACAAATACGGATGATTATTTGAAAAACCGTCTCGCTCCTCAAAGCTGGCTGTGATATGCAATACAAAATTTACCATGTCGCAGCCACTCTGAAGAATGTGACAATTTTTAATGTTTGCTTAGAGAGTAAGAAAGAAAGGAAAACATACACAAAATAAAGACATAAGACGCGCGTTATTATTTACACTTCTTGTACTGTGTGTGAGCGACAGGTCAAATAGAGCAATGTCAGTATGTCATTGACTAAATAACGCAGTGTTAAGTTGAGACAGATAAAATATGTGAAAATCCCTCATACTCAACGAGAGCGAGCGGTAGCAAATCAACAGAGGCGTACAATAAATAAAAAAAAACATACATATATATCTACGAATTATTAATTAAAAAAGTTTATGTATTAATCTCTTGCCTTTCAGAAGCATCTTTCTTCGTATTGATGTTGAGCACGAATTTCATGAATAAAACGACTGGAACATTAAACAACGATTGGAATAGGTACATATTCCCCCATTCATGAGATTTTTTTTGTTTCTTATTAATTTTTAATAAACAATAATATACCGAGTGCAATGAACATAGTACACGACGTATGTATTTCTCAAGGTTCTTGTTGTTTTGCGGTTGATTTTTGTTTTTATTGTAGGTACCTACTTTGTATTTTGAATGGAAGTGTGACATTCGCGGTCAGCGGTCTTATCGCTTTATTGTTAAGACGGCGCCGTAATTTTGATTTACTTTGGACCCGGGTGATATCAAAAATGTGATGGACTTAAGTTAAGTTCATAATTGCAACATGCCACGCAAAAAAAAAATTTTTTCTTCAACAAAAATACTGTTCTGCGGTACCGTGAAATAACGCCGAATTTTAATGTTCGGTCTTATTTCACTTTGCTAATGTGAAATAAAGCCGAGTCGGCTTTATTTCGCTTTGCATTTATAAATACATGCGGAAATATACTAGTTAAGTTCTCGGCCATTATATTTATTTCAGCATTTAGAATTTGAGAAAATAATAGTTAATTCTCTGAATTCGGCATTGTTTCGGTAACTTGTTTTTCTAACAAGTACAGTTGGCTTTACAGATTCGTTTGCCTTTTCTCTGAATTCGGCATTGTTTCGCTTTAAGAAAGTGAAATAATGCCGAATTGTGGAAAATTTGCTTCGGCTTTATTTCACAAGCAATGTTCGGCGTTATTTCACTTTGTGAAAGCGAAATAATGCCGAATTCTAAAATTCGGTGTTATTTCGCTTTCACAAAGTGAAATAACGCAGAATTCTGGTATTCGGCGTTATTTCACGGCACCCTGTTCTGCATTGCAAAAAAAGGGTTCATAAATGCAAACAAAATTAACTAACATATTTTCGCGGCAACAAAACAAAAACAAACTTGATCGTATTTTGATATCATTTTACTTTAATGAACGCAGATGTCAACTTTCGTCATACAAAGATATTCGAGTTATTTACATTTATGAAAGCAAATCTTGCAAGACTGCTGAATTTTTACATTTATGAACTCGTCTTACACAGCAATACAAACATTTATCAATATTGTTTTGGCGTTGATGAACTGAGAGTGTACATCTGGCGATCGCTCGGATGTCAATCATTAATCGGATAAATTGAATTAAGTTGAATTGTAAGGAATCCCCTGAAACTGACTGAAATTTACCACCTGTGGCCTATTTCCCCCTAACTTACAAATTTGTATTTACAAGCATTTGGGAAAAAAATTTGTGAAATACAGTCGACTCCGCTTTACCGAAACGGCTATTTGCACTTAAGCTGTGTTTTCACTTAAGCGGTGTTTTCACTTAAGCGGTGTTTTCACTTATGCGGAGTTCGGATAGCGGAAATAAATGTTCACATAACCAGAGTTCATATAAGTACAGCTGAACAAAATATTCAATACCTTGAATATCCGAGTAGTAAATACAGTAATGTCCAACCAACGAATTATCCGGATTAATGACTACAGGACGAGAAATAGAAAATAGTGAGTTCCTTTTTTAGACCATCCATATTTTTACAAAAAAAAAATGCAATTTAAACACATAGTTAGTTAAGCACCGGAGCCCAATGCATGCATAATGCGCGAAGCAAGAGTGAACAATGATATCAAGTTCGGAGTACCTACCTATATCATGACTGCGGTCGTATTTGGATTTTTAGAAGGCGAGTAATGAATAACAAGTCCCATAAACCAAATTACAGTTAAAACGAATGAGTTATTAGAAGTTTTTTTTTAAGTCGAAATTCGGATTACAGATTAGGTACCGAAACTTGGATCAATATGGGCTGTTGAGTACACAATGAGAAAAAGTTGGGATTCCGATTTGCGAGACATTACTGTATTTTATTTTACAACAAAAATTAAACGAAACAAAGTCTGTTTTTTATTTCAGTTAGGCGGAGTTGTTTAAGCATAAACTAATAATTTTTGTGGAAATAATTATTTTCGTTAACCAGATTTTTCAGTTAAGCTGGCTGGTTTCAGTTCAGAGGAGTTATTTTTATGAAAATTGTAAAAAAAATGTTCCGTGATAAATTCTGTGTTTTAGTTGATAGATTTTTTTCTGAAAGTTCAGACAAGGGGAGTTACCTGTATGTCGTTTCACCAGACTGTCAGTAGGAATGCACTTATCATGACTTGGCTTTACCGTAAAGGAAGATGTCGTTTTACCAAACTCTCGAGTAATACAAATTTGTGGGTGTAATTTGTAGTTTGGAAAAAATAGGCTACAGGAGTTAATTAGAGCGGCCAATAATGGCTTTATTTCCCACTTACATTGTAAAATCTTCCCAACAATGAAATTCAGACTCTTTGTCATGCTATTTGCAAATCACTACCTTACTTTTTTTAGATTTTTAATAAAACTAATAGATGTAGGGTTCCAAAAGCAACTGTTATTTTAGTAATAATAGGCAAGTACTTCTCCTAAGCT
Source organism: Portevinia maculata (assembly GCA_949715645.1). Lineage (NCBI taxonomy): Eukaryota > Metazoa > Arthropoda > Insecta > Diptera > Syrphidae > Portevinia > Portevinia maculata. The sequence continues at coordinate 2,638,085 of OX454528.1, read as the reverse complement.
GACTAACAACCACAAATGAGTTGATGGGTCATTTTAACCAAAATATGACGAAACCGCAAAAATGTGTAAGGCACCACCAGTTGTTATATTGTTGCCGTGAAATAGATTTGACATTTTTTGTATGTCTACAGATGAACAAATAACGTGTCTATGTTAAATTTGTTATCATTAAATGCGCCGCTGAGATTGATCCCTAAATTTGTAATGATTAAATTTTGGCGAGTGGGTTTTATTATTTAATTACAAAGGTATTTCAAAAAAAAAATCCAAATACATAATTACAAAACGATCCTTGGAAATATCCCCAATTCCGAGGAAATGCGACTGGGCCTGCCAAAAAGGAAAAAATAAATGCTTCACATTTTATAGGGAAAAGATGATGGGTAATTGCGCCATGATTATCGCTTTGGGCATTTTATTTTATTCGATTTAAAGTTCATTTTTGATTACCTACTTTTTTGATACAATTAATAATGGATTTTTTGCAAAAAATACTACACAAACCGTTCTCTGAAATTTTATTCGTTAAACTTGGAACATTTTTCAAAGTTCAAACTGCTATTGCACTCTCTGAAATTCAATTCAAATCGTCAGATTGAAAACGCGTTGAACATTTTTGTTCATTGTGTGTAGGTTCAGAAACTGTCTCAGGCAGAGACTGTTAACGGGTCGGGAGCCCGTTAAAAAAAGTAAGTAAGGTTTACAAACTACAAGTTAAGTAGACTACCTACAAAAGTTATGATGGTTAATAATTTAATTATGACCGTCATTTAAATGACGGCGAAAAAAGAACATTTATTGCGCCATCAACATGACTTGGGTCATTTGAGGCAACTTCCTGGCTAATATTTTATTCAAAGCACTTCAAGATTCATAGAAATATTCAAAGCCGAATATGAGGATGGCGATATACCTAGCAGAGGCAGGGTTTAACATTTATGTCATAAAACCTAATATTAATCTAAAAATATAATAAATTGTTCACTTCTTGGAAAAATGTATAACAGTTTCGCAATCACAATTATGAAACCGACTACCTTTTTTTCTACCGAATAATGGCCGCCACGATTTTTGCTGTAAATAAATTGCAACAACTCCTTTTTCATATAAATTTTATGAGTAAACCTGTAAACTAGATCAACAACAGGTTCTGAATTGATAGTAAAGTATATACAATTTTTTGTTTACGTTTGTTGATTACAATTAAATCACGTAGGCTCACTTATTCCCAAATTAAAAGGAGAAGAAAAAAAAATCAAGTACATATTAATATTAAGAATGAAATGGGGATTTGATACAGCAGTAGGGCAGTTCCACACCGCGCATAACGTACATTATTGAAAAGGGCGTAAAATTATAACTAGACGGACAAAAAAAATAAAAACAAATCACACTCTTTTTTCTTGGACAAAATCACTATATACAAAAAGTCCCTTCTTTTCCTTTTTAAATATCGAATGCTTTTGAACATTTTATAAAAACCACGCCAAACTGTTGAACTCTCTCTCCACTCAGAAAACTGTTATACTCTGCACAGAGAAAAAGATATTTATTTAAATGTATAAAATTTGTACACCCAAAACCGAAAGAGAAGTATATGTGCATGTGTTTGTGTGTGTGTGTGTGTGTGTGTATGAATAGAAAAAAAAAAAACAAATGAGTGTACTATCTCATCAACGCACCGGATATTTCACATTTCCCACAAACAAAAAATATTTCACTCTATTTTAGAGTATACACATGTCTACCAAACCAAACACTAATCAATTTAACTACATACTTCTATTTTACGTTACATAATTCTCTTCACTTGAATGTAAAAAAAAGCAGCAAATATTTTTATTTTTTCAATAAGAAAGACAAAAATATTTCACAAGCGTCCTTTCCTTCAACGAATCGAAGAAAACTGAATAAAACAGGCGCGTCACTTTTTTTCTTTTCCACGGCATACAACACATTACAAACTCAACAACCAACAGCGAACAATGTTTCAATCAAAACAAAATTCCAATGAAAAAGAGACGCGAAAAGGCTACCACACAAACTAAATAAAACAAACGATCAGATAAATTCTTTTGGCAAAACGAGGAAAAATATGTGGAAAATACAACTTGAAATTCGGAATGAAGCTGGTTTTTTTTAAGCCGAAGTATGTACATACATATATAAGTGGCGAGCAAGAAGCAGCAAACACAAAATATCGTAAAACGGACCTTTTTCTTTACTACTAAAATACGCCACCGCTCTTTGTCGAGTCCTCTTTCCACAACCGTTCGTTCTTTCCCTCTTTTTCAATTGGTTAACACGCCTTTTTAAAATCTATACGTACGAATGGGAAGAATTTTTCTTCTTGAGTTATTTTATTATTGTTTGATAGCTGAGAAGGCCACTGATATCACATTAATTAATAAAAAATATTCTAAAAATGTACCAAACACTGACAAAAGAGCAAACACAGAAGAAAAAAAGAACACTAACAGAAGACCACACAAATTAATCTAATGACGCAATAATGTAGCCAGAATTTAATTCACCACTAGACCCTCTCATGGTATTCTTATTAATACGAAAAATGTTATATTTAAAACTTCTTTCACTGAGTAACAGAAACAGTCCATCAGAGAGAGCGCACTGACAAAATACGCAAACCACGGCGCTCAACACAAGAGCGCAAAATGGATGACAATCTTTTTCGAGCGGTAGATACAGGAAAAAAACGCCCGCCAAAAAAAATACACCGCACGGTATTCAAAGAAAACAAAAATCCAATTGCAGACTGAGTGAGACAAGGCTAGTGTCGCATACAGCTTTCAATTAGAATCCACATTCCACAGAAAGACGACGGAAACTTAGTGTGGGGAAAATAACAATGCGCACAGCAGCACATTACAAAACTATTCCATAAGGCGACACACCACACCAAGGGCGTTGAACCAAAAAAAATAGAAAAAAAGAGACAGCAAAAAATGTATATCACAAACACAGCGTAATGTTGAGACTGCGAGGTGGTTTCTACTATCTCATTATCTCCCTTTCTGCGCAGATCTTTTTTTTCCATACTCTACTCATTCCATTCCACACATATTTTATGGATTTTTCTTTTCGCTTTCTGCCCGTTTTGTTTTTTACGAATGGAGGGTGACTTTGAACCGTTGGAAGGGACGAGCGCGCTCGCAAAACGAAAAATAATAGAATGCAAAACCAAACAACATTGCGCAGCATCGCGTTTTCTACGCTTTTGCGTTCCTTTGCTCTTCTGGTTTCGCGGCCATCGTTCTTTTCTTTATTGAACAAGGCTTCTTTTTCTCCTTGGCATTAGTTTAATTTTGCATTAAAAAAAAAAACATCAAACAAACAGGAAATGGACGACAAAACTTGTACAAGTGTTTGTCAGTCTGTCTCTATATAACTATGGCTTTTTAATGCGTACTACATGCGTGTGTGTGTGTTGTAGCATGTGATTTTTTTTTATATAGGATTTGGATAAATTCCAGGCAAAACCCATTCGAAGAAAAATGCGTTCATTTCGTTTTGTTCAACTACATAAAATCTAACGCCAGCGCAAGCGCAGTACCCACCCAGCCTGCGTTTTTGAATGCGTGCCAGAAGATTAACAGTATCAATTCGGCATTGGTAATATGAATTTTGCACAAAAATTAAGAAGCAGTGTTCAAAGGCGTAATGAGTAAATTTCCCATGAAAAAAAAATCAACCATTGCCCTCAATTCCCAGATTTGTTGATCGTCAACACAGCAAAAAAAAAAAAGGAAAAACGACAACAAATTGGCGGCGGCAAATTTTGTGAGCTTAAAAGAGAAGCGTAAAAATCACTATGCACTTTCACACCAACAATTCAGTCATTGAACTGACCGAGTTGAAAAGGAATGCGCGAAGAGATTTACTGTACTTGCGTTATCAACGATATTTTTCAAAAACATTTTGCCGTACCTGCGCGCTGGTTTGCCGCGTTTTTTTTGTTTGCTCGTTCTCTTTGAATTCACCTGTTATGTATTGATGATGGGAAATTCATTCATGTGTTTGTTGTTTTGTAGTGGAATGTTGGGGATTTCGATGGCGAGTAGCCGTAAATGACAGTTAATTTGTTTTGTTGTTGATATGATCTGTTGGGGGAGAGTGAAATAGGTGTCACCACCGCCGATCGGTTAGATTAGTAACTATGCGAAAGATATCGATATCGAGTAGATCACTGATGTTTCTTTGGGAGTTTCTCTTTTATAGATCGGAGCAGAGCTTGAGATGTCAAAAATAAGTTCGTGTTCCTTTTTTACCTCAGACGATACGTGAGAGCTATCGAACTGTATTTCTTTTTCCAATCAGAGCACAGAATAAATTGACTGAGCGTCTGAGTAAGAAACAGAACACAGCACAAACACAAATCAAACATTATTTAAAAAACGGTCGGGGATTGTTTTTTTTGGCGCAGGAATTAAATATCTATATATACCTAGGCACCTATATAAAAATGGAAAGTTGTCCGTTGCTAATTATTAACCGCATCACTTGAGAACGGCTGGCCCGATTTGGCTCATTTTTTCTGTTAAATATTTCTTATCGGTAGTTCGAGTCAGGTTCTTACGGAAAGAAAATGAAAAATTTGGGGAAACCGATATATGTACCTAGTTACCGAGTGGTTTGTATGAAGAATGATGAGAAGTATAGCAATGATTAAGATGGCATTGCGGGATAAAATTATTAACAGCTCTGACATTTGTTTGTTTATTTCTCTTCGGTTGAATCGAACAATTTTGATGATAACAATTCATGTGAAAAGTGAATCTATCACTCAAAGTTTCTTTCTTTCGTGTTGTTTGATTCGAAAAAGTAAGATGAGAAACTAGCATCTGCCCTTAGCGGAGCAACGAAATTGCGTGAAGCGGAGAAAAATGTGTAGCCCCTCCACCAAACTGATTGAGTTCAAATCCTACAATTTCGTATCGACCTGTGAGTGTTTCTGTAAAGTTTGGAGTCCACCAAGTTTGCCTTGCAATTTTGTTTGTTCCTAAAAAAAACATGTAGGTAGGTAGATGTTTCTTCTTGTTAGGCCAACACACGCCGTGTACCGCTTTATATATATATATATATATATATTTTTTTTTTTTTTTTAAAAAGAGGAAGTCCAAATCCCAGAGCACTCAGACTCGGTAACGGTCCATTATACTACCAGGCAGAAATCCTCCTTTTGGTGTAGAGGCATGAGAATGGGTGGCGTATGTTGTTGTTCCCCATGGGGATTGAACCTGCACCGCACGGGTCACAAGCCAACACACTAACCTCTACACCGTCGCCACCCTGCTTTATATAATAATAATGTAGGTAGTCGTCGAACATATTGTCCAATACAATTATTGGGCCCGGGACTTGGAAAAACTTAAATTTTATTTAAAAAATAAACATGATTGCTAATCATAAGACACCTTAGAGTTTCACACACAAACCCAATGAATCTGAACACGCCCGGTTCAGAGCGAGAGCATGCTCTACGTGCGCATATATACTGTTCAGGTCTTCGAACTTCAAAAGAAAAACCAGTATCGATGATATTTATTTACTGAGCAGGGGCCCAGGGATAGGAGGTTAATGCGTTGTACTACCAATCAAGACTTGCGAATGTATGATAAACATCAAAGAATTTAATTTACGAATTCGGTATAATGTCATATGTAGGTCTGTTGCATTCAAGGGTTTTAATTCAATGAAAAGTGGCAACCCTACCGGTTTCTGATCACTAAGGCCAATCGAATGATTGTGGTGCCGAATTTGCGCTATCCAGGAGTTTTCAGGCCTACATTCAGGGTCGATGAATAAAACAACCATTCATCAAATACCTAAAGACAAAGATGGACATAAATATATATGTACAGTACAAACTCGATATACGCAACATATAGAAATTAAAGCAGTTGTTATAACCGAGGTTGTTGCACTTATCGGGTTAAATTATTTTAAATTAAAAATGATTACAGTGTACTCTCTCCTAACGGACACCCCTCATAAGCGGACACCTCTCATAACCGGACAAATTTCAAAGAACGGAATAATCTACACAATTTTTAATGTAAATAATTCTCTCATAAACGGACTCTTTTATAACCGGACGCGGACACAAGTTTTCATAGCCGCAATAGAATTTCACTCTCTCTTAAACGGACAAAACGCATTTGGCACACTTCGTTGTATTTTATTTTGTTTGCTTTTTTTCCTTTTCTTTACGCTCTGCCCTTGATACCCAGCAAAAAATTAAAAAAACGGTAAAGAATGTAAACATAGTATGCTGCGGCGCCGGCGGCCGTCTGTCGACTATTCCACTAAAATTCTCGTGGTGCAATACGTAGGTTTGTGTGTAAGTGTATGCATAATCTAAAGCATAAATACATAGTTTCAAGTAATGCAAAAATGAATTTTTAAAGGCTTTGTTCTTGTTTATGTTTTGTTATTATCCTTTTTATTACCTACAATTAATGTTTATCACAAAAAATGCATTCCATTTTAAAATAAAATGTTATAGGTACCATAAATGCATACCTATGTCTTTTCTTTTTTCAATGTTGTCAATGAAATATTTTTTCTCATAACCCGACACCTCTAATAAGTGGACAAATTTCTTGGTACCGTCAGTGTCCGCTTATGAGAGAGTTCACTGTACATAGCTATTTTACTATGTCTCTGTAGAGATAAAGACATGAATATACTAGGTGGCGGAAAAGTCATCCCCCTATCTAAATTTTAAGACATCAATTAACATAATCCAAAAGCAGAAACAGAGTTCATAAAAAAATTGCAGCCGGGTGACATCTTTTGTGCAACTTTGTATTTAAACTAAAATTGGTCCAGGTCCAAACAAAACTACATAACTGTGAGATAACGGCATAAATAACGGACCAAAAAGAGAACATGCAAATAAAAAACGGATAAATAAACGCAAGAAGTTGCACTAATCGAGGTAACTGTTATGAAAAGTTGCACTTATAGAATAAGAAGTGCGACGACTCGAGTGTTGCGAAAATCGAGGAGTTGCGCGAACCGAGGGTTGCGTTGACCGAGTTCGTACTGCATATATAAAAAGAGAAGGAGAAAGTGGATATAGACACGGACCCAAATCAAGTGACTGAATTCATCTTAAAGTGTCAATTTTATTGGAGGATTGATTTAAAATTTTTTAAAAATACTAATAGTCGCCTTTTACGACAAGCTCAAATTTGACGTTCGGGTTGGGCTTAGAATTGTCCCAATTCCTCCCACTTCACACAAGCTATTTGCAGAAGTAAGGTTTAAGGTCTTATCTTAAGGTTAATGCCTAATATTTATTTGTTTGACAATGAACTGACACTTCCAGTTCCGGTTTTCAAAAAATACTAAATTAAGTTGAGATTATTAGATTCTGTTGCAAATAATCAAATGCAATAGGTTTAGTGACTTAATTAAAAAAATAAAATAAAAACACTAAACCATGAACTTGAAGGGAAATTTTCAGCGTTTGCGTGAATTCTGTACACCCCAACCTCGGTTAATACGGTTTTTTTTTCGTTGGCAGCAACCCCACCTTCAAATTCACTCATTCATTCTCTCACTCCATCAAATTTCCACTTTTTTTTTCATTCTTATTTATGTTTGTATCTCTCACCTGTATTAATTCCGTTTACGTGACCACCGCTACGTACCAGCGCCATCATTCCTTCTCCTCTTCCACCTCTTCGACATGACAGTGTGTACTCCGCTGTCGGCCATCAGAAAACTCGCCTCTCTTATCTTGGTACACTCACACATCGTTCGTACGGCAAAGTGAAGAATTTCGAATGGAATGCGGCATTGCCACCGCTCACCCACCCCCTGATGAGTTGTACCCACTACACACAACCACGATACCTTCTCCTCTCTAACCAAATACACAGTTCGTTTCGTTCTTCATTTTAAATTTTTTCTTCTTCAACGTATACACTATCCCTAGCGACTGTCGGTTTGACGCTGCGTGTAGTATTTACTCGTAGTAGTAGTAGTAGACGTTGAAATATGTATATTTTTTTTTTATTCTTTTTTCGTTGCTGGTAGACATTTTTTATTTAGCATGAATTAAATGTATGTATTGAATTTTGTTTGCCTATATGGAAAGCAAGGCAGTCAAGTAATGCTCTAGAACGGCTTGTGACAAGTTGGCACCGTTTTCAGTGGCCAAACTGTAAGCGGTATCGCCATGTTCGTTGGAAGCTGTTAAATCGGGGTCCTTCGAAAGCAGCTCGTTGCAGGTGTGGGGATGATTGCCAGCGGTGGCGTACATGAGCGCTGTATTGCCAACAATGTCCGAATGTCGAGCATCGGCTCCGTGCTGCAAAAGCAGTCTTACAACTTCATGATGACCACCAGCTGCCGCTAACAATAGCGGTGAAACCATATCCGGTGCCATTTTATTCACATCCACCACCCCGGTGGCAAGTAGTTGGACCACCGTCGCCAATTGGCCATAGTAACACGCCCAATGGAGTGGCGTATAGCCATTTGTATCGGTAATTTCGATAGTTTTTGATTCCGCGGCGACTTTCACTTGATCCTCGGAGAGTTCACCTTGACCGGCACGTTCGTGAAAACTCAACAGGACATCGCTGGGGCAAAAGGTCGCCGTCGTATTACCACGTTGAAGATTAGTCAGAACTGTGGACTTCGACGCAGTAGTGGTTGTGTTGTTGAAAGTAATCGTATTGGGGGTCACAGTGAAGGGGGATGAAGCGATATTAGAAGCGGCAGCCGGGGAGCTGACTTGCGGCCGGTATGGGAGAAAAGCACTTTTACGTTTCCCAACCCCTCCGACGCCCAGCAATGTTAGCTGCAGTGGGTTGCGACTCCATTTTGAGGGTGATCCGCTGCGGCAATGATTGAGGAATATTTTTTTTATTCATGGATGCCGACAAATTTTTTCTACTTTTCTTTCATTTTGATATTTTTAGACTTTATCACAAAACTTACCGGCTATCTTCGGTATCCGAGTTCGGCGGTGAGTTTGAGGACATTTTTCTCGATGTTAAAATAAATTTCTTATTAATTTTGCACAATTTGAGAGAAAATAACGCTTGGCTATGGGGAATTTGTGTAAACAAGATTTGAAAAATGGCGACCAAAAGGGCGGACACTCACTCCGCGCTGCCGTCGATATTACCAGAAATGGAAAAAAATACCAATGCTACTTTTCGATGCGATGAAAGAGAGAGTTGGAAGCAAAATAACTTTTCTCTTCTTCGTTCGGTTTCTGCAAATGAAATGCATATAGTGGCTGTGGAATGTACGAGTATGTTGCTAGGGAGTGCGAATGAGATGGGCGAATGGGTATATGAGAGATATCGTTTAGGCGTTGGTTTGTTGGCTTTGGTAAGTGCTCGGAAAACGGTTTGGTTTGGTGGAAGTTGTTAGGTGGGAACAGATTTCACTTTTAAGTTGGAGGCACAAGGGTTTATTTTTATTAGAGAAAAATTACATTATTTTTTCATAGGGGTATTCTTGTCAATTCCTTATAGTTTCCTGATTGTGATAATTATTTTGTTTGAAAATGACTTAAAACCAGAAAAAAAATTAACAAATGATGACTTAAAACCAGAAAAAAAATTAACAAATAAAGAAAATATATTTGCTGTTAGTTAGTCGAATAATATCGAATAAAACAAAAGTACGAAAAGAACCAGCATACATGTAGTTGCGTTCATGTCAACCAAATTCGAATCTACAAAGCTACGACGATCGAGAGGCGGCTCAAATAGAACTAATTATTGGCATTTCCACTAGGAAAAAATTAGCACCCAGAAGAAAAAAAAAACTCGTCTGAAACAGTTCCGTTGGTACGAAAGATACTCTGCTTTTCTATTTCAACTAATAAATCAGTCAGATAGTACATAAATGTGTCTCTAAGGTAAAAAGATAATATAAAAAAATGTCAATTCCTGTTTCGTTCTCCTATTTTTAGATAATTATTTTTTTATTTAAAATTGAATATTATCTTTTGTTTTTCCTTCTTTTTCTATAAGGCGAGGTTAAGATCTGGACTAAAGGGATCATAACCTCCCATTGCTACGTCTGCTATATTTTACTGCGTTTTCTACGTTAACTACACGAATATGTGACAGACGTTACAAATTTAAGGCGGTAAAAACCGACTTATCTGAAACTATGAGCATCGTTAACCTATTCACCAAGCATTGTTAGTGCAGTCTTACGAGTGCTCATAAGACGTACGAGCGATAACTTCCTGCTCTTAAGTTGACAGCAGTAATATATCAAACATTTAGTAAAATCAAAATCAGCTGACAGCCACTTGACATTGAAGCGTTTATTATCAAAACGGAAAGAGATTGTAGTCTGATTTTCGTAAATATAAGCCACTGAACGAATATAAAAATGCCAAGGTTCTCACATGGGTACACTATTATTATATAATTCTAGTTTTCATTTTCCATTTAAAATTAAATAAATTATTGCACGGGTTGACTACTAATTCATATTTCTGGCTTTCACTTTTTAATTTTTCTTTTATTTACAATACATTCGGACATTGTCATGTTCGAAAGTTCGAAAAAGAGAGAATGAGTTCGACAAATTTCGAACTAGCGTGGACACAACGCTATTAGTGCTTGGTGAATACGTAGAAAAAAATTTATTAGAGCTTCTTAGTTTTAAAATCAATTTATGAGTACCAGATTGAACCAAAAAAAAAAAAAAATCATTGCAGCAATTTTCGATAATAACCCTCCCACATCGCTGCATACCTAAATGAATCATTATTTAAGTAACATTGATCCTTTGTATGCACTTTAATGATCTTGTCAAGCTACTGTTATTAGGCGTTTTTCTTTTTTAGCTCCGAGCGGGGCACTGAGCTGTCAAAAAAAGAACTGTGTTACTTTTTTAGCTCGGAGCGCTGTGAGGACAAAATTTGTATTTCTTTTTTATCTCTGAGCAAGCTCAGGGCTCGCTCAATAAGCTCGATTAAAAATAACCGAGCACATCGAGCGAAAAGCTGAGTGCGGCTGAAGATAAATGAAGTATTATTTGTGCTTTTTCCATAGTTTATTTACTAGAAATTATAATTTAAATGGAACAATTCTTGACAAACACCAATCTCTGAAGCAAACCTGACTATTTTGAAAATTAATAAAAAAAAAATTATCTAATCACAGTTCAGTGCTCAATTCTGTTTCTTAATTAGCTCGGAGCGCTCAGGTTACGTTCAGCTCGGAGCGAGCTCTGTTCGCTCGGGGCTAAAAAAGAAAAACGCCTATTAATTAATACAGAAATGAGCACATGTTCCAAATGCCAAAACTTGAACGCACTGGTCTATTTCTGGAGTGGTGGGAAGCCGACCGACATTTAGCAACAAATATCCAACTCAACTAAATTAACTCACCTTGGTTTTGAGTTTTGACATCTAATGTCAAATTCGACAAAATTGGCATTGGGTATTTTTTTTAGTTAAAAGAATTTGTAATTTTGTGTAGCCTCTTTGCAACATCCGCTGGTTGACCATGTCGGTTCCAACAGGAATATTATCGCATACACGCCAAGTATGCAGCCTCTATAAGCGATCCATTCGCAATCTTGAGGCATGGTACGATCGCAGGTAAATTTCTTCCAAACCTAGAACAACCGTGCTTATGTAAGAGCAGAGAATAATTTATTTTTTCTATCAAAACCACCTACAGAAACCAATTCCGTTATCGGGCCGTCCTCCTTCGCCACCGGTTCGAAAAGAATCGCAACATAACCGATATGGCTGAGGCAGCAAAAGTTCTCGCAGCCGGTGAACAAGAACTGTTCGAAACTCAGCACTACCAACCGAGGAAATGTAAGATTATTATATGGCGTGTAACCACAATATCTGTTAATTGTTTCTTCTGCAGTTGCAGAAAGTCCTGGAGGCTGTGCGTTTGAACGTGAAGTCATTCCACCAGATTGGGTTTTGGATTATTGGCATCCATTGGAGAAGGCACAGTATCCGGAATACTTTGCTCGTCGCGAAGAACGAAAGAAGCAATATGTTGCAATGTGGGAGAAACAGTATGGAAAACCAGACCCCAAGGACTTGGGACACCATTAAATATTAGTTGTCACGCATTGCACAGTGTAAACGATTTTTGTGGGAACTAATAAAGCATTGTGTTCTGTTAGCTTGAAATGAGTTTTTATATGCGTGTGAGTTCAATTAAAGTTAATTTGTTGAAGGCTGCATAATTCAGTGCCCAGCAATCGTTCAAATGCACAAGCCCGTTGACTTAAGGTTGTCTTCAAACAGAACCACTCTTTGTCAAAAAAAAAAAGAAATAGTTTTATTCAATTTACAGTAACAGCTTCTTCTATCAGAGTTCAATGGATTCCTTTTTCGCACATAAACATAACTTAAATGAGCTCCATACGTACATTAATCGACATATGAAGCACAACACTATAATTAGGTACAATTTAAATGTATTCCATTATTTTAGAAATCATAACTTCAAATGTGTAAAAAAAAAAACAAACAGTAAATACACGAAAAGATTTAAGAAATAGAGAAAAATACAAACGAGAAACAAAGTCTATTTAGTTCATTTCGACGGGTTCCATACGAGGACGCTTTTTGCAGCTGCTATTCGCACCCTCAGCGGAATGGTCACGTTTCCTGGGAACTGTCTTCTTGTCCCACTGCTGGGTAAGATAACGAAGCAGAATACACCGTTTCTCAAGGACGATTATTTGTTCGGCTGGGTAATCTTCAGTGGGCAAGTAAACTGATGGGCGCTTTTGCGATGTGCGTATCCCGTTTTCAGTATTAAATAACGAGAAATTACTTTCATTGTGGCAAGGAAGACCTTTCAGGAAGTCATCCACTGACATTTTTGGTTGTGTTGTACTGTGTGGGTGAGTGGATTGCTGTCGGAAGTCAGGGTTGGAAACATTATTAAATCAGCAATAAAACCATTACGCAGTTGTTATTACTTACATGACTTGAGTTGATCACACGTGTGTAGAAATGTATTATCGAAATAGTGCTTATTTGTGAATTTACGTCCAAAAAGTTTACTTTAACTTCTAAAGTATTTGAGAAAATTGACGTTTAGTTTGGTGGTAAATTTAGTTTCTTTATTTTTGTAAAGTGACGTATGTAAGTCAGGACTGGCAGCACTAAAATAAATGTGTTTTAATGAATGATTGAAAGTAATTTAAGCGGTAAACACAAAAGTTATGGCAGAAACATATCATCACAGCAACAACACCAGAAATACAAGCGCAACAATAAAAAAATTATAAGCAATATGGTTTATTCGAGATCTGGTGCAACGGCGGTGCCAATTAAGGTATGTTTATTTTCATATTATCTAATTACCTATAAATATTTCCTTCAAATTTTAGGGAAATGAGTAGGAACTAATTTTGTTTTAGTACATAGCATATATTTTAGTATTTTCTTACATTCAGGCTAGGATTCCAAATGACGACACTTAATTCTGTTTAAAAATGTTTAATTTTAATAATGCTTCAATTCAATATCCTTATTAATCAAAACAATTCACAAACACTCATATTTTTTATTTATCAACAACGAATAAAGTACTTTATCTTCTTACCACTCCTGTCATCTATCACAATAACAACTTACAATACTCAGAATTAAACTGTGTCCTAGGTGCTCCTGCGACGCTTTTTTGTATGGAAATGTCTGCTCATCGAAAGTGCTGGAATTTTCTTGAAGGTTCTTGTCCGTGAACCATGAGGAACTCAAAAATTACCCTCTTCATTTGAAAAGCCATTTAGCTCTTTCTTCATTCATTCCCAATTGAATTTGGAGTTGAATACGACGCCCAGCGATCAGTTTCTTGACTGCCAGCAGACTAACTAATGCGGCGTTCCTCGCTTAACATGTTTCTTGATAAAACTCACCAAGACTGCTATATGACTCGGCTGTTGAGCATTAGCTGGACCTGGCTCCTAAATTGAGGAGGTAATCAATGGTTTCTGTATTCAGATTGTTGAAAGCGCCTTTTATGTTCAGAGGCTGCCAACTTGAATTTTTCGTGTTTAGAGATTTCTCAACCCTTGTGATAACTGCACGTAGCGTTGTTTTCACGGATCTGCCTTTGACATTAAGTCATTAACGCATGTTGTACGCTGCATAGAGAACCAGTTGCATCAAGATATTCTTTCAGAGGTTTCATGAGAAACGATGGAAGACTGTGCTTTGAGAGTAGGTATCGATTTTTAATACATCAACAGCTATAAAATTCTCCAAAACCTCTACATATAAACGACAAAAAAGACAAACATAACTTAATAGATATTATTTTATGTTAGATTTCCTTTCCAAATGTTAATTTATGTCGTTGCAAACAAATATAGTAGATTCTTCGCAAACTGAACAATCTCCGTGCCGCCCAATTTTGACTGTCCATAAACCCGATCAACAAACGTAATTGGAACCTCCCCAATTGTGAAATTATACTGCCGAGCACGTACAAGCATCTCCATTTGAAATACATATCCCTTCGATACGCAGCTAGTGATACATTTTTCCAAGACGCGCTTCTTGTATAATCGAAACGAGCCTGTTAAATCGGACGCATTCGGACGCAATAACAACTGCGATAAAAAGTTCGCTCCACGAGAAATTAATTTCCTTTTGAAGTCCCAGCCAAAAACTCCACCGTTTCCCTTGTACCTAGTTCCAGAGACAATGTCCAAGTCATGGGCTTGTTGAAGTTTAATGAATTCTGGAATAAATTTTGGCTAAAAGTGGATAAATCAATAAGTTGGAATCATTCATATCTGCAATAGCTTTTCGCACTCACGTGATGACTTAGATCAGCATCAATTATTACGATAAAGTCTCCAGTGGCATGTTTAATTCCATGGATGTAAGCCGTACCCAAACCTAGTTTAGATCCTCTTGGGCGCAGCAGAATCGTGTCTTTTCCGTAAATCTTTTGCAAGTCTTTGGCCACGTCTAGGGTTCCATCTGGACTGCCGTCATCGATAACTATAATTTCGTATTTAAACATACTGAAAGAAGACAAAGTAATTGTTAGTGATAAGGATTTATCTAATTGATTATAGTAGTAAACCTTTCATTCATGTATTTCACTATGAGCCAAACGATGATCGGAAGATTATCTTTCTCATTATAAGTTGGCAGTAGTATACTGTATTTATGTTCGCTTTTGCTCATATTTTATTTTGTTTTAAGGAATAACAAAAATTAAATAGAAGTTTGGCCGATGCCGACGTGTTTGACAACTGTGCAATGAATGACATACGAACGATGAAAAAAAAAAAAAAAACAAATATTCATGTAACCCAATTGCGGTGCTCAAACTTTCATGACATGGTTGGTAAGGAAGTGTTTGTGGGTATCATTTTGTTCTCATACATGAAAATGTTGGTAATATTATGTACGTAGGTCCGCAAGGAACTAAAGTTTATTTAAAATGTTTCATAAAGAATACATTATCTATATATATAAAAGAAAGTGTCCGAAGCGATGTAACCGCATAACTCGAGATTGGCCGAACCGATTTTGATGATTTATACTTTGTTGGAAAGGTATTTTCTCAGCACGGGTTTTAGAAGAAAAAAATCTAAATTTCAAATGGCTTATTTTGACCACCCAGCGTGTTACGACAGGTTTTTTTCGTTTTTTTTTTTTAATTTTTATTTTTTTTTTCATTTTGTATTTATTTATTTTGGAAACAACCAAATAAAGAATCACATTTGAATGTAACATATCGTATCACAATTGAACTGTCAGATAGACACGCAACGTAACGCCATCTATTATCAATCAATGGAGAAGCCAATTTTGTTTCATGTTTGGTGGCGCTGTCGGATTCGGATTTCTTCATTGCGATTTTGTGAGTTTTTGTGAATTAAAATTGATATGAGAATATATCTATATCTATTTATATATATATGTATATAAAAATCAATCTATATTTGCGTTTGTTGCCGGTGTTTGGCCAAACGCGTTAACCGATTCCAATGAAATTTTTTTTTTAAAGAAAGGTGACGTCTATACGAAGGATGTTATGTATGTGCGATGTCTGTATCTGCATCGGTGTGTAAATTATGTGTTTCTTAAAAAAGAAACAAAAATTGACAATGTATTTATACACTGTGTGTTTCATATGTAGGTATCATGTGCTTTGAAAAAAAAACAAATTTAAGTGAAATAATAAAATTTTTTTTTGTAATATTTTCTATATATAAAAATCAATCCATATTTGTGTTTGTTGCCGGTGTTTGGCCAAACGCGTTAACCGATTCCAATGAAATTTTTTCCATGAAAGGCGACGTCTGCACGAAGGTTGTTATGTTTGGCTATATCTGCATCGGTGTGTGAGATATGGGCATTTGAGTGAGTACAAATGCATATGTGCGTATGCGTGTAAATTACGACGCAGATACAGAGACCGTACAGACGTCACTTATTTTGTTATCCGAACAAGCATATGAAAGAGGGAGACCACACGAACGTTTCAAGCTTATTGTGGAATTTGTGCACACTTTCATTCTTGAGATATCGTGTGTTCAATATTTTATTCAAATAACTCTTATTGAAATTTTTTGCATTTTTTTGTGAATCGGACATCGGAAAGTTGCTTTTCCAACATTGATAACAATCGGTATGGAAGTGAATGAAAAGTGATTCAATCGAAGTTTTTTATTTTCGCTTTGTTGTTTGATTCGCAGAAGTAAGGTGACATAGGCGCCTGCCAGACAACAAGCACCTACCCTAAACGGAACAACGAAGTTGTGTGAGCGGCCTAAGCCATGCGGAGAAAAACGTGCAGTCCCTTTCACCGGTTGAGCTCAAATCAGGCAATCTTCGGTATTGGCCTGAGTGTTTCTGTGAACTTTGGTCAAAATCGGTCTTCTTTTTTTAGGCGCAGCAACATACGCCGGATACCCAACATAGACAATTATAAGGAAGTCTACTCGAACATATTGGCCAATAGAATTCTCGGGCACGGGCAAAGCCGGGCAGGTGCAGCTAGTAGACATATAATACTTAGTATAATAAAATTATCTTCTTCAACACTAGTGCGGCTAATTTAATTGTTTGCAATTGAGCGGTAGAAATTATTGTCATTATTGAAGTCCTTAACCAAGAAACGCATACCCCAATTTTCTTTAGGGATAAACAATCGTCAGGCCATTCCCAACAATTGTTATGTTACCAGTTCTTTAAAATTATTAAATGTTTTACAATCCAATTATAGTCACGTATCTACATGCACTCTCCAAACACCCATTTATCAGCCATCAACCCCTAAGAAGGAGGATGACGATGAGTGACATATATAAGATCCACCGCCTCCACACATAGCTATATACATACTTACCACTAGTTACAAGAACCCAAACAATAAACAAATGAGCCACGCACGTGGTCTTGTAAGAGCTGGAAACATATGTATATTTTTTGCGCATGTTTCAAACTTTTAAGTCCGGTCTCATTCATCAGATGTCGCCTCATTCGCTGAGGAGACAGTCTTCCACAAGATATCCTGTCCCGTCCTGTCAGTTGGGAAAAAAGCTTACTCCGCACTCCGCAGAGTGGTCCTGTTTGTTCCCATTTAAAAATATATTTTTTTAATTTAAAACAGTTAAATTTGTATTACAAATTGTTTGGTGTGTTTGTTGATCCATTTTAATTTGCTTAAAAGATGAAATGATAATTTGGGTGCTATGTTTGCGGAGGATTTACATTTTTTACTTAAATCATTTCGGTGTATGACAGTAATTAGTTTTTTTAGTAGTTTTGTGAGAATTCGGTTGAACTATGGCGAAGAAAATACCATTCAATGTGGTATTCGCATCAGGTAAGTGGAAATCAATTGTAAAAAAGTACACAACTGCATTTATTAGATAACAAAAGCATCTATTGGCTTTGGATAAGAAAAAGGATAGATGTCTACGTGAACTTGTTTCTTTTAGTTGAAAAATGTGGCACATTATCCTTTAGATAAATCGATAAGTCAAAAAGTGCAACTAGCTGGTGATGAAAACCAAGTAGAGGCAGTTATGATGTTATATTCTTAATAATTGCTTTCCTGACGTGGTGATTGCACCTAAGAGATGGGACCCATGATAGGACAAAGAAAATTCTTTTTTTTTCTATTCTAAAGGGTGAGCCAAAGAGGTGTTTATTGATTGAAAAGTTTTTTTTTTATATTAGGCCGGGAATCAGACTTAGGGGTAAAGGAGGTTTTAGATTAATATTTTATATGCATGTAAGAAGCATTTGGTTTTCATTTCCACTATGAGCGGTTCATACTTTAACGTTACTGCACACTCAGGAATGATTCTCAATTCAGTGTTATCGACCGTGAAAACTTTATTGTGTCGTCGTCAAATGAGCTTATGCGATGTTTTCCTTAGAAGAGGGCATCTAAATTTGGTCAGTTGCTTTTTAAGACCAAACTATTGGTTCATGCGGTAGATGTTGTTCTGATGCCAATTAAGCGACAAGACAAAAAGAAATTGGTTTGGTGACATCTATTGAATTATGGTTGCAGAGAACTGCAAATTTCATGGGTATAAAGTAATCAATATTCCTATACTGGTTCTTACCAGTAGTAGGCATAGTTTTGTATGTATCTATCTGCCTATATGAATCGGTGTGTTAGAAGACTTATAATAAAGGTAAATTATCCTACAGCAACTGTCTGATATATAACATTGTATTTTTAACTTCACCCACTTGTGATTTACTTTCTGTTTTTGTTTTATTTCAGTCTAATCCATTTCGCAGGAAATCAGCTGTTAATTTTGCCTCCTTTTATTAGTCTTGTAGCAGGGCGCCATTTTCAGGATGACTTAATTGAATCAATGGTTTAATTAAACTTTGTAAGGATTTCCGAAAGGTTTCAACATCAATGCCAATAACAGTGCTTTCTCGGTGGTGGCGATGGTGTAGTGGGTAGTGTTTTGACTTGTGACCCATGCGGTACAAGTTCAATCCCCATGGGGAACAACAACATACACCACCCAATAAAGGAGAGAGGCGACACCTTGTTTCTCCAACCTCTACACCAAAAAGAGGATTTCTGCCTGGTAGTACAATGGACCGTTACCGAGTCTCAGTGCTCTGGGAATTTAATTTCCCTTTTAAATAAAAAAACAGTGCTTTCTCTCCTTACGCCAAATTTGTTGATCGAGTTTTAATTCTCCGATTTAATAAGCTTTTCGCCTTTTACGGCAATTGCAGTTTTTGGGGTGTTTTGGATCTGCAGCGATATTCTTAGCCAGCCCTTAGGCAACCCTTTCGTTTTTAATTAATATATTTATTTTAAAACTAAAAAAAAACAAATTTCTAATATTTTTTTCAAAATGGAGCATCTTACTAGTTCAAGAGTTGTCGCTCAATAAATGCTTAGTTGCCGTTGAAATTTGTCACTTACTGTTCGTCCAAGCTCTACGAAATACCAATCTTTTTTTCTTGGCCTTCTCCTTGCAAACATTCGATAATCCCTTTCAAGTTTCCATTTTTGAAGAAATTATTCTGAGTTTAGAAAACTAAATCAATTTTTGAGATTTGCTAAGATTTGCTTAACAAAGAGGTTTTTACGACAAATAAAACGTGTGTAATCCACGTCTCCCTATTTAACTACATACAAGATACAAATAATACATAAAAGGGCACTAGATACGTGCCAAATACTTTCGTATATCTTGAAACTGTAAGTGACCTTTAGCTTCTTGTTCCTCTGTAAAAAAACGTACACCTGTGTAGGTACTCACTTCTAGTTGCCGAATGAGCCCCTCCGTAAAGGTGAGCTACATTATATGTACATATATAGATCATCTGTGCCCCTCCGTTTCCTTCAACGGTTAATACAATTTTACCGTTTTGAGTTTTCAAATCCATTTCCTTCATTCCAAAAACATTTTATGGCATTTGCCTATTTGAAGTTCAGACAAATTCACTTAAATTCCACAATCTAAGCGAATTCCCTTGAAAATGCTGTGGCATCAAATGGCACAGTAGCCCAGCCATGCCATTCTATCCATGCAACGTTTATGCTTTTCAAAATCTGATGAATGTGAGATTGCATCTAATGGAGACATTCGTAAGTACATTTAACTATCACCCGGCAATCTGTTTGTCTGTGGCTTTTTGGGTGGCTGCCAGAAATACCTCGTTGAACAAGAAAAACTGATTCAATATTAAAACCAGAGATACAAAAGGATTAAGGGATAAGTATTTGGTATTAATATAAAAAGGACTAACTTTTTTTTTATAAAAATAGGAAACACTTTATTGTAGCACTTTCTTTGGTTCTTCCTATCTTGAATACTTCAATTTACCAAGCAATGACCTTGATGGTCCAATAATTGTCAACAGCCAAACGACCAATGTCACTGAGCTTATAAACGGAATAAAGTGTGAATCCACATACTTGTAAAAGAATGTTGTGTTGTAGCCAAGAAAGATAGTTGACATGGCACAAGTGAACGTGACCAATCCAAAGAGATTATGGCGGAGTTTGATTTCTGCCGGTTTGAAGAGTTTCTTCAGCAGAACCGGGTATGTGTTTGCCAGACCACCGAGAAGACTGGCCAGACACATGAAAATCGTTGCCAATCCTGTAATTAAGAGTTTGATTTAATGAGTGGGAGCAGTTTGAGAGGGATATATCTCACCGAATTTTCCATGGATTGTCGTGAAATGTTCGTCAGTTTTGGTGATTTTGCCAATTCCTGCTAAAAGTCCCATCGAACCACCAACAATTTGCAACAGGGTATGTAACCTGGACTTGGTTTTGTGTGAGAAGTGTCTGGTGAAGAGGTTCTCCGGGTAGTGGCACATTAGCGCTTCAGCAGCTAGCAGGTGGAACTAGAAAAGAAAGAAAGGTATTTATTAAAAGGAAGCATTCTGTCATTTGGGTTTTAGTTTCACGAAGATAGGTGTGGGAACTTTTGTTCGTTTTGGAAACGTATCAACAATCATAGAGTTCAGACTAATAAAAGTTTTGTATTGTTGACAACAAATTTGGCTTATCTTTAGCCGCTGAGACGAAAACATGCACTAAAAATATAAGTTTCAATCACGCCATAGGTGTATGTATTCAAATTAAGTGTCAACGCAGAATTATTGCCACTATGTAGATAAACATAAATGATGCAAGATGAAACAACTTTAGTAGAGACCCCTTTGTACTGTCGTCGGTTGCTCTTTAAACCAAAAATTTATTCCATGACGGATAACGGGACAGTTTTATTTAATCTTATAGAACTACACTTTTTTATATTTTTAGAACATCGCTTCTCCGCCTCGTTCGAAGTAGAGGGCATAGCCGGCAAATAGTCCAATACAATGTAAATATTATGTCATTGTAGATACAGGTACAACTCTTGCCACATACGTCTATCATTCCATATCACTTTAATTAATAAATACACATACCCCTGTAGTTGCCATGAACGCATGCAATGATGTGTCAGAGAAGCTGAGACTTTTCGCCAGGAAACCCATGTAAATGACGACGAAACCAATCAAAATATGATTGACCGTATTGACAAGCCTCTGTAATTGCCTCCATTTGGATATCGCTGGGTCCTCTTTTTTCTGATTTTTCTGAGTTGATTTGCTTATATTTTTTTGCGTCATAATGTAGACTTATCTCTTCAAAAGTCGCAACTATAGTCGAATCCACGTTTGGATAGAAACTGAATCAACTTCATGGAAATGAAATGAAATTTGATTGTTTTGAATCGTGAATGGCTCTATGACTGTCTCTTTCTGTCAGCCTCGTTTAGTATAGGGCAGGTATTTAAATATTAATCTATAATGCCGGTTGTGTTTGTGCGTGTGGGTGCGAGTAGTTTTCACATCATATTGAAGTTTTTGTTGTTGACTGGCAGGGCAGGTAGGTTAAGATAGAGAGAATGGGCGCGTTCAATTTACAAGTCAACTACTAGTGACTACTATTTTACCTTTTCTCATTGATCAAATAACTCACGTGACCATCGTTTGGCAAGTGATAGAAATTTAATTAGTAGTGAACTTGCAGTTAACTTGCAAGTTGAACGCGCCGAATAACTGGACTTTGATGTTTAATGTATTAATGACTTGCGAGATTTTGAATGCCCTATAAACTATTCGTCACTGAGTTTCTATACACAAATCATACGTAAACACGTATAATACATGGTATCGGACGCATGTTTCTTATCTGCAATTGAATGTCGTTTTCACTTGGAGCACTCGGAGTGGAAAACCACTCCTAGAATATTTTCAGAAGACCAAAAAGAGAACTCCGAGAGGACCCATGGGCAACGACATAAGATTGTCTTGTAGAATCCATAGAATAGGGTCGGAATGTGATTGAAATTGTTCGAAATCGTTTGAATCTGAACACACTTCGTTGCTTTGGATTTCGATTTGGTCTTATTAGTAGTACCTATGTTGCAATTTCCGCTTAGGAACTGCCAATGGCCCTACCGATAACAAGTTTATTAATGTAGAGTTCAAATTAGTTGTCCCTTCTTAAATAATTTCCTTTCCATAGGTGTGAATAAGACTAACCATTTAACCTTCACACTAAATTTATTACCTACGAGTATCAAATCTTATTAAACAGCTATTAATTGATAACATACCTATGTACTAGGTTTGTTGCGTTACTTTTTCAAGTACATAATTTCAATTTATGAGGGTAGGTTCTCAAATAAAAATAAATATTAGGCATAAACGGCACATACAGAGCCTCAGACCTAGATTCTGATTCGGTGCGAAAAGTCTATAACCCTCTCATTTAATTCCATCCCTACTAGTCCACCTGTGGGGTATGCAGTTTCAATCTCAACAAATATTGGCAGGCCTCCCGAATTCGGATCACTTCATCACTGATCATTGATTGTTTGTGGATTGATACTAGAAACATATTAATCGAAAAATTTATATTTTCAGACGAGGATCCATCGTTCCCATCAAGTGAATTAAATACTCACGGTCCAACAGTACATGGTTGGCGGAGCTGTCCCGGCAACACCATTGACCCCCACGATATAGTTTTACGTTTCCATAAACCGGCCAAAATATGTCGCATACAAATCTTAGCCCACCAGTATCTGATTCGTAAAAAGTTAAACGCTCCAGTCTAGACCAATTTCTAATCATCCTTTCTTCCTTTCTAGCTGAAAAAGTCGAGCTCTGGCTTCACTATTCTCCCAAGGGGATACCAAGCACTCCGTCGAGTCAATGTTTTGACTTTTTAGGATTTATTGCACTTTCCGATAATGCCGGAACAAATTTTAAATCCCGAGAGCTGCAGAGTGTTACGGTAAACCCAAGGAAGGGCACCCATCTTAAACTTCGACTTAGCACACCGCATAGAAATGATTACAATACAGAGGGACAAATTGCTCTGATAGCTGTCAATGTTTTGGGAGAAGATCTAGAGAGCTTTCAAAATGGCGAGGATGCATCCGAAGTACAATTATCGGAAAATGGGGAACCCATTCTGGAATCGATTTGTGATGATCTTTTGTTCTCCATGTACGTAGAGGAGTCCATTGCAGATATAATTCGAGAAATGGAAGAGAAAAAGTCAAAGGCAGTCAACGATGAACGGTTTGAGTATGCAAAAAAATTGAAGCTGTGTATGACATCTTTGAAAGTAGCAGGGGAACGATTGGGTCGGTACTCATTAGCCAAGAGACAAGCTGTGCAACAAGAGGACTTCACCACGGCCAAACTGAGGAAGGAGCAAATTGAAATGTACCGGGAATCTGTGTTGAAACATCTACTAGTTGAACAGCTTCTTGAACGAAATGGTATTGTAGTCGAGAACGATCAATCCTCTGGAATTTACTCGTCAAAGCCGACGCTACCAGCTGCTCCGAGTCTTCAAGAAGTTGCAACTGCCTTAGCGGAGGCACATTTGACCGCAACGATGAGTCCAAAGAGTGCACAAGAGGATAAATCTTCAACAGATGGTGGAAGCTCTGGTGGCGGTGGCGGTGGCGTTGGAGCACAAAGTAATGCAAGTGACACGCATTCCACCCACTCAACTGGCAGCCATCGAAAGTCTCACGATGACATACCTAATTCTCCTAAGCTTAATATAGGCCGCAGTCCAAGCCGCGGATCACCCATGTCAAGCCACCAGGGTTCTCTACGGAGGCGCAACAAAAGCGCTCCTCGAAATAGCTACGAAGATTACGAAGAAAGAGCCATTCCCGCCCTCAGGCAGTAAGTAACAGAGGCTAATGCGAAGCTAAAATAAGCTTTACCTTAATGTTGTAAATTGTTTCTGTAGATTCATTTACTTTAGCTCGAGTTTGCATGCGTCTTGATGCTAAAAGCACTTTAGTTGTACATAGACATTTATAAACATATATAAGACATTACCTTGCATACTCTCTTGATGGTGGTTCTCTTTAAGTTGTGGTTGTTATCATATTAAATTTTCAGTTCACATACTAATGAATTTTTAAGGGAATGTCAAGGCACAGCGCTACTAGAGGCGGATCCGAACAGGGGACGATCACGTTTAAATGACCGGGAGCGACGTCAGGCTGCGCTGCCAATTTTGGTTTTTGGAAATGAGTTGGTAAGCCTTTGCCACTGAAACACATCGGCTTTTTAAAATGTTCGTTTTTCTCTAATAGGTTGAGCAATTCTACTCACGTCAATTTCAAGACCGCGAAGACGGCCTAATGCGGCTGCGAAACTTTCTCAAAGGAAAAGAGACCGAGAGGGAATGTGCTGCTGGGTCAAATAAAGTTGCTCGAAGCGCTGCATTGCTCTTACATCGAGCCGTTCGAGATGCTGTTTACTCAGTCTTCAGTCAGGCCACGGAAACTGTAAGAGTGCTCTTTCTAGAATTTGTACCAGGACGGGTGTCGCAAAGTGAGGTCGCCCGGTGTGTGGATCGCCTTCTACCAGAGCTATTGGCAAAGAGCGGAGATCCTTCTCCACGAATCCACACTCTGGCACAGCACACAATTCTGAGTATTGCTGCATGTCCAGAAGTTAGTGAACAGCACTTAGTTGCACCAGCATTGTCGCGTGCTGTTAGCTCCGGTACACATCCACGATTGGCTTTGAGTCGCATGCAAATGTTGGAGCAGTTAGTTCTGAGCCAAGGAATCAGCACTGACAAACAAAGCGGATTGACATGTCGGGCTTTATCCGAATGCGGTTGCTCGGGAATACATCACCCTGCAGAGCCGGTTAGAAAAGTGGCTGAAAGAATTCTATTGTTAGTCTACAAAGTGAATCCGAGATTAGTACGTAAACAGTTGCCTCCGGATGATGATATTACGAGAAGGAATCTCCTTTATCGGCAACTTTTCACCGAGTTTGATAAGCTAGATATGGAGCGAAAGAAAGAGATGTTAGAAGCCAATAAACATTTTTCAGGGCCGTCTAGCGATCCTATTTCCCCACCATCGAATAGGACTACTGAAAAGCAAAAAGCCATACGAGGGGAACAAGCTGAAAAGACTATGTACGATGGTGAAATTGGTTTTGGCTTTGGTACAAAGAGTCCGGATTCGCAGTCAAGTCCAATGCGGCGTTCAGAAACCAGAATTCTGAAAAGTAAGAGTGGAAACTCGATTGTTGCTGCCACGTCAGCAGAAAATAATGGATATGCAACTGGAAACGCATATAATGGGAAACAGGAATATAATGAGAAAGTAAAGCAATCAATGATGTCAAGTAATTCAAGGAAAAGTTCAAATTCGAACTCCAATTCTGAGTCACTTGAGGAGCCCGATGTGATGTGAGTTGACGGACAAAATATGACTTTTCGAACTTCATAAAGGTTTATTTTTTATTTTATAGACGCTGTGCATTTTGTGACTGGTCCTGCCACGGAGAGCAAGCACACTTGGACAGGCACTACTGGAAGTCGTGTCCTTTTTTGACAAAATGTCCACAGTGCAGTCAGGTGTTAGAGGTGGCTGCTCTTAACTACCACTTGACAAGTGAGTTAAACAATTATTTGAGTTTTAATTTGTGACTATTTTCAATTTCATTGCAGAGGAGTGTGAAGCAAAAAATAGTTATATAACTTGCGACCGTTGTACCGAGTCTGTTCACACGCAACTGTACGAGTTACATCAAATGGAGGATTATTGTAGAGGTAAATAGTTTTAAATGTTTAGCTGTCATAGAAAAATATCAGTGAAAAACATTTTTAATTAAAATCTTTTATACGATAAAAAAAAGAATTAAAAACGGGTGCGGCACGATGTCCCCTCTGCCATGACGATGTTCATTTACCATTAGACGGCGGTTGGAAACTGCATTTATTAAGCTCATCCGGCTGTCCTGGTAACGCTCGTCGAAGGATGAAAAAGCAAACGAATTAAAAATAAAACCCCAAATTGTTGTAATTGCTAAAATCGTAATAACACGCAAAATTCATAAGTAAAATGCGCTCTCTTGCCTTTAATTCTAAAACTCAAATAATTGATGTTTTGAAAATAATTTAAAATAAAACTACCATTAAACGCTCGTTAGGGAAATGTGCAATTTTAAACACAATTACATTTTAAAATAAATCTCATCACAATTTTTTGAGCTTACAAAATACGAAACGTTTATAACAAATTACAATAACATATAATATGTATGTATATCTGATATATATTTTTAGTCATTTTAAAATAAATCGCATATAACACAATACAAAACAAAACTACGAAATGTTTAGCCGTCATACGCGTATCGCAAATTAAATTATTACAGACTTGGACATTTTTATATATATATTTTCACCAAACACTATGTAATTAGTTATTAAAAAAATACGGTTTAGTTGTTTCCTATTTGCTTTAAAATATTGTTTATTTAATTAAGCCGTATGATAATTTAAATATTTTTTTTACTTAATTGTGATTATTAATTGTGTTTCTATTTACCTATAATTAGATAGAAAAAATATGACGTTACTTCTTATAATTAATTTATTTAAAGACTAAGTTTCATACGATTTTTATGCAAACAAAAAACTGTACTATTATTCTTATAACAATAGCAAATATTTATTTATTATTGTATAAGTTTTGTTTTTAGATTTTTAGTCGAATTATTACGTCCGTTTACAAAACCCATCCATTGAGTATAAAACTTAAAAGAAAAACAACTTATTTAAATGAAATGAAATAAACAATGATTATATGAAAACTAAAACTGAGAATTAATAAACAAATAACTATGCGAAGTGAGTTTGTTTAATGATCGATTTATGTACACGGTCACGCAAGCCTATCATGCTAGATGAGAGATGAGATGTTCAGTCGACGGTAAGGAACGGTACCTAATACGTTTAATTTTTTAAAAACGGATTTCTCTCTAATCTCGTGCAATTATGTTTATTTTTTAAATAAAAAATATTTTATTAAATTGTATTACATTAACGACCATTTTAATTGTTTTTCCTCTTTCAGTCTGTCTCTGGCCGCGTTCACTTTTTGCGCCAGTTAGAAAAGTCAAAAATCATACTGGTCTCCTCTCTTTCCTAATATATTAGGCAATTAGATCATTCGGTAATACTTAGGTTAGGTTATGTGAGACAAAAGACATACTGAACGCAGCCTATCTAATGCCAATTGACATTTTAAACGGAATCGTACCACAATCTTTTTTCATCACAGCAACCGTATTTCCGAAAAAATATCTGCACAAAGTAGGGGGAGACGGTTAATTAACTAAACCGGCTGTTTTCTTAAATAAATTACTAATTGAAAGCATCACCGTGTGCTAGTTTAATTCGCGTGATTTATCACGAAAATTCAAGCATGTGAAGCCGCGTTGTACTAAGACATTTTTAAAAACCCTCGATATAGACAACATAGGGAGCGAACATTTATTTAAAAGCAAAACTACACTATAAACTACCTAGCAAAGATTACCAAAAAAAACTTCAATCATGACACTCCAAGAGCTGCTTGATTACACTTATCTTTCCAAGGAGCATCTCGACGGATTCGATAACTACAAAGTGAGTATAAGAGTCATCCCAGTGGCAAGGAATATCCAATACAAGTTTTGTTTTATTTAGTACAGTGCTAGAGATACTTCGCCGCTAAGTGTCCATGTGATGCATCCCTTTTGGAACTGGATTGTGCAGGTAATTATTTGAGTTTATTTTTTTCTTCAAAATTTGTAAAATCAATAAACAATTTATTGTCTGCCACCGCAGTTTTTTCCCAGATGGATCGCCCCCAATGTAATGACTTTTCTTGGGTTCCTCTTCACGGTGGCAAATTTTGTCTTCCTTTCCTACTATGACTGGAACTTCTTCGCGAGTTCCGGCGCACCAGGATACATTCCCATCCCCGAATGGGTTTGGTTGTGCACAGCTATCAACATCTTTCTAGCATACACCCTAGACGGCATAGATGGCAAGCAGGCAAGAAGAATCGGTCTATCCGGACCATTAGGAGAACTATTCGACCATGGGTTGGATTCGTATACAGCTGTGCTGATTCCCACATGCCTGTATAGCATATTCGGTCGTTGCGATGCCTCTATTCCACCAATTCGAATGTACTACATATGTTTGATGGTATTTTTTAATTTCTACGTGTCCCACTGGGAGAAGTATAACACTGGAGTGTTGTATTTGCCTTGGGGCTATGACTTTAGTATGTGGGGATCGACTGCTATGTACCTGGTAACTTGGTATTTTGGTTATGAGTTCTGGAAACGTGATCTACCCTTCGGCATCCCACTGGGTATCGCCATGGAGTTTCTCTTGCACGTAAGCGCGATGGCGAACATGCCAATGGTCGTCATTAATGTCTACAAGTGAGTATCCGGATTTATCTATTTTTTAATTAGTTTTCAATTTGTTTATGTCTTTCAGTTCGTATGCACAAAAGACAGGCAAAATGCGGACCCTTGCTGAAGCGATGCGTCCGATTTATCCATTCGCTGTATTCATGGTGCTTCTACTCGTTTGGCCATGGATTTCGCCATCGAGTATCGCTGACACGGACCCACGAGCGTTATTTATGCTGAGTGGAACGATATTCAGCAACATAAGTGTGAGTTCTATTTCTTTTTATTTTCCGGGCGGAATTAATGCTTTCAGTTTGGTCAAATTAATTCAATTGCCATCAAACGATTACGGTTTATACTGCTTTTTCGCTTAGGAATTTCATAGAATTTTGTATGCGCCTGTTAAGAGGGTTGATTGTACAATTTGTATGCGGTGCGATCGGTAATGGATTACGTGTTAGCATGCTTTGCAATTGTCGAAATAACTGAGACCAGCTACAAATCAAACTATTGACTAACAAGGCGTTTATCATATTCCGCCCGTCAATGTGATCTCTGCGCTTGCAACTGATGTCGGTTGAGTGTTTTTTTGTTGATATTTGAAAAATGCCTTTTTTGCCCGGTTATTATTCTTATCGTTATCAGTGAAGCTGTTAGGTGATCCATGTGTACTAACTTATAAATCAGGTGACCCTCATTTCGGGGGACATTTGCTAAGGGCGTTTAATTGATTTTTTTTCATGAATCATCTGATGATAAATTTTTGACTTGTACGTGGCGGTATTGTAGGGACGGTATACGAATGTTTCTACAGCACATCGCGATAAACAGCGCTTATCGTTAAAGGCGATCACGGGAAGAAATAATAACTAGACAATTTTAAAATTGTGGCAAGCCTAGTGACCTCGTCGGTTAGGCAGAAGAAGCGGGCCGTTTGTATGCGCAATATTTTATTGTTTTTATTATTATTGTTATGGTGGCGATAGCACAGACAATACACATGTGCGCCCATTGTCACATTAGTCTGTTTGCTGAGAATGTGTTAAGTTGACTGCAACTGAGCTTGGAATAGGACACAATGAAAGCAGTATAAATGATTTAAGTGATAAGTTTGGTTTTTTGATAGAACAGATAAGAACCGCACGATAATTTCAACGAAGTAACATTTTCATTGCATATAAATTGATGGTATTCAGTTTTGCTATTCGTACAGGTTTCTTCCGCTGGTATCATTATTTATAAATATACTAGTTATCGAAAGTTCAAGTCTAAACCACAGTCTGCAAGATTGACCTTTTTATGATCATGCTGTGTACATTTACTGATATTGTGGACGTGCGCCAGTGTTGTATCGATTGTACTGTACAGCGAGACATATACTGACTTGAAAAAGTATTTCAATGATAGAGTGATTTGGTAATCTTCAATCACCACATTAGCAATGATAATGTGCAAAAACAAGTATGTAAGTAGTTTGTTTGCGTATACCCTGCTTTTTCACATCATTCAAAAAAGCGAAATTTCGTTTGTTGAAAATGAAATTCAATCTCGGCTTAAGCACCTGAGTCACCCCTGCAGTTACATGATTTAATGCAAACATGCGCGATAAATCTGTTAGGTAGACAGAAGTATGTATGTATATGTATGTATCAGTATACCCATTGAGGCATCGTAAACAAGTTGCATGTATCTCGCTCAATAAACCCAGAAGAAGATTTCTCTTCTAATTGCCATCCACACTTATTTAAAACTAATGTGCATCAGTAAATTATTTCAGTCCCACCTCTTTATTCTTTTAATAGTGATGTGTGGGTTGGCATCATTAAGGTCCGTCACCGCTTTGAATTCTTATTCCTCCTTTACGGCGAGGTTATGACCACGATTATGTAGGTAGGTAGGTAAATGGATGCCCTTGTGACTGGTGTACACGGCTCACTTAGACCATCAGTTTTTGAACCTGCAAATACAAAAGATATGCCGCTGATACACAGCTCAGTGATCCGCTTTATTAGAACCACCCGGATCTATATGTAAATCTAAGGAGTTTGTTAAGCTCAATGTCGGTCAGATCCTCCAGCTCCTCAAAGAAGTAGCTGCCAAGAATAAGGGCAGGGCATTACATAATAGGTGACGAATAGATTCTGTCTCTTCGACGTCTCAACAGCTCCTGCAGTAATCGTTGTGCGCTATGCCCAGCCGCTCCGCGTGTAGGCCCACCGCGCAGTGTCCTGTGAGGACCCCTGTCAGTGTGCGTACGTCTCTGCGGTTCAGGCCGAATATGACCTTAGATTTCCTTTTGTTTCCGCTGGCCAAAGCTCCCTCGAGTGTCTGCATGTTAAAAGGCTGGTCCAACGTAGGTTTGTTCTACTCATGGATCCAGCGTCGATTTTCCGTGTCAGTGCACTGAGCGGTGTTCGTATAGATTTCAGAGCCAGAGATACATCCATCTCCGATCCAGCATAGTGTCACCGAGTTTACGGTTGATATCTCGTCTAGGTGTTTTCTGCACTGTAACACCGCTATGACCAGGATTAGGGGATCA
Organism: Portevinia maculata; assembly: GCA_949715645.1. NCBI lineage: Eukaryota > Metazoa > Arthropoda > Insecta > Diptera > Syrphidae > Portevinia > Portevinia maculata. Next base: position 2,606,775 of record OX454528.1, on the reverse strand, counting down.
TAACCCTCTTTACTGAAGTCTGTGTTTGCTACATCATCTAGATGGCTAAAAAAAGGAATGCCCCAGGATTTTCCTTATACAACTAGCAATTCACTCACATTCACACAGTATGTATCTTTCGAGACATGTCATCGCAGTATCTGCACGCGTCTGTTGAAAAAACACCGGTCTTCTTTCATGCTTTTTAAGAAGGTAGTGTAGACAGAATGCCGATTGGCTATCTTAGCGGAGATCTAATTAGTTTTTTTTTTAATAAGTTAGGCCATTTTTGGCTAACCGACTGTCACGACTTTCAATACCATTCCTTTGACTACGCACAAGGCTGATTTTATGTCCCAGCGTTTTCTAGCTGCATTTACCCCTCTTTTCTCGCCAGTTCATCTGTGAACTCATTACCCTCTATGCTACAGTTCGATCGAAGGTCACCCAACACAGTCTAACATGTCATAATTAATATGGTGGATCTAAGAAAAAGGCGACGCGATTGTATATCCAATAAAATAAAAACTACATAGACATGTCCCTGGTTAATGTCTCATGTAAGATCCTATTCAAAATACTTAGCTTCCGTACGTTTAAAGGAGTATCAGCTGTCTTGCGCTAGGCACCAACTGCCAGGATAAATTTTTTATAGAGCGTCCACTTGGTCTTTAAACGAATTTGTTTTTCCAAACCGAAGAAGCAATGGTTTTTTACTGATTTTCACTCAGGTGGCCTTGGTGGGGTTGATTATCACTCCAAGACAGATGAACTACCTAACTACTTCAAAGTATCAACAGTGACGTTTTGGTCATAGTCGGTAGACAAATGATTGTGATTTGATATTCGGTATTCATTTACTTCAGTACCTGCCAATTTCGGTAATTCTGTAATGGTCGTGAATGCCTCTACCACTACACGCTGGGAGCAGCCATTAATGTCGATATCGTCCGCGTAAGCCAGTAGTTGAATATAGTGCGTTCCGTGTTGACACCTGCCCTGCGCACTATCTCCTCCAGAAAATAGTTGAAGAAGGACCATTCATCGTCGGAATCCAACGCGAATTTGGATAAGTTATATATATTCATCTTCCTTTTAAGAAACAATAGATTACAGCACACCCCAGCTGTAGTTTGGCAGTGTAGGGCTGATCTTTCCTTTTCATCCTTAACGGACAAATTATGATCAGGAATGAAGGGACCCCTTTTAACGTCTGGTAAAATCGCCCATTTCATTGTTTTTTTTTGCTCCATCCACCACTTTGACCACCCACTTCCTCATCAACCACCATCCACTTCATTTGCCTTTATATATTTATTTTAATTGTTACAATTACCATCTACTTTCAGTGTCGTCTTATCGTCTCCCAAATGTCTAATACTCGCTGCGAAGCTTTTCATTGGATGACTCCTATTTATGTTATTTGCATCGGTCTCGGTCTCTGGATTCCACTCCTCGAACGTTTCTTACTGTACGTGCTTTTAATTATGACCACATTTGCTCACTGGCACTATGGTGCGAGTGTCGTCAATCAAATGTGTGAACATTTCAATAGGATTTGCTTTAAAGTAACCTTTGCGAAACCACTGCCCAAATCAAAGACGGAGCAACTGCTAAAAACCGACTGAAAGCAGTCGATCGATGTTGTGTAAAAAAAATACCGATGAAACAAAACCTCAATTCATCATCACAAAAAATCAGCTAATTCGGATTTATACATATATATTTCTTCTTCGAGTACCCATTTTTCCTTTTTATAATTTTTCATCGTTTCTCATTTGCCCTGCTCTTCAATTTTCTGAGATTATTTTATTTATCTTTTTAATTTTGTATCGCTTTTGCCAGCTTTGCATTTCTTTTAAAAGTATTATTCTTCATTTTATTTGATAGATTGTAATTAATTGTTGAGATAAACTGTATACACCTCATAATCATTATTTAGGGCGTTCCCAAAACAAACGCTTACACTCTGCATGTGAATATTGTAAAATAATAATTAAAAAAAGAAAAGAAAGAAAATAATCAAGTTAACTTCCAGGTAGCAAATATTTAAAGTATGAAAAGTAATAACTAATTCTACTAATTCAGAGCGTGAGTGTGTGCGTGGTTTATTTAAGGCTTCCTCTTCCCATTTGTGTTCTTTAAATTTGTTGTCTAGTCCAAGTTTGATTTAGAGCAAATCAAATGCTCGCATAAAGTTAGTACTGAAAGTTACAAACACTCGCAATACAACAGCACTCATTATGTAGATAGTATTTTATTTGCTGCATATACCCATAAATTATTTTCATCTTTGTTTACTTCCTAAATAGTATAATTATTTTTAATATTTCATTGTTACAAAAGTAAATACATATATAGACCTTAATTAAAAACAAACAAAAAATCACATCGAAAGTGCAAGTGCAAAGTTTGCAAACAAAACTTAACTTAACGTTTTGTTCTTTCCAATTAAGGTAGTATTTACTTTTAAGTTTTGCTCTGACTACACAATAGCCAGAGTAAAGTGTATAATAAATATCCTAAATGGCTGAGCCGTCAGGGGATATTTCTTTTATACAACCGAAGGACACACAAGTAAAATGACACAAAATAATATATTTATTAAAAATTTATTTTATTTAAAATTGTGAATTGTTTAGCATTATAATTGACTATGATTTCAAAATAAAACATAGAAATAAACTAAGAACTTTCAAACGTTTCGTTATTCGTTTCATGCAATATTCCCATCGAGAGAATATTTATTATTATTATTATTTATTAAAACATACATAGATAAATTTACATTTTAATGTTTTTTTTTGACAGCGCTAGCTACCATGGCTTTCGGCTGGAATGATACTTGTAATGGGACGTAAAGTTAGGGATATGTAATGAGGGATAGAATAATACGAAGAATGAAGTACTGGGACGGTCCGAGCCTGACGGATTATCGCCTGCACGATCGAGAGAACACATTTTCAAATAGGGCACTTTTTGCTAACTGAAATTAGTGGCGTCTTATAGTTTATTTTTTTTAATTCAATAGCATATTAAATTAAATACTTGATTCAGTTGGTACCGCCATGTTCCGGAAAGTAACGTACAAAGAAAAGAGTGAGATGCCCCGCTGCAGTCACCGAGTAGTTCTCAATTAAAGTCGGTGTACACAAGGAAAACGTCCTATGTTCCTTGATATTTTTTACAGTCCTTGATTATCTGCTTATCTGGGGATGCAGCCCAAACATTCTGCGATGGATGTACACTACAATCGTGAGACCAATAATCACATACGGAGCGGTAGCATGGGCGAAAGGAACCAGTCTAACCACAACAAGAGAGACACTCGGCAAAGTGCAAAGACTGGAGTGCCTGTGCATTACCGGAGCAATGCGTAGCTGCCCAACCGCAGCCATGGAGGTGTTATTGGAACTGACCCCTCTACACATCATGGTGATGAACGAGGCAGACAAAACAATCCTTAGGATGGCAAAGGAGGAAATTGGGAGAGGGAAATGCATCGGTTCGAAAGAACACAGTGACTTACTCAAAAAACTCTCACTTCTTGGCATACCTAGGGACGACAGCATCAGGAAATTCAACTTCGAGAAGAATTTCCAGATAAAGCTCAGCAATAAGGAGAACTGGAGCAACGAATCGATAACTTATGGACTGAGCAACCACACAACAAAGTGGTATACGGACGGCTCGAGGACTGAGGAGGGAACTGGTGCAGGAGTGTTTGGGCCGGGAACTAAGCACTACGAATCCATGGGCAAATGTACCAGCATCTTCCAGGCAGAAATATGTGTCATAGACAGGTGCGTTCGAATCAACCTCGAGAAAAACTATAGAAATTGCAACATAGCAATGTCTGACAGCCAAGCAGCTATAAAGGCTCTTGACGCCTACGTTATCAAGTCAAAACTCGTGTGGGAATGCCTACAAGGACTGAATAGACTAGGCAAGAATAACAGAATCTCCATCTGCTGGGTACCTGGCCATGTTGGCATTACGGGCAATGAGGCAGCGGACTCTCTGGCAAGAAAAGGGGCAGAGGAACCCTTCATAGGACCTGAACCTTTCTGCGGGATAGGAGAACACACTATACGCGAAGAGTTCAGGAGACTGGAGGAAGAAACAAGGGCCAAAACCTTTTTCAACCTCCAAGGCCTAAGGCAAGCAAAGAAACTCTTAGGAAATTACATCCAAAAGAGATTCAAAGATTGTACCGGCCTTAACAAAAACAACCTAAGAATCCTAACAGGCCTCCTCACGGGGCACTGCAGACTCAAGGAGCACCTGAGGAAAATGGGCATATCGGAGGACGGGCTCTGCAGATTCTGCAGTGAAACCGCCAAAACTCCAGACCACATACTGGAATCCTGTGGGGCACTGACCCACAAAAGGATGAAATATTTGGGCAGGCACCAAATAACAGACAAGGACATACAAACCATGAACCCACAGCTCATTGGAAGAAACTAGACTGGACGCTGTGCTCTAAGGAGTGTGACCTGCCAAGGATAAATCAGAGCAATACCTCGACACGCTTCACAAAGAAGTATCTAGAGAGGGCTCTGAAAGAGGGAATGAACCTCTCCGAGACACAATCAAGGGGACACAATAGACCAATAGGTCGCAGTGTAATATACCCTAACTAAATATTATTATTATCTTCTTAAAAGAAAATTGACGGACTCCAAAGCGGGATGGATTCATCATACAAGAGGATCAAACGTCCACGCAACGAGTACTTGATGTTTAGGTGGATATTTTTAATGGGTTTCGTTTTAGTCCAAACAAGACAGAATACATGTGACGCACGTTCTCTGACCCGCCTCGAACTGTTCCAGACATTTATATGAATAGAAAAGTGAATGGCAAGTGTAAAAAGTTTTAATATCTGGGAAATAACGAAGCAACCTGTGATCACAATCATCGCGGATTAAGTTGGAGGGTTATCATACCTCTAGTCCAAATCATAACCTCGTTGTTATAGAAGAAAAAGAAGAAGAAGGTGAAGAAGAAGGAGGACTCATTCTAGCCCTCATCCAGAAAAAAAACAGCATTCATTATTATTAAGTCGTTTTAATTTATTTATTTATCAATATCAATTAACTAAGAAAACATTACTTATAATTCTCTATTCATTCACTAAATAATACAAATTGATCGTGCTCGTTGACACACTTAAAAGAGACTAACTTACAAACTAACAATAGTAAAAGTCAGTTCGGTTTTTTTTTATTTAATAACCCTCAGCAAAGCGGCATATCCCATAGCTATCTCGCTTTCTATCCGGTCCACATTCCTCTGTTGCCCCGAGTAGTTTCAGTTCGATTTCCGTTGTTTTTGCATTGTCTTCCTCGTTGTACTTTGGGTATTCTCTTTGCATTGATCGTGAGTGTATATCCAAGATGCCGGGATTAAAACGCAAAGGATTCAGAGGCGGATAGACGTAGTTATGAATTGCTTCCTCTAGACTGTCGGTGCTTAGGGGTAGATTTATGGAACGACCTTCTCCTGCTTTCTCATCATCGTTGTCGTCGTCGTCATCATCATCGGGAGTACTGAGCAGTTGTTCGTCAAAAATATTTCCCTGTCGTGGGTGAACTCTATTGGCATTGGGGGCTAAAAGGCCATACAGTGATCCACCTGGAATGGCGCGAGTCATTCGAAAAACGTTGCCATTGGAATCCATAAACTTTCCACTACTTGCTATCGATTGTGGCGGAAGGGCTTGAATGACAGTGGGCTCGGCTTCGAGGTGAAATGGTTTAATCAAATGGTGATATGAGAGTGGGTATGGTGGAGGGAGAACGTCAACTTGGGGGCCATGCGCATGCGGATACTGCTGTTGCAATTGGAATTGATCTAGATCTGAACTTGCGCTGGAAATATCGACGCGATATGGTGTGCGGCCTTCAATGAAATCTGCGATTCTGGATGATTGCTGCTCGTCCACGATGATATGCGGATTTGTCTGCTGTGGCTGGTGGTGTCGTCCAATGAAATTAAAATTTTGGCTGTTTGTGCCAGATTTGAGTGACTGTCGATACTTAGAGCCATCTTGGTGGTATTTCTTGTGATGTGACTTTGTCCGCTTTGACGATTTTGAGAGTAGATCCAGAAGATTTACACCGTCCATTGGACTCGGCGGAATAAGAACAATCATAAAGTTTTCTAGGTCAGCACGTATATTGTATTGACCCTCTTGACGCTGATCATACGTAATTGTGCGGCGATTGGAATCAACATCATTCTCTTCTTCCAACACGACAGGCGAAGTTGCTGCGGGCAATATTTCTGTTTCTGGCAATGGCTTGGTCACTTCAGCAATCACCTGAGGAGGTTCTGTTGGCGTAATAGGTGTTGGAGGCGGTAGTGTGAGATTCTCTTGAATAACTATCGTCGGCAATGGTTCTTTATCCTTCTCTGGAGCTGTTAGGTTTTCTTCCAACGACTGGCCACTAGAAACCACTAAGATTACTGCACACATGATTATTCGCCACATTTTCACTTTGAACCGACAACTACACTGCTCACGGCCAAGTTCAAAACCAAACTGAACATGAATGTCGCTGCCATGGATGATATTACCTCTGTGGAGGGTTTTCTCATATTTTCTGTGAGTACATACTTTTTGCTTCTTCTTTTTTATTAATTGTGTTTTGATGACGGGTTTTTTAGAATGCGGCTGGCTGTGTCTTCCTGGTTTTTTGTATTGACTTGTGTTAGATTGCACTGCACCTCTTTAGAACTTATTCTCCCTCGCATGGCTGTGGTAAAAGTGATTTTGTATTCTGGGGGCAAAGAGTGTGCGTGGCTTTGGTCAATTGCGGTTTGGAGTTTAAGATCCAGCACACAGTTATAGGTAGTGTGGGATGGGTTGACCACGCACTTGTGTTTTACATTTCATTTTGTTGCCGTTTGTTTGCGTACTTTTAGTAAGTTTATGTGTGAAGGAAAATTTGATTGTTTTAGAGAAAGGCTCAACGGTACGGTTGTTCTGTAGTTGCAGACAGAAAATGTGTTCTAGAAAAGCCATAGTAAGTTATATCAATTAAATTAAGTTTCAAATTTGATAAGAATAAAATTAAATATATTATATTTGTTTTTTTTTAAGCCGGCATAAAATGAAAACCATTTTTATGTACGACGGAAAAGTTTGTTCTTTCCTTGAGTAAATTCACGTTTAAAGACATGTGTGGCGCACAGCTTTATGAATGATCTATTACCTTAATTCCCTTCCCCAAATGGCAACTTACGTTTCGTTTCATACTCAGAATCCTAAGTTTGTTTCTATTCTGCCATATTCAAAGTTTGAACAACTTTACTATTTTTTCTCTCCAGACCACCACAAGTGGACTCATCTTAAACACTTAATCCTATCCATTTTCGTATCAACTAAAACCACCACTATGAATAAAACTAAATATATAAATTAATCTGTCGGAGTAAACGCTTATTTGATGCCATCCCAACCCATTTAAGCTAAATTTATGCCACTTTTAAATTGGACACACATGGCATTATTGGCAAAACTCGTTTAAATACATATATACATAATTGACATACAAAATGATCAATTTAATCAATTCAGTTATTTATGCAATGCTCTATCCCGGTTGTTAGCCATTGCAGCTCGTTATTTGATAATGGAATTATCTTCTTAACCACATTCATTTGAAAACAGGTTCAATGACTCCTAACCAAAGGAAAGACATTAGCAAAAGAAATTTGTAAGCATACCAGTGTGCTGGTGGTCCAACTTAAATGTTCTAATTGCATGTGTGTAAAAACTCGCTCAGAGCAGGAAACGTTCTTTGCAAAATATAAACCATCCAATCCTACTGATAATTTAGTACAATTTCCAGTCGAATAAAAGTGGTTCGCTTCCTGCTCTGATGCAAGTATCCCTTTGCATCAGCCACAAAGTAGGTCTTTATGATGATCACGATCATGTCCATGGTCCAAACTTGACTTGAAGTTCTTTCTCTTGTTTGCGCTGTGTGTGGGTTCAAAAAACTTTAGCAGTAGCGTTTGTGTTGTTGTACGTTCTTTGTCTTCTTCGTCGCTTGTACATACAATTATCCACGCATGTTGGATCTATTTGGATATCAATTTAACACTTTGGTGTGGTTTTCATAATTGAAGTGTTTTCTTCCCGTAATCTTGGCCGTTATTCTCGTGGCTCGTTTCTGTCGTCGGAAAGAGTTTATTTTTTACATTTGACACACAAATCTAAATTTCGTTTCTATTGTCGCTACATCTACGTTCTGCGAATAGCTAATTTCGGTAATCAAATAAACAGAAACACGATGTGAGAATTAACACCGACAAATCTGGGCCATTGGGAAGTGGGAAGCAGAATAAATTGACGGCATTTGTATCGGACGCTTAAGTGGGGCTGACGATTGTGTTTTAAAGATGCAGACAAAAAAATTATTATTTAATTTGTCGCTTAAGACTGTCGTTAACCATTGAAATCGGTGGCTCGTGGTGCTTACTTTTTACTTTTAAATTCATTTTTATTAATTATTAGCTTATATCAACTTATATACTAGACAAAAATGAGTAAATCTAACTTAACATTAACAGGATACTTATTCTAGATTATTGATCCTTATGCGGACGCCCTAAACTTAACTCTATCTTATAATTATTGCCTTTCGGCCTAAAAACTATTTTACGAACTAATCTTACATATTATGTTTTCATCGAGAAAATTTTTAAGAAAACTCGGCATCTTTATCAAATTTTATATTTTTATATAAAAAAACAAATTACAAACTACCTACTCTACTTACTTAAACTACTTAACATATTCTAACTATAATTAGGATTCTGAGCACTCGTTGCATTACGAAACAAGTGGTCAAATTCCCAATTGCTTTCCGAGCGCCTGGCAGTCGTCAACGTGCACACGCGCCGCCGTGAGCTGACTGATGCCTTACAGAATCAATCACCTCCCGGAAGCACCCCCACAAGTTGGCGAGCCCGGCCCCTCCCAGAAACGCCCTAGCTAACTTAATCTATCTTACAAACTAAGAGGATGTTACCTAGAGTAACGCACCGTCTTGGGAGGGCATGTTGACCCCTCCCCCCTCAAAAAGCCACCAAAATTCGGCAAATTGCTTTTCTGTATCGAATTTATCCCTCTCCGCTATTGCGGTACTAAAACGGAGGAGCTCATGAGCATTGGCGACGTCCTCGCCGCGGATGAGCCGCTTATCTCTCGCACTGCGGTAGCGGTGGTATAATACCGGGATACCATCCCTCGTCTGTACCAGCCCTTTTGCATCAATATGGATAAATGCCTCTGGCGGGATAAAGCCAGACCGGAGTGTACTCTCAATGTACATTTCATTGGGGTAGTAAGCCCCAAAGATCAGACTATTGTCGCTGGCCATCGCCCTTGCAACGTGCCTTCGAGTCACCTTAATGAGGAAATTGTCAATCCTATTCAACTGAGCCCCATCGTATAGGACCTTGTTGGGATAGTATTTTATATAGTTGGATTCAGGCGTTCGGAACAACCGGAGACAGGTCCTAAGACATTGTCTCTCCAAAACCCGAATCTTTTCCATATAGCTAGGCGCTATATTAAACCATAATGGACAACCATAAGCGATGATCGGCCTTATAAGGGCCACGTAGCAAATGACCTTCACTCTGGAGTCAAGTTGACTGCTATGAAACAGTCTCCTTGTCAGAGCATAAGCCTTCTTGGCCCCAGCAAGACAAGCAACTATATGTCTATCGAAATATAGATACTGGTCAAGCCAGATACCTAGATATCTAACTGCGCTTCTCACCGCCAATGGCTGCCCATTTTGTCCAATAATGGCCAATTTTTTCCAGTTTTTTCTGGTATCCCTAGAGGCCCCAGCCAATGGAGTTCTGAACAAGATTGTTTCCGTCTTCTGAAAGTTGATTTTCAACTTCCAGTCGTCGCAATATCGCTTAATTTGATCGAAGTCACGCTGCAAAAGGATATTAATGACCTCGATTTTAGGACCTGATCTGTATGCCACCAAATCGTCGGCATACGCTATAGCATGTCTGAGTGAACCCACCAGATCACTCGTGTAAATGTTAAACAGGATCGGAGAATTGACCGCCCCCTGCTGTAAACCGTTTTTAATTTCAAAGACTCTGCTCGAAGTCACGTTGCCACATTTGACAACGAACTTCTTTCCCATAAGCATATTATAAATTACATATAGCAAAGGTTTGTGCATCCCCCGCCTGGTCAACTTGTAGAAAAGTCCCTCTAACCATACGGTGTCGAAAGCCTTCTCAAAATCAACCAGACAAGCACCCGTGCATTGGCTCTTGCATTTATTCCACTGAATGTCGGAAACCAGTTTCGACGCGGCATGAATAGTGTCATGCCTCGCCCTGAAACCAAACTGGTTGTCCGGAATTATGTTATTGTCCTCGACCCACTTTAACAGAGCTCTATTGACAACCCTTTCAAAGACCTTGCTAATATTCGGAAGCAAGCTAATTGACCGGAGATTGGCTGGGTTCGTCCTATCTTTACCTTTTTTCGGGATAGGGTGTACCACAGCTACCTTCCAATGCGCCGGATAATGTGCATTATTCAGCGCATTGTTAAACAGCGTGGTAAAAATATCTACAGCCTCCAAAGGCAGGTGTCTCAATACGACGTTTGGGACACCATCCATCCCCGCCGACTTTTTATTCTTTAGTGACCCAAAGATGCACAGAAGATCATCCTTCGACACGAACAAGTGCGATGCATCTCGGCCATTGGCGACAACTGCATTAGCATGGTTTTCATCAGTGAACACGGTGAATCCGTTATTCTCAGATCGCCAATTCTCAAGTTCGGTGCGCAGATCGAAGTGGTTCACCAGAGCCCTATTCTCAATGTCGTGGTTACGGCGAACAGGATTGCTCACCGTATACACGGCCTCGAAACAAGCGCCCAGCAAATCCACTTTCTCCTGTGGGTCCTCGACCACGAAAAAATCGTCGTTTGAAGCGACACTTTCTGGACTTATTCCAGCAGTCAGTACTGTCTGTCTGTTGTCTGCTGTCTGGGAGATTCGAACACAAGGAATATCATTGTGATCTTTCCTCCTGAACAACTTATTTATCTGTTGGCTCGTGGTGCTGTGGCTGGTTAAGTGACAAGGGTACTCTTGTTTATGACTCACAAGATATAATATAACGAACAATTTTCATGAAGGGTTGCCGAAAATGCTAGAAAACAGGCTATACTCGCAACATCGGTAACGGTGGGTACTGGATGGGGCCAGATATTTCTAAATATGTTCTGAAGACTTATGGCCCGAATTAATTTGTCGCTAAATATCCTCCTTGGTAGCACCAGCAACATCAAAAATGATTCCATGCATCGATTTGTTATTGCATCGCCTTGTTTTAGCTCCTTTACAACTGATCAATTTTTTTTATATGATTTGTTAGTCCCAGTTCTGGACGTACATCACTATTGTCTTGCTCATCATCGACCATTCTTCGTTGGTGTTGTGGGAAAAGGATATTCAAACCCCTCAAAGAATGCAAAGAATGGCGTTCACTGACATCCCAGGCATAATGTGTTCTTGCCCAACTGAAGGTCTGTGCTACTCCTCCATCGCTCTCTACTGCATATATGAATTATGAAGGCTGGTTTAAACCAGGCGACATCAATGGTCACATGAGGATTCTAAACTCCGGAAACTTACGTCAGAACTTTAATTAAAGTAACTGACCTCTGGCTTGCACTCAGAATGGTACACCGAACCGCGGTGGGGGCAGGTATCAGCGGCCTCACTGTAAAATCTCAGTATCCCTTGGACACACAACAATCTTGTAAGCCAAGTCTGCCAGGGAATGCTTTAGACGAATCAAACATCCTCACATTTTCACACAGTTAAGCAGCACTAAAACTTCTAGGCTCATACAAGTTTGAATCCCGGCAAGTATCAAAACTGTGAAGCAGATAGCTGCAAATCATTTCTTCTGGGCTACATATCGTATTGGCTTCGAAGGTCACGAAATGGCTGTTAAGCTAGACCGTTAAGACTCTTCTTCCTTTTTCATAGGCTAAGAGCCCTTCTGTGGCAAGGCGGCTCGTTGGAACTACAACCTGGGGAAGCGTCAAGTTTAAGAATTGATTGGCTTAGCAAAAGAAGAATCGAACCCTTCAACTGAGCAAACGTGCATTAAGATCGTGACGTAAAAAAAACGTCAAAAGCCCCACATATGTGTGTAGGTTAGGTTAGGTTCTGGCTGTCGGCAAAAGCCGACACACTTAGACCAATTTAGGTTCATTGTGATACCACGTATAATTATCTACCTCAACTCTGTAGATGGGACTGGCCAACGACGCGCGGTTGTTCTCAAACGGTTCCCCATCTACGTACTAACCGCGCCCAACTTCGTTTAATTACGGTGATCTGACGAGAACCGATTAACTCGACGTGGTATGGTCGTTGGTTTAACGTATGTGTGTAGGTTGTGCCTAAAAGATGAAGAAATAGCGGGACATGTATAAATGCCCAGAGGTTGCCCAAGGAAGGCTAAAAACATTTTTTTTAAATACCCTTACCTGATACTGCGACTTCAAAAAACTTTTGTATCAAAAAGTGGTGCTTTGACCTAAAAGACGAGTCACCTGGGCAATGGCCAATGAAGGCCAACACGTCTGTAGTGGCAGAGTTTTGTAGCTCCACCTGTGCAAGATACGTTGTCTCAACCAATGAAGTGTCTGTGTACTGTGAGAAAGCCCACCAGCTTCCTAATATTATCCTTATTTGGCATAAGGATTTTCTTGTAAAAGAAAGGCTTGATTAACCGTTTGGGTTGTCTAAGCCAGGCGCACTTTCTCAGTGGTTACGACGAAGCTTTTGCTCCCAATCTTAAATAAGCCTTAACGCAGCAACCCAATTGAACACAGATTCTGATCCAGCTTTGACTAGTTCGTCTGCAGATTCTTTGCCTGCAATACCTTGTTGGCCAGGTACCCATCCAAGTTTGACCTTGTTGTTTTTTGGCTGGATTTTGCAATGCATCGTAGCAGTTTTTTAGAGTCAAAAATTTTTTTTTATCTGAAAAGATATATGTAAAAATTCCCAGATCTCCATAGAATGGTTTCTGCCTGAAATACTGTGGGACACATATCCATAGGTATCGCGACTTTGGTGTTGGGTCCAAAGCCACCTCCAACTCCAGATTCCATTTTCTATCCCTCGGTGTACCAAACCATTGGCCCATTTAGAACGGCCCATTATTTCTACCTCAAATAATTTTCCAAAACTTAATTCCCTAACCAAAGAGTCAGGGATGGTGTAAGACATGTCCAAGTTTATGATTGAGTTAAGTTTTTTTCAGCTGACCCACGAGGTCATAAGGTTTATACTTGTCTTCAAGCTGCAGCTCAATAGCACATCTAGCAGCCATCTTCCTAATAAAGATTTGTAAAAATGAGAGCCCGATAAAGCTTTAAGCGCTACTGTTGGGGTGGTGCGTATAGCGCCTTAATACAGCGACAGGCAATACGTTGAAGGTGGTTGAGCTTCTTTCTCCGTTCTCCGTTCAAGTACTTTCTTTCGGCCACCATATGTGATAATAGGTCTTGCCATCATGGTATGCCACCAGTGTATGATTCTGGGGCTAAGACCCCAAGTGCTGCCGCACAGACGCCGTTTGGCCCACATGGCTCTAGTAGCACGTTCCGTCGCGAATTTTATGTGCGAGTTCCAGATAAGTTTCTTATCTTGTCATCGGCATCGAAAGTTATGTCGATCTAGCCATGTCCAAATTGTTGGCCCTAAAATTAGAGCTAGAAAGCTGAAATTTGGACATATACTCTCTAGGTGTCAGATATGAGCAAGTGTTAACAATTTAAGAATCAGGCCACTGACAAGCCCACAATTTTTAAAGAACAATCAAAGTTCGAGCTGGAAGCTGTAATTTGGAACCCATACTCTCTAGTGTAAATATTTTTAAAATCCGCCTACCGACACTTACTTCCTTTATTTAACGGGCTCCCGAGCCGTGGAGAGTCTCTGTCTGAGACACTGCAGCCTTCCATCTTCCACGATCCCGGGCACGATGTTTCCAGTTGTGCAGACCAAGCGCTCTGGCATCCGCGATAGCTTGGCCTCTAAAACGGAGGTTCCGCCTTTATTATCGTTTCGAACCTGGGTGTTGGGAGTCGAAGATCCTCTTCGCTGAACCATTATACTTTAAGCTTTTCGGAAAACAACCACATCTTGGTACAGCTCATGGAACTCGTGGTTGTATCTTCTCCTCCGTTCGACCTCCTCGCACACAGGACAAAATATCCGTCGGAGTATTTTCCTTTCTAATATTAGCTCTCCTGTCCTGCTTATCGTTCAGCACTCGGCGCCATTAAGCAGAACTGGCAGTATCACTGTCTTCCACAGCTGACACGTTCACAAAAAAAACGTTTTATTAAAGCAATCCATGGAAATGAAAGTCCTATTCCCCGCAAAGTATATAGAGAAAGTTTTTTGGCACGTCCAATTTTTAGCAGCGCGTTTTTTTTCCGAAAACATTGTTTTTTTTTTATAAAATCCTTGATAAAACGTTGAAAAGAGTGATGTATAAAAAAAATGTAGACTTTCTTAAAAATTCATCCACATACCAGTGGCGTGGCGTGGAAAATGTTAAATGGTAAGTCGGAAAAAATATGCACCTGCAAACGCTTTCTGAAATTATAATTGTGTACTGCAAATCGCATAGAAGTAAAGCAATTCAAGCCAATTTTTTATACTTCAAGTCATTTAAGCTTAAATTTACAATGAACCTAAAGTATAATAAAATTGGCTTCGAAAGAAACCTTTTTGGCAGATGCAAATGCTGTACCTTAAAGAAAATTGATAGTAAATAATAAAAAAAAAGGAACTTCATAAATCACGGTTTGTTAAATAAATAAATACATAAATAAAAATTTAAATTAAAAAGCTTCACGCATAATATTTACAAAAATGTATAGATTTTATATCTATAATATATAAAAATATTTTAAAAATAGTTTTTGTACAAAGTTAAAAAGAGAAAATATTAATGATTAATATTTTTTAAAATCAAAAACAGTAGAATTTGGAAAAAAAATGTGAAAAGTTTTGTTAAATATTTTTTTTTATTTGTACTCTAAGTCTATTCTTCTACCTTTTTTCACGTATTCTGCAAAAACTCTTTCATAAAAGTTAGGCCTACTTTTTATTTTTAAAAGGAGTCGCTTTTCTATGGATACAAGTGCTAAATCAGAAAGCCTGTCTTCTCCTTGAGAATTTCTCAAATATGTATGAACTTTTTTCAGAGTGGAAAAGGATCTCTCCACGGAAGCAACAGTCATTAGTAGTGTTAAAAATAGTCCATTTAATTTTAAGATTTGGGGAAATGTTTCGCACAATACATATTTCACTTCTTAAATGTTTATAGAGGGATAAAACGTCAAGTGGTTGAAGTGAAGACGTAGTATAGAGAACTTTCAGCTCATTTTTTAAACCTGCAAAATCGAAAATTCCAGGGAAAAAGTTAATCACCGAAGATATTTTATCATCTGGGCTTGACTGAGCAAAACGACTGTATTTTGATTTATTAAGTAAATCCAAAAAAAATTAAATCCGTGAAAGATTTATATCGTGTCTTAATTTGAGATATAATATTGTCCTTTATTTCTACAAAAGGTCTTTAAATCAAAATCAAGTAATCGGCGTTTCCGTGGAGAATCAGCACAATCATTTATACTTTCAAAAATTAAATCAAATTTGTTTAGAAACTCAGTAGAAAGCCAAGACGCAAAACACTCGAATTCTTGCTTAGCAACTTCAACATCTGTTTGTTTATTTTGTATTAAATTAACAATACATCGGTTTTAGCAAATATTTCGGAAACCGCGTGCAGTAAAAAGCAAAAATCTTCCCCTTCTAATTTAAGCAATAAACTTTCGGCCATTGAAAGTGCGTCAGTATCCCATTCTTTTGGGTGGTTTAATATTTGCTTAAAAGTTTCAATAATATCTAATCTACAGTTAAAAATAACGTTAACTATTCGGGAATGGTAATGCCAGCGAGTTTCTGATACTCCCGGCATGCGTCTGTTTGCTATTTGTTTTAAAATATTTGAACGTATAGTTGATTTATTAAAGAAGCGTACTATTGTGTTTATATTGCCAAAAAAAAACTTTCAATTCAGGTATATTTTCCAGTGATTGAGATAACACCAAATTTAAAACATGTGCGTAGCAAGGAATAAAATAAGCCATTGCACAAGCATCCAGGACATTTTTTTTAACACCACCTACTTCCCCTGACATAACCGCGGCCCCATCGTAAGATTGCCCAACTAATTTCTCCTTGCAACCGTATACATCAAGTATATTGGAAATGTGTTTTGAGAGCTCATCGGCATTTCGACTCTCACTCACGTTAAAAAACCCAAGAAACCTTTCCTCTACTCCTTCCTCCGATAAGTAACGCAAAACGGCACTAAGTTGCTCCCTATGGCTCATGTCTGGTGTTTCATCAATCATGATGGACACAAATCGCGTTTCACTTATTTTTACTTTAATTTCGCATTTGATCACTGCGGCTATACTTTGTATTAAATCGTTTTGGATGTCATTTGATAGAACCGAAAAAACCGGATTACGTGCACTTGAACACTGTTCCAAATGAGAGTCCATTAACTGGTCATACTTAGATAAGTATAAAAGTGTTTCGACATAATTGCCACGATTATTAGAATCTGTCTTTTCATTATGACCCCGAAATGCTTGTTCCTGTTTGCCTAAAATAACTACCGTATCTATAAAACGTTCCATTAGTTTACGGTTTCTATCAACTTTTTTGTTGTGAGCTACAAAGGAATTACCTAACGAGGTTTCAATACGATCAGTACCGAATTCGTGCAAAGATAAACAGCTACGAATGTGTTTTTCCGTCTTGATATGTTTATTTGCCGAATTAATTAAATTGTTTATGTCAGCGTAGCCCGTGCGGCTCCAAACACTAGGAGAATTAGAAAAAGGAGGCAAGGAAAACAAAACATTTTATTGAGCTTACAACTACCAGTCAATCAAGTATATTTTTGATATATGGATGCGTTGAAATGCGAAACAAAACCATCCTTGCGCTTATAATCTATTTTCATAGAAGGAGTAGAGCGTCCTATCTCTATAACTTTTTTTTTTAAGAAAACTCAACTTACAAAAATAATTTTCTTCTTCCAAAAGCAAATCTACTAAACAACAATTTACTGTTAATAATGCCATTTTCTCCTTTGCTGAATCTAACTGAAAACAAAACAATTTAAACTTTTCACACTTCTCACACTTTTCACTGTTTTCGATCACTTTAAATAATTATATATTGCACAACAATAATTCCACTCAATATTACGAGTACTTTAAGTTACACATCGCAGTCTGCTTCACAACTGAATTTTTCAAACAGAACTCACCTCAGCTACATACAAAACTCGCCAAATAAGTCGCTGAAAAGCGGGTTATATTTTTGCATAAGGAAGCGTGTATCAAACAGAGAGGAGTCAAACGCGGTGAACGATAAGGGGAAAACAAGGAAAGAAAGCCAATTTGTTCTAACCAGCCACTATTTCATAACGCGAAAATTTCCGGGTTGCTATGCTTTGTTTTGCTATCGCTTTGCGTATGTGTTTCTTATGGGGTATGGAGAGGAGTATGTGATGTTGGAGAATATAGGCATGCAATGGTGTGAGTATTTGTGTGCGTAGAGCAGTAGAACGATATGAGAGCAGGTGAATAGCAGGTTGTGGGTTGGTAGAATTTGTTGCTTGCAAGTGCAGGTGTAGGAAACATAGACCCGATTTATACGCTGCGTGCTTTGACGTACGATACTTCTCAATTCTCTTTTGGGCACGCACCGCGCATTTATACGCTGCGTGCTTTGTCGTACGTGCCCTGATTTTCAAATTATTTTTGTTTCCTTTATTTCTTATTCGTCGTTTGCGGTGGTAGGTTTACTTTATTACCGTAGGTACGTATAACATCTGAGCATTCATTCAAATGTCTAGCGCAAACGTACCTAACACGACAGAACCAAATTCGAAATAAAGCAAACACAGAAAAATACGAAAGAGGGCCAAAAGAGAATACAGGAATCGGATGAGATTTCGCGGCCCATCCGTGTTTGGCTATCCCCTGCACTTTTCATCCCCTTTACCTACAAATTTAGGGCACGTACGTCAAAGCACGCAGCGTATAAATCGGGACATACCAATCTTATGTTTATATACACACATTAAGATGCATGTTGCTTGTTGGATTGAAACATTGTTGAAAGGTAGAATTTTAAAAGGTAACCCGTCGTGAATCGAGTTATATGGGCGCCTCGCCACTGCCACATACTTATGTAGATGTTAGCCCACTTTTTGGGGGATAGGCATAGGAATAGGGTATCTAACAGCTCGCCCAATCGGACTGTAGCCTTTCCTTATGTTTTTTTTTTTGTTCTAATGGCATTGAAGCCGCAATTTAATCTCAGCCGATAGTAAATTAATGGAATTGGATCAAACAACTGGAAAAAGTCGATCGCACAATTCAAAATATTCAATCTAAGATCAAACGTCAAGCCATCATTATAATGCAGAGCACGATATATACTCGTACCTTTCTTTTCCAAAAGTATCTTAGTTTTCACAAACATAAATCGTTTATCTTTAGGTCTATCCAAGTCACATGCGACTGTTGACCTCTGCAATGTACAATCTCAAATCCGAAATAGTATGTACCTACACTGCCTTAACCAGTTTCTGCACCGATGAGCGTGATAACAATGTTGGATGGTTGACACAAAACATACTTATACCTCAACAAGATCTTACCATTTGCATTTTGACCATCTCACCTTGCTTGTGGTAGTGGTCACTTGTTCATGGAAACACTTCCGTGTTTGACAGAATCCTACCAACTGTCCAGGTTATACCAGTGAACGTGGATTGACAATGAGTAGATGGACTAAGTGAGTTCCCAGCTTTATGCATTTAAATCTTGCATGCAAAACCGATGCAGATAATCCAACCTTCTTGGTGAAATGCATTACTTGTCCGCATAGTATTTCTCGCAAGTAAATTTTTCATTTTGTGCTCCCTCCTAATTCTGATGGCAACATCACTAAAACAAACTTTCCCGCAGTCCCAAGGAATACCATATGCGGAAGAGGTTCCAACTATACATAGTTTACCTCAGTTTTCTTCTCCATCTTTTGCCTGTGCTTCTCTTCTAGATATGGTATGATTCTAAGTATTTGGAGGATTAAAGAAAGATGTAATGGTCTGAGGCTTCGTTGCACCTTAACTGGCGCAATCGATTTCAATTGTGTAGAATTCGTTCTAGGCGACGGTGTGGTAAGGAAATTTTCTATTCCCAATCGAATCGAACTCAGGACATTTCTACCACTTACAATGTGTAAATTTAGTTCGCGTTTATTTGTTTTCCTGGTCATTGTGCCATTATTGATTTTGGCGAGACCGGCAGTTAATAGATCTTTCCTAGATCTCCTCACCAACGACAGTGACTACAATTTGAAATACGATCAGCGGCAGACGGGAGAAGAAAATTTACGAGTGAAGCTGGATGGTTTCTTCATTGGAATACCTGCCGAACCAACGGGACTGTTTGTAATGACCGATGAATTGATTAACGTGTTAGGTGAGATATGACGTAATTTTCTTGGGAAGGCGAATGTTTTATGGGTCTACATAATTCTATAGGTGAAGAACTCTTGCTGGGTCGTCATGGTGAGGAGCAAAACCCAGTAGTGGGCTCTAATATGTCGGATGGTCAAATAGTTGTTTCTGAATTGGGGCGAAAACAGTTGGAGAATTACCAAAACACAGAATTTGATAAGGGGGAAGGTGAAGTTCTGTCTCAACGAGCCACTCCCGAAGTAAGAGGTGATTCCAATCAAGGGTCACGGTAAGCCTTAAAACCCGATATTATTTCCTTGCTAATGATTTGAATGCTTTTATAGAACCAAAATGTACATAATGAACCTTCTCGACTTCATCAGAAGAAATCGGCATGCATAAGCGAAAAGCATCCTTCTGATATGAATAAGATTGTAGTGCTGGTAAAGGATATTTTATAAACATACACTTATCCTTTATCCTTTGTTAGCTCTAAGAAATACATTAAGAAATGCAAAATTGTAAGTTAAAAATACAATATTTGTTCGCACCCTTTCTGATAGCATTGTAACGCATCGGGTAAAAAAAATAAACGATTGGATATGAATTATTATGATGGCGGTTTTGGAAATATTGTTTACAGATTAAATATTCTTTTAAAGTCGGCTTTAAGGGTTTCCACGCCTTAAAGCCGACTTTTGAAAAATATACCAATTATAGCTGAACGACTCGTTTTAAAGGCAGGATGTGTGGCTTTTTAGTAAAACAGTAAACATGCCACTCCCCACCAGTGATGCTTCCATTTGTGGGCGAATTATGATGGCGGTTTTGGAAATATTGTTAAGTATCCTTATAAAGGATGGAAACCCTTATGAAAAATATACCAATTATAGCTGAACATTTTATCTTTAAAATGGCGTCTGAATTATTAAAATCCGTCCAGCGTTCACCCGTAGCGTTGGTTTTTTTCATTGTGGAATACCTGCTTATGTTTTCTGCGCGCCTGGTATTTCAGAAGAATTTTTCATAATTTTTGTTGGTGTTTTGATGGTGTTGACAAATGTTATAGGTTAGAGCGATTGTGTTAGAACGGGTCAACGGATTCTAATAATCTACGACTCGTTTTAAAGGCAGGATGTGTGGCTTTTTAGTAAAACAGTAAACATGCCACTCCCCACCAGTGATGCTTCCATTTGTGGGCGAATCATGATGGCGGTTTTGGAAATATTGTTAAGTATCCTTATAAAGGATGGAAACCCTTAAAGGCGACTTATGAAAAATATACCAATTATTGCTGAACATTTTATCTTTAAAATGGCGTCTGAATTATTAAAATCCGTCCAGCCGTTCACCCGTAGCGTTGGTTTTTTTCATTGTGGAATACCTGCTTATGTTTTCTGCGCGCCTGGTATTTCAGAAGAATTTTTCATAATTTTTGTTGGTGTTTTTATGGTGTTGACAAATGTTATAGGTTAGAGCGATTGTGGGAGAACGTCTTAACGGATTCTAATAATCGACGACTCGTTTTAAAGGCAGGATGTGTGGCTTTTTAGTAAAACAGTAAACATGCCACTCCCCACCAGTGATGCTTCCATTTGTGGGCGAATTATGATGGCGGTTTTGGAAATATTGTTAAGTATCCTTATAAAGGATGGAAACCCTTAAAGGCGACTTATGAAAAATATACCAATTATAGCTGAACATTTTATCTTTAAATTGGCGTCTGAATTATTAAACTCCGTCCAGCCGTTCACCCGTAGCGTTTGTTTTTTTCATTGTGGAATACCTGCTTATGTTTTCTGCGCGCCTGGTATTTCAGAAGAATTTTTCATAATTTTTGTTGGTGTTTTTATGGTGTTGACAAATGTTATAGGTTAGAGCGATTGTGGGAGAACGTCTTAACGGATTCTAATAATCGACGACTCGTTTTAAAGGCAGGATGTGTGGCTTTTTAGTAAAACAGTAAACATGCCACTCCCCACCAGTGATGCTTCCATTTGTGGGCGAATTATGATGGCGGTTTTGGAAATATTGTTAAGTATCCTTATAAAGGATGGAAACCCTTAAAGGCGACTTATGAAAAATATACCAATTATTGCTGAACATTTTATCTTTAAAATGGCGTCTGAATTATTAAAATCCGTCCAGCCGTTCACCCGTAGCGTTGGTTTTTTTCATTGTGGAATACCTGCTTATGTTTTCTGCGCGCCTGGTATTTCAGAAGAATTTTTCATAATTTTTGTTGGTGTTTTGATGGTGTTGACAAATGTTATAGGTTAGAGCGATTGTGTTAGAACGGGTCAACGGATTCTAATAATCTACGACTCGTTTTAAAGGCAGGATGTGTGGCTTTTTAGTAAAACAGTAAACATGCCACTCCCCACCAGTGATGCTTCCATTTGTGGGCGAATTATGATGGCGGTTTTGGAAATATTGTTAAGTATCCTTATAAAGGATGGAAACCCTTATGAAAAATATACCAATTATAGCTGAACATTTTATCTTTAAAATGGCGTCTGAATTATTAAAATCCGTTCAGCGTTCACCTGTAGCGTTGGTTTTTTTCATTGTGGAATACCTGCTTATGTTTTCTGCGCGCCTGGTATTTCAGAAGAATTTTTCATAATTTTTGTTGGTGTTTTTATGGTGTTGACAAATGTTATAGGTTAGGAGCGATTGTGTTAGAACGGGTCAACGGATTCTAATAATCTACGACTCGTTTTAAAGGCAGGATGTGTGGCTTTTTAGTAAAACAGTAAACATGCCACTCCCCACCAGTGATGCTTCCATTTGTGGGCGAATTATGATGGCGGTTTTGGAAATATTGTTAAGTATCCTTATAAAGGATGGAAACCCTTAAAGGCGACTTATGAAAAATATACCAATTATTGCTGAACATTTTATCTTTAAAATGGCGTCTGAATTATTAAAATCCGTCCAGCGTTCACCCGTAGCGTTGGTTTTTTTCATTGTGGAATACCTGCTTATGTTTTCTGCGCGCCTGGTATTTCAGAAGAATTTTTCATAATTTTTGTTGGTGTTTTTATGGTGTTGACAAATGTTATAGGTTACTAGCGATTGTGTTAGAACGGGTCAACGGATTCTAATAATCTACGACTCGTTTTAAAGGCAGGATGTGTGGCTTTTTAGTAAAACAGTAAACATGCCACTCCCCACCAGTGATGCTTCCATTTGTGGGCGAATTATGATGGCGGTTTTGGAAATATTGTTAAGTATCCTTATAAAGGATGGAAACCCTTAAAGGCGACTTATGAAAAATATACCAATTATAGCTGAACATTTTATCTTTAAAATGGCGTCTGAATTATTAAAATCCGTCCAGCCGTTCACCCGTAGCGTTGGTTTTTTTCATTGTGGAATACCTGCTTATGTTTTCTGCGCGCCTGGTATTTCAGAAGAATTTTTAATAATTTTTGTTGGTGTTTTGATGGTGTTGACAAATGTTATAGGTTAGAGCGATTGTGTTAGAACGGGTCAACGGATTCTAATAATCTACGACTCGTTTTAAAGGCAGGATGTGTGGCTTTTTAGTAAAACAGTAAACATGCCACTCCCCACCAGTGATGCTTCCATTTGTGGGCGAATTATGATGGCGGTTTTGGAAATATTGTTAAGTATCCTTATAAAGGATGGAAACCCTTAAAGGCGACTTATGAAAAATATACCAATTATTGCTGAACATTTTATCTTTAAAATGGCGTCTGAATTATTAAAATCCGTCCAGCCGTTCACCCGTAGCGTTGGTTTTTTTCATTGTGGAATACCTGCTTATGTTTTCTGCGCGCCTGGTATTTCAGAAGAATTTTTCATAATTTTTGTTGGTGTTTTGATGGTGTTGACAAATGTTATAGGTTAGAGCGATTGTGTTAGAACGGGTCAACGGATTCTAATAATCTACGACTCGTTTTAAAGGCAGGATGTGTGGCTTTTTAGTAAAACAGTAAACATGCCACTCCCCACCAGTGATGCTTCCATTTGTGGGCGAATCATGATGGCGGTTTTGGAAATATTGTTAAGTATCCTTATAAAGGATGGAAACCCTTAAAGGCGACTTATGAAAAATATACCAATTATTGCTGAACATTTTATCTTTAAAATGGCGTCTGAATTATTAAAATCCGTCCAGCCGTTCACCTGTAGCGTTGGTTTTTTTCATTGTGGAATACCTGCTTATGTTTTCTGCGCGCCTGGTATTTCAGAAGAATTTTTCATAATTTTTGTTGGTGTTTTTATGGTGTTGACAAATGTTATAGGTTAGAGCGATTGTGGGAGAACGTCTTAACGGATTCTAATAATCGACGACTCGTTTTAAAGGCAGGATGTGTGGCTTTTTAGTAAAACAGTAAACATGCCACTCCCCACCAGTGATGCTTCCATTTGTGGGCGAATTATGATGGCGGTTTTGGAAATATTGTTAAGTATCCTTATAAAGGATGGAAACCCTTAAAGGCGACTTATGAAAAATATACCAATTATAGCTGAACATTTTATCTTTAAATTGGCGTCTGAATTATTAAACTCCGTCCAGCCGTTCACCCGTAGCGTTTGTTTTTTTCATTGTGGAATACCTGCTTATGTTTTCTGCGCGCCTGGTATTTCAGAAGAATTTTTCATAATTTTTGTTGGTGTTTTTATGGTGTTGACAAATGTTATAGGTTACTAGCGATTGTGTTAGAACGGGTCAACGGATTCTAATAATCTACGACTCGTTTTAAAGGCAGGATGTGTGGCTTTTTAGTAAAACAGTAAACATGCCACTCCCCACCAGTGATGCTTCCATTTGTGGGCGAATTATGATGGCGGTTTTGGAAATATTGTTAAGTATCCTTATAAAGGATGGAAACCCTTAAAGGCGACTTATGAAAAATATACCAATTATTGCTGAACATTTTATCTTTAAAATGGCGTCTGAATTATTAAAATCCGTCCAGCGTTCACCCGTAGCGTTGGTTTTTTTCATTGTGGAATACCTGCTTATGTTTTCTGCGCGCCTGGTATTTCAGAAGAATTTTTCATAATTTTTGTTGGTGTTTTTATGGTGTTGACAAATGTTATAGGTTACTAGCGATTGTGTTAGAACGGGTCAACGGATTCTAATAATCTACGACTCGTTTTAAAGGCAGGATGTGTGGCTTTTTAGTAAAACAGTAAACATGCCACTCCCCACCAGTGATGCTTCCATTTGTGGGCGAATTATGATGGCGGTTTTGGAAATATTGTTAAGTATCCTTATAAAGGATGGAAACCCTTAAAGGCGACTTATGAAAAATATACCAATTATAGCTGAACATTTTATCTTTAAAATGGCGTCTGAATTATTAAAATCCGTCCAGCCGTTCACCCGTAGCGTTGGTTTTTTTCATTGTGGAATACCTGCTTATGTTTTCTGCGCGCCTGGTATTTCAGAAGAATTTTTAATAATTTTTGTTGGTGTTTTGATGGTGTTGACAAATGTTATAGGTTAGAGCGATTGTGTTAGAACGGGTCAACGGATTCTAATAATCTACGACTCGTTTTAAAGGCAGGATGTGTGGCTTTTTAGTAAAACAGTAAACATGCCACTCCCCACCAGTGATGCTTCCATTTGTGGGCGAATTATGATGGCGGTTTTGGAAATATTGTTAAGTATCCTTATAAAGGATGGAAACCCTTAAAGGCGACTTATGAAAAATATACCAATTATTGCTGAACATTTTATCTTTAAAATGGCGTCTGAATTATTAAAATCCGTCCAGCCGTTCACCCGTAGCGTTGGTTTTTTTCATTGTGGAATACCTGCTTATGTTTTCTGCGCGCCTGGTATTTCAGAAGAATTTTTCATAATTTTTGTTGGTGTTTTGATGGTGTTGACAAATGTTATAGGTTAGAGCGATTGTGTTAGAACGGGTCAACGGATTCTAATAATCTACGACTCGTTTTAAAGGCAGGATGTGTGGCTTTTTAGTAAAACAGTAAACATGCCACTCCCCACCAGTGATGCTTCCATTTGTGGGCGAATCATGATGGCGGTTTTGGAAATATTGTTAAGTATCCTTATAAAGGATGGAAACCCTTAAAGGCGACTTATGAAAAATATACCAATTATTGCTGAACATTTTATCTTTAAAATGGCGTCTGAATTATTAAAATCCGTCCAGCCGTTCACCTGTAGCGTTGGTTTTTTTCATTGTGGAATACCTGCTTATGTTTTCTGCGCGCCTGGTATTTCAGAAGAATTTTTCATAATTTTTGTTGGTGTTTTTATGGTGTTGACAAATGTTATAGGTTAGAGCGATTGTGGGAGAACGTCTTAACGGATTCTAATAATCGACGACTCGTTTTAAAGGCAGGATGTGTGGCTTTTTAGTAAAACAGTAAACATGCCACTCCCCACCAGTGATGCTTCCATTTGTGGGCGAATTATGATGGCGGTTTTGGAAATATTGTTAAGTATCCTTATAAAGGATGGAAACCCTTATGAAAAATATACCAATTATAGCTGAACATTTTATCTTTAAAATGGCGTCTGAATTATTAAAATCCGTTCAGCGTTCACCTGTAGCGTTGGTTTTTTTCATTGTGGAATACCTGCTTATGTTTTCTGCGCGCCTGGTATTTCAGAAGAATTTTTCATAATTTTTGTTGGTGTTTTTATGGTGTTGACAAATGTTATAGGTTAGGAGCGATTGTGTTAGAACGGGTCAACGGATTCTAATAATCTACGACTCGTTTTAAAGGCAGGATGTGTGGCTTTTTAGTAAAACAGTAAACATGCCACTCCCCACCAGTGATGCTTCCATTTGTGGGCGAATTATGATGGCGGTTTTGGAAATATTGTTAAGTATCCTTATAAAGGATGGAAACCCTTAAAGGCGACTTATGAAAAATATACCAATTATTGCTGAACATTTTATCTTTAAAATGGCGTCTGAATTATTAAAATCCGTCCAGCGTTCACCCGTAGCGTTGGTTTTTTTCATTGTGGAATACCTGCTTATGTTTTCTGCGCGCCTGGTATTTCAGAAGAATTTTTCATAATTTTTGTTGGTGTTTTTATGGTGTTGACAAATGTTATAGGTTACTAGCGATTGTGTTAGAACGGGTCAACGGATTCTAATAATCTACGACTCGTTTTAAAGGCAGGATGTGTGGCTTTTTAGTAAAACAGTAAACATGCCACTCCCCACCAGTGATGCTTCCATTTGTGGGCGAATTATGATGGCGGTTTTGGAAATATTGTTAAGTATCCTTATAAAGGATGGAAACCCTTAAAGGCGACTTATGAAAAATATACCAATTATAGCTGAACATTTTATCTTTAAAATGGCGTCTGAATTATTAAAATCCGTCCAGCCGTTCACCCGTAGCGTTGGTTTTTTTCATTGTGGAATACCTGCTTATGTTTTCTGCGCGCCTGGTATTTCAGAAGAATTTTTAATAATTTTTGTTGGTGTTTTGATGGTGTTGACAAATGTTATAGGTTAGAGCGATTGTGTTAGAACGGGTCAACGGATTCTAATAATCTACGACTCGTTTTAAAGGCAGGATGTGTGGCTTTTTAGTAAAACAGTAAACATGCCACTCCCCACCAGTGATGCTTCCATTTGTGGGCGAATTATGATGGCGGTTTTGGAAATATTGTTAAGTATCCTTATAAAGGATGGAAACCCTTAAAGGCGACTTATGAAAAATATACCAATTATTGCTGAACATTTTATCTTTAAAATGGCGTCTGAATTATTAAAATCCGTCCAGCCGTTCACCCGTAGCGTTGGTTTTTTTCATTGTGGAATACCTGCTTATGTTTTCTGCGCGCCTGGTATTTCAGAAGAATTTTTCATAATTTTTGTTGGTGTTTTGATGGTGTTGACAAATGTTATAGGTTAGAGCGATTGTGTTAGAACGGGTCAACGGATTCTAATAATCTACGACTCGTTTTAAAGGCAGGATGTGTGGCTTTTTAGTAAAACAGTAAACATGCCACTCCCCACCAGTGATGCTTCCATTTGTGGGCGAATCATGATGGCGGTTTTGGAAATATTGTTAAGTATCCTTATAAAGGATGGAAACCCTTAAAGGCGACTTATGAAAAATATACCAATTATTGCTGAACATTTTATCTTTAAAATGGCGTCTGAATTATTAAAATCCGTCCAGCCGTTCACCTGTAGCGTTGGTTTTTTTCATTGTGGAATACCTGCTTATGTTTTCTGCGCGCCTGGTATTTCAGAAGAATTTTTCATAATTTTTGTTGGTGTTTTTATGGTGTTGACAAATGTTATAGGTTAGAGCGATTGTGGGAGAACGTCTTAACGGATTCTAATAATCGACGACTCGTTTTAAAGGCAGGATGTGTGGCTTTTTAGTAAAACAGTAAACATGCCACTCCCCACCAGTGATGCTTCCATTTGTGGGCGAATTATGATGGCGGTTTTGGAAATATTGTTAAGTATCCTTATAAAGGATGGAAACCCTTAAAGGCGACTTATGAAAAATATACCAATTATAGCTGAACATTTTATCTTTAAATTGGCGTCTGAATTATTAAACTCCGTCCAGCCGTTCACCCGTAGCGTTTGTTTTTTTCATTGTGGAATACCTGCTTATGTTTTCTGCGCGCCTGGTATTTCAGAAGAATTTTTCATAATTTTTGTTGGTGTTTTTATGGTGTTGACAAATGTTATAGGTTAGAGCGATTGTGGGAGAACGTCTTAACGGATTCTAATAATCGACGACTCGTTTTAAAGGCAGGATGTGTGGCTTTTTAGTAAAACAGTAAACATGCCACTCCCCACCAGTGATGCTTCCATTTGTGGGCGAATTATGATGGCGGTTTTGGAAATATTGTTAAGTATCCTTATAAAGGATGGAAACCCTTAAAGGCGACTTATGAAAAATATACCAATTATTGCTGAACATTTTATCTTTAAAATGGCGTCTGAATTATTAAAATCCGTCCAGCCGTTCACCCGTAGCGTTGGTTTTTTTCATTGTGGAATACCTGCTTATGTTTTCTGCGCGCCTGGTATTTCAGAAGAATTTTTCATAATTTTTGTTGGTGTTTTGATGGTGTTGACAAATGTTATAGGTTAGAGCGATTGTGTTAGAACGGGTCAACGGATTCTAATAATCTACGACTCGTTTTAAAGGCAGGATGTGTGGCTTTTTAGTAAAACAGTAAACATGCCACTCCCCACCAGTGATGCTTCCATTTGTGGGCGAATTATGATGGCGGTTTTGGAAATATTGTTAAGTATCCTTATAAAGGATGGAAACCCTTATGAAAAATATACCAATTATAGCTGAACATTTTATCTTTAAAATGGCGTCTGAATTATTAAAATCCGTTCAGCGTTCACCTGTAGCGTTGGTTTTTTTCATTGTGGAATACCTGCTTATGTTTTCTGCGCGCCTGGTATTTCAGAAGAATTTTTCATAATTTTTGTTGGTGTTTTTATGGTGTTGACAAATGTTATAGGTTAGGAGCGATTGTGTTAGAACGGGTCAACGGATTCTAATAATCTACGACTCGTTTTAAAGGCAGGATGTGTGGCTTTTTAGTAAAACAGTAAACATGCCACTCCCCACCAGTGATGCTTCCATTTGTGGGCGAATTATGATGGCGGTTTTGGAAATATTGTTAAGTATCCTTATAAAGGATGGAAACCCTTAAAGGCGACTTATGAAAAATATACCAATTATTGCTGAACATTTTATCTTTAAAATGGCGTCTGAATTATTAAAATCCGTCCAGCGTTCACCCGTAGCGTTGGTTTTTTTCATTGTGGAATACCTGCTTATGTTTTCTGCGCGCCTGGTATTTCAGAAGAATTTTTCATAATTTTTGTTGGTGTTTTTATGGTGTTGACAAATGTTATAGGTTACTAGCGATTGTGTTAGAACGGGTCAACGGATTCTAATAATCTACGACTCGTTTTAAAGGCAGGATGTGTGGCTTTTTAGTAAAACAGTAAACATGCCACTCCCCACCAGTGATGCTTCCATTTGTGGGCGAATTATGATGGCGGTTTTGGAAATATTGTTAAGTATCCTTATAAAGGATGGAAACCCTTAAAGGCGACTTATGAAAAATATACCAATTATAGCTGAACATTTTATCTTTAAAATGGCGTCTGAATTATTAAAATCCGTCCAGCCGTTCACCCGTAGCGTTGGTTTTTTTCATTGTGGAATACCTGCTTATGTTTTCTGCGCGCCTGGTATTTCAGAAGAATTTTTAATAATTTTTGTTGGTGTTTTGATGGTGTTGACAAATGTTATAGGTTAGAGCGATTGTGTTAGAACGGGTCAACGGATTCTAATAATCTACGACTCGTTTTAAAGGCAGGATGTGTGGCTTTTTAGTAAAACAGTAAACATGCCACTCCCCACCAGTGATGCTTCCATTTGTGGGCGAATTATGATGGCGGTTTTGGAAATATTGTTAAGTATCCTTATAAAGGATGGAAACCCTTAAAGGCGACTTATGAAAAATATACCAATTATTGCTGAACATTTTATCTTTAAAATGGCGTCTGAATTATTAAAATCCGTCCAGCCGTTCACCCGTAGCGTTGGTTTTTTTCATTGTGGAATACCTGCTTATGTTTTCTGCGCGCCTGGTATTTCAGAAGAATTTTTCATAATTTTTGTTGGTGTTTTGATGGTGTTGACAAATGTTATAGGTTAGAGCGATTGTGTTAGAACGGGTCAACGGATTCTAATAATCTACGACTCGTTTTAAAGGCAGGATGTGTGGCTTTTTAGTAAAACAGTAAACATGCCACTCCCCACCAGTGATGCTTCCATTTGTGGGCGAATCATGATGGCGGTTTTGGAAATATTGTTAAGTATCCTTATAAAGGATGGAAACCCTTAAAGGCGACTTATGAAAAATATACCAATTATTGCTGAACATTTTATCTTTAAAATGGCGTCTGAATTATTAAAATCCGTCCAGCCGTTCACCTGTAGCGTTGGTTTTTTTCATTGTGGAATACCTGCTTATGTTTTCTGCGCGCCTGGTATTTCAGAAGAATTTTTCATAATTTTTGTTGGTGTTTTTATGGTGTTGACAAATGTTATAGGTTAGAGCGATTGTGGGAGAACGTCTTAACGGATTCTAATAATCGACGACTCGTTTTAAAGGCAGGATGTGTGGCTTTTTAGTAAAACAGTAAACATGCCACTCCCCACCAGTGATGCTTCCATTTGTGGGCGAATTATGATGGCGGTTTTGGAAATATTGTTAAGTATCCTTATAAAGGATGGAAACCCTTAAAGGCGACTTATGAAAAATATACCAATTATTGCTGAACATTTTATCTTTAAAATGGCGTCTGAATTATTAAAATCCGTCCAGCCGTTCACCCGTAGCGTTGGTTTTTTTCATTGTGGAATACCTGCTTATGTTTTCTGCGCGCCTGGTATTTCAGAAGAATTTTTCATAATTTTTGTTGGTGTTTTTATGGTGTTGACAAATGTTATAGGTTAGAGCGATTGTGGGAGAACGTCTTAACGGATTCTAATAATCGACGACTCGTTTTAAAGGCAGGATGTGTGGCTTTTTAGTAAAACAGTAAACATGCCACTCCCCACCAGTGATGCTTCCATTTGTGGGCGAATCATGATGGCGGTTTTGGAAATATTGTTAAGTATCCTTATAAAGGATGGAAACCCTTAAAGGCGACTTATGAAAAATATACCAATTATTGCTGAACATTTTATCTTTAAAATGGCGTCTGAATTATTAAAATCCGTCCAGCCGTTCACCCGTAGCGTTGGTTTTTTTCATTATGGAATACCTGCTTATGTTTTCTGCGCGCCTGGTATTTCAGAAGAATTTTTCATAATTTTTGTTGGTGTTTTTATGGTGTTGACAAATGTTATAGGTTAGAGCGATTGTGGGAGAACGTCTTAACGGATTCTAATAATCGACGACTCGTTTTAAAGGCAGGATGTGTGGCTTTTTAGTAAAACAGTAAACATGCCACTCCCCACCAGTGATGCTTCCATTTGTGGGCGAATCATGATGGCGGTTTTGGAAATATTGTTAAGTATCCTTATAAAGGATGGAAACCCTTAAAGGCGACTTATGAAAAATATACCAATTATTGCTGAACATTTTATCTTTAAAATGGCGTCTGAATTATTAAAATCCGTCCAGCCGTTCACCCGTAGCGTTGGTTTTTTTCATTGTGGAATACCTGCTTATGTTTTCTGCGCGCCTGGTATTTCAGAAGAATTTTTCATAATTTTTGTTGGTGTTTTTATGGTGTTGACAAATGTTATAGGTTAGAGCGATTGTGGGAGAACGTCTTAACGGATTCTAATAATCGACGACTCGTTTTAAAGGCAGGATGTGTGGCTTTTTAGTAAAACAGTAAACATGCCACTCCCCACCAGTGATGCTTCCATTTGTGGGCGAATTATGATGGCGGTTTTGGAAATATTGTTAAGTATCCTTATAAAGGATGGAAACCCTTAAAGGCGACTTATGAAAAATATACCAATTATAGCTGAACATTTTATCTTTAAAATGGCGTCTGAATTATTAAAATCCGTCCAGCCGTTCACCCGTAGCGTTTGTTTTTTTCATTGTGGAATACCTGCTTATGTTTTCTGCGCGCCTGGTATTTCAGAAGAATTTTTCATAATTTTTGTTGGTGTTTTGATGGTGTTGACAAATGTTATAGGTTAGAGCGATTGTGTTAGAACGGGTCAACGGATTCTAATAATCTACGACTCGTTTTAAAGGCAGGATGTGTGGCTTTTTAGTAAAACAGTAAACATGCCACTCCCCACCAGTGATGCTTCCATTTGTGGGCGAATTATGATGGCGGTTTTGGAAATATTGTTAAGTATCCTTATAAAGGATGGAAACCCTTAAAGGCGACTTATGAAAAATATACCAATTATAGCTGAACATTTTATCTTTAAATTGGCGTCTGAATTATTAAAATCCGTCCAGCCGTTCACCCGTAGCGTTGGTTTTTTTCATTGTGGAATACCTGCTTATGTTTTCTGCGCGCCTGGTATTTCAGAAGAATTTTTCCATAATTTTTGTTGGTATTTTAATGCTTGACAAATTTTAAAGTAATTTTCCATTTCGAATTCGCTTCATCCGCGACCGAAAAGCTCTGTCACGGAAAACAATCGTTCGGACGCGGGTAATTGGTCGCTCTGATATGAATGGGTCCTTAGGTGAATTACCTTTATTATGTTTCATTTCAGACATTATTTCCTTGGAAGCTGTTTTTGATTTAGGTACTCTGGAAGTCAAGAATCAATATACGCGTTCGATACTAAGGTAAGCTATACTCTGTATTTCGGCTGGAGATGCGAAGAGTGGAACAGGACAAATTCCTATTTTTCACAAGATTTAAAAACCACATTTGGCAACGAAAACAATCCCGAAGACAGAGCAGTACGGATGCTGTAAGTGGGAGGGCTTTTGTTCCCCTCAATCAGAGCATAACCCGGCCGCAAGGGAATAATAAGAACCCAATGTGTCCTCAGTGTCCTCGGAATTCCATTTCGCTCCTTCGGATCTCCATCTATGTACAAGCATTATATGTATGTTGGCTTTTTTGTTTGGTTACACACAGCCTTCGAAAATAATATAATATAAATAAAAATGCATTCAAAAACAATTCGTTTGTGTTTTATTTCAATTTATCAAAAAATATAGCAGCCAAGTCATAATTAAACGAGAATCATACGAATAAGACAGGTTCGTTGAATATTTCCCGTAGGTAAGTATGACGGAAAAGGAATTTGGAAGGTTGAAACGGGTAAGCCTGCTTTGAAATTCAAAGAAAGGTAAGCTTTGCGAATAGCTAGTCATTGATACAAAAAAAATAACCCCAAAGACTCTCACGGAGTATGTACGTGTGTGTGCCTTTAAAATGAGCCATAAATCATTAAAATCCATCGAGCCGTTATCGCACAATCGGAAAAAATGTCCCAAAAATCCCATCAAGACTTTATGCCCTTGTTTCTTGTCAAAACAAATAAAGTAGGCGGGGTCGCCGCCCACTTTTAATAATTTTTCCATAATCTCTCAGTTGCAACCTTTAAAATGAGCCATCAATCATTCAAATCCATCCAGACGTTCTCGCACAATCAAAAAAATTGTCCATTAAATCGCCTGTAAAAGCAAAAAAATCGACCATGAAAATCGATGCAAAATTCTTCGAAAAGTACCAGGCGCCCATAATCGCAGAAATTCTAGTAGGTATCCACCAAAGAAAAAAATGCTTAGCCAATGCCACCACCAAATTCAGTTTCATTTTGTGTTGGTTTATATTACATACACTGCCACTGAATTGGTTGCAGTTTTTGCTAAGTTTGTTTTGGTGGGATACCTACTAGAATTTCTGCGATTATGGGCGCCTGGTACTTTGGACGAATTTTGCATTGATTTTCACGGCCCATTTTGGAACGGCTCGATGGATCTTAATGTTTGATGGCTCATTTTAAAGGTTGCAACTGAGAGATTATGGAAAAATTATTAAAAGTGGGCGGCGACCCCGCCTACTTTTTTTTTGACAAGAAACAAAATGTCTTGGTTTACAGGCGATTTCTGGGACAATTACCAGGCGCCCATAATCGCAGAAATTCTAGTAGGTATCCACCAAAACAAACTTAGCCAATACACTGACACTGAATTGGTTGCAGTTTTTGCTAAGTTTGTTTTGGGTGGATACCTACTAGAATTTCTGCGATTATGGGCGCCTGGTAATTGTCCCAGTAATCGCCTGTAAACCAAGACATTTTGTTTCTTGTCAAAAAAAAGTAGGCGGGGTCGCCGCCCACTTTTAATAATTTTTCCATAATCTCTGAGTTGCAACCTTTAAAATGAGCCATCGAACATCAAGATCCATCGAGCCGTTCCAAAATGGCCCGTGAAAATCAATGCAAAATTCGTCCAAAGTAGCAGGCGCCCATAATCGCAGAAATTCTAGTAGGTATCAACCAAAACAAACTTAGCCAAAACTGCAACCAATTCAATGTCAGTGTATTGGCTAAGTTTATTTGGTGGATACCTACTAGAATTTCTGCGATTATGGGCGCCTGGTACTTTGGACGAATTTTGCATTGATTTTCACGGGCCATTTTGGAACGGCTCGATGGATCTTGATGTTCGATGGCTCATTTTAAAGGTTGCAACCGAGAGATTATGGAAAAATTATTAAAAGTGGGCGGTGACCCCGCCTTCTTTATTTTTTTTTGACAAGAAACAAGTGCATAAAGTCTTGATGGGATTTCAATGTTTACAGGGGATTTTTGGGACAATTTTTCCGATTGTGTGAGAACGGCTCGATGGATTTAAATGATTTATGGCTCATTTTAAAGGTTGGATTGCAAGGATTTAGAGCACTGAATTATTGCTTCATTTCCCTTATTGTGCAGCTTACCTGAACCAATTGCCTTACGTTTCCATTTTCAATATATATCGCCTATGACCTTTGCTGTAATTTTTTTGTAAAATGAGCCTTCAAGCTTACCTGATAAATAAGGCATTTTGAACATCGTTCGAAGGCAGAAATAAAAATTCTGAAATCATTGAAAAATGCCTCAACTACTGTTGGGGCTCAAGTCAGTACATCTAAGCGTTAATTAACGCAAACATTACGTAGTACTCGAAAGGAATTGTGCGAATTCAGAAACTCATCAATGCACAGTTGAAGCTCGATTAGCACTGCCACACGTTTATTAACGGAAACATTTTGCATCACCAAAAAGGCATAGTTGCGTTGCGCAACGGCATAGTTATTTGTGCAGGGAGTGTTCTACCGCTCCTTTCTTCCTTGTCAGTTGCGCATCACTTTATGGAACGTTACAAAAATGAACATAATGCGATGAATGAAAGTTTGCCAAGGCTGCTTGAGCACCAACTGTACAGCGATGGGTTTTTATATATAGATATAAATTTGTTTAATTAACTTTCGCATATTTAACTTTAAAATGAGTGGTCGATCATTAAAATCCGTCCAGCCGTTTACCCACAATTGCGTTTTGAATTCTAGTTGAATATTGCGGGATACCTGCTGACATTTCTGCGGGCCTGGTATTTTCTGAAAATTTTGTCGTTATTTATGCTGGTCGATTTTACAATTTTGTAGGTTAGAGCGATGGATTGGAATTGTGGGAGAACGCCTTGACGGATTCTAATGATCGACCACTCATTTTAAAGGTTAGAGATGTGGCTTTTTAGTATAGGTATTAACTCGCCACGCCCACCACTGCTTCTTTCATTTGTTGTGCAAAACGTCTGCGCATATTCTTTTAAAGGGCGTACCCCTTAAAGCTTACACTTATGAACAATGTAAGTTTGTTTACTTAAATCTTGCACATTTTATCTTTCAAATGAGTGGGAGATCATTACAATCCGTCCAGCCGGTTACGCACAATTGCGTTTTGAAATCTGGTTGAATATTGCGGGATACCTGCTGACATTTCTGCGCGCCTGGTATTTTCTGAAAATTTTTCGTTATTTTTGCTGGTCGGATTTTAGCATTTTCTTGGTTACGGCTTGACGGATTTTAATGATCGACCACTCATTTTAAACGCAAGATGGGTGGCTTTTTAGCAAAAATATTTGCATGCCACGCCCACTCCTTAAAGCTTAAACTTATGAACAATGTAAATTTGTTTAACAAAAAAATTACAGCAAAGGTCATAGGCCATATGGAAACGTAAGGCAATTGGTTCAGGCCTTATTTATCAGGTAAGCTAGGCCATATGGAAACGTAAGGCAATTGGTTCAGGCCTTATTTATCAGGTAAGCTAGGCCATATGGAAACGTAAGGCAATTGGTTCAGGCATTATTTATCAGGTAAGCTAGGCCATATGGAAACGCAAGGCAATTGGTTCAGGCCTTATTTATCAGGTAAGCTTGAAGGCCCATTTTACAAAAAAAAAAATCCAGCAATGTTCATAGGCCATATATGTATGTATATTGAAAATGGAAACGTGATGCAATTGGTTCAGGTAAGCCTCTTTCTCCATACGTTCCCAATGACCAATGCCATTGCCGTTACGCTCATCACTAGCTTTTACATATATATATGTAGAACATATAAGTAGAAATCCCAAACTTCTGCCTTTTAAAATGAGAGCTCAGTCATTAGTCGTCTCTTTACATGGATACAGAGACAAATAAAGGATATGTAGCAATAATTCAGGGCTCTAAATATATTCCTTGCAATCCAACCTTTAAAATGAGGCATAAATCATTAAAATCCATCCAGCCGTTCTCGCACAATCGGAAAAATTGTCCCAAAAATCCCATCAAGACTTTATGACCTTGTTTGTTGTCAAAAAAAAATAAAGTAGGTGGGGTCGCCGCCCACTTTTAATAATTTTTCCATAATCTCTCAGTTGCAACCTTTAAAATGAGCCATCGAACATCAAGATCCATCGAGCCGTTCCAAAATGGCCCGTGAAAATCAATGCAAAATTCGTCCAAAGTACCAGGCGCCCATAATCGCAGAAATTCTAGTAGGTATCCACCAAAACAAACTTAGCCAATACACTGCCATTGAATTGGTTGCAGTTTTGGCTAAGTTTGTTTTGGTGGATACCTACTAGAATTTCTGCGATTATGGGCGCCTGGTACTTTCGACAAATTTTGCATGAATTTTCTCGGTCGATTTTTTTTGCTTATACAGGAGAGGGGAATTTGATGGACAATTTTTTTCGATTGTGCGAGAACGGCTGGATGGATTTTAATGATTGATGACTCATTTTAAAGGTTGCAACTGAGAGATTTTGGAAAAATTATTAAAAATGGGCTGCGACCACGCCCACTTTTTTATTTTGCGAGAAACAAGGGCATGAACGCCGACTTGGATTTCAATTGGCGGTTATTTTACAGAGTTGGGACAAATTTTTCGATTGTGCGAGCACGCCTGGATGGATTTTAATGATTTACGGCTCATTTTAAAGGTAGCATTGCAGGGAATATATTAAGAGCGCTGAATTATTGCTATATTTCCTTTATTGTTCTCTGTATCCCCGTATGCCGCGGACTTCAATGACTAACGTCTTACAACTTTATGGGGTGTTACCATTTCCCGGCAATGAGGTCACGTATGGAGTAGCTTACCTGAACCAATTCTCCCATTTTTGGACTATGAATTTCGCTGTAAATTTGTGTTTGCTGGGGTGGCGTGGCAATGGCATTGATCTGTAGAAAGTAGCTTACCTCTGAACCTCACCCATTTTCAATATCTTTGCTGCAAATTTCCGCATGGAGAAAGAAGCTTACCTGAACCGATTGTCTTACGTTAACGTTTTCAATATGGACTATGAACTTTGCTGTAAAATTTTGAAAATGGGCCTTCCAGCACTCTTTTTAATACGCAAATAAAGGTATTTTAAAGAGTTTTTAATGCGATTTTCAGTGGGCTCGGAGGTTTGCCAATGCGATGGGCTGGAAGAACTTTGGGGAAGACAAGGTAACTTCGCATTCTCTCAAATCGAATTTTTTGAAATTTAGTGCTTACCGGAATGTTCGTTCTGACAACAAATCGTCGATCTCAAATGCTTTTGAACAAATTAAACAAAACATTTCCTTCAATAAATATTTATTACGTGAATATTTGCTTTTATTATTTTTACAACTACGAATAATATTCCTTGTGGATTTTACAAATCATTCAAAATAATTATCTGAATGAACTTTCCATAGAAATAAACACACAAAAATAGGAGTTGTCACATTTTCAACATAATTGTTATTATTATTTTTTTTTCGGGTTTATTTAATAAGTTTCCTGATTTTACAAATTTTATCACTATATATATACATATTTATATATTTATGGTGGTAAATTGGAGTAGCTTATGCAAGCAAAAATATACCTGGTAAACACTGAGCTGAAACTTGTTTTGCTGCTGCTGAGAAATGACAAAATTGGACATAAGCTACTTCAACTTATTACCACAGATAAAAAGATATATATATATATAATATTTGTGTGTGAAAATAGGAGTTTTTCATTCTTTCGGTATAAAATGTTCATGCACACACATTATCCGACGCATTCTCATATACTCGAACCTTAAAAAATTACATAAAACTTATTTCTCTTAGACATTTTCTTTTATACACCATTGATATGCAAATTTTAATTTTAATTAGTTTAAAGTTTTAACCAAGCATTCAACTTAAAAATAAAAATACATTTTTTTTTCTTGTTTTACATCGAAAATTGTTCAGTCTTTCCCAAAAGCCTACAGAAAAAAGAGAATAAGCATGTACGTATGTATTTTTTGTTATTTAATATTGCTAGACTATTTTTATTTATGTTTCTGACGGACAATAAGACTGAGTTGTTTTTTTTTCCTTTGATATTCTATATTGTTTGTGATTTGCTTTCTATCTTTCTATCTAGACACTTACATTTTGTTCAATTAATACATAAGACAGACATATTTTATGGTTACCATTTGTTTGTTTTTTTTTTTTAATTTGAGAATTTATGTTGTGATTAAGCTTATGAAAAGTAGTTACTCATCGAAAATCGTTTGTAGTTCGAAAAAGCAAGTTTCTGTTGTATTGGTTTTTTTAAGGTTATTTTGTGCGAAGGTAGGGTTAAAAAACAATGCTAATTTATTTTCTTAAATCTTAAATGATTTTCCATGGAAATTAAGAGTACCCTCCTTTCATGAAGCACTACAAAATGTACTATTTCAATTTAATTTAAATACAATGAGAAAACAGAGTTTTATGTATCAGTTTTAAGTTAGACATTTATACTTATTTATTTAACCATCTTCATACAAAAAATTCGCAATATGGCGTAGTCAAATTATGAAAATCATCTGTCGTCATTTCCCTTTCATATAGAACTTGATTTTATTAATATCACAATGCAAAGAAATGTCCGTTTGCTTGCTTATTAGTTGTTTTTCTTTAGAATTAACATTATTTGTAAAATTTGTGTTTGTTTTTTTTTTTTCTTCATTAATTGGTTAATAATAATAATACATATTTTTTTTTTATGTTTAAGTTTTTCTTTTAAATATTTTCTTTTATTCAACTCTACCTACATATCACTTTGGACAAGAAGCGATCAAATGCTTTTAAAGCCGTCGCAATTCAATTTGTTGTTATCTTATACCGTTTATTTTATTTATTTGTTATTATCATTTGTTTCATTTTTTTTATGTAAAACACATTTATATATATATATATATATTTTATATTCTAAACGTGGATAAGTCAAAAATTATTATTAAAATTATTTTTGTTTGTTTTTCTTTTATCACATTTATGAGAAGAGGTGGTAAGTTTTACTATCCACTATCTAAGTACTACAAAATAAAGAAAATATTGTTGCACAGTAGTAAATTACTTAACAAGAAACTTTAAATTAAATGGGTGTGTTTCTGTTTGCATTAAATACAGATTTCTTTTTTAAAAAAAACTAAAAAAACATTGAAAGCGATGTACGAGTAGTAAGACAATGCCCACTTGTACGTTTGTATACACTCCGCCTCACTTGATTACAAACAGGCAGTTTTTTGGTTTCGATAATCTGGGAAATCAATATGAAGGTAAGGGTAGGTTAAATAGGGGTGCGCAAACTCATACAACACTAGGCATTAGACTGGGTCCATACAAAAACCTGAACGCTTTCCTTTGAGAAATTTCCCTGCAGAATCTGTCCCCTATAGTTTGAGTGGCCTATCTTCTCTAACTGCTCAAAGAAGTACCATCTTAGGAACCTCCTTCCATTTCGCGCTACTCCCTCGCAATCACACAGCAAGTGTGTTATGTCCTCCTCTGCTTGCAAACAAATGCATAAAGAAGGACTGTGCTGGATACCAGGACACAGCGGAATAAGGAAATAAGCAAGCCGATGAGCTTAGAAAGGGAGGGAAACTGGAGAGTAGTGGAGGTGTGGACATGAAACCAATAAGGAAATGATTAATGAGAACATTTTAAAAATGGCTGACCTTAGATGGGAAAATCTAGGTGGGCATAGGTTGTCGAAAGCCTTTTGGCCGCATTTGGACAAGAAAAGATCTAAGGAAATTCTCAAATTGAGTAGGGAACAGCTCAGAACAGTGGTTGGGATCATGTCGGGACACTGTCTCATAAGAAAGGACGGCTTAGACTGGTACATGCAGATTCTGTGCGGACCTGCAAACGGAGAAACACATAACACTCATACTGTGTGAGTGTGAGGGAAGAGCACGGAATCGTAGGTGGTTTCTAGGAGAAGACTTCATTGAGGAAATAGGGGCTTTGAGTGGCATAGACTATACGAAGCTCGTAAAATTCGACAGGGAGATTGGATGTTCTACGAGGAAAAGTTGTAGTGAATCCAACAAACCAATATCATACTTCCTACATTGTTTCGCATAACAGTGGTCACAATGTATCATGTTCTAATGACCAAAACATAAACAAACCAATTTCTAACGTCGAGAGACACCAAAGTCAAGTGTCACATAGCCGCCACTAACCCACTAACACAGCATTAAAAACAGAACAAAACATTGTCATAGCTCTAATTCTTGCACTGCCGATGCATGGTGTATCAATTGTACATTGAATGTCATGGGGCACACGAGCAATGAGTAAGCTTACAATGTCGTAATCTATAGCCGAACTTAATGGCACGCGACCTCGTTTGTATCGATATGCATTGGGAATGCTGTTATGGATTTAGTGTATAAGAACAAGATTTTTAGAAATAAAGACAGATTCTTTTTGCATCTCAACGACAGAGTTTCATTTAAATTTGGCTGATCTTTATGGCATTTGTGCCCTGCCTGAAAACACTAAACCTTTTGGCAAATACCAATGGCATTCGCGCCTGCCCTACGATTTAATTCAAGCGAAGGTTCTCTAGGCCTTTTCTAAAACTTAAGACAGATGAGTCATTTATTACAAAGTGTTTAGGTTCCTCATTTTGAAGTTAAGATTCAATCGGTTTCCCAGCGATCGCGATGGGCCCTTTTTGGTGCCTAGTACTGTATGCGATTATATACCCCTTTTTTAACCTAACCTAAAGAAGGATATATTATGTTAATGTAGAAAAAAAAATTGGGATTAAGTAGATAAATTCAATTTGTATGATGCTTTTCCCAAATAGGTCATAAATATAGTCCTTTTTCGTCTCACTTGATAATGAACAGTAACTAAATCTACCTGTTACCCGTGGAGAGACGGGCTCCCCCGAAAAACGGCACTTGCCGTAAAGGCGACTAAGGAGTAGACTCACATCTAAGCAATTCAAACATCCAG
The DNA here is from genome assembly GCA_949715645.1 of Portevinia maculata. Classification (NCBI taxonomy): domain Eukaryota; kingdom Metazoa; phylum Arthropoda; class Insecta; order Diptera; family Syrphidae; genus Portevinia; species Portevinia maculata. Next base: position 2,564,870 of record OX454528.1, on the reverse strand, counting down.
GACATATTAAAGCTGCAACGCAAGTAGAATAAAAAAAGTCCGCGGAAGTCCGCGGCTCTTAAAACGAGGATCAACTGGAAGGCAGAAGAACTATCAGATGTCTGCAAGGAAATTAGGCGATTCTCGAGGGAAAGCGTTTATGTCTCTTTATTCCGTTTGATTTTTTGTACCAAGTGGCTCTCCAGGGAAGGCGTTGTATGAGTTTTCATACCGCCATTTAACCTAACCTAACCTTCATATTGCATTTGGTTTTTTCCAGATTAACTAATTATTTAAATAAGTCGTCAAATTAAACCTAAAACTACCTGTTCGTATAAAAGTGAGGCGTAGGTAATGTTTGCTTTCGCTTGTATTCGAATGGTTCTTGCCTTAACTCTTTAAAAATTGTAATTTAACTGAATTGTTCTCCTTTGCGGTTTGATTAATTTTCTTGTTGCTTATATGTACGTTTAATCTTTTAAAGCCCCTAACATAACACATTTATATGAACTACTTTGTTTAAATATATATGGATTAAGTTAATAAATGTTATTTGTGTGTTTTTTTTTCATATTTTCTTAATAAAAATACCCCTTTGTGCTATGTGTTTCAGCCCGAGTTTATTCGATTCAGTTACGCTTTGTATTATATTTTTAATTTTTTAACGTTTGTAACTTTCGAGAAACCAAGGTTAGGTTGGGTCAATTGAAGAAGAAATCCAGCAGAATGTACATTTTGTTGCCATTTTGTTTGTTGCTGTTTTAAATATCTACTTAACATTTACATTTTGTTTTAACAAATCTCTAATCTATTAAGTAAGTAGTCTAAAAATTGTTTGTTAAAGTATTATTTTTGTTGCTAAAGTTGGTCAAAAAATAAAAATGATAATGATGTTAATTTACCTTCTAAACATCATACGAATAATAATATCTGAGTTGAAAAAAGATACAGAAGAGTAGACGAAAATTCACAATCAAATTATACAAAGTAAAGGTTGGGTTTTTGTGTTGCTTAGATAGAATTTTTCAAAGGTTTAACTAGCAGTCATACTGAGTTCGATTCTAACATTCATAAACAGTGTAATCTGCCAAATGATCATGAAGAGACCCACGCTCGATAAAAGCTACTAAAATAACCGAACAAAGCTACCAAAATAACCAGATCGCGCGGAACTTATAAATGACTTCGTGATTTTTATGAAAGACATAATCGTAAATCTGACCCCGCCATCCGTCGTATATTCGTGCCACATACTGTTCTCAATGATGCAACAACATAAATACGTCAAAGGAATGCACTGTTTGGTGATCTTATTTCGTTAAAACTAACACAGAAGGCCACGTTACGGTCAATGGAGATAGTAAATGGGCAAAAATAGATGGTAACAATCCTGACGAAATGCGTTTTCAATAAGATGACGCTATGCGTCATACGGCCAGCACAATGATAGATTTTTGAGATCAAATTGGCGACTAGATGATTTCGCGAAATAGGACTATTAATTGGCTTCTAAAGTTGTGAAATTTGAGACCTATAGTTTACGTCTCAAGCCTTTCAGTAAAACATTATTCAGCACGTACCAGTATGGCACTCCCACCTGGCAGATCGAAAATAAACCAACTTTTCACACTAAGGCTAATCCTGGAAAAGACCAACGAATTTAAAGTCGAGACTCACCATCTTTCCATTGACTTTAAAGCCGCATGTTATAGCATTCATCGTCAGGAGCTCTACATGGCGATGGCCGAATATGGGATCCCGGCAGAACTGATCTAGTTGTGTCGCATGACACTTGAAAACACGCGGTGTAATGTGAAGTTTGGAAGCAGCTCTTTCGAATTATTGAAAAATAGCACAGGATTTCGGCAAGGAGATGCGCTATCATGTGACTTGTTTAATCTTGTTCTGGAGAAAAGTGTGCGGCAATGGCACAATTTTTAATAGATCCGTCCAAGTACTAGGGTATGCGGACGATATCGCCATCATCGGCGGTTCCCAGAGTGCCTTTACAGCGAATGAAGAACAGACAAAATTGGTGTCTTGAAGTTAAGTATATGCTTTTAACAAACAAACAGACACTGTTGATAACAATAACTACGAGGTAATTTAAGGAGTTCACCTACCTTGCATAAGCATCAACTCAACAAATGACACCTTAGTGGAGATCCGACGGAGAATTACCTTCGCTGCTACTTCGGTTTGGCTAAACAAATAGGTTCAAAATTCCTCACTCGAAGGACACAATGTATGCTCTATCTATCGCACCTTAATCCTACCATTCCTGCTTATGGCGTCGAGTACTGGACGATAATAAGTAGGAAAGGGGAGCTAATATTGGGTTCTTTTGAAAGAAAAATACTCGTTGGATATTCGGTCCTGTGTGCCAAGAGGGCGAATGGAGTACCAAAATGTGAATGTAGTCCAAAAAGCTAAAACACGTCGACTTCATTGGCTCGGCCAAATTGAGGAAATGAAAAGGAAAATAATGCTCCAGCCAAAAGTATCTTCGATTCTTAGCCCCAGATTCGATAAGGTAAAGAAGGCCGAAAGACCAATTCATCGCGGATGCCGGAGCACTTGGTCTGTACAACTGGAAGCTGCGTGCCTGGGATCGCAGATCTCTCTTCACGGGTCGCGAGGCCGTAAAGTAAGTAAGTAAGTTTTTTTTTTAAATAATTAGGTTTAACGCCAGAAAAAGAAAACCCTAGGCCGCCATTTTCATTGTATTTTTCTTTTTTTTCGCCTCCTGTCTGTCTCTGGCTGTGTTCAAGTTTTTTTTTCACTTAAACTGCTCTCTGAGCTCATAGAATGCGCTCTGAAGCTCGAACTTTTGTGATAATTTAGGCTCTGCTCTGAATAAAGAAAAAACACGCCTATTATTAAAAAATCGTTCTTCCCGGGAGCTATCATAAGAGCTGTTACTGTCATTCCTACAGACTAATTGCAAACCGTAACCGTGGGTGGTGATACGACAAATATTTTGGTGGGCCCTAGTTATTATATATCGTATCAGATCACAGACCTTTGGTCATAATCGGCCCAGGGAGGTATCCGTCGGAACGGAAAATTCTCCGATCTCATACGAATTTTTGCTTCAACACAAATCTAAAACAAAACATAGTTTGCAACTTGTCTGTGAAATGTCTAATAAACTACAAAGGACAGTCTGACAATCCGCAAAATTAAACAGAAATGATTCAATCTTTTAACTAACTTTGGATACTCTACAAAATATTGGACTCAAGTGTAAAAATGAAATGCCCATTTATGGCTCGTTCTAAGCTTAAATTACAGGCTTACCCTTTATTTGTTTGTAAATACTCGTTTAAGTTATTTCCCCTTCAGTAAGACGCTGTTTGACTTTTTGAGAGATGTTAAATGAGCAGTCCATTGAAACTGTAAGTATAAAACAAAGAAAGTAATGTGTGCGTTATTAAAAATAATCATTTGTAGCATTTAAAAAAAAGGACCACACGTACCTCTTGGCTAAAAACGAATCCTCACATCAAAACGATTGAAAGGCTTTTGTTACGAAACCTTTGAGAAAATTAACGAAGGATTTGATTTTATTTTAAACAAATAATAAAAACATTAGTAATACAAAAATAAAAACGCTCACTTATAATTGTTTCGTTTGAATTAAACATTAATAATAAATGGAAATTTATTAATAAAATAATGAAAAAAAAATTAAACATAAGTAATACATTATTTCTTCCTCCAAAAACTTAAAACTAATATTATTTACATCAATATATAAAAAAGAAGAGAAAGAGAAAACGAAAAGAAAAATTATCTAATATCATCATATAATACAGAGTTGTGTGTTTGTGTAAAATATAATAAAAAAAAAAAAAACTTAAAACAACCTTTTTCAAAGACAAAAAGTAAAATAAGAAAGCTTCATGGTAAAACAGGCCTAACAATCAACTTAAAATGGCGCCCAGTGGGCCAAAACGATAGACGCCAGCTTAACTCTCCAACCTGTGAGTCATCATTTCAAGGTGTTGTAAATGTTGCCTTCATCACAAACGGTTGACGATTTGTTGTTTTTGTTGTGGGATCTGTCTCCTAGCACCGCACTATTGGAGCAGTTTACTTGCACTCGACTTACGGCGGAGGGGCCCGCTACAGTTCCAATTTCTGGAACTCCAATACTGGTAGAGGCGGATGTGTTAGGCTCCACACAAAAGCTGTCATTGGTCACAGTCACAGTCTGGCCTTGACAAATTTCCGCATAAATATTCTCCTTGGTGTAATCGATGAGGTTGAGGGCTAAATTTGCCGTGTTTGGAGAGCAAAGTTCAGTCGAGGAGTCATCGCTGGATATGATGAGGGAATCTCGAACGCTGCTGTACGGTAGGTCATCGATAATCCCATTGGCGCTGCTGTCAAAACCAGTGGTGACTTCTTCGCCAATGTTGAATTCGAGTTTCTTTGATGTCAGAGTTTTTGGTTCTTTGCACTGACTTTTCTTCGTTTCAATCACGTTCATCTTTTGCGGGACCGAGAAATGCAATAGCTGATGCAGGCTTGAAGATGATTTGCTGTACTGGCGTGTCTTCACATAGAACTCTGTGTAGAGTTTTTGGGTGATGAAGGATTGCGGAGGCTTGTTTTCATCGTCATGATCGTTCATCGTGTCGCTGCTTTCGGCAAAATTCTTCGGCAAAAGGTCGGGCTTTCCCACAAAGTCCACCTCTTGTAAGCTTAGACTCTTTTGAAGCGGTGGCTTTTTGGATTCTCCCGAATCCGTCACTCCGATCTCTGATGTTGAACGTTCCGACATGGATTCAGTTTCTAAGTTTGCGCCAAAACGTTCTTGCAGCATTTTTGACATGTCGTTGTATCGCTCCATGCTCATACGCTTGGCTTGAACATCCAGATCCAAACTGGTCAGTGAGGTGTGCTTGTCATTACGACAGAACCATTTCTTCTTCGTCGACTGAAATACTTTCATTTTTTCTGAGATCCGATTGTGCGCCGACGTAGACTGTTGAGATTTCTGCTGATCATCTTTAGCTTCCATGTTGGCCAAGTCATTTTTACTAAGAAATATAATGGAATCTTCCTTCTCGTGAGCTATAGAGGTTTTCTCTCGTCTCAGCAGCTTTGGAAAATGAAGAGGCTTGAGAATCTTCAGTCCATCTACTCGACTTTTGCTCCCTGATCGCTCCGGTCTGTGTAAAATCTCAACCTCAACCATCTTTAAGAACTGATCACAATTAAACTGACAATACTTCAGCATATTCTGCACATTTTGGTTGGCCAACATTCGCTGCTCGTTCTCGAAACCCAGAAGATATTTAACCAAAATCATTTCAGGAGTGATGTGAAGTTTTCGCAGATGTAGGGGATTCTGTGCCTCAACACTTTCAATGGGACATCCAATGACTACATTTTCCATAGAAATTCGACTAATAACAAGATTTTCCGGAATGGTATTAGCTGTTCCGCTCGGTCCCGATATGTATCGAAGCGTTATAGGCAGCTCCTTGTTGGGTGTAATCAATGCTGTGATTTTATGGACACAATCAGGATTGAGCTTCTTTTGTGCCTCGGAGCCGCCAATTTTTTGCAAAATCTGTGGAATGCCTGGCTCGATTTCGTAGAATTTCCCTTTGGTTGACAGAGAAACGTACAGCACCTGACGGTTTTCATTTAGCAATTGAGCGTAACGTCCCTTTTCCTTCTCACGTCCCGAACTGTTGGAAATCTTATTGGATGACGCTGATGAGTCTTGCTGTTTGCCATCTTCAAAAACTGCCAACAAGCGAAATACTTGGCCACATCGAGCAGTCGTCTTAATGTACTGCGGTCGAGCATTGTAGCCTTCACCGTTTTGAGATTCAGTAAATGCTGGGAGATTGTCCACCGACACAAATTTGTAGACACGTTCTCGCACCAACTGTATAAGCGTGGTGTAGAGAGTTGCTGTTGGCACACCCTTATCGTTGATGAGGGAAAAGTATCCTGAAGAAAGGGTAAAAAAGGTAAATTGATATTTTAGTCGGGTTTTTTTTTTTTTTACATTAATTTGTATGAACTCCTAACAAACCATATTGTTCACAGGAAATCCAATTGCAGCAGTTTATAATAGGTGTGTTTAATAAACCTGAGCTGCACAGAAAAGTACAGAAAAGATCAGAAAAGTACAGGATTTTGTGTTCCATGAGCAAAAATCTTGCCCCAAAATGTTTTACATTCTGACACTTTGTGTTCCATAACGCTGTCCAGCTCAGTTAAGATCAGAAAAGTACAGGATTTTCTGCACCTCCTTTTGAGGAAGGGCAACTGCGTGAAAAGTGTCAAATTGAAGACGTCAAATGTCACTGATGTCAGCTGATTTGTTTGTTTGGCATGAAATTCGCTATTGCTCGTATCCGATGTTGTAATATCCGACGAACTTAACAAGATGCTACTGCCAGAATCTTCCAACATCTCGACTATTAAAAAGTCTGAAGTATTCATTTTGTTTTATTTATCAAAAGCAACTTTGAATCTCACTTTTCATTTAGATTTATTCATATTGGAATTCAACAGCTGATATGAGAGCTGTCACATGAAGCTGTACTTTTTTGTTCTCACTTGATCTGACAGTTTTCGCTAATGTGTGCTGATCTGATCTGTTCTGTTCTGATCTTTTTTTCATTAAACACAGCTAATATTATGTCTTGTTTGGCCTTGGAGCGGCGAATTTAAAAAAATAATTCGGTGAGCTATTGGTGTTGCAGTTTTACCCCATCAGAGGTGTAATGCAAGAAGCGACTCTAACCATTCATCACCATGCCAAATGTTGTATCATATTCTCGAACAAGTCATGAAGTTCTATTAAGCAAGTTAAAACCAAAACCATGAACAAAGCGTCAACTACCTTCTCCTCCCCAAGTTCACAACTATTCAACCCTTTTGTCTTGTTAATGCTTTTTAGAAATCCCGTTTCTTTCTTCCCTATGCATGCCCGCAGGCAATTTGCCACACATTTTCGCAATAACGTCATTTCCTTCCATCTCTTTTCTTAGCTTGAAGCTTTTGTCTTGCGACTAAAAGTAAAAGCTGTAATTTATAGCTCAAGGAACCATTAAAACTTATTGGCTGTCATTAATGTTAAGCACTTTTGAAGTAGAATGGCAGATAACGCACAAAAATGATTTATAGCTAAATTCTTCTTCTCGTTTTTAGAAAACACCCACAAACGACTGAGTAGTGTTTTTGGTGCATTAGTATCTTAACGGCAATGCCATTACTCAATGTTGCAAAGTGTTTAGGTGCCTACATCTTCCTTGCCACTTTCAAACTTACAAAGTAGATCGAGTTTTATTTTTCGTTCGCTTTTCTTAAAATGTCAAACGAAACGGAAGTATTGTTCGGATGGAATGTGGAAATAATGTTGTTGCGTTTGATTGAAATAAATGCACGAATACACATTTTGAAAACCAACCCGAAATGAGAAATAACGATTCGGTTCTTTAATAAAAATGCAGCGAAAGCCTTTTTGTTTTTCAAATGGTACGGAAGTGCACTTAACTCGAATGTCCTTTCGCATGGAACTTAAAAAACATTTCGTCTGTGTATGGTATGTGGGCAGTATACGTATGTACATGCTGTATACCGATATATATATTATATTGAGATGAGCGATGTTTTTTCCTAGATCGCTCTGTTGAGTGAATTTTCTTTTAGCATATCAACAAAGGCAAAAGATATATGAGTTGTGGTGGCCAAAGCCTTGAAATAGAGGAACAAAAAAAAGCACACAAGAAAAACGAATGTGATACATTTATTCTTTCTTGCGGAATTGTCCTTCCTCCAAAACAGTCGAAATAATTAAATAAACTTTAAGTTGTCTTGGTTTTTTGACGCTGGAAATATCAGCGACAAATAAAAAACGATGGTTATCTACTGCTTTCAAAATCAGTTAAGATTGTATTATCAAAAAATGTCGATTTGCCCACAGATAAATGTTCGGTTGCGGTTATTGTTATTTATAACTGAACCTATTCAACTTCTGTAACCTACTCCTATTACTTCACCACTCCTGAAAAACAGTGATGGAGAATGGAATACCGTACAAAGAAGTGCATAGTTAACATTTAACTTTCCAATTCTTAAATACATCCAAAGTGGTCGATACCACTTGTACAGTACCCATTTACCTCAGGTGCTAGTTGAGTCTGCAGTGCCCCGTTAGGAGGCCTGCTAGGCTGATACAAGCTTTGAATCTCTTTTTGTTGTAATTTCCTAAGAGTTTCTTTGCTTGCAGATCATTATAAATGTAAATTTTCACGCATGCTTCACGTTTCAAACACTTAACACTGCCACTCTTTAATTATTGAATGTATGGCCATTGCAAACATTTAACACTGTCACTCTATACTTATTTGAATGTGTGACCATTGCCTTAGTAGAAATTGTTATTATTTCTTCTTGTTCCCTAATAGCGAAGCTATAATCAGGATTAAAGGGATCATAACCCACCACCCACTTTGCTGCATCCCTACAGGGCCGCCTGTGGGGTTCGCCGGTTCGACCTCGGCAGGCCTCCCGATTTCGGGTTACACTTCTTAACTGGTGCCAACCAAAAGCAGCTGGTGTTGCATTACTGTGATCTAGGAGTTTAGTTTTTTATTCTGCTTATTTTTTACGATTTCGACACAAGCATGCTCCTATTATTGATAATTGCTTGATCTTCCTTTTACGACACCGGTAATCTCCAGTCGTTGCAACCCACAGATTTGTATGCACAAAGAAAATATTCACCCATGTTCTGCATTTCGATCGAAATCGAATTTAATTCACTTTTCAATTTCACTCGGAATGAAATTTGGTGTTACGCATTTCGATCGTTTTAGATTTTTTCAAATTCACTTTCGAACTGTCAAAATCCTAAACAAACACAATGTTTGCTTTTAAGGCTTTTAATAGTTTTAGCAATTTTCAATTAAAAAATGCTTAATTCGCACTTGAACCATTCGTAATAACTCCCTACAGATTTGCTCCAATTCACAATATTCATTTCGATCGAAATGCAGAACACGCAATTTCACTTTCACCTTACCTTGCAAATTCACAAAAAGTGGAATGCAGAACATGGGCCATTAAATGTGTCGCTGGGTTAACATGAATGGTTAAGATTTTTTTTTAGTCGCCTTTGGGTGAGCTGCAGCGAAATTCTTAACCCATCACTGCACGAGAGTTAATCTGTTATTATTTAATACTTGTAAGTACTGCTAGTGTGCTTTCAAGCTTATACCTAACGCCGTGCATAAATCAACGCATATCGACATGAATCACGTTGTTATTTATGGCAATTACCTCAAGAAATCAATTTGAGCAGCTCAAAAATTAAAACTCCTGAAAATGCATAGCACTGCCTTACCCAATCCACAGACACTGCGTACTTATCTGAAGTCTTGAAACCACGGAAATTCGTGCTTTGGCGAAAGTAGTGCCCTCTTCCGGCTTTTAAGCACCGGCAAAATCATACATAACTTAATATAAATTGGGATTCTTAATTATCCCGCTGTGACAGTGACAATGTTGTTGCCGTGCCGCTGTTTAGTTTCTTTGAACAAAGCTTTTACGGTGATAAAGAGGAATTACCCCTACGTTATCAAGGATTAGGATGGGTGGAAACAACTCTGGTTCAACTCAACAGAAAATATAATAGAATATAAAAATTAAATAAATTTTCTTTAGTCTCCAGATTATTGTGATACAAAACAAATATATATGCACAGTACATATATGTATATATTCGCCTACATTCTGCACTGGGTATTTTTTGTTGCAGTCACAAGATTAATTCAATGTCTGATGTGTGCTTTTTTTGTTGGTTTGGGGCTCAGAGGTTTCCTTTACCTCGAGGTAATTTGCATTGTTTTCTCACGCACATGATGCGATTGCACGAAACAAACATTATACTTGAGGTAGGAGACTGATCCATTCAAGATTTTCCTGAATTTTCTCAAGCTGCTTTGCGTAATTGAAATATTCCATTATAATTTTGTTACGATATTCAACGCTGCATTGTATTGGTGATGGTGATGGTGCGTTGCCATATCAGCCATAAGCAAATGTCTTTAATTTGTTAAATAATAAACAAGAAACCATTTTCTTTCTAGCTAAAATGACGGCCTTATACAAGTATACGAACATAACATATGTCTGTGGCAAATGTGCTGGCTTATGAAGATTAATCTGTGATTTCATATAGCACTTTAGTTAGGCGGAGTGGCTTATTTGGACTAATAATACATTACCAGCTAGAAAAATGTAATTGTTTACCTGGAAACTCTTGCGGTATCATCACTCCCTTCTTCCGGTTCGCCACTCCTGTCTTAGCATTATGACCATGATAGATGTGCCTTTGCCGTATCAGCCGGTATAAAAGAAATAATTCACCATTCTCTTTTGATAAATCACTACTGCTCTTATTGCCATTGGCGTTATTATTATTGCTATGTCCCACCGACGCCGACGATGAGGCAGTCGACGACTGTGTAGAGGTCGACGAACCATTCGAAGATGATGATTGCAAAGTCTCATTACTAAATTTCATCTTATATGAGATCCGAACCACTCGTGGAAGCGAGTATCTATCGAGAAATATCTCAGCTGGTAAAGGATCCGTTTGGGACTGAAAAATAAATAAAAAAAATATGACTTTAGATTGGAAGGATAATTTAAAAAAAAAACTTACATCATTGCTATATTTAGATCCTTTACTATCACCCGTTGAGCAGTCACCGCCGGAACTCAGGGAATTCATCTTCATTCTCTGTTGCATTCGCTGTTTCATTTCTATTTCATTTCTTCGCGCCAGTCTTGCATTCTCAAAATCTGCCACCGAAAACATATTCGCCGACGTATCGTGCGAATTAAAGCGACGCAATTTTGGTTTCCGTCCTTCCTGGGCTGAGGATGCGGTTAAAATTTGAAGTGGTAAATTTGTTTGTGAGGTGAATATTTGTGATCTAGACACGACTAAATTACCACCCAGCGCCGGATGATGATGTGAATGATGGGATGTGTGTGGATGTGCCGAACTTGGTTTGCCTGTCGCTGCAACGGTAGCACTACTATTTCCATTGCCAGCTGCGGCCGCAACAGCAGACGTTTGATGATGAGGATTCCCATTGCTGTTGGGCATTATAAAATACAACGGATTCGTTGTGGTGATTGTTCCATTTTTTGTACCGTTCCCTGATGAGGTTCCTTGTGTTGAGGAGTTGCTGTGACCAGCACCATTTGATGTTGGAGCACCTAAAAGAAATAAATGCAAAAACTTTAGCAATGCATAGTCGTTTAAAAGTTCAACTCTCACCACTGCTATTCATTGGACTCGTAGGCGTTGCCATGTGTGGACTGCTTTTTATAAACCAATTTGCCAGATGCCGTTGTCGTTCGAATTCAATGCTGGTACGTTGCATTTCTGCCAATTTCAACGAGTCTGTCATTTTGTGGTAATACACACCACCTTCCACCTCGATGAAGTCTAATACTTATTCTGGAAAGGTTAAATAGAGAAAACGCTTTGATTAGAATATTGATTAGACGTTGAATATAAAGAAAATGTAATATAGCCATCTCTATAATGTTATTCCAAACGCTAGCGCAAATGGTTACGCAAGTTCGAAAACGATTCATTTTTATTTGAAAATGGTCATATTGAAAATTGAAAGCCAATGTTTATGCATACAAACTAGCTCAGGTAAGAACAGTTCATTAAGACAGATAGACACATGATTTGTATGTAAATTGCTTTGGTAATTTCGAATTCGACCGACGATATTAATTGCACAATCACAAGATAGGTACGTGCATTTGATTATTGAATTGCTTCCATTTAATAACAATTAAATCTTTTTACTGAAATTGAGTACGTACGGTACTAATATCAAGAAACAATGGGCGCGTTCCATTTGCAAGGCAACTGCGAGTTCCCAGCTTATTAAACCTCTGTCACTTGCCAAACGATGGTCACGTGAGTTATTCGTTCAACGAGGAAGGGTAAAATAGCAGGGACTAGCAGTTGCAAATTGAACTCAATAATCGGAACAATGACGGAACACAGTAGTTAAAAATACTCTTAATCACCTCGGTTACCGTTGTCGTTTCTGTCTCCAAAATACACGACTCTTCCATTAGCTTGTCGTTTTTACACGACAAAGGTCGGACAAGTTTAACGTTTTAAAAAATGCAAAAGAAATAAAAAATAACTAAGAAACAGTCAGAAGTTCTTCCTTCATTAGTGGAGATGGAGATAACAGTCTCACCATGAACAAACAGAGTTCTATCGAGCGAAAGGATTCAGAAAGGGATTGAATAAGATAAATTTTGAACATTCTCGGAACGGTATTGCTACAAAAATAAACAGCTAAGACCCTCCAACAAGAGATGGCAAAATAAGTATTCAATACTTATTGCATTAAATTCATCAGTTATCTCTAATTAAGGCAGTCAAAAATTGAAGCAAAACCGAACCATCATCGTATTTTCGAAAATCCTACACAAATCCGTGACTTTCAAATAGTCCGCTAGAAACTCGAGCAGCGCCACCTATTTTCCCAACAACATTTGAATACATACTGAACTTTCTCGCCAAACTACTTTGTTTTTCAGGCATCAGTTTCGTGTACCAATCTACGAGGGCGGGTCAATAAGTCCGTGACTTTTGGAATAAAACACAGATTTTTTGATAAAATTTTTTTTTTATTTTTAACGTAGTCTTCCTTGAGCTCTATACACTTTGTCCAACGCTTCTCCAATTTTTTTGTCCCTTCCAAAAAAAATGATTTGTCGAGGTCCTCAAAATAGGCCTTTATTTGCGAGATGACTTCATCATTGGAGTCAAATCTTTTTCCACCAAGCCATTTCTTTAGGTTTGGGAACAAGAAGTAGTCGCTCGGAGCCAAATCTGGAGAATAGGGTGGATGAGGGAGCAATTCATAGCCCAATTCATGGTTTTTTGCCATGGCAACTGCACATGTGTGCACCCTTGCATTGTCTTGGTGGAAAAGAACTTTTTTCTTGGCCAAATGAGGTCGGTTTTTTTTCAAATCGTCATTGAATCGGTCCAATAAGTTGGCATAATATTCCCCATTGATTGTTCTTCCCTTTTGAAGGTAGTCAATGTGGATTATCCCGCGTGCATCCCAAAAAACAGTTGCCATAACTTTATTGGCTGACAAACCCACCTTGGCCTTCTTTGGCGCCGATTCACCCTTAGAAACCCACTGTTTTGACTGTTGTTTGGTCTCTGGTGTGTTGTGATGGATCCATGTTTCGTCCACGGTTACAAAACGGCGCAAAAACTCCTCCATATTGCGATTAAACAACGCCAAACCTTCCTGTGAAGTTGTTACACGATTGCGTTTGTGGTCGACTGTGAGCAAACGCGGCACCCATCTTGCGGAAAGCTTTCTCATGCCCAAGTGATCATTCAAAATTGAAACCACTGAGCCATGCGAGATCCCTACGGCTTCCACAATCTCTCGCACTTTCAATCTTCGGTCGGCCAACACCATATCGTGAATTTTTTCGATTGTTTCGGGTGTAGGGACCTCAACTGGGCGTCCAGGACGTTCGGCATCTTCAGTGTTTGTACGGCCACAACGAAATTCAGTAAACCACTTTTTTACCATTGAAATCGATGGTGCAGAGTCCCCATAGTATTTTTCAAGCTTAGCCTTGGTCTCGGTAATGGTTTTTTTTCGCAAGAAATAATGCTTACTAAGCACACGAAATTCACTTTTCTCCTCAAATTAGTGAGTAGTCTGATAAAAATAGCTGTCAAACACAAACTAACTGACGCAGCAAGTTTAAATTTTGACAGGAGTCAACTGATAGATGCCTGTTGACAGGAGCAGTGTTGCCGTTTCAGTAAAGAGGTCAGAAATTCAAAAAGTCACGGACTTATTGACCCGCCCTCGTACTACGAAATCGGCGGGTCGTCTGCGTTAGGTAATGAAGATTAAAAACCGACACGCTTCAGGAAACGACAATAACGTTTGTGACAAATGACAAAGGTAATCGAAGTGAATAAGCTTTATGTCAAATGTCAAACGTGGTTTTTGAAGAATATTTTCGTTTTATGCTTGATGACATTTGCTTAATGAAGACATTTATGAAATTGAATGAATTAATATTAGACATTAACGGCCTACGGCAACAACACATGGCCTTAAACCTAGCTTCTCCAACCGTTTCCTTGTGCAAAGTAAAAGGGACCTACAATTTAAAGCCGAATCCGAATTACTGCTTATCGTCCAGCACTCAGCGCGATAAAGGAAAATTGGCAGGATTTAAATACGGTATAGCTTTGTTTCTATTCTGTCCTTTGACTAAGACTTTTGAACTGTTTTGAATAGCAAAGCCGACGCAGCAGCGGTTTTCTAAGGTAATTCTTCTTCGGACCACCACTAAGGTATCGTGAAGTTGTTCTTTACTGCTAGGTTGATTATACTTCTGAACTAGTCGGATGGTATTGCTGTCAACGTTTGCCTTAGTCGGTGGTCTGATGTTTGGTCGTTCTTTGAAAGTACTTGGTCTTATTCTCGTTAACTTCATGACCTGCAAAGTTCGCCTGTTCTTCAATCGCCATCGAAGCCTCTTCCACGGCACGCTGGGAGCTACCAATGACTTCGATATCGTCCGCGTACCCCAGGAGCTGGGCGGATCTGAATAAAATAGCCCTTTCGTATTGACACCTGACTTATACACTGCCTGTCCAAATTTGAAAAGCTTCTCATGACTATGTTTGCCAGACGTTCACAAGAGGAAAATAGTGGTTAAAAAAAGCTCTCGATTTACATTTTGAGAACGTCAAACGTGGGCTGTTACTGACACGCTTTTTGCTAGGCGATGATATGTACTTTTACTTTACTTTTACTAACTTTTAACTTATATCAACTTATGGACAAAAATGATTAAATCTAACAGAATTCTTATTCAAGATTTAGGAATGCTCTAAACTTAGCTATAGCCTTTTCGAAAAAGTGGGACCTAACCTCAGTAATGATGAAATGCAATAATGTATGACGATAGTCAAACTTACAAATAAGAAATCCATTAAGAGATTAAGAGCGGCACTTTCACAAGCTGGTATTCAACCTTCTTACTCACCAACCACCGCGCCCAAAAAAACAGCCTTAGAATTCGACCTAAAATCAGACTGAAATATTTGCCCCTAAGTTAAATACAACCCCCCATTGAATTATAATGAAATTGACAAGGCGGAAATTACATCCAGTCCGCACATTTGAATAATACAACAAAACATACTCAATATTAAAAATATTAAGATATATATGGATACCTTACGGAATCTATCTTCTGCGACAGAACATCCTTTGTGCAGAGATACTCTTACTCCTCAGATCGGTGATTCCGACACCGCCACCGCGAAGAGCATTTTAAAATGCGAGCAACAAAAATCAATCTGATTTGCATAATTGAATGGAAATTAGCTGGCTCAGTGAAAACTGAAAAGGGAGAGAAGGAAGAGGTAAGGCAAGGATAGAGCTAATACAAATCCGATTAGCTGCACAGCATGGAGATGACTGACGCAACAACTCCAAGTGAAACCGCATTTTATCAGTATCCCTATCCTGAAGCACTGTCGCGCCATCATCATAGATTCATAAAATCTACTCACAGAGTACACAGACAGCGCTCCTAAAGTCTGCGAACTCAATTATGTCAAAGTCAATTATGGTTTGCAGAGATTGGGCTTAGTAGCAGGACGACACTCCTCTAAAATAGATACATGAATGTGAGTAAACGAAAAAATTGCAAAAATACACACTAAAAGCTTGACACTTTCCCTGTGTGGATTTCCACATTGTAACTGACACTTATGGAATTAAATTTAATGCGTCAAACGATTTCATATATGTAACAAAGTGTTATGGGACTGTCACCCCTTTTTCATATGTCACATGGGACATAGTCTCTGCCATTTAAATGAGCGGGTAAAAAAGGGTTGCCTCTGAATGTTGCCTCTGCAGCTATGACACCAAACGACATCGATGACTAGTTACGAATATGAACATGATGATGATGATGATGATGATGATGATGATGATGATGATGATGATGATGATGATGATGATCATGATGATGATGATGATGATGATGCTGATGATGATGATGATGATGATGATGATGATGAGGATAAATACATTTAACGAAATACCTACATATATCTAGTGGTTTTGTACACTCTGACATTTAAGAGACAATTCTGAATATTCGATCGCTTCCTTTGGAGGACTCTTTTTCTTCACCTTAATTTATTGAGTTTTGAAGAGACAAAAACTATGCTGCTGGCGGATGTTGGGAATAAGAAGTGAAAAATGTAAACAGTCATATTCAACCTGGGAAGTTCATGATCCTACCATCGAATGAGAGTGCTGAACAAAGCATCGGTCTGCCTTTCGAGGAGGGAACAACAAATTGATAGTTAAAAACCAATTCTAGGATGATGGCACCAGTAGTTCGCCCCTTAACTTTAATTTTAGGTTTGACTTGCTTTTAAAAATCCGTTATTCAAAAAGTGAATCGACTATTGGGCTTAAGTAAATATTTGAAATGTGTAAATTAGGTATATGTTGACTGCACGAACGTACATTTACCTAAAGCGATCTTTAGAACTAGATCCAAAGGAAAACTAGGAACATCTGCGATCATTGTCAAATTTTCGTCAGTAGCTGATAAGTTTTCCGTGCTAAGTTCAATCAATGCCGCATACAGAAGAACAAAAAAACGGCTTTGTTTACATCAGATCGGATTGAAGTCTGACTACAGGCTGATTTCTGTCAACGAAAGTCTAACTACACACAACCTTGCTATATTCCGGAAAGCTCATGAATTAAAACAACAAAATAAACTGTTTTCTGTATACACTAGAATGGGACGGGTGTATACACGCCAAACATCAACAGGGAAAGCTGTTTTGGTAGAATGCATTCAACGCTTGGAATCTCTTGTCGCTGCTGCAACGAGTTATGATGAACTTTGAGATGAATTTTAATCATGGATTTTTATATTGCAACATATCGATTTTTATACCCTATTCTAGGGGTATATTAATTTTGACGCATAGTTTGTAACATACCTTAATATTGCCCGTAGACCCCTAAAAGTTACTATATTTATGATCAGCATCGATAGTAATGTCGATCTAGCCATGTCCGTCCGTCCGTCCGTCCGTCGGCAAAAATTAGGCCTTTAAACTGGACCTAGAGAGCTGAAATTTTAACCATATACTCTCTAGGGTCCCGAAATAATCAAGTTTAAGAATTTTTGAAATCCGCCCACAGACACGCCCACAAACTCAAAAAAACAAAATTTTGGAAAAAATCGAATTTTGAGCTAGAGAGCTGAAATTTTTTATATATGATCTATGGCCCATAAAACTGATTGGGACATACAATTTTCAAAATCCGCCCACTGACACGCCCACAATTAAATAAAACAAATTTTGGGAAAAATTGAATTTTGAGCTAAAAAGCTGAAATTTTTTATATATGATCTTTGGCCCATAAAACTGCTTGGGACATACAATTTTCAAAATCCGCCCACTGACACGCCCACAATTAAATAAAATATTTTTTTTGAAAAACCAAAATTTGAGCTAGGGAGCTGACATTTTTAATATATACTCTCTAGGGGCCCTTTATGCTCATGTGTAAATATTTTCAAAATCCGCCTACTGACACGCCCACAATTATTTTTTTTTTATTTTTGAAAGTCCAAAGTTTGAGCTAGGGAGCTGAAATTTATAGTATATACTCTCTAGGTGCCCTTTATGCTCATACTTAAATTTTTTTTAAATCCGCCTACTGACACGCCCACAATTAAATAAAACAATTTTATTGAAAAACCAAAGTTTCAGCTAGGGAGCGTTTTTATTTACAAAAGCTTAGTTTTTTCGATAAAATCCTTTAAATTTTTGTCACGCCCACTTATGAGATATAGGAATAAGAATAGGGTATCCAACAGTTCGCCCAAGCGGACTGTAGCCCGCCCCTATGTTTTATATTGTAATTAGTAAGTAGTTTTTGTATTTGTGTTTCTTGCGCCCTGCTATCCGTCTGAGAGTTATCTGTCTGTTTTGTGTTTTGGGTTTTCTTGAGCTGGGGAGAAATTTAATCGTAATTTTCACTTATGGGTGATATGAGTAATGCTTCATCCAGTGGTGGTGGTGCGAATGATAACTTGCGCGTATTAATTAACATCTTATGTAAACAACGAGGTGGCCTAAAAGTATGCCACATAAATGCCCAGAGTTTATCTAAAGACAAATTTAACGAATTCAGAGGTCTGTTTGTTGGTTCTGATGTAGATATTGTATGCGTTTCGGAAACATGGTTTGATCCTAAAATATCTGATTGCGTGTACTCAATGCCAGGATATAAAGTTTTTCGTGATGATAGGCAAAATAGAATCGGCGGTGGAGTGGCCATTTACGTACGTAAGGCGTTACCTGTTAAGTTACTCTCAACTTCTCCTCTTAATAGCCCCATTGAGTATTGTTTTATTGAGTTGATGTGCGAGAGAAGGAAATGCCTACTAGGCGTCGTCTATCGGCCTTACAATAACATTGATTGTTCGCAACTGTACTGCTTCCTAGAAAACAATACCTCATCATATTGGAAAACTATTGTCTGTGGCGATTTTAATTGTAATATTCTGGATCGTGCAACCTCGTCTTCCCTAACTGAGAATATAAAAGCTCTTAACCTTCATTTGCTCTGTACTAGAGCTGCTCCAAATGTATGATCTTATTGTGTTAAACGGCTGTACAGAAGGTGATAGAGAAGGGCATTACACATTTGTCGGAGGGCAAGGCAATTCAGTTATTGATTTTTGTGCTGTTAACAACGACTGGACTGGGAAAATTAAAAAATTTGAGGTACAATACAAAACTTTTTCGGATCACATGCCAATCGTGGTTGAAGTTGATGGTGAAACACCCTCATATCACAAAAACCTGCCCCTGCTACCAAGACTTAAATGGAAATCCGAAACAACAAATACCTACCACAGGTTATTAGACAGCTTACTCTCAGCAAATAATTCGATACCTGAAGAAACAGAAACACTCGCAAACCAAATAACTTGTTATATAAGAAGTGCTGCATCAAACAACATTTCAAATATAAGGTCACCATTTAAACAAAAATGGTTTGATAGAGAATGCATAAATGCTAGGAAGAAATCATTTGCCCTTTTGCGTGTCTGGAGAACTTGTAATGACCCTGATGTTAAAAAGTGGTATAACCAAGTGCATACCCACTACAAAAATCTATGCCTAGCTAAGAAAACTGACTTCGATAATCAGCAAGCTCTCTTACTTAGTAAAACCAAGTCTTCAAAGGACTTCTGGAGAATAGCAAGGGAGATTAATGGTACAGTTTATCAAATAGGTACAGGAGTATCTGCTGATGATCTATCCATATATTTTAAACATCTTCTACTGGATAACTCAAACCTTTCTTTCTCGTATGCGGACCCCCTCATTTTCGACGATTCCCTAGACGGTGAGGTAACAACTGACGAAATTAATGCTGTTATCATGAAATCCAAAAATGGAAAGGCGCCAGGCGAAGATGGGATTCCGTACGAATTCTACAAAAATGCTAGTCCAACCTTAATCAACTATTTGAAAGTTCTCTTCAACAGTGTGTTCTCGAGTGCAGACATCCCTTCATCGTTTAAGAAGTCTGTAATATTCCCCATCCACAAAAAGGGTTCGCTGGAAAACGTAGAAAACTACAGGGGAATCTCATTCATGAATGTGTCAGCCAAGATATTTTGTGGCATACTTGTAGGACGATTAGAAAAATGGGTAGATGAAAAAAATATTCTGACAGAGCGTCAAGCTGGATTCAGAAAAAAACTTTTCAACCGTTGACCAAATATTCACATTATCTGCGATTATAAGAACCTTTCAAGCCAGAAACAAGAAAATGTATAGCTTTTTTGTAGATTTCAAGGCAGCTTTTGATCTTGTTAGCCGAAGTGCACTCTTCTATAAACTGTCTCAGTTGGGTATCTCTACAAAATTTCTTAAGACCATTAAAAAAATGTATGCCGAAACAAGTGCAGCAGTCTGGGATGGAAAGGATTTCTCAGAATGGTTTAAAACACAGACTGATGTAAAGCAAGGATGTCCTCTTAGTGCCTTATTGTTTTCTCTATTTATAAACGACATAGAAAAAGATTTGCCTGGTGGAGTACGAATTGCTAATACCGTAGTCAATGTCTTGTTATATGCCGACGATCTTGTTCTACTCTCTGAATCTCCTGAAAATCTCCAATTGATGATAAATCGACTAGCCAGTTACTGCAAAAAATGGGGACTAACCATCAACACCGAAAAATCTAAAATTATGGTCTTTTCCCGTTCACCACGAGTGCAAAGTGGAAATAGATGGTTTTATAATGGAAGCCGATTAGAGATTGTGAAGGAACTCAAATATTTATGACTGAAACTGAACCCAACCCTAGAATTTGGTAAACATCTAACGGATAAAGCCAAGTCTTCCCAAAGCTTAGTGAATCTATCATGGAAAAATGTTTTTGCAAACAAGCGGATTCTCCTCTCAACGAAATACAGAATATTTGATTCAGTTGTTAAATCAACTCTTTGTTACGCCTCTCAAGTTTGGGGATCAGACGAGTACGAAGTAATCGAGAAATTCCACAGGAACTTCTTGAAAAAATTATTCAACTTACCAATGAAATCGCCGAACTACACAATCTATTTGGAAACGGGTCTTCCAATGCTTTTTACAAGCACTCTCAAATCGCAAGCGGATTACATCATTAAAATAGGTTCGTATCCAGACTCCCGAATAACCAAAAAAATGCTATCTTATGAATTAAGAAACAAGGACTGGTTGGCGTTAAGATGGTTAAGAATTGGAAACGCGTGTGGAGAAACTATTTCATTCGATCTTAACAACCTGGACAACTTAAAGAACCAACTTTATCGAATAATAAATAAAAATGAAGATGCTATTCGTGTGCGATTTATAGAGAAAGCTCGTGAATCAGATAGCAGAGTATTGTATTCTCACCTGAACTTCAATCTAAAGGATAAGAACTATTTCAATGACTCACTCAACTATAGTGAAATATCTCTTATTTTCAAAACAAGGTGTGAGTTGATTGGTTTAAATGGCAGCCCATATAATGGAAGCTTCAACCAGTTTTGTAATATTTGCAACTTAAAAGCGAAAGAAGACTGCTTTCACATTATTAGTGTTTGTCCAATCTACAAACCACAGAGACTAGCTTACTTCGGAAAAAAATTCCTTACCATGCAGGAGACAATACAAATTCTGAACGAGTGTGATTGGAAAAAGTTATTTTATTATATTAAATCCATCTACAAATACAGGTCGCTATTAATAACAGAGTATTATGATTGATTAAGTTTATTAAAAAAATAACTATATTGTTAAAGTTACAAATGTAGGTACATGTATAAGCATTTTGCTAACCAAGCTGACGGCTAAGCCATAGCTTTAAAATTCATTCTATCTTGTAACTTATGTAATAAGAAAATATTAAATAAATGAATTTCTTACTTACTTACTTTCTTACTTCATTTGCTCAATTCATCCTCTCCGACGCATTTCACTCATTCAAGTAGTACTCTTCTGGACTTATTTATATCAAGCGATATTCATAATGCTTTCTACAGTCAAGTTTCTGCCCCGGTGTTTTCCAAACATGATCTAATATTTGCATGTTTTGACTTGGTCTCCACCTGCACAGAACCACTAAAATATTCGTATAGGGACTTCAAACACGTAAATGTTGATTTTCTTGAACGGGACCTTCAGTGTGTTAACTGGTTGCCAATATACTCTGAAACTTCGACCGACGCCCAAGTTGATTACTTTCAAGACACAGTTACCCAGTTGTTTGATTGCCATGTTCCTAATAGAACTAAGATTGTTAAATACAGCAACAACGTCTGGTTAACCGCTGAAATTCTCAAACTGAAAAATGAACGAGATGCTGCGTTCAGAAAATGGAAGTATTTCAGGCTTCCTGAATTTTGGTTGATTTATAAATCTCTTAGAAACCTTGCCTGCTCAAAAATCAGGGAAGCCAAGCGAAATTATTTCCGTGAGCATTTTAATCATAAACTTCCTGGCAAGCTTCTATGGAGGAACTTACGGCAGCAAGGTATTTGTGGTAAAATAGATCCAGGGTTGGATAAGGTTGATCCAAACCAGCTAAATCGTGATTTCGTCAAAATTCAAATACAATCGACAAGCACTAACGCAGCTCAATTAATCGAATCAAATGGCTCCTTTGAATTTTCGAGAGTTGAACAAGCAGATGTTGTCAGAGCTGTCCTTAAAATTAAATCTAAAGCTGTTGGTGTTGATGGAATCCATCCTTATTCCATTCCGGCTCTCGTCTTCTGCGGCGAAATTTATTCAATCATATCTTACAGGTCGTACGCAAGCCGTCTTTATCAATGATGTCCCATCCGAGTTTTTAGCAACTTCAAATGGTGTCCCTCAAGGATCCATCTTAGGCCCAGTGCTCTTCTCAATCTTTATTAATGACCTCCCAACTGTTATCAATTACTCGTCAGTACATATGTATGCAGACGATGTACAACTATACATAGGCAGTGAGCGCGGTCTCATCACTAATTCTGCCTATAAGCTCAATCAGGATCTCAAGAATATCCTAACTTGGTCCGAGCGCAATTGTTTAAAGCTAAATCCTGACAAAACCAAATGCATAGTAATTAGCAGAAATTGCCCGGATATATCTTGCGTTCCTAGCATTAATCTAGGAAATTTTCCAATTCAGAAAGTCCAGAAAGTAAAAAATCTAGGTATTTGGTTCAGCACAACATTGCGTTGGGACAACCATATTTTGACCGTTATTGGGAAAATCTACGGCTGTCTCAGGAACCTGTCACTTTCGCAAAATTTCACACCGCCACCTACAAGGTTGATGCTGGCTAGAACCCTGCTGGTGCCACTTATTACCTACTGCTGTGAAATCTTCTGTTGTAACAACGCCTTCATAACGCGCAAATTTCAAGTTGCATTTAACAATATTACTCGATATGTTTTTGGATTGAAAAGATACGATCATGTTTCCGCTTACGCTAAAAAGATTCTTGGTTGTACATTAAACAAGTATCTTCAATACTGCACTATCAAGCATCTACATAATATCATAACCACCAAACAGCCGCCCTATTTATATGATAAGCTTCAATTCGCACAATCGCAACGCTCCTCCAATTTGATTCCACCCCGGGTAGCATATCAGCTCACTGAACGCCAATTTTTTGTTCACGCCATTCGCCTCTGGAATGCATTTCCCCTCAGTTTAAGACGACTCAAGGATGCAAACAATTTTAGTGACACTCTCTTTCGGCACATTGCAGGCACATATATACAGAAAGTACTACCTAAGTTTATAGAAATCGTTTTCTTTCTTTCGTTTTCTTTTTACTTCTTTTAAATTGTTTTTTTTTCTTTCTTTGAATTTGTATACATTGTTTATATTTAGTTTACCTTATAGTCATACTTTTTTTCTTTTCTTTTTTTAATATAAAACAATACACGTATTTTCAGTTAATATGAAGTATAATAATCGAAAGGCTTTTTTACAAAATTCACATTTATAACTTGAAAGATTTTGGAAGTCTATCATAAATGTTGTTACTTATGAATAAATAAATATGAAATATGAAATATGAAAATATTTCTAGGTTTTTTAAGTATAATTGTTACCCAATTTGAACTATTTACAAAAATGTAAATGAAAACCACATTCTTCAGTAGTCGGCCCCCCTAACTGTAATAGTCGGCCACATAAGTACTCAGTAGTCGGCCCCCATTTTTACTTCTATATTTTCAATGTTTTGACCAAGTTAGGAAAGCAGATTTTTTTTAATTTTCAATATATTTTAATTTATAAAAACAATAATAATACAAACTCATTTAAAAAAAGAAATGTTTATTACATTAAATATCATTTGAAATTAATTGCACAAGGTATGCCATTTCCTGACCTTATAAAAAAACGAAAAACTCAAAATGACAAATTTACCCTTTCCAAGACCTTGAATCAAACTAACAATAATTATCAAGGAGAAACTAGCAGCTGCATGGCATCCTGACTTTGCTCACAGACAGGAAAACCGTTAGCCTTTTGGGGAAAAAAATTTCTGTGTGTATTTAACAAACGCATTTGCTATTACGCATCATTTTATGGCGCGCCGGTCGACTACTGAAGACGGCCGACCTTCACCTATGTCTATGTTTTATGCTTGTAGGTATAAGATTATGATGAAAGGTGACATTCACATTTCAAGAACATTTACCGTTGTGTTTGTGCCATCACGGATGACAAAAGTAGATGTAGAAGCTGTTGAAAGACGAATCATTATTTGAAGAAGGATTTTCGAATTTACATTAAACTTGGGACGTGTGCTTAGACAAATACTCATGTGTTGTCGAATGAAATGAAGCCCCTTCAAAAATGCCCCCAATCGAATATGAGAGAACTGCAATTTAGTACTCAATTAAAAAGAAAAAAAGTCAACATTTAAAAGGACTTCTGAACATCATATCAAAAGTCAATTTTACTCTACGAGTAATTAAAAAGAAACTTTTTCACCCGATAGTCTGAAAATTAACTTTCCTCACATCAATTAATTGCACTCACAAACTCATTCTATTCTGCACGACTCAACCGGTGCAAATGTTCCATACCTTTCCCCGTTCAGCTTTGCTTCAATTAGTTGACTTCATTTCACGTGTGCATGTGAGTCGTTTATAGAGAGAGTCATTTTGTACATGAATATTTGCTTTATCGATGTAGGAAAGTGCATGCGGGCAACGACGAACAATTTGTTTCCCCCTTAAACTGTAAATAAAGGTAACGTGCCATAACTGTCGCAAGCACAAAGGATCCGGCGACCAACACTATTATACATTATAACTAACCAAAAATATCAAAAGACTAACCAAACCAGTGCCGTTCCGACATGGATGGTCATAATCAAACGA
Organism: Portevinia maculata; assembly: GCA_949715645.1. Classification (NCBI taxonomy): domain Eukaryota; kingdom Metazoa; phylum Arthropoda; class Insecta; order Diptera; family Syrphidae; genus Portevinia; species Portevinia maculata. Next base: position 2,539,821 of record OX454528.1, on the reverse strand, counting down.
TCTGGAAACTTTTAAGTTGATTCTTTTTTATTTTATGTGTGAATTGCACGAGGAATCCATCTCACCGCCCACTTTGGTCAGTATATCTATGTATAGGTACATCTATTCGATGGCTTTGTTGCATATAGTGTGTGTATTTGCATTTTAATTAAAATTTTCAGCCTAACTGTTCAATCAATCCGCGTCAGTTCAGTGTAAGTTTCATAAATGTACTCAACCTGGTTCCAGAGACGGGAAACCCCCTTCGTTTCGGCTGCCCTCTTGACGATGGCTTTTCGCTTTTGTTCTTTGTTTGGTTTTGGCGCAATATGAGCAGTTTAACCTAGGTTGAGTTTAATTATGCATAGGAGCATGTGCACCTACAGATGGGTTAAAATATTGCTTACCAAACTATTATATTGCTGCGTTGGTTGGTTGGAGGGTCTACGAATTGGATAGCATGGCTTTTGTTTTGTTGACAGTAGAACTCTTTTTGAACCGTAACGTGCTTGTTGAGTGCTAACACAGTGATGGTGGTAGGCAATCATGTTTTAACTTTATTTATTCACCTAATCGATGAGGTGGCGCAAAACGGATGGGTCGAAGAACATTTGTAAATATAGTGACCGGCTGGAGGGATCAGTATATGTACATATCTGGGCTTTAAATGGACGTCTGGCAAAGCTTTAATCAAATTGTTCGTAACAAGCCTAATTGCACAGTTCTTCAAAGTTTCAGAACGATAAGTCTGATATCAACCCTCCTGAAAGTCATCATCGAATTTGTGGACTATAGACACTTAAATTAAAAATTAAAGTTGGTAATCAACCAGGCAAATCGACGCGACGGTCACGGTCCTAAAATCGAACAATCAGATGGAAATTTTGCGGGTGGCAATGGTGCAGTAGTAGTGTATTCGCTTACGGAATGGAAGGTCGTGCGTTCGAATCCCGGCCAAGTCCATTACTTTATACCGAATACATGAAATCGTAATCTCCCTAAGTATGTAACTTAGACACCACCCGTGGAGAAAAAACCCTACAACTGCACCCAAACACTTCTTTCCTATCTCTCTATTCTTTCTAATACCAAGTAGCTTACACTGTGTTCTTAGCATTATAAGGGTACTGTAACAACAGAAAAAATCCCTTTAGCGTAAGCCAATTATAAAAAAAAAAAAAAAAAAAAAAAAAAAAATATCTGCCAAGCTAGGACATATATCTGTCACAATCAGAGCTGCTAAGGGATATCTTATCGGCCCTATTGTCGTCTATCGTCATCGATAAACTCCTAGGTGACTCTGAATTCAGTATACCCAAGTAAAGATATGCCAATGTCCTAGTAATCATCATCAGAGGCAGTCATAGAAAACGTTAACGCGTGTCATACCAAACGCCGTATCTTTAGTATAAAACTGGTTTCAAACTGAAGGGATTAGCGCAAGTCCCTACAATACCGCATTCAAACCATTCACTAACAAGGGAATTTCAATCTTCGCTAAATAACGTCCAAACACCATAAAAGAATGTCATATATACGAGTATGAATTCACTTAGACTTGTCTGGGTCATAACGGGATCACAGGCATCTAGGCGTAACACTAGACCGCGAACCGACTTGGAATTCTCACTTAGAAAGCACTTATATTAAGTATGTATCTGGTTCTGATTTTTGGTTTTGCTATATGTTATAATTTAACCACATTTCGAGGACTGCGTCTGTACTGTCCTTAAACTGGCTAAGTGTTAACCAAAGACTGCACCTGAATGTTACGCTTTTTATACACAAAATGAAAATTCGAGTGTGTCCAAATTATTTCACAGAAAATGTTACGTCAAAAAATAATTCACCTGAGAAGTGCAAAGATCTTTAAATCCCAAGATCAAGGACCACAAGAGGATTGCGAATATTGAGGTATATGGGTTTCCAAACCTTTAACTATTTCCCACCAAATTTAAGGAATGAAACAGACTTTTATCTATCTAAAAGGAAATATTATCAATTTCATAGGAATTAATAATCTATCGTTCTATCCATCTTGTGTCCTTTATAGACTGACGAACCGCTCAAAGGATTTTGATCAAACTTTGTATGTGTGTTCTTTATGGTGTCTGGATAAATCTAACAAAGTTAAGTGTTATTTACGATGAACAGCGATGTCAGAAATTATCAAAATGTAAACATTTTAATGAAAGAACGCTTTAAGTGAAAGAAGAAAAAAAAGGTAAATACTATATAATATTAAATGCACATAAATATTTTAAGTCGGTTGTCGATTCTTCATTTAGTCTGTGGTCGTCTGAATGTTATACTCAAAGATGTGTAGCAGAATGGTTGCTTGCCTGCACGATTCGTATGATGGATTAAGTCCGACATACAAAAATTCAGTAAATAAGCAGAGAGATTAACCAACGACCATACCACGTCGAGTTAATCGGTTCTCATTAGATCACCGAAATTAAACGACGTTGGGCGCGTTTAGTACGTAGATGGGGGACCGTTTGAGAACAACCGCGTGTCGTTGGCCAGTCCCATCTACAGAGTTGAGGTAGATAATATACGTGGTATCACAATGGACCTAAATTGGTCTAAGTGTGTCGGCTTCTGCCGACAGCCACATAAACCTAACCTAACCTAAGCAGAGAGATTATCAAGCGTTTCTGATTCACGTCGTGTTTGCATTAATAGGGTGTTCATTAAGTCAGTAGCATAGAAATGCCTTGGCAGGAAAATTCCGCGAACAGACTGTGAAGCAAGATAAATTGCTTCCTACGAGCATAGGTTTAGTTAGTATACGACCCAAACGCAAAATAGTTGGTCTATCCACTTTTTGCACGTAAAAACTTCTATATTATAAGTTTGTCATACATATAGGTATTTATTTTTTACAGAAATAAAAAAAAATATATTATAGACAATATTGATGTAATGAGTGACACAAATAAGCGAAATCACTACAAGTACTGTTAAAACTGTGTGCTTTCTCATTTGTTAATAAGCGCAAAATAGTTGGTCTACGTCATTCGCGATGCGAAAGAGTTGGTTTACTCCACATCATCGTATGATTAAGTTAACCGTTAGAAAAAATTAAGCAAATACAACCGTACTTTTACTTTGGCATGTTATTAGTGTACTTGTGCAATAAGTTCGAATTCAGTTGTTGACTGATCATGGCGCGTGGTGTTCCCTTATCCAAAGATCTTAGAGAATCAATTATTAAAGCTTTCGAAAATGGTTTTGCTAAAAATTTGAATCTCCCTCGTTCATCAGTCCAAAATATCATTTCGCTCTTCAATAAGACAGGTAACATTAAAACCCGGAAGAAAACTGGACGACCACCAAAAGCGACAGTCCGCGATTGTCGGGTATTAAAAAAAATAATAAAAGAAAATCGTCTTCAAACTGCTGCTGGGATAACTGTAGAGTGGAAAAGCCGCATCAAAAAAGAAATTTCTGTCGACACTTGTAAAGGCAACATGAACAAAATGGGTTATAAATTTTACAAGGTTTGTTTAAAAATCTTTTTTTAATTTTGTAATTTTGTAATTTTTTTCAATCCATCTTAATAGGCCAAAGAAAAGCCATTTCTTACACCAAGGCAAAAGAAAAGGCGGCTTGAATGGGCTAAAGAGCACAAAAATTGGACCTTACATCAGTGGCGGCAAGTAATTTGGAGCGATGAATCCAGATTTGAGGTTTGTGTTGGCGATGAGCGGCAGCGTGTACTGCGCACCTCAAAAGAAGCGTTCCATAAAGACTGTTTGAAACGAACAATAAAGTTTCCAGCATCACAAATGATATGGGGATGCATGTCTGGGCGTGGTGTTGGTAGTTTATGTTTCGTTGATGGCATTGCCAATTCTGTGAAATATCGCAACATCTTGGAAGAGCATCTGATTCCATCAATAACACAGCTTCAGTCAACAGAGGGAGGCTACGTATTTCAGCAAGACGGTGCATCTTGCCATACGGCAAAGTCAACCAAAGCCTGGTTATCTACTGAAGCCATTCCATTAATGGAATGGCCATCCAGCAGCCGTGATCTTTCGCCCATCGAAACTTTGTGGCACAAAATGAAACGAAAGTTAAGACAGCAACCAGCAAGGACCCGCCAAGATCTGCGACAAACAATCAATGATATTTGGCAATCTTTTACAACCGATGACTGCTAAAAACTCGTAGACACAATGCCACAGAGGATTAAGCAGTGATAGCAAAAAAAGGTGATGTTACGCAGTGGTAAAAATGTAATTTTAGTTCCTAGACCAACTATTTTGCGCTCAAATGAAAGAAGACAAAATATTATACTTATGTTTATTCTATAATAACTTCAAGTGCTAACAACTTGTTCATTAAACTTGTTTTTATTTGCATCAGAAATACAAATAAAAATTTATTTTCATTAACAAAACTTTTTATTTGAAGAAATAAAACAACTTTGAATTTCTCAACAGAATGTATACGTAATAAAATAGCATAGACCAACTATTTTGCGTTTGGGCTCGTAGTAGAAAGGCATCAAATCTCTAAGTGGAATTGCTCAATCCCCCAAACACTGTTTGATTCAAAAAAGTAAGCTGACATAGGCACCTGCCAGACAACTAGCACCTACCATTAGCGAAACAACAAAGTTGCGTGACCGCCCTAAACCAAGCGGAGAAATGAGTTGAATCCTTTTTACCCGCGAAGCGTGCCGCCCAAACACTGTTTGATTCGGAAAAGTAAGCATATTTGCGTAATATCGAAATTCACTAATTAGTTGACATTTGAGTCGAATGAAATTTCAGTCGAACGTCTAATTCACTAGCCGTAATAGCGGAGATAATCTATTCTTCGTAAGTGTGATGGGAAAAAACTAATCAAACTTCAACCCAAAAAGCACTTTAAAAAAATAAACAAATACTAAGCATTAATAGTTATAATAACATTTTACAACCAATTGCTGTACGAAGTGGAAGGGCCCTACAGTTTTACGCCGAATCCAAACTTCCAAGAATTCTGACAAACATCCAAGAATTCGAGAAGCTTCTCATGACAATTGGATACTCTTGGATGTTTGTCAGACGTTCGCAAGAGTCTGGGGACTACCTCTATTTATATCCCTTTTTATAATATCTTCGGTCTAATTATCCCACCTTTAGAATATCCTTTGTGTCCAGAGGATTATTTCTGTTTATATCCATTTTTATAATATCCACGGTCAAAATATCCCAGGAAAATATCCAAATTTCTGTGGAAAAAAGTCTAGATTTTTACTTGGACCGGCGGGACCTTTCGATTAGTAGCCCAACACACTAACCACTCAGCCCACTAAAACGAAAGCACTTTAAAGAATAGAAAGATTGGCGAGCACTGGCATCACAGGTGTCATGTGTTCTTGTCCAACTGTGGCCTAAGAGAAACTTGTCAACTTTCCTCCACTACAAATATATATGGCCTAAGAAAACCTCTGCAGACAGCGCTAATAAGCTGCACATCGGTTAAAAAATCAAACCAGATAACTTATGTCCTTCGATTCAGGTCACTGTCGTGTCTACGAAAGTCATCTTTTTCTGTTTCTTTAACGATGAGGCTATGATCCGGAATAGGAGAATCATAACCCTCCCCATCCCTACTGGTCCGTCTGTGGGGTTTATAGGTACATTCTATGCAAAATGATAAAATTACTATCCGCATTTGAAGTCCCACCATTACAATTATATTGGCCAGCACTTAAATTCCATTGAAATGAAATAAATTCAATTTTAAGCCATCATCATATAGCATGCGTAATAATACCGGAAAGGAAACCGAGAAACTACACCGGAATCCGTAGCAGAAATTTACAGTGAACAATTTCCGCCTTTGTGTAAATGAAAATTAATGCTTGAAATTTAATTTTGCCATTCGCATAAAAGAGATTACCACCACATGGTGGGGCGCGGCACTCTCGCACAGCGGAGCAAATCCGCAACGATCCTTGCGCCATCTTTCTTTCATTCACTTCAAATCAATTTTTATTTCGTAATTATGATTTTCCAATTTCCATTTTAACGTCTTTTTTTTATAGACAACGTGCACTTGCATCCAAACGAAATATCGAGATACGGGCTTATGCAAAGATATCGCACTAAAAGCATTCCAATCAGATGCATAAAGCTTCCATTAAATCCATACGTGGACACAATAATTGCATCCTACTATGTGGGCCCAACTCTGCTAAGAAATGCAAAGAAAATAATAAGCGAAGCAAACATCCCACGTTGAATCTACTCCTCTGGGACTTTATTTATACATTTCTGCGGAGACATTTCAATAGAAGCAGGAATTAAATTTAGGTAATATGTAATTAAATTCGCCTTGAGAAGGATTTTTGTTGATATGGGCTTTAAGTTGTTACGTAACTGCCGTTTCAAGCACATGTATGATGAACTGACAAATACCTATAATATTATGCTCGAGTATACCTGGTTCGCCTGCTAATATCCGCTGGAGGGTAATATAACATGAGTGAAGCCCCTTCTTCTCGATTTCACAATGACATGTTATAATAATGGAAAATGTCCTCGGCATGTTGGAATCCAATTATTCATCATGATTACATGAAATGTCGTTATCCTGTCTAGGCTCTCTCCATAACTCAATGTGTGTGTGTGTGTCTAGGTCATGCATGAGTGCTTCTGTTACTGGCAGGTAAGTATTGCTTTGCTATGTTTTGTAAATTTTAAAACGTTCTTTTTGACTGGATGAGGAGGTGTGGGCGATACAGAGAAGAGCATTATACGAGTATGTATTTATTTTATTTTCGGTATCGTTTTTTGTTGGAGCGGTGATTATGGCTGAACGTTGCACATGCGACTCCAGGAGAACTGACTGCTTTTATCTGAGATAGATCAGGTGGCAACATATCATGTTATGAAACAAAAATTCAGAGTGTAATTTTTTTGGGAAATGTGATAGCTCGAGTGTTGATATCAAAAGGCAAATACATTTTATAGAAGATATGGCATTGTGTCCTAGAGTAATAAAACCGAAATTAAACTGATGTGGTTGGTTTTGCTTTGAACGTTTGAGCGCGAGTGGATGGTTGGAAAAATGCTACGAATGGCGGCGAACCGATTTTCATAAATGTTACAGACTCACCATCAAAGTCTTTAGTTAAAAGTCAAGGCACGATGGAGTTGTTCTTTGCCATCATGAGCGAGGTCCCAACGTCCCTGCAATGAGCACTTGATGTTTGGGGGGATGTTTTGGAGGGGAATGGGTATCGTATTAGACCGAAAAAATCAATACTTGTGCTGCCCGTTCTCTGACACACTCCGACCTATTCCAGACATTTATAGGAATTAAAGAGTGATTTCCAAGTGCTTCAAGTTCAAATGTCTGGGATCTATGATCAATAGCGAAGCAACCTGTGACGACGATATAAATCAACGTGTAAGCGTTGGATGAAGTGGCAGGAAAACTAAGCCTAAGATGAAAAGTTCTACACCGCAGTTGTGCGCCCGGCGCTTTCATACGGTTCACAAAGATGGACAGCATACAAAAAGTATGAGAGCAAATGAACGGCTGCTGAAATGAAGACAGCAGGAGTAACAAAACTTGATCGAATAACAAGATCCCAAATCCGAGGAAGAAAAAGTTGGTACTGTCATGTTCAAAGGAGAGATCCTGCGAACCCCGTCAAAAAGACAATATCAATCAATGAGACTCCTGGATCACACAAATTCAAGAACAGCAGCATTTGGTTTGCTCAGTGATGAAATGAATGGAAATCGGGAAGCCTGACGATAATTTTTGAGGTCAAACCGGCGAACCCCACAGGCGGACAAGAGGGGTTAACATGAAATAGAAATTTGAATATTTAAATACAATTGCCCAGTAATTGAATTACATTGCCAATAATCAAATTTTTAATTACCTAAGGAACTTGCTTGGAATGGAAACAGTTTTATGTCGACTTCACATCGTATAAAAAAAAAGCTTATAGGTTAGGTTAGGTAAGCTGGCTGGCAGAGCACGAATCCCAGGGGGGAGGTGTTTTGCCGGTTGTCGCTCTGCCTACTGGAAGCTCTGTGATTATTCACTGTGAGGTAGAAGTTGTGGGGAAGGTACTCATAAAGAGTCGAGCAGTGCAGCGTGGCTATAATACCCATAGCGGTTGCGATATATTAAGAGTGACTACTGCAGTCATGTTCCCGCCCGACTGCCGAACCATGGTTTAGGATCAGGATGAGGTGATTGATGCATGTCCTTGGACTGATTCCATTTCACTCCGCAGCGGAGGGAGACCTACTGCTTCCTGATCCACAGAAAAAGAGCCTTCTGAGATGACTGTTCAATCGAACCTCAAACTGCTCTTTATTCTTTTTGCAGGTAAATCCGTGTCGAAGAAAGGTTATTAATAAATCAAAATAATTTTGTGCATCTCGTGCGAAAGTCTGAAAAACATCTCAGAGTGCTAATTGTCATGACAAGCTCCTCAAGTTTGCCTCTCGAAGTCGGCGTGAAAGTTCCGGTCCCCTCCACATGGCACACGCAATTGTTTGTAGAAGCTAGATTTAAGTTCATGTATAGGTGGTTAATGCCTAGTATATATCTTAAATTACAAAAGTAGTACGTATTCCCCGTGACTGTGATACAACCGAAGGCGAAAGCTGCAAATGCAATTACAAATTAAAATTCAAACTCGAAAACACATCAATTATGTTCCAACGCAGTGTATTTGCATTTAATTAACTTTGGTAATAAAAATTATTTTATTTTCCGCATCGCTATTCAAGCGTTAACATTGCAAAATTAAATGAAGCCATTCATACCCTCACAAACAGGCATCCCCCCAACGCACCAACCTCCCTCTACCACCATTGAATTTTAAAATTAATTCAAACGGGCATGTAACTCCGAGTGGTTTTTCTTAAGCAGAGAATACATCTGTGTCTGTAACGATGGCTCTGGCTGGCCATAGACAATATCGAATTAAAATCCCATTTTGCAATTAGTTGCTTACAACATTGCCGGGTGGGGCATCTGAGAGATGCACTAAACCTATGAATGCACTCATTAACTTGTAAAAATAAATACAGAAAACAAATAACAAATTAAACGTTTCAAATGAATTGCACACTTGAATGCTTTGACCTTCGCGCTTCAACTAATTTGCCTTAAGTGACTTGGATAACATGGAGTGCAGCGCAATTACTGATTATGTCAAATGATCACTCACGCCTTCTCCTCCAGGCAATTTTTTTTTTTTAATTCTATTAATTTTTTATAGTTGTTTTGGAAAAAACATCAAGGACCTCTCAAGGGAATAGTATCAAGTGGCAGACACCTTTACTGTGATTAAAAGAAATTGAAGAGCCCCAGCCGGTGTCGTTAATCAATCAATCGAAAGCCTTCCTGATTGGATTTTTTTTTTGCATTTTTATCTCAGAGGACATGATATGGACATGGACAACTCTCGTCTTCTCCTTTCAGGCACTTTTTCAAAATCTGTTTATTTTGTATAGTTGCTCCGAATTTTGTAAGCACACGAAATAAATAAATAAATAAATAAAGGATCTCGCAAGGGAATAGTGTCAAGTGACATGCACCTTCATTGTGATTAAAAGAAACTGATGAGCCGTAGCCGGTGTTGTTAATCAATCAATCGAAAGCATCCCTGATTGGAGTTTTTTTTTCATGTTTATCTCAAAGGATATGGTCAACTATAGATAGCAACAATGGAAAATAGGAAGTAAGAGTAAAATGCAGTGAAATTGGAAAAAAAAAATTATGTTATGTGAGGCTATACCGACGCGGTATTCAAACCGCCGCGTTAAAAGACGTCATACGGGGACAAATAAAAAAAAAGATGTACCATTAGCATGTAATGTTTGTAATAATCCTGTGTATAAAAATAAGGTGTTTTCGAATTTTTAATATTATTTGACGAGCCACGACCCCGAAAAAGCAAAATTAATATTAAATTAATTTTTCTAATAATGCAATTTCAATTTATTTAAATAACGAAATAATGGTTCATTAAAAATTAATTTTTTTAAACTACAGTCGAGCTCAATGGTTAGTGTGTCGGATTACTAATCGAAAGGTCCCCGGGTCAATTACCGCCGGGGCCAAGTACCAATTGTCATGAGAAACTTCTTAAATTTGGCGTTCGGATTCGGGTCAAAATTGTAGGTCCCATCCACTTCGCAAAGAAAGTGGTTGGAGAAGCTAGGTTTTAGGCACTGTATTGGCCGGCCGTTTATGCCTAACATATACAGTGGAAATCGGTTATAACAATACCTGATATAGCGATAAACCAGATATAACAATATGTTTTCAAAGGCCCGGCAAAACTCCGTTTAACTCAAGGTAATTTGCAATCGGTTACAACGATGCCGGATATAACGATGAAAATTAACCATATTTAAGTCTAAAAACTGTTTATAGCAATGCAAAAAAAAAGTGTTCTTACATGCCTACAGCCTGTTATTTTCATTCTGCTTAAATATCTATCGATATTATATATGCACAACACATAACCAACGACCATACCACGTCGAGTTAAATAAGCTAAAATCATTTTCCATTGCCCAAAAATATGACATTATTTCAAGATTTGAAAGTGGCGTAAGAATTTCTGATTTGTGCAAAGAATTTGGAATATCCCAACCAACTGTGTCAACAATTTTAAAAAATAAACAAAAAATAAAAGAACAATTCTGAGGTGAACTTTACTAAATTAAAAAAATGCAAAGTGAAAAGTTCGTAGACATTGAAAATACTTTATTAAATTGGTTTAAGGACAAGAGAGGTATGAACGTTCCCATAAGCGGGCCAATACTTTTCGGCAAGTTATTGGGTATAAAAGATTTCGTTTGTTCTATGAGTTGGATACAAAGGTTTCGGGTACGTCATAATATCCGTTTTCGGAAAAATAAGCGGGGAAGCTGCTGGCGTGTCACAAGTCGTTTGCGAAGATTGGTTGACCACAGCATTCCCCCAAGCTTCGGGAGGGATTTAAGGACGACGATATTTTTAACCTCGATGAAACTGGATTCTTTTATAAAATGACCCCCGACAAGGCATTTAAATTCAGAGGAAAAAAATACGTGGGTGGAAAAATGTCTAAGGAACGTTGGACAGTCTTAGTATCGGCTAATATGACGGGAACAGAAAAAAAAGCTTTCGATTATTGGCAAATCCAAAACTCCACACTGTTTCAAAAATGTTACAACCCTTCCAGTTTTACATGAAAATAATAAGAGCATGGATGACGTCTATTATTTTGGAAAAAGTATTACGAGAATGGGACAGAGAGCTTTTAACACAGAAAAGGAACATTTTACTTTTGGTCGATAATTGCACACACCCAAGCCTTAAAACTATCAAACTCGCATTTCTGCACCGGAATACCACATCTGTACTGCACCCTATGGATCAAGGAGTCATTAAATCACTTAAGACTCAGTTCAGGAAATTGCAGATTTTAGAAATCGTGAAACACGTTGAATCCAAATAGGATTACAAAATTACGGTTCTTGATGACATCTTAATGATAGCTAAGGCTTGGGATGAAGTGTCAATGTGCGCTATAAATAACTGCTTTGGACACGCTGGTTTCCATAATTGTATAAGTCAGGATAAATACGAAGATGAAGATGAAATTCCACTAGCAGAATGATCTCGGAAAATACAAATGTTCTCAAAGTTAGAAGTAGATTGGGACTTATTGATAGATAATGAGAATGAGTAGGTAACATCTGAGGCATGTTTACAACTATTGAGAATAATTTTAAAATCTAAAGTAAATTTGTACAGTTTCTTACAGATGAGAATATTATTTCAGATATTCAATTGAATAATCGTGATGACGGTGATGACGATAATGCCACTGAAGATGAGGAGGCCGATAAAATACACATTCCATCTGTAAACGAAGCACTTTCTGCAGTGGCAACACTAAACCGCTTCATGGTCCTGAATTCTGTATGGGCCACTTCGAATTCAAATCCAAACGTTGGAATCCAAACATTGGACAACTCTCTTCGAAAAATATTTTACTCAGCTAAATGTACAACAAACACAAATTAGTGATTTCTTTCCTCAACAATTTTCTTGAGCATTTGAAGCGACGTTTTTAATAAAGTATTCTTTTTTTAATTGTATTTTTATTGTACCGGATATAACGATGAATCGGTTATAACGATGAAATTCTAAGGTCCCTTCGATATTGTTATAACCGATTTGTACTGTATATATATATAAACTACAGCTTTAAAACAGTCTATAACATAACATTAAAATTTAACGCAATAATCTGTAATTTTATACAACGCTGCGGTGAACTGAACACGGTGTTAAAAACGAGCCCTGTGTGACCGGAACTATGAATCGCAGTGTTATAGAACGCCGCGGTGGAACGCGGCAGTGAAAAGAGTTCTGCATGGCGAAGCAAGCTGACTGATTATTTTTATACCCTATTCTAAGGGTATATTAATTTTGACGCATAGTTTGTAACATACCTTAATATTGCCCGTAGACCCCCAAAAGTTACTATATTTATGATCAGCATCGATAGTAATGTCGATCTAGCCATGTCCGTCCGTCCGTCCGTCCGTCCGTCCGTCCGTCCGTCCGTCTGTCGGCAAAAATTAGGCCTTTAAACTGGACCTAGAGAGCTGAAATTTTAACCATATACTCTCTAGGGTCCCGAAATAATCAAGTTTACGAATTTTTGAAATCCGCCCACAGACACGCCCACAAACTCAAAAAAAACAAAATTTTGGAAAAAATCGAATTTTGATCTATGACTCCTAAAACTGCTCGGGATAAAAAATTTTCAAAATCCGCCCACTGACACGCCCACAAATAAATAAAACAATTTTTTTGAAAATCCAAAGTTTGAGCTAGGGAGCTGAAATTTATAATATATACTCTCTATGGGCCCTTTATGCTCATGTGTAAATATTTTCAAAACCCGCCCACTGACACGCCCACAATTATTTTTTTTTTTTTTAAATTCAAAGTTTGAGCTAGGGAGCTGAAATTTACAATATATACTCTCTAGGGGCCCTTTATGCTCATGTGTTAATTTTTTTTAAATCCGCCTACTGACACGCCCACAATTAAATAAAACAATTTTATTGAAACACCCAAGTTTGAGCTAGGGAGCGTTTTTTTTTGATAAAATCCTTTAAATGTTATATAACAAAATATGTAGAGCGTTCTTAACAATTCAACCATACTTAGACTTTTGTCACGCCCACTTATGAGGGATAGGAATAAGAATAGGGTATCCAACAGTTCGCCCAAGCGGACTGTATAGCCCGTCCCTATGTTTCAAATAGAAAATGTCAATATCACACATCTTCTCTTTAAGAATTTAATTCGCAGGCATACATAAATTCAATTTAATTGATTTCCGCAAACATAACCAAAAACCATCAAGAAAATAATTAAATAAATGAAAAAAAAAAACTATTTAAATGCACAACTATTTGAAAAGCAATTATAGAGATTTTTTATGCTTTCGCATTAAAAAAATGGTTTAAATGAAAACGAAACTATGACAGATAAATTTATTACAAAAGCATGCCCATTTAATGCAATAAACCGCTGGACAGTGATTTTAAGCCAATTTAATAAACCCCACCAGGGAAACTCTTAAGCAAGCGGACTAAGCTTCAATCAACGGCGTCGGCCATGCGGGTTGATTTCACTCGAAATCAATACCCACATCCGCAGGCAAAAAAAGAAAACTTAAACGTACCAAGAGGAGTATTAAGCGATTTTTGATTGCTCGGTGATCGGTATGTGCTGCCATAAAATTGGATCATAAAGTAAAATCGTTTTCGAAGGAGTCGATGTCGTCTGGGAGGCGATGTTTTGTTATTATTTTTTTAAGCGAATGGGTTAAACATTTATTTTACACATACATAGAAGAGTTTACATTTTTTTAAATCCTGAAAATAACCAACGAATTTCAAGTCGAGACTCAGCATCTTTTCATTGACTTTACACTGAAAACAGTTTGGAAGTTGCTTTTTCAGAATTCCACCGGATTTCGGCAAAGATATGCGCTGTTTGCGACTTCCGCAATATTGTACTGGAGAAGTGGGTTTGAAGTTAATGAGGAAAAGACCGAGGACATGCTATCAATAAACCAACAAACGTCTGTATACCACGTCACTGTTGATAGCAATTCGATATCAATAAGAGGTTAGGTTGAATTATTGTAAGAATTTTAAATTTTTCAAAGAGTAAATAAAGCTTATAATAATAATAATAATAAAAAAGAGGTTAGGAAGGAGTTTATCTACCACTACCTTAGTGAAGAACGGACGGAGAATAGCCCTAGGAAACCGTTTCTACTTCGGTTTGGCAAACGGAAAAAATGAGTTCAAAGCTCAAAAAGCATGAATACTCTATCGAGCTGTAATCCTGCCAGTTCTGCTTTATAGCGCAGAGTACTGACCGATAAGTGAAAGGAGCTGATATTGGGTTCTTTTGAATGAAAAATACTCCGTCGGATAGTTGGTCCTGTGTGCGAGTAGGGCGAATGGAGGAAAAAATGCAGTTCTATGAGCTGCACCTAGATGTGGATGAAGTTCAAAACGCTAAATCACAACCAACGAATGGACAATAGTGCTCCAACCAAGAGGATCTTCGACTCCCAGTCCCCAGGTTTCGAGAAGGTAAGGAAGGTCAAACCTCCGATAAAAAGACCGCTCCATCGCGGAAGCCAGAGCGCTCGGTAAGGCAACTGGAAGCAGCGTGCCCGGGATCACAGAGGATGGGAGCCATTCAGTGCCTCTTCACTGGTCGGGAGCCCGTTAACCAAGAAAAGTTAAGTAAATAGCGTTCATTTTAAATCAGTTAATATCGATTTTAAATAAATTAAACTTTTTCCATAATGTTGACAAACTTTCCATCTAAAACAAAGAGTAGTTTTGGGTCGAAGTGTTTTGACGCTCGTTAAAAATCGCTTAAAAATCCATCACCGTAAGAACGTTTTCGCTATGAAAAAAAACTAACAAATTTATCGTCCTTGTTCTCCTTGCAACTGAAGAGGAGAATGAAAGCCTTAAACAAAAACCCGCGAAAGGAATAATATTACATTTTGGCGGAATTTAGTCAGTAAAATTATTCAAATTAAAGACGCATAATAAAGCATTTCGGTTCAATGATTTTACGACAATAATCAAATGGCCACAATTTTATGCGCTGATGACGAGAGTCTGTTTGCCGTTTTTAATGCGGCCAGTATAAGATTGAGTATGAGTAAGAAAGTGGTAGTAGATTCGAATTTGCAAAATGAGTTACGTAGTCGTAAATTGCAGAGCCCAGGAGATACCTATTTCATATACTCATACTCATGAACAAATTCAAGAACACAATAATAAGTCAAAGGCCTCAGGATCTGGGATGGCAAAAGAGTGGTAGTGTTATAAAGAAGTAGCTTGGTATGTTGGTGGTGGCGTTGGAAAAAGTGAAAGTAGAGAATGTTCAGTTCATGTTCAGGATCAGTGGAGAAGAAAAAATATAAGGCATCAACGGCCCATACAGGGCCTAAGACCTAGCTTCTCCAACCATTTGCTTGTGCGAAGTGAAGGAACTCTCAATTTTAAGCCTAAGCCGAACGGCAAATTCGAGAACCTTCTTATCACAATTGGATGTTTGTCAGACGTTCGCAAGAGGTGGGGCAGTGGAAAAATATTTAAGATGGTACTTGGCCTCGGCGGGACTTGAACCTGAGACCCTAAGATTGCGCCAACGCTCACTTGAACAGTATTGACAATTTCCGCATCAAGGCGCACCATATGTGCATTAAGCATATGCAACGACCTACCGCTTATAACGACCATATACGCGTCATGACCGATTTTGATTGTATTTAGAAAATTTATAAGAGACTCATCAACGTTGACGAGCATTTTGAAGATATTGGACCCTTTCCAAAATATTGTTAGTCCGTTAACTTTTTCCCTCACTGTTGAACTATAACAGCCATTTTAATAAAAAAGCACTATCCACTCCTTAACACACGAGTTAGCTGGCACACGGATAGCAACCTTGATGATAACTTTTTTCATTAATAAAAATATGTTTTCCTGTGTTAGCTGTTTGCTCTTTATCACCTACAATACGGCAGCACTTTACCAAATTATACTCAAAAATCGGGTGTATCTGTCATATTTCATCAGTTGACACTCATTTCTGTGTATTCCATTCCATGGTACTACTATGGAGACAAACCATTATGAAAGAGTAGGTAATATGCCCAAATGGGAGACAGTGTTCTCTCTCATCCTCTCAATGTTTACACACATGCATGCGCATCCTCTCAATTTGTGAATGCATGAACTACAATCTGAAAATGTGTGATGTTATCCGCTCCTTATACGCCGAATACGGTGAGTTCAGTACAGTTATTCATTCGTTATCATATCACATGACAGTGAAAGCTAGCACACGTTTATTAATCAGAATTATGAGTTAACAGATGTGCTAGTGCTAATTTGCCGCTTTCCGTTGTTTATTAATACAGGGGTAAATAAATAACTGGATTAAATTTAATACTCGAATGTGACCAGAATACAAAAAGAACCGCCATGATAACCTTTTAAAAAATGTTTCTATCATTTTTTCCCTTCACTGTTTTGTTTGGCTTAGTCTTTGAACACCCGTTATAACTTAAATCATGATCTTATTTCAGAAAGAGATCCTTTAACAAAGCTGTACAGCATTTTTCTTAAAAAATTGCTAACTTCATAGCCTTGAAAATTGCCTTAAGGAGAACAAAATTGTTGCGCTGTTTTTGATCGATTCAAAAGAAATGATTTTTGCAAGCAAAATGCTCAAAAGGAACCACAGTGCAACCGATGACAGTACAATGTGTCAAAAACAAGCGCGTAAATTCCATGTTCAAACAGCACTTGCCCCTTAGCCCTATATACATTATGCTTTTCCTTCAACGTATAGAACATCGACTCACATAAATTAAAGAATATATTATATCACTCATACTCACATACCAATTACACCAACACTTTAGTCTATTGCCGCTCCGAAAGGATTGCAAATCAAAGCAAATCAAAACGTTCTCGGCTGTATCTCCTGTTAAGTGAAAAATTCCATAAAGCGCCGATTAATGTCATTCCCTATGTTTTTTGAAGTGCGGGTCTCTGAACCTGAAATTTGAGAAGATTTCGGCCACCAGATAAAAACAATCCACAACACCTGAGCACGCGCAAAGTCGCTCAATTTTAAGACATTTATTTATTTATTTTTTTGCTCTTTGTTCTTGTTTGACTTTTAAGGCAATCACGGCAGATGAAGGCGATGATACAAATCGAAACACAGCACAGTAACTTGAATATCAGGTTTCAACAGCGCAACACAGCGCGCGCAGGCTACCGTGCCAAAGAGAAGTTAAACTGAGTTAAGACCTCAAAACCTGACGCCCACGTTTGTCAAATATTAAATAAAAATATTCTTTCATCCTGTTATTTGTTTTTTTTTTTTTTTTACAAAGGTGAGGCTTTCCAAGTTTCCGTTTCAATTAAATTTTTTTTTGTAGGCAAGGTTGGTATGGAAAAATGGGCAACACGTGCGCACCCAGATTACGTAAATTATGTGTGAGTGAACAAGTTGGGTAATCTTTCATGTCGCAGCGATGGCTCCCCATGAATCAGTCTGTAGAGGAGAAAAGTTAAGACTCGTTGCATTTCAAACAATTGACTTGACTGTAAGCCGCCGCTCCAGCCGACACGGAGCGATCGTATGACTATCGCATGCAATTTGAATACAGCCCAATACTGTGGCTAATTGATTGCTTGATTGTTGTGTTCAAGTTGTTGTTGTTGGTGCAGCCTTTGCACTAGTATGAAGGTTTAGCCTCCAAAAACTTAATAAATAAACACAATTGTTGCAATTTCCACAGAGCGAACTTCAGTGGCGCGAGAAGCTGCAGTTGTTGAAATGTGTTGCCGACAGTATTGAGAGCATTTTTTTTGCAGTTAAACTAGCAATTAATTGCTTCAGTAATTATGTAGAAATTCGTGAGCAAGTGAGGGTGTCTAATCCCGCATTTTTTCAACTCTTGTGCTTTATTTATACAGTTAAATGTACATATTCGTTACCATGTAGCATATTTGGGATGTGAAGAGTTTAACAATGAGAGTAGAAATGTTAACCAAGGGAAGGAGTTAGAGCCGGCTTGAAGCCGTTTTGACCCAAATAATAATTTGTTGATCTGCAAAATTTCAAGGACGGGCTA
This sequence comes from Portevinia maculata, assembly GCA_949715645.1. Taxonomy (NCBI): domain Eukaryota; kingdom Metazoa; phylum Arthropoda; class Insecta; order Diptera; family Syrphidae; genus Portevinia; species Portevinia maculata. Next base: position 2,521,595 of record OX454528.1, on the reverse strand, counting down.
AGATGATGTTGTAGATGAATCTAGTAGGATTTGACCAGATTTTTACGACAGCGCTTGTCTTAAAAAGCGGTTAAGGGAAGAAGTTAGAACTCGCTTTGAGCCGATTTGACCCAAATATCAAAACTTTGATCTGCCCTTGCAGGGACGGGCTAAGAAGATGTTGTAGATGAACCAAATGGTATTTTACCAGATTTTTAAGACAGCGCTTTTCTTAAAAAGCGGCTAAGGGAAGAAGTTAGAGCTCGCTTTGAGCCGATTTGACCCAAATATCAAAACTTTGATCTGCCCTTGCAGGGACGGGCTAAGAAGATGTTGTAGATGAACCAAATGGTATTTTACCAGATTTTTAAGACAGCGCTTTTCTTAAAAAGCGGCTAAGGGAAGAAGTTAGAGCTCGCTTTGAGCCGATTTGACCCAAATATCAAAACTTTGATCTGCCCTTGCAGGGACGGGCTAAGAAGATGTTGTAGATGAACCAAATGGTATTTTACCAGATTTTTAAGACAGCGCTTTTCTTAAAAAGCGGCTAAGGGAAGAAGTTAGAGCTCGCTTTGAGCCGATTTGACCCAAATATCAAAACTTTGATCTGCCCTTGCAGGGACGGGCTAAGAAGATGTTGTAGATGAACCAAATGGTATTTTACCAGATTTTTAAGACAGCGCTTTCCTTAAAAAGCGGTTAAGGGGAGAAGTTAGAACTCGCTTGGAACCGTTTTGACCCAACTATCACTATTTTGATCTGCCCTTGCAGAGACGTTCTAAGATGAAGTTGTAGGTCAACCAAATGGAATTTTACCAGATTTTTAAGACAGCGCTTGTCTTAAAAAGCGGTTACGGAAAAAACACGATTGGAGCAGTTTTGACCCAAATATCAAAACTTTAATCTGCCCTTGCACGGACGGGCTAAGAAGATGTTGTAGATGAACCAAATGGTATTTTACCAGATTTTTAAGACAGCGCTTGTCCTAAAAAGCGGTTAAGGGAAGAAGTTAGAACTCGCTTTGAGCCGATTTGACCCAAATATCAAAACTTTGATCTGCCCTTGCAGGGACGGGGTAAGAAGATGTTGTAGATGAACCAAATGGTATTTTACCAGATTTTTAAGACAGCGCTTGTCTTAAAAAGCGGTTAAGGGGAGAAGTTAGAACTCGCTTGGAACCGTTTTGACCCAACTATCACTATTTTGATCTGCCCTTGCAGAGACGTTCTAAGATGATGTTGTAGGTCAACCAAATGGAATTTTACCAGATTTTTAAGACAGCGCTTGTCTTAAAAAGCGGCTAAGGGAAGAAGTTAGAACTCGCTTTGAGCGGATTTGACCCAAATATCAAAACTTTGATCTGCCCTTGCAGGGACGGGCTAAGAAGATGTTGTAGATGAACCAAATGGTATTTTACCAGATTTTTAAGACAGCGCTTGTCTTAAAAAGCGGTTACGGGAAGAAGTTAGAACTCGCTTGGAACCGTTTTGACCCAAATATCAATATTTTGACCTGCCCTTGCAGGGACGGGCTTAGAATATCACTACAGCATCAGATTTAGGCAATTTTACCATTCGTGAGAGTCAAGCTACACATTTGTCTTATCTGGAATAAGACCCGCAAGTGTGCGTGCATGTCCGTGGGTTGACACGACTGGAGATGACCGGTGTCGTAAAAAAAGATCAACCAATAATCAATAATGGGAGCATGTACGTCTCGTTTAAGAAAATAGGCAGGCCTAAGAACTCCTTGATCATAAATGCAACAACACCAGCATTTGATTGGCCTCAGTAAAGCAATGATCTGATTCTGGTCGAACCGGTGAACCGCAATCCCACAGGCGGACCAGAAGGGATGCCATAAAGTGGGAGGGTTACGTACCCTTGAGGAAGACATAACATGCTGTGTGAATGCGAGGGTTTAGGACGGAATCGTAGGAATTTTCTAGTAGAGTACTTCTTCGAGGAATTAGGGGAGTTGAGTGGCACAGACCACAGGAAACTGGTAAGATTCTGCAGGAAGATTGGATGTTTTGTGAGGGAAGTTCTCACTGTTCTCAAGTCGAATTAAGTCGTCTATACGCCGCTATTCAATAAAGTTCTATATAAGTAAATTTCTTTCTTTTGTTAATTTAAGTTCATATTTCCCTAGAGATCACGATGGTGCGATCTTTTGGTGCCTAGTGCAGTATGCGAACTGCATAGTGCATACCCCTTTTTAGCCTTACCTACGATCCTTAAATTTTGATCCTAACCTCGCTGTAACGGAAAAATAGAGCGTTTTTCCACATACGTGTGGTTCAGCTTAGAAAAAGTTTTTTTTTGTTGTGTTAGAAAAGAAGAAGTTGGTTCTAGTCTTTGGTTATGTTAATCTTTGCCTATCTCAGATTGTATTTTTGACCCTTAAGAAGTTGGCTAATTTCTCCAAGTCTTTAAAATTTGACTTACTTAGGAATTTTGGCGCAAAAGTACGCAAACAGATCTAATCTGGCATATAAAATATGTCAACCAATTCGATTCAAATTTATTTAACGCCCTCATGACGACATCAACATAAATCCGACTCGTTTAGAGTTTAGAGGGACGATGACTCGGAAAAGAGAAAACTGTTCAAATGTGTGATTTTTGCCACGTGAATAGCAGACCAAGTATGAACCAGAAATTCATTGATCTGATTAAATTTCAATACCGCGGGCGGCGAAGTTCGATTTTTTTTTTGTTTCAACTGTTGGGAGAGAATTTTTTGTTTAACTTAAAAAACATCTTTTGTGTTGGATCCTTTTGCAGTCGAAGTGCTATTACAGCAACAGCACTGGTTGGAATAATAAATTTCGGTTGTTCACGGCACTTCAAATGGTGAGCGCACATGAATTTCACCCGGACACGTACGTAGTCTACGCAATTTTCATAATTAATTAGCATTTACCCTGTGGGCCCACAGGATGGTGGGATTACAAAAGCATGGATTCCATGAACGGAATTCCTTATTGTCATTGCAGTAAATAGGGGGAAGTTGTGCATATACACGGAGTTAATGATGTTGCTGGTGTTTAGGCTATGCAACAAAGGCACCGCAGGTGAACACACACAAAGTGCACTACGAAAAGTGTATAGAGTGTCAAATGCCAATCACTTTAGCTATACAAGAGGCGGGGGCGTTGAGCTGTGTCGCCACTTACATATGCGCGCGTACTTCTGTTCTTGTTGGCAGCCATGCTACGCTACGCAACCAAAAGGTGCTACATGGAATGCGTTTTGGTTACTACTTGTAGAAGGAGAAGTCAATCACACATGCAGATGACAGGACATGCATCGTTGATTTTTTTCCAATTTCCACTTCAGTCGCTGTCACTTTTCCATTGACAGTTTGCAATAGGTTATCACATTTACATCATTTTTTTTTTTACTGATGTAGCCTGTCATCTGAAATTGAAATGTATTTCTTTTGATACCTTTCCTTCTATGGGAAAGGATGAGGAATGAGTTTGAGATGTATTTCTAGTAACCGACGCTAAAAGCAAATAGCAAAAACCTCTACAGTATGTGTAATTATCAAGAGGCACATTTCAAGGAGAAGTGTGTTGAAGACGCATACATGGCATGCATACTTTTGCCGTATCTTGTTGGAAGCTTAGTTAATTAAAAATTCAATTAACACTGCTGGCTCAGTATTTACTTAACCCTCGGAGTAAAAAGAAGTAGAATATAAACAGAACAAATGAAATGTAAAACGCAAACAAGGAGCTCACATTAAGTGAAAAGATACCTACTAGGTTTCGTTCATTTTATACTGAGTGTATTCAGAAATTAATTAAATATTAAATTTATTTGCTCGGTTGCTATTTAATCTACTTGGTTGTGGGTCTCCTTTTTGTTCCCTTGCAAATGTTTCCATCTATCATTTTGTGTAAGGACATAGTTTTCGACAATGAACATTTCATTTACAGTTGAATTGAGGGGAATACTAACAATAAGGAAAGTAGTAACTGGACTTATTTCTTTTGAACTGCAGTGTTTATGATAATGGTTAACACATAGGTACACAATAGAAGCGAAGGGGATATAATTTCATATTTAAATAAAAGTAACTTAATCTAAGACAATGAACTGATTGAATGATTGACTCAGTAACGCACACCCTAAACCAATACTCGAGAACAATCAAAATGGAGGGTCCACTCCTCTAGCTATGCAGAGGGCGCGCACTTAGATGGCATTTCGGGATTGAACCTGTGCCCTTTTGGCAGTGGCGCACGAAAACTAAACTTAGAAACTGTTGGTTGGAATGATTGGGAAGTTTGCAAGTTGCACAGTAGGCCATTGAGACAAATGTGCTTGAATAATTATATTTTATATTACCTATAATATATTTTTCCTGTATGTCTATAATGCAAAACTTTTAAATAAAGAAATGTTTGCCAAAAGTAGTATTTTTTTTGGATTTGAGTGTAAAAAAACTAGGCTTTTCCGTTTAGGGACGGCCGAAGAATATTACTAAAGCGCAAAAAAAAAAATACTTCTAACATCTTACACTCCCCCAAAAGTGTGCATACAAATCGTTGGGTTGACACGACTGGTGATCACTTAAGTCGCAAAAGGACGATCAAGCAATAATCAAAAACATAAGCAGGCACGGCCTAAACACTAATGGATCACACAAATGCAGTAAGGACTACAAACCTAAAATGACTTAATATATCGATGTGAAAACATAGGGACGGGCTACAGTCCGCTTGGGCGAATTGTTGGATACCCTATTCTTATTCCTATCCCTCATAAGTGGGCGTGACAAAAGTCTAAGTATGGTTGAATTGTTAAGAACGCTCTACATATTTTGTTATATAACATTTAAAGGATTTTATCAAAAAAAAAACGCTCCCTAGCTCAAACTTGGGTGTTTCAATAAAATTGTTTTATTTAATTGTGGGCGTGTCAGTAGGCGGATTTAAAAAAAAATAACACATGAGCATAAAGGGCCCATAGAGAGTATATATTATAAATTTCAGCTACCTAGCTCAAACTTTGGATTTTCAAAAATTAATATACCCTTAGAATCCTTAGAATAGGGTATAAAAAAATTATTTTATTTATTTGTGGGCGTGTCAGTGGGCGGATTTAAAAAAAATTATCACATGAGAATAAAGAGCCCCTAGAGAGTATATATTATAAATTTCAGCTCCCTAGCTCAAACTTTGAATTTTCAAAAAAAAAAAAAAAAAAATAATTGTGCGCGGATTTTGAAAATATTTACACATGAGCATAAAGGGCCCATAGAGAGTATATATTATAAATTTCAGCTCCCTAGCTCAAACTTTGGATTTTCAAAAAAATTGTTTTATTTATTTGTGGGCGTGTCAGTAGGCGGATTTGGAAAATTTTTTATCCCGAGCAGTTCATATCATCATATATAAAAAAATTCAGCTTTCTAGTTCAAAATTCGATTTTTTCCAAAATGTTGTTTTTTTGAGTTTGAGTCTGTGGGCGGATTTCAAAAATTCGTAAACTTGATTATTACGGAACCCTAGAGAGTATATGGTTAAAATTTCAGCTCTCTAGGTCCAGTTTAAAGGCCTAATTTTTGCCGACAGACGGACGGACGGACGGACATGGCTAGATCGACATTACTATCGATGCTGATCATAAATATAGTAACTTTTAGGGGTCTACGGGCAATATTAAGGTATGTTACAAACTATGCGTCAAAATTAATATACCCTTAGAATAGGGTATAAAAAGGAAGTGCTTTAGATTATTTTGGTTTTGGCCCAATAGCCCCCTCCAGGGAGCAGGATGTACGTGTAACAATTTCTAACAATTTCCACTTCATTTTAATTATTTATTTAAGAGAGCCTAGAGATTTTGTATCTTGTAACCGGATAAGCTGTGAAATTTTACAAATTAGAACTTAATATGGGCAAATATTTTTTGGTTGAAACATGCCCGCTTAAGGGCCAACCATAATGAACTTATGGGAGGCTTAAGCTAGTGCCAAAACCGAACGATACGCTACCAGAAGCATCGTTAAAATGAAAAGTGCCAATATTTGCTTCTGGCAATAAACAGCTGTTATAGCGCGAACCAATTCACTTGGCCATTCTACTGCGCAGTTCTCGTCAAATTTCTCTGCGCATCTCTTTAATTTGAAAGACACAAAAAAATACGAAAATTGCTAAAAAAAAAAGATGTACAAGGTGGCGCAAAAGTAATCCTCCTATCAGAAAATGCTATAAATTTTGCGATTGGCCCCTAATGTCAGTTCTGTTTTGACATTTGTGTAGTAAACACATGCGAAATACACGTTAATAAACAGTGTTACGCTACACTGCTCCAGAACGCGGAATATTGGTGACTATTTATTTGAGCAATAATCGGTCGGTGACTTTGGCACAACGTGAATTTCGTCGCAGATTTCCTACCCGTCCAACGAATACTGGTGAAACACTGCGACGTTTAGCCGCTCGCCTCGAAGAGACTGGCCCAACACGAGATGCTGCCAGGCGTGGCAGACCCCGGAGTAGCCGTTCTGCAGAGAATATTGCTGATGTAGCCGAAGATGTCATGGAAGCGCCGTCGACATCGACCAGACGACGTGCCACGCAAATGGGTATCAGTCGACGGTCTTTACAGCGAATTTTGGTACAAGATTTGAAGATGTTTCCGTACAAAGTCCAGACGGTGCATCAGCTGTTAGCTGCTGACCGCCAATCGCGTCTAACATACGCTCAAGCCATCCTTAATCACCACCAAGAGGAAGATGATATTTCATCAAAAATAATCATGAGTGATGAGGCCCATTTCCATCTTAGCGGGTACGTAAATAAGCAAAATTTACGCTTCTGGGGCACTGAAAATCCGCGTGTAACCCACGAAGAGCCATTACACCCGCTCAAAGTCACTGTATGGTGTGCTGTTTTCGCTGGAGGAGTCATCGGACCTTTTTTCTTCGAAGACGTCGCGGGCCAAACGGTTACTGTGAATGGTGAGCGCTACAGAGCAATGATCAACGAGTTCTTTTTGCCGCAACTTGATGAATTGGGATTGGAAAACACGTGGTTCCAACAGGACGGTGCAACGGTACACACTGCACGTGCCACAACCGATATGCTGAAGGATGCATTTCCCGGGCGCCTAATCTCCCGTTTTGGCGATTTGCACTGGCCAGCAAGATCGCCTGATTTGACCGCTCCAGACTTCTTTTTGTGGGGCTTTTTGAAGTCGCGGGTTTATGTCAACAAGCCTCAGACTCTTGCAGCTCTTAAAGACAATATCCGTCAACAATGTGAGGATCTATCGCCGGAAGTTTTGGCCAAAGTGATGGAAAATGCCATAAAAAGGGCTCAAATGACAATCAACTGTGGCGGCGGCCATTTACATGACATCATATTCTCGACTTGATGTAAAAAAAATTAAAAGACCAAATAAAAATAATCCACAAGAAGAATCAAAGTTTTTCATTTTTTTTTTTAAATTACAGCCAAAAAACATCGGAAGGTTATTTTTGCGCCACCTTGTACATGCGATCGTTGTTTCCGCCATCGCAGCTTCGATGTGACTGAGGGTGGGTTTGGTTTTATGGCTCCATCGCAACAAAAAAGGGGTAGGTATACACAGACAATGGTTAAATTTTAAACTTTCCTACGTAATGAGTAGGGTGACCATACGTCCCGCTATTAAGCAGTCTGTCCCGCTGTCCCCAGCGCGTACCAAAATGTCCCGCTTTAGCAAATAGACCAAAATATGTTATTAGAGACGAACTCTTACCTACATATTCCATCAAAGTCGGAATACGATAACTTAATTAAAAATGGAATCAAACGTAACAAAGTAAGCCATTATCACGAAAAACAAAAGCTGTTCCCAAAAGGGTAATCAGCATTACAACAAAATTATACAAACTTCTGTTCAAGTCCGGACTCCTTTATAAAATCATTATGAAAAACAACTTTGTATCTTACGATTGAAGTTGTATGTGGATGGGGTGGAAAACCTATTGTGCATGTGTATAGCCGATTTCAAAACAACGGTCACCTGCTCAGAGAGAGGATTTAAGAAAACTTAAATTGTGCGCAACAGACTAAATGAGTAAATGTGATCTCTATTTTAATGCAATGGAAACAAAAAATTTTTTTTTTACTTAATTCCACAAACGTCCCGCTTTGACATAAAAAAAATATGGTCACGTTAGTAATGAGTCATTTCAATAGCTCTCTGTACGTGAAGGTGAACGAATCGGAGCACAGTGGCTTAAGTACAGTTGCTTAACCTAACCTAAGCACCCAGAAGTAATATGGTTGAGCCTTAAGCCGAAACCGCTTAAGTTATAACTTATAAAAGAATAAAATTTGAGCAGTAATTTGTAGGCACCCACTGAGATTTAAGATTTTTGAAGATTCAACCCCTCGAGGGGGGTGGATGCGAATACAAGCCGCTGGAGGAAAATATTTAGTCTACTAAATAACAAAGTTAGGGTGAATTCGCTTAATACCAGACTTTAGAAGGACGGTCAAACTAACATACCTAGACAAATTGACGTTCTCCGATATCAGGGACGTGCCATAATTGAAGTGAGGACAATTTATTGTAACTGCGAAGATAAAACGGTTGCTTTAGAGAAAAAAACGTGTGTCAAAATTGGTGAAGTGAAATAACGACAAACGAAATAAGGCCAAATCTGTGCAGTCGACCTTATTTCGCTTTTTCAAATTTTAGCGTTTGGCTTTATTTCCCTTTGTGAAAGTGAAATAAGGCCGATTTGGGATTCAACCAGCTTTAAAAAAAGAGTTGGTAATTTTTTAATCGGAGCATTATATTTATTGTTGGCACAGTGGTTGGTGCCGTGGAATTCTAAGCTAGGAGTTTATGGCTCCCATTCGACACAAGGATCTCTAAAAAGTCTACTGACTGCCCTACTTCTTTCCTGCGAAGTACCGACAAACATTCAAGAAAACAAACTCATTTGAGAAGCTTTCAAATTTAACGTTCGGAATCGGCGTAAAAGTTGAAGGTCCATATTAATCCCAAGACAAACATACATCACAAAACAACGAAATAACATCCTCAAGTAATCGTAAACCGATCTCCGCTTCATAACTTATTTCAACACAAACAACAGCAAACTATAAGCGATATCGACATGACCCAAGGTAATACAGTTTTCGATGGGAAGTAAAATTAAAAGTGAACTACTCAAATGGAGGCCAAGTTTGGACTGCGTGATTGAATTGTTCCGAATGAACATGTTCTGTCAAACAAGGTCTTCGGCATTCCAAGTCCTTTACAAAACCGCAACCCTACGGGCAAGTTTATTTGTTTACAAGAAAAGCATACGACATAAATTATATCTCAAGAACTCATTTAAGGTTCCAATTTCCTTAGATAAAATAGAATGAATCCTATTATACTACCTCACCTTTGTCAAGCTTTCGTGTGTTTATTTTTGTGTTGTTACCAGGTGTGTGCTCACGGCATAATGGTTTGCTCACACTTGGTTGTACTAGGAAGTAATTAGATGTGCGGTATATACCCTCTTAGAATTGTTATCTTAATGGGTTTGGCTTTTTGTTGTTGTTAATGGTTATCCATTTCTGATGGAGAGGGTGTATAAATGAAAGGGATTTTATCATACAAGGTTATAAAAGGCATATGTCTACAACCGAAATGGATGAAGGAAGTCTTATCTTTGATAACATGTTTTAAAAAGGCGTAAAAGCTGATGAGTGCCGAAGATATAAGCAGGGATAATAATATTAAAATGTATTAGATATTAATAATCTTGTCTTCAGTTAGCGGCAGATACGTAGATTGTACATACGAATATAGATTATTTTCGGGGGCTTTCATGGTTGGGTCAATTTACCTATAAAAATTTCATGCGATAGCAATTTGAAAGAGTGCTTCAAAATTTTTTAGATTCTTCGCGATATCCGGTTGGTACTTCCGACAGCCATTTTTCCACAAAACCAAAACAAAACACACCACAGAAATTGTGAAATCCGGCGAAATTTGTTATCCGTTGACATAGACAAAAAGAACTGTTTTAAACATTGCAGGCCCGTGGATCCGACATTATCCGAGACCGACAGTATTCGAGCATCTGACATTACCCGGTACTATCCGGATAGTTCGGATATTGGATATCGGATCTTGGTGAATATCCGGATACCTATCAACTTGAAAGCCATAAAATTCAACTTGGCTAATATTTTGCATTTTTTTGTTTTTATTCCACAGCTTCCTTAGACATAGTGATACAAACAACTATTTGCGGACCCGTAGCTTAAACCAATTATCCGATACTACTCGACTTTCCGGCTCTGCCCAAGATCCGACACTATCCGAGACCGACAGTATTCGAGCATCTGACATTACCCGGTACTATCCGGATAGTTCGGATATTGGATATCGGATCTTGGTGGCTATCCGGATACCTCATCAACTTGAAAGCCATAAAATTCAACTTCGCTAATATTTTGCATTTTTTTGTTTTTATTCCACAGCTTCCTTAGACATAGAGATACAAAGAACTATTTGCGGATACGTAGCTTAAACCAATTATCCGATACAACTCTGCCCAAGATCCGACACTATCCGAGACCGACAGTATTCAAGTATCTGACACTACCCGGTACTATCCGGATAGTTCCGATATCGGATCTTGGTGGATATTCGGATACCCCATCAACTTGAAAGCCACATTTTGCATCATTTTGCTTTTATTCCACAGTTTCGTTTTTTCCAAGGTTCATAGAAAATGCAACATCAACGAGATCTATTAGTTCACAGCTAAACAATAAAAAAAAATCTTTTCTCAACATAGACAGGTTGATTCTTCAATTTCCCACTACTTTGGCTCAACTTTATGGATAAAATAAGGCACGCAAGTCCCACAGACACATTTATGTAAATTCCCTGTGAAAAGATCACTTATGTTAAAGAATAGTATATCTTCCGCGTTTTCCATCAAACACTCGAATGCTAATGATGGAGGTAAACAATGAGGTGACTCTCATCAAAAATTCATGTGGATTCCTAAAATCGGAAATCTTCATCTTCACAAGTTCTTCTATGTTAATCTTGATCTATTCTAGGGTCATTTGACCGAAATACACAGACACACTGTACTGTGTGTGGACCAGTGGGTAATTAGTTCAAATAAAGGTCTACAGTGACTTAGTGTTTTTTTTCGTTTTCTTTTTAACAAGAGAATGTTCGTTGCTGGGGCTTTAATTTTTTACATTATTTATAGCACAAAGAGGACGAGGAATGAATGAAAACAACGTTTTTGGAAAGTTTTTGAAATTTTGAATTCTTTTCGTTAATTTTTTTTTAGACTTTTATGAGTTTGGGAATTTTAGGAAAAATTATTCCTTTATTAAGCTGTTGTTGCTGTTGTGCAAAATATAATACACAGACAATGTAGCTGTTCAAAAAAAAAAAAATAGGTTGAGCTTCAACACTTATCTGAACTTATCTCTGGGTGCTAGTATAGGGGAGGTAAAAAAGAAAGCACGAGATACGAATGTATTAATCATTCGTTGGTGCAAAGCAATATTATTGAAACTAATGAAAGAGACTTACAGTTCTAACGACTTTTCACCATATTAATGCTCTTCAAATATGGAGAAATTGTGCAAAATGTCAATTTAAGAAGCTACAAATAGCTCAAAATAAAATATTAAAAATGATGTTGAATCTACCATGGCATTAGTCCACCCTAGACTTGCACAGAAGAAGGAATGTTGAAATGATTTGTGCTAGAATCCAAAAACTAACCGATAACTTCATAAGTAAAAATAATTCTACGAAAATCCCCTTATCAAACAAATGAGTCTTTAAATTCCATCTTCTTCTATTCCTCTTTATACACCTTATGTGTTTGTATATATATATATATATTTATTCGTTTATTTATTTATTAGTCTTTTTATTTATTTATTTATCAATTAATTATTTATTTATTCATTTGTTTATTTGTTTATTTATTTATCTATTTATTTATTTATTTGTTTATTTATCTAGTTATTTATTCATTGATTTATTTATTTACACATTTATTTGTTTATTTATCTACCTATTTATTAATTTATTTATTTATTTATTATTAATTATTTTTTATTTTATTTTTATTATTTATTTAGTTATTTTTTTTATTAAATTGGAGGTTTTTCTCGCACTTTCCTTGAAAAAGATTGTTATTTGCTAATTCATAATTCTCTTCAGATTTGTTAAATATATTGTTTCAGTAGTAAGATACAAAAATATCATATCTCTGTACTTATGTAAAATGTGTGGTAGCGTACCGAATGTAAATCAGTATTATGCAAAATAAATCTATCTATCTATCTCTTGTAGAGCATAGAAATATCTGAAAAGTGGTTCTGATGGTATCAAAAAAAATGACAGGCACAAGAGGGGAAAAACAGGGCTTGTCGTAAAAGGCGACTAAGGGGAGAAATCACACTAGCCTGAGCTTAGCATAGCATTTAACATCTTAAAGCTGTCCCGGAAGTGTGAATGCCAATCCGTGGGTGGGCACAACTGGAGATCACCGGTGGACGATCGAACTCTATTAATGGGGTGTCGAAATTGTAAAAAAAATGCAGGCCTAAAGACTCCTGCACCATCACACAAATGCAACTACACCAGCGTTTGATTGGCCTCAGGGATGAATTGATCCGAAACAGTGTACCCCACAGGCAGAATAGAAGAGATGCTGTAAAGGGGGAGGGTTATGATCCCCTTAATCCTGATCACAACCTCGCCGTAAAGGAAGAAGAAGATGAAGAAGGATAGGCATAAAAGGGGACGGGACGTCCATTTAGACAGGTCCCATGGTAGTTTATATTGAATGGCATGAACTAAGTAAACGCATCTTAAGGCGGCTAGCCATCAATATGCATGAGTGTCATTCAAAAATGATATCAATTCTGCATCATGCATCAAGTGAACAGACGCTTTCTTTTACACTCAAATCATCATTCAACACTGATTGCAATCATTTTTGAGTGTCATTCACATAATTATTTTAGCAAGATATCATGCAAGGCTTAGAGCTCCTATTCGATTTACAAATCATTAATTCAAATAAAACAATTTTGCCGAATTGGAAATTCAATTTCGCTTACAAAGAGTTTTACGATAACGTTAACGACAAAGCGAAATCGTTTTTCAGTTACCTCCTTTCCATAATGATAATTGTTGTCATAACCATATTATTTTGCAACATACTGACCTCTCTCACGCAATCCGTTTTTGTATAACTCCTGTTGAATGTGAATAATAAACGAGGAATGCCTGCGGTACATATCATGAAAATTTCCCACAAACGTGACAGCAACGTCATTGGCCATAATAGATTCCAAGGATAGCTTACGACACGCACGCATCATTTCACAGATTACCATATTGGAGTGCATATTAATAATGCGATGAGCCGCGACGGCTTGGTCTTTAAAACGGAGGTTCGGTCTGTCGGATGACCTATAGTATCGTGAAGCGAAGCACCATATTATATTTGTTTTGTATTCCTTCCTAGGAATAGTAAGATTCTTTATAATTACCTACTTTATAAGTCTTTCATTAAGGACTTGACAACATGTTTTTTAAATAAAATGCAAACTATACTTGAGATATCTCAAAAAAATATTGGCTTGAATTATTATCAAAACATTTATGAATGGAATTCGACTTCGTTCATGTGTCTACCACGGGAACGTATGCAGCGGTCGATACGTTGAAACCAATTTTCACCTAAAGAAGTACAAACTATACTATACGAAACGTGTCCGAAATATTTTCACTTAGTAAAAATCCAACGCGATGTGCGAGTGCGTGTCGGTCCATATTTTTTAATAACCTCCGAGTTTTTACTTTTCAATTCATTTATTTCGAGAAATATTGGGTTTACAATGACACATTAAGATTTGAATCTTTTATAGTATCTAAAATTTAATTTACATAATTTTCCTGAATAAAAAAAAATTAATTTACTTATCGGTAGTCACGCAGTGATAGTTGAATGTTGACAGGTCAACAATGGCGAGCAATTTAAAATGACACCTCTTGTTTGAAGGGGCCTAAACATATATTATGTGCACCAAAAGTCGCCAATTTAAGTTTTCTCTAATTTTTATAAATTCACAGAATTGAGATACATACGAACTTCAACAATGGAAAAAAAAACTTCACTAAGGGTTCTAATTAGAGTTATCAAATGACAATATTAACCACTTGTAAAGTTTATTCACAGCAATGGCAATGACCGTACAAGATGGTCAAAGATCTCTCACAGGAAAAACAAAATTAAAAGAAAAAGAAAACAACAGTCCATTAAGAGAAGAAGACGGTGTGAGGCGAATCCGCAAAAACCACATATTTTGAAAACACATCACACGTAATGTTACCAAGAGTTCCAAGACCCAGACCAAGACTGTAAACTCATGTAACGAAGTATCAAATGGGCCTGCCACTGAGTGTGACAGCGTGTTTCTCATATTTGTGTTTGTGCCTAGGCTATTTATACCCCCGGGAGACGTATTGATGGAATATAAAAATGGTCAGAGAGTAACTGGCATTGGATTTGGTAGGTGGGTTGTTTATTTTGTTCCTCCCAATTTAAGGAGCTGTAAAAGAAACACCCTTAAGGTAAGAAGTTGATGAACCTTCAAGAGCCAGCAACATTTTATGATATATCTACTGTTCTGCTGTTCTATGTAAAGACATGTAGGAATACTTTTGGCACATGTTACCACCGATGAATCTTCATTTTGGCCCACTGTGCTATCACATTTTCCACATACAGATATTCATCTCTCTGCTACTGCACCTCCTTGTAAACTACACTCATTGGTTTGGCAGGCGAGAGCCTTATTCGCAAAAGCCTCCTGCCCCTTTTATCAAAAAACAAACTTTTATCGCCAATAGTCATTTCAGGTAAATGGGCTTGGAGCAATGGTTTTACTCTTCTTCACAAGACAACAACTAAATATCACGTTCGCGGGACCGATGTTGCTAGTTTTTCATAGAACGAAATCATAATTTGGCGGAAGCGATGCATAAACAATGTTTTCCTCTTCTTCTTGTCCCCCCCGCGCAATAAAAAATACAGTGGCAGTGGCAAGTTGTTATGCCAACACGATACATCATAAAAACATAAACGAGGAATGAATTCCTTATAGAAGCCCCTCTGTCGCATGAACGCTAATGTAAACACACGGTCCTCAGACTAAAGAAGAAAGGTTTGCCTGCCTGATAATGTAACAAAACTTTTCAAACTGTTTTCATCTCCTCTTTTAGTATATCTTTTTTTTCCTGTAGGTATACATGGTTACATAAGCAAAATAGTCCAAAGTAAGGGAAGCCCCATTTCGTGCTATCGCTTTGGTTATAATTCAAGGAAATCAGCGGTGTCCTAAGCACAAAACACTGAACGTGATTGTATTGACAAAAGAATGTTGGATTCATTCTGAAATTAAATGAGAGACTGAGAATGTTTTTTGTGTGGAAGATTGACTACCATGTGGGTGACTTAGGTTTGGGGTTGGTTGAAGTCAATAACGACAATTCGAGACCCTTCCTTTTCCCACAACATCGTCCTAGAGCAACGTTTTTTTTTTAACCTATTTATAAAGTGAAAATGCAATGCTTCACTGATTTGTGAAGTTGGGTGTGAGAGTCGCAAAAGGAATATTTACTGAATAAATGACAATTACGTGTATGATATATAGAATCTTACAATAGGGTGGTATACCCGCCAAAGGGTAGGTAAGGCAGCTGGAGATAAATTTGGTAGAGCGCATACACCACTCATTTCTTCCACGACTTCCTCGAAGGAAAGCTTGTCTGATGAATGGAAACTCAGCATCGTTTGTCAATCCCAGAGTAAAGGAGACCCTCTTAACTGCGCTTATTATGAAGGTGTCAGGTTTCTAAACATTGCACACAAAATCATGTCTGCCTTATTGTGTGAGCGCCTGAAACCAGTCGCCAAAGGTGCAGGGAAATAACTTCACGGGCAATAACTTCACCTGGGCAATAACTTCACCTCGAGTGGGCAATAATTTCACTTTTTTTTGTGAAATTAATGCCCACTGATGGTGAGCAATAACTACACTTTTTAGTGGGAAATAAATTCTTTTAACATTTTATGATAATGCAAGAAACGTACCTCGCACCTACCCCAAATCAAACAGTGATCCCAAGCAGGGGGGTTGCAGGGGGCAGCATGGCCCCCCATATGTATTGCACTGTTTATGGAATCTACTTGCGATTTCGCAACTAAACTGCAACCCCCCTGCTTGGGGTCACTGTTTAATTTGGAGTGGGTGCAAGGGTCTTTAGTTATAATAGACAAATTCTCAAATTATAGGTGGGAAATAACTTCACAAAATGTTGGGTGAAGTTATTGCTCACAGTGGGCAATAACTTCACAAAAAAAAGTGAAGGTATTGCCCACTCGAGGTGAAGTTATTGCCCATGTGAAGTTATTGCCCGTGAAGTTATTTCCCTGCACCATCACCAAATGTCTGATTGGACCCTATCAGTGAGCTTTAAAGAAATATTCACACTGCGACAGATCCTGGGTGAAAGCACACGTAAGTCCAGATTGATTTCGAAGCCACCTATGACAGCATCTACCGAGGCGATCTTTACAGAGCTGTGTCTGATTTTGGCATCCCTACCAAACTCGTCTTTTTAGTGTACGATGACGATGGGAAAGCTCTCTGCACGCTTATGCACGGTAACAACTTTACTAGTTTTTAGAACACAGCACGCTGTAACTGGTGCTTTTGCGAGTACAAAAATAGGAGCGGCTAAAATTGGCTCAACGGTTTAAAGGGCGAAATCAAGTAGAGTACAAACTCGCTTTACGCAACTAATAGAAATTGAGGCAGTTGCAATAACCGAGGTTTTTGCACTTACCGGGTTACATTTTTTTAAATAAAAAATGATGACATAGCCATTTTACTATTCTTCTGTAGAGATAATGACATGAATGTAATAGGTGATGCAAAAGTCATTAGCCTATCAAAAATTTGAGACATCAATCAAAGTTTTTCATCAAAAAAAAAAATACAGTCGGGTGACAACTTTTGCGCCACCTTGTATTTACAAAGAAATTGGCAAAGGTCCAAACAAAACTATATAACTGTGAAATAACGGCATAAGTGACGAACCAAAAGGAGAACATGCAAATGAAATATAGATGACTAAACGCAAGAAGTTGCACTAATCCAGGTAAATGTGTTGAAAAGTTGCACTTATAGAGTCAAGAAGTGCGACGACTTTAGTGATGCGAAAATCGAGGAGTTGCGCTAATCGAGGGTTGCGTTAACCGAGTTCGTACTGTATATGCTTTCAACAATAAAGGAACCCAACATCGTCGAATCGGGCTGGACGTCACAAGACAGCTATAACTTTGAAAATGACATCTCATCAGAAATCAAAAGAAAAAGAACTCATTTTAATCGCTGTTTCTTTGAGCTAAGAAAGCAACTGATAACTCTCCCAAACAACTGAGGATTCTGTTTATTAGATCTGAGGCATGGACCATTTCAATAGTGGATGATATCATTCGGTTCTGTTTACATTGACGGCTTCTGGAGGAGACGTTTCAACTATGACATCTGTACAGGCAAAAACAAAAAACTCACTTGTCGTTTGAGCGGGCTTGGTTATGTATACAGTGAATAAACACCAATGCTCCGACCCGCAGAATCTTCGACAACAGCCCAGAGGAAAAATGCAGAAGGATAAGATCTCGTCTTAGGTAGCGCGCACAAGTGGAAATGCACCTCAAGCAACTAGGAGTGCGCAACTGGAGGCAATTAGCCAGCTCAAAAGGTTTATCGGTTTAGGCCTAGGTCCATCACGGACTGTATCACCACTTAAGTTGATAATAAATTTGCCTTGAGTAGCTGGGGCATCCACCAACAAGCGTGTTTTAGAACCAAATAAAAACTTTTCCACTAAGCATTTGTTTTCGACTCATTTTTACAACTTCTGGGCGCATCAGTTAGTTAATGGGCGAGACGATTGAACCTCAGGGACTCCGAGCAATATAATTTACTGTCCCACCTTTTGAAAATGTGTGACGAACATTTGAAAATATGAATGAGAAAACTTCTACAGGTCCTTTGCCATTCATGTCAAGGTTTTCGCAGACAAGAACGCTTCAAGTTTAGACTCAGCGGCTACCTACAACCTTTTCTTTCATAACTTCAGGTAAATGAAAATTGTGAAAATAGTTAGTAGAAGGCAACGTTTATATCAATCAGTTAATTTACCTCCATAAAAATGGAGAAAAATATTTCCCTTTAAAAATCCTTGAACTAATTTGTAGATTTTTCCTCACAGATATTTCCATTACAAACAACGACTTTATCTAATGGACAATCTAATGGCATACTACAAACTTTGTTTACCAACAACTCAATAAAGAAAACGATATAGGTATCCGCACAAAAGCAAACATCACAAAACTGCATCCTACATGCCCCATGCGGAAATACAACTGGTACCACCTGTCTCCACCACAGAGTTGCAATCCCTTCACGTTACACCCACCAATCGCACTTTAATCATCCAACTGCAAGTTCCTCCATCCACAATCTGCTATATCAACAGTGCTTATTGTTTATTTTGCAAATTTTAAAGGATTTTACAAGGAACATAAACATTTCACCCCGCTCGTTGGTTTTCCAATACATCCCCTTTGCGCCGCAACGTCCACAACACTGATACAACGAAAACCAAATTGCACCCATTAGCCATACGTCAGCCCGATCCTCAGGAAATACAAACAGCTTCACGCACACACAAACACTGCTTTAAAACAAAATAATCAACCAGTCTATGTAATTCCAAATGGCCAAATGTCGAATTGTCATCATTGTCCAATAAGCGCCTGTTATATTTGCTCCGCAGTTCAGACCTCTCCATCTACGCGTGGGTGGTGATTTTATGTATTGAGGTGCTGGTGGTACTGTTTGTGGCAAGCGGGGCACTTTGCTTACAAAAGCAAACAAAAGCAGTTACCATAAATTCAGTTTATTCTTAAATCTAAATATGTAGTATAGCTTATATCTGACATCATCGATGCAATAATCGTTTGGCTTATTTTCATGGCAAGGAAATGGAAGGATGGAGGAGAAAAAAAATGCAATTTACTTAAAGCTGTCATTTGGCGTTGGACTGTCTTTTGTTTTCTGTTTGCTCACATGTAAGACATCAAGGAAGAAAAGTGGAAAAATTGTTGCCCCCACTGAGAACCACCAGACCAGAGAAGAAAAGTATATTTTCCAGCTACATAGTTGCTGAAGTTGAGTTTGGTTTTCTGATTTGACAGTTGATCTGATGCAGCATTGTGTTTCTAATGGAAATTTCGGGAGTGGAGATGTTGATAATTGAGAAAAATAAATTCCCGGCATGGATTAGATCTTCGGATTGAATAACACAATGTTGCTTCCATTTATAGATAGTTTGTCAGATTGGAAAAAAAAAAACAACAACTCACGTCAATCAACCAACCCGACTAACCTTTAAGCTAATTCCCAAAATTAAATGTATTTCAAAGTATTCAGCAAAAAAAAAAGAGACTTAACTTATCGAATAAAAATAAAACAAAGCAGACGAGTCCTGAAACGAGTGAGAAAAAAAACGACAGCCATCTTAAAATTAATTCCCGCCAGACATTAAAAGCAAAGAATACGAAAAAAAGATGTTTACCTTGAAAACACGGACGACTAACTAAAACCACAAACTGGTTACCTCAGAGCAATCAAACAAGTTTCAAATATCCTCCAAAAGGAAAAGGAATCCATAAAAAAAAATCACAAAACATCGACGGGAGGAGATGAGATAAAAAGAAAAACGGATGAAACCGAAGATGTATTTTTCTAAATTACCACTTGGTAAGTTTCGATTTATATTTATTTAGTTAGTTCTTCCGCATCACCGCGTCTAACGATGAAATTCATGCACACTCCCGTACAAAGCCCAGACAAATCTAGATACAGGTCTCCTTCTCTAGAGACCGAACAGCGTGGAAAATATAAAAAAAATAAAATCCAAGAGCTCCCCAGAGTCGAGTAGAACTTGTTTTGATAAATGCGCGCGTGAAGTAATTTCACGAGATTAGGTGCTACATAGATGAGTCTGACTGTCGGGAGAGGCAATTTGCCTTTACCTGGGTTTGCATTTGCATTCAATTCATAAAAGGAAGAAATAATATGGGGAGAAGTGGGAAAAGCCACACCTAGCTCATCTCCGGAGCGGACTCCTCATACACTTACTTGAACTTCCGGCTTTTAAAGCTACAGCGCACAATGTCATGGATTAAAAGGAAACCCAGATAGAATAAAGGGAAGTTTTAAAACGTTTCCTGGTACGTACTAGGTATACCAGAGGAGGTCGTGTCGAATTCAATATCGCGTACTCATGCACAGTATACGCGGTCTAAAGAATCGCTTACATTATTGATTCTTCATTTATGATATACTGCCAGTGATTTTGGCCTGGCAGGTGAATGTATACCTTCAGCTTCCTGAATTCGACTACATAAAGTATGTATTGCCTCCGTGTGAATATAAATTGAGTGTTGATTTATTTTGCAAAAATTGGTTTTATATTGGCATATTTTTTGTCAGCTTTTTTTCTCTCGCAGTATCAAAGTATTTTTATTATTTTACTTTGTGATATCTTGAATATATGTATGAAGCCCCAGGTGCTATTTCTAATCAACAAGGAGAGAAAGAGAATTTATTTTCACATTCTGCTGGAGTTTAGGATCCATTTGGACATTGGTTTTGGCAAAGGATGGATATAACGACTGTGGACGATGTGGGAGGAGATTTGCTCAAAATCGTCTAAACAATTTTGTTTTGTTTTTGCCATTTGGGAGAGCTGAACAAAAAATGTATACATACGATAAAAATGGAGCTTGTCGATACGGAAAAGTGTTCGTAAAACGTTGCAGTAAGATGTTCGACTGATAAATGTGCACAAAATATCTAGCTTTGGCGAAACCTATACGGATACAAAAAGACCATGATCGTTTCAATTACATTCAAGTTACTCTTGGATTACAAATTTAATTGTGACTACATTTCCAATTACATTTTTTTTATAATATGCGCGCCCTAAAGGGATTTTTATTGACCCTTATAATGTAATAGCTACACGGTGCGGGCGTTAAGGAAATTAGGGTGAGAAGAAAAGGAGAGATGCCGATGCACGTTGGTTTTGAATGTTTGTAGGTTATAATGTAAAGGAAAAACAATGCGTGGAAAGATTATTCCACATTCGTGTTGTACGGCTGAGGAAAGATTCTTTGAACTACACTGTATGTCCGAACACAGGCTTGATGGTGAACTGATGAGCATTCCTTGCATGACGGGTATTGCGGTTGAAATTTTCAAGAGGAGGACATATGAAAGTATAGAGAATTTTTTATTACAATTACCCAGTAATTGACAAATAAATTGAATTACAGTGAAACCGCCTGTAAGGGACACCACTCTTGTACGGACATGAAATTCATGACCGACGACATTAGTATTAATTTATATGGAATCGTTATTCCCTTAAACGAACACCTCCCTTGAACGGACGTGGACGCGGACAATACATTAAAGACTAAAACAATACAAAATTCTCCCTTGAACGGACGCAGGTCAGTGTTTGGAACACACTTTAAACTTGAGATACGGAAGATGTTTGAATCGTCCTTCTTTCTACCTGCAAATAGGGGTTTCACCTAGTAAGTCAAAACAACATTCTTCACTGTTGGCATAAAGGGGTTTCCCCGATTTGTTGTATTTGGTTAAAATTCGTATACAACGCTGGCTGCATCGAAGGAGTTGTCTTCAAAGGCCGAATAGGTTAGGTTAAAACAGGGGTATGCAATTCGCATACAGCACTAGGCACCAGAATCAAAGGCCGATTAGTTTACTTTAATTTAAATTTAAAGGAAAAATAAAATGTCGAATAAAAGACGTTTCTTAAAATTAAAAGAAAAAGTCAATGTCATAGAATGTGCCGACAAAAACAAAGGCAGTCTGCGGGCGCTTTGCAGAAGAGTAAAACACAAGTTGCAGACATTTTTAAGAAAAAGAATCTTCTATCTGAAGAATGGAATGGAATGGAATGGAATAGAATGGATATTTGAATGGAGTTCAAATTGCTATAAAAAGAAATTTTGTTAAACCAGCAGGCCGATGTATTGATACGCTAACATTAGAGTGGTTTAAAAAAGTTAGGAACGGAAACATTCCTTTATCTGGACCAACAATTCAAGGCAAGACTAGAGAGATTGCAGGTGATTTAGGCGTAGAGGATTTTCGTGCATCCCAAAGGTTGGTTGGAAAAATTTCAAAAAAGACACGCAATCAGCTATAAAAGTGTTTGCGGTTAAGCTGCAGCTGTTAATCCTGAGGATGTGCAGCAATTTCTAGAAAAGTGGATACAGCGAAGACTGCATCTACAATGTGGATGAAACTGGACTATTTTACCGAGCGCTTCCAACCGAAAACCTTTGCCTTGAAGGCTGAAAAATGCAGTGGTGGTAAATTGTCAAAAGAGCGTCAAACAGTAGTACACTGCGTAAGTATGGCCGGTGAAAAAGACAAATTACTCGTCGTAGTTAAAACTGCAAAGCCTTTTTCGCAATTCACAACCAAATCAATTGCCAGTGTACTGGTATCACAACAAGAATGCATGCGGATGACCACTGATACAATGACGGAATGGCTGCTTAAATTTGATTGAAAAATGGTGCATAGGAAAAAGAAGGTTTTGATTTTTATGGACAATGCAACTTAAAAATTATTTTTGGATATCTCAGTTTTATTTGATGTGCATGAGATCAAATAAAACTGAGATATACAAAAATAATTTTTATGCCACCGAAACACAACCTCAGTGATCCTACCTCTCGATCAAGGCATTATTAAAACATTATAAAGGGAATTATAGAACTCTTGAAGAACATTCTCGCTAATATGGATCGAGCTGGCTCTTTAAACGCCTTGGAAAGGCAAATCAATGTATTACAAGTAACATTTTTCATTAAACGAGCTTGGGAACAGTTCAGTTCAAAACAATCAACAACTGTTTCAAAAAATGTGGTTTCCTGTGTAGTGAAACTATTGAAGAAGGAGACTTCGCTCCAGAAGATGACTTCATTGCGGAGCGTGTCCTATCTCCTCGCAGAAATTCAATCCCTTAGTGTAAACGCTGAAGATTTTATATTGATGGTTTCTAATTTGGTTCTGGAAACTGATGCGAATGACGATGATGTCAATGGTGATGTGCTAGAAAGTTCTGAAGACGAGCTAGAACTACACGATGTAGAAAAAACAGATGAAAGTGGCATAATGACATTTAAAGAAGCTAACTCTGCAATTAAACATTAAAAATCATTCTCTACAAAAAGGAATGATGGGAAGGAGCTGGAAATGCCATCAACTCTACAAGTTCACATACAAGAGAAGGAGCTGATGATGTAGACAAGGCAAATGAAAATGTCTGACTACTTTGGAGGGAATTAATCATAACTGTACTTATTTGTGGATGAATTGCAATATGTATGCGTATAAATATTTGACCATTTCCATGGTAAAATGCGTCCACATACATATGTATACATTACATACATACATAATATACATACCAACTTACAGGACAGGACGTAAATGAAGTTTATGTTTGTTTATATTGGATATTAAATGGAATGTAATAGAATAACACAAAAAAGTATATACATATTAGCTAAGAAGTTCCCAATCCCGTTGATGTCCGTTCAAGAGAAGTTTCACTGTACCTCTAATTGACATTTTATTGGCCACAGTAGTGATCAAGTGATCCGTTGCGGGTGGCAACAGGTTCAGTAGTAGTGTATTCGCTTACCTAGGGATCGCGATGGGTCCTTCTGGTGCCTAGTGCTGTATGCGAATTGCATACCCCTTTTTAACCTATGACCTATGACCTACTGAATGGAAGGTCGTGAGTTCGAATCCCGGCCAAGTCCATTAGTTTATAACGAATACATGAAATCGTAATCTCCCTAAGCAACTTAGACACCACCCGTGGAGAAAAACCCTGCAACTGCACCCAAACACTTCTTTCCTATCTCTCTATTCTTTCTAATAGTAAGTAGCACCGAAAAGCATGCAATGAAATACGATTTTGCCAGGTGCCCCTTGCTGTTAAAC
This sequence comes from Portevinia maculata, assembly GCA_949715645.1. Classification (NCBI taxonomy): domain Eukaryota; kingdom Metazoa; phylum Arthropoda; class Insecta; order Diptera; family Syrphidae; genus Portevinia; species Portevinia maculata. Next base: position 2,497,408 of record OX454528.1, on the reverse strand, counting down.
ACAAATGCTTACGCTGTGTTCTTAGCACTATAAGGGTACTGTACTGTACTGTAACACTAACAACAGAAAAAACCCCTTTAGCGTAAGCAAATTATAAAAAAAAAAAAGTGATCCGAAACCAGGAAGCCTGCGGATTTTTATTGAGGTCGAAACGGCGAACCCGATACCGATAGAGTAAAGTAGGAGGGTTATGATCCCCATAATCCTGATCATAACCTCGCCTTAAAGGAAGAAGTAGAAGACCTGCAACTGACCTATGCCAATTACCCAATGATGGTCATTTTATTTATATTTATGATTACAAAATTCAATGGCATATGCTCGCTTCTTCAACTTTCTTTAATTAGTTGCGAAACCGGGAAACAACATTTTATTGCAAATATTTACAGATCGCATTTCTGCCTTTCACTTAATCGTAGTCTTCCAATAAACAACACCAAACCTTAATTATACATATTATCACTTTTTGTTCACTTTCTAAACGATATGTATCTTGGATGATTGCAGGTAAGTGGAAGGCCACCGAACTCGTATATTACTACATACCGACAATCGACCTATTTCTAAACATTGATATGTATCTTTTATAGATCAACTACCTCATACCATGCTGTAATTCTTCATACTCTGACCTTCACCGAGATTATTCGTTAGGACTAAGCGATGTGAGTCGTGTCCCGCAATAGATTACGACTCACTAATTAATGAGCCATAACTCATACACGGACGGACAACATCAACTGTCCATTGCTCCTAATCCTCGTGATGATTAAGATAAATTTGACAACACCACCATCAAGTCCATAATCAATTAGCATAATGAGTTTTTTTTTACTGCTTTATTATTTTGTTTGTGGTAGCTGTTTATTATAATTTTAATTAAATAATTCTTAGAGTTGGTTGTTGAAAAAAAAAAAAATGGATGTCGGTTTGCTATTTAAAACAAACAACGTCACGTCATGAAACGAAACTCTTTCCCCTTTTTTAATTTTAAGGGCAACGCAAAAAGGATGAACAAGATAGAATGAACGATTTATCTCAATTCCGACTCGTTGACGCTTTTATTATCGAAAATAAAACATACTTTCAATTCTTTAAATGGCCGAAAAAAGGCACATGAAGATCTTTCAGGGTTCAAAGGAGAAGAAAATAGATTATTTGTGTTGCTATGTAGCTACCAATTCTATTCACTATTCCGAGGCATCAAAGAGGAAATTGAGATCTAATAAATTTGGGACAAAAGCAGCGTTCAGTTATATACAAAAGGAGTAATTGTATGGAGAAAGGACAAAGGCAATCTTTCGCGTTGGGAGTTTCTTCTTAAACTTTTGCTTTGCGAACTCTACATTCGGTTTCATTCAATGGGGGCTGTTGGAATGGCATTGTTTAAAAAGATAACGCAAGAGTTTCGAAACCCTGGAAAAATGCAGTAAGTTTGAAGAAATTTCATATTTAACGGAAATTATTTGGTTTAACTTTTTGACTAACTATGACCATATTCCCCTTCTCGACGTCAGCCTTTACTGAACTAAACTACTCGCCGTCATCTTAGACTGAATATAAGTATCGTCAACTATATTAAAGAACCCACCTTATTAGTTTTCTTTTTATTAGTACAGAAATTGAGCGGGGCATATCCTTTTCAAATTGTGGATGAAAGGACAATTTGTTAAATGATATTCAGTCCAATTACGGAGTGTGGAATAGATGATGGCTATATAAAGTGGTGTCGACTTTGTCAAAAAAGTTGGAAAATATATTTTTTTTTTGTATTTTCGTTCGATAAGGAGGTTGTTTGTTGAATACCCTTCCGCATGTTCCTGCCGCATTAACGTTGGAAAAAAAATGTCAGCAGGTTTGTCGTATGTTTGGAACATGCGACAATGGTGACATGCGTCAAAAATGCCGATACACTACATGCGAGCTCTGTCCCGAAAGTTGCATGCTTGCATGCGGCATACATGCGAAACATGTTCTATTGCCTCATGTAAATGCGAGCAGAAAATATGTCGAGTATACGGAGGCGCAAACTGTGCATGTGCCACATACATAATATCGCATGTGCATGCGGTTGCGCGTACACGACATGCGAAAATGCCGCATGTTTCCGTCGAACTAGTTTCGATTCTCATTCACAATCACAGCACAGCTCACAAAAAATGATAAAACAAATTATGAATCAACTGAACATGAAGTGAACAAAGAAAAAGAATTGAATCAATTGAAATGATGCAAATTAAAATATGAAAGAAAATATGAAATATAAAAATATTAACTAGTGGTGGGATGAACCATTGGGTCACCCTATTTTGAAACTTATCACTGACACCATCCTTTTGCAGAAGGACTAGCTTAGATACGTTGGAGGGATGCGTTTCAAAAATAACACCGCGTATTCGTGTATGTTGAGACTACAAACTGTATGAAAATACAACACACATTATAGAGATACGCTCCAAGACAAGTAATTTTAATTTGTCGGATACCTACTTTGCTTTATTTTTTCAGCTGATAAAGGCGTAGGCATTTTTAAAGATTGCTATTATAAGCTCTGATAGTGCGAACCGTGGACTCATTTTTATTGAAAAAATACGCCAGAGAGCAGAGGATTTTTCAGCAAATGTCGTTTAGTAATTTCTTATTAAGTTTCAATACCTATGCAACGGGAGTCGGACAGAATCCCGAAAAACGTAATCCCGAAAGCCCAAAATCCGGAAAAGATACAATCCCGAAAACCTAAAATCCCGAAATCCCACAATCCCGAAAAGCCATAATCCCGAAAGACCAAAATCCCGAAAATTAAACTAAAATTTTTATTGTAGCAACAGACAAATTTGGCAAATTTATTTAACAAAATAAACAAAATAAAAAACTTCAAATAAATGAAACATAACAAAAACAGTAGCCGTCAATAAGCAGTTTCCCACGCTGTTTGTTGGTTTTCACGTTGGACACGTTCATTTCTACTTAAGACTTCAAACACAAAATGTCACTGGTCCGTTCGCGAACTAATATGCAAACGTAAATTTATATAAACTTTCGTGCAAAACTACACAAACGCGTTCGCGTACTGAGAAAATGGTAAAAAGATGAACGAAAGAAAAATGTACTTTCGTTCATTTTTCATCACACAGAATTTCGGCTGGTAAGAAAATGGAAACTGTCAAATGATGAAATCCTATGAGTTTGCCAGCAAAAAAAAACAGCGGTTGCTTCTTTTCAAGCCAAACTTAGACGTTTTTCATTTTTTTACACAAAAGCGTTCGCTTACTTTTCTTTGAAATGAGAGGATTCTCTCTCGATTTTGGAGATTTGGCAGTTTTCATTTTTCTACACATAAAGTACGCGAACGGACCTACTGATAAAGTTTTGGATTAAAAAGGCATGCACGATACTTACTGTATTACGATGTTCACTGTCCAACAAAAATCTAGTCGGTCAGCTATCACACTATTTGAGATCAGCACAACTGAATGCACATTGCGAATTGCAAAACATCACAACGCGAAAAATTGCAAAATATTAATACGGTAAATGGAATGGACAAGCAATTGTCTATTTTACATTGACAATAAAATAAAGAATCCCGAAAACGAAATCCCGAAAAATTATATTTTGCGCAAATTTTTCATTTTATATAATTTTTCGGGATTTCGTTTTCGGGATTCTTTTTTCGGGATTTTGGCTTTTCGGGATTTTGGGTTTTCGGGATTTTGGATCTTCGGGATTATGGATTTTCGGGATTTCGGTTTTCGGGATTGTGTCCCCAACCCCTATGCAACACTACTTTTTTTGAATGCTTGTTTGGAAGGTAAGATCTCACCTTAATGAGTTGCAATTGCGGTTTCTAATTTCAAAAAAATCAAGGTCAAAGATATATGCATTAAAATCTAAAAACATTTGTGTAGTTATCACAACTTCAACAACTACTATTAGTAGTCACGGAGTCACACAACAACAATGGCAGAAATATGAAAATGCATGGTGATCTGATGAGCAAAACACGCCTTTTTGATAAATCGCGTATAAACACCGTGTGTGTGGAAGGATTTTGGACAAAGCTGAATCGCGTATGTGTAGTGTTCAGTGTAGCTATTTGATTGTAGCTACCTGTTTCGTAATTTTCGTAGAAAAATGTAAGCATTGTTGTCAATTGCGGAGTTTCATACATATTTCAAACTAAGCAGTTTAAGGTTCATCTTTCAAGGTCAACATCAATCCACACCCATTAAATATATGTACATACATATATACTCGTAGATACAGGAATTGAAATGGAGACCTTTAAAAAACCTTAGCCTGCGTCTCCATGCTTGTTCAATTTGTGTCTTATATCTAAGACGCAAAGGGAAATATTTATCCAAGATTCAGAAAGTTATTTGGAAATACAGGGTGGGCTAAAGGCGACTTCCTAATTTGAAAAAATTATAACTCATTTGTTTTTAATTTTTTTTCTTCTGTTTTTTAAGGTATTTAGAAAACAAACTTGGGAGATGTACTAAAATGAACTACAGCGCTTTAGAGAGGACCAAACTAATTGAATCTATTTTGAAAATAATCACTCGATTTAGGAAGTCACTTTTGACCCACCCCGTATAATAATAAAGTGTTAACTTAAGTGTCGGATTTACATTATCGTCAATACGAGCATATTAAGCTTTTTTATGCCCAAACTTACATTCAACGATGAAGGATCATGGCGAACCAAAAGTTTGAAAATAAGCTTCTTACCATTAGTACCAATTTCAGAAGGGATACCTTTCAAATAAGATTTTGAAAAGTTTTTAAGAGTTTTTTTAAAAGAGTAGAAGTTTGAAGAACAGGCAAAATTGAAGTCGATGAGGACAACACGAAGTACTGGTTAGGTACAAGGAAAAAAGGTCACTGTTGATAGCAATAACTTCGAACTAGTAAGGCAGTTCACCTACCTTGGAGTAAACATCAACTCCACAAATGACACCTGTATGGAGATCCGATAGGAGAATTACAATAGGAAACCGTTGCTATTCGGTTTGGCGAAACCATAACTCGGAAGATCAAGTGTAAGCTCTACAAAACACTGATACTGCCAGTTCTGCTTTATGGCGCCGCGTGCTGGACGGTTAGCAGGAAAGGCAAGCTAATTTTGGGTTCTTTAGAAAGAAAAATATACTCCAACGGATATTTAATCCAGTGTGCGAGTGGAGGAGAAGATATAACCGCGAACTTTATGCGCTGCACCAAGATGTGGATGTAGTCCAAAAAGCACACTAAGCAATTTTTTTTTCTGCTTTAAAATGGCCTAAAAACATATATATAATATTTTTTTCTTGAGGAAATGAAATTTTTTTTTTTTTTTATTGCAATGCATATGCAACCCCCCTGCTTGGGGTCACTGTTTGATTTGGGGTAGGTGCAAGGCCAAATTGTTGAAAACAGCACCAATGGAAAGTGAAATAACGCCAAATTGGCCTTATTGTGTAAGGCCTTATTTCACGGCTCGTAATATTTTTTAATTAGAAATTGTTGGAATTTTCTAGCGAAAATTAAAAACTTTAAAAATAAAACAAAAATAGAAAGAAGTTTTCTCACCAAAATCCTTTTACGGAACATCTTAGAATAATCCATGTTAATTAAAAAAAAACATTAACATTTTATTAAAAAATAAAATAAAATTTAATATTAAAAAAAAATTAATACTAAAAAAAATTTTCATTTCCTCAAGAAAAAAATATTATATTTATGTTTTTAGGCCATTTTAAACCAGAAAAAAAAATGTTGCCTAGTGCGCATAATCGAAAACTGAGCTGAAATTCCAAGATACGTGGAGACCTTTAGGTGAAAGAACCTATCTCGAAGAAAATGGAGCACGACCGCTCCTACGAACCCTGCCAAAAAGGCACAGGCGGACCAGTAGGGATGCAGTTAAGTGGGAGGGTTATGATCCCTTTAATCCTTATCATAGCCTCACCGGCATTAGAGGAAGAAGATGAAATGATTTTCGAGATTTCGTTCGTTCTAGATAACGTAGGATTATCACTTCATTGGAAAAGATATTTCTTCTAAATAAAATTTTCAATAAGCACGACACACAATCGTCGATAAAGTATGAATAATTTTCACCAACAAGTAAATTAAAATTATCATTGATTTCTGCCTCATCCCGACTCTCATGATTTCGCACAATTTAAGTCAACGGCCCAGTTAGACTTTAATCGGTTTCAATTCGTTGGTAGTTACATAAACTTGTTTTCATAAAACTCATGACTTGTCCATCTTGTGATGAATGCACTCAACACAGAAGTCTTCACCAAAACCCACGATCTAAGAATAAATCCCTAAAACGAATAAAACAAAAAATTCCGCTAATCGATGATCGTTTATAAATCAAATGCTCTTCAACAGCCTCCTCTTGGTAGGCCCAACGAAACCTAAATGAAATAATTTTCCATTTACTGTGCTTTTATCCCGAACCTTTACTTTGTTGCCCCCAAAGAATAAGAAACAGAATCGAAAGATGCTGTGCCTTTTAAGTCAGCAAAGATGAGGCAGCAGGCGTGATACGATCATCTTGATGTATAGTACTTCATTCATCTACCGCTTTTGCAAGCTCACAATTGTTTTTAAGTTTTTTATTTTTTTCCTCCATACATTGTTCCTTCGCTTTGTGTGATATAAATCAATCAGAGAGGGTGTGGTACATCAGTAAGTTTACATAGTAAACAAACGACGGGTTGGGGGTTGTGGTATTCTCAAGATTAGCTGTTGCTAATGAGTTGTTCGTCACCGTAATGATTGACATGCCGACGACGACTGAAGTGAAGAGATCTTGAAAGTGTTTTTTCAAGTAACATTTTATTGAACAATGGGTTCATTTCCCTGAGAGAACAAAAAGCTGCGCACATACGTATGTAGAATTAACTGCGAGCAGGTGTGAGTATGACTAATTGCTAGGATTGTTCGAAAAGAGGTTATATGACTTGCAATTAATTTTAAATAATGTTGCCGAACATATTTAACTTGTGAACTTGTATCCGCCGCCCTCCGCGCGAAGAAAAGGAGTGGGTAGTGCAGCTGTATGTGCTGTGGTGACCTTGCAGAAATATGGGTAAACTTTGTTCTTGCTGCAGGAAGCCATCATTAGGTTTTAAGTGTAGGTTTGGGATAAGTCGTATTTAGAAAACCACGGCTTCTGATCAATGATATTTTTTATTCAACAAAAACTAGGTGCCTAAGCTCTAATAAAGTTGTACCTATTCTTCGAAATATCTTGAATCATTAATGAAATAATTTATTCAAGGGTGGCTCATTGGCTGCTGTGTACATACTGATAAAATATAGCCTAATATGGAACGGCCTAACTTGAATACGAAGAAAACACAAAACAATTTTGAAACTAAGTAGTTCGCAGCGTAGAACGACAATCGGTATCCTGTCTGGACAGTTTATTCTTAAGAAGCCTACCAGATGACGGGGGTTCTCAGAGACTGACGCGTGCAAATCTATATATTAATACAGAGTTGCCTATAACGTGTTTCCCCCCTTTTTGCTATTATACGTCACATAGATATGCCAACACTATATTATATTTGGTTAGGGGACAACACATAGAAGTGCACAATACAAAAATTATCAACATATGTATATAACACACATTACGAATTACAGCAGGTAAAATGAAGCGAATTGGATGAAATTACAACAACAACAACAACAACAACAACAACAACAACAACAACAACAACAACAACAACAACAACAACAACAACAACAACAACAACAACAACAACAACAACAACAACAACAACAACAACAACAACAACAACATTGCTATGTCAGGCAATAATCTGCACAATCAGAACAGAAAAATTTTATATCATGAAGTTACCTGAAAATGCTTGAAGTTACTTCAAGTTACTTGAAAATGCCGGGAAAATTCTATATCATGTGAAATCGGAGAATGCATTGTCGAAAAATTTAATTCTCCGATTAATATGTATAACAGAATAAATTGTATATATGTATAACAGAATAATTGGTAAATAGTCAAGACATAAACCGTGTGGATATGATTGCATTGCTCGTTGTAAAAGGAAATACCGCGGCAATTACACTCCACATCCCAACTGGATCTGGAAACATTATTAAACCTACGACCCATGGAACTCTTCATGAAGAATGTGGCAACCAAATGTGCTTTCATATTGAAAAAGGTCTAAATTTGAAAGCCGTACACTTTCCGACACTCGTGCATACTCGACGTCTCTAATCAGACGGTCTGGTCAACCAGTCTTACTGTCTGGCAGATTACTGTAGTGTTTTCCATGATGAGATTTACGCGATTAAGAAGGCAGCGCAGACCGTCCTATGAATGGAACTACCAGAATTGGTAGTGCCTCTTGGCGCTCAGTGCAAACAGATATCCCTCGCTACTACTCTGCTGAGTTTCCGAAAACGATGGAGCGGAAGCTGGCTAGATGCGGCTCTGATTTGGGCTCACTAGTAGCTGACGGGCAGGTATTACCCGCATTCAATGCAGCAAACTTGGCTATGAAACAATCGAACAATATAGGTAATTGTGTAACCCACAGTCTGTGGCCCGTCATTGACAAGAAATGATTAAAATTAAGTGTCATTGTCATTGCCGACACAATTGACGAAAAAATAACAAAATACATTCTGGAAATGAATAAGGAAGAAATACGTATCTCAACCGGCGTACTGACAAATCACTGCACCATAGGTGTAATGGCAAGCAGGCTGCGCATCAGCTCAGCAGACTACTGCAGGAACTGTCAAGATATAGAAGAAACTGAGACCACCAAACACAGGCTCTGCGATTGTCCAAACCGTCAGATATCTCGACTTCGCTATCTGGGCAACAGATTCTTCGAAGAACTAGAGGACGTAGCGCAGGTACCACTGACGGACACAATCAGGTTTGTCAAGAACACAGGTTGGTTCCAATAGACCAACCAGCAAGATTAACCTAAACTGAGTACGGTAAGTGTTTTGGACCAATGGACCCCCGTGAAAGCATAGCATATCCCTGCTGTGCCCCTCCCCTCTAACCTAACCGAAGTGTCATTGATAGAAACCATTCTATTAGAAACATCTCTATCAGACATTAAAAGATCTATAAGCAGATGCAACTGGTTTTGTTGGTAAGGTGTCCTACAATGCACTAACAAAAGGTTATTCACAATGGGCCTCTTTTGGCTTCTGGTGATACTTTTAAATACAACCCGCCATACTTTACCTACTTCTTTAGTAACCTTAAGGATCCACAAACTACAAAAATTTTTTTAGGTAAATGAAATGCTTTGGGGACGATGCTTAGGAAGTTGACGTTTTTTATATGTAATTGACTTTCCCAGGGATCGCGATGGGTCCATTATATTGCCTGCAATAGCGATCGGATCATATTGTAAGGTTGCAAATGCATTTTCTTTCATAGTATTTGTCAATATTAATATGAGCTTATTTTGGGTGTCTGTTTGTAGATTTTCCAGCACTTAATCACAGCATTCATTGGGACCAATCCATAAAAGCACGCGATGCATGAAGTTCGGAAAGACACAATGGCCACCGAAGAATTTGCATAAATCAACATATCAGAGAGATTGCGAACCCAACTAAGATCCCATGACTAACCTTACATGCACTGAAAGACTCTTTAAAACGAAAACGGTAAACACTCAAATTAGCTAGTACAATCCTTAAAGAGCAAATTTTTTAGAACAATAAGTAAGACTGAACTGAACCTCTATAATAATCCCACTACAAACTCTGACAATAATCTAAAAGTATAAACTGATATGAGAAGCTTTTCACAAATAAGCCGTTCGTTTAAAAAAAAATAGCTTCGCATACACAAACGGTTAAAGAAGCTAGGTTTAAGGTGTTTTTATTTATTAAATTGTTTCAGACAAAATTTTAATGCGAGAGAATATTCAAGATGACAATTTTTTCCAATAATATTATTTATTATTCTTTATTTGCCCACATTTTTGTCTTCCACCTACACGGTAATGTACTTCACCCCAAAGCATGAAAGCCTCATTACCACGTAAATACATAATATAGGAATACAAAAATCCTCATCGTGCTTCAAAGGCATACCATACCCCTCCCTACAAAGTCACAATAACAATTAATTATTGTTAATACGTTTGATTCCTTAAATTGCACCCCCTTCGTACTCGGTAAGAGTGCAGTTACAGGGATGACGCGCATCACACACTTCCCGCCAGATAAGCTTAACCAATCTATTAAGATGAAAGAGAAATTTCCCATCAACAAGAGCAACATCAATGCCAAGCGCAAACGAGAGAGAAGTGACATAAGAAAATAATTTGTGCCCAAAAACAGATTTATTGCATGGATATTAGCCAACGTTTGGGAAGCGTAAATACAAATACACAATTAAAAAGATTACAAGAATGTTTTAAAGTGAAATAAAAACAAAAAGATGCAATTTATTAGTTTTTGATGAACAGTTTTCTTTTGTTTAAGGAAATAGTGCAACTATGTCTGGGTGGGTATAGATACATTCACCTAGAGGCAGAGGGATAATAAATTATCAATTGGAAAATGTAATTCTTTTGGCAACAAAACTGAGATTTATAGATAAGGCTAAATTGCAAGGGATGAAAGAAAACAAAATTGTATGATCAAGGATGGCAAGTTGTAGGAAATTTATGATTTTCATCTGTTCTTGGGAACGCGAGCGAAAAACACATTTTAATCAGTTGTCGGGAAAATTGAAAATTTATTACAATGAAAAGCAGAAAAATTGCTACAGAGAATGGGAGAAAAATGATTTATGAGACGTGGATGTGGTTACATTCAGAGATATCTGAGAGAAGCTTTTCTGCTGACTTTCGCATGATTCAGTAATTTTGTTTTTGCTAAATACAGCTATACATGAGTAATGAAATTAAACCTGCAATCAAGGCACATTTATATGTAAATATATATACACTGCGAATGTTTTGATGGAAGACCATTTTTTGTTGCAACCGTTTTTCACGATATTCGTAAAGAGAACTGAATTCCTTTCTATTAAACATCTCGATTAACGAAATTTGGAAATCCCTTGTCAGTTAAGGCAGTAAGGTAAACGCCTACGCGGATAACATAGTTAAATAACGGAGAAGTACCTTCCCTTACCAAAAGCGGAATTCTGCATTACCAGAACTATTAAAATTGGATGATAACAACGGTCTTGCGGCTTTAAAAAATAAAGACTGAACTCATCCTGTTCACTGTGAGATATTAAATCCAAAAATGAGAAATACCGAAAAGCATTCGCTTCAATCTCTCAACCGAGGCCAAGTTCCTGGGGCATCGTATTCAACTCTAAATTAAATTTGAATCGAAATGCAGGAAGAGAATGAAGAAAGGGCTTGCATCTTGAACGTCTTCTACGCCAGTGGAAAGGCTTTGGGAGATACATGAACAATTTGAATCGGAATACAAGGAAGAAAGAGCTTGAACGCCTTCTACACCAGTAGAAAGGCTTTTGGAAAGAAATGGGATTTACAACTGAACAGTATGCATTGGTTGTATATCGCGATTGTGAGACCCATTCTTACCTTTGGCTCAGTTGTCTGGTGGGCGGGGGTTAATAAAATAACTTCCACAACATTATAGGCAAGGTACATGAATTTGCTTATCTCGATATAACTGCTTCAATGAAATCCACAACGCACATAGGTCTGGAGAAATTGCTGAATCTACAAGGCATTGAGCTCTTAACAAAGAACGTGTCAGCCTTACACTTAGAGAAAACTAAATTTGGAAGCCTTGTACTATTCGAACACACAGCATACTTGATATCTTTAACCAGAGAGGACTTGGCCACTCACGATAGAAACATTAAAAAAATTATACCTGATACAACGGACCGAGTTTCCCCCAACCCTGTCATAAAGGGAAAACCCATATCGACAGGAGTCGTCTCAGAAGCACATCAAGTCATACCAACTGACAGATTTAGTTCAACGTTTTCCAAGTTACACAATACTGCTTTGTTGGGTTCCTGGATACATTGAAGTGGAAAGAAATGAGACGGCGGATAAACTGGCCATATGTTACTCTGAATTTGAAGTGCGTTTAGCTTCTCTGTCAGCTAAACGCACTTCAACTACCAGCCTTCAGTACAGCTTAGAGCTTCATCGATGAGGTCACAATTAATTTAAATAAGGAGCAATGAAGCAACATAAGTTGTTGTGCCGTACACAGTATAGTATGTGGCGAAAAAAACTCTTGTGTCCTTTAATAGCAACCAAATCCGTATGCTCATCGGGTTACTTTCTGGACAGTGCACCATCGAAAACATGGCCAAAAGGCTAGGCAGCTATACAAATGAAGCTGCAGAAATGAAAAGGAAATATAACCAGTGGAATACCTCCTTTGAAATTGCCCACTCCTTCAAGAACACCGCTTTTCTTGTATTTCCATTTTTCCTTTTTGGTATTTGAGACAGGGGATTTTAGACCAGAACATTCTTCCGTTGGAGATTTCGCTATTCGATATTAAAGTTAGAGGATTTTAAATTTAGGGTCGTTGGTCAAACGTCACCAAATAAATAAAAATATATATTAAGCATTAACGGCTTATACAGGACCTAAAACCTAGCTTCTCCAACCATTTGCTTGTGCGAAATGGAAGGGACCTACAATTGTAAGCCGAATCCGAACGGCAAGTTTGAGAAGCTTCTCATGACCATTGATACTCTTCTCTTGGATGTTTGTCAGACGTTCGCAAGAGGTGGGATAGTGGAAAAAAAACTCTAGATGTTACTTGGCCCCGAAGGGAATTGAACCTGAGACCTTTAGATTAATAGTTCAACACATTAACCTTTGCGCCCACAAATTTCAAAAACCATGTTAAAAAAACATAATTAGTTGATGTTTAACAGCCAAAAAGATGAAAACATTTTTTTATTGTTGAAACTTAGATTCACCACCACACGTTAAAAATGAAAAAGCAGTCAAAACAATAGATTTCTGCCGGCGGCTGTGAGCTAAAAAAAAGAAGCGAAGACACTTATTTCGGCCGCAAAGGTCATGGACACCGTTTTTTATTTGGGATTCGCATATACATCGATTATTTGGAAAAGGAAAAACAATTAAAGTCGCTATGCAAAGGTATTGATCAGATTCAACCAGAAATTGATGAAAAACCCTCGACTTTTAGATTAAAGAAAAATGTGTTGTTTCACCACAACAACACGATGGCGACGTTACATTGAAATTGAACGAATTGTTTTGTTCATATAGGACATTCTTCAGATTGATTCTTCTGCGACTATTTACATGAAGAAACGGAAGGAAGCCTTTGAGGTGAGAACTTAGCATCAAATGAAGAGGTAATCGCCACAAACTAGGCCTTTCTTTTAGCTGAGGTCGACAATACGTATTTTTCGAAAGGTTTGAAAAATCTAGTAAAATAAAGATTGTGTTGAAAAATAAAATTGATGTTTGAAGAAAAAAAAACACGTTTTCTATATATTTTTTAAATCCATGAAGTTTCGTTTCACAGTCTACGTACTTCGTGTTCCCTCGTTTTCTATATATACAAGTGATTCGCAGTGCACCTACTCTATCGCTAACATAAATAATATATACGTATTTTTTTTAAATTCACATTTTCCCAAATATCTTCATTTTGTAAACAGCAGCTACAGGAAAACATTATGTGAATCTCAATCAGTAAAGTTCGAAATTCCTCATTCATATTCCATTTCGTAATTTAATGATTTTCGCAAATTTATAATTCACTCAGAAACATGTGTCAAAATGAATGTTTCTGATGTCCTTTCAATTTCATCCTTTCCTTTTCACTTTTGTTTTAAATATGAGTTTATTTTTGTGTGTGTTAGGTCAACGCGGTCTCCCAGTGCTCCGCTTTTTTCAACTTAATTCCAAGAAACTTATGTCCCAATAATATCTTCCCATCCGGACTAACCTATAGCATAATTTATCTCTGGATCTGTTTATCATAGGAGACCAGACTTGCTTTTATAGGTGTGCGGTTCGGTGGGAGAACAAAAAAACACACACACAGAAACAAATATTTAGATTTGATAAAAAGGAAAAAAAACGAATAAAAATTCAATTTATCCATTGCCACTACGGGAGAAAATATATTCGGCGGGGATATGGTGGTTGGTGGGATTTGAATTCGGAACACATAAAAAGGACAGCTTAATATTTATAGACGATATTAAGCGAAGATGATGTAATGAGCTAATTTGGGTACCTAATGAGATGTAATTTTTTTTTCAGAGGAGATTCTGTTATAATTGGAGATTTATGCTGATTATTGCAAAGACGAGAAGCATATTATTCAAATAAACATGGTGTTTCTATTTCTGTCGATTTAAGATTTTTTTGTTCTTCAAAGTATCACTTTAGAAATTGCCGCCCTTTCCACAAAAACAATTGTTCTGAAAAAAGAAAGAAGATAAAGCCCTTAAACCACTTAGTTTCCACATCGAAATAAATCAAAATCACCTAGCGATTAAGCCTTGATAAAGAAATAAATATCCAGGGCTTCCCAGGCACTATGCTTACACATCTGACGTCCTTGAAAGATTATATTTCTTTCGGAATATCCCTGAAACTCCAACTACCTCCAACAACTTTTTTGTTCAAAGCTTTATGTATTCGCTTTTCAGGCGTTCTTGCTACCCCTTCGCCCCAATCTGCTTTTGCCTACGTCATGGGAAAAGTGCACGATTATACCCAGTTTTATTTGCTGACGAAGCATAGGAGACAGGATAGCAATAAAAATGGATTACTTTTACATTGATTGCAATAGAGGGGAAAATCATCATAATCAACCAAACTCTATCACACTGTCAAGGAGCCATTTTTCTGTAAGCAGTTTCCCAAAGAATTTATTCGTCTAAGGAAGAAAAAAGGGGCAACACCAGGGAAGAGCATTTGAATCATGGATTTTGTGCACCTGTGTTTCACAACAGATAATCCGTTTACATCCCACTCGTTCTCTTGTTGCCAATAGGCGCATTCGCTTTTCGGCGAAAATTCACAGGATTTACAATTCAAATTCAAAAAACAAAAAGTATAATAATGAAATAGCGATTGGAATCATTAATCATTTGTTGTCGTCCATCCTAATACAAAGTTTGGTGGGTGATGTGGAAAAAGGGATATTTAGATAAAATTTTCACCGCAATCAGTGATTTAAATTAAAAAGCTCAAAAGAAAAGAGACGTTTTTTTTCGGTAAATTAACAGTCATGGTCAACCACAGAACAGGGAATACAATTTATATGTAGTTCGTGCCATCGAACGTGAAATTGGCATGAACGTGGACCTATCTAAGTCGAATTAAGCAATAATTTCTCTCGCCAAGTTGAGAGAAAAAAGTTGCTGTTTGTGCAAAGTTAAGTGTCTTTAATGAGTCTTTCGATTTTTTGAACCCCTGGGAGGTTTGCCTATTTGTTCAATAATGAACACTTTCTGATGGCGTATACGTAACATTTTTTTGTTAAAGTGATATCGATCGATTGTTTTCTTTTTGTTTTTCAAAATTACCAAAAAAATATAAACAATAGGTATTAGTAGTATGACGTTTCGGTTTAATAACACCATCTGAGTCTACCAGTGAAGAGGTTAGTGCGTTGGACTACTAATCTAGAGGTCTCCGGTTGAAATCCCGCCGGGGTTAATTCAATTCAATTCAATTTAATTTATTTACAAATTATTAAGTACATGTAAGACTTTGTCTTTAAAGAGTACTAACATAACTAACATTTAGAGTTCCCTTACTATGAAATTATATAATAAAATAGTTTACATAAAATAAAATTACATGAATATTTAATATAAACTAAAGACAAAAGAAATAATATAAGGAATAGTGGGATAGATGAAGTAATAGTTAAAGGCAGACAAATAAAGAGAAGAAAAATAGGAAAAAGGCAATCTATGCTGTTGAGAAAAGTATTCAAAAATAGCTCCCCGAATTCAGAGGCTGTCGATGCTCGTTTTATGACTTCGGATAAAAAACAGTTCCATAGCCGAATGGCGTGAGCAAAGAACAGGCGCGACGAGTTCGTGTAATTAGAAGGCTAACATTGAATATTCTTGACGACTGTGTGAATTGCAGTTTTTCGAATAGATACATTGGTGATTTTAAATAGATTATTTTATGCAAAAATATACAATATCTAGCTTTCAAATACTGTGTGAGAGAGCAACCAAGAACGTTGTTCCGGTAAGCCGAAACATGGTCATATCTTCGCAGTCCATGAACATAACGAATCATACTATTGAATGCAACCTTTAGTTTATTTTGTGAAATGGAAACAAGCTTACAGTAAACAACATCAGTGTAGGTTATTATGGGAAGTATCAGAGTTTTCATTAGTTTTAATTTAATATCACGGGGAACAAAGCTGGCACACGCCCATAGTTTCCGAAGGCAACGATATATACGACCAATGGTGTAATTTATGTGATCATTACCAGAGAGATCCCGATATATTATAAATCCTAAATTCATGACTTTTTCAACAAACTTAATTTCAATACCAGACAACTTAATAGGAGGCAGATGTTCAGTTCCTTTAAAGTTTTTAGAAATTAAGATAGCCTGTGTCTTAGCTGGATTTAGTGTTAGTCCATTATCAGTCCACAAATACATAGCTGCGATGTCTTCATTTATACGATGGAAAAGATCTTCGATTAATCCGACAGGCCTTGATAAATAAATCTGAACATCATCAGCATATCGATAGAACGATACACTTTTACAATTACGAACGAAGTCATTAATAAAAATTGAAAAAAAGTATCGGCCCTAATATTTAACCCTGCGGTACGCCCTCATGCAAGAATTTAGCATTCGAATAATGTTCTCCAACTAAAAGTTAAGTAACATCTAAAAAGTTTTTTTTCCACTGCCTCACTTTTTGCGAACGTCTGACAAACATCCAAGAGTGTCAATTGTCATGAGAAGCTTCTCAAATTTGACGTTCGGATTCGGCTTAAAATTGTACATCACTTCCACTTCGCAGCAAATGGTTGGAGAAGCAAGGTTAAAGGCCCTGTATGGCAGTTAGTGCCTAATATTTATTTTTTATTTTTAAAATCTGGCAGAGTATACGCGAACACTCCTCAGTCACAACGTGCTGTTCTGTCCTTCAACACACTTTTGACATCATGAATAATTTAAAGCTATAAATGGAAATGAAATATGCCACCTACGTTGTATTTCTCCCACTCTCCAAAAATGAGTTCGTTTTCAATTCAATTTGCTTAATAGCAGCAGCAAAACTCTTCATATAATTGCAAATAATAATGTATCGCGATTCCTCCTCCATCAACAACAGGAAAATATAATAATATTCTCAAAATGATACAAGTATCAGTCACACACACACGATTGATGTGTTTTTGTCAATAGATATGCTGTGCATCTGTTCTTTTCCTTCTTTATTGTTTTTTTGGCAAGCACCCATTTTCATCTGCTTTCAACTGTTGTAATAGGCGAAACAATGTTGCAAAAACATTTTCTCGTTCCGATATAAATATATTCAAAATTCTCAATTGCTGCTGCCGTAAATTACTTTAATTAAATAAAATGCTTTGAATGTAATTAGTTGATGTATTGCGAACGTGATCGGCACTTTCATATAGCGTGACACGCGTTTATATGTATACCTGCCCAACAATTTCAGACAACTTGGCAGCTGTAGTTTTTACTAAGGCTGGTAATAAATGTGATATCACATCATTATCGGTGACTATGATGTGATAAAATGTTATCACATGACATATATCACACGACAGAGTTCTTGTCGTGAAAAAAGCTGACTGCCTGTCTCTTTGAAGATGAACGCAAATTATAACTCCTTAGGTTTGTAACGCAAGACCATAATAACATAAATCAAAGTTTATACGCGGTACATTATTTACTAGTAGAAAAGAAAAAACGCACACAAACCACTAGTCGTCAAACAGAAGTAAAATGGCGGAGTGTAAAAATCCGAAGAACAAATATCACCAGCGGCACACTAATAGTTTGTGGTGCTGGCTGAGAGCGAGACTCTTTGCCGGCCTTAGTTTGCAGCAGAAGCGAATAGTGCCACAGCAGTGTGTAGTGGAAGTGATGTTTTTTTTTTAATATTTATAAGGTGATGTTAATTATGCGACGGAACACATAAATTTTCATGGAGTTAAGTAATTTTCCTGTCTTCCTTGGCCTGTGTGATCTGTTTTGAAATGCAAAAATATTAAAAGAACAACGAGAAAGTTTTGTTTAATGGAAAAAGAGGGTGGCATTATTTATTGGTCGAGATGAGATCAATCAGCGACAGTACATGACAATACTTAAATTTTATGGGACATTTAAGCAGCGTTAAGTCTTCAAATTGACGAGGTAGGAAAACCTATATATACGAGGGTGGGTCAATAAGTCCGTGACTTTTGGAATAAAACACAGATTTTTTGATAAAAAAATAATTTTATTTTTCAACGTAGTCTCCCTTGAGCTCTATACACTTTGTCCAACGCTTCTCCAATTTTTTTATCCCTTCAAAAAAAAAAAATGATTTGTCGAGGTCCTCAAAATAGGCCTTTGTTTGCGAGATGACTTCATCATTGGAGTCAAATCTTTTTCCACCAAGCCATTTCTTCAGGTTTGGGAACAAGAAGTAGTCGCTCGGAGCCAAATCTGGAGAAAAGGGTGGATGAGGGAACAATTCATAGCCCAATTCATGGATTTTTGCCATGGCAACTGCACATGTGTGCACCCTTGCATTGTCTTGGTGGAAAAGAACTTTTTTCTTGGCCAAATGAGGTCGGTTTTTTTTCAAATCGTCATTGAATCGGTCCAATAAGTTGGCATAATATTCCCCATTGATTGTTCTTCCCTTTTGAAGGAAGTCAATTTTGTGAATTTTTTCGATTGTTTCGGGTGTAGAGATAGAGACCTCAACTGGGCGTCCAGGACGTTCGGCATCTTCAGTGCTTGTACGGCCACAACGAAATTCAGTAAACCACTTTTTTACCATTGAAATCGATGGTGCAGAGTCCCCATAGTATTTATCAAGCTTAGCCTTGGTCTCGGTAATGGTTTTTTTTCGCAAGAAATAATGCTTAATAAGCACAACGAAATTCACTTTTTCCATTTTCTCCTCAAATTAGTGAGTAGTCTGATAAAAATAGCTGTCAAACACAAACTAACTGACGCAGCAAGTTTAAATTTTGACAGGAGTCAACTGACAGATGCCTGTTGACAGGAGCAGTGTTGCTGTTTCAGTAAAGAGGTCAGAAATTCAAAAAGTCACGGACTTATTGATCCGCCCTCGTATATATACGCAAACAATCACGACAGTAGAAAATGGTTTGTATTAATAGAAACTGAGTTTGCTCAATATAGAGCAATTACTTGACATTTAAGCACTTACTTTTTTCGAAAATGGCGTTAACTAAGATTCGTATGAGGGTGGCGACGGTGTAGAGGTTAGTGCAGATTCAATTCCCATGGGGAATAACAATATACGCCACCCATTCTCCAGCCTCTACAGCAAAAGGAGTATTTCTGCCTGGTAGTGCAATGGACCGTTACCGAGTCTGAGTGCTCTGGGATTTGGAAAAAAGCTTCGTACTCATAAGAAGAGTCGTATGAATGGTTGGTTTGAAATGGCCCTCGATGAGAACCAAAGTAGGTTCATTGTGATGCCATTGGGAAGTTGCAGGTGAGTCAAGTTGTCCTAGAACCATTTGCTTTGCTTAATAAAATTCCTAATATCAGTCCTGCATAAATTGTTGAGATCATCCAAATCGTCGAAGAGGTATTGACATAAAGTAGCCATCCTTATGTTCGCAAGTTCAGGACTGACTCCTTTTCTTAATCGTCTCTCGGCTTACGGTATGCCCAATCTCTGAGCATGCCTACCCAACACACAATGCCCAGTGTCTATATTTGTAAGGTGAGTAAGTGACCGCTTTCCCAAATTCTTCGACTTTGATTCCGTGTACTTCTTCATACTGGGCCGAGACACTGTTCGTTTAAAAATCCTTGAGACTACTTTCGCTACCTGTGTAGTATTTTTAATCATCGACAAAAAAGCTGGCCTTGAGTAATAAATAAATTTTCTTAGCAGTTCTCTTTTTCCAAGCGGCTATTTGGAAGATGTTTATGTTCATTGTCAAATTATTTGGATGCCATTTGTGGATAGGTTTCTTCGCATCAACAATCGACGAAGATATTTCCTCTCACTCGCAAAATAGGTTAAACTAGTTCAATCGTCCTGAAGTCTGAAGACATTTTGCCATCGATGTAGCAGAAACAAATAATGCCGCTTACTGAAGTCTGAAGATACATGCCATCGATGGAGGCTTTCAAAAGGGATGCCGGCAAGCCAAGAAACACTGTTTCAGGTGTTTGGTACCGAGAGAACTTCCCCCGTACTAATGGTAAATCCAGCACAAGTATGTAAAATTATAAGCTGCCCCATTAATTTAACGCAACATTACCACGAACGGTGTCTATGCAATATTTCCAATGAATTACAAAACCATCACAACCAGACCACTAACTATTCCTCGCTACAACCATTTATGTTCACAATTTCTCCTATTAAACTAGAGAATCATAACCATTCATAAATTATATTTATTACTCTGTATGTATGTAACCGTTTGTCCCTTAACCTTTATCTGTCATATAAAACAATTTGTAATGTAAATCAAAAATAACATTTCTGTACCTACAAAACGATCCCTACACAACTTTCACAATATTTACTTCAAAAGTGCTTCAACAACCCTCCCCAGTACGCAACCAACACAGACAGCACAGTGGTTATTTATTTAATGGTCAATTTGCTCTTGAAGCACAAAACTAATTGCAATTTGCACAAAATGGAGTCAACGATTCGTACATTATATATGCGCAAATTAATTTTATTTTATTTTATTTTCAATCATTTTTTAAATCGGACGAAATTATAGTAAAAGATATAGAAAGTATGTACTTACATTTTAATACTTTTTTTCTACGTTTTGTGCGATCTGAAAAGAGAAAAAAGACAATAAAAGTCGGATTAGATTCGACTTGCAACTTTGACTTAACATACAGGCGATTATTCATTTGTTGTTAATTAAGTGGGGAAATCGTTTAAAATCAGTTCAATGGTTTATATCTTCCAACACAGAAAACAAACGTTGAAGAGCAAAGCACAATCCAATTGGTTAAAGAGAAATTTATTTAGTCGCAGATGAAGAAGGATACAAATTAATGGACGACTTACAATGTGGCAGCTCATTTTTATATTTAACCATTTAAATAAATTATAATGAATTAGAAAAGATATAAACCATCAAGACGACTGTCAATGATCCAGAAAGTTTTAGTGAGCGAAATTTATGTGGTTTTCGCGGCGAGAAAGTAACTTTACGATTGGTTGGGTGTTTATTTTGACCGGCAAATGAGCAAAGCAATTGGGAAATGTATTCTTACAAGTACTGCATTAGATTATGAAGTAAATTTAAGTTACGACAATTATTCAACTTTTGCAAGAGGTGGGCAGTGAAAACTCGTGATAGGATTTGTATTTCGAACTCCCCCCTCCAAACTTATGCCTAAACACAACATCCGCTGAATCACTACGCCCACATCAAGGCGGAACGTTTTCGGACATATCATCCCATCTTAGGTAAACCGAAAAGGATCAAGAGTTACTGCATTTATTATGACTTTACCCAGTAAGCCATTTTATTTGTTATCATAAGGGGTAAAGGCAGACTTCCCGATCAGCCTGATTGTGACGAATTTAAGTACAGACAAAGGTCGAATACCCTTGATCACAATGAAAGTGCCGGTGGAGAATGGCAACGTCAGAGTGAATGATACACGAAATTTCAAAGTAGCACATGTTAAGAACTTTTCTGTATAAAGTGTATACTGAATGCAAATGTCGAGTTTCGATTACGTAGGTGCGCAGAGCCAAACAAAAATAAAAACGCTAAGACGTTATCTGATTATTTGTATCATGGAGTATCACATTTCGCTCCCAAGGGGTTTTAGCGATTTGGATTTTTCGAAATCTTCAAAAGCATGATGATTTATGAACCTAAACTGTGACATGGTCTACATTTCGATCGAAAACGAATTGAAATCGATTTTGAATTTCTATCGGAATGAAATTGTAGGTTCTACATTGCACTCGTTTTCGAAAATTTCGCAATTACTTTGAATCGTCATTTTGAATTGCTCTGTGAACTAAATTATTGGCCGCAGTGGGTCAGAGGTTGTGTGTTGGACAAGGAATCGAAGGGTTTAAAGTTCAAACATCGCTGGGGTCAGTTTTTCTTGCTAACGTCTGAAAACCTTCCAAGAGTTATTTTACCAAGAGGTCCTTGCAACAATAAAAACGGTCCTCAAAACCGGAAAAATGTTTTTTTTTTTTATAAAAATGTTGCTTACATTTTGCAACGAAATACACAGCCAACTGCATCTGCACCAATTTCACAAACAGTTCAAGAAGCAGAAAAAAGGTGAATTCAATTCGTTCAGAAAATGGAATTTTCCGAAATATAGAACACCCATGTGTGTGTACAAACTAAAGTTATGGTGATGATTTCGTGAGTAAATAACAATACAGTGGACCCCCGGTAATCCGACAAACGTTTTGCAGGGCAGTGTCGAACTATCGAATTTGTCGTATTATAGAGTACAGCCTAAGACCCCATATAGTCCGGAATTTCTTACAAAAGAGTACCTTGTAATTCGACAAATTACAGATCCAATGATAAGATTCTATATGTTATACTCTGAAGTACCAATCATACTTCATTTTGTATGTCAAAATTTGTAAATTAAACATGACAATAGAGAGCTTACGTTTTATTATAAAATTAACGTCATTACTGCTATAGAACTTACAAAAAATAATAACTTTACATTAGGAAATATGTAATTGCGTATAAAACAAATGTACATACTGAAATAATCAAAAATTTTGAATAAAAATCAAAATATGAATCAATCAATTTATGAAGCATGAAAATATTCATCAATTTTTTTTTTGTTTAACATTGTTGAAACGCGAGAGCTTCGTCCCTCAGTCCTCTCAAAAGTAGAAGTTAGTGGTGACGCTTACAAGTTATAACCTGTTCAATCATGCATCATCTACATAAGCGAAGAATGTCAAAAAAAAACTTCAATAAGAATAGACATGTCGGATTAGACAGGGGCCGGATTACTGGGGATCCACTGTACTCATTTTCAAAATTCCTATCCACAATTCGCCTTTTTAAATCGAATTGTAGAACACCCAAATTCACTTTCGTTATTATTTCGATTTCAATTCGTTTTCGATCACAATGTAGAACATGGCCACGAATACTGTATTCATTTGAAATTTGTTGCCTATAAAATGTAGGACATGGCTCCGCAGGAAGTATAAGCGATGCACAAAATATTTCACGTTCATCCCTTTTGATCTATCTATGTATAAATTTACAGGGCAATTTTTGCGCACCAACACCGCTCACATGTTTTTTGGTGAGTAACTTGAAAGGATTCACCAACCACCGATGAAACTTATTAACGAATGCTTGCTGAATTCTCGACTAAACTAAAGCAAAATAAATTTGAAATCTCTTTTCCGTTTGAAGTCCTTAAATCGAACCCAGAAAGAAGCCAACAATTTCCCCCTTATTCAAGCATTGCAAAGGCAGCTATTTAAATTGAAAACTTCGACTTTTCCTTTTTCTTTCTTCAAAATCACAACCTTTTGAAGCATTCAAAAACTATTTAATAAATAATAAAGGAATAGCTTTCGTTCTTCCTTTGGAGTCATTTTCAGAGGAAATTGCTTGAAATGCTTTTTTTTCAATATTATCCACACAACAGAGACGACCACTATTCACTTTCTGTCAAAGAACGCTTCATTCAAAATTTATCAACAACAATTTTAGTTTGTTCCACTTTGCAGACATTTTCTATTCTATTCTACCATTTGGCCACATGTAACCAATTATTTGTAGAACATTTTGTTGTGCAGAATAATTCTCCTAATTGGTCCCTCACTGGTGGGCAGTTTCATTGAAATACAAGTACATATACCTTACACACAAAGGTCATTTGTTGTTCTACTATCAAGCTACTAACAATATACTATATAAAATAATTGTTCGTAAACACGCAAATATAATAACAATCATTTCATGTACATTGTTCAAGAAACCTTAATCCCCGTGACTTGTTGCTAACTAACCAATTAAATAGTTCAACAGAAGGAAAGGCAAACTTCGTACGTTGCACAATTATTATGCAAGATTTCCCGTTCAAATATAAAAAAATAAAAAAACTATACAACTACCGGAAGCGAGAAATTTCAAATGCCAAAAGGACTTATACAGAAGGAAATAAATTAAATGGCCAATAGAGTGAGTGAATATGTGCAGAAAATTGCCATCATTGAATGGTGGCTTGGAAATGAAGTACAAAGTTCGAAGGATACATTTTGTTGTTGAAGCATACGATTAGGTATGTTTATGTAGAATATTGAATTATCGATCAACATTTCAGCTATCAATAAATGCAATTTAATAACCAAATAAGAAAGAAGGGAAACGGCAAGAATAATGTAATAAAGCTGACCGTAAATTGCTGACTTATATGCCGATGTATATTATAAAAACAAAGGGATGGCCACTGTTACTGGTTTAATGGGGTAATTTAGGCAATTTTGTTTATGACAAATTGGGTAGCTCAGCTGGAATCAGCACAAAGTAAGTGTTTTCCAGTTTAACCATATGCTGGCGCACGAAGGAATTTGTGGTTCTTTTAAAAGGGTTTGTCAAAGACCTATCTGAAACGTTTCCGTTTAGCAACCGCGTTAATTTAATTGAAGAAACAAGTTATTAATTCCCAGTATTGAAACAATTCAAAGCTCCTACGTGATTTGAAAACGTTCCCATTCCGTAAGCAGAACATTTCAGTACATCGCCCTTGGTGAGTAATCGTGAGTAGAATTAGGAATCAATGGCTCTTGTATTTTGTTTTTTAATCAACCACAACTTATCCATTGAGCGAAAAATTAACTTTCTTTAAAGAAAAAACCGTCATCGTTAATTAACCCGGTATGTTTTTTATCGCCAGCCTAAAATCGATCAATCAATGTCACACCCTTTCAATTTTATGTACACAGTTACCGCACTTTAAAAGTCCCGTCACATAATGATTCAGTTTCTTTTTTGTGAATTATCTCATCTTAGTCAATCTAAGTTAAATTGATTTCTATTTTTATTCTATATAAACGGAGCTATAGCGCGCCACAATTATACACACTTGTTGCTAACTTCAATGCGTGCTTGATCATATTTTTATTATTTTAAAATTGTTTATTACATCAACGTTAATCAGTTGAATATACGAATGTATTATAGTATAATAAGCTTGAGCTCTACTAAAAAAAAAAAAAAAAAAAAAAAAAAACACCCGAGCGATTTGTGCGTCTTGTATGCTTCATCAGCGACCAACTCGCGTGTGGAACGTGCCAAATGGATAAATGATTTTTTTTTTTTATGATACGAAATTGTGGAAAA
Organism: Portevinia maculata; assembly: GCA_949715645.1. Taxonomy (NCBI): domain Eukaryota; kingdom Metazoa; phylum Arthropoda; class Insecta; order Diptera; family Syrphidae; genus Portevinia; species Portevinia maculata. Next base: position 2,471,832 of record OX454528.1, on the reverse strand, counting down.
ACTAACACAGAACGCGTAGCTCTGGTGTAGGTCAGGCACGCCTGTGGCAAAATACGATGGGATGAAAGACGAAATTAAAGATGCTCTCTATAGTATAATGAGCATAGCAACGAAAGCCTTCAGTCACCGACCCGATCGAGTGATATAGGCTAAACAAACACCATATGGACAGATGGGTCTAAGAAAAGAACTGGGTGCGGGTGAAAGATGATTATGTTACGCCTCGGCACCTAAGTAAATTTGAATTTAGTATTTACGTTTAGATTTATATATACGAGCAGTAAGTAGGGTGCGCCAAAAGAGTATGTATGCTGAAGAGAACATACTAGATGCGAAAATACAGCTAATGTTATAAATGCGAGTGGTTGTATGTTTGCTAGCTACTTCATAAAGATAAGATTTGGATTAACCATTTTTGACAGCCATTCTAGTATTTAGTATATTTATTCAAATTAAAAATCATTTACAAAAAAATTGTTATTAAGTAAGTATCTATGAAAATGTAGGCGTGATAAATTAAATCTGAATGTTAACTTTGGATTTGATTTTAACTTATTTTACTGACGCCTATATTTAAAAAAAAATAAGTTTTTATGACAAAATCAATAGAAATGAAGGATGAGTTCTTCATAAAATCATCCTTATTCCTTTTGGTGTGTGTGATCATTGGCATTACGATTTCTATGCCTACTGAGGCTCTTTTTTGTGGACGGTGTTTAACTATGTTTGGGATCGGCAATTTAGTGAACAAGTTCATTTAATCGGTGAAAATTAATTCTTCATTTAATAGTTAAATAAAAACCAAACGGAATTATTTAAATTAAATTGTTTTGATTTGAAGAAATAATTCAAATGACTTTTGAATGTGACTTTATGAAACGTAAATGTACCAAGTTGAAAAAATGTTGGTACTACCATATTCTTTCTTTATGACGATCAGGATTAGAGAGATCCTTACCCTCCCACTTTATTGCATCCCTACTGGTCCGCCTGCTCGACCTCAATAAACATTGGCATGTCTACTGGTTTCGGATCACATCATCAATGAGCCCAATGAAATGCTGGTGTTCTTGCATTTGTACGATACAGGCATTTTTAGCCCCGCGTATGTAATGTTTTTTTATTTATTGTTTTATTTAAAAAAAAAGGAAATCCAAATCCCAGAGCACTCAGACTCGGTAACAGTCCATTGTACTACCAGGCAGAAATCCTATTTTTGGTGTAGAGGTCGGAGAAACAAGGTGTTATTCGTTTCTCTTCATTAATGGGTGGCGTATGTTGTTGGTCCCCATGGGGATTGAACCTGCACCGCACATGTCACAAGCCAACACACTAACCTCTACACCGTCGCCACCTCGATAATTTTAGTACAACCATTAGATAAATTGGGTTCAATTTCACTGGCACAGATTTATAGTCAACATCGCTTTAAGAGTTTAACTGCACCCTTATTAAAGACAACTTTAAACCAAAAAGCATGCTCTAACTTTTGCTCAAATAAAGACACTTTTTAACCTGCCTTTACTTTACAACGATCATTTCAGAAATTTCGGTCAAACATAGAAAGAAGTGACAGTTGGGAGAGTGAGAACAAAAATTAAGGAAAAAACCATCTACGATTCATTAGCAAAGAAAAATAATCAATCAACCTACCCAAGTTAAACAACGCATTAAAATGTGTATCTCGATATGTATATGTTGTTCGCACGACCAGGTAGACACAGAAGATGATCGAATACAAAATAAAAATATTAGGCATACAGGTCATTAAACCTGTTTCTCAATGGATGATCAGACTCCACGTTAAATATTTAAAATGAGGTTTTGTAGCTTTCAACTTAATTACGAGGTGATAACGATAAAGTGGCCTTTATGTCGTGTATAAATTTAAAAAAAAGAATTTAAACTTTGTCACATGCTAATGCCATTTTAAACTAACCTTTAAGATAAAAAAAACCTTTATCCGACTATTTGCGCCATTAGTTTTAATTATTTAAAATGAGTAAATTCGAATTGATATGATTAGGACGGTTTTGTGAAAAGATAGTTTTTTGGCAAAAACGATTTACTAAATCAAATTAATAATTTCGGTTTACTATGCGATTTAAGATATATTTTTAACGATAATAGGCGCATTTTATTAGTAGCGTATATCAAGCGCAGCAATGGTTTGGAACTGTAAAGTAGACTCAGATTCACAAACAAACCGTAATGAATACCAGCAGTTTTAAAATCTTCCACCTTAGGAGCACTGCTTCAAGGTTTTATGTAGAAGCCCTTCGAGTTGATAAAAGGCAAAAGAATGCAAATATTGAAAGTCAAATAAACGATAATTTATTCGAATTCCAACAATTTTTTTTTCTTATCGTCTTTCTCATTTGTTTGCATAACTTTTTTAAAATTACTCGTATATTTTACTTGACTAAAACAGATAAACAGAATAAACGAATTTGTTTTAAAACTTATTTTTTGTTTTTTCCTTATAATTCATTTATCAGTGGCATCGATATTTAAGTACATTCCTTGCTAGAAATGCCGTGTCATGGAATGTCAATTGAAAAACGAAACGACAAAGAAAACGCCAAAAAGTGGTAAATGAAAAACGCCAAAAAGAACAAGGGTAAATGTGTAGGCAGTGGCACCAGTAACACCTTCAGTTTTGTCCCTGCCCAACCTCTTGTGAAAATTTGACGAACATCTAAGAATGCCATGAAAAACTTCTCAAAATTTGCTTCTTATTACTTGCATGAATCTCAATCAATTCATAAAAAGCTTGAAATGTATTTTGATCTAAGACACAGGCCCATGTAGAAGCTGAGCTACCTCAAATCCAAAACAGATGTCATATGAACAAAAAGGAAAATGTTCAAAAACGTTTCTTCCTGATCTTAGCTTTGCTTTGGGTTGGTGGACGCGCATCAAGTTTATGTAATGTTAAAAGCAGGGAATACAGCGATAGGGGAAAGTATTTCCTTAGATTATAAAAAGGTGCTCCGAAAATTTTGCAGAAATAACCTGATGCAAAGAAAATTAATACAATGAAGACTAATTTTATACGGAGTTAAAGTGATTGTATGAGAATGAATCTGGTGTCACCGATTTGAATGAGGCAATTCGACCGTAAGTATCTACACCAACGTAATCCAAACCTTTTTTTATTTGTTCTTGATTTTTTATAATGATACTTTTGGGGTATGTCAGCCCTATTCTATCTATGGATTGGCGTACTTAGAAAAAACAAATCAACAACCAACAATAAAGGAAGTGATTCTCACTTATCAAGCGTTCCTTAACTTTAAAAACTTTCACTAATTTAAAAAATTGTTTCTGAAAGTATTTTTTTAAGGCCTACTAATTTTTTTACGGTCTCGACATGTGCCGTGCATACTCGCGGTATTCATAATTCTGTCTGGTATCCGTTCGGAAATTAATTTTCGCCGCAACACAAATCCAGTCGGAGACTTACGTTCACAGTATCAGTTTTCCGAACGTGCATGAACGCATTGATATCTATAAATATATTTCCGTGGCGAATAGTTGTCGGAGACCATCGGAGAGAAATTGGCATGCGGCTGTCAAAAACTGATGAAAAAACGCATATCATCGCGATTAACCGTAGACTGCGGGTGTGCGTTATGTTTTGTCGGAGAAATTTTCCGAACACTGGTACGAGTATCATGAAGCAAAATTCTCAGATTCGTACAAAATCAGAAAATTTTCCTTTTAGAACGATACCATGTTAGGGCCGATTGATAGATCTTCATTTTACGACACAGTGATCTGCAGTGGTGTTAACCCACGGATTTTTACACAGACTTGCGGGACAACTTAAAGATGTTAAATGTGTCATTATTCTCTTATGTTGTTGCCTTCTTCGGCAAGCGCTGTTTTTGTGGGCAATAAATTCTTAGCCCGTCCCTGCACGGGCTATAATAAGTGGTTATGAATAAAAAACGAAGCTATTAGATTTGATCCAAATTTATTGCCTTTTGAACTTCTTTTGAGGGACATGGAAAGTTAAGCAATTGGACGATAATTTTGTGGCAAACATTTTTTTTTTCATTTTTTTGGGAATCGGCTGAATGCGGGCGGGTTTTCCAGCAAGATGGTAAAATATTCTGATACACCATATAAAAATCTTCATGAAATAGGTGCAAGATTGATATGTGTGAGAACATACACCCTCGAAAATATTTTTTAAGTGGCAACCGTTTTGTATGCTGGAGTGAAATAACGCCAAACGAAATAAGGCCGAAGTTGTGCATTTGGTCTTATTTCGCTTTGAGAAAGGGAAATAATGCCAAATTTAACGTTTGGCTTTATTTCACATTTTCATTGGTGCTATTTTCAACAATTTGCTTACAAATAGCATAGGGGGGCAGCATGCCATTACACTGTTTATGGGATCTACTTCTGACACCATGATGACGTGGAGTCGCGAAATGACAAGTAGATCCAATAAAAAGTGCAATGCGTACGGGGGGCGGGGTACAAATAGCATAACTATAGACAACATTGATGCACCAATGTCATCTGCTAGGTACCTCATCCACGCCGACGCGCTAAATAAAGCAAACCTCCGATGGAACCAACTTAGCCAGTGTAGCACCGCTAGACAATTATGGCCAAAGCTGGACCAGAGAAGGACAAACAGACTTTTAAAACATAAAAGAGGAACCCTCTCTACCCTTACGAATGTAATCACTGGACACTGTGCAATAGGAAGACATGCTCAAAGACTGGGCATTCCCCACAACGACTTCTGCAGAAGTTGCAAGGATGAGGAAGAGGAGGAGACAGTCCTGCACCTCCTATGCACGTGTCCCGCACTAGCCAACATCAGGATGGCTACCTTAGGCAAATACTTCTTCCGGGATCTAAATGATCTTAGCAATGCCTGCACGGCTGATATTAGCAGCTTCGTAAAGAAAAGCAGATGGTTATAGGTTCGAGCAGCGTGACCCACCTGCCCCTTCCCAAATGGCATCACAATGGACCTTCTCTGGTCTAAGTGTAGCTCATCGAGGGCCTACCTAACCAACCAACCAACCAACGGGGGGCGGGGGGCATGCTGCGAACTATCACAAAGCCAATCAGGGCCATACATTTGGCGTCATTTATTTCACTCCACCTTTTGTATATTACTTACTTACTTAACGGGCTCCCGACCCGTGAAGAGTCCCTGCCTGAGACACTGCGGCCTTCCTTTTGTATTTAGAAGTACTAAATCCTACTAAAATTGCATGGCAACACTGCCTGAGATACTGCAGCCCTCCTTTTGTATATGTAAGTACTAAATCCTACTAAAATCGCATGGCAACACTACACACAGTATAGTTCAGTTTGGCAGTTTATCGATTAATTCCCATTTTGGTAGGCGCGTTTGAATAAGGCATCTTTATCTTATTTTTCATCACCAGCTATTCTATATCGCTTTCTGTTGCTTCCCAATTTCCTTTAAAAAAAAAACATACGTAAACATTTTCTCATCTCGAAATTGGAACGTGCCTTCAGCAGCTAGCTGTAGCATAACATATAATACTTCTCGTTAAATATATAAGAAATCACATAAACGAGAGCTATACTGCCTCCTATGCAATATTATTTTTTTATTGTATTTTTCGAAACTGTTCACAGCTGTGATTCCCGGGTCATTCCGTTACGTCTAAGCTCTTACCATTTGGCAAGGAGTTAAAAAAGAAACAAACATTTCGAAGTAAAGAAATAATCGTTATAACTTAAGAATGTACCAATTCTTGCAACACGCTATACTATAGATTTTTTATTAATTTTTCGAATTGAGTGCCCATGGTGGGTGTATGAGTGAATTTTATGTACGGATCGTAAAAATTATTGATACCGAACGTATATTTTTTTTTACTTTCCGCAGTGAATGGACTGTTAATGATGCGGAGTTTTGTTCACGTTCTTCCGATCACTTTGATGATAAAAAACAGTTTCAAAACTTTTTTGGATTGGTTTTATTTTTGTTACTTTCTCAATGAAAATATTTTGCACCCCAACCTTTGTGCATTGAGTAAGAATAAAATTGTACAGACATCTTTCGAATAACAATGTAATCTGGTACCTGTCACATGGCTTTCGACTACCAAACCAATTCAAATAAATGGAGAGAGAAAAGGCAATATATAATTTATCTGATTGTATATAGGGGTTCGAAAGTCATAGGCCACGTGATATAAAAACATGAAATCAAATAAATAGAAATAAACCGTTTTTCTTTCTCATCACATAAAAGAAAATTTATTATTATAACACAAAATACTTTGTTTGTCTATCTATTAATTTATTTTCAGCTGACAGGAAGTATTTTAGCTTCATTTTCGAGAAATGTTTGCTGAGTTATATCATTGGGCAAAATTTATCACGACAGTGAATAAGGAAGGATATGTTTTGTGATAAATCACATTCATGCATTAGGAACAGGTTCGATTAAATTATAATGGCATTCTATAAATTTAGTGACCATTTATCATTTCAAGTAGATTTATATAAAAAAAAAACTTAGAAAACATTATAGTTAGAGGAGACATAAAAACAAATAGAAGCTTATTTCTTGGCATGCGAAAAAAAATTATAATAAAACATTTTGCAAAAAGTGGTGTGACCTGATTCTGGTTGATAAATGGCGGGGACCGAGAGTAGCCGAAGTAATGAAAATTTATGAATTTTTCAAAAAGTTGGAACTTTATTTTGCGAACGATTCTAGTCTGAAGAAAACGTTATACAAACGAAAGTCTTCTCGAGAAAACGTTTATGCCAAAGTGCTACATCGGCACTGTCAGAAAATCTACAAAAATGCCATCACCTTGTTTTCCCGTCCTTGAGAATATTAAAGAGAAAAACTTTGTCAAAATTGGTAATTTCACTATCGGTTTTCGAAACTTGCATTAAAGTTAAAAGATATATTGAAAAGAAAAATCGAATTCGAACGATTTTATCCTGGATTCAGCTTTGTCTATCGACTGAGCACAAGTCACTCCAAAAACCGTCTAATCCTCTGCACCCGCATCATGTATATCCTTTAGCAGAGAGCAGCATTCATCTACACTTCACGCTTTGATTAACTGCTGGTAGTACTGACTGGTAATTCTTTCAACCTTTCGGCAAAACTTAAGCGCATACTGCAGCACTATGTATCTGCTTTACTTCCGTCAAGAAATTTAGAATATTTAAAGTTTTCTCAAAAGCAAGGAGAAGAATTTATTCCATGTAATTGGATGTGTAATTTGTAAAACAGAATAGGGTGGGGAATTCTTTCGACAAGTGACGGTGATTAGATTTTCCAACTTGATTAATTATAAACTGGGAAAACTTAAAAAGGAAATATACGAAAGTCAATACGTGTTGGGAAAGAAAGCACTTCCGTCTCTAACTGGGTATCCCAGAATGGCGATTGCGCGGGAGAAAAGCCCTGTATAGGAAATATCCTGACAATTTTCACCGCTAATTAAGCATGCGAAATAGTTTGCCGTTGCTTCAAACTTTGCCCGCACCAGTGTTCCATAACCTTTATTGAAGAGTTGTGGTGGAGAATGTACTCCCTTTTGAGGTGAAATATCTTGGTTAGGCGTATTGGCATTTTTTTCCGCTGCAGATAGCTCTTCATTTCAATTGAATGCAAATAAATTAGTTTCTGAAAACTGACAATGGTGGTTTTCCAACAACTGTTCTTTCCTCCCTGAGAGTACTCATCATCGGGCGGTTGGTTGTTGGTGGTTTAAGGATGGAGAGTTAGTGAAAATTAAAACTTTTAATTAGCAAAATTATCCTCGGGGTAGAAAAAGCAAAACAACAATAACAACCAAACGGAAAATAAATAAAAGTCAGAAATGAAATCAAATTGAAAAGGATTCTTCCCACAGGGGTTCTATTTCCTTTGACTTTTTATGCACCTCGTGTATTATAATGTTATGTTTTTTATCCAAATTAATTTTCGTTGAACTAATTCATTTTCCAATGCAGAGAGAATTTTGAAGTTTTTTTTTTGTAAATATTTCAACAATAGAGGTTAATTAATGAAATTAAATGAAACGTTTATATGAATCTGATTTTGAAATTAATTATTTTTCCAATGTCAACAATGTGAAAAAATTAAATTAAATATTTAATGATAAAGGAATTATTATTTTGATTTTGTGGTAAAATAAAATGTTAAAAAAAAAAATAAAATAAAAATATTTGCAGGTGTATTGCATTGCACAGTGCCAATGTCGGGAATATTATAAATCAATTTAATTCATATACTTTTAGTTAGCGCCAATAAGATAGATAGATAGATAGATAGATTCTTTATTTTTTCATCATAAAGTTTATAAATTGGTATACTTAAGAATAAGGACATGGCAATACTGCCGTCTGCCTGAGATGACATTTCATAATATGATTTAAAAATAAAAGAAATAATAAAAAGCAAAAATTTTAAAATATAAAGAAAAGGAAAAAAGAAAAAAAAAAGAAAAAATGTTTAACAAAAGATATGAAGAAATATTACTATATAAAACAATGCTATCAATTTTAACGTGATTTGAAACACAAAATATTATACAATTTGGATAATTTGATTAGCTGTTTATACAAAATTTTATCAATTTTAACGTGATTTGAAACACAAAATAATACGCAATTTGGTTAGAAATAGCTGTTTATACAATATTATCAATTTTAACGTGATTTGAAACACAAAAGAGATATTATCAAATTTAGTATGATCAGCAACAAAACAATAAATAGTTAGGTATAAAATTTGGTCAAAACTGCAATAAGTGGGTAATCGACTATGTTTAATATGTGAAACTGTTACGGTAAGAAAGAGCATGTTGGCAATATTTAAAGAGGCTGAGCCAGCCCATTGCTCCATTTAAAATTTCAAAAAGTTTGTCCAAAGATATAAAACTTTCCCGAAAATGCAACCGGCGAATTTCTTGTAGAATAGGACAAGCAGCAACGAAATGGTATATATCTTCATTCACTCTTCCGTTACATAGATCACATAGCTGGGGCAAGTCTGATCGATGAGGTATAAAGTTCAAATTTAAAATTTCAACTCTTGCTCTAAAAATAATACTTATAACCGAGGCTGAAAATTCATTACTAAAGTAAGAGACTTCCGAGGGCAGTTCATGGTTTAAATGACTATAAATAGCTCTTGAAGTAGATGAAGATGCTCTGGAAAGGTTATCCAGAAACATTTTGTGATCCACCTTAGCAATCACATCAGAAAACTGAGCCTGCCAATCGGTCACATTAGTTTCTGTTAAGTTTAAACTTGTTTCGTAAGATAAAGCTAGTTCGTTCCAGTTTTTAAACGGGGAAGCATTCACTCGAAGTAATTTTCTTAAGATGATTTTGTGAAGACAAGTTTCACTTCTTTTCATCACTCTAGTAATGAAGTTCGCATTTGCCTTCAAATTTTGTATATATATAGGGACTATTCCTGACTCTACATATATGGCGTAGTTGGGTGTTGAGTTAGGCAAACGAAATATCCTCTTAAAAAAGTTCCTTTGTACAGTTTCAAAAGCTTCGAAGTGTGTGTATCCGACGGGTTGGACGCCATATGCCATGCATGCATTTACTGTCGCGTTGAAAACTTTGTACTTGGACGTTAAATCAACATTTTGGTTCGAAAAAAACTTTGGCCACATTATATTAAGAGCCAATTTAGCTTCGTTGCTTTTTTCTTTGGAGTGCTTTAGATAGCTTAAATTGTAGGTCAAGAGGACACCCAAATATTTAAACTCTTGTAAAACCTCAATGTGTGTATTGTTTAGAGACCATTTTTCTTCCGCTCGCCTTCTTGATTGTCTCTTTTCAAATATAACAATCTTAGTTTTTTGGGTATTAATTTGCAAGCCCCAAGACTCGCAAAATGAACTTAGACGGTTTATTTGCAATTGAAGCGTGAAAGGATTATCAGCAAGCATGACTAGATCGTCCGCGTACAACAGGACTTTGATTATAATGTTAGCAAAATTAACTCCACCCGGAAGAAGCTCGCAGACATCATCTATGAACAGGGCAAATAATAATGGGCTGAGGATACAACCCTGAGGAACACCTGTAATTGTATCAAATCGATTTGAAAATGTGAAACCGTCCCATACCCTTGCATTTGTTGACGAAATAAGACTTGCATACACTTCGAGAAACTTTCTTGACAAACCAATGCAAGAAAGTTTGTATATTAAAGCTTGTCTATTGACTTTATCGAATGCAGCTTTAAAATCAACAAAGCAAGTGTATAGTTTCTTTTTTCTATCTATAAATTGTTGAGCAATGCTTGAAATGGCCAAGATATGATCCATGGTTGAAAAACCTGGGCGGAAACCGGCTTGAAAGATGCTCAAAAGACTGTTATCCTCAATCCATTTTGAGAGCCTTTCATATAGGATTGCAGTGAAAGTTTTTCTTATTGAATTTAAAATTGAAATACCTCTATAATTTTCCGCAGCGTTAGCATCACCTTTTTTAAAAATGGCAAAAATTACAGATTCGTTGAAACTGTTAGGGACACATCCATCATTGTACATTTTGTTATAGAAAGACACGAGGTAGTTTTTAAAATCAATAGTGCTGTTTTTATAAAACTCGACTGGTATGCCGTCTAGGCCAGGAGCCTTGCTGTTTTTCAATCTTTGGAGCGTTACTTCCAATTCGGGCAATGAGAATTCTAAATCCAGCTCGTTGACTCTAGTATCAGGTAGCGCGTAATCAAAGGTATGAAGGTCTTCATCAGCTGAGAGTAGAGTTTTAAAATGAGCTGCTAACGTCTCAGCTTCTAAAGAGAACTTCATACCCTGATTGCGCCCACCAAGATTGCGCACTGTCTCCCAAAATATCTTTGAGTTTGTGCAGTTTTCCAATTTCTTAGCCACGTTTTTTAAATAGGTGATTTTCTTAACTGAGCACATTTTTTTAAAATCATTATTAACGCGAAGATAGATGTTTTTGAAAAATTGAGAATTGGTCGTTCTAAACAGTTTTAAGTAAACGAACGAAAGTTTACGGAGATTTCTGCAATCCTTATCAAACCATACATTTTTAGCTACAAAAGTGTGTGTACTCTTCAACGCAAAAGGGGCTGCGGTCTTTATAACCCGTTCTATACTTTCACATACCACTTCAGACGAGACTGCGGATTGTTGGGGCAGAGATAGTAAGTGCCGAGAAAGGAGGCTTCTATAGAGGGTTGCATTGTTCTCCGACCACTTCAGCTTATTAAAACTAGAAGGTGTAGCTTGCTGGTTTAACTCCTTTAGCTGAATTTTAATTACAATTGGAAAATGAGCCGAGTAGTTGACTAGTGCAACTTCAAAGTCATCGATAATGTTCAGCCAGTCCCCTGAAATCGCAGCAAAGTCAATCACGGATTGTCCCTGCCCGCTAACAAAAGTGAATTCGCCACATGCATCACTAATAGAAGACCCATTCAAAACAAATAGACCGAAAACTTCAAAAAATTCTGTTAAAGCGCCAATAATAAAAAGGGTAATTTATTGTTATGTGTTTTTTTTATACATATTATACTTCCAGTGCAGGGACGCGCTTAGCAGCGCCCCCTAAACAGCGCTTGTCGTAAAAGGCGACTAAGTGGCAAATCACATCGAGACAATTTTACCATTCATGTGAGGCTTCACATTTAATATCTTGAAACTGTCCCGCAAGTGGGTTGACACGAGTGGAGATCACCAGTGTCGTTAAATAAGATCGAACAACGATGAATAATGGGACCATACACGTGCCAAATTCGTAAAAAAAATATCCACGTTTAAACACTACTGGATCACACAAATGCAATACCAACACCATTTGATTAGGTTCAGTTGTGAAGTGATCTGAAACCAGGAGGCCTGGCAATAGTCATTGATGTCGAACCGATAATTCCACAGGAGTACCCATAGGAATGCAGGAAAGCATGCCGGTTGTGATCCATTTAGTCTTGATCATACCTTCGCCCTGATGGAAGAAGATTCTTTTTAAAATTATACTTCTTTTGGGGCATTGGGCGTAAAATATTCGTTGTAACGGAAGTCGAGCAAGGAAAATGCGGCACGGAAATAAGATACCAGAATTGCGACACCTTAAAGTTGGTTGAACATATACATCAGTTGAAGAAATAAATGCATCCCGTGCAGATACGGGCTAAGAATATCACTGCAGCGCCCTCCGAAGAACAATGCTTGTCATAAAATGCGACTAAGAGGTAGAATCACATCTAGGCAATTCAAACATCCAGGCGAGCCTAGAGACACATTAAAGATCTTAAAGCTGTCCCGCAAGTGTGCATACAAATCCATGGGTTGACACGACTGGAGACCACTGGTGTCCTAAAAGGTCGATCAAACAATAATCAATAATGGAAGCATACGAAAGCGTAGAAAAGAAGCAGGCCACTCCTGGATCACACATATGCAACAACACCAGCATATGTTTGGCCTCCATGATGAAGTGATCCGAAACCGAGAGGCCTGCCGATGTTCATTGAGGTCAAATCGGCGAACCCCACAGGCCGACCAGGAGGGATGCAGTAAAATGGGAGGTTTATGATCCCGTTAATCCTGATCATAGCATCGCCGAAAAGTTATAAGAAGATACATCAGTTGGAGGTAGGAGGAAATTTCAATTTGTACCGGGATTACCGATTGCCAATTTGAAAATGTCGCTTATATTTGACATACGGTTTTTTTTAACAAGAGGATATTTTCCAAATATGTCATTAGAAACCACGCAGTATTTCCGTGTTCAAGATTATTTTAACAAGCCGTCCTTAAAACCCGAGAAATGATATTTTTACAAAATGCCCTTAAAAACTGCGCAGTATTTCTGAGTTCAAGTTTATTTTTATTGAAACCCTGAGGTCCTTGAAACCGGAAAAAGTTTAATTTTTCCAAAATGTCCTTAGAAACCACGCAGTATTTCCGCGTTCAAGATTATTTTTACAAGACGTCCTTAAAGCCCGAGAAATGATATTTTTACAAAATTGCCTTAGAAACTGCTCAGTACTTCTTTGTTCAAGGTTATTTTTATTGAAACCCTGAGGTCCTTGAAACCGGAAACATTTTCCAAAATGTCCTTAGAAACCGCGTCTTATTTCTGACTTCAAACTGTTTACAACGCATTGACCGTAAAATTGTTATTTCTTCGTTTGTTGTGTAATAAAAGGAGCAATTAAAAATATTATATTTCCAATTTATACGCAGTTGAAAACATTGTTTAAATAAATACATAATATTTTTTCTAAACATTGCAGCTCGGTTAATTTGCTTCAAAAAATCTAAGTTTTATCGACTCCCTACACATCCCATTATTCTATTGGTATGTTAACATTTATTACCACACATCGCCAAAGAAGTTTGACACCTACCGGACGTACATGAGACATTTTTTTCTGATTTCCTTCATTTCGTAAGGCGTAATGTTTTGTTTGTGTTTTGTTAGACGTACGGTTCGTATAAGGTACGTCAAACTTTTGAACACTCTTTCATGTGACATACATACATACATGCCTACTTCAAGTGTCATAAGCCTACTGGATTAAAAAAGTCTGCGTCTTTCCTGCTCTGCGTTTGCTTGCTTTGCTTCGACAGCATATTATTTGAAATGTCCACCCTTATTGTGGCAAGTATCGTTGAACATGAGAAGTGACATAATTACATTTTACTGCAGACGTAACACAACTTTTGATCTGAATTGATCTCAATTAAGTGCGCAATTTGCATCGTTATGTCCGAATTAATCCGCAATTACTTTTAAAGTAGAATTTTACACATTCAGTTCCATTGTCATTGTCATTACACGAATTCTGTTAATGACAAAACAACTCGATTACTTTGAAGTCGTTTTAATTGAAACGGAATTAAATATTTTTAATTATTTTACAACTTGTAATCGTAGTTCTGCTATGCAAATGCGTGATGACCAATCAAGACACGTGCAACAGTTAGTGACAAGTTAATAATAAGCTAATGAAGCTTACCTGTAAAAACGTGTTAATTGGCACATTTAATACACAAACTGTACGTACGAATGTATGTATGTCTATAAGTTATTTAAACGTTTCAATGCATTTCTCACACAAGCTGTAGATTTAAAGTCACATTTTGACGTGCAAAAGTAATCGCGCATTGCCTTGTAACATTTATATATCGACAGCGTTTAACAACTTACATATAACTTGTACTCAAACTCACTTCATCACAACAATCGAATTTTGACAGTGAAATTTACTATGAAATGACAAATTGTTAAATTTTAGAACGTCAAGCCCCGAAGGAGACAACTCCCGCATAAGGAATTCATTTTCTCTTTCTACTTAGATTACAAACCACCACCAGCCTTCTTCAATAGACATGTGACTTTTATTATTATGCCACCAGAGAAAAAACGAAAGCCTAAATAAAATATCATCCCCTCTTGCTATGGCCAATTCTTTGTAAGTGAAAGCTCGCAGTATTTCCGTGCTCTCTACACAGCATCTTCAAAGTTATTGACCGCGAAAAGGGAACTCTGCGTGTTGAATTGAACAGGAAAAACAAGGGAGAAAGAGAGTGCCAACCCTTACACAATGCGATTTCTTTCATTGATAGGTGCTGGATCACAAAGATGAAATTATAGGTCATAAGACTGGGTTTTATTTTCATACGGCCTACAAGTATATAGATCTGTAGATTTTCATTGGTATATGTATATATTTACGCTGAGCTTGCGTAAGATGAAATTATTGCCCCTTACTTACGTCGACCTACGTCAATGGAACATTTTTTTTTACGTAATCAAAAAGTTAACTTTGCTTTCGTCTTTTTACTTCTCGTTCCATTTGTCGTGAAGAATCTTCAATCAGCCTCCTGAATTGAGTTAATGTTAAGCTGAATGCATACAAGTTTTAAAGGTGGCGCAGGATACAATGGATTAGTGAATTCTTTTTCTTTTCGAAAAAGGGGGGGGGGGGGGGGGGGGCGATAAGTTGAAATTGAAGAAGTGCAAGTATCCGGATTGTTGCCAGGTTGATATATACGTGTGGGAAATTTGTTTGCCATTACTTGAGTATTGTGCAATGTTCAGCAGTTCTCCTTCTTCTCATGGTTTTCGTTTTTTCTCTGGTGGCTTGTGGGATCGCCGGTTTAACCTTAAAAAAAATATTAGCAGGCAGTTTATTAAGCAGCTAATTGTACCAAAATGAAAAGTATATACAAACTTGTCCCGGTTAAAAAAGTGAAGTAAGTCCCGGGACGACAATTGACAACACAGATGGCAGTAATGAATTGGTTATCTAACCAAATTAGGGAAAGCAGCATTGATAAATGCGATAAAAATGATGTTTTTTTTTCATAAGCATTTAAAAATGACAATGAAATCAATTTGTCCTGGCATTGACCAATGAAGAGTATGAACAAATTAAATGAAATAAACTTATAATAGGCACTAACAGTACATATAGGAAGCAAAACCTAACTTCTCCGACCATTTGTGGTTGCGAAGCTATATTTTCGGGACGAATGGAATGGATTTACAATTTAAAACCGACTGCGAGCGGCAGATTTTGAGAAGCTTGTTATGACAGCTAATGTTCTTGAATGTTTGTCAGACGTTCGCAAGAGTAGGGGCAGTGGACACAGTTTTCTGTATTTCCGGGTGGGATTTGAACCTCAAAACCCTCGCTTAGTAGTTCAAAGCACTATCCACTGCGCCCATATATTATATACGAGACAATTAAATAAAAAGGATTAGCTTAAACTAATTTTGAAAAGACACAGACATTTTGGTAATAAAAACCAAAATATAAAAAAGTTAGTGGCTATATTATGTCTTTTTATTTGTTTGACCCCTTTTATTTATGCACTACGACCCTTTAGTTTATAGCTCCCGTCAAGACTGTGTTCCCTCGCTCTAATGGTTACTCATTACCGTCGCCAAAATAATACATACAGACAGTCGTTTTGAAAACGGATGAAATTGGGCGCGTTCAGTTTGCAAGGCAACTACTAGTCTTTACTATTTTACCTTTCCGCATTCATCAAATAACTCACGTGACCATCATTTGGCAGTTGCCTTGCAAATTGAACGCGCCAAAAATTTGTGAACAAGTGAAATTGAATTCTATTCAATATTGGTCATAACGAACGCAAATAAATTACCAAAACAAACAAATTTAAGGAAAAGCTACAATCCGCTTGGGCAAACTGTTAGATACCCTATCCACCCTCCTACCCCCAAAATTTGCATAACATTGGGTTGAAAATTTGTTTATTTCCAGGAAAATAACCATAATGCCAAAAGAGTTGTTTGATTTGTCTTTGAAAGTCGCTCATGCCTGTAGATCTCCTGATATGAACCGGAAGCGAATTCCTAAGGTTATGTAAGAGTTAGGATGTAAGCTAATTAGTTCAAAAAGCAGATCAAGTTCAGTCTTACGGCGTATACAACAAATTGTTGTTGTGTAACATTATAGTTATATGCTGGCGGACCAAAACTTCTACTTCTGACCGAAGAAGATGCAAATTGTAACCTTTGGAAAAGATATTCTGGTTCCTGTTTTTCTCTAAAAGTGAATAGGGAAGGCAATATTTTAAGGTCGAGATATTTGTGTAAGTCCATTCCAAGAAAATTCCTTACATGACCAGAAATATGTTCCCTTCGGCCCAAGTTATAAAAAAATCTCACTACAGCTACCTTCAATTTGCGAGAGCTATGAATGTCTAATACACAAACGACTGGATGTGTGTAAAAAAGAATGGGCAGCAGAAGTGACTTAACCAACATCGCTTTGAATCCCAAACAACAGATGTTTTCCTACTTGATATAGAGCGCGTAGGGATCCATAAACTTTATAGACTGTATTTATATGACTCTCCCAAATGAAATTTTGGTTAAACGTACGCTGGTGACTTATGTCAACTCTCCAACAACCAAAAGTTGAGGTAAGCTTTGTGTATCGATACTTAAACGATTGATTGCAATTGCTTGACTTTTGCTGGAATTAAGCCTGAGCTTATTTTTTCGCGACCATGTGACTACAGAATTGAGGTCTTCATTCGCTGAGTGGCATCCGCAACTAGACCCAATGGATAGCTTAGTGCAGGTGGACGTCATCGGCATACAACTGAACCTTGCAATATGTTAACACTGATGGAATGCCATTATTGAATAAGGTGAACAATAACGGACCCCGGTGGCATACATTTGAACCTTGCAAATTTTTAACACAAATGGAATGTCTGTCGGGCCTATTCGGAAACGCAAACTTTGCAAAGCAAACGTTCTGCAAAGCAAGAGCAACAAAGCATTTAAAACGTCAAAAGCATACAATTGCAAAGCATACTTTTGACATTTATGAACAAATTATTTGCTTTTTTGCGTTAAAAAATAACAATGAAAATTTTGAATCTAACTCTTAGCACTTTATTGGATGGTTGCAATAATAATATTAAAAAAAGGAAATACATGGGTTTCCAGAAAACTATTCCTTGTTTATATAACTTTGCAACGGCGTATACCTTAAAAACTGCCCTTTTTTTGTGATTTTTTTGTGTTTTTGCCTTGTGGGCAAGGAACTTCTTTATTGTTACCAAGTTTTTAAAGCTTATAACTAGACATCGAAATAGGTTCATAAAGTGGCCAAGAACTGAAGTGGATTTGAACAAGAAGATAGACGAATTCCATGTTCTTAGAAATCATCATTTCCCATGTGTTGTTGGATGTATTGATGGCATGCACATTCAAATTCCCAAGCCTTTACGAAACGGTGACAGCTATTATAATAATAACCGACATGGAACGCATTCCGTAAAATTGCAAGTAAATTTGTACAAAATTATTTCTATTCTGTTACTTCTACAGGCTGTGTGCGATGCTAAATTTATTTTCACAGACATATACTTTGGCTGACCGGGAAGGACGCATGATGCTGCTGTGTTGCGAAATTCCCCACTAGGGGTAACACTAGAAAATCGTTCAAATCAACCCCAGCGAGCATATCTCTTAGGAGATTCGGCGTATCCATTGGCATCTTACGTAATTGTACTGTACCATTTCGTGACAACGGGTTCTTAAATGAACATCAAACAAAATTTAATGTTTGCTTGAGTTCTACTCGAGTAAGCATTGAACAAGCATTTGAAATGCTGAAAAACAAATTTCGGGAGTTGCAATTGTTTAAACTAACAGAGGCCAAGTATTTCGTTACAAATTGCGTAGCTCTACATAATCATATTATTTATTGTGAACATGCTCCACATTGGTACTCCACTTGAACATCTAGAAGAAGTAAGTGTTCGAACTCCAAGAGCCAGCGTTGAAGCTGCGTTCAAGATCTTACACTTCTTAAATTAATTAAATAAAAGAAATTAGATTAATCAGTTTTTTTTTCTAACTTTTACCTTCCTTCTTCTTCGCACATTTTTCTCACCGAATCAAACACCGTCCGCAAAGTCAACAAATGAAAAAAGCAACACGATTTTGATATTTGCTTTATTTTGCATATATTTGTAAAAAATATTTGCGCTACTGCGTTTTAGAATTGTTTGCTTTATCGTATATTCATTTCCGAATGATATGCTTTGCAGAATTTGCGCAAAGTTTGCGTTTCCGAATAGGCCCGTCCTTATTGAATAAGGTGAACAAAAACGGACCCATTATTGATCCCTGTGGAACGCCGGCTCTGGTTACAATGAAATTGGATATCTCGTTGATATACACAGCTTGAGTTCACCCATTTAAGTAGCTTTCCATCAGTCTTAAAGACAACGGGTTGAAATTAAAACAGTGTTTCATTTTAATAGTTAATATTTCATGGGGCACTATATCGAAGGCTTTCGAGAAATCTAGCAATGTGAGCGATGTTACACGATCTTCATTCATTTCAATTCTAAGGTCATCCACAAAACTCAAAAGCGATGTAGTACAGCTATGCTTTGGTCTAAAACCGGGTTGGTGCGGTGATAGAAGATTGAAATCGTTAAGTTAAAGGTAAATAATTAAAGGTAATAATAAGTAAATTTATTTCAATTCGAAAGCTTTCGATATGAATGGTAATATCGAGATGGGACGGTATTCTTTGTTCTTGGAGTTTGAGCTTTTAGGAATTAGTAGAAGTATTCTGCAACAAACGTAATTCAACTGCTTGAATTCAAAGTTAATAATGATAAAGAGAAAATGCCCATTTAAATAGAACATTTCAACCGAAAACATCAATTCAAAGTTCAACTTTAAATTTAACTTAAATCTCAAAGGCTTCTTTGTAATCCGATTTGCAAATTACCTGCACAAGCAATAATTTATTTTTTCCCATTTCCCACTTGTCCGTATATATAATAAAAGCATACACTTACGCCACATGAACCCCGGTAGAGCAATGTCAAAACCTTTAAGCATGATTTCTCCATTGTACTCTGCATCACGGAACAAAAGTGAAACCATGTTATTTTCATCATTTCATGCGTACGGCGAATCTCTCTAATGACAGTTAAATTGTCATTCAATGGCAACCGTAAGTGACATGCAAGTTATCCAGCTACGATGCGCGCCCTGAATTTAGATTGCTCCATAATCACCCTCACCGCACTCCTCTTACTTTCACCGCACTGCGAACGCATACATATTTATGCAAGAGAGGGAGATGTGTTTTGAACTATTGTGTTTCTACGACCAGCTCACGTCTCAATTTCGATTAAACAGAAAACAACTACGCACCACCACACCAGGCAACTTTGCAAAATTGGTCAGGCAATACCCTCTGTTTTTCAGGTCTCAATGGCAGGTTAAACTTAAGCTGCGGGAAGAATGTAAAACAAAAATAAGACATTAATGGGTGCTGGAGAGCGTTACAAATGCCGCATGAAATCGGTAGCTAAAGTCGAAGGTTGAAAACATGACATTTGTTCTAATTAGTTGTTGTTTGCAAAACTCCTCAATGACACTGGGACTAAGGGACATTCCAAAACATAAATCATAAACAAAAACTCTACAGTCAGATGTGCCTTTTCAATTTGGTTCCCAAAGTCCTTGTGGGAGCGACAGACAGAGACCCAGTCGCTTAACTTTACCTTTCGGTTGAATTGTATTCTATTGGCAAACACAATGTACCACCGGAGGGACACACGAACATTTGCCTTTACAGACGCCAGTAAAAGTTTCATAGGAAATTCTAAAAATTGGACAATTTACATCCTTTGAACATGGAATGCTTTGTTTGTATTTGCTTTTTTGCCTTTCTGCTACGTTATGTATGACAAGATACATGGGGAAGATACGACTCGAGTTTATGTATGTTTGACAAAACCTTGTAAAAACTGCGGATAGGCAGATGAGTGAGAGGCAGGTGGTTACAAATTTTGCGATGATTTATTGTACTGAAGTGTCGTGTTGGGTGACCTTATAAATCTAATCTGCACCTTATTTTTATTTATTTAGTTATCTACCATATTTATTTTCAACAGATACTTTAGGCAGGTAGATAGAAACTAAATTACTATAATTTAAAGCTGCAAGAGGAATGAATTAAATAAAAACATTTAAGTGGGAGAAAAAAACTCTATTATCATAGAAAAAATGGAAAAAACCTTTTCTGGGCGGGTAGACTGAGGAAAAGAGTGTAAAAGCTATGAAAAAAGGGAAAAAGAATTAGAAAGAAAGTTCTAAAACATCTTTTTTTAAAGGCTTCTCTACTAGTGGTTAAATCACAACTATTGACACTTTTAACAAAATTAAAGTCATTAAGGCATCTTGAGATAGGCTCATTTTGAGCATATGCTGTTCTGTGTGTATTCGCAATGAACAAATCCCTATCTTGTTGATGTGTGGGATGGGTGCATATATGTTAATATTATTTAGCAATTCAGATGAATTTATACACGCAGTCTTCCCTTCTTTAAGGAGGAGGTAATGGTCTGAACTATAGATAGATAGATAGATAGATGTTTTATTTCGTATATAAATGTTTTTACAGAATTTTGTTATTGCACATTTTCCAGAGATTTGATATTTCATTTTATCTTTCAACTGAAACATTATTTGCAATTTGGATAAAGAATTCATACAGGAAGAATGGGATTACCTTGAAGGAAAATACGAAAAAAAACCTTCAATATATATAAAAAAAAAAGATTTATATGAATATTAATAATTAGATAGTTATCTTAAAACAAAAAAAAAATATAGCAAATAAATAAATAAATAATGCATAAATAAATAAAAATAATTAATAAAAAAATAAGTCAACAATAAAATTAATTAATAAATAAATAAATAAATAGGTTAACAAATGAAAAGATAGTTAATAAATAAGTAAATAAATAAATAAACAATTCATTAAATAAATAAATAAATAAGTGAATTATTATAAAAAGGAATGTAAACAAATAAATAAATAAGTTAAATAAGTTAAAAATAGGTAAGTATATAAACAAACAAATAATTAAATTAATAAATAAACAAATCAACGAATAGGGAAATAAATAACAAATAAAAATTGGATGAATACAAATTGGTACATCATTAATATATACATATAAGCCATGAGGAGAAATATTTTAAGAATATTATATATTTAGTTGGTTTACAAGCTGATTGTCAGCGAAACTACATCTTGTTTTGAACGTGTTAGTTAGTTTTAGAATTTTATATGTCGCTCTTTCGTGAATGTCAGAGTTGAGTGGTAAATCTAGCATCATTTTCAAGAGTTTATTTTGAGCTACTTTTGTTCTCAGTAGAAAGTAATGATTTTCTATTAATAAACGGGTAAAGCATCTTAATCGCTATACCTATTTTTTTAATAGTTTTGGTAATATGGTCTTTAAAGGTAAGCTTGGTATCTAAATAAATACCTAGATATCTAACCGAAGGCTCCCAATTAATATTTTTGCCATTGAGCTGAATCTGGCTGATGGGAAGAAAACAAGACTTTCTTTTACGAGTAAAAAATATAGCTTGAGTTTTTCCTTCATTTAGTTTGATTTTCCATTTGTGATAATATTTTACTAATATTCCCAATCCATTTTGAAGATTCCTCTAAATATTGAGAGCGAATTCATGAGATGCAAATAATGCGGTGTCATCTGCAAAGATGGCTATATCACAGTGCGGTAACTTTTTACTTTGTCTGAACTATAGGGATCATAACCCCCATAACTGCATCCCTACTGGGTCGCCTGTGGGGTTTGCCGGTTTGACCTCAAAAAGTATTGGCAGATCTCCGAATTTTGAATCACTGAGAACAATAACATCCTGATTCTGTTACATTTGTGTGGTCCAGAAGTTTGCATTGTTCGGTCACAGATCCGTGCAAACGCAATCTATTCCTCCTCTTCTTTTACAGCGAGGTTATGTTCGAGATTAGAGGGATCCTAACCCTCCCACTTTACTGCATCCCTTCTGTTCCGCCTGTGGGATTTGCCGGTTCGACCTAAATAAACTTCCTGGTTTCGGATCACTTCATTAATGAGGCCAATAAAATGCTGGTGTTGTTGCATTTGTTTGATCCAGTAATTTTTAGGCCGCCTCTTTCTACGATTTCAACCAGTGTATGCTCCTTTAATTGAATATTGTTTGATCGTCCTTTTACGACACCGGTGATCTCCAGTCGTGTCAACCCACGGATTCGCATGCACACTTGCGGGAAAGCGTTAAGATGTTAAATGTGTCGCTACTCGCTAGGCTCACCAGCTGCATTTGTGTGATCCAGGAATTTTTAGGCTTAACTGAGTATTGTTTGATCGACCTTTTATGACACCGGTCGTGTCAACCCACGTTTAATGGGTCGCTACTCGCTAGGCTTACCAGGATGTAGATCCCATAAACAGTGTAATATGTATGGGGGCATGCTCCCTCCAGCAAACACCCTGCTTGGGGTCACTGCTGGATTTGGAGTAAGTGCGAGGTTGGGTATATTATTAAAAAGTGCCGTAAAAAGAACTCGAAACTTTGGGGTGTTATTTCATTTTTAAAAATAAACTTTAATGTGAAAAAAAATTGGGTTGTGAGGCAGTGAAAAGTGGCAGAAAGCCAAATTGGCCTTATGACGCTTTGGGAAAGTGAAACAAGGCCAAATTTCCAGATTTGACCTTATGTCACTGCACCAACGTACCTACTGTAAAATGGCAAAACATAGGTGGGCACTGATATTATGGTCACATTTTGATCGCAGGGTCAAGGTCAAGGGAATTTTAAAATTGAGCAAAGATGCCAAAAATGCTCTGAAAATACTCGGCAGTATTGAAAGAGCTTATGCTCACCATCCGACGGCAAACTCGTGAATTGGCAGGCACTTGTATACGAAGAGACTTTTTTTATAAAGAACATCCTTGGGAATTCGTTTCCGAGAGACGTGTTTATCGCGATCTTTTTTAATGGCGACGTTATGATCAAGATTAAGGGCATCATGATTCTCCCAATGAACTGCATCGCTACTGGTCCGCCTTTGGGGTTCACCACTCCGACCTCAATGAATATTGGCAGGTCTCTGGGTTTCAGATCACTTCAAAACTGAGGCTTTTCAAAGGCTGGTGCTGTTGCATTTATGTGGTCCAGGATTTTTTAGGTCTGCATTTTTTTTTACCATGTTGCATGCTCTCATTGTTGATTATTATTGGATCTTCTACTATCAAGATACCATGGAGCCATAGCATAAATGTAGCACATGCCAATTCGATTTCAAAGCTAAGCCATTCGTATTTGAAATGCACCAGAGCGTACCACAGGCAAATCTTTTCAATTAGTCAAATGGCACACAGATTGAAAGGAAATTATTAAATTAGTCTAACAAATTGATCATATCTCGCACGCTTGTCGTAAGCAACAGGATATTACGTCAGGCACTCAGTCTGTCACGAAATTGCGACGACGAAAAACAAAAACCATGGCTGGTGATGTAGACCTTGCTTCTATTTACGTTTGTGTCTTTTCGGCAAATTACCTTCATTTATGTTCAGAAAAGTAGATGTTATTTTACGAATTTTCCAATTGTATCAATACGCGCACGAAGTTGACGATTTGCTGCTAACTGCAGTATGTACATATGTTATATAGCGCATAGCAACATTAAAGTGATCGTTTTCGTTGCATGTGATAGATACGAAGAAAAGAAGAAGATGCTAATAAGTTTTCCTTCGTTTGCCAGGCAAACACGCATGGCGGCTTAGAGAGCGTTAAACAAGTGCTTTCTACAAAAAAAAAACAATTCTAAACAATACCATTAGACAGAAAGAGAGACAAAGAGTGCTGTCATTTTAAGGGTAATTGGTTTGTCATCAAAAAGTATAATTTCTTTGAAGTGTGAAGATTGACAGACAGAGCCTGTCACTTGACATACTGATTGTATTCATCATTTTCTTACCTTGACTGGGTGGGATAACATAACTTTTAGGCATCGCTGTTCACAATTTATGCAGCACTAACATCTCCTGGCTTCAATTCTAGAAAGACAGAAAAAAAAACTGTCGTAATTTTTTTTCTTTTTCAAAAATAAAATATGTGTACTAAAATAACAATGAAAAATGCTTTTTAGTCATAAAATGCACAGAGGACGTCTCTTAGTCGCTTCGATACCAGAGATGACTCGTATGATGCTGATGCCGCCATTCTCGTCTGCGTCATTGTCGACATCGTTTGGTTTTGTTCACAATTCACTAACTTTAGGTTCGCAAAAATTGTAAGTGATGTATTTATTTTTTTGTCTTGTCCTCTTGCGTTTTTCTTGGGTGAAGAAAATAATGCGAACTATAAATTGGATTCGGAGTAGGGATAAGAAGTCATTCTACACAAGTGCATTATATATTGGTACCGTCATAAATATCCACCGCACAGGATGTCAGAAGACGAAGTATGGTGGATAGACATAAATACCTACCTAACGAAATTAAGTAGATGGAATACACAATGCGGAGCCAGTGTTAGTTCGTTGAAGGATTTTTATTATTTCCTTGAGGTAATCAATTGAATGGGCAGTCACATTGAGTTTGCAAAATAAAACAGGTTAGGGGGCAAAGAGGATCCAAACAGAAGGAAACTCGGCATATGCATAAGTCTTTTATTTATTTATTTTGATTTGGACGAAGCTACATATCAAATGCATTTGCGAACAATTTTGTGGTGAAATCAAAAGACCCATATTATTTTTTCATTAACAAAGGTCCAAGAGGAAGAACAAGAAATCAGAATGCAAACTGAAATTTCAGTGCAAACTTTCTGCGATCGATATAATGGACGACAGAAGTCCCTAGGAGGAGACAAATAACAACAAATAGGTATTTAAAGTAATTTGAGACAGAATAATCAATAAATGTTCACGACACGACCTATACACTACGCTTCAACTGAATAAGCACAAACATTTTCTAAGCTACGTTGTCCACTTTTTCAAAACCTTGTGCCGTGATATATAATTTAATGATGCTAACTGTTTGCTTATGATGTTGAGAAAATAAATCAGAAAAAATAACTCAAAAAGTACAGCTATTTTTTCTCTGACTCTCTTGCAAAGCATTCAATATGGAAAAATGCAGTTTTATTTTGCGTCAACTGAATAGACACAAGGTCATTATTTTCACTGCTTGTGGAGATTGACACATTAGATCAACAGTTGAAGTGCTTTAAGTGAATTTTATTTGATTAATTGTATTTCAAAGAAAAATGGGTAGATCAAGATCTCTAAATAGTGTTGAAAGAGCTAAAATCGATTTACTAAAATAACAAGGACTAACCGGGCGTTCTATAGCTGACAATATTGGACGAAGTTGTAGTGTGGTCTATTCTTAATAAAGAAGCAAAGATTCGTACGGAAAAAACATGAAAGGAGGTCAAAAAACGGCAACAACAGCAGTCGATCGAAGAGCAATTTTAAGATGTGCTTCCAATTCCTGCGACTCTGCGGCAAAAATAGAGCAGAAGGTCAGTGTTACTGCAAGCGTTTCAACAGTGCGAAGGGTTATCAATAGTGCCAAACATGTGAAACGAATGAAAATTCAAAAGAAACCACCACTTAACGAGGAACGGAAGTGTATGCGCTTAGAATTCCCTAGACTCCATATGAGTTCGAAAAATTAATGGCGTCAGTTTTTTCGGATAAGAAGAACTTTAATTTTGATGGCCCTAATGGGTTTAATTTTTACTTCCACGATGTGAGGAAAGAAGAACGATTTTTAGCGCAGCATCATAGTCGAGAAGGTGGTGTTATGGTATGGGGAGAAGTTAGCTACTATGGCACTGTTGAGCTTAAGTTCCAAACCTCAAAAATGACTGCATAAAGGCATTTTGGAAAGAAATTTCCCTAAATTTTCAGGCATTTTTGGACCCATAAACTGAACTTTTCAGCTGGACAACGCATAGTAAAAAATTGGATAGAGGAGCAGAATGTGGAATTGCTTCAATGGCCGCCGTACTTAACGGACCTTAACCTTAAAGAAAACGTTTGGAGATGGTTAGTACGAAATGTTTACGAGTCTGGCCGTCAGTTTGAGGACAGAGAATCCCTTATTGCAGCCATTAAATTGGGCTGGAGGGAAATTTCGCTGGACTACATAAAGAGGCTGTACAATTCCATGCCGGATCTAAAAAAGGATCTGAAAAGTGCAAAAAAGAGCTCCATAAGTGACAAAAAGGCTGAATTTATAACAAAATTTTATTCAAAGGATAACAGCTAAATAATTAAATTTTTAATTTCAAAGCAAAAAAAAAACAAACAAAAATCAAATCGAAATAAGAAATTATAATTTAGGAATCGTAGTCGCTATTGCAGTTTATGCAAATAAAAACGACCCCAAGTCCAGGTGAGCACTTTTTATGAGCCCAGTTTCGGCAAGTATGGCACTGTACCCACTCCTCGCCCAGTATACTTTCAGAGAATGCACACAATGCAGAAAACACATGTATTTTTTAATTTGGTCCACCTGGCCCAACTTACCCCACATCTAGTTTGATGAACATATTGCGTCATAATTAAAAAAATACTTAAAAGAGTTAAATTTTTCAAACGGAATACTTAAATATAATAATGTGATTTATAAAAAAACCTGGTCCTTATTGTATTATTTACACCTTTTCGCCACTGAAAAAAAAAAAATAATCAAACAATTTTTTTTACTTCTTCACTCCAATACAAAAAAGTTCGCGTGGTTCCCCATCTGCTGATACAATACAACTGAGACTAGTTTTGCACGGGTTGCTTATTGCGCACATTTCAGTCAGTATGATTATGTTCGTGTAGAACTTGCGGTTCGTGAGCAATTCTCGTGGCCCTACTTGCCCCGTGGCCCCGCTCTACCCCACCCACTACTAAAATTAACCAATAAAAAACTATTTTAAGAAAAACTTGTTTCATTTAATCCCAATAACTTTTATTTCCAATTTCAATATTTGTGTCTATTCAGTTGACGCATAATAAAACTGCATTTTTCCAAATTGAATGCTTTGCAAAGGAACCAGGGGAAAAATAGCGGTACTTTTTGAATTTTTCTTTCCGATTTATTTTCTCAACAGCAAACAGTTAGCATCATCAAATGATATATTACGGCACAAGGTTTCGAAAAAATGGACAACGTAGCTTAGAAAATGTTTGTGCTTATTCAGTTGAAGCGAAGTGTATATTCCTACTTTAGGGCAGTTAATTTAATTTCAAAACTGACGCAAAACACTGAATGCGGACATGGAGATTGGGGACACTAAAATAGTTACGACTCCAGACAAAGGCTTTACACTCCTAATGGATATTTAACTACCTTTTTATTTGTAAGAGCTGTACAACTGTACGGTACTACAGATGCCATGCACAAACTCAACAACACTTAGAGATGACCTAAGATTTAATTGAAATGACCAAAATCTCGTCTGCATTAAAAATTGTCTTCGATTAAATGCTCAATCGGCTGATACGTTTAGCCCACACAAGGAAAACGCAAAATATGTTCCTACCCTAAGTCAGCGCCCACCATCTTTCGACTGCCTACTCGTTTACTAGAAATTGCATTATAAAACCTGGTAATGCGACTTACAGACATAATAAACCAAGCTAACCCGTAAATTTACGACCCTTCTGATAAATCCTTTTATTTAGTTTTTTTTTTCATTACAATTGCATGTCTGCGACAAAAGCTTACCTCTGAACTATGAGCAGACCGACCAAGCATTAAGTTAAATATGTGCGCCGTGGTCGGCCGTTAGGTGCTGCACATGCAAAATAAAAAAAAGTTCAATGAACCGCTTTTTGTAGTCGTGTACTAATTTAGCTTTTCTCACTAATGAACACACACAAACATAATACACTTGGTGTACCTACTAAATTATATTTCTTCTGAACCCGTTTAAAGACTCCCACATTTGTTTCTTAGGCACACACTATCTTGATCTGGATATTTATTGTGTGGCGACTATTCTAATAGGAGTACGGTGACATCAGACTGTTGCATTAACCCCTCCAAGTGACTTATGGCGAGCCATCGCATTCCTTGTTGCGACAACCGATGCGCTTAGGTGATTTGAAATTTCTTAGGGTAGCCTTATCAGCAGTACAAGCCCTAGGACAAGACAAAAGTATACTGTGTGCCTTGCAGTGTGTACCCAACGGTCACGTACGTGTTTCTATATTTGCATACGCAACTTGCTCAGAGGCTGTGCTAATAATTGTACAGAGGTTCCTGTAATGAAACCAAAAATGAAGAAGGACAAACTGTGCAGGTATTTGAAGCAAATATTTACTTTATACTAATCTATTCATGTTTCTTTCAAGTAAGGCCAGGGCGAGGGAGTTTGTATTTATTCAAAAAAGAAAAGTACGTACCTACCAACACATACTTATATATATATATCTACGGTGTTTGCTCAATACAACATAAGTCAACACTTTAAAATGCAAATGAACATATTTAAACACACAGCCAGACCATGCGAACGATTGACTTCACACTCGCAACATTAGCCGTGTTTCTTTGTACGCGGATACAGGGATAATTTGAAATTTGTATGTAAAATACAACAACTACTTATCCTATATACCTACGCTAACTTTAGCGGGGATAGCTATCGCCACTAAGTCCTTTAGCGGGGATAAACAGCGCTTCCAAAATCCATTTTCTTCGTTTCTGATGAATCGTTGCGATGAATTTTTCAGGAAATGTCAAAGTTTGACATTCCGCCGACTACTGCCACATCCCGCCAAATATTTTGTTCGTGATTTTATTATTATTTTTTTTCAAAATTTAGTAAAGCTGTCAATGTGAAACTGTTTTTTATAATTTTAGAATATGTTTGGCATTAATTTCAACTGTCGGAAATTAATGTTTTTCAATTTCGCGATTTTCAATACAAATTTCTTAACTCAACTTACAGCTGTGTCACTAATAAACGTCATAGGTGCATGTGTGCTGCCAAGTTTTTTTTTGATGAATTCTTAAGCTGCGATGGTCGTTTTTTAATGAAATGCCTATATCCGCGTGCAAAGAAACACAGCTATTATCTGAGTTGCGAGAATGGTTCATAGCATAGCACAGTCCCGGTAGGTGGTGCCACTGTATAACTTATATTCTATAACAATGGCCCGATTGAGTCCATATTCACACGATATGTAGGAGAAAATATCAATTAAATGCATTTTCAACTCAACTGAAAATAATCCCTCTTAACTTATTTAATACCAATAGAGCTTAGCAACACACGCAGAGTACCCGCTTCTCTTTAATAAAGGAGAATTATTAAATAATAGGTGATTATTTTTTATCTGAATTCCCTTGTTTTTGTTGTTGTAAAAATTTACCTTTTTGACCAAACACCGTACCTTACACCTAGATATACTCGTATTTCATGACATCAAGGGCAAACTATCAAGAAATCATTTGTAAAGCAATTCGATAATGCTGCGAGTATACGACATGTAAAAAGCCGCATGCTGTTGCGGCTTGTACATGCGAGCAGAAAGGTGGAGGCTGTAAATATCCGTTCTTAAAATATCCTCGGTCAAAATATCCTTTTTTTTAGCAATTTCGCACATGTACAGTCACGTCTGTAGAATATCCTCGGTTAAAATATCCATGCAAAATATCCTCGGTCAAAATATTATCATCGTTTAAAATATTCTCGGTCAAAATATCTTTTTTTTTGTGAGTCGAAGAGGTGACCAGAGTTTTAGTTTTTGTGAGTCGAATAAGTGTCCAGAGTTTTAAAGCTTTTTAATTTTGAAAAACCATAGCAGAAGTGCTTAAAAATATTAATAATTATACACTATTATTAATAATTATTCAATCATATTATTTTCAACATTGTAAAAATCACTTAGTAGCACGAAGCGGGCCACCCAGGTACTACTATGGGATCTACGAGCCGAATAGATGTCCAGAGTTTTAGTTTTCTGGAGTCGAAGAATTGTTCAGAGTTTTACCAGTGAAGCGGGCCACCCAGGTACTATTATTGGATCAGGGGAGATTTTTTCCAGAGAAATTTGGATATTTTCCTGGGATATTTTGGACGTGGATCTTTTTACAAACAGATATAAACAGAAGCAATCCTCTGGAACCTCTGCCACTCAGAAAAAAAATATATTTTGACCGAGGATATTTTAAATAAGAAACGCAGAACGAAAAATATGATTCGTTCTCTCATGAAAGGTTCGCAAAGGAATTTGCTTTCTGATTCGATCGCGAACCTTATTTTTCGGTTCGTTTAAAAATAAAATTCATTTTCACAATCGAATCAAATCTGTTGCGATCTCTAAAATATAGTTCGTTCGCGAATTTATCACGTACGAACTATTAGAGAATTATTATTATTAGAAAATTATAAGACATATTTTAATATTGAAAGAACATATAAGTGAAAAGTATTTTTATTACATATTAAGATTTTGGAATAAACTTGCATTCAGTTTAACTAACAAAACATTATTTATTGTTTCTTTGGATAATTTGTTTCTGTTTTTTGTCAAAAAAATCTGGTAGAGTGCTAAAAGCCCATTCAACAGAGACTTGAGTTGATGGCACTGCCAGCACTACTTGTGCAAGTTTTCCTAGAAGAACCTCTTTGCTGCTCAATGTTTTCCAATGCTCAATTTTCTCTCACAAAGTAAGCTAGTTGATTCGTCAGCTTCTTCATTATAAGAAACATATAAATTCAACTCAAATGTCTTTATTTTCCCATTTCAACCAAAATAATAACTATTGAAAATGAGCCTTATTGCGAAGATCAATCGACAGTTGAAAATTGACTATTTCCAATGTGTGCTATTGTGAACGAACGATTCTAAAGGATTTTGTCAATCGCAGTCAATTAAAAAAATTCGATTGACAAAAATACCAAATGAATCGTTCGTTCACAATAGCAGACATTGAAAATTATCAATTGTCCATTGATCTTCGCAATAAGGCTGAATATAAATCACGAATCGAGAATGATTTGTTTTATGGATCTTTACGGATCCATATCGCGAGCGAACCATATTCTACCTGAATTACTTTTTTCCGATCTCTCACGAACGAGAGATACAGAAAAAAAGGATACAGTTCGTTCGTGAGAGAACTATACATTTTTAAAGATCGAAAATTGTATCGTTCGCGAACTTTATTTTTTATGGTTCGTTTCGATTCCGATCTCTCACGAACGAGAGATACAGAAAAAAGGATACATTTCGTTCGTGAGAGAACTATACATTTTTAAAGGTCGAAAATTGTATCGTTCGCGAACTTTATTTTTTATAGTTCGTGAGAAGACCGATAAAGGACGATAAAGATCTTTATTTTATCGTTCGCGAGCGATATTTTACGAACCCTAATTTTAAGCGTTGATAATATTTTGACCGAGGATATTTTGCGTGGATATTTTAACCGAGGATATTCTAAAAAGGGATATAAACAGAGGTAACTATACATGTGCGAAGTTGCCACATGTTTCCATGCGACTTTCATGCTGCATGCAGTGCGCATGTACATACATGTTCACTACATGCGGCATTCACAAATATTCTGACGTCAATGCTTTTGGGTTAAAGTCAAGTCTTTGAGGTTATCGTCAGCAAACAAATCAAGGAGTATATTGATAGCTTAAATTTATTAAGCCCTTTTCAATCTGGGTTTAGATCTAGCCACAGTTGTATAACGGCCTTATTGAAGGTATCGGATGATATTCGCCTAGCCATTGATGATAATAAATTAAGACTAATCACACTGTTAGACTTCTCAAAGGCCTTTGATTCCGTTGATCCGAATATCCTATGTCAGAAGCTATGCCGGGTGTTTAATTTCTCTTACAGTGCAACTAAATTGATTTTCTGTTATTTAAGTGTAAATTCAGAAACGTCAAACATTTGCGCAGTGATGCGGCATCACTGCTTATTTGCGATGCTGATGCGATGCACAGTTTAAGCTGATGCGTTGCTGATTGAATATGGCGTTTGAGTTTTAGAACGCATTGTTTAAATCAAACATTTAAAATGGAAGTTTTGCTAATAAAAGTTTTGATCGATAACTTTGATCGTAAAGACGATAAATTTAGTTTTAACATGCATGAAGCAAGAAGAAAGAGGTCCAAACGCATACGGACTTTAATTATCAGATTTAAAAGAAGGAAAATTCCTAAGATTAGGGACTATTTCAAAGTTCTAGAAAAATATCCAGACGATGTATTTCAAAATCATTTTAGAATGTGCCGCTCCACCTTCGATGTAAGTCCACTAATGATTTAACTTTTCTAAATGAAAACCAAACCATGTTTCTAGGATTTGCGAAAATCATAAAATCCTTTTTGGACACCTTCTTATATATCCTCTTATAGTATCTATAAATTAAAATATTTGTTTACTTACTTTTCTTTCTCTTCCGACATTTTTCTTGCTTTTTTTCCGGCGAATCAACAGCGCATCAGGTATTTCTGTGATGCTTTTTTTCGTTATGTTTGCGCATCAGTTTGATCAACTTTGCAATAATGAACACTTGACGTTGAAAGTGATGCCAATAGTTGCGTTAATGAACATTTTGCAAAGCATCATGAGCATCATGATGCCAGTGATGCGTTACTGAATTTACACTAAATGATCGCGTTCAGGCCGTTTCATGCAATGACAGTCTTTCCTCCTTTCTACCTGTAAGAAGGGGTGTACCGCAAGGTTCTATTCTTGGACCTCTACTTTTTTCTTTATTTATAAACGATCTGCCATCTATTATTAAATATAGCAATTTCCACATTTATGCTGACGATGTCCAGCTGTATCTTGATTTTCCCATAGGTCTGGTTGAAGACGCTGTGCTGAAAATGAACGAGGATCTGGAATCGATAGTAAGGTGGTTAACGCAAAACCAGCTGGCGTTGAATCCTGCTAAAACAAAATGTTTACCAATTGGAAGGCAGCAACCCAATTTTTCTGACTTCCCTCCCATTTTGTTAAATGGGTCGCAGGTTGAAATGGTGTCGAAGATTAAAAATCTGGGAATAATATTTAACAGCACTCTATCCTGGAGCGACCACATTAATAGTGTTATTGCAAAAATATATGGTTCACTTCGCGGTCTATCTAGCTCTAGACTTTTCTTACCTACAGAGGTTAAGACAAGGCTGGTCAAAGCGTTAATTGTGCCGATTCTGAGCTATGGTTGCGAAATTTTTGCCGATTTAGACTCTGTATCGCTGCGTAAATTGCAATTAGTACTTAACGCTGTTACCAGGTTTGTCTTTGGCCTCTGCAGGTTTGATCATATATCCGGATACTCGCGACAAATTCTCGGAAGCAACCTACAGTGTTTTCTTCATTTCAAATGCATCGCCTTACTCGTCAAAATTATAAAAGGAATAACCCCAAATTATTTGTGTGATAAGTTAACTTTCTCGCAGTCAGCGCGAGGTACGACCTTAAGACCTAGTACGTACACCTGCCTGACAACGCTTCGTCAATTTTTCATTCATTCCGTAAGCCTTTGGAATCATCTCCCTCTATCATTAAGGAACCAAATTGAACATATGCAGTTTTTACCAGTCGTTTTCTCCTTTTTATCGCAGGATAATTCTCAGATGTAATATAGTTAAATTAAATTATAATGTTCACTTTGTTTTTTATTTTTTTCTTGGCAATTTAACTAAATATATAATTAAAATAAAACTCATATAATTGTCTCTCAACATGTAACATATACAATTATACATAATACCTGTACTTTTTTAAGAATTTATTCTCTTTGTACAGCGATGCAATTAAATAAATAAATACTAAAATACTAAATGCCACATGTAGATGCGGCTTTTGCATATCGCGTACTCGTAGCATAAAAGATTTTACCCTACATGACTGTTAAAAATACAAATTTTCAACAAACCCTGTATCAAACCAAATATATCTGGGCATAGAATTATCAAAATCATTGCCATTTCAACCACCAATATAGAGTTACCTTCTCAAATTCTGCAACTTAATTTCATTCCCAGACTTTAACCCCATTTACGACGGTGTTTTTAAATGGCATTTTAGCTTACCGCTACTCCTTCCCACTCTAACGTCTTGCTTAATTTAATTGCAAATTAAGATACAGAAGAAATGAAAAAAACTAGAATTTCGGAGCACAGACGCAGACGAAGAGATGCAGTCCCAATTCTACCTCCATCTTCCCAAATTGCTTGGCTTGGTTTATTACCGCTCAAACATTTATGTTTTCTCACAGCTTTAATGACGAACGATGTTCATTAGTTGAGTGTAGTTTTGTGGATCTGTCTGTGTCTAGATATCTGTACGGACGGACTCTTTACAGTGTAACACTACAAAGCAAAAGCGAAGGACATTACTTCGTTGCTTTTAAAAAGTTTGAAGGATTCACTTTTAAGGATTTTAATTATTTTCTGACTATCTTACGACTATTCATCTAAGAACATCCAGAAATCCACGTAGTTTTTTTCTACGGTTGAAAATCGCTTAAGGCATCGCTTACGAAACATAAAGCAAAGTCGACATTCAAAATTTGTTAACTAGTTTCTGTATTATGTCCGCACTTTTTACCTCGCCGATCCACTGTACCTTCATCGCACCGACCAAGTGCAGTTTTTGTGGCGGAGAATGAGTTGAATTTTTATGACCTCAAAACTTCACAGTCTTTTAATACCAAAACAAACCGTCATGATTATCGTTATCGTTACTCGTTTTTAAGTTAATTAAAGTTCATAAAAATAAAACAAGACTTTTGGCAAAGGAAAACCCAAAGCTATGTGTTTATTTTTTATGGTCGCAATGAAAGTATTCGAAGCGGTAGCGTGTAATGTAAGATTTGGAACATCCTTTTTAAATTTAAGTGCACACATTTCAATGGAAATTCTGTGCATCCTGCCGGTCTTAAAAGGAACTGTTGTTATAACAAGTTAAAAATCGTTATCGTTGGCTCAAGGAGGTTTTAATAATTCGGCTGGGTTCTAAAATAAAACTTCGCCAAGAAAGCGTAGGTACCTACAGTGATAAAAAAAAAGGACGTTTGGTTCATTAAAATTTTAAATAAACCTCTTGTCAGTGTTTTGCAATCGGTCCCAAAAAAGGCAAAGATGGAGTTTGAGAAAGGACAACAATGACCTTTTTCAATCACAAAGAGATTCTTTTTACCTTCTATTAATTTGGTAAAAGGAATAAAAACCGTGCATCCAAAGTGATAAGTTCATTTCGTAAAGTGCCATTAAGTTTTTATAAGCCTTATGAATTTCTGCCCAAGGTAGGACTTTAGCTGATTTTCGCCCGCTCTTATATAACTTGAAACGACTTATTTTAAATTTTCTTAGTGGCTTGTAGATTTGTGTCACTAGGGAACAATCAAAAAATAAAATTATATACATTCGTGTGTTTCTGTAACATTTTCAAAATTTTCCAAGACCTACACGATGGATGGCCCCCAAAGTGATGCAGAGAGCGAAATATTAATTGCATCAACGACTTACATAATCTTGCCTGGTTCGCACACCGCAGAGAGCCAAGTTAATGGATCAGAAACCAGAGACGTTTTACATGACACATCAATTCAGGAAGTGAAATCAAAAATGATTGGTCAGGGAATAGAAAAGGAAATGCTGGCACAATCCCTACCTCAAGGAAATACAATACATGAACAGAAATCGCAAGTAAACGATACAGAAAATACCAAGATGCCGAGACTATTTACAAATAGAGCTGGGTGTTCAACTAACGATTGTGTGTTAAGGACTCAAATTCCGGAAATGAAACCGATCGACTATCGACATCTGCAGGCAAATGTACATGAATCAGCGTGTTGCAAGGTCCATACAATAATAATAAATGAAGACTCAGCTGAATCAATTGGAACTGCTGCAATAGAAGGGCCACAAGAGCAAATCCAACAACGGCGATATGGCAATCGACTGACAAATCTATGCCGAGAAATGTGTCTAACGCTGGGAGTTTGCTTACAAATGAACAAGGATTGTATCTGTTGCTTACTTTTTTGTGTTGCTTTTATTGTAAGCGCTTCGTTCTTAACGGCATACTTTTACAGGACGATATCGTCGAATCCGCAACTGTTTCAATATCCCATCACTACGGGTAGAGTTTATTATCTTTGAGTTGTAATAAATGGATTGCGATGTAGTTATTTGTACTAGAAAGGGCCCTCTTGTTTGCGTATTGAAAATAAATCCTCTGGTGTGAGCTTGCATTGTCCAGTAAAAATGTGAAGCAAGTCAAGAATATTTCCGAAAGGATTTTTTGGGATTTTTTTAGTACTCTTATCATGTATTGGCTACACAGCGCGGGCGTTAGAGAAATTAGGATTAGAGGAAAAGGAGAGTTGCCGATGCACGTTGGTTTTAAATGTTTGTAGGTTATAATGTAAGAGAAAAATAGAGTGTGGAGAGTATTCCACATTCGTGTTGTACGGCTGAGGAAAGACTCGTTGTACTTCACCACAACAATTTTACAGTGTCTGGCAAGGACTTGGCTGCGTGTAAAACGTCTTGGACTTACATATTTGCGTTCAGCAGAGTCTTCAATAGACTTAGAGAAAAAAATGTGTGGTTACGTCAAATATTAAAAAATGGGTTTGATCCCGGACTTTGGTCCCGTCTGGCAAGGACTTCGCTGCGTGCAAGACGTCTTGGACAAATTTGTTCATGTTTAAGCTGATCGACTCTGTTGCTTAGTGCTATAATCAAGTGGTTACACTTATTATTACTATTGTGGAAAATGACGCATATTCAACACGCTGTCACACGCTTCGGCTGCAACGATTTGCTGCCAGACTAGTATTTTCGATACACTTTACTCAGGCTACGCAGTAATGCAAATATCTTTCGGTTACCTCTCAGACCTAAAAATTACTTCGGACTCTTGGTCTATCAGGCTTGAAGCAGGGAGAAAGGCA
Organism: Portevinia maculata; assembly: GCA_949715645.1. NCBI lineage: Eukaryota > Metazoa > Arthropoda > Insecta > Diptera > Syrphidae > Portevinia > Portevinia maculata. The sequence continues at coordinate 2,434,507 of OX454528.1, read as the reverse complement.
ATAAGAGAGGCGAACCTTAGATGGACGGCACTAGAACTTTGCCACACCACAAGAATGCTATGGCCAACCTTCAATGGAGCCAGATCCGAGAGTATCATGCAAATGGATAGGAAATCACTATCCACCCTCGTAGGTATATTAACGGGGCACAATACTCTGCGGTACCACATGAAGAAATTGCGCCTGATGGAAGAAGAACTCTGTAGAGGCTGTGGCGACGAGGAAGCTCTGGAGAATACAACCCACTTCCTATGTCACTCCCCCGGGTCTCCAACACATCAGGTACAGATTCCTAGGGAGACATTTCTTCCATGACCTAGACGAGCTCTCCAGCACACCGATAGACAGGATAATGAACTGCACCAAATCCACAGGATGGTTTGTATCGAACAACATGGCGAGTAATTAATCTCAGTTTTTGTAGACGGGATTAAAAAATGAGTAAGGGACAACCCTCCTCCCCCGATGGGCATCACAATGGGTCAGTATTGACCTGAGTGTGGGACTAAGCCAGCCCGCCTACCTAACCTAACCTATGTACAAAGGAAGGGTTTTGATCCCCTTAGCAAAGATCATAACTTTGTCGTCAAAGAAGAAGAAGATCATATTGAAATTCGGCGACTTATTTTGCTTGAAAAGCTCCGTATGTAGGCAGGTTCGTGAAGAGCACCATTTAATGGGAGTCTTTAACCACTTTAGGTCTGCGATGTGAATTTTTTAACCCACACATTTTTAGCAACTTTTTCATTTGCCAGTGATACGTTTTCAAACTAAATTGTAGTGCACGTTTCCACTGAAGTCTAGATATGGTTCCAATTAGAAAAAGCTTGTTTAGAAAACGCAGCAGTCTAGCAGTCTAGAAGTAGAAAACAGAATGCGGTTTCCCCGTTGTCCAATGATAAACCAACCACACAATACCTGCTCATATGGAATTCCTTCCTCAACCACTTCCTAACAGCTTTTCAAAAACAATTCTACCTACTCACGCAAATGTTCAATGACCCGTAAAACGGTTGGCACCTCTAATACCGCTACATGACCACCCCAAAAAATATTTATTCAATATTTTCAACATTTGAAAAAAGATATACATTCGAAGTTGGTCAAAGTCGCCTTCTTCGAGTACGCACGCACGTTGAAATATCACAAAAAAAAACTAATTATATCTACACAGCCGGCTGTACGTTGTGGTATGATGGTCACACACCCCGAAACTCATCCATCCGTTCATATATTCGTATCAGTAGTTTACCCGCACATCGTATACACGAAATGGGCACCGATTGCCCATTGATTCAGTAAATAAAATTTCATATTATAAGCACGTTCCGCATTGGTATTCTTCGAATGGTGATAGGAGTTTGCTGCTTATAGGTAACTCCATACCACCACCTGACAATGATCAGATTTCCATAAGTCGCACAAGTGGACATTGGCATGGCGGGTATGCCTCCTTGTTCCCCCAAACAAAGCATGTCCAGCTACCGGCACAGAATTTGAAAAACAAATAATGAAAGACATTGAATTAAACGAAAAGTGGAAATTTCCTCTTAAACTTGGGTTGCTGAATTCAATCACTATTGTCGTCGTCGTCGTCGTCGGTCGTCAATTGCACCAAAATGTGTATCTGCTGCTGACGCAGTAGCTCTTGTCGCACCAAATCACATCCGTTGGCCGATTGTGTGCAAATTAGGGTGTGCAGCAACAGCAGCAGAAGTAGGTACTTGTCGGTTTTTTTTCTTTTTTTTTTGCACGTCTACTGCTACTGTTGTTGACGGCCCAACCACTTTATGTCGCCCTATATCCAATCCAATCCAAGTCGTTGGTGCATCCTCACACAATTCGATTAAATTCAATGGAAACCCAGCAACATTGCGACTACGAATTGCACCATTTGCTGCAACTGCAGTGGAGAGTACACAAAAGTAGCACCAGCAGACGATCGGCTCCCTGCTGCTTCTGCATCAATTACATTGAATGTAAGTTTCGCTTTACTGAAGTGGTGAGGGCTTAGAAATTGGTTTAGCGCTGGAAATTAAAAAGGAAAAATGTATCCTTTAGCGTGTGTGGGGATTTTTTTTTATGAGAAGGATTCTCTTGCTCTTGTTTTAGGGTAATGTAGCTGGTGGGTGAGTGGTTTGCTGCATGTTTCAGGAATTGTCCTTGAACCTTGAAGTGATATTTGAAATCGTAATGAAATGAGTTTATTCTCACAGATCTGCACTTTTGTAGGTTTTGACGGGAACTTTTGACAACATATATTGTTCAGGATTTGTAGTGAAACCGAATGAAAGCTATTGTTGCTGCAGAACGATTTTAACAACATAATAAAGTCAACAAATAACTTTACATGTGCGAATATAGGACGAGAAAGGTAGGTAGGCTTTTCTCACAGACGCTGTTGGCTTCAAATATAACTCAAAGTTGCAGTTCGGGAGTCGGCGTAAAATTTCCGTTCGTGCCAAAAATATAACTTCGCACATATAAATGGCGGGAGAAGCTAGGCTTAAGTCGCTGTATGGCTGTTAATGCCTAATACATATTTCTTTTATTTTATTGGACGACTGTGACCATTTTCTTGATCATATATATTCAGAGATCGGCTATCTAATGAAAAGAACCTGCGAATCTCATAGAAAAACAAATTCAACGTTGGACGCTTATTCGCGAGTAGAGTAGCCAAAGTTTTAATGGAACGCATGTGCGAAACACTGTCGCTGTGCGCTCACCACCCAAAAACACCAAACAATGTGTGGAGCCCGGTGTCGCGATACCATCAAAGAGGTAGCCGAGACCTTGCTAGTTTAACAACAACACTCGAAAACGGCGTGGTTTGATGACGGTTCACCCGAAAATGGTGACAAAACGTGGTCATATGCAAACGCTGCAACACAGAACTAGAGCGACAAGAGAAGAGTAACGGCAGGAGAAGATATGAGAAGAAAATAATGCGTAGAAAGAATTGCTTCCAAGGTCTTCGCAGTATCAATTTGAAGAGTATAGATCTGATCGAGATAACATTCAAAGGATTGATAAAAAAGCTACACAACTTCAATACCTGAATGCATCCTCTTCGATACATAAAAGGAAACTTAGTTATCGAAGCGCAGGGAATAGTAAATGTCGTAAAGCAGCATTTCAAGCAGCTGTTAAGTATGTTGTGGGCGCAGTGGCTTAGTGGTTAGTATGGCGACTACTAATCAAAAGGTCCTGGTTCAAATCCCGCCGGGGCAAAGTAACACCTAGAGTTTTTTTTTTCACTGCCCCCCCACTTGCGAACGTCTGACAAACATCAAAGAGTACTGCCATTAGAAGCTTCTTAAATTTGCCGTTCGGATTCTGCTTAAAATTGTAGGTCCCTTCCACTTCGCACAAGTAAATGGTTGGAGAAGCTTGGTTTTCGCCCCATTAACTAGGGCCGTTATTGCCTAATATTTATTTTATTTTTTTTAAATATGCCGAGAGAGTGATTAGGCAAGCTCAGAACCCAGGTACAGTCAATAAAGAACCGGTTCCGTTCCGAAGAAAATGGCCTACCTATAAAAACAAAGCATTCCCGATGGCATTGCCCCCATTTACAAGAAACGCGATCCAATATTTTACGAAAACTTCTTCTTCACGAAGAAGTTATGATCAGGCTTAAAGGGATCACAATAATCTTGCTTTAATGCTTCCCTACTGGTCCGACTATCGGGTTGTACGTCTTATATAACCTATCGAAGCATATTCCTGCTTTATGTAGCATATAAAATCATTTCCAATGTACAGAATGAACGTCTTAAACCGTTCTGCAACACACTTATTGGCACGTGTCAGTAGAGATTCCTGGCCAAACATATGAACAATATATGGTTATCGACTCCAGGATCGCAGAGGATAGAAAATGTCTCAAACAGAGACTCTGAATAGGGCATTAGTCCAAGTAAGAAAGAAAGCGGTGTCTTTCTGTGTGAAAATTCACACAAAACTCATCAAACGACGCGTTTTATATATATCAACCTCAATCTGATGATAGAATTGCATAAGATAATATTTGAATAAGATCAAACCCAACGCACCCCAAATCAACTATTCATTACTGAGGGAAAAAACTCATGAAATTATTATCCATCAAAAACTATAAATCGAAATATTCTTGACTCTATCCTTAGCCAAATAGCGTATCCCTTGGTGTCTGTTGGGCTCCACCCGAACGAAATTCTGATTCGGCACATCATCGTGATCTTTGGCAATTTGGCGAGAGTCGGTAGGACAGGTTATAATCTGCCATCCATCTCTCAGCATGTGACTTTGAGGTATATTTCAACATATTAGCCAGGCCACAATCATCGCAGATAGTTACAAACTATCTTCTCCTAACGAAGTACACGACCAACAAAAGTGGGTTGTCTTGTCACCTGCCCCAAACGGGTATGAACCTACATTTGTGTATCCGTAAAGAGGGCATTACCAGTTCTTGTAAGTTTAATGAAACTGTTCAAAGACTCACCATACAACCAATGAATAAGAAAGGGAAATATTTTAATTACTCATCCCACCGTACACATTAGATGGAGGAGCGTTGATTTCTTGCACAACAAAAATCAGCCCCCAGCTTTCCAACCCAAAAACACTTGCTCTGAAACTCAAAGTATCAGTCTATGTTGCCACCCTCTCAAACCTGCACATGCACATCCTATGTGTCGCACATAACGTCGAGTACTAAATGCTATACTCGAACGTGCTACACTCACATTTGAGGGAGCTATCTAATACACAGGCATACAAGAATCGGATGTAAAGGTGTTTCAGTGGGCGGGTGGTTGGCCGGATAGATGGACTAAAGTACTAACATCGTAAACGAATAGATCCTTTCAAGGATAAAAGGATACGCCTTATGAGTGTTAAGGGAGGCAGAAAAAAAACACAACTCCAATGGAGGCAAACTTTCAATCCTTATGCACATGGGAATGCAAATTCACTCATGGTGAAACGTGTTATAGAAAGTATTTACGTGGCGATGAAGAACTGGAGGACAAAAACGAAAAAATAATAATAATTGGGCTGCTTGGCAACATTCAAGAGAAAAGTTTCCAATTATATTTGTCTGCTTTTGAAGTTTTCCAAATATCTTGCGAATTGGCACGTTCTTGTAAAATAAGGCTGTCTTTTACGTCATTGATGACATGAGTAGAATTGTCGAAAAAGGATGTGTGCAAACATAATTTTAAATCTTAGGAGAACCTCAAGAGACCATTCATGGGCCTCTATCTTTAAGAAGTGAGTGACCAAAGTTTTTCAGAATAAGAATCGAAAATGACTATAAGCTGAAACAACGACTCCAACCGTGTAAAATGATTACAAAACACCTCACGGTGGTCTTTGTTACTTCTAGCTCCCTGCCACTACATATACCCCGACATTCTCAGGGACTTACGTTCTTGTAAATAAGGCTGTCTTTTACGCCATTGATGACATGAATGGAATTGTCGAAGAGGGATGTGTGCAAAAATAATTTGAAAACTTAGGAGAACCTCAAGGGACCATTCATAGGCCTCTATCTTTAAGAAGTGAATGATCAGAGTTTTTCAGAATAAGAATCGAAAATGACTAAGCACAAACAACGGCTCCAACAGAGTAAAATATACGGTGAAATGATTACAAAACACTTGACGGTGGTCTTTGTTACTCGCAACAGACTTCTTCTTCTTCTGGCTCCGTGCCACTACATTTAGCCCGACAATCTCAGGGACTTACGTTCTTGTAAAATAAGGCTGTCTTTTACGTCATTGATGACATGAATAGAATTGTCGAAGAAGGATGTGTGCAAAATAGTTTGGAAACAAAGGAGAACCTCAAGGGACCATTCATGGGCCTCTATCTTTAAGAAGTGAATGATCAAAGTTTTTCCGAATAAGAATTGAAAATGACTACAATGAAATGATTACAAAAAAACTTCACGGTGGTCGTTGTTACTAGCAACAGACTTCTTCTTCTTCTAGCTCCGTGCCACTACATTTAGCCCGACATTCTCAGGGACTTACTTTCTTGTAAAATAAGGCTGCCTTTTACGTCATTGATGACATGAATAGAATTGTCGAAGAAGGATGCGTGCAAAATAATTTGGAAACATAGGAGATCTTCAAGGGACCATTCATGGGCCTCTATCTTTAAAAAGTGATTGATCAGAGTTTTTCAGAATAAGAATCGAAAGTGACTAAGCTGAAACAACGACTCCAACCGTGTAAAATGATTACAAAACACCTCACGGTGGTCTTTGTTACTTCTAGCTCCCTGCCACTACATATACCCCGACATTCTCAGGGACTTATGTTCTTGTAAATAAGGCTGTCTTTTACGCCATTGATGTCATGAATGGAATTGTCGAAGAGGGATGTGTGCAAAAATAATTTGAAAACTTAGGAGAACCTCAAGGGACCATTCATAGGCCTCTATCTTTAAGAAGTGAATGATCAGAGTTTTTCAGAATAAGAATCGAAAATGACTAAGCACAAACAACGGCTCCAACAGAGTAAAATATACGGTGAAATGATTACAAAACACTTGACGGTGGTCTTTGTTACTCGCAACAGACTTCCTCTTCTTCTGGCTCCGTGCCACTACATTTAGCCCGACAATCTCAGGGACTTACGTTCTTGTAAAATAAGGCTGTCTTTTACGTCATTGATGACATGAATAGAATTGTCGAAGAAGGATGTGTGCAAAATAGTTTGGAAACAAAGGAGAACCTCAAGGGACCATTCATGGGCCTCTATCTTTAAGAAGTGAATGATCAAAGTTTTTCCGAATAAGAATTGAAAATGACTACAATGAAATGATTACAAAAAAACTTCACGGTGGTCGTTGTTACTAGCAACAGACTTCTTCTTCTTCTAGCTCCGTGCCACTACATTTAGCCCGACATTCTCAGGGACTTACTTTCTTGTAAAATAAGGCTGCCTTTTACGTCATTGATGACATGAATAGAATTGTCGAAGAAGGATGCGTGCAAAATAATTTGGAAACATAGGAGATCTTCAAGGGACCATTCATGGGCCTCTATCTTTAAAAAGTGATTGATCAGAGTTTTTCAGAATAAGAATCGAAAGTGACTAAGCTGAAACAACGACTCCAACCGTGTAAAATGATTACAAAACACCTCACGGTGGTCTTTGTTACTTCTAGCTCCCTGCCACTACATATACCCCGACATTCTCAGGGACTTATGTTCTTGTAAATAAGGCTGTCTTTTACGCCATTGATGTCATGAATGGAATTGTCGAAGAGGGATGTGTGCAAAAATAATTTGAAAACTTAGGAGAACCTCACGGGACCATTCATAGGCCTCTATCTTTAAGAAGTGAATGATCAGAGTTTTTCAGAATAAGAATCGAAAATGACTAAGCACAAACAACGGCTCCAACAGAGTAAAATATACGGTGAAATGATTACAAAACACTTGACGGTGGTCTTTGTTACTCGCAACAGACTTCTTCTTCTTCTGGCTCCGTGCCACTACATTTAGCCCGACAATCTCAGGGACTTACGTTCTTGTAAAATAAGGCTGTCTTTTACGTCATTGATGACATGAATAGAATTGTCGAAGAAGGATGTGTGCAAAATAGTTTGGAAACAAAGGAGAACCTCAAGGGACCATTCATGGGCCTCTATCTTTAAGAAGTGAATGATCAAAGTTTTTCCGAATAAGAATTGAAAATGACTAAGCTAAATTACGGTGAAATGATTACAAAAAAACTTCACGGTGGTCGTTGTTACTAGCAACAGACTTCTTCTTCTTCTAGCTCCGTGCCACTACATTTAACCCGACATTCTCAGGGACTTACTTTCTTGTAAAATAAGGCTGCCTTTTACGTCATTGATGACATGAATAGAATTGTCGAAGAAGGATGCGTGCAAAATAATTTGGAAACATAGGAGATCCTCAAGGGACCATTCATGGGCCTCTATCTTTAAAAAGTGATTGATCAGAGTTTTTCAGAATAAGAATCGAAAGTTACTAAGCTGAAACAACGACTCCAACAGAGTAAAATTTACGGTGAAATGATTACAAAACACTTGACGGTGGTCTTTATTACTCGCAACAGACTTCTTCTTCTTCTTCTAGCTCCCTGCCACTACATATACCCCGACATTCTCAGGGACTTACGTTCTTGTAAATAAGGCTGTCTTTGTCTAGAATTGTCGAAGCAGGATGTGTGCAAAATAATTTGGAAACATAGGAGAACCTCAAGAGACTATTCAAGGGCCTCTGTTACTCGCAACAGACCTCTTCTTCTTCTAGCTCCGTGCCACTACATTTAGCCCGACAATCTCAGGGACTTACGTTCTTGTAATATAAGGCTGTCTTTTACGTCATTGATGACATGAATAGAATTGTCGGAGAATTATGTGTGCAAAATTATTTGCAAAAATAGGAGAACCTCAAGAGACAATTCAAGGGCCTCTATCTTTAAGAAGTGAGTGATCAAAGTTTTTCAGAATAAGAATCGAAAAGGACTAAGCTACAACAACGACTCTAAAATTTACGGTGAAATGATTACAAAAAACTTCACGGTGGTCTTTGTTACTCGCAACAGACTTCTTCTTCTTCTAGCTCCGTGCCACTACATTTAGCCCGACAATCTCAGGGACTTACGTTCTTGTAAAATAAGGCTGTCTTTTACGTCATTGATGACATGAATAGAATTGTCGAAGAAGGATGTGTGAAAAATAGTTTGGAAACAAAGGAGAACCTCAAGGGACCATTCATGGGCCTCTATCTTTAAGAAGTGAATGATCAAAGTTTTTCCGAATAAGAATTGAAAATGACTAAGCTAAATTACGGTGAAATGATTACAAAAAAACTTCACGGTGGTCTTTGTTACTAGCAACAGACTTCTTCTTCTTCTAGCTCCGTGCCACTACATTTAGCCCGACATTCTCAGGGACTTACTTTCTCGTAAAATAAGGCTGCCTTTTACGTCATTGATGACATGAATAGAATTGTCGAAGAAGGATGCGTGCAAAATAATTTGGAAACATAGGAGATCCTCAAGGGACCATTCATGGGCCTCTATCTTTAAAAAGTGATTGATCAGAGTTTTTCAGAATAAGAATCGAAAGTGACTAAGCTGAAACAACGACTCCAACAGAGTAAAATTTACGGTGAAATGATTACAAAACACTTGACGGTGGTCTTTATTACTCGCAACAGACTTCTTCTTCTTCTTCTAGCTCCCTGCCACTACATATACCCCGACATTCTCAGGGACTTACGCTCTTGTAAATAAGGCTGTCTTTGTCTAGAATTGTCGAAGCAGGATGTGTGCAAAATAATTTGGAAACATAGGAGAACCTCAAGAGACTATTCAAGGGCCTCTGTTACTCGCAACAGACCTCTTCTTCTTCTAGCTCCGTGCCACTACATTTAGCCCGACAATCTCAGGGACTTACGTTCTTGTAATATAAGGCTGTCTTTTACGTCATTGATGACATGAATAGAATTGTCGGAGAATTATGTGTGCAAAATTATTTGCAAAAATAGGAGAACCTCAAGAGACAATTCAAGGGCCTCTATCTTTAAGAAGTGAGTGATCAAAGTTTTTCAGAATAAGAATCGAAAAGGACTAAGCTACAACAACGACTCTAAAATTTACGGTGAAATGATTACAAAAAACTTCACGGTGGTCTTTGTTACTCGCAACAGACTTCTTCTTCTTCTAGCTCCCTGCCACCACATATACCCCGACATTGTCAGGGACTTACATTACACTTAGCGCCGCACCCATCCATATAAAATTTGAATACAAAATTGAATTGCACAGCAAACAGCAGCCAGTCTGGAGGACATAAAAAAAAGCTGAAGTTTCGTAACTTATTTCAATATTTTTTCCATAAGACCGCTCATTGTATTCTTTTTTTTATTAATTGAATTTAATGTGGAAAATAATTAATCATTCGTTTTTTTTTTAATTTTTAATTCGATTTCGATTGCGACAGAGAAATAATGTTTGCCAAAGACCCACGAGAGTGGGTGAAGTACCTCATACGCTACTCTGACAAACAGAAAAAAAAAAAAAATAGAGAAGAAAAACTTAATTCACTTTTAATATCTGTGAGAAGATAAAACCTGTTTGTAGGTGCAATTGCTTAGGCTTCCGCTTCAACATACGTGTATTTGTGTGTAGATAAGTGCAAAGTGCACTCTGGTGGCATGGCATCACCGTCCTCATGAACGTGTACACAATACAATTGTTGGGTTCCATTACTATAGTTGGGCGCAACACCAACATTGGATGCCTGTGATCTGTCAGATGGGCACAATGACATACAATTTTATTTGATTGTTTCGCTTTTTTTTTTTTGGTTACATTTTTATTGTATTGTTTGCAATTCGATTAAATAGCTTTAGTCCGTAATGTTGTGTTTGTGCAAATTCAATTGAAATGTGGAGAATGGGTGAATCACTTTGTGGTAACGAGAGCACGAGGTCTAGTACAGAACAGAATACACCAGGCACAATGCTTTGTTTGGCTTCTGAAAGGGGTAAATGTTGGACAGAAACTCGCCGGTTGGCTTAGTGGAGGAGCATTTGCTGGTGCACTTATTTGGAAAGACTATTTTAAAACTTGCACTAAACAATCGATGTGGAGACTTGTTGTAGGTGCAATAATCATATATATCTACGATAATATAACTATGATATTTGCTATAGATTTGGATTCTGTATTGTGTTACTTGGGGGTGTTAAATGATAAAAGGATTAGTAAACATTTATTATAAGCATTTGACTGTTACTTATTCCACTTGGAACTTTGAGAAGTTCACTCCATATGCAGTCAAGTGGAAGATCAGCGGATCACGCTAAGAAACGAAGACCTCGATTAAAGTGCCCAGAAATATTTACAACCGCCTTTGATGCGCGTAGTTAAAAATAAATAAATACTAGGCATATATGGGCCCTTTAGGGCGTAAAAATTAGCTTCTCCAACCACTTTCTTGTGCGAGATGGAAGTGACCTACAATTTTTCGCTGAATCCGAACGGCAAATTTGAGAAGCTTCTCATGACAATTGATACTCTTGGATGTTTGTCTGATGTTCACAAGAGGGATGCGCGTAGTTATAGCTATAAATAAACGGTTTTCTGCTGATTCGCGTTTTTTTTATAAAAATTAGAGATTGGCAAAATAAATGCAACCAAGCGACCTCAGTTAACTGGAGCGGGGACAAGATTTGCCTCAATAAATATCGTCGCAAAATTCTAAATAGGTTTCCTCGGAACTCGGAAAAAAGTATCTTAAAACTGTTCACTTTTTAAGCAGCAGTAACAGCTTAATGAGCAGGGATATGATTTTGTTACCTTTGCCTCTGTCAACAAAATTTAAATAATAAAAAAATATCTTGAAATCTGTTTGGCATTAGAGAACTGCATCTTTTCATTTGCAGTTGAGAATCTTTCTCTTAAAAACATGAACCTTACACAGTCTCAAGCATACAGAAAACAAGTTTGCTTGCACTTTGCACAGGCACATCCAGGCATTTTTCAGTTTTATTTAAAAAAAAGAAGAAATGCAAATCCCAGAGCACTCAGACTCGGTAATGATCCACTGTACTACCTCTTTTTTGATCTAGAATTTGGAGAAACTAGGTGTCATTCGTTTCTCTCTATTATTGGGTGGGGAATGTCGTTGTCCCCTTGAGGGATTGAACCTGCGACGAATGCATCACTGACCCCAACTCCGTCGACTTCCTGCACAGTAGATGACCCACAAAAAGTTTTCGAAGGCTTAGGAAAAACAACCTATTTTTGATTGTCTGTACGTTTTTTTTTAAAAGCTTCTCGCTCCCCAAGGCAATGGAAAAGGCACTTCGACCTATAGGATCGTTTGTGGTGTAGGGACCAGAAAACATTAAGGCTATTCGAGTTTTGCTTGAAGCAGACAATTTTACCAGCAGAAGTCCTCTTAATATCTTCGGAACTCAATTGATCCCTGAAGAAGATCTTCTTTCTAATTCCATTGAGGACTAGACGCTCACATAATGTGTTCAGCTGCTTCGTCTTTTTCAATACATAGTCATAGAGTCGACTATTCTAATTTTGTTAAGGTGATATCGTAAACCGTGGTGACCAGTAAGGTAACCCACTCAGTTTTTGATATTATTCCTTCTTAGATTTAGACATCTGCTGGCAATGTTATTAAAGGGCCGAATGGCTTGTTTGGCCTTTCTTAGACCTGGGGTGTTCTCCCAATAAAATAATGTTTCTGAACCCTTCTTGGCCAATCTGTCAAACCCCTTATGGCACGGAACCCACCATAGTTTGGTCTTGTTTCTTAAGACGAGCGTTTAAAGGGTATTTAAACGTCAATGGTGTGAGAGCTAAGGGCAAATTATAGCTGCTTTACTATAAGTGAATATATGCATGTTTGCGCCTTTAATGCCAGCTATATAAATGTGGCTGGCGCATAATTGAATGGCGTAGAGTGACTGTACTTTTAACTTTAACAAACATTAATTTTATCAAAGGAAATGAATTGGGAAACTGCTCCTGATTTTCAAGTACATCAACGAAAATTTGGAAAAAGAGAAGAGGCTGATGCAAGGAAGTGTGGCTTAAAACTGTTGAGCAAACAAATGCTGTAATAAAAGGCAACGTGCATTCCAAATTTTCCGGCAACATTGAAATACAAAATACATTGAATACAAAAAGTGAATATAGCAATAAACATGTTGTAACCCTTCATAAACAGAAAATCCTTACTGAACAAAGCTAACAAGATCGTTATTTTTAAAGTAATTTTCCAGTCAATCCCTCTGTCTATATGGTTGCCAAGTATGGGGCAATGTTGATCAAAAAAACGTAGTTGTCGGAGTGTTTCTTGACCTCAAGCGAGCATTTGAAACGGTAGATCGGTACATCCTAATTGATAAACTATCAAAAATGGGCGTTAAGTCTAATGAATTAAATTGGTTTAGATCATTCATTACTGGGCGAACCCAACGTACCAAAGTGAATGAAAATGTGTCGGCCGCGGTTAGGGTCGATATTGGACTGCCGCAAGGAACTATACTCGGTGTGTACCTGTTTTTGTTATATATAAATGACATGGTCAAAGTGGTAACGTTTTCAAAACTTGTATTGTTTGCTGACGATGGACTTTTGTATGTATGTGGGAGTGACTTTCTTAGCTGTATGAATAATATAAATAGTGATTTAAGTGCTATAAGTGCGTGGTTAAAAATGAATAAACTCATTCTAAATACTGTTAAAACTAAGTGCCTAATTATTAACAATAACTCGATCGATACACCCCCCAACATCGTAGTTGACAATGTCCAAATCGAACTTGTTGAGAAAGTAAAATATCTTGGCATCATGATTGATAAAAAACTATTGTTCAATGATCACATTGAGTATACATGTAAAAAAATATCAAAAAAGATTGGGGTCTTAAGAAGAATAAGACAAAATATATCGTTTAACAGTGCAGTGAAGGTGTATAACGCTATTATTAAACCACATTTTGAATATTGTGGTAGCTTGTTATTTACATGTCCTCAGTTTCAAAAAAATAGACTCCAAGTCCTCCAAAATAAAGCTATGCGGATAGTGTTAAAATGTGGCAGGTATACCCCAGTAACTTTAATGTTGAATTCGCTAAACTGGCTAAGTGTAAGCCAAAGACTATTTATGAATGCTATGCTATTCGTTCACAAATTAAAAAACGGATTATGCCCGAATTATCTTTTGGAAGGTGTTACAACAAACAATCATCATTCACCGTATAGCCTAAGATCCGCAGGCGATCTACGAATCCAAAGAGCGAGGACCTCAAGAGGACAGCGGACAATGTACTACATGGGGTTCCAAACCTTTAACAATTTGCCACCTTATTTAAAAAACGAATCAGATTTCAACGTATTTAAAAGAAACATTATTGACTTCATTAAATATACTATAAATTAAAAATACAATTTGAAAGTTAAAGATAAAAAACTGTATTCAAAATTAAATCTTAAACCTTATATATTTATTGTCATTCATTACAAAAGCTTATTAATTTATTGTAAATAATGTTTAAACTAAATGGCTTCTCGAAAGCTAAATAAAATGCATCTATCTATCTAATTCGATGGGTGGCGACGGTGTAGAGGTTAGTGTGTTGGCTTGTGACCCGTGCGGTGCAGGTTCAATCCCCATGGGGAACAACAACATACGCCACCCAATCACATGCCTCTACACCAAAAAGAGGATTTCTGCCTGGTAGTACAATGGACCGTTACCGAGTTTGAGTGCTCTGGGATTTGGATTTAAAAAAAAAAAAAAAAAAAAAAAATGGGGCAATTCAGCAAAATACCATCTTAAAAAACTACAAGTTTCTCAAAAACAAACTCCTTAAAATGATGCTTAAACTTCCCCAACATCACTCAACCGCTGATCTTCATACCAGAGCAAATGTTGACTTGATTCAAGATCGAATTACAAAGCTGACCACCAAATTTCTCCGCAACTGTGAGATCTCCGAAAATTCACTGATCAACCAACTAAATGTCAATCAAAATCAATCAAAAATCATTATTTGTTATTAATTATACCTGTAATTTATTATTTGTCATAAATTATTTAATATTTTGTATGCATTATTTATTATTTGTTATCTATTTATTATTTATTATTTCTTATATATTATTTATTATTTGTTACTACAATGTACCTGCTAAATTCTTTAAGGTTCCCTTTCCCTTTTTTAATTCTATTTGTATTGAAGGTTTTTAACGTATTTTTGCTTCAAAGTATATCATTGTATAATATTCTTTTGTAGTCATGATTTAAAATTAATTGTTCAGTAGAAAGATATAATATAAATATCAAATCTATGTATGTAAACTGCGCGGTGGTCCAACAAATGTAAATTTCAATACGTAAATAAATTATCTATCTAGCTATCTATCGAATGCCAAATTTGAGAAGCTTCTCATGACATTTAATACTCTTGGATGTTTGTCAGACGTTCGCAAGAAATGGGGCAGTGGAGAAACTCTAGATGTTAATTGGGCCCGGCGGGATTTTTTTTTTTTTTTTTTTTTTTATAATTTGCTTACGCTAAAGGGATTTTTTTTCTGTTGTTACAGTACCCTTATAATGCTAAGAACACAGTGTAAGCTACTTGGTATTAGAAAGAATAGAGAGATAGGAAAGAAGTGTTTGGGTGCAGTTGTAGGGTTTTTCTTCACGGGTGGTGTCTAAGTTACTTAGGGAGATTACGATTTCATGTATTCGGTATAAAGTAATGGACTTGGCCGGGATTCGAACGCACGACCTTCCATTCCGTAAGCGAATACACTACTGCTGCACCATTGCCACCCGCTTTGAACCGGAGACCTTTCGATTAGTAAAACTTCGCACAAGCAAGTGCTTGGAAAAGTTAGGTTTTAGACCCTATTTTTTTTTTTATTATTCATTTTATTTTATTGAAATGAATGGTGAGAGTGTTTTAGGTCCCTCTCATAGATAGAGGGACATTTGACAGTTGTGTCAAAATTGTATGAAATACAACTTAGTCGAGTTGTAACTAGCTGTTAAATGTGTTGCCTACTTTTAGATGTTAATTTCAGCGAGTAATAGAGTTCGATTCGCTATCCACAATAGGGGCCATAAATGGTTTCGTTTCAGCTCAAGCAGCGAGGTCATTGATCTCCTTCAAAGCTTTTCGTAGACACAATCCCAAACAGTTATTACATGAGAATTTTAAAAAGCTCTCGATAGTTTAACGCTTCTATAATTTAATATTCATTTATGTTGATATTATTCTTTTTTTAATAAATCCCTTATTTTTTCCTATTTAAGTGCCTTTTTGTTTTATATTTTTAGGTCCACCTATCCCTGTTAATGAGTTATGGGATCTGCGACAATGGGAGAATCTAGAATGTAGTGGAAAATGCCCTCCCTTACTCCCAACTCATCAGGGAGTACAGCGAAACCTATCACCGATTTCAACATCCAACGACTTTCATAAGCTCATTCATTCGTCATTTTCCTTCGTCATTTAATTTATTTCAACTAAAGCAATTTTACCAACAGCAGATATAATCAAAACGCCATTTGTCAAACTTGTCAGTGTCTACAATGGGGAAACCCAAGCACCACTGTATGCACATCGTGTAGTTGCAGCCAAACAAAGAAAGAAGGAAGTCGGCGAAAAAGTGAAAATGCTAAGAAAGCTCATGCAATCTTGCATTGCACACGAAAACTCAAACTGCAAAATGAAAAATGATGTTACCTCCTCTAATGTAACTTGACAACCAAGTTGATTCCCTTTCTCCCTGGCAACCCCTTTCGCACCCCAACCGTAAACTTGTAGAATGTACCCAATTGTAACAAAAACGTGTACCACAGTGATATAGTCTCGGCAGCAGAAGGGAAAACTAATAATCTCAGTAAAAATGCAATTTTCGTTCAACGCGGTACTTGCTATGCTACCGCCCGCCGTCGACATGCATGCAGGTCTCTCAACATTGCGTTCTTTTCCAACATGCAAAAACCAGTGTCATGCTAAAAAAAATATATAAACCTTAAAGCCTGTTCCGGTTACTCGGTTCGTTTGTTGTTGCAATTGCAACATTCTTTTGTCTTCGACAGTAAAGCTAATTCGAAAGCGAAGAATTAAACAATGTTCAGTGATTTTTGAAATATTTAACCGTGCTCACCGGAATTATCAAACGCAAACACATGGCTGCGGGTATCACGTCATATTTATTTAGGAAACTTTATTACAAATTTTTGTTTATTTATTCTTCCTGCTGCATTTCATTATACTGCGCTACTGTATATGTTCAGAGCTATAAGCAATAAGTCATATTCTGCCAACACTAATATTGAGGCACCAAACAGCAAGTTGTTTAATATTGTTAGAGTGCCATATGACGATGATGACGAATCGAGAAGGAATCAAACCAAATGCAAACATGGCGGACGGACGACGCACGAAACGAGTGATTGAATCAATGTTGTTGGCAAATTGCATCTTGTCTTCGCTGGCTGAGGTAATTTTATTAATTACTCAGGGAACGAAACAAATAATGACGACGACGAATGAATGGAAAATTAACGTGAAACATGCCACTGGATTTTGCAATACAAATATACTGCTTCTGTGAATGATGGTGCTGTTGCTGGCTGGCAGTACCTGAGATCATGATGAGCATGATGGCGGCGACGACCGACGATGAGAAGTAAGTTATTTCGTGCAGCACTAGCACAACGTATCTATGCATCATTGTATTTGCCGGTTGAGTAATGCCAGTTTGTGTGCAATTATATAATTGAGGGATATTTTTTGTAGGTTACTTGGCTAAATATTGACGACTGGAAAGAGTGCCACAATTAAATTATAACTACTTTCGTTCGGTAATGATCAAACAGCATCGGTTTTTTTATGAAACGATCAATCAGTAAATAACTGCATCAAAGACGTGTCAATAAACAATGAATGGGCGAATTGCATACCTGCATCCTTTCTAAAGAACACAGCATATTTTTATCGATATAACTATATGTTGGCCTAGTGTTTTCCAGGCAGAGCTCCTCACATCTTCAACACTGGTATCAAAGGCGCTCACATCCAAATATTCAAGGACGGAGCAGCTATAAAAGCCCTTGGCTCACACACAATTGACTCCGAATTAGTCCTACACTGCTTCAATACCCTCCAGAAAGTCAGCCACAGAAACAAAACCAAACTCTGGTGGATTCCTGGCCATTGGGGTTTTGAAGGAAATGAAAAAGCTGACGAACTAGCCAGAGGTGGTTCAGAAACCCCTTCGACAGGAACTGAACCCCTCTGCGACATACCTAGTTCAGCTATAAAAACCTGGGAACACTGAAAATGTATCTGGAAAACACTCCAGGTCTAAGACAGGCCAAATGAGCCATCCAGCCCTTTAAAAACAATACCAGCAGGATCCTAAACCAACGTAGGCATGATATTAAAAACCTATTAGGCTACCTCACAGGTTACAACGGTTTACGATACCACCTTAACAAAATGAATTTAGCCAGCTCTTCAGAGTGCAGTCTGTGCCTCGAGGACGACGAAACCACGGAGCACATATTGTGCGAATGCCCAGCCCTCTGCAGAATCAGAAAGAGGATCTTCCTCAAAAAACTCTTAAGTAATGAAGACTTGAAGAAATCCCCTGCTAGAAGTGGAAAACGCTCTAGCCTAAAAATTTCTCTGACCTATGGTACAATAGATCTATGCAGGTCGACGTACCGTTTTTCTTCGCATAGGCGGTCAGGTATTGCAGTAGACGCCAATCTGCAGAATCAAGTAAGTAGTATTCAAATTTCGTTGATCTAATATTAAATATCGATTTTGAAAATGCAGTCGTTTTTGCCAATACGGTCCTTTTGGATTCCCAAATTTACATTAAAAGACGGCCAACCGAAAAGAACCAAGATAATATTTTCGTGTTTTTCGAATCTATTGAAAGGATAACTACTGCCTTCCCTCGAAACCTGATACAATTGACCACAAAACCTAACCAACAATTACATTTGTGTATCAACACGAGATTTCACTCGTTGTAGGATCGAATTATTGCGCAACATCTTTTGAAGCCGGTGTTTGACACAATTGCGATCACATCATGCACAAGCACCAAGTGTTGTCCCATAAATCTCATCCACTCGTTTGTATGACCACAATAACCAGTTGGGAACATATGATCAAGCGCACACTAATTACGGCACCTTTTCTCTGGCATTTTTCACTCGACTGACTATAAAACTGATGTTCAAATATGCCATACAATGAGTCTTGTCAGCTTGAATCCCAACCGATGTTGTCTATGGGCACTAGATGCTGAACATACCAAATGCAATGTGACGTGACAACCGACCGCAACATAAAAAAAAGAACTTACATTCAGCACGGGCTGACATCGCAGCTTTAAATTTAACTTAGTCGATTGTTAAACACATCTGTTGAAATCTGGATCAACTAATATTTATGCGACCCTCGATTTAATGAGTATTTAATTGGAGCTAGATCGCTTCATCAAGGTCACGTTGTTTTCACAACTTTTGTTGTATTTTTTTTTGTTTTCAAATAACTCCAATTAAGGTCACGAAATAGTCGTCTGGAACTAATATAGCTAATTGTTGGCTAGAGATTGCGAATTTGTGTTTAACAAATGTGTGAAGAATTTGTAAATTAACAAATTGCTTTGGAAAGAATTCGATGTAGCACTATTCCCCCGAATACACTTTTATGGGATCGGGTTAGATCAATCGAAAAGTGTTAAAATTGAATTAAAACTGCCTGAAGTGCGCGTGACCCAGTGTGCTTTTAACTTGACACATTTTTCTGCCGCCGAAAGTTGAGTTTATATTGAATTTTGTTGTGATAGTCATAGAGGGCCTAAAACATAGCTTCTCGAACCGCAGAGAACTATATTTTGGTCACGAATGGAATGAACCTGGTATATTTTACGTCGACTTCGAGTGGCGAAATTAATTGAGAAGCTTCACAGGACAGTTTATAATATAATAATGAGTTATGTCTGTTTTCTTAAACAGTGACGATATGTTGTTGGCTTTCATTCGGGTCTTGTATTCCAGTCATTCTGAGAATACAGAGTGGTAGTTTGACCGACTGAAGTGCCTGTTCTTGGTCCATCGCAGACACTTTTCTTTCCAATTCACCAGCTCGCTCGCTGCCGGACATGTCCATGTGTTCAGGGACCCAACAGAGTCGTCTTATGCGGTGAGCCAAGAGCTTTGAGCTTCTTGCGACAGCGGCAAACAAACCGAGACTTACTTTCGGTAGCAGATAACGCTTTAATGGCCGCCTGGCTATCACTAAATATGGCCATCATTGAGCCATTACTGAGACCATGCTTGTGATTGCTAGAACTTTTGCAGAGATTTTTTTTTTATAATGTACACGAGCTGAAGGGATTTTTTTGGTACCCCTATCATGTATTGGCTACACAGCGCGAGCGTTAAGGAAATTAGGATTAGAAGAAAAGGAAGAGACCAGGTAATCTAATCGATCTGTTTATGTTTAAATTCACTGGGAATAATTCAGCACCATTTCCACAGTCCATCTTTGATCCGTCTGTGAAGGTGGATATCGATTTCTTTTTCGTGGGTTCATTTAAATTCCATTCCTCCCTGCTCGAAAATGAACAAGAGAATGGTCTTTCAAAAGTAAGGAGACATGTAGTCAGAGTTGACATTGATCCCTACGTACATGCTCAGAATCAGTGAACGTCCTAAATGACTCGGGTTCCAGCTATTTGTTTGGCTGATCGTCAAGGCACTTTTTTCATCCGATTCCTGTAGGTAACTACCTACATTTCTTTATTGTGATTTGGGTAGGTATTATAAATACCTACACGTTCTTAAATATATATATCCCTACATGTAAAGTAATATATATATATTTTATTGAAAATTAACAATGCTCCATTTATGCAAGGCAAACAAACTAACTAAATCTTCATACAAAATTCTCGCGTCCGGATACTAAAATTTTATTAACCCGAAACTAAACTTGACTGCACAAATCGAACTGTTTTTAATTTTTTTTAAATATGAGTTATTTAAATGCCGTTTTTAAAAAAATATGTGCATTTTTATTTGTTATCAGAAAATATCTACAATTTTAGAAACACTTTAAAATTTTGCTGAAACCTTCGTGGTTTGATGAATGAATTGAAGTCAAAGTTAACATTTATATTTATTGTTCGGATACTAGTGCTTTTACTCTACCTACTGAACTAAATTCAATCCGGTAGGTGATGAAAAATCATTCATGGATTGTTTAAAAATATCCTATAGAAAGCCGACATTTCATACATTGCCAGTAACAGGTATATACGAGTATGTATGTGGATGAAATACAAATTCACATTTCAGAAATGATTATAAACAATTTTCAATTGCAACACACATTTTATCAGTTCATAAACCGATTCGCCAACCTACAACATGCAATCAATTAAAACTTTTGTAATGTATTCAAACTAGCTATGCGATAATAATATGACACGCAGCTGACAACAAAGGAAACACTTTTTCTATTACATTCTGTGATAAGATACCCCCCGTTTGCGCAGATTTCGAACACAGATACTACAGATGATAATAATAAATCAAATCGTCTAAATCCCCAAACATATTATATTTAGTGTTCGTAATGGGGAGAATAGCGTGGCGGTACTCTCTTGATCTCCTATCCAATTCAATGAGCTTAATTGTTCCATAGCAGTTCGTTTGGTCGATGAGTTGTCGTCTAAATGTCTGTCGCAATTGGTTAGGAAAACAGATATACATAAATATAGAACGTAGGTATAGAATGAGGTAGGTTTTATTTTCGCTGTTACAACACTATTTCGAGTTTGAGTATTTGCACAGCAGTGCACTCAGCAGCTATCTTAACTGCAAAAATGCATTCTTCAAATGTGTATATAAAAGCCCTTCAACAAATTGACAAACAGTCAGTCAGGTAGTTGCAAACTCATTTCAAAGAAAAGCAGAAGCATTATTGCCTGCATATTTTCGTGTGGAATTTCTCGCAAAATTCAAAAGTTATTGGCTGCAAAATGATAGATAGACCCACGTTTTAAGATAGGTATCAAAATGAAATGAAATCACCACTTGAAATGTATATATATGTGTGTAGTTCGATTCCGAGTGAGTCTGATATGACAGTTAAACAAGCTGACAGTACCTAGTTCGTATTGCCTTCAAGTGGGTATCACCCGAGTATCTATTGGCAGTCCTATGCATCTGAGACACCATAAGATATAGAGCATTATTGGGGATTTATAGCTTCCGCTAAAAGTAGGTGGTTGCGATTGGACGGGTCGAATTCAGTGACCTAAATTTGAGTATTTCAGCTTAAAAGTTGATTGACAGAATATTGAGTTTCATATTTCCACAAGTGTAGGTTATTCCCGAACGAAATGTTCCATTTTCTTTTTTATTTCTTTGAATTGAGCAGTTGAAAATACAATAAAAAATAATAATAGTGCTCTATACGTCGGATGATGTCATTTTCACTCACAAGCAAGTACAAGTTATTGTGTAATGTATCGCCAATGTGAATTTAATTTGCAGTAATAGAGTTTATCTGAAAATACAGGGGTGGGTTGAGGGGGGCCTGTAAGGGACTGATAAGTAATTTGCATAATTAAATTCATCATTATTATTATTTGTGCTTACATAGACAGGGTGGCGCACGAATCGTGCTACAAAAACAAAATGTAATAACTTTTTTTTCTGTGTGAGTAATCGGCTTATTATTTTTTTATTTGGCAGGTTAATATTTGAATTTATTAAAAATGAATACTTGGGATACCGAAAAGAGGATTTGGATAGTGCAGTGGTACCATGTTTTGCAGTCCTTTATTTCCGTCCAAAGGGAATTCAGGCGGGAGTTTGGCGGCACTCCCCCGAGAAGGTGGACCATTATGAGGCTGGTAAACATGTTTGCCAAATCTGGAAGCATAGAGCGAAGACCATACCATCAAGATCCCTATGTTCGGGTTCAAGACACAATCGCGGCTGTAGCATCGTCAAATCGAAGCGTTTCGACTCGAAACTTATCGGCGCAAATGGGAGCTAGCGGCGGTCATTACAGCGGCTAATTCATGATGGCTTAAACTTGTTTCCGTACAAAGTCCAAATTGCAAGCAAGTTGAAACCTCTGGATTTGCCGATTCACCTGGAATTTTGCCAAAAAATAATTGAAATGACCGAAGAAGACAACAGCTTGATAAATTGCTTGTTTATGTCTAATGAGGCCCATTTTGATCTAATATGGGGTGAATCTAATCCAGAAATACTCCATGAGACGGTAATGCACCCAGAACGAGTCAATGTGTGGTGCGCAGTTTCATCAAGGTGCATTGTGGGGCAATACTTCTTTGAAGAAGACGGTGTAACAGTTACTGTCAATGGGAAGATGTTGAAGGAGTTTTTTTAACCCAGAACTGCGCCGATGAGGTATCCGTTTCAACAGCATTTGGTTCCAGCAAGATCTAGCAACTGCACACATAGCCAGACCGGTTATGGCGGAGCTCCAACGAAAATTCCCAAACAAATTGATATCCAGAAACTCCACTTTCCCCAAGGTCACCTGGTTAGGTTAGGTTAGGTTTAGGTGGCTGTCGGCAGAAGCCGACACACTTAGACCAATTTAGGTCCATTGTGATACCACGTATGTATTATCTACCTCAACTCTGTAGATGGGACTGGCCAACGACACGCAGTTGTTCTCAAACGGTCCCCCATCTACGTACTAACCGCGCCCAACGTCGTTTAATTCCGGTGATCTGACGAGAACCGATTAACTCGACGTGGTATGGTCGTTGGTTAAGGTCACCTCACCTGACTGCACCTGATTTTTTTTATAGGGTTATGTCAAGCAAGAGGTATACAAAACGAAACCAAGGAATTTGACGGAATTGAAGCAGTCCATTAAAACAATAATTGAGGCGATCCCGACTTCAACCCTTCAGGCCGCAATGAATAATTTTCTGATCAGGTGTCGCATATGCGTGGATGAGAGTGGAGGTCATTTACGGTTAGCTATACCCTGTATAGCTTAATTCGTAGACAATATTTTAGAGCATGATTTATGGGTATATTCTAAGGAAAAAATTGTTCTACAGTTCTATCTCCAATTTTTATATCATTTATTGAGGATTTAAGAAAAGGCTTTCTTGGGTGTACTCTGACCCATGTTAACGGTAATTGCGCTGTTAATACTAATGATAGAAATTTCGTTTAGGCCCTGTATTTTTAGAAGAAATATTAGCCTTTGTAATTGCATTTAAATAAATTTTATATCTTACCTCAGTCTTAAGATATCCAACTTTTAACCTGTTCCATTTTTCCTGCCCATGCTAATTTTTTAACTTTCAGTTCAATTTTCTCCAGAAAATGTGTAATAAACATAACGTTTTAATATTTTTTTTTAATGAACGTAACAATAATAAAAATAAAAGCTTCCGACAAGTTTGTAGAAAAACCCATAGATTTTATGATACTTGGGAAAACATGGAACAGGTAAAAATGGGAGAAAAAAAGGTTTTATTGCTTTAAGTTGCAAAAGTGATGAATGAAAACGAATTTTTCCGGTTTAGGTAATTTTTGTTTTAATGAGTGTACTTTAACAGGAAAAATCCATAGATTTTATGATACTTAGGAAATCCTGCAACAGGTAACAAAAGGGGTTTCTGATTTTGTACCTACATTTCTAACAACAGTTGACAATAAGAACGGTTTCCCGTTGGTTTATTTGAGTACCTGTCAGGACTTACCTAAAAAAAAAATGGTATAAAAGATTTAAAATCAAAATTAATTCATCAGTTTAATCTTAAACGCCAAGGCAAGCCGCTAGTTGATAAGAAACTTTTTTTTAAAATGTCTTCATTTACAAACGAAGAATACGCAGGCATTATTTATGTTTTTGGGCTATGCAATGAAATTTCAAATAGTGCGCGACAAAGATACCATGAACTTTATCCAAACCGACGACTTCCTAGTAGAAATGTATTTGGAAATACATATCGAAGGCTTCGAGAAACGGGATCAGTTTCAAATACACGACCTAACGCGGGAGCTCCACAAGTAAGAAGAACTTCGATTGATCAGAGAATACTGGAAGCTGTTACAAATGAGCCATCAATCAGCTTCAGACGCTTAGCTTTGCGATTCAATGTTTCCAAACATAAAATTTCTGATGTCCTGCATGGAGAAAATCTGTAATCGTGCAAAAAATCCCTTTTTTAAATTTTACCTGATCCATGTTTTCCCAAGTATCATAAAATCTACGGGTTTTTCTACAAACTTGTCGTAAACTTTTATTTTTAGTATTGTTACTTTTATTCAAAAAAATATTATAACGTTATGTTTATTAAGCATTTTCTGGAGAAAATTGAACCGAAAGTCAAAAAATTAGCATGGGCAGGAAAAATGGAACAGGTTAAAAATTGGATATCTTAAGACTGAGTTAAGATATAAAATTTATTTAAATGCAATTACAAAGGCTAATATTTCTTCTAAAAATAGAGGCCTAAACGAAATTGCTATCATTAGTACTAACAGCGCAATTACCGTTAACATGGGTCAGGGTACACCCAAGAAAGCCTTTTCTTACATCCTCAATAAATGATATAAAAATTGGAGTTAGAACCTTACTGTAGAACAATTTTTTCCTCAGAATAGACCCATAAATCATGCCCTAAAATATTGTCTACGAATAAAGGGACACCCTTGTATAAAATAAAATTGAATTTTCTATTTAATAAAATATTTGATTTTTTTATTGTAGCACAATTGGTGCTCCACCCTGTACAAACATATTAACATGCAAGCATGGATAACAAAGTGAAATATTAGAGATTAACATCAGATTAAAATTTCGCTATCGTTTGATGTGGAATTACGTACCCACCTCATATGTACGTCGGATAATTAGTTTGGGTTGACGTCCTTTCGATGAAGGTGGGGCCATAAAGTTTGCATTAAATTTGCACATAACTTTAAATTGGGTTTGAAGCCTTGAAGTTGTTAACATGTCATGGATAAGATAATTGTAGGTAATTGGAATTGTCAAACTCCAAATAAGTAGTTTCTAAAGTGGATGTCATTTTTTTATTGAAATGGAAAGATTTATTAATTCCATGGTGAATTTAGCGGGACATGTGGAGATGTTTTGCCTTTGTTCGCTTCGATACCAACGAATTTAATTTGTTTTTTAGTTGCTGTTTCATAAGGTCCTTCGCGTAATTTTATGTGTAGAAAAATAACAACTGTTAAATCTCCAAAGCCGAGAGAGAATATTCTCAAGAAAAGTACATGAACGCTTTTTATAATGTACACGCACTAAAGGGATTTATTAGTACCCTTATCATGTAAAGGCTACACAGGGCGGGCGTTAAGGAATCAAGGATGAAAACAAAAGGAGAGATGCCGATGCACGTTGGTTTTGAATGTTTGTAGGTTATAATGTGAAGGAAAAACAGTGCGTGGAATTGTATTCCACATTCGTGTTTTACGGCTGAGGAACGATTCTTTGAACTTCAGTGTACGACCGAATACAGGCTTGATGGTGAATTGATGAGCCTTCCTTGTATGACGGGTATTCCGGTTGAAATGTTCTGAGGGCGGAATACAACTGGTTATTTCCCTTGAGCACTTATGGTTGAAATAACGATAAAATAACGAGAGACAGGAGACATCGCGACGATGAACAAGAGAGTCAATCGATCTCGCGATGTCTCAGTCGCCGATGAGCTTTATCGCGCGTTTTTGAATACTGTCAAGTTGTTCCAAATATGTTATTGGTTCACCAGATATGAGCGTTGTACTCGAGTTTCAGGCGGATAAACGCCTCATAAATTGTAGCCAGATAGGAAGTTGTGAAACATTTCATGCATCGCTTAAGGAAGCCCAGAAATTTCGTAGCGTTCTTGGCGACATAGAATATGTTGACATCAACGAAGGTTGTCATTAGCACACCTACCCAAAATGACAGAAGACAGCATTGCGTTTTAGAAGCATTTAACTCTCTCTATTGGTTATACCCCACTGAGTTGTGCTGTTAACATACGTTGCCGTTCAAGTTGCACACCCGAAGATGTGGGTGACCCGAAACGAATATGAGAAGCTGAGGGTACTGTCATCAGCGAAGAAATGGATTCGATTAGAAGTAGCAGACAGGAGATCATTTATAAAAATGAGAAAGAGAGTCGGAGACAGAACAGAGCCTTGGGGAACACCAGCAATTATTTGGTGAGTTGCAGACTTGAAACCATCCAAAACAACTTGATTTGAACGGTCGGAAAGGTTATTTCTAATCAATTGAAGAAAAGTATCATCGATGCCAAATACACGCATTTTCTACAAGTAGCTTGATGCCAACTCTGTCAAATGCCTTTGAAATATCAAGCGCATTGATCTTACTTTCACCACCATGGTCTGAAGAGATTGGTTAAATTGTTCGGTTAGATATGTCATCAAATCACCAGCAACAGTTCGCTGCGAAAACCATACTGCCGGTCATTAAGAAGTTTTCGGGAGTCAAGATATTTCATAAGCTGGCGGTTGATCAGCTTTTTCATGACCTTGGAAATAAGGGACGCAATTGCAATTGGTCGGTAGGAGGAGGGAGAATAAGATTCGTCTTTTTTGGGACATGCTGGTCAATAGCTGTTTTCCATCTTCTCGGATAGCCCTAAGGAATACGACAGATAGAAAAGCTTACGCAGTGGTTTTGCCAGTGTAGAAGAACACCTCTTCAGCACGATAGGGGAAATACCACCTGGACCAGTGGATTTGTGTATGTCAAGATCTCGAAGTACTCTAGAAATTCTACGAGTGCGAAAGTGGATTGGTCCCATGCAGTATTCTACGCGCTCAGTACAAGGGGGAGGTAAACCATAATCTGGGAGCGTTGAGCTAGGTGCAAAATGAACAGCAAGCAGATTGACTTTATCAAGAGAGCTAACAGCTGGAATGTCATTGAAAATGAGTGTCGGGATATATGACGAGGCCGAATTCTTGATGTATTTTAACAAACGATCAAGTTTTTACTTCCCGTGGACTTTTGCGTTAAAAGATGAAAAACCTCAAAGTTTGGCTTGAAAAAAGGGAACCGCTGTTTTTATTGGCCGGCAAACTTATCGGATTTCATCATTTGACTGTTTTTATTTTCTTAACAGCCGAAATTATATTTAAAAAATTAACGAAAGTATATTTTTCTTTTGCTCATCTTTTTAACATTTTCTCGGTCCACCAACGCATTTGTGTAGTTTCGCACGGAAGTTTATTTAAATTTACGCTTGCATAGTACGCAAACGGACTTATTGTAAACAACAAAATAACAACCAAAAATATGTCAAAACATCTGCCTATCCTTATTTTTTATTTAAACAATTTCGCAATCAATAATTGTTTCAGATTAAAGTGTCATTATTTATTCCCAAAAAAAAAGCCAAAAGACAACCCAGCATATCGTTGGACAACATTCTTTCAGAATTAAAGAGGATAAATAACCTACTTCTATGACTTGAATCTAAGTTCAACCTACACTCGCAATTATCCATGACAAAAAACAAAAACAGATCCGTTGAACTCATTCGTTTTATCTATTTCTTCAGGTTTAATGTAACCTTTTTCAGTTATGAGGTTAAACATACTATCTTCGTGCAGCATCTGTACACATCTGTCGAAATATTTGAAAACAGCGAAATACCAACCAGTCATATTCGGTATAAATGTGTCATAATGCGAATTAATACCTCATTTTCAACTTACATAGGTAGCAATCTCCGAACTACTGACTATCGAGTGCCATTTTGAAATTTCAAGCCACTTAAATCCACAAATCAATCGATCACTTGTCACTATCTTTTTTTATGTAGATAACTCAAGAAACAAACTGTTCTTTGTTGATTCACATTGTAATTCACATCTATTGTTGAGGCAAATACCAAGGGGCGCCGACCATAGACTGCAATTCGCTTCTTTCGCAGATCCTGATCTCCTCCGGGCACATTGCATTGGCGCCGCATTTAATTTTTTTTTTACTTTATGTCAGTTATTAAGTGTGGCGATCCGCGATTTAAGCCACCGATTGGATTTGGATCTAGTAAACTGTAGACATTTTTTACAGATACTTTTGCGAGCGAGGGGAGTAATGATGAATCGACAATTTCAGTTGTGGCGTACGCTATACCTGATTACTGAAAAATAAGTACACGCGACCCACGCTTCATCACAGCCTCATTCGTTATGAGGTTGTTCTAGCATTAAGTGTAAACACGCGTATTGCCTTGGGGTGTTTTTTTTTCTGCTTTTCAAGTAAAGGATATCATGTATCTATGGATATTAATCTAAAATTTATTCGCAGAATAGCCAACTATAATCGATTATCGTACGCAATGGAGCTTGACTTGCGTTTGATATCTAATATAGTTGGGAGAATTTGATCAAGATAGATATCATGAGAATGAAATTCGGAAATTAATTTAAGGCGGTCAATGATATGGCTGAGTAAATAGTTTGTCATTAATTTTGTGTGCTTATCTGATTGGAGGTCATAATGTTTGGCGACTTGGTTTGAATGCAGGTATTGATTTTTTGCTTTAAAAAAAATGAGCACCTGTATCAGAGTAGGTACTTGACGAACGTGAATGGGTTATGCATGACATAAAATGCGCAGCAAAACAAAAATACATGCACGTATTCTAGACACGAGCGAAATCTATCACCCTGAAAGGTGTTTCGACAGGCTTTCTGTGATCATGATTCCATCGATCTGAGATTTTAGATAACCAATAATCGATGGATCAAAAATCACAGGGCAGGGCCTAGTTTGGCGTGGTTATATGCTAGCTTCAGCCTAATCAAGCCGGGCGCAGGGACATAAGGGACTTATGTCTCACTCAAGTCCACTAATGATTTAACTTTTCTAAATGAAAACCAAACCATGTTTCTAGGATTTGCGAAAATCATTAAATCCTTTTTGGACACCTTCTTATACATCTTCTTATAGTATCTATCAATTAAAATGTTTGTTTACTTACTTTTCTTTCTCTTCCGACATTTTTCTTGCTTTTTTCCGGGGAATCAACAGCGCATCAGGTATTTCTGTGATGCTTTTTTTCGTTATGTTTGCGCATCAGTTTGATCAACTTTGCAATAATGAACACTTGACGTTGAAAGTGATGCCAATAGTTGCGTTAATGAACATTTTGCAAAGCATCATGAGCATCATGAAGCCAGTGATGCGTTACTGAATTTACACATAGAGTCACGACGACTTTAGTGTGCGAAAATCGAGGAGTTGCGCGAATCGAGGGTTGCGTTAACCGAGTTCGTACTGTATATGTTATGCAATAAATCCCCTACAAATAACAAATTTAAAGTGAAGCTTAAATTTATAGAATACGGCTGCTAGTTTAAGCTTCACAACAAATACGAAGGGATCATAACCCTCCCATTTTTTTTCCACTGCCCCACCTCTTGCGAAGAAGCTTCTCAAAATCGCCGTTCGAATTCGGCTCCAAATTGTAGGTCAGTTCCACTTTGCACAGGCAAGCTAGGTTTTAGGCCCTATATGGGCCGTTGATACCTTACATTTATTTTGTTTAACCCTTCTACTTTACTGCACCACTACTGCTCTGGCTCTTAATTTATTCATAGTATATTTAATTCCAAATTATGGAAACACTGCAAAAAAAAAACTTTAAAATTACCCACCACTCCAAACTTTGGTCCATAAAAATCGGCAACTACCTCATTCTACTTGAAAAATAAAAAATTACCCTGGCAGACAAATGACTATCAATTGTAGATACCCCTCCAGCAAGCAAATGTCAACCCAATTGTATTTAGAATGGCCAATTATTATTTCTCTTGCATCTTTGCGTTGTATATTATATAGTCACTTAAATACGGGGTTTAACCCACAATCCAATCCAATCTTTCACATACGCATAGTTTAAAACTAAAAAAAAGCAGCATACATATATAGTAAACATGCTCTATCATTAGTCCACTCTAGCAGAGAGCATTTGCGTATGACGATAAAAAATAAAAATACAACTTCGCATAATGGAACGGTAGCGTATGGTTCCGTAACACTGCCTCCATTAAATGCCGTCTAACTCCAACAGATTCGCGATCGAAGCACATAGAAAATAAAATAAAAACGCACAAATTAGTTTGCATTTGGGTACCTACCTTAATGAAGGCGAAAATGGCAAAAAAAAATAAGAAAAAGAAAAGGAAAACGACCATCAAAGAACATAAACCAAACTACGAAGAAGAAGTCTAAAATACGCCATGTAACAGCGTTTTCATCACTACAAATGTAGGTATACCTTAACGTGTTAGGTTAGACCTCGAGCTGATATAGAACTCCTTTTCACCGTTATTCTAATTACTGCACACAAAACGATTTCCACCGCGTAGCGACCAACATGTGAAGGGATAACATTAAATCCACATTAGCATTCAATTAAGAAACCCCCCTCAACTTACGTCATACAAAGGAACACTGTAAAGATCTAGTCAGACATGGTTCTTTTTCACCTTATACCATACAAAGAAACACTGTAAAGATCCAGTCATATATGGTTCTGTTTCGGCGTCCCGTAATTATCCCTATTATATGTGGGCGTTTATTTTTGTTAACGATTTTTCTTCTTCGAATCTCCCGCGCCCTTGTCATAGTTTTCGGGAAAAATATTTCTTTTGCAAGCGTCGTTCAGGTTCTGAAATTCTCTCCCATGATGTCAGCTCCAGCACTTTCATGCTGTCGTAGAGCTCTGCACGTGATTTGAATGCACTTACATCAATTGTTTTCTTTCTACATTTAGGTGCCACTTGCCTCAACCTGGAATAGTGCTTTTGACAGTTCTTCAAAAAGGAATTTTCAATAAATTCTAAGTTTGAAATAATTTTCAAATACACAGGAATGATCAGGAGAACAGAAAGGTTAGGAATCTTTTATTTTACCCATCCTCAGTTATGACAGTGACATGTGTAAACTTAAATGGCATTTGGTAAGGGAACAAAACATTTTTATTGCCTATGTCTCTTCAAGGGATTCAAAGCACGTACGGACGAACAGTACCACAGACAATCATCCCAAAAAGTGAGGCATGACCAGAAGGATACTTTTTGTTTGAATATGTACGGGTATAATACTCCCCAACTTAAACAGGAGAAATATAAAGTTAGAGTCCTTCGTGGGAATTGTAGGAGGGCAAATAACGAGTGATAACCATCAATTGTATGGTCTGTTTGACAAATTGTCTTTTGGACCTTTTAGGATTAATTTTTAAGTTATTAAAATGGTAAGTTAGATTTTACGATAAAACAGGGAATATCTAAATAAAGAAATACAAGGTTCTGAACTTAAATATATAGGATCCGGTTCTATACAATTCCATGTGGAAGGCAAATTTTGTGATTGGAAATTTGTGCAAATACAAAATTGAAAAAAGTTAATTTCCAAGGAAGATGTTAATTGAAATAAAAAACAATGGCGGTGCTGTGTTTGGTACACCTATGGGAGCAACAGGTTTCCACTTATTTTTATATATGACGGTTAAGGATGATTACTAAGAAGCAAACGGTTTGGAAAGATCGCTTAAAGACAAGAGTCGACCTCATTAATTCAAGAGTCTGTGGCGGTTACATAATGTGAGCTGCCATATGGAATTATGGCCGTGCCCCCAACTTACATACATATTAGGCCTTAACGGCCCATACAGGGCCTAGAAAGTAGCTTCTCCAACCACTTTCATGCGGAGTGGAGGGGACCTACAGTTTTTCGCCGAATCCGAACGGAAAATTTGAGGAGCTTCTCATGACAATTTGATGCTCTTGGATGTATGTCAGACGTTAGCAAGAGGCCCCAACTTACTCACTGGAAACCAACAACAGTTTTAAGGCAAACAATGCTTTATGAATTGCACAAAGACAGATAATTAAAAGCCAAGAAATATATAACAATTTACTTCCCTGTATCTTTTTTACGTTTAACAAATTCGTCCTGAGAAATTTATCATTATCCCCCAATTTAAGTAAAAAATAAATGCTTTTAGTGAGATACGCAACATGATAACAAGAGCTGTCCTGCTCAAAAGATTGAAAAATTAAATATGGAGAGTAGGGCGGTCCTTATTTTTCGACTTTTGAATTATCCCCGGGCCACTTTCCCATTTGATTATATACCTCTAAATATGAAATACGTTTTTTTTCGGTTTTTTTTTTGTAAAGACTTAGGGGTCGCTACCAGCTGTCAAAATACAAAAAGCCCTCGCCTCGACCCCACTTCTGTACCGATGCGTAGAGATTTAGCCCGCCCCGTACTTCAGTTCTAATAAGTCATTTACAAGACCGCACGCGTTTTATTTGTAAAAGTCATAGTAATGTGTTTCAACGTGTTGCAATGGCGTCTAAAAGTAGCGGACTCAGTAAAGCTACTACAAATCAAAGTTTGGCTTATCGGTCAATTATTATCCGAATTAAGAAAATCAACATTGCCATACATCTTTGAAGATTTTGTAACATTTTTAATGTCCTGAAAATAAAATAAAAAAAAAAATACAGATTTTGAGTTTTTTTTTTAAATTCAAACCTTGGTAGCGACCCCTAAATGTCATTTAAAAAATTCCAAAAAAATCCTGAAATAGTTTCTTATGGTATATAATCAAACTACTGCCAACTCGTGCCCAGCGAAATTAAAGAAAAAATATTTTTTTCTTAGCAATAAGGACCACCCCTATGGGAGAGTTTCGGAATGCATCAGATGCGTTTTAGATGCAAAGTCATAAGTTCCGACAAGAAAACGAGGAAAAAATGCCAAAGTCGCAAGTTTCAAAACGCATCCCAAATGTTATTGATGCGCATTAACCAAGTACACTACGCATCGATACTTTTTTTCGATTTATTCATTTGACATTGGCGTCAAGGTTGCAGTGCAGATTTTATTTTTTTATTTTTTATTTTATTTATTTATTTATTTATTTATTTGAAATGCTTATAGACTTTAAAATATAATATCTTATAAAATAATGGTAAGCTAATTTAGACAGACATTTGAGAAAAGTAGATATACCGAATATAGTTTCACAAAAATTAGAATTCATAAAGGTAATGCGGTTTTTTTTATATAAACCAATAATACGAGTAGTTATAAGAAAATTTAAAGTTTTAGTTACCGATTTCTGGAAAAATAAGTTCTTAAGTCGCTTTTAAATTTGTCTGTGCTTGTACCTTGAGTTATTCTTAAGTTCCGCGGTAATGAATTCCACAATCGGAAAGCATTTACGAAAAATTGACGCTGAGATGTAAGGGGTGCGTAGGGCGAGTGAATCAGTTTCCAAGACCTGTGCGAAGTGGCTAACCGAATCCTTTCGTACAAGTAGTGCGGCTGCCGGGTTAGTAGAATGTCCGAAAGCAGGCACAAAGTGCGAAAATTGAGATAACTCTCAAAAGGCATGTTAAGCAGACGAGGAGAAAAACTGCTTAACCTGTCATATTTACGTAGTCCGAAGATATACCGTATTGTACTACTAAAAGCGACATCGGATTTCGCAACCGTATGTAAAGATAGGAATGACCAAAGATTTTGCTAATGTAAAACGAGTTCTTATTGGGATGAAGGCCTGTGTTACCCACAGATTCCGGAGTACCCCATTAACTTTTCCAAAGGCTGCGCTGATATGATTTCCCAAGTTAGGCGACGATTAAAAATGACTCCCAGATTTCTTGCAGTCTCAACATATTCAATTGGAGAGCTCCGTGATAGAATGGGAGGAAAGTAGAAAATGCTTTCCTGGATATGACCAGACACTTCGACTTTTTTACGTTTAAATGTAATCTGTTTAATTCAGATCAATGTTAAATTTTTCCCATATCTTCATTCACGCAATTAACTTCGTTCTCATTAAGGCCGAGTGGGCAACTCATATACATTTGGACATCGTCGGTATACATATGCGACGATCAGTTTAATATTGTAGATGGAAGCTCATTTACATATAATGAGAACAATATTGGACCAAGTATAGAGCCTTGAGGAACACCACTTGCGACGAACAGTTTCCTATTGTAGATGGAAGCTCATTTACATATAATGAGAACAATATTGGACCAAGTGTAGAGCCTTGAAGAACACCACTAACAGTTGGAAGAAAATTGGACAGATTAACATTTAGCTGAACTGCTTGCATTCTATTTGGTAGATAAGAAAAAAATCAGCTTTAGGGCACCCGATGAAAAATTGTGTTGTCGGATCAGCTTCTTACATAAAATTGTGTGATCAACCATGTCAAATGCCTTAGAAAAATCAAAGAGCCCCAAAAACGTAACTTTGTCTTTATCTAATGCCTGTGGTATACCGTCAGTAACGTTCAATAGAACCGTAATACAGCTCTGTTTTTCGCGAAAACCAGATTGTTTTGGAGTAAGAATTTTGTCATTTTTGAGATACGTGCTCATCTGTTTTTGAAGAGTACGTTCAAACACCTTTCGCGAGAAAGGGCAGAATTGAGATTAGCCTAAAATTATCGTATTAAAAAAGTATTGCTACTGCATCGTTTTGAAACTCCACCTAAGTACCTACTTTGTAACGCTCGATGTTGGCTCCTAACACAGAAGACGATTGTTTCAGTGGTCCCTTTTTGCCAGCCAATCTAAGCTTACTCACTTACTAAACGGGCTCCTGACCCATGAAGGTCTCTGCCAGAGACACTGCGCCATTTGCACTACACGAAGGTTTGTACTTGATCTTGTCCTCATCAACAGTGTCTTCTTCAGGACAATAGTGAAGAAGTGACAAGATAGCGCATCTCTTGCCGAAATCTGTTGAAAGTTTGGAATAATTTTTGCCAGCTGCTTCAAAACTTCACTTAAGATCGCAAGTTTTCAAGTGTCACACGACACAGCTAAATCAGTTATGATGGGATCCCCTATTCGGAATGCTTATATATGCGACTTAAAAGTCGATGAAAAGGCGGTGAGGTGAGCCTCGACTTGAAATTCGTTGGTCTCTTCAAGGATTTGACTCAGCGTGATTATTTGGTCTATTGTCAATCTGCCGCCCGGAAGCCAGACTTCTACGTGCCGAGACACAAAGTACCATGAATAGTATCTTATATGCGACATTTAGCATTTAGTTAAGTCGGAAAAAAACCAAAATCTTTGCACTCTCTTTTTCTTCCCTTAGAAGACGAATTTTTCAAAATCCCGTCTTATCTCGCGTCTTGAGCATATCAACAACCACACTGAAATATATTGAGTTTCCAAGTCTCATAATTTAGGCTGCTATTATTTGATTTTGTTCGACTTGTTTTTATAGAGTCAAATTACAATGATAACACCAATAAAACATCCACCAGAACATGTAGTTAAGCTGATATCTATTTAATTAAAACTCGTTTAAACAACAGCCATGTTTATTCCAAAACACCTAACAAACCGCATGCCTCACTTCACCAATACCACCCAAAAGCAATTAAAAATAAAGATTATCTAGCGACGAAAAATCCAAAATCGTGATGAGCAATATGCCGCAGTGTTTATAATGTGAAATTCCACTATTTCTTTTTTACCGATCTTGTTGTCAAGACCAAATGAATCACACCCATTTCGATTAGGGCCTGGCAAATTTATATTATTCATCTTTCTGAATCACTCACTCGTGCAGCGCCCTGCATAATAAGATTTACTTAAACTCTTAAATGTATGCCTACACTTATAACGCGATGCCCCAACAAGATATTACCAGTGAACAATAGACAATAAGTGATTTATGTTCCATGAATACTAAAGAAAAGAAAAAACTATCAAGAACAACACAATACGTGCCAAGACAAAATAAAGGCGTACTGAAAATGAGAATCTAAAACGGTTCTTGACCGTTGGAAACTTTCCACCCATCAACTAGCCGAGTCCGTTGTTCAGGTGATAGAGATAGTGCATTCTACTTCGAATGGATAGTTGATTAAAAATTCAAAAATACAATACCAATCCGTACGCAGAGAATGAGAAACATCAGATGGAAACGATAAAAGGAAAATAATAATTCCATAGGTCTATTCCAACGCGCGCCCGCGGAGGCATAATGTCTGGCAAGTTTGCTATTTGCTAACGAGTATCAGGCATGGGGTTGTTGCTGTCCAAAAGCTTTATTATTTTCCTTGAAATTGAAACAAAGAAAAATATTTCAATGAGCTTTACGATAAGGCTGTTTAATATCATTGTCATAAAAAATGGTGCAATGACTCTTAAAGAAAATTACCTCGACTGACGCATACTCAATGAGGACAATACCTATACCTAATCATGGAAAAAATGTTTTTCATGTTCAAGGACATACCAAATTGTATGACAGACAGAAGCTATGAATCAAAAGTAATCGTCCATAAGGACAATGGGCAGGCAAATGAAAGTGCGACCCTACAGTGTATTCTATGGGTTCGATTATCGTTTTACTAGTGGTAGTTGTCACATGTTTTGTGCCCTTTATAGCGCCGAGTGTGCTTTGGTTTGTCACACCTCAGACAAAGGCAATAAATTGATTTTTACGAAACAGTAATGTTGACCTTGTCCTTGTCGACAAGGTGACTCAGACTTTATTAAAGTAAGTACATTCAACACAAATTCTGTTTTATTCGTTTGGTGGGTATTTCGAAACAGAAAGGGGACAAGGAGGGACTCTAATTATTGAGAATAAAAATCAGACTGCCAAGTTTCTTGGTTTTCTTAATACTCTACGTGGGAAACGTCAGCTAGACGAGCTACATACTTCATGCTGTCAGTCATTTCTAAGAAACCAATATTGCAAGCGTCACAAGTTTATTTTTGTATGCATACTTATTTTCAGAACAAATTTGTTGACTCACTCGACAGTACGTTGACATCCTGCTTCATCCCAAAGAATTTCTATAAACCAAAAAGAATTTTTTGTGACTAATACTTATACGTCGAATTTTGGATCCAAAAAAATGCGCTTTGGGTTTCATTTTTCCTCGAAATTACGTTTTGAAAATATTTTATTATTCTTTTTGAGGTAGAATCTACTCAGCCCACAGGCAGACCAGTAAGAATGCAGTAAAGTGGAAAGGTGATGCCTCTAATCTAGAACCTTGCAGTTAAAGAAGTTGAAGACGATGATTCCATTTCTAAAAAACCTATTCCGCCTTGAAGAGATAGTCTCCATCCAGGTAATGAGGTCGAAGGCCTTAGTGGCAAGCACCCTTCCAAGCTTTACCCTATTAGCTAAGAATTGCAAAGTACCTATAATTTCAACAATTGACTGTCATAGAGTACAATGGACCGTCACCGAGTCTGAGTGCTCTGGGATTTGGATTTCCTTTATAAATAAAAATAAAAAAAAAATATAAAAAAAAAGTCATAGAGTTAATTGGAATAGGACGACAGTGCCAATCTGGGATAAAAGCCTAAATACCAAAGGTCAAACTGGGAACAGATATCAATGGCATGGTATTCAGCCGGAAACACTATGGGACACATTCCCAGCTCCAACTTCAGTTTGCTTTTTGGTTCGTCTTTGAATCAAACCCGACTTCTAGAATTCAGTTCCGGAAAACCAATTTCGCACGGTCCAATATGTCTCGAAAACAGAATGCTTGATTACCTTTCTTAGTGGCAGCATTCGGTAGCGTGCCGTTCTAATTTTACAATATAGTAAGTGGGTGTAAATTTGCTCGGAATCAAATGGTTTTTCGATCGGCCATTACCTACTTCTGATCGGTTTCCAAGGAGACCAACCAGACAGGTCAGATTCTTCTCAAAACCTGTTAAAAACAAGTGTCGTTCGTAACTTTCTCGCCTTTAAAAGGAACTGTTTCCGAATTGCATTTAATATTCTCGTAATATATAAGATCCTATCCAACGGATCTGAAGCCGTTCTGCAACACACTAATCGGCACGTACCAGTGTAGCTTCCAGCCCGGCAGATCGACAATAGACCAAATTTCCACACTGAGGCAAATCTTTGAAAATACCAACGAATTTCAAGTCGAGACTCACCATCTTTTTATTGACTTTAAAGTCGGATATGAGCCGGTCAGGAGCTTTACATGGCGATAGCCGAATATGAGATCCCGGCAAAACTGATCCAGTTATGTGGCGTGACACTTGAAAACACACGGTGTAATGTGAAATTTGGAAGCAGCTCTTCGGAATTATTTCAATCCCCCACCGGATTTCGGCAAGGAGATGCGCTATCATGTGACTTCTTCAATCTTGTTCTGGAGAAAATAGTGCACAGGGCAGTCGGGAGCTACTATTTTCAAAAGATACGTCCAACTACTGTGGTATGCGGACGATATCGAGGCTTTCTCTGCGATTGAAAAACAGGTGAATTGATTGAAGTAAATGAGTAAATACATGCTGTCAACGAACAAACAAACATCTGTCCACCGCCTACGACAAAACGTCACTGTTGACAGCAACAACTTCGAGGTAGTTAAGGAGTTCATCAACTTCAACTCCCAAAATGACACCTTAGTAGAGATCCGACTGAGAAATACCTTAGGAAACCGCTGCTACTTCGGTTTGGCCAAACAAATGGGTTCAAAACTCCACACTCGAAGAACAAAATGCATGCTCTATCGAATCTGCCAGTCCTGCTTTATGGGGCCGATTGCTGGACGATAAGTAGAAAAGAGGAGCTTATATTGGGTTTTTTTTCAAAGAAAAATACTCCGTCCGATATTTGGTCCTGTGTGCGAGGAGGGTGCATTGAGGAGGAGATACAACCGCGATCTCTATAAGCTGTACCAAGAAGGGGATGTTGTGCAAGAAGTCCTGATTAGTGCTGATGTCCAGTAAAAAAAGTTATGATGTTTTCACCCAGGGACGTATCTAGAAGATGGTGGCTCCTCGCAATCATTGAATGTGAGCAAATTTTTAGCAGCAATTAAGGGAAATCAAGGACCTTCACGATGGAGCTATCATACGCGAGGATCAGAAGTCCCTGCAACGAGCACTTGATGTATAGGTGGAAGATTAGAAGGGGAATAAGTATCGTATAAGTCCGACAAAAACAGAATAATTGTGCTGCCTGTTTTCTGATCCACTGCGACCTATTCCTGACATTTAGGATGAATGGAAAAGCGATTTTCAAGTGCGAAAAGTTCAAATATTTGGGATATATGATCAATAGCGAAGCAAGCTGTGACTTCGATATAAATCAACATGTAAGCGTTGGATGAAGTGGCAGGAAAAATAAGCCATCCTCTTTGACCGTAAAATGCCCCCTAAGATGAAAGGCTCTACACAGCAGTTGTGCGCCCGTTCATACGATTCACAAAGGTGGACAGCGTACAAAAAGTATGAAAGCAAATGAACGGCAGCTGAAATGAAGATGCTTTGCAAGACAGCAGGAGTAACAAAACTTGATCGAATAACAAGATCCAAAATCCGAGGAAGCCTTCACGTCAAGAAACCTATCTTAAAGAAAATGGAGCGCGACCGGCTAAGTTGGTACTGTCATTTTCATTTCATTTCATCTATTGGTTTCTATTACATTTTGAACATATAGACTTAAAGCCTTTAAAATTGTAAAAGTTAAAATAATTCATTTTTAAAATATACATTATAGGTACTAACATTACGTTTGCCACGTAAGCAATTAAGTTCGTTTCCTTAAACGAAAGAGAAGCTTACTTAATTCAATGGGACCTACTTAAGAACAATTTAATTATCTGACACCCATATGTAATGATCGGCATAATAAGGGTTTTCGCTAAATTGACCCTAACATGTTGGGGTGTGAAGTGTTTTGAAAGTGAAAGAGTTCGTAAGCAACCATATATCTTGCAGTGGCGTGGCGTGGATAATTTTAAAAGGGAAGACGTTGAAAAATTTAGTCACCTATAAAAATAAAAATCTTTAAAACCTGAAATAAAATAATTTTTAATGGGGATATTGTATCTACATAATATGCATTCCACATTGACTTAGCAAAAATATTCTAGCCACATTTTTTATACTTCAAGACATTAATATTTCAATCACTAATGAGCTTAAAGCATAACAAAAGTGGCTTCAAAAGAAGCCGGTCTTGACAGACGCATGATACAATAACTTAAAAAAATTCAGCATAATGT
The DNA here is from genome assembly GCA_949715645.1 of Portevinia maculata. Classification (NCBI taxonomy): domain Eukaryota; kingdom Metazoa; phylum Arthropoda; class Insecta; order Diptera; family Syrphidae; genus Portevinia; species Portevinia maculata. The sequence goes on along the minus strand of OX454528.1, from coordinate 2,393,853 downwards.
GGATAGTAATTTTAAAATAAGAAAATTCAGAAGAATTATATGGATAATTCTTTATATTTGTTAAAATATAAAAACGATACAAATAATAATGTCAGCAATAAAAATAAATCAAAATTAAAAACAGCTAAAATTCACACACTTAAAAAAAAAAAGTGAAAAGTTTTGTTAAAATATTAGTTCTTTATAATTATTTGTATTCTAATGCTATTCGACGATCTTTTTTGATAAACTCTGCCAATACCCTTTCATAGAAGTTTGGTCTATTTTTAATTTTAAGAAGAAGTCTTCTTTCTATCGTCAGAGCTTATCCATGACTCAAAACGTTCGATTTCTTGCTTGGCATAACTAACGTCTGTTTGTTTTTTTTTTGAATTAAATTAAATAATACATCGGTCTTTGCAAATATTTCAGAAAGGGTATGAAGCAAAAAACAGAATTCCTTGCTCTCTAATTTATTTAATAAACTTTCTGCCATCGAAAGTGTGTCAGTATCCCATTCCCTAGAGTCATTAATTATTTTACTAAAAGTTTCAATTATATCTATTCTACAGTTAAAGATTACGTTTATTATTCTTGAATGATAATGCCATCGAGTTTCCGATACTCCTGGCATGCGTCGATTGGAAATTTGATTTAAAAGATTGGACCGCTTTGTGGATTTATTAAAAAAATCGAACGATGCTATTAGTATAGCCAAAAAATAGTTTAAGTTCTGCTATGTTTTCTAGAGATCGGGATAGTACTAAATTTAAAACATGTGCATAACAAGGAATAAAATTTGCCATCGGGCATTCATCAAGGACCTTCTTTTGAACACCACCCCCCTCGCCGGACATAACTGCGGCACCATCGTAGGATTGTCCTATTAACTTTTCCTTGCAGTCGTATGTTTCAAGAATTTTAAATATATGATTGGATAACTCATTTGCATTACGACTTGCGCTAACGTCAAAAAATCCAAGAAATCTTTCTTGTATACCATCCTCTGACAAGTACCGAAATATGGCACTCAGTTGTTCCCTATGACTCAAATCTGGTGTTTCGTCGATCATAATCGACACGAACCGAGCATCCTTGATTTCCGTTTTAATTTCGGATTTAATAACCGCCGCGATACTATGTATCAAATCGTTTTGAATATCGTTGGATAAACCTAAAAAAATTGGATTGTGTGTACTTGAACACTGCTCTAAATGGGATTCCAATAAAGTGTCATATTTAGATAAAAAATAAACCGCTTCGACATAATTGCCACGATTATCTGAACTAGACCTTTCATCATGACCGCGAAATGCTAACTCCTGTCTGCCTAATAAAATGACCGTGTCAATAAAACGTTCCATTAGTTTCCGATTTTTATCTACTTTTTTATTATGAACAATGAAAGAATTTCCTAAAGAAGTTTCAATGCGATTCGTGCCGAATTAGTGTAGGGATAAACAACAACGAATATGTTTTTCTGTCTTAATATGTTTTTTCGAAGTATTAATAAATTATTTATATCAGTGAAACCCGTTCGGCTCCAAACACTGGCGGAGTTTGAAAAAAGAAGACAAGGAATACAAAACATTTTATTAAGCTTGCAACTCCCAGTTAGCCACTTATATTTTTGGTATAAGGAAACATTAAAATGTGTCACAAAACCATCTCTCCTTTGGTAATTAATATTTATAAAAGGCATAGAGCGCCCTACGTCTATAACTTTTTTTTTATCAAGAAAAGATAGCTTACTAAAACTATTTGAATCCTCCAGGAGGAAATCAGTTAAACAGCAATCTACACTAATTAAAGACATTTCCAAAAAAAAATCTAAAACTGCACTAAAATTAAGAAGCTAAAATGTTTTTATCAGTAAGTTGGTAATAAAAGAAACTAAAAAATTACACATTAACCTTCACTTTCACTTTCACATCTAACTTTTCACTATTTTAATTTAAGATTTTATCAAATTGGCTTTACAAAACACTAGATTTTTTCAAGTTATTGCACTTGTGCAACGCAGTCTGTCAATAAATTCCAACTGATTCTAAATTAAAATTTGAATTCCTGCTTAAAAAAAAAAACAAGTGTCGGTATTTTATTTGACATGAACTTCTCTTAAGCGATATGCTGAATTCACTCTGCTGACAAATTGCCATAATATTCTACCATATTTTATTTCATAAGACAAAAGTATAACAATAAATTTGTAAAAACATCGAAGCATTAACTATCACAAGAGAGAAAAATGAAAGCTCAACTTCTTACATCAACACGCATATCAATATCAACATCAAATTCAAAATCAAGAATCAACCCACATAACACATTCAGATATTATGTCATAAGAAAAAAGAAATAAGTCAAAGAACACCGTGTTATTAGACACAATGTTGCAAAAAAAACGAGTCAAACGTAGCACCTGCATTCCTGCAACATGTTGATATCTTCCGATTGAAACGCAATGCTAATCGCAAAAGGGAGAATGAAATGAAACAATTCCAAGTATTCAGCGTGAGATTTGGTTTATAAGACGAAATGTAGCGTCTTTTTCTTTGAATATAAAAGCGGGTGTTGAACAAAGAGGATCGGAACCGCAATGCTTGTAGAAGAAAGGGATATAAAACAAGTAAATAAGACGGAAAAATATTTTTTATTCTATTATAGAGAGCAGCGGTAGTTGAAAACTTTTTACTAAGAGTATTTTTGTGACTCTTCGTTGGTTTGTTGTTTGTGATTTGTGGATTGTGGAATGTGGTTGAATCTTGATTCTTGAATGAAGTATGAAGATACAGACGAGAGGTAGAATGAAAATATTAAACTTATTCGATAGCTTATGTGTGAGTGTGTGTGTAGATTTTATTTTATAATTAAAATACGGGACGGGTTTCATTTTTCATACATTTATTTGGCAGATAGTGCTTACTTTTGGTGGATTTTTAAAAGGGAAGACGGTAGGAATCGTGTTATATGGACGCCACGCCACTGATATCTTGCCAATTACTAACCGAATGTGAAGGTCCCATCTAAGGGTAGTGTTAAACCAGATGCCCAAATTCTTGACTTTCTCCACATATTGTAGAACAGGAAATAACTTATGTCAAGTTTAGTTTTATAGATAATTATGCATTGAGATTTTTTTTGGTTTAATAAAAGTTTATTGTCATGTCATGTTCAACGGAGAGATCCTGCAAACCCCGTCAAAAAGGCGATATCAATCAACGCTCCTATTCAAACGCTAAAGAGAAAAAGGCCTAAAAACTCCTATATCACAGGAATGCACCAACAACAGCATTTGATTGGTCAGTTGTTTTTCTCTGAGGTCGAACAGTAGGGATGCTGTTAAGTGGGAGGTTTTTGATCCATTTAGTCTTGATCACACCCTAACCACAATTACGGGAGAAGAAGATTAAAAGGAGAACCCTCAGTTGCCATTCGGATGCTTGTCAAATGTTCACGTAAAGTGCGATAGTTCGAGCACAAACCATAAAGTTCCAACAACACAATCAGTCAGAAGATGATACAAAAAAAAAAAACAGCTTCACAAGTCATATAAAAGTCAACCCCCCAGAACTCTCTAAATCAACTTATCTATGACAAATATAAATAATTGTAATCGAACATAATTAATTAAATCCATAAAATTAAATTACAAATTAATTCAATCTCAAATTGAAAGAGACCAGTCAAACCAGTTTTTAATCGATCATCACTTACGTATTTTCTATGTTTAAAAACAGAAACACAATTCGAAGAAATAAATTAGTGTCCCCCTAGCAATTAACATAATATGTCCGTCGACATTAATTGATTTTATTTCGATTTGTCGATTTCTTCATTCCGTCGAATGTCATTAGTTTTCACAAGCTCTGCAATTCGCACACCACTTCCCACACTGAATCCGCACCATGCACCGGAGCGCAAACCAAACCAAAAAAAAGTTAATTATTAGCGCCAATCGAATTAACTCGTTCGGCCGGCATGCCACCGCACCGCCAACACTGGTGCTCTGAATTTAGGCATTAAACCATAAACAAGACCCTAAAAAAAATGCATAAAACTAAATTATACAAAGACCGGAATTTAATAAGCGTTTATTCAGTGAAGCGAAATTTCTGTGTCAATTGCTACCACACGTCCACCACCCAAAAAAAAAAAAAAAAAATCGCGCAGCTGATTATGATATTTTTATGCAAATAGCAATGTTTTTCTTTTTGTCGCTCAATTAAATTTGAATGGCAGTAGCAATAGGAACGCAACGCGGTATATATGAGCTTCATTCAGTCGACTCTAATATTGTTATAAAATCCAATGGGAGGACTGACTTGGCTTGGCATGGCATGGCTTACGATATGTGCAAAGTGGGAAAAACTAGCAATAAATAGCAAATCGCGTTAAATATAATCGTTAGACGGTTGTTACTATTTGAAGCAAAAGCAAATATGGGTGGTCCGAGGGAAATTACACTAAACTATGAGCAAAATAATTTAAGCAATCGTGTACAATGGGTTTTATGTTTGCCATTACAACTGACTTTATGTTGCAATGGCGGCAGGTCTTTTGTGTGTTCTTTCTTAAGGCTTATACAGATGTAAATTTTTGAGATTTTTTAAAAAATGTTTTGTATAATTCACTTACCTTTTGCAAAATCGAACTCATATCTGGAAATAAACAAAAAAAAATACTTAGTAACCAAATTTTTGCAGAACAACAAATAAAAATACAGTAGAAACTCCGAAAGATTAACGACCAAAATACAGGATTCGTTCATCTGTTCTAAATATTCATCTTTCTGAGTAGCAAAATTTCTTTGAGGAAGAAGATCTAGAAAAGATCATAACAAATTAAATAAGACAATTCATTGGCCGGTACCAATAATGAATTTAATTTTATGCGAAGCTAAATCAAAGAGGGCAAGGGATATAAAAGACTTTCGTCCAATATCCATGCTATCCAATATAGGAAAGCTATTTGAGAGGTGTATAGCAGAGAAGTTAAATAACTTATGCGAGGAGTTTCAAATAATTCCAAATAACCAATTTGGCTTTAAAAATGGCCATTCTACGGAGCATGCGTCATTGGTACTACACAACAAAATTGTTCAGAACCTAAGAAACAGGAAATGTACTGTAGGTTTTGATTTAGATCTGGAAAAAGCCTTTGACTCAGTCTGGCACAAGGGCTTGCTCTATAAGCTATTTAGGCTTAATTCTCCCAGGTACTTAGGTTTTATAATTTCAAGCTTCCTCAGAGATGGATTTAGCTCTGTCATCATAGGCTCTGAGTATTCGAACTGTTTCCCAATCCTGTCAGGTGCGGCCCAAGGATCAATTCTAGGACAACTCCTGTTTAATATCTATATTCATGACTTTCCTTTTCAAAACACAATGCAAGATGAACCTAGTGTTATCCTCTATGCAGATGACTCTATGATATTAGCAAGTGACACAAGACCACAGGTTGCACTAAATAAGATTAAAGAAAATATACCAACTGTTTTAACTTACCCTAAAATGTGGAAATTAAAAATGAACACTGATAAATGTGGCATAACATGCTTCAGAAATGCAAGCGGGAAAGGACATTATCTTGCAGTCAAAGATAGTAAGTATCTAAAACTACAAATAAATGGAAGTGATATTCCCCTTCGAGATGATGTAAAATACCTCGGTATTACCTTCCATAGAAGACTTAGATTTAATATACAAGGTGCGGCAAAAGTAATCCTCCTATCAGAAAATGCTATGAATTTTGCGATTGGCCCCTAATGTCAGTTCTGTTTTGACATTTGTGTAGTAAACACATGCGAAATACACGTTAATAAACAATGTTACGCTACACTGCTCCAGAACGCGGAATATTGGTGACTATTTATTTGAGCAATAATCGGTCGGTGACTTTGGCACAACGTGAATTTCGTCGCAGATTTCCTACCCGTCCAACGCCTACTGGTGAAACACTGCGTCGTTTAGCCGCTCGCCTCGAAGAGACTGGCACAACACGAGATGCTGCCAGGCGTGGCAGACCCCGGAGTAGCCGTTCTGCAGAGAATATTGCTGCTGTAGCCGAAGATGTCATGGAAGCGCCGTCGACATCGACCAGACGACGTGCCACGCAAATGGGTATCAGTCGACGGTCTTTACAGCGAATTTTGGTACAAGATTTGAAGATGTTTCCGTACAAAGTCCAGACGGTGCATCAGCTGTTAGCTGCTGACCGCCAATCGCGTCTAACATACGCTCAAGCCATCCTTAATCACCACCAAGAGGAAGATGATATTTCATCAAAAATAATCATGAGTGATGAGGTCCATTTCCATCTTAGCGGGTACGTAAATAAGCAAAATTTACGCTTCTGGGGCACTGAAAATCCGCGTGTAACCCACGAAGAGCCATTACACCCGCTCAAAGTCACTGTATGGTGTGCTGTTTTCGCTGGAGGAGTCATCGGACCTTTTTTCTTCGAAGACGTCGCGGGCCAAACGGTTACTGTGAATGGTGAGCGCTACAGAGCAATGATCAACGAGTTCTTTTTGCCGCAACTTGATGAATTGGGATTGGAAAACATGTAGTTCCAACAGGACGGTGCAACGGCACACACTGCACGTGCCACAACCGATATGCTGAAGGATGCATTTCTCGGGCGCCTAATCTCCCGTTTTGGCAATTTGCACTGGCCAGCAAGATCGCCTGATTTGACCGCTCCAGACTTCTTTTTGTGGGGCTTTTTGAAGTCTCGGGTTTATGTCAACAAGCCTCAGACTCTTGCAGCTCTTAAAGACAATATCCGTCAACAATGTGAGGACCTATCGCCGGAAGTTTTGGCCAAAGTGATGGAAAATGCCATAAAAAGGGCTCAAATGACAATCAACTGTGGCGGCGGCCATTTACATGACATCATATTCTCGACTTGATGTAAAAAAAATTAAAAGACCAAATAAAAATAATCCACAAGAAGAATCAAAGTTTTTCATTTTTTTTTTTAAATTACAGCCAAAAAACATCGGAAGGTTATTTTTGCGCCACCTTGTACATGCCAGAGAAACGTTGAAGAAAGCAAAAATGGTCTCAGCAATACTTAAGCCAATGCTTAATTCCAAGCAATGGATTTTGTACCTGGTTTACAATTTCACCCACTGTAGCCGAAGAGCTTCAGTGAACATTACGATTTCATGTATTCGGTATAAAGTAATGGACTTGGCCGGGATTCGATCGCACGACCTTCCATTCCGTAAGCGAATACACTACTACTGCACCATTGCCACCCGCAATAGTGGACTCAAATATTAATGATAGTGCAGAGGAACATTATTACCTTTCACCATTTAACATGTTAAATCCAAGATCTTTACTCACGCTTAGACCAAACGAAAATCGAAACTATTCCGTTCCCTTTTACGAAAAAGCATCCCCGTCCACTTTGCGGCGATAACTTTTTCCTCTTTTTCCGGTAGCTTACAGATTTTTTTTTTTTCTAACCACTACAGCTTTTGCTCTGCTTTTGGAAATATTATGCCTTTAATATGGAATTAGTTAAGCGGATCACAGGCTAAAGTGAATTATTATAGGTACACTTCGCTTCAACTGAATAAGCACAAACATGTTCTAAGCTACGTTGTCCATTTTTTCAAAACCTTGTGCCGTAATATATCATTTGATGATGCAAACTGTTTGCGTATGATGTTGACAATATAAATCGGAAAGAATATTTCCAAAAGTACCGCTATTTTTTTCCTGGTTGCCTTGCAAAGCATTCAATATGGAAAAATGCAGTTTTATTTTGCGTCAACTGAATAGACATTGAAACTATGCATAAAAGTTATTGGGATTAAATGAAACAATTTTTTCTTAAAATAGCTTTTTATTGGTTAATTTTAGTAGTGGGTACTGCTGCCTTTATTCGTAATAGTTTCGTAAAATCGATCCGGCATGGAATCGTACAGCCTCCTTATGTATTTTAGCGAAATTTCCCTCCAGGCCAATTTAATGACTGCAATAAGGGATTCTCTGTCCTCAAACTGATGGCCAGACTCCTAAACTTTTCGTACTAGCCATCCCCAAACGTTTTCTATAAGATTCAGGTCCGGTGAGTACGGCGGCCATTGAAGCAATTCCACATTCTGCTCCTCTATCCAATTTTTTACTATGCGCGGCGTGTGGATGGGGGCGTTGCCCTACTAAAAAGTTCAGTTTATGGGTCCAAAAATGCCTGAAAATTTCTTTTCAAATTTTCTTTATAACTTAATGCAGTCATTTTTAAGGTTTGGAACTCAAGCTCAACAGTGCCATAGTAGCTAACTGCTCCCCATACCATAAAACCACCTTCTCGACTATGATGCCGCGCTAAAAAACGTTCTTCTTTATTCACATCGTGGAAGTAATAATCAAACCCATCAGGGCCATCAAAATTAAACTTCTTATCCGAAAAAACTACGTGACGCCATTAATTTTTCCAACTCATATAGAGTCTAGAGAAGTCTAAGCGCACTTCCGTTTCTCGTTAAGTGGTGGTTTATTTTGAATTTTTAACCGTTTTAGATGTTTGGCACTATTGATAACCCTTCGCACTGTTGAAACGCTTGCAGTAACACCGGCTTTCTGCTTTATTTTTGTCGCAGAGTCGCAGGAATTGGAAGCACATCTTAAAATTGCTCTTCGATCAACTGCGGTTGTTGCCGTTTTTTGACCTCCTTTCATGTTTTTTCCGTGCGAATCTTTGCTTCTTAAATAAGAGTAGACCACACTAGAATCTCGTCCAATTTTGTCAGCGATAGAACCCCCGGTTAGTAAATCGGTTGAGCGTTGAAAGAGCTCAAATCGATTTATTTAGAGATTTTGATCTACCTGTTTTTCTTTGAAATACAATTAATCAAATAAAATTCACTTAAAGCACTTCAACTGTTGATCTAATGTGTCAATCTCCACAGAATACTCATAAGCAGTGAAAATAATGACCTTGTGTCTATTCAGTTGACGCAAAATAAAACTGCATTTTTCCATATTGAATGCTTTGCAAGGGAACCAGGAAAAAAATAGCGGTACTTTTTGAAATATTCTTTCCGATTTATTTTGTCAACATCATACGCAAACAGTTTGCATCATCAAATTATATATTACGGCACAAGGTTTTGAAAAAATTGACAACGTAGCTTAGAAAATGTTTGTGCTTATTCAGTTGAAGCGAAGTGTATATACTCATTCCTTTTACAATTGCTTATAACTTACACAAGTTGTTAAGAACTATTGACCTAATATGTCTAAAGACCTAAAAACTCCTTAAAAAATATATAATACCTTATATTTTTTTTCCTTTTTTTGTAACTAGTCATAATTATAATTTAGTCTTAAGTGCTCTTTGAAGCAATGTTGAAGTTATGCCGGGAGCAAGCCTACATAGAACGTAATTTACTTATTCATAGTTACCTTAAAATAGATTAAATTGTTAAAAATTCAATTTTTATATTTTCTTAGCCAGACATTATATTAGTCATAGCTATCAAAAAAAACATTTGCTTTACACAAACAATGTATTGATCAAAGAAATGTCTCAATAAAAACTAATTGTAATTGTAAAAAAATTGCGAAGCTTAAATTTGTAGTCCTTTTCACTCCATTGCAAGAGGAAATTTAAATGAAGGGGACCACTAATTTAAATTCCACCTAAAAATCGTTATTGGTAAGGCCCATTGTATTTTTAAAACATAAGCAAACAAAAAAATAAAAAATAAAAAAAACAAAAGATACAAAGGAAAAAATATTCAGATGTTTTTTTTTAAAGTGATTAATCGTTGTTTGAAACCCCCAAGAATCACCTCGAATGCGGAGTCTAGGTGGTCGAACCTAACAAATTGCGTCATTTCCAGGAAGATGTGGCCCACATAAAATAAATTCACAGAACACATGCAGACGTTGCTAGACTGGTTGCCGAGTACGGGTCACTGACCTATCGACACGCACGCAGCCAAGCTTGGCATCCCTCATAACATTCCAGCTGCGGAGGCGCTGACGACAGTGAGACTGTTTCATGTTTTTGTACGAGTGTCCAGCTTGCCAAAACTAAACATCGCGTAGGTTGCCGATGTCTCGGACATCTCAGGCATAGGATTCAAAAACATCGTTGACTTCCTCAACCCCAAACCAACGACCATACCACGTCGAGTTAATCGGTTCTCGTCAGATCACAGCAATTAAACGACGTTGGGCGCGGTTAGTACGTAGATGGGGGACCGTTTGAGAACAACCGCGTGTCGTTGGCCAGTCCCATCCACAGAGTTGAGGTAGATAATACATACGTGGTATCACAATGGACCTAAATTGGTCTAAGTGTGTCGGCTTCTGCCGACAGCCACCTAACCTAACCTAACCTCAACACGACAGGATGCTTTTGAGTTTTACTTCCATTTGATCTTCTATTTAGCAGGTCTCGTGAGAAGTGTTCTCAAAATGGCGTTCAATTGCGTGTTCCTGACAAGAAATCCGGGACAGACATTGTAGGTTAAGTTAATTCAAATCATAATTTACAAATACAATATAAACTGTTTTTCATTTAAAGGTCTTTCCGAATCCATGTGAGGCCTTGACATTTTTTGAAACGCCGGGGGTTTTTTGCCCTGCCACTGACAAAGATTTGTAAACGTTTCGTCGCTACTTTTCTCCCAGAAGCGTGCACAAACAATTTGCTTGGAGCCATCGGCCAGAACAGATCGCTTTCATCTGCATTATAGTCTTTCAGATTGCATTATAAAATACTGCCTTCATCTTCTTCTTCTTCCTTAGCGGCAAAGCTTTGACCAGGATTTAAGAGATTAGTACCCTCCCACTTGGACTCAGGCTCTTCAAATTTAATCCCAGCCCTACATTGCCGATCATCTACTATAGGGAGATGCCGAAGCAGTTTAGCATTTACCTCTGTTGGGTGGCGGGGCATAGAGACATTCCAGAAAACTGCTGGGCAGATGATCTCGCCGAAAAAGAAACGACATTACCTCTTTTACCTGATAAGTGTTCTTTAGGTATACCTATCGCTACATGCAAACCTTTGTTCAAGCTGTTCGCGATCGAGAGAACAAACCTTTGGAGGACAAGTAGTAAAACATGTCTAGCAACTAAGCATATCTGGCGGCCCAAGCTGGACCTGCGTCGCTCTAAGTGTCTAATCTCACTAAACCGACTGCAAATTAGCTCCACTGTAGGTGTCGTTACAGGGCACTGTCTTATAGGCAGGCACGCATCAAGGCTTGGCGTCTACTCAAGTTACTTCTGCAGAAGCTAAATGGACGAAGAGGAGGAGGAGACTACACTTCACCTTCTTTGTACATGTCCTGCTTTCTAACATAAAAGAAATCTCTATCCAGGAGACTTCTTGCCTAATGATCCAAGTACTTGGCTAATACTGGCGTTAGAAGTCTATCGCGCTTCAGAAGAAGCTCCAACTGGTTTAACGAGTAGTGAAGGAAACTTCTAGATTCAAGTGGTATCACAATAGACCTAATATTGGTCTAAGTCTGTTGGCTTTAAGCTGACAGCCACCTCAACTTTACTGCATCCCCGCTGGTCAACCCGTGAAGTTCGCCGGTACGACCTCAAGGAACATTGACAGGCCACCCGGTTTCGGGTCACTTTAAAACCGGGCCATTTGGTGATCCGGGAGTTTTTCAGCCTATCAATTTTTTTTTCGCGATTTGGACATACACGTTGTCGTTTGGTCTTTCTTTGACGACACCGGAGATCTGCACTCGTGTCAACATTTTTTTTGCACACATGTGGGACAGTTTCAAGATACAAGGGTGCGTTTGTGTTGGAGTTGCGATTCACGATGAGACGACGACTCTAGCAAAACTATACATTGATTCTCATATGACTGTTGGTATTGGAGCAGCGCTTTGAACAAAGAGTCACGATAGGAGCGTCGATAATAAGGTCGTGTACTTTCTCAGTTCTGATCGATTATGGACGTTGAAGTTTGAATTAGTGAAATTGTTGTCAGACCCACATTGTGACATTGTGCGATGAAAAAGTAAAAAAACCGATTTGTTTTGGACAAGCTGTGGAGTGACGTAGCATAGCAATTAACGTTAAATCCAATCGTATGCCATTAGTCTTCATAAAGTTCACCTTTCTGTATTTATACGAAGGACTAATAAACTATCTAACTAACTAACTAACTAACTAACTGAAAGTTCGCGCTAACTCCACCTGCCTTCAATAAAGTAATATTTTGAAGCAATTAAATACGAAACAAGTATTTCTTCTTCCCCGGAATCAATCATTATAAACGCTTAATTTCTACTCTGAACAATAGATTTTAAATGTCTTAACAAATTGTTAAAAAAATAATTGAATTTTTGCCGTTATCGAAGCTACAATATGAACACTGCCATTGTTGCCCATGTCGCTAATCACAGCTCCAACTTGACCTCACCCATAGACACATTTAAGCTAGGCTCACATGAATGGCAAAGGTGCTGTGATATCTCCCCTTGGTAGCGTTTTACGACAAGCGCTGTTTTTTGGAAGGCAGGGGGCTGCAATAATATTTTAAGCCCACACCTGCACGGAAAGCATTACGGAATACCGTAATAGTAAAATAAAAATCTAGCAGTTCATCATTCCGAGATTCTATTGTAGAAGCTATTTAACCTTCAACTTCATATCAATTTTTCATTCGACATACAACTATAGTTAAGTCAACACATATTTATAAACAAAAATAAAGAAAATCTTGCTTGTAAATATAAATTTAAAACGATTCCCCAATTATTTTCACACGCTGTTGCCTGGCATTTCTATGAAAGCACATTTATTATCATCAGGCCGTACAATTTTGTATTAAAAATCCAACCGATTGCAAATTTATGGTGGATTTCTTCCTCCATATGAGAGAAGAGGAGAGGACAGAAATACCTTCGCTACCACACCATGTGACAGTGTCAAAGAAATTAAAAATGATCATTCATTTGGTGTGATGTGTTTTTTTTTGTTTTTTCGATTTTCAACATCTCAAGAATTTCAAAGAGCAAAAATAAATTGGCCCGAAAATCGCGCACAGAGTTTTGTCGACAGTATGTCTAACAGATGAACGGGATATACATAACCATTAGAAATATTCAATTAGTTGGTTGTCGGACCAAAATAAATAAAAATAGCCAACAATACGACATCATATATTATGTACTTGTAGAACTCAATTGTTGTCAAGATGCGCGGTGAGAGAGAAATCGATAAACAAAAATTAGCGAGACTGACAAAGGTAGTACGAGGTGACCGAGGTGACCGAGGTGACCGAGGTGACCGAGGTGACCGAAGTGACACGCGAGATCTAAATGAGAAGCAGCTGTTTGGTAGTAGCTTTTGAAGACCACTCAACAAGATAATTTGCCTAAAATTCAACTTAAATCAGAGGTGAAGGCATATAAAATTCGCCGTATATTTAGCATAACTTACATATAGAAAATATGACTGATGTACTGTTTTAAAGTGTTAAAAACGTTTTTTAAAAGATCGGGTAATCTAAATTGCAGATTAATTTCTGAATATAATCTGCGTAGAAACTTTATGAATCACGTCCGCACGACTGCCTTTCGAAATTTTTAGTTGGTATCATCCTGTCGCTTATTTAATAAGCTCCCTCAATGCATAAGAGCTGCAACATTTTCTGGTAGGCTTGAAACTTCCTTAAAGCAATGGGTATTCAATTTCAAATATGCTGAAATAGAATCCATCCTTTCTGACATTTTGGTGTAACGTTATGTTATGTTTATGAAATTTTATTATGTATTTTTCTTTTTCCTTTTCTTTTATTGTTTTTTTCATTTTGCATAGTATGCCAATACAGGAAAGTACCTTGGCATGACCTTGGACGTAAAGCTAAAATGGAAAGAGCACATCAAAAAGAAAAGAGAAGAACTTAACTTTAAATATAGAAAAATGTACTGGGTACTAGGAAGCAACTCAGATATGTCTATCCAGAACAAAATCTGTCTGGACGTACGGCATCCAATTATGGGGCTGCACAAAGAAATCAAATATTCAAACCATACAGACATTCCAAAACAAAGTCCTTCGTGGAATAATAAATGCCCCTTGGTATATAAGAAATAGCGATTTGCACCGTGACCTTCAAGTAGATATGGTGACTGAAGTCGTTAGAAAGCACGCTGTGTCCCACAATCAGCGACTGCAAAATCACATCAACTCCAAGGTAGAAACCGTCTTAAATGTACGAGACAATATCCGGAGATTGAGAAGAACCAAGCCTCACGAGCTAATAGTCTAAAAGCTATGGAAAGTACTCAAAATTTTAAACTTTCCACAACGTGATTTTAAATAAAAGAAAGGAAAATCATTTGTCGATCTTACATAGATCGGTCCTGATTAAGGAGGTGTTTTTTTTTCTCGAGATTTTTCACCTCCGTTACACTTTCGTAAGGGCACAGAACATGGACTGTGCTCCAGCCGAGCCTAACTCACGTTTTTTTTTTTACTGGGGCAGGTAACGCCCAACTGGCGTGTGTAATTCGATATATAAAAAAAAAAATTTCCACCACCCGTAATCATTATTTTCTAAGGTAAAGAATATCGAAGTGGCATTTGACACTATTTTCAATACATAAAGTATACAAAAATAAAAACTGTCACTGATTATTTTATTGAATTCTGTATTTAAATATATATATTGTTAAAACTTATTGCTTCTATTGTTATATTTGAATTCATATGAAATAAAATTTGAATTGAATTGAATTGAATTGAACAAAAAATATATAAAAATATATGTTAGGCACCCATTTTTTAGATACATAACTTTAATACAATTGAAATTGGAATTTGTATACGCAAAAGAGTTATAACCAAAAAAATGTGTCATTAACGCAGGCTTGAATACCACGCAAAACATCCAATTGTCGTGGTACAACGTACAGCTAATGGACGGAAGAGTTGTTTTTAGAAAACTATTTGTTCAGCGAAATCTTCCAAAGAAAATATGAGGAAAAAATGCCAAGAAAAACGCCTTGGATACGCCAAGTAATTAGGAACAGCTGTAAGTTGGGGGCATGGAGGTGTTTGTGTTTCTTGGCAGTCGACGTAGGTGCATACATATACATATTTCAGAAACTTGTCAAATTATTGAGAAAGTCTAGAGAGCTCGACACGATCAATCGATATAACACTGGCCGATGAGGCATTCAAGAATGCATGGCAAAGTCTTTACGTGATTTGTGCATGTCGAGATATATGCAGACTTTGATTTCTAGGAATGTGCACAGGATCGCAACTGCCAAAACGGGTTGCCTATGGTAATGACAAGACGGGGTGCTGGTATCAACAAAATGTAAGTGACGTTCGCGACGTTTCTCAGCTCACGGAAATCGAAACAGCATCCGTAAGTGTTTATTAGAAAATCGAGAAATTGACTGATGGGTTTGAGACTGGCACACAGGATCTTCGAAACAGCGAAGGAATCATTTATCACCGAAGCGCACAGAATAAAAGATGTGCTAAAGCAGCATTTCCAGCACCTGTTAAATTGACATAATGTCCAGAGACTGATAAGGCAGATCATAGACCAAATGTTAACACTGAGGCAAATCGTTAAAAAGACCAACGAATTTTTAGTCGAGCAACACCCATCATTATTTCACCAACCTTAAATCTGCATATGATAGCATTCATGGCGATCATTGATTTGGGGATCCCGGCAAAACTGATCCATCTGTGTCGCCAAAAAACACACTCAACGAGGACAAAACCAATGCATGCTTCAAGTAGCACCTATTGGCCGACTGGTACAAAACGGCACTATAGATAGCAGTGACTTTAAGGTAGTTAGGGAGTTCACCTACCTCGGAGTAAACCTCGACTCCATTATTGACACGTTAGAGTAGATCTGACGAAGAATATTATTCTACAAACCCTTGCTCCTTCCTTTCACCCTCTCTATCACCCATTTCAGTCCAACTAAGCTTGTCAAAATGTGGAATAAAATTAGAGAAAACATAGAAAGAAAAAACTAAAATGAATAACATAATATACGAGTACTTACCGGAGCAAGTCTGTCCAAGAAAATCAAAATAAAAACTGGATGAACTCGTCGCTTCAAATGGGACAGTGCATGAGTGCTTGCCTGAGAAGACGCTGGTCTAGGTTCGAATCCCAGTGGAAGAAACGGATTTTCGGGATAAAATGAAGGAAAAAGACAGACCAGCACCACAGAAGGAGTCTGATGATCGGTTGTGGCGAACCGTGAAACAGCGCTGTAACTCCAGCCGTCCACTTCACGTGGTAACGAATGTAAGGTTATTCATTCAAAACAACATAAATATAAAAAAAAAATGGGTTCAAAACTCACTCCGAAGACCAAGTGCTCTACAAAACACTGATCTCCGAGTTCTAAGTTCTATGGGCGGCAGGTGCTAGAAAGGCAAAAAGCTCGTTCGAAAGAAAAATTCTTCGTGGGATATTTGATCCTGTGTGTGAAGAGGGCAAATGGGGGACAAGATACAACCGCAAACTCTATTAGATGCACCAAGATGTGTAAGAAGTCGAACCCCTAGGTTCGGGAAGACAAGGATGACCGAGCCTCCACGAATTGATTACGCCTTCCAGAAAGTTTCGCCTGGACAACTGGAAGCAGCCTGCCCGGGATTACTGAGTATGAAAGGTTGCAGACTCTCCCCAGGGCATTAATTTGACGCAAAAACATTCCTCTTCGAGTTTTTCTACCCAATCCTAATGCCGCAACACTTTCTTTTGTTCATGAACACCAATTTCTCCTTTTCCTTTACAGCGAGGTTATGAACTGGATTAGAGGGGTCAGAACCATCCCACGTTACTGAATCCCTTCTGTTGTTCATCGGTTCGACCTCAATAAACATCGGCATACCACCTGGGTCACTTCTTTATTGGGGCCAATTTGCTGGTGCGATTGCATCCAGCAGTTCTCAGACCTGCACCTTTTTTATGTAAGATTTCGAAACATGCATGGTCCTGTTATTGATTATTGTTTGATCGTCCTTTTTCGACACCGGATTTGCATTCACACTCGCGGAAGAATTTCAATATATTAAATGCGCTCATTTTCTCATTGCCTAGATGGCATTTGTCGCCTTAAGGTAGGTTTAGACTGTATGCGAAGTGGGCATTTATTGGGTCATATTTGACAGAAAACTCCCAAGAATGCAGCGAAAATGAATATTTTTGGCAGTTTGACCCAATAAATGACCACTTGGCATCTAAATTAATCCTCCCTTTAGTCGCTTTTTACGCCATAGCGCTGTAGTAATATTCTTAACTCGTTTCTGCACGGGAATACGTTTGACCACAAACTTAAATAGTTTATTTAAATTTTTTTTATTTCAATTTCACTCAGAGCGACCGCACAACAAGAAGAGAAGTTATCAGATGCTTTTCAAGAAGTGTTTCGTTTAGGTACATAGCATAAGCTCGCATGCATTGTAATATGGTGCACCATGTTCAAGGCACGTAGTCACATGGCACCATCTGGGGCATGTGGTGTGTCAAGGAGATATTGCAATTCTGCCGTGTAGTGTGATAAGGTGCGTGCCAGGCAGAAAGCTGTCTCAAAGCATTTTGCTAGCTTAAGTATCTAAGTAATTGATTATAAAGCAAAATATACCACGATGTGCCCAAACCACTTAACATAACTCGGAATAAAGTATAAAAGGGAAAAGTTCTTGTGATACTCGACCCGTTGGTAAGCCCTTAATGACTTTCACAAAAAAAATTCTCGTCAAAATAAAACGTTCTGCATATAAAACAAAATGATCCATCTGTGGGTTAAATTTCAGAGACTTACAGCGATTGACTAAACTACCAAAAAAGAAGGCTTTTCAAAAGCTATTGACGTTTAATTAACATAAAAGGAAACTGACCTTTGGGCAACATAAGCACATTAATTAAATCATCGTAGTATCGAAGGTAAGTCACTCTTCACTTAAATATTTTTTTTTTTAATTTTTTTTAAAACTTTTCTTCTAAGGAAAATATTTTTGTAGCAAGATGTTTTTTTACACTGTTTAAGGACTTGACAGGAGTAGGTAGAAATGTTTAAGGTGCTGTAAAAACGCAAAGTGAAAGTTTTCGTGCTCATTAAAAGTTTGAGTTTCCCCCTTCATCGTCTTTATAGACGAAAGCAAAGTCTTACGGTGAAGGATATCTGACAGTAGAAAATTCACCGCCTTTGGGCGCAGATTTAACGTTGTATTTAGTTTTCATTAAGGATATTATAAAACGAAAATAAATCAATGTTTCGTTGGTGCGGAGGAGTTTTTATTTTTTGTCGGGGTGCGAGATTTTCCACCCTTGAGAACTCAGACTGAGGTGAGAAGGATACGCAATCGTTTTATTAATTTAGAATGAAATTGTAAGCGCGGGGAATTTAAATCGTTTACAAGGAATTTAAGGTTTCTTTTTGTTTCATAAATGGCTTAAATTATGCTCTGGATTTTTGCTTCCATCAACCTGCGAGATGAGATTTTTTTTGTTTTTTTCTTGTTGGAAATTGAACGACGAAAAGGTTTAGTTTGGATATTTGTCTGTAAACACATTGGGAATATTTTTTTATTGGGTCATTGGATGTTCGCAGAGCGTGTTATGTTTTAATTTTTGCTTTTCGTGAGTAAACAAAAAACAAATATTTATCGAAGAAAAAGTAAAAGTTGTTTTATTATTGAGCTAAGCACGTCACCAAATTTCAATATAATTATTTGTATCCTAGGGAACTGGAATAAGAACAAAAGGAAAACAGGACAACGCTTTCATAGAACAAAAAATCTATTCGTATAGCCCTACATTTATAAGAGTATAAGGAATAAGAGTTCGTCCTGACTGACTGGGGTAGACTCAGCAATGCACAACTGAAACCGCTAAACGGAGAGTTAGGAAACTTGGACGGTGTATATTGCTCTAGCTGTGACTCCCACTCTGTCGGTTTGAGAGGCCTTTTTCATAATTTTGAAAAATATTTCAAATATGGAGGTACTTACTCTTTTCAGGAGGCTGAATAACTTACAAACCGCTTGCCATATCAATGTATATGGTTTTGACAAGCTTATAACGTTCAAAAACGAATTTTGCTTTTGGATGGTAAGCGCACATCGAAAGCGCATACATACAATTACGAGTACTGTATCTTTTCCTCTTTTGGAGCGGAACAAGATTCTACTGAAAATGCAAAATGTCGTTGTGAGCAAGGCGTATCGCTTTTAGATCCTTTTTTTCAACTGGAAATGAGAGAGAAGAAACCCAATGATCGCT
The DNA here is from genome assembly GCA_949715645.1 of Portevinia maculata. Lineage (NCBI taxonomy): Eukaryota > Metazoa > Arthropoda > Insecta > Diptera > Syrphidae > Portevinia > Portevinia maculata. The sequence continues at coordinate 2,374,600 of OX454528.1, read as the reverse complement.
GTATCTCAAGAACTATAGGTTGTAATATCCACCTTCACGGTTCAGGTACGTTATTGTCCCAAAAGTAACTATCAGAAGTGTGGACTTACCCACAAACTTTCGTTAAGAAAAGAATTACTTGACGCCGGAACAAAATGGCGGAATGGTTGGCTAGATGACTCCTATAAAACAAGAGCTCAACTCTTTTCCGGTCCTCATTTTCAATTTTGTTATCTCCTTGACGACCGGCTTGACGTCGCTTAAACGTACCGCCTACGCGTGGATAAATTTATTTTTTTTGGAGTAAGCTGGATCTATTCTATAACGATCTATTCATAGCGTTAAAATTAAATTAAAATCGTACCCGGCCAAGAAAACGCCATTGCAAACCGGAGAGTAGCGCAAGCGACAGGTGGATTTCACCACAACCTCTCACGGTCGGAAATTCTCGCAAGGTTTTTTTTAAAGAAAAAAGGTAAGACACGGAAATAAGTATTACCATAATTTTGGTACCCGTACGTACACATATTTGAACATATTTTTTTTCTTCGGGCTAACTAGCTACAAGTGTTCGAAGATCACATGACACAAAGCGTTGGATAGGGGAAACCATAAAAACACCAAGCTCGAGTTTCGGTTGCCTAACATTGCTCCCCGAGTAGCGAACAAGAGATACCCGTATCGAAGCTTTCGCTGTACCCCTGTGCCTTTGCCCACCCCTCCGCGATTGCAACAGTGAAGCGAACCGGGGACATCACAAGGCACAGCACCTAAATAAGAGCATCCAGCGAACTCCCCACACGAGTCAGGCCAAACGATCGGAGATAACCGTTTTCATCTCTCGGGAGAAAACCGAACCCAGCAGAAGAAAGCAGAAGGAAAAAAAAAACGCCAGTTAGCTGCAATTCAGCTTAGAAGCGCGGTGAAAATCGTCCAGTAGTGTCGACAAACCAGTAGTGGAGCATAGTGCGGTTTAATTTAGGCTTAGGCAGATTATACTTTTTTTTGTACCTTTTTTCCCTTCGTAAGCTAAGTTTATCGGTTCGATTAAGCATAGTGTGTGTCATCGCGAAATCTCGTCCTCTTAAAACCGAAAAAAAAAAAAAGTTAAAAACGTTGTATAAAACATAATTAACTGAAAGGACAGTACCTACCTAAAACTGTGGTTAGAAAATTAAATTTGATATCTGCAAAAAAAATCTAGTGATAACGGGAATGGGAGATCTAGGTACCTTCATCATGTGCGCACATCATGGATACCAGCGGGGAACACTAAATCAGTAAGTCATAGAATTCTATTTCTTTTTTTTTGCATATTTAACTTACATATATAACATTAACTTAATTTCAGGTGTATGGGTATATAGGTTATATATACCCATACACCTGAAATTACGGTCCTAAGTTGGACTAAATTAAACAATATTTTCAATTGTTTTTTTTCCCCACAGTATATATGTACTTAGTCTGTACGGTTTACTTTTACCCGTACAAATAAACATAAGAACGATTTCACACGCTGGGCTTTCGTTCACTATTAATATACATTTACATTAGTACGTAACTATCGATGTTAGTACATTTACCTAATCCGATAGGGTGTTAAATTTTTTTTATATTGCTACCTCTTTTCTTATATTACATATACCTATAGCTAAAAACAACGCGCTACCTTATATTAATATACATAATGTACTACTATAGTTTTAACGCTATTTACTGTTACCTATATTTTCTATTTATAATGTCATAAATGAATTACTGTACTGACCTATTTAAATAGTTACAATTTTAATTTGATCAATATACTAACGTTATCCGTATCTTAATCACTAGTTGCATAAGATATTAAAGTCCGTATTTGAATTTAAGGGATAATTATAAATACCTTCGTACTTTAGATAGTATGGTTCGAAATAGTTTTATTAGTTATTTTGCAATAAAATAAAATACGAAGGTGTAATGAAATTTATCGGAACAGAAATTTTTTTTTATTAGATCAAAATATGGTGTGTTGAGGAAATTTTAAGGTGAGATTGTGTACATAGGGATCTAAATACAAGGGTCCATTGGCAACTAACTGCATGGAACGCGAATGGACAGGTGCGATGGCATTTGGCCATCGGCAATCAGACAGGGCCATGTTCCAAGAGGATAGCATATACATCTAGCTATCCACAGCTTCTCCGGGCCAGGACACCCAAAACTAAGAGACGCAATTTCATCTATCGTCGATTCTTCGTACATATTTTAGGTATATGTTTGTGGTGTAGATACATTTTCCCCTTCTTTTTTTTCCCCTCTTTTTCTTCCCTCTCATTATTTGGCACGATTTTTTTTTTGTTTTCGTAAGACCGTAATGCAGCAAGATCCCCGACCATCCGGCGAGCTAAGCCGTGCCTTGCCACCGTGCCAACCTGCTGCGATTCAACAGGAGAACTTTCACCTCGTCGGTACTCCTCTAGACTCTTACAAGGTGTGCCTAGAAAACTGATATTTTTGCGAAGTGATTCTTCTTATACTGTAGACTTGTAGAGCATATACATTTCGGATATAACAAAAACTCCTCTTGCCCCGTTTAAAGGTGTAACATTTTTAAAACATGTACTGGCAGCGAAGGGAACAGGGGTACATTTTTGAGCAGTTCACTTCTACTGAGAAAAAATAACCAACAAAATATAACAAGGCCCAAATGAAACTATAGGGCGAACAAATGTTGAAGAAAATTACTAATTTATGCCCAAAGGCATGGCGATAGATTAAGAGGGTAGCAACAAATAATATGAGCGAAGCCACGAGTGAAACATGGACCCATAGGAGAATAGACGATTTTTCCTTTTTCAAGGGGGAGTGTTGTAACCCTTTTTGGAGGAACCGCAGGCTCTAGATTTGTTTAGCTAAGAGGATTGTTTGTATGGGGCAAGTGGATTGACATGTCTTCTTCAGGATTAAATGAATCTTTTTACTGCATTCCTATTGGCCCGCCTGTGGGGTTCAACGGGCCGAAATCAATGAATATTGGCAGCCCTCTCGGTTTCGGATCATTCCATAATGAGGCCAATCAAATGCGGGTGGTGTTGCGTTTGTGTGATTCAGGATTTTTTAGGCATGTCTATTACGGTTTTGACACGCTCCTATTAATGATTATTGCCTGATATTCTTTTAGCCGTGTTAACGCAGGGATTTGCATGCATACATGCGGGGCATGGTTAATGCGTGGCTAGGCTTACATGTAAATTTGCCTAGATGTGAGTTCAAGTTCTGAGTGAGTTAGAGTTCTAGGCGGCACTTCGGGTATATTCCTTATCCTTCCCTGCACGGGCAGGAAAGTGGAGTGACTAGTATGATGTTTAAAAACATTATCCTCAAACGAAATAGCCAGTTGCATTCCTCGCTTGAACATTTCAACCGCAATACCCGCCATGCAAGGAATGCTCATCAGTTCACCGGCATAAAGAAGGAAAGCTGAGTGAGAGCGAGACACCAATAACACAAACTATCCACAGAGACAGACGAAACTCTAACTTTTACAGATAAACAATACAAAGTAGTAAATCCAAAAAAAACAACGATCTCTACAAAACTATCCAATTGATGGCCAATTGAATTACCACAAGTTCATTCCTTAGGAAAGTTTTGTAAATTTTACCATTTCCAGTCATTTTTATCGCCGCAGTACTTTGGTATTATAATTAACATAGAAAACCCAATCTGACACTCCTGCTTCCCAATATTATACTGACTAACGTATACAAAGGACCTCTCTGGTGTCAACTAGAGACGACGTTTAATATGACAGCACTTCTCCGAGAGTAATCTAATAATGATGGTCGTAAAAGTAGCACCATTTAGATCGACATGCTATCGCGCGCAAAGGGTGGTGATAGTGATGGTTTCAAATTGAATTTTATAGAACCTCGTTTCGGTTTTAATTGTGTTCTTAGCTCTGACCTTTACAGGTCATTGAGCTAAGCGACTCGTTCAAACTATTTATGGATGAATGCACTCAATAATGACCCCCATCCCCACGCACACACACACACTTTAATGACTAAATCTTAATTTCCATTTCGATACGTCAAATCTAATTATTTTGATTTAATTTCATTATTCACAGAGCCATTTGTGGCCTTTGATTTATATAAATGTACATTTCTGTTATTTTGCGTGCTACCTATAAACGACTTCTATTATCGATGGGTAAGATTATATCGTCATCGAAATATCTTTGAAAATGCGGTCGTTTATGTAATAATAAAGACAAAAAAAAGGAAGAATAAATTAAGCAATCATTTGACAGTTGTGGTCGCATTTGACTAGCTAGAACTTGGAAATTGTTTTCTTGTCATTTACACATGCACGATTGGTTACAGAAGCGTGCCTGACATCGACAGTGGCTTTTACATGACGATGATGATGATGTTTACAAAGTGATATTGGTTATCGTGATGTCGACAATAACGAACAAAAAAAAACTCTGATAAATTGGACAAAGACGTGTAGTCGGCGACCTTGGGACTAATTTTCCCATTAATTGCTGAATGAGTCAGAAGGATTTCCCCCAAATTTTCTTTTCCACCGACACAGACAATGATTGAGTCTGTATAATTAAATCGGACTGAAAAGAGGGCAATTTTTTTTTTTTTTTTTTATAATAAGGGCGCACTAAAGGGATTTGTTGGGGCCCTTATAATGTATTAGCTACACAGCGCGGGCATGTGGACTTGGACTTTTGAAAAAAAAAAAGCAAACAAATAGAATGGGGGAAATATCTAATTCGTAATGTTTGCAGCGGAAAAAAATATATTTAATTCGACTTTCACAGCTTCGATAAAAAGAGATAAATTCCAAACAGTTAAGGTACCAACAAAGGTCATACCGCAGTCATCCTTTTTTGGGCGCGTCATTAATAATAAATAGTCAGTCCTGCATGAAGCAGCTAACAATGTCGTGCACCCAACGGTGAAAAATGTTGCCAAAACTTGCGAACGAAAAAAAAAACAGAAACTTCCAAGCACTGCTGCCAATAACGCTTTTTTGCACATTTCCGTACCGTCTAAATCGGTTACGAAATGCCTGATGCATCATCATCTCTACATCATGTCGAGTATGTGTGAATCAACTATACACAGATTCAGAAGTGCCTCAATTTCATTTTCGTTTCGTTTAGAAGAATTTTATTTATTTCTTCTTCGTTCTTTTTTTTAAGAGTACCTAATTTATTTTCGACGGTGCATCTCTTTTCATGGTCAAGGTTGAATGTAAGGATTTGCTGCCGCACGCTCTCACTTGCAGGCGTTATTTTCAGAATGATTATTTTTAGATACATATATCGCTTGTTTTGGATATAAATTTAAAAAAAAAAAGTTTCCCTCACGATATTTGATGGAGGTTAGTTAATTTCCTTTTTTTTGTGAAATAAACGCGGACAGAGGGTGATTGCTTATTTTGCTGCGTCAATACGGGGGTAAGAAACAGCGAGTCATCGTTGAAGACATTAAAATGAATGGTGCCTCCCGGCGGCCGGCGTCAGAAGAGACATTCAGGCGCATGTGTTAATTTGAGAGAGGATGAGGTGAACGTTAGGTTAGGTAAGGTTAAGCAGGTTTATGATATTGCTGTCATAAAAAACACTAGGCAACAAAATGGACCCATCGTCAATATCCTAAAACTGTTCTTAAAGCATTTTATATAATTACAAAAACTCACTAATTTGTTGCAGTCGATCGACGCTGTCTCGTCTAGATACAATCTCCCAGTCATCTCCTTCTGTTTTCTAAAATATTAGGCATTTACGGCCCAGCCAAGTTTAAGGCACTAAACCTAGCTTTTCCAACCATTTGCTTGTGCGAAGTGGACAATTTTTTTAAGCCGAATCCGAACGGAGATTCTGAGAAGCTTCTCCTGACAATTAATACTCTTGGATGTTTGTCAGACGTTCGCAAGAGGTGGGGCAGTGAAAAAAACTGTAAGGTGTTACTTGGCCCCGGCGGGATTTGAACCTGAGATCTTTAGATTAGTAATTCAACACACTAACCTCTGCCCCAACTTCTTATTCTACTTCTAATGAAGGATGTGAAAATTATAGATCTAAAATCATTTGAAAGACAACCTTAACTTTTCGCTAGGATTTTCTCATTATCCCCATTCCAGGCGGCGTATGAAAAAAAGTTAATGGACCGGCGGCGTTATGACGGTCTTCGCCTTTTGAGCTTAATTGGAAATAAACTCCGGTTCGGAGGATTCATAGTAGGATCTCTCAATTTGAAAATGACATGATGAAGTGAGACGGTATTAGGTTCTTTGGCGTGAAGGCTTCCTTGGATTTTTGAACTTCTTATTCTAGTTCTAAAGAAGTGTGTGCGACTTATGGATCTAAAATCCTTTCAAAGTGAACCTTCACTGCTTGACCGTACGAAACAAGCCAGTCGCGCTCCATTTTCTCTGCGATAGGTTTATTGGCTTGAAGGATCTTCGACATTATTCTACTTCTAATGAAGGATCTAAAATCATTTGATCTAAATCATTTGATCTAAATCGTTTGAAAGACAACCTTCACTTTTCGCTAGGCTTTTCTGATTATCCGCATACCAGGCTGCGTATGAAAAGAAGTTTAAGGACCGGCGTTATGATGGTCTTCCCCTTTGGGTCGTAATTAGAAATATGAAGGGAAATAATGTATCATACGCCCAGTTTATTTTGTCATCGGTTATAACTCAATCGGGAACTGTCGACGCAGTTTATAAGGTAATACCACTCTGACTCATGGTGAATCTTGGCAAATGAGTTTCATTAAGAACAAACTCCAGCAAACGTTAAAAGCTTTCGTGACAAGCGATTTTTAACGCTCCTTTTCTAACAGCCTATTAAGCTAATTTTATTACTGAACCAAGCATTCGTAAGTGACAGAAAATATGCCTAATTACTCAAATACTGTAGTGTACTTAATTCACAGCAACACTATGGACATGTTATAAAACTCTACACAGAACAATAAAAATAGTCTGGGCTCGTAAAAAAAGTAGACGAGCAGCAATTTAATGATGGTTAAAAAAATCGATACACCTTTCTTCATGCTGAATATGCTAACAAATTACAAGTCCAACGGCTGGCTCCCATTTGCTCGTGTAGTAAATTCCATCCTTGACATTGAACTTGAATTTTCACCCCTCATAATGTCGACGGTTTGTGTGGTGGAATGGTATTTGTGGAATCCTTTTGAGAAATAGACATATGTACGTATGACTTATGCATGTTCAAGGCTATACGTCTACCCCGTGACTGACGTTCTGAAACTGAATATTCTAGTTTAATTCTCTCATCAGAACAAACAGTTGACTAAGTTATTGCATTTCTGCTTCCCTTTCTCATTAATCAAACTCTGCGAAAAGAAATAGGTAGCACTACTCGATTCGCACCGAAAAAGGACATCACAAGACAGAAGCCGTACAAGTCGTCGAAGAAATAAGCAAACTTTGGTGGTGGCAGCTTTTCAATGTCTCATGTGATGATTGATTTACATTTCGGAATATGAAACTGATGTTGATGCTGTTGGTTACTACGGCTCCTGCTGCTCTGTTAGAATGGTATAGACCAAAGTTCGAATATCCATTTAGACTTTTAAGCAAACACAAACAATCGCTGACAGTGCACATTGCCCTTTGGCTTCGTGTTTTGTCGGCGTACACATATGGAAATGGATTTTGACCGGACTGACAATCGTATCTTTCCACATGCAATGGGGTTTGTTGTTTCAAACTCAACTCATTCTTCGCCGTTCTGTTTGCATTCAGAAGCAATGTGAGTTATTAGTTAAGTTTGGACAAAGTCATGCAAAGACATCGGTATAGTCTTGTTTGACAGTTTTTTGACAACTTAGTGCAATGCGCAAACTGACATGAGGAAGAATTATGGATTCTCGGAAATTGTTGTTCTTTGTGACTGATTTTGACATGATAACGGTGCTGCTATTCAATACACAAATGACATAGGACATTTATATTGATGTCAAACCGGACTTATCCGCATTTGCAGAGACGAAAAACATATGAAACATATCAACAGAAGATCAAAACTATCTACTGAAAACAAGTTAATAATGTACAAGGTTATTTTTCAAGCCATTCTTCTTTATGGGTGCCAAGTATGGGGAAATTGTGCAAAATGTCACATTACGAAGCTGCAAATAGCTCAAAATAAAATATTAAAAATGATGTTGAACCTACCACAGCATTACTTTACCCTGGATTTGCACAGAGGAGCGAATGTTGAAATGATTTGATAGAATTGAAAAACTAAGCGATAACTTCAGAAGTAAAAACAACTTTTCAGAAAATCCCCTTATCAATCAAATGAGTCTTTAAAATCCATCTTATGTTGTTCCTGTAGACACTTACTCTTGTGCTTGTATATATATATATATCTATTTGTTCGTTTATTTATTTATTTGTTTTTTTTATTTATTTATTTATTAATTTATTTATTTATTTGTTTATTTATTTATTTATTTATTTGTTTATCTATTTATTTATTTATTTTTTTATGTGTTTATTTATTTATCTATATATTATTTATTTATTTATTTGTTTGTTTACTTATCTATTTATTTATTACTTATTTATTTATTTACTTATTTATTATTTATTTATTTTTTATTTATATATTATTTATTTATTTAATTATTTATTTATTTATTTTTTATTTATATAGATATTATTTATTTATTTAATTATTTATTTAATTTATTTATTTTTTTTTTATTTTTTTTTTGTTAAATTGGAGGTTTTTCTCGCACTTTCCTTCAAAAAGATTGTTATTTGCTAATTCATAATTCTCTTCAGATTTGTTAAATATATTGTTTCAGTAGTAAGATACAAATCATTATTATGCGAAATAAATCTATCTATCTATTTACCTAAAACATATGAAACAAGTGTCATAAAAACACACAACACTTATGTCCAGCTCTTTTTCCTGAGATCCGATTTATCCTAAACTAATAAAACTAATACCACACCAAATCGAATTAAGAAACCAATTACGCCACTATGCTATCATGACCCACCCACTTAAAAACGATATGCAACTCATCGCGTTAGTTGTTAAACCCAAAAAGCCATTCAACACAATCGACTACAGTTGTTTCTCTCGCCTCTACAACCGCAGTCTCAATATGAACAGACGCGAACGGTAAGGTAAACCACTCTATAATCATCCAAGGACCCCGATAGTTATGCAAATCTAAATAAACTAAAACCATATTCCGTTTAATCCCCTCGCGTCTATAATATATAAATACAACTCAGCGTCAGCATAAGTGTAATGTGATAATGGCAGCACGCTCTTTGTATGAGTGATTAAGATTCGAAAATCCCAACTGCCCACTGCAATTGGTCGGTGCTGCGTGGGTCTCCAATGAGCTTTGGAGGTAAACCAATATTTGCTCTATGCATCTCGTTCCCCAATCATGAATTTTCACACTTTTGCGGTTTTGACATCTTCTTCTGGCACTGGTAATTGGTGGTAATTTTCACGAGTATCTCGAAAAGTCATAAGTAGGTGAAATGATGGTCAGAAAAATATATGACATTTTTGCGGCTTTTCCATCATAACTGGATTTTATTGATTTGTTATTCGCCGAGAAAATAAGATAAAAAAAAAACAAACACACAACCAATAAACGGTAGGAGCCATATTGTAGCGAGGGTTTAAACAGATTCAACTGGTCAGTTAATAGCACAATTTCGGATGGAAAAACAAAGGAAATTATTTTATTTGGGTCGGTTTTTAATGTTTCTTTTTTTAATGATTTATCACCGCATCGGTCGAGTGTAAGAGGGTCAAAGTGGTTTTTGATTAAGTTTTTGCCGCAAAATAACAAAAGAAGAATTGGACGAGTACAACGAGTGGGTTGTAGGAGGAGAGTCATGGTGATTCTGGATTGAGTATGAACGCTGGAAGAATACAATTCTGGGACTAAAAACAGGGCAGTCAAATTTTTGATTACACATTTACGGTTAAATTTTGTCGTATAAAATGTAAGGAATTACTGCCAAAGGTAAAATGGGATACACCTTATTTTTGGGTGGTTAACATAGATACTAGGTACTTGATGCAGTCAGAACTGATGGAAAGAAATATAAAAATAAATACTACAAACCATGCTCAAGGAGTTATGAAGCAAATTCAATTAAAATAGCAATATTATTATGTACGCAGCAAGATGGCGGGCGCCACTTTATGAATTTCAATTTACGTTCGTAAATCCTCAAGGGTAAGCTACTTAATGGGGAAAAAAATCAAAACAAATGGTGTACGCAAAACGCCAACGTTAAGCCTGTACGCTGCTGAAGCGAAACGAAGTCCGTCTCCACATAGAGAGAGTTACTAAGAAAAACAAACAACTCAATTTGTTCCTGTTCGTAAGAGACCATACCGCAAAAATAAATCACTCGACGAAATCAAGAAAACACCAGTAAAAATGAACTGTCAAAATTAGGCAAGCAGTAATCGGCTGGACAAAATTTTTTTTGGGAACAAAGAGTGGAAACTTCTACTACTTCGGAACAGAAAAATACAAAGCGAGAATTAAAACGACATTATTCGTTTATAATTTTGTTGTGCCACATTTTTGTCAGGCCTACAAATCTCGGTGGTGGAAAATAAAATGCTCACTAATGTGATCAACTATGATGATAATCAAAATCATATTATTTGCTTCCGTAAGCTGAGAATCACTGTAAAGGTAGTTTTTTGCGATTGTTTTCCTGAGATTTCCGTTTAGGTGTATAGGCACGAATCTTAAGCTCACTTAGACCATTGTATCGGACCATTGTGATACCACAAAGGGTGGGGTTCTCTTGCTGGAAAACTCTGTTTGCCTTATGTGGGGTGATTATGTTCATATAACTCCGAGAGGAGAAGTTGGGAAATGCGGAGTAGAAGCAGTGCACACAAGATTCGAATACCCCTAGAGAGGAGCAGAGAGCAGTGACTGCTACAGTGGAACCTAAGTTTTGGTCCAATTTTTCTGCTCGGTCGATTCCCAGCCTGTAGCTCAAAACCTCTAGCAAGAGACCGGTGTGTGACCACTATAGCTGCATATATTAAGGATGGACTAGTGCACTCGAGCTCAACACGACTCCAGAAGCCATGTGTTAGGATCTGAGTAGTGTGACTGTTATCAGTTCGAACCCCAGACCGATTCCCACTCACTGCGCAGCGGAGGAAAAGCTTCCTGGAGTCAATGCTTCAGTACGAACCCCTTTTGCATTCTAATCAGCGCAAATGGGAGTTTTGGAGGTGACTGTTTCAGTCGCACCACAATACCACCTTCTATTCTCTTACAGGTAATTCCGAGTCGGATGACTACTTCAATCGAACACTGAAAAACGTTATTCGAATCCATGGAAAGGGTGACGGGATGGGACGGCTACACAGTCGAATTTCGGAGGGGTAGTGGCTGGGGCATACGAGCCGCATCGTGTATGAAGCGTGGCTTGGGATGACTGTTGCAGTACGAACCTCAAGCCACACTGTTCCACGAAAAGGGGGCATGGAGAAGTGGTTGCCACCAGTCGTAGTAGGGGTTCAACCTCAAGTTAGTTTACTTACTTACTTACTTAGGTGGAGCTACAGTCCGAAGTGGACCTGGGCCTCAACTAATACGCCTCTCCCGTTAGCAAGTTGGTTGAGATCCCCTTCCACTTGCGCGCGCCACCTAAGGCGAGGTCTTCCTCTACTGCGTTGTCCCTCCGGGTTGGAATCGAAGACTCTTCGGGCCGGAGCGTTGGTGTCCATTCGCTCTACATGTCCTAGCCATCTTAGTCGACTGATTCGCACTTTTTTGACCAGTCTATAGGAAGTCCACAATGGACTTTTGAACAAGATCTCAAATCAGCTACAAATTTTTAAGAGAACGTTGCGATTTTTGAGTTTTTTAATTAAAATAATTAAATTTTTATTTATATTACATAAAAGCGGTGCCAGGAAAATCATAGCCTTATCGAAAATGAGAGACACTTCTTACAAGTTCTGCATATGAAAAGTGAACTTTTAGTAACTGCTTACACCCACAAGATGTAGGAAGGACATGACGAAGCCCTGTCTTTTGGAAATCTATTTTGCTCAGGTTCGAAGCAATAAACAGGAAAACATCAACTTTAAAGTGAAAAGTGGCATAAGGCCATATACCCAAATATGACCTTATGTCACGGCACCGCGCGTCACTTCACTTAGAAGTGGAGAATGCAAGAGAGAAGAAATGAAAATTGTTTTTGTTTCTTGTTTTAAAACGAAATATGAAATCACTTAAAAATCTTCATGACAGACAACCTATATCAAAGAAAATGGAGCAATATCGGCTCCGTTAGTACTATCATGTTCGTAGGAGAGATTCCACGAACCCGTCAAAAAAGCATTATCAACAATCAACGTTCCTTACAATCGCGCTACTTAATGACCTTTTATTGTTAGGAAGACGAAATTTGAGAAACGGAATTTTGCTTTACAGCATTTTGAAACACAGAATTTTGGGCACAGGAAATTCTTTTTCAATTCACAGAATTGTGATAATTTTTTTTTATTATTCTAAGGTTGAGAATAGTGGATCACATCAATTCAACCACGCCAGCATTTGATTGGCCTCAGTGATAAAGTGATCCGAAACCAGGGAGCCTGCCGATGTTTATTGAAGTCAAACCGGCCAACAAAGTAGGGACGCAGTACGTAACCCTTCTTGGTCCATCGCAGACCGTTTCCTTGGTATGGTAATATCACAATGTAGCATCGCCATCATTGAGATCATGCTTGCAGCTTCAATGATTGCTAAAAACCTCTGCTTGCATTACACTACAGTGATCAGGTATTCTAATCGATTTGTTTATGTTTCATTCCTCTGAGAGTATTCCATTACCACCTCCACAGTCCATCTTTGATCCATCTGTGAAGATGGATATCGACATAGGGATGCAGTAAGCCGGGATCCTGGCCATAACCTCGTCGTAGAGGAAAGAAGAAGGTTAACAAGTACTTTTTAGAAAACAATATCGTGCTGAGCTGACTTCCCTACATCCCAGACCCGAATCCAAATGCGAATCATAAAACTTATGGTTGAAAGAGGCGAATAATCCGGATCAGGAACGCCAAAACTCCACTGATTAAGCATTTTAAGCCTTTACTCCTGAAAATGTAATAAAAAAAACTTTTTTTGGTTTGGCCTAGTTCCATTGACTGCAGTTAAAAAAAGCTCTAAAGCTGTTCATACATCAAAGTGTTAACATCAAAAATATTTTTCGCCGCAGTATACAGGGTATACTCCTGTGCTTTATTTGATCACTTAACTTCGACAGTGAAGGTGCATACTAAGTGGTTGCGATTAGTGATAGTACTATGACGACTGTTGTGTCTTTACTCGTAGTAGATTGTGGCATCTTATTTAATTCTCTTTCATCCTTAAAAGAAGTTGTATCCAAATACATAATGGAAATTCCCACAATTTGACATTCTTGGTCTCTTAAAAAGTGCAGCTGGTCGAAAAACCACAGTGTTGTCTTATACCGATCGATCCTTCCACACGCACATTGCACGGCTTAAAAAAAACTGAGCAAAAATGTATTCCATGTGCGCGAACAACCTCAAAGACGACACAACACTTGGATCGAAAATTTAAAACAATTTAATATCTGACACTGAAAATTGGTACACACACTTAACACAGATATTGGAAAAAACTCAGGAATTTCAGATCGATACACACTATCTATTTATCGACTTTAAAGTCGCCTATGATAGCGTATATAGGGACGAATTATACAAAGCCATGTCAAGTTTTGTCATCCCCACCAAACTCGTCCGTTTGTGCAGGATGACGATGGAGAAATCTCGCTGCTCCGTCAAAATCGGCAAGAACACCACCGAGCCATTTGATGTCGAAAAAGGTTTGAGACAAGGTGACACGCTATCATGCACTTTCTTAAACATCGTTCTTGAAGCAATTGTACGGAAATCACAAGCCAACACCAGGGGTACAATTTTTCAAAAGTCAGTTCAACTACATGCCTATGCTGATGATATTGACATTATTGGGAGATCGCGGCGAGCTGTCAGTGGCGCATTTGCAAGCATCGAAACGGAGGCGGCGAAGATGGGTCTGGCTGTTAATGAGGACAAAACGAAGTACATGCTGTCAACGAGAAAGGACTCTCAACATCGGCGATTCGGACAAAACGTCACGATGGACAGATACAACTTCGAAGTAGTTAAGCCCATTGTCTACCTGGGCTCCACTATCACTTCGCAAAATGACATCGGCGCAGAGATCAAGCGAAGAATCACTCTTGCCAATCGCAATTTCTTCGGCCTAAGAAGGCATCTACGAAGTAAAGCCCCCTCTTATAGAACCAAGGAGATATTATATAAGACCTTAATCACCCCGGTCCTGCTGTATGGTGCAGATGCATGGACCCTGTCAAAGGCGGATGAAAACTTTCTGGGATGCTTTGAGAGAAAGATTCTTCGAGTGATATTCGGTCCAGTTTGTGACGATGGAGTGTGGAGAAGAAGATTCAACGACCAACTATACGGGCTATACAGCGACGCTGATCTGGTCAAAAAGCTAAAAATACAACGGTTGAGATGGCTGGGACACGTGGAGCGAATGGACAACAACGCACCAGCCCGACGAGTCTTCGAATCCACCCCTGAGGGTCAACGCAGCAGAGGCAAACCCCACCTTAGGTGGCGCTCACAATTGGAGAACAGCCTCAACCAACTTGGTGTGTGTAACTGGAGGCAACTAGCGAGCGACCGAGCTGGCTGGAGGGGCTTGTTGGTTGAGGCCGTGGCCCACCCCGGACTCTAAGCGCCACCAAAAGTAAAGTAAGTAATATGTCACAACCAAACTGTTTGACCAACATACAACGGTGCAGTAGTAGTGCATTCGCTTACTGAATGGAAGGTCGTGCGTTCGAATCCCGGCCAAGTCCATTACTTTATATCGAATACATGAAATCGTAATCTCCCTAAGCATCTTAGACACCACCCGTGGAGAAAAACCCTAAAACTGCGCCCAAACACTTTTCTTATCTCTGTTTTCGTTCTAATAGTAAGTAGCACCGAAAAGCATGCAATGAAATGATATTGACAGGTGCTGCTTGATGTTAAACACAAATGGCGGGTGGCAATGGTGCAGTAGTAGTGTATTCGCTTACGGAATGGAAGGTCGTGCGTTCGAATCCCGGCCAAGTCCATTACTTTATACCGAATACATGAAATCGTAATCTCCCTAAGTAACTTAGACACCGCCCGTGGAGAAAAACCCTACAACTGCACCCAAACACTTCTTTCCTATCTCTCTATTCTTTCTAAAACCAAGTAGCTAGCTTACACTGTGTTCTTAGCATTATAAGGGTACTGTAACAACAGAAAAAAATCCCTTTAGCGTAATTATAAAAAAATTATAAAAAAAAAAAAAAAAAAAAAAATGCTTAAGCTGTGTTCTTAGCACTATAAGAGTACTGTAACAACAGAAAAAATCCCTTTAGCATAAGCAAATTATAAAAAAAATAAAAAATATATCCTGATATTAAAAAAATAACTATAATTCTCTATAAACATATTTTTAATGCAAAATAGCAAAAATAAAATTCCTTAAACTTAGGCAAATTAAAATCTGTCATTTGAAAAAACGGAAATTTCAATTCAAATAAATCAAAAATATTTCTTCGTTTCGTTAAATAATATAATATTTTTATGAAAAAAACAAAACAGTTTATCTCAGCAAAATTAAATGAATGAAAATCGCTTCAAACGAATCCTGGCGAGTATCAAAACAAACGGTAATGAATGCATACATTTAAGCACTAAGAAAACCATGTTAAGCAAAAATAAGCACCAGAGAATATTTTGTTGATTGTTTTTTTTATTGCAAAACTATAGCTGTATGTAATGCGAGCAGCTAATTTCAAATGAAATAAAACAAAACAACTCCTGTCACCAACTTTGAAGCAAGAAAAGCAAATAAAGTGTTACACGGTATATAATTTGCAATGAAAGCTATTCAAAGGATCTCATCTCTGTAATAAGTTTCACATTAAGCCTTTCTGCTTCCACTTCCAAGTCAGATACGAGGAGCTTATTCTACAAAAACAAGACAGAAATATGTAGCTATCTTGAAATGAAAAATAATTTAACACAGAACGACATGCATAAAACAAATTAATGAAAAGGACTCCATTTCCATTTTACAACTTACAACAACCCGACAAGGAGACTTAAAATTAAAACAAAAAATGTCAAAGAAATAAACTACAAAAAAGGAAAACTTTCAAAGCGAAATTGTAAGAATTAAAAAAAAAAAAAATCACTGCAAGACAGTACAACACAACGAAGAGAAAATTGTGTTCCCTTAGAATTTACAGAAAGAAATGAAGAATTCAATTGCAGCGTGATAATTGTTGTTGACTTTCCCGAGACTTTCCATCGTCACACAAATAACCCGATTCCTTGGATGGTGCTCCAGAGCAAATTGCTTACACGAGCGAATATTTTGTCGTTTTGGGAGTCCCTCAGTGAGATGAAGATACCGCATAAAACTTTAATCAATTGGAATGAGGAGTTATTTTGTTGCTTAATAATACTCGTAATAATAAAAGCTGCACGCACGCACAAATGGACAAAAATAAATTTTCTAAAAAGTAGATGACAATTTATTTATACCTTCGCCATTTGAGAGCGAGCAACGAAATAATGAAGATTCCTGTGTATTGAACCCTTGCAAAGGACCTAAGGGATCGTCGATGGCTTTTGTGAGAGATTACACGAGAGCCCACGTTGTTTTCAACGAGTTTATGGTTTTTAGAGTTCTTCGGAATCTTCTAGTTCATTTAGGCAGCATTATTAAGTGTTAAGTATATGAATGGGCATAGAGTGGTTTCGTGTTTATCATGAATTAGCATCAACGAGATTATATTTTGCGAACAACACAGAGGGGGGAGTAATTTTAGGACAATCATCTGGAATCTAACATGGATATTTCAAATAGAGCAGAGATAATTTGTAAATTTATTGAAGCAAACGGGGGAAGCCGAAATAATACCCAGCATAGCAGATGATAACAAGGTATGTGGGCGAAAATGAAAATTACATTCACAAAGGTTATACAGAAAAGGGATCGCTTTCGCTCCTATATATGTATGTCATTTATGTATCTACTGGTTCATGAGATGATGACTAAGAACGACAAACTTTATTAATCTCTTTAATGAAGAATTGGCTTTGAAATAAACATTCAAACGAATGATAAGAAGAATATCTGCACTTAAGCAGCCAGCTGTTTGCACTTAGTGGTGTTACGAAATTCGCTGATACCCGAATTAAAAAAAAAATGGGCAGCATGTGTTTCTAAAAAGATTGTGGTTGCGCATCTTATTCGTTTTAAATGGTTTTCGACGAGCTGATATCAGAATGATTGAGAGAAATAAGATAAAATAAAAATGTGTAGGGACTAGCAGTTGCCTTGCAAATTGAACGCGTCCAATGTCAAAATGTTCGCACTGAATAGGGCATTGTAGAGATGTAGATAGGTGACCTTATGGCCTTAGAGTACTGCCTCTGGACTAGGAGGCCACCATAAGCAGGAGTCACATCGGCCCTACTTTTGGTCCTTGTCATTAATATGAAATTCTAATGAAAGTGGGTGCAGTGGCTCATAGTCTAAGAGCCGACAGCATATTTTGGGAGTGGAGGTATAACCAAAATTCATTTACTTGTTTGTAAAGGTACTAGCATCATGATACCAAATGCAGTCGTCTGGCAGGGTTTTTTTTTCGCCGGGGCTGAGGGCGGGGGTTTGAAAACGCTGATTTTTCGGATTTTTGTGTCAAGGGTATAACCATTTTTAAATATACACAAATTATGGAGAACTATGCACTAATTAAGAATTTTTGGGTCCCAGACGTTTTAAGTGTCGCATTCGCCCCGCCAGATGCCCCCCAAAAGGGGCAAAAAATCATTTTTTGGTGTCGAGGAATTACGGTTTCGTGCCGCGGTTTGTCAAAAAAAAACTTAAACGTTTTCTTTATTTTTAAATTTTTCTTTTTATTTTATTTATTAACTTATTTCTATTTTACATCTTTTTATTTGGTTATATTAATTAATTATTAGCTAAGGAGAAGCCGCTGTCTAAGCGAGGCTGCACTTCTCCGTAGCTTGGCGAGTTAAAGACTGACTGAATGTGTCCAAGCTTGGTTTTAATTGTGGTTCCAATTCAGTACAAAAATAGATTGGGTTAGCAATTTCTTATCTCATTTGGGTATGATATATTCTTATTGATGTGTGGAAGGGAAAGGGTGTGCATCCGATAAGGATTGGATTGTGCTAAGTATGCACAAGTAATGTGCCGTTGGGTGGTCTCCATTGTTAAAGGAATAATGTGCCGTTAGGCAAGGGGAATGTGGGAGGTGCTCGGGGTAATGGTTTGGGTGACGTCTCAGACGTAACTGAGGTATAACCAAAAAAAAATTACATCAAAAAATCAGGAAAAATCCCCTCATTACAAAAAAGTAGGTGCCAGACGTTTTAAGTGTCGCATTCGCCCCGCCAGACGCCCCCCAAAAAGGGGCAAAAAATCATTTTTTGGTGTCGAGGTATAACCAATATTATTTTTTAAATATAAAGTAAACAAATTTGACACGCCATTGCATTGTTTCAAAATTGTGTGTTCCAAACAAATCAATTATGGTTTACCTCACAAAAGACGTCTTTGAGGTATCGTGAATTATGAAAGAAAAGCTACAAATTGTTTTTTTTTATAATTTGAACAATCTGATGTGCCAAAAATATTTTTTTTTTCGAATGTCTTCATTTAAACCATTTATAAAAAGTGCATACATTTCAGAGACGGGCATCGATAACGGGATATTCAAGCTTAAATGAAGACATTCGAAAAAAAATAAATATTTTTGGCACATCAGATTGTTCAAATTATAAAAAAAAAACAATTTGTAGCTTTTCTTTCATAATTCACGATACCTCAAACACGTCTTTTGTGAGGTAAACCATAATTGATTTGTTTGGAACACACAATTTTGAAACAATGCAAATTTGTTTACTTTATATTTAAAAAATAATAATATTGGTTATACCTCTCGACACCAAAAAATGATTTTTTGCCCCTTTTTTGGGGGGCGTCTGGCGGGGCGAATGCGACACTTAAAACGTCTGGCACCTACTTTTTTGTAATGAGGGGATTTTTCCTGATTTTTTGATGTAATTTTTTTTGGTTATACCTCTGACACCAAAAAGTGATTTTTTGCCCCTTTTGGGGGGCGTCTGGCGGGGCGAATGCGACACTTAAAACGTCTGGGACCCAAAAATTCTTAATTAGTGCATAGTTCTCCATAATTCGTGTATATTTAAAAATGGTTATACCCTTGACACAAAAATCCGAAAAATCAGCGTTTTCAAACCCCCGCCCTCAGCCCCGGCGAAAAAAAAAACCCTGCCAGACGACTGCATTTGGTATCACGATGCTAGTACCTTTACAAACAAGTAAATGAATTTTGGTTATACCTCCACTCCCAAAATATGCTATCGGCTCTTGGTCTATCAGTGGTTAGGGCGTTGGACTACTGAAAGAGAGCGGCCCGTGTTCCAACCACGCCGGGCCCAGTAACCCATAACGCTTTTCCCACTGCCCCACATCTTGCTAACAAAGACGATGTAGCGTTGCTTACAACAGGTAAATGTTTACCAACCATTAGCGAACTGTTAGAAAAAATACAAAATGCATGCTCTATCGAACCTTAATCCTGCCAGTCCTGCTTTATGGTGACGAGTGCTGGACGATAAATAAGAAAAGAGAGCTAATATTGGGTTCTTTCGAAAGAACAATACTCTGTCGGATATTTGGTGCGAGGAGGGCGAATGGAGTACCAACATGTGGATGTACTCCCAAAAGCTAAATCACGTCGACTACAATGGCTCGGCCACATTGAGCGAATGGACAATAATGCTCCAGCCAAGAGGATCTCCGACTGCCAGTCCGCAGGTTCGGGAAGTCAAGGAAGACCGAACCTATGTTTTAAAGACCAAGCCATCGCGGATGCCAGAGCGCTTGGTCTGGACAACTGGAAGCAGCGTGACCGGCATTGCAGAGGATGGAAGGCTGCAGTGTCTCAGGCAGATACTCTTAACGGATAGGGAGCCCGTTAAATTAAAGTAAGTAGAAAACTGTGGTCGACCCCCCAGAGGACACAAATATAAGAAAAGTAGCAAAATTCGAGCCACAAGCTATTGAGGAAAGGTGGCAGAAAGTGAAAGGTATCTGGGAGTAATTGTCGAAAAAAGTTGGATAGTTTATTCTTGCTTCATGAAATAAAAATACGTTGTCGCCCAATTTACATTAAATTTATATATATACAATTAAAATTAAATTGCAGAGATTTGACATTTTTTGTTTTTTGTCTCTCAACTGAATCATTATTTATTATTTTTTAAAAAACACAAGTAAATATGAAAAAAAAATTATTAATGAGGAAAATCATGAGAAAAACCTCAAATTAAAGAAAAAAAAATGAAATAAATAAATACCTAATAATAATAATATTAAAAAGAATAAATAAATAAATAAATAAATAAATAAATAACTAAAATAAATAATAAAATAAATAAACAAATAGATAAATATATCATAATTAATAAAAAAAAAAAAACAAATAGTATATATTATAATAAATAAATAAATAAACAAATAAATAGATACATACATAAATCCAAAGGTAATTATTTGAACTGTTAAATAAATATTATTAAGTTAACAAAAACAAACAGATAAATAAGAAATGAAAATATATCGGTATTTAGTGAACACAAAATATTTTATATATCACGATGAAATTAGTTGATTGACTAGCGGATTGTTGGAGATATTACATCTCAGTTTGAATGCATTATTTAGCTTGTATATCCTGGAGGAGATCAATTCAACATTAGCTCTACCATGTAAAATTTAATTAGAAACCGAATTTCAATGAAAGAGTAAAAAGCAGCGAATGCACTTAACGCATGTAACCGGATCTTTGGCAAAAAATGGGGATCAAATTTGGAAGTAATTCTGTAGACGCAATTATGCGACGTGTACTCACATATGACAAGCAACAGACAATATACCAATCTCAAGGCATTAACAAACATACAGCATTTATAGTTAGAGAGCAAAATGAACGGCATCATAATTGCTGAAGACTACTCTTTACCTACCATTTCTGGATATATACTACCCGCAAGAATCAGCTCTAAAAATGAATTGAGGATAAGCCAAATGAAAAGCTGGAATTCAGGCATCTTAGAGCATGCACAGATTTTAAAAAAGTATGTAGGAAAACGATGTTAGCTCCATCAGCTACATGTCGCATTACCTGAACCATTCTCTTTCTCCTATCCAAGATCCTATCCAAGAAATAAACCCAAGAAAAGGAAATCTCGTGGGAATTAAACACACAAAGTTTAATCAGGCTTCCTATCCACGAGATCAGAGCGGAGGTTCTAAAAATCGCAGGAACTGGTGTGGTGCCATTGATGAAAAAAAACCGTCTTGATATTAGCATTTTAACTGACACCCACCAGATGGCCATAACAGCAATTGCTGTCACTGAAAAAAAACCCAACGCTGTCATGAAGAACTTTAAGTTTTTCTTTTAATTTTTTTTCTGCTGGGATCCTGGTCTCAGGGAAGTAGCCGGCAATGAGAGCACCGATGAACTAGGAAGAACAGTCTGCAATTGTACTTAAATCGATCAAACTACAACTCTGATGTAATCTCAGACAATGAGTGGAGCAAAAGAACGGAATGAAAGCAAATAAAAGGTGGAATTCATTACCGACTCGTGACAAAATAACAGAAGCTTTGGCCAGAATATAATAAGAGCCGAAATAACAAGCGTCTACGGTATGACAGATGCTCTCACTAGTCATAACTTTCTAAGGGCCCACATAATGAAATCAAATCCTAACACCTCTTCATTCTCTGTCCGACAGAAGACCTGGAAGATATTATACCTATTCACAAGCTTTCTTATGTCTCAATCAGATTGCTTGGACAGTGTTGGGTGACCACAAGGAAGCGGACAGCGGTTAGAGTCCAAAAGGACCTTTATGTGTTTAAAAGTTTATTGCCCACATACATCAAACTCACTCTTAACGAAGCAAAAGGCAACCTGTCATTCTCTGGATGATTTTCGACGATGCAAGTTTAATTTAAATAAAAATTCCTGTGAACAATAAAATTAAATTGAATACATTGAACTGTTTTAACTTTTGATTTGTTCGCTGCCGATGCGGCTCCGGGAAATAACCCCCCAAATGAAAAATGAAATAACTCCCCAAAGTTGGGGAATAATTTCACTGTGAAATTATCTGCTTGGGGTCACTGTTTGATTTGGAGTAGGTGCGAGGTTCTATTTTAGCACTTGGCCTTATTGCACTTTGAGTCCCCAAATTTGGGCACTTATTTCATAGTTGAATTTGGGGACTTATTTCAGTATGAAATAACCCCCCAATTTGAAGTATGAAATAAGCCCCCAAAAACACATGAAATAAATCCCCACCTCCATACAAATTTTGTGGAGTTATTTCATCTTTCATTTGGAGGGTTATTTCATTGGGGGGTTATTTCCTGCAGCCTGCCGATGCACTTAATAAGGAACACAGGTTGAAGTGTTCCTGCGAAAAGAATTAATTCCCATCTCATTGTATTAGCTGTTTCCATTTTGAACATTTTTTCTTTGTTTATTTTTGAATCTTTTTTACAAAATTGTGCTCATTCTCTATCGCTTGCTGCATGGAATTTCAGGTTCGGTTCAGTGGACGAAACCATTTGGAATCTTCTAACAGAGCAGAGAAGGCAAGCCCCATTAATATTTTTTTGAAAGAAAACCACTCCATCTCCAGCGACTGCACCATCTGTGCGAGTGAGTTTCTTAGGGAGAAGAATTGAATTACATAATTACGCTCAGTTGCTGCTTCTTCGGTTTGGGAACTTTTTTTTTGTTTCTACTTCATTTGCAAAATAAAAATGCATAACATTTAAAAACAATTCGTGCTTTTTGATGCGGAAATGGAATTGTACAGTTATAATCATTCATAATCGTGGGTTGAATTACGTAGTCATTTGCATAATTTTTGCGCGTATTCACTCTGTGCAGTGCTGCGATTGTTTGACACACAATGGAACCATTTTTATGACGCATAATTTTTTTCCGGCACACAAAATTCAACAATTAAAAAACTTTTCCTGTGGTACATGGATGAAGCTTTATGTGGGAGACTCTAAGCAGTCGTTCGGCTAGAAGATGGAATTCGATACGAATCATAATTACATAAGACGCCATGATAAAGCGTGTGCTGAATAAATGAAGAGGAATTATTCCTGACAAGCAGATATAGTTTTTGTTTGTTATTATTAATTTGCGATCAGAAGCATTCCAGTGATTTGATATTGCTTAAAGGCAATTTCATATTTAAGAATTCTACGAGGTTTACGATGATTAGAAAAATTAGTCCTTTTCTAATATTGTGAACCAGAAGAGGAGACGAATTGGTGACAGTGAATGGGATTTTTATCAGTTTGAAAACTTTAGGTTTTTGCCATGGCCATTCTGCTTCTGACGATGAGGCTATGATCAGGATTAAAGGGATCATAACCCTCCCTTTTTGGGGCTCAGTGGATAGCGTGTCGAACTATTAATCGAAAGTTCCTGGTTCAATTCCGCCGGGGACAAGTAACATTCAGAGTTTACTCCCCTGACAAACATCCAAGAGTATCAATTGTCATGAGAAGCTTCTCAAATTTGCCGTTTGGATTCGGCTTAAAATTGTAGGTCATTTGTTTGTTGCTGTAAGTAGCTCCCAGCAAATGATTCATTGCCTATTTTTGGGTGCTACTTACTGTATGAAAGAATAGAAGGATAGGAAAGAAATTTGGTGCGATGAGATTTTCCTCCACAGGTGGCGCCTAAAATGCTTTAGGGAGATCTGTTTTTGTTGTGTGTATTCAATTTTATAAAAATCATGGCCCTGGTCGGGATTCGAACGCACGATGCCGTTAATGCCTAATATTTATTTATATTTTTTAAGCCTCCCTTAACTTAACTCTGTAACCCGACTGGTCCGCCTGTGGGGTTCTCGCCGGGTTTGCCATGGAAGTTCATAAATATTATATCTTCTTATTTTATTGAACAATAAATGCGAATCCACTTCCCAGCGCCTGTGTTTCCATAAGCGCAAAGCAATAAGACCAACATTATTAAATTGTGTATCTAACATTGTGCTGGTCCGAAAAGATGTCTCTCAAGTATGCAGATCCGCAATCCGCAAACACTTTGCATGGAGAGATTTGATCCCTGGAGGGTGTTTGCCTTGACGGATTTAGATACGGCATAACAAATGTATATTATCGACCGCTCTCCACGAAAAACATCAAATGTCAAGTATCACCTCACGAGTCTAACTTAAATGACAGCCAAGCAAAATCGCCCTGAAACAAAAGACGTATAAAGGCTTGAAAATCCTTTTGAAACTTTGTTTGTTTTGTGCATTCATTTTAAGCCCCACTGTGCATCCATTTACCCGTCATTCGCAAGTCTCAAAGTCATAATCTGTTATTCAAATACATTTTGCCAAAGAAAACAAATGTATTCTTCTAGAAGAAAGAAACTCGTTTTGATTTTGGATCCTTTTGGCGTTTCTACAATTATTCAAATTGAATGATAGAGATAGAGAGGGAAAGACCATTGGCCACTATGCTCTGACGGTTGTATAGTGATGGCCCTGGCAGCTTAATTTGATGTATTCATTTAAATTTAAATCACCGAATCATCAACGGAGAAGCATTGCTGCATTGCTGTATTCGAATCACTTCGCTACGTATGGGTCAGTGCACTTTCGAAGGACGTCCAATGACCCTAGGTTGCTTCGTCTTTCGATGCAATTCTACACACATCTGGGTACTCGCAGGCAGGCAACAGCTATAACGAGCAATAACATAAGAAGGTCATTGAACGCTGTCAGGGATGTACCAGCAATATTGCTCTTGCATCTAGACCAACACACCAAAGATGAAGAAAAAGCAAAAATGAAAACGCCAAAAGGAAAAGAAGAGTTCCACCAGCCTAGGGGGAAAAAGAGGGAAGAAGAATTCTGATTTGATTGCGCAATTTTCCCAATCTATAGATTAAACAATGGTCCACGACCGACGGACTAGGAAAGTGAGTGTGTTTAGGAACCTCGCTGCGGCTGATCCTCTCATCCTCCGCGCCATTTGACTAAGTTCTATTCCAGTTTTTCATTGCTCAGACGATCCATGCATTTTTTTTTGGTATGTTCCTCCACCCGACAACAATATGTAATCGATCCGGTTTTTCTGTGCAAACTGGTGTCCCGTCCAGACACTAGCATCATCGCTGCTGCCGCCGCTCCTTCTCGTGACGATTGTATAACATTTACAAAAACTGTCTGGATGTTGCAAGCCGCATGCTTCTGTTCGCCTGTTATTTGCGTGCGCGTACAGCAACCTTTTTCCCGAGAGTCTAAAGACACACTCGATGGGGGATAATCTTGATGGATTCTACCCCTCGATCTTCTCCTTGAAAACTAGAATTTCAATTGAATTGCACCTCAGCTTCGGCTTTTTATTGTTGCGGGGAAATACGAAATTAGCATACAGCGGGAGTGAGTACGAGCCGCGAGTTAGGCAGCAATTTGTTGATTATTATAACACTGAAGCGTTCGTGTGGTTCACCCGCATGGAGACCAGACGCTGCTTGCTGGCTGGATAATCGGCTGCAGAAATCATTTTAAACTCTAAATATCGATGGTCGTTTCGTCGTCTTTCTTCTCGCCTGAAGAAAAGTAAAATACGTGTGCCGTGCCATTGCCTTTTTTACATTCGTCTAAAGATTCAATCAAATAAAATGACAGATGAAGGTGTAACAGAGACTAATGTGTGGGATGGTGGTGTTGATTTTGTTTGGGGTCACGACGTCAATGGCATTGGAGTTGAGTGCGTTTGCCATGAAGTGGTTGAGTTAGTTCTACGCGAACACATTGACTGCCATGTCATATGTTAACGTGTGACACCTTTTACCATAATTTAACATACATACATACACTGTCGCTCACTTGAATAGGAACATGATTATTTTGTAGAATGTTTTGTTTTTGCTATTCTCTCTTTGCTGATATCGGTCATTGCGGTTTGCATTTTAAAAGTAACGTTTATAAGGCTATTTTCAGAAGAAAGTAAGTGGCAAAAAAGATAACCGTTACGATTGAGAAGTGGCTTGCTGTCAATATCTACAAAAATAATGCATTTTTTCTTGGCTCATTAGAATAAGAACCTGTACTTATTATTATAAAGAAAAATAAACGAAATAATTGAAATACAATTTATTAATACAACATTTTGAATATTTATAATATTTTAATAATGTGTACATCCACCTTTGTTTGATATGACCTCGTACAAGCGATTAGGTATTGAGTCATAAAGATTTTTTATGTACACCAGTGAAATTTCAGACCAGGCGGTTTTAGTAGCATTTATAAGCGATGTTTTGCTATCGAATTGACTCCCAGATTCGTAAACTCTCCCAGTTAACCATCCCCAAACATTCTCAATAATATTGAGGTCTAGAGAATATGGAGGCCATTGCAATAAATCGACGTTATGGGTTTGAATCCAAGTCTTAACAGATCGAGCGGTATGGATCGGAGCATTATCATGCTGAAAACACCACTTCGAAGGTCCAAACAGATTCCTCATTACGGGAAATGCCTTTTCTAATACGTTTTTATAAGCCACCGCGTTCATTTTTAAGTTAAAAACTGCAGTTCGCAGGTTCCATAGTATGTTATCGCTCCCCAAACCATAACACCACCTTCGCGACTATGGTGGCGATTCAAAAAATGCTCTTCCTTACGCGGATCGTGGAAATAAAAGTAGTATCCATCTGGCCCATCCAGATTGAATTTGTTTTCATCTGAAAATACAACGCGTTTCCATTCTGAATTCCACGCCATACAGTTTCGTGAACAAAACAATCGGGCCTCTTTGCGTGCGGGCAGCATTCAGTGGTGTTTTTTTTTTCAGTTTTAATCTTTTTAGGTGATTAGCACTCTTAATAACACGTTTTACCGTTGAAACACTTGCTGTTATTGCTAAATTTGATTTGATTTTTGCTGCAGACTGGTGAGAATTTGAGGCTGCTCGAATTATTGCCCTTCTGTCAGCTTCTGAAGTTACTTTTTTAGTACGGCCCTTCATGTTTTTCCCATACTCCGACTGATTTTGAAGAAAATTGTATAGGTACAACAGTCGAGCTCCTTCCAATTTTTTTTGCGATTTCTCTGTAGGTCAGCTTCATTTCTCTGTTCGCGGAAACTCTTGCCTTTTCTTCCGTCGTTAATGCACTGCTTCGACCCATTATGCACAAAATTCGAAATAAAATATTAATTACCTACTTATTGTACACTTTCAAAGCGTGCGATAAACTGATAAAATTGCATCTGTTCTTATTCGAATGAGCCAAAAAAAAAATGCATTATTTTTGTAGATATTTACAGCAAGACACTTCTCAATCGTAACGGTTATCTTTTTTGTCACTTACTTTCTTCTGAAAATAGCCTAATAAACGTTACTTTTAAAATGCAAACCGCAATGGCCGATATCACCAAAGAGAGAATAGCAAAAACAAAACATTCTACAAAATAATCATGTTCCTATTCAAGTGAGCGGCAGTGTATATGTCTCAAATTATGTGGCCGCTGGTGAAAATTTTAGAGTAATAAACGTGGCCATATGTCGATTTTTAACCGTTTCTTTTTTTTATATTTAATTTTAAAAATTGCCAAACATCGTTCCGATGAAAAGTTTTTAACGAAAACAACCAACGGTTCATGAGTAAGGTTTTATGTCTCATGTTTTTAAAATAACGGATATTTAAAAAAAAAATACTTGGCCGCTGCTGCCCAAATTCTTAAAATGCATTGGCAAGGTGCGGTGCAGGGAAATAACTTCACCTCGAGTGGGAAATAATTCCACTTTTTTGTGGTAAATAATTTCTCTTCGTATTTTACGATAGTTTATGAAACGTCATGATCGGTGATTCATACTTGCAGTGTTTGCGACATAGGGCCATGTTTCAAAGTTCTATGGAACCTGTTGATTGGAATTCTATACAACCTCAATGAAATTAGGTCCCAATGCAAAGTGGCAAAAAAAAACAGAAAAAGGCCCACAGAAATAGGTCAATATTTCAAACTGAAAAATAGCCCCAAATGTTCCTAAAATAGTGAACAACAAAAATTATTATCCAATTGGGGCATTCTTTCATTTTGTTGGGTTCATTTTGCATATTTTTGGTGCCTTTTTTCATTCTCTTAGTTTGGTATCAAAAAAAAAAACAAAAAGTTTCCACAAGAAACGCGAAGTACACTGTTGATACAACGGCGTCATTTGTTTCAAGCGGCAAATAACTTAGCGAGTATCGAGTTTGTTTGAACAAATCGAGACCGAAGGCCGGCCGGTGTATGAGCCGAAGAAATATCAGAGTTTTAAACCCCTTTACCCGCGAAGCCATCCAGGTACTGTCATCTAATGAACTATACCTTATGGGCTTTAAAACAGCCCGAAGGCCACCCGTTGTAAGAGTCAAAAAAATGTCCGAGTTTTAAACCCCTTTACCCGAACTATTTCATAGCTTATGGGCTTTGAAACAGCCCGAAGGCCACCCGTTGTAAGAGTCAAAGAAATGTCAGAGTTTTAAACCCCTTTACAAGCGAAGCCACCCAGGTACTGTCATCTAATGAACTATTTCATACCTTATGGGCTTTGAAACACCCGCTGAGCACCTGCATGGGAGACCGATGGCCATCCGTTGTAAGAGTCAAAGAAAAGTCGGAGTTTTAAACCCCTTTACAAGCGAAGCCACCCAGGTACTGTCATCAATGAACGCATAAGCGTATGAGCTTATGAACAGGCCGCTGAGCACCTGCATGTAAGGCCGAAGGCTGGGCCTTGTGAGAGAAATTTCCAGAGTTTTAAACCTTTTTACCCGCAAATCGGGCCACCCAGGTACTGTAAACTGTTGTACCATTACCATACCTTATGAGCTTTGAGTTATAGTATCTATTCCTCTTTAAAAAAGTGTGGGTGCTTGTGCAACCCGCCTGCTTGCGGTCACTGTTGGATTTGGAGTAGTTGCGAGGTTGGGCTAGGTGCTATGTTTGGTATATTATTAAAATACTAAAAAATTTTGGGAGATTGTTTATTTTAAATTCATGTCCAAATGGGTATATCCAATCATTATAAATATTTATCAAATTATAGGTGGACAATAACTTCACAAAATTGTTGATGAAATTATTGAACTTCACATAAAAATGTAAAATTATTTCCCACTCGAGGTGAAGTTATTTGCCTGCACCCATTGGCACCCAACGCCTATCACACAGAGTCATTTGTAGATACATCGAGTAGACACAAAATCGCACCGTGAAGCTAAGCGCAATTGACACATATTAATCCATTAAATACCGAAAAACACCACTCCAGGGAATCAATAAGGAGTCCCAAGATAATGCCCTTTTTATATGCCACGACGAGGTTATCTCCCAAGTGAATACTTGATTAGTTTTTTTTTATCTTGCAAAGCTCTGCATACTATACGCCATTCTACACTTCAACTGACTATGTATATTACTGTAATCAGTTTTGTGAACTTAAACATCCACTACAGCTGTTTCAACAACTGCAACCCATTTAGTTAAAAATAACCTTGACGTTCGCTTTATGAAGGAACGTTTTATCAGAACCCTACCTTATCAGCACTCAGTGGTACGGCCGGCTGGGGTACCACTACTTTCCACTGCACTTTTGCAGCTGAATGATAACAAACAAATCATGTTCCAATAGATAGAAGAATGTCTAAAATAACTTTAATAACAGCGATTTTAAAAGTTTTCGAAACAAAGACAAAGACGGTACAACAACCTTCTGTCTGTTATGCCGTTTACATGGGATTCAATCCGAAGTGAATTCCATGTAAACGCAGATTGAATCGAAACAGGATTCACTCAATCCGATCACAACATTTTCTGCTGATTGGATTGAAAGTCAGCATGTAAACGCGAATTGAAAGATCGAGATAGACAAGTGAGGAAAGTGTGTGTACGTCCTCTTGGTTTTCCTTTGTTGAAGGGACTTTTGTCGCCACCAATACAAGGCTATACAAAACACGTATTTAGTAGATACTGTACAAATGAATTCTACTTCAATTCAATCTCTCAATTCACTTCGAATTCCAATTCAGTTTCAATTCGGTCATGCAAACGTACTACATGATTAATGAGACAAAAAAAAACAATCTGAGAAAATTTGCAAGAACCACCCGCTGAGTTTTCCTCAAGAGGTTAGAATCCAATTTCGCCCGGTCAAGCGAACGAATGTGTTTGCCCGTTCCTGCAAACAATGCAAAACGATCGTAGTTCTCCGCCAAAGCAATCAACCAAAAGCAAAAAAAAAAAAAAAAAAAAAAAAAACCAAAAAAAACAGAAAACTGGTAAACTGGATCTTTGTTTGTTCGGAATACCTATGTACTTGTATTTACGAGGCAGACTACAAAAACTTGACCCCACTGCCCGCCAAATTACGCCACCGCAAGACCGAGATCAACATAAGACAGCAACAACAACGAAAAAAAGAACTGCAAACGCCTCTTAAAACTACAACTTTACTACCATCGCGAGGGGCCGGGGATAACATATGTGGCGGTAAGTTACGATTTTGCTGAGGTCTTCGGCTCGTACGGTCGGGATTGAACCGCGAATCGATCCCCAGAGAGATCACCTCATTGGTATGTTACCTGTTATTTTTGCTTTCTGTTTTGCTTCGTTGTTCGTTAGTTCCATGCCTCTGAGGATGAGGAGATTATTTAAGGTTTGAGTAGCGAGACAGATTAAAAAGGAAAAAAAAGAAACACTCATCAGTAGATCTCCGCCAGCATCATCAACATCAACGTCGTCTTCGTCAGAAGAAACAGCAGGAATCAATGCATACGCGACGATGCCGGTGGTGGTCGCGGATTCAGAAGTGAAATTATCATCGGACGCGTCGCGATTAATATATAGCTCATAGCACACTATTGCTGTGGTCGCCATTGGTCAAGAGACAGATATATAAAAATGTACGTATCCGTTGAGAAGGTATTGGCCGTCATAAAGTCAAAGATCTCTTAAGACACCTCATACTGTTTGTAGAAATGCGCGCAGCTGTGCGAGTTTTAACTTATACCCATTTTAAAATGTCAAAAAGTCAAAAAAAGATACAGATAGAAACTTTAACTTTGTAGGTACCTATTGCGCAAGTGCAAATCACAAATATTTTGATATTTTCGACAGCTCCAACTGTCAGAAAACCTTGTTTAATGGGGGTGATAGTGAAAGGTGCATACAAAATACTTTATCTTTCAAAAACTTCAAGTGTTACCTACTCCATATTACTTTTACTTGTTTTATTGTCCAAAGACGGAAACATTATGTGAGGCACCTACTGAGGACGTGATTGCAGAGGCGGAGTTGGTAATAATTTTATCTTTAATATTGCTGTTTAGGACTTATTGTCAAACGAGTGTTTCGCATAGTTTTAGATGTCTGTCAAAATTCCAAGTTATATTTGAGTCTGTTTGGTGAAATTTTTCATTCCTTTGTTCTGTTATTCTGTTATGAATTTTCATACAAAAGTTTGAGCTGGCAAATCATCTTTTATCAATTGCATATTTTTCGTATTCTGTATGGCAAAATCTTTAAAGAAATCTATTACCAACCAAAACAGAATAAAAGAAATGTTGTTGTGACTTTAATCATAAACGATTTTTTAAAATTATGAATTCCTCGATGCACCACAACACGCCAGAACCGAAAGAACAATCGAAACAGTGGACTTCTTCGTGCTCCACCAAAAATGTAAAAACAGTTACGTGCGTCGGTCGTCGGCCCGAAAAGAAATGCAATGCGTTTCTAGGATTCTCTCGTCGATATTTTTATTGACTACTTGGAAAAGGGAATGACGATCACCGGACATAACTAAATCTTAATGCAAAATTGATGGAAAAGCGGACCTAATTGAAGAAGGCAAAAGTACTGTGTCATCGCGGCAATGCAACCAGCTCATTCGCATACAGTAGCAACAGCAAAATGAACTAAATTGCGCTATGCACTGCTCCTTCATCCGAACTATTCTCTGTCAAGTGTCAAAGAATGGGTACTCAAGGTATTTGACAGGAAAAAATGCTTTTTTGATTTTGAATTTATTTTGTTTATTAATAAATAGTTCCAAGAGGAATTATGTATTTAAAAAAGAATTGTCAATCTTAGATTCAATCTTAGATTGAATTCAAACGAAAAATTCAATATGGAATGATTCACAATAATTCAAGTTTGACGTTTTCAATATATCTGTAAATGCGTTCGTGTGTTTTTCTTTCAAATGAGAGAATTCTCTGTAGATCTTAAAGAGTTGCTGTTATCATTTTTATTCACACAGTCCGAGAGCGGATCTTATAACCAAGGTTCGCAGAACGATAAAATATGATTCGTTCTCTCATGAAAAGTTTGCAAAGGAATTTGTTTTCTGATTCGATCGCGAACCTTATTTTTCGGTTCGTTTAAAAATAAAATTCGTTTTCACAATCGAATCAAATCTGTTGCGATCTGTAAAATATAGTTCGTTCGCGAATTTATCACGTGCGAACTATTAGAGATCCGTTTGCGAATGGTTCTCATAAAAAAAAAGTCATTTTACATTAAAATTA
Source organism: Portevinia maculata (assembly GCA_949715645.1). Classification (NCBI taxonomy): domain Eukaryota; kingdom Metazoa; phylum Arthropoda; class Insecta; order Diptera; family Syrphidae; genus Portevinia; species Portevinia maculata. Next base: position 2,341,757 of record OX454528.1, on the reverse strand, counting down.
TATGACATATTTTAATATTGAAAGAACATAAGTGAAAAATATTTTTATTACATATTAAGATTTTGGAAAAAATTTGCATTCAGTTTAACTAACAAAACATTATTTATTGTTTCTTTGGATGATTTGTTTCTGTTTTTCGTAAAAAAAAACTGGTAGAGCGTTAAAAGCCCGTTCAACAGAGACTTGAGTTGATGGCACTGCCAGCACTACTTGTTCAAGTTTTCCTAGAAGAACCTCTCACAAAACAAGCAAGTTGATTCGTCAGCTTCTTCATTATAAGAAACATATAAATTTAACTCAAATGTCTTTATTTTCCCCATTTCAACCAAAATAATAACTATTGAAAATATAAATCGCGAATCGAGAACGATTTGTTTTATGGACCTTTACGGATCCTTATCGCGCGCGAACCATATTCTACCTGTATTTCTTTTTTCCGATCTCTCACGAACGAGAGATACAGAAAAAAAAGGATACAGCTCGTTCGTTAGAGAACTATACATTTTTAAAGATCAAACAATTTATCGTTCGCAAACTTTATTTTGTATGGTTCGTGAGAAGATCGATAAAGAACGATAAAGATCCTTATTTTATCATTCGAACCCTGCTTATAACATTTTTCATTGAAAATCGAAGGAATTGCTCTCAACACCTAGAATTGCTCTTTTCAATGAAACATATTGTAGTTCTGATCAGACTTCTATTCTAGCATTGGTGAGGGTGGGGGTAAACATCTGTCCTGCCTGCTGAAATTATTTCACAAAAAATAAAAACCAGGTTTTCCTCACTTTCACGTTTGGTGCAAGGCTATTTGAAAGTGTTGGTAAATTATAGAAGAAATCTCTCAAAAATTTTAGATAGCATCTTTCGTTATTTTGGTCTTCCCTCCAAGAGCCTTGACTTTAAGACAGATGGCAACTTGCCGGACAGTATTCTCTCCACCAAAATAAAAACAAAAGCCATTTCAGTATACATAATGTGTGTTTTTTTACTCAAGCGTATATAGGCTTAAATAAAAAGAGTAAAAAACGATCGACTTTGACTTGGTAGCACTAAGATCCAAAATACTACTCCGATTAAAAATCAAATTATACCGCCGTGTAGGGCAAGAAAATCGCAACTTAAAAAAAAATATAAAGCTGAACCCTAGCACAAGTCGTTTGGAAATCGCAGCGGGTCAATATTTTCCTGTTAAAAATAAAACTTCAAACGCAAGTACAATTTGGGGGATTTGGATGTGTCAGCACAGTAGGTGAGAAATGTCAAAGTTTTGACGTCCGATAACAAACGTTATCGGAAAACGTAGAAAAAGGCGATGAGAAGCACTTATCTATATCCGCTTAAGGACCAAGCGGCGATAGTTATCCCCGCTAAAGTTAGCGTATATAAGTTTAGTTTTTAAATGTGAATAAGAGTATATACGCTTGAGTAAAGACACACACCTAAAGTTAATTATGGAGGTAGAGAGCTTACCGTCAAAATCTATTAACATACGCCGTCATAGTAGATAACGCATTACACGACACTCCCTTCAAGCTTAACCACAGCCATTTGAAATTATATACAAAAAAAAAACAACGAAACAATGAAAAATTGCAAATGCGACTTTGAAAAATTGGCATCCGCGATATTTAAGGAGCAATTTTTATTTCTGTCATCGCATTGTTTTTTTTTTCTTTTGAATATTCATTTGCGAATCACTTAAAAGTATAATTCAACAAAAAATACATATTTACAGACGTTTTGTGGTGGTAATTTCATAATTTAGACACTCATTCATGACAAACGATCTGAGTCAGAATTTGAATGGGGTTGTTAGTTTGTGGCGTTGTACAATACAATTAATATGCCATCGGTAGATTTTGATTATCTTTAAACATGAAAATAAAAATGGCAAGCGGCACACTCGGAAAGCAAATAGGTACAAGGAATTAATAAAATTTGTATTTCACAACTCTCACATGTCAGGTGTGAAAAAAAGAGGAAAAAAAAAATAATGCAGCTGAGTGTGTTATAGAGATGAAAGTCGACACACATCGCCAGATAATTAAGGGCGATCGATTTTGCATTGAACGGTCAAACCATCTGTCAGTTCGCGTGCTATACATAAGTAATAGTTTTAAGTAGATTACCAAATTGTAATGGAAAGATGAACACCTGTGAACACCACCAAACGTTTTTAAATTAGTTTTAAATTCGGTAAAAAAGTGTAGAGTTATAAAAAAGCAGCCGTTTGAACGCTCTACAATCCGAACACAATTTTGGCGGCCTTCAAAAATAAAAGTTCTTTGTTTCCAAACAAATATTGTTAAACGTTAGTTATGTAGCATTTACCGCTTTATCCGAGTCCGCGCGGAGTGATACTCCAGTATAGTTTTTCTTAAAAGAGATTTTTAGCACCCTAATAATGTAAAGTTACACAGCATGAGAGACGCCACTATTATACTTACTTTCGGGACCCTTTCTAGAAACATAGACTGCATCATACCCCAGTTACGGTTTGGAAAGACTTCCCATTTGCCATAAAAGACTGCATATTAACGCCTCAATAAAGGTGTCATCATTGGTCACTGTCTTAAAGCGAAGCATGCAACAAGGCTTGGTGTATAATCAAACGATTCTTGTAGAACCTGCTTGGGCGAGGAGGAGGAGGAGGAAGATACCCCCTTTCCTTGCTCTCTCCCACGAAAGAAAACTCCATTTTGTAGTGTCATTTTAAAGGGTGCTCCAAAATTAACACAAGAAAGGGTTGGCAACTTAAAAAAATCTATTTGACATTATTAGCGCCACAATAGGTGTCATCATTGGGCACTATCTTCAAGGGAGGTATGCAACAAGGCTTGGCGTATATTTAAACGATTTTTGTAGAACCTGCTTGGGCGAGGAGGAGGAGGAGTAGAAGGAGGAAGAGACCTTTTGCATTGCTCTCCATTTTTTAGTTTTATTTTAAAGTTTGCCCCAAAATTAATACAAGAAAGTGTTGCCAACTTAAACAAAAATCAATTTGACAGCCGACAGTTTAGGATTAGTAAAAATGGAGCACAACACGAACAAGAACAATGTGTTTTCATTGTTGAACAATATTTCAAAAATAATGAAAGTTTGGTGGGCACAGTTCGAAAATTCGAATTCGAAGGCTAGCCAAACAGTGACTGTTAATTGTACTCGATATCACGACATGATAATAGAGTTATTTCTGCCTAAACTGGATGATGTTGATGTGGACAACATGTGGTTTTAACATGACGGTGCCTAATGCCATACAGCCCGTGAAACAATTCAATTATTGCATGAGACATTTCCTCGTCGCGTAATCTTTCGTGTCGATGATCAGAATTGGTCCCCTAGATCGTGTGATTTAACACCATTGGATTGTCCGATGTGCTATTCCCTGCATAACCCTATCCTGTGTACTTTATGATTCAATAAAAAAATAACAATCTAAATATAAAAAAAAAACCGTGTTGTCTATGAAATTCAAATCTTGCGTAAATTTTGGGACACCCTGTATAATGAACTTACAGACTAAGCTCACCTTGGCATTCGAAATTTCTTACGCTTCAAGAAAACTCTAACTAGTTCAACGAGTAGAGAGACAACTATCCCAGACTAGCGTGATATATTGAAGGTTCTAAGGTAAGGAAATGTTCTTTGCATTTCAATGTACGCCCGAATATAGGCTGCTTGAGGATAAAAATATGTGCATTCCTGTCATGGCGGGGTATGTGATAAATTGTTCAAGGGGTAGACGTGGAATACAACTGCCTATTCCGTTCGAGCACTTGTGGTGGAAATATTGAGAATGAAAGGCAGACGATATTGCGACGATGATTTCGAGAGACAAGGGTACTCTCGATGACACGATCGCCAATGAGATTTATCTCGCATTTTTTGAACTCATAGAAAAAATAACCACCAAATAAATTTGGGTCGATGGGGGAAATATTTCATGCATCGCCAAACCTAGACATTTCGCATCGTTCTTTGACAAACAAATACTAGGCATTAACGGCCCATGCCCTGTATGTAAAGTCTAGCTTATCCAACCATTTGCTTGTGCGAAGTGGAAGGGACCTACAATTAAAAGCTGCATCCGAAAGGCAAATTTAAGAAGCTTCTCATGACAATTGACACTCTTCGATGTTTGTTAGACTTTCGCAAGATGTGGGGCACTGAAATAAACTTTAAGGTATTACTTTTCCCCAGCGGGATTCGAACCTGATACTTTTGGATTTGTAGTCCAACACACTAACCTCTGCGCCCACAAGCAGCGTTCTTGGCGAAATGGAATACATATGTGATCATTCCAACGGAGGTTGTCATTACCAAACATACCCAGAATGAAGTCTCTGAATTTCAGCGATGCAAGCGCCAGTCATGAATCATTAACTAATGCCAAACTATTGGGGTTTTGCTTTAATTACAGATGGCAGCATTGTGCATTATATTCCACTCTATTGATTATAGCCCATTTAAATAAGCCAGCAAGGTCAGACTTTAATGAGCTTAATATACGTTGCCGTTCCAGTTGCGCGCCCGAAGATGAGGGGCGTGAACCAGGAAACGATTATCAAAAGCTTAAGGAGCTGTCATTGAATTAAAAATAACAGGCACAAGATTAATGATAAAAATAAGAAAGATAGTCGAAAACAAATGCAGACCCTTAGGAAACATCAGCATTTATTTGCCTCCGGTGAGGACAGGAAACAGTTTAGCACAACTCGAATTAAAGTATTTATAATCCATTGAAGAAGATTCCCAATTCACGCATTTTTGACAAAATAGCTTCATGTCTAACTATGTCAAATGCTTTGGAAATATCAAGCGCAACTATCTTACTTACTTCAGGGTGGCGACGGTGTAGAGGTTAGTGTGTTGGCTTGTTACCCATGCGGTGCAGGTTCAATCCCCATGGGGGACAACAACATACGCCACCCATTCACATGCCTCTATACCAAAAGGAGGATTTCTGCCTGGTAGTACAATGGACCGTTACCGAGTCTGAGTGCTCTGGGATTTGGATTTCCTTTTAATAAAAAAAAAAAAAAAAAAAAAATCTTACTGTCACCACGGTGGTGAAGAGAGTGATCATCAAATCACCAGTAGACCTGTTGCTGCGAATTCCGTTCTGCTGGTCATGAAAAAGTTTTTCGGGATTCGATTTATTTTTTTATCAAGAGTATTCTACGCGTTCAAATACAGGGAGACAAAAGGCAAAATCTGGGAGCGTAGAGCTGGCTGCAAAGTGTGCAGTAAGCAAATTGGCTTTATCTGAAGAGTTGGCGCCTAGGATGCCATGTTTGGACAAGAAAAGATCTAAGGAAATTCTCAAATTGAGCAGGAAACAGCTAAGAACAGTAGTTGGGATTATGTCGGGGCACTGTCTTCTAAGGAAGCATGCTAGGCGGCTTGGATGGGGACACGCGCAGGTTCTGTGGTGATCTACAAGCCGAGGAAGACATAACGCACATACTGTGTGAGTGAGAGGGTATAGCACGGAATCGTAGGAGGTTTCTAGGAGAATACTTCTTCGAGGAATTAGGGGAGCTGAGCGGCACAGACCACAGGAAGCTGGTTAAATTCTGCAGGAGGATTGGGCTTTGTCTAGGAAAAGTTTTTTATGATGTTCTCCAATTGAAGTCTTGGTTTCAAATGGTTACCTAGGGATCGCATTAGGCCCTTCTGGTGCCTAGTGCTGTAAGCGAATTGCATACCCCTTTTTTAACCTAACCTAACTTAACCTAGGATGTCATGTACGTAAACGTTGGAGCGTTTGAAAACTGACAAGGAAGTTTGAGATTTGAATCGCAGGAAACATTAAACGTCGCTCACACACTTCTGACAAACATCCAAGCGAATAACCATCATGAACAAGCTCCCCAGTCACCTGTGCACTTTATTTGTACGAAATGCTTTTGCATATTTTTATCGAGCCTGAGATTTGACCCCATCAAAACCAACACCGAAACCCAATTCAAGATGTACTTGGCACTTTTTAAAACTGTGTTAAAAACATTGAAAAGCTTAACAAATTGAACAAACTTAAAACATGCATTAATCGTAAAGAATCAAAAAGTATTTAGTCATCTTTATATAAGCAGAAAAGTATCGCCAATTAAAATCCTGACCGTACAAATGACTAAGCTAATTTGAAAACATTTATTTCATTATTCATTCAGGATCTCGTAGAAAATTTGATCATAACAGTTTAAAATAACAAATGTGAATGGGGTTAATGAAAGCTTTATTTATTCACAACTACTTTATCGAGAATATATAAAAATCTACCTGAGCTCATGTATTTTGTTGTATACATATATTCGTACATAACAGGTTTATTTCTTTAAAAAAAATACATAATGTACCTATTACTCACGATTGTCTTAGTATTAATTTTTACTACAAACTAATTGGCTGTTGTTTTTTTTTTGACACACATCAATTTGCTAACCTGGCTTTCTTTGGAAAAAACTAGTTCAGTACCTCAATAGCAGGTCGGAAGAGCATTGATAATTACTTAAATTAGTATGTTGCCGACTACACGTGAGGAATTATGATTTGGTAACCCAAGTTTGTTTTTATTTTGGTATTATTGCATCGTTAAATGGTAACCGTATTTTAAGAGCTGCTTAAAAATTGTTTAAATATCAAAAATGCTGTTTCAAATGATTGTGGGTAGGTATTTCGGCATTGATTCTGGTTGTAATCTTAGTGTGGAGTTCATTTGAATACAGGTTGTTTGTTCAGATATGAAATATGCAATCTTCTTCAAACAAGACTGAAGTATTGACACACTAAAGATTGTTTATTGATTTAGAGATCGCGCTTATTGATTGCAATGAGTACAATTGATTTGCTGGCGAATTTCAGAATTCTTTTATGGCACCTAAAATTAGGTGAATTAACAGAATAGGAGTACCTAGCCATATTATTAGACCCAAGCGAATAAGGTCAATATTTTGACATAAGAGGTCGAATTTCGAATCAGAATACAGACCTTGCAAGAGGCTCGCAAAGAGAAAGTGCGCTCAAATTCAAGCAAAGTGTGTGGAGTGCCTGTATCGGGAGTTAGAAGAAATTTCTTGTTCGGCTGCTGATAGAAACCAGGCTGCCCATGAACTCCGACAAGTCCGCTTGAACAGGGACACAACCATTTTCAAAATTGACGCTCAGAGAAGGAAATTACTTCGACTAAGTTCATCAACAATGCCCAAGGCTGTTTCTTGTGGATGACGAAAAAATACTACACAGGTGGCAACAGTAATGTGAAGGACTTCTAAATGAACAATTTTGTAGGATATATTTTCCGAGAACCGTTCCTAACAATGAAGAAAAACAAGACGACTTCTAAAAGAACAATTTCGTCGAATATAATTTTCCGAGAGCCGTTCCTGACAATCGACATTTCTGTCGAAGAAGTTGGGAAGGCGGTCAAAGACTCCAAGAATCGAAAAGCATTTGGGCCGGACGAGATATATTCATTCATCTGTTGTCTACGAAAAGGGCAAAGAATATCACTGCAGTGGCCCCTAACAAACATCTAAGTTCACTACCTGTTTAAGCCAAAACGCCTTCTAACAAACTGCATTAACAGCAGTGTCAAATTTCTCCATAGATGGCTCTACGCAAAAGTTAAGCTCTTTACGATCACTTATGATCATCTACGATCTATGCCTTTTTCTCCATTTTTTAACTACTAACTTCCTCTTTTGTAACAAACCCTCCTCGAGGGTACATTAGGTCCTAAAACTTTCGGTTTTTTTTCATTTTGTATATTTTTCGTTTGCTCATCCAACAATTTGAGGATCGCTCCGCATCCCAACACTACCTTAATACAACACTTATGAGAAAACCAGCTAACCCCACCCTATGATTCACATTTTCAACGATAGGGAATTTCGAAAGAGAAAATTCGCTGGTTTAAGATACAGGGTGATCTCATATTGCTCATCTGTAGTTTTAAGCAAAGTTGCTTAAATTTGTGAAATGTTTATAAATCATGTTGTCCTGCGTAAGGACGGTTTAAGTGCTGAGCTGAGTTAAGCAGCCTCTCAAATACGTTTATAAATAAGGTTGTACATATGTTTATCTTTTTTATGTCAACGTCAACTTAACTAAGTCTAAGACAATGGTATTCAGAAAAGGTGGAGGGAGGTATTCAAGAAACGAAAAGTGGTTCTTTGACGGACAGGGGTTGGAAACAGTCAAATCTTACAAGTATTTGGGTATGAACATGTGCAGCAACATGAATATGGAGCACCACTTTAAGGAAAAACTAACAGTGGCTAAGTCGGCGATAAGTGCAGCTTGGAAAAATTGTCTCGAAGATAAACAAATATCGATTAGAATTAAATATCAAATATTTTAGGCTGTTTCCAAATCAATAATGATGTATGGGGCACAAGTGTGGGGTTATAAGCTATACGACACAGTAGAAAATCTTCTCCGGTTCTTTTTAAAAAGAGTGTTTAAATTACCGCAGTGTAGGGGAGAAGTGGCATGAAAGAGCCAGGTTTTGAAAGAGCCACCTCTTGTATTTCCTAAGTCAAAGCAGTCAATTTTTTCAAATAATTTTTGTTTCATAGCAAACTCTTAGTAGCTGTCATTTACCGAAGTTTGTCAGTTATTGTCAAATGCGCGAAGAAGCAGAGCATCTTTTATTGTTTTTGTGGAAGAAATTTTTTTTTTGTGTGAAGTTGAATTTTTTTTTGTATTTTTCTGTGTAAACTGTGTATGCAAGGCGTACGTTTCTATTGCTTTCCCATATATTTAACCTCGTGTCCACGAAAACAATTTGCTTTAAATCTTTTCGTGGAATAAAATAATTTGAAGTTTTTATTGAACCAGGATGTGTTTTGAAAAAGCCGGCCTGAGGTGTGATGTAAATAAAAGCCGGCTCTTTCATCACTTTTTGAGCTGCCTCTTTGAAAACATCTTTTTGTGGGCTTGGTTTTATTAGCTAGTTTTTAGAATTATAGTTTAATTTGCATATTCAGGATGGATTCAAATAAAGATGTGAATAAGAAAAGACGTGAAAGGCCGGCAAGGAAACTTGTAGAAGAAGCTGTGCAAGAAGTTGTGGAAAAAGGACAGAGCATAAACAAAACAGCGTTTTTCTTAAATATTTCAAGAGCATATTTGGCGAACATAGTTCAAAAATTTAAGATGTCTGGTGAGCAATCCTATTCTCATACTCCCAATATAGACAATAAGCGTGTTTTCACTACATGCCAAGAAAAGCTGTTGGCAGACTACTTAAAAACAGCATCTAAAATGTGTCATGGACTAACACGACAATAGATTCGAAAATTAGCTTTTCAACAAGCTCAAGCTAATTCCATTTGTCCAGAAAAATTGAAAGCAAACAAATAAGTCAGTATAGATTGGTTAAGGGCCTTTCACGAAGGCAGGTCCCAGAAAGAAAACAAAGCCCAACAGTCGTAAAAGGTCTTGTGCTTTGATCACAGAAACACCTGAAAAAGATAAAACCAACAACAAAATATACTCTTCATCAGATTCAGATAGTAAAGTGCTATTATCGGAACTAAGGGATTAGGGATAACCTAAGACAAGTTGACGCAAATGCAGAAAAAGCTGCTTTTTATGTTTTTTTAAAATGGAAAAATTTTGGATTTTACTTGTGTTATATCCTCCTTTTTTTTAGTTACTTATTAAATAATAAATGAACTAAATCCTAATGAAGTTTTTAATTTAACAAAGTAAGCGGTACTATTTTTTTAGCAATTTATTCCTGAAACTGGCTCTTTCATGCCACCTTTCCCCTACACCTAATGATATGCTGTTGGTCGAAACGGGTCTGTCACCTATATTTACGGAAACGCTAAGACTCCACTTCAACTACATTCAAAAAATTATGTCCTTGAGCGACGAAAGGTTGACTAAACGCGTATTAAATCATGTTTTACAGGCGAAAATATTGTTTATCGAGGAATGGCAAAAACTTTCAGAGTTCTGCGGACACACTTTAAACATAGATGCGGAAAATATTTCTCAGTGGAAGGAAGAGTTCAATAATATCATTTCTGCGGTCGATGAGAAGATCCACGCAGACTGTTGTGAAAAGGTAAAAAGTTCTATTCACCGAGAGATATATATGCCAACTTAAACCACAGCCTATGTGAAAAAACTATTTCAACGAAAGATACTCTACGGAATTTATATCAACGATTTTCAAGGCCAGAGGAGAGATATTGAATTTAAATTTTATACCACACCGGGAAGATCTGCCGATAACCTGCTCTTTGTGCAACCTGCGAGAGAGGGAGAACATCTATCACTTTCTTGGCAGATGTCCTATTTTAAATGAGTTCAGACTACAGATTTATGGGAAGCGAGATTTGGAAGAAGCTGAGGTAAGAACCATCTTAAATGGCTCAGACTGGATCAAATTGAACAGTTACTGTAAAATAAAATATAGGAGGGCAATTATAGAAGAATATTTTTAAACAATTGTATAAATTTCGTCAAACCCGGGCAGACGGCTTAAAGCCATGTCTTAAATATAATAGTCATAAACAACCTTTAAATGAATTCTGGCATAATAAATATTTATCTATCTATCTATTTATCTATCTATCTATATCTTTTTTATGTGTGCGAGCGACGCAAAACCAATGGTAGTTCGTGGAATGGTGTTCCATCCCGAGCCTTCATCCCCCGTATAGGTATATGTAATTAACCTCTCTTTGACAAAAAAAGAACTACGAATTTTTTGAGTACGCGAACACACTTAACGACAAGTATTTGCTCATCATTTCCTATTTGACGTGTTGGCAAAAAGCACCGTATTTTTTATTGTTATTCATTCAAAATACATCATGCGGTTCTGTCTCTCTATGGAGACATTATTCCAAAAACAAAAGACGAGAAAATAATTGCATGGACGTGCCAGCAAGACAACATTTTGCACGTATTAAGGTTAAATGTGACGTCAAGAAAAACGAATTGGGGCGAGTCGAGTTCTTACTGTATAAATCATTTGATGACTTTTCTACGTCCCTATTATTTTTGGTAAAATTCATAACGAATCTCAATATTTTGACAGAAAGGCGTTCTAAAGAAGCTTTTAGTTTTGCTGTTTTTTTTTTAGCTTCTAGCCTGGATACATATGTGTACATGTATATACAGTATGTACCTATGTTCATGTGTATATATCCTTATATTAAAATTTGGAGGAAAAAACGACCGTCGGCGATTTGACAGCATTGACATTTTGACACTTCAACATCAGCTGCTTGATGTTTTTCAGAAATTAAATTTCGCAAGCACGAATATACAGTTATATGACATAAATCTTATATCTGTATTTTTCACATATGTACATATAATGTAGAACATGTTTTCGCGGTCAGATTCGTTACAAATGACGATGGTTCTAGGTATCGTCATACAAAAACGTCAGTTTCGAAAATGGAAAGATTCTTTGGCGCAGAGGTTAGTGTGTTGGACTACTAATCTAAAAATCTCATTTTCAAATCCCACCGGGACAAGTACCATCTAAAAGTTTTTTTCCACTGCCCACCTCTTGCCAACGTCTGACAAACATCCAAGAGTTTCGATTGTCATGAGAAGCTTCTCGAATCCACCGTTCGGACTCGGCCTAAAAGCAGCAAATAGTTGGAGAAGCTAGGTTTTCGTAAGGGCCGTTAACGCCTGATATTTATTTATTTTAGTTTAGATACAGAAGCCTAGATAGATGTCTAGATTAACGGTTTTTTTACAGGTATGTTTGTTGTTTTATTTTAAATCAAAAATAAATAAACATTTCTATTGATATGTTGCTAACGCCAACAGAAATTATTTTTAATTCCTAGTTGTTTATGTAAGTTGACAGAGCCTACACTATCTATGTATCTCAAGAAATCCTGACTTTTTAAATGTGTTAAATTTGTAGGTAACCTTTTTGAAACTGGCAAATGGTTGCCTTCGTAATTGCCTTTACAGTAGTGCCTTCACCTAATGACAGTTAATTTTAAGACCTCCCCCTCGTAGTAGTGCCATTTCCATAACATCCGTCATAAACGAGTTCTGCTGTTAGCCATCTAATTCCAAGCTTACCATCCAACTCAATACCGAACCGTGTTTTTTTTTCTATTCTTACATTTCTCTCTCCCACTGGTTGGCTGACCGTCCATAATGTATAATATACTCCCCGCTTCAACTAATCCTACATAAAAATGGACAGAAAAAACTACAAATCAATGGCCCAAAGCCTACCTACCAAAACCGGTTCGCAAACTTCTACCTTGTCTACGTTACAATGTTAACACAGATGACTCAAGTCAAAATTGAATCAAAGCTTAAAGGTACTTCAGCGATTAAAAACAAGAAATAGGTAGGTACATAAATGCAAAAAAAAAAATGTAATAAAAAAATAGCACTCACCATGTGTGCGTCAGCTACAAAATATATGCGTTAAATATCGATCTTCTCTGCTGCACAATGTCACTTGTCAAAAACTTATTTTGGACAGCCAACAAAAAAAAACACACACAAAATGTACGAACTAAAAATGTCTAATCCAATCAATTACATTACACTCTCAATGGGTACCGTTAAGTTTCACTAAAAAAGAATTTAATTTTAAATACATATAACTTTAGAAAAGTAGATATAATTATTAGGTTAATTTTTGAAGGTGAACTTAAGGTCTACCGGTGGTTTTTTCTTTTTTGTAATTTAATAAATCCCTTCCCGAAAGTGTATAATGAACATCAACACATTAGGCAAACACGTATATCACTTGACTGCGCGGCAATGCCGGTGTGCGATCAGTCTATCATCGAAGGACGACTTTCAGCCATACTGCCCACTGGTCCACGAATTTTCCGGTATCCCAGCAAAATAGATAGCCACAGACAGCTCAGAGGAAAAAACGAAAAAGAAAACAGGATATAGCTAGATACGAGTACACCTATGGTGCTGGTCTATTTTGGGTGTTGAAGTGTATTCAAAGTTCGATGTGAATTCAAAGGAAGTAACACAAAATAAGAACGGCACGCAAAAAAAAAGTCCTTTCCCATCTAGAAATCGAAACCAAAGCCGATGTCGATGGCGAGTCGATGGTGGCGGTAGTGGTTTGGTGGTAGTAAAGGCTTTTTGCCCCTGCAACACTCATACAGATGTACGATATCACTGGCGCATCACTCCACCATTGATGGCTTCACTCTCGGCACTCGGCCGTGCCTGCCCCTGCTAATGTAATGCGGGTGCTTCAGTTTTCGCAGTAACCGGCCTGCTAAAGCGCACACAGTCAAGTACAATCTCTTCGCCCTCCTCCTCCTCACTCAACACCTTTTCAAAGCAAAATGCTTCAACCCTTTCACGCACTCACACTCGCACACTCGACTGGGATGCTGCCTGATTTACGATATCAGACCAGAAAATCAAAGAAAAACTTAAGCTTACCGGCGAGAATGTAATTTTTAACAAAAAAAAAAAAAAAGAAACAACCAAAATAAATTTGGACCAAGTTAAATTAGTTTCTTCACTGAATTAAAAATTCACTGCATCACGTTTTTTGCACTGCACTGACTATTAAAGACAACGACTACACTAGAGGAGCACAGCTTGTTCACTCGCAAAGTAAAACGCAAACTCGTTACTATCGCTCACTGCCACCCATCGACCGCGCTGACGGCTGAACGTATAATGCAAAAAAAATATCCGGTTCGTTTCGTTGTTGGTTTGGCATTGGATTGGAGTGGAGAAGAAAGAAGCCCGTCGTTGCCGTGAGTAAATTAAATATCGTAAGCAATGCAACGGCAACACTTTGAGTATGTCATCTGCTTGCTTACATTGATGTGTGTGTGTGCAATGGAAAAAGCTCTGTAATACTGCTTTTAGTTTCGAAATGTTACTGCACGTTGGGTTACGTTTACGTCGTTGATTTAATATGCACGGTGCGAGTGCGACATGTGCTTGCTGCCACTACCATGCCACAAAAAGAGAATAGCAAAATACAGCTTTTCACTAGCACACATATTTTGCTGGCTCTGTTCTGTTTCTGTTTACAAAGAATGTTCTCCTGCTCTCTCGCGTGGTTACTTTCAGCGCTAGCTGAATTCAGGGCTTTTTTTCTCTATTGGCATAGCAACGGGACAGATGTTTGATGGAAATGCAGTTTTAGTTGAAGCCATAATTTTCTTTTGTGTTTTTGGTGGAGCTTTTCGTATGTGTACCGAAAAATGTGGTACTCGCATTTTGATGGGGTAGGTCGGCGGAAATATCGGAGAGATTGCGCTCACCTGACGAAGGTAATCAATGCTTTTGTTTCTCTTGGATGTTGGTGTTTCCATGTGTGTGTGTTTGATAAAAAAAATGTTTGGGAATGTACTGTGAGCTTTATTATTGGTTCGATAAAAACAGTGCATGTTAAAACGTATGATGCACTAGTAAAATTTGGAATATGTGTTTAGTGATTTCCAAAAATAAAATAAGAGAATTTTGTCAAATTTGTGCTATTGGGTCGTATTAATAAAAACGAGTAATTAGGTACTGCGAGTACCTACGAACTTGGATTAAAGTTAAAGCATTTAGCATTTGCTTAAATTTGGTATAGTCGGTCCAATGTCAATAGACACAGCTTACCATGTAAAAGACTGGTTTTCTTTTGGAGCTTTGTGTCTCCAGATATTGGACAAAGTCTATACCAATGAGTAACCTTTACACGCAATACCTATTTTATAGAATGCCATATAGCGTTCTATGAAAATTGCTCGTGGAGACTACGAATAGTATTCTATGAAAAATTGCATTCTATATATTGCTCAGTTCATAGTATTCTAGGGATAGTATTCTATGAGCTGTCATTTTTATGAAGTGCTTCAGTCTGTGACATTTCCAACATTCAAATATTAAGCTATGAAGTGCCCACCGTACATTTTATGGTATTCTACATTTCTTTCGTTTTATGAAAAGTGACAGATAGTAAGCTATGAAATATTACTCGTGGAGACGCGGTGTTACTTTACTAGAATAAGTTCGAAAACTCGAATTGA
This sequence comes from Portevinia maculata, assembly GCA_949715645.1. Taxonomy (NCBI): domain Eukaryota; kingdom Metazoa; phylum Arthropoda; class Insecta; order Diptera; family Syrphidae; genus Portevinia; species Portevinia maculata. Next base: position 2,326,737 of record OX454528.1, on the reverse strand, counting down.
GCATTTGCTTGACTTTGACATTTGACAGTCAACAGTCATTTATCTAATAATTTCAAGTTCGTATTATAAAAATTAAATTCATTTGAACGCCATGGAGTCAGCCACAGTTTTATAAATATAAATATGTGAACTGTGTACAGAGGAGCATGCCCAATTGTAATCAATCAATACCAAGTGACTCGGCTTTGGTGTTTTTGACACATTTATTTTATTGTACATATTCCATTTCTTCATCATCGATCAAAAATGTTATCATTCTGACGTCTTTTTGTTCTACTCTTTTTTTTGACGCATGGTATCTTCAACCACAAACGGCAAGACCGGTATTATATGTAAATATGTAGACTCAAAATTTACATTTATTTTTATTTAAAAAAAACTATGATAGGTATCAAAACAAGTTAAGCCTGCTTTAATAACACATTTTTCTACCTTTTTAATAAAAATGTTACTATTACAATAAGCTAATGTTAAGACCATTTTTTCTTAATTTTACAAGATGACCTCTATTGGGCCAAGTAGCCCCAGTACCGGGGTAAGTTGGCTAACGTTATGTGGTAAACTGACCATATTCTAATTTTGCACCCTTTCGAAAGTAAAATTTAAAAAATTAAACTAACAATTTTTTTTTTCATAAGAATAGAAATGTATTTCTGTTTTAAAACAACACCCACGTCGTGTGATTGATAAGTATTATTTAGGTACATATGTAGGTATGCATTATATTAATAAAAAAATAAATAAAAAAATAGCTTCTAGTGTTATCACATATTAAAATCCACTTCGTGTGGTAACAAAAATTAAAGTTTAGTCAGTATCACTGTCTAAATCATTATCCGAGTTGCAGTTTAGACAAGTGTAAAATATCAAGTTTCCGCTGGAACATTTTGAGTGGGCCCATTTTCGACAGCGAACACATTAGACCCAATCTTCTCCCGGAATGACAAGTCAGCAATAGAGGTAGAAGGATTTTCTAACTCTCTCCTCCTAAGCTTCTGAATATACCTCTGCAAAGTTTTGTAAGGAATCCCATAGTCATGACCAACAGACCGTATACTTCTTCCTTCAGATAAAACAAGCTTGCACGCACACTCTATAACAGTTAGTTCGGTGGTGCCTCTTGAAGTTTTTCTTACGTACGTTCTCATTTTCCTAATAATCATTAAACAAAACGAGTCAACTTATCCCGATCGACAGTCTGGCAGTTAACGGCACTTTTTCGGTAGCAAGAAATAAAAATAACCAAAAAATACCAGCTCTTATGATCAAGCACACACATATACCTAGTGTATACCCTGAAACAAATTTCCCGTTAGAGACAAACAACGCCACGAAAAAAGAAAAACAACGGAAAAGAAAAAAATACTTACGAATGCAAAAAATACTTTTTTCGGCCCTACTCCTGAACGACGTACACCTCTGATGAAAGACGAAGTGAGACTAAGCACGCATATGTGCTTAATTAAACAACAAGAAAGAACATGTAAGAAGTTGAGTTGATTTGAAGTTATTGGCGGTTAGTCTACATGCCCCTGGGATTAACACTAGCCCCGGTTACCCCTACCCTATTCTAAGGTTATATTAATGTTGACCCCCAAAAGTTACTACATTCGTGATCAGCATCGATACTAATTTCGTCGGTCTGTGGGCAAAAATCGCATACAGCGCGGAATATAGGCGCCTGGCTGACAGTTGTTAACATACTCTTACCGGAGTGAGCCCCCCCCCCCCCCCCCCTGTTGGATACCCTATTCTTGTTCCTATCCCTCATAAGAGGGCGTGACAAAAGTCTAAGTATGGTTGAATTGTTAAGAACGCTATACATATTTTGTTATATAACATTTAAAGGATTTTATCAAAAAAAACGAAGCTTTAGTAAAAAAACGCTCCCTAGCTCAAACTTTGGTTTTTCAATAAAATTGTTTTATTTAATTGTGGGCGTGTCAGTACGCGGATTTAAAAAAAATTAACACATGAGCATAAAGGGCCCCTAGAGAGTATATATTATAAATTTCAGCTCCCTAGCTTAAATTTTGGATTTTTAATAAAATTGTTTCATTTAATTGTGGGCGTGTCAGTGGGCGAAGTTTGAAAATTTTATATCCCGAGCAGTTTTAGGAGTCATAGATCATATATAAAAAATTTCAGCTCTCTAGCTAGAAATTCTTTTTGTTTTTTTGAGTTTGTGGGCGTGTCTGTGTGCGGATTTCAAAAATTCGTAAACTTGATTATTTCGGGACCCTAGAGAGTATATGGTTAAAATTTCAGCTCTCTAGGCCCAGTTTAAAGGCCTAATTTTTGCCGACAGACGGACGGGCGGACGGACGGACGGACATGGCTAGATCGACATTACTATCGATGCTGATCATAAATATAGTAACTTTTAGGGGTCTACGGGCAATATTAAGGTATGTTACAAACTATGCGTCAAAATTAATATACCCTTACAATAGGGTATAAAAACTGTGTAAATATATTAAAATGTTTGAATGAACAACAGAGAAAGGGGCAATGGAAAACAAACTTTTAGATGTTACTTGTCCCCGCGTATATTGAACCTGAGAGCTTAAGATTAGTTGTCCAACATACTAACCTCTGCGCCACCTCGTCCACTCTTTTATTTACTATTCTCGAAAAACATTTTACCCCGAAATCATCATACTGTTGTTCAGGATGACGAATACTTCAAAATACTTTAATGTCAAGGCATCTGCGGCGTAGGGGTTAAATAACATTGTTACTAAATTTTGAGTCAACCAAAAATGCTTAAAAGTCATCCCAAACACTTACAGCCGAATTAATAAAAATTACTTAATTTGCCTCTAACTCACAAATTAACTACAATGTGGATTAAAAGTTAATTCACGGCTCATTAATGAAAAACCCATGCATTAGTTAAGTGTCGTTAAATAATAAATGGTATGGAAATTGGGAATCGTTAAGTAATAAATTGTATGGAGATAGCACATCCAACATCCCTTTTGGTTCAAAGATTCGCTGTCAAAAATGCTGTCAGTTAAATTTTAACTTAACTTAAACGAAATAGCGAGTTGCATTCTACCCCTAGAACATTTCAACCGCAATACCCGCTGTGTCAGGAATGCGCATCAGTTTAGCCTTAACCCTGTATTCGGACGTACAGTGAAATATAAGTATCTTTCCGTAGCCGTTCAACACGAATGTGGAATGCTCTTCCGCGCTGTATATGTATTCCTTGAATTTTCAGGATGTGTAACAGGAAATGTTTTACAGCTATAGGAACTCCGCTAAAGACTAGGCGACCAGTTACAAAATCGAGCAGCTTCGTCTACGATATTGAATGAATCGACGCGCGTGACTGGGAAATCGGCCGATTTGAAAATCTGTATACAAACACAGATTAAAAATCGATCTAACCAGCCGATCGCAAAATCAGTCATGCGTGCCCAACCTTAGTGAAAATTCAGGAAAATTTCACGGATCCGAAGTTCGTATAAATAAAAATACAGCTTAAGTGGCAAAATGCCCTTTTTGTTAGATTAAGTCAATTTGAAATAATTTCTAAACTTATGATCATTCAATTTGGTTTAATTTTGTTGCTGTTTCATCTTTCGAAATTGTTCAATGTATCATGAGGAACATGAAAAAATAATCAAAGACTCTTTGGTTTGGTCTAATTCTTAACAGCAATTTATCGTCGATTTAATATACGCAAGAGATAAATGTTTAACCGCACAAAATATATGTACATATTTTGTTTTTGCGACAGTGTGTTAAATTGACTTGACTCAAAATGTGGGCGGCTCATATTCTGATGGTTAAAAAAGTTTTATTCAGATTCCATGATAACAATCCATATTGTATTTCATGCAACAAACATTATCATTTGTGCAGCTATGGCAACGTGCTTAGAAAAACAAATCGACGACATTCAGTCTATTACCACCGACAACCTACTACAATCTGTTACCAAAAGCTTTTTGTTTAAAATGCTTCTGAAGAAAAGCTCACAGTATTAAGCTTATACAACAACCTACTAATATACCTGAATTTCCCTTTATATTTCTGTGTATAACAATAGTAAATACACAAACCAAAATTATAATTGTATCAGTATCTAATATAGATACCGATACTATTCACTTTTTGAAATTTAGTGTCTTTCAGAATGAAAAAACATCGACATGAATTCAAAAGAAAAAACGTATCCCTTTTAACAAACTCATGCACAACCACTTCAAAAGACAAACAGCCGGAAAGAACTCGCTTTCATCCCGCGGTTCCCAATTGTAATAGTATCTTTCAATCTTTATCCTTTTTTCATGATCACAGACACTCCTGTCACGCTGGTCATGGCTGCATTTGTTTTTTTTTTTTGTTCTGTATGACAGATGAGCAAAGAGATGTTACTATGTACCTACTTGCTGTGGAATTTCTCTGAATCCATCTGCCACCATCTGAACCACCTCTGCAGTCGGCCGCAACATCCAGCACTCATTTCGGTCGAACGAATCCTGGTAAAGTTGCGAATTTTTGTGCAAAAAAACCTTTCCCATTAAAATACTTTGGATATATTGCGGAGGGTGGTGGGTAGCTACTCGTAGTTGGCTACTTATCCTTTTTAGTTATGCACTCAATCGTCTGTTAAACGCCACCCCTTCAGAAGGGGCTAGCACATCGTAGAGGTAAAGTGGTTGCTGTAATTTTTTTTTTATTTCGAAGTCAATAGTTTGACGCTTTCTTTCGAAATAATGGGGATAGGTAAAATAATTAAAAAAATACATATTTAAATAGATCTGTATATGTATCGAGAGCGTTTTTGCTGTGGAGTTACGATAGAGCCTCTTAAGGCAAGTTTTGGAATTTTATTTAGATGAAATTACGATTTTCGTAAATGAACTGTTGCAAGTACAACATTGCTCGTTTGGAATAATATTTTGAAGTAGAGTTCAATATGCGTGAATAAAAATGGCTGAATCGAAATAATAAGTCACAGATGAAATCCCAATCAATTGTAGATTCCCTTACTACACATTTTGTACCCTTTTGTTTAGTCCATATTATTATCACCTATCCATGATTTTAGACTCACAAGCCCTCTGCCGTTTCATTTCTTCTTTTTCGTCTGATAGCATTCTCTTCATATCCAACCATCGGCGTTCGTATATCTTTCATCGACTTTACCCCAAACAAATTGGACCAGGAAAATAAAATTAAATAATAAACAAGCGAAAGAATGAACACCGACTCCTATAGAACCTGCAACACCGGACAAGAGCCCCACAAATTCGCGCCACGGTCGGTCTGACGACTCCGACAACCTTTACAAAAGGAATTCGGGAAAAGTTCAAAACTTTGCCCACTACTCCCTCCGCAAACCCCCGCCCATCTAAAATTCAAAATCCCCGGCTATCTCCCAGCTTTGCACGAAAAGATTCTCTGTTATTTTTTGTACGTATTTTTTCATGGAATATAGTCCTTCACAAAGGGCAATCGGTATCATGAGAAAGCGAACGAAAGGATGGAGAAGAGAATGGGATTTCCTTTTTTTTTTGCTTCAAAGGAACAGGACTACATACTCCCTGGTCTAGCGGTCTATGTGTATTCGTTTCGGTTCTAGCCGAGGACCACCCTTGTCTGTCGCCGCCCTTATCCTGAAGGTTTGCTTAAGAATATTTCAAACAGAAGAGGCGCACCGAGGGGTGTATTCGTATCTCTGTGTCCGTCCTTCGCACCAGACCATCAGTAACCAAAGCTGGGGATCTGTCGCCGTACTCATCTCCTATTCCGTTTCACATTTGAACGCATAGAAAAAAAAATAATACAGAAAAAGGGTCTTCTCTGACGAAAAATGGAACAAAAATGAGACAAAAAAATATAAAGGACGAAGATTCATCCATCACCTGAAGGCTCCGTGATGACAAAAGTGGGGTGAGCAAGTGGAGATTTCTTATTGTGGAGGATGTTCGCAATGAATTTATTCTCCACGTTGATCGAGTTTCAAAGGGAAAACGAGTGCCCGTGTGCAAGCGAATGCGTTCTAAACCATCGTTCTTGCAAGTGCAACCGCATTTCCTGGATGTCGTCCGGCCGAATGGGAGAATTTTTGCACAATAGCATGGGAGAAATGAAAATAGAGTTTCTATGAAGCAATCGAGGGTTCTAAACGGATGCTTAGGTACGTAGGATGTGAAAGTGTTTATCTTTCTTTTCGTTTTCAAAAAAATTACTTCAATGAATTGCTCCTGACTTGAGCGTTTTTTGTTCTGCACTTAGAACTGATAGACTGACTGATATTACTTAAAAATTCAATCGTTTAGGTGCTTGGAAATGGAATTGAGATGTGCGTGCAAAGCGATTAGCTTAATTTTTAAAACACCAACTTTGTGAGGCTGCTTATAGCGCCCCTTGTACCCTTCATGCCCACTGCCGAGATTTCGTTCAAACGTTGCTGTAAATTATTGTTGAGTTCGTGAACAATATCTAACCCAAGATTTTGATAAAACTCTTCCTTAGTCTATTTAAAGAGACCAAGCTTCAGTTTCCCGAGAAATGGACACAATAGACCCGATCTGCTGGTCTAAATGAGCCGTGACGGACAGTTACAAGGGCAGCCATCAACTGTTGTTCACGGTCCATATAAGGTACATTCTTCCGCTTGCATCTAGCATTCAGATAAGTTTGTATTTAATGATTAGCGATTAGGGAAACTTTTTTAGGTAAGAAAAGTAAAGAAGTTCCATATTTGTCGATTTCATAAGCATCGAGCTCTGAGGTCCAGATCAACACATCGGCTCCCTGTACTGAGCATTAACCCGCGAGTATGAAAAAATAGCCGCTAACCTTCCACTGTCCATATATGATGTTATCCCGACTCTCAGCCGATTTACGAGACTGAAATCCTGAAAACCAATCGTAACGGTGGTTGCCTCAGCGAACTTCGACGTGAACAATGCATGGCTACGGCAATAGACGGTTAGCCATACTACTGGTCTGGTTCTAGCCGGAAACCCACCGATGCCTCTCCCTGGATTCAACTTGTGTCGAAGTCTGATGATCATGGACATAAATGGGGGAGCAAGGGCATAGATAGATATCCCGCTATTGCCACTGATGAGTTCCTAATTGAAGTCGATAAACCTCCTTAGTTCTTTTCTGTTTATTGCAGTCTCTGATTATCTGTTTGAAGGAAATGGAAGGGATATAGTGAAGTGGGAGGGATATAAACCTTCTGAGCCAAATCATAGCCTCGCTGTTAAAAAAGAAGAAGAATACTTCTTTGATCGCCAATATTTCTGCCTGGAACACGCAACAGTCATTGGAAAAACGAAAGGAGATGCAAGGATTTAGCCTGTCTTCCACTTGGACATTCCCCGCCATTTCCCATAAATTTGTCCATAGAGGAACGCCACAGGGTGCCGTCATTTCTCCGCTACTATAGCTAATGGTTATGAACAAAATTCTAGTACAACTATACAGGGAAAGGGTCAAAGCTGTCGCGTATGCGGACGACGTAGTGATACTAGTGTCAGGGAAGTTTCCCTCCGTTATAAGTGATATCATTGGGAATGCTCTGAACAAGGTAAGCACCTGGGCTACAAGTTGTGGCCTCGGCGTTAACCCGAGCAAAACCGAACTGATGCTGTTCACCACCAAAACCAAAATACCCGATTTTACCCTACCCCGCCTAAACGGTCAACCACTTACCCTATCCTCCAGCGCTAAGTATCTGGGTATTGCGCTCGATCCAAAACTTAATTGGAAACATAAAATTGAACACAGAGTGAGGAAGGCGTGTATTGCCTTCTATGCCTGTAGCAGAACCTTTGGAAAGAAGTGGGGACTTCAACCAAAGATGACCTTGTGGATGTACACAGCAGTAGTACGTCCAATCCTCACCTATGGATCACTAGTATGGTGGCCCGCTTTGAGTAAAGGTTAGAATCTCACAAAACTGAAAAGATTGCGAAGAACAGCCTGTGTAGGCACCACGGGTGCACTGAGGTCGGCCCCAACGGACGCCCTCACCGTGCTCTTGCACCTTTTGCCTCTTGACTACACACAAAAGATACCGCACTATGCAGTGCGGTAGGACTCAGGGAATCGGGGTGCTGGACTGCAAGGCCATACGGCCACAGCAGCATTCTGGACTCGCTACCAGAAGGCATGGTCACTTTTCCAACCGACTACATCACACCCAAATTAAACTTCAAACAAGGCTTCCAAGTAAGCTTCGCTTCCAGAGCTAGTTGGAAGAGGGACGAAGTAGTGAAAGAGTTCGACACGGTCATATACACCGACGGTTCTAAGATGAACTGCGGTGTGGGGGCCGGTGTCTACTCGGAATCACTAAAAAATATCAATATCGTAGGGCGTGACACAGCGTACGAACAAAACATTGCTATCCTGATCCTCATAGATAGTCAAGCCGCCATCAAAGCTATTGACTCGGTTACCATATCCTCCAAACTGGTGCAGGAGTGCCCGAACGAACTTGCGCGACTGGGCGAACGTTTCAGTGTTACAGTACTCTGGGTTCCAGGGCATAGTAACATAACAGGAAACGAGCGTGCAGATGAGCTGGCCAGGCAGGGCTCAGCCCTGAACGGCTCACTCGCTGCAAGGGTTCACATTCCGCTAGGTGCGGTCAAGACACAAATACACTTATACTTCCTGCAGAAAGCCAATCTTCAATGGAGAAGGTTAACTAACTGCATCATATCGAGGAAGATATGACCTACTTATGACAAAAGAAGAACAGAGGCACTTCTAAACAGAACCCGCCCCGAAGTCTCCAGAATTACGGCGATAACCACCGGGCACTGGCCAATTGGAGTCCATGCGGCCTAACTAGGTATCCCATTTAACACCTACTGCCGAAGCTGCGGGAATGTAAATGAAAGAGAAACTCTCTTTCATTTCCTCTGCGAATGTCCGGCACTAGCAAGAGCCAGACTGCGGGCACTGAATCAACCATTCTTCGACGACCTTAGCGCTATAGCGGGCAAAGGGATACAAGATCTTATCCGTTTTTCCAACTCCACAGGTTGGATATAGCCACACATCAAATCCTCCACAACCACTACAACATAGGTCACACGAGTCGTGGTAACAAAAAGGCACAACAAGTGCTAATTGGGTTCAAGACGAACCGCCACCTCTACCTACCTACCTACCCCGTCATTAGTTTTCAATACGTCCGTATGAAAGTGGATCGATTAATCCTCTAAGAATGCACCATCTCCGGAATGATTTAGAGGCGATGGCTACTTGAAAGTTCTTTCCAAACTGTAACTGGGGTATAGCGTATTATATGCTTCTTGGTAGGGCCCTGAATTTAATCACATTAGCAGTCATTTGACTGCTTTAAATATCGAGGAGTGTCAGATGAAACATAATGTCCAGAGGAAATCGGAAAGAGTAGTTCGAAGTGCTCCGCTGATATATTAGGAAGCTAGTCGTTGGACTTAACATAGAGAAGAAAATAAAAAATAAAAATGTTAGGCATTAACAGCCCATACAAGGGCCTAAGACCTAGCTTATCCAACCACTTGCTTGTGCACCGGAAGGGACCTACAATTTTAAGTCGAATTTGAAAGACAAATTTGAGAAGCTTCTCATGACAATTGATGCTCTTCGATGTTTGTCAGACGTTCGCAAGAGGTGGGACAGTGGAAAAGACTTTTATATGTTACTTGGCCCCGGCAGGATTGGACCTTTAGATTAGAAGTTCAACACACTAACCACTGCGCCTACAAAGAAGTACATACCTTTACCTATACATTTTAATGATGGAAGAAAGCATACCCGATGACTGGACTATCAACTTCATATGCCCTCACAACAAGAAAAGCGATCCTATGTCTTGTAAGAACTATCGACGCATATCCCTGCTCAATTTCGCATATAAGATCCTATCAAATGTGTGAACGTCTCAAGCCTTTCTGCAACACACTAATCGCCAAGTGCCAGTCTGGCTTAATGACCGGCAGATCGACCATAGACCAAATCTTCACACTTAGACTAATCCTGGAGAAGACCAATAGATTTCAAATCGAGACCCATGATCTTTTCATAGGCTTTAAAGCCGCATATGAAAGCATTCTTCGCCAGGAACTCTACGTGGCGATGGTCGAGTTCGGATTCCCGGCAAAACGTCGCGTGACGCTGGAAAACATGCGCTGCAATGTGCAGTACGGAAACGGATCTTACGAACTATTCCAAACTTGCACCAGCTATGGCAAGGAGAAGCGCTTTCTTCAATCTTGTTCTTGTCAAGACGGAAAGCACTATCTTCAATAGACCCATCCAACTTCTGGGATACGCGGACGATATCGCCGCACACCACACGCTGTGGAGCAGCACAGGAATTAATAAGAGGTGAGTCGTTGTTTGAATATATCATTTCCACAAATCTAGTTTTGTGTAACAGGGGAAACCAGGGGCGGATGTGCTGGTGACTCTTGGACAGAGTCTAGCCAAGAAACTCTACAAATTTTAATGGATATTCACTTTCTGGAGTCTAGTGAAACCACTGGATGTGAGGTCAACTACACCCCGGTTCCGCTAGACACACAACCGGACATGGCAATTGAAAGTACTATAACAGAGCATAAAATTGCTTGGGCAGTCAAATCTTTCCAGCCCTACAAATCGGCGGGACCAGATAATGTCATACCAGCAATGATACAACAGGCTCTTAATGTAATACTGTCATGGCTAAAAGCTATATTCAAAAGCTGTATAAGACTCTGCTACATACCGCAAAGCTGGAAAGACGTAAACGTGATATTCATTCCCAAAGCAGACAGATATATGCACTGCACAGCAAAAGATTTAATAAGTCTCTCACTAGAGAGAATAATCGACTTATATACAAGGGACCTTTTAAAGGAAAACTACCTATGCAGTACTCAACATACATACCTCAAAGGCAAGTCCGTTGAAACAGCTCTGCACGAAGTTGTGTCAATTATAGAAAAAGGATTACACCATAAAGAATTCACCATGGCAGCATTTTAGGACATTGAGGGAGCTTTCAACAATGTTAAAATAGCGGCCATAAAAACAGCGCTCGAAGACTTAGGAGCGAACAAAAAATAACGAACTGGGTTTACGAAATGCTCAACAGCAGAGTAATTAACTCAGAGATCGGTGACAGTCACATAAGGAAAATAGTGACCTGGGGCACCCCACAGGGAGGCGTCATATCTCCCCTTCTGTGGCTCATAGTGGCCAACAAAATCCTCACGACTCTAAAGGTCAAAAGGACGAAAATAGTAACATACGCAGACGATATTGTAATTCTAATAAGTGGCAAGTATCTCCCCACTATTAGTGAAATCATGGAATCTGCCCTAAAAGAACTATCCTCGTGGGCGAGACCGAACGGCCTTGGAGTTAATCCAGTCAAAACCGAATGTGTTCTGTTCACTAGGAAAAGAAAAATCGAGAAATTCGATATGCCGAAGCTAAACGGAGTTCGTCTAAAACTTTCCCCGGAGGCAAAGTATTTGGGCATCATTATATATTTTTTTTTTTTTTTTTTTTTATGAAAGAAAGGAAATCCAAATCCCAGAGCACTCAGACTCGGTAACGTTCCATTGTACTACCAGGCAGAAATCCTCTTTTTGGTGTAGAGGCATGTGATTGGGTGGCGTATGTTGTTGTTCCCCATGGGGATTGAACCTGCACCGCACCGGTCACAAGCCAACACACTAACCTCTACACCGTCGCCACCCTCATCATCCTAGACTAGAAGAAAGAGCAAAAAAAAAAGCACTATGCGCCTTCTACGCATGCAAGAAGACCTTTGCCAAACGTTGGGGTATGCGCCCTTACATAACCCATTGGATGTACACAGCGATCATACGACCCATACTTACATACGGGTCAATTGTATGGTGGAAGGCAACAGAAAGGACTACCTATCTCCATAACCTCTCAAAGGTACAGAGATTAGCATGTATCGGGTACAACAGGAGCAATGAGATCAACACCCCAAGCCGGCCTGGAAGTCATTTTAAACCTACCCCCCTTGGTGAATACATTCGCAGCATGGCAGCCAAAGGAGCCCTCCGCCTCAAGGAGACAAACAACTGGAGACACAGCTCCTATGGGCACGGCTCCATAATTCACAATTACTTGGGTATCGATCTATCCAGGAAAACGGACTACATAATCCCCAATCGAAACTTCGAGAAAAACTACTCTACATACATACCCCAAAGAGAGAACTGGAACACGCACACGCCAGCGCACAAGAAATAAATATCTATACGGACGGGTCAAAAATGGATGTAGGTACAGGAGCAGGAGTTTTCTGCGAGCCCCTAGACATAAAGGACTCGTACAGACTCCCAAATGAATGCAGCGTTTTTCAAGCCGAAATAGTCGCCATAGACAAGGCAGCAAAAACAATCTCCGCGGAGAATCTGGATCCTTCCAAGATTACAATCTTCGTAGACAGTCAGGCGGCGATCAAAGCACTAGACAGCGAAACCGTAAAGTCAAAAACAGTGAGGAACTGCCAAAAATCCCTTAACGAAATAGGTGAACGACACAGGATCACCCTCTGCTGGGTCCCTGGTCACAGCGACATCGTAGGGTATGAAAAGGCAGACGAGCTAGCAAGAACAGGGTCAGAACTTGACGCAATGGACACCATTACGTCAATAGACATTCCAATTAGTGCAGCAAAAAGAAACATAGACCAAAAACTGAGGGAACAAATTAACACTACCTGGTCCCAAAGGCACGACTGTGTTATATCTCGCAGTCTATGGCCAAGAATCGACGAGAAAAGAAGAACACATTCTGGGAATGAACAAACAAGAAATACGTATCCTAACCGGCGTACTGACAGGCCACTGCACCATAGGTGTAATGGCAAACAGGCTGGGCATTAGCTCACCAGACTACTGCAGGAGCTGTCAGGATATAGAAGACACCGAGACCATAAAACACCTGCTCTGCGAGTGTCCAAACCTCCAGACATCTCGACTTCGCTATCTGCGCAACAGATTTTTCGAAGACTTAGAGGACACAATCAGGTTTGTCAAGAAGACAGGTTGGTTGTAATAGGCCAACCAGCAAGAATAATTTAAACTGAGTATGGTAAGTGTTTTTATTGTAAGTGAAGTTTTTTTTACCACGATAAACAACAAAGGATCACAACGGACCAGTGGGCCACCGTGCAAGCACAGCAATTACTGTGCACTTCCCTTCTAACCTAACCTAACCTACTGCCAGTTCCCCTTTTTGACGTCGAGTGCTGAACGATTAGCAGAAAAGGAGAGTTAATATTGAGTTCTTTCGAACGAAAAATATTCCGTCGGATATTTGGTCCTGTGCGTGAGGAGGTCGAATAGATGAGAAGATACAACCCGGAACTTTTAGCAGTCCAAAAAGCTAAAACAAGTCGGCCACATCGAGCGAAGAGACAATAATGCTGCAGCGAAGAGGACCTTCGACTCCCAGACCCCAGTTTTCAAGAGACACAAGGAAGACTGAATCTCAATCTCCGTATTAAAGACCAAGCCACGACACACAAGCTTGTGAATACGGCCCCAAAGTGGGCTACCTATGTCAAGAAAGACAAGACATCTGTGTTTCTGGCTTAAGCTGTTGGAGGTTGTGGGGTAACAGTTGATAGAAAAAGATCGATAAAATTTCGTTTGTTACGTAAAGTTTTACCATATTGCCCTTCTAGGGAAATTTTAATCAGTTCGCCGGGTCGAAAACCCCTTAGAAAACTGTAAAAGTGCACAAAAACGAATAAAAACCCAACTTGCACCACCCCTTGATGGGAGTCCCAGAACAAACACAAAGCCACACGAATACCAGAATGTCCCTTTTCAAACTGCTGTCCAACCCCACCATTGCGATTTGTTTGCTACTTTCATTTTCATCTTTTGCGAAGAATCTCCACCCAGGTAGGTACCTATCTATTCCTTTCAAAAAAAAAAAAAACAAACTTTCAAGACAGGCGAAAAGAAAATGAAGGAAGTGTGTACATACATTTTTCTATATCTACATAAAGAACATTAGAAAAGGACTCATTAAGGACACGAAAAAAAAAAAACACGGAGATATTGGCAACCCCAAGAGGAATTTGAATACTTTCCTTCATCCCCTTACGCCTATTTTCCACTCCTTTTTTGTTCCAACCCTCACAAGAGGAAGTGAAAAAAATTAAGATATTTTACCCGATGGAGGGGGAATCGAAGGGGACACGGCTTAATTGCTTCTCCGGTTTTCTACTGTTAGATTCCCTTGGGAATCTCTGGGTATGCACATAAACATACATACACATTGTACGTACGGGTGCATTACGTAACGCAACACATCACTAGCGACAATCAACACGTTATTCGCATGAGCATTCTCTTTGTTTAGTTAATACTCGTAATTGCACGTGTCTTGGGGGAGGGTAAAATAAAGTATCTAAAAAAAGATTATCCTTTAAAAAATGCGTTAAAACTCAATTTTAGCTAACGACTAAGCGACTGCGACTGATATGTAGACACCCCTTTTGTAACAAGGGTATGTCCTGCCCTGTTTTTTATGCTCCACACTTTTTTCTCGCCTTTCCCCACTGCGTCGCACCGACTTATTGCCAACGCACAAACAACTCCGTATACATGGCATGGGCAGATGCCTCTGTGTATGTGCGTGCAAATATTGAGGCAGGACTGCGTATGGTTCACGCGAAAAACTCGCCCGATAACCGGGAAGAATGGGAAATAAATAATAAACCAGGATAAACTATTCTGGCACTGCAAATTGTTGAATACTTTTGGGAGGAGGCAATGAAATGAGGTGAATTGCCTTCAAGCGGCAAGGTATGTACCGAAACCGAACCCTACAATCAGATCCTCCTGCATCGTCTATTTTTTTTTTGCGCTGGATTAAGGAGCCCACTCAGGCGTAGGGGTGGATATACACAGCTACACGATTGCTTTATACACTTCACAATTGATTTATTTGCGAATTGAATTGCACGCTTGTTCCTTCGTTCTTTGCTGTACGTAGTTTTTTTTTGACGAATTGGATATATTTCTCCTGATTTGCGATACATCCTGGCTGATTATGTTGCATTACATATAATTGTTCTGTGTGTGCCAAGTAGTCACTACTCCACCCCTTATTTTCTGTGTGGCGGATAAACGTTCCATGAGTAATTACAGGGTTACACGTCGTGCGCGTTGTTTTCGCTCATATCGCGAGTTTGATTTTTTTTTCCTGATTGCAGTGGCTAGCTATTTACGCAAAAATTCTGGGATATCCTGCGGAGTGTACATATGCACACGCACAATATTCACATCTTTCTGCATGGTTACGTGGGAAAAATTCGAAATAGCTACGCGCTGTCCGTTCAAAAGCACGCACACAGAGTGAGGTTTTTGTTTGTGTGTTGTTGTTTTTTTTTTTGTACTGTGGAACCGTTTGTGCCTCGCTTTGTTGTTTTTTAAATAAGGACCTTTAATTGGGTTAGTAATTGAAATTCATTGCGGGCGGACGTAGGAGGATCTGTGTGTTGGTGTTTTTTTATTATTATTTTATTTCAGGAGGCTTTAGGGTGTCCTGTGGTTGGACATTAAATAAATATGTGGGCAAGAGAAGCGTTGCTACAGATATACTCATCCTTTATGCTTTTTTTTAAATGTATTTGTGCACTAACATCCGCAGGACGAGGGGCATTCGCGTTTCGGTTTGAGTTTGAGAATTGAGAGTGTACGCACATTTAAATAATTAGTGAATCCGATTGTTAGCTGCATCCCCCTGGGCCCTGAGGAAGGATGTCGGATCGAATCTGCTGAAGGGAGGTTGGCAATGGACTGAGTTGTGTGTGGCGCGCTTATATATATTTTATTTCATTTATTTTTTGTTTAAATTCTGCCCGTTGCGATGGGAGGTAGTAGTTTGAAGAGGCGGTAGTTTTTGTTGATTTTTTACGCGTTGATCGATTGGGGGGTGGACATTTGAAATAAGTTCATGTGGTTTGGGATATAAATTCAAATGGAGCTTGCTTTTTATGTAGGTAGGTATTTTTTTCAAAGAGGAGCACGCTGCATGAATTGTTATCATGTTGCTTTTGAAGTCAAAAAGGACGATGGAATAAATAAATAAAATGGAAGCTGCACTGTTTTTTATGCAACATTTTACCTACCACATACCTTGGTATAGCTAGGTGCATAGATAAGCACCTACATACTTGTATTTGCATGATAGTGGTATAGTATAGGTGTAGTATTTTGAAAGTTAACTCAATGTAGGTGGTTAGATACTATATACTAATTTTTGTTGCAAAATCGAGAGAAATGTTGGATAATGTTATCCTGAGTAAAAAAAAAAAACCCCCATCCAAGATGCTTTCAGATAAATAGGTACTGCTCCTACACCTAAATTATTTTCAATTGTACATAGGTATCTTTTCGTCCTAGCAAAGTCCCAAGTTTTATTTTTCTGTACAAAAATATTATTTGGTATAGGTTTGAATGTCCTGACTTTTGATAGGTCTGGTGAGCATTACCTGCCGAACAAACGATGCATTTTTGGGAGTTATCCCGTTTGATTCTTGCAGAAAATCTTCCAATGGACCAAGTAGGTGCCTCTTTTTCTTTCTATAATTTGCTTACGCTAAAGGGATTTTCCAATTGCGCTATGAACACAGCACAAGCATTTGTGTTTTACAGCAAGCAGCATCTGGCAATGGGGTATTTCATTGCATGCTTTTAGGTGCTACTTACGAAAGAAAAGAGAGATCGGATAGTAGTATTTTGGTGCAGTTGCAGAATAGAGAAAGGCTAGAATAGACAAAACTCTGGGAGCAAGTGATTTGGGAATGGATCTCAATTGTGAATCATCCATTATACGGATTTCTCCTCCTTACTATCGAGTTTATTTCAAGGATGTTTGGGGTACATCTGTGCAGCTTCAAAAAATTTATGGCTCCTTAAAAGCAAATTTGTGCAAATTTTTCTTCCGATTTTTTACTTAAAATGTATTTTCCTCAAAATTTGTACAAAATTTATCCTTGAAAAATTTCCTAAAAATTATGTGAAGCACCTTTTCTACGTACGATCAACAGAATTGTAGTAAAAGCCATTTTTTGCAGACGCAAATGGTTAACAAGAAATGCACCTACTGAATTACTCTTAAAATCCGCAAATCGTAGAACACCGTGTAGCGGGCTATTTGCTGATGCGTATCTGCGCCTTGTTGATACCGGGTCAGTTGCTCCAACTGAAGAGAAACGACGCAGCGGCGACAGAAGTTGAGGGTGGGATTTTGCGTGCTGTGGAAGTGCTGTCAGCGTCCGCAGACTGTGGAACTTCCCAGAACCAGGAATCACAAAACTCTACGCCGGGACAGAATCAACTACCAGGAGATACGCAAAGAAGAGTGGAATTTTGCCATTGCCGGATCTTCTTGAAGATGTTTCTCTTTTTCAGGGAAGGGCGACGTTCTTTTATCTAGATGAAGCACCTTGTCACAGTGCGTTCCTCAGCCAGACTTTTATCGAACGGTGGATTGGTCGATTTGACCGACCCAACCCTTGGCCACCCAGATCTCCTGACCTAACACATATTATGGATTTTTTTCTTCTGGGTGCTACTGAAGAAAAAGTTTAATTTAGAGAAATGTCGAGTCTGGAAGAGCTCCAAGAAAAAATTATTGCCGTTTCAGAAGAGATGAAAAGAGGTTTGCTGCTGCTCGTTAATCTGCCATCCGAAATGTCTAAATGCACCCGAAAGTGTATTCAAAGCGAGGCACTTCAAACAATAGCTATAAACATTCCATAAACTGCTCCAAAAAGGTCCTTTTCAGGACCACGAAAAATATCTAAGAGATTTAAAAAATAGTAACTCAGTAGGTACACTTCTTTTTGACCATTTTTGTCTGAACAAAAAAAATGGCTTTTACTACAACTTCTGTTGATCGTATGTAAAAAAGTTGCTTAACATAATTTTTTGGAAATTTTTCAAGGATAAAAACTTTATAAAAAAAAAAAAATTATTAAGTAAAATTTTGAGAAAAATGCATTTTAAGTAAAAAAAATGGTACAAAAAATTTTCATAAATTTGAGTTTAAGGATCGATAACTTTTTAATATAAAAAACACGTCTGCCGAACACGGGTGGGTATATCACCATGAACAAATTAATAAAATTTGTAAAAGCTTCATTTGGGCACTTAAAAAGAGCAGCCGAAATCGGAAGCAGTCTAGTGATTGAATCGAAGACTCTTAAGCCATTTTCAAAGGATGTTTGTTTACAGACTGCATAATACTAAATTAATGGATTCTTGGTTGGCAGACCAGACCATTTTCTCAGTCTTCCTTCAAGCAAATTCAGTTGTGCTCATTTTCCGTATTGGTTTTAACTTTTCGATGAATAAACTAGAACCCGTTTTTTTGTTGAAATATCCCACCGTCATTTTTTCTCTGTCAGCTTTTAATGTTTTTATTGCTGATACTCCATTGGCTTTTTTTTCTTTATTAACTCTTTTTTTGTGTATCTTCTAGCCGATACTCGGCTAATTTGCTTCACCTATTTCATTTGCTACTTACTGCTAATTAAAAAGGTATGTAAGTATTTATCTTCCTAAAGGTAAAACGATTTCATTATCGCCCATTCTATCAATCATCTTCACTTTTACAAACATCCCCCTAGTTGAATGGCATTTAATTCCAGAATTTGTTCCGCAAACAATTTTAACCCAAGATAATGATGTAAATTGGACAGACTCGTTTATTCATTTATCCATAATCGATCAAAGGAATCCAATGTAGGCACTCACCCACTAAATCAGAAAAGTCGCTCCTATTTTTGTACAACTTGATTTCAAATTCGATTTCAATTAGGTAATAGCCCCCAGTCAATCAGCACACAGTTGCGTCCAAATACTAATTACAACCGAAATACCAATACCAATCCCTTCGCAGCAAGGATATCGGACTCTTGTAATAAAACAACATTTTTCTTGGTCACTCTTAAAATATGCATGTACGTTCATCGAAAATAAATTCTATACCTCCATGCACAGTCCCCCACCCGCTTAGTTATCACACCACCCCATAGACCTTACTCTCACAGTTGACAAAGTTCATCAGAAAACAAAAAAGGACAGAGACCAGAAGAGGGCATAGAACGAAATTAGGAGCAGCGTAGGTTTTTAGTTGGTTTTTGTGCAGGAGGCCACCGCTGTGTGCCTCGCGCGTTATTTCTCTCTTCCAAAGATGACAGGGAAGGGAGCTACACAGAGGGAGAAACAAAAAAGTAGAGAAAATCCTTGGGGTGTTTTTTGGCACGGAAAAATGTTTTGATGTGTCACGTGTTTTTCTTTTTTTTTTTGTGTTTTGGTGTTCGACTATGACTGCAGGCCCACACCTACATTCACTACTTGGTTTTTTGTTGGATATGTAATCTATGCATGTACATGGTTGGGGTGCGGCGTGGTTTTATACGAAGATATGCTCGGAGCGGAGAAGGCAGACTTAGTGGTGCTCGTAAAATAAAATACAGACACAGACTTAGGTACACGTACATTTCACTCACCCACACCCGGCATCCTGAAGGGATTAGTGCGAACTTTGTCGTCGTCAGTTTTACGTACTTTATTTGTTCCTCCTACCAGGTGGTGTTGGTCGCGCGTTCATTCAGTCAGGAGGAAAGAGTGTGTTCGTGAAGCAAACAGCTTAGAAAGAGGGCCCAGAGAGAGGTTTTCTCTGGAGGACACAGCCACATGGCCCTATGTGGTCAGTTGGATAGAAGGAAATTAGTTTTACATTCGCTTAAAAATGTGTCTGCAAAGCAAAGAAGAAAGGTTTATAATCGAGGGTCCCAACTTACGGCTGAAATGGAATTCATAAGAAAACTTTTCAAATGCAATTCGAACGAAGGACATCTGACTTTGAAATAATTTTCTGTTGTAAGTGGTAGTATATTCGGTCCATCAGATGTCTGTTAGTTATTTTCTATTTTGGTTGGTAAGTCTTCAAAACAGTAGGAACTACGAGCTATCCCAAATGTTACACACCTTGCATTTTTCCCCATACATTTAAACGTTAATACCCGCCAAAGTTGATGGTACTGTTCTTTCAACGAATTCCTCGGTTCACAATCGTTTCTTTACCAAGCCCCGTCCCCACATCATCAACAAAAAAAAAACTGTTCTCGTTAGGTCAGGGTAGGGTTCTCGTTTGCAGCCTCTCAGCATCAGGCATCCTAGCACAACTCGTTCTACCTATAAAGCGAACTTTGTTCTCACACTATTTTGGAAAAATAACCGGCCTTGCGAAGATTATTTCACTATCCTTCGAAACAATCCCTTAAAATTTCTAAACTTTCACATCCTTTTGAGACAATTTATTTTCCAAAAATAATTTGTTTGGGAAGATATCTTCTCGTATGCTTCTTAAACTGGACTGATGATGACCTTGATTGACCCACCTAGGATGGGATGCTGAATTTGGATGAAAAGCATCCCTTGACCAAGATGCAATTAAATTTTCAACAAGAAATCTAGTCTCTTTCTCACATCCTAATGTATACCTAGTTCATGAACTTTATGTAAAATAAGGTTGTGCGCGGATGCTGATGTAGGTATGATGTGATCCTTGTACTGAAAAAAACCCGCATCCAGTAGCAGATGACCAGTATGAATCTTATGTTTGAGAAGGACATTTAGTACAGTTCATATGATATATCTTGCGTCCGAGAACCAGTTTTTTTTTGTATTCTCCTAAACAAGCATTCAGTTGAAACCCCTATTGAAAAGGGTTGAAAAGTCCGAAATTAGTGATTTTTCTGTTGATAAAAATGCCAACAGCGAAAGGGATTCAGTTGACCAGCAGGATAATTGTAGATTTTATGAGGAAAAAAAGTAAAAATTCCTGTTTTAATGGTACCAACAAATTTTGGTAGAGGAATTTTTGAAAATTAACATCCAAAATCAAGAAAAGGGATGCGAATCCTGGAGGATGTTGTGATAATGATGATCTTCGTTGGTCGGTGAGATAAATAAATAATAAAGAAAAACAGATGGCAATTGGAAATAAGATTAAAAGGGGAATGGAAAATGTAACGTTGAAACCGTTAAAATTTTACATTCTTGTGTAACAAATTGAGTTGAGTTTTTTGACATTCTGTTGGTATAATTTTCAATCTATGGTTATTGGATTCATGAGGAAAGACAAATAAAAAAATATATTAAATTGCGTTAACTGCAAAAACCTCCAAAATCGCCAGCCCCTGCCCCCTTTTACAACTCCCACATCTCTCAATTGCAACCACTAAACCAAAAATATTCTCATATATAGCAATTCACTTATCCCAAGATCAAGAGTACCACAAAAAGGTAAACAGTTTCAATCTTCCTCCATTGGATATCGGTACACACCTCCTATAGTATTTATTCCACAACATCGCCCCCAAGAAAACGACATCACAGCACAACAAGCTGCGAAATAATAGAATGGAAAGGGGGAGGAAAAAAATGAGACTACTCATCCCGATGCACGTCAACGTCGTCCTACTCGTCCTTGATTAAGATTGGAAGGCGCACATCGAGAATTCGATATGAAAATTATTTCCATTCATAAAAAAGCTTGAGATGGTGGCATTTGGTCCCCCACCCCCTTACAAATCAACCCCGCCACCAGTCTTACACTACACATCGCTTTGTCCTTTGATGGATGAAGGAAAATAACGTGAAATATCCTTCGTCCGTTGTGGATAGGGTGGATTCGTAGGAGTCAAAGGCGGCTGGGTAAACATATAGCAAAGAATAAGAAGGATTTTCTGAGAAGCGCAAAGGAGAGGCCAACGATATACAGGAAGCTTATATATTGTTATGGACATGCAGTGTTGTACCCTACTTCCACTCGAGTGAATTTCCACTTATATAGACTTATGGTTGTTGGGCAATGTTCATATAACCGAAATGTTCATCTATTGGAACCATACCGACCAACGCTATAACGAAATTAATTTCTCTCAAGTTTTCTCTTTTTGCATGAGGATTTTTCGTTGATTCCAGCTGTGCAAAAATTTGGTGGTTCATATAATTTAAAAAGTTTATATAACCGAAGGTAGATATAAGTGAAACTGTGATTATAATGCGTTTTAATTTAGCCTAAATGACAGATAGGTAGGTAGGTAGCTGTGGCGGTTTGTTAAGAAAAAACCCAATTGGCTCTGAGTGCCTTTTTGATACCACAAAGCTCACGTTAGGCTGGGTATTGTCGTATAATGTCGAGAAGTCTCTTAATCCAACCTGTGGAGTGTAAGAAAGTTATAAGTTCATTAATACTTTTCTCGGAGACTTCCTCAAGTGTATTGAAAAAAGTGTTTCCTAATACTCCTAATCTGGTCCAAGTTAGTGCCGGACAGGCATAAAAAGTGAATTAGGCCTCGTTCGTAAAGACTGTTTAAACTGAAGTCAGCACCCGGGCGTGCGTGTTCACACCTTCACCGATCAGTTTGAGATCAGATACTTCATACACGATGGACGACGAAATTATGCTAGTGCTGTGGTGGTATTTAAGAAGTTCAGACGGCTCTTCGCAGTGACAAAATGTCTGTTTAAAAACCCTTCTCCGTTCTTTTCCTCGGATCCGTCTAAATGTGAACAGTTTCATAATAAATTGTACTGCCACTGGCATCTCCGTCACTTTAGACGGACCGGGGAAACAGCCGGTCCGGTCCGTCTTAGTGAGAAGGAGGCATTAGAGTTTCCTTTTCAGTTGTATCATTGCAACTGCGACAGTGGGCAGTTTATTTTTAAACCGTCGGCGTCGGTGTAGATTTTTAGATCGAAGTCCTTAATCACTTGTCCATTTTGCAATTCTGATCTTGAAGGGAGCTGAACGTCAAAATGCTTTATGAAATACATTCTGGGAATATAGTCTGCTGTAGGCGGTCCCTCAGTAGAGAATCTAGAATAAAACTATGGCCTTAGGGTGTCGCAGTCGATCATCCAGACTCTCTGAGTCTGATCACGCTGTGTGCTGTGATGTTTGTTATGTGTAGGTCTAGAAGTAAGGTGCAGGTCTGACGGTGTTGACCCTTGTGAACCCGCGGCGCCTATACATGCCGTTCTTCGTACCTTGTTAAGTTTAATTTTGTTGTAGTCTTTCTTTAGAGCCGACCCATGGATTTGGATTTCCTTTTTTCAAAAATAAAACAAAAATACTATTGACCCATACGTGAGGATTGGTCGTACCATGGCTGTGTACATCCGCAGCGACAATTTCGGTTGCAGGCCCCACTTTTCGCCGAAAGTTTTGCTACAGGCACAGAAGGCTATACGTGCCTTCTTTACCCGTTGTAAAATTTTGAGTTTTTCCAAATATTTAATCCCCTTGTGAGTCACTGCTCCACAGGATTCCGTCTGGAGTTTCGGTGGTCTCTCTGCGGAGCCTGCAGATATCTTCCCCTAATGTATTTTCCTTAGGTATTCCCTGAGTCAGCACAAGTGTGCATGCAAATGAAGATCACCGGGATCGTAAAAGGACGTTCAAATAACAACAAATAAAAGGAGCATATAGTGTCAAAATCGTTAAAAAAAAGCAGGCCTAAAACAAATTGATCAGGGTAATGGACCCTTTTATTATTTCGACCATAGCTTCGCCGTTAAGAAAGAAAGAAACGCTTTAAAGAAATTGAGTCAGGAGTGTTTGGGCCAAGAACAATACACTACGAATCCCTTGGCAAATGTACCAGCATCATTGAAGCCGATACATGTATCATAAACAGTGTTGCGTTCAGACCAATTTCAGGAAGCCATTATTGAAATCGCAACAGAAACATGTCGATAGTGAAGCAGCCACCAAGGCACTTGACGCCCATTTCATTCACGCTAGTCTTTGCTCTTTGGTGAAGGTCTCTCTTATTGTGGCCTGAACTGTTTCATTTCGCCGATGCTACCGCTCCTCATGTGATCTTGGAGGCACACTTGGCTGCTCCTTAACGACTTTTCCGATAGACATATTATGAGAGAACGGATGGCCTTTAATGCGCTTAGTGTCCAATTGTAATATTGCATTAACTTGCCCGATATTCAGATCGCTTTGAGTCTCTGAAGTTGTATTTTCCTTGGAATCGGTACTGTCGTTATTGTTGTCGGGACGATGTTGCCGTATGGCACCAGTTCTGCCATACTGTAACACGAATCTGTATGATATCACCAAGGGTTTCCATTGGCATGAAGTCAGTACCTATATTATCATCAGCAAACGCCTGTAAGTTTTTGACAAGGCTGGTTAATTTTTGTTAGGCTGCATGTATGGTGACGATTGTTCAAGACTTCCTCCATTAGGCTGAAAACACACCGGATAAAGCAAAACATTTTTTTGTTTCGTGAAACAAGAGAACATTGTTTCTTATGAGAGCGCACACACCAAAGAAAACGAAACAAAAAACTGGTTTTTGTTTCGGTGGTGGTTGTCGAAAATACATGATATTGTATACGAGCAACACACACCGAATGCAACAAAACTGTTTCGACCCAGCGTCGTTGATGATAATTGCCTGCTTTCTTATGGGGCAACACACACCAAATGAAACGAAACATAAAAACAAAAGCAAAACAAGAAAACGTGCTTCGTTGCCGATAGCTGACATGTTGTTTTCTACAAAACATTGTGGGGTTTTTCTTAATACTTTTTTAAAGACGCATGACTTGATCCTTTTCACTACGTGCAGTGGTACCTGATTTATTTTTAAAATGGTTTATGGCTGGTTTTTCTGATTATTTTTGTTAATGATTACACCTCATTATGAACCTCTACAATAACCCTTCAGTCAAAAATATGAGAGTGTCTCTAGTCATTATATGGATATACTCTGGTTTACTCGGCGCGCAAATTATAACAAATATGGACGTAGATGGAGAAAATTTGATTTTTTTAATTGAGGCAAGAAGCCCTATCTATAATTATAAAGATAAGTTACATGCTAATAAAGTTACTATTGATAAGCTGTGGATAGAAATAGTCTGAGTCCGACCACATGTTGAACAACACTAAAAGCAAGTCGCGAATTCAATTTTGTTTTATTTCAACACACACCAAATGAAGCAAGAAAACAAAACGTTTTGTTTTGTTACATTCTGTTTCGCTGAAATAAAAAATGTCTTGCTTTATTCGGTGTGTTTTCAGCCTTAAGTAGCTGCTTTCATTTCCTTTTCTGTCACCTTTAAAGTTAATGATTTTGGCTGCGTCGAGTCTTTTTTCAAAGCGTTAGATATAAACACTACTTAATGGCCTAAGGACAATGAGAATTGTGGTATTTTTGTTCTGCTGCCGAGAGCTAGCTACCATAAATTTGGCATAAAAAGGAAGATCATTCATATATTAAAAGACTCATTGCTCTCATATTTGAGTTGTCTATAAGTATAAGATATAGGGTCCAGCTGTGTTAAACCTATCGTGTACGAACGGAATGGGCAAACAGTTGCATCCGAAAGGAAGACTTGAACAACTGTTTCATGTCAGTTAGAAAACATCACGTTTTACTCTCGGAGAGCTGGCCCATTATTCATTCACGTTAAACACAAAGCATCAAACCAAAAATGCCCTATTAAAGATAGGGAATAAAAATGAAATAATTGTGAGAAGCATCCGAGGAAAATAAATATGGATTAGATCCGTTGATATAGAGCGGAGTTTTGTTCTTGATACCTATAGGTACCAAGTGTGATGGAGTTGGTTGGGTATAGAATTCTCGGATCCTTTTTGATATGGGTTTGTGTTTGGTAAGTAAGGATAAAAACCAGACCCACTTTTTCTTCGGTGGTCTTGACAGACGATTTTTCCAAGTGTGGGTGGTGGTTGCCATAGACATATAAAATTTCCTTTCAAGAATTCTAGGCAGATTTTTTTCTGCTCTTGTGACATTTTCCCCTCCCTCTGAAAAATTTATCCGAATGGAATGTGGACAAATCTATAAATATAAAAGATAGTAATAATGCATATCGATGCCTACCTAGGTCCTTTGGTTTGTAACGTGTTTTATCTTTAGAAATTCATTTCTTTCTTAGTGAGTAACTATTTGGACTTCAAATTCGCCCAACACCAACGTTAGAGATCTTTTTTATATTGCCATGCGTACCACTGCTTTAAGGATAATGATTTGGGTGACAAAAAACATATAGGATCGAAAAAAAATATCCCAAAAACCGTCCGTATAATTCGGACCATTTTTATTAGAAAATACCTTCCTATTGATTGTTTATCTACTGTTGTTGAAATATAAACTTGTATCTTACACAAAATCTAAATATTGTTCTGTTTACCGTTATACATTAGTAAAATATATAAACTGACAGGAATCCTCCGATCCCTTTACATAAAATCCCCTCCACCCATTCTATATATGTTACATCAACGACCTTTCTAGCCAACCGAAAAGACCGATAGAGGATTTCCTTCAAGGATATTTAAAAAAACAAAAAAAACACACGCAAAATCCGCAAATAAAATAAAGGGACTGAACCGGAATCTTTAGGCAGACAACTTCTCCACCCCTAAAGGGGTTAAACGCAAATAACCCATCTTCAATCACCGCACCATTCAAACGCATTCTCACACATCAACAGGTATTAAGTCTTACCTACTCACATACATCCAAATGACCTTCAAGCGAGTGAAACACGACAAATCATCGAAATTACAGCCCAACAAAAAGCAGAACTACCACCAAACCGAACAAGTTCTTATGCATATGAAACTATTAAGTGTCGAATGAAATCACAGGACATCGCTATGTAAATCTGTTGAAATCCCCATCCCGATTGACCACTATTTTTTGGTGGAAAAAATCCTTTGATATCAATTCAAATCCTTGCAGCCATAGTCGACTTTTGACAATTGTGCGGGAATGATCTTTTTGAGGAAAGAGTTCGATAACCGTTCATGTTAAGAGGAGATTTTTGTTTTGTTTTTTATTTTTTTTTATTTATGCTTTGTTACATTTTGTTGTTATTAACCGTTGTTGTGTTGGCGTTATCGAATTTTCGTCCTGAATGTGCAAATTGTGTTACTGTTTTTAACAGTCTGAAGTTATGATAGCTGAGTTAAAAAATTCCAAATATTCTACAATGCAAGAGGATGACGGCGACATTGCCGCCACAGTGCCATCAAGCATCACTAACATCAAGGATGAACGGATATTGAATATTGTTTCTGCTTCGACTTCGGCTGGCGGTGCTGTAACTGGTGTAACACATTTGCAATCACATCACGTGGTCTTGAAGGATGAAAGTGAAAGTAGTTGCGGCACTGGCGAATCGACTCAGACGAATTACAAACGAAAGTTGATGCTCGCTTTGGGTCCTGATGTTGATGGTAGTGATGGAGCTGATGGTGTTGGTGAAGGTGATGGCAATGGATGTCCTGTGGCAGACGTAATGCAGCCAGCTTATAAGAAGCCCAAGTTATGTACGGAAAAGGAGCAAATGTTTGAGGTAATGTAACTTAGTGTGTGCGTATGTCTGGTGGCTAATGGATATTGAATGGAGAAAGTACCTCGTAAATAATCAATTCTAACGTTGCTTAGGTTTTGAATAGTAAGACAACATTATAGTATCTACAGAGATTGTTGGTACTGAAGGAACTTAATATTTTTGGTGTGGAAAAGTGGGTTTAGATACAGTTATCAACCAATTCTGTTCTCATGTACACTGGATTGTACACAGATCTAGTAAAGCTATCGATTGGTTTCACTTGAATGTTGTTTTTACATTGTGTCGAGTCTTATGATCTGGATTAGGCAAATCGTATTAATCCCGCTTGGTTCCCACTTAGCATCAGTACTAGTTGGCATGTGGGTTTTTTTTTTTTTTTTTTTTTTTTTTTTCTTTTGGGGGGAGGAGAAATGCTTTACCGTAAGGAGGCCTTTTTGGCGTTGACCATCCCCGTGTATCCGACTCTCTCCGCATGCTTTCGGGGCATACGGACTAAAACTCCTCCCAACCCTGAGGTTTCTCTTTTCTTTCTTCTGAGAATATCTTCCACAAACTGGCAAATTATTCCCCAGTTAAAGTCGCTCGTCAGCATTTTGTCAACAATGTTTTCTGGGTTGAAGGCACCGATGCTGCTCTCCAGGGCTGTGCGTTGGGCTTCTCATCTTCTGCAGGCAAAAAACGTATGATGTGCATCGTCTGTTGGAGAATCGCCATACTGGCGGTGTTCGTTTTGCCAATCTTACGGAGAAAGGCATTAAAATTTCCGTGTCCGGTGAGGAATTGAGTGACGAAGTAGTTGACCTCACCGTGTTTCCGGTCATTCCATTTAGCCACATTTCTGATCAGCCTCGCTGTGGCATGTGGGGTTTGCCGGTTCAACATCTAAACGTATCGACAGACTTCCCGGTTTCGGATGACTTCGCCACTGAGGCCAATCAAAGGCGGGTGTTCTTCTTCGATCAATCTTTGTTACCCCTGCTGTCATGCGAAGCATCTTCATTTCAAGTGCCGTTAATTTTAGCTCATATTCTTTGTACGATGTCCAACACTATAAACCGTATGTGAGCGCCGGGCGCACAACTGCGGCGTAGAGCCTTCCTTTCAGCTTAGGGGACATTTTTCGGTCACAGAAGATGGCTGAGTTTTCCCACCATTTCATCCACCCTGCAAGATGCTTAATGTCGTCATAACAGCTTGCTTCGCTATTGGTGATAGCTCCCAGATATTTGAAGTTTTCGCACTTGGGAATGATGGCTCCATCATCGGCAAAGAATAACTGATGCACTTTGGGGTCAGTCACCAAGCAGATAATCAAGGACTGTAATAAATATCAAGGGACTTAAGACGCTTCCCTGGTGTACACCGACTTTGATTGCGAACTCCTCGGTGACGCCAACGGGGCATCTAACTCTTGTCTTTTCTCCCTCATACATGTCTATGATCATCTGTACGTAGGTTTCTGGAAGTCCTCGTTGTCTTAGCGCCACCCATAACAGATTAATTGATTTTCTATCAAAGGCCTTTTCAAAATCAACCAACACCATATGCAAATCCTTTAAGGAACCACGAAGTTTTGCATCCTTATACTTTGGATTGCATCGGTAGTTGATTTACCTGAGACAAACCCGCACTGGTCTTCAGATAACCGTATAATTTTTGTCACAATCTCGCGTATCGCCCTTTCCTTTGTGCAAAGGAAAAAGAAAACTTTCCCTCCAGTGGTTAGGCATTAGATCGCCTCTCATCAGTTAGGAGATCAGCATCATGAGCCATTTGGTCCCGATGTCTCCCATCTTTTTCCAGAACTCAGAAGGTATCTCGTCCGACTCAACTGCTTTTCGCTTTTTGGAGTCTTTGACCGCCTTCCTACCTTCTTTGATAGTAATGTCGTGTACTTCTTCATTGTTAGGAACGACTCTCGGAAAATATATGCGAGGAAATTGTTCATTTAAAAGTCCTTCACAATACTGCTGCCACCTGTGTAGAATTTGTTCATCATCCACAAGTGGCAGCAGTTGTGCATTGATGATGAACTTTGACGAACGGATTTCCTCGGCATTGCTCATTGTCTGAGTGGCTATTTTGAAAATGGTTGTGCCCCTGTTCAAGTTGGTTTGTCGGAGTTCGTGGACAGACTGGTCCATACAGTTAACCTAACCGGAGTGCCCTTTTTAAAGACGAAGATCAATAAAAAAAATTTTAAAAACAAAACAAAATAAGAGGGCAACAGGGCAGTTGCAAAAGGTCAAATCCAAAACAGGTAACATTTCAAGTATAATATTCCATTACTGCGATTAGGAGTCCGCATAACGATACTACTCACACATTTAATTTCGATTGCAGCTCTTTCAACCGTGGGCTCTTAAAACGTATGGCGATCAGGCCAAAACTAAAACCATCACGCTACGTAAAAAAGCCAGAATTCTTAAGGCTCTCGAGGGTAAGGAGCACAGTCGTCCTGATAGCTCGAAATTTCGCTTTTGGGTTAAATCGAAAGGTAATTTTAAAAATCAATAAAGGGGCTTAGTAATCGAACTTGCCTATTCCAGCATTCACTACCAAACGACCAGAATGCTTTCAAAATGCTCCAGACTATCCTGCAAGCAGTAACACCGAGTATCCCAACAATATCGATCTGTATGTGGCTTCCACGACGAAGGTAAGGTTTTGGAACTTGCTTTAGAATTCATTTTTTTTTATTTTCAACTAACTGAACATTTCCATTTCAGGACTTTGGGCAGCGCACTTATCGGAAGGTAGCCGTCGTGGAGGAGTTCTTTAATATCATATACAACATCCACGTCGAGATGGGGGGTCGCAGTGGCAGGCACGCCGGTCAGAAAAGAACTTATCGCATTGTAAGAGTTTGTATTTGAAAACGGTTCCGTTTCACGTGTTCCTTTGACCAGTCACAATTTGTTTTCTTTTAGATAACCGAAACATATGCTTTCTTACCACGTGAAGCTGTAACTAGGTTTCTTTCAGCATGTCCGGAATGTAAAAAAAACCTTCGTCCGCTGTCCCCGGGCCGATCAACGGCCGATGAAGATGTTCCGAATGACAGTTCCACTGAAATCGATGTTCTAGCGCATTCTCCTCAAAACGAAATTTCTATAGAAATCCCCAAGCCAACTACCCCAATAGAATCTAAAATAAAATCCTTTGATCCCAGTCTAATTGCCCCAAAAGATGACACTGAACCATCTATTTTTACTGCTCCTACTATGCTTCAGAAAATTCGAATCAATCCCACTTATCAGATACAAACTCCTGAAAACGAACCGATCCGTAATGCTGCGACTGGTGCCGGTGCTGGAAGTAGCTTAGGTGCACAGATGAACTTTGGTATGTTAAATCGTGAGAGTCTCTTTAGGTACTATGACTTTATGAGGCGATTTTACGGCCAATCGATGCCCATTCCAATGCCATCTCAACAAAACCGAGAAAAGACCGATATTGAAGTACAAACGACTCAGTCTCAGCCGGAGGCAATCGATCTCACAAACGATGAGGAGCCAACTACCAGCACCGCAACCATAGCAATGCATTCCGGATCGGTTCAAGAACTTCCCCAGCAAGTATGTGCAATTAATCTTTCTAAAACTCTTTCCAGCTATAGGAAGCCGCAACAGCATTTAAAACTGAAATTGGAGCAACCCGAAGAGTCCCCAACCCAATTGGATCTGCGAAAATTGAAACTCATCCCTTCGTCATACGAGTACGTTTCAGCATTTCCCGAACTAGACCCGGAGCCTGAACATGCACAAAGTCAACTTCAAAATGTTAGGCCATTGAAACCCTTCGCACCGATTCCTCAGCCAGCACCGGAGCAAGATTCTAAAGAATTCGCATCCCAGCTGGATCTTAGCAAAGTTAAGCCCATCACTTTAATTCCGGAAATGAAGCTTGAAGAACTTCCGTATCAACTGGATCTTCGAAAACTAAAGCCAATAACTTCAACTTATCTTCAACTGACTCGCAGCATGGGACTAAGTGACACTGACGCTCTAAAGCTGGATGACTTGGTAAGTAATGACTTTAAATACACCTTATAAAATTAAAACATATTTACTTTTTTACTACAAATATCAATGTAACATTTTTATTAATAATTTACACGTTTTTTCTATGTTTTTATTACGGCTGAGATTTGTTGACGCTACCTTTTACTAGAAAACCAAGCTACTTCGCTTCGTATCGCTTAATTTTTTTTTAAGTTTTCGATTACTTTATTAAGTTTTTGACGTTCAATTAGTTAATTTTTTTTGCCAATAAATTAATATTAATAAAACGTTTGTTTAATTACTTCAGTTTAAATAGTGCATTCGAAATTAGCTTTGCTTATTTACTGTACTTAATTTTGTTAGAAAAATTATTATTATTTGCTTAAATAAAAACATATATTGCTTTTATATTTTAAAACTTAAGAAAGTTGTTTTATTTCAGAAAACAAAGGCAAGTACCCACTTTTGACGTTGTAGAATTTTTTTTTTATTATTTTATTTTTATATCCATTATTTATATATCCATTTTTTTTTTGGTTTATTTTTGTCGGAAAAATCTAATTTTAATTTTTTTTAACCACGCTAACTTCCGACAAAAAAAACCGATTGGAGTATTATTTTTTTAATTTTGTTTTGGCCCTTCCCTCTTCAGACTTCGTATACCTATTATAAAATATTTAAGCAAGACATTTTGAATTCATGATGAAAACAAACGAATAACTAAATTTCTAAAGAATTTTTTATCAAATTTATCTACGCCTTTAAATTACAGATGCATTGTTTACAAAAAAGATATTTTTTCATTTGCGTTGGAAAAAAATCAACATCCTTGTTTTTTTTTCATTTAGAATTAAAATGCATTCCAATGCTAATGAAAACCCAATGCCAAAGAAAAAGTCCTAGCTCCGAACATGCTGCATTTGTTATATGCCCACGTTGGGCGTCAATTAATTTTACAATGGGTATATTCAAAATTGATACCAAACTACTTGGATGTTTAGAAAAGGGGCTTTACATATCTAGTAAGTCCTCCCTTAAACCGACTTCTAGAAAGTTCACCATCATTGATAGGCATTGTTGTCCTAGTCCCGCCACAATATATATTAAACATATTTATTTTAAGATACAAAATATTCACAGGCAGGAAATATAGTATCTAAACACTGTAAGAGAACATCATGTAATAATAAACAAATACGAATAACACAAGATCATAAGTTCCTTTGCTAAACATTTCTCAATTCATTTCTTTCTTCAGTTATATCGATAAACTTTAAGCAGACAAAAAAAAAAACCATCCCAAATGGATTCTTTCTCGACAAAATATCTTCCTGCACTCATAGCCAAACTCTTTCGTGTAGAACATTTTCCTTTATCTTCATAACGATTTCCATTAAAGGAAAACAAAATTCATAAGACAAGCCAAAACGAAGTGAATCACAAAAAAGGTAAAGCGTCGACATCCAGGAAGGATCTCGATCCCATCCGGAAAAATATCGAGAGACCACTCTACTTGGGAGACAAGCAAATAAAAATAAAACTCATCCTCTCCATGTCCGAATGCACCCACCCTTAAGGTAATGTCTTCGATATTCCTCACGAACATGGTATGGGTGAGTGCAACTGCCAACTCAAGTCCCTATCTATCGAAGAAAAACGATTTCGAGCAGAAAAAACTTTGGAAAGATGGACATTTTCAGTTTGCGGAAGGTGTAATGCAGGTTCCTGTCTCTAACCCTGTTAGACGAAGACTTGATTACATTTCTGAGGAAATATATATATATGTACAACAAAAAAAATGGAATGAATGGCAAGGGTCGCCCCGGTTTGGATGGATTTTAATTTGTAAAAGTTTTGGACACTTCGGTGTCATGCCAAGAGAACAACATCTGATCTTTTGGAAAGAAAAGGGTTAAGAATTCATTAATAAAGATATACTCCATATCCATAGGCTTTAATTTAAATTTCACCCTTGAATGCTTGAGCAAAACATCATGAGACACAAAAAGAAATAGAAAGGATTTATCGTCGCCGAGTGCATTGGAGTTTGTTTCCAGCAGAATAGTACTAGACAATTCCTGTATATTCTGTTCGACATTTACATGGTTCTTCCCCTTGAATTTGATTCATGCGAATGACTTAAAGAACCCAAAATGAGACTTTAATATCATCTAACTTCTTGCACTACATTTCCACAAAAGCTAAACAAACCCCAAGTGTGTTTAATTTGCTCCCGAAAAAGGGAACATCCACACTGTCAAGCAGCAATAACATCTCCTCTACGCCACCTATTTCTACAATACATATATCCTGGTGTGTATCGGTATTCTTTTCGGCGTCTATACGGACTCAATACAAGTCCTTGAAAAACAGAAGGTACCCACTTCTTGCTCACTTCACCAGAGCAACTTTTGTCTGTGTGGTCTATAAATCGTTGGTAATGGCAGAGGAGGTGCGGCTGCCATTGCTCTATATGTGTTTCAAGACACAAAAACTAAGGCAAGTTTCTAAGAAACACACATGTGTAGTGGAGAAGAGCATTTCGAATCCACAGAGTGAATAAAGGGCCTGGATAGAGTGGTAAGGTTTTGGGTATTGTTCTGGTGAACAGTTTGCTATTATCGTTTTCTAACATTACCCAATGATCATCCTTCTGCCTGTGTTTCCTCCTCTCTGAGGAAGCATACACGGCTCCAAAAAACCTGCGAATTAAAATCACTTTTCTTGGTAGGATTCGGTACAGACTACTGTTTCAGTTTGCGGGTGTCTGCAATTAAGACGATATGTGGTTGTTGGTATGGGTTTGTTTAGAATATGCTAACGAACTTTTAATTGTTTCTTTTTTTCCTTTTCGAAAGTAGTGAAAAAAGCAATAAGCCGAAACTTAAGTCAATCGACGGTCCTCAGTCCTTGGAACAAATTATTTTGTCGTTGTGAAAGGCAAAGCTTTTATATTCATAACGAAGCCTGCAATTTTCGGCAATTGCTCAGGGTGAGCGGCAGCCTAGGAAATTTACATATATTCTCAGTTGTTTCGTACCCCATTGAGTGATGAAGTTATTAGTTTTCGATTAGATTAGGACGGTCACTACCCGTCTTCATCCAGCCAAGTCTTTATTTCACATGGCAAAGGGACCCAAAAACTCTTTCTTTCCTTAATTTAAATTCAAAACAATAACAACAACAACACGAGGAGTTATCCCTTATTCCACCACCAACATTTGATGGATCCCTTTTTATACAGAACATATCCCTTCAGAACAGTTAGAAAGTATTTCTTATTCAAAAGCATATCCCATCCGCACACCATGAGCCAAAAAAAGATGAGAACAAAAAACCAAAGGATTCGATTCGAAGGGTACAGAAAAACACCCAAAGGAAACGATTCAGGACACTCAAACACACACGAAAAAAAAGAAGCATTTTATAAAAGTGGAGGGAGTTTATTTTTAGACGGGGTTTTCATCCATTCGACAGTGGATTAAACCCTTATCAAAGAAAGGAGGGTGGACAAAATGCGAAATTAACACGCAGTATGATGGCGGTGGGTAGCAACTTCGTTTCCCTTATCCCACTTCCCACTCACAGAACATTCCAAAATTTTAGAGAAAAAAAAACCTTTGAAAGAATCGAAAGGACCAACCCTTTACCCATTTATCCTATTTTCGTCATTGTTTGCTGCATAGCGGGGGCCCCACTTCTACTTTTTCCATAATTTTTTTTCTTTGTGAATTGTGTCTATAGGAACCCACACCATGTTTTGAAACAATCAATATCAGAACTTCTATCAACCAGTATCACCAAATATTGCAAAGGATGAGAAAGTGGTGGAAACTGAAAAAAAATGTATCCCCCTGTTGTTGGTTTAGTTTGAAATGTCAGTTCATATTTTATATACGTTGCGCGCCGCCAAGAAATTTCAAAAATCCTCTTTGCCTAATATCCTTCGCTATATGGCAAACACATCGAAAGGAAGGCCATTTATTTAGTCGTGGAAATGCCTCCCGCAATTTTGGAACGTCACATATAGTTGGTTTCGTCTTACGTGTACTGGCGTTGTGGGGGTGAATTTCTTCTTCAATCCATCATTGGTTTTGTCGGCGTCGAAATGGGTATGGGTGGGTGGTGGTTTTCGTAACGATATACATATTTAGATACATAGGTACACTGACGTAGATACCAGTGCCTACGTTGGCTGTTTGCAAAGTTTGGAACGTAGTCCAACGTCGTTCAGCGTACCACCCACACATACATATACTGTGCTGTGTCTTAGCAAGGATCCCCTCCCTATTACCACACCACAGTTCAAGGGGATATTCTTAAAATTGTCTAAAACTTCGGATTGGAAGTCCTGGTACAGCCGACATACAACCCAAACCTTAATCCTTGTCATATACGATCCCATTTTACCTCGCTCTACCACATTCTTGCCTATCCCCTCCCACCACAGCTTCGGTGCCATCAGCATTTATCCGTACACACTTCTCAAGTATCCAACGCTGAAGGCGGTAATGTTCCTTGCTATGGCTGTTATTGCTGGCTTGTGCCCCAAAAGAGTTTTGTCAGTTCGACTTTGTCTCCAACTCGCTTTTTCTGTACATGCGGCGGCGGCGATGATAACATGCATGGCAGAGAGACCATGCAAAGGAAATGAAGGCGCAGAGGTCTCGTCATAGCGTTTTTTTTTTTATTATTTTGTTTCGCTCTTAGGTGGGTGGAGGTGACTAGGGTGGCATATGTGTGTAGCTCCATGTGCCATGGTCTGGTCATGTCTCATGCCATAACCATTTTCTTTCTGGATAACGTTGCCGCTTTGACAATGTGTTCCTTTTTTTGTACCCTGGGTGTGAGGGTGTATACTATAGAGACGGATAACCGGAGACTATAGACTAAGGCGCCATATTCAACCCCATTCTTGGAAAATCGTTTCATCATCGTCGCAAGAAGAAGCAGTCGCACTGGCATCGTATAAAGATTTCAACCCAATTCACCAGCACCCGTCCACAACGTGCGCTATTCTCTGCTGCTGCGACGACGAAGAAAATTATGCGAGCAAAAAAAAAAAGTGGTGTGAGATTCCTTGCTAAAGCAAGGCCAAGCCCCCCATCGCGTTTGGTTTTATTTTTTTTCCTGCTCTGTCGTTCTTTTTCGCATTTTGTAGACACGGTTCCCTTAGGGTTGCCAAATGATAGGAGGGGGTGGCGTCGACGGAAAAACGGTGGCCATAAAAATTCAGCTTCCTTTCCACGCGATTCCTAAGGCGGACAGGACACCCCTGTTTGAATCCTTTTTCCAAGTTGTTTTTTTAGCGTTCCTCAGTAAGGATTCGTCTTTTATAGTGATGGAATGGGGGGGGGGAAGGTATCTTTCCACCCAGAGAACGAAACGGAGATCTCCAGGACACTACTGACTTTCATTAATTTCAAATGCTTAGTCTTCTTTCTCTGCCTCCTGCTCCTCGTGCGATGCTACAGGATATTCAACGTTCCGGTTCCACTTCTCCTTGTATTTTACTCTTCTTTCGGTTTTTTTTTTTGTTTTTATGTTTTTCGTTTTGTCGAGTGTGGGAGTGGTTAGTGCGATTCGTTGCTTTCAACGTTTAAGTCAAACTTCGACATAGCAACGTTTTTATCCTCCACGGTGAGAGAACGGCAAGGGGGTGGGGGAGGGGGAACAGGAATCCATTGCTCCTGTCCGCGTGCATTTTTTGAATTGCTCCCTTTTGTACCGCCGGAGTAGAGCAGGCAGAGCATCACTGGTGCTCGGTAATCGTCCTTAATTCCTTGAAATAGTCTTTCTCCTATCGATTTTGTACTAAAAACGACTGCTGGTGGGTAGTGAAGGTAGAGAAATTTGCCCGTCAAAATCAGCAGTTGTATTGTCTAAATGATGCCTGCAGTTCTATTCACGTTTTTAGTTTAGTTATTTTTTTTTGTTCCCTGGCGATGAGAGAAGCAGAGGTTTTGATGAGTTTTCTTCGAAGTCGGACCACATGGTTGCGGTTGGAGGCTGATGATGGACTCTCAAGGCCCTAATTAAAGATGTTTGCTTGTGCTACTAGTTCTTGAAAAGACAAGGAAAATCTCATGTCCCGTGGAGAAAAATCCTTTGGCAAAAGTTATTAATTTCCACCACTGGAATGGATTGCGTCCGAGAGAATTTCCTCGTCATTTTGGTTTTTTGACATGAAAAAGACCATAAGAACTTGCTATTTTCACGATGATTTGCCTATGTATTTTGTACGATTTTTTGCTTCGACCGGTTTTATGACACAGATGTTGGGGCGACTTGAATTAAATCTACGGCTTTTGTGAGCGGTAGTCGGTTTATTGAATTTAGTCGTCGGCTTCGGGAGAAATCATTCAAGCCAGGAATACGACTGCATGATTTTCAGTTTTTTTTTGTTTCACCTTTTGCGAACAACTGACAAACATCCGAGGGTTACATCTGCCTTTCAAAATCGGCATAAAACTGTGGGTTTATTCCATTCGTGGCATAAAGAATATTACTTTGCACACACTATTGTTTGGGGAAGCTAAGATACAGCTGTTGCGACGCAAATTCTCTAAACTCACTTTCTTAAAAGGCTCCTGACCAGTAGAAAGTCTCTGCCTGCGATACTGCAGCCTTCCATCCTCCGGTATTTAGATGTCCAGACCAAGCGCTATTGCACCCGCGATACCTTGGTCCCCAAAATGGAGATTCAGTCGCGCTTGTCGTCTCGATCCTCTTCGCTAAGCCAATGTAGTGACGTTAGGTTTCTGGTTGGACAGCTCACATGGTTTGCTGTAGTATCTTCCCCGCCATTCACCCGCCTCGCACAGAGGAACAAATTTCCGTCAATGTTTATCTTTCGAAGAAGTCCAGTATAAGCTATCCTGAACTTGACGCCACAACTCAGAACTAGCAGGATCACGGTTTTCTAGAGCTTGAATCTAGGAGTGTGGAGCTTATTTGATACTCCTCACACAGAGGAACATACTGGGACCTTTTCAATATGGAAGTGGGAAAGAACATAAGAACACTTCCGACAAATACTGCGTATGCACCTGAGAAGACAGACAGGAATGCCGAGGATCTAGGAAAAATCCTAGGTAAAGCCCCTGAAAAAGCATGTCCCCTAAAAACGAGGAGTAAAAGAAAATCGACTCCTCCCTGGTGGACAAGAGAACTGTACGACATTAGGAAAGAAACTAGAAGCGGTAGAAAGAGCCCTAGTAAACCTAAATGTGGAGAATACCACTATTCAATGGATAATGTGCATGCTTAAAGGAATATGCATCAACTCAGAGTTAGGTGGTGAAATAATTAAGGTGTCAGCATCTAGAGGAACTCCTCAAGGCGGAGTCCTATCACCCCTTCTATGGGTACTCTTTTTAAAGGAGATTCTGATTGAACTTAGACTTAGTGGAGTGAAGGCAGTAGCATATGCAGACGACTTAGCACTGCTAGCGACAGGGGAATTCCCATCCACTCTAAGCGAACAAATACAGAACGCCCTTTCTACGGTCGGTACCTCGACCAGAAACTGCGGACTTGCGGTTAACCCACAGAAGACAGAACTGGTCCTCTTCACCAATAAAAGGATTATACCGCAATTTAATCGGCCAACAATAATTGAGGGTAGGTACTCCACTACAAACATCGCAATACGAGAAGTATCTTGGCGTGATTCTAGATAGAAAATTAAACTGGAGCCTCAACATAAAAGAAAGAGCAAAGAAGGCAATGACAGCCTTATATGCCTGCAACAGAATTTTCGACAAAACCTGTGGTCCTAGTCCCAAAATTACCATGTGCCTGTTTACGGCAGTGGTAAGACCTATACTCACATATGGTAATTTAGTCTGGTGGCAGGGGTTCTGCAAGGTCACTAAACTTAAGACTATGACTAGAGTCCAAAGAATTACCTGTATTGGTACTACTGGGGCTATGAGAACCACCCCTACAGCGGGGTTGAAGGTAATTCTCAATCTTAAACCTCTAGACCTTTTTGTACAAGAATCTGCCACAAACGGTGCCTTGCGATTACGACTAAGCCAAACAGAAAACTGGAAACCCGGTACAACAGGACATGCACAGATTCTACGGAAATTTACAGGTGGTAACGTATGCACAGACTACCTTACTCCCCAACTAGATTTTATAAGACCATTTACTGTCTCCTTTCCCTGCAGGGAAGAATGGCATGAGAATCAAAGTACCAGTCCATGAAGCAATGATGGCTCCAAGATGGATACTGGCGTTGGCGCGGGTTTTAATTCCCAAATATTCGAAATATCTGGCTCGATCAGGCTCCCCGAATACAGCAGCGTCTTCCAAGCTGAGGTTCTGGCGGGGAAAACAGCCGCTAAACGGGTTCAAATGATGGCAATATCACAGGCTGATATAACCTTCTTCATTGACAGCCAAGCGTCAATAAAATCGATTTCCGCCACAGAAATAAAATCGAAGGTTGTAAGTCGCTGTCGCGAAGAGGTGTGGGTTCTTGGCGCGCAGCACATTGTGAGACTCTGTTGGGTCCCCGGACACAGTGGTATCCCAGGAAATGAAAGAGCCGATAAACTGGCAAGAAAAGGATCATCACTTGAACTAAGGGAGGCTGACACTACAGTAAAAACCCCACCCTGTTACCTTAAACAGGTGATTGGGGATAAAACACTGATGGCAGCAAACGAACGATGGAGTGCCCTTGACTCCTGTGTCATAACCAGGAAAATGTGGTCACTGTATGACAAACGAAAGACCGAGAGAATCCTTCACAAATACAAAAATCTTTGTCCTCTCTCATAGGTGTTATCACCGGACACAACATGCTTTGCTACCATGCAAAGAAATTGAAACTCTCTGAAACCTCTGTAGAGGATGCGGGGATGAAGAGGTAAATGAGGATACCCCTCATTTCCTCTGTCACTGCCCTGCACTCTGTCATATTAGAAACAATGTCCTCGGCAGACATTTCTTCCAGGACTTAGAAGAACTCTCCGGCAAGACTGTGAACGACTTGCACAAGTTCATAAATGCATCGGAATGGTTTGTAAGCCCGCTAGGTTTTTCATTGGTTCCTAAGTAAGTAAGTAAGGGAATCATAACCTCCAGGGTATCACAAATGGTCTACATTGACCTAAGTTCGCAAACTCTTTTGCAACCGTATTCAAGCAGTCCTTCACTGACGACTGCCCAGGACCGGAATCACTCATACTTCAGTTATTTGAAAAACTATACCGTTGGCCCATTCATTTTACCCACCTTTGACCATTCCATGGTGTGCGACAGACTTCTTCATCTCAATGATGAATTTGTACCCGGCCCAGACGGCCTTCCAGCCATTCTTCTCTCTTTAAACATTCCTTATCCCTTGGGAAACTTCCTAAAATCTGGAAAACGTCCTTCATTTCACCAGTTCACAAAAAAGGACCAATGAATGACGTATCTAACTATCGACCTATTGCCAAGCTCTCGCATTTACCCAAGGTTTTTGAAAGTACGATGTACGATTCATTATCCTTTCAGTGCAAGTCTCTTATCTCCCCTCTTCAGCATGGTTTCCTCAAAGGTAGATCCATAACCACCAACCTAGTTGACTATGTCTCCGTCACACTTTCTGCATTAGAAAGTGGCAATGAAGTGGATTTAATCGCTACTGACTTCAGTAAGGCCTTTGACAAAATATCTCATCGTTTGATTCTTTTCAAACTCTCCTTCCTTGGTTTCGATCCCCTACTATTGAATTGGTTTTCTTCTAACCTTGAAAACCGATCTTATAATGTTCGTTTTCGCTCTGTTTTCTCTTTGCCTTTTAAAGCCACCTCTGGTGTTCCCCAAGGTTGCCACCTTGGACCTTTGATTTTTATTCTGGCTATAAATGATATTGAAGAACTTAATGTTCTCCATCTCCCTTTATGCCGATGACGCTAAATTCTTAAAAATCATTCCTTCTCCACACGACTCTGATCTTCTTCAACAAGACCTCAATAGTTTTTCGGTCTGGTGTCAAAAAAACTTTATGGAGCTGAATATTGCTAAATGTGAATTTCTTACTTTTTCACGTAAGCGGATTCAGTCTCCCCCCAGACGTTACTTTTTGAACAACCAACCCATTGTTACCGTTCTAACCATTCGCGACCTAGGTGTTCTGTGTGACAGAGAGCTTAGCTTTCGGTCACATATTGACGAAATAATCAATAAAGCTAACTCGGCCCTTGGTTTCGTCAAACGGTGGTCTAAAGAATTTACCAATCCCTTTGTGACAAAATCCCTTTACATTACCTCCGCCCTCTTCTAGAGTATGCTAGCCAAGTGTGGGCGCCATATTACCGGGTCCACATTACAAGAATCGAAAGCATTCAACGTCGATTTCTCCGTTTTGCTCTTCGTGGGCTCCCGTGGAATAATCACGTTATCCTACCACCATATCACGAAAGCCTTAATTTAATAAACCTTCAGACCCTTGAAAAAAGATGAGATGTTGCTGACATTCTGTTTATCGTCTTCTCACTGGCTCCATTGATTGTTCCTATCTTTTAGATTATATTGCCTTTAACACCAACCCCCGCAATTTAAGATCCCCTCCTCTTTTCTACCTTCCCACCCGTCGCACCTCGTACGGCTTGAACGAGCCGATATCCCTATGTTGCAGAAGGTCAATTATAACCACCTCCTCTTTGATTTTAATCGCTGCACCTCTTCCCTCAAATCTGCCCTCCTCCACCCCTTCCACCTAATTAGTTTTAAGTATTCGTTTTTAAGTCCTAGGTGTAAGTCTTAGTTTTGTAATTAGTTTTTAAGACCTAAAGCTTAAGCTTAAATAAATAGGGGGGGGGGGGGGGGGGGCGTACCAAAATTAAAAATTAAGTGTGACGGGCGCTAGATTCTCTTGCCCCGTCAACCCACTAACCTAACCTAACCTTTCTAAGACTTAGTGTGAACATTTGTTCCATTGTCGATCTGCCACATTGATACGTGTCGATTAGTGTCTTGCAGAACTGCTTCATATGTTCAGACAGTACGGTCGATTTGATCTTAAGCAGCGATATGCCCAATTCCCCGATAGTTTTTGCAAGACATATGATCGCCTTTCTTGTAGCCATAGAGGCTTTCTTAAACTCATGCGTTTAATACATTTTAATATGTTGTAATACCTGGATCAGTTGCACCTATTTCAAATACAAACCACTACCAAATTACCCGACAAAATGACTCAAAATGTAATAACTACCTAAACCTATGCCCCAATCTCCTCTACGCCTATTCGCGTCAGCACATAGAACCACCTAATCTAAGCCATTTCCACCCGTGCAGAGCACGTTATTTAACTTAATTGTCAAGTGGTCTACAAGCAGTCATGCAAAAAGTGAAAGGAAAAACAGGATACTATAGAGAAATAAAAATATATAGATATATAGGTATATGTACGTACAAACTCTTCACTGTCTGCAAATCCATTACCGCAACGTTAACCCATCCAACCCAGCCACTAACACACCCAATGGCACCTCGGCAAACAAAAAAAAAACAAATCCATACACACATTCGAACGAAAAAAGAAGCATTCCCATATCAACCCCTAATGCAATCAACCACCAGTCAGCCGAGCCAACCCAAAAAACCTGAGAGCGCCCGCTCGTTCGTTTATGGATGAAGAACAAATTATTCTAACTGCAAAAGAAACGTAAAACGAGGTCAAATCACATTCAGCGGCGTGTACCTACTTAAAAAAAAAAAATAACTGAACGTAGTCTATATCATAAATAAATAAACAGAGACACACCCCCGGGAACCCCGAAACGGAAAAAATAAGGAAAATAGCGCGGAAAACCACTGTGTCATGTGACACATAGAAACCGCAAAAATGAAAATGTGAATTGAATTTTGTTTAGGGGAGAAAATCCGCGCAGACAAAGAGAGCGCGACGAGAAACAATCATAGAAATCAGCTGTTTAGATGGAAATATCCAAACGAAATGATGGACATCATCGGAAAACGTATTAAATTTCCCAATGGTATGTGTTTGACTTTTCTTTACGCTTTGCTTCACCCACGTGTCAAAGCATCAAAAGACATCACATGCCATTCCAGTCAAGAAAACAAGACTTTTGCCCATCGAATTTAGGGAGGAGGGAAGTTAGTAAAAAAATAATCAAAACACTCGACTTTGCATGACTTCTGCATAGCACATTGTTTTGCGGCAGAATTATATTGCTCTCTCGCTGTCCTTTTTTTTGGTTTTTGTCTGTCTCTCTCTCTCTCTTGTCTCATTCTGACTCTCAAGGATTCTACTTAAACATAACGATAGCAAGAGAGCGAATCTCTCTTTACTCTCCAGATTTCGCAAAAAGGATAGTGATTGAACAAATGAATGCAATTTATAAGCATACTATGCCAGCAGGATTCAGGATGTACAAGCGTTTTTACACACTATGCTCGTAGAATACACACACTTGTCGGGTGGTGAAAAACTTCTTTAAAGTAATTTTTTGAGACTCTCACATCACATGTTTGTTATTGTTTTTCCTTGCTCTCATTCGTGGGCGCCTCTGTGTGTTGATATATCCTTCTGTGAACTTAAAAAAAAAACACACAATTTTAATACAATGCACTTGAAGGAAAGTGGTTGAATTGAGTGGAGTGAATGTGTTTGTGTGTGAATGATTTGTCTGGCTGACAAGTGTGTGTTGAGCTGTTCAACAGGTAGTTGTTGTTGGTATAAAGTTGTCGAAGTCCTCATTTGTATTTTGGTTTTTCTCTGCTTTCTTTCCGCAAGGATAATCGGGTAATTTATGGTTTTCTTCGATTTTTGTTTTCCTATTTTGTGTTTTTTTGTTCCTCGGCGTGATGTTGACTGCGTGCGTGTGCCAAGTAGATGCGTGGAGAACGAGGTGTCTCAACGGGTTTAATAGAGTAGGTAGCTTATCATAAATTCATCCTGACGATACGTGGGTGGGAAATATTCTTCGTTGATAATGAAAGAAAGGATGTTATGACTTATGAGGCAAGAGTTAGCTCAGGAAATACGTGGTTCGTACCTTCGTTTATTTTAAAACTACGACCACAATTATTTATTTATTAATAAAAGATAAACAAGCGAGGTAGTCTTTTTTTGTTTGCTTAAAAAAGTCCCACTTCGTCAGTTTTTCTGGTGGGGAGAGCAAGCTGCTAGGACCAGTGCGTAAGGACTTGCTCTGTTTTTTGTTGTTGCGTAGACAATGAACTATTTCCGAATTCAATCAAACTACAA
Organism: Portevinia maculata; assembly: GCA_949715645.1. NCBI lineage: Eukaryota > Metazoa > Arthropoda > Insecta > Diptera > Syrphidae > Portevinia > Portevinia maculata. The sequence continues at coordinate 2,282,047 of OX454528.1, read as the reverse complement.
TTCCCTCAAATTACTACTAAGGGAGGGGCAGCAATACCTCGATACGCTTCACAAAAGAAGTAGCTGAAGAGGGCTCTGAAAGAGGGATTGAACATCTCCGAGGTACAAGCAGGGGACACCATAGACCAATAGGTCGCAGAGTAGTATACGTTAACTAAATATTATTATTATTAAGGGAGGGACATCCCATGATTCCAAATAAGAAAGTATTTCTAAGAGTGGTGGACTTTTCTTGCGGCAGGCAATGGTGCAGTTGCTGGTCGGAAGGTTAGTCATTCAAATCAAGATAAGGCCATGAAGTACCTAATCTCCAGAAAAATAGTCAAATTCACTTTTTTAGATTTAAGTGAACAAAACAAATCGGGGCCCGCCTTTATATGGCTTAAGTCTTTCGAATTGGACAATATCTACTTCATAAAAATATTCCCACTCAGTTTAACTGATTACTTCTTATTCACTGAAAAGGGCAGGGTTATAATCACATATCAAAAAACTTCAAATTGCACAAAACAAAACATTAAAAATGATGGCAAACCTGACTTTTCTCAACCCAACTTCTACATAAAGAAAAACGAGTAGGTACCTACAAGTGTCAAAGAGGATTGAAGTTCTCAACCAAAGATTCAGCTTAAGATGTAGCCATTCGAGTAACATGTTGATAAACAATTTAATAAGGCAGTAAGCACTTTTTTTTTACGTTTTATCTGCACTTAAATATTATTTAATTATTTATTGTTGTTATTATTTATTTATTTATTTATTGTTTTTATTATTTATTTATTTATTGTTTTCATTATTTATTTATTTATTTATTGTTGTTATTATTTTTTGATTTATTTAATTTATTTAGTTCAGCAATTTTATGTGCACTTAAATATTATTTGATTATATATCGTTGTTATTATTTATTTATGTTATTATATTTAGTTATTGTTCTTATTATTTATTTATTTAGTTATTGTTCTTATTATTTATTTATTTATTTATTGTAGTTTTTTTATTTATGTTTGTTTATTTATTTATATATTGATTTTATTATTTATTTATTTCTTGTTGTAATTATTTATTGATTTATTTAATTTATTTAGTTCAGCAATCCTGGCAGTTCCCTAGTTTTAAGCTTAAAAAAAAAAAATATATATTAAATGAAGGTTTTAATCACAGTTTCCTTCAAACTTTTTATCCCAATTGGTAATTATTTTCATAAAAACTTTAAAAATTTTACAGTTGTAAGATATAATATATCAAATCTCTGAGCAAGCTGCGTATTTATCAAATTTTGTAAAGCCTTAATCTATGAATATAAATTATATCTATCTATAATCTCTAATTGAGGGATCATAAGCCTTCCTGCAACCTTTTTTTGCACATCCCTGCCTGTGGGGTTCGCCGGTTCGAACTCAAGTACCATTTTTGTTGCAAATTCAAGTGAGAACTACTCGTACAATTCAAATTCACTGAAACACTCGCATAAACTTATTTATCCACCTTTGAAATAAATTAAACCGACTTTCTGCAAGCCACATTAAAACCTTGCAGTCTTGTTATTTGTTCCTTTCTTAATTGGTAAAATTTAGCATAGTCACGCGATATGCATTAATGCCAAGTAAATCAAGCAACACAGCATGTGGTGATTACGCTAAACCGTTCTGCCGCATATCTGCCAAAACCCAACTGCAGAAGTACACACATAGATCTTTTCGATGGTACCCCAAAAAGCGGCTTACTGCGACGAAAGATCCACCAAAAGGAGCAAATACGATGCCAACCCCTTTTTTATTTTGTCATCTCTGATTAAACCCACACACAGTGCTGATAAAGGAGGGCTAAGACCGTCCTCGGATCAGTTATTTGCTCCTTTTTTTATTTCTTTTCGCCCACCCAAACTGTTCCCGAAATACCAAAGGAACGGTAGAGTGTCCTTTCCTTATAATTTTCTCGATTTTCTTCTCCCCATCCGGTTGTGCCCCCGCTTTTGGGTCTTGTGTTTTATTCCATCATCATCATTATCATCAACTTTTCGCCGAAAAGTTGGCTTGGTTACCGCTTCTTCGTCTGAAAATGTAAGTAGAACGCGGGCGGGTGGTTTGATGGTTCTGAGGGGGTTCCGAAAGTAATTTCCGATGTGAGTGAAAATAAGGGCAGTGGACAAAAAAAAAATAGTAGGTACAGGCATAAACATATATATGTACATACAAATTTATGTATATAAACCAACGGACGAACCACCCATCATGTGCAAGTCTCCATATAATAAAATCCCGTTACTTATGAGTTGGGCACCATAGGATTTCGTAGAAGGCAGCTCACCCTAACACCACCCATCAGATGGCTTTGTTCTCTTCTGCGGAAAAGATACGACCACGACGAAAAACAGAGCCCTCCGTCGAATGAGTTCTGAGTTCATACGTCAACTTTGTCAGCGTCGTCCTCTAATACAGGCCCCATAGAGTCGCTGTGCTGGGGGTGCGATCGGCGACGACGAACACCAACCACCGAACTCATGGCAGCAAAGGCAGGCGCTTACTCTGTCCTCTTGCCACACACATGGCTTTCCAAAAATAAGAAGCTAAACAAAATTGCTGCTCGTTCGATCCGAAAGTCATCAGCACCACTCTTGGAGTGTGTCAACCCTCCACACAGCGCGGGGGTGCACCACTTCGCTTGAGATAATATAAAGTTGTTTCTACCCTTGTCCTCCATCCCAAAAAAAAAAAACTGGCAAAATGCGGAAAGGACACGGAATACTCAACAACAACTGACACTCCCACCCTTGTGTGCCATAGTCATCAGAATTATAGTCCATCTACCCCCCTCCAGCAGTCTTCCACAAAGAAAGATATGAAAGACAAAAAAAAGAGATAGAAAAAAAAAGTAAAATAAAATTATTCTACGAAAGAAGGACTCACCCTTTGGGTTTTCTTTTTTTTGCACTGTGAGTGTTACCATGTGTGTGTATGTCATTGTCATCCCTCATCTATTCTAGTCAGTTCGAGTTCCGTCCGTTCGTTTCATGTCGTTGCTTCTTCTGAGAAGCAAGCATACAAAAAAGTTGAAATTCCTTTTTGGGCCAACCCAACAGAGATAACGGGTAAAAAGCGGACGGAATTATGCTGTGGGAGTGAGTGTCTTTGTCACCCGAATCCTCAAACCCTCCTGCTTAGCACAGTACAGCCATTCTAACCGTAAGGATATACCCGGTCTTTATGGATATACGTATACTATGGTTACTTTTGTGGGGGCTACATGTGTGCACGATAATGTCGACTATAGAGAGGTAACGGGCTTGGCCTACGTAAAAACTCCGAGGACATGTGTTTGAAGGTCTGCATCCAACCATACCACCCCGTGTGTCACCATTACCACACCACCGCTATCGTCCTCGTTCATCCTTGCTGCTATACTGCCAGCCCAGCACACTGTTGGGCGCCTTTTTCCCCGAATCCACACGAGAAGTACGGGATGGATATGAGCGACGACAACGGAAGGATGAATTTTTATGGTGGTCGCTCTGTCGAAAAATGATATAATGTAAGTATATGTACCCCATGCCACGACTCGCATTCGTACAGTGTACACTCAGCGCGCTAGCTAGCTAGATATCCGCTTGGCATTGATGGTAACTCATTTTCCCCCTTGATCCTCTGGGTCTGGGTGAGTGTATAGGCAGTGGGCACACACAAGAACAAGTTATGCTTCTCGGTTGAAGGATGATTCCTCTTTATTTCGATTGTTCCAATAGATGGGGGAGACTTCTCCGTTTAAGTACCTAACTCCCTCTATCTTTGGCAGGATATCATATTTTGCGTTCTTCTATGTGATTTTCTTTTAGTCTCAGCGGGGGTTAAGCACTTGCAGTACTCTACGTAACCGGGGTTCGGGAGGCGTATAATTTTGGGTTTATCGATGCGATTTCGATTTAGTGCGGGCAGCCTGGAAAACGGCATTAGGATTGGACGTCATGGTGCTCTATGTCGAAGTAAGAATTTTGAAGAAAAATTGTTTATGAAATGGGGTGACGGTTCGAATATGAATTTCGTCTAATTGTGGTATCATAGATACGTATAAGGAGTGACATCTGCGTATATCCTGACAGGAGACAGATTAACCAATCGAATTGTGCCATTTTCAAAAAGAATTCCAAGTGTGTAGGGCATAGTTATGATCTGATTCCAAAACTATGTTGAATGGCGCAGGTTGGAATAGTCTTTAACTTAATAGAACTCGGTTGCATCTACGTACATTTTGGAAGAGTCAAACAGCATCTACCTCTCGTAGGTGTTATGATTGTATTCAAATATTTCAATAACAAAAAAAGAGTCAAAATCAATATGCGTACCCCACCAGTAGGGATGCAGTACTATGGGAGGGCTATGCTCCCTCTTGTTCGCCGACCATAACCTCGCCATTAAAGAAAAAAAAAAGAATCCAAATTAAGTTCGAATTAAGCGTTGGAAAAACTCTTTCTACGAATGTTTTCCCAAATTAATTGTTAATTCGACTGCTGCTGTTCTCATTTCTTTGTTTTATGTCATCTCATCCCATAAGTATGAGTTTCTTTCCGACTACCCACTCGTATGTAACTTGCTCAGACATTTTCCCATCCACTCAATTTTTGGCAAACCACTGCATTACTTCGCAACGCATAGCGTAAACAACGAACAAAATCAGAACTTGGCTCACATTATTTGCAAACAAAGAAAAAAGTCAAATAAAAAGATAATTAAAACAAAAGCACAAGGCACATGTTTTTTTTTTTGGTATTCCGATCTAGAGCCCGACAGAGATATCCGTAATGGCGCCAAAAGACAGATTTCGTTTATCTCTGAACCCTTATAGGTACATACATATATTTATGAGGCATGGTAAATGCCTTTAGCAAAAGCCTATAACACAACCACCACCGGCATCATCATCATCGTCGTACACATAACACATAATGTTTGTACATACATCGAAAAAAAAAAAAAAAAATTGTGGGATGCGAAAATAAATTTATTCATTCGTCCTTGACACAAATTAACCAACAACATGAAAACGGTACAAACAAAACAATAACAGACAGCACCAATGCGAGAAACATTGGTAAAAGTAAAAAAAAGAAGAAAGACACAAAAAAAACATTGAAATCGGGTAGCCTAGGAAGGTGATCCTTTGGTTTGGTTAAAGCTGGAGATGATTCCAAGGATAAATATTCCTCTTAGTGGTGATGGATATTACATTTTGTTGTCATCGAGTTGTGTAGGCAGTTTTTCGTGTAAGTCCCAATGATTTATTTGCAAATACATATATGTGTAGGTTAGGGTGGTCCTTATTGCTAAGAAAAAAAAAAATTTTAATTTCGCGGGTCACCACGTAGTTTGATTATATACCATAAGAAACTATTTCAAGATTTTTTTGGAATTTTTTAAAGGACATTTAGAGGTCGCTACCAAGGTTTGAATTTAAAAAAAAACTTAAAATCTGTATTTTTTTTTTTTTTTATTTTCAGGACATAAAAAATGTTACAAAATCTTCAAAGATGTATGGCAATGTTGATTTTCTTAATTCGGATAATAATTGACCGATAAGCCAAACCTTACTTTGATTTGTAGTAGCTTTACTGAGTCCGCTACTTTTAGACGCCATTGCAACACGTTGAAACAAGTTACTATGACCTTTACAAATAAAACGCGTGCGCTCTCGTAAATGACTTATTAGAACTGAAGTGCGGGGCGGGCTAAATCTCGACGCATCGGTACAGAAGAGGGGTCGAGGCGAGGGCTTTTTGTAAAAATGCTGACAGCTGGTAGCGACCCCTAAAACTTAACAAAAAAAAACAACAAAAAAACGTATTTCATATTTAGAGGTATATAATCAAATGGGAAAGTGGCCCGGGGATAATTCAAAAGTGGAAAAATAAGGACCACCCTAGTGAAGGTATTATGGTAGAGAAAAATTGAAAATTTTTTTTTTGAGGAACTCCGAAATTCAACTGTTTCCAGCTTTCGAAGTTTTTCCCAAGATTTACCCAAAATTCAATTGACAAAAGTTGTTCATGTGGTTATGCGATCTAGTTCTAATGTTTGAGCTTTTGCTATACCCTAAGCCAAATCGTCAGTAACGAGACTTATGAAGACCCCGTGTTGAAAGAGCTGAAGTCACAGATGTAATCGTTACTCGGTACATACATTTTTTTTTTTTTTTTTTTATTTTTTTTTTTTTTTAAAAAGGAAATCCAAATTCCAGAGCACTCAGACTCGGTAACGTTCCATTGTAGTACCAGGCAGAAATCCTCCTTTTGGTGTAGAGGCATGTGATTGGGTGGCGTATGTTGTTGTTCCCCATGGGGATTGAACCTGCACCGCACGGGTCACAAGCCAACACACTAACCTCTACACACCATGGGTGGCGACGGTGTAGAGGTTAGTCTGTTGGCTTGTGACCCGTGCGGTGCAGGTTCAATCCCCATGGGGAACAACAACATACGCCACCCAATCACATGCCTCTACACCAAAAAGGAGGATTTCTGCCTGGTAGTACAATGAAACGTTACCGAGTCTAAGTACCGTCGCCACCGTCGGTACATACATATATCATACGTATACCGAATGTGACGAATGTACAAAATCGGTTTGCGTGTGCTAGACATCTAACTGCCCGACTTATTCAACTGACTGCGCCCAATCGGTTATTAAATTTTTTAACTGACCAAACAAATGTATAGCTTGGTCCACTAGTCGACAAACGATTTTCCACGGAGATCCCTAAGAGAGAAGCATGGGTTAGTAATAACCCACCAAACAGCCACAACGGCATAAAGTCGTATACGGATGGTTCTAAAACGGAAACCCATGGGAAAAAGTCCCAGCGTATTTCAAGCAGAGCTCCACGCCATTCAAGAACGCGCCAGCCACATTCACTCATCTGGCATAAAAGGCGCAATCCATACTAATATTATAAATGCGAAAGTAACTTTGTCTGTCTGTCTCGCTTTAACGCCAAAACTACTGAACCGATTTAAATGAAATTTGGTACACAGATAGTCTAGAGCCTGAGAATGGATATATGCTACTTTTTACCGCGGGAAAATGTTTCATCCGCTGTCCAGAAGCGGAGACCTAAGCTGATATCCAAGAAAAGTTGTAGCTCTTGACCGCTTTCTAGCTCCTACCTTTGGAATGACTCATCCAAATGAAATATAATATAAAGTTCAATTATGTACAAATATTTTAAGATATAAATCATCTTTGTAGGTTGTCCTGAAGTTGAACAATAAGTATTAAACTATAAATTTTATACAATTCAAAAAAGTAAAATGTTCGATTGAAGCTAGATCGTTGGATTTTCCCAGCGTTCAGTGGAGGAAAATTTGTGTGTGCGTGTGCGGCACAAATCTGTTTCTCTACCTTTACCTTTTATGCAGTGTGCTTTTTCTTTCTTTTTTTTATGCACCTTTTGCAGTTTGTGTTGTTTTTTTATGGCGCATGGCTATGGGATTGAGAAAGATAGGGTCTGAAATGTAAATGAGATTGAGAGGGAGTCACACTCAGAGTATATCCATATAATGAGTAGGGACACTCTCGACGTTTTCTTTATCAGTTCTTATCAGCAAGTATTTTGTTTTAAATTTGAGAAGTGGCAGAATGGCGAAGCAAGACGAGCACGGGACAGCTAGCCATCCATATATTCACGGATAGTCAAGCAGCTATAAACGCGCTCAGCTCGCACACCATTGACTCTAAATCATTCATATACTGCTACCATACCTTTCAAACACTCGGATTAAGAAACAAGACGAAATTGTGGTGGGTTTCGGGTCATGTCGGGGTAGAAGGTAACGAAAAGGCCGACGAACTGGCCAGAAAAGGTTCAGAAACACCTTTCATAGGTTCCGAACCCTTCTGCTGCATTTCTAGATCAGCAGCAACGGCAGCAATAAAAAGCTGGGAACATAGAAAGTGTATCTATTATTGGGAAAGCATCCCAGGTCTAAGACAAGCCAAACGAGCCATTCGGCCCTTCTATAATAATGCCAGCAAATGCCTACAGTTAAGCAGGCATGATATCAAAAACTTAGTAGGTTACCTAACTGGTCACCCTGGTTTAAGATATCACCTAAACAAAATAAAAATAGCAGACTCCCCTGAGTGCCGACTCTATCTTGAAGAGGACGAGTCAGCTGAACACATTTTCTGTAAATGTCCAGCCCGGAGGATTGGTCTTCTCAGCGGCACTTAGTATCAATGATTTTCAAGCTGAAATCTACGCGGTTAAGAAAGCAGCGCAGACAGTCCTAACGATGAAACTTCAGCAATGGAATTAACCATCTGAGTGGACAGTCAGGCAGCTCTTAAAGCGATCGACTCCTACATCATAAACGCGAAATGTACCTCGTTGCACTCAGAGCAATTAGCTATCACTCGGTACTACTCTGCTGGGTTCCTGGGCACGATGGTGTGTCAGGGAACGAGACAGCTGATATGCTGGCCAGATGCGACTCGGATATGAACACACACGAGGCTGACGTGCAGTTACCGCCTGCCTTAGCTTAGCTTCATTGACGGTATCACGACAAGACTAACACATAAATATGGGACGATAGTACAAGTTGTGGTAGAACTCGTAGTCTGTGGCCCGTCATCGGTAAAATGAAATCTAAGTCCCTACTGCCCTTTGACAGAAATCAAATACGTGTGCTCGCCGGGGTATTAACCGGACACTGCATAGTTGGGAACATAGCCAGAAGGCTAGAGAACGCACAAATGACTTCTGCAGTAGCTGCAGAGATGATGAAGAAAAATACTCTGTGGAACCTCTAGCAGAACATCTTCAGGCAGGATGATGAGCTGTCGTGTTCAAATAGGTGGGTCGCGGTAACCGCCATGACCTGACAGGAACTGCTTAATACGGCGTCTCCACCTGATTGAGGAATTTCAGACATTCCATTAGGAAATCGGTTGAACATTTTCTGTGTCACTCCCCGGTACCCCAGGAACGACGGATCTCCTGCATGGGAGCACGGTCCATTCACTGCTTGGCCGACCTAGCAGAGATACCCCTCACAGATATTAATCGATTCATTTACAGACTCAAATGGTTTTGTTATCTGCGTGCCCTACCATATACTAAAAGGGTACTCACAATTGGCCTTTTTTGGCCTCTGGGTTATACTGAAACAATTGTGTATGCTACCCTTCTAACCTAACCTAACCTAACTACACCACTACGTCGTCTAACCACCCTCCCCTCGGGAATGCCCTTGGATATAACTTCGCATGGATTGTAAGCAGTTCGTGCTATCCCTCTTCGATCAGCTAATATTGATGCTTCTGAAACTCTTCTGAGCTTTTCCCATTTTTTAGGATTATCAGGAACCTACATACTGCAATCTGATTTTCTTCTGACCAGATCCTGTGGTCAACGAATAACTGAGTGCTACGTATCTTCGTCTTCACCTGAACATTCCAGGCAGGATGATGAGCTGTCGTTTTCATATAGTTGAGTTGCGGTAATCGTCATGACCTGACAGAAACCGCGTAATACGGCGTGGCGTCTCCACCAGATTGAGAAATGTCAGACATTTCATTTAGGATTCTTGTCGGCCACATTAGATTTTTATTTTCTATGCAAATTCTGTTATGACAAATCCTTACCATTTGATCAACAACGAAACAAGTCAAATCGATTCTTGCTTTAAAAGGGTTCAGTGAATTAAAAAATTTTAAAAGAATCAAAAATAAAAGAAGAATACCGGAATCCAGACCAGAATAATCAAAACAAATGAAATTGATTTTCAAAAGTTACTGTCTCAGCCTCAAATGTCAAACCTCATGCCATAGAGTGAGGAAATAAATTCCAACTGAAATGTCCAGACTTATGTTAAGTACTCAAAAGTGCAGTCTACTCTAGACACATTTATGCCATGACTTGAGCCTTGACTTAACTTGGGTGTAAGGTGGTACTTGCAGTCGGCATGCTTTTGAATTATCCAGTAAGTTCATCTTCCTGACCCTGCCCTTGCCTTAATTTCAATCATCTTGATTCCGATGGTGTCGTGTTGGCTCAAGGGTCTTCTATTGTAAGCCCAACCTAAATTAAAAATCAAAAAGCAACGCTAAGATTCAGCTTTCGACTTTATTTCAAAGCACAACCGTCTGCGAGTATGTTGATGGAGATCAATCTAGCAATAACATCGTCTGAGATAGTTCGAATCCTGGCTTTGCAGACACAATTCTACCTTTTTTCTTGCAAGCTCGTCTGCGAGCTCATTGCAGACTATGTTGCACAGTCTAACGCGGTGCTGTTCGCATAATGATTTAATCTTTGGGCAACAATACCAGACTATTTCGGATCTGATGACACATGTTCCAGCGCCTTGAGGGCGGCTAAACTGTCAATGTAATAGATGATACCCCGGTCGGATATTGGCGTCATTAGCATTAATTCTGCAGCCTTAAGTACTGCCAGCACCTCCGACTGGAAGACAATGCAACTGCTTGGAAGTTTCAGAGATTCTCTCAGCTCTGTTTCCGCAGAGTAAATTCCGGAACCCGTGACATTATTAGAGGCACTTTCAATATCAAGAAAAGCTACTAAAGCGAATTCTTCATGATAGAGACTTGCCGCGATTTTCCAACTGCCTCATGTAAGGCGGTTTCCAGATAGGCGTGTTGTGCCCTGCATGATTTGTCACTTCCGCAGAGACTCCTGATGTGAACATCCAGAAGTCTTTCCAGGGTTTTTAACAGGAAGGAGGTGAGACCTATGGGTCTGAAATCCTTCGTTGTCATGGCCCTGCCTACCCGCTTTAGGAATGAGTGTGGCCCTCACATCCCTCCATGCCTGTGGTATGTGCCCCAGTTTGAGGCAGTGCAGCCTATATATCTTTATCGCTGAAAGTAAAACCTGCACTAAAATACAAACATACGAAACACTCAAGTGTGGAAGATAAAGCTTTTAGAAATTCCCAAAAATTCGTATTAGCACTAAGTTCAAGGTTTTCACGACAGGCTTTGCCTTGAACCACAGATGGTGCCTGAGAAAAATGCAACTGAGTAAAGATTTCAGGCGCATGAAAGATGTTTTTATATGTTGGCGCTTAGGAGGTAGGTCCAATGCACGAACTACCTACTTCGCCAACACATAAAGGATTTTGAAAACTGCCTATGCTATGCTGAAATGAACTACAACCTCTGCTCCATTGCTTGTCCTTTGAAGGCATACTTTATTCTCGCTATATTTTAATTTGATTATATATTTCATTTCTTGAGTAAAGACTCCCGTTGCGACTCTCTCACACTACTTCTCTCATCACTGTCAAAAGAAAGAGAATTTTCTGGAGCAACTTATTGCATTTTCATTTTATAAATATTAACGACGTGGTAAAAATAAAAATTGCGCCGGCTCTGGGGTGGGATTCTGCAAGGCGAAAACATCCTAACGTTTGCGTGCGAACGAACGATTTGCTTCATCTAGCATCAAGAACGAAACAATTTTCCGTTTGTGCGAAAGAAAAAAGGCGAACACTATTCATTGGTGTTACTATTCATATCGTTTATTTTCGCTTTACTTTACTTGAAAAACGACCGAATTTTTCGCCTAAGCGAATCAAAACAACCGCAAGCTATTTCCTTGACGTTTATCATTTTTTTAGTGTTACTTTGGTAATTTTTGCGAATTATTTAATATTAACGATCAATAATGGCGAGAGTGAAGAATTGAAAGCGATTCTCGGAGTTTAATGCAAACTGAGGAACGAAGAGTTTCTTACTGGCCCGCCAGTGAGAACAAACGACCCATTATCACTTAGTAGTCCGACGCACTAACCGCTGAGCCACTGCGGCTACATAATATCCAATTTTAGGTTCTGAAACTTGGTTTTAGATTCTCGCCTAATTTCTTTCGTTCCTTGAAATGCGAAATCGCTTTTTGTTTCGTTTTTTATATAGAATTCCACCCCTGGTCACCTCATGCAGAGTTCACCCGCGGAGTCACTAGTGATACATACTCGTATATCCCCGGAGATTCAATCCGGATTCAATCCGAAATGCGAAATCGCTTTTTATACCCTATTCTAAGGGTATATTAATTTTGACGCATAGTTTGTAACATACCTTAATATTGCCAGTAGACCTCTAAAAGTTACTATATTTATGATCAGCATCGATAGTAATGTCGATCTAGCCATGTCCGTCCGTCTGTCGGCAAAAATTAGGCCTTTAAACTGGACCTAGAGAGCTGAAATTTTAACCATATACTCTCTAGGGTCCCGAAATAATCAAGTTTACGAATTTTTGAAATCCGCCCACAGACACGCCCACAAACTAAGAAAAAACAAAATTTTGGAAAAAATCGAATTTTGAGCTAGAAAGCTGAAATTTTTTATATATGATCTATGACTCCTAAAACTGCTCGCGATAAAAAAATTTCAAAATCCGCCCACTGGCACGCCCACAAATAAATAAAACAATTTTTTTGAAAATCCAAAGTTTGAGCTAGGTAGCTGAAATTTTTAATATATACTCTCTATGGGCCCTTTATTCTCATGTGTTAATTTTTTTTAAATCCGCCTACTGACACGCCCACAATTAAATAAAACAATTTTATTGAAACACCCAAGTTTGAGCTAGGGAGCGTTTTTTTGATAAAATCCTTTAAATGTTATATAACAAAATATGTAGAGCGTTCTTAACAATTCAACCATACTTAGACTTTTGTCACGCCCACTTATGAGGGACAGGAATAAGAATAGGATATCCAACAGTTCGCCCAAGCGGACTGTAGCCCGTCCCTATGTTTGTTTCTTTTTTATATAGAATTCCACCGCTGGTCACCACATGCAAGAGTTCACCCGCAGATTCACTAGCGAAACATATATCCAAAGAAATTCAATCCGAATTGAATTGCAGATTGCAGCATTCACTTAATCCGATCACAAAAATTCTGAAACTTGGTTTTAGATTCTCGCCTGATTTCTTTCGTTCCTTGAAATGCGAAATCGCTTTTTGTTTCGTTTTTTATATAGAATTCCACCCCTGGTCACCTCATGCAAGAGTTCACCGGCAGAGTCACTAGTGATAGGTACATATATCCCCGGAGATTCAATCCGGATTCAATCCGAAATGCGAAATCGCTTTTTCTTTCGTTTTTTATATAGAATTCCACCCCTGGTCACCACATGCAAGAGTTCACCCGCAGATTCACTAGCAATACATATATCCCCCGGAGATTCAATCCGAATTGAATTGCAGATTGAAGCATTCACTCAATCCGATCACAAAAATGACTGTTATTGTTCAATCCATGAGCTGAGCATGTAAAGGCGAATTGAAAGATCGAGATTGACAAGTGAGAGAGTACGTGTACGCCCATCTTTGTTTTCCTTTGTGGTGCTCATTTGACTGATATTTTTGTCGCCACTAACACAAGGCAATACAAAACACATATTTAGTAGGAAGTGCGAAATTGAATTCTACTTCAATTCAATCCCTCAATTGAGTGAGAGCTAAAACCCGCCTCGCAAATTAATTCAGTTGCAATTCGATCTTACCATTCGTTCATGTAAACCTACTTATAGATACATGGTGTTAAGAATATCCTTTGTAATTTCTTTTTCTAGCTAACGGGTGTAAAAATCAGGCTGACACAGTAAGGTACATTTTTGCAAACATACGTAAAGGGATTGAGTAGCTCCTTCTAGCTTGGCTCAATTTCCAATATCGAAAAACACAGGAATCTACTTAAACCACGCTCCTGAGCCATGCTTTTGTAATTTCTTTCCCGAAAAGCCATCTTCTGTCTCCTTTCATTTTCACCTCTCAGTCTTAACGCAGGATTATAATTTGAATGGAATTTGACGAGTCTGGTAACGTCCAAGGATCTTTTTTCTTTCATTCATCCAGTCAGTGACTATGTGTACTGGGACTAGACCGAAATAATCTGTCAAAGACTGTTCCTTCTATATTTTTTTGCCTGTTTGGGTTGTTTGGAAGGACTAAACACGAAGAAGGTAGTTGTGAGAGGATGGGTATCCTTTTAATTCTTCTTGCCCAATTTCTTTTGTATGTAGGATTTGTTTCTACCCCCCGCTCCCCTCTGCCCATTGTGTCAAGCAGATCCCTCGCAGAAGGTTGAACGAAAAGATAACTCGTGATGCTATGATGGAATGGGTGGCGGTTTTCGAAACGAGTAGCAGAGGCAGGGTTTTGTTACTTAATTCATCCACGGTTGGATATTCGTCCCTGTCTCTTTGTTAATTTTTTTTGCTTATTTCTGTGCTTCTGCTTTTTCATTTCTCTTGTTTCATTTTTTCCCCCTACGGTTGATTGGGGGTGGTAGAGGAAATCGTTGATGAGAAACAGGAATGGGGATGGGAACATTGAAGGCAGTCCACTGGCCACACTGACTAAAAGGATCCTAAAGCTATCCATCTCCTTGGTAATAAATTTTCCTTTTTCGTTTCTGTTCGACGACGACGATGGTTTTCTTTTTCTTCTTCTTTGCTATCTCAGGGTTGCTCGGATGTGGAAGCACTAAGAAGTAGGTAACGGTGGGAGCGATGGATCAAGAAATTAAGTCCCGGCATGGGGGTGACGATGAATGAGTTTTTTTTTGTTCGTCCTTTATTTCATCTTTTTTCCTTTTTCTGACTTTTTGGGATGTATTTTTTTTTATTATTATTTTCATCTGTGTTCGTCATCCCTAAAGCAGAAACAGCAATATAGCAGAGAATGTAGAGACTTCTGAGGATACAGCAAAGGCAGTAGATAGTGGTTTGGGGTGGGATGGAGCAGGGCAAACATAGACATAGCATTAGTGTATAAGGAGCAATCAAACCCTTAGAGCCACCCACTAATTCATTTAAGACAAGGGCACACAACATTTTCTTAAGTTTAGATGCCAGAAACATCATTCCACCCTTCTGCTTACGCCTTCCTTCATTCGCCTCCACAGAAAGAGAAATCACCCACGTTGAGAAGTTGGGCGCCTTCATCTTGGGTTTTAGTTCCGGGAAATCGAAAATCTTGTACATAGTGATGAAGGTGGAACTGGGAACTGTACTGGAATGGGAGAGTTAAAATGAGAAACACAGCAAAGGACAGACTACTATTCCTACTGATACTGCTGTTCGTCGTGTACCGATAGTTTTAGGGTACATATATCGGTTTCACTACCCCCATAGCACTCATTTTCCTATCAGAACCATCGGCCAAGACGTATGAAGGCACATACAGATACAAAGGTATACCCGTTGATGACGACGATGGAGGCAAGGATATGGTAACACATCCCCGATAGTAAAATGTAATTTGAGGGCGCAATACCCCCTTCCATTCTATTTAGGATTTAATGCACCTGCACTACAGCACTGCGAGAGAGTTTAGTCTGCTGTACTGTGCCTGCCTAAGCCGAAAGAATCAGGGAACACTGTTTGAGGTGAAAGAAGACATATTTTCGTGTGCTCTTATAGTTCGAGTGGAAGTGAGATGGTGGTGGTAGTGATGGTGTTAACGGCATATATGTAACATTTATGCATGTATCATAAATATACTAAATTCGTAGGCGGCCTTCTGCAAATGCTGCTGCTGCTTCCGTCCTTTCTCTTATGTTGGCGAAGTCGAATTGCTCATGGAATGGGCATTTGTGGAGTTCGGAATGAAAGGCTTTGGCATTACACCAACAGCTCCTTGGATGGCATCTTAAGCAGCGCAACAGCAGGCAAGCATATCAAATGTGCCGGCTGCAGAGAGTGGAAGATGAGAAGTCTCCTTGCAAGAATCTGTCTAACACAATCCCACACATTCACGTATACACACACCCAAGGAGCATAGTAAAACTGTTCAGATTGAATGCGGTACTCGAGGAAAATTCGAAATCCATGGGTGGTTGTGCCTTTATCCTCACCCTCGCTCCCATCCCCTTCTACCAACCCACCCCCCAACAACTTTATACGAACCAAAGACGAAATCCAAGAGCTGTTCTCTTCAGGAACTAACTCTTGGGAGTGAAGTCCCCCAAACCCACCTAACCGTTGAAGACGAGGACCGAAACCTATTCCAGCATTGCTCTTAGGCTATGGGTTATAATGAAACTTGGACAGGGACTCTCCTCTAGTCGTGTCCTGCTTCTGGAAAGGATGAAATGGGTTCTTTTCGTGTTTTTTTTTTCCTTTTGTCCATGGGTAGGAGAAAACTAAACATCTCTATGGTTTCCTTCGGACCAAAAGAAGACTTGTTATATCCCGTTGGAGATGTACAGTCGTATTTTTTTCTCCGTGATTTTGTGTTTTTTGCTATCCAGCAAGGGATGTTTATGCCATCATTTTTCGTGAGGCTCCATCATCCTTCCCTTGACGATGATTCCTCTGCTTACGGTGGGTGGTTTGTAATTCTTTTCTTTTTGTAGGTATTTGATGCTTCCTCAGTGGAGAGATGTTTTTATGAAATTTTTTCTCTCATCTTTTCCTTCGAGTTGAAGGACGAATCGAGTGGAAGATGGATCTACATAGCGTTGAACGGAGATGCTGGTATGGAGGATGAAAGCGTGATGATTGTGGTATTTTGAGAATTTAATGTGAAGTCGTTGAAGCAGTTACCCTTCATAACTAAGCAATATAGAGATGGAGAAGGGTTTGAAGGAACATTTCATTCTAATTTTTGAGAATCGATTCGGTTGCATGCGATCATATTAAATTACTGCTTCGAGTCGTTATCCTGATGGTCCCCTTTGTTTACAGGGGCCATATAAGAGGAGTTAGCTCATGGACATCTGTGTTAGGCAAAAGCCCCCACACTCATGTACATATGCATATTCATTTCCACTAGGTCGTGCCCTTTATGATACTTGGAAGTCTTCAGATTTCTCCCACTTCGGTGTCGCCCTTATTGGCATACCTTGCATTTGGTGATAATATTAGTGGCAATGCAATCCTAGGCCTGTTCGAAACTCAATCTCATCATCAGCATCATCATCATCGTCATCATCATAGACATCATTACCATGAATTGCCTAAAGGCAGATTGAGGGAGTGAATCTCTATGTGCGATGATGCGGTAAATGGCATATGCACAGTTGCACAATACAAACACACAGACACAAGTGAACTCAAGCTCTTGTAAATGTCTTATCTGCGGCAAATGCTATCCATACACAAAATAAGGAGAGCACGGCGGCGCTATAACCACCCATCTGGACACTACACAGTCTTAAAGACAGTAAACTTTAATCTGTGTATTTGCATGCGAAATAAGTATGTACCTACGTAGTGCATACACAGGGCAGGAGAATGGGGGCCTAAGCACTGCATGGGGAAATCATGCGACCGTAAACCAGTAAACCCCTGATAATATACGTTAACCCATCTTCAAGCAATTTGGTTTCAAATCAGCCTGCGTCCCGTCCGGCCTCAAAGTCCATGGGTTTCGGAAACAATTCGGAACGTTTTAATGCGCTTGAAATAAAAAAAAAAACTAGCATTCGTGCAGCACAAGTATTAAGGGGTAGTTTCAAAGGATCATAGATAGTGGCTACTTCTTTTTTCTTTTATTCCCCAAAGTTGATCGGAAAAAACTCATTTAGAATGAATATTTTCAAGTTTAGGTTCCCTCCTTGCAGTCATTGAGCTGGAATCGACTCAGTAAGAATGTAGAAAACAGGCGAGAAATTTCTCGATAAATCAAAATATATTTGAATTCGAAGATGTTCAAAGACAGAGGAAATTGAAACCTCAAAACCCATAAACGGAGTTCCAAGTACATCAAAAGAAATACAACTTTCATCCACAAGTTGATGATAACATATATTGCGATTCCTACATCGTCATCTGTTTATTAGTCCTTCGGCTATTTTCTCAAAGATACCGCAATGTTTGACAGATTCCAAAGTAAAATTAATAAAGCCACCCTTACCTTATGAAACTTCATCAGTCCCAACTCATATAGTAAGCCACCCCTCTCTGGGAAAAAAATAAACTCCCAAGACTATTTCTAATTACAATTCATTCCATCTCTATACATCCAAGAACCCAAACTCCACTGAACCGTCATCAATTCCTCAATCTTCTTTGTTATTTACTCGAGGAAAAAAAAGCAAGACAAGGGTGGCAAAATGGAAATCTTCCCTTCTCCCAGACAAATGGACAAAAAGTGCAAATTCAAATGATACGTAAAGCCTTTCGCCCGCAATACACCCGAACAAAGTCCTCGATATAATTGAGAGTCAGCCCAAGCGTACGCCATTTAAACCCTATCCGCCCCCCTGGATGAACTCACCCTCCACAGGGTCATCTACGCTGCAACTGCCGAAAAAATCATTTTCATCTCTGTCACCGTTTCAATCAGGGAAGCGAGCTCATCAATACACATTTTTTTTGTGTTCTTTGTACTTCTGCCGTACTGGTTGTTGCCCGTGTGCAGTGCATCTGTATGGTTTTTTTTTATTATTATTATTCGCCGGGAGTGCAGTCTCACTATACTAACTTCCCCCAAAATCCAATTGAACACAACGGGACGCGCAGTAGAATATCATCATCATCATCATCGGTAGTCAGATGGTTTTGGTATCTCATCCCTTATCCCACAGGCTCTATGCATATATGTAGAAGAAGGGCGCTTTAGGTAAAAATTGGAACTTTGTCTTCACTTTGCGTATGCGATGGACCGTGCTACGATGCACCCCTTTGTTAATAGTCCGTTCCACAGAAGAACAAAAAAAAAGGAAGAACGATTTTTTTTTGTATGGGCTTGTTTGCCTCCTATTCCATATCCGACCGGTTAGGGGGATTAATATCAACCCCCAGTGTCGTAGGCCGACAAAAAGAAAAACAACACACCAACGCTCCCATTAGGCGAACGCACATGGGAATACTATCCTAACATTGAAAGAGAATTCATACAAACACACTCACGCAGCCAAACATCCTCTCTCTACATTAACAAGTGAATCCTGCGCAAGTCCTTTCAATTTTCCATTTACTCTTCTACTTCTAACTAAAAACGTTGATGCACGTTTCTGTTTTGGTCAGTCAGCAGTTGATTTTTAGTCCGATTGGTAATCGTCCTTGAGGATAAATCGAAGTTAGTCCCACAAATAAACTAATGAGTGGGCAGCATTGTATTCCTGGAATTCATTTGGCAAGGATTTAACATTATCTTTAGAATATCAAGTTATAGTGTTTGCAAGAAAAAAAAAAAACAAAACAAAAGAAAACTGTTGTTTTAGAAAAGCTATGTAAGCGCATTGTCTAGTGAAGTTGTAAACTGGCGCCGATTTGGCGGTTAAATTTTGTTCTGGCTTATTTTGAATATAAACATTAAGGCGCGACGAATAAAGTGAAGTGACATTGAAGTGAAAACAAGTGATCTTTACAATGGCAGCAAAGCGAAAGGCATCCGTACTCCTCCACAAGGTATGGTAATATTAAATTTATATTCACGTATCTGAAAGATTTCAAAAAGAAACTAGACGTGTCGCTAGTCAAAAGCCTGGGGTTGGAACCTTACAATTTGTTTCTCTGAAATGTGCGTATGGTGGTCGGACTTTCTTTTTAGAAATTCACGACTGAGAGTTCTCAGTTTCGAGAAATATTCTTTAAAAAATAAATATTGCGACGAATGGTGTATGTTCAATTTTTTAAGGTTGCTGCTGCTGCCCTTTTCCTCTAAAATTGACTCCGACAAGAAAATTACTTAAAATTGACAGTGCAGTCCGGTGTGGAACAAGATTCAAGAAGTCACATTAATACTAGCTAAAAATAAAGACCTCTAAACATTTATTCAAATGACACTGATTTCTTTTAGTCGTTTTTTTTTGAAGACTTCCTTCAAGACCTCCAAGATCACCATGGGTATTGAGTTGTGGAAAATCATCGACTCATCTGCGCCTACACAATTCAATAAATCCTTCAATTATACAACATTTTCCTAAAAATGTTGATACTAATTGTTTTTATCCGGCTCGAAGGTCCAAAAACCAACCCACTTCTCGGGATCTGGGAAAAATCTCTCAGGTCTAGAAAATGTTCTTTTTATCTTAATCGGAAAATGAATCAAATAACCTTCGCACCTAGTGTCTCCCACTATTGTCAGTTCGGCCTTGTTAGCTCTGATAAATTACCTACTCTTCCAACTAAAGGGGACCAAAACTATACCAGTTCTATCATGATAAGTAATAAAATCCAGAAACGAAAGAAGATGGCCATCCACAACCAGTCAAAAACAACAAATCAGCTGGCCAATTACTTTCAGGAAATACCAAGACATAAAAAAAAACTTTGATGAAAAGCAACGAAAAATGACGAGAGGAAAAAAGTAAATTGATCATATATCCTGCCCCCGAAATCCTTCAAGACCACCAAGAGCATTTTTAGGGTGTCGCGCCACCCATCAGAGAAACCCGAAATAACAGTCAGCACACACGACTAGATGTTGAGAACAAGGACCTATAGCCGTAATGGGGGTGCTACATATCTAAAAAAAAAAAGAAAAAAAAAAGTAGATATCCACAGAAAAGGAAGACACATATCCAGATAGAACACTCAGCCAACCCTCCGCCCTTCCGCAACCAGGCTACCATCATCATCATCATCAACATCAATGCTACACCAGCACTCACCCTACCAGACTCGAAAACCCGCCGGTTGTGTGAGCCATGACAACATCTCCCCCGCCCCACACACACAAAAAAAAAGAATGAGGACAGCCCAAACGTCGTCGACGACGACGTCGCCGGCACCATCTTCCGCCACCTCCTCCCTCCTCTTCGCCCACAACACACCCCAACCATCATCGTAACCCAAAGAAGAAAAATAACTCTCAGGCTGATAGGCGAAAAAAAACGACAAAACCAAGAAAAATTCATAATCATCCCCTTTTCGTATGCTCCGCTCCGTTGGCAAGGAGTACCGTACACCCACTCAACCCATCCCACCCCCACCTAAAAGTAATACTGAAAAAGTTCGGACAGCGGATAATCCCTCAGAAAAAGACGAAGTTTCGTTCTTTTTTTCTTTTCGTTTTTTTTTTACGCCCGCTTTGTTATCTACCTCCACAACATCAAAAAGGACGAAGGAGAAGAAAAAATTAGAAATTTTATTCTACACTCAGCATGAAGCTGAAGATGGCGACGGTTGATGGTAACCACATCAACCCCCTACCACCGCGCACATTACACAGCGTTCTGTCAGAAACGCCGATGAAAGAATGGGTGGGTAGTGTTTTTGATCCAAGGCGAAATAAAGGTGCCCTCAACCCCATCTCCCTGAAACCAACATTCATTTATACAACTCACCATCAACAGTAGTTGTATGCTAGCAGTTGAAACTACAGCAGGTTGTAGAAGGCTAAAATCAGCAGGAATGTTTCTCTTTTGCCCCTCGTCACTGTCGTCCTCTTGAAAAGAGTAAAAACCGGTCGTAGCCGACCCTTACTTTATCCGCTTTGTTCACCAAAAAAAGAAAGAAACGGAATGACGAGAAAAAAAAAATATCCATTCTATAAAAGCCCTCCTTGGGTACGTACATAGATAGTAGAGGGTGTGTGGTACGTATACCAGAAAAAAAAAATCAAAGAACCCTTCACAGTGGAATGAAAATTCTTATGTGTCGTGTAGCTAGAAATCCTTATTTCGGAGACATCCCCTCATTGTCTGAAATAGAATACGGCAGCACCAAGCAGTAGTCGTTGCCTAAGGCATCGCGTCGGTTGGAGGTATCCCAAAAAATTATTTCCATCTCCCCGGCATGGTACAGCGCAGCAAAGCACAATCCTTCCATTTGGATTTAGTCGCCGCCGCCAATTTTATGGTCTACATAGGTATCAAGCGGGGGGGAGGGGGATGATGTTAAGAGGGACTTAAGCATACAGAGAGCCAACAGCACCGGCGGTAGAGCGGTTTCTCAAAGTGGCAGGGCCTTGTGTGTATTATCTTTCCCACTTTGCCTTAGTTCCTATCGTTTCCAGCGACGTCGTTGTTAGCATTGTCCTCCGTCATTTCACTCATCATCATCAACATCATTATCATCATCATCAGCAACAGAAGTTGCTCCACCATTTTTATTCTTCCGCTGCCGCTACCGCTACCGCGCCATGGAGAAATCATCTCGAAAAATTACCCAACAATGCCGAAGAGAGATCCCTTAAATCTACCCAACCCACTCATATCAATTCATCCGCAACGCCCAGATCCCTTCTGGTAATTCATCATTCCCCAATGTAGTCCCACTACCTACTGTAGAGCCGTCAAGCACCTCGACATCTCTCCCTTCTCATACTAAAGCGGTGGTGGCTCTAACGAAAAATCGGGTTAGGCGGTGCGATGGTAGCACTCTGTAGCACCAAGAGGATGGGGAGATAACCTAACTTGCCTTTCATATCTTCTGCTCTCCATTCTCGTTACCACCTTCTATCAGACGAGGGAATATATATATTTATATACAAGAAAAAAACACAAGAGAAATTCTTGGGTTTCGAACCCAAAATAAAGTCGAAATAACGGTTTAGGAGAAGGGCACCACTGCTCACAAACAAGGTTCATCGGAGCGTAGTGACGGCGCCAATGGTGGTGGATTAAAAGAATGTGCTCAAGCGTTATTGAGGAAAGGTTTGTTCTTCCAGCGACCGATATATTCTTTCCATTTTTTTTTTAACAATTTTAATCCTCGTCTTTGATGGAACTCCGATGAAGCCCATGTCTATCATTTAGAAAACTTTTTACGTAAAAAAACAAAAATGCTTTCAACCCTCTTAATTGGAGTTGATGGTAGTGAAGCTGTTACCTCACTGGTTTCATCATTTTTCTTACGTCTTTCCAATGAGTTTTCTCCCTAAGACTTCGATTGAACAGATCATCCACCAGGCAAGGCACTTGCATTCGATTTCGATGGCGATGGGCAGGTCTGAGATGACTACAGCCTTCAACGAATCTCTTTGGGTGTACTTCGCTGGTGTCCTTCAGTCTATCCTGTCTTGCTGGTAAGGCCGTTGTCACCTGAGGGTATATAAACCCTGACATTGTTTCGACTCAAATGACTGAAGGAAAGAAAATTAGTCCTCAGCATGTATCCTAATTTTAGATGTGCGATATTCGGAGTTTAATAAAAACCAATTAGCGCCTAGGTACTCTTATTGCCTATTTGATTATTAAAACATTCCGACAGCATGCGTGATCCTCGTTAAAAAAAAAAAAAACTCCCAGAAGACCCAATCTATTGCAGATAAGTAACCACTCGGTAATAGTATGAGTAACATAAAATTGAAAAAAAAAACACTTCCATAGGTGCATCCCATTGTTACCTCGTCATAAGCATTGACCACTAGTCATACATCCACCCCACTCCATCGAGTTAGGGGGTGCAGCGCAGTAGAAATAGCGAAACGAACACTAAAATTGAATAGGGCCATGAGGGTTATGGTTGTAGCATTATTAGCACACCGCTACAACTATGCGCACACATTCATTTTACATCCAAACCGAGCGCCACCCCTCTGACAGGAGCGGGTTCCTTTTTTTCTGAATTTATACAGCTCAAGGTATGTTTTGTTTTGTGCTTCCTCGCAGTTAAAAGTGTGGGTAGCTTCCCATATACCCAGGACGGGAAACAAAAACACACATCACACACTCCTCTATGCTTACATAAGGCGATGTGATGGCGCGCATAGATGACGCCTTAAAATTGCGTGATGTGCCTATTGTAGTGCTGCTGCCAGGATAGTGTGGGGCTGGGGAGTTGTTAATGGTAGATGTGCTTACGGTAGTAGGAAATGCGATTTGTTATGGGCATAACAGCGCGATATGTTTTTCAGAGCGGCCACCAGCTCTCTCTCTCTCTTCCCTTAGGTACACTCTTGTTTAACTTAATTTATTTATTTTATTTTTTCGACGTAGGGGTGCCTATGTGCCTTGTCATTTGCGTTACTGTGGGCGTGTGTGGAGCCCATTCCGAGACCGACTGCTGCAAATACGAAATCCCATACGACCTGTCCCAGTTCTTGCACACAAACATTTCTTATATATACATTTCTATTCTCTATACATCCAACCCGTAGGACGAAAAAACTATTGAAAACGGTTGGAGTCCGCAGTTTCAAGATCGATGAAGGTTTATCTTTGATCATCATCCGGAAACATAGTTGAAATCTTTGCTCAATCCTCTTTCATTGAGGATGAAGCGTTCATCTTAAGAAATAATTGTATCTATATCAAAGAGCAAAACAAATACATATAGGCGAGGATTTACTTACAACCTTTTTTTTGTTTTTTTTTCCTCAACACACTCCCCTTATTGCATGAACAAACAGCGTTGTAGGCTCCAATTGGACATCGTTAAAACATTGCGCATCTTAGAGAAGCGGGTTGGAAGAAGAGAAGCGCGTTGGAGATCATTTATCTTGTCGTGTCATACTCCTTCTGGTGCTTGGCTATAAAATAGAAACAAACCAGCACCCCAAAGCAAAAGCTAAGCAATTGTTTGAAGTAATTTATACAGCTGTGCTTTGGTAGGCTGATGCGAGCACAAGATAGAATTGACCCTAATTAAGATTTCGAGTGCTCTTAATTATGGTGGAAATTAAACTACGCGTAGTTGAAAAAGTAAAGTCAAATCCAGTCCTGAAAATAGGAGGGCTTCATACGACTGGGGTTTCAATTCATCAACAGAATTTTAAAGATAGAAATGGTCTATTTAATGACAATTTAATCATCGTCACTTCGTGTGACACCTGAAGCCGAGGGGATGGCCTTACTTATATTTTTTGCTTTTAGACGGCGCTTACAGTCCTAGTCGGGCGCAGTGGCTCAGTGGTTAGTCTGTCGGACTACTAATCGAAAGGTCCCCTGTTCAATTCCCGCTGGGGTTTTTTCCACTGCCCCACCTCTTGCGAATGTCTGACAAACATCCAGGAGTAGCAATTGTCAGGAGAAGCTCCTCAAATTTGCCGTTCGGATTCGGCTTAAAATTGTAGCTCCCTTTGACTTCGCACAAGACAGTATTTGGAGAAGCTAGGTGTTAGACCCTGTATGGGCCGTTGATGCCTAATATTTTTTTACAGTCCTGGCCAACCAACAAGCCCCTTCAGCCAGCTCTTAGCAAACTGCCTACAGTTGCAGTTGTATTGTTCTGAGGACAGTTGATACACCTCGGCTTTGCTGGTCAATTGGTCTTGAAATGAAACTCTCCTTATTTCATTTACTTCCGGACGTTTCGACAGGGGTTGCTGTCTTCTTCCTACAGTTACGCACACAAAGTTGGTGGAGGTCGCTCTGCACTTCCTCGGGCCTTCCTCTAGTGCGTTGTTGTGCAGGGGCTCCACGTGTCCCGTCATCATAGCTCTTGTATTTCAAGCTTTGAGACCAGGTCAGCGTCTTTGTATAACCCATAGAGTTCGTCGTTGAATCGTGCCCTCCACACTCCATGATGCAGGGTTTTGAGAAATGGTCTTTAAAAATAGGGATTTCGAGAAATGGTCTTTAAAAATAGGGGTTTTAAGAAACCGGGACTTTGAATAAGCGAACACCACAGGCGGACCATCTCTACTGCTCCGTCTGTCGGGTTCGCTAATGAAGGGAGAGGGTTATGATCCCTTTAATCCTGATCATAGCCTCACCGCCATTAAGGAAGAAGAGGAGATTTTGAATAAGGGGCCTTCTAGTAGGCTAGATTAAAAACAAACATGATTGTGGATTTTGAGTAGTCCTGCTTCTGCACAATAAAGGACTGGGTGTTGCATTTTATCTCCTTTGTTCTTTAAGACAGGGCTTTACTTCTTGGATTTTTTTTTACTTCTTTTATACGTTCTTAAGAAATCGGTTTGCATTCAGCATGTTTTTCTCGAAAGAATACTTCGACTGCTCCTCAGATTCAGATGGAATGTATCTTCTTCGTTTTGTAATGAACCCCGCCCAACTTGGCATAACTACTTATCAAATATTGCAAGGTCTGCTTTCGTTAAATTGAGTCGGTAAAGTGTTTTGGGGTGCCGGGTTTATCGGTTTATATTCACCATTTCTTCTTCTTCTTCCTTAATGGCGGTGAGGCTATGACCAGGATTAAAGGGATCATAACCCTCCCACTTAACTGCATCTATACTGGTCCGCCTGTGGGGTTCGCCAGTTCGACCTCAGAAAATATTGGCAGGCCTCCCTATTTTGAATCACTTCGTCACTGAGGCCAATCAAATGCTTGTGGTGCTGCATTTGCGTAATCCATGCATTTTTAGGCATGACTCTCTTTCGACTCGTACATGCTCCAGTATTTCTTGTTTGATTTTTCTTTTACGACACCGGTGATCTGCAGTCGTGTCAACCTACTGATTTGCATGCACACTAGTTTTAAGATGTTAAATGTGTCGATAGGCTCAGCTGGATATTATTTTCCAAATAGTCGCCTTTCAGGACAACCGCTGTTTATCGGGGTGCACTTTAGTGATATTCTTAACCCGCCCATACACGGGGAAAATTTACCATTTCTAATGGATGGAATGAAAAAACGGATAAAAGTGGAGCTATCATTTTTTTATAGAGATCGCAACAATGTCGTTCAATCGTTTAATTTTACGTGATCTGGCCCAAGGTAGACAAAATAACGACGTCAAAGTTGAAACGGTCCCATCGTGACGTTATGTCAGAGTCGCCGATATTGAGAGTGCTCTCTTGATGAAAGTAGGTAGTTATCGTACTTCATTTTGTCCTCGTTTACAGCCAAATCCACCTTCTGCCTCCGTTCCAATCCTTGAAAATGCACCACTGACAGCTCGCTGCTTCCTCCCGATAATCAGCAAATACATATAAGCAGTTAAACGGACTTTTGAAAAAATGTAGCTCTGATGCTTGCTTGTGAGTTTCTTACAATTCTTTTAAGAATGATGTTACACAGGCACATGATGGCACCTCACATTTACGTAAACCTTTATCGACTCCAAAGGGTTCGGTGATGTTCTTGCCTACTTTGACGGCTGAAAACGCGTCCAGTCGGGCCATAGGAAATCAATGAAACCTATCACAAAGCTGCGTTGCGTTTCAACTGCAAAATGATACACGTAAAAACAGAACGTAATGTGTCGTAACGTTGCTGTAAAGCAGTGGTTCCCAACCTTTTCAACAGCATGCCCCCCTTATGGCGAATTGGAGAATCGCATGCCCAAATAAAATTTCCAAATGTTTATTGAAAAATATATTTAATGCATCGAACATTTTAAATATTCTTGCTTGTATACATGTTTGTTTCTACATTTTTGTAAATTGATTTTGAAAAACGTATTTTTATTTATTAGTAATGTAAGATGTTCAATGCGACTTCTTTGGTTGCATTTTCTTCACCAGCTCTGAGATTCTGGGTGCAATTTTCGTCAGTGTAATTCTCATGTCAGCTGAAGCGTATAGTAATAAATATTGTAGTTTTCAATATTGTATTCTTTGCATCAAAAATTTACAATTCAAATTGTGTCCACGCCTCCTTTTCCAATGCCCATTCCACCCCTAGGAGCCGTGTCCTACCGGTTGGGAACCACTGCTGTAAAGCGACGTTTGTCAAGGCGAATGTAGGGAAAAGTATGGACTTTCAAGCTATTTCTTGGTCGAGTATTCGGTAACATTTAAATGTTTGGTTTGAGTCAATGGTAAAAAAAAAAAAAAAAAAAAGCGCCCGTAAAGCCTTTGGACGTAGCGAAAGCAACGCACGCGTCAAGGCGGGATTGTTGTTTAGGCATGATGTCGCAGCAGGATTTCTTCATCGTCATCCTGCATAGACGAACGGGCTTCACAGGGATGCCGAAACTTGGCAGGCTTTGTGTAGTTCATCTTGGTGTGTATCGATCTGAAGTTCCGTTTTTGTGCTTGTAAATCAAAATGGTGTAGGCTTATACCCAAAAAAAAATTGGATCATTGAAATCGTAGCGTAATTAATTTCCCTAGCTTTTGTAGATTAAAAACTGCCGATGGAAGCATTCCAGAGAAAATATTACTGATAAAGTAGGTCACCTTGCCAAAGGTTTTGAAGCACTCAACGTACTGTATGTAAGGCAGAGCTAAACTGGCTAAACAGGTGAAGACGCTGAGGTAGGTTTGGTCACATTGGGGGAAAAGGTTTCTCGAGAATAAAATAGACTAGCACCAAAAAAAAGGAGTCTGATGGGGGGCTGTGGCAAGCCGTGAAACAGCGCTGTAACTCCAACCCCCACCTCACGAGGTAGCAATCACAATTTGTCTTTCATTCAACCATTCAATGTAAATTTACGGAAGCATGTCAGCCTAACTGCACTGCACGTGTTACCATCCCACAAAAACCACTTGTAACGTTTGTAAATTTTGTAAGTGTGAGTTTCTTGTTACATTAGAAATTGAATATTGTCTTGTGAGAAAGCGGATGGCTTATTTGCTGATTTTTAAAACCTATAAAATTATTCCCATCGCATTTCCAAATACTAAGAGGTTGGTGAATTCAATGGAAGACTTCCGCACGCATATCTATAAGCGGGTCAAACTTTGCCCGGGTAAAAAATCATATGACCATTGGTAAATCACCTACCACTATCCTGCGTCCAACTAAAAAATGCATTCAAGGTAAACTCTTGGCCATTCCCATCGCACTGTTTGTCTCCCAATCATCATATACGTATTATTTGATATCCTTTTTTTTGCGCGCGTCTCATAAACTCCAAATCATTCAGATGCATTAGTATGTAGGTATGTACTCGTACCTACACTGCAAAGCCCATTATCATCATTCCAACGAGCATTTCGAATTTTCCCGCAAAGCACACGCAACCTAAACTCACCTAGTGTGTTTCACTCCACCACCACCCTGTGTAGGCGAAATTTCCCGTGACTACACTACGCAAACACTGTTTTTTTTATCCTTTTTAGGGTAACTTGGATTCTTTAGTAATTTTTTGTTGGTTTGGAGAAGGCAGGGGGATTGATTCCCTGCACGTTTTTTTACCGTTAGTTTGATGTTTTTGTTTAAACTAGAAAAAAGTTAAATATTTGCAACTTGTGCATGTAGCATACCCCGTAGGCATGTACGAACATGTGTCCTTTTATTTTAGTTTTGTAGTTGTTACTACTATTCTGGAGGTGGAAAAATAGGCAGGATTGTATGAACGAAAAAAGCAAGGGTGCGTCATGTCATAGTATAGGCCCGCTTGGTTTCTGAGCCGCCTCCTCTGACTCGACTGATAGTGACGATATCGCCCCACTCGCCGAACGTTAAGCTACATTGTACCACAAAAGTTGAGAGGAGGGATATTTATAGAAGCGCAGGAGGTCGTCAGTAGTGTCCCAGCGGCAGAGGGTTGGCGACTCACAATTGCTTTTCGGACTCTGGAATTGGAACACCAAGGCACCAATATACACACTACCGCCAAACACGTATAGATACAATCAGAACAAGTGTATGTACGAAATTGCGTAATTAAAAGGCGGTAAGGGTAAGCAGGCTTCCTGGGTACTGACCCAGTGCACCACCTCTCTACAGTATATAGCGATTATTATGATTATGATGATGATAGTGGTGTTCCTGGGAGGGTCTTATAGAGTGCCTGTATGTGCGTGTGCGAAACTGGCAAAGTGGGTGCGTTTCTAGGCACATCACCGGCCCAGCGACCGAACCCCTACCACCACTTTGCTATTATTATAATGCAAGGAAGTTACATAGCTGTACGTCAATCAGGTACGGAAACCAATGGGTTCGGGTGGGGTTAGCCTTCTAGGGGGGGGCTACATCGGTTGTTGAAATATTTATGTGAAATGTGCGTAAATGCTCCATTCCAGTTGCCTCCATTCATCATCAAACTCCCCCGCCATTCACTATGATCCAACCCTAAAATCCGGCACGCACTTGCTCATCAGCTATGCACACAGTCAGTCCCTGTCCCAGTAGTGCTGCTGCTCATATTGGAGGCCTGTGCGGGGTCTTAGGCAAGCAAATAGTGCTCGTAGCTGTCGGTCGAGGTGGTGGTGGTGGTGATTATGGTTGGGCTCAACTCCGGTGGAGGGTGAGCTGCTTCGGTGGTTGACAAAAAAAAACCCCTGACGTTCTCTCATATGGGACTTTTTTGTGTTGCCTCCGTTTCCACCACAATTTTTGCGTTCGGTTTGATAAAACTGCGTCGAGGGAGGACGAAAGGCAAGTATGGTCTTTGGAATTCACATATTCGCCTACGCTGCTGGTGATGGTGTTTCACAGATATGGTATCCTGTCATGCGAGTGTTTTTTTGTTTTTCTCTTTTTATGTAATGAAGGACGCACATAATGCCGCACCGTGATACAATCCACGCGGATATGCGCGAGGGCTTCGGGTACGCATTTCGCTTTAACGTGTATTGTGTGCACCACCGTGCAGCGTATCCTCCACCTCATTGTAGATTTCCTCTGATACGTATATTACGCCAAGGCCTGAACCTCCATTCCCTTAACCAAAATGGCCCGGAGCCTGTTTTTGCAATCACACGCATGATGATGAGTTCTTTATTTTACGTTCGCGTTTTTATCTTTTATGTTTTTTGTTCGATATTTTTACTACCCCCATCGTGCTCCCAGATCACCACCATTTCTCATGGAACAGTGGGTGGCTGGGGATTCGCCTTTTCTGACCAGATCCTCTTTTCATCTCTGTGATGATGGTGATGATGATAATGATGTTGAAGGTTCAATCTGCTGCATCCTACGTCTCACACCACTGTGAACAATGATTGCTTCAGTAGTAAGTTAGTGAGTGAGTGAGTGCACATCATACGGGGGTATGGGGTTGTGCGCTTAAGTAACCCGAAACACTATTTAATGAGATAAATAGGTAGTTGCTTGCTTGAAGTTCCATCGAAGGACCGGCCTGTTGGGTGGCCAGATGTTCGGCCATTGCTTTTGGGGCAAACAGGCGATGCAGGTAGCGCGCTGTAGTTCCCCCCCCCCCCCCTTGACGGTTCAAGGGGGTGGTATTATACCATGTGGAGACATATTGGGTAGGGAAAGTTTCATCTCATTTGGACATACATATATACGACCAAGCAGTGTGTTCAATAAAATGGTTTAAGCTTTAAAAGGGCGTTGCCAATTTCGTTGGAGCTGACTTTAAAAAAATATATATTTGAATATCCCCGTATGAATGTAATGTACAATGCGTTGCGCCGAAAAGTGCGTGCGTATATCCGGGTATGTGTCCCTGCTCTGCGAAGAAACGAATACGTGGCAAACTATGTAAGGGGAGTTAACCGTCCGTCAGTGCTAATGAGCATCGATTGTATTGTGAAGAAATAGTGATTTCTCAAACCATCAGGAACATGGCACTAATAAATGGTGCCTTGGAAAAATGAGGGTGACCGAGTGGCACTGAGAAGCTTTCTCGAGACAGCTGTGCTCTCCAAAAACGAATTGTAAAATGCGAACCGCAATATGACGTGACGCAAGCCCATGTTCAAACATACAGCAAATCAACAGGAATTTGCAACGCTCTACCACACCCTATCTTTGCTTCGTATTTAATTGGCACACATTCAAACCCAACTCCAATTCAAATTTCCTTTATTCCTGCGCTTTGTTACTGTTTACATTAGGTCTGTTCGCGAACTAATATGCTCTAAACTTTCGTGCAAAACTAAACAAACGCGTTCGCGTACTAAGAAAATTGTAAAAAGATGAACGAAAGAAAAATGTACTTTCGTTCATTTTTCTTTACACAATAGGTACAGAATTCAGTTGGTAAAAAAATTAAAACTGTCAAATGATGAAATTCTATGAGTTTGCCAACAAAAAAAAAACAGCAGTTGCTTCTTTTCAAGTCAAACTTTGACGTTTTTCATCTTTTTACACAAAAGCGTTCGCGTACTTTTCTTTGAAATGAGAGGATTCTCTCTCGATTTTGGAGATTTAACAGTTTTCATTTTTCTACACATAAAGTACGCGAATAAACCTGTTATATGGAAACAAGAAAACTTCTAACCGCTAGTCGACTTATCCATTCAAAAGCTACATCTTCCGTGTCAAGGCCCGGCACTCCAAGAACGATGGATCTCCCGCGTGGGAGCACGGTTCTTTGACTGCTTGGGCGACCTAGCACGGACACCTCTAACGGATATAAATCGATTCAATAACAAGTCCAAATGGTTTTGTTAGCTGCGTGTCCTAGCATGTACTCACAGTGGGCCTGTTTTGGCCTCAGTGATACTTGCACAATTGTACATTACTTACATAATGGACCAACTCTTTGCGAGCGGATGGAAACAGCGCTCAATAGTGTTGGGAGTTGGTGCCGCGAGCAGGCTCTGTCAGTCAACCCCGCGAAGACTGAGATGATGCTGTTCACGAATAGAAGGGCAATACCTCAAGTGAAGTGGCCTTACTTCCAGGGCACTCAACTAAAGCTATCAAGCAAGGTTAAGTATCTGGGTATTGTTCTAGACCCAAAGCTTAACTTTTCTGAACATTTGGTTGCTAGAATTTCGAAGGCAACTAACATTCTCTGGCAGTACCGTAGGATGTTCAGCAGAACCTGGGGACTTAGTCCCAGGCTGGTTCACTGGATTTACACTTGTATCGTTAGGCCATACCTTATGTATGGTGCGATTGTATGATGGGCTAGAGCTCACATCCTCAAACGTCAACTGACGTAGCTATAGCACCTTGCGTGCTTATGCATTACAGGTGCGATGAGAGGAACTCCCACTGCTGCTATGAAAG
Organism: Portevinia maculata; assembly: GCA_949715645.1. Classification (NCBI taxonomy): domain Eukaryota; kingdom Metazoa; phylum Arthropoda; class Insecta; order Diptera; family Syrphidae; genus Portevinia; species Portevinia maculata. The sequence goes on along the minus strand of OX454528.1, from coordinate 2,249,403 downwards.
TATTGCTCTGTTTTCCTCCCTTGCAGTTCGTTGCTGAGAGTGAGGCCACAAAATCACTATACCGTATGTGTGTAGTACTTGGACGGCAGGTCAATCTCGGCGATGGGGCCAGAGGTGCTAGGTACAGAGGTCTCTATGACAGCCTACCTGGCCATCGGGGAGGAGCACTTGACACTGTGTGCACGAAGCAAGTCTTTGAGCGCCGTTTTCAGGTCAACCTTCCTGAACGGCAGGAATGGAACAGTGAGGGGTGGAATGGCTTTAGGCCGGGTGATGTCATTGTCTATACGGATGGCTCACTCATTGACAGTATCTCCGGAGCCGGGGTCTACTCTAGAGACTGTCGGATAAATCTATCTGCAGCCTTGGGTAGACAAACAACTGTTTTTCAGGCAGAAATCTTTGCGATTGCCACTGCCGCTATTATCCTGTTAAGGAGAAGGATTAAGGGTAAAACCTTATACATCTGCTCAGATAGCAAAGCCGCTATCAAAGCTTGTTCGGCTGGCTCTCTCAACTCAAAAATAGTTGAGGAAACCATAGTTAAGCTTAACCCTCTGGGAAGATGTAACTCGGTATCACTTGCCTGGGTTCCTGGGCCCACAAGCATCCATAGGATGCTGCTCATCCGTCCACAAACTTGAAATGGCTTCGGCTCTACGCCAACAACATTCCGAATACTGGCATGACCTGGTCTGAAGCAGGTATTCGAAGAAGCTAGTGGACGGTCCAAAAATCGGCAGAGCTAAGTTTTTGCTTGGACTAAATAGGAAAGACTTGAGATCCTTGATTGGTCTCATCACTGGTTTCAGTCCTCTTAACGAGCACATAAAAACCATCCACATTAGGAGCTCGGGCCTATGTGAGTGCTGCCTAGAGGCGGATGAAACGGCATCTCACATCATCTGTGAATGTCCTGCTTTCGCCAGGACCAGGCTCAACACTGAACTGGGACATTGAACTTGCTAACATCCTTCGCTTTGCCAAGGCTACTGGCTGGTTCTCCCTCACTGACTCTTACTAATCGCCAATAAGCAGCGAGCGGGCAGCTATGCTGAATTACAATGGACCAATAGGTCTAAGTGCTTGTCACCTACTGATGACCCCACTGCACATACAATACAATACAAATACATAATGGAAGCATGGACGTATCGAAATCGTAAAAACGAGGCATCCACGCTCGTGGATCACACAAATGCAAAAACACCAGCATTTGAATGGCCTCAGTGATGAAATGATCCCAAACCAGGAAGCCTGCCCATTTTTATTGAGGTCAATTCGGCGAACCCCACAGGCGGACCAATAGGGATGCCAGAGCGCTTGGTCTGGGCATCTGGAAGCAGCGTGCCCGGGATCGCAGAGGATGAAAGGATGCAGTGCCTCAGGAAGAGACTCTTCATGGGTCGGGAGCCCGTTGATTTAGTAAAAAAAAACACTCTTCATGGGTTGGGAGCAAGTTAAGTTAGTAAAAGTAGTAAGTGTTTCCAAATGGGTGGCGACGGTGTAGAGGTTAGTGTGTTGGCTTGTGACCCGTGCGGTGCAGGTTCAATCCCCATGGGGAACAACAACATACGCCACCCAATCACATGCCTCTACACCAAAAGGAGGATTTCTGCCTGGTAGTACAATGGAACGTTACCGAGTCTGAGTGCTCTGGGATTTGGATTTCCGTTTTTAAAAAAAAAAAAATAAAAAAAAAAAAAAAGTGTTTCCAAATTTTGCGTTTTCAAGTGTCACGCGACACAACGCTCCTGGCGACGAATGCTATCATATGCGGCTTTAAAGTCGATGAAAAGGTGGTGACTCTCATTGGTCTTTTGCGCAATTGTGCATACAACCCTCCTAACCTAACCTAACCTAACCTTTCATAATTCCACGGTGGGTAGTTTCTTTTTACCCCGTACGTCAAGGCGAGTTTTTGATCAGGATTAATGGGATCATAACCCTGCCACTTTACTGCATCATTTCTGTTCCCTGTAGGAATCGCCGATTTGACCTCTATTAACATCGGCAGGCCTCTCGGTTTCAGACCAATTCAACACCGAGGCTGGTGTTATTGGAGTTTTGTGATCCAGTAGTGGCCTGCCCAACGTTAACACATCTGCAATCGCAAATGCACTGACAGAACTGAATGTGAATAGCTCGCTTGGTGAATTGATCAATCTACTGCCCACTAGTCGGATTATCAATTCAAAACTGGGCGTAACATCTGGTAGGAGGTCTGTCAGTCGAGGGACGCCGCAAGGCGGTATTCTTTCTCCCCTTCTCTGGAACTTGGTGGTGAACAAACTATACTGATAAACCTGGAAGGGGAGGGCTGGAAGGTGATTGCCTATGCGGATTATGTTGCTATTGCCGTCTCTGCAAAACACCTCAACACCATAAAGGAACTCCTGCAAAACGCTCTTAACAAGCGAACGAGATGGGCTAATCGGTGCGAACTGGGCGTTAACCCCCACAAAACCGAGCTTGTCCTCTTTTCCAGGAAATATAAAATCCCATATATTGACCCTCCCTCTATTAGCGGTACAAGCTTAACTTTCTCTGACGAAGCAAAATTGTTGGGCTTAATCTTCGATAGGAAGTTAAGCTGGAAACCCAATATACAAGAAAGAGTCAAGAAAGCTACAGTAGCACTTTTCTCTACACTTTCTGCTACAGCAGCACTTTTTTCTAGCAAAAAAACCATTGGCAACATATATACAACCCCGCATTACGCATTGGCTATATACATCGGTGGTAAGACCAATTCTTACTTACGGGGTGGTTGTCTGGTGGACTGCTCTAGAAAAAGCTAAAAACCGCGACAAGCTGGGCAAAGTAAAGCGTTCAGCGTGTCTGTGCATTAGCGGAGCACTCCGTACAAGCCCCTCCGCTGCACTGGACATTCTGCTACACCTGATACCCCTCGACATCTTTAGCATGCAAACAGCGGGCTGTTCCACTGTCCGCTTAAAAGCTACCTCACAGTGGATCAACAAGAACATTGGCCACTCCATTATTCTAGACTCCTTTAAGTCTCTACCCAGAAACATAGACTACACCATACTCCGTTTGCAGTTCGGAAAGAGCTTCCAAGTCCCCATTCCTTCCAGATCATTCTGGGATGATGATGTATTTGCGGAGGATAAATCGATCCACTTCTACACCGACGGATCAAAAACCAGCGATGGGGTAGGTGGCGGCGATTTCTCAGAAAAGCTTAATCTCAGCCTCTCTTTCCGTCTTCCTGATTATTGCAGCGTACGTAAAAGAAGTACTGACGTGGCTAAAGAGGAATGTGATATCCTCAAAGGATATCCGTATCTTCTCGGATAGGCTGGCCGCGATTAAATCCCTGGACTCAGTCTCTTCAAATTCCATCGTAGCCCTAGATTGCCGCTCATCTCTTTCGGAGATGGGAGAGCAGTTCAACATTCACCTCTGTTGGGTGCCGGGACATAGAGACATTCCAGGGGTGCCGTGACATAACCCCAAGCGTCATAAGCCCAAATCTCGAAATTTGGCCTTATGTCGCTTTTTTAAAGTGACATAAGGCCAAATTCTAGCATTTGGTATTATATCACTTTCACAAAGCGTCATAAGGCCAAATCCCGAAAGTGAGATAAAGCCAAATTTTCAAAACCGTACACCTACTCCAAATCAAACAGTGACCCCAAGCAGGGGGGTTGCAGGGGGGCAGCATGCCCCCGCATAGGCATTACACTGTTTATGGAATCTACTTGCGATTCCGTAACTAATCCCATAAACAGTGCTATGCATATGGGGTTCGCATGCTGCTCCCCTACAACCCCCCTGCTTGGGGTCACTGTTTGATTTTGAGTAGGTGCAAGGGCAAATTGTTGAAAACAGCACCAAGCGAAAGTGTCATAAAGCCAAATTGGCCTTATGACGCTTTTTCAAGGTGTCATAATACCAAATGCTAAAATTTGGCCTTATGTCACTTTCACAATGCGACATAAGCCCAAATTTTGAGATTTGGGCTTATGACGCTTGGGGTTATGTCACGGTACCATTCCAGCTAACTGTAGGGCAGACTATCTCGCCAAAATAGAAACCACATTACCTCTTGTACCTGATAAAGGCTACATGCAAACTCTTGTTCAAGCTATCCGCAATCGAGAGAACAAACCTTAGGTGGACAAGTAGCAATACAATGTCTAGCGACTAAGCGAATCTGGCCAAAGCTGGATCTGCGACGCTCTAAGTGTCTAATCTCATTAAACCGACTGCATATTAGCTCCACTAGAGGTGTTATCACAGGACACTGCTTAATAGGCAGGCACGCATCCAGACTTGGCGTGTGCTCAAACGACTTCTGCAGAAGCTGCATGGACGAAGAGGAGGAGGAGGAGGAGGAGGAGACTGTACTTCACCTTCTCTGCACGTGTCCTGCGCTCTCCCATAGAAGAAATCTCCATCTAGGGGACTTCTTGTTCAATGACACAAGCGACTTAGCCAACACTGGCGTTAGAAGTCTTTCGCGCTTCATAAGAAGCTCCTACTGGTTCAACGAGCAGTGAGGGAAATCCACAGATCTGTGTGGTACCACAATGGCCCTATCATTGGTCTAAGTGTGTTGGCTTTAGCTGACAGCCACGTCAACCTAACCTAACCTAACCTAATGGCCTGCCCTTTTTTAAAAATTTCGACACGTACATGCTTCCATCTTTGATTATTGTTTGATGGACCTTTTAGGACACCGGTGATCTCCAGTCGTGTCGTGGATTTGCATGCACAGGTGCTATTCTCACCTGGATGTTTGAATTATGGATGTAATACTACCCCTTTTACAAAAAGCGCTCTTTTTCGGCGGACGCTGCAGTGATATTCTTAGCCCGTCTCTGCACGGGACACTAATGTCATTATTTAGCTAATGAATAAAATTTAGAAGGCGCTTTAAACGCAATTGACACGCAGCCTTAACTTCAGAAAAAAATTCTTTTCGCTGCATACTTAAATGAGGACTTAATATAGTCACGGATACATTTTCATCGTTCAAGTGCTGGTTTTTTACTTAGTTTTATTTTTCATTCGGCTTATAACTGAAATATTTTATTTCATAAAAATATATCCGACATTTTTTCCATGCAGACTCTGTTAATCCCTTAGTAGAATTGTTCAGAGAAATACCACTTCAAATCGCATCAAAAATTGATATAGGTACATATTTGTTATAAAATACAAAAGAAAAAAACTCGAAAATACATTGCCTATCTCTTTCGTCGAGTTTAACAAGTTAAGTCGAGTTTTGCCATCCCCCTAATAAAGCACTATGCAACTACATGCACATTTAGTTATTCTTGTTGTCTACTGCCACTTGTGCGATATTTAATTGGCATTCAATATGATAATTCCAACGAATCAATCACTCACCCCCTGACGAGGGTATAACCGAGTAAATATCGCGATATAGGATATAACAGGAATAGTGCCAGTGCCTAGTAGCTGCACAAAATACAAACTACACTTACCCCACACTGTGTGCTTAATCCCCTGCGTTAATCCCTGTCAACCGACAAACTCATTTGTACCCTTTCCGATCATAGAAATACCTACCAGCTTAGTCTGCCCACCACGAAAACAGCAAAAAAAAACTCGCTGGAAAATGGCGGAAAAATCCCGAAAATCGACATCAGCCCCAAACACGCGACATGCCACTTTCATGCGCTACCACCCGCCCGCATACCGTTATGGTTTCGATGGTTCTGCTCCTCTGCGAACGTACTGGATTTGTCGTGACCGAAATTTCATTTATTCATTCTTGCGCTCGCTCGCACTCTTCTTGTTTGGTTTTTTGCATTTTTTGCATTTTTTTGCTCGCCAGCGATTACCAACCAACAAATGTGCAGCCCCAAACTCCAGCTGCTGGGTTTGTTCGAGTATTTACGGGTGATTTTCGGTTGCACCTTCGATTGTGGGTGACTGTTTTTGTACGCAATTGACGACGGGTGGTGGCCTCTTTGTCCTCCAATTGTGAGAGCAAAATGAAATTAACCTTTAGTCACAGAGGATCGGGGTAGGAAAAAAGGAGCTGATGGAGTCCCCAGAGTGTAAAAAGGACACAAAAAAAAGAGAGGAGCACGGAATATAGTTGTTCATTCGATTGTTGTGTTTTTCGGTTATAAAGTTACCCACGCTGCGGCTACAAAATAACTCCCAATTCCAACCCCAGGAGGTAGGCCTTATTTGGGACACGCGGACGTTTCTGGTTGCATTCAGATCACATTTCTGCATCTACACATGCATTGACGACCTATATATCAATCGAACCTCTTTTATTTTATTATTCATGCCTTCCCCCTGCTACCCCTAACACCCTTTAATCAAAAAAATGAATAGATATATACCATTTATATATAAAAAACGCACTGGAAAATTCCAACATCAAGTATAGAAAAACAGCCCCCATTTAGATAGGAAAGGAAAACTCTTCTGCCCCTATAGCGCCTCCCCCACTCTGCAGTGTGTACACAAGTACTGAAAAAAGAATATTAAACTGGGAACCAATTTGGATGTTGGACGACGGGATAATGGAAACCACCCTTTCCACGCTCCTCGGCTCAATTTGAAAATACCACACGCACGCACCACCAGACCAATTTCAAAGGACGACAAAACTTTTCTACCGTCATCGCCTTTTTGTCGCAAGCTATCATCATCAATGCTATGCTGCTGACGATGACGTGACGGCCGCCGCGCAGTACTCATCGTATGACGGCCGTATGCGTTCAATGCATGCACAAACCATTGGACAATGAACAACCCTTTTAATGAGAACAAACAAAGAGAAAAGGATCTGAGAAAAAAAAACGTCGACTAACAAGAAAACTATGGCTATTGGTGGGGTGTGGGTGTAGTAGGCCTACCTTTGATCGGAAATAGGAATTTTAATAATAAACCCACAGAAGGTGAACTTCCTGTGCATTTGCAACGAGCATGTAATGGGTGATTGGCCAGTGGTGAGGATGAGGCATGTTCTTATTTTCATCAAAAATGAAATATATTTTGTTCGTCTAATGAAACAGTTTAGGAAGTCATCATTTCATTGTAAAAATAGCCAGCTAAAGTTTGAAGCAGTTTTAGTATCGATTTGACATGGAGATTGACATGGCCATATGTATTTCAGACGTGCATCGCGGTATAGACAGTTGTATCCAATTTTTTCCAATCATCAATGATTCGAATGTATAATTGAGGAACCGACTTATGGACATTGATAGAACGACATGAGGTTCGATACGGATCCAAATGTAAAGTGTACTTTGGAGGCATACGTAGGCATTTCTTAAACGCTGGGTATACAATAATCAGATCTACGCCAAACCTGTTCAGTGGTCTACTTTCGTTGAAAAGAAGACAACGATAAACAACGCCATGTTTCTTTTCCTAGATTAAATTATACTCGCCACAAAATTATATATATATTTCGACATTTACAACACAATTTCTAGTCTCGTAAACGTTTGTTCAAAAATCAATTTCGAAAGTAAACTACAAATAAGATTTCAATATGTACAGTCAGGCAGAAAAGTCTACATCCAGCCCTTAAAGTTTTTAAATGGTTATTGTACAAAAAACACGATTGAAAACAAAAGAACTTGTTCTTCCTTCTTCTTCTTCGATAAAGACGAGGTTATGATCTGGACTCATAGCCCCTTCCCCTTCAGTGCATCTTTAATGGCTGGGGTTTACCGGTTTGACCTCAAAAATAAACGGCATGTCTCCCGATTTCAAACCCTTTCGTGACCAATCAAATACTGCCGTTGTTGCATTTTTGTGATCCAGGAGTTCTTCCTTTCGCGATTGTTTAGGAACTCTTGCATTTCTGATGATGTCTACTTTGAATATGACAGTAGCAACTGTCGTGCTCCATTTTTTCCAAAGATAGGTAGTTGTTTGACGTAAAGTCTTCCTCCTGCTGTCACCCAAAGTATCTTCATATCAGCGCCCCCTAACTTCCCATCATGTTTTTTAAAACGCTGTCCAATTAATAGAGCACTCCGCGAAGCTATTTCTTTCTGACGTCTAAACGTCAAAAAAAACTTGAAGGATGCAATTTCAGTAAATTGCAGAAACCGTATGCAAAAGCCATTGTCATTATTAATAAAGTGGTTATTTAAGTGAAATCAAAAGCTATTGAAGTATTTATAGGCAATAAAAAACCGAGAAAGTATGTTAAAGCAAGAAAAAACAATCAGCCTTATTGCGAAAACCAATCGACAATTATTGATAATTGACTATTTTTAATGTGTGCTATTGTGAACGAACGAACGATTCATTTGGTATTTTTGTCAATCGTATTTTTTTAATTGACTGCGATTGACAAAATCCTTTACACCCCTATTGCGAGTGTCAATCGGCAATTGATAATTGACTATTTTCAATGACTGCTATTGTGAACGAACAATTAAAAAGGATTTTGTCAATCGCAGTCAATTAAAAAAATGCGATTGACATGAAAATGATATGTTCACAATAGCACACATTGAAAATAGTCAATTATCAATTGTCGATTGACACTCGCAATAGGGGTGTTAGAATCGTTCGTTCACAATAGCACACATTGCAAATAGTCAATTATCAACTGTCGATTGATCTTCGCAATAAGGCTCAAAAAAAGTTGTGAGCATACTAGCCAAAAGGCCTTGTCCAGCTCTTGATTCAGCAATTTACATCCATTTTCACTCTTTAGTTCGTTTATATTTAGTATTATAAAATGTATGCACTTTTTGGTATGCAAAAATTGTGTTTGGAAACTCATTTTTAATTCGCGGACTTTTTTTTTGTTATAATTCGCTTTTATTATAAACGTTCTACGAAATATTTGCGCAAAACTCGTTTCCTCCCATAGAAATTCACTAATTTGTTCCTTCAATTAATTCGGCTGACGTTTTTTTTTTTTGTTTCTATTTGACACACATTTGAGGGTACATTTTTCAGTCATAGAATATGGCTGAATTTTCTCGCCACTTCATCCCTACGCTTACGCTATGGAAAATGTCTGGAATAGGTGAGAGTGGGTCAAATGATCAAATACGTACCGATTCCCATTCAATACATTCGCTCATACATCAACTGTTCGCTGCAGGGACGTTCGATTCTCGCAATGTAACTCAAATAGCTGAATTGGAACAGTTCCGCGGGTGAAAAAAATATCTGCGAAGAGCCCGAGTAGATAATATCGCGTTGGTACGGAAAGGACAATTTTTTTAGTTTTTTTTTGAGTCCGAATACTATTAACTAACACAAATTCTCAACAAAAAAAAAAGAGAAAACAAAAATTACTTATTTCCACAAAAATATTCAGAAAAAAACAAGCAACAACATGATCTTCTCGCAATGTAACTCAAATAGCTGAATTGGAACAGTTCCGCGGTAAAAAATATTTGCGAAGAGCCGGAGTAATATCGCGTTGGTACGGAAAGGACACTTTTTTTAGTTTTTTTTGAGTCCGAATACTATTAACTAACACAAATTCTCAACAACAAAAAAGAGAAAACAAAAATTACTCATTCCGACAAAAGTATTCAGGAAAAAACAAGCAAAAACATGATCTCAAACTTTCCCGTACTGTATATAGACTTTCGACAATGACTGTACGTCAAACGTTAGGAAAACAACGGTTATCTCAAATTGAAAGCAGCTTGACATTTAATAAAAATCTGTAGGGACTTGGAAAATGTACAAACAAATTTGAGATCCACACAACCCCGGGTTGAGAACAAAATATCAAAACTAAACATGTCCTTTCCCTCAGTAAAAATCTTCAAGGCGTAGACTTAGTTTATTTGCTGGTGAAAACGTAATATTTGCAGCTGGACATTCATTCGCAGACAGATCAGACATGTGAATTTAAAAGGTTCCTATACCTGCTCATCACTTGTTCAAAATTATAAGAAACGGAAAATTGTTCCCAGAAATATGTTATATATGTATATTGTGTTTTGTTTTAAATATCAATATGGTTGCAATATATATTATTCGGATAATGTAAAAACTGCTCACCCGAAAAAGCATGCAACTCAGCGAAATACGTAGGGCGTGAAGTCAGTATGACTATGAACCATTGCATGAACTGAAGCACCAGGTGAGAAGAAATTGATGAACCGGAACAAGCCAGTAGATATTTCACTGAAGTATATTAAAGATAACGGCTTTCAAAAAAGCTTGCGTTATGTTTTTTCACTTTGAGTTTATCCGAAAACAACACTTAACGCGCACTTTTAACAATAGCACAACACGGAAACCGAACTTCCATTTAATATGATGTAACAATCCGGGCAGCAAACGTATATAGCTGTTACAAAGCACATTATTAAAATTACAAAAATTATTAAACCGAAGTTCACCTTACACGAAAAAGCACGACCTTGACTCGACAATGGAAAAAGCCAAACTGATCGAAATTAGTCAAGTCGATGCAAGTGCAAGAGCAAAGGGTTTGTTCACTAGGTGGTCACGCAAATTGCAAGGTGTCTTAAAAATGTACCCACTTGAGTTAATGCGATAATTGTCCTTTTTTTACATAATGTATTTTTACTCGATAAGAACAGCTGATCGCTAAAATAATACATATATGCATAATATGAAAGTACGTGGACATAATAATGTTTTGTTGCGAATGGATTTATTTCTTGAATTTATGATTAGGTACAAGTGATTATGAGGGTGGTGAATTACGGCGTCATTAATTCTGAAATTGATTATGATTATGATGATGAATTCATAACATAACTAGGGACGGTTAAGGCCAATGCAGTTAGGGTTACCGTGAATAAATTCCAAGCGAATTATTTCTCTTATTATTAAATTGGAACAGTTCTGAATATTTTGGCGTTGGTACGGAGAGGACAATGACAATGTTTAATTTTTTCGCACTTTATTACAGTATTACACGCATCCGAATGTTATTCACTAAAAATGAATGTTATGAGGCAATATCCGAATAATATACAAAACAAAACGAATTTTAAAAGGCAACAATAAAAAACAAAATAGAAAAAAATTGGAAACTGTCAAAAACAATGACAAATGATTCCATTTTTGCTTAGGTTGCGTTGTATTTCCCTCATTTTCTTATGTTTTCACTGAAATGTTTCCTTTCTTGCAATACACCTATGAAAAAACGTTATGTCATACCAGCCAAAGGTAGAGAAACAAATTCTTGGTTTCAGAGATTCGGTTTCATCATAGTTTGATTGGAATCAAAGATCAGAGCGCAAAGCATTATGACGCAATGAAAGCAACGAACGTCCCACCCGACGCATGATTGCGTTTTAGGCATTAGCTCGCCAACTTTAGCTTCAACGTAAGACCTTAATAAGACCTAGAACCCAAGCTTAATGTTGATTTGCAATCGTGCCAACCTTGCAATGACGCATAGAGTTTCGAAACTCTATTTTAAGCGAATTCCACTGATTTTTGATCTCGCTATTGATGTTTTCTGTGTTTTCGACTCGACCTCGAATGTTGAAGTCCTCACTCGTAGTGAAGTCGACGTCAAAATTGCTATGTTGATCTGTTTCTATCTTTATGTCTAATTCAATGTCGGGTTGCTGTTCCCCATGACCATTAACTTTTGCAAATGGGATACAAAAAATAACAAGTAACCCAACAAAATATGCATAACACTAAAAGCAACATCAAACAAGTGTAGTTATCCGTATCTAGTCTTCGATTCCATTTGCTTTAAAATTCTTTCTTTCGAGACGTTCCTTTTTTGTGAAAAAGAAAACATATATGTACATAGATATTATCTATTTAAAAAAAAAGACAAAAAAACTTTCACAAAACTTTCAATCCCATTGAATTGGAAAAATTGGCTGTTCGGTGTGGAACTTTAACCCCAAAAACTGCACAAAACTTGTAAGGAGTCAACAGAACGGAGAAAGGAAGGTTTTCCTCAGTAAAACTTCCAATGGTCTGCATTTCTCACTAATTAATTTTCCAACACTACGCTGAAATAGATTAAGTTGTATATCTTAGTTTGTATTCTGTACATTGGCATAGGAACAAAAAAGGGGGGCGAAGTAAAAGAAAAGAAAACCCGTATGAGAGCATTTGGCACCCGCTCATCCACCAGACCTCATGGCTATAACCGCATTTTCTGATATGGAACTAAATCGAAACTCGAAAAACTATTTTGAGCACTCACCAGATCCAGTTGAAATGGAAAGGGGTGAAAATGAGAACCTTCTCTTGAAGAACGACATATTCGCAGCTAGAGCAAAGAAGCGCCCGACGATATGGTCAAATCTTGGCTTTTCCTTGGATTGTTGCTTTGGGTTTTACCAGAGAACTTCCCCTTCCATCGGACCGATCCTTAAAAGAAAGCGGAACTTGGTTGGAATGTTAGAATACGTAAGAAAGGCAAAAACTCCCATTCGGGGTGGAACTACTGGTCGCTCAGGAAGCGCCTTTCAGATTTTAGCAATGTTTTTTCTCCTTCTCTATGAATTCTCGTCGCATTTTTTTCCTATTGCGAAGGCATATACACAGAGCAGAGGAAGACAGTGGGATATTACATCGGGTTGGGGTTGTTTGCAGACGTTTTGAACATTTTTCGAAGAAGGATGGAGACAGAGACCTTTTTCATATTCCTTCTTCTAACCCCCCACCGTGCTTCGAGAGGAATGATTAGTTAGAGAAAGGAACGGAAAGGATTCGGGGTGTACGCAACCAGACAAGGAGCACAACCCTCCGTGCCACCCATATGGTATTCATCTTATTTTCTATCCCTCTACTGAATGTGAGTTTTTTTTTATGGGGGAGAGTTCCTTTTATCCTTGCATGCTTTCTTCCAACTTATTTCAGTGCTTTTTTGCGTTTCCCACTCTAGTCGTTTGAGCCAAAGGACATTTGTGTATACGAGTGTATACTCAAATATTGGCTTTTGGGGTTTTCGGTATACCATAAAACTATCCTTCGTCTTGTCATCTCACCGCACCCGCACTGCCATCACCTTAGTAAGTTCATCCCTCTTACGACGACCATTTGAAATGTGTCATCGCCAATGCTCCTAGGCATACAAACAACAGCACAATATATTCGGTACACACATATGCCTTGTTGTTTGTTTCTAGTTTATCCCTTCTCCCGCCGGCCACCGCGCCAACGACGAACCCAATTCATTTAGGTGTACCTATGTACCGAATATGAAATCCTGGCCCTCCCCCAGGGTTTTGTTAGGTGAGTCGACCCGGTGGGTGATAGGTACATATGTATGGATCGAGAAACTTGTCTTGAAGAAAGTTGAACTTACCTCATACCATTCCCAAACCTATAGTCCTTTCCTCATCCCCATACGATTCACTTACTCCGTCAATTGATTTATGTATACACACAACCTGAGCACACATATAGACACCATTTTTATGTACATATATTTATCCTGTATAATGGAGTAAACAAGGATGTGATATCCAAGTTAGGGACTAAGTTAGCAAGAGCGGGGTGAACGTCTAAAACTTCTTTAGCCGATTCAAAGACATTTTGAGGTTAGAATTATAACGAATCCTCTATTTTCGGGAATATGTGAATGTGGGTAAGGTAGAATACTCAACAGAAAACCTCAGATTTACCTGCATCCTGTTCCCAAAATGTACCACACCTGAAGACGCAAGTTTTTGGGGGAAACATGGTTTGGATTTTCTTGGACATGCGGTGTTTTTTTTTTACTTGGATAAAGATATTGGAAGTTACTTTGGAGAGTTTCGAATGATAATCAACCACAAAGTAACCGAATTTGTTCAATATACAAATGGCTTTGAAATGTAATTAAGCCTTTGATAACAAACAGGAAATATTTCTGCAATGCAAGTGACAACAATTTATCTCTATTTCTTAAAGGAGCCTCCTATGCCGACTCCGCAGGCACCCGATACAGCATCCGATGGCAATCCTGAGGATCCATATGCAGGTTTGATGAAGGATGCTGACAAACTTAAGCTTATGCTGCTGGCCTGGAACTATCAGAACTCGAATGCGGTTCGAAATGGAACCGAGGGCCCCGATTTAGGAGTTGTCGGTGGTCTATGGGCTCAATATCAGAATGCTTTGGCGCAGAATGTCACAAAAATGGAGACTTCCATTTCACCAGTTCCCCGGGCAGAAGAGTCCTCGTCAATGGAAAATCAAGATGAAACAAACTCTTCCGGCCAAAAAGACGAGGATGAGGGATCTGAGGATGATCTTGATGATAAACTGGATCAACAAGCTCACGATCCGGAAAGGTTGAAAGCATTTAATGTGAGTTCTACTTTTGTATACCTTATTATTCTTCACATTGAACTGTGTCGTCCTTACAGATGTTTGTTCGCCTTTTTGTGGATGAAAACTTAGATCGAATTATTCCGATATCAAAGCAACCAAAGGAGAAGATCCAGGCAATAATTGATTCGTGTGCCAGACAATTTCCGGAATTCAGTGAACGCTCCCGAAAACGTATCAGGACCTATCTGAAGTCTTGCCGTCGCAATAAGAAGGCCAGGGAGGGATGGGACAACACCGTGAGTATACAACTAAAAAAAGACGACGTCTTAGACCCTAATGTATCACTCTCTAATTTATTTACTTGTTTTTTTTAGACTCGTCCAACCCCGGCTCATCTCACTTCTGTTCAGGCGGAACAAATACTGGCAATAGCCTGCGAAAATGAAAGTATGAATGCCAAGCGCATGCGCATAGGTTTGGACCCAATAACACAGGCGCTTCCACTGACTGCAACCACAATTTCTACAGGCACAATTGCAACCAGCGATGTGGCAACAACTTCAACACCATTCACAAGTGGATTCCGTTCAACTCCGAATCCAATTACTTCAGAATCTGAAGTCTTGGCAGCGACAACAACATCCACACAGGGCGCTTGCTCTTCTGCTCGTAGTTCCCCGTTGGCTCTTAGCTCCACGTCGGTGGGACAACCATTGGCTAGTGGAGCGGCTGCACTATCGAATGGTAACACGACAGTGACCAACGTTGGCGTTATACCTGCTTCGTCGCCTCTATATCGCCCTACAGATTTCACTTCACCATCATCCACATCACCCTATGCACCAAGGACACCAACCTATCCAAGTTATTTTCCTGTAGCTAATGGTAATTTAAAGTCAATGCATTTGGATTGATATAGTGGCTCTAATAAATAATTTCCTTTACTGTAGCAACACCAACAGATCTCTCGATGAAGCCCTCGTCGGTTCAACAACCAACGCAATCGATAACTTCAACTGCTGCGGCTACGTCATCATCGCTTAGCCCGAATGCAAGACCTCCACCACCTCTAGTCACACATAAACTAAGCGCTAATGAGATAACAGCCGCAAGGCAGGTGATAACCGCGTATCGAGAAAGCGCTGCATTTCTTCTGCGAACAGCGGATCAAGTCGAACAACTATTGGTCCAGCAGCAGCAGCAGTAAATTGCACAGGGGGTAACAGTACGGGCCTGAGACACTATAAATTGTTCGCTGTTCCTAATCAAACAAAACAAAAAGAACAAAAACTATTTTTCGTGTTTTCATTAAAATATAAAAAAAAAATACTTGAAAAGTAGACAAAAAAAAAATAAGAAAAAGAATTTAAAATTATAAATGGCTTTTAGAGTTTAAGTTAAAAAAAAGGATTAACTACAACACAGGGTGATACACAACAAAAAAACAAAACAAAAACATACATAAAAAATAAAAGTTAAGTAATAAATCTCTATGAATATGTTAAGTGTTTTTTTTTTATTTTTTTCTTTATTTTTACTTTATTATGTTTATGTTTAAAAAAATCAGGGCACTTCTATCAAAATTAGCTACAGTATTTCAACTTTTTATTTTATTTATTTTGTTATGCATGTACCTAAGGCGAAACCATTTTATTAAACGAATATTAAAATAAACTTTGAAGAGACGAACAAAATAAAACATTTAGATACGCAAATATATATATATTTAAGAAACAATTAACAAGAAAAAAGTTTATCTTTATTGCGAAATATCTATAATGTAAACGGAAAAGAAATAATACATAAAAATCAATAAAATAAATTTAATTAATGAGAATTTTTTTATGTTTTAATGATTGTAGAAAGGTGGTCTCATTGTCGGTCGATTAAAAATGGAGCAAAACATTTTTTTTTAAGAACTCAATGAACTCATCCTAAGAAAAAGATCTTCCTTGTTCCAGGCAGTTGTGAGGACAAACAAAATCAAACTGACCAAACCATTGAGGAGCGTATCACAAGACCTTTAAGTTCAGTAAACCATAAACTCATTTAATATTTTTCCACAAATCTACCCTTTCACTGCCGAAGTTAATTATAGCACTATTTGACTAGAGAGTATAAAAACAGACGATGTTCGCGATAATTTCAGTGATACACCCTGTGCCGAGGAACTAACATATCAGCCAATTGCTCGGCTTTCTCATAAATATGATCGGGTATAATTTCAATCGCGATTTAATATTAATTTCCCTTTTCAGCAATGAGCCTGAATAAAACAGTATCCAACTAGCGAACATGCCCTGAAATTCAGTTCGCTTTCGCTGTCATTCATTGAAACTTCGAACACGGTTTGGTGATCTTAAATCCTCTGAAATTTTAACCGTTACCTATGCAAAATGGCGTATAAGCTGCGCGGAATGTGCGATTTTTCCGAGTGAAATTTAATAACATTTTTGATTCTTAGTGGTGTAATTGGTATTGTTTCTTTTTGTATGTGAATAGTGCAAGTGTTAAGGATTGATCAAATAATTCACCTGGTATTTCTGTTCGGCGTATTCAAGATTTGTTCGCAATTTACATGATTATTCGGGTGAGCACATTTACACACATTTAGAAAATAATGTATACATATAGCAAACCGATATAATAAAGGACACTACACATGAGAAAAACACTTTAGAAACAAAAACTGGCAAATACTACTATCCCAAAAGTTGGAAATGTGACTATTTCATCAAAAT
This sequence comes from Portevinia maculata, assembly GCA_949715645.1. Classification (NCBI taxonomy): domain Eukaryota; kingdom Metazoa; phylum Arthropoda; class Insecta; order Diptera; family Syrphidae; genus Portevinia; species Portevinia maculata. The sequence continues at coordinate 2,232,445 of OX454528.1, read as the reverse complement.
GTATTGAAAGAAACAGGTGCAGTACGGTTTTATAATTCGAAAATCGAATTCCAAAGTTTTTGCCGCTATTTGTCAAAGTTAATTCACAATCGACACATTTGGTCGCGTTCCACATACCGACGATATAAAAAATCGCTCGAAGTTATCCTAAAATTCGGAATGTTAGGATTTGCCATTTCTTTTCCTGTTGGAATTTGCTGCCGTTGAATACGGTAAAAACAGCAACCTCGACTTTCAGTTCAACAGCCACGCCGGACGTTTGAGAACCAATGGTTTTTATGCGGCTGCAAAACGTTACCTTCAACATTAACGTTACATAAATCCTGAGTTCGAATTTGAATTGCGCATTCTCCCAATATTGCGACGACTTTCTTAGTATTCTCAACATTCAAACGCCTAGGTACTTTTTGAGTAATTTCTCCCACTCCTGTGTGCATGATAACTGGCAGCTCAGTTGTTTTTAATTGAAAGAGAAACAAATACTTTATTTATTTTTTATTTTCCCAGAACAAAATGCACATGTTTTGCAGAAACAAGCCCCATGGACAAACATATTTTAAAACTTATATACAACGGAGGTATCGATTCGCCTTTTGTTGACGTTTCTGAATTTACTTTGTGTTTCGCATTACAGCAGCTGCCTGTTTTTTTATTGCTTTGAAGGTTCCTGTCTACTAGTGCTGTGCCTAGGTATTTCTGCTATAAAGGTTTTCCCTCGGTTAAAGAAATAAAGGGATGACTATTCATCTGAAAGGGAATTTATTTTAGTTAAGATAAAAACCACAATCATTTGATACTTCAACCCAACTTGGGTGTTATATTCTTTTATACAAAATAAAATAAGTATGTCAGTATTACTATTATAGCATCACCAAAGCAACAGCGATTTTGACAGGCGCAGCAATAATTGACGAACCAATTATTTTAATCCAAGCGAACACACTTCACAGCGCCAGCAAAGAAATCATGACATAATCAGCACCATCGTGAATAAATTCCTACAGGTTATTTTCTCTTAAATTTTCAAATATGAACAGTTATCCGCGACAAGTGATTCAGCCCTAGCGTGAATAAATTTACGCGGGAAACTATTCCCATTCAGCAATTTGATTTACATTGCTGGCAAGCGATGGGTCCGAATAAAAGTGACCAACTAGTGAACATACCCTTTAGTTGGTTTTCGCTGTCATTCATTGAAATTTCAAGCACATGTAATGGCGTTTTCTTTCCATTGATTTCGTTTTGTGATCTTAACTTTTTTTTGTAAAATTTCAACCGTAAAGTATATTCTTTTATATATATTTTGACATCGTATATACCTACACATAAGCTGTGCGAAATATTCGGTCATTCCGAGTGAAATTTAAAGATATTATTTTCAATTCTTAGTTGTGGAATATTCTTTTGTGTGTGAATAGTCCGCGTTGTTTTTGATCAAACCTGTAGTTAAGGACACAAAACCTGCATCATACACCAGTTGATCAATTAAATCGTGTTTTGCTGCCGGCTTAAGTCTCATAAATCACCTGAACGTTCATAACCTACAAAATTGATTAGGTGAGCAGATTAACGTTAATAAAATAACATTTTTATAGGGTAAACCGTTGGAAACAAGGGTTACACTTAGGTGCAAACATAGTATTTCTTATAAAATAAGTTCCGATAAAGAATTTCCCTGGGTTTAAGAAATATATGAAAGGGAATTTCATTAAGTTCAGTCCAAAACCACAATTTCATCAAATACTACAATCCAAGTTGTATATATTTCACTTATATAATCTGTTATACAAAATACTACATTTTTACAATTAGTATAACAATCATACTAATCCTTATTCTAACTTAAATCGCATATATTTTTGTTAATTTCCACTTGGAGACGTTTCTTTATACAAAAACAAATAATTAACGTAGATTCTATATTAATAAATAAAAAAAATATAACAAAATCATGCCGAAAAGTTGAGTTTAAGAACCTTTGTTATGACTCCTCGTCGGTGACGGCTGCAACACGTATGTGAATAGACATGGAATGGAAGAGGTTATGTTTTATTATGTACCAATTGGACCAGTTGCTAGCCAAAAGCACAGTTTAAACAATAAATAAGAGAATCAATGGCAGAGTGTGTGTGTGTGTTTTGTTTTTGGAGAGAGAGAAAGCGCTTCATATTTTGTGACAAATTTTTGAAGGCAAGTTGCTACTACTGCTACAAGACCAAGGACTTGTTTTCTCATGACAAAACGCCATCTATCGCGTGTATCACACCATTGGTTGCGGGAATATTTGATGTGACCATTTGTGCGTCGTTAACCTTAATCTTGCCAGCACTGGTTTTCTGCAGGATGACTGACTTGCCGGTGAGCAGTGAGTCCTTCACTTGATAGAACCTCATTCCAGCTGAAAACAGAGTACCAGACACAATGTGCTTTGTGGCAAATTCGTCGGCAGCATCTTTGTTCGTAAGCAGCATCTCGACGACATCGGGTTCAAGATCCTTGAAAGCCTTTTCGGTTGGAGCAAATACGGTGTAAGTCTTGATTCCTTGAAAAGATAACAACTATATAAGAAATTATCTTATTTGTTTGGTCTAAGGAAGCATACCTTTCCCTTGAAGCTTATCAGAGAGGCCAGACTTGAAAAGAATTTTCAAGAATGTTGCGAACCTTGCCTCTCGGTCGGATTGTAGCGTTTGCAGAAGGTCACCAACAGGCAGGGGGAACATAACTCGATCCACGGCGTGGGCGATTCCTTGGGGTATTTTAATATCCTTTCGGTCGTTTACTACCATTGCACCGTTAATGGTTGTCAGCTAAAAAGGTGGCGTCTTTAGTATGGAAAAAATATTTAATTATGACAGGACTTACCAAAACATCATTCCACTCATGATCATGCATGGTGTATTGGTTGACCCTAAGTTGAGTTCCAGCTAGGGAAACACCTGTCATCTCATCTTGGAGACTAGAAATCTCAAAAGCTCCCGGGATGACGTGATGCAAGAGAAGCTGAAAAGGGAAATTTAGAAAATAGGAATAAATAAGCGCAAAGAAGCAACTTACACCACTCAATAGTCTTGGATTGGACTTGAACTTCTCCTCAGCTCTCTCCGGTCCTCCAAGCTGTATAAGGAGATTCTTGAAAGCCTTGTCTGTTGGAACGAAAATCGTATAAGGTCCAGTTTCGTTCAAGATGCTGTCTAAGCCGGATTGTTTTAAATATTTAGCCATCGCGAATAGCCCGTTCGACTTGAAGATCTGCACCAGATCCTCACTGAAATTTTGAGACGCTATCTGTTCTTGTTGTACTGACTGCTGTTGTTTTACCGAAGTTGTAGGAATCAACCTCTCTGTTACAGGGGCATATGTCGAGCTGACCTGCGCTGTTGGCTCAAAGATTGGCTGCGGCGTGGTTGCATAAGAGCTCGGTAGTTCCTGATAAATAGGCTGAACCGTGCTACGGTAGGTGCTGGGAGCTTCTTCGAGCACATGCACCTCGCCAGACCGTTGTACAATGGGTCCAACAGTCGTCGAGTAAGGCGATTGATAGTTTCTAGAGATAGTTACCCTTGGCCTTTGTGGAATAAACGGAGTTGGTGTAGTTGTTGTCGTTGATGTTGTTGTTATGGGACGATGCGTTGTTGGACGATGTGTTGTTGGACGATGCGTTGTTGTACGATGCGTTGTTTGGCGATGCGTTGTTGAACGATGCGTTGTTGGACGATACGTTGTTGTCGTAGTCGTAGTGGTGGTTGTCTGTTTGACAATCTTGCCATCATCAAGTGTTACTTCCTGGCCGTCGGGCAGAATAAGTCTTGTGACAGAAGGCGGAAGTTTGATCTCGCCACTCCTGATGCGCTCCAGAATGCCCTCTACTTCAGCACCGGTGGTCTTAGTCTCCTTTTCGCCGTTGGCCTTTACGCCCTGTATTTTGAAACTACCATCAGGCTGTTCCTCGAGATACACGTAGGTGGCTTTCTTCTTGGGCGGAACTGTTGGAGCTGGTGCTAGTTTTGATTTTGGTTTAGAACTTAGGCCTTCAATTTCATAGCCATCTGGGATGAGTCCTCTTCTCGCTAGTTCCTCGATTGTTGGGGGCTCATCAGAGTCAGAAGAGATAACAGCAGAGCTGGCAATGCTATTGCTTTCTCCACTTGGCGCGGCAGCACCTCCTCCATACAAACTTACTAGACTTGATAAATCGACACCACCTTGACTTTTATCACCGTTGCCTGGAGCTCTTACGATTTGAACTTTGTGTCCGTCGGGAAGAAGAAAATCCTTCGTCTTATCGGGAGCAACATTATCAATTCCGGAACTGCCCTTGCCGGAGCCCGATATAAGTGCAGTGAGCTGATCTTTACTAAATGCCTGTTGCCCTTTTATTAGGTTCTGGTCGTTTGTGCGGATAACTTGCACTCTTTCCCCATTGGGCAATACCAAATCCATCTCTTCGCCCAAGTCCTTCTGTGGGGTTTCCGCTAGAGCAGCCCTGAGTTGTTTTAGTAGTTCATCTCTGCCTATTGTTTTCGGGGGTTTGTTCTTAGTCTTGGAGGATTTCACCTTATCAACTGACGGTCTCTGAATCGGCCTAGCTGAACTTGTTGTAGCCTGGGTGGTTGTTGTGGTGGTTGTTGTGGGGTGTTCTACATGGTATTGCTTTAAAGCTTCATTGAAAAGCCCAAATTCCGAAGAATGTACAGGGCGACTACGCGGCGGGATGCCATGGATTATTGGACCATTTGAGTATTGCTGTTGAGCTTGTCTCTCTGGAGCATCCTGCTTAATACTGTGCTGCTTGTGAACAAAATCCTCATGAAGTAGCTTGACCTTATTCTGAGACTTCTCATACTGCTTTTGGACAAACTCTTCGTGCTTCTGGATCAGTTTCTGCTTGTATTCCTGTTCTGGTGTCACAAATGCTGGTTCAAAGTGCTGATATTCTGGAAAACTGCTATAATGCGGCGGTGAACTCTGCGAATCAGACTGTGTGTTGAAGCGGGGGTTCTGGGTGTTGTGTTGTAAATTGTGGAAGCTCTGATATGGATCGTTAGGATGCACGAATTGGGGCTGTGGATTTGTTGGATAGATCTGGGTTGGCTGCGACAGAGGGAGTGATGACGGCTGCTCTGGATTGTACACCTGAGTCTGTGCTTGTGGTTGATTGTTGAAAAGATATTGGGGCCCTGGGGAAAAGGCCTGGTTCACTTCCTGACGAGGGAGTTTTTGTTCAGTTTGAGCTGGTGGATGGACATTCTGGAACTGGGGTGCTGTTGAGAATTGCAATTGTTTTGGTTGTGGTTGCTGTTGATGTGGTTGAGGTTGTTGTTGCAATTGATGAGTTGTCGGATCTTGAGGCTGAAATTGCCTATTGCTGTAAGATCTCGATGGCAAGCTCTGCTGTGGACCAATTTGGGGAGCCAGATTTCTAAGAGTGAGAAAGTTTTGTGTGTGAATATCTTGCCCTTGAGGAGGTGTGCCAGCTGTTGAAAAGGGAATGAGCGAAGTTTGTTGCACTTGACTTGATACGGATCGTTGAAATTGTTGTTGCTGTTGTTGGTGTTGTTCCTGCTGGGGCGGTGTAGACTGAGGTTGCAAAGCTTGTGGCCCTGGAACAAATTTCGGAAGATAATCATTCAGCGCTTCGTTTGGACTGACATTAGTAGGTGCCCGAAGCTGCTGATATTGTTGTTGCTGTTGGTTGCTCTGTGGAAAGCGAACATTTTGTTGCCTACCTTGGCTGTTGATCTTTTGTTGATGCGCGAGTTGAACCTCCAAACTGGGAACGTTCTGTTGGATATAGAACGACTGCTGGGGTTGCTGTTGGACATTGTATCGCTGCTGATGTTGCTGAACATCGGATAGAATGTGTTGCTGTGTATTCGCTTGTTGACGGTACTGTGGTCTAGACTGCAAAAAAAAAAAAAAAAACAAAATGGAGAATGAAAAGTATAAAGGACAATTGAAAATTGATTGATCGCTGTTTTGTCACCATCTTTGATTGCAAAGTGAATGGCAACGAACAATCCATAAAGACTGTGTACCAACTGTGCCTTAAAGTCAATAAACTCTTTCCAGAGCAAATCCACAATGAATCAGGTATGGTTTATTTAATTGACTATCTCAGCTGGGAGCCAGTTTTTTGTGTGCCATTGGGTTGTGAGTCTACCGGTGTCTGCAATTACTTCTAAATCGATCGCTTAAATAAAACAAGTTCGTGAATTGATATAAATCTGGTCAATTAATGTTCAACTGTCAACGATAATGAATTTTGTACGCCAATAGTGGATTGAGAAGTTGCATAAGCTTTTGCACTGGTAGTGAATTTTGTTGCAGGGAAGTATATAGAATATAATACCGTTGGAGGTAGTTCAACCGCCTTAAGTGGGAAGTTTCTTGCTCTCCTTATTCATGACCAATAAGAGTGATAAATTCGCTTTCATCCATCAGATTATAGCGTGGGGAAGTTCCCTTTCGATTGCCGAAATATGACTTAAATACTTTCGAATGTCAGCTTAATGACTCAATTATCTCTCAGCTATAAAATAAACATCTAAACGAACAAACAAGTTGCTCAACACACTGAAACTCATCGCGCGAGCCCTCTAAGCTCCAGCATTCAACAACCTATCGAAAACTTGCGAAAAGTGAAAGGAACTCATATTCATTTTCTCCACTTTTTTGCATGACCAGTTTAGGCCGAAAAGATACGCTTTCAAATGTAACTGTGCGTGTGTGTTATTTTAGGATACCTAAATCGATTTCTTCCACTTGACAATTGCCTATGTATATAGGATTCGTAATGTTGCAAGGAAAAACATGAATTTAGAAAGACTTCCCAGCTCTTTTTAACCTTGAACCGCAAAATGCGTTTGTAAATTTCCGAATTCAACATAGAAAGAAGGCAAAGAAGCACGTAAGACAAAATGAATTACCCATTGTGCAATCACCACATCCACAGAGTTTATTTGGATTCTGCAATGAGGCCTGAATTTGCAGATCACCCTTCTCGTCGCCTTCGTCGGATGGACAGACAGATAGAATGGTAGTGCCCAGGGAACTGGGTTTAAATGAAACGCAGCAGTAGCAACAGCAACAGCAGTGCACTGGTAACGATGGTAGCGATTTCATAAGATTCTTCAAATGAGGCTTGGAATTGGAGAACCATCACCAAAGATGCTTATGTTGTGCTTATGGCAAGTTGATGGTAAAGAGGTAAAGTGTTTCCAATATGTTGCTGCGTCGTCGGTCGTCGCGGTTGAGGCAACTTGATGCGAAGATAGAGTTATTACCGTGAGTCTTCCTCTCGGCGTCCCGTAAAAGATTGTGGATTATTTAATTACTTGTTACTGGACAGCAGTCATCATCTAATCAGGTAGAAGCTTGAATGAATGGATGCCATGTTCTGAGGTGATCAAGTTTAGGTGGCGTGAGGTGATCCGACAGGCCAGTTGGATTGATTAATTGGTTGGAAATTAAATGAATTTTTTTTTTAAAAATATGCGAAAGAGAACGTCTTGAGGTAATGGAAAAGTTGGACATTTCATCACAATTGATGGTGGCATTTCGTTGAATATTTAAATATATGCTTAGCTTGGTTGGCAATATTGGGGCAGATGTCTTAGATTAGATTAGATTTTTGGGGGGAAGTGGTATATTGTAGCCAGATCACTGCGGCCGCTTGTGGGCCTATTGTGATATCCTTCATTTACAGCTCGTCCGTAATGCCGCAATTTTTTTTAGGAAGGCGGCTATTTCTTTGGGAGAGCTGGCAGCTATGTCTGCTGCTTCTAGGTAGAATTTACCTAGATAACGTTGACGCGTTTTGATTAAGCAGTTGCATTCACATAGTATGTGTTCTGCTGTTTCAACGTCTTCGTTGCATAATCTGCAGGTATTATCCTGTGTTATGCCCATAGTCATCAGGTGTTTTTTAACACGGCAATGCCCTGTGAGGAAGCCTGTGACTAGTCGAATCTCACTTCTACTTAGTTGTAGTAGTTGTTTCGTCTTTTTGTGGGAGCTGTTTGGCATAAAGTTTTTTGCTTGCCTGTTTTCTTCGGTTTCCCTCTAGAATTGGAGCTTCTTTTCCTCAAGCCAAGTTTTGATGCAGCTCTTAATAGTGCTTATTGATAGGCCGCAGAATGGTCTTGGCATCATGAATGGGGATGCGGATCCTGTTCTGGCTTGTTCGTCAGATTTTTCATTGCCTTCGTATCCACTGTGTCCAGGCACCCAGATCAGTTGAACTTTATTTGTGTTGCCCAGTAGTTGTAGGAGTTAGAGACAATCCTAGACCAGTTTTGATGTAATTTCAAAGGCGTTAATTGCGAGAAGGGGCCGCCCTGCTAACGGAGAGAATGTAGATGTTTTTGTTTTTTAAAAGCCCTTTTAGATTCTCCCGAATGCATAGCTCTATCGCGTAGATTACCGCCTGGAATACGGTGCTGCTTGTGTCCATACTAGCGTATAGGCACGTTTGGGTGCAAGGGCCGTATACTCCTGCTCCAATCCCTTCATTTGTTTTCGATCCATCTGTGTACCATACACGAGAGTCTTTATCAAAAGTAGGTTTATTCTGTTCCCAGTTTAGACGGTCTGGGAAGGTAAATCTGAAGTTGTGTCGGAAGTTATATCTTGGTAGACATTTGTCTGTTAGGTGTATTCCAAGTAGTTCGTGTTCTCTGAGTTCCCTTAGGATTGCAGAGTGAGCTATGTTGGAATTTGATTCATCTTCTGTGATGAGCGTAAAGGCGTTTACCATTGCTTCGTTCATGAGTTCTAGGTGAAGTGGGGGGATGTTTAATATAATTTCAAGTGCAGCTGTTGGTGCAGTTTTCATTGCACCTGTTGCCCAGACACAGGCTAGTCGCTGAATTTTATTGAGCTTTGCCTGTGCCGACCTCTGCGTTGCTTTGTGCCACCAGACAGCGGCTGCATACGTGATAATAGGTCTTGCAATTGCCATATACATCCATAGTGTCATTTTGGGGTTGAGTCCCCAATTTTTACCAAGTAGGCTTTTGCTGGTCCATAACGATGTCCTGGCATTATCAATGGTTTTGGTAAGGTGAGAGTTCCATGCAAGTTTTTCGTCTAGTGTGAATTCTAGATATTTAACTTCCGTTGAGAACTCTATTGTTTCACCAAAGAGTGTAGCGTTTCTGAGCCGTCCTCGCCTTCTTCTCTTGGTGAATGCAACTATGATGCTTTTCTTGGGGTTGACTTTAAGCCCAACCTTTGTGCACCACTCAGCTACCAGGTTCAGAGCCCTCTGGAGGCGATCCGAGATTGTGTCTTCGAATTTTCCCCTGATTAGGATAGCTAGATGTCCACTTACTAAGTGACATAATTCGCAAGACGTGTGTTGTCGTCTATTTATTTAAAATGTCCTGATAAACCAAAGCCCATATGCTTGATTGATTATATTATTTTTCCGATTTTCGAACGGCCTCCTCTCTTGCAGCATTTTCTTCTTCTTTTTTAATTGCGTTGATGCTATGATCAGGATTAAAAGGATCATAACCATCCCACTTAACTGCATCGCTACTGGTCCGCCTGTGGGGTTCGTCGTGGGGTTGCGCTCTTGCAGCATAAGTATTGTATTTGTTTGCTCCATCCCCATCCAAATGGAATTCATCGCTATATTGTGCGACGATTACATGGAGGTTTTTCACATGTTACATCTACGTCAAGTCAGGACTGCGTCACGTACAGGAATAGAAACGAACAAAATGTTATATAATCCTTTAGCTGCGTTAGTTCACGTAGACATCGCAAATCAGATAATACGAAGTCGTAAAAACGTGACACTGATCAGTGTCAAGTATTTACCACTTCTTGCGTCTGATCTTGCAACATGTTTTTATTTTTTTTATTTAAAGCTAAAATTTGTAGTCTTCGTGGTGAGTTGATATGTTGTGGAAACATTTGGTCCATTGCTTGGTGACCGTGTTGAAACATATCTCTGCTTAATGGTAGAGAGCCCGGTTTTTGTGTTTCACAACTTTTGCATGGAAAAGGCCGGGCAGTACCCAGATGCGGGAGATACAGGGTTCAAATTGTTATGACACCATATGGGTAAGAGACAAATGTTGGTAAGTATCTTTATATATTTTTTTGTTATAAAGGGTTTGCCGTGGGCTTGGCAATTGCTATAAAATAAACACCACTCGATATTTTTCAAAGTTTGGTGCTTTATTGAAAGGAGGGAATACGTTGCGGTTGGTTATGGAATATAAGTACATTTTTTGCATTTGAATGACTGGTACGGCTGACTTGGCCTGTTGGATTAACCCATGATCGGAACAGGCAAACCCAAAGAAAACAAGAAATAAGTTCCAATCTTTTAAAACGTTGTTCAAGCCTTAATCGATTCATTTTGTACCGCAGGGATATGATATTATTTCTGTTACTCTTTGTTTCAGTACGATAATGCCCAAACTGCAATCACGCCTTGGCGCGTGCGTTGCTTTCGTTACGTCCAAAATTGTTTCGTGGGCTTTGGTCTTTGACTCAAAGAAAACATTTTGAAATTACCAATGACAATGACGAATGAATCCTAATCCAAGAATTAGCTTGACATTCCTACTTTTCATATGACACAAACGTTAAGGAACTTTACGTCCTGCTTTTACTAGTTTCCTTTTGAAGGTGAAACGCAACGTAGCTTGTTGATAATTTTCATTGATTTCGTATGTTCCAACTGGTATGCATGAATGCTTTTATTCAGACCTTCTTTGTTTCGATTTAAACAAGGCTTCTTATATCTATCTTTTTCATTTTGAAATTTTTGGAGGCTGTAACGTAGGGCCATCCTGTTCTGTTAGGTTAGGTTAGGTTAGGTAAGGTGGCTATTAGAGCGTGAGCCCAGGCACACTTAGACCGCAATTTCGGTTCATTGTGATACCACAAAAAAAGGGGGGAGGGGTATTTTGCCGGGCGTCGCTCGGCCTACTGGGATCCTTGTAATTTCCTCCTATGAGGTAGTGGTTGTAGGGGGGTGATACTCCTGCGGGGGTCAGGGAATACAGCCTGTAGTGCGCATAAGTTGCGATATGTTCAGGGTGACTATTGCAGTGCGACTCCCATCCGACTTCCGAACCATGGGTTGGGATCGAGATGAGGTGATTGATGCAATCGCAGCCTGGGCCGACTGTTGCAGTACGAACTACAAGCTACACCCTTCCGCGAAAAGGGAGCAGGGAGGGGCAGCTGTGATAGTCGAGTTGGGGTTCGCCCTCATGTTAGCTGATAAAGAAAAGCCGTTGAGATGTATGGTTGATGTTTATGGTGACTGAGTTCAGGTGGGCATGTAATGCAGGATTTGAGGAGAGGAGCAGAGTGGGGTGACTGTCGCAATCTAACTTCAACTCTGTTCCCGTTTTGTTTGTTCAGCGGGAAGGCAGAAAAGCCGAGGGGAAGACTTGCAGTCGAACTCCCGGGTTTCCTGTAGCGGAGTGCCGACTGAAGTGACTGATGCAATCTAACTTCAGTAAGATCGCTTTTCCTTGGCAGGAGAAACGGTTGTTGGTGGTCTGCGAAAAGGGAGCGGAAGGGGCTCTAGCCAGAGTCTAATCCGTCCTCTAGATTAGTTCAACCATTTGGACCTAGTGACGAATTTGCTGATACAGCAAATATCTATCCCACTGAGATCGCTTAGATCCTCAAGGAAATAATCCCCGAGAATTTGTTTCCTTGAGTTGGATATTGCAGGGCAGTTACACAGGAGGTGTGGTTGGTTTCTTCCTCCTCAACGTCTCTACAGCTTCTGCAGAAGTCGTTTGAGGGTGCTGCCAATCTGGTTGCGCGTGTCTGCCTAAAAGGCAGTGGCCCGTGATTGCTCCGATTACAGAGGTGATATTTTTCCTGCTAATAGAGAGAAGTTTGGATGGTCTTTTTGCATTGTATTTACTCCAAATTTGTTTTGAGGACGCACATGTACTGATGCTAATCCACCTATTGTTTGCTTCTATTAATGCGTTGTCTAGAAGTTTGCACTTCAACGTATGAATGGGTACCGCCGGTGTCTCTCTGTTGTCAGAGAGATCTTGGGCGGAACCCCGTCGGGCTAACTCATCCGCCTTGCAGTTGCCTAGAATATCACTGTGACCGGGTACCCAGCACAGGGAAATTTTACATCTGTCGGCGATGTCGTTAAGAGATTCGCGGCATTGTTTTACCAACTTGGATCTTATTGTTGGTGATTCTAAGGCTTTTATCGCTGCCTGACTCTCTATGTAGATCACGATGGTCTTTCCATCTATCGGGCTCATAGAGAGTCTGCGTGCTGCTTCGCGGATAGCCGTGACTTCCGCCTGAAATACACTGCAGTGGTCAGGCAGTCGTAATGCGACATTGAACGCAGGGTTGTCTGAAAACATGCCTGCCCCCGTGCCGTCGGCTATCTTTGACCCATCGGTGTATATTTCTATGGCGTCATTGTTTACGATATGACCATTTTCCCAGCCGACTCTGTCTGGGATGGCCGTTTTGTATTTATTACTAAAATCCTGTTCTGTTACTTAAGTAGATCTTATGGCGACATGGTTTGGCTTTTTCTTTAATGATAAGTAGTTCTTGGTCTTGAGCTATATAAATATTACATTAAACGATTGTCTTCTGACCCCAGGATGAATTTGTATTTTATACATTTTTCTTCTCCATCAGCATTTGCGCAGCGCGGAGACCTCGAGGACTATTGATTATTATGGGAGCGGAAGTACTTCTACCTCTGATCCCATGTGATTCGTATTTTTTAGGATTTAGGTTCGGTAGAGCACGCATTTGTCCTTCGAGTGAGGAGTTTTGAACCCATTTGTTTTTCTAAACCGAAGTAGCAGCGGTTTCGTAAGGCTATTCTCCGCCGGATCTCCACTAAGGTGTCATACGTGGAGATGATTTTTACTCCTAGGTAGATGAACTACCTCGAAGTTATTGCTATCAACATTGACGTTTTGTCCTCGGCAGTTAGCAGATGTTTGTTTGTTTGTTGATATCATTTACTTGGCATTTGGGGTCTGGTGGCCATATGAGGGTATCTATTGTCCGAGGCTTCATGTGTCTCTCTAATAACTATTCATGTTTGACGAGGTCGGGAAGTTACTCCGGCGGCACAACACCACCCTGGGTGGCCAGTTAAAACTCCTAGATCACACAAATGCAACAACACCAGGATTTGATTGGCCTCAGTAACGAAGCGATTAGAAGCCAGGAGGCCTGCCGATTCTTTGTGTGGTCAAACCGGGGAACCAGTGGGGATGCAGTGCAGTAATCCCTTAAGTCAATTTCAAAACCTCGTCGTTAAAGAGAAGAAGAAGATGCAACCGCTAAACCCGGTAGCAATTAGTAAACGTTAATTATCGCATGTAAGACATCGCATATCTCTTACAAGAAAATCGTATGTGAATTCACAAAACAAGGGCAACAAAAAACAGATTTGTTAGACAACAATACGTATCCCCAGACAAGGCACACACTCGATGTATAGTACAACGCAACGCGCGGAATCAATTGTTTCGCATGTATGTAAATAAGAATACATACCATCCGCATCGTACAATTTAACAAGCCGCCAGCCACATCTCGGTATTTTCTCCCGTCTTTCATGACATTTTGATTTTTCTCTCCATAAACTGTTTGTCTAACTTTTTGTACACAAACATGAAAAAGTATGCCCCACGAAGATGCAAAGGAAAATAGCGACTTTAAAATGATTCAGATAAATCTTCACAATGATTGCAGATGTGTTGTAACACTTTTTGTCCAACTTCCGGCTTCGATGTACTAAATTCAATTTCTTTCTTACCACGAGGTGTGCCATAAGTATGATCAAATGTAAATGTGCTTCTCTCGCAGTCACATGAATCGCTTGACATCTCCGTTGAGTTGTCAACTTTCGATTTTCAAATTCATTCGATCTGCGGCTTAACTTTCGTTTGCATCTAACCGGTGTGTTGGGACTTGGGAGATATTCAAATGCTTATGCCTAAAATTCGAAGTCGCATCTTCAACTACTATGTGAATGTTGGTATGTTGCTTACCTATTATATGTAGTAGCTCGATAATTGATTTAAATATTGACAGTTAAAAAGGCGATGCAGTGAAATTATTTAGACCTGTCGATATATATTGCTTATTTTGTTTTATGTTTATTTCTTCCTTTTTGGTGAAGATGCAATTATTTGCACATCTAAGAGCTTTGATTTTCGATTTGTTGACGAAGAAAGTTACTTGATGCTAATCATAAAACGACATTTTTACAAACCTATATCATTATGTAATACTGTCGAGTGTACGGCGGCATGGCACAGTTATTTTTTGTAGGGAATAAAAGGTGCAGTTAAAAGTTGAGTTGTTTAGAGCTATAAGTACTCATAAAATAAAATGAAAAATGATCCGAACGGGGAAGTGATTGCCAAATTTCCAAAGGCTTCACGTTTTCTATCAAACTACGCTCTCAATTGAGAGCGAGGTGTGTTTGGTTTCAAATTTTACCTAGAAGTCGATTCATTTATCCTATTCTAAGGGTATATTAATTTTAGCGCGAAGTTTGTAACATACCTTAATATAGCCCGTAGACCCCTAAAATCCATACTAATATTATAAATGCAAAAGTAACTCTGTCTGTCTGTCTGTCTCGCTTTAACGCCAAAACTACTGAACCGATTTAAATGAAATTTGGTACACAGATAGTCTAGAGCCTGAGAATAGGCTACTTTTTACCGCGGGAAAATGCTTTATCCACTGTCCAGAAGCGGAAATCTAAGCTGATATCTAAGAAAAGTTGTAACTCTCGAATGCTTTCTAGCTCCTAGTTTTGGAATGACTCATCCAAATGAAATACGATTTTTTTAATATAAAGTTCAATTATGTACAAATATTTTAAGATATAAATCATCCTTGTAGGTTATCCTGAATTTGAACAATAAGCATTAAACTATAAATTTTATACAATTCAAAAAAGTAAAATGTTCGATTGAAGCTAGATCGTTGGTTTTTCTCAGCGTTCAGTCGAGGAAAATTTGTGTGTGTGTGCGGCACAAATCTGTTTCTCTACCTGTACCTTTTGTGCAGTCTGCTTTTTCTTTCTTTTTTTTATGCACCTTTTGCAGTTTGTGTTGTTTTTTTATGGCGCATGGCCTTGGGATTGAGAAAGATAGGGTATGAGATGTAAATGAGATTGAGAGGGAGTCACAATCAGATATAATGAGTAGGGACACTCTCGACGTTTTCTTTATCAGTTCTTAGCAGCAAGTATTTTGTTTTAAATTTGAGAGATGGCAGACTGGCGAAGCAAGGCGAGCTAGCTAGTTTACTATATTTATGATCTTGATCAGCATCGATAGCTATGTCGATCTAGCCATGTCCGCCCGTCCGTCTGTCGGCAAAAATTAGGCCTTTAAACTAGACCTAGAGAGCTGAAATTTTAACCATATACTCTCTAGGGGCCCGAAATAATCAAGTTTAAGAATTTTTTAAATCCGCCCACAGACACGCCCACAAACTCAAAAAAAACAATTTTTCGAAAAAATCGAATTTTGTGCTAGAAACCTTAAATTTTTTATATATGATCTTTGACTCCTAAAACTGCTCGGGAGATAAAATTTATAATATAGACTCTCTAGGTGCTCTTTATACTTATGTTTAAATATTTTTTAAATCCGCCTACTGACACGCCCACAATTAAATAAAACAATTTTATTGAAAAACCAAAGTTTGAGATAGGGAGCGTTTTTTTATGTAGAGCGTTCTTAACAATTCAACCACTTAGACTTTTGTCACGCCCACTTATGAGGGATAGGAATAAGAATAGGGTAGGCCAACAGTTCGCCCAAGCGGACTGTAGCCCGCCCCTATGTTTAATCTTTAGGTTAGGAGATTGAAATTTGTAGGTAAATATCGAGATTGAGCGATTTACGGTAGTTAAATTTTAATTTCTTTTAAATTGCTCGGTGAAGACGTTGAATATTTAGTGCGGAACAAGTGAAGGAACGGTTCATGCAATTGATCGAATTGCAGTTGAGTCTTTTTCTTCTTCCTTGAATGGCGTTGAGGATATGAGCAGGATACAATGGATCATAACCCTCCCACCTAACTGTATCCCTACTGGTCCGCCTGTGGGGTTCGCCGGTTCGAGCTCAGAAAAAAGCGCAGGCTTCCCTATTTTGAATCACTTCGTCGCTGAGGCCAATAAAATGCTGGTGTTGCTGCATTTGTGTGAACCAGGAGTTTTAAGACCTGCCTCTCTTTCGTTTGTATTGGAACATTGATTGATATTGCCTTTTTGGCAGGGTTCGGAGGATCTCGCCACTGAAACGGTCGCGCTCCATTTTTTTCGAGATATGTTCCTTGACGTGAAGGCTTCCTCGGATCTTGGAACTTCTTATTCGATTAAACTTTGTTACTCCTGCTGTCATGCGAAGCATCATCATCTCAGCTCCCGTTAATTTGCCCTCACACTTTTCGTACGCTGTCCAATATTGTGAACCGTATGTGATCGCCGGGTGAACAACTGCGGAGCTTTCTGTAGAGCACAACTGTAGAGCTTTCCTTTTATCTTAGCGGGCATTTTTCGATCACAGAAGATGGCTGAGTTATCCCGCCACTTTATCCATCCTACGCTTACGCGATGCTTAATGTCTTGATCGTAGTATGCTTCGCTATTGAACATAGATCCCAGATATTGTAACTGTTCGCACTTAGGAATCACTCCCCTATTCATATAAATGGCTGGAATATGTCGGCAGTACAAGCATTCTGCTTTCTTCCGACTAATGCAATACCCATTCCCCTCCAAAACGTCCTCCCATACATCAAGTGCTCGTTGCAGGGACATGTGATCCTCGCTAATGATGGCTCCATCTTCAGCAAAGAATAACTGATGCTTTTTGGAGTCCGTCACTTTTTCTTCAAGCAGAAATCCAAGGGCTGTAATAAATCTCAAGGGACTTAAGACGCTTCTCTGGTGTACACCGGCTTTGATTGCGAACTCCTCCGTGACGCCAACGGGGCATCATACTCTTGTCTTAACTCCCTCGTACATGTCCATGAGCGTCTGTAGGTTTCTGGAACTCCTCGTTGTCTAAGCGTCACCCATAGCAGACACCTTGGTTGTCTATCAAAGGCCTTTCCAAAATCAACCAACACCATATGCAAATATATCCCTTAAGGAATCACGGTTTTTTTTCCATTATGACCCTTTTACTTTGGATTGCATCTGTGGTTGATTTACTGTGACAAACCTGTACTGGTCTTCCGATAGCCGTATTATTTTCCGCATTCGGGTTCAAATACCCGCTCACCGATCTGTATGGTGTGTGACATCCTTTATACAAAGGTAGAAGAAAACTATCGATCCACTGGATTGGAAAATATAAAGGAACAGGCGGAAGTCAGATATCTCGAAAAAAACAAATTCTCAAAAATTCGAAATTTATAAAATAAATTAGTACATAGGACCCTGTCTGACAAATAATCCTAATAAAATTCACCGCTTTGTGAGCGGCGAAACCCTACGAAGAATCGAAGGTAGTCCTTGAAATCTGCGTAGCTGCGTACCCAAGTTTTCGGAATTTTAAACCAACGCTGTTAGTGGTTGCTATGCAAAGCAAATAGACATCAGTGATCTTCACTCTCCAGGCGTATCAACTCACAGATTCGCATGCACACTTGCGGGACAGGTGTAAGACGATAAATGTTAATGATAATGGACTCAGTGAAAGTGCGTTGGACTAGCTAATCGAGGGCTCTCGGCTTCAACAAAACAAATTTCCGTTCGGAGTCTGCCGTACGTCCATTTCCATTCGCACAAGGAAAAGGTTGGAAAAGCTGGGTGAAGGCCCTGTAAGTATTTAAACATTTTTTTAATGATAAAATTGCTAAATGTGTCGCCTTGTTGAAGAGGAAGCCCTGAAGAGGCCAGGTGACAGGTAGGTTGGTAGAGGTGGCGGTTCGGCCTGAACCCAATTAGCACTTGTTGTGCCTTTTTGTTACCACGACTCGCATGACCTATGTTGTAGTGGTTGAGAGGATTTGATGTGTGGCTATATCAAACCTGTGAAGTTGAGAAAACGGATAAGATCTTGTATCCCTTTGCCCTGGTGACAGGTAGTGTGTCACAATCCTCTAGCTCTTTTTTTCAAGCAAGCGACGCATTACCCGGCTTAAAAAGTAAAATTATTATTCGCTTAAAACTTTTAATTTATTCCCACTAGACGTGACGTTTTTGCCTGCCCCAAAAATGGAGGTTTTAAAATAGATTTTAATTTTAAAAAATTCAATTGATTGATCAGCTATTTCAAATTTGTTTTTTGATTTTACTTTCAGAATCCAACATCAATTACAAGATATACCGGTAAGTGTCATAAATACACAATAACAACAGATTCAATTCCATTTAAATGTAATCTAAGTTTGTGTGACGCATTTTCCAAAGCAACATTCATGTCCCTTCGTCCTTGTAATAATTTTACTGAATTTGCGTTAACAATTTCTACCTATTTTTGTAACCACCACATGACTGACAACCGGCAAAAAAGTAAGTCAAACGCCAGCATTCCAATGTTAATTCTGCTCACGCTTTTCACATTATATCTAGACAATGCAACTCTTGGAGTAATTGCGTGTTCAAATATTCATTGTACGGCGATTGCCGATTTTGCTCAAGTGGGTCAAACACAATCGGCTAAAATAAAAAAAAAAATCTATCAATGACGAATTCCAAAAAATTATAGAACAGGAGATGCTATTCGAATCGAAACTAGTTTCCAGTAAGCTTCACTTGGTAGCACACCTACCTATACCTACTGCCGCAAATATCACATGGTTCATAATCAAGCCTCTCTGAAGAGCGAAACACAAGTGAAAACAGCTAAAAAAAATATATATATAAATAAGGCCACTAAAATCATGATGCTATCGACCGTTAAAGTACTTGAAAATATATGTTGTTTTGTTCCTTCTTTTGGAATCATGGTGATGCATGAAAATATATGTTGTTTTGTTCCTTCTTTTGGAATCATGGTGATGCATACATCATGAAGAGAGTGAAATTTCGCAACATGTTGAAGAGGCCGTGAAGTTGATCTCTAATTGCAATGGCACATGATACACAGTTTTCGAAAATCGATACTTGCAGGTGGGCCAGTAGGGATGCTGTGAAGTGGGAGGGTTATACCCAGATAATAACCTCGTCATTTAACAAGAAGAAGATACAGACTCAGGATGTGGTTAGTTTTTACTTCATTGTTAACATATTGCGTGCACTTCACTTGTCCTACAACTGGTTAAAGCCGTAACGCCTGAGCTTAAGATCTGGGTTTATCATTAAAATGACGGGCAAGGTATAAATTAACAATAGACCATGATTTCGACAATCAGAGGTGAAGAGAAAGTAATAGTAATTGTTTTTTGTGCTAGGAAGAGCCCTGTCCGAAAGTTATTTTTTGTTTAAACAAATTGTTTCTATTTTTGGCTGTTGTGTGAAATATGAAAGGCGAAAGGCGACGAATGATTGATTTCAATTAGATGATTGCGCGAGGTATGTTTTTTTCACCAAACAATGCGCATGGAAATCGTCAGTCGGCTAAGAGATTATTTGCAAGATGTTGACCGCAATGCTAAATTAATTTGACATCTTTTTCTTAATGCTTTCACGTTTAACCCCTTGTTAGCCTAGTCACTTAAAGTTTTAGCTGATGTTGATGGATCGAAAGCCAATCGGAGGGTAGTAGAGGCAACAATTTGTAAAAGAATTCTAATGCAGTAGCAGTTTGTTTTGTGAGGTTTCTGTGATAGAGCAGCTTGATATAATAATGGTTTACGAAATTCTACTACTCGAAGGACCCAAATGCATTCACTGCTCTACTTCAAAATGATACACAATCAAAGTCGATTAACACCCAGAGTAGCTAAATACATTTTCTCAAGCTTTACTTAATTAATTCATTGGAATGTGGCATGAAACTAATTTTAATTAGCGTCTTTCAAAAGCATGCAATCGACAAACGTTGAATAGTAATTTTGTTTCTTTTTTAACTCACTTCACTCCACTAAGTTCGTTTTCAATTCACCAAATGCCGCTAATTAAATGCAATTTTCAGAGAGTTGCACCGCGGCACAACAGTTCCAGCAGCCACACGAAGACAATTATCTTTTGAGGTTTTGACAAATTCGAGAATGGTCTTAGATTCCATATGTTTTTTGTTTTGGTTGCATTTTAATTATTTAAGTTTCCTTTCATTTCTGTTCATGATGCATGACCATGCCATAATTGAAAAGCACATGTTGTGCATTGTTTCTTATTTCTTGTCTCTTGTCTCAGAGGTACTTGCACTTTACCTGGCAGCGCCTGGAACACTATGGAACCAAACTTCGTTGTGTTCATTACAAGCATTTCATTTAATTATACATCGATTTTCATAGGAGAATATAGTCATACAGATATAGTCGTACTTGATCCCGCAGTATGGTAGATTGTGAGAGATGTCGTGACAACGATGTATTTGCGAAATATACTCTAAAATTTGTTACATGCACAAAATCTGTAGTGGCCAAAGTTTGAGATATGGTCACGGCGAACAAAACATTAAAAAAATCAACAAGAGGAAGACTCTTCAACGATTAGATGAGCATCGGATTAAAAAAAGTAATAAAGATACAATTTGATTTGTGCGGTTGTGCTTGGTTCTTTGATGAAGTTTTAGTGCTGGTACATGAGTTAGCCATTTGGAGATGCGAATAATTAGGAGTTGTGCAATGTTCCGGACTGAAGTAGTGCAGGTGCCTGTAAAGGTTGTTATGAAATGAGTTTCTTCTTTTTTTAAGAAAACATTACGCAAAGCGGTGTGAATTAGTACAGCTGGGTGTAGAGGCTTCTATATTTTAATGAGTTGCTGATTGTCCTTGAAAAATGATGTAGCTAGGCGGTAGAAAGAAAAATCCTTATATATATATATATATGAAAGTTTGTTGTGACTGACAACGCAAAGCCCAAGCCGCTGATCGTAGGGTCATTTAATTTGGCAAAGACATCTGTTTTGGGGCGCTTTTTCGAAATTTGAAAAACACGGTATCTCATGACTCGTACATGGTATTTATTTGAATCTTTGCAAGTTAATAGAAAAGTCAATATTATTGGACAGGAGTTTGGGCATTTTTTCAAATTACCACCACAGACTCATTTAGAGCAATACAATTGCAAAATATGTTCTTTTAAAAAAATCATGTGGCCCACATATAGGACTGCCAGATTTTGCTCGCAGCTCGACGGGACAAATGGCAAAAATATAGAAAAAAAACGGGATTTCCAAATTTCTCCCAGGACAAAAAAAAATTCAATATAAGATTTTGTTTGTTTTTTTATTTAAACGAGTGACTAGTTTTTTTAATTCATAAAATCTCATTGTAAAACATAAATCCAAATATCTGAAGGGTCTTTCATTAGCGACTTGACATCTTCAAACTTTTAGTGTGAACGCACCCGTAAGCCGATTACCGAACTGTCAATGTCAAAATATTCAGTAAAATTAACATTTTTATCATGGTGAAGTAAACGAAGGAACAACGTTAACAAATAATTAAAATTTACTACCGAAATTCCGAGTCGGTGGTCGCCAATTTAAGAGCATTAACGCCAATTTTCAGCCGTAATTCTCGTCCCAGTAGACAAGCAATTCAAAGTCTAGTGAACAAATTTGAGTCAAAATATTCGCTGCTTGATGTTGACGTACCAGTGAGACTACGTTTTGCCCGAATTGTGGAGAATATTGCTGCCATAGAGGCATCCGCCGCAAACCAGCCAAATCAGTCAATTTTATGGCGTTCTCAAGAATTGGTCCTCTCCCAGACCACATTATGGCAAATTTTGCGTAAGGATCTAAGGGTGTAGGCCAGCTTACAAGAACAAGCTGACTCAAGAATTGATATCTGGATATGATGGAAGAAAATGTAGAATTTCATCGCAGAATTATCTTCAGCGATGAAGCGCATTTTTGGTTAAACGGATTTGTCAATAAGCAAAATATGCGTTACTGGACAGGTGAAAACCCTCATGTGCTTCATGAAATAGCACTTTATCCGCAAAAAGTCACTGTTTGCTGCGGTTTTCATGCCGGTGGCCGTTTTTTTTTTCGTCGATGAAAAGTAACATTTACTGCCGAGATCGTGTGATTTAACGCCTCTAGACTTTTTTTTAATGGGGCAACATTAAATCATTGGTCTCTGCCAACAAGCTGGCGACGTTAGAGGAGCCAATATTGAACGAGAAATAGCGGCCGTATCTGTCGAAATGTGAGGCCGAGTCATCGAAAATTTGGTTCAACGTATCGACCGCTGCAAACGTTCCGTGGTGGACATATGAACGAAATCGAATTCCATTCATAATTTTGATAGTAATTCTTTTTTTTTAAGTAGTTTGCATTTTATTTAAAAGAGAAGTTGTCAAGTTCTTAATGAAATACCCTTTATATATTTATAATAAAATAAAAGAATGCGAACAAAATAAATAAAAACAAATAATTCAAAATTTATTCATATTGAATTTAAAATTGTAAACGCTTAATATTTTTTTTAAATTCATGTTGTTAAACTTAATATCTCATATACACATATTCAGTCTCTTTGTTATCGTAATATTAAGTTACTTTATATATTTTAGGTACTTTTAGCAAATTTAATAATTTGAAGATTGTTTTTTTTTTTAAATTGTAAAATTCCGAACACGGGTAATCAAAGTTAAAAGTCGTTAGTAGGCTTTTATCAAATCTGGTAAACATTTATTCGTCACATCCGTCCATTTCAGAAACATATGCGAAAACACTCTTTCCGCAAAACAATTAGAACTAAGAACACTAAACCCAAAGCAAATTATTTTAAATATAGATACCAACCAATGGAAAACTTTGAAAAATGTTGTTCCATTGTGAAAGAGCTGATTTCTTTATTACTGAGTTCCAAAATAACTTCTAAGGACTTTCCTATGATTTGAATTTCTTCATACATACAGGCCGAATTATAATGCAGTCAGTGTGTTGTAAACAATAAAAGATGTTTGCACTTTTTTTTATAATTTGAGTCAAAACCCGGGATAAAAGCTGTCCCTGTGGGACAACCGAAATCATGTCTTAAATCCGGCAACGCTACCCCCAACGTCCGCTTAAGGCAATAATAGAGCGATAAAATGGAAAAACTTGTAATTTTTTCATGGGCCATAGTTATAATTGGACAAGCATTTCTCACATTAGCACATTTTTCCAATTAAAAAAAATGTATTACCTTTTTTTAAATTGGAAAAAGGACTGTGTCTATGTGACTATGGCCCCTAAAAAACGTACATATTTTGCCATTTCATAGCTCTATTTTTAAGCCTTTAGCGAACGTTGTGGGCCAGATGTTTTTTTTCTTGCAGGAAGTCCCCCCTTCTACGAAAACCATAGGTGAGGTAGATTGAGACGCGTAGGGCAGCCCCATTCTTTTATTACCGTCATATATAGTTGACAAAAAAAACACTCAGACTTTCGTAGGCACCGGTTGTCGATCGTTTTGTCGCTTTCTTGTAACTTTAGCGGCCACGTTTATACCGCTGCACCCATATAATAGCAGGGATTAGATGTTGGAATGAAATAGTCAAAAATTGGCGTTGAAGCTTGTTGTAGTTATTAGCCATTTCTTCTTCCTTTACGCCGAGGTTATGATCAGGATTAGAGGCACTTTAAATGTTTTTTTTATTTTTTTTTTTTTGAATGTGCAAATGTTGTTTTCTTGAAAATAAGCTCGTTGGGTATTTCAACACATTTGTAGCCAACATTTTATTCCTTTTCGTGATTATACTGACCAAGAAATTGCAATCACTTCTTGAATTGCAACTTTTATAAATTTGTATGACCTTCGGATGATCTGGGTTTTCAATGACAGCTTAATTTGTTTACTTTTTTACCGACATCGGTTCATTTCATTTCCGGCGTTTCGAATGATAGGAACAACTTTGAATTTGGGGTCCACCATCAACTTGTCGGATTTATTGCTTGGAGTGAAGCCACGGATGCTGCTGGTATACATATAACTGAGATTGGGCCAGACATAGATTCTTCATAGGTTCTATAAGAAAGCAAAGCAACTGTCTGCTGGCTTCAAAACCGGAACGCAGGCTCTTCGAGACAGCGAAGGAAACCTAGTCACCGAAGCGCAGGGAATAGTAGATGTGTTTAAGCAACATGTTCAGCAGCTGCTTAATGGGCATCATGTAGAGAGAGTGATAGGGCAAGAAGAAACCCCACGTCCAGTCAATGAAGAACCAGTTCCACCACCCAGTATAGAAGAAGTTGGCTTAGCTATAAAAAAGCTTAAGAACAACAAAGCCGCAGGCTCTGATGGCTTACCAGCGGAGCTCTTCAAATACGGTGGTGATGTTTTGGTAGGGCGCATGCACCAAATCATCAGCCAAGTATGGGTGGAAGAAAACATGCCCGATGACTGGGCTATCAGCTCCATATGCCCCATCTACAAAAAAGGCGATCCTATGTCTTGCATGAACTATCGAGGCATATCCCTGCTTAATGTCGCATATAAAATCCTATCCAACGTACTGTGTGAACGTCTTAAACCGTTTTGCAACACACTCATCGGCACGTACCAGTGTGGCTTCCGGCCAGGCAGATCGACTATAGACTAAATTTTCACACTGAGGCAAATCTTGGAAAAGACCAACGAATTTCAAGTCGAGACACACCACCTATTCATCGACTTCAAAGCCGCGTATGATAGTATAGATCGTTAGGAGCTCTATATGGCGATGGCAGAATTCGGAATCCCGGCAAAACTGATTCAGATGTGTCGCGTGACTCTGGAAAACACGCGGTGCAACGTGCAGTTTGGAAAAAGTTCTTTTGAACTATTTCAAACTTGCACCGGATTTCTTCAATCTCGTACTGGAGCAGCAAACATCTGTCCGCCGCCTAGGACAAAACGTCACTATTGATAGCAACAATTTCGAGGTAGTTAAGGAGTTCATCTACCTCGGAGTAAACATGAACTCCACGAATGACACCTTAGTGGAGATCCGGCGAAGAATTACCCTAGGAAACCGCTGCTACTTCGGTTTGGCAAAACAACTGGGTTCAAAACTCCTAACTCGGAGGACGAAATGTATGCCTTACAAAACCCTTATCCTGCCAGTTCTGCTTTATGGCGCCGAGTGCTGGACGATAAGCAGAAAGGGAGAGCTGATACTGGGCTCCTTCGAAAGAAAAATTCTTCCGCGGATTTGTGGTCCTGTGTGCGAGGAGGGCGAATGGAGGAGAAGATACAACCGCGAACTCTATGAGCTGTACCAAGATGTGGATGTAGTCCAAAAAGCCAAAATACGTCGACTACATTGGCTCGGCCACATCGAGCGAATGGACAATAATGCTTCAGCTAAGAGGATCTTCGAATCCCAGCCCCCAGGTTCGAGAAGGCAAGGAAGACCAAGCCATCGCGGATGCCAGAGCGCTTGGTCTGGACAACTGGAAGCAGCGTGCCCGGGATCGTAGAGGATGGAAGGCTGCTGTGTCTCAGGCAGAGACTCTTCACGGGTCGGGAGCCCGTTAAGTATAGATTCTTCAAAGAAATATTTCTGGCTTCAATTCTTCGTTGAATCCAAACGGGAGAATTGAGAAGATTTTCGATCATAGCTTATGCTCGGGGAAACCAACGACCATACCACGTCAAGTTAATCGGTTCTCGTCAGATCACCGTAATTAAACGACGTTGGGCGCGGTTACTACGTAGATGAGGGACCGTTTGAGAACAACCGCGTGTCGTTGGCCAGTCCCATCTACAGAGTTGAGGTAGATAATATATACGTGGTATCACAATGGACTTAAATTGGTCTAAGTGTGTCGGCTTCTGCCGACAGCCACATAAACCTAACCTAACCTAACCTTATGCTCGGGGATGTTTTACAGACGTTCGCAAGAAGAATAATAGTGGAAAAAAGAGTTGATTTTTTTTCTAGTATTCGAACCCATTACTCAGCATTCCAACCTCTGAACCCCTGCGCCCATATTTAGACGTCCATATTCAGTATTCCCATATACAAGAAAGGAGATCCTTTATCTTGGAAGAACTATCGAGGCATATCATAGCACTCATCGTCAAGAGCTCTACTCTTCGAAACACGCGGTCTAATGTGCAGTTTGGAAGCAGCTCTTCCGGATTATTCCAAACTTGCACCGGGTTACATCAAGGAGATGCACTGTCATGTTACTCAATCCTGTTTTGGAGAAAACAGTGCGCAGGGCTGTTGTCAACGCGGACGCCACTATCTTCTATAGATCCGTCCAGCTTCTGGGGTATGCTTAACCTGCACGGGAAGTTGATTTCAAGAGTTCATATACTGATACTAGGCTTACGCATGATCGATCATGCATACATAGGTATCTCAAGTTCGATACCGAATATTAAGAGTTTTTTTTTATTTTTATATTTTCCATTTTTGTCATTTTACTCAATCATCGTAGGTATAAATTACGGCCCCCCGTGAAGATGTATTTTACTTCAACTACAGGAATTTAAAACGATGAAATTTTATTGAATTTAAGAAAAACTGGTTTCCCTCAACCAGAAACATTTTTCCCTCAAACTTTATTATTTTTTTTTTAAAGACAGCCAAACGTAAATTTCACATTGAATAACCAATAAAAAACAAAACTCAATTTTACTACACATGTAATAGCGATTTTCAAAGACCAGAAAATTGGTCGCCTCCGGTTTTAGTCTTTTGACCTTTCTGACTTTACGACTGGTCTGTAACCGGCCACCAACAGCCTACCAACCAATACCCAAGCATCCTCATTAATGAAAGAAAGTGAAGATACTCTTTGTTTGTATTTTTTTTCTTTTTTTGGAGGCTGCTCCCTAAAAAGTAGTTTAGTTGCATCGCGGAACCAGTGTGAGTGCGCCATTATCATCTTCTGTGGAATGCAGCAAGTGAAATTATTTTAGCATCATTTCAGTCGCTGACGTCTGACTTAATCGTGCAACCATGTTGGTGGCATATTGTAAGATCGTGCAGAACTGGTTTTCTGGTGTCCGTATTTCGAGGCGCAAATATTTCTTTCTCCCGTTTAACGACATTTTTGCTTTAATAAATCATTAAATATATGAAATAAGCGGTTTAACTGAAACAGTTGTTATACTCTGAGATACTTTCGCATAATTACGCAAGACAAACAAATAATACGCTCAGATCCAGTTTGGTCTTAAACTAATAAACGTGTCTATCACGAAGAGGTGGTTCATTCTTCATACTTATCACCATCATCATCTCCAATAGATGGTCACACACAAGGCAGTTCGGCATCGACACTGAACACTCATGCATCGATTGTGAAAGTGAAATCTTGCTTCTTCTCGACGGAGTCTTTTCCTGACAAGTGTTGTATAATCGGCAGAAGTTTTTTTCATTTTGCCTTTTATCGGATATTTCGTGGGATAAAAAAAAACACATGTTGCAGTTGGATTTGAATGATCGTGGTTTCTGACCTATATTTTGATTGAATTTGCCGAAAGTTTTAAAAATCGATGGACTGAAGTGGCCTTAGAACCAAACAGCAGCAACAAAGGTCATGCTGAGAAAACAGAAATGTTCGTCGTATTTCAACTGCACAATGCATTGGTAACCACACCGAAGATAATACCACACCAGCTGCAAGATGAATACGACGATGATGATGATTCGAAGTGAAAGTGTTTTCTAATCGCCCGAATCACCGTCTGTTGTTGGGAGATTTTATTTGTCTCTTTTTAGTGGAATCTATTAAAGCAGCCGCCAGGTTGGCTGCGACATAAAGTTAAGGTCACGATCAATGGGGATATTTGTTCGTTTGCCCGCTGCTGATTGCGGTGTATGCCATCATTAGTTTTTCAATCAGAGATAGTTTCGGAATCCCCAGCACTGAATATTTGTTATTGTCGATCTCAATTTTAATTTGGCATTCAAGTGAATCATTTCATTAGAGAGCTTTCTAAGTCGCACCTACGCAGGTCGGGCAGCAGATGTCTTATTGTCGAGGCACTTTAAATGTACTTATAGCGTTTCAAGGGGCTTTTTTCGGTGTGGATTTATTATGGAATAAAGGCTATTTATATAAAATTCAATTGAATGAAGTTAACTTGTTCTGAATCTTTTGAGGCTCGAGGCGTAAAGGATTCTACAGGGCCATCATGCGATTAAATCGCGCGATTTAATCGCATGATTCACTACTTGAACATATTTGTTTTGAGATTTTTGCCATGGAGATTCTCTCTTTGGAGATTTCGCTGCTGGAGATTTCAGTTTGGGGATTTTGGGTTTGGGGATTTTAGTTTGGAGATTATGTCTTGGGGAAAACGTCACCAACCCGATCCACATTATTCCACCGATTCGAAACGATACATTTGAAAAGTCTCTCACGAAATTAAAAATCTGGGATGTTTGTCAGATACTGACCTTTTGGAATTTGAACGTAAAAGCTTCGTTCAGTTGTCCAAAGCAACAACTTGGTTACTGACTCATTAGAAATATCGCCATGAATCGTTTGATCGTTTCATAATTACTGAATTACTTTTACAAAACTGTTTCCATTCGGTGTCATGTCTAACGATAGTTGCATAACGTTGCAGGGTTTGAACGATCTTCAATAGTTCCCAGATAGTCATTTGATAAAAAAAATACATAATTAAAACCAGTCACTTCCTAAAACCCTAACTTAGTGGTTCCCTATTGATCATTGGTTACCACACAAAACTAAGTTACGCAACTGCAAACAACATCAAACGAAAGTGAAACAATTAATTAATTTACGAATATGTAAAAGCCGCCGACATTCTTCACATTACCAAACTCAGCCAAAAATTTAACCGGTTACCCACAAAAATATATCCCAAAGCTCTGCCTATGAACGTGAATCTAAAACATTTATTTCACTTTCTATACAGCTGCATCAATTTTAATTTCAATAGAAATTTCCGGTCCAGAAGATGTATTTCAACTAACTCATAATCTAGACCCATTGTCAAAAAGTGGTGCAATTGTGAAATTTGTCCTCTCGAAAATGTCGAAAGAAAAAAAGAAAAATTGCATTCTCAAATAAAATGTTAAAGAAAGTGAAAAATGTTGCACGTCCAGCAATTCAGCAACATTCGTGTGTTTCCACTTTACATACAGTCGGTTCATCATTGAATTGGCCCTAGATGGTAGCCATGAATCATGATTGGAAACTTTCATCTTCTGAGCAGAAATGAAATATAAAAGCTGCAAGTCTATATTATTATAATATACATACATAATTATGATAATATTGTTTCTTCTTTTTGTGTCCACATGTTGCAGGAGAGTACAGCTTAATTAATGAATAGACATTTAATTGGATCGTTGTGGCAAATAGGAAATCGGCAATTAAAATGTGAAAAACAAATGAAAAGAAAACAATGTTTACCTATTACACTTCAGCGATTTTCATTGCATTCGCCACAAATGCAGTGAAGTGCATTTTTGCAAATGTTTACCAACATACACGCCACACTGTAGACGCACGTAACAATTATTGGACCATGTAATTCGCCTCGTCTATGATGTGGCGCTACTTTTGTTGTTGTTAAAAATTTAACAGCACGCATTTGCTTTTTTTTGTGTTCAGAAAACTCTGATAATACGAGTACCTATAACGCTTTTAGTTTTTTGTTTGTGCAGATATTTTTTGCTCATTTGTCTGTAGCACATTAACGTGCAACATAGTCAGCACGAGAGGGATAAATAGAGAAAAACAAATCACTTTCACAATGAGGAATTTATGATAATTGTTTTCTTTCAACTATTAACTCTTGAGGGTTAGAAGCGATTTATTAAAAGAATTAATTTCGATTTCATACTTTACCTTATTTGTCATTTAAATTTCATGCAGTTTTGTAATCATTTGTGTTGAGATTGGTAAAAGTTTACTGTACTTTTCTTAAAACAAATGAAATGACTAATTGCCTATCGTCGCTGTATTCTTAATATTTTTTTACCATGCAAGGCCGGGAGACACAAAGAACGTGTTATCGGCGTAATGATTTACTTCTCATTCATAAAGTTTTTTGTTTGCTTTTTAATGAAAAAATAAATTAAAAAAACCCCCGAAAAGTCAGCGTGCATAAAGTTTTGTTTGTTGAAAAAGACATCGGGTATATATTTTGTGAAAAGCATAACTTTTATTCCCATCAACTTTTCGATGGCACGTAATTTTCTTAAGTGTGGGCGTGCATGTACTTTTCAGGTTTCTGCCTAGAATTTAAAGGCCTCGAAATAGATGGCTAGATCGGCACTCGATGCTTTTCACAAAGAAAAATATTTTTTGGGTCCTACGACCAATGTTGAGGCGTTTTAATTAGGGTTGGGTACGATATTCTGCTTTTCAAAATACTGCTTTTTAAAATCCCGTTTTTAAAATCCCGCTTTTTTATCCTGTTTTTTGCAATCCCGCTTTTTTATAATCCCGCTTTTTATAATACTGTTTCTTATAAGTGCGTTTCCTTTATTCCCGCTTTTTTTAATAGTCTAGCTTTTGTAATTGAAACTAGATGTTTTTTTTTAAATAGCGGGAATAAAAGAAACGGACTTATAAGTAAAAACAAATTGAAATAAGTGAAATTAAACAAAGCTTTGCCATGATTTAATCTTTTATTAATACATAATCTGGTTATTTTTAACAAAGAAAAAATATTATATTACAAACGGGATGTACATAGGCTTAACAATTCAACAAATAAATATAAATAAATTAATAATGCTGATTCAGGTATACTAAAAAATTAAATGAAATAAATCTCCCAAATTCTATACAAGTATGTGCTTGTAATTATTAATGAAACAAACGAATTTATTTTCTACAGTTAGTTCAATTGTATATTGTTAAGTTTTTTATATAATTTTTCTTGTCCATTTTTAAGTTTTTCTATTTCTGTTCGAACTAAAAGTGTTGGATTCTGAGAAACGGGCATAGCGGGATAAAAAGATATTTTAAAAAGCGGGATTATAATAGATCGGGATTTAGACTAAGCGGGATTTTCAGAGGTAGTATTTAAAAAACCGGGATTTTCGAAGACGGTGTTTTAAAACTTTTTAAGCGGGGTTTTTAAAAAACGGGAATTTTAAAAGCGGGATGCCGATACGCTCCCTTTTAATAACTATGTATCAACATTAATCTACCCTAAGGATGGGGTGGACATTTTTCCAGCATTTTTCTATGCTGTTTTTTAGACCCTTTTTTTTTTTTAAAAAAATTGGCAAAAACGTCGGAAAACTTTTGCAAAACAAATGCCTGAAAGCATGGGCAGACCATAATTTGTATAAAGAATTTTCCGACGTATTTTTCTTAAAAAAATCAATACATGATGGTGTTATAACTTCAGGTAGACCAACTTTATTTCTCCTCGGACAACACCCCTTTTTTCAGTTTAACGACGAGATTATGATCAGGATCAAAGGGATCAAAACCTTCCCATTTTACTGACTCCCTACTGGTCCACCTGTTGAATTCGCCGGTTTAATCTTAATAAACATCGGCTTCCCGGTTTTAGGTCACTTCTTTACTGAGGCTAGTCAAATAAGGGTTTTTATTACATTTGTGCGATACAGGAGTTTTCACGCCTGCTTCTTTTAAAGATTTCGATTTTGTTGTCCTTTTAATACACCGGTGATTTGCATGTACACTTTTGGGACAGTAAATGTGGCACTAGGCTCATATCAGTCATATTCTTAGCCTGCCCTTACACGGTTATTTCTTTTTTTCGAACATCTGAAAGCAAAGCCTTTATTTTGTCATAGATGCAGCTAAATCTATAGGGGCGCTGTTGTAGCATTATACATTTTTATGGTTTTCTTTCCATTGAGGTCAATTCGGCAAACCCCACTGGCGGACCAGGGGGGATGCAGTAAAATGGGAGGGTAATGATCCCCTTAATTCTCGCCGAAAAGGAAAAAGGAAAAAATGATTTGTTTTTCAGTAAGCAGTCGAAGGTGCTGGGGAATGAAACTAACAATTTTGTTAGCATTTGCTATTTACTCTACAAAATGAAGCTTTTGTATTTGACGTTGTCTACTCTCCTACATTTTTCGAAGATCTTCTTCTCAATTTGTAATGGAAAAAGTCGCGACACTTTTCTCTTTGCTTGTAGTATTAGTGTTGGAATCATAATCGTCGGTGATTATTATTTATACAAACATTTATTTCAAGGGCGATTTTGGCTTTGAAGTTTCTAAATAAAAACAAATATTAGTTAATGTTTAATACAGGACCTAAAACGTAGCTTCTCCGACCACTTTCTTGTCTGAAGTTTAAGGGACCTACAATTTTAAGGCGAATCCGAACGGCAAGTTTGAGAAGCTTCTTAGCCGTTCGTAATAGGTGGGGCAGTGGAAAAAACTCTAGATGTTACTTGGCTCTGGCGGGAATTGAACCGGGGACTTTTCGATTAGTAGTTCGACACACTAACCACAGAGCCCCTGCGCCCGACAGTTGAAGTTTCTGATGCCTAATAAAGGCTCCAAGGAGATTTTAATAATCGATGTAAATGTGCGCTTAAAAATCAATCGGCGGTAAACTGTAGATTCGTGCAAAAAATATACAAGGTGCCGCAAAAGTCATCACCCAGTGGCGTTCACCAATCCGACTGAAAACTACATAGGATAGATGTCAAACGTCGTGGATCATTTAGAACATTGGCACACAGAATTGCCTAAGGCCACCCAAGGGCTGAAAACCCTATCGGAAGATGCTATAATTTTTGCAAATGGCGGCAAATGTCAATTTTACTTTGACATTTGTGAAGTAAACAGAAGACAACTTTTGCGCCACCTTGTACCTTCGCTACACGATCGGGTTGGAAAATCTAGGCTTTAAGCCCTGTTAAGGTGTATACTTCAGAATATTATTAAAAGCTGCATTAAGAATGAAGCCACCGATCCCTTGATATTTATTACAGTCCTTGATTATCTGCTGGAAGGAAAAGTGACCTACCCCAAAGTGCATCAGTTATTCTTTGCTGACGATGGAGCCATCATAAGCGAGGATAAAACGTCCCTGCAACGAGCACTTGATGTATGGGTGCAAGTTTTGGACGGGAATGGGTATCGTTTTAGTCCGAAGAAAACAGAATACTTGTACTGCTCGTTCTCCGACCCACTCCGACCTTATCCAGAGATTAATTATATGAATGGAGGAGTTATTCCCAAGTGCAAAAAGTTCAACAATCTGGGATCTAAGATCAATAGCGAAGCAGCTGTGGGGACGACATTAAGCATCGCGTAAGCGTAGGGTGGATGAAGTGGCGTGAAAACTCAGCCATCTTTTGTGGTCGAAAGCTGAAAGGGAAGCTCTACACCGCAGTTGTGCGCCCGGCGATCACATACGGTTCACTATGTTAGACAGTGTACGAAAAGTGTGAGGGCAAATTAACAGCAGCTGAGATGAAGATGTTTCGCATGACAGCAGGAGTAACAACAATTGATCGAATAAGAAGTTCCAAGATCCGAGGAAGCCTTCACATCAAAGAATATATGTATCTCGAAAAAAATGGAGCGCGACCGGCTCAGTTGGTACTGTCATTTTCAAAGGAGAGGTTCTACGAACCCTGTCAAAAGGCAATATCAATCAACGTTCCAATATAAACGCGAAAGAGAATAATAAAAATAAATGTAAGGTATTAACGGCCATATAGGGCCTAAAACCTAGCTTCTCCAACCATTTTCTTATGCGAAGTGGGAGGGACCTACAATTTTACAGACCTAAAAACTCCTGGATCACACAAATGCGGCATCACCAGCATTTGATTGGCCTCAGCGACGAAATGATTCAAAATCGGGGGGCTTGTCGCTATTTTCTGATGTCGAACCGGCGAACCCCACAGGCGGACTAGTAGAGATGCAGTTAAGTGGTAGAGTTATGATCCCCTTTAATCCTGATCATAGCCCCACCGCCATCCAAAGGAAGAAGAAGAAGAGCCAAGCCACTGATGATTGTGCCTGCAGAAAATCCAATCATCCATGAAGTCATAAATGGTAATAGAAGTCCTTGCAGTTGTTGTTGCGTCGGCTCTTGATGTCATTCAGGAGAATATTCCAATTCAGATTAGAAATTGTTAGTTTTAAGCCAAATTTCATTGATTCCCGAGCAAAACCAAATTTCTGAAATCTATATATTAATACGGAGTTGCCTATAACGTGTTTCCACCCATTTTTGCTATTATGAGTCACATAGATATGCCAACACTATATTATATTTGGTTAGGGGACAATACATAGAAGTGCACAATACAAAAATTATCCACATATATAACACACATTATGAATTTACAGCAGGTAAAATGAAGCGAATTGGATGAAATTACAACAACATTGCTGTGTGAGGTACTTGAAAATGCTTTAAGTTACTTGAAGTTACTTGAAGTTACCTGAAAATGCTTGAACTTACTTTAAGTTACTTGAAAATACTTGAAAAATTGAAGTTACTTGATAACATGGGGAATGTTAAGGCGCTATGCTTGTGAGTTTTCTAACGTTTATGTTATTAAAACTTTGTATGTAGCTTTTGTTAGATCTGTATTAGAATATGCGTCTATTGTTTGCTATCCCTACTATAGAATTCATATTAATAGAATTGAATCAATTCAAAAAAGATTCCTAAGGTTCGCTCTTAGAGGACTCCCTTGGTTTGACTTAAGCAACTTACCACCTTATATATCTAGGTTAAAATTGATAAGCTTAGAGTCATTAGAAGTTAGGAGAACGGTGGCAAGAGTTGTCTTTGTTCGTAGGACCCTGATAGGAGAGATTGATTCAACAGACATTCTAAGCCTTCTCAACCTTAATATTCCATCATTTAACCTGCGATGCACTCGATTTTTTAAAGTAGACCACTCTCGTGCAAACTGCGGACGTTCGTCTTCGGTTAACGGTTTAATGATATCGTATAATGCTTATGTCAATTCAATCGATTTTAACTTATCAATTTCCGCCATAAGAACAGATAGTTTTCACGTTCAGTCGTAATTTGTTTGTCTACGTTTTCTTTGCATTTTCCTATTTCATCTATTTACTTTGTAATGTATGACCTAATGTCTATGAAAGATTTTGTTCTTTGGTGACAAGAAATAAATAAATAAATAAATGCTTGAACATACTTGAAGTTACTTGAAAATGCTTGAAGTTACTTGAAAATGCTTGAAAATACTTGAAGTTACTTGAAGTTACCAACAACAACATTGCTGTGCATGTTATGCATTTGATAATGCTTGAACATACTTGAAGTTACTTGGACATGCCTGAAGTTACTTCAAAATGTTTGAGGGTACTTGAAAATGCTTGAAGTTACTTGAAAATGCTTAAAAATACTTGAAGTTACCTGAAAATGCTTGAACTTACTTTAAGTTACTTGAAAATTCTTGAAAACTTGAAGTTACTTGATAACATGGGGAATATTAAGGCGCTATGCTTGTGAGTTTTCTAACGTTTATGTTATTAAAACTTTGTATGTAGCTTTTGTTAGATCTGTATTAGAATATGCGTCTATTGTTTGCTATCCCTACTATAGAATTCATATTAATAGAATTGAATCAATTCAAAAAAGATTCCTAAGGTTCGCTCGTAGAGAACTCCCTTGGTTTGACTTAAGCAACGTACCACCTTATATATCTAGGTTAAAATTGATAAGCTTAGAGTCATTAGAAGTTAGGAGAATGGTGCCTTTGTTCATAGGACGCTGATAGGAGAGATTGATTCAACAGACATTCTAAGCCTTCTCAACCTTAATATTCCATCATTTACCGCGATGCACTCGATTTTTTAGAGTAGACCACTCTCGTACAAACTACAGTCGTTCGATTTTTCTTCGATTTTGCTTCTTTCTTCAATCTACTATCTTAAACCTTAGCATTGAATTGAATTACCTGCTACTAAATTGGATCCCTCAAAATAAAAATAAAAAAACAAATATGTCAGACTGTCTCAGTTTGCTTTCATAAAATCCAAAGCTGAGCCAGAAAATATAATCTCTCAAAACACAAGCACTATTTGCGTATGCCTTGATGTAACAACAAGTGTTTATGGCCTGCCCCAAAAGTGCATTTCATCTAATCCGTTTGCCATACCGTTTCGCCTATCTCTCATCCTATTTAGTCTTTCTGGTGATGAAATGTAACAAAAAGTCTACCCACACAACACCTTCACCACAGGGTCACCTCACAACGTTATTATTTGTTCGTATAGTTTTAAATATATATTTTTTTTTATTTCTTGTTGGGAATCTTGACCATGCCTTGTTATCCACTTGTTGTGCCCCTATTCTGTGAAGTACATCTACATCATTACCATGTTTCCATTTCATCGTTGGCAAGCCCTCAATTGGACTCGATTGTTTGTTTTTGTTTTTCAAGCGCGAAAGGTTAGATTTTACTAATTTGTATCGAATGTTTGCAGAATTTATTGGGGAAAGTTTGAAAGGAGGAACAAATAGTTACCGTTTCTTTAGTTTCTAGTTTAGTATGACAAATTCAAATTCGATAACAAAAAAGAGCTGTTCACCCTTATGTAAATTCAGGCAAGGTGACCGAAGTTGGAACTAACCTAATGTTCATGCTAAATGTGACCTAAATTTTGACAAAACAGTTGCATAATTTTATATTGATGACATGATTTCCACGGTAAAAAAAAACCTGAACTGGTATCAAGGAAAACTATATTTGCTCACCTCTGTTAATATTCTTTTTATTCGTGTTTATTTTTTAAATACTATGTGAATCAGTTTTTGTCTCTTTTTCTAGTAATCGAAATAACAGTGATTTGTTTTTTTTTTTGCGGCGAATCTTGAGAGTAGTTTTGTGTCTTAATAGTTCATAAATATTTATAGTTAGAAAACGGAAAT
Source organism: Portevinia maculata (assembly GCA_949715645.1). NCBI lineage: Eukaryota > Metazoa > Arthropoda > Insecta > Diptera > Syrphidae > Portevinia > Portevinia maculata. The sequence continues at coordinate 2,195,534 of OX454528.1, read as the reverse complement.
GACATAGTTAAAAATCTTAAAGATGGCTAATTTGGTGTTTAAAATGTTGAGGAAGACGATATTTCTCAGTGCAGCACATTGAGGTGCCCTTCAAAAGTGAGGAACTCGCTTCCGAGAGACATCTTACCGTGGGGGTACCTTGGTTCTCTTAAAAGGCCAATGTTCAATCAGTTCATTTTAAGGAAAGTAACATTTTCATTTACTATTTTCCCTTCATTAAAACAGCATTGGCCTTGACAAAAAAAGGGAAAATCGGAGGGCATTGACATTTATTAGAGTCATAGAAGATGTTACCCCAAATCCCATTGTTTACATAAGTCAATAGTGTTAAATTTGGACGATGACCATATCAGAACCAAGGTACAAGTATAATTTACAACATAGTAAAAAAACAAAAAGGGGCGCTGTTTTATTACTTGATAGTTTGTTCTACTGGGAGTCTGCGGCCAGTGTTTCGTGCGTTGGGATACTGACCGAAGCGTTCGCCTCCCAGGAACACCTATAATTTTTTCACAGCCCTTCCTCTTGCAGCAGTCTGGCAAAAATGCAAGACTATAATATTTCTGAGAAGTTTTTCAAATTAGCCGCTCAGAATCTTCGTTTAATTGAAGGTGAAGATATACCTTCGCTTACACCATCGGGTTGGAAAAGTTAGGCTTTAAGGCATTTTTCAGCTGTATCTTCTTTCTTTACGACGGTCATGATGAGGACTAGAGGGATCACAACCCTCCTACTTTACCGCCTGTGGGGTTCGCCGGTTCGACCTCAATAAACATCGCAGGCTTCCTGCTTTTGAATCACTTCATCAATGAGGCCAATTAAATGCTGGTGTTGTTGCATTTGTGTGATTGAAGAATTTGTAGGGCTGGCTCTTTCTACGATTTCGACAGGTTCATACTTCCTTATCGAGTATTTTTTGATCGACCTTTTACAACACCGGTGATCTCCAGTCGTGTCAACCAACGGATTCGCATGCACACTTGCGGGACAGCTTTAAGATGTTCAATGTGTTGCCTGGCTCAGCTGGATGTATAAATTACCTAGATGTTTTCCTTAGTCGCCTTTGACGACAAGTGCTGTTTGGGAGGAGCTGCAGTGACATTCTAAGCCCGACCCTGCACGGGAACCTGTTTAGGCTGTATACTTCAGAATATTGAATTCGCTGTCTAAAGAGTCAAACCAACGATATTTAGGCCTGCAGAAAACCCAGTCAACAATAAAAGCCTTTGAAAGGGTCAACGAAGTCCTTACAGTTTACATTCACATTTACATTTATTTAACAAGAATGGTGCGTACAGGAAGATTACATCTTTATTTGTACTTAGATATGAATGGGCAAAAGGATTGGGATTGAATTGAGGGGGCTTGAATTGAGAGGGACGAAAAGTGGAGAAAGATTGCATGTTTAAACTGTTTGTAGTTAACAATTAATTTGATTTGAGACGGAAGCGAGTTCCAGAGTCCAACAGCGCGTATGAAAAATAAACGGGAAGAGTTGAAGTAGCTACTGTGGTGAGGAATAATATTGATACTGCTGGCGGACCGAGTTTAATTTGATTTGAGACGGAAGCGAGTTCCAGAGTCCAACAGCGCGTATGAAAAATAAACGGGAAGAGTTGAAGTAGCTACTGTGGTGAGGAATAATATTGATACTGCTGGCGGACCGAGTTTAATTTGATTTGAGACGGAAGCGAGTTCCAGAGTCCAACAGCGCGTATGAAAAATAAACGGGAAGAGTTGAAGTAGCTACTGTGGTGAGGAATAATATTGATACTTCTGGCGGAACTAGTTGTTGTCGCTGTCGCTGTTCATTTGATTTCCGATCAAAACCAAATTTCTGGAATTAAAAAAAATCCGCAACAAGACAGATGCATGGACGCCTTTTAATGGTCTTCTAAAATGACAAACTTCTTCCTTTAAATTAAGAGACCAATACTATCAAAAGCACCTTCTAAATACAAAAATCAACGGAAGACATTATGAGATATGAAATCTTCCTTTAGGGCACCCAACAAACAGTCGATCCTTTTCAAATGGAATTCAATTAAAAAAAATAAACGCACAATTTTGTACGGCTTTCTCAGTTTAGATTCAATACCAGCTTAGTTAAATTAGGCTTCAAAAATTATTATTCAACTCACCACTTCATTTTGCACTCGACTAGTATATCCTTGGGAACATGTCGCCGCAAAAAGGCAACACGTGCCTAAAAGCACCAATTGCAATCTCATATTTTTGTTTCCAACTCTGATTAATTTAGTTTTTTTTCACTTTCAACCTTTACTTGGCACACTTGAATTTTTTATTGAAAATGAAAGTAAAATTTGCAGAACACAAAACCAAAATGTAAACCGATCCTTTCCTTTATTAATTTTTTTTTAATCTCATGAACTTAACTTTTTCTTCGTTTTAAGTGAAACAATTTTTTTTTGAAGTAAAATAAATTTAAAAAGAAGCCATTAAAACGCGAAGTACGCGCCCCAAATTCGAATAAAAAATTAATGGAAAGTTTTGGAACTTATAATCACGCAAAGATCGAAAAGATGCTGTGTAGCACTCAAGAGGATGGTCACAGCAGCAATAGTACCATCTACACCACCAAACACCGAAATGATCTTAACGTCTTTCTGTTTTATGCGGGACTTGTCTTATCCACAACTTGTTAGGTAAAAGTACGGCGCTCGACTGAAATTCGCTTTCAATTCGATTACAATTTTGTACAATGTGCAAGCCGGGTTACCAGTTGTATCAGTGGGTCTACGACGTATTGTGTGATGGCTTGCGATGGTCGGTCTTATTCAACTGCTGGCAGTGGTAGATGCTACCAAAGAAAAGACTTGTTTTTTTTTTATTGTACTACAAAGAAGAGAGGAAGAGCTTGAAACGATAAAAAAAAATGCAAATCAGCATGTGGAATAGCTGGTTAGCCGTGATGATGGATGCAGGTGAATTGTTGATAACGTGAAATGTTGCAGACGAATATGTCTTGTGTTGTTTGGGACATGAACAAATATGTGCATTAGTATAAAAATAATTCGTGGACGTAGAGGCTTTGTGGTTAATGCACATGGACTACTGACCTAGGTTCAAATTCCACTGTTTTATCCATACCTATATTCTTCACCTAGTTATACCTAGTTTCTTTACCACCAAAGTCATGAGCTTTTTAAAATCTGCCGATCGAAATCAGCGTAAACTTGTTGGTTCCATCTATTCATGCCAAAAATATTGCTTCTAATAAATAGAGAATTTAGGCTTTGTGAGGCAATTATTTATTTTTTAGATTTTGTTTACATTTATTTTTTTACGAATAACACATGCGATTTGTAAATAAATTGTTTCGATTTAAGTAATATTTCCGTTGACTACGGCTTGACTAATCCTACCTCACTTGTTCGAGGCTTGAATACATACCACACAGGATTAAGCATGCCTCTCACATTCAAGAGTATAAATTCTCACCAGAAGCCTCTCAAGTTTGCCTATTGGAATCGGAAATACTAGGTCCGTATTAATCGTGCCGAACATAAAACTTTGTACACACGAATGTGTGGAGAAGCTGGCCTTAGGCTCTATATAGGCTACTAATGCCAGAATCTTCTTCTTCTTTTTCTTCCTCCTCTTCTTCTTCTTCTTCTTCTTCTTCTTCTTCTTCTTCTTCTTCTTCTTCTTCTTCTTCTTCTTCAGGATAAGAGGGATCATAACTCTCCCACTTTACTGCATCCCTTATTTTTATAAATAAACACGCACTAAAGGGATTTGTTGGGACCCTTATAATGTAATAGCTACACAGCGCGGGCGTTAAGGAAATTAGGATGAGAAGAAAAGGAGAGATGCCGATGCACGTTGGTTTTGAATGTTTGTAGGTTATAATGTGAAGGAAAAACAATGCGTGGAAGAGTATTCCACATTCGTGCTGTACGGCTGAGGAAAGATTCTTTGAACTTCACTGTACGTCCGAACACAGGCTTGAGTTTGAACTGATGAGCATTCCTGGCATGGCGGTTATTGCGGTTGAAATGTTCAAGGGGAGGAATGCAACTGGCTATCCCTACTGGTCTGTGGGGTTCGCCGCTACTAACGCCACAACATAAGTAGTATTTATGAAACTTCTTGTTCAAGTTGGTATTGTTCGGCCATGTGAGCTCATCAGTGTCTAGCCATTCTTGTGGAAGCTTCCAATTCCTTCCTCTTGAGCACTCATAGGTGCAGTTTTACATCGACTGCTGAGTTTTGCATTTCCGCATTTCCTTTTCTTTCCAATTTATCTGGTGAACTCGCTACCTTATATTTCGATACGGAAAAACGATTCTCTGAATTTTTGTGGGTTATTGAGAGGGGAGGGCTCAACATGCCCTCACTGGACGGTGCGTTACTCTAGGTAACATCCTCTTAGTTTATAAGTTCGATTTAGTTAGCTAGGGCGTTTCTGAGAGAGACCGGGCTCGCCAACTTGTGGTGGTGATTCCGGGAGGTGAAAATGATTGCAAAAAAATGAATTTGAAGGTCGCTACCTTATATGTCACAGTACTCGGACACCGAACATAGTCTCACACTGTGCTGTTATGGCAAAATGCCTTGATCATTATGCGACAAATATAAAACAGTTTGGATTGGATGACTTATGTTTCCAGCGCCTTTAGAGCGGCCTTACTGTTAATGTATATGGTGATAACCCTTTCGGGTCTCGACTGCATTGTGAGTAATTCCGTGGCCTTAAATACTGCCAGCACCTCCAATTGAGGGATACTGCAACTGCTTGGAAGCCGTAAGGATTCACTCAGTTATATTTCCGCAGAATACATTTCGGATCCCGTGCCATCTTCGGTTTTAGGCCCACCAGTATATAGGTACTCCAATGTGATATGGCAAATAAAAGTATTATTTTACCACTTCGCTTTATCACTGTGTAGTGTGAATTTGTTTGACGCCCAGAATAGCGCCTTGACCCATTGCATTCCTTGGAGCCCGGTTCATACGTGAGTGAAATGGTGCTCATGATGTTGAGAGGAGGGGTTACTTAAGGAGGACGTGTGGGGGTGAAAAATCCAAAAATTTAAAAAGATAAATTTGACTATCTCTTTTGTGTTTCTCTTCAATTCGTATCCATACACATCACGTTGGAACGTTGAAAGGTTTTCTCACCGATGCAGAGCTTACAAATCATGTCAGAATTATGGGAGCAGGTCGAAATTCTGCTTTACAAAATTCTGACTTTTAACACAAAAATTCTGCTTTTCAAAATTTTGCTTTTTTTCTGTTCTGTCTTACATAATTCTGCTTTTCAAAATTCTGTTTTTTAAAATTGTGACAGGCAATATTTTAAACAAATAAATTCTGCTAATTCTGTTTTTTTCCAATTTACGAATTTAAAGAAAACAAATATTTTTCAACTTTGTCAACGAACTACAATATATTTCTTATAAAGAAAGGTACACAGTTGGGTACCAGGAACACACAAAAAAATCAGCCAAAAATAACAAATTATTTCATAATTGAAATTACCAAAAAAAAAAGAAGAAACAACAGCATTAAGAAACTAAACAAAGCACACGTTCACTCACAAAGGTATACTAACAGAATATTTGTCTAAACCAAGAGAACAATCTTAAAACCAATAAAAAAACTACTTTTACCTCTTCTTCTATAACAAGTGAGTGGTGGAATGTTTTACAAAATTTTGAAAAGCAGAATTCTGAAAAGCAGAATTTTGAAAGCAGAATTTTGTAAAACACAATTTTGAACTCGCCAGAATTTCGACCCCAACCCCAGAATTATGTATGTGGTATTTATTTTCGTTAAGTAAATTCAAAATATTCAATTGTCTCCCTTCTTTAATAAAATACGAAAAACACAAAAAGTAATAGATGTTAAGCCTCCTTCCTCACGTAAGAACACCCATCTTCCTCAAACGTGAGCTGGGTCATTGAACAGGCAGAAGTTAGTGAGACGTAGCGTGCATGCCTGGTATTTCAACTCTATGCCTTCATGCAGAAGGTGTTGAGACATACCCAATGCCGCCGTGGGTGTTGTACGCATGGTACCACTGATAGCAACACTGACCGTTTTTTTTTTGTAGCGCGCGCCGTCAATTTTCCGGGAATATCGCATGTAAAGTTTGCATTCATTTGCTAAGTAAAATGGCGCTGCGCATGAAAGTTTCAAACATCATTTCACTTAATCTTCAGTAGTTGCACCGGCGTTAAACACAATGATTTGTACCTTCTATGAAGTTAGATAGTTAGTTTTTTTTTTTTTTTTGCTGTTGCAACAATTCAGGTCAGCGGAATTGAAAATGATAAATTTGCAATTTACTCGTACCTAAGTTGTGTTTTGGCTTCAACTATAATTTATTTATTTTTTCAAATGGACGATGATGGTTGCATTTACAAAGTAAGTCTTAAAGAAAGACGGGCGGGACAATTATGTCATAACTTTGTCTAATTAAAAAAGTTTTTTTTTGAATGATTGTTGATTATTTATTTTCTCTGTGACCAGAAACATTTTTGGTTACGTTTTACATTTTTCTTTTCAGTTTACATAATTCTTTAGTGTATGTAGATTTATGCTTAATCGGTTAATGATGCTAAAGAGTTTGGAAATTATCTCTTGGTGACTTGGGAACAGGAAGCACAAAAAAATGTGCACCGGCGTAACTTTAGCTTTTCGGAATGTATATTTTAATTAAAACCTGCTTTCATTTAAATTGGAGAAAAATTAGAAAAAGTTTAAAAAGGGAAGAGGTAGGTTATTCAATATTTTGTAAGAATAGGAATGGATGAGTTATTTTATTATTGCACATAATATGTAATACTCGTTTTATACTATGTATGTATGTATATCTTTATATGGCGAGGGAATGATAGGGTGAAAGAACAGACCTGGACCATTCTCTTCATTTACTGGACTGTTTCACCACCTGGTATAGGAGAGGTTGGCTTTGCTATGAAACAGCTTAAAAACAACAAAGACACCACCACCGAACGACGGGGCTGTTAAATACGGAAGTGATGTTTTGAAAGAAAGGAGACCCTCTGAACTGCGCCAACTACAGAGGTATTAGTCTTCTTAACATCGCGTACAAGATCTTATCTGCCGTGCTGTGTGAACGCCTGAAGCCTTTCGTCAACAACCTGATTGGTCCCTATCAGTGTGGCTTCAGGCCAGGAAAGTCTACCATCGACCAAATATTCACACTGTGGCAGATCTTGGAGAAAACCCAGGAAGTCCAAATCGATACCCACCACATTTTCATCGATTTTAAGGCCGCCTATGACAGCATTTATAGAGACGAGCTATACAGAGCAATGTCTAGTTTTGGCATCCCTGCCAAAGTCGTCCGTTTGTGCAGGATGACGATGAAGAATGCACGCTGCTCTATCAAAGTCGGTAAAGAACTCACCGAGACCTTCGATGTCAAAAAAGGATTTAGACAAGATCGCCTTGGCGCTGTCATGTGACTTCTTCAACATCGTTCTTGAAAGAATAGTGCTAAACTCAAATGCTAACACCAGAGGCACAATCTTTCAAAAGTCCGTCCATCTACTCGCCTACGCCGACGACATCGACATAATCGGCAGAACACAGCGGGATGTCACTGGCGCGTTCGTGAGTATTGAGAGGGATGCGGCGAAGATGGGTTTGGCGATCAATGAGGGCAAGACAAAGTATATGCTGTCATCAAGAAAGGACACCCAACACCGACGTCTCAGACAGAATGTCACTATAGACAGATATAACTTTGAGGTGGCTCAGGACTTTGTCTACCTATGCTCCGCAATGAACTCAGGCAGTGACACCGGCGCTGAGATTAAACGAAGAATAACTCTTGCCAATCGCTGTTTCTTTGGGCTAAAAAAGCAATTGAGTAGCAAAGCCCTCTCTCGAACAACTAAAGTGACCATTTATAAGGCCTTAATAATCCTAATCCTTCTCTATGGTGCAGAGGCATGGACTCTAGCAAAAGCGGATAAGGTCACTCTTGGTTGTTTTGGGAGGAAAATTCTTCGGGTAATTTTTGGTCCCGTCTGCATAGACGGTGAATGGAGGAGGAGATACAACGACGAACTGTACGGGCTGAACAGCGACATCGACTTAGCCAGAAGAGTGAAGGTCCAACGACTAATGTGGCTGGGTCATGTAGAGCGAATGGACGTGAATGCTCCGGCCCGGAAGATCTTCGAGTCCACACCCGAGGGACGGCCCAGTAGAGGAAGATCGCGACTCAGGTGGCGCACGCAAGTGGAAGGGGACCTTAACCAACTTAGCGTGTGAAACTGGAGACAGCTGGCCAAAGATCGTGCTGGCTGGAGACCCTAGTTGGTTGAGGCCCAGGTCCACCCCGGACTGTAGCGCCACCCTAAGTAAGTAAGATGTTTTGGTAGGGCACATACACCAAATCATCATGCCAGACTATTTGTTCCATGTCCACCAGAGTCATATACGGAGCCATATCCCCTTTTAATATCTCTAGCAACTCACAAATCGGACAGTGTGGCCCGGCAGATCGAAAACAGAGCAAATTTGTACACTAAGGTCTATCCTAAAAAGGACCAACGAATTCAAAGTCGAGACTCACCCCCATTTTATTGTATTAATTAATATGGATCTTCACGTTGGCATGGCCGAACTCGGGATCCCCGCAAAATTGATCCAGCTGTGTAGCTGGAGCAGATAGTGCCCAGGACAGGCCTCAACAAGGAAGGCGCTACTTTCAACAGATCCATCCAACAACTGCTGGGTTATTTGGGCGATTTTGACATCACCATCCACTCTCACCGAGCTGTCGTATTGGCTTTCGCGACTATTGAAGAATAAGTAGTAGGTTTTGAAGTCAACGAGAACAAAACCAAGTAGCTTCTCGCTGTTATAAAGCCAGCGAGTAGGACAAACAAAGCAACGTTGAGGTAGTTCAGCTCGATAGTTCACAGCATTTAATCTTGAAGCTGTCCCGCAAAAATAGGCAGGCCTGAAAACTCCTGAATCACCCCATTGAAGTGATTCGAAACCCAGAGGCCTGCCAATATTCGTTGAGAATTCTTCGAAATGGTGAACTTAACAGGCGAAGCAGTAGATATGCAGTAAAGTGGAGAGCTGTGATCCATTTAATCCTGATCATTTCGTTTATTCGTTGCTTTCGACAAATAGTTAATCCCATTAACCAATCCTACAACTGTCTTCTTGGCAGAGTAAAACCAAGACGCATTTCCGTCTGCAATCTAGTTCTCTTTTTTTCGATCTATAAGAAGATTCAAAACTGAAACTCGAAATGATTCCAATTAAACTGCTGCAGTAAAAGTGTACCAACTGTCATGGTTGCTGTTGCAAATAACCAAAGCAAATCAAAACTGAACTCGTATTCCATCGCAGTCACTCGTGTTTGCATATTAAATCCGTCAAATGTCAATAAATAATAAATGCATTTAATGACATTTAATTATGTTGTCAACCTGCTTCCAGAGAAAATACATGCGCTGTCTTAAATGACTCTTAACGAAGTGTCAATTATAGCCCAACCAGACGAAGCCGTATACTCTTTTAGCACGTTAATTGCATTCACTCTTGTCTTTAGTTGCGTATCTGCGAATTAACAAAACACTATATGCCATTTCATATTTCACAAAAGTGTAACTTTGCCATAAAAATTGTTGCAAATGTTTATCTAAATAATTGATGGGTATGTGCTGGGTTAAATGTACCCAAGCCCACTTTAGGGCAAACAATAATTACCAAAACTAATAAAACAACACGTTATTTGTCATCAAAATGATTTATGGTTGTCGATGTATCGATGTTTCTGAAACGAGGTGAGGATGTAAGTTAAGGAAAGTTGATGATGAACATTCGCGGGGAACACATTCTATGAAATTGATGAAATTTTACTCGGTGGTATAAGTATAAATTATATCACTATATATGTCATGATATAGTTTACATGACTATAACTTCTGCATATGATCGGCAAGGTCGAATACTTCTCCTTGATCATAGCTGTTAGGATATATCGGAATAAATATCTCGTGACTCATGCCTGTACCAATTTTCCCTAAATGTACAAATCTTGATTTAAGATAAATTATTCACAGTTCAACAAAAGATGATGATTGCTCTTTATATGCACAAGGACGCTCCCACGCCATACTCATCTTTAGTAAGAAGCATAGATGCTTTAAATATCGGCTGGTAAGGCCAATAGTGTTGCGAAATGTTGCCTCTAACCGATATGGATGTCATAGGCATCTGCATCCACTGTTCAAATGGTAACCTTACAGAAAAAAAATTGAGTCTAAGTTATCACTTCATTATGAAGTAATTACATTTTCGGATTTCTACAAACGAAAGCTGCACTGCGTTTTGTTTAACAAAATTATTTTTTTACCCATTTTTGTGGTATTATCGCATTATGCGACTTTCACTAAGGCTCTTTGGGTGACGTATCTGCAATGAAAAATCCACACTTTATTCGATGTTTGAGGTAGTGTCAGTACTACTCTTTTTACACACGTATTTTTGTTTTTCCTATTCAATCTTTTTTGTATTCAATTGCCTCCCCAGTGTTTGGTTTGCTGAATCATTGGGTTTTCTTTAGCCGATTGAAATAAAATGTATTGATGGACAGTTGCGTCGTTCTTATTTGTTGGCTGGTGTTTAAGGAAAAAGATGAAAGTGAATTAATCTGTCTTTGGCTGACGGGTCATATAATCATTGATGGGGTTTTAACTGCAACTCAAAAAAAAAATACAGGAGGATAAACTGGAAAAACAAACAATATTTATATAACTTCTTAATTCATTACGATTACCTGGCAAGATCATTAGTATGCATTAATCCGTAAAGTGCATGACTGGGTCGATCACACCACTTCCTTATGATATGAAATTAACAAGTGTTTTTAAATCAATGGGACTTAGGATTGCAGCTAAATAGAAGAGTGGAGTGTTGGTGCATTTGTTTAAATTAGGAAATCGCATGCATGCCGTATTCGTGCATGCGATTACTTTTAATTATTATTTTCAGTCCGCCAACACCTTACGACTGAGAAGTTTGTGAATTCAAACAAAACTCAAACATTCCATTGAGAATTAGTAGTTATTAATTTCCCTTATCGATTGGCAGCTATACTCTATCCAACAAAAATTGTCAGTACAGGGAAGATAGGATGTTTGTCTCTCAGTCTGGTTGCAATGACTTACATAAATCGGCCCCTCTTTAAAGCTTTCATAGAGTTACCGTAGTGTGTATGATAATTCGCCATAATTCAGAGAGCAATTCTATTATTACCATCTTCCAATTTAAAATAAAAATATTGCGGAACGAAATAAATTCCGTTTAGCTTTTTCTTTTTCTGGTAAGATAATAATAGGCACGTTTTTTAAGGGTATCTCCAGTAGACCAACAAAATATATAAATTTCATAAAACAAAAAAAAAATCAAAACGAAAAATATATCACTGTAATCCAATTTATTCATTATAAATATTGTAAAACATAAAATACTAATTTCTAATATCACTACTCAGCTAATCCGATGAGTAATTACTGCTACTGCTCTCGTTATTTAGATCTATTACTTTCAACTGCTTCCTCGGCAAAAACGTCCATTTTCCACATATTTGACTCAACCTGTTCAACGTGTTGGACACATCGATGCCATTTTTCCTTGTCAACCCTTGTAAGTGCTGTCGTTAGTAAGTCTCTTATTTCAGCCATTTTTAATCACTTGTTTTGGCTTGCTACAAACCCTTTCACTTGAGCCCAAACCAATTCTATTGGATTAAGGTCACAGTGATAAGGCGGCAAGCGAAGCACTTTATGTCCCGCATTTTGAGCCATTTCATCCACGACGTATGTTTCATACTTGGCTTTGTAACGTTTAACGATTTCAAGCAACCCATTTTATGATGCATCCCTACCTAACTTGAGATCTTCCTTTTGGGAATTCCCGTATTCATCGGAAAAACAAAGACATCATACAAACAGGTACATAATGAGATGAAAGGATGTATTTATGTTTTTTTTTTTATTTAAACAGTTTGCGACATAAACTCAATCAGCAAGATTTTCTAAAAACATTTCCCAGTCCTTTCCGCTATATGTATATTGTGAAAAGTAGACACAATCAGGCAATTCGAATACAAAATTATATAACCACGACGCATTGTCATATAGGTACCTAAACAGATGGTAAAAAAAACTGCACTTGTGCAGTCGTACAATACAAATACAATCAAATTAAAACCGAATGGCAACACCCCACGTAATAATTCGTTCTCAAAAGTACCAAAACCGAAAGTTCTTTGACAAAATCGATAGAAAAACCCTTAATGATATGCTTCATTGTAGAGATGGTAATACTCTTCTGATGTGCTTCAGTCACACACACTGCTTATTTTGGTGGGTGATAAAAGCAAGCGAACACAAGACGATTATGCTCATTCCCATTCGGCTGTGTGGGAGACTGGTTGTGGTGGGTTGTATGCGAATTTTAGGAAAATTACAACAACAATTCCTTGGTATGACAGTGGTTTGGTTTTTATTTTAGTGGCAATTCTTGCGTTTGAGTGCCATGAGAGTATCTACAGGCACCACTAGTAGAGAAAAAGCTCCTCCATAAGGCCTGTACTGACAATTTTTGTTGGATAGAGTATAGTTTTAATGATTTAAAGTTCAGTAATAAATGACGAACCCCACAGGTGGACCAGTAGGGATGCATCTAAGTGAGAGTGTTATAAATATAATCCTTTTAATCCCGATCATAGCCCACTGTCATTAAAGGAGAAGAAGAAGTTTAGTTATAAAAAGTGGTATGGGCAACAAAACCATTTCCGATGAATCTTGCTGTCACATCCTCAAAAAAGATGATCCTTTGTCCTCCATTCCATGTGTTCTTTGAAGTGTTTTTTTGGATTGATTAGCTTTTTCGCACCACACTTACGAAGGATAGGTAATGATTGGCATAACGATGGTGATGTTTGCCCAGTAAATTGTTTTTTGGCTTGGGCATTTGCCAAATAATATTGAACAGGACTATAAGACAGGCCATGCCTTGTCGAGGGTCTTTATGATCCAGTGTTACGTCAGATATTTTACTTCCTTTGAGCTAGATATTGTTATGACTGCCTTTATGTGATATGTCCGAAAGATCATCGTCATGTCCAAAGTTGCTTTAGGACGTCTTATTGACGGCGATTAGACTATAGGAGGCGCGATAAATTGTTCCCTTATGGGCATCTTTTAATACCTTCTATTATGGAAGATGTTAATCCTTACTTAGCAGCCTTCTTGCATTAAGCAAATCCATCTAATTCTTTGGTTACCTATTTACTTTTTTCTGTGGAAAAATTCGACGTTTTTTAGAGAGCGTAAACTAGGAACAGAGGGCAATTTCTTATGTCCCAATGGACACAGATGAGCTTTTATTAGACTTCGACAGGGTTTCTCAATTTGCGCAATATATTTTTTTTCATTGCTTATTGTTATGCTTATTATTGGAAAAATGTATCTCTTTTATCACTTGACGTGTTATATTTCACATTCTGTTAATTTCTAACACCATTGTCAATCGTAAATAATCCTAACTTCATTAAGATTAATACAGACATCTCACTCAAAAAATTTGATAAAAATCCGTCGAGCAGTTCGTGAATTTTTAAAGGACAAACACAAATAACGAGTAATTTTTGTATATGTATAGATGAAAAAATATATATAAATACACATATATACGTAGTAGACATTTTTTTCTAAAAATACAGCCATACCTGGACAGCATTTATGAAAATAAACAATAGCTAACCCCCACTTTATGATTCTCATTATTCACCGAATTTCTAGAAAGGATGAGGCACAGTTTATTTGAGGGGTTTAGGGGATGGCGGATGTGGAAGTCGACTATCTCTTTTAGCTCATTTGTGCAAGCCACCTTGCAATCTCCTAGACTATATGATGGCTGTGACCATTGATTTGTCTGCTTGACCACAACTTGGCTTGCTTAACATTGAATTGCTTACTTTTCAAATCATTGTTGATTGTTGTCTTTTTTTAACTGTTCACATTTAAAAGTAGCTTAGCTATCTGTAGAAACTGTGAGCGCAGTAATATAAAGGGCTTAGCTTCAACTCACACTGGGCCAAGTAACACCTAAGTTTATTCCAACGTCTGATATCAATTGTCATCAGAAACTTCTCAAATTAGCCGTTCGGATTCGACGAAAAATTGTAGGTCCCTTCCACATGGCGGAAGCAAATGGTTGAAGAAGCTAGGTTTTACGGCCGTTAATGCCTAATATACATTATCATTTATTTTTGTCTGTAGAAACTAAATATTGAGTACAATCGTAAGTTAAATTTGCCCAAGGCACAACCATCTTCGCTTCCTTGTTGACGCGTCACAGTTATGCATAACATTTTAGCTCGATTTGAGCACACTTAACTAAGGGGCCTAATTGTCGTAAGCGAATCGAACAAAAATGCTGGCGAATGTGACTTTTTGTATTATTGTTATCCAATTTTCAAATTTTATCCTACTTAAACGTCCAATTGAAGAGAACACATTTTAAAAATTCGCTAGCCATATTACATACAAGGAAGGTTATTTCTTTAGTTTTTTGTTCGCCATTAAACCCCTTAACGTAAGGTTCACTAAGCATTCACGTCCATTCGCTCTACATGACCCAGCCACCTCAGTCGTTGGACCTTCACTCTTCTGGCTAAGTCGATGTACAGTTCGTCGTTGTATCTCCTCCTCCATTCACTGTCTATTCAGACGGGACCAACAATTTTTTTTATTTGACTCGCTGACGGTAATAGGCCCCTCAGTGTGAGAAATTAAACCACCGACTATTTAAAGTATTTAAAAGAAAAGTTTTTATTGTTTTTAAATATATATATTTATATATGTCAAATATATATATTAACACTAATACTATTACTTACACTGTAATTTTATTTTGTTTAATTATAATTAATAAAGTTATTTTTTTAAATTAATTGTTCAATTTTTGTTGTCTCGAAATACATTGATTGTAAAATTAAATACATTTCATAATATTGGTATAAACTAATACTCAACTAGCAGCCAGCTAAATATAATTATATATTGTTTATTATGTAGTTAATACAATTTAGTTTGAGTTAATAATTTTCATCACCAGTACATTTATATGATTTTTATTTAACATTTACAATCATCAGTAAACGTTATTTGTTTCGGGGTCTTCTTCTCTTTTCTATTCACTCAAAATGTTATCTAGACAGAAATCGTTTAATTCTATTTTTATTGTTATAAGAAAAATCTTAAGACTCATTAGATTCATATATTTGACAAAAAAAGGAGTTCTTGATGTGTTGATGTAAATGTCATTTAATGAAACGGAAGGTATAGTTGTATGCCTTGAGTAATGAAAGAAAAATGCTCTTATGCGTTCAGATTTCGATTTCGAATTAGTAGATGAAAACTTTAAGTTTAACAAGTTAACAAAATCTTTAAGTTCGACTAACATGGCGTTAAAAAAATCAAAATACGTGAAAACGAATACTATGCTAAGTTTATATGTATAGCTGTGTATATGTAAAAAAATGTATTTGATGTTCCACCTAAGTTTCACACTCTCATCGTATCCCAGTCGCGTGTCGTTGCCATTCAACATGACTACCCTTAGCTCCACAGATCCACCATGTTGACTAGTTTGCATTTCTTGAGCTCCAACTTTGTGGGACGCGGTACACGTCATGCTCTGCCGAAAATCGTTGACACATCACCGGTACTCTGGGAGTGTGACATATTGGCGTTCGCCGCCGTCGCTGCAGCCACTGAGTTGTTATTTGTCGAAATACTGTACTTTGACGAGTGGGCTATAGTGCCACTTGTGGTCAGTAGTTTTCTGTGACTTGCCGATGTGTTCATTGTCATGGACGGCTCTGCATGTGAGCCATGTTGATGATGATACATTCGATGCAAAGAATACTGCTGTACTGATTCCAGATCAGATACTGATGAAGTCAGACCTGTGTTCGTGATCTTTGATCGCACGGCAATCTTTTGCATGCTGCCGTATTTATTGCTTGAGGAGATCTTTATGTCTGGCAGGATTGAAGGATGTGGATTCGACGTTGACGTGGTCACTGATGTTCTTTGGCTTTTCACATTATTGTTGTTATTGCTTGTGTTGTTGGCGATTGCGTTCTGGGGCGATGATATGTTGTAGTATTTAGTCTGATGGACACTGCCCAGTTTTGACACTTTATACGATGACGATGAAGATGATGAAGACGATGTCGAGCTAAGTTGGAGCCATTCGTGATGGGCAGCCTCATCTGGAGTCATTCGCTTCGCGGGATCCCATTCTAGGCAGCCTCGAACAAAGTTTACAAACAGTCGATCGGAACACGGAAGAACTTGTGAGATGGAGCGAGTGCCGGGACGTCGTTTGCGGCCCTTGGAGTTTGTGATACAGCGTGGTTTGCCGCGGAAATCGAAGAAGAGACGACGACGAGTGGCATTGGTAATCAGCTCCTCTGGGGGAAGGCCCAGGATTTCCATTATACATGCTAGTTGTTCAACTTCGTTCTCACCAGGGAACAGCGGGAAACCAGTGTATAGTTCTGCTAAAATGCAACCTGAAATGAAAATGAAACAACTATCAATAAATGCAAGAAAGTATAGATATTTTTTTTATATTTCTGGACAATGCTTGCAATAATGCAGCAAATAATGTCAAAACTCATGCCCATAACCGCAATAGTTTTTTAAAGACAAGATGTCATTGAAATTTAGCCTTGAGAAAAGGACATCAGCAATCACGAGAAAATCTCTTTCAATAGAAGCATCAAAAACGCCCACACTACTTAAAACATTCCAAACACCCTTAAAACCCTCCCAAGATCATTTCACAATAGTCTCTCATTTCCCCCACAGTCTCTTAAATAGCCGAACCGGCGACTGGGCTCCTAGCCAACAAAATGTCAAAAAATATTTGAAAATAATTCAGGAAGCATATAACAATTTCCCAACACAGATAAGGCAGATACTTGAGAACATAAATCTGATCTTATAAATGGATTTTGTGTCTACAGTGTTGCTTCTCATAATTTTAATATTTAGAACCACAACTTAAAATATCGATGGCACTCAGCATAATGTAGGAAGATGCTACAGGGCCAAACTAAATCCATTTGAGAGACATTTAACGCGCGTGACAACCCAAACAACGAAATATGTTCAAAGTTGACTGCCTATTCTGATTTTCATCTCCCATGGCCATGATTTCATAGCCCAGTTTAGTAAGGAAGAAGGACATAATTAAAAATATAACGGGCGCGGGTGATGGTTACTATAAAATGAACAATTTCCTTTTCGCTTAGTTAATGAGTTTCGCTCACAACTGTTTTGTTATGCGAGAGGTAAAAAACATTGTTTGCTCCTACCCTGACTTCGGATATGAAACAATAACAATTGTAAAGGAACATCGGACCATAGGATGGATTTGAATATGCAACCTTTAGTGCTTGGTCATTTGTTTGCGCTTGCCCGTGTAAAATATAAAGAAATGAAAGTGATTATATATACAGTTCTCATATTCAAATGAAATGAAAATGGCACTTGTCATAAAATGTAATTGTTGAATTGAGAGTAATTAATGAAACAATTGTGGAACGGTTTCAACTTTAATTGTCTTAACTTTAAAATAAAATAATATACAAAAAAGTATTAACCGCTCAAACACTATCTTAAACCCAGCTTCTCCAAACATTTGCTCGTGCGAAGTGGAAGGGACGGACCTACAATTTAAAGCCGAATCCGAACGTCCAGTTGAGAAGCTTCTCATGACAATTGATACTCGTACTTTGGATGTTTGTCAGACGTTCGCAAGAAGTGGGGCAGTGGAAAAAACGTTTAGGTGTTTAGGTCGGAATTGAACCCGAGGCCTTTAGGTTAGTAGTCCAACACTCTAACCACAGCGCCCACCCAACCATTTGAAGTTATATTAATGACACAAATGGAAGGGACCTGCAACCTAACGCTGATTCCTTGTCAGACTTTCGCAGATGTTCAATGGAAAAACGTTTGGTGTTGCTGGGTTTATTTGAACATGGAATCCCTGAGTTAGTAAAAAAAAATATTATGCATTAACGGCCCTAAAACCAAGCATCTCGAACCATTTGCTCGTGCGAAGTGGAAGGGACTGGAAGTGGAAGTCGACTCCAAAGGGCAAATTTGAGCAGCTTCTCATGTCAATTGATACTTTTGGATGTTCGTCAGACTTTCGCAAGAAGAATGCGCGTGGTTATTGCATTAAGCTACTGACCGCTTAACGCCATTACCACTGCACCCGTTTGACCTTTCATATTCGGTAAAAAACTGCAAAATTTACCTCTCACTTTATCCACACTACAACATTCTTTAAGTAGCCACACCCTTTTATTTTCTTGAAAAAGAAAACCATTCGCAAGAACCCCCAGGAATGTTTCTTTATACTGCAACAAGAAAAACAATCTACCCAGTAGGATACAATATTTATGTCACCATTTGAAAAAGGAGAATTCAGGACAACAAAAAGAAACTTGGAACGTATCCAACTGAAAATGAAATCAGCCTCACAATGTTCCTATACTTCAGTTTGATACAATTAAGGATCTCTCTTTCTGAGACTTTCAGAACTACGTTGTTCTGGAAAGTGAATTAGAAAGTCTTAATCGAGAATAGTTTTTTTTGAATTTCATGTAGAGTATACCATGCCTACATATACTTATGTTTGTTTGAAATCAGTTATTTGCACTCATAACATTTTAATAGATGGTGGTGCAACGCTACAACCCACATTGTTTGTTGTGGACTGGGAATGCCATTAATGAAATAGGGTCGAAAGAAAAGAAAATGTTTTTTTTTCCGTTCAAAGGAAGTCCTTTTTACAGTCGGGTATTTATGCCGGTTTCCCGCCATATAAATACAAGTGTGTTGAAGGCTCTTGTAGAAAGGGGTGTGCTCTGATTTTGAGTTAAATCTTTCTGTGCATATCATAACTGCAAAGAGAACATTTTTGCTTTCAGTTGTTCTGAATTGGAACTATGCACCTACATTATACTCGTAGCTGTTTTTTTTTTTTAAATTGTAAGAACTGTGTATAGTAAAAAAATGTAGGTTTTTGGTTTTTAGTGCAGTTAGTGCAAAGTAAACTTTGTTAATGAGTGCCTTTCAAATGGCTGCACATATTCCACTGATTTATGAATTCATTTGAAAGGCGCTATTAGCAAATTTTACTTTCCTTAACTTCACAAAAAATATATATTTTATTATTTCCATACAATTAAAAAAAAACAAATTATTTAAGAACAACTGAAAGAGGAAAAACGTTCGCATCAAAAAGTCTCGCACCAGATCGCGTAAAATGAAAGCGATCGTACAACGTCGTTTCGACGATAACATTCTCTATCATATCTTTAAAGAAAGACAGAGACTGCTTTCGTCGCGATATCGTTCGCTCGTTTAACGTGTACTGACTGAGCTCTGATTATTTCCTTGGAACTGTCTTAACACAAATAACATCTAAATGAAGATATTTTTTTTTTTTTTTTTTATAATAAAGGGATTTCTTTTTTCTGTAGTGACACAGTACCCTTATAATGGTAAAACCACAGCGAAGGCATTTTTAGTTTGTTGCGCAAGTAGCTCCCAGCAATTCATTGCCTATTTTTGGGTGCTACTTACTGAAAGAATAGAAGGATAGGAAAGAAGTTTGGTGCGATGGGATTTTTTTTTCTCAACAGGTGGCGCCTATATTGCTTTAGGGAGATCATTTTTTGTTGTGTGTATTCAATTTATAAAAATCATGGCCCTGATCGGGATTCGAACGCACGACCTGCCAATCACTTAGTGAATACACTACCATCGCACCATTGCCACCTGCAATATACATACTTTCAGCAGGTGTTGTTAATTGTTGAATATAAAAAGAACTAATTTTATGTCTTAAGCCTTGAATTTCATTGTACAAACCTCACAGGGGAACAGTGGGGATGCCGTTGAATGGGATTGTTAAGATCCCTTTAATCCTGATCATAGCCTGATCGTCATTATGGAAGAAGAAGAATTTCTTTGTATATTTTTTAGGCTTTTGACAAGGTGGGGCTAAAACTCGTGACTAAAGATACAGTGGTCGTGATGTCACTTCAGGTTTTACAAACAATTTCTCAAGGTCCCGTTTTTTCTTTTATCTCACCCTCAAATGTACTGTTTTGAAAATACGGGTGGCAAAATTACTCAAGTTACAATTGGGGATTGGTAAAGTTCTTCTGCGATAACTGGTGGCGAGCATAATCAACAATTAGAGGACGTTGTGAGCTGTCAATCTCCATAGTAAATTCATCTTTGCTTTAAATTAATTTAATTTTAGTGGGGCGTAAGTCCCCATTTATTTGGCTTAATACAAGCTAATAATATGGCTTAAATCTAATTAAAAACTAATTAAAAGTTAGGGTTTAGGATTGGTGAAGAAGGTCAAGTTTAAGGCAGGGAGTGCTGCGATTGAAATCGAAGGCGATGAGGTTTGAGTTAACCTTCCGCAGCATGCGGGAGATTGGTTCATTAGAGCCATAGGACGTGCGGTGGGGAGGAAGAAGCACTCCACGACACAGAGCTGATGTTGTATTTAAAAAATCTGCGATAGCTGATGGCGAACACACTGCAACACATAGAAGTACGTAAAAAGAATGAACTTCGATTCCTCAATAAAGTAATTTTTCCATCAATTCCTTCCGCTTCAAAATTCAAGAACAATTTTTCTAAGCAGTATTTATTATTACCACTTACGACAGCTGAGATGAAGGAGTAACAAAGCTTGATCGAATAAGAAGTTCAAAGATCCGAGCGTGACGTGCAGGTCAAACATGCTAAACCAAAGACAATCCTACGTACCCTGTTAAAAAGGTAACATCGATCCATGTTCCTATACAATGGCTAAAGAGAAGCAGGCCTTAAAACTCTTGGATCACACAAATGCGACAACACCAGCAATCGATTGGCCTCAGTGACGAAGGGATTCGAAATCGGATGGCCATGCCGGTACTTTTTGATGTGAAGCCGGCGACCCCACAGTCGGATCAGTAGGGATGCATTGCAGTGGGAGGGTTACTCTTTATATACTATTTACTATCGCCATTACAGAAAGTTAAGTTTCATTTATCGGCACTGGAAAGCGTCACCGTAATTAAAACATTGATGTAATCATGCTGGACTCGGGGGGAACATTTTTGTTTTGTGCGTATGGCACAATCAATCAAGGGAAACACAGCTTGACCTTTTTTGATCCTAACAGCAGGAGCATGTCAATAATCTGGGCCAAACAACAACAAACTTATCAGTTTAAATGAATTTCCTTTGTCCTTTCTCATACAACTATGTATGTTGGTATGTAGCTCTATTCCTCACTTTAAAAAAATCTTCACACTAAACTATTGTTGGTAAACGTACACACACAAATAATATGCTCCTGTTTGACTTATAACATTCACCGCAGCCTTCCCATGTCTCTTTTGATTGCATTCGCATTGCAGCAGCACTGTCTCCAATTGTATATGAGTTTTTTTGATCAGAAAATAAAATACTTATTTTTCAGACGAAACCTCAAGCTAAACCTATGTCACTAGGGTTACCAGTGTCAAATTTCAATATATACTAAAAAATTGTTGAAAGCGGAAAGTCGATTAACCAGGATTTTGGTTCAGATTTTTTTTCTACTCGGAATCGGCGATAAATCGTAGATCTTTTTTATTCCTAGCCTTTATACGCCAATGTCTGGAGATAGGCTCTGCATGGGCTGTTAACGCTAGAATAGTAGAAGTAAGAGCTCCATTACTCTTCTATCCGTGATCGGAAAAAACAAGGTGGAATCTGGATTTTGTTTGGTTGCATTTTACATGCATGCAGAAAAACAACGGGATATTTCATCTTTAATTCTGACATTTTGTATGGTTTGTGATTGATTTTGACGTATGACAGTAATTTTTGATAAATCCATAAAAAAAATCGATTATCTGTGATTCCGCAATGACGATTTCAGTACAAGATCGGGTCCCATCCCTGCTTTCCAGGTTCATCGAGTTTCGACTGTACTTATATTCTGAGCATGCTCTTCTGTCATATGTATTTTTAGGCTTCAGTACAATTTGAAAGGTTATATCCAGTCTATTTAAAAAAAACTCCTATTTGTAAATCAATTCTCACCTACGAATGATTGGGGAAGCTAGGTTCCTTAAGGCTTTTTGATCTTATAACATGCATAGTTCCGTTCGCGTACTCATCTGTTGACGTAAATTTTGATAAACTTTGATGTGAAACTCTGCGAATTATTGCGAAGGACGTAAGATTGTCAAAGAACCTATCTTGAAAAAAATGGAGCGCAACCCGCTCAGTTGGTACAACCATTTCATTTCGCTGTTTCGTCTGAATTCAATCTCAGATTTTATTTTAATTCTAAATAATGATTTAAAATTCAAACCAAACAACAATTTCTTTTGCTGTCAAACTCTTGCGTTACCTGATGTCATTTGACCGATTTAAGTTAGTCCGCTGGAATACTAATTTGCAAACGTACATTTATATAAACGCGTATTCGCGTATAGGTAAACAATTTAATGGACGCAGGATCGCGATATTTAGCTTGAAAACAAATTATCAAAACTGTTTTTTTTTTTCACATCAAATTTGCGCCCATATGGTTTGTTATGGCAGAGAAAATCAAAAGTGTCAAAGGATGACAGCCCAGAAGTTTGACAGCAAAATAAAACATTGTTTGTTTGTTTTCGTTGCGTGCTTAGTTGAGTTACTTTGTTTTTTTTTGAAATAAAACGAAACACCAAAATGGATTTACATAGTTTGATTTTGGGACTTTTCTTTTTTTTCTGCAAACGCGTTTGTGCATTTTTCTTTGAGATGATACAATCTCCTAGATTTGGAGATTCAAATAATCTTTATTTTTTATTTCCGCGAAAGTTAGATCATTTTAAAATATCTCACAGCGGTAGCCCTGCAGCCAGCCATTGCGCTGTTTTGTGTAGTTGTAGTTAATTTGTCACTGCCTTATTCAAACAGAGTAGACGAACGAGCATCCAGATACACAAATACGAATCCAGTTATTTTACCACACCACCCCATTCTGACACTGCCAGGCTTATGCACATGGATGCTCTCCTTACCACTTCCTACCACCTATCAATAGAACGACCTCCCTCACTCATTTGTTTGTTTATTTGAACTATTTCAATCATTGCAAATGTGTATTGAATTAATTTAACAAAGAAAGGAGAAAATGCAATCAGAATTAATAACTTACCCAGACTCCACATATCGATGGCGGTTCCATAGGTCAGGCCGAGAATAACTTCCGGTGAACGATAGAATCTCGATTGGATGTATGTGTAGATTTTTCGATTAACAAAACACGAGCTACCAAAGTCGATGACTTTAATTGAGCTACTGCCACGTTGCTTTAGTAAGATATTTTCCTGTAAAAAAAAAAAATATATTGTAAATTGATACAAACGACGATGCTGAAGAAATTTATATGGATCAGGAATATGGTAATTTTGAAAGTGTAGGAATCTATAACAACCGAGTCAATACTATGCATAAATCAGGAGTGGATTTATGTCCTTTCGAAAATCGATGTTTTGAAGTGGCAGTGGCATTTATCCGAGCAAAATGACAGAGTGAAGCCGACAAAATTGATGGCAAATACGTGTAAGATATTTATTTCAAAGGCTAGAAAATACGAATCTATTTATTCGCATCTTGGAAAGCCCTGTCAATTTAATCTTTTCTTAAATCCAATTTTTCAAAGACTGCGATCGCCAAGTTATGTAGCCAACTTGGCGTTTTAAAAAGAACAAAGAATTGTTTCTTAATATACTCATTTTTCGCATTACCTGAAATTGGAACTTGAGAAGACCAGAGAAAAATGCGAAACAAATGTCAGACGCTTCCCAAAGTCTTCATTTATACAAAAAATTATAATAATAATAATATTAGATATGAAAGACTCATACAGGGCATAAAAACCTAACTTCTCCAACCATTTGCGTGTGCAAAGTGGATAAGGTGACGTCTACTCCGAACGTGAAATTTTGAAAACCTTCTCATGTCGATTTATACTCTTGGATGTTTGTCAGGCTTTCGCAATAGGTGGGGCAGTAAACAAAAAAAAGTTAGTTAAGATTTAAACCAGGGGTGGCGACGGTGTTTAGGTTAGTGTGTTGGCTTGTGACCCGTGCGGTGAAGGTTCAATCCCCATGGAGGTACCTCACAAACAACATACGCCACCAATTAATGTAGAGAAAAGAATGCCACCTTGTTTTCTGCAGTCTAAGTGCTCTGGGATTTGGATTTCCTTTTATAATAAAAAAACAGCGTTCCAACACACTAACCACTGAGCCCACAAGTAATTTTTATTTTTTTCTTCAAAATTGTGTCTACTCCTGGTAATCTAAATCCTAGAGCCTCGATTGATAATCTATTTTACTTCCAGGAAGAAATAATTTTCGGTGTAGGTCACAATATGGCAGGTATCTACCAATAACAAATTAAGAGTGAGGCTTAAATTTGTAGTTCCTTTCACTCCCAATTGAAAAGGAAATTTTAAAGAACAGGACCACTATTTTTTAAATTTCGTTCTACTTGTCAGGCTTTATGTGTTGTTTGTTTTTCTCTATCAATGGGTGGCGGGTATTGTTGTTCCCTTGTGGGAGATTCAACTTGCACTTCCCTTTTGCTAACGTATCCAAACATCACACTCCTCAATACCGCAACTCTCCAGAGGAGTAACTTCTGTACACGACAGAAAGTAACTTCTCTACACCTTCCATCTTACCGACAACTGTATCCATTCATAAAAAAAACACAACATAATCATTTAATACTTACTGGCTTGAGATCACAGTGTATGATATTTTCCTCGTATAAAAGTCGCAAACACTTCACAATTGAATTGCAAAACCGTCGTATTAGGCTAAGACTGAAACCCTGATAGTTGTTCTTCTTTATAAGTTCATAGAGGTTTAAGCTGAAAGTATAATATCAAAATATGTTAAACAAAATTACAAACGTATAAATTATTATCAACTGTCAAAGTAATGATACGATACTTCTAACGAAGAGGCATTTAAACAATGAAACACCAAAAACATCCCTTTAACAAGTTGTTGTGTAGTGCTCTGTACCGGAGTACCGCCGTTGTCTTTTCCAAAGGACTTTCTATAACCACAAAATAAGGAGAACATAACAATAAAGTATAACGTTTAGCATGTCAATTTAGCCTTGTTAACGCTTTCAACAGTAGCAACAACAAACTACAGTAAATGCGAAAAAAGAAACAAACGATAAATTAAATGTTATTAGTTTTTCCAACGTAGAAATAGAGAGAGGGCGGCTTTGGTTGGCCTTCTTCCATTGCCGCAGAAAATGTAAGAAGAAAAGTATTATTTTGGGGAACAAATGTTATGATTCAGAATTCAACCGGCTTTTAAAGAAGGAAATAAACACTGAAAAACGTACCTGCTAAGGGAACGACTATAATCGAAGGGTTGTGTATCCTTTTTTTGTATCGCTGAGGTTTAAAGAAGAAATCATGAACGTTACGACGAAAAATTTGAAATGCACGAAGAAGGGAACGAATTTTGCGATTAATTAACTGTATTGTATATATTTGTTTTCTTTATAATTATTTTGTTTTTTGCAACTTTTGTGGTAGCAAAGATAGAATTTGCCTTTGCATGATGATGTTGGTTGGTGGTTTGAAATGTTTCTTTTATATTTATTTATTATTTGCGAGCCATTATTTCAAGGACTAATTACGCTGACGGGTTGGAAAGTTTGGGTTTACCTTTTATGTGAATTACATTATATATGTAGATATACATATGCATTATGTTTCTGCCTGAGATACTACAAACTTCCATCCTCGACACACTGCTTACAGTTGTCTAGGCCAAGCGCTCGTTCTTAAAAACGGAGGTTCGATCTTTCTTGTCGTTTCGAACCTGTGGGCGAAGAATTTCTTCGTAAAGAGCATTCTTGCGTATTCGCTCGATGTGACCAGAGTCAATATATTCGACGTATTTCAGCTTTGTGGATGTAGTTTAACATCTTGGTATAGCTCAGTTCGCGGTTGTATATTTTCTTGCATTTGTTGTATTTGTCTTTTCGTTTTGAAAGAACCCAATAGAAGCTCTTCTTTTCTGCATATCATCCAGTAGTCGGCGCCATAGTGCACTTTCAGTGTTATATAGATCTAACACTTGGTCTTGCTTGCTATTTTGCCAAAGAGCGACGGGTTCCTAGAGTTTTCATGGAATTTATGTTTACTCCGGTGTAGGTGCACTCCTTAACTAACTCAAAGTTGCCTCCATCAACAGCCGGTTGACAGATGATGGTTGAAAGCTTGTGTTTAAAGTGCTATCCAATAGGAGCTCTGTAAATCAGTAGCTGTCGATAAGCACCTGTTTTGAAACTGTCCATTGTTAGTCTGCAACAACATATTTACGAAATGAATCGTTTAACCGCAGCTCAACGCCTTTAAACTGTTCAGATATTCTACAGAAATATCAATGCTGTACAAACTAACTTTGTATCGCAATTTTTGGTAAATTGAATTGTGCCCCACTGAGCTAGTAATTCAACAAATTTGGAAAGCATTGCATATAGAGTAAGGCCTGTGCATTATCGTGGCGTCCGTTCACCCGAATATATAAATGTTGTAAATTGAATTGTGGTCGAAGACAAAATGTTCGGTTCGTTGACATGGCAGCTTACACACCCGTGAAAAATTCGAATATCACAAGAACTGAAGCCTAGATATCATGGGCAACGAAGAACTTAAGCAGATTGGATGTTAGAGCAGCAGGGGGTTGATGCTGATTTTTCAAAGAAAATGTTATTGTCTGATGAGGCACATTTTCACCACTCTGGGTATGTCAATAAGCAACTACGTTCGAGCAATTAAAAACCAACGTTCAATAAGTTCTAGCCGAGATATCGCCCGAAATTCACGACAAAGCTATCGAATATTAGCTCGGAAGGATGACGCTGTAGTTTGATATTGTTAGGGTTCCGTAGCCAAATGGCAAAAAACGGAACCCTTATAGATTCGTCATATCTGTCTGTCTGTCTGTCTGTCCGGGAATGTCACAGCCACTTTTTTCCGAAACTATAAGAGCTATACTGTTGAAACTTGGTAAGTAGATGTATTTTGTGAACCGCATTAAGATTTTCACATAAAATTAGAAAAAAAACAATAAATTGTTGGGGGTTCTTAGAACTGAAACACAATTTTTTAGTTTGCTCGAGAGACACTTCCAAAGTGGTTAAATGTGTGTCCATCCCTTCTCTAACTTCTAAAATAAGGGAATGATAAAATTTAAAAAAATACATGATGCACATTACCATGCAAACTTTTTTTAATACGTCATAAATCGTAAACCGCAATTTACTTTTCATTCAATCAACTCAAATATAAAAAAAAAAACATTTAATTTCATAAACATAAACCTTATGCGTAAACCGTAAACCATTATTTTCTAATAATAAATCTGTAATAGGTGCCTAAGTAAATAATAATTATAATTCGCGCGGAACCCTTGATGGGCGAGTCCGACTCGCACTTGGCCGTTTTTTTATTTTTTCATCTTCTTTCACCCCGTTTAACGACGAGATTATGATCTTAACTAAAGGGATCAGGAAGTGGATGGAACCTAAAATTGTTCGCCGACTCCGAACCACAAATTTGAGAAGCTTCTCATGACAATTGATACTCTTGGATGTTTGTCAGACTTTCGCAAAAATATTTAGGCTCTACCGGGCCCGGCGTGATTGGAATCTGAGACTCAATGCACTAACCACTAGTCCACACAATTGCATTTGGTTCAAATCTTTACTATATATTTGATGTTCGAACTAAAGCGATGGGATTCTTAAATTTGATTGATACGAAAAAGTAGTACCTACTGATTAACTCGTTGATTTTAAATGATTCGTCCTATTTTCCTTTGAAAACACCTTCAAATAATCGAGTCCAATTTAACAAAAATAAAACCCTCCTCCTATCTTCGTTATAAATTCAATTTTCTGTAACGAACATAGTTTGAATGCCGATAGGGGGTTTGATACAATTTCAATTGTTCTTCGCGCCGCAGAAGCCACTATTCACTCTCGTCCATATGAATATTTCTTTTTTCGGAATGTTGAATTTGTTATTTATAGCTACATCCTACATCCATATGCTAATAGCATAAAAGATACGGGTAAACCGACATGTTGAAGTGTGTTCTCAATGCTACATGTGGTTTATGATGGCAAAAGTGTGGTAAAAGGCTCTGAGTTCATATGAGGATATCTTACAGTGCCTAGTAAATCATAGATTGCGGTTTTCCATTTCCATCAAACACATCCTTGATCGTTCATGTTTTTCGGATGACGGAAGAGGATAAGTTCGGGGAAGAGAAGTGAAAGAGCAAAATTCAATAAGGATGCTGTGAAGTAGAAATTTGGCGTCTCATTTGATTTGCTTTTATTGACTGTGATTATGAAGGCTTAAAGTACGAGCCATATCAATTGCTTTCCTCCGCTCTTCGCGCTGATATTTATCATGTAATGGTTGTCGTAATTGTACAGGCTTTTAATTTTATTTGTCACTGGTTTATTAAGATTGGATTTTGTTCTGAAATGAGGTGTTCGTTCTGAAACTTAGATAGATTTCGAAACCTTTTTTGGGATGGCTATTACTGTCCTATTGGTTCATTTCCACTTACAAAGTCAGTTTTAAACTATATTATTTTCCCATGTAGGGGCTAACGTCATTTGTAGAGATTTCGGATAATTTTATCCTATTTTATTTTTATTTGCTTACAATGGCGGGTCTCATTCAAAAAAAAGTTAGTCCTGAATGAACCCTAAATGGGAAGGATTTTTCAATGCCGTCACAGCCTTGCTAAAGGACAAGAGTGAAGCTCGTCAATATCTGTTTGCATGTCAAATAAAAATTTATCGTAGTCAAATCAAATTAGGCGGCATATTATTTCGTTCGTTCTGTACTCCTTTTGGGCAACGGCAATATACTGTACGGATATATATAGATAACCAGAGGGATGGTCGCAAACGGAAGAAAAAGAGCAACAAAAATCAATTTGGCTCATATCCTGATTATTGCATTTTGATGACTTTTCTATTGGTAAACCGGTTTGTATTTGTGTATGGGTTGGCGAGGTCAAAGCCAATGAGACTTTTTGTTGAAAATAAATTTGAAAAGTTTTTGGGCAGCCAGAAAGGATATTGATACATTTGAGAGTGTAAATGAGAAGGAAATGAATTATTGATTTCATCGTTTTGAAGAGCGGTTTCATTGAAAGTTGCTATTTTTATTTGTTGCATACTTACATACATACATATTCGGCATTAACGGCCGATACAGGGCCTAAAACCTAGCTTCTCCAACCACTTTCTTTGCGAAGTGGAAGCGACCTACAACTTTACGCCGAATCCGAACGGCAAAAGCTGAGAAGCTTCCCATGACAATTGATACTCTTGGATGTTTATCAGACGTTCGCAAGAGAGTTGCATACTTATTGAATGAAAAAAGACTTATGTGCGTTCAATGATTGAGTTATTTTCTTTTTTACTTCTTCACTAAGGAAAGGCACCTACATTTTAATACTAGCGCTTTCGAGATGCTATCAGTCAAATTTTGCTTCTTAGCTTAAATTTTTGTAAATTTTATTTTTTCGGAAAATGTCTCTCTTCCTAAATTTGCTTGCTCCATATTAAAATATTGGTTGGTGTAGATAAAAATGCACTGGAGTTGACATGACAGGTGTTAAGCATTAGAGCTTAGAAAGTAGGATCAAATGATGTGTTTTTTGGAATGCTAAAGAACATCTCACATTGGAGTACGAGTATCTATATTGAATAGACAATTCGATGAGCCAGGGGTTGAATGTTAATTCTGGCTCACCAATTGGTAGACAAACTGCTCGTCTTTGAAAACTTTCAAGTAGCTTTAGAGAATGTTTAGAAGCCGAACTCCACATGTGGGAGCAATACTCAATCCCTGACCTAACTTGTGCTTTTATAAATGGGGAGAGATCCGCTTCGAGGTAAACCTATTTGCTTTGAAAAAGAAGAAGAAATGTTCACGAATGAAAGGGACCTTTAATTTGACACCGACTCCGAATAACAAATTTGAAAAAAAATTCATGAAAAATGATACTCTTGGATGTTTGTCAGACATCGCAAGAGGTGGGCCTACTTTAGGTTTTACTGTGCCCGTGTGGCGTGGCGTGATTTGAGTCTGAGACCCCTCGATCAGTATTCCAACGCAGAACCACTGAGCCGATAATTTGCTCTGAAAAGGTAACTCACTAATACGGAAGCAGGCCTTGTTATATTTCTTAAGTGGTTATGCCAAGTTCCGGTGTGCAAATTTAAAGGCATTGACGCTGCCTTCCTTCCTTGTATCTTAATTAACAGCTAAGTTAGGGTGGCGAGATTTTGTAGAAGATCAAGTTCTTACATCCTTTCCATCTATTTTAGAGAGGGAACTACAACCGCCCTATACATGCATAATGGGTTCAGTAACCTTGCTTATCTATTTTAAATTTACTTCAATATCTGTTTGCCAGTCATAAATTTTCATCATTGACAGCGTTTCCTACATCTTTGTTAGGTTCAAAAATTTACATTATTAATTGATTTCTCCCCTCACAGTTGTGATTGCGATTTTTTGCTTACATCATTTAGCAAAGTAAATTTATTTAATTAGACAGGAGCCTGAAAGAAAAACATCAATTTCATAACATATCAAAAGCTCTAAAGCACATTGAGTGCATTTGTTGTAAAACTATGCAGTGAATCTCCAAGTTGTCTGTCCATCATGCATAATTACATAATTACATCATCTTTGTAAATGAGATGCAGAGCGATCCTGATGTGATTTTATATTCCAAACACGAATGCCTGTAATCGATTGACAAAGACAGGATGTGATGTAAGAGGTCGGTGGGATAACCATAACAAAAACTTAAGGATGATAGCGCACACATCGTTATACTAATTTACTTTCCTTTATATATAAATGTTTTTCGCCACTTTTAACATGTTTTTAATGCTCAAATCAAGGACCATTTAAAAAGAAAGTTCAACCTTCTGCCTTTCTCCAGAATTTTCTATGGTGACAAAACGTGGTCATGCTACTAAGTTTCGTTTCTCTCTTCACAGCGTAATTATAAATTATATGCTGTTACCTTGAAACTTATTTTCTCTCGATCCCCGGCAGAAAGGCAGGTATCCATGGTCAAGAGGATATAATTTTAGGCAGCCCAGAAAAAGTGACAAATGGATCGATTGTGTGCCCTCTAGGTTTGGGGAAAGAGTCCAAAGAGTGTTAATTCATCCTTACACTGTAGCTATGGTGTTTGCTTAAATATTATCAGTGCTGTTCCATTAGAAAAGACGGAGATTCACATATTATTTAACAGATAACTGGTTTTGCCATCGTTGTGATACGTAACCTATTGCGGGAGGAGCGATGAAACAATGTTGGGGCTTTTAAAAGGATTGTTTAATTAAAATTGATTTGATAAAAAAGGTCGCGAACCGAATGAGATTGTATACGCTATTCTTAGCTGGCAACTAATCTAAAGGTCTCAGGTTCAAATCCCGCCGGGCCAAGTAACATCTCAACATTTTTTCCACTGCCCCACCTCTTACGTACGTCTGACAAACATTCTACCAATTGTCATGAGAAGCTTCTGAAATTTGCCATTCGGATTCGGCTTAAAAAAATTGTAGGTCCCTTCCAATTTGCACAAGAAGTTTCCCAAGGTTGGAGAAGCTAGGTTTAAGGTCCTGTATGGGCCGTTAATGCCTGATATTTATTTATTTTTTATTTTATTCGCAGAGTATATTAATTTGGCTCATAACATACCTAAATATTGCTCGTAGACCCCTAAAAGTTAATATATTCGTAATCGTAATCATCATCCATAGTAATGTCGATTTCCGTGATGGACGTTTTCTCAGAAAGACAAACATCCGTATTGGTAATTGACTATTTTCAAAGTGTGATATTGTGAACGAACGATTCTAAAGGATTTTGTCAGCCGCAGTCAATTAAAAAAATCATTTTCATTGATATTCTTGTCAATCGCATTTTTTTAATTGACTGCGATTGACAAAGTCCTTTAGAATCGTTCGTTCACAATAGCACACTTTGAAAATAGTCAATTATCAATTGTCGATTGACACTCGCAAAAGGGTCTGAAAATCTTAGTTTCTCTTCCCGTCTTCCTAATCGTTGTAGCATTTTCCAGCCGGAAATTATGTCTAAAGAGAAATGTGATATCCACGAAGGACATCCGTATCTTCTCGGATAGTCGAGCGATTAAGTCCCTGAACTCATTTTCTTCAAATTCCATCGTAGCCCTAGATTGTTGAGCTCTTATGGAGATGGCGGAGCGGTTTACCATTCAACTACGTTGAGTTAAGGGGCGAAAATACATTCCAGGTAACTGTAGGACAGATGATCTCGGCAAAAAAGGAACCACATTACATCTTTTACCTGACAAGGGTTCTCTAGGTAAGGTATACCAATCGTTACATGCAAACTTTTGTTCCAGCTATTCGCAATCGACTAAACAAACCTTAGGTGGACAAGTACTAATGCATGTCTAGCGACAAAGCATATCTGACCAAACCTGGACCTTCGACGCACGAAGTGTCTCATCTCACTGAACCGACTGCATAAAAGCTCCACTATAGGTGTCATTTAAGGGGCACTGTCTAACAGGCAAGTACGCATCAAGGCTTGGCGTTTATTCAAACGACTTCTGCACATGGACGAAAATCAGAAGGAACTAACTTTATCTTCTTTATACATGTCCTCCTCTCTCCCATAAAAGATATCTCTATCTTGGAGCCTTCTCTATATAAATGATCTTAGTGACTTGGCTAAGACCGACGTAAGAAATCAATCGGGCTTCATGAGAAGCTCGAACTTGTTTAACGAGTAGTGAAAGCAACCCCGCGTGGTGTCACAATGGACCTCACATTGGTCAAAGTGTGTTCACGAAACTGACAAACACCTCCACCTAACCTAACTTTACCTAGCCATGTCCGTCCGTCCGTCGGCAAAAATTAGGCCATAAAAGTCGTGCTAGAAAGCTGAAATTTTAAACATACTCTCTAGGGCCCAAATAATCAAGTCTTAGAATAACTTTATAAAATAAAGTCGCTTTGAACCATTCCTTTATACAAAGTTTACTGCCATGCCCACATTTAAGGGGTGTTTTTTTTTTACAAAAACTTTGTTTTTTCAATAAAAATCATTTAAATATTGTATAACAAAATGTGAAGACAATTCATCCATACTTAGATGTTTACCACGCCCACTTTATGAGGGTTAGCAAAAGGAATAGGGTATACAACAGTTCGCCCAAGCGGGAAAGGCTCCCCTATGTTTTTTTGTAATGAATTTCCTGCCAGTTTTTGCAGAAATATCTGGAGCGGCCATCCTCCGAAAATTCCATGTAATCAAATCAAATGCAATCTTTTACGCTATGAACTATTTTATGGCCAAGTTATATCATTAAGAGACTGTGAAACGAAATTAGGAAAACCATTTAACTTGCGTGTCCGTTCACTTTCGTGACAAGCAGCAATCTTTATTATTTTATTATTTTTTTATTCTAAAAAGTATCACAGACAACAGTTGACAAGAAATTGTTGTTTCAAAGTTTAAAAATTCTTTTAAACCTGGCATTCAACCTAATTCGAAGGTACGTGCATTAAAATGTGATGTAATTGCAAATTTGTCCTTTAAACAATATCCCATTCGTACTGAAGCATGTGAGAGAGGGACGTACTAACGTACCAACTAATTGTGGATCTCATTATTTTCATTAGACCTCGAACAACATGCAAATGTCATTCCCCAAATGGCACAACGGATCCGGAAACATGCAATTGATTCCATATTTCCACTTTAAATTAAACCAACTCAACGAAAAAGGGTAAACATGCAAAGAATAGGAAATATCGTATTGCGGTAGCAAGGGGTTTGCAATATACGTAAATCGAGTTGATCATCAGGTATTCCAAGTAGATACAATAAAACACGGAGCAACTGGTAAAGTGAATTGTGTTAATATTGTTTTTGCGTTGGCACGCAAGGATATTCGTCTTTTTTTTATACACCACTCGGCAAACGATAATTTATGGCTGAAAAAAAAAACCCCCAAAGAAACCATTTATTCTCAGCAGGAGAGAGAGAGAGCAGGGCGTTCATTTTTCTTCAATTGGACTCGATTGTCGATTGTGGTAAACTCCAGGGAATGGCATTCAATTTAAAAGCAATCCTTTAATATGTGATGGGAACATTTAAAAAATAAAACAAATAATATTTTTAACTGGGAATACTTTTTCCTGACAAACATATTTCAAGGATTATTGGTTGTAGGAGGTAGGAGGACAGTGTTTACATTTGAGATTATCCCAATACTACTTACTGAGACCTTTTTAAAGGCTGTATAATTACCAATGTTAACTTTATGCAAACGATCCTAAAGGATGAAGATTCCTAATACAAAAAGGACAATGGAGAGACGAGGTTAATGGGCGGCCTTAGGCATTGTTTTCAAATGACTTTGAAGTTGGTTTAAAATGTTGCTATATTTTCGGTGGAAGTTAATAGTTTTCTTGTGGTTTTTCTGTTATTACTATAGGAGATCGTATACCCGTACAGGGACTGGCTAAGAATAAACCTGCAGCGCCCCCCAAAAAACAGTCACATTTTTATGACTCTGATTTGCACGTCCTTCCATGGAACCTTTTCAGCTTGAATTTAAAACAGCGCTTGAAATTGCTGACTAATTCTAAGCCAGTTCCTTTGCCTTTTAAAAGTTATTTGTAAGATACACACCCAACCAACTTCGAGGGAAATGCCAAATTACATTTCTTGGTGGATTCTTAAGTCCTCAAAATAAATAAAGCCCACTCGACTAAAATTTTGAAAATAAAACATGCCATTTGCATTTCGTCTAATACTCTTCGAAAGGACTCACTGTTTTTGTGCGACGTACCTAAACATGTCTTCTTTTTTTGTTTGAGCACCATTTCATATGAAATTTCAGTCAGACGTGTTTTAATTTGCAGTCCTAATTATATTTCTAATTACAACTACGTATTTATATCACATGACATAGTTAAATCAACTAACAATGAAAAAAAAACTTGCTAATCTAATAAGAGGTCCTCTCAAGAGTTCTAGAGCTAATTTTACGATAATCAGCAATTTATATTCCTGTTAACAAGATAGGGGATGTCACAAGTTGACACAAATGGAATTCATTGAACGAATCTTGCCTACCTGTTACTTTAGCTCAATAGAATGTCGCAAGACCAAATGTCGATAATCACGCGATGCTGCTTCACACTCGCATGTTCTACTATAAAAGCTTTCATACATATGGCTTGTGCCTTAACTTAATTAAGCGGCTCAAGGTTGTGGGAGATTATAGACAGAAAAGTTCATAGGCTCAGCCACCACCACCCACCTACATCCACATTGACCTTCTGTTGAACTTGTGCAAGCAAGTAGGAGATTAAATCTCGTTTCCCTTGACACAACGGGAGAGAATCAAATAAAACTAATTAAAGGAAATTGCAAGTACACACATATACATAGCTTTGGAAGACAAATTGAGATTTATATCAGCTCCAATGGTAGTGTGGCCTTTTTTATGGTCCACTTAGAACAAGAACTGAAAGATATATGCCGATGAAAGGTATAATATTGTCCCACTCAAGGGACAATGGGTATTTGGTTGTTGAAACATAAATATCAACCGCATTATTATTATCCAGAGAATCTGAAAGTTTTCGGGACGCCAATGTATACAAATACACTCGTATGCTCGTGTACGAAACCCAGAAGTAGGGTTATGTTCTTGTGGACTTCATGTTCCATAGTTTTTGCTTCATTCACCTCACAACACACATACATCATTTCCAATCTTTTGTGACAAATCCGTTGGGGGCCATTCAACGTATGTAACGAAAGAATTAGGTCAGAAATTTAGAGGCGAACTACAAAAAAAAATATTAGCCAACAGTCTAGGGAGACGCTTGGTAATTTTTTATTTTGTAAACCTAAATGTGCAAAATGTTGCCACCTTATTGAAGGTGGCGCCTTATAAGCGCTGTGGAAAGTGCGTTGGACTTTTGATTGTGGGGTCTCAGGTTCAAATCAAACCGGGACCCAGTAACACCTTAAGTTTGTAAGACATATGCGAGAGTCTGACAAACATCTAAGGGTATAAATTGTGAGAAGTTTCTCAAATTTTCCGTTCAGAGTCGGGGTAAAATTGTAGGTCCACTCGCACACAAGTGGTTGGAGAAGCTAGTTTTTGGGTTTTGTATGTTTTAAGTTGGGTTTCCAACATCAATTAGATGGGGAATGTAGGAACGGAAATAAGCTGCCTAAAATTATGATTTTAATATAACATTGACAACGTTGTGTATGTATGTATGTATGTATATGTTTATTTAGTTAATATAAACTATTAATTTACAATAGTAATTATAGAACTTACACTATTCAATAACAATTATATACAAAATTTATGAAATCTGATATCTAATGTGTTGAGTCAACAACATTTTAAACGTTCGGAAAACTCTTTCATTTTTTATTGTATTTGGAAGCTCATAAAATAATTTCAACCCCCGGTACATCAACATATTTTTTGTTCTTTCATCTCTGTAGAAGCGTAAACGAAAATCCGAATTTGATCTTAAACTGTAGGGTTGGACATCTTGAATAAACTGCAAATTCGCTGATAGGTAGTTCGGTAATAAATTGTACTTCATTTTAAATACAAACACTATTGCATTAAAGTGTATTCGCTGGTTAATATTCATCCAACGAAGACAAGATAACATCCATTCAATTGGCGTGTAAAAACTCCATCTCAGAATAATTCGCATAGCTCTGTTTTGCAGAACTTGGAGTCGTCTTATGTTTTCGACATTTCCCATAAACAAGATTGTGGAGCAGAACTCAAAGTGCGGTTTTATTAATGTATTATAGACATTTATTGCACACATTATAGTGATGTTCTTACGTATTCGCTTCAGGAAACCGATTTTTTTGGAAATTTGTTTAGTTACATAATTAAAATGTTTTTTTAAATTTGAGTTCACTATCCAATATTATGCCTAGATACTTAATTTCTTGGACTTGTTCAATAATTTCACCATATACACTTAGATTCACGTTACAGTCACTGTTAAACACCATATATTTTGTTTTATTAACATTTAGTTTAAGCTTGTTCATTTCAAGCCACTGCCGTAAATTATTTAAGTCAAGCGAAATCTTTTCTCTAAGCACATTTATGTCTTTATCACATACAAACATTAAGGCGTCGTCTGCAAATAAGGAGATCTTGCAATATTTCAATATTTTACTGATTTCATTTATGTATAGCAGGAACAACAAAGGGCCAAATATAGTACCCTGCGGTACTCCAAATGTCGTTTGTGCAGTTGATGATACAGCACTACCTATTTTTGTTCTTTGAGTTCTATTGCTTAGATACGATTTAAACCATTTTAGTTCATTGTCATTAACACCATATTTGTTCACTAGAATATCGCGATCAATAGTTTCGAAAGCTCTTTGAAAATCCAGTAAAATTGATACAATTATATTACCTTCATGTCTTTGATCCTTAAAATTCATGTAAGCCAATTTAACGATGTCTCACATGAATGACCAGGCCTAAAACCAGACTGATTTTCCATTAAAATGTTATATTCCACTACGTAATTAAAGAACTGGTCATAAGCTGTCTTTTCAATAACTTTTTCCACAGTAGGCATTATGTTTATCGGCCTAAATTTATCACAGTTAATTGAATTGTTTTCTTTGGGTATCGGAATAACTATTGTTTCTTTAAAATTACGCGGAAATTCAAAACGACTAAACGATTCATTGATAATTCTCAACATAATTGGGTCTATGATTTCAAAACAATCTAATAAAATTTTAATATTTAGGTTTGTATGATCTTTTTTGTTTTTAATTTTTTTTACAAATTTTATAAAGTTCATGGGCATTAATATTACAAAATTTAAAATGTCGGTCTTGCTGACGGAATCGAATTACTAATACTGTTTATACTTTCAATAAAGTGAATTTCATTTATCTCATATCTTTTTTTTTTAAAACTAAGTTTTTTATGGTTGCCCACATTCCTTTCTGACTTGTACTATTTTCAATTTTATTGCAAATATATCTCCGTTTAGCTTCTTGGAGTTTATTTTTATAAACGTTTCTAAGCCTATGATATTCGTACCAATCATCTGCTGAGTTAAAGATACTTGCTCGTTGATAAGATATGACTTTTTGAGACCTAATTTCGTTTAAATTCGATGTGAACCATTCATTATTGCACTCACTGATATATTTTTTTATTTGATTGATTTTCTACACATTCTACAAGCGAGTTTTGCAAGCTTTCTGCAAGAACATGGAAATCACATGATTGAATTCCAACACATTTATCTCTTAACATGCACTTAAATTCAGAACATTTATATTTGAAAACATTAATCACTCTACGTGCACCATTCCGCAAATTTCTTTCCACAGGTATATTAACAACTAAGGATTCATGGTCACTGACTTTAAGATTAGACTTTACACATCTTAAAAGACCATTCATATGTCACCGCATCTCCACGAGCAAGATTTCATAGCTTACCATCTGTCACTTTTCATAAAAAAAAGGAAATATAGAAAAATAGAATAGGTCAGAAAGTTAGAGGTGAAATACAAAAAAAAAATATTAGCCAACAGTCTAGGGAGACGCTTGGTAATTTTTTATTTTGTAAACCTAAATGTGCAAAATGTTGCCACCTTATTGAAGGTGGCGCCTTATAAGCGCTGTGGAAAGTGCGTTGGACTTTTGATTGTGAAGTCTCAGGTTCAAATCAAGCCGGGACCCAGTAACACCTTAAGTTTGTAAGACATATGCGAGAGTCTGACAAACATCTAAGGGTGTAAATTGTGAGAAGTTTCTCAAATTTTCCGTTCAGAGTCGGGGTAAAATTGTAGGTCCACTCGCACACAAGTGTTTGGAGAAGCTAGTTTTTGGGTTTTGTATGTTTTAAGTTGGGTTTCCAACATCAATTAGATGGGGAATGTAGGAACGGAAATAAGCTGCCTAAAATTATGATTTTAATATAACATTGACAACGTTTTGGACTTTACACATCTTAAAAGACCATTCATATGTGACACCGCATCTCCACGAGCAAGATTTCATAGCTTACCATACGTCACTTTTCATAGAAAAAAGGAAATATAGAATACCATAAAGAGCACGAGTACGATGACTAGGGCGCCAAGAATTGATAACGGTTTTTTTTTGTAGAAGGGTCAAAAACAAGCATTTTTTACTATGGGAGGGGGTGTCTATCTTGTCATAGTTTGGGAGGTATGGGCAATTTTAGAAAAAAGGACTTAAATTGACAAAAGAAATTATTAAAAAACAACGGCAACACTTACAACAAAGCTCTTTACCGTTTTTGAAAGCCAGAAATCTGTTCTACAAGCCTAAATTTAATTTAAATTATTTATGGCAAGTTTTTGAAAAATTCGCATGCAAACTCAAAATTTTGATAAAACCAAAAAACCTTATTGCAATTTTTTTCAAAATTGTGAAATGAAGTGCTAAATTGAATTTTCGTGGTCAATGTTACTATGAATTCTGAATCGAACACAAAAACCGCTGTACTTTACTTACAAAGATGAACCACATTAACATTAATCTTCAAAATGAACACCGTAAACACCAAAAATCAAAAATCTCATAAAAACGTAGTAGTTTTCGATTTTCAAAAGACTAAAAGACATAAAACCATTCGGATTTTGTGTTCGATTCAGAATTGATAGTAACATTGACCACAAAAAGTCAATTTAGCAATTTATTTCACAATTTTGAAAAAAAAAAAAATGGTCTAAACGTTTTTTTTTTCATTTTTCTATCAAAGTTTTGAGTTTGTATTCGAATTTTTCAAAAACTATTGCCATAATTTAAATTTAGGATTATAAAACAGATTTCTAGCATTCAAAACCGGCATAGAACTTTATTGTAAGTGTTGGCGTTGTTTTTAAATAAAAAATGTTTCAATACAAGTCCTTTTTTTCTAAAATTGCCCATACCTCCTAAGCGAGGCGAGATAGAACCCCCTCCCATAGTAAAAAAATGCTTGTTTTTGACCCTTCTATAGAAAAATTTATGGCGCGCTAGTTATTGTAATCTTCCCCGCCTCCCATAAAGTGTACGGTTTGCATTTCATAGCAGAGCGAAGCACTTCAAAAAAATGACAGTCCATAGAATACTATATATAAAATGCTATGAACTAAGCAATATATGGAATGACATTTTTCATAGAATACAATTTGCAGTCTCCACGAGCAAATGCTATATTGCATTTTATAAAATATTGCTCGTGGAGACGCCGTGTGAATGATCAATTACCCGCGTCTGAACGAATATTCTCAATTGTTGACACTTCATTCACATGACACGATTTTTTGGGTGCAGACGCTCCCGAATTCTAGTTGGAAAACAAATAGCAAAGTTCAGTTCTGATACAACTAATCAAGATAGCACAATGTAGAGCTTCGCATCTTGTTTTGTTGCATCAAGTACGTCATCGGCCCAAAGCAACATGCCAAACAAATGGGGTCTTTCGAAGTTGTAAAGCGTTGTAAACCGTATTTGACGTCATCGGCCCGAAGCAATGCAAGTATTGCGCTATCTTGTTTTGATGTATCATGAATCTGAATGACATTCGGATTTGGAGGTTCGGTTTGAACGATTTTTTTATTCGTCTGCATGTGGAACACGGCCATATCTTGTTGATCGTATTTAAAGATTGACAATGCGTGACAAATATGTTGTAAAATGTATGAAATTGGTCATTTAAACCGTTCCAAACGCAGTCTTCTTCTTTTATTTTGATGATTAATTCAATTACCCTGCTTTTGGAATAGTAATATTCGCAATT
This sequence comes from Portevinia maculata, assembly GCA_949715645.1. Taxonomy (NCBI): domain Eukaryota; kingdom Metazoa; phylum Arthropoda; class Insecta; order Diptera; family Syrphidae; genus Portevinia; species Portevinia maculata. The sequence continues at coordinate 2,154,420 of OX454528.1, read as the reverse complement.
TTCTTTTTCTAAATATGTGCATTAAAAATACATGAATTTATTTACAATTTATCTATTCGTTCGCGCTCATATGAAAATTCCTTAATCAATCAAATTCATTACATTTTAATCGAACTTTCTGCCGTATAGGTACCTTATAAAAGTTGTTCAACAAACTTACCTCATCAATTCGAAGGTGATGCACAAATGTTGCCTAAAATATGTATAATCCAACATGTGGATTACATTATGCGATCCATCGGCATCCTTTTCTCTCAGTTCGTCTAAAATATTAAGTTCCACAACGGCTTGGTTCAGGAAACGCTTTTTATTTCGTATAATTTTAATAGCTACATGGGTATTTGTCTTATGATCCAATGCGCGGATAACTTGACCGAAACTACCCCTACCAATTACTTCGAGGATTTCGTAGCGAAAGGCAATATGATCGTGTTCCACCTGCAAAAAAAAAACAAAAAGAAAAATGTATAATCTCAACTGTTGTAAATAATTTTAAACTTACAATCTTATAATTTCCATTCTCGTCATCATATCCCGAATTTAGATTCGTTGAAGTTTTTGAGTAAATTTTATTCGCCGATTGACCAAAGTAATAAATATCCTTGTAGATTTTTAATTCGTCGAATTCCATCTCCGTTAAGTAGCTGTTGTACTTTTTAATCAGTTCTGAAATGTAAAATGTACATTAGGAAAGTAAATAACACCTTGACTATTCGTGCATTGCAAACATCTGTCAAGGACATCGTCCACGACGTGTTAATACATACAAAAAAAAAATAAAAGATTGCGAATGGAGCTGACGGCCACACCCAAAGGATACGACATAACGGATGAAGGGTAAAACAAAGAAATACAAAATCTAGATTGATGTCTGATTCTTTTAAGCAAGTGAATTTATGATGAACCGAAAGGTCAGGGATATGAACATTTGAAAAAAAAAAAAAAAACATTACCAGAGATTTAATTTCATAGAGCCTAATTAATTAAAAGACACAACCTACTGTCAGCCTGTCTACGTACGCGATCTCCTTGACATTTATCTCATTATCGTTGTTTGATTATTGTATATATTTCGCATCCTTTGAGTCTCTATGAATTATTCGTTCATTACGTCAAGCAAACAGAAATCGTATCCTCTTCCTCACAATTGACTGTGACTGTAAACGTAAAGTGCTAGTCTACAGACTAATTATGAATTTGCGAACAATGGAGTGAAAAGTTGCCATGGAGCGTTAAACAGGAGGCTGTGTGAACCGTTGACAAGTGGCCTAAATAAATATGTCAAAGACTACGACTAGAATTAAAAAAAAACATAATGACTATGCGGAGGGGGAGTTCTCTTTTCAAAAAGATTATGAATCCTTTTGATGGTGTATCGTCAAAGTTCCAACAGTGATAATCTGGGCTGTCTGGGTGGTACTCCTTACCAGCATAATACCCTCACAACTACTGTGCGTCTCGCATATGGCGTGATTGCATACGATTTAGTCGTTCCACAGGATACCTATGTGATGACAAAATCAACAATTTGTGTGTTTTGTGTATCTTCTGTTAGCTAAAAAGGTTCATTTCTGTCTGAATGATGTTTCTGAGCCAAGAGCATATGCATTTGGAACAAAATCTGGAACTTAATAGGTTTTTCTCGTTAAATTCGTTTGCTCAGCTAAGATAGAAATTCCATTATTAAGGCGTCCGTAATCCCAAAATTTGCTAGTAGCCGTGATGAATCAGCTTTTCGCGTCCTCCCATTTATTTATATTAAGTATTATCGCCCTCCTTAAAATTAATAGATATACATTACCTGATGGTGTCATAGGAGTACTGGCACCTTTACCATCTACACTACTCGACGAGGAGGAAGAGCCATTCGATTTAGCCGACAAAGCTGTCATCATCCCTGAACCGCCACCAGTCGAACTGTTCGTCGTATGTGATGAGGCTGTCGTCGTTGATGATATGGGTGATCCCACATTGTTATTGTTATTATTCGAGGGTTGCGGATTTAACTGCGTCATAACTGTGCTGCTATGTGAATCTATGCAGCGTGCAGTGCGTGTAATATTGCTCGCATTACACAAGCTGGGTAGATCTAGGCGAGAGACAGGTACACGTGTTGATTCGCGTTCTCGACGACATTTGTCGTTGTCTATTTGAACCTGAAAGAAAATAAATTGAAAGAAATTAAATTCTGTTGCATACTTTTGGGTGAAATAGAAAATACGATTTATCTCGTATAAATACGATCATGTGAATTGAAAGATTTCAAACTAAAATTATTTTTTTTAATCTTGTCATTTTGAAAAAACAAAATCCTATTGGAAAATTGAACTACCGACGCATGATGCTGATCAACAAATTAACTAAAGCTAATCGCTTGTCTGCTACTTGTAGGTCAATTGTTTGGCTTTTGATTTTTTTTAGTATGCTTTACCGTAAATGGTGACGAGAAGGTGTTTCTCAACTCAACGTTGACTTAACAATGAAGAATTGAAGAAACGGACGTCATATTTGGTAAAGAAGGGGAGATTAATTCTTGTAGACCCCATTCAAACCGATCTGACATTGAGGTGTCTATTTAACAAGGTATGCTTTATGGTGGCCTTCAAATGGCACGATAATCCTCAAAGCGTTTAACATAATGTCAATCCGCAAAGAAGATGAGCACAAAACAAAGGAGTGCTGCTGCTAACGGCTGACCTCATTTATGATATTCCGGGGAATTAAAAATGTCAATGTTTTCTAATACGAGTGGAATGTCTGTGCATAATCATATTGTAATGTTGAGCCGTGGGAGCATATAATTGTATCCAACCACCAGGGGACATTTTGTGTCAAAAAGTAAACAAACCTTTAACACCGCAGAACGGTAATGCGTCCGTTGACCTAAAAACCCTAACTCATGGTATTGTTCTCGCTCAAGTCGGCAGCGGAAGTTGACTACCCTTCACTTAAGTGTAACTGAATTTGACTGCTAAAAAAACGCATATTAAAGGGTCCCGGTTGTGTGTAGTTCTCATGTCGGTCAGGGTTGATGGGCTGCAAATTTTCGCTGATAATAATAATAATAAGGCGGCACGCTATTCCTGAAATGGCTAGTTGACTGGGGTCAGGCAATGGCTTTCATTTTTCGTTTTGCCTTTTTTTTTTATACGGACGATTAATTGCCATCGATTAAATCAACCGGGAAGTAAGAGGTAGTAAAACGTTTTGTTTTGATTTCTTACTGCAGTGGCGTTGAAAACCGGATTAGAGTGTTGAAATTGCACTTTGAATGTAGGAATTGATATTATGCGCGTCTTCGAATGGATTACATAGTAAGATTTAATTTGATTTATTGGATTTGGGTCGCTTTAAGACGGCTTCTATTGCCCACACCAATAAAATTATACACAATACGGGGTGTTTCCAAGCAAGGGCGAAAAATAATAATATTTCATAAATCACAGTTTATTTGAGGAAATACCGACATTTTGATTCAATCATCACATCAAGTAGAGATGTCTCAATTATCACCTCGATAGCGGTGGCATTTGGCGAAAACGTGTTTTGTCGTTTCCTATCGGCTTTCAATACTCACTACCTAATGCAGACGACCCGCCGAATCCGCAGTAGATTTGTACACGACTAAATTGTACACAACTGACAAAAGAAACTAAGGAGAAGGAAACAATTAAAGTGGTTTGGCGAGAAAATTCAGTTGTCGGAATGGGATTTGGCGCTGCGCGAGTTTCTGACGAACTATTTGAAAATTACGAAAATTAATTGGTGTTGAATACTTGAAAATACGATGATCGCTGGGTTTTGCTGGAATTTTTAACTGCCTTGATTTGAGATAACTTTTGATGAAAAATGCATTACAATTTTGTTCACATTTCTTTTGTCAACGTCTTTGAAAAAAATAGATAAAAATTTTATTAAATACTAACTTCTTTTTTATACCCTATTCTAAGGATATATTAATTTTGACGCGAAGTTTGATACATACCTTAATATTGCCCGTAGACCCTGAAAAGTTACTATATTCCGTCCGCCCGTCCGTCGGCAAAAATTAGGCCTTTAATCTGGATACCTAGAGAGCTGAAATTTTAACCATACATTCTCTAGGGGCCTGAAATAATCCAGTTTAAGAATTTTTGAAATCCGCCCACAGACACGCCCAAGAACTCAAAAAAAACAAATTTATCGAAAAAATCGAACTTTTAGCTAGAAAGCTGACATTTTGTATATAATGATCTTTGACTCCTAAAACTGATCGGGAGATAAATTTTCTAAAATCCGTCCACTGACACGCCCACAATTAAATAAAACAATTTTATTGAAAAGTCAAAGTTTGAGCTAGGAAACTGAAATTTATAATATAGACTCTCTAGGTGCCGTTTATACTTTTGTTTAAATATTTTTTAAATCCGCCTACTGACACGCCCACAATTAAATAAAAGAATTTTATTGAAAAACCAAAGTTTGAGCTAGGGAGCGTTTCTTTTACAAAAGCTTTGTGTTTTTCTATTAAATCCTTTAAATGTTATATAACAAAATATGTTGAGCGTTCTTAACAATTCAACCAGACTTTTGTCACGGCTATTTATGAGGGATAGGAATAAGAATAGGGTATCCAACAGTTCGCCCAAGCAGACTGTAGCCCGTCCCTATGTTTTTCTAACATGCACCTTTTGCCAACCTTTGGCATCTCTTGTCGAAGGGTCATAGCTGTTTATTTTTATAGCAATTATGTTCTGAGAATGTTCAAAATGGATCTTACTTAAGTCCTTGCTGAATCCTTTTGCCAGATGTTCATTCTTCTCCATTAATGAAGTAAGAAAAGAACGTTAGACTGTTTCTTGTTTATTTATTTTTGATTCCTTTTCCAACTTGATCAACGGACTGAATATTTCGTGGTTGTGTGTGTGTACTTCATACAAAAGAAATGATTTCTCTGCTCTTTAAGCGTAAGAAAATTATAAAAAAATGGTCCTGCTGGAACCACATATCTTTTAGATCTATTTGGAGGCAAAAACCTGAGTTACCATTCTCCGACATGGTTTGCAATTAACTTTTTGTGCATTCGCGGCAGCGTCCAATGATGTCTAAAGCCCAAAATCCGAACCAACCAGTGACACTGTTGGGATGCATTTCCTTCTTATCAAATGCATATGAATTTTCGGTACTCTAAAAGCGACAAACTCTCATGTTGTGGCAGGTGACTTACAACATTAAAATGGGCCTCATGGCTGAAGATGATTTCGTTGGAAAACTCACCGTTTACATTTTTTTTTCAATGAACCAATTGACTCACTCTCTTAGTCGTGTATTGTCTGTCTAAAGGCTTCATTTGTCGAGTCGGTGGCATTTTGTAGGCGTGTAAAGTGCTCCTGAAGTATTTAATTCAAATCCACGACGCTGAATGGATGTCTCCCGAATCTAGGCCACATTCTGCCAAACAGCCGCGATATGTTCTGCTGAACGAGATGGCAAACACGTGTCGATGGTCTGACATCAGTAGTTGATCCAGTAGTTGAACGTCAAGGAAGCGTTATTGTATCGAATAAATAAATTTGTAATAATGGCGGACTGTGTACCCACAAACAGTGGTAATGATTTGAGTGACAACAGTATTTGCACTTTCAACTAAGTTGAATCGATCTGCCGCTTATTTTTAACGCATTTCCAAACTTCCGAAATTGCGATTTTAATGGTTTTTTATGTGATACCACACAATTTTTCCTGGTTTTAATTTTTGTTTTCCGTCAATTTTCTTTTTATGTTGTTTTAAATGAATAACCTTACATTCGAAAATTGCCAAATTGAATATGGTAAGCCTCACACCATGTTAAACAATTCCGTCACGTGGTAACTTGTCTTTTCCTATACCACCATCTCTTTGACTCAATCTGAAGTCGCTTGTCCATCACCTGTTGGATGATTCACATTTACCCCGAAATAGCAAACACTTCCATCTACTCCCATAAAAATGAGTTCAATGACTTTATTTATGATTTCACCACCACTCGTAAAAACTTCATTTAAAGTCCAATTCGTGTGTGCGTCTGTCGAACTGCTTTGTTTTACTATCGAAGCAATCTCCGAGGTCAGTTAAGATCACTCAGAAACCAACAACTTGTGTGCAACACATAAGACCATAGCTGAGCGAGTTAGAGGAATTAATTTCACTCAACGTCAACAATTAGATATTTCAAGACAGAAATCCAATATACCACCTGGCGTCACTTTTCGCGTTTATAAATCTCTTATTGCTGTTTGCATTTTTCGCAAAATTTTTAAACTTGCGAGTGTAAAATTTCCGCAAACGAAACTGACCTCCCCACTGGCACGTGTCAGGCATGTTTTGCTGAGAACAGGTTCTTTCTTGTCGCTTAACAATACCTTTTGCAACCTAAAAGGTGTGAATAATAAGCTATAAAATTTGCCTTCAGTTAAATCTTCCCAGCCAAACTATGTTAGTGAGATAAAAGTGCAATGGCCGCAAAATGGGACCTTGACGCTCATCAAAATTCAAAAGAATCAAGGGAAATATTGCATTCCTTCACTTCATATGAGTGCGGAATGTCATTGTTCTAATCGCCCCCAACTATGGGGAAGTATGTCTCCCCTAGCGAGTTTAATAAATGAAGGTATGTTTGGATTGCATAAATTCTTCAAATGGTGCCAGCGAGCGAATAGCAAAATACAATGCCAGGGGTGGCAAACGAAGCGGAAAAAATTATTTTACTGAAACATGGAGTTGGAGTTTAAGGTTGATTGAATTTTTTCATTCGTGTTATCGTTCATACTGCATCCAAGACATAAACGAATCGATTCTTCTTTCAATGCTCCTTCAGAAAATCATAAATTATAAAAAAAATGTATGCGTTTTGTTTACTAATTAGAAAACCATTTCTGTTTGCCTACAAACAAAGAATTTTCTTTTTTATGTCAGCTCTCAATAAGCTGTAGAAAACTACTGTAATACACAAAACAACAGTGAACGAAAAAAAATAGCAACATCGTAATGAACCCAACGGATTGTGACGACAAAATGGGGAAGAAGAATGGGAATGATCGTAGTAAAATTAAAGGGCTGGCTGGGAGTGCAAGCGGAATTGTGCTATTAAGAATGTGAATAAGTACCTCATTCAGTTTTGTGGAAAATGGGGAGCATTGTGTTGCTTTATAGCAAGAGTTCAATGGTATACAGTAAATTAATTGAATAAGACGCACGCATTTCTTTTCCGAATTGCGTTTTGTGGATCCTATTCACCCTTTCGGAAAATTAGTTCTTTTTCCAGATTCAAGCTAACCAAGTGTTCTTCAGAATATTTTTTTAAGGTGTCATAATATTGTCAAATATTAACTGACTAACTAACTTTTGTGTTTCTAATAAATTTTTGATTATTCTAAATTTTATATATTTTTTTTTAGTTTTTATAGACAGATACGAGGGGCGTTCAATATATTCTCGGTATCGATATGAAGGAAAATGCGAATTCAATTTAAATTGTCTTTATTTTTCAATATAATTTCCCCTAACATTAATACATTTATTACATCTTGAGATAAGCTTTTTTAAACCCTCAAAAAAATAAATTTCCTCTTTCTCTGCAAAATACCCATTTATTGCCGACTTGAGTTCTTCATCATCCGAAAATCTTTTTCCACGAAGACATTTTTTCAAATCCGGAAACAGGAAATAATCACTAGGGGCAAGGTCTGGACTATAGGGTGGGTGTTGGATTTCTTCGAAACCACAATCTCGCGCAGCAGCCTTGGAAACTCGCGCCGTGTGAACAGGAGCGTTGTCATGAAGAAGCAACACACCCGCTGCGAGTTTACCCCGTCTTTTCTTTTTAATTTCCTCCCGCAAATTATGCAAAGTGGAAGCGTAGGATGTGGCGTTGATGGTTTCACCTTTTTTTTGTACTCAATGAGCAAGATTCCCTTTGAGTCCCAAAAACTGTGGCCATGAGCTTCCCGGCAGACGGAGTGACTTTGAACTTCTTCGGGTGGTCTGTTCCTTTTTTATGCCACTGCATGGACTCTTGTTTGCTTTCAGGGTCATAGTGGTGGACCCAAGTTTCGTCCCCAGTAACAATTCAATCCATAACATCGTCCGCGTTCTCACTTCACATCTCCAAAAACTCTCTACAGCATGCGATTCTCATTTTTTTTCTGAGGCGCTGTGAGCATTCGTGGCACCCATCTTGCACTGACCTTTGAAAGGTTAAGATGGTCATGAAGAATGGTGTGAATGGTACCAATTGAAAGCTTGGTGATCTCTGCCATCATTTTCACCTTTATTCGGGCATCCTCAAGAACAAGTTTTTCGACTTCTTTGATGCTTTCTCCCGTACAAGCAGTAGCCGGGGCGCCGGAGCGGGTGTCGTCTTCAATGCTCTCTCTGCCTCTCTTGAACTCACTTGACCACTTTTGCACAGTTGATAATGAAGGTGCGGAACCCTGATAAACAGCCACCATCTCTTTATGAATAGTTTTTTGACTTTTTCCTTGCTTAGTGAGAAATTTAATCACAGCGCGATGCTCAAATTTCACCATCATCGTCTCAGTTGCCATTATGATTCTGTTTAACTGTTTAACTAGAGATAAAACGCGAATTAATAATCGCATTTATATGAAATTTTACATGAATGTACTAATAGTATTACTTGACAAATAAGTCAATTTATATATACAACCACAGCTTCACCCCGATACCGAGAATATATTGAACGCCCCTCATAGATAGATACATTTATTGTTTCAAGGAAAAATTACATAGTTTACAATATTTATAAGTCATTGCACAGCACAGAGATTTGATAAAAAATTGTATCTTACTACTGAACATCAATATTAGGTTTCTGATATGATAAGCTTGTATTTCAAAATTAATAGGTTTGAAGGAAAATAAGAAAGAAAAACCTTCATTTAAATTTTGTGTATAATTAGATCACCGATATGGCTTAAATAAATAAATAAGGAGATAAATAAAATAAATATACTAATAAATAAAAAGATATGTGTGGGTCATAATATATGTATATTGTATGTATTGTAAATGCATTAATTATAAATAAGTACAAAAGAAAAGTAAGTATATGACAGGAATAATAAATAACAAATGAATAACAAATTTAATAACAAAATTACTGAAGTAACAAAATAAATAAGTAGGGAAGATATAAATCATATACATATATTATACTCGTATATACATGTATATATTTTTTTTTTAAATATAAGGTTTTTTATGACAGGGTTTTCACTTGATTCACATTTTCTGAAAAAAATTTCATTGAGAACTCCAATTTTTCTATTTACTATCTATAATGACTTTTGCCTGATCACGTAACTCCTGGGTTGAAAAATGCCAGGGGACTTTAAGGATCATTTTTAAAATTTTGTTTTGTAATATCTGTAGTTTTTTCCTATGCATTCCGGCACAATTTCCCCAAACAGGTGATCCATACAATAATATCGCTTGAAAAACGTCTTTAAAAATTATTAATTTATTGTGCTTACTGAGTAATGACTTCCGGTTTATAACCGGGTATAACAATTTAATACCAATATTTATTTTATTTGATGTCATTTGTGTGTGTTCCTTAAAGGTCAGCGTCTTGTCTAAGTAGACACCTAAGTACTTGACAGAGTTGACCCATGGAATATCACAGTTATTTATATTTAAATTATGAATGTTGCTTATTACTCGTATATTTGCAGGGTGTTCATCGGATGAGTATATGACAGTGTCATCATTTAATTTTTATATTTTTAATTTTTTGAATTTCTTTTTATATATATCATATCTTAATTTGTTAGCAAATTGTATACAATAAGGTCTATCACGAGTGGTTTTTTTCAGGGAACCCTACCTATTCAGCTGAAAGGAGAAAAAATTCCTTCAGAATTTATTCACGATAACTCTAAATTTGCGGAGGACCTTTAGGAATAGGCCCATCTTTTTCTTTTACTTTCACAGCGAGGTTATCATGTGGATTGAAGGGTTACTAGTCCGCCTGTGCATTTCTCCAATTGACATAAAAAAAGTATCGGTAGGCCTTTAACCACCTCAAAAATAGTTCGTGAATGTGAGATGTCTCTGAATTCGGTCGGAAGGCTGAATTCACTTAGACTTACTTGGGTCTCGGGTCATAACGGGATCACAGAAAATGAGATCTCCGATGAACTTGCTAGCCTATGGATTTTCTGAAAAGTTTTTGAGTATATTGTATTTTTAATTTGTAAAATAAGATTTTTTCTCAAAGGAAGACTTCTCAGGACCTGAACCGTCGTTATGTCTGCCTGCGTCTTCGGTCAGGGCTTCCATTGACGGTTGGGTTTCATATGAACACAATCGCAGATGGCATGACTTTCCAGGGTGCAGAGAGACTAAGCTAATTCTTCCCGACGTCTGTAAGAAATCTGCGGCATTCTTGTTGTCTCTTAACAGAAAAGACTGCATACAGACTACTGGCGTTCTTACGGGTCATTATCCCCACGCTTCTGCCAAGCATCTTAAGGTGCTAGGCAAAAGCAATACCACCAACTGCGTAGCTTGTGGAAAAAGCGACGACACTGCGGAACATTTCCTCTGTGATTGTCCTGCTTTTGCTGGTATCAGGTGGCAGGTATTTGCTGGTGAGTGCTGTAAACCTAAGCTCCTAATCATTGAAGTGCCAGCTCGTCTTTCTTAGGAAAACGAGTAAATTTAAGCAGTAAAAGTGGTGTGTCTTCCTGGTTTTGTGTACAATAGACCGGTATTGAGTCTGAGTGCTCCAGTGTAGAAAGCCTCGCACCCCGAAAAAAAAACAAATCGGTAGGCCTGCAGGCGAATCGATTGCTGGTGCTGTTGCTTTTGTGTGATCCATCGGGCCTGCCTCTTCTTCACTAACCTAGGTAGAAGCTTATTTATACTTAAATACCCAAAAGAAACCAAATTTAAAATAAAGTAAGCAATTGGTAATTACAGTGCCATCCCCTTACTGAAATAAAGTCCTCTAAATCTCGAACCAATGCATCCTTTTAAGGTGTATTCTGGTCAGTAGTGGGCACATCACATCGTCGACAACATAATCCATCTGCAGTCAATTTGCTAAGAAAAGTTGTTGCTATTCAGAGCCGCACTTAGGCACTCCTTGATTGATGTGCGCACATCAGGAGCATAATTTTTAGCAATCTATCCAATTACCTCAAATTCATCATAAATCGTCCATGCACATAATTTACCATCGGTAATTCTGTTAACCACCAGTAACACTACCAGCTTTGGCATATGCGTGTAGTGTATCTACCGGGACAGGAAATTAATCGTGCTCTACTCTGTGCTTTCGATTTAATTAACCCTTGCAATGTCAGTGCTTGAATAAAATAAAAACCAATTTCGAAATTACCATTTCACTCTAAAAAAAAGAGGCTTTCTTTTCCTTGGCCATCGCAGCGCACCACTATACAGTGTCAGTAGCAATATTGTGCGCAAAAACCATTCATTATCACTAATGCTTGGCCATAATTGAAAAGTTGACTAACTGGCCTGGTCTGGCCTAACCGTCTGCTCGTGGTTGGCTCTCTGAATGTGTGTTGCCTGCCATCTCTCGAGAGTTAGATCAAATGAATCCATCGACCCTCCCAAAGTGCATTAACCTTATGTTCTGTACTCTGTGTCCACCTCGATATTCCTCGAATCATTCGTGTACAGGCACCATCATCATCCTCCTCACGGATAATTCAACCCGCACTTACACATGCACACAAACACACACTCCTAACCTCACACATATGTTGTATTTTATTGATCATGTTTATCATGATCGTTGTCCAACCAGCTAAACTGGTCTAGCCAACTATACTTGCATGAGACCGTGTGCGGGCACAGTCCACACAGTGCTCCATTCTCTTGGCTGTGAATTAAAGTGCTAGTGACCGTCGAACAACTTTAGTTTTTTTTTTTATTTCTTAGTTTTTTATTCCTTTAAGTTTCAGACCATTTGTGTAGCCTTCTTTTCTTTTCTCATTTGCTTCAATTATTCTATTTTTTCCTCGTCGCATATCTGATTTGACACTATGTTTCTCAATTAGGTAAAAGTGGACTGAGGAATGTAGTAGACGAATGACCCCAGATGCACATGCAGATTAAGGGGTATAAAAGCGAGTCCCAATTGCCTGCTGGCAATGCATACATTTTGAATACGATCCACACACATATAAAGCAAAGTAATCTATCTTTTCTTCAGACATTAAATCTGATTAATTGCTTGTTGCCTTCTGTCACAGGCACGGTCCATATTTTGTTTATTTTTCGCAATCATAGTCGCGATAGAAGACGCCTACAATCTGAATAAATTTATGTGTGGGTAAAGGAGACAATAGAATTTTGTTTACGTAGCAAAATAAAAGACAGTTTCAATTTCAATCAATGAAATGCATCACCAACGGAAATGCTATCATCTGTCAAATACATAATTCCTTTATCTGTCTCTCATTCAGCCTAAATGGTATTAGTTACAGTTACAAATTCGATTGAACTAATCCAACAATGATGTAGAACAAAACACTACACCCCACAACCGAATAGCACAGATATTGAAAAACAATTAGAGCAGCTGAAATGCATTTACAGACAATTTATAATAAGCATAAGCAAGAGTAATTGCACAAGAGAATCTAGAATTCCGCAAAATTAGCCAACTAACCCAAATACTGGTATTTTCAGTGCCTGTATCGGGAGCACCATCAGTGGCACATGATGCTGTAAACACATCTGGGCACGCACACTGTTAATACAAAAACAAAAAGACCTCTTTGCATAACTTTAAACCACAATACGCATTCAGAACTCAATAATATTTATAACACTATAATCATGGCAGGATAAACATAGCTAGGTAATAATAAATATCTCAACAGCGTTATTTGCTGTCCTATCAATAGTATTACACTCGCAAGGTGGTTTATTATTGCTTGGGAGTTACTCGCGCTGGTTTGGTGTATCCAATGCCGACGTGTGCACGATTGCGAATGTCGGTTGCGTCTTCAGAAAGCAGGCTTCTTAAGAAGTTCTATTTTTAAATCGCGGTGGCTTCTTTGGCCAGCGTTAATATCTATTTTCGCAATCAGGTTGTGCAATAATGTTCATGATATACTTTTCCGATTGATATGAAACTGAACAATTCTGGCACCCCTCATACGTGGTCATACCACATTCTCGGCAGTCATCTGTCAGCTGTCTAAGCTGACAAATTGTGCCGGAGTGACATGTATCAAATTAGTATGTTTAGGAAATACGGTCACATTAAAGATCTGCTCATACGAGTTCTTTAACGTGCATGAATGTTGCATGTCAAGTCCATACACATAACAATCAATTCGTTTTTTTTTGTTTCTTAAATATTTCATAGTTTACTCGTGCCCTTTGCACCGTGAGCAACTTGATACTCTGCCATAAAGTGTCTTTAGGAATTTGTGTCAAAGCATGATCCCCGAAAAAAAAAACACATTACCGACCCTGACATAAGTTGCCAGTGGGGCATTTATGCTTGCGACAATCTTGATGTTCTTCGTGAATAATTGAAACGTAATGGTGTAGGAATATTACCATGAAGAATTTTCCCATGCTTGGGCATTGGTAATTTCTAATCTTTTGAATTGGATTTAATCTTTCATGAGCGGCTCCACATGGTTTTGAATGAGGGATGGATTTAAATAAATTGATATTCGACCTTTCCAAAAACCAAGGCTCCACAAATCCGCAGCGGTTTTAGGTGATTTTTGTTAGCTTCATTAAAAAGATGAGGATTAGCTCCATAGTACTTCACACGTGAAATTTTTAACCAATACCACAGCAGTGTGTCCCCTTTTAGCGACACGAAATAGGGTATATTGGTTCGAATCCGTAGTTTGGTGAATAGGATACAAGGATAAAGCGGTTTGCACAGCTTTTGAGTTCCAAATAACCTCTTTAGGCAAGTAAAAACGCAATTAGACTTAGCAAGGCTTCCTAGAATAATTAAAGCTCTTTGGCTGGAAAACTTTTTATAGGAGACATAACTCTGAAAGGCACTCAATCTATAAGATAGTAGATAGTTCTTTGACTCCCACCGAACCCGTAAAAGTTTATTTACTTCTACCCAAAATCGTTTTGGCGACACTCTTGCATCGCGTAACATCAATAATCGTCTATCGTCTGTAGGAGTGGTTTTGACGATTTAATATTTGCTTCACGTGACTTCACGTGGCTACACCGACTTAAGGGTTAACTGATGTGCATTCCTAGCATGTGTTTGAAATATTTTAAGGGATATTTACAAGTAGCGGCTATTTTGTTAGAGGACTTAAGACTTAATGCCGATAGAACAAAGAAGGTTAGGAGACCTTGTGACGATGACTCAGAGGAACAAGCGCTTGGGCGATGTCTCGACCAAGAATAAGTTTTATCTCACGTTTTTTGAATTTTTCAAGTAGCTCTAAATATGTAATCGGTGCACCGAACAAGACATGAGAGGAGCGTTGTATCCAAGCTTCGGATAAACTATATAAATTGTTGCAAGGGCGGAAAAGGTGAATATATTTCTTGCCTCGCTTAAAGAAGCTATGTCTTTTCGCAGCGTTCTTGGCGACATCGAATAAAAGTTCGTTCCAACAAAGGTTGTAATCAACGCACATACTGAGAATGAGAAGTCTTTCGGTTTCGGCGAACCGTTCATGGATAATGCCAGACTATTCGGATGTGACAGAAGATGGCATTGCGTTTTGGAGGTATTGAATTCCACTCCTTTCTCTGTACCCTACTGAGCCATGATGGTTACATTTCAATGAGCTTAACATATATCGCCGTGTCAGTTCCACACCCAAAACAGAGGAACGTGAACCTGGAAACGAATATAAAATGTAAAAAAATGAATGTATCGGTTGATATCACCAGTGGGTTAGCTAGGACACGGAGCTAGGAAGTAACTGCAACGTCAATAAATCTAAAAAAAACTGTTACGGTCGGATTTTTGAGGCACTTCAAAACGAGTTTAACGCCAAAACTAGTTCTATAAAGGATTCCAGCTTCAAGTTTTCGCCAAATCAGTAGTATTCACACGAGTTTCAAGATTTACAGCGTTATTAATAAATCTTTTTTAGAACCTGCTTAATATAGCTCATACGTAAACGGTGCTTACGCAGCGAAACCTGATTTATAAACAATTTACAAACTTAAGCAACGTTGCTAAAGACTGGTAACCTGAACGCCAATATTTGCGGTTAGAGACTGTTTAAGGCTTGTGTAGTAATGGGTTTCTCTCTCTCTGTCTCTCTCTTTCGTTTTTTTTTTTTTTTTTTTGCTATGGAAGGTGGAAACCTTGCATGAGGCACCAATGGTCCGACGTCCATTGGTAGTGCCGGATTCCTACCGGCTAAAACAATTACCCTTCCCGAACAGGCCGATTCGTTTCCCCCGCGGAACCGCCGTAAGACATTACTTCGCTGAGGTCGGTATGAAGACTTAGCGCTTTGCTCTATTGTTGGAACTATTAGCTTTCCGTTGGCGTTCTAAGCGTCTAAGATCGCTGTGTATACGCACCGCCACTTTACTTACAGTGGTCCAGTTTTCGTCATTCCGAAGCATATAGTTTACCACATTATCGGGAGTGGGCCACTCTCCGAATTGGTCCCGTAGGTAGGAAGATCCTCTCGGTTTCGTACCGTTGGCAATGGAAAAACACGTGTTCCGCGTTTTCAGAAACATTTTCGCAATGCGGGCAATTTGGGTTGGATTCATGTCTGCGTTTGATGAGATATTCTCTGTAACAGCCATGACCCGTCAAGAACTGGGTCAGATGGAAGTTTGTTTCACCATGCTCCCTTTTGATCCATACACTCTCTCTCTCGGTCTGTCTGACTGTCTCTCTTTCTCTCTCTCCCAACGTTTTTACCAATGAAGGTTACAGGTTAACTTTAAAGTGACAAAGAGTGCACCTTTGAAGCACCTCAAAAATACGCCCTTAAAAGTTATTCGAATGCAATTAAAGCTATAATTTCGTAATTATTTTTGTTTTTGTAAATAAAATAACTAAAGTAATCGACCCAACTTGGCAAACATATGATATAACACCTGCGCTACTTTTGATCATATTTAAAGTACTCTACCAGAAAGTAAGCAGAGTTTGATCCAAAAAAGAAGGACACGGTATTATACATTCTGGTCCCGATGTATGCTAACTTTTCTGTATGTTTTCAGCCATCTAGGTAACTAAAACGACTGCCCACGGACAGACAATATATCACAAACCACTCTTCGTGGTTGTTTGGCTTTTTCTCTGCATTCCTTTTGTAGGTTAATAGCCGATTAAATTATAAAGCGTCCTGGTTTTGATGAGGGCGTGGATAGCATAGCGTTGTCTGTCCGTGTTTATTTTCAAATTTGCTTTCTTTATTATTGTTACCGTTTCGTTTCGGCCACTTGGAAGTGGTTTTAATAACCTATTTCGACCACCCCTCCTCCCCCAAACAAGTGGCAAAGAATATCATAAAAGTTCTGTGTGTCAAGTTTTCATGAGAGTTTAAAAAAATATTTTGCACTCAAGTTTTGTGGCATTTTTAGCTGTATGTCTGTGTTGGTGTTTGGCTATGGAGCAGTGGTTTTATGTTATAAGTGAAAGAGAAACGCAAGTTTGTGACGGACTTTGTAATGGGATTTGGAAAATGTGTACATTTGAGCATGAATGGCTTGAGTGAAGTGCTATGTTGTTGGTAAGGTTTTTGATGTTCACCCTTCTTTGCGGTAAATATTGGATAAATATTGAAGAACGTAAAAAGGGTCTTACAAGAAACTCTTCCTAAATGGAATTAAAATGATAAAAATGAATATTCTCTTTAATAATTTTTAGCACCCCATTAGCGTTTGAAATTGCAATGTTTTCCGCAAATCAACTTAGTTGTCGCTACTTGGTATTTCTGTAGTCCATTGCGCTATGTCGCACATCCCACTGAGACAATTAGATACACCCAACACCAACAGTGGGAGCACGTTTGATCGTTTCGTGTTCGCGCAATTTGACCCACTTTTAAATTCTGACCCGCGTCGTGTGGGACAGAACATGATTTTGTGTGTATTTTATTTTGACATGGAAATGAAAGGATTAAACTGACGTTAAACAAAAATACTCAGCCCTATCGAGGAATCCGATCGGAAGAAATTCCGAAACGAAAAACCAAATTTATTTGGAAATCAGATTGCGTTTGAGGTAGATGTTTCGGACCAAAATAAATTAAGTATGCAAACAGTTTGAGTGTTTTGATTGATGTTATGCTATCTATAAATGAATAAATAGTGCGCCTCGTGACTGGACAATAAGAATAGCAAAAACTTATTTTTTTTGTTATAGTGTTTATTCAATTTTGCAGACTTTCATTTTACTTAAAAAAAAATAGCAACTATTCCTAGTCTAAAAACTTCGGAGAAAATTTGCCGTGTAGCTTTCAAAATTGTATTTTCTTAATTCATCATATCGCACTGACGGTGATGTGTGTTACATTGTCCGCTAAGTGAATCGGAACGGATACCTCCAGATTGATCTGAAGGCCCTTCTCTGCATCGTTGCGAAGGTTAAAACCATTTAAAAGTGGTTTTCAAATCGAATTTCAATTGGCACTATGATGCTACATTAAATGTGCTGCTTAAATGACATTTTAGATTCGGAACTATCAAAACGAAATAAAATGTCGAGCACGGTAGTTTCGTTCAAAAAGAATCAAGCAAATTATTAAATTATGATTCAAAAAGTAAATTTAAAGGAAGCGGGTCGAAATTCTGCTTTGCAAAATTCTGACTTTTAACACAAAAATTCTGCTTTTTATCTGTTCTGTCTTACATAATTCTGCTTTTCAAAATTCTGTTTTTTTTTTTTTAATTCTGGCAGGCAATATTTTAAACAAAGAAATTCTGCTAATTCTGTTTTTTTCCAATTTACGAATTCAAAGAAAACAAATATTTTTCAACTTTGTCAACAAACTACAATATATTTCTTATAAAGAAGGTACACAGTTGGGTACCAGGAACACACAAAAAAAAACAGCCAAAAATAACAAATTATTTCATAATTGAAATTACCAAAAAAAAGAAACAACAGCATTAAGAAACTAAACAAAGCACACGTTCACTCACAAAGGTATACTAACAGAATATTTGTCTAAACCAAGAGAGCAATCTTAAAACCAATAAAAAAAACTGCTTTTACCTCTTCTTCTATAACAAGTGAGTGGTGGAATGTTTTACAAAATTCTGCAAATAAAGCGCACGCTTTTTAACATTTTCCAAACCTTTTTTTATTATTTGCAGAATTTTGTAAAGCCGAATTTTGAAAAAAAGAATTCTGAAAAGCAGAATTTTGAAAGCAAAATTTTGCAAAACAGAATTTTGAAAGCAGAATTTTGAAAAAAGAATTTTGACCTCGCCAGAATTTCGACCCCAACCCAAATTTAAAGCTAGAAAAGAGCGGTTTTGTGGAGGAAGAAATTAGAGAGAATTCAAGTAAGCAAGTGCTGAATGTCCGCTTTTGGAAAACAAATTAAAAGTAATCTGAATATCGAAAATTTAGTTCCAAATAACAGAGTACCTAACCTAACCTAAGGGTGGTGACGATGTAGAGGTTAGT
This sequence comes from Portevinia maculata, assembly GCA_949715645.1. Taxonomy (NCBI): domain Eukaryota; kingdom Metazoa; phylum Arthropoda; class Insecta; order Diptera; family Syrphidae; genus Portevinia; species Portevinia maculata. The sequence continues at coordinate 2,135,791 of OX454528.1, read as the reverse complement.
GTGTTGGTTTGTGACCCGTGCGGTGCAGGTTCAATCCCCATGGTGAACAACAATATACGCCACCCATTCTCCAGCCTCTACAACAAAAGGAAGATTTCTGCCTGGTAGTACAATTGACCGTTACCGAGTCTGAGTGCTCTGGGATTTTTATTTCCTTTTTTTTTTTTTTTTTAAATTCAGAGTAGGGCTGCATACTAGATTTTTTGTTTAAATAATTGAATTTTCGAAACAAAATACAGAGTACAGCTCTGTGCGCCTGTTCTGTCACGGACTTTGTTTTATATTTTTTTTTTTAGGCTGGGAGGTGGTTATCTTCAAAAGACGAAACTGATCCATACTCAGTAACAGTGCGGTGCTTTGACCCACTAACTCCTTCTCCCTTCTTCCCGATTTCCCTGCGGTTCGGCCGTCTTGGCATTTCTTCGAGGAGCCAGCCTTCCAATTATTGCACCTAGTCGATAGGCCAATCAGCAATTTGTCTTTGATATCTTATATGTTTTGTATTATTAACTACAACCTAGTTCACGTGTTCACGAAATAAGAACGTTTGGCAGGTACCTTCCCATTAGAAGTTCCAGCTAACTCTGCAGTTTAGATGCGGTTTTATATGTGAATATTATTTCATTTCGGCGAAGCCCACAAGCGATGCAGTTAAGTGGGAGGTATTTAATCCTGATTATAGCTTCTCCGTCATAAAAGGAGAAGAAGAAGAAGAAGAATATTATTTCATATCTTTTTGTTTTTTTTAATAAGTTTTGCACATTTTCCAAAAATAAGAGAGTAATATAGCGGTGAACTGACTCTGAGGATTGAGCCTGCGATATCTCTGTTGATGGTTAGTAAAAGCAAAACTTGTTTGTCATTTTTTAAACAAATGTAATAATTACATTGACTGATGATCACACAAACTCTATTAGCTGGATTATCCAGACCATCTTCTCCTTCTAATGCTATCGACTATTTTGACGTCTTCATCGTGTCATTTGCTTGCATTTAACTAAGAAGTAAAAAAAACATCCCCGGGCGAGGTAAAATGCTTGACTTCAGAAATGCCACTCATACGCCCGCAAGTTTCCAATTTCTTGACATTGAACCTTTCCTAATTCGATTTGTTTGTACAACAAACCCGCGTCTTGTCCTCCTCATAACATTCCACAAAATCAATACTGCAATTTACCCTGATTTAGTCGAGTCGAAATTTTCAAAAGGTTGCCAATTTAGGCAAATTTTTCCAATTAAACACCACCAGCTGGCGTGAAACCATTGCGAATCGAACTGTAAAAGGTCAAAACTTTCGTTTATCAATTGCCGGCATCTCACCTTAAAATAACAGCGCCACCCACCGGCTACCTGATGTGAGCATATTTACCTCGAGTTTGAGTGTCGTGCCAACGGAATAAAGGAAATGCCATGCGACAGGTACACTCACGCTGATTTTTCCACACAAACTAAGTTTTTCCTTATTTAAAATTTGAACTGCAACCTTCCCTTTTGCCGCGCCGCCCTCTGTAACTTAATAACAATGCGACAGTCACGTTCGGTATGAGCACGCCTAGTTAAATACGGATATGCCAATTTGGGGTCGACCTGCCGCCGATTTTTCGAAGTAAACTATTTATTTTGTTGTTGCTGATTTTCTGACTGTACTTACGTTTTTTAACGCTTATCTGTCAGAATATATCAATATTGATAAATGCAAGAGGATAATTTCGGTAATTTATTTAAAAATTTATTTTGGAAGAGCAGTTATTTTTGGGAGAACTGTTTTACCGGAAATAGTCATGACAACAAAAAACGTTTGAGGTAACTTAACCACAGCGCGTGTCGATTGTGGTTAGCGCTATGTTTTATTGTGTACAATTTGACAGCTTTTTTATGTATGTGTAAACAAAGAGGGGACTAACCTCAATAAATTGAGGTTTCCTGCTCGTTGTCTGCTTTCAAAACACGTATTTTTGTGGGAGGCTTGGTTTTAATTTCTTAAACATAAATTTCATTTAAAGATCATTATAGAATTGCAGACAGGTTGACAGTTGACGATTGCGAATTTGCCAATTTCAATTGGAACCCATACTCACGCAGTGTGAAATCCACATTGTGTCTGTTGGTCTGATAATGTATTGTGCGTGTCCCCCCTCCCAGTGGTTCACTATTTTTAAACTTGTGGTACACATTTGCAAAATGACATACGATTTCCTTTGTAAGATAATAATGTTCGTTTTATCTCGTAAGAACTAGGTGACATTTTTTGGCGATCGCTGCAGTATAAATTTTGCCAAGAGGAGGAAGCTGTGCTCTAGTTCTTTGTGGAATTGACGATGTGAATGAATTCGTTCGAGGACAATCATTTTGTTTCAAATAAAAAAACAATTTTTTTTCTGTAAAAACGAAGAATTGTTGTACCTATTCAGGGCGAGCGGGGGGAAAATAGTTTGCTTCTTCTTTTTCTACTTCACGAAAGATATCAACTACACATGCGGACGTGACAATTGCTGTTTCGGTATGAAAGCATTTTTCTTTGCATTTCAAATGGAAAACTTGTGCAGAGCATCGTGATTTATTTATCAAACTCTGTCTGTTGTTTTTTTTTTGTTTTTCATTCGAAGGTCGCTACGTTTGAAAATGTTTCCTGTTGACTCTGTGAGAGATGTTTACCTCTTTACCTGGCCAATTTTGTATGACTTGAATGTGTTTCTTGAAACCGAGCTGAATGTTGATTTTGAGCGATTAGATTTCAAATGCCACCGATGCATTTTTGATCTAGAATTGCATAAAAAGTTCATTTATTTTCAAGTGTTTAGTCAAAGGGGGTTATTTACAGTATATCATTGAAACGTGTTAGCGACAGAATGTAAAATTTGAAGCCCGTAAAATTTGTTTTGTTTACACATTCTGCAGAGAGCGGCGTTAGGACTCCGTGGACGCTCAGATACTGAGTTTTCGCCCAATGCTGCGAGTGGAGTAGTTCAGTAGTAAGTAGAAACGTTTTGCTACTGAGCGAGCGGTTCGAGGTTTGAATCTCACACAGTAACGCCTTACATGTTTTCCACTGCCCAACCTCTTGCGAAAGTCTGGCAAACTTCCAAGAGTATATAAACTGTTATGAGAAGCTTCTCAGAATTTTCAGTTCGGAATAGTCGTGAAATCTTAGGTCAATTCAATTCCTTTTAATTCGTAACAATGTTTTCAAAAAAGTCTGTGACCGCACATTTTACAATTCAGAGATTTGATACATTATCTTTCTACTGAAACATTTTCTTGTATCGCAAATAATAAATAACTATGAATGATGGGAAGAATTTATAGAAGGAAAATACGAAAAAAACCTTCATTCGATAAAAAGAAATAAAAAATAGATAGACAAATAAATAAATAAATAGATAAATAAATAATTAGATAAATAAATAAATACTAGATAATGAAATAAATACAAAAATAAATAAATAAATAATTAAATAGATAAATAAACAAATAAATAAATAAATAAGTAAATAAATTAATATGTATATGGATAAATAAGTAAATAATTGATAAATAACTAGTAAATGACAGCAAACGCAATAAATATTTACACAGAAATATCACAGATTAAACATTTAGCTGGTTTATGAGAGGATCGTAGGTCCCTTCCATTCGTGTCAAAAATATAGCATCGCACACACAAATGGTTGGAGGTCTTAGGGTCGTAATGCCTAATACATACTTATTTTTACATCAAACAGTTTTGATTAATTATGTTTGTATATTTCTCTTGTCTCAAATGCCGGCTGGCTCACAAATTAGCTATACAGTCAGCACGGTTTCTTGTTATTTCTCAAAACCTTTTATGTACCTACACTGTGTTTTGAAATCAACTTCGACTGGACTAAATGAGTTAAAAGCCGGCTCCTTTTTTACGTTAATTCACTTTTTATGTTACTTTGAACACGTTTGAAGAAGCGTTTAATGTGTAATAAAACGTATTTAGTCTTCACGACAAAGACTCAACATATCCTCATTTGTGAAATGTATCATTCAACAAGAACAGCAAAACTACACACTTTTCGACATAATGATTGATTCATTCTTTTTCAACCATAAAACCAGACAGATAGCGCGCTAAATTGGCTCTATGTTTAACGAGCAAAATTTATTAGAACACAACAAGAAGAAAACAAAACAAAACCAAAAAAAAACAAAGCGTTAAAAGTCATTGACACACAAAAGCTGTACACACTCAGCTCTTCCTCGACTTTTGTGGGAGCACTGTGACAGCAGGAACGGGGTGTGCATTATTCATTCATATATTGTGTGGGCGACGTATTAACATCATATTTTAAACTGTTTTTTGCGGAAAAGAATGAAAAACCACTTATTCTTGACAGAACAGGACATTGCGCCATAATACAGAGTGTAGAGAAAGTTCGTTCACACGCATTACTCAATGAACTAGATATTTCAATACATTTTTATAAGGACATACTGGATTGTATACTCGTATCTGTTTATACAAAAAAAAAGCTTATTCCCATCATCTTGTGTCATATCCGTGAATTGACGTGATTGGTGTTCACTTACAAGTGCCGGAAGCAAGTGTGGGACATTTATAAATGGGTGGATCACTTTCTGGGAATACTTTTTTTTTTTGCAAATGACTTCCGGGAAACTGCTTCTCTCTTGACAGGACATCCAGTGTTAATATTAAATATCACATTATAAAGCCAAAGCAAGACATTCCGTGACATGCTTTTAATTAAATCTTCCACATCATAAAGCATCTGTGATACAGAAAGTTTTCGTACACAAAAATGTGAAAACAAAATTAAAACGTCTCTGTCACACCACCCTCGACTTACAGGGACACAATAAACTTTATTAAGCTAATTTATTCGTTCTCTTTTTAATTTCTCTGTTTCTTTTGATCCTGTTATAAAGTTTTTTTTCCTTTTCTTTATGTATACAATAGGTATTTTCATTAAATCGAGTCAAGTTGGCTTTATTCGCGTTTACAAAGCACACAACAAAAATGCTTATCTTTGAGTCGATTGTTGCTCCCCTTGTTAGGTTGTTAGCATTGTTTTCCTTTATCACTTGTTGCCCTAAAAGTCTACAAATTGTATTGCATAACAAAATGAGCTTATGCAAAAAGCAACAAAATTCGTAACTTGTATTTCAAAAGTCAGTAGGTGACTTTTGAGGGGGAAAATGAATGTGTATGAAAAGCCGAAATACATACCTAGCTGTGGAGCTGGTTTTGGGGGTAGATACTGTCAGATTGACGTTAATACTTTAGGGCAGACAAGAATGCGTTAACATTTGAATAACGAATTTGTATAATTTTGCCGTTTAAATGCTGCTGTTGGTGGGTAACTAAAAAAAACTGTTTGCTCCAGCTCAATAAGGGGGTTGTTATGAAGTAATTTTTATAATTTTTGTTTCATTGATTTTGGATGGTAGAAGTTAAGACATCACTCTGGGCGATTAATCCGAACAAATCTTACTAGAAAACATTCGTTCCATACATCACTCAATTTATATCATGTAACTGCATAGTCCATTGACGAACTATCATGCAATACTGTGCATTCAATTTGTCATATTTAATCACCTTTCTAGCACAGGTTCTACGAATTAACAAAGCAATTTCTATAGACAGCTTTGACCCGTCGGGATACATGAATATATAAATCTGGGCCCGAATTTTTTTTTATTTTTGTGCGGCCTACATTGCTGCTATCTTTCCGTTCGCGGCGAGGAAAAGAACATATTCCCGCTTTGATTACAAATCAACGGTGGTATAAATCATTTGAGCGCTGTGAATTTGTCTTATCGCATTCGCTTGCTTATTGATTGAAAACCTGCTATCATTGTTTACAACTTCACTCCGAACAGGTGTATACCAGCCCAGGGCTTATGAGTAACGAAGGTCTTATTATACAACGTTTTTTGTTTAAAAATTATTTCCACTACAGAAAAAAAAATGAGTTAAACACAAAGCAAAACGAGATGTCGCTTTGTAAATACTCATTTTAAGCGAAAGTACGATGGTGTCGTAACGTACAGCTGCTGGGTCACACAAAGTGAAGATTTCACAAACTAATGCACAGCAAAAAACAGCATTGTCATAAAAATGAAGGTAGCAATAAAAACAAAGCATTGGAACATAAGCTAGCTTAGTGACCAGCTACTGAGCATTGTAATAGGTGGAACAATTGGAACATGGAGCAATTGTTATGTCATTAAATGCCACTGAGGTGTTTTGATTGGGACGAGTTACAGCATATTTAAAGTGCGTAAAGTTGATGTGGGTGTTAGCAGGAGCCGTCAGTCTTGGACCAATTGTGCTAAGACGCGAATCTGAGAATTATTTTCTCCCTACTCTTTAACTTAGGTAGTTGGTAAATGTATGCCCTTGTGACGGGTGTAACGGCCCACTTAGACCATCAGTTTGGGTCCATTGTGTCTATTGTTTGGATTTTCCCAAAATTTTAGAACCTGCAAAGAAAGCGCGTAAACCCACTGCACATTGTCCTGTGAGGACCCCCGTCAGTGTGAGTATGTCTTTCCGGTTTGTTCCGATCATGACCTTAGATGTCCGTTTGTTCACCGCTGGCCATAGCTCCCTCGAGTATCTGCATGTTTCGATTTGGGTCCAACGTAGGTTTGTTTTACTCATGGATTCCATGTCGGTTTTCCGTGTCAGTGCACTGAGCGAAGTTTGTATAGATTTTAGAGATAGAGATCCGTATAATACTCGTTAACTTAGTTAGGACTTCTGACAAAGCGTAGTGGACTTCTGTTGTCAGTTTAAGTTAGATCGTTAAGATCGTTGTTGACGAAATCGCCTAATTAAAGTTTTCGTTTCTGGGAGAGGGCAGGGCATGAACAGAGAAGGTGACAAATAGTCCTCCTCCATGCAGCTTCTGCAAAAATCATTTGTACATATACCAAGCCTTGTTGCATGCTTGCCTATGAGACAGCATCCAGTAATGACACCTAAAGTGGCGCTGATATGCTGTCTGTTTAGCGAAATCAAATTCTTAGAGCGTCGCAGTTATAGCATTGGCCCGATCGGTTGGTACCTCTTATCCATCAAAGGTTTGTTTTTTTGATTGCATCTAGATTTAAAATGAGTTTGCAACTAGCGATTGGTATACCTAGGACACCCTTTTTCAGTTTTCAGACCTCTATGCCACGGCACCCAACTAAAGTAAATATTAAACTGCTTCTACATCTCCTTTAGAGGTGGTCGACAGTGTAGAGCTAATCTTGAGTTTATAGAGACTGATTCCAAGGATTTGATGGCAGCTTGACTGTCTGAGAAAATGCGGATATCTTTGGCTGATATCACGTTTTCCTTTAGCCAAGCTTAGACTTCTTTAATCCTGATTTCCGCCTACAGTGATTGGGAAGTCAAAAGGGGAGACTAAGATTGTCTGAGAAAACATTATTTTTCAAAATTCAATTCAAAACTATAAAAAAAATTGTATTTAAATAAATTTGTATCTGCGTGTTGACAACTTCATCTGAATTAGCACTTAGGTGTTCACTGTCCAGTAACTTGTATTCGCTGTTGTTTTGCAAAACTATTAAGAGACTTTATCGGAAGGGGATTTTAGGGGTTTACCCATCGATTGTCTTGCTCTTCACCGAAACCATCAATTTGTACAGTGAAGCCTTCGGTAGGCTGGGGATAGCTTAGTTTCATTCGAGTGAATTAAAATTATTTGTTCCCTATTTGAACAAATTAATGTTTTCCGGTAAGGGGTATATTTCGAGAAAAAAAAACCTTTCTTAAAGATGTCTACATCAAAAAAGCATAGTTATAGCGATTTCGGCTCGGCGATGATGAATAAATCAGTCAGGACATAAGTTAAGCCATATCTTTTGTTGACAAACACTATTCTTATCGAAAATTAAATATTAAAAGATAATATGTAAATGCTACCCTAAACTTTTTCATGGTCACTTCAAACATCCATTTTATATAATTTAAAATTCATTTTATCAATTTGAACAGTAAAAAAGTTCAAAAGAGAATCTGATGTTAATTTAGAACTGGTAATGAATATACGTAATTATATTTTCCTTTTATCAGTAGCTTAGATACATTATGAAACAGTGTTGACAGCAGTTTTTTTTACTCGACTGCCGTCTTTCCTCTACAAAGGGTCTTATCTTCTTCGGAAAATACAAAATAAAATAAAACAACGTCGCGCTGTCGCGTACCAGTTAGATAGAGAAAACGAAAAATCAAAGTGGTTAAAATGCCTTCGTTCGTTTCCCCAGTAAGGTTTGTAGAGGTATTTGTTACACCAGACAAGAAAAGATATTAAGAAATTCATATTTAAATTTTGAAATATTTTTGTAAATATACATATCAGAAATGACGACGACGTTGGGAAATCCGCTATTGAATTCTCTTTCAATTAGTCAGTCTTTCTAGACAGAGGACCTTGTGTATTCACTTACATTAACTATAAAATGATTGATCGTATATGGAAGAGAAAACGTTGTAGATTGAATTTCGAAATTGGGCCAAAGTGCGTGGATTGTTTTTCTTTTTGTATTCTTTCGCTAATAAAAAAAACAGATTAATTGCTTTTCTTTTATGAAAATAAGTACAAGTGTGGGTTGTGTATAAATCTAATTGGACACATAGCAATACGATGTTATTATTTTGGATTTAATTTTTTTTTCACTTTTAAAATTATGAACGAAGTTTTTATCGCCCCTAGATGTACATGTATGTAGGTGAAGATATGTATCTTCCTTTTTGTCAAGACACTCTTAAAAATATGCTTTACATTTTTCTAAATCGTTTTACGAATGCGGAACAAAACCTCTCTAAACGTCAGTCAGTCGAAAACTTTATGAAACAATTGGGATGAGTGCGACCCAGGAGTTCCACACGATCATCTTCCCAGCGTGATATAAATATGTATATGATATCAATACTATAATAATAAATAATAAAAAATAGGAGTAAAGGGCTGAATAAGTTTTAAATAGAAAATATGCAAGCATTTTTTCAGCAGGTCTGCTAATAATAATATAAATCTTCTTCTTCCTTGAATGGCGATTGGGGCTATGATCAAGGGATCATATAACCCTCCCAGTTAAATACATTCCTACTGTTCGCCGGTTCGACCTTAGAAAATAGCGGCAGGCCTCCCGATCTTGAATCACTTCGTCTCTGAGGCAATCAAATGCTGGTATTGCTGCATTTGTGTGATCCAGGAGTTTTGAGGCCTGCCTCTCTTTCGCGTTTGTATTAGAACGTTGACTAATATTGCCTTTTTGACAGGGTTCGTAGAATCTCTCCTTTGAACATGACAGTGCCATTCTTCGTCTCATTTATTATTTATTTTGAATATTTATTCTTTTTTTTAACATTTTATAAGTGGCTTTTTGATAAAAATAAGTCAATGAAAATATAAGATATTTTGAAGTCTATGGATTGCCGCCAGAACAAATACGGCTAAATAAATAAATCTCAAGAAATTCTAAAATCATATTTAGATAAATACGCGTCTTTTGGGATTAGAACAATGTCGATATCTTTTTTTATACGCGCGAAAACGTGAACGTAAAATTGTTCACGAACGTACATAGATACACACAAACGGACACACATACCTACATCTTCTTAAAAATATTTGGAAAACGTTGTGGGCCTTAAAATTTTAAAATATGTTGTCAATCACTATTTTGATTTTCAGACCAATTACAATAACTTATTGTTATTTATTTCACTACTTATTTATAAAAATAAACATCAAAATTCTATCTGTATTTTCTAATCAAAGCTTATTACATTTGTACCTGCCCGTCCTACGTTCAAACGATGCAAATTTAGTGAAACTTTTATTATTTTTGCAAAACAAGTTGAATATTTAAATATATTGAATATTTATGATTTTATTTGATTTAAAAAAAAAACCAACAACATGCGACTAACAAGTTCCGTAATATTAGCCAATGAATTTGCATTATTTTATAATTATTGTGGTTAATTTTCAAATGCAGTGAATAACAATACAGTGGCGCCATCTCTAACCTTCTAAATAATCAAAATAATTACTGATAGTCACAAATGTTATCGAGTCGATGCCGATTAAATAATTTACCTGTGCCTAATGTGTCATTAGGTTAAATTGCGATTGAGAGCCTTGCATTGAACTTGCAAACTGCATGTGCTGCAGTTGGATTATTAGAACAAAAACACAAAATAATGAATAAACACAGCCACTCTGATGACACACAGGTAGAGTTAGTAGTATGCAATCAATAAGTTAAGGATTTCCTTATTGGCAGTTGAATTTGAAGCGTGCTTCGTTTCGTTTTTACTGTTACCCGATTCGGACTCTGAAATGAACTTGACTGCTGCCAGCGTATGTTACGAACTAATTGATTTGTTAATAACGTGTGTTTTATTATGCAAAACAGCCTCGTGGCACGTGCTTTTTAAACATGTAACAAGCTGTGACTCTTGTTCGATTATAATGACCCACTTGGGTGCATTTTTTCCCTTATTATTTCGACAACCTTTTGACATTTTTACAAATATATTATACATTCAGTCTGCCATTCAAACAAAGGCCAATGAGGAATAGAGTTTCGTGTGTAATTCAACATATTCGCATTTCGCATAAAATTCACAAAACAACGCCTCCAAAATTAACCGTCCTTATCAAAGCCTCAAGTTCATTATTTCTCTCAATGCATAAAAGCCGGATAAAGGGGCGGAAAACCATGGAAAAATTGCATAAACCTCAGATGCTGTTTTTTCCACACTAACTCCACCACGAGTGGAATAATCATTTGTCGAAGCGAGAACATTTTGCAAGTGGGTACTTATTACATATATGTACATATAATGTATATATATATATATATTTTTAATTACTTTTCTACGATGCCATTTCCTTTCATAATTATCATCAATTATACGCTATGCTAAATAAAGTGAATAAAAAAACATTAGCTCGTCGTATGCATTTAACAAGTGCATATTCGCAGAACGAAATACGACTTTACCACAGGGTGCACTTCCACTGGTTCCGCATGTACCTAACCACATATTCGTAAAAAATAAAAACGCAGAAAAGCATGACGTTTTATAACCATAAATTATGATAAGCGTACAACTATCTGTGCGACACACTGACTGGCCACACCAATCACAGCAATCACACCCAGAAGCAGTTCCAAGGCGGTTGATTTTTATATGTAAAATCTTAAGTATCTCCCCTCGTTAGTTGCAAAACAGCTTTTAGTTGCAACAAGGAAAATAGTCTTAGTAGTTAGAGATACACAATGTACAAAGACTGTACAAAGGAACAAAGGCGTTTATTGCAATTTGTATTCGTATATATATGTACCAGGTGCAACTCACCACTCGTGAATATTTTTCTACATAAAACAAAGAACATTGTCTCTCTGTCTGATAGTCAGATACATTCAGATGTGGCTTGGAATTTTGATTAATGACCCAAGAAGTCGTCTGTGTTCTTCGTTTTGTGTAAGTTTTACGTTTTATTAAAAGAGTTGTACTTCATTGTTAAAAATGTATAAAGAAACATGTTTCACTTCATTGAACGGTGATGAGATGACCCCAATCGGCGTTATTAAATTACATCACTCCAGACGTTGTGGTGAAATCTTTCTCTAAAACAATAAAGTTCATTGGTCCACTTATTCACAAAAAACCAGTCCGACTTCCGTTTTAAGAATTATTTTTTCTGAATTTTGCTTACGAAAAAACCAAACCACAAGAAAGGACACGAACGGGATTATTAATGTTTACAAAAAAGAGGATTTATTAAAATGGTCTCGCAAAATTCTCAGAAAAAAACACAAAGAAATATGTATACGTCTACGATACCTCAATCGTAAACAGCGAAAACGGACGATGAAATTAATTCGTATTCACAGTCTTTGGGTCAAGGAATATATGAGCAGTGGGGTTCTTTATTATGTCGAGTAAAATCACTTTTTGGACCGTGATTCCTTCAGAAAAAAAAGAATCGTCTGCTGCAGAGCTTACTTTCACGTCCAGTAGTGTCAGCGTAAGAATTTTCAAACCAACTCATGGTCATTCATTCTGATGGTTTTCTTCTCACAAATGTTGGAAATTTTTTTGAACAGCTTTTAGTCATGGAAAAAGAATTGGTTTTAAAAAAAACTCCTCGGCACGTTTACATACAGAGATTTGATATTTATATTATATCTTTCTACTGAACAATTAATTTTAAATCATGACTACAAAAGAATATTATTCAAAATGATATACTTTGAAGGAAAAATACGTTAAAAACCATCAATACAAATAGAATTAAAAAGGGGAAAGGGAACCTTAAAAAATTTAGTAGGTACATTGTAGTAACAAATAATAAATAATATATAAAAAAAATAAATAACAAATAATAAATAATGCATAAAAAATAATAAATAACAATTAATAAATAATATATAATAAATAATAAATAATAAATAACAAATAATAAATAATATATAACAAATAATAAATAATAATAATTAATAAATAATATATAACAAATAATAAATAACAAATAATAAATAACAATAATAAATTACAGGTATAATTAATAACAAATAATGATTTTTGATACACCAGAAGCATTAAAAACAAGGAAATGATTAAACAATTAGTTGGTTGATCAGTGGATTTTCGGAGATCTCACAGTTGCGGAGAAATTTGGTGGTTAGCTTTGTGATTCGATCTTGAATTAAGTCAACATTTGCTCTGATATGAAGACCAGCGGTTGAGTGATGTGGGGGAAGTTTAAGCATCATTTTAAGGAGTTTGTTTTGAGAAACTTCTAGTTTTTTAAGATGGCATTTTGCTGAATTGCCCCATGCTTGGCAACCATATAGAAGGATTGACTGGAAAATTACTTTAAAAATAACGATCTTGTTACCTTTGTTCAGTAAGGATTTTCTGTTTATGAAGGGTGAATGGAAGATAGGTAGTAGATCGGGTAATATGCCATCCCATTTGATTTGGAATGACACCACGTAGGTTATTGTATTCTACTCGTTCAACCATTTCATTTGATATCCGTGACGTTTCAAGGGTAGTGCAAAAAAAGGTAATCTTGGGGCATCCATCATATTGGATTTAGAACGGTGTAAAATAAACTACATGTATTCACCTCGATTACCGTTGCCATTTGTCTGAAACATCTTTTGTCGTTTTCCTAGTCGTTTCGGTTTTCAATCCCCATTACCTAACGCAGACGACCCGCCGAATTCGTAGTACATTTGAACACGACTTAGTTGTACACAACTGAGAAAGAAACTAAGGACGGGAAAACAAGTATAATGTGGCTTGGCGAGAAAATTCAGTATGTAATCACTTTTTATTGGGAAATCCAGTGGACCATCTAAAAATTACCCGTTTGTGTTTGGTTTTCGAAAACACGAAACGATGTCATTTTTAAGATAACTTTATATTGAAGAACCTTTCGATTAGTAGTCCGATACACTAACCATTGAGCCACTGCGCCCGACATTTTTATTTTTTTTTAATATCGGCAAACACTTTTTGCCAACCTTTGTCATCTCTTGTTAGAGGTTGATTTTTGTAGCAATGCAGTTCCGAGAATTTTCAAAATTTATCTTGTTGAATCCTTTCAACAGATGTACATTCTTTTCCATTAATGAAGTAAAAACTTCTGACTGTATTTTATTAGTTATTTCTTTTCCATTTAATTAAATGTTAAACCATCAACTTATTAAATATTCAAAAAAAAAAATTCACCAAAAACGAACGCGTGTGGTTGCGTGCGTACAGAAGAAAATGAATTCTTAAAAATAAAATAAACAATCCAAACGCAAAAACACCGTCTAATTGAACCTGTCAGGAGCAAAATTGCAATCCACAAAAAAAAGATTGCTTTTTTGGCCAATAGTGGTGTTGGCTTTTCTTAGGTAATCAAAGTAAAGCCGTGCGAAAACTACAAAATTAGTACAAAAACGGATTCGACATTTGTATCCGACCTTTGTCGTGTAAGAACGACAAGCATAATGGCGATTTGGAAGAAGTCGTGTATTTCGGAGTCAGAAAGGTCAACGGTTATCGAGGTGATTGTATTGAAATCAAACAAAGATGTGTACGAAATCGCAGCTCGATTTAATTACGAATTATTATATAGAATTTCAAATAAAAGAAAACCATTTAAAAATGGCACACAGCCTTAAATGTTCTTCAAAAAATTAATAGTACCGCCTGACAATTAATAGTAATACATACCCTTAGCGGGGCAACGAAGTGGCTAAGCCTTACAAAGGGAATGACGAAATCCTTTGGAACTTGCGTCACCCAAGTTTTGTGAATCGTCTTTTTCATTAACGACGAGGTTACGATCTGAACTAGAGGGATCATAGCCCTCCCTACTTTACTGCATCTCTGCTGGTCCGCCTGTTGGGTTCGCCGGTTCGACCTCATAAAGTATCGCCAGGTTTCACTGTTTCAAATTGCTCCGTCACTGTGGTAAATGAAATGCTGTTTTTTTTTTGCATTTGATGCGTTCTTTTTCTTGCCTCTCTTTTGCGATTGTATATGGAAACGTTTATTGATATTCCCTTTCTGACGGGTTTCGCAGGATTTCTCCTTTGAACAGTACATTTTTTCTGAAATAGGTTTTTTGAAGGGATTTGTCGAATATAAATCAAGCTTTGTTACTCCTGTTGTCATGCGAATCCGCTGTTTAATTTGTTTCCGAGATTCTTTACTTTCTTATTTTATTTTTTCTAGATTTTAAACCATTCTATTTAATTAGCTGTCCTTCATAATGATAGATTTCCCACCATTCCTGTTTATGTGAAGTGGGCGGGTTATGACCCCTATAGTCCACATCCTAACCTCGTCGTTAAAGAAAAAAAAGACTAAAAGACCCTCTCTAAAAGGGATCTAGTCGTCGTTAAAGAAAAGAAAAGATTTATAGACCCTCTCTGAAAGGGATCTAGTATCTGGTTTGATGCTGCATTTGTTCTTTAATTTGTTTCCTCATTAAAAATGCATAAATGTCAGCCGTTCATAAAGGACACAGATAGTTGTTGGGTGAAAAAGGACAAAGACTTGTGTTGTTTTGATTTTCGCTATTAATTAAACACTTCCGAAAACTATTCACTAAAACAAGTTATGAGGCAGCAATAAAGTATAATTTTTCCGAAGAACATTTAAAAAAATCAAGAGGCATGCATGAAAAATTGTCAAAAACAATCTGATTTTTTCCGTTTTTTTTTACAGCGTTGCTTAATGTCAGACTTTCTCACGTTTTCCCTGGAGTTTTCCAATTTTTACAGCCTGTTGAGTACACGCTGACACCTATTGTAAATTTGTTGGTTAGATTTTTTTTGCTCCTGTAAAAGCATTGAAAATTGGGAAACCATACCAGCATAATCGCCAGCTGATTTTCAACAATCATTCTTTCCACTTCTAGCTTGGTTGATTATCCCCAGTAAAGTTCTAGCTCGTATAGGTACCCGCACAAAGTTATCCCCACCTTGCTTGGCTGCTTAAACTTTCTGATAAATGTACAGCCACTATGGTCCTGGCGTGTGTGAAAAGTGCTGGCACAAAAACTCAACGCAATATTCTTGGTCCAGTGCATTCTAAGGTTCTCCATCATTTCTGGTATCACAGCAGAAGTCGGTAGCGCAAAGAAGATTGTCAATTGTCTCTGTTGGAAGTGACACTGCATCCAAACCAGTTTCCCAACAAACAACTTTTTGAACTTCTACCTCTACTTTATCCAGAATATATGAAGAAGGACTGTACAAGTGTACATATTGCTTGCGACTATACACAGACCCTCCACAAAATAAATATTTATGAAATTTAATCCGAACCCAGTTCATTCATTACCAAAGAGCTCATCGGAGACTTGAATTTCTGTTCCTCCTTGATGTGTGATCGACCGACATCTGCATCCTGTTGATATTATTCTAAGAAAAAAAAAATGTTTGCAAGAGACTTGACTTGAGTTAGGTACCATTACCATTAACCACTCAGGTGGTCGTTGGTAGCATTTTAAAAATTAAGGACGACCAACATTGTGTAGGATGAAGATAAACAATCGAATTCAAAGCAAATTCATGATTTTCAATTATTTCATGTACTTTTGGCGTATCAAAGTGAAAGCTTCCAGACGGCTCTTCAGATTCAGAGTGTACGATTTCACGTTGGCCAGATAGATACCTAATTAAATTGATATTAAATGTGGGAAGCAGACAAATAAAAAAACTGCAGCCAGAGTCTGACTGCGCGAAAAAAACTATTTTATGAATAAAAAGATACGTGATTTATGATGCGTGTGTCGACTGTCGAGCTCCTATGTGTAAGTACTTCAACAGTAGGTTTGTAGATATTCACAAATAGTTTTTCATTAGCTGTGGAGAGAAATTTTAATTTATTTGATTTTCCCTCTCCAAGGTATGTACATATCTGAATCCGGCTTAAATGGCGTGACAAACAAAAAAAATCGTCCCGCTGTGAACAATAGAAACAACAACAAAACAGATTTTGTTGTCTCATGTGAGATGAAGTATCTCAGTAAAATTCAAGTGGGAAAAGCGAACTTAATTGGAAGTTGCGCAAGCAAATCGATTTTGGTTTTCCCGCATTTCTTTTGTCAGATTGTTGCGGTGTTTTACTCTGAGTATCTCTTTTCGTTCGTTGGCTTTATGTTGTGTGTGCTAAATTTGCGCCGAGATGCATTAGAAAGAAGACGTTTCGAAAATCGATAAATTTGTATTGCTCTTTGATTTGGCCTCCCTGTTCGGCTGTTTTGTGTGTTTTCTTTTGGAAAGTTTGCAAAATTTTCATTAAAAGAGCCAGCGCCTCCCGTTAATTGAATAAATGTTACAGACACAAATTACGTTAAACAGAAGCCAAATCACCTAAAGGTCGTGGCTTCATAAGCTGGAGGATACTCATGTTGTCTTTGCTTAACTATTTAAAACAAAATAACGCTTATTCACGGCATGTCAATTAAGAACTGCTGGAGAAACAAAATACATATTATGTCTCGACAGTCGAGGATTATAAGAAAAAAGTTAACCCTTGGTAAAAGAAAAACAGTCCAAGGCATACCTATGATGGGATTTAAAAGTATGTCATGACATGACGCACACCTGACAAAAGTACAAATTAGCATCCTACCTACTCATTTCTCTGTATGACCTTTTTCTTCAGTCAAGAGTAAAGCAAAAACAAATAGTTTTTTTGTTTTCTTTAACGAAAACGACAGTTATAAGTAATAATTACGCGAGTACCGTTTAAAGTTGTCCACATACCACCCACAAGAGTATCACGAAACAAAAGTTACCAAACATCGACATTCTGTGCCAGGCACTGCCTTGCCTTCACCGAAGTGAAACAGTGCAAAACATGTTTGGATTATTCTTTTCCATAGAAGGATACATGAAGGACCCTGAAGACCATTGGGCGCTTGAAGAAGTTTATGACTCAACTAGGTCATCTCATTGAGATACCTAAATGTCAGCCTCCACAATGTGGTTAAAGTGTGGAACATAATTTTTGATGATTGATTATTCAATCGATTCAACTAGTTATCCGTCCTCTTTAAATGCAGTCAGTGCGGTAATGGGTTCCCAGACAATTTCTGTAATTAAATCCGAATTTACATAATTAAACGAGTTGAATCGGGGCTGCGCGACGAATGGTAATGTTGTGATGGTACGACAAATGGTTGTACTCGTATGGTGCATGGTGGTGGGCTCTGTTGTCACATTGCCTTAAGAAATGACAAAATGTCTGCGGATCTTGCAGGTTGGATGGCGTAGGCTGAAATTGCATTGTGGAACAAGCCCAACTGAAGAAATTATCAACCACGTATCGACGAATACAACACCAACCACGATGATGATGGATGATGATGATGGTGTATGAAGTTTTTTTTTTTGCTGAATTAAGCAATCGCTTTTATGGGAAATGGGTTGCTTTTCTGATGAATGCATCATCGCTATTTAAAGAAAAATTGCAATACGTATATGTAATACCAATTATTCATGCCATTCTAATAACTGATATATTTGTTCAAATCGAATGGATTCAATGGAAACAGTTCAATTGCCTTCCGTGTTTATTGATTTCGTTCGAAACTGAGACAATCTCAAATACTGATAAACTCAATTGTTTAGACAGTTATTGAGGAAATCTTTAATACTGATAAACTTAATTGTATAGGCATAGGCAATCATACAAGGACACGTACATATAAAAGAATTTTGTTGAGTAAACCCGATAAGATGTTGATATAAGCCTCAATTATTACTCAATATTTGTCGCGTTAAGGAGAACAACGTAAGCTGCAATATTTGATTTTAGGTGGGCAAATCTGCAGAGAATATTTATAGACAAACAATTTAAATTTTGTTATTGTGTTATAATAATCCACTTTTTGGCGCAGTGACGAGGGGTTAAATGTTTTAATCCCACCCAGGATTACCTTACAGTTTTTTTTCCAACTACCAACCTCTTAAAAAAGTCCAAGAGTGTAATTGGCGTGACAACTTTCATAAATGTACTGTATACAGCTTGAAAATTACAAGGTTAGCTAACATGGATTGCAACTGAGGGGGTGATATACTAATCCTATACCGGCTTAGCAAAGCAGATCTATTTGTGGGTTCACGCTAAGCTCGTTTATTCACGTCGCTACCAGATTCCAATTTGTTGGTGTTAGCAATACTATTTTTTGAAACGTGACATTGGGTTGAGTCTTTTTCCACTTTGTAACCATTTTTAAGATTTTCTAACATAAATCGCCGTGCAAATTAATTTTTCATATATGTATGTATATTAATTATTTTAATTAACTTTACAAAATTTTTAATATTTTTATAATCAAAATAATTTGTATATGTATTTTTTCAAAAGCAAAAAATATATTCCAATTCAGAGTTAATAATTGATATGGCTTCCTGTAGCTTTGCTGATTTCGGCATCTGAAAAACACTGAACAGTCGAATGACTCCTGTATAAAAAAGATCTACCCTTCTAAAGAAGGCAATTTTCAGCATGAACTCGGTCCTTGCCACAGCTCTAAAGAAAAAAGGTAAACCGATTCCTGAATGAACAAAAAATAAAAGTTTTGGAAAGGCCAGAGAACTCGCCTGACTCCCCCATCGAAGACTTATGCGCAGTTTACAAAAAACACGTTTCAAAGATGGATTGAACAGACCAAATCAAAGATGATACAGGTGTGATTTCAAAAAAAAATATTTGGCATTAACGGCCCAAACAGGGAATAAAACCTAGCTTCTTAAACCACTTTCATGTGTGAAGTGGAAGGGACCTACAATTTTAAACCGAATCCGAACGGCAAAATTGAAAAGCTTCTCATGACAATTGATGCTCCTGGATGTTTGTCAGACGTTCGCAAGAGGCAAGGCAGCGGAAAAAACTCTAGATGGTACTTAGACCCACCTCTCAATTAGTAGTTCGACACACTTACTACTGAGCCACGGCGCCCGACCATTATTTCAAGACGGCAAAAAGCTAGAGGAAGCCATATCAGTTATAAACTCCGAATTAGAATGCATGTTTTGTTGATCTTTTAAAAAAAATATATAAAAATTTAAAAAAAATCATTTGTTCCAATTAATTTGCGCGGGACTGTAAATTTGAAAAGTAGAATATTTTAGTCGAAACGCCTTTACAAATTGGTTGTGGGAAAAAGCGTAAAAAAAAAAATGTTTAGAAAAACGACAAAATATTGAGAGTCCCGTATTGAGACTGAATGCTTGACTGAATGCTTGAGTGTAGAAAGTCCCGACAAACAAAAAAAATGTATAGGATGGTTAAGGCATATTTTGTGAAGAACTCCACCGTCATTTCCATCAAGTTTTCGATAAAACGTTCTTTATTTCAGGGTTCTAGCTGGATTTTGAAACTCTCAAAATGTATAACTGACGGACGGACAGAGCTAGATCAACACAACTTTCGATGCTGATGACAAATAGAAATACTTTTATGGGTCTGCGATCAACATTGAAACAAGTGACAAGCTAGGGTAAACAAAAAATAATACAATACAGATTGCCAGAGTCATATGTCTATAGTATTTGACAAAAAAATAAATATATGAACGAAAAAGCTCGTAAAAAATTTTGAAAGTTCCGATACCTAACAATAACAAGTCAACCACTAGTTTTGATATACAGAACAGTGCATATGTCTTATGCGCCGACACAATATTTTTGCAAGGTGGCTGGCAATCTGTATCATTATCTCTGGCCTAAGGCTGATCTCTCTAATTTTCAATGAAAATGACTAATATTCGCGATATTTTCGTGACTGTCTTGATATTATTTCTGTGTAATTTAAGCCTTGGATTAGTAAAGCAATGATTAAACCTCTGTTAGATAGTGTACAAATATGGGAGCGGGTCGCTTTTTATATTCCACAATTCTGTATAAACCAAGTTTTATAATAACCAAAAAATGTTGTACGTTGAAAGATCTGTTTTTTAAAATGTCTGTATTTCAAAATTCTGTAAATGCAAAACGCTATACATATTTGCAAAATTATGGTTCCTTCCAATAAAATATAATGGGAATTCTGGAGATGGATTATCGCGCTCGCCATGCATCTCATCTCACACATAACATGTTTAAGCTATTTTCGTTCCCGCCATTTATCGAATAACAAATGAGGCAACAACGTGTTTGTTATTTTGAATACAGTCGGTGCATGCAATTTCTATAAAACTTCGAATGAGAGTTCAGGTATCGAAACGTGAAACTTTATTTACCTGCTCAACACCGATTCAAGTTCCCAATTTGCATTCTCATTATTTGATAGCACCAACAAACTACAAACGCTTGCGTCCCATTTTTTGTATCTAGCATCACAATATTATTAGCATTTTAATTAGATACAAGATCATCTTACCTAATTTCAAATACAAAGAAACTAGTTCAAGCACCCGAAAAAATAAATATACCTAGCTTGTTTGGACCCCAGGGTAGATAGAGATAGACAAGGATTGAGAACAAAAGAAAAACACCTACTCTTCAACAAACTCAAGATACCCAAATTCCCCCCCCCCCCCCCCCCCCTTTTCAAATAATTAAATTTCAACCGCGGGAGAAACATACAACACAAAACACAAAAGTCGTTGACCAAATTAGCAGTCAAAGCTGATAGAATTCGCAATTAATAGTTCTCGTGTTTTTTCCAAAAAAAAAGAAGAGAAAAAAGCGCTTTATTTCAAAGAACTGCTGGCAATAAACTTTTCCCGCAATGCGAACCATCGATCAACCATTGAAAGAGGGCAGAGGCGAGTTCTGAAATACCAGCTTATCTGGCACATCATTTTGGCGTCAACCTGTTTATCAGTCAGCACCAACTTCCTGATAATAGTCGTATGAAACAGAAACTGCGGCTATGACTATGACTCGCTTTTGTACGAAATTCAGTAATTAATTTGCAATGCGGTGGATTACACACTTGACTTATCACAATCATTCCAGGTATCACCTGGGCCGGAAATATTATTCATTGTCGAGATTTATTTAAATACATTTGTTTGGAAGATCCGCTTTAATTTGATCTCTAAATAGTAGCGTCGCAGCTACGAACGCGTGTGGAACATGTGTGGAATGTAAGCTGATAAATACCGTTTTCTTTGTGCTTATAGGCGTCGTTTCTGACAATAAACGTCACAGTTCTCTCTTTGGGCTTGAGATGGGTTATGGGGGTATCAGGTCTTACATCCTGACCAACGTTCCCACTTCGAATTTGCAAAAGCGGAGTGTCGAGATAAAAAAAAAGTGTAGCGTTTTGCAATATGTATGTGCATATCTGTTTTTTCTAGCCTTTTCTTTCTAAATAAAGGGTATTTCAGTGTGAATGCACCCTAAAACCGATTACCGAACTGTCAATGTCCAAATATTCAGTAAAATCAACATTTTCATCATGTTGAAGTACATGCAGGAACAACGTTTACAAATAATTAAAATTCGCTACCGGAATTCGGAATCGGTGATCGCAACTTTAAGAGCGGTAACGCCAATTTTCTCCTCCCAGTAGACAAGCAATTCATGTCAGTGAAAAAATTTTAGTCAGAATATTCGCTGCTTGATGTTGCCGTGCCATTAAGACTACGTTTTTCCCGAAGTGTGGAAAATATTGCTGCCTTAGAGGCGTCCGTGGCAAACCAGCCAAATCAGTCAATTTCACGGCGTTCTCAAGAATTGGGACTCTCCCAGACGACATTATGGCGAATTTAGCATGAGGGTCTTGGCCTACACCCTTCCAAGATCAAGCTGACCCAAGAACTAAAGCCTCTTGATCATATGAAGCGATGTACGTTCTGGAATTGGGTTCTGACATGATGGAAGAAAATAAAGAATTTCATCGCAAAATCATCTTCAGCGGTGAAGCGCTTTGGTTAAACGGCTTTTTCAATAAGCAATATATGTGTTACTGGACAGGTGAGAACCCTCATGTGCATCATGAAGCAGCACTTCAAGTCACTGTTCGTGCGGTTTTCATGCCGGTGGAAAAGCATAAGAGCAAGCAAAGTACGCAAATATTTTCCATCCACAGGTTTTTATTGCCGAAAGAAATGAATTATTTATTTATAGTTTTCTTCTTCTTCTTCCTTTAATGGCGGTGAGGCTATGATTAGGATTAAGGGGATCATAACCCTCCCACTTAACTGCGTCCCTACTGGTCTGCTGTGGGGTTCGCCGGTGTTTATAGTAGTTCAGAAAAAACACAATACATACATTTTTTTGCACAATAAATAATAATAGATGTCTTCACTTAATCTTTCTGTTGCGAATGCGTTCAGATAAAATTATCTGTAGATAAATTATGTATGGTTATCGTAGGTATATTACCTATTGAAGGAATTTAAAGAAAACAAATATGCCTACCAATTCGAACTGAATATCAGTGTTTCCAAAGTTTTCCTAATGTCGCAGTGATTTTACCAAGCGAAATAAAAAATCGTAGCGAAACACTGCAAGTGGGGACATTGGACCTTATTTGAATTTTTCTCTCAACTGAGACGGGAAGAGATTTCGCTTTAAAATCACCTCATCAAGTATTTAGTATTCTAGCTCTGTTGGGATTAATCACTCGAAAATAATGGAAACAGCGGAATATTTCTGATTTCAATTCAAAAGACACGACAAAGTAGCAGATAGATACAGGCATTGGGGGCATGTCTTGTTATCACAATCCTCTCCGCATATATAGTTTCCTGTTATTGAAAAATGAGAACTTATGTCGCTGGAATTATAAAAAAAGACTATCATGAGAAGAGCTATATATATATAAAATAACAAACATCACGTGTGTCAAGTCGCACATGGCTGATAAGTTGAGAGGGTCTGCACTTGTAACTGCTGGTGGTCGCTAAAATTGCTTACTAATTGAGTTTTGTTTACTTTGATTTGATTTGTTTACTCAGTAATCGCTGCGAAATGCAAAAAAAGGCGGGTAAATTGTGGATTTTAGATTAATTGATTGTATTGATTTTGTGGCTTTATCACAACAGCGCTTGTCGTAAAAGGCCACTTAGGGGGGAAATCACGTCTAGGCAATTTGAACATTCATGTGAGTCTAGGGACACATTTAATATCTTGAAACTGTCCCGCAAGTGTGCCTGACACGACTGGAGATCACCGGTGTCGTAAACAGACGATCAAACAATAATGAAAACAAATAAAAAAACCGGCTTAAAAAATCCTCGATCACACATAATGCATCACCACCAGCCACCCTCAGAAATGAAGTGGTCAAAAACCGGGAGGCCTGTCAAAATTCATTGAGGTCAAAGGGATGCACTCAATTGGGATCCATTTAATCCTGATCATATCCTCATCGTTAAGGAAGAATAAGAGTAATGTTGTGGCTATAATGAGATGTCTTGTATATATGTATGTACTTGTATATATTTTCATTCGCTCTAGCACATCTTGAACTGGTTTTTTTTTTCTGTGCAGGTCACTAACATATTTACAAAGCCACATACATACATGTCAATTTGGAAGCATATGTTTCCTTTTCGAACCATCATTTTATTGGAAAAATAAACGTCTACATCGGCTACACTGTATTTACGCTTTCCTATAAAATGAAAATGCTTAGATACCTACATATTATATATTTTGTCTGTACAAGTTAAGTCTTCATTTAACATTTACCTTGCCTAAGTCAACAAATTCATCCTCAAACCGCCAAAAATACCATTAAAATCCCCCATCGAATAAAGTTTGCCTTTTGCCATTAGCAGCATCCAACCTCAATAGTTTAGGTACCTACGCAGAATCTCAACAAGAAGTAGGTACAGAATGTACATATTTAAGTAGTTCCCTCCACATTCCTCTTAATAAATGAAATAAAAAAAAAATGTTACTTACGCCGAATAACATCACACAGGTGGTGGTATTGGTTGACGATGATGTTTAGATATCCCTTTTATTCCTTGTTCCGTATACCGTTTATATATCGTTCCTTTATATTTATATATCTTTTGGTGCGTTTTCGATTCGAATGAAAACACACTGTTTTGTAATCCTGTTCCTGTGTACAAATCTATTTTCACATATTTTTCTTGACTTTGCACTCACAGATTCATACATACATACATTATGTATGCACTAAAAAGCATGCTTATTCCTTTTTCACTTAGAAATAATTTCCCGAATGTATACCTATACGAGTTTGTATATATATATATTTTTTGGTCGCCGCTGCTCAATACCGCACGCTTTCTGCACTCCACTTCAATATGATGAAGGATTCAACAGAAATGTGAATAAAAATTAAACTTTTTTAGACTGGGGCAGCTGTATGTTTTGCTCTCGTTTGCTCCTTTTTCTACTCTCTAACAGAATCCTTTGTGGATGCTGCTGCGCGAGAAGGGGTATTGCAAAAAAGTAGAGACAAAAAAAAAATGTTTCTTCACAAATAAATTATGGTTGTCTGCACAAAACTTGCAGTTGACGTTATATTTAATTTTTATTTTCTATTCGTACGCAAAATAATAATTGAAAATATTTTCATTTCACTTTAAATTTTATTTAAAACCATTTAAACGTCCGTATTTAACACTTTACATTTGAGGGTGAAGCTAAGCGCAATCACCAACCTCACTGGCGTGCGATTCGTCGGGAACTGGAGGATCACGAAAAAGTTTCAGACTTGTTTACTGTCCACAAGACGACGACCAATTCGAAGTCCCCTTCTTACTGTGGAACCTAAGAATAGAAAGCTTTATTTCCCTCTACACTTTATTTGAATACATACAAACAGCGTTTATCAAGTAGACACTTTTTTTTCCTCTCTTTCAGTGGATGTGAGTTTAACTCTGCCGATTGCTTGCATTCGAAGCGAATCACCTTCGCGTGTGGAAATGGAACCAAACCAACACACAGAATGTGATATCAAAACAGATGGGGAATGCAATTGATAGTTGCACTTTCGTGGCTTTAGCAGCGTTGTAACTTCTTCAGAACTACGGTGGAGCATGGAGGAAAACATAAAATGTGCTGCTGTGTTCTCTAATTTATCATCATAGTGTGCTGTGGAGTGGAGTTTTGTTTACGCGTCCATCGCAGCGCAGGTGTTGTCTGTTGCAGCAGCTGTCCATATGCCAGGTGAGTTCTATAAAAATATATTTATTTATAAGAAATTGAAACTATACATTCGGATACAGTGGTGGCCAATAGAATATCATCATAGTGTGCTGTGGAGTTTTGTTTACCCGTCCATCGCAGCGCAGGAGCAGGTGTTGTCTGCTGCAGGAGCTTTCCATATGCCAGGTGAGTTCTATAAAAATATTTTTATTTATAAGAAATTGAAACTATATTCGTATACAGTGGCGGCCAATAGAATAGAGTCAATGCCATCTTAAAGTTAAAATTGGCTGGCATGGCTCATAATTCCACTGACAGAAAGAACCGTTTCTGAGTGAAAGTGTCAGTTTTGGTTGGTCATTGAAATAGATTTACTGTTTATTAAATTTAAGAGCCTTATTGCGAAGATCAATCGACAGTTAGATAGATAGATATATATTTTATTGGTATGAAAGTGTACATTTCTTTTGTTATCGCACATATATTTAATACAGAGATATGATATCCAACCATTCTTCGACGACCTTAGCGCTATTGCGGGCAAAGGGATACAAGATCTTATCCGTTTTCTCAATTCCACTGGTTGGATATAGCCACACATCAAATGCTCTACAACCACTTCAACATAGGTCACACGAGTCGTGGTAACAAAAAGGCACAATAAGTGCTAATTGGGTTCAAGCCGAACCGCCACTTCTACCTGCCTACCTATGATATTTTTATGATATCTTTCTACTGAAACATTACCTATTGGATATAAAATCGACTCTTCTGAGTACAAAAAGATAGCGAAAGAATGTTGCGTTTAGAGGAAGAATACCAAAAAAAAACCTCTAATTTATCTAAAGGATTTTGTCAGTCGCAGTCAATTAAAAAAATGCGATTGACAAAAATACCAAATCGTTCGTTCACAATAGCACACATTGAAAATAGTCAATTATCAATTGTCGATTGATCTTCGCAATAAGGCTCTAAGTAAAATGCAATAATTGTGTTTGGAGTATTTAGTTCTAAGGTATCGAAATAATTTGACCGGTTACATTATATTTACTTTCATCAAAATGACGTTTCGTCATTGCATTTCACTTTAACCTTAGATATGGTCGCGCAATTCACTGTACACCAGGTAGGTAGGTAGGACCAGAGTGTTGGTCGGGAGTAAACCCTATCTAAATCCCACTTTTAAGCCAAGGTGTCGAGGTACCCGTGCCGAGGGCTGCATGGTCAGATAGTGGTTAAAGATAACTGGTCGATAACGGTCCCTTTCGGCGCCCAGGCAAGGCCGGTTGTATTGAAGTGCCTTATTACGGTAAGTCGGCTCTGCCGGGACGGACCAAACCTTCCGGACATCCTCGTGGCACCAGAAATAAAATGAACCAAACAAAAAAACAAAGAAGAAAACATACAAAAAAGTAGCAGTTGAATGTTCGAGAAATTTGTTTCCTACACATTATACCTACTCTACAAACATTTAAAACCAACGTGCATCCCCATATTCCAACCCTAATTTCTTTAACTTCCGCGCTGTGTAGATATTACATTACAAGGGTGTTCAAATATCGCTTTAGTGCGGGTACATTATCAAAAGTAGTTTTTAGGCCAAAGATAATCCGAAGAAAATCGGGTGGACAGGAGGATGATTCGTGCTGGCAAAACAGATCCGTTTATCTCTTCTCGAGACATTGGGTGGTGTGCAAAAAGAAGATTGCAAACAGCTTGATTGCTCAGTTTTCTGAAGCCTTTCCTAACCTAGTGTGCCATAAAAAACACTGACAGAGATAGATCTCATGGGGAGCGTATATAACTTAGGCGGCGAACATTAATAACGGATTCTTATTGAGGGGTAACGTAGGAGCATTTTTTGCTGTGGGAGGGGGTCTTGCTCCCCCCGTTTAGGCGGGAGGGTCAATATTTTCTAAAAAAAACGAAAACACTTAAAACGTTTGCAACATACTAATCGACACGTTCCAGTGTGGCCTCCGGCGCGGCAGATTAAAAATACATATACCAAATTTTCACACTGAGGCAAATCCTGGAAAATACCAACGAATTTCAAGTCGAGACTCACCATCTTTTTATAGACTTTAAAGCCGAAGAAGCCGTTCATTATCAGAAGCTCTTCATTGTGGGATAAAGCTGAGTCGCGTCACACTTGAAGAAACGCAGTGAGCTGTCCCGAACTTTTGCATGTGACTCATGTGACTACTTCAGTCTTATTCTGGAGAAATAAATATGCAGAGCAGGCTCCATCTTAAATAAAATCCCTCCAGCTACTGGGGTATAACGACGACATCGACATCATCGACCCTTCCCAGCGTGCCGTGGTAGATGCTTTTAGGGCGATTGAAGAACAGGCGAAATTGGTTGCCCTTGATGTGTGTGAGGACAAGTGCATGCTATCAATAAACAAACATGTGTCCAACACCTTGGAAAAAATGTCACTGTTCAATATAATCATTTCTAAGTACTTAAGGAGTAGACATCAACAACACGAATGACACTTTAGTGTAGATCCGACGGACAATTACCTAAGAAAACTGCTGCTACTTCGGCTTGGCAAAACAAATGGGTTCCGTTTTAAAGACCAAGCCATCGCGGATGTCAGATTGCTTGGTCTTGTCAACTTAAAAGCAGCGTGCTTGGGATCGCAGAGGATGGAAGGCTGCAATGTATCACCAAAGTCTCTTCACGGGTCGGGAGCCCGTAAAGTAAAAATAAAGTAACCCTCCCACTTCTGCATTCCTACTGGTTTGATCTGTGTGGTTCACCAATGAAAAATTCAATGTGAAGTTCAAATTGATGGCCCCGTTGTTTTAAATTCAATTTCATCAATTTCTTATTGGTAAGAGGAACGCGGGTATATTCAAGCGCCCGATGACAAGGTGACATATTTGGGTTTTCACCTTCAGTCAGGATTTTCACTTTAACACCATTTTTTCCGTGTTGAATCATACATTTTCGTGTGGAATAAGTCAAACAAGTAGGCGCCTATGTCTCACCTTAAGTCTCTTAAGAGGTTTTTGTAATTCCTATTAATGACAATAAAAAGCGGTCTCCACATTCGAGTATCGAACGTATGCTTATTCTGTGCTTTAAGTCTACAGACATAGCACAGCATCATAACTATTATTTTCTATATTCTCCTTCTCTCCATAGGAAAAGCTCTCTCCCTCTTAGTAACTGCTATTTCTGAGGACTGGACTGAGGAGATTATGCGATTGAGATGACTATACATACTGAGAGAATACTAATTTTCCCCTTCGTGGCCATAATCCAAACAAACACAATGAAATATTATGTGGATAAGTTCTTGTTTGTTTGTACAAATGTTCCTGAAATTCCCCACCAAAATTAGATTTGTTTACATTCCACTTTTTCAATTATTTATCCAACTCGGAGATGAGATGCAATATCAAATTCTGCGTTACCCAAGGGGCTGGTTTGGTATGGCACTGCTGTAGCCGCATATGGATTCTGGATGGACGAAAGAGTGAAATATAAATCCTGTCGCAGAAAACACAAGCAAACAAACGGATAGAAACATTTTGGCATGCAATTTCACTCTCTGTATAGGTAGTTTGGCTTTAGACCACATTTGGATGTGCTACTCTTGGCAGGATGCTGGAGAATGCGCAATGCATCCAAATGAGTAGGCAGGTATACCGGGTGCGGGTACCTTGCAGGAGGATAGCATAGGTAGATATGTGGTATATTAAAGGTGCTGTTTGCTTTTGATGCATAGTTAAAAAAAAACCGATAACGAATAGCTAGAGTGAGATGTAATGGGAAGAAAATTAATTAAGACGTTTTACGATGTAGATGATTTAGTTAAATGCGTTTGTTTTCACTTCTTTCCATTAAGGACTGTTGTATTTACGAGCACACATAGGTTCATAGATTGCATTTGCCTCGACTGTGTTTACAAGATTTTTTTTATTTACAAGGATACAACAAAGCACGCTTGCCAAGACTTATGGCAAACTATAGGACTCTCGAAAGTTTTGTATTTCTACAACCGCAGGGTACTGACGCTATTTACTTGTATATCTAAAGTTTTTGAAAACAGATGTTCGTTGTGCTATTGCCCGCCGGGGAAAAGAGCAAAGAAGTATCAAACTTGTTTTGATGTCAAAAATGCAATTGCATTTTGTTGTGGAGGTTGTGTAGATACTTTTGCTTTTTAACTGTACCTAGCGTAGACATGGTGTTGGATAAAGTTTTTCAGTCACTTGGAAAGAGGGTGCAATCCTTGATTGTGTCAGCAAGAGAACCTATAGCAAATTGGTATTACAAATTTGAATTAGCTTACTTAAAAAGTACGTGTTTCATTGGAGTCGTGTAAGGATGATTATACCTAGGTGACCATATTTAAAAGTAACGAACAATTTGATTTTATGTTGGATCGGCAGGGGTGATGTCATATTTGCCGAATTCGATGGTCGTTAAAAACTTGCTCATTTAAATCTCTCACTTAGTGTCATCGACACAATTGTATACGTGTGTCTTACGTTTCTTCTATCGATGAAGAGATGAAGGACAAAGCATCTGCTTATTCAGTAAAATATTTTCTCTGAACAATTTTATTAAATGTACATTCTCCTTAATTTTATTACCATGATAACTGACAGACTACAGGAAGACAATGATCCAATCTTCCTACAATAAGTCTACAGAGTGGCTTTGTTTTAACATTAATTAATGACAATTTCTCTCCCACCTACTCCCACTGCCAACATACACCAACAACATCGATCCACCCTCATTTAATTGTTCTTGCCCCTTAATGATAAGCTGTCTCTTGGTTATTTTCTTGGTTGTATCTTCACATGCTGACGTTTTTACATACCTATTAATCAATTTAATAAAATGTACATCACTTTGGTTTATTTATTCTGGACTATGGTCGTAGAGGCTTCGTTTCATTTACAACAGTAATTACTTCCTAGTGTGTGTACTTATCAATCGTTTTGACAGAAGAAGGCTACTACAACCCACTCGCGTGCATTGTTACTCACAACGACAACGCTTGAGGTCAATGGAACGCATCTTCCTTCTTCCAGACAAAAAGAAAATATACGCAAGCATTTCTAATTTATCTATGCGCAACGCGATTTAAGTTACATTACGTGGCATATTGATTGTGTCAGGTTGCACTCGCTGTACATTGTGTGAGGAGGTGGTAGCGTTTCTTCACGTGTTGTGCGATGCGGTCCACCTTCTACCTCTTCTGGACCATGACAACTCATATAGAAATGGAAATATAAACGCGTCCGTGGAATATCAATGCATTCATGCCAGCTGACATTGGACAAAGATTATGTTTCTGGAAATTATTTTTAGATTGATTTTTGTTTCGTAGCAGCTATTTCTAGCTTCTATGTATATCTATTCCGGATATGTAGAAATCCACTGAAGACAGAGGGCATGCCATTATTCACTTTAATTTATGATCCGTCTTGAAACTGCGGAAGGCAGCTCATTAATTCCCTTCTTCTTAAGATGTCAAGTATGTTGATATGGTGGAGGTGGATATACCAATACATGCCACTGACGATTACAGCAATCGCTGAATGAATGTGGCACGCAATAGCGAACCCTTTCTTCCCGAATTATGTTTCGATATCAATCAATATTAGTATAGCAATAATAGTTTTGGCAAACGTTGGTGGTATAAATATTTGGCAATCACAATCATAATATATTAATGGAGGCATTTTGTTTTGTTAGTGTGGTTGTGAATAGTATCTTACGATTTAATTTGCGTTCAAAGCATCAAGAATCTTTGACCTGGTGACCGATCCCTCTCCGATTGGAAAAAGTAAATAAAAAAAATCCATATCCTATTAACAAACTTTAGATCAGTAGGTACTTCTTGTTGGAACTATTTAAGTTTTTGATTTGATGATTTTCGCTTAAGTCAGCTTGGATAATAAGGAATGGGCATCAAATGGGACTTACTGGACCATCTATGTATACAAATTGGCAAAAAGAGAATATATCTACAAATGGGACAAGAACGAAGTTGAACGTGCATAAGGGGAGGGTTTATTGGAAACGGCAATCGAATATACTTGTTAACTTTTCTAATCTGATTAGGACGCGAAATGCGAAGGTGCGCGGTAATACAGGCAGACCTACCCCATGTGGCGCAGAGACATATGTATACAGTATGTTTGTACATCATTATAAAGGTGGAACATTAACGCAGATTGTGAACTGAAAGTTTGTTTATTTGTTGAAATTTACACAGTTCAGGTGTAGGAACGATTTACTCTTTAAATGAAGTATGGTTAATCTTTAAAAACAGTCCTTAAAATCGCTCTTCTCTTTTTCTAAAATGGGAGAAGAACACGGAATGAAAAAGAATCCTTAGAAGATGTGTATATAAATAATCCAAGATACATCTGTTAGATACTATCTTCATTGCCTTAAGTAGCTACGTATACGAACATTTGCAATACTTTCTTCATTGAGTAAACAGATAAACAAAATGGATTGCGTTACGCTGGAAAGGAGATACATACTGACATTTATCGATTTTTGTTTCTCTCAATTGAATGTTGACTTTTAAATTCATTTTTTATTACTTGTTAACTTTTTTTTTAACTTTTGTTAACCTTTGCAACGAGGTTATGACAAAGATTAGGGGATCATAACCCTCCGACTTTACTGCATCCCTACTGGTCCGCTTGTGGGGTTCGCCGGTTGGACAGGTTTCCTGGTTTCAGATCACTTCATCACTAAGGTCAATCAAATGCTGGTGTTGTTGCATTTCTGTGATGCTGGAGTTGTTAGGCCTGCCTGTTTTCTACGATTACGACACGTGCATGCTGGAAATCGACTGTGATGCTTTTCGCAACAAGCAATATGTTTCCAAGAAAATTCTTCAGATGTCAATTTTCCAATTTTGATTTATCTTTGCATTTATTTGGCATTAAAAAAGGAAGAAAATACAAATGTTCTACAAGAGGTTAAAATCAGCAATTATTCAACAACTTTCTGTCCTAAATTACATAAAAACAAGCTTGTCAAATCACTGTCGCTGTTTTCGATGTGCGCCGGGCGGCTTTCAGCACATTTCGAAATGTTTATATGCCTACACATTAAAACGCTTTTAAATTAGTCCGTGAGCCTCGCTTCTTTAAACTCATTTGGCAGCGAAACACATAGAAATAAGAAGACAAATTTTTAAATTTTAAATATTTTCTGCACCGCGAACTATCAAATTTACTTAAACCTAATTCGAATTTGCTTTCACAACGGGGGGGATTTTGACACTCACGCAACTTCGTTTTTGCGGCGCTTTGGATAGACACTTTGATGTCAGACAGACGCTTATGCATTGTTTGCCGGATTTAAAATTTTCAAAATTTTGAACGTTTTGCCGCCCTTAAGATCATCAGACTCCTTCTGTGGTGCTGGTCTGTCTTTGTTCCTTCATTTTATCCCGAAAATCCATTTCTTCCACTGGGATTCGAACCTAGACCAGCGTCTTCCATTAAAATCGTAAAATTCTCGACAAAACCAATGCCAAAAAGTCTTTCACCCTCTCTATCACCCATTTCAGTCCAACTATGCTTGTCGAAATGGAATAAAATTAGAGAAAACATAGAAAGAAAAAAACCAGATTGAATAACATAATATACTTACAGGAGCAAAGTCTGTCCAAGAAAATCAAAATAAAAACTGAATGAACTCGTGGCTTTAATGGCACAGTGCATGAGTGCTTGCCTGAGAAGACGCTGGTCTAGGTTCGAATCCCAGTGGAAGAAATGGATTTTCGGGATAAAATGAAGGAACAAAGACAGACCAGCACCACAGAAGGAGTCTGATGATCGGTTGTGGCGAACCGTGAAACAGCGCTGTAACTCCAGCCGTCCACTACACGTGGTAACGAATGTAAGGTTATTCATTCAAAACAACCTTTCAGTCGTGCCAAAAATAATATTTAATGTACATATTAGTATTTGAAGGAGGTGGGTTGGTCCATGTGTGAGCTCTTTGAAAGCAGGAGCAGATAGTGTCTCCCCCAAAAGTTGGAGGTCGTTCAGTAAATATGGAAACGGTTGGATTCAAAAATTTCAAAACTTGCGTGGGATTTTTAAAGATTTCCTCCATTCTGTTGGGTTTATTTTCTCGTCGGGTGTTTTTTCGCTTTGTCGCTTCACTTGTGGTATACCTATCATAAATTTGTCATTGTTAGCCAGGGGTATTTGTATATTTTATATATACAGTCGAATCCCTCTAAGTCCAATCTCCTCGACCTCGAATTTCCCTCTAACTCGCATTTTTTCTAGCCAATTTTTATTTCCTACAGTTATCTGTATAATGTAAAAGATGTCCTCTAAGTCGAAAGCCCTCTAAATCAAACTGATTTTGAACTCCCGTGAAGAATCAAAGGAGTAGAAAAAGATGCAACCGTGAACTCTATGTACCAAGATGTTTATGTATTCCCAAGATTCAATACTGTTCCTGAAGAATACATTTCCTTTTCTCATCTTTTTTTGTTATGTTGCTATGTTATGGCATAAGTTAGCATCAGTAACACATCGTTGGCATTTGTTATTCTTATGAGCTTTGTTTACCTTAATTTCACTTTGCTGACAGCTTTTCGGCAACGAAGATTTATGTTTTCCATGCTCGTATAAGAACCATCTAGTGCTAATACCGGGTTAAATGCGATCCAAGATATATGCGTGCTTCCGTCGCTAAAGGCACTTGAACTAAATTTTATGTAAATATGCACACATTCCACCAACTACGCCTCCGAACAAGTCATTTATCATGTATGCTCGCGTTCCACCAATGCAGACATGTTCGTGCAGTGAACTTGTATGTTGTTTCTATATTGGCCACTTGTTTCACTGATCCGTTTATATTCCCGTGTAAATTCCCCAATTCTAAACTTTTCCTCTCATTCGACGCAGAAAAATTATTTAAAAATGTTAAAGAAAGGGTTTGAATGTGCCAGGCATACCAGCACCGTATAATTGAGTTTAATAACTTGCGTGGCAGTATCTATATATATATATATATATGTATTTAGAAGTTAAAAAAGAACCAAACATGCTTTCGGGTGGGTGTCAAATATTTTTCAAATATACATGCAATGACGTATTTCAACAAGCAGAAATCGCTTACAATTTCCAGACATCATTCATCCTCCCGATATTACAATAAGCAGATACTTATTCGCTTGGTCTGCCCACCCCTTGGAGACATCTCTTGAAAATTAAAATTGATTTAAATTCAAATGCTGGCACATTGCTTGTGCTCAAGATACGTTATAAATGACGTCACACTCTATGTAGGATCTATTGGAACTCTTACACGCAGAAACCCCCCTTACAAGTTGACGTCACAGATTTTAGGGATACGAAACATGCGCACTATTGACTTGCGTTCACAGATTATTTGTCCTTCGACCTCTTTCACCACCACCAATAGTTTGCTATAGGTGGCTGTGTGGTGAGAAGAAATCCCTGAACTCAACATTGAATAGCAACGGAGTTGCTAACGGCAACAGGAAGTTGTGTGTGCTCAGCATCCTAGGCCAACAAAAAAGAAAAAAGAAAAAAAGGGCATTGCCTCGTTCATAAAATCCTCTGCATCATAGTTAAATGAAATCGATAAAATTTCTACATCCGAATGCAGTCGTTTTCTGGTTGGGTTATTGGTTTTAGCTGTAAACTGAAAGATGCTTATTTTCATGACTCACAAACACCCTGCAAAAGGGATAGAAGCCAGCGACTATTATTACCTGCAAGCTTTTAGGAAAATTAAAGATTTCTCTCTGCTGCAGTCTTGTATAATGTAATTAGTTCATTTTATTTATTTATCTTTAATAAATTGACCACATTAGCTGCCATTACGATGAGGAACCAGTTTGTTGGAACGAACCATCTGCCTATGTATCTGTAACATGTCTTAGTAATTAGATGTGAGTTCTTTCCGTACTCTGTACATAATGAAATAAAAACAATCATTTGAAGAATATCTTAAATAATTAATTTGGAATAGTACTCGTATGAATTACACCGGGCCACATATCAGCCCCCCTCTGTCTATTTCTTCGAATAAATTAAATTAAAAACAATAATCTGATCATTGACCGTCTCACTTGGCCAAATGTGTGCGGTGCAAAGCTCGTTAGCGCAACTTTGCAGACATCGCTCTAGCGCGATTTCAACGCCCAACGGAGCGTTCAACAGGCTATAGTATAGGTAGTGCCTTAAGCCACCAAACACTCAGGCCAATTTCAAAATGTTAACGAATAACAACCATTAATTGATTTCTTGATTCATTGATTGTGATTATTTTTGAATTTTTATTTGGAAACAAATGCCTGTTCCCCCAATGAAAAAATACAAAAAAAAAAACCAAAGCTTTATTATTTGCTTCCTCACTTATTAGCAATTAACTTAGGAAACAGCAGCCAACAGAATGTGCAATTTTTTTTCACTTTCATATAAATAATGAACAGGTACAGCATGCGTACGTGTGCATTAATGTATCATAATTAGGTAAAAATTGTAACGATGCAGTGTACATCTGATGAAAAGAAAGTTTAACGTTTAATTGCTCAGTTGGGTCAAAGCGTTGCGTTTGTATTTATGTGTATCTGGAGTAAGCAGTGTAAGTGTTGTTAATATTTGCTTTGCAGCTGAGAAATAAAATGGCGATGTTATTATTGTACGTACAGTTTTATTTAATACAGGGTGGCGCACCAATTGTGCTACAATAAGAAATTCAAATAACTTTTTTTTTAATGAATGCATTTCTTTTTTTTTATTGTATAGAAAATTCAATTTCATTTTATACATATTACTAATTGTTTTCGAAGATGATAGACCGTAAATGACCTCCATGCTCATCCAGGCAAATGTGACACCTGGGCCCTATTCCACAAAACAAATTATCAACTTTTCACTTTGCAAATATGCAATTTTTCGTCAATTTGCAAAACTTCGTGTTCCTCAAAACAATAAAATTTGATGAGTGACAAGTTAAAATTGAAAGTGTAATTTGCAAAATCTTTACAATTTTTATATTCTCTTTGCAATTTCTGTTCCACGTACGTTCTCTTGTGCAAAGTGAAAAGTTAATATAAAAAAGTGTAATTTGCAAAGATTTTGCAAATAATTATGCTGTTTCGTTCCACAAAAATTGTAAACTCTATTTTTGCAAAGCAAATTTTGATAAATTTGTCAAAAGTTTGCAAGGTAAACTATCGCCTTACAAATTCATATTGTTACTCGTATAACTAGTGAAGCTTTCAAAATGTTAAGACGTGAGTTTTTGTTCGGCGATAGTGGAGACGCGGTTATAACAAGAAATTATAGAGACCGAATTAATTTTTCGGGACTATAAAACTTTAATTTTAAAGAGTGCTTTCGTTTAAAACAAATTCAAGTTGATTTCCTTTTAAATAAAATTGGAGAAAAATTAGAGCACAATACAGAGCGCAATCATGCTTTGTCGGCTGAAAATCAACTGCTTGTTCGGAAATGGTTGCCAGTACCATGGTGTTGCAGCTATGCATGGTGTTGCAAAATCAGCAGTTTGCAGAACCATCCATAGAGTTGTCGACGTTATAATAGACGTTTTATTTCAAAACATAGTGCAATGACGTCAGTGGTATTGCCGAAAAGTTTTTTTATGATCGGTGAATTCCCTTGTGCGTGTAGTTGCGTGGATGGCACAATCATTAAAATTCATGCGCCTACATAACACGAGGAAGGATATGTGGACCGTCATGGTCCTCATTGAATGTGATGATGATATGCGGGCCAGACTACACATTTTACAGTGTTGAGTGTAAATGCAAGTTGGCCGGGCAGCGTTCACGACTCAAGGGTGTTATGGAATTTGGCTGTAAGTCAAAGATTTGACAATGGATGGAGACCATTTCCGGATGCTGTTGTTTTGGGTGATAGTGGTTACGGACTTAAAAACCGGTTGATACCACCATTACGCCTAAATCCCGATAGCCCTGCTGAAGAGGCTTTCAATCGTTGCCACAAAAAAACGCGGCGCATAATTGAAAATAGTTTTGGCATTCTATAGAAAGATTCCCGTGTTTAAATTATTTGCGACTGAGGCGTAAGGTAAGGTTGTTATTGTTTGTGCCATCATACACAATATTACCTGTAGCATCGAAAGCAGTAGTGAAAACATGCAACCCACTGAAGACACTGATAATGAAATCGAGGAATTGGATCTGGAAAATGCTGAAAAAGAAAATGATGCCCTTAATAATATGGATCATGCGAGTGGAATGGAAAGGCTTACTTCTCTACTGCAATACTTTTCCTTATTGTTTTGAAATAAAATTGTTTTTCTTGGCTTTGACCTTTTTCCACTGCAAAAGCGTTGTTTTTTTTTGGGGGTATTTTTGGGGTTTGAGATTAAGATCTCTGAGAATAAATAATATAAGAAACAAAAATATGGAATTCACGTATTGTTTATTCAGAAACAAAAAAAAATAACAACTAATAATAAATAGGAAAATAGTACTAGTTTAGTAAAAATAATAATAAATAAAACTAAACACATAAAAAACTTAAAACTCCTCAAACAACAGACTCTTCGGCGTTTCTGCCGCTGCAATTTCGCGAGTTATGGCAGAGGCTGGAAGTTGTAGCTCCCTCTCCAATTTCAGGCATTGAAGTTTCCTGTGGTAAACTTCAACCTCCAGGAGCTCCAGACGACATTTCTTCTCTCTATCCAAAGTTTCACTTGGAAACTTGGTAGAGCTCTTCCTCTTCCTTGGGTTTGGAGGTGGGTGGGCAGGTGTTTCCTCTGTCATCAATATTATGGAATTAGACTCAGCTAATGGTAGATTTTCTGAATTTCCATAGCTTTCTGGCAAATTCAGTCCATCTACCACACGTGAGTCTGATTCCAGAATATCGAGGATGGCCAAGCCAGCTTCATCCATAATGCTGTTCTTCCCAAGTCCGGGCCCAGTTTTTCGGGTGTTATCCCTTTTACTCTGAAAATTAACAAAATTAAATTCACGGATAAATCTTAATGAAATTGAAATAATTTTTTATTTGGTATTTGTAGGTAATAAATTGTTTTACTTACCAATGTCCGACTCTTCCAGAGCCCAAACAAACTGTCCCTCGCATAGATCCATGTTTTTTGGGCCGACGCCAGTTGCAGGGATTGGGCTTTTCTTAAAACTTCCTCCCGCCTGTTTATTTAATTTGCTTGTTTTGTTGTTTTGAAAACTTGCAAATAAAATATTTTTTTTTCTTTTATTACATATAACACTGCAAGTTTTTTTTTCGTTTTTATTTTGCTGCTCATTTTAACAGCTTCTACTAGTTTTCGGACTGTTCTTTGTTGATGTTGCTGGTGCCAACGACACGACTACCAATCAAGCAAACTTTTTTTTTACATTCAAAAGCAAAGAGAGTTATTTTAGTACATTAGTTAGTCCCGTTTTTTAAGTTTTAGTACAAAGAGGAAATTAAAAAAATATGGCGAACATTGGTTTTTAGGCGCTAATTTTAAATGTTTCGTTTTAGCAAATTGGAGTAGTGTAAGTGTTAATGTACATAGGTAAGTTAATGTTTAAGTTTAGGATGATTATTTTGATGAATGCGAGGTTTGCTGTCGTTGGTGAGTATGGTGTGTTTGTATGATCCAACAGCAATACAAAGTGCAAAGTGATATGACAGAAATGCAAAGATGATTAAATGCTTTGTGGAACACTTTGCACACTCACTTTGCAGGAGAGCGTAAATACTTTGCCGAAGGAGCAAAGACTTTGCATGAAAGCGCAGAGACTTTGCAAAAATTTGCTATTGCAAAGTGAGATTTGCAAAGAATACTGTGGAACAGAAGCACTTTTCACTTTGCCAAAAAATGTAATTTGATATGTGCAAAGTGTAAAGTTGACAATTTGTTTTGTGGAATAGGGTCCTGATCAGAAAATTATTCATTACGGCCTGAAGGGTTGAAGTCGGGATCGCCTCAATTATTGTTTTAATGGACTGCTTCAAATCAGTCAAATTCCTTGGTTTCGTTTTGTACACCTCTTGCTTGAGACAACCCCATACAAAAAAGTCTGGTATAGTCAGGTCAGGTGACCTTGGGGGCCAGCGGAAAGTGAATTTTCTGGATATTAATTTGTTTGGGAATTTTGGTTGGAGCTCCGCCAAAATCGGTCTGGCTATGTGTGCAGTTGCTTTATCTTGTGGAACCAAATGCTGTTGAAACGGATGCTTCTTTCGCGCAGTTCTGGGCAAAAAAAAAAAACTCCTTCAACATCTTTTAATGAGGGTCCCATTGACAGTTACTGTTTCATCGTTTTCTTCAAAGAAGTATGGCCCCACAATGCACCTTGATGAAACTGCGCCTCACACACTGACTCGTTCTGGGTGCAGTATCCGCAGTCTCATGGAGTATTTCTGGATTAGATTCACTCCATATACGGCAATTTTGCTTATTTGCATTGCCGTTTAGATCAAAATGGCCCTCATCAGACATACAAAAGCAATTTATCAAGCTGTTCTCTTCTTCGGTCATTTCAATCATTTTTTGGCAAAATTCCAGGCGAAAATGCAAATCCAGAGGATTTAACTTGCTTGCAATTAGGACTTTGTACGGAAACAAGTTTAAGTCATCATGAATTATCCATTGTAATGACCGTCTGCTAACTCTAATTTGCGCCGATAAGTTTCGAGTCGAAACGCTTCGATTTGCCTGAATTGACGATGCTACAGCCGCGATTGTGTCTTAAACCCGAAAATATGAATCGCAATTTTACGGTCTTCGTGCGATGCTTCCAGATTCAACAAACATGTTTACCAGCCTCATAATGGTCCATCAACTCGGGGGAGTACAGCCAAACTCCCGCCTAAATTCCCTTTGGACGGAATTCAAACAATGCAAATCATGGTACCGCTGCTCTATACAAATCCTCTTTTCGGTATCCCAAGCATTCATTTTAATAAATCTAAATAGTAACCTGTGCGCCACCCCGTAATTGAGCACACATCACAAAACTTTCAAGATATGTTAGATTTATAATTGTATGAAAATATCTTATGTAAGATAAATGCAAAATGAATATTTAGTTGCGGATTTAGCACGTTGCACACTTGGCTCCTGAGTAAGACATCACATTACTTTGTTGAGGGAGGTATTAAGGTACTTGTGATTCAGAAGAATAGTTGATAAACGCCTTGTGTAGTTTAGAAGTGTAATAATCATAGGTCTGCAGACGATGTTCTTCTTTATATCTCACGTCAAAGTGGCTCATCCGAAGATTGTGTAACAAGAGTAGACGAAGACCTTGGAAGTATCTGCCATAGGTATTAGGGTGGTCCTTATTTTTCGACTTTTGAATTATGCCCGGGCCACTTTCGGATTTGATTATATATGTACAGTGAACTCTCTCATAAGCGGACACTGACGATACCAAGAAATTTGTCCGCTTATTAGAGGTGTCCGGTTATGAGAAAAAATATTTCATTGACAATTTTGAAAAAAGAAACAAGCCTATAATATTTTATTTTAAAATTGATTGCATTTTTTGTGATAAACATTAATTGTAGGTAATAAAAAGGATATTAATATATAGATAATAACAAAACATAAACAAGAACAAAGCCTTTAAAAAATCATTTTTGCATTACTTGAAACTATGAATTTATGCTTCGAAATTGTGCATACACTTACACACAAACCTACGTATTGCGCCACGAGAATTTTAGTCGGATAGTCGACAGACGGTCGCCGGCGCCGCAGCCTACTATGTTTACATTCTTTATCGTTTTTTTGCTGGGTATCAAATAAAGGGCAAAGCGCAAAGAAAAGGAAAAAAAGCAAACAAAATAAAAGCCAACGAAGTGTGCCAAATGGGTTTTGTCCGTTTAAGAGAGAGTGGAATTCTATTGCGGCTATGAAAACTGGTGTCCGCGTCCGGTTATGAAAGAGTCCGTTTATGAGAGAATTATTTACATTAAAAATTGTGTAGATTATTCCGTTCTTTGAAATTTGTCCGGTTATGAGGGGTGCCCGTTAGGAGAGAGTACACTGTACCTCTAAAGATGAAATACGTTTTTTTTTTTTTTGTGAAGATTTAGAGGTCGCTACCAGCTGTCAAAATTTTTACACAAAGCCCTCGCCTCGACCCCTCTTCTGTACCGATGCGTCGAGATTTAGCCCGCCCGCACTTCAGTTCTAATAAGTCATTTACGAGAGCGCACGCGTTTTATATGTAACGTAATAGTAACGTGTTTCAAAGTGTTGCAATGGCGTCTTAAAGTAGCGGACTCAGTAAAGCTACTAGAAATCTAAGTAAGGTTTGGCTTATCGGTTAATTAAAATCCAAATTAGGAAAATCAACATTGCCATCCATCTTTGAAGATTTTGTAATATTTTTTTATGTCCTGAGTATAAAAAAAAAAAAATTTTGAGTTTTTTTTAAAATTCAAACCTTGGTAGCGACATTTATAAAATTCCAAAAAAAAAACTGAAATAGTTTCTTATGGTATATAATCAAATTTCGTGGTGGCCCGCGAAATTAAAGAAAAAAATATTTTTTCTTACCAATAAGGTATATTAATCGACTGAAACTTAATCTCCTATAGAACCGTAGTAGACCCTTTAGTTTTTGAACCGATTTTCTCGAATGGAATTCATATAGAAGTTGTCGAAGTTGTTCAGTAACTTTGACACTTAATCAACTCTTCGCTTACCTGCTGTAAGACACTATCATAGAAAAGTTAATATCTCGGCAAATTTGATGTCCGAGAGTTAGAAAAAGAGCCTGGATAAGACTTTGGTAATGCATTTCCTTCTGTTAAATTCTTCAGTGCATCCCTGCCTTGACTATGACTGTAGACAAAAAGGCAATTTTGCATTTAATGATTGTTTTCATTTCGTTTATGGAATTCTAAGGTTTTGTAGTGTGTCTCGCCTTTCGTCCTCTATTTTTGGGTTAAAACTAGACTTGTACTTTTATTTTCGAAACTTTCTGAAACTATTCAAAAAAACTTTTTGTCAATAGTAGGCGTGTCAGTGGGCGACTTTTGAAAATCCTTACACTTAATCATGTCGGGCCGCTAAGGAGGAGGAAGATGTTCCAAATATCAGCTTTCTAGATTGAATTTTTGGGCCTCACAATAGGCGACGGACGGAAACGGAAAACATTGACAAGATCAGTGATTACAAATGCAGTAACTTAAAGGGGTCTACGAGCGATATTAAGGTATGTTAAAAACTATGAGTCAAAATTATTATCCCCTTAGAATTGGGCAATGATGATTCTAACAAAATTCCCACTTTTTTCTGGGTATTTGTCATTTTTAAATTAAAGACTTTTTTTAATTTTTTGGGCGACTTGTCGTCACTGAGCTACAAATGATTTTTAATAATATAATGTGAGAACATAACGAACAAGTCTCTATTGTCCTATGCCGCCCCGCGCCATTAAATTGTTATCCAGCTGCAAACGATTCGACCCTGATAACATAATTTATGGGATCATCTGCTTATTGTGCTCAAAATACACTCTCGGAGTAGTGGCTGATCGATTCAACTTAGTAATCATGGCAAATTAAATTAATAAATAGATCATTTGTGTCAAATAGATAGTGACAGTAACCGTCGCTTTCACATAAACACTTTGTGCCTTTTTTCCTTCTTATCTCACTGACAATGCGACACGTTGCTCTTTTCTTCAAACAAATTATTTCATTCCATCTCTGAGCACTTCTGTTTGAAGCCTCCACACGAGAACATTCTTAAACTAAATTTGCCGCATTTATATATTTTTAACAAACCAGAACACGTGGTAAATATTGGGGTCCCATTTTTGTTTATCCAAGGTACATACATCCGAGTATCTATTATTTTTAAATTTATCGTCAATTTTGAAACTTGGTCGAATTGCGGTGAGCATTGTGACCTGGATCTCAATTTGTTCCTAAACAAAATCGATTTGGTGTGTGACTAATATCACATACGGAAATAATACTGAACAATGCTTCACTTTGAAACTTGGCTAGAAGGTGGTTGATAGACGTCAGCAGCTGTGATTTTTGGATCGTTTCCGATCAATTAATATATAGTTGTAGAGCCAAGGCAAATTGAATGTAAATGGAAGGACAAATGCATTAGTAGTTGAACTTTGGTTGATTAATTGAAATGGATGAACTTTTGTTCCGTTCTTCTTTGTGTCGGTTGTGAGATGTGAGTGAACGTGCTAACGAGGTAGTACATTTGGGCACATTTTCTAAAATTTATGTTCCACAAACGATTGCTTCAGTTGGAGCTCATGTGAAACGAAGTTTGTAGCTTATTTTGCAACAACAACGTAATGCGGTAGAATCTATTCGAAAAAAGAATATAAAATACCTTTCTTCTTACTTAATTAAGTGAATCAACCGTATTTACATATTTTACTTCATCCTTAAACAAAAATGAGGAAAGAAACCCCCTTGCTCGTCATTAATATGGAAAGTTCAAGGCTTTTTTTTCTATTTGAGGTAAAAATCATCATTCATCCTTTCAACCCTTTTCAAGAGCTTCCATAACAAGGGTGCATGCAGAATTGAGCTTAATTTATAGCATCACTTACAAATCTAAAAAGAAGCCCTTTGGAGAAGTAGTTAAAAAAAAAAACATGAAAAAAATGCGTAGCGCCCTAAAAACAAATTGAACAACCTTCTTGCAGAAATGAGATGAAAATCTCTTGAGAATTCTTTCGCGGTTCACATAAGGACTTACGAGATCACATGGGGTGGCGTTGTGTGTACTCAATGGCTGTGTGTGTGATATGAAATGTCAACGATATTTAAAATACAGTGGTGGTCCAGTATAACGAATGATATAATGTCAGAGTGTATTCGTTGTATCGAATACGTCTTATCTTACAAAACTCTAGATAATCAGAAAGTTAAAAATTATTTTCCAACGCTTTGTTGCATACTTCACTTAAAGGAACAATCTTTAAATTCATTTAGGTAAAAAGAAGAAAAACAACAAACTAAAACGTTGTTATGTAAATATAAATGTGTGTTTTTTTGCAAATTGTGTGCTTTCTATAGGTATATGCACTTTTATTTGTGCTCATGTTTTAAGAAACGAAAAATCGCAA
Organism: Portevinia maculata; assembly: GCA_949715645.1. NCBI lineage: Eukaryota > Metazoa > Arthropoda > Insecta > Diptera > Syrphidae > Portevinia > Portevinia maculata. The sequence goes on along the minus strand of OX454528.1, from coordinate 2,091,048 downwards.
AAGTCGAAGAAATAACGAACCCAACAAAACACGTAAAACAGAACGATAATCCGAAGGCATGGAAAATTGTTTATGAATGTATCTTCCAGTCTTATCATATCAGGATACATAGATTTTAAGGCACTTATCGTCAAGTCTCTTTAATTTTTTTTTCTCTATTTGTGTCCGTAACAAGAACATTTGCCAGGTTAAAAAAGGGGTATGCAGTTCGAATACAGCACTAGGCACCAGAAGGGCCCATCGCGATCCTTAGGTAACCGATTGAATCCAAAATTTCAAAAGGAGAAAACCCTAAACACTTTCCCTAACAAAACATCCAATCTTCTTGCAGAACCTTACCAGCTTCCTGTGGTCTGTGCCACTCAACTTCACTAATTCCTCGAAGAAGTACTCTCCTAGAAACCTCCTACGATTCCGTGCTATACTCTCGTACTCACACAGTATGTGCGTTATGTCTTCCTCTGCTTGCAGGTCCCCACAGAACCTGCACGTATCCACATCTACAAGTCCAAGACGCCTAGCATGCTTCCTTAGGAGACAGTAAAAATAAATAAGTATAAGGTATTAACGGCCCATAGAGGGCCTAAAACCTAGCTTATCCAAACACTTTCTTTGCAAAGTGAATCCGAACGGCAAATTTGAGAAACTCCTCATGACAATTGGTACCTACACTTGGATGTTTGTCAGACGTTCGCTAGAGGTGGGGCAGTGGAAAAAAACTCAAGGTGTTACTTGGCCCGGCGGGAATTGAACCGGGGACCTTTCGATTAGTAGTCCGACACACTAACCATTGAGCCACTGCGCCGGACTCCTTAGGAGACAGTGTCCCGGCATAATCCCAACTACTGTTCTTAGCTGTTCCCTACTCAATTTGATAATTTGCCTAGATCTTCCCTTGTCCAAATGCGGACAAAGCGCTTTACACGCTGTGCCCCTGTAAATTTTGCCATCTAAGGTCAGCCATTTTCAAGAGCTTCTCAGCAATTATTCCATTGATAATGCCAAGGGGTGTTTTGATGTCCACAACTCCACTACTCTCCAGTTTCCCTCCCTTTCTCGCCAGCTCATCATTCCCTCCTTTACCGCTGTTACCCGATATACAGCACAGTCTTACACGGTTCTGCCCACATACTGCTTTTAGCATTGTGCTACAGTTTCTGACTGTCTCAGAATTGATGATAACAGATTCTAGTGCCTTAAGTATCGCCTGACTTTCAATGTAGATGGCGATATCCCTTCCGGACATTGCTCCCATCTGCACTATTTCTGTCTGCCTTGGAACAGCCAGAACTTCCGATTGGAAGACACTGCTTGTCTCAGGGAGTCGTATAAACTCTTTCAAGTCTAGATCAATGGAAAAGATGCCAGAACCCGTTCCCTCCCTTGCCTGAGAACCTTCAGTGTAGATAGCAACCGCATTCTGCATCCCATTGCCATTCTTCCCTTCCCGGATATAATACATCAAACGGGATGTTGAAGTCGACCAAGGGGGAAATTTCATCCGTCAGTATAGGATTTCCGGGTAGCAGATCAGTTTAGATCGTGCGGTGCCCAAGACTCCATTCCTTAAACTAGCCAAAATTTGTGAGGCAGCAAGTTGTTTTATTTTTAATCTAACGAGGTAAGGTGCAGAAACGTGTCCAGGTAACCTAACCTAGCCTAACAAGAACATTAGTCATTTGTACATTTTTCTTTACATTTTCTGATATTCGTTGTTTGTTCGTTGCATAGAATACCTAATGGACTTGAAAAAATTGTTCGTAGTATCGGCATTCGTTATACTGGACCACCACTGTAATATAAAGGTAGGCTATATGGGAGATACTCGTAAGTGTAGCGGCGTTTGAAAATTAAGGTTGAAAATATACCAAATTTGGGTGTGGAATGTGGAGGGGCTTTAATTTTTATACCCTATTCTAAGGGTATATTAATTTTGACGCATAGTTTGTAACATACCTTAATATTGCCCGTAGACCCCTAAAAGTTACTATATTTATGATCAGCATCGATAGTAATGTCGATCTAGCCATGTCCGTCCGTCCGTCCGTCCGTCTGTAGCCAAAAATTAGGCCTTTAAACTGGACCTAGAGAGCTGAAATTTTAACCATATACTCTCTAGGGTCCCGAAATAATCAAGTTTACGAATTTTTGAAATCCGCCCACAGACACGCCCACAAACTCAAAAAAACAAAATTTTGGAAAAAATCGAATTTTGAGCTAGAAAGCTGAAATTTTGTATATATGATCTATGACTCCTAAAACTGCTCGGGATAAAAAATTTAAAATTTCAAAATCCGCCCACTGACACGCCCACAAATAAATAAAACAATTTTTTTATACCCTATTCTAAGGGTATATTAATTTTTGAAAATCCAAAGTTTGAGCTAGGGAGCTGAAATTTATAATATATACTCTCTATGGGCCCTTTATGCTCATGTGTAAATATTTTTAAAATCCGCCCACTGACACGCCCACCATTTTTTTTTTTTTTTTTTTGAAAATTCAAAGTTGGAGCTAGGGAACTAAAATTTATAATATATACTCTCTAGGGGCCCTTTATTCTCATGTGTTATTTTTTTTTAAATCCGCCTACTGACACGCCCACAATTAAATAAAACAATTTTATTGAAACACCTAAGTTTGAGCTAGGGAGCGTTTTTTTTGATAAAATCCTTTAAATGTTATATAACAAAATATGTAGAGCGTTCTTAACAATTCAACCATACTTAGACTTTTGTCACGCCCACTTATGAGGGATAGGAATAAGAATAGGGTATCCAACAGTTCGCCCAAGCGGACTGTAGCCCGTCCCTATGTTTTTTTTATAATTTGCGTGCGCTAAAGGGATTTATTTTTTTGTAGTGACACAGTACCCCTATTGGTAAAACCACAGCGCAGGCATTTAGTTTGTTGCGCAAGTAGCTCCCAGCAATTCATTGCCTATTATTGGGTGCTACTTACTGAAAGAATAGAATGATAGGAAAGAGGTTTGGTGCGATGGGATTTTTTTTCTCAACAGGTGGCGCCTAAATTGCTTTAGGGAAATCAGTTTTTGTTGTGTGTATTCAATTTATAAAAATCATGGCCCTGGTCGGGATTCGAACGCACGACCTGCCAATCATTTAGTGAATACACTACCATCGCACCATTGCCACCTGCCAAATTGATTTAATCTGCTATCCTTTGTTTTGAAATTTTGTTGAATTCAAAAAACTCCATAGACATTTTTATTAGATACTGCAGGCACTTCTAACCAATTGACATTTTGGCATTTCCCGATTGAAATTCTAAATTCAAGCGCGGACAGTTTATAATCTTTATCACAATTACGTCCTAACCTTCTAAACTTCCACATTGATTACATATTAAACTCGCTACTACTTACTCCCGGCTGATGTAATAAGCAACGTGACCAACGAACCGACTTACTTTTTCAAGCCAACCTATTGACAGTCGTCAGTGATTGGAATGCATTTGGTTAACGCATTACTACGCATTCATTTGACCAAATCAAAGCGTTCTTTGATGCGCCCACAACTATCACCATCATCGAGATCAGTGAAAGTGAAACAATGCAAACCGCATTCACGCATGTCAATTCACCTGCTTGATGCGTTCCATATCCGCCGTTGAAGTGAAAATTTCCACCTTACTTATGTACATATATAGATACGAACCGCTCGCTTATCTGCCATTATACTTCCATTCGCATTAAATTCACGTACTGTAGTGTAGCCGCCGTCAGGTTAGATAACCCACCACCTGCTCTTAAAGTGCAGTGCACAAGTGAAGACCTTGATCGCAATAATCCGAGATTTGCCTTAGAGTCTTCACCGCGCGCGCTTCCATTAAACAGCAGACGCTTAGTTGTCTGCCAAATAAATTACTAGCATTAAATCTGTGTATATGCAATCTGCGAGTAAGTGCATCTTTTCAATGCCGTCCAGAGAGCCATCGCCACCATAGACGGGCTCGCCGTAGTCGACTTGGCGGTTGCCAGCCGTGGATGGTCATTAATTAGCCGCAATGATGGACCTTGAACTTGATGCAACAGCTTGTGCCTTGAGCTTGTGCAAGGCGATCTAAAGTGTGTATTATGCTTGAGGGTGAAAGACGGCTTCCAGTCTCTCTAGTCTCTAGGTTGACATATGCGTTCCACAATTGAACCCGAGAAACGTGATGGATGAACAGCGAACAGAGTGCGGTTGCTTGTTTGTTGCAACTTGAATGCAAAAGCAAATTAATCATTTCTAGCTAGCGCTGTCTGTCGTCTTGGTTCGCCTGCCTAAGGCAGTGCCTTACAAAGAAATAGCATTTCCGCATACGGCCGGGAAGAAAAGCGCTCTCCACTAATAGACATTCATTAATAGCATTGCACTTGTTTGTTTTAATTTTTTGCAAAGCCTAATGTAACGATTTCCGCGATTCGCACGTTTTCATGTTGAACGCGCGCCTATTATACCTACTCGTAGTTGTGGCCGGTGGTGTCGGGACGAGACACGCGGAGTTACAGACACACTAGTGTGCTTGGTTATTTTTAACTTCCATGTTGGCAATGAAAACGAGTTCCAACTATGCTAAGAGTATATTCATGTTCTACCATGTTGAGATAAGCAGCTTAACGGTGCATGGCAACAATATTTTCATGCAAAGAGGGTGTTGCACCCTAAATTGTTAACAAGTGTTAAGGAGCTAATGCCATGTTATGTTTTGGTTTTTAGAAAGTTCCACTACCGGGTCAAGGGATAACAGAGGAAATATCAAAGCTTTTCTTTTGGGAAAGTCATTCTGGGTTGGCTTATTGGATTTGAAAAGGTTCTTACTACACGAGTCGAAAAAGCTGTTACGATGTATTTTCTGAGAACCACCACCAGTCATCAAGGCTTTTAGAATACCAAACTCAATCCAGAAAACACAATTTAGCATTTCTCAAACTATCCTTCACCTTTGACATGACATTGGGTTAATTTCATTACTCTTATTTTGTTTACAAAAAAAAAGAAGAATTGAATTTAATGAAATGTAAATTTTTGAAACTACGAATTAAATGTGTACTTCATCCATCATTGACTAGAGTACCCCTTTATAGGAAGATTACATGCGATTCATGTCTTTAATACATCAGACTGTCCTTGGAATGGTATTCAACTACGCACTTTTCGTCAAGGCCAATCAAATATTCCCTACAGCCACTTCAAGTGCACACGCACTTAAAACATGCAATTTTCTCTTGCATTTTAATCTATACTATGTGCATGTTTTGTGTTCTTTATTTGCTCTACCTCGCCGCATAAAAGTGAAACAATTAAACGTCAAACTGACACTTTGCATTGCGGTTTCATAGTGAGCTTTGTTTATGTTTTGTTTGTGACATATTGGCTTTGAAATACGCAACCGTTAGTAGTTGGCATTTTCTATGGCTTCCAGCTACCATTGATATGGAAATGGGGGAGTGAGATAGTCCGTTGGGTTGGTAAACAATATAATGGAAAAATTCTCAACATTATAATGCACATCAATTCAAGGCTGCCAAATGAAAAGAAAGACCAAAACAAAAAGTGTTAAATGGAATAAACATTCCTGATGTGAATTGTGATGAACACTTTTCACCGGCACTTTTCAGCAGTCTTTGTACGAAAAGCACGTTTTGTGACTTTAGAATTAGGTGCGTTAGGGTTGCAATTGAAATGGAATGGGAGCCTAGACGTTATTTTTCTTTCAGGTGGGTAACGTCAAGAGTAGTATGGGATTTCGTTTGTTTCTTCAAATAGAAACATTCATATATGGCAATTTTGCCTATACTCAGACACTGGTACATTTAGGCGTAAACACCCCATACTGGGCCATGTGCATATAGCTTCTTCTCCAGACATTCGTGTGTGCGGAGTTTTATTTTTGGAACGAATAATTTAAAATTTAACGCCAATTCTGAACAACAACTTTGAGAAGTAAGTCATGACAATTATATAGTTGGGTGGGATTTCAACCTCAAACCCCAATGCAAACACGCGATCTTTTTTTCGGTTACGATCGATCTGTCCTTCGTTTAGTCTGGGTCGGAAAACATTTTTAATGACATTTAAATGAAGAAATAAAGTTCTTGATCCGCTTTTCATGAAATAAAAAGTGTCAGTTCGCTGTCACTTCTCCAAAATGCTGATTTTAAAATATTACAAAAATGTTTAGCTGTGTTCAAAGATAAATCATGTCGTTCTCATTTGTATGGTAAACAAATGAGCACTTCCAATATACTTTTCATACATCAAATTAGAGAGCGATGGAGTGGAATTGTAGGAGAACTCCTTGACGGATTTTAATGATCGGCCACTCATTTTAAAGGCAAGATGGGCGGCTTTTTTAGCAAAAATATTTGCATGCCAAGCCCACCACTGCTACTTTAATTCAATATAAATTTATTTAATTAAATCTCTCACGCTTTATCTTTAAAATGAGGTCCTTATTATTAAAATCGGTCCAGCCGTTCACTCACAATTGCGTTTTGAATTGTTTGTTTTCATTGCGGGATACCTGCTGATATTTCTGCGCGCCTGGTATTTTCTGAAATTTTTTCGTTATTTTTGCTGGTCGGATTAACATTTTGTAGTTTAATTTTTTCGATTGTGCGAGAACGACTGGATGAATTTTAATGATTGATGGCTCATTTTATAGGTTGCAACTGAGAGATTTTGGAAAAATTATTAAACATGGGTGAAAATTTTGTTTTTTTACAGGAGATTTTTGGGACCAATTTTGCGATTGTGCGAGACTGGATAGATTTTAATGATTTATGGCTGATTGGCTAGGGGGGCTGGCAATGGAGTTGGTCATTTTAATGTATGGAGAAAGTAGTTTACTTGAACCAATTGCCTTACCCATTTTTGGACTATAAACTTCGCTGTAAATTTCCGCAAGTGTTTGCTGGGGTGGCAATGGCATTGATCATTGCGTATGTAGAAAGTAGCTTACCTGAACCGATTGCCGGGAGCGGGTCGAAATTCTGCTTTCAAAATTCTGCTTTGCAAAATTCTGACTTTTAACACAAAAATTCTGCTTTTCAAAATTCTGCTTTTTTTCTGTTCTGCTTTTCAAAATTCTGATAGGCAATATTTTAAACAAATAAATTCTGCTAATTCTGCTTTTTTCCAATTTACGAATTTTAGGCAAACAAATATTTTTCAACTGTTACAACAAATTACAATATATTTCATATAAAGAAGGTACACAGTTTTTATTAGTTTTTATCGTTTGACCTGCACATCAAATTCAATGAATTTGTTGTTGTTGTTAACAATTAACAGACAACTAATAGCAATATAGAAACCAAGAGAGCAATCTTAAAACCAATAAAAAACTACTTTTACCTCTTCTTCTATAACAAGTGAGTAGGTATGTAGAATGTTTTACAAAATTCTGCAAATAATAAAAAAAAAAAGGTTGGAAAATGTTTAAAAGCGCGCGCTTAACATTTTCCAATCCTTTTTTTTTATTATTTGCAGAATTTTGTAAAGCAGAATTTTGTAAAGCAGAATTTTGAAAAGCAGAATTCTGAAAATAAGAATTCTGAAAAGCAGAATTTTGGAAGCAGAATTTTGAAAGCAGAATTTTGTAAAACAGAATTTTGAAAGCAGAATTTTGAAAACAGAATTTTGACCTCGGCAGAATTTCGACCCCAACCCCCGATTGCCTTACCCATTTTAAATATATGAACTTTGCTGTAAATTTCCGCATGGAGAAAGAAGCTTACCTGAACCGAACATTCCTGTTTTCAATATGGACTATGATGAACTTTGCTGTAAAATTCTGAAAATGGGACTTCCAGCTTACCTGATAAATAAGGCATATTGGACACCGTCAAAAGGTAGGAAAGTTCGTTGCATATTTAACATAGGTAAGCATGACGGAAAAGGAATTTGGAAGGTTGACACAGGTAAGCTACTCGTATTTGCTTTGGTAGAAATTCAAATTAGAAAGGTCGAATAGCTACTCATTGATACAAATAAATAACCCAAAGACTCTCACGGAGTATGTATGTGTGTGTAGTGTGTACCTTTAAAATGAACCATAAATCATTAAAATCCATCGAGCCATTCTCGCACAATCGGGAAAATTGTCCCAAAAATCCGCTGTAAACATTGAAATCCCATCAAGACTTTATGCCCTTGTTTCTTGTCAGAAAAAAAGAAGTAGGCGGGGTCGCCGCCCACTTTTAATAATTTGACCATAATCTCTCAGTTGCAACCTTTAAAATGAGTCAAACATTAAGATCCATCGAGCCGTTCCAAAATGGCCCGTGGAAATCAATGCAAAATTCGTCGAAAGTACCAGGCGCCCATAATCGCAGAAATTCTAGTAGGTATCCACCAAAACAAACTTAGCCAAAACTGCAACCAATTCAGTGGTGTATGCAATATAAACCAACACAAAATGAAACTGAATTTGGTGATGACATTGGCTAAGCATTTTTTATTTTTTTTGTGGATACCTACTAGAATTTCTGCGATTATGGGCGCCTGGTAGTTGTCCCAGAAATCCCCTGTAAACATTGAAATCCCATCAAGACATAATGTGCTCTTGTTTCTTGTCAAAAAAAAGTAGGCGGGGTCGCCGCCCACTTTTAATAATTTTTCCATAATCTCCCAGTTGCAACCTTTAAAATGAGCCATCGAACATCAAGATCCATCGAGCCGTTCCAAAATGGCCCGTGAAAATCAATGCAAAATTTCGTCGAAAGTACCAGGCGCCCATAATCGCAGAAATTGTAGTAGGTATCCACCAAAACAAACTTAGCCAAAACTGCAATCAATTCAGTTGCAGTGTATTGGCTAAGTTTGTTTTGGTGGATACCTACTACAATTTCTGCGATTATGGGCGCCTGGTAATTGTCCCAGAAATCCCCTGTAAACCAAGACATTTTGTTTCTTGTCAAAAAAAAAGTAGGCGGGGTCGCCGCCCACTTTTAATATTTTTTCCATAATCTCTCAGTTGCAACCTTTAAAATGAGCCATCGAACATCAAGGTCCATCCAGCCGTTCCAAAATGGCCCGTGAAAATCAATGCAAAATTTCGTCGAAAGTACCAGGCGTTTGTTTTGGTGGATACCTACTACAATTTCTGCGATTATGGGCGCCTGGTAATTGTCCCAGAAATCCCCTGTAAACCAAGACATTTTGTTTCTTCTCAAAAAAAAGTAGGCGGGGTCGCCGCCCACTTTTAATAATTTTTCCATAATCTCTCAGTTGCAACCTTTAAAATGAGCCATCGAACATCAAGATCCATCGAGCCGTTCCAAAATGGCCCGTGAAAATCAATGCAAATTTCGTCCAAAGTACCAGGCGCCCATAATCGCAGAAATTCTAGTAGGTATTCACCAAAACAAACTTAGCCAAAACTGCAACCAATTCAGTGGCAGTGTATTGGCTAAGTTTGTTTTGGTGGATACCTACTAGAATTTCTGCGATTATGGGCGCATGGTAATTGTCCCAGAAATCCACTGTAAACCAAGACATTTTGTTTCTTGTCAAAAAAAAAGTAGGCAGGGTCGCCGCCCACTTTTAATAATTTGTCCATACTCTCTCAGTTGCAACCTTTAAAATGAGCCATCGAACATCAAGATCCATCGAGCCGTTCCAAAATGGCCCGTGAAAATCAATGCAAATTTCGTCCAAAGTACCAGGCGCCCATAATCGCAGAAATTCTAGTAGGTATCCACCAAAACAAACTCAGCCAAAACTGCAACCAGTTCAGTGGCAGTGTATTGGCTAAGTTTGTTTTGGTGGATACCTACTAGAATATCTGCGATTATGGGCGCCTGGTAATTGTCCCAGAAATCCCCTCTAAACCAAGACATTTTGTTTCTTGTCAAAAAAAAAGTAGGCGGGGTCGCCGCCCACTTTTAATAATTTGTCCATACTCTCTCAGTTGCAACCTTTAAAATGAGCCATCGAACATCAAGATCCATCGAGCCGTTCCAAAATGGCCCGTGAAAATCAATGCAAAATTCGTCCAAAGTACCAGGCGCCCATAATCGCAGAAATTCTAGTAGGTATCCACCAAAACAAACTTAGCCAAAACTGCAACCAATTCAGTGGCAGTGTATTGGCTAAGTTTGTTTTGGTGGATACCTACTAGAATTTCTGCGATTATGGGCGCATGGTAATTGTCCCAGAAATCCCCTGTAAACCAAGACATTTTTTTTTTGTCAAAACAAAAAAAAGTAGGCGGGGTCGCCGCCCACTTTTAATAATTTTTCCATAATCTCTCAGTTGCAACCTTTAAAATGAGCCATCGAACATCAAGATCCATCGAGCCGTTCCAAAATGGCCCGTGAAAATCAATGCAAATTTCGTCCAAAGTACCAGGCGCCCATAATCGCAGAAATTCTAGTAGGTATTCACCAAAACAAACTTAGCCAAAACTGCAACCAATTCAGTGGCAGTGTATTGGCTAAGTTTGTTGTGGTGGATACCTACTAGAATTTCTGCGATTATGGGCGCATGGTAATTGTCCCAGAAATCCCCTGTAAACCAAGACATTTTTTTTTTGTCAAAACAAAAAAAAGTAGGCGGGGTCGCCGCCCACTTTTAATAATTTTTCCACAATCTCTCAGTTGCAACCTTTAAAATGAGCCATCGAACATCAAGATCCATCGAGCCGTTCCAAAATGGCCCGTGAAAATCAATGCAAATTTCGTCCAAAGTACCAGGCGCCCATAATCGCAGAAATTCTAGTAGGTATTCACCAAAACAAACTTAGCCAAAACTGCAACCAATTCAGTGGCAGTGTATTGGCTAAGTTTGTTTTGGTGGATACCTACTAGAATTTCTGCGATTATGGGCGCATGGTAATTGTCCCAGAAATCCCCTGTAAACCAAGGCATTTTTTTTTGTCAAAACAAAAAAAAGTAGGCGGGGTCGCCGCCCACTTTTAATAATTTTTCCATAATCTCTCAGTTGCAACCTTTAAAATGAGCCATCGAACATCAAGATCCATCGAGCCGTTCCAAAATGGCCCGTGAAAATCAATGCAAATTTCGTCCAAAGTACCAGGCGCCCATAATCGCAGAAATTCTAGTAGGTATCCACCAAAACAAACTTAGCCAAAACTGCAACCAATTCAGTGGCAGTGTATTGGCTAAGTTTGTTTTGGTGGATACCTACTAGAATTTCTGCGATTATGGGCGCATGGTAATTGTCCCAGAAATCCCCTGTAAACCAAGACATTTTTTTTTTTGTCAAAACAAAAAAAAGTAGGCGGGGTCGCCGCCCACTTTTAATAATTTTTCCATAATCTCTCAGTTGCAACCTTTAAAATGAGCCATCGAACATCAAGATCCATCGAACCGTTCCAAAATGGCCCGTGAAAATCAATGCAAATTTCGTCCAAAGTACCAGGCGCCCATAATCGCAGAAATTCTAGTAGGTATCCACCAAAACAAACTTAGCCAAAACTGCAACCAGTTCAGTGGCAGTGTATTGGCTAAGTTTGTTTTGGTGGATACCTACTAGAATTTCTGCGATTATGGGCGCCTGGTACTTTCGACGAATTTTGCATGAATTTTCTCGGTCGATTTTTTTTGCTACAGGGGAATTTGATGGACAATTTTTTTTTCGATTGTGCGAGAACGACTGAATGGATTTTAATGATTGATGACTCATTTTAAAGGTTGCAACTGAGAGATTATGGAAAAATTATTAAAAGTAGGCGCAACCCCGCCTACTTTATTTTTTTTGACAAGAAACAAGGGCATAAAGTCTTGATGGGATTTCAATGTTTACAGGGGATTTTTGGGACAATTTTTCCGATTGTGCAAGTACGGCTCGATGGATTTTAATGATTTATGGCTCATTTTAAAGGTTGGATTGCAAGGAGTATATTTAGAGCACTGAATTATTGCTACATTTCCTTTATTGTGCAGTTTACCTGAACCAATTGCCTTACGTTTCCATTTTCAATATACGAGTCGCCTATGACCTTTGCTGTAATTTTTTTTGTAAAATGGGCCTTCAAGCTTACCTTATAAATAAGGCATATTTAACATCGTCCGAAGGTAGAAATAAAAATTCTGAAATCATTGATAAATGCCTCAACTACTGTTGCGGCTCAAGTCAGTACATTTAAGCGTTAATTAACGCAAACATTACGCAGTACTCGAAAGGCATTGTGCGAATTTGGAAACTCATCACTGCACAGTTGAAGCTCGATTAGCACTGCCATACGATTATTTTAACGGAAACATTTTGCATCACTAGAAAGGCATAGTTGCGTTGCGCATCGGTGTAGTTATTTGAGCAGGGAGTGCTTCTACCGCTCCTTTCTTCCTTGTCAGTTGCGCATCACTCTATGGAACGTTACAAAAATTAACGTAATGCGATGAATGAAAGTTTGCCAAGGCTGCTTGAGCACCAACTGTACAGCGATGGGTTTTTACATATAGATATAAATTTGTTTAATTAAATCTCGCACATTTTATCTTTAAAATGAGGTCCTTATTATTAAAATCGGTCCAGTCGCTCACTCACAATTGCGTTTTGAATTGTTTTTTTTCATTGCGGGATACCTGCTGATATTTCTGCGCGCCTGGTATTTTCTGATAATTTTTCGTTATTTTTTCTGGTCGGATTTAACTTTGTAGGTCCTTGACGGATTTTAATGATCGGCCACTCATTTTAAAGGCAAGATGGGTGGCTTTTTAGCAAAATTATTTCCATGCCACGCCCTCAATTGCTACCTTAATTGGTTGTGCAAAATGTGTGTTCATATTCTTTTAAAGGGTGTACCCCTTAGGCTTAGACTTTATGAACAATGTAAATTTGTTTATATCTTGCACATTTTATCTTTAAAATGAGGTCGCAATTATTCAAATCGGTGTAGCCGTATGTTCAGCTCTGTCAGTGACAACGCGCTATATGACAAACGATATGGAATTTGCAAAGTGTATCTGCATTCTGTTAAATATGAAATATGTATGTACACACATTCCAGGCGATGTACATACATTATTGGCTTTTTCCCAACGGTAAGGTACCTACATTTTTGTCATTATCTAAATATTTTTCTTTAAATAATGAAGTTGACAGCTTTTAGTAGATGCATAAAATTAGTCGATTTCGGTATGCTGTCAAACATGTTTACATACTGCGGATAGACAGCAAAGATAAATATCACTTTCATTGACACTCTACCTCTGGTGACTTCTGCCTGATTTCTGTCGACGAATATAATTTCCACGTTTGTATTTTAAACATTGGTAAATGTTTTTTTTATAATGAATACGCACTTAAGGAATTTTTAGTACCCTTATAGTTTATAGTTACGTAGTAAGGGCATTGATGAAATGGGTATAAGGATGAGAGCGGAGAAACCAATGCACGTTGGCTTGAAATGGGAAGCAAGTACTTCGTTTTGTCCTCGTTGACTTAAAGGGCAACCGATTTTGCCTGTTCTGCAATCGCCATGAAAGCCTCTAACACGGCACACTGGCAAACCATCAGAGCTGGCAGCATTATTGCTCTCTAGCTTTATTACAGCTATGCTAACCTCTTTAAGATGGGTTGGTGGAAACGGTTCTTCGTTGACTGGACGTGGGTTCTCTTCTTGCCATATCATCCTTCCTCTACATGGTGCCCATTTAACAGCTGCTGGAAATGCTGCTTAAACACATCTACTATTCCTTGTGCTTCGGTGACTAGGTGTCCTTCTCTGTTACGAAGAGCCTGCGCTCCTTTATTGAAGCCAGCAGTTGGTTCGATCTCCTTCACCTGGGAGACTGCGTATGTCCTTTTCTTTCTACGCAGGATCTTCTTCTCCCTTCTCCTGGCTCGATACCTGAAATGAATAGATCGACACAATATTTGCCTTAAAACGCTTTAACATTCAAGTAAGCCTAGCGCCACATTTAACATCTTAAAACTCTCAAACAAGAATGCATGTGAATCCGTGGGTTAACACGACTGAAGATCACCGACGTTGTAAAAGGTCGATTTATTAATAATACCAGCAGCATGCACTTGTCGAAATCCTTAAAAAGAGGCAGGTCTTAAAACTCCTGGATCACATATAAGTACAATGACAGCAGAATTTGATTGAGCTCTGTAAAAAAGTAGTCTGCAACCGAGAGGCCTGTCGATGTTTATTGAGGTCAAACAGGCGGGCCAGTTCCTTCAATCCTGGCTCAGTTGTTATTGCGGTGGACCACTAATCGAGGTCTCAGCGCCCACCCCGTTCGAAAGTCTGACAAACATCCAAGGGTATCAATTGTCATGAAAAGCTTCTCAAATTTGCCGTGCGGAGCCAGTGTAAAGTTGTAGGCCCCTTCCAGTTGGAGAAATTGGTTAAAGATCCTCATATATGAGCCGTTGGTGCCTTATATGTATTTATATATTTTTACTCTCATTTTAATCAACTGAAGAAGTCCTTTCATGCAAAGGCTAATAAACTCGCTTCCTTGTTCATTTTACAACTTTGCGATGACCGTTGCAACACTTCCTAAATCTCATTGCAAGAATCATATTCCCACTCCAGATGTTAAATTCTTTGATCTTCAATCCATATCCACCGTCCATCTATATATAAATAGCGCTTCCCGTTGAGAAATGATTTCAAAGACAACACATCCCTTGCGTATCGTGTAATTACAAATGCATTCCCACTTTCTATATCATTTCGTAAATATGCTGTGGCTCCAAAATTTCACTTTTGTTAGTAAACATTGAAAGAGGCCATGATCTCCATACTTGCAGTAAAATAACAAGAAAGCGCAAACAAGCGTTTATCCCTTTTCGGAACAAAAAAATCCTCAATTTTGACTGCCACAGTGCCAAGCGAAAACACACTCAATCGACGCCATTAGATTGCGAGTTCTACATCATTGCATGTGCTCTCTGGAATACACATAGCATTTGAAAAGCAACGATGCGGATATTGTTTACACTTTAAATGAAAATACTTTTTTTTAAAACAAAACAAAACACCACTGTAAAAGTATTCAATTAATTTTCAACATCCATTTCCACTGAAAAAGTGGACGGATTCATCCAAAATTCACAAAAATTCCATACAATCTTGGAAATGGGGCCAAATAGCTTTGTTTTGTTTTGAGTTTTCGACGAACCGTGCGTCAATAAAATATTTTAATAGAAATTCGTAGCAACAATGAAGAGCTTTTCAGTTTTTCTAAGAACACGTTCTCAATTTTTAATTGTCATTGTCAAGTGTGTTCATTGATGTCAAATAAATGATTTTTGACGTGACAACTTCTTACAACTCACTGCCCTATATTCACATTCATAAAGTGGAACTACACGAAAATATACTTGTTGGGTCCGCGGCTATCAGTCTCAAAAACCAAGGAAGCAGTATGTTAAAGGTAAACTCATAATTACTCATAATTACTCCCCAAGCACTATATTAAGTGATCGCATTCCATTAGGCAGCTTTGTTCCTTAGCATCTTGCCTTGCAAACTTGACAGCCTCTAATTTGTTTATTCATCCAAAAGGTTCATTAAATTTAGAGCTACTAGACAAAATTCAAAAAATGCGCGATAAAACTCATCCGCAACCGCGACATTTCGAAATCGCTCGACTCTCTTAAGGAGATGGCAGAGCAGTTCAACATACACATCTGTTGGGTGCCGGGGCATAGAGAAATTCCAGTCCAGCGAGCTGTAGGGCAGATGACTTCGCCAAAAAAGGAACTACATAACCTCTTTCACCGGATAAAGGTTCGCTAGGTGTAGGTATACACATTCATCGCTACATGTAAACTTATGTTAAGGCGATTAGCAATCGAGAGAACAAACCTTAGGTGGACATGTAGTACTACATGTCTAGCGTCTAAGCACATCTGGATAAAGCTAGACCTGCAACGCTCAAACCTCACTAAACCGACTGCATATAACCTCCACTATAGGTGTCATTACAGGGCACTGTCTTGGCTATGTCACATAGGCAGGCACGCATCAAACAAAAAAAAAACAACCATTTTATATTTTGGAAAAATATAATTTTTCCGTTTTTCAAGGACCTCTTGGTAATATATAATTTAACACAAGAATACAGCGCGCTTTGTAAAGGTATTTTGGATATATATAATTTCGGTCTTCAAGGACCTTTTTTTATATTCCAAGGACCTCCTGGTAAAACACCTTTTAACATAAGAAAACGGCGTCGTTTCTTAGAATATTTTGGAAATATATCCTTTTTTCACGCTTCGAGGACTTTTTTGGTTTTCCAAGGACCTCCTGGTGAAACAACTTTTAACACAAGAAAACAGCGCGGTTTCCTAAGACTTTGGAAAAATATCCTTTTTTCACGCTTCTAGGACCTTTTTTATCTTTCCAAGGACCTCCTGGTAAAATGACTTTTAACACAAAAAAACAGCGCGATTTCCTAAGACTTTTTGAAGAAATATCCTTTTTCCACGCTTCGAGGACCTTTTTTGTCTTTCCAAGGACCTCCTGGTAAAATAACTTTTATCACAAGAAAACAGCGCGGTTTCCTAAGACTTTTTGGAAAAATATCCTTTTTTCCAGCTTCTAGGACCTTTTTTGTCATTCCAAGGACCTCCTGGTAAAATAACTTTTATCACAAGAAAACAGCGCGGTTTCCTAAGATGTTTTGAACAAATATCCTTTTTTCACGCTTCGAGGACCTTTTTTGTCATTCCAAGGACCTCCTGGTAAAATAACTGTTATCACAAGAAAACAGCGCGGTTTCCTAAGACTTTTTGGAAAATATCCTTTTTTACAGCTTCGAGGACCTTTT
Source organism: Portevinia maculata (assembly GCA_949715645.1). NCBI lineage: Eukaryota > Metazoa > Arthropoda > Insecta > Diptera > Syrphidae > Portevinia > Portevinia maculata. The sequence goes on along the minus strand of OX454528.1, from coordinate 2,074,286 downwards.
TTGGCTTTCCAAGGACCTCCTGGTAAAATAACTGTTATCACAAGAAAGCAGCACGGTTTCCTAAGACTTTTTGGGAAAATATCCTTTTTCACGCTTCGAGGACCCTTTTTGGGTTTCCAAGGACCTCCTGGTGAAACAACTTTTAACGCAAGAAAACAGCGCGGTTTCCTAAGACTTTTTGGAAAAATATCCTTTTCCAGCTTCTAGGACCTTTTTTGGCTTTTCAAGGACCTCCTGGTAAAATAACTTTTAACACAAGAATACAGCTCCGGTTTGAAAGGCTGTTTTGGACCAAAAATGTCCTTGAAGACCGAAAAAATTATATTTTTCCAAAATGTCCTTTATGTTGAAATTGTATCAATATTATTTCTCATTTCCTTACCTATACCTATATAGATATAAAAGTCGTCACACACAACTTAGTCTTTAAATTCGCCTTCCTTCAACTTGCCACACATCTAATGGTATTTTCTTTTCTTTTCCAGGAGCACGCGAACATTTGCATTCAGAATTCATCCAAAGGTCCTTGCTGTGTTTCAAGTCTGCCATTTCAACAGCTCGCAGATTTACTTGTTTGCGGAAGTCGCTTGAACATCTGACACATCTAGGCACAGCTAATCTTCCAATCCATCGAGATCAATAATTCCAATATCGACATACAAATCATGAAAGCCTTCTCAACGTTATCCTGTGTACCTCATCGGCCTTAATGATCAAAGCTGAAACTTGATCTACAGTCCCTTCCTCTACTTACTTGTCAACTGTAGCCAAGCCAGCAGAATCAGTCCTTACATATAGCAGAACACCTACAAAGGAGACGGACTACATACATCTTTGACACCATTAACACCTTCCATTCTTCAACTCCAACATCAACAATCATCAAAATATAAGCTCCAACTAACAGTACCTGTATATTTGTCCAATTTTCCCATATATCCTTAATAAAGAAACAAAATGCATAAAAAACATTGTTTTATTTTACTCGGAATTTTTCAATTTTACACCAGGCGCCCAGCCGCAGCAGCAGGTATCAGAAAAAATATTCGCGCCATTTTGCTCCCATCAAAAACAAGAACTGGGGCTACGTCACACACAAAAGTAGCAAAAATTTTCAGCAAATTTTCGATTTTACACCAGGCGCCCAGCATCAGCAGTAGGTATCAGAAAAATTACTGGCGCCATTTTTCTCCTATCAAATCGTACTGGCGCCATTTTTCTCCCATCAAATCGAGCTGGCATACGTCACGCACAAAAGTACCACCGGCGGTGGCAGAATTTTTCAACTTTTTACACCAGGCACCCAGGCAGCAGCAGTAGGTATGAGAAATTTCTGAATTTTTCGCGCCAAATAGCACAGCCCAAGCGTATGCAGGGGAAATGAAAACGAATTGTTTTGGTACAGTTCGGACTAGAATTGAAATGGTTACGATTTCATGGAATACTTTCGGGAGTTTTGGATATTTTTATTGACAGCATTGCCAGAATTAATTTTTAAATATGCGCATAGGTAGAGTTGCCAGTTGCGAATAAAACGAAAAAAAAAATGTTCTGCGATTGCTCGTTTATTTATCATTCATTTCATTTCTTTTGCAAAATAAATTAATAGAAATTGCTTTACGCAATAATTTGTTATAACTTAAATTTATAAACACACTTAATATATACGTAATTCTTCATTTATCTTAATTAATGCATACTATTTGTCTAAGTTATTAAAAGTATTATTTACAAATGCATTTCTTTGTTTAAACTAAATAATTTACACAAATACATTTAAATCAATGCATGAGAAGAGATTCGTTTGTATGTGTTGGCTTTTCTTAGAAAAAATAAAATAAATAAATTCAAATTAAGAAGAAAAACATAAATTAATAACAAAATAAATCAAAAAAAAAGCCTCATTGTGTACTATTGCTTTGTTCTCAACTCGTTCATTTGAATTTGTTACTTTTCGTAGATTTTGCGTGTCAAAACTGTCATTGAAAATGTATTCCTTTGTCATTTGGAAGTTAAATAAAATGCAGTTACTGGTATATGCCTACGAAGGAAACTTACATAAATCATTTTAAACATGGCAGTCGACTTTTTTTTAAGACTACAAGTAATATTCTTAAAATTTAAGCGTATATGGCAGTGATTCAAACAAATCGAATCAGTTTAAGTCGGTCTCTTTGTTGATGTCGGCGGTGATATCAATTCACCAGTAAACATTCGCTTAGGAGGACATTGTGCAGGTCATCCATGTCGATCCAGTCACGTCGTTCGTTTCGAATTGAGACATTTCGTATACAGCCTTTGAAATTTTCCCGCGTCAAGAGTGTGCCACTGGGTGCTATATCTGGAAAGATCATTGGATTGGACATAGATTAGTTGGATCCATATTCTATGAGTAGATGTTCTAAGAATTTACCAGGTATACCGCCAATGTAGAGGGCGGACTTCGTCTGAACCTTTCCAGGCACACGATGCTGAGCCAGCGCAATGATTGGCGCAAGGTTATCTATGCGAAGCGCTATCTGCTCGAAGTCATACAGGGCTGAAATGTTGTGCCATTTGTTGTCACAAATGGCGTATTTCGATGGGAGTATCGATTGCACACGGAATGGGTTACCATCGCCAAGATCACAGGAGAAGATTATCTGAAATTGATAATCCAATTTTAGCAGTGACTGTGAGTTTCATTTATGAACGTCACTTTCAGCATAATCGAGATATCCATTCGGAAGAAACTCAGAAATGAAAATCAAATTCCAAATCGCAAATAAACCAGATTGCACTCGAGGTATCCGTTCCGGAACAACATAAATTAAGCACACAAACGCGTTTATTTGACTGCGGTTTAAATCCATAGCAGTGTGAAAAACTTTACGATAAATTTATTACAAATTGAAAGTCACAACGCGCCTCGTATATATATACCAAATAACGGAACTAAACAACATCAAATTATATTTTGTTTTCATTGCTTTCAATTTTAAACACTTTTATTTCACCCAAAATAATCCGCAATATTTTCTTGTCGGAGAGCTTCGGAACAAAGCGTGTATCTGTCAAAAATTGTTTTTTTTTTAAGGTTATGTCGCACTGCGGAAATGTGCGTTGCATTTGAACGGAGAATTAGTAAAATGAATGAATCGGAACGGATACCTCGAATAAAAATTTCCTTCCGAACGTATACCTTGATAGGTCAGTATATTCCGAAACAGGGATTCTGATCTATCGTAAATTAATTCCGAACAGATTTTTTCCCTGCGAACCCCACAGGCTGACCAGTGGGGAAATGACTGAAATCTACTTACATTTCCATTATGTATTTCAAGCGACAGGGCCGGAAATCCAACTGGCTCAGACACACCAAGTAGAATTCCATTCAATTCGGATGTTCTGAATTCCATCTCCAGCTCAAGATACTTTCCAACGTGGAAGTTTTTTTCTGTAAAAAAAACATTAATTGAAATGTTTTCAAAGCTTTTTAAATTCAACTTACTATAAACCGCATAAGCATCGCCTGGAAAATACGACCCTCTTTCCACCTTCGGGAAGCATTGTCCAACATTCAAATGCTTTCCTGGTCGCGCCAAATCCTGCGTCGTACCATTAATGTTCACCTTTCGCAGACAACCCTTGAAGCCTTCCAATTTCATAGCTAACTCCGATGGTACATTCAGGGGCTGCTCTGGCAAGCCGCCGACATAAATTGTCGATGCTGCACTGATCTTTTTGGGAACCTTCATCTGTGCCGAAGTCTTCTGATCCGTTGTACCGATTTCTACACTCATTGTGACTTTTCGATCTTGACAGTTAATGGTGACATGATGCCATTCGCCGTTGTTTAGCTTTGCGGTAAGTTGAAGTTCCTCTCGCCGGCGGCCTCTGACAATCAGCAATAGATGGCCATCTTTCAAGAGCAGACTTACATAGTGTTTTTGTTTTTCCTTAGTGCCAGGCGCTAGGAATATCAAACCATTCGGGTAGAACGAACGAAAATCAAAGTCTATGTGGAAATTTCGCTGCCAAAAATGTCGGAATTGTAGATTTAGCTGAGAGTGACTGTTGTGATTGTCACCAAATTTAAAGGCGTTCGGTTCATATGAATAGCTGCCGACCTGTTGAAGGGAAAGGAGAATAGGTTGGAATCGGTAGTTCTATTAACGCCGACTGCTAACAATCCAGGTGATCAAATAGAATGATCCACCAAAACCGTAGACCGCAAACTTTAGAAGCAGGCATTTTGCCTATTATACGGTACAAAGTGTCAAAACAAATCGAATGTCGGGTTGTTTCGAACTTTTTCCCGCTTGCTATACAATGTGTACTTACTACTTAGGAGTGCGTCCTCACTTTAAAGGTAACAGACAATTTGAGAACAGCAAAAATGGGCGAACTAACAAAACGCCCACAAAATGCGCATCGATGCAAAAATTATAATGCGTTTTTCGTTGACATTTGCGCATCAGTTTACGCAACTTTACAAAAATTAACCGAACGCCATTCCTGTGATGCAAAATGTTTGCGTTAATCAACGTGCGGCAGAGCTGTAGGCAGTGATGCGTTTCCGAATTTACCCAAATGTCATCGATTAGGAGGAATAAACTAAGTCCACCCTTTATAAGAATATGTAAACAATATTTCCAAAACCGCCATCATAACTCGCCCACAAATGGAAGCATCATTGGTGGGCGTGGCATGTAAACTGTTTTACTAAAAAACCACACATCCTGCCTTTAAAATCCGTGAAGACGATCTCCCACAATCGCTCTAACCTATAAAATTTGTCAACCACCAACAAAATTTATGAAAAATTCTTCTGAAATACCAGGCGCGCAGAAAACATAAGCAGGTATTCCACAATGAAAAAAACCAACGCTACGGGTGAACGGCTGGACCGATTTTAATAATTGAGACGCCATTTTAAAGATAAAATGTTCAGCTATAATTGGTATGTATATTTTTCATATTTCGGCTTTAAGGGTTTCCACCCTTTACGAGAATATGTAAACAATATTTTGAAAACCGCCATCATAATTCGCCACAAATGGAATCGATTTGTTTCTCTTGTCAGGAATGTAAATCGGATTGCTTAATGGGAAAAGTTTTGCGTGATAAGACTTATTTATGTTAAATTCAATATTCGAAGACGTCTTAGGACAGGCGCGCAAGGCTGATTTTACGGTCAGCCGATTACAAATCGAGTAGCTACGATATTATATATAATTGTACGCATCTACGCGCATAACCGACTGACAACTCGGCCGATTTGAACATCTGCATCCAAACACAGATTTCAAAATCAGTCTAGTCGGCCGATGGCAAAATCGGTCTTGCGCGCCTAGCCTAAGAGGAAGACACGAATGATGCGCACCAGTTAAAGTTAGTATTAAAGTGCTTTTACACACGATCAAGCCTACGCTACTTTTCTTCGCACAGCATTTTGTGTTAGTTTAGCTACATATGACTGTGCCGCTTGTTAGTTAGTTTAGTAAGATGGAGTTTTGTTTTTATTGCTTTATAAATTTAAATAAAAGATTTAGTTCAATTTTGTTTGCGTAAAAAACCATTTTTTTTTATTAAAATTCAATTTAAATAAAAGTTATATCTTTCGAACATATATAGCTTAACGAACACAAAAAGCCATGATGTGAAAAGCAGTTATATATGTAAATGTATGTGTGTGTGTTTTAAAAGATGAAAAAGAATTATATTACAAACTAGTGAAACAACATTAAATGTCTTTAAAAATGATTAAGTGATTGAAATAGTGAGTGCAATGATGAAAAAGTTTTTAAACGTTATATATGTACATAAATTAGTTTTAAAGAAGCTTCCGGGCCATCTGGTATTAGTTTTTTTTTTCGTTTCATTAGTTAAGACCATAACCATAGAGGAGACCTTTTGCCATTCGATTAGTGTGACAAAAGCTCTTAATTTAAGCCTTGGTTAACAACTAAAGTCCTATAAAGAAGAAAAAAAAATGCAAGTTTTAAGAAATCAAAAGGTTTGGGTGGGCTTTTTTTGAAGGCCCATTGGTGTTGAATATGGGGGGCTATACAAGTAATGGAAAAACAAATAGATTGTGGTCTAAACTTTTTGCACTTACCCTTTGGCAGCCCTCTGGGGCGGTAGTAAAGCTCTTTCCAATTGATTCGGCCTTTAGCAGTACATCGTTAAATCCATTAAAATTGCCCATCTGGGGTCCATTTCGTCCAATTTGAACATTAGAGAACCTTATAGCTTGGTTGAAATTGACAGTTTTGTTATTGAACACAATATCGCGAATGGCTCCCTCTAGAGGAATATAAGTCGGAGCGAGTAGTTTGTATTCCTCGTATTCTGGAGCTCCACCGATGTAAAGGCCTCCTGCGTCTCGAGGCATGCTCACCATTGTCGGCGAGCCGACTAATGACTTAGTATCTTGAAGTTTATCGTCTACCATGAGATCAAATCTGCGGCCATTTTTGATGAGATTAACCACGTGGAACTCGCCATCGTTTACGGATGAATTCGAAACTATTTTTATAGGGCTACGACCGGAGTCAATCCAAACATGGATATGTCCATCAACGACGCTGATGGAGTAGTTGCCTTTGATGTCTTTCGAGTCGTAATCACCACTTACTTCAGGTGGATAGGCAGACAAAAGTAGCAAGCATCGCGGTTGAACTGTCCGGAAGACGAAGCCGGTGTTTGATCGTTTTCGGAGCGACTGAGAAGATAGTTCCACGAAGCCGTTGCCAGTAAAACCAGCTCTAAAACAAAACGTATATTTCAAATTCACAATTAAAAAAGGCTAGCTCTTACTTGGTTACAGTTTCCTTGCAAGACTGTTCCACGCCGAAGTATGAAGAGCTTCCCAGTGGATCGTAGGTTTCCCCGTTAATTTGTACATCCATCATGCATCCCATGAAAGGATTATCGGCTCCTGGAGCCTTTGTAGAACCTGATCTGAAGCCTGCAATAAAATAAAAATCATATTAGGCAAAGACTTTTACATTTCAATCGTTGCGTACCAGGAGGAACACCCCCCAAGTAGTACAGAGCCCTCGACAAATCTGGCAGCATATGACCCTTAATCGGAACGGTCGGTGATCCTGTGATTGGAGTATCATTATTCACTCGAAGACTGCCGTTTTCAGTACCTCTTTTCGGTACAAATTCCCTTGCCGCCTCGATTTTCACCCATTTGCCCGAGTTGTACTTCTTCGTGGTGTTTATCTCCAATTTAGATTCATCGCCGTAGTCAATACGGAACATAATACGGCCACGACTTAAGGTCACTGAAACTGAGCGGTTCTGGAAAGCAAAGAATACACATTTTGATCCAAAATGAGGAATTTACAAAGACCACTTACATTTTTATCGTCAACCGCCAAAAAGAGCAATGCATTCTCATCCAGCGTCCTAAAAGTCATTTGCAAGGCAAACAAGTTTTTCCTGTATGGTCGCGGTCGCGATTTCTTGACCTCTGCATAGCCGAGTCCATTGAAGTACCGCGCATTCGACATGGCCATAGATTCTTGTGCTCCAATCATTGCCCCACCACATTTCCCTTCCGAGTGAGCAAAGTTCCAAATACCTAGAGGCTTGTTTTCAACTTCCACTTGATGCAGGACCACATTCAGACCCTCCCCTATCAGCGGATCATTACTTTGCGCCTCTGGTGGATGTCCGCCGATCCATATTCTATCCGCTAATGTTCGGAAGAAACGAGTGTATTCTAGGTCAGTTACTCCGGTAACAGGAATTGAATTTGCCAAAGTTCCATAGTTGGTCATTCGGCGCACCAACAGGCTGCCTATGTTGAGAGTACGATTTGCTTCCACGTGGTACCATGCGTCATCGTATTTTGGATCTCGTGTTTGAATTTCCAAAGGATGCGTGATAGTTTCAGTACTTCCACCAAGATTCCAACGAAGGCGTACTCGTCTTTTATAGAGTTCTAGCGATATGTAACGTCCATCTTGACCTTGCATGTAAATGAGAGGAGAGTTGCCATTTCGATTGTTGAGGGCAAAGCTAAGCTTAATGGAATTCGAGGTAGAGAGTCCATAGGAGGATGGCAGATAGGAGCGTATGCACTTAGGTCCAAGAGACTGCACTGAGACTTTGATCTGTAAAAAAATAAATACAGTTAAACTAACATTCGACTCCCCTTGCATTGTAACTTACTCCTTCAGCTGCATGTCGGGCTTTTGCAATCTTATCTTTTAACTCTTGCATTTGCACGGCCATCGTGCTGTTCCAGGCGTCAAACTTCTGGTGTGCTTTCATCGTCTGTTCCTCTACAAAGTTGAGTGAAATATTCGCCAACCGAATGTTGGTCTTCGTCAGTGAGATGTTCTCCTCGGCCATGCCAAGTTTTATCTCCCAATCAGGTTCGAGTATCGCGAATTTTTCACGAAGTTTCAGAATATCGTCGTTGATTTCCAATGTCTTTCGATGCTCGGCATTCATTTGCTCTGAGACTCTTGCTGCCATATCGATACTCTCCAAAGACAGTCTCTTAGATGTTCCAGTATTAACAGCTGACAAAGTGGATGATATGTTATTTGTTCGCACCCCTGCTTCGATTATTCGTGATTTAATGCCTTCAACTGCATCCTCGTGAACTTTGATTTTGGTTTTAAGAATATTTGCCTTCTCCATCTCCCTAAGGGCGTCTTTTTGAAGAATTTTCGACTTCCCTAAGGAAATTTTAGCTCTTTCAATTACAGAACTGCCATCACTCGGATACAATTGCTTTTGTGCATTGAAGACTCCTTCTTTCGCATCAAAGGAGGCTTTTCGTGCTGCCGCAATTGCGCCTGAAATATTCTTATGGGCAGAGCTGGCCAACAAAGCAATTCTAGCTCCATTTTTCGTCGGCTGGAATTGTCTCATGTATTCATCTGAACGCGCTGTCAATCTCGCTGCATGTTTCTGAGCCTTTGGCAGCCAGTGCTTATGTACTTCTCTTCGAATTTCATCGTTGATTACCAATGTTTCGTTTAAAATTGTCGCCAAGTTTTGCATTGTATCAATTTCTCTAGATAGTTGCTCCTGCTTACCGTCGATCATGTCTAGGTACACATCAGCCTCTGCAACCAAGCTATGATTCCCATACTGTAGCACATCTCGGCGGAGTTCTTGTATTTGTCCATAGTCTTCCACGAGGTAACTCTTCAGGTTGACGATGTGCTCGTGAATGTCGTCTATTTCATTCAACATTTCAAAACTCTTATCAGTGAACATTCTCGCGTCGGAGACACGAAAATTTGTTTGATTCAGATCCCGCCAGAACATTTCCACACGTCCCTTCAGATCGAAAGCTGTATCCGAAGCGTTTCCATAGATATAAAATAAATCCCAAGCACTACTCCAACTGCTGCGCATATCCTGCACTGAACGGTCATGTTGGTGTACCTGACTAAGATAGAACTTTGCCTCCTGCAAAACTGTGGGTAGGCTCATGTGATGGTCCTGTGTGCCGTAGTTATTTAGCTGGAATATTGTTTCCACAATATCCGCTTGGACGCCGCCAATATCGACGTAGACATTGCCAGATTCCTTTTTCAAGAATCCAGCCGCTTCCGCGCGTTTTGCCGCAATCGCTGCAGACTTTCGTGACTGAAACTTTGTGTTCTCCGCGTAAGAGTCTAGTTTCTGAAGCCCGTTGTCATCGTAGTTTTGGATCATTCGTCGAGCATCGACAAAATTATGCAGTTTATCGCCGATACTTGCTCGGTCCGTGTTGTATTCTTCAAGCTTCAGCCAAGGTGGTGGAATACCAGTTAGATCCACATGAGCCAAGCCTCGTCGCAGTTTATGGCCAATGAGTTCAACATAATCCAACAGCAGTAGCGTGCAATTATCACAGACTGTTGATGAAATAGATATTCATCTAATAATGAATTGCGAATCAAGAGCAGTGATACTTACGTTTACATCGACGATCTTCAAGGAAATGTCGTTCGGTTGTACAAACATCACATCTTTGTCCAGTCACGCCCGGGCGACAGTTGCACTGTCCATCTTCCTCGTTACATTCATCCGAAACAATGCCGTCCAAATTACAATCACAGGACTTACAGGTTCCGTTGATCGATCTGGGTGAACCATAGTAGCCCGGTCGACAGCGGTCGCATAAGGCGCCTGTGTAGCCAGACTTACAGATGCAACTAACCTCTCCATTCCACACAGTGCAGCCCTTAGCGAAATTTCTACTTGTTTCTGGACAAGGGCATGATCGACAACTACCGATGTTGGGATCACCGTAATAGCCTTCAGCACATCTTTCACAGTGGTCACCACCCGTATAAGCTCGACAATTCTAGGATATAAAAGAAGAAGAAACAACATTTAAAACGAAGTATCAAGTTGTAGGAGTACTTCCGACATACCAAGCAAGCTCCAGTCTCCCGATCACATTCGCTACTTCTCCCATTACAGTGACACGGGGCGGCTCGTCCAATCAAGTCCTCTATAAAGACACTCTGTACTTCCGTCGTATTCTTCCACCGATAGTAACCGGGACCAGGATCTTGACACGAAAGTCCTTCATACATTTTCGGGCACTTGCACCTCTCGACGCCTTTAGCTATCATGTTGGTTGATCCAAAGACATAAAGTGCTGAGTCCATGTGAACATTCTGGATCCTAAAAAATATTTTTAATTTTTTTATCTAGGATAACACATGCTCTTTAAGGTCTTACACAACTTGAACAAAGTCCGATGTTGAAGTCCCTCTCAGAAATATGTGCTTAATGTTCTGTAAAGCAGCCATCATTGTAGGCCGATCTACATCATGTCCATTGTGATGAAGTTTCCAGTAAGATTCATGCAGCGGTACACTAAAAGTTTCATTTTGCTTGAAGGTTCTCTCTTCGTACTCGAAAAAGTCTATGATGAGCTTTGAGTGCGAATGAATTTGTACCAAGGGAAACTGATGAAGAATCTTCCGATCCAATGGATTCGATCCACCCTCGGTGAGAAGAGTGAAGACTAGATTTCCACCGTAGCTACTTGTCCGATCGCCATAAAATTGCGGAGGAAGTTGAAAGTACAGTGGATAGTAAAATGTTGTATAAGCTCCGATGGAAATGTTTCCAGTCGATTTCGGAATCAGATTGAGATTGTTCATCATACTCATTTCGGCATCTTCACGGTACGATTTGCTACCTTCCATTTGGATGATCTGAAACAACAAAAAAACACAGTTAAACGTTCTTTTTCTTGAAATTATAAATTAAATCACCACAATGTACTCGAATTCACTGTTTGGTACTGAAGCAGGATGCATGTACTGAACACTTAAATTCCTCGCTGCTTGCATTCGGATGTGTCCCCAAGACCATTCGCTTTGGATACATTCATCGGAACGGCCGAAACAGAAACATCGGGTACAACCCTCTGGGTTCAAGCTCGAAAGTCCAAACGTCGCCTGTCGACATGTATCACATTTGAGGCCTATTACCAGCGCCTTGCATGGACACTGACCATTAGCATCGCACGCTATCAGTCCATCTGTTCGCACAAATGACCCATGCGGATCGCAATTGCATCGTCGACACTCCGGGTATCCAAAGTACCCAACTGCACATGTTTCACACTTCCGCCCGGCATACCCCTCACGACAGACACACTGGCCAGATACTGTGTCACAAACTTGTCCAATCGAACCGACCATATCACAGTCGCAGTCCTTACAGCCGATTTTTCGTTCCCAGCCCCATGTTCCAGGAACGCACTGAGAGCATCTCAATCCTCTACTGTTGGGTGGACAGATACATCTGCCATTAAATGGATCACACACCTGGCCATCAATCGGGCAGGGCTCACAGTGGGTGCAACCATCGTTGGAGAAACCATAAAAGCCCTCCTGACACTGATCACATCGCTGACCACCAACACCAATCTTACAGTCGCACTGCCCAGTCCAGGGATTACACTCACTCCCCCTCGATCCGATTCGATCACAGCGACAGTCCAAACAACCGCTGCCGGCAGTAAGATTCCAATGACCCGCACGGCATTTGTCACAGCGTCTGCCAGTAACATTGGAAAGGCATGGACACTGGCCAGAGCGTTTTTCACAAATAAGGGTAATCGCTCCGATGGGACTACAAATGCACTCTGAAATGAAAAAGAAGAGATGTCTCATTAGAGGAAACACAAAATCATACTCCAATACTTAAATAAGCAACCTGACCTAAAGACAATCATACCAGCACAAGGAATGTGTAGGCAAAGGAGCTAGCTCTTTCAAGCGAGCCCACGGTTATACATTTTAATGACATCATCAACACCATCCGAATGCATGCATTCAATATGCCTTCGGAGCATAGCGCGTTGGCGCAAATATATCCGAAAATCCATGAATGAATTGAATGCAAAAACATTCAATGAGATATACATGTAACGCCAGCCACAAACCCACATTGGTACAATATTATTTCCGCTTGAGCTGTGAGTAGACAGCGCGCGTATAATTGCGAAAATATATGTACGCCTACGATCCACAAGTTTCAATGATCCGGGGAAGAAAGAAAATCAACAAATGAAAATACTTGCTCAACATCTCGTGATGACGACAAATGATAGTAGAGAGAATCCAAGCAGTCAGTCACTTCTACCCCACGGAGATGGCTTTTCACTTTTCCAGACACAAATCCAAAGTGAAGAAGATGTGTTTAGTGCTATTCGCAGCCTACGCGTCTGTCGCGTCACGACTTTGACTTCACGTTACCAGTTTTCATTTATACATAGAGTATGTCAGGTATCCTCAGACAACTATCGATGAATAGAGACCTTTATTCAAATTTTTTGGCAGGTGTGCCTGGAACCACGAACAAGTTTGCAGCAACTATCGTCGATTAATATCAACTAGTACTTCTCAGTGTGGTGTCAAGACAAGAGTCACTTTGTTCATAAATTATCCGCTGTTAACATTTAAATTGCAATCTTCAAACCTTCCCCTTCAATCTGAGCCCCCTCCCCCTCCGGGCAAATCTTCTACGGCATTTACAATCTGGGCAATTTAAAACGCATCAATCTTTGAATGCAATTTCGGTCTCATCTACTGCTTGGCTAGATGATAAATCGCCTAATGGTCGCCATGTAAAGTATAGACTCTAATTAAGATTTTTTTTCTTTTTCTTTCAATTAAATAGTTATGAAGAGGGGACGCCAGAAGATCACTTTAAATATCAATAAATAATGTTTACATGCTTGCAGATTTAGTTCAATTAAAATTCTTCGGACTGTTTTCGAAGGGTTCCGCAACTTAAACGATCTTCTATTTTCTCTGATCTTCCCCACAGAATGTCTGTCTGCAATGGTTGCCCGGCACGTTATATGCAAATTGATCTATACAAAGAGTAGACGCAAATCCAGAGTAAGACGCACGATCTTCTCCATTTATAACCGACAGATCAAAGGAGCCACCAGTAGTGGGATAGGGCAATTATTTTCAATTCAATCCAGATGCCACATCTTCCAGTGCAGCAAAAAAAGAAGATAACTGGGGGCGCGCATAGCCAAACAATAGTGGAATTGATGAATTATCCAGAAACTTGAATAGGTGAAAGACTGATAAGATACATGAGTAGGCCGATTCTGTAGTATATGGCGACCTTCTCTTCGGCTACTGTTAATAAGTTAATTAACCAAGTTACATAAATTAAGATAAAGACTGACTGGCTTGTCACATTTCACATAAATTCCACTTAGACTACTTAGGCTACCGGTTGGCAAGTTGGACCTCCGTGGTTGCTGCGACTTGCAGCTCTGTCTCTATGCGCTGTTGTTGTTCCCTTGGGGCACGGGTAAAGTGAAAATTTTCTGAATTAACTCGTCTCCTGGTGCACATGATCTCGCACAGTTTCATTCCTCTTGGGTGAGACGTTGCGACTCCAAGGTATACGATGTAGTAGAAACGAGTAAATGTACCACTTTCATATGCGCCTCTAATGGAAATCATTCTCTTCCTCTTTTGAGCGGTCAAGTGCTGATTATTATTGGAAAGGTCACTACACAAGAAGACGCAAATCAATCATACTCGTAAATGTTGGATATGATGAGCTTAAGCAATCACCAAATCGCGCGCCATTTGATCGATTTGTTGTTGAATCATTTGTTCATAGCAATAATTTGTTTTGAGGTGATATAACCGACCGATGGAGTCGCTAATCAGTTAGCGATTGCAATGCACGAGTATCCAGCAACATGGACATTAAAATGATTAACTGGTAGATCTGTCATGTTTAGCTTTGAATTATGATTGATTATCTACTCTTGGAAATGGCAAGTAGCTCAAGGGGATTGAGGCTGCTCTTTGCAGTGAGAATGACGAAAATATTTCATAATGATTCAAGTTGCAGCTAGAAGACATGCGTTGAGATCTAAAGTATGATGGTGTCCAATACTGCCGGTAACAGAATGCTTAATTTACATGACAAGAGTCACAATTCGCAATAAGGAATTGACAGCAATTTTTACTGGTTGTCGCATTTGCCATATTTCGCTTTCCGATGCATACAAGCATCTATAGAAAATTAAATTGGTATTTCAAATAAGCATTTAAGTCGTTTCACTTGTCAATTTAAGCGGGTTGAACACTGGTACCGAACTTACACTGACATTTTTACACGAATGACAATGGGTGTCACTCAAGGCATTTGGCGCGTTCAATTTGCAAGGCTACTGCAAGTTCCCTACTAATTAAATTTCTATCGCTTGCCAAACGATGGTCACGTGAGTTATTTGATCAATGAGGAAAGGTAAAATAGTAGGGACTAGTAGTTGCCTTGCAAATTGAACGCGCCCATTACCTAAAACAATTCAAACAAAAAATGTAGAGCAAGTTTTATTTCTCGAAAATGATGCTCTCCATGCTCTTTTCTGTTGATATTTCGAAAACATAGTCTTTTCCATTTTTTGGATACTCTTATTGGGCGCATTCAATTTGCAAGGCAACAACGAGTCCTTGCTACTTTCACCTCTGTGATTGGACGAATACCACATGTGAATATCAGCTGTTCACTGAAAATTTCCCCTTCGAGCAAGTCAAAGAAATCAACCCAAATTCCTCGACGTCAACAAAAACATCTGATTCATTTTGCTTCAGTGTTTGTAGTATTCTTAGGGGTCCTGCACACGAGCATCTCAACGTTGTTGACACACATTGTATGCAATAGCCGTGTTTCTTTGCACGCGGATATAGGGATAATTTGAAATTTGCATGTAAAATACAACAACAACTTATCCTATATACGCTAACTTTAGCGGGGATAGCTATCGCCGCCAAGTCCTTTAGCGGGGATAAACAGTGCTTTCAAAACCCATTTTCTTCGTTTCTGATGAATTGTTGCGATGAATTTTTCAGGAAATGTCAAAGTTTGACATCCCGTCGACCACTGGCACATCCCGCCGAATATTTTGTTCGGGATTTTATTATTATTTTTTTTCAAAATTTAGTAAATCTGTCAATGTGAAACTGTTTAATTTTAGAATACGTTTGGTATTAATTTCAACTGTCGGAAATAATATTTTTGAATTTCACGATTTTCAATACAAATTTCTTAACTCAGCTTACAGCTGTGTCACTAATAAACGTCATAGGTGCATGTGTGGTGCCAAGTTTTTTTTGCTGAATTCTAAGGCGGCGCGCGATGGTCGTTTTTTAATGCCATGCCTATATCCGCGTGCAAAGAAACACGGCTAATGTACGGAAGACATACGCTTGGATTAAAACATGCTCGAGAAAAGCTATCTATATCGACGAATTGACGTGGGTACATCTTCTGTGAGACTCTGGGCCTGGGTGAATCGTTCAGAAGCAACGATGAATGCAGCGGGTTTCAGGCAGAGACAGCTGCGATCACTCAGGCAGCCAAAGAGGTGAAGAGGCGTAAATTAACCGACAAACAGATCACCATATACATGACAGTGCAGAAAACACCTACAAGGGATATCAACCGCCTATAAGGTGACCCTATACTGGGTACCAGGGCACAATGACATCTCGGGCAACAAAGAAGGACTAACGGACTAACTAGCTGCCGGACTAACTAGCTGCCAAGATACGGATCGGAGATGGATGTTTGTCTGGCCCTAAAATCTATACGAGCTGCGCTTAGCAAACTAGCACGGAAAATCGATGTTGATCCATGAGTAAAACAAACCTACGTTGGACCAACCTCGAAACATGCAGACACACACAAGGGAGCTATGGCCAGCGATAACTAAAAATAAATCTAGGTCATGATCGGACTTAACCGCAAAAATTTACGCACACTGACGGGGGTCCTCACAGGACACTGTGCAGTTGGCTTACACGCGGGCTTAATGCACAACGATTACTGCAGGAGCTGCAGGGACGCTGAAGAGGTAGAACATAATCGTCACCTTCTACGCAAATGCCCTGCCCTGAGAACTAACAGATTCAAGATTCTTGGCAGCTATATACCTTCGAGGAGATCGAGGGTCTGATTGATATAGAGCTGAGGAAACTAATGAGATTTACATATAAATCCAGGTGGTTCTTATACAGCGGATCACTGAGCTGGTAAACAGCGGTTTCTTTTTGTTTTTTTTTTCAGGTTTAAACATTCTTTGAAAAATCCCAACAATGGGCACAATGGACCCAAACTGAAAGTCAATGTGAGCCGTGACATCCGCCACAAGGGCATCCATTTACCTACCTACCTACCCACCATTCATGTAAGCCCCCAAAGCACTTTTTTACGTCTTCAAACTGTATCGCAAGTGTGTATGCAAATCAGGGTGAAGACCTTTCATTTTGTTGCCAAAAACCTTGAATAAATAGATGTTGCCATGTATTTTCCTAGTTGGAATTTCAAGCCAGTTTATGATCTGGTGTTACGCCTAGATATTTTAACTTCTTTGAGAATGGTATTTGTAACTTATATTCAGCGTGAAACTTAGAAGGTTTAAATTCTGTTGGCTAACTAAAGAACTATTTCCTCATCATGAACTACAAAATGTATGTTTTAAGTAAACAAACTAAACAACAAAATAATGAATAAATAATTGTTGACTCTGTGTAATTATATATCTTCCTGATATGTTCCACGCCCATTTGTTTCTTTTTAATTGCAGGTGCCGCCCTTATTAAACACGCACTCAATGCCTTAGCTTATTTGAATTTGGATTGTTCTCGCATTCGCTCACAAGACTCTTTCATCATCAAGGGGTGAAAGGTGAGGGTGAAAGACGATAATTGACTTCTTGTTTATAGGGTTGCCATTCGACGCCAGCAGTTTATAAGGAATCGCATTCAAATTCGCATGATGAATGTATCATGTGCCTTTCGTTTCACTCCACACTCTCGAACATTTTTGCCTGGGCGGAGAGAAGCCTTTGATGTTTAGAATTAAAATTGACCATTTGCTCGATTGGGATGTACAGCGTGTACTTCTACTGAAGTAGCATGTTTGCTTTTCCGGGGGAAATGTGCTGCACAAAATAAGAACGACAGGCCAACGAGATAGTAAAAATATCGAAACTCAATTGATTTGCAATTGCATGGCACATGTTCCATATTTTGACAATATAATCGTCGCCGTCAATGTTGCCCGATATTGATCGTTTGCAGTTAGTCTGGTTGATGGACATTTGCTAATCCGTCCACATGGCAAACTATTGATTTAATTTTTAGAATTGGCAATTGAAATGAGAGGGAATCGATTGGTCAATCTGTGGTTAATCGCATTTGGCAGTCGATGATTTTATTTAATCCGAATGTAATAACCAATTTATCGGCTCAAAGGCTTTTGAGACAGCGTTATGAACTTATGTATGTGTGTCCCTGTGATTAATGTGTTTATATAGTGTAGTTCTACAATTGCAATGGGGCGGTATTTTTGCCGATTAAAACTAATTTAATGCATATTGTTGCGCACAGTCGGTTCTTTAACCAGTTAATAAATATTGGCTGTGTGATCACAACTCTATTTGGCCAGTCTGAAAATGACAGCATGGTACATAGGGTACATGGTAAATAAGAGTTGAATTTTGACAGAGTTTGTTTTGGGATATGCAATAAAAAGTCATGTCGTCTTGGTGGATAAATCAGTGGTTGGTGGCTTTCAGTTTGGGCCAATGAATTGGGTTTTGATCACGACTTAAGAAGGATACAAAAAAATCTTTGAGTTGGTTAAAATGTAGCAACAACTTTAAAATTCATAAAAACTTTATCTGATTGCATGGAAAACTCCTGCAAATAGGAAAAACTTGTAAATACCTAGCATTTATGGCTTTTCAAATAAGACTGCCTATAATTGTTTACTATTCTGTGTAAGATGAACAAAATTAGATATAAGGCATTATCGGCCAATACAGAGCCTAAAACCAAGCTTCTATTGTGGAAAGGAACTACACTTTTTAAACCGAATCCGAACGGCAAATTTGTGACGCTTCTCATGAAATTTGATACTTTAGGATATTTGTCAGACGTTTGCAAGAGGTGGGGCAGTTGAAAAAAAACTCTAGAAGTCTTGGCCCTAGCGGGATTTGAACCAGGGACCTTTCGATTAGTAGTCCAACACACTAACCACTGAGCCCACTCTGTGTAAGATGAATATTAGTTGTTATGATGCCGTGACATAACCCCAAGCGTCATAAGTCCAAATCTCGAAATTTGGCCATATGTCGCTTTAAAACGTACCTCGCACCTACTCCAAATCCAAACAGTGACCTCAAGCAGGGGGGTTGCATAAATAGGCATTACACTGTTTATGGAATCTACTTGCGATTTCGTAACTAATCCCATAAACAGTGCAATGCACCCCCTGCTTGGGGTCACTGTTTGATTTGGAGTAGGTGCAAGGGCAAATTGTTGAAAACAACACCAAGCGAAACTGTCATAAAGCCAAATTGGCCTTATGACGCTTTTTCAAGGTGTCATAATACCAAATGCTAAAATTTGGCCTTATGTCACTTTCACAATGCGACATAAGGCCAAATTTCGAGATTTGGGCTTATGACGCTTGGGGTTATGTCACGGCACCGTTGTTATTTCTTATTCATGTGAGCCTAGCGACACGTTGTACATTTTGGAACTGTCCCTGCATGAAAATCCGTAGGTCGAAACCAGTGTCGCAAAAGGAAGATCAAACAATAATCATTATGTTCGTTTCAAAATAGTTTATAAAGGAATAGGCAGGCCTAGAATCTTCTGGATCACACAAATGCCACACCACCTGCATCCGACACCAGGAGGGCTGCTAATTTCATTCAGGTCGAACCAGCGAAGCCCACAGCCGAACGAGGAGGCATGTAGTAAAGTGGAACGGTTATGGTCCCTTTAATCCTGATCATATCTTCGCCGCGCGGGGTTGACGCAGGTAAATCAACCACAGAGGCAATCCAAAGTATAAGGATCATGATTGAAAAACATCGCCATTCCTTAAAGGATTTGCATATGGTGTTGGTTGATTTGCAAAAGGCTTTGATAGACAACCAAGCGATCTCTATGGGTGGCCCTAAGCCAACGAAGAGTTCCAGAAACCTAAGTGCAGATGATCATGGATATGTATGAGTATAGGCAATAGGTTGTAAAGATAAAAGTAAGATACCCCGTCGGCTTCACCGACGAGTTCCCAATCAAAATCGGTGCACACCAGGGAAGCGTCTCAAGTCGCTTGATATTTATTATAGTCCGTAATTATCTCCTCGAAGCAGAAGTGACTGACCCCAAAGTGCATCAGTTATTCTTTGCTGACGATGGAGCCATCATTAGCGAGGATCAAAACGTCCCTGCAACGTTTCCGTACAAAATCCAAGTTGCAAGCAAATTAAACCATCTGCATTTGCATATTCGCCTGGAATTTTGCCAACAAATGATTGAAATGACCGAAGAAGACAACAGCCTGTGTATGTCTGATGGGGCCCTTTTTATGGGATTATGTCAAGCAAGAGGTGTACAAAACGAAACCAAGGAATTTGACTGAATTGAAGCAGTACATTGTTCCTTGCAATTTTGAAAGCATTGAAAAGTGCAGGAATTTTGAACCTTTTCCATCGTTTATACGCCTTGTTTCTTAGTTCAAGAAGGTGTTCAATTTTCATACTGAACCACACACAATTTTTATTTCGAGGGGTAAACGTTTTTAAAGGAACTCAAAAGGATTATTAATTTGCAATGTAAAGAAATCTATCTGTTCATCAGCGGACGCCATCTGATGAAGTCTCTCCCACTCAATACTAAAAATATCACGCAACAAGGAGTCGTTATCAACAGCCCTAAAGTCCCTAAAAGTTATTGTATTAGCTTCACTGCCAGAGATGTTAAGATCTAGATCACAAAAAAAAGAATAAGTAGCTCATGCTTCGAGAATCCTGGCACATCCAATTGGCCGTAATAATTCACTCGTTCCATATTATTAACAATAAACAAATCTATTAATGTAGAACAGCTATGACTGAATTGAGTAGGGAAAGCGTTATTAACCGAGTACAGTTGCAGGGATTTCAGATTATTTACAAATCGATCAACACTTTGATTATTTTTATCTAAGAGGTCTATGTTTAAGTCACCACAGAGTAATATGTGATTATAACGCAATGATATGTCTTCAAGCTGTTTGGTAACATGAGTGGTGTCGGAAACATTAGGTGGCTTATAAATAACTCCTACCAAGCATTTATCAAATCCGCATGCAATTTCAATAAAGATGTATTCAATGACATCGTTCGCTTCAGAAGCAATCAACGGTCTACTTTGGATGTAATTTTTAATAAAAATCGCTACCCCACCGCCCCTTCTACCAATTCTGTCGGCCCGATACGTCCTATAACTATTTACATTAGTGATTTCACTGTTAATAGCAGGACATAGCCACGTTTCGGATACACAAATGATATCGACCTTCCCACCACCGAAAACTATTTGAAACTCGTCAGAATGTTTAACTAAGCTCTGAGCATATGACAAACAGAAATTCCAGGGTATCTGTTACAAAAAATAAACGTTTCCTCTTGTGGGAAAAGCGGAGAAAATTAGTTTTTTGTCGATCGCTTGTCGCATTATAATACGATTGGGTGGTGTGAGGCTCTCGTGCAAATAAATACTTCGGTCGGAACTGAAGCCCACATCCAGCAAAGAAAATTGTCGCGATTTTGTTTTCCTGAATGACGACATTGCCTTGAGGGCTGACATTTTATCGTATTATATTTTATTATAATGACTGAATCAGTCTTTGGTTTTGCTCGAAATATTCGATTAACAGTAAGTGGTTGACAGTTTAAAACAGTGCATATATTTTCAAAGATCGTGATCAAGTTTTCGTCTGGAAGAAAAGGTACTCCCACCAAAACACCATCGGAAACGAGGTTATTTGCGTGAAGTGTCTCTATTTGTTGTTTCATTCGCGAGAGTTCAGCATCCATATTGTGTTCTGGCATTTTCAGTTGCACTTGCTTTTGTTGTAGTTGCTTATTTACACATTCAATTTCCATTTGCAAGTGGCTGACCTTAACCAGACAGTCATCAAATGCAGAGACACGGTTTTTTAAATCTTCGATTTCCTTATCAACAAGAACGAATTTGTCACATATGTGTTTTTCAATGGACGCCATTTG
Source organism: Portevinia maculata (assembly GCA_949715645.1). Taxonomy (NCBI): domain Eukaryota; kingdom Metazoa; phylum Arthropoda; class Insecta; order Diptera; family Syrphidae; genus Portevinia; species Portevinia maculata. The sequence continues at coordinate 2,052,706 of OX454528.1, read as the reverse complement.
AGAGGATAGTCTTTCCTCCATATCATTAGGGGAAGATTTAAGTGAGTCACCCTGTTCTGTGATTTTGTTGTACAAGCTGGAGAAACATTCCGACGTAATTGTTTTGACTTTTGAGTGAAGGTGACGAAAGGGCTGCCAATTTGGCTGCTGCTGTTTCGTTATTAGTTTTTGTGCAGTTGATCGAGTGCTTTTTCAAGTGCCGCTACTTGACATCTTAATGGTGTGTGTGCGTTCTTTACGCATTTGTAAAAGAAATGACGCAAAAATGTTTTAAACTTTAAAATATGAAATTGTTTGACAAAACTAATTTTAACAACGTAGAACTTTAGAGAAAATCGTAGCAAGGTACCTAACAACGGTCAAACAATAGAAAATCAATTATGTATAGATTAAACGCTTAGTGAATTGACCCGCCAGTATAAACACGTCTACTCCATATACTATAGCGATAAACTGTCACTCCCGGCTTCAACCCTTCAGGCCGCAATGAATAATTTTCTGAACAGGTGTCGCATATGCGTGGATGAGCATGGAGGTCATTTACGGTCTATCATCTTCAAAAACAATTAGTTATATAAAATAAAATTGAATTTTCTTTACCTACAATAAAAAAAAAATTAAATAAATTGATTAAAAAATGGATTGAAAAAAAGGTTATTTGAATTTCTTACTGTAGCACAATTGGTGCGCCACCGTGTATATGGCCCACAAAGTATTAAGTAACAGCAGGTGAGGTGAAGACGCTTAACTGTTCAAAAAAAAAATGGACCGGCTCATTTGGTATTGTCATGTTCAAAGGAGAGATCCTACAAACCCCGTGAACAAAGCACTATCAATCAACATTTCTATACAATCATGGAAGAGGCATAATCGCGCACATTTGAAAATTTGAATTCGTCAAAACTTTTTCCTTCATTCTCGAGTTATTATTGCAAAATCGATGGACAAATGATTGAGCTTTCTGACACTTTGAAAAAAAAAAACAAGGTTATCATCCCTTCTTTTCGAAAAGAATAATGCTTATTCGCTGTGAGTGGGACCACCTGCATGTTTAAATTTTTGTGACTTTCGCTTCCCCCTTAAAATGCTGCATTTCCACTTTATAAATGAAACATTTAAGAGCTAAAACAAAAGAGAAAACTCCTCGCCGTCGATTTCAAAAGCCCGGAAACCGTTTAACCACTTTTAAAAATTGTTTATTAAAATTTCTAGACATAATACAAGAAAACCCACAATGAAGGTGCAAAGTCTCAGTCAACATCTATCTAATGACTTCCCTTATTAGTCAAATATCTATGACCAATATCCACAAATAGAACTTAAATTCATTCATTTTTATGTGAAAATAATCTTTACCTACCCGATCACCCACGACACCTCCAATTTTGATAAAAAAAATATACATAAATCAACCATATTTGAAAAGGGCAAGAAATTTAAAACGAGGAAACTTAACCCCATTAGTGTCTTAATCTCATTTATTTAAATTCAATGAATGCTGGGTTTGCTGCTAAATTTATTTGAATTCATTGAATGCTGGGTTTGCTCCTAATTTGGTGAGTATCTTGAGTAATCGAAACTTTTGAAAAGGTCGTGACTTCCGATAATGAATGTATTTTTTTTCCTATTCAAATTAAAAATACTTTCAAGTCTGCTAATTTTAGTTAACTCTTAACTCCCCTTTTTTTGTTGAAGGCACACAAAGTTTGCTGCAGCGCTTTAGTTTTTCATAATTATCATTAACTCCGAACTGGGTCAAGCAAAGATTTGTTTTTAAATGAAAATCCATTTAAGCGTATAACAAGCAAATAGTAATATTTCATCCTGACACGCCTACCAAATGTAGTTATTTCTTGTTGTTTGTTATACGGATACAAGCAATTTCATTCTTGTTGTAATGACTCAATCTGTTGCAAACGAAGCGGCGTGTACGATCTACACCTCCTTCTTTAAAAGCTTCCAATCAAAGTCTATTTCAGTAAATTTATGTTGAACGTATATTTGTTGTAATTATCGATGGAAAACTAATTGAAGTGAAGTGCATGCGAGTTGAGGACAGGGAGAAGTGTGTTCATATACGTTTGACGCGGATATGGAGCGGTACGAGTAGATGCAGATCGATCATGGGCACTGCTCCCTCTAGCATGTAATTGAGTAATTTTCTAATGTTGCACATACGGGTGGTATGTGTGGGAGTGGTTGGTACAACAATCTTAAGTGACATGGATGGATACTGATAAAAATAATCGATTTTGTATGCTTATAAGGGACACGCGCAAATATACTGGCAAGTGAATGCAGTCACTCAAGATAACGTGGAATTATTGACTCCTTTTAGTGACCTCCTCTTGATGGAAGCTTTTGTAATATTGACGAAAGTGTTTTTTTGACGTTATTAAGGCCGGGCAACCATGATTTTTACCTAGGGCGGTCGGTATATGACGGTATGAAGCATTCAAAGTCAAATTCATTTTCAAGGGAATTCACCACTTCGATAAAGTTAACATTATTCCCAAGGAGTGTGAGTAACGATTTGCGACCAAGGGATATGAAATGCTTATTCGGTGAGAAAAAAAACCGCACACAAAAATCCCCCTATCGCAAGTGTCAATTGCCAATATTAGCCGTGTTTCTTTGAACGCGGATATAGGGATAATTTGAAATTTGCATGTAAAATACAACAACAACTTATCCTATATACGCTAACTTTAGCGGGGATAGCTATCGCCGCCAAGTCCTTTAGCGGGGATAAACAGTGCTCAAAACCCATTTTCTTCGTTTCTGATGAATTGTTGCGATGAATTTTTCAGGAAATGTCAAAGTTTGACATCCCGTCGACCACTGGCACATCCCGCCGAATATTTTGTTCGGGATTTTATCTATCAATGTGAAACTGTTTTTTATAATTTTAGAATATGTTTGGCAGTAATTTCAACTGTCGGAAATTAATATTTTTGAATTTCACGATTTTCAATACAAATTTCTTAATTCAACTTACAGCTGTGCCACTAATAAACGTCATAGGTGCATGTGTGGTGCCAAGTTTTTTTGATGAATTCTTAAGCGGCGATGGTCAAAAAAATAAGAACTGCCAAAAGAAGTTTTTATGAAAACAAACTAAATCCTCTAATGAAGGGACGACAGCTTTGGAAAAATCTGCGGGAAATCGGGATTGGAACTAGCAAAAACATCCCCAATGTTGATGATAGTCTTGATTTAAACCTCCTGAACGAGAGTTTTGTTACGCTTCCTTTTCCTGCAATAGATGTAGCTTCTTCAAGTCAGTCTTCAAGTCAGTCCGTCTCTCCTGATCCCAGTTCGTTAGTTAGTGCTTTTGAGTTTGCTTGCGTTGATAACACAGAAATTGTTGCTTGTTTGCTATCCGTTAAATCGAATGCTGTTGGTTTCGACGAAATACATCCTAAGTTTGTCAAAATAATTCTCCCAGTCATTCTCCCTTCTCTAGTGCATGTCTTCAATTTTGTCATTACCACTGGTGTCTACCCAGAACAATGGAAAACTGCTAAAATAATACCCACTAAAAAAAGTGGTAACAATAAAGATTATCGGCCAATTTCCATACTATCTTATCTCTCTCTAAGATATTTGAGAGGATACTGCAAAGACAAATAAATTCGCACATTCTCTCAAACAACTTGCTCACCCCAATGCAATCCGGTTTTAGGAAACATCACAGCTGCATGACAGCGATTATAAAAGTGGTGGATGATATTAGAGAATCGCTGCACGAAAATAAAGTGACTTTCTTAGTGTTTCTTGACTTTTCGAAGGCCTTTGATAGCGTTGATCACACTAATCTGTGTAATAAATTAACAACGTTATTCGGTTTCTCAAATTCCGATGTCACTCTAATGTCTTCATATCTTCAGTCTCGAAAACAAGCAGTATCAGTGGGTCATCGTTTATCTGACTTCCTTTGTAACAGTAGAGGAGTATCACAAGGCTCAATTCTGGGACCTCTCCTTTTCTCACTCTATGTAAATGAAATTCCCTTAATAATATCAGCTTCATCATCAGTCCATATGTATGCTGACGACGTCTAGCTGTATCAAAGCTGCCCTCTTGGAATGATAGAAGACTGTGCTAACTCTATCAATAGTGATCTTGGGAGGATATCCACTTGGTCAGAGAAGAACGGACTCTTTCTAAACCCCCTAAAATCCAAATGTCTTGTTATAAGCAAAAAACCGTTAGATATCTCCTACTTCCCTGATGTAATGCTTAGTGGATCCAAAATTGAATATGTTGACACTGGCAGAAGCTTGGGAATGGTTTTCAATAGGAGGTTGACATGGGATACTCACATCAATGCGACTGTTGGCAAAGTGTACGGTATGTTACGTCAGCTGTGGATGTCGCATAATTTTACTCCCCTTAAAACACGTATATTGCTAGCAAAAACCCTCATCACTCCCATTCTTATTTATGGATGCGAAATTTTTTGCTGTTGTGATGCTAATAGCAGAAGAAAGCTAAATGTTGCATTTAATAACACCACGCGCTATGTTTTTAATCTAAATCGTTTTGATCGAGTCTCGAGCTACGCAAAATCGCTTTATAACATGTGCTTTGATAACCTACTTCGTTACAGATCCCTTGTTTTCCTATCTAATGTGATTCAAACTAATCAGACTAGTTATCTCTTTAACAAGTTGAGTTTTAGTTCGTCAAACAGATCCTTTCAACTTACACATCCGCGGTTCTCTTGCCTTACATCCGAACGACAGTTTTTAGTAAACTCCATTCGTTTATGGAATTCCTTGCCAAGGCATCTTAGAAGGTCAGGCGGCACAGGGCGGTTCCCCACCGTGCTTAAGGTTTTTTTTTCAAAATCAATCCTCTTAATTCTGTTAGACTTATAATGGAGATGTATGATTAAGTTTAATTTTAATATTTTTCTTCTTATTGTTTTTTTTACTCTATTCTTCTTCTTTTTTTTTTTTTTTAAGTTATCTTCTAACCTCTCATAAAGATGTTTATTCTGTAGCTTGTTTCACAAGACTCTTTTGTCTTACAGTGTAAGTTTTTTTTTCAAAAAAATAAATAAAATAAATGGTCGTTTTTTAATGCCATGCCTATATCCGCGTGCAAAGAAACACGGCTATTGATATTTGATATTTTTTCAATGTGCGATATTGTGGACGAAGGATTTTTCAGGATTTTGTCAATCGAAACTCTTCCGATCCGTACACAATTTGAACACAATTCGTCAATACTCAACTGTGAATTGACACTCTCAATAGGTGCAAAAGAAAAATGCAACAGAATTATGGACTGCATTCATAAATGAATGAAAAGTGACTAAAATCCCACAGATCGCGTTCAGAGAGAAACAAATTTTAAGTTCTAAATGCCACCAAATAAACTACAAAACAGCAACGCATAGAGTAGGAAAGATAAATTTTGCCAGTCCAAAAGCTTTGGCTCTACAACTTCATACAAATGTGTGCGGTATAAAAGAGAGGACTCTGCGAATATATTGAGTAACCGACGAGGTTTCGAGAATGCAAAAAATTCTAGTTACTTAAAAAATAATTGCGACACATGAACCGTAAGTAGTGAAAATAAACAGTCATGGCGGAAGCGTAGGGCTGATGAAACTCAGCCACCTTCTGTGATCAAAAAATTAAAGGAAGGGTCTACACCGCAATTGTACGCCCGACTCTTACAAACGGTTCACAATGCTGGACAGCGTACAAAAAAGTATGAGGACAAATTAACCTTAGCTGAGTGGAACTCTGGGGTATGCGGACGATATCAACATCATCGGCCATTCCCAGCGTGCCGAGTTGGAACAGGCGAAATTGGTTGGTCTTAATGAGGACAAGACCAAGTACATCCTATCAACAAACAAACAAATATCTGTCCACCGCCTAGGACAAAACGTCACTGTTGATAGCAATTACTGCGAGGTAGTTAAGGAGTTCACCTACTCCCCAAATGGCAACTTTGTAGGGGCCCGACGGAGAATTACCTTAGGAAACCGCTGCTACTTCGGATTGGCCAAACAAATAGGTTCAAAACTCCTCACTCGAAGAACAAAATGCATGCTCTAACGAACCTTAATCCTGTCAGTTCTGCTTTATGGTTCCGAGTGCTGGACGATAAGTAGGAAGCGGGAGCTTATATTGAGTTCTTTTGAAAGAAAAATACTCCGTCGGATATTTGGTCCTGTCTGCGAGGAGGGCGAATGGAGAAGATTTTTTTTTTATAAAAAAAAAGGAAATCCAAATCCCAGAGCACTCAGACTCGGTAACGGTCCATTGTACTACCAGGCGGAAATCCTCCTTTTTGGTGTAGAGGCTGGAGAATGCGTGGCTTATGTTGTTGTTCCCCATGGGGAATGAACCTGCAGCACACGGGTAACAAGCAAACACACTAACCTCCACACCGTCGCCAACATTAAGGAGGAGAAGATACAACTGCGACTGTTCCAATATGTGGATGAAGTCCAAAAAGCTAAATCACGTCGACTACATTGGCTCGGCCACATTGAGCGAATGGACAATAATGCTTCAGCCAAGAGTATCTTCGACTAACAGCCCCTGGTTCAAGAAGGCAATAAAGACCGAACCTCCGTTTTAAAGACCAAGCCATCGCGGATGCCAGAGCGCTTGGTCTGGAGAACTCGAAGCGACCTACCCGGGATCGCAGAGATGGGAATGCTGCAGTGTCGCAGGCAGAGACTCTTCTAAGTAGAGATGAAGATGCTTGCATGACAGCAGGAGTAACAAAGCTCGATCAAATAAGAAGCTCAAAGATCCGAGGAAGCCATCATGTGAATGAACCAGTCTTTAAGAAAATGTAGCTTGGTAATGTCATGTTCAAAGAAGAAATCCTACGAACCCCGTGAAAAAGGCAATGTCAATCAACGTTCTTACACTATCGCGAAAGAGAGGCACACCTAAAAACTCCTTTATGACACATATGCATCAACACAAACATTTGGTTGGCCTCAGTGACGAAGTGGTTCGAAACCGGGAGATCTGCCGATACTTTTTGAGGTCAACCGGAGAACCCAACAGGCGGACCAATCTGGATGCAAAGAAGTGGGAGGGTAATGATCCATTTATTCCAGATTATAACCTCATCATTAAAGAAGAAGAAGAAGTACGAAATTTCTGTTTGAGGTTGCACAAACGGCAGGAGGCTAATCAAATTCTGCAAGGAAGGGTGTTTTCATAAACGTCTGCCTAACTAAGACCTGCTTTAGACGTGTTCATAAAGTCAGATTTTTAATCGAACTTACTTAGATGAATTGCAGAAGATATGTTCATAAACGTCATAAATGTCATCAGCGTCCGGCAGATTGTGCATCCATATTTTTTTGACTGCAGAAAGCGCGGGAGGTAAAACAAAAATTTAAAGTGCGAAAAATGTAACTTTTATTGGCAATATTTTAATAATTTTTTATTTACGACCAAATTCAACAACAAGGGAAGTAGAAGCTGCGGCGTGGAATTTGGCGAAAACTAAGCTATTAATTCAAAAAAAAATCTGATGGAAAAAGAATTCAACTCTGGGAAAAAGAAAAAGATTTCTTTGTGGAGGACGATGGACGATGTTATATGAAATGAAAAAAGTTGATACATTCTTCTCCTTTGATGTCTTGGATATCAAAAAATCTGACGTTTATGAACATTCTGTGACTACTTAAGCAGGCCTGCTCACGTTCTGCAGAATAAGTGTGTTCAATAATGCAACAAAGAAGAAAGACGATTGTACTAGCGCAGATTTTCGACGTTTATGAAAACACCCGAAATTGAGTGTTTCTCGAAGGAAGGATCAAGGTTCCTCCTTTGGCGTTTGGATTCATTTTGTTCCCCGAGATTGTCATGAGGCCATTTTGGCGCCTAGTGTTGTTTAAGGATCTACAGTCTTCCTACCCTTTTTCAACCTTTCCTATACTATCGGATATCTTTCCATGGTGGTTTCCTGCAGCAGCCCAACTCATTCACCATTTCACTATTTCTAAGCAAATTGAATTATTTGATTAAACGCTCACCTACCATAGAAACAAAAATCTGAATGGAATCAGAAGAACAATTTGGTGCTATAAAAATTACTTGATTAGGTCAGGCATTTAAGCCTGTTTCCCACGGGGTCAGATTAACGACTGAAGATCATAAACAAGATAACAACTGGGTTGAATCTCATTCCCTGTTTCAATCAAGTAAATCCAATAAATTAGCAAGTCGTGAAAGTAGTCGTAAATTCTTCACCGTGGGAACTTGGCCTAAATTCTCATGACAGCAGGAGCTTTCCAAAAAAAAAAAAAAAAAACCTGAGCAATATCATAAAGTCGATATGAAAATGTCTGCATGGATTTAAATGAAATCAACGTCTGTTATTTCGAAACAAAAAACATTACAAACATTACACATTCGATTTAGAACGAAATTACATTTGACATTGTCCGAACACGTCCGATGTAAACGTCATTGTTAATTCAAATGGCATCCAGACTAAAACCAAGCAATGGGTGCTGGGATCTTGGATCGGACACAATTATTATGATTTTTACCTTTTTAGAGAGTCAAATGTTAACAATGACAGTTAATCGGTTTTAAGAGAAAATTTGTAAGCTTGTTGCGACTCGCATTAAAGAATCAACGCCTGTCAATAGATTATTACGCGACAATGGGCTTGACGCTCGAGCCAGTTCATTATGTTCAATTAACATTGAATGTATCTCTCTGTATTTTCTGGAATCATATTTCACTTCTAATAATCACACAGTGTGCTAATTCTTGCAGGCGCCAGAAAAATCAATAACTTGTGGGTGCAGCTAAGATGTTCGCTTCATATATCAAATTCGAGAAGTGACCACACGGGATGGACGGGGGGTTTACCATCATAATCATCTTGTATAAAGTATCTTCCACTCCTACATTAGCCGAATGTGGATCGCTGCAATTTCTCTTAATATTTATGATGAATTTAGCATGCACAACTTTCGCCAAAACATTATGCGCGAACACCTTAAAAATGCCCCACCACATGGTTTGCACCTAACACAACACAGACTGAAGTGATCAATAAGGTAAACAACAGAGGGTCGACCAACTTAGCCAACCCACTAACTAGCTACATGTATGTACGTGCATATACAGTACAAACTCGATTTACGCAACTAATAGAAATTGAGGCAGTTGCAATAACCGAGGTTGTTGCACTTACCGGGTTATATTTTATATTACATCTATATATATAAAAATCAATCCATATTTGGGTTTGTTGCCAGTGTTTGGCCAAACGCGTTAACCGATTCCATGAAAGGTTACGTCTGTACGAAGGATGTTATGTATGTGCGATGTCTGTATCTGCATCGGTGTGTGAATTATGGGATTTGAGTGAGTACACATGCATATGTGCGTATGCATGTAAATTCCGATGCAGATACAGAGACCGCACATATAAAAAACCATCGTTATCCGAACGCGCATATGAAAGAGGGAGACCACACCAACGTTTCAAGCCTAATGTGGTGTTTGTTCGCACTTTCATTCTTGAGATGCCGTGTGTTCAATGTTTTATTCAAATAACTCTTACTGATTTTTTTTGCATTTGTTTTTGTGAATCGGACATCGGAAAGTTGATTTTCCCACATTGATAACAATCGGTGTGAAAGTGAATGAAAAGTGATTCTATCGAAGTTTTTCAATTTCGCTTTGTAAGCTGACATCTGCCAGACAACAAGCACTTACCCTAAGCGGAACAACGAAGTTGTGTGAGCGGCCTAAGCCATGCGGAGAAAAACGTGCAGTCCCTTTCACCGGTTGAGCTCAAATCAGGCAATCTTCGGTATTGGCCTGAGAGTGTTTCTGTGAAGTTTGGTCAAAATCGGTCTTCTTTTCTTAGGCGCAGCAACATACGCCGGGTACCCGATAACGACAATAACAAGGAAGTCTACTCGAACATATTGGCCAATAGAATTCTCGGGCAAAGCCGGGCGAGTGCAGCTAGTACATATATAAAAAATGATGACATAGCCATTTTACTATGTTTCTGCAGAGATAATGACATGAATGTACTAGGTGGGGCAAAAGTCATTAGGCTATCTTAAATTTAAGACATCAATAAAGAGAATCCAAAAGCAGAATCGAAGTTTTTCGTTAAAAAAAAATTACTGCCGGGTGACAACTTTTGCGCAACCTTGAATTTACAAAGAAATTGGTCCAGGTCCAAACAAAAGTAGGTATATAACTGTGAAATAACGGCATAAATAATGAACCAAAAGAAGAACATGCAAAAAAATAGATGAATAAACGCAAGAAGTTGCACTAATCGAGGTAAATGTGTTGAAAAGTTGCACTTATAGAGTCAAGACGTGCGACGACTTTAGTGTTGCGAAAATCGAGGAGTTGTGCGAATAGAGGGTTGCGTTTATCGAGTTCGTACTGTATATTGAACTGCCCGCGTGAGTTACATTTTGTTTATTTGTAGAAGGATTTTTTGTTTTGTTTTGTTTCGTTGGTTGCTCTCCTCCACCTGAGATTAGGAAATGAACTGTGCACAATCGGGATAAAAGGGGATTAACGTGAAACGGGAGAGAGTGCCAGGAGTTGGCTAAAAGATGCGCGGGTGTTTATTTACTTATTTTATACGACTTCATCATGACAGAAGAATTTCATAGTGTGCAAAGTGCAGTGCAGACCAGGTAGTGTTATAAATTGTATTTAATCGCCCGCTTCGAGTTGTTTAGCCTGATGTAACTTACTGCAGATATCATGATTTACGGCGGAGGGCCGATTAAGTGCTAAGAGCCTCTGCAATGTTACGTTTGTGAATCTCAGCAGGAGCTTATATGACCCTTTCAAGTATGGTTTGCGGTTAGTGATTCTCTCTTTAACAAGTCTCTTACGTAATCACTCCAGAAACCCCCCCCCCCCCCCCCCCCCCCCCCAACCCAACTAAGCGCGCGATCGTTCACAGCAGTCGATATTCTCTGCATGGTTTCTCGTGTGAGTTTGAAGTTTAGTAGCTACAAGCTACCACTTTGCGCTGTTGTAGCAATTCGTGTTTATGGCATTTGGATAGGTGAAAAAACACGTTAGATGATTGCACAATTTCCACTCTCTAATTAAAACACCCAGCGAAACCATAAGTTGTTTCTTAAAATGCACTTTTGAGCTGCAAAATTAATCGTCTCATAACGATGCAAGTGGATGGGTTGATTTTCAAATCGTCAACTTTTATGCGTTTTATCCGACTTCTCACACACGAAATTCGGGAGAAAACTAAGAGCTGTTACTTTGGTACCAATGACCTATTATTCACAAAGGCGGTTTTATTGCCACGTTGAATGTGTAACCCGACTGATGATCGGTGAGGTTTGTAATTAATTTCAAATTGATAACGTTAATTACTCACTTTAGTTGATTGAATTACTCTCTTTGCGGCAAAAAGTTGATAGACGTACTTTTGATTTCTCTTCAACGTCGATAGTAAAGCAATTCTTAGCTCATTACGCACACCTTTCCGTGGTTTAAGTTTACATGCGAGCCAAGCCACTGACAAGAAGCTCAATAGCACAGCAGAGAGAGAATCTGTTGTAATTTTGGACCTCCGTGACTGGATGCTTCACGCGCAATTACTGGCTCGTTAATCTCTGACATTTCTAAACGAATTGCTATAACATTTTTCAATTGGATAAAGCCCGCCTTTCCTGGGATAATTATGTGCTACTAGGCTGGTTGGTAATGAGCGGTTGGCAGACACGAAGTTGCGGATCGTTATCTGAAGAATTTATATTGAAGATATTTCTTGCTCAATGCAAATGCCGGTGGAGATAAGATTAAAAAAATATTCTATGAGTCAATTAGAGGTGTGAAGAATATAAAAATCACAACCCAAAAGGCGGATAAGGTATAAGTAGGCTTTAGATACTTCGTGCACTCCCCTAAGAACTCGCATTCTAAAGAATTGAATGTTGAAAAACTATTAGCATTTTTTTGGGTATCGCAATCACTCCAAATAATGTTTGCTCAAAAAACGATGAAATCACGCACAACACAGGAAAACTTTCAGCAGCAACTCAATCCGGCTGTCACAAACCCATCCGTAATATCATGAATCAATCAACGAAACGTATGTTTTCAGAAAAACATCGCAGAAGTCCGCAAACAGTATACGCATTTAAAATGCCAATCACGCATCCCAGTGGGCATCTAACCATTCACTCTATCCCACAGGAGGAAGCCGCTAAGCAATACAAGCCGAATGGCCGTCTGTCTGTCCGTCCACCAGTGTCTAGTCTGTTTACCACCACCTCCACCATCATCGATGCGAATCGATTGACAAGCTTCAGTAGGGGTCTGGCTACAGAGCAGGGCTAAACATTTAAAGACAAAAACGACTGGTGCCAAATGCAATGTGGACAACAAGAAACTACGTGTATCTAATGCAAGGGAACCAATTAAACGCCTCTCAGCGTCGTCGATCCCATATAATTTCTTTCTTGATTTCAAATTTTGTCATCTTTTTGTGAAATTTGTTGGCACAGTGTGAATTTGCCAGCCGGTTAACACCCGACGACACCATCTCACCACTGATACAGACACATATAGGAGGCCATAACCAGGCCAAGCAAAAAGCGGGCAGCCAGCCAACCAGTCAGTCAGACACAGAGTCAGGGATCGTCGGAGCGAGTCAGCCCCGTGCCACAAACGGTGCCACCATAAAAATAAAACTACTGCTGCATTTGTGGCCGCAACCACCCTATGACCGTTTATGTCCGTTCTACAGCGACGACCACGTAAAAGAGTATAAAATAAAGTCCACAAAAAACTGTGTGCGACGTTTGGCAGACAAAAATAATGTTTTTCTTTTTCGTTTTTTGCACCTATGCCATGCAAGTCTTCCTGATTTACACACATTGCTATTTACCAGGCAGGATGCCTAACTGAAACTGAGAACTTGTTCGAGTGGGCGAGATAGGTAGGTTCCAGGGACGATATACGACACATTTTTTTTTTGAATGAAAATTCGCGCTAATACTACCGGGGGCTAGATACCATCCATGCAACCTCCTGGTGCGAAATATTAAATAGAAATTCACAAAACCAGGTCTGGCCGTGGTCGTATTGAATAGAGGGTATCGCTTCATGAATGAACGGGTGCACGCCTTGCTCCATCCGCACCGCACGCTCTTTGCATACACCTATGTAGTTAGAAAAATTTGCTGCGGCCCAGGTGCTTTGTGATATTTTGCTCCGGATTATAGTTGGCGTGATTTCACTTGATCTGTCGTGTGCATGGACAATTTTGGCACGAGCTACAAAGAAGATGAATTCTAGCACAAGGAACCAGGAAAACAACCTTTAACCTATACAAAAATCCGTACTTCGTGATGACTTTAATGTGGAACGTGATTTCGGCACCGAAATATGCGGCTCTTTCCTCAATTATGGATTTTTTATTTTTGCTTGTTTTATGGAATGGCGGCATTTCCGACTTTGATGTGTGAATCTGTTTCGCAACTTGTTTTCGTTTCGCCAGTAGATAAGGGGGCAGATGGACAGAAGAGAGCCATTCAACAACAAACAAACAAACAAACAAAATATCTCATATATCACATGGCCTCTGTTGACCTTCTGGAGAGGCTGCCATTGCCAGGCAATATGCTCCGTTGCAATTTAATTGAGGTTTCGTGAGCCAGAGAAAGCCCTTTTTCTGACTGTTGCCGGATATGTATGTATATGCCTCGAGTAATGATTCGCAGAGAGAGATTACGCTGGATTGGATACTAGCGACGCGAGACCACACACGTTAAAGAGGAGGAACGACAGCAGTGTGAGGAGGTGTCGCTGGAGGCTTATGGCAGGTGATGACATTTGGTGTTATTTATTATGCAGAACTGAAGTATTTGTCACTTGTTGTTTGTGTGTTTTTTTAAGAACTGGAGCGCCGTAAAGTTGAGAAAGTGCCATCGTATGTTATGTGTTATTGTATTTTTGGGTAGCAATGTCACCATCATCAGAAAGTGATGCATCAGGTCACCAGGTGATGAGGTATGAGATAAGAGTACGCTTGGAGTGGTTTTCAGACAAAGCATGCACTCGCGTCGATGCAACCGGTTTTGAGCATTGGATTAACACTTTCTTAAAGAAAAAAGAAAATAAAGAACGAAGGCTGCCCTTCAATCGGAAATAAAAGTGTGTCATGTACCGTTTGAATGTTGGAATGTTGAATGTTCCTACACTTTTGAAGTAGGAATTGAAATGACTGCCAAAATGGCGGTGTTGGGGACGAATTCTATCACAGAGAGAGAAATTTACGAAAATGTTAGGGGACGAGTTTGAAATTTAAAAAAAATAAATAAATACTAGGCATAAGCGGCCCCTAAAACCTTGCTGTTCCAATTCCAACAACTTTCTTGTGGAAAAGACCTACATTTACATTTTACGGCGAAGTCGAACGGCAACTTTGAGAGGCTTCTCATGACAATTGATATACTGTTGGATGTTTGTCAGACGTTCGCAAGAGGTGGGACAGTGGAAAAAGAACTATAGATGTTACTTAGCCCCGGCGGGAATTGACCTTTCGATTAGTAGTCCGACACGCTAACCACTGAGCCACTGCGCCCGTTTAAAGTTTAAAGCTAGTAGGTAATTGGTCGAAAATGACGGATGATTTTGGCCATCAGCTGATTGTGAGACAGAGATCTCCTCGAAGGCTTCTTCCCCACTCTCAACGACTTCTCGATTAATTTTCTTCCAGTATTGGGGATCTAAAAGTAAGGCTCCAAAAATATAATTCATATCTCATATTTGCTAAGTCAACTAAGCCTGCTTGAATGCGATGAAATGTTCGAAATGTTGATGACTGTTGCTCATTGCCTGCTGGTTCCATTTAAATTGAAAATTATTTTTATGTAGGTATAAAACTTCTGATAGGGATAACTGTCAAACTAGCTGTCACACTAATAAAGTGTTTGACTTTTTTTTTTCAGTACCTATACCTACTTTGGCAAATCACCATGGAAAGACTTAAACCAGCACAACGTTTACTAATCGTGGAAATTGATTTAAATTTCTGTTCGCCAAACTTAACAAACTTTGACTTTGTTGAGCCAAACTTTTGGTGACCGAATCATCTCAAGAAATGGGCATGTGAGTTGGCCACCTCGTTCGTGTGATTTGACACCTTTGGACCACTTTTTGTGGAGGTACGTCAAATCCCTGGTCTATGCTGATAAACCAGCAACGATAGATCACTTAGCAGTCAACATTCGAAGCACTAATGACGAAATAAGACCTGGTATGCTCGAAAAAGTGGTGCCAAATTAGACCGACAGGTCATAACGCGCAGTCGCGGAGACCATTATGCCAGAAACTATTTTTAAACATTAAATGCCATGAAATTTGTGAGCTAATAAAGCCAAAATTTGGTCATTCCAATAAATTTGTTGTGTTTTAGTAAAAAAAAAAGTTGTATGCCTCCATAAAAAACACCCTATATAGTTCGCCAAAGCCCATTAGAAAAATGCACCACGGATTTTAGATCAAATGTCAACTGACAAAATATTTGACGGTTCTTTCAACTCGTACTACTTGCAATTCATTAAGTAAAACGTAGTAAGATTCTCAGTGGAGGGGAAATATCTTGTCTCACGATGTCGCTCTTTCTTACGAATTTTTAACGTAAAGGAACGGAGTAAAAATAAGTAAAAATTGGTAAGTAAGAAAATGGACCTACCTTCTATTATAAGCTTAAATACTGCAATTTGGAATTGTGTGGGTACTTTTATTTAAACGCGAAATGTCGGAGCATTTGTACTTTTATTTTAACGCGAAATGTCAGACTTTACTCACAATCAACAAAATCAAGTTGAACTACAAGATGGCAAAAAAGTAGGAAGATGCTTTAATGTTTGCAACTCGCGTCTTATGCCATTACATTTTGACATTTGTGAAATTAACAGAAGCAAAATACGAATAAACAAAGCAAAATCGTTGTCTCAATGCTATGAGGATTATTTTCCATTAAAAATCATCATGAGCAACGAGTCCCATTTCTACACATGCGTATACGCCAATAGACAAAATCTCCGTACGGCAGCGAAATCTGGGCAGACGCACTCAAACAAGAGAAGTACCGGAAACAGATGGCGGTAGTACAAAGATGCGGAGCTCTACGTGTAGCTAGCTCTTACCGAACGGTTTCGGAACCAGCCGTCCTTGTAGTCGCAGGAGTGACACCCATAGATCTCCTAGCGCCAGAAAGGGAGCACGTCTACGACAAAAAGGCTGAAATGTGAATGGAAGCGACATCCGAAGAGGCTAAGGAGCTCACGAACCAGAAGTAGCAAGACCGCTGGAGATCGGAAAACAGAGGACGATGGACAGTGAGGCTGATTAGGAACTTGGCTGAGTGGAATGACCGGAAACACGGTGAGGTCAACTACTACGTCACCCAGTTACTCACCGGACAAGGATATTTCAATGCCTTCCTCCCCAAAATCGGCAAAACAAACAGTGCAGCCTGCCAGAACGGAGACTCGCTAGAAGATGACGCGAAACATACCAGCACATGGGAAAACCTTCACCAAGACCTGCAGATAAGTATTGGCACCATCACAACGGAGAACATAGTAGAGAAGTTACGAGTACTGGCAAAAAGTCTGTAGCTACACAGAACATGTTCTCAAAAGAAAAAAAAGAGAAGACCGCCAAGGGTCTCAGCAGGCACAGGCGTTTTAGGACACAGAAGACTAACAAGACGGCGTCCTTTTATGGACTTATAAACGGCACCACCCTGATGTAATGCCAAGAGCGGTTCCAGAGTGGCTTGTAGGCCGTAAGCGGGGAGAGTTTCGGACACACCAAGTGGTGATGGCCTACCACTTGCCGGTACATCACGTATTCTCTCCTCCAAAAAAAAAATAGACAAAATTGTCGCTTCTGTAACATTGAAAATCCGCGTATTATGTACGAAGAGCTATTACATCCTCTCAAAGACACTTTTAACTTCCGCGTTTACGAAGGAAAGGGGACAGTCCCATAATTTTGTCAAGACGGCTTCGGTAATACGCTTGCTGTTGAGCAACACAGAACTTCTTGCTTGGCAAACTGCCGAATTGCCTTTGGAAAACATGTGGTTCCAGTAGGAGTAGAACCGCAAACGCAGCCTGAGCTATAGTGGACATTCTGCAGCAAGTGTTTCCCAACCGTCTGGTCGTCTGATTTGGCCTTTGCAGAAGACCTCATTTTTGAAGTCTATACGGAAGAAAAATACCAAGTCGGATATTTGCAATGCATGTTAAGAGCGCGAATCGAGGAGAACATACAACCCTGAACTATAAAAGCTGTTACAAGATGTAGATGTATTCCAAAAAGGTAAAACACATCGACCACATTGGCTCGGACAACAGTGCTTCAGCGGAGAGGATCTTCGCAGACTATGGAAGGCTGCAGTATGTAAGGCAGAGACTCTCCACGGGACGGGATACGAACAAGACATAGACGTTCGCGGCCCTAAAGGAGAACACACGACAAGAATTGGCGCAGTGACATGAGTGAAGGACTTCTGTCCTACTTCAGTTTTTTTTTTTTTTGTTTTTCTTTCTTTAATTAAAAATTTAACCTCAATTATCAAATTAATTTAAAGGCTTGCAATACTTTAAAGGACTCATGTCCTACATTGTGAGGGATTTTGAAATAAATAAATAAATTAAATAAAAATCAGACTTACTCGTATGTCCCACCCCGAAAAAAAAGTTTCGGCACTTATGTCCCACCTGACGTATTTTTTTAGATATACATTTGTCTAAAGAAAACTTTAAAGCTCCACGCCAACTGATTTAAAAAGTAAGCTGATATAGGCGCCTGCGAGACAAGTAGCATCTACCCTAGGAGCAACGAAGTTGCGTAAGCGGGCTTAACCGTGCGGAGAAAAAGTTTGAAATCCATTTAACCCGCAAAGCCACTTTCAAAAAAGTATTTTTTTTTTCTGGGGAAATTCACTCTTAAAGTTCAAAATTGGTGCTTGGACATAATTGCGAGGGACTTTATTTTATGGCACCTCTAACGGGGTTTGTTTCCATATCCAGTCTACTTTTCATCATTCTCTTTTATTTTACATTTTGCCTAACATCAACTAGCACTAACCTAAAATTTTCTCTGATCAATGGTACAATAGATCTATCCAGGTCGACGTACCGTATTTCTTTCGCCTAGGCGGCGGGTCAGGAGTTTAAAAAAAACATCAACTCGGCATTTCAAAGAACGCATTGGCAGTGTTTGAAATTTCGAAAAATCATTATTTTATACGTTGCCTTAAATTAGCCGGCATTCATATACACATACACACTTGCGGGACAGTCTCAAGATGTTAAACATGTCGCTAGGCTCACATGAATTGCAAAATTGCCAAGACGTGTTTTCTGTTTTTTGAGGTCGCTGCAGTGATATTTCTAGCCCGTCTCTGTATGGGTAACCGTCATTTGTGTATACGAAGTTTTTTTTTTTTTGACACGAATGGAAAGGACCTACATTTTAGTCGGCCTACAGTCGATCGCGCTAACCACTGCACCAATTAATGGTTTTTTAATGTTTGCGAATTGCAAAGCGACCAAAAAGTAAAGTATTCTCTACTTAACAATGTATCAGTAAATATTTAGCAAAAAATTAATAACACTTGTAACATCCGGACTTCGCCACAGTAAAAGCCCTCACAGTTCTCGACCATGTCAGACATCATAACACCACAACAAAAGCCCTTTCATCAAGAAACCATAAAAAACATTATGCTATAAATTCGATCGATTAATGTAATGATTGCTCTTTAACTTTTAAGATGTTGCGGCAACTTTCCCGCAGTTCAAAGAAGATTCCTTGATGATCGTTATTAAAACACCACTTAATCCCGAAATCCCCCAAACATAAGAAAAAAAAATCTCCAATTTATTTTAACTCAACGTTAGCTTACCCCGTCCTCTGGGTCGCGTCGTTATATAATGCGGGATAATCCTTGCTCCTGGCGGACAAGGTACTCCATTCGCTCCACCCACACCACCACCAGCGTGATGAAATTTCCGATAAACCACAATATCCGTATTCTCTCGAATAACTAAATGATCTTTATCGGTGTGTATCGTGTGACTGCTATTAATATAATGATCGGTTGATGATCCGATATCGCTGGCTCCACTTAGGGATGTCATTATCCTTAGTGTGGTTGTCTGTTCGTTTATCGCCGTACTAAAATTATTCTCATTTTTATGATAAAAATTAAAGTTACTATTAAAATTATTGTTGCTCGAATAAATACTAGTATTGGTGTTATTAATATTGATCTTTGGTATGCGTTGTTGTTGTTTAGATTGTTGAAATGATGATGACGGTGATGGGGAAGGAGGTCGTTGGTGGGTGCGTGTAGTGTTGCCAGCGGAATGAGTATGAACACGACGACGTTTTCCCTTAAACCGTTGGGATGACTGTTGCTGCGGATGATGTTGACGGTTGCTTTTTTGAAGCGTTGAAACAGATCGCATTGTACTCAAGGGAAATCTTCGTCGGAATTTTCGTCTTTGCACCGGCTGCGCTGCTAATCCGGGGCTGTCACTCTGCATAACAGGCGATTCCTCGTTGCGGGTTGGGGATAGGGAATTATTATTTTCTAGCTTATTACTATTAAGAACACTGTCGGTAAAATTAGGTTTGATCTCGTTATCGATTTCGCCTACAGATTCGGCGGAGCATTGCAGTAGGTGTATGCCGCCAACCAGATATAACGATATTCGAAGTAGATACAAATTTAATCCAATGAAATGTTTCCGCTTGCGGCGATACCGCTGATTGTCCGCTTTTGGCGGCATATTTTTCATAAATTTTGAGGATTCACACATAAAACTCGCAAGTACTAAATAACATGCTGCACATCGATACTTTTAACTGATTTTCATTGGAATTTATGTAGGAGAATTTTGTATTCGTTAGTTCACTCGTTGCCGGCCATTATTTGACATCGATTCGACACTCTTAATACCAGATATTCTAGAAAGCAAAACTGGCTACTATTAAAGACCAAATAATTGTGCAAGTCGAGGGAATTCCTTTGAATTTCTAGCTAAACCAGAACCCGCAACATTCCTTAGAAACGCAAAGCCTAACAACAACAACAAAGAAGCACTGGTTATACTTTGACGGTTTGATCGCATCTTTCTTTTGCTATATCATTATCCGCAAATTCTTTACCATAAAACACTGGACCAGTTTGGATGGATTGCTATCAACTCTAGTTAGGTAAGCGTATAAAAAGCCACTGTCAACTTGATAAGGCGCGCAAAAATCGCCACTACACTACAGTCGTTAAGTTCCGTAAGATAAGACATACGATACGACCCACTGTTCTGCGACCTCCCTCTGCTTTCTATTTCTTCTGCTACAAGACAAAACATTCAGATACTATTTTTCACATGAATAAATTATGACACGAAAGCAGTTACTTTACCAGTAGTGTAGTAGATTGTTCTCCCAACACTTTGAGGAAGACAAACTTTACGACTAATCGCATGCATCAACAAAGCGGCTAACACTAGCAACATTTTTGTTGCCTGCCAACACAAAAAAGATACATTCCACCAATGGCAAAACCATTCGATCCACTCGAGAAGCAGTGTTGTTCTCTTGAATCAGGCTGATATTACCTAAGTGGATCTTGTGGTATCCGCAGTGTTGTGCGCACGCTGCTTCCTACCTCGCGCGGCAGGGCAGTCTTTTTCATTAATAATTTGACACCATTCACAGGTTTTCCATGTCTGAAAAATTATTGGATTTTCAGTGGATAAGAGGATTATTTTACGACGTTTGTATCGAAACATTTCTGTTGAATAGGAAGGTATCGTTTTAGGTGTTAAATAGCATACTCAAAGGAAAAGATTAATTATGGAGAAAATTTATTTGCATATTACTGCACTTTTGATGAATAATCATTGATAAAGCTTGAATTTCTTGCTGCGAAATGATTTTATTATGGATTCGAGACTAAAATAGTATTTTTTTGTTAAATGGGTATAAGCATTCTTTCGGAAAAGAAAACCGGACCAGCCCCGTTTGCCACTGAGATTTATGACAGCTGATTAAATCCATTTCGTTCGCAATCAACATATAAATTGGTTATTAATATTTTGCTTAAGTAGATAGATAAAAGGTGTTTAGAGTTCGATTTCCATGCAGCATTAATTATGGTGGAAAGTTATATGATTTTAAATAATTGGAATTTCAATGTATGAAGTTAAGTTGATGAAAGGAGCGGTTCTATCACTATATTTATCGGCGGCAAGTTGCGCCGAGAAGAAGCATACATGCTGTGGAAATAATGATCTGTTCGATAGATTGCTAGAATTTCTTTGGCGTAGGCTGAATCGATTATATGATTTAACTTATTATCCATGACAGCAGAGGAGTAAATATTTTGTCTGGTTAAGTCTGTGTTAATAAATTTAAATTAAATATGGAAAACGTGTACCTCCCCATCATAAACAAGAGTCATCTAACTCTTGTTTGTAACGCAATTTAACCTAGAGGACAATTTTGGGACAGTAAACAAAATAATAGGGTGCCCCGGGCAGGACAGTTTACGGCTTGTCGTAAGAGGCGAATAAGGAGAGAAATCTTATCTAAGTATTCAGTTGAACCCTTAAATCAATGTCCATGGGTTGACACGACTGGAGCTCACCGGAGTCGTACAAATAAAATAAAACAACAATCAATAAGAGGAGCATGCACGTGCCAAAACCGTTTTATTTTTAGCCCATGGCAATGAACGCTCACAGGGTAAGAACGGAATTGGTATCATCCTTGCGGCAGCGTCCCAACTATACAGTGACAATTTGAAGTCTCTCAAAATGGTGATGGAATATTTTCAGTGCATATGTTCCCCAAGTCGAAATGCCGAATACTAACAAAGCGAAAAAGATGCATTCTGGCTAGATTGTCGAAACCTACCTCAATAATAACATTACAAGGGAAGAGCTAAGCATATCGGGAAGGCAAGTGAAGACTGCCATGCAGGACGACTTGAATATTGAGCACCAGGAAAAAACCGGATGAGTACATCCGAAACACGTTCAAGTCATAAGGTTTTATAGTGCTAAATACTATGTTAAAGTTTATACCATACCCCTAGTAGTTGTGTAGTCACAACTTACGAGTGAGTGTGAACTGTTTTACCATGTTCTTTAAACAAAGCTGGAACCTGAATAATTACACCACTGGCGGAAATGAAACGCAGACTACCATTTGGCAGCATGTTTCATGAAGCCTCGGATGAAAGACTGCAACGTCATCCTGGAAGAAAACAATGCCCAAACATTTTTATGAATAAATAAAAAACAAACAAAGAGGGTGTCAAATGGTACAATCTAGACAAAGAGACAAAGTTAAGGATGGAAAAAGCAGAACAAAAAATATGTGGGTTTGCCTTCAGCGACCTTGCTCAGAAAAAACCCAATCACTGCTAGGGGCTTCAGATTGGCACTACCAACACAGCAAAGAAACAGGGTATTGAACAGATGAAGCTTAAGTAAAGAATAGAAAAAGAAAGCGACATTCAAAGGTTGGTCAAAGTGATCCTCTTATAATGTAAAAGCTCGTCTCGATTTGGAATACTCATTGGAATCTCAAAGAAGTGCCCTCAAATTCATACTTAAATATCTGTCAACGAAGTGCAACAATTTAACTTGAATAAGGGCACAGCCATCTTCAAAAAAGGCGCTCAGATAAGAATAATTGCAGAAGAAATGCGTTGGCAAAGTTTATTAAAAATGATCAAAACCACGTTCTTGGGGATTGCGAAAAAAAAATTAAACAGATCGGGACTCTATTTCGAGAGACTTTGAAAACAACAGTTTCCTCAGTTATGCCTTCCAGGGGCCGTTCCTAAAAGCGGAGAAATAACCAACATAACAGTTGAAGAAGCTGTCAAATAAAAAAAAAAAAAAACGGTTAGGCCAATGGAGACACCCTCGAGTCCTGGAAAAAGATAGGAAACAGCTTATCAATTTATTTTCTTCCTCTGCAGAAAAACTGGAGCAATACGCGAAACTGTGATATAAACAACTGTTCTATCAAGCTGATTTCACACCATAAAGAGAGTTGAACGGGTAGAAGTCGACCGATTGCGAAAAATAGTACGTCTATCTGATGAGGACCAGCAAGGATGGAAATATGTACTTCTAGGAGATTTTTTTTAGAAAAATCAGGGGCAACTGCACATATTACTGGGGTTCAGAGAGAGGTTATGTTTTTCCTTTTTAAGTTCAGACCCGAGCCTGAGTTGTCAAAAAAAAAAACGTTCGTAATTCTTACTTAGCTCTGACACATCAGAGCGTTCAAACTGTGTTTCTTTTCTCGTTCAGGACTTGATCAGAGGGCGCTCTATGAGCTCAGTAAAAAATTGACTGATCAGTCTGTGTAAAATACTGCCTAGCCAAGGACAGACTCATAGGAAGGAAAAAGAAAAAGCAAATTAAAAACAATTACAAATAATAAAAAAAACGGTCGGGCTTGTTTATACAATTTAATTAAATAATTTTTATTTAAAAAATCAGTATGCTTTCTAATCAAATCAAAGCTCAGCGCTCAAGTGTGTTTCATAAACAAATCAGAACGAAAAAAAAGACATAAACATGCTTTCTAATCAAATCATAGCTAAGCGCTGAAGAACTATCTGCACACGCTTCAGTTCAGAGCATGCTCTTCGTGCTCAAGCTCTGAACTAAACAAGAAAACGCTTAATGAGACTTGTTATACTTTGTTTCGAACAAGGTTATTACTGTCAATTTTGAAGAATATGCCATGAAAAAAACAGAGTTATTACAGCAAAAGTATCCCAACAAAAAATTCGCGCTTACTCTTCCAAAAAACGTTGGCTCATGATCAAAATATCATCGAGTATTAATGGTTGACTAGTCAAAAGAAGTTCAGAAATCCAAAAACAAAGACTAGCTAGCGATATACAGATATCAAAATGCGTGCAAGGGGTTTCAAGGACGCGAATGAATGAACCCATATTTTGCAGCACTATCAAACCCACTCATTTCTTGGATAAGATGTCTAAACCGAAAAGAACCTCAAACTGTGATACTATCCACAAATGATTAGTTTAAAAGACATTACCCCGGATATTGACGAAAGTTTCCAAGGTCTCTGATTTTATTTTATTTAAACGTTTGGCCCGTATCTATCTACTATCTATCTACTATATATCTATCTGTGTAGGCATTAACGACTCATACAGCTTTTCCAACCATTTGCTTGTGCAAAGTGAAAGGGACCTGCAATTTTAAGCCGAAT
Source organism: Portevinia maculata (assembly GCA_949715645.1). Lineage (NCBI taxonomy): Eukaryota > Metazoa > Arthropoda > Insecta > Diptera > Syrphidae > Portevinia > Portevinia maculata. The sequence continues at coordinate 2,028,386 of OX454528.1, read as the reverse complement.
CCGAATGTTGATTTACTTAAATTCTTAAATATTTTTAGCTTAAGTTTTATAAATAATATAAAAGTTTTTTTTACAGAAAAATCGACAAAATTCTTGTCGCAAATCAAAATTAAAATCGAATGTTTCTCAATGAATCGTACCATCTGGAAGTAAGTAAAACACTTACTTTAAAGACATTCAATTCGCAGCACTGAATAGCAAGATCATCATCTCTGATCGCATACATCAATAAAAGCTAACACTGGTAAGGAGAGCGGCGAGAATACGCAATGAGGAACTACTTCATGTAACAGGTGCAGGTTTTGAAAGATGTTTTGGCAAGAAATTTAGCCATCTGTCAGCCAAAAACGTGAGGACGAAATTGTATTTCAGCAAATGTACATATCTCCCCTGGAAACTTTTAAAAAACATTATCGAATCTACTCGCAATATATGATCAATTTCGTAAAAAAAAAACAAAAACAAATTCATTACGGATAAAAAAAACTATCTCATTTTATGCAAGTGTCGGCGGCGTCTGAAGTATAGCTCTCTACATGGGTAAGATATTATTAATATTTATTTTTTCAACTCCACATGAAGCATCTATTGCACTACATTCCTTCTAATCAATGTCTCATTCAAGTGTTCTTAGCTTTGAACTTGTTTTGATTTTCCATACTTTCTTATCTTGAAATTGTTCAATGAAGCGGCTCACCTTAATGGTAAACTTCCGCCGATCTACTAAAATCTATCTAAACAAATAGCCATTTAGGCTTGGGCGCTCGAAAGAGTTAATTAGGCCTTTCTCAGTTGCGTGACAGTGTAGTGAATAAATTCGGTTCTTAATTAATTTTAATTTTTGTTTTCTCAATATTTTCTAGGCGCTTAACACAGCACAGCACGCGATCATGGATCGTGAACTTAATACAGACAAAAAGAAACTCTCAATTCCGTCAATTTATGAGTTTTTTACTTTTCAAAAACTTGCCAATGAATGTAGCTTTCTTCCCGGAATAGTTTTAAACAAAAAAACTTTTTTTTTTGAAGATCTTCAGTACCAAATAGACATGTGCGGTGGTTGCTAATAGAAAAACATTTATCTCAATTGCGATAAATAAAAAAAAACTATACGAGTATTGAGTAAGAAAAGACATGTGTTTAAAAAACTCGCACGAAGGATCGATTAATAGCGCAAATAACATCTTCAATTGACGTAATTATGGAGCTGTGTAGGCGAGGCTGATTCTTCTTTATTTGTACCATCCGGACTCATGATTCACAGATAGGGTGTGTGATCTTTTGTATGCTAACATTGTTTATTGGTAGTCTTAAACTGTTCAATGATCCCATCAAAGAGTAAATTTACAAAATTGAATGTTTATGTTAGTTTTCCTGCGTTAGACACACACTTATGGGCAATATTTCGGTTAAATGTTTGATGGTTTAGTGTTTTGCTATCGTTTGGTTTGTGTTCTTGTTTTGGAAAGAAAATAGGAAATTGCACAAGAAAGTTATAAATTATTTTGCTCCCAAATCACTTTAACCGAATTAATTTTCCTCAGAGAAAAGCAATGGATACGATCTTCAGCAAATATTTGCAAAACTCATTTTCCGCAATCATCGGTCGATATATTCACATAACTGATCTTTGGTGCGCATCAAGATCACCGATCACCGGTGCACGTCGTTAAGGACGCCGACAAAGGCGTGCAAAACACAAACAAAGATCTCCTTCACAACTGGTATCGGACAGTAAAGTGAATAAGTCGAGAAGCTACAGGCTACACTGATCGCATTCACTTGATTTACGATCAATTATGTATATTTACTCTGCTTATAATTCCAGGGTGCTTGTAAATGCCGTTTTTTGTGCTTCCTTTTCTGTTTTTTGCGGGTTTTTTTTTTTAATTTTTTGAGGAAGGTCATTACAAAAATTCTGATTAAAAAGATTAGAAGTTCCTAGAATTGGATTAATGTTTTGCAGCGATCTAATTAAGTGTCAAACGAGCCAGAAAGATCGTTGAAACGAAAATATCTCACCACGTGTGGACTCAATTAAAAACCGACACTAGGCAAATATACAGTGATGATCGCATGAATAAGCCCCATGCTCAAAATGAAAAGAGCGGAGTAAACAACTTAATCTCAACAAAGTAGGAGACTAAGAATACTACGATCCAAAAAGATCGACAGTGAATACAAAATGCGCCAAACCATCATGATGATCGTAATCATCAACGTCATCTTTTCCATAATTGAGCCAAATCCCCTCGATATTCATTTTGATTCTTTCTCCCCAGGCATCCTAAATTGTCATGCAGCGATCAGTCAGTTTTGTTCGATGAAATATCCGCAAAGCCGATCGCGCACTATTATACAGATTGACCAACCACGGAGCCAGTAAGGAATTACATAATTATAGATTGTAGATTAAAAAAGACTTCATATACTGCTATTTCGCGTAGCTATGTAATAAGCCTTTCAAGTCTGGATGAACTTGTTCAAGGTAATCGATGATTGCAAGATCATCACTACAAGCAAACACTGAAGACGGATGGATCTATGAATGGGATTAAATTATCAGTCTTAAAGTCAATGTTTACATTTTACTGACGGAGAGGGCGGCGTTCAAAGTGATCTTCATTCGATCGTTGACGAAGTTATAAAGTTTGACGTAACAACTTGCTCTAGGGAAGACGTTTAATTTGCTTTGTCATTACGCTATTCATGGCACCCTCAACTTTGATAATTGTTTTCCGTTGTGTCATAAAACACCTCGCCGGTGCACATTTAAGAACAGCTTTCAAATTGGAACAAAACTTACGTAATTCAAATGAAGAATGAAAGCATACGTTTGATGTATTTTGACAGAAAACAAGTTTAAATTTGCCTACACATTAAAGGCGACAACGATATTGTGCTAAAAATAAATATGGTTTCCCATAAACCAAAACTGAAATCTAAACTTTTGATCAGCAGTGCCAATGGCCCAGCATTCTTAGCCTGTAACTAAAGACGAAGCACGGATAAGAGAATTAGAATTTGAAAATATTAAGCACGGCAGAATATGTGTATGCCCAAACCAGAAACCAGAATTTCGAAGGTCAAGAGACACCTTTTAAGTACCTCGGCTGAAAAGCCATTGTTTTCTTTTGTTTTTTTTTTTTTTGCCCATTGCCTGCTACTAAAAAACGCTATGACTATTACTACATTTCTGCGAAAAGGCAATTAGAATATTTTTCTTTTTCTTCGACCCGCCGCTGCCTGATAGGTTCTATTGATAGTTCTATTATTTGAGTGAAGTATCTTGTTCTGTTTTTTTTTGTGGAATATGTTTCTGGTTCAAACTTTAAGCTTGTTGTGAGCGGCATTTCTTTCTTATTTTCGTTTACAATTTGTATGTAGCTCGAGCACGTTAATTTGTTTAAAGTTTTGTTAACAACGAAATAGGAATTCAAATTGAGTAAAGTTCGAGAGGTAAAAGAGTTAATTCGCTGGCAAATGTATCTCTTGTTCCGTTTTTTGCCATTTTTTTTTTTTGGTAAGAAATGGGTCGCTATATTTGGGATTTTAAATGAATTCTGTGTTATTTCAAAAACATGATAGCGTTAAATGGAATACAACGTTTTTGCTGCCGAAAATGCGTCAGAAGACACAAGCAGATTTAGCTTTTGAAAGATTCAAATTTAAATCATCTAGACTCTACAGTAAATTTAGAAGGTCATTTGTCCCGGATATAAGACTAAGTTGCTGGTATTTATTTTATATAAATGTTTGTATAAAATTTCTCAGAAAGGGAAGCCTACCCGCATATGAATCTGGCTTTGAACTATTGCTTATTGAATTCTTTAGAACAGATTACGCGTATATTTATTCAACATTAAGATTCACATATCGTAATGACCAACATTTGGGTTCACAGTTATTGTTTCGGAAACCATCTAATGAGCAACATGTCGAAAAGAGGACAGTAAATCACTAACAACTAACTGAATTCGCTGATACTATCAGTATCCATAACATCTAATGACCCACAATATCATGAAACGTGCTGCAATCGAACCTGAATAACAAACCCGCTGCCATTAGCCACGAACAGTCTTTAATCACTCAACAAATAATAAATTATATTTTTCTTCGCTCTGAGCGCGTGCGTGCAGATTTCGAAAGCAAATCCAAAACAACTTGTTAAGAGGAACATTCTCCAGTGCACTCTCACTCGGTCTTCAATGAATAAAACCAATATTGATGTATCAAATTAAACTCCTAACCTAAGACTAGAAACTCTCTATATATCCGCGGTAGCGCACTTTTACGATGGAAAATAGATACACCTCGATTCAAGTGGCAAGCACCACTTTGTCATTCAATTAATTACGATCACAATAAATCACTTTGTAAATTAATCACTTCTTTCTCATTTTATCTTATCCCTCGGTTTATATTTTTCGTTTTGAATTGCATTTTATTGCGGTTAGAAGTAGCAGCAGCTTCGAGCTTAAACACAAAATCACTTTTTTTTCCTTCCTCTCGGAAAAAAGAAAAGAAAGGTATTACTTCTTTTGCAGAGACCACAAATCACCTTTTCTTTCTTTTGCAATATTTATTTTTATATTTTAACTTATTGCTACACTTTTAATCGATTGCTATCCGCGATCATTAGAATCATCACCCGACAATATCAGGCGCATCAATATCAACATTACGTCCATCATTAGGATGAGGCCGAAGAGATCTTCCCGATACGCAAGATCATTAAATGAATGGAAACAAAACCAGGACACAAATCGGCGGGAACTAATCAGAATCACTATTAAACCAACGCAAAATAATCGAGGCGAATTGTTGGAAAGGTTTTTTTTTAGAATTATTATTTTACTGCCGTTATATGCATCTGCGATACGCGCCCCGATTAAACTTTTCACGACGACAAATATAAAGATACTGCCGAGCCGCATTTGACTTGGATGAATTTACCTTAAACGCTGATCGCACAAGCCCACCGATGCGAACAACTTCAAGTGCCAGATACATTGCTCTCATTCAGCTGGCAGCATGTTGCTAGAAAAATTATTGCTGCAAAGCTTTTATTTCTAGTGAATTTTTTTTTTGACGATCGTTTGACTTCACTTCTTTGAATGTTTTTCATCATAATTTCTATTTGCTTTATTCGTCGTGTTTTTTTGATCTAATGAATGTGCAGATAAGAACATTCTTTTATAAATACACATTACCCGTACCTTGTATGTTTCGTATGGAGTGTAAACTTTGCAATGTGGTGCTTATAAAAAAAGATAAAGCATCCATGAAAGTACTTTAAGAGTTAATCTTGAAATATAATAATTAGATAGACTGTCTTGTTGAAATGGAATGCGTTTTTTAGAGAAAAGCAGACAAATATGATGGTTGCAGAGATCCGTCTGCAGCAGACATTAACTTTCAAAGATATCTCAAATTGGCTTTGAAGTGGTTTCTTGCTGTTTGAAGAAGTTATCAGTGCGCTTTTGGGATTCTATTAATATTATCTTTAGTTTGGCCTTTGAACTGGATGCAGAGATAGTTCAGTTTTACCATGCTTATTGAATAAATGAAGCACGAGAAGCTTCTTGTTTTCTGGTATCATTCGACTGAGAAAATTATTACAAATGCTCTAGTTCGGTATCTCAACTATTAAGACTAAGCTAAGCTGGGGTGTAACTGACTCTGTGCAAATTAACTTACTGCAATATTATTAAAAAATTGTTTCAGCGCTATCTGTGTTGTCTAGCATCTGGGGTGGAATTAACTAAGTTGATAGCTGACAATCAAAATCATCGGCTTTGCTCCATGGAAGGTGATTATCAAATTGGCGATCGATTTGATCCGATATCTAATTGGGGTCGTTTTTATACATTTGTGCTACTTTAATCTTTTTTTGACACTTTATATTAGTCATTTACGAAGAATGTGCGCAATGTTTTCTTAATTATTCTTAAGTTCAGTCAGAGATGGAAATGAAGAAAATAATTATAGAAATTTTCGAATCAAAACTAACTTTAGAATAAATCATATATTTCAGTACTTCAAAGCAAAAATCTAAACATATGTAGATACCTACATGAATGCATATTTCTTGACATATACACATACCCGTAATGTATGAAATGAATGTCAGATATATTTCTTTAAAAATGGTTTGTTATAAGAAAAACCTCAACTCTCTCCCTTCTCATTCAGTCCAACGAATGGTTGGTAAATGTGGAATAAATCGGCAAAATAGAAAGAAACAGATTGAATTGCATATATACTTGTAGGCACTTAGAAAACTGCTGGCATGCTCATTAAAAATCGATAAAAAATCACAAACCATTTCAGGATGAGCTGAAATTGTGGCTTCAATGGCACAGTGCGTGTGTGTTTGCCTGAGAAGACGCTAGCCTAGGTTCTAATCCCAGTGCAGGAAAAGGGGGTTTCGGAAATAATGAATGGAAAAACAGACCAGCACCACAGAAAAGAAGGAGTCTGATGATCGGCTGATCGGTTGTGGCGAACCGTTAAACAGCGCTGTAACTCCAGCCGTTCACTTCACGTGAAAGCAATTACAAGATATAGTTGTTCATTCAAACAACTCATAAGAAAAACCTTTGATAGTTATTTTCTAGTTGGATTAGCCACCTGAAACGAGATCAAAATATTAACGAGCTTCAATTGACTCTACTTCAAGTCTCATTGCTAGGTTGTCTGTTACGAACGGCAATCAAATGTTTTAATTAAAACACACAAATTAAAATTAAGCATTCAAATATGTATAGCAAAATAACTTGTTTAAGTAAACAATTAGCAGGAATCTAAAATCACAGCTGTTCAATTTGAATACGTACAGGACCAAATGGCAATTTCAAAATGAGAAGTGCTTCAAAGAAAACAACTATCTGTAGTAAAAGAAAAATGGTTTACAAATGGGAAATCCACTTCCTCTGACCATAGCCGATTTAGTTTTGGACCATCTGGTAGCTGAGTGTTTCAAAGTTACTCGAAGACCACAATTTATTGTAAAGTATGTAGATGACCTCTTCGCGGTTATTGATTAGGAAAATATCGATACTTTGCTACAATGCCCTATGTGTGTAATCCGAGGATTCAATTCACAATCGAGAAAGAGAAAAACAGGTCGTCAGCGTTTTTGGACGTCAAAGTCCATCCCGAAAACGAACATCTCTCCTTCAATTGGTACCAGAAGAAACCAGCATTGTGAAGATAGATAACTTGCGGTTAAATCAACCGAAACATGTTATTATCAACACTGCTGGCAGCCTAATCAGAAAGGTCTTTACACTGAGTGACGAAAAGTTCCACTACGCAAGCGAGAAAATTGTCACACAAATTTTGAAAGACAATGGTTTTCCCGGAGAAGTCATTCGGAGCCTGTTTCTTCGATACCGACGTAGGCCATATCCGCAAAAAGAGAAAATGAGTAGAACAGGGACGTACAGAGGTGTTGTCTATGTCCGAAGACTTGCTGAAAGTTTTAAAAAGATCATCGCCAACACCAACAAGGACATCAATCTGGCGTACATGTCCAATCTTAAAGCGAGAACTTGAAAATTAAAACGTACTGATGTAGTGTACAAAATTAACTCCCAAGGAAAGGACTATGAACCCTGCAATCTATGCTACGTTGGTACAACACAACAGTTCCTGAAACAACGGATTTTTAATCACAAATCTGACATAAAACAGCGCTAGACAGCCATACCATTGAAACACACCATAGACCAGACTTCGACAACACACAAATTTGACAAATAGAGAACCACAAATCCAAACGCCTTAGCCTGAAAACCCTGCACTTTTGAACAACAAAAATAACATAAACAGGAATTGACTTTCATATTAAATAGTTTATATGAGAATTACAACATGGTTTTGTCTCGAGTCCGTCGACCACGACGTACTTAGTCCATTTTAGATCTTTCAAAATAAATGCGGTTGTGGTTGAAAGTTAACGCCGTGTAAACTGACTTTTAAAAATAAAATAAATATTAGGCATTAACGGCGCATACAGGACCTAAAACCTAGCTTCTCCAACTACTTTCTTGAAGTGGAAGGGACCAACAATTTTAAGCCGAGTCCAACGGCAAATTTTAAGAAGCTTCTCATGACAATCTATACTCTTGGATGTTTGTCAGACGTTCGCAGTGGAAAAAAAACTCTAGCTGTTACTCGGCTCCCGGCGGGAATTGAACCGGAGCCCTTTCGATTAGTAGTTCGACACACTAACCACTGAGCCACTGCCCCCGACACTGACTTTAGCAAGACTGTTAAATAATAATCTGAAAAATTTGGATTCCATTCAGCAATTTTGAAGTGGTTTTCATGGTTTAAAACTGGAAGAACGTTGGCTTAGAAGTTAATGTGTTGGACTACTAGTCTAAAGCTTTCAGGTTCAAATCCCGCCGGGGCCAAGTGGCAGAACACAAGGAGTTTGTCTTAAAAAAGACTTTTCTATATGGATCTCTTGTATAAACCTCGCGAGTTCCACAAGGAAGCCATTTAGGGCCGCTCCTTTTCATTATTTTTATTGGCAATGTTGTTCAACAGTTCAAACTCTGCTCAAGATAATGCTTCAGGTGCTTCAATGGAACTGACAATGACTGGCGTCACTTCTACGACGAAAATGGCAAGTTACGAACCGCGAAGTAACAAATAATAGCGAATCTACGACATAGAATCATTTTTCTATTGCAGAGAGATAGTCTGGACGGCTTTTCAATTTTGAAGTTAAGTTAATCGAACTAAAGCAAACTGACGTAAGTCAAAATGCATACATTTTCAGAAAAGCCATTTCGTCGGTGAAACCAGAAAACTGTGTAACTCCATTTTAGCAAATTTTACAGGAGACCATTTTTCCACACACAGTGTACCCAACAAATCCACTGATTTTGAAGATATGCTACCAACGATAAAATAATAATTAAACTTATTAGGGGGCACAAATATCGCCGAGTTGTAGATATGGGTTTGAGCTAATAGATGTCATTCAAATCTCATTTTCGTTTAAAAGTGGAGTTACACGATTTTCTGGTTTCACCGACGATTTGAAGTTTTTCATAACTTAAAAAAATTAATTTAGTTTTGAATTTCAATAAATACCAAAAAGTCATAAAGTAAAAAAAAGTATTATTTTTTTTTTCTTTTTTCAAGTGGTATATTCAAGTTACTACAACAAGCCTTTTTTCAAAAAAATTGACATGTCATTTTGAATCCAAATTGCTACTACATAATTTAAAAAAAAAGTATGAAAAAGTGTCGTTTTGTTTTGAAATAAAACCAGCAATGTCTATCGTAGAAACAACCCACTTTAAAAAGTATTATGTAAGTTATAAAAAAAACAAAATAGGAACTTTAATGAAAAAATCGATTATAATAATATTATATAAAATAAAACCTAGCTTATTGGCAAAGTGACACTTCTAAAAGTAATCAAAAGAACTTTGAAGTTCGTTAACTAGTTTTGTACTAAGGCAAAATGATTTAACGCAAATTGAAATGTTTTACTACAAAAATAAATTTACTGAAATTTGGCAGTAAAATGACACAAAACGAAAAGTGTCACTTTTAAAAAAACTTATTTATCACCATTTCATAATTTTTTTTAGAAGCAAAGTGTTACAAATGAAAAAAAGTCATTTAGCTGGGAAAACAACAGGGATGTTCCCTTAAATTCAAAAACACACTTGCGCCCTCATGCTGTCAGTGAGTTCGGTTTGATAGAAAATGTGTATTTTTTTTTGCGATTCGTTCTGTATAGTTAACTCAAAATCGTCAAATTTTGACTTATGTCAGTTTGCTTTTCAAGCAACGCTTTGACAGCCTTTTAAGTTTGATTTATAAATTTTACCAAATAAACCTTCACTTAAGTATCAGAGAGTACGCATTTCCTTATTCAACAAAAATGCGGACGGTGGAGTATATATGTACCTACGTACCTACATACAATTACCTAACGGTATAGTAAATGCAACAAATTTCGTTTGACGGTTTAAAATTACCCCGAACCAGCCTCCTTCGACTTAAATATTCATAAACTCCAATAAACTTTAATTATTTTCTACTCCTCTAATAGTCTTTGAGGAACATTAAGTCGGAGGAGGGTAACATTCACATCTATGCTTCCACCTTGGGAGATCTACTTAAAATTCCACCCATGAATTTTATTCCGCCCATTTCTTTTTTCTCAACTTTATTTAATCTCATCGTGGTGTGTTTACGTTCATATATGATGGAAAAACTCATCTCATATCTCATATGCCAGCATTCGTTCCACTTTCCATTGCACTTTTCATAATTACTTTGCGTCGACGTTTATCACTTTGTGCTGTCGCTGCTCCTTCGTCCCACTGAGAGATTAAGCGATAAACTATAGCACACACGGTCCAGGATAAAATCTGATAAAGTATTAATAATGAAATTGAGACCATCGCTTTATAGCGCTCTTCAACGTGCAACTTGGTCCACTTGACATTTTCTCCTGCATTTGTACAGAGCGATTGAAATGAATTACCAGGCGTGGAGGAGTCCACAATCTCAGGCAGCGACATTTCTAGAGAACTTGTTCCACGGAAAAATATGAACACAATCTTACAAAAGAGCTAAATCGTGGCATTGCAACGAGACACGACACACAAGAACGTAAAAGACATAACGATGATAAGGTGCCACTAAGGCTACTGGCATGGCCAATAGTGCCACTTGCAACATACATCCTTCCTTAATGTTACTCAACTCCTGAGTCTTTTGTTGTGTCCTGTTCTCCAAATGGTTTGATTGATTGAGAACGTGAGATAAAGTTGCAGCACTTGAGGAGAAACATACAACTTTTCTTGTTGGCGACTTGTAAATCCCAAAAAATGTAAACCTGCTCCTCTCGACCTTAACCGAATGCACAAACACAAATCGTGAATTGCAACTGCAAATTGTAAGAAGCAAACCGGCAGGAGGTGGAACAGCAGCATATGCACAAATCGATGAAAGAGTGAGTTGAGTGAGTAGTCGTTCCTACCAATGTAGGGCACCCATCAGCCACTAATTGCACAGAGAACATTTGTCATCGGAAACATTTTGGTCGTGATGGGTGACACAAACATCGTGTGTGGCCAAAACCATACGACCACTATATGTTGTGGATTTGTAGCAAATCGCTAAGGTGATTTATGATTAGATATAAATTCCTTCCGGGGTTTCGTATGGCTTTGGTGGATCCCTGCACAAAATAAATTAACACTCTGCCCACGCAGCCGGGTAGGTGGTTTCACGCAATTCAAATAAAGGAGTTGTTTATCGATATGAATGGAGTGGAGATTGCGAGTTGATGTTAATGGGCAATGACAAATGGGTGAAATGGGGTTTTCTTCATAAATCGAAATAAGCTGTGCTTTAGCATGCATACTAAATATGAACAGCGAAACAAATGGGTTCAAAACTCCTCACTCGAAGGACAAAATGCATGCTCTATCGAACCTTAATCCTGACAGTCCTGCTTTATGGTGCCGAGTGCTGGACGATAAGTAGAAAAGGGGAGCTTATACTGGGTCCTTTTGAAAGAAAATTACTCCGTCGGATATTTGGTGGGCGAATGGAGGAGAACACACAACAGCGAACTCTATGAGCTGTACCAAGATGGAAGCCCATTAAGTAAGGAGTAAATAAATATCACCTCTTAGCGGGGTCAGTCACCTTGACGTGCGCACCATCACCGCAAACAAATTCGATGGTGCCGGTGCGGAGGCTTACGACGTAAAGAGTCATCGGGCTTGCAAGGGCCAGGCCGTCCGATGAGCGTCAACCAAGAACTGACCAGGACTTCACGTCCGCTCCTACCCCGCCCTTACATACCCCATCTGCCCCTCTCCCTTTTTGCTTACCACCCCCCACCCCCCCCCCCCTCCTTACTTACAACTTTTCGGCAATGCCCGGGGAGACAACCCCAACAACAAATCCCCAAATCTAAGGTGGAACAGCTAGCGCCGAGAGATGAATGGCTAAGGGGTTCTTAGTCGATAGCAGCGAACTTCGGATACCAGGCGACCTCCGATTTCAAGATAGCCTTCCTGTGGTTATACGGGTAGACCACGGGCGACCTTCCTCTCCCGTTCACTCGTGGGAATCAAAATAGATCCGTTTAATAAAAAACAAATAGAGAATGATGCCTCTACAACTGCATCATCAACTAGGGATGTTTCAGAACACCCTGCTTTACCAACTGGGGATGTTTTAGAACACCCTGGCGTAAATGACGCGACACCTGCCAATCGGGAAGGGTCACAAACCACAGATTCGGAGATGATGAGCTTAGAAGAGAACTTGTCCCTCCTTAGTGAAGATATCTCTGAGTCCAGTACGCTATGCAATGTTAGCATACTCTCGGATGAAGTGCATCCCTTGAATACAGGCGCGCCGGAGACCTCTGGCATAACTGCACAGACTGAGTCTAAGCGCGTCAAATTCACACCATCCGAACAGCGCCGTTTTAAGCGCGCGCTGAAAAAGGGAAAAAACGTAGAGCAGGCCAGAGCACTTGCTCTGTCGACAGAGGTCGACACAGGCTCCGAGGTGAAGCGTATAAGGTCCGAGGACAATACGCCGCCCCAATCCGAAGCGAAACGAGCTCGCACAGGAAATACAGCCGTCGACAAAGTCTCCTATAGAGACATAGCGAGCTTTGTAAGACTGGGTGTAGTACCTGTCGATCTGGATCGCAATCCTCTCAGTAATGAGCAAATGGCTCAGATTCAGGAGAGGATTATGGACATCACCATCGAACAACGTGATGAGGGGACCAAACCAGCCTTCCGCGGTACAACTTTCAAAGCCGGATGGCTAATGATAGTATGTGCGGATGCTACCACTGCAGAGTGGATGAGCACAAACTTCGCGAAGCTCAAAGAGAAATGCGGGATGGAAGTGACGCTTGTGGGGGAAGAACTGTTCCCGAAACCACATATCGTCAGAGCCTTCTTCCCACATAGTACCGGAGTAGCGAATGAAAGAATACTGGCAATTCTAGATGGCCAGAATAAAGAACTCAACACCAGAACGTGGAGAGTTCTGCAAAGATCTGACGACAGAGATGTCGCCCATATGGTCCTTGCTGTAAACGAAAGCACGATGAAGCGACTTGTTGAGCTAAAGGGGATGGTCTCGTTCAGATTTGGACAGATCAAAATAATCCTCAAGAGCGCGGACAAATCGACGAATCAGGCGTCAAGAGAAAACCAACAAAAGGCTACAACACCAGGGGCTAGTATTAGTACTGCCACTGATGCTTCAGAAAAGCCTTCCACAAGCGCCAACAGTAGCGCCACACCACCAGTGGCTGGCATTAGTGCTGCCAAGGGTAACTCAGTTGCTAAAACAACTGTGGTGCTGGATGCTAAAGCAAAGGCTAAGAAAACGGACAGCACAAACGCGCACCGTAACCGCTTTAGGCCAAAACTGGCGGCCGAACAGGCACATATAAGCGGGAAAGATGGACAGAACACCAGAAGTCCAAGGGGGAGACAAAGTGGTCTCTCTCAACAGGGTTACGTACGACGCAGGGGTGATAACAAACCTCATAGAGTGCGTAATCCCGAGTACGTGAAGAAGAAATGACGTCTCTAACTGTGCTGCAGGCAAACCTGCACCGCGCTATGGGTGCATCGGACACCTATAGCCAAAGATGTGCCGAAAGGAACGTCGCTCTTGGTCTAATCCAGGAACCATGGGCAACTACAGGTAAGATCTTTGGTCTTAACAGCAGAAATAGAGAGCTAATTTTTGCCAAAGGTAACTTCAGACCTAGGGCAGCTCTTTCCATTGCGAAAGATATAAAATTCTCTCTCATTCCAGGTTTCAATACTAGGGACCTGGTGGCCGTTTTAATTGAACGCCACAATGGCCATGTGATACACAAGTTTGTATGCGCATCGGCGTATTTTGCTGGGGACATAGAGGAGGTACCACCTACACCAGTACAGGAACTTGTCCAGTACTGCCAAACTCAGCAAGTACATCTTGTTATCGGCTGCGACGCGAATGCACATCACCAGATTTGGGGCAGCCGAGACACAAACAAAAGAGGTGAGTTACTTTTAGATTACCTATATAGTAAAGACCTAGTTATTCTAAATAAGGGTGATAAGCCCACTTTTAGGAACAGTATACGAGAAGAAGTTTTAGACCTTACTCTCTCGTCTCCTTTTATACAAAACATTGTAGAGGACTGGCACGTGTCTGATGAAGCTTCTCTGTCTGATCATATGCATATTATGTTCAGGCTGCGATGCAACACCGAGTGCGCGCCGGTCAAATACAATAATAAATTAACTAACTGGAGAACCTATAGTGAAAATCTGGCAATCAGAACTGATCTGCTACCAGATTCACCACTAACACCGAGTGATGCGGACGCTGCACAATGTCAGCTTAACGACATCATTATCTCATCCTTTAGGAATAGTTGTAAGGTAAAGCGCACCGTGGTAAAAAGAAGCGTACCATGGTGGAATGAAAACCTGGAAACTATCCGCAAGAAGGTGAGAAAACAATTCAATAAATCGAAACGCACCGGCGTATGGGATCAATATCGATCCATGTTAACCAAATACAACCAAGAGTTGCGAAGATCTAAAAGGGCCTCATGGCACGCAAACTGCGAAAAGCTGGAAAAACTCCCAGCAGTAGCGCGGCTCCAGAGAGCGCTTTCAACAGATCCTTCAAACTGCATGGGATTGCTCATCAAACCTGATGGAACAATCACAAGCGACCGGGAAGAAACTCTAATAACCTTGCTGCAAGTTCACTTCCCTGGTTCCCTAACTGTCGATCACACAACTGATCAAACTACTGAGGTTTCATATCCAACTAACCTCAGCAGAAATAATAGTTTATCTGGTAGACTATTTAGTCCAGATAAGGTAAAATGGGCAATAAACTCATTTAAACCATTCAAGGCACCAGGAAATGACGGAATTTTTCCAGCCCTCATTCAAAAGGGTCTGGAATTCTTCCTACCTAACATGATTGCCTTATTTAGGTTCAGTTTCAACTGGGGCTACATACCACGCACTTGGCGGGAGGTCAATGTAGTATTTATCCCCAAACCAGGTAACAAACCTAGTGAACTACCTAAATCCTATCGTCCCATAAGCTTGACATCGTTTTTCCTGAAAACAATGGAAAGAATAATTGACGTTCATATCAGAGAATGCGTTACTTTTAGCATGCCTCTACACCCCTGTCAATATGCGTATCAAAAAGGCAAATCAACGGAAGGCGCCCTGTTAAAACTAACAAATCACATAAACAACGCCTACCGTTGTAAAGAAATTGCACTATGCGCTTTTCTTGACATAGAGGGTGCTTTTGATAACACCGGTTATGATTCAATATCAAACGCTTTAATTCACCGAAAGGTAGACTTTCCCACCATAAACTGGATAAAAGCGATGCTCGAAAGTCGGAAAATCACTGCTTCGTCAGGACAGACTTCAGTATCAGTTTCAGCTATAAAAGGCTGTCCACAAGGAGGAGTTTTATCACCCCTCCTGTGGTCTTTGGTCATAGATGACCTACTTCAAAAATTAAGTAATTTAGGCTACGACATAATAGGGTATGCCGATGACTTGGTCATCATTATTAGGGGCAAAGAATCAAACGTAGTTACTTCACGTATGCAAAACGCCCTTAAGATAGCTATAGACTGGTGCGTCAAGGAAAATCTCTCCATAAACCCCAGTAAAGCTATCATAGTTCCTTTCACAAAAAGAAGAAATCTCAGCTTAGCTCAGATTTCACTAAATGGCACGACCATTGAGTATTCCGACGAAGTCAAATATCTTGGAGTAATTCTGGACAAAAGACTAAACTGGAACTCTCACATCAACAACAAAATCACCAAAGCTAACAGAGCTTTATGGGCCTGTCGACGCACATATGGCAGAACCTGGGGAATCTCTCCAAAGATTGTCCACTGGATCTACACAGTGATGATAAGACCCATTATAACATACGCCTCCATTGTATGGTGGACAAAATCCACACAAAAGGTCGCAAAAGAGAAGCTCAAAAAGGTACAACGGCTTGCGTGCCTTGGTATCTCCGGAGCCATGCGAACCTGCCCAACGGCTGCCATAGAGGCAATAACAGGTATTACACCTCTCCACATATACATTCAAAAAGTGGCAATCCGCAGTGCAATAAGTCAAATACAGTTAAACGAGATAAGTCTTAACGATCATCCGGAACTTAAGACCCTTCTTGGTGAACTGCCAGAACTCAACATGAACTGCGCGGTCACAGACCGCATCCATAAAACACTATGCTTCAATAAGCGGTTCTCCACGGAGATTCCCAAGAGAGAAGCATGGGTTAGTAATAACCCACCTAACAGCCACAACGGCATAAAGTGGTATACGGATGGTTCTAAAATGGAAGCGGGGGTAGGAGCGGGAATTTACGGACCAAACAAACGCTTTACGATACCCATGGGAAAAAGTCCCAGCGTATTTCAAGCAGAGCTCCACGCCATTCAAGAATGCGCTAGCCACATAAATTTATCTGGTATAAAAGGTGCAACCATCCATATATTCACGGATAGTCAAGCAGCTATAAACGCCCTTAGCTCGCATACGATTGACTCCAAATCAGTAATGTACTGCTTCAACACCCTACAGGCACTCGGAACAAGTAACAAGACCAAGCTATGGTGGGTTCCGGGTCATGTCGGGGTGGAAGGTAACGAAAAGGCCGACGAACTGGCCAGAAAAGGTTCGGAAACACCCTTCATAGGTCCCGAACCCTTCTGCTGCACTCCTAGATCAGCAGCAACGGCAGCAATAAAAAGCTGGGAATACAGAAAATGTATCCATCTATGGGAAAGCATCCCAGGTTTAAGACAGACCAAACAAGCCGTTCGGCCTTTCAATAAAAATGCCAGCAAATGCCTAAACCTAAGCAGGCATGATATCAAAAACTTAGTAGGTTACCTTACTGGTCACCATGGTTTAAGATATCACCTACACAAAATGAAAATAGTAGACTCTCCTGAGTGCCGACTCTGTCTTGAAGAGGACGAGTCAGCTGAACACATTTTATGTGAATGTCCGGCCCTAAACGGAATTAGAAAGAAGATCTTTTTCAGGGAACAGATGTGCCCTGAGGACATAAAGAATTCTTCTACTAGTAGAATTGTCCGCTTTACACGGAAAGTGGAAACTCTACTAGTCTAAATTTTTCTGGCCCACACGGCACAAAAGATCTTTTTAGGTCGAAGTGCCCCATATTAAATCGCTTTAGCGAGCCAGAACTTTAAAAAAAAAAAAAAAAAAAAAATAAATATCAGTAGGTGCGTTTTATTGGTAATTGTATACTCAGCTCAGCAAAAATGTTAGTCGAGCGAATAGACAGTAATGATCCAGCCAAGAGGACCTTCGACTCCCAAGTTCGAGAAGGAAAGTAAGACCGAACCTCCGTTTTAAAGACCGAGCCATGGACTCTGCCAGGGCGCCTGTCTGGATAACTGGATGTAAGGCTCCAGAGTATCAGGCAGAGACTCTTCACGGGTCGGAAGCACGGTAAGTAAGGAATAGATAAATATCAGTAGGCGCGTTTTATTGGTAATTGTATACCCAGCTCAGCAAAAATGTTAATCGAGCGAATGGACAGTAATGATCCAGCCAAGACGTCCTTCGACTCCCAAGTTCGAGAACGCAAGGAAGACCGAATCTCCGTTTTAAAAACAAAATCATCGCGGAAGCCAGAGTGCTTGGTCTGGAGAACTGGAGATGAAAGGCTGCAGTGTCTCAGGCAGAGACTCTTCACGGGTCGGGAGTCCGTTAAGTAAGTAGTACTAAATATGAGCATCCTGGCAATACAAGGCTTTCACTAATTGTTTCGAGCGTGTGATTTGTTTCTGAGAATCTCATAGAAAATAATACAGCTTGGGCACAGTGAATGTTGTTATAAGAATTTGATAAAGTGGTTCAAAACTTGGGTAGCATGTGTGGTGTCTTTAGATATTTTTCATATTTATTGCTCGGATTTAATTCGAATCTACTTTCTATGTTTCCTTGAACAAAGTTGAGAAGTTAAAACACGATAAAACAAACTAATTTTCGTATGAAATCCTGTCAACTAAAAATCCGCTCACGTCTCTCTATCCCAAAGCCATTCACAAAAAACATTCGCACATTAACCTATCTCACTTTTCGGTGATCGCGTGAATGAAAAACATTTCCAACATCCACAACATCTCACTGCTTGTCGCAAATTTACCAAAATTACCCATTAACATAATGGCCACACAACGATAAAATCAAATCTCTTCCCATTCAGGGACTTTGCTAGCCAACCTCATAGCTGGGCCACGAATATAAAGACCTTATAATAACTTAATCTGCCCTATAATCGTAATTCTTTCGTATGAAAATTTTCGCATTATTACATGCGTTGAATAAATAAGTTGCAACCTCTGCGCGCCTTAAAATTACATTAACCCACGATATCCCGAAGTTATTTTTGCGGCTAGACGAACGCGAAGAAATCGTACGGCAATAGCATTTGCAGATGGAAAGAAAAGTCCTTACCAAACGTCACCACTATCCAGCAGCAAGAGTGTGTATTACTTTACGCTAGCAGTCAGCGCATTCCTCAGAAATGTGAATACATAATTTATTTCGTACACGTTTTGCCTGTCGCAAAAGACTCCTGGGTCTTTTTGCTGCCTCCCCCCATCGGCTGGCTCCCCTGAACGGCCACCTTCATAAACCGGATGGATATTACGCGTATCTATGTCCACAATAAATTCAATTTAATTTCGTTCGCCGCTTGTTGTTAAATGTTATTTTTTTTTTTTTGTCATGAGAGCTCGCAACGGTCCTTAACATTGGTTGGTGGACAATTTTATATTCCATGGATTTACTAGGTGCAGAGGCGGAACACCAAACGACAAGGTGGGCTTTTTACTGCGAACACTATTGTGCAGATTCAGACAATTTGGGGTTTCACCTTAATGGGTGGGTTAGAGCTACAATGGACGGGAGCAGCAGTAGTTTGATACTATAATTGGAATTTTTATAGTTTCGAGTAGAGAGAGTTTCGCGAGAATGTGTCTGGTGGGGTTAATAAAAAATTTAATTATGATGCTCTGAGTGTGTGAGGTAAAGCTAGGAATGTTTTAAGTATTGAGGTTAAGGTTATTTTTAATATTAAATTGCTTAATTAGTCATAAGTGCTACTTTTGGGTCCATACTAAACATTTAAATGTATCTTGTGTCCAGAACTATCCTCTATCATGAAATTCGCCAAGCGAATATCAAATCCGCCTTTTTATGCGAAATGTAACACTTTTTATGGGGAGATTAGGGTCAGTTTTCTTCACTATTGTTCAACTTGCTGATAACTTACCAAGTTTGCTAACTTCGGAGTTGATATCAACTCGAGAGTTGAACTGCAAGTTGAAAAATGTTTTTTTTTTCACTATTACAGCTTTCGGTTTGGAAGTTGAAATTCGCAAGTTGGCCAGCTTGCTGTTTCAAAAAATTCCGGGGGATATTTGTGACAGATGACACATAATATGTAAGTCTCAACTTTGAATTTGCTTTTAACCGCTCCGTTTTCGGTTTTTTTTAGAACAACAAACTTTTTTTTCTTGCGTTATAAATCAAAAATGTTTAATTTTTACATGGTGCAGTATGTTTGTCATGCCTCTTCCCGTTTTAAGCATTTTTAAGCAAATTGAGCACTTCACCTCACAAGCACGTACTTCGAAAACTAATTTTAATTTTAAAGAAGTCCAACGACTGAACTCAGCAAACGTCGAAAACGAAAACAACAGCGAGAAACATTGAGTCTGCATTTGTTGCTGGTGTGAAATTGGCAGTAAATAACCGCCATCTTGCTGAAAAAACCTCGAAGTCTTACTATCAACAAACAGATGTTTGTTCGTTTGTTGAAAGCAATTTCCTCGTTGACTTAAAGGCCAAATTAATTGCTTGTTCTTCAATCACCATGAAAGGATCGTAACGTAGCACGTAGTATTGACACCTGCCCTGCGCACTATCTGCTCCAAAACAAGATTGAAGAAGTTACCTGGTCGCGCAACTGTGCCGTAGTCCAGCGTCATGCGAAACAACTGCATTATTTTAGCGGGGATCCCGAATTCGGCCATCGCCACGTAGAGCTCCTGATGATTAAAGCTATCACATCCTTTTCCTCTGGGTGGTACTTACGCAATTGTGGATTCAACCCTTCCTAATGCTATCATATGCGGCTTCAAAATTGACGAATATATGGTGGGTCTACATTTGACTCAGTATGAAGAGTTGGTCTATTGCCGACAGCCGGGCATAATTTCAATGAGGTCTTCGGAAATTTTCCCAAGGGAGAACATACCCTTGTCGACAGTTGAAAAAGGTTCTTTGCTCTACTTTCGATTGGGGCAGTTAATCGATTGTTTTTTTTTTGTAATAGCTAAAGGGTGATTTTTTAAGAGCTTGAGAACTTTTTTTAAAAAAAAAACGCATAAAATTTGCAAAATCTCATCGATTCTTTATTTGAAACGTTAGATTGGTCCATGACATTTACTTTTTGAAGATAATTTCATTTAAATGTTGACCGCGGCTGCGTCTTAGGTGGTCCATTCGGAAAGTCCAATTTTGGGTAACTTTTTCGAGCATTTCGGCCGGAATAGCCCGAATTTCTTCGGAAATGTTGTCTTCCAAAGCTGGAATAGTTGCTGGCTTATTTGTGTAGACTTTAGACTTGACGTAGCCCCACAAAAAATAGTCTAAAGGCGTCAAATCGCATGATCTTGGTGGCCAACTTACCGGTCCATTCCTTGAGATGAATTGTTCTCCGAAGTTTTCCCTCAAAATGGCCATAGAATCGCGAGCTGTGTGGCATGTAGCGCCATCTTGTTGAAACCACATGTCAACCAAGTTCAGTTCTTCCATTTTTGGCAACAAAAAGTTTGTTAGCATTGAACGATAGCGATCGCCATTCACCGTAACGTTGCGTCCAACAGCATCTTTGAAAAAATACGGTCCAATGATTCCACCAGCGTACAAACCACACCAAACAGTGCATTTTTTGGGATGCATGGGCAGTTCTTGAACGGCTTCTGGTTGCTCTTCACTCCAAATGCGGCAATTGTGCTTATTTACGTAGCCATTCAACCAGAAATGAGCCTCATCGCTGAACAAAATTTGTCGATAAAAAAGCGGATTTTCTGCCAACTTTTCTAGGGCCCATTCACTGAAAATTCAAGCGTTGCTCGTTAGTAAGTCTATTCATGATGAAATGTCAAAGCATACTGAGCATCTTTCTCTTTGACACCATGTCTGAAATCCCGCGTGATCTGTCAAATACTAATGCATGAAAATCCTAACCTTAAAAAAATCACCCTTTATAAGCCTCTTAGGCAGGCCTTAAAAACGTGGGGATCACAGACAACAACTAGAGTTAATAAACAGAAATTGAACAAAATCCCAAGTTTGCTCCGATATTTCTGGGAGTTGAGAAATCACAAGTTGACCAACTTTGGATTTTCTCAACTTTTGAATATTGCAAGTTGAGAGAGTCAACTTTGAGTGAACAAAAGCAATTTCTCAACTTGACAATAAAAATCCTCAAGTTGCGTTCAACTTGGAGTGAATAAAATCGGCCTAAATCCATACATTTTGAATGATCGCATTTCGGGGATGTATTCACCCGCGGGGTTTGAACGTAGAGGTCAAAATGCGTATAGGTATTGCCACAACAAAGAAATATGTAACTATTTTAATTTCAACAAAAAATAACTCCCTGCGTTAATCTTCTGCAACAATATTTCTTAGTCCGTTCGAACATAAATTGAAACAAAAGAAGCAATTAATTCAAATACACAACCTACACCTCCATCAGTTGCTTTCCACAACAGCGATTGGCAAGAAATCGTCAGTGCCAGAAGTTCTTCAGTTATATTATCTGTGGCAACACCAGTCACCGCATCAATAAAAAAACTTTCAATGGCGATTATACGATGACTAGTCTTCCAATTTTCCTGTTCGACTGTAATGCGGAATGGGTTACGGTGACGATTGTATTCGACTGCTTTGGTCAATCTATGCCTAAGGATTATCGGCCTCAGAAAGCATAAAAACTGCAATCCAATCTGCAATTAGAAGATTTAGAAGGCGGCAATGTGCTTAATTGCCATCCGTACGGTTTTCTCTTTATAATTGGTTCGGCAGAGACGGACTCGGCAAACAAAAAAAAAACAAAGCGGGTGGGGTCTGGTTCCTTAATTAGAAAATCTTCTTACACTCAGCTTATCTAGGCATCTGTCACAACCTGTGATATGAAACAAACGGAAAACCAACACTCACGTGGTTGCACAATTTTTCGAAATATGTCCCACACTAGTTTACCTCTTCTTATCTTGCTACAAAAAAAAAATAACAACAGGTCTCTGAATCTCTCCCTAGCAAGTGATGACTTGTGAACTTGTTTACATGTTTGCCCTTTAACAGGCGGTGACTTCCGTTCAACCAGCACATGCAGCAACATCAACAACAATGGATGCTTTTGTTGGAATCAAGTGTCACCAATTGTCTTTCGCTGCTGTTGGCACTTCATCTTCTTCAACTGGGAAAATAGTTTGTTCGTATACATTGTTTTTTTTTTTATATTTCGGATTGGAATTCTGGAGATACAAGATGTAGATACAGTGTGACTGTATGCTGCTACTCTACGAATAATTCCCATTAGAGCAGTGCGATGGTAAGGCGGCTCACAACAAAAAGATAAGCTTTCTTTTTAACAGAACATAGATCCGTTTGTTTTTAAAACAAGAAACCACCATGTGGAATGATTCATACAAACGCTGAACAGATGGACGAATTCGAGCTGAAGAAAGATATGAGAAAGAAATGTTGATCATGAGGGATTTATTTTGCAAGTTCCCAATGTTCCCACTTTAAAGGAAAATAAAACAAAGCCAAAAAAACTGCTTAAGATGAAGGAAGCTTGGTTACAGTCGGGTGTACCACTTTTTAAACGACGTAGGGTGTGGTTAGTACTTAGATGGGGGACCACTTGGGAATACCGCGTGTTGTTGGCATCTCTTGCGAACGTCTGACAAACATCCAAGAGAATCAAATTGTCATGAGAAGTTTCTCGAGAAACAGTAGGTCCCCCCACTTCGCATGAAAGTATTTAGTTGGAGAAGCCCTGTATGGGCCGCTAGGGCCCAATATGTATGTATGTACCACTTTTTAAAGCTGAAGCTAGTTAGGTACCACTAGTTACGCGCACGTAGTCGTTACTATCCACTGAAGCGCATCACTTAAGATGTGGTCTTCTTCTGCTGCTTCGTCCCTCAGGGGCGGACTCAAAGACTAGTCGGACTGGTACGTTTTCGTCCATGCGTTCCACGTGTCCCAGCCATTTATATTTTAAGCTTACTGACCAAGCCAACGTCTCTTTACAAGCTACAGTGGTCTAATTTCATCTTCCAACGTCGATTAAAACTGGACAGAATATAGCTCGAAGAATCTTCCTCTCAAAACATCTTTTAAGGTTTTCAGCTGCTTTAGACAGAGTTTTCTAGCAATTTAGCAGATCCGAGATGATAAGCGTTTTGTGTAATATCTCTTTGATTTTTTGCGAAAATGCCTTCTTAGCTCGAAGAAATACCGATTGCCAACTTATTCTTCGTTTGATCTCTGCACTGATTTCTTTTTGCGAGGAAATAGCGGAGCCTAGGTAGACAAGTTTTTTTTAACCCAAATCCATATAAATAAATATTAGGCATATAGGGCCCAAAACTTAGCTTCTCTGACCATTTGCTTGTGCGAAGTGGAAGGGACCTAGAAGTTAAAGCAGAATCCGAACGGAACATTTTAGAAGCTTCTCATGACAATTGGATGTTTGTCAGATTCGCGAGAGTTGGGGCAGTGGGAAAAAGTTGTTAGGCTTTACTTGGCATCGGCGGGGATATATACCCGTCGCAATACCTGCAAATGCGCTACTGACAGCTCGATTCTCCCGATTATGCCAATATCTTAGCATACGCAAACACTTGAGCGCACAAATTGTACCTCTGATGTTAGCTTGTAAGTTTTGTATAATTATTTTAAGAATGATGTTAAAGAAGGAACACGAAAGCGCAACACATTGTTTTAAAGCTTTTTCGACATCAAAAGGTTTGGTTATGCCGACTTTGAGGGAGCAGCGAGATTTCTTCACCGTCATCAACGAGTTTGAGAGGAATGCCCCCAGACTTGACATGGCTTTCTATAGGTCGTTTCTGTATTCACTATCATAGGTGATCTTAAAGTCGATAAAAGGATAATGATGTACCGATCTGAAGTTCCTGTTTTTTTTTTAAATTTACCGGAGTGTGAAAATAAGTTTGATGACTGACTTCCCTGACCCAAAAACCACATTGTTAGAGGCCGAGTTTTCTTATTGAAAGAATTGAAAACCGAAATAGAAACTGATTTGAACTCACAGACCACATACACAGACTCACTCCTAAGCATGTAGAACCAGAAACATAGCTTCAGAAAATCTAAGAAGAAAATGGCGACGAAAACAGTTAAAAATCCTGCATTTACTGCGGGGACTTGATGGCCTGTTGTGATGTCTTCGTTTTTAAAGCTTGCTAACGAAGTCGGATTTTTATTTCCGAGCTTTTAACAGAACAGGTCGATGAAGGTACCAGCCTCGATTAAAAGTACGAACCTAAGAAAGGCATTAAATAAGATCAATTTGATATCTAAAAATAAATTGAGTGATAAATCTCATGTCATGCCTTTCTTAGGTTCGTACTTTTAATCGAGACTGGTACCTTCATCGACCTGTTCTGTTAAAACCTCGGAAATAAAAATCCGGCTTCATTAGCAAGCTTTTAAAACGAAGACATCACAATAGGCCATCAAGTCCCCGCAGTTATAAAGGTACTAATTCCCCCCCAACGCTGTTTGGCAATCTAATCTAAATTTATACCTCGCACTGTCCTACTAAAGTGGGAGCACGTATAGTGAACTATAAATTTCCCAATGCATCATGATTGGATATGCCTTGTTACGGTGCAAAACACAGGCGCCTCGAGGAAGCGGCCTATACACACACACTATCTGTCGATGACCTATTGAACCGCATCGGCTAAGCTATCGTATGTAGCTCGTATGTAGCATTAACTATAGCCTCCCCTCAAATGCAACAAAAAGGCATGCAAAGAAGATCACCATCAACATGTAACCATATGATCTACCTTCTTCCCATGCTCATGCAAAAGTAGCTACAGCATCTACTTTTAGAGCTCTCCAGAACGGATATGTATTTGTGTATGTGTGTTGATGCGGCGAATATCTTTAGATCGCGATTCAAGGATGATATTCATTTACCTTCTACCAGACCGAAGCCAGCAGAAGGTAGGGGTCGTACCAAACTCGTTTATTGTGTTAACTGCTCACCCGTTAGGATTCGATTCTAGCGGCATTGGTGGTGAAAGAATATAGATTTCCTACCAAATGAATTATGATCAAGGATCGGTCAAAGAGGGAACTTAAACAGGCATGGAGGAATCATTGCGTGTCAATTGGACATACAGTATGTACTGCACCACACCAAGCCTTCATGTTGGATAGCAAATTTAGCTGCAACTGCAAACAGTCTTCTTAATGACAATTTTTCCTCTCACAAGCGTGAAAGTTAGAGAGGAGGGATTCAACTAGGGTCAAACGATGCAGTGCGGTCTCCTAATCGAGTTTCTTGATCAATTTTCATGGCGGATTTATGTGTGTGGAATTCACACGAGTGGACGTGTGATGATTCACAGGGTAGCTGGGGAAGAGTCTTTCAATGGTCAACACAGGTTTGCTATTTAGTTGCGCTCTGCTAATAGTTAACTCCAATCGTAACGAGACTTGATGACATTTCAATAGTTTGTCCAAAGTGATGCTATATATTCGATTTCTCCTTGAGTGGCGGTATCGCGATTGGGAATGTTTGTCAGCTTTTCACCATATGTAGTGAGGGACGTGGCGAGTTTGATGCTTCGGCAGTAAGCTGACGAGGGGTCATTCATGATGTAAACTTTATTGAATTTCAATTTAGATTATTGTGTTGCCAGGGCGCGAGGTACTTTCAATGTTATTCAAAGAATGGAAGAGATTGTTATCACTTTTCTAATGGATCACTTTTTAGAGCGTAATGCTTTTTGTATAGATTTGGGGAACTGAGTCACCGATTCAAAGTTGACTTTGTTTAATTTTGTAATGCCAGCCAAGACATTTTGGGCAGAAAGATATTCAATGGCAGCACCTCAAATTAAGCTCTCAATAAACACATCAATACATTTTCGCAATTCAGCGACCTTCTTCCATCATCTCAAGTTATACAAAAAAAACCTTCTCATTATCTCTTCTAAGTAACCACAAGACAATTACCCAACATCCACACAGTAGGAGACATCAATGCAATTTAATTTGTTTCAATTCACAAATGGCCGCCGCCTAACCGCCGCTTAAATTTGATTGCAAAACACGCACACGCACTTTTAAAACTATTCCAATAATGCCATTGCAGTCCGCAAAAAGCACAAGAAACAAACAAAACTAGGTGACATTTTCACAATTTGCTACTTTCGTAGTGAACCGTTAAAAAAAACCATAACCGCAATACTCTACCTCAAAATATATCAGATTACCCCATAGCACGGGCCATACCCATTCTCATTGTCTGAAAAAGACGTCCGCCAAATATAAATGCTGTTTCTATAGGCAACTAACTTGTTAGGACTCCTCCAGACCCAGAGGCGAATTTTTCACATTTCATTAGACGTTGTGAATAAGCATTACCGACCAGAAATTAGATTTTGATTGCCGAACACAATCACCTAGCGGGTGGCAACGGCTCTACAAACCTTAAAGATGTTTAGACACTGGCATTTACCAATGGCATAATGACTGCCGACCGGCGACCCCAACCAAAACCACAACTTTGACAGCGAACGATGAAGAAACAACACACAACAAAAAATAGCTCACTCAAGGCTGTCAAATTAAGAAATTCCCCACAGCATGCGGAAGAAATTCGAACTTATGTTAGCCAACGTTCTAATTGAAAAGTTATGACCCAAACCAACTGACCAAATCGAGTTGGTCTTCGCCAGTTGGATCAAGGTCCCTTCTATTATGTACCCTCATGCGCCGGGCTGACTTTGTTAACAATTACTTCGGCATTATTCGTCACGACTGCACTCAAGGTTTGTATATGGATTGGCGCAAGTAGCATGAGTCTACTCCAACGTAGGATGGCTAAATAAATGGTTGTTGCACCGGGGGCGTCTTACAGCCAACAAAATATATACGCACCCATTATGAGCGGCGCATAGGATTACCAATCATCCTGCAGGGAAGAAAATCATTGTAAATTGCCTTAATTAATTAGCCTTGCTGAGGTGGAATAGCTGTTGTATGCTGGTCAGCGCCCGTATGCAGATTTAGACCTCTAAAAGTGGGTTAATGTTTTGACTGAGCGACGGCGAAGCTATGCAAATGAATGAAGGACACAAAGTGGGGCACTCGGTCCGGTCGGTGTAGCCTTTCTAATGTCGTTTGGACGATTTCTCAACAAAAAAAAACAAATGATGACACAATGGGCGCGAAGAAATAAAGTAGAAATTATGTTAAGATGACAGGTCGCATAGAAAGCTATTCCTGGGTTACCATATATACATTTATATTTTTTTTTTAAACTAAGCTTTCGACCTAAACAAACCAAACAAACTCACGAATAACTTAATGACAGCAATTAAGGAAGGAAACACAGATCACCATGATGATTATAATTTGCTTTGTTGCATTATACAAGCCTACTCTGGGTCCATGAAATTTTCTTTGTAAATTTGTGGTGTTTGCAAGTGACATGAGTTCCCAAAGAGATTTGCTTACTAAACCCGATTAGAGTATCATAAGCAAATGGAGTAAATAATGATTGAAAAATTACTGGATTTTGGTGCATCAACGTTTGTAACAAACGTGTCCACTCCATTCAGCCCATTAGATAATGGCTTTACAAGAATCAGTGTCATGAATTTAAAGAGGTGAGTTGAAGTTAAACTCCGGAATACATACAAGCTGCACGTTTTGGGCTAATTAAAATGGAAGACAACCAGAGATTAAAGAATCCGCGAATCTGAAAAAACAGTTTTTGGCCGAGTGGCGGAAAAAACGGGTTTGATCTAAACATGAAGCAAATGATTTCTAACTCTTGAAATGTTCACTTTTGGTTGCAGTACATAATCGGCCGCTCTTATAGGGATTTTCAGTCCCGTTTGCTTGACAGCGAACTTTACTAGCTGCACCTACTACGAAATCGATCTTGTCAGCGGAGTGCGTATCTTTTATTCTTCTTTAACGATGACGTTATGATTTGGACTTGAGGGACCATTAAAACTTCCACATCACTGCATCCCGTGTGGTTCACCTGTTGGGTTCGCCCGTTTGGCCTCAAAAAGTAACAGCAGGCCTCCCGGTGGTGTTGTCGAATTTTTGTGATCCAGGAGTTTTCCGCGATATATACAGAAACATTGACTGAAACGAACCCTCTTAGACGGGGTTCGTAAGACCCCTTCTTTGAACATGTCGTACCAACTGAGCCGGCTGCGATCAATTTTCTTCGAGATAGGTTCTTTGCCGTAAAAGATTCCTCAGATCTTTGAACTTCTTATTCCATCAAGCTTTGTTACTCCTGCTGTCAGGCGAGGCATCTCCATCTGAGCTGCCATTAATTTGCACTTTTACTTTTTGTATGCTGGCCAACATAGCGCCGGGTGTCACAGAGGTCGGTCGAGTTTTTCCGCCACTTCATATCTCCTACGCTGAGTAGCTAACTCGATGATTGATGCCATCGGTTGGTGCACTTTTGATCACATATCCCAGATATTTGAACTTTTCGCACTTCGCAATCACTTTTCCATTTATATAAAATGTCGGAGTGGATCAAAATGGGCAGCACTGCTATTCTGTCTTTTTCAGACTATAAATACGATATCTTTTCCCCTTCAAACATCCACCCAACCATCAAGTGCTGGCTCCAGGGATGTCTGATCCTCGCTTATGATGGCTCTATCGTCAGATACGATAAACGGTCGATACACTTTGGAGTCCTTCAAGCAGATGATCAAGAACTGCAAAAAATATCGAGGGACATACGACGCCTCCCTGGTGAACATGGGTTTGAATCGGAATTCCTCTGTAGCTCCAGCGAAGCATCCCATCCTTGCTTTTTCGAATCCATTTGCGAGCGAATGGACACCAACGCTCCCCCATGAAGAGTCTCCGATTCCAACGCAGAGGGACTGCGCAGTAGAGGCAGACCTCACATTATGGATGAACTAAGCAGAGTCCATTTTTTAAAAAAATGTTTAGAAATGTTTCGAATTTTGGTAAATCTACGGAAGTTCCATGCGAGCCCCTTCTAAAGATTCTAGAACAAACCCAACAATATCGTTCATCAGTAGGAAACTTAAGGCTTTTCTAACATCCGCCGAAACTTGGCAACTCCATTTTCTCCCTTACGCTCACTTAAATTAATTGTAGGTAAGTGCGAGTATAATCTACGATGACAACGATGAGATCCCGTTTTCAGTACCTCCTCCCCTTCCTTGTTGGCCCCCTTCTGCTAATGGAAAATTTATTTTTCTTTGATACACTCCTTGAATTGTGAAATCGTGAACATGCAGTCTCCGTTTGCACCACACAATACAAGAACAAGAAGTACGAGCAATATACTCCGCTGTGAGACAGCCCGGAGCCTAACCGGGTGAACCATTCCTCTGATTGGCATATCACAGACGCGCGCACATACAAGCCACTCTACCTCGCGCAACCATTGTCGACAAGTTTGCGATCGCTGTTGACATTTCCCGTCGATACTTGTGGATCGCTGGTTCGATTTGTACTCTGTTTCAGCCTATAGCCCCCACACGTGTAACTTAATGAAAATGTAGCACTAAATACCCTATCAGAGATCAATTAATTGCTGCTTGCTGCCGTTAGATTTTTAAAATTGAGTTGTATTTTATTTCGGCCTGTTGTTGCTCTTTTATGTTTATAGCAATGCTGATTGTTTTATTGTGTGGTGGTGCAACTTACTGCTGTTGCAGCATTCTGCGCGTTCATAAATACTGTCATTGCAACAGAGCGATTGTGCTATGGTGTGTATTATGACAAAAGGCATTTTCTGAGGTGTGAAACAGCCTAATGTGCACCGCATTCCGTTGCGCCTCATTAGAAAGGCGCGCTTTCAATGCAGCTGTACGAAGACAGAGAACACGCTTTATATACATACAATTCAAAAGACATTTTCCCTTAACCGATTTAAAGGGGTATCATGTTTGCACCGACGTGAAAATAACGCTGCCAATCCACTGTCTATTGTAATGTTCGGTGGTTTAAACGAGTAGCAGTGAAAATTGAATCATTGGTAACTTTGAAATCTATGATAGAACCAGTTCGGAAAATTGATCTCGTTGTGCGAATGGGGTCGATAGAAAACCATTTTATTAAACTTGCAATTCCTTACGACAAAACGCTAGATATTTCTAACGGTTTGTATCATTTAGATATGTGCAATGTTTCAAATCGACAGCTTACACGAAATTGCTAAAAAAAATCTTGCGAAGCTATAAATTTCTTTCCCTAATCGCTTAGCCGCCACTTTAATTGCAAATTATGTCGGCAACCTGACAGCTGCCATGAAACCTACTGCAATTAATTCCCAATCTCTCATTCATTCAAATACACACATAAATACGCTGAGCTCTCACTTGGAAAATTAGTTTGCGAAACTAATATCGCTTGAATCTGCCCAACGCAACTATTGCTGTTATCAACGATTGCTGCCGCGTGTGAAACAGTGTGAAACGAAACTCAATGTCTTGTCAGTCAACTGGGTCAGCCCATTACACATTTATATCTACTTTCCTCTACAGTATGACAACATAGCTAACATAAAGACACTTCAACGTATGGCCTAGTTAAACTCATATTACAGGTGTTGTACATGCATAAATCTTAGGCCACCCTAAAAAACGATGCTCCTACCATCCATCCAATGATATTTGAGACAACGACAATATAGTATTACAAGTGAATTTTTTACTCGGTTCCATCATCACCTACGACCAATTTATGTATTGTTTTAGAGTCCGAATTGACGTCCATTTCGAGGACACACGTTCATCAACAATCTTTCAAATGCAAATAAAACTCAGCGTGTTCCATACAATCTTCTCGTAGCGGCATCATTATTATGTGGTGTATCTTTTGGAATCAGAGCCCATTACGTGAATTTATTGGTAACACGATCTTTGCTATCGGCCAAGTGCATTTGATTTAGCCAAACAAAAGAGCAAAATCAGTTGGTTGCGTCGTGTCCTAGTTGAGACCGTAGCATGAAATCCAGGCCAAAAGTCTACCCTATGCGGCTTTGGTATATGAGATATGAATTAAGACCATATACTCGCGTTCAGCAAAATGGGAAACCTGTAAAAAGCGAGAAGTGCAGGGTGCGGTAAAAGAGCTCTCAGACATTCCAAGCAAATAGCGCATCTAATGCTGGTATGAGGTACGGCAAATTTGCAGCGCGCCGTCCTCAGGGGCTAATATTTTCTTTTTCTTTTTTTTGTATATTGTTTATTTGTTTACACAACACATAAGGAGACAGACAACTGTTGTGCCTGATGACGATGCTCGTAAGATTCTAACTAGCTAGTGTCCGGTGGCGATATAATGGTGGACGATGACTAAAGCAAATTATGTTTGGGTGGGTTGCTTAGTTGTGAGATTTGCCGAGATCGAAAGGGAGTTATTAAATTAAAATAGTTCCCAACATTGATGTCACGAACGGGACTATAGTGAAGACCGGACGAAGAATTACTCGAGAAAACCGTTGATTCTTCGGTTTGGCAAAACAAATGGATTCAGAACTCCTAATCGGGAAGACCAAGCTCTACAAATGGCACAGCTAACAGTACCACAAGCAGGAAAAACAAAAGATCGAACCTCCTTTATAAAGATCAATTTATCGCGGATGTCAGAGCGCCTGGTCTAGACAACTGGGACCAGCGTGTCCGGGATCGCTAAAGATTGACGGCTGCAGTTTCTCAAGCAGAGACATTTCACGCGTCGGAGACGCGTTAAGTAAGTAGGTAAGTTTCCCAAGAATTAAATTTGCCCAAAAGGGAATAATTTGATCAAAATATGAATTAATTCAATTAATTTGGAACAAAAAGATCAACATCGGTAACACTTTCATCATTAATCATTAAACCCCACCCAATTATTGTGTCAACAAAAAAAGGAAACTCCAGTTGTCACCAAAATGCTTGCTCACACAACACATCCTCCCCCGCTCAACGTAGACAACACAAAAGCAGGTATTTAACTCATCGGAGCAAAACGTTGTATACAATAACTACTGTTTCCGCGTATTTCCTCTGTTCTGCAAGCCACGAAGAGAACATATGACACATAAAACAACTTCAGCATTAGAGAACTTGAAACCACAAGAAAAAAAAACCAATCCACAAAACAAACAATGCTTCGACCCAACAAAGTAATAGAGACAACATAGCAGCAGAAGCACACACACGCTTTTCGATCAAAATAAAAAGCATATAGAACCTTGGACTCATCCCATCCTTATGTATACTGGCAAAATAGTGGAGAGCGGTTTAGTTTTATGGGGGCACCTTGTGGTCAGAGACAATACCCGAAGTAAAAGAGAAACACAAAAGGTGTGCTACAATAAAGCAGAGGTTGGATCAGGAGGAGTACCGGCACAGTAGCCAGTGTGTACTCCCTTACTGACACGATTGACTGATTGCCTACTGTGTGTGAGCGCGCTTTAGTTTAGTGTACAGTGGAATCGTGTTCATTAATTTATATCGAGTTCCCAAATGGTGGCAAAAGGTATGTAATATTAATTTTGGTCATGTGGAGATGAAACAAGTTTCAATGGGGTCCCAGTGCATTTACAAAATTTGTACAATATATTCATGTACTCACCTTCACAGCCGTCTTTCTCCATTCCGAAGAATTCATCGGCACATTCGTTGCATTTTAATCCAGTCACACCAATCTTGCAATTACACTGTCCACTAAATGGATCGCAGATATCGTTGTGAGACCCGTTTAAATCACAATCACATGGCGGGCACATAAGATCTACGTCGGCATATCCAAGTTCACATTCGTCGCATTTTTGTCCACCAAAACGAGGCTTACATAGACACTGTCCATTGACACTATCGCAAACATCACTATCAGAACCTTCGGCGTAACAATCACATGATTCACATCCGACAGCTGGATCGCCCCAGTAACCCATTTTACAGCGTTCGCAGTGCCATCCTTCGGTGTTGCCACTGCAAAGACAAACCAAATAAATAAATACAATCCATGTCACACTTCATTTAAAGAACTTACTTGCAGGTTATGCATTTCCCCGTAAAAACGTCACACGGACCGCCGTCACATGGGCACTGTAGACACTGGGATCCAATTTCTGTCGGCTTGCCGTAGTACCCATCATCGCACCTAATCAACATAAAAAAAAACAAATTAATTAAATCTATCAGTGTCCAGAAATCTCGCTACGTACATTTCACAATGATCACCAGTGTAGCCCTCAGGACATTGAGTGCAAACATATTCAGAGTTGTCATCGAAATGATTTATATCAAAACTTAGCTTCTTCAACTGACAATTCGGAGAAAAGTTATTACTATTCAACAATAGAGGACACGCGCAGCGCTTGCAGTCGTTCGGTGTGCCGTGCATCGGATTACCATAGAAACCAACCTTACAGCGTTCGCACCTGTAAAATGGAACGTATGTGGAACACAGCAAATGCATAAACCATTCAGAAAACTTACCTCTCTCCATATGTGTTATGCATGCATTCACCACAGTTACCCATTTGCAAGTCACAAGAATTCGAATGACCATTGCAGGGGCACGGCATGCATTTCGTTGAATTGTTTTCATGTATTCCAATGTAACCGAACTCACAACTTTCGCACGAAAATCCTGTATATCCTGGTGGACAGATACATTGTTCGACGAGTGTTGTTGCTTTGGCTCCGAGCTCTGTGCCACCTGTGTAAATGGTTGCTCTTTCGAGAATTGTTTCCACTTGATCGGTATGAAAGAAACCTCGTATAAGAATGGATTCCACATCCACCAGTACTGACATAAATTCAGCTCGGCTGACTGAAGCTCCACGATATGCTTCGGGAGTGTCCTGCAGATGGTACCATCCGTCTTCCTTGAGAATAACGTTCATGACAATGGTATCCGACTCGTATTGTTTGTCCTCGTAAGCAATTTTTAAGCAATTCCTTCCGAATAGGATTACATTTGGAGCAGTTGTAGGATGCCCACTCGTATCTCCTCGAATAAACACCCAAGAGACGTGAAGCGAAATCCTAGATCCGTAACTTGTGAGCTTATTTCCGGTATAGCCCACTGGCGCCATCCAATAGAGTGTATCAACGTCTCTCATATCGTACATTCCATAGACAAGATTTCCCGTTTCAGAATCTAAGTTGGGATTCAGTATTTCCCTGCGAGTTATATCAGTCACTTTCCAGTCGTTCAATGTTTCAAAGGACAACGTTTGGATATCAGCACTCGAACACGAAATTCCAACGCCAGAACAAAAGCATTTCATGCAACCGTCAGGATTCTCTTTTGACAGCCCAAAATAGCCAAGCTTGCATTGAGTGCAAGATTCACCCTCGACGTGTAACTTACAAATGCAGTGATCTTCACATTCCTCACCAGGTAGCGATCCCTTCGAGTCACAGGAACAACGAGTACAATTCTCTCCATGATGTCCAGGTGCACACTGATCGCATCGGTCTCCCTGGAAGCCCTCTCTGCAAATGCATCTGCCATCTTCGGCATGACAACTTATTGTTCCCATCGCATAACACTGGCATTCCTCGCAAGGTGCGTCTGACGTTGCATCTTTGGAGCGAAAGAATCCTGTTTGACAGAACTCACATTCATTGCCAGCTGTATTGTTGCTACAATCCTGGCAGATTCCTCTATCCAAAAACTCATCATATTCGCATATTGATGCATGACCATTGCACTGGCACATTTTGCAGGCATTCTCTTTTCCAGCAGTGCCGTTTTTGAAGGCCTTGTCTTGATAAGGCGGACAGCACGTGCTACAGTCCGATCCGCAGGTGTTATGCAAGCAAACGCACTCGAAAGATGTCTCCTTGGGATCGTCTCCTGAAGCAAGCTCAATCGTTTTTTCAGCATGCCCGTGACAATTTAAGCGCGCACTCAGTCTTATCTGTTTCAAAGAATAGAAACTTCGCTTTTCCAAGGACTGCGAATCAAGTAACCAGTCGACACTGTTATCCAGATTTGCCGTCGAATGCATACCCTGCAGGCGTATCCGAATATATCTGGCAGCTATGAAGTTCATCAACTCTGCCGATTGTTCCATGGCACCGGGACGGTTCTTAAGTAGCGATACATGCAACTCACCATTTTCCAAAGGCAGCGCTTTAGAAAACTGCGTTGTGCATATCACTTCGGTGTCATTGGCAAAAGTGTACTTTCCGTTTTGCCCAGAAACTCCATATCGCCGACGACAATCGGCATCACTCAAACCAAAATACTGCCACGGCTCATAGTTGACGTTGTCGAGGGACTTTTCCAGGATCCACGATGCCGGTCGCGGCGAGTTGGCTGACTTCAGCATTACAAAGAATACTTGATAGACCTGAAAGGAATAAAAGGAAAAAGATGATTAATGAGATCAATCAATATTGCTCATTTCTTAAATCTAACAAGCGTACTCGGGGCACACACAGCTTGTTAATTGGATGTCCACATACAAAAAAACTTTTTTTTCTGGGACTTCTTTATTCCGCGTGGGCGTCCTTCGGTAGCTACGAGTATTCCAGGTACACGTTTGGAGGATATTTTTCTTGTTCTATTGTCATTGACAAAGACATCTTCGTGTTTACATGTTCAGTAAATCGATGTTCACGTCAGAGAAGGCGATCGTATCGTACTTCAAGACGTGACTGATGAATTCAAAACAAACAAATGCGTCCGGGTTATCGCCAATAAATTCCATACATAGCGAAAGCGATATAATTTAACCTTGATCAAGAGTGAGATTGATTTGAAAAGCAAGCAATACAATCAGCTGTCTGTCAATGCATTGCCAGAAGGTTAACCGAAAGGGCAAATTCGCGAAGGAATTCTATCAAATTTAAGGCACATTCGATATGAGACTAAAGTCCATGCTTTACATACAGTAAAGACATTTCAGCTGTCAAGTCGATTCGTGCATTACTTGGATTGAATGAAATGGCACATCAATGATAGATAGTTTAGTTTGGTCTTCATCGTGCGATATATTAATAAATGGTTAGTGTCGGAAGGAAATTTGCTAGTGACAAATCAAAACATATACCACACAGTATTGAAACTGTAAGGTTACATACAAACTATTCGAAAGCACGCTTGTTTTACTTAAAACCAGCGGCGCACTGTGGCGCAGTTTTGCAAAAGTGCTTGCAAAATTCGTGTGTGCTTAAAATCCAAAACTAATTTATTTACTGGATTAGGAAATATTGGAAGCTTCAAAAGTCGAAAGAAATTTTAAAGAGCTTGTATAAAGGACCATTTGTATTACAATTACGATCCATTTTTTTTCTTTTTTAATTGCAAAATTTTAAGATTTTCGAAAAGCTGTTTTTGGCTGAATTTTTTGACTTTGAGTTCACTTATAAAAAATCCTTTAAGAGTCTTTGGTCTAAAATCAACGGAAATTTATTCTTTGACTATTTCTGAAACATTTACAAAGAAAACCAGCTGACAGTTTTTGCCAATTTGCGGTTTAGAGAGATTTTATTAAAGGAGTTTATTTTTATTCATTTATGGCTTTATTTTTATTATATCCTTAAAAATGCAAGTGGTCATAAAAACAATATTTTTCCATGTAAAAACGAATTCTTAACTATAATTATGATAAATATTTTATGGTCCTCCGGTAATTTTTTGACTACCTCAAATTTAAAGAATTAGGACTTTTATGGCTAGGCGGGGCTGTGATGGATCATCTGGGCAAAGTGCCTATAAACAAAAAATAGTAACACATGATGGTGAAACAATAAAGGGTGGAAACATGTTCATAGCCTCAATTGTTCAACTGAGTGAATATTGGAAAACCCTCGCCCATCATCAGATCATTTCTGAAGACCAATAATGTTCCAGTATGCAAGGGAAGCGGCGGATCTTATAAGGAGCACAATGAATGACATCAAAAGCCAAATGATCTTCAACCTTAAGAAAAAAAGGTTAATGACGAAGTAGTTATTGTTGTAAACCACGAACTATTTTTAAAGATGATTGACGGAAAAGTGTTGAATGAAATCACTGAAACAAAGTCGACACGGTCATGTCCCATTTGCAAAAGAACGCAAAAAAACTACCAACACTGAAGACCAGTCAACAAATGACGAGCATAATTACGAATATGGAATATCTTCATTACATGCCAGAATCAGATGCATGGAATTCATTTTGAAACTTGCATATACATATACACTCAAACAAGATGGAGAAAATATTGATGAAAGTATTGGAACTAAGGAGGCAGAAAGAATAAGGAAGCAAGATATCCAAAGGAAATTTCGCGAGGAAATGGGACTCGATGTGGATAAACCAAAACAAGGATTTGGAAACAGTAACGATGGAAATACATCGAGAAGATTTTTTGCAGAGCCAGATACAACAGCTCGTATAACTGGAGTCAATTTGAAGGTGATAATAAGGCTTCAAGTAATACTTAATGTTCTAAACTGCAGAGAAATCCAATCGGAGAACTGTCAGAAGAAGCTCAGGAATCCAAAAATAAAGACTACAAAAATATAGGTACCAAAATACCTGCAAGGTTTCAAGGATGCGGCAGAATAAAGACCTATTTAACATCCTTGCAGCCTCATCGGACCCTCTTATTTTTTCCCTAAGGCATGTTAGAACTGAAAAAACCTCAAAGCACGATACTCTCCAGAGATGATTATTTTATTAGAAATTACCTCGGACTTTGACGAAAGTTTCCATGAAATCTTTTTTTTTTTATTAATTTTTACTCATTAATTTATTTATTCTCCACTGTTAAACTTGAAATATATTATTGAAATAATTTGTTATGTTGATGTGCCACCAAATAAAAAAAAAAACTTTTTGCAACACAAACAAAATTTAAATGATTCTTTTTTTTCCTCTACTGTTTCACTTGAACTAGTTTTTAAATACTCGGCTATTACTGCACACATTAACATTTAAGTTTTATTTTAAAGTAAGATACTACTTTTACCTGGATAAAAATGTTTTTTTTTAACATTGAATTCCGGAAAGCATTTTTTTTTTAATTTTTTTATTTTATAGCACTTTACATAGTTTCTCTATACCTTGACTTAAAATGTACCACTGAAGTAGTATATTTTCACTCAAATGTGCAGCAAAATAATAAAAAAAAAGGCTTTTGATACACATGCAGAAATATTAAAAAAAAAATGCATTTTTACTTTTATGCACCACTGTGACTTTGTTTGACTTTAATACACCCTGTTTTTACTTGTTATTTACTATTGGCATTTTTTGAGGTAAAATATTAAGTCCATTTTCCAATGGGGAGAAAGTCGTATTTCAACAGGAAATTCTGAAACCCCCTGTAAATATTGTTTCTTAAAATTCACAAAATGTATAGGTAGCTTTGAAAATTTTCTTCAAGCTGGAAAAAAAATTATCACGATATCTTTATTTGTTTACGAGCTATAATTTTTGCAACCAAAAAAGTCAAAATGCGCCACTGTGCGGCGCGCGCTGAGATTCTAGGGCGAGCATGAGTCTTAATCAACCCTGAAGACTGTTGACTTCGACCGAAATATGGTACATAGTCAATTATTTCTAAACAAAAACAATCTAAAACCCAAGTTCTAGGACGATTTAACATTTAAAAGGCCATCATAAAATCGGAGACGTTGGATGATGGATCTCGGTCACACCCGTCTTTAAAAAATACTAACAGCGAAAGAATGTTCATAAACGTCAACTTGACATGCGCAAAATAATGAATTTCGTGCCTTCAAGCTCCTTACTCAAACAAAACAATCGACGAGGCATGCTAATTACCTTGGGAACTGGTAGTTCATGACAGAAGTAAGAACAATTATCCGGTTAGGGCTTCACAAAGAAATGTATGTCCATGTATGTATGGCAAAAGGTTACAGTAAAAAGAATTTCACGCTATGTCAACGTACGCTACGATAACTCTTTTTTTTTCATCACATATCTACACCCACGAGCATTAACATAATTTGCTTCTTAATGCGTCATGCAGTGTTAACGAGTGAACTTTTAGATATGGAATGCAAATGATTAATACCAACTTCTATTAGAAGAAATCGACAAATGTCCAAAGAGAAAATGAAGTGCAGTAACTCAAAACGCTTTAAATCAAAAATCCAATCAACAAACAATCGAATTAACCCAAGACCCCAGTTATTAGACTAGTTTTACAACTTCCACCCAATCTTATATCAGCACGATACCCACAAGCCAATTCATTATGCAACCCCGTCGTGTACAAAGATTAGGCGATAAACATCACCTCCAATCCAATCAGCATCTGGGCCTGTCGAAGCTTATAAACAGACTTTCAAAACATCAGTTCCCGCATTATTTGGTAGTCATTCGACGACTTAATTAAAGAGGCCACGATGACGCTAACGTGCCTTTGTGATGCGTGCATAAAAATCGTTCAAATGCCCGGAAGCTCTCTATGGCATGCATATCATTGTTGCTGTTGCGTTTTAAGTGCGCCCCAAACTGTCTGTTATATATTCAACCAAGGTATGTCCCGATTTTTGTATGGCGTATTTCCTCGCCCGCTGCCAAATTTCTACGCCAGCATGTACATTTTTCACACGATTAGAAGCGGTGATGGTGGCGGTTTTTTTTTTTGTCGCACCAGATCATGCGACGACAGACATGCCTTCCCCGTTCACCAGACACAGACAGTTATTTTCGCGCGATAATCTATTTCTGGATGGCGCGCATTGGTGTTCTTCACTTTGGAGTTTGGTTTTGGAGATAAGGTGCCAAAAATTCGCAGCTTCCTCCTGTCCAACGCCGTTAAATTCATTCTGCCTCTGTACAGGGACCTCTGATCTCTTCCGCACACAGTCTCGCTCATTGACTATGTAGTTAGTGGTCACCTTCTCTATAAATAATCGACGTTGTCAGACAGCAGTCTCCATTTACGAAAAGCAAACGCAGCGCAGCAGCAATACTTTAACCAATATAAGACGCAAGATAATGCGATCTCGTTTGCTATTTGAATGCATGTATGCGCATTGATTCGGATTAGAGCTGTGAGATAGTCTCGAATGTCTGGATATAGGCAGCAAAACAGCGGCGACGACGACCACGACGCCGGTAATAGTTTGATTAATGGCACCAAGAAGTTATTTTGATGTGAGAATTAATTTTTTGGCAAAAGATGAAAGGAAACGCAAAAAGCTGCGCTATCTAGCCTACCCGCCCAGTGTGCAAGCAAAAAAAGAGAAAACCAAAGAATGACAAACGGAGGGCAGAGGTCTACGACGATTGATACTATTTTTCGGCCTAAATGTCAAATGTAAGTTTTAGTGTCAATCTAAAAATTTACATATTGTATCGTGACATAAAGGCATAGAAAAGACTGGGATAGCGCAGCGCCAAAAATATGCTTAAAAAGGGTAAATACCGCTGCCGAAAAAGTGAAGTCATAATAACCGTCAACCGTCTTAGAAAAGATACAGAAATAAAATGTGTGTTTTCATGGATATGACAAGTTCAACACAAAAAAAAAAACAAAGTCCAACAGATTTCGAACAAAAAAAAATATTTTCTCGCCAAACTCCTGGTGACAAAATTTATTTATTAAAAGTTTGTTTAATTAATAAAGTTGAAAAACTCTGGTAGATAATGTTCAGCATGTTTCGAACCTGCACGACAAAAACAAACATTCTACTACAGTTCCCGGCGCCACCAATTGCAAATCGCTTGAATGGTATCCGCCATCATTTTTTTATTTTATAAAAAA
This sequence comes from Portevinia maculata, assembly GCA_949715645.1. Classification (NCBI taxonomy): domain Eukaryota; kingdom Metazoa; phylum Arthropoda; class Insecta; order Diptera; family Syrphidae; genus Portevinia; species Portevinia maculata. The sequence goes on along the minus strand of OX454528.1, from coordinate 1,987,205 downwards.
AAAGGAAATCCAAATCCCGGAGCACTCAGACGGTCCATTGTAGTACCAGGCAGAAATTCTCCTTTTTGGTGTATGTGAATGGGTGGCGTATGTTGTTGTTCCCCATGGGGATTGAACCTGCACCGCACGGGTCACAAGCCAACACAATAACCTCTACACCGTCGCCACTCATTGGGGGAAGGCACTGATCGATATTAGTTTGCCGATACTCAGTGTGTAAACTTGCAACTATGATAACACTTCAATTATGCTTTGTCGAGGTGCAAGATATGCAAACAAGAACCCACGTTCAGTCAATGAAAAACCGGTTCCACCACCCAGTATAGAAAAGGTTGGCTTAACTAAATGGTCTTTCATTAAGGACTTGACAAAATCCTTTTTAAGTAAAATGCAAACTACATACTTCAGATATCTCGAAAAAAATATAAGGCTTGAATAACTATCAAAACATTTATGAATGGAATCCGACTTCGTTCATATGTCCACCACGGTAACGTATGCAGCAGTCGCTCATTTCGACCGACACGGCCGATATTTCTCGTTCAATATTGGCTTTGAGCTCCTCTAACGTCGCCGGCTTGTTGGCATAGACCAATGATTTAATGTAGCCCCATAAAAAAAAGTCTAGAGGCGTAAATCACACGATCTCGGCGGCCAATAGATGGGTCCGTTTCTCAAGATAACACGTTCACCGAACTGAGACTTCAATAACTCGATTGTTGCACCCGCTGTGTGGCTTGTGGCACCGTCTTTATGGAACCACATTTCACTTATGTCCAGTTCATGCAATTACTCAAAGAAATAACGTTACAACATGTGTCTGTACCGAATACCATTTACCATAACGTGACGGTCATTTTCATCGACGAAAAAAAACAGGCCACTGACGCAACGGCATGAAAACCGCACCAAACAGTGACTTTTTGCGGATGAAGTGCTGTTTCATGACGCACATGAGGGTTCTCACCTGTGCAGTGACGAATATTTTGCTTATTGACGAAGCCGTTTGACCAAAAATGAGCTTTATCGCTGAAGATGATTTTGCGATGAAATTCTTCATTTTCTTCCATCATGTCCAGAGCCCAATTCGACAACGTACGTCGCTTCATATGATCAAGTGGCTTTAGTTTTTGGGTCCGCTTGATCTTGTTTCGCCATAATGTGGTCTGGGAGAGGCCCAATTCTTGAGAACGCCATGAAATTCACTGATTTGGCAGCAATATTCTCCACACTTCGGGCAAAACGTAGTCTCACTGGCACGCCAACATCAAGCAGCGAATATTCTGACTCAAATGTTTTCACTAGACTATGAATTGCTTGCCTACTGGGAAGAGAATTACGGCCGAAATTTGGCGTTAACGCTCTTAAAGTTGCGACCACTGACGCCGAATTTCGGTATTAAATTTTAATTATTTGTAAACGTTGATCCTTCGTGTACTTCACCATGAAAAATTTGAAGTTGTCAAGTCGCTAATGAAAGACCCTTTATAACAGCAAGGCTGTTTTTTCATGATAAAATGCTCTACCGAACTTTAATCCTGGCACCGCCTTATGTCGCCGATTGCTGGACGCAGAAAAGGAGTGTTGACACTGGGGTTCAAATGGAGGAGAAGATAAAACAGCGTACTCTTCTATCTGTAGCACCTGACACCTCGACTACATAAATACGGTCACATTGAGCGAACGGACAACAATCCTCTATCAATCTTCGATCCCACGTTGGGAACGGCAAGGAAGACAGAACCTCTGTTCAAAAGAACAAGCCATCGCGGATACATGAGTCTATGGTCTGGACAGCTGGAAGCATCTTAACAGCATAACTCAGTGGGGTAAAACCAATATAGTAGAATTTAATACTTTCAAAACACAATACTGTCTCCTGTCATTAAAGCAAAACCCACACACACTGCCATTATCCATGAATGGCACTTGCATCGCTGAAACCGAAAGACTTTTCATTCTCGGTATGTTGGAATGACCACATATTCGATGTCGCCAAGAACGCCGCGAAATGTCTAGGCGTCTAGAAATGTCCTTAAGCGATGTAAGAAATATTTCACCCCTTCTGATCTGGCTACAATTTATAAGGCCTTTATTCGCCCGAAACTCGCGTACAACGCTCATATCTGGTCCGGTGCACCTATAACTTATTTGGAGCTACTTGACAGGATCTAAAAACGCGCGATAAAACTCATTAACGACCGAGACATCGCAAGATCGATTGACTCTCTAAGTCATCGTCGTAATGTCTCATGCCTTTCGTTATTTTATCGTTATTTCCACCATAAGTGCTCAAATGAAATAGCCAGTTGCATTCCTCCCCTTGAACATTTCAACCGCAATACTCGCCATGCAAGGAATGCTCATCAGTTCACCCTTAAGATTATATTCGGACGTACAGCGAAGTTCAAAGAATCTTTCCTCAGCCGTACAGCACGAATGTGGAATACTCTTCCACGCATTGTTTTTCCTTCACATTATAACCTACAAACATTCAAAACCAACGTGCATCGGCATCTCTCCTTTTCTTCTCACCCTAATTTCCTTAACGCCCGCGTTGTGTTAGCTATTACATTAGAAGGGTCCCAACAAATCCCTTTAGTGCCCGTATATTATATATAAAAAAATGACAGAAAATGGAAGGCTGCAGTGTCTAAGCCAGAAACAGTTAATGGGAGCACGTTCAGTAAGTAATTTGAAGGATGTAGCATCCGACAATAAATACAGAACGTAACAAAAAAACTAACTATTTTTAAGTTCCCAAAGTGACTGCCGGATTCTCATTAAAAAAAATGGGACCAAATAAGGAACACCCTCTTCAAGAAAAAAAAACCCCAAAACTGCCCACAAAACTACTTTTAATAACTAACATTAAGTACCCCTTACAAGGCCGATTGAAGTACGTAATTTAAATTAAAGCAATACACAAGTGGATAATCGAATAATGTTTCTTTCAGATACAGCCGAAGAACAACATTAAACTTTAATGGGCCAACAAGTCTTTTTTAACAACTTTAGATTGTTTTATATTTGTACTTCAATCGCTTTTATGCGATAACTATCTAGCACTAAATATGAGGCAAAGCGATGACGTGTGCCTTTGATATTTATCCGCCAATAATTTGCATAACAAACTACAGCGCATATAATACATCAGGCTAATTGTCCCTCCAATTGTTGCATAACCTCCGGCAGACAGGATAAACGTCTTATTGCCCAAATAATTCTACCAATTTGGTAAGATGTCCTTAATCGCCGTCCTATGTTTTACGTATATGGAAAACCATTAAAAGCAATATCAAATCACGACTTTAGTGTCTCTCTCGGAAGCTCTGTTTGTGCTGTGCACTTTTAAGAGTTGGAGACACACATAGCTTCTATTCAAATCTATCGTTCGTCTTTGCCACTCGGTTGGAATGGTTTGGTTTGGTTTGGTGTTGTGTTATGTTATGTTAGCTCCTTCTGTGGGGACTATTAAAATAATTGCGTTTGTCAACTAATCCTCCCTCTATCGTTCCCCCAACATTCGCATGAATACCGCACTTGAGGCTGTAAGTCTAGACAAAGCTTAGGACCAGAAGGCAGCGTCAAACCATATTCGGAGCCGATTAATGAAGCAATTACCTTCCCGAACCGATCAATGTTTGGCGAGCGCACACGTTTCGAATGTGTTCCGTCATGTGGGAGCAGGGTGACATGGCTCGGATAGATAAGAACTGCACGCGGGCACACATTCAACAATTTGTACACATGCGATGGAGATTAGAATCCGAATTCGGATTCGGCTAAAGCATTTATTTTTATATGTCAATTTCTGAGAGTGATGGCAATGCTCTCCATTGATGGGCAGACGTATGCCAATCGTCAATTAAATAAGACAAATTTCTCATCGATGAGTTCCGTCAGGCCAGCTGTTGATGCATCTCTTCACTCACCCTCAAACTTTAAATAATGTCAATATAAGCTGATGCCCTGTTGTGGGTAGTATGCCGAAAAACTGGTCCGTTGTGATCGTGTACAGGATCTTGTAATACACAACCCGCTACCGAGTCTTTCTCTGTGTCGCTTGCGCTCTGCGTGTGCTCATTAAAAGCGGAGACATTTATGCTTGTCACTTGAAATTTATTTACGATTTGATCACTTACATCTGGTGGTGATGTTAGGTTGAATTGGTTGGTTTGGTTGTTATGTTTACGTCGCCACAAGGCATCCTCAGTCGAATACTTTGTCTTCATCTGTAACAGTCGCCGCTGGGACTTGGTGTCAAGTCATAGAACATATGTACACTGGAGTCACGTTAATTTCCGACGCACTGACGGTCGACAGAGGGCACTGGAATGCGTGTGCACTCGGATTCCATATCAGGACATTGCTGTTCCGAAATGCGACGAAGCTCCTTCTTTGCTCGGTTCTGTGTTTCACATGAAACCGCAATTAATTTGAATGATTTGTGCGAAAAGGAAATACATGGGCATCGTTACGTTTTGCGGAGAAACCACAGAACTAGTCGCAGGAATTGCATAGAAACCGACTCTGGAATAGCACACAAAGTGGCATAACTTATTTGCGTTTCGGTGCGATATGATGAAGGATTGCTCGCAGATTTCTTGCGCAGTTGAGAGGAATTAGTTTTTGTTGCGTCATCGGTGGAATGGGCGAATCGGAGGATAAAAATAGATAAAGGCTATTTTATAACAAACAAACGTTTAACAAGGATTCCCTCTGTCAACAAATTAAGGACATTAAAAATGCCAGGATATATTAGCGATTGAAAACACATCGTTCAGTTGTACCCTTTACTAACATCATCAAGTCATTATTAACCGGTTGCTGTTATAACATCCTTCTGAACAGCACGGTTCATCGAAACCCCTGACCCACTTGAAGAGACATCCGCCCAACCAATATCCAACCCAAACAGCTGTCAAAAACGCTCAGTCATCACTTGAAAGCAAACGAAGACGTTAGTACTCAACATTCACTACTATTCATACTGCACTCAGATGTGCACTGTTTAGAGCGCACCAATTTTTTCAAACTCAATTATTTGGTTGAACAACCTGCAACAATTTACTAAGGCGGCATTTGTGTACAAAACTTCAGAACCAAGGTCTCGATGTAAATAATTCTCCCGCAAAAAACCGATTTCGAACGCTGCTGTTACCATATCCAATAAATAAACAATAGGAAGCTCGTTATTGTGTTCAAACTGAATTTACTGCGGATCTGTGATACCATAAACAATTAGGGAGAAACGAAGACGACCGACGGTGTTATGAGTTTCCAATTAGTTAAATGGGAGTCAGTGCCGCACAAAAGGCGTGGTTCTTTCGGGGAATATACTCGCACTGGAAATAACCAGAAGTGAGAATGCGATTTGTCAGGTTGCATGTTTAAGACGACAGATAAATGAGAATCAGCGGTGGACCCCACGCGAAGATCGATCAGCAATGGTTTTACTAAATACTTCTTCCTACCAACCAACCACACCTAAGTTGATATCTTTTTCCAACTGATGGGAGATACACCGCTCAGGAATCGGTCTGTAGAAATTATCAGTCAAGAGATCGATCATAAAACTCGGTCAGATGTCAAACCTGACAGTTGAAGGTGAAATAACCAAAGACGACATCGATCCGATCCGTGTGTATCTATAAAGTTACAAAGCAACTCACGCAATCGAGAGTTAATCTCTTTCCCGTGCGAAGAAACTTGTGTTCGTACAAAGCCACAACAACACATAAAAAGGGAAAACAAAGTGGCAAAAAGGCGGCGAGAGCGCGCAACCGCAAAATTAATCCAAGTCGATAGGTTCCCCATTGAATCTACCACTACCACTGATCGTATTTACCGATCATATCGGACAATACGTTTGCAATGTCGTTGTCTACCGGTCCGGGCCATTGATAACCTCCATTCACTCGGCAGATGATCCTGCATCTTCTGAATGCAGCAAAGTAGCAAAATATAAACGGCAACATCGTGAATTGAAAATGGTAAATGGCAGTGATCTAGTCTCTGATCTTGGCCGTACGCTCCGATTTTAATGAGTCGGGTTTCAATGGATATTTACATATGAAAGCAACTTTAGCGGGTTGGTTTGCTATTGGATGCTGATATGTTTCTGTCAGTCGTAATAAATCTATATTCCTCTCTGCACTCTCCACTCAGCACATTATGATTGGGTGTGTTACTTACGCAACATCTTTGCTGAAACATTATCTCTTCTTTGGAAGCCAGACTTTGTTCGTTTCTCTCTTTTTGGCGGGATAGTTGATTAACGATCACCGATAACAATTTTGTTTATCAATTTCAAACATCGAACATCGTTCGATTAGAGGAAGTGCAGTGCAGTGGTGTAGTGCAGATTGCAGTGCTAAACCTGGCCGTCGAGCCTGGATTTCTGTTGCATTTAACACAGAATGTATACCCTGTCCGATCTTTGAAGAGGGGTTAGGGATCAGATCATGTTTTCGTGGTTTTCAGAGATAACAACTGCGGCAGCTGGAAGGAAAAAAAAACATCGCAAATTGAAACGAGATCGACAACACCACCAGTTGCAAAAGTACTAAACTGGCTAAACTTAGAGGAGAGGATTGAAATGGCAAGATAAGACGACCGAGAATGTGTACATGCGCTGGGAACTTTAAGATAAATCAGTAGCATGGGCTTTGATAAAATTATTAGAAAAATTGTAATTCGAAGTGCAAAGTGTGTGAATTCGTTGGCGACGAGGACATTGATATGATATTCGCGAACAGTGTCAGTGGGTAAGGTAACGTTTTCAATTAGATACTGGCCCAAGCGATCAACAGTTATACTTGCAACCTGAGTAATCAGCCGGTTATTTTTCTAAGTGTCTCCCCACAAATGCAAGACATATTAAGCAGACAGGGTAGCGTTGAAAACTGCTTATGGTGATCGTAGATGATGAATTCAAATGTTGTGACATTTGAGACAGTAAAACAAGAGGTCGTATTTGTTTGTTTATGAACTCAGCATCTACAGTGGACTCTCCCTAAGTCGAATTTCTCACTAACTCGAATTTTTCCGCCATATTTCAGCATTCCCCTCAATTTTCCATACAAAAACATATCCCCTAAGTCAAACTCCCTCTAAGTCGAAGCTCCCTCTAACTCGTACACATTCTTTCGATTCTTGGCCTCTTTTTCCACTCCTTAAGTCGAAATTTTGTTTGCAGAAAAAAAAATGACCCTCTCACAATTCGTATTTCGTTATACATAACACTATAACTACTACCTACACGCTTCAACACCCTACAAAATCTGCCATAACCAATACATACCTACCTACATAAAAAGATACAATTTGTACAAAAATTGCAGGGCACAAAAAACAATGTTATTCTTTTTCTTGTGTTGTTTGTTGGATTCATAACAGTTTTTATGTCAAAGCAATGGAAATCTATTTAGAAAAAAGATCTTGTTTAAGTGAAATTCCACTTGGAGTTCGAAAATGAGTTGATTCTAGGCAGTTCAACGGAGCTGATACAGTTATTCTTTACAAGTTGGTAGTAATATCAATTAAAAAAATTGTAAGTTACATGTTACGGAATTATTGCAAATTAAACCGTGTGGTCAAAAGTTTTGTTTATTTAAAATGTATTGTTTTTAGCTTTAAGGCAATAAGGCGATGAGTTGGAAAAGAAGATTTAAACAGCAGTAAATTAAACTTTTAAGGAATTAAATCATCAGATTGGAAGGTAGGTGATTGTATTCTATATTTGAGGGATCATGTTTTTTTACAAATGAACACGTACAAACTTTTACAGATAAATTATGGCAAAAAGAAAATTGAAAACATTAGATCTTGGCACGAAGATTCGCCTAATTGAAGAAATTGAGAAGGGAGTTAAAAACAAAACGAAAATTGCTGAAGATTTTGATATTCCTCGTAGTACACTTTCATCGATATGGGGTGTGCAAGAGAAGAATTAAGGCTGTGGTATAGTTGTGCTAATACAAGTGGTCAAGTAAAGCGGAACAAAGTCTGTGAGTATGAAAGTGTTGACAAAGCCGTTTTCACATGGTTTGAGAGTATGCGTGCCAATAATTTACCAGTAAGTGGTCCAATCATAAAAAAAACAAGCTCTGGAATTTGCAAGCAGCTTAGGTTTTCGTGATTTCAAGGCAAGTTAATGTTGGCTGAGCAAATTTAAAACCAGGCACAGCATTCTTGGCAAAGTTTTATCAGGTGAAAGCGCTTCTGTTGACAAAACAAAAGCTGATGAATGGAAGCAACAGTTATCAGAGGTTGTCAGAGGATTCAAACCGGAAGACATTTTTAATATCGATGAAACGGGAATTTTTTTCAAATGTTTACCGACACGTATCTTGGCTTTTAAGGGCGAACAATGTTTTGGAGGCTAACACAGCAAAGAAAGAGTGACATGTCTTTTAGGATCCAACATGACAGGATCAGAAAAACTAAAACTATTAATTATCGGCAAGAGCAAAAATCCACGCTGCTTTCAAAAAATAAAACCTTTGCCGGTGGATTATGTAGCCAACAAACGGTCTTGAATGACGGCAGATCTTTTTACGAGCTGGCTTTTGAAGCTCGACGCGAAATTTGCAAGATCAAAGCGAAAGGTCTTATTTATCATCGATAATTGCCCAGCTCACCCTAAACAAGTAAAAGATAAATTAAAGTTTATAAAGCGTGAGTACTTCCCACCCAACATGACTTCAATAGTTCAGCCAATGGACATGGGAATAATACAAAATTTGAAAGTACACTATAAGCGCGGTATACTAATAAAAACCTTTTGGGAAACCAAAAAAAGAAGATTACAAAATATCGCTTCCAGACTGGGAACGAGAAATTTCAAGAGCATGGATAGAAGATGTTACTGCGTTAACGATTGAAAATTGTTTTAAAAAGGCCGGGTTTAGAGACGAGACGTGTGACGAAGAAGATGAAATTCCGCTCAATTTACTTAGATCTGAGAACGAGGACGTCCATTAAATCGAGCAAATGTGGATCAAGTTAACAGAAGCGAATTATAACGTTGCAGATGTTAATTGGAAAGACTTTATGGAAGTCGATGACGGTATCGTGGCTACCTGACAATCAGTCTGTTTTGGAAGAAGTAATTAATGCTGAAAATAACGCAACTGAAAGTGAAGATGAAGAAGAACCCGAATTAATTAACATAGAAATGCCAAGAAAAGCCGATATTGAGAACGCGCTTGAAATTCTGGGATCTGCAATAGAATTCACTGACCAAGTACCGGAGGAAGTTCAAAACTGTCTTTTTAAGCTGGAGTCATTTAAAAAAAAAAAAACAAACACTCCACCTGTGATGACCCAATCAAAAATAACTAATTTTTTTTAAGTTAAGATATTTAAGTAAGATTTAGTAATGAATTTATGTGCCTTATTTTAATTTTATTTTAGCAAGAATATGTTTTTTATTTATTTTACTTAATTATTTTGTTTTTATTTTGATGAACGTGTTGTTAAACAAAGCAAGAAGCTATTTTTTATTTATTTTTTTTGTTATTTTTTTTTTAATTGTGTTAACCTTTATTTTTTATTAAAGAAACGCTTTAAAACGAAAAAAAAGGTTTCTCTCTCTAACTCGAATTTTTCCAAAACTCCCTCTAACTCGAACAAATTATGGTATCCCGTGAAAGTTCGACTTAGGGGGAGTCTACGTACGAGTAGATGAATTTATTCTCGAAATGTACTACCTCTAATCTAGTGAGGATAAGCGCAGGATATGATTAATTAACTTTGAGAAGAGTGTTCCTATTCCTTGCAGTAGATTTCGACCCGAACAGCACATTTCTGGATTCGAAAGTAGACAAATCAATCACACCCACGCATGCACCATTGTGCAAGTTCTTTGTTTTCAAACGATTTTCACTCGATCGTGGTCGCTTCGAGGCACTTCATGCCACAAAAAAAATGCCTATTTTACAGTGACAGCCTTATATGAAACTCCTTGCCCTTTGGCTGGACTATTATTAGTTATTGACTATACTTATTCAAAATCTAATGGAAAAATTGCATACCAAGTAAAACCGCATAACTAACAACCACATTTAGTCATATTCACAAAATGTAAATAAATTTCTGAATTCTATTTCAAGCAGTCACACGAAAGTTGATTTCGATGTCAGCGCACCTCACTCAACGGCCCAGTAGCCACCCCAACCAAATAAACTGGCAACTTAAAACCTGTGCACATACTTTTCAACTACAAAATGAATTATGAATAAATGTTTGCCGGTAAAATGTTCAGCATCTCCCCTGGTGCACACTGCATGGTGCGCATGTTCATTTTATATGCATTTTGACCAAAAGAGTCATTCCAATTAAACTAACAAGATCCGCCTCAGCTTACACTGCCAAAACCGGATCCTTAGAAATATTAATAAAATTATTCTTGGATTTAACTCACCTGCTTTAGATCCATTGTTATGGTGATATATTCGAAATGCCTTCCATATTGCAGTGTAGGACTCTGCCACCAGCGATCATCCACATTGCTATTGTTTAGGACCGCCTCGATCGGATGTTGTTTTCCTATATCCGATGACTGTGAGTTACAGATGCCGCATTGTGTAGACCAGTTCTTATGCGGGTAAGCATCGACTAATTTACAAAACTCCTCACGGCCATTTTGGCCACACGTCGCATTGACTGCGATCGTAGCTCTGGGCGCAACGTTAAACAGTGGCGGAAACGCTCCACCTCCTTCTATGTTCTCTGTCTGTCCAGCAAGGAGACGCAGAGCTGCAAGAAAACAAATTAAATAAATACTATAAGATGTTATACAAGCTTTTTGGGCGATTCTATTTTTGGAAAAACCATTAAGTTGTCTGAAGGACTACGAACTCAATTATTTCTACCAAAACAAGAACAATAAAATGAAATAAAATTAAAAAAAAATCAACGACTTTATCGTGTGATGGGAATTGAAAAAGAACACAAAAGGACATTTAGTATCTAACACAATCTTATGTGTGTGTTCTTTGTCGATTGAGGAGGATGTTTCATGTCACATCAAAGTGATACCGATCTCTTTGTATTGACGGTCATGGGAAGCTTCGAAGCAGACGTCTTTTTTTGTGCGATTTCAAGCATTTCACACATTCCACCTTTAGAATGGTTGAATTCTCGAGAGGGTTCCATGATAGGAATCTGTTGCAGAAAGGGGTGTTCTTCTACACAGATCAGTGCGTCAAATTTTGTGTCAACTTGTTGGCCGTGAGTGAAAAATTGATGAGTCGGTAGATGCTCTTCTACATTTGGAAGATGACAATTTGAACTGCCGAAAGGCGTGGGAGCTGGTTCATTACCTAATTCGGGCGGTGTATTTTGTGTTTTTATTAAAAAGTCGAACAAAATTCGCTTCATAGTCACGTAAGTGACAATACAACTGAAATTGGCACTAAACTTTGGTTTTAAACCAAGCAGTTCAAACATCCTTCTAAAAATTTGTCGGCTACAGAAAATTACGGGGATGTTGCCGAGTTTTTTTTCCTGGTATCTTTCTCTCCGTTAAGGCGGGAGGGGCAATTTTCAAAAAAAAAGACTTTAAGTGAAAAACAATTATATAAAAACATCGGCAACACTTAACAAAGTAATAACTGTTTTCAAAGCCAGAAATCTGTTTTATGTTTACATAAAATTACGAGGATGTTGCCGAATGCTTTTTTCAGGTATCTCTCTCTCCGTTAAGGCGCGATTTTCAAAAAAAAAAGACAATGAAAAACAATTATATAAAAACAATGGCAACACTTAACAAAGTAATAACTGTTTTCAAGGCCAGAAATCTGGTTTATATTGTATTTTTAAATAAAGTTATTTTTAGGATTAGTTTTTGAAAAAGTTACTCTCAAAATCAAACTACGGAAAAAATCCAATTTGAAAAAAATGCGGTTGTCCGCTCTGCGGGATAAAAAAAATTGTAGCTCCTTCTTCGGAGTTAGGCCCGCTGACGCAACTTCGTTGCTCCGCTTAGGGTATGTCCAGTCGTTAAGAATGTGCCAGCCATATTTATTCATTCTCTATATTCACGGATAGTTAAGCAGCTTTAAACGCCCTTAGCTCACACACCATTGACTCCAAATCAGTCATGTTCTGCTTCAATACCCTTCAAACACTTGGATTAAGAAACAAGACCACATTATGGTCTGTTCCGGGTCATGTCGGGGTAGAAGGTAACGAAAAGGCCGACGAACTGGCTAGAAAAAGTTCAGAAACACCTTTCATAGGTCCCAAACCCTTCTGCTGCACTCCTAGATCAGCAGCAATAAAAAGCTGGGAACATAGACAATGTATCTATCTTTGGGAAAGCATCCCAGGTCTAAGACAGGCCAAACGAGCCTTCAATAATAATGCCAGCAAATGCCTAAATCTAAGCAGACATCATATCAAAAACTTAGTAGGATACCTTTTTTTTTTTTTTTTTTTTTTTTTTTTAAAGGAAATTCAAACCCCAGAGCACTCAGACTCGGTAACGTTCCATTGTACTACCAGGCAGAAATCCTCCTTTTGGTGTAGAGGCACGTGATTGGGTGGCGTATGTTGTTGTTCCCCATGGGGATTGAACCTGCACCGCACGGGTCACAAGCCAACACACTAACCTCTACACCGTCGCCACCCCTAGTAGGATACCTTACTGGTCACCATGGTTTAAGATATCATCTAAACAAAATGAGAATAGCAGACTCTCCTGAGTGCTGACTTTGTCTTGAAGAGGACGAGTCAGCTGAACACATTTTATGTAAATGTCCAGCCCTTAATGGAATTAGAAAAAAGATCTTTTTTTGGGAACATATGAGCCCCGAAGACATAAAAAAAGTTTTCTACTGGTAAAATTGTCCGCTTTAAACGGGAAGTAGAAATTCTACTAGTTTAAACTCTTTCTGGCACATATGGTACAAAAGATCTTTTAGGTCGAGGTGCCCCCCCCCCCCCCCCCCCCCCCTTTAAATCGCCTTGGCGAGCCAGAAGCTTTAAACAAAAAAAAAATCCTGTCGTCTGATAGGCGCCTATGTTTACAGCTTTTTAATCGTACCGACCTCCGTTATAAATTCGCGCCTCCAACGTTATCGAACTATCAAAAAGTTTTCGTAGTACGTCGGTTACCCCTCGTTTAAAACTAAAAAATTCGGCTTATTCACTTTGCTAAAGTGAAATAAGGACTCATCAGCGTGTCGAAATCGTTAAAAGAAATACAAAATTTAAAAGAAATATTAGGCTTTAACGGCCCATACAGGGCTTAACGTCTGACAATCCAAGAGTATCAAATTGTCATGAGAAAGCTTCTCAAATTTGCCGTTCGGATTCGGCGTAAAACTGTAAATCCCCTCCACTTCGCATGAAAGTGGCTGGAGAAGCTAGGTTCAGGCCTTGTATGGGCCGTTAAGGCTTAATATGTATGTATGTACATTGTACAGGGCTTAAAACCTAGCTTCTCCAACCATTTGCTTGTGTAAGGGGCCTACAATGTTAAGCCGAATCCGAACGGCAATTTGAGAAGCTTCTCATGACAATTGATACTCCTGCATGTTTGTCAGACGTTCGTAAGAGGTGGGTCAGTGGAAACAAAACTTTTAGATATTACTTGGCCCCGGCGGGATTTGAACCTGAGACCTTAAGATTAGTAGTCTAACACACTAAACTCTGCGCCCACATGTTAAAAGAAATAAGCAGTCCTAAAAACTACTGGATCACACTAATGCAACACCGGGTATGAAGTGATCCGAAACAGGGAGGCCTGGCAATATTCTTTGAGGTCGACCCAGCGAACGCCACAGGCACAGTAGGAATGCAGTAGAGTCGGAGGGTTATGATCCCTTTAAACCTGATCATAGCTTCGACATTAAGGAAGAAGAAAAATAGACAGCCACGCAGGGTACTTTTCCCAATTTTCAAGTCGTACACCTGTCTACAGATTTTGTATACCCTATTCTAAGGGCATATTAATTTTGACGCGAAGGATGTAGCATACCTTAATATTGGTCGTAGACTCCTAAAAGTTACTATACTTATAAACAGCATCGATGGTAATGTCGATCTAGGCATGTCCGTCCGCCCATCCGTCTGTCGGCCTTTAAACTGGACCTAGAGAGCTGAAATTTTAACCATATACTCTCTAGGGACCCGAAATAGTCAAGTTTATTTGCAGGTGGCAATGGTGCGATGGTAGTGTATTCACTAAGTGATTGGCAAGTCGTGCGTTCGAATCCCGACCAGGGCCATGATTTTTATAAATTGAATACACACAACAAAAACAGATCTCTCTAAAGCAATTTAGGCGCCTCCTGTTGAGAAAAAATCCCATCGGACCAAACTTCTTTCCTATCCTTCTATTCTTTCATTCAGTAAGTAGCACCCAGAAATAGGCAATGAATCATTGGCTGGGAGCTACTTACAGCAACAAACAAAATGCCTGCGCTGTGGTTTCCACACAAACTCAAAAAACAAATTTATCGACAAAATCGAAGCTGAAATTTTTGATATATGATCTTTGACTCCTAAAACTGCTCGGGAGATAAAATTTCTTAAATCCGCTGACTGACACGCGCACAATTAAATAAAACAATTTTATTGAAAAGTCAAAGTTTGAGCTAGGAAACTGAAATTTATGACATAGACTCTCTAGGTGCCCTTTATACTTACGATTGAATATTTTTTTAAATCCGCCTACTGACACGCCCACAATTAGATAAATAAAACAATTTTATTGAAAAATCCCAAGTTTGAGCTAGGGAGCTGAAATTTATAATATAGACTCTCTATGTGTCTGATAGGAATAAGAATAGGGTATCCAAGAGTTCGCCCAAGCGAACTGTAGCCCGTCCCTATGTTGTTTATTTCGCACAAGGCCCGTCACTGCAAAAATCAAAATTCGCATAAAAAAGAAACATAAAACTACTCGACTTTAACAAAGTGAAATGGAGTTGAATTGAAAAATTCTGCCCGTATTATTTCACAGCACTTTCTCATACGGTGTTTAAAGCCAACTACGTTCTTTGATTTCCTACCTTTTAGGTAAAAAAAACCCCATTGATGGTTTCACCTATTTCAAACCACATAACACTTTTATCCCCCATATCGCTTCGTCAGACTGCCATTATTGGACACAACCTGTCGTGACGGAAAGCCAATCAAAATAAATACCACATACAAAGCGTCAAGTATTTAAATGAAAATTTCAGTTATCTTAACAGACAACTACCGCAAACTGAACTCCATTTCAACTGTCTACCAACACATACTATTGGTATGTAAAATTAGACAAGACGTCTATGCAGACGTTTAACACCTTATTTTAATTATAGTCATTCAAATTCTGCACACGGAACCACACGATTTTAAAATTCGCAATGGAATGGGATACTTGTTCCCCAAGGAGCGGGAGGTATAGTCAACCCATTACAGCCAATTGCCTTTAACCAGCTATGGTGTCCTTTTCAATATGGACAAAAAAAGCGACAGTCCAAAAAAAGACGCATGGAAAAATCTCTAAAAACCGTAGCAATAAATCACCCAGTGGCATATAACGCAACATTAGTAACACGATCGCCCATTAATATCGATTTTCTCATTTCATTTTCAACTAGAAAAAGAAGAAAATGCGGTCTTGAGAGATAGAGATACCATCTGGTGGGTTGGTTGGTTGTTTTCGCTAATAGTTGGCACTGCAAATCGAAAAGAGAAACAAAAAAATCAATTTTAAGCACAAGCTGCACAGTGACATGCCACACGTGTGCGCGTTGTAGTATTCTGAAGTTTATCTCTCACCATTCCACAGGCAATGGCATTTTGTTTCTGTGCATGGACTATTAAAATAAATAGCCCGTGGGGCTAACCTGGGAGGTTTTTGGGCTACCACTACCATACAGACCCCGAAGCGTAGCGCCATCTCATCCACAATGAGAAAAGATCGCGTGGGTCGGCTTGTGGAATGAATTACAACTGCTGGCACACACTAATTTTCACACCTTGTGGCACTGCAGTTTGTTTGCCATTATAAATTGATCGCACATTTGACGCAATTAGATGGATAAATGCCGTAAACTGATTAATCGATTGGGCTGACAGATCGTTTAAGCGATCATAGGTTCCACATTGGACATGATTTGCTTGCCCGCGCCCGTGGTCTATTTGTGGTAATTCTGTTGCAAGACACGGGGGCACGTAACGTAGAGTGTGAGAGGAAAAGTAAAGTGCAAATTGACGACTTCGTAGAGTACCCAGCGCCTCGTGCCAGAAAATCCATTTGCATTCGATTTATTGGAATTTTCTTTGCAAGTCTTAATGGGATGACTTTGATGACTCGATGTGCATGACTCATTCTTGTACAGCTTTCATCTTTCTTCTTTCCACAAAGAAATGCATTGTTTCCGAATGCTTGTTCTTATCCTTAGTCCTGCCCACATATGGTTTCGATAATGATATTTCAATTAATTACTCCAGTACGAATTTATTTGCATTGTTGCGCGGTATAGAGGCGCCCCAGAGTTGCGTACTTTATGTGAGTGTGATTGTGTGTTATTGTTCGTGGTAACCTGATCCTCAATAATGAGTGCTTTTATGTTGCCTTGAGGGTGTTTACCTACAGCTACAAGCAAGGCCGGTTTACAAGCGCGAATCTTGCTCTCGAGCTTGTTGTTTTGGTTCCGAGATTGTTGAAATGTCCAATCAGGTATAGTCTGGTGGTGGTTTGGCGGTGTTATCGAATTTCACTTTGTTGTAAAAGTGGTGGGTTTGCACTGATTAAGCAATGAGTTTGGTCTGATGCCTGATGGATCGGATCGTATGTTTGTTTTGATCTTTGCATGCGACTTTTTTTTTGAAAATATGTCTGGAAATTTGCTTTTTTTTTAATAATGCACTCGCATAAAGGGATTTTTGGATACCCTTATAATGTAATCGCTACACAGGAAGGAAATTATGGTAAGAAAATAGGGAGAGATGCCGATACACGTTGGTTTTAAATGTTTGTAGATTCTAATGTCTAAGAAAAATGGAGCGGGGAAGAGCATTCCACATTCGTGTTTTGTTCGACTAAGGAAAAATTCCACTGCACGCCCGAATACAGGCTTAAGGGTAAACTGATGCACATTCCTTGCACAGCGAGTATTGCGGTTGAAATGTACTAGGGGTGGAATGCAACTGGCTATTTTATTAGAGCACTTACGGTGGAAATATCGATAAAATACGATGACTAAGAGATACCAACGATTTCGCGATGGTACAGTCACCAATGCTGCTTTTTAAGTTGAGGAGTATTAACTACTTCTGAATGGACTGCATTTTAGGGTCCGTAAGGGGAAAATACCTAACAGCATGAACAAGTCCAATTCTAAGAAAAGCTTAACAAGAACAATCAAGAAAAATCCTTTTACTAATTATTGAGGTATGAACCTAGACACAGACTGTGTGGTTTGCTGCGATTGATTCGACAATTCGCATACTTCGTGGTTACACAAGGCGTTCTATTGGTTTTTTGGTCATGCGCTTCAAATTGCGAGTTAAGCCATGAGTTTTTGAATTGCTCGTGTTGAATAAGTGAGGAATTGGGAGCAAAAAGGATTCGTTGGAGCTTCCTAAAATTCTAAAAATGCAGTCAGTGAAGATTTAACAACTCGACAATTACAAAAAAACACAGACACGCACAGGCGCCCGCCTGACAACTAAGTAGGTACCTAATCGGAGTAAAGAGTTGAGTAAGCGGCTTAATCGTACGGAGGAAAGGAGGAAATCTCCTAACACGCGTAGCAAACAGACCACCAAACTACCATTTTCGTTTTTGGACTTTTGAACCCAAACCTTGCTGTTTTCCAGAGCTCCAAGAGAATGTATAATTATTTTTGAAAATAATTCGAGATTTCAAAAACAGGTTGGTTCCGTAATCCCCAGTCACAAAATCCCCAAACTAAAATCCACTTATCTAAATTTGCAAACCAAAATCCCCAAACAAAAAATTTGCCATAGTTGGAGACTATAAAAAAAATTATAATTGGCTGCCAAATGGGAGTCCGTGGCTATTTTAATTTTCACGTCGTTTCGCGGTCCCGTATGCGGAGTCATCCATATGTCATTGACTCAGTTTGCGGACGTAAAACGGAGACCCTTAGGGGAGGTTAGGTTACTGGGTTGACAGGGCAAGAAAATCCTGCGCCCGTCTCACTTAGGTAAAACGGAGACCCTTGCTTGAATAGAGAATACAAATTAAGGAAAAAACCCTCCACTATCCATTCCAAAAAAAAAAATCGATCTTCCTAATTACACAAACAAAAGACTTAAATGTGAACATCAAGATGTATGTACATAGTACATACATGCTTTCTGCAAAGGTACGAACAGGTAAACGCAGAAGAAAAACATCTTCAAGTTCATATTAGTTTTGGGTGATCTTAACTTCATACCTAGCTGATAAGGATAAAGCGGGTTTTAAGTTTATGGGATTCAAGCGATCATAACCCTCCCACTCCACTGCATCCGTAATGGTCCGCCTGTGGCGTTCGCCGTTGCAAATTTAACGACTATTGGCAGGCCTCCCGATTTAAGATCTCTTCATGACGGAGGATGGTGTTGTTGCATTTGTTGATCCTATTATTGGCGCTTGGGGAGAATTCTAGAAACCTACGTAGGACATGTATGAGGAAGTAAAGTCAAGAGCAAAATGCCCCGCTGTAGTCACCGAGGACTTCGCAATTAAAGTCGGTGTACTACAGGAAAGCGTCTTAAGTCCGTTAATGTTTATTACAGACCTTGATTATCTGCTGAAGGAAAAGTGGCTGACTCAAAAGTGCATCATTCTTTGCTGACGCTGGAGCCATCATAAGCGAGGATTATACGACCCTGCAACAAGTACTTGATGTATGACTGGATGTTTTGGTTTCGTTATCGTATAAGTAGGAAAAATCCCCACAGGCGGACCAGTAGGGCCGCAGTTAAGTGGGAGGGTTTTGAACCCATTTTTTTTTTTTGTAATAATTTACGTGCGCTAAAGGGATTTCTTTTTTGTGTAGTGACACGACAGTACCCTTATAGTGGAAACCACAGCGCAGGCATTTTGTTTGTTGCTGTAAGTAGCTCCCAGCAAATTATTTATTGCCTATTTTTGGGTGCTACTTACTGTATGAAAGAATAGAAGGATAGGAAAGATGTTTGGTGCGATGGGATTTTTTCTCCACATTAATCCTGATCATAGCCTAATTGTCATTAAGGGAGAAGAGGAAGCCTCACCGTCTTTCAGGGAGATGAAGATGAAGAAGAAGAAGAAGCCTCACCGTCATTAAGGAAGAAGAAGATTAGTTTCGGACTACATTTATATTTATATGAAAGACATTAAGCATCGGGTGAACGTAGGGTGGATGAAGTGGCGACAAAACTCAAATTACTATGATATTCTCAGCCCGTCCCTGCACGGACAGGTTTTATGTCGACTATAAATACCAACAGACTAAATTCTGACATTGTCACGTGCTATAATAATTTTAAAGTGTACCTTATCCGACTATAAATTTATGTCAATGCATTCTTCTTGACTTCAAATTTCTTATTGCTGAAAATGTTGCTTCAGTCATGACATTCAAATTAATGGCAATTTGTATTCCTCAATCTGAGGTCACAGCTGAAGTCATTACCCCTGTTTTGTTGAGAGAGCTATCCGTAGTAAAGTAGTATTTTACACGTATTACAAAAACAACATCCCACCACCGAACCACCGCCGATAAAAGCAGAAGTGAAATCCTGTTGCGGATAGATTTTCAATTTTTATTCGAGTATCGAATGAACTTTTGGTTGGTTTGTTTATGCTGATACGATTGATGCATTTTTAGCTTCTTTCGTAGAGCAGCGTTGAAATCTCGATGCAGGTTTTTGACTTATAAGTTTAGGTGGGATTTGGAGTTGAGTTCTAAATTGGTAGAAATGATAGCAAAAAGAATGGCATTCCTCTAATCATTTCACAACATAGTACCTAATTCGGGTACCCATCAAAAATATATATGTACTAGCTGTCCCGTGCTCGCCTGGCTTCGCCAGTCTGCCACTTCTCAAATTTAAAACAAAATACTTGCTGATAAGAACTGATGAAGAAAACGTCGAGAGTGTCCTTACTCATTATATGGATATACTCTGAGTGTGACTCCCTCTCAATCTCATTTACATTTCATACCCTATCTTTCTCAATCCCATGGCCATGCACCATAAAAAAATAACACAAACTGCAAAAGGTGCATAAAAAAAGAAAAAAAAACATATTGCACAAAAGGTACAGGTAGAGACACAGATTTGTGCCGAACACACACACAAATTTTCTTCCACTGAACGCTGGATAAATCCAACGCCCTAGCTTAAATCGAACATTTTACTTTTTTGAATTGTATAAAATTTATAGTTTAATGCTTATTGTTCAACTTCAGGATAACCTACAGAGATGATTTATATCTTAAAATCTTTGTACATAATTGAACTTTATATTAAAAAAATCCTATTTCATTTGGATAAGTCATTCCAAAGCTAAGAGCTAGAAAGCATTCGAGAGTTACAACTTTTCTTAAAGTCCATTCTCAGGCTCTAGACTATCTGTGTACCAAATTTCATTTAAATCGGTTCAGTAGTTTTGGCGTTAAATCGAGATAGACAGACATACAGAGTTACTTTCGCATTTATAATATTAATATGGATAATTTTCATGTAATAACTTTTTGTTTTCTTATTCGAACAGTTCGTGAACGAACTATATTTTACAGATCGCAAAAAATTTGATTCGATCGTGAAAACGAATTTTAATTTTAAACGAACCGAAAAATAAGGTTAGCGATCGAATCAGAAATAAAATTCCTTTGCGAACTTTTCATAAGAGAACGAATCATATTTTATCGTTCTGTGTACCTTGAAATGCATTCTCAACTCATGGTCCTTGGATTAAACTCCGTACTAAATATTTTCTTCAATGGGATTGATTGTGATTTTCGATTACACCCGAAACCTATCATATTGCTTTTGTTTATATGTATAATCAATTGTATATAAATTTGAGTAAATATGCAAATAGCTGGCATTGCATTCATTGATTCATTTAATACATTTACGCTCTTAAGAAATTGTAGTTCTGTTCCAAGAAATCAAGGACATTTAAACCACAAAGTTGATCGAAATTTATTAACTAATTAAATATAATCCTCAAAAAGTACCCTCCTTCCGGTCCACGAATTTGTAAATCTAAATGTACACTAATATCCCATTGAGAAGATTTAACTATACTTGTATGTCCCCCAATCTTTGCGTCGTCTTTCCTGGGGGAAGTTTATACAAAAACAAAAACAAAAACTGTGTCCAACTCAAGTTTCTTCTGCGGTTTGTCTTACCTCCCCCACTGTTTATCATTATGCAATTAATAGCATAAACAAGTCTCAAGAATGACATAAGAGAAGCAAAAGCTCTTAAGTCCCTAGTCCCTGGAAATGCACCACAAGCCAGTTCGTTAAAAAAAAATCGTGACTAATAAAAAAGTCATCATGTTTTTATAGCTTTAATTTGTCATTCATAAAAAAAACGAACAAGAAAACAACATAGAACCAGATCAAGTGATCGATTCTAAAGCGACAAGAGACACTAGCTGCGTATCTGTTCACCTATCTGACATGCATAGCACCTAGATCATCGATCGATTCGACTTTCGAAGTCGGCGACAAACAACGTCGAGAAGCCTTTTTTTTGATTTTTTTTTTACTTTTTTTGCCGTCTGCTTTGGAATTTCTGTGAAGCATCAAACACTTGTCCGACCATCGACACTACCAAAATATAAATATGCATCCAACACGGTTGGTATCAGGCTTGAGTCATTTTAATTTTAATTTTTTATTCTTCAACGAAAGCAACAAGGGTATTTCGAGGTGGAACCGATCCATTCGAATAAAATGTTTGTAGATTTTTTTTTGTTTTTTTTTTTTATTCCAGCAGAGATAAAGTATCTTGCACCTAACACCTTCGAATAATCAGTTTGTTGCTTGTGTCCCAGCTGCTGATCATAATAGTTTGGTGGTTGGGGAGCTCATGTGGTTAAGGAGTATAGGGCCCTGAATGGGAGTAAACAAACGGACAATCAATAAGCCATGAGTGAGTGTTTATTCCTCAAGTGTAACGTTGGTTGTTTTTATTAAACAAAAAAAATATTTTTTTATTTTTTCAGAGCTATCCAAAGGTAAATGCACCCTTTTTATTAAGTATGCAGACACGTAGCGAGCGGTTGGGTGAGTGAAGGTTCCCTTGATAGATCATTTAACGTTAAATAATAATTACTCTTTTTTTCCCCCAAAATGGATGTCGATGTAATTTTGTAATTAAGAAAAGAATGTAGAAATTTTGTTGGTCACACACGATTTAGTTGGAACAGCGACGTTGAACGGGTTAAAAATTGATACGAGTGATGACGGAGGCTATTTGAAGTTCAAGAAAATAAAAAAAACTCCTCATTTTTTTTAAAAATATATATATATACAGTGGGCGATCAAATTATTACGGCCACCTTAAAAAATATAATGTTTTCGATGGTGGAAAAACGCCTTAATTGGGCTAAGGCTCATAAGGACTGGACATCGGAAGACTGGTTAAAGGTGAGAACTTAATATGTCGGCTTTCAATAGATTTTTTTTTATATTTTGGAGATATATTTTCACGATTTTCGTGGCACGCGTTTTTTTGTAGGTCTGCTTTTCCGATGAATCAACGGTTCCGATTTTGTCGGATAAGTCCGAGTTTGTTAGGAGGAGGGCAAACGAAAAATATAAAAGGGAATGCATAGTAGACCGTCTTAAACATCCTCTAAGCATTATGGTTTGGCCAATCATCAGTAGGCAAGGAACTGGACGTCTCTACATTGTTGAAGGAACCATGCGTCAAGACCAGTACATTCAGGTCTTATCATCGAAAATGTTGCCACAAGTGCAGGAATGATTCCCAAATGGCAATTTTGTTTTAATGCGTGTTTTGTTTCTCTGCACCTTGCCACAAGGCAAAAAGAGTGACTGCATTTTTGCACAAAAAAAAATGTCGAGGTTCAGGAATGGCCGGGAAACTCTGCCGACCTTAACCCCATAAAAAATCTTTGGGAACTGATGAAGAGAGAAATAGGCAAGGAAAAAATTGCAAATAAGCGAGCATTGATCGCACGTCTTATCGAAGTATGGCATAGGAGCGAAAATATTAAAACTAATTGCTTTAAATGCATCGAAAGTATGTCAAAAAGGGTTAAGGCAAAATACTAATTTTGTTCAGTTTTACCTAGTTTTATTAAGAAATAGAACTCTTAATAAAACTACGTTATTTTATTAGTTTATAAGTCACTTCTAATATGAATGTTTAATTCAAGCTTAAAAAATACAAAACACAAACGTTATGTTGGTCTATCTTTCAAAAAGTTATGTTTTTCCCTGTGGCCGTAATAATTTGATCAAAACAGCATCAAAGTTAAACAGCTACGATAAAGAAGCACAGCATACACTCTAAACAGCATCGATTAGACCTCACAATTTACTTTTGCGTGTAAACCCACACGAAATGCTAAAAATATGCAACCTTCACCACTCGAACCTCATAATTTAAACAATTTATCTCATGTGTTTGTATCTTTCTTCGATGTCAAAAACGTATTTGCGTTTTGCAACAAATCTCCATCGCGCAACCAGTCCCAATTATGTGAAACCAAATAACTCACTGAACCTATGTCCACATAATCCTTATCTCTTTTGAAAAATGTTCATAATTCATTTGACTGACCAACTGATCATGACTAGCCGCCAAATTGAGCTTTAAGCAAATCCCCCATTGCACGAAAGACTTTGAAGACCTCCAGAGAATTATGGATATAAAATGATATGCACGACGACGTGAACTTATCGTAAAAAACGATTCACGCGCACGCGTGTATTTGTAGGTAAATATACTATTATCTTTCCAAAATGCAGCACTTCTTTGTCTTGTTCCATAGTAGAGTGTCCGTATTGGGAATGTTTTCGTGGCAATCAACTAGGTACCTACACTCCGTTCCACGTGTTTACGAACAGGTTATTTCTTGATTTAATTTTACCAGGTCTTTTAAATCCTTTGAAAAACCAAATGCAATACGAAAGAAGGCTATATTATGTTTATGTGGTAACAACAAATTGGGATCAGGTAGATAAATTCAGTTTTGCTAATGCTTTCCCAACAGGTCCTTTTTTCGTTCCACCTGTTAACGAACAGTAACTAAATCTACCCGACAGATGCCTAAAATGCAATAAAACAACCCCATTTTGTTTGGAATAAATTAATTAGAGGTTTGTTAAGATAAGAACAATAGAAATTTCATTAAATTACTTGGAAGCACCGTCTAAATCTCTTCATAGCAGGCTTCTTGAAGTGATACAGTGATCAGGTGGTAGTACATATTATCCTCCCGATCTCTATATCACTTCAAGAAGCCTGCTATGAGGAGATTTATACAGTTCTTCCAAGTAATTCTGTGAAATTTCGGACCAAGCATTATTTTATGGCTTCATTTATTCCCCCCGGGTTGGAGTATTGCTTTCCTCCTTCGTAGACCTTTTTTGAAAGCAATCCCCACATGTTTTCCACGATGTTCGGGTCCGATGAATATGGTCTACATTTTGACTCTGAACCCAAGTTTTTACTATTTTTGCGGTATGTATCGGTGCAGTATTGCTTTCCTCCTTCGTAGACCTTTTCTTAAAATCCATCCCCACACGTTTTCCATGATGTTAAGGACGGTGAATATGGTCTACATTTTGACTCTGAACCCAAGTTTTGGCTATTCTTGCGGTATGCTTTCCTCCTTCGTAGACGTTTTTTGAAAGCAATCCCCACACGTTTTCCACGATGTGAAGGACGGTGAATATGGTCTACATTTTGGTCTGAACCCAAGTTTTGGCTATTCTTGCGGTATGTATCGGTGCAGTATGCTTTCCTCCTTCGTAGACCTTTTTTGAAAGCAATCCCCATACGTTTTCCATGATGTTCGGGTCCGATTAATATGGTCTACATATTGACTCTGAACCCAAGTGTTTACTATTCTTGCGGTATGTATCGGTGCAGTATTGCTTTCCTCCTTCGTAGACCTTTTCTTGAAATCCATTCCCACACGTTTTTCATGATGTTAAGGACGGTGAATATGGTCTACATTTTGTCTCTGAACCCAAGTTTTGACTATTCTTGCGGTATGTATCGGTGCAGTATTACTTTCTTCCTTCGTAGACCTTTTTTGAAAGCAATCCCCACACGTTTTCCATGATGTTCAGGTCCGATGAATATGGCCTACATTTTGACTCTAAATCCAAGTTTTGGCTATTCTTGCGGTATGTATCGGTGCAGTATTGCTTTCATCCTTCGTAGACCTTTTTTGAAAGCAATCCCCACACGTTTTCCACGATGTTAAGCACGGTGAATAAGGTCTACATTTTGACTCAGAACCCAAGTTTTGGCTATTCTTGCGGTATGTATCGGTGCATTGTCCTGTTGGAAAAACCATCGTTGTCCACCAAACAATTCGGACAAATGAGGGAAAGCTCTTTCTAGTATAGATTTGTAGGTCATTGCGGTCATTCTTGAGCTTTGGAAATCAAGGTTTGCAGTTCCGTAAAAACTTACTGCTCCCGGTAGCATTACTCAACCGCCCTTGCTGTGTCTTCTATCCAAGGTTATTTCATCCTTCCTCAAATCATGGAAATAGTAATTATATCCATCAGGTCCACCCAAATCCAACTGTTTTTCATCTGAAAAGGCAACGGTGTGCCACTCTCGACTCCACCTGATGTAACTTATTGCAAATCAAGTCGCTGACTTTAGCGTACTGCGTTCAATGGGGGTTTCTTTTTCATTTGTTTGTGTATAATATGGTTGTACTGCTTTATCACGCGATAAACAGTTGACCTACTAGCTTCAACTCCAGTTTCTGCATTGATTTTACTTAGGGAAAGTCTGGAATTTGAAGCAGCTCTCAGTATCGCCCGTCGATCCTGGATTGTTGTGGCTCTGATTATTCCTCCTTTCCGGTTGTTTCTATAGTTGTCAGGTTCCTTAAGATAGCTGTGAAAAACAGTTGGTCCTCTTCCAATTTTACCGGCTATAAAACGGATAGATTTGTCTTGCTCCTTGTAAGCTCGAATTTGGCCTATTTCCTCCTTGGTTAAGGAATTGAATTTCTTTTACCCATAGTTTTTGTTTCTATAAAATTATGTTTTGAAAAAATGTCCCTGGTTTTCTTAATGCTTATATTTGATTTAAAATATGATAACAGCTAAATTCAGTTACTGTTCGTAAACAGGTGGAACGAAAAAAGGAATAATTTTATAACCGTTTCGGGAAAAGCCTCATACAAATTGAATTTATCTGCCTAATCCCAATTTTTTTTACAACCTAAACATATAAGGTAGCCTTATTCCATATCGCATTTCATTTTTCCCATATTATCGAGGGATTTAAAAAAAAATCCGTAAAATTAAATCAAGAAACTACCTGTACGTAAACATGTGGAACAGAGTGTATATACCCAACCCCCATACGACTTTGACACTGGAGTGCAGATTAGCACAGACATGGTCCTCGTTCGACATGAGTGTCATATTAATGTGCGATCGGTACGACCATCTGGACCATCTTACAAATATATTTTTTGTTTGTTTGTCTATTTTAAATGTCAGGTTTATATTTTTGTTTTGTGTAGTGCACGCGAGAGTGATCATTAGATAGATTTATGGACGTTTTGGTCGTTAATTTTGCAAGACTGATCGTGACAATCGTCCAATAGATCAAAAGGAATGTACATTACATACTGCAATCCATTTTTTCTATGAAGAGTTTTTTTGAAGATGTCGACTTAGGCCGATCGTGAAAGTCCTAAAAAGGGAATTTTTGTAAATAATATGAGCTGATCGTCGAGCTTTCAAAGAGATCGTTTATACTTGCAAAATGATGCACTCAAAATGAAGAGATCCTTGTAAAGTGATCGTGCACAATTTGAGATCTTCAGCAATTGCAGAAATTTGTCACATTTTTTAGAGAATCAAGCTAACGCTAAACTGGAGTCAATCTAACGCTAGACTGGAGACTTAATAAAACATTACAATAGGAGGAGCTGTATGTATTTGCTTTATTTCCAGCGAATATTAATGAGCGTTAAGGCCAGATAAAACTAATTTTTGATCGCAAAAAAACAGAAAAACATGAACAAACGTATAAAAGAATCCGGATGACGATATAATTTCGAGGCAAATTTATCGAATAAAATCTAATAGATCAGGCAGGATAAAAAGATAGATTTAGGTTCCAAGTTCTGGGAAATAATGCATGATGAATTCTGATACGGAGTGCAAACATTCATTCCTGCCAAAAATGCTAAGAGAATCATGGTCATTCATCCCATATTTACCCAAATATAAATGAAGATATTATTTCATTTGTGAATTGTTCAAACCTAGCACCATTTTGACCCGTTTTACCCAATAAATATCGAGTTTAACGATCCCACATTTTGCGAAATTATTTTTTAAATTTACACCAAAACAATCGCACATTCTTTAATATTTCAATAAATTTGTCACACAGCAAATCGTTTGACGGATCATTTATCGCTGAACACTGATTGCAATCATCGACTACAAAAGTTCATTATCATAGCTATTTGCATTGCCCGTTCGATTCGTGGAAGTTTTGTAATTCAAAGTCAATCCATGTCGGATAATAATTCACAATGACGTAGCCCGACTGGCGAAAAGGTGAGTTTGGTGCAGGGGCAGGCGCAGGCGCATTCAGGAACCGTATAGTCACCTTTACTTTGAAAAACATTGCTCTGCAGTAAAGATCTTCGTTTTATTTCTTGTTTTCCTTGTATTTTGTCTGGACGGGTGTGTGAAATGTACATTTAGATACATGTACCAAAGAAATGCCATTGACACGCCTCATAGAGCATACGTTTGGTGAGCGTGAGGTTGTTTGCTTTCTTGTTGGCAGACCATATGTTGAACTTATGATGGTTTTATTGCTATTTTTGAGGAATATAACAACAGAAGAAGTTTCGCCTTTTCGCTAGAATTTCACGGCTAAATTTAGAATTAGACGGGGTTAGACACGCCATGGTCTTCGTTCGTTCGCTCCCCCCCATTACTCTCTGATGGCGGCACGTCTTGTGTTGATTTGATTCACTCAATCAAAGCAAAACGAGCGGGAATGATTGCCAAAGTCTGGTGCTTCTGTTCTGGATCTGGGTGTGGATCAGTTCTTCTCATTCAAACAAACATCACGGAGAGCTCATTAAAATTTCAGATATTCAGATGATTGCCTTGCTGATGCATTGCACTCAACACCAATTATGATTTGATTCGAATCGTTCTCATGAAGTGAGTAATTAGCCGAGACATGTTAGTCATTCCACCTCAACGATTGTTTACATATACGCACACATTTTTCAACCCTAGAACGTTCATTGCTTTTGTTTTCTTATATTATCTTCGACTTCCTTAAACCATTCGCGTAACCAGTTGGAAATGTAAATTTGCTGCCTAGACTGCCTCTTCAGAGGCTCAAACATTACACTCAGTGCACACATTACCGCGAAGGTGTTGAAAAAAGGTGTGCACCTCTAAGCACCTTCATATCCACCTTTCTGCTATTTACTTTCTTTCTCTCGAATCTCAGTTAAAACCAAGTCTAGTAGGTTCACCATCACGAGGGGGACTAGTCAAAGTCAAAGACCAACACGATTTACAGCATCGATGAGGTCGGCAGTCAAAGCAAACATCATCCTTACACTCTGGAAGACTCTGGATGTAATAACCATCGTGAGTATCTGTTCGTGTGCGTGTGTTTGCCTGTGTGACTGGACAAATGATGATGAGACCTGAGATCGTAGCGTGTCGAAACTTCCCTAGTGCTAGAGTGGTTGCAAAGTAACTGGTAATGAGCCGAATGGCGTATGCATGTAGTAAGATCTAATCACTTGACCTCGCGCTGTGAACCAAGGTGGAGATTTACATTTAGTTATTCATTTCACAGGACCTTATTGGTACCTAACTTTGTTAAGAGACAAAAAGTCATTAATTAAACAATGATTTTGTTGTGGGGGCATTAATTAACAATGAGTCTTATTGGCTGATGGGCTATTAAATGAGGTTTTTCTTGTATACTTGTTCGGTTGCTTCCCTGCAGGATGTAGAGAAAAACATCTTAATTGCAGACATTAAGATAAACGAAATGACCACTTAGAAAAGATACCACTTCTGTGGTTTGAAGTGACGTAAAACTTGTTTTCCCCTTTATGGCCGTACATTGCGTTTGCCATATTCTTTTGAGTTCTTGGAGGTAGCTAAACTTTTTTTTATGTGAGCCATTTAACGTGTCATTCACAGAATTGTTTGTGCTAACAAGGCCATAACGGAGGACTAGGTGAAGCTGCTCATAGTATTATTGGCAATGTAGGGGGCTGATTATTTATTCCTCGTAATTCGTATAACTTGGCATTATTTAATATAGCTAGATGGCATCTAAATGTTTAGAAATCTACAATAAAGTCCGTCGGTTGGTACCGCTTTCCATACACAAAATTGTTTTTTTTATGGAGCTTTCTGTCAACTGATTTTGGACGAATCATACCAAATGTGTAGCGAATGGCTCTATGTGCACGTGGCTTGTGACTATGTCCATGTACATCTTCTATGAATGATTTTTGAATGGGAAAGAAGGTCACGAATAAAAATAGATCAAGGATCTGTTGAGTGCGGTAATCGTGCAGAAAAAATAGATTAAGGTTCTGTTGACTGCGGTAATCGTGCAGATTTTACATTTTTCATTAAATTCTCTATATTCGTTCACACCTAACCGCACGGTTTGGCATGAATTCAGAGGGTTTAAACACTGCCTGAATTGGTTCTAAGCCCTTGAAATTTGAGCGAAAAATGAAGCGTTGTATGTCAATGTAGAGATTGATTGATTGATGTGTTGCCAAAGCCTTTTAACTTTCTGCGTACTTTTTTACTCTTAATTTGTCATTTTGCTTTTACAAAGAATGCTTTCTAGATACGATTAAATTAATTAAGCTCACTTTTAAGCTCGAAAAAAATTTCTTAAGAATCTATTAAATTTATAAGGTAAATCGTACCAAAATTCAAGCTTTAAGCGGACAGGCCAAGCCGCTTATCGTAAAGTCAATAGCTTAAGGGTTTATTTCTCTAGCAGAGTACCTGAGGAGTGGCGACGGAGGATAGTTTGCTTTTTTGTGATTCGTGCGGTGCAGGTTCAATCCGCATGGAGCACAACAAAATACGCCACCCATTAATGGAGAGAAACGAATTTCTCCAACCTCTACACCAAAAAGAGGATTTCTGCCTGTGGCCTATTTCACCAACTTACAAATTTGTATTTACAATCATTTTTTAACAAAATTTGTGATTTTGTTGATTTATGTCGTTTCACCAAACTGTGGGTATTACAAATTTGTAGTTGTATTTTACAACGGGAAATTTGTGGGAATATTTCCCTTTTCGTTTCAGCAAAAGTTATTTATAGTTGTAATTTACAAGTTACAAATTTGTGAAAAGTTGACTTATTTGTGAGTTTGCGTTTCACCAAAGAAAATTATTTTCAAACTTTGTGTAGTATGTGAGAATATTTTACAACTGAAAATTGACGTGTAATTCCTCCTACAAGTTTTGGTTCATATTGAAACTAATCGACAAAATGTCTTTGCAACGAAGGCATAGTAGTAGCGATAGTAGCGAAAGTGACGATCATGTTTTAATTTTAAGAAAAAAATTTAATTTCGGAGTTATTTAATTTTAATGAAAAATTTCGCCTAACTCGATGGAAATAATTGCAATTATTGGGCCACAAATAGCTGACACTACTGAAAAAAACTTTGCATTAACACCAAGGCAGCAGTTTCTCACAGGCTTGGAAATGGAGGGCAATACCAAGGTGTAGCACATATGCATGGGATATCTAAATCGACCGTTTGCAGATGTGTTTCTCGCGTTTGTGCAGCAAATGTTAATTTATTGTTTGAAAGTGTTGTATATTGGCCAAATATAAACGGAACGTTAACAAACATAGATGCCCCTGGCGAGTTTGAATCTGCATATGTGGACAGACATGGACAGCACTGCATAAATTTTTATGTTGGTATGTGGGCCGGACTATACCTTTTATAACGCATATGTGAATTGGCCGAGAAGTGTGCACGAATCAAGGGTGTTACGAAGAAGTCCCTTTTTTTCAAAATTTGAAAGTGGATTTCGACCTTTTTCTAGAAATAGAGAAATTTCCGTGTCTGACGCACTTACGATTGCAATCCATTAAAGCAGTTATTGTTTAAAATGTTGCATCATCTTAACCAACATTTCCCGACAAGCGGCAGATAGATAATATTATCGAAATGTTCACCACCACTTAGGATTCAAACGACGCAGATACTCAACATGCCGAAAATTTGTATGGCCGGGGCTTCCTCATTAGAATATTTTTTAAATCACTTTGTTAGCAAATATCATATTAAATAACGAGACTTTTGAACTTTAAATGAAATATATGTTTATTTATTTTAGTTTTATTTTTAGTAGTCACTTAATTTTAAAGTGTTGTCTTCCAACACTTTTATCTTCTCCTTCAGCTCTGCAGTCCCCAAGTCGCGTTCCTTTTTCAAGGCATTCAACTGCAAATTATAAATTTTCAATTGAAGCCTCCTTTTCTTCAATCGAAGAATATCCGCTTGCTCAGTTAACATTTTGTTGTTGCGCTGGGGCTTTTTTGATGATACTTGAGGTCTGATTGAATTAAAAAATACGTACATATATTTTAAAAAAAAATTGGGAGAAACAAGCATTTGCATTTACCTTATTTCGTCTTCAATATCCCCCACGTTTGCGCACTGGGGTTTCAGTACCTCTACAGTAGGTACTGAAGAGGACTCATCAACTATGCCTTGAACTGTTGGCGATTCTTTACCGATAATATCAAAAATGATATTATCGAGATCTGTTAAAATGCGACTAATGCCACCTTCAGAACCAGTCTTCTTTAAGCTAAAATATAAAAAAAAATGTATATGTACCTACGAGTATATATTATGTACTTACCAGAGTAGCCCGTTTTTAATTTTGCCACGCAATATCTCGAAAATATTTCCAACCCTTTTCATTTTGAATTAAGAGGATAATGAAATTAAAATATCTTTCCACGCGTTTACTTCACCCAAATAAAACTTCTTTTCTCTAATCAAGGAGACAAACAAAATCTTATTTTGGTCATTCATTTTAATTCCGGAATTGCACGACGATATTCCACAAATTTGTGAGAAAACACTTGTGGATTACACATTGCACAAAAACCCGGTGCAACAGGAATTTTTACACTTGTAATCAACATGTTTATTCTTACAATTTTTTTTTGTCTAATCAGAAATTTGTGCGTTCATATATTTGTATTTGGTGAAACAGAAAACCAGATTACAAATTTGTATTTGTGATTCACAAGTACAAATTTGTGGTTAAAATTTGTAATTTGGTGAAATAGGCCCCTGGTAGTACAATGGACCGTTACCGAGTCTGAGTGCTCTTTGCCTTTTCAAAAAAAAACCTAAGCATATGAATATGAACCATCCTGAAACTTTGGAGGGTCTTTTTAATTTTTTTTAATAACACCATAACTCATGAACCGTTTGGCGTATTCCTTCGAACCTTCCATCAAAATGAAAGGTATACAAGGTAGAAAAAATAACGTTATGGGCGTGCATGTGACATTCTTTTTGGCAAAGCAAAAGCGCAAATGGCAGACGACACGAAACGGATGACTTATCCACATTTATTTTTAAGTAATGAGTATGAATATGGAAAAAACCTGAAAGGCCGGACACACAGCGTGCTTGCTAATGCAGAAAGTCGACTTATTTTAAGAAAAGCGTCAAATTCTCACGACTCTTTGGCAAAAATCAGGGATAAATGCGGTGTCAAGACAAGTCTTACAACTATGCGCCGTGTTATTTCGAAAGCTAAACATCTAAAAAGACTAAATCAAGAAGAAGCCACCAATCAACCCGGTACGAAAAGAGCAACGCCTCAGTTTTTGTCGCACACATATGACCTGGCCTTCGGAGTGGCATAGAGTAGTATTCTCCGATGAAAAAAAATTAATTTGGAAGGCCCCGATGGCTGTAGCTACTATATCCATGACCTCCGCAAAGAAACATATTATTTGGACCGGCTGCATAGCAGAGTTGGAGGTGTGATGGTGTGGGGGGCCATTTCCTATAATGGAACCTGCCAACTACAATTTATGTGAACAATGAATGCGTTGTCTTACAATAGCATATTGAAAAAGGCCTTTCCATACTTTCATATCCTTTCTGGACCTCTGCCGTGGATTTATCAACATGATAATGCGCCAATACATGCAGCTCGGGTAGTTAAAACCTATATACAGAGCAATAAAATACGATAGTGCCAGGTGCTGCTTGCAAAAAAAATGTGGAGCTATTGAGCTGGCCGTCCTATTCTCCGGATTGAAATATCATTGTAAATGTTTGGGGATGGGGATGGTTGACACGTCAAGTAGACGGATCAGGACAACAATATTCGAGTATACTTGAACTAACCCAAGCCATCGAATTAGCTTGGAGCTCGATTTCAATGAATTATTTGGCTAATTTGTATACATCCCTTCCAAACCGGATGTGTGAAGTTTTGGAACAGAAAGCTGGCTCAACACACTAATAAAAAAAAAATTCAATGTAAAATACTCCAATTATCTTAAATTTAAATTATTTTTGTAATAAAAAGAATCAGAAATCTCTAAAATGTTTTTTTTTATTAAAGTGTTCTATTCAAGTGTCCCAAATTTTCGACCCCGCATTTTGCCGGTATTTGGTTGATAATATTTTGTTAAAACCTAAAGCTTTAGCATTGAATCTTCCTTTTGATCAAATTACAGCAATTAAATTAATTTTAATTAACAAAAATTAAGTCTCTAGCATGCTTGGTTTGGGAGCAATGAAGGATAGAAAACAGGGGTGTCCTATTCAAGTGGCGAGGAGTGTATGTGTATATTTGTCCAACCTGGAGAGGAAAAGACTCATGCAAAAACGGACATTTTGCATGAGTGACCAGTAAGCACCGCTTACCCCTTTAAATGGGCGCTCAACATAAGACCAAACTTTCAAAGAAATACGATTCGTTCATGATTTATGTACAGAATTTTATGATGGCTGCATACACCTACGAAACATACCCGCAGATACATATATACATAAACATATTGGTATGGATTATTTCTAGAGTAGATAAAGATCACTTTCGAGCGCGACAACTTAACAAATGAGGTGATAAAAGAAAGATAATTTGCTGGAGAACTTTTACTTTATAAATATTTACGATTTGGTAAAAAAAAGGCATCGGGTCATGCGAGATTTCTTCTACGGGTATACTATTTCCTGCATATATATTTTATTTCTAGAGTGTAGATCCCTTTTGCGGCATTCACACCCAACCCATCTTAACGAATGAGGTGTCAAAGGAAAGCCCATCAGTAATGAATTGCCCTTTCACTTGATAAATATTAAAAATTTCGAATGTTGTGGAAAATGGGAAGGGGGAGAGTGATAGTTCCCGCACGGGTAGGTATCTACGCTAGTGATTCGTATTGCTGCATACCTCCTTATTTATGTAAAATTACAATGTAATTTAAAGCTAGTGACATGCTATGAACACAGGTGGCTCAGAGGTTACCGAGTTTGACTACTGACCGAGGGGTCTGAGGTTAAAATAAGTCTGACAAACAAAGATCCAAGAGCATCAATTATCTAGAAGCTTTTTCCCGTCTAGAGTCGGCGATTGATTGTAGGCACTTCCATTCCTGCCAACAAATATGACTTGGCACACACAAATTGTTGGGGAAGCTAGGGTTTAGGGCCCCTATGGCTCGATAATGCCTAATAAAAGGTGTTCAAATTTGACGTATCATTTTAAATTGGCAGCCACCTTTTGTACAACTATTAGATTACACCGAAGTTTTTTCAGATATGGAGTAAATACATTCCCGTTAATGATCATCCGGAACTAAAGACCCTTCTCGATGAACTGCCAGAAATTAACATGAACTGCGCGGTCACAGACCGCATTCAAAAAACACTATGCTTCAATACACGGTTCTCCACGGAGATACCCAAGAGAGAAGCATGGGTTAGTAATAACCCACCAAACAGCCACAACGGCATAAAGTGGTATACGGATGGTTCTAAAATGGAAACGGGGGTAGGAGCGGGAATATACGGACCGCACAAACGCTTTACGATACCCATGGGAAAAAGTCCCAGCGTATTTCAAGCAGAGCTCCACGCCATTCAAGAATGCGCCAGCCACATTATTTTATCTGGCAGAAAATGTACAGCCATCCATATTTTCACGGATAGTCAAGCAGCTATAAACGCCCTTAGCTCGTATACCATTGACTCCAAATCAGTCATGTACTGCTTCAATACCCTACAAACACTGGAAATAAGAAACAAGACCAAATTATGGTGGGTTCCGGGTCATGTCGGGGTAGAAGGTAACGAAAAGGCCGACGAACTGGCCAGAAAAGGTTCAGAAACACCTGTCATAGGTCCCGAACCTTTCTGCTGCACTCCTAGATCAGCAGCAACGGCAGCAATTAAAAGCTGGGAACATAGAAAATGTATCTATCTTTGGGAAAGCATCCCAGGTCTAAGACAGGCCAAACGAGCCATTCGGCCCTTCAATCAAAATGCCAGCAAATGTCTAAACCCCAAGCAGGCATGATATCAAAAACCTAGTAGGTTACCTTACTGGTCACCATGGTTTAAGATATCATCTACACAAAATGAGAATATCAGACTCTCCTGAGTGCCGACTCTGTCTTGAAAAGGACGAATCAGCTGAACACATTTTATGTGAATGTCCAGCCCTTAATGGAATTAGAAAGAAGATCTTTTTCAGGGAGCAAATGAGCCCCGAGGACATAAAGAATTCTTCTACTGGTAAAATTGTCCGCTTTACACGGAAAGTGGAAATTCTACTAGTTTAAACTTTTCTGGCCCATACGGTACAAAAGATCTTTTAGGTCGAAGTACCCCCCCCCCCCCTTATAAATCGCCTTGGCGAGCCAGAATATAAAAAAAAAAAATACATTCCCGTTAGCTAAAATGGATCAGTACACTATTGAGCAACTTGTTTTTATTATTAAAACTTATTTTAAATATAGTGAAAGTTTAGCAGAAGTTGAAAGAACATTTCGTAGAAAAAATGCTCCGTCAAACCGTGCTATCAAACTTTTCGTTCATAAATTTGAAGAAACTGGTTCGGTTTAAGATCAGAGAAGAAAAGCCTATCATCGTAGTGGTCGTTCGAGTGGAAATATTGCAGCTGTTATCAGAAGTGTTGCTGAAGAGCCAAGGACGTCAATTCGTCGTCGTTCACATCAATTAAATCAACAACTTTATTTAACATTTTGCAGAAGGATCTGCAAGTAAAGGCTTACAAAATACAGTTAACACAAGAATTAAGGCCAACTGACCACGCGTTGCGTCGCCAATTCGTTAACTGAGCCATAGAGAAGCAACAACGAAATGATAATTTTTTCAAGCAAATTATCTTCACCGATGAGGCTCATTTTGAAATTTTTGGCGGTTATGTCAACAAACAAAACTGTCGCATTTGGGCTTAAGAAAATCCTAGAGGATTGTTTGAAAGGGCAATGAAAACAAACAAAAATACTGTATGGTGTGGATTTTGGTGTAGGGGCGTAATTGGTTCATTTTTCTTCGAAGATGAAAATGGCAATGCAGTAACTGTGGATGGAGCTCGATATCAAGCGATGATTAGAAACTATTTGTGGAGTCAATTGGAAGATATTGATGTGCAGAATAAGTGGTTTCAACAGGATGGCGCAACATGCCACACAGCAACGCACTTAATCGATCTATTGAAAGAGAAGTTTAACAGTCGTATAATTTCCCAAAGAACAGACATGAATTTGCCACCAATATCATGCGATTTGACACAACTGAATTTTTTTATTATGGGGTTCCTTGAAGAGTAAAGTTTATATCGATACTCCTCCAACTGTTCAACACCTCAAAGACAACATTATCGATCACATTTTGAACCATCAATATGCGAAAAAGTGAATCAAAATTTTGGTAAAAGGTTGACAGTCTGCCGAGCTAGCAGATGAGGTCACTTAGACGACTTTCTTTTTTGTATTAACCGGAACCAATGTATGTACATTAATCTATAATATAAAAATAAATCGCTGAATGTTTTGCTAAGCGCAAATCTCGAGAGCAGCTGAACCGATTTCGCTAATTCTCTTCTCTTTTTATAATATTCCTTGAAGTACGAGGATGGTTCTTACGGAGAGAAAAATTTAAAAAATTGCCTGAAAAGTCTAAAAACAATACTTTTCTATATTCCCATACAAAAGATTCGTAATAATACGTAAGTCTATTTGAACTATAATACCATACCATAAAGTTTAAGTGTTAGTGGAAGGCTAAACAATTGAGTGAAGTTAGTATCGTATAAATATTAATGTCAATATTTGTCAATATTTATACGATGGTAACATTACTCAAAAACAAATTGTCTATGGTAAAATGTAAATTGTCTGTGGTAAAATGTCACTTGAAATGTAAACGTCTATTTGCTATGCATCTATAGTATTACTAAATCTAAAAGCCACAAATTTCTATAAAATTAAAAAAAGTGTTGTGTGTTTGTGACTTACTAAATATGCCTCCTATAAGGCGGCGGATAAATTTAGGCAGGAGAACCCGAAATGCAACGAATCAAATTAATTATCAATCTAATCGTACTGCCCAGGAACGTGAAGATCGCAATGAACGTGAAAGAATTCGGCTTTAAACTTTTCACCTTTCCTGAGAGTTTTTGTCAATTAACGCAATCAAAAGCTGAACTCATTCAAAAAGTGTTTCCAAATGTTGCTTAAAATTACTTATTCCATGATTGGTTGAGTGAACGAGCTATACTGGCTGCCAAAAACACTGATGTAAATGTATTAAATTTCAAAATTCAAGATGACATTCCTGGCGAAATGAGGACATATAAATCAGTTGATACGGCAACTAATGAAGATGATGTCGTGAACTATCCACCGGAATTGTTAAACTCACTTGATTTGCGAGGATTGCGGCCTCGCAATCTTCAATGTTGGATCTGTAGTTATTATGTTGCGAAATATTAACCAACCGCAACTTTGTAACGGCACACGATTAGCGATAAAAAAAATTACTGAATAACGTAATAGAAGCAATCATATTGAAAGGAAAGTATAAAGGAGAAGACGTTTTGATACCCCGCATCCCAATGATTCCGACTGACGTACCATTCGAGTTTAAACGACTACAGTTTTCAGTACGGCTTGCTTTCGCTATGACTATAAACAAATCCCAGGGGCAGTCGTTAAGTGTTTGTGGTATTAATCTAGAAAACCCATGTTTCTCGCATGGTCAATTGTATGTTGCCTTTTCCCGTGTTGGAAAACAATCTGCTCTGTTTGTTTACGCCTTTTACACGCTTTAATAAGTAATAAGTAAAAATAAAATGAAATATAATAAATAGGTAGGTATCATAATAAGAAATCAGAAATTGTAATTTTCATTGTGATTTTTTAGTGACTTTTAAAAGAATTTTAAGTGTTTTATAATTTTTATTTTTTGACATAATGTAATTGTTGACTTATCTACTTTTTTTTTCTTTTTTTATTTTACTAGCTGACCCGGTGCCCCGAATAGCAGATTAAATCATCATTAAAGAATAAATCAAATTAAAGAATCGACTGTTAGGCGGTACGAAGTTTGCCAGGTCAGCTGGTTTCCAATAAAAATAAATACAGATTTCACACAATTTATGTCTTTCATTCAAAATTTAAAATGATACCTCAAATTTGAACACCCTTATACCTATGTGTTTTTTCATATTTGTATTTAAGCCTCATTTTAATGGCACGACAAACGTCTTCAGTTGTTTGTAGTTATATCGTTAAATAACGGCGATGTTCTGATTAGGATAAGAAGGATCATAACCCACCCACTTTTTTGCATTCCTACCGCCTCATCTATCGGGATCGCCAGTTCGATCTTAAATAGTATTCGCAGACCTTCTCAAATTTCTTCTTCACTGAGCCCTATCAAATGCTGGTGGTGTTGCATTTGTGTGATTAAAAAGTTTTAATGCCCGCCTCTTTTTTTCACAATTTTAACACGTGCACACGGGGCCAGAATTCTAAGTACATTCCTGCACAAGATGGCTTTTGGATGATTTTTTTAGTACCTACATTATTTTGCATTTGAAAAAATTTTCTTTTGGACTTATGAGGAAAGCGGCAGCAATATTTGAAAGAAAACATTCAACATTGGTCGAAATTAAAAACCGACTTGACCAAAAATTACAGAGCTAGAATGAAGATTCATAAATTGAAGCCAATTTATTTCCCTGACTAATTGAACCTCTAAACTCTAAAGCCATGTCCTATTCCATGTCCAAAAGGTAAAAAATTCGGCTACCTAATCGTTAAAAATGGATATTCCTCTGCACTTACATATGTTAAAACTTCAGATAAGAGATCACAATAAAGTGTCCGGACGTAGAATTCAAAAAAACACGCACACAAATTATAATCCAGAATCCAAGACTCTTCAACACGACAAGCTCTATCACCAATCAATTTCCATAATGGCTCCATTTTCCCAACCGATCCAATCTATTCAATTTCTATTATCCTCCACACTTAAGTCTAATCTCGACAAGTCCCGCTCTCCTTTTAAAATATGAACTCATAAATTGCAATTCACTCGTTATTTCCTTTTAAACAGAAGAGTCATATCGAACAAAAAAAAAAAACTTGGAGCTTATTTTTCATGTTCATAATGAAAAATGAATTGAGAGAATTTTCCTGAATTACTAATGGCTGTTTTTTCGTCGATTTCTTCTTCTTCCGTTTGTTTATCGATCTTCCCCCTCGTTTTATTGTTTATCATTTAAATGCTCGTTTTTATTCACTCCTTCCAAAAATAAAGAAAACAAAACAAAACCGTCTCAAATCTTTGGCATTGTTTATCAATAGGAAACCCGGAATCGGAATTCAAAAAATAAAGTATTTTGTTTACATTGTAACGTGTTTCCGAAGACCGAGCTTTTATATACATACAATATTCTGTAACGTAAACGATTGCGGGTGTTTTTCTTGTGTGTCGATGGTAAATTGATCGTTTTAATAATTCGTTCTCGATTTACGGGAATAGTGTCAAATGGACAACATTTTTTTTAATTTGAACACGTTTATGGTGGGCAAATCAAATCGTTCTTGCAGTACCTCCGAATCGAGATTAAATCAGTTGACCAGGCCTGAAACGACCTTTCAGTCAAGCAGGTGTTTTCGATAGTGGCCAGCTTTGTAATCAATAAATACTCTAGCGAATTGCGTCGACAGTTTTATACGGCTATAAATAAATCTAAAATCCATCTTCGAAGAAAAATAAAACAAGCTAAATCCAATTAGGAGACGACTGTGGATCACATTTCTGTGGCAAGAGACCAGCCGTCGGCGGCGCCTGACTCATATAAATACTCTCACATGCCCAAAAATGGAATAAGAAAAATAAAAAGAAACCCCAGACACCGACAAAAAGATAGGAAAAACTAAACCTATAGCCACCTCCAAACAAACTATAAACCACTTGAAAAGCAATCAATAATCACTGACTGTTGTTGGAAAGATCCAAGAATGAGATTCACTGCGGCAACGAAAATTGACGTTCGTCAATAAATCATTCGGGCGGCGTGTGTGTGTGTGTGTGTGTGTGTGAACCACATATCCACTCGCCATTCGGTACGCCTTTCAAACGTTTTGTTTACATTCAATGATTAGATGTTTCGATCCTTGCCAGTTGCCAGTTGCCAGAGTCATCTCCTAATTAAATTGCGGCTACCCTCGTCTATTCTACCAAATCAATTAGCCATTTCTCAACTCCCCCCGGGCTCGACATCAACTAGGTCTATCTTTAGGTAGCCTAACGATTTGTCGTCCTGTTTGTCAGCATAAATACCAATGTCAGATCCACTTAGTGCACTCTACCAATTGCTTCACAAGGATAGAAATACACACACGCTAGAGACAGATCCCTCCTCACCGCACGAGTAAAGGCTCAGCTAATAGAGGTGTTCCGTGTAGTCGGTGGCGATGGTGGCCTCTGCAATGATTGCATGTTAGATGTGGCTTTTGCGCGCGTGAGATGATTGGTGTCGGAGAATTACATGAATTTATTTCAATAAAAAATGATGCAGTGCCACGAATAACGCGAATCCGGAATCAAATTATGCCTAGCTTCCTGCACTATCCTACTTCAACCAACCCTCTGAGACGATAATGACGGTAATTTGCATACGAACACACGCTACCTCTAACGCAAGGCGGGTGAGTTTGAGTTGTACTCCTATACGCACAGGGATCAGATTGTGATCGTTCATCTTCTTTCGGGTCGAAGACGAAGATCGTGAAATTATCCAATTGACTAGCGGGAGAGAGCGTTGTGTACGACGTGTGATTAGTCGACTTACAATTATGTAGATAGAAAGAAACTCTCGTGAAATCGTGCAACTTTTTCTCATCTGCAGATGTAAATCAATCGAATAGCAAATCCTCCTGCCTCATGCTGGACTGTTGGTCCAATCGGTGTGCTAGTAGTGTATTTAGTTTCTACAGGTGTTAGCCTACATAGTGCCAGGCTGATTGCAGGCACTTTTTTGTATTATTGATAGTGGATTGTGGAGTGTATGTTAATCACGTATTGAACATTGGCCAGTATGCTCTAAATCCTATCAGCGGGGATGACATTCTGTTGCAAAAACAACGATGAAGCTGATTGGCGAGATCGAATAATGGAATGGGATTAGAATGCAAGTGGGTTTTGTGTGAAAACAGACGAACAGTTAGGCTTACCATTGATATGGTTGAATGAACAAGAACAACTTGTAATTGCTACCGCGTGAATCGGGGGCTGGAGTCACAGATTGCCGTACCCGATCGTCAGACTCTTTTTTTTCGGTGCTGGTCTCTTTTATTCATGATTTTCGAAAAACCTTTTCTCCCAACGGGACTAGTCCCTAGAGCAGCGTCTTCTAAGCAAGCATACTACGCTATCTACCATCGAAACCACAGTTCAGCTCTGCCTGAATCGGGTTTGATTGTTTTGTTTTTGGCATTTTTCTAAGCGCCTACACGAATACTATATAGCTCATTGGGTTTCTTTTCATTTTCCCATAGGATTCATTAGCCACCAATTCCTTGAACTAAATGAGCAAGAGGAGGGGGTGAAAAAGATGACACGGGTCAAGGATTTATTACATATCAAATGGGTTTTGGGGCGGATGGCGTAGTGCGTAGTGTGTCCCTGAAAAAAAATGTTTTTTTCGAAAATAATAAATAAAAAGGACCAATACCACAAAAAAGGGAGCCTGACTGGATGCCGTGAAACATCGCTGTAGCTCCCACTTCACATGGTAGCAACCAAAAGTTTTTGTTGTTCATTCAACCATATGAATGGGATTATTTGTTGCCCTTGTCTTCGAAAAAGGGCAGATATAGCGTGTCTACGTGCATTTGAAGAGTTAAAGAAAATCGGAAAGTGACCAGAGACATTCCTGTGTGCGAAGTTATAAACGGTCTTTCAATAGCGACTTGGCAACTTCGAACTTTTAGTGGGTACGCACCCTTAACCCGATTACCGAACTGTCAATGTCAAAATATTCAGCGAAATCAACATTTTTATTATGGTGAAGTACACGAAGGAACAAGGTTTAAAAATAATTAAAATTTACTACCGAAATTCCGAGTCGGTGGTCGCAACTTTAAGAGCGTTAACCCCAATTTTCGGCCGTTATTCTTGTCCCAGTAAACAAGCAATTCATAGTCTAATATTGAACAAATTCGAGTGCCAGTAAGACTAGGTTTTGCCCGAAGTGTGGAGAATATTGCTGACCTAGAGGCGTCCGTCGCAAACCAGCCAAATAAGTCAATTTCACGGCGTTCTCAAGAATTGGCCCTTTCTCTTATGGCGAATTTTGCGTAAGGATTTTGGCCCAGACCCTTACAAGATCAATCTGACCCAAGAACTAAAGCCACTTGTTTTGGGCTCTGGACATGAATAAAGAAAATTAAAAATTTCATCGCAAAATCATTTTCAGTGATAAAGCTCATTTTTGGTCAAACGGCTTCGTCAATAAGCAAAATACGCGTTACTGGACAGGTGAGAACCCTCATGTGCTCCATGAAACAGCACTTCATCCGAAAAAAGTCACTGTTTGGTGCGGTTTTCATACCGGTGACGTCATTGGCCCGTTTTTTTTCGTCGATGAAAATTACCGTCACATCATGGTAAACGCTATTCGCTACAGACACATGTTGTAACGTTATTTCTTTGAGCAATTGCATGAATTGGACATCAGTGATATGTGGTTCCAACAAGACGGTGCCACAAGCCACACAGCGGGTGCAACAATCGAGTTATTGAAGTCTCAGTTCGGTGAACGTGTCATCTCGAGAAACGGACCCGTCGAAATCGTGTGCTTTACGCCTCTAGACTTTTTTATGGGGCTACATTAAATCATTGGTCTATGCCAAGAAGCCGCCGACGTTAGAGAAGCTCAAAGCTAATATTGAGCGAGAAATAGCGGCCGTATCGGTAGAAATGAGCGGCCGAGTCATCAAAAATTGGGTTCAACGTATCGACCGCTGCATACGGTCCCGTGGTGGACATATGAACGAAGTCGAATTCCATTCATAAATGTTTTGATAGTAATTCAAGCCAATAAAGATACGATTTTTTGAGAAATCTCAAGTAGTTTGCATTTTATTTAAAAAATAAGTTGTCAAGTGCTTAATGAAAGATCCTTTATTTCTTGCACAAATGAAAGGGACCTTTCGAACAGAACGCGATTCCGCAAATTTGACTTTCGCAACAGCATTGATGAAACTCAAAAGTGGGATTCCAGAAACTCAAAATTGGAATTCCAACAACTCGAATTCGCACATACGTATATTGCACCGAAATACTCTTCTTCGAAGTCTCCTCAAAAATATTCCCAGGCCCAAATGATTATGAAAACTGGCAGTATTTAATTACAAAAAAAAAAAAACACAAACGATTTCAAGCCATCATCCCAGTTCAATAAAACAAAAATGCTTGTTGTCCATTAAGCTTACATTCAAATCTTTTTGGAGCGGCTTTTCAATCTATTTTCTCAATTTATCACAAGCATGGCCCCGCCCCGTCTATCAAATCATATTCAAAACTGGAATGACGGCCCAAATCTCATGATCCCAATGTAGGTACGTTAATTTCCTATTAGCGTTCTAATATATTTCGGCTGTTTACATATCGGCTTATCAAGGCTTATTACTCGTAAATTAGCCAAAATTTGGGCTTCATAACTATCTCCGGTAACAGATATCCACATCCAAATAAAATATTTGTGTAAATTTTGATAAAAATCATTCACGAAACACCGTTAAATGAGAACCCATAAAACAGATTTTTAATGATATTTATCTTCAGTGGCTTTTTTCTCATAGACTCTTTGACGGTCACGTCTTCAAATGTGGTATTTCAGACGAACGCATCGTTGCGCATCCATAGCGCTTGTTTAGGTAATCATTGTATTTCCCACAGCAATGGCGCGGCATTATTGCGCTTTGACCACTTTAAAGTTTATGATTTGTTTATGTTGTCCACTTTCTTCACTTCTTTTGAGAAGATTGACTTTGTTTATGTTTCATCAGTAGCATTAAGC
Organism: Portevinia maculata; assembly: GCA_949715645.1. NCBI lineage: Eukaryota > Metazoa > Arthropoda > Insecta > Diptera > Syrphidae > Portevinia > Portevinia maculata. The sequence continues at coordinate 1,942,344 of OX454528.1, read as the reverse complement.
AGGCGAGTATCTTGTGGTATACCGTATGAAGGCAAAAGATGGACAGACAAAGTTTCGCTTAATGAAAATGTGTAACTAGATATGTTGATGGTTACTTTGATTTGAATTTGATAATGGAAAATGTAACTTTAATTGATCTAATTTAAATTCTATTTCATTACGACTATTTGATGAAAATATGGTTCGCTGTCAGGGAAATCTCGTTCATTTAAGTCGGCCAATTATTCCATTCCATCGGATGGTTTATTGTTGAATGTTGTAATAACAAATAATAATTAACGTTGTAGTTACTGGTAGCTTAATTGGTATTTCTCAACATAAGATAGCAACATTTCAATCGATTTAATTAATTAGCAAAAGAAAAACTTGCATCGTCGTTTCGACAACTTTCATAGAGGAGAAAACAAGTCACACTATCCAGCCATAGTAGCGATGTTACTTCATTAAAGTCGTCTGGCAACAGCCGAAGGAACCTCCCTCGACAACAATAGAACAAAGATCGATTCGTTTGCATGTTGAGAGCATGTATAGTATATACAAAACATGGCAGCCGGCGCAGTATTTGTAACAACAAACGCGCAGCACGGTAGCAGCAGCAGTCGTAGTAAACAGGAAATCGGTTGTCTTGCGCATATACAAGGAGAACAGTGGAGAACATTACCCGGCACAAATATGGCCTCGCGCTAATAAGGTAAGGACTCGTATGTGACCATTATTCAGTTGTGTATGTCCTTCTATGGAGTGAGGTGTTCTCAAGAGCGTTGGAAAGTGGAATGAAGTTAACAAAAAGGGGTAAAAGAAAGGGAATTTACTGCAATCAAAGCGACGCAGTTTAGATCCTTGGGGCATTTATATGACAATTGGAATTTTGTTTTTATAAAGGAAATATGCGATATGTTCTTAGACCACACAAGGAAACTTGCGATTTTGCAAGAAAAAAATCATACCACAGGAAAGACTCTCTATGAGAACATAAAACGGAAATTGTTTCGTTTTTGTCGCCTGGTAGACTCTCAGGTTTGTTTAGGAATTTTTATTTATTTCGCAATTATGAACATACACATTCGGCGCAAACCGCCCTGATAGGGCCTATCCAACCAATCGCGTGATCGAATTTATATTTTTGAAAAAAGGGAAAAGGCCTACAGTTTTACGTCTATTCCAAGCGCGGTATTTGAGAACCTTCTCTAATAAAAATGGTGTTTAGTGCTGGCATTTGCTTCATGAAATGCATTGCTATTTTTTCAGATCAAATCAAATGCACACCAAGAAACCCTTGGTGACATCATACAAAGGGGCCTAAAGTAACCAAAGAATGGTGCCATACCATCGGACTCAACATCAATCCGGCGAAAACAACGATAGTACCATTCGCAAGGAAAAGACAACTTCAAAGACTTAAGGACATTAGCCTATCAGGCACGACACTGCTACCAGTCAAAGAAGTAAAGTATCAAGGACTTCATCTAGATAGTAAACTCCTTTGGCGAAAACATATAGAGGAGATATCCAAGAAGGCCACCCGTACTCTCATGATATGTAGGAGCCTAGCGGGGAAGGCATGGGGATGCAGCCCAAACATCCTGCGATGGATTCATTGCAATTGTGAGACCAATAATCACATTCGGAGCAGTAGCATGGGCGAAACGAACCAGTCTAACCACGACAAGAGAGACACCCAGCAAAGAACAAAGACTGGCGTGCCTGTGCAGTACCGGAGCAATGCGTAGCTGTCCAATAGCAGCCATGGAGGTGCTACTGGAATTAACCGCTCTACACATCATGGAGATGAACGCGGCAGACAAAGCAATCCTAAGGATGGCAAAAGAGGGAATTGGAAGAGGAAAAGGCATCGGTTCGAAAGAACACGATGACTTAATCAAAAAAAAAAACTCCCACTTCTTTCCATACCCAGAGATGATAGCATCAGGAAATTCAACTTCGAGAAGAATTTCCAGATAAAGCTCAGCAATAAGGAGAACTGGAACAATGAATCCACCACTTATGGACTGAACAACCATACAACAAAGTGGTACACGGATGGGTCGAGGACCGATGAGGGAACTTTGGGCCAGGAACTAAGCACCACCAATCCATGGGCAAATGTACCAGCATCTTCCAGGCAGAAATATGTGCCATACCTTGAGAAAAACTACACCGTTCTGCGGGATAGGAGAACATACTCTACGCGAAGAGTTCAGGAGACTTAAGGAAGAAACAAGGGCCAAAACCTTTCTCAACCTCCAAGGTCTGAGGCAAGCAAAGAAACTCTTAGGAAATTATAACCAAGATTTAAAGCTTGTATCAGCCCTAACAAAAACAACCTAAGAATCCTAACAGGTCTCCTCACGGGGCACTGCAGACTCAAGGAGCACCTGAGGAAAATGGGTGTAACAGATTCTGCAGTGAAACCGCTGAAACTCCAGACCACATACTGGAATCATGTGGGGCACTGGCTCACAAAAGGATAAAATATTTGGGCAGACACTAAATAACAGACAAGGACATACAAACCATGGAGCCACAGCTCATTCTCAGATTCATCAAGGAAATTGGACTGGACGCTGTGCTCTAAGGAGTGTGACCTGCCAAGGATAAATCAGAGCAATACCCCGATACGCTTTAAAAAGGAAGTGTATCTAGAGGGGGCTCTGAAAGAGGGCATGAACCTCTCCGAGGTACAAACAGGGGACACAATAGATCAATAGGTGGAAGGGTAATATACCCTACTAATTATTATTATTGAGGAAGAAGTAGTTAAGATACAGTGGACATTTTCTCCCGTGGATGGCTTCTCGTAAATAAGGAAGAATTTACCAAGATTTTTTGCATTCGTTTAGAATCGACCGAAACTTGTTCGCAAAGTGAATAAACTTAAGAAAGTTTCCACTGCACTTTTTATATGTATTTTATTTTGCAGCGTTTGTTCCATAAATTTGGTCTAAAATTAACTGCTTCCTTCGATTAAACAAGGAAATATTGCCACCTGCGTCCATTTAAAACAGTTTAAAACTCAACAGAATAAACCAACGAGAAAGGTCAAATATCGCCATTTTTCCTGCGTTAATATTAGGCACGATTTGACAGTTGACAGAGGATTTTAAGAGTTAACCTACATTTAAAATTTCAATATTGCCACCTGCAGTCAATCTTGTCGGCTATACCCAAGCTTTTTGGAATACTTGTCACTGGATCGCAGAGTTTAAAACTCAACCGAATAAGCCAACGAAAAACCAAATTGTTTGTTGAAATATTAAGATTCATAAGATCGGGTATCGTCATTTTTCTGCGTTAACATTATGCACGATTTGACAGTTGACAGACGATTTTGATAGTAAACCTACACTTAAAATTTCAATATCAACTAACCTGGACCTGTCGAATTCGTAGACAAGAATGACATCTTTACGAAAAGAGTTTTTGACTGCTAAAAACATATCGATCGGTGCTAAAAACATATCGATCGGTGCTAACCGGTGATAAGAAAAGATTCCTACATTCATTGATACAGCCAGTGTGTCGATTCTATATATAAACGAAGCTACACACAGAGAAACTGATAAGTAACTCAAATTACTATCCAGTTCGCGTTGAGCAACTTCCTATATAATCTAATAGGATACCACTACCGGCGCCACTGGGTGCAAACTCGCTTGTAATCAGCTACTGGTGTAGAGTGGAGTCGTGTGCATGTGGCCCTATGTAGAAACTGGTTAGTAACTCCAGTCACATATTAATGAGTTTCTTTTGCATAGCTCCTTACTTATAAAATTTGTATTTGCATCCTTGTTTCACCTTTCGGTTTTTACAATCTTCCCTTGATCTAGTACACATTGAGAAGAATCACAGAAGTTGTTTAACCCAAAACTCAGCTAGATTCCGAACTTTAGACGTTCTACAAGATGTTGTGAATCTTACCCTCTTCTATAAACCAAGACCACAGTTAAGTACGATTTTCTTCGCTATCGCAAGTTGATACAAAACGGCTGGTTTCGATCCACTGCCGTCTGACGACAACTTGCTGATTTGAACTTGCAATTTGAAGGTCGTATTTCTTCAATACAACTAGCAAAAAAAATCTTAAACTCGAAGTTTAGAGCAACAAATCCTTTCAACTTTTGTTATTTTCGAAAGTTGAGAAAACGTCTTATAACTTTTGGTATTTTCGGGAGTTGAGGCAACTTCAAGTTGACAACCGGCACATTATCGAGTTCCCAAAACAGAAAGTCTACTATTCAACTACGCCTGAAGGAAACTGCGTCAGCAAGTTGAAAAAATAACCTCAAGGCGAAAGTAAACTTCGATGAATAAAATGGCCCTTAATGACTTTCAGTTTAAATTAAGTCCTTGCAATTTGTGAACTTTGTTTGTTAATTTTTTTTTAAATATGCGCGCAATTTTGAAAACGTCACTCTGCATGCATCCCCGACATTGGAAATCCAATTTATCCAATTAAACCAATTTAAATTTTGCCACCGATGTACCTACATATTTTGCCTACCATTTTTATACCCTATTCTAAAAGGGTATATTAATTTTGACTATAGTTTGTAATATACATTAATATTGCCCGTAGACCCCTAAAAGTTACTGTATTTATGATCAGCATCGATAGTAATGTCGATCTAGGCATGTCCGTCGGTCGGCAAAAATTAGGCCTCTAAACTGGACCTAGAGAGCTAAAATTTCAACCATATACTCTCTCTAGGGACCCGAAATAATCAAGATAAAGAATTTTTGAAATCCGCCCACAGACGCCCACAAACTCAAAAAAACAAACAAATTTATCAAAAAAATCGAATTTTGAGATACGAGTAGAAAGCTGAAATTTTTTTATATATGATCTTTGACTCCTTACACTGCTCGGGAGATAAAATTTCTAAAATCCGCCCACTGACACGCGTACAATTAAATAAAACAATTTTATTGAAAAGTCAAGGGAAACTGAAATTTATAATATAGACTCTCTAGGTGTCCTTTATACTTATTTTTAAATATTTTTTAAATCCGCCTACCGCCCACAATTAAATAGAAAAATTGTATTGAAAAACCAAAGTTTGAGCTAGGGAGCTGAAATTTATAATATATATTCTCTAGGGGCCCTTTATACCCACTGACACGCCCACAATTTAAAAAAAAAACTTTTTTTGAAAAACCAAAGTTTGAGCTAGGGAGCGTTTTTTACAAAAGCTTCGTTTTTTCGATTAAATCCTTTAAATGTTATATAACAAAAAATGTAGAGCATTCTTAACAGTTCAGCCATACTTAGACTTTTGTCACGCCCACTTATGAGGGATAGGAATAAGAATAGGGTATCCAACAGTTCGCCCAAGTGGACTGTAGCCCGTCCCTATGTTATTATTTAAGAAATTTGTTATTGATTTTCTTCTTCTCCCTCCACAGCGAAGCTACATATGATCAGAATTAAAATAACCGTAACCCTCCCTGTGAGGTCGCCGGTTTGACCTCAATACACATACTGAGGCCAATCAAATACTGGGGTTATTGCATTTATGCCATCCATTAGTTTTAAGGCGTGCATTTTTTTTACGATTTCGAAACGTGCATGCTCCTGTTATTGACTTTTTACGACATCGATGATCTCCGGTCGTTTCAACTCACAGATTTGCATGCACGCTTGTGGGAAGACTGCCAAGACATCAAATTTGCCGATGTTTGAAGGGCAAGAATATAATTGCAGCGCCCTAAAAAAACAGTGCTTGTCATAAAAGGCGACTAAGGGGAGATCCACATCTAGGCAATTTTACCATTCATGTAAGCCGACGTATTGAACATCTTCAAACTGTCCCGTGAGTATGCATGCAAATCCGTCGGTTAACACGACTGGAAATCACCAGAGTCGTAAAACGAAGAGCACTCAAAAATCAACAATGGCAGCACGCTCGTGTCGGAATCGTAAAATAAGTAGGCAGGCTTTAATAACCCTTGGATCACACAAATGCAAAACCACCAGCATTTGAAGCCCTCAGTTATGAAACAATAAAATAAAAATAAATATCAGGCATTAAGGATACAGGGCCTAAAGCTAGGTTCTCCAACTATTTAATTGCTAGGGACCTATAATTTTTAAGCCGAATCGGAACGGCAAATTTGAGAAGCTTCTCACGACTTCTGGATGTTTGTCAGACGTTCGCAAGAAGTGGGGCAGTGGAAAAAAACTTGTTTAAGCTGTTATTTGGCCCCGGAGGCATTTGGAACTCAGACCTTTAGATTAGTAGTCCAACACACCAACCCCTGCGAAACCGGGAGGCCTGCCAATATATTTATTGCGATCGAACCTTCGAACCCCACAGGCTTACCAGTAGGGATACAGCAAAGTGGGACGGTTATGATCCCTTTTATCGTGATCATAGCTTCCCCGTTAAGGAAAGGAAGAATAACTTGAAGACCGACTCAATTCCTTCAAATATTTGTATACATTTTGAATACACCACAAAGCCAACAAGAATTATTTGCAAGTGCAACCCGACATAACTACATTTCCGAAACACCATCAAAAACACGAAGAAAAAAATCATCTAACAGATTCCACGCATGATATATATATTTTTTCGAGCGTTCACATTTTTCTGCAACAAGTTAGCAAACAATGTTTGTTATTACCATTTTTGTTCATTTTATGCCGTTGACCTCTGCCGCGTTTACGTTGGTTCTTTTTCCGACTAACGCCACTGTGCGGCACCGTTGTCGCCGACAATGGGGGTAGTTGCTGCTCATGACTGCTCCCATCTGCTGTTGGTACATTCCGTTCGATGATTAATCCACTTTTTGTCTTTTTCACCGACGTTCGGCGATGATGCGGAGGTTTTTTACTCGATGTATAAATTTTAGCTCCGGTCCAGGAGACAATATCCGAATTATGATCGTAATCCACAAATTGATCATGGTAATCCTTGAGCAAGTCCTCGGGGGAATTCTTAGCATGGCAGAACGAAACGAAAACTATGGCAAGGAGCGCCACTCGAAAGGGACTCATTTTTTTATTTTAATTTTTTCAAACAAATTTTGGAACCAGAATTTTCTACAGCACTTGAATATCACACGTGAATTTCATTGTGAAACCACATTCCTTTTTTTTTGTGGATCAAAAAAATAAAACAAACACTGATCCTCACTCACTTCACACACGCGTTTCAGCCCTTGCTGATGATCACACACAACGAAGTCGGGTAGTGCCAAAAACGCGTAGCGGTGCAAAAAGAAAACAAGAAACAATCGCGCGACGTCGACGCCTTCGTCGCCAAAATCTATTTTCGTATATCCTTTGGTTTTATTTTCTGCTAAAAATGATGATGTTGGAAAAGTTGCGGCTATGAATCGACCGAAAATAAGAACGACCATGTGCAAGATCATGAACGATGCCGATCATAGGCACACACACGCGCGTTTCGAACAACAGAATATATTACTGGCTGTCGGTTATTTTGTGTTTAAAAATTCGTCTTATTCTAAAATATCACCTGCATAATTGGGGGAAAAACGAGAAGTGGTTCACTTGCTTTTTCAGAACTTGCGACCGCAACGACCAAATGTTAACCGAAGACTGATCGTGCAGATCGTGTTGCACCGGTTAAAACCGTCTTTTTTGTCATGAGTTCGCTTTCAATGGAACATGTTTGTGAATGGTAGAGTGTTTGGTAGCACACATGTTCGAGTTGCATCTGTTATCAAGGGCGAGTGTGGAACGCATGTAAATGGTGGTGCGTTTGGTTTTTTTTTTACATACAAAGTAGGTTGTTTTCGTGACTACCTGTTGAGCAAATATTGGCAGGTATTGCACTTGCACCTTTTGTGGAATGCACACAATAAATTGTTGGTCGTTTGTTGGGTTTTTCACCCAATAGAATAGCTAAATGTCCTTGTTGTTGATTGTTGAGTAATTTTTGTATTCTTTCAGGTGTGTTAGGGTTTGGGCATGTTGTTTAAGGATTGTTTTATTTTCTATTGAATGTTGAATACTTTTGTTTTAGTTAAAACGGATTATGGAAGCAGATTGCCAGCTTGTCTAGTTTTGGCAGCGAGGGAAATATCCATTGTTGCGGCCATTACTTGATAAGGGTATTATGGTCCAATATATGTTATAAAAAGTCTGACTTGACAAGGGTATTACATAAGCGGAACTGATTTAACTACTAGATCATATCGTTTTTGAAATGAAGCAATTGGATCTTTGTTAGCCGACAGGATACGATTGTGAAGATCATCAACAACATTTCTCCTGAATTAAGAAATTCATTCAGACGCACGGCCAAGATACGATACCTGCCTGTATTCATCCCTTTCAGGGGACAAGATCTCTTCAAATTTCAGGAAAAAGAAAACAACCATTCAGGGTACATCTTTTGATATGCCACTCAAAATATCCTTTGTACTTTTTTATATTCATATTCTTCATGCGTATTATTATTACACAATCTCTTTACCCGCTAGAACAAAAGCCTCAGTGTGGTGTACGTGCCTCCACTAGAGATTCCTGGAACACAAGCATCCACTCCACACATGCAGATACCTACTACTTCTTCTACCGCAATTCTGATAAGGCCAACGCTGGCTGAGCAGGATTACCTGTCTATGGCCACAGACATTGGAAGACACAAATGCGTCTCGTAAGTGTTAAATGTAACAAATTGCATTACCCTTGGGGGTCCGCCGCGCCGCATAGACTCTCGTACAACCGATTACTATCGGTTTGGGAGATTTATGGATGCTTCATGGTGCAGGCAGCAAGCAAAAAAGGCGCCAATCAGAAGTCTTATAGAAAAGCCGCCCGACATATAGGTACTCGCTTCAGTAGCTTATCGTGTGAAGGTTAAATGCGATACCTGGAGGTGGGCATAATAGGTTTAATGTTGCAGGATACATATCGTAATGATATTGAAATTGATAGGTGATGACGGCGTAATCAGCTGAATGTAATTGATACTCTTGGCCAAAATGGTAAGCAGATCGTGCTGGTTGCACCGAAATAGTGCATCCTTTTCCCATATTCTCGAGATATAGTAACCCTGTATGCAATCCCTTGTCATGCAGACTTCAAAGTCAAACAAAATAGATCCTTTTGCCATATATAATAACCCATTAATTCATTGAAATGAAAGGGTTGGTGTATTTGTACTCACAATGGAGTTAAATGTTCGATATAGACAGGATGTAATTTCTATCTATATGTAGTTGGTTCAACGTTTTTTTAATTCCCTCAAAAGTAAAACGGAAGATACTAAGTGGGAGCATGTCTGAACTCAAATAACCAGCCGCATTCCATCAACAAGATCATATCCTACATAGCTGTCTGAAACCCAAATTAAGTCTTTGATATAAAACCTAAGCCTAATAAATTCCAAATTCGTTACAGTTTCGTACATCAAACAGTGCGAAGAAAGGCACCCTAGCCGGAGACATTATTTGTGACCCTTCAAGGGGAGTGACATCCTTAAATATAGCCTACAAGTCCAATTGATTATTTCAAGTAACCAAATTCAAATGAAAGGCCCTCAAACAAGGTGCATTGTTTGTCGTTTAAACGACTTCACAGTTGGTGGTCCACAAATTAATGTTTGCGCCGTTACTTTCATCGTGAGGAAATTCGATATCAGAGTGAATGCTGATGGAAAGAGGTGAAGGAATATCACCCGGTGCACCGGCTTGAAAAGGTCACGAACGAAATAACAAAACAAAATCCTTTATTAGAGAAATTTATGTTCAGAGACGCGCTGAGTGGCACTTGAGACCTGACTTAGTGAAGACTTACCACAGTAAGCCCCCCCAAAAGGTACAAGAATAAACTCGTAGTTTGATTGCCATAAGCCCGAGGGATTTACTTCCAAGAAAAATCTCTGAGAAATTACCGCAATTCACTAATAAACACCAGCGACCACGAACACGATGACGATGTGGGTCTCTAGTTCTACAACTCTTACCCGCTTTATGCTTGTGACGAATCCAATACAAGCTCATAAAATGTATAATTTCCGTGTTAAGTGTGATGATGTGCGTTTAATTGATGTTTAATTGCATGCAGCGCGCACGCCGCGGACTTCTCAACCGTACACCTTATGCAAGAGCGCGCCTAACACATCTTGCATACTTAATTGGCTTGCGAAAGTATTGTTCTGCGAATATCGCATATGGACGTGCGCGCGCAAGACCGAACGAACGCTTGTATGGATTTAATTTCGCGTAACGAATTTCAATTAAGATGACAGCGGAAGTTGCGACGCTCTTAAGTGTACACGAATAGTGCTCCCTTAACTGCCAACTGTTCCAGCTACTGTCTTATGGTTCTAGTCGCGTCGCTCCACTTGAATAGAGGGAGTGTAACGAATGCTGACAAGATACTATAGCAACTTGCAAGCTATGTGGGTGTGTTGCCCTTCTTTGGGGTTTTTTGGGTGCCGCCGGCCGCCTTGATAATGATGATGATGATTCCGCATGATGGAAAAAAAAATAGCTTGCAACTAAAAACTGTTTATGACCACCTTGACGTTTTGTAGGGTTCGGTCGCTAGATACAAATCTACACGGGTTTCTATTGTTAGTGAAGGAATTCCATGTTCTTCCGCATTGCAAAACATGTGAAATGGCGCTGAAGTGGTTTCACATCAACAACACTGATGCCGCGCATGCAACTGTCATATCTTACATCTTCCGTGCGATAAGGCGCGCGTTTTTACTTCCCTGCTTTATATCCATATTGCATTCATGACCATGTCCACTGCGTTATGCTTTTATTGGCACTTAATGGTCATCAATTTTTAATTGCCAAAGTGAAGAAGATTGCTCGCCTAAACTTCCTTAAGTATCTGGGCGATGGCGATCAATGATGATGATGATGATGATGACGATGATGATGATGGTGCATCATGTCTGTCAGTCTGCAACGACGGACATCTCAATAATTCTTTCAATTGAAAAGATTATGGCAACCGCGCCGCAATCGATCCTTCCTCCTTCATAAAAAATTATAGAGCGAGTATGAGTGAGGAACTTTCTGGTTTTGATGGTTCTACCACAGGGCGCAAATAATGTAGTCTTTTGTCGCTGGTGTTATGCCTGATTGTATGATGAATTTGTGATGATGAAAAATTATACTCACAACGCCACGATTAATTGCCAGAGATGGTTCTTGATTTAATTGAATTGCAATGCGATTGAGTTTAAATTAATTCTCTTTGGCGGGCTGCGAAACTGAAAAACGTCCATCAGTTTTTTTTTTTTATTCGTTGGTGTTAGTATGCTTAAGTTGGCGTTAATTTAATATAGAGAGATGAACTGATAAATAAGAAATTGTAATGCGCGTTTGTTATTTGAATTAATTGAGCGACACTTCTTAAATTTACTAAATGACTAGTCGGTACTTTTGGTCCTGATCGTCCTAATCATCGAGTAGGTGGGTGGACCACTAATTCTAACTTAGGGAGATAAAGTGCAAGCTCTTTAAAACATTGATCCAGGAAGTTCTGCTAAAGGGCGTCGAATTTAAACACTAGACCATACGAACACCCTAGACTGAGGATATTTTTTCGTTAAAAAGTGGTCGTAATCGATTCCGATGGTCGCAAATCGATTGCGATTTCAAGGTAGCTATTTTGCCATTGTCCTTGTTGTTCGGTTCAGGATATTTGATCTTTTGGCGAGGGCTGAAAAATTGAGGAATACCTATATCAATATGTGGATTTAGTCCACAAAGCCAAAACACGTCTCGAACTGACCCAGCGGATGAACAGTAATAAAAAACAAATGTCTATATTGTACATATAAAGTATTATTAGCCCGTACAGGGCCTTACACCTAGCTGCTCCAACCATTTGCGTGTGCGAAGTCTGCTGTCATCTCGTGCAGGATGTGCTTGCCAATTAATCCACCAAAGATGTTTTTTTTTTCTATCGATTTTGACATCGTATAATATATATATTCTTGATGGGATTTTCTGCTTCGCCCGCAGGGGCGTGTACCTGTACATATGTTAGACTGGTGTTATAGAACGAGCCGTGATCACTTATGTCTAAAATCAATGACTTTTGATCATAGTCAACACTTCAGGTCCACATTTTAATATGTGCAATCCTTTTTTTGGGAAAGCTAGGTTTTTGATCGGGTCGGGCAAGGTGGATCAGTGGTTAGTGTGTTGGACTACTAATCGAAGGGTTCCCGGTTCAAATCCCGCCGGAGCCAAACAACATCTAGAGTTTTTTTCCTAGAGTTTTTTCCGTTGCCCCCACATCAATTGTCATGAGAAGCTTCTCAACTTTGCCATTCGGATTCGTCTTAAAATTGTGGGTCCCTTCCACTTCGCACAACCAAATGGTTGAAGAACTAGGTTTAAGGCAAAGTATGGGCCGTTAATGCCTTATATTTTAGAGAACAAACGAAAATGCGAGCATTTCCACGACCATCCGGAACTTAAAACCCTTCTCGAGGAACTGCCAGAACTTTACATGAACTGCGCAGTCACAGACCGCAATCAAAAAACACGCTTCAACAAACGTTTCTCCACGGTGATCCCCAAGCGAGAAGCATGGATTAGTAATAACCCACCAAACAGCCACAACGGCATAAAGTGGTATACGGATGGTTCTAAAATGGAAACGGGGGTAGGAGCGGGAACATACGGACCAAATAAACGGAAAAAGTCCCAGCGTAATTCAAGCAGAGCTCCACGCCATTCAAGAGTGCGACAGCCACATTTATTCATCTGGCATAAAAGGCGCAATCATCCATATATTCACTAGGGTGGTCCTTATTTATCGACTTTTGAATTATCCCCAGGGCACTTTCCCATTTGATTATATACCTCTTAATATGAAATAAGTTTTTTTTGTTCTTTTTTTTGTTAAGATTTAGAGGTTGTAAAAGTCATAGTAACGTGTTTCACCGTGTTGCAATGGCGTCTAAAAGTAGCGGACTCAGTAAAGCTACTAGAAATCAAAGTAAGGTTTGGCTTATCGGTCAATTATTATCCGAATTAAGCCAATCAACATTGCCATCCATCGGTGAAGATTTTATAATATTTTTTATGTCCTGAGTATAAAAAAAAAAATACAGATTTTGAGTTTTTTTTTTTTAAATTCAAACCTTGGTAGCGACCCCTAAATGTGGTTTCAAAAATTCCAAAAAAATACTGAAATAGTTTCTTGTGGTATATAATCAAACTACGTGGTGCCCGCGAAATTAAAGAAACACATTTTTTTTCTTAGCAATAAGGACCACCCTAATATTCACGGATAGTCAAGCAGCTATAAACGCCCTTAGCTCGCACACCAATGACTCCAAATCAGTCATGTGCTGCTTCAATACCCTTCAAACACTACGATTAAGAAACAAGACCACATTATGGTGGGTTCCGGGTCATGTCGGGGTGAAGTGAACGGCTGGAGTTACAGCGCTGTTTCACGGTAAGCCACAACCGATTATCAGACTCCTTCTGTGGTGCTGGTCTGTCTTTTTCCTTCATTTTATCCCGAAAATCCGTTTCTTCCACTGTGATTCGAACCTAGACCAGCGTCTTCTCAGGCAAGCACTCATGCACTGTGCCATTTGAAGCCACGAGTTCATCCAGTTTTTATTTTGATTTTCGTGGACAGACTTGCTCCTGTAAGTATATTATGTTATTCATTCTGGTTTTTTCTTTCTATGTTTTCTCTTTACACGGAAATTAGAAATTCTACTAGTTGAAACTTTTTCTGGCTCATACGGTACAAAAGATCGTTTAGGTCGAAGTGCCCCCCCTTTATTAAATCGCCTTGGCGAACCAGAAGTTTAAAAAAAAACATAGTGACGCTCCGCTTGGGCGAACTGTTGGATACCCTATTCTCATTCCTATCCCTCATAAGTGGGTGTGACAAAAGTCTAAGTATAGTTGAATTGTTAAGAACGCTCTACATATTTTGTTATATAAGATTTAAAGGATTTAATCGAAAAAAGGTTTGTAAAAAAAAAAACGCTATCTAGCTCAAACTTTGATTTTTCAAAAAAAGTTTTTTTTTTAAATTGTGGGCGGATTTTGAAAATATTTACACATGAGCATAAAGGGCCCCTACAAAGTATATATGTATTATAATTGTCAGCTCCCTAGCTCGAACTTTGACTTTTCAATAAAATTGTTTTATTTAATTGTGGGCGTGTCAGTGGGCGGATTTTAGAAATTTTATCTCCCGAGCAGTTTTGGGAGTCAAAGATCATATATAAAAAATTTCAGCTTTCCAGCTCAAAATTAGTTTTTTTTGGAAAAATTTGTTTTTTTTTTAGTTTGTGGGCGGATTTCAAAAATTCTTAAACTTGATTATTTCGGGCCCCTAGAGAGTATATGGTTGAAATTTCAGCTCTCTAGGTCCAGTTTAGAGGCCTAATTTTTGCCGACAGGCGGACGGACGGACGGACGAACATGTCTACATCGACATTACTATCGATGTTGATCATAAATATAGTAACTTTTATGGGTCTAAGGACAATATTAAGGTATGTTACAAACTATGAGTCAAAATTAATATACCCTTAGAATAGGGTATACAAAAAATCACTAAATACGATGGAGGGTGCTGTTATTTTCGGAAATACCGGATTTGGTATACAAAAATGGTTTAAATTTCGAGCTGCTCATATCAACTTTGCGGAAAGCGTTTACTAACCGCAAATAACGACTTAGACTACGTAGATATATCTGATAAATTATAATGGTGTATGCTGGTCGACTCTCTGTTGAACGCACTCAACAGTTCTAATGTATACGCTCAGGCGTACGCGGATGATGTTGCCGTGCTTTCTGTTGGATCATGCCTAGCGACTGTATGCGCCAAGGCGCAGGCGGCCCTTGACGTGATCGACGAATGGTGCACTAGGAATGGGCTCTCGGTCAATCCTCTTAAAACTGAGGTTGTTCTCTTTACGAGAAGGAGGAAGCTGGTCGGGTTGACTCAGCCAGTGATAAAAGGCGTCACAATCCAACTCTCCAATGAAGCAAAGTATCTGGGAGTCATCCTGGACAGCAAACTTCTTTGGTCCAAATATGTTGAGCTGAAGACTGTCAAGGCGCTGTCTGTTTTCTGGCAGTGCAGGCATTTTCGGTAAGACATGGGGCTTATCACCGAAAAGAGTCCTATGGATTTATACGGCTATGATAAGACCATTTATAGCATACGCATCGGTTGTTTGGTGGAATAAGCTTTCACGTAAATACGTTACTGCTGCTTTTGCCAAACTCCAAAGGCAGGTATCTCTCTGCTGCACGGGGGCCTTCCCCAGCACGCCTGGCTCCTAGATGCACTATTCAACCTCCCGTCCCTTGATGTTTACATTATAGGTTGCACAATCAAAGCTATCTCATGTTTAAAAAGAGGTGGCTTTTGGTATAAGTCACACTGGAGTTTTGATGAACTTGCGCAACGGCTGTCGTTCGACTCCTATCTTATGGATATGCCGTCTGATGCAATGACACCGGAACTTTGGCTGAAGCGCAACTATGAAGTCGCCTTTCCTCGTGTTCAGGACTGGCTCTGGCCAGACTCTGAGCATGAAAAGGAATGCAGTCGAATCTTCACGGATGGCTCCAAAACCGATCAAGGATCTGGTGCTGGTGTTTTCATGGAGAGCGACAACATTAGACTTTTCTTCTCCTTAGGCAAACATGCGTCAGTCTTCCAAACGGAGACTTATGCTATCCTAATGGCCATGGACTATGTTGCAGGAACAGGTGGAGGGGGCGAAGTATCTGCGTCTGTAGCGACAGTCGGGCTGCGCTTAAGGCCTTGCTCAACCCCTTAACCACCTCCAAATTGTCCGTGAATGCAAGATCTCTCTGAATTGGGTCGGAAGGCTGAATTCACTTACGACTTGTCTGGGTCCCGGGTCATAACGGGATCACGGGAAATGAGATCTCCGATGAAGTTGCTAGACAGGGCTCAGAGTGGGACTTCTCAGGACCTGAATCAGCGATTTGTCTGCCTGCGTCCTCGGTCAGGGCTTCCATTGACGGTTGGGTTTCCTATGAACACAATCGCCGTTGGCATGACTCTCCAGGGTGCAGACAGACTAAGCTAATTCTCCCCGACTTCTGTGGGAAATCCGCGGCATTCTTGTTGCTTCTCAACAGAAAAGACTGCAGACAGACCACTGGCGTTCTTACGGTACACTACGTTTTTGCCAAGCACCTTAAGGTGCTAGGCCTAAGCGATACCACCAACTGCGAAGCCTGTGGAGAAATCGACGACACTGCGGAACATTTCCTCTGTGATTGTCCTGCTTTTGCTCGTATCAGGTGGCAGGTATTTGGTGCGGATATGGTGAGTGCTGTAAACCTAAGCTCCTTATCATTGAAGCGCCTTCTCGTTTTTCTTAGAAAAACGAGTAAATTCCCACAGTAAAATGTGGTGTGTCTGCCTGGTAGTACAATGGACTTGAATTGAGTGCTCCAGTGCAGAAAGTCTCACACACCCCGACAAAAAAAAAAAAAAAAACGTAGATATATCCCACGCATTGCCTACGGTCGTGCGTCGTCAAAGCAACTTTCCATTTGATGCGCAGCACAGTTAATACGGCACTACTTTGAAACAATGTATTTCCAATAACATTTTGATGGTTGGAATGCGAATTTTATTTCCTACAGCAACACACATATGTACAATAAAAAAAAACTATAAAAAAGAATTACAAAACACCTGCCCCTAACAAAGATTATGCATGGCTCTGCGTTGTATAAAAATCCCTTTAGGATAATAATCTCACACCTGCGCTCTTGCCAATACCAATACCAAGCGTTGAATCCTGTTTTCTACTCCGGTTTCGAATGTTGTAAACTAAATAATTTATCACAGACAACTTAATAAACATCCAAATGTCTATCTTTATGCAATAAGTGCTAATAGACGTTTAAATTGAATGCCCAATGGATTTATCACAGTATTTCAAAATTAACCCAGGTTAGTTTACAAAGAGAATAGTGCGTCCCTTACGCATCATCATCAGTGCGTAACAACATAGTTCCGCAGATCACACACGCCTCTATTATGTATGTCCAGAACTCACGTGCAGCCACCGCCGCCAACAGCTCCAACTTGCAGATCATCGCCAGCGCAATATTCTAAGCCAATGACTTTATTGGATTGCCCCAAGTTATGCACAGACTCTTTTTTTTGTTTCTTGTCTCGGTCAGTGATGTTGATGTCTGTGCAACTCTGATGCAGCGAAAAAAAATGAATAACGAAACCAGTTTAAATCTGATCTTACGCTCTGTGGCACTTTGCTGGCTTTGTATAAACTTCAGGGTGCAACTTCTTGATGACAGGGAAAAGGCGAAGGATTGGGAAACAGTTCCCCCAAGTGATTCAAAAGCGTTTTTATTTCACTTTTTCCCTGCAGCAACAGCTAGTTTTTTTTTCTCATGTTGTGTGCGCTAACATGCCGAGTCGGCAGATTGCATTAGCTAAAATATGTGAAAAACACGAACCACCGCGCCAAGGCTCCTTGGCGCCTTGAAACGTTTCCAAATGGTGCTAACAAAAACAACAACAGCTGAGGTGATTAGGTTACTCTGTCAAAATAAGTTTTGTATCCGTCCAGAATTGCCAGCGTTGACAGTGGTGATTAGGAACTAACAGTGATCTGTCAAATATTCATACGAACACATGATTTGTTGTTGGGAGGCGAAAGCAGCGCAGCAGCCACTCTAGCGTATCTGTTGTGTATATGCGCTACTTTGCTGAAAGCTAAATTTCGAAATAAAACAAAATAAATGAAAGAGAAAATGATCCTGCAGATCGTGTACGCGCATTCAAAGATGTTTAACTGGCGCGCCCAAATTTACCATTGTATCCCTGCGCTTTTATCTCAATATAGGTATATACGAAAAGGGCATCATTAACAACTGATCGCAGCGGAATTGTGTGAACGAAATTATTGCATTGGCCAATTATAAAAGTGATAAATGTATCCACCCAGGGTAAGTGGAATGTATTTAATCAAAAATGCATTGGAAAATAAAACAAAATTAATCCGAGCAAGATTCTCATCGAACCTTTAAGCGGTTCGCAAAAAGGTGCAATAGACCTTTGCGTTATTTTTACCCACGCAGCGAGAGCTGTGTTTTAATGGCTTCGATCGATAGCTGCATGCATGATAAGTGGATCCTCCACTTCAGACAGAGCAAATAGGGTCGGTAGGTTGTTTATTCTTAGTCGGGTATAGGACGTCCCTGTGCTGCATCAGGTGTAATGTGTGGCATCTTAATGAATTTTCTCTCTCAAAGGAGGCAGGCAACGAATAGCACATTCCATCAGGAATAAATAATTAATTTCAAGTCATTGCCCAAGGACATATTATAAATTTGAACTGAGTTCGGTGGTCGCAATCCATGTGACACTTCTCACGGCCTTCATGTTCAAGTTTCAGTTTCGCTTCTTTGTCTTTCTAACCAAATATCCCAGGGGATCACAGAGAATTTTGTAATCCACACATAGAACTACGTGCTGCATTCCTCGGTGATCTGTCGGTGGATTGTAGTGTGGTCACCTTTTGTTTGTGGGCAATAAGCAATGTTGTTTCTATACTCTCAGCCATTTATGGTGGTCATTTGAATTCCTTGCAGTGTATTATAATTTATCAGATTAGAGACGTCGATTTTAAGGAATTTGTTGGTAATTAGTGGGGTCAAATAGTCGCTAATTGGGGTCTCTGCCGCGTATAAGTGAGTTCGTAATCGCTGTCGTGTTGTGGATAGCGGTAGGTACGAAGTATGTATAACTACATTGTACTTCAACGCTAGTTGCTGGTAGATTTCGCAGAAATTCATTCCAAAAATGGTCCATGAAATGCCAGTTTGACTACAATATCCGGGGCGTTTATTAGCTAAGCAACAGAAAAGCTCCATTAGTCAAACCCAAGCGTCGATCGGCATCGTTTTTCAGGTTTTTATTTGTAACAATATGAATCGCTACAGATTGATCTATGGCCGTGCCATCAAAATTGTAAAGTTTTGGGTTAAGATTCGTAGATATTAACTCAATGAGGGAACAACCAAACTTGAACGAATGAGAAATTCGAAGATCCGTGCAAACCTTCAGGCAAAATAGCTGATCTAAGAAACAAAAACTAAGCGCGACCAACAGGGTCGGTACTGTCATGTTCGAAGAAAAGATCGAAATGAAAACTGTCAAAAAGGCAATATAAGCGAAAGAGAGTGAGAGAGAGAAAAAGCCAAACAAAAACCTGGAACCCGAGTCTCTTAGGCACAGATTTTAAACAAATGATGATCAATAGCGAAGCAATGACGACATTCAGCATCGCGTAAGCGTAGGGTGGATGAAGTGTAGGGAAAACTCAGCCATCTTCTGTGATCGAAAAATGCCCCCTAAGCTAAAAGGAAAGCTCTAGGTCGCAGTTGTGCGACAGCTGAGATGAAGCTGCTTCGCATGACAGCAGGAGTAACAAAGATTGATCGAATAAGAAGTTCGAAGATCTCGAAAGAAAGGTAGTCGGACCGGCACAGCTGGTACTGTCATGTTGAAAGGAGAGATCCTACGAACCCTGTCAAAAAGGCAATATCAATCAACGTTCCAATACAAATGCGACCGAGGCAGGCCTAAAAATTCGGGGATCACACAAATGCAGCAACACCAGCAATTGATTGGCCTCAGCGACAAAGTGATTCAAAATCGGGAGGCCTGCCGCTGTTTGCTCAGGTCGAACCAGCGAACCGGACTAGTCGATGCGGCTAAGTGTGAAGGGGATCATAGCCCTTCAATGCTGATAATAGCCTCACCGCCATTAAAGGGAAGAAGAAAATATATACGAAAAGGGATTGTTAAGCTTTCGCCTTCAGAAGGATGACAGGCGAATTTGCTAATGCATGTTAATACGACACGGATAATTGCAAGAAAGGTTGATATCCATCTTCATAGATGGATCGGTCCGAACCACCACTCTGTAGTCTAAGAGAACACGTGGCATGCATGATTTGAATGAAAGGCAACACCAGGTGGAACCAGAGACCTAGCACAAAATATATGGCTAAAACATCGCTGTTTAAGTAGTTAAGGTTAAATACCAAGGTTGATGACATCTGTTGAGGCTATGGTGGCGAAGACAACTATTTATTTATTTATTTATTTCACATCATCAAAGCTCAATTAATGGCTTTCTTAGACACATACACTATAATCTAATCTTGAGCATACAATCATGACTGAGTAAGAGCATTAAGCAAATTCTTTTTTAAATTAGTAACCGATAAATTAAAATCAATTAAGTTAACGCTAGCATTGTAAATCAACATGAGACCATTTATTAAAGATGAACGGCCATAGTTAGTACGTGAATGTGCTATATTAAAAAATCGATGACTTCTGAAACCAAAAGCAGGTACACATATATTGAGAAATCTCAGAACTTCAGGGGAATCAATCTCACCAATGAGTAGTCTATGGATGAAAATAGTTCTAGCCACCGTTTTTATAACTTCTAGAGATTCTAAACTAATTAGTTTAAGTCTTGATTGATAAGAGGGTAAGCTGATGGAGCTAATCCAAGGAAGCCCTCTTAAAGTAAATCTAAGAAATCTCTTTTAAATTGATTCAATTTTAACAATATGTACATTGTAGTATGGATACCAAACAATGGAAGCACATTCTAAAATGGATCGAACAAATGATACATAATAACGTTTTTATAACGTATGGGTCAGAGAGTTCGCCAGCATAGCGTCTTAACATACCCCATTTTCTGTTAGCCTTATTACATAAATTCAACATGACTAACGTAAGATAACTTAGTGTTAATTGTCCAATAAAACACCCAAATCTTTAATTATGGTAACACGGGGAATTGGAAGACTGCCAAAAGTGTAAGTGTTAATAAAAGGTGTTTATAAGCATTTATCCACATTTAATGACAGATTATTTTTGGAGCACCACAGGCAAAATTTTTGTAGATTAAGACTTAATGTATGAAAGCTGTGAGTGTCTTTACCTGACGAATTAATTTTAAAATCATCAGCGAACATTAAAATATTACATTGAGGCAAGAACTTAACAACATCGTTTACGAACAAAATAAACAATAATGGACCTATATGGCTTCCCTGGGTGACACCGGAAAGTACAAAAATTTTGTTTTAGATTTTATTTCGAAATCTTACGTATTGATATCTTTCGCTTAGGAAAGAGGATATCCATTTTAATAATGAAGTCGGAAAGCCTAAACGTTCTAGTTTGAATAGTAAGATTCACGATCAAATGCTTTGCTAAAGTCCGTGTAAATAGCTTCAACCTGATTACCTTTTTTCTTTACAAAGTTAGTGAAAATAATTAGGTTTGTCACGGTTGAATGCTTTTTAAGTGAGGATATACATCACTTTTTCTGTCACTGCCCGAGAGTCTATTATCTTAGGAACAGTTGTTTTAAAAACTTCTTCTTCACAGAAATGCTTGAACTTCCTGATATCTTAGTACCTAATTTTTACAGATTTCTGAGGACATTATGATGGCTAGGAAAGCATAAGGTGACATCAAGGAGGAAAAAGCGGCAACCCCCAACGAAGGCCTTCACAATGAGTCCACAATGACCTAAGTGGGGTACAAAATATTACTGTTCTGCTTCATTAACCCAAGACCCTAACCTAACTCGCTCATATCAACAATAGAGCACTCCAATAAGAAAGCCTTAGGTATAGTAAAATGTTTTCTCCATTCGATCATAATTCGATTTTAAAGGCTTCAGGAACTTCTGAATACAATTTCAATCAAAATTGACCTGCAATTAACTAACCAAGTTCAGTGACAAAATTTCTCCCAACACCCATGTAAGGCCTAAGGCGAGCTCCAAAAAAACATAATTACACTCCATCGTTGCATCGCACCTCTTTATACCCCTTTGCACCGCTCTGGCTACTGGCCCTTATTTCAATGCAACAACTCAACGAAATCTACGACAAGGCAGCCTTTTATGGCGTATCAAAACGCCAATGGCACGTACCAAAACTTATCCTCGTCTTGCTGTGCATGTGTGTCTGTCTGTATTTATCGGCGAATTCGTGTTTAACAAGTGCACCTTCGTGACAAAATTGGCAACAGAAAGCAAAAATAAAAGAAAATAAAAAAAAAAAACCAAAACCACAACAACGCAAATTAAGAGCATCTCCAACCGAGTTCAATACCAAAACCCGACAGAGCCACCGACGACGGTGTGGCAGGCAACAGCGGTTATTACAGAGTTATCTGGCTAATGGCCTAGTTTTTCCCCTCAGCCGTGATCTAGGTAATCATGTAGAAAACAAAAATTTAATCCAAACTAAAACAACAACTTCCGCCGTCATTTCGCTGAAATTGTTTCTTTCTGTACTAAATGTATATCAGTTTGTGAGGTTAGAGAATCTACTCTTTCGGTGATAGTTGAGTCGTCTGATCGGATCCCAATAAGAGGATTACCAGCATAAGAGAAATCATCTCGATGAAGAGGAAAAGAAAGATATTGTTCTTCTTCCGTGTTCTATGCGGTGGCTCCATTGTTATGCCATAGATCGTGACCAGATTGTCACTAGACTACAGACAAAATAAAGTTCTTGCCTATGAGAACTTTTGCTGTGACCTTTTCCTCTCTCTAAGTACACATCAAGACATTCACCGGTTCGAGTCCATTTAATTCCTAGTTATGGCATTAATCTTTTCGTTTTGGAAACGTGATGATTTGAATAAGCGGCTCAGGAGAACGGGAAAAAAATAAACACGCCGCCATCGAAGGGTTCCTGCTGATTATGAAGTAGGGTAAACCTTGAACCTAATCTCGAAATCCTTGGCGAGAGGAAAGTCATGTGGAGATTGCGTGCAATAGAGATGTGAAATCGTCTTATAGGCGTCTTCTTTTGCTTGCCAATTTAATAGGATTATAATTGCCGTTCGGTGCCGGTGGCTGATGAAGATGATGGCATTTGCATCGTATTTAGACGTCCTTCATTCTCAGTCGGTTATTAATTAATATTTCTACCGCTGGCACGCGGTAAAAGTCAGGTTCGTGATCGTATATCCTCTTTTTATGTTAATCAACGTGACAAGACCAGGCTGCTGCGTGTACTGATTTGCATTGTTCTGCTGCAAGTCCAAATTAAGGGAGAAACAAAACTTTTCTCTGAACGATTTTGCGTTGGAACACGCACTGACCACTTACTGGCTGGCGATTGCCAAAAATGGATGCAAGTGCAATCCGTTGCCTTGCATCAATCTTGAATTTTCTCTTTCACCCAACAAGCAAGTTCCCTCTTTCTTCAATCCATTATGGGCAGGAAGATGACAATACGACGCAAAAAAAAAGCAAAGAGGTTTATATAAGGCGAATAGACTTCTAGTTTTGTTGCGTTTTAATAAACTTCGCATTCGCTCAACAAAATCATAGATCGTTTGTTGTTGTTGGTTGTAGTGGGCTTTCAGTATTTATGGCATCATTGGAAGAATCACTTTTTCCTTTCAAAAGTCCAACCAGCAAACAATCACCAAGCGATCAAAAGAATTTTTGATGAGCAATGGATGCAGGCGCGCAACATTTATGGTCAATGGTATGTATTCCCCATTATTTTTCACTCACTAATGAGGACCTTAACGGGAAAAGGGCTACGGAACTGCAAGTAATTAGGCTAAAAATACCAAAGCGAGCAAGGACGATCATGTGTGAGAGGAATGCAATTCAATTAGAAGAAATGTGCGATATGGAAGGCATTTGAGAGAAAGATCTCTGTTGACCTTTTATAGCCAACGGAGAACGGGTTCAGTGCACCGTGCATCGTACTGTGGGCTTCTAAGGAAGTAATTAAATCGTATTAATGTCTGAAGAAATGAGCTTGAGATGGCAAGCTTCATGTGGTTATGCGTTGAATTCGGATTGAAACAATAAGTGGAAGCGTATTCAAGTAATGGTAGTTGATAATGATGGTTAAGGGCGAAGTTCTGGTTACTTTCACTTGAAAATCAAACAAATTAACCCACCCTTAAGATTCGAGCAAACTAAATAAATGTCTGACTTTAGTTACGCCAGTGATCACGTCAATAGATTAATTATAATATTTCATTAATTTATAAAGCATAACTACAATGATCGACTCAGATGGATACTATACTTTATCCAACAAAAATTGTCAGCACAAGCCTTATGGAGGAGCTTTTTTTCTACCAGTGGTGCCTGTAGATACTCTCACGGCACTCAAATGCAAGAATTGCCACTGAAATAAAAACCAAACCACTGTCTTACCAAGGAATTGTTGTTGTAATTTTCCTAAAATTCGCATACAACCCACCACAACCAGTCTCCCACACAGCCGAATGGGAATGAGCATGATCGTCTTGTGTTCGCTTGCTATTATCATCCACCAAAATAAGCAGTGTGTGTGACTGAAGCACATCAGAAGAGTATTACCATCTCTACAATGAAGCATATCATTAAGGGTTTTTCTATGGATTTTGTCAAAGAACTTTCGGTTTTGGTGCTTTTGAGAACGAATTATTACGTAGGGTGTTGCCATTCGGTTTTAATTTGATTGTATTTGTATTGTCCAGCTGCACAAGTGCAGTTTTTTTTACCATCTGTTTAGGTATATGACATTGCGTCGTGGTTATATAATTTTGTATTCTAATTGCCTGATTGTGTCTACCTTTCACAATATACATATAGCGGAAGGGACGTTTTTGCCGAGGAAGCAGTTGAAAAGTTTTTTTTTTTTTTTTTTTTTATATATAAAAAAAGGAAATCCAAATCCCAGAGCACTCAGACTCGGTAACAATCCATTGTACTACCAGGCAGAAATCCTCCTTTTGGTGTAGTTGAAAGGTTAATAATATACCTAAATAACGAGAGCAGTAGCAGTAATTACTCATCGGATTAGTTGAGTAGTGATAATAGAAATTAGTATTTTAAGTTTTACAATATTTATAATGAATAAATTGGATTACAGTGATATATTGTATATATTTTGTTGATCTACTGGAGATACCCTTAAAAAAACGCGCCTATTATTATCTTACCAGAAAAGGAAAAAAATAAACGGAATTTATTTCGTTCCGCAATATTTTTATTATGGCGAATTATCATACGCCCTACGGCAACCCTGTGAGAGCTTTAAAGAGGGACCGATTTATGTAAGTCATTGCAACCAGACTGAGAGACAATCATCCTATCTTGCCTGTACTGACTATTTTTGTTGGATAAAGTATAGAGCAATTAACAGTGACTTAGACGGCAGAGACAATTTTCAGGTTTTAATATTCATAAAAAATAAAACCACCTTTTCAGCTTGACGCCCGTGCAAGTACGAGCTAAGAATAACACTGCAGCACCCCTCAAAAAAACAGCGCTTGTCGTCAGAGGCGACTAAGAGAAGAAATCACATCTAGGCGGTTTTAACATAAAGGTAAGCCAAGCGACACATTTAACATCTTACAGCTGTCCAGCAAGTGTGCATGCAAATCCATGGGTTGCCACGACTATAGATCACCGGTGTCGTAAAAGGTAGATCAAACAATAATTATGGACGTGTCGAGATCGTTAAAGGGAGGCAGGCCTAAAAACTGGTTCACACAAATGCAACAACACCAGCATTTGATTGGACTCAGTGATGAAGTGATCCGAAACCAGGAAGTCTGAGGTCGAAGAGGTCGAACCCCACCATTTTGAATCACTTCAACATTGACAGGTGCGACAGGTGACAATTTGTAAATGACAACTTGACAATTGTCTAAATTCTGTCCCATAACAAAATTGATAATTTTGTAGAATTGTCGGAGAATTTGCGACAATTGTCAAGATTTCAGATCATAAAAAAATGTCATGACAATGAATTGTCAGCGATTTTTTCCCGACAAAGTTGTAGTGACAATTTTTTTATGGAACAGATAAAAAAGTACAAATTACAATTTTGTCAGTATGTAATTGACAATTGCGACAGGCAATTGAGTCTCGGTAGTGAAGTGACAATTTCGGTACAAAATTTCTAATTAAATATTATGTTTTCAAGTGAAAGTGATAATGAATTTGTTGTGCAATTTCGCGAAGTACGCCATCCTCGAATTTTTAAAGAAAGAATTTACAATGATTTTGCTGCATTAACTGATTTTCAATTTAATGAAAAGTTTCGCGTCTGCAAAAGTATAGCAGAAAATATTTTGTTAAAAATCGGTCGACACCTCAAACATCCCACAAAAAGAAATCATGCCCTTGATGCTAAGACCCAAGTTTTATATGCGTTACACTGGCTTGGAAGTGGAGCTCAGTACCATGTAGTTGGTGATGGATAGGGTGATTCAAACGGTTCGATTCAGCGTTGCGTCGAAAGATTTTGCAATCGGACAGTAGATAACCTTATGAGGGAAGAAATCCGTTGACCTTCCAAAAATATAACATCTCTACCTCAACGTTTTAGACATTTTGCGAATTTTGCTTGTGTTGCTGGCATTATTGAGATAGGTCTTTAATAAGAATTGATGCACCGACTGAAAATGAGTCAGCATGTGCGGCCCAAATTTTGAGTTTTTTTTTATGTTTCTGCAAGCTGGCCTGGATCCGTTCACGATGCTAGGGTTCTAAGAAATAGAATAATAGTACACAATATGTACATACATAAATAATATTGTAGATCAATTCAGTCTCTTGTGTACGTTACAAAAAAATTGTCAAAATATAACAATGACAAAATAGTCACGACAAATTTGTCATAGTCTGACAGTGTCAAAATTGTCGTTGTATTTAACTGACAATTATGTCACCTGTCAATACGTTATGAAATGAAAACCAGGCAGATAAAAGCGACAAATTTGTACAATTGTCAATGTTTTTGAAATAGGGCCCTGATCATATCCTCGGCGGTAAGGAAGAAGACGATTTCAGCTTGAAAACTAAATACGAAAGGAGTGGCTAATATTGCAAAATTGCTAACAACCCAAATCCACCAACGACTACAATGGAACATTATCAAATCTAATCTAACCTTAACACCACCGCTTTAATTTTATCTACAAGTACGTGCTAAAAAAAATAACAACCATATGTCCACAGCCAATAACAAAACGTCACTGTGATAGCGATGTCGAGTTCATCTAACTCAGCTTAAATATCAACTAAAGGAACGACTTTTTTGTAGAGATCCGACGAACAACTACCCTAAGAAACCACTACTACTTCGGTTTGGTGAAGTTCATATGTTCAAAACTCCTGACTCCTATGACAAAATATATGGCAATCCTTCAAGATATGTAAATGTTTGTTCATGCCAATTATGTTAAGTTCTCCTTTGAGGGCGAGGTAATGATCTGGATTAGAGGGATCATAACCCCTTCAATTTAGCGCATCCTGCCTTTGGGTTTGCCGACTCGACCTAAAAAGTATCCATAGGATTGACGGCTTCGGATCACTTCGTCTCTGGGCCCAAACAATTATTGGATCAAGGAGCTTTTAGACCTGCCTTCTTTAAAGGTTTATGTCCATGCTCCTATTATATGTTGTGTTATATTCCTTTTCAGACATATGTGATCTCCAGGGACCAGATCCGTAAAATGAAAACGATCGAACGTGATCTGACCCCCGTCCTGCCAATAAACTGATTTGCATGCGCGATGCAGTGCAGTAGCCCCCAGGGAAGTAAAGCGTTTCCGGTCTTATGTGGCACAAAGGCCCATCATAGAAATGAAAGGCATTGCTGGCAAAGATTGATCGACTAAGAAGTTCCAAGATCTGAGGAAGCCTTCACGTCAAAGAACACATCTCGAAGAAAATGGATCGCAACCGGTTTAGTTGGTACTGTCATGTTCAAAGGCGAGATCCCACGAACCTTGTCAAAAAGGCAATATCAATCAACGTTCCTATACAAACGCGAAAGAGAGCCAGGCCTAAAAACTCCTGGATCAGACAAATGCAGCAGCACCAGCCTTTGATTGTCCTCAGCGACGAAGTGATTCCAAATCGGGAGGCCTGTCGTTATTTTCTGAGTTCAAACCGGCGAACCCCACAGGCGGACCCGTAGCGATGCAGTTGAGTGGGAGGATTGCGATCCCTTTGATCCTGATCATGGACTAACCGTCATTAGGAAAGAAGAAAAATAAAAAAAATGAATAAATTCTTATGCGTTAAAATTTGTCTGGGTGGAACACCTCGCCAATTAAAAGGGTCTGGACATACACCGGCCTCATATGCAGGTGCCCGGCCACCATTTCATTATAATAGAGGTTGTTCCATTTATAATTGGAATTAAAGCCGACAAGAAAATGACACTAAAAGTCACACTTCAAAAAAAAAACCCGCTTGCGTTTTTTCCAAAAAAAAATGTTTTTCTGACAAAATCATTTAAAAAAACGTAAAGTACAGTTATTGATTTGTAACAAAATATGTACGTACTACGTACATAAACCATCTTAACAATTCACCCATACTTTGATGTTTGCTACGCCCACTTTTTGGGGGATAGGAATACGGTATCCAACAGTTCGCCCAAGCTGGCTGTAGCCATTCCTTAAGCTTTTTCTTCTATTATAAGGACGAGGTTACGCTCTGGAGCAGAGGGATCATAATAACCCTTCCACTTTATTGCATCCCTTCCCTACTGGTCCTCCGGTTCGACTTCAAAAAGTATCGGCAGCCTTCCAGTTTCGCCACCGAGGCCAATCAAATGCTGGCTCATCTGAATGTCACTCTTACGACCCCTAAAAAGTACTTTATGATCACCATCAGTCGCTTTTAACGACAAGCGCCGTCGGGGTGCGCTGCACCCATATTGACCGGGTCCATCTTTTCCCAAAGCGATTTCCCATTCCATTTCATTTAACGGTCATGAACAATTTTAATTGAATTCCTATCAAT
This sequence comes from Portevinia maculata, assembly GCA_949715645.1. NCBI lineage: Eukaryota > Metazoa > Arthropoda > Insecta > Diptera > Syrphidae > Portevinia > Portevinia maculata. Next base: position 1,913,512 of record OX454528.1, on the reverse strand, counting down.
TCAGTGCACAATACGAATCACTCCCTGCCGCACGAAGCACTTACTATTCATTTATTCAAAAAATTATAATTTTATAAGTAACGAGCAATCCTTATTACGCTATATGTGTATAGCGCGAACCATAGCGTCATCTACCAAATGAGTATGACTGTCATAAAAAGTCTACCGGTAACGGCTCCTTGGATGGGAAAAGTGTTTCACTTTTCTTTTTGTTTCTTTTTCCACGCAATTATTTTCCTTTTTTTTACGCGAATTCCAAGTAGAGGCAGTTGCCGTATTTGGTGCCAATTAGGCAATATTTTTCAAGTGACAATAGCGGAAAGTTCAGAAGGGCACTCAAATGGTATGTCCATATCGTGTGACATTTATAGCATGTAACACGGTGAACTGATGATAGATGTCAATGGATCGACACTATGCGCCGATGTAAATCGCTCAATCTTTGTGGGTATTTCAACAACTCCTTCTATTTCACACACCACACATGCAGCTTAACTAAGAGCAAGTGATATCTTGGATCTCTCGCTTGCAAACAAATTGCATGCAAATTTCTCAGTGTCATCGGGCCTAAGATGCAATATTTTGTGTGCCATGGTAGCGGAGCACAAGCGCAAGTATTGTTGCGATCGGTGCCATGTAGAACAAGCTTCTACTGTTCCATGGGGGCAAGGTAACAAATCGTGATGTCAATTCGCGAATCTCAGGAAGATCAATTTGTGCGCGCGCATATAGAGTGTAGCCATAATCAAGTTTATCGAGCGCTGGCGAGCGGATGACGCATGGGTCGCGGAGTGGCATTTGTTTATTGGGTGTTTATGTACTGCTGCTGGTGCTGCGGTTAGATAAATATTGGCGCTGGACTTGCCGCATGACTTTGCTTATTGTTTTTGTCGTCGCAGCTTCCAACAACTAACAAGTTGTCGCCTATAGTGGAGCAGACCCTCAGATGCATACATTGAGATAAGGATTGTCTCCATTTTTGTTGAAGTTCGATAATTGCCCTTGTTAGTGATTTCGCCTGCCGGAGTTGGTACAGACCGACGTTTTTAAGATGACATAATCCATGAGTGCCATCGAACTTGGTTTTCACTTATCTTCGGCGAACATCTATCGTGTACTTCGAGAATATTGCAATTAAAGCAATCGCTTAGGATAGTTTAACGCCCTATTCCCTATTAATTAACTACGAATGATAGAGAATCCCGCGTTTATCGTGATACAATTCTGGATATAAGGTTGGCACCTCCAATGTCGAGGCGAAATTTTTACCTCTCTTCTTTTACCACTTTTTCAGCCTCACGGCATTAAAAATCCATTAGGATGAAGAGCAAGAGGACGTCTTGTACGTATATATATGTTTGCCTACATCTACAGCATTCAACAACTAGAGCTACAACTTCTAGTCTTTAATACTCATACGCTTCTGATGGTAAGTAAAATATCCATAAAAGGGCAACTGAGGGATTGATGGGAGGAATTCCAATCACGTTAAACAGTTTATGATGTTGTAGGCGGATAGGAGTTTGTGGTTTGGCCTATAGCACCCAAAATATCCGTCTTACAGCGCTAGGTGCCAATGCAGCGAATGAAGTATAAGAAAGTAGGCATTTTCGTGCGCGGTTGTGATGTAAAATTAATTATTTCATGCACGTTTTGAGTTGTGGGGAGAGCGCTGGAGAGTATTCACCATAGATGTAGCAATGGGCAATGGTGTGATTATAAAATGAGCAAGTTTGGTGGTTTCTGTCTTAGAATGCCGCGAGTTTCAGCTTGTAAAAGCTTTATCAAAACAGGGTGCTGATTAAATAAAATGTTATCAATGACATATTGATGTGTCGAAAGAGAGAGAAGAACAATAAGATGGATGGCTTTACTCTGTCCGGAAGTACAGTGAAGATAGGAAGTTTGCTTCTCCCTCTCGTTATAATGCTTTACATAAACTTGTCGCTCTTTAAAGCTCTCTCAGGGTTGCCATAGCTTCCAATATTGACCGTCACAAATCAAAGAGACCACCAAATGGTGGCATACTTAGAGAACGTAGCGACCACACTGACAATATTTCTCTTTCCCCATAAGCGCTGTACTGACTATTATTTCCGAATGGAGTACGTATAGATGATGTCTGCATAGATACTAAAAGTTACAAATTATAGAACAAAATGGAGCCGAACCGTACAAAAGGCCTAATCCAACCCTCGAATTTAAGTACACCACAAAAAGAAATAATATTTCGGAAAAAGAGCGTGATAGAGCATTCCACATTTGTGTTGTCAAGTAGCTCCAAATATGTGCTTAGGGCACCAGAATGGAAGTCTTTCGGTTTCAGCGATGCAAGTGCCATTAATGGATAATGAGACTGCTGAGGTTTCACTTTAAGGACAGAAGACATCATGGCATTTTGGAATCATTAATAAATTTTGCCCTATTGGTTGTAACCCTCTTAACTTGATCGTTCAAGATCGAAATTAAATAAGATTAACATACCTTGCGGTGCCAGATCTACACTCGAAGATGGGGGGCTTGAACCAGGAAACGAATATGAAAAGCTAACGTTCCTATCATCTGCGAGGGAATGAATCGAATTAGAGGTAACTGACAGGAGATCATTTATGAAAATGAGAATGAGGTTCATGTTTTTGAGAACACTACCATTTATTTGGTTTTGATGGAAACGTAGCGTAAATCTTTTCTTAATGTCCTTAATTTAAAAATAAAATATTAGGCATTAACGGCCCATAGAGGGCCTAAAACCTAGCTTCCCCAACCACGTTCTATGCGAAGTCGAAGGGACCTACAATTGCCGAATCCGAACGGCAAATTTGAGAAGCTTCTCATAACAATTGATACTCTTGGATGTTTGTCAGACGTTCGCAAGAGGTGGAGCAGTGGAAAAAAAACTCAAGATGTTATCTCCTTAATTTAGTTGGGAATTATCCTTTTAACTCTGGTGGGAACACCTTCCAATAAGTCTCTCATCTTCTTTCATTACAATTGGCTAAATAATTGGTACCGTATCTACGCAATGTGGAGAAAAACCCCTATCGCACCACACTTCTTTCCTATCCTCCTATTCTTTCATGTAGTAAGTAGCACCTAAAAACAGGCATTGCGGGTGGCAATGGTGCAATAGTAGTGTATTCGCTTACGGAATGGAAGGTCGTGCGTTCGAATCCCGGCCAAGTCCATTACTTTATACCGAATACATGAAATCGTAATCTCCCTAAGTAACTGAGACACCACCCGTGGAGAAAAACCCTACAACTGCACCCAAACACTTCTTTCCTATCTCTCTATTCTTTCTAATACCAAGTAGCTTACACTGTGTTCTTATCATTATAAGGGTACTGAAACAACAGAAAAAATCCCTTTAGCGTAAGCAAATTATAAAAAAAAAAAAAAAAAAAAAAAAAAAAATCATTTGGTGGGGGCTGATTGCAGCTTCAAACAAAATGCCTGCGCTGTGGTTACGTTATAAGGGTACTGTATCAATTACAGAAAAGAAATCCCTTGAACTAACACCCCTATTGCGAGTGTCAATCGACAATTGATAGTTGAGTATTTTCAATGTGTGCTATTGTGAACGAACGATTTTAAAGGATTTTGTCAATCGTAGTCAATTAAAAAAATGCGATTGACAAGAATATCAATGAAAATGATTCGTTCACAATAGCACACATTGAAAACAGTCAATTATCAATTGTCGATTGACACTCGCAATAGGGGTGTAAAAATACATATATGTACTTTCGGATGTTTACTGGACAGAGAGGTAACATGTACATGACGCCGAGAAAGACCGTACAAAGTAAGATTTGGTATTTTTTTCTTTGGAACACTGAACGAATATTAGGGGAATCCACGATCTGTTGCAACAGGCCTTGTAAAATTCGATTTTGTAGATCGTGAAGGCACATTTCTAATCTGAAGCAACACTCAAGCAAATGTCAATATCATTCTCCTTTTCTGTCAATTTTTTTTATTGGTTTGCATTTTGGTCAAAGTAATTTTAAAGCAATTGATATCTTATTATTTCTGCGATAGCGCGTGCAGCAAAAGTAACAGTTGCATTTGGCGGGCTCTCAAAAAACCATGAGCAATTTTTTTTTCTGTTTTAGTAGGGTATAAAGCATAGATAAAGTGTAAATCTGTGCGAAATTTTAGTTAGTATATTTTGTTGTTGTAGTGCAAGACACTTTAGCGATGATACTAGACCAGTTGCATCGGATCGTGGATACTCCTATTATTTTTAAATGCATGCATACATATTATGTATATTATGCGCAAACGTAAAAACATAATCTCTTAATCTAACAAAAGCAAAAAAAAACCCTTATAATGCATATAAATGCATATACTGTCGAAATTTTTATAAAAAGTTTTTAAAATAATAAATAAAAATAAATCACTTACCATTAATCAAATAAAGTCAATCGAATCACATCCAGCGGCGTATTTATTTTAGTCCTCCTCACCACTGAACTACATCCATTTATTATTTATTTTACTCCTCTTAATCACTGAACTATACATTTCAAGAATGGTTCGAAAACCCACTAAATCACTTTGGCGCCTGTTTTTATATTCCACAATTTGAACGAATCATGTTCCACATTCATTTTTGCTCCATGACTTTCCAACATGAATATCACTATCTCCTTTCCACCACCACACAACGGTATGAGATTAACAAAACAAAACCGTTTGACAGTTATCAGCTGATTAGCTTTTTTTTTCATTAATTCACCAGCAAATTGTAGCAGCCATTTTGATGAATTTTAAACATTTCAAGATTTGCGTGGGAGACTCTCTCAGCCTCAGGTTGAAAACGAAAATTCAGTCATTTATTTTTATTGGAAATGGTAGGAGTCCGACTTGTTTTCACCGCGATTATTGATAAAATATGTCTGCAAATAAAAGAATAAATACACATTCAGCAAAATAAACAAACAACCGGATTCTTTTTCTTTTTCATTCATGCCAAGTGATTGAAACTGCTTTTTTAATTGATAAAAGCAACGTGATAAACGTTTAAACAAATTCACATTTTTATACGTAAAATAGTGTGATAAGTGGAAGTGTCAATAGGAAAACAATCAGTGTGTCACAACAATGGATATCGAAGGTGCAAATGACGAATTAAAAGCCGAAGTCGCAGCCATTCCAAAGTTTGGCTTGAAACTTAAGTTCAATCATGTTTACCCTGAGAAAAGGAATCAAAATTTAAGAGCCACAATTAAACAAACGATTTCTTTTGTTCCCTTGTTACTTCGGTATGTAATGTTTAGCAGACACATTTTATGATTCAAAATATTCTTATTTTGTGTATAATGTTATCTGAAATCCATAATTAAGGTATTGGATAGTCTCAACAAATGGTTTCCCGTCTGAGATCATCGCTTCCCTAATTTTCGTTGGTCAATTGGTATTGGTCTCTTGTAAATACGTTAGGGTAGGGAACGACAAAAAAAAAACCATGTTGGTGTTGACCTAATTTGGCAGCAACATGCCAACACGGTTGCGCTAAAATAGGGTAGGTATCCTGTTAAATTAACTCTCATTCCAAACAGAGAAAATAGCCTCCTTGCCGGAGTGCTGCCCCTCATTCGTATGTCCCTTGAACCGTAGGTATTTCCTGCTTCCCACCACTGTATAGTTTAATAGTTCTTGTAATTTAGCTCACGCGACAGATTGGCGCCGATTGAATTGAGTTTTCGGTTACTGAGGAGGGCCGAATTGTATACGAGTAGGTTTGTATCTATTTTGTAATTTGGAATACTAAGGTACCTAGGCACAAATTTTCATTGACAAATGAGCGCCAGAATTGTAATCAATTTCTGGCTGAAAGTATCAAAGCAAATCTTGAATTATAGGTATTAAAACCACCTGGTCGTTTTTCTATGCGGCTTTTGTGACACATACAAATGTGTTTAATTCCTTCTTGATAGCAGTAGCCAGAATTATAATTATAGAAACCACCTACATCATTACTTTGGAAAAAAAGAAAACCTTATCGACTTATCAACAATACCTCTATTTACTATTATCGCTAAAACACATTCTCAATTAGTCAGGTGTGCTAGGTACATGACTCTGTAGTCGTCAATAAATTTATAAAGATTAAGCAACCATTTCAACTTGTGAGAAATATGGGCTCATAAAGATCATAGCGCTAAATTATGTTATTTTACTGTACTCACTATCGACGCAGAAATTTTTAAAGAAATTCTGTTCTTTTAAAATTACATACCTAATTACCATCGTGTATTGTTGTTGCTTTAATTAAGTACAATCCGGCCATTTATTTACATCAATGAGCACGTTTAATTTGCAGGGCAACAGCGAGTTCCCTACGTGATGGTCACGTGAGTCATTCGATCAATCACAGAGCGTAGAAAAGCATGAACTCGTAGTTGGACTGCAAATTGAACGCGCTCAATGTAACACGATTTTCGCTTATTGATAAAATAAAAACCGCAGTCATAAGCATTATTGAAATTGATTTATGCAAGTCAATAGTTCGTTAAATTTTGGTACTTAATTGAAAAATTGATATGGCTATCGCGCAGAATTGATATGTATTTGTTGAAATATGCATACAGAAATACATATGCGTGCATGCATGATAATAAAATCTGGCACTTAGCATTTGTATAACCAAAAATGTAGAATTACCACGAAATGAAATTAATTATTATTGTAATTAAAATAAACGGTTTTCAGGAAAGCTCTTTTCCGACACAATCAGTGAAATCACGTCTTGCATCACGATACGAATAAATATCGTTCGACTCATTGAGTGTGTCACTATCACTAGCCGTTTTTCTTGAGCAGAATACGGAGCAGAGCTTGAGCAAGTCGAGTATTCTCCGAGTGCTCTGATTTATTTATGAAATGCACTTTTGCACTTCACTGTCATATTATGTTTATTATTATTATGTATTTAAATAAAATTTATTTTATTTAACTGTATAACATTTTATGCCCGTCTGCCATTTAAATTGTTTTACGTTTATTTTCCCTCCGTTCCTGAGGGCAAACCTCATAGAATCCTTCGATCCAACGCATCGGAAGCCAACTTCATCGTTAACGCATTTAAGTGAAGGAACAGCCCAATAGAATCCGTTGTAAACGTAAACAGCACAACCCACATTGGTCACATTGAGTATACCTTTAGCCTAACCTAACATTACCTAAGTACCACTGAATGTCCCAATTGCCCAAGATCTTAGGAAACGTCAGTACAGTACAATTTCTGGCATTTACCTCACCTAAAGATTAAATTTAGCCAAGATGGTCAAAATCAAGTGCTACGATTTAAGGACCAAGAACGTGAGCTCAGCAAACAACTGGAAGAGCTAAAGAATAAACTCCTCATTCTGCGTGTTGCCAAGGTAACTAGCGGAGCTCCATCAAAGCTATCCAAGATCCAAGTTGTGCGCAAAGCTATTGCTCGTGTTCACATGGTTATGCACCAGAAGCAAAAAGCATAGGTCGCAACTGAATCGGAACTTTTTTTTGTAAAGGCCCATTTAGGCGATCATTTCAGTTTCAGTTGAGCTATCAGTCCAGCTTTCAGTTAAACTGATGTCTAAATGCAAAAATTGAAGCGTTTAACTGAAACTGATGGAATTCCCATAAGTTCTCAGTTCAGTTATCAGTTAAACTGATGTGTAAATACGTTTCAGTTCAATCGTCATTTTAATCGCAGTTGGCGTTGAATCGATATGTCGAAACGGAATGATAGCATGTTCGATTTCATTGAAATTTATCGCACTTGTCCATGTTTGTGGAAGAAGAGTGACCCTTTATTATCACAATTCAGTGAAAAGGGAAGCAGCATACATGTTGCTGCAAAAACTAAAAGAGGTGGGTTTCAGGTATAATTGCACTTAGACTTGGTGCCGATATTGCAGTAAGAAATTTAAGGCTTTGGTAAGTATTTCCAGTTGCTAAAAATCGGAGGATTGCACTTAATCTTTCGTGAAGTGATATGGCTTCTCTCATATTGGTATCTTGTTTTTTTTATAATTGGAGTCACTAGTTGCAGTAACTCCAAATATAAGCTTTCACTCATACGTAAATAGTTTGACCAATCACCAATTCGTCGTCCATTACGCAATGTATTTCTTCTGACTTTCGACTTTGTGAGCAGTAAAATAAAAGCTGAACTGAACACCGGACGGAAGTCTAAACGCACGGTTTTTTTAACTGAACTGATAACTGATCGTCTAAAAGGGCCTTAATAGTCTAACGCAATAAAAACAGGAGAAGACTCCCTAGCTCAAATGCCAAAAACAACCCCACATATTAAGTTATCTCAACCAATCAGCGGTCAAGCTGCAGGTAGGCTGTGGCATACTGTGGGGGCAGTAGTTAGTGTGTTATCAAAAATGCTAGGTTGCATGCCCTGTATGGGCCATGAATGCCTAATATTTTTCTTTTATACTGAACTGTCTGTCAATCGGCTCAGTTTTTCAATACTTCGATTCATGAATATGCCTCATCTCAATTTTTTAATCCTAAAATGTGTAAATGCGTGAAGACTTCAACGGAAATGGGTTGTAACATATTTGTTTGTATCTGACAAAATGACGTAAAATTGAAAAGTTGTTCAAAACGCCTCCAAAAAGTGTGTGTGTGGGGGGGGGGGGGGGGGGGGGGGGGGGTAAACAACTTTCTATGAACGAGTTGTTCAGAAGGAAATTGTCTACATAATTGTGACGGGCACGAAGCCCATCACCACTAAGACTGCAATTTTGGTCCATTGTGTGTGGGGGTGTTTTGCCGGTCATCGCTCAACGTACTGGAAGCCCTGTGATTATCTACTGTGAGGTAATGGTTGTGGGGAAGGTACTCATGAAGAGTCGAGAAGTTTCTACTATCGCTGGCATAGATCACCTCCCTTAAACTATATAAATCGTCGACTTACTTGTATTTTCATAAATTATGAAAAATCAGATTTAAAACTGCCCGTCCTCAAACCCCCTGCAAATCACTCAACTACGTGTTACGTACGCTATCAACGTATCTCCCCTATTGGCTATTCGTCTTAGCTTTTCGTCAGCCTCAGCAAATTTTTAATCTCTCTGTACCTCAAATACCTTTCTCTACCGTTTATACGGTCATTCATTTGAACACTTTGAATTGAATAGCCAAGATTTCAGCACCCTCATTTAAGATATATCAAGCCCTTTTTTTTCTTTAATTGCAAAATGTATGAAAAAGCAAAATGTGACCTGATGCTTGGCTCCGCAAATGTCATCTCATAAGTATACTTCTCAAGTTTTCCACTTTTGAAGTGTGCCTTAGAAAAGGAATGGATGTACGTTTGACTAGACGGATAGAAGTGAATAGACCGACACAGCAACCGTATCTTTGCTTATTTCCTGCTTTGCGAAAGGCAAGAGAATAACGTTACCATTACCCTCCTTGGAGTGCACACTCAATTCACTTAACTGACGAAGATGCAAATGTACAAAGATAGAAATCGTACATACCTCCTCCCATTTTAGAAAGAAAAAAATAAACTTAAATGGTTGACTTTAACTCTGCTTTTTATCGTTTTCGACAGATATAGCGCATACTATTGGAAAGTTTCACGTGAAGGACGTCGGGTTATCATGGACTACTATTATACGGAGGTTGGTAAACAAATTTATGGTGTACCATTGGGTGGCATTGGTGGTGGGACAATTGGTCGAGGCTATGCGGGGGAGTTTTGCCGCTTCCAGATGCGACCGGGAATGTACGAATACAATGTTGTTCATGCGGACCAGTTTATTGTAACAATCAAGGACGAGAAGGATAAAACGATTTTTCAAAGTTTACTATCACATTATAGGTAAGTAGCAAGTCCTTTGGTCAACGTTTGTATTTTTTTTGTTTTTTGTTTATTTCTGTTTAACAACAAACAAGTGATGGGTATTTATTTTTGGTTTTTGGTCAATACTATGACACTCTACAGCCATCATTTTACGCTTGATTTGACATTATATTGATGATTTGCTTTCAAATGTGGTACGGGATGCGTTGAATATTAATTAATTCCGCCCGAGTTACACGCTGACTTTTCTTAGCTGCAACCCTCTCCTTTCATACATTTTTTTGTGATCCAGATGCGTTTGAAACATGATTAATTTTAGCCTCTAGTCTAGCAATAAAGTTAAAAATAAACCTAGCTTCTGAAATCCAATAAAGTTGCGTGACAAAAAAGACGTCTGGTTTTGTTGTCATGATTATTGCAATAAAACGATCTATAGAGATACAAGGTCCGTTCGCGAACTAATATGCAAACGTAAATTTATATAAACTTTCGTGCAAAACTACACAAACGCGTTCGCGTACTGAGAAAATGGTAAAAAGATGAACGAAAGAAAAATCTACTTTCGTTCATTTTTCTTCACACAGAATTTCGGCTGGTAAGAAAATGAAAACTGTCAAATGATGAAATCCTATGAGTTTGCCAGCAAAAAAAACAGCGGTTGCTTCTTTTCAAGCCAAACTTAGACGTTTTTCATTTTTTTACACATAAGCGTTCGCGTACTTTTCTTTGAAATGAGAGGATTTCTCTCTCGATTTTGGAGATTTGGCAGTTTTCATTTTTCTACACATAAAGTACGCGAACGGACCTACAGTGTGCTCTCATTTACATGTGTTATATGAACTATTCCAATATATGAACCGCCAAATTTGTGTACTGAAATTTAATTAAATGAACTGGTACTCTAACAAATGAACTACAAGTTCATGTTTATGAAATTGAGTTAAACATTCAAGAGAAGTAAAAATAATAAATTCGGCAGAATTATTTGCCATTCAGTCATTTGCACGCGCAAGCCAATTCATGTGGTTTGTTGAATATGTAATATCGGTCGGAATGTGCTGGGTTTTTTGTGAAAAAATATAAACAAAAACAACCCATGGCTGTAACTAATAAAAAATAAACAGATACTTGAATATGAAGCAAAAAAAAAATGGTTCCAGTGTATCGATTTTTCGGTTATATGAACTTGCACAACAATCATTAGTTCATATAAGGAAAATGCTCACTGTATTATACAGTCAGTCCAATGAAAGGACGATAGGTACATGTATGTCAAGTCAATCTCACCTACAAACAGACTATATCTTGGCGAAGCCTAAGGTTGAATTCGAAACTTTATTACTCGAAGACTCGACAGCCCCCCTACACCACATATAAACAGGAGAAGGTAAAAGTGTTTGTTTTAACAGCAGATCTCCAATTGTTTATTGCATCATCCATTGGGAAAAGAAACATCTTGCCACGATGATTGTTTACAAAATTAATCTTCGCACTGTGCACAGCAAAACATGCATTTCAAAACCCACGCACCCATTCACGAATTCTTTTCGGTGTATTTTAAATTTCCAATAACTTCTGTTTACATTGTCCGCTAGCCTGTAGTCTATTCGTCGACATCATAACATTTTCTATTTTTTCACCTATACATTGTTGTAAGCCTTGTGTATGCATTTGCAGATACAGTAGGGATCTGCTGACCCAAATAATGAGCTCATAAACATTACATCTTGTCTGTTTATGTCGTTTCTTTATTTAAATATATATAAATATATTTATTTATTTAGTTTTATGTTCTTTCTTTGGCAACATCCAAACTTGCTCTTTGTGGGCTTCCTCTCTTCCTCCTGTCCTATTATTGCAAACAAAAAACAAAAACACACTCAAACCCAAACCTACTCCAACCAATAAAATTTTATAGTGAACCTATGAGTACAATGAATTGCAGCCGGCCTAAATCTGCACTGTGCAGCTGGGAGAGCCACCTTGATCCAGCAAAGTGTGACTACACTGGACTGTATCCGAGAGCATGGTCGGAAATCGATTTGTCAGAGTATGGTATTAAGCTGGTTTGCCGACAAGTGTCACCTGTGATCCCGCATGAGTACAAGGAGTCAAGTGTGCCGTGTGGTGTATTTGTTTGGCAGGTGAAAAATGTCGGTGACAAGGAAAGGAAGGTTTCCATTACTTTTACCTTTAAGAATGGCACTGGAAATAAGAAGCAGGATGCAGAAGGATTCCCTGAGAGTGTTGTCTTTTCAGAAGGGCAGACCAAGGGGATTTCAATCAAACAGAAAATCCATGATATGCAATTGACCTACAGTTTGGGATGCCGCATCCTACCAGAGGTAAGCATCACAAGGTGTACGCAGTTCGACCCAGCGGGTAATGGTGAGAAGCTGTGGACAGAATTAAAGAAGACTGGACAATTGGGAGATAATGTTCTTGATGAGAACTTAAAAAGTAAGGTCTTTTTGTTGTTTCACTATAGTTAGTCTTGTACAATCTTGTTTTCTCTTAGACAAAGATCTCGGAGTGGGTATCTGCTCTCAAGTGGCTATAAAACCAAACTGCAGTCATGACTTGGAGTTTGTTCTGGCGTGGGATATGCCAACCATTCAGTTTCCTAGAAAGATTAAGACGCATTTGAGATATTATACCAGATACTTTGGAGAAGATGGCGATGCTGGACCAAAAATCTGTGAATATGCCATCAAGAACTATTCAAATTGGGATAAGCTAATCGATGCATGGCAAAAGCCAATTTTAAATGATCAAGGACTGCCTGACTGGTACAAAAGTGCAATATTCAACGAGCTCTATTACATTTCTGATGGTGGAACACTGTGGCTCAAGTGTGACAAATCATTTGGCAAGGAATTGGAATTCGATGATCCAAGGTTAGCCTACGGGCGTTTTGCATATCTCGAAGGGCATGAATATCGAATGTACAACACATATGATGTGCATTTCTATGCCTCGCATGCACTATCTCATTTGTGGCCAAATTTGCAGGTAAGTATTCAATACGACTTCCGTGATTCAATCAGGCACGAGCTGCCGGAAACACGTAAAACTCTATATGATGGGAAAAATCTGCCGCGAAAAATTATTAATTCAGTTCCACATGATTTGGGCGATCCCGATGAGGAGCCCTTTACGCTAATCAACTGTTACAATATCCATGACGTAAATGACTGGAAGGATCTTAATACAAAGTTCGTTTTGCAAGTCTATCGAGACTACTATGTTTTGAATGAGATAGCTCAGTCTCAGACCGACAATGCGAGTAAATTCAGCTCGATAGAATTTATAGACAAGGACAGCCTCTATGAGATGTATATGCAAGATAATAAGCGGAAAAATTCAGTCGAAGAGAAACGTAAGAAGGCGACTTACAAAAGCTAGTTCTTACTTAACTCATTTTACTTTATAGAGAATCATAGGAAATCAGCTTCAATGTACATCAATGAGGCGAATGGCAAGGTATATCTAATGGATGCGAACGCCTATCTTAAGGCTATGTATTCCGTGTGCAAGGCAGTTATGGAGAAATCAATGGAATGGGATAAGGATAACGATGGATTGATTGAGCATACGAAGATGCCTGACCAAACATACGACAGCTGGGTTATGGACGGACCAAGGTATTTTTCTTTTCATCATAAAATTTGATTATGTATATATATTGATCCCCACTCAGTGCCTACTGTGGAGGCCTGTGGCTAGCAGCTTTGCAGTGCATCTCGGCAATGGCGACAATCCTAGATCAGCCCAATGACTGTTTACGCTATCAAGAGGTCCTAGAGAAGGGCAAGCGATCTTTTGAGGAAAAGTTGTGGAACGGCCGCTATTATAGGTTCGATACATCGAAGCGAGAGACAATTATGGCTGATCAGCTTTGTGGACACTGGTATCTGAATGCATGTGGGTTTGACTATGAGGTTGGTAGAGGTAAATTCACCAAAGACAAAATTGCATCTTAACATTTTGTTTTTAGATCTATCCCAAGGAAAACGTTCGCACAGCTCTCGCTTGCATATTCAAGAACAATGTGAAGAGCTTTTGCGATGGCAATAGTGGAGCCGTCAACGGTTTCATTCCAAATGCGGATCCTGAAAAGCCCGGTCATGTGGACACTTTTGCAATACAAAGTGAAGAGGTGTGGACGGGGGTGACATACGCGTTAGCTGCCACAATGATTCAAGAGGTTTAAATAACTATTAGCTTTTGGAAGCCCAAATACCACGTTTCTTTTCCATTTCAGGGTTTGTTCGAGGAAGCGTTCCAAACTGCTGGTGGATTGTATAAAACGCTCTCAGAAAAATGTGGTATGAATTTCGAAACCCCAGAGGCTATCTACGCTGAGAAGAGATACCGTGCCATCGGATATATGCGCCCATTGAGCATTTGGTCAATGCAAGTCGCCTGGGAACGACGAAAGGCCATCAGGAACTAAGCTTGCCGTATACTAAATTTTTGATTTTTGATATCGATATCGATGTCGTTTTAATCTTCCTCGTCTTAAAAACTAGATAAACTTATTTTTTATATGTGTGTAGTCTATTCTTGCTGGAATGTGCCTATTGTCCTAGGAATATTGAATCATTTTCGAAGCGTCACTTGAGCATGTTCATATAATCAATTTAATGCAGAAAAGCAATACGAATACAATGCAGGGTATCTTCAAGAAAACTCACTATTTTTCACAGTATTTAGAGGTGCTAATGAGCCATATACAAAGTTAAGTCGTAGCCAGTACATTGTTCAGTATTCCCAATTACTTAGATATAAATCTTAGTTCGGTTTACTATATTTTAAATTGTTACCTTTCGATGAAAGATGGTGGAACAATACTATTGGGCTCACATTCACTATAAATGTTATTTACCTTTTTGAATACTTTAGGCACAATCAACAAACTTGTTATTTAAATACATATTAAAACTTTATATTAGCATAATTTGATCTTTACCAGTTATAATTTACATTAAGCGTTCGAAATGATGTTTATTCTTTTAAGAAAAATAAATGGAATTGTTAACATTGAAGGCTTTTGTATTTATGATAAGTCAAGTGGCCTAGAAGTTATCTTTCGGACAGGACGAGTTGAAGTAACCAATTCAATTAAAAAGCGTGTGTGAAAATTTCAAGCCAACGATACTGCCTGCGCTTAAGACATTGCTAACCACATCAAGCGAAGCGCAGTAGATAGGAGATGTGTTAAAGCTGAAATTCCAGCAGCTGTGCATCATGTGGACAGAGCGATAGGGCACCCAGATCCAGTCAATGAAGAACCGGTTCCAACACCTGGTATAGAAAAGGTTGGCTTAGGTTTAAAAAAAATACCGTAAGAACAACAACGCCGCAGACTCGGATGGCTTACTAGCAGAGCTCTTCAGGGACGGAGGTGATATTTTGGTAGACGCATGGAACAAATCATCAACCAAGAATGGGTGGAAGACACGATATGCCGCATCTTCAAGAGAGGCGATCCCATATTCGATGTAACTGAGTGATAGTCCCAAGCAGTTCTGAAACACTAATGAATACGAACCTACCAGTGTGACAGCAGACCAAAGTTCTATAATGAGACAAATTCTGGAAAAAGACTTAAGAATTCCAAGTCGAGACCCACTACCTTTCCAACAACTTTAAAGTCACACGTTTACCATCAGGAGCTCTACATTCGGCGAATTTGGGATACCGTCAAAACTAATCCAGCTTCATATGTCATGTGACTTTGGAAAAAAAAACGGTGAAATGCACAATTTGGAAGTTGCTCTTTCAAACTTGCATCGGAATCCGACAAGAAGATGCGCTATCATGTAACTTCTTCATTTCGTCCATTTTGGGCAGGCCGGTGTCAGCACTGAAAATATTGCCCTCAACAAATCCTTCCGAGTACTGGGGTACGACATAGACATGGACGACGATAAGCCCGACTGTGCTCCTTCGAAATAACATATATTTGAAAAGGCCTTTAATAGACAACAAAGGGATCTGTTATGGGTGGCGCTAGGACAGCGGGGAGTTCCAAAAACCTACGTACAGATGATCATGGACATGTATGAGGGAGTAAAGACAAGAGTAAGATGCCCCGTACCGTACCGAGGATTTCGTAATCAAAATCGCTGTACACCAGGGAAGTGTCTTAAGTCCTTTAATATTTATAACAGTCCTTGATTACCTGCTTGAATGAAAAGTGACGGACTCCAAATGCATCAGTTATTCTTTGCCGACGATTGACCCATCATTAGCGAGGATCAAACGACCCTGCAACGAGCACTTGGTGTATAAGTGAAAGTTTTGTTGGTGAATGGGTACAGTTTTTATCCAAAGAAAACAGAATACTTGTATTGCCCGTTCTCTGGTCCACTCCGACATATTCCAGATGTTTATATGAATGGAAGAGTCATTCCAAAGAGCAAAAAGTTCAAATATGTGAAATCTATGAACAATAGCGAAGCAAGATGTGATGACGACATTAAACATCACGCGAGCGTAGGGTGGATGAAGTGGTGGAAAAACTCAGCCATCTTCTGTGATCGAAAAAGCTGGAAGGAAGGCTCTACACCGTAGCTAACATACGGTTCACAACATTGGACAGAGTACAAAAAGTATGAGGGCAAATTAACGGCAGCTGAGATGAAAATGCTTCGCATGACAGTAGAAGTAACAAAGATTGATCAAATAGCAAATTCCAAGATCCGACGAATCCTTCGTCAAAAAACATATCTCGAAAAAATGAAGCGTGACCGGCTCAGTTGGTACTCTCAAGCTCAAAGGAAAGATCCTACGAACCCTGTCAAAAAGGAAATATCAATCAACGTTCCAATACCAACTCGAAAGAGCGGCAGGCCAAAAAACTCCTGGATCACACAAATGCAGCAGCACCAGCATTAGATTGGCCAAAGCGACAGTGATTAAAAAGGGGGACCTGCCTCACAGTCAATAAGGGAACGTTGGAACCCTATAGAATCCCACAAAAAAGAGATGTTCCTTATAAAGTCAGCAGGCTTTCGTATGCCGCTGGCTTTTGATTCGGTGAATGACTTACATTTAAGATCGTCCAATTCAACAAGTCTAAACCGCATGCTACCCGTTTTCGGGCATTTACGTACTGAAAAACAGATCCACAGTTTTTTTCTCAAATAAATGGAAAATTTATTTATAAGCAAGATCTTTAAGGAGCATCAACCTGCGATAGCTTGCCTCCAAAGTTAAGGCAACATTGGGCGCGTTCAATTTGCAAGGCAACTGCTGGACCCTACTATTTTACACTTCCTCATTGATCGAATAACTCGCGTGACCATCGTTTGGAAGTTATACGAGGTTTAACTACTAGGGAACTAGCAGTTGCCTTGCAAATTGAAAACGCCCATTATCGCCTCAAACACCCGCTGAGTATCATCAATTTTCGCATATTTCAGGATTCAAAAAGAAATAAATAAATATGCAGTCACTCCCTTAAAATTTAATTTAAAAATACATATATTACTTTATTCTTGGAAAATATAATTTAAATGCGGCTTACAAAACCATTATCACTTTCATCCATCATTGCGTTGGAAGTAAACTGCCTGCACATATCCATTCCGATAAAATATTGTTTCCGGATCGTTCAACTGCCAACTTCTAAGCGCCCTCATATCCCTAAATGGATTTTGTTGCTTTGGAATAATCCTCTCCAATCGCACATTATTGAGCTCCTTCCTCTCATCGATGACTTTCATCAACGCCCCAAAGTCGAAATCAGCTTCCAAGTTAGTGTACGATGTAAATACCAGCGGAACCTTAATATGTTCGATCATGTATTGAATTGCCTTATACCAATCACCATCTGGTCCTTCATGAGTGTTTTCGGAAAATCCGCAATTAAAACACACAATCAAATCGTGCTTCAAGTCATCGTTTCTATCCAATAAATGATCTTCCAGTTTCGCTCTGTATGACGATCGAAACAGCGATCGTCCGTCACTCAACGCAGTTGTCTTACTCCCCACTTCCATCACTTCTGGTCCAACAAATATAACATTCAGTTTGGACAACTTTGGGAAAAACGCAAAAAAGAACTCTACGTGAGTTGGAGTGAACCATACCTCGTCCACCGTAGCCCCAGCCACGTAAATCGTAAACTGCTCTTCGTGGTACTGTTCCATGCGTAAATGCTTTAGAATGTAAGTCACAGTCGCTATAGAAGAGAAATCCGAAATAAACGAAAATTTCTGATACTCAGCGAGTCTTTCGCTTGGATCAGAGTCAAATTCAATGCCAAACATTGTCTTCATGGCACCCGCCAGATTCGATTCCAATAAATTACTTGCCTCCCGAAATTTTAGGTGAAAAATGATATTTGACTTAATTTTAAACTTACAGTAATATATCTTCAGTTGATGACATTCTTTACGGTGCGTACAAGCGTGTTGAAGCTCATGTTTTTCAGAGCAATAGCTGACTGCCTTACACTCCTTGCATTGAAACAATTTAGACAACGAATAGCAGACGGCACACATGACGGGGAATGATGTAATTTCTTCTTCATGATGACTTAGTGGCCTCTTTAGGATAGATTTTAGTAAAAATTTGACCTTGATTGTGGCTACATTTAAGTCATCCGTAGACTTTATTGGGCCATTGAGCGCAAATAAATGGTTGGCATCGTGTTGCGCCAGAACAGCACCAGCAGCTTGGCAAAATTTACGATGAATGCGCCAATCGAGTTTCTGATGCGCCGGGGAGCAATATAAGACCAATTTGCATCCAAGGCATTTTGAGAGTTTGGTTTGTTTAACGGTTGTTGGTTCCAGCAGACACGGATTGCACCAAGTGGGTGAAAAGACCTCGTGTTGTAAAGTAGTGCTAAAGCGGGAATTTTTAGTTACATTTCGAACTTCATTTATCAGATTTCAATTTGGTTTACCTCATTTTCGAATAAACATCCACCCACAATGTTCAAAAAATTTGCAAAAAATAATCAGATAAATTTGCCGGCACCCAAAGTTAAAGTGAAATTCTTCTACTAAAATCAAAAGTGAAAAGTGCTACCAGACTTATATAACAATGTTAATAATTGTGTAGAGTTAGAATTCCAAGAAAAAAAATATTTTTTTATTGGTCCATTTAGGTACGCAAACATATTATTCCGTTTAAATGACCGAATTGAAAGATCGAATTGAAACTGAATTGAAATTCGAGGCATATTTTCGCTCTTATCGAATTGAGAAAAGAATTGAAATAAAATAGAGTTTTACAGATTAACTAAATACATGTTTTGTGTAGCCTTGTGTAAGTGTCGATTAAAATCCCAGTCAAATGAACACAACAAAGGAAAACAAAAAAGAGCGCAGGCGAACTTTGACACTTGTTTATCTCGATCTTTCGATTCGCGTTTAAATGCAATCACAGACAATTTTTTTGATCGGATTAATGAATCCTGTTTCGATTCAATCTGCGTTTACATGGAATTCAATTCGAATTGAATCCGGATCCAACCTCTTACACCTCGACTCCACGATCAATATTTCAATGCTTACCATCTGTCACTTTCCATAGAAAATAAAATAAAATAGAACTCCATAAAATGTACCGTTGGTATTTCATAGCTTACTATTTCTATGGAGGAAATGTCGCAGATTGGCGTACCTCATAAAAATGACAGCCCATAGAATACTATCCACATTGTTAACGGGGTATTTTATTGTATGCACTAGCTGAATGAAGACTAATGATAATGCTTTAAACGTAATCAGGCTTTCGTTACGTCCAAAGACTTTACATGTACTTTGACATTTGAATCAAAAACAAATGAATCAAAACCCAAGACACAAATGTTAAAGAAAGTTTCAAAGTTCAAATTTTTCTCTACATACCTACGCTTTGACACAATGACACAAAAAAAAAATTGCAGACAGTCGACGAACGTATAAATGTACAACAAATAAGTCTCCACAATCATTTTATTTCTGGCAGCACCCTACTCAGCTATTTTTCTTTTATTTCCATTTGCAGCCATCAGCTGATGTTTTTGACATTTCTCAATACAATTTATATTAAAATTTAAAATCCTAAAAAGTTTCATAAGAACAAGTTGATTAAAAAATGTTTCGCTGCTTGATTAGAAATTTTCAAAAGTCTTTAGTCCTCACGCCAACACTAAACTCGGATTTAAATTTACAGTTTACCAAAATACTGGCATGTGCTTTCACAACAAATGCAATACCGCCACAAATTTGCAAGCCACAACATGAAAATCCCCTGGATTCCGATGAATACATCGTTCCTTACCGTTCCGATCGGGAATCACGTTCGAAAAACAATAGTTATGTGATAGAGACTCTGCGCACTAAATATTGTCTATCCGATACGGATATTCAGAAAATTTTATCTGACGAGGCAGTACATCGAAGATACAAGGAAAACTTTCTCAGTCGATCCTTAGAGATACTTTGCAAGTATGGATTAACAAAGAATACATTTCTCGAGTGTCCATGGCTTATAACAATGGATCCAAGTATAACATTCAAGACGCAAATCGTATTTTTAAGTTAACTTATTTTGTCTGTGTTTTAGAACGACTCGAGTTAAAATTACAGGACATAAGTTCACTGCAAATCCTAGATATGAACGAAATAGCACCACTCCTGCGCTTGACCCTTCCGCGCTTAAACAAATTGCTCAAATCGTTAAGGCGAGAAACGAAGTATATACCACATGGAAATCGTATCTACTACATTAGCGAGAAGCTCGGACTATCTGTGCATGTGGTGACCAAATACCTGTCCAAACGCTTGTTTATCTTGGAAATGCCGTTTGATATGTTAAACCAAAATCTTGAGCATATGCTTCACTACAACGTTTCTCCTTTAAATATACTTCGGGATTTATGGGCTTTTCGTTATACCCCCAAATCTGTGGAAACAAGACTTAAGCGAGCAAAACTTGCAAAGAAGGACAAAATCATGCCATGGATGGTAAGATGTCCTGAAAGTATTCTACAGAGGTGCGTCTATATTATTTCCTTGCAGCTAATTTTGGCTAAGTAAGCAATTACAGGTCATTCAAACTGTCTTTGGACGAACGGCAGATACTGGGTGAACAAAATTCTGCAGTGGATTATATAGCAAAACGATTGGATTTTAGCGTCTCTGACACTCGAGCGATTTTACAGAAACACCCATCTGTGCTGAAGGTGCGAGTTACAAAGGTGAGTAGTTTGTTGCCTACATAATATTTAAATTTTTTTTTAATGGAGATCTTAATTGAACATCACTACCTCGTTTATTAATTTGAATGCAGATTAAGGAAGTCCTCGACTACCTTCTCAATGAAGAGCACTTTACTCGCCATGAAATCGCCCAAGTTCCGCGTATTTTGTGCCACAGTCTCATGACAACCAAAGAACGCCTCAATGAACTTAAGGCAGTTGGCTGTCGTCCAAGTTCCCTCGTCATCGTCTGCAAAAGCAAACGAGAGTATGGAAAGTTTCTTGACAGTTGGATTAAAGTGAAAGAGAAAATACAAAGCGCACCCACAAATGCCACCAACCAATAAAAGTACACATAAAATTTGTTTACCAAAACGTTCGTCACTTCTTTCTTTTTCGTTTTCTTTTTTAAAAAAATAAATCACAAAACACTGAATTAAAAATATTTGTTAGAATTTTTAAGGGATAGTGAAGGGCGTTTAACCCTTCAGATTTTTAGGCAACAGTTGCTTCCTTCTTAACCTTGCCCACCCAGAAAGTGGCTCCGTTTTTAACCACGGTGGCATAGAAAGTCACTGGTCCTTGGTAGCTTTGTGGTGCTTGCCATTTGATGCTAACCGACTTGATTGGTGCCGGAAGTTTCTTATGTGTCAAAGTGTTCTAAAAACAAAAATAAAAATAATAATAAACAAATAAAAGGGTAGGCAACTCACATCACTGCCGGTGCAGGAGATTGTTTGCGAAAGTTGTCCATCAGGTTTGAAGCTACCAATTGGCTTATTATTCGATGTACGGGCTTGAATGGCGAATCCAAGGAATTCATCACCGCTTAGAGTAAGATCAAGTATTTGTCCAGACTTGACTGACGCACCTCCGGCGAGGGTGTATGGTGCTGAGCTTGTCTGTGGTGGCACTCCGTGATCAGGGAGTAGGTCATTTATACATACCTTGGGTGGAGCTCCAGCTGAATTTGACCACACAGGGGCGGCAAGTAACGCAACGAGAGCAATAAAGCGATACATGCTGGAAGAGGAATAAATTTATTATTGAAAATATGTAAAATAAATATTAGGGCCTAAAACCTAGATTCTCCAACGAAGTGCGAAGATATGTTTTTCTCACGAATGGGAGGAAACTTTATTTGTATACTAACAGTGAATTTTATCAGTGGAAAAACCCGTTCGATGTTACTTGGCCCCGGCGTGATTTGAACCCCAGACCGCTCGGTCAGTAATCCAACGCACTAAACACTGAGCCACAGCAAAAACATGGCATTCAACTTTCAATTGTATCCCAATCATATCGTGATGTATTAAATGCCAAATATAAGTAACGGTGTACTGTCTTTTTAAGGTCATAGTTGGCAAAATGTGTTAATCATTTCACAGAATATCTAATTGAATAGCCATTTACGGATGAGTGGCTAGAAACATATTTATCTAAGTGGAAAAACTGGTTATTAACAGAAGTTATGACTGTATGTACTGTGTATTTACTGTCATTTATCTTCCTTGGGATTGATAATACACGAAGAGTTATCCATCCAAAATCAGTTGACACAGCTTTCCATGAAAACTGGTTTTCTTATGGAGCTTTGGGTCAACCGATTTTGGCTGTAATATACGCGTTTTAGCAACGAACCAGATGTTAGAAATGTAATGACAACACAAAGTTTTTTATCAGAATCTTGTTATGTAATCGTAAGTTCTTAAATAAATATTATTTCAAAGACCCATAAGTTATTTTACTTTTATATGTTAGTGAAGTAATCTTAACATAAATCGCGAGGTGGATTTGATGATAAGTGGTGCTGCATTGATGAGAATGTAATATACGTAAGAGCGGCATGCTCTCTAGGTTACGCTGCGATGCACGTTTAACACAGTTCAAAGGAGCTACATAGACGAGGAGGCATCAGTTAATTTTATCATTATTATTAACTCTATAAGATTCGAACCTCAAAATGAATTCAGAGATAGTACATCCAAAGTATCTAGTGCTCGTTCGTCTTGAACTGCCGAAAACAGACGAAAAACAAAACGATTGCGGTGTCTAAGGGAAAAGGATGATATTTAGAAAGCCCTATTTAAAAGAACCAATGAGACTTTCCATCGCTCAATATACAGGCCCTGTTTGTAAGCCAACTGCTTGCTCCAAACAAACAATATACAAAAACAAATCAAAATTCCCTGCCAACAAAGCCTATCAAAAGTTACTTTCAACTATCAGCACGTCCTCCACCTCAACTGGTGCTACTCTGGTGCGACAAATCTACAGCGGTCAAAAATTCGCAATCAAAAACGTCAGGAAAGGGAACATAATATAAATGCAAATGTTACGACAACTAGCATTTAAATGCATTCGTGTATTTGATGTCTGCTTGAAGGCCAACGAGCTGCTGAATGTTTCTCTTGCAACTGTTGCGTGCCTGCCAATAGCGAATACATAATTATCATGCAACTAATTAAAATATTCACGACTCATTGTTTTGTACTATTCCTTGATGAATTTAGAACACAATTAATAGCAGTTTAAATGGTAATTGTGGGTTTTAATTTAATCACCATTACCTGCCATCGAGATCTAACAAGCGATTGCTTTTGAATTTGCACAGTTATTGAACCGCTTCAAGGCTTTCAGCTTTGTCTATTAGTAGACATTTACTCGATTGGCTGCCATGTATACTTAAGGGGTCCGCTAAGCCTCGAAACCCTGAAAAAGCTGTCACTGAGTGTTTTCAGAGCTAATATTAAATATGGAAACATGTTAGATTGATATTACATAACCCAGTTCACTCCAAGTAGGTGGATATAAAAGTCGAAAATCCAAAAACTCGTTTTAAGCACACTCCAAACATCATAAATTGAGCCAAAGTCTTATGCTATGACTAATTGACGGTGAAAAATGATCGTTACAGTACCAGAATCCGAGTGTATCATTGTTGAACTTTAAAACCCGATTTTGTGTTATATCTATTACTGGCTTGTTGTCGTTCGTTGTCTCTTTGTTTGGTTAATTTACCCAAGATCGTTCGGCGTGACAGAAGTAATGATGAGGAGGAAAAAAACAACACAGGAAATGTGAAGTGTTATGTATGGGTTGACTTGTTTTACTGCTAAATGACCTTTTAAGTTTTCAAAGTTTATTTTGAGGTCAATTAAATTGAGTGACATTGGCAATAACTCACAAATTTTGAAGAAATTTAGATTTAGAAGTTTTGGCGTATACTGAGTGTTTTGTGAGGCATCTAAACACCGCAAAAAATTGTTAATCGGAAAATCAACTGGAACTGCAACGACTTATATTGGTTAACAAGAAGAAAAACCCTCAACTAATTAACATTTTAAATAAGGATGCAAGAGCTAACCATAATGTACCTCCAACTTAACTTAAAGACAATAGTTATTCTCCCTTTTAAAAAATCAAAAAATCAACACAGCACAGGTCTTATTTGAATTTCAATTATAACTCTTTCCAAGACACTTAATGAAAAACTAGTTAAACACTCATTAAAATTATAATAAATCTTAAAAGCAGACAAATACCTTTTAAATTGTTATTTTTAATGTTCTTGGTACAAACGACAAAGTAGTAATGGTAATTCAAATTGCTGTGTGACTGGGTTTTTATTAACCAAGTCTTTGATGGTCCGTCGCCAAAATATCTACTTACTGCGAAGCAGCTTTCAAGCGTGAGTCTGTTGAAGCATTGCTGTAGTGAGGAGAAAAGCTTAATTTGGCCAGAGCTTATAATAACTAATTTACTTGGGTAAACAAGAATTGGCGTTGTATGGTGGAAACCTTTTGTATTCTAAAGAATCTGAGTTAACCCAATTTTGTTTGTTGTTAAGCCGGTCTTGATTTTCGGTGGATTTTATGGAATTACATAGAAAAGAATTGTGCTAAACTCTCATGGGTGTACGTTCTTAATAGTCGTTTTGCAGAATATGTCGCAAATGCAATGGAAAATGCTCTCAATTAAGCAATGACTGACGACCGAGTTTTATTTTATCATGAGTTTTATTTGTCGGATGTTGGCGAGCATCATGGTATGCATGAAGTTGTGAACGGCAAAAGATTATGATTTGGATTAAAGGGATCATAACCCTCGGCTTTCAATGCCTTCCTACTGTTCCGTCGGTTCAAGTACTCATGAAAGTGAAACAAAACGGTTGAATAAATAAGCTTTCGGTCTAGTGCTGCATTTCTGTAGAATTGATAATATTGTTGGGGTGGGATAAACACCACCGGTAAAAAAATGGTAACGTTGAAACAACGAGATGCGATTTAAGTAATTCTGTCTAAGTGATTTACTTAATATTATACAATCTTCCAGGATCGCGGAAATGGAGACTATGAGGGTTCCATAATGTTTCTCTTGTAGATAGAAACACTCACAGAACCTTGCTCGATATTTCCCCTGATACGGAAGTCAAACAAGGATCTCACCCTTATATTTATTCAAATATATTGGCATGCACAACAGTTATGGATGTGCTATTAATGTGTCGTCTGACTAAAAGACACAAGGGCTCTGTCCGAGGTGCAAGTTACCGGGCATATAACTTGCTATTGTCAGAACTTTTGCCAGAAAGGCAATGTAAAAAAATCTTTAGTGATGACCCCAAAGCCAGTCGGGGTTCATGTGCAAGTGCATTTATGGAGTTCGAGATTTGGTCTGATGCGGTTATAACTTGAGTCAGTGCGCTTCAAATAGATTTCAAAATACAAAGAAAACCCAATACTCCGATGAATTATCAGAGATATATCCGCTTATAGAATTGGCTTTTATATTCTATACTAGCGGTACCCGTACGGCTTTTCTCGTGCCCAAGAATTGTATTAGCCAATATGTGCGTGTAGACTTCATAATTATTGCCTATGGAAAAAGCACTTTAAGTTGTTTCCACAATTTCCCGTGCAACTATTCCGATTTTTCTTTCCGTAAAACGAACCATAAGGAACGTTTAAAAATAACCCAAATCGGTTAATTTTTTTATATTAATTCCAAGTAAAACCTACCGCACTTCTGGTAATGTTTTTTTTACGAGTGCATTTTAAATAGACACATTTATGTTACGCCGACGAGGAGTTTTAAGCATCATGAGAGCTGTTTATGATTTACTGTCTTTGTATTTAGATTGAATAAGATTTATCTAAATAGAGTAGGACGAGATAGGTTCCTTGGCCCAAAATCATAGCTCCATTTATTATCCAACTTATAACCGTATAAGAAAATGCTCTTTTAATGCAAGTTAGAGATTAGAGACCATGTTAAGTTTAGTGCGAGAGACGGCAGCCTACATCTCTTCTCCATCTCAACACCTTGTCCTTCTTAACACGCAGACAGTCCCTAATCGAGGCAAAACTCCTGCACACTCAAATCTAATTTACTTATACCTCTATCACTCAATTTCCCGGGAGGAATACAACCCCGAAATCAGATAATTGAAAACTCAGAGATAATCTCTCCATACTAAGTGTGAGATTGCTCAAAAGTAGGTACCTACATACATCATTGCAGATTTGAGACTCCCCTGCAGGATTTGATGATAGGGGTGTTACTAACCCACCTGCTGGATTTGAATTCCTACTGTCTTCGACGAAAACAAGCTGTACAAGTGCGCCAAATCAAATAGTTCATACTTAGGGAGGTGATTTATCTTTAAAACAGAAATAACATAATTTTTTCATTCACTTATAATTAAAATCGTATCTTTTATTATAATTATAATAAACATACATCGTTTAAAACAATTGTTTCTTTTAGTAAAACAGGAGTTGCGCTTGATTCCTTCTTAATTTTTTTTTTTTTTTTTTTTTTTATAAATTTGCATTGTGACTCTCGGGTGCACAAATTTGGTTTAGTTTCAAAAAAAAAAAAGAAAATATGGTACACCGTTTTCAATTAAAAAAAAATGAAGCGGTTCCAACAAGCATTTCCCAATCCAAGTCGTACACGTTTCAATTTTGTTTTCTTAGCAAAACTTCCAGCGATTGCCACATTCATTGCACATGACAAATGTTGTCATAGGTTCATCTGCACTCCTCGTTTGCAATTGATTGTAGGTACAATTACGCTTCTTACACTTACCACACTTAAGGAGATCTGTTTTGGTACCTTGAACGGTAGCCAACTGAGCATCATTAATGGCTTCCTTAACGAACTGCTCTCTAATCTTTTTCATTTCGTCGCTGGCCATTTCTTCGGGCGTCATTTTAGCAAGTTGCTGAGCTGTTACAGCACCACAAAGAAAGTTACTACGTAAGGTGGGATTTTTGATGTCCTTTAAGTTAGCAACCCGCGATCGTACTCTATTTTTGTATTTCATATCGGTGTTGCGGAACTCGGCGTAGATGGATTCTTCTAGTTCCTCGGCGAGTTCTTCAGGTTCTGGGCAACCCTCTGGGAGAGGATCCATTTTTAGGGCATTCATAAGCATTTCCCTACACTTAAGTCGCACCGCATCAGTCATAGTGCCAGAAGAAGTCGGGAACGAAGACTGTGGCACTTTGGGTTTTTCCGTTTCAACCTTTTTTGATTCCTCTTTCTTTTTGTCATTTTTTTTGCTGCTGCTAGAGCTGCTTCCATTGCCGCTTGATGAGGATTTTGATGAAGATTTATTTGAACTTGAGTTAGAGTCTTTAGTTGGCTGTGTATTGGCAAGGAAACGTTTCCAGTTCTTAATAAGAGTCTTCGCCAGACTGATGACCTCTTCATCCTTACTGCTTTTTCGTAATTCATTTACTGTCATGCCAATTCTTGTTTTTGTAAGGATTTCCAAGTTTATGTTCAGAGTCTGTAGAGCTTTTAATAGATCCAACGCCTGGTCTTGTCCCTGAAACGAGACGGTATGAAATCATTATTATCACCGCAGATATGAAAACTATTCACATTACTAAATTGTAGCACTAAATAAACTTTTTGCTTAAACAATTCACATGTTGTGTACGTACCGAGCCATCGTTAGACGTGATTTTGCTCATTTTCTTTTGAATCTTGAATACCTCCTCTTCGACGCTCATGTTGGATGCAAATGCAAACGGATGAAGCCAGATAAAATCTATATGAATATTTCACTTCGTTTAAAATTCCATTTTGCAGTGTTTTAATAGAAAATATTAGGAAATATTTACCGCCTTTAGAAGTGACGCCTATCTTCGGTAAGAAAAATGGTGCCTGTGAAAAATAAAATTTACCACCTCAAAGTGAAGTTAGCATTGATTGATAAAAGGCCGACGTCAATTCTTACACTTAGGTGAGGTACTCATTTGCATTATTTTTTTCTTCGATATGAGATTTGTTTCAAAGCCGAATCACAAACTAGATCCTGAGCAGTTTGATGTTCGTAAACGAAACAATTAATCGAGTTTCGGGGTCCGCAAACAAACTCACTAGCTGTTCTGCCATCTAATAGTTTGAGTGTGACTGTATGGTGATAGTTTGCTGATAGTTTTACCTCATTTTGGAACAAACCTATGATGAGAGAAGAGTACTCCTAGCACGCTCTGAGTGAAAACAGAAACACAAAGCCAAAACAACGAATTTTGATGAAAAACTACAATTGGTTGCGAGATCCTGTTCATGTTTCCTAGTTCCTCCATGTCTGCCTCGTCTTTTTTCTCAAAGAGTGGGCGAATGGGGGAGTAAGAAACTTCTCCATGCTGCCTTCTAGTCACTTTGGTTTTTTTT
The DNA here is from genome assembly GCA_949715645.1 of Portevinia maculata. Lineage (NCBI taxonomy): Eukaryota > Metazoa > Arthropoda > Insecta > Diptera > Syrphidae > Portevinia > Portevinia maculata. The sequence continues at coordinate 1,884,794 of OX454528.1, read as the reverse complement.
TGTTGGCTCGTGTCTTTGGTTATGTTTTTAACTGTCTGTTGTGTAAATATTTTTGACGTATGGCGTATTTTTTCTCATTCTACTCTTTGACATTTGACGGATTTTGGTGCATAACGTACGCATATAATCCTTAGTCAGATCGGATTTGGAATAATTGATTTCTTTCTTTTTCTTCGTCTGGCTTTAGTCCAAATTCTAGTTCAAAAAAGTTCAAGATATGCAAAAATTAATTTTAATTGACGTAATTATGAGACTAATTACAATTACAGTCGCATTAAGTAAAACTTGACATCACCTTTAAGAGGTGTGTGAAAAAAGTGTAGACTTTCCCTTAAAAAATACTGGAATTCTGACATTTATCTGAACTGGTGGACAGACAATTGGTAAATGGGATACCTGGATTCTTTATTTAACCAATTGATTAATAAAATATCAATTTGAAGTCATGAATTCTACAGTAGGTTTAGTAAAAAAGTGCTTGCGCAGTGGAAGAGTAAAACAATTTAGTGTGCCACATCGATTTTATGGTAATACTCCAATTAATCTTCAACCTCATTTTTTTTTTATTATGACATTGTTTGATTACAGCTGCACCGAAGCGCTTCTACAAAAACACAAATGTCTTGTACAACGATGGGAAATATGAAATAACTTTGGATCATCGGAAATTGAAAACCCCCAGAGGCAGCCCGTTCACACTTAAGAGTGAACCAATGGCAATAGCTGTGGCCACAGAATGGGCGAATCAAAAAGAAACAATTGAGCAGTCCAACATGCATCTTTCCGCATTGTGTTTTACTTCCGTCGATAATCCTAATCACCTCACAAAGCCTGAAATGGTCAATTATTTATTGAACTTCATCCCAACCGACACTGTTCTTTTTCAAACTGAGGTACAATGTATGCCAAAGTTTGCAATGTGATTCTTATATGTATTTCGATTTGTGATAGGACGAAGAAGACCTCGCTGCGCTTCAACGAAACGAATGGGATCCGATCATTGACTGGTTTAACAAACGGTATGACACACAAATCAAGAAAACCCACAGCATATCCCCACCAATTGTGTCAGGGGAAGATAAAATGAAGATTTCCAAGTTCCTATTGTCCCACAATGTTGACGTTCTGTATGGTTAGTTTACCTTGGATGGACTCTGTCATGTCTTGAATAATAGCATCCTCGTTTTAGGGTTCATATTTGCGGTCGACACTCTGAAGTCACTAATCCTTTCATGTGCTGTAATTGAGCAGCACATCGACACGGAAAAAGCAGTCAGCTTAGCGCGACTTGAAGAAGAGTATCAATTAAAGTTTTGGGGGCGCGTAGAATGGGCGCATGATATGAGTGTGCATGAGTTGCAATCTAGGTTAGCAGCAGCAATTCTCTTTGTACACTTTAATCGTGCTGAGCACTCTGTTAAGGAAAAGTTAATTATTTAATCGTCAGTGTTTTTCTTTAGTGGAATATATATAAAGTTTTGATGAAATGAAATGCACCGAATACAACATTCATGGTTTTATTTATTTCAATAATGCATACAATAGAAAAATGGTGGCACGAGATGTAAACTCTAATTAAGGATGCTGAGATCAAAGGTCTTTTTCCGGTCATCCAAATGAGCCTTTAAAATAGCCAATAACTGCGGTCGCTCTAATAGTGTATATGCTGGAACCAATAACGATTGTATAGCGGCATGTAACTGCTGATGGCCGCTGGCGAAAAAGTCAATCCCAAGTTCAAGGTTAGTGCCAAAATCGCATTCGTCCAGTGCAATGACGGCTGCGGTTATAACGGGCTGCAACTTCTCCATGATTGCTTCTGTAGCTTCCTCCGTGTTTGCCTTCTCAAATAGACTAAGGATCTTCTTTAAATTGGCGTCACTCTCAATCAATGGTCGATAACCAATTGTTGACTTTTTGTCTACAGGAACTACAATGCCAGCACCGTGGAATGTTTTTGCAGCTATTATCTTCCAGCGGTCGGCTTTGGCCAAGAACAATGGATTTCTCTCGACTGTTGTGAAAGTCACGAAATCATTAATTGCCTTTCTGATTTTTGTTAAATCATGTTGGGTGAATGGAGTGGGATTAAAGTCTTTTTCCAAAAAGTACGCCAAAGCGTCGAACATATTGGTCGCAACAAATTCAAATTCGCAACCTTTGCCGGCGTCATTGCGCGCAATAAGAATATTTCCTTCATCCTTTGGATCGTCCCTCCAGTAACCATAGTGAATGCCGCTGTCCTTTTTCACGAAAAGCGTCTGAAACTCGGGTGGGTCATAGTAGAACCGCCAGTGGCGTAAATACTCTCCTGGACTTTTCGGTTCTACCTTGCCAAATTTACCAGCCATAAAGTCGAATGGACCCACAAGTTCCAAGTCGACTTTAGAAAACGGATGTTTCTTCTTTCCCTGACCTACTTGAGAGGCAAAATCCCAGAACTGGTAGAAATCCTTTGGCATTTTGACCAGAAATTTTGCGTGAATAAATTTATCAGTCTTGACAAGTTCCGTGTAATCTCCATCCGGCGCCCATAGCCGCTGCGGATTGTTCTTCTTCGGAGTGGTGCCGTCCTCATCGCGCCCTTCTTCTGATTTGCGTTTTTTCTGTTGTGCATCGCTTTCATTGCTTTTCTCTACAACAGTTAATGATGCAGACGTTTGAGCGGCAGATTCTGGTGCATCCTTTTTAGTGGCCGGTTCTGGATGGTTGAACTTTTCACGATGAGCTTCATTTGTTTGATAACATTTATCCCCGTATTTACAATTTTTTGTCCGTTGGTTATCCATGATTAAGGCAATAATTTATTAACAACAAAATGTGAAATTATGATCTAACTGTTTGCCCCGGCAAATTTTCGCAGACTGGAAGACATGGAAACAAAAACAAGGCGAATGATTTCACTTCCAGCATTCCAAGAGCTTTTTCATCAAAAATGTGTTCATGAAGTTGAATGAAATTTATTTTGGTTTCATAATTTTGACAAAAATTTAATCGCGAATTTGAGACGTGTTAAAATCCTGGGTTTGGAATATTCAGATGATTGTGAATAATATGGATAATTAGATATACGTACAATAAGATACATAGATAACCTATCCGTGTGTTAAAAAAATATAGGTACATGCATTTAAAATTACACAGAATCGAATCGGGATCCATTAATTATACGGATATCCGCTTTCTTGATTATCCGTGTAATAGAGAGCTCTAGTTTTTAGGACCAGTTTTTGTTATGACTTTAAGGGGTGTGTGCTTTTACTTTTGGTTATTGTTTGATCTTCTACCACACCGCTGATCCCGAATCGTGTCAACTCACGGATTTGCATGCACGCTTCCGGGTCAGTTTCAAGTTGTTAGATCTGTCGTCAGGCTCACATGAAATGGAATATTGCCAATACTTTACTTGAAAGCGCTCAGAAAAATATTGGTCTGTTCATTACAAACCTCATCTAACAGAGCTAAACTTATGGATTTAATGGTGGAGTGCTTAGTGTACTTGCATGCGAAAACGCTGCTCTAGGAGGTTTGAGTCTAGGGGTAAAGGTTTTCCAAGAATAATGGATGAAAGAGACCAGAACTACAAAAAGGAGTCTGAGGCTGTGGCAAGTAATGAATAAGCACTGTAACTTCAGTCCCAACTTCACGTGGTAACAATCACAAGTTGTTGCTTTTAGTTCAACTATTTCATTGCAGAGATGTGATTTCTCCCCTTAGCCGCCTTTTTTGAAAAAGCTGCAGTAATATTCAAAGTCCATCCCTGCCCGCGCCGGAGTTGACTGAATTATTCACCCCTATTGCGAGTGTCAATCGACAATTGATAATTGACTATTTTCAATGTGTGCTATTGTGATCGAATCATTTTCATTGATATTCTTGTCAATCGCATTTTTGGGGTGATTATAATTATTGTTATTAAACATAATACCTACCTATTGATCAATAACAGCTGCGAAAGCTTTCGGCTCTTTGATAAAAACATGCAATAGTGGCGTTTGAACGACTAAAAAATTTAACTTTAGTTTATTACAAACATTGGCAGGTCACCTTTAGAAACCTGTTTTATAAAGGATCTAAAAAGTTTCTAAAATTGCAAAATTGGGGTTTCGCCAAATATGGTCTATACCTACATACTCACCAAATGACCTCTATAAAATTGAAGTGCGCATAGATACCTACATACAGTTCGCTTGCATGAGCCTGTCAACCAAAACTATACCTTCAAAGTTAATAGGTAGTTGTTATTTTATTTTTAAATTACCTACCGTTTATAGTCAACGAATACCATAAACATCATTACAAATGAAATCGAAATTTTCTCCAAAATTAAAAACGTGATCAACCGATAGTTTTATTAACCAACTCTGCCAGGTAGAGTAAGTCAACAGAATTAAACAAGTACAACAACACTCTATACACGCACACACTCTCCCTCACGTACTCGAAAGAGATAATCCAAAAGAGTTTTTGTGAGAGAACACTAAGCTCTATAAAAGGAGGAAGAGAAAAATACCGCAAATGCGTGATCGCCATAGCAAATACTATCCAGATACACTAAATTGACTTACCAAAAACTCACCTGCCTTCCTCTTCCATGGCAGCAAACCATCGCATTTCCATTCCCAAAACCAACTCACCCAAATCTGCCGGCATGCAAGTAAAAAGAACAGAGAAATTGATAAAACAAAATATTCATAAATTCCATTCGCTTGTTCGGGTCTTATGTAAATTATACACCACAAAACGTAAGTGTGTTTGGGACGGAAACACTACTACACCGTGTACACTCTCTTTTGGGCACTTTCTTTACCAGCTGCAAACAAGGCTTTTACCTTTATTCCTCTGTTGGCGACGACGGTATGTGTATCGTTGGCTCGCTTTCTCGCTCTCGGTGACACGCAGGCCGATTCTTTGCTGTTCCCTCAGTCAATAGCTATAGGTGAATTGAAGTAACGGTGCGACGATTGGTGGGAGGGTGATTATTTGTTGAAGCATTCAATCGCGAATGCGATGGATACGTTTTGATGTGGTGAAACGATCCGTGCTTAGCTTAGTTTTCTCTTAGTCGTCGTCGTTGTTGCACGTCGTGAGTTGCATGAAGGAATATATTCAAGACAATGTATCTGAAAAGTGACTAGACTGTGTAGTTTGCCTAATGAATTAGAAATCGTTTGTTAATTTATTCTAAATGCCTGCAATAAGTGTTTTTTAAACTTCGTTCAGTGTATATTTTTAATTTTTGTCAAAAATAAAGTAATGTCAGCAAAATCTATGATAAAAGAGAAAATATAATATAAAAAAGAAGAAATAAGTTAAAACCAAATTTGTGACCAAGCGAGGAAAATATATGGAATAAATCTAATAAAGAAAAAGTATACATATAGTATATTACAGCAGAAGAATTGTGAATTAAAAAAAAGAGTGCATTCACCTCCATATCGTTCTTCTCTTTTTTGCGCGCAGTTCCGCCGTCGTTGTGGTTGTTGTTTGCCGTAGAGAACCAGGTGTATTCGTATGTATCTAGTTTATCCAGTGCTAAAGCACTTCAGAATACAAAATACAAGAAAAAAACGCTCACTCTAGAACGCATACGCTACGCACTCGTTTGTTGGAATTTTATTTAACGGTGTTCAGGTGGTTAATACAGTTTTGGATTTAAAAAAAAAACAACAACGATCTACCGTGTGACCGAAGGGTGAGTTTCTACAATTGATGTGTTTTTGTTTTCCATTAGATTGTTTATTTTGATTATCTGCTGAACTGTAACACTCTTGTTCGTTGTCATGTAATGAGATATCATAAAAGATGCCACAAGTCACATGATTGTTGATGAGGTCGTTATGATATGAGTGATATCTCGATAGCTTAAAGGTTTTAGGTTGGCGTATCTAATTGATGAGAGTCATGCTTCTAGCTATATATTTTGCTTAATTGACTAAAAACGAATAAGGAAATGTACCTACAATGTTGGCTAATACTTACAGAGCACATTACTTTTGTCAGGTCAGGTTTTAGGGCGTTTACGGAAGTTTCCTCGGTTTCTTCCGCTCAGATTCAGATGTTGGTAAACGTCATTTTCGTGCCATTAGGATCGTTGAAGATGTAAGTTCCCCCGCCAGCGGCTTGCCAACCCTCTCTGATTTGACGAATGATGGTCACGTGAGTTATTCTATCAATCAGAGAGGGTTAACTCGCAAGGCACTGTCAGTTGACTTGTTACTTGAAGGCACTGATTTGGTGTATAGAAAACGACAAAATCACAAATAAAATGTTTCGACACGACATAAGTCAGCTGCACAAAATGATATTTGCACATATATGATTGTCGAATAAAGGCCCAACTATAAAAGTAGGAGCGGTGCGTACGACACCGTCCGTCACTAAGCAAATAGGTACCAAGAATTTGTATTGTGTGCCCATAATAGCGGGCTGACAAACATCCAAGAGTGTCTATTGTCATGAGAAGCTTCCGAAATTTGCCGTCCAGTTTCGACTTAAAATTGTAGGTCCGTCCCACTTCGCACAAGCAAATGGTTGGAGAAGCTGGGTTTAAGTCCATGGTGGGCCGTTAATGCCTAATATTTATTTAATTTTTGTCCCACATTTTTAAAATTTCATATTATGTACTGCAGCGCTTGTTGTAAAATTGTTGTAAAAGGCGACTAAGGGAAGAACTCACATCTATTCCGCAAGCGTGCATGGAAATTCCTGTGTTGCCACGACTGAAGATCACCGGTATCGTAAAAGGTCGATCAAACAATACTCAATAATTGGCAGCCCTAATAACTCGTGGATCATCACAGAAATGGACCAACACCAGCATTTGATTGGCCTCAGTGATGGAGTGATCCGAAACTAGGAAACCGTCCATGTTTATTGAGGTCGAACCGTTGAACCTCACAGGCGGACCAGTGCGGATACTGAAAAGTGGAGTTAAAGGTATCATGGCCTTTAATCCTAATCATAACCTCGTCGTAAAGGAATAATAAGTCACACATTTTTAAAAGAAGTCCTATTTCATTCATTTGCAAAAACATAAGTCCTGGAGTCTGGGCGTTCAAAATCAGTCAAAAGAAAGCTAAAGCGTCCCGAGGCAACGCACCGATATGGCCTGTAAGTTGACGTACTACGAGTTTTCTTTAACGCGTTTCCTAGCAATTCCGTTAGGCCTTTCAAAGTTGCCGACTTTTTTCTCTTGCTTTTCAAAAAGGTGGAAACTAATTTCTAATCACAAATTTGACCGTCTTGTCCGACTTTTTAATTTCATGAAAGCGTGTACTAAAAGCGACTGACTGATATACGCCTGGAGATTTGCAGCGTGTCTGTTTTGACAAATACAGTCAAAATCGCTTATAGCGACATCGGTTATAACGACGTATCGGTTACAACGACTAAATTCTCAGGTCCCGAATCAGGCCCATTGTAATTCCATTGAACGACAATCGCTTACAACGACCGATTTTACCATTTTTTTAAATTTAATATCGGTTATAACGACTAAAATCGACGTAACAGCTGCGCAACTGATTTTTTTTCTAGAACAGTAAACTGATTCTCTGTAGATGCGATGTATCTAAGTTCGTAGAGTCTGGGATATGTTACAGTTACCGTTTGTAGACGTTATTTTTTTGCTTTGCGTTTATTGAGCTTGTTCTACGTTGGGAAGTTTTACTCAGTGCAAATTTTTCAGTGTGACAAGTGGTTGTAGAAGTTTTATTTAATTTTGTGAGGCGAAAAGTTGTATGTACCTTCTTATCGGAAAATAAGTCAAAAAAGAAAAATCTTTACAATTGATATATATAAAGCTTGATATCGGTTATAGCGACCTATCGCCTATAACGACCAAATTCGTCAGTCCCTTGAAAGTTGTTATAACCGATTTTGACTGTACGCGCAGATCACTCGTCGTGTGTACCTAGATGTCTATTGAACAAACGCGAGCAGTGTAGAGGCGATGAATTAGATGTTTTTGGCATCTGAACTCTGGATAGGTTTGATTTCTTTAAATTGCTCGACGGTGAAGTTTTCAGTGAACTGCCCTTAATTTGCCCCCTTTAGCTTTTAGTGTACATATTCATTTTTGAAAGGAATATTAAATGGGAAGGACAGATTCACGCACACATTTGCAATTAAACCTAATCCGATTTCATCAGACATTCGCGGGATGTGCAATAGTCACTGATGCGTTGGATATTTATTTGGAATTTAATTTTTCTATATTCTATGTTCCACTGCCTTGACTCAAAAAACTATAGAGGACCAAAGACTCACGTCAGCATGTTTTAAGAAATCTCTGTTTTTTTTTATGTCGAAAGGGTTATCACGCCCATCACATGAACGTTCATAGCGTTCTCAAAGAATTTGCACCTGCGCTAAAGGTTCGAAGATTGCATAAAACAAACACTCCCATCTCGCCGATGCGAACGCCCGCAAAACATCAGAGGGTATAATTAACATGAAATGCTGTGCATATTCAATTCGGCAGCCCCGTCTACCGCTCGTGCCAAAAGTACCTATAACTTCTTCCGTTTTATCAGGATAAGAATATCGATAGGGTCTGTTATCTGCTGAGCCAGAATAGAGTTCGTTGCACTATACAAATTCAATACATCCAAAACCATCCCTGGGAGCACATTTCGGCCGTTTTGCATTCGCTCATTTTTATCTGAAACGTGTAAGTTGACCAACTTTTAACAAAATGTGAGACAAAATATGGTTGAATGTGTAGGTATTTGACTTTGAAGCGGGCACGACAAATGCCCTTCGTGTGTCCTGAATGTCCTAGACGCTTTAACATACACACTAAACTTGTGTATTTATTCATTCATATTTTAAAATCAGTTTTAATCGCCTAGGAATCGACATTTATATGTGAGTTAATCTATCTTTCTGTTCTCTATTGGCTTTTATAAATCGTGATTTTTTTTCTCTCTCAATAAAGGTGAGTTTCAAACGCTAACACCACAGCGCCTCGAGATACCTTCATACATACAAATGGGTGTTGTTTCTGATCTTGAATTGTAGGTATTCTTCCGGAGGCATTTCTTGGAAGGCGAATTCCTTGAAGATGTTCACATTTATTTGACCTAAAAAAAGGTGATATATTATGTCTGGAAAAAGACTCATTCTCTTTTATTTGTTTATCCAAAGACCATATCAGTCATATCAGTCCTCCCTGACACCGCGTCTCCACGAGCAATATTTCATAGCTTACCATCTATCACTTTTCATAGAAAGAAAGAAATATAGAATACCATAAAATGTACGGTGGGCATTTCATAGCTTACTATTTCAATGGTGGTGTTGTTGTAGAGCGAAGCACTTCATAAAAATGACAGCTCATAGAATACTATCCATAGAATGCTATGAACTGAGCAATATATAGAATGCAATTTTTCATAGAATACTATTCGTAGTCTCCACGAGCAATTTTCATAGAACGCTATATTGCATTCTATAAAATATTGCTCGTGGAGACGCCGTGTGATGAAACAACAATAGGTACATATACATTGATTACGTATCTACTAAATACTTGTATAATTGATTTTCGTACTTTTCCATTGCAATCATCAAAATGCAAATACAAAGCAAATAAATGGTAAAAAAAAGAAATACAATGTAAAATGTTCAACAAATAATTTGTGGAAATGTAGGTTGGTAAATTGATCTTTCTAATAGTCTCCAAGTGTGTTAACATCCATTGAAATGACCTTCGCAATTCGAAAAATTTAACTCAAGAACCATTAACACGTACTCGTATTTTTTCTATTCAGTTTTCAACTGGTGACTGCTATTCCCATTCCATCTGTTCATCACTCATCCGTAGTCGCACTCATCTCATGACTTCTCATTCTCTAAACCATGATGTATTGGTGAATCTAGTCGTTGCTTTTAGATTATTTTACAAAACCTAGAAAATAAAAGAGATGCGTCTTCGAACTTCCAAAGAGATTGCTCGCTGTAGGCAATCTCTCATCTCAAACTCTTATCTGAAATTGAAAAGAGCAAACAAAACAGGTTTCTTTGATGGTATTTTACCACAGAAAAGACGTTGAAAAGAATTTTTTTAACTCAACACACTGCTGTGACGTTATCGTAGTAAAATGTCTACACAAACTAGTCACAGCTCGAGAATTCCGCAAAACTTGGCAGCTATTTCAATGAAATTTGACAATATAATTGTTTCGAAAAGTCTTCTTTTTTTTTTAAAAAACATCCTTATTTCATTCGTTTATGGCAAGAACTCATAGCAAACCTTTCGGCCGGTTTATTTAATGCAACCGGTTCTGTTTTTGCAAGCTCTTCGATTTATCAAACTAATGAACATGTACGATACATTTTAATTAAATTGTGATAGTATTTTTGCAGATGTATAAGATTGCCTTGTTGATGTTCTGATAGGTTGCTGAAACTACCTATGGGCTATGCAATAATGCATAGGAGACACAGTAGAGAAAATATTATGCAAATTGTTGGGAAGCCATTCATAAATGATAGAGAGATGAGAATTTATTTTAAAGTTGATGCAACTTGGTTGTTTAATAGACCAGGACCAGGGTGAGATGGACTGGACAGGGTGCTTGTACATAATTTCAGAAGATTTTTCATTAAATGCAATCATAAGCTACGAGCCGCATTTACACCTAGGCAATTACGGCTGGAGACGTTTACGTAGTGACATGGATATGCCTTGATAGTGTTGCAAGAATAGAGGATCGCCTTTCTTTCAGATGGAGCATAGGAATCAAAATTATGTTATGCACGAAGAGCCGTAAACCTATTAAAATAACTTTTCGACGAGGGGTTTACAAAGGACCTATCGGAAATTAACGTTTTTTTTTTTGCTGGAGATGAGCAGAAAACAACTCCTATTCTTTCCACTTGATCTTTATATATACCGATCTTTGCTTTGCCTTTACTAGTACAAGCACTATTTGCCCGGACCTAAAGGTATTCTTTCTAATAGAGATGAGCACAAAACAGCTTTCATTCTTTCCTCTTCATCTTCATATTACGGGTGGGCTATTAGGTATGAGTATGACCTATCTCAAAAGGCCGTCGATTTTACAAATGGCTCAAATGTCAATTCGGTTGTGACAATTTTGAAGAAAACCGAATGCGATTTTGGAATTTAACGCTATCCTTCATAAAAACTCGCAATAATCACCAAATATCGCAAAGTTCTTTGGGAACCCATGGAAATGGCTATAAAAAGAGCCCCTCTTCTCTCTTAATGACGGTGACGCTATGATCAGGATTAAAGGGATCATAACCCTCCACTTCACTGCATCCCTACTGGTCGGACCGTGAGGTTCACCGGTTCAACCTCAGAAAATAACGACAGACCTCCCAATTTCGAACCACTTCATCGTTGCCAATCAAATGCTGGTGTTGCTGCATTTGTGTGATCCAGGAGTTTTACGGCCTGCCTCTCTTTCGCGTTTGTATTGGGACATTGATTGAAATTGCCTTTTTGACAGCGTTCGTAGGATCTCTCCTTTGGACATGACAGTACCAACTTCTTCGGTATAGGTTCTGTGACGTGAAGGCTTTCTCGGGTCTTGGAACTTCTTATTCAATCAATCTTTGTTACTCCTGCTTTCATTCATCTCAGCTGCCGTTAATTTGCGCTCATACTTTTTGTACGCTGTCCAACTTTGTGAACCGCATGTAAGCGACGGGCCCTTAACAACGGTGTAGAACCTTCCTTTCAGCTTAGATGACATTTTTCGAAACCTCATCCACTCTACGATAACGCGATGCTTAATGTCGTCGTTACAGCTTGCTTTGCTATATTAATAATAGATCGCAGATATTTGAAGTTTTCGCACTTGGGAATCACTCTTGCATTCATGTCTGGAACAGGTCGGAGTGGATCAGAGAACGGGCAGCACAAGTATTCTGTTTTTTCGGACTTATACGATACCTTTTCCCCTCCAAAACTTCCACCCATACATCAAGTGCTTCCTTGGTGTACGAAAACTTTGATTGCGAACGGGGCATCTTACTCTTGTCTTGATCATCTGTACGTAGGTTTCTGGAACTCCTCGTTGTCCTAGCGCCACCCATAACAGATCCCTTGGTTTTCTATCAAAGTCCTTTTCAAAATCAGCCAACACCATATGCAAATCCTTAAAGGAATCACAATGTTTTTCCATCATGATCCTTTTACTTTGGATTGCATATTTGGTTGATTTACCTGCGACAAACCCGCGCTGGGCTTTACATAGCCGTATTATTTCCCGCATTCGGCTATCTTAGGGTGGGCCGAAATTTTTTTTTTTTTTTTTTTAAGTTGTAATACTGCGGAAAAGTTGCTAATAGTAGAGACTAAAAAGGGAAAAAAAAAGAAACAAAATCGGTTAATATCTTCCGGTCGCGCATGAGCTTTAAAATTCGCTGAAATTTGAAAAAAATTGTATGTTTAAGATATATTTTTTTTATTACTAAACTTGGTAACATTTCAATGTAATAGCTATATTCGACTCTTACTCGAACCGACAATGATTTAGAAAAAAAATGGTTCTAATCGGTCAAGGTCTTCCGCTCGCGCAACTACTCTCAAATTTTATAAATTTTCGAACAAAATCACATAAAATACCTGCTACTGATCTAAGGTTTGTTTACTTATTACGAGTACATGGAATAGGAAAAATTGGAGGGTTGGACTTGATTGAAACAAAGAAACTCAATAAATCATTGGAAAGGAAATCGCGTGGCATCCATGATGATATTTCAAAAACCTCGTTCTCACAATCAAATGTAAATGTTGTCGAAACTGAAAATGAAGACCAATATTCTTCTAGTAAAGAAAGCGATAGCGACCAAGATTTTGATGTGTCCAGAAAAGTTTCCTCTTATAATAAAAAACAGATGAGAATTCAGTTAAAATCTACTGCATTACTGAGCGATCGCTATGGAGTTTCTGATCGCGCTACTGCTGCAATCGCATCGAGTGTTTTGCACGACTTTGGATTAGTTAACGATTCTGACGTCTCCCAGGTTATAGACAAAAACAAAATAAGAAGAGAAAAACAAAATGTTAGGGCTGAACTATGTAGTAAATCTGACGAACTTCCACTGCAAGGTCTCTATTTGGATGGGAGGAAGGACGACACTTTAGTCGTAGATATAGCTCATTCGAAAAGGTTCCGTAGAGTAAAAAAAGAAGAGCATTACTCGCTAATTCAACAACCTGGTTCAGTCTACATCGGACATGTTACGCCCACTTCTGGAAGCTCTTCAAACGTTGTCACTTCTATAATTTCCTATCTGTCTGGTCGTGGTATTTCTCTTGACAAGTTAGTGGTTATAGGGTGTGATGGCACTGCGGTTAATACGGGTTGGAGAAACGGTCTGATTCGCCGAATCGAAATACATTTGGAAAAACCTTTACAATGGGCAGTTTGTCTTCTCCATTTCAATGAACTCCCTTTTCGACATCTGTCTTCAAGAAGTAGTTATATTTATTTTGAAGTCATACATGCCAATGTGGTTTAAAATTAAGACAAGTAAATACTTCACAGAGGGACCAAAACTTGTGTATGAATCAATACAATCTTCAAGATACCTACCTGATGTGTTACGTAATATTGTCGACCCTGTGATACAACGAAATGGCTTTTTCGCCCATCCAGAACATTTAATGTTAGCCATGGCACAAGACAATACACAACAGTTAAGAGAGCTCGGACTTCGACGAATTCTAAAGGCGAGACAGATAGATCAAAAAAGAAAAACTATCAGAACTTTCATGCCGCCAAAACTGAATTTCAGCGCTCAAGATTACTCTGAAATTATAAACTGGATGGACTGTGATTTATCTTCTCCCCCATTATTAAAAAATATCAGTGACGAAGAAATTAAATCATATATTCAAAGCGGCACAGTCCCTAATTGGGATATAACATTTAATACATTCCCAGTCCACACACAGGCAGTTGAACGATGTGTGAAAGTCGTTACAGAAGCTTCAGGAAAAGTTTGCGGAGCTGAGTCTAGGGATGGGTTTATCAGAGCGACTCTGCTGTCAAGGTCAACAATGCCAAACTTTGACCATAAATCAAATTTCAAAGTTCCATCAGCTAAGAATGAATGAGACCCTAGATGATCATGATCAAATTGTTTTACATGAGTTTCTTGGCCTTACACAAAAACTTTAAATAAAAAAAATGTATTAACAAATATATAAACAATAATATTGGTCTAAAATAAGTTTTGTTTTAAACATTGTATTCAATAAAGAAAACCAAAGATAGAAACGTGAGCGTTGTTTGTATTTTTATCCTCAAACTGTGGTTTATCTAGTATTTTTTGCGCGACCGGAAGATGTTGATGGATTTAAAAAAATGTAAAAGCATTACTTTCTGTGTTAATAATAGATAACAATTGGAGCTATTACATTCGGTAAGAGGATAATTTAAAAATGTTAAAAATTATCGTAAAAATGTGAATTTTTTCAAATGTTGCCAAACTTTATAGCTCATGCGCGACCGGAAGATATTAACCGATTTTGTTTCTTTTTTTTTCCCTTTTTAGTCTCTACTATTAGCAACTTTTCCGCAGTATTACAACTTAAAAAAAAAAAAAAAAAAATTTCGGCCCACCCTATATCTAATACTCGCTCCACGATCTTCATGGAGGACATCAGCTTGATTGAACAGTAATTGTCACCGTCTCACGAACCGCCTTTTCCTTTGTACAAAGGAAGAAGAAAACTTTCCATCCAGTGGCTAGGGATTGCATTGCCTCTAATCATTTTGGAGATAAGAATCATGAGCCCTAATGGTAATCATTAGTGCCGGCCGTCACTTAAGCAATAACGTTTTCAAAACATGATGGCAAACAATTTCAATGCCCAAATATGCATTAACGCACCTTGTAGAGTCATACATACTGGCCCACCCTGTGTACATATATCATATACCTTGAAACTGATTTTATCGCAGCGGTTTTTGTCGTCACTAAAGGTATCATTTTTAAGAGATATACGCACAAAACACATCCTCATCATCATATATATGTTAAAGGACACTATTTTTTGAGGCCTCAGGCGTATAAACTTTTTTCCTATAGATGAGCCCGAAACCCTAGGCTCGTGATAGATGTTTCTGATCTGTAGTGCTTTTATTGAATTCTCCTCAGAGCTGTAAGCCTCTGCAGCTAATGCTCTCACTATTAATTGTAAGTATTTGTAATCATAATGTCAATAAATTATAATAACAACAATAAATCTTCTCTCTCGAAAGTTGGCTTTTAACGCTACAACAGCACCACTGACTGCTTTCAGATACAGTAGGGTGCACGTAACCAGAAAGGCTTTCAGAACCGCATTTCTTTCTTCCGAATCTGCTGTGTTTCCACCCTAATCATCTCTGCAATTTTTGTGTTGTTTTTTTTTGCTAACTTAACGAACAACCAAAATTGCATTGACAAAGTGTACCGCTATTTCTTCAGTGTTTCTATTTACTAATTTCTCCGGGAATATATTTTTTGGAAGCTAATTTCAAAATGTGTGCTAGTTCCGTAGAATGTAGATCCCTCAGATGGATACATCCTTCATTCCTACTGGCACCTGTGCTAGTTCCGTAGAATGTAGATCCCTCAGATCGATAAAGTCCTTCATCCCTACTGGCACTTGTGTGTTAAGTTTTAAAGTACGTACTCTGTTATATTTGCTTGCGTATTGCATTAGAAATTGGCACACCTTCGTTTGGTTTCTCTGATCATGAATCCATTTAAATGGGTATCCCATTGTCTTTTGAAAATAAAACAGAAATCTTCATCTCGTAACTCGTGCCAATGTGCACCAATTTTCATTCACAAGCGAACTTTAGTTATGCAACAATCGCAATAAGATAAAGTTACCCAGATCAATTTTAAAGTACCTACGCTTTCTGAATACCAATTATGTCAAAGTAAACTTATAGGATGGCCATCTATTGAGTAAGGTTAACAAAAAAAGAAGCATCTCTTCCTGGATATTGACTATACCTACTTAGAAATTTAAATTCAATGTCGCATTGATTTTAAAATAAATTTAATTTTGAGACGAGACAATCAGAGAAAGTTGCATGCGATTGAAATTGAAGGTGAATAAGATCAATTAATGTGTTACGTCTTTGTGTGTGTGACTTTTTTCAAGACGTTATAATAAGACATAAATTACTTTACCGTTACATTTTGCTTTAGGCTCATTCTTATTCTCAGATGAATTTTTTTTGCCTTTATTCGGTATGGTGAGTTTTCTTAGGGCGGCTTGTCACAACCACAAGCAACAGAAACGGATTCCAGTATGTTTATCGACAGAACAAAGGTCACTGTCGACAAATCACGGCTAGAATGATTTTGAATGAACAACAGTATCTTGTGATTGGATTAGGTCGGGTTAGGTTAAGGTGGCTGTCAAGTAAAAGCCAACGCACTTAGATCAATGAAGTCCGTTGTGATGCCACGTGAATCAGGTGAGTTTCGCCCTCTTCTCGCTAAACCATTTGGAGCTTCTAATGAAGCGCGATAGACTTCTAAAATCTGTGTTAGCTAAGGCACTAAGTTCATTAAGGAAGAAGGCTCCTAGAAAGAGATTTCTTTTATGGGAGAGTGCAGGACATGTACAGAGGAGGTGAGGTGTAGTCTCCTCCTCCCCCTCGTCCCTGCAGCTTCTACAGAAGTCATTTGAATAGACGCCAAGCCTTGATGCGTGCTTGCCTTTTAGACAGTGTTCTTTAATGACACCTATAGCAGAGCCAATGTGCAGTCGGTTAAGTGAGATCAAACCCATAGAGCCAGATCTAGCTTTGGCCAGATATGCTTAGTCGCTAGACACGTATCCACCTAAGGTTTGTTCTCCCGACTGCGGATAGCTTAAACATAAGCTTACAAGTAGCGACAGATATACCTAGAAAACCTTTATCAGGTAGAAGAGATAATGCGGTTCCTTTTTTGGCGAGTTCATCTGCCCTACAATTCCCTGGGATGTCTCTATGCCCCGGCACCCAACGGGGGTGAATATTAAACTGCTCTGGCATCTCCTAAAGAGATGAACGGCAGTCTATGGCATAAATGGAGTTTGAAGAGACTGAGTCCAGGGACTTTAGCGCTACTTGACTGTCCGAGAATATACGGATGTCCTTAGTGGATATCATATTTCTCTTCAGCCACTACAAGACTCCCTTAATCGCCATGATTTTCCCCTGGAACAGGAAGACGGAAAGAGAGACTAATAAAGTGAGTCCAGAATGATATTCGTGGTGATCCACTGTGAGGTAGCTTTTAAGCAGACAGCGGAACAGGCAGCTATTTGCCTGCTAAAAATATCGAGGGGGTTTCAGATGAAGTAAAATATCCAGTGCTTGGATTGCTACCACATGAAGTGGGGGCTGTAGTAACAGCGCTGTTTTTGGTTATACTGTTTGCGTTGTTTGCCATTTTGCCCCTTTAGTCCGTGAAGCAGGCTAGTTAAGGGAATAATTGTGGAATGGGTTGGACTCATCTTTCACATAAATTCTCGCTCTGGTTGTCGGACCCACAAGTGAATGAATGTACTTATATTTTTTAATTACTCTCCTAGAAACCTCTTACGATCCCGTGCTATTCCCTCGCATTCACACAGTATGTGTGTTATGTCTTCATCGGCTTGCAGGTCCTCACAGAATCTGCATCTATTCACGTCTACCAGTCTAAGCCGCGTAGCATGCTTCCTTAGGAGAGAGTGTCCTGACATAATCCCAACCACTGTTCTAAGCTGTTCCCTACTTAATTTGAGAATTTCCCTAGATCTTTTTTTTTTGTCCAAATGCGACACTTTAGCGCGTTAGACACCCAATGCCCACCTAGATTTTCCCATCAAAGGTCAACCATTTTTTAAATTTTCTCACTAATTATTTCCTTGATAACGTCAAGTCGTAGTTTGATGTCCACCCACACCTCCACTACTCTCCAGTTCCCCTCCCTTTCTCCATGGGCTTCCTCATTTCCTTCTATACCGCTGTGTCCTAGTACTGAGCTGAATTTCACTTGGTTCTGCCTGCTTAGTGCTTTTACCATGATAGGTAGGTAGGTAGGTGTGGCGGTTTGATAAGGCAAACCAAATTAGCACCGAGTGCCGTTTTGTTACCACAAACTCACGTAAACATGGGTATTATCGATTGGTGGGGGAGGCTAAATCCAACCTGTGGAGTTCAGGAAAGTTATCAGTTCCTTGATACTTTTCTCGGAGACTTCCTTAAGTGTATTGAAGAAAGGGCTTCCCAATGTTCGTAGTCTGGTCCTAGCTAAAGCGGGACAGGTGCATACAAAGTGAATTAGGGTTTCTTTTTCAGTGGTCACTTTGCAACTGCGGCAGTGTGTATTGTATGGGATGCCCAGCTTGGCCGTATGGTCACCTATAGGCCAGTGTCCCGTGATGATCGCTGTTATTCTTGCGATGTCTTTTCGGGTTCTACCTAGAAGGTCGGTTGTTTTTGCCTTGTTGTAGTTTGGCCACGTTTTTCTGGATATGACGCATGCCTGCTCCATCTGAGGTTGGCTTTCTTGAGATATTCTGCGGTGATATTTACCTTAACTGCTCCGAGCGGAATGTGGACTAGTTCCGCCAGAAAGCAGTGGAGAGCTGAGCCTTGCCTGGCCAGTTCGTCGGCATGTTCGTTTCCATAGCCGTTACTGTGCCCTGGAACCCAGATCAGGGTAACATTGAACTTATCAAGCAGGGCCAGCTCATTATGTAGATTGTTTGATCGAAATCCCTTGTCACTTGTCCATTTTGCCATTCTGATCTAGTAGGGATTTGAACGACGAAATATTTTGTGAAAGACATTCTGGGAATGATGTAGTCTGTTAAAGGCGGTACTAGTTTTCTCGGTAGAGAATCTAGAATACTACTGTGGCCGTAGGGTTTCGTAGTCCAGGGCTGGAATCGGCTAAGGTGATAGTTGATTGTCGCTTTCTGATTGTCGTTTTTGATTATCAACTCCTCTTTGCTCTGCGTAAAGCGATCACTAAAAAATGATTGATTATTGGCACCACTTAGAGTTTTAAACGTCACTTCCTTGCCGACGCTGTCATTCCGAGCAGCTGATGTGTGTTTATTTTTCATGATTTATATTTCAAATATGATTTTGTTGAGTCCTTAGGCAAAAACTTTATCATAAATGGACAAAGTATTGACTGTTTTTTTTTAATGACTGCAGCAGTAATTTCAGCCGCCGTACTTTGACCCATTGGTGCAGCCCAGTCAGCCCCAACTTGTCTTTGATAGCCACCACCCCCAAGAAGATTTTAAGTAGCAGCCAATTGAAGGATGGATATTCCAGTTGGTAAATCAAACAGTCCCAAAACAACAAACGCTTCTTTTGATAAGCGAAAGTTTTTTAAAAATCTAAAATACACAATAATAAATGATAGCAATCAACAATGAATATTTATAATTCTATGAATTCTTTCATCGGGTTTGAAAGTTCCAAGATATTCGCTTTATTTCTCATTTTTCTTCTTAATAGTTGGACATTTGTGTAATTATTTTCCTCATTTGTGTAGAAAAGTTCTAATGAAGTAAAAATTGCACTTCACGAATTTTCCAATTTCACTTTTTTATTTGAATTTATTTAATATATATTCTTTTTTCACTAAAGCATTTAATTTATTTGGAGTTGATGCCGAAGTGCATACCTATGAAAATAACAAAAATGTATGAAAGCGACACCTAAATAAAGACGAGTCCGTCTGACGGTGTTGACCGTAGAGCGCCCGTTGTTCCTATACATGCCGTTCTTTGTACCTTATTAAGCTTGGTTATATTGTACTTTTTCTTTAGAGTCGGCCACCATACTATTGACCCATACGTGAGGATTGGGCGTACCACGGCTGTGTACATCCACAGGGTCAATTTTGGTTGCATGCCCCACTTTTTACCGAAGGTTCTGCTGCTTTTACCATTGTGCGACAGTTTCTGACTGTCTCGACCGTGAATACACGGGTATTCCCAAGACTATCATTCCCATGAACGTTGTGTTTATACACAAAACGAAGGCATTATTAAATACACGATGAGAGCTGTGTCGTGGAGTGCTTAAAGCAAGCAACTATCACGAGCAGAAATTTGCCAGCACATAAAGTGCTCTCACAGGCTCATTATTTAGTGCATGTGTTAATCATAATTATTAGATTAAAAGATTCTAGGCAAGCGACTTATAGACTCATGCCTGCCATAATTCGTTCGATGCTGCGGGCTAAACAATAAATCAACACTACGTAAGTTATGGGCGCCACCACGGAAATTAAAGCCAATAGAAGACAACAAATCAGGTTCATCTATATGACCTCATATAAGCTGCTATTAAAAAAATCGCTATTAAGCCTTCGTTGAGAGAATGAAATACATTTTGGCAGGCAGAGAAACAGCATTGACAAACAAGAGTATCAATTGTCATGAGAATCTTCTCAAATTTGCCGTTCGGATTCGGCTTAAAATTGTAGGTCCCTAAATGTTAAGCCCTGATCGCCCGTTAATGCCTAATACATATATGTATATATATATTTTTTTTCTATTGTCTATCTATCTACCCTTTGAATGAAAATACTATTCCAAGTGGAATGGCTTTGAAACGAATCGGTCAAATTTGCACACGGTTCGTTCTTAACTTAAAGAACTTTTGTCCAGTCGTAGTCTCTTCACGAAACCCCAATATTTATTTCAATATAATAATGCACCTAAATAGACAGCAGCCTATACCTACAGTCACATTCGAAATAAAAGCAGCGTTCAGGGCGAAACAAAAAAACTAGCAAAATTTCGCATACCATGCCACAGATATTTCCGTTTATTTCTTCCCTAAAAAGTTCGACTAATGGAATAACAATATTGTATATAAATTCTGCGACTTAAATGAGATTAATTATAAGAAACGTTTCACAAGTTGTGGATAATTGAAAATAATTAAATAAAATCACTCACGAAATATTCCGGGGAACAGACCACAGAAATCATATGATCGACAGAAGTGGATACCATTTCGGTTGCTAGTGGCAGTATAGATGTATAAAGTCTTATAACCATTAAAAGTCCGAAGTGATGACATTGTATTTATTTCTCTAAACGGGTTCTATGAGTTCTACGTTCTACCCAGGTGCAGCATCTTGCCGGATTACTGATTGACATCATCATTCAATGGGGGAATTGTGTCAAGTAGTTTTGGAAACACAGTTTAAAAATTGTTTTTCTTCCATGCAAATGTTGTTACATGAATTCTTAAATATAGATATCATCGTTGTTCACGTTATTGACATCGCCCACCGATTGTGAGATAAATCTTAACATTTTCACCGAAAAGTTCGACATTTTTTGAGCTTTCGCTTTCTCAGTCGATTCGAACTGTACCTATACTTAAAACCTAAAATGTTTTTTTTATTAGATTGCTTTTGCAGCGTATGGCTGTTGGTCAACATTTATGATTCTCTCAGGTGATATGAAAAACAGAAGTGTTTCCAAAACAGCAGCACATTATCATATGCAGATGAAGCCTGAAACAGAAAGCAGCAGAGCACAGACAAAGCGATAACGTTAAGGTTGAAGAAAACCAAAAGAGAATGAATAACTTCTTTCTTTTTTTTTGTCTACAAAGTTGTTGTTCTAAATCAATCGACTTATGTATATTTATTTTCTTTTTCATCTCGAACAAATCTGATTAACCTCTTTTCGAACGCTTTGTCATGTTTCCATACACGATACTCTTTCAAAATTTGTCTCTTTCGTATGCGCCTGCATTGAAGCCCATAGTCGATTCGATGGGCAAGGAAATGACTGAAAAACATAGTTAACAATAGCAAACGTGACTGAGAATGGAATGTCAAATGAAAAATATATATTTTTCCCTAAATGCATAAGCGTTTCGGTTTTTATCGTTTTGTGACCGATACAAATACTTTCACTTTATATCATCTTCCATTCTCAACAAATAAACGTAAAATGCACATACATACGAGTTATCAATATTTATGTTAATGTTTTTACTAACACCTGCACTAAATGACGACCCTGTACACAATTTTTAGCTCTTTATAGCTTTAAGCACTCCACGACACAGATCTGATGTGTGGTTAACAAAAAATAGTGTTTTCCCAATCCGAATGTGATGTAGGTTATTTTATTTCTCTTATCTAATCTTGTTAAATAAAATGTCATTGGATTTTGTGACGCCAAAGCAAATAAAAAGAAATTATTTAAAAACTACAAAATATATATATGTATATTTTTTCAAGTCTTTAGCAGCAATAGGTAGCTACTCAATATTTGTGTGGTGATAAGGCGCACTCTTTAAATAATCAGTCAAATTTTCCTGCAGATCTTCGATACTGCAACAGTGTTAGTAGAGGTTAGCCTTGCGAGTTAAAAAAAAAGATTAAACAATCTCACATAAAAATATAAAAAAAACACCTACAACTCAATAGCCTCTTCTGTGATTTGACATTATGTACCTGCACCTATTTCTATATGCTATTGCTTATACAGAATTCTCTAAAACGAAGTTAAGTTATGTTAGGCTAGGTAAGGTGGCTGCCAGGGCACGAAGCTAATGCTCACTTAGACCGCAATTTCGGTCCGTTGTGGTACTAGGTAGGTAGGTAGATGGATGCCCTTGTGACGGGTGTCACGGCTCACTTAGAGTTTGGGTCCATTGTGTCCGTTTTGGGATTCTTTAAAATTTGCTAGGAACCTGAAAAGAGAAATAAGAGAGCTCAGTAATTCGCTTTAGCAGAACCACCCAGATTCATGTGTGAATAAAGCAGCCATATCCTCCAGCTCCTCCAGCTCCTCCAGCTCCTCAAAGAAGTAGCTGCCAAGAATCTTCAATATTTTTGTTCTAAGGGCAGGACATTCGCATATCAGGTGATGTATAGATTCTATTTCTTCAACGTCCCTGCAACTCCTGCAGTAGTCGTTGTACAGTATGCCCAGTCGAATTGTAGGGCAGACGAACTCGCCAAAAATGGAACCGCATTACCTCTTCTACCTGAGAAAGGTGTTCTGGGTATGCCTATCGCTACTTGTAAACTTATGTTCAAGCTATCCGCAGTCAAGAGTACAAACCTCAGGTGGACAGGTAGTGCATACGTGTCTATCGACTAAGCATTTCTCGGTCCAAAGCTGGGTCTGCGACGCTCATTGAGTTTGATATCACTTAGCTGACGGCACATTGGCTCTGTCATAGCATAGGTGTCATCACAGGACACTGTCTAGTAGGCAAGCACGCATCAAGGCTTGGCGTCTATTCATATGACTTCTGCAGAAGCTACAGGGATGATGAGGAGGAGGAGACTACACCTCATCTCCTCTGCACATGTCCTGCACGCTCCCATAAAAGAAATCTCTATCTAGGAGCCTTCTTCCTTAATGAACTCAGTGACTTAGCTAACACAGATGTTAGAAGTCTATCGCGCTTCATTAGAAGCTCCAAATGGTTTAAGCGAGTAGTGGTCGAAACTCCCTATCCATGTGGCATCGCAACGGACCTCATTGGTCTAAGTGCGTTGACTTTCCGCTAACAGCCACCTTAACCTTAACCTAACCATGCCCAGCCACTCCGCGTGTAGGCCCACTACACAGTGTCCTGTAAGGACCCCCGTCAGTGTTCGAATATCTTTGCGGTTAAACCCGATCATGGTTTTAGATTTCATTTGGTTAACCGCTCGCCAGAGCTCTCTTATGTGTCTGCATGTATCAAGGTTGATCCAACGTAAGTTTGCTCTACTAATGGATTCGGTGTCGATACTTAGCATTAATGTGCTTAGCGGAGTTCTTATAGATTTTAGGGCCAGAGATTCATTCATCTCCGATCCCTTCCTTGCTAGTTCGCCCGATTTCTCATTGCCCGATATGTCATGGTACCCACTGTGGTACTACAAGAGGGTTTTTTGCCGAATGTCGCTCGGCCTACTGGGAGCTCTGCCATTACCTACTGTGAGGTAGGAGTTGTAGGGGAGGTACTAATGAAGAGTCGGGCAGTGCATCGCAGCTATATTACGCATAGCGGTTGAGATATATTGAGAGTGACTAGTGCAGTCGCATTCCCGCCCGACTCTCGAACCATGGTTAGGGATCAGGATGAGGTGATTGATGCAATCGAACCTTGAACTGATCCCATTTCACTGCGCAGCGGAGGGAGAGCTACTGCTTCCTGAGCCTTTTGAGATGACTGTTTCAATGGAACCTCAAACTGCTCTTTATTATCTTTGCGAAGTGGGGATCGGGGTGAATCGGCTGAACAATCGAGTAGTTGGTTTGAAATTGTGCTTGAGGGAGTGACTGAAGCAGGCGTACCCCTGAGTGCTACGCGCATCGCGAAGGTAGTGTAGCTTGGAGTGTCTGTTGCAATACGAACCGGGAAGTGTGGCTGCCACAGTCGAGTTGGGGGAGTCCATCTTCAAGTTAGTTGAAACCGTTTGGATTTAAGGGTGATACTTATGGTAAATGAATTAGAGGGGCATGTAATGCAGGTGTTTAGGCACACAAAAACCTCAAGAACCATGTTAGAGAAGCAGAGTTGGGTGACAGTTACAATCGAACCTCCACTCTGGTACCATTTTGGGCGCTCAGCGAAAAGGTAGCAAAACCGGGAATGACTGTATTAATCAAGCCTCCGGGTTTTCTGTCTAGCCCTCGGAGTGAAGAGCTGACTTAAGGGACTGTTACAATCTAACCTCAGTCAGATAATCCAAATCCCGTTGGTGGGGGGGGGGGGGGGTCGTCGGCCCCACCGTCGAGTTATTTGTTGGGAACTGTCCTTCAGGGGATGACTGAAGCAAGCGAACCCTGAATGCTACGCGCATCGCGGAGGTAGTGCAGCTTGGAGTGACTGTTTCAATACGAACCACACGCTTACACTGGTCCGCGGGAAGGGAGCAGGGAGTGGGTCTTGCCAAAGTCAAGCATCGAAATTGGTAAACCATCAGAGCCGGCAGCCTTGTTGTTCTTTAGCTTTTTTACAGCTATGCTAACCTCTTCAACACTGGGTGGTGGAACCGGCTCTGTTGACTGGACGTGGGTTATCTTATCACTTTCTCTACATGATGCCCATTTAACAGCTGCTGCTTGAACATCTACTATTCCCTGTGCTTCGGTTACTAGGTTTCCTTCTCTGTTTCGAAGAGCCTGCGTTCCAGTCTTAAAGCTAGCAGTCAGTTGCTTGGCCTTTTTATATAACCTCCGGATGTTGTTTCGATCGCGAGACTCCTCTATCTACTTGAGCTGGGAGATTGCGTATGCCCTCTACTTTCTACGCAGGATCTTCTTCTTCTCCCTTCTCCAGGCTCGATACTTTTCCCTTGCTGGCCTAGTTTTGCGTTGCAGCGTTTTTACTTGTGCACGTTCTGTCACCAATTTTCATCATCATTCTCTGGGGTGGCTGGCAACCTACGGTGCTCTCGGCTACCTCTTTAATGGTGTCACGATACCACATATTGTTGGCGTCTGTGGTTGGCGAGTGAACAGCGGAAAATCTCTAGCCTAGGCGCTCTCTGTAAACTCTGGCTATTTTTCTGAGCGATTTGCAGCTTCTTCTTGTTGGACAGTCGAGCTGTCCAGCCGCAACAAGAAAATGGGCAGAGTCGACGTTTGCTTCTCGGAATGTGTGCATGTTTAAGATGTTGAATGCGTGCCTTGCATCGATTAGCACATGATCAATTTGGTTGGAGGTTCGACCATCTGGAGAGCGCCAGGTTGCTATGTGGATGCGCAATCTTGGGCACCTATAGTGCTACTAATCAGCGTTTTACGGGCTGCTGCAAAGTCGAATAGTCGGAAGCCGTTGTCTGTTATCGTAGTGTGGAGGTTGTGCTTACCGACTAGCAACATAAACTACACCACCCCCCAGACCCGTTTTGACAAAAACTTTAAGGTCAACATCCCTCCCAGAACAGTCTGGGAGGTAGGTCCCCCTGTCGAAAATTAATCGATCCACTTTTATACCGATGGAGCCAAAACCGACGAGGGGTTAGGTGGAGGTGTGTTCTCTGACAGACTGAACCTCGGCCTCTCCTTTAGCCTCCCTGATCACTGCAGCGTGTTCCAGGCGGAAGTCATGGCGATTAAAGAAATCCTGTCGTGGCTGAAGTTCTCTTGCGAATGTCTGACAAACATCCAAGAGTATCAATTGTCATGAAAAGCTTCTCAAATTTGCCGTTCAGATTCGGCTTAAAAATCGTAGGTCCCTTCCACTTCACGAAGAAAGTGGTTGGAGAAGCTAGGTCTTGGATAATTTTTTTTTTTTTTTTATTTATCGTGGCTAAAGAGGAGCGTGATATCCGCTATGGACATCCGGATCTCCTCAGATAGTCAAGCTGCGCTAAAATCTCTGGATTCTGTCTCCACACACTCCATCGTAGTGCGGGACTGCCGATCATCTCTACTGGAGATGGCAGAGCAATTTAAAATTAACCTACGCTGGGTGCCAGGACATACAGATATTGCACGGAACTGTAGGAAGGATGAACTCGCCTGGGAAGTAACCATACTACCCCTTCTACCTGAGGCATCCCTATTGCTACATGCAAACTCATGTTTATGAGGGAGGCCTTTAAGAGAACTAACCTTAGATGGACAAGTGGCAACACTTGTCTAGCGACAAAACAGATTTGGCCAAAGCTGGATCTGAAACGCTCTAAGTGTTTGATATCTCTGAACAGACTGCACATTGGTGCTACAATTGGTGTAATCACAGGACACTGTCTCATAGGAAAGCATGCAACAAGGAGAAGGAGGAGACTATTCTCCACCTTATCTCTCTGCACATGCCCTGCTCTCTCTCAAAGACGAAAACTCCATTTAGGCTCTTTCTTTTACAATGATCTTAACGATCTAATTTTTTTTTATAATTTTGCGTGCGCTAAAGGGATTTCTTTTTCTGTAGTGACACAGTACCCTTAAAGTGGAAACCATAGCGCAGGCATTTTTGTTTGTTGCTGTAAGTAGCTTCCAGCAAATGATTCATTGCCTATTTTTGGGTGCTACCTTTCTGTATGAAAGAATAGAAGGATAGTGAAGAAGTTTTGTGCGTTGGGATTTTTTTCTCCACAGGTGGCGCCTAAATTGATTTAGGGAGATCTGTTTTTGTTGTGTTTATTCAATTTATAAAAATCATGGCCCTGTTCGGGATTCGAACGCACGACCTGCCAATCACTTAGTGAACACACTTCCATCGCACCATTGCCACCTGCGATCTCATTAACACCGACATCAAAAGTCTGTCAAGCTTCATCAAAAGCTCCAAACGGTTCAACAAGCAAGAAGAAGATATATTCGTGTGGTATCACAATGGGCCTTTGATTGGTCTAAGTGTGTCGGCCTCTGCCGACTGCCACTATAACATAACCTAACCTACGTGACTCTTGATATTGGACGGACTATACCTACTATCAAGAATCCAGGTCGAAAGTAAACCTTATACGTTCGTCACTGTTGCCTGGCTTTCGATTTATTTTGATATTTGAATTTCTTCACGTTACATGCAAACTATTAATTTCGATTTCATTTCGCCCATTAGGAATAATAAATATTTATTACTCTAGTAGGTACGAGTATATAGAATCCCAAATTTGAATGGCCCGCTGACAAGCAGATAACTTTCTGTCACGTCGTCGTTGCACCATTCAACTGCCGAAAACGTTTCATCATCATTTTTTTCTCTATCCATAAACTTGTGAGTCACACCTCATCCACTGAGCTGTACAAAATATACAAACTAAGTTACTCTAGATTCCAGTGACCACAGGTGCGGAACCAATTTCACATATGCAAGCTGTTGGTTATATGCCGACGGACCGTCAAGTTGTTGTTTCTGTCTATTGTGTGTCCATTCTTCAGCTAAGTGGGTTTGGTTTCTGCGGATTTTTATTGCTTATTATACGTAAAATATGGTGAAAGAGAGAGATGTTAAAAATGCAGTTTTTGTTTGTTTGTTCATCTACCTGTATGTATTTGTATTACCGCTATTGACAAGAAACCTTCCGCATCATGGTGCTTCAAATGTCAATGGCTGTATTCTGAAAGCCGTCAAATACTTTTTCTACTTAAAATTAAACGGATGTGCACAAAAACACTTTCCTCATTCAAACCTAAACCCACCCTCCCCCTATTTGCTACAAACAAGTGCTTTGTATGGTTTCTATAGTCGATGTGTAAACATTGGAAAGATGCATTTCAATGACCTCTATGTCTGTCGTAAACTCAATTGACTTGAAATAATGTACATATTTTCAAAATTCGAATGTGTTACACTTAATTAAGTTCGTACTTCAACATGGATCACATGTACATCAGTCTGTCACATGTGTGTCAAAAACCACAGCAAATTTCTCTATGTTGCCACACACATACACCAGATCAAGGTTTCCCTCTTGAAACAAGTGCACCTTGCTTCTTCGGTTGCGTACCACAAAACCGACAAAAAAAACGAAAGAAAAACTCGGTGAAGTTGAAGTTTACGGTAAAATTACCAGATCCAACAATCTGCAAGTAGACTGGTTTCGTTGAACACTTGCCAGTATTTATTATATGCAGCCGACGTCAAAGTTAATAGCTGATCAGCACGTAGCATAAATTAACGCCACATCTTCGTTGTATCTTTGTTTTTTTTTTCTGGAAAGCGAAGAGGCTGCCGGTAGATGGTATGCGATAATCTAAATATATGTACGTGGATTGACTCCTTCCTTGGGTCTTGCATACACATACTGCAGCAGTTAATAGAATAGACGTTTAACAGCAACAATGGCATCCGGTATCACGCGAACACATTTTTTTAAAATAAAATACCTCTGCCCAAATTGTTGATACTGCGACCTGAAAGATCTGATGTATTCTTAAGGGTTAACTAACTGAGATAATCCTGATAAGCTGCATGGAGTTGGTCTGCATTCCGGTGTTGTAGAGAGATGTTAAAGTGGTTTTTATACCCAAAGCCGGTTAATACTTACTTACTTTGCGGGCTCCCGACCCTTGAAGAGTTTTATGCCTGAGACAATGCAGCCTCCATCCTCTGCGATACCGGGCACGCTGCTTCCAGTTATCCAGACCCAGCGCTCTGGCATCCGCGATGGCTTGGTCTTTGAAACGGAGGTTCCGTCTTCCTTGCCTTCTCGAACTTGGGAATCGAAGGTCCTCTTGGATGGAGCATTATTGTCCATTCGCTCAATGTGGCTCAATGTAGTCGACGTGACTTAGCTTTTTAGACTACATCCGCATCTTGGTACAACTCATAGAGTTCGCGGTTGTATCTTCTCCATTCGCCCTCTTCGTACGAGTATTTTTCTTTCTAATAGAACCTAATATTAGCTCCCCTTTTCTTCTTATCGTCCAACACTCGGCACCATAAAGCAGGACTGGTAGGATTGACCTTCGATAGGGCGTGAATTTTGTCCTTTGAGTGAGGAGTTTTGAACTCATTTGTTTCGCTAAAAGGAAGTAGCAGCGGTTTCCCAAGGTAATTATCCGACGGATCTCCACTAAGGTGTCATTCTTGGGGTTGATGTTTACTTGTATGTAGATGAACTCCATAACTACTCGTACCTCGAAGTTATTGCTATCAACAATTACGATTTGTCCTAGGCGGTGTACAGATGTTATTTTTTTGTCGATAGCATGTACTTTGCCTTGTCCTCATTTACTTCAAGATCAACCAATATCGCCTGCTCGTCAATCGCCGTAAAAGCCTCTATCACGGCACGCTGGGAACGGCTGACGATGTCGATATCGTCCGCATACCCCAGTAGCTGGACGAATCTGTTGAAGATAGTGCATTCTGTCTTGAAATCTGCCCTTCGCACTATTTTCTCCAGAACAAGATTGAAGAAGTCACATGATAGCGGATCTCCTTGCCGAAATCCGGTACAAGTTTGGAATAATTCGGAAGAGCTGCTTCCAAACTGCACATTACACCGCGT
Organism: Portevinia maculata; assembly: GCA_949715645.1. NCBI lineage: Eukaryota > Metazoa > Arthropoda > Insecta > Diptera > Syrphidae > Portevinia > Portevinia maculata. Next base: position 1,854,863 of record OX454528.1, on the reverse strand, counting down.
GTTTTAAGTGTCACGCGACACAACTGGATCAGTTTCGCCGGAATCTCGAATTCGGTCATCGCCACGTTGAGCTCTGACGGTGAATACTTTGCTTTAAAGTCGATGAAAAGGTGGTGGGTCTCGCCTTGAAACTCATTGGTCTTTTCCAGGATTTGCCCTAGGTGGTTGTTTAAGTCTTTTTGCTTTTATTTTTTTTTTTATTTTGCTCTTATTTCTTATTTTATTTTTATTATTTTTTTCTCATTTGCTTTTCCATTTTTGTCTTTTGAAATTTGTATTTGTAAATATGTATCCATCTAAACTTTTTATTTTTTAAAAACTGAACAAGTACCTAATTTTCTACTCGTATATCTACATACATTATAGATCTAACATTGTTCACTGAAACTTGCACTACTTAATAAGATATTGTATCTTACTGTGTAAGGTTATTAAATAAAGATTTGAATTTGGTCTATTGTCAATCTGCCAGGACCGGAAGCCACACTGGTACGTGCCGATTAGTGTGTTGCAGACACAGTACGTTGGATAGGATCTTGTATGCGGTATTTAGCAGGGATATGCCTCGACAGTTCTTACAAGACATAGGATCGCCTTTTTTGAAGATGGCGCATATGGAGTTGATAGTCCACTCATGGGGCATGCTTTCTTCCACCCAGACTTGGTTGGTGATTTGGTGCATGCGCCCTACCAAAAGATCACCTCCGTATTTGAATAGCTCCGCTGATAAACCATCAGCGCCGGCGGCCTTATTGTTCTTTAGCTCTCTCCCTCTCAACCTCTTCTATACTGGGGGTGAAATCTGTTCTTCATTACAGGACGTGGGTCCCCTTCTTGCCCTATCACTCTGTCTACATGATGGCCATTTAGCAGCTGTTAAATACATCTACTATTCCCTGCGGGAGCCGGTAAATGCTACCATGTAAATCCTAAGGCTCTCAAACCCATAAGCCTATCATCATTCCTTCTAAAAACGTTAAAAAGGCTGATTGATGTCCGTCTTCGTACTAACATTGATATAAGACTCTTGTCTACGGCTCATCATGCATATTGCAAAGGCAAATCTGTTGAAGCAGCCTTACATACGTTAGTACGTTCAATCGAATGCTCCCTTTACCATAAAATACAGCAAACATACACTATGGTTGCATTCCTGGACATTGAAGGCGCTTTTAACAAAGTCAACACATCCGCGATCGCAAATGCACTGTCAGCTCTGAAAGTAGATGACTTACTTCATGACCTCATTAATCTACTGCTCACAAGCGGGATTATAAACTCGAAACTGGGTGTGACATCTTCCAGAAGATCTGTCAGTAGATGAACCCCGCAAGGCGGAGTCCTCTTCCCCTTCTCTGGAACTTAGTGGTGAACGAGCTGCTAATGTGGCTGGAAAGGGAAGGCTGCAGGGCGATTGCTTATGCAGATAACGTTGCAATTGTCGTCTCAGGGAAGCACCTTAACACCCTGAAAGAACTTCTCCAAAACCCTCTCAACAAGCTAACGACATGGGCAGATCGTTATGGGTTACTTGTCAACCCCCCCAAAACTGAGCTTGTTATATTCAATAGAAAATATAAAATGCCACACATTGACCATCCCTAAATCAAGGGCACAAGCTTAGTCTTTTATGATGAAGCTAAATACTTGCGTCTCATTTTGAATTAAATGAGCTGGAAACCTAGCATACAAGAAAGAGTTCGAAAAGCTACGGTATTCTATATTCTATTGCAAAAAAGCCAAAAAAAGCCATCGGTAATAAATGGGGTCTTCAACCCCGAATTACCAACCGGCTATACATCTTGGTAGCAAGACCGATACACTGTAGTAACGGACGAGGCTATCAAATACACTTTTGCGTCGTTTGACGGCTTTAAGTCGCCTGGCACGGAAGGAATATACCCAGCCATGCTGCAATAAGATACAAACCAGTTGCTACCGCCTATGAGTAGAATCTTCACCACTGTCCTACTTACAACGTCACACGTTACAGTAAAAATGACATTTATACCACATATTGGCAGAAATGGCAACTCACTTGCCAAGAGCTTCAGACCAATCAGTCTGACTTCCTTCTTGCTGAAAAGCATGGAAAGGCTGGTCGAGCTTCATGTGCGCAAAACTGCTTTCCGATTATCTCAGATGCAACGCTGAAAATCTTGCGAGACTGCGCTCCCAAATCTAGTTGGTAGAATTGTGAGTGCGCTTGACAAGAAGGAATACGCGATGGACATTTTCATTGAAATTGACGTTGCTTTTGACAATGTGACTTTTGACAGCATGTGTAGCTCTGCCAGTCAACACGGCGTAGACGAATCATTGGTGCTGTGGATTAAGGCAAAACTAATGGATAGAACGTTGGTTGCGGATGCGGATTACGGCCTTTATGTGATGGCAGCGCTTAACAAAGGCTGCCCACAAGACGGCGTTCTGTATCCACTGCGGTGGTGCATGCTGGTCGACTCTATGTTGAACGCAATCAACAGATCTAACGTCTACGCTTAGACGTACACGGATAATGTTGCCGTACTTTCTGGTGGATCTGTTGGATCATGCCTAGACGTGATCGACGAATGGTGTACTAGGAATGGGCTCTCGGCCAAACCTCTCAAAACTGAGGTTTTTCTCTTTACGAGAAGGAGGAAGCTGGTCGGGTTGACTCAGACAGTGCTAAAAGGCGTCACAATCCAATTCTCCAATGAAGCAAAATATCTGGGAGTCATCCTGGATAGCAAACTTCTTTGGTCCGAGCATGTTGAGCTGAAGATTGCCATAGCGCTGTCGGTTTTCTGGCAGTGCAAAGACAGTTTCGGCAAGACATGGGTCTTATCACCGAAAAGAGTCCTATGGATATACACGGCTATGATAAGATCATTTCTAGCACATGCATCGGTTGTTTGGGGATAAGCTTTGACTTTAATACGTTACTGCTGCGTTCGCCAAACTCCAAAGGAAGGTATATATCGGCTGCTCGGGGGCATATTTCCGCACGCCTGGCTTCGGCCTAGATGCATTATTGAACATCCCGCCCCTTGATGTTTACATCGTGCGTTGCACAATCAAAGCTACCCCACATTTAAAAAGAGTCTCTTTTGGTATAACTCGCACTGGAGTTTTGATGAACTTGCACGACGGTTGTCCTTCGACTCCTGTCTTATGGATATGCCGTCCAATGCAATGACACCAGAACTTCGGCTGATGCGCAGTTACGAAGTCGACTTTCCTCGTGATCAGGACAGGCTCTGGCCAGACTCTGGGTCTGGAAACGAATGAAGTCGAATCTTCACGGACGGCTCCAAAACCGATCTAGGATCTGGTGCTGGTGTTTTCATGGAGAGCGACAATATTAGACATGCGTCAGTCTTCCAAATGGAGACTTATGCTATCCTAATGGCTATATGGACTATGTTGTGAGGAGTAGGTGGAGGAGGCGAAGAATCTGCGTCCGTAGCGACAGTCAGGCTGCGCTTAAGGCCTTGCTCAACCATTTAACCACCTCCCAAATTGTTTGTGAATGCAAGATCTGTCTGAATTCGGTAATAAGGCTGAATCCACTTAGAATTATCTGGGTCATGGGTTATAACGGGGTCACAGGAAATGAGATCTCCGACAAACTGGTTAGACAGGGCTCGGAGGAAGACTTCTCAGGATCTGAACCGGCGTTATGTCTGCCTGCGTCATCGGTCAGGACTTCCATTGATGGTTGAGTTTCATATGAACATAATCGCATATGGCATGACTCTCCAGGATGCAGACAGACTAATTGAATCCTTCCGACGTCTTTAAAAAAGTCTGCGTCATTCTCGTCGTCTCTCAACAGGAAAGATTGCCGACAAATTACTGGCGCTCTTACGGGCCATTACCCTTTTGCCAAGCATCTTAAAGTGCTATAGGCTTAAGCGGTATCACCAACTGCGAAGCCCGTGGAGAAAGCGATGACCCTGCGGAACATTTCCTCTGTGATCCTGTCCTGCTTTTCCTCATACCAGGTCTTTGTCTAAGCCCCGAACGTTTTTCATAGAGCGGTAGTCCAGTTGACTGCAATAAGGTACGCGTTCTAAGAACACGGATTCTGTGCCAGGCCTGCCTAGTTTATTCGTTGGCTCGTTGCCTGAAATCGTCCGATTGCGAGGTACCCATCCAAGTCTTACTTGATGTGTCTAGAGATTCCAGCACTTGACTATCATATAAATTGAACGACAGTGCATAAAGTGAAGGTATACTATCCGAGAATGTGTATTCTGGCGGCCTTAATATGCTTACTCTGACGCAGATCTAAATGCCATGGATTTCTGAAAGTTGAATCTTTTCCAATAGGTAAATAAAACGATACAAATTCGTGACATTTAAATCAGCTTTTTGACTTGTGTGTGTTTTTTTGTTTATCATTACTCGATGAGACTGAATGTAGTTTTCAAACAACTTCTATCAACATTTCTAAAGTAAAGAAATAAGTTCCCACAGGAACTCGGGGGCTTCTTGAATTGCAGATTTTATTGATGAATCTTGCAGAGACAGGAGAGGAATGGGTGTCATTCTCGGAAAGTGTCTATTTATGCACCAATGGAAATAAAGATACAAATAAAAAGTAAATATTCTTCTGTGAGGATCAATAATGGAGATGCTTTTGTCTTGCAACAAACATATAACCATCGCCAATCCGAGAAGATGATAGTGGAAGAATATCTATACATTACCATGTCATCGTGCAGTTTGATTCTATAGTTGTCGTTTGTGCATCACTGTCTTCAAAATGATGTCCTTGAATAGTATTTTTCCATTTTGCACGCTCACCTCATCGACAAACAATGGAGAGGAAATGTTTATCCGAACTGTGGTAGCTTCATGACGATTGGCATTGGTGGAATGAACCTCAATTGAAAACCATTAGAGAGAAGGATGCATAAATGTATTCGCACAAGCAGGAAATTAGGCTTTAGCAAATATTACATACCTTGCCCTTGACCTTGACATGACACCATTTTTAGGCACTCTACCACAAGCTTGTCTTGTGCAAATGTTATTTTTTGTGATTCAATACAATGTTGCGTTCTTTCAATACATGAAAACTATTTTATGTAGGTACTAAACCTGTTGTAACTTACCTCATAGATATATTAATACTGCTGAGTCGAAGGCATTGAAACGATGTCTTTCACATATTTTCAAGTCCAATAACCTAATCAGAATGTCTCATTGCGCTGAATGTTTTTCCCCCATTAACCACTTGCCACTTACATTCAACACCGAGTTCCAACAAGTGGCGAAGGAATCCTCACACATTCGCTTATATAACAACAACCATTGCAATACCAATTTACGGAAAGAGGCGAAAACTATATGCAAAAGTTTGCGAATAGAAATGAAGCCTACAACGAAACAAAAATCGCTGCTTCATTGTACATTCTGCTGTTCTTCTTACCGACAGAATTAATTACGCGCTGCTTCCGATGGGCGACATTTTGTGGGCCTATCGTAGTTTCCTATGACTACAAGAAAAAAACCTTAAGTGTGTACATAGGTTTCGGCTGGGTGATAATACTTTTTGAATTCACAACATAACAAGACGAAATGAAATGTATGACGTGGGCTTACAAGATGACTTGGAACCATCCATCCGAATGACAGAATGGCAATCGTTAAAAAAAAATCAAATACAAAGAAGTAGCTTTTCTTAATTTTCAACAACTGTCAATTGTTTTGTTATATGTACTGCTTCCTGACTCTTAATTTTCCGAAGCCGATTTTTGTTTTTCTCATTTTGTAGGATGCGATCGAGTGACCTGGGCTGGAATCGGCTAAGGTTTTTTTTTTTTTTTATATAATTTGCTTACGCTAAAGGGATTTTTTTCTCTTGTACCCTTATAATGCTAAGAACACAGTGTAAGCTACGAGTACTTGGTATTAGAAAGAATAGAGAGATAGGAAAGAAGTGTTGTGGGTGCAGTTGTAGGGTTTTTCTCCACGGGTGGTGTCTAAGTTACTTAGGGAGATTACGATTTCATGTATTCGGTATAAAGTATGGCCGGGATTCGAACGCACGACCTTCCATTCCGTAAGCGAATACACTACTACTGCACCATTGCCACCCGCAAGCCGATTTTTGTTTTTCTCATTTTCTAGGATGCGATCGACCTGGGCTGGAATCGGCTGATAGTTGATTGTCGCTTTTTGATTGTCGTTTTTGATTATCAACTCCTCTTTGCTCTGCGTAAAGCGATCACTAAAAAATGATTGATTATTGGCAGCACTTAGAGTTTTAAACGTCACTTCCTTGCCGACGCTGTCATTCCGAGCAGCTGATGTGTGTTTATTTTTCATGATTTATATTTCAAATATGATTTTGTTGAGTCCTTAGGCAAAAACTTTATCATAAATGGACAAAGTATTGACTGCATTTTTTAATGACTGCAGCAGTAATTTCAGCCACCGTACTTTGACCCATTGGTGCAGCCCAGTCAGCCCCAACTTGTCTTTGATAGCCACCACCCCCAAGAAGATTTTAAGTAGCAGCCAATTGAAGGATGGGTTTTAGGTGCACCTCCAAAAAGCTCGCTAATGGTGGGTACGAATTTTCTTGTTACCAGTATTACCACGTCGTCTGCGTAGACAACAACCTTAACCCCACTGTATTGTAGCTTAATGAGTATCTCTTTAATGACCAGTACCCACAACAGAGGTGAGATAACCCCTCCTTGTGGTGTGCCTCTAGAACCGGTTACTTTGAGATGTGTTTCTCCTAGATTCGCTTTTTCATCCTATCGTTAAGCATGCTCTCTATTTATTTAATAAGAGTACGGTTCACGTTTGTTTTTTATAAGTTCCCATTATTGAAGGCTCCTTCAATGTCGAGGAATGCAGCAAGTGCGTATGCTTGATGGTTTATACTTACACTGTTGTGTATGCAGCCCTCCCAACTTTACCTAACCCAACCATGTCTTCCGTACATTGCATCCAATGCGTGCCAACAACGACGAGAAGCTCGTTTGCAGGAGCCCTTAGAATACTTCGAACACTGAAGCGAAATGAATCGGATGTTTTAACATTTGTACCTCACTGAGGAATTCACTTACTCGAAGGGGAAATTTTCAGTGAACATCTAATATTCACATGTGATATTCGTCCAATCACAGGGGTTTAACTATAAGGGACTCGAATTGAACGCCCCTATTGTCAATTCCATAAACTTCGGGTATGTCTAATGTATGTGTATTTAATAAATAGCAACAACATGCGCTGGTTTCACAAATGCGTGCTGTCATCACTTTCAAAATCAAAAACTTACGCCAATCCAATATTAGGCCTTTATCTGAAAACGTCACTCCTAGAAGGAGTTAAACAAGAACAATTATATAACAGCGCCACGGTGCTGAGTTACAACTAGTTTAATCTTTCTCAGTCTTCCTCTTCAGGAATCATCTTTCTGCGTACAAAGCGCCGTACACACAGGTTTACTCGAATTTCAAGTTTTGACTCTTTTTTTTTATTCTTCGTGACTGTTGTTTGCTTTTTTTCTGCCTTCGAAATTTATCAGGCAAGTATCCCATCTACAATGGTTAATGTAACGTTAGGTGTAATACACATATAGTGTCCACTGGACATGACATGCATTAATTTTTATTTTGTTTTCCACTGATAGAAGGAATACTGTGTTAACGGTAATACGCCGAGAATGACTGAGTGTACAGTGAGTAGAAATGGGTAGCTAGGCTTCAATTACATAATCATAGCGAACTCTTTTATAATGCTACTAGACAGGTTGGGAGTTAAATAGGACACCTACACTGTTGCCTTTTGGGAAAATTTATAGCATATATTCAGTTACTTTTTTAAATAGGTCGGACTCGGATTTTGTAGACATTTTATTGGCTGGTATGAATGTGCACAATCCAAATACAAAACATAGGGGCGGGCTACAGTCCGCTTGGGCGAACTGTTGGATACCCTATTCTTATTCCTATATCTCATAAGTGGGCGTGACAAAAATTTAAAGGATTTTATCGAAAAAACTAAGCTTTTGTAAATAAAAACGCTCCCTAGCTCAAACTTTGGTTTTTCAATAAAATTGTTTTATTTAATTGTGGGCGTGTCAGTAGGCGGATTTAAAAAAAATTTAAGTATGAGCATAAAGGGCACCTAGAGAGTATATACTATAAATTTCAGCTCCCTAGCTCAAACTTTAGACTTTCAAAAATAAAAAAAAATAAATTGTGGGCGTGTCAGTGGGCGGATTTTGAAAATATTTACACATGAGCATAAAGGGCCCCTAGAGAGTATATATTAAAAATTTCAGCTCCCTAGCTCAAATTTTGGTTTTTCAAAAAAAATATTTTATTTAATTGTGGGCGTGTCAGTGGGCGGATTTTGAAAATTTTATGTCCCAAGCAGTTTTATGGGCCAAAGATCATATATAAAAAATTTCAGCTTTCTAGCTCAAAATTCAATTTTTCCCAAAATTTGTTTTATTTAATTGTGGGCGTGTCAGTGGGCGGATTTTGAAAATTTTATGTCCCAATCAGTTTTATGGGCCATAGATCATATATAAAAAATTTCAGCTCTCTAGCTCAAAATTCGATTTTTTCCAAAATTTTGCTTTTTTGAGTTTGTGGGCGTGTCTGTGGGCGGATTTCAAAAATTCTTAAACTTGATTATTTCGGGACCCTAGAGAGTATATGGTTAAAATTTCAGCTCTCTAGGTCCAGTTTAAAGGCCTAATTTTTGCCGACGGACGGACGGACGGACGGACGGACGGACGGACGGACGGACGGACATGGCTAGATCGACATTACTATCGATGCTGATCATAAATATAGTAACTTTTAGGGGTCTACGGGCAATATTAAGGTATGTTACAATCTATGCGTCAAAATTAATATACCCCTAGAATAGGGTATAATCAGTGTAGGTAGGTGGCACTGGATACAAAAATTTCTCTCTGATGGGTTACTTTAGGGAATTGGTTTTATTTATTTTCTTTATCGAATCTTGCTTCCGGGGATTTTCAAACGATTTGCCAGACAAGTTAAGACTTTGTTATGTTGATTTTTATAAAGAGGTAGGCATAGGCAGTTTTTTGTAAGATTCAGAGTCAGTGGTTGTCGTGCGCTGGCGCTAGCTTGCTACGTGGAGAGGTCTCGGATTTCCAGGAGAGGAATCTCTTTTTTCATGTGGAGTAGTAGACAACAATGCTGTTTCTGAAAATAAGGCTTATCATTTCGTCGTTCCAAACACGAAGTGGCGTATGTGCAAAACTTAACTTTGCAGTAGGTAGAGCCAAAACAAAAATTTACGAAATTTTGTTTTCTTATGTTTTTTTTGCTTTAATTGAAAACTTTCAACAAAGCTAACCATTATTTCGAGGAAGTGGTTATTATAATGTGTTAAAATTGATTTTTTTTCATAAACATTTACCATTTTTGAGTAAATTCTATTCCAAGAGAAAAAATGCAGATACGCCACTTCGTGATTGGAACGACGATTTGAAAGGTTTATTTGAACAGGAACTTTTTTTTTTGTCCTACGAATGGTTGGTGTTAGACCCTGTGTGGGCCATTTTCGCCTTCAATCGAGGTTCAATCGCTTTTCTAGGACTTGCCTTAGCAATTGTAGCTCTTTTCCATCCTCAACTGTGTGCATTCATGTTTGGATTGTAATTTTATGTTTTCCTTCAAAAACAAATCAAATTATGTTTGAAACTATTTAGGTAGGTACTAGATTAAAAAACTAACACCTGCACTAGATTGAACTGCATATTCAACTAAATCATTCGTTTTTCCCAGCAAAAGCGTATCAAATAAAACACGTTCCACAAAATAATGGAAATAACCCCTTACTTTGTTTGAATCATTTTTCTCTTGTCAATTATCCATTTGATATCGCTGTCTGTTTTACGCCAAGAGCTGCATTACAATGGAAATCTTATTTCAAGCCATCTGCACCTACATACTTCGGTACAATAAATAGCTGCACTCGCTGAAGAGGATCATGGAGTTGAATACGACCATTGTAACGACATACTTGTGCAAAACTGTGTACTTATAGCTCGTGCGATCATGTGTTTTGTTTTAACAATAGGTGAACTTGACGTTGATTGTAGGCCAGGAGAAAATACGTCGCTTATTACCCACTTGCGATTTGCATAAACGTCGAAGTTGTCCCATGCTATGGTGCGAGGGGGAAAGTAAAGTAAGCAATGTGACTTCAAGATTGAAACTGATATGATAAATGACAGTGGCAAAAGAAAATGGGGATATCGTTGATATTTAAATGAAGTGTGTTCAGTAGTTGGGGGGATAGCATTTAAGGGAGTGTTGAGGCAAATGCTTTATAGAAGTCTTCAACGGAAGTTGTTTACGCATGCAGTTAATAATGTCTTTTTTCTATTTTCTTTTCTTTTCAGGACAAATCTGGATTTCTAAAGGGTTAAAGTCAATGAAGGGCGAAAATGGTTATAGTTACACGAGTGAGTAATTTATTTATTTTAAAATATTTTTTAGGTGATTTGAAAAACTCGCAGAAAGGCTTTTCAAAATCCACTTTAATATACTTCATCTCCTTCCTTAATGGCGATGAGGTTACGATCAGGATTAAAGGGGTCATAACCCTCCGACTTAACTGCAACCCTACTGGTCCGCCTGTGGGATTCGCCGGGCTCAAATATACTTCATCAAACTAGGGAAACGGAAATTTGTACTTTAACATATATTAGCACGGAGGGATTTGAGTCTAAATAAGTTTCTAGACTATGGGTTCGTACCTACTGTGAACACTATCTTCCAACACCAAAGGAGTAGACCTTGAGGCCTTTTACTTCCGAAGCACGTCTCTTCGTAGTGAATTAGATGTCTTACTTACTGCAGTCTTCCATCCTCTTCGATCCCCAGTACGGTGCTCTTTAACCTTTTCCATCTACGTATTGGTTATACTCATGGGTTTTGCGGTGTGTGTACCTTCTCCTAATTCCCCATAGTGTGTTGCTTGTAACCTTCACAGTACGTTGTAAAGGACCTTATATGCGGCATTGACTTGATCGTTAACCTTTTAGACTCCATCTACGTATTGGTATGGCTCATAGGTTTTGCGGTTGGTGTACCTTCTCCTCTTTAGCCATAGTGTATTGCAGAACGGCTTGTAACCTTCACACAGTACGTTGTAGAGGATCTTATATGCAACATTGACCTGGGATATGTCATGTGGTATGTAGTTCTTTCAATACATAGGATCCCTTTTTTGTATATAGCGCATATGCAGCTCATAGTTCAGCCATCCGACTTGCTTTCTTCCAGTCATGCTTGATTGATGGTTTGGTGCATGCGCGCTATCAAAACATCACCGCCGCATTTGGAGAGCTCCAGCGCTGAACTACCACAACCGGTGGCCTTGTTGTTTTCTAAGCTAAGCTTACCTCTTAAGTTATACTGGCTGATGGAACTGGTTTTTCATTGACTGGACGTGGGTTCTCTTCTTGCCCTATCGCTCTCTCAACTTGATGCCCATTAAACAGCTACAGCTACAGGTAATTATTCTCCCAACAGGTCATCGATCCTCTATAACACACTGTACTTGTGCTCTCTCTCTTAGGCCTCATGAACATCGTGTAATCCTCCCCCACGTTTTTGATTCAGATGTTAAATACAGCTTTCGATCGCTGTTTAGAGATCGTAAAGTGACCATTCAGTTTTTATTTCACTTTATTTGAAGTGGTAGACGAATAAATAAATAAATAAATGTTAAGTTTTAAGGACAGCTCTTCAGGAGATGGCGAAGCAGTTCAACATTTACCTCTGTTGAGTGCCGGGGCATAGAGACATTGCAGGAAACTGTAGGGCAGATGAACTCGCTAAAAAAGGAACCGCATTACCTCTTTCACCTGACAAGTGTTCTCTAGGTATACCAATCGTTTCATGCAAACTTTTGTTCAAGCTATTCGCAATCGAAAAAACAAATCTTAGGTAGACAATTAGTAACTCATGTGTAGCGACTAGGCATATTTGGCCAAAGCAGTACCTGCGACGCTCTTAGTGTCTTCTTCTTCTTCCTTTAATGGCAATATGATCGGGATTAAAGGGATCATAACCCCATCCACAGCATCCCTACTGGTCCGCCTGTGGGGTTCGCAGGTTCGACCTCAGAAAATAGCGGCAGACCTCCCGGTTTTGAATAACTTCGTCGCTGAGGCCAATCAAATGCTGGTGTTGCTGCATTTGTGGGATCCAGGAATATTTAGGCCTGACTCTCTTTCGCGTTTGCATTGGAACGTTGATTGATATTGCCTTTTTGACAGGGTTCGTAAAATCTCTCCTTTGAACATGACAGTACCAACTTCTTCGGGATAGGTTCTTTGACGTGAAGGCTTCCTCGGATCTTGGAACTTCTTATTATTCGTTCTTTGTTACTACTGCTGTCATGCGAAGTATCTTCATCTCAGCTGCCGTTAATTTCCCCTAATAGTTTTTGTACGCTGTGCAACATTGTGAAGCGTATGTGAGTGGCGGGCGCACAACTGCGGTGCAGAGCTTTCCTTGCAGCTCATATGCAAATCCTTTAAGGAATCATGATCCTTATACTTTGGATTGCGGCGGTGGTTGATTTACCTGCGACCCGCGCTGGACTTTAGATAGCCGTATTATTTCCCGCATTCGGCTATCTAATACTCGCTCAACGGTCTTCATGGAGGACATCAGCTTGATTGAATGGTAATTGGCAGTCTCGCATATCGAATTTCACTTTGTGAAAAAGAAGAAGAAAATTGTCCCTCCACTGGTTAGGCATTGAATCGCCTCTCATCAGAGATGAGAATCATGAGCCATTTGGACCCGATGTCTCCCATCTTTTTCCAGAACTCTGAGGGTATCTCGTCCTACTCAACTGCTTTTCGCTTTTTGGAGTCTTTGACCGCCTTCCTAACTTCTTTGATAGTAATGTCATGTACTTCTTCATTGTTAGGAACGGCTCTCGGAAAATAATATGCGAGGAAATTGTTAATTTAGAAGTCCTTTACAATAATGCTGCCACCTGTGTAGTATTTTTTCGTCATCCACAAGAAGCAGCCCTTGACGAACTTTGGAGAACGGATTCCCTGTGCATTCCTCCTTCTCTGAGGGTCTATTTTGAAAATGGTTGTGCTCCTGTTTAAGCTGGTTGGTCGGAGTTCGTAAACAGGCGGGTTTCTATCAGCAGCCGAAGAAGAAATTTCTTCTAACTCCCAAAACAGACCCTCCACAAACTTTAATTTGAGCGCACTTTTTCTTTGCAAGCCTCTTGCAAAGTCTGTATTCCAATTCGAGGCGAGCTTTTTCATCTCCATTATTAGTGGTTAGTGGAGCACTTTGACCAAGCTTTGAATGCCGCTTTCTTGTCACTTATCACTGCTCTAGCTTCATCTGTCCGCCACCACGTTTCTTTGCCGTATTGATAGTGTCCTTTTGAAGCCCCTAGAAGCTTTATCCAACAAGGTCGTTGTAGTTAACTCCACATTTCTTGTGCTCTGTACTCTGCATCCTTAACTTCGTTGATATTTGGAATTAATGCTTCGCCTTTCTCTTTGTCCAGATTGCACCTTTTGATTGTCGCAGACACTTTTGTTTGTTTTGTTCGGTTCGTCGTCGCCGCCATAAAAATGTCTGTCAGGAGGAGGCGGTGTTGCTGGGCGATTGCCTCTCCTAGGATGACTTTACAATCTTTAACCCGAGGCTTCATGAAACGTGTTACCAAACGGTAATCAATCTGGGTTCCATTTCCGCCGCTGCTGTAGCGACCAGGTGCCGCCTTTTTTTGAGGAACATGGTATTTAGAACGATAAGACCGTATGACTTGCACATGCTTAGGATATCTTTACCCGGGGAGTCCCTGGTGCCGTATCCCAGTCCCCCGTGGCAGTCTTCATAGTCTTCGTTTGACTTCCCGAAATGTCCGTTCAAATCTCCGTCAACAAAAGTTCTTCTTTTGGGATGTTCTTGATGAGGTAGATCGTGAAAATCTATCCAGAATGCAACTTTTTCTCTCTGTTCGCATCCAACTTGGGTAGCATATGCACTGACAATATTCGACACCTCACCTTGCATCACCAGTTTGAGAGACATCAAACGATCACTGGACTTTAAAATGGTCACGACGCTGCCAAGTAGCTCTGCGGCAAGGATGATACCGATTCTGTTTCTACGATGTTCCACCCAGTAGTAGAACATCTTGAAAGCGCCTGATTTCCTGTGTTTCGCCATTTCGTTTCCAGAACACATAACATGTCAACCTGCCTTCTAACCATCTAACTTCGAGCTACGACCACTCTCACTTCCAACGTTCCAACTCGCGACCCTTGGGGTTCGCCTAAGCTTAAGCATAACTTTGCTATCCCCCGGAAACCGAATAGCTCTGACCCGAGAATTTCTGCTCGTCTCAGGATTAGTACCATGATAAGTAGTGCCTGGCGAGGTAGTGCGTTTGCTTTACGTTAAACGAGTTCGACACGTGCGTGCTCCTATTACTTCTTGTTGGATCTTTTTCTTACGACACCGGTGATCTCCAGTCGTGTCAACTACAAATTTGCCTGCACTCTCGCGGAACAGTTTCAATATGTTAAATCTGTCGCAAGGCTTACCTGGATGTAAAAATTGCCCAGATTTGATTTTACCCATAGTCGCCTATTAGGGTAAGCGCTGTTTTTCAAGGCGCTGCAGAGATATTCTTAGCCCGTCCCTGCACAGGCATAAAAGGTAGTTTCCTTTTAAACAGTGACTTATAATAATTTGGATTAAACAATGAATATTGGATCTACTTTGTCGTGTAGCCTAGATAGCTACTCAAATTATAATCAAAACCAATTTCAAAACTACATACCTACGGTTAAATATGAAAACCACTTCATAATATTATACTTGCCCTCCTCCCAAAGCAGTAGCTTAGCCCTACCACTTTACTTTGGTACATTAACCCTCTCGGTGTGCGCGGTCTTTTGTGAATCAGCTTAGCGTAACCAAAACATCCGTTCGCTCCCATTTCATATACAGTCTGTACAGATACGAGTACCTCCGATTGCCACATGGTATTCGGCATAGATTACATGTAACACCACGCCTAACGATCTTCAGTGTTTGGATTCGTTTGTACAACGCAATTGTAATGCTGAACATTGCTTTGAAAAATCGAACTTATTACCCATAACCTAAGCACAGGTATATTTCGCAAACTTATGTAACCAAGATGACCTATTAATTTAATCCATCATCTGTGCAGAAACCTTAAACACGGTGACTTATTGAATCCTTCCATGACATGGTTTTATCATTTTATTTTCATTTTTACAGGGTGACTACATCTGGATCGAACCTGTATCGGGCAGGGAATTCGATGTAGCCATTGGAGCTCGTGTTGTCTCGGCAGAGGGACGTCGCATTCAGGTGCGTGACGATGATGGCGATGAGGTGTGGCTTGCGCCCGAGAGGCGCATTAAAGCAATGCATGTATCATCAGTTCAGGGCGTGGAGGATATGATTTCCTTGGGAGACCTGCACGAAGCTGGAATCCTTAGAAATCTTCTCATCCGTTATAAGGAAAATCTAATTTATGTAAGTATATTTTTTGTTTTAATGCTAGAAACATGAAAAACATGGGTACATTATCTCCTTTCAGACATACACTGGTTCCATCCTAGTAGCCGTGAATCCTTATCAAATCCTTCCAATCTATACGGCCGAACAGATCAAACTATACAAGGAGCGGAAAATCGGCGAACTTCCACCGCATATATTTGCGATTGGTGACAGTGCCTATGCGCACATGAAACGCTTTCGCCAAGATCAATGTATTGTGATCTCTGGCGAATCTGGAGCGGGCAAAACCGAGAGTACGAAATTAATTTTACAGTATTTGGCGGCAATCAGTGGAAAGCACTCATGGATCGAACAACAAATTCTTGAAGCGAATCCTATCCTCGAAGCGTTTGGTAATGCCAAGACCGTACGCAATGATAACTCATCAAGGTTTGTATTAATAAATAATCACAAGGGTTACAGATTAAAATGACAGCGGTTTTTGATTCTTTCAGATTTGGCAAATACATAGATATACACTTCAGTGGCAATGGTGTCATAGAGGGTGCTAAGATAGAACAATATTTATTAGAAAAGTCTCGAATAGTCTCACAGAATCACAGTGAGCGGAATTATCATGTGTTTTATTGTATTCTGGCCGGTTTGTCGGCGGATGAAAAACGAAGGCTGGATTTGGGCGTGTCAGCTGACTACAGGTAGGTTGTTAATTTGTCTAAAAAAAATATGTATGCTTGCTGCCGTTTTGTTGACTGGCGGTTACCTTAAATGTCAGGGAGTTATCTAACGTTTGTACCCGTCGAAAATCGCAGCAATTACCTCTTTGCTCCAAATCTGAGGGTCAAAGAGAACGATTTTATGATACTTCTTAAGAAATCTTTGTACGAATATTCAGCAACCTCGTCACTATAAAGACTCCAATGTTTGGCGAACTTGTAATAAAAGAAAAACCATTTGAATGGGTACGTAATTGCAATTGAAAGATGTTATAAAACATTATTCATGACTACATATTTCGTACCTACCTACGCAACAGTTTTTATGTAATTTTTTTGTTTAAATTCGTGGGCTGAACTTTGTTCATTATTCACCTACCTTCACCTTTGAATATTCAAATACCCTCTCATTAATTTTTTTGTCATAAATTGAAACGCAACACAGTTGCTTCGTAGCATAATATTTTATTGTACCGAATTCAATTGTTCGTGCTTTAATATGTAAAAAAAATAGAATACATCTGAATCATTAACGTTAATTTTGAGCAAAACCTTGAACTGTCGTTCTCTTAATTGCTATTATTTAGAGCAGCAGTGTGTAATTATTAATAATCAATGGTATGGGTTAATTTGTTGACATATTGTTTTTCCAATGAACGCTCAGGTTTGATTCTTCCAACTCAGGGTATAAACAATTATTTTGCGCGACTGCTCTTGCCCCCAAGCTAGATCTGTTAGTTCCTAAGATAAAACATATGTACACAGCTTCTACTCTTACAATAATAATGATTTTCAAACACTTACAGGTATTTAATTGGTGGCGATTGTATTACGTGTGAGGGACGTGATGATGCCGCCGAATTCTCCGACATACGATCCGCCATGAAGGTGCTTTTGTTTTCGGATTCCGAAATTTGGGAGATAATCAAACTGCTAGCGGCGCTACTTCACTGTGGAAACATTAAATACAAAGCCACGGTAGTGGACAATCTAGACGCCACTGAAATCCCCGAACACATAAATGTGGAAAGAGTAGCCTCGCTTCTGGGTCTTCCCATAAATCCTCTGATCGACGCTCTGACTAGAAGAACTTTGTTTGCTCATGGTGAGACTGTCATCTCAACACTGTCGCGAGATCAATCGGTCGATGTGAGAGATGCCTTTGTCAAGGGCATATATGGACGTCTCTTCGTTTATATTGTTAAAAAGATCAATGCAGCAATCTATAAGCCCCGAGCAACATCTCGCAATGCAATTGGAGTGCTTGATATCTTTGGATTTGAAAATTTCGATCAAAACAGCTTTGAGCAGTTCTGCATTAATTACGCTAATGAAAATCTGCAGCAGTTCTTTGTGCAGCATATCTTCAAGTTGGAACAGGAGGAGTACAATCACGAAGCCATTAACTGGCAGCACATTGAGTTTGTTGACAACCAGGATGCACTAGACCTGATAGCGATTAAACAGTTGAATATCATGGCACTGATTGATGAGGAGGCTCGCTTTCCCAAGGGCACGGATCAGACAATGTTGGCAAAATTGCACAAGACACACGGCACGCACAAGAATTATCTTAAGCCAAAGTCGGATATAAACACAAGCTTCGGGTTGAATCACTTTGCTGGAGTGGTATTTTATGATACTCGAGGGTTTCTCGAGAAAAACCGGGACACATTTAGTCCGGATTTATTGCATTTAGTAAGTCAGTCTTCGAATAAGTTCCTGAGGCAGATTTTCGCCAATGACATTGAGATGGGTGCTGAGACTCGCAAGAGAACTCCCACTTTGTCTACACAGTTTAGAAAGAGTTTGGACGCACTGATGAAGACTCTGAGTACATGTCAGCCTTTCTTCATTCGGTGCATTAAACCCAATGAATTGAAGAAACCAATGATGTTCGATAGAGGTCTGTGTTGTCGGCAGTTACGTTATTCTGGAATGATGGAAACTATAAGAATTCGCCGAGCTGGCTATCCGATTCGTCATGGCTTTCGGGAGTTTGTGGAGCGTTACCGGTTCTTAATACCAGGTGTTCCGCCGGCGCATCGTACCGATTGCCAAAAAGCCACCTCTCGTATCTGCTCAATAGTACTGGGGAAGTCCGACTATCAGCTGGGTCACACGAAGGTGTTTTTGAAAGACGCCCACGATTTGTTCCTCGAGCAGGAAAGGGATCGCGTTTTAACGCGCAAAATTCTGATATTGCAGCGTACGATTCGCGGCTGGGTTTATCGTCGACGTTTTCTTCGGATGAGAGCTGCAGCTATCATGATTCAGAAGCACTGGAAAAGCTATGCCCAACGTAAGCGTTACAGACTCATGGTTGTTGGGTACATGCGGCTACAAGCGCTGATACGATCGCGTGTACTGAGCCACAGGTTTCGACAGCTGCGCGGACGGATTATTGGGCTTCAAGCGCACTGTCGAGGTTATCTGGTTCGGCGGGAGTACGGACACAAAATGTGGGCAATTATCACAATACAGTCGCATGTGAGGCGAATGATAGCGATGAGGAAGTATAAAAAGCTCAAAGAAGAGTATAAACAGTTCGCGGAGGTGCTACATATGCGTAAGATCGAGGAGCAAAAGCTAAAGCATCAAGGTAATAAACACGCCAAGGAGATCGCTGAGCAGCATTACAGGGAGAGGTTAAAGGAATTGGAGCGACATGAAATGGAAAAAGAGATGGAGGAGAGGCGTCGCGTTGAAGTTAAGAAGAACATCATAAACGACGCCGCAAGGAAGCAGGATGAACCGGTCGATGATGGAAAATTGGTAGAGGCGATGTTTGACTTTCTTCCAGATTCGAGTAGCGAAGCTCCAACGCCACATGCAGGACGAGAAACGTCCGTCTTCCAAGATCTGCCACATGGAAATCATTTAAATCAGGATGTAAGTGATATCAAATTTGGTATTTCGATTGAATAATGTAAAACTTTTTATTTCAGGATATTATCGGTCCAATGCACATTTCGGAAGACGAGGAGGACTTGTCGGAGTTCAAGTTCCAAAAATTCGCTGCGACATACTTTCAGGGCAATACTAATCATCAGTATTCGAGGAAGCCTCTGAAGCACCCACTTTTGCCGCTGCATACACAAGGAGATCAGTTGGCTGCTCAAGCCCTGTGGATAACTATTCTAAGATTCACAGGAGATCTGCCAGAGCCACGGTATCATACTATGGATAGGGATAACACATCTGTGATGTCGAAAGTTACAGCGACATTGGGGCGAAATTTCATCCGCAGTAAAGTATGTCCCCGGGTCCGATGATATTCTGCAATGCTTATGGGTTTTATTTATTTTCTTGTAGGAATTCCAAGAAGCGCAACTAATGGGCTTGGATCCGGAGGCCTTCTTGAAGGCAAAACCCCGCTCAATTCGTCACAAGTTGGTCTCGTTAACGTTGAAGAGAAAGAATAAGCTCGGAGAAGACGTTCGTCGTCGTCTGCAGGACGAAGAATACACAGCGGACAGCTACCAATCGTGGTTGGAGTCAAGGCCAACATCCAATTTGGAAAAGCTTCATTTTATTATTGGTCACGGCATTCTACGAGCTGAGTTACGCGACGAAATTTATTGTCAAATATGCAAGCAGCTCAGTAACAATCCGTCGAAATCATCTCATGCCCGCGGTTGGATTCTTCTCTCCCTGTGTGTGGGATGCTTTGCGCCGTCGGAGAAATTTGTGAACTACTTGCGTGCATTTATTCGAGAGGGACCTCCTGGTTATGCGCCATACTGTGAGGAAAGACTGAAGCGAACATTTAACAATGGAACTCGCAATCAGCCTCCATCTTGGCTAGAGTTGCAGGCGACTAAATCAAAGAAACCAATCATGCTGCCCATCACGTTTATGGATGGTAATACGAAAACTCTCCTAGCAGACTCGGCAACAACTGCTAGGGAGTTGTGTAATCAGCTTTCTGATAAAATTGCTCTGATGGACCAGTTTGGGTTCTCGCTGTACATAGCACTTTTCGACAAGGTGTCTTCGTTGGGCTCTGGTGGTGACCATGTCATGGATGCTATTTCCCAGTGCGAACAGTATGCAAAGGAGCAGGGAGCCCAAGAGAGAAACGCACCCTGGCGATTGTTTTTCCGAAAGGAGATCTTTGCACCCTGGCACGACCCCACAAATGACCAGGTTGCCACAAATTTGATATATCAGCAGGTTGTGCGAGGTGTTAAATTTGGCGAGTATCGCTGCGACAAGGAGGAGGATCTAGCAATGATAGCAGCTCAGCAGTACTTCATCGAGTACGGGACAGACATGTCGATGGAGAGGCTATTCACTCTGCTGCCCAACTTTATACCAGATTTCTGTTTGACTGGAGTTGAGAAGGCAATCGATCGATGGGCTGCCCTGGTGCTGCAGGCGTACAAGAAAAGCTACTATGTCAAGGAGAAAGTAGGTTCACTAAAAATTAAGGAGGATATAGTGAGTTACGCGAAGTACAAGTGGCCTCTTCTGTTCTCTAGGTTTTATGAAGCCTATCGGTAAGTATTTATATTCTTTTTCAAATTGATTAGTCAATGATTGTCTTTTTTTTGTATTAGTAATTCTGGTCCCAATCTTCCGAAGAACGACGTCATAATAGCAGTGAACTGGACTGGTGTCTACGTCGTGGATGACCAAGAACAGGTACTCTTGGAGCTGTCATTTCCAGAGATCACAGCAGTATCGAGTCAGAAGACCAACAAGGTGTTTACGCAGACTTTCAGCTTGTCAACAGTGCGAGGAGAGGAGTTTACGTTTCAGAGCCCGAATGCTGAGGATATACGAGACTTAGTCGTGTACTTCTTGGACGGATTGAAAAAGAGGTAAATATCAATGTAATTTAGGTTTGCTTATGAGGTAATAACGCCTATTTTAAGATCGCGTTACGTGATTGCAGTTCAAGACTATCGAGCTCCGAATGACGGCTCATCATTTCTATCGTTCCTTAAAGGCGATTTGGTGATCCTCGAAGATGAGTCCACCGGCGACGCAGTTCTCAACAACGGCTGGTGCATCGGACGCTGTGATCGCAGCCAAGAGCGAGGCGATTTCCCCGCCGAAACTGTATACGTTCTTCCAACTCTTAGCAAACCACCGCCAGACATATTAGCTTTATTCAATGTCGAAGAAGCCCATCACGGTCGTCGCTTGAGTATGGTTTCCAACGGAACGGAATCTCGCGACAGACCTCACACACTCATGGAATACGCCCTGGATCACTTCCGCCTTCCACCAAAGCGAACTATGTCGAAGACACTGACGTTAGGTTCCAAAAGGAACAGCGATGAAATTTGGCGGTACTCACGCGAACCCATCAAGTCTCCACTACTTCGAAAGTTGCAGAGCAAAGAGGAGCTGGCAGAAGAAGCTTGCTTTGCTTTTGCCGCGATTTTGAAGTACATGGGCGACCTCCCATCGAAACGTCCGCGAATGGGCAACGAGATCACCGATCACATTTTCGACGCCCCTCTAAAGCACGAAATCCTCCGCGATGAGATATATTGCCAAATCATGAAACA
Source organism: Portevinia maculata (assembly GCA_949715645.1). NCBI lineage: Eukaryota > Metazoa > Arthropoda > Insecta > Diptera > Syrphidae > Portevinia > Portevinia maculata. The sequence continues at coordinate 1,833,080 of OX454528.1, read as the reverse complement.
ACTAACAGACAATCGAAATCGGGTATCAGAGGATCGTGGTTGGGAGCTGATGTGGCTAGCGACAGGTTTATTCGCCTGTAGTCAGAGCCTGCTGAAGGAACTCTTGATTTTCATCCGCTCACGACGCCATCCAATCTCTCAGGACGCAATGCATCGGCTGCAAAAAACAATCCGCAATGGACAGCGCAAATACCCACCGCATCAGGTCGAAGTCGAAGCCATTCAGCACAAAACCACACAAATCTTCCATAAAGTCTATTTCCCCGATGATACAGATGAAGCCTTCGAAGTGGACTCATCTACTCGAGCCAAAGACTTTTGCCACAATATATCGCAACGATTAAGTTTGCGGACCAGTGAGGGGTTCAGTTTGTTTGTGAAGATAGCCGATAAGGTAATATCGGTGCCGGAGGGAGATTTCTTCTTTGATTTTGTTCGTCATCTTACCGACTGGATCAAGAAGGCTAGACCGATAAGGGATGGTTCGAATCCGCAGTTTACCTATCAGGTGTTCTTCATGAAGAAGTTGTGGACAAATACGGTCCCTGGAAAGGATCGGAATGCCGATCTGATATTCCACTATCATCAGGAGTTGCCAAAGCTACTGCGAGGATATCATAAGTGTTCGCGAGAAGAAGCGTCCAAGCTGGCTGCCTTGGTGTACCGAGTGAGGTTCGGCGACAATAAGCAGGAATTGCAGGCGATACCGTAAGTTGTTCTGATGCACTTGTTTGTGTATTTTATCGATTAATTATTTGTTTTTCGTCCAAAGTCAAATGTTGAGGGAGTTGGTGCCGTCTGACATAATCAAAATGCAGAGCTCCACCGATTGGAAGAGATCTATTGTTACATCGTACAATCAAGACGGTGGCATGAGCTCAGAGGATGCGAAAGTGGCGTTCTTGAAGGTTGTTTATAGGTACGTTTAAAACATTTCGAAATGTAACATTTCTAGACAACTACATACCAATTGTCATTTTTTCTAGATGGCCAACATTTGGATCGGCATTTTTTGAGGTTAAACAAACCACTGAACCGAACTACCCAGAAATGCTTCTTATCGCCATCAACAAACACGGTGTTAGTCTTATAAATCCAATTACTAAGGTAAATGTTTATCATTTTCAAATACGACAAGATTTTACCGTTCCTCTCTTCTTTTTTTTAATATTAAAGGATATCCTAGTTACACATCCGTTTACTAGAATCTCGAACTGGTCCTCTGGCAACACTTACTTCCATATGACAATAGGTAATTTGGTTCGAGGCTCGAAATTATTATGCGAAACCTCACTTGGCTACAAGATGGACGATCTGCTGACTTCGTACATTTCGTTAATGTTAACGAATATGAATAAAAATCGAACAATACGGGCAAACTAATTTATACAATTAATTTAATTTTTTGTTGTTGTAACTATCAAACATAAGAGTGCATATTTTTTATTAATCTATATGGCCAATTGACGAACACTATTTTTGCTTTTATCTTTCACATGTGAATGTCTGTTTTCTCTGTTATGTGCGTGTTTTTATCGTATGAAACTAGTTTTAATAATTTTTCTTTGGACTTGATATTTTATTTTCTTAATGCAATTGTAACTTTAAAGTAGAATTATTATCGTTTTAGTGTTTAAATGCAGTTTTATAAATGTTAAAACAACAAAAGGAAACATTTAAATCGAACTGAATATGAACTATTTTAGAATGTTTATAATGAAATAAAATTATATATATTAAAAAGAACAAACAGCGTGTTTACTTGTCTCGCATTGAAATGATGCAATGAATTAATTTGGACGTCCATCAAGCTGTGATGATCAGCGAAGCGTGACATGCTTTCATTTCATTGGAGAAGCAGTTTGGCACATGAAATGGAAATACGCTGTCTAGATCCTCCCCAACAAAAAAATATATTTATGTATGTTCCTACACTTTATTCTTATACATTTGGGTTGGGTGCGTGCCATTTTGTTTTCTCTATAAAAAAACTGTCTTAGTTGTACGTTTTGAAATGAATAGAATTGAATTGAATTGACTGCTCATTTGGTTGAAAACTTGGCACCACTTGGCACTAATGCCGAATCGAACAGACTAATACTGAAACAACTAATACTGAAATTTCTTCGTTTCGATAACTCATAATTGTAAACCGTTATTCGTGGTCCGTCAATGCAGTTGATTGAAATTTTAGTTTTAAATTTTCTTGCAAATAAAAAGGTGTGTGTAGTGCAGTGAAAGTGAAAAGTGCAACAATTTGTGCAATTCCGAAGTCAAGATGAAGAAAATGTTACATTTGGGGACATCTGGTAAGCAATTAAGAAGATATTATTTGTTACTATGTTCTTGACTGCTTGCAGCCATTTTTTTTTCTGTAAAGTATGCAAAAATGATTTTTATACTTTTGTTTCGGATTTACCCCAAATTTCTTATTGGTCTGTAATGGATAGTGCACAATTGCCACCAGGTATTTGTCAGTGCACAATTGCCACCAGGTATTTGTCAGTGCCCAATTGCCACCAGGTATTTGTCAGTGCCCAATTGCCACCAGGTATTCGTAGGGCGACTGATTTTGCACTTTAAAGGCAATTAAAGAAAATTGACCTTTGACCTTTTGCGGGGACAAAGTAAGAACATAACTGCAGCTCGTCTTAAAAGGCGATTAAGGGCAAGAGCAGAAGCCACATCTAGGCAATTTTCATATTCCGGGGAGGATAGCGATACATTCAGCATATTGAAAATGCACCGCAAGTGTGCATGTAATTATATGGGCCGACCCAACTTCACATCAATGATGTCGCAAAAGAATGATCCAACAATAATCAGCAATGGCAAAAAAGAGGCAGGTCTGACAGCTTTTGGATCACGCAAATGTAATGATACTAGTATTTGATAAAATTAAGTATAGAAGTGATCTGAAACCGGGAGGGCTGCCGATGAGTATTTGGCTCAAATCGGCGCATGCGGCTCAGTAGGAATTCAGCATGGTCCCTTTAATGCAGTGCGGCGAATGTTTTGTGATTTCTGTTGGCGAATTTTTGGCAAACTCACCCAATTCTTCTGATGTGTTTTTTAATTGGGGTGGGAGGAATGACTTTAAGAAGCCAGTGCGCTGATGTTCAAAGTTTTTTGCCTAAATCGAAAACGCATAATGCGTAAAGTTAGTCGATCGAATATAAAGCGAAGAACCTTACAGCAACCGAGAATATTTTCATCTGTTTGTTTCAAAGTCTGTGTTTGACGTCCGCACGGGATCCTATCGAGTATCTATTGTTTGCAACTCAAGATGGGATATGCCTCGTTAGTTCTTCAAAGAGTTTAGATTTTTGGGAGGAGGTGGTATAGGTATACTGTATACAGACCACTGCGGCCGCTTGTAGGCCTATTGTGATATCCTCCATTTAGAGCTCGTCCATGATGCCGCAGTTTTCAGAAAGGCGGCTAATTCTTTGGGAGAGCTGGCAGATATGTGTGCTGCTTCACATAATATATGTTCTACTGTTTCCAATTCCTCGTTGCACAATCTACAGGTATTATCTTGTGCTATACCTATAGTCATGGGGTGTTTTTCCACACTTCAGTGCCCTGTGAGGAAGCCTGTGACTAGTCGAATCTGACTTCTACTTAGTTGTAGTAGTTGTTTCGTTTTTTTGTGGGAACTATTTGGCATAAAGTTTTTTGCTTGCCTGTTTCCTTCGGTTTCCCTCCAGAAATGATGCTTCTTTTCCTCTGGCCAGGTTTTAACACAACTTTTAATAGTGTTTAGTTCTGGCTAGTTTGTCTGCTTTTTCATTGCCTCCATATCCACGTGTCCTGGCAACCAAATCAATTGAACTTTATTTGTGGTGCCTAGTAGTTGTAGAAGTTGGAGACAATCCCAGACTAGTTTCGATGTTATTTCAAAGGCGTTGATTGCGAGTAGGACCGCCCTGCTATCGGAGAGAATGTAAATGTTTTTGTTTTTTTAAGAGCCTGCTTAGATTTTCTCGAATACATAATACGGTGCTGCTTGTGTCCATACTAGCGTATAGGCACGTTTTAGTGCAAGGGCCGTATACTCTTGCTCATGTAGAATCATGTGAATCTTTGGTAAATGTAGGTTTATTCTGTTCCCAGTTTAGACGGTCTGGGAATGTAACCTTGAAGTTGTGTCGGAAGTTATATCTTGGTAGACATTCGTCTGTTAGGTGTATTCCAATTAGTTCATGTTCTCTGAGTTCCCGTGGGATTTCATGTTGGAATTTGATTCATCTTCTGTGATAAGCGTATAGGCGTTTACCATCGCTCCTTTCATGAGTTCTAGGTGAAGTGGAGGGATAATTTCAAGTGCAGCTGTTGGTGCAGTTTTCATTGCACCTGTTGCACAGACACAGGCTAGTCGCTGAATTTTATTGAGCTTAGCCTTTTGTGCCACCAAACGGCGGCTTCATACGTGACAATAATTCTTTTAATTGCCGTATACATCCATAGTGTCATTTTGGGGTTAAGTCCCCAGTTTTTACCAAGTAGGCTTTTGCTGGTCTATAATGAGGTCCTGGCCGGATCAATAGTTTTGGTAAGGTGAGAGTTCCATATAAGTTGTTCGTCTAGTGTGATTCCTAGATATTTAACTTCCGTTGAGAACTCTATTGTTTCACCGAAGTGTGTAGCATTTTTGAGTCTTCCTTCCCTTCTTCTCTAGGTGAATGCAATTATAGTGCTTTTCTTGGGATTGACTTTAAGTCCAACCTTTGTTCACCATTCAGCAACCTACTTCAGAGCCCTCTGAAGTAGATCCGAGATTGTGTCTTCGAATTTTCCTCTGATTAGGATAGCTAAGTCGTCTGCATATCCTTGGACATAGAAACCATCATTACTGACAATGATCAGCAGCTAGTTTACTACGATGGACCACAGCAGGGGTGAGAATACTCCTCCCTGGGGCATCCTTTCGTAGCTGTCACACTGAGTTTATTGTTGCCTAATGAGGTTTTTATTGTTTTATCCTCTAGCATACATTTTATCCATTTACATGTAGTGTTGTCAACTCCCATGTTTTGGATACATCTATATATCCGGGAGAATTCTGTTTTATAAAATGCTCCTTCTATATCGAGGAAACAATCAATCGCTGTCTCTTTGTCTTTCCTTTGATATGTTCCAGTCCTCTCTGAGCGGTCTATATAACCTTCTCTGGGGAGGGGTTTCTTGATGTTCTGGCACTATGAAGGAGTCTGGGAGCCGCGAAAGCAAACAGTAGGTACGTAGCAACGCACTTCACCCTTGTAAATTGTTTTTGGTCTTATTTTTGTACCCTGGCGATTTGGGAATGAACTCAAAACTTTTGGAAGGGGCAGGACTTTCGTTACTTATAAAAATTGGGTCAATCTGATATTGCAATTCACTTGATCCTTCTTAAGGCATTTCTAAAAAATTAAATAAATCTTAGCTAATAAATATAATGCAAAACCGAAACTACGCATCCGCGAAATGAGTCGCCAAAGGTTTGAAAAGAGACTTCCAACCAACTCCTAAGTTCACCTGCATTTCTGAAACTTTTAATAAATTCAACGGAAATCTGGGCTTAAATCTTTATTCAACTTGTTTCCCATCATTAGCACTGCACTTCTTTGCAGTTCCGTGTAGAGGGTGAGAAAATGCATTCGCACACACAACCTCTCCCACCGCTGATTTCGTGCCAAATAATTTACAAAACTTCTACATCCAAGAAAGAGAAAACGTTCCCATCCATCAAGTCGCCGATCTCACGCTTTAGGTTTGAATTAATTTTCTTATGACTACGTTGAGAGCCTCCCTCCAAAAAAAAAACCAAAACACGAAACTTAACACAGGGTTTCTAACTCCCTACTCGCGGCGTCGCTCCCCCCACACGACTCCAATCCATTAATTTGCATTGTTACAATTTTTATGCCATGCCATCTTATACATACATAGGTACTTCTGAAATACCTGGCTGTCATCTATCCACTTCTACAGCCTCTAGAAGGCGAACAAAAAATTATAATTTTCTTAAAGATTTTCCCACACTGATTTTCTTTACCTTTGCGCCGCTCTTCGAGGTAAACTCTTAATTACTTCCAAACACACAAACTGTTTTGTGGATAGCTATCTGTCGCACTCTCAGTGCAGAGTTTCATTGAAAAATTCCCTCTTGAATAATATTTTGCGTTTGAATCATTTTTCTTGTTCTTTCTTTGAGGAAGAATTTTTCGGTGAAGATTAAGAATTTCCCCAAGAATGTTGCGAACAAAGACGAGCGGGGGGGATGTAATTCGCCCAACTAATGCCCAGAAGCCAAGTTAGTATTAACTGCAGGGGGAAGCATTGTTGAATAAATAAAGATTGCTTGATATTTTCAAATGGCCGCAAATAGGTTAGTTGTCGGTCAAATTTACTTTAATGAGGTCGATTGTGATATGCAAATTGTACTGGCTTGCTTTAACCCAAACAGACAAATTGCGGCTTAGACATTTCGTTTTTTACATTCCCTTTGCAGAGGTAGTGTGCGAGGTAGTGTCCGAGGTAGTGTCTCAAACTGTAAAGTTTACTTGTTCTGTATCAAAATAAAGGTAACTCGATGATGCCTGCGGCGATTCAAGGAGTCTTTAATTTAATTGTTTGTATGGCCACGTATCTTCGACCAGAGCTGGATGATTGTATTGTTATTGTGTTGAAGGCTTCCGAAGACAACAAGAATGTATTCCTCTATTGGTCCATTGCTCTAAGCACATTCACTGATAAAGTGCAAGGCCGTTTCATAAGGCTCTCGGAAATTATGCACACTTCTTTGAAAAAAAAAACAATTTCGTTTATTTAGTTGACCTTGTCAAACATTTTTAGGTTGTATCCTCCTAGATTCTTTTTCCTAGAACATTTCTCGTTGCGACAAACGTTTTCTGTCAGATTTTGTTGAGTGGATTTTCAGTTTTTTATTTTGTCAGAAATCACAGGCAAAACCGTGTCTTGTAGGAGTATGCCATCAAAATCTCGCACATAAGGTTACGATTTTTGTCTCGCAACGCAAGATGCTTTAAGCATAGTTAAAGTAACCGGATACGCCTTCGAACTTCAGCACGCGCCTTGTCCCAAAATTCTTACATTGATGGTTCGAAATGTTCGTTAAAGGGGCTTAAAGCGATGACGAGGCATACAGAAACCTGCCTTCTTTCTTCTGGCTTAGCGGCGCAGTTATGAGGAGTATTAAATGGACCATAAATGTCTCACTTTCCGCCTTCCTACTGGTCCGTCTGTGTGGTTCGCCGGTTCGACCGCCTTAGAATCACTTTTTTATTTAGGGCAATCAAATGCTGGCTTTTTTCCATTTATGTGCTTCAGGAGTTTTAAGGTCTGCCTATTTTTAAGATTTCGACACTCACATGGCTCTGTTATTGATATTTTTGATTTTGAGTGATTTTAAACGCACGGATTTGCATGCACACTTCCAAATGTTAAAGGATTTTGGGCGCAGAAGTCAATGCGTTGGACTACTCATGGGAGGAATATTGTATCTGTGAACACGTACTTATATTTTCAATCTCTGTCACAATAACGAAAGAAAACTTCGCTTTTGCTCTCACACACTAAAGCATGCAGCTATACAGTTTCCTCAAGCATAAAAAGTTAATGCTAGTCGCAGTTAATTAAACGTATTCTCCAGTGCCTCAGGTGAGGAGCCGTATTTCACTGACTTATCTTGGCGGGATGTGCAAGAGGAACCAACCTATTGTAAAAAAAAGTATTTAGTCTGCATGCAAATGAGTTGACACGACTGGAGATCACCGGTGTCGTAAAAGGTCGATCACAAAATAATAAATAATGGAAGCATGCACGTGTCGAAATCTCGAAAGAGGCAGCCCTAAGACCTGCTGGATCACATCACTGCAGCAACACCAGCATTTGACTGGCCTCAGTGATAAAGTGATCCGAATCCAGGAACGCTGAGGATGCTTATTGGGGTCGAACCGTGAGAGGGTTATTACCCCCTTACCTGATCATAGCCTCGCCGTAATGGAAAGAAGGAAGGAGCATGCACGTGTCGAAATCGTAAACAAATATAGGCAGGCCTTAAATCCTGAACATAGCTTCGACATTAAGAAAGAAAAAGAGGAAGAAGACTTCTGTTTTCCTTGCTTTTTGGTTCAAGGAGTACTTCGTTGGGACTTGTAATAATTGAACGTTGGGACTATAAGAGTATTTTGTAACACGTTGTCTCCACGTACCATAAATTCACAGCTGACAGTAGAAGCAGGAGTAAAAGCAAAAGCAAAGCAGCCGTCAAATTTTGTTGGCTGGGCACTTCATCGCGTACTTTGTTCGTTTGAAAGAGAGAGAGGCGACCATTTTCATGGAGAGCATCACTGCACTTCTAACAACAAGGACGACCCTATCTTTCTCAGCTCAGCATGCTTTCTCTCGCAATTTATAGAAATGTAGTTGCTTAAATGATCTCCACTTGAGATAATCGGCGCGTTCAATTTGCAAGGCAACTACTAGTCCCTTCTATTTTACCTTTTCTCATTGATCAAATAACTCACGTGACTATCGTTTGGCAAGTGATAAAAATTTAATTAGCAGGGAACTCGTAGTTGCCTTGCAAATGAACGCGCCAAATGACAGCATGCATTAGTGTATACTATCAATTTACCGCAAGTGGAGACGGCTTGTAAAAATCGTTCTCAGATCCGCCCTTGGAAAATAATGTAAATAAACGTGTGGAAAATCAGTCAGCCCTGGTTCTTCTGGTCCTACACGATAGTCCTTCTAAAATGAATAGATAAATACCCATCTGTGTTTTACAGCAGCCATTGTTGTTATCTCTTCCTTTTCCCATTTCGATTTATAAGCTGATGTGCGAACTTTTCAAAGTGGTTGATTCAGATTCAATTCGTAATAAATAGAAGGGTCTACAGTATCTCTTTCCTCGCGATGCGTCGCGACGGTAGTTAGGGATATCGATGTTTGGAATACACAGTTCTTGACCTTTTTTTGAAACGAATTGGGGGATTTTTGTTCTAATTTCTCATTCTATCCGCTATTAGGAGTTCAAAGTCCTTGCTGATATTTTATAGGAAAACGCAATCCTAAATAAATGTTCGACTCCCAGTCATCAGGTTTGAGAAGGCAAGAAGACCGAACCTCTGTTTTAAAGACCAAGCCATCGCGGATGCCAGAGCGCTTGCCCAGGATCGCAGATGGAAGGCTGAAGTGTCTCAGGCAGACACTCTTCACGGGGCGGGAGCCCGTAAAGTAAGTAAGTTATCCTAAATACAGCAACACACATCCAAGAATATCCTACGCCTTTGCCGGGAAAGCTACAATCCCTATCTCAATCTTCAAAAGACTATACCACAACAACAGGAAAATAAAATCTCAACTTTTCTCACGCAATCTCCTCCTTTCGCTTGAGTTAGTTTATTTTCTAACTTATCTAACAATGTAATTTGAAAACAATGGACAACCTTAAAAAGTTCTCAGCCCCAATAGGAGGTGGTATAATTACCCCATAAGAGCCGCAGAAAAAAAAACCTTCCAACTTGTGGGTGCATGTGACTTAGGATACACGTAGTTTTTTTTTTGTTCGCCTTATAACAGAATCAGACCTGTTTATCTTAAAGTACAATAATTACGATTCGTGGGAACATCAGTGGCTACTTAAAACTGGTGTTTTTTATTTTTATTGTTGAAATATTAAAATGACAGTCAAGAAATATACGTTGCCTTGTTGTAAGATGGAAATTACGTCCCATATTCCGGATGTTTTTGAACGAGACTTTGTACAATTTCCTCACGAATTCCCACGTAAATGAGTAAGAATAGAGATTGATTTCCAAATCCTTGCGAAATTACTAAGATCTCCGAGTAGCGCCGCCAGAGGAGGGTCAACAGCCCAAAATAAATAATGCAGAAAATCTATTAATTAACTAACGGATTGAGTAAATAAAAACTAATTTCTTAATAATTAATTACTTCCGCCGCAGATTTGTTTTATGATGATGGATGGATGTTAAGTGTTATAGACAAACTGGAAAAAAGCATTTAAATTTTGTTTTTTTCTTAATTCTTTGATTAGGTTGATACAAATTGTTGTTACTTAACAGGGTATTGGATTTATGCGTATTTTATGGAATATCGTGGGAATGGATTAGATTGCGGCTGCATCTTAATTCGAGTTTTTAGTCATTGATGTCATTTATTAAAAAAATATTATTTGCCATAAGCGCTGAAATGTTTTAATTTTTAGAAACCGCGCGCCAAGTGCGGAAGGAAGTTGAATAAATTAAAGAGAAATAGTTGATTAACGATGCAAACGTTTTGTGCATTTTCTTGAGTTCGAACAGAGGGTTTTCATCTAATTATGTCTTTCGTTTTTTTTTTTCATTGTCCTCCTCTTGAAGACGTCCTTCGATTCTAAGCTTTCATTCTTCATGTCAAAGTCAGCAGTTTTATGACGATATTTCACTGCAGTTGGCTTACTTGCTTACTAACTTAAACCGGAGGTTCGGTCTTCATTGTCGTCTCGAACCTGGGGACTGGCAGTGGAAGATTTATTTAGGATTCCGTTTTCCTTATAAAATATCAGCAAGGACTTTGAACTCCTAATAGCGGGTAGAATGAGAAATGAGATCAAAATTCCTCCTGGGGGCAGGGAGTCGAGACTCCTATTCGCTGGAGCATTATTATCCATTCGCTCGATGTGACCAAGCCCTTGACTTGACGTATTTCAGCTCTTTGGACTACATCCACATCTTGGTACAGCTCATAGGGTTCGAGGTTATATATTATCCTCCATTCGCCCTCCTCGCACACAAGACCAAAAATCCGATGTAGTATTTTTCTTTCGAAAGAACCGAAAATTAGCTAGCCGTCCAGCACTTGACGCCGTAAAGCACAACTGGCAGTATGAGTGTTTTGTAGAGCTTACACTTGGTCTTTCGATTTAGGAGTTTTGAACACATTTGTTTTGCCCGCTGCAGTTGGCTGCATAGCTTAATTTGCACATCCACTGCTTCTCCATCAAACTGTGGGTATTCTTGACGAATAGTTTAATTCAAAAACGTCTCAATGCAGTAATGATGTTAACTCAGAGCTCACTCACACATTATTTATCGCAAATATGTTATAGCACTAGAAACGCAGCACATTCACGTTTGAAGTTGCGTAAATTGATGCGCAATCGTTATGGTAAATAAGTGTCAAGAACAAGTCGACCACATTATGACTAAAACACCGGAAGTTATTTGCCCCGAAAATCGCTGATGCTTTTATAGCAAACGGTATCCTTGGACCTAGGACCTTGTGACTATGTTTTGCTCTGAATTCAAGGATCAGTAAAAAATCAAACGTAAATACAAATTCGGATGAGTTCTGCATAATTACACTTAAGCAGCTCTACAAGGTCTAGGTGATCTAGTCAAACATTTTCTTTTATAGTTTTATATGCTGCTCTGTACGCAAATGTGATGTGATTGAAGTTCTCCGTCTGAGGCATGGATATTGGCATGAGCTCGTATCATGCAGACATTCGATGAAGCTGGTAGAAGGTCCCATTAAAAACAGAGCTAAGTATCTTCAGGGGCAGAATAGAAGAAACTTTTCTTTTTAGTTCTCTTTCTTGGTCTCAATTTCCTAAAAAACACCAAAAACTATCACAGTAAGAAGCTCAGGCCTATGTGAAATCTGGAGGCGGACGAAACGGCATAGTATTTTACCTGTGAACGTCCGACTGTTGCCAGAACAGGATACCAACACTTCCTCCATGAAGATAGCGTGAATGATTTTTATTGATTTTCTCCTTCGCTTTGCTAAGGCCACTGGAAGGTTCTGTGACATGAGCTTATCTTAGTCACTGGAAATAGGCGAATCTGCGGTCTTAAAGTGCAATGAAAAAATACCAGCCAATTGTTTACCTAGAATTCTAAACACTTATCACTGATTCGTCCAGCTTAAATCGTGAGCCATATAGTATGATACGCGTGAACAACTTCTTTGTTGAGTAAGCGCGTTGGTAATTTATTTGAGACTCCCCGAAGTTTACTCATCCTCGGATGCGGCGATTCTGCAATCGTTTTTCTATTCATCAACGAGTTTAGGAAAGTCGCTACAGCTGCGTGCACACTGTTAATCGTGTAAGAAGAATATGGCTAATTCTGAACGAATGCCCTCTTCCTAAAGAAACTGACCCCTTAGCAAAATAATTGACTGCGCTCTCCTGAAATTCACAAAAAAAAATCGTCTTCTTTTATAAAATAATTTATTTTATAAGATTCTCTTAGTTAGTTGTTTTGTTTTTCTCTCTCTTTGTTCAGTTTCAAATTTGTCTTCAAGGTTTACATTGATGTATAAAACTATATGTACAGATTTGTGTTTTTCTTTAAAGTTGAATGGTAATTTTTAAAACTTTCTTTTGCTTAAAAGCTAATGCATAGTTTAGGTAAAAAATATTTTCCTTTGTTCTCATTAATATTTATATGCAAAATATATATATTTCTGTTCGTTTTGTATATAATTTATCAAAAACAATATGATAGAGAAAAAATGTATGAGGGTTGAGGGTACACTAAACTAAATGCTAAGTAGTTGATCAATAACTACTGTTCTAGAAAAACCAAAATACATTGTGCTAAATAATTCACACTTAAAGTTTTATGGGAGGAAACAACAACAGTATCTAACTCTGCAGTGTTTGTGAGCTTGCATAGATGATGTGAAATCTGTCTTTTATCGCAATCATTGGATAGGAAAATATTAACTAAATAAAAATAAATATTTACTTGGTACATGGAGAAACAAAACTATAAAATAATTTGTTGATAATAAATTCAAATTCGAGATAATGGAAAACGAGGCCACGAAGCCGCCAATCATCTCAAGGAAGCCCACCATGTGAATTCCATTGGACATCGGACATAGAGGGCAGCGATTGATGTTGCTGCTGTGACTGTTGCTGATGGTGGTTATTCATCGAAGCGTTATTATTGCTCATTGTGCTGATATTGTTGTTGTTGTGTCTGGTACGCATCACATCTTCAGCTTGGTTACAATGAGGACGTGGTCCCGGCTCTGGAGTGTATGTAAACGTAAGCCCTGTGGCATAGATAATACCATCGTTTCGTACTAGAGAGATAGGCACTTGCGTTGGCTGGCGAACCTTTAGAACAAAATAAGAAGGCTCTACCACCAAGATTTATATGCAATTAAAAGTTTATTATTACCCAGAGCCATTCGCCTCTAAATTGTGAAATTTCTGGAACAACACATAGTAGGGTCTCTGTACACCGGTACATAGTCTCCGCTTCAACGTCACCAAACCACACTTGCAGATGTGGAGTAAAATTATCACCACTTAACTCCAACATCGCGACGTCTCCGCCTCCGTTTAGATTGAGAGAGTTAACAATTGGCACCGGCGTCACAGGAGAACTACATTCACACATTGGCTGTAAGATTAAATTCAAAATCACAATTTAGTTCACTTACGAAACAGGCCCCATTCCCTCGTAGAACTGATACTCCGCCTTGTCTGTGGAAATGATTGTCCAGCACGCCCCATCATTGATCATCTCCTTGTTCGGCTCCTTGGGACAAGGTGTCGCTTGAAACTGTATAATTTTTTCCTGAGACAGACATAGGTACATGCGATCTGTGTCTTTCATATAAAAAGCACACTTGTGCAGCTGCGAGACAGGATCATCTGCTTCAAGCAGTGCCATTTGTTTGTCCACTTTCCGAATGATCAAACGCGGCAGAGCCATCCCAGTGACTGAGCACACCAATTTAACAGTCGCACCATAATGTACATAGCCGTCACGAACCTGAAACTCTTCCGACTCACTCTCATTGTCATCCAACAGGTGTATCGTAAATGCTCCCCATTGCGTGGAACTCGCATGAAAATGGCCATTCTCCACATGCAAATACCGAGTTGAAACAGTTTGCGATCGCAACCGGTTGAAAAGTGCCACATTTGTCCCGCTGGCTATGCAGAGATCGGCATTCTTCAGCGACTGCTTTTTCTTGGACGGTTTCGATATAACTTTGATTCTCTTGGAATTGAAAACTCCAATGTCATGGCCGTTTCCGTAGAACATTTTCACCGACAACATAAAGTGCTTTCTTTTGTCAGAATCTGAGATGAAGAGCGTTTTCGCGGCACAATACTGTTTACCATTGAGATCAAGCTGCTGCATATCCTGATCTGAGTTGCCGATGCCAATGAATGCGCAGAGTTGGGCTCCTTGTTCGCCTTCGCCCTTTTGAAGCATCTCCTCGTAACGCCGTCGCCAGCCGCTGCCAAAGAGATATATGCAGGGCGGGGGACAGAAGAAACGTTTCTCATTGCCGTACGATTTTTGAGCGACCTAAAATAAGAAAGAAAATCGTCAAAACTGAGAAAGTAAGTTTTTCTTCACGATCATCAATTGGATAGAATTTGGCAAAGATTTGGAAAGAGTGCGGAGGAACAGAATTAACGACCCTTCATACGTTCACTGGAAGTGGGATATCAAGGGAACTGCAACTTTAAGTTCACCTAAAATCATAAAGGAGTAAAAATTAGTTCAGTTATTCAAAACCATGATTCAAATTCAATGCGAAATATTGAAGAGATACCTTACAGTACAGGCTAAGAATAGGAATATCACTGCAGCGCCCCAAAAAAAATCGCTTGCGTTAAAGGCGACTAAGGGGATAAATCCATCGAGGCAACTTCAACACCCCAGGAGAGTCAAGCGACGTATTAGACATCTGCAACTCTCCCGCAAGTGTAAATGCAAGTCCGTGGATTGACAAGACTGGAGATCAGCGGTGTATTAAAAGGACGACCAAACAAAAACCAACAACAGGACAATGCACGCATTTAATTCTGATCATAGCTCCACCGTAAAGGAAAAGAAGAAGGAACCTTGATGAGATGAACAAAAATTAAGCCGGAAGGCTGGTAGCTTCCATGACTCATTAGCACCCTCATCAAAGGTTGGTATCGTCATCATATCTCATGTAAAGCAAATTAAAAAAAATTGCAACTGCGGACAATTTGAGAGCGCGGCCAAGTGTGAAGGCTACAAAATGTATACGGCGCTGCATTTGAATTTGAATTGAATTTACAACTGCAGCACGGTGTAAAAAAAAAACCACAGAAATTCAGGGGACGCAATTAAGTTGCAATTCCAGGCCCCAACAAGCGTCGGCGACATTAATAGATTTTCTGTGGGCGAAACCAATGTTAAAACGAAAAGTCTAAGGAGCATGCAATCACTCCAAGGTTACTGCTGCTGCTAAAGTGAATTAGGGTAAGCGGTTTGGTGGTCAAGTTAATAATGCTTTGGGGTTGAGAGCTAATCAAGGCCTTGCAATAATGATTGAAATGTGTAATTGGAAATAGTGATTGGAAATTGGACAAAAATCAGTTGTAGTGCAATTGAATTTTTATAAAACATTTGCTGTTTAAGCAAACCTCGCAGATACAGTAAATGGGAAGAGTTATCATTCCTCTTTTCTGGATTATAGTCTCATCGATAAAGAAGAATTTGAAGTTTTTAAAATGGTTGGAAAGGCAAGGGTGACACTCTTGTTGAACTGGGTATACGTCTTCTGCCTTAACGGCGAAACTATGATCACAATTAAATGGATCAAAATTCTCCCACTTTACAGCATCTATTCTGGTCCAGTGCAGTTCGTGGTCGTGGCAACCCACGGACTTGCATGCACAATTCACGATGTTAAATGTGTCGCTAGGCTCACATGAATGATAAAATTGCCTAGATGTGATTTCTGCTCTATTTTTTTTTGGATCGGTGTTATGACATTCTTCGCCCTTCCCTGCAAGGGGACTTTTCGTATTGAAAATTGTCAAGAAATTGCCCTCCTTATAAACAATTTTTGGGAAAAACACAGAAATAGTAAACAAAATATAAAGCAATGAGTAATTTGGTGCCAGTGGAACTTTATCGAAAAAGCAGTTTTGCATGAACATGATCTAAGTCAACGTAGGTAACTAAATGAGAAAACTTAAAAACGGTTCAGGGTTTTTCAAAATCTGTAATTTAAAAACGAAGGCTAACTATTCCCGATTTTTTAAAAATATGTCCAAAAAAGCTGAATTCCAATGAAACACAAGCTTAAAGTACCTAACAACGATAGTTCTTCCTACATCACAATGTATTCCCAACAAAACATTACCTTGGCGTGCAAAATCACAATCACCATGTCGTTTCTCTCCCGCATATATCGTTCCATCGCATCACGCGTCAACTTCTTATCTTCGATATGTGGTCGATAAATCGAATTTGGAACAACGGATCCGCTAGGAACCAAACCGCCTACATTTCCACCACCGCCTCCACCAGTCATCCTGGCAGCCGGCATCAGAGCCAAGTGATGTTGTGGTGGACTCGGTGGCAGTAACGCATTGGCCGTATGATGTTGTGGCGGACTTGGTGGTGTCTGTGCGTAGCCACCACCACCACCTCCCAAACCAAAATGTGGCATCGTGGTGGCGTCTGAGTAATTATCTGAACCAAGGCTCTTCATTTAGTCCACATTGTCCAGAGGAAGTTCCGTCAAATTATTAAAAAAAAAGAATTTATACGACAACACCGACACGACGCTCACTAATCATTTATTATCACAGAAGTATAATTAACGGATTGCAGTAGAATCTTTGGCACAGTTTAGTAAATTAAAATTTCATCAAAAATATCCACAAAACTCTATGAACAACACAAAACTTAAGGAAAACAAATGAAAAACAAGAATTCACAGCGAATCCTTTTTGAACGCGAAGGCGAAGCGAAAAATGACAGCTGCTGTCAACATCGTAACGACGGCAGTACAAAAAACAAGACAGCAGCACACACACTGAACTGCGTCACTCTACCAACTACCGACGGATGCTGTCAATTTCTTATCGTACAGAATTTTTTTTTTCGCCTATTTACAGGAAATTGTATTGAGTAAATCGTATCCCTTTTGCAAATTAATCCAGCCAGAGGTGAATCCTTTTTTATGTTAAGAAAACTCTCCACTCCCCAATCCAACTAGACAAAGCTCAATCGGGAAAACATAAACACGAACTGAACAACTTCCCACAAAACAAACTACTTTTATCGTACTGTCTTCACAAAAAAGCGTCCATTCGTTGGACAGAGTCAGAAAGTGTAGTTTCATAGTTGGGGTGAAGAGAGCGAATGATAAATGCTGTGGGAAAATGCACATACACACAACCATGTTTATAAACACCTGTTTGTGCTGAGTATTTTCCCACGGTTAGTCAAGAGGCGGGCGGTGGTTGGAATTTTTGAAATTATTTAGCAATTCCCATTGGAGAGTTTAGGTTGTCGAATGGAAAGTATAAAATAAGCCCTTGTGTCTTGTTTGAATTATAAAAGAAGGGTATTGGAGGGTTGTAATTAGATTTAAGGGCGGAATATAATATTTGAATTTGAGGGAATTTTTCGTTAATACTGTACCCGGTGGATTGCAACGCAAGAACCATGAGTGCGACAAAGAACACTGATGGTGTATGGTTGCAAATATTTCAAAAGTGATGCCAAGTTCGAACTGATTTTAGTTTAAGTTGTGAACAAACTTAAATTATTTAGGTTAGGTTTATGTGGCTGTCGGCAGAAGCTGTAGATGGGACTGGCCAACGACACGCGGTTGTTCTCAAACGGTCCCCCATCTACGTACTAACCGCGCCCAACGTCGTTTAATTTCGGTGATCTAACGAGAACCGATTAACTCGACGTGGTATGGTCGTTATGTTAAATTATTTAGTCGTGTACAATTGTAGGAAGGGGTAAGAATAATTGCATCAAAAATGAAAGGACGTGGATTATAAACTATTTTCAAAACTAAGCAATGTTGCTTAAGACTTGCGTCACTTCTAAGTTTTCCGTTTAGAGACTCAACATTTTCACCAATGAAAGTGCGTCCGTCCCTTCAATTTTGTATAGAGTGAACTTGAATGTGTAAAAACTTTCAACGAAAAAAAAGGAAAAATAAATCATTTTCTTTCTTAACGGGCGAAGTTATGATCAGGATTAAATTGATCATAACCCTCCTACTTTACTGAGTCCCTACTGGTCCGCCTTTGGGGTTGGTCGGTTTCGATTCACTTTATTGAGGCCAATCAAATACTGGCGTTTTTGCATTTGCGTGATCCATGAGTTGTACCTAGGTCCGCTTTTTTTCGATTTCGACTCGTGCATGGTTCTGTTATTGGTTTTTGTTCGGTCGTCCTTTTAGGATACTGGTGACCTCTAATTGCGTCAACTCACTGATTTGCATGCACACTTATAGTATACATAGTTCCAATATGTTAAATGCGTTGATAGGCTCACCTCAATATTAAAATCGCCTAGATGTGATTTTACCCTGGGGAGCGCGTGATCTTCTTAGCCGTCCCTGCACAGGTAGAAAATAAATAAAAATGTTAGGCATTAAGGGACCGTACAGGGTTGTGTGAAACGATTTTTTTTAGCACAAATGGAAGGTACCTAACCTTTTATGTCGACTCCAAACGGCAAGTTAGAGGAGCTTCTAATGACTTCTTTAGGTTTGTCAGATTTTTGCAAGAAGTGGGGCAGTGGAATAAAACTTTAGGTGTGACTGGGCCAGGCGTGATTGCAACCTGAGACCCCTCGATCAGTAGTCCAACGCACTGAGACACAGCGCCCATGGACAAAAAAGTAGTTATTACAAAAACAATCTGTCAAAAGCAACTAAATGTGCCTCCTTATAGCAAAAAGAAGTAGAATCGTGTGTTGTTGGTACTAAATAGGTTGGTGCCCTTACTTATCGAGACACAAACCTCGCTAAGTAAATAGCCTCCATTGTTAGCTCCATTATATCTTAAAATGATCATTTTATGTCTCTCTTTGGCCAAATTTGTTGTTCGTAAAATGTTCTTAAATCGGCCGCTTCACCTAATTCATATTTGACATTAAGGTGTTGAAATGAAGAGTTCTTCACTTTTCAATTAATCATTCAAATACATAATATGTATATGTTATGTATTCACCATTGCTTAACCGAGCCAATCATCCGAATGAGGTCATTCAACGATGATAATGTTGGAGATGGAAATAAGACTCTTTCATCTACCCATTTCAATAAATACTCAGTGTGAATTTTATTTAAATTAGAAAAAAGTCAGTATAATGGAGGTTGACGAATTGTCCCATTAGTTGAATCATGAGTCGAGTTGGGTTGACTTCATTTATCGTTTTCAACTTTGGTGACAAAGGCTCTGCGTTCTCTTAAAAAATTTCGTAACATTGTTCAGGTATTTCGGGAAGATTGTTTTCAATTTGATCTTGAATTCTTCCCATTTAGTTAGTCCACTTATTCTTAGGTGGGGTCCCGTGCGAAAGGACTAAAAACGGGCCCAAACAAATCGATGAACTGATATCTGTCAAAAAGAACAAAGCCCCATAACTGTGTAACTTTTGACCTTGCGTTCTCAAATATGCTGCAAAAGCAATTTGATGCAAATCACAACCCTTTTCATAATAAAAAGTTCATTTAAAAAAAATTGTTGCATTTAAATTCCTTTAAAAGTTAAAGACACGCCAATAATATATAGTTTACTTCGCACTCACGAATTAAATTGAAGTTGCATCAGAGTTATACTTCAGGCTAAAAAGTCATGTCATAACTCTAAAAAGTCAAGGCTCTTGAAAATGTATGTTTTAGTATGCTTAATGCAAATAGAACATACAAAATCCAATTCCTGCCCCACGCGTTAATTCAAAATTCTATCCTCAATGATTTTCGGCATAAAATTTTTCTGCTAACCCCTTTCTTCATACCTAAACAATACACCGGTGTAACTATGTGTGTGCCGAGCGCCATATAATAGCACTACGTACATCGTTCGTCATCGTTGTTGCCTTCATCGAAGATGACACTCAGTCTCTGAGACCCGAGTTGCGTTCGGTTGTGTCGAATGGGGCGACGTCCGCAGTGGCATTCACACTACCACTGGCCATCACTCGTACTAAAGCTCTTCTCCAACTACAAATATACGTTAAGCTAGGGCTAGCTACTGCTATATGGACATTTTCTTTGATGGTGGGGCCGTGGTACCGTGGGAACCAAAGCGGTTGTGGATTTTTGTTCCCTCTCTTTTGAATGTGTTTCTCGTTGTTGTTAGTCTTTTTTTTTGTTCATTCATAACTCATCAAAAATTTAAACGAGAAAAATAGAGTGCGGGTCCCTCGAGTAGCGTCGAGCCAACAAATAGACTGATGGACGTCTGTGTCTGGCTACGGGTGCGTTCTTTATTATTAAACAGTTTCGATTACAGAATGTATTTTAGAGAGGAAGGAAAACCCCAGTCAAAACATGTGGCATGTGAGCTATGTCATGGTGTCAAGTCGTTTAGGCGGCGCGATGAACGGATGGACGTGTGATGGCTTCTGCAATGCGGTTCATGATGGTTTGCTTGATGGCCGAGGATGGTAGGTTGATATTGATTTTATTAGTATAGGGTATAATTAACGGAACTGCTGTCAGGTTAAATTTTGAATTATTTAAGTACGTATACCTATCGCGGGAACATGATGTCATCCAACCAGTCGCGTTTAATACGAGTATATAAAGTTTACAAAGAGAGTGAATAAATTTTTTTTTGATTTGTGGGTGAATATTTAAAAAAAGATCTACCTATGTACTATAGTTTAAAAGAAATCGAAATTGAGTGTTTAACTACCATGTGTGCTTTCTTTCATATTTCATTATGTCATTCCAAATTTTCGTACTTGCTCAATGCGGTCCTTCATCAAGGGTAGATGAGTTGCATGTCAAATTTCCCATGTAAACTTTTGATAGCTTGTTCGATGAGCTTTCTTTATCTGAATCGAATTCACGAACCATTTTCGTTGAATAATATGTACAAACATTCGTTTAGTTGAAGTTGAAACCATAAAATTATTATTCAGTTTGGTGGGACTTTTTCGAGAAATACCATTCGATGAATGGTGACAGAATTAGTGAAAAAAAATTTATTTTTGAAGACCAAAGGTGCGTGTTCCCCGTCTGGTTATTTGCGAGCTTTAAATAAGCTTGTGTTGTTCTGCTTGCAGAGATTTTACTTACCCAGAGGTTCAAGGTTTAAATAGCACTCAATCACCCATGTTCTGCATTTCGATCTAAATCGTATTTCATTCACTTTTCAATTTCACTCGGAATAAAATTTGGTGTTATGCTTTTCGATCGTTTTATGTTTTTTCGAATTCACTTTCGAACTGTCAAAATCCTAAACAAACACAATGTTTGCTTTTAAGTCAACATGGATGCAATAGCCTTACCAATTTTCAATGAAATGATTCGCACTTGAACCATTCGTAATAACTGCCTACAGATTTGCTCCAATTCACAATATTCATTTCGATCGAAATGCGGAACACACAATTTCACTTTCACCTTGCAAATTCACAAAAACATGGGCCATATATAAAATGCTCTTGGAAAGCCCAACAAACATCCAAGACGGAAATTTGTCACGAGAAGATTTTCTTCTTGCTGCTCGGAATCGTCGGAAAGTTGTGGGTCGCTTCCATTCGTGCCAAAAATATAACTTTTCACATACAAATGGTTGGAGAAGTTAAGTTTTAGGCCTAAACATTATTTTAATATTTAAATGATGAAGAACATATTGCAGAAACTGCCGGTGTGTCAGATTCTTAATGACGGTGAGGCTATGATCAGGTTTAAAGGGATCATAACCCTCCCACTTCATACTTACAGGTTCGCCTGTGGGATTCGCCGGTTCGACCTCAGAAAATAACAGCAGGTCTCCCGATCTTGAATCACTTCGTCGCTGAGGCCAATCATTTGCTGCATTTGTGTGATCCAGGAGTTTTTAGGCCTGCCGCTCTTGGAACGTTGATTGATTTTGCCTTTTTGACAGGGTTCGTAGGGTTTCTCCTTTGAACATGACAGTACCAACTGAGCCGGTCGCGCTCCATTTTCTTCGAGATGGGTTCTTTGATGGGAAGGCTTGCTCGGATCTTGGAACTTTTTATTCGAGCCGTTAATTTGCCCTCATACTTTTTGTACGCTGTCCAATATTGTGAATCGTATGTGCCCGCCGGCGCACAACTGCGGTGTAGAGCCTTCCTTTCATCTTAGGAGGCATTTTTCGATCACACAATATGGCTAAGTTCATCCACCTCACGCTTACGCGATGTTTAATGTCGTCATCACAGCTTACTTCGCTAAGGACTACCCGTGTGAATCTTTGCAAAAAATATGAACAAACTATTACACTTCCTTGAAACAGACAAGGATCAACTTAAAACGCCATTCATTCCCACTACATGACGTTGAGCGAGTTCAATTTGCAAGGCAACTACAAGTCCCTACTAATTTACCCTTTTTCATTGATCGAATAACTCACGTGACCAACATTTGGCAAGTGATAGGGGGTTAACTAGTAGCGAACTCGCAGGTGCCTTGCAAATTGAAAGCGCCCATTGTTCATTTCTATACACTCTTCTTAATTTTACCTCATTCTTTTGCACCCCTTATCAACCAAAGCACATGCATTCATATATCATGCATTTCAACTCTGCTTTTTGCATATCTATGTCGGCATTATTATTCCTGGCTGCCACTCCGTCACCCACCGCTAGCACCACAAGTTCATTTCCAAACGCAGCCAATTCACATCCTATTGTCTCAGAGAGTTGAAATCGCATCCTGCTTAACAAAGAAGTAAACTTCTCGTTTTTTTCCTCTTTCTAGGCATCCTAGTATTCAAATCTTCCGTCCGGAAGTTTGGTTTCGTTACCTAAGCCCCTACCGCATATCCATTTTCATTGTCTGCACGCAGAGTGAGAGGGAAAGAGAAAAGAACAAGTTCAAGTAGAGCAAAAGTATTGTGAATAATAACAATAGACGAGGCCGCAAAAGTGTTCGTCCTTTTTTTGTTTAATGAAAAGTGTGCTCATAGTTCCGGCTTCTGTCTCTCTGGCATAAGTCACACTGAAGCGATCTGTCTATCAATTCACTGAAGAGTGTGAAAGATAAATTTATATACTATACATAGGAAAAGCATCAAGATGGGGGAGATGAGAAACGGACTACTTGTTGTTGCCAAGTGCTATTTCCTTTGTTCTACGAGGGGCACACTTGAATAAGAACTTATATATGCTTAGGGGGTGGGGGATTAGCTGAGTAAAAGGTTTGATGGATTGAAATAGTTGATCAACAAAAATAATTATCATTATCTAATTTGAGCAACCTCTCCAGTTGCAAAACTGTGAAACACTAAAAAGGGTTAATGTAATAATTTTGTCTGGTTTCCATTGGGTCGCATTTTGTTTTGTGAGACGTCGAAAATGTGGTTTTCAAAGCCACAAAAACATTTCCCCTCAACACTCTAATTATATGCTGATGTTCACAATGTTCACTTTTAAACCAAAACCCTCAAGTGTGCTCATTCAATATGTATCGCCTCTCTAATGAAGTTACATTAGTTTTGGGGAAATATTCCATAACCTTTTGAAGTAATTTTCGAATAACCCACCAAATTTAGTGGTCTCATTTTGCCAACAACATAAACGTAATAGTTTAGTTTTTCAGAGCGATTTCCGACACAAATACAAAGTGGTCAGATGTATACTATAAGGCCATGCCACCACCGTGCTGGATGATGATTGTCGTCGGTAAAAGAACCACTTAAAGTATAAAAACCTTTTGCAGTCGTGTGAAGGTTATTAAGTGGCAGTAGTGATTAATTTTGTGTACCTCCATTAACATTTGATAGGAAGAAACTTTTGCAGTTTGAAGATACTTGTTCTTTGTTCGGAATGCTTTTCACTGGCGGTCTGAACTCAATTCTTTCGGTTTGGCTTTTTTTTATGTACATAATTAGTTTTGTTTCACATCTGTAGATCTCCAATACCAGATTTAATAAAAACTAACAAAATAAAAAAATAGTTTGTCCAGCCTTAATCCGTTAATCCTGTGAATTATCTCAACATTTTTTCCTCAGCCCAACACCTGACTGGAGCGTTTTTCCTGTATTTGTCGCCATTCTTGAAATTATAATCGATTTTGTATGCAGTTAGGTGGAGAATACGTTCGCATCCTCAACGATGGATACATGCAAAAATTCTATTAAGTTTTTTCTGTAACTAGTTTTTTTCTATACTTTAGATTTTGTTTCGAGGTTGCAATAGCCTTTGACGTAAGCAAGGGCTTTGCGAATGGAGAAATTCTGAAACTCCTGTGATTTATGCATTTGTAAACACATTGCAATTTCCTACCTCTAAGCTGTTAATTTGGGCTTCTTATTTATGACACTTCACCCAAACCGTATGTAGGTATACTATCGGGTGGACAACCAGCATGGAAATAACAATGACTAATATGTACATAGTTTGAGCAACGAAGTTAGAATGTGAATTATCCTTTAGGGGGGTGTTTGTCGAAATCCAATATTGGCTGATCAAAATGACTTAATTTATTGTTATTTGTCATAATAAATTATTATTTTTATCAAACTGACAAATATGTTTAATGGAAAATGGAATTATGCTTATCGACTCTGACGCAAAGGTTTTCAGTTATGTACTCGTATGTAGATATTTTCGATGAGGTATCTACATGTTTCTGTCATGAATTATATATTGGTTCATCAATTAATAGCAATCCAATCCTTTTTTGCATTTAGTTACTGGAAAAAAACACTTAATTTCACTTTAACTTGTCAGAGAAATTTTATTTTATTTGGCATTGACTAAAGCTGGTTTTGGTGGACATAAAATATCCTTAGCGTTTTATTTTTATACCCTATTCTAAGGGTACGAGTATATTAATTTTGACGCATAGTTTGTAACATACCTTAATATTGCCCGTAGACCCCTAAAAGTTACTATATTTATGATCAGCATCGATAGTAATGTCGATCTAGCCATGTCCGTCCGTCCGTCCGTCCGTCTGTCGGCAAAAATTAGGCCTTTAAACTGGACCTAGAAAGCTGAAATTTTAACCATATACTATTACGAATTTTTGAAATCCGCCCACAGACACGCCCACAAACTCAAAAAAACAAAATTTTGGAAAAAACCGAATTTTGAGCTAGAAAGCTGAAATTTTTTATATATGATCTATGACCCCTAAAACTGCTCGGGAGATACAATTTTTAAACAATTCTTTATGGCCATTTATTCAATAGAAACAAAATACAAGAGCGTAATGATTTTCTACATTTGACAGGGTTAGGTTGAAATTAAGAACAATAAAAGGTCCATTGTGATACCACATGGATGTATCTTTTTCCTACTCGTTGAACCAGTTGGAGCTGTTTATAAAGCTTGTCAATGTTTATAAGATCATTGGGATCGGTACAGAAGATTATGCCCAGATGGAATTTTCGTCTTTGACAGAGAGAGAGTCATTCCAACGAAGGTTTTCATTAACACACATACCGAGAATGGAGAGTATCTCAGTTTCAGCGATCCAGGTGGCATTCATGGATAATGGCACACAGTTGAGGTTTCGCTTTAATGTGTTTTGGAAGCATTAAATTCCACCCTATTGCTTCAACCCCACTGAACTATGCCGTCAAGATCGGAATTTAATGAGCTTAACATACGTTGCCTTTCCATTTCCAAACCCGAAGATGATGGGCGCGAACCAGGACACGAGTATGAACAGCTGAGGTTACTGTCATAAGCGAAGGAATGAATTAAATTAAAAGTTACACACCCCTAATCGACAATTGATAATTGACTATTTTCAATGTGTGCTAATGTGAACGAACGATTCTAAAGGATTTTGTCAATCGCAGTCAATTTAAAAAATACGATTGACAAGAATATCAATGAAAATGATTCGTTCACAATAGCACACATTGAAAATAGTCAATTATCAATTGTCGATTGACACTCGCATTAGGGGTGACAGACAGGAGATCATTTATAATAATGAGAAAGACTGTTGGGGACAAAACGGAGCCTTGGGGAACACCAGAATTTATTTTGTGAGGTGCAGACTTGAATCCGTCCAAAACAACTTGAATTGAACGGTCAAAAGGGTAGCTTCTAATCCATTGAAGAAGACCACCATCGATACTAAAGGCACACATTTTTGACAAGAGAACTTGATGCCAATCTCTGTCAAATGCCTTTAAAATATCGAGTGACACGTTCTTATTTCCACTTCATGCTGAAGAGATTGGTTCCACTTTTCGGTTAGATATGTCATCGAATCACCAGCGGACCTGTTGCTGCGAAAACCATACTGCCGGTCATTAAGAAGTTTTCTGGATTCAAGATATTTTATAAGCTGACGTCTGATCAGCGTTTCCATGACATTGGAAAGAAGGGACGTACTCGTAAGTGCAATTGGTCGGTAGGTGGAGGGAGAAGACAATTCACCTTTCTTGGGACAGGCTGAACAAATGCTGTTTCTATCCTCTCGGAAAGAGCACAGAAGAATAGGACAGATAGAAAAACTTACGTAGTGTTTTTGCCAGCGTAGAAGAACACCTCTTTAGACCGATAGGGGAAATACCATCTGTATTCAGCGGATTCCTGTATGTCAAGATCTTGAAGTACTCTATCCACTGTACGAGTGCGAAAGTGGATTGGTCCCATGAAGTATTCTACGCGCTCGAATATAGGAGGAGATAGAGCACAATCTAGGAGCGTTGAGCTAGTCGCAAAATGAGCAGCAAGGAGATTGGCTTTATCTGGAGTGTTAATAGCTGTAAATGAGTGTTTGGATAGACGACGAAGCTGAATTCTTGATGTTTTTAACAAACGACCAAACGTTTTTACTACCCGTGGGACTTTGTTGTATTTTTTGTGTCGGCTTTTGGGCGTTGGAAAATTTGACATGATTAATGTGGGAATTGCAGCCATTTCCAGCTCGTTTGAACTTCTTTTGGTTTTCCTCATTTTTTTTTTTTTTGGATTGGCCTTATATGACCGCCGAAAGCTTACCTCTTTAAACCTGATAGCATCTTTGCTGCAAACGCGTTTACCTGGGATTTTTTTTACCCTGCCTTTTACCCTGCCATGTTTCCATGTACATCCATCCACGTCGTAGTCGAGAAAGTTCAGCGACCAATTAAAACTCTTAAATGAGAAACAAATAAGCTTTAAACATCAGTCCTGGGAGGTCCAGAATAATATTATAAATTCGTTTTCGCTTGCCCTTAAGTCATAGAATCAATAAGATTTCCCGTCTGATTTTAAATGTTATTACCTTTTTTTCGCCCAGTGCCAAAAGCCTTATTCTTCCTAAACGGCGAGACTATGATCAGGATTAAAGGGATCATTAACCTCCCACTGTGCTACATCCTCCCGATTTCGAATCAAATGTTGGTGTCGTTGCATTTGTGTGGTCCAGGAGTAGTAACCTGGCCTGTCTGTTCGCTTTTCTACTTCGATACGTGCGTGCTCCTGTTATTGATTTTTGTTTGATCTTCTTTTCTACACCGGTGATCTCCAATCGTGTCAGTCAACCCATGGATTTTAAGATGTTTAAGGTGTCGATAGGCTTCAGAAATAAAAATAATGCTGTAAAATATTGAAAAGCTTCTCATGACATTGTACTCTTTATGTTTATCAGACTTTCGCAAGAAGCGGGGCAGTGGAAAAACGTTGAGATGGTGGATCGGATTCGAACCTTAAACCCCTTGCTAGTAGTCCAACGCACTAACCACTGAGCCTTTAGCGTTCAATCACATTCACAGTGCGAATTTACACATATACTATATGCAATTTTGGGTCAGTGGCAGTCAATGGTTATGCGTTGGATTACTGAGCGAGTATTCAAATCACGCCGGGCCCAGTGAGTAACACCTTAACCCTTTTTTTCCACCGCTCCCCTCTTGCGAAAGTCTGACATCTTGCGAAAGTGACACATCCAAGAGATTGTCGTGAGAAGCTTCTTAAAATTGGACCTACAATTTTATTGCATTTGTGGCAAAAATTAAAGTTTGCACACACAAATGGTTAGAGAAGCTTGGTTTCAAGTCCTGTATAGGCTATTAATGTACACACATTTAAACTTTAAAATTGCACAATCAATCACAGAAGTCTTCAAATAAGTTTCAATTACAACACAATAAAATTTTTATGTACATAGACTAATTTTTGAAATTTGCTTTCATTAAACACGAATTTTTTTTTTCATCCCCAGGTTTTCATTACATCAAGAATTCAAATAAGCCATGTTAATACCTAGCAACGTCTCCAGTGGTAAGTTCTTAAACTTATTTTTATATTTTTTTATATTTTTTTATATTTTTTGCTTTTTTTCCACCTACGCCTTGAATAATCCTCTCTGAATGGCTTCTCTTGTCTTTATTATTGCCTCTCTACATAAGGAATGGGTCTCAGTTGTCGTTATTTAATGTCTTTTACTAATAACATATCGAACATGTGGTCCCATGAAAATGTATACCAGCATCGAAGGATGTAGCACATGTGTCAAACATAGTAAAATATGTGTGTCGAGTATTTTGTCTCATAACTCCACTTTGCAAGAATCCAATCTTGTGTGCTTCCTGTGGTAGGGGTTTATGGTTCGAAGGCCATTCTAACACATCTCAACGACCAAAAGATAATCCGAACAAAGAAGCTTTGGCTTTATTGATATTCTCGAAGTATTGTTCTGTAGATTCGTGTAATTCAGTCCTTGAAATTTGTTGGCGACTTATGTAAATCCGTATTAAAATCCATCTCTTACCATTTAGTTGGATCAGCAACATAAACCGCAGCATCAGCAAATCTAATTGAAAATGAAAATTGTTTCAAAATCCGGAACAGAGAATTCACACTGGATGGCTTATAAGAACTAAATTTTCCAATCACCTTAACGGTGTAATGTATCTACATTTTTGTGTGTGTGGTTTAAGAAGAATTAGGGATTGCCGTGTGACATGAAATTACATTTAATGCCAAAGACAACGAAACAAATAGGTATTTGTGGGAATTCTAGCAGATGATAGGTGATAGTCATTTATTGCACGTGAATAGGTTCTACAAAGTGCTTGCGGTGGTATAGACACAACCGCACTCCATAGATATATAACCAACGATTTGTGTGCTTCTATTATTGCCTTGATGCTGTCGAAAATTTGCTTAGTTTGAATAAGCAGATCGTTTGGGGAAATTTCGTACGTGTCGCACGGATATCAACTTGTCGAAAGATTTGTTTAATGAGAGACACGTGTGTGTGATAGTCTAGACGTGGTTATTTTCATTAAAATATCATATCGATCCACTTAATATTTCAAGTGAAAACAATTCGTTCATTAGGTAGGTCAATAATTGCCTTAGGGAATTTCTTAAGTTGCTTTTCAATATATTTTTTTTATTATTTATTTATAGAAAATCAGTAACATCCTGTATGTGAATAGGTTTCGGTATACCTTGCATTTTGTCAGCAGTTTTAACAACTTTGAGTCATAATAGTAATAGCCTGTCCTTCTTCAAAATTCGACTTAACAAAGTTTTTTCCATTGTGATCATTTTTTTAAAATTTTGATCATTTTGATAGAAGAAACAACTTTTCTAAAATGGACAAGGATTCTCAAACAAAATGCCCCGCCCACTTTGGGGGATAGGAATATGGATATGGTATCCAACTTCAATTTGGTCAACGCAACAAGTCTATAGAGAAGGTTAGGGGAGTATTCTTTCACACTCGCGTTCACCGATGGTATAAAGCGAACAAAGTATCCTACCTTCGTGAAAGAAAAGTTTTGAATTGATTATATTCGTTTAGCAGAAATAACAGTGGTTGTTGAAGAATTTATTTAAACAGTTTTCTTTGCGAAGCTGGGAAATTGTGTTAAGCAGGGACTCATGTAAATTGAAGCTTCTAGTCTTGAGTTAGATACGTTTTATTCCGCTATTTTATTTCAAAGGAATTTCAAACAAACAAATTCCCTTAATACACATACTGGTGTTGGAGGGTGTTCTAATTATAAAGGTAGAAAAGATAGGATTAGTTCCTTAAATTAAATTGGGACATCGCATATGGAATATAAAGGCGTTACGCTGAGGTCTGTGTTGTGTCAGAATTAATGAGCAATCAATATATTCGCTGCTTTGAAGCAATCGATGGTAGACAGATAGATAGATAGAAAGTGAAGAAGAACGGAACAACCAATTTGAACTCCACGTTATTTTTGAAATTCGTAAGCCCTTATGTTACGGAATTGACGTTGAATTCAGAAACCCTACGTACAATGATCATGGACATGTAAGAGGAAGAAGAGACAAGAGTGAGATGCCCCTCTTGAGTCGCCAAGAAGCTCCAACCCAAGTCGGTGTACACCAGGAAACCGTCTTAAGTCATTTAATATTTATAACAGTCCTTGATTATCTACCTGAAGGTACCGAGGAAGCCTTCCTATCAAAGAACCTAACAGAGACAATGAGCGCGACCGGCTCAGTTAATAATGTCATGTTCAACGGAGAGATTCAACGAACCCCGTAGAAAAATCAACGTTCCTATACAGTCGCGAAAGAGATCCAGGCCTAATAACTCCACACAAATGCAACAACATCAGCATTTGATTGGCCTCAGTGATAAAGTGATCCGAAAACGGAAGGCCATTGATGTTAAACTGGCAAACTCCACATTTGGACCAGTAACCAGCTGTAACGTGGGAGGGTAATGATCCCGTTGATCGCCGTTAATGAAGAAGAAGAAGATAGGGCCATGAACATAGATTTTACAACCATGTTGTGCGTGCAAAGCTATATTTTTGACAAGAATAGAAAGGACCAACAATTTGACGCCGATTCCGAGCGGCTTGTACTCACTAAGTACTTACGTTTTTAACGACCCGCGAAGAGTCTCTCCCTGAGCCTCCCATCCTCTGCTATCACGGGCACGTTGCTTCCAGTTGTCCAGGCCAAGCGCTCTGACATCCGCGATGACTTTAAAACATGAACTCGCTTACCTTTGCCAAACTGGTCACAGGCTTACAACGAGGTTCTCTCTACGTTTTATTTTTGAAAAAAATCCGACATCATTTCACCCCTATTGCGAGTGTCAATCGACAATTGATAATTGACTATTTTCAATGTGTGCTATTGTGAACGACGATTCTAAAGGATTTTGTCGATCGCGGTCAATTAAAAAAATGCGATTGACAAGAATATCAATGAAAATGATTTGTTCACAATAGCACAAATTGAAAACAATCAATTATCAATTGTCGATTGACACTCGCAATAGGGGTGCATTTGTCTCTTAAGTGAAGATTGCATTCAATTTTTTGACGATGTTTTTTCCAATCTTATCTTAGTAAAGGTGAACCTAAAACGATACAAAAACACCACGAGATACTTACTGATACATAAGTTTTGCTTATGCTTTTTACTAATTCAATGCCAAGGTTTGCTTGTTCTGTAGAAATTATGTCAAAAATTATTAAAACGAAAAAGAAAACAAATCAATGTTGAGTCTACAAAGTTACATAAACTTGATTTCCTTAAAGCTTGTAGTGGGAGTGACTTTTCCCATCTCCCAAAGAGCAGTTTAACTTTTATTACACTTCGTCTAGCAGTTTCCATATAAATATTTTCGTCACGTACACATTCCAGTGCAGCGTGGCTACTCTCTGAAAATTGCGACCTGACAATGTCGCTGCAATTGTAAGTGCCATTTTTTTCCAACACGTCCCACAACCGAAAGGAAGCTTTTTGTTCAAAACTTTCACTCCAATATTATTTAAATACTTGCTATACCCACCTTCACTTTTTAATGACTTACTCTGACATGTACCTTGTCCACATTCAAAGTCCACATTATTGACCGCTGTCCAGGGCAAATATGTATATTTTTTCCATCCTTTTCTCATGAGTCCTCGGACCGCATCATCGCCGTCATCCCAATGTGCGTTGAATGGATGTCCGATAGAAGAATCATAATTGCCCGATCCTAGTGTGAAGGCGTTTAGGGGGGTATCATTTGTGCAGATGGTGTGAGGGAGAAGAAGTTTCAGCTGACAATTGGTGTTCGTTTTCCCCATTTCCTGACACACCATCCTACCACCATTGTTCCTGTGTATCCTGCCGTGTTGTGCAAAGTATTTTTAGATTTTCTTTTCACCCTGTTCTCTGCTTTTTTTTTATATTGTTATGTTTTTGTGTACATGACATGTTATCACGCGTCACCATGATTTGTCCTGTTAGTTGGACTAGAACTTGTATGGCAGTCATGCGTTTCTTCTGCAGCTCGATCAATAAGCGGGGCCGAAGCATAGGTTTATTGTTTTTCGTTATAAATTGAGTATTAAATTTACCTCGCTTTTGTCAGGTGCGCTTTGAATGTCTGTAGGTCGCTAATTGGATTTGCATTCCCACCAGTTCTATCTATCTATCTTCTTTGCGGTAATTAAAAAAAAAGCTTTTAAGGTAAAATATTTCCCAACTTTTATTCTCCGGCTGTCTAAAGGGATGAAACGAATCACACAGGCGTTGCTGTAACATCCCTCTCAAAACGGAAAAGTGATTTTCCTTGTCAAGCAGAAGGTCAAACTTTCATTCACACGCCGCCACCGGTACGGTACAAGAGTACCTATGTCAAATTCTGTAACAAAAATGTATAAAGATTGTCACACCAAGGGGGGCATGCCCAGATATAGACCCGTCCGTGCAACTTTTTGTAGGTGTCAATTATTAATGTCGACAGAATAATACTTTTGGGTTTGTATTATATTTTTTTCTCTGGGAAAAATAAAATAGAACATCGCTTGTCGTCTAATTAAAGTTTAATTTATTGCTTAAATTTTCTTTTTAAATAATACTTAAACGGTTGTTGTGTTTTTTTTACTACTTTTAATTTAAACTTGGGGAAGTATTGGAGGAAAAATCACAAATGTAAATTTATTTAAAGTCAAACAAATTGTCTCATAATACCAGTATCTGTTGCTCGCAAACTGTTTAAAATTTTCTAGAAATTTAAACTATATATATTTTTAAGAATAATTTTCTTCATTAACAATTGTAAAGGTTTTACGTGTTTCTAATGCTAATTAACGATTTTGTTTTTTTTATTTATATATTTTTTGAAATTGTTTTTTTTTTTGTACAGATTTAGTTTTAGAAACATATTATCTTTTTTGGTTTTCTCTATCTTAAAACTTAAGTGATTAATAAAATCCTTAGATACGAGTTCCGTTACTGAATAAGGTAGCTCTGAGTTCTTGTACAGATGTACTTTTATAACGTTTTTAAATTGCTTTAGAAAGATATATTAGTATATCGTTTGTTTATTTACAAAATTCATTATAATTATTATTACGAGTATGTTAGTAATCAAATTAATATAATTTGTCTACTTTCTACACATTTACAGTCAGTTTGTTTCTATTTTAATTTAAAGGAATTACTATGTTTTATTTTACTTTCTTAAAGTTAAAATTGTTTTTTTTTGTTTGTTATTTATTCTGAAATTTTGTCGGGGTAGGTTACCCTCGGTTACTGCGCTTAATTGTGAACATATTTTTTTATAGCTTTTTTTTGCATTTGTTTCTGGAAGAGACGGGTAAATTTCTCTGCATGAAAATTTAAATTAATTTTTATGATGCAGCCGTAAACAAGATTCACTTTCTCGTTTATGTTTTAAAAATGCGTAGTGAATCCGTTTTTATGTCGGTTTACTTATGCTACGTTGGCAAAAACTAAAAAGAAACATTTTTGCTTACTAATTCTTTATTCAAATTCGCAATGCATAGAGTCTTAAATTACCGCACCTGGGGTTAATGTTAATTTAAACGTCAAAAGAGGAATAACATTATTTGTTTGTGTGGAAATTTACTTTTTGTGCACTTTGTTTAGGAATTCAACTGTTATTAGAGAATTTACATCTAATATGCATGCATTTAATTATTATTTGTTTAATGTTAAAATTTGCTAATTGAAACGTACAGGTTGTAATTGAGATTTGAAGAGAAAAATAATGGAATTTATTAAAAATTTTAATGATCATTTCGAAGCAATTAACATTTAAAGGCACGAAATGGAAATGCGGGTATTATAGTAAGCAAATGTTTAAGGATATACTTGCTTAGTGTTTAAAGGCATTTTGCAGTAGGTACGTTTTTTTTTTTAGAATGGGCTTATACCAAGTGGAAAAACAGCAGGTTAACGAACGGTACAAATGAAGAAAAGAGGAGCAAGTTGCTCTGTCAATTGGGTGGCACTTAGATCGAGTGATGAAGAAAAATCACCAATCACTTGGTGGCGTAAATTAAACGGGCAATTCGCAACCATTATACTTTGATTCCTGGGCAGTAAAGTGGGAGGGCTATGATCCCTTAAGTCCAGATCATAACCTAGTAGCTAAAGAAAAGACTTTTATACTTTTATTCTTGGGCAGCCCACTGTGTCGTCCTCGTCGTCGCTGAATCATTGTGTTGGGTGTATTAAATCAGAGTTCGATTGAATGTACGTCAAGTCAGATGGTTGAAGGGTTAGACCGCATCCCAGGAACACCGAAAGTATTTCCCAAATCTTGCGAATGTCTGACAAACATCCTAAAGTATAATGGAAAAAAAAAATACAATCGCGAAGTCGATACATACCAAGATGTGGATGCAGTCAAAAATGCTCAAACACTTCGACTACATTCGCACGGCCACATTGAGCGAATGGACAATAATGCTCCGGCGAAGAGGATCTTCGACTCTGAGCCCCCAGGTTCGACATACGACAAGGAAGGCTGAAACTCTATTTTAAGTGAATAGCGGGCTACGCTGAGTTTAAATCACTGTTTGATAAGGCTTTTTAAAGAGTCAACCTCGAAAGCATTTGAAAATCAATCAAAGAGGAGTTCAACCAAAAATTGCCATTGCCATTACTAACGAGTCCTAACGAAATGTCAAATGTTTCTTCGTGTTTAATCGACGGCTTTTCTCAATCGAGGTGCGACGAGGAGTCAAATAAAGTCACAAACTGTTATCTATCCTCTTTGTGGTGGTGTTTGGAGGGATTAACTGCCACCGTGAGGATAAATGAGAGCCACTGCATTTAGTGGATGCAAGGTGATATGCTAAACCGTTTCGACTATGCCGACGACGTCTGTGTTCGGGAAAATTGAGTGGATTGACTGGAGAATAAGTTGGCCTTAATGTCAACTGCAAAAGAGATAAATCAAATGCAGACGCGTCGCTCAGATCAGCATATCAACCAATAATTCTGAAGCAGAAACCCATAGAGGCGGTTGACCAATTCAAATAGAATCTAAGTAATTTTGTATCACAGACCTGTATGTTAAAAACCAAATAAATCTGTTCTTGCATTGTTTCGCAATTCTTCCCCCATATGCAACTCCAATCTGATTTATTTCCGAAGCAAGCTGAAATTCTTCGAAATTAATTATCGTTATCAGACGTTTTGCGAAACTTGGAAAATCATAATGACCATCACACATCTTACGAATCCTTGGGCCGCTTAAAATATCAAATCAAAAACTGCGTCATAGACTTGACCAAAAGTTGTTGGATGTCGAACTGAGGTAGCGAAAATGACGATTGAACTCACATTGAGGGAACCAAGACAACATCGTGAAGCAGTCCTTTAAATGAAACTCCCAAGACGCCCATATAAGTGGACAACATGGGCGCAGTAAAACAAATATTAAGCATCAGACCGGGAAAGGTGAAAACGATTTGTCTCGCCTTATGCCCAAGTCAGAGTTAGAGGACAAACGGATTATTCCACGGGCTTAGTCGTGAAGTTTGCTAATTTTTATAATTTTATGTCATTTGAAGGCGGAACGAAGCAGGGTTGCTTTTCAACTCTTCTCTTTAGTATGTATAGATAGACAGATAGATTTTTTTATTTCGTACATAGCGTAGAATTTGTTATGATTTTGCTTAAATTCTTTAGCGGTCCTGATCATTGATATCTCGGGGCACGAATTTCTATTATCTGAAGCAGCTTCTTACCATAATATGTGCACGTGATTACAATATTTGGACACAAGAGAAATGGCATATTCTTCCGGTATTACAAAAAAGAGCCTGTTTAAGTTAAATACCAAACGAAATTTGCCGTCACCAGTCGCCACATGTTAAGCATCGCCAAATCTTTTAAAGTATTTCATTTAAGCAATTACATCGCATCCGATTTGAAACAAACAATAAAACTCTTCTATTAATCATTCCCAAAGCAGCGTATTCAAACAAATAGAAACATTCAAAATGTTTCACACGTCTTGGTCTCAATTGACATTTTGATGAATACCTTATAGAAACTGATACTCTGCACTTTTGTATAGTTATGTTTCCGTTTACTCTTAAGTACGACGATAGAAAACACAAGTTTCAAAACCAGCAGAGCCCCAGGGATATATTGTAGGTTTTTGCCATTAATTTCCCACCTTAACCGTTGATGCTTTCCTGTTTTTGTTCGTATAGATTTCAACGTTTAATGGTGCCATTTCCACTAACCGCTCACGGATTAACGATGTTTAGTTCAGGTATTT
The DNA here is from genome assembly GCA_949715645.1 of Portevinia maculata. Taxonomy (NCBI): domain Eukaryota; kingdom Metazoa; phylum Arthropoda; class Insecta; order Diptera; family Syrphidae; genus Portevinia; species Portevinia maculata. The sequence goes on along the minus strand of OX454528.1, from coordinate 1,796,612 downwards.
ACATAGCTTCTATCCACTTTGTTCTTTGTCCTTGTACACAGCAGAGCAGCATGATATGGAGGGGTGCTATGGTACTACTTTAATTTGAACAGGTTAGTGAATGGGGATATACTCCTCCAATATGGGAGCTGTCATTCGTTTTTCACGTTTAGGTAAATATTAGCTTTGTAAGCTTTTATTGGAAATTTTTTAAAGAGAAAAACAAAAGATAAAGTTACATTTTTACTTTACACTCTATTTAGTATAAGGGTACATTTTTTCTTCATTTTTGGCACTTAAAGTATCATCAAGAGAGTAAGAGAGATTTCTAGAAGAAGACTTAAATTATTTCGAAGGCAAAAAAGAAGTGGTGCGAAGTTCATGTTTTACATTTCTGGTCCTATTTGGTTCTCTAAAAGTTTTTTTTCCAATACTAATTGAATACCTTTTGTTTGACATCTTAACGGCAACGGATTAATGTTTTTAATTTTTTTTTTCATTTGTTCACAACCATTTTTTATGAAAATAATTTTTCTTTCTTTATCTTATTTTAGAGCTGTTGCATTTGAAATTACAAAAAACAAAATCGTCTCATTCATGTTCGTATTGAAATTTTGAGTCTTTTCTTTTTATGGAAATTAGGAAAATCACACGATTAATACCTACTTAAATATCTAATAATTTTCAAAATTTATTGCTGCTGCATATCACCGCCATTTCCTAGGCCAGCTTTTGATTCTGGCGGAACCTGTAACAAGACATTAAAAGCAAACAAAAATGTGCATTTAACTCTGGGATATAAATATAAGCAATGGACCTTACCAATCACAAATTTAATGTGGAGTTTAAATTAGTGATCGCATCATTTAAGATGACTATGAGGGAAAGATACGGCAAATTCAAGCTTCACACTAAATTTGTCTTTGGTATCGGCCAATAAATTCAAGCGGTTGCTAAAAGGTACATTATTAAAGCTTTGCCAAAGCATGTAACGTTCAACAAGATATTAATAAAATTGGCGTTATTCTACGAACGGTAATTATCAAGCGATCGTAGAGTTAACATAGCTCTTTATCTCAAATCATTCAGATTCTATGATTAATTAGACATGGTGCTAGCTAGATTGTATAAGAATGGCATTTCTTGGGTGAGAGTAGATGGGGCCTGGTATTTAGTTGTTTAGTTGTTAAAATTGAATACTTAAGGTGTTGGTGTTTTTCTTTTTTGAAAAGAGCCCCAGATTCTAACGTTAAAATTCTTTTTTATTTAGAAAAATTCAGCTTTTCAAAATTTTGTATTTTTCTTAATTCTGATTGGCAGTTAAAAATCAAGTGGCGAGCTTTTAAGCTTTTTTCGTAAAGATTTTTGTAATACCTACATATTTGCAATATTTTTGAAACTGAATTCTGAAACTCTGAATTTTAATAAAAATACTTTGACCACGTTATAACTTTGTTGCCGACCTGTACTCTATCTCTTCATTTATCGGATTTTAAAAAAATATTTTTTTTGTTCGAAAAGAATTTAAAAACATAACAAAGGGCTATAGTCCGCTTGCACTGGAGGATATTCCATTCCCTTCTTCCAAAAAATTGGCCGGTTAAAATATTAAAAAAATAAAAAAATATAAGGCCCATTCACCCTAAAACCTAGCTTTTTCAACCATTTGCTGTGCGAAGTGGAAGGGACCTACAATTTGAAGCCGAATCCGAATGGCAAATTTAAGAAGCTTCTCATGACAAAAGATACTCTTGGATGTTTGTCAGACGTTCTCAAGAAGTGGAAAATCTCGCCGGCGGGATTTGAACCGGGATCATTTGATCATTTCGGGCCTTTTTTTTTAAACATTTTCTTGTTCCTAACAATATTTAAAAATTTGTCCAAAACGCCCTCAAAAGTGCGGCGCTACGTTTTTTTGTTAATGCGACTTGTTAAACGGTTACATTGTCCAAATATTGTGCAATTACTGTAATTTTCGTTTTCAAAGCACTTGATCGAAAAAACCCGGTTTGTTTTTTAAAAACACCCCCAAAAAGTGGGCGGTGCAAACAACTTTGAAGGAGTGAATTTTTAAATAAGACTGTGTACATATTTTGAGAAGGAATCGATATTTCTAGGGTTGGGGTCTAAATTCTGCCGAGGTCAAAATTCTGCTTTCAAAATTCTGTTTTACAAAATTCAGCTTTCAAAATTCTGCTTTTCAGAATTATTTTTTTCAAAATTCTGCTTTACAAAATTCTACCTACCTATTCACTTGTTATAGAATAAGAGGTAAAAGTAGTTTTTTATTGGCTTTAAGATTGCTGTCTTGGCTTAGACAAATATTCTGTTAGTATACCCCTGTGAGTGAACGTGTGCTTCTAGAGTGAAAATGAATATACATATCTGTAATTAAATCCAGTAAAAGAAAAGATAAGTATGAAATACTCGTATTTTTTTTTTTTTTTTTTATAATAAGCGCGCACTAAAGGGATTTGTTGGGACCCTTATAATGTATTAGCTACACAGCGCGGGCGTTAAGGAAATTAGGGTGAGAGGAAAAGGAGAGATGCCGATGCACGTTGGTTTTGAATGTCTGTAGGTTATAATGTGTAGGAAAAATGGAGCGGGGAAGAGCATTCCACATTCGTGTTGTACGGCTGAGGAAAGATTCTTTGAACTTCACTGTACGTCCGAACACAGGCTTGAGGGTGAACTGATGAGCATTCCTTGCATGGCGGGTATTGCGGTTGAAATGTTCAAGGGGTGGAATGCAACTAGCTATTTCGTTAGAGCGCGGTGGAAATAGCGATAAAATAACGAAAGACAGGAGACATTGCGACGATGACTAAGTGAGTCAATCGATCTCGCGATGTCTCGGTCGCCATTTAGTTTTATCGCGCGTTTTTGGATCCTGTCAAGTTGTTCCAAACAAGTTATTGGTGCACCGGACCAGATATGAGCGTTGTACTCGAGTTTCGGGCGAATAAACGCCTTATAAATTGTAGCCAGATCAGAAGGGGTGAAATATTTCTTACAACGCTTAAGGAAGCCTAGACATTTCGCGGCGTTCTTGGCGACATCAAATATGTGGTCATTCCAACGAAGGTTGTCATTAACACACATACCGAGAATGGAAAGTCTTTCGGTTTCAGCGATGTAAGTGCCATTCATGGATAATGGCAGTGTGTGTGCGTTTTGCTTTAATGACAGGAGACAGCATTGAGTTTTGGAAGCATTAAATTCCACTCTATTGGTTTTACCCCACTGAGTTATGCTGTTAAGATCGGAATTTAATGAGCTTAACATACGTTGCCGTTCTAGTTCCACACCCGAAGAAGAGGGGCGTGACCCAGGAAACGAATATGAGAAGCTGAGGGTACTGTCATCAGCAAAGGAATGGATTGGATTAGAAGTAACAGACAGTAGATCATTTATAAAAATGAGAAAGAGAGTAGGGGACAGAACAGAGCCTTGGGGGACACCAGCATTTATTTGGTGAGTTGCAGACTTGAAACCGTCCAGAACAACTTGAATTGAACGGTCAGAAAGGTAATTTCTAATCCATTGAAGAAGAGTATCATCGATTCCAAATGCACGCATTTTCGACAAGAGAGCTTGATGCCAAACTCTGTCAAATGCCTTTGATATATCAAGCGCAACGATCTTACTTTCACCACCTTGATGAAGAGATTGGTTTCACTTTTCGGTTAGATATGTCATCAAATCACCAGTGAACCTGTTGCTACGAAAACCATACTGCCGGTCATTAAGAAGTTTTCGCGATTCAAGATATTTCATTAGCTGACGGTTTATCAGCGTTTCCATGACCTTAGAAAGAAGGGACGTAAGTGCAATTGGTCGGTAGGAGAAGGGAGAAGAAGATTCGCCTTTTTTTGGTACAGGCTGGATAAATGTTGTTTTCCATCTTCCCGGAAAGAGTCCTGAAGAATAGGACTGATGGAAAAGCTTACGCCTTATGGTTTTGCCAGCGAAGAAGAACACCTCTTCAGAACGATAGGGGAAATACCATCTGGACCAGCGGATACGTCAAGATCTTGAAGTACTCTAGCCACTGTACGAGTGCGAAAGTGGATTGGTCCCATGGAGAATTCTACGCGCTCGAGTACAGGGGGAGACAAAGCATAATCTGGGAGCGTTGAGCTGACTGCAAAGTGAGCAGCAAGCAGATTGGCCTTATCTATAGAGCTGACAGCTGGAATGGCATTGTAAATGAGTGTCGGGACAGATGATGAGGTCGAATTCTTGATGTTTTTAACAAATGACCAAAAGTTTTTACTACTCGTGGGACTTTGTAGTATTTTTGCCTCAACTTTTGGTCATAGGAGAATTTGACACGATTAATGTGGGCATTGCAGTCATTTCTGGCTCGTTTAAACTTTTTACGGCTTTCCTCAGATGGGTTGGCTTTGAATAGCCGAAAACTTACCTCTTTTAACCTGATAGCCTCTTTGCAGCTCGAGTCACACCACGCGTTAACCTTCGGTTTGATACTCTTAATCCTGTTAGGGATAAAAGATTTCATGCCCAGGTGAATTATGTTTGTGATCATTCCGCTGTCGAGGAAGCACAGCGACCAGTTAAAACTCTTAAAGAAACCGTTTAGTTTTTCCCAATTGGCTTTCTCGTATTGCCATACGGTTCTTTTTGGAGTTTGTTCTTTAACTATATGATACAATGGTCTGACGAACCTAGAGGCGATAATACGTTCAAAGCGTATTTATCGGGGTGAGAGGTAAGAAACAAGTCCAAAGTGTTGGCAGTTTGGCTGCTAATGTCCGGTATTCGTGTCGGCTCATTTACAAGCTGAGTCAGGTTATTTACCTCAGCAAAGATCTCGACATACCTTCCTTCGGGTGTTGTCTGACCAGAATGTCGAAGCCAGCCTGAATTGTGTATATTGAAATCGCCCGCAATAACGATTTCAGAACGAGGATGAAGGGTCACAATTCTTGTAATGGAATCGGACAGGGCATCAAACTCATTATAAGTTGAATGTCTGTCCAAGTTGGGGCTTCTGTAAATAAAACAGTAGTGGATTAATTGCCTACGGACATGAAATTTGAACCAAATGAAATTAAATTCCGGATTGGAACACTGACCATACTGGGGCTGAAGTTGGTAGGCTACGTCACTACGTATATAAACGGCGATACCGCGATGGGGAAAGAATAATGGCACTAAGTTGTACCCAGGTAGACTAAACTCTGTTAAATCAGAGCCAACGCTAACCTGGGTTTCACTAAGTGCCAAAACAGCTGGTTTGTTATGAAAAACATGGGCGTATAATGAAAAAAAAATTGTCCTCAACCCACGAATGTTGCTGACATCCACAACGACATTCCATTCGTATATTGTAATTTGTTGACAAAGTTGAAAAATATTTGTTTTCTTTAAATTCGTAAATTGAAAAAAAAAACAGAATTAGCAGAATTTATTTGTTTGAAATATTGTCTGTCAGAGTTTTAAAAAGCTGAATTTTGAAAAGCAGAAATTTTGTGTTAAAAGTCAGAACTTTGCAAAGCAGAATTTGAAAACAGAATTTCGACCCGCTCCCTATTTCTATTGACGGAAGGACGCAAATGGCTGATGCTGATCACAAATATAGTAACTCCAAGCAGTCAACGACCAACATTGAGGCATATTACAAACTATGAGTCAAAATCAATTTACCCTTTTAGGATAAGAAGGTACATATAATCCGAAGATGAACGCCTGAAGTTTTTTTTCTACCGGCCCGCCTTTTACGAATGTGTGACAAACATCAGGGAGTAGAATCATTTGCTATCATTCGGATTTGGCATGTTGTGATCCTTTTGATACGTGGCAAAAATATAGCCTCTTGAGGATATTCCTCTGCCCCTGATTTGCTTATTTATTCTCAGCATTATCTATCTAAAGTCGCACAAACACTGTACCAGTCAAAAACGATTTATAAATCTTTCCAATCAGTTGTGACCTTCTCAGAAAAAAGTAGGCATTTGGCTCAAACTATTGTCGTAAAACCTTTTGACTTATTCTCACGGCGTCCACTTCCACTTGGACAAAGAAAAAAGTTTTTTAATAAATCACAAACATAAAATATCCATTCCAAACTTTTGGAATTTATATCCTCCAATTAGATTTGGCTATTTATTTTATTTATGGTCAATTCACGCAACCTGATGAACCATTTATCATACAAACAATATGACTTAACAAAACTGGGTGTCATTAAATGGCAGAAAGCAAAATAAAAAAATAAATAACTAAATTCTGCCCAATCAATAACTGTCCTTAAGGGATGAGCGGCTATTTCAATTCAATTTCAACCATAAGGATTAATATATCTTATAAATTTTCTACATCAAATTGATTAGACATTCTTTTGTCTCTTTCTCTATTTATCATCGTTGCATATCTCAATTTATATACACAGAATGATAAAATAATTCACCAGCCAATCTTAGTGATAAAAAAAAATGTTCATTCCTAATATACGTTACAATGAATAGGACAAATTAAATAGTATAACACACACAAAATGACAAATGTCCAATCCACAAGTAAACATTGGTTACATCACAAAAAAAGTAATACACACCGACAAAATCACAACACCGACGACCAACCCTATTATCTAAAAGAACAAAATACACACACACACACGCGCATTCATACGCCACAACATCGAAATAGAATACCAAGTCTGTTTTAATGTGTAAGTACCTAAATAATAAATAGGGAGAACGACGAGACGGTTGGAGATAGTGACAGTTATTGGTCGTTCAGGCACTTTAGCGAGAAAGTAATCCTTTCAGCTTCTCACATATTCGCTTCCCTTTTTGGCTAAAATGCCTATATATATACAAGTTTGTATGTATGTGTTCAATTCACTTTGCTGCATAGAATCTGTGAAAATCCAGAAAATCGCCCTGTACCCCTTCGGATACATTCTGGTAGCTCTGGACGGGCGAAATGTGTGTAAATTTTGAAAAAAGTAATTTAATTTAACCTGAAACCAGTTCACTTACCAGCTTCTTAAAGCAATCCTCAAAGAACCCCGTCATCGATCGATAAAGATGCCTTTTAACGCCAGATAAACTGTGGCCCTCATCAGGGTAAATTTGTTGCTTGTACAGGACGCCCTTGGTGGTGAGTGCCCTTGCTAGGACCATCGATTGCTGGAAGTGCACATTATCGTCCGCTGTTCCGTGGATGAGAAGGAATTGCCTGTCCCGTAGATTGTCGACATATTTTGTAAGATCAGACTCCTCATAGCCTTTGTAGTTATCGGTGACATTAGGGAAGCTGAGATACCGTTCCGCATACGTTGAATCTACATATTTGGAAGAAAATGAATTTCGAAATGACGTGTTTTAAAATAAAGTCAGCTTTAAACATACCATACAACTTCCAGTTGGTCACCGGTGATATGCTGATGCCACATTGAAATATAGATTGAGTGCTGGCCAAGGCCAAAGCGGACGCATAACCACCATAGCTCCATCCCCAGACGCCCATCCGCCGTCCGTCGATAAAATGCAAATTATCCCTTAAATACTCACTAACCTCAAGCTGGTCTGATACTTCGACCGTGCCCAAACGCTTGTAAATTTCGTGCAACAGCTGATAGCCCTGTCCACTAGAGCCCCGTCCATCAATCTGGACAACAATGTAATCCTTTGCTCCGGCCAAGTATGTGTTCCAATCAATGTGCCATTTGTCCGTCACCAACTGAGAACCCGGACCGGAGTACACATGAAGGATTGTAGGATACCTTGTGATTTCGTCTTCTCTCAAGACTGGAGGCATGAAAAGCCGAACCTGAGCGTGGTATCCACCGGATATCATTACCGGAAATGTTTTGATCTGTGGAAGTGCGATCTTGGACACCTTTTCACGCAACCGGCTGTTATTCTGAACCGATACGAGCAGTTCCACAGACTTTCTACTAGCATCCCGACCTACGGAATAAATTCCACTCCAGGGGATAACGGGACCCAAGCATTCTATTAGCACATACTCAGCACTCATTGTCTTTGGAAATGTCGCAGTGTGATACAAGCACTCAGTTGGGCCTGACAAGCTTCTCGTAGGCCGTTTTCTATTATTATCAGTCGCGTGTGGCGTTGGAGGTGGGAATGTCAGCGGCTCCGAGTCCTCCCAGTCATCGTCCCATGCTGTGACCAGTTTCGGTGGGGGTTTTGTATTGCTCTCATCATTCGATAATTCAATATCTGGGCATGTCAAGCATTCCTGCGCCTGTAGTGGAGCTCCCAGTCGGGGTGGTATAGCAGAAACCCTATACAGATGCTGTTGCGATGGCAAGCTCTCTGGTGTTCCCAGATAATAACTATATGAAAGGAAGACAACAAAAACTGGTTTTTACCCCATGCCATAGTCAGAGAACCTTCCTAAGCTCACATAAAATTATGAATCTGATCCCAGTGCAGCAGTCGATTGACCTCATACCGTCCATGGGTAATCGGAAGCACCCTCTTCTTGGCCACATGCACGTGAACTATGTGACGAAAATATCCTAGAATGCACACAGGGGTATTTGCATGAAAAGTTCTACATATTTGTATGCTACAGGGACTCACCTGAGGCCCCGTCCCGCAACGGTGATATCGCAATGTACGATGAAGCATTTGAAGCAAACAAAGGAACTGAAATTGTGTCAACCCAACCACGACCATCGCCACTAATGCGGTGTGTCTTTGTTTGTTTTCAACGAGATGAGAAGCGAACAAAAAATTAAATGAAATAAATTAATCTCAGCTAGATTATGCAATATTAAAGAATTGCGAAGAACTATGAAAATGTAAGTGGAAAAAATTTTAGATTTAATTTGACAAATTTTTGTGATTTGTACGGAACAAACATCTTGGAAATTCCTCATTCCAGTAAGTGGAGCTCATAAATTACAATAAAGGACGAAGCGTATACATGACGTATTGTTATGATAAATTGCCATTTTGTCTTGCGTTGAGAGTGTGCATATTTGTTTTTGTGGTGGTTGTTTGAAGTGCGTGGAATATTATGAATCTGCTGGGTGAAATTCGTAACGCTTGGTGTGCGCAAAACAAGGATACACGAGCATGATTAATACCGCACCGTTGATGGATAATGTTTTGAGTACTTTTCTCGAAATTAAATGTCAGATGCACAGATGAGAGGAACGAACGAATGGTATTACTTTCTTACATTTGTACCCGTGCGGGAACTAACGCATGTAGAAACGCGACCTAAGGCGTGCTCCAGAAAATTGTCTTTCTCCTGACACCTCATTTGTTAAGATCGGTTAGGTGTGAGAGGGGATTCACAAAAATACTTATTAGAAATAATTACTTTTTAATACCATTTTTTTTTGCCGATTTCTCTAGAGAACAAATGTTTCGAAAATCTATTTCCCTTCTTTTAAAATACCCTAAAAAATATTACCCATATTTGTGCGATAGGCTTTTATCATAAGGGTTTTCATTTGACCTTCAAATGAAAAGTTGGACAGTTTTGACACCATTGCGTTTTCTTACGAACAGATAACAAACTATTGACATGTTAATACCATCATTTCCATAGTTCTCCAATGGTTTCAAATAGAACTCACCTCAATACATATAAACACAGGACTCTTACACACACTAACCACTGATATATTTTGCGGACGATTTAGCCACACAACACATATTTCAGTCTCACTCACCCAATTCGCACTCGTAACATAGTGATCTCTGTTAGAAAAAAAAAAAACAAATGAAATTATTTACAAGTATAAATCGCTACATACACATTGGTTGACGTGACTTATCTGTCCGCCTAATAAACTCCCTAACACAAATAACTTACTCATTTATCAGAACTTGAGGCGGTTTTATGTCACGTATGCGTATACTCTTCGGATCCGCCAAGTCAGCAACACGTAACTTAACTGTCGGATTCTGTGTACCAGGCTTTGGATACCTAGAGATAAAAAAAAAACATTTCATTTCTCATTTTTCCAAGGAGCAACTGTTCCCGCCCCAATGTGGATTTGAATTAGTCAAAGATACTTGAAATCAGAAACGCGTCTTGGTTGAATATTTGTGGATTTGACACCTTAATGAGAAGGTGAAACGTTATTCTACTGATACTTTTTTTGTCGATCCCTTTCCATCAGCTATTGTCATCGTTTAAACAGTGTAACAACTTTTCGTATTATAGCCTATAAAAACACACACACACACTACATATACTGTCGAAATAGATTTGAAAAGTTTATTACACTGTTTGAGTCTCGCAAATTCGTATCAACAAAGGGATTTCGTCTTTGTATAAAGAAATCCTCATGACAGTTTATTTCACGGGCTACTCGGCTTCTTAGCTACAGCTGTACGTTTTCTTTAAAATTTTGCAAAAAAAAATCAAATTTGTTTCAAAGGAATTTTCTTGAATGATGCATACAAAGATCAGGCCCAAAGGATAAAGTTGACGAGAAACAGTTCTATTTGAGAAGGGAACCTGCATGAAATTTAAATCATAGATTATCCTCACTCATACGAGTGTACGGGCAGCAGAAAATAATGGAAATAAGAAAAACCGAAAACGACGCCAATGATATGGAATTACATCAATTTGGGCAACGCAACAAGTCTGTAGAGAAGAGGTTTAGGGAGTATTCTTTCACACTCACGTTCCCCGATGGTATAAAGCGAACAAAGTATCCTACCTTCGTGAAAGAAAAATTTTGAATTTATTATATTCGTTTAGCAGAAAAAACACTGGTTGTTGAAGAATTTATTTAAACAGTTTTCTTTGCGAAGCTGGGAAATTATGTTAAGCAGGGGACTCTACCTTATGTAAATTGAAGCTTCTAGTCTTGAGTTAGATACTTTTTATTCCGCTATTTTATTTCAAAGGAATTTCAAACAAAAAATTCCTTTAATACACATTGTGGTGTTGGAGGGTGTTCTAATTATGGATGTAGATAAAATAGGATTAGTTTCTTAAATAAATCGAGCCATCACATAGGGAATATAAAGGCGTTTCTCTGAGGTCTGTGTTGTTGCAGAATTAATGAGCAATCAATATATTCGCTGTTTTGAAGCAATTGATGTTAGACAGATTATAGATAGATAGAAAATAAAAAAGAACGGAACAACCAATTTGAATTCCACATTAGTTTTGTAATTCCTAAGTCCTTATTTTATGGATTTGAAGCTGAATTCAGAAACCTACGTACAGATGACAATTGACATGTAAGAAGAAGTACAGAAAAGAGTGAGATGCCTCGCTGGAGTCCCCAAGAAGTTCCAACCAAAGTCGGTGTACACCAGGAAACCGTCCTAGTCATTTAATATTTATAACAGTCCTTGATTATCTGCCTGAAGGTACCGAGGAAGAATACCCATCAAAGAACCTAACAGAGACAGTGAGCGCAACCATCTCAGTTAGTACTGTCACGTTCAACGGAGAGATCCAATGAACCCTGTAAAAAATCAACGTTCCTACACTGTCGCGAAAGAGATCCAGGCCTATTAACTCCTGGATCACACACACGCAACCACACAAGCATTTGACTGGTCTCAGTGCTGAAGTGACACAAAACAGGGTGCCTTGACAATACTTTTTGAGGCCAAACCCCCCAGGCGGACCAGTAGAAAAGCAATGAAGTGGGAGGGTTATTATTCCCCTAGTCCAGATCATAACCTCGACCTAAAAACAAGAAGAAGAAGACTCACCTTGATTTCAAGTGAGCGCCAAAGAACTTGTAGGCGCCCGTGACCAAATGAAATATCCATTTTTTCCGAATACCTTGCGAGTTTACGAGTTGTAAAATAAAGAACGAGACCCTTTGCATTATAAAGTTCTGAAAATTCTTACAAAAACCAATGAATTCCTTGCAAAAGACATTAGCTTCACCCACACGTTGTACCAGAACACTTATTATCCCCGCTTACAAACCTATACAAAATCAAACTTACCTTAACGATCTTATTTCCGGATACAAGAATGCATTCGCATTTCCACCGTTCGACGCTGTACCATACCAAGCGAATTGCTGTTCATGCACCATAGAATCATTAAACGAGCCATACAGCATCAGATGACCATCGTCTGACATCCAAATTGCATGATTTGTTTGTAGAATTTCCTCTATTTATAAAACAGAATGTGAACAGTGTATAGAAAGTAAAATAGCCATTCGAAAAAGTCATACAAAAAACCGAACGTACCTTCATAAAGCCAATCGGGTATACCATTGTAGACAATTCCTGGTACCGCATCTTTCGTCACCCGATATACTTGATTCGAACGTGGACTCGGTGCATAATATATATCATAGTTGTAAACTAGAATAAGATAGTTTCCAGATGGCGTAAATCTAGCATAATGCAGATATGGCCATTGATCGCTGTGTGCGTCTATTTTAATTTTAATGCTTTCACTGTTTGCCAAAGTGAGAGAAAATGATAAGCATTGATTTTAAGGATTCACTAAATTTGTTTGAATTTTTATATTCCGCACTTACCTTGTTTGAATATCAAACACTGTGTACTGAGCCAGGTACGAGTACCGGAACAGTTTAACGACATTTTGTGCGACCAAAATAAATCGTTTATCTGCCGAAATTGAAAATGTATGCGGCGCAAGTGTTTTCTGAAAAAATAAAACAAAAATAAACAAAAGTTTCATTTAATGAAGAACATTTAAGACACCTGCCAGTAAATTTAATTAAAAAGAGCGAAAATAAAATAAAAGAGATAAAATAATTCATCAGAATGCAATATGGCGATGTATTAATTTTTATCTGATACGAGGTTAATGAAACAAAATCCTCCATAATTCGTCCTGTCTCTGATAAAAAAATACATTCTTTAATTGCGATTGTAATTTGATTAAACGTGACAACTAATTAGTACAAATTGCCATTCGAATTAATTTTGTATGTTTTCGAAATAATTATGTATTTTTTTATAAGGTGCTATGTTAGTATCAATATTTTGCATGTTCATCTCGATAATGATAGCTGAACAAAATCTAACATTTATTCAAGTAAACTAAACGCCTCATTAGGAAGTAAGCACTTGTGGAGTAATCTGCGCAATATTGGCATTGGTAAATCCAAAAACAATAACGTTGATGCTCCTGATCCTAATGAACTCAACTCAAAATTTATTTCGTCGCAGAAATTGTCAAATAGTTTGCAGTCATTTCAACAAAGTGGCAACCCATCTCCCTACGCTTGCTGTCCTAGTTTCTGCTTCACAGCTTTCAACAGCGCTGATGTTGTTGAAAGCATTCTATCTATCAAATCGAATGCTGTTGGCCTTGATGACATTCATCCATCTTTTCTAAAAATCGTATTACCCATTTTACTACCTTTAATTACCCATATCTTTAACACTGTGGTGACTACAGGGATCTTTCCTCGGCAATGGAAATCAGCAAAAATTATCCCCATCCCAAAATCTTCCAAGTGTGATGAGTACAGGCCGATTTCAATACTTCCTTTTTTGTCAAAAGCCTTTGAAAGGATCCTCCAAAAGCAAATTAGCCGTCATCTCGCCATGTTCAACCTATTATCATCTAAGCAATCTGGTTTCCGACAAAAACACAGTTGTATCACTGCTGTGATAGGTGTGTCTGAAGATATTAGGCAAGCTCTTGACGAAGACAAAGTGTCCTTCTTAGTCCTTCTTGATTTTTCTAAGGCGTTTGATTTGGTTGACCACTCTTTTTTGTGCCGCAAGTTGTCTCATATATATAATTTCGAGCCTTGTGCTATAAAGTTAGTATCGTCATACTTAACTCATAGATTTCAAGCCGTAGAAGTTAACAAATGCCTTTCAAACCCCCTGCCTATCATAAGTGGTGTCCCTCAGGGATCCATACTAGGGCCTTTGGTTTTCTCCCTTTATGTCAACGATCTTCCTAATGTCATCAAAAACAGCTCAATTCATTTGTATGCTGATGATGCTCAGCTCGTATTAAGCTGTCCTCTGGGTTTAATAGAGCACGCCGCGCAATCGATAAATAATGATCTTGCCGATATAGTGCAGTGGTCTCAACAAAATGGACTGATATTAAATCGAGATAAAACTAAGTGCATCGTGATTTCGCGAAAGCCCCTAGATCTGGCTTATTTTCCTATCCTCAGACTCCAAGATGCTCCTATTGAGTATGTAGAATCCGTCAAGAACCTTGGGGTGACCTTTAATCGATTCTTAACTTGGGACAACCACATTAATCTTGCAGTCGGCAAGACTTATGAAGTTATCCGAACGTTGTGGGCGACCCAATCCTTTACACCCTTTAAAACACGAGTCTTACTTGCTAAAATTCTAGCCATGCCAGTCTTAACATATGCTTGTGAAATCTTTGCGAGCTGTAGTTATGCATCCAAGAGGAAACTTAATGTGGCATTTAATTGTATTGTGCGATATGTGTTCGGATTGCGTAAATTTGATCGAATATCAGTCTACTCCAACCAACTTTACAATATGACTTTCGACAATCTTCTCAAATTTCGAACTCTTTGCCTGTTTTCGGACATACTTTTAACACATCAACCGACTTATATATATGAAAAAATAAGATATCCCACCTCAAGCAGATCTGCTCAATTGATCCCTCCTCGGTACTCTTGCTTAACTTCTGAGCGTCAGTTTTTTATTCACTCCACATAGTTGTGGAACTCCTTACCCTACTCTATCCGAAGTTTAAATAACACAACTAAACTTAAAAATGAATTAAAATCGTATCACTCCTTGAATTCTTAAAATTTTGTATTGATTTTTTGTATATTTTCGTGTAAAAATTGCTTATGCTTTACTTTTCATTATTTCTTTTTTCTCATCAACATGAATTCTTCGTTTTGTAACTCATGTAGCTTTTTATACTCGCTTCAACTATTGTATGCCTTTCACTAGTTTATAAGATATTGTATCTTACTGTGTATATGTAGGTAAATCACTTAATAAATAAAAATAAATAAAATAAATAAAAATAAACAATAGTCAGTTGTGGCAAGAGTCGTTGTTCGGATTTATGTACCTGCCGTTAAATTCCTACGAAATTGACATTAATAGAATCGTGATTTGGTTGACATACTCGCAATTGAGAAAATTGTATCTGAAAGTGTTTGCACCGATGAATAAGACACTAATTTTAATAAATTTCTCATTTCACTTGTTACAATTTCCAAAAAGGCTTAGAATTTTAACTCAGCTTTTCAAGTTTTTCCTTCAAAAAATTTTGTTTTTCATAATTCTTAAAACCTTATATGGTGGCCCGCATTTAGCAAAGCTTGAGTTCAAGAATGACTGAACAAGGCAACAATTAAAGACTAAGGCGCTCAGTGTGATTCTGAACATTCTACACCTTAATCTGCATAGATATCCATATCTACCGCAATATCCTAACGATATATTACTGACATACGGATTTTACACGAATCGTCTGCTAAGGAAGTCTCCCACTAGGATTTGTGAAAAGAATATCCTTTTGTAATTTAGCAAACTCTCACCCCTATTGCGAGTGTCAATCGACAATTGATAATTGACTATTTTCAGTCAAAAATGCGATTGACAAGAATATCAATGAAAATGATTCGTTCACAATAGCACACATTGAAAATAGTCAATTATCAATTGTCGATTGACACTCGCAATAGGGGTGTCTAATTGCAGAAATATTTGGCCTGCATATACAAAATCTAGAATACAGAACCTCGTATAGAGAACCTGTACTGATGTCACTAGTGACCATATGTATGAGTTACTGCGCTAGCCTTAACTATATATCGCGCACTAGTCACACCGTCCATTGATGGCTTTTCAGATATCTTAGACATACGATTCAATAACGTCATTGATCAGGCTGTTTCTGAGAAATACCTCTGTTTATATCTTGTTTTATAATATCCACGTCTAAATATCCCCGGCAAATATCCTTGGTCAAAATATCCCAGCAAAATATTTAATTTTCCTTAATAGTACTTGGGTGGCCCTCTCGCGGGTAAAAAAGGTTTAAAACTCTGGACATCTCTTCGACTCACAAAAATTAAAACTCTGGACACTGGACTGGACACTTCTTCGACTCGTAGATCCCATAATATTACCTGGGTGGACCGCTTTGCGGGTAAAAGGGTATACAATTCTGGACACCTCTTCGACTCACAAAAATTAAAACTCTGTACACCTCTTCGACTCGTAGATCCCTTAGTAGTACCTAGGTGGACCGCTTCACGGGTAAAAGGGTTGAAGACTCTTAAAATCTCTTCGACTCACAAAAATTAAACCTCTGGGCAGCTCTTCGACTCGTAGATCCCATAATAGTACCTGGGTGGACCGTTTCACGGGTAAAGGGTATACAATTCTGCACACCTCTTCGACTCACAAAAATTAAATCTCTGGACACTGGACACCTCTTCGACTCGTAGATTCCTTAGTATTACCTGGGTGGACCGCTACGCGCGTAAAATGGCTTAAAACTCTGGACACCTCTTCGACTCGTAGATCCCTTAGTAGTACCTGGGTGGACTGCTTCGCCGGTAAAAGGATTGAAAACTTTGAAAATTTCTTCGACTCACAAAAATTAAAACTCTGGACATATCTTTGACTCGTAGATCCCATAATAGTACCCGAGTGGACCGTTTCGCGAGTAAAAGGGTATACAATTCTCGACACCTCTTCGACTCACAAAAATTAAAAATCTTTACACCTCCGTATGAAAGCAAATTCACGGCAGCTCAAATGAAGATGCGTCGCATGGCAGCAGGAGTAACAAAGCTTGATTGAATAAAAAGTTCCAAGATCCGAGGAAGCCTTCTCGTCAAAGAACCTGTCTCGAGGAATATGAAGCACGACCTGCTCAGTTCGAACTGTCATGTTCGAAGGAGAGATCCTGCGAACTCCATCAAAAAGACAGAAATAAGGATGCCTGCCGATACATTTTGAGGTCAAACCGGCAAATCCCACAGGGGGAACAGTAGGGAAGCAATGAAGTTGATGGTCCCTTTAGTTCATATCCTAACCTTGTCGGCAAGAAAAAGAAGAATAGGTTTATGTTTTATTTAATCATTCAAAACATTACCCCACCATCAATTCGAATTTAAAAATCAAACGTAAAATAAGATTTTTGTTAATTAGATAAAAATTTTCTACGTATTCTTCATTAAAAAAAAAAAAAACAAATAAAAAATTGATTAGCATGGCATTGCCGTCTGCCGGATTGACAAAAAAAAAGAAAACTATATTTAAACGATTGTTTAGTTTCTTCTCCAGAAAATAACAAAGCAAGTATTTGATTAATTAAAATCTTTCATTCAGAATTCCCACTCCTTATTGAAGCGAGATTTTGTAGTAGCTGGTCACTCTAGGCACGTCAATTTGTAGATCAGACATCCCGTCTGAACACTGCTCTTTCGTCTCCCGCAAAATTGGGCATCTCCGAACAAAGCGAATGATGTGCTCTCTCTCCGATAAATAGCACATTTTGCAGAGTATAGGAAGGTCATCCCTATGTGGTACCTAATTCAGTTTGAGTAATTCACCCCGCAACTTCACCACCTTTGAAATTTCCTCGATAGTATGGTCGTCCCGAAAATATTTTTTTTTCGTCCAGATTGTGGGGTAGTTTACTGTAAACGGCTCTATGATGTGAGCTTGCCGCTTCTGCCTAAAGTCTGTTATCTGCTCACTTTCGATCAGATGGTAGAGCGCAGGCTTTCAATTTCGTATGTCTTGGAGACATAAATTGCATAGTTATAAGAATAGTTTTGTTGTTGATAAAGGTTATGCGTTTTAACGCGACAATTCAGCTCATGAAACATTCTGAAAAGCGTATGATGCTCCATGGACAAGTTTTGTCAGTGACATAATGACTAATTCTTTTCAAACTGGTGAACCTTCTAAATTTCTCAATCTCGAATAGGCCAATTTACTTTTCTTAATTTATTCATCTTGCGATCACGTGCAATTTACATAAACAACATTTTCCAGCAAGATTTTCCACCTTTAAAACTTTATTTGACGTTTAATCTCTAAGCGAATAGCCATTGACTTATCAAAAAGCTTTTCTCATTAAAAAGGAATTACTTACGATTCCGGCATAAGGCTAAGTACGTCCGTATACTTTTGGCAATTACAACCCCATTACTCGACTGAGATTATTTATGACTTTCAATTCATTTCGCATGAAGCACGTCCTCGGCTCCAACTTCTTAACTAACCCCCTCAAACTGTGTCCGCTGTAAAACGAAGGACTTCTCTCTCATTCTATTTCGCATTTTTTTCTGCGGTTCTGATTTTATTTGTAAAAACGGAAGTAATAGCTTGAGCGAGTAACCAAATTGTACGCAAGAAATCGGCTTCGTTGCCAATTCAATAAACATGCAATAAATATTCATAAGTTATGATGCATAAATCTTGAGAGGGAGCATTTAATTTATTTCCAAAAACTGCTGCGACTACGAAAATATTTCGATTACAAAATGGTATTTATGATTTATGTATCACTTTCCATTTTACAGCAAAAGTTCGCTAATTCTTTTGAAACAGAAATAAAAAGAAATACTTACGAATGTAACATTTGACATTAGTACTCGATCCGATAAATTTCCAACATTCAATAGACTAATTCTGCCCCATTGATCCTGGTAAATAAACTCTTCCGCTGTAACGAGATAGGTAAACGATAATTTATTGAAAATATCTGCCACAAGAATACCACTCAATCGTAACTTACCATTTATCCAGGAACCATTGGCACGCTTGGGCAGAAATACACCATCAACGATGTCTTGAAGTTTGATTCGTTTACCTTTAACGCGTGGCCCCTCATCGGGTGGTGTCAGTAAGACCTTTGATAAATGCAGAAATTTTATATGTTGTTTTCTACAGAATTAATGTGGTACACGAACGAAGAGAGACACGAAAAATACGGAAAACACAAAAAAAAAACACAATTTCGGGGACAATCAGTTCTAAGATGCTTAATATGGATGCGATATTTTCGAATGAAGCATATTTTATGATGCAAACCAGCCATTAGTATTATTATTTTTTTGATTCTGTTAAAAATATATAGCACTTACCACTGAGGTGACAATTAAAGCAAGTACAATGATAATGACAAGTAGGGCTATGAGAATGCCACGCCAGTTCCGCTGATTTGGATTTCCAGAAACCAACTGGAATGAGAGGGTGTTGTTTTTAATTGTTATGAGATAAAAGGGGTTTGAAATGATTGAACATCTTAAGACACTTTTGAATTTATGGAAATGTTAGTTATCCAGTCTGTGGAAAAACAGCCTCAGCAGCTTAAAAAGATTATGTGCGAAGTCAAAAAATATTAAAGCTGAAAAGGTTTACAAAAGTGTGAAATTTTCGGTTGGTACACATTTTTTCATAAACTTTTATACATTTTTAAAAAACTCAAAAAAATGTGACATTTACCAACCCTGGCACCTGAAGAGCAGCATCGCCGCCCATAGGCATTACACTGTTTATGGGATCTATTTCTGATATTCATGGCGACGTAGAGTTACGAAATTACAGTTGATGAACAATGCAATGCGTATGGCGGGCATGCTGCCCCCGCCAACCCCCTGCTTGTAATCACTGCTGGTTTTGGTGGAGCTGCAAGGTTGGGTATGTAATTAAAAAGTCCCAAAGAAAGGGACTGTGACCCTGCGCCGTAAATTAGACCTTAATTTAGCATTTGGACTTATTGCACTTTGGCTAAGTGAATTCGTCTGGCCTTATTTCACTTTCACAATGTGAATTAAGGCCAATCGTTTCAATTTGGCCTTATTTCGTTGGCGTTATTTCACTCCACCGCAACAGATCAATGGATTCCATAGGTGGGCGCTTTTCATTTTATTTTCCAACGTAGTTCCTTTTTGGTTCGATACACGAAGTCCAACTTTTTCAAATTTCTGTGTCCCTTCTAAATAGTACGCCTTCTCGGGCTCTTAAAAATATGCATTAATCGCAATGTCATCCTCCTCGTCTGAGCCGAGTCTCTTTTCGCTGAAATATTTGTTCAAATTCGGGAACTGAAGATAAACGCAGGTGGCTAGCCCTGCAGAATATCGCTTTTATGGATTTGTGAGCAAACTGTTTTCTTCGTCTTCGTTTTTTTTTCAACTCTTAGATAAAATAGTATTGGCCAGTTATTGTTCTTTCAAATAAGGGAGTATATTTGTGGAAGGAAGCATGCACCAAATTCTCAACCCAATATGTGTGAAAGACAGCATGCCCGATTATTGCACTATCAGCTCCATATGCCCTATCTAAAAGAAAGGCGATCCTCTTTTCCCGCAAAAACTATCAAGGCATATCCATGTCACAGCCTCAAGTCGTTATCGGCACGTACCAGTGTGGATTCCGGCCCGGCAGATCGACAGTAGACCAAGTTCGCACGCTGAGGGAAGTCCTGGAAAAGAGCAAGGAATTTCAAGTCGAGACTCGCCGCCTTTGTATCGACCCTGAAGCCGCATTTGGTATCGTTCATCATCAGGAGCTGTAAGTGGTGACTTAGGGATCAAGATGCGTCGCATAACGCTGCAAAACATACAGTGCCATGTGGTGCAACTATTGGAGTATACAGACGATATCGGCATCTTCGAACGCTCCCAGCGTCCCTTTCACGGTGAATGAAGGACTGGTAAAATCAGAAGGTCTCGAATGACAAAACCAAGTACATGCTGTCAACAAGTAAACGAATTTCTGTCCACCCACTAGGACAGAACGTCAATGCTGATAGCAGCAACTTTTAGGTAGTTAGGCAACTCCACGAATGGCGCGTAAGTTGAAGATTTACCCTAAGAAACCGTTACTACTTTGGTTTGGCGAAACAATGTCGACTTAAGTGTTCCTCTATAAAATACTGATCCTGCCTTAGTAAAAAAAAATTCGGATATTTGATAGAATGTGCGAAGATTCGGCTCCTAATCGACCGAAATGCCAATAATGGGCCAGCGAAGAAGATCTTTTATTACCAGCCCACAGGTCGCGATAGTATGCTCGAAACGAAATATATATAATTTCGTTTGCCCTCCTCCTAACAAACTCGGACTTATCCGACAAAATCTGAACCGTTGATAGATCGGAAAAGCAGACCTACAAAAAAACGCGTGCCACGAAAATCGTGAAAATATATCTCCAAAATATGGTGACGTGAAATAAAACCAAACGAAATAAGGCCGAATTCCCAAAATTTGGCTTTATTTCGTGAAATTAAACCAAATTTTTAGTTAGGCTTTGTCACTTTCACAATGCGACATAAGGCCAAATTTCAAAATTTGGGCTTATGACGCTTGGGGTTATGTCACGGCACCGTTTTACCGTTAAGTCTCATAACATAATTGTAAGCAAACAAATCGATAATAGTTGCACATTTGCGCACAACAAAGTGGTTTGGTCTTATTTCCATTAGTTTTTTGGTATTATTTCGTTTTGCATGACGAAATAAAGCCAAATTTTCTCTATTTCGCTTTCGAAAGCGAAATGATGCCAAATTTGGAATTTGGCCTTATTTCGTTTGGCTTTATTTCACGTCACCCCAAAATATAGAAAAAAAATCTGTTGAAAGCCGACATATTAAGTTCTCACCTTTAACCAGTCTTCGGATGTCTTAATGCCTTAAATGGGCTAAGGCTCATAAGGACTGATGCGCCTTAGCCCATTTAAGGCGTTTTTCTTATAATTCATTTATTTGCACTAAATCCTGAAAAGATTATATTTTTTAAGGTGGCCGTAATAATTTGATCACCCACTGTAGATGCAGCGTGCCGGGGATCGCAGAGTATGGAGAGTTGAAGTGCTGTTACCCTTTCAGGAATGACTTTTGCCTTCTTCTGCGTGTGTGCTTTTGCGAAACTGCGTCTGGAGAAACTAGGCTTTAATCCCAAAATCGTATCGAACGTGCAGAGCCCCATAAACTTCGATTTGCTTCCACTTTATTTGTTCGTTCCTTTTCTTTTTTAAAAACTAGAATTTGCAGTGGTTATGTGCGTTGGACTAGGCCGCTTTAACGGCACCGATGACATTACCAAAACAAACATGAATTTTAATAACGTCATTTCTTGCAAAGGCTTGGTACTTATCACTTTACCTCCTCGACAATATTGGAAACAGCCTTTAAAATAAATGAAATGGACGGCTTTAACAACGACTGCAAAGAGGGTCATTAAAGGAATTCTAATAAACACAAACCTAGTTGTTCTTTTTGTCTAGTCCTTATGTTTGATGTGTGTCTTAAATTGAACTCAAGATTTGTTTGCTTGCACGCAATTAAGTTTGACTTTCGGGTTTCTTTTGAATTTAAATTGTCGTCGCACGCTATTAAGGTGTTGAAGGCTCATCAATATTTTGGTTCCGCGCAATAAGGTCGCTCGGCCCATTACGATATTCCCTCTCAAAATATCAGTAGAAGATTGATCAACGATGTTGGGTGTTGTCCCATTTGGACACCATGCGAGGGGAGCATCATGCTCGTCAGAGGTGTTGAGATTTTTCTCTGGTGTCTGTTTGATTTGAATATATAACGATTTCATTTTGTTTGCAATAAATACAAACTGTACTCGTTAGCGATATGACGAGAAATTTTGATCAAGGTTCCTAGAAAGGTGCTCGGTTGAGTAGACATTCGCAAATAATTAAAATTACCTAAGATAATGTTATTTATCTCAATTTGGCAGAAGTAATTTCCGCTTCGTTCATGAGTAGATTAACATAATTCGGTCGGATGCCTTTGGCTGATAAGCTCTTCGTATTTCTATGCTCAACTTTAACATTGCCGGGTGTGAGGTCGCCTAAGTTACCAACTTATAACCTTCATATATTATGTATCAAAGGGAACATACTTCCGGTCGATCGATGATAGCACCAACGTCGATTAAGACAGCAGGAACTATTCAAAAACCTTTGAAATAATTGTTTTTTGCCCAAAAAAGGAACAACACC
Organism: Portevinia maculata; assembly: GCA_949715645.1. NCBI lineage: Eukaryota > Metazoa > Arthropoda > Insecta > Diptera > Syrphidae > Portevinia > Portevinia maculata. Next base: position 1,773,699 of record OX454528.1, on the reverse strand, counting down.
TAAATAGGTAGGTATAATTTTCGGTGCCTATCCCTACCATCTACCATATCCTTCTTCTTAATCGCCTCCTTATCCGTGACGAGCAGAAAATTACCACTACCTACTTATAACGTAGCGCAATTAAAATCCAATTTCGGGGCAAAGTTTCGCTCAAATGGTACTTTTCTTAAAGACGCCCACATTTTATTAACCCTCATCAAAGGTGATTTATTATATTTACAAACATTTGCTATATGGGGCAACACATTTCCAATTTCTCTTCATATATTAGGCATTGCGTTTTGGCTCTTCTTAGTGGCCCTGCTATAAATTATTCATACAAGGAATTCAATCAAAATTGCCTTATTCTCCCATCCGCAGCACAGAAACGTTGTTACAATTGTTTACAAATACAATAACTCAATTAAAGAGACTGTGTTTTCGGTAAATTGTTGACACTCAGTGGCAATGAGTATTTAAGGACTCTTGAAAATACATGTGCTATTGGTGGGAGTTTTTGGTTTGGTTGACGCAAGTGAAAACTTCCCTACCAGAGCCGTTTGAGCTAATTTTAGTATTCAAGCAGACCGGAACTCACTTCTCTAACACGCGAAGATCAGCAAGAAGCAGCATGTCTGTTCTCGACGAAAGACTCATTAGCATAAATTACACTTGACCCAAATTTGTCCCTAGCGTAGTTTTGTAGGGCATGACACACACTACTGGGCGATTGTCATAGTGGCATACCCTGCTTTCCGCCGCCTGCTTTGTCTGTGTCTTACTATTCTAATTAGTCAGTTGGAGGAGCGGTGGCATGTTTTAGTAGGGTAACTGATGCATACCACAAGAATGCATGGGAGTAAGTAGTGGCCATGTGTCAAGGCCAGAGAGGAAAGGAAGTGCTTCGGGAGCCATATGTTTGTTTTTAGATTTTTCTTCTAAACCCACTTGGGTCTTCTTCCTTTGACATTGGCCTATTCGGCTCACTTTTTTGTACGTGAATCGTTCCCTTAACTGTGGTATACATTACATCTTATGTGTATTCAACAAGAGTACATCGCGAAGCAACCGTCAATCACGAAAGGGTTCCACTTTCATTCCATATGTTGTTTTGTATTTTTGTAGTATTTTTCCATGAGTTTGGAAGAATAATTTCGTCCCACAAAGGGTTGGTCTAAACATTTTAATCAACAGTAATCCGCGTTAAATTGCTTACTGCATACCAGGTGTTGGGTTCTTCTCATGCAATCCACTCATTTAACTGAGTAAGGAAAATAAGGAGGTTGTATATTTATTTTTTCTTCTTTCCTTTTTCAAATTCAAAGATTAGATCTTTTGGGGTCTTGCGCGGGACTAATTATTTTCTATCCTATAAAATCCGACAAATCCTCTTGGCGGTATTTTGTCAGTCTAAAAAAATATTACAGAAGAGGAGGGTTTAGATGCCGCCAACCTTAAGTGGTGGAATGAACAACAAATTATAATAAAAGAGGGGAATCAAAAAGTTGGTTATGAAAATGTGTATTTCGTTTGGAATTAAGCTTTGTTTTTTGTTGGAAATATTTATTTTTTAAGAGGTTTAAGTTGTTTTGGAGAATATTCTTAGACCGAAGTTTAGTGGATCTTTCGCTCAAAAGATTGCTTAATTTGCAAAAGTACATGAGGAGTACTCTGTAATTTGTTGCAACTAAGGTTGAACACACACCGGATAAGGCAAAACGTTTTTTTTTTGTTTCGTGAAACAAGGGAACATTGTTTCTTATGAGAGCGCACACACCAACGAAAACGAAACAAAAAACCGGTTTTTGTTTCGAAGTGTTTCGGTGGTGGTTGTCGAAAATACATGCCATTGTATACGAGCAACACACACCGAATGCAACAAAACTGTTTCGACCCAGCGTCGTTGACGATAATTGCCTACTTTCTTATGGGGCAACACACACCAAATGCAACGAAACATAAAAACAAAAGAAAAACAAGAAAACGTGCTTTGTTTTGCCGATAGCTGAACTGTTGTTTTCTGCAAAACATTCTGGGGTTTTTCTTACTTTTAGACGCATCGACTTGATCCTCGTTGTGTATAAGTTTTCACTACGTGCAGTGGTACCTGATTTATTTTTAAAATGGTTTATGGCTGGTTTTTCTGATTATTTTTGCTAATGATTACACCTAATTATGAACCTCTACAATTTTCGACTTGATCCTCGTTGTGTGTAACTTTTCACTACGTGCTCTGTGCAGTGGTACCTGATTTATTTTTCAAATAGAGTGTGTACGTATTCCATAGCTTCACGCTCAACATATATTTCCTGAAGCAAGCCTTCGCGTTCCCTAATCATATTATGCAAGGCGCAGGCGGTTAATGTAATAATTTGCACTTTATTGGGAGGCAGTAATATAACAGTATCAAATATACGAAATTTTTTGATAATCATACCAAATGCGCATTCAACCACTCTTCGAGCTCTGTATAAACGATTATTGTATACTCTTGTTTCGTTTGTCAAATTTTTTTCGTGCGAAAGGTTTCATTACTCTCGTAAGAAGTGGATAGCCTTCATCTGCCACAAAAACAAAATTGAAATATTCTTCGCTTCCCGGGCATATTTTCTGCTTATGAGGCAAGTTCAATTTGTTGCTCACAAGTCGTTTTCCGAAATTTGAATACTTGAAAACACCACTATCGCAATTTCTTTCAAATTCGCCAACATCAACACAAATAAACTGGCCGTGTGCATCAACTACAGCTTGTAGGTGTATAAGATGGAACTTCTTATAGTTGTAATAATTCGATCCTGAGTTTGGAGGACATTGCATCCTTGTGTGCTTTCCATCTATTGCTCCTAAACAATTGGGAAAGTTCCACATCTTATCAAATGCATCCGCTATTGACATCCATTTCTTAACATCTGGTTGTGGCAAATAAATGGGAAATAGTGCTTTCCAAATAGCTTGGCAACTTTGCATTACAATTTCTTCAATTGTAGACGCACCACACCGGAAATGATATGAAAGCGACTTAAACGTTTCCCCTGTTGCTAAATAACTGAAAAGAAATTTAAATTCTATTAATGCAAGAAATTTATTATTGTCTTTGCGGTATCAGAATGTAAAAACAAATGGACAAGTTTGCGCAATTCCTACTCAAGATACTTGAGGGAAGAAAAATCAAAGCCGTCAGGTTCGAGTGGCAAGCAGAAAAGAAAATGGTATTTTGCTGATTCTATGTCTTTTCTAAAAGATTATGTACATCAGCATCGCACCTCAGCCAGCAGCTTAGATAGCCCGGCGCTTGACGAATTATTCGATGTGGACTCTACAGCTGCGGAAATGAGTGCGGAAAGAATGAACTTAGAGCAAAGTACTTCCAGCATGAGCGCAGTGTCATCCAAAAGGAGTAGACCGTCGACCTCCGAAATAATAGCTGTGCCAATGATCGAGTTTTTGAAATCAAGAACCAGAGAAAATACACCGGAAAGAGCGAATGTATTGTTTTTTAAGAGTCTCCTGGTAGACTATGAAAAATTATCCAATAAAAGGCAAAGATCATTCAGATTGACAATGCTAACCAAAATGAATGAGTTGCAAGAAGGGGAAGAAAATGAAGCCTCTACTTCCAATGCGACATTTGAAGATTGGCAAGATTAAAAGCTTTTCTCTTTTCTTATAAATAAACACATAATGCCTATTTTGTAAACGCAAAATTGTTTTTTTTCTTTTTACTTACCGTAGAGTTATAAATAATCTTTCAGCCGGAGTTATGCTTTTACGATAGTTCGTATCTTATTTTCTGATAGCATTTTCGATTAATCCCAGCAAATAATCAAAAGTTTCAATCCGCATTCTGGTAAAATTATGAATTTTTTCAGGATAAGTTCTTAACTCTGCTATTAAGTTTATAATCACATCCTCAGCATTTCGTTTTAGATTATATGGATGCACCCACCACTCTCTACTATTTGCGTCCTTTTCCTCAATTGCTTCAAAAATTGTATATAAGATTGGCACAACTTCATCGTCTGAGTCCGACCACATGTTGAACAACACTAAAAGCAAGTCACTAATTCAATTTTGTTTTATTTCAACACACACCAAATGAAGCAAGAAAACAAAACGTTTTGTTTTGTTACATTCTGTTTCGCTTGGTGGGTGTTGAAATAAAAAATGTTTTCTTGACTATCGAATCAAAAACGTTTTGCTTTATCCGGTGTGTTTTCAGCCTAAGTGAACGAATATTGTCATTCCAAAAGTTAAACTGGTATTTAAATAATAATGAATTTGATCATTTTCAATTCTTTTGTTGGCAGTTTTATCCAATTTTGTGTGCTACAGAATAAAATAAATGCAGCAATGGTACTTTCATTTCAAAGCAGTAGGCAGTCGAAAACCACTTTTTATTCCCCAGGTAAGAGTCAACAGACTCTCCAGTGAGGATTGAAATTCTTTCTGCTTCTTCTTTCTTAATGGCCGTGAAAATATGAACAGAATTAAAGGGATTATAACCCCCCACTTCACTTGTTCGTTTGTGGGGTTTGCGGTTTTGACCTCACCGAATTTTGGCAACTTCATAATTTCAGTGTAATTGCCCCCTTAAAAAGATTACCGAACTGTCAATGTCAAAATATTCGGTAAAATCAACATTTTAATCATGCTGAAGCATTTTATTCAAAAAAGAAGTTGTCAAGTCCTTAATAAAAACTTTTAGATTATTGTTTGACCCTTAACAACACAGGTGAGCTCCAGTCGTGTGAACCTAAGGTTTTGCATGCACACTTGCGGGAAGTTTCAAGATGTTTAACGTGTCGCTAGGCTCTCATGAATGGCGAAATCGCCCAGATGGGATTTCTCCTCTAAGGCGCCTTTTACGACGAGTGCTGTTTTTTTCCGAGTGCTGCAGTTATTTAATAAGCCCGTTCCTACGCTGGCATGTATTGGAATTATTCCAAAATGGAACAAATTAACAGGCACTCTTTCCACCCAATTAAAGCTCCCAAGAGATGACGGAATGGTCTCCACTCTACACCATTAGTGTATCCCACTGATAATCTCTTCTTTAATGAACTGACAGCTAATTATGCATTGGATTATATTCCAAATAGTTGGCGAGGAGTAATAGTTAGATGAAATCACTTGAGAGATAGTGTTCACAATATGTGGGTCCCAGGCCCTACCATATGTGCAAGATGTGCGAATGCACAGGGCTCCAAATTCCGTGGCGCATTGCAAGGAGTAAGAAAAATTAATTTTACCTTGCGCGGGTACTGCCATTTGAATTTAAAACAAAAAACTTGTTCAAATAAGCCCAAAATAGCAAAATCCATCACACCTGTGCTGAATTTTTGCACATTAACTCACATCACTTGCAATATTGCAACTTCAATTAGAATCTAACTCAAAATAGGGCGCTCTCTCTAAATCTTGCACATTGCGCTTGTTGACGTATGAGCCAAAAAAGAAACTGCCACATCAATTACAATGCCAAGACATTTCGTGGTGATTAGTTCTGCGAAGACCTGCATCAATAAATGGTAACAAATCAAGAAAAACCCTTTTACCAAGGGTTGTCTAGTCCCACATCTTCTTCAATCCTATCACATCTACTCACCTTAACACCTTTAAGTAGTTTTCAACAATTAACACGAATAACCTTTTTAGCTGCCTATTGAGTCATAAAATATAACCTATAACAAAAAAGTTACGCATTCGCCACAGTCACGTAGTCCCCTTTATGTTTTAATAAAGTTTTCGGGACCTTTTACTATTCCTTTGCTAACAAAACGACCTTACAAAATGACTTCATAAAAGCAAAAACTTGATATCCACGTCTCCTTGCCATCCCTAATTATCCATTAATTCGAATCGAACTATCTACAATCTATCGTAAGCCACTGCTTCTCATCGTAATCATAAACTTTCCAACTTTCCCCCAATCTCTATTTATAACCAAAAAAGATTCAAGCTATCCTTTTCATTATGGTCGTTAACATTTTGTGCACAAGGAACTCCATCATACTCTCTTCATATAGGTTATGTGAAAGTGTAATATGTGCACAATAACTTTCAACCCCCATTGTATTCATTTGCATGCATTTTTTATATGTATATGATGTATGCTTATAACATACATACGGGCGCCTTTGAATAGGATATCGTTCTACCTAGTACAAGGAGAAACTCTTCAATAAATAACCAGAGGAACATTTACTTAAGAGCGTCACAATGGTATCACTGGACTTGAATTTTGACTTTGAACTGCTTTGCTCAGTAGGTTTGCGAAACTTTGATACTTGAAAATTTCTTTGGGGATGATGCTGTGAACTTGACTTATTATTCTTGATAACCATTGGTAACCCAAGAAAACCAGCACACAATTGACTTAATTGAAGAATGGCCCAACAATAAACCAACAAAGCCCAAAAGAACAAAACAACTTTTTGAATTAATTAACTTCATACCCTACCCAGTATTTGTCGGTTCACTTGCATTGCAAGTTCTCCATTATATTTTACTTGGAGCAACTGGGAGAGTATCGTTGGTTGCAATGCGTGTTTCCCGGAATCTGAATCGGTCTTTTTCGAATTTTATACTCGTATAGTAGAAGTACGTTGCTCCTGCATTGAACTCATTAACATTCTACAGTGCATTAATCCGTAAATTTGTGGCTCCGAATGGATTTACTGCTGAAAATAAGTTCTCTCGCTCTGGCTTTATTAAAATGGTGCCATTTAATGAAGTTGTCTCATGCGTTTCGAAATAAATATTCAACTACTGGCTCACTACATGCCTACGCAGGGTACAGAACGGTAACATTATACAAAATGAACATAATTGGATATACATCTGGGGACTCCATTCAGTGTGTACGCGTCGTTCAGTCATCTACTCACTTCAACTCACTGAGAACTGAGCCTGAGGGTTTTTCAGTACCTTTTCTTTCTGTTTTTTTTCTATATATATCTATATGTTTATTAGCTTTAAATACATTCAGAATGTACGTATCTGTGGCTAAACTTTGTTCACAGAATATTATGTCCTTGCATAAATGAGCTTGACGCAAGGATGACGACGGGTTGGTACTTTTTATCGTCATATGAAACTTTCAACGTGATTGCACCGCTTGGCGTGACGATTTTTCGCCGAATCTCCCATGACAATCTACATAAGGGAAGGATAAGTGTAACAATGTGTTTTTGCTTCTGTCTTTGACTTCACATTGCTTCACCTCGGATATCGTTCTATTATTTAGATGATGATAATGATAATGTTAGTTGCCGTAGCGTTAGGTAGTTAAAAGAATCTCGCTCCGAGAGTTTGCCGTCGGTGCAGTTTAAACGTGAATTGCGTTTGTGTTTTGTTTCTGGAATGAGATTTCTAGAATTTCTTGACTCATTTTTCTGTGGAAATGTTCTTTTCTTCGTATCTTCAGGATCAACAGAACGAGATGTTGATAAAAAAAAACCCATAGGCCTATTTACTATAACGGCTTTTTGAATAGAAGGGCAAGGAAAAGTTCTTATGATAGATAATGGTAGATGTCTGTGCGGTTTTATTATAGTACTGATGCATTGACATTTTATGGCTAAAGAAAAACCATTTAATTGTATTTTAATGTTTAACAATATCTCCTAAGCACCGTTTCTGAGATGGCACAAAACATATCCTGTTTTTGGAATTGAATCAAGTATTTGCATCTGTCCGAAAAGGTCACCTGGTTTAAACAGGCTGCAGCTTCCTTATAAAGATTCTTAGAAGTAAAAGTAAAATAACAGCTACTAGTGCGGCAGTAATACCAAGACAGACAATTCTCTGTAGCTTCTGGAGGCTTGTTGCAGTTATCCGTCCGAGAAATTTCGGCCACCAGTCGATGGACGCGACATTTTTTACCCACTACACCAGAAAATGACACTTTGTTTGAAACCGACACTGGCCCTAGAATTCAATGTTGCAACTTCATTGAAAAGTGTCCACTATTTTCATTTCATTTCATTTCATTTATTTCATCAACTGAAAACATCTACTGTTCCACTAGATTACTTAATACAATTTCAATACTTAAATTCTACCACCAAAGCCTAACGCCAAAATTAATTTATTTTTAAAACGAGTCTCTACTTAAATCAAACTCGAATAGCCTGCTATGCTTATTGCATTCTTTAAGGCATCTGGTAATTGGTTCATTACAACCGTAATTAACTCTATGATATGGAATATAAAACAATAAACGATTTCTAAGTACTCTTGATGGAGCATAAAAACCAATTAATGATAAAAGAAAAGGGCAATCGATATGGTTGTTTATTAAATCGCGAATAAACATAAGTGAAAAATATTGCCTACGCCTGAAAAGAGGTACTCGTAAGATACCAAATAATTTTCATCTTGTCTCATACGAAGGCATTTCAATATTCCAGCGTAATTTACGTATAGCAACCCTAGTTAAACGTTTTTGGATCTTCTCAATTCTATTGAAATGTACTTCATAACATGGATTCCATACTATACTACAGTATTCGAGATTAGACCTGACAAATGCAAAGAATAGACATTTGAGAGTAAGTGGATCATAAAAGTCTTTAGAATTCCGCAATATAAACCCCAACATTGAATTGCCTTTAGCAACCAATAAGTCAATATGCTGGCAGGAATTTAGTTTTTTGTCAAATATGACTCCTAGGTCTTTCTTAGAGGAGATAATGGACAATGGGGAATTATCGATCACGTACGTAAATGAAACTGGGGAGAGGTTACGACAAAAGATAGGCTTTGACATTTGGAGACATTGAGTGGAAGGTCATTGTTATGACACCACATAGAAAGTCTCTCAAGGTCTTCCTGCAAAAGAATGCAATCATGCTCAGACTTAATAGGTCGGAACACTTTTAAATCGTCTGCAAACATTAAACATTGGGAATGCAGAAACAAATCAGGAATCTCATTAATGAATAGGAGGAACAGCAAATGGCCCAAATGACTTCCCTGAGGGACTCCAGACGTTACATACACTGGTGATGAAAGAACGTCCTTAATGCGAACATACTGAATACGATCTGTAAGATATCAGCGAATCCACTCTAGAATATTGGAGTGAAATCCAAACTTGTTTAGTTTGGACATCAATGTATTGTGATTAACGCTGTCAAACGCCTTATCAAAGTCAGTATAATTTTCTGCCACGTTTTAGAAACAACAATTTAAGTCACGAACATTATATTTCCAAAAATCCATTGGGTTAGCAAAGATTGAAATCAAATATCCCTCCCCCAAATAAAATGCATCACTGTGCGATGTGTACCTCAATATGTACCGCAAAAGGATACCAGCATTTTAAATATAATAAGATTTAATAAGAAATAAATCTTAAAGCTGCATTTTTCCTATTTTTAAACGTGGCATACAAATCTCGTAACGTTACCCGCCCTTTCCCAACTTTCAAAGAAAAACTTTCATTCTGTTTTGTTAGAAAACTTTACTCTCCTCAATCCAACCCTTTTATATTTTTTGTTCGCAAATCGTAAAAGTGCTTAGATAGTTTGTGCTTAATTTGCAATTTAACTTGGCCATCAAATTATCTGGGAAATCGGTGAAAGTTCCAGGGGTGGGAATATAGCCATACATGGCTATGCTGTTTTTATGTAAGAAATGTTTCCTTTTCTTGTTTAAATAGAAATAATAACCTTTTGATCCTCCGCGTAAATTCCATGGATTTGCGGTGGAGAGTCAAATATTTTAATTTTTTTTTGATGAATGTTCCTCATTAAAAAGTTTTTGCACATCCTTTTGGAATCAATTGGAAGGAGATCTTTTCGACAGATGCTTTCAAGTAGTTTTCTGGGATTTCTCAGGAGGAAAGATAATATTCCCGGAGGATGCTCGTTTAATAAACACAAAGGAGAGCGTAGCAATTGAAATAACTACCTGAGCGTTGAGATTGGAAAATCGGTAAAAGAAATAAAATTGACTGCAATAAAATTTGATACGAGTACCTATGAGACGAGGAAAAATATCTTTAAGAAAATGGTGTCCGGTGCAGTGGCTCAGTGGTTAGTGTGTCGGACTACTGATCGAAAGGTCCCCGGTCGAATTCCCGCCGGGGCCAAGTAACATCCAGAGTTTTTTCCAATGCCCCACCTCTTGCGAACGTCTGACAAACATCCAAGAGTATCATTTGTCATGGGTGGCGACGGTGTAGAGGTTAGTGTGTTGGCTTGTGACCCGTGCGGTGCAGGTTCAATCCCCATGGGGAACAACAACATACGCCACCCATTCACATGCCTCTACACCAAAAAGGAGGATTTCTGCCTGGTAGTACAATGGACCGTTACCGAGTCTGAGTGCTCTGGGATTTGGATTTGTTTTTTTTAAAAACAAAAAAACAAAAATTGTCATGAGAAGCTTCTCAAATTTGCCGTTCGGATTCGGCTTCAATTGTAGGCCCCTTTCACTTCGCACAAGTAACTGGTTGGAGAAGTTAGGTTTAAGGCCCTGCCTACAATTTTTTTATTTGTATTTTTTAAGAAATTTTTCCCGCCGTTGCTTGGAAATTATGTTTTTTTCTCTCACCCAAGTCGGAAGTGGAAAACAATTGACTGTCAATCTTTTTCTGCTGGAAAAGCAAGCATATCTCTACTGCGGATATTAAATTTCCTTCAATTTTGTTTAATTTTGATGTCATGAAATTGATTTAATTTCCTGTTGTGGGATAATACACGAGGCGACGTGCCTTCAATTTATTTTATTCGTCAAACATGAGTTAAAGTACATTTTATCACACGCGGATTGAGGGCTTAGCTATGTACACATAATAAATGCAAGGATAAAATTTGCCAATCTGCGGATAATCGTTCTGTCGATGTGGACAGTATTAACGTGCATTTTATGCTTGACAGAATATTAACATTGACCTCTTTATTTTGTTTTACAAATTTTAGTAGTAAGCAAATATTTACTGATAAGGAATATTAGGGAATCGTCCTCCTGCCTTGACAAATCTGATGCATTAGCATTAACATTGAGTTAGAAATGTGATGTGTAAATCGCCAGGCATGAACAGTCAATCATTTTTAATTTTAGAGATTATTTTAGCAGTTTGTCGAAAGTTTTATGTTCGAGGTTTCTATCCCCCTGTTAATCGCTCATCTGAAAAAAAATTCCATCACTGAATTTGTTGGTATGGAGTAGATTTAACATTGCCATCGGTCTGTCCTTAAAAATATTTTATCTAGACTAACGTACAAATGCTTATGGAACAAAGGCAATAGCAAGATGCCTCTCCAGAGTTTCCCAAGAGTTCCCGATTAAATTTGGTGTACCCTGCCGTACTTGATGATTTGCTTGAAGGAAAAGTGACCGACTTCAAAGTGCATCAATTTTTCTTTGCTGACAATGGAGCTTTGATAAACAGGGATTAAACGTGGCTTCAACGAGCACTTGATTTATGTTGTGGTATCCTATTTATTAAAAAAACACGACTACCTCAAACGACTGGCCCAGTTCGACCTACTCCAGACATTTCTTAGTGCCAAAAGTTCAAATGTCTAGGATCTACAATGAATAGTGTAGCAACCAGTGAAGGCGGAAATCATCAAGTTAGTGCAGATTAATTGGCTGTAAAACGTATACATCTTCTGTTAACGAAAAATATCATCAACCCGAAAGAAGGGCTCTTTATGACATTGGTCACAGTTTTGGGCAATGCACGAAAAGTATGAAGGCAAAACCTTGGCAGTTGAGAAGAAAATGCTTCGCAAGACATAAGGAACAACAAAGTTTGGATATCCCAGGAATATTTTACGCAAAATTGGAGTGCGACCGGCTCAGTTGTGGTCATGTTACACGGAAATATTCTATTAAATGCGAAGACTCCTGGATCACAAAACCGCAATCACAACAGCATTTAATTGGCCGTGTGACGAAGTGATCCAAAACCGAGAGGCCAGCGGACAATTGCGGTCGAACCGGCGAATCCTATTGGCATAACAGTAGGGATCACTGAAGTGAGAAAACTCTCTCTCCCTCTAGCCTAGATCGTGACCTCTCCGATAAAGAACAAGAAGATCTGTCTGTTGAATTTACCCTGTCCAACTGAAGAAACTTCTTGATACTGATTGTTAATGGTATTACTTTTTTGTTCGATATTCATGTCAAATCGTGGGTACGGCGGTTCACTGATTCCTGCAAAGTTCAAATCGTAGCCAAAAATACCTTAACATTTTGTCACTGCTCCATTTCTGGCGAAAATCTGACAAACATCAAAGAGTACAAACTGTCAAAAGAAACTTCTAAGAATGTGCCGCTTTCATGCGTGTCAAAAATATAACTTCGTACAAACAAATAGTTGGAGACGCTTTGCCTTAGGCCCTGTGCCAGAATATTAAAATAGGATATCAACTCCTCTATAAACAAATAAAGTACATACATATTTCGTAGTTTAAGCAAAAAGGATTTTTGTTTTGATTGAAATCCGAAATCCGACGATAAAAGTTTTCTTCATTTTTAAACCCACCTTCTTCATTATTCATCCCTCTTCGTGTAGTTTTTTCTATGGAATATTTCAAACTAGTTCATCAATCACCACGTTTTCTGCTAATCGCCAACTATCGCTTCCGTCATTGCCCTCCCATATAACATTTTGTTCAAACCTTTTTTTTTTAAATCATTACATTCAGCTGGCACTGACATGACCTTTGAAAGAACCCTTCAGTCATAATCATAATTGATCATTTTATAATATACTGCTTGAGCTAAAAAAGGAATTTACAGTAATTTACAATAACTCAGTCAAATATTGAGAGCTTGTCAATAGCATTTTTCATCTACTTTAGGAATATTATTTGGAATTAACCTTATGTCGAAGCTTTAATGTCTATATGTGTACATAAGGCATGTGAAATACCATTTTCAGGTGCAGGGACGGACTAAGAATATCATTACTGCAGCGCCTCGCAAATAACAGCTCTTGTCGTTAAAGTTAACTAAGAGGGCAAATCAGATCTGGGCAATTTTAACATCCAGGTTAGCCGCATTTGGCCGTGGGTTGACACGACTGGAGATCACTATCGGCATAAAATGACGATAAAACAAAAAATCAATATCAGGAGCATGCACGTGTCGAAATCGTAAAAAAGAGGCAACCCGGAATTATACAAATGCAATAACACCAGCATTTGATTGTCCTCAGTAAAGAAGTGATCCAAAACCGGAAAGCCTGCCGATGTTTATTGATGTAGAACGGGCGAACCGCATAGGCGAACCAGTAGGGATGCCTAAAGTGGTAGGGTTACGATCCCATTAATTCTGATCATAACATCGCAGTTAAAAAAGAATGCTGACAAACTTTGAAGCATACACCTTGAATCTTGCTCTACTTCTGTCGCACATTTAAAATATAATTCGTATCACCCATTTCAGTCCAACTATGCTTGTCAAAATGTGGAATAAAATTAGAGAAACACAGAAAGAAAAACCAGAATGAATAACAAAATATACTTACAGGCGCAGGTCTGTCCAAGAAAATCACAATAAATACTGGATGAACTGAAAACTCGTGGCTTCAATGGCACAGTGCATGAGGGCTTGGCTGAGAAGACGCTGGTCTAAGGTTCGAATCCCAGTGGAAGTGATGGATTTTCGGGATAAAATGAAGGAAAAAAGACAGACCAGCACCATAGAAGGAGTCTGATGATCGGTTGTGGCGAACAGTGAAACAGCGCTGTAACTACAGCCATCCACTTCACGTGGTAAGGATTGTAAGATATATGGTTGTTCATTCAAAAACAATATAATTCGTAAGTTAAACAGAAATGATTATTCTGATGTTGTTCCAAAGAGAGACCCATCAATTATGTATTTCATTGTGGAGCTCTAGTGGAATCTGTGGGGTTTCAAATTTAAAACATTGTTTAAAAAAAACATTTATTTGGGAAATTTTGATGTCCAATCAAATCTAGTTTCATCATGTCCAAATAGAAATCCCCAGAAATCGAGTTTCCCCCACGATACAATTTTTTTTTTAAGTTCTCCCACCCTAAAATTATTTAAATCTCTTAAAACCTTAACATAATTATGCCTAATTTACTAAATAAGTAAAATAGAAAATTAATGGTTTAAATCTAAATAGATTATTTTCATGCATGGAATAGAGAGTAAAATGAAAATTACCTCATCGTCGTAATTATCCTGTTCAGGCATTTCTTACACCAAAAAATGTTGCTCGTACTTAAAAACCCTCACTTTAAAAGAAAATGAAAAGAAAAACAAAAATGGACCAAAATTCGCTTAACACCCGACTTTGGCTTTTTTTGCTGCTCCTGGTCGGTTGCGTCTTCCTCTCAAATCGTCTGAGCTCGCAGCATACACAAACACACAGTATCCTTGGTTTTTCTTTTAGTGTTGTTCAACACCTGTGGTCATGAACGGCAGCCAACAACTCTCCATGTAGGACACAAAAATAGTTCTCATAATGTGCAGGAATGAAATAAACTCACTTCGGTGTCCTTTGAGTATCCTTTCTTGGTCTTCCTTTTCGTCTTATTTTAAGACGATTAATTTAAGATTTATGATACAAATTTTCGTTTTATTTTATTTTCTTATTCACAGAAAACGAAAAATACTTTTAATAGTGAAAAATATCCTTCATGCGAGATGTGTTCGATGACGTTGAATAGGATGATTTGCTACAAAAGTCAATTTGCTTGGGCATCCTGAAAGTGCATTGAAAATGTTAAACATGAGTAAAATTGTTAAATAAAATGATCGTATCCTTGTGCGAAACACCAAAGTGGGAGGCATTAGTGGGCTGTGCGGGTTATGTCTATACTTCATTCCACATGCAATTTAGTGTCTACAAACGATGAATGTTGTTGAGGATGCGGTCACATTGTGTGTATGTTTATGTGTTAGTGCTTTTAGTGCGAGCTAATGGCATGCATGCAATGGGCAACTCCGCTTGTGTTTCATCATCTTAAGTGACAAAATAAACAACTAAAAACTGCAGAGTGGAAGGATAATGTTTACTTTAGTGTTAGTTGGGTTAATATTTGCTATGTTGAATTGTGTGTTGGATTTGTTGTGGTTAATGTGTATTTGAATATTGTACGGATATGTTGTCTATTTAATAACACAGTTATCAACTGATTTGTATTCATTGTGTTAATGTTATAAATTTCTTAACTGAAATTCGTTCTATTCATATATACGAGTAACTAACTACTCTTTATGATTTTTATAATTTGCATGTTTAAGCAGATAAACGACATTATTCACCGTCCAATAATACATACACAGTTTGGCTGCGATTATTTCATTGATTTTTTCGGTTTTGCCTTGGGTTCTTTTTTTTGTATAATGGTGCACTGATTTTTTGTGCTCGTAGTGCCGTCAAGAATAATGGAAAACGTGGCTATGTTTATCTGCTTACAATGTGGATTTATGAGTATGGGAGGGATTTTTATTTCGGAACAGAAAAGCTCACTTGAGTGGTAGAAGACAGTTTTGTTTAAAAATCGATGGATGGAAAAATTAATGGCATTGTGATCCTAATGAGTTTTTGACAATTTCTCGGGTTATTTGGGAAGGGGTTTGTTTAGATTTATTCGATTGGATTTTGTGCTGTTACCATTTGCTCTTTGCTCAATGCCCTAATACGAGATTTACGCTGTTCAAAAATGCTTGATTTTTAGTTGAATTGTAATCTGTAGTTGATCAGTAATTTTTGGAACAAATATTATTTACGATTTTAATGGTTTTTTATGTGATACCACACAATTTTTCCTGGTTTTATTTTTTGTTTTCCGTCAATTTCCTTTTATGTTGTTTTGAATGAATAACCTTACATTCGTTACCACGTGAAGTGGACGGCTAGAGTTACAGCGCTGTTTCGCGGTTAACCACAACCCATCATCAGACTCCTTCAAAACAACATAAAAAAAAATATTACTTGTTTTAGATTATTTAAAGAAACATCAAATCTATAGTTTTGTATGTGGTGCGGCTTCTCAAATTTGCCGTTTGGAGTCGGATTACAATTGTGGGTCGCTTCCATTCCCGTCGAAAAAATAATTTCGCACACACAAATGGTTGAAGAAGCTTTCCGAATGTTAGGACTGTCATCAACATCTGAACTTGATGATATGATTTCGAAATACAATCCCACTAAACAAGACCAATTTTCATCCGAATCATCTTGGGGTTCTTGCTTTAAAACTGAGAACATATAACCTTTAACAGTTGAGGAATATTCATCCTCGTGAAAATCAATCTTTTTGTTTAATTCGGTGCAAAACCAATTTTCATCCGAATCGTCTTGGGGTTCTTGCTTTAAAACTGAAAACATATAACCTTTAACGGGTGAGGAATATTCACCCTCGTGAAAATTGAATGAGTTTCCACATAAACTATCAAATCCACCGAGAGGTTATTGAAAAAGTGACCAATGGCCTGTTACTACAGGTTCACTCAATATCTTCTACGAGGGTTTAAACCCCCACTATTAACACAATCGTTTTGTGAAAATTGAGCCATAAATGTTTATTTTCGCATAGAAAGAAAAAACATCAATACGAGTTCTAATCGTAAATAAAATGCGCTTAGACCCAGTTGGAATCGAATTTTACTATTTTTTGTCCCAATATGTGGACTTAGAGGACACAACAAAAAACAGCGCCAGTGAATATAATATATAACGCGAAAAACAAAATTTTCAGAAAACATTGAAACAAATAAACATGTTTCGTTTCCGTCTGTAAGTTTTTTTGTTTTGCTTTGAGGACGACACAACCAGTCATGCAGAGGTTGCCCCGTTCAACACAATAAAAAAGTTTAATTTATTCTACCACTTTAATTGCAAGAGCAAAAAAAGAACACTGAAAATGTTTAAAACTTGTCCGAGTTGTCCGCAGTAACAAGTGCTCTTTCTCTCTCGGTTGCCAACATTTTTCGCAACAAAAATTCCCGTGGCTTCTAGTACTGCTTTCAATAAATACATTCTCGTTTTTCGAAGTAAATACTAAACACGAAATTCAAGGGTTTTTTTTTTAATTGAATGCAGTAAATTCGTATTTTCTGATTGACTTTCCCCACACAAGGTTGCAACTCCTTATTACAAGGACGAACAACTTTTTTGTTTCTATTTCTCAACAAGCACATTCGGTGAGAATGTATGATTTGGTTATTTTGCGTGACTTTAAGGCTTACAATGGTGAGAAAACAATACAAATTGGTCACGTTATGGTCGAACTAATTTATTCATTGCCTATTACGAATATCTAAACGAAAATAATTTCCATGCCTAAGCAAAATAAAATTTGTAGCCAAAATGGCGCCCAAGGTCATAGATCCAGTGTTAGAAAAAAAAATTCTTCTTTTCGAAGGATAATAAGTTGAGTTGCAAAGAGGAAAGAAGATTATAATATGTCATAAAAAAGGGAGGCAGGAACAAATAAAGTTGTGTCATATAATTAAAGAAGTTGAATACAAATATCCAGAGAAAAACAAATCGGATGAGAAGGAGGTGTTTACTAGGAAGGAGTTCACAAGTAGTTCTTGTCGACAAATTTGTTTTATTAGCCATATGAAATAGGGACTTATACGGATTTATTTCAATGTTGGATGCGAGGGTCTTTTGGGTTGAATTATGGTTTATTTTGATTATCGATTTGAAAAAATAAGGTTACAATGTGCTGAAAGCTTTCTATCCTCAATTTTTTAGTTGACTACTTATCGTTAATAGCATATAAAGGGCCTAAATCCCAGCTTCTTTAGACATTAGTGTGAATTTTTATTGGTGACACATGTAGAAGGGACCCGATTTTGAACGACAATTTTGGAGAATCTTCTGATGATTTTATACGCTTGTTTGTCAGACTTTCTTTAAAGATGTTTCAGTGAAAAATGTTACTGGTGGGATTTTAACCTGGAACCCTCGGTTAGTCATCCAACTGAAAATATCGTTCGAACTTATTTCGACAAAAAGACAAAATAGTCAGCATATGTGTCGTTAAAAACTGTCATGACAAGTTTATGATTGGGTCTTTCACTAGTCCGTTTGCATCCAGAACTCATAATAGCTTCCAGGATACAGTTCCATTTTTGAAGATTAAATCTTTGTCATTGGAAAAGCAGAAGGAATTTTGCAAGGTTTGGGGTGATCTGATATATGTGACGGCATTTGTTTGAACATTGTGCTATAGATTCACTTCTTTAATTAAGTGTGCTATTTTTTTGTGTTATGCCAATGAAACGGGTTAAAAAATGTAAGCAAAGCCAAAGGCGAAAGCTAGCAAAGGTAGAAATCAATTAACCTTTTCCACACACAAATGGTGATCGATTTCTTCTAATGAATTGGAGATTTGTTTTCTTTTTTAATAGTTGCAAACTTATACTGTTGTCCTTAACTTAAAAATTTAATGTCAAAGAACTGTCAAATCTTTTCAAAAATCCACTTGGGATAACATTACAATTCTGAATTCGCACATTAAAAATTTGCTATTAATTGAACGATCGTGTTTTTTGTTTTTGTTTAAGCCTGTAGGTTTCTGAAACAAAACGTTCGATTAACGTTGGAGTAATTATCCAATTCAAATAATTCAATTCGGTTCTTCTTTTCCTTAACATAAAAAACGTTTTTTGATTAACTTAACTTTTATTTGTGGGCTCAGTGGTTAATGTGTTGGACTACCAATCGAGGGGACTCAGGTTCAGATAACGCCGGGGCTCAGTATTGCCTTAAGTCTTTGCCACCTGTTAGGAAAATATGACAAACTTCCAAAAGTATCAATTGAGAAGCTTCTTAAACATGCCGTTCGGAGTTTGTGCTGAATTATTTGTACCTTCCACTTCGCGGCGATGTTCTGGACTTAGTCCTTCGTTCTTGGTTTTCTTTCCCTACTTCATTGTTCAGCCATTTGGATGTCCTTATAAAAAAAACCTGTAAAGATTCGAATGTGAGACATCAGACAGTTCTTGCATGTCTTTGAAGAAGTATCTTCCTAGAGTTCTGTTCCTCAGGTGACATAGGCTTGCAGTGACAGAGAAAGTGAGGTGTATCCTCATAAGTTTCCACATCACCTACAGCTGTCGTTGTATTGTTCCTTAGCAAGTTGTGACTTAGACAATGATGTTCTGTCGTAACGTAAGAGTTTGTTGGTGCGTTTCTTATCAAATTTTGCGATGTATTTCACAAATGGTTTCATTCGGATCTTGTATTCCACTCTTTCTCTGAGATTACAGAGTGGTGGTTTGACCGACTGAAGTGCCTTTTCTTGGTTCATCGCAGACCCTTTAATTGCAAATTCATCAGCTCGCTCGTTGCCGGATATCCGTTGCCAGCCGAGACTCGTCTAATGCTGCGGGCTCAGAGCTTTGAGCTCCTGGCGACAGCGGCGAACAAGCAGAGACCTAATTTCGGTACCAGATACCGCTTTAATGGCCGCATGGCTACGTGGTATCACCATCATTGATACCATGCTTGCAACTTCAGTGATTGCTAGAACTCCTGCTTGGAATAAACAATAGTGATCAGGTAATCTAATTGCCTGTCTATGTTTAATTCTTTTGGGAATAATCTAGCGTTCCACCTTTGACCCGTCTGTGAAGACGAATATCGATTTCCTTTTCGTGGTTGACATTCCTCCCTGCTCCTCCCTGCTCCGAAATGAACAAAAGAATGGTCTTTCAAAGCCTAGGTAAGGAAATGTTCAGAATCATTGCATGTCCTAAATGACTTAGGTTCCAGCTATTTTTTTGGCTGATCCTCAAGGCACTTTTGCATCCGATTTCTGCATGTATAGATCTAGGGATTGCTTCCAAGTCAGCTGTTGGTGTTGTTCTCATTGCACTAGTTGTCCTATACATGCCAGTCTTTGTATTTTTGTCATCACCTTGATATTGGCCATCTTATTCGTGGCTTGCCATCAGACTAAGCTGCCGTAATGGTCGCATGGCGTTTGGTCCACATTTTTGTGCCGAAGATACAGTTGCATGCGTAGAAAGCATTAGCTGCTTTCCTAACTCTATCATCGACATTTGGCTTCCAACTCAGGTTCATGTCGAGGATAATTCATAGATAGGGGTGTTCCCTCAATCGCTGGTGGACTGAATTCTGGTAGGCTTCTCTTGTTAGTGAACAGCACCGGTTCAGTCTTTGGAAAAGCTAGCTATCAACCTATATGGGCGGCTAATGCTTCATATTTTTTGTATATTTAACTCACAGGCGGACTTGTAGTAATGCCATAAAGTGGGAGGATAATGATCTTTTTATTCGTGATCATGGCTTCGCCGTTAAGTAGATAAAAGAATAACTAATTTTCAAATTCACCCGTATCCCATTTCTTGAATAAAAATAATGCAATCAAAGCTTCCAAGCTGTCGGAAAAAATATATATACCATGAGTATTCTGTATACCATGCGAATTCGTATCCAGTTAAGTGAAAAATTAATTAAATAAATCGCAAATGCGCTCATCTATAAATAACGTACAATGTGCCCACCACGACCCAAATGAATTTCTTTAGGTCTCGTCTGAATATTATTTACAAAGAAAAAAAAATGATTTCACTTAGCAAAAAACATTAAATCACCTTGGAAGATTATCATGAGCCGAACAAGAACATTATGTAAAACAATAATCAATTTAATATCGAATTGTGAATAGAAACTCAAAGGATCTTTAAATCGAAATCGCGATCGCCATCATCTCGTTATCGAGACGATCAATTTTAATGATCACTAAAAAGAAACAAACAAGTGAAAATAGTGCATTTATTTCCTCCAGATATGTATCATTCGATGGAAATAGAAAAGTCATAAACATACCCTACGCCAAAATGAGGGATCAATGCCAAAAATCTGGCCAAACTCGATTTGTTCATTTCCAAAAAATCTATTTTTCGTCAAAAAAAAGAAGAAAATACATATATTTGCAATTATTGGCGTGGTGCTCACTTGGCACAGAACTTTGTCCAAGTGAAAGCTACCTGATCTATACAAAAATGTGTTTTGCCCCCCCCCCCCCCCCCCCCCCCGCAGAGCAGCGTGATTTAGTGATTTTTGCAGAGAACATATTTTCCAAGCAATTAATTCAATTATTGATTGGAATATACACAAAATCAATGGCCAAAAGTAAAGAGCTTATAGTATTATATCAACGCCCTAAGTTGAACATTTTTATATTTATAAATGTTAAATTGAATTTATTGATAAAAAAAATTGTGTGTTTGTTTTCATTTGCTACGAGAAACCTGCCATAGGGGGTGGGAGTAGATCAATTTTTAATTAACTGAACGTAAATAAACAAATATAAATTGAACATTGTTTATAATAGCTTAGAAGAAAATCGCAAGACATTAATCAGCTATATTTTTTTCGAAGTCACTGCGGGTTTCTATATACTCCTGTGACTTCTTCGATGAAAAACCAAACGAGATAACAGAGTATCAAAGCTTAGGTGTGAATTTCGCGTGAAACGTTCTTTCGCCCTTTTTAAGTTGTTTATTTTTTTTTGGTGCAATGCTATCTCTTTGCGTGTAGGTGATTCAGAAAGGGATTATTTGATGTAAAGCTTTTTATACACTCCCACCACACACAAGATAGTGATCGATTTTGGCACCAATTGTAAAAGTGGATGCTGGAAGCGACACAAAAATGTTTTAATCAAAAGATCAACAGCGATTGCACTTGTTGACATTTTGGGTTATGTTGAAACGACAGTATATGAAAGTGTGAACTTGGGAGATATATTTGTCGATAAGTTAATATGACATTATGGGGATAAGTCATTTTGTGAGAATCAGATAGGACTGAAAAGTAAAGCGGGAAAAGTGAAAACGAATTTGAAAAGGCATCGTTATGTGGGGAGAGGGGGGGGGGGGGGGGGAAGTTGCTTTTTTCTCAGGCGCAAAATTTGCCACAGGTCGCACTATGTATACTTGCTATAAGAGTAGTGACCAAGTGACGGAGTTTCTGTTAGCTCCTACGATTCAAGGCACATTCATGCTTTGTACGTTAGCGGCAGATATCAGTGGTAAAAAACCTTTGTCCTCCTTGGCCATAAAACAACCAACTTTCAAGCCGAAGTCTATGCAATAGAACTCTCTGCCGCAGATAATGCTTAAGACGAAGTCTTCAAAGATTAAACACATTTTCAAACCACCAAAGCCATACAAATTTGATCACAGTACAGTCTGGAGTTGTCTTAAGACTCCCAAGCAGCTAGCTGCTAGTTAAAGTGTCACTTTCTTTTGGCTTCCAAGTCAACGGCTACGAAATGGCCTACCAACCACCAGAATTTAGTTAGGGCTAAACTATTGTCTCTTTGACAGGAACTATATGCAGGGGTTGTGTCAAGATTGACATTGTTGTATTGGCTTAGCAAACAAGAAACAAACCTTTGATATGAGCCATCGTGATTTTATGGCCTTACCTGACTTTCTTACAAGTGACGCTCTCTCAAATATCCTCTATAAAATCAGCAAAAGCTCCACAGATATGTGCGTGCAGGCTGTGCCTTTAAGATTAAGAAACATTCTATGTGAATGCCCAGCTGTTACTCAAATAAGCCTAAAATAATTTAACACAAGCCTTATGGGATCTCCAGATATTATGAGTTCATCGGCAACAAAAAACTGAAGGTTCCTTCGGGACTTGCATTTTATTCCATCTTCGAAGACGGTCAACTCTTAGGAGAAAATAGATCTTTATAGGTCGCAATGCTGTGTTGTCAATTTTATCTTGCCAAACCCTTTAACAAATATCAAATAATATCTAACCTTATAACTTGGGTATCTAGTCAAAAAAAGCTAAAAACAATTTTACCTGGAATTTACTGTTAAAAAAATGTGTGCTTCTACTATAGACAATGGATGCATATTTGTATGTTAAAACCATACACATATATTGGGCGCAAGGACTAGAATTCACTTGTTTAGCCAATCAACATGAAAAGCTTACCCCTTGTCATTGATATCCGACTGTTCCAACATATTCAATCAGGCCATCAGAGTCCCTAAGTCCCCAGTTATAGCCATACGTAAAACGAAAACATTTTGATTTCCCTTTTTAGTTCAGTTTAAATGAATAGATCTGCACAGTCTTTGTCTTAAAATGTTGGTTATGAATTATTTAACCAATTAGTCACAAATAATTGAGAATTTGAACATAAAAATTGCTTAAAAACGAATTCATTAATATTTCCGAACTAAAAACTTTTTCTGTTCCACTACTCAGTCAATTCACTGAAATGATACAAGTCGTTCGTTTCATTGTGTTTACTGTTTCACTTTTTACGTCTTGCTGTAACTGAGCCCTAAATTGTATCTTGTTTGCAACAACGCCAAGAGGTTGCACTTTAGTCGGGTAGTTGACGCGGGGAAATACAAACAAAATATCTATAGATAGATTTTCGATTTCCGAGCTGGAAGGAGTACCTGGGTCCTGTGGGGTTATCTCTTCAGCTACCTTCATTCACCAAATAGGTGATTTAAATTAATCAGTTTTAATAGATAAATGTGTAATCTAATTAAACCAATTGAAGACATAGTCCCGCAAGTCCAGGGCTCCTTCAAGTTTGTGAGTTGAAGACCCAATAGTGTTTGTTGTTTTAATTTCGATTCACCTTCTCGACTGAATTAGTTTAAGTGCAGCACTTCTTTAGATTACCAAATTTGGGGACTTATTTCATTTCTTTCATCATAAAATAATCCTTCCCCCCATAAATATTAGTATAAAAAAAGTCCTTAAAAAGCCATAAAATAAAACCACGATTTTGGGGACTTCTTTTGTATGAAATAACTCCCAAACTGTATAAAAATGGTTGGGGGTTATTTCCCAAAGGCCTTCCAATCGTAACTATATGCTCATTTTACTGCACCATTAGGCTTATACTACCGTAAAGGACATTATCCTTAGCCACATTAAACAAGTAGGCATGTGCAAAATTGGCTTGCTTTCACATAAAGTAACAAAAACGGATAACGACACCAACAGTGTTTTCTAAAACACCTCTTTTATTTGTTGATGTCAGCAACTCACTTGCCTAACAAGGCGAACACAAATTTTACAAGTACATGAGCGACTTGTGAGCAACGAAGCATATAAACGTTGGATACAATAGGTAACCTTTTTTCTATCATTCTACCTTTCTTTTCCTTTCTGTGCCGTACCAATTACCAGTCCTTAAGGAGTTAATTCTTCAAGTATACCCAGTATCGACAAAAAAAATGCACAGCATCAATTAATTTGTCTCCATCAAAAACTTGATTAAGCCACTTCTCTACTAGCAGAAAAACAACATCAACAACCACAGCCTGAGGTCAAAACATTACCAACGTAACCACTCTAATTTGCTCCTGATTCAAGTGCATACTTTCATCTGACTCAATTGGACTTTATAACTCGCAGCTGGTTAGTACCCATAACTTTGCCCGTTGCCTCTGCTCTCAACGTATCCTTCATTTGTGAGCATATTACAGTTTTAGCCAAAGAACTTTATTTCATAGGTAACCATATGATACATGTACATGGAACAAAAAAAAAAGATAAACCGAAGGAAATAAAATGAAAATGGATCTAGGCAAAACCGGATGAAAAACTTTGTTTGAATGAACAATCGAGTGCAAGAAAAAGCAATTTTGATTCTGCCCGTGCATTCCATCAGCATCACCCTCAATCTCTATTAGGATCGTGGTTCTTTTTCAAATCATTTTGGTCACCACCCTCTGAATTAATTCAGATCCTGGAGGTGTATTCAAAAGTTTACCTTTGTTCTTAATTTTTGTTTGTCATACTCGTTGAAAACATCCCCCTTGTATGCTTGGATTTTTTAAGTTTCTGGTAGATGAAGGATTTTTAGTTTTTGTTTTCGTGTCGTTGGATTCTAAATGACTATATCTTCTTTAATTTTTTAATTTGTTCGTGTAGTCAAGTCCAGTGTAAGGTTCTTGTTCGTTCAATCGATTTATCGATGATTCTGACATCAAATATTGATAACATCTCACAACTGTATACCTCACATCAAAGAATTTAACTTTGCATATTCTTCCATGAACCAAAACAAACTTCTGAATCTATTTAATTGAATCCTTGCGGATAAAGAGGCAGTGACGTTGAACCATGACTCCGGGCAAAGGCGGTTTGAATAAAAAAACCACAAAGTTGAGGGCAGCCTATGTTTATCGAAACCGAAAAAAAAATTTAAAAAGAAGACCAGCTAAGTGCTGCTGGACCACGTTTTTTTTTCTTTTTTTTTCGAATAAGCAACATGAACAACACTTATTCATTTGCATTAGCGTTTCTTTTGAATACGTACCGATTACCAGGAAAAACTCGAGTGAGTTCATTCCGCAAATAAAGTTTATTATTTTAAAATTAATTTACTGCTTAAATAAAAAAACATAGGAAGCAGTGACTCGTGCTTAGTAAATTTAGAATAAACACTTGTCGTAAAAATCATCGAGATTTTAGATATTCGGGTACCTAAAAGTGTTTTATTTTTTTTCGCGAAGTGATTAATTTAGCATGTGTATGCGTTAATTAATATTTTGACTGTACTGAACAGTTTACCACCATCGTAACTTTTCTGTCTTTTTTGAAATAGCGGGATATCTGATATCTCTTTGATCTACGTTTTATTTTGACATTGAGTGTTGCCAATCGCATTCAAAATATTGACAGATTTTTAGTGTTGAACCTCCGCAGTATGAAATGAATCGATTTGCGTTTGAACAACATTTGGATATACAAGAAACTTATTGCCACAGTGAGTGAAAAGAATATTTGTTCAAAATAATGCACCAACCACGGTTGCTGTATACAAGTTTTTGCAAAAAAGTTCCCTAATCTGTCATGCTATTTGATGGCTGAAGTTAACTTCCGATTAGCCCAATGCGCTTACTCAAGAATAAAAGTGCTTGCGCCTCAGCTCAAGAACCTGAACTCGCCTTAGATCTTAGCAACTGGAAAGTTGCTGCACTTCCTTGAAAATTTAGCGCACGCATTTTTTACTGACTTAGTCAGGCGTTGAGGCAAAGTGATAACGCGTTTCATTATCGCTTTTCTGCTTGGGATTGATGTCGATTTTGTTAAAAAAAAATCATTTTATCCGACTGCCGTATTTGGGGCTGCGTAAAATTTGACTGCACCGCAACATTTACGCTAGAATTGAAATATTTATTGCAAATTTTCATTAAATACAAAGGCGAGGCGTATCAAACCACTTTTTGGGGGCGTTTCCTCCCAAATATTAAATGTTTGGTAATTATAAAAAAAAAAAACGAATCAAAATTTGTTACAGAATGGACAATGACTCTGAACGCAATGTTGTGCCCACTTTGGGGTTTGGAAATCAAACAGTCTGTACCCTTTCTAGACATTTGTCTGTATATATTTTGTTGCAAGTTGTTTTGTCACTGATTATCTTGTCGTGGTCGCGTCGCAAATGCACTTAGAATGGTGGCATTATTGGCCCATTTTTTTCGAAGATGATGGCAATATCGTCATGGGCAACCAGGAACAATGCAGATACAAATTACATTTAAGCAAAACCAAAACACCCTGCTGTTGTCCATCAATGACACTTGCATCGCTGAAACTGAATAGCTCTCCATTCTCGGTATGTGTGTTAATAACAACCTCATATTCGATGTCGTCAAGAACGCTGCGAAATGTCTAGCTTTCCTTAAGCGGTACAATGAATAGTTTACCCCATCTGATCTGGCTACAATTTATAAGGCATTTATGCGCCCTAAACTTGAGTATAACGATCATATCTGGGCCGGTGCCCCAATCACATATTTGGAGCTATTCAATAGAATACAAAAACGGGTGATAAAACTTACTGACGATCGACATATCGCGGAAACGTTTGAGGCTCTTAGTCATCGTCGTAATATTTCCTGTATTGCTGTTTTATCGATATTTCCACCATAAGTGCTCAAACGAAATAGCCAGCTGCATTCCACCCTTAGATTATTTCAACCGCAATAGGAATGCGCATCAGTTCACCCTTAAGCCTGTATTCCGTCGTGCCGAGAAATACAAAGAATCTTTCCTTAGCCATACAACACGAATGTGGAATGCTCTTCCTCGCTCCATTTTTCCTTCACATTGCAATCTACAAACATTTATACCAACTTTCATCGGCATCTCTTCCTATCTTTTAATCACAATTTTATCAAAGCCCGCGCTGTGTAGCTATTCATTATAGGGTACTAAAAAACAAATTTAAAATAGATTTGTCACTGTGTTTTGCTGTCGTTACTATTGCTTAAATGTTTTTATCCACTTTCCAACTCTTAATGTTTTTTTGTGTGTAAAACACAACATGGCTTTCACTTAACAACATGCACCTCTCAAATGATTACCATTTTTATCGCTCTTGAAACAGAAATCGACAACCATTAATATGCACTTAAAAAGTTCCTTTAAAAAGTACAAAATAAACAGAAATTGCATTAAAAACACCCAACAAAATTCTCCACCGTATCAGCCTGAGCGGAAAGAGTACATGTTTTGCCTTTCCGCACCACAAAAACCGCCAGTTTTAGTCGTCGTCTTTCAAATTAGCAAAAGAAATTAAAATTAATGGTTAATACCGACTGTAAGCAAGCTTGCATAATTAACTAAAATGATTTCCAGCACAAAACTGTATTACGGTGGTTTTATCCAATTCATTCTGCCACCCTCTGACGTTGATGTTAAACCTTCTCGCAATAAATAAAGATTCCTGCAGCCTAGACCTGAAGCGGAGTCAAGTTGAAATCGTTCCCAAGTCTTGATTAAAATGGCTTCGTGACGGTTCAAATAAATGGAAATACCTGCATGTGCGTGAGCATTAGCCATGAATCATTCCTTCATAATCTGTTGATCGAAAAGCAATTCATGTCAAAGCATTTCGGTTATTAATTTTCAATCAAAACCCTAAGGAATTTCCATTAATCCTTTTATTATGGCATTCAATTTATTATGGTGAATGATATAACAAATTTTGTAGTTTCATTTTATTGTTTAGGTGTAACGATTTCCACATGACAGTCGATAATATAGTTGAAAAGAAACGATACCATAATGATTTGAATGTGCCACGCAAGGACCTTCAACCAAATGAAAGGCAGGAGGTCTGGCTTTTCCCGTGTGTACATAGTTGAAAATAATTGAACACAAAATGCCCGCATTGCCGACACCACAATATTTTACAGACGTTTTGCCGCATATTCGGCGCATAACGTGACTGTGGTGCAAGAATATACTACAGTATCTACCTTGCAGAAAAACGATATATCCTTGTATTAATTTTATCAAACAGAATAAAGTCAATGCTACCACAAAATATTATAAGTAAATGAACACAAAGAATGGGTATAAAGAAACACAAATTGTTGTGTTAACTCTGAGCAAATGTAATTTGTCAATAAAAAGTAATTCGCCCGCTGCGTTGACATATTTTGGTTGCTATAGATATACAAGACACTGGGTGGGCAAAATTAGTGGAGAAAGTTATAATTTCTTATCAATACTTTTTCTAGTAGCTTTTCATGCTACTCGGCTGTTGTATAATGTCCTCGTGACATATTTTGTCAGTCACAATTCGTTTGTGAATCAATTAGCAATTAATATAAGTTTTTAGGCAGTGTTTAAATATTCCTGTGCAGGGATGGCGGAGCCTATGGAGCCAGCTCCGAGTTTTAAGTCAAAGTTCTGCTAGGGTATATAACTGCTAAAGTCGGTAAGGAAAACCTCTCCGCGGATAAGTTGATAAGCACACCCTCCACAACCCAAAATAACGGCCACCGACTAATGAATTTCGCATTAGCTCGTAAAACGGTGATAAGTTTCACAAGGTTTCCAAAGTTAGGGATCCACACAGCAACCAAATCAACCATGTGATAATCGATGCTAGTCACGCATTCAACATTTTAAACGTGCATACATTCCAAGTGACAAAAGTCGACTCTGACTGAATTTGCGCCAAAATTAATAGCACGACTGCCCTTCGAGAAGAAGCTGCGATATGCGAAATAAGGCGTCCATTGTCGAATTCCTTCCAACTGGAGTAGCAGGAGCCTACAGTGAGCAGCTGAGACAAACACCCCTATTGCGAGTATCAATCGACAATTGATAATTGACTATTTTCAATATGTGCTATTGTGAACGAATCATTTTCATTGATATTCTTGTCAATCGCATTTTTTTAATTGACTGCAATTGACAAAATCCTTTAGAATCGTTCGTTCACAATAGCACAGATTGAAAATAGTCAATTATCAATTGTCGATTGACACTCGCAATAGGGGTGAATGACTTTACTCTGTGCATTCACCACCCGCAAGCGACAACAATATGTGGAACCGATTTGCCAACATCATCAAGGAGGTAGCCGAGCCACCTAAACACGTGTCAGAGTCCAAAGAGTAAGCTGATATAGGCGCCTGCTAGTACCTACCCTTAGCGGAGCAACGAAGTTGCGTGAGCGGGCTAAACAATGTGGAGTAAAGGGTTAGATCCCTTTAACCCGCAAAGTCTGTATTCCAAACACTGTTTGATTCGAAAAATTAATCCATTTTCTGAGAAAGAAAGTGTATATGTGTTTTATAGGGCGTTTAAGGCCACTTGAAATTTCATATATACAGTGGAAAGTGACATAAAGCTAATTTGCTTATGTCAAATGAATGAAAGGAATTTAGCGGAAAACTGGAAGCAGCGTGCCCGGAATCGAAAAGGATGCAAGGCTGCGGCATCTCAGGGAGAAACTCTTCTCGGGTCAGGAGCCCGTTAAGTAAGGCATAGGCTTGCATATTAGATGTCACCAAGAACGTTGCGAAATTCCATTCAAGAAATATTGTACATCTTTCGATTTGGCCAATTATTTATAAAGTAGTTGCATGCCCCAAACTTGAGTAAAACGCTCACATCTGGTCTCAGGTCTAATACGCCAATAATAATTTGTTTGGAGCTAATCTAAAAAATCTTAAATGTATTCATCAGTATATCCTTTGGCTGATTTCCCTACACAATTATTAAACAAAATGAACCTAATTCGTTTGCTTTAATAAATTATATACCTTTCATTATGATTAGGCCATTTACCTTACTGTAATTTGTCGTAAAGAATCTTTGTTTGAAAGAAAATTCTCCGAGTCATTGATAATCCCAACATCTCTTAGCGAAATTATCATAATCACAATCGGAGGAGGTGAAATGATGGAACATTAATTCATGTCATATGAGGATTTCCATCTGTCTGATGACATTAGATAATAGATAACAGATTGCCCAAAGCGAACACAATTTTTTCTTATTCGTAGACTATTTAGATGGTTTCATTTTTGATTATTTGATGGCGATAGTAGGCAGAGTCAAAATGTTTAAGCTTTCTTGAAATTATTTATTCGCCTCTCTTAGTCTATTGTCGCGATGCCTGCTGCCTATCGCAGTTTTATCGGTATTGGTATTTCCAAGAAAACTGGTCAACGATAATACCCAGTTGCATTTACCCGCTTCAATATTTCAACCGCAAAACAAGCGATGCCAGGATGCACATCACTTCACCCTGAAGCCTGTTTTCGGATGTACAGTGAAAATCGAATAATCTTAGCCGTATCACACGCATTGGACTATTGATCGAGGGTGGTAACGATAATTTTGCTAACAGATGCTGGGATTATAAATGTATCGGATAATTTTGGCTCAAACCTAGATACTTTATGACAAATTCAAGCAATTTTACGCGCATTATCATAATCGATTATAAAAGCAAATAAATTGGGTACATTTTATATTCCTCTTCCTTAACGACGATCATAATTCTCGCTTTTTACTGCATCCTTATTGGTAGGTATGCCTGTGGAGTTGGCCGGTTCGACCTCAACGAATATTGGCAGCCCCCTGGTTTCGAACCATTTCATCACTGAGGCAAATCAAATACTTGTGTTGTGGCATTTGGACCCAGGGGTTTGCATCTTTTTTACGATTTCGACCCTTCATAATGGAAACATATTATGATTATTGTTTGACGACACCTGCGATCTCTAGTTGTGTCAACCTACGGGTTGTTCATCTTGCGAGAGAGTTTCAAGATGTTTAGTGTGTCGCTAGGTTCACATAACTATTCAGATTGCCTAGATGCAATTTCTACCCTTAATCGCCTTTTACGAGAAGCTCGGTTTTTTGGGGCGCTGCGGTGATATTCTTAGTCCGTCCCCTGTACAGGCAATATAGGAAAGTTTTTTTCCCCTCTTCTTCTTCTTCTTCTTCTTCTTCTTCTTCTTCTTCTTCTTCTTCTTCTTCTTCTTCTTCTTCTTCTTCTTCTTCTTCTTCTTCTTCTTCTTCTTCTTCTTCTTCTTCTTCTTCTTCTTCTTCTTCTTCTTCTTCTTCTTCTTCTTCTTCTTCTTCTTCTTCTTCTTATTCTTCTTCTTCTTCCGCGGCGAAGCTATTATCAGGACTAAATGGAACCCTCCCACTTTACTGCAGTCCTATTGGTCCGCCTGTGGGGCTCGCCTCTTCGACCTCAATGAATATTGGCTTCCGGCTTCAGAGCACTTCATACTGGACCAATAAAATGCTGGTGATGTGGCATTTGTGTGAACAATGATTTTGTAAGCCTCCGTTTTTTACCGATTTTAACACGTACATGCTTCCATTATTGAATATTGTTTGGTCTTCCTTTTACGACACCGGTGATCTCCAGTCGTGTCAACCCACGAAGTTGCATGAACACTTGCGAGATAGTTTCAAGATATTAAATGTGTCGCTAGGCTCACATGAGTGGTAAAATTGCCTTGATGTGATTTCTCCCTTTAGTAGCCTTTACGAAAAGCGCCTTTTTGAAAAGTTATCTTACCACAGGAATAAAAATGCATTTCACGTTAACACCATCCACTGAATAAAATAAATTTAATATTCTCAACATTGCATTCCCCTTCCGAGTTTTCAATCAGGCTCCATTCATCTTTTATTATACCTGTTCAAGGGTAGTCCCTGGCGTCGCACATATCCCTGGTTGTAACAATATAAACTAACATGCTTAATATCACTTAGATACATATATAATCCTTCTGTTAGCGAATAATTGAATTGTCCAAGGAATGATGTCCTTCGACTCATCTACCGTTGCTGTTTTATGTTGTGTCAAAATTGTATTGTGTTTTAGTATACTTGAGTGTTTTTTATTTTGTTTTGTAAAAAGGATGCACAGACACATAACATCAATATATACGTACATAGGGGAAATCAAAGTTTTATATTACCACAATTCTGGTCATGATGGCAAATTTTGTTGATCCCAAGACTCTTGAATAATTTTATTTCGACATTTCATTCACTACAAGGATGAAAACAACAAATTTACGCGCTCTCTCCAGGTTTATGGTTTTTAGGTCACAAATCTTTCACTTTACACTTTCGCGTGTGTATAACAGAAAAATGATTTACATATACGCTAGCACGGAAAATAGGGGATAATCGATCACAAAAGAATAGTTTCTTAGATAAAATTAAATAGCTTGTTATGCACAGGAATTTGTTATCACTGAGAATTGGTGGTAAACTCTTTTTTTTTCATCGATTTTCCTTTTATAAGAAAAATAACTTTTTCTCTTACTCTCACAAGAAAAAAACCGCTGCCTTCGACAGGTTTCACTTTCTATCGACCGTTTTCGTGCACGTCTCAGATGAAACTGATTTTCCGCAGAGATGTTTTATATTTAAAAAACAACAAAAAATATCCCGGAAAATAGTGGAAGTCACGCATACATATACATGCATTTCCAGGAAAAGAGAAAATTCGATGTTTTTCACTGGAATACTGAAAGTGTTGCTATTGATTCAATTTCGACTTGTTGAAAATCGACTTTTCGCAATGTGACAGCTGCCCTCCTGGACCACCACCTTCCATAATGTAACGTGTTGATTTAGATGGTTCTCTTGGAAGCCCAAAGAGAGTACGATATTTCCTCGCTCTCATAAAGGAGGTTTTGTGTAACATGCAGCAGAGCACAATATACTCGTAGTCGTAAGAAGAAAAAATGAAAATGAAATGTCTAGCGCTCGGGTAAGAACAAAATAGCAAGTAAATGCATACAGGTGGATAAATAGATTTCCACATAATGTGTGAACGTGTATATGTTGCTTTTCCGAAAAGTAATCCCAACGGTATGATTCAACGGATTTCACTTTAGCATATACGGAGGGTGAACTGGAGCTATTCTGACTGACACTATTTGGTAATGTACTCAGTAAATATGCGACTACATCCCTTGGAAAGTGTTTTTCTGAATGAGCCATTTAAACACACTTTCGAAAGACATGGCGGACTCTCCGACGACTTCAAGTGAAATGATAAAGGAAACCTCTTTTAGTCGGATTACCTAATGAATAATTTAAGACAATTTTTTCTTCTTTTTTTTACTCGCGCTGAGGGGATTTTTCTTCTTGATTAGATTCTGTGTAAGCTTTGAATGTACTGCGAATGCATGAGCCTTATTTCAAATGGATCCTAAATAATTTTTTAAGAATTTCCTTGGAAATTGATTAGTAGTTGTTGAAAAGTGATTGAAGATAGAAGGATTTAAAAAAAAGAAGAGAAAAGTGTCTGCATAACCAAATTGAATCTTTTAGTCATGCATCACAGAAACGTCAGGAAGAATTTTAAAATAATCTCTTTGATCCTCCATTGATTGTTGTTACTTTTAAATTAGTTATATCTCGTATTTCGTATTAAGTTTTGATGGAAGAGAATGTGAAGGCATCCTCGATCTCAAAGAACATAATGAATTATTTGTTTTGAAGTCTTCTTAAAATAAAATACATAAGAACATACCATTCTCACAAATAAGATGAGATGTTCTTGATAAATTACTTTGTCCCTTTCTTTCTATTGTATTATATGCTGTTACGTAATTTCATCTATTCTTTATTCTTGGTTAAGAAGGCAATTAGTTTTACCCTATGTTTCGTCGGTTTCTTGCCAACTTCCTTAGTGTTTTTTTCTTTTATTTTAAATCTTAAAGAACAACAAACATACAATCAGTTCATTTCAATAATGTGTTGGAAAAATATATCGTTTATATTATTTTACATATTTAATTTAATTAAATATTGCGCTTTGTCCATAATAGCACAAACACACAAATTTAGTAAATAAGTGAAGAATAAATAACATGAAGACATCACTTTTTAAAATACCACAGCTTTGAATGATTTTATGGCAACCAAGTAACTTGCGCTGATGTTCTCCAGGTTTTCTTTTGTGTTCATTGTCGTCATTCGCCTCTCTTGGATTCTTAAATTTTCCAGCGTATCTGTATACCTCTTTTGTTTTCTCTTTTCCTTGTTCAGTGTTATTATAATTTTCATAGTCCGGTACATGACCATTGGCGATCATATATTGCTAGAGTGTAGTGACTGTTGTTTTCCTTTTGTTTATATCCGCTTTGTGTTCTGCTACTCTAGTTCCAAGCGCTCTCTTCGTAGTTCGTACATATACCATGTCGCACATTTGATTGGCTTTTCCCTTGCAGTTCATTTGGTAGAACAGTTTTTGAAAGTAGTTTACAAAAGTTCTGTTTAATTTGAAATTCGTTTAGAGCTCACAATCTTGCAATTTTGATTACATAATTTTAAAATTAAATTAAGTTTAATTAAATTAAACAATAATTAGTAAAAGAAAGAACGCACAAAACGCTTAAAACTGTTCTATTCAACATTGTTCTTTTTCCTTTAAAGGCGGTTAGGCTATGATCAGGATTAAATGGATCATAACCCTCCCACTTAACTGCATCCCTAATGGTCCGCCTCTGGTGTTCGCCGTTCTATTCAGCATTGAGTTGGCAAAGCTCTGAAAATAATAAAAATGCTCTTGGTATATTTTACAAATTTATTTTGCAAGGCTGATAAAATCAACTACATAGCGAACTGCGTAACTCTCTAATTAAAAACAGCTTTTTAAATTGCACACAACATTCTTTTAATTTTTGATGAACGTCAAAAAAAATTTACGTGAATTTTCAAATTTATTTTTGCAAAATTTCAAAGTACATAATATAAGTATAAATTGACAAAGATGTTAAAGTTGGTAAATATGTAGGGCGAGCTACAGTTTTTCGATTTTTACATCCAAAATGCAGAAACTCTTCAAAGATATTTGAACAAAATTTCACAGTCATTCGATTTTTTGACATCTTACACCTATGCAATTATTTTTTCTTTGCATTCGTTTATATTACCCACCACAAGCCCACAAGGCGCAAGTAAAAGGAGAAAGTAGAGAGATTGGATAGATTGTTTATGTAGTGTCTATTTTTTTCTTGTCGGATTCCTGTATTCCCTTAAAGTTGTCAGAAATGTATTCGCCTAAGCAACTTAATGGCATTTTTTACTTATTTTATTCTGTATTTTTTTCGAGGACACTATTGGCAAGCGCGAATCAAAACGATTTCGATGATTTTGAATAAATAAGAAACAATACACATTTGATTTCCGAAAATCAGTAAATCACACGTGATACCACATTACAGTCATTAATTTTGTATTCATATATCAGACACTCTGGCGTATACGCAACATGATTAAATCTTTTTATATTTGCCTTGCCATTATGATAAGAATCCAAGTATATGTCTCTTTCTTTCCGAAAAAGGTTGGCAATTACTTTTTATTGCATAGCTTGCATCACATGGGACCATCATTATAGCACAGATCCACTTACCGCGCCACACTTAGAAACATAATTACCTGCAACACGAAAACGAATAAAGTATTTCAGTTAAAAGACTTCCCATTCTTGCTTCATTTTTGAATATTTGAAATAAAAGTAATAAAAAAATAGAAAAAATTAAAAACACACCAACAACACAGTTCAAGGAATTGCCGAGATAAAAATCATCCTTCAGCAGTACGTTAGGGTGTATGTATATTGTATATAAAGGACCCAATCACACATTCAAGATTTCAGCTAAGAAGTCTTCTTCCTCTTTGATTGTAGTATCGTTTTGCATTTATGTTTATTTAATGGCATACTCTGTCACACCCGAAGAGCCAGGCCTAAGAACTGGATCACACAAATGCAATAACACCAGCATTTGATGGGCCTAATTAAAAACGGGTTCTGAAACCTAGAAGCCTGCCGATGTTTACACAGGTCAAACCGGTGAACCCCACAGTCCCATATGTAAAGTAAGAGGCCTATGGCCCTTTCAATTCTAATCATAAATTCGCCGTCAAGGAAGAAGAAGAAGATTAGATTTTTTTTTGACTATTTGGTGTTGAGTAAAGGCGAACGTCGTTATGTTTGGTTATATCGAAAAGCAACAAGAGTTTAATTTCCAATTACAACATGCCACTGAAAAAATACCTACACTTATGCTATCAAGCTTGATATGGATAGATACAATTTATTTCGTTTATAATATATATGACTTTAGTTGTTCAGGATAGTCTGAATGGACATGTTTAGTTTAGTTCGTTAGTTAGTTAGGCTTTTTATTTACTTCTTACAATTTTATACAATATGGTATACTATATGGTATGGCAATGCCGTATACCAGATTGACAATTTAGCCATTATAAATTACAAATAACTAGTAAAGGCAAGTTATAATAATACTTATAACTGCTCTTGTGTTCAAAAATCACCCCTGTATCGGATTATTAGTTTAGAATAATTTAATAACACTTCCCACAATATGTTAACAACCTCATCTAGGATCAGCGGAACAAAGTATTTCAGACGGAATTCTCTTAAAATGGGACATCTTGCGCTGAAATTGTAAACGTCTTCCCTCTGTTTGACACAGGTCACACAAAATAAAAAGATGGGCTCGATACGGAGTAAAATAAAAATCTATTAGTTCCCTACTAAGTTTCAATATTGTGTTTATCAAATGCTGAGAAAAACAGTTGATGTAGGACGTGGAATCTCCTTAATTAGGTTAAAACACAGCCTTATTTAGAGCTTTTGTTAGGATGTTCGTCAACAAATGTTTTGTCATGCATTGCCTGCTTTTTTTCCAAAATATTGATAAGCTTAAATTTGATCACTGATAGTTGCATATAAGCTGCAATATTATGGTCCACAACGTAATTTGCTGCCAACTCCTCCCGCTTTTGAACCAATTTGATTAATCCCTGGCCAGCCGTCCTTACACCATGTCCACTATCCAGTTTTAGGGTTTTTCTAGAAAAGTCCGGTTGCTTAATCTAATTCTAAATCGACCAGGTTTTCTCATTTCTGTTAGAAACTTAAAATCGAAACTTTTTCTGTGATAAACACACTCTTAATTCTCGGTATTAGCTTCTTCAAATTATGGCTGTAGCTCCGGTCGGTAAATTAAAAGCAATCTTATTGAATCTAATGTTTTAACAAATATCGCTTCGTTTTCTTTTGGCGCTGCTTAACATAAACCGTGGTCCCAAACAAAATGTAATAAATAAATAGTGCGCATTAATGTCAAAGGTTTACATTCCCTACATGAAGTTTCAACAATATTGTCCTACCTGTCACGGATGATGTCTTCAGGCATGTTATTCCTAAATTGCTTTTTAAGTCGTCGAAAATAAAACCCAATAAGTAAAAAATTGAAACTCACTAAGTGAAGAAACATCTGCTGACATCAAAATTAAATTATTAGATAAAAGAAGACTTAATAATAATTTAAAGGATTTCATTAATTCGAGTATTTCATTAGAATATTACTTAATAAAATCATTTGATATTAAATGTTATTCAGTGAGTAGTTGCTAGTCAATCTACATTATGTAAGTACGTAAGTGTATTGTGGCTTCAGTCAAGCACAATTGCCTTTTTCTGGGCACACGAATGACTGATACGCCAGATATTTATTTTTCCTAAAACGACACTTGGTGAATGATAAATCGATCCAGAATACACTCTGGCTATACGCCTCTGTTCTAAGTTGTCCCATCAAAGCCTAGTTATCTTGTGTTTGCTATTACTTCGTTACGTATCAAGAAAATTAATTATAAAATATTGCCACACCGCATATAGAAACGTAGGGTTGATAGCCTGTCAAAAAGTCACATAAGTGGCTTAAGTGAGGGAGAGTAGATCCAACAACCTTGGCTCCGCATAATAATGACGGATTCTTGTAGAGTAGAGGCACAAAATACAAGCAGTTTTCACCGTTTAGTCGGAGGTGCAAAACCATCCAGGTAATGTTGGTTAAGAAAACTTGGTGATAGTACGATAACTTTGGAGCCGCAAAATAATAACGGATTCTTGTAGACAAATACAAGCATTTTTCATTACGTAAGGGAGGTGTGGTGTTCTCATTATGGGAGAGGGGAGTGATATACATATTTACCACTCGTTTAGGCGGGAAGGACATTTTTCTACCACCCAGGTGCTTTTGATTAGGGAAACTGTTTAAATAGGCGCCTGCCAAACGACTAAACATACCCTAAACGGAGCGACGAAGTTGCGTGGACGGGACTGCATCCGAAGAGGAAGTTAAAATCCCTTTATCCCTGATATTTTTTCTTTTTTCAAAATTTTGAGTCTAAAAATGTTTTTTTCAAAACTTTTTCGTGTGAACTTGATTAAGAAAAAAAGATAGATGCCTGTACTTAAAATCAGTTAAAATATTTTATTGTGAGTGTTGCCGTTGTTTTTAATATATTTTTTCTTCAATTTTTTCTCATTTTTTTTTTAGAAAATGCTCCTTAACCCCTAAACGGTGGTAAATAGATCCTTCTCATCATTTTATGAAAAATGCTTCTATATTATCCCTCTATAAGAATTCGCTTTTTATTTTGCGGTGCCAAACTCAACAGTATTTAATGGCGAACAGTCCATCTTATTGATGAATTGTTGAAATTCAATCTTTAGCGCCTGGTTCATCGGATCCCTGATCTGTGTCTATTGTAAATATACCTATTCGATGGGAGGCATTCAAACAAATAATTCTCTGAAAAACAATTTCCTAGTGCACCTAGTTATGCAGCTAAATCACCATCTGACGGTGCATTTGTCCAACAAGACATCTATTGGACTGTCAAACACATTTTATAGAGAACAAACAATCTTTGTAATTAGTTTCTCGAATAAAACAGTTACAAACATTTTAAAATACAAGCAACTCGGCGCTGGTGATAATCCAAACCACTAATTTCCCAAAGCCTTTCTCGGAGCCCGGGGGAAAAAAATATATAATAGACTAGCTATTGAGTCTGACTGCTCCAGTAAGTGTATACAGCTTCCGACATAAAATGCATATGAATTTCAAAAGTCACAAAATTCGATTTTCTTAAAAGAAACTGATTGCATTTTCATATCAATTTTTTGTTTCATGCAGTCATACTACAGTGTATTTCCGGTTTTTGTTTAAGTTTTTTTCATTGCCAGCAGGGTTCTCTGAAAAGTTGTCCTAAACTCAAGTTTCGTTATTTTCAAAAGCCCAAACTCAACGCAACAATCTTAATTCAATCACCTGACCTCTCTTCCCGTATGTGAAAATGCTTGAAATTTGGAGAAAAGTAAATAAAAATAAAAGTAATACCAGTCACACCAGGGGAAGTTTTGATACGTATTTTCTAAAAGTTTCGCAAGAAGTTTTGTTTCCTTTGTCATTGTTATTGACTGCTGCGCACAGGTGTTTAACAGCAGGCTACCGAAAATGCTCTTTAGAAGATCACATATTAGCAGAACAAATTAGTACATGCTTGTTTTAGGAGTAATGTCGTCGCATGTTTTTTTTTATTATATTTACGAATAATGTGAACCAATTGAGGTGTTTTCTTTTTGGAGTTTCGTTCGTAGCTAGTTGTTTGATTCACTATATAATTCTCAAATTAGCCTGTCTCATCGTCGACGCGGGTCGATGTTGAGACAAGTCTGCAAATTAAATTTAAAGTTAAATATAGTTGGCATGAAAGTAGTCGCAACTGTGTCGTATTCAACAATGTCCTCACCTTAATCTCAGCCACGTCTGACAAACATCGAAGAGTATAAATTGTCATAAGAAGCTGCTCAAATTTGCCGATCGGGTTCGGCTCAAAATTGTAGGTCCCTTCCACTTCGCAAAGAAAGTCGTTGGAGAAGCTAGGTTTTGGGCCCTGTATGGGCCATTAATGCCTAATATTTATTTATTTATTTTAACTAAAATTATCTACACTCTCGCCGTCAAAGAAGAATAAGAACTACCACCAACTGACTTATTATGAGTTTCGGTTTCATCACGTACAATCTATTAATTATTTGAACAATGTTAAAATGAAAGAATCGCAATCAAATGAACAACATGTTTAAAAAGAAAACCTTCAAAGTTAAACAAACAATTCGCATTAGACATACGGCGAATTCTAACATGCAACAAGAGCCCAAGAAAAACATTATTTAATGTAATAAAACGTGAACATTAAACTAGAAATGAAAATATAGATTGTTCGTGTCCTTGTGTATCGCAATGGATCATTCATTAAGCTCGTCGTCCAATGTGAAATGTATTCCTTACAGAAGCAAAAGTTATACATATAGTGTTGTGTCATTAAAAGCTCATTACATGCGATAAAATTTGCCATTTCATTTAATGTTTTGTGGATGTGAAACGGACGCAAAAGAATTCTTATGCCAGCGCCACCGTCGCCGCCAACGGTGGCCGCCGGCCAGCCGCAAGCAACTCCTTCTCTTAGTTAAATGCAAAAAGCAATTAACCTCGACATAAGTTCATGTTCACAAAGAATGTTAAGAGTGTTCAAGGTTACGTAGTACGGGCCACCTGTATTTATGCATACATATACTTAACAGTCTGGTGGAAATTACGTATACGTGACGCGCCAATTTCGCATTTTCACAACTAGGATGTAATGGATTAATTTTACTTCATAAAGATTATTAAAGCGTTCCTATCGCAATTAGGTTTGGAAATGACTGGTTCTTCGAATTAATTATTCAGCACTTTATTTCATCCTATTGAATGTTTTTTCTGAGCTTTGCAAATATTGATCTGTTGGGATATTGTTGTAATAGAGGTGGACGGGACAGAAAACTGAAACACATGAACGTATAGACGTATTATTTTGAAACTTTGCATGTTATAAGAGTAGTAAAAATGCAGGTGTTGCAGTGCTTTTCAAAATTAACCCGTAGCCTCTTTTAGAGAGATACGAATTCAAAATAAGTGCATGGTTGACGGGTTTTAACTTACAAACCGCTTAATCAGAATGTTAAGTTTTACATAGTAATAGAGAAGAGAAATACAGGGACGGCTTAAGAATATCACTCCAGCGCCCCTCCCAAAACACAGTGCTTGAAAATTTCTAGAAATTTTAACATATCTCGCAAATTCGTGGATTGACACAACTGGAAATCATCGGTGTCGTGAAAGGACTATTAATCAATTATCAATAACAGGAGTAGCAGGTGTCGAAATCGTAAAAAGAAGCAGGCCTAAAAACTCATGGACACTCGTAAATGCAATAACACCAGCATTTGATTGGGTGCCGTGACATAACCCCAAGCGTCATAAGCCCAAATCTCGAAATTTGGCCTTATGTCGCTTTTTGAAAGTGACATAAGGCCAAATTCCAGCATTTGGTATTATGTCACTTTTACAAAGCGTCATAAGGTCAAATCCGGAAAGTGACATAAAGCCAAATTTTCGAAACCGTACCCTCGCACCTACTCCAAATCAAACAGTGACCCCAAGCAGGGGGGTTGTAAAGGGGCAGCATGCCCCCCATAGGCATTGTACTGTTTATGCAATCTACTTGCGATTTCGCAACTAATCCCATAAACAGTGCAATGCATATGGGGGGCCTGCTGCCCACCTGCAACCCCCCTGCTTGGGGTCACTGTTTGATTTGGAGTAGGTGCGAGGGTACGGTTTCGAAAATTTGGCTTTATGTCACTTTCCGGATTTGACCTTATGACGCTTTGTAAAAGTGACCGAGAGCCCTGCCGATGTTAATTGATGTTAAACTAACGAACCCAACAGGCGGAACAATATGTAGGCAGTAAATGGGATGGTCCCTGAGATGTTCATCATTACATCGCTGTTAAGGAAGAATAAGAAAATAATTGCACAGGTATTGCACCATATACTGGTGGATTAACCTTTTTGGAGAGGTTTCAAAGGCTTTTTTTGTGGGTCTTAGTGGTTAGTGTGTTGGGCCACTAATCGAAAGGTTCCCGGTTAAAACCCCGCCGGGGCCAAGTAACATCTAGGGTTTTTAGGGTTCCGTAGCCAAATGGCAAAAAACGGAACCCTTATGGATTCGTCATGTCTGTCTATCTCTCTGTCCGTCCGTATGTCATAGACACTTTTTTCCGAAACTATAAGAACTATACTGTTGAAACTTGGTAAGTAGATGTATTCTGTGAACCGCATTAAGATTTTTACACAAAAATAGAAAAAAAAACAATAAATTTTGGGGGTTCCCCATACTTGGAACTGAAACTCGAAATTTTTTTTCATCAAACCCATACGTGTGGGGTATCTATGGATAGGTCTTCAAAATGATATTGAGGTTTCTAATATCATTTTTTTCTAAACTGAATAGTTTTTTTTTTTTAATACTTCATAAATCGTAAACCGCATTTTACCTTTCATTCAATCAACTCCAATATAAAACAAAAAACATTTAATTTCATAAACATAAACCTTATGCTTAAACCCTGAACCATTATTTTCTAATAATAAATCTGTAATAGGTGCCTAAGTAAATAATAATTATAATTGGCGCGGAACCCTTCATGGGCGAGTCCGACTCGCACTTGGCCGCTTTTTTTCATTGCCCCACCTCTGGCGAACGTTTGACAAACATTCAAGAGTACATATCAACTATCGTGAGAAGCTTCTCAAATCGCCGTTCGGATTCGGCTTTAAATTGTGGGTCCCTTCCACTTTACACAGCAAATGGTTGGAGAAGCTAGATTTCAGGCGCTGTATGGACCGTTTATGCCTAACATTTTTTTTTATGTTTCGGACCAGAGGGATCATAACCCACTTCACTTCTGACATCAAAAATTATTGGCAGGTCTCCCGCTTTTTAATCATTTCGACACTGATTCCAATCAAAATCTGGTGTTATTGCAGCGGTGTGGACCAGGACTTTTTAGGCCTGTCTCTCTTTCGCGATTGCATAAAAACGTTAATTAATATTGCCTTGTTAAGGAGATATGTAGGATCTCTCCTTTGAACATGACATTAGCAACTGAGCCGTTGGGGCTACATTTTCTCTGAAATGTTCTAAAACGTGAAGGCTTCTTCGGATCTTTGAGCAGCGCAAAGGTACTAATAGTAAACACTTATGCGATAAAATGAAGTTAATAATTAAACGCTTGTGCGAATACATGGGAGAGAAATTATGGTAGAATTTGAATGAACAACAAATTGTGAGCGAATATAATAAACCGAAATAAAAAACCAAACCGTCCGTCCCATTAAATAAGATCCTTCAGCAATGTTAAGCATGCTATTTTTATAACACCGTGTCCATATATACCATGACAAAATAAATATATTTACCTTTCATACTTATCTTGCTTCGAGTAACTACCTACTTTGTATTTCATATTGCACATTAGCAAAAATTCTATGCTCCACCTTCCAACGAGTGTATGAACAAAATCACAGATCACAAAAAACCTTCCGCCGAACAAAAAACAAACCTTAAGTAGGTATGTGGATTAGCCGGGTATAAACGATACATTGGAAGGACATGCATACTTGTGGTGAAAATACATGATGATTGCTGATTCTGGACTAATTTGACCATAAAAATGTAAAAATAAAGACAAATTGCAAACTTGGGTTGTTTATCCAAACATAACAATCTTTAAATTGCAAATCGGCAATGAATAATCCGATACCCGCCTTATAAATCATCATAATCCCCATAACGATTGACTTTCTTTCTATATCAAGTCAATGATTATTTAGTTCCGATAGAATCTCTTATTGAAATC
This sequence comes from Portevinia maculata, assembly GCA_949715645.1. NCBI lineage: Eukaryota > Metazoa > Arthropoda > Insecta > Diptera > Syrphidae > Portevinia > Portevinia maculata. Next base: position 1,729,813 of record OX454528.1, on the reverse strand, counting down.
TCCCTAATTCCCATGATTGTGGTATTGCAAATTCTCCGATAGCTTTCTGACTAAAACAAAACAAAAAGACAAAACTGATTGTATTTCTATAGTACACCTTCTCTCTGAAATTCGAATTTTAATACAGTCAACTTCACATGCTGTGCTTTAGGGGTTTTGTCCTCGTTTCCTTTTTTGCTTGTCGGATGGCATAAATATGGATACGACTTGGGTATTCACTACTCCCATCATCATCCAAAGACGTGGAACTACTACTTTGTTTCATTATTGAATTTCTTTTTTGTTTGTGTACTCAACACTTGAGTCCTTTTTGGATTCTCATAAAGTCGAAAAGCACACAAAACCGGGGAGAAAAGAACACTCTGACCGCAATTTTAACATGAAAGTATAATGGAGACCAAATGCAAGGGAATATAAACACGACATTAGAAAAGAATGAATGAATAATATTTGGAAATTTTATATCCTTTGGGCATAAGCCATATAGCCGTGTCCTGTGAAGGAAATTGTGCAAAGTCTTATTTGCATTTGCTTTACTTTGTTTGCTCTTGTTATCGGCTTGAGAGACAATTTATTCAATTTTTATAAATATATAGATACCGTTGCGTGAGTTTGCTAATTGAAATCTAATGTAACATGAAGAGGCTGCCTACCATGGATAAGCTGTATGGCGATGCTAGTTACAAAGCTTACTATTAAAGAAGCCATACATTTCCGGAAGTCGTGCTTAATGGTGAAACATTATCTTTTCCCAGAACTGCCCCCAAATAATAAGGACTTGATATACATTTATGTACATATTTTAGTTCTAAACATAAGAAAAGGACATTGCACCAGAAGGAACATACAATATCCCCTTGACAATTTCCACCACCCACCGATTGAAAACGAAATTTACATTTAAATTAACAGAAAGAAAAAACGTATTCAATATTTTAGGAAACTCAAAACCTCATTAATTATTGAGTTGAACCGAAATTAAAGGCATTTAATGAATGTAGGTACATTATTTAGCTTAACAAATAAAAAAATACCTGCCGCTTGACAGAAAATAAAAAAATGTCTACATACTTCAACAAGCCAACAATTGAGTACGCAATTTGCATTTAAGTTAAAAATTATGAGGTCATTATTTTGTGAAACTTGAAGCCTCATTATTTATTAAGTTACTCAGGCAATAATTGGTTATTCAAAAAAAATTAAATCAGTTATACCTCATATAAAAGAAAGAAATCATCCAAAAAGTTTGCCAAAAGTTGGACAAAAAGAAAAACAATTATTTAATTTATTCTGGTCTCCGAAAGGTCACCAAAAGTTACCTCAACTCGTCACTGCAATCGAGAAAAAGAAAAAGGTATCGTTTAAAAGGTTTGCTATTGGAATTTACGGAAATGGCTGATTAAACTCACGGCTACGTTTGATTGATTTCTGAAAACCCAGCCATGGAAGAATCATTATCTTATTTGCACCTTAAGGGTAGCTTCTTATTGCAATATTTATGAAATTCATTGAGAATGGCGAACCTTTAACGCCCCGAGTTGCGTTCAGATAAGGCTTCGACTCTTAAATTCTTTTAATTGTTGTATTCCCTTGGAAGCGAATTCCAAAAATGGTTTTTGGTATACAGATGTCCTGGCAGTTAACAAAATTCACCATCACATGGTGGAGAAAATAATAACATAATCTAGGATGACGAACAAATGATGCGTTTCTTTGAATTATTTGTTTGATTCCTCAGGACATATCCCGTGGTAGTATCTACAGTTCTACACAATACAGACAAACGTCAGCAAAAGGTTTTTGACTGGAGATTGAATGTCAGAGATCACCAATTATGCGGACTACTGTGTCTCTAAATACTGTCGTGAATTTTTGAGAAGGTTTGGTAGCATGTTCACTGTAACACAAAAAGTGCTTGCCGTTCAAATCTGAGGAACAATCGAGGTTTTCTTACAAACAATTTGCGTTTCTTTCGCATTTGATCCAATCAGATTGGCAGTACGCCATATTGTATCCATATCTCGATAAACAGAGATGATCTTAATGCGTCTTTGACCATGAGCATTGTTTGCATTTGCAGGCTTGTCATGCTTGGACGTTGATATAGTGCTGTCATCAGCAAACCTATTTTATTTTAATTTAACTTGACGACTCCGGAAACTCATGAATATTGAGGAGAAATAAGGTTGGTTAAATAATAAGATCATTGTATTTATAGCAAAGGAGTTTGAAATACATAAGCGACTTTAATCGATCATTCTAGTTGGAAATTGTGCATCCAACAGCAGTTCAAGAATATCCTAAGAAGTCAATGGACTACCTGTCCTTACATTCTTATAACAATTTTCATGTTGGTTGATAGGCAGTACAAATCTTTCTCTCGCCCTAAGAAAATATACATCCCTCGTATAAAAATCAGTGGGTCTGTGCATTATATTCCTTGCTCTCTCCGACAAAGCCTGCAAGGAAGCTGAACATACTCGTACCTCGAACATAAATAAACTATGCGTATCTTGGACTGTATATCTTAAAGCTAAGTGACCCTCAGATGGCTTGATGTTTCCCTCTTTTTTTCCTGATAAATATGTGGCAAAAAGTAAAAAAAAAAGAAAGATTTAATTTTCTTCAAAGTTCAATTTTTAATAAAAAAAACATAACTTAAATCAAGGGAGCTTTAATAAATGTACAGTTAGTTCATTAAACGATTTAATAAATATAAGGAAAGGCTACAGTCCGCTCAGTCGAACCCTTTTCCTATTCCCCAAAAAGTGGTTCGTAACAAACAACTTAGTATGGAAAAATTGTTAAGAACGACTTTGTCTACATAATTTGCGAAGAATAGGACTTTCGTTTTCATCGACATTTTCGATAAAGCGGGTTTTTATTAATAGTCGGGGTGTAATTTTGCAGATTTTAAAAATATGTACACTTGATCAGTTCGTCGGGCCTCTAAAGGGGATATGTTACAGATTTTCGCTTTCTGGCTTGAAATAATTGCCTAAAAATCGGTGACAGACGGACATGTCTAGATCGACATAATTTTCTATCTAAATTACAAATATAGTAACTTTTTGGGGCCTACGAGCAATGTTTAGCTATGATACAAGCTATGTCTCGAAATTAGAATAGGGTTTAAATAGTACGCAACTAATACATTTATAATACTTACTTTGTTTAATGTCTACTGGACTATTACACGAATTACCCTAATCCACTAACTCTATTAAATACTTCATCAAACATGTTACGTTAAGTCTGCACAGTATTGAAATTCCAACAATGTTTTCCATTCCTAACCTACAAGTAATTGGACTTTATTTTGGATCAAAACCAACTTTGTTATCCTTGACAAGCATGTTGCTATCGCTTTTCCTTTAGCAACAGATGTACGCTAATATTATTGAGCAAGTAAAAGAGCAGATCCTTGTGGCAGATGTTATTCGTTATCTTTCCCTATCGTCTGAAACCGAATGCAAGTACGGAAGACGGTTAAAATAGCAAAGTTAATTTCACTTGAATGGCTCTTCTTTAGCCAGTATAGACGAATACAATGTCCTGGCCCATCCTACCCCCGTGTCTGCCATCGCATCAATAACAGGGATTGAGAACAAACGAACAAGAACCCTTTAATTAAATAACATTTCAAATTGCTCTCTTCCGGACGATTTGCGTCTAGAAACAAAAGTCCATTTCCTTTCATCCTTTCAACCAACCCGTTTCGCGCTGACAGCTGCATACATTGCTAGAAAAACAAACAGAGAGTTTCGCGATGAAAAACGATACAATTATAATTGTGTACGCTGGCTCAGCGAAAGAACTGTTTAAAACAACAGAAACAACAAGGACAAAGAGTCCTTAAATATAAAATACGACCAGAATGATGAACAAAAATAAGAAAATACAGAATAATATACAGCAACGGTCGAAAAACCCAATTGCCAACCAGTATAATCCATCATCTATTTCTCTGTGATACTCGTATCCCGCTTTGTGTCCTCGTGTCGTCTTTGGCTTTATAGAAATAGATTACCAGCGATTTATCATCAAGCCAGAACGAGAGGATAAATTGACACAACTGCACAATGGAAAACTTGATTCTGAAAGTGGTATCCTCTCAAATTCAATGTTCAAGTTCAAAATGTTTGCCGGCGTGTACAAGTGGCTATATGTGATTTAACGGGTTTGGATATGAAAGTTATCGGAATGTGCACATTATCGAATCCCAAAGTTTTTTTTTTCTCTTGTTTCGGATGAATAAAAGTTCAAGAGAAAATGGGGCAATAAATTTGATTGGGCATTTGGGAAGCAATGTGGTAACACTTCTTGAAAGTGACACTCTACTTCTTTATGTTTAATTTAGTCGGAAATTAAATTGTTTTCGGCTGACTTGTGAACTTGTGTGTCTTGCTGACTTGTGAACTTGTGTGTATTACGAGAAGATAGCTTTTGAGTTTAAACGTTTTCTTTTTTTTCTTAGCGGCTTTTCACGGGATAAGAAATATTTGTACGTCTTATTTTTCATTAGTTAATACACAAAATAGGTCTGACAAAAAAGTAAAAAAAAAAAAACAAATTACAAAAATATTTTATACGTTTTATTTGTCTTGGATTTTCACATGTCATATGTTGGAGGGAAGAAAATCCTAGTTTCCGATCTTTGTACATACGCGATATGATTCGTTAGTAGTTAGCTCGTCCCTACAAATGCAATTGAATTTTTAAATGTATTAAAAACATTTTTACTACTGTCAGTAAACTGGTCGCATAAATACTCCACTATAAAAAGTCCACTATGGAGAACTGAAAAGAGGCTGTCCCAAAATGCAAACGTCTCTTGGTAGGGTTGGTCATCCAAACAGACCTCTACATCATTATACATACTATAAATTGCTGTTTTATTTTATGCAACCATTTCACATCCCCTCACATTATACGAAACACGTCTTAAGTACCAAACAACATTAAACAAACATCAAAAACTAACCCATTTGAGCGAATGATGAAAACCATTTCACAATACGTTTCACCACGAACCATTGTGGATCGTTCACACCGACTAGTCCCCTAAACCATTGAGTTTTCAAGACACACTGAATTTCATCATTTTGAGCGATGCCTTATGATTATCAAGAAATCTGTGTAATTAAAGAAGAATTTAAATTAAAAGTGAATGGTTGAATGAACAACAACAGCATGTGATTGCTTTCACGTGAAGCGTCTTCTTAGGCCAGCATATTGTGAGCTCCGCCATCGAAGCCGCAACTTCAGCCCCTACCTGATTGGAATATGATTGTTTATCGATTTTAAACATTTATCTAAGCACTCAATGTATATATATTTTAGTTCATTCGCTTACTCTTTTTCCCATAGATTTCGTTAGCCAACAATTCGTTGGACTGAGTAAGAAAGGGGAGAAAGTGAAAGAGTTGACACGGGTCATGAATTAATTACAATTTAACTGGTTATTTCGTGTTATCACACACATGAACTATTATACCCTAAGAATGATTTATCTCCGGAAGTACTATTATCAGGACTGTACATAAATAGCTCTGGGCCGTATTTGGCAAAGTTCATGTCATTATCCTCAAAAAAGTTTGGTTAATCATAAATGCAATAAACTTACGATAAGCCATATATGTCAACTCGTCCTTAGATTATCAGAAATAACTGACACTTTCTGGAAGTTTCCATTGGCAAAAGTTTCAGTAGGATGGTCTTTCAGAAAGTTTCAATTGACATCGTAGTTCCATTTCATATTTATTTTATCCCATGGTACTTGCCGGAGATAGTTAAGGACATCCGCAGGATTTTACAATGGACATGACATGACGTCTGTCTGGTCAAAAGGGTTCTCCTATGTAAGTTGTCAATATCATGATGATTGTTGCCGATCATAGCGATTGCTCTATGAACCAATTCTTTGGAGAACTCAAGTGAGTGGTAACAGTCATTGCTCCAGCACTCGAACCAAGAATAGTTTCTGATTGTGGATTACGAGATGTGACCCTGAGCACATGGCAGAGCCATAACTTGATCTAAGTAGCCATAGTTAGTCTCCAAAGCGTCATTTGTGTGAGGACTTAGGAATCCTAATGCTCTTAATCGATAGTTAAAAATAACCAAAACCATGTCACCGGTCTATTATGAATTCCAGTCCGCTTCCAACACAATTTGACTGTATCCACATGTATTGCAACTACCAAGAATATAAACAATCACTGCCTGATTCCGCTTAAGTCTTGTTAGGAGACATACACGTACATCTTAACTAACGATATTTTTTCCCGCTTACGGGCAAAAAAACCCATCTTTTGTGGCATCTCTGTATCCTACTTGGTCACAGCTATCGGAGTTTTAAATCGTTGATCACATTCTGGTGATTGTGCATAACGTCTTGATTTTGTCAGTCTAAATGAGAGACCCTCTAATTCTACCGAGAGTTGATTCTACTGAAGGAACGTTTTTTTTATTTCACTTCTGCCAGAAGGCATAACCTCACAACAAATTCAAACAGATGTACCATTTTCTGGGCAATGTGCGGAAATAATGAAGCAAGGGGAAGAGCTGGTCTATTGAGTGTTACCCCAAATCGGAGATTCTATCTCTTTGTATTATCATTCAACTCGATGTAAGATAGTTTGATTAATGTTTTTTGTTTCTTCGTAAGCTCCAAGCGTTATCAGATGCTTTTTTGAAGTGCTGAATTGACCAATTCTGAAAAAAAGGAACTGCTAAAAATAAGAAAACGAGCCTCACATAATCTATTTTCTGGAAGTCTTAAATCCTAAATTTAATTAAATTTGTCTAACGTTTTGGCGGAACAAACTGTTATAGCCACAAATTCGAAACCATTACCATCGCATTTATATTCCAACAACGACCTTTCATTAGATTGCTCCATTTTCTGACATTTCCTCTTCGCTGGAGATGAATGATATTCCATATCTAAAAGCAAACTGCTTTAATGTCTTTCTTATCGTAGACAACATTAGTACACATCCGCACCACGCAAGCTGCAACAACAAATGTTCACTCTTTCACCGGGCCAGAGTGCAAATGGTCCTTAATCATCCTTCGTCAGGCTACAACACAGGCTTTCATATAATACAACTAAACTGCTGAAGCCAGCCAAACTCAAATGCGGTAGTTGTTAGTGGCATCAGTGATCCGTTCGGTGGGGGATGATGTCAGAAACTGTGCTTCTGATGCTAATGATGTCGGCAAAAGTTCCTAAACTTAATTCTACCCCTATACCCATACACCACTTCCGTTGCATAGGAAACATGTCACTACATGATTGCAATTATGTACATTATGTTGGGTGCATGTACATACTTTGTTAGAAGTATCGGGGAGTCAATGCAAAATTCCTGAATGCACTTAGAATGGCTGTGTTCAGCAGTTTTCAATTGAATTTCGCAAGGACTAGAACGATTTCTATTAGCGTGCACAAAATAAATTGAAATTTGTGGAATTCCGTTGCATGAGCTGTCGGTTGGTGGTACTTCGTGTTGACCGACATTTATATGCATAATTTATGAACGCCGATAAATCAGAGGACCCTAGCGGTATAATCAGAAGGTCATTTAATAATACAGAATTGAAAGTTATCATGAAAAGTAGTTCCCGTTATTTGTTTCTTTACCATCGCGACACATAGCTTACAAGCATTGAATAACAACGAGCAGAAATGTGTCAATTAAAGTTTAGTATACTGACCGAGGAGAGATGCCCTGGGCCCTGAGGCCAGTTCCTCCAAGGTAATGAAGAATGTATTCTTAAAATTAAGCTGAAAGAGATTAAATGAAATAGAAAAAGCGTGTAATCCTTTTTTAAATAAGCATTTGCGGGGGATTGTGTGTGCTAAAAAATCAAATCTTTTTTATTTGCAAATAAACGTTTATCTCTTTTCCAAACTCATTGCTTAATGTCGTCAGAATTAATAAATGGGGTCGGGTCAGCGGTATTCTTGAAAGTATAAGTTACGTTATAGGTCGAAAGGCCAACAGTACATTTGAAAGTCAAAGATTAATGCCTTGTGAGTAGTTAAAAAGAAGTAAAGTAATTAAACGAGAAGAGTTGTGCTTCGGCAACGACTTATGATGGGTGCTGCAAGCATTTGTGTTGTAGACCCGGAAAGAGAATCAATATTCGATTTTTATAAATTGCGATAGCGTCTTGTTCCAACTCTATGGAAATGGATTGCAATTATTGGAATTTTAAACCTAGAATTTGTCGCAAATAAATACCGATGGCTCTGGATAATTTTCCTTATCTTTATTTTTCGTCTTCTGCGTGCACTCGTCGCTGTCGGTTTTTACAATTCAAGTGACAGAAAAAAAGTGGGATTCTCCCTGAAGTTGGTTGCAGTGAGTGTAGCAGTTCTTCTTAAACTTAAACTGGTTACAATTTATAGAACGCAGATGGCGTTCGTCAAAGGAATGTGTTCAGTGACAAATAAAAAAAATGAATGAAAACGCAATGCTTACAGAATATTAGTTTTCCGTTTCACAATAAGAAATTTATTCGATTACTTTAGAAAAATTCCGGAAAATTGTAGGTGGAGTTGATCTTGCAGATATTTCAAAAAATATAAAAATTGAGTATATATAAAAGGTGCGTCAGGCTACGACCCCTACAGCCTGAATGGCGCACATTTCAAAAAAGGATGTTATGTTGCCGAACCTTGTACATAAAATAATTTATCTTGGGATTCTTTTGCCGAACAATTTTGTATCTTTTACAATTTGAGTCAAAATCCATGACAGCGCTACCTTTCAGAAAAGGTTCCCTGCGCTGGAACATTGTCAGAAACAGCAAATAAACAAAAAATATTTCTATCTTCTCCAAACAACTGTAAAAGAAGAAATTCTTTTAATTAATTTGTACTGCTACCCTTGTGATTTTGACCAATTATTTACAAGCAGTTATTTTCCAGTCACAAGAATAAATAATTTGAATCTTTGATCTCGTTGGAAATCAATTTCATCCAAACCATAATTTAATTTACTCCTTTATTGCATTTGCAACAGGATTGTTTCATCTTCCATCCAAAGTAGTTCGTAGAGGTATTACTTTGCGTAATCGGTAAACGAGCTTTGGGTGTTCATAGCAAATTTACAATTTTCTCGATTTTCTCCAAGGGCAATTCATTTTACCCCTCTAAAGTAAATCCACACACAATTCATAGGATGATAGTTTCACGGTAAATGAAGGTACCTGACTATCATCACGTTGTGAGTTTGATTATATTTTCTTTGCCATCTCCTCTGGGCGGTATGCATTCCCATTTTATTTTTGATTTCAATTTCGTTGTATCTATTTAAAAAGACTTTAATGTGCTTAATCTTGTACACCAAATGTGTGGTGCTTCCAAACACTTCCAGGTTCTGGTCCTTGACATTTTTCAATGTCAATTCAACTTGAAAATGGAATCTCAATAAACAACACACAAAACGGAAAGGAAAAAATCGTCAGTTCGACCTTAGTAAATAATTTTAATTGATTCCGCCCAATTTTTCGTTTTAAATTTCAATTTGAAGAGCCTAACACTTGGCATTTTATCTTTCCGTTGATTAAAAGAAAAGCTACGTGAAGGGATTTGTTCAATGAAATTGTGGCACTTAATTTATTTGTTGATGGTTTCCTTTGGGTTATCTGGTGTTGAATTCTCTTAGGGCAAAACATTTTAGACTTTAACTTGTTCCTAAGAGAAGACGTTGGGGTATGGTTTCTAAAAGAATAAAGAGATACTGGAGAAGTGTTGTTTGGTGGTTCTTAGGAAAACGAATTCAACGCAATCATCGTCGTTATAAAGCGAGTTTGTAAGGGAATCGATGGAATCTTGTGTTTAATCCTACCGCAATTAAGTCACATCACATCACATCTTAGAAAACTTTATACGTTCTACAGATATATTCTTAAGACTCTTCGTACTTAATTTTAATGCTGACAATAACACATTTTTGGTAAAAATGTAAAGTGATACTGCACTGAACATTTTCACTGGGAAACGGAGCGGACTTAGCGACAGTCAGCTTGCGGGAGCACCACCAGAAGTTGGCGAGCCCGCCCTCTCCCAGAAACGCCCAAGTTAACTTAATTTAAAAAAAGGATGTTACCAATAGTAACGCACCATCCTGCGAGGCCGTGATGACCACTTCTCTCTCAACAAGCCGCCGAAATTCGGCGAATCGCTTCTCCGTATCAGGAGTTCAACGCACTACGTTGACTGGAGCCATCGTGCCCAAGCAACTATATCAAAATGATTTGTGGACGATCCACTCATAACGCTAGCTCTATGGAAAAGTCCTTTTGCTAATTGAGATGCCAGTTGAGATGCCAAATGAAAAGTCAAAGCCATTCAGCTCGCACTTAAACCGAAAGTCGTAACAGAATCTAAATTTCCACCAAACTTTTAGATATGATATTTAACCCATTGTAAGGCCAGTACCTAATCAAGGCATCCATAGTTTCCTGGACCTTCATCGTTGCCCTTGCTAAGAAACCTATAGTTGTATAATGTTTTCTTGTAAAATTTCTCCCAAGTTTTGACTCTGCTCGGCCCTGAATTTTTCGCAAACAGTTTTACGCCGAACCCGAGCGGAAATTCTTCACCCAAAATTTATATTGACAATAATATAGTTGAAGATTTTGCCTATACAAATTTTGTTTGCGGTTATAATAGCCAGTTGGATTTTTTTGGGGTATTTCGTATGACCGCCGTTATTTTGTGTATAATATTTCATGATGCACAAACTTGACGTAATATCTTCAAAAGCAAGATGTTGAAGAACTGAATCGCGGCGCGGCTATTTGGTCGCTTGTTTCACTACTTGAACATCTTTCATTTGGATATTTTAGATAGAGGATTTTGGCTCTGAGTATTCTTCCTCGTGAGATTTTGCTGCTGGAGATTTCCGGTTTGGGGATATTAGACTTGGGAATTAATCTTGGGGAACAGCTAAAATATTAGTTAAACAGAAAAACAGCACGATTCAAAAATCTATATTTTATAATTGTTACGTCTGACCAAACCTTAAAACTCAAAAAACGTTTATTTACATCAATAGAACTTTCAAGCACTTATCTTACTTGAAGGCTCCTAGATTTCAATTATTCAAGGAATTTCTTGTAAAAAGTAAAATTCAATTTTTTCCTGCCAAAAAAGGTCAACCCTTATTTAAAGCTAATAAATCTTTCCTACTTAAACGTGTGGATATGGGTATACTATACTGTATCCTTTACGGACTATCCCTAAAAGTAGCATCAGTATTTTTATTTTGAAGATTCCTCTCTTGAAAGGGAATCAAATAAGTGATGATAAATGGCCCACTTACTAAGTTTGCACCTAAATGAGTGATGAGCCTAAGAGACCTTTGTACAATGATGTATGATTAATCGATATACGTAAGAGTACTTGTACCTTTTGTTTTACAAAAAGAAGATTAATATTGATTAATAAAATAAGTTTTATAATAATTACAATTTAGAGGATAATAATTACCAAGGAGTTTCGAAATGGAAATACGTTTTAATTCGCAAACAAATATGGCATGCATTGCTTTCCTTAAATTTTGTTCATTCATTAAGAAGTAGAAGACAGCCTATAGTATGTCCAACAAGTTACGATTGTTTGTGCAAAATATCAAAACTGTAAGCCTAAAACTCGAAGAGTTGTTTTTCCATTGTATACATAATCAGCCGATTTACCTTTAATCAATAAATTAAATGAGAAATCTTAATAACAATTTTTTTTTTAATTAATTGACGTTGATAAACGTTTCTAATTACCGAAGTAGCTGAATTAACAAGTAATTAAGTTAAAATATAACTGACAAATGGGATGTGGTATCTCCATACAATTGACTACTTCCCAATTTCCATATCATTTATTACTAAACAACAATTAGCTAATGTATAGACATGATTTTTAATAAATGAGCCGTGAATTACCTTTTAATCCACATTGTATTTAACTTGTGAATTAGAGGCAAATTATGTAATTTTTATTAATTGGGCTGAATTTATTTTAAATATGGATTAAGTGAGCTTAAACCTATTCAATGCTATTTGTTTTTCGTAATTAACATGACATTCCTTTAGACTCTAAAGGAGTCTCATTATGAATTAGTAGAGAGATAGGGTCGATTTTTTCTGCAGTAGTTATTTTGTTCATCCACGGGTGTCATTAGCTTTAATTATAGAGAACTAATAGGGCTTTATTTATTTGTTATTTAAGCCATCTGGTTTCTCAGTATCCATTCTCCTCTATTAAGCGATATGGTCGACCTGTGAAGTGTGAGATTTCCAACCGCCCGAAAGATTTACATTAAGAAGTTCCAAAATCCGGGGAAGCTTTCACCGATTACCGGTCTCATAAACGAAATAATGGAATCATGCACTTGTGGAAATTGTACAAAGAAAGAGAAAAATCCTGGATTACACAAATGCAACAAGCCCAGCATTTGATTGGCCTCCGTGACAAAGGGGTTCAAAGTCGAGAGGCCTGACAATACTTTTTAAGGTCAAACTTTTTTACCATTGGCTACCATTCGAAAACGCTTCTTATAAAAGAAAAAACATTTCGTTCGTTCCTAAACTTTATTTCTCATTTCTTTCATGTCTTCTGAAGCCTGAAATAACCTACTCACAATAATTCTCCAAACATTTCATAAAGTTTCACTAAAATAAATAACACCCTTATCGCAATCCCAAAGGAGACTATTTTGCTTTGTGGCACTGTCGTTTTGGACAAAATTAAAAAATAAAACACACCACGACACGAGTCCTGCGGTATTGAAAGCAACAAAAAACAAATCCTCTTGCTGTGGCAATGCGTTTTCTTATTCACATTTTATTTTGGATGAAAAACACAATGATATTATGTGTTGCAAAGTTTTGTAGTTTGCATGTTTCTTGTAATGTTACTTTTTGCCTCAGGCCCCCTAAAGGCTTCAGTTCGATCATATATGAATTCTATCCCATTGTTTAAAAGGGACTGCACTATACTTGTGTTGTTTTTTGTTGCCGAAAGATGAGTAGCCAAAGGGATGACCTCACCATTCCACAATTGTTCACCAGCTTAAAATAAATAACTTCGGCACAATAAAACGGACTTTAAATGAATATCTGTGCTATTGTTTTACACGTTTAAATCCCCAAAGGTTACACTTTGTGGTGTCATCTAAGTTCTTGCCCTGGCAGTGTTGCAACGAAATCTAGCACACCGCAACTACTATCCCGGAAAGGATATTTGAGCACTATTTCGTAAAAAAAAACAACAACATGGACCACGGTGACTAGTTAGATCGATCGGGTCAGCAGCTCGTGATCCGCCACGAGTCGGCACCACAATTTCCGCACTAAATGCCACCCAATCGTGAAAATAGGATATGCGACACAAGAAGGATTAAAGCCACGGTCACATCGATTTATTGTGGAAACATAGTACAGTACATGTGCATGCTAATGTTCACGTGCATATACGTAGGAACATAGGATATTTCTATCTATCCGTTTCGACAATAACATAATTTCGGATGTGGACAAAACCTTGGGATGTATAGAATTAAATCGATTAAGTTTTCGTGTTGATGGTGACATGAAGGGAAAACAATACTTTTCCTCCAGGCTCGGTGTTATGGAGACGTAGTAGAAAATTGTTTCAAAATTTATTGTTGAGTGCGTTTGTATAGTATACGTAAAATTTAATTGCAATAACTTGGGCCAGAAGTTGTTAAGTCTTCCTGCAACTGAAGGAAGTACTCTGGGGACAATTTTGTATGTTGCGAAATTGACAAAGTTTTCAGAATCATAATTTATTTGGAGAAAACGAGGCAAGTTTTCGTTTGTATATTGTCGGTTTATTTGGGGCTTGGATAAAGTTTTCTTACCGATATGCGAAATTGCAATGTGCTCAAATTGTCTTATGCGCGAGATTGTTTTACCCGAATTTTTCAGGAAACATAAAATGAAAACAAATTGCTTGTTAGGTGTTTTTGGTTAAACCCTGTCCGCAACAGAGATGCGTAGCTCTTTTCATAGGTGCTCATTTTTGCTCCATCGGTTACTTATTGGATAAGTTTTAAGTGACTCATTTTTTATTTTTAAACTTAATGGTTCACTTCTATCAAGCCCCACAGGTGTAACAGGCTCGTTCGCCGATTTCGATTAAAATTAACAAAGCTTTAACTCAAAAATACAAACGCGCTGGTTTGCTGTCCTCTACTCAAGCTTTTTTCTCGACCAAACGGCAGGCACTGAGAAACCAGACAGTTTAAATAAAAATGATTACGCCTACCTGCTTCATATGCATGTTATAAAAAAATGTCCTCGCGGAACACGTGGCGCAAAAAATGTTCTCAAACTAAAACTGCCCATGCTGGAAAACTTTTATTAAAAACCCATTTTTCGTATTTCATTTTTTTTTTGCTATATGTGTGCCCTGGAGTGTACAGAGATATAGGGGATTTTTTTTGTTTTCATGAAAACAGATACCGTTGAATTTCTCGATATTATGGTGCGACATCCGCACTTTCACATGGTCAACATGTTGGTTTTTTGTCATCAGATTGAGGAAATAGCATTTTAAAGGGCTTAATGCTTTAACAGTTTTAAGGAACGTAAGGTAGGGAATGTTGGATGCTCATTGTGCGGGTATCACCCAGAAGCCAAAGAGGCCCAGTTTGAATACCCTTACATTACATCCGCCTACATGTTAATAATAATAATAATATTTGGTTAGGGTATATTACACTGCGACCTATTGGTCTATTGTGTCCCCTTGCTTGTGCCTCGGAGAGGTGCTTGCCCTCGTTCAGAGCCCTCTCTAGATACTTCTTTGTGAAGCGTGTCGAGGTATTGCTCTGATTTATCCTTGGCAGGTCACACTCCTTAGAGCACAGCGTCCAGTCCAGTTTCTTTGATGAATCTGAGAATGAGCTGTGGGTCCATGGTTTGTATGTCCTTGTCTGTTATTTGGTGCCTGCCCAAATGTTTCATCCTTTTGTGGGTCAGTGCCCCACAGGATTCCAGTATATGGTCTGGAGTTTCGGCGGTTTCACTGCAGAATCTACAGAGCCCGTCCTCCGATATGCCCATTTTCCTCAGGTGCTCCTTGAGTCTGCAGTGCCCCGTGAGGAGGCCTGTTAGGATTCTTAGGTTGTTTTTGTTAAGGCCGATACAAACTTTGAATTTCTTTTGGTTGTAATTTCTTAAGAGTTTCTTTGCTTGCCTCAGACCTTGGAGGTTGAGAAAGGTTTTGGCCTTTGTTTCTTCCTCCAGTCTCCTGAACTCTTCGCGTATAGTGTGTTCTCCTATCCCGCAGAATGGTTCAGGTCCTATGAAGGGTTCCTCTGCCCCTCTTCTTGCCAGAGAGTCCGCTGCCTCATTGCCCGTAATGCCAACATGGCCAGGCACCCAGCAGATGCCGCCTACATGTTACTTACAAAACCAGTTGGATCTACTTTTAAATCGTCGTATGTCTGAAAGATGTGCTCCCATGCATAACAAGCGTCGTGCCTGGAGAGCAGGGCAGTGGCACAGAAGATGTTCCACAAATTCTTAGCCCTCCTCGTCCCTTCAGCCTTTGCAAAATTTAATTGTAAGGACACCCAGCCTTCTAGCTATATTTGAAATGATGCAGTGTCCGGCTGATATCTCGACGAGCGCTCGGATTTGATTTCAATCAAAAGGCAATAGGATATTTGTTGTTTAACTAATGGCGGGCAACAGATTTGTTTGTCAATAGCCAAACTTATCTTGACATCGTTAATGAATCTCTTAGCTGTATTTAAGGCGGGTGATACCTGCCTATTAGCTACTCCATCGTGTCCCAGAACCCAGCAAAGTGATAGCTTATGGCTCTAAGCGCCAAGAGGCATTCTTTGAATCATTTCGTGTTTATGAGATTGGAGTTGATCGCTTCAAGTGCTGCCTGACTGTCCACGCAAATGGTTATTTCCAATGCTGGTTATTTCCATCTCAAGAATGGTCTGCGCTGCCTTCTTAATTGCGTAAATCTCTACAAAAAAAAAACCTACAGTGATCTGCCAGCCGGGAAATTGGTTCTGAGAAGACTTCTGCTCCTGTTCCCTTATTCGTGTTTACTTCGTCTTTGAGGATGAATATGCTTTTGATGACTGTGCAGGGAGATTTCAATTCCTGTCTTAGACTTTAAAAGTGGCACAAGTCCCCCGTAGTTGTAGATGAAATGTATGTGCGAGTCTCCGCAAGTGCTCCAAATTTGTTTGTCTCTCAATCTGAGAACACATTTGGCTGCCAATGTTTCATGTAAGTTCAGTAATATTTCCAGAACCGTTTTGGCAGTGGATTTTACTGAACCAGTTATCCCCAAAAAAACAATCCTTTGTGTTTAAATGCGTCATTTTTGTTGCCCATATGTATTTGCAAAATTTGGTCAGGGAAAACTTTGAAAACTGGTCAGAGAAAGTCAGGGAATTTTTTTTTTAATAATAGGGGCAACCATGTTATGCCTTTGCTGATAAAAGAATTTTGTTTTCAATATGTTCTACAGAGAGTACCCCCTTGCGGCGTTCCACAAGTAACGTCGTTTTCCAGTTTTAAGAAAAAGTAAAATTTATGTATTTTATGTCGAGTACATAATCGACATAGCAAAAATTATCTAATGTACCCAAACGATTCTAATAAGCATTTAATTGTGAAAACCAAACGTGACTCCTTGTTAAGCTTTAACATGACTTATAGTCTTTGAAAAACTAACTCAATTGACTTTGTCGCCTAATTGTCAGGGTCTCAGTTGTGCAAATTTCAGAAGTCTTACAAAACCTTTCAATAATTTTATCCTTTTCATCGCCACAGCGTGTATGTATGCCAAGAGGAAAGGACATTGGTATTCCAGTATATAGAGGTATGTCATCTGAAAATAACCAGGCCAGGCTGATGGTATGTATGTACGTATGAAACGAGATACATACCTAAGGCAAAAGCCAGTCAAACCGGGGGTAGCCTATTTTTGTGTGAAATGCCCGTAAGATTAAAAAAGAATCACGTTTTATACACCACACGAAATGGCAATATTAGCTTTAGAAATCCTGTGAATGGTCGCCGCAAGGGAGGCGCAAAATCTAAACTGAGACAAACTGAAGGTTTACCCATACTTAAACATTACGTTTCTTGGTGTGAAAAAGCAGATTACCCAGTGTAAATTGAATGACTATTGCACTTTAAAATCTTTCATCGATTAATTGGCTTTTAATTGAACGCTTTATTTATGATTCTTGATTTATGACATTAATGAACATTAGTCTGTCGATTTTATGTTTGGAATGTATTTTACGATATTTATTTCATAATTTGATAATGGGTTAAGGGTGAACAAAGTTTTATAGTCAACTAGACGTTCATAGATATATAATAATGACAGTTCTAATAGTCACTATATTAAAAATGAAATCAAATCCAGTGGATGTTGTATATTTTGGGCGGCAGCAAGTTTTATTAGTTAACGTCCCGTCCCAGTCCATTGAATTCTGGTCTTGAAATGTCTTGAAACTTTAAGGCCACCACTTTGTACATAGCTTACTCTTATTACGGAAATAACTTGAGATTTATAGTCGCTGTACCTTAATCTACATATTTAATGTTCGGCGTCTTTGTCGCCAAATAGATCAGTAGCTCTAAAATAGTTAGTTCTACCTTTGACCTTCACGCTAGTATTGCGAAATCATTCGGAATGTTCGTTTCCGGGATTGTAATTTTCCTGATACCTTTCTTTTAGAAAATATCAAATATTAAATCATCTATTTGAACCCTATCTAAAAACAACAACAAAACAAATTGAACATTGTGCTACATGAAGTTCCTTTTTTCGAAATCATGCCGCCAAATGCTGCACACATTCGCAAAAAGCACTCTACTTTCCTACAATCGAACTAAGCAAAAAGAAACCTACACTTTACCCCCATGTCCTTGGTTCATTTCAAATGAAATTTATTTTGGCAAAAAAATTGTTCCCAGTCCTTTCAACCAATTTTCATTCATACAGTCTCTTCTTTTTGCTATGCTCTTCTTTTTGTGTGTTCCTGTTTTCATGGGTAAAGTGACGAAATGTGTTCCTTCAGTGCATCCACACGCAGTAGGTACGTACAGGAGGGAAAAACGTGTGTGGTCGTTGGGAAACCGAATAACTCTAGGATTTCCAACCGCTGCTGGCTGCTGCTACGCTATGAGACCAACAAAGTCTAAAATAAAACAAAACCAAACCAAACAAACCAAAACGTACAGCATTATATTGAATTAAATGCATTTATAGAAATCTGCTGGGTGAGATGATAGTGCAGCTATATAGACTCTACGATTATAGACACCGATGTGGCTCAAACAGTCATACGGTTGCGAAGTGTGTGTGCGATGTTTTTGCATTCCAACGGCAAAGTTCAAATTTGTTAATAAAATTTAAGAGAGCATCGTAAGAGAGTGGAAATCGCATTATATTGTAAGCCACAAAGACGAGGGTTTGTTATGGATTCATTAGCACCAACGACGCCCACGAGTATTTCATCATATTAAAATGTTACTTTAAAATTAAGTGACTACGGAACACTGACATGTATCCTTTTTCTAAAGATAATGTTGAGATGGTTAATGAAGGCCGTGGAAAAGAAACGTCAGCTGTTCATCAAATCCTAATTGCTTAACTTTACCTATGCATTGCAACCAATAACTTAGCAAAACTAAACTCATTGCACAAAAGTTGATTTAAGTTTAGAAGCCAATTTCATTGGCCGAGGGAAGGAGGGAAAAATTATTAAACGCCACAAATGAGAAGTATTTATAAATATTTGGAATGAAATTCGAGCAATTTAGGAACTTTGAATTAATACTTGAAACAAGAGTGGGAAACAATTTTAAATTACGTATAAAGTTTCTTGGAATCCCGAGCTGAAATATAAAGCGAATAGAAAAATATATTTCATGGTTTGGTTGGAATTTGAAATATAAGAATTGTTTCCTTTTTCAAATGTTTTAAATGCCTTCCATGACCTTTGTTTTAGACAGGACTCTTGGTTTCAATAGGTGTGCATTTTTACATAGGCAGTTAAAGTACTTAAGTCCCATCACTCCCTTAGAAACGTTCTCCCATTTCTTCCTTATTTTCCTTTGAATTTTGAAGACTAAAACTTGAGGCAGCTCTTGAAAATCAATTTATCAGCTGAATAAAGTCACTTTTCACTGTCCATCCTGGAGAATGAAAGTCAGTAGCTTGCATGTGAATGGCTTCTTTTCTTTTTTTCTTTTTGATAAGGAAAATCGACATACAATAGTAAGTCCTTAAGGATATGAAAAAAAGGTACATGATACGAGTATCAAGCATGCACAGGAAGGTTTATTGTCGATTGCATTTTCCATCAAACATGCAACTGGGACTCCTTTCAATTCTTAAATAATGTAGCTAGAATTCTCAGTGGTTTCCAGTACAATGAGAAAAGATTAAATAATAAAACCAAAAATAATTGCGACTTTAAATACATTCACACTTATACAATTTTAATAAATTAATTATTGCTGTGCGGCATATATAATGACACTTTATCCCAGCCTGTACTCGTGTGCAATGAGTCTGCAATTATGCTCCTCCCGCTGCAATGCATTCAAACAGATAAATTAATGCCGAAATAACATTTTTCACGAAACATTTGTCCTACAATTAAAATGGTACGAGCATGAGGAGCTGTTTCCCTAATGCGATGAGGTTACATATCCACGCTTCCGCCGCAATAATTATTTGTAGCCACTGGCATGGAAAATAATGAGTGTGCTCCTTCTAATTTGCGTGCGAGTGAGGTTTTACCATTGTTGCGCCTCATTATCAAGGGTATTTTGAATTTTCAAACGAATGTGCATTATTACATTATCTAGATTGAAAGCATTATATTTAAGACTTGGTTGGAAAAGGTAGTGCAGATATAACATGAGACCTTATGAAATGGATAATCTGAATAAAGGCCACAAAATGGCTATTCTGAATAACAATTGAATTGGTATTTTGTGCATTGTTTTTGATAGCTTGATAATTTCATTATCATTATTTTTTTTTTATTTCTTTTCAGAAAAGGCGACCAACGCGTAGCTAGCGCCTTGAGACGTTTTCAGGTGAGTGTTTGCTTTTACTCTTGAATATTTGTAAATTGTTTTCTTTCGGAAAGATGACTCTCGGAAGCCAGTTTTTGCTTGTTCTTTTTTTTGTTTTTTTTTTTAAACAGACGTCCTGGCAGTTGACAAGTGCCCCATCAGATGGTGAGCATTAGTTTTCTATAGTAGAACGATCAAATGAAGCATTTTTAGGAATTATTTCGCTTAATTCCTGCGAACATCTCCCATGGTACAGGGTGCGCCAAATGGGCCGTTCGTTTTCTTCTCCCTTAATGACAGTGAGTCTATGATCAGTATCAATGGGATCATAACCCTACCACTTCACTGCACCCCTACTGGTCCGCCTGTGGGGTTCGCCGTTTCGACCTCTACAAATAGCGGCAGGTCTCCCGATTTTGAATCATTTCGCCGCAGAGGCCAATCAAATGCTGGTGTTGCTGCATTTGTGTGATCCAGGAGTTTTTAGACCTTCCTCTCTTTCCCATTTGTATTGGAACTTTGATTGATATTGCCTTTTTGACGGGATGTGTAGGATCTCTCCTTCGCTCTCCATTTTCTTCGGGATAGGTTCTTTGACGTGAAGGCTTCCTCGGATCTTAGAACTTCTTATTCCATCAATCTTTGTTACTCCTGCTGTCATGGGAAGCATCTTCATCATCAGCTGCCGTTAATTTAACCTCATACTTTTTGCACTCTGTCCAACGTTGTGAACCGTATGTGGGCGCCGGGCGCACAACTGCGATGTAAACCCTTCCTTTCAGCGTTTTCCGCCACTTCATCCACCCTACTTATGCTTAGTGTCGTCATCACAGCTTGCTTCGCTATTGATCATAGGTTCCAGATATTTGAACTTTTCGCACTTGGGAATCACTCTTCCATTAACATAAACGTCTGGAATATGCGGGGAGCACCAGGTATTCTGTTTTTTCAGACTATATATGTATATATACCCATTCCCCTCCAAAACGTCCACCCATACATCAAGTGTTCTTTGCAGGAACGTTTGATCCTCGCTAATGATGGCTCCATAGTCAGCAAGGAGTAACTAATGCACTTTGGAGTCCGTCACTTTTTCTTCAAGTAGATAATCAAGGACTGCAATAAATATCAAGGGACTTAAGACGCCATCTTACTCTTGTCTTCACTCCTTCATACTTTCCATGATCATCTGTACGTAGGTTTCTGGAGCTCCTCGTTGTCTTAGCCAAATAAGACCTACCAAGGTTAAACACGTTAATACTCTTGCAATAATCATTTGTTTAAATTTATTTATTTTTTATATCTTAAATACATTTTTTTTTTAAATTAATGCTCTGTGTATGAAACGTTCGCCAAAAATGTCATGCCGCAGTTCCGTAATTCGCCTAGCAGTGGGCGCAGTCGCTCCATCTTGTTGGAACCACAAAATAGGATGCTGCTCCTTGGAAGCCCCGGAAATCGTTTCTGGCGAATAATCCACCAAACAGTGCATCTGGATGGGTGTACCTGATATGGGTGTGCTGCCCTTGGATTTTCGGAGCCCCACGATCTTCAGTTTTGCTGAATATATATAAAAAAAGTTATTCGTGTTTAACATTGGTTGATCTTATTCGGCACACCCCGTAGTATCTATAAAAAAACAAAGGTCAGCAACAAGTCTTCGTTGAGCCAGTGGTTAGAGATATGATGTCAATTCTGGGTTCTCCTGACCAATTTAACACAATTTAACGGAAGCAGAATAGTTCAGTGTAACACCAAGTAGATGCATGGTCTCATTAGGAATAATAGGCTTCATTAATTTGAATCTGAGGAGCGTCCAAATATTCAATTGAGATAAAGTCAATTCCGATTTCTTATCATTTAATTCTCTACCAATGCCTGCTTTATTCAGATCTACGAGTTTATAGGTCAATGGAGATAATCTATTCGCATCTTTGAAGACGAGATGTGTTTCCTTTTTGTCCATCGAAATCGAAAATATAAGAGTGCTATCGTCAGCAAAACTATAAATTTTATTAGATGTCGAGTGCAAAAGGGCATTTATATGGATAAGAAACAACTAGAGAAAGTATCGATCCTTGCGACACTCCTGCATATATAAGAAAGTAATCCAAAGACACTCGATCCACCACAACTTGAATTGATCTTCATTGAAGGTAAATTTGTATCCAACCACTGTTAATCCGGTATTCCTTAAATAGTTTACTCTGCAGGGCTTTATGCCAGACTCGAACAAAAGCTTTTGAGGCTGCATTATTCGCCATGCTGTTAATTTGCATCCGTTTATATATGAGCTGCATAGCTAAGTGGGTCACTTGTTGATCATCGGTTTCAAAGGGCCCGATTTTGTATTACCCGGTGACGTTCTAAAAATTTGACCAACTCGACGCTTATTGCAATTTCCTTTTCTTTTGACAACATGGACAGTAAAGCTATTGGACGACAGTTATGTGGCTGAACTGAACGTGGGCAGTTTTCCAGCAGGTTAGGTTAGGTTAAAACAGGGGTATGTAGTTCACATACAGAACTAGGCACCAGAAGGGACCATCGCGATCCCTAGGGCAATTTTCCAGCTAGAAGAATCTTCTGATATTACGAACTTTCATGAAAAATCATCTTCAAGTCGTGTGAAATCTCACTCCTTAAACGACGAACTGTCTTACATACAAAGAAAGATATTATAGTCAGTCCAAAAACAATTGAGCTTTTCGTGTAAAAAATCTGGTCTTCTCAACAAGCTGATTTTTTGCAGACTGTGTGACAATTTAAGTTTGAATTTATGTCGTATTTTTAATGAAAAAGAACATCAACAATAGGTAATATTGTTTAATTTTCTAACAATATCCGCTTTCCTTACACTCGATTATAGGTGATTCCTATAAATTGGAATTGTTTTCGCAAAGTTTCTGTGGTTTATATCTTGGAACACAAAATTTAATTTCGCCGAGGAAATTTTAAAACTAATCGAATCGGTTTTTTCGCATTCTATTTCCAAACTTGTCGCCCAGAGGGAATATCAATTGCTGCTGCTTCAATATTAAAGCAGTTCAAATCGTATTGTAGTAGAACAAATTAATGCAACTGCCTGATCAAAGACCACAACCGAAAACTACACAGCATATTATATATCCTCTGGGGCATAGATGTCGCCGCGCACAGTTGAGATGTATTTATTGAATTTTAAATTGAATCGTTTTGAGTCATGGTACCTTTATAAGAATAAGAAGTTTAAGGGACATTTTTGAATATTTCTTTTATGTTTTATGTGACAACTTTTATTTTGAACTAGGCACAGTTTCTTGGCTTTGTTTATTTTAGGAATAACCTTTGTATTTCTCTCTTGCGAACGAAAAAACATTCCACTTCGCACAAGAAAGTGGGGAAGCTAGGTTATGGGCCGTTAATTCCTAATATTTATTTATTTTTAAATCTTTGTATGGCTGTAAAAACTCGAACACATATTTTTTAAGTTTCGTAGTGTTAACAATTTTCAAATACTGCTTTTTCAAAGTTAAAATAAAAGCATTTCACACACACCATTTTCTTAAAGCAAACATCATTTATTATGAGAGCAAATAATCTGCGTCTTTTAATTAATATTTCACCTTTCTTGTGAGAATTTTAACAAACATATAGAAAGACTGCTAAAACCTGCCTTATTATTACGTATTTGTGTTTCGATCTTTAAAATTTTAACATTATGGCAAGACAGAGGCAAGGTAAACAATCTCAAGGTATTGACTAAAAAAAAATGCATGTATAGAGACAAATAGTGCACGGTGATTCTTTACCTTTAAAATTTTAACATTATGGCAAGACAGAGACAAGGTAAACAATCTCAAGGTATTGACTAAAAAAAAAAGACTTGCATGTATAGAGACAACTAGTGCACGGTTTGGAAACGATTCTTTACCTGCTTCCCATAGATCTTTACAAGCAAAAATTCAACTTTGAAAAGTGCTCTGAGGATCATCCAAACTAGAAAATGAAACTCGGGCACCGTAGAGCATGCTTAGATTTTGAAGAAGTGTGTAGAGAACGATGACAGCAGCTAACCCACAGGCGGAGCAGTAGGGATGCCAGTGAAGTTTGGGAGGTTATGATCCCTCTAGTGTAGAACATCTTCGCTAAAGAAGAACGCTGTTGGCTTAGACAACATGTCTGAAAAACGACTTTCTTGTTTCCTGCTGAAAAAGGAAGAATGGGACACGAATAAACCCGCGAAAAAGAAATCACTACCCTTCCTACACAGATGAATCAAAGACGGACAGCGGACCAGGTGGTGGCTTATTCTCTGAGTAATTACACATAAACGGTTGATTTGGCTCTCTGATCACAGCAATGTCTTCCGACCTAAAGTTCTAGCTTGGCAGAAGCTGCCTACATGATGTCAATGATTGAATACCATGTTCACTAACCGCTATGCAGCCGTAAAAGCAATTTGAGAGAGTCTTGATGAACCTGCGTGGAAAGGGTCTGCAATGGAACATAATGGAACACTTTCTTATTCGTTCAAATCTTCAAAATCTCAGAGATCTAGTTGAGGAAAAGATCAGAACGAAAGCCATCAACAGAAGGAAACCATAATTCACCAGCGAAATAATCACGAAAGCTTTGATCAGAGTATGTATAACACAAATTTCTACTAAAATTAGTAACATCGAAATTGCTGTACAGTGTTGAGTGATCAAAAAGAAGAAAGAAACAAGATCATAACGGCAGTTAGCCCCCACTTCAATGATGGGTCTCAAAATGAGTCCATAAGGACTTCAGTGTGGGAGTCTGCTCCGCTTCATCCTACCTAACCTTCAATCCTTCTAATCCAGATCATAACCTCACCATTAAAGAAGATGAAGAAGATGGTAAACAAATCCCGGAAAAATAGGGAATGTCGAAAATCATTTCTTCGTTTATACGAGTAATGAACTTCCTTTTCTATAAAAGTAAATAACACAATTTCTTTGTCTTAGCAACTATCCTCTTCTCCTCCCTTAATGACGGTGAGGTTATGATCAGGATTAAAGGGATCATAAGCCTCCCACTTCACAGCATCCCTACTGGTCTGCCTGTAGGGTTTGCCGGTTCGACCTCAGAAGATAGCGGCAGGCCTCCCGATTAGTCGCTCAGGCCAATCGAATTTTTGTGTTGCTGCATTTGGGTGATGCAGGAGTTTTTAAGCCTTCCTCTCTTCCGCGTTGGAACTTTGATTGATATTGTCTTTTTGACGGGATTTGAAGATGACAGTACCAACTGAGCCATTTTCTTCGAGATAGTTTCTTTGGCTTGAAGACTTCCTCGGATCTTGGAACTTCTTCATCTCAGCTGCCGTTAATTTGCCCTCATGCTTTTTGTACGCTGTTGTGAACCGTATGTAGAGCCTTCCTTTCAGCTTAGGGGTCATCTTTCGGTCACAGAAGATGGCTGAGTTTTTCCGCCACTTCATCCACCCTTGCTTGCTTCGCAATTATATACCCCTAAATAGGGTAGAAATAGTGCTCTCACTATTTCCGCCTGTGTTTTATCTTTAATTGTAGCTCATACATGATTCGACAATACAATTTACAACCCTGCATACTTATATTCAAATTCAGGTGGCTACTTAAGCAATCAAACTCCGCATATCTCCTCGAATACAACGTCCCAACGTGTATTGATACTGAGAAAAATTATTAATCTCTCTTCTCCTTGGAGTCGTCATGGAGGGGAAATTCCTAAATATCCCCAGTTCAATTTGAAAGTCTCCAAGTATTTGCCCCTTAAAGGGGAAATAGGAGTTGAAAATAAGTTAATAAAGAAATTCACTTCAACCTAATAATAACATACTAAATTGCCGATAATTTTCAATGCATCCAATTGATTATAAATAATATCATTTTAATTATAGATATAAATGTTAGCTGTAAATGTCATCACCACTATTTAATTCATATATCAGGTAGAACGTCTCTCCGAAATTAGTACTGCGATCAGGTACTTTAGACAGTTACTCATCTACACAAGTACACATAGGTTCGATTGTGCGTTGGCAAATTAATGCCTTCGCATTTGAACCCTCATCCCTTAGGCGTATGCGTAACTAAAATCTGCCAGCCACACAATCGACGACGTGACCTGCCTGATGTAAGCTGCAAAATTTTAATTAATATTTTCGAGTGTAAGTGTTCTGGAAACCGCAACATTGGTATTATTAATAGAATTTCCATGCATGAGCGGAATAACGTGCAATAGGTGGGGTACTATTATTCTGGTCGGAAGGAGATGATGGGGGGATAACTTAATTTTGTTGATAGCAACTGACTGACTTATTAGAAACATATACATACATATTGCTTTTGCAGGGTCGTGTCGTAAAATTTGTTGTGGATTTTAATTTACCCCATCCACGTTGTTGCGAAGATTATTTTGCCTAATGGGAACTTAAGTATCTGTGTTCCTTCCTGTGAAAAGACTTGCTGTGCCATTTTATTGGATAATTATACATTCTGCAAAACGCTTTATAGAAATGTATTCGTGTGTATTCCCACACTCCCGTTTGATTGAGTGAAATATTTTCACAGAAAATCAAAGGTTCTTCCATTTCCATTTAAAACTAACTGGCAAACTAACTGTAACTCATCAACCCATTTGAAAAAAATGTTTTCCCGTTCAGCAACAATAACCTCTCGAAACTCTTTAACTCCTCTTCATTTTAAAAGCAAACAATTTATTCAAATAATAAAATGAAAACAGCCCTACCAAACTCTTAAAAAATAAACTTTTTTATTGTTTCGCCAGCACGTTTTTTTGTTTTATTGTTACATTAACTTTGGGCCATGCAAAAGTTGAGTATTTCATCAAAACTAGGTTCACGAAATTGCAACCGCATATTTCCTACAACATCCGACCGTTTATTGAAGGAAAACGGAAGCTCCTTATTCAATGGATGGTTTGCAGTAGGAAACCCTTGTTGCAAAAACTTGTTCCTTAAAATTCAATATTTTGAAATATTCGCATCAGAGACCGGTGTGGACTGGAAGAGTGCCTAGGTATGTGTCGACTTTATTGTGCTTTTTGCCTATCCAATTCGTAGACTTAACTCTGCGTTGTATATGTTCTGCACCCTTGTTAGATTCATAAAATATTCCATTTGTTTCTTTGTTGATTGTTAAGTATGAGTAGAATATGCGGATCTAGTTTAGCAGGAATCAAGATATAGATGAAAGTTTGCAGTATCCGGAGATTTATTTTAGGTGTAGAAAGCATCCCGTAATAATACTCTGACGATGCAGATGCTTTTAACGATGCCAACAAACAATTTGCCAACGTTTTAAACAGGATACAGGTGAAGCGAATTTCATTTTGGAGAGAAAAGGTATGTGTTGCGGAAATTAGACGGAAGCTAAATTATTTACGGCAGATTAAGGCTGCCCATCATTTTTGCAGACGGCCTTTGATGATTAAGCATGAGAACAAACAAATTTTAGTCTGTACTAGAACGTAAAGGTATTATTCATAAAAATGTTGTCTGCCCTTAGAAAAAAGCCACCTATATCGCTACGCTACATCTACGCCCCCCCCCCCCCAAAAAGCTTGCAAGTAGATATTGAGAGTGACACCTACTTTTGAATTGTAGTAGTAGTAGTAGTAGTAGTAGTAGTGGATTTATTAATTCATAAAAAGTGGTATTTACAAAACAGTTGAATTCTTTTAAAAAAAAAAACATAAATCTTTTGAGGCATGGCCGGAAGGGCCGTCAGCCAGATGATATCTCTTGTTAATACATTTTCTAATTTTGTGAATTAATGGTGCTTTGGTATCAAGTTTGATTAAATTTAAAATTCTTCTCTTATTATTTGCTTTCTATATGTAAGTGCTTATTTTATATATTGTGATAATTTTTTCCAATCTGTTCCATTTAAATTTGCTATGAGGTCCGTTCGTTCCAAGTAATTCCGTTTCCATATTTGTCGCCGTATCTCAGCTAGAATCGGACATCTTGCGATGAAATGCAGTACATTTTCCCTTTCGTTGCTGTTGCATAAGGAGGAGTTAAGTGCTAAGTCATTGCGATGCGGTATGAAATTAAGCGGTAATAGTTCCCCTCTTGCTCGGAATACCAATGATATAGTTTCACTGTTAAGCTTATCGTTGAAGTAGTTGGCTTCTCCTAGATCGTGTTGGAGTTCAGAATAATGTTCCCTATGTACTGAGCTTTTTGCTCGCTCAATGTTTTCTTTTCTTGTTTTGGAATGGAGCTTTTCGAGAAGGTTATGAAGGAATGGCGTCCATTTTGCCAAATTATCCAAGCTTAGATTGAAAGAGAGTTCGCAAAGGTCTGCTAGATTTTTCTATTCCTCAAATTCTTGCCACCTTACCTTCGTGACTGTACATGAGTTTCGTAATGTAATTAAAGTGAAGTTTTAGAGTCGTAAGATACAGTGGTGATAGTCCAGTTTCGATGAGTAGCATGTTGTTAGGTGTTGTGTCTGGTAGTCGAAATTGCCGCTTTAGAAAGAACCTTAAGAGTTTTTCGGTGGTTTCTGACCGATTCCAGCCCTATGCTTCCGCAGCATAAAGCATTATTGATCTGGACGTTGCCAGAAAAACTTTGAATTTTGCGCTAGCTGATAGGTCTTTATTTCCGTAAACATTTTTCCATACCGTCCCGATCGCATTTTTGGAAGAAGAGAGCTTTTAAACCAGGTGTTTTTCCAGGTTCAAGTTGCTTGTTATAGTGTAACCCAAATATTGGTATTTCTTTACAGTTTCTATAGCCTCCACTCCATAGCACCATTTTTCGTTTGCAGCTAATCGTCCTGTTCCTGTCCCAAACTGCATAGAGTGTTTCACTATAGATGTCCCCAATCATTCTTCCAAACTTAGACATCCCATCTCTAAAGAATTTAAAAATTAAGGCTTTTCTGTCGATGGAATCAAACGCGGCTCGAAAATCAATGAAAAATGCGTATAATTTTCTTCGTCTTCGTAGACAGATCTCTGCAATATTGGCCAGGCTAAATATGTGGTCTACTGTTGAATATCCTTTTCTAAATCCAATTTGGAATTCACTGAGAAGGTGGTTGCTGTCAATCCATGCTGTGAGGCGGCGTCTTAGAATTTCCATAAAGATTTTATGCGATGTGTTGAGAAAAGCAATACCTCGGTAGTTGAATGGGTCCATCTTGTCTCCTTTTTTAAATATGGGAAAGAGTATAGATTTTCGGAACGCCTCTGATGTTTCTCCTGTTGTGAAAATGTCATTATACACTTTTGTGAGATGTAAAAGGAAATCTGTTGTTGCATATTTCCAAAATTCATTTGGGATCCGATCAACCCCCGGAGCTTTGTTGTCTTTTATTTTCGCTACAACTGACTGTACTTCAGATATCGTTATTTCTCTATCCAAAGTTAGATTTTCGATATTTGTTCGAGCGTATTGGATTGGTGGAGCAAAGAGTTCCGCGTTCAATTCGTCGCCCTAGTGACACAAGAACGTAACTACATTTTTACGATTTTGGACTGGGTATGACACCTTTCTTCATATATCATTCTATATATTGTGGCAAAAAATTGTACCTCTAGGTGAAGCAGTTTAGAAGTTAGCACTTGCCGTATCTAAATTTTTTTCGAAAAATAGGAAAAAAAATTACAAAATCGTCTCTCCTGAAAACATATTGACATACGATTTTGTGTCACTAAGGCGACGAATTGTCCTTCAAAATGGTGTCGAAGTGTTGCTGCAGGTAAAAGTGTTTTTGTTGCGAAGGTTTTTCCTTTTATCTGTTGTATTCCTTTCCAAAATTCGGACGGGTTTCTGCAGTAAGTTAAACTTTCTGCTTGTTTTTTGGAGAAGTTTACTTTTTTGCTTCTACATAAAGCTTTATACGCTCGATTTGCTGCAAGATATGCTTTTTTTAGAGAGTCTTCATTAAAATTTTGGTATAAGTGCAGAAGTGTAAAGGACCTTTTCCGCGAAGCCTCACAGTCTTTATCATACCAGATCGTTCTATTTTTGCAGGGCCTATGGTTTAGATGGTGTGAGTTCGCTGTCGATGTTATTACGCTCTGCAACACATCAATTGTTGGTTGGTGCTCATGCAGTCCATTTTGAATTGTTGTAAACTAACCGAGCTCCTCCGAAAATATACAACTGGGGAACAAATTCCCCTTGCGTGTTCGCTTGATTAATGTGCTGCGAATAATGTGCGCCTGTCAAGTACGACGTCCAAGTGATTTGTTTCTTTGTTTCTTCAAATCACATCCCATGGTGGTATCTGTAAAGCCCAGCGACAAATTTCCGATGTGCTGCGGTTCGTGCTGGATCCTCTTATTACAATTGATGGATACCAAACCCCTGCAATATTGTAGTCACCCCATATTGTCAAGATGTCCAATGAACTTCAAACACCAAACACAATTACCTTTTACTCAATTGACCTTACAACATAATCCGTTGAGAGCAAAAAAAAGGACTTTTCGTAGGCTGCCCGCATTCTTTACAGTCTATTGACCACTTTAGGTGGCAACCACATTAAGGTGTCTACTCCCTGATCCTATTGACTACACTGCGTTGATTGAAACATCCCTTATATCAACAAATACAAGGACTATTACACAAACAGTAATTTAGAATGTGTCCTTAATTGCTGTGATTTTTATAGTGTTTGCTTACTGTTGACTCCTATAGACAGAATTAAGAGGGAGATCTCTTTGTTATCCTCCGATATGTTTACAACACTTACTTTTAACAGAGAAGCAAAGCTTCTTCTACAAATCCGATTAGGCGTGCAATGGTGTAGTGAATTATCCTTTCTTCGTATTCTCTTTTCGTACTTGGATTAGGGGAGGCAGTCGCACGACTGAAGAGATTATAAAAGAAAGTGATTTGGGATCAAGGATTTGTGCCAGGATTTAAATATTAAAATGCTTTTTATTCAATTTTACACAATTTATTTATATAACGTTAATTACCTATATATTATATATATATGTATAGTTATAATTTACAAATCCAACAAAGATACACACACATATTCTACATCTAATTTGCTTGTGTGTATTTTTTCTTAGGCAATAATTGCACGATTTAACAACTGCATTAAACTTTTAGTTTAAATCTTAAAAAATATCTACCTATCGCAATGAGAATTAGAAATTAACAAGTGTTCAATTTGTGTGTATGGAAAAAAAATCTTCATCTTTGTACAACAATTAAACTGAGAGAACATCGTATGGTCATACCAAACGCAATCATATTACCTGCGTCTCGACAAAGGTACATAGGAAAATGGACGCGCTTTTCGAATTTAATTTAATTTCTTCCCATTACCGTGCGAAAGCGTTCTTGTAAATAGTCACTTATTGTCATAAAATGTTGTTTTTTCGCAACTTGTAAAGCCGTGAGCCCGTCTTGATTTTTCTGTAGGATATCACTGCCTGCAGCTACTAATTGTTTTACAACAGTTAGATGACCAAACATAGCCGCTGCATGAAGAGCTGTTTCACCGTTCTGAAGCAGAGTTAATTGAAATAAAGTATGTGTTCAAAAAAGGTTACTCAATTTGTTTACCGGCAACAATCCTAGGTTAGGTCTGTATTTCAAAAGTTCTGTCATCACCGCCACATGGCCTTTATGGGCCGACTTAAATAGCGGCGTTGCTCCATCACAGCGCACAGCATCAACATTAGCACCGTTTTGAAGTAGGATCTTACAGATGTGATCGTGACCCATTTGTGAGGCTATCCAAAGTGGTGTGGCACCATCTATTCGTTTCGTATCTGGTTGAGCGCCTGCTGACAGCAAAAGGAGCAAGACAGTTCTATGACCATTTTGTGAGGCTATAAAAACAGGTGATGCCCGATCTTTCATGCAAACATTGACATTCGCTCCGTACTCGATTAGCTCTTTGACAAGTTTCACGTGACCTCCCTGGCAGGCAACGAAAAGTGGTGTACCACCATCCTACAAAAAAAGGAGTCAATCATTTAGAATTCTGAGAAAAGTGTTGTCGAAGAAGGCATAATTTGCAATTTAGATTTAATATCCACCCCTATTGCGAGTGTCAATCGACAATTGATAATTGATTGCTTTCAATGTGTGGTATTGTGAACAAATCATTTTGGTTGATATTCTTGTCAATCGCATTTTTTTAATTGACTGCCATTGACAAAATCCTTTAGAATCGTTCGTTCACAATAGCACACATTGAAAATAGTCAATTATCAATTGTCGATTGACACTCGCAATAGGGGTAATCGTTTTCGGATTAGAGAAATAAATGCTTACCACCGATGGACAATCGATCGTTGCTCCAGCTTTTACCAGAATTTTTACGATATCCAAGTATCCACCTTGTGCGGCAAAGAATAGGGGCGTAGTTCCAGTAGCTCGTCTTGAATTCGGATCGGCACCTTGTTCAAGTAGTTCTACCACGCAGGGGCAGTGCCCGCCAGCAGCTGCTAAAATAAGTGGCGTCGTTCCGTCCTGTAACAAAAATACAAATCTTTATAAGGAACCATATTTCTCTAACTACCTAATTGTGCCTGTGCGTCTTTAAAAAAAACCCACTTCTACATTACCATCGAGCACTAAACCGAGATTAAATTGAATATACGTGTACCCTGAAAATATTCTCTCAATTTTAGGATTTACAATAGAAATTTCACTCTCCTTAACTGATGATAAAATATGGCTCTGGAAAATAAACTCGGCTGAGTTCACTGACTGCGGAAAATCATGTCATTATAACTACAAGCTTTAGACCCCCGTGAAGGAAATAATAAATCCTTATTTTCTCGGGGGAAACAATAAAAAATATATACTTTTCCGATATAGGTGCTCGGTTTAATTTTTCGAAGCTAAAAATTCTGTTTTCGCAATTCTGCTTTCAAATTATGGGGCCCGTTCATAAATGCAAGGTTTGCAAAGCAATAGCAATGCAAAGCAGGAAGTATTGCGCAAATTGAAATTCAGAGATTCCTTCAAATCATGCGCTTGCAAAGCACATTTCAGATGTTTATGAACGAACAACTGCGTAAAAATGGAATTTACGTCGATCGCTGTCATTTTAATAAGTAATATGATAGATTGTTCTCAGCCATTACTTATGTGTAGTATTTTCGGGGCAGGGACATAAGTCCCAACTTTTTTATTTGGGACTTATGTCTCAGTTAAGTGGGACATAATTCCTAAAAGTAAAAGTTGGGACTTATGTTTCACCAATCACATCACATCTATGCAATTTAAACAGGTGAGCCCAGCGACACATTTAACATTTTGCTCGTTGCAGGGACGTTTGAACCTCGCTAATCCATCGCCAGCAAAGAATAACTGATACCAATTAGGGTCCGTTACTTTTCCTTCAAGCAGATAATCAAGTGCAATATGATTAGACTTAAGACGCTTCCCTGGTGTACACCTCTTTGATTGCAAAATCCTCGGTGACGCCAACGATACATCTTACTCTTGTCTTTACTCCCTCAAACATGTACTCGTATACCTGTCCATGATCACCCGTACGTAGATTTCGGGAACTCCTCGTTGTCTTAGCGCTACCCATAACAGATCCGTTGGTTGTCTATTACAGGACTTTCCAAAATCAACCAAACCCATATGCAAATCATTCAAACCATCACAATGTTTTTCCATCATGATCCTTATACTTTGAATTGCATCTATGGTTGATTTATCAGATAGCCGTACTATTTTTCACATTCGGCTATTTAATACCCCCTGAAGGATCTTCATGGTGTGTGACATCAGCTTGATTGTACGGTATTTAACAGTCTCGCGTATCGCCTTTTTCTTTGTACAAAATAAGAAGAAAACTCCCTCCACGGGTTAGGCATGCTTGGGGTCACTGTTTGATTTGGAGTAGGTGCGAGGTTTTATTTACGCACTTGGCCTTATTGTTTGGGATTTATGTCCCATCTCCGACAAAATATTTTGGAACTTATGTCCCGAGGGTGTGGGACATACGTCCCAAATCAATTTTGGGAGTTATGTCCCACTTATGTAGATGGGACATATGTCCCAAAAGAAAAAGTTGGGACTTATGTCCCGGGGACTTATGTCACTGCGCCGTATTTTCACCCATTTTCAACAAAAAGAAATTAAGAAGCAATACGATTCTGAAATCTGCACGATTGCGCTCAAAATTGCACAATAAATAAAACTACTAAATTGATGCATGAACTCTCTGCTTAGCACATCTTGCGCAATATTGCATTTATGAATGGGCTCATGTTTTTCACAATTTATTTAAAATTATTTATCTCGACTTTATAACATTTAATAAATTATTAAAGTAATGTTACAAAATTATTTTAAATAATTTATTAGAAATGAAATGCTATTCGTTTTTAAAGGTAGGTATCTATTTTTTTTAGAAATAAATTTAATTTAATTTTTTAAAATTGATTTGTTTATTAAATTAAATACAAAATTTTGCAAATATGTAATAATAAAAAAACCGGTTTCGAAAACGATAAAAAGCCCGACTCTCAATTTGGTTCTCAAGTAGAAGACGAGCTGCACGCAAAATTACACAAAAAACTGAGGTCTGGAGCCTGTAACACTATGCTACAAGTACAGTACAAACTCGATTAACGCAACTTATAGAAATTTAAGGCATTTGCAATAAACGAGGTTGTTGCATTTACCGGGTTATATTTTTTTAAATGAAAAATGATGAATAAGCCATTTTGCTATGTTTCTGTAGAGATAATATCATAAATGTACTAGGTGGTGCAAAAGTCATCCCCTATCTAAAATTTAAGACATCAATAAACATAATCCAAAAGCAGAACCAAAGTTTTTCCTTCAAAGAAAATGTTACAGCCGGGCGACAAGTTTTGCGCAACCTTGTATTGACAATGGAATCGGTTCAGGTCCAAACAAAAGTACATAATTCTGAAGTAACGGCATAAAAAACGAACCAAAAGGACAACATGCGAATTATAAGCAGATGAATAAAAGCAAGAAGTTGCACTAATCGAGATAACTGTTATGAAAAGTTGCACTTATAGAGAGTAAAGAAGTGCGACGACTTTAGTGTTGCGAAAATCGACGAGTTGCGCGAATCGAGGGTTGCGTTAACCGAGTTCGTACTGTACTTATAATACAAGTGAATTAGTACAAGTGTATCACATTTCGGTAACATGAAACCATAAGTCGACTGGCAGCTCTACAAGTGTAAAGGGTCAATACTACAAGTGGGAAATTGTGATGTTATCCTCCTTCTGTAACTCAGAGCTACAAGTGTAAAAAAAGTATATCCAACTTGTATTGAGAATCGTTCTACTTATCTCTTTTCAAATGACCAATTGTAAACTGAGTCTACAAGTCGAGGGAAATTTGTATGTCTTACAAGTGTAAAGATTTTTTCTGTATTACAGAAATAATCTGCACTTGTCAGATGAATAAAATCTTACAAGTGACTGAAGACTTGTACACGTGTAGCTTTCTGTTAAAAGCCCCTGGAGCTAATATAATCTTACAAGTGACTGAAGACTTGTACACGTGTAGCTTTGTGTTACAAGCCCCTGCAGCTACATTTCAATACGAGCATTTTGAAAAGCAGAATTTTGACCCGCGCTCTTCTATACAATATTTTGTATGTATGTATTTGTTTTTTAAATATCTGGCTCAACGATTTTCCTTGAAGCTTAAATATTTATATTTTCTTAAACATATTAACAATAATTCTAACTTATTGACAAAATCAAAAGAACCGCATGAACTATCCACCTAATCCTTTCGCCATACCAACCCAAATGACATAAACATGTTCATGGCATCATCACGTTACAACATCAGGCACAGTGTGTGAAACTCAGAGTCACGTTGTCTTGTTGAATCTTGTTTTGCATGCAAATTGCTTCGACTTCTTGTACCTAATTTTACATAAAAAAAAGAATTTCACACTCCACAAACGTGTCTAATTGGCGGCACAATTAACATTTATAACATGAATCTAACGCAATACAAAGTCCGTTTAACAAACAATCGGGTGCAAGTTTCCATGCTCTTTTTGAATTTCATATCACAACTAATGAGAGCAGATGAGTTTATGGAAATGTTTTCTATGTTTTTGACCGATAAAAGAAACTATTCAATTCAAATCAAACTAATTGGTCACTTTAAGTGTCAACGATCCACTCGTCTACGCCTGAACTTCAAATCCGTTCTCTGTGTTACCTTTCTCTTATTTTCTTCGTTTGCCATATAGGTACTAAAGCTAAGTATGGGAATCTACCTTAATTAAATTGTTCCTGACGACCAATCAGCTTAGCTTCCATTTTGTGTATAATTATTAATAAATAAGCTGGGTGTCTGAAGAATGCACCTGAGTAGAAAACCCTTCGAATTCACACTTACCTCGTCTTTGCAGTCAACATGCACCTTGCCACTGTCAAGAACTCGTCTCAAGGTGATATCATCGCCCCTTAGCGCTGCCAAATGCAGTAGTACATCCGATGGTGTTTCCTTCTGCAGTCGGGAAAGAAAAAGAAAAGCAAAATAGACACAGAAGCTTGACTGAGATGATAATTTATTTCAATTTTACATATCCCCACACCACCGCCGCCGCCGCACAAATAAAGTGTTAGATACTATATATTTGTTCCCTCTCTCTGCTACTCTCAATCTGAAACGCTAATTTTGTTTATTTATGTGAGAATTTTTCTTTACGAGTCACAGGTACAATAAAACAGTAGATAGTTGTTTTGTTGATATACACAATATGCCATATGCCAGTCAAGTAGTGTTCACAGACAAACGCATACAAATGGGAATAGTAAACAAAAATTGAGCGTTGTTTTTGCAAGAAACAGGTTCCTTTACCAATTCGCATGGAAACATGAACACTCTTTTAAGTTACTAAAGAGGATTATGTGGCTTTAGAGAAGCCAGAGATGCCTGCAAATGTCATCTGCTATGCAATACTAGAACGCTCGCGGGTTTTTTTGTTGGAGCTTTTACTTTCAACCTCCACAGGTGGATCATGTGTGGCACGAGGAGATCTCGAGTGCACACCCTCGCCTCGGGGGAAATTGTAAGAGGACGACTAGCCAGCGTCGGTGCTGCACTAGTTGTTGCTCAAGTGAGTACATACTAATATCCCATTCACTCGTCAGTGTTATAAATTATTTTTTTGCTTAAATTGAAAGCAAAAACAAATTAAAAATTAAATTACGCCAGGTTTTTTATTTTGTTTTTTGGAGCAAGGCTACAGCATTGAGAGTGCGGGTGCCTGGTGCTGACGTTGTAGTACATTACGTATGTTACGAAACGATAATTGATTCGAGGAGTAAGTAATCAGATGTATTTTGTTAAATCAATGAACGTTGCTATGGTGAGCGCTCTCTGTGTCCTTTCTCTTTCTATAACAGTGAAGTAATGGTCTCGTTGGCCAAAAATCCTGCATTGATTTTCGCAATCCATTTCGCAGTTGAACAGATAGCAATGAAAATATGTTAAATGATTTTATTATTGCGTTTCATGGATGAATGTTCTTTCTTATTCATTGCGCTTTAACCTATAATTACACATATTGTTTTTATCAGTTTTTCAGTGATTGCGCAAAGGATGTGCTAAAATGTGCATTCATGTGGCATGAGTTTACGCGGATTAATATTTCGAATAAGTAAGCATTGCTCGAATAGTGAAACGTTGGCATTAGGGCATCCTGGGATGCTGTCCCGTCTTAAGTTTGTAGTATGTTTTCCGTATTCCAGTCCCATACTCTTATCCTGGAAATTGACAATGGCCATACATAACGTTTGTATGCCTGTGAAACCTGGACAGTCTCGGCAAACATCGCGAGAAAATAACAGACTTTTGCTAATCGTTGTCTTCGATACATTTTAAAGATTCGTTGGCCGCGAATTAGCAAAAATGACAGCTGGGCTGGTCACACACACAAATTCCTTCGAATGGAATCCTCAAGGTACCCGGCGAGATGGAAGGCCTAGTGCAACGTGGAAATAATCAGTCTAAGCTGAAGCAGCGACCCAGGGGAAAACGCGGCCACAGCTGAAATATTCAGCCGCAGCCCTGGAATGATGGAGGAGATTTGTTGCCGCCCTATGCTCTGCCCGGGGTTGAAGGAACTTGATGGTGATGATGACCCTTATAGTCGCGCCATGCTGCCGTAAGGCGCGCACTATTATTTTACTTGTTTAGTAGTTTAGCATTTTTTGATACCGAGTGAAGCGTCGAAACAAAACAATTCGGGCAACGAAATAGCTCCAGCGAACATAATAGAATTTGTTTGAAAGGTTATTGTTCTTCTAATTCCACTGCCCCACTTCTTGCGAATGTCTGACCAAAATGCAAGAGTATCAATTGCCATGGGAAGCTTCTCAAATTTTCCGTTCCCATTCGGCTTTAACAATTGTAGGTTCCTTCCACTTCGCAAAAGGAAATAGTTGGAGAAGCTAGGTTTTAGGCCCTGTATGGCTCCTGAATGCCTCAGATTTATTTATTTTTTAATTCTCATCAGGATCTAAGGGATCGTAACCCTCCCACTTTAATGAATATGAATATGAAGTTGTTGACACGCTTGCCCGGCTTGATCTTAAGCAGATAAATAGTTTTCATAATGAGTTTAATAATTTACTTGATTTAGTTTTCGCTGACTCAGAGCTTGACATTAGTGTTAGCAACTCCATAGTTCCTCTTTGTCGCAATACAATTTTTCATGTAGCACTTTCTATAAGATTACAATTTTGTGAATTTATTAAACCGTCTTCATCTGGATGTAATTTTAAGTATAACTACTCCAAAGCTAATTTTAATAGCATTTCAAATTATCTAAATAGCATTGAATGGTTAAATGTTTTTAGTAACCATAATTTAAATGATTCCTACAACCTTTTTATAGAAATCGTGAAAGTAGCAATCGATATGTTTACGCCGAAAGTAAAAGCCAAAACTGGCACCAAACCTGTTTGGTTTAATAAAAGGGTTATAAATCTTAATAATAGGAAAAATAAGATCTACAAACAGTTTCGGAAAAACAATAATGATCCTGAGCTTTATATCCAATACCGCCGACTCCAGGAGCAATTTAATGTTTTAAATAAGTTCCTGTATAGACAGTATGTTCTATCAGTCGAGTCAAAGTTAAGGAATAATAGCAAATGTTTTTGGAAGAACATCAAAAATAAAAAACAATCAATTGGTATTCCAAGAATTATGCGCCAAGATGACGAAACTTCTTCAGACCTATTAACAATTTGCAATATGTTTGCTAAGCACTTCCAATCGGTCTACACTTCCTCTGGATCTTCTTCTTTTAACGATAGTTCACTGTCAAGTAATTCATTAAATCTTGGCAAATTCGAATTTTCGTCTTCTGAAGTGGAATTAGCACTTTCTTTTTTAAAGACTGATACAAATCCTGGTGTTGATGGAATTCCGCCAATTATTCTTCGTAACTGTTCTTACGCGTTTGCTGTACCCCTCTGTTTAGTATTTAATCAATCCATTGAAAATGGGGACTTTCTCAAGGTCTGGAAAAATTCTTTAATTACACCAATTTTTAAATCTGGCTCCAGACATGATATCTCAAATTATCGCCCAATCTGCAAAATTCCAAGTATACCCAAGCTCTTCGAAAAATTAGTGTCTGATAAACTTGCACCTATCCTCAAGAATTACATCTCTCCATTCCAGCATGGTTTTGTGGCTGGTAGATCAACTTCAACTAATCTCTCAATATTCTGTAATCACGTTTTAAACGGTTTGGAGAAAGGTTTTCAGTTTGATGTCATATATACCGACTTTTCCAAGGCCTTTGATCGTGTAAATCACGCCATCTTACTGCAGAAACTGGCAAGATTCGGATTTCATTCCAATCTGTTGAAGTGGGTTAGCTCATATCTTACGGAGCGTATTCAGTTTGTATGCTTAAACGACATTCGGTCAACACCGGTTCAAGTTACTTCAGGTGTACCTCAAGGTAGTCATCTTGGCCCCTTACTCTTCCTGTTATTTATTAACGATATTCCGGAAATGTTTCAGAATTCTCAATGTTTGATGTTTGCCGATGATTTGAAAATTTTTCGTCAAATAACATCGGTGTTAGATTGCAGACTTTTACAAGATGATCTTGATAGACTCTCGAATTGGTGCCATAACAATGACCTGCACTTAAATGTATCTAAATGTCAGAGCCTTACTTTTTGTCGTAATCTGTCCCCAATTCCTGTCTCGTATACGATTGGTGATGTTCCGTTATCCATTATACGATCAAAAAAAGATCTTGGGATTATGTTTGATCAAAAACTGAATTTTATTGAACATATTGAGTTTCTAGCTGCTAAAGCCAACTCAATGCTAGGATTTATATTGAGAAATTCAAAGGAATTTCAGGATCCTTATAGTCTCAAATGCCTCTTTTTTGCATTTGTTAGATCTCACCTCGAGTACTGCAGCATTGTCTGGAATCCATTTTATGAAGTTCATTCCATCAGAATTGAGAGGATCCAAAAGTGTTTGACTAGAGTTGCAGTAAGACGGCTTCGTTGGAATATTGAAATGCCTTCCTATGATACTAGGTGTAAACTACTGGGAATTTTACCTCTATCGACTCGTAGGAAATACTTATCTATAATGTTTGTGAGGGATTTAATTACCTGT
This sequence comes from Portevinia maculata, assembly GCA_949715645.1. Lineage (NCBI taxonomy): Eukaryota > Metazoa > Arthropoda > Insecta > Diptera > Syrphidae > Portevinia > Portevinia maculata. Next base: position 1,689,072 of record OX454528.1, on the reverse strand, counting down.
CATATCGATTGCCCCTTTCTGTTATCTCAAATTGGTTTTTATGCTCCGTCAAGAGCACTCAGATATCGTCATGTATTTTATGTACCCTTTCATAGGGCTAACTATGGTTATAATGAACCTATATCTAGATGTCTACGAGAGGCTAATAATTACTGTGATTTATTAGAATTTCATCTTAGTAGGTATTCATTTAAAAGCTGTTTAATATTAGCATTAAGCAACTCTGGTGGTAGTTAATAGGTATTTATTTTTGTATTATGTAATCTAAAGAGAACAGTGAATGTTTACTCATTTGATGAATAAATAAATAAATAAATAAATAAATAAATAAATAAATAATGCAACCCTACTGGTTCGCCAGGGGGTTCGCCAACTCGAACTCAATAAAGATCAGCAGGCATCCTGGTTTCGTATGACTTATTAACCTATGCGCTTTAAATGCTGGTGCTTTTGCCTTTGTATGATCCATGAGTTTTAAGACCTGCCTCTTTTTTAGGATTTCGAGACGTCGATGATCCTGTGGTTGATTACTGTTCGGTTGACTTCTACATTGGTGACCTCCAGTCGTTCAACCCTCCAATTTGGGTAAAAACTTGAAGGATAGATTGAAGATGATAAATGGGTCTAAAATTGTCTTGAAGTGAATAGGCTATTATATTTCGATCAAATAAAAAAAATATATATATGTATTAAAAAAATAAGTAGGAACAATTTTGGGCAAAGAGAAACACAGAGAGAAACAGCGTAAACGCAGTTGCAATAAATAGGTATGCTTTAAATTCATTTTTTAATCAATCCTCACGTCTTATTCTTCCTTGATGGCGAAGTTATGACTAGAATTAGAGGGAGCATAACCCTACCTTGCTACTAATCCGCCTGTAGGGTTCGCCGGTTCAATCAATTTTAGCACGGACATTAAATTTAAGACAAAACTAAATCGTGGCCATAGGGTGGCGTCGGTGTAGAGGTTAGTGTGTTGGTTTTTTACCCGTGCGGTGCAGGTTCAATCCCCATGGGGAACAAGAACATACGCCACCCTTACTCCAGCTTCTACACCAGAAAGGAGGATTTTTGCCTGGCAGTACAATGGACCGTTACCGACTCTGAGTGCTCTGGGATTTGGATGTCTTTTTAAATAATTTTCCAATTTTCCCAGAGCTAAATTTAGGGGAACATAATCAAACTTTTGATTTTCTTTTGAATTGTTTAATAGTAGCATTCCTTTGGGATTCAATATGAACTGCTACAACTAAAGGCGTTGTTCTTTTCTAGTTCAGTGTGAGTACGTTGAGCATGCTCTGAACCGAGCATGCTCAGAGCGTTCCGATCTGTTTATGCAACAAACTCGAGCGCTCAGGTATCATATAATTAGCAATAATGTTTTTTTAAATAAAAAATATTTTATAAAATTCGATGGCATACTTTCAGCGTTAGAATAGCCACCCGTCTTTTTAATTGTTTTGGTTTCATTTTTCCTTTATTTTCCGTCCTCTCGGTCTGTCTTATGCTGTTTTTTTAAGTTTTTTACTCAGACTGGTCAGTCAAATTATTCTGAGCTCATAGAATGCATTCTGATCAAGTTCTGAACGGAAAAAGAAATACAGTTTGAATTTGTTGACAACGCAGGCTCTGCTATGAGCTAGAAAAGAAAAATGCCTGTGTAGTTTGCCTTGACATTTCAAAATCTGGAATGAAATTTTTAAAAAAAAATTAGACATTAACGGGCCCATACATACAGGATACAGGCCCTAAAACCTAGCTTCTCCAACCACCTTCTTTGCGAAGTAGAAGGGACCTACAATTTTAAGCCGAATCCGAACGGCAAATTTGAGAAGCTTCTCATGACAATTGATACTCTTGGATGTTTGTCAGACGTTCGCAAGAGGTGGGGCAGTGGACAAAAATTCTAGATGTTGATTAGCCATGGCAGGCCATTAAGCGCATTCAATTTGAAAAGCAATTCTCTGATCCCTGTTAGTTATTCCTCTGTGATCACTGAAAATTGTTCGAATTAGATGAAAGTTATACATACAAACAAATATTTGTAATAATACTCTCCAGAAAAAATCGTTTCCTAATTTTAAGACGCAGAGGAATCGTCGCTGAAAGACGAATCTTGTACGTGTCTATATAACAAGACAGAGGCCTACATTTTCGTTTTTTTTTGAAAAACAAAAGATATCTCTGACAGCACTGATAGAACTGCTATCTAGTCGTAGGTAACTTGTACTAAAAGTACGTTGCATTCAACGAAAGTAATAAATAGTACTTGGCTTAGCCCAAAGAAACCGGCCTAATATTATAAGCTTGTTTTCTTTATCCTTAGTTTTCGTGCACTATTGACATTTCACAGGAGTTTTTGAAGACAAAAGTCAACGGTCAATCCTTGTGTATAGAAAACAGAAAGCATTTTACAATTTGTGTCAACATCATACCGCTGTCCACTGAAAGCGTCGTACAAACAATTTATATTCGATTCGATGTCGAAAATCAGTTGACGTCTTGCCAAGCACCCACTCAACTCAATACCGTTTCACTTTTGAATTATTTCAACAACATCCAATTATCAATAACATTGCCAAGTTGATAGCCAATTTGGAATTTAAAAGAAAGCGTGAACCTGAACATAGTCATGTAGGTTCTTGCAAAAGTAAAGTTCTCTTTTAGATAACACGTTCTCAGCATTTCTATGTGAATTTTTTCTTTTTTTTTAGATAACGCCAATGTGATCAATTGTTGCTCTCCATGAGCAAGCAAACATAATACATATGTTACTATGTACATATCTATCACTCGAAAATGCGTTAAAAGTATATGTCAACATTTGTTACTAAAATTCTATGTGTTGTTAATCAAAAAACAAACAATAACTTACCTTCAATGACATTTCGGCAAGTGTTCAGTTAGGTCCACTTGGGATTGTGCCACAAACTAAATCTTTTAATCGAGAAAAGAAGACTATTCTTCCTGTTGAGTTGGACAAACAACTTTTCCCTCGGTACGCCGTTATTTATATTTGTCTGTTTTTGATTATTGGTAGCTAGAACAATAATTCGCGCACTATTCACAGAAAGTTTTCATATGAAAATTAAGTATAGAATAAAGCACATTAAGGGATATAGTACAGTAGTGAGAGATAGATACTCGTACTTTTGTTCTTTATAGACACAACCTGACGTCATTGCACATCACTTTGAAATAAAACATGCCTACACATTTTTTCACTTCAAACTAGACGGACAAAATTTGCCAAAATAAACAGAAAAATAGAAAATATCTTGTGTCATATTCAGGGCTTTTCCGACGTACGATGGCAGCCGGATTGCTTGTCGTAGGCAGTGATAAACGATCAAACAATTGCGAGATGATCAGCTGAAACCAATTGTAAGTCTCGTGCGCAGAAGATACTTAAATCCGAACGATTAATTTAGAGTCACTAGTGTTGCAATGTGTCTGCTGCTCTTAGAATATTCCGTTAAAGTTTTCAAGTTTTCCTTAGGAAATTGTTGCGAAACGACAACGACAATATCACCACTTAGACCGTGACATATACGACGAGTATTATTGTAGGGAACCTGCAGCATTTAGCAGTGCGGCATCGATCGTTACATATTCGAATGCGGATTTGAATCGGAGACTGTGTGTACTGCACGACCGCTCGCGATTGCGTCAAAATTGGGAGTGTAGCTGGCGATGGACTGTGAACTTGTTTTTGCGCTACGCCGCGCCGCGTCAGGTTTGCTTCTAGTACTTCTACCACTACCAGTTGATGCTGCTGTTCGAGCTGTTGCGCTTTCGTTCGCTGCAATCGGAGCTCCTAATCCCAACATACTACGTCATGAGAGTGATGATGATTTTGGTCGTATTATTAGCAGAAGACGTCGGTGATGACTATAGAAAAAAGGCTGATGACAGTGATGAGACACAGCATAACCCTCGGCTTGGACGGCGACGAATTTGGACGGTATTATAACTTCTCTTGAAACACGCTCTTCGATCTATGTATGTTACAGTTTGTGGTTAGGTGGGCTTCTTTGGCTGATTGCAATTTATTTATCTATGTAAGCAGCGTTGGTGGCAGCTTTACCATCGTGATAGAGGGGATAACGTTTTCCAGGTGAACTAACGATGATTTCCCGTTTTATTTTCCTAGTTTTTCTTTTTGACTATCTTGTTTTTGTTATTGTTCTTTGTCTATTTTTGTCCTCGGTCATGTGGACTTGTGTAGTTCTTTGCGCCCATTGGAAGTCATTAGGGGGGACAACTGGTTTGCCGGTGACTTGATTGCAGGTGACTTTTTGTTTCCTCTGTTCTGTGTTACCTTCTTTGGTATATTTATCGCTTTTCCATCATCAAATGGATTAGCTATGTTGATGGGTTGTTTTGGGTAAGAAGAATAGAGTTTCTCTTTAGATTCTGGAAAGTAAAAAATCAAGTGAAAGGAATAAGAAAATTTAATATACAAGGTAACAGCCGGCAAATATAAGCACGGTACGCAGTTAATTAAAGATGAATCGAGATAATGAATGAATTGTAGATAATTGAAGTTAAGTGAGTTGTCGTTGCCAGAGTTTCCTGGGGAGGTACAATTTGATTGTATTTTTTTTTTCTAAATCTAAGGAAATTAACTGTCACTGATGGGGAGAATGTGTGTAGCAGCGGTCTTTTTTGAGACTTCTTCGGTGTCGAGTAGCGTAACGGTTCGTTTCCGGTGCAGAGAGGGGCTAAGAATATATCTGGGGCGCCCCCAAATAACAGCGCTAGTCGTAGTAGTGGAATACATCCAGGTGAACCTACCGACGCATTTCACATTTGACATTTGAATCTTTCCCGCAAGCGTGCATGGAAATCCGTGGGTTGACATGCTGTCGTAAAAGGACGATCAAACGAAAATCAAAACCGGAGACTGCACGCTTCGAAATCGTAAAAGTAGGTATGCGGGGATCATACAATTGCAAAACACCAGCATTTGATAGTATAGAAGTGATCCAAACCCGGAAAACCTGCGGTCGGCATTGCGGTGAACCCCACATTCAGACCAGTAGGAATGCCATTAAGTGGGAGGCTAACCGTCCCTTTAATTGTAACCCCAGTAACACCTATATTTTTCAACTGCCCTACTTCTTGCGAGCAACCGAAAGTATAATTTGTAATGAGAAGCTTCTCAAATTTGCCGTTCGGAATTGGCGTAAAATTGTAGGTCCCTTCCATTTGTTATATTTGCTAAGCCTCCAGTTTAAACACTTGAAAAACAATTCTCTTTTTTTAAAATTACTTCTAATCTTTAATTGTTTCCAAATTCGCCTGTACCTATGTGTTCCAGTTCCAGAAAAATGTAGCAGTGAACTGTCTGTTAAAAAAGAAAAGAAAATGTACAATTCACTGTTACTCAAGATGATCATCTACTTCAGATAGAGAAAAAAGATTGTCTGCTTGTCCAACAAAAAAAAACAAAACTATGCAGTAACCCTCTTCTCCCCTTCGAAATCCAAACACCAACAACAGGTGATTTATTTATCCTCTCGACATGAATTTAATTGTCTTGTTTTTTATTCCATCAAGATCTAATAATACATACATTATAGCATAAGTACATTCTACAATATTTAATTAAATATTTATGTACAAAACACTCTACCATTTAAAGTCCATCAAAAGTGGCGCAATCCCTAAAGGCTAACACTTTTTTTATAAAAGTTTTCGTTTCCGTTGGCACAGTAAATGAAAGCGCCTTTATTTGGCCGCTACCATAGAGTTTTATGGTCATGTCGTAATCTGCAACTCTTTAAGTGAATAATGCATCAATTATTATATGTAGACTAAAAAAAGGCTTAATCAATATTTTGCTTGTTTGCTATAAATAGATGAGGCAGCCGAAGTTGACTGTTGGTTTTTGTTTGTTTGGAAATCTTTTTTTTAATGGTCCTTGAAGACTTTTTCATACGGAATATTTTATATACATATGTAATTATATATACATCAAGTATTTTGTTTAGAAACTTTTTAGTTTTTCTTTTTGTATGCACTTAAAAAAAATGTAAATAGACAGCCGTCAAACCTTAAATGTTTTCGATCACATGATAATGAACTTTTAAAAAGTGACAAAAGGAAAAACACTTTAAAATTTAGAAAAACAGAAAATTTTAAAACAAAGGAAAACGGAGAATAACAAAAACTTTTATTTTTTTCACTAAATGGGGTTATGTTCCTAAAGTGTATGGACTGAGTTGACGTTTCCGTTTCTTAGAGCAATATTTGCAGTCACTTGAATTTCTCTTATTTGAATGTAAAGGAACTCCTTGTTTCCTTGTTCTCAACTAGATTTGCGTGTCTTGCGCAGAATAATGTCCTTAACACCGGGTGGTTATAAAATGTGTGTCGTAATAAGTGTTTTTTGTTTCCATGATTTTTACAAAATGGAATTAGTCTAATAATTTCAAAGGTTTTTATAATACAATTAAATAAGCATTTTTGACACTGAGAGCTTAATCAAATTAAATGTTAAAATGCTCCAAACTCTTATTATAGACAAAATAAGGTTATGTCTAGGCAGCGTAGACTCCAAATACTAAACACAAATATAAGAAAAAAAATGATCAAAATTACATACTGTTGCGTTATCTTTATATATTAAAAGTCAGTTAATTAACATAAAGAACGGTGCATTGTTAGTGAGAATTCTATTTTGTCTTACTATTATTTTGTTTGATTCCAATTCCAATTCCAATCCACCTTGGGGAAATTTAAAGGGGTCCATTCGCTTACTTCTGTACAGAAAAAGAACAAATTATATGCTGTCAAATTTCCAAATTTATTGAAACGATTCTCTCATATCAAAGAAAAGTAGCAATATGCTTTCGCAGGGAAATAAAAAACGTTACAGTTTGAAGTAGCCGTCAAATTAAAATAATCGTTGTATTCTGGTGATTTGTCTATCTTCAAAGCAGATTTGTAATTCTTTTTCAAAACTATCAAAATAAAATAAAACTACACGACAAGCAACCAAAAACTTTCTGTCAAACTCCTGGTTGTTCACCCTTTGAAAGTTTTTATGTTCGGCCTTTTTTCGCTGAAGTCGAATGTTTGACCTCAATTTCTCACCAACCAAAACCTTGCGTGAAAAAAAAATCTAATTACTGATTTTATTAACTCTGTTTTTCCGTGCGAACGCTTTTGCAGAACTTAGCATCAACGTTTATCAAAACTCACGTTTGCAAATAATTACGCGTTTATATGACATTTAACAACTAAAATTCAGTCCGAAATTATTCTCTGGCCATTTTCTGTTCGGCTCAAACGCCGTATAAAATATTTACATTCAATAAAAAGGTACTTCTCATCATTGTCCTTAAATTATTTCTGAATTTGTGAAAATGTTGACTATTTAGTGCAAAAATGTTTTTTTTAGAAAAACATTTTCAATTTAGAATAATTTTCATCCATTCCCTCTCACTCACCCTTACACTTCCTAGCATATACATTAGGTAGGTACATATTTTTCTCTTCAACGACAACTAACTTAACACCAAGCAATGCTACCAACCGTTCCTTCTTTTCTTTTTGCCTCCATAGCCGAAGCCGAGTGTCACTCGTTGTGAAATTCTAATTAAAAAGTAAGAAATTTGCACGTAAAAGTTAATAAAGTGCTTTACTTAAAAAGAAATTTCAATTCTCATTATCTCATAGATAATATAAGATGGAAAACTACGCTGGAGAATCTGTCGATCTATACTGCCCACGAAAGTGGTAAGCTCCACGTGTTTTTCTTTGGTTCTCTCTGTTGAATTCAAGAAAACTGCATTTTTTTTGTGCGAAATGGTTGTAATATTTGTTTAATATTTAATTCTTTTTGCTGACAGCTCTGCCAGTAACAGAATCATTCACGCAAAGGATCATGCTTCCGTGCAATTGAACATTATTGATGTTGATCCAGAAACCGGCAGGATGGGTGTTGGATCCAAGGTCTACGCCATCTGCGGTGATATTAGACGTATGGGAGAATCTGACGATTGCATTTATCGTTTGGCTAAAAAGGATGGACTTATTACTAAGTGAGTGTGCCGAACTGAAAAAAAATATGCAATTGTGTATTAATGCAAACAATTTCTCTTTGTAGGGCTTATTAAATCTGTGAGCTATGTGGTATCCAGGAAATTCTTAATAATAAAATCCATTTTTTAATACATATGTAAGTTTCTTGTTTGTTTGTTGGGAGCTTCTTTTGGCGATGTAGGATGGTTATTTGGTTGCTGGTTGGGAGAGAGGGTGATGATTTCAGTAGAATAGTGGCTTGTATACATTTGATATATCAATCGGTCTGCAAAGCCGCTATTGGCACCGTTATAGTGTTCCATCTGAGTGGCGTAAGGTGAGCTTATGGTTGAGCATGCTATTTAAAGCTCTATAGGTTCACTTCCCCCGACAGCTAAATGGCATATATGGTCTTCGAAGCCAACGAAAATACATTGGGGGCGTTCAATTTGTAAGGCGACTGCTAGTCCTATTATTGTACCCTTCCTCATTGATCACATAACTTACGTTACCATCGTTTGGCATGTGATGGAGGTTTAAGTACTATTGAACTCGCAGTAGCCTTGCAAATTAAACTCGCCCATCTGCAACGAGCACTGTGTACGGGTGGACGTTTGGTATCAGACAGTGTATCGTATTAGTCTGGAAAAAACAAAATACTTACGCTGCCACTCGAAGAGTATAATTCCCAACCACCTACGAAATTTGTAAATATCTGGGATCTATTATCAAAAGCGAAGCCACCAAGGAATCAGGCTATACACCGCAATTGGTCGCTTAGGACAGCCTACAAAAAGGACAAGAGCAATTTAACGACAGCTGAGATGAAGATGCTTCGCATGACGGCATGACTGCAGAAGTAACAAAGCTCGATTGAATAGGAGTTCCAAGATCCGAGGAAACACGTTCCTATACAATCGCGAAAAAGAGGCTGGCCTAAAACCTGGATCACAAAAATGCAACAACACCAGTGACAAATAATTCGAAATCGGGTGGTCAAACTGGCGAACCAGTAGGGATGCAGTGTAGTGGGGGGTATACCTAATCCCTTAAGTCAAGATCGTTAAAGAAAAGTAAAAGAATGCAAATATTTATTTCATTTCTTATTTCTGTGGTAAAATATTTGACTATACATATTAATTGAAAAAAAGATCACAGGTAAATACATAACGTCTGATAAATAATTAGAAAACACATTATTTTTTTTATGACATTGAAATTGATTTTTATTTAAATTGATAGAAGAAAGCTTGCCATTATTAACATTGACCCAAATCTTTATGCAAAATCCGCTTGAGTGTTGATTGTGATATGCCCAACTCATGAGAACGATGTGAAATAGACAAAACTGGGTTTTTGGCCAGACTTCGAGCGACAGAAGCAATATTCGCAGTTGTTCTTGCGCGACGGGCACGAGTTTGGTTCTTTACATCACTAACTCGGCCATATAACTCAAATTTCCGAACCAATTTAACAATTGCGGTACGAGAAGGTGCTTCATTTCGACCGAGCAGACTTTTAACTTTTCGTACTGTTTCAGCGAAACTTGTACCATTTGTGTAGTGGATTTTAACAATTTCAATGCGTTGCTGAAGCGTGTATCGTTGCATTTTTATTATTGATATTGATGTAGATTTTGCTTGCATCTGTCATTGTGGCAAAATAGCTGGCTATTCAAAATGAATCAATGCACATGTTGGCCTGCTCGTGGAACAAAACCTGACACTTTCCAATCTGCATTCCGTGTATTATTATATGCAAATCCAACAACATTCCTGTCTTATTACTAGGTATATTTGAGTGTTATAAAGCAATTAGACAGCTGTATTATTAATGGCTAGAGGTGATTTTCGCCAACGTTTCCCTCTTTTATTCATTTGGTTGGAAATTTTGTCACGAACTGTAAGATTTCTCAATTCGACGGTTCTAGTATGATTCGGTTTCAATTCGGTAATGAAACCGGTTTATATAAAATGTCATGCCAAAATGTCTTTTCTTCGGAAAACGCAATCAAACAGTTTTTAAATCTTTTTTATTAAAAGAAACATAGAAGAATTGCTATGTTTGTTTTAATTGGAGTAAAAATTTACAGAAGCCAAATTTCCAAATGATGTACTGTTACTTGGAGGTTTAAAAAGCAACTGCCAGATACGGCAATGCTCTTCCAAAACTTTTATTTCTTAAATAGTGTAAGAACAAAGACGTATCTACATTCTGGACACACATAAAGCATTTTCAATTGGCTCTTCGTTTTATTGGGAAGAACAACCCTTTTTGAGACTTGAGATACATAGTTAACTCGGAAAATTTATTTTCTTAGACTGTTCTTGGCTGTGTTAATTTGTTTAATCAGACTGCTTAGTCAATTTATACTGAGCTGATTGAGCGTGCTCTGATCAAGCTGTAAACAAAAAAAAAAGAAGTACAGTTTGAACGCTCTAATGTGTCAGAGCTATTTGACAACTCAGGCTCTGCTCTGAACGTAAAAAGAAAAATGCCTATTGTACCATAATGTGCAAAATAACAAAACCTTCAAGTCGATTGTGAATGCACCTCATTTTAGTACTAGATCAAAATTATTGCAAGTTGAATTCTTTTTTGTTCACTCTTTCACCTTCAACGAACGTTCAACGTTATCCATTTTCCATCAGTTTTTTGACGTCTAATTCATCGAAAGAAACTTTCATACTTTGTAGAGAAAATATGGCCGATGACGACGACGGTCGATGTTGAGTGTTTTTATTTTAACAAGGTTACAAATCCTAAATTTATTCTGCTAAAATGTGCGTGTTGTATATACAATCGCAAATCTTCCATTATGCTCTATTAGAAGTAATCAATTCATGTCAATTCAGTGTACAATAAGAAAAATAATAAACTCGTTTGTGAAAAGTGTGCCTAAAAAAACGGTGGGAAAGAAAAAAGCAAAAAAGAAAACAATCGCGCACTTCGATTGCAAATTTTGTAAATTCTATTGTGCAGCTTTTAACATAAACAAACAATTTTGTTTTCTGTTTTAAATTTCGGTTCCGTGAAATAAATACAGGATTTTTTAAGCCAAAAAGAGACCAAGGTGAGTTAGAATAAAAGATTTATGTACCTACCTACCCAAGTATTCTATTATTAAAATTGAGAATTCCCTCATTTTCGTCAATTGAAATTCAAAAACAAAAGTGTTTAGAATGGGTCACACGAATTAATATTGTTTGTTTTGTTGTTGGTGCAAAATTAAAGACAATAGTTGAGTTTCGGTGCATCTGCACCTAAAATGTACTGAGAATGGCAAGAGTGTGTCATTTGCGATGTTGTGGAAGCGTGTTGTAGACAAAAAATAGATAGGTAGGTACTTTACGGAAACAAAACGAACAATGGTTCGTTTTTTTGAAATACTGTGGGTGTTTATCGACACCCCCTTTGTTATGGAAATGTCGATAAATTATTTAACTATAATTAAAGCTGTGTTGACTTAATCGTGTGTTGTCTGGTCCTGGTGCTAAATTGATGCTGGTCATATCAGAAGATTAGATATAAAGTGTTGTGAGTTCAAAACTTTCACAATGCGACTTTTTGTGAAATGACAGCTGCGTGGGTAGCTATGGATTTTTTTATATTGCATCGGAGTCAGAACATAAATGCCAAGATCAATGAACCCATTGCGACGGCATGTTTCCGGGTCCAACCGTTCATCTTTCTGTGGCGAATATTACATTTATCTTCAATTTGTAATTATTGTTTTATGGGATTTCGCTTTTGCCTTTATATCGATGAAGACGGAACAAAATGGAGGCATATTACCTAACTGGATAGTGGAAGAATTTTATTCTTCTTGGATTTTACGCAACTAGTTTTTTTTTAAATACGCCCATCTTCGACATTGAAAGCCAATCGTTCTGATTATAATAATTGAATATTTTTAATAAGCTTTCCTTCCGTAATAACTAAGTAAACTTTCGACTGCCTTGGTTGAAATACAAACCGTCTCATTGGTTTTGCTTCCAAAAGATTTGATGTCTTGGCCCAAACTAAAAGCTAATAAAAAGAGAATTCCTTTTCTTGATCGTTGGGCTGGTGTCATTCTCAAAGTTATTTGCCGATTATAGGAACATAGTTAAATTCTTGATGCTTTCTTGTCTATTAGTATCAATGTTTCCTGAACGGCGCTCCTCTTTAAGCTTGCCTCTTTCAAAGATCGTTGATTGATATTGCCCTTTTTAACGATGTTCGATATCTTCTTAGAACATGACAGTGCCAACTGAGCTGGTCGCCATTTATTTTCTCTCAGATAGGTTTTTTGGCATCGAGGCTTCCTCAAATCTTTGGACTAGTAATTCGAATAAACTTTAGTAGGTACTCCTGTCGACATGCAAAGCATCTTCATCTCAGCTGCTGTTTATTTGCCCTTATACTTCGTGTTTGCTTTCTCTCTGTCTGTGGGCGCCGGGCGCACTACTTCGGTATATAGATATTCTGTGAAATTCTTTTTAAACCCTCCCACTTCACCGCATTTCTAATGGTCTACCTGTGGGGCTCAACGGTTTGACCTCTAGAAGTATCCGCGGGCATCCCGATTATGAATCACTTCGTCACTGACACTGAGGCCAAACAAAGTGCTGGTGTTGTTGCAGTTCTGGTGGATCACGGAGTTTTTATTCCTGACTCTTTTGCGATTGTTCGTGACTGAGATGTTCTGCGCAATTAAACGAAATAATTTTTAGAAATTCATCATCATTGTTGATCGTACTAAGCAAGCAGCGTATGCTAGCGTATTCTAAAGGCAAATACAATTTCCAGCAATTTAAAAGTAAATGCAACAAGTATCTGAAAGTATTTCAGGATGATGGTTTGTCTTTTGTTAAAAAAGAATATATTGTAATTTTAAAGGGAAAATGATAACCGTCATTGTCACGCTGATAAGCTTGCCTAAGTTTAACTTTGAGCGCGCTATAAAATGTTAAAATCACCATACAATCCAAAAGTTGGTATTATTAAATGATAATATTATGTAGTGAAGACCTTTAAACCAAAACCAGAATAGGGTTTTTGCATTACTTGCATTTACGATTATATGCATGGTTGCAAATCGACCACCCACCACATTAAACCTGCGGCCCGAGGCAATAGAATACATCCCCGAAATGCGATTACTTAAAATTTAGGAATCTAATCTTTCCATACAAAGTGTTACGTCTATTGAAAAACCATTACGAGGTAGAAGTGTATCTTAAACAAGGTGCTGTAACAGAAAAAAATAGTGTCCGCTACCATTTGAAATGATGTGCCACTTGGGGAGCGGCCATAAACCTCTGGTTTCTCAACTGAAGGTGTTCATAATATCTGCACTATTGCGTATATATATAATTAATAAAAAACCTTAGTGCTTTATGAATTTGGCAACGTAACTTCCAAAGTTTCGCAAACGTTTTTTCGTTCATAATACATTTGTTCCCATACGGGCAATATTACAGTACCTTTCCATATTATTAGACAAAAGTAAAAAAATTCAAAATTTTTTTTTTAATTTATTTAAAAAAAATGAAGTAGGCTTCTTTTATTTTTCATTTATATTTTGCGTTACCTAGGTAATTATTAGGCTTTATTGGAGACTTCTTTACGGTATATTATGCAACATTTGAAGTTTCTATTAAGTTAGTGAATGGTTGTGTGACTAAAAAGTTCAAAAAGTGCCTTAAAATTATTTGCATATAAAAGTTATTTCTGTGTTTTTCGGTAAGTTCTGATGTTTTACTTTTGTTTATGGGTAAAACTATGCATACAGATAGTCATTATATTAAAAAAAAAAAAAAATTAGTATACAACCGTTCGAAAGATGGGAAAAGGGTCAGACCTCTCCCCGAAGAAAGTCGGCCAAGTTGTTGGCCTATTAAAGGCATCCAACCTATCCCAATATGATATTGCGGGTGTAGTTGGAGTGTCGCGAAGTTCTGTTAAGAATATTAAAAAAAAAAAAATGGATCTTGGGGGTCCCGAAGAGGAAGGGTAATTGCGGTAGGCCTCGCAACACAACCCCCAAAACAGACCGCAAAATTCGGGATATTTGCACGGCAAATCGAAAATTACCAGTTTCCCTGTTGGCGAAAAAGGTTTCCGATGAAGGAATTGGAATTTCCCAGCGAACAGTGCAGCGTAGATTGGCTGAAATCGGTCTTTTTGCCAGAAAACCAGCTCGAAAACCAAAGCTGACTGCCACCATGATTAGAAAGCGTTTCGACTGGGCTCATAAATACAAAAAATTCACTGTTGAAGATGGGAAAATGGTAATAAAATAAGACAAACTTAAAGCCAATAAGGTCATAAAAGTACAACTAATTTGTAACCTTAAAATCGCTATTTCTTTAACTTCGCAGGTTTGTTTCTCTGACGAATCTGTTTTCCAAGTAATGATGGAAAAAACGAAATTTGTCAGAAGGAGACCGGGCGAACAAAATAAACCAGAGTGCATTGTGCCCACAATTAAACATCCCCCATCCATAGTGATTTGGTCAGTTATTTCTGGGAAAGGCACAGGGCGGCTCTATCTGGTTGAAAAGACTATGCGGCAGGATCAATACAAAAAGGTCCTGGAAACAAGGCTGCTACCGCAGCTTCAAGAATGGTTTTCTGTGGGCGAGCAACCCATTTTTATGCATGATGGGGCTCCCTGCCACAAAGCCAAGAGCATAACTGCCTTTCTCCAAGAAAGGAGCATCAACGATTTGGATTGGCCAGGAAATTCCCCGGACATGAATCCGATTGAGAATGTTTGGGAGCTCTTGAAGCGGGCCGTGGCTAAAAGTGCCATAACCACGAAAAGGCAGCTGATGGAGAAGATCATTTTCGAGTGGAATCACAACCCACATATCCAAGTAACCGTGCAATCTTGCATAGAAAGCATGCCACGGCGAATTAAGGCACTTATAGCTGCAAAAGGAGAGCACACCAAATATTGATTTTTAGGAAAAGCATGCATCCCCAACTCTTAAATAAAAAAAATAAATCAATATTAACTAACTAGCACAACCTTTCCGTCTTTTTTTTATTCCTGATATTATATATTATAGTAAACAAATTCAATCTAGAACATATTTATTACAAATTAAGTCACAGCAACCATTTAAGACAAAAAAATATTTTTTTTTATGCTGGGTCTAATAATATGGCAAGGTACTGTATTATCTGTGGTGTTATATTGGTCGCCCAATATGTCATAAATTTCGGCTCTAATGTGCGAGGCTGTCAACTCTGTCCAACGAATGCGTTTAGATGGTTGGAAATCATAACTTTAAACGTTGCTTTACAAGTGTATAAGCACGGGTATCCTGTTGCTCGTTTTGCACCGCGTTAAAGTACATTTTCAAAATAATGTGCTGCGTATCAACGCCTGGACAGTGTACTTTACTTGACGCAACCAAACCCACAACGTACTCGACCCCAGAGATTTTGTTTAGAAAAAACCATCAAACAAACTAATAAACTACCTACACGGCAATAAATTGTTTTATTCAATTTACCCGGGAAGTTTGAATATTCGCATACATGTTTATTTTTTTATAAAGAAAATATATTAAAGCGGTCAGTCTACGCACCAAAAACTTTGTTTTTTCAATAACACATTAAGTTCATATTTACTTAAAAATTTAATTATCAAAGCATTTGTTTATATTGTGGTTTCGACGACGCGAACCTAAAAAAAAAATCATAATTACATAAAATACAGTGTTGTCTTAAACCAAAGTACCAACTAAATTGCGGTAGTTACGGCAACAATTTTTAATAGATTTTTTATGGGGTTGAGATCAGGCGACTGTAAAAGCCGCTTTATAACGACAGTAAAATTCATTGTTCCATTTATCTGATGGCCTCCACTGTCCCTAATTCTGCTCTTTGGAAATTGGCCTACTTAGATAACGTCTGAATTCCAAAGCCCTTCAAATTTAGTTTAGACTCACCAGAGAAGAGCACAGTTATCGGTTTCGTCACAGTCCAGTTTAAATGTGCCTTTGCGAACTGCAGTGTTGCAAGTCGATTTTTTGAGATATAAATTGTTTTCCTCCTTTTGCCGATTACAATTTCACCAAAACCACCAATTAAATGTCGTTTCCCTTCGTTAATATGAAATGCTTCCGGACTCTATCTAAAGGGTCACATTGGCACTAGAATGGCAGTTCTTCTCCTGAAAAGAAGAGACAATGAGCGCATTCCGCATGCCACAGCCTAACTTAGGTCCCTAAGCTCCCTTACGCTATTGTCAAAAGTCAGCCTTATTACTTAGCCATTTCAACCAATCAGCGGTCCAGGCTAAGTTGGGCTGTGGCATGCGGAATGCGCTCATTTTCTTTTAGATTTTATGCACAATCAAATCCAAAAGCACTCACACATTCAAACACTATTAACGTCAAAGTCGTCGAATGACATTTTTTATACTTTTGGCAAGTTTGCTTATTCCATTGGCATCTCGGATCGGATAATTCTTCCGAATTACCAACGGAACGACATAAGTATTTCAATTTTACACACCTTTGAGTAAACACATTGGGTGCGTTCAATTTGGAAGGCAACTACAAGTCCCTTCTATTTTAGCCTTTCTCATTGATCGAATAACTGACGTGACCATCATTTAGCAACTGCCCTCATCAGTTAACTGGTAGGGAACCAGTTGCCTTGAAAATTGAACGTCCTCATTTATGGACTGACTTTGCCAAGCCTACACAAACAAATCCCAGGATTGATTTGGGAAACAAAAGTGGATGTTCAAATTCACACATAGTAAACAAATGATAACCCTAGGCACCGGTAATTGCTTCACGTATTCAGTTAAATTTTCAGGACAAACCCAGGCTACTTGGTATCAAATATTTAACGTCCAAATGTTTTATGCAGGTCAAAAACAAATGACACAAAATGGTGGACTACATAAGTCAATAAAATTCGAAAAAAACAAACAAAAACAATTTCCATTTAAGTGCTTACGTATTACCATTTCCCCCTATGATTTCGATTTCCCTTTTTTATAGAACTTTTCCTATTCTTTGTGAGCTTGTGGTAAATATGCTTAATTGAATGCGGTTGAGGGATTGCTTTAAGTGAGTTTCGAATTCTCAGATGTTGCATGGACAAGGTTTTTTTTCGCATTTTTCTCTGAATAATTTGTTGACATTTTGCCAAAATATTTTTTACGTCATCGTCATATTATGTTGAAAGAGTTCATTGCAGTATTTTGCGGTCCACGTAAGTGATTTGAAAATCCGAATGCATTTCAATATGTTATGATTGACCTTAAAATGTGACCGCGATGTGTGCCAATTTAAATAAAATTTCTACGCGGCTCTTTTTTTGATGGACTTAGAATCATTTTAACTTTCACGTGGTTAAGAGCTCCAATAGGTGTATGTTGTGTCAAAAATTAGCCATTTTTAGGGTATTGCTTTACCCTTTTTACTTATCGAGTTAACAGAGACGGGCTAAGAATATCGTTGCAGCGCCCACAAGAAGTAAAATGCGATTAAAAAGAGGAAGAAATTACTTCAAGATAATTTTACTATTCATGGGGCCTAGCGACACTTTAAACATGTTGAAACTCTCGCAGAGGGCGCAGTGGTTATTGTGTTTGCCTACTAATCGAAAGGCCTTGGTTCAAATCCCGCCGGGACCAAAGTTTTTTCCACTGCCCAACCTCTTGCGAACGTCTGACAAACATCCAAAAAAATCAACTGTCATTATAAGCTTTTTAAGTTTTCCGTTCGGATTCGGCTTAAAATTGTAGGTCCTTTCCACTTTGCACAGCAAATGATTGGAGAAGCTAGGTTTAAGGCCCTGTATGGGCCCGTCAATGCCTAATATTTTTTTTTTGAAGTCTCCCACAAGTGTGCATGCAAATCTGTGGTTTGACACTACTAGAGATCACCAGTGTCTCTCAATCTGGCCGAAAAACTGCTGCATCATATAAATGCAATTACACCAGTATTTGATTGGCTTCAGTAAAGAAGCGACCCAAAACTGGGAGGCCTTCCGATGTTTATTGAGTTCAAACCGGCGAGCCCCAAAGGCATACCAGTAAGGCAGTAAATGGGAGGTGCATTTAATCCTGATCAGAACTTGGCTGTTTAGAAAGAAGAGGACTTGTCGAGGAACCTAACAAAAAAAATAACGAAATAATTCGATACCGTGCTTGAGTCGTGCAGATTTTATAAGTAACTTGCTTCATGGATTTCCAGTTTCATCTTTTTCTTCTTCATTGCCAGGATGATTAAAAGTAAACCAGGTGGAAAGCAGAGTCTTATTTTCGATTGTCAAATTGCAATAGATATTGATTGATTTTTTATCTGCCGATCAGTCTTCACATAAAAATGTTTTCACTGCCTTTTTTTATAGCGTTTATACATTCCTTCAATATAAATGACACAAAACATGCTGACATTAATGGCTTGGTCTTTAAAACGGAGGTTCGACCTTATTTGTTGTCTTGAACTTGGGGGCTGAGAATCGCGGATTGTAGTCGAGATGTTTTGGCTTTTTGGACTACATCAACATCTTAATACAGGACATACAGTTCACCCTCGCACGGAGGACCAAATATCCGATATAAAATTTTTGTTATTCTTTCCTTTCCTGCTTATCTACCAGCACTCGGCGTTGTAGAGCAGAACTGACAGGATAAAGGTTCGGTAGAGCATGCATTTTAACTAATGAGCCATGGGTTTTGATCCTCTTTGTTTTGCCAAACCGAAGTATCGGTCTTTTCTGGGTCCAATTCTTGTTCGGATATCCACTAGGATGTCATTCGTGGAATTCTCGACACTGACCTTTTGTCTTCTAACTTCAAGACATGTACTAAATGTGAGGCGCGAATATCCTAACTCGATATCGCATTATCCATACCACAATATCGTTCTCAACATTTCGTCCAAACAAAATTTTGTTTTCACGCCCACTTTTGGGGGAGGTTTTGACCAATTTTTGGTAATTTTGTTAACTAAACCAAAAAAATGTATGATCCAAAATAGACATCGATTCTTAACTCAACGTCCACAATGTGAGATAGGAATATGGATAGTGTTCCAACAATTCGCCCAAGCGGACTGTAGCCATGTCAAATGTTCTTTTTACGTGATATGGCAACGTTTTTAACCACATGTTCTCCAAGCCAATTTCTGCAGCGCTGGCTAGTCACAACAACAGTGTTGCCGACTCTGCCGTCATCGAAATAATATCGACCAAGAATCACCAGACAAAGGAAAACCGTACCAAAACAAATAATATTTCTTTATTTGTTTTGAATGAATAGCCTTACATTCCTTACCACGTAAAGTGGATGGCTGGAGTTACAGCGCTGTTTCACGGTCAGCCACAACCGATCATCAGACTCCTTCTGTGGTGCTGGTCTGTCTTTTTTTCCTTCATTTATCCCGAAATTCCATTTTCTTCCACTGGGATTCGAACCTAGACCAGCGTCTTCTCAGGCAAGCACTCTTGCACTGTGCCATTGAAGCCACGAGTTTATCCAGTTTTTATTTGCAATTTCTTGGACAAACTTTTGCTCCTGTAAGTATACTATGTTATTCATTCAGGTTGTTTCTTTCTGTGTTTTCTCTAATTCTATTCCATTTCGACAAGCATAGTTGGACTGAAATGGGTGATAGAGAGGGTGAAAGACTTTTGACATTGTTTTTTGTCGAGAATTTTATGATTAATGGTTTTTTATGTGATACCACACAATTTTTCCTGGTTTCGCATATTTCGCACGCGAATTTTCAATGCCTCTGGGGGCGACCTTTCGACTTATTAAAGTACCCACTTATCACGATTGTTATAATTATTAGGCGATCTTGTGGACTTAACCGACCCATTGTTTATGACATAAGATGACATTTGTTAAAATGAGGTTATCTATAGATAGGATTATGATTTTTGTGCCCCTCTCGGCCTATACTATATTTGTTTGTTTGTTTATGTCAATTGTTATTGTGATTGTAAAATTGAGATGGTTTTTGATAAGTTGACAGTTACCTTTACTTACAACAAGTGCAAATGTTCCTTGTGCTGAATCCTCCTTACATAATCAATTTGCACCAAAACGTGAATAGAATTAAAATTTAAAATTATCACTTCAATGACATTTTGCCCTTGATTCAAGTTATTTTCAATTTCAATAAATAGTAATCAACTTCTTGCCCCTGGCAGCACCTGAAGCAGCAGCAAACCAAAAATGTTTGCACTTCAATATTATAAATCTGTCAAATAAATAAACTGATCATAGTCTCGCCGTTGAGGAAGAAGAAGATTGGTTGCAAACAAAACTTCTAATCATGAACATATGCGTTGTTTACATGCAATGACCTTGCTATGTTGTGGAGTTAGTAGCTAGTTTAAGTCGCATGGTTTTGTCTAGTATATTCCATTAACATTTGAGCTGTATTATGAGCATATGACTAACAAATTAAGAATTCATAACATTAATTTCCCTGCTCACACCTTTATTAAGTTTTGCATTTATGTCTTGTCAAACAAAACCAAAAAGAAAAAAAACACTCATAATTTATTTTGCACGTTTGGATTTTGCCGGTATATTAGATACTTTAAAACTAAAATGTAAATATGTTTATTGGGAGCGTTATCTGCCTGCCAAATGATGTGTTTCTACGAATTATTTTGTTTAATTCCTCGGAACAACTGCCTTGGTATAAATTGTAGAAAAGAAGGTCAGCGACAAGTCTTCGTTGAGCCAGTGGTTAGAGATTGAACTGCTCGTCTTTGTTCATTTTTCAACGAAAGTCTATCTGATTTTTTACCGCTCAACTTTAACCAAGTTCTGACAAAGTTTCAGTAGTAGTATTGCCTCGAGGGAAATGGGGAAATTGGCTCCAGTACCTACGCACTCACCACCCTACCTTACCTTAAAGAAAAAAGCTTATAACAATCACAATATTTCGTCGTTCCAAACACGAAGTGGCGTATCTGCATTTTTTCTCTTGGAATAGAATTTACTCAAAAATGGTAAATGTTTATGAAAAAAAACAATTTTAACACATTAGAGTAAGTTCGGGTATTGTGGTATAGGAGGGTAATGTGGTACGGGCAGTTTTTTCGAAAACTAAGCAGGATACCAGAATGTTTGTTACACACAAAACTCGTGATTTTGAAAAAACGACCAGCACGCGTTCTGGCAACCTCAAAGCTATTCACGTTTTTGGTAATTTGTGTCGAATATATAATTGGTTGCACTCGAGTTTTTTTTATGCTTCTGAAATTGTTTTTTTGTGCATCACTTATACCTAAGTTACCTCACAATAAATGATTTATTAAACTTTATTAAATAATTATTAGTTATTCTGTCAGTATTTATTTTGTTATTTTTTATAAATATTTTCTTATGTGCATACATCGTCGGCAGTCGGTACAACTGCCATCGGCCAATGTGGTATACTATACCTAAGTGTTCAAAAGTGTTCTGTTGGCAAGAAATTGTAAAGCGGGTAATGTGGTATAGTGTACATAGTGTACATACATAGTATACCACAATACCCGCCAATTTTTCAATCGCCAATTTTTGGGTTATGCAACATTTATTGCAAACATCTTTTTTTATTGTCTGCTCAGCATACTTATATGAAGCCAATAATTTAGTCTTAATTTTTAGCTATATATGGCTCGATTCAGAGCGACACTTTTGCAATTATAGTCAAAATAGTAATATGTATACCACAATACCCGAAGTTACTCTATAATAACCACTTCCTCGAAATAATGGTTAGCTTTGTTGAAAGTTTTCAATTAAAGCAAAAAAAAACATAAGAAAACAAAATTTCGTAAATTTTTGTTTTGGCTCTACTGTGAAGTTAAGTTTTGCACATACGCCACTTCATGTTTGGAACGACGATTTTATTGAGTAGGCAGCCGCAGCATAACTGTAATAAGACTTGGAAAACAATTATTTCAATACAAAAACGTATCCCATGTAGAAACGAGCAACACACGGACGCAAACTATTCCATAGTCAGAACTAAATTTAATGTGCTCTACAACTCTGGGGACGGCGTTTATACAAAAATTTCGGTTATCCATTACCGCTCTGGTTCCTTTTTGTTTTGCCAAAACGTCGCACTTGTATGACTCCGCACACGCGAATGTTTGCAGAAGCTTGGCATTAGACACTGCATGGACTGTTTACGCCAAATTATCATATTATTAGACTAACAGCCGCCCAACAACCGTGTGCCACTTAAAATAATATCATCATTATGTCGTTAGTTAGAAATAATGAATTTTTAAAGAAAAAATAAACACTTCTATATTCAGTTGTCGAACCTCGGCCTTGAGAATATGGCGTAAGATTTGCTTACTCTGCTTCGTAATATCTCCTATTTATTAGTATGCCGATTACATGTGTATTTTATTGTCAATGAGTGTTTCGCAATGAATACTTTTTTTAATGTATTGTTCTGATAAACCGACATTTGTTATAGTGCGAACTAAATATAAAGTCAACTGAAACCACTATAAAAAACCAATTAAAATGAAACACATATTTTAGTATTATAAAAGTCATTAAGTAAAAAACACGCGACAGACATTTAACACCAGAGATCAGAGATCAATCCACCGCAACCACCCACACTGGCGCCGCCGCCTACGAAATTTATCGATAAAGGTACATAATATTGTTCTCGTCTTTAAAAGTCATTCGTGTGAAATCGTTTACAACGCTGCCGCTTTGTTTATAAACATACAACTTGTGCTACTCTGCTCGTATTTAAAACGTTGCTCATTTCTCCCAACAATCCTGTTTTAATATGCTGAATATTTGTTTATTCATTAAAAAAAAGAATTGACCCATTTCTGAATGGTTGAATGAATATTTTTATTGAATTAGGTCCAATTTTGCGGTCTTCCTTAAAACTAAATTTATATATAAGGCATTAACATAATACAGCGCCTGAAACCTTGCTTCACCAACCATTTGCTTGTGCGAAGTGGAAGGGACCTACAATTTTAAGCCGAATCCGAACGACAAATTTAAGAAGCTTCTCATGACAACTGATACTCTCGGATGTTTGTCAGACGTTCGCAAGAAGTGGGGCGGTGAAAAAAACTCTAGATGTTTGATTGGACCCGGTGGGATTTGAACCGGGGATCTTTCGTTAGTAGGTCAACACGTTAACTACTGAGCCACTGCGCCTATCTTAAATGTAGGGGCTTTTAGTCGAAGATCCTCTTTGCTTAGGTACTTTTGTCCATTCGCTTGGTGTGGTCCAGTCAATGTAGTGGACATGTGCGCAGTACGCCAGAGTCAGAGATATGCCGCTATAGTTCTTGCAGCGCAAAGGATCACGTTTTTTTTAGATGGGACATATGGAACTGCTGATAGCTCTTTCATTCGGCATGCTTTCCTCCACCCATTCTTGGGTTGATGTTTTACTTAGCAGTACAGGACCCTGATCCAAACATGACGGGTCAATCTGATGACACTTATTTCCAAATTAGAGAGTGTTAATTAGAAATTTCCTATCCAACATCCCAAAAGATCTACAGTCCAACATGACTTGAATTTTGATCGATCATACCCATCTGGCAATATTAGATAATTATTATTTCTCGCACACACTTTAGCCTCCCAATCACAATGCCACACTCTCAGGCTGACTCGTATAACAAATAAATTTCAACCATTTTTACATAAATGCATATTGGTTTTATATCTCAACATATACGTGCTCGGGTGTCGGGTCCGGGTGGAGTAAGCCTTCGCAGTGCTTGCGACTAAGCGCCAGTTTAGTATTTGGTAGACATTTTCCGAACGATTTGTCGGTTCTTCTGTTCGTTTTATTCGTTTTCTTTACCAATACGTACGCACTGGCCTCTGTTGATGAGTTTATTTACATTTTATTATAATATTCAACTCCTCCTATCCAGAGGGTATGGATTCAACGATTAATTATGTGAATGGTGCTTAATTCGAATAAGCTAGTACAGCGCAGCCAATTATTTGATCCACAATAGAATAGACAGACGCGTCGATGATAGGCGTAGCACTATTTCTCGTTGGGTTCGTTAGCATATTTATTTGTTCTATTATCCTGCCAAGGCGCATCGCAAAATAGCTTTGCCTCTTGATTAATGAGGTAAAACAAAGTTGACCTTTTCATTGTTACGCTTTTGTGCGATCGTATTACTAAAATAATTACGCAGCTGTGACAGATCTGGAGTTTCCCACAACTCATTTATTTTTAGCGACAATTAAACTACTCCAAGTGTAATTGCTATACAAAAACCTCTTAGAAAAGTGACATGATTCAACCCGGTTCAATATGGAGTACGCGTTTTCGAATAAATAATTATATTTGTTTTCTGGAATATTAGAAACAAAAGCCCCAAGCATGGCCGACAGTCACC
This sequence comes from Portevinia maculata, assembly GCA_949715645.1. Taxonomy (NCBI): domain Eukaryota; kingdom Metazoa; phylum Arthropoda; class Insecta; order Diptera; family Syrphidae; genus Portevinia; species Portevinia maculata. Next base: position 1,664,655 of record OX454528.1, on the reverse strand, counting down.
TCTTTAAGGTTATAATATCTTATCAGTTGTTATTTACTCGTATGTGAAATATAATATTATTTTTGTTCTTTTAAAAAGTTATACGAATTGGTGTCTTAATTTGTGCCGGCTTTTTTGTTTGCCCACAATAGAAAATTTCAAACTGTCGAGTAAATGAGTTTGCAAAAACGCACGTTATCTTTGACCAAGAAAGTACAGAGGATTTATCATAAATTTCAATTTGAAAAGCTAACAAACATAGAACAGTGTATTGATACGGAATAATTTGCGACGTTTGATTTACTGATTATTTCTCATCTTTAATCTTAACCTTGAACCTGACTTTAAAAAAAAATAGGAAGCAATATATGAGATATATGAATGCTGTTGATGAAGTGAAATGAAAGGGAAATTCCATTTTTTACTACCGGGAAATACTAGCTTTATTTAATTGTCTACCACATTTTAATGTTGAACGTAAAAACTTCACTATGCGCTCAAATGATACGCGCTATCTTGTTGTGCTCTATATTATATCAATTCATTTTTTGCGTTATCGCTTTTTTGGTGTCTATGAGTATATGACAACTTAGCCTATCAGCAGAGCTCACAAAAATCGTTAAGGATTGAAAATCGAATAAATGAAAACATAAATTTATTAAGCGAACTCAAAATAGGTAACTGAGTGTAACAAACGAAATTAAATATGCATTTACGAATGTTTGTAGGTACTACATCTTTCGAAAATTCAAAAGATAAAAACAAATAAACCGCACCTGCTGACTGTCGCAACCAAGCAAAAAATAGCTTATCACATTTAACAAAAACCATACACGTATAATGTGCATGTTTATTGATGAAAAATCGAAACTATCATCATATCCGTTCCAAAGATATAATGAGGACCCATCTGAGGAAAACCGGAAAAGTTTAAACCAGGCAGAAATGATTGCACTTTTTTATCGTGTCAAATTCTCCTATGACCAAAAGCTGAGGCAAAAAATACTACAAAATGTCCCAAGTGTAGTAACAACTTTTGCTCGTTTGTTAAAAACACTGACACGCCAACAATCAGTGGTGCCAGTATCGCGACATCATCAAGGAGGTAGCCACCTCAGAGAAAGAGCCCGTGGTATGGTGATGAATGCGTGTACAGGAAAAAGGTGACAGAAGATGCACACAAGAAAACGCTGCAGCGCAAAACAAGGGCAGCGAGGGAAAAGTATCGAGCCAGGAGAAGGGAGGAGAAAAAGATCCTGCGTAGAAAGAAGAGGGCCTACGCAGTATCCCAGCTCAAGGAGATCGAAGAGTCTCGCGATCGTAACAACATCCGGAGGTTCTATAAGAAAGCAAAGCAACTGGCTGCTGGCTTCAAAACCGGAACGCAGGCTCTTCGAGACAGCGAAGGAAACCTAGTCACCGAAGCGCAGGGAATAGTAGATGTGTTTAAGCAACATTTCCAGCAGCTGCTTGATGGGCATCATGTAGAGAGAGTGATAGGGCAAGAAGAAACCCCACGTCCAGTCAATGAAGAACCAGTTCCACCACCCAGTATAGAAGAAGTTGGCTTAGCTATAAAAAAGCTTAAGAACAACAAAGCTGCAGGCTCTGATGGCTTAGCAGCGGAGCTCTTCAAATACGGTGGTGATGTTTTGGTTGGGCGCATGCACCAAATCATCAGCCAAGTATGGGTGGAAGAAAACATACCCGATGACTGGGCTATCAGCTCCATATGCCCCATCTACAAAAAAGGCGATCCTATGTCTTGCAAGAACTATCGAGGCATATCCCTGCTTAATGTCGCATATAAGATCCTATCCAACGTACTGTGTGAACGTCTTAAACCGTTTTGCAACACACTTATCGGCACGTACCAGTGTGGCTTCCGGCCAGGCAGATCGACTATAGACTAAATTTTCACACTGAGCCAAATCTTGGAAAAGACCAACGAATTTCAAGTCGAGACACACCACCTATTCATCGACTTCAAAGCCGCGTATGATAGTTTACATCGTCAGGAGCTCTATATGGCGATGGCAGAATTCGGAATCCCGGCAAAACTGATTCAGATGTGTCGCGTGACTCTGGAAAACACGGGGTGCAACGTGCAGTTTGGAAAAAGTTCTTTTGAACTATTTCAAACATGCACCGGATTTCTTCAATCTCGTACTGGAGCAAATAGTGCGCAGGGCAGGTGTCAACACGGAAGGCACTATCTTCAACAGGTCCGTTCAGCTGCTGGGTTATGCGAACTATATTGACATCAGCGGCCGATCACAGCGCTCCGTGATAGAAGCTTTCACGGCAATTGAAGAACAGGCGAAATCTGTTGGCCTTGTAGTAAATGAGGACAAGACTAAATACATGCTATCAACAAACAAACAAACAAACATCTGTCCGCCGCCTAGGACAAAACGTCACTATTGATAGCAACAATTTCGAGGTAGTTAAGGAGTTCATCTACCTCGGAGTAAACATGAACTCCACGAATGACACCTTAGTGGAGATCCGGCGAAGAATTACCCTAGGAAACCGTTGCTACTTCGGTTTGGCAAAACAACTGGGTTCAAAACTCCTAACTCGGAGGACGAAATGTATGCTTTACAAAACCCTTATCCTGCCAGTTCTGCTTTATGGCGCCGAGTGCTGGACGATAAGCAGAAAGGGAGAGCTGATACTGGGCTCCTTCGAAAGAAAAATTCTTCCGCGGATTTGTGGTCCTGTGTGCGAGGAGGGCGAATGGAGGAGAAGATACAACCGCGAACTCTATGAGCTGTACCAAGATGTGGATGTAGTCCAAAAAGCCAAAATACGTCGACTACATTGGCTCGGCTACATCGAGCGAATGGACAATAATGCTCCAGCTAAGAGGATCTTCGAATCCCAGCCCCCAGGTTCGAGAAGGCAAGGAAGACCAAACCTCCGTTTCAAAGACCAAGCCATCGCGGATGCCAGAGCGCTTGGTCTGGACAACTGGAAGCAGCGTGCCCGGGATCGTAGAGGATGGAAGGCTGTTGTGTCTCAGGCAGAGACTCTTCACGGGTCGGGAGCCCGTTAAGTAAGTAAGTAAGTTAAAAACACTAGAATTCGGCCTCGTCATCTATCTCGACACACATTTACAGTGACATCCCAGCTGTTAGCTCTCTAGATAAAGCCAATCGGCTTGCTGCTCACTTTGCAGCTAGTTCAACGCTTCCAGATTGTGCTTTATCCTCCCCTGTGTTCGGGCGCGTGGAATACTCCATGGGACCAATCCGCTTCCGCACTCGTACAGTGGATAGAGTACTTCGAGATCTTGACATACACAAATCCGCTGGTTCAGATAGTATTTCGCCTATCGTTCTGAGGAGGTGTTCTTCTACGCTGGCAAAACTACTGTTCTATTCTTCAGGGATCTTTCCGAGAAGATAGAAAACAGCATTTGTCCAGCCTGTATCAACAAAAAAACAGCGAATCATTTCATCCTACCCTCAACCTACCGACCAATTGCACTTACGTCCCCTCCAACCGTCAGCTTATGAAATACCTTGAATCCCGAAAACTTCTTAATGAGTATGGTTTTTGCAGCAGCAGGTCCACAAGTGATTTGGTGCCATATATGTCAGCGTACTCCTTTGCAATAATTTGGTCGAACGAATATATAATTTTTTTTACATATTCATGTGAAAATCTTCCACTGTTTTGCTAAGACCCAGATAGCCACGGTCTTACGTACATATACATAAATTTGTATAGTATAAATTGAAACGTAAAGTAAATCTGAAAATAACTAACCAAACCCACAAAAAGATACCTTACTACTTCAAGGTTTCGTGGATATTAAATGACCGTTTACTCGTTCGTTGGTCTGTTCCTAATATAATTTATCGAAATCCCCATGTTCGACCATAACTTGTTTATCGTGGTGATGATGAATGGTTTTAAATTGTTGCCAAACAAAATAAGGTAATCGTCGGTGCCTCTGTTGAAATCGATTGAGAAACGATTTTATACATATTCACTGGCTGAACACAATGGAGTGCTGCAACTGCATGCTGGAGCTATTCAAAGTAAATCAACTCCTTTAGTTGCAGCATAACTCTGATCGCAGCATTCGATCGTTTTAAATATTTGACAGATTCAGCTCCATCATGCGTTGCTGCACCATTGTTTTCAGCCAGCAAACTGTTGAGTTCATATTTAGGTCAGCGGGTGCTTTCACTGTACCAAGTTATATAACCATTTTGTTTTACTGCATTTTCTTCTCCTCTTCAACGACCTGCCCAGAAGGTTACGTTATGTTAAATAGGGTTATGAAAACTTATACAAAACTAAGCGCCAGACTGAGCACATCACGATCCCTGGAGAACCAATTAATCTTAAAAACATAGGGACGGGCTACAGTCCGCTTGGGTGAACTGTTGGATACCCTATTCTTATTCCTATCCCTCATAAGTGGGCGTGACAAAATTCTAAGTATGGTTGAATTGTTAAGAACGCTCTACATATTTTGTTATATAACATTTAAAGGACTTTATCAAAAAAAAAAAACGCTCCCTAGCTCAAACTTGGGTGTTTCAATAAAATTGTTTTATTTAATTGTGGGCGTGTCAGTAGGCGGATTTAAAAAAAAATTAACACATGAGAATAAAGGGCCCCTAGAGAGTATATATTATAAATTTCAGCTCCCTAGCTCAAACTTTAAATTTAAAAAAAAAAAAAAAATTAATTGTGTCAGTGGGCGTATTTTGAAAATATTTACACATGAGCATAAAGGGCCCATAGAGAGTATATATTATAAATTCCAGCTCCCTAGCTCAAACTTTGGATTTTCAAAAATTAATATACCCTTAGAATAGGGTATAAAAAAATTATTTTATTTATTTGTGGGCGTGTCAGTGGGGGGATTTTGAAAATTTGTTATCCCAAGCAGTTTTAGGGGTCATAGATCATATATAAAAAATTTCAGCTTTCTAGCTCAAAATTCGATTTTTTCCAAAATTTTGTTTTTTTTGAGTTTGTGGGCGTAATTCGTAAACTTGATTATTTCGGGACCCTAGAGAGTATATGGTTAAAATTTCAGCTCTCTAGGTCCAGTTTAAAGGCCTAATTTTTGCCGACAGACGGACGGACGGACGGACGGACATGGCTAGATCGACATTACTATCGATGCTGATCATAAATATAGTAACTTTTAGGGGTCTACGGGCAATATTAAGGTATGTTACAAACTATGCGTCAAAATTAATATACCCTTAGAATAGGGTATAAACAAACGGAATACAAAATTTAAAAGCTTTCCCTCTAGAAACATCCAATTTCCCTGCAGAATCTCTTCAGTCCCCTACAGTTTATGTGGCTTATTTCCTCTTACTGCTAAAAGAAGTACCTTCCTAGAAACCTCGTTCGGTTTCGCGCTACTCCCTCGCATTCACACAGTAAGTTCTTCCTCAGGAGACATAGTTATATGGAAAAGATTCCGGTTTTGGAAAGACAATGTCTTAGGGCATGTCTCCGGTTATTTCGAACGCCTGAATCCAACTACATATATAAAATACCATCCCAACAAGGTCTTATACGATGGGGCTCAGTTGAATAGGATTGACACTTTCCTCATTAAGGTGACGCGAAGGCAGGTTGCAAGGGCGATGGACAGCGACAATAGCCTGATCTTTGGGGCTTACTACCCCAATGAAATGAACATAGAGAGTACGCTCCGGTCTGGATCCATATTGATACAATAGGACTGGTCCAGACGATGGATGACATCCCGGTATTTTACCGCCGCTTGGGACACTGGGAGGATATCAAATATAGAGAAATGTACTGGTTACTCGGAAAACATTCCCAGCTCAGTACCGAGAACAAACTGCTTTTATACAAGCAAGTGCTAAAGCCGGTGTGGACCTACGGTATACAACTTTGGGGTTGTACCAAGAAAACAAATGCCAATATTTTACAAACTTTTCAAAATAAAGTGCTTAGAGAAATTGTACAAGCACCATGGTATATTAGAAACGACGATATCCACAGGGATCTCGGAATTCCAACAATCGAAGCTGAAACTAGAAGCTTCGCGAGAAAGCATAGAAACCGACTAATCGGACATACCAACAATACAGTCCGACAAATCTTGGATGAGAGCAATTTATTGCGCCGACTACAAAGAACGAAACCGTTCGACTTGGCAAGATAAGATTAACCGCGCCTAAATTGCGGAACATGCAGGATCTTTCATTGGAAAGTAACCTGTCAAAAGTTATTATTTCGTGATAGAAAAATTGCTTGATAAGTTATATCTTAGTTGCAGTACCCATCAATCTATCGAAGGGAGGTGTTTTTAGTCAGTAAAAATCTGACACTACTATGAGCACGCGCTTGCTATTCTCATAGTGTCTTTGGAAGATCTTCACCTACCCTCTTACAAAAAAAAAAAAAAATCCCAGAGCACTCAGACTCGGTAACGGTCCATTGTACTACCAGGCAGAAATCCTTCTTTTGGTGTAGAGGCATGTGAATGGGTGGCGTATGTTGTTGTTCCCCGTGGGGATTGAACCTGCACCGCACGGGTCAAAAGCCAACACACTAACCTCTACACCGTCGCCACCCTAGCTGCCCTCTTAGTTTAAGGATTTTCCCCGATTTCTTGTGGTCAAAATGTGGCCATAATGCTTTGTATACTCTGTGCCCATGTAGCAGAAGTCTTATAGACACTCTTAGGCCTGGATCGGCAGCGTTAATGCAATAGCCAGTTCGTTCTGATGTTTTATAACCGTCTGTGAATATTTGGTTTACTATTTCCATTTCTTTGCCATTTTCTTTTTGCGATTTTTTGCCCATTCATCCCTTTTCTGTCAAAGGGAATATTTCATCAGGTTTATTGGATTATCCTGCAGAAGCTCTGCCTAAATCGAGCAATGTCCGATATCGCAACACTTAAAGTCACCCGGATTAGTGATCCGTAAGGCACTGTTGCTTGCCAGTAAGTTGTTTGATTATCAGGCGGTGTCCAGCGCTGCCACACGGCTGGTACGAAGGGGACCCGTCTTGGGTATGCTTGCCGTTCTTTGCGCCCCCGCTAATTTCCCGTGTATCGTTTTCTTCCTTGTCGCCTTCCACCACACAAGTGCGCCATAAGTGAGTATGGGTCTTTCCGCAAATGTATATAGCCAATGCACCATTGCGGGTTTGGGCCCAGGAACGCCTGAAGTTTTTTTTTCCACCGGTCCACCTCTTTCGAAAGTCTAACAAATATTATGATTTTTTTTATTCACTGGAATATAATGCAGCGAACCCCACCGACGAAGTGGGAGGGTAACGATCCCTTTAGTCCAGATCATAACTCGTCATTAAAAAATAAGAACAAATATTTCAGTAAATCAGGAAACATCATAAAACCACTAATTAACAGAAGAAAATTCAAACAAACTGCCAAGCCAAGCTTGTTTCTGAAATATCCTAAGCCTAATCACACCGCAGCAGCTCCCCTAGTATAGAATTTCATTCATCATTTTAACAACTCTTAAACTACTAACCTACTAACATTGCTCTTTTCCTCCAACCCCGCTAAAGCTGCTTTCAGCGATTCGCATTCATGGCTTTCTCAGAACAAAACAACATCGACCGAGACTTTTAAGTTTATATACAAAGAAGAAACCGACTTCGAAACAAAGCATTTCAATCTGAATTCAATTACATCGTTGATAAGTTTGCATTCGCATGCAAAGCTTTCCAGAGAAAAAGGTCATCACATTTGCAATAGGCAAACACGCAGTTGACATTGGGCAGAACATTTATAGATATGATTATCTATATCGTTTGCAGCTTTGCGTGGGTATGATGGTTGATGAGCAGCTGCACATCAGTAAATAGCAAATTGGGTTGGGGTTGAATGTTGAAAAAGAAATAAAGTGCACAACTGGGTTTAATGAAACGTTCGTGCTTTTGTTTTATAACAAGAGTTTTCGAGCTGAATTATAAACAGATTATTTATTATTATACTAGCTGCACCTGCCCGGCTTTGCCCGTGCCCGAGAATTCTATTGGCCAATATGTTCGAGTAGACTTCCTTATATTTGTCTATAGCGGATGTCTGGCGTATGTTGCTGCGAATAAAAAAAGAAGACCGATTTTGACCAAAGTTCACAGAAACACTCTCAGGCCAATACCGAAGATTGCCTGATTTGAGCTCAACCGGTGAAAGGGACTGCACGTTTTTCTCCGCATGGCTTAGGCCGCTCACACAACTTCGTTGTTCCGTTTAGGGTAGGTGCTTGTTGTCTGGCAGGCGCCTATGTCACCTTACTTCTGCGAATCAAACAACAAAGCAAAAATAAAAAAACTTCGATTGAATCACTTTTCATTCACTTCCCCACCGATTGTTATCAATGTTGGAAAAGCAACTTTCCGATGTCCGATTCACAAAAAAATGCAAAAAATTTCAATAAGAGTTATTTGAATAAAAAATTGAACACACGATATCTCAAGAATGAAAGTGCGCACAAATTCCACAATAAGCTTGAAACGTTCGTTTGTTCCCCCTTTTTCATATGCTTGTTCGGATAACAAAATAAGTGACATCTGTACGGTCTCTGTATCTGCGTCGTAATTTACACGCATACGCACATATGCATGTGTACTCACTCAAATGCCCATATCTCACACACCGATGCAGATATAGCCACACATAACCTTCGTGCAGACGTCGCCTTTCATGGAAAAAAATTTCATTGGAATCGGTTAACGCGTTTGGCCAAACACCGGCAACAAACACAAATATGGATTGATTTTTATATATAGAAAATATGTATTACACAAAAATACTTTTTATTATTTCACTTAAATTTGTATTTTTTTTTTCAAAGCACATGATACCTACATATGAAACACACAGTGTATAAATACATTGTCATTTTTTTTTCTTTTTTAAGAAACACATAATTTACACACCGATGCAGATACAGACATCGCACATACATAACATCCTTCGTATAGACGTCACCTTTCTTTAAAAAAAAATTTCATTGGAATCGGTTAACGCGTTTAGCCAAACACCGGCAACAAACGCAAATATGGATTGATTTTTATATACATATATATATAAATAGATATAGATATATTCTCATATCAATTTTAATTCACAAAAACTCACAAAATCGCAATGAAGAAATCCGAATCCGACAGCGCCACCAAACATGAAACAAAATTGGCTTCTCCATTGATCGATAATAGATGGCGTTACGTTGCGTGTCTATTTGACAGTTCAATTGTGATACGATATGTTACATTCAAATGTTATTCTTTATTTGGTTGTTGCCAAAATAAATAAATACAAAATGAAAAAAAAAATAAAAAATTTAAAAAAAATCGAAAAAAAAACGCTGGGTGGTCAAAATAAGCCATTTTGAAATTTAGATTTTTTTTCTTCTAAAACCCGTGCTGAGAAAATACCTTTCCAACAAAGTATAAATCATCAAAATCGGTTCGGCAAATCTCGAGTTATGCGGTTACATCGCTTCGAACAACTTTCTTTTATACTCGTATATATAGATGAGTATGTAAATTTGTTCTAAACGGCAATGTTAGATAAAATGCGAAATTTCTTTGAAATACATAATTCAACACGTGTTTTTGAGATATTGCATTTTTTTCTATTATAAAAGGGGTTTTTCAATTGGGACATAACAATTTTGTATTTTAATACCAACTCTCCCTTAAATTTTTGTTATGATCTATCAATGTCAAAACGTCAGTCAACATACATACATTTTTATCATGGTCAACTTTTTGAACGAGAAACGTTTTATTATATTAAAATTTACAACCGAGGTTCTGAGTCGGTGGTCGCAACTAAAGAGCGAAGAAAATACGGAATTTCATGGGAAGATCAGTGCCAAAACATGCGTACTTAGACAGCAACAAATTCACATGTGCTTCAAGAGACTCCATTGCATCCACAACAAATGACCGTTTGGTCTGGATTTCATACCTGAGGTGCGATTGGTATGTTTTTTCGATGAAAAAAATCGCCATTTTACAAATGGCACCTCAAACGAATCGATGCCTGCAAACATGCTTGTGTTCATATGAGCTAGACTGAATTTCATACTTAAATTTAACATGTGTTCTACACCTGGAACCGAAATCGCAATTATTCTGTGATTCATTTAAATACAAAATTGTTATTATGTACAAGGTGGCGCAAAAGTTGTCACCCGTTGTTCTTTCGCTGTAATTTTTTTTATGAATGAAAAACTTTGGTTCTGCTTTTGGATTATGTTAATTGGTGTCTTAAGTTTTTTCTGTATCAGTTAACTTCACAAATATCAAAGTAGAATTTACATTTGCCGCCATTTGCAAAAATTATGCTTCTTCCGATAGGAAGATGACTTTTGTGCCACCTTGTATATAGATCAAAAATAGATCATATAGATCACAAGCCGTTTTTGAGAAGAATAATGTTTTCAAAAAATTTAAAAAAAAATTATAGCAAATATATTTCGAAAATATGATTTCATTGTGCAAGAATGCGAGTCTAAACAAGGTACTATTTTAAAAAGTAGGTACCTACCCAGTAACATGTGCTTTTTGAATATGAGTGACTTTGAACAAAGGAAACTTATTCTTAATTGTTGGAGAAATCGTGTGTGTCCTTTGGCCTATCTACGAATTGTTTGCACTGAAATATCATTTAGTTTTGTTTGCTTGAAATTGTATTCTAAATGCCTGAACATTTATGCCAACTTTTCTTGCTTTTGTAAATACTATAAATGTCTGAGACAAGAGACATAAGAAAGTTCGCATCTTGTATATTTTCTTTATTATAACTTTAAATAATATTTATTTTTGTTACATCTGATTTTTGCACGATGTGACAATCGTTTCTATTTCTATTCACATATTTGTATATACCTACCATTTTTTTTTTTCATTTCAGATACCTCACCGTAGAATGATACCAAGTTTTCATGCTTTAATGAGGTGCTCCGCGAGCGTACTGAAAAGCGCCCCATCCGGAGACGACTCTACAGCTACATGTTCGGGTCGGGGCGATTGTTTAAATGGCACATGCCTCTGCGAAATTCGCTACACCGGTGATGAATGTTCCGCTTTCAATTTTCCCTACCATGCAGGCATCTCGTCAGTATTTTACTTCGTTGCTGTAGTATCTTTCATACAATTGATAATATGTATTGTTGCCGAATATCAGAGGTTGAAACAGCCCTCAATTCTGAGGGCATGTCGTCTTACAACCCAAAAGCTTTTATATTTCGTGGTATTCGTGGCTGCATCATTGCGTGGAGCGTATTTTACAACACCGGTAAATAGATTTAAACTAGAAATTTCTTACAACATGCTAAAAAGTTTCTTTTCTTTTTTGCAGCACGATCTACAGCCAACATGGGCCGTCACTTTAATGTCTGCGTATTATCCGTTGCTGATGACATGCGCGTCCTTGGTCGTATGCCTTTGGGCAGAAGTAAGTACATTGTTATAAGATTTTTTTTTATTAAAATGTTTTTGATAAAACCTCGAAAGAAGATCTGGAAGTGGTTTCCTCCAGAACAATAGGGCATAAAATGATATCTCACAAGCTTTATACATACATATGTCTCTCCTGTATGTTAAAACATTATTCCAAATTCTCAATTAAATCAGGTTTTAGTTTAGTGTACCCCCACGAAATTGATGCGCACACCAGAATGATCGAATTGCCTAGAAGTCGCCTTTAACGACTAACCCTGTTTTTTGGGAGCGCTATTGAGCTATATTTAGCTCTTTTTTTTATGCAGCAGGTGGCAAAAGTATCTAGATCTTGTTGAAAAAGGCAAGCGTCTTGTGAAGAAGAAATGGGTTTAAACAATTCAGTATCGTCAGGCGGAATGTGTAATGACCTACAGAAGATCGTTTATAGTTAGGATGAAGAGAAAGGGACCTAGAAGACTGCCTTGTGAAACACCAAGAAAGGCTCCCATAAGAAGTACTTGAAACGACCACTACAAAATAATTTTCCAGGCGGGAAGATATACATTTCAACAACATGGGCCCGAACCCGGATAAATGCAATTTGAAAATAATTAATTGATGAGATATCCTATCAAAAGCCTTGCTGAAATCGGTTGCAATAACATCGACTTCTTTATTTATTTATTTAGGTCTATAAGTATTACAACTTTCTTAGACTAATTAGGTACATATTCCTTATAAACTAATACATATAATAATTTAAGACATAAAATACATATACATTAATACATACATAGCTTTAGATTATATTTTCCATAACAGTGGATTTAAAAACAGATCTATTTTGTTCAAGATCGATAACATTTGCATATTTATTAAAATTGACACACGCATTAGTAATAGGCTCATTTTGACCATAGTTTGTTGCGTGTCGAGAAACATAGAAAAAACCATTACTTCTAGGTCTTAAGGTTCTAGAAGGTGCATAAATTCCAAATAAAGCTAGAAGAGGGGGACAGTCAATATGTCCCGTTATGACATATCTTGCGAATGTTATAGAGTAGTAAGTTCTTCTACAATATAGAGTCTTTAAACCAATCAATGAGCATCTACTATTATAAGATAGCATGGAATCAGACCAATTCAGATTTCGAAGCGCATACTTAGTAAACCGTTTTTGAATTTTTTCAATACGTATCAAATCTTTTTTGAAAAGAGGAGACCATACGACACAACAATATTCCAAAATTGGACGAACTAAAGCTACGAATAGGGATTTTAATGTATAAGGATCTCGAAATTCACGAGAGTTCCTAAATACAAAGCCAGACATAGCGTTGGCTCTCGAAATAACATAATCAATATGTATGTTGAAAGAGAGATGGGAATCAAAAATGACTCCCAAATCTTTTTGGCTTGCTTGACTTCTTTGCACCTTTGGGCGGAGGAAACGAATTCAACGGTAGTTGATCTACCTTTTAGGGGTAGAGGGTAACCGCCGGATTTTTTTATACATAGTTAAAAAATCGGAAAATTAACTTAAGGGCGGTTATAAAATTGATTTGTGCCTTATTAAGATGGTAGGTAGGTAAGGAATTAGAAAAGTCTGTATCATATAGAGCAGCAATTTTAAAATTCCTAAGAAGGAAAAAAAACCATTCAGACAAAACAATGGAATAGAAAATGAAAACGAATAACAATTAGGCAGAAGTACTTGTTTTGTTTATAGAAAACAAGGATGTGTGAGCCAACATGGAGTGTGCTCTTTTGCCAAATCATTAATCCGATAAGGGAAGTTTGACAAAAAAAATGCGTTAGAAGAGATTTTGCTTCCTTTTGCGAAGAATAACAACTTTGATTTAGTTCAGCTGGAACTAACAGTTCATCAAATTCGAAAAATAGGATTTTGATTTACCCATTTAACTTTGTATTAGATCAGTAAATCTTGGTTTACTAGTTTTCGATAGCCATATCCTTTTGCTCTATTACGCGTGGCTATCTCGTACAACTTTTTACGATTCCTAATTGTGCACAATCACCATAACAACCCACTGCAAGCAGGCATTTTATTTTATTTTATTTTATCTTGATAATGAAATCAAATCAAGACTTGATATTAATCATATTAAACCAAATGATTAAATTCGATTTCATTAATTAAAAAAATATTTATGAACAACGTAGTTGAATGGTGGTTGCAAACAAATCAATTAACCTTTCTGTTAAATAGTCAAGAGATAAACAAACACTCAAGTGCATATGTACCTAAGAGATATCTGAACTCTGCTCGGTTTGAAGGGTGAACTCTACAAGTACAAGCGTACTGAGGCGGCTTCTTACCCATGCTTATCTGAGGTGTTATAATAATAAATATACGTCAAAATTTGTTTTGTTACTTTTCAAATTCCATTGCTGTGGTTAGATATTTTCGAATTTAACGGCTTAAGAGTTTAGTTTAGTTTTTTGACAGAGCATGTTGTGGCTCGTATGGTGGAACAAGATATAAATTGTTGCTTTAAAAATACGATTTATTGGTGAGCTAATTTATTGGTGAGTGTTAGTATAATCCTTTAAGGGGAAATTCCTAAAGTTCCGCCGAAGAAGAAATTGTATGGCAGGGGTGGGGGTCTATTCCTACTCCTTTACAAAGTTTATATCCCATCAATGTGGGGACCTCTAATTTGGACGTGTAAATGATTTTGTACATTTTAGAAAGACAATTTAGAAGCGGACGGCGACTGAAGGCTAAACTTCCACAGCACGCAAAATCCCACCCTCAACTTCTGCCGGCGCTGCGACTGAACGTCATTCTCTTTTATTTGGTGCAGCTATCTCATCATCAATAAGGCGCTGATACGCATCAGCGGCTATTTGGTGTTCTACGATTTGGGTATCGTCCTTGGTACTCCAATCTTGCGAACGAAGCGTTTTCATTGCAGGACCCGTATACAAACACTTTTTTCGCGTATTCACGGTTGGAATACATTTTGTGGAGATCAATTTATCAATCGGCTGTTCGCTTACAGACCAAAATGTCGATTGTCAGTCAGTTTAAACGAAATGATGGTAGCTGTGATAATTCTTTGTTACGCTTTTCCTAACTTTTTTGTAGATGCAAAGTGTTTTAGACTTGTATGCATCTTTCCAAAATGTATATGAAACCATTTTTGTACCTATAATAGATTAGAAGTCATAGCGTGGTTACACCTCCAAATTAGAGGTTACCCACTTTGAGCTATAACTTCAAATGGAGCGAGAGCAGACCCCCCCCCCCCCCCCCCCCTCCTCCTGCCATAAAATGTTGTTCGGCGGAACTTCAGGAATCTCCCCTTAAAGGATTATACTGCTTAACTGGGACACCCTGTGGTGTCGGTTTTGTGGAGTACTCGCTTTTTTTTTATTTATGCATTTTTTTGATAACAAAAACACAGTCGATAAGTACAAAGTACAATTTGATAATATTGATGACATGATAACTTAAAAATAGATTTATTTTTACCGATGTGACTAAGGTTGTGTTTTACTAATAGCTTCGCTCATTGGTTTAGTTTTTTTCTATCGTAAATTAATTGGTTTTGCGTTGTTTATTAGTTTACCTTTTATCACTTCATACCTGCATGAGCATGATACAAGGCATCCTATGAATTGCAAGCGATCTGTACATTGGAGAGTTCCTTAGGTCATTCTCATATCTGGAAAAAGCAATCTTACAAAAGAGTTAGAGGTGTGTGATAAGTTTGGTTCTGAGCTAATTCTTCTTTTAACGAAGAAGTCATGATCTGGACTAAAGGGATCATAACCCTCTCACTTTACTGCACCCCTACTAGTTTGCCTGTGGGGGTGGCGACGGTGTAGAGGTTAGTGTGTTGGCTTGTGACCCGTGCGGTGCAGGTTCAATCCCCATGGAGAACAACAACATACGCCACCCAATCACACGCATTATTGTCCATTCGCTCAATGTGGTCGAGCCAATGTAGTCGACGTGATTTAGCTTTTCGGACTACATCAACATCTTGGTACAGCTTATAGAGTTCGCGTTTGTATCTTCTCCTCCATTTGCCCTCTTCGCACACAGGACCAAATACCCGAAGGAGTATTTTTCGTTCAATAGAACCCAATATTAGCTCCTTTTTTTCTACTTATCGTCCGGCACTCGGTACCATGAAGCAGGACAGGCAGGTAAGGTTTGATAGAGCATGCATTTAGTCCTTCGAGGGAGGAGTTTTAAACTCATTTGTTTCGCTAAACCGAAGTAGGAATCGTTTCCTAAGCTAATTCTCCGCCGGATTTTCACTAAGGTGACATTCGTAGAGTTGATGTTTACTCCTAGGTAGATGAACTCCTTATAGTTATTGCTATAAACAGTGACGTTTTGTCCTAGGCGGTGGTAGTAAAATAAATAGGTGTTATTACAATTTTACAAATTACATTTTCCATTTGCTTTTATTTTTTAGATTTTTCATCTGCGCGACATTCGATGGGAAAAATCGCAATTCCTTTCGAAAAGTTTTCTTGGGTTTGTCGCCTTCAATTTGTTCCTATATAGTCTCTTTGGAGTCGAGGTATTCTCTTCACTTATTAAACCTGACAGTCAGACCTATGCACACGTATTTAACGGCTTGTATGCCGGTCTGTTGCTCATCGTCGTCGTCTTCTTTCTTATATACGGAGTTGAAGTATTTTTTAAATTGCGCGGTGGTTTCGTCTACGATCAAAGCGGAAAAGTGCTCGGACCAAGCGAAGCGATTGTGAACGCCTCGCAATTGCATCAGTCTCGATTTGGCCTGCTAAGTCAAGCGATTATGTTGATTGTGATTGTCGGATTCCTAGCCTCAGAAACTTTAGGTGATTTTTGGAAAAACAAGTGAGTAGAGGAAGTTTCTCTCAATTTGTGGTGTGTCATTTGGTTTTTTTTTTTCTTTTTTTTTTTTGTAGAGTCCCTGTCTATTCCCGCAATTGGCACGACATTGTCTTCCGTATAGCCGAGATCGGTGTAGCATTGTGGTTTCCCTGCTGCTTATGGAACTCTATGGCTCCAGAACAATTGTGGATCCTTAATCCGAGAAAATTGCTCAGTCGTCAAATAGATCCAAGTATTCCAACTACATCGGCCGAAAGTAAAGGGCTCTCACTGGAGGAGGGGCAATCGTTCTTGGCGAAGAAAGATTGTTGGATCTGCTATGACAACGATAAGCCAGAGCCACTGATTCAGCCATGCAAATGCACGGGAGATGTAAGCTCAGTACATCACGAGTGCCTTAAAAAGTGGTTAGTGGAAAGCTGTAGTAATACATCTGATGCGGTCCTTTCCTGCAAAGTTTGTGGCTCCCCTTACGAGATTGAAAAAGCGAAAAAGTGAGTTCAACTTGGCCGTTTTTATAACACTCTCGCTTACAACAGCATTTTTTTGAATTTTTTTTAGGCTTGACTGGGAAAAGGGATTTACCATCCAACACTGGGCCAAAACCATTATCCTGGTAACACTGATGTGTGTTGCGGGAGCCTGTGCATGGGTTGTCATTCAACTGTACGTCGATCCCCTAATTCGTATTCTGACAGTCGGTATTGCTGTACTCATCGGGTATGTTTGCATAAAGTGCCTGGGTGAAAACACAGTGGTCGCGTACCAGAGAGCGAAGGTTAGCTCAATAAACATTGTCACAAACAGTGAGATGGAGAAATTGCATACAATTTGCGAAGACGTCGGGCGGCAATGAAACCTAACTAACCGAGGATAAAGGAAAAGATTTTCATTTCAGACAAATCATATTATTTGTTCAATGTCGTTTCATTCACAAAAGAAAAATTATACGTTTAAGTCGTGTTGCAAGTTTAGTTGAGTGATTTTGTATTTATTTGAGGAAACGATACCATTGGACGTATGTTTTAACTTAAAAGCAGCTCAGAGGAAACGCCGCGAGTCGTGCCAAACTATAAATACCACTCGATGTAATTGCGGCAATTAATTTCATAAATCGCAATACTTAACGAGATTATTTCACATAATACGATTTTTGTCGTAAAACTTACACGAGTACGAACGAATGTTATTATCGTAGCGATAGAATACTATTTATAAATATGTATACATATATTTAATAATTTGTAAGTAGACTTGCGATAAACACATTTTTTAACAAGACGATTTATTTTGTTTTTTTTTTTAATCCGCTCAGTCTTAAATTCATACAAACCAAGACAACTTTTGATTTCATTGTAAAATGTGATATTAAGAAAAGTAATAAAATATAATCAAAAAAAAAAACATGTAAAAGGTTCCCGTAACCCAAGAACTTAAAATCTTTTCCGAATGAATTGTGTTTTTTTTTTTTTTTTTTTTTGAAGAAACATTGCTCATGAAATTAAATTTAATGATTCTAGAAATTGCCAAATGAGTAATTCTAAATAAGAAACCATGTGCTTGTTTATATAATTTTTTATATATACAATATAACTCCACACATCCAAAGCAACTGTAATAGAAAATCACTAATTTATTTTTACATTTTGTCCCATTACCTCTGTCTTCAATATTTTATTTATTTATCAAAACTTGAGACGGATGCAACAATAAGGCTTTGCATATATAGGCATTGAATATGCAAACGTATAGAAAGTGTACGCGTCGCAGCCATTCGCAAAAGTTAATCTCTTGAAGTACTTCTCAATTTATGTAAAAAGAAACCAATTATTTTCGTAGCGCTTTGTTCTACATATTTTAAAGTTTTATTTTTTAATGTTTCATCATCTCATTTCATTTCATTAAATATTTTTTGTATAAAAGAAGAAGAAATATATGTACATGTATGGTGTATAAATGCATATATTAACTGTATTATAATGTTAATAATAATAATGGACTTACAAAAAAAACCGCAAACTACATACTAAGTAAATAAAACATTTTAAGGAATAAGTTTTGCTTTCTTTTGATACTCTAAGCCCGTTCCTGTACGGGCGATTCATATGGCCCTACATGGCGTTATACCTAATATTCTTATTTTTAATATTTCATCTTGTTTGTATAATATAATAGGTAAGTTTCAAAACATGAAAACTCTTTTTAATCCTTTCAGCAGAGGCCGATAAAAGGTAATAAAAGTAAGGCCGCCTTTTATAGGGTTGTAAGTATGCACAACATATCTAATGAATTTTATTTTATATGTAAATGTTTTTCTAAAAATGATGCAAATTTTGTGACTGCAAAATATAACATTATCATATCATTTTCTTCATCGGTCTAAAATTAGGAGAAATTCATAGACATAATTGCGCAGACATATAAGGCCCGCAGGACACAGTTTTGGACGTCGTAATATCATACCTAATACTCGGTTTCCGTTCGAAATTCCAGCACGATTGCAAAATCTTTCTTTTGAGTATAGTAAGTATACGAGAAAGTTAAAAGCTTTTCGGATTCAGCAATCTAATTTATATTACTGTTTCCTCGGAACGTATTCTTGAATTTGTTTGTGTGGATAAATCTGTACTTACTTTTACTAAAAAGCCACACATCTTGCCTTTAAAATGAGTGGTCGATCATTAAATTCCGTCAAGGCGTTCTCCCACAATGCCATTCCAGCGCTCTAACCTACAAAATGGTAAAAACGACCAGCAAAAATAGTGACAAAATTTTCAGAAAATACCAGGCGCGCAGAAATGTCAGCAGGTATCCCGCAATATTCAACCAGATTTCAAAACGCAATTGTGCGTAAACGGCTGGACGGATTGTAATGATCGACCACTCATTTGAAAGATAAAATGTGCAAGATTTAAGTAAACAAACTTATATTGTTCATAAGTGTAAGCTTTAAGGGGTACGCCATTAAAAGAATTTGCGCAGACATTTCGCACAACAAATGAAAGAAGCAGTGGTGGGCGTGACATGTACATATGTTTGCTAAAAAGCCACACCTTTAAAATGAGTGGTCGATCATTACAATCCGTCCAGCCGTATACGCACAATTGCGTTTTGAAATCTGGTTGAATATTGCGGGATACCTGCTGACATTTCTGCGCGCCTGGTATTTTCTGAAAATGTTGTCCTTATTTTTGCTGGTCGTTTTTACCATTTTGTAGGTTAGAGCGATGGATTGGAATTGTGGGAGAACGCCTTGACGGATTCTAATGATCGACCACTCATTTTAAAGGTTAGATGTGTGGCTTTTAAGTAAAAGTATTTACACGCCACGCCACCACTCACCACTGGTACTTTATGGGAGGTAACTATCATATGAAAGGTTGGGAGTTGACGATTATCATAAGTGGGACATTTATTGACCTAGGCGTAGTAGCTTACCTGGAACAAACGATTACCATGGACTTTGTGAAATTATTCACAACAGGGTATTGGCATCATTTCTTTTTTTACTCAAAATGCAAAATTAAACCAACTCTCTCCTTTAAAATTAAAGTATTTATTCATCATCATTTCTTTTATTTTACAAGCATACAAACTGAGATTACAATATCTTTTGCTTCATTATCTACGTCTTAAATTATACATAAATGTTTGAATGTTCATATTGTTCTCCGGCGTCTTGTAGGGCATGGATCATGGTTGAGGAAATGCTTGCTTCTCGATTGGTTTTCTTTGTAGGGATCCTGGAAATAAACAATAGTTTATATTAAGGGATGCATGTATAGGAGTTTTTTTTTAATAGTTAATAAAAACTGCACATATAATATAAGAGATAGAGGAAATGAATGCATTTATCCCTAGTAACGCATCATTTGGAACAGCGAAGGTCATAGGCCATATGGAAACGTAAGGCAAATGGTTCAGGTAAGCTTCTTTCTCCATACGTTCCCAATTACCAATGCCATTGCGGTTAAGCTCGCCACTAGCTATTAAAGTTGTATGTAGGTATAAGTTGAAATCCCAAACTTCTACCTTTTAAAATGAGAACTCGGTCATTAGTCGTCGCTATACATGGATACAGGGACAAATAAAGGAAATGTAGCAATAATTCAGCGCTCTAAATATACTCCTTGCAATCCAACCTTTAAAATAAGGCATACATCATTAAAATCCATTGAGCCGTTCTCGCACAATCGAAAAATTTGTCCCAACATTTCCATGTAAAATTGAAATCCCATCAAAGCTCTTTATTTTCTCTTGTTTCTCGTAAAAAAAAGGAGGCGTGGTCGCAGCCCACTTTTAATAATTTTTCCATAATCTCTCAGTTGCAACCTTTAAAATGAGCCATCAAACATTAAAATCCATCGAGCCGTTCCAAAACTAGCCGTTCCAAAACTAGCCGTTCCAAAACTAGCCGTGAAAATCAATGCAAAATTCACGAAAAGTACCAGGCGCCCATAATCGCAGAAATACTAGTAGGTATCAACCAAAACAAACTTAGCCAAAACTGCAACCAATACACTGCCACTGAATTGGTTGTATTTTTGGCTAAGTTTGTTTTGGTGGATACCTACTAGAATTTCTGCGATTATGGGCGCCTGGTACTTTTCGAGAATTTTGCATTGATTTTCACGGCCCATTTTGGAACGGCTCGATGGATTTTAATGTTTGATGGCTCATTTTAAAGGTTGCAACTAAGAGATTATGGAAAAATTATTAAAAGTGGGCTGCGACCACGCCTCCTCTTTTTTTACGAGAAACAAGGGCATAAAGAGCATTGATGGGATTTCAATTTTACAGGGAAATTTTGGGACAAATTTTTCGATTGTGCGAGAACGGCTCAATGGATTTTAATGATTTATGGCTCATTTTAAAGGTACACACACGTACATACTCCGTGGGAGTCTTTGGGGTTATTTATTTTGATCAATGACTACCTATTCGCAAAGCTTACCTTTCTAATTTGAATTTCTACCAAAGCAAATAGCTTACCTGTGTCAACCTTCCAAATTCCTTGTCCGTCATGCTTACCTATATTAAGTATTCAACGAACCTTTCTACCTTTTGACGGTGTCCAATATGCCTTATTTATCAGGTAAGCTGGAAGTTCCATTTTACAAAAAAAAAAAATAGAGCAAAGTCATAGGCCAAATGTATTGAAAATGGAAACGTAAGGCAATTGGTTCAGGTAAGCTTCTTTCTCCATACGTTCCCAATGACCAATGCCATTGCCGTTACGCTCGCCACTAGCGTTTACAGTTATATAATTAGGTATAAGTTGAAATCCGAAACTTCTACCTTTTAAAATGAGAACTCAGTCATTAGTCGTCGCTATACATGGATACAGGGACAAATAAAGGAAATGTAGCAATAATTCAGCGCTCTAAATATACTCCTTGCAATCCAACCTTTAAAATAAGGCATAAATCATTAAAATCCATTGAGCCGTTCTCGCACAATCGAAAAATTTGTCCCAACATTTCCATGTAAAATTGAAATCCCATCAAAGCTCTTTATTTTCTCTTGTTTCTCGTAAAAAAAAGGAGGCGTGGTCGCAGCCCACTTTTAATAATTTTTCCATAATCTCTCAGTTGCAACCTTTAAAATGAGCCATCAAACATTAAAATCCATCGAGCCGTTCCAAAACTAGCCGTTCCAAAACTAGCCGTTCCAAAACTAGCCGTGAAAATCAATGCAAAATTCACGAAAAGTACCAGGCGCCCATAATCGCAGAAATACTAGTAGGTATCAACCAAAACAAACTTAGCCAAAACTGCAACCAATACACTGCCACTGAATTGGTTGTATTTTTGGCTAAGTTTGTTTTGGTGGATACCTACTAGAATTTCTGCGATTATGGGCGCCTGGTACTTTTCGAGAATTTTGCATTGATTTTCACGGCCCATTTTGGAACGGCTCGATGGATTTTAATGTTTGATGGCTCATTTTAAAGGTTGCAACTAAGAGATTATGGAAAAATTATTAAAAGTGGGCTGCGACCACGCCTCCTCTTTTTTTACGAGAAACAAGGGCATAAAGAGCATTGATGGGATTTCAATTTTACAGGGAAATTTTGGGACAAATTTTTCGATTGTGCGAGAACGGCTCAATGGATTTTAATGATTTATGGCTCATTTTAAAGGTACACACACGTACATACTCCGTGGGAGTCTTTGGGGTTATTTATTTTGATCAATGACTACCTATTCGCAAAGCTTACCTTTCTAATTTGAATTTCTACCAAAGCAAATAGCTTACCTGTGTCAACCTTCCAAATTCCTTGTCCGTCATGCTTACCTATATTAAGTATTCAACGAACCTTTCTACCTTTTGACGGTGTCCAATATGCCTTATTTATCAGGTAAGCTGGAAGTTCCATTTTACAAAAAAAAAAAATAGAGCAAAGTCATAGGCCAAATGTATTGAAAATGGAAACGTAAGGCAATTGGTTCAGGTAAGCTTCTTTCTCCATACGTTCCCAATGACCAATGCCATTGCCGTTACGCTCGCCACTAGCGTTTACAGTTATATAATTAGGTATAAGTTGAAATCCGAAACTTCTACCTTTTAAAATGAGAACTCAGTCATTAGTCGTCGCTATACATGGATACAGGGACAAATAAAGGAAATGTAGCAATAATTCAGCGCTCTAAATATACTCCTTGCAATCCAACCTTTAAAATAAGGCATAAATCATTAAAATCCATTGAGCCGTTCTCGCACAATCGAAAAATTTGTCCCAACATTTCCATGTAAAATTGAAATCCCATCAAAGCTCTTTATTTTCTCTTGTTTCTCGTAAAAAAAGGAGGCGTGGTCGCAGCCCACTTTTAATAATTTTTCCATAATCTCTCAGTTGCAACCTTTAAAATGAGCCATCAAACATTAAAATCCATCGAGCCGTTCCAAAACTAGCCGTGAAAATCAATGCAAAATTCTCGAAAAGTACCAGGCGCCCATAATCGCAGAAATACTAGTAGGTATCAACCAAAACAAACTTAGCCAAAACTGCAACCAATACACTGTCACTGAATTGGTTGTATTTTTGGCTAAGTTTGTTTTGGTGGATACCTACTAGAATTTCTGCGATTATGGGCGCCTGGTACTTTTCGAGAATTTTGCATTGATTTTCACGGCCCATTTTGGAACGGCTCGATGGATTTTAATGTTTGATGGCTCATTTTAAAGGTTGCAACTAAGACATTATGGAAAAATTATTAAAAGTGGGCTGCGACCACGCCTCCTCTTTTTTTTACGAGAAACAAGGGCATAAAGAGCATTGATGGGATTTCAATTTTACAGGGAAATTTTGGGACAAATTTTTCGATTGTGCGAGAACGGCTTGATGGATTTTAATGATTTATGGCTCATTTTAAAGGTACACACACGTACATACTCCGTGGGAGTCTTTGGGGTTATTTATTTTGATCAATGACTACCTATTCGCAAAGCTTACCTTTCTAATTTGAATTTCTACCAAAGCAAATAGCTTACCTGTGTCAACCTTCCAAATTCCTTGTCCGTCATGCTTACCTATATTAAGTATTCAACGAACCTTTCTACCTTTTGACGGTGTCCAATATGCCTTATTTATCAGGTAAGCTGGAAGTTCCATTTTACAAAAAAAAAATAGAGCAAAGTCATAGGCCATATATGTATTGAAAATGGAAACATAAGGCAATTGGTTCAGGTAAGCTTCTTTCTCCATACGTTCCCAATGACCATTGCCGTTACGCTCGCCCCTAGCTTTTACAGGTATATATATGTAGGAATAAGTTTAATTCCCAAACTTCTACCTTTTAAAATGAGAACTCAGTCATTAGTCGTCGCTATACATGGATACAGGGACAAATAAAGGAAATGTAGCAATAATTCAGCGCTCTAAATATACTCCTTGCAATCCAACCTTTAAAATAAGGCATAAATCATTAAAATCCATTGAGCCGTTCTCGCACAATCGAAAAATTTGTCCCAACATTTCCATGTAAAATTGAAATCCCATCAAAGCTCTTTATTTTCTCTTGTTTCTCGTAAAAAAAAAGGAGGCGTGGTCGCAGCCCACTTTTAATAATTTTTCCATAATCTCTCAGTTGCAACCTTTAAAATGAGCCATCAAACATTAAAATCCATCGAGCCGTTCCAAAACTAGCCGTTCCAAAACTAGCCGTGAAAATCAATGCAAAATTCACGAAAAGTACCAGGCGCCCATAATCGCAGAAATACTAGTAGGTATCAACCAAAACAAACGCCAAAACTGCAACCAATACACTGCCAATGAATTGGTTGTATTTTTGGCTAAGTTTGTTTTGGTGGATACCTACTAGAATTTCTGCGATTATGGGCGCCTGGTACTTTTCGAGAATTTTGCATTGATTTTCACGGCCCATTTTGGAACGGCTCGATGGATTTTAATGTTTGATGGCTCATTTTAAAGGTTGCAACTAAGAGATTATGGAAAAATTATTAAAAGTGGGCTGCGACCACGCCTCCTCTTTTTTTACGAGAAACAAGGGCATAAAGAGCATTGATGGGATTTCAATTTTACAGGGAAATTTTGGGACAAATTTTTCGATTGTGCGAGAACGGCTCAATGGATTTTAATGATTTATGGCTCATTTTAAAGGTACACACACGTACATACTCCGTGGGAGTCTTTGGGGTTATTTATTTTGATCAATGACTACCTATTCGCAAAGCTTACCTTTCTAATTTGAATTTCTACCAAAGCAAATAGCTTACCTGTGTCAACCTTCCAAATTCCTTGTCCGTCATGCTTACCTATATTAAGTATTCAACGAACCTTTCTACCTTTTGACGGTGTCCAATATGCCTTATTTATCAGGTAAGCTGGAAGTTCCATTTTACAAAAAAAAAAAATAGAGCAAAGTCATAGGCCAAATGTATTGAAAATGGAAACGTAAGGCAATTGGTTCAGGTAAGCTTCTTTCTCCATACGTTCCCAATGACCAATGCCATTGCCGTTACGCTCGCCACTAGCGTTTACAGTTATATAATTAGGTATAAGTTGAAATCCGAAACTTCTACCTTTTAAAATGAGAACTCAGTCATTAGTCGTCGCTATACATGGATACAGGGACAAATAAAGGAAATGTAGCAATAATTCAGCGCTCTAAATATACTCCTTGCAATCCAACCTTTAAAATAAGGCATAAATCATTAAAATCCATTGAGCCGTTCTCGCACAATCGAAAAATTTGTCCCAACATTTCCATGTAAAATTGAAATCCCATCAAAGCTC
The DNA here is from genome assembly GCA_949715645.1 of Portevinia maculata. Taxonomy (NCBI): domain Eukaryota; kingdom Metazoa; phylum Arthropoda; class Insecta; order Diptera; family Syrphidae; genus Portevinia; species Portevinia maculata. The sequence goes on along the minus strand of OX454528.1, from coordinate 1,639,111 downwards.
TTTATTTTCTCTTGTTTCTCGTAAAAAAAAGGAGGCGTGGTCGCAGCCCACTTTTAATAATTTTTCCATAATCTCTCAGTTGCAACCTTTAAAATGAGCCATCAAACATTAAAATCCATCGAGCCGTTCCAAAACTAGCCGTTCCAAAACTAGCCGTGAAAATCAATGCAAAATTCACGAAAAGTACCAGGCGCCCATAATCGCAGAAATACTAGTAGGTATCAACCAAAACAAACGCCAAAACTGCAACCAATACACTGCCAATGAATTGGTTGTATTTTTGGCTAAGTTTGTTTTGGTGGATACCTACTAGAATTTCTGCGATTATGGGCGCCTGGTACTTTTCGAGAATTTTGCATTGATTTTCACGGCCCATTTTGGAACGGCTCGATGGATTTTAATGTTTGATGGCTCATTTTAAAGGTTGCAACTAAGAGATTATGGAAAAATTATTAAAAGTGGGCTGCGACCACGCCTCCTCTTTTTTTACGAGAAACAAGGGCATAAAGAGCATTGATGGGATTTCAATTTTACAGGGAAATTTTGGGACAAATTTTTCGATTGTGCGAGAACGGCTCAATGGATTTTAATGATTTATGGCTCATTTTAAAGGTACACACACGTACATACTCCGTGGGAGTCTTTGGGGTTATTTATTTTGATCAATGACTACCTATTCGCAAAGCTTACCTTTCTAATTTGAATTTCTACCAAAGCAAATAGCTTACCTGTGTCAACCTTCCAAATTCCTTGTCCGTCATGCTTACCTATATTAAGTATTCAACGAACCTTTCTACCTTTTGACGGTGTCCAATATGCCTTATTTATCAGGTAAGCTGGAAGTTCCATTTTACAAAAAAAAAAAATAGAGCAAAGTCATAGGCCAAATGTATTGAAAATGGAAACGTAAGGCAATTGGTTCAGGTAAGCTTCTTTCTCCATACGTTCCCAATGACCAATGCCATTGCCGTTACGCTCGCCACTAGCGTTTACAGTTATATAATTAGGTATAAGTTGAAATCCGAAACTTCTACCTTTTAAAATGAGAACTCAGTCATTAGTCGTCGCTATACATGGATACAGGGACAAATAAAGGAAATGTAGCAATAATTCAGCGCTCTAAATATACTCCTTGCAATCCAACCTTTAAAATAAGGCATAAATCATTAAAATCCATTGAGCCGTTCTCGCACAATCGAAAAATTTGTCCCAACATTTCCATGTAAAATTGAAATCCCATCAATGCTGTGGCGTGTAAAAGCCACACATCTAACCTTTTAAATGAGTGGTCGATCATTACAATCCGACCAGCCGTTTACGCACAATTGCGTTTTGAAATCTGGAGCTGGTCGTTTTTACCATTTTGTAGGTTAGAGCGATGGATTGAAATTGTGGGAGAACGCCTTGACGGATTCTAGTGATCGACCTCTCATTTTAAAGGTTAGAGGTGTGGCTTTTTAGCAAACATATGTACATGTCACGCCCACCACTGCTTCTTTCATTTGTTGTGCGAAATGTCTGCGCAAATTCTTTTAATGGCGTACCCCTTAAAGCTTACACTTATGAACAATATAAGTTTGTTTACTTAAATCTTGCACATTTTATCTTTCAAATGAGTGGTCGATCATTACAATCCGTCCAGCCGTTTACGCACAATTGCGTTTTGAAATCTGGTTGAATATTGCGGGATACCTGCTGACATTTCTGCGCGCCTGGTATTTTCTGAAAATTTTGTCCTTATTTTTGCTGGTCGTTTTTACCATTTTGTAGGTTAGAGCGATGGATTGGAATTGTGGGAGAACGCTTTGACGGATTCTAATGATCGACCACTCAGTTTAAAGGTTAGAGGTGTGGCCTTTTAGCAAACATATGTACATGCCAGGCCCACCACTGCTTCTTTCATTTGTTGTGCAAAATGTCTGCGCAAATTCTTTTAAAGGCGTACCCCTTAAGGCGTACACTTATGAACAATATAAGTTTGTTTACTTAAATCTTGCACATTTTATCTTTAAAATGAGTGGTCGATCATTACAATCCGTCCAACCGTTTACGCAAAATTGCGTTTTGAAATCTGGAGCTGGTCGTTTTTACCATTTTGTAGGTTAGAGCGATGGATTGGAATTGTGGGAGAACGCCTTGACGGATTCTAGTGATCGACCACTCATTTTAAAGGTTAGAGGTGTGGCCTTTTAGCAAACATATGTACATGCCACGCCCACCACTGCTTCTTTCATTTGTTGTGCAAAATGTCTGCGCAAATTCTTTTAAAGGCGTACCCCTTAAGGCGTACACTTATGAACAATATAAGTTTGTTTACTTAAATCTTGCACATTTTATCTTTAAAATGAGTGGTCGATCATAACAATCCGTCCAGCCGTTTACGCACAATTGCGTTTTGAAATCTGGTTGAATATTGCGGGATACCTGCTGACATTTCTGCGCGCCTGGTATTTTCTGAAAATGTTGTCCTTATTTTTGTTGGTCGTTTTTACCATTTTGTAGGTTAGAGCGATGGATTGGAATTGTGGGAGAACGCCTTGACGGATTCTAGTGATCGACCACTCATTTTAAAGGTTAGAGGTGTGGCTTTTTAGCAAAAATATGTACATACATGCCACGCCCACCACGGCTTCTTTCATTTGTTGTGCAAAATGTCTGCGCATATTCTTTTAAAGGGCGTACTCCTTAAAGCTTACACTTATGAACAACTTAAGTTTGTTTACTTTAATCTTGCACATTTTATCTTTAAAATGAGTGGTCGATTATTACAATCCGTCCAGCCGTTTACGCACAATTGCGTTTTGAAATCTGGAGCTGGTCGTTTTTACCATTTTGTAGGTTAGAGCGATGGATTGGAATTGTGGGAGAACGCCTTGATGGATTCTAATGATCGACCACTCATTTTAAAGGTTAGAGGTGTGGCCTTTTAGCAAACATATGTACATGCCAGGCCCACCACTGCTTCTTTCAATTGTTGTGCAAAATGTCTGCGCAAATTCTTTTAAAGGCGTACCCCTTAAAGCTTAAACTTATGAACAATATAAGTTTGTTAACTTAAATCTTGCACATTTTATCTTTCAAATGAGTGGTCGATCATTACAATCCGTCCAGCCGTTTACGCACAATTGCGTTTTGAAATCTGGTTGAATATTGCGGGATACCTGCTGACATTTCTGCGCGCCTGGTATTTTCTGAAAATTTTGTCCTTATTTTTGCTGGTCGTTTTTACCATTTTGTAGATTAGAGCGATGGATTGGAATTGTGGGAGAACGCCTTGATGGATTCTAATGATCGACCACTCATTTTAAAGGTTAGAGGTGTGGCCTTTTAGCAAACATATGTACATGCCAGGCCCACCACTGCTTCTTTCAATTGTTGTGCAAAATGTCTGCGCAAATTCTTTTAAAGGCGTACCCCTTAAAGCTTAAACTTATGAACAATATAAGTTTGTTTACTTAAATCTTGCACATTTTATCTTAAAAATGAGTGGTCGATTATTACAATCCGTCCAGCCGTTTACGCACAATTGCGTTTTGAAATCTGGTTGAATATTGGGGGATACCTGCTGACATTTCTGCGCGCCTGGTATTTTCTGAAAATTTTGTCCTTATTTTTGCTGGTCGTTTTTACCATTTTGTAGGTTAGAGCGATGGATTGGAATTGTGGGAGAACGTCTTGACGGATTCTAATGATCGACCACTCATTTTAAAGGTTAGAGGTGTGGCCTTTTAGTACAAATATTCACATGCCACGGCCACCTTAGATTATGGAACTGGACTGTGTGATGTCGTTTAAAGGTTGCTGCAGCTGGGGGATTTTAATGGTAATATGTTTTATTTGAATTGTAATAGTTTTGAAAATATTGTTTTCATATTCTGTTTAAGGGTTGAGACCCTTAATGTGCCTTCCGTCACCAACAAAAATAGCAACTTACCACTTGCTTCAAGTTTGACAACATTTGAAGCGTCAACATTTAGTTTGTTTATATTAATTTTAATTGAACAATTTTTTGTGTTACTTAATTATTTTTAAGTTTATAAATTTTTTGAATGGTTCTTTCCGAGTACTGTCTGTAGTGTCCCATAATACAGAAATAAGGGGGGGGGGATGACACCGCAGCAATAGCTTGGAAACACAGATGTCGCAGCTGAAGCGATGATGCTGATACTAAATAACAGAACTTGGGACTGCTGATGCTGTTGGGGTGGTGCTGAATGTCCATAACCGCCAAGAGTTTGTTAATAAAGAGATGTCGAGCAAGTTAATGTTAGCGTTACGTGATAAGTACTCAGACGGTGTTGTGGGAGGTAGCATTACATTCGGCTGTGATGAATTCGATGTCGACCCTCTTTGGCGAAAACCACAATTCGCAAACATTTGGGGTCTCTAAAAAAAAGATTCACACTTTGTTTCTCTCATCGTGTTTTACTTTGCACTGTGAATTGGTGTTCCACTCTCCTCCGAGTAGGTACATATAATAATAAATAAGAAGGAACAATTACTTACCGGTACGACTTATGTCGTGCCAGTGGCGGGTCGAATTGTTGATCAGAACCTGAATAAATTGGCCTTGGCGGTCTTTGCTTGCGAAGAACAAATTGATGGCTGGACGATTGGTTAATGGCCCACCCACGTACGATGGCCTCAGTGGGTAATGGGCCTCATCGGGGACCTATTGCTTGGTGGCAGCAATGCATTTGGTTGAGGTTGCCCTTGCAGTGCTGCAAGCTGCTATTGATGCTGCGGTTGTGGTGGCGGTGGATTGTACAAATGAGAACCTGTAAATGAATAGAGGGTCATCAATGGAAGGAAACTTATTATATCTACTTGCCTTGACTTTTTGGCTTGCTCCTGGGGAATTTATTTTTCTACTTAGGTCCTCCCTCTAGTCCCTTTCGGCTGTGATAGCACTGCTACTGGCTCAGTTGGACCACCTTGTCGTCCTGTAGAAATTTTAGCTTCTCTTACACGCGAGTCATCTTTTTGTGGATGACGAACAAATACAAAAAAATACTTAATCAATAATTCCCCCGGATATACTTTCCAAGAGCGGTTCCTTACAATGAAGAATTACTCGGCATAACCGTTGGACGACTGTCATACATTTTGTGGATGAACAAAACACTTGCAACTTTAGAGCCCGTCTTTGAAGCTTAATTTTATTTGTTATTGTTTATGTTGTTATTAGAAATAATATTATTTTTTTCATATACATTTTTATGTTTTTGGCAAAAAATATATTGCATTACTTTCCAATTTATTCTTCATCTGTAAATATGTATACATGTTTTGGTTTGTCATTTTTCAACAAATTGTTTACAAAAATAACACATTTTTGCATTAAATGCATCATCTCCCTTTTTGGGGGAGCATAATTGTTTAATTTCCGTAGACAACAATTTGACAATTATTTAATATGTATTTTCAAATGTTTTTTTCTTTAATTAATTAATTTCTTTAATTCGCGGATTATGTGTTATATTATTTATAAAAAAAAAAACTTGGCTGTGATGAGCTTTCAAATAGTAAATTTTGATAAACAACAACTAGTGTTTTATAATATGTATGAAGGTATGTATGTACGACATTGTTTGTTAACTCTACTACCTCTAAGTTAATTAGGAAATCTGTAATGCTTAGCACAATATTATGCTCATTAATTTGCAAGTTTCACATAGTCCAAATTTTGTTTATTTAAGATATATTTGGAGTAGATTATTACTTATGTATATTTTTTGCGCTTAAAAGAACACCTACATAACTCACAGTCAAAGTAGTAATATATTAATTTTCATGTGTATAATTCACATGTACATCGGCGTTCAATGACTTCATACATATAAAAATATACACATGATCAGCTATAAATCGAATATCAAATACTTACATTTAAAATTGAAAAACGTATGCATATGTACATTTTATCTACAAAAGAAGTTGTAATAATAACGAAGTAGTAAATCAAAGGTAAATTTTAGAAATATGAAAGAGGAACGTGGCAAAAAAGGGAAAGAATCCATAAAATTAGGTAAAAACTGCTGAACGTTTATCTCTGTTTTTGCCTCTGGTAATTGTACGTGCTTTGAATGCAGCGGCGTTTAAGAATTGCTGCAAATTGGAAAAAAAACTGGTCACTTATATGTTATTTGATAACATATATGAAGTTACTTACCCTTTCAAGTTTCGATCTCTTATTAATGAAAGCAGGATTGGGGGCAAGTTTTGCGCCAAGTTGGAAAATGTCACGAATGAAATCATTTTCCTGCAAATGAGATGTCATTCCAGGCCCCATCACGGTACACAACGATGTGTACTGATGATGAACGGCCCATGTGTCCAGAACAAGTGACTCGGTACCAAAACGGATAGTGATTTCGGGGGATATATCCTCCTTAAAACGGCATGAAATTATGTTGAAGTTAAAGAGAGAGAAAAATTGAGTAGTTCTAATTAGCTCTCCCACATATCCCCAACCGTATTGCCTAATGGATCAATTAAAGCTTCGCATACTGTATGATGCATGCATAACGCTCCCATCTATCCTGTATTTCGCAGAATTATCCTGTTTTCTCATGCCAATATATCACTCCTGTATTTTACTACTAAAACCCTGTAATCCAATGGAGGCATCATTTGAACTCACAACTCCCTATTCAAGATTCCCAGAGTTTAAAATTATTTTATGTTCATCTCCTTAACTTTACCATAACACTTTAAAACTCACCACCAAACATCTTTCTTACCAAGATTCAAAAGAGTAATAGTTATCCAAATGCACTAAAGGTTATTCAGTGAAGTGAACTTAATTCGTAAAAATGGCAAAGACCACAAAAGGAAAGTGTGTTTTCAATGAAAATCTTAAAGCAAAATATCCATTTTTCGAAAAAAGCAAATCGGATAGTTATATTCTGTGATAGCTTCAGGTGGAAATGCAGACATTGTGCAACATTTAAAAACAGACAAACATCTGTCAGCGCTGTCTGCAGCATCTACAAGCAAAAGGATTAGTTCATTTTTCCCATCCACATTCGATTCCGATATTGCTGCAATGGAAGTTACCTGGGCATTTCACACCATAAAAGAAAATCACAGCTTCAAATCTGATTGTGCCACAAAAATATTTCGTACGTGCTTCAAAATTAAAAAGTTTACATGCTCTCAAACTAAATGTCAAGTAAATAGTTGTTTTCGCTCCACGAATTAGGAAAATTCTTTACGAAGAATTAAGGAAGTGTCATTTCGTTTCTGTTTATGTGGACGCGTCAAATCGCGGTTCAATAAAGTTGTTTCCCGTTCTAGTCAGATATTTTCTTCCGAATTTTGGTGTCTGTGTGAAAGTTTTGGAAGTGTTGTCTGAAGCCAGAGAAACATCAACAATAATCAATGAGCTGGTGCAAAGAACAGCTGAAGAATACGTTTTGAAATTAAAAAATTATTGCATTCTGCGCGGATAATGCCAAAGCAAATTTTGGAGGCCAAAACCGAGGTGGAAAAAACAATGTCTTTTCAGAATGAAATAATGGCTACCACATTTAATTGGAATCGAGTGCGTGGCTCACATTGCGCACAATTCTTTGTAATTAGCTTGTGATGTCTTTCCATTTGATATCGAATGTATTGTCGTTATATTCATATTTCTATATTTATACAACACACGAAACAGCACTGAAAGATTTTGTGAAACGGCTGGTGTTGAATATTTAAAACTGTTGGGATATGCAAAGACTCGGTTCTAAGCTCTCGGTGCGGCCACCAAACGCATTTTACATCTTTTTGAACCCTTCGTGTTAGTTGCACAAAGAATTTTGCTACATCAGAAATTTTTGCTTAGCAACTCAAATTACAAAATGGAAAGAACAAAACGTACCAACAAAGTGATGGGTTGAAGTTTTCAATCATTTGGACACTGAAAAGTGTGAATATAAGGAAATGGCGACTGTTTTCGAGTTTGTTTTTATGTCTTCCAGGTGTGACTGCTCCTGTTGAAAGAGTTTTTTCAGCAATGAATAAAATGTGGACGGAGGAGAAAACACATATTCGAATTGAGACATTAAAAGCTATTCTTACTACAAAAATAAATTTAAAAATGAGTTGCTTGGAATTTTTTAACTGGTTAAAAACACTACCAGAAATGCTTAGAAAAATCCGATCAAGTTTAAAGTATAGCGAAGAGGTTGAAGATTAATTAATTAATTATAAAATTTAAAATAAGATATGCAAAAAATATATAAACGAAAATATAAATAAATCACATATATTTTCCAATTTATCCTGTATTTTAGCGAAACAAATATGGGAACGTTATGCATGCATGATGGCCTTTTGTTGCCAATATATAGAAATATTCCAATTTTCGGATTATTAAGCTCCAAATATCCGATTTGCAGCTCCACGAATGACCCCTTAGTAGAGAAGATTACCTTGGGAAACCGTTGCTACTTCGGTTTAGCGAAACAAATGGGTCAAAACTCTTTACTCGAAGACAAGCCTCTATCCATCCTTAATCCTAGCAATCTTGCTTTATGGTGCCGAGTGCTGGACGATAAGTAGAAAAGGGGAGCTTATATCGGGTTCTTTTGAAAGAAAAGTACTCCGGCGGATATTTGGTCCTGTGTGAAAGGAGGGCGAATGGAGAAGATACAACCGCGATTTCTATGAGCTGTACCAAGATTTGGATGTAGTACAAAAAGCTAAATCACGTTGACTACATTGGCTCGGCCACATTGAGCGAATGGAAAATAATGCTCCAGCCAAGAGGATCACGACTCCCAGCCACCTGGTTCGAAAAGGCAAGGAAGAACGAGCCTCCGTTTTAGAGGAAGGAAGCAGCGTGCACAGGATCGCAGAGGATAGAAGGTTGCAGTGTCTCAGGCAGAGATTATTCACGGGTCGGGAGCCCGTTAAGTAAGCAAATATCCGATTTGAATGCTTAAAATCTAACCAACATCCGACAGTTTGTGCGCCAAAAGGAAGTCTCTCAACTGGGAGGGGTAGTAAGAAAGAAATCAAAGACTACAATTCCTCAAGTACACGGTCTATAAAAGCTTTAAAAAATAATAATAATAATGCGTAAAGAAAACACACTGCCATGGAATAAATTCTCATTTTAAATTTAAATCCAGATCCAGTATACCATTTTCTTTTACATCAACTGTGGACAAGTGTGCCTCAGCTTATGTCTACAATTCTTTCCTTTTTGGCATTTTGTATGGCTATGAATATTGTTTTTGATAATCACACATCCCGTCTTGCTTATTGAGTCCATATACTCGCTAAATGTAGCTTTTCTCGTACACGGGGGAGCTGCCCAGTGTGAATAATTGCCAGCATTCATAAATCTCGAACTATCGGCGAAGCTATATTTTATCGGCTTGTAACCTCTTTGACATTCGGCATCGTCAAATTTGTCTGGTGATGAATGCAATTCCGCCATTACGTCACCCTTAAATCGTTCGCATGCATCCTCCTCCTGCAACATACCCAATGGAGAACGTTTTATCTCTCTATCACTCAAACTCTCATAAATTCCCTCGGGATATTCTTTAACATTGCAAAAATCAATTTGGTATGTGGTCATCAAACGATATATATCCAGGCGACGGCTCAACTCATCTTGCGGCATGCTCTTTAGACGATCATATAAATCTGGATAGCAGGTGCGTAGGATTTTCAGAAATCTATTAGGCTGGTCCCGCTTACACGTTTCCACCTTATCGTCTGTGAATTCTTGAAGCTGTGTTGGAATAATGCGAGGTTCAACCAATCGCCCCATTGGCGCTATGCCAGTCCATTCTGCAGCAGAACATTGGGCGAGCGCAGACGCGGGAGGTTGTACAACTGCTGGTACATTACAGTCAGGGGTTTGTATTTTGACTTTTCGCTCATCATCTTGGTATTTGGTAAAATTATAGCGTTTAGTAAGCGGAGGTATAAAATCATGACGATAGGTAGTGGTCAACATTTTTTTAGCGAGGCAAATTTAGCGTTCAAATATTATGACGAACAATTTTAAAATGTATTTTCTAGAGTGACAGTCAAAAATAGTTCTTTTGACTTTTTATTCAAAGCCGTTTCAGACCAGAAAAAATGTATAGACGTAGAAAGGGTTAATACAGATAGTTTGTCCATCTGGCAATCGGTTTCATAAAATATTGGCTATTAACCAACGTTGACACTCGGTTCACACAACAGAAAGGGATGTTTTTTCTTGTTTTTACTCACCTCTAAATATCTAAGGACGTCACGGAAGGTTGCACGCTGTGCCTTGCGATCTCGTTTTGCTCGGTACTTGTGCGAATCTGTAGCCAACTGCTTGACAGCATCAGTTATATCAACAATGCATTCCTCCAAAAAGTCATCATCATGAGCACGTCCACTTTCCAAAATTAGCGCCAGAGTCTCTCCGGCTGCCATACGAACTTCTAAATGAGGTGACTGCAAGAGTCCAAGAAGTTTCTTAATCGATCTGTAAAAAAAAAGAACATTTAGAGAAATGTTTGCTTGCATATAAAAACAATACTTACGGCAACATCTGCTGTCCACTTGTCATGACAGATACAAAATCACCGGGTGGAATTAATGTCAAAAGCAGACCCCATGCGGATAACGCTTCAGCATGCAAAGTACCAGCCTCGGCATTGACTGAAATTGGTGTCTTGTCATCACCACGCAAGTAGCTGCCGCTGAAAATGTTTTCGAAAAACTGCATCATGGTGAAAAGATCTCCAATATCATCACCGCCCAGAAAATTTAACAAGCCCAAAGCAGTGCAGCATTTAGCTCTGGCATCAAAGTTGACTGAGGTGTCTTGCATGGTGGTCAAGAGGAACTGATTGAGTGTCTTGGAAATGGCTTCCTCTCCGCCGAGTTGGAGAACTAGCAATGGTGCTAGCTTTGCTCCCCACACTTGCTCTGCACCTTTTCCACGACGAATCGACTTCTCGATGCAATCAATCAAAGTAACTTTACGATCTTCGACGAAATCGGGCATGAAACGATGCATTAAAATCTCACAAATGCTCTGCAAAGCCAGCGCACGTGTCTGTGCCGACTTTTCGGTAGCGTTCTCCATAGCTTGGACAAATTTCTCCTCATACCTTTCATTGGAGTTCAGCTCATCCGAGTCATCAACTGAAGGGGCATTCTCCGAGACATATGAATAAACGCTGGCGTTATCGTTGAGGGATTCATCCTCGGAATTGGAATCGCCTCCACGTCCTTAAAAGAAAAAACAAAAGAAAAAAGATAATTTTAGTCAATTTAAAATAGAACGTTTGACATTTACTCTACTCGTTGTCAGCAAATTTATACCCACTGTAAAGTTCTATTTTAGAAACACGCATCATCAAGTCGTCCCACTTTTTTTTATCATTTTCTTCACTTCAATTGTGAAAAACCCCTACATGCGGCAAACAATTTAGATTATCCAAAACAGAGGCAACTTGTGTATGTAAATCATTGTTTACAAGAAATGAAAGTCAAGATCATACGAACAAAAGGAATATTGATATTTTTGAACCATGGTCATCGTGACGTTTGTTTATTTGGTTCGTTTAACTTTGACATCAATAAAAGAAAGATAAATTCAAAACCTTTGTTCTCTTTGTATTTTAATGCATAGAATTTGCCGATACTCAGTTTGACGTATTCTAAATACATATAGATTTTTTTGGCCTGACCTAAAACTATTTAAAATGTTGAAATATTTCTGAATTACTTTTGAGAGCTTTCGGCAATCGAATTATAATTTGTTTAGGTAGGAATTTGCTCATTCGTTTTAGCAGTGGTGGCTTCTGTTATTCGAACAATCGGTTGCTTAGAGTGTTTTGCGTGCAAGTGCCACTTATAAATTTCCCGAATCCAATACATCATCTAACGCCAACCAAACACTGCACCCGCACTTCATTGTCAGTGAAGATTAACAAGAATAAGACACGACTTGAAAGTAAGGAACATATTGGAAGCATGCAGTGGTTTAACGAAATAAGACATCTACTACGTTCAAAATTACTGAAAGAATCGTGAGAAACTAATTTTAGCAACAGTGAGAGTACGGACAGAAGTAGTAAAAAGATGGTCTATTAGGGTGCATGCAAAATCTCATAAACCAAATAATGGTGGACGATGCCATGTCCGATGACAGCACTATCAATTTCATATGCCACATCTCCAAAAAAAAGCTTTAATTTATTTATTTAAAGAGCCAAACACAAGTACAGGTGCAAGTATGTCGTGCCAAAGCTATCAAGGTATTTTGAAGCTTAATTTCGTGTCAAACGATGGGCGGTTCTCCGACACAATATTCGGCACGTACTTATGTTGATCCCAGTTCGTCAGATCGACGGTAGATCAAATTTCAGCACCGGGAATCATGGAAAATACCAACAAAGGCCAGACGACTCACCGTCTTTTCATTGACTTCAAAGCAGCATATGAAAGCTTTCGTCGTCTGAAACTCTACATCGCGGTTTCAAGGTAGGTAAAGGCATCTGCATCGGATCCTTGCGGCTATGGGGTATGCGGACGATATCGTCTTCCCAACGAGCAGTGAAAAAAGGTAATTCAGGAAAACTTAAATTGAATTCTCCTGAGAATAATAAGGACACGTCAAGAATGTGCAATCGACAAACAAACATCTGTAATGAATTTTTGCAGAAAGAAGGTACATAAGCAGTTAATCTAACCCTGACTAAAATCTACTCTAAACTGCTACCTTGGTTTGACAAAACATACCTATGGCTTCAAAGCTCCTGATTCGAAAGACAAAATGCATTAGCTGTATTAAATTAACGAAAACTAGATCACAGAACAGCCCAAGCAAAGATCAAGTCAGAACAGAAAAGTACAGAATCGATTCTTATGTTCTCCACTCAGTTGTGACAAATAGATAATCCTCACTGTTTTCTGTGTTGGATCAAAGTTGTAGAAAGAAAAGCAGGCGTAAAAACTCCTTGATCTTACAAATGGAACACCACCAGCATTTGATTGGTCTCAGGTGTGAAACCGGGAGGCCTGTCAATATGAGGTCAGAACCCACAGGTAGACCAGTAGGACTGCAGTTAAGTGGAAGGATTATGACCGATTCAATCCTGATCATAGCTTCACCGTAAAGGAAAAGAAGAATCCTCACTGTTTTCTAGTGTACTTCGGAGAGAGCAGTCAATGTCAGTCTTACGAAAGTGTTCCATTGGCACTCGAATGACAGTTCTTCTCCTGGAAAGAAGAGACATTTGCTTGTGGATTTGAATTTAGAATCAAAACTAGGAGCACTCGCACATTCAAACACTACAAATAGCAAATGCTTTTTTTCTTGTCTTGCATTTTGTGATTTTGGCAAGGTAGGTACAATGGAAATATTTATCAAGTTTAAAAAAAACAAACAAACAAACAAACGAATAATTTTATAATGAATACCTACTCCTATTGCTTAGCAAATTAATGCTATCATCCTATTCATTATCCTAATCGTCATCCCTATCTGAATGATGCGGTTGTCTTTGAACTTGTACTGAAGGAATTTGACAAAAAGCCACAAGTGTAGAACTTTCTTGATGATGTTGTCGGGAAAAATTCATAGAAAGTGGTATAACGATCTCCATAACAATTACACAAATACAATTACCCATAAACTTCAAACTAAAATAAGATGTGTTTGCTTGTTCCATTGGCATCCCGGATAGGAGAATTCCTCCAGAAAAACCCATAACAAATACGATATCATGCTAAACAAATTGAAGTGACATCAGTAGATTTTAAATTTGCAGTCACTTGCTTTACCCCAAAACTAGGGGCGGGAAATCTCGTACTTAACTGATTTGAACAGCTTCATGGATCAACAAATAACAGAATGTGGAACACTTTGGAGCAAGGAGGGCTATTGGCGGAGAAGATACAACCGCGAGCGCTAAGAGCTGTACCAAGATGTGGATGTAGTCCGAAAAGCTAAATCACGTCGTCTAGATTGGCTCGGTCACATTGAGCGAATGGACAATAATGCCCCAAGCAAGAGGATCTTCGACTCCCAGCCCCCAGGTTCGAGAAGGCAAAGAAGACCGAACTTCCGTTTTATAGACCAGAGCGCTTGGTTCGGAAAACAGGAAGCAGCGTGCCCGGGATCGCAGAAGATGGAAGGCTTTTGTGTCTCAGGCAGAGAAACCTCACGGGTCGGGAGACCGTTAAGTAAAGTAGTAAGTACATATTATCCACAAACCCTTAATCCCGACAACAGCAAAATCTTCAAAGCTCACATAGTTCTTAGTCACACATTAAAAGGTATAGTCCGTCCGATATCAAGAGTCACAAAGCTCAATAAGAAACACATTTTTTACATGGAAAGCTGTGTCTATTGATATTGGACGGACTATGCTATTCTTTATGACTAATCATTTGTTTACAACGTGATAACAGCGATAGTGTTATGTAATTAAAGGTCTGGGGGATTTTTGTTATCACTTGCTGATCTTCGATAAGGCAGTATGTAGAGAGAAATCGCCAAGATAAGTTGCTTTCATCTTCCGAGGGAATTTGTATTTCCCAACTGCGCTTTTGTTATCATTGCCTGCGTAACATGAATACGTAGGTACTCGCTTAGAAAAAGCAATTCAACGGTATACAGTACACAACACTTTAACCAGCTGTTTGTTTTCTTCTTTCCTTTTTTCGTTGTTGTATATTTATAGAAAGTAAAACATAATATATTCTGTATGAACAGGTTTATCAAGGCGAATAAGTCTGTGACTGACACGCAAATAAAAACCCGACTGCATGGTTGGCATTCTTGTCTGATATTTATTGTACATTATTTAGAACAAAGAACGTTATCAGCTGATTTTTCAATACCAACCATCCGCAGAAGTACGAGAATAAGTAAAGGTGTTATGTTATGTAATAAATTAATTTATTTCACAACAAAAAACAACTTCCATGTTGACTAATCTGTAGGAAACTACCGCCTATGGGGCCTGGTCAAATTTTAAACTTGGAACAAACTCAAAATAAAAAAAATATATGGATCGTGCGTCCTTTGGCGGGAAACTACCACATCACATTCAAGTGGCATTGGTAGCGCAGACCTTTGGAATGTCAACCATTCGCATTAAGCAATGAAGATAACTCTCAAATGTATTAAATAAATTAAAAATGAATTGTAATTACTAATTAGCAAACGTTGCAAAAGCTCTCAAAATAAATGTTCCAATTATTTTTGTCTCCCTCATCATTAATCAATTTATAACTCACCTTTTCCAGTTTTTCTGTTCTTTTTTGGCATGTTGAAACTATTCTTTTTGTTTCTTAGCTTTAACAACTTTTCCTCAATCTTGGAAAAATAATTTAGAATCGATAACGAAAAAAAAACAAGGAAAATCCAAAAATTTTATGTATCTCAGACACGAGGTCACCGCACACTTATATATGTGTTTTATCTCTTTCGCTCTTTCAATTATTTATCAGTAAAATGTGGGAACAAAATTAGTTTCAACTAAAATTGTATAATTAACCACTCGGTTTGATTTTTTTTGGGATTAATATTAACTTTGTTTGACTATAAAATTATAAAAAGGAATTAACAAAACAATTTACACTAGATCTTAAGGCCGTAATCAAGACGGAGGTATACGATTGATTTTTCTCAAGTTTATAAGTTGTTCTTCAGCAACGATTAAATAATTCACAGTTGGCACTGAACTTTTTTTATTAATGTTAAAACTGTTTGTTAAGTTGCATTCCGCAATTTGTTTTTTAAATTTCAATGATTTATTAGAATTTTTATTTAAAGCAAATTTCATGATTATTCAATTGAACATCCGTATGGACAAAAGTTTTCACTCTTTCTGCCTTCTTTTGCTTCTGCCTATTATTTTTGCTGTGTTGGTCTTGTCTGCCTACTGCTGTGCTCGCCGAAATAATGTGAATTTATTGGGAACAGAACAGCGGGTTTTATAGCCTTTATAATAAATGAGAATGTAGGTGTTAGGTACCCAAAAAGGAAGCAAATAAAATGTATTCGCTGCTATATTTACATTTCACATGAAACTGAAATGAAATTACTAATTTGCGTGTGTTGTGAAATTCGGATTGAAAATGAAACGGTGTGCATGATGTAATTGAAGTAAATCGAAACAATATGGCTCGTGCGATACGGTCCAATTAAAAATTGTAATAGATTTAGATTTAAATTCTGAAATCAGGAAAAACTCAATCACTTTTTGGAATTTGAGTTGACAGAAGCGGTAGGAAGTCAGTGAAACTTAACAGAAAACTGTGTTAGTCCCCAGTTACACCCATACGTAAAATGAACATTGAAAAATTTTGAAATGCTTTTTGGTCCTATTTTAACATACCCAATCTTTGTCTTAAAATATTGCTTATGAATTATTAAACTTATATGTCACAACAAATTGAGAACTGCAGAACCAGATCAACACAGCAACTCCGACTTCAAGTTAGTGAAGCACGCCGCACGTTTTAGACCACATCAACTGTAAGACCTAAATTAAATTCGCAGTTGAAGTACACATCCTACCAACCTTGTGGCGATGGTTTCAGTTTTCCCAACATACAAACGCCATTTGATCTTCCGAGTTATTAGTTTTGAACCCATTTGTTTCGCCAAACCGAAGTAGCAACGGTGATGGTGTAATTTTATTTTCGAAACGCGGCCCAATAAAATAAACAAAAATGCCTTATAACAAAAAAAAAAACAATAAAAACAAATGTTTATCAATTTTAATTTAATTATATACTAGCGGAGCCCTTCGAACGTTGTTGCGCAAACCATAATCCTGCCAGTCCTGCTTCATGGTGCCGAGTGCTGGACGATAAGTAGAAAGGGAGAGCTAATATTGGGTTCTTTTGAAAGAAAAAATACTCCGTCGGATATTTGGTCCTGTGTGCGAGGAGGGCGAATGGAGGAGAAGATACAACCACGAACTCTATGAGCTGTACCAAGATATGGATGTAGTCCAAAAAGCTAAATCAAGTCGAATACATTGGCTCGGCCGCATTGAGCGAATGGAAAATAATGCTCCAGCCAAGAGGATCTTCAACTCCCAGCCCACTGGTTCGAGAATGCAAGGAAGACCGAACCTCCGTTTTAAAAACTAAACCAAAGCGGATGCCAGCGCGCTTGTCTGGTATTTGATTATTCTACACCCAGCTCAGCACAAATGTTCTTCATAAAAAACAACAAGCCAAAAGTGGAGATAAATTGGTCAGCACAAGTGGAAAATAAAGGTTTTGGAACCTCTGAAATGAAAAGGCACAAAAGCTGGTGTCCGAAACTGAGATTTGTTATAGAAGTTAAATAAATTTATTACCCCGCAACCATCCACACTCATTCACTCAGACTGGATAAATAGTTGAAGGGAAAATTGATTTGGGAAGTAAAAATTACAAATGTACGCGAATATGAAATTTGAGATTTACTTTTGTGAATATACGAGTAGGTACGTCTAAAAACACATTTTAATTTCATAGAAAATCAACTGTTTCACAAAAGAGTAGAAATAACGCCACCTATAGTTAAGTACATATTTCATAGGCATCGTATGTATTCCAAATTTGACATTTTAAATAAGGTGAACATAAAATTAAACAGAGCGTTTAATTGTGATCTCCATTGCTGACCTTGAGACAAGTTCCCAATAAAACGCGCTTTATAATGAATTCCAAAAATAAGTCGGTTAAGAAAAAAATACGGTCATATTTTTTCTTATTTTATGAGACTTTGAGGTGTGGTAAAGAGCTAACAAAAGTGGCTCATATTACTTATTTTTATAAATTTTATGTACACTAAGTTTCGGATATTATGCAACGTTTTAACGTTATTCAGAGAGGGAAATAAAAATCAATGACCGAGATAGCAATCGGCTACCTATTCAACGAACTTCATGTTGAGTGACATGAGCTTCATAGAATGGTAATTAACAGTAACGCGTACCACCGTTTTATATATACAAAGGAATAAAAACACCTCTCCACTGGTAAGACATTGGATAGCTTCTCATCAGATTGGAGTTGAGAATCATGAGCCATCTGCAGTTAATGTCTCCATCCTTTTCCAAAACTCTGAGGTTATCTCCGATTGTGGGATTCATGACTACTTATTGTTCATAATTTGTATGAACTATAAGCTGCACTGCTGGTATATTTTTTTATCAGAGACGGTATAAAATTGCAGGTCCGTTTTATTTGTTTCGAAAACATTGCTTTTTACACGGTTGAAGAAGCTAGGTTTTAAGCCTTTAATATGCACTTTTTCGTTTCTTCAATGCAGTTTAAATGAAGAAGGTATGTACCTAAAAGACATGCGATTCGAGACTTGTGTCGTCAATGCCTAATAAAACCATTGTTAAAGAAATTTAGATTTTATTTCTGATCCTACTAAAAATTCTTACGTTAATTTTATAATTTAAAAAAAATACATACATGCGGCTGGCTATTACGAATTCACATAAAATTTAATATTACTTTGATGAATTCAAAAATTTAAATTTAGTCAAACTGAAATTTGGCAAATATCAAATCTACTAACAGGTCACCCTCAAGTGATCCATTATTCTCAATTACCAAATCCCACTGGTCGTAATCATCAAGGTCACATTCGGATTGCACGTCATCAACACCCAACTGGTAGATCCACCCCCGCTCCGCTCGGATTATCTCCGGACACGTAACACGTATGGAACGCACCTTATCACCGTACGTATCCATAAAATACTTTATATCATTTTTTCGTCTGATGTCACTCACAATGACAATCTCGCTATCAGCTTCATACACATATAAAACAAAAAAAAGTGATAAGCGTTAGTGGAACGTTTATGTTTTTGGTATAAATACCATGCGCCATCGCAGTTCTACAGAAGAACCCATGATCCTCTGCTCGTACTGAGTCACTCCATTCTATCATGTTTTTGCGGTACTTTTCCTTGTAGGGTCCATCGCTTAGAAGCTGGTCGAGGTTAAGATCCAGTTTTTTTGCCCATTCAGTCTTTATTGGCTCAGAGATTCTTACAATTTGGCTGCGGCCGCCAAGTCTATAAGAATACGTATTTAATTTATATTTGAAGAAAGATGAAATGTTGTGCATACTTTTTATTCAGCTGCTCAGAGATGTAATCTTTGCCGCACTTTCGTTTTCCGCTAAACAAGACAATGTACTTAACTTTTGCCATTCTGCAACACAACTAAATTATGTACTTCTGTGCACTTTCACCCAAACACCGGCCTTTTGCTAACATATGTTTTTTTTTACGAGAGAGCTCAGAGGTGAAGTTATTTTTGGGGGCACTAATTTGCATTTGAAGTGCCGTCGGCGGAGATAAAAGTGTTTGTTTCATTCATATTTCATAATGTCCTAAAACTACATTCATTGGATAAGGAAAAGTAGTCATGATAAGGTAAATTTGTTTATACCTGAATTAAATAGATACTTTCTGATTTTGATACATAAACGCCCAGTTAGTGCAACAAACGGTTTATAAAAAATCCTAAAACCTAAATACGCCGTACGTATTACCAGATGCCATTTTTTAAATAAAATCCCACTATTTCGATAATGAATATTATGTATTGAGAAAATTATTTTTCAGCCTTATTCCTTAGATTTCGTTAAAATACCTCTAAACGGTTGCATAGTTAAACAGTATCCGAGTGTTAATGTCCATCGTTGCACAAATCGTAATTCATTAAACATTTTTTCATTCAAACATTGAAAAATGCAACAACAAAAAATGGTTGTAAACAAAAGAGAAAATTATGTCAAAATACAAGCAAGAGAGAAAATTCGCTCAAATTATAAGCATTTGCATGTTGGAAAAACTAAAAAACATTGCCTCAAGGTTGGTGGGATTTGCACTTCAACTTTGATTTTAGGAAGTAGGACTAACGTTGAAGTCGAAGTTGAGGTGTTAATGTGTTCCATCCGATTAAAAAGCATTGGTTCTAAGACGTGCGGCTTGGTTGTCAAAGTTAAAGTGTTGATCTGTTTCTACCATTATTCTTTGCTGAGATGAAGCCATCATATACGTCTCTGCAACGATGTTAGGTTAGGTTAGGTTTATGTGGCTGTCGGCAGAAGCCGACACACTTAGACCAATTTAGGTCCATTGTGATACCACGTATATTATCTACCTCAACTCTGTAGATGGGACTGGCCAACGACACGCGGTTGTTCTCAAACGGTCCCCCATCTACGTACTAACCGCGCCGAAAGTCGTTTAATTACGGTGATCTGACGAGAACCGATTAACTCGACGTGGTATGGTCGTTGGTTCTGCAACGATGTACGGGTGGATGTTTTGGAGGGGATTGGGAATCGTATAAGTCCGAAAAAGACAAAATACCTGTGATGCCTGTTCTCTGACCCACCCCAACCTATCGCAGGCATTTTTATGAATGGAAAAGTGATTACCAAATGCGAAAAGTTCAAATACCTAGGTCTAGGGTAGAAAAACTCCAGCCAAAATTTGCTACTGAGCTGAAATAATTGCTTTATGCTGCAGTTGTACGCCCGGCGCTCCCAAACGGTTAACAATGCCGAACAGCGTAAAAAAAGTATGAGAACAAATAAGCGGCAGCTGAGCTGAAGATGCTTTGGTTTCGAGGTAGCCTTCACCTCAAAGAAAATGGAGGACTGCTCAGCTGGTATTACCATGTTCAAAGGAGAAATCATACGAATACGTCTGAAAACGCGTAGATCACACAAATGCAGCAACACTGGCTTTGGTTGGCCTTAGGTACGAAGTGATTCGAAATCGGGATGCCTGGCTATACTTTATGATGTCAAACCGGAAAACCTTACGATATTACCGGATGACCGGGAGGGATGCAGTGAAGTAGGGGGCTTATGATTCCTTTACTACAGATTGTAACCCCGTCATTAAAGAAAAAACAAATTCGGTATAAGGATATCATGACAATACCCCCCAAAAAACAGCGAATGCCAATTTAAACACTATCTTAAAACAATCCCACAATGTGTTATCAACCTTCACACGCGTTTAACTTATGCAGCCCCTCAATATGCAAAGTAAGAAGTTAATTTTTATTCAAAATAGTTGAAGCAAAAGTAACTCAATTTTTTGGAGGCGAATTAAATTTCATTGTGGTTAACGAAATTATATTTAACTTTTCGTTGAATTCGATTTTATTCTTATAAATGTCTATACAAATATCCCTTATAATGGGAACACAATTTAATTGCATGGCAATGACAAAAACTTAACGTACAATTTCTTGTCACGTTACCAAAAAATCGAATACGTGTAACTTGTTGTCAGTCGCATTTGCTCTAGTATTGCAAACTTGACGTTGATTTACAAACACAACTAAACAACCCGCTGTCACTTATACACTTTTCCATGTGTTTGCCTGCCAAAATCAAGGGAAATTTAATAAATAACCCAATTTTAAATATGAAATTTGGAAAACTCAACGAATAACTAAAGAGACCAACTGGATGAGTTGGTGGTGACGACGACCGAGTAAAAAAGAAGGAAAAAAGTGAACGGTGGATTTCTTAATTGGCCGCTGTAACCGGGGTAAAATCATTGGTGGGCTCAGTCGTGAACGAAGTGATTTTCTTTTCTTCCGTACAGTGAATGTGATCGCCAGTAAAAGTGTCGTGTGAGAGTTCGGTTGTCTATTACTACAAGAAAGTAGTCAACTATAATTTTAAGTAACATTTAACCATCATTAAATAAATAATCAATAAAATGGGAAGTAAGTGAAATATCAAATTTCTGAATTATACTATTTAAATTCGGAAAAATCGCAGAGGCGCTATGTACACTGCGTTCATGGGCGATAAACACACTTGCCTACGTATACAATTTCTTTTAGTTTGATGGGTTCAATTTGGATCCACATTTGGTCAATTTAAGTTATTTGCCATATCCGCAATTTGCTTTTCTAAATAAAATTGTTTAGGTTATTAAATTTGGAGTATTGCTTTTTTGTTTCAGTTAAATTCCTCGAGGTTATAAAACCCTTCTGCAGTATACTACCAGAGATTGCTAAACCCGAGCGTAAGGTAAGTGAAATATTCGGATTCTATGAAAATTTTCTTTTGGGAGTAGATTAAAAAAAGTGGATAAACGAAATGTGATTGTAGAATGTCATCTTCAACTTTAGGGAGTCGTCTTATGTGTGCGGTCTAAGTGCTGACAAAGGATTTATGGGGTGTCTGACGATTGGAAATAATAGGATTATTTGCCTTATTGATTATAAAGTAACTATTCCGTAGACATTCAGTCAGAAAAGTGCGCAAAACCACAGGTTAGGTTGCTTGTGAAGAACAATTTTCAACGTTGCATTCACAGTGAAACTATCGCGTAGTGTTGCCAGGTTCGCTTCGAAAGTGATGACAAGACACACATCATCACGGTAAAACTGAGCGGTTGCAACTTCGTGGAACATTATACTCCTTCGCACTCTCTCTCTCTCTTTAACTCTGATTAGAACATTTGTCTGCATATTGTTACTTTCACCAAGGCAATGATCGGTGTTTTTTCTTGGTCCATTTTATGCTTTAGTTTAAATTAATAATTTTTGTTAAAAAATAACAATCTTCGTTTCGAAATATGACTTCCAAGTTTCCATGTTAAAATGTCAGACTACCAGCAGCCCGAGTCTTCAAAAGAACAGCAAATGTAGGTCACCTCAAATACGACTATGTGACTGTTACCTTTTATTGAATTAGATGTAGAAGAAAACCAGAAGTGGTCGCATTTTTTTGATTTTAGTTTTATCTTTTCCACAGATCCAATTCAGGGAAAAGGTGCTATGGACTGCAATAACACTCTTCATATTTCTTGTCTGTTGTCAGATTCCATTGTTTGGTATTATGAGCTCAGATTCTGCGGATCCCTTCTACTGGATTCGTGTCATTCTCGCCTCCAATCGTGGTACTCTCATGGAGTTGGGCATCTCACCAATTGTCACATCTGGACTGATTATGCAGCTGTTGGCCGGTGCTAAGATCATAGAAGTCGGTGATACGCCAAAGGACCGTGCTCTCTTCAATGGAGCACAGAAGCTTTTTGGCATGGTCATTACTATTGGTCAGGCTATCGTTTACGTGATGACTGGAATGTATGGCGATCCAGCGGAGATTGGGGCAGGTGTCTGTCTGCTGATTATTATCCAATTGTTTGCAGCCGGTTTGATTGTTTTGTTATTGGACGAACTTCTTCAAAAGGGATACGGTTTGGGCTCAGGTATTTCACTTTTTATTGCCACCAATATTTGTGAGACCATTGTGTGGAAGGCATTCTCTCCGACAACTGTTACGACTGGACGTGGTACTGAGTTCGAGGGCGCTGTAATTGCTCTGTTCCACTTGATGGCCACCAGAAACGATAAAGTTCGTGCCTTAAGGGAGGCCTTCTATCGTCAAAATTTGCCAAACTTGATGAACTTATTGGCTACGGTTCTTGTGTTTGCTGTCGTAATCTACTTTCAAGGATTCCGTGTTGATCTACCAATCAAGTCTGCACGCTACCGCGGACAATACAGCAGCTATCCAATTAAACTCTTCTACACCTCAAACATCCCAATCATCTTGCAGTCAGCTTTAGTTTCCAACTTGTATGTGATTTCCCAGATGTTGGCCGTCAAATTCCATGGCAATGTCTTCATCAATTTACTTGGTGTGTGGGCTGACGTTGGTGGCGGCGGCCCAGCTCGGTCTTATCCGATTGGCGGATTGTGTTACTACCTATCGCCGCCCGAGAGTGTGGGTCACATACTACAGGACCCTATCCATGCAATTTTGTACATTGTCTTCATGTTGGGATCTTGTGCATTCTTCTCGAAAACGTGGATCGATGTGTCTGGAAGCTCGGCTAAAGATGTAAGTAACTTTGTTTTTAATCTTTTTGATTGAATGATTTATTGAGTGTCTTCTTTTTTTTGTATTTCTTCTCCTTTATTAGGTAGCTAAACAATTGAAGGAACAGCACATGGTTATGCGTGGTCATCGCGAAAACTCAATGATCCATGAATTGAACCGTTACATTCCAACAGCGGCTGCTTTTGGTGGTCTTTGTATCGGCGCATTGTCGGTGTTGGCAGATTTTCTCGGCGCAATCGGCTCAGGAACTGGTATTCTGCTGGCAGTGACAATTATTTATCAATACTTTGAGATCTTCGTTAAGGAGCAATCTGAAATGGGTGGCATGGGCACGTTGCTATTCTAAGAATAGCTGAAAGAAATGTGCCACTCACCCCTTTTAGACCTAATTTTGTAGGTTTCCTAAGTTAATTAAGTAATTAATTTTTTTTTAAATAATAATTTTGTATTCTTTGTGAGATTCATTTAATTATTGATGGATGAATGATAATAACTAAAATATTTGATTACAAATGATAAAAACAAACTTAAAATAAATAAAAAACCGAAAAATCTGTAAAACAAAAAAATCGAAAAATAATTGATTTTGTCTTTTTATTATTGTGTCTTACACACATTGAATTTTATTGTTCTAGGAAAATAGCGCCTTGGGTTAATCGACCGATTTTGTTACATTTAAGACGGAGCGGAATTGTCTCAGCCGCCTGAAGGAGATTTTCGACAGAATTTCGATGTGTTCAAAGGTGTAATTCATCCGGATAATAAAACAACTAAAAATGTCTAGTGGCTGTCTCAAGCGCGTCAACTGAATGTACATAAATGAGTTTTAAATGACCCTCAATTTGTATTTGACAGAATATATGAGCCGACATGTGGTATGTCGCATTTTTAAGTAATTGTTGGATTTGACTAAGTAGGGCAAAATGGTATATAATTGTAGAGAAGGCAGCCCATATAACTACCATTAAATCTGGCTAGGATCTGTAATGATTGGATCCTGTTCATTGCCGCGTCGTTAAGGAGGAAGAAGAATGATAATGAATGAATGAGTGATAATGATTGGATGTATGTACTACTTTTGTAATGATCGAATTTCGGCTATGTATTTAACCGGCGGATTTTGTGATATAGGTTATTCGTTCAAATGTTTGCAACGATTTGTTGTTTAGCGAACCACACAGGCAGACCAATAGGATGCAGTGTAAGGGTTATGAATCCAGATCATCACATCTTCGTTAAAGAAGAATAAAGATGTTTGCTGATGCGGTAAATGCGGCCACAGATTTTTAATTCAACAAAACGGTATCGTGTTTTATAATGAGGATTTTTTTTTTGAAAAAAAGGATTAGAGATATATTTATGAGTAGACAAAAACAAATTACATAATTATGCAATGACTTAAGCCATCGTGAGCAGCTTTTGAATATTTGACACCTTATTAATAATGCAAGTGGTATCGAAAAGAAATTTTGATAACATGAACTTCAATATTCTCTGTTCACACTTGCAGCTATATGTTTATAAGGGTGTTGAGCAGCACGCACGCACTTGAATCCTTCTTTTCCTTCCTTAACGATGAGGTATTGATCAGAATTAAAGATATCATTTTTATTATTATTATTATTATTATGCCCCGCCTCCTTACCCCTCCCAACCGGCGCGCGGGGAGTACCTTTAATATTTTCTATTTATTTATATATTTGATTATTAAGAGAAAAAAATAAATTAAGTAGAAAGCGAAAAATAAAATTTAAGAGGTTTAAGAATTTAGGAGCTGTTTATTTGGCTAAAAAGCCATTTTGTAAACAAAGTTTT
Organism: Portevinia maculata; assembly: GCA_949715645.1. Lineage (NCBI taxonomy): Eukaryota > Metazoa > Arthropoda > Insecta > Diptera > Syrphidae > Portevinia > Portevinia maculata. Next base: position 1,613,442 of record OX454528.1, on the reverse strand, counting down.
TTTTTTTTTTTTTTTTTTTTTATATTAATTATCATCCGATTTTAAATACTTTATAACTTCTTTTTTAAATTTACATAGATTGTTTAAGTTTTTAATTTCGTTAGGAAGATTATTATACAGTGCAAGACCTCTGTACATTATTGTATTTTGTGCTCGCGTCGTTGATTTATAGTCTAACCTAAAGTTTTGACCACTTCTTAAGTAATAGGGTTGAGAATCACTGATATATTTTAAGTTTTTGTGTAGATATTCTGGAAGCATTTTATTTTTCATTTTAAAGACGAATAACAGAACGTTCAGTTTAATTTGTTGCGATATGTTAAGCCAACTAAGTCTATTTAACATGTGTTTTATATGAGTTAAGCGATCACATTTCAATATAATTCGCATTGCCTTATTCTGGAGCCTCTGAAGCCGAGCTATATCACCTTTAGATGATAGGAATAAAATAGTCGAGCAGTATTGAAAATGAGGCTTGATAATCGCGTTATACAATTTGATAGCTACAGCAACCGATAATTTTTTTCTAATTCGTCCAAGGAAGAATATTTTTTTTGACACTTTCTTACACACAAAATCTGTATTAGCTTTTAAGCTTAGTTTATTATCAATCACAACACCCAGATACCTAAATTCATTCACACGCTCAATACTCTCTCCATCAATTTGCACCACATTATCATCTATACCATTGATACACATATACTTGGTTTTCTTTATATTTAACTTTAGTTTATTAACTACCAGCCACTCACTTATTGATTGTAGGTCCACATTTATTTTCGCATTACAATCTTTAATATCCTTTCCCGATATAAAGAGGAGGGCATCATCAGCAAACATACACAGTTTGCAGTACCTAACAGCCAAATTAATATCATTAATGTACAACAAAAACAAAAACACACCCAACACCGACCCTTGTGGGACGCCGGTGTTAACTTCCTGTTGATCTGTAACTTCATTGTTGACTGAGGTACGCTGAGTACGAGAATTTAAGTATGATTTAAACCACTTCAATTCATTATTTTGTATTCCATATTTTGAAAGCTTTTTTAAAAGTATTTCTCGATCAACAGTTTCAAATGCCCTTTTGAAATCCAGAAAAACCGCAATGGTTATATTTTTATCGTCCATTTCATTTTTCCATCCTTCAATCACCCAATTCAACGCGGTTTCACACGAGTATCCCTTTCGGAAACCGGATTGTTGTTCCATTATTAAATTGTTTTCTTCCATATAACACCTAAATTGTTTTTCTATAAGTTTTTCGAACACCTTTTCATACGTAGGAAGCATATTGACTGGTCTGTACTCTTCACATAATTTAGTATTTTGAACTTTTTGAATTGGTACAACCATTGACTCTTTCCATTTGCTTGGAAAACAACCCGTTAACATCGATTTATTAAAAATTGCCTTTAACAACAGACCAAGAATCTCAAAACCGTCCAAGAACATATCCGCACTCAAAAATTTGTAGTCTTTCTTTTTACCCATCGATTTTAAAACTTCAATTATATCCTTAGAGCAAATAGCTTTAAAAGTGAACACCGTGCTAGCATTATGTATTCTGTCATTATAATTTTTTTTAGGGATATCTGCGATAATATCTTCCACACTTTTTATAAAGTACTTATTAAATTCACTTGCTATTTCTTTACTGCAAGATATTGTTGCATGTTTGCTTGAACTGTGTCATTAATTAGTCAACTACGCCATCTAGTAGAAAGTGGTCATATTACCGATTTTGGCAGCATTGGAATAGCAGTTTGAGTAGCTGTGGTATAACTTGGTATGTTGTTCTCGAACCTTCTGAACTTAACGAACCTTCTCAACGAAACTGGAAATTTCGAGAGGTGTCACTAGTAGATATAAATAGATGTCGCAGGAGCACCCAAGACATTCGAGTTGTGAACCGCGATAAAGAAGGGCGATAGATGACAGTAGTGAAAAGTATAGAGAATATTGAATAAGAGAAGTGATTGTTTATTTAAAGTGATTAATTGTGAAAGTGAATTGTTGGATTAAATAAGTGAATTATTAGAATAATAATCAAGAAGTAAAAGACATTGAAAGAGAACTAATAAAGATTAATTAAATAGAATTACGTTTTATCTCTTCGAATCCTAGCCTGGATGTAACATTGGTGTCAGAAGTGGGATAAAACGTATTCAGTGTGAAATTAAAGTGAAGTGAATTAGTTAAAAAAAAAAAAAAAGGAAAACAAAAATGGGCCGCACATTGAAATTATTACAGCTCAGTATACCGCAGTTAAAAGCTGAACTGGAACAACGGAATCTCTCCACAGCTGGAGGAAAAAGTGACCTGGTGCTTCGACTGCAGGAAGCTGTTGAAAACGAAGGAGAAAACCCCAAGTCCGTTTTGTTCGACGTAGCAGAAGAACAAGTAAGTACAGGCGTTGATATGACTGCAATGATGGAATTACTTCTGGCCAAGTTCGATGAACAGAAGAATTCTCTAGATTCCAAATTGGAATCAATGGACTCTAAATTTGATGAACAGAAGAATTCTCTAGATTCCAAATTGCAAGCAATGGACACTAAATTCGAAGAACAAAAGAATTCCATAGTTGCCGCCCAAAAGAGCGCTGTGGAAGATTTTAAAAATGTTCTCGAAGGAAAACTCGATGAAATTGACCAAAAGTTGGAGAAGGTTGAAACCAAATTCGACGAAATCGATACAAACATCGAGAACTTGGCTAAAGAGCTCGAGAGAGTGAAGAAGCAGAAGGCTCGAGAAAATTCTGCGGGCTGCCCGAGAAGGAAAGAGATGCAGCCTCCTGTTTTCGATGGTCAAACATCATGGCCAATTTATAAGAAACAGTTTGAAGCAGCTGCAGTGGCGAACAGCTGGGACAACGAGGAAAAGTCGATTGCGCTAACGCTCGCACTAAGAGGTACAGCTGCGGAGTTACTCCAAACCGTCTCAGAAGAGAAGCAACACTACTACGACGCCCTGGTCAAGGCTATAGAGATGCGCTTCGGTGATGAGCATATGCAGCAAGTGTACAGGGTTCAGCTACGCAGTAGAGTCCAGAAGAGGGGAGAAACACTTCAACAGCTGCAAGCAGATATCGAACGTCTGGCACATTTGTCATATCCTAATGCTGGTGAGATTCTCATCAATGAAATGGCTGTGGAGGCGTTTATCCAAGCCATTGAGATAGACAACTGCAAATGGCCGTAAGAATGGCCGGAAAGAGAACTCTCGCTGAGGCCCTAGCATTTGCCTTGACAATGCAAGCTGCTGATCAGGCATCGAATGTGTTCCACCGCGTACGGGAAATTACAGCTGTTGAATGCTCATGTCAAAGAGCAGACATCGTAGACCGGAGCAGAGATAACAGAGGTCAAATGCGCTGCTGGAACTGCAACAAAATAGGGCACCTACAGAGACAGTGCAGAGCTCCACCCAGACAAGGCAGTTGTCCACATTGCGGGCCTAGGAGGCGCAACGAAGAAGCATCTGGCAGGGATAACATCCATCCTGCAGATATAGCTTCGCATAACCAGCAGTCGGGAAACGTGTAAGGACCAGCTTCGTGGGGCAGAAGTTGGTTTCCGGAATCGACGACCCCAGGACCACAATTCAAGTCTCCCAAACCAAACGAGGAAACCAGAGTCTAACAGTGGAAGCCTATATCGGACAAAATAAGTGCGTGGCAACCATCGACACCGGTGCCACCGCTTCCATCATAAGGAGGGACATCGTCCGTCAGTCTTGGCTGCACAACACCAGCAATTACTGTCTGAAAACAGCAACAGGAGCGACAGCGAAAGTGTATGGAGAGGTCATACTAACAATAAATTTGGCAGGATTAGTATTCTCCCACGCTTTCCTAGTAGCCGATATATGTGACGAATGCATCATTGGAATCGATTTCATGAAGGCGCATGATGTAGTATTGGACATTGGTATGCAAGTACTCAAGTATCGAAACGTAGAAATTCCGATGGTGTACGGGAACGAGAACGTCGCATCCCTGAGGACAGTCATTAGTAAGGACGCGGTCCTACCACCTTCTTCAGAGACACTGATTTGGACAAAGCTGGAAGGTGATCCTGGGGCCCACCGATTCTTTCTAGTCGAGCCAGAAGACAACCACTGCCGAAATTGCGTGGTTGGAAAAATGCTTGTCGAGCCGAAGAACAATATGGTTCCCGTACGAGTTCTTAATGCGGAACACAAAAGCGTCAAATTGAAGCAAGGTGAGGTGGTTGGAAAGTGTGTACCGGTTACTGCCATCACGAAACTATCACAGGAAGGTGTTGCGAAGCCTCGTTCACCAATGGGAATGACTGAGGTCAAAAGAACTTTATTCCAGCACTGCGATCTGAATCAGGAGCAGCAAGCCTTGGCAGGGAACCTCATCAACGAGTTTGCTGATATATTTGCTTCGCGGGACTGCGAGTATGGCCGAACACACCTTGTACAACACCGGATAGACACTGGAGATGCGAGACCGATTCGTCAGCCTCCCAGACGATTACCATTGGCTAAGCAGACGGAGGTTGCAGAGATGGTGTCGACGATGGAGAAGGAAGGAGTAATCGAATGCTCTAAAAGCCCATGGGCATCTCCAATTGTCCTAGTCAAAAAGAAAGATGGCAGCACTCGGTTCTGTGTAGACTATCGCCAACTGAATAATGTCACCAAAAAGGATAGCTACCCTCTACCAAGGATTGACGATACGCTGGATACACTGTCCGGAGCTCGATGGTTTTCCACTCTAGATCTGAAGAGTGGCTACTGGCAAGTGCAGATACATCCGAAAGACCGTGAGAAAACAGCTTTCACAGCAGGAAACGGGCTCTGGCAATTCACAGTAATGCCATTTGGACTGTGTAACGCGCCGGCAACCTTTGAGCGACTAATGGAGCGTGTTTTGTTGGGGCTAACATGGAAAACGTGTTTGGTCTACTTGGACGATGTCATCGTGGTTGGAAAAACGTTTGAAGAACATCGAGATAACTTGAAGGAAGTGTTCCAGAGACTACGAAGTGCACAATTAAAGCTTAACCCGAAAAAGTGTGATCTCTTTAGATCTGAGGTAAAATATCTGGGGCACATCATCTCGTCCGAAGGAGTAAGGACTGACCCAGAGAAGGTCGATGCGGTGAAAAATTGGCCCGTTCCCAAAGACAAACACCAACTGAGAAGCTTCCTGGGACTTGCAACTTACTACAGACGGTTTGTGAAGGACTTTGCAAGGATCGCGAAGAGCTTGCATCAACTGACGGAAAAGGGAAAACCATTCAAATGGTCAGGTGAATGCGAAACGAGTTTCAAGAGTCTCAAACACCAACTGTGTGATGCTTCAATTCTAGCGTACCCTACCCCAGGGAAGACATTTATTGTAGATGCCGACGCTAGTAATGTTGGGATCGGAGCCGTTCTTTCGCAGATCCATGATGGCCAAGAGAGAGTAGTTTCCTACTTCAGTAAAGTGCTATCCAAGCCGGAGAGGAACTATTGCGTGACCAGGCGGGAACTCCTGGCTTTGATCCTGGCAACAAAGCACTTCCACAAGTACTTATATGGGCAGAAATTCATCCTGCGTACAGATCATGCGTCTCTAAAGTGGCTGCTGCAGTTTAAGAACCCTGAAGGACAAGTCGCGAGGTGGATTGAGCGGCTGCAGATGTATGACTACGAGATACAGCACCGAAAGGGAACTCCTCACTCCAACGCAGATGCCCTCTCCCGGCGACCCTGCAAGGCTGATTGTAAACATTGCGTACGCCAGGAGGAAAAAGATAAATTGTCAGTCCAACGGTTGAGAGCTGAGCCCATTAGCGGCTGGAGTGCACGGGAGATCCGGAATGCTCAACAGGAAGATCCGGATATCGAGCCGATTCTCGCCTGGAAGGAACATGAGGGCAAGCCGGACTGGCAGCAGATCTCCAATAGGAGTCCGGAATTGAAGGCATACTTGGCACAATGGGACTCACTTCATGTCCAGGATGGCATTTTGAAAAGAAAATGGGAAAGTTCGGATGGAACATCAGCCGTGATGCAACTTGTGGTACCCAGATCGAAAGTCAACGAAGTACTTAGGGAACTACATGATGGAGTATCCGGAGGTCACTTGGGAGTAAATAAGACACTCGAAAAAGTGCGAGAACACTTTTACTGGATCCACGCAAGAGACGATGTCGAAAACTGGTGCCGAAAATGCGCCGCTTGCGCAGCCAGTAAAGGCCCGAGAGTAAAAATGCAAGGCAAGATGCATCAATACAACGTTGGAGCGCCCTTTGAAAGGATTGCAGTTGACATCGCAGGACCGTTTCCAGAAACCAACAGTGGAAACCGCTATATCCTCGTAGTGATGGACTACTTCACTAAATGGCCAGAAGCCTTTGCTATACCTAACCAAGAAGCTAAAACCGTGGTAGAGCAGATTGTCCACAACTGGGTAAGCAGATTTGGCGTACCAATGGAATTGCACTCGGACCAAGGTCGCAACTTCGAGTCGAAGATCTTTCAAGGAGTATGCCAGCTACTAGGGATTAAGAAGACAAGAACAACCCCGCTTCATCCACAATCGGACGGAATGGTGGAACGCTTCAATATAACCTTAAACGAACACCTTTCTAAGGTTGTTGGCGACTGCCAGCGGGACTGGGACAAGCACATCCCCATGTTCCTATTAGCTTATCGAAGCGAAGTTCATAACACAACAGGACATACTCCATCCGAAATCCTTTTTGGTCGAACCATCCGGTTACCTAGTGAATTGATATTTGGATCTCCGACTGATGAAGCAACGAATGAAGATGATTATGTGGCGGATCTCAGAGAAATCATCAGAAACATTCATCGGAAAACTAGAGATAAGATTCGGATATCCTGCGACCGCATGAAGACGAGGTACGATACAAAAGCGACCACCACAGGATTCCAGGAAGGAGATCTGGTATGGCTATACAACCCTCATCGCCGAAAAGGTATGTCACCTAAACTACAGCAGGATTGGGAAGGACCCTATAAGATAGTGAAGCGCATCAACGATGTTGTCTACCGGATCCAGCGAGGAAGAGGCAAGCTAAAAGTTGTCCATGTGGATCGTCTCCATCGCTACCATGGGGAAAATATTGACGTGCTTGTTCGGGACGAACAAGTTTAAGAGGGGGATATTGTTGCATGTTTGCTTGAACTGTGTCATTAATTAGTCAACTACGCCATCTAGTAGAAAGTGGTCATATTACCGATTTTGGCAGCATTGGAATAGCAGTTTGAGTAGCTGTGGTATAACTTGGTATGTTGTTCTCGAACCTTCTGAACTTAACGAACCTTCTCAACGAAACTGGAAATTTCGAGAGGTGTCACTAGTAGATATAAATAGATGTCGCAGGAGCACCCAAGACATTCGAGTTGTGAACCGCGATAAAGAAGGGCGATAGATGACAGTAGTGAAAAGTATAGAGAATATTGAATAAGAGAAGTGATTGTTTATTTAAAGTGATTAATTGTGAAAGTGAATTGTTGGATTAAATAAGTGAATTATTAGAATAATAATCAAGAAGTAAAAGACATTGAAAGAGAACTAATAAAGATTAATTAAATAGAATTACGTTTTATCTCTTCGAATCCTAGCCTGGATGTAACAATATCATATCTCCGTTGAATGACACGTGTTTTATTTCACTGTGTTGAGTTTTTAAGACGAATTTTTTAATATTTTTCCATAATTTTTGGGGGTTTGATGATAAGTCAATTTTTTTTTGTACGAAATTATCTTTTGCTGCTCGAAGTTCTTTTTTATATACGTTTCTAGCTGCAATATACTCATTCCACTCTGATCTCCGGGTATCAAATTTATATTGTTCATACTTTAAAATTTTTGTGTCTCTTAACTTTGCAAGTTTTCTATTAAACCACTCACACTTATTTAATTTCACGCTCCTTTCAATAACCATACATTCAACAATTTCATTCAATTCATCGCATAACAAATCGGCAAGTTCATCTACACTATTATTAACCACATCCACTCCAACAAGTTTACTTTCTAAGAGTTTTGAGAAAAATGTTTCTTTATAATAGTTAAGTAATAATAATAATAATAATAATAATAATAATAATAATAATAATAATAATAATATCATCACTCTCTCGCTTTACTGCATCCCGTACTGGTCCGCCTGTTTGAACTCAATGAATATCGGCAGGACTCCCAGTTTTGGATCAGTTTGGGCAATGAAATGCTACTAGTATTTTTACATTTTCGTGATTCACGAGTTTTGAGGCCTGGCTGTTTTTTTTACGATTTCGACACGTGGATTATCCTGTTATTGATTATTGCTTGGTCTTGGAACCGAACCGAAACATGGTACGATGTGAATCTTTTTAAAATTGAGTGTGGGCGTAGTGGCTCAGTTGTAAGTGTGTCAGACAACTAATCGAGAATTTTTTCCACTGACCCACCTTTTGCAAGTCTGGCAAACGTCCAAGTGTATAGGTAGATGTTATTAAAAGCTTCCAAAATTGTCCGGACTCGTCGGTAAATTGTAGTTCCCTTCTACTTCGCACGCACAAATGGTTGGAGAGCCTAGGTATTAGGCCCTAAATAGGTCGTTAATGACTGATTTCTTAATTTTTTTATTTGATTTTGGGCTGAACTTAGCTTAGAAGAAGGTGGAGCGTGACCGGCTCGGTTGGCACTGCCATATTCAAAGAGCAGATCCTACGAACCCTGTCAAAAAGGCAATATCCATCAGCATTCAAACTTTTAGATTACACATATGTATGCAGCAGAAAGCCCCAGCATTTGATTTTCCTCTGTGACGAAGTGATTCAAAATCGGGTGGCCTGCCGTTATTTTTGAGGGTCAACAGGCGAACGAAGTTAAGTTGGATGGTTATTATCCTTTTATTCCAGATAATAACTTCGCCGTTGAAGAGAAAGAAGATCGAAATAAGCTGTTCGCCATAATGCTGCTAGTAACTTGTACGACAAAGTCAAAGTTTTCCTAGATATGCATTCGACAAATTTGTTTAATTACAAGCAAGAAAAGCAGGTAAACCAAGAAGTATACAATAGTGGAGGGGGAATCACGACAACTTGGACAAAATTGTAATGAACTGAAGCCTATTAACAGATAGCACTCAATAGCATATAGGCCTAACAAAAGCCCTAAATGAGGCAAAAGAAGTGCATCTTCAACTTTATGCAGCAATAAAATTGTTCTCAAAATTCAATAAAAATTTAACTTGCATTTAATATATTGCGCAGACTGCCGTTCCGGCTCACTTTTTATAACCAAACACACTAATAAATAAAATTACCGTTTCACTTTTCCACTCAAACTGTACATTTGCAATTATCAGAAAAAAATATCATCAGCTGATGAGTAGTAACATGTAACATCGCACACTGAACGAACTGCCACCGCACAACAACGTTCGATGTGTTTTTTTTTCAGTTTGACATTTGAGTTGACGTTTGCGTTTCATAAATGATAAAAAATCTGAAAAGTGCACAACATTACACAAAAAATGGCGACAACACGGGCATTGAATCGCAATGTTCCTTATTTAAAACAACAATTCTCTGCCCTACTGAGAAACACTTCACCCGTCATTACTGTAATATGTGCAGTCACAACCTGTGGTTATCTACTTTCGTATTCCGAGACAGCCGTTCGTATTCTTAGTGTCACTCCGGGCTACATCCTGCCTTCGGAATTCTGGATATGGACCGCGTTCACATTCTGCTTCATAGAACTTCACTTCTACGAAGTTCTAGTGGATGTAATCACTGTTGGACTATGTGGAAAAATGTTGGAACCCCTTTGGGGCCAACTGGAAATGTTCAAGTTCTTTGCTATCACGAATTTGGGAGTTGCAATCTGTACAACTTTCTACTATTTGTTCGTCTATATGTGCACCAAGAATGCGGAAATTCTTTTCGATGTTCATATACACGGCCTGGCGGGCTATGTGGCTGGTATTTCAGTGGCTGTGAGGCAAATAATGCCGGATCATTTGATTTTTAAGACGAGATATGGCAAACTCACCAATAGGTTAAAAAATAAGCTTTATGTACTTTACAGCCAGTTTGACAATTTTTTTGTTTTTTTTTTTTCTATAGAAACGTTCCGCTTACTGTACTCTTTGCATCGTTGGTCTTTTGGATTTTGAATGTGCTCGAGGGCACCTATCCGGCAATGTTCTGTTCCGGATTGATCGTTTCATGGGTTTACTTACGATTCTACCAGCGACATCCCAACGGACGTGGTGATAGTTCGGAGAGTTTCACATTTGCCAGCTTCTTTCCAAGTGTTATGCAGCCTGTGATAAGCATACTGGTCAATCCGCTGTATATGTGTTGTTTGAAACTTGGAGTGGTAGGTCGACCAGCGCCGCCACGCACTGTATCCACGTCGAGCTTATCGTCAATAGCTATATCTATGCCTGGTGTCGACCCGCATGATATCGAAAGGAGAAGGTTATTCATTTCACTATTTTATTACGAGCTTTGTTTAAAACAATATTTTCTATTCAAGATTGATTGCACTGAAAGCTCTGAGCGAACGTTTAAAATCGTCTGATTCAGGCCAACAAAAAACATTACCGAAATCCTTCCCAATGCCGCCGAGCAGTGCAAAACATAATCACGGACATCATGGTCATAGTCACGTTGGTCACAGCCATTCTCATCACTCAGTATCTAGTCACGGTCATTCACATGATCCAGGTGAACATGCGCATTCGCATCAACACGCAGACAACGGCGCTTCATCTTTTTACCAGCAACCGCAACAGAAGCAGCAAGCTGCGGCGGCATCCCCACTCACGCCTACATCATATTCAACTCAAGCAATACCAACACCCGAAGCGATCGCTTTAATGAGCGCCAGATCAATGGCAATTCCTCTGCCTGCGCCATCCCAATCAGGCGACAACACCGAAATCAGTATAGACGCAAATAATTCAGCGTCCAACTAGTAGATCGGATCATGTATTTGAATTGCAACGTAACGTTCATTATTTGCTATACACGTTTCGCACACCCAAGTGAAACGCATTTTTAATTATATACCTATTTGCGTTACTGAATTCTTTATCCTCCGTGTTTTATCTTTTCCTTGAATTTAGGCAAAGGTACATTGCAGAAATTCATATAAATATAGTTAATATTTTTTTTGTTTAAATGATTATTATTATGGTTAATATTCAGAGAATCAGAACGAACAAAGTTAAAACGTTTTAAGTAGTTATTACAAGACTTCTTTGTGTATGTAAATATTAGAGACAAAATAAATTTAGAAAACAAAAATAAATGAAAATATTTCTATTAGGCTCACATAGAAAGGGAATGGCAAAGAACAAGAAAAAATCATTCTAATCAAATAAAATAGTATTGGAACAAAGTGTGCCTACAGTTGTTTTTGTTTAGTTGAAAACAAATTCGGCAAGGTTGGAAAGAAAGCGTAAGTTGACTTGTGTTAGAAGCAGATATGAAGGGGTGAGAATTAAGTTGAAGTTGACTTATGTTACAAGAAGACATACAACGAACGGCTGACAAAGAGTGGTAACTTTGGGAGCCTATATAGATGCCAGATCAACTATAGATATATTTAATACATCTGCACTGGTCCGCCGATTTTACATAAAAAAAATATCGGCAGGCCTTATTAGCGGAGCTCGTGGGATCACTCCCTTGAACATTGATTTTGTGATAACTTGGTACTTAGTGAACAAAAACAGTGACAACGTAAATAAAGTGTTTTTATTTATTCCTAAGCCCAAACAGTTCTCTTAGGTGCGCTACATCTTTCATCTATAGTACTGCTGCTGATTCCAGGCCTGGGACGGGTTTGGGGGCAGTGTACCTTGATCATATTGACCATGCGCGAACGGTGGTCCGTTATTCTGTTGGCCATACTGCTGGCCGTAGTTATAGAAACCAACACTTTGTGCTGTCTGCGCTGAGACTCCAGACTGCAAATTTTGACCCATATGTGTCATAGGAGGATTAACGCCCGACGCTGGTGTGGATCCGTAGTTCTGCGACGAACTACTAAACGCCTGCGCCTGCGGTCCGCTGCCATACGAACTTAACACACTGCTGTAATACGATGCATCGGCAACTGTTTCCGGCGGCTGATGATGGGACTGAGTAATTGGAGTCTTTTTCATTGTTTGGTGAAGAGACATTTTGCCCTGATGACAATCTTGGGCATTTGCCATATTGTTGCGAGCGATATTCGCTTGGGTGAGATTTGATGACGACACGGGTGTAGGGCGAATTTGGGGACGATTTGAGAGAATGGATGAGGTTGGAACGGGTGGATTAGCGGAGATCTCGGAGATTTTTCGCTGCAAAGGTAGGTTTTTTAGCGCATCCATTGTACCGACTGATTTCATAGTCAGCGGATCTGCTGCTCCAATCAAAACGGGTGGCTGCGCAATGTGTCGATGATTAATGTGCGCTTGAAGATCTCTCTGTTGAAAGAAAGTACTTAATTCAGTAAGCATATACAAATAAAAAAAAAGAATAGTGAATCAAACCTGAGATAAATATGTGCGTCTACATCCCGTATTACCATAACGGCTACCTCCATGCGTGCACATAAACACAGTGCCAAGGCCGCTCTGTTCGACACGCACCACTTTGTCCTTACAACGCGGGCATATTTTTACTGGTTCTGCGCGAGCACATTTCAAACAGAATATGTGTTTGCATGGAATCATCCGCCCATAGAGAAGAATTGGTTTGTCACACTGATCACAACAGTGGATCATTGGATTTAGAACTTTTTCCCCAATAAGGGATACTTTATGGTCCCATTTGAGGCGCAGCATAGGTTCAGGTGGTCCTCGGGAAATCGTTGTAAAAGTTGGTGCTTCAAGCTGTGATATGTCAGCCTCCATATCAACTGCAAATGGGAAATAAAACATTTACCCTTTCAATACTATGGATGTTTTACTTACTGGTTGGTGCAATAACTGGTAGCACCTCTTCCACTATCGCAACTAATTCAGGTACCAATACTGGAGGTTCTGTTTCTTTTTCCTTATTGACTTCAGTTGTTACTGACTCATCTGTTTCCATTGAGACTATTGGTGCAGGAAGGACAACATCCACTGCCTCGGCCGCGGGAGCCACTGTTACCGCAGTTTCTAAGCTCTGATCTTGTGCAACATCTTCATCGGAAGAAACCACAACAGCCGCTTTTCTTCCACGGCCACGTCCTCGGCCGCGACCACGTCCTCGAGCTCTTGCACCTCGACCGCGACCACGACCTCTTTTAACAGACACATCTTCAGATTCCATTAAAAATATTTGTTAATGTATATCACACACAGAATTTGTTTACTTCAGCGTTTTCTTTGCTGTGCACTACGAAAATGGAAAACTACTTATTACACTTCATAAGTGAAAATTTTCTGACTTGTTTTTCCGATTTTCTGCGTCCAATCCACGGAATTTAAAATTTCTATCGTGGGAAATGTTTTTCTTAAATTTTTGACAAAACGTAACTTTACTAAGACCGCAAAACTTAGCGCATAATGGTTGGATTCAACCGGAATACAGGAGGTTATGATTAGAACGTAAGTACAGTATGGGAAGAAAGTTTGAAGAATAGGATCCCTTCTTTTTAAATGCATTTATATAGTCTTAACAATTTAATTGTTTTGTCAATTCAATTAAAATTCAAATAAACTATAAATGCATGAAGAATGTCATAATGAACAGGAAACAAAAAATGTGCCCAGAACACAAATCGTTTAGAAGTACCTATTTAACTAATAATATTGTTTCTTTCTAAAACGAAAGTAATGTGTGTCTCGCATCGCTCAACTCAAGTAGGCGTTTTTCTTTTAAGCTTGTGCACTGAGCTGTCAAAAAAATCGGTGTTTCCGTTTTAGCTCAGATACTTTTGTGATGGTTTACCATTTCTTTAAAGTTATTCTAAATTTGATAGTTTACCTTTTGAAGATGGAGGAGTTTAATGTTGTTTTCCATTGGGAGTCCGGAATGCTTCCAGACTCTTCTGAAAGTGTTTAATTGGCACTCGAATGACAGTTCTTCTACTGAAAAGAAAAAAAAATTGTTTGATTTGAAATCAGCGTCAAAAGCAGAAGCTTTAACACATTTAAACAATATGAATCTAAGAATCGAAAAATAGGACTAGATACATAGAAAATGATCAAAGGAGTGGGAGTGGATATGTTCAGTGATATAACCATATGTTTTTAATACCTATATGTACTTTTTTGACCTAAGTTGTTGTACTAGGCGGGGTGAAGGTGTACTTGGACTTATCCATGGTTAATTTGAAACTTATGGCGAAGACAATCCAGCAGCTTCACTCGCTCGATTTTTAACTCCCGTATTCGGGCCGCGCTACGATCCACTTTGGGTCACGCAACGATGACCTGCTGATCGGCAGAATTACTCTGAAGTTTAAAGCAGAACTGGGCACAACTGGAACTGAGCGACGAGTCTGATTATAAACATAAACAATAATATTTTCATATTTTAGTTAATCGGAGTTACAACAGAACAATTTTAGACCTGAATTAATATGTATCGCTGAAAGATCTGTTCTCCTTCTTTCTCTTTACCGACGAGGTTATGATCTGGACTAAACGGATCATAACCCTCCTGCTTCACTCAATCCCTACTGATCTGACTGTGGGGTCCGCCGTTTTTACCTCAACAAATTTCGGCAGGGCTACCGAATTCGAATCCCTACGAAATTGCATTTTTGGCGTGGTTCGTAGGATCTATCCTTTGAACATGGCAGTACCACTAAGCCGGTCGCGCTCTATTTTCCTTGTTACAGTTTCTTTGACGTGAAGCCTTCCTCGGGTCTTGGAAATTCGTATTCGATCAAGCATTGTTACCCCTGCTGCATCTCAGCTGCCGTTAATTTGTCCTTTGTAGGTACGTGAGAGATCTATTACTTGTAATTTATGATTTAAATATACCTTAATAGCTTATATATCTATAATTTTAGTGAAGTGTACAAAGGGACATATGCACTGGGATGGAGAAATGTCTAGTATATTTAATGATGAGGAACTACCTACACTCGACTCTGTTGTGCACACAAATCTAACACACAGTTACCTTATAAGTAAAACTGATCACTCAACTTTCTCCCTTTGCAAGTCGGGTGCAAAACTGACCAATAAATACATAATATGGAGCTGTGGCGCTGTAAATGATAGAATAAACAATGTATCCACAAACCACTCCTTCGGCGAATTGCATTCCGTCTCTTTGGACTATAATATTAAAACAGTTCACAAATTACACTCTCGATGTAACTTGGAGATTTAAATATAAAAAGAAGCTATTTTTACGAGGAGCCGAAATCCCTGGCAGCTAGAGTTTTTTTAATGTGTAAACATTTTTGCTCTCGGTAGGGGCTAGTTGGAAATATCTAGCGTTAGATTTCGTCATCATCAGATTTTCATTACCACGTGAGTTATTTATAATTTATTATAAGTTGACCTTGTAATAAATAAATAATTGATCTGGACTAAAGGGATCATAACCCTCCGACTTCATTGCAGCCATACCGATCTCTGGGGTTCGCAAAAATAACATATTGTAGGAAGATTATTATAGCTAGTCACCCGAGCAGTGATTGTACAAAGAAACTCATCTAGGTAGCTACCTATATAAATACAATATTTTAGGCTAATGAGAAGCAACGAAATTATTCCCAATTTCGGCGAAAAAAAAAACATGTAAAGGTACCTAATATTCTTGGGCGATAGATGGAGCGAATCAGTGCCATTAGAAATGTTAGATTGCTAATGTAGCTCTCGAACTTCCACTTATTGAAAAATCAACATTGTTTCAGTTGTTTTTTATGTTTTTATTATGGAGCCCAAGGCAGGTATACGGTATACGTATACCCCGTCCAAAATCACTTAATCGATTCCATGATTTTGGTATGGAGCTGAGTATATTGATTTGGACGAACTATACATACCTATGGCAGTTGGAAATTTATGAAAGATTTAATTTAAACATAGGTACCGACACACCATTCAACAAGCAGCAATTCAAGCATATCAAATAAGACATTTATTTATATGTATATGTATGTAGCTTCCTATGTACCTACATCTCTGCAAAATGCTTTCCTCTTAAATCAGTTATGAAGAATTTGAAAAAAACTCATTCATACGTCTCTATACCTACGTACACATGTATTGTGTATTATACCTTACCTTGGTCTGATCAAACAATTAGAAATGTGATTAAATGCAGTGTACCTAATGTTCTTCCCGCCAAAAATGCCCTGCAAAAACAAGAAGTTCCAGAATTGAATTCCCTTACAAGCACAAGCAACTTAACAATCTTCCCTTTTTTCTATTTTTATTTCTTAAACCACCGGTTGTTCCTTTATTTAACAAACTTATATGCATATATGTATATGCATGCGTGCATATAGAAATCATCTACTTTACCAATTGTACTGACTGCTATTCACCCCTATTTCCCGTTTCAGTTACGTTTACTTTGTATAATAATAATCCCCGTAAATCCCTCTTCGACCGTTTCTTACAACACACCACCAGTGCACCTATCCCTCGGATACTTACGTGTTATTATATTTCTTCGCCTTTCTTCAGAACTACAAAAGGTTAGGGGAAGTCCAACCACCACTACCAAAAGGAAAGAAAGAACCTAGCAGGATAAAAAATAAAAATAAAGAACCACCGATGGTCTTCGTCCGTTAATATTTTACATTTGAGAAGTTAGTTAGGTTTGATTTGTTGTCGCGTTAAGTTCGGGAGTATTGAAGTAGATATTTTAATAAAAAAAAATAACTTTGTTTCCTGTTAAAATTTTAATGTTTTGTTAGAGTCGAATAGTGTTTTGCTGTAGTGTAAACGTAAAGTTGTTATTAATTGAGCTCCTTTTTTAAAAAACGCGTATTTTTTTAACAATGTCGTTTTCAAAAGCAAAATTGAAACGCTTCAATGATGTTGATATCTGCGATTCCCCCTCAGCGGCTGCTGTTTCTGTTTCGGCAACCACTGCTACACCCTTGTCGTCAAGCTCTACAGCCCACCCGGAACGAAAGGAACAAATTGAGAAATTCTTCAAAGACGCCGTACGGGCAAATGGTGCATCCGCTTCAGTTAAGGAAGCAAAAGAAGGTAAAGACAAGGAGAAAACTAGTCTAAAGGCAAAGGGTTTGAGGTTGTTTAGAACGCCTTCCTTGCCGCATCGCTTACGTTTCCGGCAACATTCTGATTTAACACCAGCGTCCACATCAAACACAGCTGCTTCCACGCCTCTACATCCGACGAATTCGACACCAATTAAGGAAACCCCAAAGTCGGCGTCGAATTTGAAAGGCAAAGATGCATTACATTATGAAATCAGATCGAAGAACGAACTTTTGGAGAATTATCTTAGTCAGATAGGTGTTTTGAAGCGTCATGTAGAACAATTGAAAGAAACCGAAGCTCGACTGAAAGATGAAAATGAGAAAATCCTGCAGAAGAACGATACAATGCTAAATGAATTACTTAAAGAAAACCTCAATCAAAAGAATATTATTGAGGGTCAGAATTTGGAACAAATCAAGCTAATGGAAAAGTCTAATGAATTGGAGTTAGAAATGAAAGCCCTTGTTGAGTCTCACTCTGCAGAAGTGGCACATCTAAACACCATCCATTGTGAACTAGAAACAAAGTGTGAACGCCTTAACGACCAGTACGTGCAACAGCTCACCGAAAATTCAAATTTGAACGAACAAATTCAGATCTTGGATTTGGAAATATCTCAGATTAAAAAAAATCTGGGCAAAAGCGAAGAAAGTCGCCTCCAGGCACTCCAAGAGATGGAACAACTCAAGACTACGAACGAGAAACTTCTAGCCGATGTGACTAAGATGAAAGAACAAATTGAAGCTGATGCTCTATCGTATGCCGTTGAAACTAAAGCCACAACTGTCGAGCTAGAGTCGCTGAAAAATGAAAAAAATTCCCTGAAAAACGATTTGGCTAATAAATCGAAGCTCATTCAAAGTCTACAGGACGAAATTCTTGACAAGAATTGCGAAATAGACTCCCATTGCGATACCATCCGTCAGCTAGAAGAGGAAGGAAAGAAATTCTCAAACTTCGAACATACGATAGAGAGTGCCGAAGAAAGAATTCGCATTGTCGAGATTCAGGCTGAACAAAAGATCAAGAGCCTCGAATCGAGCTTGGAGCAAGCTGTAGAACGTGAAAGAAATTTATGGCGTACCGAGCTTACAAAGAGACAACATCAAGCTGAAAACCAGGTCATTAAGGTCGAACTTGAGAAGCAAGATGTTATGGTGCTGCTTGAGAGTACAAACGATATGCTGCGTGAACGTGATGAAAAGATTCAAAAGTACGAAGAGCAACTTCGAAAGGGGCTTGATTACTACATTCAATTGACTGATAATTTGCAAAAGCAAGTGGTCGATTTGAAGGCTGATATTGCAAAGACAATCACCGAGAAGTATAATTACCAATTGACACTCAGCAACACACGTTCAACGGTGAACATTCTTATGGAACGCCTAAAGAAATCTGATTCTGACGTAGAAAGCCTCAAAACTGAACTGGAAAACGTGCAGGCGGCAAAGTATGAGTTGGAAACGAACTACAGTGAACTGCAGAATGAAGTGGATGCTCTAAAAAGTGAACTGTCCGAGAGTGAAAAGACTCTAAACGCATTGAGGGAGTCCTCCACGGCACTACAAAACGAGGTGAGGACTAAAGAGTCATTATTTAGTGCTATGCTCACATCCGAGGAAGAAACACTTGGAAAATTCAATAAAATTGCCAACACTTTTCAGGAGCGAATCGATCAGAACGTAGACAAATACATCGATATGTATCTGGACCTAAAGAAGAAGGATGACAATCGCGAGGTTTACTTGACTGACATGCGCACTGCCTTGGACGAGTTTGCTACCGTTCTGGAGCTGGCTCAATTGGAGATTGACAATAAGGACAAGTGTGTGGTCAAGCTGCGGGAAGAAAACGAGTCTCTTAAGTTAGAGAACATTTCACTCAAGTCAAAAGCAAATAATAGCTCAAAATGCATTGCCGAAAAGGACACCGATGTTCAGAAATTCGAGGAAATCCTAATCGATTCACAACTGCGAGCAGAGTGTGACAAAATCACGAATTGGCTCTTGTCATCTTCGGACGACAGTAACGAGGTCAAGGATATGCTGAAGGAGAAAATCACAGGTACACCGAAAAGCCTGCCTAGAACTCCAAAGAACGGCCCAAATACCACACCAAAGTCGCCGAGGACACCACGTACACCACGCACCCCCAAAACGACAACACCCAAATCGTTGAAGACAGCCCTCTTTACTGGAAAGGAAAACTTGGCGCCTGACATTGAACTGAACAAAAGTCCTCTCAAAACCAGGAATACGTAGATTCAGATAAGTAAAATAGTGCGTAGTTTTCTTTTTAATAGATTCTTCTGTATTTTTCACCCCAGTACCTACGAGTTTTTCTAATAATTTAACGATCAGTTTATGAACTCCATCACAAACATACATATCTCATTATGTACTTATGAGCTGTAATCTATTTAAATAACAAGAAACCCTGTCGCAAATAATGACATTTTTGTATAAACTACCCTCATCAACAAGAACGTTGCACATGGATTCCCTTCGCCTTTTCTTCAGTCACTGTGAAGATCGTTTCCTTTTGATAAGGGGTGCGCTGTGCTGCACACATAGGGTATAATAATTAAATGCGTACTATTTGGAAGAAAAGGTGGCGAAAAGAAAACTCAAAGTTCCTTTTATGTGCGCTGTGTGTTTGTCGTGTGGTTTTACCTGCATGTTTTGTGCAGAGTCAGACCCGTGGCAGAAGCAACAACTTCTAAGAATAGAAAGCAGATGTTCTTCAATATTTTGGCGCCAGATTTTGTTTAATTTACAATGACGTTGATGTGTGTTCAATGAACTTTTCAAGGATCATTATTATTCCATATTTCTTATATTTTTCTTCTCACAAACAAAAAATGAAATTGATTAAATTGTCTTATAGTATTGTTGTATTTCTTTTTTTACTTTTGGAATCATGGTTTGTGTATCCTTAGAATGTATATGTACTTTTATTGTAACTTTTCCACTTTCATTGTTTTTATATATTACTTTTGTGCATTTGCATTGTAAATTATGTAAAAAAAATTCTAAATCCATTCGCATATGCAAAAAGGTAAAATTGTTTGTTTTTTTAATTTTAAATGAATCCTATATATAAGCCTAAATTATTAACAAACATTATAAATGTATTTTTTTTTCTTACACATTACATACATGTGTGTTATATAACGAAATACATTATTATTTTTTCTTTACATTAGATATATTAAAAAACTTCATTGAAAAACAAAGAAAACTAATTATTAATATTTTTTTTTTGTTTATACTTTTACATTATGAAATCACAGAATTTAAAAAGTTTAAATTTGTTAACGTTAAATAAAATATGTTTCTCCTAAAATTTGTTCTCGCTTTTTGTTTGCTTTTATGAGATATTGTTTGGGAAACAATTACTTAATAAAATATTTTTTTTTTTAACTTTAAGAGGAAGTAGTGTGTTTTATTTTTTTTTGAGCTAAATGTTTTTAATTATAGAAATATTGGTGGATGTGGGGTAATGCAATTGGTGAGGAATACATAAATTGTGGTGGGTGGTAAGGAAGAAGAATGCGTTTTTATTAATGTCTTACTAAAAAAAAATGTAAATAAATAGGAGAAGCGAATAACGACATGGAACACATGTAGAAAAGATACCAACAGAAGCATTCTAAGAATCCAAGGCAATGAAAAGCTAGAGTTCCATCTATGAACGCAATGAATCATTCATTATCGCAAACATTTTGCATCTCTTTAAAAGCATAACGTTCAGTTTTGTAAAGTTGCGTAAACTGAGGCAAAAATGTCGACGAAAAAAACATCGAAAAAATTGCCGATGCCTAGGGACCCATTTAACTTAAAACTCTGTGGATGAAAATCCCTGGGTTGACACGACTGTAGATCACCGGTATTGTAATAGGACGGTCTTACGAAAATCTATAACTCGTCGAAATCGGAAAAAGAGGAGGAAGTAGATACAACTCATTTGATCACACAAATGCAATAACACCAGCATTCGATTGGCCTTTATAAAGACGTGATCCAAAACCGGCAGACCCCACAAACGGACCAGTAGGGTGGTAGTAAAGTGGGAGGATTATGATCTCTTTAATCCTGGTCGTAACATCGCCGCTAATGAAGAAGATCACACTGGTTGGTAGTTAAATAAGACAACATCAACAAAATTCTCACCAATGCGGGCGTCACTGCACAAAATGTCACTTGCGCACCAGTCAACGCAACTTTAGAAAAAAGAACGCAGATACGTAAATTCGGAAGTGCATCACTGCACAGTTGATGCTCAATGCCACACTGAAAAGGCATTACGTTCATTTTTGTTAAGCTGCGACTGGCGCTTCAGAATTCACCCACACTGACCAAAGAACAGCTATGATCCTTCAGAACACAAGGAATGAAGGAAGCAATTTTAGAAAATGATGGTGTGGATTTAAAATTGGTATTTACTTGTTTATTTGTTTATTTAATTTAATTTGGCTCATTGGCCATTTTGATAATGTTATTTTACAGTTTTTACAATGTTTTTTGTATGAGTATTTAAATTTAAACTTTTGATTAATTAACATTATTTTTGAAAAATAACATTATCAAAATGGCCAATGAGCCAAATTAAATTAAATAAACAAATATTTACCAAATTCGCATCGATGAGGTATAACTGCACAAGTTGTCATTTGCGCACGTAATAACACAACTACAAAAAAGAACCATGCAATATGATTGCGTCAATGGATGTGAACTGTGCAGTACTGCGTTTTCTAATTTACTCGGTATTTTAGTTGTCAGTCAAGCTATAGCAGTTTGTGCTGCAACCTCAGTGGTCGATTCGTTTGTTACACCATGTATGTGTTGAATACGATTCAAGGCAATCAAGGCTGCAATTGTTGGCATTTTTGATATTTGAAAACACAAAATGATCATTATATTTCGGGTTAATACGAACGTCAGTTCATTAACATAAAATTCCGGTGGCAATTATTTATCTTTAAAGGATTTTTTCAGATTTCGTAAAAATAGAAGAAAATGCTCTTTCGAACGGATACTTCGGTAGGACTGATTAGTAATGGTAATATATTTTCGGTAATGTATAAGCTTGCCGTAATGAAGGTGTAAGGAGCATCATTCGAATTTGCACTTTACCATTAAAAACTCAAAGCCGCCCAAACAAGAGCCAACAGACCAAAGGGCCCCGGGCCGATCCAACTGCTTTATCATTAAATCCGGCAGGGGGAATACATCCCCGAAATGCAATCATTAAAAAAGTAGAGATCGAATCTCTTCATAGAAACACAACATTTCTAAAGCGCAGGTAAATCGTTACAAATCTGAGATTCCCCCGGCGGATTTAATGATAGGGGTGCAAATCTCATCGCGTATGTGGGAACCTGGACGGATTGGCGTTGATCGGCAAGATCGATTGGATTTTCGAATTTATTTAAGAAGTGTTTTTTTAGAGAAGCATTAAAGTCAAATAGGTATCCAAAGTGATAATAATGCAACGGTTATCAGAAAGGTGGACGCACTAATTAAGTAGAAATATTTGGAATATAGGTATTAAATATACATATAAAAATATTTTCATTTCAAGCAGTCGGTTGAAAAAAAAATAATAAAAAGGAGAAAAAACAACAAACGAACTAACTTTATATGCATAACAGTGTTTTCCCTTTGAAAACAATAACGTTATATTTTCTTTTTAGTTATTTGTACAGCAAAATTGTCAACACAAAATTAAAATAAAATTAAAATACAAATGAAAACAATAATTATTTTTTACGATAAATATATGCAACACAATTATTACTATATCTAGTGAATAGGAATATCAACAATAAAACTAAGTTTAAGATAATATTACAAAGAATACATATGAAAGGAAATGAATCGATCACCTATTTCATTGAATCCGCCGGGGTATGCAAATACAAATTGCATCATTTAAGACTTAGGAATCTGAGATCTCCATACCAAGTGCACAATTGGTCATACAGGTAAATCATTGCGGTCTGGAATCCTCTCGGTGGATTTAATGATAGAGGTGTATATCAAATCAAATGTATGCACAAACGACATTTTCTTTTGATATTAAAATGATAGCATTATCTGTTAACTACTTTCAAAGCGAAAAATTATTCAATTAAACTCACTTCGTGAGGCGTTTGTTAAGCATTTATAACACGACCGATTGAGATAAGTCGACATTGCAATGTTTTTATGTTTTTAAGTATACATATTTCCAATTAAGAAGTAAAAACCGCAAATTTTGATAGAATTTTCGAAGTACATGTTGAATAAAAAATGAATCAATTAACATAGAAATATCACATTGCCGACTGCCCAATTTTCCCCTCAAAGCTGTTAGCAGAGCAGGCGGTGGTGTTGCGATATTAATTTGTTTTTACCTTCTGTATCGGGTCGGAAAGAAACTGCCTAACAGATACATATATATATTTGTGTTATGTTTGCATTGCATTTAATAAGAAAAGTAAAAACTCTACTTTTTGAGCACTTTGGTTAGGTTCAAATCTTGTTTGTAATTTTAAAATTGAATCTTCGATAAACGCCTATAAACTTCTATTGTATTTTTACCTTTTATATATATATATATGTACGTATAATAAGGGCTATGCCCTGCCCTTACGTCAATGCGTCTTCCCAAGTAAAAAGATAAAATTCAAAATAAATTATAGAACATAGTTATATATACAAAGCTAAACATCTAGTAACCAGATCCTCAATTGCTCTTGATGTGGCCGTTCTCGGTGATATTCGACTCAGTTCTGGATTTGTACGTGTACAGCGATTGCAATGGCACATGAAGCAACTCAACTATTTGTGTAAAATGAAGTTCTGAAATGATTTTTGAATTAGCGAAATATAATGAGACAGCATGGTTTGTTTACCATTCTCGGGAGTGATATATCCATGCCTTATAAGGAAATCGATAACTACTGGACAACTCGTTGTCTTGAAATCGGGCGTAAAAACCCGCTCTATGCACTCCTTGGCCGGAAGCAACTCAAAGGCTTGCACCTCCCCATCCGCATTGTGGGGAACAAAATCTATTGGCAATTCCAAGTCGAATACATACTCCGTATTTGGAAAAAGTCCACGATCACTTTCAAAGAAAAAGGATACGCAACCAGCTGAAACTAGGTTAATAATGAGATCACTTGGAATGGACGCTTCTTCAGCAGCTTCTTTTACTGCCGTCTCATGGATACCATAACCGACGGATAGTCCTCCGCCAACCATGTTATCCCACTTGCCGGGCCAAGTTTCTTTCGTGTTCGAGCGTTGTTGTAACCAAATGCAGATGCCATGTGTTGGATGTCGAACATAGCCATTAATGTCGACACCGTATTTACGCACACCAAAGAGACATGTAGCTGATCGGTCCATCTTCAAGAGACTTTTATACTCTGACGATTTGACCTCGTAATACTGTAAAGAATGAGAATTAGCTCAAATTATTCTGTTGATTTAGTACTCACCTCATCGCGCCATCCTTGTAGTGCCGTGAAAATGTCATTAGACCTAAGTTCACGTAATATTTTGTCAAGCCTCTCGGATCTCTCCGAGTAGTCACGGAACGCTGGATTCAACTCAACAATTCCCTTAATTATAAATTAATTTCTTCATTTAAATGCGTCATAGTAAAATGTCGGTGGATTATATTACCTGCTTAGTGTATTCACAATCACGAATGCAAAAGACTTCGGGATATTTGAGCAAATGTTTGGCAATATCCGATTTAATTAGACCAACTTGTTGACCCTCAACAAGAAATGGGCGGATTTCACCCTTCTGAAATCCTAAAACAAAAATTACCATCGATTTTATTTTTGTACTTTGTTTTCAAAACGAACGATTATGTGGTTTTCTTTAGCCGAGATCCAAATTGATCGCTTCACGCTTCGCAGCAAGAAGTCAATTTGGAAACATTATCAACATCTTTACTCCAGTATCAACCCTGAAGCACAAAAAGTACTCTACCCCAAAACGATTCTATCTACAACTACACTGAAATCCTTCGTCGGACTTGGACTAGGTCATTCTTGCCAAACTGCCATATAATGAATGACAAGGCAAGCACCACCTCCTTGGAAGCTTGGAAAAAATCATTAAGATCGTTCCAGAAGAAAGCTCCCAGATGGAGTTTTCGTCTTTGAGAGAGTAGGGCAGATCATCCTCCTCCTGCAAGCAGCTTTTGCAGAATTTATTTGTGTAGACGCCAAGCCTTGTTGCATGCTGGCCTATGAGACAGTGTCGGGTGATGACACCAATTATAGCACCAATATGCAGCCCTCTTCAGAGAGATCCAATACTTGAAACGTTTCAGATCCAGCTTTGGTCAAATCTGTCCTTAGTTTTCTCGTTGGCATCCCGCTGAAACCTTAGTTTACATGTAGCAGTTGGAATGCTTAGGGGACCTTTATCAGATAGAAGGAGCAGTAAAATACCATGTTTGACGAGTTTTTCAGCCCTACAATTGCCTTTAATGCCTCCATGCACCGTCACCCAATACTACGCCCGTCCGAGGCGGCCTTGTTCAATAAATACTTATCTATTTGCCATCATAGTCACACATTCTTTTAAGCATTTTGCTCCACCTCCATGTGTTAGGTAAACGGCTCTTCACAAAACATTCAAACATGGCGATAGAACAACAAGTTCATTCATGTTTAAGCGTGTTGCATTTGCTCATTTAATACATTTGTTGTAATGAACATATATGTATTAAACTTGTGCGAATTTGTGTCCTGTTTTTGTTATTTTATTTTTTTTTAAATTACATAATTAGTTTATATATGTAAACACATCTTCTGTGTATATACATATAAAAATGAAACGTTGTTCGTATGCCCTTAACAAACCGCTCGGCCGATTTTGATAAATTTTTGTATGTGTACCTATTCTTTACGGTGTCTGGAAGAATCTTAACAAAGTAAAATGCAAAAATTTTAATGAAAGAACACTTTAAGTGATAAAAGAAAGAATTATTGTTTCCAAAATGATAAACAACTGAAATTGTGAAAAAAGTTAATAAGTATAATATAATACTAGCGGGACACGGCGAAGGTTGTTTTGATGTCTGGCAGGCTTCAATGTCAAGTTTACATTTATGTATTTGATATTTCTGGGTTTTAAAGTCTAAAGAGTCCGAAGAGGATTGCTTTAACTTTGATCAATACCACTGCATAAACTATTGACACTAGAACAATAAATTACGTTTATCACTACAAGGATTTTCTCAACATATGCATATAAGATGAGGAAAATGTGCAGCCTTGGTCGAAAATAACATGGAGTTCGGGAATACTTCCAAAAGGTGTTTGTGACGATGAAGTATGTACGCAATCCCGCAACACAATAAATAGTGTTCGTCGTCCTA
This sequence comes from Portevinia maculata, assembly GCA_949715645.1. Lineage (NCBI taxonomy): Eukaryota > Metazoa > Arthropoda > Insecta > Diptera > Syrphidae > Portevinia > Portevinia maculata. The sequence continues at coordinate 1,586,875 of OX454528.1, read as the reverse complement.
TCTTCAGCCAAAATAAACAAATACACCGTTTCTATCGGCGTTCTTGCAACCTCAAATCCATTTATAGCTATGTATCTAATCTAATCAGTCTGTACGGTTCATTTAATAGCAGACAAAAACTTCGTATTAACCTTTGATGCTGACAAAATCATAAGTATGATTTTGTACAATTGTAAATATGTATGTAGGTATGGCTAAAACTCTTCTAAAATGTAAGCGATATAAAAGAGGAAATAAAGCTATGAGTCACCAATATTGACATCTGAGCAATATTTGCAATTTCAGAGCCACTAGAATCAGAAAATGTTGCCAAGATAGAATAACCAGACAATTAGAAACAATATAAAGTCAGCCTGTGGACCAACTAGTCCGACATCTTAAGAAAGAAATTAATTTTAAGTGATAAGATAACTGAGTAATAGAGGATCTAAGCTATGTATTGATATCGACTTATAGCAAGAAATTTATTAGCTGATAAGCGATAGTTCAACTAGGTACACTTTAAGTGCCACATCAGTTTCTTTTCTTTTTGTTAGCAACACATCAAGAAAATTTACTCATGCAATACCACTAATTATACATAGAACAGTGTTTGGTTCTCATTCAAAGGAGTCCCGAGGAGGCTACAAAATAAACAAATTATGTGTCAAAACATCAAAGATACGTCAAATATATTCAAGTTTGTGTATAAGTATGCAAATAGTATTTGTTGACAAAAAAAAAGGTAAACTATGCGCCCGAGACAAATGATCAACCGCTCATCCACTGGCACCCCCAACCCAACCCGTAATGGCAAAGTATTCTGTTACCTTGATTCCATTAGAAACATGGTTTGACGGCATCTCACAAACAGACACAACAACAATGATTTCATAATCGAGAAAAAAAAATAAAGAGATTTCTTTCGAATTCAACATAATGTACAATTGTACATACATTTCATTTCGCGTAAATTACGAAATCTCTCAAACCTAGGCAAGGCACTTTTTTATAACTTTTGACAAGTTCACTTGGACAAATCGATGAGCCTCCGGTTCGTTGTGATATTAGGTGGGATTTTGGTAGATGTAAACCAAGATGAGAGGAAAGAGGACGATTGCAAATACCCGACCCGGCTGTTTGAGGAAAAAAAATATGAAATTCCTGAGCAATTACTCACCGGTAAGATAAAAATTGTTAAATTTTTGAGCAAGCTTAAACAGTCTGGACAATTTAACATCACTTGACGCCATTTAAATTAAGTTTTTTAGATTTTATAGACAGGGGAAACCGAACTTCCTTCTTCTTTTTCTATATATATAATTAAACCCAACCAACCGCAACGACCACTGACGATAAATTGATGAACTGAACAGCGAGATCATGCACTAGGCGAAGGAGAGCAAGAAAATGAAAACAATCGCTGACAGTTGACTACTGTGAATGGGATAGAGTGAAATGAATTTTTCGTAAGGGCATTTTATTTTTTTCTAAGGGTTGAACTGTAATTTGAGTAAGATTTATTTGAAGTTAATGTTTTTTCGGTAATAGTATATAATAAAAAAAAAACTAGGAAAGAAAATTTAAATTACTTACGTAGACAGCCTAATTTATTAGATTCTATATAAATCACCTTTACACCGTTTGCGGAGTTAAACATCGTCTAAGCTTTTATGCAATCAGAAACAGATGTGCAGCAAGGACCGTGGTCATTCTCGCATTGAAGTTCACGTATTAGAAGATTGAAACTGAATTGAGAGAAAACTGTCATCTTTACACAAGCCTTACGCAGTCCCTAAAAGCTAATATTGGCGTTTAAGTTGAGCAAGCTTTTTGCCACGTTGCATGTTTATAAATCACGTTTTCCGACGCAAGGACTGTTTAAGTATTGCGCAAAGTTACGCAGGCTCGATAATATATTTATAAATAAGCCTGATACAGTCGTATTGATAATCGCATATTTAGGGCGAATTATCTTTAACAATAAGTTAAATGAGATATCATATTAATAAACAATTTTTGAAGTTAATTGACGGTAATAAACATGCAATTAACTAATTTGTAATTAAGTTGAAATATAACTGACGTTCAATTATGACATAGCTTCAGTTTTCGTCCGTCTATTATAGATTGGCCTTAATGTAATGACATTTATTTTTTATTAGGTAATGAGAAATATAAATCTTTCAATTAAATTTTAATCTACATTTAGTTAATATGTGTCTTTAAATAAGAAATCGTAATCAGCAACGGTATTGGGATCTGCATAAGTTCTATTGCAAATTGATCTCAACATAACGAAAGAATAAAATATAGAAATAATAGGTCCGTTCGCGTACTTTATGCGTAGGAAAATGAAAAGTGTCAAATCTCCAAAATCGAAAGAGAATCCTCTCATTTCTAAGAAAAGTACGCGAACGCTTTTGTGTAAAAAGTTGAAAAAACATCTTAGTTTGGCTTGAAAAGAAGCAACAGCTGTTTTTTTGCTGGCAAACTCATAGGATTCATCATTTGACAGTTTTCATTTTCTTGCCAGCTGAAATTCTGTGTGAAGAAAAATGAACGAAAGTACATTTTTCTTTCGTTCATCTTTTTACCATTTTCTCAGTACGCGAACGCGTTTGTGTAGTTTTGCACGAAAGTTTATATAAATTTACGTTTGCATATTAGTTCGCGAACGGACCTAATGTCACAGAAAAACTGTCACTGTCAGCCTTTGACAATCAAGAAAAGTAGTGGTGCCGATGAATTTCACATTCGATTTTATTTTCTAACTAAGAGATATAAATTAAATTGTACCCAAACATAATAATACCTAACGAATACATAACAAAATGAGTGACGATTACTTAAGTAAGCCGTTCTCACTGGATTCGTCCCCCACTCGTAAGTAGTAACATTATGCAATGTGCCCTCAATGCACCGAAATAAATAACGTGTTTTTTCAATATTTTGATATATATGTAGCATCGACCTCAGAGCGCGATTCACATTTACAGAAACCACTATCGCCGTATCTAAACTATGACCCTAGATTCCTTCAGCAAGCACAACCAGAGTTCATTTTCCCTGAAGGAGCTAACAAACAGCGTGGTCGTTTTGAGTTGGCTTTCTCACAGATTGGATCCTCTGTAATGGTTGGTGCTGGAATCGGTGGAGTAGCTGGATTTTACAATGGTATGAGGACAACAGCTGCCCTGCAACAAACTGGAAAGCTCAGGAGAACACAGTAAGGAGAGAGATGGAATTTTCTAAATTGACGTAATATTAAACTTTTTATTTAGGCTTTTAAATCACGTCATGAAGCAAGGGTCAGCAACTGCAAACACACTTGGAACATTAGCTGTTATGTATTCGGCATTTGGTGTGCTCTTGCAGTTTGCACGAGGTGAGGACGATGATCTTAACACAGTACTGGCTGGTACAGCAACTGGGTTCCTATACAAATCTACGGGTAAGATTGTATGGATTTATGTTTTAATTATTGAGACTTAAATGCATGGTGTCTTTACAGGCGGACTGCGAAAATGTGCTATCGGTGGTGGAGTGGGCCTCGGCGTTTCAGCTCTATATGTCCTTTTCCAACTGTCACGAAGCGGTTCAAATAAAATAAATATGAAGACTTTTATGTGAGATAAACGCCATAAGTAGTAAACAAATTCAGTGGTTATTTTTAGTTGGAAAAATGTTAGCTTGATACAGAAACATAAGAAAAATTGAAAAAAGTGCAAATTTGAATTATTAACTACAAAATAACACATCGAAGATTCCAGAAGCAGCTCTAGAAGGGAAGTATCGTGAATGAAAAAAGTAAGTTTGCAAAGTATTTTTGAAGAAAGCAATGTCTACGATTTGTATGTCGCAAGTTTAATCTATACCTATAAACTAGCATTCTGTTGAATTGATTAATGAAAAACCATATCTCGTCTACCACGTGAATAGGGGTCTAGAGTTTCAGTGCTGTTTCAGGGTTGGCCAAAACCTATCATCCGACTCGTTTTTCTGTGGTGCATGTATATTTTGCATTTATTATTCTCGAAAAAACCTTTCCTCCACTTTAACTTGAACCAAGACCAGCCCTTTTTCAGCAAGCACACTACGCACTTCGTCATTGAAGCCAAAGTTAGGGCTCAGGCTGAAATGAGGTTTGATTTTTTATTTGTTTTCAATGAACAGGCCAACTAAGCGCCCCAAAGAATACATGCAATCCAATCAGTTTCTTATTTCCCCGCGTAGCCAAAAATTCATTGGACTGAGTGAGAAAGGGAAGAAGGATAAATATTGAATTGTATTCATAAGCTAAGAGGGTTAAAACAGGTCTGTTGTAATATTTTTTTGCGAATAGGTATTGTAATCAGATATTTTTTATGCATAGGGCTGTTAAACAATACATAGTACTCTTCCTCCATGTCAACACGCGTTTACATTTCCTTTATAGTTCGGTAGCCCATCTCACAAAAATCAAATTCTTTTGAAAAAACAACACTTGTTCAATTTGCATAACTTTTATATAATTTTACCCTTACAATACTTCATTTGATACATATTTTTTATCAAAACAATAAGACTCAGAGGAATTCATTTATAACATTTTGCTTGCAACAGATTGTTTGCGTTTAGCTTATTCCTTTTTGCAGTGGTAACAACTGCAATCGACGGCTGATTTAAATCTAAAAGTACGAACACCATCCAGGCAGAGAACACGTTTTTGAATCTAAACAAAAAACGAAGATATATGTAACAAGATAAAAAACATATTTCATTGAAAAAGTAAACTCACCTCTTCCGATTCCATCATATTACAACATTGACCTACTGACACTACTGGTTTCGTGGGCTTAAGTATTCCTCCCCATGGCATAGACGGTACTGCATATGATTCGCAAAAACCACGGCACGCATTTGTTGTAATGCGAAATTCAACACATTCCGGAATGTTGATCTTCCGAGTATTGCCCACCTTATGGCAACCAGGCTTATACCAGTTATCCTTTGCGAGTGCAGAGATAATACAAACAAATATAACGGTGGCCAGACGTACCCACAACATAGTAAAACACTAAGATTTGCTCGTTGACTGTGTTTGCAGTGTGAAAACAGTTAAAAGACTGACGACAAGGAACTGTTTTCACTGGTTTTTATTCCTTCAAGAAATTCAGATTTTATGTGAGAAACGGCATGCGCTGCTTTCAAATTCGTTTGCAAAGGGGTTGAAGTAATTAAAAACAAAATACGTTCACCGTATTAAATTTTTATTCTTTACTGCATTTGGCAAATTTGGAGGGATAAAGAAATTTAATCATTCAATTTCGACCATTTCCTCGAGAGATATTATTCTGTTCCTTCCTCAATTAGACGTTCCTAATTCTGGTGTATATAGTCTCGAATGTTGGGTAGACCGCTAATAGCATTTGCCTTTAATGCTGACCTTACAACGTTCCTCCAAAATGAGTCCAATAAACTCGATCTAATAACTCAAGACAATAGACTTCCCATTCAGCCACATAGCACTCTGTATGTGGAATGGTAGATATTCCATTGAAACCTCCAATGGCAAAAATTATGTCATCGATAATTTCTAGACCGAAATTACTCTTGCATGGCACATATCAATAATAGATGTCGAATTTTCAATTTTGGGATCTTTCCCCAGTCGACAAACGAGTGAAACCAGCCACCAATTACATAAACATGATTTCGATAGGCCACATTCGATACCCCTGATCGGCGATGATTTATAGGACATAGCATTCTGCGGATGATAGGCACTGTTGACCGTTGAAATGAAACCGCACGAAATATTAAGAAGTTGATGGATGGGTTTTTCTATTACGAACTTAAATCATTTGAAAACTAACTGTCCATTTCATTTATCAAATGCGATGGACTGCGAGGATGATCAGAAAATATCGCGGAACTATGGTGAAGTAAACAACTACGTAATCCAATTCCTTACTGCACACGGTAGCTTCAATGAATTCCGCTACAAGATCGGCAAAACAAATAGTTCAAACAGCCAAAAAGATCCTGCGAGTGATCAGAAATGGAGCCAAATTTGCCCTTTTGTGGAAAATATCATTTGAGAAGGAGAAGATTTAATGGAGGGTGCAATAAGGCTGCCGGTAGCGGGGAGTGTTTAGTCTGCGATAGTCGCGCAAACAAAGGGGTGATTTCCTGCCACTTGACGGCACATAGTGTGTTATCTCCTCAAAAAACGGATCCTTTCTTTATCTTCCGAAGCGATCGGATCAGAAGTCAATAAGATTCAATGCTAGTCGAGAAAAACATTTCATGATTTCCGCCCCTATCACAATCTACTATTATTAACATGCCTTTAAAATGTTTCTACATTATTATCGCGAGGTATCTGTTTAGGTTTTTATCGCTATAGAGCAAGCTAATAGCTATTTGGCTGAAAATGTATTATTATCTTAAGGTCATTAAACATATCTACAATGTGGGAGACATCGATATAAAGTTGATATAATCTCGGTAAAAGGAGGTATCTGTCCTACGGTGCATTGAACTACTTTTGAGCCCGCTTGCTGCAATACATTTTGGCACATACGAACATTTCGAGAAAAAATAATTTCAAGAGCAAAGTGTAAGCAATGAAAGCACTCAGAACCTCGAGCGCAGACCCACAATGTAAAATTGGACATGACGCATCGAGATGCCCTTATTCTTTTACCTTCTCTCATGGAGTTGACGTAATTTCGGAAATCGTATCGCATGTTCTACAGCAGTGGCAAAAATGTAAAAAAAAATAAGCAACTCCTCTAAGATCGGAACCAACAAATATGAATGGGTTCAAAACAACATTTCAACCCTTTTACTGTCATTTAAAGAATAAACAATTAAAAACGCACATATCCGTTGCATAAATTTTGCCATTCAACGCACAGGCATCATATCTTTGCATATTCAACGGTGTAATCATGGTCTACTGATTTGTTGTCGGATTATTCTGCTCAACTTTATTCAACCGATTCATAAACTCCATTTAATTCAGCGACGCTTATATAACAGCGACGATGATGCTTGGAGCTATCTTTATGTACAAGACTACCAAAATAGAAAACGTTTTTTATATCACTCTATAACTAGAATATGAAAATTATTTTCAAATGCCATTTTTACAGCTTCTTACACGCAATTGATCACAGCTTAAGAATCTACAAGAAGATACAATATTTAACATAAAAATGCAAATGAATTACTGACCTCCTCCCATTTTCTTGTGACTGCGTCGAATACGCGACATGTATCAAAATATTCTATTCCGTCATTGCCCCCGATACAGTCTATGCAAAATCCCATCACAGCTGTACCTTGATAAGCTCTTGGTCCTGCAGGGTCCTCAGTTAAAATATTAACCCATCGGTCGGCACGAGCATCTTAGGTTCCAATACCTCCCTTTGGGGTGCCACCACTCCATCCGCCAATGGCAAAAATCACCTCGTTTGGAAGTCGAGGCATTGCGATTGCTGGTGTTGTTAAACGTAAATTGCATTGTATTTTATTAAGGTGAAACTGTGATATGATCAAGATTCTAGGGGAACTTGTTACCCTACTGCCTACTCGTTTAACCATTCAGAGCTTCTGATGAAGCATGATAGACTTCTAAAAGCAGTGTTAGCCAAGTTGTCTAGGTCATTAAGTAAGAAGGGGAGAATTCTTTTATAGGAGATAGCAGGACATGTACAGAGGAGGTGGAATGTAGTCTGATCCTCCTCTTCGCCCATGCAGCTCTGAAATAGTCGTTTGAATATACGCCAAGCCTTGATGCGTGCTTGCCTATGATACAGTGTCCAAAACAAAGTGCCACTAGTATTGATTTACCGGAAGTGGGTATATTCAACTATTTAATCATCGACTTACTTAAGACGGAAGTCTAAAGAGTTTTTAGTAATAATGTAATATTTAATTGGATGAAATAAAAACGGAATAGATTCATGTTTCCCGGCTAGATGGCCATAATTAAAGTTTGTATTTAATTTTAGGCTAGAATTCCTGTAGCTGTGTCCGCTCAACACCAACACTACACGCCATAGATAAGCAAATTTACGTTTCAGCCGTGTAGCTTTTAGGACGAACCCCACAGGCGGACAAGTAGGGATGCAGTGAAGTGGAAGTGAAGTCCTTTAGTCCAGATCATGGCCTCGTCGTTAAAGAAAATAAGTAGTTTTTATGAAATCTGTTGTGACACACACCTTTTGAGCATTAAATTGCGCTACTTTCATGGTATTTGCGTTTATCCTAAAATCCAAGAAATGAAACAGACCAATGATTATACATAAGTCCTTTGAGGCTCTCTCTGCAAAGACACTTCAATGCAAAGGCATTTTAATCCGCTTTAATGTATTTTAGTTTTGATCTAGACGGTGGACTTCTCAGCCAACACAAATTGTACTTTAAGCAGTTTTCCTTCGAATCAATTCCCTTCAGTCTTGTTCCCATTGATAAATATATTTTATTACTGCGCATGCATTCGAATGGGAACATTTTAAAAGTTTGCTATATAAACACTCATTTCAGTTACGTTCTGTATTCAGTTCTCCAGTACAATTCTAACGTATTTCAGTTAACTCATCAATCGTAATGAACGGGGAATAGTAAGACTCCTTAGTCCATTAGTACCTAGGTCACTTACTCATTTACAACTTTTTGTCCTTAGCTTATTTCTATGCTGTTCGCTTTTATTAATCTCGAGGATAGTTAGTAGTTCCTTAGAAAACGAACTAATCGCTGGAAGCCCAACTGCTGCACCGCTTGGTTGTCATCGTCGATTATACACTTATCGGGTTACTCAAGCTGATTCCAAGGGAAATGAATGCTGGGATTTAGTGAGCGTAATGTCCTGCTGGGGTCGATGTGATTCCAGTGAAATATCCAACTGGAAGTTTCCCTATAAGAGGTCATTTCATCCAGTATGTGTGCATGCATCTCGTTCACCGGCTGTAGCAATTTTGAGAAATTGTCATCCCGATGCTAGTCCTGAAGCTAGACGATATGAGTACATGGAAGCAGTCAGCTGTCATTGCCATACGTGCTCTTCAATGGATACTACTTGTGAAGCACCTGGCAATAATGTATTAGATGAGAAATCCGGAGTGAAAATTCTTGCAATGGGTGGACCAGATTCCGAGGGTTTGGATTTGGATTATTAAACTGAACAAAACAAGAAACTATTTTTCATGTAGTGAAATTATGAATAAAAAATATGATAACTAGCAGCAATTGTTTTGTGTGAAGATTCTATCAGAAAACGTTTGCGTATGTAAGTAGCGATATGAGTTTTCGTTGGTGTATTTACTTGCTTCTATTTAAGTTCCGCTTTGTATTTGATAATTAAAAGAACGTATTTTTGTTCCAATCCAATTGTTTTGTTGTCGTTAAGATCACTACCAGTGGCACTTTCATTCATCTCGATAGGTAAAAATTACTCACTTGTTTTCTTCAATGTTGACTCTGCTTTCTTTAACTTATTAAAAAAGGGAACTATTTTAATTGCTTACTTATTGAAATATTATTTAAAATGTAAAAAGATAGTTCAGTAATAAAATCAGTCCTATTCTACAACTTTGCCTTCGGCTTCTCGCCAGCTCTGCACAATACATCCTTCATTTCTTGTAACGCTTCCTTCAGAGATACCGCAAAGCGATCAGCACAAGTGTCGTCATTACTTCTCCACGAAGCCAGCGATAAAATTATATCATTTTCTCGTGGATTATAGCAACAAGCATAACCATCCGAATACATAGGACCATAACACATGAAAGCCTCATTTATCGAAGCCACTTGGCTGGTAGACAGACGGAAATGAGTACTTCTTGTTACAGCCGGCAGATTATAGAACTCTGGAATTGGTAAATTATTTTCCAGTGCCATTAATTTGAGGCCAAATAAATGACGATCTACGCCACGTCCTTGCAGGGCCATAGTTGTGTATTGCCGATGAGCATTAACGGCCTTCCGAAGCAGATCCACTCGCAGCTCATCTGGATTTGGATCGTTCATAGCTTTGGCGAAAGCCATAGATTCATTCGAACACGAGCGAATAGTTTCGGTGCGACCATTGCGGTAGATTCGGAGATGTGCGGTTTCGTAGGCAGCACCGGGTGTTTTATGAAGTCTACGAAAGGTTAATTTATTATTAGTCATTTTCAGAAGAAAACTACTTACTTATAGAACGCATATTGAAGAGCCATTTGGACAAAACTGTCGGGGCTGAGTTTCTGCTGCTTAAGAAAGCATTTGCCATACCCCTGGAAATGCATTACGTGCATATGTAGGTCACCAGCTAGCTTGTCGAGGTTAGTTTTCGCTGTGTGAATATGTTTGTCTAAAGCTGGAGAGGAGTTTAAGGGTAGTTTCTTAGCAGATTCAAAGTTTGTACTATCAGTGCCTTCAAGCAATTTAGGATCCTCTCTTCAAAGGGGCAAAATGAATTTATATGAAAAGAAAGAAAGGAAAAGAAAAACTTACAGATGTTCTACAATGTAGTCTGTCATAAGTGCAATAGGTTGACCCTCGGCCGGAGAGTGTTCATAACAAAATCCCTGGAATCCACTTCGACTGACAATCAACTGCAGACATAGATTTTGTTAAGCTTTTAAATTTAAGAAAGACTTAAGTTTCTTACTTGTATGGTCTTATCAAACCAACGATTACCACCGTACTTCTTAGACCCACAGCCATGAATTAATAACTCAGCTAGAACATTTTTTTTATTTGCACTCGGATCGTAACACACTTCTCCGTCCAATGAGACGGTGAATAGCGATTTTTGGATCTCCTCCACCGACTCTTGGTTTCCTTTTACTGCTAGTAGCTCCTTGTATGCAATTGCCCAGTTGTCTCGATTATCTGATGTTAGGATTCCAAATGGAGTACCTTCTTCCTTTTCAGCTGCATAGATTTTCTTCAGTTCTTCAAAGATAACGTCCCGATGGAGCGGTTTCAGTGCTTGGGAGTAAACAGGAACTTTGTAGAACTAAAGAATCGAAAGGATTACTCAGCCATTAGAAATAAATATATTGCGTTTTGGGCATACATGGTTTTTATAGATGACTGCAACGTGTGTGGAATTCGGATGATATTCAACTCTGTCTTCATGTGGCTGCGGAATTCGACAAGTTCCAAGCACTTTACCGAACTGAGAGTTATCCAGTTCATTGTTTCCTATTTTCGCCACCGGGATTTTTCCAGTATCAATAATCTCTTTGTACTTTACCAGGCAAGTAATAACTTTAGCAATGTAGCACAAGTAATCTTCATCGTCCTTGAAGCTAACTGGCGGGAAAGTCATTCCCGGGCTAGAAAATATTACCAATGGATCACGATACTGTAGGTACGCAGTGCGCAACCATCTCGTCGCTAGCCAATTCTCTTCTTTGGCTGCGGCAACTTCTAGTAGTTTTTGAAGCTTTTGTCCATCACATCGAAGGAATACTTCAGCTTCCTTCCGGGTATTGTCGAGCTCTTCTGCAGAAAGGAATGGCTCTGCAGATTTTATATACTTTTTAAGAGTTTCTTCCAACGATAGAGCCGGATATCTTAGCAAATTTTGCTTGGTTGGAGTAGGCTTAGTCGCATAAGAGCGAAGTAATCTATCACTTTTATTGTTCGCTGCTGAAGTTAAGTTGTAATGTACTCCAGATAAAGCAATTCGTTGGGCTTGAACAATGTTCTTTGACTACAAAACAAAACAGAATAGTAGCAAATACATTATTTGAACTTTGGAATAAACGTCTACGCTTACGAGATTAGAAACGATTTTTCTTGACAACATTTGCATTTCGAATTTTTGTTGATCTTCAGTTAGTTGCTTTAAGGATTCCCTATTAGATTTGAAAGTGATTAATCAATTATTTTGAAATTCTTTTTCCGTGAGTTTTGCCAAGATTTTCACCTTTGGTACTTTAGCATTATTTAGCGATAAGCATACACAAAATATCTTTGAAATAATAGAACTGAACAATATTATGTTCACCTCCACGTAGCACAAAAATCGAAAACTTGAATAAGTATTACTACTTGACTGTTGACTCGCTGTCGCTATGCAGCAGACTGCCACCAGACTGGTATGAACTTTTTTTTCATCATTTCTGATTACCTGATGAGCTGTTATAGCAATCATAGGTGGGAGGGAAGGTCGAAAGAAACTGGACTGAGAACAACATTTACCTTTAATAATTAAAGCAGGTATGAAATTTTGTTTTCGCCATGTATATACATATCTACAATATATGTGCATAATATGTAAACAAACTTGTTGCCTAGCTTCTCCATAACGAAACTGGCAACAGCTGAGAAAAATATTGGTAGCCAAACGACTTTGAACGCACCCTTTCTTACGAAGTTTAACAAAAGAGTTGTAACGTTTACATACCTTTTTGATTAAAATGAAAATAAAAAAACTGGCACAATTTTCTTTATGTAATTTATTCTCTTACTTTTTATTTTGCTTCTTTTTTAAATGAAAACCAAATCATTCAGCGATGAACAATAAAAGCTAACCCTACTGACAACTGTATTTTTTGACATATCACAGTTGTTAATTGAAGTGCCCTGTGTATTAGCAATGCTTTGCTTCGCCGCCGGTTAAAGTAGTAAAGAAATCAATAAATACTTATTTATTTTTTTGTTCAAAACACATTAATTAAGGGTAAGTCCAAATGTTTATTAACAAATATTATTAAAATGACCACCTTTTATAATAAATTTCAGCTAAGAGAACAAATTCCCTTTTTGTGTGTGAAAGCGCATGAATTTGAGTTTTTTTTTCTATCCCGTACACCAGTGGCTCTCAAGTTTTTCCATTTTTCTAAAATAAGAGTCATGGAAAAAGCCTTAAATCTTGGAGATCAATTTCCAAATTTCCAAACTGACACTACAATTGGTAAAATTGATTTTTACGAATGGATGGAAAATTCGTGAGTTAGATTTTTGGCAAAAAAGAAAAGTTTGCTGAATATTTTTCCTTACAGATGGGCGATTCTGTTTTCGCATCCATCTGATTATACGCCTGTTTGCACAACGGAGTTGGCACGAGTTGCAAATCTTTTACCATCTTTTGCTGAGAGAAATATCAAACCAATTGCATTGTCATGTGATAGTGTCGAATCTCATAAAGGTTGGATTGAAGATATCAAAAGTTATGCAAGTAAGTCTTTTGGAAATAGTATATTTTAATTTTAAATGGAAATCACACACGAAACAAATTATGAAACATAAAATAATGTCTATAAGGAGGTTTTCGATATTTTTCTCTACCCTTTATGTTAAGTATGCTAGAATTTGTATAGCAAGTCTATTCATTCTAAAACGTCAAGATTCTCTTGCGCTGGGGTTTTTTTTAAAGAAAAAGTTTAATTTTTTGTAGAATTAACCGAATTTGGTTATCCGATAATTGCGGACGTGAAACGGGAGCTTGCAGTGAAGTTAAATATGTTAGATAAGGACGAGCGTGATACAGCCGGCATTCCATTAACTTGCAGATCTGTGTTCATCATTGACAATAGTAAGAAATTACGATTGTCACTGCTCTACCCCGCATCGACTGGAAGAAATTTTAAGTAAGATTGAATTTGGTGTATGTGTATAAATTCAAATTTTAACATTCTAATATAGTGAAATACTGCGGGTGATTGATTCTCTTCGACTTACGGATCAAAATAAAATCGCCACCCCTGCTGATTGGGAGGTAAATGAAATTAAATTTCTATTTGAATCCGATGAAAGCAAATACTTTTTCAGCATGGCAAGGAATGCATGGTCCTTCCAACAATTCAACAAGACGATATTGAAACACTTTTTCCCGCAGGAATTAAAACCATTGAGGTACCATCTGGAAAAGCTTATTTAAGGATGACTCCTCAGCCAGTTAATAGAAAGTAAGAGTTGTTCTTAAATGGCAAACTTAATCATTTGATAATAAAATCCAGTTTGTTTTGCAATTAAAAGTTTGTTTTATTTTTCTTATGGGTATTCTTTTTAAGGTTAAGATTAAGACTCTTTTTAAGATGCCTCAAACGATTTTTTAAAGAAAAGAGTAATCAGTTCATTATAGGTACCTGCGGTTCTATTATCCGCCAAGAGTTTGATCTTTGATTTTATATTTTGAGAAGCAGTGTTAGGTTTGACAGTAGGCTACTCACAGCGAGGTTTAATTGACGTTTAGTGTTTAGTGTGATTAGTTGTTGGAACACATTCCTCAACTCGGCGGTCGGCTGCCTACCCCAGTTAAATTTTTGTTTTATTTTTAAATTTTGTATTTAATTTGTCATTTAATTGAGAACTTGTGTACGTTTTTATCGTTGTATAACGAAGGCAAAGCTGAAGGCGAATATTTTATCCCATAGCCAACTGAACTTTGCACCTTGTACCTACATATAATTTTAAATTAAGTTCTCACCATCGAACTAGAAACAGGTTCACTGATTTACTGATTAAGAAAGCATTTCATTTTATAATCAGCAATCTAATCTGATTTGCCCGGTAAAGAGCAAAGGTTCACGAGAAGTTTTTTTGTGCAAGATCTTTAAACTAGGAAATCCGTCTTAAAATGTCTTCCGAAGAAGTTGCTCCCGAAAAAAAGGTTAATCCAATCAAATCGTTTGTTAGTGGTGGGTTTGGTGGAATATGTAACGTTCTCGTTGGTCATCCTCTAGACACAATCAAGGTGAGTAGAGGAATTAGAAATTTGCAATATAATCTTTTGGAAATCTTTTTTTAAGGTCCGCCTACAAACGATGCCAGCACCCGCACCGGGGGCTGCACCTTTATATAAAGGAACATTTGATTGTGCACGGAAGACAATTCGCAATGAAGGTGTTAGTGGACTATACAAGGGCATTCAGGCTCCCTTGACTGGCGTCGCACCAATTTTTGCAGTGTGTTTTGCAGGTTATGCCCTAGGCAAGAGACTTCAGCAAACAGAAGATAATAAAAAACTTACTTACGGTCAGATTTTTTTGGCTGGATCATTTTCGGGTATATTTTCTACTGCTATTATGGCACCGGGCGAAAGAATTAAGTGCCTCCTACAAGTGCAATCGGATAACACTGGCCCGAAGAAATACAATGGCATGGTAGATTGTGCCAAGAAATTGTATAAGGAAGGCGGTCTACGCAGTGTGTTTAAAGGAAGCTGTGCAACCATGATGCGGGGTGAGTTATAAATTCAATAAATAAAAACAATTTGCGGGAAAAAAATACATGACCAAAGCATTCATTAATCACTCAGTGGGAAAATTGACAAATCGCGATAACAAATAAATACATATATTTTTAATTTTTTTTTTTTAAATCCACAATATTGCAAGCGCATTAACGTTTTGCAGTAATCATTTGGTTTGGGAAACTATGTTAACATGTTTAGTTACCCTTGTTTCTCCACAATACTCGTATTGTTTGTGGTACTTACTAAGCCTGATTCCTCATCCAGTCTCTCTTTTATTTCAACTTCTGCCAACTATATTTTTATTTAATTTTTATTATTTTTAATTAGTTAAAATTACATTCAGTCAAAATATATAACTTTTAACAAAAATACTCTACATTCACAATAATCTATAAATCTAAATACTATTAAAAACAAATTGTTCATCAATACTTCCGCCAAAGATGTCATTTGCGATCTCCTGTGTCTCCTTTTCATTGTTCTGATTGCCCTTCGCCGTTAGGTAGTGCAAACTATTGATGTGAGCCATTGCCTTTTGCAATCTCGGTGACTTGGCGTGATGGGTTGGCACATGAATTCGCACCTTCTGTGCTTTTGGCTGCATTTTTTTAGCCTGCAACTTCTCCTTGTAAACTTCTTTTCTTTCATCCAACTGCTTGTACTTTGGCATACGTTGATTGCTATACATTAGTCGGTGTTTTAAATGTTTTGCGATTTCTTTTTTAAAGTCACAACGAAGATCCCGACGAACGGCATAGTAGACACTGTGTCCATTGAAGTTTTCGCAACGAGGTGTTAGCACATTGTCAAATTTGTAATTTTCGGCTTTGCGGCAAGAGAGTACTTTTCCGGAATGGAAGTCTTTGATACATCGGTTGGTTTTCGAAACACGTTGTTGATTAGTTACCTTATGTTTCCATAGCGACATATCGCATGTGCATTTCCAAGGGTTTTCCGTTAAACGCGCCAACTTCAGCGATGGATTGTGGAAGAAGGTAGATGGAAGATATTTTAAGTGGTTCTGTTGAAGATAAATTTCTCGGAGCTGAGTTAGTTCATCAAATAAGCCGGGTGGAATATAGGAAAGGTTATTCTGCGAGAGATCTATGATTTCCAGCTTTTTACAACCAAAGAAGGCATCCATTGATATCTCTCTAATATTACAGGCGCTTATGTCTAATTCTTTTAGTAGTGACATGTCTGCAAATGCGTCAAATTCAATGCTACGAATGTGGCCCTTAAGATTTAGAATTTCCAAACTTCTAAGATCTTGAAATACAGCATGTTCCAGAGCACCAAGAGAAACGTTCGTAATGGTAAGAATATTTAGGAGCTCTAGGGATTCGAACGGAATGTTTCCCCATAATTCCACGGCAGTATCTTTTGAGCCCAAGTGCATTGTTCGTGTATTATTCATAATTCCGAAAGAGGCTGGGAATATGTATTTGATAGGGTTGTGCCTGAAGTCGACATATTCCAATTTAGGAAATGGTGGGAAACTTAGCTCTGATAACTTGGTCAAACTATTGTGGCTCAAGTCAAGAATTTCCAATTCCAAGAGGCCAGCCAACGAACGATAGTTAAAATCCAAAATAAAATTATACGCCAGAGATAAGGTCTTAATGTGCATGGCACCGTACAAAGCGAATGCGGGCACTATTTTTATCTCATTATTCTCAAGCGATAAGTGCTGCAGTTCGAGCAGTCCGTCAAACATTTCCCAATGCAATTCGTCGAGTTTGCAGTGATTAATGCGAAGAACTTCTAGGTTTTCCCAGCCATAGAATGTGGCCATACGAGATTTCTTTATCTCCATTATATAAACTTCGTAGGGTAGGATTTCGATATCCTCTTCCTCGGGCTTGGATTCGAGCGATACATTATATGCGACTTGTTCACTGCTGGGTACATAATCAAAGCTTTCGCGTGGGTGAACTGGGTTTTTGGGCCGTTTATAGTTTTCACTCCCGATTAGCGCGATGGATTCAAAATTGGCGTGATGTAGAAATGGCATTGGTTCGTCGATTATGAGCCGGAAGCTTCTGTCGCGCGGACCTCGAATCTCCAGGGTTGTAAGGTGATTGAGTGGCTTAAGAACACTCGTTGGTACTGTTGAAAGAGAGACATATTTGTGATTGTTTTGATTTTTAACAAATTCTTCACGTGGCAAAGTCCAAAAGTAGGTTTTAAATAAATTTCAAACCTCACCTGTTTTGTTCTTCCCTTCGGATGTGTAGAGAAGTACAAGTGCCTGTAGATTTACTGGCAACTGTTTCACTAACTCCTTTAAATCGTTGTCTACTTGTAAAATACATGTTGCTTGCTTAATATATGGATTTTCATTAAAACTATCATCTCCTTCGTACATTGCTTCATTTTCATTGATCAATTCTTCCCGGGTTTCCTGGGAACCTCCTCTACTACCAACCGATCGATCTGTTCGCTTGACCTGCATATAATTGATCCATCGCGATATTGGCAGGTCCATAAAGTGTGCGTATTGGCAAACGCAACCCCTTGGGCATTTCATATAACTCAGCGCATCTTCTGATTCACTTTGCACATTGCAAACCTAACAAACCGTTGTATGTTAACAGACGTATTATAATTTTTCATCATTTACTCACTGAACAACTTAAAATCACTGCTAAAAACAATAAGTCCACAATACGCCTCATGCTGTACCACCTTAAGTTTAGAACAAACGCAAAGAACATTTAAAGAAATTTAGTTGTTAGCATTTAAACTACCATCGTCGTCACATTTCAAGTAAGACTTACACTGTGTGTTCTCTCTTGAATAGAAGGAAGTGACGACGGGTTCTCGACAAGAAAATAGTGAAGGATGTGGTTTATCGCAGTACAGCACGTTAAACTCGCGTCTCAATTGCTGATAAGAGCTGCCTTGCTATTACTTATTGCTACAGTACAGAGAGGAACGGCTCTCCCTTTAAGGCGAGGAGAACTCTTTACCAATACCATCAACTTAATCGCGGCTAAGAATTACGAAAATTGATAACTCATTCAAGAAAAAGTATTTTAAACATATTTCGTAAATACGTATATTTATATACATGTATGTATATGATAAACTGAGCTCTATACCCTCGCGGAAAGATATTTTTCCTACAAAAGAAAAAGATCTGGATATCAAAGTCGTTTGAGGTGGGAGGTTACACTTATCAGTCCTCGGAGTGCAATTTTTGTCCCAAGTTGGGATTATATTTTCGCAATACATAATGGCAATTTGTGAACGTTTCATTGCGAAGAAGTACAGCAACACTTTGCAGAACTTTTGCAACATAGGAAGTGTGTTGTGGATTTTATAGTGCTTGTATTTATTTTAGTTATATCGTGATTTTTGAAACGCACATTCATGCACGGCTGAAATCGGCTCATGCTGATGAAAAAGCCTGAACATTTCGCAAGCGTTTATCGGATTGGCTTATAGGCACCTGGTGTAGCGTATACTGTTGTTTTTATATATAAATATCGTTATATCTGAATTCATAGATTGTTAATCCAAGCATCTTAAAATGAAATTAAATTTGTAACTTTGTATTAATGATTTTAATATCAGAGATCTGCTAAATAAATAAATATAATCCTAACCTGTTTTTCGATTCCTTTTTGTATTGTGTCACTTGATTCAGCTAAGGCGCTGGCAATTTTTGTGTAGGTCGTGTTTAGGTTGATTCAAGCGAGTCTTTAAATAAATCGCACTTAATCGTCTTCTACTTCTTTCACCGCGAGTTTATGATCACGAACAAAAAGATCATAACCTTCTGCCTTTACTGCATTCCTACTGTGCGGTTTGCCGGTTAGAATATCGATAATCCTTCCAGCTTCGGATCACTTCATAGACCAGTGCTGGTGTTGTTGTGTTTGTTGATAATTGAGGCCTGTCTAATGTTTTTACGATTTGGACACGTTGTTATTGATTATATCTGCCTTTGACGACACCAGATCCCCAGTCGTGCCAATTTACGGATTTAAATGCACGTTTGTGGCTTCCGATATATTAAATCTGTCCGCAGGCTCACATGAATGCTAAAACTGCCTAGCTTTCCTTTTTGAGGGGCATACTGAGATTTTGGCCGGTCTCTGCACGAGTCAAAAAGGAATAACATAAATGTTCTTATAAAAATAACAATTTTATATATAAACATAGGGACGGGCTACAGTCCGCTTGGGCGAACTGTTGGATACCCTATTCTTATTCCTATCCCTCATAAGTGGGTGTGACAAAAGTCTAAGTATGGTTAAATTGTTAAGAACGCTCTACATATTTTGTTATATAACATTTAAAGGATTTTATAAAAAAAACGCTCCCTAGCTCAAACTTGGGTGTTTCAATAAAATTGTTTTATTTAATTGTGGGCGTGTCAGTAGGCGGATCTAAAAAAAAATAACACATGAAAATAAATGGCCCCTAGAGAGTATATATTATAAATTTCAGCTCCCTAGCTCAAACTTTGGATTTTCAAAAATTAATATACCCTTAGAATATGGTATAAAAAAATTATTTTATTTATTTGTGGGCGTGTCAGTGGGCGGATTTTGAAAATTTTTTATCCCGAGCATAGATCATATATAAAAAATTTCAGCTTTCTAGCTCAAAATTCGATTTTTTCCAAAATTTTTTTTTTTTGAGTTTGTGGGCGTGTCTGTGGGCGTATTTCAAAAATTCGTAAACTTGATTATTTCGGGACCCTAGAGAGTATATGGTTAAAATTTCAACTCTCTAGGTCCAGTTTAAAGGCCTAATTTTTGCCGACAGACGGACGGACGGACGGACATGGCTAGATCGACATTACTATCGATGCTGATCATAAATATAGTAACTTTTAGGGGTCTACGGGCAATATTAAGGTATGTTACAAACTATGCGTCAAAATTAATATACCCTTCGAATAGGGTATAAAAATGAAATGCTGTCCGTTGGTAACCGCTTAAAAACGACTGTACCGATTTGGGTAAATTTTTTGTAAAATGTAGTCAGAGTCAGAAAGTAACAGAAAGAAAAATTGAAAAAGTTGCCAGGAAAATATAAAAATTCGGAAAAAACCGATATAGTGCTTTATGGGAATTTTGTATGAAGAATGATTAGAATTATATAGCAATGATTTAGATGGCGTTGCGAGATAGATTTATCAACAGCTCTGACATTTGTTTGTTTATTACTCATTGTTTTTCACACCACGAATCGGTAATTATATACCAATTGATGATAACAATTGGTGCGAAATTGAATGAAAAGTGATTCTATCGAAGTTTCTTTCTTTCGTTTTGCTGTTTGATTCGAAAAAGTAAGCTGACAAAAGGCGTCTGCCAGATAACTAGCCTACCCTTAACGGATTAACGAAGTTGCGTGATCAGGCTAAGCCATCCGAAGAAAAAGGTGCAGCCCTTTTAACTACTGAACCGACCTGACCTGAGAGTGTTTCTGTGAAGTTTGTTCGAAATCGGTCTACCAAATTAGCGTTGCAATTTCATTTGTTACTAAAAAAACAGGTTTTTATTTTTGTCAGGCTAATCAAGGCACGCCGGGTACAGGCTATAGACAATAATTGTGTAGTCTACTCGAACATATAGGCCAATACAATTCTCGGCAAAGCCGGTCGGGTTCAGCTAGTATAAGAAGAATAAAACCCACAAGATGTATCTTTAGCGTAAAAATTCACCCACCACGACAAAGTGTTTGCATGGTCATGAAATCGGACAAACGAACTATTTATGTGACATATTGTTTTTATCAATAATTTTAGACGTGCCCGCAAACGGAATCTATTTTCTTGTATATGAGTACCTACAAGATGTTGCCAAAGAAAAGTCTGGAGGTCAAAATGTGGGTATTTATTCAGCATTGTTTGCAGGCGGTATGGCTGGTATGGCATATTGGATCCTGGGAATGCCGCCAGATGTACTAAAGAGTCGACTACAAACAGGTAAGCTAGATTAATTATTAAATTCATCTAAATATTCATATTCATTGTTAATTTAAACAGCACCTGAGGGAACTTACAAACATGGTATTCGCAGTGTCTTTGCGGATTTAATTAAAAAGGATGGTCCATTGGCTTTGTATCGTGGTGTCGTACCGGTCATGATTCGTGCTTTCCCAGCCAATGCAGCGTGCTTCTTTGGAATTGAATTATGTAATACTTTTATGCAAAAAGTAGGATGGTAACACAATAAGTTGGAAAACAAAAGATTGGCATATTTATTGTTAAATAAATGCATGAAAAGATGTTTATTTTTGTTGGTTCTAAAATAAAGCATTTATCGTTTTAATTTGAAGAAAATTGCATTTTGTTTAAGAAATAAATATTAATTCATAAGTGTTCTTGAATGGTATTTAATCGATCGGTTTTTTTTCAATATGCAAGCGTCCTAGAGCATGATGTACAAATATGTTTATCACTTCAAAATCGGAACGATTCTTGTCCGCGCAACCCTTTAAAGAGGGCAAAAAATAAAAGTGTTTTTCCTAAGATTTTCGATAGACTACTACAATTCATGAAGCTTTATTTTTACGTTCCATTACTTTGGGTTAGATAAAGCGGCGTTTACAGTCCAGCTAATTTGCCCATCAATTAACAATCAATTAACACAGCATGAATAACATTTTTAGCATCGTACATAGATATAGATGATTATTTCTGTTGTAAGAGCCTCCTTGCGAACAAAATATTGTATGTCAGGGGAGGATAATTTCCAAGTACAGGTCTCTGAAGGGGGACACTTTGGAGTTACAACCAATTGTAACAAAACAGCTGCTTCATTTTTAACGTAGGGATCTAATCTCTCTCTATACAAAAAGTGTCATTTGCCATAAACTGGAAATTGATTGCGGATCTGATATTTCCACCCCCGAATTTAATTAACAATTTTTCACAACCTTGAATTTAAGTTTATTGTTTTTATTACTGTGATGGATTAGAAGAAGTCTTACTTCCAAACTGAGAGTGTTCCACTTCAATGGAGGATAACTTGAGAGGGGGTGAAAATGGGCTGTTTGCTTTGGCTTTACCTACCTGAATCCAATCTAAAATATCATTTCTGAACCACACAGCAACAAACTGTTGTCCTTCAAAAAAAATTATGTTCCTAATAATTATATATTTTCACAAAAAACGTTCAAAATTAACATAAATCGTTAATGGGGCCACTGGTCAGAAAAGCAGTCACCTCTCTTTCAAAATAACTTAAGAATTCTTTACATTATTTTCTTTTTATTTATTTTTTCTTTTCAAAACCATAAGTTTACCATTCAAATTGAAATAAAAAAAAACATAACCTTTTTTTGTTTTCACAAATAAATTTATTTTTTTAAAGTTCTGAGCTATAAAAGCAACGAAAAGTTAATTCTCAGATAAAAGGTATAAAATAATCACAGTGTATAATATTAATAGATTTAGAATTTATAACAAAATATGAATATTTAGCATATTTGTTGTGTCTTAAAGTATTTAGCATAATAGCCTTATCCGACAAAAAAAAATCATGTAGAATAATTTCTAACAAAAAGTTTTACACTTGGGTTTTACCTCACAGAGGCAGATAGGATTAATCTAATTAACATTTAATAAGTTTTGGCTTTAAAAATATCATCGTTTTCCATATTTATGCTTAGTTTAGATCAGCATTACAATCTCATACCTAAACGTTTTTCGAGACTGTACTACGATAGAAAACTTATTTATGACGATTGTCATTTGCGTTTTAGAATCGACGTTGATTTTATTTAAAACTCTGTGTCTGTTAAACGAACGATACCGTTTAAAAACACCAATGATAACTCGGAGTGATTTAGTGATATAAACAAAACACGTTTTCATTTACATCAGCCACTGTATCACAGATTAAACCGATTGCAAATAATAAAGACATTCATAACTAAAAAAAAACATAAATATTTTTAAATTACAAAGCTACCCAAACTAATTTACTAAATCTCATTCTACAAGTCCCTATCCCTCTCTTGACTAAGCGCAGTCGAGTTTCGACTTCTCGAATGTTCTTTTTCGCCTTCTTCAACTATTCGAAGTAATGGAAAGTCGTCGACGACCATGTCTGTTATATGTAACGCCGATAAGGCTGTAGGCCAATGTTCTTGATCTTCATTGGTGTCTGTAGTTGATTCAAAACCACTGCTGTCACAGCTGACAGTAGTCTGAAAATAAAAGAAACAAAAATACATTTATTAGCATTTTAAAATAATCTTGCAGGAACTGTTGATCTATATGCATGCCATTTCTTCTTCCTTAACAGCGAGGCTATGGTCAGCATCGAAAGGATCATAGTCCTCTCACTTAACTGGTCTTTCTGTGCTATTCGTCGGTTCGACCTTAATACTCCTAACCCGAAACCTCTATTAAACACTGCACCTGCCAGTTTATAAAGGAAAACTGATACTGGGCTCCTTCGAAAGAGTACTAAATGAGGATGCTGGCCAAAAAGCTAAAAGACGTCGACTACATTTGTTCGAGTAAATGGATAATATTAGTAGGATTTCCGATTCTCAACCCCCAGGTCCGAGACGACAAGGAAGACCGAATCTCCGATTTAAAGACCAAGCCTGGTCATTTATGCCCTTCCAAGAACGGGCCAAAAATATCACCAAAAACATAGGGACGGGCTACAGTCCGCTTGGGCGAACTGTTGGATACCCTATTCTTATTCCTATCCCTCCATAAGTGGGCGTGACAAAAGTCTTAGTATGGTTAAATTGTTAAGAACGCTCTACATATTTTGTTATATAACATTTAAAGGATTTTATCGAAAAAAACGCTCCCTAGCTCAAACTTGGGTTTTTCAATAAAATTGTTTTATTTAATTGTGGGCGTATCAGTAGGCGGATTTAAAAAAATTACGCATGAGCATTAAGGGCCCTAGAGGTATATATTATAAATTTCAGCTCCCTAGCTCAAACTTTGGATTTTCAAAAAAAAAATATTTTTAAATTGTGGGCGTGTCAGTAGGCGGATTTTGAAAATATTTACACATGAGCATAAAGGGCCCCTAGAGAGTATATATTATTAATTTCAGCTCCCTATCTCAAACTTTGACTTTTCAGTAAAATTGTTTTATTTAATTGTGGGCGTGTCAGTGGGCGGATTTTAAAAATGTTATCTCCCGAGCAGTTTTAGGAGTCATAGATCATATATAAAAAAATTTCAGCTTTCTAGCTCAAAATTCGATTTTTTCGAAAAATTTGTTTTTTTGAGTTTGTGGGCGTGTGGGCGAATTTCGAAAATTCGTAAATTTGATTATTTCGGGACCCTAGAGAGTATATGGTTAAAATTTCAGCTCTCTAGGCCCAGTTTTAAGGCCTAATTTTTACCGACAGACGGACGGACGGACGGACATGGCTAGATCGACATTACTATCGATGCTGATCATAAATATAATAACTTTTAGGGGTCTACGGGCAATATTAAGGTATGTTACAAACTATGCGTCAAAATTAATATAACCTTAGAATAGGGTATAAAAACAGCCCTTGTCGTAAGAGGGCAAATCTCATTTAATTTTATCATCCAGGTGAGCCAAGCCATCTTGAAACTCTTTCTTAAGTGTGAATGGAAATCCGTGAGTTGATACGACTGGGGAAATAACCGGTGTCGTAAAAGACCGATACAACAAAAATCAATAACAACAACATGAACGCGCCGAAACCGGCAAACAGACACGGGTCAGGATCATACAAATGCAATTAAACCAACATCTGATTTGCCCTCAGTAAAAAAGTGATCCGAAAGCGGGAAGCCTGCTGATATTATTGAGATCGAACCGAAGGACCCCACAAGGGAAGCCATAAAGTGGGAGAGATACAATCTCTTTAATTCTGATCATAACTTCCCTCTAAAGGACAGGAAAGTAGGGGTTAGGTTAGGTTAAAGTGGCTGTCAGCGTAAGGCCGACACACTTAGACCAAAGTTAGGTCCAACCAAAGTTAGGTCCATTGTGATGCCACATGGATCGAGGGGTTTCCAAGTCATTAAGATCATTAAGCAAGAAATCTCGCAGATAAAGATTTCTATTATGGGAGAGAGCAGGACATGTGCAGAGAAGGTGAAGTATAGTCTCCTCCTCCTCCTCGTCCAAGCAACTTCTGCAGAAATCGTTCGAATAAACGCCAAGCCTCGATATGTGCTTGCTTATCAGACAGTGCCCTGTAATGACACCTATAGTGGAGCTAATATGCAGTCGGTTTAGTGAGATTAGACTCTTAGAGCGTCGCAGGTCCAGCTTTGACCAGATGTGCTTAGTCGCTAGACACGTATTACTACTTGTCCACCTAAGGTTTGTTCTTTCGATTGCAGATACCTTGAACAAAAGTTTGCAGGTACCGATTGGGATACCCAGAGAACCCTTTTCAGGTAAAAGAGGTAGTTTGGTTCCCTTTTTGGCGAGTTCATCAGCCCTGCAGTTTCCTGGAATATCTCTATGCCCCGGCACCCAACAGAGGTGAATGTTTAACTGCTCCGCCATCTCCTTAAGAGATGAACGGCAGTCGAGGGCTGCGATTTATTATAATATAATATATATATAATAATTTAATAGATAGTGAATCCACGGACTTGATCGCTGCTTGACTGTCCGAGAAGATACGGATGTCCTTTATGGATATCACATTTCTCTTCAGCCACGTCATGGCTTCTTTTATCGCCATAATCTCTGCCTGGAATACGCTACAGTGATTATGAAGACAGAAAGAGAGTCAGATTTAGCCTTTCGGAGAAAACGCCGCCACCAACCCCGTCACTAGTTTTTGATCCATCGGTGTAGAAGTGGATCGCTTTATCTTCCTCAAATTCAGCGCTCTCCCAAAATGATCTGGAAGGAATAGTGACTTGAAAGTTCTTTCCGAACTGTAATTGGGGTATGGTGTATAGTCTATGTTTCCTGGTAGAGACTCAAATGAGTCCAGAATGATGATGTGGCCAATATTATTGTTAACCCACTGCGAGGTGGCCTTAAGGCGGACAGTAGAACAGGCTGCTGTTTGCCTACTGAAAATGTCGAGGGGTAACAGATGTAGCAGAATATCTAGTGCTGCTGAGGGGGTGGTTCGGAGTGCTCCGCATATGCACAAACCTGCTGTGCGTTGGACTTTGCCCAGCTTAGCACAGTTTATAGCTTTACTTAGGGCAGTCAACCAGACAGCAACCCCGTTTGTAAGAATCTAAAGCTAAATTGGCGAATCCGCACACTGTGCGACTGCGTGCGACAGATTTTCGAAAGCTCCTCATAAGAGTTTATGCCCTTCGATGTTTGTCATATTTTCGCAAGAGGTGGTGAATTAACTTAAACCTGTTCTTGGGTGGGATTCGAACCCTTCGCTCAGAAAAAAACCTTAACAGACTACAGGGCATTTTTCTTTTCCATTAAAAAAATAATTTGAGTTTAAATACAAATTTTGTACAGTAGTAGGCGACGACATAGATGAATAGATATTACCTATACCTCTTCGACAGGAATTCTTCTTCTTCTTATGACAGTTGATACTTTGGATGTTTATCAGTTTTGCGCAAGAATGGGACAATGGAAGAATCTTGATCCCGGCGTTGTTTGAACCTGAGACCCCTCGATTAGTAGTCCAACGCACTTATCAATATTTCAACAATTAATGCATACAAAAAAAAATTAATCTGATAAGAAACTTAAAGCAAACTTTTGACAAAAGTACACAAAGACCATCCCCGACCCCGAGACTGTCAGGTGCCAACAAACTAGTCTAATTGTACAATCTAATCCTATTCGAATTCAAATGATATGAAAAATGTTAGAACACCATTTTGGGATGTCCAATAATTACTCGGACTTTTGTAAGGTATTCAGAACCACGTTTGTCCAGGGTATGTGCGCTGATAACAAATAGCGAAATAATGATAATTTTTGAAACCAAAAACCTAAACTTTTTTAACTCGCATATCTTCAGGGGTCGTCTCTATTTGGACGGCGCGAGGCGGAGTTAATTACTTCAGTTCCATAATATTTGTATGATAAATTGCCAGTGCGGGATGGGCTTAGCATATCAATTTTGGTTCGTGGTCGCAAATACGCAATTTTTTAATTAATTGACCTTACAAATTTCGATGTCAAATATCTTGATCAATATTGGTCTGATAAAATCGATACTCTATTCTTCTTTATTTCTATTTTCTATCTTTAAATAAATGAAACTTTCTAATCAATAAAAGACCTTTAACTACTTACCGCTTTTTCATCATTCGAATGCATTTTTTGACCGCTCTCCGACTCATCTGTCATATACTCATCTTCGACCGCTCCACTGGAATGTTGACTTAAAGTATCACTGCGATTGCAATCAACTTCATCGTCAACATCTGACAAAGCAGGTTCATTCTCTAGAATAAAATTCCCCGCATGGCTCTTTAAATCTATTTCATATATCAGGGCATCCTTTTCCGCTTCAATGTTGGCTTGTTTACTCGACTTTTCCTTTTCGTTCGTTTCGATTAGCTTCATTTCACAAGGGTTATAGACACCAGAACGCAAATTGGCCTTGGCATATGACTTGCCGCTTTCGGAAATATTTGTAAACGGCGATATCCTCACAGTAGCTCTTGTTATGGCGAAAACAAGAAACATAATGCCCAAGCCCAAACCACCCCAGAATCCAATGTAATCGATTAGGGGCAAGTAGTTGAGGTAGAAGTTGAATCGATTATTAAGCGATGATGGCAGCTCTTTCATCGTCTGGAAGGTAATGTAACGATGCTTTCAGCGGCTTACTTTTTTGCGAAAATTAAATTATACTTACGATCTCAAACCAAAGCATTGGAAAGGTAAGTTCACTGAATTGTTGGACCTTGTTCATGTTGCGCACGTTTCTCATGTGCATGTTGATTTGAATCTTAACCGAGATGGTAAGTGGAAGGCCAGAGTCCTACAATTGTGACAAAGAAAAATCGATGCTTTATTTCTTAAAGGTTGTCAAACGGGTTTCAATTTAGTCTCTATAATTAATTCCGCTATCAATTGGCATTTTTTATCGATGAATATTGTGGGTTGCGTATTACAAGTTTTTCAATTAAAATTCTATACGTTTAATTTCAAGTCAAACGTTTCCACTGTCTGTTTTTACATCCCGAGAAATTTCCTTATAAACCAACTAATTAATTTTTTTGTTTCATACTGGAGCAATCTAGTGCATTTTAATTACGGGCATCCGATGGACAGACACTTTTAAGCGTGACCCACACCTTGCCTTAATTAATAAATACATATTATTTAATGTTTGTACTTACCGGTTGAAGAATGAAGTGACTCGAGTGTTCAGATTTGTTTGGCGCTAGACCGGTTACATTATCCAGTAGGCCGGGATCAGCGTCCATGAAATGCGGATAGCTTAGGGAAATCGGAAATCCGTAGTAGCAATCAGTGACATCAATAAGTCCGCGTGGTTGACAATAGCCTGTAATTGAGAAGACAAAACGGTGACTTAGTGATTGCGGTGATTGCGATACTCGCAAATGTTCCATAATGACAACGATCTTGGTGAAAATGGAAATGTACTGAGAGCGTCAAGATCACTGCCGCAAATTTGCCTTTCAGATGCATGAGCATTTTCAGACACTATCTAAATCTCATGAAATGTCGTTTTGTATTTTCCCGGTCGTTTCTTAAACGAGTTGATAGAGGCTACTACATGAATGTTTTCTGGGCGGAGTACGAATGAACATAGATAATGCAACTGTGTTATGGGGGACGGAAGCACTTCTATCTCGCGTGAGTGTAATACACGTGCAATCAGATGATGATAAGTTTCAATGAGTAATGCGACTACATTCTGTGAGGTAAATTAGGTAATTTAGATGCGTAGATTGTTTACACATGTGCGTTTTTGTAGGCATTGTTTATGGAAAAATAAATGAAAACAAAAGCATAATCCGAAAAGCATGACTTCAAACTTGGGATATTTTTCCGTCGTTAAAATATACCAAGTGTGTTGAATTTTGAATTTTCATTAAATATGGGTATACATTGTATAATTGGACACAAATTTTCAATAATTGAAAACTTGATTATAATTCATCGCATGCACCGTTGTCAATTAAGCCAGCAATTTGTGTTTGTTTACAGTTTGTCGCTTCATCAACAATTTAAAATATCACACCTCGTCAACATGAATAGCGAATATTTACCAAGTTAATAATAAATTCTTGGTGAATAAAAGAAAAACCGGAAAAATTTTGTGGTTACTCGAAAACCGGAACTGAATCAATGATATAAAATTTGAATAATTCGCTAGTATTACATTTAATTACATAGGTAAAGTTTATATTCGCTGTTTATTCTCATAATGAAAATGACGGAAACTTGTAAGATAATTACCTCCACGGCAAAAGCATTTGTTTTTCTCTTCAAATTGTCCGTTATCCATAGAATTATTTTCGAACACATATCTGTATCCGGCTAGATTGTTAAGAACAATTTCCTCACCAACACGTACCTACAATAACGAAATAAATAAGATACAATAAGGCGTTAATACGTCAAAATTACGTTTGCATTGTCTTGATGTCAAACACAAAATAAAATATTGACAATACATAATATTATAAATTGCCATTATAATTTTCCATGTTTGACAACATCGCCGAAATTTATTCCACACGTCATTTTCCGTCGTCTTTATTGTATTCTGTCATTTTATTGACTCTTAATTCACCGATATTTACATATTTGAAGATTGAAATTCAAAATTTAACAAGTTTGATTTGAAACCATATTTCCATAATTGATTTGGAATTCTACGTTATTAATCTTAATTAGGTGTTGGATAGACTTGTATATTTGGTGATTTAAGTGAAATAAGAAACATGACATTGTCTTTTTGACAAAAAAAAATTTAAAATAAAAAAAATTTTACCAAATTCTGTGGTCGGCACATGCTTTTACGAAAGAACAAAACAGATTCGTTGGGTTGTATAAAACTTTTAAACTTGGTACCATCTGAAGCTAGATTGATGTTACTGCAATGTTCACCCTCCCACTGCGGTAGATTGGGTGAACCACGATAGGTGGCATATAAGCCTGAAATGCTTGGATCGTCTGCACCCGAATAAAAGGTTTCATAATCCGTATCGAAATCGTACATCTATATTAAGATCTATAGTTTTAGAATTTGTTTTTTAAGGGTTTAATTAGTTTTAAGGCTTACCCGATCGATGAGTCCAACTTTGTCAAAGTATATCCAACCCGGTAGGAAGGTATTACCCAACGTGGTTATAGATGACTTATAACCAAACATAAATTCTCTGGCAGTCATATTGACAATCGGTTTATTATCTGATTCACTTAGCATCAGATTAACGGGGATGCGCACAAAAAAGTTCTTTCCCGCTGCTACTTGAGCAATTGACTAGAAAATAAAAATAAAAAATAAATAAATAATTTATGTATTTTTTTTTTGTCGGGGTGTGTGAGACTAGAAAATAAAAATAAAAAATAAATAAATAATTTATGTATTTAGCGCATCTTCCAATTCCTAATTCAGGATTATAATTTGTCCTCTTCTTGTTCCTTAAATGCGAAGCTATGATCAAGATTAAAGGGAGATTATATTTGTTACCCTCCTACTAAACTGCAACTCTACTGATTCATCTGTTAGGTTGGGCGGCTCGACCTATATAGGCCTGCCGGTTTCGGATCTCTTCATAACTGATGCCAATCGAATGCTGGTGGTGTTGCGAAATTTGTGTGATTTAAGGCCTGCCTTTTTTTTACGATTTCAACACGTGCATTTATTGATTTTTGTCTGATCTTCCCTTTACGACATCGGGGATCTGCAGTCGCTGCAACTAATAGTCACTACTATTTTGACCTTCCTCATTGATCGAATAACACACGTTACCATCATTAGGCAAGTAATAGAGGTCTGACTAGTAGGGAAAACGGCACGGATATTGGTGTTAACTGAGAGCATCGACATAAACCTTCTCTTTCACATGGCCCTAAATAACGAGGTTACACAGTGTCAAATCGCACGACCTCAGCGGTAGCTCTTATCTGGCAAAGGAGGAATGGTTTCGCAACTTGTATTATACATATAAAGGCTGCTTGTTGGAAATACACATCATAAACATAACATTGACGAAAGCTAGGCCATAAAAACCAGTTGAATTGGAAAAAAACATCATGTGGGCGATTTTCACCTTCAAATTTGGGTTATAAAAGTTCATTAATCATGGTTCGAAGGTTGGTTGGTTGAAACCGGCCCTCGATGACGAAGCACTTAGACCAGCAGTAGGTCCATTGTGCTGCCGATGTGTAAGGTGGGTGGGTCAGCCTCTTACTCAGGGAACCATTTTCTCCTCTGAATGAAGGAGCTAATCCTTGCTGTGCAGGCGTTGTTAAAATCGTTTAGATCATTAAAAAGGTATTCACCCAATGTAGCCTTCCTAGTGTTGCCGAGTGCAGGACACGTGCAAAGGAAGTGACTGATGGTCTCCTCTTCTTCCTCGTCCCTACAGCTTCTGCAGAAGTCATTGTAGGGAATACCCAACCTTTAGGCATGTCTTCCTATAGCACAGTGCCCGGTGAGGGCGTTTACTAATTTGGAGAGGTTTTCTCTCTTATGCCTCAGAAGTCCGATAGACCTGGACTTATTTAATGTCGGGCAGAGTAGCCTTGCGGTGTTGCACTGGTCGAGTTGGTGCCAACGACGGTTGGCTTCGCTCACCGCATTGGTGTCTATGAGGTGTTTAACATAAGACGTTGGCGCCTCGATGTCGGTGACGCTTATGCTGTTTAAACCAGAAGAGCCTCGTCGGTCCAGTTCGTCAGCTTCACAATTCCCTGGTATGTCACAGTGACCCGGCACCCAGCAAAGGGTGAGGCTATACTGACCGGCTATCTCGTTAAGAGATGCACGGCAGTCTTTCACTGACTTGGATCTTGTATTGCTGGATGCAAGGGATTTGATGGCCGCCTAACTGTCGATGTATATTACATTATCTGATTTCGATATCGTATTAACCGACAGCCAGGCAGCGGCTTGGCGGACGGCGGTGACTTCGGCCTGAAAAACGCTGCAGTGTTCTGGAAGGTTAAAGGAGAGGAGGTGAATGTCCAGGAATGAATCGCTGTCAATTTTTACGGATAGGTCCAAAACGGAGGACGGAGTCGGTGCTGGAGTCTTCTCTGAAGACCTGGACATTCACCTCTTTATCATGGTTCGATAGTGCAGTCTATTAACAACAGCATCACCCACTTCATTTTCAAAGAAATAAGATCCAATGATGCCTCTTGCCCAAAAACCCCACAAAGCAGAAGCACGCTGGATTCGAAACGGTTTGATCGGTGAAATTCTGGATCAATTTATATGCGTTTCCAACACTCAATTGGCAACGATACGACACTTCTGAGGGTCGCAGACTTAAGTTTTGCGTAAACTGAACCTTACAATTTACGACCCAAGTCTATGTGAAAAGTTCGGTGAAGTGTTGTTTGCGATATGCCCAATTCCTAAGACCGACTTCGAATTAGAGTTTAGGACCCCTTAAAGCGGCATTGAACATTTTTTTAAAATCTTCAGGGCCATTTTAAAATATTCATTACTATTTTCCAAGCTATAAATAGACCGCGATTTTGAAACCGAAAACGAATTTCAGTCAACTAGCTTATTTCGGCAGAAAGCGAAACCAACATTTTTTAAGGTGAATTACATAATTCAAACAAATTCAAAAACAAAATAGTTTTTACTAGTTTTCTATGACTCCAAAAATAGATTTAATATTAAAAGTGTCTGGCACCGAACACTCGGTCGGGCATTAGTTATAAGAAGTTGTACCACCGTTATACGGAGGCGGACGAGTTATTCAACCTTTTCCCGCGGCTTTTCGACGTTTTGGAAAACCAGTTAGTGGGCGTTAATTAATTAAATATTTCGTGTCCGAATCGTGTTTTTAATTATACAATTTAAACTTTGTCAAATAATTAATTTTTTATTACTGTTATTTATTTACTTTTATATTTCACAAAAGTACCTATATCTTAAGGTGAGGGTGGCGAGGGTGTAGAGGTTAGTGTGTTGGCTTGTGACACGTGCGGCGCAGGTTCAATCCCCATGGGGAACAACAACATACGCCACCCATTCTCCATGGACCCTTACCGAGTCTGAGCTCTGGGATTTGGATTTCCTTTTTACCAAAAAATAAAATAAAATAATATATACCTTAAGGTGAACGACTGTAACTTCAATATAGGCCACTACGGCTATATCTTCCATTTTGTTCAGCCAGTAACTGTTTCTATCTTATTGTTGTTCGTAAATTTTATGTTTTGAAAACACATCGAGCTACAGAACTTATATTTTCTTTGATCTTGCTCGACGGGCATGATTTCGGTTCTTCACATCACCAACTTGTTTCCACGACAACAAACAAACATCTGCCCGACGACAAGGAAGAGGGAATCTCCATTTTAAAGACCAAGCCATTGCGTATACCAGAGCGCTTCGTTTGGACAACTTGAAGCACAGTTCTTTGAATCGCGGAGGATGGATGTCTACAGTGTCTCAGGCAGAAAATCTCCACGGTTCGGTTAAACGAAAGCAAGATACAAATCATTTAAAAAGCCTACGCGTTGTTGAATTATTATGCACGTGCTTTCACACAAAAAACCACTTGAACTTCGGTTAATGTTTGCGACTAACACCAAATAAAAAGTTCAACATTTTTAAAACTACTCAGAATCTTCAGTGTTTTCGCACCAAATAAGTTTTAGTTGAATTGAGATTTGGTAACATACAACAAACGTTAAGACTTGGCACCTGTTTTTACTCCAGTTGATAGACCATACCCGCTGAGACAAAAGACATAAAATAGGCACTTCTCATGTACATGACACATCGAAAAAAAAACGCTTTACATTCATTATAATCATAAGCATCTGGTTATATAATATACGTCAGTATGGCTTATGGCAGCAACTGAACTTATTAGAGGCTTATAAGGAATCCACATGATCGATTTACGGAGAACAGCAAGTGATTATTGCAAATTAGGGTGACGTATGAGTATATGCTCCGCAAATACAAGTTTGCGGCTTGTATTGGATACAACCACTGGGACTGCAAATCCTGGGTTCGCTTACAAGTGCAGACAGAAGAAAAATGTTGCAGAGCTCAGCCATTAGTTTAAGCGTTCACAGTTGCGTTTATTTTTTTTTTTTTTTGTTGTGTTTGAAATGTGCAGAATTGTTAATTTTATTTGTGAAACTGGCACAAAAACGGAAAGCAAAAGTTTATACATTCATGTTATTCGCATATATTTATGTGTATATCTATGTATATATTGTATGTTCGTTCATACATATGCTCTAGACTTATGAGGTTACTTTCAACTTTTTGCCTTGTCGAAAAAATAAATTATTTTGTTTTGGATATTATTTGTTAACGTAGAAGTATGACCACAGTACCTATGTAGTCGATTATAAATTGATGAAGCGACACAAGTAAGCAATCCCCTCACTTAGCTGCGTAACCCGCATTGCTAACCAAGAATGTCAGGCTTCAAATGGGTACGGATAGGAAACATCTCCTGTTAAGTGCTCAAATTAAATCAGAAAAACTCCCAAGGCAGTTATCCGTGCAAACTGCAATAGCAGGTTATGTTTTCTATTTTTCGATCTCAGAAAATGACTAAATGGCGATGTTGGAAACAACCTTAGCTAAATCATTAAACTAGCAATGAATATTTCGAAACATTATTATTATTATTATACAATACATAACCTTAAGCAAAAATATAAACATCTAAATTATGGCCAATCGTTTGATTTATATTGCTAATAAAAATCGTTTTGCCTCGCATGTCAAATCAATAGAAAAATAATGTTATTCCCAGAAGCTTTTAACACGCTAATCTTTCAAAAGTATTGAGTTTCTTCTATCGTTTGTCAATTTTGTTAATCAATTGAAAAACTATTCAATAAAAACCGATTTGATTGTGCTGTTTATTTAATAAAAGAAATAATTTATTACTCGGTCAAAGAATATTTTATTTGATATACTATTTGTCTTTTGATCATTTACATGCGACCATAAAATTGGCACATTTCAATTTGCATTGATACTAATCGTAGATCGAACATTGTCAACACTATTACTAGCGTTTTGTTGAATGTACACTAATTAATACTTGGATTAAGTGATATTTACATTATAACGCCAATTGACGTGTTGACTGCACTTAACGATGACTTATAGCCCAGCTTGTTGAAGGTGGCATTAACTAGTTATTGATGGTCTTAATTAATTTTAATTTCGTTGATTTTATTATTGAGATCGAAGTTACTGAAATTGAACATGTATTTATCTTTTTTTTACGTCAAGAATCATAGAGAAAATGGAGCACAACCGGCTCAGTTGGTACTGTTCAAAGGGGAGATCTCCTATCAACTCCATCAAAAATGCACTATCAATCCACTTTCCTTTCAAATCGCGAAAGAGAGGCAGGTCTAAAAAATCCTTATTGGTATCAGTAAATAAGTGATCCGAGCTACGGAAAACCTGCCGATCGACCTCAAGAACTGGCGAACCACCCCACAGGCTAACCAGTAGGGATGCCATAAAGTGGAAGGGTAACGATCCGTTTAACTCGGAGCGATCTCCTCTCAAAAATGCATTATCAATCCACGTTCCTATACAATCGTTAAAGAGAGGCAGGTCTAAAAATTCCTGATTGGCCTCAGTTAATAAGGGATCCGAACCCCGCATCGACCTCAAGAACTGACGAACCCCACATGCTAACCAGTAGGGATGCCATAAAGTGGGAGGGTAACGATCCGTTTAACACCCCATCAAAAATGCATTATCAATCCACGTTCCTATACAATCGTGAAAGAGATGCAGGTCTAAAAATTCCTGATTGGTATCAGAAAATTAGTGTTGCGAACTTTGGAAAACCTGCCGATCGACCTCAAGAATTGGCGAACCCCACAGTAGGGATTCCATAAAGTCGAAGCGATCTCCTATAAACCCCATCAAAAATGCATTATCAATTCACGTTCCTATACAATCGTTAAAGAGAGGCAGGTCTAAAAAGTCCTGATTGGCCTCAGTTAATAAGTGATCCGAACCCCGCATCGACATCAAGAACAAGAACTGGCGAACCCCACATTTAACACCCTATCAAAAAAGCATTATCAATCAACGTTTCTATACAATCGTGAAATTGCAGGTCTAAAAAATCCTGATTGAAATCAGTAAATTAGTGATGCGAACTTTGGAAAACCTGCCGATCGACCTCAAGAACTGGCGAACCCCACAGGCTAACCAGTAGGGATGCCATAAAGTGGGAGGGTAACGATCCGTTGAACTCGGAGCGATCTCCTATAAACCCCATCAAAAATGCATTATCAATTCACGTTCCTATACAATCGTTAAAGAGAGGCAGCTCTAAAAAGTCCTGATTGGACTCAGTTAATAAGTGATCCGAACCCCGTATCGACCTCAAGAACTGGCGAACCACACAGGCTAACCAGTGGGGAGCCCATAAAGTGGGAGGGTAACGATCCCTTTATCTCTGATCGTAACCTTGCTACGTAGGGAAAAAAAAGAAGAAAAGAAAGAAAATGATATATGTATAATAATTCTGCTTAAATAGTAGAAACTGTTTCAAGAGCTGTTGTTTACATAATGCTGTAACAACAGAAAAAAATCCCTTTAGCGTAAGCAAATTATAAAAAAAATATAATGCTTTTAAAGATTGAAGAAAATGGCATACAAAGCATTTGCCAATAAACCGCTTTCGCTACAGTTACTTTACTTAATGTTTGGCTTTTGAAACTAACTTTTCCATTAGATCTATTAATTGACTAACTTCAAGTTCTGTCTACTTTTGCATTGTAGCGCCACCCTGAAGCCCTTGCATTACACATTCCTGGATAAAATATGTTTGTTAGATGATGAATAACCGTCACCTAGCGTTTGTTTGTAAATAATTCCATTACCGTGTGACTAATTGCACTCAGAAGAAAATATATCTTTGTTGCTACGGACTTGCCAGAAAAAAACTTCGCATACTAATCATCTAACATAATAACTGTATAATTTTCTTTGGCGCTTGCGTCTAACGTTTTTAATGAGTAATAAACTTCCATATATTTTTAATTTAATTGACAATGATTAAACTAACCTCTACCCTTACTCCCCGCGCTCAGCGCTCTTCAAATTCACGCCGTATATTGACCCAAACCAAAATACAATAAAGTAAAAAAGCACGCGATTTATATTAGTTCCACAAATAACCTGCGGACTACCCCAACAGATTTTATTTTTATTGTCGTGACTACTTACTAGCATTGCAATATTTAACATCATGACAACGTCATCTTCTTTCCGCCCTCCGGATAGTTCCTCTTGCCAAACCAGAGGATGACGTGGTATAGTTGACACAGTACCATTCTCATTGAATGTCACATTTTCATGCGTCATCAGTTCTCTAAAATATTAAAGAAAAAACAAAAAAAAATTGACCTACTGATACTCCACATATCTGTATCTTACTCACTTGTAGACATACGGTCCAACCTCTTCTACGTTCATTTTTTCTCTACCGGCTAGAAACGCTTCTGAATTTGTTATGTTAAATAGGTAGACTTTTAGATACAAATCAATTGGCGGTTTCTCCCAGAGGCCAAAAATTTCCCCGCCTTCCTCAAAGAGAAGTTTCTAGAAAATACACATATATATGAGATAAGCTGCTTTGCAAATTATATTCTATTCGATGACTTACCCATTTGAATATTAAATCATATGGCTGGAAGATTTTTACCAGCACTGCACAACTAATTGCTAATAGACCTCCAGCTAAAAGCAGAAAAGCACCTGCAATAGACAAAGGACAGCGAAAATATAAAAATAAGTAGCCGTACAGTCTGTTTTAATTAATGAAGAACCAAAATATCTTTCATACGCGATCCCAATTTGAATATCCACTTTGCCCGTCTTATTTCTTGTATGTATGCAATAACAGTCATCCGAAGGTAATTGTTGCTAACCAGATATTTTAAGAGGCAAAGCCTGTACCACCCATATAAATTGCTTACTTATGAAGTCTTCACTAATAAAGGCTGTTTAACTGAATGCGATTTGTGTGCGTCTAATGAGTGTATTGCAATTTATCAATTAAAAGTGAGACATTAAATAGTGGTGCCATAATTAGGACGAATATTCGAAGTTTCAAGGTCATAAAGCTAATGGGTATTAAGCAATAGCATTGACACATGGAAATTCAATTGAATTTCTTCCCGATGAATTTTTTTTTGAATTACAATGGGTTGTTTCTTAATAAAAATGACATTCGCAAAAAGAATTGTAGATAAACTGAAGCCTTTCGGTAATTTTTGTCAAGTTTTGAGACAGCATCTACCGATAGTGGATGTGTAACATTTTCAAGCAACGACATTGACCTTGTCCGTAAATCCGTACCTTACACCTACTGATCCATACAAATTTATAGGGTAGGACAATATTCTCCTACAACGCAAGAACTGCATTAATCTGGGCTAATTTGGGAGAACTGATATTGCCCGGATTGAAATTGTTCATTAAATCATGAACACAAAACATTTGTATCGAACACCCCTGTACCTAGGCTAATTTCTTGAAAAGTTGTTTACATAAACAAAGGTATTAAAAACTAGTTATCAATTCTAAAAGTTTTACGTTTCAGCTAACTTTTTTGCACTTCCATTGAATGCTAACTTTCGACTTAGCATACATTATCACTTCTATTATCCTTTTGCATATGCTTTTAAAAGATGCGTATATGTGTGCTTGGATCAAATGGATAACAATTCCAAGTCAAGCTATTAAACTATTTATCGAATTCCAGTGTGCGAAATATATACAACCAGTTTAATACCACTCATAGAAAGAAGGCACGAGACTTTTGCCTACTGTTCTTACTCACCAGTCACCAATAGCAATAATTGCATACATTAAAACGATTATTTATTTTTTATGTTTGCTTAGTTATAATGTATGCGATTAGAATACCAAACCGATGATTGCAAAAAAATAAAAACAAATCCAACAGCTTAGGGG
Source organism: Portevinia maculata (assembly GCA_949715645.1). NCBI lineage: Eukaryota > Metazoa > Arthropoda > Insecta > Diptera > Syrphidae > Portevinia > Portevinia maculata. The sequence continues at coordinate 1,547,622 of OX454528.1, read as the reverse complement.
TAAATGTGGTTGAATCTATTAAAATAAATGCCAACGGCTTAAGGGCATTATTATTGTGGTGGACAGCTTAGGGTGTCAGATCTAGATCTACACAGCCTATTTTTGATTCTTTCGGATGTTGTATATTCTTTGTCATTTTGTATTTTATTTTATTTTTTATATCTGGTCTTCTCGAAATAGAACGATTTAATTCCTGCTGCTGGCTGAGTGATACTTGATAGCAATGCAGAAAACGCATTAACTGGTTTGAGATGCGATTGCAGTGCCTACTGAAAGGCGAAGTTCAGGATGTTACTACATATACAACGCTTAAAGTCATTACAAGACTGGTTTTTGCAAATAGTAACCTATCCAATCCTTTTGGATATACAAAAATGATATAATGAAAATAAGGCTTTATTGCCAGGCACTTAATTTTAATACGAATTTATGTATATTGTTTAAGTCTCATGTTACACTAAGCTGCAAAGGGAAAATTGTATTTGTTTTTACAAAGAATTTTTATCTCTTGTGATGAATTCCTAAAGCATGTTACATTGAATTTACATAAACCCGTGAAATTCGGCCTCTGTCTTGACAGTTTGGTTATGCGTTGATATTTTCCAAAATTGAAGTATTTAACAGTTGACTTTTAATTTTCGTATAGAATATTTTTTATTCTATATAAACTGGCTACTCAAAATAAAACAACAGGTTTAAACAAATTATACATTCTATTCTGAGCTGTTCGCAATTTTTCCATTCATCATAATGCGAGTATGTTTTTTTGAATTTAAGAACTTGCAGATTAATATTAATGGATGTTAAAATAAAATCAGTATTAATATTCTAAAAGTGAATTATATGCGTCGAATTTTGCTGAACAGGCACAAAGCAACAGATATCAATATATCGCAGTTTATATTTCGCAAACACATGCTGACCTTGCAGAAATTATTCGCGTAAAACATTTCTTGAAGTCTATTGCAAGTTGTCCAAAAAACTAGTTAGGAAATGTAATAAAAATAAATTAACATATTATTTGTGTTCGCATCGATGATGTGTTAGGGAGTTCTATCTAAAATGACTGATATTGATTTCCTGCTGAATTGTTATTCATAAAAAAAATTAGGGTGTAACAATACAAGTGTTATTTTTGCAAAATTAGCCCAAAAAGCACACGGTTTTGTTTTGTTTCTTGGGTGATAAATTATGTTGTTCAGTTATGGCGACAAAAATAGGCACAAGAGCAATATTTATTTTGTATTTTTGTAACGCAATCTGATAAAGCTTATGAATATTAAAACAATTTTACCAAACAAAAAAATTAATATACGCTTGAAAGAGTTTAATTGTTTTTTCATATCAGAACAACATTTTCTGTTTCATTTGTCAGTCAATTCACATGAAGCACATGTTATTTGTTGTTGGCGTCTTAGTTAGCTATTGTTTTCTTTAATAAAAAGCCACATGCAAATTCTTCCATTAGGTACGCCGGAACAATAACAGAAAGTATAGTGTACGCTGGCTTTAGTATGCAGTCCTTATGTGATAATAGTCCATTGAACGACACTAGTGACTAACTGAAACAGTTTATTTTTGATTTAAATCTTTCTAAACGATTTCTCGTTTGAAATCTACAAATATGTTTGTGTCAACGTAGCTACAGTTATAACTTTAACCATATTATCCAAGTTGCATAAAACTATGGGCGGATCAATTAATTAATTACAACATTTTATGACATTTAAAAATTATGATCGGAAACTTTTTGATACTGCATGACAGTGAGCGTTGATTTTGTTGTTTATTGCTTGATAGTCAATAACAAATCAACAACTTGAATGATAAATTGGTTCTTTATTTTTTATCAACTGGGAAATGGTGATCCATTGTTAAACCTGATTTCTTTTAATTCGTTTCTAATTGCTAATTTGTTTGTTCACTTTTGGTTTAATAGTAGAGATTCAGGTCATAAAAGCTTGACTTTTATGGTCGCGCGTCAAAACTATACACTTTTGCAAATCATATTTTCCATTGACTCTCGAACTCTTTTTTTTAGGGTATGAAAGGCTTTTATTTGTCTCTTTTATTTTAAAAAAAATATATAATTTTGAACTTATAGAAAAGCAAATTATGTTTATTTTTCTATTTTGTAAAAGTATGGTTTGTGTTGATACAAGTATGCTTTTCACAATTTCATAACTTTTCGTTACACATTTGTTTTCATTCTGCCACGTGAACAGCGAAAACATTGAAATATAGACGCCAACTTAAAAGCTTTGATTAAGGGCGTATGCATCTGTACAAAAAGGGTCTTTCATTAAGGACTTGACAACTTATTTTTCAAATAAAATGCAAACTACTTGAGATATGTCAAAAAAAGAAAAATGCATTGGCTTGAATAACTATCAAAACATTTATGAATGGAGTTCGACTTCGTTCATATGTCCACCATGGGAACGTATGCAGCGGTCGATACGTTGAACCTAATTTTCGATGACTTGGCTCGACCGATACGGCCGCTATTTCTCGTTCATGTTGGCTCTGAGCTCCTCTAACGTCGCCGGCTTATTGGCATAGACCAATGATTAAATGGAGCCCCATAAAAAAAAGTCTAGAGGCGTTAAATCACACGAACTCGGCGGCCAATAGACGGTTCCGTTTCTCGAGATAACACGTTCACCGAACTCGGACTTCAATAACTCGACTGTTGCACCCGCTGTGTGGCTTGTGCCACCATCTTGTTGTTGGAACCACATATCACTTATATCCAATTCATGCAATTGCTCAAAGAAATAACGTTCCAACATGTCTCTGTAGCAAATATAATTTGCCATAACGTGACGGTCATTTTCATCGACGAAAAAAAACGACCCAATGACGCCACCATGAAAGCCGCACCAAACAGTGACTTTTTGCGGATGAAGTGCTGTTTCATGAAGCACATGAGGGTTCTCAACTGTCTAGTAACGCATATTTTGCTTATTGACGAAGCCGTTTAACCAAAAATGCGTTTCATCACTGAAGATGGTTTTGTGACGAAATTTTTCATTTTCATCCATCATGTCCAGAGCCCAATTCGAGATCGTACCTCGCTTTAGTCCTTTAGTCAGCTTGATCTTGAAAGGGTGTAGCCCAAGATCCCTACCGCCATAATGCGGTCTGGGAGAGCCCTAATTCTTGAGAACGCCAGCCGTGAAATTGACTCATTTGGCTGGTTTGCGACGGTCGCATCTATGGCAGCAATTTTCTCCACACTTCGGGCAAAACCTAGTCTCTCTGGCACGGAAACACCAAGCAGCGAATATTCTGCCTCAATTTTTTTCACTAGACTATGAATTGCTTGTCTACTGGGACGAGAATTACAGCCGAAAATCGGCATTAACGCTCTTAAAGTTACGACCACCGGCTCGGAATTTCGGTAGTAAATTTTAATTATTTGTAAACGTTGTTCCTTCGTGTTCCTTTGATGAAAATGTTGATTTTACTGAATATTTTGACATCGACAGTTCGGTAATCAGTTTAACGGTGCGTTCACACTGAAAATTTGAAGTTGTCAAGTCGCTAATGAAAGACCCCTTAAATGTATGTATGTATATTTTTTTTTAGAAATAGTAAAGACAAATATGGGTTTCTCCAATTCAACATAAATTCGATTTTATGACTTTCTTCACTTGATAATATTTGATAATATCAACAGTTGTTTTTAAAAACACATTATTATCTATATGTTATTCTCATCAGAGAGAACGGGTATATTTTTGGGTAAAAATGTCAACAACAATAAAACTATAGTCTAAAAGCGCACGTGAATGGAATGTTGGGAAAAAATAAATCCTTCAAACAGGCGTATAAATCCACCATCAACCTGTATCAACAAAAATTGTGTTGATATGAAAATCACGCACAAAAAATAAAACTATTTGTCTCTTAAATATTTTCTGTATATAACTTACAAATAGTTTTTCGCCACTCTACGATATGCATTATTGCAGTTGGATTTAACGATTCGAACGTTTTAGCGTCAAATAACCAAATATTTTTAAATGAATTCCTTTTCAGGATCATTTTTTTTTTAAATTCATAAAGTTTGTATGAAAAATTTTATGAAATAAATTTTTGAATTTAACACAAAGTTAAAATCAACATTTATTTATACAAAGTCGTATCCGCGAAATTAAACAGTATCTTTATGCACTTAGAAATTTGCGAAACACACTTTAGAGTTAAGAATTCACTACAGATATTGGCAACAATTTGTTGTTGCTGAGAATTTTCTTGCCACAACTGAAGCGTTCACTTATAAATTTAAGACTGTTGTTCCTTTGCCAATTATATAAGTAATATATTGGCAGTTGAATCCGTTTGCTACTACCTTTGCTTGTCATAATTGGACAAACAAACAATTACAAAGTTTACCAACCACGATATGAAATGGCAAACTCCTAACCAATTCATCAACACTGCAGTCATCCATTTAAATTGCAAAATTATGACAATTTATCTCGTGGAAAATCATAATTTCCTAAAACCAAAGCATTTTTATTACCAGCCGTCCACATCCCGGCCCATGACATACAGATACTCATACACAAGTGCGAATATCGAAAACACATTCAGATGCCAATTAGATTCTGCATAAATGGCAATGCGCAAAAGGAAGAAAAGGAAAATAGGAAAGCTTCTGATCTTAAATTGTACCTGTGGCTTCATTATCCACAACATACTCGCGTACTATATACACATATTAGAACTGACAACTAGGTCGTTAGATAGAGAAGATTAATGTTAGTTAATCATAATTGAAGTGTAGATTGAAATGATGAGTAGCGTCTCCGATCATTGATTAGTTATTCCGAGCACATCTCAAGAAATGATATCAAATTGTGTATATTCAATTGAATTGGAATATTTCTCCGGGAGATGATGATGCAAATTTCGACTTAAAGTGGATGAGTTGCGGCACTCCTGGGAATAACAAAACTGAATTTTTGAACTGGAGTTGTTGTTTGTTGATGTTTTTGTAAAGTAAACAATGTTCCATTCGGAAATTTGTTTAATTGCTGGACAAAGTCCATTTGCAGTAAGATACATAAATTTTACATGACAGGTACATAATCAATATGGAAACTTCCTACATAAGTATTCTTTGTCTTAGGGATATTTTTTTTAGAAATTCTCACATATAATCCAAAGACAATGAATCATATGCAAATCTTTGTGATTTCAAACCAGTTCGTTCCAGTCAATCTTAAAATATAATTAAAGATATACAAAGGTGGTTGCGTGATTTAGGGTTTATGCAAAATATTCATATTTTTGATTTCGTTAAAAGAACAATTTCTGAATTAAATTCTATTTCGAATAATCGGTATTGTTTCACAAACATTTTATTTGTGTCTCGATAATAGAGTATCTATCATTTTGGAGGACGACAACTTTTTTCTTTCTTTGTTGTGTTGTTTGTAAAAGACGTTGGTTCTAACGGCCGTTGATCCAGTCTGTGCGAATGTTTTATTTTTTCAAATCGAAGTTGCTAGTCATTGTCATTAATTGTTATAAAAAAGTTTTTTTGCCAGAAATCAATAAAGTAACCGAAGAATATTTTTTAGAAATGACGTGTTGTTGAATCAGCGAAACAAAGAGGTATTAACATCTTTTAGCCCGTTTGTCAAAATGAATTGATTTTTAGTTATATTTGTATTCACGAACGAATATAGATTTGAAAATAATATCATTTAAAATTGTTGTCGTTGGGAGAACATTTCAATATCTGATGAAATTTGCTAGATTTGATTTAGCTTGAAATATGACAAATGTTTGTAGGAGAACAGAAATAACTGAAGTTACATCGCGCACCCAAGATGCTAGTTCGCATGTGAATGTTGTGAAGTTAACTGGACCTTATGAATACGGGTGTAGTACCACAGATTGTTTTTTTTTAATTCCCAAGATAGGGGGAAATTATTCAAAAAGGCTTTTGTGTTCTGCTACGACCCAGTTTTTAGCTGTCATGCCGTGTTCGCTTTTTGACATTTATGATCAGTTCAGTCTGCCTAGAAGGCTTCCAAATTATCCAAACTCATATTTATTCGTCGATTTGCAAATGTTATAAACGACTTCGTAATTTATATAAAAGACATAGGTTAGGTTAGGTAAGGTAAGGTAGCTGCCTGGGCACGAAGTTCAAGCTGACTTACATCGGTGTATCGGACCATTGTGATAATACAGTGAGGGGGAATCTGACGGCATTCGCTCGGCTTACTCTGTTAGCCTTCTGTGAGTTGATTATGTGGATATAACTCTGAGAAGAGAAGTTGGCAATTGCAGTGTAGAAGCAGTGCACGCATGATGCCAATACCACTGGAGAGGAGCAGAGTGAAGTGACTGTTATAGTCGAACCTCAGTTCTGGTCCCATTTTTTCCGCTCCGCGGGAAGATAACATACGGAGGGTGACCTCTTTCTTCGGCAGGAGTACCGGTTAGGATGACTGATCTCAGTCGAATCACAGCCTGTTGTTAAAAATCCCTGGCGAGGGACCGGTGTGTCCGATTCACTGTGCAGTGAAATTAGGAGCTTTCTGGGGTGATTGCTTCAGTACGACCCCTTTCGCTTTCTTATCCGCGGAAAGGAGAGTGTTTTAAGGGGACTGTTTCAGTCGAACCGCAAATACACTAGCAACCCGGATCATAAAATCGCCGAATAAGCTTAAGAATAATAATCTTCAACTCCTTAAATTTTCATTTTGTCTGGCATAAACTTTAATACGAGTAAGAAAAAAACAAATCCAATATTATTCTTGTTTTACTTTGAATGTCTCTTTAAGAGTAATCTCCATATTTAAAATGTTTATGCATTTATCTATTCATCAGAAATTATTTAACGAAATGGTTGTTTAATCCTTACACCAGTTGCGGATAATTTCAAGTAATCCTGTATAAATCTTTAATGCCTACTTTAACTAACTCATAAGTTTTTCTTTTTAACAAAAAAAAAAGAAATAATTGAAAAGAAAACAAATGATAAAGCACAATAATAAAACAACTTATTCGTAATTAAATTAGAGTGGCTGTGAACTCAATATTATGAAATTCTTATTAAATTTCAAGGGCGTCACTTTCTTGTTTGAAATACTAGTTTTAACACGGCGGATAGTTTAGTTAATCACTGATCGTTGATAGACAATAAAACAAAAACGATGTGACATGACTATCAATGTGTTGAAATTCGAACCCATTTAAATTTATTATAAATTGTAAATTCAAAACTTTTAAAACTATTAATATTTATTCTTAAAGATTACACAGGGGAACACTGATTCTGCGGTATGGAATTTATTAGTCAATTCTAGGTAATTTTGGTCTTCTGAATACGAAAATAATATTTTTTTTGTTGAATTGATTCTACTTTTTGAGATTTATACAGGAAATCAAGTTTAAAATATGAGGAAGAATCTTTTTAAAAATTTAAAAATATAAAAAAATATTTTTCCCCTCTGTTATTGATCAAATTCGAATTTAGTCTTACCGGATCGGCCTCAAGAAATGGCAAACAAAGTACGAAAATTGCGATCTAGTTAGCTAAGCTTAATTTTTATTAAATGTGCATCGGGTTTTTTTTTAAGTGCATTTCCATGCAGCTCATTTAAAAAAAATATACATTTATTGACAGGTTAATGGACGAAATAGTTACATATAGGTATATTTACAATTCTTTTATAGAAAAAAAATCAAACGTTGCAAAAAGAATTTAAATTAAATGAATAATAACAATAAGTTTAAAAGATAAACAATATTATCTCAATCAGTGTGCCATGCACCCATATCAAATTTAACTTTATTTACAAGGACAGGGTTGCGGCAACAATTGCCATCACTACAATAGCACCCATTGCGGTGTAACTGGTTGCAGAATTACACAAATCTCCCTTACAAATCCCGCAGCTACTAATCATTTGACTGTGGCTCACCGAGCATTTATTTGGATCATCCCGCGAAACAATTACTCCAGCACGATCTTAAGTGATGACCTTGTTGCACTTGGTCACAGGAATTGGAGTTGAAAGTCCTAATGTCCTTGGCACAGTGTCACAGTCCACGTGATTAAGCCTGGTTGCTTCATCGATTTTCTCCTCAGCACACTTGGGGTCCAAAGTTGATCTGCATGAGTAGCACTTAGTAGCGGAACATGTATTCACTAGGCACAGGGCCAAAACTAGGGCAAATAATAATTGGTTCACCATGTTGGGGCACTTAAAGTTCTCTTCGGTTGTTAAACGCTAAACGGATACTGAATACGATATCTCTTCCTATTAGTTAGCGTTTATTTTGGGGGGTTTTGTTTTGATCTCTGGGTCCGTCTGGTCTCAGGTGTTTTCAAATTACGACTGATCATCATAGTCATCTATTTGAGAAAATAGATGACTAAAAAACCAAATTTTAATGTGATGAGTGATGTTTTTTTGTTAACTTTATATACCGGATCATTTGGTACCGTCATTTTCAAAGGAGGAATCCTACGAACCCCGTCAAAAAGGTAAATTCGCAAAAGTGAGGCAGGCCTTAAAATGCCTGGATCACATAAATGCAACATTTGATTTGAATCAGGACCGAGAGGCGTGTCGATACTTTCTGAATTCCACTAAGAATTTTGTGATTATTCTAGACGTGGCAAAATATGCACATTTGTATTTGTATATTCAATTTATTTGGTAAAATATCAGGAGGTAGCCATTTGACTTGTTAGAATATTAGAAAAAAATCTGTCTAACCCAACTCGGCGTTTTAACACCACAAGGAAACGAATTTCCAAATCAGACATGTTCAACTAGTTCGCTGCGAATTCCACTTTGCAATATTTTACTACCCCCATCGAATTCGAACAAAAATAGAAAGAATGGGAAATAACATCAATTCCTTGAACTTATCGTTGTCTAAATTAGGCATATCATGGAAAATTATAAATTGACAATTTACTGTTTGGAAATATCTAAAATAAGCCATTCTACATTTCAAAATGTAAAATTGGTCTCCAAATCAACTCTGCTTTATAAGATAAACTCCAATGTCAGACGTGTTTAACTATTTCGCCTAGTCTTGCGAATTCCATTGTGCAATATTTTACCTCCCTCCTACTCATCGTAGAGCAAGAGTGGCTGCTGCACAGCTGCTGCAACCTCATTTCATTCGAACAAAAATAGAAATAACATCCATTCCTTGAACTTGATCATCACATTTGCTACCCATTGCATATAACATCGCGTCGTCTTCGTCTACACTTCGCAACCAGTTCCAATGCATCTTTCTATACGCAACGTATTTAACGTGGTATTTTTTTCCACAGGGTTCTTTTTATGCACAAAACAATAAAATAAAATTTTTGCTGATTTGCTGATTACTGGTTTGAAAAATGTATATGTATATTTTATTAATATCGTTGTCATATTTCCGATTGAATTTATTTCATCTAAATAATTTCGCTAAAAAAAAACAAACTTAATTCATTGAAATCCGATTCATTGAATGGACAAGTTTGGGGGAAACAAATTTGAGAAAAATAAGGTCAAGAAAAAACTCGCATTCGCTAATAGTTCGTTATTTTTCATTGACCTAGCAAATAAATGCATGCATAGCATATAAAATAAATAAATAAATGTAAGTTGCCCCATAGAACTTACACTTTGGATTACGAGTTCTTTTTCCTTGTGATCGTTCGCTGAAAAACGAATCTACAATATTAAATCCTTGATTGAGCGAACGATTAGGATTTAGGCTTTTTCTTCGTTTTTCTAAATTTCCTGGATTAGCTTCCTCTTGTGTGCTAATGGCACTGTAGCGCCGATTGAAATACTCTGTGAGCTCCTTCATTTTGTTTGTATTGTATATAGTTCTTTTTATTAGGAAATTAATTAGCACTTTCACTTGAAGGTATCTAATATTTATTTTAAAAATGTTCACTAGTATTTTTCTCTATAAATTCGAATCAAAATGTGCATTTCAATATTTTCGCAATTTACTTTCGGTTTAGTTAAATTCTCATTTGAAAATTTGAAAAAAAAAATAAATAAATCTACTTCATCCGTTACGTTACGTTGGAATTAAATTGAATATCTTTCAACGAACACTGTACACCGAACGGAATGACTTGTGATTTAAGAGAGAACGAGAGCTTTTCGTAAAGTTCGTCTGATCGTTAACGATGTTCAGTTATGAATGAAATCCCTAACTAGTGGCTGGGTGCCAGGTAAGGTAAGATAAGAAAGAACCTTTCCTGTCGTCTAGTCTACGCGGTCAATATAGCTTCGTGGCTTGCCCAACTGGTTAGTAGAGGAGTTTAATATTTTTCCTTTCGTGTGACAGAAAATGAACCCCCGATAGAGTGTTTTATGAATATACCCAAGAGCTGGTTTAGTTTTGTTTTTGTTTTATTTGTTTGCAATCTTTCGCGTTGTTCATCAGTACGCGCCGAACGAGAAGAAAAGCGTTAGCGATCATTTGGTTTCTTGACTTGTTATTAACTGATAAAGTCATCGCTGCTAGCCAGTTGTAAATATGGAGATTTGTTACTTTGTGAGATTACGGAAATATTAATGATGTGGTGTTGGTTTACTAAAGTTCAATGACGACATAGAATTCTACTGTTTACTTTGATTGATGGCGAAGATTGGTAAAACAATATCAAGCATTTGGATACGCAAGTAAAGAAATTTGATATGTGTGATCGCAATTGCAATGAAGAACTGCTGGTGGCTATGGGTTGTGAAATGGGTAAACGCACCAACACCATTTTTTCAACAACATGATATTATTTCTATAGTAAAGATTCTTTTTGCGGCTCTGGCACCCTACCAATCTTAAAGCATACAATACGTAACTTCAGGCACAAGTAAAAATGCATTCTTTTCTGAAATTTATTAAAAAAACACATTACTTATACGCACGTTTGCTGTCTGTTGCCGCAATGCAAAAATCAGAACATATTTTTTTGTTGTGTCACACTTCTCACACAGGGTGTAGTTAATATATGTAATTCTAACGCATCCCCGAGTAGTGGCCAATTTTTGTCTATCTTTTCATATCTATTCATTGTCTATCCATGCAGTATTCTAGCATCTTTTTGACGCATTTACACTTCGAATCTTACTGAATTGTACAGCTATGGGTTTGCCTGAGACATTTATGGCTTCTAAATGGTGTAAAGCTTTTCATTTAAAATATGATTAATCCTGATGTTTGGTTGTGATCATTGGGCGCATTCAATTTGCAAGGCAACTACTAGTCCCTTCTATTTAACCCTTCCTCATTGATCGAATAACTCACGTGACCATAGTTTGGCATGTGACAGAGGTTCAACTAGTAGGGAACTCGTTGCCTTGCAAACGGAATGCGCCCATTGTCTCAGTGCGTTGGGCCTTGCCAAAGGCCGAATTCCAGGAAACACCAAACAAGTATATATATTAGCTGTCACGCCAGTTCTAGAAAAAACATGAATTTTACCATTCAGATTCAAACTAAAACTGTCAGTTTCACTCGTGACAAATTAAATCTCCCCATACACGAATGGTGATGGGGAAAAGTGGGTATTTTTCCTATTTTTTCGTGGCCTTTTAGTGCCAACCCCGCAAAATCCGAAACTGGGAACAACTTTTCACAATCCCCATTTGTCAGTGTTAAGTGCGTGCACTCACAGGTCCGTTCGCGTACTTAATGTGTAGAAAAATGAAAACTGTCAAATCCCCAAAATCGAGAGAGAATCGTCTCATTTCAAAAAAAGTAAGCGGACGCTTTTGTGTAAAAAGATGAAAAATGTCTAAGTTTGGCTTGAAAAGAAGCAACCGCTGTTTTTTCTGCTGGCAAACTCATAGGATTTCATCATTTGACAGTTTTCATTTTTTTGACAGCTGAAATTGTGTGTGAAGAAAAATTAACGAAAGCACATTTTTCTTTCGTTATCTTTTTACCATTTTCTCAGTACGCGAATGCGTTTATGTAGTTTTGCACGAACGTTTATACGAATTTACGTTTGCATATTAGCAGACCTCACATTAAAAGTAATGTGTTCTTTTAGCGTTTTACAAAAGCAGGTGCGTTCTTACCCTAAGATTAAGAAAGAACTTGCTAAGCAATTTTTCCAGACACTTTTAGTAAATACATACTATCATCACACAGCCTTACATAGCTACATTTATAATATTACCAGCTGAATTTTTTCTTATTTATTCAATTATTTTAAAACCTCCATTCTTCTTGCTACGAGTACTCCATATTGGGATCGGATCACTGTCTCGACGCACGATATGCAATAGTCACGAGTAGGTGTGTGCAAGACCACTGAGCATAATATTACTTCAATTTTATTGCATTGCTTATAATGGACCAATCCACTTCGCAATTATTCGCTTTAGTGTACGACGGTTGATGGCGGGTTTCCAATTCATTTTCATATTATTGCGAAAAAAAGTTGCATTTTGCGTTAGCGTGAAGTCCTAAATAAAATGCTCGCAAGAATAAACAAGTTAACTCGTTTTGTTAATTTCGCATAATGTCATCCAAATATGTAGATGATTAAAGATCGATAAATCACCTATCGGCCGACTAAAGGTGATGCCTAGAAAAACAAGTTTTAAGTCGTCTTCTTTTTTAAGTCTGTCGCAAAAAAGACTAATCATAGCGCGTTTAAATTATACTGATTCAGGTAGATACGCGTATGTATTGTACTAACGAAAGCCTAATTGAATAATTGTTCATTTCGTACCGCAGACCAGAGTCTGTCAAAAACCGACGATCTAGTTACTGCACACCATGCACTTTGTCTATTTGAATACAGAAGGTCGCTGTTGGACTCATAGCTTAGTAAAAAAGTTTTTCATATGCAAACGAAAGCAAAAGCCGCATAGTAAAGTTGGTTCGATTTTTAAAGGTCAGCTCTCGGAGTTTAATATACAATTTATTGAAAGAGAGTGAGACAATACATACTCAAAGCATATTTGTGAATTATAATGAGTGTTGTCTCGTGTGTGATTAAATTAATGTCAACTACATGTTTTCATTCTCTTCCGCTAAAATTTATTAATTTATTTCTTTTTGCTTCTAGTGTCATCAATCTATTCTCACAAAAAGCTGGAACCGAATAAATGCGAGATGCGAGATTTTATGCAGTTGGGTGGATCTGAGTAACAACTGACTGGTGATCAAAGGTTAGTGAATACTATTATCCTAAATGCATGTTAAGTTTTAACAATGTTGAATGTTTTTTAAGGCCCTTGATCATTGACATGAAGTATTTGTATATATGTATATGTATATATAAGTACTGCTTTTAGGAATTGTAAACACATATGTCCGTTGAACTCAAGGGGAGCTTGTGCTTTATTCCTTTAAGCGTCTTTCTAGGCGTATTGGCTTATGGCTAGTATGTTGGAATACCGATTTAGTGGCCCCAGTTTCAAGTCCGCCCAGTAACACCTCAAGACGTTCCACTTTGCACTTGCGATAATCTGACAAACATTCAATTAAACTGTTATACATATAACACCTAGTTTGTTACTTATTTTTTCCCCTTCAGAAGATGTAGTGAGAAATATCGGGATACCTTGGGCATCCTTTTTCTCGAATTCGAGCAGTAGAAAAAGGTATCGTTATATTTATTTTTCATCATCCCTCGTATCAAAATTTGACGTTTTTAAATTTTGTATCTCTCGCAAAAATCTATTATTCCTTAATCCCTTTAAAAAAATACCTGGAATCTTAAAAGTGAGGTATTTTTGTTTTCACTTTACTGCCATCCCTACTGTTCCGCCTGTGTGGTTCGCTGGTTCGACCTCAACAGAGATCTCACTTCATCACTGAGCCCAATCAAGTACTGGTGTTTTTGCAATTTCTTGATCCAAGAGTTTTTAGGCCGGCCTTTCTCACGATTTCATAATTGATTACACAGGTATACACACATTTTGGTGCCGATACTTTTTGAACTGTTCTTTAGTAAATTCGACCTCCTGAATACGAATCTGCAATCGGTTTTTGCCTAGCAGTTCCCGTTTTCATGTTTTGGGGTAGGGTGTTGCAAACCTGATACCATTTAGAAATACCCAAAATAATTGTAAAAAGAAGAAAGTAAAACATTTTTTCTTTGAAAATATAGCTCATTTAGTGACATTTACCTACATATAAATATAAAAAAATAATAATTCTATTAACAAGGTAATAGGCAATGAATTGCTGGGAGCTACTTGCGCAACAAACTAAATGCCTGCGCTGTGGTTTTACCATTCTAAGGGTACTGTGTCACTACAGAAAAAAGAATTCCCTTTAGCGCACGCAAATTATAAAAAAAAAAAAAAAAAACAAGGTACTAGCATATACAATATATTTTTCACTGCTGATTTGATGTACTGGGACCCAAGAAGCTTCGTTTTTTGCTTTATCTGCAATGCGGTTTTTTCGGGCAATCTCTTAGCAGATTCCAGCAGTAATCTGCCATCATATGCGTATCCCACTTGCCCTGGTATCGTTCTTCCATTGTCCTTATAACCTGGTGAAATCGTTCACCTTGCTCTTCACTCAAGTCTCCCAAGTTTTCAGGAAACCTGTGCAAATGGTTTTACAAGTAATGCACCTTGATGCTCATGTTGCATCCAAGCTCACGAAAAGCAGTCAGCATGTTCTGAACTAAATCCTTATAGTTTGAAGCCTTCTTGTTGCCTAGAAAGTTTTCGACAACTGACACAAATGATGTCCACGCTTTTCGCTCTTTTTCATTCATAGATTCAACGAAATTGGTATCCTTTATTAACCGTCTGATTTGAGGGCCATCGAATATGCCAGCTTTTATTTTTTCAATGCTTAATCCTTGCATCTTTGTAGATATGAATTTAAAACATGATGAATTCTTATCTAGAGCCTTAACAAATTGCTTCATTAAGCCAAGTTTTATATGAAGTGGAGGCAGGATTATTTTATTCCGATCAACCAAAATAATAACATTTTTTCCTCCAACAACCATGTTCTCTCTTTCAGGCCAGAATTTTTTTACCCAGTGATCTTGTTTAGCTCTGCTACCCCAAAGGCACAAGAAGCAAGGATATTTTGTGTATCCGCCTTGCTGTCCAAGAAGGAAGTTAACCATTTTCAAGTCAACACAAATGACCCATCCATGTTCGTGAAACTTAATCTTTTCCAAGACTATAGCTATATTCGTGTACTCTTCTTTCATTTGGGTTGAGTGAGAAATAGGTATTGATCCCAATTCGTTACCATTGTGTAAAAGCACACACTTCAAACTTCGCTTGGAACTGTCAATAAACAGACGCCAACCATCTGGATCATTCTCGCGAAGGCCCATTTTTATTAAGAGACCTTTAACATCCTGACAGAAAACGAGATCTTCTTCCTGAGAATAGAACCTTAGCAAATCTGCTTCCCTTCTGCGATAGAACGTAATTGTTGTTCGCTCATTAAGTAGATTTTTTAATTTTAGCCGGGATGCCAGTAACTCAGAAGATTGTTTTGAGAGGTTAAGATCCCTGATGAGATCACTTAACTCACTTTGGTTAAATCGTTGGGGACTTGATGCATTTTCCTCATATTCTGTGTTCATCTGGTAACTGATGAAATTACCTATAATTTCCGTAACAATACTTTATAGGCATAGTTCCCGCTCACTTTGTTCTCAGTGTAGGGTAAATTGAATATTTCTGTAACTGTAAAACTAGAGCTGCTAGGGAAAAATGGTTTTCAGTTTTGAAATCAGCGTTAAATGTACAAATAAAATCAGCTGCAAAACTCAAGGCACAAATTTTTTCTTTTTTTCTGTAGACCTGTGTTATTGTTTGATGTTCCTTTTACGACACCGGTGATCTCTAGTCCTGTCAACACACGGATTTGCACGCACACTCGAGGAACAATCAAAAGATGTTCGCTAGGCCCTCATGAATGGTAAAATTACCTAGATATGATTTCTCCCCCTAATTGCCTTTAGGAAAAGCACTGTTTTTGGGAGGAGCTGCAGTGACATTTTTATCTCGTTCCTGCACGGGCAGATTGCGGGATTCCAATACCTCTTCTTCTTTCTTAATGACGGTGAGGCTATGATCTGGGTTAAAGGGATCATAACCCTTGCACCCACTGGTCCGCATGTGGGGTTCGCCGGTTCGATCTCAAAATAATGCAGGCCTCCCTATTTCGAATCACTGAGTTGTTGTCTGCACCCCGACGCAAGCGCACGTGCAGCTTTTTTCGGTTTCGTGCTCGCCTCCGTTACAAATTTTCTTTGTTGATTCAATTAAACAAATTATTGTACGCGCCGCGACATCGTGTGTGTCAAAAAAAAAATCAAAAAAAGGCACAAAACAAAACCGTAGTGCCAGTGCCGGTGTCGTGAAAGGAAAGCGCAAAAGAAAAACGGAAAAAAGCCACATCGCTGGGTATCCCTCCGTCCCCCATCCCACTTCATCACTGTTGCATTTGCTTGGCCATTGTAGGTGTCGTACAATTTTCGTCTGTACACTTGTAATGGCTGAGTAAAGGCAGCATCCGACGGATAGCGGCCCGTGAGTTGTTGATTTTGTTGGTGGACCAAAAAAAATTACCGTACGGGCATAACACCTGCGGTAATTTGTTTTGGAAATCTAACGCGGATCTTCAATTCACGGTTCTTGCTTAGGTAGCGTCGGAGTTTGTGTTTTCGTTTATGTTTGTATTTTATAATGTTACTAACATCCACCACAAAATTCCTTGTGGTGGATGTTAGTAACATTCGTGGCTTGAGGAAACATTTTTTTTCGTTATACGCCCACGCTTTCCACAACAAACCAGCTGTTTTGGCACTTAACGAAACTCAGGTTAGTGTTGGCTCTGATTTAACAGAGTTTATAGTCTGATTGGGTACAACTTAGTGCCATTATTCTTTCCGCATCGCGGTCTCGCCGTCTATATACGTAGTGACCTAGCCTACCAACTTCAGTCTCAATATGGCCAATGTTCCAATCCGGAATTTAATTTCATTTGGCTCAAATTTCATGTCCGTAGGCAATTAATCCACTACTGTTTTATTTACAGAAGCCCCAATAATTTGGACAGACATTCAACTTATAATGAATTGGATGCGTTGTCTGACTCCATCGCAAGAATTGTAACCCTTCATCCTCGTACTGAAATCGTCATTGCGGGTGATTTCAATATACA
Source organism: Portevinia maculata (assembly GCA_949715645.1). Taxonomy (NCBI): domain Eukaryota; kingdom Metazoa; phylum Arthropoda; class Insecta; order Diptera; family Syrphidae; genus Portevinia; species Portevinia maculata. The sequence goes on along the minus strand of OX454528.1, from coordinate 1,530,459 downwards.
CAATTCACATTGGCTTCGACATTCTGGACAGACAACACCCGAAGGAAGGTATGTTGAGATTTTTGCTGAGTTTAACAATCTCACTTAGCTTGTAAATGAGCCAACACGAATACCGGACATAAGCAGTCAAACCGCCAACACACTGGGCTTGTTTCTCACCTCTCACCCTGAAAAATGCGAAATAAACGTATTACCGCCTCTAGGTTCGTCAGACCATTGTGTCATATCAGCTAATTTCTCGTACTGCGGCCACATAGTTAAAGAGCAAACTCCTAAAAGAACCGTATGGCAATACGAGAAAGCCAGTTGGGAAAAACTAAACGGTTTCTTTAAGAGTTTTAACTGGTCGCTGCGACGTGGATGCTGCTGCTGATATGATAGCAAACATGATGTTATTGGGTATGAAATGCTTTATCCCTAACCGGATAAAAAGAATCAAACTCAAGGTAAACGCGTGGTGTGACTCGAGCTGCAAAGAGGCTATCAGGTTAAAAGAGGTAAGCTTTCGGTCTTATAAGGCCAACCCATCTGAGGAAAACCGGAAAAAATTCAAACGAGCCAGACTACAAAGTCCCACGGGTAGTAAAAACTTTTGGTCGTTTATCAAAAACATCAAGAATTCGGCCTCGTCATCTATCCCGACACTCATTTACAACGACATTCCAGCCGTCAGCTCTTTGGATAAAGCCAATCTGCTTGCTGCTCACTTTGCAGCTAGCTCAACGCTCCCAGATTGGGCTTTATCTCCCCCTGTACTCGAGCGCGTAGAATACTCCATGGGACCAATCCACGTTCGCACTCGTACAGTGGCTAGAGTACTTCGAGATCTTGACATACACAAATCCGCTGGTCCAGATGGTATTTCCCCCATCGTTCTGAAGAGGTGTTCTTCTATGCTGGCAAAACCACTGCGTAAGCTTTTCTATCTGTCCTATTCTTCAGGGCTCTTTCCGGGAAGATGGAAAACAGCATTTGACCAGCCTGTACCAAAAAAAGGCGAGTCTTCTTCTCCCTCCTCCTACCGACCAATTGCACTTACGCCCCTTCTTTCTAAGGTCATGGAAACGCTGATCAACCGTCAGCTAATGAAATATCTTCAATCTCGAAAACTTCTCAATGACCGGCAGTACGGTTTTCGGGCCAATAGGTCCACCGGTGATTTGATGACATATCTAACCGAAAAGTGGAACCAATCTCTTCACCAAGGTGGTGAAAGTAAGACGTTCCGCTTGATATTTCAAAGGCATTTGACAGAGTTTGGCATCAAGCCCTCTTGTCGAAAATGCGTGCATTTGGAATCGATGATAACCTTCTTCAATGGATTAGAAATTACCTTTCGGACCGTACAATTCAAGTTGTCTTGGACGGTTTCAAGTCTGCAACTCACCAAATAAATGCTGGTGTTCCCCAAGGCTCCGTCCTATCCCCGACTCTCTTCTGTCTGTTACTTCTAATCCAATCCTTTGCTGATGACAGTACCCTCAGCTTTTCATACTCGTTTCTTGGGTCACGCCCCACTTCTTCGGGTGTGGAACTGGTACGGCAACGTATGTTAAGCTCATTAAATTCCGATCTTAACAGCATAACTCAGTGGGGTACAACCAATAGAGTGGAATTTAATGCTTCCAAAACACAATGCTGTCTCCTGTCATTAAAGCAAAACACACACACACTGCCATTATCCATGAATGGCACTTGCATCGCTGAAACCGAAAGACTTTCCATTCTCGGTATGTATGTCAATGACAACCTTCGTTGGAATGACCACATATTCGATGTCGCCAAGAACGCTGCGAAATATCTAGGATGTAAGAAATATTTCACCCCTTCTGATCTGGCTACAATTTATAAGGCGTTTATTCGCCCGAAACTCGAGTACAATGCTCATATCTGGTCTGGTGCACCAATAACTTATTTGGAGCTACTTGACAGGATCCAAAAACGCGCAATAAAACTCATTGGCGACGGAGACATCGCGAGATCGATTGACTCACTTAGTCGTCGTCGCAATGTCTCCTGTCTTTCGTTATTTTATCGCTATTTCCACCGTAAGTGCTCTAACGAAATAGCTAGTTGCATTCCACCACTTGAACATTTCAACCGCAATACCCGCCATGCAAGGAATGCTCATCAGTTCACCCTCAAGCCTGTATTCGGACGTACAGTGAAGTACAAAGAGTCTTTCCTCAGCCGTGCAACACGAATGTGGAATACTCTTCCACGCTCAATTTTTCCTTTACATTATAACCTACAAACATTCAAAACCAACGTGCATCGGCAACTCTCCTTTTCATTTAATCCTAATTTCCCTAACGCCCGCGCTGTGTAGCCAATACATGAAAAGGGTACCAACAAAATTATACAAAAAAAAAAAAACTTCGTCACTGAGGCAAATCAAATACTGGTGTTGCTGCATTTGTGTGATCCAGGCCTGCCTCTCTTTTGACACGTACGTGTTCCTATTATTTCTTGTTTGAACTTGTTTTTACGACACCGGTGATCGATAGTCGTGTCTACTCACGGATTTTCATGCACGTTTGTGGGACAGCTTTAAGGTGTTACAAATGTTGCTACGCTCACCTGGATGTTTAAATTTCATAGATGTGATTGTCCCCTTTGTCGCCTTTTAAAAGGAAGCACTGTTTATCGAGGTGCGCTGTAGTGATATTCTTATCCCGCCGCTACACTGATCGCGGGATTCCAATACATGAAAATAAAAATAAACGAACTTTATTCTTTATGATTACAATACAAAAACAATCCGTTTAATCTAAGCCGATTAAAGAAAAGGCGCGCTTTGATGACTTCAACGTACCACATATTACACATTGAGGAACTTGAGAATGTACATTTTATGGCCCACGAAAGCTGTTCACATCGAATTCTGATCAACAAAAACATGCAGAGATAAAAGGAAACTAATCTTTACTACCGGTTCTCTAAGCTGACAGAAAAGAGACAATGAAATTACTTATCACATTTTAACCTTTTTTCATTTCATTTACTGTGCAAATCATTTGATCCCAAAGAAGATACCGAAAGGTTGTCTGGATGGTCAATATTAACATTTTCGGACAGTTATTTGTATTTTACATTTAACTACGAATAAAATTTATCACACTGTGGGCATTACTTGTCTGCTCAATGTTGACAAGCATTAATTTAACATATTGCCGCAAACGAACAACTTAGCTTTTTGTTTCTATGGTCAAACATTTATTTCCGATATTATAATTACCAACACTTAAAGCGTATTTTTGAGCATAAAATGATTGTTTATCAACAAGAAGACAAATTTTAAATAAAACAAAATAAATTCGCCAATAAATCAGGAGAAAAGATAAACAGAAACACCTCCTTCAAGGTTTAAATAATTTGTTGCTAAATTTTCAAACCAGTTTTACAACTTGTATACATACATATCTAGTAGTAGTAAAATACAAACAAAATTTCAAATATTAAGGCTTTTAGCGCAATTAGTGTGCATTAAAACGCATTAATTATGCAATTTTCCAATAAAGGCAGTAATAAAGGATCATTTTAAAACCGGTTAGTGTTAGCAAATTGTATCTATATCTTGAAATTGACCTAGGGATGCAGGTGAAATGTGAAAATAAATCAATGACAAACACACGACTGTCAATAATTATTTCGACAGATCAGTTGTTGATGCGGTTGTATCTTTCCTATCGTGGAGGTACTTTTTTTTTAGCAGCCCAAACACCGGTTTAATTACAGGTTACATGTTTATTGGTTTTTGCTGCAAAACGATGAACTTTTCCACTATGAGCTATTTTCTAATGGAGGGTGTAATTAACGATTCTGAGGTTAAAAATTCGACCCATCGATCTTGTTGTGAACCTAAAGCACTAAACTGGCATTTAGTATCCATTTAATATGTATCCAAGAATGATTGGCAAGATCTTAGCTGTGTTGAGTTGTGACTGTCAGTAGCAATAATTAGGAATAAATTTATGTGATGTGTGGGAAAACAAAAACTTAATCTGTGACATTCTGTTATAATTTCATAGATGCAATGCTAAATAATTTGTGAACGTTGTTCAATCAGTAACTTTGATGAGCTAGTTTTTTTTAATTGAAAAAATGTTTAATGTTTAAATTAATTATTAGAATTGCCGTCAATCCTCCACGATCCTGGGCACGCTAGTGCTTCTCCCAGTTACCCAGACCAAGCGCTCTCACAACTGCGTTAGCGTAGCCTTTAATACGGAGGATCGGTCTTCCTTGTTGTCTCGACACCTGGGGCGAGGAGTCGAAGATTCACTTCGCTGAAGCATTGTCCGAGTTAACGAACCGACGTCGACGGATATTTGGTCGCACACAGGACCAAATATCCGAAGAAGGATAATTTTTTTGTAGAGCTTGCACTTGGTTTTCCGGGTTAGGGGTTTTGAAACCAATTGTGATGCCAAACCGAAGTAGTAACCATTTCCTGGAGTAATTCTTCATCGGATCCCCATTAGGTTGTCATACGTGTAATTGATGTTTACTTCGAGGTAGGGAACGCGCTAACTACCTCAACTGCTGTTATCACGCTCTGCCACGCACTTGTCATCATACAACGTGCTCTTTATCTGGGTTGGCCTTTTTATCTACGGTGGTCTCGTTTACCTCTTTGATGATGTCGCCTCTTGATGACCCGGTTCCAAACATTAGTGTCCCTTGTGGGTAGTGAGTGCTTACTTACTCAATCTGAGATCTTTGTTTTTTTCGGCACAGTTTCTTTGTTCTCAGATATTCGCAATTTTTGGTTTTGATACCCAATAGATCAATGATTATTTTTCGGGCAAATAAATCAGACAAAAAGCTTTCAGTTATAGTGTACGCTCTTTGATTACACAAATGAAACAACTTACTTCTTCTTGTTCTTCCTTTAATGCCGGTGAGGCTACGATCAGTATTAAGGGGATCATAACCCTCCCACTTTACTGCATTCCTACTGGTCCGCCTGTGTGGTTCGCCGGCTCGACCTCAGGAAATTGCGGCAGGCCTCCCGATTCTGAATCACGTTGTCGCTGCGGCCAATCAAATGAGGGTGTTGCTGCATTTGTGTGACCCTGGAGTTTTTAGGCCTGCTTCTCTTTCGCATTTGTTTTGATTTGTTGATTGATATAGTCTTTTTGGCAGGGTTCGTAGGATTCCTCCTTTCAACATGACAGTAACAACTGAGCCGGTCGGGCCCCATTTTTTGAGATAGGATTTTGACGTGAAGGCTTCCTCGGATCTTGGACCTTCTTATTCTATCAAGCTTTGTTACGCATCTTCACCTGAACTGCCGTTAATTTGCCCGCCAAATATTTTTTCTTTTTTTTTTATAATTCGCTTACGCTAAAGGGGCTTTGTTTTTTCTGAATATGTACAGTACCCTTATAGTGTTAAACACAGCGCATGCATTTTTTGTTGAACAGTAAGCTGTACCTAGCAATGTTGTATTGTATTGCATGATTTTAGGTGCTACCTACTATTCGAAAGAATAGGAGGATAGGAAAGAAGTTTTTGGTGCTTAGTATTTTTTTTCTCCACGGGTGCCGCCTAAATTGCTTAGGGAGATCTCTATTTATGTGAATTCAATTAAAAATCATGGCCCTGGCCGGGATTCGAACGCACGACCTGCCAATCAGTTAGTGAATACACTACCATTGCACCAATGCCACCCGCTCGCACCAATGCCACCTGCTGTCCAAGATTGTGAACCGCATGTAAGCGCCGTGCGCACAACTGCGGTGTACAGCTTTCCTTTCAGCTTAGGGGGCATTTTTCGATCCCAGTAAATGGCATAGTTTTCCCGCCACTTCATCCACCCTACGCTTACGCGATGCTCAATGTCTTCATAACAACTTGCTTCGCTATCATTGATCCCAGATATTTGAACTTTTCGCACTTGGGAATCACTTCTCCATTCATATAAATGCAACAACTTACTTACTTTACTTAATGGGCTCCCGACCCGACACTGCAGACTTCCATCCACCGCAATCCCGGGCACGCTGCTTCCAGTTGTCCAGACCAAGGGCTCTGGCATCCACATAGCTTGGCCTTTAAATTGGAGGATCCTTGTCGGCTCGAACCTTGGGGCATTATTTTCCATTGTCCTTTGCAAAAACTCCAGCAGTTCCTGAGCTGATCCGAAATCAGGAGGCCTGCCAATATTCATTGAGGTCAAAACGGCGAACTCCACAGGCAAGCATTTTTTTTTTTTTTATATAATTTGCGTGCGCTAAAGGGATTTCTTTTTTCTGTAGTGACACAGTACCCTTATAATGGTAAAACCACAGCGCAAGCTTTTTAGTTTGTTGCGCAAGTAGCTCCCAGAAATTCATTGCCTATTTTTGGGTGCTAATTACTGAAAGAATAGAAGGATAGGAAAGTAGTTTGGTGCGATGGGATTTTTTTTTTCTCAACAGGTGGCGCCTAAATTGCTTTAGGGAGATCAGTTTTTGTTGTGTGTATTCAATTTATAAAAATCATGGCCCTGGTCGGGATTCGAACGCACGACCTACCAATCACTTTAGTGAATACACTACCATCGCACCATTGCCACCTGCATGCAGTAAAGTGGGAAGATTCTGATCCCTTGAACTCTGATCATAGCCTTGCCGCCAGTTAGTCTTAAAGCTAAATTACATTATTTTTAAACAGATAAAAGAAAGCTATAAAGGAATGGGAGGATAAAAGATAGTGAGAGGTATGAGATGCGAGAAGTAGTCGATGAGAAATAAAGAAGAACAGCACTTTTAAAAGTTTTGGAATTAGCGATGGTTTTTATTCGGGTAGGAAAAGAGATCCATAGCCTGACAGTGTGAATGAATAATAGACGTGAGGAGTTGTGGTGCGTGTATCGAAGGGGGGGGGGGGGGGGGGGGGGGGGGTAATATTCATAGTTCTAGGAGATTGAGAAAAATTAAGCTTACGGAACAGATATATATATAATATGATTTTGTTAAGAAATAAACAGTTTCTAGCGTTGATGTAATCTTGCAGAGCGCAACCAAGAAACCTCCGAGAATACACGGATATGTGGTCGCTTCTACGAAGGTCATGAACATGTCGCACGGCATCATTAAAGGCAACTTGTAGTTTACGTTGCGATAATGAGTCGAGAGTGCTGTAGCCAACATCAGCATACGTAATGAGAGGTAGAACAAGGGTTATTATACGCTTCCGCCGAGTTTCAATTGGAGTAATATCCGTATATTCGACCAATGACCATACTGATGTGGTTGTAACTGGATAGGCTACGGTTTATTACAAAGCCTAGACTGGTGATAGATTCAACTGCTTTAATTTTTGTATCATTTAGCTATATATCCGGTAAAAGGGTAAGATCAACATTTTTGTATGATATGGGGATAACTTGCGACTTTTTAGGATTAAGTTGTAGTCCATTTTCTACAGACCACTTGTGTATGCGCTCTAGGTCTTCATTGACAAGGACAGCGAGTTCGGCGAGGTTAGCAAACGATCTTGCGGCATGAAGTTGAACATCATCTGCATATAGGTGAACTGATGTCTGTTTACAGACAAATGGAAAGTCGTTTATAAAAATACAAAATAAGATCAGTCCCAAAATTGATCCCTGTGGTACTCCCCGTGTGATTGCTTTTAACTGAGAATGATTTTCATGAGTGATAACCCTTTGCAACCTTCCGGAGAGGAAACTATTTAACAAGTCATCTAACGTTCCAAGTAATCCCTCTTCCGATTATAGCCTGTTTCTTTGCACGCGGATATAGGCATGGCATTAAAAAACGACCAACGCCGCTTAAGAATTCATCAAAAAAAACTTGGCAGCACACATGCACCTATGACGTTTATTAGTGAAACAGCTGTAAGTTGAGTTAAGAAATTTTGTATTGAAAATCGTGAAATTCAAAAATATTAATTTCCGACAGTTGAAATTAATGCCAAACATATTCTAAAATTATAAAAAACTGTTTCGCATTGACAGATTTACTAAATTTTGAAAAATAATAATAATAAAATCACGAACAAAATATTCGGCGGGATGTGTTAATGGTAGGCGGGATATCAAACTTTGACATTTCCTGAAAAATTCATCGCAACAGTTCATCAGAAACGAAGAAAATGGGCGATAGCTATCCCCGCTAAAGTAAGCGGATAAGTCGTTGTTGTATTTTACATGCAAATTTCAAATTATCCCTATATCCGTGTGCAAAGAAACACGGCTTATGTGTAGTCTGAGATACAAATGGAGTTACCAAATGTTTGCGAATTACGTTAAGAAGTTAAGTTCAAGACATTTTCACTCTTATTCTTTACTTGCAAAAATTCGTGCTTATTTTGTTTATTTATTTTTTTTTGTATAATTTGCTAATCCGTAGATTTTGTCAGTCACAATCATGCCTTCGTCATATGTACTCCTTAATTTGCTTCAATATACCGAATTACATTGATATAAAAGTGGCTAAATTCGAACTCAGTCGGCTTATATCTCATATGAAAAATGCGTCACTAAATTAAAACAGTTTTTAAGGAAAACAAGTTTTTATAGGAGTTTATCGTAAAAGGCTAAGGGGAGAGATCACATCTAAGCAATTTTACCATAAAAGTTAGCCTAGCGACGCATTTAACGTGAAACTGTCCCGCAACTGTGCATGCAAATCCGTAGGTTGATATAACTGGAGATCACCGGTGTCGTAAAAGGAAGATCCTTCCATAATCTGTAACCGGAGCATGTACGTGTCTAAATCGTAAAACAAATAATCAGGCTTAAGAACTTCTGGAAGCCTGTTACTATTCATTGAGGTCAAACCGGCGAACCCCACAAGCCCACCAGTAGGGATGCAGTAAAGTGGGAGGGCTATAATCCCTTTGATTCTGATCATAGCTTTGCCTTTAAGGAAGAAGAACACATTTTGTTATTCAGTTAATTTTCTCAATTTACAACTTCAATGAACTGATTATGGAAACAGAGCCGTTGACCTGTTTGGACTTAATATGTTTGTACATAAAAAATTATGTGAGCTGAATTATTAACAAGCTCGAACGTAAGCCCCGCTGTTGTGACGCGCACGTCAATTAACATTGGTCGTATTTTTCCACGAGCATAAATTTTTGTTCCAGATGTACCCGATTTAATTATTCTGTTTGTTTACATTTGTGAAAATTAATTATAAAACACACCAAACAACATTTAAACACGTACATAATAAAGTTTACAAAACAAACAACAAATCCACCAAAACAGTGAGGATAAATAGATATTTTCTCATTTTTGTGTAAAAACAAAAATTTAACAACTAAGAACTCTTTCAGATGAGAACAAAACACGATTACAATTGATTGCTTTTAGAAGGCAATAATAGATGTCACAAAAAGCAACGGGTTTGTTGAACCAAACAGTCGCACTTTATCACAAATAGTTTTGTTTATCTTGTGTAATCCGGTTTATTTTTGAACGTGACAGCGTCTTACAACTCAGACCCCATTTTCAGAAACGAAAATGTTGGTTTTCTGCGGATATTACTTTCCAAAAACAAGCAGTATGTTAAGTGTAAATATAGAATATTGTAGGCTGGTCCTAAGGCTTGCATCTTGATGGAACTAAATTAATTTTCACAGAAAGCCTCATTAAAGATTTCTCTTCAATATTCATAAAAGTTTTATCAGGGGTCGAATTACCGTATCAGTGATCGAGTGGAGGACTTCCGTACGTTATCGAGCAATCGAATACATGAAATGTTCTACGAAGCATCACGTCTTCTTCCTTAACCACGAGCTTATGATCAGGATTAGAGGGATCATAACACTCGCACTTTAAGGGATCCATAATGGTCGGCATGTAGGGGTTCGCCGGTTCAATATAAATAACCATAGGCAGGCCACCTGGTTTCGGATCACTTCATCAATGAGGCCAATCAAACGCTGGTGTTGTTGCATTTGTGTGATTCAGGAATTTTCAATCAAGTCTGCCTCTTTTTACGACATCGACAAGTGCCTGCTCCCTTATTGATAAGTTCAAACCGGCGAACCCAACAGGCGAAGCAGTAGGGAAGCAGTGAAACGAGAGGGTAATGATCCATTTATACCAAATCATAACGTCGTCATTTAAGGAAAAGCAGTAGAACCAAACGTAGACCCAAAAGCTGCAAAAGCCCACTCAATGTCATACAAAAACATAGGGACGGGCTACAGTCCGCTTGGGCGAACTGTTGGATACCCTATTCTTATTCCTATCTCTCATAAGTGGGCGTGACAAAAGTCTAAGTATGGTTGAATTGTTAAGAACGCTCTACATATTTTGTTATATAACATTTAAAGGATTTTATAAAAAAAACGCTCCCTAGCTCAAACTTGGGTGTTTCAATAAAATTGTTTTATTTAATTGTGGGCGTGTCAGTAGGCGGATTTAAAAAAAATTAACACATGAGAATAAAGGGCCCCTAGAGAGTATATATTATAAATTTCAGCTCCCTAGCTCAAACTTTGAATTTTCAAAAAAAAAAAAATTAATTGTGGACACGCCCACAGTGGGCGGATTTTGAAAATATTTACACATGAGCATAAAGGGCCCATAGAGAGTATATATTATAAATTTCAGGTCCCTAGCTCAAACTTTGGATTTTCAAAAAAATTGTTTTATTTATTTGTGGGCGTGTCAGTGGGCAGATTTTGAAAATTTTTTATCACGAGCAGTTTTAGGAGTCATAGATCATATAAATAAAATTTCAGCTTTCTAGCTCAAAATTCGATTTTTTCCAAAATTTTGTTTTTTTTTTTGAGTTTGTGGGCGTGTCTGTGGGTGGATTTCAAAAATTCGTAAACTTGATTATTTCGGGACCCTAGAGAGTACCTATATGGTTAAAATTTCAGCTCTCTAGGTCCAGTTTAAAGGCCTAATTTTTTCCGACAGACGGACGGACGGACATGGCTAGATCGACATTACTATCGATGCTGATCATAAATATAGTAACTTTTAGGGGTCTACGGGCAATATTAAGGTATGTTAAAAACTATGCGTCAAAATTAATATACCCTTAGAATAGGGGTTGACTCATTTATATTTTTCAATGTATTGGCATATGTACGTTTGGGCTTCTTTATCACAATGATGTATGACATGGCGTACGTGCCTCGCATTTTTGGCGATACCAAATTTTACGACAATTTAATATTGATAAGAAGGCAATGCTGACGACCTTTATAATATTCGTTGCATCAATTTTCTAGCATTCTAGTACAAGCAGCTTTCATTACACAGATAAATCTCCAAACGCGTTCTGGGGACATTTTTCATTCTAACGAAGAGAAGGTCTTTAAAAAAATCCAATGGAAAGTGTTAAATTTATTAGCTAAAGAGTTGGCAAATAATCTTGCAGGAGACACAGCTACTACGCCATATTGTTATCTCAAATTTCTTGTGGTCAGAAATTTTCTCCAAAATAATACAGTTCAGTTAATGGTAATTATAAGTTGCGTGCTGTCATGGGACATCATGTAAATAATTGATTTATATTGACCTGCCTAGTGCTCACTCATCTCGATTTCAACGTGACTAAATATCTAGGATCACAAAATGATAGATTACGTAAAAACAGAAGATAAGAGGGAGCAATAACAACATTAGCCTATTTAAAGTATTGATACGGATTATAGGGCACGTACCATTTTTAAACACATTTTTCCGCAGTTCATGGTTTTAGACTTTTCGACCAGATAATGGCGAGTTACTTGAGTGTATTGTACCAAAGTTCTTAAAATTGAGTTAAAATTGTTTGATTTCCCTACGCAAAATTTGCGTACGCAATTAGTGTTGCGCTAAGACATCAGAAAATAATAGAAAAGTTAATACTTCTTTGACATAATGTCATAGGAATCAGGTTTTATGTTACAATATTTATTGGTTTTCTTGCCTGCATGTAATAAAGGAGCGATATTTTGTCATTAAGGCAGCAATCATTGTTACCATTCAAACTCCTGGATTACACAACTACAACAACACCAGCATCTGATTGGCCTCAATAACGAAGTAATCCGAAACCGGGAAGAATCGGCACTCTTTTTGAGGTTGAATAGGGGTACCCCACCGGCCGGCGGACCAGTAGGGTTGCAGTGAAGAGGGAGGGTGGTTCTGGTTATCCCTCTAATCCAGATCATAACCTCTCCGCTAAAGAAGAAGAAGACAACAGAATATAAAGATAAAAAAAAACATGAAAATACTTCAGTGCGCTTGAGGGAACAATTTGATCCTATTCTTACTCCTCTGTCCTCTCCCGCAAACGGGGTTTGGCATTTTTTTTTTTTTATAATAAGCGCGCACTAAAGGGATTTGTTGGGACCCTTATAATGTATTAGCTACACAGCGCGGGCGTTAAGGAAATTGGGGTGAGAAGAAAAGGAGAGATGCCGATGCACGTTGGTTTTGAATGTTTGTAGGTTATAATGTGTAGGGAAAATGGAGGGGGGAAAAGCATTCCACATTCGTGTTGTACGGCTGAGGAAAGATTCTTTGAACTTCACTGTACGTCCGAACACAGGCTTGATGGTGAACTGATGAGCAGAGCATTCCTTGCATGGCGGGTATTGCGGTTTGAGAATCTGACCATTTTGTTGCTCGTGTTTAATAATAATAATAATATTTAGGGTGTATTACACTGCGACCTATTGGTCTATTGTGTCCCCAGCTTGTGCCTCGTAGAGGTTCATGCCCTCTTTCAGAGCCCCCTCTAGACACACTTCTTTTATGAAGCGTTTCGGGGTATTGCTCTGATTTATCCTTGGCAGGTCACACTCTTTAGAGCACAGCGTGCAGTCCAGTTTCCTGATGTTTTGGGTCAAAACGCCGTCAATAAGTGGATGTTGTTAAAAACGTTGTAGGTACATGTTCAGGAAAAACACATTTTCTACAAATTCGGTTATTACCTTTTTATCGTTTTGAATTTATCACAAAACAAACATTTTTTGTCAAAAACACCCGAAAAAGTGGGCTTGGCAAAAATAGTTGTAAGAGTGAATTATTGAGGACATTAGTCCCTACTTTACCCTTCCTCATTGATCTGCCACGTGACCATCTTTTGGCAAGTGATAGAGGTTAACGTGGGAACTCGGAGTTGCTTGCATATTAAACGCGGCCCACTGTTTAAAAAAAACGGGCGAATTTGAAAAGTTTGTCCACTTCCCTAGAGAGTATGCATACATATGTTTTTCAGCTTTCTAGCTCGAATACAAAACCCCTAAAACGTATGACCGGCGGACTGATCACAAATATATACACGTTTAGGGGTCTATGACCAATAGTAACGCATGTTGCAAACAATGTACCAACTGTTATACATACGTATATCATAAGCGTAGTTTTAACACGATTCTGAAACACCAATAAGATGTTAAATTGCAGTTGCAGTTACACCTTGTCTTGTTTGCATTGTGTTTTATTTTTTTAAATCCTTTAGATAACCACTTGCATTTTCGTAATGTCGACTGAGTACAAAATCCTTCATGGGAAATTCAATATGCACGTCAAACGCTTTTTGATTTCTTTGCGATTAAAATAAAATAATTGTACTTACTGTGAATGCGTATGAACATTTTAAAGATTCAATTATTGAAATATTATATCCTTAAACTCTGCGCGATCTGTCAATTTATAACACTTGCACTTTTGTTTGTTTTGCTTTCACTTTTTTTCAAATATTATTATATTTTTTTTATATTTTTTTCAAACATTTTAAAAATTGCCTAACACAAATGAAGATGTTTTCTTAATCACATTCGTCTGCGCTATGAGACCATATTAACAATTTTGTTTCATTGAAAAGGTCTACCATGGACGCAAAAGTGATAAGAACGAACGCTATGCGTTGGAGGTTCTTGCCTCTGATGCTGTAAAACACTTTCAATTGATTGTGAATGTAATGGACCATTTTTGTCAAGATCCTACGTCACAGACAATATTAATACGACGAATAAAAACTGGGAGTCAACAGCATTCAAATTATGTCGAAAGCACATACCATACATATTCTTCTAGGCGCTACACGAATGGGTGTGTTGATTGCTGGCATTTTGGAAGATATTTTCTTCATACAGTAGCAGTGGGAAACAAAATTATTTTTGCCTGTTTTCGAGGGGATTTTGACATAACATTAATGTTAAAGATGCCCTCTTTTATTTTATTTCGACATAAAATTTGGGATAAAGTCGAATTTGTTTTCATATTCAAATTCACTTAGTTCACCTAGTGGCCTCTAATGCAGTTCGCCCCAATTAAAATTGGAAAATAAATTCATTCGCAAACTCTATGCAAATCTAATTAAATTATTTGATCAAATTTCAGCTTGTGATCGATAAACGATGAACCGACAAAGTACGAGTTCAAACCAAGCACAAACGTAAGGAGAATAGACTGGTCGATTTTTATCTAAATAGGTCATTGCAAATTAAATTGGCTACACTTTGACAGAGTCCGAATAACACACATTTCACTGAGTGTATACAGATCGTCGTGTTCACTCTTACACTTTAATCAAGGAGTACTACCATTGTTTAGGGATTTTTTTCTAAATTAATGGTTTTTTCAGATAAATGTAGCTTATACAAAAATCGGCACTTAACATCAATATTAAATTGAAAACGTTCGCAAAAAAGAAATAAATAATGTATATTCCTATATTAATCGAACTATCGTGCTTAACAATCATTTCGCACGCTCGATTTTTTGCTACTGCAAGAAACCACCTTCGACTGGAAGATGGGTAGATAGCGGTGGTGGTATCGGTGCGTCGATAGAACAAAACGAAACAAATGAGATCTGAATTAAATGTACCAGTTGCTGCTGGATTTCATATAGAAAAAATATGGTATTTCTTCGAACGCGGTCATTAGTTTATTTTTACTTATAAAAAAAAAGTGTTTTTGTTTTCTGTTGCTGACTTTCAGTACAGCTATTTGGGATAGATGCAGCCAATGGCGTATAGTTATTTGAAACGGACAGCCAATCCTCTTATCTGTATAACATAGTAGGTTTGCTAGACTTTTTCTTGTACGTGATAATTTATGTAGGTCGAGAAGTCATCGACTTGTATTGGTCCTTAATTGGTTAAATTTGACTACCAATTTGTCTTCTGCGATAATGATAAACACACCCATAGTAAGTGTTAGAATAATGTAAACAAACTTTTCCCAATCGGAATAAAAGAATTTCATATAAAATGTGTTACACGTACATACATACTTGAATCTTTGTTTGTTTATTTAATTAGCTTTGATGACTTTCACTTTTTTTTAAAGCCGTTTTTACTAATCATCATCGAATGTATTTACAATTCAATGAACCACCCAACTGATTATTCGCGTCATAGTATTTGCTGTCGAGTTGCGTGCTCCTAAAGCTTTTTATCACGCATTTCTTACAAGACCCAGAAAATTCCTGCGAATATATAAAACAAAAATCGAATCTCAGACAGAATCTTTAATGACTAAGTTTTTTTTATTATCGTAAACTAACTGTCACCCAAAAACCCAAGCGACCACCAAAACTTCCCCCGAACGAAAAAGTTGCCAAACAGTGTTTTAATTTTATTGCCCGCTGTTGGTGCTAACCAAAAACAAAGTTATATTAAAAATAATAAATGCAGACGACACGAGTCTTTTTAAGCTGATTCATCGCTCGCCATTATCTCCATCTTCACGTGAGTTAAAATCATAATTTATAGCTAGAATTTAAATAGAAGTTTGCCATGTAGGTTTTTTTTATATTGGTAAGGAATGTAGTATTGTTGCGTCAGCAAGTATTACGGATCCTATCTGCCACGCCAAAACTGCCTTTAAAATTATTGGGGTACTCAAAATTTGAAAATTCAATTTTTTTTTTTAAGCCATAAAGGATGACGGTGGATGCTGTCACAAACCATGCATTTATAATTCTTTTGGGGGCTGGAAACATTCTTATTTTTTTCGGAATAAAGTGTAGAAGTTATATAACAGCAAAACTCGTATAAAGTTAGAGTATAAAATAATGTTCATTGCGCTAAGAATTATTCAAACACATAAAATATTTTCGATTTTCGATACATCTGGTCGCTGGACAGTTAGTGGTTGATTTCCGTGTACGTGTACCCCACAATGAAACGATGTCAACAAAATTTTGCCATAGCTTAGTGGTTAGCGAATTTTACTTTGCAGCAAGAGGTACAGGTTATGAGGTTTGAATCGAAATAAACCTTATTAAATTTTTTTTTGCTGACCCGGATTTAATTATCATCATATACTATATTTCGGTAGTAAATTCCCCTTTTGCCGATCTTACACTCAACTAATCTTAACAAATGAAGTGAAATTTTGATTTTATAAACACGTTAAAAAAAGTATTCCAATTAAAAAGGATATCCCAAAAACAAACACTTGCCATATATATTTTCAAACAAATCTTGTTTTGCATTGACAACGAGGTTATGATGTGGACTAAAGGGATCTTAGGCTTAACCCTGCCACTTCACTGCATTAATGCTGGTCCCGCCTGTGGGATTCGCTAAATGAATAAAACAGATAAACAACGTGCGCTCTCGACGGTCTGCAAGGCGTCATCTAGCTGAGTTTGTGTGAAACCGCAAAATAAGAAAAATCATTCATTTGATGTCGTACAGCGGAAGTTTCCACTTGTTTTCAGTTGTTTTGAGTGAAGAACACAATCTCCATTTCTATTAACGTTTGAATTCGTGTTTATTGCAAGTCCATTTTTGGACTTTCCCTATCCCTTTTTTTTTATAATGCGTGTCGGGCTGTGTTTCCACATGCGAGCGTACCCGCACGGCGCACAGGTTATGTTAGGTTTACGTGGCTGTCGGCAGAAGCCGACACACTTAGTTCAATTGAATCACTTATTTTCAAAAGGTGACATGTCAACATTTAAAAATTGTTCAGGGGACGAAAAAAAACAGATTATTTTCTGTTTCCGTGGAAAATAAATCATAACAAAAATATGATATCGTACGGTTTGAGTAAGTGCACTAGCTTTCACTTATAACGTATTTCTAGGACACATAAATATAAAAGGAAAAAAAATAAATAACTGTTTTGGACATTTCACGTTTTGAAAATAAATTAAAATAAAAGCTTAATTTTTAAATGCCTTTAAGTTTTAACTATCATCAACAGAAGAAAAAAAACAATTAAAAATTAAGAATTATAGTTGGACAAGGACATATCATATTTCATGTGGCAACGCAGATATCCCTGCTTTGCAGGAAAAAAATATAAAACGATTTTTGGAAAAATGTGGACATGTCACGTTTTGAAAATAAGTGATTCAATTTAGGTCCATTGTGATACCACGTATATTATCTATCTCAACTCTGTAGATGGGACTGGCCAACGACACGCGGTTGTTCTCAAACGGTCCCCCATCTACGTACCAACCGCGCACAACGTCGTTTAATTACGGTGATCTGACGAGAACCGATTAACTCGACGTGGTATGGTCGTTGGTTCGCACGGCGCACAAGTCAATATAATATTTTTGCCCTGTAATGAGATCTTTTTGTCGGCGCTCACGCTCAAGACATTTTAAGAAATGAGGTATCAAGGGAAAGAAAATATCCTGTAGCAGTTTAAAAAATATTTCACTTTGTATAGGTACTTATAAAGTGGATTCAGCGGGAAGGCTATAGACTACTGATCGAGGGGTTCGAGGTTTCATAAGATAAATTTATCCAATCTAATTGGTTCTGGTTTCAATCCATACTTCGAAATATCAGATATTTGCAATGATTATCAAAGAGCAACTCATACTTTTTAATTAAATAATGAAATGACAGTAAATCATAAATATACGAGTAAATAATGAATGAGGAGATGACCCTGTGCCTCTGTCTCTAGCTGTGTGTTTCGGGCTAGGGTCAAAACCGAAGGAGTTCGCAATCAAAGTCGGTGTACACGAGGGAAGCGTCTGAAGTCACTTGATATTTATTACAGTCCTTGATTATCTAAAATATATTAGGCATTGGTCCGTTAAAATTATTACTGGGCCTAAAACCTATGTTCTCCAATCATTTGCTTGTGGAAGCGACCAATAATTTTAAGCCAAAACCGAACGTTACGAATTACGACTACTTCACGAGACAGGAGCATAGGCAGGTAATCTAACCGAAGGGGAATGTACTTCAAATACCATGAGTGCACAACCCCCCAAGTCAACATTGCCAAATAATATGCTGTACCACAGGTAGCGGAGCACAGAACCTACGTAAATATAATAAAGCGAATATAAGAAGCGTGGCAGTGTGAAGCGACAGCTTCCTCCTTTCAACATGAGCTTTAGCTTAAATCTCGTTTGAATTATTGCCACACCGTTGTATTTGTCTGGGGTTTTTTCCTCTATGCAAGGTGTCAAGAATATAGAATATAGGAAACCTTCTCTTCCATATGCCATAAGAGCGTTCAACACAATTTCGTGTTCGAATTTGAGATTCATTGTTCAATGTTTCTTGTGAATTGTTGCAACTACGTAAATTAGTCACCATATAGCGTCTGCATTGGTAGCCACTGTCCGCCACTATAACATGATTTCCAAATTCTCTATTTTCAAACCTAGAAAAGATTCTTGAATTGTTGAAAATTGTGGAATCATGACTTGATCCAGGCCACCTTGCAACTATGTCCATTATTTGGAGCTTTGGATCACACATGGTCTGCACGTTTAAGGAAAAATATCCTTTTCGCTTTCGAAATATTTCACCATTTGATCAGAATCAGTCGTTTAACTTAAACTGCAAATTGAATTCAGTTTAAAGTTTAAACGAAACTGTGAAACCGAATAAATTGCTGAACTGAAGTTTAAATCAAAAGTGGAGTTTAAACTTCTACTGTGAAACTATGGGGTAAGAGAAACTTCTCATCACAATTGATACTCTTGGATGTTTGTCAGACGTTCGCAAAAGGTGGTGCAGTAAAAAAAACTTGGCCCCGGCGGGATTTGAACCTGAGACCTTTCGATTAGTAGTCCAATACACTAACCTCCTTGATTATCTGCTTGAAGGAAAAGTGTAGGACTTCAAAGTGCGTCAGTTATTCTTTGCTGACGATGGGGCCATCGTTAGGGAGGTTCAAACGTCCTTGAAACGACCACTTGAAATGGATTGTGGACGTTCTGGAGGGGAATGGGTATCGTATGAGTCCGAAAAAACAGAATACTTGCGTTGTCCGTTTTCTGATCCGCTCCGACCTATTCCAGACATTTATATAAATGGAAGAGTGATTCCCAATTGCAAAAAGTTCAAATATCAGGGCTCTTTGATCAATAGCGAAGCAAGCTGTGTTGACGACATTAAAAATCGCGTCAGCGTAGGGTGGATTAAGGGCGGGAAAACTCAGTCATCTTCTGTGATCGAAAAATACCTCTTAGCTTAAAGGAAAGCTCTACACCGCAGTAGTGCGCCCGGCGGTTTGTTTGTTTGTTTGTTTATTTATTTACTATTGTGTTAACACGTAGATATAAAATCCATTAATTGTGTAACAGTTATAAAAGGTTAATTTCGAAAGTACATATAATTTCAAATTAAAACAAGGATTTAGAACAAAATTAAAACTAGATACTTATAAAAAAGTTGAACAAAAAGGAAAAAAAAGAAAAAAGAATAAAATGAAATGAAAACAAAAACCCTAAAAACCTTAAAACAAGTTTGGAATTATGTGCAAAAATATTCTTTCAATTTTCTCTGGAAGTCGCTGAAGCCTGATGATCTCCTAATGTTAACCAGAAGCGTATTCCACAGTCGAATGGCGTACACAAAAAATTATTTTTTCGTTGTATTATATTTATAGGTAGGCAAAATTAGAATTCTGCTTCTAGCTGAAGAAGCAAATTCTAATCTTTGGAACAGATAATCTGGTGCCTTGCTGTCTTTTAGATTACACATGAAAATCAATGTTCTGTGATCCATATAACGTTGCAGGTCCATTCCCAGAAATTCTTTCACACGACTGGAAATGTGTTCTCTCCTACTTAAATTGTAGACGAATCGCACTGAACTATTTAAGGCGATCTTAAACTTATGGCGGTCATACACGGTTCACAATGTTAGACAGCGTACAAAAAGTATAAGGACCAATTAACAGCAGCTGAGATGAAGATGCCTAGCATGACAGCAGGAGTAACAAAGATTGATCGATTAGGAAGTTCCAAGATCTGAGGAAGCCTTCACGTCAAAGGACCTATCTCGAAGAAATTGGAGCGCGAGACGAGAGATTGTACGAACCCTGTCAAAAAGACAATATCAATCAACGTTCCAATACAAACGCGAATGAGAGGCAGGCCTAAAAACTCCTGGATCACATAAATGCAGCAACACCAGCATTTAATTGGTCTCAGCGGCGAAGTGAAATAAAATCGGGAGGCCTTTCGTTATTTTCTGAGTTCGAACCGGCGAACCCCACAGGCGGACCAGTAGGGATGCAGCTAAGTGGGAGGGCTATGATCGCTTTAATCCTGATCATAGGCCTCACTGTAATTAAGGGCGAAGAAAAAGCAGAAGTTGAAATGGAAAGAATTTCCCTTAGCTAATCTGTAGATATTTGAGCAACTTGTAAACACTCTTCCAATATATAAAACCGCTAAAGATTAGCAATAATAATTGGTTAAGTTTGTAGAATCGATCAAGCAACATTTCTTTCAATTTGTGTAAGAAAACAAATCGTAAACAACATGAAATTATTATAATAGCTTATAGTCGATTGGAAATCCAATTTAAGATGCATATTGCATATTATTTTTTAATCGGTTCAATTATATTTTTAAGCTTGTTTAAGCTTGATGAAATCAAAGTACACAACTTATATAATATATATGATATTATACTATTGCTTTGATTGAGCCAATTGGATTTACACGTTCAGTGTTTTTGTTTTCTTGCTTTGCAAACTACAACTAATTGATGACTACATTTTTGATAAATTACCTGTCATTAGTGGAGGAATAATAGATATATTTTTTTAATATTTAGATGAGATTTTGATAAAATATTTCTCATGCCGAGTTTCTTAGAGATGCTGAAGTCGTACCTGTTTTTGAGGAAAGTTTTTATTGTTCGAACGGAGAATTTGCAGTATTTATTTAATTGGAACTTGTCTAATTGAATAAAGTAAGAAACACTTTGATTAGCATGCAATTTGTATTTACTTAACAAATATAATTTATATGTTTTTAACATTCTTTTTGGAATTACTCTATTTCTCAATCTTTATCAACTAAAGTTTACAATTCGGTTTTTATTTTGTATTTAAAAGTAAAAAAATAATTTAAAACTAGCATTGACATTAATATTGATTTTTGATATCGAAATGCTACTCCAACTAAACTATATACTAAATTATTTAAATTAGAAAAAAACCAATAGCGGCTTTATATCAGAAAAACGCTTTAATAAATTTTATGTTTTCCTTTTGTGCGTGCAAAAATTAGCGATTAAATTTTGTTGACATTATTGTCTATTTGGAAATGATTTGTTGACAATTGATTTATTACTAATAATAAAATCGTAATTTTAAATTTTTTTTTTTTTAAATCGCATCGCGAGTTTCAAACAGTTGGTATAGTTTTGTCGGTTCAACATTTTGGATATCAAGATTCAGTATTAATACTTTGGGTGTGCATTTTTAATCGGCTTAGTTCAAGCGATTTTTCTATCGTGGTTCTCGAAGTTGAACATTTGCTTTTTCATGTTTTCGTTTTTCGATATAGTGTAAGGTGACAAAATCATCGGTAAGATGTCGAATGTTTTGAGTTCTGGAAGTTTTATATTGAGCTGAAAGGACAAAAAACATGAATGGGAATGTATACGTGGATGATTTTCTTATTTTACCGAATTGAATTTGGTTGGCTTCTCACCATTATGATTCGCCCAAATCGGATCGATCCAAAATGGCATATACTGTAAATTGAAATTGCTTATAAATTGAATTGTGTTTTTTTTTTTTTTTTTTTAATAAACTTACGTCCGATGGTGGAGTATCCGGCTTAGGTGGCTCATAAACCGGGCACATTTGCAGATTGGTAGCCATCTCGAAAATGCAACTGCCCTGATCTATAATGGTATTGACAGTACTGTTGTAGTAGTTTGCTTGACGACGATCCCACAAATTAGAGAAGCCCACTGGATTCGAGCCACTAATACTACTCCCCATGCTGGTGTTTGAATCCGATAGAGAATTCAACGATGAATTGAATGACATACTAAATGCGGAGTTGTTGAAAGAGTTCTCCTTGTTGCTACATGATGTCGATGTTGTATTTGACATAGAGCTATTGCTAAGGTTAAGATTGCTCGTGGATGTGTTGTTGTTTAAGCAACTGGTAGTTGTTAGATTGTTTTTGGCACTGCTAGCGATCGCTTCAGATTGTTTGGTGGGAACAGATTGTGTCTTTTGGTAAAAGTTTGATGACACTTTATTTGATGTAATTTTTTGACCTGACTTTGGCAGTAAAGAGCGATTGTTTTCACTCAGAGGAAGGCGTGTGGGGCGTACTTTTGAAGTTAGCTTTTTAGCGCAATGCTTTTGGATGTTTGCATATTCACTATTTTGTGAAATCAAAAAAAGAGCTAGTTCCGATTGTGAAACAAGGAAAACTTCACTACGCTCATGAGTTGTTCCCGTGTTAATTGAGAATATATCCGGATAGGCACGAAGAATTGTAAACAAATTAGGATAACCGTATTGAAAGCAGTTGTTGCATTCCACATCCAGGGCGTTCTTAATGTCTGATAAAAATATTGTTCGGTGTTTTATGAATTGGACCATTTTAATAAGGAATTTCATAAAGTCTGTTAACTTTACAAATTTCGTATCTTCATCTGTAATGATCTAAAAAAAAGGCAATAATTAAAACCGTTTTTTCTGTATTCCCTTATAAATTTACCTCAACTGCATGCTTCATGGCAGCAATAGAATTTTCAGGCAGTGTCTCCTGATACTTAAGGCTAAATAAGCGTATGAAATCATTCATAGGGACTATATCTTTTCCGTGCTCTTGAATAACATTGCAAGAGCGATAGCACTGAGTACGAAAGGAGGTATCATCCTTGTGACATATTATCCAGATGTTGTTGTCATTCCTGAGGACCTGAAAACCAAACCAAGGTGTTTTTATCTCTTAAAAATGTTTTGAAAAGTACTCACCTCAATATATGGCAAGAGCTTCACACCTTCATGAATATCAGAAACCCCCAATGCATGGGGCTGAATGTTATATCCAAACTTCTTCTTATGCAGTTCCAAAACTTCATCAAGCTTCATACAAGTCTTCGATGATCCAGTAAATTCAGAAATCAGCTCCTCTAGTTGCTCAGCAAAAACTCTGCGAGCGACCGTCGACGACAGATAAACCTTCTTATCCTCATCATTAGTGAGCTCTGTTTCCACTACTCCCTGAATGGCCTCCATCAGATCGGCTAGCTTAAAGAATCCATAATCACTGAGACGGCATTGATAGGCAAAGTGGTAATGGTACGAACGGACAAACTTTTGGAACAAGATCGAGTATTGCGGTGCATTACGGAACAGTTCAACAACTTCACCGGCAAAGATGTTGGTTTTCTCAACCTCGGCCGGAGTTTGCTTTCGTTGTGGTATCGAAATAAGGATGTCCTTTCCATTCTGCACTGTGGCAACGGTGACAATGTTTGAATTTACCAATCCATCTAAAATGTCAACAATATCACACACTCCGTAGTCAGTTATGTCGAAAGTGCGATGTTGTATTTGAGAGAAAATTAATGGTAACTGTGAGAGGAGGACTGACTTATTTCCCAATGCCCTTAGGATCCGCAACAGGTCCGAAGTAAATCGACGAACTTGAGTTCGATGGGTAAGAGTAATCTGACGATTCTCCCCGTCTCCCATTATCTGAACAACTGTGGACAGCGCCTCGAAGAGTTCAATTAGTTTAGTGTACCCGTAGTCAGCAACGCGACACTGTTTGCCGAAATGATTATGGTAGGCCGGTATGAAGCGATTGAATTTCATTGTAGACTTTGCTGACATTTTCACTAATTCCACCACCTCTCTGGATATCTGATACAGCGGATCGGAAACAGATGCGTTTTTTGCATAGAACCTTCCATCGCCATTCTCCTTTCCTATGGCATTTTCTGTCTCCAGCCACCCGAGTATCTTATTTCCAAAGCTATTTGTATTTATCTGAATACCATGGACACAACAAACTAAGTGTTCCAGGTTTACTCCATTTTCATTCTTTGTGATCTGAATGTTTAGCTCGCCCTCGATGCAGTGAACCAAGCTGGCGACGGGAATATCACCAGGATGTCCCTTCAGCAGAGGGTAGATGATTTGCTGAATCCCAGATATGGTCATAAAGACGTTGGGCAATGGTTCAATCTCCTGCTCAGCCCAACCCTTGTGTTGTTCACGTTTGAAGTGAATTGTGCAATACGGAACGCTGTGTTGCAGCCCTTCCATGAGGGGACTGCTATCTAATGAGTTGAACAGTTCCGGTTGCAGGCTTATAAACTTTTCCTCATTGCTATCGGCGTTAATGTTGCAGATATCTTGCATTTTGTAAAGATCCAGCACGCTGATGGATGTCTTAAAGCGAGACTGAAATAGTTCTCGGAATTTATACATTGGCAGGGTGTAATACGGGACATCCTTAAGTAGACCGGCTACTTGGCAACGTAGTGTATTAAATTCTGTCAGTGATGAGTCTCGGGTGTATGAAACAATCATTCGCTTATGGCCGATCTTCTTGCGATGCAGATTGGCCACAACTTGTTTGGCAAAGTTTAAATTCGGGACGGTAACCTTCGCATAGGAACTGCCCTCGAATACCAATGACACCACTGGAGTTATCGGCTTGAGTTGATTGAGTAAAAAATTCCGAAGGCTTGTTTCGTCCATCGAGTAGTCCAAGTTATTAATTTGTAATGTCACTACTTGGCTGGCATCACTTCCAGGTGATCCGTTAGCTTGGTACTGGGCTGCACTGCCATTGGCTAAGCCTTTACCATTGTTCATGTTAGAAGTTTCTGTGCCGACGCTTGTATTTGTGGCATTCATATTAACCGAGCTGGTAGTCGTTGTAGCAGCTCCAACTCCAGCCACAGCATTTGCGTAGCTGTACTCGAGATCAGCAATTCGATCATAGAGAGAACATGCACTAGAATCTGGTAACATAATAGTCGATGAGCAGTTTTGGTAAATTGGAGTGAATTGCTGGAACTGCATATTCAATGTCGTAGTAGTTGAATTGTTCCCTAGAGCGGATGCTGAAGCTGCTGCAGCACACACTCGATTATGCGTGTATGGCATATAACGATTGCGAGTGAAACAGCCAGTACCATTATTGTGCGCATATTGGCATTGTTGTGATGGCATTTGTTGCGACGGCTGATTCAGTCCTGATTCAAGACCAGGTGGCGGATGGTACGGGTGACTTACCATGCAACCATTCTCAGTGGGTAATTTCAACATGGAATGGGCTGCAATTTTATTATAATTTTGCTGATTGCCAAAGTAATTCGGCATGGAATCGCATCCAGTGTTTAACTCAATTCCAGTGGCAGTGTTGCTACCTGTTGTATTGTTGTTCACATCGACCGCAGTGGTGGCAAAATATGCTGACGTTGGACCGTAGTCCTTCATCGCTGCTGCAGCCGGCTGCGTCTGTTGTGTCGCCAATCCCGTCGATTGCAGGCCTGAATTGTAGTTTATAAAGCTAGTGGCTAGTGGATGGAAGCTGCATTAAATAGAACCGGGTCAGTGCTGGCATGTGCATGACTCTTAATACAAACCTGAAAAACTGATCTGCCATACTAATTGCTGTGTTAAGTTATTCCAATAATTGTCAATAATCTGTAAAGTTAATATATACAAATGGATTAAATCAAATTGGTCTGACTATTATTCTAATTATTGTTGAATAATACACCAAGCTTGTTATAGCTTTTAACAATCACGTTGACTATTGAATTTTTGATTGCACATCAAATAAAAGTGGACAAAAGGAAATCAGAGCGCATGTGTGACTTAAGTGTCACTCTACGCTTACGCGATGATTGACGTCATCATCACAGGTATCTGCTATTGATCATAGATCCCAGATATTCGAACTTTTTGCACATGGGAATAACTGTTGCATGCATATAAATTTCTGGAATAAGCTTGAATGGATCAAGGAACAGGCAGCACAGGTATTCTGTCTTTTTCTGACTAAAGCAATGCCCATTAACATCCAAAACAACCACCCTTACATTAAATGCAGGGATGATTTATTCTGGCTCCAACGTCATCAACGAATTGATGCACTTTAGGGTCCGTCATTTCTCTTTCAAGCAGATAATCGAGGACTGTAATACTTATCGAGGTACCTAACATGTTTCTCTGTTGTAGTACACCGAGTTTGATTGAGAATTCCTCGGTAACTCTGGCGGGTTATCTCACTTTTGTCTTTGCTCTTTCATACATGTCCATGAATATTTGGACATAGGTTTCTGGAACTCCTCGTTGTCTTAGCGCCACACATAACAGATTTCTTGGTTGTCTACCAACGGCTTTTTCAAAATTAACCGACAACCTAAAGCATAAGATTTATAAACCCAAAATTTCGTGTAAGCTCAAGACACGGCATAAAACGGAACTTGACAGAAACTATTAAAAAAGCAGAAAAAATCAGTATTTTTGGGACTTTTCTGTCAAATATGACCCAACAAATGGCCACTTGGCATACTGTCTAATCCTACCTTCATATTCAAAATCAAGAAGATTTGTTCTTGTACACTGTATGAGTATTATCGCATGACCTCTGTCTTATGGTTATGTTCTAAATTATAAAGCCAACTTTGCTTAAGCTCAGAAATAACTGTGGCAAAAACCTAGGGCAGTAGAGGGATATAATCGAATTGTACACCAGTTAAATTTCAAGTGGTGGTGCTTTCATAGACCATGAAGTGAAATAACGCTAGTCTGAATTTTTATCAGGATGTGCACCCTGGCTGCTGCTGGGATGAATGAAAAATATCTTAGCACCCCATTAGCGCGTTCAAGTCTTTCTTCAAAAGTCCAAAAATTCACTGTTTTAAAATAGGTAGGAATTGTATAAGTCTCACAGTATTAATGAAACCGCTTATTTTTTAGTCCGTCTGCAGTTTCCGACAAAAATAAATTGACAAAAGTATTTACTGGGCAGAAATTAATGTCACAATAAATGTGGTTAAGGGTCGACTATGTTATCAGTTTCGTAGTTTGAGCATACTGTAATTTATATGAAGTTCCGATTACAGCTACTTTTGTTTTGAATTAATTAAGCTGCATTCGTCTCTTTCCCACGCCGATCACAAAGGACAGTGCAGGACTAGCCTAACCACGATTTTTTTTATTAAAAAACGTCCATAAAACTAATTTTCAATTATTGTCTTTACCGTTTGCAATTTGGGATTGAGTAAATCACATTACAATTCATATTTGAACACCGCACCGGTCAAAGCTATGTAAATATATGTACAAATCGTCACCGTAATAACAACATATGTATTGGTCGTATGGCAATCAATAATTACTTGTTAATAGTGGAACTTCACTCACCTTTTGTAGATGTGATGTAAAATAAAGTACACTACTGCCAATCTGCTTCGATAAACACTAAAAATAAAGCCACATTCAATGCAAATAGAACGACGAAATGATTTCTTTCACCACGTTTAAAGCTCTGCCACCGTATTTTGTTTTTACTTTCAAAGATTAGCCTAATTATTTTGATTATTTAAAGAACTTAAATTAAATACTAATAATCTAGACAGGAACAAACTAATTATAACTAATAAACACGGACAAAGTAGCTCAAACCGACTAAAGCAGGAGCAGAAGAAAAATTGTAAGAATTTTCAAGAAGCGCTCGAACCGGAAAAGGAGTAGGGTCAGCGGATGAGAGTCGTCTCTCAAATACAAAGGAATGCGATGAGATTTTGAAAAATATGGATGCCGGTAACAAAAAAGCGCGAAAATTTGAAATTATCATTTAAAGCCCGACCTAAAGCCTGGCATAGTTTTAGGAGAATAAATTGTACTCGGTAATTTTTTTTTTTTTTTTTTAATTTTGTAAAAGTTACAGAAAAATGTGTAAAAGCAAAAGAAATAGAAGTTGACCTAAAATTCGAAGGAATTCTCAATGTTCTCCATGTTTGAGTAGCGCAAAATCTTCTTGACCGGAGTTATCTTGTGTACAGTGTCGTCGAAGCTGGTAAGCGGTAGGCGCGATTTGACAGATTTTCCAGAAACTTCAACCGATCGCGATCGGAGATGAGGGTGATTCTTGACGCAACTCAACGGTGTTCGTTTTACATTCGGTGGCGAATCGAAATCACCATCTTTCGGGGCCTTTGATGGGGAACTTATGTTGTAATTTTCACAGTCCTCGTAGATCATGTCGCGGCGGTAGGGTGATTTGGTTGGAACTCTCTTCCTGTTCCGAATTCGTTCGAGTGGTTTGTTTTCTGGAATCTTTTGAGATATATTCAACGAAAGAGTAGACAGAATATTCTCAATAATGTCCTCTTCATCCGCAGGGGCGTCATCCGAGAACATAATAGGCGTTCGATCAACGCCAATAGAAGGAGAACGAGGATCGCCTTCAATGATAATTTCCTGTGTTTGCATCTTTGGCGTGGCAACAGCTTCTTCAGCGATTTCTTCTTTGGGTTGTGTGGTAACCACATTCTTCTCTTGCATGCAAACATCGACTCCGGGGATCTTACTCTCGACAAACAAATCCGAGAATGTGTCATCCAAATTCAATGTTTTATCAACCGCATCATCAAATATCAGAGGAGTGCGATTGAGAAAAATATTTGGAGATCGTGGATCATTCAAACTATAGGAGAATCCTTTGAAGAACCGTTTGCGGAGCAAGCCGACAGGGTGTTCTGTCGAAATCGCTGGAATTTGAGCGACTTGATGGTAAGATTCTACCTTTTTTCTTTCTACGATTTCCTGAAATAAAATATTTGTAAGAATTTATATTGTGCTTACGAAGGATAATTACATTTAGAGGTGTACGACATATATGTGGGGACCTCGGGTCCAAAATATTTTCTGCATCTTCGAAATCAGTTTGAACTGTGATGGGCTGTGTGGGAGTTTGCGGTAGAAATTCGCCTTCGATTTTAGTTTGCTTAGCACCCATTGCTTGTTGAGGTTTTGAATAAAGCAAAATAAATATACTTATGCAATTGATAAATGATAAAATTAAATGCAAATCAGGGTCTATCCAAACGAAATTTTCAAACAAATGGCGGTTATGCTCTGAAGTTTGTTGTAATTACTGACAGCTACTGCTGTCAAGAAACACCCATTCGAAATGGGTACGTTCAGGCATTGTATTAAACTAAAAATGCTCAGATTATTCAGTGTTAAATGATTGAGATCAGTTCGAGTTCGTTCTCGTACTAATTTGCAATCGTTTATTTCAGGTGCAACTACGCAAACACGTTCGCCACTGAGAAAGCATTAAAAATATGAGCAAAATTATAATTTACCTTCGTTGATTTTTCTTCCCACAAAATAAAATCGGAGAGAAAGTTGGTGGAGTAAAAAAAAATACATAGTACATAACTCTACTTTTGCATCATTTTAATTTTCCAGATCCAACAAAATGAGAACTGACTTCATAAACATGCAAATTTGAAAAGTCTTAAGCATATTGATTAAAATTGAAGCTTAAAGTGAATTCAAATTTTTGTTGGACGTACGGTGAAATGCAAAGAATCGTTCCTTAGCCCTTCAACACAAATGTGGAATGCTTTTGCCCGCTTTGTATGTCCTACCCATTACAACTTATAAATATTTGAAACCAACGTGCATCGGTTTCTCATCTGTTTCCTTAATACCCGCACTGACAAACATGTCCACATTATAAGGGTTGGTAGGCCTCAGTTACGAAGTGATCTATTTGTTCATTATTTTTTTTCTTTGTGCATATTTATATGAGAAAAAAATAACGCGTTTCGAACCAAAAGTCTCATCTTCATGCTAATTTTTTTAGAAGCAATTTAGGTTGAATTGTCTCTGTGTGACAGTTTAGTTCGTGCACAGTGATGTCTAGTAGTGCTTGTCTCATGTGCTTATCATTTTCTATATTTTGTTTGTATGTCTTGCTTGTTCAAAGTTTGTAATTATTTCTGTTCTATTTTAATATGTTTCATGTGGTCGTATAATGCGTTTGTTTGAAATAGCAATTTGTCGTTTAGGAGTCTGTCTTCGGCATTTGCTTTGTAAATTCTGCATTCCTTAAGTGCGTCTAGTAATGTGCTCTTGGACATGTGTTGGCTGAAGGTTGGATCAATTGTCATTATTAGCCGTGTTTTTTTGCACGCGGATATAGGATGGCATCAGAAAACGACTATCGCCGCTTAAGAATTCATCAAAAAAAACTTGGCAGCACACATGCACCTATGACATGCACCGTGACACAGCTGTAAGTTGTAGTTAAGAAATTTGTATTGAAAATCCTGAAATTGAAAAATATTTACTTCCCCCAATTGAAATTGATGGCAAGCATATTCTAAAATTATGAAAAACAATTTCACATTAACAGATTTGCTAAATTCAATTACCTTTATAATGAAGTTTGGAAAAAAATAATAATAATAAAATCACGAACAAAATATTTGGCGGGATGTGTTAGTGGTCAGGGGTAGTTAAACTTTGACATTTCCTGAAAAATTCATCGCATGAGTTCATCAGAAACGAAGGAAATGGGTTTTGGAAGCACTGTTTATCCCCGCTAACTGACTTAGCGGCGATAGCTATCCCCGCTAAAGTTAGCGTATATAGGATAAGTTGTTGTATTTTGCATGCAAATTTCAAATTATCCCTATAACCGCGTGCAAATAAACACGGCTATTGTCGATTGGGTGTGGAGCGTAGTTTGATTTTGTTTTCTGTTTTTGGTTTATGTTCTATAAATCTTTCGTAGAAAGTTCATAAAAAGTAGTAAGAAAAATATTTTCGTTTTTCTGTCAAATTCCAGCATTGAACTAGCTCCGCGTACTTGAAAAATTCGCGAACTTGTACGAATTCGAACAATCTTCTAAAACACCTTCATTAATAATGGTCAAATTTTCAAGTATGCAAATAGATCTATTACAAAAAAGTAATCTCCTTTTCGTTTCGTTTCGTACATAACAAGTCTGAGATCTGAGTGCAAAATTTCAATGTAAAACGATATTAGAAAAAAAAATGCCAAATTCGAAATCGACTGAAGCTAACAAAAAATCTACTACAATTTGCGCACACACGAAAAAAGCTACTCCCGTTTCACGGCCTCGCACTGTTCACTAATGTACCCAGCCGGAGTCCGGTGTTTATGTGGTTTTCCATAAATTTAATAGTAAAATTCTAAACAAAATTGTTTTTAAAATGTTTCCAATAATGTTTAGCAGTTGCGTATATAAAAATCTTCAACTAAACGATTGAATTTCGTGTTAAATTTTGTGTTTTTCTGTATTGTACAACCAAATGCCAATCATCAAACGCTCTGACGGAACGAAAAATGGCGTCGTCCGACAAAGATGCTTCTTGTGCAAATGATCCAGATTTTGCAGTGATATGTGCATTTTTAGAGAAATTTTCTGAACAATTGCTAGTGCATTATCCAGATTTTAAACAATTGGAAGATTGGATAACAAATACGGATGAAGGTGAGTGTGAAGGGTTTCTTCTTTGCCTGATTATTGGAAGTTTTTTTTCCCTTGTTGGTTTCGGTTCGTAGTTTCTCACGTATACGCACTAAAGAAGAGAGAAGGTAAAAGAAGAAGAAAGTTGCTCTTTTTCTCTGTTTGTTGTGTGAATTTTCGCCGCGATATATTTTTTTTTCGGCGAAATGTTAGAATTTTTTGTTCTTTGGCTGTCAAAATATGAACAGTATGTTGTGCTTCCGACGAACATCAAAATTTGGAAAGAATTTGCGTCTAGGAATTCACTTATTTACTAATTTTTTCATAAGCGAGTCCTATATATCTATTCTTCCTACGAGCGGCGATCAGAATTAAATGGATCATAATTGTCACACTTAACTGCATTCCTACTGGTCCACCTGTGGGGTTCGCCGGTTGCACCTCAATGAGTATATGCGGCCCTTCCGATTTTGGATCACTTCATATCAATCAACTGCCGGTGATGTTGCATTTGTGTGATCCAAGGGTTTTTTTTTTTGTATAGCCCTGCCTATTTTTTCTTCAACATATCGACACATGCATGCTCCCCTTGTTGTATATTGTTTGATCTTCCTTTTTGACGTCAAGTCTAGACTCTCATGAATGGTAAAATTGAATGGATGTGATTTCTCCCTTTAGTCGCTGTTTACGAAAAGAGCTCTTTTTTTGTGGACGCTGCAGTGATATTCTTAGCCCGTCCCTTATCTAATCTATGCAATTGGGATTGTTTGAGATATTGTCTGAAGGGTGGTTCAGAGCCATAAAACGGTGTTAGTTTAAAAAAAATACCTTCCTATATCATTTAGAGCCAACCAAGAAGTTCGATCTTCTGAGTGGCACATTTAAACTCTAATATTGGTTGACGTTTTTAACCTTACATATATTTTCTTTATTTTGATGATTAAACTATAAATTGTTTGCTTTCTAGTTCCAAATGGGTTGCGTGATCTACATATAAAGCTTATGCGTAAGACGCGGAGGACCGTGCATGAGTGCGCATGGGAGACGGCATTGAGTAAGTTTTGCTTTTCCTACTCCTCGCAGGATGGGTGGGAAATCGAGAGATTCGGGTACAAGAAATCAAGTCTGAAGGTCAAATTGAGAATCTTAAGGGTAATTTCCAAATTGCATTGCATTGTAAAGCTTATTCTTAACATCATCTTTCGCTGTTCATAGGAGCTTCTTGAAAGCCAGTTTGACCGAAACAACAAATTCCGCGCAAAGCTGCTCACAATGAGTCCTGAATCGCTGCGCAGTCAACCAATTGGGCACGATAGGCTCGGGCACTCATATTGGCTAACCCAAGACTTGGACTGTAATCTCCGAATCTACCAGGAACACTTGGATGAGGAGATCTGGCAAGTGGTTGCCACGAATCGAGAGGAGTTGGTCAAGCTGATATCTCGCCTGAGAGGCAATGAAGTCGTGCTACCGTCAGAGATTGGAGTTGTTGACGAAGACAGTAGCAGTAACAGTTGTTCGGCGCCCATTGTTAAGCCACCACCGCCGGAAGAGAAAGATGACAGTCAAGAAAGCAATCAGAGTACAGGCCGCATACCTAACATTAAAATCAAATTGGACGACAAGGAGAATGGAGTTGTATTGAACACTGCGTCTAATGAGGTCATTGCTTTCGAGAAAACTTCAGTGGAGGACTGTGCCGAGAAGGAGGAAGAAAAAAAAGTGAAGGTAAGAATGAAAAATGCACGACTAGACCACACGTGATAAATCTTATTTTTTCTCATTCCAGCCACTGGTAATCAGCCATTCAAAGATATTGGAGAAGCTTAAGAAGCGTCCGCTAGACGAGCATGAAAAATCTGAGCCCGAAGAGATAAAAAAGCAACGCCCATCCCTGCTGGACTCGAAACGGGAGAAGAAACTGAGTAAATATGAGAAGGCAAAGCAGGAAGACGACGATGAGGATGATGGCGACGATGATGAAGACGATGAGGAAGGTGAAGAGGAAGACGAGGTTGAAGATGAAGACGATGATGGTGAGGAAGGTGATGAAGCTGAAGACGGGGAAGAGGACGAGGACGAAGAAGATGTCGGCGAGGAAGAAGCTGAAGTCGAGCCTGATGCGGAACGAAAGGTTGAAACGGTTGACGACCCTGGAGAGGAGGAGGGCGATGATAATGATGAAAACATTGACCAAGTTGAGAAAGTCGCCGGTAAGCAAAAAGTTGCAAGCTTAATACTAAGCGAGGCAATTGAAGATCCTCCAGTTATAGTAAAAAATGATGGCAGCGGCGCAGAGTGCGAAAGTAACATCTATGATTTTTTATTATCACGCGCCGAACTTGTCCATGAGCCGGAGTTCGGTGAAGTGATCGAAGAAAAAATTCTACACATTGTTGGGGAAGGAGCGGGTTTGGAATGTTTGGGTGGAAATGTCGAATCTAATGAAACCGAACCAGAAGTGAGTTTTTTCTTCGATCAACCTGGCTCTTTAAAATTAAGTCCTGAAGAAAATCATGATAATCGCGAAGAAAATGAGCTCTGCAACAAAATGGCAGTAAGTGTTGACCATCACGCGAATGACGTTGAGGTTGTGGACACATGTAATCCAGTTATAAATCAACAAGCAGTAACTACCGTTAGCAAAAAAGAAAAAAAACCGTCCAGGCGAAGCACCATCAATCGAAATCTTCGTTTAAGTGACAAGAAGTCTGATAAAGTTCTGCGACACTCAGCAAAAAAATTGAAGAAGCAGCAGTCTGATATGACGTCGCCATCGAATTTGAAAGAACAAATAAATCCATTTCCTCAAGAACCCTCCAAACGCCATGGTAGTCTAGCCGAAACAGGAGCGGAGCTACAACAACCAAGAAGGACTAAAGTAAAAAAAGAAGCTTCGCAAGAAGTCACAAAGACCAAAATAAAGACACCAGTTTCCGTTAGAAAAAATAAATCTGCACTCAAAAATGAAGTTGTAGACGAACAAAAAATTGAAGCAGCCATCAAGCCAATAAAAACTACCCCGAAACCTGCTAAAACTCCACGTCGCCAGCAGCAATCTGCTAAAAAACAAAACGCCTCTGGTAAGCGGCGCAAAGATAATGACGATGTCAACTTGGAAACAGACTCAAAGCAAATGCGCCAGTCACCAACTACATGTGAAATAAATACGATCCGTGAAGTTGGCCGGCGATCGATGGGGAGGAAATCTCAGCTCAAGCACAAGACGAAGGCAGCCTCAAAACAACCAAACGAAGACAACGATGTACATTATATCTCCGATCTGGAAAATGAATCTCTTGCAGTTGATTTAATCGATGCTAGAACGGCCCGAAAAATTGGAGTGCCATGTCAAAAGTGCGAAAAGTCGGAAAACCTCGAGTGGATGCTCCTGTGCGATAAATGTCTTAAGGGCTACCATTGTTCGTGTCTGTCTCCTTTAATATTTCACATTCCCGAAAGCGATTGGTTTTGTCCACCCTGTCAACATGAAAAACTAATAGCTGCGTTGGAAAATCACCTCGAAACATTTGATGATTTGGTGCAACGCAAGAAAGAAGAAAAGGAGGAAAGATTGGAACAAGGACGACTAAAGATTCTTTACAAGACGGCAAGAGCGAGGAAGGACATCACATATCCAAGGAAGCTACTATACGATGAAAGTGAGGATACAAAATTGGGGACTGATGCAAGCAATTTATCTAAATCTGAGTCTGCGAAGAGTAGTTCCAGCGATTCTGAAACAGATTCTGACGATGAACGGATCTATAAATTTCGAAAGAGACGCCAAATCAACGTCAGCTATCGGTTCGATGAGTACGACGATATGACTGAAGGCAGCAGCGGTGCAGAGCGCGAGCGTAGCTATAACGATTTTGTACTGTTACGCGACGAACCAGAGCCAGAATTTAGTGAAGTAATCGAAGAAGCAACTCTTCACGTTGTTGGAGAAGGAGTTGGCGTGGAATGTTTGGTTGGCAATGCCAAATCTAGTGAAGCTGAACCAAAAGCTACGTTTTTCTTTGGTCAACCCGGTTGTTTAAAGTTAAGCCCAGTAAAAAATCAGACAAAAAGCGAAGATAATCAGCTCTGCAACGACGATGAAAGGCAAGAGGAGCTGAGTAAAAACGTTCCTGAACCAGCAAATGGCGAAAATCACTTGGGGGACGTTGGGAAAACACTGGAAGAGGCTGTGGAGGAAAAAACTCCACCATCAGAAAAATCAGAACCGAATAACGGCAGCCAAGAAGACTCAAAGCTGTCCAGGCAAAGCAATGTCAATCGAAAACGTCGTTTAAGTGATGCAATGCCTGAGAAAGTGTCGCGACATTCCTCAGAAAGCGAAACTGAACTAAACTCTGAAGTTCTTGAAGACCAAATGCCTGAAAAAGAAGAAGAACAGGACATTGGAGGAAAGCGTCCCAAAATGCGTAACAAACAGCTTATGAATACCGAAATTCGAAAAAAAGTGGAAACCCAGAGAAAGATTAAGGAGGCAACCAGCAGCAGTGGGGAGGAGGAGAAGCCATGCAAAAAGTTGCCTCCTAAAATGGTGGAAAATGAAGTAAGAAAGATTTTGCCCTTGAAGGCTAAATTGAAGCGGGCTGCTGTGGAAGCTTTAAGAACGCAAAAGGAACAAGAAGCCAAAGTAAAAAATGAAGTAGAACCTGAACTACCTGCACCGGTGAGTAAACTAATTACATCTCCGATACCCACGAATGCCAGCAAGGATGAGAAAATCCCAAAAAAACAATATGATGATGTGTCGCCACCACCTACAAAATCGCTGGGCAAAGATACAAAGAATCCAGATGATCAGGAGCAGAAAAAAAAACCGGTTGCGGTAGAAATAAAAACAAAGAAACAATCACCAGAGCCGACTTCGAGACTAGGTCCAAATGAAAAACCCGATGAAACTTTGGTAGAAAACGAGAAAAGTGCAAAAGCTAAAGCAGATGATCAAACAACACCAGAGAATCAAAGAAAACGCCACAGCAGTGAGGAAGACTCTCGGGTGAGCGAAGCTCCGATTCCCAAATTGGTTACCCCTCCGTCAGTTACTAAAACTAGAACAGGACGACGAGGTGGTCCACCTGAGCCAGTAGCAGAGCTACCACAGCTTAAAAGGACTAGAGTGAAGGCGAAAGTAGAGAAAGAAGTTCCCCAAGAGCCAGCCGAAATTGCCAAGAACAAAACAAAGACATTACATTTAATTAATAAGTCTTCACTCAAAAAGGAAGCTGTGGATGAACAGAAGATGGAAATAAAAGAGGATACAACAGCGGAGGAAATATCGGCTGAAGAGGCAAAACCAGCTACGGAAATATCGGTGAAAAAGGAACTTAAAATTGAAGAAGAAACCAAATCAACAAAAACTACGCCGAAACCGGTTCCGACTACACGTCCCCAGCAGCAGGCTGCTCAGAAACAACCAGCTTCCGGGCAGCGGCGCAAAAACCATGACGATGTTGATACCAAGAACATAATCGATACAGAAGCAGACACAACACCAGTTCGGCAATCACGACGAATAGCTCAACTAAAGATCCGCGAAGAGGCCGATCGAAGGAAGATGGAGGAAGTTGCTCTGCGAAACATGAAGGCCGAGCTGAAGAAAAAGAAAAAGGCCGAGATGGCAGATGACCCGACAGTAAGCGAACCCTCCGAACATTCTTCCGACCATGCCGACAGTGAAGTGGAGATCAAGAAGAAAGCGGAGAAAAAGAAAAAATGTCCCGGAAAGGGTGGCTGGAGTTCCGGTTCAGAAGAACCCGAAGAAGAAGAGGAAGAACAATATGAAACCGACCCTGGCAGTCCACTGTTCAGGTCTGACCATGAATTCTCGCCTGAGTCAGAAATGGAAGATGAATCCCAAATCGTACCTTTAAAGAGGGCCAGAACGGCCCGAAAAGAGGGAGAGGAGGTTGTACAAACAGCCGCAGTGGACGAATCATGTCAAAAGTGTGGAAAGTCTGACCATCCCGAGTGGATTCTTCTGTGTGACAAGTGTGATAAAGGTTACCATTGTTCCTGTCTGTCTCCTGTAATATTTTACATTCCTGAAGGCGATTGGTGTTGTCCGCTTTGTCAACAGGAAGAGCTAATAGTTGCTTTGGAAAACTACCTCAAAGAGTTTGATAATTTGGTGCAGCGGAAGAAGGAGGAAGAGGAGGAGAGAGTGCGTACAGTGGAGCGAGAGCGATTGGAGCTTGAGAAAGTCACACAGGCTAATATCGAAAAGAAGAATAAGAGAAAGCAGATTCGCAGCAAGAAAAGGGGATCGAGAAAGAATAGCACATCCCGAAGGAAGCTACAGTCTGATGAAGATGACGACAGTGACGATAACGCAACAGGGACAGATGCAAGTAACTCCTCTAAATCATCGTCTTCTAGGAGCAGGTCAAGCAAAACTGGAACTGATTCGACTACGGATTCCGATGATGAGCCGATATATAAGTTGCGAAAGCGCCGGCAAATCAACGTAAGTTATCGGTTAAACGAGTACGATGATATGATCAAATCGGCATTGAAAGAGGAAGAGGACGAAGTGACTGGGGCGGGTAATCTTGGTCGAGGAAAGGACATTTCCACCATTATCGAAGCAGATAAAGAAGAAAAACTGCGACAACAACAACAGCGTATTGCTGAGGAAAATGGCGATGCGCCTGACGGGGTAGAGAAGACACAGGAATCTAATGCTGCTGCCGTAGAGGATTCCGGTAGTGACTTCGAGCCTATGAAGCGCAAGCCAAAAGTTGGGCGCCATATCAAGAAAAAATCAAGGAAACTAACCAAGCTGGACGTAAGCTCCGAAGGGGACGATTCCGATGAGGACTTCAAGACTAGTTCGATGGACGATGAAGAAGAAGACGACGAAGAAGATGACGATGGGTCACAGTCATCCGATAGTAGCCTAGAAGAGTATCGTCGACGTCGTCAACGAGGTGGAAA
Organism: Portevinia maculata; assembly: GCA_949715645.1. Lineage (NCBI taxonomy): Eukaryota > Metazoa > Arthropoda > Insecta > Diptera > Syrphidae > Portevinia > Portevinia maculata. The sequence continues at coordinate 1,491,850 of OX454528.1, read as the reverse complement.
AAAGAAAACCAGAAGAGCTGCACGCCGCGCTGCTCGCGAAAGGCGAAAAGATAGGAGGTTCATAGTCGACGATTCAGATGGGTCTGAGGAGCACAAAAAACATCGATCAAAAAAGAAACGAAAAAAAGATTCAGATTATACAGAGTCCGAGACCAATGACGATGACGAACTTTCAGAAAACATAGACAGCGATGATTTGTGCGACGATTCCACGGAAAGTGGGGTAAGTGACGGTGCATGGCGTCCATCAAAGCGAAATAAGCAAAATTCGAATGCTATTGCCCGCAAATCTCCAAAACTGAAAACGAAATCAGCTCCCAAACTGAAGAAAACAAAACGAGTAGATGATAATAATCGCAGCTTCAAAGCAGGCATTTCCAAAACTCGAATGATACGCGATGATAGTGACGATGGCAGCGACGATAGCGTGGACAGTTCGCGAAAGACTCGCGGCAAGAGGTGTACGTACTTGGAGGACTACGACGATGACAGCTCTGACGGAGGCATTAAGCCAGGAGTGAAGAGACCAGATACTCCGCCAGAGGAGCGAGAGAAGTTCATAAAAAAACAAGAAGAGATAAAGCGAATGTTGGCAGAAAAGAATGCCGAAGGCGCAAAACTAGCAGCTACCCCGAGACTAATTCCAATTAAGGCGGGAGCACAAAAGTATCCGTTGAAGCTAGACTCGTTGTCCACAGTGCCACTATCTGTAATTCGTCAGGCAAAAGTTTTGGACATTGATTACTTGCAGCGCAAGGGAGAGTCAATCAGCGAAGGGGATCTTGATGAGTCGGAATTTGATGACGACGATTTACCAGATGACTTCAATCCAGAAGACATGGACGAAGAAGCAATTGCACGGATGGTGGAGGAGGAAGACTTTGCACAGCAGCAGCTAAAACTCCCACCTCCAGGCGAAGTGCTTCGCAAAAGGACTTCTAAGGATAGTGAATCAATTTTAAGGCCGATGACATCTGCGGTACCGCAGTCGCTTATTCAATGCACCTCAAGTTCTGCATCGGGCCTTCAAGAACCAGTGCGCAAAAAACTTCCGATGCCAACAATGCATCCACCGCTGCTAAGGCATGGCTATGGACTAACCTCGCAGCACATGCTGCAGCAAAGTCGTTCGTCAGCACAGCAGTCACACTTGCCGCTGCTTCAAAACGCATTAAGCGGACCTCTCAATCATCCTCGCAACTTTCCACCCACAACTCAGGCAATACCAGCTACAACCGCAGGCATGGGGCCATCCCATTCTCCTGGTGCAGATCCTACTAAACCTAGAGGAAGACGAAAAAAGATAACTCCATTGCGCGATCCGCTCCAGAAACAGCAGGCAGCTGCTGCGGCATCTGCTGCAGCGGCTGCAGCTAAGCCCAGAGGTGATAACCAAGGAAAATTGGATGTTGCTAAACCACCACCGAGCGCGGCAGTTGCTACTCCGGGTGTGATTAAGTCAGCTTTGTCTATAGCGCAGCCGCCGCAATTGTACAAGCCACCGCCAGCAAATACTCAACCGTCGGTTATCACTCGAATGCCTCATCTCCAGGGAAGACAACCAATGATACCACAAGTTGGTGGGCCACCATTTTGTGAGCAAGGTAAGCTGATTTAAAATGCGTATGTTTTCTTCCACTAATGACCCTCTATTTATTTGCAGGTTCTCGTTTCTACGGTCCTCCACCACAATCGCAGCATCAACAGCAGCTTCCAGCACAGCAAGGACAACCACCACCAAATGCATTACTGCCACCAAGCAGTAGGCCTCCGATGAGGCACCGTGGTCCGCCGATGCCTCAAATGCCGCCACATCACACACAGAGGCCATCATACGTGGGTGGGCCACCGCCTTTACGGCCATCAACCAGTCGTCCACCCATCAGCTTGTCCAATGATATTCAAGGACCGCCAAGGGCACTGTATTCAGGTTCTAACCAACAATTCGGCCCACCACCGGCAAGACATTCAGCACCACCTCATTTAAGTCCGTATCGGTAAGTAATTGTTCCTCCTTGTTTATCTATATACATGTTCTAAATTATTATATATACCTACGCGGAGGTGAGTGGAGCACAAATTCGAAGTGCAAAGTTAAACGCGATTAGAGAAATAAGTTGTCAATTTTTTTTTTAAAGACCCCAAATGTTTGGAAATCCTGGTTTCGGCCAAAGAGGACCACCACCGAATTCATCACAGCCGAGTGTAATGCGACCTCCCGGAACACCATCTGAGTACACATCACGTAAGAATAAAACGCCGACATTAACTTGCTCGACATCTCTTTATTTTCAAACTCCGTATTTAAGCCGGATCTTACGTTGGCGGATATGGGTACTACCCGCCACCACCACTTCCGATCCCACATTCAGCACCACCACCCCCAACAGCCTCAGCAGTTCCAAGTTCTGTTATAGTATCAGCATCATCGCTTGCCGCTGCAACATCTGTGTTAGCAGCAGCACCACCACCGCCTCAAGCTATTGCTGCGGTGTCATCTCGGCCACCAGCCTCGTCACCATCTCTAATAGAGAAATCATGCGCTCCAGTTTCAACAAGACTATCAGCGCCATCTGTAATAGAACTATCAAGAAAAAAACTCACCACATTGGAAACATTCAACACTAAAACAGCAACTGCTCCTCCACCCTTAATAGAGTCTTCCGAATCGCGCAGTCCATACTCATCTAATCCGCCAACAGTAGGTGGCATCGATGAAGCCCCGGATGACGGCAATAGTGGTTCGCCGCGCCCTAGTTCACAATCCACAAGTGAGTTCAGTGGTCTGGTGAGCTATTTCAGCTCTCAGCACGACGATTTTAACACATAGCAAACGAATTTAGGCAAAGGAAAGTATTTTCGCGTATTCTGTAAGGATATTCCACACCCATACACACCCATTTCCCATTTACATTTCTTTCTTTAACTTTAGTTTATTTATCAAACTAATCAAAGCTAATAATAAAAAACGGAGCGTTTATGATTGTATATAAAAGAAAGAATAATTGTTGAGAGTTGAAGTGTGTAGAGACGGGAAGTGGAGAGTCCTACGGGGGTAAGATAAAAGAAAATACACTTTAGGCATAAATATTGCAAAATTAAAAGAAATATATATTAAACCTTTTAGACTTAAAAATCAAACCATATGTAGTAGAAGAAAATGAACAAACGCAGGATAATTTTTGTTTTATTCCATTTAAAATTGTTACAAATTTTCATTATTTTATTCAAGCACGAACAAAACATTTCTTTAAACACCACCCTCGTACACATTATTTTAATTTGTTTCATTTCTAGAAAAGGATACTTAGAATCGTATGTCGTGGAACAACAATTAAATACATATACATATTTAGTTTAAAAAATAGTTAAAAAAATGCATAGTGTGTTTTATTTTTGTTTGATTTAAATTTACGTTGAAAAACTTGATTTTTATTGTTTGAAAAAGAAATTTATAACAAATTGTCTGCGAGCTACAATTAAATGATGTAAAACAAATGGTCTTTGTAAAATTTAAAAAAAAGATTGTAATAATATATTATATGGAAATATATATAGTTTATATATAAATAACAGTAGCTAATGGATGTTTCTTTAAAACAAAAATAAATTCGCATGATGCACTTTAATAAACATTAAATCGTTATTGAACAGGTGTCTATTTTCAGGACGCTTATGAAGAGAGAAACCTTGATGTTATTGCTAATTTTGTAGAGCACAAGATGCCCTTTAAGTAGTTAAATTTCTATTCCGTAATTAAGATTGTTGACGCTTTTTAAATATTGTCAAACTTAAAGCGAAACACACGGTCCAGTTCCATAATTTCTATTGAAAACTAAGGAAAGTATTTTTAAGCGCCCACTCATAAAGTATCAAAGAAGGGCGTGGCATGTACATATTTTTATTAAAAAGCCACACCTTTAACCTTTAAAATAATTGGTCGATCATTAGAATCCGTCAAGGCGTTCTCCCACAATTCCAATTCATCGCTCTAACCTACAAAATGTTAAAATCCGACCAGCAAAAATAACGAAAATTTTTCAGAAAATACCAGGTGCGCAGAAATAGCAGCAGGTATATTCAACCAGAATTCAAAACGCAATTGTGGGTAAACGGCTGGACGGATTGTAATGATCGACCACTCATTTTAAAGATAAAATGTGCAAGATTTAAGTAAACAAACTTATGTTGTTCATAAGTGTAAGCTTTAAGGGGTACGCCCTTTAAAAGAATATGCGCAGACATTTTGCACAACAAATGAAAGAAGCCGTGGTGGGCGTGGCATGTATGTACATATTTTTGCTAAAAAGCCACACCTCTACTAACCTTTAAAATGAGTGGCCGATCATTAGAATCCGTCAAGGCGTTCTCCCACAATTCCAATCCATCGCTCTAACCTACAAAATGGTAAGAACGACCAACAAAAATAAGGACAACATTTTCAGAAAATACCAGGCGCGCAGAAATGTCAGCAGGTATCCCGCAATATTCAACCAGATTTCAAAACGCAATTGTGCGTAGACGGCTGGACGGATTGTAATAATCGACCACTCATTTTAAAGATAAAATGTGCAAGATTTAAGTAAACAAACTTATATTGTTCATAAGTGTAAGCTTTAAGGGGTACGCCCTTTAAAAGAATTTGCGCAGACATTTTGCACAACAAATGAAAGAAGCAGTGGTGGGCGTGGCATTTACATATGTTTGCTAAAAGGCCACACCTCTAACCTTTAAAATGAGTGGTCGATCATTAGAATCCGTCAAGGCGTTCTCCCACAATTCCAATCCATCGCTCTAACCTACAAAATGGTAAAAACGACCAGCTCCAGATTTCAAAACGCAATTGTGCGTAAACGGCTGGACGGATTGTAATGATCGACCACTCATTTTAAAGATAAAATGTGCAAGATTTAAGTAAACAAACTTATATTGTTCATAAGTGTAAGCTTTAAGGGGTACGCCCTTTAAAAGAATTTGCGCAGACATTTTGCACAACAAATGAAAGAAGCAGTGGTGGGCGTGGCATGTACATATTTTTGCTAAAAAGCCACACCTCTAACCTTTAAAATGAGTGGTCGATCATTAGAATCCGTCAAGGCGTTCTCCCACAATTCCAATCCATCGCTCTAACCTACAAAATGGTAAAAACAACCAGCAAAAATAAGGACAAAATTTACAGAAAATACCAGGCGCGCAGAAATGTCAGCAGGTATCCCGCAATATTCAACCAGATTTCAAAACGCAATTGTGCGTAAACGGCTGGACGGATTGTAATGATCGACCACTCATTTTAAAGATAAAATGTGCAAGATTTAAGTAAACAAACTTATATTGTTCATAAGTGTAAGCTTTAAGGGGTACGCCATTAAAAGAATTTGCGCAGACATTTTGCACAACAAATGAAAGCAGTGGTGGGCGTGGCATGTACATATGTTTGCTAAAAGGCCACACCTCTAACCTTTAAAATGAGTGGTCGATCACTAGAATCCGTCAAGGCGTTCTCACACAATTTCAATCCATCGCTCTAACCTACAAAATGGTAAAAACGACCAGCTCCAGATTTCAAAACGCAATTGTGCGTAAACGGCTGGACGGATTGTAATGATCGACCACTCATTTTAAAGATAAAATGTGCAAGATTTAAGTAAACAAACTTATATTGTTCATAAGTGTAAGCTTTAAGGGGTACGCCCTTTAAAAGAATTTGCGCAGACATTTTGCACAACAAATGAAAGAAGCAGTGGTGGGCGTGGCATGTACATATTTTTGCTAAAAAGCCACACCTCTAACCTTTAAAATGAGTGGTCGATCATTAGAATCCGTCAAGGCGTTCTCCCACAATTCCAATCCATCGCTCTAACCTACAAAATGGTAAAAACAACCAGCAAAAATAAGGACAAAATTTACAGAAAATACCAGGCGCGCAGAAATGTCAGCAGGTATCCCGCAATATTCAACCAGATTTCAAAACGCAATTGTGCGTAAACGGCTGGACGGATTGTAATGATCGACCACTCATTTTAAAGATAAAATGTGCAAGATTTAAGTAAACAAACTTATATTGTTCATAAGTGTAAGCTTTAAGGGGTACGCCCTTTAAAAGAATATGCGCAGACATTTTGTACAACAAATGAAAGAAGAACTGGTAGGCGTGGCAAGTTAATACTTATACTAAAAAGCCACACCTCTTACCTTTACAATGAGTGGTCGATCATTAGAATCCGTCAAGGCGTTCTCCCACAATTGCGTTTTGAAATCTGGTTGAATATTGCGGGATACCTGCTGACATTTCTGCGCGCCTGGTATTTTCTGAAAATTTTGTCCTTATTTTTGCTGGTCGTTTTTACCATGTAGGTTAGAGCGATGGATTGGAATTGTGGGAGAACGCCTTGACGGATTCTAATGATCGACCACTCATTTTAAAGGTTAGATGTGTGGCTTTTTAGTAAAAGTATTTACACGCCACGCCCACCACTCACCACTGGTACTTTATGGGAGGTAACTATCATATGAAAGGTTGGGAGTTGACGATTATCATAAGTGGGACATTTATTGACCTAGGCGTAGTAGCTTACCTGGAACAAACGATTACCATGGACTTTGTGAAATTATTCACAACAGGGTATTGGCATCATTTCTTTTTTTACTCAAAATGCAAAATTAAACCAACTCTCTCTCTTTTAAAATTAAAGTATTTATTCATCATCATTTCTTTTATTTTACAAGCATAAAAACTGAGATTACAATATCTTTTGCTTCATTATCTACGTCTTAAATTATACATAAATGTTTGAATGTTCATATTGTTCTCCGGCGTCTTGTAGGGCATGGATCATGGTTGAGGAAATGCTTGTTTCTCATTTGGTTTTCTTTGTAGGGACCCTGGAAATAAACAATAGTTTATATTAAGGGATGCATGTATAGGAGTTTTTTTTAATAGTTAATAAAAACTGCACATATAATATAAGAGATAGAGGAAATGAATGCATTTATCCCTAGTAACGCATCATTTGGAACAGCGAAGGCCATAGGCCATATGGAAACGTAAGGCAATTGGTTCAGGTAAGCTTCTTTCTCCATACGTTCCCAATGACCAATGCCATTGCCGTTACGCTCGCCACTAGCGTTTACAGTTATATAATTACGTATAAGTTTAAATCCCAAACTTCTACCTTTTAAAATGAGAACTCAGTCATTAGTCGTCGCTATACATGGATACAGCGACAAATAAAGGAAATGTAGCAATAATTCAGCGCTCTAAATATACTCCTTGCAATCCAACCTTTAAAATAAGGCATAAATCATTAAAATCCATTGAGCCGTTCTCGCACAATCGAAAAATTTGTCCCAACATTTCCCTGTAAAATTGAAATCCCATCAAAGCTCTTTATTTTCTCTTGTTTCTCGTAAAAAAAAGGAGGCGTGGTCGCAGCCCACTTTTAATAATTTTTCCATAATCTCTCAGTTGCAACCTTTAAAATGAGCCATCAAACATTAAAATCCATCGAGCCGTTCCAAAACTAGCCGTGAAAATCAATGCAAAATTCACGAAAAGTACCAGGCGCCCATAATCGCAGAAATACTAGTAGGTATCAACCAAAACAAACTTAGCCAAAACTGCAACCAATACACTGTCACTGAATTGGTTGTATTTTTGGCTAAGTTTGTTTTGGTGGATACCTACTAGAATTTCTGCGATTATGGGCGCCTGGTACTTTTCGAGAATTTTGCATTGATTTTCACGGCCCATTTTGGAACGGCTCGATGGATTTTAATGTTTGATGGCTCATTTTAAAGGTTGCAACTAAGACATTATGGAAAAATTATTAAAAGTGGGCTGCGACCACGCCTCCTCTTTTTTTTACGAGAAACAAGGGCATAAAGAGCATTGATGGGATTTCAATTTTACAGGGAATTTTTGGGACAATTTTTCCGATTGTGCAAGAACGGCTGGATGGATTTTAACGATTGATGGCTCATTTTAAAGGTTGGATTGCAAGGAGTATATTTAGAGCACTAAATTATTGCTACGTTTCCTTTATTTGGCCTTGTATCCATGTATAGCGACGACTAATGACTGAGTTCTCATTTTAAAAGGTAAAAGTTTGGGATTTCAACTTATACCTACATATATAACTGTAAAAGATAGTGGCGAGCGTATCGGCAATGGCATTGGTCATTGGGAACGTATGGAGAAAGAAGCTTACCTGAACCAATTGCCTTACGTTTCCATTTTCAATACATATATGGCCTATGACTTTGCTCTATTTTTTTTTTTGTAAAATGGAACTTCCAGCTTACCTGATAAATAAGGCATATTGGACACCGTCAAAAGGTAGAAAGGTTCGTTGAATATTTAATATAGGTAAGCATGACGGACAAGGAATTTGGAAGGTTGACACAGGTAAGCTATTTGCTTTGGTAGAAATTCAAATTAGAAAGGTAAGCTTTGCGAATAGGTAGTCATTGATCAAAATAAATAACCCCAAAGACTCCCACGGAGTATGTACGTGTGTGTACCTTTAAAATGAGCCATAAATCATTAAAATCCATCAAGCCGTTCTCGCACAATCGAAAAATTTGTCCCAAAATTTCCCTGTAAAATTGAAATCCCATCAATGCTCTTTATGCCCTTGTTTCTCGTAAAAAAAAGAGGAGGCGTGGTCGCAGCCCACTTTTAATAATTTTTCCATAATGTCTTAGTTGCAACCTTTAAAATGAGCCATCAAACATTAAAATCCATCGAGCCGTTCCAAAATGGGCCGTGAAAATCAATGCAAAATTCTCGAAAAGTACCAGGCGCCCATAATCGCAGAAATTCTAGTAGGTATCCACCAAAACAAACTTAGCCAAAAATACAACCAATTCAGTGACAGTGTATTGGTTGCAGTTTTGGCTAAGTTTGTTTTGGTTGATACCTACTAGTATTTCTGCGATTATGGGCGCCTGGTACTTTTCGAGAATTTTGCATTGATTTTCACGGCTACTGAGAGATTATGGAAAAATTATTAAAAGTGGGCTGCGACCACGCCTCCTTTTTTTACGAGAAACAAGAGAAAATAAAGAGCTTTGATGGGATTTCAATTTTACATGGAAATGTTGGGACAAATTTTTCGATTGTGCGAGAACGGCTCAATGGATTTTAATGATTTATGCCTTATTTTAAAGGTTGGATTGCAAGGAGTATATTTAGAGCGCTGAATTATTGCTACATTTCCTTTATTTGTCCCTGTATCCATGTATAGCGACGACTAATGACTGAGTTCTCATTTTAAAAGGTAGAAGTTTGGGAATTAAACTTATTCCTACATATATATACCTGTAAAAGCTAGGGGCGAGCGTAACGGCAATGGTCATTGGGAACGTATGGAGAAAGAAGCTTACCTGAACCAATTGCCTTATGTTTCCATTTTCAATACATATATGGCCTATGACTTTGCTCTATTTTTTTTTTGTAAAATGGAACTTCCAGCTTACCTGATAAATAAGGCATATTGGACACCGTCAAAAGGTAGAAAGGTTCGTTGAATACTTAATATAGGTAAGCATGACGGACAAGGAATTTGGAAGGTTGACACAGGTAAGCTATTTGCTTTGGTAGAAATTCAAATTAGAAAGGTAAGCTTTGCGAATAGGTAGTCATTGATCAAAATAAATAACCCCAAAGACTCCCACGGAGTATGTACGTGTGTGTACCTTTAAAATGAGCCATAAATCATTAAAATCCATCAAGCCGTTCTCGCACAATCGAAAAATTTGTCCCAAAATTTCCCTGTAAAATTGAAATCCCATCAATGCTCTTTATGCCCTTGTTTCTCGTAAAAAAAAGAGGAGGCGTGGTCGCAGCCCACTTTTAATAATTTTTCCATAATCTCTCAGTTGCAACCTTTAAAATGAGCCATCAAACATTAAAATCCATCGAGCCGTTCCAAAATGGGCCGTGAAAATCAATGCAAAATTCTCGAAAAGTACCAGGCGCCCATAATCGCAGAAATTCTAGTAGGTATCCACCAAAACAAACTTAGCCAAAAATACAACCAATTCAGTGGCAGTGTATTGGTTCCAGTTTTGGCTAAGTTTGTTTTGGTTGATACCTACTAGTATTTCTGCGATTATGGGCGCCTGGTACTTTTCGTGAATTTTGCATTGATTTTCACGGCTAGTTTTGGAACGGCTAGTTTTGGAACGGCTAGTTTTGGAACGGCTCGATGGATTTTAATGTTTGATGGCTCATTTTAAAGGTTGCAACTGAGAGATTATGGAAAAATTATTAAAAGTGGGCTGCGACCACGCCTCCTTTTTTTTTACGAGAAACAAGAGAAAATAAAGAGCTTTGATGGGATTTCAATTTTACATGGAAATGTTGGGACAAATTTTTCGATTGTGCGAGAACGGCTCAATGGATTTTAATGATTTATGCCTTATTTTAAAGGTTGGATTGCAAGGAGTATATTTAGAGCGCTGAATTATTGCTACATTTCCTTTATTTGTCTCTGTATCCGTGTAAAGCGACGACTAATGACGGAGCTCTCATTTTGAAAGGTAGAAGTTTGGGATTTCAACTTATACCTACATACAACTTTAATAGCTAGTGGCGAGCTTAACGGCAATGGCATTGGTAATTGGGAACGTATGGAGAAAGAAGCTTACCTGAACCAATTGCCTTACGTTTCCATATGGCCTATGACCTTCGCTGTTCCAAATGATGCGTTACTAGGGATAAATGCATTCATTTCCTCTATCTCTTATATTATATGTGCAGTTTTCATTAACTATTAAAAAAAAACTCCTATACATGCATCCCTTAATATAAACTATTGTTTATTTCCAGGGTCCCTACAAAGAAAACCAAATGAGAAACAAGCATTTCCTCAACCATGATCCATGCCCTACAAGACGCCGGAGAACAATATGAACATTCAAACATTTATGTATAATTTAAGACGTAGATAATGAAGCAAAAGATATTGTAATCTCAGTTTTTATGCTTGTAAAATAAAAGAAATGATGATGAATAAATACTTTAATTTTAAAGGAGAGAGTTGGTTTAATTTTGCATTTTGAGTAAAAAAAGAAATGATGCCAATACCCTGTTGTGAATAGTTTCACAAAGTCCATGGTAATCGTTTGTTCCAGGTAAGCTACTACGCCTAGGTCAATAAATGTTCCACTTATGATAATCATCAACTCCCAACCTTTCATATGATAGTTTATAGTTACCTCCCATAAAGTACCAGTGGTGAGTGGTGGGCGTGGCGTGTAAATACTTTTACTAAAAAGCCACACATCTAACCTTTAAAATGAGTGGTCGATCATTAGAATCCGTCGAGGCGTTCTCCCACAATTCCAATCCATCGCTCTAACCTACAAAATGGTAAAAACGACCAGCAAAAATAAGGACAAAATTTTCAGAAAATACCAGGCGCGCAGAAATGTCAGCAGGTATCCCGCAATATTCAACCAGATTTCAAAACGCAATTGTGCGTAGACGGCTGGGCGGATTGTAATGATCGACCACTCATTTTAAAGGTTAGAGGTGTGGCCTTTTAGCAAACATATGTACATGCCACGCCCACCACTGCTTCTTTCATTTGTTGTGCAAAATGTCTGCGCAAATTCTTTTAAAGGGCGTACCCCTTAAAGCTTACACTTATGAACAATATAAGTTTGTTTACTTAAATCTTGCACATTTTATCTTTAAAATGAGTGGTCGATCATTACAATCCGTCCAGCCGTTTACGCACAATTGCGTTTTGAAATCTGGAGCTGGTCGTTTTTACCATTTTGTAGGTTAGGGCGATGGATTATTTAAAGGTTAGAGGTGTGGCCTTTTAGCAAACATATGTAAATGCCACGCCCATTACTGCTTCTTTCATTTGTTGTGCAAAATGTCTGCGCAAATTCTTTTAATGGCGTACCCCTTAAAGCTTACACTTATGAACAATATAAGTTTGTTTACTTAAATCTTGCACATTTTATCTTTAAAATGAGTGGTCGATTATTACAATCCGTCCAGCCGTTTACCCACAATTGCGTTTTGAATTTTGGTTGAATATTGAGGGATACCTGCTGCTATTTCTGCGCGCCTGGTATTTTCTGAAAATTTTTCGTTATTTTTGCTGGAAGGATTTTAACATTTTGCCTTGATGGATTTAAGTGATCGACCACTCATTTTAAAGGCAAGGTGGGTGGCTTTTTAGTAAAAGTATTTATAGGATATTGCCATCATATCTTTTTTTTACTCAAAATGAAACAAACTCTCCTTTAAAATTTATTGATTTTACAAGCATAAAAATTGAGAATACAGTATATGTATTTTGTTTCATTAATTCGTCTTAAATTATACAAAAATGTTTGAATGTTCATATGTTTCACCGGCGTCTTGTAGGGCATGGTTCTATAAATGGTTGTTTCTCGTTCGGTTTTCTTTGCAGAGACCCTGGAAATAAACAATAAATTTTATATTAAGAGATGCATATATAGACGTTTTTTTTATATAGTTAATGAAACATGACACATAAAATAAGAGATACGGAGTATCACATTATAAGATTAAAGAGAAGCTTGTGAATTAAGCATATTAGATTAAATGGCAATTTATACCGACTTCCGAGGAGTAAATGAGTTTATCCCTAATAACGCATCATTTGGACCGCGACGGGAAGATCTCTATACCAAACCATGGGGGAAACAAAATCGTTTCAAAGACAGCGGACTTTGTTGATAGACATTGCCTACGTTGAATTAAGATCCGTAGTTGGTTTTCAATTTACGTGGTCTGTAATCTGATTTATGCACAAAAGAAACTTTAACTGAGACTTTTAATTTTGAAGGTATTCAATGTAAATAAGATTGCCGTAAACTATTTCGCGATAGACCGATATGTTCGATTTAAAACTCTTCTTTTTGTATGAGCAATTTTAATTCCTCCTCAAACAGTATCAGAAGATTGCCGGTCGAACGTTTCTCTACAGACAAATATAAATTTTTCATAAATTATTGGAGCAGCGATCGGAATGAAAATGTTCGGCCGCAACATTATGACACATATTTCATAAGACATAACAGCAAAAGAAAGTTCTTTCAAAACCATAAAGAACAGTTCTTAACCATAAATAAAAAATGAATCCAATGCCTTTTTGAAATTATTTGTTTCTTTTTTGTATGCCCTGCCCAAAGGAACACATATTTACAATCTATTCCAGGTTTGGTGTACAGCGACAAGTCTTACGTACTAATAAGGTTCACAGCAAATCTCAGTTACCGGAACTGTAGCCATTTACGTACACAACACGGTAAATTAAAGTCTGAAGAAGACGTATAAAAATAAAATAATAAATCGGAGAACCTCTCAAATTGTAATCGAATGCGTAGTCCACCGTTATTGAGCCTAAATGCAAATAGCTACCATTTATCGATCATATTCTACATTAAAAAAAACACAAATAAATTAAAGACGATCACATTCCAAATACCATTTGACGTATCATAGATACAATTATACAAGGAATACGGGTAACATTTTAAATTTGATTCACAACTCATCGCACACCCATGGCCTGGATGGAAAAAAATGTATACCGTGTGTCGGACACCACGAACGGTTAATAAACATTGTATTACCAATGAACCACCACCTATTTTCTAGCTGTTGGCCGATTTATTCATATTTTTTTATATTCATTGCATTTCTATCGCACATGGGACTAGTTTGTCTTGGGCTTCTGTTTTCCTGTCAGGAAATTGTACAATACATAAAGATATACCAACTGGAAAGTGGGTCACAGCCAGTCTGGCTATATGCAGATTGTATCATATTATAAGGTTAATTGCTTGCCTATTGATGAGCTAAGAGCAAAGTTGATTGTTCAGGATACAACAGGATCCACCAGACTTGTGTCTAATTGTGTCTAAAGCTTGGAAAAATACAGAAATGTATTAAGGTTGTACAATTAAGGTTATTATGTGAACTGCTCAAGGTCGGTCACTTTACCATCCGATTGATACGAATTGCAATTATGTACTTGGCTGTTTGACAGAATGGCAAACTTGATTTTGCTGTCAAGTTTTGAGTCAAACAGATTGTCAAACGATTTGATCCTATATTACGCTGTTTGACAATTTGCAAGGTAACTGCGAGTTCCCTGTTACTTCCTTACTAGGTACTTTATTTCATGTGTCCACTGAAAATGGTCCCTTGTCCATCAGGGAAGTACAGATTTCAAAAACACTTAGGCAAATCCTGGAAAGACAAATGGATTTCAAATCAATTTGTTTTCCTGTCAAGAAATTGTACCATATTTTTTTATCGATTTTAAAGTCGAATATGACAGCATTCATTGTCAGAAGCTATAAGTGGCGATGGCCGATTCGAAATCCCGCCAAAACTGATCCAGTTGTGTCGCGGGACGCTGGAGAACACGTGGTGAAATGTGCAGTATGGTCTCAGCTCTTCGGAACTGTTCCAAACCGGAACCGGACTCCGGCAAGAAGATGCGCTATCACGTGACTTCTTCAATCTTGCTCTGGAGCAGATAGTGCACCGGGCAGGTGTCAACACGGAAGGCGCTATCTTCAACAGATCCGTCCAACTACAAGGATACGCGGGCGATATCGATACCATTGTCGAACTCAGCGTGCCGTGTTAGAAGCTTTCAAGCCGATTGAAGAACAGGCAAGGTTGGTTGGCATTGCACTCGACGATGATAAAACGAAGTACCTACTTGCTTTCAACACAAAAACAAACATCTGTCCACCGACAAGGACAAAGCGTCACTGTTGAATGTTGATATCAGCAACTTTGAGGTAGTAAGAAAATAGTTGGTCCTGTGCGGCGAGGAGGTCGAACGGTGCGAGCTGTACCAAGATGAGGATGTTTTTGACGTGAAGTTACCAACTCCTTGCATTCAGGTGACGATATGTACTTTAACTTGGAGCTGCGACTTTATTGAATGCTTTAATAAGATTGAATTCACCATTTGAACTAATTCTAATTAAGCGAGAACAGTGCCGACAAGGAACATGATAGGTAAACCGCAGCAGACAGATTGGTGGTGACCTCATATATGTATTTTATTTTATTTCTGTCGATGGAATTCGACACTTTGGAAATTGCCAGAATGTCTGCTATCAAGCGATTAATACGATCTCTCTGCTTCAGACTGTTTGAAAAAAGCCAAATTTGTGTTAACTACAAATTGTCAAAGGTTTGACAACAACAACTTGACGATTACACTGATTAGAAGCGTTGGCAAACGGAAAGTGCCCAACACTTGACATTGTCAAACAATTTAAGGCTTTAGCATTTTATTTAAATGTGATTTGAACAGTGTTGAACCTTAAACGATGACGGAAATACGCCTACCTGCCGATGGAAATTGTATAATAAAAACATAGGGACGGGCTACAGTCCGCTTGGGCAAACTGTTGGATACCCTATTCTTATTCCTATCCCTCATAAGTGGGCGTGACAAAAGTCTAAGTATGGTTAAATTGTTAAGAACGCTCTACATATTTTGTTATATAACATTTAAAGGATTTTATCAAAAAAAACGCTCCCTAGCTCAAACTTGGGTGTTTCAATAAAATTGTTTTATTTAATTGTGGGCGTGTCAGTAGGCGGATTTAAAAAAAAAATTAACACATGAGCATAAAGGGCCCCTAGAGAGTATATATTATAAATTTCAGCTCCCTAGCTCAAACTTTGGATTTTCAAAAAAATTGTTTTATTTATTTGTGGGCGTGTCAGTGGGCGGATTTTGAATATATTTATACATGAGCTTAAAGGGCCCCTAGAGAGTATATATTAAAAATTTCAGCTCCCTAGCTCAAATTTTGGTTTTTCAATAAAATTGTTTTATTTTTTTGTGGGCGTGGCAGTGGGCGGATTTTGAAAATTTTATATCCCGAGCAGTTTTAGGAGTCATAGATCATATATAAAAAATTTCAGCTTCCTAGCTCAAAATTCGATAAAATTTTGTTTTTTTGAGTTTGTGGGCGTGTCTGTGGGCGGATTTCAAAAATTCGTAAACTTGATTATTTCGGGACCCTAGAGAGTATATGGTTAAAATTTCAGCTCTCTAGGTCCAGTTTAAAGGCCTAATTTTTGCCGACGGACGGACGGACGGACGGACATGGCTAGATCGACATTACTATCGATGCTGATCATAAATATAGTAACTTTTAGGGGTCTACGGGCAATATTAAGGTATGTTACAAACTATGCGTCAAAATTAATATACCCCTAGAATAGGGTATAAAAAAACGTTAAGAAATGTGCCTTTCAACTTCAGGCAACAATAAAGGTAAGTAAGACGGGGTGTTTGCCAAATAAAAACCAAGAAACAAAGAGCTATTAAAGATCTCTTCAAATAGCTCTAAGACCTTGAGACACAAATAATATCTTTTTTACAAAACAAAAACTAGTTCCCACTTCAATAAATCTATAAAGCTTACATGACATGGATGTCCCCCTTCAATCGAGTTGAGGCAAACGCACCCTCTTACACTTTCCATTCAATACGTTTAGTAACTATCAGAGCTCTTACCCAAAAATGCATTACCAGTACCACCACAATTTTTGCATCCATTTAACTCAAACAACAAGAGATAGTCGAAACCAGTTTTTCGGTGGGTCTATTCGTCTTAAAGCAAAAGTTATATTATTCATGGGTACCTACTCGTATAATGGCTTTTGGGTAAAACTTATAGAATGCAATACTCACTGCTTTGACTCATTACATACGATTGGTATGTGTGCCAGTTCGTCATCGAGAGTGAGGTATGTGAAAACTATTTTTTTTTGTCGCTTGTTTTGTTCTCTATATTTCCTTGGGGCAAATTTTGCGGGTGTTTTGATATCGAAAGATTCAAGAAATTCCAGATCGGACAAAAGAGAATACAAATAAATGTTTTAGGAATTACTTTTTATGTAGCTACATAAAGAAATGACGAAGAAGTAGGTACCTTTTTTTTGACTGTACATACAACTGAATTTTAATAATTAACCTCAATATAGATTTAGTATCGGTAGATAGCAGCAACGCATTTTTTAACTTTTTTCTTAAAGTCAACCATTTATCTTGTCACATAAAACCATATCTTCAGTTTCTAGCGATCTAGTACAAAAAAAACACAGATTTAAAAAAAGACAATCTATACGAACATTCAGAGAAAATAGCTGTCAAAACAGATAAGCGCAACGAGAAAAGAGAGGTAGAAAATGCAAAGCATTAAGAGGTATTGGCCAAGAATATTCAGAAATGGCATGCCTATTCAAAATTCTCGATCAAAACACGAAATTCTTCAAGACGATGGATAAGCTAGTAGGAGCCAAATGGTACAATGGCCATAATACAGATATTTGCAATATATATATTTTTACCACAAATGTGTAGTCGACTAAAAAAGCACAGCACAAAGCACTAAGACACGCGTGCATACGCTGTATAATTTCTTGCCACATATATTATATTGGCGGATCGGATTGTTAAGCCAAAGCTCAGATTTAAAGTAAAATCCAATATTTGTTACAAATTATTTCAACAATTTAAAAAGAAGAATATCCTTACCATTCTGGTGGGCGCAGTGGCTCAGTTGGCAGTGTCATTGGATAGACTTAACGCTGAAGGGCAGTAGTTATATTCATATAGTTAAGATTAAAGCGTCCGCATAAGGACCAGTACCCTGCTAATTTTAAGTTAGATTTCAAAATTTATGTCTAGTTTATAAGTGGAAAGAAAGAATGAATAAAAATGAATTAAAGAGACCAAAAAGTAGGTGCGCTCCATTCGTGCCAAAAATATAACTTTGCACACACAAATGGTGAATGGTGAAGAGAAACTCGTCTTGTCCTTTTGCATTTTTCAACTAATACATGCATGCATGATATCCCAAGAACTTTATCAAGAAAATTTGCATACGCGCATGAAATCGCCATGGTAACTCAACACCTTTTCATGTTTGAAACGAAAGCAATTTTCCTTGAAACACAGGGTTCGTACTTCTAAAAGTGAAGACTGTACCCACGCATGAACAAAACAGAAGTTACTTGTTTTTATCTCAACAAAAAAATTGCCAATAATAAACTGTCGGTCAAATTTAACCATGCTCTGCTGAGCCACAACTGTACAGCAGCATATCTTGGAATAATTTTGGCTCATACTCCGTCGCTCAAACAACACCTCACCATCACTGCAGCGAAACACAAATCCCTCAGCACTATCGTAAAAGCTGGCATCAACAACATGGGGTGTTCTTGTAAAAACATAACGCTCCGCCCCTCTGGGGTTGGTCTTTTCCACTGCCGAATATTGCGCCCCCGTCTGGTTAAATAGCGCTCAACATCAACAAAATGCACTAAATTCCTCAATGCGCATAATTTCAGGAACTATTATTTCTGCTCCAAAGAGGTTTATCCCGGTGTCAAGCAACATCCTTCCGGCTAAACTCCGTCGTCAAAATTCCCCACTGCATGAATAAAAAATAAAATAAATATTAGGTATTAACGGCCCATAATAGAGCGCCTAAAACCTAGCTTCTCCAACCACTTTCTTTGCGAAGTGGAAGGGACCTACAATTTTACGCCGACTCCGAACGGCAAATTTGAGAAGCTTCTCATGACAATTGGATGTTTGTCAGACGTTCGTAAGAGGTGGGGCAGTGGAAAAAAACTCAAGATGTTACTTAGCCCCGGCGGGAATTGAACCGGGGACCTTTCGATTAGTAGTCCGACACAGTAACCATTGAGCCATTGCGCTCACTGCATGAATACAACAAACTAAATGCCAACTAACTCTGACCAATCCGCAAGCATACCGAGCATAGTGCAATATCACGACTAAAATCACGGCGCACTCCCCTTAAACTGCCCCCAAACGAACGAAAACGAATTATTTCGCATACGAGATCCAACAGTTAACGAATTGCAAAAGAAATCAAATCATGGTTGAGTGTTGTCTCTCGGCAGAAAAGACTGCAGACAGACTACTGGCGTTCTTACGTGCCATTACGCTTTTGCCAAACACCTTAAGGCCTAAGCGATACCGCCAACTGCGAAGCCTGTGGAGAAAGCGACGACACTGCGGAACATTTCCTCTGTGATTGTCCTGCTTTTGCTCGTATCAGGTGGCGGGTATTTGGTGCTGATGTGGGGAGTGCTGTAAACCTAAGCTCCTTATCATTGAAGCGCCTTCTCGTCTTTCTTAGGAAAACGAGTAAATTCACACAGTAAAAGTGGTGTGCCTTCCTGGTAGTACAATTGACCAGTATTGAGTTTGAGTGCTCCAGTGTAGAAAGTCTCGCACCCCGACAAAAAAAAATTTTTGATCTGGTAAAATGGCTGTAGGGATATTCTTAGCACCATCCGTCAATTTATATTGGGTGGTAGAATGAATAAATTATAATTATCTGATTTAACATATTTCCTGCCAAATAGGCGTGTGCTTGCGGTCCACAGGCAGACCAATAGGGATACAGTGAAGGGGGAGGGTTATGATCCGTTTGGTCCAGATCATGGCCATGTCGTTCAGAAACAAGAAGAAGACGATTGATGTGAATTAGGGCGTTTGTGAATCTCCCGCATTTATACAAGGTGGCGCAAAAGTAATCCTCCTATCAGAAAATGCTATAAATTTTGCGATTGTCCCCTAATGTCATTTCTGTTTTGACATTTGTGTAGTAAACACATGCGAAATACACGTTAATAAACAATGTTACGGTACACTGCTCCAGAACGCGGAATATTGGTGACTATTTATTTGAGCAATAATCGGTCGGTGACCAAAAAACATCGGAAGGTTATTTTTGCGCCACCTTGTATGTGGGCCAATATTTAATTAATTTTTTTTCTCTATAATTTGCACGTGCAAAAGAGATTTTTAACACCCTTATAATGTAGATAGTTACGAGGCACAATAAATTGGTGAGCGTTGGTTTTGAATGTCTGTAGATCACACTGGGCAGGAAAAACAGAACGTGATAGAGAGTTGCACATTCGTCCGTTGTACGGCTTTGTATTTCACTGTACGTGTAAAAGTAAGGGCTTAAGGGTGAACTGATGCGCATTCCTAGCATGGCGGGCGTTGCGGTTGAAATGTTCTAGGAGTGGAATGCAGCTGGCTATTTCGTTTGAGCACTTGTGGTGGAAGTATCGATAAAACAACGATAGGCAAGACACATAACGACGATGGCTAAGACAGTCAAGCGAATTCGCGATATCTACATAGCCCATGAATTTTATTTGAGTGACTTTTCACTATGAAAGTACGACACAGACAAGCACAACAGTATGAAAGCTATGCACCTTAACAACGTCGCCCATTATTTTCATACAACCAGATACGAACTATTAAGTAATTCCCAGTAGATGATGAATTGGAAACACTATTTCTACCAAACGTATGTGCTGTCGCCAGTCTTTGAATTCGCTTGATGTATTTCCAGTTCCTCCTTTCCGATGTGCCATAAAACTAGGCCTTTATCAGGCTCTGGGCGTTGTACACATGTTTCCTAAACTCAATTTTATTACTGTTTTGGGTACATTCCAGTACTTATAGAAAGCCCTTGCCCACTGCTCAGTGTATCTATAATAACAAAAAGTAAGTTGTCCGATCCTTCCGGTCATAAATAATAAGTTGTAATCCATGTAGGTAGGTTTCTACTTCTGTTGTAAAATCAAACACATGCTTTGTCAAATTCTACAGCTCACTACATCTGACAAGTGAATTTCACTATGCTTACACTACACCTCTTACGGTTTACCTCAATGCCTATAGCATGTGACTTGCGCGCGAGTACCTGTATTTTCTATACAGGTAGAAGAAAACTTGCTTCGTTACTTACCTTTATTGCTCTTTGCTTCTTATTCGTGATCGTGGTAGATTTTGAATGCAAAAGATGCTAACTACAACGACAAACGGCAACGGCATAGACACCGTCAACGTCGTCGATAGCGACCAAGTGCTGTGTCTGGTTTTTACGAATTTCTTAAGCTAGTTTAGTGAGTGTTTGGCCTTCGAGTGGTATGGTGTGAAACGTAAAGTTATCTCTTCTACAACTTTTTTTAGCTTTCATAGATTTCTTTTGCATTTTAAATTTACAAATAAAAAAAAATCGGGACGAGGCGCACAAAGTGAAAGGATAAAAACAGCAGAAAACATATTTAATTTTATTCCCATTGGGTTACCGCATTATTCAAAATATATATATATTCTTAATTAATATTAATATTTGAAGTGCAGTGAAATAAGTGAAGAAAAAAATTATAATTTTTTAGTGGTAGTTGCAATTGAATGGATTCGTGTGCAGCAAGAAGAATTATAGAAATTTGAAGAAAAAAATGGTTCTCAAGTCGCGCTCCCTTTACCACTAACATTAAATCTCATACCGCTGTGTTGGATTATGCTTCATGGCTGAAATAACAATCCGATGTACACCTCCGTGAGCATTCGCTAATAATATGTTATAATTTCTTTCCTTTTTAATATTTTTTGCGGTTTTTTCATCTTCTTTTTTTAACTACGATTGGATCACACAACGAATAAATTTTCTAACCACAGTGTAGATGAAATGTATATGGTATTTATTCACCTGCTATTGATTGGATGCTTATTATTTACCCTATTTTCTTGCATAAAAACTCTTCAATATTTAATTGAAAGAAAATTCATTTTAACCACTCCGGTTGAATACTCGTTTATCGAATGCAAGTTTGGGGTTTTTTTTTTTTTAACTTACCAACCGATCAAGTTTTCACGTCAACTCTTTCGTTTGGAAACTTGTAGGCTGTGTCATAAAAATGTTCAATAGTGGTTCAATAGCCACATATGCCACACGTCTAGCTGTGGATGGCGGCAATGGAATGTTAAAGATAGAAATTCACTGGAAGTGAGAAGAAGAACTGGAGAATTTGCATTTTAATGCTAGTCCTAAAAACTGGTGATTTCAAATGAATAATTCATCACATGCTTGTTTTTAGAATCTGCCATACCAATGTATCTTCCACGACCAACCTTTTAAGATGCAAAATATGATATTGTTATACTTATGGACTGCGAATTCCGTTTTTTAAATAGATTTTTAACGCTTGAGCATACGCACGAGTTCATTTAATTAGAATTATTTCAATTTTCCAGTTTTACATGGGATGGCCCAAGTGTGTTAGTAAAATAAAATAAAGTGCACTATTAAAAGTCTCCTCAAGTGTACAAACTGTGACTCAAAAAAAAAACGTAGGCAAACAAGGAATACTCCAACGAATACGGACAAACATTTTTGGGATTAAAGCTAGAATAAAAAAACAAAAAAACGACATACGTTTCGGATTAAAGATCCAGACATTCCTATATCCATCTACTTCAGAAAGGTAAGTTACAATTTTTTGTTTATTCTTTTGGGTAATTATTGTTGCGCTACCTTTTTTCGGTTGAAATCTGAGAAAACCGGTATGAGGGTGTGGGCGCGAAGACGATTTATCAAATACTTAAGAAGAAAAGGAATTCCAATTATCTTCTCAATCTGATCCTTGCTTGAGTGAAGTAGATTTATGCTATCTATCCATTAGGACTTCGGCAATTAAAAAAAGGAACAACGTATTGTTGTAAGCAAACACTGCACTCGGATTTTAAGGAAAAGGAACACAGAACGAAATATCATTTCTCAAAATCCCAGTCACAGGTATGAAGGTTTTCTTTCTTGACGGATACCATTGAACATTTAGGATTTTACCTTAAACTATGGAGTATTGTTCTTTTCAAAAAAATGCCTACACCCGAAAACAGACGCTTTGACATTTCATTTGGTAAGTTGAATATAGATAGAAATTCTATACGACATGTAAGAATACTTGCTTCGTGATGAGTTTCTATTTGGGTAAACAAAAACAAAAATTTTCGCGTTTAAAGAAAATGTAAAAAAGGCAGAATGCATACAGAAAATGAGGGTCATACTTGCAATTGCAGTGCACGCTAAGTTTTGTCAGTTCAACAAACTGTACGAGCCGTTTGTTGTTAACTCTTCTGCGTAGCAAAAGCTGAATGACGTAAGAACTGAAATAACGTCACCTTAAAATTTGTTTACCTATCAGACCCTATGACAACAGCATACAGGGATGGGCTGAAAATTCCTTCAGTGCTTTCCGATAAACAGCGCTTGAAGTAAAACGCACCTAAAAGAATAAATCACATATAGGCCCTCCCCGATAAACAGTGCTTGAGGCAAAAACGCATCAAATCACATAAAGGCAATTTGCACATTCAGGTGAGCCTGACACATTTAACATCGTAAGGCTTTCCTGCAAATGTGCATGCAAATATATGGGTTGACACGGCTGAAGATCATCACTATCGTAAAAGGAAAATCAAACAACCATAAATTACAGGAGAAAGCACTTGTCTAAATTATAGAAAGGAGGTAGGCTTAAAAACTCTTGGATAACAGAAATACAACAATAACCTGCCGGTACTGTTTGAGGTCGGACAACCTCAGTGGTTGAACAGTAGGGATGCGCCTAAGCAGGAGGATTAATCCCTTAATCCAGATCATTACCTCGACCTAAAAGTAGAAGAAGAAGCTAGGAGAAGACGTAGTTATGTACAATAACCATTTTAGATACGGAGGCGACAAAATAGTTGCGAAGGTTCTTAGATTTCTATTTATTCATGATTGGAGCTCCATGAATTGATGTGATACCAGTTTAAATTTAGAAATCTAACTTCATCACGCAAGAATGACAATATAGTATATATTTAACGGATATAAGTAGAGGTTCACCATTTTGTTGAAGACACTCGTCAGATGTATACAACAACTGACCTTCAGATATTTGATGAAAGCCCCAAAAGTCACAAAATGTCACTCTTCAATAATGAGGCAGTCATAAACTTTATCCCTGCTTACTTTTGATAGACAACTCCACCGAAAGAATAAGAAATCAGTCAAATAAATAAGATTTGCGTATCTAATGGCGGAAAATTCGAAACAGAAAGCGTAGAAAAATTCTATTACATTTTTTTCACTCTGCATGTCTATGTCTATGTAGACATGCGTTTAAGACGATTAACATTTAGAAAACTGGTGAACAAAATTATATTTAAAGGTAATTAGACATGCTTCAGTCCTGTTATATACCTTTGTTTTTGCAATTCAGGTCAGTTTACGAGTCACATTTACTATACTGTTGCCATTGTACTTCTAAAGAACTTTAACATACCTGACGATTGCCTGATAGCAGACTAATTATAATTTGATTTTCCTGCTTTAATTTTGGAGTCTCTATAGTTTAAAAGATATTTAATATTGTTTCTATTTTAATGTTGCACGTAGGCCCCTGACAGTTACTTTAATTTTGATCAGCATCGAAAGTTATGTCGATCTACACCGATTTTGAGGCTATAAAATTTGAGTAAGAACAAAATTTGGAACATTCTCTAGCGGCCCGCAATGATTGATGAAATGATCAAACGTAAAATTTTTTTAAATCCGAACACTGAGACGGTCACTATTTTAAAAAAAAAACATTATATCAAAGAAATCAATGTTTGTAAGTAGACAAAGTGGTTCTTTACAAATTCGCCCATACAAAGTTCTTTGCCACTTCTTGCGCACTTTTTGGGGTATTTTTTTTAAAACAAAAACAATGCTTTTTAAATAAAATCCAAACAAAATATAGAGACAATATCCTTCTTCAAATTTCGATAAACTTTATTCCTGCAACACTCACTTTTGGAGTACGGGAAACGAGGATATCAAAAGGGGCATCCCACTACAATAAATTTTGTAGGACGACGCGAAGCGCCTTTTGTCGCCTAGGCGTGTCAGATGCTAGTACAAAAGGGCTAGTATAGAGTTTATAGAGACTGATTTCAAGTATTTGAAGGCAACTGTATGATGACTGACTTCCTGAGAAAATGCGAATGTCTTCAGCGGATATCAAATGTTTCTTTAGTCAATAAATTACTCGCCCTAATTTTAGCTTGAAAGACGTTAAAGTGATTGGGAATACTCAACGATGTTGTCTGGGGGATACACCTCCATCTACCCCGTCATAAGTGGCATGGCTAATATGAAACAGAATGTCAAGTATTGCGCAGGGAGTAGTGCGAAGTGCTTCGCATAAACAAGCTGATCGTTGAACTCTGCTAAGCCTCTTATGATTAATCGCACACTCGACAACTACACCATATGTAATAAGATATAGCCAGTGAGTAATTTGAAAGCCCGCATCTATTTGATTTGATGCAAGTAGCAAGGCGCAAATATTGCGCTTGATCGAAAAATGTAAAGCCGATACCTTTGATAGAAGAAGGGTTATTGTGTGCAACTGTGAACTTCGTTGAAAAGGGTACAATGTCAGTTTAGCGGAGGTTTACGCATAATCCACAACGATCTGCCTCGTTAGCTTGTTAGGAGCGTTCAATGGGAGTTATTTTGGTGTAAATGATGAAACTGCAGCCATTTCCTTTCAGGCATGTCAGGAATTCATTAAACACAAAGCCAAAAAAAAGGGGAAAGGGACGCCCTTATGGTGTCCCCCTACTGATAGATGTTTCTCGCAATTTTGAGTTGATAGTAAACCTTCGAGCCGTAATCTAATCTGCATGTAGATCGCTTTCATCCTCGCTGGGCAAGTGCCTGTATGGGCTGCTTAAGCCAAAATAGTAGTTATATGTTCTTTCAGAAGACACGGAGATGTAATAAAATGTCGTTGCTCAAACGCCTTAAACATACAAAAAAAAATAGAGAATACATAAGCGCAAGCGTAGTATTTTAGATTTTGATTTTCTGGTTGTTGAACCTCTATTTTTTTTTTTTTAGTTTCGTTATAACAAGAATGGAATGAGATCATACCTGATGATTCCTTCACGGATGTGAGATGTTTAACCTACCTGCAGAATTTTAAATGTGGACATTTTATCCGTTGTTAAACGTTCAGTGGTTTCCAATACTTCTTTTATATCATATATATCATATGGGATTGGAAAGTTGATATTGCTTTTAATGGCAGAATTTATTGCCAAATCAATTTCAACAAATTGAAATTTGCAGCCATATTGACCCATACGAAGAATTAAACCATCTGAAAAAGGTGCATAATTGAAATTAAACGCCACCGTAGGCCAGTTGACTTCTTTCTCAATAAAACCAAATATACTGGCTGACACAGCGAGTTTAAATGTGGCATATTGATAAGTGCTGAATTATCCGGTTGAGCGATGGATGAATCTTCAACTTCCTAGGGGCCACGGCCACTAACTGTAGTAGGTATTTATCTATACACATAAAACACTGAAATCAATTAATTATTATGGGTTCAATAAATACAAAAAAATGTGTAGCCAAAACCCGGTTTGATTGATTACATGTGCCACACGCAAAAATTCCACACTCATATTATCGTCTCGTGACATTCAAGGAGAAATCGACCGAGCAAAAACGCTGTCACATATAAGTTTCATATCTATCTACCCAGAAAAATAAAAATATTACAAACGTTCACAGCTGACTGAAAAACTTAATCATAAAATACGAATTTCTATGCCAAGGATCTTTAAAGTATTGTAAATAGAATGATATCACGTTTTTAAACTTCAAATAATAAAGTACTAAAATTGCAAACAATCAAAAAATATTCCCACTGACCTCAATTAAAAAAAAAAAAGTTTTTCATATAATTTTTTATATTGACATAAAAACTTGAAAAATATTTCACCTCCATTTTTACTCTTCCTTGGAATGAAAGTAAATAAATGTAACAAACAAATAAAATAATGATTTTGGTAAAATATGCTAATAAAAAAAAAATCTTTTTTATTTGAATTTCATAAGCTTTTGCGTGAATCAGAAAGTGATAACTATTTTTTTTATTTCGGCGGGCTTATTGGTTTCGTGCATCGTTGTGATCATGGGTGTATTAAGCATTTTTTTTTATTATTATTAATATGTATCTACTTCATACTAGAGATACTTGTATAACCAGATTTTTTCCCGTGTAGCTTGAAGTTGACTTTTGCAATTTAACTGTTGGTGTTGGTGGAGCCAACCACCTTGAAGCGATTTTTTCTTTGTCATCATTAGGAAATGATTAGTAAATAAAAAAATATACTTTCATTTGCTCTCGTAAGTCGACGACTTCCCACGTAGGGATTGATTGTAATTACCGAAAGTTCTTTCTGTTAATATTGTACCCAATCTGAGATTTCACATTATTACCGGTTATCAATTTTACGAGTAAGCCGCAAAATACACTCGCTCACAAAAGTATCCATATGATGTGGATATTGGGTAGTTTTTCAAGTTATTATTAAAAATATGATAAGTGATTATTTTGTTTAAATATTTTATCTATCAAAAAAAAGTTATATCCAATCCCGTGCTTTGCATTATTGCGGAGCGATGGGACCTTATTTTTTGATGCCAATGTTCCTTTGATTAGGCAATGCAACTTATTGTAGTCCGTAATTCCAACGATGTTTTTTTAGGCATTATTTTCCAGCCTGAGCTCCTGAGCAAATCTACCTCTTTCTTCAGCTCACGATAGAGTAGCTCTATTTCGGTAAGCTTGTACGGAGTTCGTCGTTTCCTCCTCAATACTTCCGACTGACTTCTTTTTCCGGACACGTTCGCTTTTGTTGGTGAAGATCGAGTTACCTTTGTACCTTGAGAAGGGATTTATTAGTTGCAATAAATGGCTCTCCCCAGAATCCGTAGAGCAGATCTCTGAAGAGGGTGGATTTCCAGTGAACCTGGCCTGCCACCTGGGGTATTATATCTTTTTGTTTTGTCTATTGCATTTTTGTGTATACACTACGATCTGTATTTGGAGGGTTAATTTTAGTCGCCTCTTAAGACAGTCATGGCTACCTCGGGTTTATTCTAACCCCTACCCGAAGGGGGTAAAAGAAAAAATTAAACTCTTTACTAAAACTATAAGGATGCTCATCACTCAGAAGCGTTTCATTTGTAAAAAAAAAGTGAAATGAAAATCAGTCTTCTTCTCCAACTTCAACCACGAGGTTATGATATGTGAGGCTAATCGGTTTGCCATCAAAAAGTATCGGGAGGCCTCTCGGCTTCGGACAACTTTGTCTTTGATGACAATCAGATTAAGTGAAAAGTTCTAAGCTACATGTCTTTTACAGCGAATCTTAAATACTTCTTATTTAACAATAAGGAAGTTTAAGGGCATTGATCTAAGTTTAACGAGTGCGAAATTATACAGTCCCGTCAACCTATTAACCTAACCAAACGTAACCTTGAAAAGAAGCTTGTAGCTCTGTGTGACTTAGAAATGAAACATCAAAAGTAAATCATGTAATGCCAAAGAATGATTGATTAGTCAATATCTGGACATTCGAACCTACTCTATTGGCAGAAGCTCTGT
The DNA here is from genome assembly GCA_949715645.1 of Portevinia maculata. Lineage (NCBI taxonomy): Eukaryota > Metazoa > Arthropoda > Insecta > Diptera > Syrphidae > Portevinia > Portevinia maculata. Next base: position 1,463,472 of record OX454528.1, on the reverse strand, counting down.
TTTTAATTATATTTAATAAAAATAAACTCCAATTATCATTTCTCTGCTCACTCAGCTTCTCGCATGCCACAACGTCATGCATATTTCTATATCTTATCCAAGCAAACGATTTACCATAGAATAAAATATGGTATTTGCTTATTTAAATAATATTGGTGTCAGTTTCATTTTTCAACTCAAACAGAAAATAAGAGAATGTAGAATACCTATCACCGGTTATCCCATAAAATGCCAGGAAACCCAATTTCAACAAGCTGTAAACCACAAAATAATAGATTTTCTCCCCTCATTGTTTTATTATTCAATTCAATTTTGCGCTTGATTGTGTTGAAGGTATACAACAACAAAAGAAGGAAACCAAAACGAAAAATCAGACAGAGGGCGGCCAACCGAACACTCTTAAGTGAACCAAAATTACGCAATTGCCATACAAAACAAAAGCCTTATTCGGATTAGAGATGTAAATGAAATAGTAACAAAAAAAACTCAACCTACAAGCACACTCTCAAGTGGCTGTGGTTACACGTATTCAACATTTTTATCCAAAGCTATGCTGCATTCAACGTTACTCTGTACACTACCATGGTTTATAATTTAAATCCAAAACCAAATCCAAGTGCCATCAGTGGTAATAATTTCAAACCACAATCTGCATTTCTTTCAATCTACCATGCTGTCTATATGTTTTCCTCAATTTTTGTTGCTGCTGAGTATAAAGATGTATTTGTATTGAGTGGATTGGCCTTAGTAAAGACTGTAAAGATGAATGTTGCTTTACTCTGAACTTGATCTATAATTTTGTAACATTTAAGTTATCTTCATTTAGCCAAAGGTTTCTATGCGGTTTATTGTTATTTGTTTTTCACCGCAATTATCGAGGTAATTTTTCTTCATTAGTTCCAGAAGTATTTCGTCATACGCACACAAAAACAGGGTTTAAATAGCTCGACTTTATTAAATCTAACCCCGCGAAATGCGAAAGAAACTGGTAAAAGAAAAACTGCGGAAGAATGGCGTATTGCCCTATATTCGTGTTATGATTTTGCCCACATTTTTTACATCAGCCCACTGAATTAAATATGGATTACTAAAAAAGGCATTTCTACTAGAACCGGAATCACAAACAACGTCTACTTTTTGTGGATAAATACATAGGTGGTGGTGAACTTAGCTCAATGAAGTTCATGACCTTATTTATAGATTCCGTAGGTTAACACGACTGCAGATTATCAGGGTCAGAAAAGAAACTAGAAGCTCACAGGCGTGGTTATTTTCCCCTCTTGATCCCAACATCGCCGTTTAGATGGAAGAAGAGAATATGACTTTTTCTGATACACAATTTGTATTGGAAAATTTCCTAAATACTTTCTTGTTGGACCTAGACTAATTTTTAAGAGGTGCACGACCTACACTATTATTAAAATCTTCTACAACTCAAGATTTATCACGAAAAGCTAATTTCTGCACAACAAGAAATCTCTTATACAAACAATAGAAAAAATAGAAAAATATTGAAGAAGTGATTTTAAGTGAAATTAGTTGAAGAAGTTTGAATAGACGAAACTTCTTCAACTAACCGAGCGTTAGTGAAGTTTACGCCGAATTCGAGCGCCAAACGACAATGGGCAAGATGGTCTTCGTTCTCTTTAACGGCGAGGCTACTATCAGAATTAAAGGCATCATGACCCTTCCACTTTACTGCATTGTTCCATTGGGGGGTTCCCCGGTTCAATCTCAACAAATATTGACATGCCTCCCGGTTTCGTATCATATTCGTAGCCCGTCCCTGCACGGACTAAAGCACTTTCTCACCTACCTTAAAGGATAATAATCTCAACAACTTATTCAATGATAACTCAACTTTGATAAGGATAGGCAAAAAGTCTAATTCCAACACGAAAACGTCTAATTCCGTGCAGGAGAAAGCAGAACAGAATGAGTGACGCACACACAGGTAGCCAGCGAGGCTGTAAATATGGCCGGTCGGTGTTTCTTTTTTTGTTATTAAGTAGGAGCTGTAGGCGCGGCAGAATCACTGCGCGGGGGCGTCGAGATTCGAATTCCATCCAGGTACATCTGTTTTTTCCTTGCTTTAAATCTTGCAAAAGTCTAAAGTTTCTAAATTTGCCGTTCGCAGTCGATATTAAACTGTAGGCCAAAAAAATATGACTTCGCATACACAAATGTCTGAAGAATTAACTTTATGTCCTGGAGGGCTGTTAACGTCAGAATAGTTAAAGGGACTAGTTGAAACCGCGCGCACGTTTTTATTGCACATGCTGCAACGGACAATGTACAGCGCATCTATACAAAATGCCAAATTGTTTTTTCTGTCCATGGATGGTTTTAGACTTCGCGCAAGAGGTGGAATAAAAAAGAAGGTTTTCCTGATAAGAGTAATCCAACGTATTGATGTGAGAGGTTTAATAATGGGAGTCTTCGCAATTCAACAAAAACGCGGACTTAGGACTTATTTAGACATTATTTTTTGATAAACTAAAATACTCGTTCTTTTATGGCACTAAGAAATAATGCGATAGAGTTGTGGGAAAAATGCGTGCCAACTTGCCAAAATGATTGCTACTAGAATAACTTTAACTTTTTGTATGTTATTGTGTTTTTAAAAAGCTTCAACCACATATTAAAACACACGATTTTCATAAAATTTATAATACCTATGGTAAAAATTGGTATCTAAATACTACGTACTTACGTTCACATGTTTATGTTACGTATTTTCGGATAAACTGCTGATCAATCAATCGCTGAACGTCATCTGAAAATAAAACAAATGAAAAAACAGTTATAAAGTAGAAAATAAAACAAGGGCTATATTGCACAAATTTTGTGCAGAAAAAAGTTTCTTATATAATCTTAAAAATTCAATTACGATCCTTTATTTCCTTTAAATATATACTCCCTTTCTCTTTCTCTTTAACGACGAGGTTATATTCTGAGCTAAAGACATCATAACGCTCCCACTTCAGCGCATCCCTACTGGTCCGCCTGTAGGGTTCGCCGGTCAGACCTCAAAACATATTAGCATGCCTTCCGATTACGAATCACTTCCTCACTGAGGTCAATCAAATGCTCCTGTTGTTGCTTATGAGAATCATTAGGAGGCTATGTTTCTCATCTTTTCCCAGAACTCAGAACGTATCTCGTCAACAAAACAAACAAAAATTAAAGCAATTCGAGTGCTTTAATACGTTTCAAACAAACCTGACTATTCGATAATTTTCTGCTTTTATCAATGTTATGAACCGGATATACCTTTCATTGAACTACCATGAGATATGCAAAACTACAGTCTAACATTCGCTTTTGGCTGGCTATAAAACACCACAAACTTCTCAATATTGAAGAAAAAAACACGCTAGTGATGCAAGACGTCTTGAAATTGTTGGTGATTCAATGAGTTATTTTTGAATAAAATTAAATACTAAGTTACTAATTAAAATAACGATTATGTCTGGCTACATTCCAACCGAATATGAAATCATCAAAACCAATACAATCAAGAGAATTCTTTTGCCAATCACGTTTGTTGCCATTTATCTTTTTTCTCTTAATACCGAAGAAAATGTTTTTTGTTTTTTATAATTCACTGCTTCTTCTTCAGAATAAACAAAACTAGAGGCCGGTATTGGTTTTTCTGCACACAGCCACACTGATAAATAATCGCTTACAGCTTTGACATTTAACGACTGAATCATCACCATTGATTAGTTGCTATTGGTTTACCGGTTAGTGATGGCATTTTTGAATAGTATCTTTTTTACTTTGCGGACCTACCTTAAACTTTCACTAGCGGTTTCACAAAACATTTGAAAATGTAAATTAAACACTCAAACTGATCATATTCATTCAGCGATACAATGAGGATGGTCGGTGTTGAAAATATGTCACAATAACCTGTCTTGCATCTGGTTTACCTAGATTTATGCAGTTTGGTGTGAATATGAGAAGATTTTTAAATTCCTGCTGTTAACATCGAGTCTCTAATACTCGTACACATTTTGGGCTTGCAACATTTGCTCGCTCGAATGGAGAAACTCGTTGAATACTTTTACTGGTACATACTCGCGCACACTTTGTTTATGTTCCATGCACTCTTGCCTGGTAGAACTCCTCGCGGGGCGCCTTCTGCCGCGAAGGCTGCTTTTGGCCCAAAAACTGGATAGCCAAAAACCTATCGTTGGTTAAAATTTCAAACAGGCAGCGATGACAATCGTACGCGCATCTGTGTTTGCGTTGTATTTTCTTCTTTTAAAATTTACACTGTATGTACACATACAGCTCATTGAAATGTGATTTTCGATGATGGGAAACGAACTGGTTTGTATTGGAATTTAGCTGTTAGTGTAGCAACTTTCAATGCTATTTAACATATCTGGGCTTTTAGGGACTTTCATATTCATTTTTCCATTATTGACAGCCGTACCATCGACCAACTACATATGAACAAAATTTAATGATACATGCAACCGCGTATGCGTTTTTTTCACCTTAATGACTAGTCAAGACAACAAGTTACCAACCGAGGTGGTAGAAGGAATAGCAACACAAAGTAGGTAATGGTGAAACAGAAAAACAAATATGTACAGAGAGAAAAAGTGCAATTGACATGTAATGTGAAAGCTATTAGAGTAATCGAATTTAAGTATTTGATTGATGTCTTTATTGACATTGGCTGGTGGGGCGAATTGATATTCGTCAAGACTTTACAAATTGGAAGGGGTGTATAGATTTGCCAAACTCTCTCTCATGCACCTATGTATAAATTGTACACAGAAGTATATGTTACTGTCGGATAAAAGGAAAACAAGGGATTCAAAAAATGGAAAACTAAACAGTTTTTTTGAGCTTATCAAAATCCTACCGAACAACTACAAAATGAAAGCGATTTTTTTCAAACTTTTCCGGAAATTGCTAAACTAATTGAACTGTCGGATAAGTCGACAGATTATCTGTTCGAAAACTTTTTACAAATGTATCTAAAAAGCACTATCCCTGAAAGCCACTCTAATTCATAATTAATTGTTCTCTTTTAAAAGTAGTTCTTTAATATTCAGACGCATTTTGTTCGCAATTCAACAGCGTTTTACTAAGTGTATACTGCGATTTCCCTGCGACAATGAACTGCCTTGAGAAAGATCAAAACTATCCAATAACACATTACAGGTTTTTTTCGCGAACAAGTTCAACTTATATATATTAATGTTTATCGATAACCTTCATTTTATAATTTTCGTTACACCCCCTGATGATTAAATGCAAAAGATATACTATTTCCACGTTTTGAATAGTGTCTGCGTGCTGAGTCTTAACTTACCGTACACAATAAAGTAAAAATGAGAAAATAATAGTACAAAAAGTAGGTATATTGTCACTTTGAGTAAATGAAATGCTATATGAAATCTCAATGCTGTTTGAAGCGCCTGTTAAGTGTGTGCAAAGTTTATTTAAAGTATGGAAATGCCTCGTGTACAAACGTTAAGTGTGTTTAGTGCGCGACAATCACTTCAAATTGTACATTATTATTTTTTTCTATAGTAAAGAAAATTCAAATTGAAAGACTAACCAAAAGAGTTTAAGACCAGAGCTAAGGGCAACAAGTTAATGAGGCTTCAGTTAATAATTTAAATATTGTGCAAAAATGTGATATGTGAAAAACATGTAAATTGCATAATTTTTAAGTATTTTCATTTTCATGGGTTGTTGAACACCCCGATACACAAAACCCCATTCCCTTTCGATTCATAATTAAGTATGTAACATACTAAAAGGCGATTATAAAGCAGATCACTTTCTAGTTTATCGAATTAAAATTTTTACATTTATATTCAACTCATTTGTGTTCGGTTTTTGATATTGCTTATCGCTGTTGACAATCCAACAAATAGTTGCATTATATCATTGGCAGTTAATTATCGTCACGTCTCCCTCTCACTAAATTATATATTGTTAGTAAATTATTTTTCTTTTATTATTTTGCAGGGTGTTTAAACGTCTAACAAACATAGAGATTCGAAAAGCGAAAAACAATGGGGAGGATTACGGCGGCCAGTATCATATGGCTGTCCGCTTTTGTTACATCGGTTATATCAGAGGTAAGTGGAAATTAAATATATGTATGCATACAATTTCGACAAAGAGATTGGATAATGGTTTACGAATATACCAATAAGCTTTGGATTTTGTTGCTAGTAGGCATGTATCCAGAGGCCTTGAATTTGCAATAATTCAAGAGCGGATATTTTTGTTCAGGTTGCGCATTATTCCCGGGGCGCTGTTACAGCATAATACAAGTATATGCACATCCGATACTGCAATTAGAATTTATAGCCTGCACTGAAAATTGCAAGTTCCCAGGTTAACTCTTTTGTTTACTGACACTTGATGCTAGCGTTTTCAAAGTCTATTTATGGAACAATGTAGCTCCTAACAATACATCAATATCTGAGAAGAGAATTAACAGATAAAGATACATTCAGTATTAGTCGTTTTTTTTAAGTCTCGAGTTACTTTTTGTTACTCAGAACGATAATACCAAAAAGGCAATTAGCTGCAAAAGCATCGGAGATTCTACTAGTCACTGGATCAGAGCCATGCTGGAAAGTCGAAGAGTTGATTTTTCTTCTGCATACACGAGGCTTCATCAACGTTACCTATCCTGATAATCTGGCGACATTTCTACGTGATAAGCATAATGCGACTATCACTGGTGTCATAGAGGATGCTTTAGAATGGTGAAACTATGAAGGACTGCCCATTAATCCCTTGCAACCGTTCTACTGTTCTTTAGAAGAAGAAGATTAGTTAATTACCACAATGTAGAATTGCACTTTTCAGTGTCATTCTTGATAAAATACTTAACTGGAACTCGCACATCAAGTCAGCCAAAGAGCGGGCCACAAGAGCCTCTAAGTATGCTGGTAGACGTTTATACGCCAGAACTTGGGCTCTGAGGCTCAAAAAGGATACACTGGTTGTATATCGTGATTCTAAGACTCATTATCACATGCAGCGCCATCTGCTGGTAGCCGACATGTATTGAACGGAAAACGGCACCCAAACACTAGAAGTTATACTGAGAATCGATTGCCTCGGTATAACAGGTGCTATTAGCGCCTACCCAATGATATCACTGGAAGCTGTTGTTGGGCTTTCACTCCTACAAATCTGTATTAGGGAGACGGCTGCGTTGTTAAACTATATTAGAAACACGAACTCAAACAATCCAGGCCTTACCCCTACAAACAAATAATAATATTCTTTTATTAGATAAACAAAAGTATCAGGAAACTATGGTCTGAGTGAGGTGTCATCTTAACAAATTAAATTTGTTTAAAGAGACATAGGTAGGTTCTTGTCTGGAGAAGGATGAGTCTTCTGAAAACATTCTCTGTAAATGCCCTATACTTTATTGTTTAAGGAGACTTGTTTTCCACAAAGAAAACATCTGCCAGCAGGGTTGAAGAACTCTGCCAGAAAGGATATACTGTCAACTCCGTTTAATAACTATTCAAGTGGGTTTTGAGTGAAAGCACACGTTAAAACTGAAAATAAATAAAAATTCCAGGCTGGTTAATAAAGTTGAGAGAATTGTTAAACAATGCAAAACAGAGCACGGGACTTTCGATGTTGGGGAGAACCTTAATGAAGTGGCAAGAAATTGAAGATTTTATATCTCAATTGAAAGACCTCTGATGGAGTAAACATTTATTTCAGCCAAGCTTAGCATTATAAGTTCGCAATCCTGAGTGAAGAAATTAAAAAAATGGTCCCAGTAGTGGAAACAAGATTGTTGCAAATTTCCCTTTCAATCAAGCGGAGTATGCCTCTTAGAATACCAAAGCTTTGAATTAAAATATGTTTTCGTCGCAGTGTCAGCCTTTAGACAAGGGTTACGTTAAACAAAAAAAAAAAAAAAAAAGTAAGGGCTATGACGTATGCAGTCTTTTTCCCTAAGCAAAATGCGAAATAAAGTCACTAACCAAAGCTGAAAGTGATATATTCACTAAAAATTTGACTTCAAAAAACCTGTCCGCAATAAAAGGGCATTTATTATATGGAAACGCATATTATCCCCTTTGTAAAGGTAAAATCATCATATGTATATATTATTTCTTAATCTTAACAAATGAGACGGGAATAGAAAGAGAATTTCTTGGAGCATGAAATTGCACTTTCACTTAATAAACATTTACGATTTGTTAACAAAAACACAATCATTGCTATGGGTTTTCCCATGCAAGAGTTCTCGCACGGGTACACTAGCTTTATAAATTCGACAACCGAAATTCAAAGCCAAATCATCCAATCTCATTTCGATTTCCTTCTTTTCCAAACTCTAATCCGGTTTCTCTTCATTTCAGGATTTATTTTCGTGCCCAAATGGTAAGTAAACAAAATATAAACAACAACAAATTCGGTTTTTTTTTATGGTTCGTGGTCAAATAATAGTATTTCCGGGGATTTCCTAGTAAATATAAGTCTAGCGGTATCAACACGTTTACACAAATTTCCACTTAAAGCCCAACACAGCGAAACTAATAGCCCATAGTTTAGATTTCGAAGAACATTTTGTTCAAACAATTAACTAAGCGCGCATAGGTTCACTGACATGTAAGCATATTCAAGCGTGAATAGCAGTTATTTAAATCGCCATCTTCCACCATGCTTCGCGAACAAATAATAATGTACTTCGTCATCTGTCAATAAACTTAGAATGCTTTAAAAAGACACAATAATACAAAAAAATGCGTACGGTTTATGCAAACTAGCCTATTACACACAACTTTATACTTTTGTTAATTTAAGTTACATTTTCAGTTAATTTTTAAGTTGAGGATAGATTGTATTTTCACACGCTGTATGTGGAGCACGAATTTTCTGACTGATAGACACATCTTGTAATGAATACTAATACCATTCGGCAAGGGAGCCTTTAATAATAGAGTATTTTTGCGTTGCCTCCTTTCTCACACCCAAGCAAGAATTTTGCATTGATTCATCGGTTCATCCACGTAGACAAATACCTGTAAATCGCTCCCAGTCTTTTGGTCTTGAACGCAAATGATACGGTACAAGCCCGTATTATACGTGGTCAGGCCAGAAACCGGTATGTGAGTTGGATATATTTTCGTTTGTATAATTTACCGCAACAATTACCTACAATCGTTTTTCTATTAAGCTTATGCTAATGTACACTAAGGTATATGTAAGGAGATTGTTAAAAGGCCATAGTACGTGCAAGTCTTAACATTCCACAATGAAAGTAGGTACAGAAATTGCAAATTGATTTCAATCGCTTGTGTCTGATTCAAGGACGCCAACTGTAAGGCACTTAAAAGTACTAAAAGTTGCTAATCAAATACATGGAATTATAGAATATAATTAAATGCAAAAAGACATTCGAATGAAAAACGCGTTTTGACGTTTTAGATGTTGTGTGTGTCATTTACAAGAATTCTTGCAGACGATTGACAAATGCTCACATTTCCGGCAGTTGAAATTGAAGTACATCTACAGCTATTTGATTTTTAAAAGCTGACTAGGGATAGAAAAGCGTTGAGCAATATGAAAGTTTACACACTCGTCATACAAAAAACCTGCACATTATGAAGTCAAAGAAAAGAAGACCCAGATACCACATTCGAGTTCCTTATAAAAATTCTCTGAAAATTTCGATGTCTAGTGGCAGAATGCAGGCGGATAAACCGCGGCCATTAAGGACATTTTGGCATTTTTAGTGTTGGATTTAACATTTTGAAAGAAAGCCTTCATTGAACTAAGTGAAATGCCAAACTAAACCCCAAAATTACCCTGTGGATTCAAACACCATTGGAGACTCATTGGTACATATGTAGCTTTAAAAAAATGTATAAGCCATTAACGGAACAAACAGGGCCCAAAACCATTTGAATGTGCGAAGTAGAAGGGACCCTTCAAATGTACGCAAATTTGAGAAGCTTCTCATGACAATTGATACACTTGGATGTGGGACAGATTAAAAAAAAAGCTTTTAGGTGTTAATGGTCTAACGCACTGAGCACTGAGCCCACAGGACTAACCTAGTTGTTAAAAGATATGGAAAGTTTCAGCTTCGAGCTGAAATATTGAATAAATATTTAAAACCCAATACTACCAGCCAGTACATTCATATTTTCTTTGACAGCGCCCTGTTTACTTTTAATGACATGGAAGTCACAAGTCAAGATGGCGTGGACTACCTCAAGTCGTCATATTACTAGCCAGCACCAATAAAGTTCACTTGATCTCGGTGCCAGGTTACAGTGGTATTAACGGCAATGAAAAAGCAGACGAGGTAGCCGGAAACGGATTTGCCACATCTATCATGGTCCTAAGATCATTCTACCTAGTAGCTTTGCATCGATAAAAGGTTACAAAATAAAATCACTTCATTATTGGAGAGGAACTGAAGATAAAAGTCAGGCCAAAAATGGTCTATCAACCCCTTCACTTAAATTCACTTAACAACTTCTACAACTATCAAAGCATATTTTATGCTTAGCAAGGGGAGCGGGTCGAAATTCTGCTTTGCAAAATTCTGAATTTTAACACAAAAATTCTGCTTTTCAAAATTCTGCTTTTTTTCTGTTCTGTCTTACATAATTCTGCTTTTCAAAATTCTGTTTTTTAAAATTCTGACAGGCAATATTTTAAACAAATAAATTCTGCTAATTCTGCTTTTTTTCCAATTTACGAATTTAAAGAAAACAAATATTTCTCAACTTTGTCAACAAACTACAATATATTTCTTATAAAGAAGGTACACAGGTGGGTACCAGGAACACAAAAGAAAAACAGCTAAAAATAACAAATTATTGAATAATTAAAATTACCAAAAAAAAAAAGAAAAGAAACAACAACATTAAGAAACTAAACAAAGCACACGTTCACTCACAAAGGTATACTAATAGAATATTTGTCTAAACCAAGAGAGCAATCTTAAAACCAATAAAAAAAACTACTTTACCTCTTCTTCTATAAGAAGTGAGTGGTGGAATGTTTTACAAAATTCTGCAAACCTTTTTTTATTATTTGCAGAATTTTGTAAAGCAGAATTTTGAAAAGCAGAATTTTGAAAAAAAGATTTTTGACCTCGCCAGAATTTCGACCCCAGCCCCTTAGCAAGGATACATCTAAGTTTTCTTGGTAAATTAATAAATAAAATTCGTCAAACATGTAACTCATTACAATAATTGATCCTGCATTCAAACTCACATTTAAGGTAGATGCAGTCGAAAGACCAAACCTTAGCCGGATAAGTGGTACAACATGGCAAACGACAAAACAAATCTGACTTGCGACGTATTATATAAATCAGACTGCATATAAGCGCCGTAAGAGGTGTTATAACTAGGCACTGTCTCATTGGCAAACATACAACAAGGCATTGTCTTCTGGAAGGATTTTTCTATAACCATCTTAGTGACTTAACCGATTTTAGAAATTTCGAACGCTTCATTAGAAGCTCTAATTGGTTCAACGAGTAGGGAAATAGCTATCCTAGAGTCCCTTGGTATCCTAAAAAAATGTATTTTGGTCAAAGTATGTCGGTTAGCTAACATCTACACTTACCTAACCTAAGCTAACTTTCGGAGTAAACCTTACCTTGAGATAATCGCTGAAAGCTTGCGCCTAGAATTTATTAATGAAATAAAACGAGGACATCATCCCTCAATCTAATCAAATCTAGCCTTTGTGTTAAATTTTGTGTAGAGTTTGTTCGCGTTTTTTTCTCGAGGAATAAGAAATGTATTTTTGTTTGTTTATATATTGTATTTTTTTCTCAGGAAAAGAGAACATTATGTCGCATAACTACCACCCTAAGACGTTTTCAGATAAGTGCACTTTCTAGTTTAAAATTGTTGTAAATTGTACTTTTCCAGAAAGACGTCTTTCGCGCGTGAATTCCAATGTTAGATTGTTTCATACAAAAATTTGATTTCTTATACCTTAATATACAAATCAATGAAAAATCTAATCACATGTAATTTCGTGTGACATCAATCCATGGGTCATTTACATGAACTTACTCCCATGATCCATCTACCTCAACAAATAAAATTTAATTTTAGACAAGCTTCTTAAAGACACAACCATATTTCCCACGTTTACAAACAAAAACCGTTCATTAAGCATGCATTTCACCTCAAAAATTACGAAATCTTATAAAGAAAATCTACAGGCCTTGTGCCTTAACTGATCATTAAATTATACGTCACTACATTCGCACAGTTTCCATTCAGCACCTTTAAGGCTAGCTCATAAAAAACAAACAAATTTTAACTATGGGAGCATTGAGCAAGTTTTTCTCAAGCCTTTTAGATCTTGTCAAAGCAAGACTGCTGTGCATTCATATTTTAAACAAGCATTGTGCATGTGTATTAAATAATGAAATGCCATGTACAGCGGAGTTTGTATGCAAAAAAAAATCCTGATGACATCTCTGACCCAGATTTTTATGACACAATTATCGATCAAATAATCTTTCTTGCACCAGGGATGTTATGCAGACAACCACATTCCTGTAATAGCGTAAAAAAAACATCCGAAGAACCACAACTTTGCGATTACCTACGTTCGTATTGCAATAAGCACAATTACTATCATCCGTGGGCAGTGTTACCTACTGCCAACTGGCGTTAAAAAAATACATAGATACCTACTTTTAATGCAAGAGCGCAAGCTAATTTAAAAATCTAGCCATGCATAGCGGAGGCGAGGAAGCAAAATTCGAACCAAGGAGGAAGATATAGAACCACCAACAGATTCCCATAGACGGCTGCTTGGTCGCCGAATTCAAAAGAAGTAATACCAACCAACATTGTGCTATAATAGGTCCGAAAAAGTGGTGTAAAACGGTAGGAGCGAAAAAACCGTTGAATCTCTATTAAATGTGTGCACTGCAACTGCCACCAGCTTCGTAGTAACGGTACGTCAACTTACAGCTGTTACCGCGTCACCGCACCACACCTTACTTGCTTGTTCTGTTGGAGCCTATTAAGTTCTTATTTCATTTTTTTACTTTTAGCATTTATTCTCTTTTCGGATTTTCTTTCATTTTCTTATTTCTTTTTTTTTCATTATTGTCTTTTGCAAGGTGGTGAAGAATATACGCGTATACTAGTTTTTCCTCAGTCTGTGTGCAGATACATTTTTCCCGAGGTTATTTATCGGTATGATAAGGCAGTCAGCAGAACAACAGACATACTCTATTTCTACTTTAGCAAGCGACCCACTGGCGCGACGCAGTGGCGGTAGGTGTTGGTGCATTGGATAGTATGGTAATGAAAGACGAAAGAAAATTGTTCGCAAACAAAATGTGGGCCATCACCACAGCGGAGAGCAATTTTAGGCAATTATAGAAAAACTCTAAAGTCAATCAAAGAGGAGTATAGGATAGTTGATGAATTTATCAAATGCTAAACCTGTGAACGTGAGTGGCAGTTTAATTTCCTCTCCTTTTTCGCTTCTATAGGAATAGGAATAACTTTGGTAAATTAGCCATTAAGTCAATTATGGTAACGTAGCTTCCTATGGAGTGACCAACTACTGCCTATTGAACATTTTAGGTCGTGTGCATCCGTTGGCCTTCTCGTGGTAGCTGTGGAATTGGGAGTGGCAGGAATTATTTATATTCAAACTTTTCGATGACTAATGACTGCACATAGGTACTAGAATCTGATCCCAAATGAGAAAATAAACTAACCAGTTTGACAGCTTATAATGTTGATAACTGGTATTTTTAGTTTTGGTATTTTAAAAACGCGCTTTAATGAATAACTTTATGTTTTGTTTTTTTTTTTTGCAAAAGAAAAATCGCAGGTGTGGTTAGTAGGTACATACATAAAATCAAACGATACACATATTTCGAGATTATGAAATCATTTTCAGAGCTTGATCAACTTAATATGCTGTCTATCGAGCATAATCGCCGGATGTGTTGACATTTTATTTTCTTATTATAACACAACACAAATTTCTACCTCTCCATTAACGAATGTTTGAATAATTGCATTCGAACAGCGTGCCGTTGGCATCAGCGGTTTTCGTAATAGAGTGGTTGAGATTGGATACAATGGTTAGTGAAAAGGAATTAAGTTAGTGGCCCTAAGTCGGCGTCTTAATTAAAGATGAAAAAAAAACTTAAAAACGAATTAAAACGAATCAAATAGAGACTAATTGCGGTGGACTAATTGCGGTGGACTAATTGAAGGGGTTCCTATAAAAGAAAAATTCGTGCATTTATACGATGCCGCTTTATACGGACGAATCTTTGGAAAATCGAACGAACTTAAGAAGTTTTTTAAGGCACGGTTAGAGTGGCTGAAAAACTTACACAAATGTTGTTTGTTGTTTGATGCGCGACCTAGGATCATCTACCAATTTTAAATCCTGTAGACTACTTCAAATAAGCACTGATAAATTAGTCAAGAGTCAATGTAAAAATGAACTTTATGAATTTCGATCGAGATAAACAATACTCAATTTTGTTGCACCTATGCATATGTACCTATGCACCTTGTAATTGGCTCATTATTACCATAAGTGGTTCTATGCCGTTCTGTGATAATGATGAATAAGCTTTTAACCCGCAGAGCATTTGTATTTAAAAGATAAACCAATTCTGGTGGAAAAATGTTATAATTAAGAAGACCGTGAATAAACATGACAGAAGTAATATCGGGTCTGTAATTTAGGGTTTGCAACACAACTCATTTGCACCTACTGTCATAATTAGGAAGCTCATCAAAAATATCATCAAACATATACTTTATGAACCGCCGCGTATTTTGTAAAGTTCTTTCAAAATCCTTCGAATCTACTCGTAAGTACCTGAATAGCATATAATGATTCCATAACAGCGGATGAATATTCTTAATACGGTCTGTCTAAGAGCAGTAATATAACGTAACATTAACGTGCATTTATTATTTACCGAGAAAATATATATCGCTTGCATAAAAACCGATTTAAACTCGACTCAAATTTCTTACGGAATCTCAAGGTACACGATTAGAACTAGTTTTGTTAGATAAATGATACCAATGAGCTTTTCTTTTTACGTTACGTAAATTAGTCAATCTTTTATTTGACTAAAGAATTTTAAACTTTTTATTACAGCGCGTTTTAGGAACAACGCATTCAAAACCAGAATTGATTTTATCCAAAAATATATCATAATAATCTTTTAGAAAATCAAATCATTTTTGAAAAATTACAAGAAAACGCGGAATTAAAATTATTACATTCTATTAAGAAATCAAAAAAATTAAGCTGTTAAAGTAGAGTTTTGTGATTTTATTGGAATCCATAGGTTTCTTTAAAATTGATTTTATTATTTAGAAAAATTCAATCCAAAAATTCTGTTCAAAGAATTACGAATATTGTTTATTTGAAATAAATCAAAAGAAAACGGCAAACTCCACAGGCGGACTAGTAATGATGCAGTTAAGTGGAAGGGTTATGATCGCATTAATACTGATCATAGCCTCAGCGTCATTAAGGGAGAAGAAGAAATCAAAAAAAAAAATTACTATTTTTTGTTTCCACTCATGATTGACGTTAAACAGTTTTAAATTCGTATCACCATCCACATTCCTCCAAGTGACATCACCTATATTTCAGTCACAAGATATTAAGGCGAGTAATAACACTATTAATTTTACCAGTGTGATGTTAGTACACATTGGCAGCACTTTAAGGCTAAGGTACGAGACAAAAACATACAACTGATAAAGCACACCACGAACTAAATCAAAACAAATCACTTAGATAGGTCATTTGTGATATCATGCTAATCTGAGATAGTAATTTCTCTTCTCGTTGAACCACTACTCGTTAAAGCTTCTGACGAAGCGTAAGAGACTAGACATGTCAGTGTAAGTCAAGTCGTTAAGATTGTTGTGGTAGAAAGCTTCAAAATGCAGTTTTGTTTTGTGGAAGACCGCATCTACAGAGAAGATCTAAGTTATTGGCAACACGGAAGAAAGAACAAAGATTTAGCCTGTCTGAGAAAAACCTTCACCTTCCCTGATTTATTTATCATATATTCCTAAGACAATGCAAATTAAACATTGCTTAGCGACAACCATAGGTTCACTGTTCCATTGACGGTTTTACGTCCAGTTACAGATCGGGGCATATATCATTCTAAATAGATCAACATTCGCAGCAGAGCTCGCATAATCAACGCCTAAGATAGTGTAGGAACTAGAATTGTAATAGTGAATTTTCCAATCTATTAAGTCATTGGCGATCAACCAGAGAACTTTGCGTAAACCTCAAATTCTTCATACATCTCCATCTAACCCTTTCAAACGCCACACAATTTAAGCCGCTAATTTCCGCGGAGAATAAAGCAAATTATCGCTTCATCAACCTATGCCAAAAAAAAACAACAAATGCGAGGGAAAATGATTTCGCAGATATGTACGGATGTACAAACATCTTTTTCCTCGACTCAGCTATTTCTTTGATTTTGCCCATTTTTATGATGGTGGTTAACCATTATGGCCCGATGAAGAGATGATGGTCATCGGTAAATGCGTTTTCTTCAAGGAAAGTTTTGTCAAATGTGATGTACGCACTGCTGATGTGCGCAGTCTTGATTGGCAGCTTTCCATTAATACTTTATCGTCAAGTGTCTCGGCGCGCTAACCATTTCATTACCGATAGGTTGAGTAAGGAAAGGAAGAAACCATGTAAGGTATAAATGAAACATAAAATGGTACTGATGGATGAACAATCAGTTTTGTTGACCATTATGAGAAAGAAAGATGAGAAACCGCTTTTAAATCGGGAGGCGACGAGCAAAAGTACTTTCTCAGGTTCTCAGAAGGAAAAAAAAACAAACCCAGCACAATATATCTTTTTTGTCTTTTTTGACCTTTTATGGAATGCATTTTTATCGTTAATACTAGATGAAAGGCAACAAAAATCAATCCAGTGAGAGAGAGAGTGGATTCAGTTTTTTGATCGGATTGGATTTTCCGGTTCTCTACTAATCATATTTCCCAGGAAAGTTAATCGCGCAAGCAATCAGCTTGTACGCGCTTATTGTGAGATGGTCGAAAGTGTTGTGGAGAAATTTGTCTTTTTTTTTCTTGTCAGACTTTGTTTTTGAGCAATTACCAAACTGAAGTTCTTTTGAAATGGGCCAAAGGTTTAAAAGATTAAAGTCAGCTTAATTTGTACCACAAGCCCGCAATTGTTATTTAATTGAAAAAAAAAAAAATTAAAACATAAATAAAATATAGATGTTAATGAAATTGTCTTCTCGCAGGCTGGGAACTTAAAGGACTAAATTGCTACAAATATTTCAACATAAGGCATTCATGGGAAAAGAGCGCAGAACTATGTAGAAGGTGAGTCAATCAATATTAATAAATTCTTTTTTTTTTTATATATTTTTTGCATGTAAACCAGTCTGCACGTGACTTTATATAGATAAACTTCTTCAGCATTTGCCTAACAGCATTCCATGTAAAGTGGATTTCCTTGAAATGTATTCTTCTTGCAGTGTGGGCTAACACTCGTTCAGTGTCTTGTAAACATGCAGATGTTCGCCATACGCGGTCTATTTTAGTTTTGTTAACCTAAATCGTGCAACTCGAATTGCTATATTAGAGAAGACGGAATAAATATGAGATTAAACAAAATCCAGAGCAACAAGCAATTTAACATTTTATTATTGCTATAGTTTCTTCTTCTTGATTTCAAAGATTAAGGCCGAATGATAAGACGCGAACACGTTTGTGTATTTAGATTAATTAGGTTCAATCAGCGTAAGTTAGTCGATATTTGAGTTCAACATTGCAAAAGAGAGCATAATAGTGCAGGTGAATCATTAAGAATAAGAAAGTCTTCTTCTGGGTTATATGAAGTTTTACTATCTTCACCCAACTATAATGGTGATCCAAAAGAATAATGCTTATTATGGTCAATGGAAACGTTATTGTCTTTCTAGTTTCGGAGTAATTTACTTCGTTCAATCATATACTTTTACGACCTAAAGAAGGTACTCTCGCTTAGTGAACTGTCCATGGAGGAAAAGATATACAATGTATCAGACATTTAAAATGTTCTTAAAATTTAGCATTTGGGAGATGAATGTTTTCCATTCAATCCGCATATTTTAAGCATGAACATTTGAACTGTATGTTATTACTCATTGATATAAAACCGTTGAAACCTGTTTTTAAACCTCTTTAAACTACGTAATGCCAAGTTTCAAATGAAATAGCATAATTATGACATGTGGTCATCATTTATTTTGATGCAATACAGCCAGCGCTTATGTTCGACTATAAGCTCTCGTGACCTAGAGAGAACACGAAATAATAAAGCGATAGCACTATCTTATGAATGATAGTCTAAAACCATCTAATCCTACTGAGTCATCGGATGTAGCCTCCTACCTAAATGTCTTTTTTTTCGTTAATATTCAATTAAAACGACATTATCGTAATCGTCGACCCATTCTATAGAAGAGACAAGCATGGGTTTGTTATAACCCACAAAACAGCCACAACGGCATAAAGTGGTATACGGGTACATCAGACTCTCCTGGATTTAATCTTTAGTTTCATCTTTTAGCTATGAAGTTACTGCCAAGGGTGGCCCTGAAAGGAGTACAAATCTCCGGACAGTAACGCTCATACCGTCGTTAAGACTACTTCTTCGGGGGTATTTTAGTAGCCTTTTTACGACAGGCATGCCTTACCTTAGGACGATTCTAACCCCGTCGCTGCAGGGGTCCGGGGATCAAATGCACGCCTTACGATGACCATGAAAAAAGTCCCAGCGTATTTCAAGAAGAGCTCCACGCCATTAAAGAATGCACCCGCCACATTTATATCTGGTATTAAAGGCGCAAACATCCATATAGCTATAAACGCCCTTAGCTCGCACACCATTGGCTCCAAATCGGTCATGCACTGTTTCAATACCCTTCAAACACTGGGCTTAAGAAAGAAGACCAAACTTTGGTGGGTTCCGGGCCATGAAGGGTTTGATGGTAATGTAAAGGCCGATACATTGGCCAGAAAGGATTCAAAAACACCATTCACAGGTCCTAAACCATTCTGCTGCACTCCTAGATTGGCAGAAATTACAGCAATAAAAAGCTGGGAACATACAAAATGTATCTTATATTGGGACAACATCCCAGGTCTAAGAAAGGCCAAACGATCCATTCGGCCCTTCAATAACAATGAAATGTCTATTGTCTAACTCTCCTGGTCACCACGGTTTACGATATCGCATTAAAAAAAAGGAAATAGTAGACTCTCCTGAATGCCGACTATGCCTTGAAGAAGACGAAACCTCTGAAAACATTATGTGAATGTCCAGCCTTCAATGGAATTCGAAAGCAGATTTTTTCAGGGAACAACTGAGTTCCGGAGACATAAAGAATTCTTCTGCTGGTAAAATTGTCTGCTTTATATGGAAAGTAGAAACTCTACTAGCCTAAAAATGTTCTGGTTCCTATGGCACAAAAGATCTTATAAGTCGAAGTGCCCTTCCATCGCCTTGGCGAGCCAGAAGTTTTATAAAAAAAATCGTCGACCGAAGCCCACTTAAACATTACACATATTCTCAGAGGAGGTGATTTATTCACAATTCGCTGTTCCATCAGATCTTTAAAAAAAAACAACTTCTGCCGCCGAAGACATCAACATTTCATCAATTAAGCGAATGAATCCATTTTCTGTTTGCCTTGTTTTTAATAAATATATTTTATTTCACTTTTCCTTTTTCTGCGATCGAAAAAATGTCGAATGTGACTTAGACAAAAGAGTTTAAACCCGGGTTTGAGTACTTAAATTCGTTTTCAACGGCCAGTTTAAATTGATTGTGATAAAACGCCGACCAGTTTCATAGAACTAGGTTTGATTCAGGTTAAACGAGCGAACACTGTGGGCTTGGGTTTAATTTTTGGGCAAGGCAAACTTTGATCTGGGTGACAATATAAACCTGGATTTAAGAGAGAGAACTACATATGTGGCCGTAATTGTCAGAATTGAAGTCAGCCTTGTACTTCATTGAACAATAACTAAAAGAAATTCAAGGACACCGTAAAGACGTCACTAAAATAGAAGGAGTGCAAACATTTCTCATTTAAATTCGCTTCTGATTTGGACCGTTTTTACTTAAATACATATTGATTTAAAAAATTTATTGATTTAAGCTGATGCCGCGCTACAAAAAACGATCGATTTTTTGACAATTGATATGTACTCGTATATGCCGTGTTTCTTTGCACGCGGATATAGGGATAATTTGAAATTTGCATGTAATATACAACAACAACTTATCCTATATACGCTAACTTTAGCGGGGATAGCTATCGCCGCTAAGTCCTTTAGCGGGGATAAATAGTGCTTCCAAAATCCATTTTCTTCGTTTCTGATGAATTTTTGCGATGAATTTTTAAGGAAAAGTCAAAGTTTGACATCCCGCCGATGGTGCAGGGAAATAACTTCACGGGCAATAACTTCACATGGGCAATAACTTCACCTCAAGTGGGCAATAATTTCACTTTTTTTTGTGAACTTATTGCCCACCATAGGTGAGCAATATCTTCACTTTTTTCTGGGAAATAAATTCTCTTAACATTTTATGATAATTCAAGAACCGTACCTCGCACCTACTCCAAATCAAACAGTGACGCCAAGCAGGGGGGTTGCAGGGGGCAGCATGCGCCCCCTTAGGTATTGAACTGTTTATGGAATCTACTTGCGGTTTCGCAACTAATCCCATAAACAGTGCAATGTATATGGGGGGGGGGGGGGCATGCTGCCCCCTGCAATCCCCCTGCTTGGGGTCACTGTTTGATTCGGAGTGGGTGCAAGGGTCTTTAGTTTATCTCAGAATGCTCAAATGTCGATGGACAACCTATTGAGTACACGAAATTTGGCCCCAATGAAAAATGGTGCCAACAAAATTTTAAAATGGCCCCGGAAATGTTTATCTCCTAATAAAAGATGGCCTCAATTTGGAAATGGAACGAACACCGAAAATTTAATGAAAATAAAATAATCAACATTTTTTTAATCAGACACATTACTGCACTAACATGAAACATCACCCCCAACAATATTATTTGAATATTATCAAAAATCAGGCAATTGATTTAATTCAGTAAATTTAAATTAAATTCTATTAAAATTCACGCAAAAAAGAAGATCTTCGGGTTTTTTTTTTAAATTCATAATTCATTTATTTTTG
Organism: Portevinia maculata; assembly: GCA_949715645.1. Taxonomy (NCBI): domain Eukaryota; kingdom Metazoa; phylum Arthropoda; class Insecta; order Diptera; family Syrphidae; genus Portevinia; species Portevinia maculata. The sequence continues at coordinate 1,442,205 of OX454528.1, read as the reverse complement.
GTCGATTTGCGATTATGCTAAATCACCAAAAAAGTTAAAGCGGTTTCAACGTTTTGGTTTTCGGAGATGAGACACAGGGATATTTATCAGTTACAGGGTATGTGTGTTTTCAACACACTTCGAAAGCATCTTCATTTTTATTTGGAAATAAAATCGAGATGGCTTTATTTCTAGCACTTTATTTTAAGGCACCGTTTTATTCAACCGACTTCTTCAGTGCACATAGATATAATCATGATTTATGTGGTCAGCTTTCTATAATGTTTGTGGGGCAAATACGGGGTGAATAAATCGTGTACTGTGACCAACTTTTCTTTCCTTTGAATATGTAATGCAATAAATTAAGCTTCACGCGAAAAAATTAATTTACGATATCATACGTCCGAGAGGAGGTTAATCTTCACGAATACGTGTACTCTCCCATATATCATGCAATAACAATTTGAATAACAATTCTGACATACGGCATGATACATCTACCGAAAAGCGACTGCCTAATTTATGAGCTTATTTAAACCTGTGAATACCTACCGATTTGATGCGTCTTTCCTCAAAAAAAAAGTGGGTGTAGAAACCCGTTAATTCCATTTCATACACCCTTTAGCCAACCTGCCTCCATTATGCATGTGGAGCACGTGCGCTAGCCCAAATATGTACACATTACCTGTAATGTATGCTTTAGAAAAACTAAACGGCGCGTCGTTGTTGGGGTCAACATTTCATGAAACGTGAGTTTTCTATTTGCACACTTTTGGGTGAAGAATAAAAATAAACTGTTGACCAAACTCGATTGACGATAGTCTACAGGTGAAAATCCACTGCATCAGCGCGTAGTGAGATAACTTAATGACCCTGATAAAGGTAAAACTCTCATGGGTGTTCTCACTGCCAAAACTATAGAAAGTGGTATGATTCAATGCCAATATGTTTCTTCTGCCAATTGGCCCCATTTTTGTGTTACTTGGCTGGCAACAGGTGTCGCCGTCGTCGCAGCTCTGCACATTCTTTACAAAGCCATCAGACACAAGCCACCAACCCGTGGCATAAATTAACACACCTAATCAATGGACAAACGGAGTGGTGCGACGCGACACGAAGAAGCCAATCAAAATAAACACAAACAATACTATGAAAGAGAGAAATCTCCATCAGGCTCTTATTGACTTGGACTGGTTATTGTTCGCGATGTGTAAATTGACCAAGCGCACACGGTTGGTGTGTAATGTGTAAATTCTGATGATATTCTTTGAAAGGTATTCCAAAAGAGAAAAATAGACACGAAAAATCAAAAAAGAAGACAGAAAAAGTATCGTTAAAATATTCTCATTCACATATTTTGGTTGTGTTGTTCTCGCTCTTCCCAAACTGTCCTACTTAGGCCTCAAACGCACAAACAACTTATGCAACAAAGTTAATGGAACGTGATTTCATTTCCCCTTCTTCCTCTTCTTCTTAATTCATCATTTCCTATTATTGAACTACAATAGGCATCCGAAGAGAAAATATTAAGCAAATGAAAGAACCGGGCTTTCTAATACCAACAACCTATTTAGCTATTTCAATTCTTCGAGTTTGGCTGTTCCTACGCGCGGTAGATGATGACGTTGGTTGCCAAATAGTTTGCTGTCAATTTGTCTTTAAAGTGTTACTCAAGATATTGTTTTCTCGTTTGACTGTTGTCCCGAAACAAGAACCTCATTCAGATTTGACCTAGTTTTCATTTTCTTTTGCAAACGGACCGCTGCGGAGATAGCTTCTTTGTACTTTTTTGGGTTATGTACATATGCACTTAGTCAAAAAAATTAACTCAGTAATGAGTCAGATTGAGATGAAAAAAACACATGTTGACCATAAAAAGTAAATGATCGCAGATTCGGGGCACTGAAGTCTGTCCGGTGACCCCGATCGGAGACGCGGGTAAGTAGAATGCTATGAACAAGTGGTTAGGGGACCGATTTGGAAGAGAACATTTTTGGTTTATTTAATTTCCGAGTACTTTTAGAAACTAACTTTTTTGATTGCTCTAATGAAACAGAAATATCTTTACTTTCTAGATATGGAGCCGACTTAGTGGCCATCGACAACTATGCGGAAAACAATGACACGATTTCCATTGCGCAATTGGGTGACCCGAATCGCCGTGCTTCGGATAAGTACTGGCTGGGTTTGGCATCACTCGACGACCTTCGCACCAATACCCTGGAGTCAGCTTCGGGGGCCCTTATCTCACAGTATTCCGGTTTCTGGTCGCTCAATCAACCAGACCCCTTGTCGGGTGAATGTGTAGCTGCGTCGTCTCAGTCGCGAATGCAATCCTGGGAGTTGGGAACCTGTGAAAGTTTACTTCCTTTCATGTGTCGAGCGCCGGCATGCCCACAAGAATCAATTCACTGTTCGAACGGCCTTTGCGTTAATCAAGCATTCAAATGCGATGGCAATGATGACTGCGGCGATGGTTCTGATGAATTGGATTGTCCCGCTCTGTGCAATTTTCATATGCAGTCGGGTGGGGATGTTATCGAGTCGCCAAATTATCCACATAAATATGGAGCTCTGAGTAAATGCAAATGGACGCTAGAGGGTCCCCAAGGTAGTAATATTATTTTGCAGTTCCAAGATTTCGACACGGAAAAGACTTTCGACATGGTTCAGATTCTGGTCGGTGGCAGGACTGAGGACAAATCGGTTTCGCTAGCGACTTTATCAGGAAAACAGGACTTGACCATGCAACCCCTGGTGACTGCCTCAAATTTTATGATTATCAAATTCACGACCGACGGTAGTGTTGAGCGCAAGGGTTTTCGGGCAACGTGGAAAACGGAAGCCAAGACTTGCGGTGGTACTTTGCGAGCCACCGCACAAGGACAAGTTTTGACCAGCCCAGGGTATCCTAAACAGTATCCTGGAGGCTTGGAATGCTTGTATGTGATCAAGTCGCAGCCAGGACGTATCATTTCGATTGAAATTCAGGATTTGGATGTCACAGCGGGAAGAGATTACATGTTGATCAGGGATGGTGACAGTCCCATGAGCCGGCCGATCGCTAGACTGTCAGGAAGTGCTAAGGACAACGATAAGGTCGTTATTTCCACGGGAAATAAATTGTATTTATATTTCAAGTCGAGCTTGGGAGACTCTGGAAAAGGCTTCAGTTTGAGGTATACACAAGGTTGTAAGGCAACGATTACAGCGAGAAATGGAACAGTAACCTCACCAGCGTATGGGTTGGAAGATTACCCTACCAACCAAGAGTGCTATTTTGTCATAAAGAATAACGTGGGCTCGCCATTGTCGCTGAAGTTCGACAGGTTCATGGTGCACAAGAGTGATTTCGTACAGGTTTACGATGGCTCATCGACATCTGGGCTGAGACTGCACTCCGGCACTGGATTCACAGGAACTGCGGCACCTAAATTGACTCTCACGGCGTCATCAGGAGAAATGTTGATCAAGTTCACCTCCGACGCCCTGCATAATGCTGCAGGATGGGCCGCAACATTTTCAGCAGACTGTCCCAATTTGAAGCCTGGTATTGGAGCTCTGGCTTCGAGCCGTGACACCGCTTTCGGAACGCTGGTCACGTTCACATGTCCAATTGGTCAGGAATTTGCAACTGGAAGGAACAAGATCATCACCGAATGTTTGAAGGGGGGCAACTGGAGCGTTGAATATATTCCCAAGTGTCAAGGTGAGTTTCAAAAATGCAATAAACTCCGTATTTTGTTTGTAATGACTTCTTAAATTTCAGAGGTATATTGTGGTCCAGTGCCTCAAATCGACAATGGATTCTCTATTGGCTCTTCGAATGTCACATATCGTGGAGTGGCCATGTACCAATGCTATGCAGGCTTCGCGTTTCCATCAAGTCAGCCAATAGAGAAGATATCATGTCTGCCAGACGGACGGTGGGAACGAAAACCGGCATGTATGGCTTCCCAGTGTGCACCGTTGCCAGAGGTCCCACATGCCAACATCACCTTACTGAATGGAGGGGGACGAAGTTATGGGACAATAGTAAAATTTGATTGTGATGCTGGATATGAGAGGACTGGCTATCCCGTACTTATTTGCATGTCCAATGGAACGTGGAGCGGCGAAGTGCCAAAATGTACCCGAAAACGGTGCCACAAGTTCCCGGAAATCGACAGTGGCTTTGTTGTCGATGCTGCTCGCCCATACTTCTTCGGAGATGAAGCTCGCGTTCAGTGTTTCAAAGGCTATAGGCTGGTAGGCCAAAACATAATCCGCTGCAGTGCTGATCAGGTCTTCGAAAATCCGCCAACTTGCGAGGACATCAACGAATGTACATCGACCCAATGCGATCTAGCTACAACCGAATGTATGAACACCAATGGCTCGTTTCACTGTCAGTGCCGCAAGGGTTTCGCAGCGACTACCGAATGCCGTCCAGTTGGTGATTTAGGACTGGCTAATGGAGGCATCCCCGATGAAAGCATAATGTCTTCAACCAGCGAGGAGGGGTACACGAAGGGAATGGTCCGCTTGAATTCAGCTGGATGGTGTGGAAGTTCTGTGGAACCTGGTGCCAACTGGATTCTGATTGATTTGCGCGCTTCAACAATCTTGCGCGGCTTTAGGACCATGTCTGTTCAGAGATTCGATGGAAACGTTGCGTTTACGTCCGCCGTGAGACTGCAGTACACAAATAATTTAACAGATGTCTTCAAGGATTATGCTAATCCCGATGGAACTGCCGTTGAATTTAGAATTTTGGAACCCACCTTGTCAATTTTGAACCTTCCCATGCCTATCGAAGCAAGATACATCAGGTTTAGGATTCAAGACTATGTTGGGGCTCCGTGCTTAAAAATGGAAGCCATGGGGTGTTCTCGCTTGGACTGTGTAGATATCAATGAGTGCACGAAAAATAATGGAGGATGTGACCAGAAATGTATAAACTCTCCTGGGAGCTATGCATGCTCCTGTAATAATGGATTCCAACTGTACACAGCAAATGGAACCGCTGGCTTTTACGTGGAGAAATCCGAGACCGGGGAACGCGATGGAGATACCCACCAAAAGGACAAGTCGTGTGTACCGGTAATGTGCCCTCTACTGGTAGCTCCAGAAAACGGCAAACTCCTCTCAGACAAGAATGAACATCACTTTGGAGACGTTGTGAAATTCCAGTGCGAGTTTGGTTACATTATGTCTGGCAGCTCGGCTCTTCTTTGCCTTTCCAGTGGACAGTGGAACTCATCTGTACCAGAGTGCAACTGTAAGTATTATTCTTCAACATTGATCTCAAAACTAATTTGCGTCTTTTTTCAGATGCCAAGTGTGTGTCACTGCCCGACGATAAACTAGAAGGGTTGGCAGTCGTTCGACCTGATCACGAAAGCGTTTTGGTGCCGTTCCGAGACAATGTGACCATTGCTTGCAATAGCCCGGGTCGTCGATTACGCGGAAGTGCAACATCCGGCTTCAGACAGTGTGTATACGACCCCAAGCCTGGTCTGCCGGATTACTGGCTATCAGGAATCTCTCCATCTTGCCCACGAGTTGACTGCAGCATGCCAATGGCAACTCCCGGCGCTGAGTATGGCCAATTTGTCGACACCCGTTTCCAAAGTTCATTCTTCTTTGGCTGTCAAAACACATTCAAGCTGGCTGGCCAGACCTCGAAGCACGACAATGTGGTCCGGTGTCAGGGTAACGGTATTTGGGACTTCGGTGACCTACGTTGCGAAGGACCAGTTTGCGAAGATCCCGGTAGACCAAGTGACGGTTTACAGGTTGCCCGAAGCTATGAGCAGGGTTCTGAAGTGTTCTTTGGTTGTCAGAGACCTGGTTACATTCTCATCAACCCACGACCAATTACCTGTTTGCGAGAACCCGAGTGCAAGGTTATTAGGCCCTTAGGTCTGACATCGGGACGCATTCCCGACTCTGCGATTAATGCTACTTCCGAGCGTCCGAATTACGAGGCCAAGAACATTCGTTTGAACTCTGTAACCGGTTGGTGCGGCAAGCAGGAGGCCTTTACTTACGTCAGTGTAGACTTGGGACAGGTCTACCGAGTAAAAGCCATCCTTGTAAAGGGTGTTGTGACAAACGACATTGTTGGCCGACCCACCGAAATTCGTTTCTTCTACAAACAAGCTGAGAATGAGAACTACGTTGTTTACTTCCCCAACTTCAATCTTACCATGAGGGATCCCGGAAACTATGGCGAACTTGCAATGATTACGCTTCCCAAATACGTCCAGGCTAGGTTCGTGATATTGGGAATTGTAAGCTACATGGACAACGCCTGTTTAAAATTCGAATTGATGGGCTGCGAGGAGCCAAAGAAGGAACCACTCCTTGGCTACGACTACGGCTACAGTCCCTGTGTTGACAATGAACCACCCATCTTTCAAAACTGCCCTCAACAGCCGATTACAGTAAGGAGAGATGAAAACGGAGCAGTGATTGCTGTTAATTTCACTGAGCCCACAGCGGTTGACAACTCGGGTTCGATTGCCCGCCTGGAGGTAAAACCACAGAATTTTAAAACCCCTTCGCATATATTCAAAGACACAGTTGTAAAATATGTTGCCTTTGATTACGACGGAAATGTAGCCATTTGCGAGATAAACATCACCGTTCCCGACGTTACACCGCCATTGCTTTCGTGTCCGCAGAGCTACGTAATTGAGCTGGTCGACAAACAGGAGAGCTACAATGTCAATTTCAATGATACGAGAAAACGAATTAAAACATCAGATGACTCTGGAGAAGTTGCAATCACGTTTACACCTGACAGAGCCGTTATTCCAATCAGAGGATTTGAAAATGTAACGGTAACTGCCACTGACAAGTTTAATAACCGCGCAATATGCCACTTCCAAGTGTCCGTACAGGCCTCGCCGTGTGTGGACTGGGAATTGCAGCCGCCTGCAAATGGTGCCATCAACTGCCTACCCGGGGACCGTGGAGTCGAGTGCATTGCTACGTGTAGGCCAGGCTTTAGATTTACCGATGGAGATCCAATAAAAACGTTCACTTGTGAAACCTCCCGCCTGTGGAAACCTACTTCAGTGGTGCCTGACTGTGTGTCAGAGAATACTGAACAGGCTGACTATCAAGTAACAGCCAGCGTTACGTACCGTGCCAATGGAGCCGTAGCTCAATCTTGCCTAGGTCAATATCAAGACCTCCTTTCCCAATATTACGGCGGATTAAACAATATTCTGTCGCAGCGTTGCTCGGCTGTCAACGTGAATATGAATGTATCCTTCATCCGTGCAGTGCCCAGTCTGTTGGAGGAAAATGTAGTCAAAATGGATTTCATACTCTCAATCCTACCGGCAATTCGTCAACCGCAATTGTACGACCTTTGTGGTTCAACGCTAAACCTCATATTCGACTTGAGCGTCCCCTATGCTAGCGCAGTAATCGAGTCCCTTTTGAACGTATCCAATATCGGCAACCAATGTCCACCCCTGAGGGCTTTGAAGAGCAATATTTCCCGAGGCTTCACTTGCAGCGTGGGCGAAGTTCTGAACATGGACACAAGTGATGTGCCTAGATGCCTGCACTGTCCAGCCGGTACTTATGTCGGTACTGGTCAAAGTATCTGCACACATTGTCCGCGGGGATACTATCAAAACAGAGAACGACAGGGGACATGCATGCATTGTCCCGCTGGAACCTACACCAAGGAAGAAGGCTCCAAATCGGTGTCCGACTGCATTCCAGTTTGTGGTTTCGGAACCTATTCACCAACCGGCCTGGTTCCTTGCCTGGAGTGTCCCAGGAATTCATTCACTGTCGAACCACCAACTGGAGGATTCAAGGATTGTCTGGCTTGTCCAACGGGAATGTTTACTTTCCAACCGGCGGCATCGCGAAAAGACTTGTGCAGAGCCAAATGTGGCGCCGGATTCTATTCTTCTACGGGTCTAGCACCCTGCTCTCCATGCCCCATTAACTATTACCAAGGAACCCCTGGATCGCAGACATGCAATGAATGCCCAACGAACATGAGAACCGATGGTCCTAGTTCGAAGGGACGTGAAGAATGCAAACAGGTTGTTTGTGGTGAGGGCGCCTGTCAACATGGCGGCCTTTGTGTGCCGATGGGACATGGAATTCAATGCTTCTGTCCAGCGGGCTTCTCTGGACGTCGATGCGAAGTTGACATTGATGAGTGTGCCTCGCAACCGTGCTACAATGGCGGAACTTGTACTGACCTTCCCCAAGGATACAGATGTGAATGTCAACCGGGATACTCAGGCATCAACTGCCAGGAGGAAGTAAGCGATTGCAGGAACGACACTTGCCCTGCAAGGGCCATGTGTAAAAACGAACCAGGATACAAGAACTACACGTGCCTCTGTCGAAGCGGATACACCGGAGTTGACTGTGACATAACAATCGACCCTTGCACTAACAATGGCAACCCCTGCAGTAACGGAGCTAGCTGTCAAGCTCTTCAACAGGGTCGTTTCAAATGTGACTGCCTGCCGGGATGGGAGGGCGTGCATTGCCAGATTAACATTGATGATTGTGCTGAGAATCCTTGCTTACTGGGTGCCAACTGCACAGATATGGTTAACGACTTTAGTTGCTCGTGCGCTCCAGGATTCACTGGAAAACGCTGCGAAGAGAAAATCGATCTTTGCTTATCGGAGCCATGCAAGCACGGTACGTGCGTCGACAGACTTTTCGATCACGAATGTGTATGCCACCCCGGATGGTCGGGTGCTGCATGTGACATCAATATCAACGACTGTGCTGAGAATCCATGTAACAACGATGGAACCTGCGTTGATCTTGTCGATGGATACACTTGCAATTGTGAACCAGGCTACACAGGCAAGAATTGTCAACACCCAATCGATGACTGCGAATCGAATCCATGCCAAAATGGAGCGACATGTTTGGATCAACTTGATGGTTTCCTCTGCAAATGCCGTCCTGGATATGTGGGTCTTTCATGTGAAGCTGAAATTGATGAATGTCTCTCCGATCCGTGCAATCCAGTGGGCACGGAGCGCTGCCTCGATTTGGACAATGAATTCGAGTGCATCTGCCGTGAAGGCTTCTCGGGGACTATTTGTGAGACCGATATTGATGACTGCGAAACTAACCCCTGTATGAACGGCGGTAACTGTCGCGACAGAATTGCCGGCTTTGATTGCATCTGCTTGGAAGGCTGGTCCGGAACTCGATGCGAAGATCAAGTTACAACATGTGACATCCAGAAACCATGTCAAAACGATGCAAACTGTATTGATCTCTTCGAGGACTACTTCTGCTCCTGCCCCAGCGGAACTGATGGAAAGAACTGTGAAACTGCACCAGAACGTTGCATTGGAAATCCCTGCATGCACGGCGGCAAGTGTCAAGACTTTGGTTCTGGCTTGAACTGTTCATGTGCTGAAGACTACGCTGGCGTTGGATGTCAGTACGAATTCGACGCTTGCGAGGCGCATGTCTGTCAAAATGGAGCCAGCTGCATTGATCATGGCTCTGGCTATACCTGTCTATGCCCCAAGGGATATAAGGGACCAAATTGTGAGGAGGACATTGTAGATTGCAAGGATAACTCATGCCCGCCCGGAGCATCGTGCATTGATTTGGTCAATGGATTCTATTGTCAGTGTCCATTCAATATGACTGGAGATGACTGTAGGAAGGGTGAGTATTTACAAAAGGAAACTTCCATTGGGTAGTTTCTACATGAATTTCTATTTTTTAGTTATCCAAGTCGACTATGATCTGTACTTCAGTGATGCAACTCGTTCTACTGCTGCTCAGGTTGTACCTTTTTATACAGGAGAATCTCCTAGCCTCACTATAGCAATGTGGGTCCAATTCGCGCAAAAAGATGATTCTGGAATATTCTTCACTCTCTACGGAGTCGATACTGCTCACGTGGCTACCAATCGGCGACTTCTGATTCAGGCGCACTCCAGTGGCGTCCAAGTGTCATTGTTCTCCGATCTTCAGGATGCATTCCTTTCATTCCGTGAATACACAACTGTCAACGATGGTCAATGGCATCATATTGCCATTCTATGGGATGGTACTACGGGACAATTACAACTTATTACCGAGGGTTTAATTGCCAGCAAGACCGAGTACGCAGGTGGACGCACAGTGCCTAAATTTGCTTGGGCTGTTCTCGGACGTCCGCAACCAGATGATGGCAATTTGGCAACATATGCCGAAGCGGGTTTCCAAGGAAAGATCACTAAAGCCCAGATCTGGGGAAGAGCATTAGATGTGACATCAGAGATTCAGAAGCAAGTCAGGGACTGCCGAAGTGAGCCGGTTCTATACAATGGATTGATTTTGAACTGGGCCGGCTACGAAGTGACTTCAGGAGGAGTAGAGCGTTCAGTTCCGTCCGTTTGTGGACAACGAAAGTGTCCCAATGGATACACTGGTCAAAATTGCCAGCAACTCCAGGTCGATAAGGAACCGCCACGCGTCGAACATTGTCCAGGAGATTTATGGGTTATTGCCAAGAACGGATCGGCTGTTGTCTCATGGGACGAACCACATTTCAGCGATAATATTGGTGTGACTAGGATTATGGAGAGGAATGGTCACAGACCCGGAACAACATTACTGTGGGGATCCTATGACATCACTTACGTGGCATTTGATGCTGCAGGCAACAGTGCATCTTGCAGCTTCAAGGTTTCGTTGCTATGTAAGCAAAATAATGCGGTATTTTTTAATTGCGAATAATGTTGATTTTTGTTTTAAGCTGAATTCTGTCCACCCCTTTCGGATCCAGTAGGAGGAAGTCAGGTGTGCAAGGACTGGGGTGCTGGAGGTCAATTTAAGGTGAGTTTGGTTTGCTGGAAACCGAATGGAGACAAATATAAAATTCTCTAATTTTTAGGTCTGCGAAATCGCTTGTCATACAGGCCTACGTTTCTCAGAATTGGTTCCAGAGTTCTATACATGCGGTGCCGAAGGTTTCTGGCGCCCAACGAGGGAACCTAAGATGCCATTGATCTACCCATCTTGCTCACGTAAGCTCAAAAACAAACCAGCCTTTGAAACATCGATTAGCGTTCACTTTATATTCTTGTAGCGTCCAAACCAGCTCAACGAGTATTCCGAATCAAAATGCTGTTCCCATCTGATGTGCTTTGCAACAAGGCTGGGCAGGGGGTACTACGGCAAAAAGTATCGAACTCAGTTAACGCTTTGAATCGCGATTGGAACTTCTGCTCCTACTCAGTTGAGGGATCACGGTATGTCCTATCGTTTTGCGTATAAAACAAATCTTATTCAAAATATGCTTGCAGCGAATGTAAGGACCTTCAAATCGATGTCAAATGCGATCACTATCGCGGAGGTCAAAATAACCGAGCTCGTCGCAGTGCAGAAAGTGAGCAAGGCGGTACTTATGTCCTCGATGCCGTTATTCCAGTCGAAAAGTAAGCAAAAACGTATAGATAGTAATGTGTACAACACGATACAACATTCTTCAATCCGTAAATTTGTTGTAAAAAAAATCCTTGAAAACTTTGTAGAGATATAGCCGATGAAGAGGAGTTACGAGGACGCCAAGGTAGACAACAATCCGGCGATACATACACCTTGGAGATTGCATTCCCAGCAGTCAAGTATGTTTCTAATTTGAACACGCACACCTAAGCTTGGTGACTAGGCGGGTCAAGGAGTACTTTTATTTAAACCCTAGTCTCTGCTTTTACCCCTTAACTTTCAATAATGCACGTTTTATTTTAAATGCATTGTATGCATGCAATATGCCACTAACTTCAGCTTTTACTTAATTTTGGGACAGCTTATGATATTGGGATCTATTCGATTGTAACGCAATGCTCTTTTTTCAGCGACCCGGTCATACACTCGTCGTCAGGAGAACGTTCTGACGTAAAGGCTTTGCTGCAGAAACTTATTCTTGAAGACGATCAGTTCGCGGTCCATGAAATTCTACCAAATACTGTTCCAGACCCAGCATCATTGGACCTGACGTCAGAGTATGCTTGCCCAGTGGGACAAGTTGTAATGGTACCTGATTGTGTGCCATGCGCAATTGGTACTTTCTACGACACTGCCAACAAGACCTGCGTTGCTTGCGCACGTGGAACCTATCAGTCCGAAGCCGGACAACTTCAGTGCTCTAAATGTCCAACGATAGCGGGGCGACCTGGAGTTACCTCAGGGCCTGGAGCGCGATCAGCAGGCGATTGTAAAGAACGCTGTCCAGCAGGTAAATTCCTCGACTCAGAAACAGGCCTCTGCAGGCCATGTGGTCATGGTTTCTACCAACCAAGGGAGGGCTCTTTTGGGTGTGAACTATGTGGCCTGGGACAAACTACACGCTCAGGTGAAGCCACTTCACGCAAGGAATGCCGCGACGAATGCAGTTCAGGTCAACAACTCGGAATCGATGGTCAATGCGAACCATGCCCCAGAGGCACATACCGTCTCCAAGGCGTTCAGCCGTCATGTCAAGCCTGCCCTCTGGGCCGGACAACTCCAAAGGTTGGTTCTTCCTCAGTTGAGGAGTGTACCATTCCCGTATGTGCTCCTGGAACATACCTCAATGGAACAATGAATATGTGTGTTGAGTGCCGCAAAGGCTTCTTCCAGTCCGAATCACAACAAACATCTTGCATCCAATGTCCACCGAATCACAGTACAAAGAACACAGGCGCAACCAGCAAAGCTGAATGTACGAATCCCTGCGAACACATTGCCGAAGGCAAACCGCATTGCGATCTGAATGCCTACTGCATTCTTGTCCCCGAAACTTCCGACTTCAAGTGCGAATGCAAGCCTGGATTTAATGGCACTGGTATGGAATGTACCGATGTCTGTGATAATTACTGCGAGAATTCCGGCGCTTGTGTCAAAGATCTCAAAGGAACACCATCGTGCCGATGCGTGGGCTCATTCACCGGACCGCACTGTGCGGAACGATCAGAGTTCGCGTACATCGCTGGCGGTATTGCTGGCGCTGTCATCTTCATCATTGTGATAGTCCTGCTTATTTGGATGATCTGTGTCAGATCGACAAAGCGACGGGATCCAAAGAAAATGCTAACGCCCGCCATCGATCAGACCGGGTCACAAGTAAACTTCTACTATGGTGCTCATACCCCATATGCTGAGTCAATAGCACCGTCGCATCATAGTACGTACGCGCATTATTACGACGATGAAGAGGATGGCTGGGAGATGCCAAATTTCTACAACGAGACCTACATGAAAGATGGTAAATAAAAAAAAACCGCTCCAAGGAAAAGTCTACGTTGCTAAAAATGTGTTTATTTTTGATTACTTTGCAGGCCTCCATGGAGGTAAAATGAGTACATTGGCGAGGTCCAATGCTTCGCTATATGGAACTAAAGAAGATTTATATGATCGACTGAAACGGCACGCTTACACGGGAAAGAAGGGTTAGTTACCAGGATTTACATTATGGCATGCCGCAGTCTTTTAAGATCTACCCTTTATTTTCAGAGAAGAGTGACAGTGATAGCGAAGTCCAATAAACACTTTAAAAAATTTAATACATTTTTCATGTTCATATTGAAAGCGAAAGCTTTTCAAAAAAATAAAACTAGAAAAAACTCATACACACATAAACACAATCAATCAAAGCGAGCTAAGAACGAACGTCCGGTTTATAATAACATTCAAAATGTCTGGTCATAAATAAGTTTAACACAAAAGCCTAATTCTGATCGAAAATCACTGCCCTACACAAAAAAAAAAAAAACAAAAAAAAAAAAATACTCAATTTCATTGTAAAAATTAGTGCTGATGGTTTTAATTTACTACCAAAGTTTTGTTTCTCCTAAATTATATTTAAAAGAAACTCCTAAGCTCTTAAGTAAACCCCCAAGGAAAATCTAGCTCCGCACTTCCCATTGAATGCGTGAAATTTAACATTTTGTACATTTAACAATTCTTGATTAATTTAAATGTTATTGTTTTTCATCAAAATTGTATGATTTTTAATTTTATTTTTTATGTAAATTTCCACACTTAATGTGAAGTGCAAATATGTTTTTTTTTCTAGATTTTAGTTTAAAATAAAAGAAAAATATATTTATGTGTTGTTAAAAAAAAACAAATACAAGGTGAGATTTCAATTCCACCAGCATGTTTACAACTTATCACTAAGAACAAAAATAGAGAACAAAAACTTACCCATCTGTTGTTGTAGGTAGAAACTTATTTAGTCCATACAATCAGAAATCTATAAAGAAAAAATGATAAAAATAAATGTAAAAAAGTGTACGTTTAATTTTTAAGGCGTGGTTTTTAAAACAAATCAAATTTATGTATTAAACTTACGCAATAGGTTTAATTATTATAAAAGAAAAAATATTTTTTATATAATATAATTTTTAAATTAAATAATAATTAATAGTCGTTATTATTTTTATTATTTTTGTTGTTTGTACCATACTTAGAACAAAACAACTAAAATTAAATTTAAAAATAAAAAAAAACAATAAATAATTTAAATGTTTTTTATTTTTTTTACATACACTATCAGTTCTGTGTCGTGGAGTGCTTAAAGCAAGCAACTATCACGAGCAGAAATTTGCCGGCACTAAAAGTGCTCCCACAGGGTCATTATTGAGTGCAGGTGTTAGTAAGGACAAAACTATTAAAAATACAATAATTATGTACCTATAAAATACTAACACAAACACAAATCATGCAAATAAATTAAGACATTAAGGTATTATTGAGCAAAATATTTTTCAGCTTAATTTTACTAACATGCAAGTTAATTACATGATCATTTATATTATAGATTCTACTCATGCGACTAATAGGTTCATGCCTCCCATAATTCGTTCTATGATGGGGGCTAAACAATAAATCAACACTACGTAAATTATGGGCACCACACCGAAAATTAAAGCCAATAGATGACAGCAAGTCAGGTGCATCTATTTGACCGGATATAAGCTGCTGTAAAAAAATGATATCGCTATTAAGCCTTCGTTGAAAAAGGGGTAACATTTGAAGAAGCTTAATACGCTGACTGTAAGGAGGAAGGTTAACAAGATCATCCCATGGAAGTCCTTTACGTGCAAATCGAATAAATTTACGTTGAATGGCCTCTATTCGATTTGAATAAATGTTGTAGAACGGCGTCCAAACTTGTGAAGTATACTCTAGAATCGGACGGACAAAACAATTGTACAATGACATAGTAACGTATGGGTCATTAAATTCTTTCACCCACCTTTTTAAGAAGCCCAGCATAGAATTAGATTTATTAACAATAAAATTGATATGCTTGGCAAAAACCAGTTTGGGATCGAAATAAACCCCAAGATCCTTAAAATTATCAACATTACAAAGAATATGTTGAGACAAAGAATATTGAAAGGTGGAAGGTATATTCTTTCTAGAGAATGTCATATGTTGACATTTAGTAGGGTTCACAGATAAACCGTTTTTATCACACCAATTGGCGAAGCTATTAATGTCAGATTGAAGAAAAATTCTATCTTGCTGACTAGTGATAGATTTAAATATTTTCATATCATCAGCGTAGATCAGGATATTACTGTGATTTATACATGCTTTAACATCATTAATGGCTAGTATAAATAGAATTGGTCCGAGGTGACTACCTTGGGGAACTCCAGACTCAGCTGTAAAAGATACAGATAGCGATCCTCTAAATTTGACTTGATAAACCCTTGATCTAAGGTATGAATTAACCCATTTTATGAAACTTGGTGGGAAACCAAAAGCCCTGAGCTTAAACTCGATTATTTCATGGGACAGCTGGTCAGAGCTTTAGAGAAGTCAGTGTATATGCAATCCATTTCGTCCTTATTCTCTAAGGCATTAGAACAATCATGCAAGAAACTTAACAGATTAGTGACAGTGGATCTGTTTCTTACAAATCCATGCTGTTCATTACAAATTAAATTGCGACATAGTCGAGAAGGTGGTGTTATGGTATGGGGAGCAGTTAGCTACTATGGCACTGTTGAGCTTGAGTTAAAAATCTCAAAAATTACTGCATTAAGTTATAAAGGAAATTTGAAGAGAAATTTTCTTAAATTTTCAGGCATTTTTGGACCCATAAACTGAACTTTTCAGTAGGGCAATGCCCCCATCCACACGGCGCGCATAGTAAAAAATTGGATAGAGGAGCAGAATGTGGAATTGCTTCAATGGCCGCCGTACTCACCGGACCTGAACCCTATAGAAAACGTTTGGGGATGGTTAGTATGAAGAGTTTATGAGTCTGGCCGTCAGTTTGAGGACAGAGAATCCCTTATTGCATCCTTTAAATTGGCTACATAAAGAGGCTGTACGATTCCATGCCGGATCGAATTTACGAAACTATTACGAATAAAGGCGGCAGTACCCACTACTAAAATTAACCAATAAAAGACTATTTTAAGAAAAACTTGTTTCATTTAATCCCAATAACTTTTATTTTCAATTTCAATATTTCTGTCTATTCAGTTGACGCAAAATAACTGCATTTTTCCATATTGAATGCTTTGCAAGGGAACCAGGAAAAAAATGGCGGTACTTTTTGAAATATTCTTTCCGATTTATTTTGTCAATATCATACGCAAACAGTTTGCATCATCAAATGATATATTACGGCGCAAGGTTTTGAAAAAATGGACAACGTAGCTTAGAAAATGTTTGTGCTTATTCAGTTGAAGCGAGTTTAAGTAGGACAAAACACAGAGCATACTGCAGTATGACTATTGGCTATTCATCGACGCGACGATGTATAAACTCGCGTCGCGTCGATGAATAGTCAAAAATTTTTTTTTGCTCAACTCTGCCTACGAAAAAATAACTCATGATACTCTTCCTTAGCAAATTGGTCATTTATCAATAAAAATAATAATCATATGTTTTTTTTCATTGGCATTTATATAACTTAATGCCACAGTTTTTTTTTCAAAGTCCATTCAATAAACAACGCATAAGTACCAGTCGCTTCTTCTTCCTTTAATGGCGGTGAGGCTGTGATCAGGATTAAAGGGATCATAACCCTCCCACTTAACAGCATCCCTACTGGTCTGCCTGTGGGGTTCACCTGATCAACTGTCGCCAAAAACAAGAAAAATCAAAGGATATGGTATATTAGTCTGTTGAAGTCTAATTTTATATGGAAAACTTTAAAAGGAGATTTTAAAAGAAATAGCAGTATTTTTCAGGGTTCGTAAAATACCGCTCGCGAACGATAAAATAAGGATCTTTATCGTTGTTTATCGATGTTCTCACGAACCATAAAAAATAAAGTTCGCGAACGATACAATTTTCGATCTTTAAAAATGTATAGTTCTCTCACGGACGAACTGTATCCTTTTTTTCTGTATTTCTCGTTCGTGAGAGATCCGAAAAAAGAAATTCAGGTTCGCGATAAGGATCCCTAAAGATCCATAAAACTAATGATTCTCTATCTCTATCAAGTATCCGTTCAGTACGGTTCACAACCGCGATTTATATTTTCAATAGTTATTATTTTGATTGAAATGGTTACAGATATTTGAGTTAAATTGATATGTTTCTTATAATGAAGAAGCTGACGAATCAACTTGCTTACTTTGTGAGAGAATATTGAGCATTGGAAAACATTGAGCAGCAAAGAGGTTCTTCCAGGAAAACTTGCACAAGTAGTGCTGGCAGTGCCATCAACTAAAGTCTCTGTTGAGCCAAATTGAACAAATTATCCAAAGAAACAGTAAATAATGTTTTGTTAGTCAAACTGAATGCAAATTTATTCCAAAATCTTAATATGTAACAAAAATACTTTTCACTTATGTTCTATCAACATTAAAATATGTAATATAATTTTCATGTAAAATGACTTTTTTTTCTTATGAGAACAGTTTGCGAACGGATCTCCAGTAGCACATGATAAATTCGCAAACTAACTGTATTTTACAGATCGCAACAGATTTGATTCGATCGTGAAAACGAATTTTATTTTTAAACGAACCGAAAAATAAGGTTCGCGATCGAATCAGAAATCAAATTCCTTTGCGAACTTTTCATGAGAGAACGAAGTATATTTTATCGTTCTGCGAACCTTCGTATTTTTTAAAACAATATAAACATTGTGAATCATAAAGATAATAAGTTATAGATCGAATTAAGAATGATATTAATAACGGTTTGTTTATTCTCCTCTTCGAAAACTAACCTTCAACATGCAGCATCCAGCATATCCCTCTTTTCACCCACACAAAAGAGTTCAAAGTATAATCATATATCACATATCCATGTAGCTACATACATGGGGTATAATCCTTATCCATTAAAGACGACCGACAACACATATTTCACAGCCCTACCCCACTTTACTTAATCTTAATATTCAACCTTCTGCCAAGTGCGAAATATATTAAAATCTCAAGTAAAAGCAAAGTACACGTGACGTTGGCCGCGTGTTTTTGTTTGTTTCATCAACCTACGGTGACCTTTCATCCAACAAAAAATAATGTACAATAGTTAATTGCGGTTATGAATATGAAAAAACAATTGTCACTGGCTAAAAGAGAATTGGGTACAACAGATGTTTCACTAAAAAGAACAAAACCATAAAGACAAAAGAAAAAGTTCCTTTTCTTTTAAATTGGGATTTAATTCTATATATAAGCAATAAATACGCCTGTTGAGTATTTTCTAGTCTCAGTTTCTCGATTTAAAACATGACAATCAAAAACGGACTTTGTACAATTTTCGCGATTTTTACAACGTGCCGCGGAGATGATCAAATACCTATTGAACGTGGTCTTGATTATTTTCACGAAGCTACTATCAAGACGGGGTTTGTTGACCATTTACTCTTCTACCCTTATAGCACCACTGCTGGGCATCCGTGTGATCGAGAATGCTCCTTTGATGCGCCTTTTATTTGCTACTATCAACTCTTTCTCGAGGAATATGAATCTTACAACGAACAAGCTTGCCTTCCAGGATGCCTCGATAACTCGCAACGTAATACATGTCCCGGCTGTATTCAGACTGACGGAGTTAAGACACGTCTCCTATCTGTCAACCGACAAATGCCTGGTCCACCTATTAATGTTTGTAGAAATGATTTAATAATTGCGGACATAATCAACAACATGACAGAGCCATCTTCTATACACTGGCATGGAATAGACCAATCGGCAACGCCGTATATGGATGGTATGCCATTTATAACTCAGGCAGAGATTCCACCAGGGCACATTTATCGCTACAAATTTGAAGCCAGTAATCATGGAACGAATTTTTATCATAGCCACAGTGTTTGGCAGCGAGGTCAAGGCATATTCGGATCATTAACCGTCCGACTTCCAAAAGGGACCAATCCACATTACCGCCTATACGACTTAGACTTGACAGAGAATAGTGTTATCATCTCAGATTGGGGTTACAATATGCAGCGGACAGCGGATACATATTTGATCCATGGGAAAGGTAGGTCCGAATCTCACGGCAGATTTCGCGGTGCACCCGGTGTTTATCATGTCCGCCCTAACTTTCGATACCGGTTTAGAATTATATACAATGGAGTAAACAATCGACAGGTGGAATTTTCTATCGACAAACACGAAATGATTCTCATTGCTTCTGATGGAACGGAAGTTCAGCCTATTTCGGTTAAATCAATCATTTTAAACTCCGGAGAACGATTTGACTTTGTACTTGTGGCAAATCAAGTAACCGACAATTATTGGATGAAGGTGTGCAACCCTTTCAATCGCACCCTATCACAGGTCGCTGTAGTTCGCTATAGAGGTGTGTCAATGAAATATCCAGCGCTACCACCCGATTTCAGTCAACGCCCTCGTGGACTCCAAGTTAACACCCTCAATGTCGGGCCCGGTACACCAGGTAGCATAGCCGTTTCTGAGTTACGGAGTTTGTTCCCAACACCATGGCTTAATCAGGCATTTTGGAGAAAAACATATCTTGAAATTGGGATTAACTTGGCAGTTCTGAACTTTGAAATCAATAAGATTTCAATGATATTGCCAACAGCACCAATGTTAATAGAAAAGGACCGCCTTGATGATCGGTCGTTTTGCAATAGAAGTACCTTAAATAGGCAGGGAATAGACTGCTCTCAGACCACTTGCAGATGTACGCATGTCATCCAATATGAACTCGATACGTTTGTGGAGATGATCTTTTTTGCTAATTCGCTTCACCCAGCTCACTTGCATGGTTACTTGTTCTATGTCATAGGAATGGGAGTCACATCACAAGTTATGACTCGTGAATTGGTAAGAATACAGAAATTTAGATAAATAAATAATTATGCTAATCATTTTTTTTTTCATGGAGATAATCGAAATGGACCGCCGCGGCGAACTACAAAGGAACATTAATTCTCCAATCCTGAAGGACACTGTCCAGGTCCCCAGTAATGGTTACGTAATAATCCGATTCAAGGCATCTAACCCTGGATACTGGTTGCTCCACTGCCACATCGAATTGCATGCAATACTCGGTATGTCAGCCGTCATTCAAGTTGGCCAACCAAACCAAATGCTATCACTGCCAAGAGGTTATCAGCCCTATCCCTCACAATAGCGGAACACAAATTTATTCATATACTAGGTTGAATTAAATGGCAAACCAAAAAGTTTCTCTACATTCGCTGCAGACTGCGGCGATAACATGTATACATGTGTGTTTATGGTTATCCTCATTCGACAAGACACAGAGGACAAAGTTTTCCCTTTCTTTCTTGTTTCCAAGACATCATTCCCCATAATAAATAAATAATCTTCACAGAAGTCTGTTATGCATATTTGCAGTTTTCAACAAGTTTACCTCTCAAGTCTCTTACTCACTTTGCAGCATGATGGGCCTTCATTTCGAATACGTTCACTTCGTTTTGGGTGATGTTCTCCATTTCCAAGCCCCCTTGACGACGTTGTTCAATTTCACATGGTAGGTTTAGTCTATCCTGACTTTCACTTCAGATTCAAATAAATCAGGCATAACGGTTGAACTCCCATGCTACTACAAGATGGAACAGCTTGTTTCATGTAAGTGGATGAGAAAGGATTCCAAGGGACAAACTGACAGAAGTTTTTTTTTCTCAGGTGAACGGAAAAATATACCCATAAAAGTAGTAAAGGGTGTTTCGAGGTAGATTTTCCAACATTTACTTATGTGGGGCACATGGACCTAAGTGCTATGTAACACATTCGATCTGTTCCATCAACCCGGAAACCTACGCATTTGGAGGGCTGTTTGTTTTTGAATTCATTCATCAAGCCTTTTCATACTCTGAGAGTTCAACTTAACGAGAGATTGTAATGCAATCTTTTGTCTTTATTCAAATAGTGATGGGAATTAACCCCATTGGAGGGTGGATATGTTTCCTAATTATTTTCGGTGGCTTTTTATGAGCTTATTTGTGTTGTTACCTCTTTGGGGAAAAGGTTCAAACTTGGCTTATTTACGGAATGGTTCTCTGCTAGGATATTATAACAGCTGGACGCATTAAGAGATATACACAGATAGATTTTCCGGAAAATAAAGGGTATCCCCTCCTTTATCTCCCGCAAAATCTACTTATATCCTTTTTATTTTGATGTGTATTTCACCCGGGTGTGTTGTTTGTGATTGGAATTATGGAGGTCGTAGTAAAGTAACAAGAGGGTGTACAGAGAACCCTTTATGTTTTTAGGCTTGACATAACGTACTAAAAAATGTGTGGAGAGTTTGAAAGGCTTTGTTTGCAGAGTTGGGTAATTGAAAATCGACTATCATTATAGATCAACAAATAGTACATAATTAGAAATGTAATTCAATTACTCGTCAATTCCTGGGTCTTCTTCTTTCTTGACGGCGAAGTTATGATAAGAATTGAAGGGACCACAACCGTCGCACTTAACTGCATCTTTACTGGTGCTCATGTGGGGTTCCCCGGTTTGACTTCAATACACATCGGCCGGCCTAACATTTTAAGAACACTTCTTTACAGAGGCCAATCAATTGCTGGAGTCATTGCATTTGTGTGATCCAGAAGTTTGACATTTAACTACATTACAAATTCCACTTCACCGCATGTTTACTGTCACTTTAATTAATAATTTATATGCAATTACAATGTGTTATTACCATATCCATGCAACGTCTCAAAAAACATTCGTAAACGTCTAAAACTTCAAAAGTTTACTAAGCTGCAAATTAACTAATTTGTATGGGAAATCTGTAACAATAAGGTGGTAAACTTTTGACACCACTTTGGCGTGCAAATCAAGATGGTAAACTTGAAACCAACCAATCAGCGTTCCAGCTGTGGCACACTGTAGGCCCCCTCTGTTACACTCCACAGATGAATCAAAGGCGCATCAACTGATTGATGTGTCATTATTTACGCAAGAAATTTTTAAGGGGTTCATAAAACGTTCGTCGAAAACTTCCAGTTCCACGAAGATGGTAAACTAACGACCTTGCATGAATACCCTTACTAACACTGTAATTTAAATTGTTTGTTATTTAACGAAATTGTAATAAAAAAATAATTAAATGACAAAAACAATGATTAAGACAACCCAACTTTGTGAGGAATACGAATGGCTTAAGGACTCAGTTAATTCCCTGGTTCACTTAACAATCGAATAGAAAGCATGGTGGCTGACCGCCTTTAGGAAAGTATGCGAGTTGAAAAATTTTTGTTTAACCAGAATTCTTCTAGGACCAATGAATTCGGTGAACCAATCCAAGGAGACACTTTGGCATAAGCTTTAACGGAATGATATACGTGCACAACATATAACATACGTTTAGTGCATGCAAAATTACCCTATCCAAACATGGAACGCTGCATCAAATGATTTCGGATTAACTATACATATAAACGGCTCTATTCAGAATTTATTTCTATGTTTCTCTAATCTTACCCTAAGATATTGAGTAAAATAATTTTTCGTTCCATATAGCCCAAAACCCTACTTAAGCAGTTAGATTATCGTAAATCCATTGCTTCAATCGCTTCAGTTCCTCACAGACTTTCTGTAAAATATCCAATAAAAAACCTAATTTAAAAAATATACATGTGTATATACATATGTACACTTCATCGATGCTTTTAGCTGCAATAAAATCCTACTACCACATGCATACACGAATATAAGGAAATGCACTTTAACAATTTATGGACAATCGAACCTCAATGGCCCGGAAGGTAAAACAAAATGCCCAAAAGATATAGACACCATTTTCCTCTCACATACTTTTCGTGGCTGCTTCTATAAAAAAAAAAAAAACTGTTAAAGTTATGTGAAATATGTGTGTTTAAAAGCCAACCCAGCTATGAATAAAGGAGCTTATATTCGTACTTGAACCATTAACCCATTCTGAGCTCCTTATCATTTCCCGTCGAACTGACCCACTTCTATGGACATGAAAATGTCGATTCTTTACATGAGTACGCAACTTAATCATCATCACGCAAATGGTTTCATTTCTTTATGAAGACCCACAGTAGACGTAATGAAAATGTGAACAAGGAGCAGAGTGGCATCATCGTAATGACATGAAGAGGGTAGATTCCTACATTAGAAGATTTCTGTTTTTTTTTTTTTTGGTTTAGATCTACAAGAAACACCATTAAATGGAATAAGTGAATAGAATGTGGGCAACATAGAGAAATCTTAAGGACTTAGAGGTCCTAACAAAGTTTGTATTTAATGAGAATGGCAGACAAGCCCCTATTCGCACCCTGAAGAAAACTATCGGAAACCTGTTTGAATGCTTGCCATGATGCTATCCCAAAATCCCTTTGAAAACGATGGTGATGATTGTCGTCAGTTAATATATATAAGTTTGTATGGATACGCATGAGTGTATAATATAGTTATATATTATATGTATATATATATAAAGAGTTGGGACAATAGCAGTACGAGTATATTGTCCACACTTCTTAAAAGAGAGCTATTGTGTGACAAATGACCTTCTTCAAATTTCTCATATGCGTGTTTGAATGTGTTAGTTCTATGTTAATCGAATTTAGTAAAGAACAGAATTATTTTATTTCAAAAAGGATCAAGTCCTGACAAATTGTAGAAACCGCAATTGGTTTTGACTGACAGTTAATGTGCAGCAATTGAAATTAAAACAATAAAGCTCAGTATGTTGCTCGCGCAAAATTTTAGGTCAAATTCAAAAATGTCTACAAAGATAAAATCAGGAGGAGCAGTTTTGCAAGACAGTCTCTTGCTCGCATGCTAAATTCTTGGCTTGATAGAGGCGGGCCATACAAAACATCTGCTGATTATAACACTTTCCTTTGTTTTTACTTCTACATACGACATTATTATACGCTGGCCAAAAAAAGTCTCCACTCGTTTTAGCTCGATAAAAAATATTGTCATACATTAAATCGGTTAAAACTTGTTTCCAAGTGTAAAAATAAAAATTTGTTGTTTTCCTTCGTGTTATTAATTTTGGTGATGAAGTTGTAGAGCACGTGATTCAAAAATATGTGCAAAATATTCTTTACAAAAATAAATAGGTCGTCTCAATTGTTATTGTTAATTAGCCTAACTTTTACCCGGTTTACAAAATTAAGCCCAGTATCCTGCTTGTGCTAGATTTTAGCTCACATTACAAAATGTGTACAAAGATAAAAAAGTTATTATTAATTACTTTTAGGTAGATGGGCCGCACAAAATGTCACCCGAGTATAAAAAAGTAATGTGTTATACCGCACAATAAAAAATCTCCACTTTTTTATCTCGAACAAATAAATGTCCGCCACAATAAATCGGCGCTAAATTTTTTGACATTTTAGAAAAAGTGTCCTGAAATAGTAAGCGATTCTTCGATGGAAATGAAATATCTCGATGAAGACCTCCAAGAAACAGAAAAACAGAAGAAGAAAAATGCAAGAACAACAACATTCAATTTAAACAACGGCAACGATTTTAGCTGCTGCACTTAACTAAATCTGCTTCAGTGTTTGTGGATCCATTGAGTTAGTTTTAAGTTAATTTTGTTGACCTCGATATACTGCAAGTGACGCGCCCAATTAAAATGGCATTTACTGTCATCTGTCAATAACATGAACTTTTGTCCCATCTCCATCCTTCATAAGAAATTTAGCAAGGATTTATCTTTTGTGTTGGGAGAATAATTGCTGATTAGGGTTGTTAAATTTTATCGCGGGCATCATACTGGGCTTTAGCGAGCATTTATCTTCGACATGGAGAGAAACAAATGAAGATTTGGGTCGCTAACATTTAGCGCGAAGAGCGTACTAGGGTTAACGTTCAAGACTTTTTTTTCAAAACTGAAAGTACATATTTCAGGAGAGCCTGATGATTCCTATGCAAAAAGTAATCTAGGGCCAGTTGTATTTATTGTCATGTCAAGTGGAGATCCTTAGAATAATTTCTTTTTTTATAATAAATTCATAAATATGGATTGTGATTTCGTTTGTAAATGTAGATTATTTTGACGTCTGTTCGCACTGATTTTTGACAGATGCAAAAGCGCATTTTCAGTTGGAATCCTGGCCCGCTCTTCTCTAAATTCTGCTTTTTATGTAACAAGGGTTGCTGCTATTTAAGATAAAATTTGTTCAGAACTTTTTTCGGCACGTGTCTCATAGTCTCATTGATTCGGTGTTGATTATTTCACTGTTCGACTACGAGCCCCTAATACTCAACCCTCCCCTCTGTGATTGGACGAACAGCTTATACGTGAATCGTCATTGTCATGATAGAGTCATGATGAGACGGTCCATGTGCAGGGGCCTAAGTTTTTTTTAACTTCTCACTTACTGGTCCGAAAATGAAAATCATGATTTACCACGCATTTTAAAAAGGTTCAGAGTATGCTTTTCAAATGTTTTTAAGGTTTATGTTTATGTGCGTATGTATTTTTTTTTTTTTTTTTTTTTTATAATTAGCTTACGCTAATGGGATTTTTTTTCTGTTGTTACAGTACCCTTATAATGCTAAGAACACAGTGTAAGCTACTTGATATTAGAAAGAATAGAGCGATAGGAAAGAAGTGTTTGGGTGCAGTTGTAGGGTTTTTCTCCACGGGTGGTGTCTAAGTTACTTAGGGAGATTACGATTTCATGTATTCGGTATAAAGTAATGGACTTGGCCGGGATTCGAACGCACGTCCTTCCATTCCGTAAGCGAATACACTACTACTGCACCATTGCCACCCGTATACGTTAGTGCGTTCGGGAAAAATTTTTCTAGTTGGACTACTAACCGATGGGCCTCAGGTTCAAATCACTCAGGGGCCCAGTAACATTTAAACAAAAACACGTTAGCATTTTCTTTTAGCCATGACTATAGAAAAGGTTTTCGCCAGTAAGTATGCTTCAAAAGTACATATTTCTAAAATATTTTTTTATTTCTTCCTTCAGAAAGAAATTAAAAACATAGATTTGTTTAATGTAACTTTAATGTTCCGCCCAATCTGACTCTATTCGCAAGTTACAAAGTGTATCGCCAATATTCTGGTTTTCCAACAAACAAAAACTTTTCCTCAGTGCACATATATTTTGCACAAAACGCATGCGTCTGCTATATACATGCTTCAGCATCATATCGAGTACAAAGAAAAAAAACACAATCCTGAGAGCAAATTTCTCAGCATCCACACGCTCACTGGGTAGTCCTCCTATATTAAAGGCTGATCACAATCCTATACGCTTCAGATAGTGAAAAGCTCTTCGGGCTTCTGGTATTCCGTTCTGTTGGTATCTTTGCGAAAAAATTTAAATTTACAATCAAATACCGATAGTCGGATACTCTTTACTCCACCGATAGCATCAGTCCTGTTATTTGTAAGCGGAAAAGGCATCCTGTTTCCATAAATTGTGTATACTTCTGATGCTCAACAAATTATTTGAAAAGTGTCCAACTAAATGCAATGAAGTGTTGTTAGTGTAGTTTTTAAGTGTTTAAGTGCAACGGGAATTTCTGTATCACTTTATGAAAAAAAAAGTTGAATACTTTGGTTTTTACACCGCAAGTGCATATTTCCTTTGTTTGCACATCAGCCAATGATTTTACATTGAGATTTAATAGTTGAAGTTTTTTTAGATAAAAAAATAATATTTAATAGACGTTTTTGTGATAAAAAAAGATTAATAATGAAAGGGGATTTAACACACCAAATTATGTACGTGCAACATATGAGTCCTTTACCACCATAAAACAAATCAGTGTTCACATATCCTTACAACAAAACAAAAATAAATAGAAAGGATTTGTCCTTAAGCCTAATATTGACTCTATCCGCAATTCATTTGGGTATGAGTGTGTGTGTGTGTGTAGAGCATCCTTTTTTATGGTACTTATGCTGACTACAGCAGTTCACACATTTATTCTCCTGCTTCTTTCAGGTTTGTGGAATGCGGGTACGAAATTTATTTTAATATTTCTCATGCGGTTGTCACTTGAATAAAAATGTGACCGCAGAGACGTACATACAACATACATTATGTAGGTAGTGCCCTTGTAAATTTCGATAGTTACCTATGCACTCGTATTAAATAAACAAAAAAAAAGTCAATCTAGGTTAATAAAGTTAACCAACTCCTGACATTCGTCCAGGCAGGAGTACGTTTTTAGGCAATTAATTCCAAAACCCTGATTTGAATAATGGATAAGAAATGAACTTTATTTTCGAGGCTTTATGCATTATAATAATAATAAAGGGAGAAGACGACAACAACTTTTACCACGGCGGCAGCTACCTACTGCGAAGCCTTAAAGGATTACCCATCATAATCGTTATCAAACTCATTAACATTCTTTTGCACTTTGCCAACGAATTTGTAGCTATGACATTGATGTAAAGGAACAGCACAACACAGTATACCGTCAACAAAAGAGCCGCAAAAAGGAGGAAAGGGGGTGGGGTGGCATTTAAGACCCTCATGGGTAACTCATCTGTTTTTATTAATTGAGAGAGTAAACCAAAAAGTTTTCAACAGGAATTTTCATAAATTAAGTTAAGACCTTCGAGCGGAACAGTAACATGCTCCCCTTGTGTGGAAACTGACTTTCCCTTTAAGTTTAGGAAATCTTAATGTGGGTTTGACACGTTTATGATTTGAGACATTAATTTAAAGTTTGGAATATTTTCCTAAATAAAAAATAATTTGATACTCGAATGTTCGAATTGAAAAACGGATTTTTAAATTTGGAATTAGTTGCTTTTAAAGAGATATTTTCGATTCAAAGCTGCAAATCTATTTTGTGCAGAATGTCGATCGGTGTGACTGGGAACTACGCTTGTGCATTTTACTAATGCAACCGAAATAATACCTCGACGAGCCCATTTATCGTCATGACACCATGCATCTTATTGGTGCCACAGTGAACTGGGAGTAATTTGACCTAATCAAATATTTTTTAAATACTTTTTTAGAGCAAACAGAAACTTTATCGCGAAGCAGTTGTTAGTCCTTTTTAAATCCAAAGCTAGTCCAGGGTTTGATTATTTTGGGTTCGGCTTCCAAATATCCTCTTAAAATACTCCACAGTATTCAGAGATGGTGATGATCCAGATTTGACATCCAATCTCCAACCACTGGTACTGGTTCATCAAAAACTTATTGCTGACCTTTGATTTTGTGAAATTAAACGGGTGCACTTGCCAAAGCTAGGACATATGTATACCAAAAAACTTTTTTTTACAAAACAAGCAAACTTTGGAAATCAGTTCGGTAAGGCATATTTCCGGGAAGCAGCAACGCTTTTCTGAAAGCATCTCGGGCGTAGGCATTATAGGTTCGCCTTTCCTAAGACAAGAGTTTAGGAGAATAGAAATATGTGTGCCGTAAGGTAGGCTCAAGTTTACCCACATGAAGTTCATTTTTATGAATCATTCGCAATGATTACATAAATCAAAACTCTAAAAAGCAGTTTTTTGGCACAATTTAGATCAGAGCCTACAGAAATGCGAGGTGAAGCTCCCGTTCGAATGTGTCAAGAATATGGTCAGTTTCATGTTCTCTAATCCCGAAAACACCAGCGATTTATCAGTGTCGCACATATCGCGAACGTATGACTATCATCCCAAGCCCATGCGTGCCCAAAATATACATCGTTGTGTTCTCCCTATTTCGTCTATTTGTGAAACAAGCAAAATAGACAAGGAACCACCTTGTTTGCAGTCAGCCTAATAGCAAAGGTAAATTGTTTCCGTTTACCATCGACTGGTCACTTAATGTTTGCTAAGCGTGAAATATGGTTAATCGAATCGCATACAAGGAAAATCTCGATTTATATCCTATTCATGCGAAAACTCGATTGCACACTGACCAACCTTACGGCCCGTTAAACAACAAAAAACCTCGACCTCATCCCCTTTTTCATTTCCATATGGCATATGCAATGCACGTCTGCTATGGGTAAATGATTAAACACCAACCACTTTATCGGAATTCAATATGTGCGGTAGAAGAGAAATTGATTAAAATTTATTATCTTGTTTCATATTCACACCACCCTTGCAGCCCTTTCCCCTCCTTTCCCTTTTCAGCACTTCCCTGCACGTTTATTATCAATTTAATTAGAAGCATAAATAACTCATCTGTGGAGAGCACACACCATATACCTACAACAGATAGAGGGTGGAGAAAGAAAAAAAAAACACCACCAAGAACATAGTCGCTTTATCTTCTTTCATATTTACATTTGTTGTGTGGAGGGAAGGATATGTGTAGCGTTGAAGCTGCTGTACCAAATGGGCTAAAATCGCTAGCATTATTTAGCTTTTCCCGTTCCGAAACCCAAAGCTACATTTACACGGTCAACAAAAATGGTGAACGCATTGAGTAGTTTTGACGTTAGAGCCAACGTGTTGACCGCTTAGTATGGTAGTCTAACAATCCATATTTATGTATAATGAGGATTGAAAACAAAAGCTGTGTTCAGATGTTGCTCCTGATGGATGAATAACAAAAGCCTCAGAGCAAGCCTAATGTTAAGGCAACGTTTGTTAATCTGCTTTTAAGCATTTCAAATTATCGAAAACCACATAGGCACACGAATCCACGTATCCCGGCTCTGGTTCATGCCATGATTCCCGAACACACCATCAACAATTACAACAGTGATGAAGGGTTGTGCACAGAATTTTTGTAGATTCCTTTTTTCAAAAGCATATGCGGTGCAAGGAAGGACTTAAACAATTCACTGACTACGTACCTACCGAGTGGTGGAACAAAATCAGGTGATATACATATACCTGCGGCTTTGTTCACTAAATACGGGCGATTAGATTAACTGAGCCATTCTAAAATCCTTGGTAGTGTCAGTCCCACCTGTATACAAATAGGATCCGCGGGATTTGATTTTTTTTACAATTTGCCATCGCATCAGGAATTTAACGTCCTGCGCTTGTATGGGGAGGGAATTTCATTGAGCAAAGGGTATACAATGAAACAGGGAATGTCATATCCGAAGGGGAGAATAGCACCAGGCGACTAACTTTTAAACTTTTAATGAGGGTACTTTATAAAGAACACAGTCCATTTGAATTATTCAGAAAATTTAATTGCATGAGTGTGAGGTTAAGATAAAGTTGGCGTATTTAATTATCTTATGTTTACATCTGGTCGATATTTGTAAGGGGTTGAATAAAATTTCTCATGACTATTTATTGTAGGTATGTCTTTTGAAATTCGCACACTTGCCGTAGCCACAAATAGATACAATGGTGTTATCTGTCTTTCTGCATAGGTATGTGAAAAATGTAATGAACTGATAAACATTTTAATTGAAGGGTAGGCGCTTAAATTGGGTCTTGAATGTCCCATAAAACAAGATAATTTCTGAATCGGTTCTCTGCTTTCTGTTTTCAAAGCATCCCAACCCAAACTCTGTAATTGGGATCAATTCAATTTGATGTCAATCAAAAAGTAGGTTGTTATATGAGATAAACATTTTCAAGCTCAACTCTCTTACAAAATATCCCTAGTCGAAAACGGAATCTAAACTTCCTCAATATTTACAAGCGCAAAATGCCAGTGGGGGAGTAAGGATTAAATTCTTAATTATCCGGGCCTTTGCAGTATGTCTTCTCGTTCCTTGACGGAAAAGTTATGATCAGAATTAAAGGGACCATAACATTCACATTTTATTTACTGGCCCGCTTCGGGTATATAAAAATCTGCAGGCCTCCCGCTTTCGGAAAACTTTTTACGGAGGCCAATTAAATGCTGGTGTTATTGCATGCATTTGTGTGATTCAGGAGTTCATGGGCCTACTTCTTTTAACGGTTTCGAAACGTGCATGCTCCTGGTATTGATAAATATTTGATCGTCCTTTTACGATACCGGTGATCTCCAGTTGTGTCAACTCACGATTTGCACATACTAGTGGGAGAGTTTCACCTGAATGTCAAAATTGCCTAAAAGTGATTTCTCCTCTTAGTCGCGTACGAAAAGGGGTTTTTTTGGGCCCTGCTGTGATATGCTTAAACCATCCCTGCTCAAGAAGTACAGAGAAATAGAATAAATACAAAAATAAATATTTGCGAGAGAAACTTTTTGTATCCAGCAGCAAGTGAGGCGAACAAGAAAGAATGTGCAAACAAATCTTCAAATCCCATCTCTAATTATAGCCATCAATCATTTGCATTGTCAGAGCGTAGGTATAGTGTTGTCCTACAATAAGGGGACGTTTTCAAAATAGATTACAATCGTAGATATATGAAGAGGAAAAATTCTTTCTGGTTTTTCTCATTAATCGTGAAAAGGTTTTAATTAGATCAATTTGTTTGCCATACAGCTTCCCAAAGCTGTACAATTATTCTTACGGTATTAAAGGCTTTAATTTGAAGTTGTATGAATACGAGTATCAAATACATATGCAAGTCACAAGAGAGATGTCACAAGGACATGCTACAATTCAAGGTTGGATATACGTTTGGGCAGTTTCGTTCAGTTAAATCAATCGCACAACTAATCGAAAAAATATATATAATATTTTTAATAATTGATTTGACAATGAAGTTCGTCCTGGAAGAGCCGTACTTTATTGAGCAGGCTAAAACGAACGATATCCACCCCACTTTGTTTAGATATAGGCACATTTATGCATCAATAACTGTTTCTTTCAAAAAGGATAAATTGCGGTTTGAAAATAAACGAAGGAAAAATATTGAAAACTTTTCATTTCCGCTTTATAAATTTTAGGTCATTAATCTTTGCGAGCATTGTTCCTCGAAATGCATTATTTTTTTTAAGAATCACATTTCTTCCGACCGAAATGTTTAAAGAATAATATTTTCAGTCAGATATTCGTTTCGATGGAGTCAAACTGTCTGGCTACACTTACGTGTGTGTGAACCTCCTCGCATGCAATATAAATTGTTTAATGGAGCAAAAAGTAATGTTTTGCTATAAACATTATTTCATACAAAAAAAGTCGTGTATGAAATATAATTTATAGTGAACATCGTGATACGCAGCCCATTCCGTTTCGCATTCCAAATGGCAGGCATTAAATAATGTCTTGATAAAAACAATTATGTTCAACATAAAAATAAAAACATTTATCCATATGTCCTAACAGCTAGTGATATTATTATTAATTTGTAATAACACTATAGCAACTATATGTAACAGCATTAAAAACCTCATATTTGAGTTGAAGTGATTCAAATCAAAAAAACTCGATACTGGATTTATTGGTGCAAACGGTTTTTAGAATTCTCTGAAAATATCGTGATCACTAAAACCAATAAAGAGGACCTAATTGTTGCGTGATTCCTGCTTTCAGTCAAATCGAAAGGTTCACTGTGTGCTGCGAATCGCATGGGCAGATTTTTGTACACACTTTGATGCTTCATAAAATTTGCATGGCCTAGTCACGTAGTTACGCTACGCTACTCTACACTACGTGGGAGTTGGAATGTCTGGGAGATTAAAGACAAATAAAATAAATATTAGGCATTGACAACCATTTGCTTGTGTAAAGTTGAAGGTACCTTGAATCTTAAGCCGAATATGAATAGCAAATTCAAGAATGACAATCGATACTCTTGGATATATGCCAGACGTTCGCAAGAGGTACGACAGTGAAAAAAACGTTTAGATGTTACTTGGCTCTGGCGGGATTTCAACCTGAGAATTTTAGATTAGTAGTCCAACAAACTAACATCTGCGCCACTGTTCCCACTTTAGATTGACGAAACTGTTGAGTTAAAGTCACATTTAATAAATGTAATACATAATGTGCCCATCAGCAATCAAATCGACAACTGTCGATTGCGTCAATTGATTTTGATTTGGGAATTGTGTACATGAATCGATAGAGAAATATATAATTGTGAATAAAAATGTGAATATTGTGAAAACATCATAATTCGGCATTATCTCTCAGTCACAATAGGGGCCTGTATGTATCTCTATCAAAGGTCAAGTAAAATTTAACTTTAAAGTTTTGCTTTTCTTTACTAAAACTCCAAAGAGATTTGTATTAATATTATTTTTCACTGTTGGTGTTCTTTTCGAATATTTCGATCATAATTTATTAATTATTATCAACTCGTTAACTATCAAATATGAGTTATATAAGGGATACTCAATGGGCTCCCGACCCGTGGAGAGTCTCAGCCGGAGACACTGCAGCCGATCCCGAGCAGGGCGCTCGGTTCGGTCTTTCTTGCCGTCTCAAACCTTAGAGGAGTTGACGATCCTCTTGACTGGATCATTATTGTTCATTCATTCGCCAAGCAGTCAAAGCAAAACTGGACAGGAGTTTTCAACCTATATGCGACTGATAGTCCTGTCATCGGGCATGCTTTCTTCCTCCCTGGGTGGTTATTTTTTAAAGCACCCTTCCAAAACATCCCCTCCGTAATTAAAGAGCTATAGGGGTAAGCCGTCAGTGGCAGCGGACTTGTTGCTCTTAAGCTATTCTATAGCTAAAAAATAAAAGGAAACCGGTTCGTCATTGACTAGGCGAGTGTTCTATTCTTGACCTATCACTACATCTACATGATTCGCACTAAACATCTGTTTAAAAAATATCACTTTGATTGCACGCATCTACAACTCCACGCGCTTCGGTAACTAGGCTTCATTCACTGCAGCCAGTTTCCAGCAGCCAGGTGCTTTATTTTTTTATTAAACTTTCGGATTTTGTTTTGACAGCGAGACTCCTCGAATTTCCTAAGCTAGGAGACGGCGAACGCCCTCTTCTTTCTGCGCAGAATCTTCTTATTTTCCCTTCTCTTAGCCCGGTAATCTCCCTTCGCTGCCTTTCTTTTGAGCTTCATCGTTTTTACATGTGCATTTTTTGTCACCCCTTACCATTATATGGATACATTATCATACCAGCGGTTCTATCTCTGGGGGGTAGTATTCTACACTGGTTTCGGCTACCTCTTTTCTGATGTCACGATACCAATATCACATACTGTCGGTGTTTTTTTCGTAGTAAGTGCATATAGTGTCGCGTTCGATGTAGACTCTAGCTACCCCGGGTACGATAAGGGCGTCCAAGGGGGAAATTTCTAAAATTTGACGCAACAAGACAATTGTAGTCAGTCGATGTTTGCCCCCAAAATGTGTGCACGTTTACGATCGCGTGCCTAGCATCGATTTTCTCATGAAATAAGGAGATTTATTTTTTGAGAAACGTAAAATTCCCCAGGAAAAGTTCCTTAGAGATGTTTATAATTGGACTGATATTCTATTGCGCAATTTATGTTTAGAATACTGTTTTCCCATGTAGTTTATACACAACCTTGATGTGACAGAAATACGCAGCTACGGCATTTACACGATTTTGATAAATATGTATAAGCAACAAAAGAAATTATCTCAGTTTTTGGTCCATCTTAACTTACATACCTATTACTTGGCTTTTTACCAACAAAGGGTCTAAGTAGGACGGGCGCAGGAATCTCTTGCACCGTCAACCCGGTTTCCTACCTTTATACTACTACCAAACTACAGTTTCCAAAAATCGCATTCTGTATCGCTACATTTTGTTGTTCTTAACAACAAACGACTAAGGACCAAGTCCTTAGTTGTTAAGATTCGGTGCATTTTTTTAGATACATACATAGATAGTTTCGCATGTACTTATTCGGTGGCCTGCGCTGTGCTTTTCTCCCCATCTGGATAAGTGAAGAATTTTCATTTGAACTAAAGCTATGCACTCGAATCTCGGTTTCAGTATTCATGTTCCACCACCTTAGATACAATGGGTCTTACCAACAACAAATTGAATGCGAAGTTTAAATTAGCGGTCCACGTTATTTATTTTTCCTTTTGCAAGGGATTGAAAGGGACTAGACATTTTAGTTCCACACCAAATTTGTTTTGTTATTGGTACCAATGTGAATTCGCAAAGGCATGGCTGCAGCCAAACAAGAGAAAGATTGTAGGTCGGGAAGGTGAGGGATGGTAGATTATTTCAACCCAATGCACATTTTTGAACAAAACGAATAGTGCGATTTCAACAACTACCTTATATTGCCCGAACGGCCCAGTCCGAAGGACATTGAAACAACGAAAACAGGTGAGAACAACACTAACTCACACCAGCTGGCATTTTAAGTTGTGGCTGCCCAATTTTCGTTGATTGTGCTTTTCGTTTTTAGACCCCTAAAAACCCCATCCCTATTTTGAGCTCTTTTAAAGTCCCCATCCCAAAGAAATAATTGCTTCATAGCATCAATTTGTGCACGTAATTGCACTGATGGCATGAGTGAAACGAAGTGGGCTAGTGTTTGCGATAGATATAAAACTCAGTAGGTACTGGAATTAATCACGTTATGGATAAGTTTAGTTGAAACCTCATAGTTCTCAGAAGAGCAAAATCAGAACGAGAGCAAAAATGAGGAAGAGACTGGACAAGAAAGATGTGTTAATTTAAATATAGCGAACAACGGCGGGGGTGTTCGGAAATAAAATGGAGTCTGAATAAATTATGTACTTCGCATTTCCTGGTAAGATTACTTTGACCCACTTCTGATGACACTTTTCAACAAAAAAGGCATTACTTTTCTCAGGATTCCTTTGTATATCCCTGCGGTGCTGGAAAATAACAGAGTGGTGCGTTAAACAAATTAAGTGCGGAGAAGGACGATTAGTAACTCGAACAGCTTTTAAATGATCTCTAGAATATGGAAATAGAATTACTAACAACACCATAGGCTATAATTTTAATTTCCGCGGTGCTAATTTTATGAAGTGCTTCTGGATGAAATAGAAATTATATTTTTTTTATGAGCAGTCGTTAATGGAGAAGACTTTGTGACTCTGTGGGGCTTATTAATGAATTCCCGTAGTAAAAAGCAGAGGCTCTCACCATGAGGGACTTAAATTAAATATTGCACATAACATTTCAAATAATGAGAAGTAGAAGATTGATAAATTAATTGGTGTTGAGAGATTTAGAGAACTTGCAATGTTTTGATTGAAGAAGGGAGAGTTTATAGTAAACAAGGGTGAAGCTGTGGAAAATTAGCTACAATTAAATAGGGTTAGCTCTGATTTCAACTTTTAGGTGCATTTCGAAATGTAATGAATTTACTTAAAAATGTATTCTCGTCCGAAAATAAAATTTATTCTGTGGATACTTGGCTGTAATATGTTTCCTTTTTTTAGATAGTGGAGAGGGGGCTTATGAAACTAGGGCCGGCTTTGCAGAAGCGAATACTTTCACCTGGGATTGAGAAGCGAATATTTAAATTAAAACCTCCAAAAACTCAAGTGTAAATATTTTTTTTTAAAATCTGCCTACCTTAACACCCGCTATTGAAAACAAACCTTTTATTAAAGAAATCAACGGAAATGAAAGTCCTAGTCTTAACAAAGTATGTGGACTAAGTGATTCTAGTAAATTCATCAACATTTCTGATGAAATGAAATCTTCTTCAGTTGAAAAGCCTCTCCTCCTTTAATGTTTATACACTCCGTACCACTTGATTACGGACAAGCAAATTTTTTGTTGAAAATGTTTAGATATTTTTCAAACGATTCACTAATCTGGGAAAACCCTTATGAGGAAGGTAAGAAGGATATAATATGTAGTTATCATTTTGTAAAAAGAAATTCAAGGTTATGTTGAACATTTTTGATTTTTTTAATTTTTTTTTCAATAAGGTCATAAAATGTGCCTCTTTTTTGTATCAGCTGATTTGGGACACATGCAAAATCTTCCTGTTATAACATTCGAACTCATAAAAATGAGCATTCGTAAACAAAAAGGACATTAGTTCAAGATATCTCTTTATTGTATTAGCAACTATGAGAAAAGGAACGACATTAACTGAAGGAGTAAAAGGCCAAACAGGGAGCAGGGGCAAAGTATCCGCTTCATAGGGCAAACGATTGAAAGACTCCATACAATTGTACATTACTTCCGTAAAGATCCTAAAAACTATGGAAAAGGTCGTAAACGTAGTGTACGCAAGGCAACAACGTCTCAGGAACGGCAAGCAATACTTAGAACTGGTTCCAATTCAAAGCGCTCTATCAAGGCGAAAACTGGGGTTAAAGCTTAGGAAAAAGTAGCTAACGACGTGTTAGCAAGGCAGCAACATCTCAAGAACGGCGAGCAATACTTAGAACTGCTTCCAATTCAAGGCTCTCTAGCGGAAAAATCAAGGCTAAAACTCTGGTTAAAGCCAGCAGGGTGACTGTTTATTGTGCGATACAGATAGCCAAGCATATTCAGCACAAACAAATTATATGAAGCCACCACTTAATGAAACACGAAGGAGTCAGCGAGTTGACTTTGCAAAAGACACATCTGGTGGAGTCGGTAGTGGCAATTCGTCGTCCATTCCAAGGAAATAAAAGTTCAATTTGGATGTCCCTGGTAATTATTATTTCCGTGATTTGAGGAAGGATGAACTACATACATCAAAGACGGTGCAGCAAGAGAGGCGATGTAATCGCATGTGTTTTGTGTTTGCGGCACAGTAGAACCGGATTTTCAAAACTCAAGAACGACCGCGAATACCTACGGATCTATATTGGCAAGAGCTTTTCCTCGTTTTCAGGAAATGTTTTGTGAACAACTATTGACTTTCAATCAGAATTCTGCCCCTATACATACCACAAGGATAACAAAAGCCTTAATTCTTACGCGAAATGAAGACCTATTGATATGACCACCATATTCGCACCATCAAAGAGGTATATTTTATGACCTTTTTGGAAAAAAATTCAAAAAATTAAAAGTTTTCAACCTAACCGTGAATTTGTTTTTATAACATGGTCTCTATATATCCTTCTTACCTTCAGCAAAAAGGGTTTTCCATATTAGTAAATGGTCTAAGAAATATTGTAAAATTAAAAAAAATACCTGTCCGTAATCAAGTGGTATGGAGTATGTAGGTAGGTGTTGCAAACTGTGCGCTTTTCAAAGCATTACAGAAGTCCATCATAGTATTCATGTCACTTCCTGGCGATGTTTCCAATAGTTTACTTCCACATGAAAAACCAGCTCTTTATCCCCAAAGATGAGGCGAATTTTCTTCACCTCACTTAAACCGTGCCGTTCAGAATCGTATATTCGATGTAGCCATGTAGAAACTTCCAAAGGAAGCATTTTGTGCCCATCTGTGTGACCGATTTAGTGCTCTAGGTATGTATTAAGTACCCATAAAATATATGGTACACATATTACATGTAAATTTTTTTATTTTTGTGTTTTTTTTTACATACTCTGTCTCCTACATAAGCATTTTGAACGCATATGCAACTTTCAGTGAAGTTGGGATCCTTAGCATTTGCCTGAGCATTTGCAGCACAGCTACTAAAATTCCTATCGTGAAAATAAAAGGAAACTAAAGGCATTCCTTGCTTCAATACATTCGGTCCACATTAACAGCGTTAGTGCGACGCCCTCTTAATGGAATGGTATTTTCGTTAGAGAATGTCATGTCCTATTTTCAATGAAAGGACTTAGTCAACCGTAAAAATACTGCAAAAGAATCTACACAGAACATAACAACAAGTGCACAGAAAAAAAAAAAACAGCTAGAAGAAACCCTTTAAAAAGATAAATACAAAACCGCAATTGACTGGGGACTTGGCTTACTCGGCACAATCGGGTCGAAGATAACTAAGTGTTTTTAATAAAAGTGGATGTCATAAACAG
This sequence comes from Portevinia maculata, assembly GCA_949715645.1. Taxonomy (NCBI): domain Eukaryota; kingdom Metazoa; phylum Arthropoda; class Insecta; order Diptera; family Syrphidae; genus Portevinia; species Portevinia maculata. Next base: position 1,403,128 of record OX454528.1, on the reverse strand, counting down.
GCAGCTCGGGCGCCACTTTCTATTCATTCTTTTCTCAAGTTTAACGATCTGGCGTTTGTTGTTAATAATTCGTGTCAAGACCAGGAAATCGTAAATCATGCGGTCATGTGGTCAAACGAAGGTAGTTGGTGAACACTGATAAATCATTTGGTTAGTTTAATATTTGAATCGGCTTTTATTGTTTGCGTCCTTACCCATAGTGACAAAGCGTTCCACAGCACACACACACACAGCACCAATTCAGCTTCTTTGTGAACCACTAATCTGTCAACAAACACCAGACAATTTGATCGGTGCCTCGAAGGACACGTCATTCGTCATATTGAAAGATGTAAAGCTGATTTGTTGATGTATGAAAATGATTTCTTAAAGATGCGAACGCTGATTGATGATTAGGGAGCTGTGGTCTTATGTAAATAGAAGCCCTACACACACAAGCAATGTGTGAATGGATCTTGACTTGGGTGACTTGGGCAGTGTCTACAAGACAGTTCGTGTTCAAGTGAATTTTGATTACACTCAAGTGCGCTCTTTATGAGCACATTGGGAAACAATAAAACGATTGTTTTGCAGAAATATTTAGATTGTTCGTTAGGATATTACTTTGCAATGGAATTTGATGAACAAGTACTTTGGTGAAACGAGTGGCATGCAGACATCATCATCATCATCATGGATGGCGAGAATCGGATTATCCTTAATGTTGGTGGAATAAGGTACGTTAATAGCAACTTCATAATATATATACATACAATAATAGTCTACCCTATTTTTTATTTCATTTTCTTAAACAAAAAATAAAAAAAAAACAAAATGTTGAAAATAACTTTTTTAAAAACGCAAGGAAAAACAAAGCAAACATTTCAGCCGGCATAAAAACAAACTAACAAATCCTTCAAACTTAATATTCCCACATTTTTTACCCTAAATGTTTCTATTTTAAATGCGGAATTAGGACTTCCCCAAGTTTCTATACTTTATTGATATTCTCAAAGCGAAACGCAACGAACCTAACCAAAGTAAATTGAATTCCATTTCGATGTAATTTGATAAATTTAAAATCTTATTTAGAGCAGAACTCCGTAGAAATAGAAATTTACCTTCTTGACATTATTGCAGAAAAGCTTGCTAAGTCTTATACAGTTATACCGCTTCCCATGGCATGACATGCAACTATCGGAATTGCACAAATGTTTGCGTTATTTTTTTATTGCTTAAATAAAGATTCAGCTTTGTCCGCCTAGATAAAGGGTGGTTGGGTATAGATGCGCTATGCGCTTTCTTCCGTTCGCACTGTTTTACAAAGTACATAATATGTATGTAACTGTAAAATTCATTTTTTTTTTTACAAAATCGAATTTATCACGACTACGTGACTTTTTGCACAAAAGTTCCCTGAGATATGAGAAAGTCGGGAGAAAGCAAATTGTTGTGCTAGTTTCTAGTTTAAAGTAGTTCTTGTACTTGTTCAACCGCCACAAAGGATCAATAGCGGAAGCTATATCCTTGTCGGTTTATCAAGAGAAGTATGTATATTTTTTGGTGTGTGGAAAAAGGCCGAATTGTAATGCAATAACTGCTTTCACGTAGTCTTATAGACGCCATTATGTGTTTTTGCATCAATGAGGTGTTTTTTCATAGCATACCTTGGCAAAATAAAAAACCCTATTTTTGTTAAGTTTGTTTCAATATATTTTTTGTTTTACAACAATGTTTTTTATGGAGAAAGTTTTATTTCCGATTCCGGGTTTAAGTTCGCCAGTTACTCGCAATGTATTTCATGAAAGGAAGGGCGGTGATGTATATTACGTTGGAAGAACAAAATTTCAGATAAATCTTTGTTGATTATACTTGTTTGTGTTTTTGTTTTCTTTTTCATTATTGAATGGCCAATCGTTAACTTTTGAAAGATAAAAAAGTTTTTCAAATGTTTCCCGATCTGATAGGTAGACAAGCTACCAATGTTGGTTTGAGTTCTTATGCCATATAAATTACTTCAAGTCGAAATAATATCTTTGTAAAAATAAAACTCAAATTAAAAAAGTTGTTCTCAAAGATTTCAGCAAATTGTATAAGCGATTTCTGAACGTAAAAGAGGCAACTTGTACCTTAGAGCCGATGTAACAATTTGTTGACCATGTGTCTTAATTTAAAGCATCATCATTCAGCAGCGTCCGAAAAGTTTCACAAATTCCGCAACCGTTTTAAGTTGTGTGAAATACGTGAGAATATCTGGGAAGTAAATAGATACCTATGGGTGCGATGTAGATGGTTGTAATTTGTGAAATTGTTTGGAAAGCATGAAGAGATATTTAAGTATCAAAATGAAACTTCATCTGTATTAGGTCCTTTTTTAGTTATTTCGAAAAGTCTGTAAATGTTAGGACTGCACATTCATAAATGATGCGAACCGCTCATCTCTTTAAAAGAGAAAAAGGGCAAGTTTGGCTGCATTTAATGTGAAGAAGCAATTGCTATCGAAGGGACACAAGTCCAAAATGTGATTAAAGACTTATGTCCCTTGGCGTTATATATGTTCCTGCACAAAAATTCGAGTTTACTAATAGTAGGTTAGGTTAAGGTGGCTGTCGGAAGAAGCCGACACACTTAGACCAATTTAGGTCCATTGTAATACCACATATGTATTTATCTACCTCAACTCTGTAGATGGGACTGGCCAACGACACGTGGTTGTTCTCAAACGGTCTCCCATCTACGTACTGACCGCGCCCAATGTCGTTTAATTGCGGTGATCTGACGAGAACCGATTAGCTCGACGTGATATGGTCTTCGGTTTTTACTAATAGTAACGAAACCATGAATAGTCTTTTCGTGACAGTGAAATCGAGGGTAACTTGGCCCAACCATTTGCCAATTATTGAAGTCTGCGTCTGTGAAATTATGTTGCATTTTCCGAGCAAAGAGGTACACACACCTGGGCATACAAAGAAGCGATTTTGCATACAAGGAGTTACAGTGGGTGGCGAAAAAGACATACTGGAGTCTTAATTCTTTATCTTGAGCAAAGCGAGATGTATAACCCAACTTCAAGTATATATTTAAGTATTTAAGCAGAAAACTAATTTTGACCAAATTCGCCAACAAAGGGAGTCGTATGTGTTTTGTTTCGAATAGTACAATGCTATTTTTTTAAATTCTCTTTTTCAAAGTTTATAAATATTTAAATAACAATCATTTTGCATAATTAGGTTCTGCATACATTGCACTTAAAGATTTTAGAAAAACCAAGTGCCACATTCACACGTTTGAAGTCTAAAAAATAAAACAATTATTGCGTCCGTTTTTAGCGAAAAAACATCGCTGATCCAGTCACAAAATCTAGAATATTTAAGCAATGGCGAAAGAGGAACGAAAAGTTCGCCACACTGAACAGAAAAAAAAACACAACCATGAGCTATCTTCTCTACTAATCGGCTGCAGGAAATAACCCCCCAAATGAAAGATGAAATAACTCCCCAAAATTTGTATGGAGGTGGGGATTTATTTCATATGAAATAAGCCCCCAAAATTGGGGACTTATTTCATGGCTTTTTGGGGACTTATTTCATACTTCAAATTGGGGGGTTATTTCAAAATGAAATAAGTCCCCAAATTCAACTATGAAATAAGTCCCCAAATTTATAAAAAAAAAACCTCGCACCTACTCCAAAGCAAACAGTGACACCAAGCAGGGGGGTTGCAGGGGGGTTGCAGGGGGGCAGCATGCCCCCCATATGCATTGCACTGTTTATGGGATTTCCATATAGGATTTGGGGACTTATTTCATACCATTTTGGGGACTTATTTCCTCTTTGATTTGGGGAGTTATTTAATTTTTCATTTGGGGGGTTATTGCCCGGAGCCCTACTAATCAACTGACGCGAATGCAAGCAAATATGAAACGAGCTATTGTGCTTATACTTTTGGTGTGGTGTAGAACTAAGAACGGAGCATAACGAAGGCACAATAATAAAAAGCGTTCATCTTTTCGAACCCTCGAATTTGACTTGGTCATCTATTGGAACCCTCTATTGGAAAAAAAAAAATTTCGATCATGTTTTCGAGAAAGAAAATGTTGAGCGAATAGTCATCAAAGCTGCGACCCGAAGGGTCTCCGATTCCACAACAGAGAGACAACGCAGTAGATAAAGAACTTGCTGTAGGTGGCGCAAGTGGGAGAGGACCTCAGTCAATTTGTGGTGCGCTGATTCGTTAACTCTGGTACTGTAGCGCAACCTAACCTTACTAAAATACATACATTTTAGGTATTAACGACCCAAACATTGCCCTAAACCTTTCTTTATAAATCAATGAAAGGGATGAACAATTGTACGCCTACTTCGAACGGAAAATTTGAGAAGCCTCTCACGACAGTTGAAGCTCTTGGATGTGTGTCGACGTTCGCAAGAGGTGGGGAAGTGGAAAAAAACGATAGATGTCACTAGGCCCTACCGTATTTTAACTTGAGACCCCTCAGTTCAGTAGTCCAATGCACTAACCATCGAGGCACTGCACCCACTATCTATCTAACTAACTACCTCTTCTTAAATGGCAAGTACCAAATAAATAGACGAAAATTCAATATCATTTCTACCAAAAATAAAACGCCCTCACCAAAAACGAGTCAATAAGGAAACTCATTTTCATTACCACACTTTTCTGACAACCCACACAAATGAAATAAAAAAAAAAACGATGGTTGCGGAAACGTCCTATACGAGAAGGCCTTCACAAAACTATAGGACACCATCTGCCAGCAGCTAGAATTATAAATAAAACCCTTCGGAATAAGCAAGCAAAAGAAATCTAGCTACGTGAAATATTTGCATGAAATACTAAAGCATTAGGAAATTACATTTATTCTGTCATTTCTCGACCATAAAACCCCTAACGGTCATGTGTTGCTATAAGTGAAACTTGAAACAAAATACGAAAATATTACTTAACCTCTTTCGACAGAAGGGGCAACATAGAAAAAATAATGAAAATCAAGATACTCGTATAATCAACGAATGCACGACTACATAATGTAATACATCGCTAAATCCTTGAATTTATGTAATTTTCATTGTATATAAAATGTTTATTCCGTCAAAGAATTTGTAGTAGCCTCCTGTTGGCATGGTGCTTCACCCTCCAGGCACCCACGAAATTGTCTGCATCCTGAACCTGACGGTATGGATTATTATGTGTTCTCATAAATAAGCTGTGGGGAAATCTCAAAGGCTGCAATGTACATGTTTGCGTAGATATCTTTGGTGGCGTTCATTTGACAGGTAGCCAAGATTTATGTGTGAAAATATAAATTGGTCTAGCTTCCAGAATAAATCTAAAATCACAATTGAAAAATTTGCAAGAGGCAAAAGTTGATAGTCATAGGACAATCCCAAAAACAAATTTAATGCGGAGTTTAATTAGTTCTTTTAGCTTTCCGTTCGCAAAGAGGCAAAGAAGTGAATTTGACTGGGTAGATATTTTTAGATTCATACGAAATTTTTTATTGGTACAAGTGACCGCAACGGGCAATAATATTTAATGTAAGTTACTTTTATTTTATAACCATTTAAAGCCATAAGGTATTATTATTTTAATTCATAGTTTGGAACAGACCTAAATGTTGCTCGTAGACCCCTAAAATTTACTATATTTTTGATCACCATCGAAAGTAATGTCGATCTAGCCATGTCCGTCCGTTAAAATACTGCAACAGTTTTTGCAACCATAAATTATAAAATTTAAAATGTAAAATAATATAATTATCCGGAAAAGGCCTGTCGCGACAAACAGGAATGGCAAGGACAACTCTCACAATCAAGGTAGCATAAGATAACTATCTTCATTCTCTTTGCCGGTGTCAATTCGTTGAATTTAATTAAAAGTTAAATGCTTTACGTCAACTTTTTTTCCTGAGTAAGGAAAAAAAATCAAACTATTGTCTTTTTATGCTTATTCCGAAAAATCGATTTTAAATCTGGAAAATCATTTAATTTCGCACAATTGCTCAAATTATCCTGAAATAAAAAAAAATACCCTCAACGAAACGTGAAGGCTTTTAATTTATTTTCAAACGTCACCCTCTTCGATTTAACCCAATCAACCTGGAAGCGAAGTCCCGCAAATCAAATCGTTATCAATCAACGTCATTAGGGGTTGTGCCTTCCTATCTGTAGCTGAAATAGTCCATATCGTGATGGAGTTTTTCCAATTTCTTCACTCGTTTTCATTCCTTGTGTTCGCAAGATTAATTATGAATTTAAATTGTGCTTAACGGATCTACTTTATAATTATAAAATGCACCTTCGGCTTAGTGACTTATTTCAAAGTGTCAACATTCTTCCAAACAAGGAAGCGGGTGCTTTCTTTGGGCATATGCCAAACTAGAAGGTCAAAACTCTCTTTAACGTATGCCATACCATTACATATTTGATTAAACGCTATTAGATTTCATGTTGTAAACTTGGAACAGCTTATAATAAAAACTGTTAATGGAAAACCTGTTTTTTTTTGTCTGGCATATCACTCATCTTTGGCTTGTAAAATATTGGACTGTACCTTCTTGAAAATTTAATCTATTTTGGTAAAATATAAACGTCCTCAAGTAGCCAAACACCGAGGCAAAATTCTCATCAATAATTTCTATTGCGCTAAGTAGGTAATAACGATGTTTGAGACTGTTTAGAAAGTAGTATTCTCTTTCGTGGCTGGCTGCTATAGTAAATTCTCCCTTTGATAAACGCATATATTACCACTTGTTGCTAAAGCCCTTCAATAGCAAATATTTCGATAAGTAACATCGATGTCAATTCCGTAAAACACTGATTTAGCTGTCAGTCGGAAAACTTATAGCAGCATTGTGAAATTAATATTTTTTATGTGCATACAAGATCCTTAAAAAAGATTAAAAAGCATTTAAGATTATAAAATGATGTCCGACTATTCCATTGGGATTGAGCAATATCAAAGATTTTAAGTGTAATTATTTTGAGTCCCATCATTTTATTAGCTGTTGGTTGATATAGAAGTTGCTAAATTTTTTCGAAAATTGTTAATTTAGTAGTGACAAAAGTATATTGTTATTTGTGTTTTGTTGTTATCTTACAAATGTGGGCTACAGTGACAGACAGCGTTTTGGATACTTCGATTCAGAGCTTACATCAGCTTTAAGAGGAGCAACCTACGAATTCCGACGGTTAAATGCAGACTCAGAGAACCCCTAAGAAAAATGGGTATACCAGAGGAAGATCTCCGCCGATTCTGCAGCGAAAACCACATTCTGGAATCCTGTGGGACATTGACTGACAAGAGGATTAAATATTTGCGAAAACAACAAATAGCAGATGAGCACAAAAAAATACCATATATCCACAGCTCATTCTCAGATCCATCAAAGAAACTGGAATGGAGGCTATGCTCTAAGGTGCGTAACCTTGCTCTGCCAAGGCTATGTCAGAGCAAGATTCTAAAACAATTTATAAAAGAACTATGTTTCTAGGGGGCTCTGGAAGAGGGAAGAAACCTCTAAATGGTATTAGCAGGTTATACAAAAGGCAATATAAGGTTGCGGTGTACTGCGCCCTTGGACAAAGATCTGTTAGAATGTCGGTAGTCACGCGAACTTTACGGGGGAGTCATATCGTCAATTTTCGTGAGTTCTGGTAATTGACAATATCTTAAAGAAACTGAGTTAAATGGGAGCAAATGCCATAGCACACAGGGAAAATATTTAAAAAAATTATATTAATTAAAATTAACTAAAATATTAAAAATTATATTTATATTATATTCGGCAAAATATTCAAAAATATCCTTACTAAAATTTACCGTGTTGTTCATTCGTTGAATATACAGGGGTAGACTATTCCAAAGACGAATCGCATGAACAAAAAATTGACGGCTGGTAACAAGATACTTGTGTCTGGGCGGAATCATTTGTAATGATCGTTGACCATTCGCGAATCTATTTTTTTTAAATTTTAAAATTTAAGTGAAGTCACGGAAATTAAAGGAAATCAGCAACTAGGCAAAGAGCTGCAGCCAATCTTTCAAAACGAAAATATTCGTTTAAAGTAGAAAGGTATTGAATAAGTATGGTGGAAGGCAAACAAACTTGAAAAGCAGTGGTGGTGCAACGTACAACGCCTACAGCAGCAATGGACAACTTTCCAAACTTGCAATGCTTGATTTAAAGATAAAACAACTTGCTGGCAATTGTGCGGTGAGTAAGCGAGTCTGTGTTTTTGTGATCAGGACACTGCTGTAAAGAAGAAAATGAGCAAACTCAAGAATGGCCAAGGGCTACTTATTGTGCATGAAGAAAAAATAATACACAGATAGCAACAGTATTGTGAAGGACTTCTTGAGGAACAATTTCTTCGGATATACTTTCCAAGAGCCGTTCAATGAATAATCACCTGACATTTCTATCGAAGAAGTTGGGAAGATGGTCAAAAACTCCAAAAAAAGGACAAGTGGCTGGGCCGGACGAGATACCCTCTGAGTTCTGGAAAAATAACCCTTAAGTTCAGCGGAGTCGGCTGTACATATGATAAATAATTAATCGATAAAAAGATGATAAAGTCCCCTGAAAAGAAATGATTCAATGTCCAAGTACCTTCTTACCCTTGTTAATGGATGAATTATCTCCTTTGGGTATTGAATATCCATAAAACAATCGAAGAGAAGATAATGTATCAAAGGCTATTTGATAAAGGATCATATTACATCATCTCCGGTCCATACTTCAAAGGGATACAAAGATTATCCGGGCTAAATGAATGCAAAATTAACTAGTCTCCCGCCCGTTTAATATTTTACATCCATTAGTCCTCAATTAAGATGGCCAAAGTCTCACAAGTAAATAGAAAATAGAAAACTTCCCAAAATGTTCCTAATACAATAATTATTTTGTTGAAACCTCAGGCATTATCGCTTCTTGCGTTTGTTAAATAATTAAGTAGCACCTTTTCACGTATTCAGTTCCCTCGATAATTAAAATGTAATTGCTGGTTCTGATATTTACCCAGTGCTCATCATAGTTAATCATAACAATCTAACACAGTGATAATTAGTAGCTAAATATTGAATGTGTCTGTATACCTGACGACACCAAACGCTCTAGGCGAAACATGGCAATGGCCCAAAAACTACCCCAAATAGTAATGTGGGTTGTATAGTGAATGGCACCTTAACTTCGTTGAGGTGAACTCATTAATATTTTAGGAACGAACAAGCTTTTATTGTTCAATCGTAACGGCGAAAAGTCCTACTCCCCAATCCAAGCTCTTCAACATAACCGCCTTGTAACTATTAAAAAAAAATGTAACGTCTAAAAGTTCTTCTTCGTTCAGTGGCATTTTTTGTATGCCCAATATAAGAGCACTCGGTTAAAACAATAACAACGTCTTCATTTTTATACCCTATTCTAGGGGTATATTAATTTTGACGCATAGTTTGTAACATACCTTAATATTGCCCGTAGACCCCTAAAAGTTACTATATTTATGATCAGCATCGATAGTAATGTCGATCTAGCCATGTCCGTCCGTCCGTCCGTCCGTCCGTCCGTCCGTCCGTCCGTCGGCAAAAATTAGGCCTTTAAACTGGATCTAGAGAGCTGAAATTTTAACCATATACTCTCTAGGGTCCCGAAATAATCAAGTTTAAGAATTTTTTAAATCCGCCCACAGACACGCCCACAAACTCAAAAAAACAAAATTTTGGAAAAAATCGAATTTTGAGCTAGAGAGCTGAAATTTTTTATATATGATCTATGGCCCATAAAACTGATTGGGACATAAAATTTTCAAAATCCGCCCACTGACACGCCCACAATTAAATAAAACAAATTTTGGGAAAAATTGAATTTTGAGCTAGAAAGCTGAAATTTTTTATATATGATCTTTGGCCCATAAAACTGCTTGGGACATAAAATTTTCAAAATCCGCCCACTGACACGCCCACAATTAAATAAAATATTTTTTTTGAAAAACCAAAATTTGAGCTAGGGAGCTGAAATTTTTAATATATACTCTCTAGGGGCCCTTTATGCTCATGTGTAAATATTTTCAAAATCCGCCTACTGACACGCCCACAATTATTTTTATTTTATTTTTGAAAGTCCAAAGTTTGAGCTAGGGAGCTGAAATTTATAGTATATACTCTCTAGGTGCCCTTTATGCTCATACTTAAATTTTTTTTAAATCCGCCTACTGACACGCCCACAATTAAATAAAACAATTTTATTGAAAAACCAAAGTTTGAGCTAGGGAGCGTTTTTATTTACAAAAGCTTAGTTTTTTCGATAAAATCCTTTAAATTTTTGTCACGCCCACTTATGAGATATAGGAATAAGAATAGGGTATCCAACAGTTCGCCCAAGCGGACTGTAGCCCGCCCCTATGTTTCTTCATACGTCTGTCAACCTATTTGCAAAGGGGTGAGTGTAAGAACTCTGTGCACCGAGGAAAGAGCATCATTTTATAAAGTGCGGTTGTAGTCACTTTTTAAGAACGTATTTATACACCGGCTGCCAACGACGGTGGCTTTAAAATCCACAGGGACAAACAAGTAGTGTGTGTCAAAAGTGCGCCCCAGGTGATTCAATTGTCTTTCTAGTCTCAAAGTTGCTAATCCGTCATTCATATACCTCACTCGGTTGGAAATGCATGGCAAATATTTGCCTCAAGCTTTGACGCTTTCTGCTACTCTACCTAACATTTCGTTGGGTTTTGATAGCAACAGACAGCGCACACCAGTAGTAAACAAGTGAAGGCTCATCTTGTTGAGATGGGATTTTTCCTGTTCTCGTCCGCCTAAGGACCATCAAGGGTGGCGGTTCTTGTTTTTCCCTAGTAAACTGGGAAGTAAAAACAAAAATAGGTATTTCATCAAATTATTTGTTTCATCTTTTCCACGTTCGCAATGAATGAAGGGATACAAAATAATTTTGTTTTTCTTTTTCCTTGAACAAATGTTCTGATTGAGTTAATAAGTTCCAACACGATTTGCTCTTTTTTGTCAGGAAATTAGATTTACTTCAACTAATTAAATAACAAAATAAATTACAACGTGTATGCTGTTTAAGTAAAGTGCGTAAGGACTTGAGTTTGTTTTTATTTTTCTAAAGGAGAAACTATCAGATTTGATTTCGAGACAGCAAATTTCGTATTCACAAAGCGGATGGAAATAATCTAGAAAATTAAGACAAACAATTATCATTGATTATTTGTTATTTTTTGTGCGTTTCTTTTGTGAGAATGTTATTTTGAAACAGAGAGGTTTGTTTTATGGAAATACAAGTTGTTTCACGTTGGCCAAATAGACTTTCTCCGTAAAAATGAGTTTTAATTTGGTTTGGTGGAGCAATCTGATTTGAAAAACGATATAATTTTCATGGACATCAGGATATAGTTAAAATTTAAGGGAATCAAGCTACAAAGGAAACAAATCATATGTACATAAATATCGCCCAAAGAAACAAGTACAGGAGACTCTCGATAACGTGAACAATTAAAACCAAGCCAATTCACGTTTGCAAAGGTTGAACTTGTACAAAAGAATAGGATAATCCCGCAGTAGATATTCATTTAAAGACGTTTTTTCTTTAACAAATTAAAAATAAAAAGTTTTTACTATTACTCAACTGTCTTTTCCATTGATTTTCTTATTTTGATATTTAACAAAAATACATAGGTACATAAATATTAGGTTTTGGTATAAAAACATTATTGAGCATGATGCACTAAGCGTGTACAGTACCGATAGGGAAAACCCGATCATCTGATTTTATTTATTTTATTTATTTATTTATTTATTTATTCAACTCATAATTTTGTACATGTAAGAGAAAGATACTTTTAATTTGTACAAACTAAGACTTATGTTGCAATGCTGACTTTTGATTATTTAATTTTAAGATACTAACAATTCAAATATATAATATAATGAAATAGAGAACGAAAGGGAAAAAAAGAACGAAAAACGGAAGAAGGTATTGGAAAAATATAAATAGTGCGAAAATAGTAAAGGTAGATGAATTGGAAAACAAAGATAGAGCAATAGATAAAGACAGATATAGCATTTTAGAAGCGTTAAAGTATATTCGGCAAAATATTCAAAAATATCCTTACTAAAATTTACCGTGTTGTTCATTCGTTGAATATACAGGGGTAGACTATTCCAAAGACGAATCGCATGAACAAAAAATTGACGGCTGGTAACAAGATACTTGTGTCTGGGCGGAATCATTTGTAATGATCGTTGACCATTCGCGAATCTATTTTTTTTAAATAAATAATTTGGTTCTTCAGTCATTATAATTTTATTTATTGCTAGTATGGTCCGATAACTCAGTAAAGCCTTTAAAGAACAACCCGCTATTTATTTTGTGTAGTCGGAGATGTGGTCGCCTCTTTTTATGCCAAAAATAAATCTGGCACAGCTGTTATAAGCTTGTTCAAGTTTCCGCTTGGTAATCCATGTCTGCAAAAATCTCACATCCATACAAAATTATGGGCAAAATATATGATTTTACTAGTTTTAATTTCACATGTATCGGGAGATATTTGGATGACTTGAAACAAATTGAAAACTGTGCAAGACGAGATGTTTTACCTAGAAAAACTAAATTCACGTTAAAATGCAGCCTGCTCGAATTTTTCTGTTTAATTGGAGCGAAAATTGTTGTTCACGTTTAAGAGTATTCCTGATTTGTTCAAGCTTTAGGGATGTCAATGATAAAAACAAAATCTGTTCACGTTACCCGGTGTTCACGGTAACGAGAGTCTACTGTATTGACCATTTTCACCACAAATTTGTAATTCTAAAAAAGACGTAATATGTACCGCCAACGGTCACTCATCTGTATAAGCACATGTTTATTTTTTTTTTTTTTTATAATTTGCTTACGCTAAAGGCATTTTTTCTGTTGTTACAGTACCCTCATAGTGCGTAACACAGCGTAAGCATTTGTGTTTAACAGCAAGCAGCACTATCGCATTTCATTGCATGCTTTTCGGTGCTACTTACTATTAGAAAGAATAGAGAGATAGGAAAGAAGTGTTTGGGTGCAGTTGTAAGGTTTTTCTCCACGGGTGGTGTCTATGATGCTTAGGGAGATTACGATTTCATGTATTCGATATAAAGTAATGGACTTGGCCGGGATTCGAACGTACGACCTTCCATTCAGTAAGCGAATACACTACTACTGCACCTGTTACCACCCGCAACGTAAGCTTGTTAATTGATGCAAGAATTTGTGCATTGAAAACATCATCACTGTGTTTCGTATGATTTGTTTCAAATAACAACAAATGCAATACACCTGAAGGAACTTCCAGGAGGTTGTTGGAATTAGCGTACTTCCCAATATATACCTTTTCGAAACCACAATTGGCGCCTATTCAATTAAATTCAAATTCCGATGAAAAAAAAAAAAAAAAAAGGACTCTAAGTCATAAAACTATTTTTCATGCAATCAAACCTACCTAGCGCTCGCCTCCTATTTGCAATTTGCACCAAACATAAGCTTTAATGTAGAAAGTATTCCTTTAGTTACCTCAAGTTTGTCCAAACTGTGGTCATAAACCTTCATCTATATCGCTTCAGAGAATATTCAATTTAGTTTTTCGAATTAAATTAAATATCCTTCGAAGAAGGTCCCCCACTTTTTCTAGTTCACTACTTTTTTAAGTCTCCTCGAGTTCAAACACACACACACCCGCTACGGTAACTTTTTAGTTAAGTCTGCGAATGAACTAAATAGCCTACCGGAAAGACCCTACCGTAACAAAGACTCATGAAATGAAGGCAGAAAAAAAAGTCAGCAGTATGCTTTGTATACTCTCGATGAGAGTACTTCTTTCAAGATCCTCAGTTCTTTCCCGATGCCTTTTTGTGTTTTCTATGGTCGGTCGTTCCTTCTTTCCACCACTTTTTGTTTCAGTCGTAGGATTTATGGATTCCTACTACCCCATAACATACTTTCCACACCAACTCATCCTCTCTCAATTGGCAGTTCACTGAATTCGCTTAGTCTACCCTAGTCGAACACAACCCAACCGTAATAAAAAAAATACATAGAAGCAGAATAGAGAATAAATAAAGGCAAATATAAAGTACAATTGAAATGAAAATGTTAAAATGAGCTAAATTATTTTTTTAGACTGATTGTCAATTTGAAGATGTTTCCGAGAACAAGAATACACGAGAGCGCTAATGTCACGAAATTTGCATGTATTTGCATTCAATTAAGTTTTTGTTTCCGGCATGGAAGGAAGCTCATAACTTAGTTTTTTTTCAATCTAAGTTTGGCAGCACACGTGCACTCCAGGTAGATGTGGGCTATTAATTTTTTTGGCAAATTATCAATCTTGTACCCAATTGCAGGGCAATTTCCTGGGCAATTTTAGTTTTACTATTAATTTCCTGATTATCCTGTGCAACTTTTATAGTTTCAATTTCCCATTCATATGTGTGTGCCTTCGTGAAGTGGGTAACATTTCTTGAAAACATGCCAAATACGATTTCTCCTAAGCTCAGTAGGTACTTGTGCAAATTGCAAATACTATATCCTCTTGTTCCTGTCGAGGATAGTAACGAAGCAAATTTTGCCATTTTCGGATGTGCTTGAGAACGAGCGACTTCTATTCACGCTTGAGGGGCTTTGCAAATGCAAATTTATTTATATGATGATTTTTTGGAATATAAAAACAATTATTGTGCTCGTAATGGTAGAATTTGGTAATAAAAGTGCACATAAGTACCTACATAATATTTTTTCCTTTGTATGATATTCGTATGTTTACGTATAAATGTGCAAACAGAGATGTTGAAATATATTCACTTAAGAAAGGAAAGATTTGCGAGAGGATTAATTGAAACGTGACATGGCATTTTATTACGGATATATTTTGTTACACTACTGTTTCTTTTCCACAAAAGAGAAAAAATGTTTTTAGCTGTACATACATGTATGATTTTTCTATCTCAGCGCTATTGGCAGAAATTATATCAGATGTCATCAATTTATTGCCTTGGTCAAAAGCCAACCAGCAGCGTCAACCATATCCTATTCTACTTGGTAGGCATATTTTTATTCACAAAAAAGTAAGTTCATAAAAAACCCACTTTTACTAGCCTAGCCTATGGGAGAAAATATCCTAAATAGGAGCAACCCGAAGCCAAATGCTCTTTTTAATATTAAACAGAAAGAAATCAAACATCAAAACGCAAAATGCCGGTAGCTGTAAAGATCTCAACCAATTTATGACCATGTCACCCCATATACTATGCATATCTGTAGAGTTTTTTGTTCTTCTATGCTGAATGGATGATATGGCAGGAATAGGATTTCTGCCTTTATCTTTTATTCATATGCCAAAGGAATAAATACATGCATGAGAGAGTTATCCTTAAATAGACACTATATGTGGACATTTTAACTTTAAAAAAGGAACGAGATAGAAATAGGAAACCAAAACTGATGAATGGGTCTTTAAATCTCCTCTGTATGTAGACATTTTTTTTATTAGTTTTTGCTTAGGTCAGAAATGTTTGAAGCACTCCTTAACCTATACTTATTAAATTTGTAAAACACGAGATAAAGTTTATAAAGTAGCTGGTACTTAGTATACCCTATTCTTAAAGTATATTAATTTTGATTGATAGTTTTTAACATGCCTTAGGGTTATAGGACCCTCAACGTTGCTAAATTTGTTATCAGCATCGAAAGTTATGTCGATCCCATGAACGTCCGTCACCAATGACAAAATTCAAGTCAGAAAGCTGCAGTTTGGAACATATGCTCTCCCGGGGAGCCCGAAGAACGATCAATAAAAACCATGCATGCATCGAAATCATGCAAGAGTCAGGCCGGGATCATGAAAATGCAATAACGACAGCATTTGAATGGCCTCAGTAAGGAGGTGATGCGAAATCGGGAGCGCTGCCGATGTTGAGGTTTACGAACCTTGAATTGTGATCGTAAACTCGCCGTAAAGGAAAAGAAGAAGAGTTCCTAGGGGACCGAAATGATCAAGAATAAAGGTTTTTCTAATCCACCCTGACAAGCTCTCTATTTTAAAAAAACGGCTTATAACGGCTTAAACGGCGTATAAAGGCAAAATCTCTATAACAATTCTTTTAAATCATGTTTTCTCAGCCACAATCACGTTTTGCGAAGTTTTCGACAGAAACGATGTTTTTCTGATAAATTTCTCAACAATCAAAAAATAACATTGATAACAAAATCTCCTTCTTAACAATTATTCGCCCATGCAGCGATTTTTGTTTCATCACTACCTAATCAGTGAAAAATAATTGTGTCCTCTGCAATGTGCCTAGGGGTATGCAAAATTGAAAATCTCAACTGACTCAATGATCTCAAGTAATCTGATGGGCCGAGGGACTCCAGTTCTTCGTCTTGTCAAAGTCGCGGTTTATCTGATCGTAGTGACCCATGAAACATTTGATTCCCTGTCCGCACGGGGCTACATTCGCAAGGCGCGCTTTGTTGCAATCACAGAACATCCATTCGTGAAAAGTAGGCCTCAACGGGAAACGCACGTTCCTCACAGTTTCAACGCTTGATTGCGACTAAACTGGAAGTAAACAAAATTTAAGAACCACGCCTGTCGAATTAGACCACTCCTGCCCGCTACGACCCTACAGCCTCAATGGCGTCAGAAAAGGAAATTATGTTGCCGCACACTATATTAGTCAAAATTAATATACCCTTGGGATAGGCTTTACTGTATATAAGTAATGCTCTCTCGAAGAACTGAACAATTAAGTCTCATGACATGAGTCATCAATGCAAGCCCTCTATGTTCTCTCTTGAGCTGGATAGGTGAAAACAGTGAAAACTCATGACGCTGGCATATGAATAATTCATGTATCCTTCGCTCGCCCCATAATAACGTTACATGAGTGCAGGATACTGCCATGTGAATCATAAATGTTGACAATCGCAAACAAACTTTAGTATGCACTATCGCTTCAGGTAATTAAGACCACGATTATACCTATTAGTAAGCCTTGAAAGCATAAAGGCACCTGTACCAGCACTTATGTACTTCAATTAGGCAATGAATTTGGTTTCACATGTATTTTCTACACCATTTCTTTTTATACCATTGTTATTTTGTTCTCTCCTTTATCTTTACAGATATGAAACGTACAAAGCAACACTCAAGAAAATTCCTGCCACCCGACTCTCCAGACTAACAGAGGCTTTAGCCAATTACGATCCGGTACTTAATGAGTACTTCTTTGACAGGCATCCAGGTGTATTTACGCAAATCCTTAATTACTACAGGTGAGTGAAACAATTACTTCTACGTGAAGTTTTATTGCTATATCCTTTTTGTTTTCTATCTAATCGCTGATGACAATTTCGGTAACAGGTTCTATCTTTCAGCTAATTAAGGTTTAAAACGCTACAACGAGTAACTAATTGCTGAAATAAGTTACATGACGGGATTTCACGTTCATTCTACTTATTTCGCGACAATTTGCCGTTTATCGGTTCGAAAGAATGTAAGAGGTATTTGTACTCTCAATACAATTGAAATGAAGATGTTTCACTGCGTCTCTATTCGCAGTTTTAAAATAAAGAACTAAATGGAAATTCAATTTTCTGTACTGCTCCTATTAGCACCGATAAATCACTTGAGCGCGCGAGTCATTGTAGTCATGAATGGTATTTTTATTTTTTAATTTTGGTCTTTAAACCCTCAATTGAATGGTATTAACGTTCACGTTAATTCAATACGTTCACACGATACAATAGGGGGTTACATTTTTTTCTTCTCTTTTGTGTCGACTGTGCTCGGTGGAAGAGGTGTTAAGTAAGGATCACGGACAGATGCGTAGCCAGATGTGTCATGTGCTTTTCAAGGATTGCTGGCAAACTATCGAAATTTTAATAACGAAACATAAAAGCAGACGCTAACATTTATAAACAATTGAAATGCAGGTGAAAAAGTAAAAAAAAAGATTTAATTTGTTCAATTAAACTCCAGGGAAAAATTACTATGTATTTTCTTAAAAAGTTACTTTAGTGCAGATTTTAACAAAAAAATGATAGGAGGCATTGAAAGTGAAAACAATCGGACCACAAGAAATCTGATTAGTTTTATTATATTCGATACCTTTTCAAATATTCATTCACTTCAAAAAAAATTTCCGTTTCATTTACTCATCAACACCCAGGGATTGCGATGGGCCAATTATGGTGCCTGGTGTTCTATGACAGTATTGTCATAGCCCTGACTTACCTAACCTCTTCACAATTCCACTTTACTTTTTAGTGTTCATATTAGGTGTATGATTTGTCAATTGATACTCATCATACCAAAATGTCGATCGATTGATAAATTATGTTGGTTATCAATAATTGATTTTTGACAACCATAATAAGAGTGACAGGTAACTTTGCTTGTTCGAACATATGTTTTTGTGACCACGAATGTAACAAACGATGTATGAAACTACATTTAATGTTTTTCATAACATTTGCTGATTAAATTTTTAATACATTTTTTTTTAGGTCAGGCTGAGAACAATAGCCTAGATACATATTAAGATTATGGAAGTCTATTAAGGCAAAATTTTTGCTGTATTTTACACGTGCATTTTTACCTTTGCCTAGGTGTAAAGATAACCAAGCCAACCAAGAATTAGGTCCATCATTACTGATTCCAAGTAACATACTTTTATACAACTCTTGGTCAAAGTGGCTCAGTGGTTAGTGTGTCGGAGTACTAATCGAATACTTAGGGAGTCAAATTAAGTAAAAAGTTTTAATTAACAGTGAGTTGTTTAAAATCATTTATAGGTCGCAAACTTCTTGTTTATGCAAAACACAGAACCATATATGGCCAAAGTGAGCCTATTACTAAAACTCTTGCATCTCTTTATAATGTCTGCGGATTTGTTGAGAATTGTGTTTCAAGGGCCTGCTTCAGAAACACTATGCTACGCCTCTTTGTTAATTCAATTTCTTAATATTACTCCTCTATTATAATTCTAATTGTCTTTTTTTAATAACATTTGTTACGACGTTACAATCAATTTTTTACTCATTATTTTTGTAAATATTTACATCTAAATTTAATTATATTTTGTAATCTGTATAGCTTAGCTATTAGATGAAATGACTAAATAAACAAACACCACTTTAAAACAGTGAAACACTTTACATGAAATCAATCAATTTTCCACTCAAAGCGATGGAATATTATTTGTTTCATTCAAAAACATTCCGTTGAAACTAATTTAATACTCTCTTTAACGAGTTAAAACGTAAAAAGTTCTCAAGAGCTATTACTTCTACAAAAACCGAAGAAAAGGAGATAACAACTGTTGGAAAAACAAAGAAGCATTACCAGCAAACGCCCTGAAATACGTGCCAGATAAAGAAATTAACCATTCCCGTGATTTAATTCAACATCTGCGTATAGATAAAGTATAGGGTAGATAAACCAATTTTTTTTTATAATTGTCGCATCATGGCCTCTTGGCCTTAATTCCCCCAAAAGTTCTTCAATGTTTTTAAATTGGCATTTTTTTTATATAAAAAAATTGTTTTAGTAGAAATATTATTTTTTTCCGGATTCATTTTGGGAACCTTGTTAGAGAAAGTAGGTACCATTGGTGAATGCCATTCCCACCCCCACAAATTCGCATAGTTTAAGCATTTAGGCCTTATCTTGTCGTTCTACGAGTATCATTCCGACAGATAGAGAGGCAGATGTTTTCCAGGGACTCCTGAAGCACCCGCTGTGTTTCTCTTTACATAGCTACATTTTTAAAACATTTTTACCGTTTACGGAAACAATGAGATGTATAATGCAAATATCATCAATAATCGTAACGAGGAGTACGAAGACAAACAATGGGGGCGAGAGCTTCCAGTACGAAGCTAGGATATTAAATCTTCTTCAAGCAATGATAAGTGAACAAGATGAGGTGTTAAACGCGTTGACAACAGCACGCATCTGTTGTATTCAATAAATAAATATACGCAAATATATACATTAATGTATTTTTTTATTTCAATATTTTCAAGGCTTATGTTTCATTGCGAATATGTACTCGCATAGGAATGTACATATGTATATGCTTGGGATGACGTTTCATTTTATAAATATGTTTTCGCACTTACCGAATACGCGGGAAAACAACAAAAAGAGAGGAGGAAAAACGGGAAAAAACTCATTTTAAAGCAACATTTTCGATGTCAGTGTCAGAAGAACAATTTTTTCAACTTCTCTGCCCATATTTTCTTATTTGTGCTTCTTGGTTAGAGGTTAATTTATTTGCAGTTTAAAACAGATTTATATGTGATGACCTGTCTGAACTCTACACTTAAAGAACACACCCCCAAACTTGGTAGTTTACTTTGTGGAATTTGAATTTAGTGATTTTAATTTCGAAGTTGTTCGTTTTCAAGCGTTGCTTTTATATTCGAATCCATTTTTAAGACTGCACAAAATGTATAACATTTAAACCATTCCTAATTCCACTTCAAGTGTAATTAACTCGGGGGCACAAGAAGTCCTACTTGAACGGTTAGGTGTAAATAAGATCATTGTGCTTGATATTTCGCAGGCATTTGACAGAGTACCAAGCTCTCTTGTCGAAAATGTGTGCATTTGGAATCGATGATACCTTTCTTCAATTGGTTAGAAATTACCTTTCGGACCGTTCAATTCAAGTTGTTTTTTACGGTTTTAAGTCTGCAACTCTCCCTATCTTCTAACCCTAATTTCCTTAACGCCCGCGCTGTGTAGCTTTTACATTATAAAGGTATACAAAAATCCCAAATCTCTTTAGTGCGAGTACATTATAAAAAAAGAAGAAGCTGCAAATGTAGCGCTCATCATCGCAATCATGCATATGAAGCAAGTGTCATTTTCCAATTTGCATGCGTCATGACTTCCACTCATTTTGAAGCGCTTCTGCTCCAACAGAAGGGTTGATTATTCCAAAGCCTTAGTTCACCACTTTGAATATAAAAAACAAACAAAAACACCCACCAGCACGAGAACTGGTAGGAGGATAAGGGCAATC
This sequence comes from Portevinia maculata, assembly GCA_949715645.1. Lineage (NCBI taxonomy): Eukaryota > Metazoa > Arthropoda > Insecta > Diptera > Syrphidae > Portevinia > Portevinia maculata. The sequence continues at coordinate 1,382,056 of OX454528.1, read as the reverse complement.
AAGAAGGTCTCTTTGGCCGACGAAGAGAAGCAAAATTATTTGTTATTTGTTAAGGGCAAGGGCGAATTAATAAAAAAAAATGTATTCATGTTTTCGGTTTGTGCTTGTCTTTGTAGAACAGGGAAGCTGCACTATCCGACAGATGTTTGTGGACCATTGTTTGAAGAGGAGTTGGAATTCTGGGGACTGGACTCAAATCAGGTAGAACCATGCTGTTGGTCAACATATAGTATACATCGAGATACACAAGTGAGTCAAAGTGATGGGGCAAATTCCAGGTTTCTTCATATTTGTTTTTACTTTTGTTCCGGTAGAATACCTTAGCAATTTTAGATAAATTAGATATTGAAAATGAAAAACCATCAGAGGAACAAATAGCTCGACTATTTGGTTTCGAAGAAGCCCTCAGTAATGGCGAACTGAACTGCTGGCAACGAATAAAGCCGAAGGTGTGGGCTCTATTCGACGAGCCATCAAGTTCAACTGCAGCAAAGGTAAGTCATATCTCATCAGGGCACTTGTTCATGAAATACATGTTTATGTGCCATTTTAGATTGTAGCTAGTATGTCGGTGTTCTTCATATTCGTTTCTGTGATATCATTTTGCTTGAAAACACATCCGGGGTTTCGGGTCGACTTCCCAGATGACCCCTTGCTACCATCAATGTCATCAATACCTCTAGCTACCACGTCAAATTCACCGTCAACACACCCAGCATTCAATACGACATTCACATACAATCAAGTCAATGCAAATAACACTAGAAAAACGGACTTCATTGCCGGAAACTTCAGCCGCATTTTTGATTCGTCCAATCTCACTTATAAGAGTTCCAATCGAAAACGACTAAAACGTTCCATTCTCAATGGCAGCGAGCTGAATCAGTTTTTCGAACAGAAAATTCTAGGCGGAACCCGCCATCATCACGGATGGCATGAATCGTATGGCCAACCGCACGGAGCCTTCTTTTACGTAGAATTGGTGTGTAACGTTTGGTTCTTCATTGAGGTCATCATAAGACTAATAGTGGGTATAGATAAATTGATAAATCCAATCTCTCTAGAAAGAATTTATTTGAAAGGTTTCACCAAACATTTGGCAGTTTGTTAAGTCGCCGGTAAATATAATCGACTTTACAGCTACATTGAGCTTCTACACGGACGTTATGCAAAGAATGGGCGAGCATACCGGACTTTTGGAAGCATTTTCGATAGTGAGGATAATGCGACTGTTTAAACTGACCAGACATTCGCCGGGACTACGAATATTGATACACACTTTCAAAGCATCGGCAAAGGAACTCACGCTACTAGTGTTCTTCTTGGTATTGGGCATAGTCTTTTTCGCAAGCTTGGCATATTATGCGGAGAAGTTGCAGGTAAACTAAATTTATTTTTGACAGTCTTCGTTTAAAATAAATCAAGGCTTAATCTCTTCCTTTTTTGCTAAAACAGGACAACCCTGAAAATCAGTTCAAAAGCATCCCTTTGGGTCTCTGGTGGGCCATCGTCACGATGACAACCGTAGGCTATGGGGATGTGGCGCCTAAAACCTACCCAGGGATGTTTGTAGGCGCTTTGTGCGCCTTAGCCGGTGTATTGACGATAGCACTACCAGTACCTGTTATTGTTAGCAACTTCTCCATGTTCTACTCTCATACTCAGGTTAGTATATAGAAAGAATCCGTTACTAAATTAAGTAAAAAACAAAAAATAATTCCCATAAACAGGCCCGTTCAAAACTGCCGAAAAAACGTCGACGTGTCCTGCCCGTCGAGCAGCCGCGTCGCAAACGTGAGCAAGGACCACCGCCACGTCGAACAAACGCAATCAAGCAACAGCATCATGCACATCAACCGTCAACGGTTGCCGCGCAGTCTCCCATGTTCAAGGACCCCTTCGGGAGTGCAAAAATAGGTAAAGCTTGTCCCATCTATCCCACAGAACTCCAAGAAAACACACAACATATATGAATAGCTAACTATAGGAAGATACTACATCTCAATATACATAAATATATATATATATATATCAAATTTCTGTGTATTCTTTTGTCAATGTGAATGCCAAACCTGTCAAACTTTTGTAGATTTATCACAAATCGAACACACCCACGTCATATAAAAAAAAACAAAAACAAAAGTAAATAAATAAAAACACAAACAAATTACAAAATTACACTCGCGTGTACCTAGGTACTGTGAATGGAGTAAATGTTATAGAATTAAGTATTCAAGGGCCATCGGTGCCTCTGCCCGCTGATTTAAAATCACCACCAGGAATACCGCCGCACTGTAAGTGTTCAAATATCCCCTCCATTCTTCCTTCATCCCACACTATTCATAGTTCACCAAACAATCATAAGTAGAACTAACCTACAAAGCCGCAGCCATTACCACCAGCCACCAAAAAAAAGAGTAAAAAAATCTACTTAAGTAGTAATTTGCATTTTAGTTACTGAATAGATAGAATATTTTTTCTTATTTTAGTTTAATTTTTCTTCACAAACTTATGTATAGTCGGCCGGAGAGTCCCTTTTCTCATATCCCCTCTTTGTCAAAAAGCACACAGAGATCCCTTGAAGACGAGCATCGGGAATTAGTAGATTCTACTTCATTTCTGTTCATTATTCATGAAATAGGAAGCCGTACTCTCTCTAAAAATAAGGACTTTAAAAAAAAAAGAAATGCTCAAATTATGTTAATAATATTCCCTCTTGGCTGCCCGTCGAATTGATTTGGTATTCAAAGTGGAAGAACAGCAGCTACACCGCTCTAAAAGTCATCCTCGTTATGCGTGATAATGAATTTTCCAGATGGTTTGCTTTGTCTGGTAGAACTGGCGTAGAACGGAGCAGAAAGTAGAAGTTTTATTGACAATGAGATTTGTTTTGAGGCTATAAAATGGCGAATATGTACATGCATTTTGAAAATCAAGCAAACGAAAAGAAACCATAAGACAAAGCCGGCTGGAAACACAGAAACAAATCAACACTTGCTATCCATTGATTGTGCATAATTGCTTAGGTATTAATGGCAATTCGTCGAAGTCCGAAGTGGTGTTGGTTCTCTGAGCAAAAAAAAATGTTGTATCCTAATTATAGTAGCCGAGTTGGCAATTTGTTAACAATCATAGGACTGTCGGTGACATAAGAATTGCTAATTGCCGTTGAACCTTAGATTCCAATTTAGAACTTAAAAATATTACTACCATCTCACGGTTTGCCTATTCAGATATCCTTGTTTATTAAAGTATTTTATTAAAAATATTTATTGTCTCAAGGTAAGATTTACATAAGAAAAGTAGACGTCTTCTTGCTAAGGCAGTTACAGTTGCGACGATATGCTGTTTCCTCGTCTTCGTTGCGCATTCGAGGAACTCCGTCTTCAGTTAATCCTATGGCCGGAAGGTGTTTCTTGACTCTACAGTGACCCGTCAAGAATTCAGTGACTGAATGTATCTGTCCTCTGACAATTGTACGAGTTGCTCAGTTCTTTTAAGGGAAGGGGTTGGTGGACCCTGTTTTTCCTCAGATTTGAAGTTAATTAATAGAGTTTCAATATTTCTCAACCTCTATAAAGTTGGAAAATACCTATCCCAGGCTTTGCCAAGGGATTAGGCTCTGATGTGATATTTATATATTCAAATTTAAATCTGCAAAACCGCATGGGCTTGTCTGCAGAAGATTATTTCTGGAAGGATATTATTTTTTGGTTTTTGAGTTCATAGCATTTATAATTCACTTCAGTTTTTTTTTTGATTGAGTATTTTTGAGTTAAAATTGATTTTGTTAAAACAGTTTAATTTTTTTTCAAAAAAATTGGTTTTTCGAATTTGCGAAAATTCACGGGTAATTTATTAAATATTGTGGGAATCGCTACATCATATTTTGGTCGTCCGTGCTTTCATTTCTGACAATTGTGACAGAAGGTGTGTCTTGACTGTACAGTGACTCGTAGAGAATAAGGCGACTGTGTGTATATGTCCTCTGACAATTGTATGAGTTGCTCAGTTCTTTCAAGGGAAGAGGTTGGTAGACCCTGGTTTTCCTCAGATTTGAAGTGCCTTCATTTCTAACAATTTATGAACGGAAGGTGTGTCTTGACTGTACAGTGACTCGTCAAGAATTCGGCGACTGTGTGTATGCCATGACCTCTAGATAGTTGTAGGCGTTATAGATGAAGCCTGTTTTTCTTCAGATATAAAGTGCCTTCATTTCTAACAATTTATTAATGCAGCTTTTTGCAGAGCCAACAGGATACCGTAGAATATCAGAAATGATGTAGCAGATACTTCTCTGAATTAATCGTCTGCTTTTTCATTGATGTCAAAACTCCCGAACCGCTATGATTTTCTTAGAATTTGACAACTGGTTCGCGACGTTTGGTTAATAAAGATACAATTATCCGAAATATGGACGAAAAGAATGAGAGTTTTTTTCTCTCAGGAAGGCCATGGTCATGGCCAACTCACACTGCATATCAGCCAAATTATTTGCACACTGTAAAAATGCATGTATATTGATGAATCAACATATTTCTACCGTAGATTCAGATGTAAAAATGGTCGTTCTTCAAGGGTCTCTCGAGTAGGAATGCTCTTTATCATCAATTTCAAACACTTGAGAACTCTATTCTAGAATATTGTCTATAATATACATTTGACTTTTTTTTTCGTATTAAGTAGACATCAATTAATGTAGTTTGATTCTCTGATAAACTAAAAAAAACACACTTCATAGGTATATCAATTTTCCAAATAGTCGTAGAGGATTACATGCCACGTTTACTATTTGCATTCATACATAAAACAATCAATTGAAACCTTTCTTGAATAATTACATAAAATATTTAATAATATAAGCTAATCCAATAAATAATCCAAAGCATGAACAGCAACAATAAAAGCATGCATAACCTCCCTTTCAATATTGCACCGTGGTGCATGATTAATTTATTCATTTAAAAAATTTAAACCCACTATAATTGGAAACATTTCTGTGCTCATCCTCCTTTTGGATCAACTTTTATCTGTGTTCGCACTGCATCCCTTTATATTACTAACCTGTTAACCATAGCCTCCATTATCACCTACCAAGCCACCCGCCACAAATAAAATAAGACATAAGAAATAAAAACTACAAACATACTCGTAGTTAGATGAAATAAGCTCAACACCTTTAATTGAAACTGATTTTCCTGGTGTTTTCCATCACACCACATTCTTTCTCTCTTTCTCTCTCTTTCTCTGTCTTTCTTTCTTTCTTTCTCTTTCCATTCCCTGGTGGGAATTTTCTGTTTGGTTGTTATTTTATTTCCACAGCTGACTACTTGAGTGTGCCACCAGTGCAGAGTCTTCAACCCCGTGCAGCGACGACCGGTCATGTATTTATGCTGCCACTACAACCAAAGCTGTTAGCACCCTTGGGTAAGATATATTTTCCAATTTAAAAATAAAGTTTTCATTTTAGTGGATGGCGTGGCTATATAAAGTTAGTCTTTTTTTATATATATGTAGTAATTTGTTTAAGCAGCATGTCCTGCTACAAAGGTGACTGACATTTGCGTGCGGTTGGAAAAGTTTTACTATTCTATTTTAGAAAAAAAAAATGCTCAAGCCCAAAAACTAAAAAGGTGACTTAACTACAGAGTGATAGGTAACCAGTACAATGGACCGTTGCCGAGTCTGAGTGCTCTGGGATTTGGATTTCGTTTTAATAAAAAAAACAAAAGATAGGAGTTAAAACTTGCATCATATGTGTTTACTGCGGTGACGGCTGTCATTATCCTTTTTTTTATAATATCCTCGGTCAAAATAGCCCAGGGAAATATCCACGGTGAAAACATATTTTTTTTTGCGAGTCGAAGAGGTGTCCAGAGTTTTAATTTTTGTGAGTCGAAGAGGTTTTTTAGAGTTTTAAACCGTTTACGGCCGAAGCGGGCCACCCAGGTACTATTATCGGATCATAGGAGATTTTTTCTAGAGACATTTTTGCGGAGGGATATTTTCCTGGAATGTTTTGACCGTGGATATTAGAAAAAAAGGATATAAACAGAAGAAATCGTTTTAATTATTGCTTAAACCATTAATTCCTTTGAGCAAAAATAAATTGCATAAAAGGATTTTAGGGTGAGGAAAATATTCAGAAATATGTTGAAAAAAGGATGCCTAATGCCTACCTTCTCCAGATAATGCTGCGTGCGCAGTTATACTGATAGGACTATTGAAAGGGACAGGCATAGGTACTGCGAAATCTAGCGGCAAATTTGACAATCGTCTTAAGACACCGTATCCGTATACTCTTCTTTTTTTTTATTTATTTATTTTTTTTTATTTATTTATTTATGATTTATTTGGAAATGCTTAAAACAGTAAGATACAATATCTTATAAGTTAGTCTTAAGCTAATTTTACAATGGAGAGCTATTTAATGTAACTTCGTGTTAGAAATTAATTAATATTAATATTTACATATTTATTGAGAAATGATGTTTTAACGCTTTTTTAATGCTAGTTGGGTTCTGAGCTTCTTTAATGTAACGCGGTAGATAATTCCAAAGACGGACAGCGTTGACAAAAAATTGACGTTCGGATGTTAAACAAGAAGAGCGAGAGTGAATTAATTGACGAGACCTACGCGAGGATGCTATTATAATTCTTTCAAAACAGTATTCAGGTTGTCGCGTTAGCAAAAAATCGGATAGCAAGATTACACAACGAAGTTGAAGATAATTTTCAAAAGGCGTACCAAGCAGACGATTAGAAAAACCAGACAATCTATCATATCTTCGTAACCCAAAGATGTAGCGTACAGTACTATTAAACGCGACATTGAGCTTTCTTTTACTAACGTAGTTGCACCTACAAAAAATTTCACACCCATAAACCAATATAGGTATGACCAAAGTTTTAGCAAGTAGTAAACGCGTTTTAACGGGTGTAAACGACTGTGTTACCCACAAGGTACGCAGTACACCATATACTTTTCCGACGATTGCATTTATATGGTTATCCCAAGTAAGATACCGATTAAAAGTTACACCAAGATATTTTGCTGTTTCAACATATTCGATCGGAGCATTATTCAGTACAATCGATGGAAAATAAGAAAGATCTAATGTCTTTCTTGATATTACCACACACTTCGACTTTTTGGGGTTTAAAGTAAGACCATTTAACTGAGACCGGCGTTCTATTTTCTCTAAGTCTTCGTTGACACAGGAAACGCCATGCTCAATAAGGCCAAGAGGGCAGCTCATGTACAGTTGCACGTCATCTGCATACATATGAGATGAGCAGTTTGCGATTATAGACGGAAGTTTATTAACGTAAATAGAGAACAAGAGGGGACCAAGTATGGAGCCTTGAGGGACACCAGTAACGTTCGGGAGAAAATCAGATAAGTTGTCACCAATTTGTACTGCTTGCTTTCTATCAGTTAAGTAGGAATAAATTAACTTGGCAGCATCAGCTGAAAAGCTATATTGCTGCATAAGCTTTTTGCATAAGTTGGCATGATTGACTGTGTCGAAAGCCTTTGAGAAGTCAAGCAATACCAAAAAAGTTACTTCATCCCTATCCAACGCCTGCCTTATATCGTCAGTAACACTTAACAAGGCCGTGATACAACTGTGTTTTTTACGAAATCCAGATTGTTTCGGGGTGAGCATATTATTTGCCGTAAGATAAGCACTGATTTGTTTTTGTAAAATTCTTTCAAACACTCTTGGAGTTTTCATCAGAGGTGTGGCAGAGCAAAATCTTTAGATGTTACATGTAATATTTGAACCATGCACACCTCATTCAGTAGTCTTACACACTAACCGGCTAACCAGTGCGCCCGTCAAAAAAAACAACATAGATAACCTAAAATGGTTCCACAACTGGTCAGCCAGCCAGCTAGGTCTTTAAGAATATTTTTTTTGTGTATTTTAATTTTTTGAGGTTTGCTGAAATGATAAATCATTGAAAGACATTACAGCGGCGTTTAATTTTATGATCTAACGATTTAAATTGTAAGACCTGAAATGATCTTAAAAAAACGCACAAATGTTTAAATTTGAATCAGTTAGTTGTTTCTGAAACTTGCCATAAAATATCCAAAAAATGCAGTATATTTTTCAATAATTTTTTCACACACCCTTTAATTCTTAATTTAAAGTAATGTATGCCTTTCACTTCAGTTTCCTTTCATTAATATTCCAAATGACTTTCGTTGAAGTTATCCAAGTAAAAAATAAACATTTTAATTTAATGATACAAATTTTACAGAGCGTAAGGAACATCCCCTGCAGCTGTCACCTCAGCAGATGGCAGCTGATAGCAGAGCCGATTACATGCAACTTCTTCACAGTGCCATCAACAACAAGTCACACCTGAACGCGCCCATGTCTGGGGAGAGACTCCTACCATTTAGTGGATCTATGGGTGGATGCGGCACCAACGGCGGAAATAATGCAATTAATTATTCTTCTATGTTAACGCGAACACCGAACTTAAACACTCGACCGACAAGTAACATCACTATCGCTGTCAATTCAGCGACTCCGGAAAAAATCAATCCAGTGGACCAGCACCCAAAGGTTACTTTAAGAAAGGATAGTGAATTTGACCTGCAAGAACAAACTGACAGTTCACCAAATGATTGACTGTGGAGAGGGGTTATTTAGGAGATCTTCACACCCATTTATACCCCATATAGGGAAGGCACGACGAAAAGGGGTATAGAAAATTGTATTTGAGAAAGGGAAATAAACATATTTTAAACGCAATCCTAGAGACGATTTAATATTTAAATTTTATTTAAAAAAAATAAAGAAAAATCTAGGCACCCGATATCCCCCTGGTCCAATTGAGAGAATATAATAAACAAGATGAAATAGTAGAGAGTTATTTTTTAAAGAGACAAAGATCGTTTTGTTTGTATTCGTATTTAAAAAAAAAAGATTGTTAAGATGAATGTACTCTAATGTTAATAATTAAAAAAAACTTAACCAAAAACTAAACAAAATATATTTACCAACACAATTTTATTTAATATGTTTCTTTCAACTATAAAATGACGTATGTACCTATATTCAAATGAATTGGAATAAAAGTTCTGTTAAGGAATTAAATAAAATGAGACTGAGTTTGTTTGTTTTGTACCTAATATCCTTTTTTTAGTCCAGACCATAACCTCGTCGCCAACGGTAAAGAAGATGATTTCTTTATTTCAACAACAAGCTCATGGTATGTATGTTATCTACTTCAAAATAAGGACATGGTAATCCTGCCATCAACGGTATAATAATTCTTGAACTTCAACTTGAACCCTCGACTTCATATCCGTTAATTTATTGTAGCGAATTCATTGTCAATTACGATTAGTTACTGAGTTACTGAGTTCCAAATGCGGAACCTCAAATTGTCAATTTTGGAGGAGGAGCTGAATTGAGGTTTAATATCCCTTTCCTCTTATCAGCAAAGCTATAAATTATTAGGAGAGTAATTATCGCTGTCATTGTTTCATACGTTTTCCAGCATTTCCAAATACTGAATTTCAGCGAAATGCTAAATTTCGGTTCTCCATGTGGAAGTTCGTCAAATCAAACAAACTATTCAAGTATCCCCACACTTCACTCAGCTTTCCCTAACTCCTCCCTGAAGCGTATCCAGTGGTTTCCTCGGATTCCTTCTCTCCTGCAAAGTTATGGCTTCACATTCGATTTGGAATTCGATACATTTATGGTCTGAGAGGGACACCTCCGAAGAGACCCTCCAGTTGGTAACCGCAGTATCTACTTGATAAAGTTAGGTCGATCACCTCCTGTCTTCCTGATGTCACAAAAGTTGGCTGTGAGCCAACACTGTTAATGGTAAGATCAGACGATAGAATGAAATCCAGAAGATGCTTTCCTCGCACGTTGCATTTGCTGCTGCCCCAAACAATGTTCCGAGCATTGGCATCGCAATATATAACTAGCCCATCTTCCCGGTGTCGCAATAGTCTATGAGTTCAGCAAGCAGCCTGCATGAACGCAGCAAAATATTTAAGATGCTTTCTACAAGGACTCATCCCAGTGACAAGACAAGACTATTCAGTCTCTGTAGATACAAGTGAATCCAATTTTAGGGGTATTATTGAATCTAAGTCATATAACGTACGTGAAATGAGGATCAACATACTATAATGGGCTATGAGCCAACGAATGCTAACGACGAACGTTTCCTCTTCCAGAATCCTTGCTATTTAATCACGCTCTATACTTGTTTCCTTTAGAGTTACACCTAAACAACCTAGTCAGCATAACGATGGCCCAGTCCATAATGTTGGAGAAAATAACCCGAAGAGGTTTTTATATCGACTTGGCTATCTGATGAGTTGTATAAGGATACACCTTTTACTCTTCAAAGAAAATTTCTGCAGTGATAATCGCGAAAACGTTGTTCCTGAATAATAGTTGTTTGTCAACCCAAGGCTGCAGACTATCTCATCCGACAGTTTTTGGACTAGAATCCGGTTCCGGCGAGAACATCTGTGAGGGAGGCATTCGCAAGCCTGCAGCTAATCAGATTTCATTCTGAAAATTTGGACTTTGTCCACCCAAGGCTTATCAGACAGTCATAAGAGTAGACTCTAGCTCCAGAGAAAATCATCCGTCGCAGTGGCGATCATATTACACAGACTGAAGTCAATCTAGCTCTCACTGTTGCATTCCAGTCGATATGGAATTAGATCCCGAAATTGGCTCTAAAACATTTGTTTTGACAAGACAAATTCAAATCCTTTCTCAGATGTAAAAGAGCTCTGAATGGGAGGGTTATGATCCCTTATAGTCTGGCTCTAGATCATAACCTCTTCATTAAAAACAAAAAGAAGAAGAAGAAGAAAAAATTGCTATTAACCTCAAATTGAAATAAGCAATAGTTGTGACTTAAATAAATTTCTTGGCATAGAAAGAAAGTGTAATGCTTCTTTGTTGACCGAAATGATAAATTTCTGTGAAATGAAATTCACTAAGCCATCAACATTAAGAAGTGAATGTCAGGCAATACACAGACTGGTGTTTTTCTAAAATTCAGAACGCAGTTAAAATGACGAGTATAAATTTTCTGCTGATTTCCAACCTATATCGAAAGCGAAACACTACTCAATTATTGCATTCTATGAGTATCTAAGCTGTGAGTAACCAGACTGAGCCATTGGTAATGGTAACAGATTAAAATACGATCATGGTATTGACATTCAGCTATCCCAGACAGTTAGAACACTGTGTAAAGGTTTTCCGCATGACATCCCGATCATGTCTTCCGTCTAACTTATAAGTTATCTCGAATCAATTAGAATATCCACAAATACGTCATGACATAATCCGGATATCGAACTTCCATATACAAAGAATATGGGGAAATTTTAAAATCTATTGTCACTTGAACTGAATTAATTTGTTGTTTTTTTTTTTTTGAAGAGCACGCTTGCAGCTCTTTTTTTTTGCAAAAATATTCTTGTCACGAAGTTGGCGGTTTGCGGACAAATATTATTTATTTAAAAAATAGTAGGGATGTGGGTTTTGGGCCAATTTTAAAAATACTTAAGATAATTGCGTTTATTTATGTACGTTGTACATTTATGTAAGTTGTAGATGCAGATGTTGATATAGGCGTACCTAATAATGTTACCTGACTCATTGAAAAAGTTAGCTTGTTGGCAGAGAGTGGAGATAAAAAAATCCTCTTACCTACCAAATTGTAGTGACCTCGCTTGGGAAATCTCTTTTTATCGAGGTTGTTGAATATAATAAAAATATAGAATAAACGGCCAATGCAGAGCCCTTATTTATAAATTCGCGTGTGCCAAGTTAGATTTGTTGATGCAAGCGAAAAAGAATTACGCCGATCCCGAGAAGAGAGTTTGAGAGGCTTCTCAAGACAATTTTACCTCTTGAATGTCTGTCAGGCTTCCGCTAGAGTTTGGGCGAGTCCATTGCTCCACAGGCCAACTGTTGTCTTGTTATTGCGCATAATAATTTATATTAGCTTTCTTTGGGCAATGGTATATACACTTACGACTTAAATAAAGCTAACATTTTATTACGATCAAAACAAGACCCACCATTTAATTACAAATTAAATAAATCAATTTTCCAATTAATTTGCTTGCACCCAGCTTAAGTGCTTAGTTTTATAAGTGTATGGATTCTATATGTATACACACATAATCGTACATGCCTACACATTAGTGACTTCATTTTATCAATAAGCAGTCACTTAATCATCATCTTGTTACAGACACATCCTATCCTCCCCTGACTTTCAATGAAAACGTAATGCTGCTGACAAATCACATATTATGTATTTTCGTCTAGCTTCTAAGACATTTTTCCATATACCGTTTCGGGGAAATCATTGATCTAATTTCAACAGCCCTGCCCTCTTTCCCTCTGCTGGTATCAACAATACCTCTTATACTTATCACCGCGATATGTGGGTGAAATTCACCATCCCCCATTTAATCTCAAAATCACATCTTGATATTGTTAAATCCTTTCCACTTTTCTTTTAAGAACCAAGTACGTGTGACATTACATTTTTACATTTCACTAGATTTCAAAGCTTTGCCTTAAAGTAGAATCACCGTGTCGCCAGTTTTGTATGCTTTTAAGGCTACGCCCTGTTTGATACCTTTGCATGTTCCAAATGCTTTAAATGTATGTAGATCTAAACAGCATAAAAACCGTCGTTTACACTTCAAACGATACTAGTTTTCAAGGTGGGTTGACTTCCGCATGGTTCCGGGTTCGTAAGGTCGGCAGCTTCACGAATTAATTTGACAAAAGGTTACTTGGATTTATACAGAGCAGTAACACCAAACGAAGGGATTAAATATTAACCACATGTTTTATTATACAAAAGTTATGCTATTATGACGCTGCATATTTATGGTTAACAATGCGAAGTACAGAAATCATTTTCTATTCTGCTGGGAAGAAGTGCCTATACAATGCTATGATGATGTTAATATATTCTGTCGTCCTCATCGTCGTCAATATCATTAATATGGCTTGGATCGGGAATATGAAAAGTGCCAATAAATAAAAATCACATTAAGGAATTTGAATATTTCTGATTAACAATAGCTTTTTATTGAGCCACCAAAAATCAAGACAAAATAAATATCAATTCTAAGATTGAAGACCAAGAATGTACTAAAATCTGCAAGCATTTGTAGCTCTTTATTTAAATGGGGTGTAGGACTTGTTATGACATATTTACCATTTCGGTGAGCCTAGCGACATATTTAACATCTTGAAACGGTGTTGCAAATCCGTTAATTGACACGAGTGGAGATTACCGGTCGGTGTCGTAAACGGAAGATCTAATAAGAGCAAGAAAACGTAAAAAAAGGAGGCAGGCCGAAAAACGCCTGGATCACACAAATGCAACAACACCAGCATATGATTGGCCGCATATTCATTGAAATCGAAAGACCGAACCCCACAGACGGACTAGTAGAGATGCAGTAAATGAGGAGGGCTATGATCATTTTAATCCTGGCCATAGCCCCGCCGTTAAGGTTCAGGAAGAAGTTAGACTTGTTATGACAAATTACGCTTAATAAATTGCTTCATTACAGCTGCAATGAAGCGCTACTACATGCGTTTAACGCAAAGTTATTTGACATAAGAGACAGTTTTGAAAAATACTTCTTGGCATGTGTCGTAGGACAAGATATTAAAACATTTGTTTATTTTAACTACGATAGAACTGTCACAAGTGGGGTTCGAACTCCCTAGCAACGAACAATTATAGATGAGTAGCGGTTGTGGAGTGTATCATAGTGTTGTCATATGAGTCAGAAAAAGACATTATAAAATTTAACCACGAAATTCCATTAAGTAAACCACAGTTTTGGAGACCGCCGCATTGACTGATTGCATATAAAACATGAACACTTGACAAAAATATACATCTTCATATTTTTTCAACCAATAAAGCAACCTAATTAATTTTTATTGTTTAACATGGCACATTATATGTTATCAACCCTCAATTTATAAAATTCCGCCGTGTATTTAGCTCGAGCATACCAACTCATTTTCGATTAAATTAAAAAACAGGAATTTCATAAAACTAAAGGGTCTTTCATTAAGGACTTGACAACTTCTTTTTTTAAATAAAATGCAAACTAATTGAGATATCTAAAAAAAAATGTATTGGCTTGAATTACTTTAAAAACATTTATGAATGGAACTCGACTTCGTTCATATGTCTACCACGGTAACGTATACAGCGGTCGAAACGTTGACCCCAATTTTCGATGAAGATGATTTTGCGATGAAATTCTTCATTTGTCACATGTCCAGAGCCCTATTCGAGAACGTACATGGCTTCGTATGATCAAGTGGCTTTAGTTCTTGAGTCAGTTTGACCTTGTAAGGGGTGATCCTTACGCAAAATTCGCCATGTGGTCTGGGAGATGCCTAATTCTTGAGAATGCGGTGAAATTGACTGATTTCGTTGATCTGGCGACGGACGCCTCTACGGCAGCAATATTCTACACACTTGGGTCTTACTGGCACGGCAACATCAAGCAACGAATATTCTGACTCAATTTTTTTCACTAGACTATGAATTGCTTCTCTACTGGGAAGAGAATTACGGTCGAAAATGGGCGTAAACGCTCTTAAAGTTGCGACCATCGACTCGGAAATTCAGTAGTAAATTTTAATTATTTGGAAACGTTATTCTTTTGTGTTCCTTCACCATGATGAAAATGTTGCTTTTACTGAATATTTTGACATCGACAGTTCGGTACGCACTGAAAGTTTGAAGTTGTCAAGTCGCTAATGAAAGATCCTTTATATAATCATTTTTTCCTATTTTGATTCAATGAGCGAATAAAAGTATAACGGTTAATTTGAGGATAAATTTGAGTTAAATAAACCCAATTTTATACGTAATTTTATTGGGTTATTTTTTTATAATTTGCGTAAACTAAGGAAAATTGTCTGTCAATGTAATACGCCCATATTGTGTCAGGATCACAGCGCAGGCATTCGTTTTTTTTTTTTTTTTTTTTTTAACAGCTAGCAACTAAAAATGTCCGTTTTCTGTGCATAACTTAAGGTGCTACTATATAGAGATATAAGATAGATTGTTTGGTGCATTTGTAGAGCTTTGTTTTCAATATGTGGCGTCTTCGTGTTAAAGAGAGTCTTTTAAGTTTTTGTATTAATTGCTTCATGAATTTGCCGATTAGCAAGTGAATGAATTTCCACTGTACCGTGGCGTGAATATGAGCTCTATCGAAGAAGTGGTTAAAAAGTTAACATTTATAGACTTACACTCGAATTTTGTTAATAAATATTGAACACACTGTAAACTACATAAAAGTTTCTATCACGTTTGCCAACTTCCTATTCTATATTTAAATTTCAAATAACATTCCATGCTGAGGTATGTCGAACTATAAATTCGCCTATGACACATTTATTGGAAATTACAATGAGGTGCTTCCCTAATATTGAATTAATTACAACAATATTCATATAATGTTCTTTAACGCTTCAACACAATATCAAATGGGAAATCCACTAATCTCTCTTGTATTAAAATAAATAAATAAATCAACTCTACACATTTGGTTAGGGTCTTTTCGTTTTTCACGTGTATTACATTTACATTTATTTCAATGCAGTAAGAACTTGATAGCCAGTATTCTAAAAGCTTTGCAAAATTCCAACAGAAAAGCTTAGAAAGAGACCCTTTTATCAAAACAAGTTCGTAGACATAAGAGCAACAGACACCCCCACCAATGGTTTAAAGAGACACTCGATCAACACACCTGCTTGTATCTTATTTTGTTTATTATTTTGAACAGCTGGCTAATGAAAAGTTAGTGGGTATTTAAGCGGCATCAAGTTCAGATCGTGTCTCTATCATGTTGTAATGAGCCACTCTTCAATATTCGAATATTATCAGGAAAGGAAGTGATCGCGTTAAAGGATCGTATAGCTTTTCTAAATTTACTTTTGGATATCGTTTCTATCAAAGATAGGTAATGTCGTGTAGTTAGATTTTTTTTTTATGCAAAAGTGAAGCTTATCTAAGAACAAGTGGAAGAAATATATCCGATAAGAGAATAATGTGTGAAGTGTTTTTATCTGATTCTTGTTGTAGAATAAATCTCGCCTACGTCAATAGAAAAATAAGTTCACAATAGATAGCATATTGGCGATACAAGCGTTTCATGCATTAAACTGCATAGTTTCAGTGCATTGAACCATAGAATGTTAAATGGGGAATGTGATCGGAATGTTCTTTGACCAAACTACGGTGGCATGTCTTTAGTGGTAAAACCTGTACTTGTAAAGTGTTGCGACGTATGTTTTTTTTATGAAGGACGTTTCAGCATGCAAGAAATATCAGCTTAGGCGTGCTGTTGGGTAAGGTAATTAAAGTGTTGGCTTTGGGATTGATGGGGAAAAATAAGCGAACAAATTTGTCTATGGCATTAAATCTATAATTGCACTTAATGATGTGAGTATGGTTCTTCATGTGTCATTTGTGTATAAATGAGTGGCGGCTGTATGTCGTTGTTAAAAAAAAAGAAAGACAGATCCTACTTCTTGCTTTCAAAATAGCGAGGATGGTAACAACAATTTCGCTATATCAGACTTGAAAGACTGATAGGAGGCCTATAATGTTTAACATCCAATTATTGTAAAAACATAAACTTTATCATGGCTATCAGTCGTTGTTCAAAAAAAGAAAGAAAGTTATCTTACTTCCTGTGGTAAAAATAGACGAGGATGGTAACAACAATTTCGCTATATCAGACTTGAAAGGCCTCCTATCACGACCTATAATGTTTAACATCCAATTATTGTAAAAAAATAAACTTTATCATGGCTTTAAAAGGTATTTTAAAACTCGATAACTAGAACGGCGAGCGAAATGGTATGGAATATTCGCAGGTTTTTTATACATTCGTTCTTGCTGATGGATGGTACATATCTATGCATGTGTGTAACCTCACCACTGTTACAAAACAAACAGAAATTAAATCCTGTAAGCAGTAGTGAACTCCAACAAAATGTACAAAAGTCATACGCTTGAATTTCAGATATTTTGAGTATCCAAGTCAACGAAAGTGATATGGCCATTTACACAAATTAACTGGACAAAAGAACAGAAGGAAACAAAATACATAGTTTGTAAATGAATTTGATTAAGTTATTAAAAAACAAACGGCTATTCTACTTTGGACCTAATTATCGATTCTTTTTTTGTGAAACGTTAAGCAACGTTTTGGTTAAAAAAATACAAGTTCTCTAAGCACATTTTCCTCTCAGGCCTCATCTCTAAAAGACCCTGCCTCAATCCGATTAAATTCTTGCTTCGCTAACTATGTATTCTTTTGTTTATTGTATTATTATTGCAGTCACCTTGTCCGAGCAGGTACAAAACCTACATTTAAATGCGTCATGTGGGTTTTATTATATATTTTTCTGTCATGGAAAAGAATTCCACAAGAAATCTCAACGAACAACACATTTATGCAAAATAGCTTGCGACCACCGGCAAAATGTTTGCTTCCAAAATGTTTATTAATAAATTCATTACCGAAACAAACAGAATTATATTGAATTTTCCCGATTTGTCTGCAGTTGCTGAGGTATATTTCACATACATAATACTATAGATACCGACAATAAAACTGTATCATAGCTACTTACTATTCAACATTTACACAAAACCAGAATTGATTGGATACTCGAAACTGAATCAAATCAAAGGAAAGCCTATTCATGAGACAACCATAAACTGAAGTGCATCAACATTATTTTCAGGCTTGGCGCTCCTCTCAGAAAAAAAAAACATTTATAAAATGTCATATCCGCCTTAGGCTAGACATTCAATTGTTTTTTATTTTGTTTTGCTTTCTCCTTTAACTGAATAACGTTTGGAAACTCCATAATCTATGGTACTTAAGAAACAGACATTTTATTTGGCATGCTTGTTTTTTTTTTGTGTACGACGACAGCTGTACTAACATGTGCTTCAAATAATTAAACAATATTATTAAATCCAAAAATAAGAAGTACCCGGCACATGCAGTATATTCCGAAGGACAGCCACTTAGCATACAACATTTCTTACCCACGTTGAAGCAAAAAATACATCGCCACGTCCTACCGTCAGCGAATACAAAAATAATATTTACCAGGCACATTAATTAAATAATGTACTAACATTATTTTACTCACTTCACAGTACAAGAATTCGCATTTAAAGTCAAAACAAGCAAGCAATGTGCCGCAATTAAGACAAAACCAATGTACATGTATTGCGTTTGTATACAAAATACAACACTATTGAAAGGTTATTCGAGTTATCTTCTTAAAAAAATGTTAACTGCGTTGAAACATGGTATTATTTGAGCAAAATGTTGTTTAATGTAATATCTTTTAGTATGTGTCTAATTTGGGGTGTTCAGTGTTATATAACATCAGATAATATTTACTATTTTTGTCGTAAAAGGCGAATAAGGGGATTTAGGCCCAGTGGCACGTGTAATACCTTGAAACTGTCCCACAAGTGTGCATGCAACTCGTGCTATAAACAAAAATCAATAAAGAGAGACGTACATGCAAATGAAATGCTGGTGTTGCTGCATTTGTGTGATCAAAGAGCTTTTAGGTCACGCTCAATTTTCTTCGAGATAGGTCTTTTGGCGTAAAGGCTTCCTCGGATCTTAGAACTTCTTATTCGATCAATCTTTGTTACTCCTGCTTTTATGCGAAGTACGTTTATCTCGACTGTTAACGTTCCCTCGTTCGGAGTGGATCAGAAAACGGCCAGCACAAGAATTGTTGTTTGCGGACTAATACGATACCCATTCCCTTCGGAAATATCCACCCACAGGGACGTTTGACCCCTGACATTTGATAGCTCAATCGTCAGCAAAGATGACTGATGCATTTTGGAGTGCGCCACTTCCCCCTCAAGCAGATGATCAAGGACTGTAACAAATATTTAGATGCTTCTTTGGTATATACCGACTTTAATTGCGAACTCCTCGATGACGCTGGCTTGGCATCTTACTCTTGGCTTAACTCCATCTGGCATGTCCATGATCACCTGTACGTAGGTTTCTGGAACTCCTCGTTTTCTTAACGTCACCCATAACAGACCTCTTGGGCCTTTTCAAAATCAATGGCATATGGTATAAATGTCATTTTTTAAAATCTGAACCCAAAGGGCATATTAGAGAACGGCCAATGTAAAAGGAGTCTGTAGCCTGTAGATATTGCATTGAATATTATCTTGTATCTACTACTCTAGAGGACAGTAATGAAGAAGTATCAAGAAAATGCAGATTAATAGAAAACCGAAAGACTGAGTTAGTTAAATAATTATAATATGTACAAAGTCTCAAATGAGTAGGAATAGCAACAAAAATCCAATAAAAGAAATTAAACGAACAAATCGGGTTGTAGACGAACGTATAGAGATCGACTTGCGTCCCGAGATGCTTTCTTATAAGTTTTGATCTAAAGCGCACTGAAAACAAGAAACAAATAAATACATATTATAAACACTGGTATTTCTGGTGGGCCATACGAATAATAAAAGATTCAAACTCATTTACTATTTAAATTAAATCAAAAAAATTGTTTGGTTTATGTCAAACATTAAGCTTCCTTTACATATGTTTAAACCATCTGGTTTCTAAGTATTATTACTGTATTGGAAATGAAAATTAGGATACTAAAATGTTTTAATAATAATAACTTTTAGGCATATTTTTTTGGGGGGGGGGGAAACTTAAGGCAATAAAATATTTTAAGCAATCAATTTAAAACCTGTTTTCAGTCGTATAATCAGATTTGAATAAAATAATCGCTTGGATTAGAATGCTCTACAAAGTCCCGTTTTTTAACCCATCATAAATTTTGAACATTTAAAACTAATTTATTATCATGCCAGGCCTAACTTCTCCAGACTCCAAACGACCGATTTGAGAAGTTTCACGTGTCAATTTATACCCTTAGATGTTTATCAGATTTTTGCGAGAGGTAAAAACTTGTTTTAGGTGTTCCTTCATGGAATTTGAACTTCTGGCCCATTAGTCCAACGCACCAGCTACTGAACCACTGCGCACAGACTGTGTAACTTAAATGTAACATTTTAAAGGTTTTAACAATCTCTTTAGCGAGCGCGAATTATAAAAAAATAACCATGGCTATGCGATTAAGAGCTAAAAATATATTAATGTAACTTTCTGATATCGCATTGTATGAAGACTCTCTGCGGCAATATTGTCCATTCGCCCGATGTGGCTGAGCCAATGTAGTCGATGTGTCTTAGCATCTTCGCCTACATCCACATCTGTGTGCAGCTCGTAAAGTAAGCGGTTGTAATAGCTCCTCCATTCGACCTTCTTGCAGTATCCGACGAATAATTTTACTTTTGCAGGAGCCCAGTAACAGCACACCTGTTCTGTTTGCTAAGGACAAAACTGAAGCAGTCACATGCACATGCGACAGCGAATCCCTTGCCTTGAGCAATGCATTTAACACTGAGTGTTCTGAACGCCTTGAGACTTTTACACGTTGGATAAGATCTTATATATTAAGCAGGGATATTCCTTGATAGTTCTTGGAAGAAATAGGGTTGCCTTTCTTGTAGAAAGTGAACAAAAATTGGTATTGTGCTGAAGTAATTTTTTTACACACATTTAAACTTTTTACACACATTACTACATTACTGTTGATTTTTTTTTAAATTTTATACAATTACCATTCAATCATACAAGGCAGATGTGAAACAAGGACAAAGGTGCTTACTTGATGCTAGAGATCAAACTTTTATATTTCTTGACAACCGCTTTGTATTCTTAACTTTCAAGCTGCGTCCTACTTGAATGCAAGCACTGTGTTACACCCAACTTCCCAACAGAGTAAAGAGTGTTTTACCAAATGAAAATGCATAGTACGACTCGAGCTGTAAAAAGGCTATTAGGTTGAGAAGAAAAAACTTAAATTGATTGCAATGCTCTAAGACAAAGTGTTACATTTTTTCATGGCCAAAAATTAAGGCGAAAAATATTCCACCATCGAAGGAAAGCAAACAATTTTGGTCCTTGGTAAAAAAACATTAGAATTTATATCGTGTCGTGGATTCCTTCTCTCACAACGACATTTCAGCTGTCTGATCTTTGGACAAAGTCAACCGGCTTGCTGCGTATTTAAAAGTTTCTCTATTTTTCCTAATTGTTTGAAACTAATGTGCACCAGTACCTATCTTCTTTCCTCCCCTCTATTTTTCCATTCGTGATGTGCTCTAAACACTTTAAGGGTGTCCAAAAACCCAGAGGCCGAATTCACAGACTTTCTAGACTAAATGCTTAGTTAGTTCCTATTGAAGCAAAAGCCATTCCATTTATGGTATTTAGTCACTACTGGTGTCCTAGAACTAAAGAAACCGCTTTAGGCATTCATATGCGGATTAATCTACAAACATACCTACTATTCGACTTCAACTAAAAGAAACCATTCAAAATGCAACCCACGGTATCGATGAAACACAATCAAACTCAAACCCTTGGTCAATTCAGTACAATATGAAGGGTCCAGGGAAATGAGGATTTAAGTTCGTTTGGAGAAAACCCCCTTTAAATTTGCAATATAAAGAAATGACTTTTAAATAAACAATAAATTAAAAAAAATGAGTCATGTACATTGATCAGCTTTCCCCAGTCCATGCTTTTTTTGCGGGTTGCGGTCGAAATTCTGGCGAGGTCAAAATTCTTTTTTCAAAATTCAGCTTTCAAAATTCTGTTTTACAAAATTCTGCTTTCAAAATTCTGCTTTTCAGAATTCTTTTTTTCAAAATTTGCAGAATTTTGTAAAACATTCCACCACTCACTTGTTATAGAAGAAGAAGTAAAAGTAGATTTTTTATTGGTTTTAAGATTGCTCTCTGTTTAGACAAATATTCCGTTAGTATACCTTTGTGAGTGAACGTATGCTTTGTTTAGTTTCTTAACGCTGTTGTTTTTTTTTCGTAATTTCAATTATGAAATAATTTGTTATTTTTGGCTGTTTTGTTTTGTGTGTTTCTGGTACCCACCCGTGTACCTTCTTCATAAGAAATATATTGTAGTTTGTTGACAAAGTTAAAAAATATTTGTTTTCTTTAAATTCGTAAATTGAAAAAAAAACATAGGGGCGGCATAGTCCGCTTGGGCGAACTGTTGTATACCCTATTCTTATTCCTATCCCTCATAAGTGAGCGTGCCAAAAGTCTAAGTATGGTTGAATTGTTAAGAACGCTGTACATATTCTGTTACATAACATTTAAAAGATTTTATCAAACAAAAACGAAGCTTTTGTAAAAAAAAACGTTCCCTAGCTCAAACTTTGGTTTTTCAATAAAATTATTTTATTTAATTGTGGGCGTGCCAGTAAGCAGATTTAAAAAAAATTAACTCATGAGCATAGAGGACCGCTACAGAGTATATATTATAAATTTCAGCTCCCTAGCTCAAACTTTGGATTTTCAAAAAAAGTTTTTTTTGTAAATTGTGGGCGTGTCAGTAGGCGGATTTTGAAAATATTTACACATGAGCATAAAGGGCCCCCTAGAGAGTATATATTATAAATTTCAGTTCCCTAGCTCAAACTTTGGATTTTCAAAAAAAAGTTTTTTTAAATTGTGGGCGTGTCAGTAGGCGGATTTTGAAAATATTTACACATGAGCTTAATGGGCCCCTAGAGAGTATATATTATAAATTTCAGCTCCCTAGCTCAAATTTTGGTTTTTCAATAAAATTGACCCACAAAAAAGGGTCAGTGGGCGGATTTTGAAAATTTTATATCCCGAGCAGTTTTAGGAGTCATAGATCATATATAAAAAATTTCAGCTTTCTAGCTCAAAATTCGATTTTTTCCAAAATTTTGTTTTTTTGAGTTTGTGGGCGTGTCTGTGGGCGGATTTCAAAAATTCGTAAACTTGATTCTTTCGGGACCCTAGAGAGTATATGGTTAAAATTTCAGCTCTCTAGGCCCAGTTTAAAGGCCTAATTTTTGCCGACGGACGGACGGACGGACGAACTGACGGACATGGCTAGATCGACATTACTATCGATGCTGATCATAACTATAGTAACTTTTAGGGGTCTACGGGCAGTATTAAGGTATGTTACAAACTATGCGTCAAAATTAATATACCCTTAGAATAGGGTATAAAAACAGAATTAGCAGAATTTATTTGTTTAAAATATTGCCTGTCAGAATTTAAAAAAACTGAATTTTGAAAAGCAGAATTATGTAAGACAGAACAGAAAAAAAGCAGAATTTTGAAAAGCAGAATTTTTGTGTTAAAAGTCAGAATTTTGCAAAGCAGAATTTTGAAAGCAGAATTTCGACCGCTCCCTTTTTCTACAGTTCAATTTTGATTTAACTAATGACTTTTTTTATATTAGATAAATGGGTCTGAAAGGTATTCCTTCAATCCACCCCAATGCATCATTAACATAATTTGTGAACAAAAAAATAGTTCGATAACTGAACCCTTCAAATGCAATATAATCATTGATTCAATCGGAAAATTAATTTCATAAATTCAACAAAGCTAAACGTGTTAAAATGGCTCATTGTAAACAGATAAAACATAAGTTTTATTATTGACAAATTACTAGGAGCAAAAAATACACACGAATGCACATTAATCGGATTGCGATCAATAACGCTTTATTATTTATGAATGTCACCACCGCACAATAATAATTTTTGTGAATAATTCGATAATCGACTCAATATGGGACATTGGGGCGTATGTGTAACATTCACTTATACAAAAATATGTTTCGATTAAACATAATTTCTTTGTCGATTGCAATCAGTCGCAATGGGAAATGCCAAACCTTTTGTGCATGATGTTCAGAATACCAATTGTGACTGTGACTGACAAACTCTCCACAAGATATTCAGCAGCTCTGTATTAAATTATTAAATGTTTATTATTATACACATGAACCGTACGGGTTATGTAGATACATATTTTAATTTTAATAAACTGAAATAAATGACGATGTTGAATGGGAGTTTACAATGATGGCACGCTAAAGCCGGTAATGAATTCTTAAATAGCGTAAAGATAACCAACGAATATTCAAATTTATCAGTTCACAGTACAAGTAGCATCTACTAACTGTGTAGATGTGATGCTGATAGGCAAAGTGTATTTCAGCAAATGCGCTTGCCAAACGCTGTTAATCTGTAATTTATCCACATTTTAATAAATCAACTTAGTATAGAGAACTAGCGAATGCCTCTTCACCATCGCTGTCTGTGGGAATTGAGTGCACCACGCCAGCATCACACGCCAGTTGTGTTTAAGCTGCACCTAAGATTGTGCAAAATGAACTAAACGATCAATGAAACAGCGTCTTACAAAAATTCATCAAAATAATGTAAAATTAAAATATCACCACTCTTCAGAACATTATAACACTAAATTCGTATAAATCTAGCGCCTTATTCATTGAAAATAGTTAAGTGTTGTAGATTTATTACAGTCCTTGATTATCTGTTTGAACTAAAAGGGACACAGTCCAAAGTGCATCAGTTATTCTTTGCTGACGATGGACCTATCATTAGCGGGGATCAAACTTGTAACAAGCACTTGATGTTTGCAGGGGGATTTTTGGAGTGAAATTGGTATCGTATTAGTTCGAAAAAAAAACAGAATACTTGTGGTGCCCGTTCTCTGATCTACGTCGATCTACTTCAGACGGAAGAGTGATTCCCAAGTGCAAAAACTTCAAATATCTGGATTCTATGATCATTACCGAAGTAAGCTGTGATGACGAAATTAAGCATCGCCTAAGCGTAGGCTGAATGAAGTGGCGGAAAAACTCAGCCATCTTATGTTACCGAAAAATGTCCCCGAAGCTCAAAGTCAGGCTCTACAACGCAGTTGTGCGCCCGGCGCTCACTCACGGTTCACAAAGCTGGACAGCGTTCAAAAAGTATGAGGGCGAATTAACGTCAGCTAGATGAAGATGCTCGCATGACAGCAGGAGTAACAAAGATTGATCAAATAAGAAGTTCCTAGATCCGAGGAAGCCTTCATGTGAAAGAACCTATCTCGAACAATTTTTTTTTTTTATAATATGCGCGCACTAAAGGAATTTGTTGGGACCCTTATATTGTAATTATAATGTAATAGCTACACAGCGCGGGCGTTAAGGAAATTAGGGTGAGGAGAGAAGGAGAGATGCCGATGCACGTTGATTTTGAATGTTTGTAGGTTATAATGTAAAGGAAACACAATGCGTGGAAGAGTATTGCACATTCGTGTTGTACGGCTGAGGAAAGATTCTTTGAACTTCACTGTACGTCCGAACACAGGCTTGAGGGTGAACTGATGAGCATTCCCTGAATGGCGGGTATTGCGGTTAAAAATGGAGCGCGATCGCCTCAGTTCGTACTGTCATGTTCAAAGAAGAGATAATACGAGCTCTGTCAAAAATTCAACATCAATCAACGTTTCCATACAATCGCGAAAGAGAGGCAGTCCTCAAAAAACTCCTGGAGCAATAAAAGATTTGTTTGGCCTCAGTGACGAAGTGATTTAAAATCGGGAGGCCAACCGTTATTTTCTGATCGCGAACCGGCGAACCCCAGTTAAGTAGGAGGGTTATGAGCTAAGTAGGAGGGTTAATCCTGATCATAGCCTCACCGCCATTAAAAAAGAAAAAGAAGAAGTATCGTAGATTTTCTACTCTTTTGATTTAACAATTTTTGATTAGACAAACCGACATGTTACCAGTGAGCAGTGCTACCAAAGTACGACTCACAATAATTGCCTCCATGTTGTTGCATCATTCTGCATCACAGACGAATTTATTTATACATACATGAAATACATACATTCAAATTGTACAAAACTCCCTACACCTCAAGCATTTAAATAATTCAATTATTAATTACCTAGTTTCCTAACCCACTTACCTCTTCAGCGGCGGGCGGTTGGGTAATGACTTTTAGTGAAGTCAATTAATTACCTTTATTGTTCAGTTTCAGGGACGATGTTTAAGTTAATGACTTATCTACCCTTAACAACAAAACAACATTCATCAAATCAGCTAACTAGTTCAAAGCAAAAAACCCATCTTGTGGTTCATTACCTTTTCCTTCCATTCGTGAGCAAAAACCGCATTTAAATCCCTTCACAAAAAGTCAAGCATTACTTAAGAAACACACAAATAGGTTTATGGATTCACTTGAAAACGTGCTTTATTTACAAATTAAACGGAAGATACATTGACATATAATAATCAACGCCGTCATCACGTTTTCAAACACTCTACAGGCAAATGCCCACACCGTCAACGTCAACGTATCGTTAAAAAATTCAACAATTTCATTTTAATTCCCAAAAAAATCTTCGCTATTTACAAGTCCACAATTATAAGTGAATTAATGGTCAAACCATCCGAAGGTGAAGGTCAAGGGGGTAAGATGTAATAACCGGTTAGCATTTGTTAGAATATTTTTTTCTTTTTGGCTTAAAATGTTGACGATAT
Source organism: Portevinia maculata (assembly GCA_949715645.1). NCBI lineage: Eukaryota > Metazoa > Arthropoda > Insecta > Diptera > Syrphidae > Portevinia > Portevinia maculata. The sequence continues at coordinate 1,355,475 of OX454528.1, read as the reverse complement.
TTTGATCTTTGATTATCAACAATATTGCATAATGTAATCATGTCATTACAGGTCATCCTTCAAGATCGACTCATCAAATACCTGTGGAGTGTACTCATGTGCAGCCTTTATAATAATAATATAAATCTCTATCAGAATACATAATGGGGACTTTTTGTCAACAATTTGCATACCTAACCTTGCTGGCGTTCACTGTGGAGCTCGCTGGAGCAGGGACCATTTTAACGGCAGGTGAGTTCTAATCCCCTTAACTTTCAGAAATGCAATAAATTGATAAAAAAAAGAACACCGACGGCTACGATTCCTCCCGATCCAAGTTAAAATGTTCACTTTTTGTGAACGTGTTAGTCCGTGTTAATGGCATTATGACAAATTAATTACCTCACATTTACAATTCACCAGCTTAATAATTCACCACCTCCTGTCTGTAGCATAAATGGCGTACACATGTCGAGAGTCGAGACAAAGACAGAGTGGTGAACTTCATTCGGTATTTTGCGGTGGAATATTTAATTGTATAAGTGGAATCTAAGTGCGGTGGCTGCCAGGCTGACCAAATGACTTACACCGATAACCGGATGAAAAAAGCAACACTTTTCGAATTGCTAATTGCGTTCTTTTCATTAATTATGCGGATATGAGTAATGCGTGAGTTACAAGTTCATCAAGTATCATCAATCACTGGAGCTTATTTTTTCAAATTGTTTGCGAAGGATGGGGCCAAGATGGAAATCCTTGTTGGGATAGGGTTGGGTACTAAAAGAACCAAAAATTGTATTGAAGTGAGAAGGTTCTTTAATTTTGGCAGACACCTTCGTTAACATTAGTCAATAGCTAGATGAGCAATTTGTTTCCATGGTAATTGATATTAATTACAAAACATGCTTAGCAATTTCTGCCAGAATCCGGTATTAATACAACGGGTATTTCAGCAGTTCAGGTAGAACGAGATTTGTTTGCTAAAATAATAACTTGAATGACGTACTATTTGAATGTTAAAATTTACATTCATCAAAAATTGGGATTTATTGCGAAGTATAAAAGCACAATTAGTGTTCATGGGCTAACCAGCAAAATCCCACTTGTAGTTCTCAATAAAAATATTTATTACTCTCACTCGTACGATATGACTTTAACTACAGTCTATTTAAATATGAGCGAAAGTCACTTTTTAATTTGTCCAAGACAACCCATTTAATTGTTTTAAAATTGAATTAAAAGTTATCTTCACTTGCAGACGAAAGCAGATAATGTATATATTATGCAAACACTAGAGTGCAGATGGCGAACTTGCATCTGTTTAAAATGCCTAAAGTTGAAAGTTTATTAGTGTCATTCTCAACGGCAAAGTTGACATTGGTTGAAATTAGCAAAAGATACTTCAAGCAAAAAGCAAACCAAATGTTGTGCAAAGCACAAGTAGCACTTGCCTTTATCTCAGCAGTACATTCATTGCCAGAACTATGCCAAAGTATATACTGCAAAAGATATTGCACATTTCAAATGGCGTACGTGATTTGTACGAATAAACTTTCGGTGGTCTTTTCGCCTGATTTGCTTCCGGTATGTGGTCAGTGGTTGGGAAAGAATTCGATGTGTTAAGTGACTATTTCCGGATATATTTTTGCAAAACGATTGCCCCTTTCAGTGTTCGTGCTCTTTGATTGGGGCAAATTTTTAGAGTTTGCGGTTAACATTTTAACAATCCCAGCAATGGCTCTAATCTTTTCGATGTAATATACGCCTTGTCGATTTGCGATACTCGTATCGCTGATTCCGTTGAGTTGTACTCGTTGACCCAGTACATGACACTGGCTCATAATTACGTACCGAAAACAAACATTATTATCGTAATCAAGGTTAAAGATTTCACGTGGGTGGTTTGTACTTAAAAACCAGTTGATTCTCATGCCTGGTTTCTTACCACATCCAAGACCATATATCCGAGTATATGAATGGAATATGTATAAGCAAGTTGCTGGGCCAAATTCTTTTCGAACTTATTCGACACTTTCCTTCTTTTCCAATTTTAACTTAGCAATATGAAGTAACCCATGCAAGTGGGAAGAACGGGCTAAGAATATCACTGGAGTGGCCTGCGAAAAACAGTTTAAATATTGGCTTCTTCAACCATTTGCTTCTGCTAAGTGGAAAGGATCTACAATTTTAAGCCGATTCCGAACGCCAAATTTGAGAAGCTTCTCATGACAATTGATACTCTTTGATGTTTGTCAGACATTCCCAGTGGAGAAAAAAATTTAGATGCCACAGGGTCCCGGCGGGATAAGAACCAGAGACCGCTCAATTTCCAACGCCATCGTAATTTCGCCCACAAGGCAAGAACAAACAATTAATCAATAAATAATCCCCGTGTCCAAATCGTAAACAAATAGAAAGGCCAAAAAAACTCTTCCCCAAAGCTTCTACGTCTCATGTAGACATGCAGGAGCATCTTTTCCCCTTGATATAATTATTATTAAAAAAATCGTACACACACCAGCCACGCGTTATACAATTTCAATATTACAGATACCAAGCCATTGCAATGTGTTGTTACAATCGACAATCTTCAAGTAATCAAGGATGTGGGTTCCGTTTGGCAGACAAACAATTCGTGCGTACATCATTCCTGTGAGCAGGACGATGATGGTAATCCCTACGAAAAACTCATGGAAGAAACTTGTGTTGTCAATTGCAAGGAGGTGAGTTCTCATGGGATGTCAGTCAGTTTTTTTTTTTCTTTGTTTTAACTTTAATTTAATTTCCTTAAGGAATATGAATACCGTGCGGATGCGAGCAAGTGCTGTGGAACATGTGCTAAAACCAAGTGCCTATACGATGCTCAACTCTACTCTGTTGGTGAGACGTGGCACAGTGAGAACGACTGTGTCATTTTGGAATGCATATTGCATGGGTGCGAAGCAATGATATCTGCATACGAAAAGGCATGTCCGGCGGTCCCAGAAGATTGCCCAAAATCTGATGTGTACCAAGAAGATTGTTGCACTTATTGCAGGCGGAATAGTACACTACTATCGAGCGTATTTGCAAATGGGGGTTCTGTTAATGAACTTCCTTATGACAACCTCATCCAAGACAAGAAGTACTACAGCAATCATCCCTGTGTCAGGGACTGTAAACTCGGGGAGGAACCGTTGATTTGTAAATACACTTTTGTAGTCGAATGGTATGAAACACTAAGCAAGGCTTGTTACGATTGTCCATACAATTTGACCGATTGTACAAGACCGCATTGCGTTACAGGAGACGGCGTAAGGCGTAGTATAACAGTCGTGAATCGAATGATGCCAGGTCCTTCTATTGAGGTCTGCCTCAACGATATCATAGTGGTCGATGTAAAGAATCAGATGCTTGGGGAGAGTACGACAATACATTGGCATGGATTGCATCAAGTAGAAAATCCTTATATGGATGGAGTTCCGCATATCGCTCAGTGCCCAATTCAACCACATTCCACATTTAGGTATAAATTTACCGCGTCAAATGCGGGAACACACTTCTGGCATTCACACACTGGAATGCAAAGAGGGGATGGATGCTTTGGAGCGCTGATAATTCGACAGCCTAAACAATCAGAGCATCATGGGGAGGCTTATGACTTTGACTTACCGGAACATAAGATTATGCTTCAAGATTGGGCACATCAACCAGGTGTGGCGATGTTTGCATCACATCATCACTCCATTGGAGATAATAAGCCACCAAATATTTTGATCAACGGACGTGGGAGGTACTATCCAGATATTTTCGCGAAGGATCAGGGCCATTCACAATCTCTATCAAAACTCAATCTACCAGTCACGACTGATAGTACAACTGAGGGATACACAGAAACAACAACAACGTTGCATACTATGAATGAGGCTGAGACGACAACACTCCCTGCCGACGTAGACTTGTATCAACCGGAAACCGAAGGAAATATGAAAATTGAAAGATCTCTTAGGTCAAGACGTTCCCCAGATCTGCTTGCGAGTGTCCCGTTGGAGCGCTTCACTGTAACCAGTGGATTTAAATATCGTTTTCGCATTATCAACGCCGAGTTCCTCAATTGTCCAATAGCAATATCCGTGGACAAACACACTCTCTCGGTTATCAGTTCGGATGGATTTGAGGTAGATGCAGTCAATGTTACAGCTGTGGTTACCTATGCCGGTGAACGGTTTGATTTTGTACTCCACGCCGATCAAGCTATCGGCAATTACTGGGTTCGAATGAAAGGACTCATGGATTGTGATGCTCGATTCACTTCAGCCTTTCAAGTTGCTGTTCTCAGTTACGAGACTGCCGAAGAAAGTGAACCGGAAGGAGTTCCACATTACGATTTCAATCCTGGCGGCGTAGAACTCAACTCATTGAATATGGGACCAGGATATTCCGAATTTCTGACTGTCGATCAGCTTAGGTCTGTAGAAAGCGCACAAACCGATACGGAGCTTGTGAAAGAAAATGCAGATTACAAGTTTTTTGTTTACTATGATTTCTACCCAAAAGATAATCCTGACTTCCACCCAGCCAACTTATATGATTTCAACCAAATGACGTCCATTAGCAACAAGCTATTGACACCGCAACTGAATCACATCACAATGAAAATGCCATCGACTCCCCTAATGCCGGGCAAAGATAAAATTGACGATTCTGCGTTCTGTAATGAGACATTTTTCCAAGAACAAGGAATAGATTGCCGGAAGCAGTTCTGCAAGTGCCATCATATTTTACAGGTGCCATTGAACTCAATTGTTGAACTAATACTGGTCGATGAAGGGGTCGCTTATGATGCCAATCATCCATTGCACTTGCACGGCAACGCGTTTCGAGTGATTGGATTGGATCGTATTGGGCGCAATGTTACCATTGAAATGGTACGTCTGTATGTCAAACTAAAAGCTATTTAATTTAAGTCAATTTTCATTTCTTAGATAAGGGAAATGGATAAGCAGGGCCTATTGCACCGCAACTTTGACCGACCACCAATTAAGGATACGGTAACAGTGCCTGATGGTGGATACACAATAGTTCGATTCAGAGCCAACAATCCCGGCTATTGGCTGCTTCATTGCCACATAGAATTCCATGCAGAGATTGGAATGGCTTTAGTTATAAAAGTCGGTGAACATCACGAGATGGTGCCGGTACCAAAGAACTTCCCACAGTGTTCGGACTATATACCGGGCTTGGACGAAGAAACCGAAATTGATCTTGAACAAGAAGACGTTCAACGCGGAAACAGTGTGATACATAGGCTTACAAGTTTTTTGTTGTTGGGTGTAGTTTTAAGCCTTACAAACTTGATTCTAAATAATAAATAAAATAAATATCGGGTACTGATACAGCGGTAAAACTTAGCTTCCTACAATTTTACGCTGATAACAAACTGACAGCTTATACTCTTGGACATCTTGACATACTTTTGCAAGAGGTAGGGATAAAACTGAAGGTTTTAATGGGGGTGATTTGAACCTGGACCCTTTCTGTTGGTTCGACGCCATAACCATTGAGCTACCTTGCCCATAGCTACTATTTCTGGTAGGGAAACATGTCAAGAGTAAGGGGAAACGATCATACGACTGAATAAATTTTGTAAATAGTTCCAATAGTAAGAGAGGAAGATGTTTTTATTTTTGGTTGAAAGGATCCCCATGGAAGCCAAGTTGTTTTGGCTGTATTACAATTATTGGAGAATAATAAGAATTATATGCGCGGGCTTAGTCGTGCGGAGAAAATTGTGTATTCCCTTTAACAACCGAACCGATTAGGCTCAAATCAGGCAATCTTTGGTTTTAACTCACGGAAATGGGGATGGGCCTGGAGACAGCGACATGGACAGGGGGGGGCAGACAAAGTCTGACGGGTATTTGGGTTGTTCTTCAAAATGTTGCAATAATGAAAATATTTTTTTTTTTTTTGTAAATGAATCTCAATGTTGCAATAAAACATTTTTTTTTTTTATCAATGAACTAACAAGTAAATTCCGTTACCGGCAGAGTAGTTTTCCTAATATTTTGGATGATATAACTTAAAATTTCGGCCAAACTCTGAGATCCTGTCATTTTCGTAACGGACTTAATAATTGAAAAAAACATCGAATAAACGTCGATTTTTATTGTGATTTGTTACATACTCTCTTAATCAGATAAAATGCAACTTGAGTATATTTAAATTTGGAAATAATTTAAATAATTTTTAAATTTCTTCCTGATCTGAATGTCATTTTCGTCACGAAAACCAATTTAGAACATTGTATTTTTTGGATAATTGCTAGTTAAAGAATGTGTTGAGCCTTACCGTTATTTTCACCTAAACGAATTTCATTATGAAGTCGATTCCTAGTTTCAAGAAAGATAAATAATTTTGTAGTTAAAAGCAAAATCAAGTATACTTTGTTTTTTTTTGGGGACAAAGTGTGATGAAAATGACAACAAAGTGACGCAGTGGACAATATTTGCCAAAATGAATTTATTTTGCAATAAAAACGTTAAGCACATTTATTAAAATACATGAATTCATTAAAAAAAAGATAAAAAAAACGAAAACCATTCAAAAACTTAATTTTTTTCACAAACATTTACAGCTTTGGAAAAAACATAGAAAACCCGGCTTCCTTTCATTTTGATATTGGGATTTGAAAGCTTTTCAATGATGTCCTTACACTTTACATCAACTACGTCATTATTGTCAATTTTATATGAGGTTTTTGTACTGTCAGTGGACTTAAGGAACATAACTTTGATTTCACCTTCGTTGTCGACTTCTGATTGCGCTACTGCAACGTAACGATAATTCGTCAGATTTTTCTTTTGGTAGGATGTGATATTTATTAAAATGTGGTTTCCGCATAAAATTTTGTCATTTGGGTCGTCTTCATCATCCGTTGTGTTTGGGGAATAAATCAGGTTGTATAGACTTATTTTTCCATTCAAAGCCGTTGCTGAATAAATTTTTGGGCGCAAACATTAGCAGAATCCTATTCCAAGCGAACTTAATCCATTGCAAAAACAGCTGCTATCACGATACTCCAAAATGCCCCTTTCTCTAAGGATTAATTGATGCAGCTTCATGGTTCCTGTAAGAACCGGAATGTTGTCAGGTAGCTTTTTTTTTCATTTCATCAATTTCCTCCGAAGAAACCATGAAAAGTTTCACACTCGTTTCCGTCTCAACCAAATTTACAAATGTTTCAGCATTCGGAATGTCTCTTCCATTTGATACTAGGCGATCTGCAGTTCGTTTTAAGACGCCTCCAATTCCATCCGCTGCTCCCTTACCATGACCTGATTCAAAAAATGACCAAATTGCTTGCTTTATCCCGTACTCGAAAATTTGATTGCTGAAGAAGTAAAAATTTTGCTTCTGACGATATTGGGTAGCTGGACCGTCAGAAAAAAAGTGAATAGTTTTTGTGTATGGTTTTTTTTCTTTGAGCAACAAGAAAATGGGGTTCAAATGAGCCCAAATTGCAGCAGGATCATGTTCGTTGTTCGATGAAATGGTCGCAAATGAAATGGGATCCTCGCCGGCAAGATACATGACACCTGTATGAAAAGTTATTTGGTTTCTAGCACCCCCGAAATGATGGGCTTGAATTTCTTCAGCGAATTTGCAGTTATAATTTTCACTGAAATCTATGTGCAATACAGCGGAATCTTTAGACACATGATCAACGCAGGTCCTATAGGCACGATACTGTTTTTTAATATTAAATATGTGTCTTTTTGCAGCAATCATTTCAACGTTAAGTTTTTGGACAAAAACGTTTGTGCTCTCGGATAATTTTACTTTTGTGGCTTTAAATGTTCTTATCATTTTCCCATTCCTCTCGTAGCTTTCTTCTTTCCTAATCCACTCGAACCATTCCATGACTTTGCAGTCCGTTCCCATTGTTAGAAGTAGCGGTTTATCTTTACATGTAATGCATTCGTTATACATACAGTTCTTTTCGTCAAAATCACACACGATTGACCTTACAAGTTCCACTATATCAATTGAAGACACCGCATGAATTTGTTGCAAGGCCTCAATTTTTAGTTTAATGTTGCAGTGTATTTTGCATGTACAAGTTTCACGAGCTGAGATCGATGGGTTAATGACATAGAACGGCCGGTTTCGTGTAAAATAAGAGTAGGAGCAATTACCACCCTCAACAGTATATTTCTTATACAAGAATAGTTGTGTGTCCATCAAATACCTTCTCTGCACTTTATTTCCAACGTTTTAATTTTTTCTCCCAAGGCCAAGTTTTCCCTGTAAACTTTTGTTCTATCACGACGGATTCTCTTGCGGCCACGGGCTGAACTTGGTCCCGCTTCTGGAGCCTGCGGAAAATTGACCGGAGATGATGGTGGCGTGTCACTTAAAAGAGCAGATAATCTCTTATTTTTTTGTCTTGAATTAGATTGAAGCTTTCTCCAGTTTTTTCTAGTAAGTCTTTGTTCCCTTTTGGTTTGCTCATGAATCGGGCGTTTCGTTTTATGGTAACGCTCCCGGGCCTTTTGTTTTTGTAAAGCTGCCTTTTCCGGGTCTGCTTTTAACCGCTGTCGATACAATTTGGCTCTTTCTGCCTGCGTTAATGGCATTTTATCTGAAAGGTTTAGTCAAAATAATATAATACACTAAAGAGAACAAGAAAACAAAGTTTATGTTGTACTTTGCAACCGCAATGTCATTTTCGTCACTATCACGTCATTCGCGTCACTTTTAAAACGTGACGCTGATGACTTGTGACGATAATGACAATTCACACTGATCACAGCAATAACTTATTGGTAATACAATGTATACACTCAATTATTTATTAATTAGCTTATCGTTCACTTTTTCCTTCTTTCTGAAATACTTATAAACTTATTTTTTAATGATTTGCTTTAAAAAACGTTGTGACACTAATGAGCTCCAATAAGCATACAGACCGTACTCATGCAACAGCTTTGATGTAACTGACGGTTTTTCCCCGTTTTAGTTTTTTCGCTACGCTTACTGCGTGAACATTTTTCGGAGAAATATAGAGCAGTTACCATTTGAAAAAGAATGAGAATTTTAAATTCAAAATTTTAACGGAAAGCGGTTGCGTGACGCGAATGACGAAATATGGGGACACGTTTTTCTTGAATAAAAAAAAATACAAGATAATATTATTCTTAAATATTGATTAGTATTACTATTAAAGAACACATGAATCTTGTTTATTAGCTGTGCCCGTGTTGTTAAGCTCGTCTAGGAGCTACTGATATTTAATCGGAAAATGCAAATTACTGCGTTGGGGACAAACGCCATTTAGTACAAAACTATTTGTAGTGCTGAACGATATTTCAAAATTTTTCAAATTGAAGTAAAATAAATATATTTGAAGCTATGCTAATTTATTGCCAATAAATACAGGTTCTAAGTAGTATTTCAGACATAAAAAATGTTAAGTAAATGTGGTTTTATAAAGCAAATAAACTTAGGGGACATCTTATTGCAACATTTTAAAAAACGACCCATTTATATATATTTATATTTATTATAGTTGTGAATAAAAATGTGAATATTGTTTGGCTGCAATCGACGATTGATAGACGTCGACATTCACAATAGTGGTCAACGCTTAATCGAAAAATCTTCACGTTGAAAAACCTATCTCAAAGAAAATCGGGCTCGACCGCCTCACTTGGTACTATCATGTTCAAACAAAAGATCAAACGAGCCCCGTCAAAAGGGCAATCAATGTTTCTATACATTTGTGAAAGAGACGAATACCCTAAAACTCCTGGATCACACAAATGCAACACCGCCGGCGCATAATAATGCTCAGTAAAATGATCTGAAACCATGAGGCCTGCTGACATTTAACCTGACGAATGCGACAAGGGAACAAATAGGGATGTAGTGCAGTGAACTGAACCCTCTAATCCAGATCATAACCTCATTGTTAATGGAGAAGTATTGAGTTTCTTGCTTTAAAAAAGTTGTCTCTTTCGGAAGAGGCATGTCGATACTTTTCGAGGTAAAACCCGCAAATTCCACATTCAAATTAGTACGGATATACTGAAGTGGCATAAAACTCCTTTCCCCAAATCATAATCTCGATGTTAATGGAGAAGTATTGATCATTTAAATTCGTGCAAATGTGCCTCCGCTACGAACAAATTAATACATATATGCAAATGCAAGCTTCATTGTATTTCAGTTAATTCTGTTAGACCCACTGCAAACGTATTTCACTTTGAAACACTTAACACTTCTTGTCTCTGATTAAATAAAAGTCTCAATAAATAAATCACACAAACCCGCTTTTATTCGATTTCTAGATCATTAAATACAGACAATCATGTTTTTTTTTTGTTAATTTCTTTTCTCAGGAAAGGTGAGTGAGCTAAACGAGTGCCCCAAGGCGATAACAAAAGTCTGTATAATGTTCTTATATTAACAAGCAACCTCGTTCAATGAACTGTTAATCATTCAGTTCATAAATTTGATAAATTTAAATTAGAAAACAACAAAATAACCATTTGATATAAATAAACAAACTTAGTTTCAATTGAAGCGTGTCTTTTTTAAGTTCGTCACACAAAACATTAATAATAAATTATAAAGAAAAAACTACAACAAATTTATAATATTCAATATAATTCCAATGTCTTTCTGTTTTGAGAGCCAGTTTTAAAGCGTTTATAGTCGACATCTGGTCGTCTTAATGTCTTGCTGAAGCATATCCTCAAACTCCTGCTCCGTAAAGTTTAAATTGCGCTGCAGCAAAACATCCAATACATCTGCCTGACATTTTCCCACAGCCATGATGGAGTGCCAGTCCGAGTGTGCCATGGAAGTTGTCATTGGTGGAAAACGCAATCCATCACCGCAGTCGTAATGTTTCCCATTTGCCATTGAGTGAAAGTTCTTCTCATGGATCCGATTGCAGACGTAGCACTCGAATAGTTCGAATTGGTTATCTGTTTCGAAATCTCGTTCAAACAAGGTGCTCTTCAGTAGGTTATTTGTGATTGCATGCTTAAATGAGTACTTGTGGTCGAGGTATGTATTGTAATCGTAGTCGTCATCGTCGAGGCGTTTAAGAAATGCTGCGAGAGCCTTGGGACTGGAAAAATCTGATACGTAGATAACTGATTTGTTTGTTGGCTGCCAGTCCTGCCAAAGATGTGATTGGTTAAAGTCGAAGTGGAAGATGAGTGTTAGTTGATAGTTTGAAAAACGCACCGAATTATCACACGCCTTTGAATTTGTTACTGCGTTGCACTTCTCTAGTTGAATTCTTTTTTTTATATAATTTGCTTTAGCTTAAGGGGTTTTCCCACTATCCTCAGAACACAGCGCAAGCATTTGCGTTTAACAGGAAGCAGTACATAGCAATGGCATATTTTATTGCATGCTTTTCGGTGCTACTTACTATTAGAAGGAATAGAGAGATAGAAAAGAAGTGTTTTGGTGCAGTTATAATGTTTTTCTGCACAGGTGGTGCCTAAGCTACTTAGGGAGATCAAGTTTTCATGTGGGACTTCAACGCATGGCCTTCCTTTAAGCGAATAAGGCGTTGCCACACGCAATAAAAACAAGCAGTGTTTTACTTGAATCCATTCGGACTTTTCTTGAAATGGGAAAGGCCAACTTCTTTTCCATAGAAATGAGATTTCACAGAGAAATGCAACGAAAAATTATTTGAATTTGAGAGTGACAATATTCGAATAAAGGAAATAGACAGTGGAGCTGACAAATGCTTCAAAAAGGTGACGGTTGTCTTCTTTTCTTTAACGACGAGGTTATGATCTGGACTAAAGAGATCATAACCCTCCCACTGCACTGTATCGCTACTGGTCCGCCTGTGGGGTTCGCCGATTGTGTGAGTTGATAAAAAAAACAGTAGGGGAGGGACCAAAGCAACTTGGAGAACTAAAACTAGAACACACAACGGAAAACGGGCGACTAAGAAGCCATGTCTCGACATTGACTATAACAAAAGAAACAAATTCAATACAATGCGATAACCAAGAACATCTTCCTACCCACACCTTACCATTACCTTAATAGTGGGCGACCCAAAATATATTGGAACAGAGCCCATGACTAGTGGTCGCCAGAACTTCTCCGAAATATAGTCATCGCACACTCCATTCTCGTATGCGATGATAAATTTGTAGCGAGCAAAGAACTTGTAAAACGCATCGGATTGTATGGTGTTTAGGTAGTCTTTTGTCAATCTGCAAGCAAAACAAAAAATTAAACATTCTCCAAATTAACGTACTCCTTTTGTAGATATCGTACTCCCTTGGTAGATCTTTATTGTGCAAACATTTTCCATACGAGTCGACATCAATGTGTTTCATCAACTCAGTCATGTACTCATCCCTGCCAGAGGGTGTGTCGCAAATGGATTGAACGAAAGCTACTGCAGCTAGTTTGTTGCGTAGCATTGATTTGGTACCAACAGCCACAAGGTATGTCCGCTCTGTGAGTTCTTTTTCAGACTTGATGTACTGCGTCGTCAGTGGAAAGTTGGAATATCGACTAAATGTCGAAGTTATGTTAAAGTTCCTTAAAACGTTTTCATACTGAATGAAGGGAACGTTTTTAGGAGATTCTTCATGAAACAAAGCCCACAAGTGATGAGATGGGCGGGGTAGAGGAAAGTCTGTCTTATTGATATCGGTACCATAAAATGCTATCACCTTCGAATAAAGAGTAATGATAGCTCAATTTCGGCTAAATTTAGCACGCTGCTGCAAATGTATGATTTGTAACTTTTCGGACACTCAAAAAACTCACCCTAGTGTCTTTGTCGTTAAGGAACCCTCTGTCAACAGTGAATGTACACTGATTAAATCCACATTGTCTGGTTCGGTGATAATCTGGCATCAACTTTGTCCACCACAATAAAACCGGTGGCGAAGGGTTTTTTTTGAAAACTTGATTGGCTATATCTACTATATCACTCTGGTCATCCTGATTGATTCATAATTATTATTCAAACATTTTAAGTAAAAATTGCAAAAGCCACCTACCATTTTCCACCACAGTACAAACAATGCAGTTAGGATAATCAATATTAGCACGATAATTATTTTAAACAACGCAAACAATCGCATCTTTGGGATTATTATGGTGCAACTCCCTAACAGTGAATTGAAATGTGATTCACATGACTGAAACAAAACACCACGGAGTTGCGGTAATTCTGTGAATTTAGTAGTTTGTGTGTGATAAGTAGCCCTACACTTGGTAATTGTGATATAAATCTGAGACCATTTTTTGTTCTTGTTTTAGCTTCAGAAATATGTGATAAGTATGCTATCGGCGGCAGCGGCAGCTGGGACTTCAATCAAACAAAAAGACAACAAACGACAGCGGAATACGTCACGGGGTCTATCCGTCTATCCGCTGTAGAACAAGCCTAACGTCAAAAAAATAGTATTGTCCAAATTGGGATGAGGGTTTCGCTCACTGAGTAGTAGATGTAAATGGAAGAAATGTAATAGATTGTTTTTCGCGGAATGAAAAATGATAACTTTCCATTATTCAAAACCGAGAGAATTCTCTCATTGCAAAGAAAAGAAAAGTACAACGCTTTCGCAGAGAAAAATTAAAAACGTCACTGTCATATCGGATTTGCAGATTAAATAACAACTAAAAAGAAATCTGCAAAACCAGCAACTGAGAACAAAACAACAATGTTCTACTACTTAACTTTATGGGACGCAAACAAAAAAATACTCGCCAGACTTCGTTCATTTGCATCGCACGAATCTAGTACTCCCTCGTATTTACCCTAAAATTTGATGACATTTCACTTTCATCGCAAGCCCCATATTTGACATTGCACCTGTTTTGTCAAAAGCTGAAAAAAACGAAATTTTTTTCTTCCCTTCCTGATACAATGTTGTCGTAATTCAGTTTTCGTTTAATTTGAGGTTTTGAATTCCTAAATTTGCGAGTTATGTGCGATAAACCACATCATCAGTTTCTCAAATAAACAAACTACACGAATTCAATACTGAGAAGAAGAGTTATGTGATGGCCAACCCAACAACTGGAAACGACATCAAAAAGGATCCACAACTACAATCGCCACCAGCTTGGGAGTCATGCTACTATTGCCCAATGGAGTCGTTTAAAAGTTCTTCGGATTTTGTCAAGTAAACTGCATTTTGTTCGGGGCACGTTCAATTAATTGAGTTAATTTTTTTTTAATAGGCATTTAAGAGACCGTCACTGCACGAAGGAGGGGGGTTCGTACGTGTGTCGGTATGGCTTCAATGGCGTTTGTCCGTCGCTTCCGCTAGACGGTGTCTCTGATCGGGATTATGAATCGCATGTGACGAGATATCATGTAAACCAACCGAGTAAGGAACCGGCGCCGGAATGGTCTATCTTCTCTGCAGCACAAAATCTTCCCGCCGTGCTGAACGATCCAGGTCGTGGCAAGCAAACGAACCTCTTTACCAAGAAGTGGGGAGACAGTTTTGTGGAAAAGATTAATATAACGAACTCGCCCCATTTGGACAACATTCAGTACGAAGACTTTGATGGATACTTGAAGAAAATTGGTAAGCGGTATAGGCGCCACGTTCGAATGGGAGCACAGCAACAGCAGCAGAAGGAGGATTCTAGTCAGCAGAATTATCGAAGTCCCACGAGAGAGGGCAGTCTCAGTGAGATACCAGATATCTTCCTGAAAGGATCTCTTGATTTGAACAACGCATCCAGTTTTGCCTCGGTATTTCCCGGCATCGGACAGGCAAATGAAGAGAGTAAACAATCGGGGAGGCTGCTTCAGGAGAAACTTAGTCACTATCTCGACATTGTAGAGGTTAAGATAGCCAGACAAGTGTCGCAAAAGTCGGCGGCATTCTTTCATGCAATGACATCGCAGGACGCCATTATGGAACAAATGCGGGAGGCAGCTACAAATGTGCGCGCATTGAGAGAAAGTCTCAAGGCCTTGAGCAAGACTGAAGTGGTGGACTCCCTAAAAATCGTACAGTATGCACAGAGAAGGGAGAACTACGAGCAGACGCTGGATAAGCTTTCTTTGATGGCGACGGTACACAAAACGCAGCCAATGTTACAGCTGCTGCTTGGTACACAGGACTACGTGGCAGCTTTGGATTTGATTGGTAAGTATGCAGCAAATTATTCCGTTCAGAGCAGATAAAACAGATTTCCTTTTAGGTACGACCCAAGAAATCCTCACGCAGGAGCTCGTCGGCATTCACTGCTTTAAGCACCTGCCAATGCAGCTAACTGAAATGGAGAAACTCATCGACAAGATGCTCACAACTGAGTTTGAGCGTTTTGTAACGGCCGATCTTAATCGACCACTCACGTCTACAAGCGCTAATGCCGATGGAGAGGAGTTTGATAAAATCCTCGCCGAGGACAAGCTGATCTGCATCGTTATGGGTTTGTTGCGGAAAAACAATTATGCCTTCGTCGACACATACAAGGAAGAGAGCATTGTCACCATCAAGACAATAATCAAGCAGTTGGTCATTGAAGTGATAGCTTCATCGGATGCTGAACTTTGTCTTACCGGCGCTGGGGAAGAGGCTCAGAGTTTATCTATCACCGAATGGATCGCACTTCTGCAACGCGCCACTGTGGCTTTACTAGAGGTCTTGGGCAGAGTGAAGGCTGTAACTACCATCATGTTGCAAACTGCTAGCGCTGCAGCTGGCAGCATCGACGAAGCCGTAAACTTCATGGATTCTGAAGCATTCCTTACCGAGACAGATTATGAAAGCGTCCAGGAAAAGTTAAGCGAACTTTTGCAATCGGTCTGCAATTATTGCCATGAACGCTGTGCGAATCTGGTGTCGAGCCAGAGTTTGGAGAAAAGCGTTGCCACCGCTGACGAAGTCGAACGGCTGACGGCAATCGTAGACGAATTCAGCTTAGGCACTGAGGCTATATCCGGGGTGCAGAGTGTCCCCCTCAAGGTGGCAGTCAAGGTGCAGGCATCCCGCTTCGCAAATAAATTCCATTCCGAGAGAAAACAGAAAATGGCGTTGCTTCTCGATTCAGAACGCTGGCGTCAAGTGGACATTCCAAATGAATTTCAAAAAATCATCGATCGCATCGCAGAAAACGAATTCAGTTTCAGCAAGTCGCTGGACTATTCCACGTCATCGATTCAGTGCAATGGAAACAGCACTGCAAGTCCTGTATTGCTAGTCGAAGGCAAGCCATTTGCCTTAGTGGGAGCTGCTCTGCTGCTCGTTCAGATGATCAGCGAGTATTGCAAATGCGCGCTGCGACTCCCCATTGTTGCTGGCTATCTCTCCAGGAACGTGGTGGATCTCCTGCGGACTTTCAATTCGCGCTCGTGTCAATTAATTATCGGCGCTGGAGCTCTAAGAGTTGCCGGCCTCAAAACCATCACCAGCGGTAATTTGGCTCTTGTTTCACGAGCCCTTCAGCTAGTACTATGGTTGCTGCCCAAGGTAAAGGAGCACTTTCGCAGCCTCGACTCCACCTCAGTGTCAAGCTTTGATACAATAGAAAAAGATTTCATCGGCCACATTAAGGAAATTGAAAATAAAATTTACGGAATTGTTACGGATCGTGTTGCTGCACAGCTGGCGAGTTGGGATTCCAGGCCACCTGTTCCCTCGCAATCGTTTCGCAACATTTCTCGTCATCTGGTAAAGCTGCATGAAGCAATCGCTCCGATATTACCCGAGCAACAAATTCACTCCATCTATGCGATTGTTCACAAGAACTTTAAAGACAAACTAAGGGAGCAACTCCTAAAGAATAACATAATAAACAACGGTGGGCCCTCGCACGGAGTCGTAACATCTGAGCTCACTTTCTACATGGAAACATTAAGGACACTGAAAGCCCTACCTCCCACAGAGATGGGCGAAGACTCCATGGAGGATATTTGGATTTTTTAACAACCGATAGATTAAGCCCTAAATATTCCCCTTTGTCATTATTTCCTTTTACTGTTTTTTCTGTTGTTGTTTTTTTTTTGTAGCTTACGACTGCCAAATATTCTGTTTCTATGAGGGACCTTCCCACGAGAGGTCAACATTTTAAAATTGAAGTTAAAAAAATGTTTTTTTTCTTGCTGTCATATTTAAGTTCTTTTGTTGTCGAATTTTAGTTTTTAGACTAAAGTATTAATAAATTGAAGAGTAAAAATGATTGCTTTAATAATTTGTAAAATATTTTATAAAATAAAGTTTAAGTTAGCATAACAAAAAACAAAACATTTCAAAATGGCGATTAATACCGCAGTGCCGTTGTTTATACCGAATAAAAAAAAATACCAATGCAAAATCATCTTGGAACATTTACAAATTTTACGAGTTCGAAAATTGTAGAAAATAAAATCAATAAATAATTGAAATATTTATCTGTTGAAGAATACAAGTCACTTTGAACTACGTCTAGATTGCTGATGGGCATAAGACAACGCTTTTTACGTCTGGTAAACCGTTCGCAAGTGCTAAGCTTTATTTTGGATATGCAATGAGAGGAACCCACGCTGTCCCAATGGTGGCATAGACACACACAACAACTCAACAGTCTTTCTATTGTCTATCCATAGAAGTGGTAGTAGTACACACATCCATGCCAATGGTTTAGTAACATGAATATTACACAAAAGAAAAACATTCACCACTCTCTTAAGTCGATAACAGTAACAGCCATAGCAACTCGACAAGGGCAAGACAAAACAAAACAGCAAAAACCTACTTTCTAAAAATATCGTTAATACAATGATGTTCGGCCAACAACCACCAGATACAACCGACTCAATTCAGGATGTTGCGATTAAGCTAGTGGAAGATCAACTGAGAGTTTATAATCTTGAAAACGATCCAAAAGAAAGGACAATATTCGTTCTCGGCAGCAAGGGAGCTGTGAGTTTTAACACACAAACAATATTCACACACACATATTAAATTGTCCTTTTCAGGGTAAATCCACAGCCATTGGAAAATTCTTAGACAAAGAAGAATCAATTCGACCAACCCTAGCGCTAGAATATTCATACGGCAGACGGACGAGTTCTTCACGAGGAATTCTAAAGCAAATCCTAAACGTCTGGGAGCTGGGCTCATTGGACAACTCGGAGCAACTCATCGATGTACCCTTGAGATTCCACGGAGCTCAACATTTCGCAGTTATTCTCTTTGTGGATTTATCGCAACCAAAAATGATATGGCAAGATTTGGAGAGCACTTATAAGGCCTTAAAAAGTGCGATTCAACTAAGTGCAGAGGAAATTTCGCTATACGATGAAAAAGCTAGCGAACGAGTGGGAAAAAGTCATCCAGATTTACCAACGCTGAGTGCCTTTCCTTTTCCTCTAATAATCGTCGGTGGCAAGTATGATATATTTATGGATTTTGGTTGGTTTTGAATTCGATACTTTCATATTACGGACTTAATAATGTAACCCTTTTTCAAGATCCCGAAATAAAAAAACACGTCTGTCGATGTCTCCGATATGTGGCCCACACTATAGGCGCTGGATTGCTTTTTTACTCCAGTCAGTTACCAAAGCTATCAAAAACGCTGAAAGACACTATCAGCCATCTGGGGTTTGGAAGTCCTTTGCAGCCTTTTCGCACCTTCAATGTAGACTACAATGGACCACTTTCAGTGTGGTTTGGTTCGGATACCTGGGACCAAATTGGTTCAAAACCTATACCAATGGACCGCATTGGAATGATATTTTGCCAAGATGTGCCACAGGTTAAGGCCAACAAGACTACACTTCCCGACGATCCGGCAAAAGACCCCGGCTTTCGGGAAAGTATTATCGACGAAATGCGGGCACAGAAAAATGATGACCTAGCAGCGCTTATCAAAGAGAACGCATTAAGGGGAAAATTTGAAACTGTTATCTTGTGATGAAGATTGTTTGCGGTAAATAAAGGAATTATCGTTTAGTCAAGACAAGTTTCTTTAATTCTAGCTTGAAATCTATAAGCTCCCGTCTTTCCACACAGAGAAGCCAACAAATAAGGTACATATCTTGCACTAGTGAAGGGTGAATTGTATTGCTTAGGAACCACCTCCAAGCTCATCAAGTCACAAAGATAATATACATTCCAGAACGTTGACTCTGTATACATAGTTTTCGACATATTAGAAATAATGATACTTAGATTCTAGAAAAATTCAAATGTTTATCCATCTGCTGTATTATGCATTCGCCAAGGTATAGTATATTAATTCCTGCGTTCAAATCTCGATTCCAACAAGTACGACAGTTTGGACAATACTGGTACCTATGTGGAGATTTTGATGTTTTATTTTCGCAGAAACATTTTGCACACAGCTTTGTAGTTCGAAACTCGTTTACAAATAAAATATCCGCTTTTCTCCTCCTAAGTGCATCGATTAATTTTTTATTTGGACTTCGTATATACCCGCGCATGGGAGAATATGAAGCAACTTCCGTAGAGCCGATACATATCAACGTTTTTTCTTTGACATTTGGAACTAGCTGTTTCGCTATATTATGACTTGTTTTCTCAACACAAATGAATTTTTGCAGTTTAAGACGCGTGACTTTTCTCTGCGCGTATATTTTTGGTTTCTCTGCAAATATTGAAAGTTGGTATTCTGTATATTGTTCGACGGCTTCTGAATACGGTGATAGTTGAGAATCATCTACGATTTTTTTTTTTTGTATATTTTCGCAATTTTTGCTTACGAGAATCATATCCCGACATGTTGTGATATGTAGAACTTTTCAATTTAATCGGCACACCATTACGAACGCCACCATATAGAAGTCTTAGACCAGGATCGAGACCCAGTTTGTTGTCATATACCGTATTTCTCATTCTCATTTTTATTACATCTCCTCTATAGTCTTCTTCTTGTGTATGTAATTTTTTTCTTTTAACTTTAACAATTTTCCGTCTAATTGGCTTCTTCATTGAGAATGACACTGATACCCCATCTGTTTGTAGTGAATAGTTGAATTTCTTTGCAATAGTTTCTGGTAACTTGAAATATTTTCTCCATTCAGAATTGCGTTGAAATGTTGACCACGCACCCTTGTACAACTTGATGCCACATAACATTTGGTAGAATGCATACGAGTCATATTGTATATTATGACATCCATGTTTCAATATGGGGACTAATGCAAAATTCTTCATATTATTTTTCTCATTGTAACGTTGTAGGTTATAGAATAATGGCAAACAAGACCAAAATAATTTACGATTTTGTATTTTATGTAGTCTTTCTCCGTTCCACGATAATTTATCCCCGAGTTCTTGTAAAAGAACAAGATCTGGTGTTTCTTCGCTCTTGATTTGGAATAAGTACGATAGCGTTCTATATACTTTTCTCTTGTCTGGTTCGAATTTGAAAAATCTTCTTATTCTGTTATACGCATGCATCCATATATTATTGTGGAAGATTACTTCATATTGGTTAGATGCCGCGATGAATAAATTCGAACGGTAAGAACTGTTGTACAAAGGAAGTGATTTTCTAATTTTTTCATATTCCGGTTCCAATATATATTTAGATTTCTTTGTTTTCATCAACTGATAATAAAAAGATTGAAATTTTACAGGTTCAAAACTGCCACAGCTCCATTGTTTCATTAAATGGAAATGAATATATCTCGATACTTCCACAAAAAGCGAGGACATCTCCTGTACATCAATTTGAATTTGTTCAAATATTTTTACAAACGCACCCATTTCACTTCCATATTCCAGTCATCGATAACCCTTTCAGACCCACATTACACAATTGTGCGATGTGAATTCAAGTCAGTCATCGATAAATTCATTCATTCTATATCAAAAGAACACACAAGCGCAAACAAACGATAAATTGACAACCCGACTACTGCTCTGTTTGCTCCAATGTGAAACTATCCAGTTGCGTTCTGTTTGCTTCTTGCCAAACTCCATTTATCTCACTTTTTAGGCTCCCCTTCGCTTAATACAAATGCATGTGGCTATAGCTATCCTGATTCCTCTGCTGTTCGGATTAGAGTTGTCTCATATCTGCGTCTCACCCATATTTCTCATAATCATCCTGTGAGACCCACTTCCCACACCGTCCGATTAAAGCTACAAATAATGTTTGCCCAATTCGCACAACAACCTCGTTCTCTGTCTCGTGCATTGTCGGTCGCTGTCGCTCTCCTCTGTTACCTTGGTTTGGTGAGTTTTCTGTTGACTTTAACTTTGAGTCTTTGCCTTCTTCTTGTGCCGTCGTGGTGGTTGGTTGCTCTGTTACTTTGCCATTGCCACACCAACCGAAAAACGTCAATAAAAATAAATTGAGAAAAACCTCTCCCAACCCAACCACTGCAGACTGCAATAACAGTGTATTTTCTTCTGAATGAAGAGAGAGTTATAATTCTTATTTTGTATATTTGCGTATAAATTTTATATAAAAAAAAATATTCTTTCATTATTACTGTTAGCGAAAAAGTGTTACAACGGTTGGATGAAGAACGCGCGCGATAAATTGTGTAAAATTCTGTTGTGAACGAGGTGAGCTGTAATTCTATCTCTAACAATATAACCCCCCCCCCCCCCCCCCCCCCCCCCCCTACTCACCCATTCGGTTGTGTAATCGGTGTGCTGGGTGATGCGCTTTTTTCTATGACCTATAACAGTCAGAAAAAGTTCTTCTTCTTTATTTTTGTGTAGTGAGAACTCGAAAAAGAAATAAAACGGATACAAAGCAGCTCCAATTTCACCGCCCACTATCGCAAAAGGTAACTTTTTCTTTTTCCTTTCTAATCAATCAATCAAAAATGTTTTTCTTACTCACTACCAAATATAGAGGTCGGAGACATGTTATTATACGTCGAACCATTTCGCAAAGGGAATTATCGATTTTGTCCGTTTTTATCCCAAATAGACAAGAAAAAAATGTATCAAAAAAGGGAACCACTGTTAGGAGTTAGTGGTACACTTGCCTCAATTTGTTTTCATCCCCTGAAAGCACAGTTCTTCGCCACCGGTGAACATTGGACAAGTCGTTCACAGCATCACAGCAATTTGTAAACAAATTTATTAAAAGTTTAAAGGGGCTTACTAGGGAATTCCATTAAGGGAATGGAAGATGGCCATGAGATTGTCACCACCATAGAGCTTAATAATTCAGCAATTCAATTAGTTGCTATAAAATCAGGGAAATGTTTCAATTATTTTTCAAATTGATTTGCATACAGCTATGCTGTCATAGCCCCAGCGCCAGCACGCACTTTGATTTCTGACTCTTTCGTGCGGTAGGGATGCCAAGAATGCGAAATTGTTATTTAACTCGAACTTTAAGCACACCAAATATTTTCTTCCCAAATTGAGTTATATAATCTTGGTGATTGAAATTTGGGAGCCCTGTTACTGTCACAATTGACGTGTCCACATTTATGGCCGATTCTAGACCGAATTGTACTTTTACGCTAAGCGTCCTAAATTTCTAAAATGTTGAAAACTGTAAAAATGTGTATTGGTTTTACAGTTTATTTACCAATTTGTAAACTTACACCGTTGCATGAATACCCTTCCTGTATCACCTATGTCGTTTTCCATTGGTTATCCAGCATGTCTTATATTGGCACTCGAATGAAAAGAAGAAAATTTTGCTTCTGGATTTCAAATCATTATTATAAATTTCAAAAACATATAAACGTCAATTTACTATCATTCTCCTTATTATCATCTAATGATGACGCGGTTGTCGCTGAACGGATGAGTACTTCAAACTCAAATAAGATGTGTTGGCTTGTTTCACTGGCATCCTGGATTAGGGAATTCTTTCGGATTACCAATGCAAAACGACATAAGTAAATGTCGCCATTGAGTGACTTTTAAATCAACAGGTCTTAGAACAGCTGTCAACAATGCAGTTCACGAATTACTCTATTCATCTATCCTAGTGAATGAAATAATAATACGATTTGTCGAAAGCAATGGTGCCCACAACCAAAATATACGGCCGCAAACTGAAGCTATTGTCATACTTGAATGAAACGTCCCTTTTCGATCTATCAATTTCCTAAGTAGCTCCAAATAGAGGTATATGAACAGAAGCGACTGCCTTACAAAAAGCTGGTTGTCAAATTAACGGACGAATAGCCAAATTGTATTCACGATAAAAAAAAGTTGGACTACTGACCGAGGAGTTCGAAATTCAAATTCCCCAGTGACACATAGTTTCCTACAATCGTACAATAAAAATTGTCACGAGATACTTCTAAAATTTGCCGTTCGGAGTCGCCGTAACATTGAAGGTCCCTTCAATTCGTTACAGAAAAATGGCACAAACATAAATAACGGGGAAAAGCTAGCTTTCATGCTCTTTTATGTTAATGTCTAATATTAATTTTTTTTTTGACAAAAAGGTTGAATTAAATTAAGCTAACTATACATCAAACAACTAGTTGATTATGGCAACCCTGTTTTCAATTAAATTTGTATCACTTCTCATATTAATGTTTTGCTTTCCCAATTTATATTGCTGGCATAAATCTTTCGATCGTGTGTGGAGGCATTTGGCTGATGTCCCCAAAAAACAAAAACCAAAACTTATTATTTAATTGAAATGTATGATCGTGATCGTAATAATTATCGCTTAATGCTAACAGTTTTCCCAGGTTCTTTTCAATTTAAGATTTTTTTAATGATGGCTATTGTTGGATTTGCGTGTTTTCAACCTTGAGAGACTGAAATAGAAGTTTCCTACACAACAGACCATTAAGAATATCTCAAGTTTAAAGTAAGAAACGTGACTCACTCTGTGCCGCTTTGACCCCGAAAACCTGTTAATTACCCAAGCAATATTATTAAAGAACTACTATTAGGTAAATGTAAGCTTGAACTTAGTTAAATATTTGTGAGGTACAACGTTCGTATTTCGAAAAGAGCTTGGACTTGAAATGACCCCATTCAGGCCAACAACTAAACAAACATCACCAAGAGAAACACGGACAAAAAAATAACCATCAATCATTGTTGAACTTCACAATGAGTAGTTTTTTCTTCAAGTTGATGTCTGCCATTAGCGAAATGAACCTCGCTTTTTAGATATATCCTTCCATTTCCATCGCAAATCTCATTGCACTAAAATCTCCCATTATGTCGTTTAACTTTACGTGCACATCATTTGCTGCTCGGTTAGAATGGCATGGTGGTAAGCTATCCTGCTGTGGACAATAATTCCCATTAATCCTTCAGAAAGAGGGAGTTGGTAAATGTGAACTCTCGCTGATGCAATGCAGGAGCAATATCCTTTCAACGGGTGACTACGTTTATTTTTGTTGTTGCTTGGATGCTATGTATGTACGCATGGCTTTATGGTTCTGAGGTTGGGTTTACCCCTACGATGTGATGCGTCAATTTTATAGTTTTAATTTTAGCAAAAGCATGCTGCTGCAAACGACAACAGGACAAATGAAAGGGGGGTTGAAAAGAGAACAAAAAACTTCACAGGGACACTTCTAATGGGATTAAAAGATTTTCAAATTAATTTGAATTTATTTTGCAGAAATTGCATATTTCAATTAAAATTTAATGTACCCTACGTTGGTCGTGTTGGTAAAACTGATAAATTAAGACAAACGAATGGCAGCTGGGAACTGTTCAAAGCTTGATCAGAGCTTAGAATAAATTAACTGAACAGTGTGAATAGAAAATGAGAGTGAGGCCAGATGCGTGTGGTTTGGTGCGCCTCATAGAAAACTCTCTATACTTGACAGTACGCCCGAAAGAAAGGGATGGCGACGGTGTAGAGGTTAGTGGCTTGTGACCCCTGCGGTGCAGGTTCAATCCGCATGTGGAGAAACAACAAACGACACCTATCAATGGAGAGAAACGAAAGCAGCTTATTTTCTCAAACCTTTACGACAAAAATAGGATTTCTGCCTGGTAGTACAATGTCTAAGTGCTCTCGGATTGGATTTCCCTTTTTAATAAAAGTTTTTTAAAAAAAAAAACGTCCGAAAGAAGGTAAACTGATGATCGTTCGATAAGGTTCGAAAGTTGCCGGAAAAAGATTGAAGGGCGGAATGTAACTGGCTGTTTCGACAGAGAAATTATGATTTAAAAAGGTCCGTAATACGCACCACAACTGAAAGGATGTTTGATTTTACAAATCTCACTTGCAAAAGGGTTTTGAGATTTATTTGAAATTTGAAGATTTAGAAATCCCCCTAAATCTTTTCTACAAACTTTAGTTTTGAATTTTAAACTCGGTTTAATTCTTGGGGGAAACGAAGCATGGAAGGGACTTAGAGATAGTAAATATAAATATATATTTTTCATAATTTTTTTTAAAGGCTTACCATTAAATAATATTGGGTTGTTGCGCTTACCTGGAAAAAAGAAAATAAAATGTAAATTTTAGAAAATTGCAGTTTTATTATTATTATTATTTATTAAATTGTTTGTTAAGTGACTTCAGTGAGATAATTACAAATACACCGACAAAGAAATAAAAAAAAATCTTAGTTCTTCCAGGACAAGTTAAAGTATTCGCACTCAAAAATGGGTAAAGAAGGTTCAAGTGAGAAATTTAACAATTTATCCAAGATCTTTCTTTTGTAGTAACTTAAGTCTTCGGTAAAGATGATTAAATTAATTTTACAACTGGGCTTAACAAGAAAAGGTTGACTGGGCTTAACAATGTCAAGAAAAGGTTTTTTTTTTAAATTTCTTTATGAAGACTCATTCCCATAGAATCCAAAGAGAATGTAATTCTTTATCAATTTCGCCCGTATGGTGCTTAAAGGATGAAAATGACGGTGTTTTTTACTGAAGAAACGATTTGCTCTTTCGCTCAAACGTGCCGAATCCACATCATAAACTCTCCGATAAAGAAGGCGCATGAGCACGTCTAACGAACCAAATAACTTGCGAGTTAGTCAAGGCTTTCATTCTCACTAAGTCCAAAGCGGATGCAATTCATTATAAATTAAGCCAAGCTTAATTAGGTTAGGTTTAGGTGGCTGTCGTCAGCAGCCGACACATTTAGACCAATTTAGGTCCATTGTGATACCACGTATGTATTATCTACCTCAACTCTGTAGATGGGGCTGGCCAACGACACGCGGTTGTTCTCAAACGGTTCCCCATCTACGTACTTACCGCACCCAACGTCGTTTAATTACGGTGATCTGACGAGAATTGATTAACTCGACGTGGTATGGTCGTTGGCCAAGCCTTACAAACCCAATTTCTTGAAGCCAGCAACGTTTGTTAATACGTAAGATGGTCCAAAATGAATTATCAGAAATACATCTATGTAATTTTTGTTTAAAACAATTCGAAAAACTGAATTATAGAATCCAACCATTTTTTTTGTATGTCACTTTGATCTCTTGAAACTCCCTTGAATTGTTGAAACGTCCTATCACGCATACAAATGTTTAATGCTATTGAAAATTTAACAATATTGTATCGCTTTATTGACACGACATCGTTGTGAAAGTCATGCTCTTGAGTTTTGTGAGTAAATGCAATTTCTCCCTATCATGCTCTCATGATAGCTATCTTTCTGTAAAATTAACGGAAAAACGAATCCTACGCAATGAAGAACACTCTCGCCTTTGATAGGATTACACTGCGAAACCTTTCAAATTGACTGCAGATAGAGGGCTATGGGGATAAACAGCTTAGGTGACGAATTGCAGAGGCTGGTTGCAATGGACGATACCCCCATATCGCCAATCTGAAACACAACCATTAGGCGTATATCCAATTAATATCAAAATAACACATGCAGGCACACCTAAAACTGGTTGCATAACAGACTAAGAGCTCCTCAGTAGGCTGTAGAGCGAACAACCACAGACCAAGGTAAGTTGGTATAGGGACATACAATGCGAATAGGTCTTGGTTTATGGAAATTGTTGCAATCGGCGCATCACTCACCCCCCATGGGGTCAAAATAAAGTTGCAAACAGCTGAGAATTTTATTCAAATGAGTCAAAGATGAGAGAATGCTTGCAGTTATGTAAATACATAGTCAGATGGAAATATTTACTTATGAATGTAAAGGTAAATTCGACTTAAAATCCAGCACAAACAATTAAGATCGTTTGAATCAATTTCAAATCGAATCGAATGATCTGCTCAAGTGCAATGTTGGGGCCAAGCAACCTATTGAAATGAACTCCGGAGATACCTCGATGCTTTTTACGTTCTCTTTTTTGCTCCGCAAGATATAGAAGTGAATGGCCAAAACTTCAAATACACAGCTGGGGCAAGAGCAGCATTTTATTATTGCAATAATTACTGTAAAAAAAAGAACTCTATTATTAGAAGGGGCAAGTAGATGCAGCGACGACGATTGAGTTTTCTGAATGGTTGCAATGAAAACAATGAACTGAATTGCTTTCAGCAGTGTAGTTGGATTATCTTCCAAATTGGATACTTTATTTGAGAGATATGCGCGTCGTTATTTAAATAAATATTGAAGTGACTGTATTGTGACTTGCAGAAAATGTATTTCGAGCCAAAAGGGCTCCTGTCAGCATTCGTCTTAATTGCTTTATTGCGCAATTAAATATCTAACCATGTTATGAGTGATTTTATAGAGAATCAAATAATATATCTAACGTGACAAAAGTACATTTATCAAAGTTCATTACGCTTTTATCATCATCACCCTAATGGAAGTTCTTGAGACTTTTCTCTCGACATCGATAAACTCTGTGAAAAAGCTGAAAAAACAAATTTAATTGAATAGTTTTTTTTTAATGTACGTAGGGCATGGGCATGTCTTAAGTCCCCACTCGACCTGTCTATCTGCATGGTAGAAGTACGCTCAAGTTTTATAAGAAAAACAAGAGACTAAACAAAATTACATTATACACTTTTAATTTGCTCCTTTTACACACAGGCAACTTGTTATAAAAATGACACATTCACATAAAGGGATGCCCATCGTTCACGTAAAACGTGCCAATAAAGGGATGAATCATAAATCGTGCACTATACCTACATAACGAAACGGATGCATGAATATTGTAGTGTTGTCGGTGAGAGACGTGAAAAGTACACTTTATGAATTTATGAAGATATCGACCTTATAATGTAAATGGACTTTAAGTTGACTGTATCTCAGTTCAAATCATGCCACAGGTAACTTTTTTTTTTTACTGCCAAACCTCTTGCAAAAATCTGAAAAAACATCAATTGTCATGAGAAGCAGAAGAAGAAGAAATTGTCGGTGCCTTTCACTTCCACACGCAAATAGTTAGAGAAGCTAAGTTCTTAGGCCTTGGGCCGTTAATGCCCAACATCTCCTTGCCAATATCAAGTGCAGGTTTGGAATAGTTCCGAAGTGCTACTTTCAAATTGTTTTCCGGGGTCACAGCTGGATACGTTTTGCCGGGATCAAAAATTCAGCCACCTCCACGTTAAGCTCCTAACGATGAATGCTATCATATGTGGCATTGAAGTCAATGAAATGGCAATGAGTCTCGTTTTTTTTTTTTTGCTTTAAAGATGGTAATAGGAAAATAGATCTATCGGTATTCCTTTGTGGAAGAGGACTACTGAAAAACACTCATGTGAAAACCGACATTGGAAATTATAATAATCGATAAGTACCACTTAGTTAAAAACAACCACCATCCAACCAAGAAACCGCTTTGTTAAATTACTTACAGCGCACCGATTCGCATACGACAAGATTAAATGAAAAGGATAATTATTCCAGCTATTTTTGTCCACATAACGTACTCGCATGCACCAGGAGCTTATTGCATAAAACTAGGGATCCTTTACTGCAAAGGCTTAACGGCCTCATTTGACTATTTATGGAATTAGCACCATCGCATTGTATGACGAGGGTGAGAACATGCCAGCCAACTAACCGCCACCCTCGAACATGGGGTGGTCGTGGTATGGAGGCTAAACTATTTGTTTACAATTTATCACTGAATGTTCTCATAAATTTAGCTGTGAACAAGTAATCCGAATTCCACTTATTCTGCCCAACTCCTTTAGAGTGTGCTCTATATTCGTTATCTTTGGAATAAAGGGAGTGTGTGCTGCGGACATAAAATTGCTTATGACGCGTGTTTGTCTGTCTGTTCGCATCCGGACTGTGCAGCCTGCTTGTAAACATGTATGTGCACATAATGAGAACTGAGATTAGAAACGTCACTAGCATTTTGGTAACTCATTTTTGGTGTGTGCCTCTCCTGCTGACACGTTTCTTCGTCTCTGGTTGCACTCTTTGGAGTGTGGCCTAAAGATTTGATTGGGTGGTGGTGGTCGTCGTTGGTTCAGGCGGCGGAGTTGGAGTTTCCGTGGGAATTTTTTTCACTTTGGACGAATAGAAGTGTGTGTTCCCAAAGGTAAAGCGTATGATGATAAATCATGGCCAGGTTTGAGATACCTAATTTGACTTACATGAGATTAGTCTTTAAGCTGCGTAGGTATTTTCTGTGTTTAACCACCGAACAACTATTGAAATAATAAAATTAACATTTACACAAAAATAATCTATAACAAAGCATTAAGGATGAGGAACCCTAAGAAAAGCTGAGTCCGATAATAACGCCCAATTTTAGTAATCAATTTTATAAAAATTAAAATAAACAAATACAGTGTACTCTCTCCTAACGGACACCCCTCATAAGCGGACACCTCTCATAACCGGACAAATTTCAAAGAACGGAATAATCTACACAATTTTTAATGTAAATAATTCTCTCATAAACGGACTCTTTTATAACCGGACGCGGACACCAGTTTTCATAGCCGCAATAGAATTTCACTCTCTCTTAAACGGACAAAACGCATTTGGCACACGTCGTTGTCTTTTATTTTGTTTCCTATTTTTCCTTTTCTTTGCGTGGCGCAGCGCAATACGTAGGTTTGTGTGTAAGTGTATGCATAATTTGAAGCATAAATACAGTTTCAAGTATGTAATGCAAAAATGAATTTTTAAAGGCTTTGTTCTTGTTTATGTTTTGTTATTATCCTTTTTATTACCTACAACTAATGTTTATCACAAAAAATGCATTCCATTTTAAAATAAAATGTTATAGGTGCCATAAATGCATTATGTCTTGTTTCTTTTTACAAGGTTGTCAATGAAATATTTTTTCTCATAACCGGACACCTCTAATAAGCGGACAAATTTCTTGGTACCGTCAGTGTCCGCTTATGAGAGAGTTCACTGTGCATATAAGGCATCAACAAGGGCCTAAAACCTAGCTTCTCCAACCATTTGCTGGTGCGAAGTGGAAGGGAACTACAATTTCAAGCCGGAAGCTTCTAATAACTATTACCATTAACAAAAAAAATTAGATTAGTAGTCCAACACACTAACCTCTGCGGCACTGTGCCCACAATTTTATTCCACAACAAAATTTGTATGCCAATTCTGCCATCTTTGCCGGAAAAATTTTCGGTTCTCCTTGACTGCTCAAATATGACCATAGAGCACATAGCATAGGTATTTAGCATTCTCCCTATCCACTTTTTTTTACCACGCAAGTGTTCAGCAAAGCGAATCTTTTGAGAAATATGTATTTCCCCTTTTACCTGTCAAAGCAAACCATGTGAACTTTGATGCTATAAATTTACAAGTATGAACTTAGGCTAGTGCAACTTCTAACGTCCAAGCGATGTTTATTAAATAAATAAAGAATAATTTCACACCACAGTTGGTAATTAAATTATAATTCAAAATCATTAACCCTTATCAAGTGAACAACTCTCCTATCGATAACAATGCAATGCAATATCATTTGTAACCAATATCAAAACGAGTGCATCACACTCTACCCACCCTTGTTTGAAGTAGGCTATTTATTTTATGCCCCTATATAAATATTGTACAACAAGTTCTCTCCCCTAACTGGACTACTTGCCCTAGTGTTGAACTAGTAAAAATATTTATTTTGTCACAGTAAAAAACGGGAATGAAGGGAAATCAATAAAAAAAAAAGTGAATTTCCCACAACATTGATAGATACTCGTAGTCCCGTAGTCCTGTAAGGACGACAGATAAGGATAGTAAGGATAATGAGTTATGATTTAATAACTACAGCGCGAATTTGTCCGTCAATTAATTGTTGTTGTATAAATTAGATTGCGAAAAATCGGGTGTTTGATTACCTTTTATTTAGCTTCTTCAAACTTTTGTATGTGCGAAGCTATATTTTTGACTCTAATGGAAGGGATCTACGTACTATTTAACACCGATTCCGAACGGAAAATATTTGCCAGACTTCGCATCAGCAACCGAAGAAGAAATTTCTTCCAACTCCCCCCACATCCATTTCGTGTAGAGTTTTTTCATCTCCATTATTAAAGGGGCAATGTGAACAAACTTCGAATGCCGCTTTCTTGTCGCTTATCAATTTTCAGTCAGGAAAGGATCTTTCAGTTGTCGGCCTATTTTGATTTTCTTTGGCTGGGCAAATTGTATTATAGCATTTCATTCCTTACCATTTTGTCAACAACAAAACGTCTTGCCTTAAAAGCTCTAAGTGAATTAAAGAAATTAGACAGCATTTTTTGACAGCTTAGGCTCAATTTAAAACGAACGATAGATTATCAAATAAACTATGTGAAGCCCCTACATGACTAATTGATGACTGAACCTATTAAATTGAAAAAGAAAACAGCTTCGTCGGTCGTCACCCTGTTTTCAACATTGTATTGCTACTTCACTCCAACTTAATTCGGCTCAACTCACAACGAGTGACACAACATACAAAAGCTTATCTCAAGCACAAGCTAATAATCCCTACAAAACAATCACATTATAGAAAATGGGAGCGAGGCTTTCACTTCCACTGGTGAATGGTGAATTTCTCAGATGAGTGTGTGTGTATATAGTCTGAACTCCAAATGCCCGTGAAGAGTTCACATCGTGCTAAGGCCTCAGCTCATGCAATGAAAAAGGGGGAATTCGGTTCTAAGATACAAATTCTCAAATTTGCTTTTTATCCAATTTGTGCTTTGTATTTGCCTGCTGGATAGTTGTGTGTGTGCGGATGGGTAATATCGTATTTGTCATTGCCAGATTTGAATGAAATTTGAGATTCACTTGGTGACTTATATATTTTTTTTTATAATGTACTCGCACTAAAGGGATTTTTGAATACCCTTATAATGTAGGTAATAGCTACACTACGGGGGCGTTTAGGAAATTAGGGTTAGAATATAGGGAGAGATGCCGATGCAGTTTGGTTTTGAGTGTTTGTACATTATAATGTGTAGGAAAATGGAGCGGGGAAGAGCATTCCACATTCGTGTTCCGAATGAATAAAATTTGTTTTTTTGTTTGAGTTGCTACTTTGGACTTGTCGTTGGCTTCTAGATACATATTGAGTCGAGATAAATATCAGCATGAAGACCTTTTTGAGTGATAATATATATGTAAGGATGTAGCTTAGATTCTTTATCAAAGAAATGTTTTCTTTTAGAAGAAATGTATTATATTCTCAAGGAGTATTTCGGAACTCGATGGTAACTATTCTAAGTTACTAATTTAACGTTTTTTAGATAACTTCCGCTTTCATTTTGTAATTTCTTCAAAATATGTGTTCTCTGTTCAAATTACTTCTGTTACCTTGCAACCAAAGAGGAAGAGAGTACGTACCTCATTTAGGAGTATGCCCAGATTTAATCACACGGGCACATTGGAGTTATAGTGAAGGTTTTACCAACAATCGAATTAATTTCGATATAAAATGGCCAAAACTGATCCATGTTGGGTAGTAGCCAAACAAAACTGAGTAGAAATATCGCACTCAAATCGTAATAGTGTTTACTCGTAATTAATCAATGTAATTTTCTATTTATACAACATTAACTATTTTTTTGTTCTAAAACTCATAGATACATAAATATGTATATGCATTTAAAAGTAAAAATTCGTTAATTTGTGAAATTATGTAAAATGAAGAAAATATTTTTGTTAAATAAATCTCACATTTTCTTAATCCACCTTTTTTTGTTTTTCTTTCCATTTCAGGTTGTTCTAATGATTAAATTGCTACCTCATCACTACTAACTTCAAACCGAACTAAGTACCTAGGTAAGATACTAAACTATTCAAATTTTACAGGGAAAATTCTCAATTTACAACTATGCTAAGGAAGATACATGAGTATCATAATTATGACAAAAGGATAAATACTTTTTTCCTTCAATAAAACAATAAAAATTGCGACTTAAAATACGCGTAGAAAAGCAAAAAAAACAAAAGGCTTATTGATTTAAATATTTCATTGATACCTTTCTAGTTTGGGGGATAGGAATATGGTTAGGGTATCCAACAGTTCTCCAAAACCGACTGTAACCTTTGCTCATGCCCATTATTTGATTTCGCTCTTTTGTATAAAACTGAACTTTTCATTGTTTACTTCAGTTTAAGTGACCATATTTCAAATAGGTGTTCAACGAAGGCAGTTTCATATCATTCAAAATGTATATGCTTGTCGGTTGCGTTTGGATAGACAACGTGTTTAACTTTCGGTGACGCCAGCAAAATATAATCTTACTCAGTAAGCTTTTAGTGTGAGTAGATACTTTGTTGTTTAATTTATTCTTATCTTAAAATTTATATCAACGATTTATGACGCCTAGAGTGAATATTTAGCCCGATGCAGTCAGTATATATTAGTTGTCACAGTTTACCTGTGTTGTTATAAGTGTCTTTATTCTCTATGGTGGCAGTAAAATGTGAAAAACAAGTATCAAATTGTTTTTATACCATTTTAACGTAAAAAAAAGTATCTTACTTCTACTCTGTGGAATCTGCTGAGTGTTACCAGAACAAAAAGATGCAAATTTCCCTGACCACATGATGATGTAGGGGAATTTTAGAGGCGATCTTTACTGTAGGTTTGTGCGTAAAGAAAACAAGAGGTTCTGTTGGTGTATTTGGTAAAACATAATGCAACTTTTGGATATGTTTAAAACGAACTATTTATACCTGATGTTAATTCAATGTTTCTTCAAGTATCAAGAAGAATTCTTATACCAAATGGACATGCTAATTCCTTGGCAAAAACTATTTTTAAATCGATAGGTAGGTAGAAAATGTATTGATCAGGCGGACGTGAATTAGTATATTGGTAATTTGTAATACAACGTTAATAAGAACGTTGTCTATTCCAAAAAAAATATTATCTAGACGACTATTTTGTCGGGCGTAGTGGCTCAATGGTTAGTGTGTCGGACTACTAATCGAAAGGTCCCAGATTCAATTCCCGCCGGGGCCAAGTAACATCTTGAGTTTTTTTTTCCACTGCCCACCTCTTGGAGAAGCTAGGTTTTAGCCCCGCCGTTAATGCCTAATATTTATTTATTTTGATTCCTCTCTTTCGCCATTTTATAGGAACGTTGAATGATATTGCCGGGATTCGTAGGATCTTTCCGGCCTCTACACCAAAACGAGGATTTCTGCCTAGTAGTACAATGGGCCGTTACTGAGTCTGAGTGCTCTGTGATTTGAATTTCCTTTAAAAAAAAACAAAAAAAAGGATCTTTCTGTTAAACGTGACAGCAACAGCAACAGTAGATACCATTTAAAATGCTGAAGTTTTTTTTAAGTAAAAAATTCCCTATTTCCCTTCCATACGTCAACACTACACCTCAATAAATTCTCACCTTTCGAGTAAAAGTCAAAGATTGCCTACACTCTACAGTCACACCGATCCGGCTGCAATCTGTTTTCAGAATTCTCTGCAGTTTCTTTCTACAAGAAATTGTATAAATGTGCAACCAACAATCTCCCATAGCTCAGCAGAGTGACGATGACGACGGTTATAAATTTTCAAATATCTACCGTATTGGTATAAAAAATCGCCACAGTTAGCTAGGTGCATGAATGGGAAGACTGCACTAGCATTGCCACGCGTTAGACAGAGAGGCCAACTGGTTGTTGAGTATTTTTTTTTGTTCTTTCCGTTTGTTGCCTTCATCATTCGTGTAAATTGTGTGGCTCAGCAAAGCCACCACCAGCTGGCTATTAGCTAGAGTAACTTGAACTGTTGGAACGTAGAGTTGTAGTGAAAGAGTCTGTCGCGTCTCACTCGGCTGTCGTGTCGTTGTTCGTCTGCTATTGTGTTTTTTTTTTATCGCGTTTTTATCTGAGATTAATAAATCCGTGCTTATATCTCGCATTCTTATCGTTTCGATTAAATTTAGTTTGCAAATCTACATACCGCGCGCGTGTGATAATTCGAAAAGTGAAAAGGAAAACCTGTTCAGTGTCTAATTTTATTTTTTTTCTTAAACTGCAAAATGTGGATATATACATAGGTACATGCATACTGTGTTTTCAATACGAAATCGCAATCGTCATCAATAAATTCAGTTAAATTAACTCTACAAACCGCATTACAAAAATAAAACTGCTGCCACACCAACAACACAGCGTTTGTAGATATTTTATTCGGAATTTACCCAACTCTTTCTACCTATATATCAACTGGAAACGGTAAAAAAAACGCACACATTGCAATAACATAAAATAAAAATACTTCTGAAGAATTACTATGCTAAAAATGATTTTACATTCCGCCAAGGTTGCTGTTGTTCTTTCATCAAGAAATTGAAATCATTGTTTTATTAACACAATAACAACCCGAAGAAGACGCACCCGTGCGACACTGTAGCTAGTAGCTACTATGGTTAAATATCGAATGCAGAATATTATGCAACTAGCTATGCGACAATCTACCAAGTCGAGCGTATCTAGAATCGTTTAATGATCACGACACTTATATTTTCTTCAAAACTATGTACGTGGGTACGCTACCTGGCTGGAGTAGTTTGTGCGAATTGCCAACTAAAAACATCCTGCTTGTCATAGGGTTATAATGAGTGTTTTTTTTTCTACCTTTGCATTGAGTCATAGTCATACAATACTCGATGACTATGATGAATATAATTTATCTGAATAAAACTAGGTTTGATGATGTCCAATGACTTTATGGTTATTGTATTGGAATTTGTAGTAGGTAAGTAGGTAGGTTTACCTGACGTTTCTGTTATTGATGAGTGAAAATATTCACAATTTAGGTGGTAGAGAGTAGAAAGCTTTGTTTGATTGATGCTTATGATAGTTTAGTCATCGAGCTAAACGTGACAGCTTACATAAAGGCGCAGAGAGAAGTTTACTATTTGTTTGTAGCTAACTACTGTACCTATGTACAACCTTATATATTTATTGGTCAAAGGTTAATCAACCGAATCACAAAAATGTATGGTTGAAATTAGGTGTGATCAATAATGTGCTTTCTTGACAGTTAAGGTGGTCTGGTTATGCTGAACACATAAGTTAATTTTAATTTAAACAACTTAAAGTAAAAAGGTTATCCTAAGGTTTTTTTTTCGTTGATCTGCAAAGTCTTAAATCAATTTGACCACTAGAAGTAAGTGCAACCGGATTTTCTTGATTTGTTGACATAATGGTCCTACCCATGTACCTACTTACATATTTTATGGGTATACATTTAGAAACATACGAAACAAACGGTCCACATTGTCGAGGAGGGTTACCTACATCTTTCTACACATACCTACTTAATTTTTACATATTATTTAAGAGTTTAATAGTTTTGTTATTGTTAACATAATGGAGCCTCGAAAACGCGTCAGAGAAGTTATAATGTTTGTCGCCTTATGCAAACTGATACCGACCTACATTAGCTTATAGGTACCTATCTATTGTAAACAAATTGAAAACAGGTAAAAGCGCCTTCTGTCCAAACTGAAATGGTTTTTTATCAGTAGCGATGTAGGTAGAGGTTTAATCTTGCTGAAAAAAAGCAAACCCGTGACAGGTTCTGATATCAGTAGGGCCGGGGCTTCTAAAATCTCGGTAAATTGTGGGAAATTTGAAATTTGCATTACACAAAAAAACAAAATTGGAAGTTTTTATAAGACGCTCGTACAGTTTTAACCCCTGTGGAGCTGGGTCATAGTTAATGCTTTCAATTCAGCAAGGTAGGTAGGCAACTGAGTTGGTACATTAGGTCCATTGAATCGCATCTAAACTATGCCATATGAATTGTTTGACGGATAACGTTGAGAAAACTAACTACACATTTGCGAGTAGGTTCCTCAGGACGCTGTATTAAAGCGTTATACCTATATTAATCTTTTCCTAAGAGACATAGACAGGTATTTTGTTCTATAAAAAAAGGAACTCATTTTCTATCATAGAGG
Organism: Portevinia maculata; assembly: GCA_949715645.1. Lineage (NCBI taxonomy): Eukaryota > Metazoa > Arthropoda > Insecta > Diptera > Syrphidae > Portevinia > Portevinia maculata. The sequence goes on along the minus strand of OX454528.1, from coordinate 1,318,306 downwards.
AACCTACTGCATATTTTGTTTTTATCGAGGGATGGTTTTCCAACTTTTGCGGTCTAACGTATACCAAACAAGTTCACTAATTTTAGGTCCTTAAAAATGCCAACTAACTAATTGCGTTACATATTAACGTACCTATGATCGAAAAGGGGTGGCGACGCTGTAGAGTTACTACCCATACGGTGCAGGTTCAATCCCCATGGGGAAAAACAACATACGCCTTCCATTTATGGAGAGACACGAATCACACCTTATTTCTGCAACCTCTACACCAAAAAGAGGATTCCTGACTGGTAGTACAATGGTCATTGGGAGTGCTTTAGGATTTGGATTTGCTTTGCACATTAAAAAAAAACGATAATCGAAAGAACCCAGAACGACGACAAGAAAGGGCGCATATCAACGACTGGACCAGGACGACACATTTGATTGGTATTTGACTTGAGGAAGTATAGAGATCTACCTGTGATTTAAAGCAATGACATCAGTGCAGTGATCAGACGTGAAGTTGATCTTGCCAATCGCTGCTTCAACGTTGAAGACCATTAAAGCAGCAATTATCAATTATTGCACTCTCGAGCAAATATTATAAACTCTAAGCAAGAGCCTTATTATCATTATCCAGTTGTATGTCGTAAAAGTGTGGATCAAGAGCGGTTGAAAATTGTATGTTGCTTAAACAAAATTCTTCGGTCCTGTAATATTGACCGTACTGTAAAAGTCGTGCACTCAGTGGTTAGTTGGAATACTAAATGCGGGGTTTCGTTTATGGAAGGCCGAGGGAGAAAGCTTTTTTGGCAGAACTCACGGGGTATATCGTCCGAGTTGATGCTGGGCGATAACTCGTACCCACAGCCCCAGTTATAGCCATACGTAAAATGATAACGTACAACTTTGATAAACTAATATTGAAATTCATTTGTATTTTTCAGGACCTGCCTAAGTGTAAAGATTTGGCATATTGTCGATAAGCAATTTATCAACAAGCCGTGTAATAGTTCTTGATAACTGGGTTTCTCCCCGCCTCTCATTCTTAAATCAAGCAGTTAACACAAGTTCTTAAATTTTTAGTACCCTAATTTTTATCTTTTTTTACAATTGAAACCCCAAAGCACTCACACTCCAATGGACCATCATAATCAGACAGAAATCCCCCTTTTTTGAGATGAAGTTGGAGAAACTAGATTTTATTCGTTTCTCTGTAATAATTGGTGGCGTCTATTGCTGCTCACTGTGGAGAATGGAACCTGCGCCGCACGGGTCGCGAGCCAACAGACTTAACTCTACACCGTTGCCAACCACCCATCAAATGTATTACCAGCATTTAAATATCGGTTATTAAGGCAATTCGTATTTCGGTTGTAAGTAGGGATTACCTACCTACTTTTTAAATTGGCCAGTCAAATACCTACTTATTATTTTCCTACATTTGCGACCAACTAATTGTCTTCGTCATGATCGTTATATGGGTAACCGCTCTTCCTCTCATTAATCCCAGTCTCGAGCATCTGTTAATGACGTTTAAGTTCATCCTAACGAGCAAACAGACCAATTAAGTGCGTATGATCAGAGAATAACCTCAACAATGACGTCATGTTATACACAGAGGACAAACAGCCAAGATTCATGCCAAACAAAAAACAGGAAAAAAAACATATGATGATATGTTTCTCCGTTTACCTTAAAATGATTAAGGCATTTACGTAGGTACTTATTTGCATTTGCATACAATATGCGCACTTCAATTTCATTTCGCTTCAATACACATTTCACGCCGATGAGAGATGACTATTCTTAGGAATTTCATTTAGTACATCTCCACGAATAAATAAATAACAAGAGACGATAACATTAAAAACCTGTCTTTCTGTATGGTATCAGTTTAAAGGTATCTATAAAGGGTTCTGTATATTTGCCCAGTAACCCAATATGGCTTCGTCCATCGTTATGGAAATCGATACAGCACACGGGAAGCTTTTGACCCCAAAAGAAATTAAAATATTTTTCAATCTCCTAATTCAAGAAAATAAATTTTAGTATTTTGCACATACAAAGATGATGTGACTTTGTACACATTTAAAGCTTTGGGGGCTACCAGTAGCAGTATCAGAACTCAGCAGGCAGAACACGAATTTGTTAACACGAAACACCAAAAGTATGTGAATTAGCTTCGTAAACTGGTTTGCATTATTCAGCGCCTTGGGCCTTGGTTGGTATTTATTATCTCTTCTCCTTTTCTTTTCTCAGATCTCAGGTTTCTCTCATGCTCTGTTACTGTCTATAACTGAGAGAATAGAAACCTGAAAAAGCGAAACTTGACAGAGGTCATTAGAGAGAAAGAGTCTGCAACTGAATAAAATTTATAAACGCTGTGGTAAACTGGAATTACAAAAAAAAAAAACATTGAATGTGGATTGGTCGTGTATGGCTTAAGACCTGTTCTGCAGGTATTTGCTCATTATTCTTGTCGGCGGATTATCTTGTTTTTAAGAGCAACCAAAGGAGTAGAAGAAGATATAAAGTTGACTTTTCACTGATTTCTGCATGCTTAGTGATGCGCATCACATATCGATGTGGATTCATTATCCAAAGGGGAAATCTGAATGTGCAAAAAAATAACAAACCAAATGACTCACGATCACTATAATCATCATCAAAGTCGAAATAAAACAGATATACCTACAATGAATTACTCGTAGTAGAGTACAGCTATTAGTTATGCTTTTATAGAGGCACAATCCATAAGTGAAAATCAAACTATGCCCTTGAACTGATCGAAAAACTCTGTTCTAGAGCTGTCGCGTACCTACCAGTAATGGGCAACAAAATACGTAATGCAATCAATGTTGCTAATTCGTTAGCATCTAGTTAGCTGAGTTAATCAATTAACAGTCTATTGCCAACGTTAATTTTACCAGACCGTTTAAATACAAAAAGTAGGTAGGTACCTAATGCGTATTGCTTGTTGAATTCCACTCTCTACAAATCAAATTGCAAAAGTTCGTTGTGCAATTGAATCCTCTATCAACTATTTTTACAATTTTAAACCTCTGCAAAACTATTTTTACAGTACAGATAGGAGTATACCTACATTTTTTAACAGCGAAATTATGATGAGGATTAAAGGGACCATTACCCTCCCACTTTACTATTAACTTTTATATGGGGGTATAATAAACATAACAAACTGAAGTTTACGTCTTAATAAGGAAATCCGAATCGAATCCTACTCCCGTGTGGGTTTGTTTCTTCAGTTTGGTTCATTGTCTCCTACGCACGCGAAAAGTTCAGACTTTTGACAAATCAGAGAAAGCCTTAAATGGCGACTGTGTTGATTTACATACACCCATACCCGGAAACAAAAGGTTCATCCAATTCGTATTTGACTGCAAATAGGTACATTTAATTTAATAAGGAAAAAAAACCATTTATATTTTACAAAATATCGCAAAGGAAGACAAGTCAAAAGTGACTACAATGAAATCGGTTTTAAGCACGCTGTTAATGGTATTTTATACAGATCCCTGCGCTATTAGCATTAGCACTTTTCTCCAACCCCCCGTCCTCCCACCGCCTATCGTGGGAAAATGAATGAATAATTTAACCTTTTAAGGCAAGCCCAATATTATTTAGAGAATAAACAATAGCTAGCGATGCGAGGAAATAACCTGGATGGAAAGGTTTATTTCATTTTTTATAGGTACGAAATTGTTTGCACCAGTTTTATGTACAAATAGCTACCTAAGTATAACAGTTGTTCTTTTTATAATCCTTGAAAAGGCAAAACGATATTGCGCAAAGGAAACAAACATCTATCACTATCATGGACGGCGGGCCTGTAAGAATGTATGAAGTGGGAGGGTTATGATCCCTTAAGTCCAGGTCACAATATTTGAAGAACAAAATGGACTTTTTTCTGAATTGAAAAGTAATCTTTTGATAATATTAAAACTGTCAAATAAATGACGTATTATTTTATATGCATGGTTCAAATTCCGACCTGGCCGACACGCGCTTTCGGAATTCAAAAAAAAAGTAGGTATAATCTTCCAGTGAAGAGTAAACTGCAAGTCTATCAAAGTATAAGAGATAACCTGCATAAATCTTCTGCCATGATCACAAGAGAAGAAAACAATATTTACATTTCAAAAAATGTTTGGCTCTGACAAGAACACATTGTCATGTCAATCTTCTTTATCTTGTCACTAAAAACTGTTTTAACAAATGAAATAGATTAAATCTTAAATAAGTTAAGATTTAGATACAACTTGTCAGTAGTCGAAAGAGAAAACAAACAAACATCTTGGGAAACGGATTATATGGACTTTATAGCGGCAGGTTTCTATAACGAATTGTTGTTTTTTAGCTGCAAGTAAAGAAAAAAAAAATAGCGATCCAAAATCCCGGATATTGATGTCTAACGTTGCAAAATGCAATTATTTACCTCGTCGTTGCTCAGTTATAATGACAACGCAGCAACACAGAAGCCAATGAAACTGTTATTCTGTCACACTTGTGCAGTCAAGCGTGTAAAAAAAAAAACCAATGGCTGCGAGGGCAATGTGTTTACTATTTTATATCTCTGAAACATTGCAATAGTTTAACGAACTGCGGGAATGAGTAACATATTCATAATCGCCATTAAATGTGTTGCCTATTGCACACAGCGTAATATTGAAAGAATGAAAAGTGAAATTCCCTCATTTCAATTCGCTAATGGTCTTTCTAATTAATATTGAATTAAACGCAAGTCACTATCGAAAATTGATTTAATCTTCCTTTGAAGAACACATCCATATTTTTGTTTTCACTTTATGACATAAGATAATTAATTAATGATTTTGACTAGTGAAAACCATAAACATAGCATAGTCTATTGTACCCAATAATTCAAACCAATTAATACCAACAGTCTAAATGAAAATTAAGAGAATTATACAATGACCGGATTTTGGGAGTGAAGAAGTGTAGACGATTTGATTTTAATTCACACGTGAAGCGTGCAATTTTGTATCTAAATTTTGTATCTAAATTGTGAACCAATAAAGTTGACTCCAAGCTGTATTAGATAATATGTACCTACTTGCAAAAAAGTGTGAATTGGACGTGAATTACAAATTAGCAAACATTTGTTTAAACTAATCAAAAAGTCCTTTGCTGGCGTAAGATAATAGCCTTATTCATAAACGTGTTAAGAAAAGTGTATATTATGCGGGCTCTAAATCTTATTAATACAACTAATGAATCGCTTTAAAGAGGTTGCATAAGTTAAAGCATTTGGACAACACACGCCTTCCATTAACGGCTTTCTCCAACTTCTACACAAAAAAAGGATTTCTGCATGGTAGTACAATGGACCGTTGTCGAGTCTGTATTTCCTTTTTTATATAAAAAAAATAACTCATTTAAAGGTTGATTAGTGCTTATAAATAGTGTCTGCTTAACCCTGTACTAAATCAGACAGTTATATACGTCGAACCAATTGTCAGATTGCAAACTGGCAGTGCCATTTTTCTTCAGTAGTCTGCAATTTAATCGTGAAGACATACACGCTTTAACAACGTTACCAAATTTTAGAATTTTGGTTCCAAAATGGTGGTTCTGTCCGCCAAACTTATTGAGCACTTGCACGTTGCACCATACTACACCCGACAATCGACTATTTGATACCGCTATTCGCCGTATTGTTGACCGTTTTTTCAAAACATTTTTTTGCAATATGCAGGGGCGCCGAGACGCATAAGCAGAGTGCGCGCTGAAGAGAATATTGCATCCGTTCAGGAGAGTGTTAAAGAAGATTCAATTTTATCGATTCAATGTCGTTTACAACAGCTTAGGGTTTGTCCGTCCACTTTATGGGCAATTTTACGCAAAGATCTTGGTTTGAAGGCTTACAATATCCAGCTCGTGCAAGAATTTAATTTAAAATTTCGGTCAATGGACCCAAAATCAACTGCCATGGGATGCGCTGTTTTATCGAAAAATTATGTTCAGCGATGGGGCTTTTTTTTGGCTCGAAGAGTATGTCAAAGGGCAAAGCTGTCGCATTGGGAGCAAAGATTATCTACATCCCGAAAAATGCACAGTAAACGAACCCCTATTCTTCAAAAATGAGGCTAATCAGCGTGTTACAGTCAACGGAATAGCGAATACTAATAGCGAAAGCTTTGATTAATGACTTTCATTCCCCGATTGAACGGCATGAATGGGGAAGAGATATGCTTCCAGCAGGGTGCCGCTTCGTGCCAGACAGCAAACCAAACAATAAACTAGTTAAAGCAAAAATTTTGCGTAATGGACCTGTTAATTGGCCTCCAAGATGGTGGGGATTTGACGCATCTTGATTTTTTTCTTTGCAGATACGTCAAGTCACGTGTTTACCCTGATACAACAACAAACCAACATAATTCGTGTTATTTAGGACAAACGACCACAAATGCTTGCAAAAGTGGTTGAAAACTTTGTCTCCCGGATGACATTCATCAGATCCAGCCGTGGTGGGCATATGCCCGAAGTTGTGTTTAAAAACGAATTGCAGAATGTGTTCTCTCGATTGAACACAAATAAATGGCTATTTAATGAAATTTCATGTGTTTTGTTCGCAATCAAAGTTAGTACTGGTTTGAAAAATCACCCTTAATAAGATTTTATGCGTTTCTATTTGCCTCTAAACTAACAATGTTTAAAGTTTGTGAACCGACGCGACTTAATGTCCATATATACATAAATGCGTAAAAACAATAAATAGATGTGGATTAGGCCGCTTAAAATTTCTTCTACGTTTAACGACAACATTCAATAAACGATGAACGGATAAAGGTCTAAAATAAACATTGGGTAATACTCGTATTAAAAAAAAAAAAACACTGTCACCACACAGATGTTCATTCACCACTATCGCGATTTCCACTCGGACACTACATAAGAAATAAAAACAATTCCGCCCCCTATTTCCATTTCGATTTTCATCTGGCACTCTTCCTATTGACTCATGTCGTTATTCATAATCACCATCGATTTCCACTCAGACATTCAGTTCAATCAGTTCATTTGTTCATATTAAGAGGAATTGCCTCTATGGCTGCATATACAGATACAGATGATCATCGTAGTTGATGCAGCACATAGCAACCATGAATGGCATGACAAGACACAACATTTGTTAACCTCATGAGTGGCAAACATCATCAGAATCAGATGTCAATATGCGAAGTGAATAAAGAAATTTAAAGTGGATTATTCTGCCCAGGATTGGGCACAGTCAAGAGAGGGAGAGAGTGGGTGTTTAAGGGAATTTTTTTGTCAGTCACACTTTTGACTTCCTTGGTCCAAGGAGAACATTGCTTCTATAGACATGTTTGTTTTGCCTTTGGATTCACTACATGGTCTAACTGACTTTTGTCAGTTGTCAGATTAATTAAATTAAAAATAGGTTGATTGGAAAAAATAATAACTGAAATGATGGCTCATAAATGAGGTAGGAATTTATTGCTTATCATTTAAATCCTGTGCCACAAAGAAAAATCTGAAGTATAAAGTCATATCCACAAATTTACTTGGGACTTCAATAAGATCTTAAGAAAGGCGACTTCTGCCTTAAGGACCTCCTTCAGAGTATTTGGCATAAAGTGGGTTTACGTCCAAAAATGATTAACTGAAACTACCTCACTTCCACACATCTTCGTTACTGTGGTTGGAAAAGGCTTATCAAACCTTTACTGGCATGCACGACAGTGTTAGTATTTTCCAATTGCAGCCTTCTTTCGTAACCTTTCCCAATACATATACGACTTATACAGACTACAACAGCCAGCACTATCAATGGTTGTCAATCTAAAAGGTCACATAACGATCCTAAGCTGCACTACAGATTGTCGTCTCAAATTGCGTGAATACTTTAACACCGCTTGCTGCTCACAATGGGCGCGTTCTACAGTCTCTACTATGTATTTAAGCATTTTTCTCCAAATAACTCACGTGACCTCGTTTGGCAAGTGATAGAAATTTAATTTGTAGGGAACTTGCAGTTGCCTTGCAAAATGAACCCACCAAATGTCACTCTGTTTTAGTTTCCAGGACACTAGGAATTCGAAAGCAACGAAATCGATGGGGAGGTCTAAATATCTTCTGTCGCAGGCTCAGAACCTTTTTGTGGCCTGTGCCAATCTCCAACAACAAGTTAAAGCTAATCACCTGGGATCTCCAAATGCGACTCTGTTAATGTAACTTTAAGAAGTGGAAAAGCAAAATATTATTAACGCCCATACAGGTTCGAAAACCTAACATCTCCAACCATTTGTGTGTGCGGAGTTATGTTTTTGCCACATATAGAATTTTACCCAGCAAATTTTGAGGATTTTGACAAGAGGGGGGGTAGTTAAACAATTTACTGAACGATTTGAGACTGGGATCCGCCGGTCAGTACTGCATACTAATGCCTTCTTCTTTTCATTTATGTCAAAGTTACGACCAGTATTAAAGGGATCGTTGCCCTCCTCATTTTATGGAATCCTTACTGGTCCGCCTGTTCGACCTCAATAAACATCGGCAGCTTCCCGGTTTCTGATCACTGATTTCCTAAGGTATAATAAAAGCCTGCCTCTTTTTCACGATTTCTACGCGTGCATGATTTTTGTTTGATTGTCATTTTACGACACCGGCGATTTCCAGTCTTGTCGTCAACCCACGGATTTGCGTGCACACTTGCAGTATAATTTCAAAATTTTAAATGCGTTGCTTGGCTCACGTGGATGTCAAAATTACTTAGATGTGATTCAGCCCCTTGGTCGCCTATTACGATAAGTGCTGGTTTTTGGAGGAGGCGCTGCTGGGATATTCTAAGCCCGAGTAATTAAAAAAGGAAGTAATAGAAATTAAATAAATCAAATAGTGTCATAAAAAACCTTTGAAAAAATTGCATGTAAGGCTATCGTCCGCTTGGTCAAACTTTTGCATACCCTCTATATTTTTACCCTACAAAGAGGGTTTGAAATTCGTTTGAATTTCCTTGATGTGCGTTTTGAATTAGTTTTTTTTAGTTTTCTAACAAAATTACAAACAATTCAATATTTGGGTCAATGCACATTTGTACTTTTCGGGCCTCTGTGTCTATAGAGAGTCTTCTCCTTCCTTAAAGGCTAGGCTATGATCAGGATTAAACGGTCCTTCCACCTTGGTGCATCCCTAGCTCAACGAATATTGGCAGTCCTCTTGGTTTTCGGATCGCTTTATGAAATCAAATGCTGGTGTTAGGTTAGGTTGACGTGACTGTCAGCTAAGGCCAACACACTTAGACCAAAATTAGGTCCATTGTGGTACCACACAGATCTGGGGATTCCCTCACGGCTCGTTGAACCAATAGGAGCTTCTTATGAAGCGCGAACGATTTCTAACGCCAGTGTTGGCTAAGTCGCTTGTATCATTTTACAAGAAGTCCCCTAGATGGATATTTCTTTTGTAGGAGAGCGCAGGACATGTGCAGAGAAGGTGAAGTATAGTCTCCTCCTCCTCCTCGTCCATGCAGCTTCTGCAGAAGTCATTTGAGTGCACGCCAAGTCTGGATGCGTGCCTGCCTATTAAGCAGTGTCCTGTGATAACACCTGTAGTCGAGCTAATATGCAGTCGGTTTAATGAAATTAGACACTTAGAGCGTCGCAGATCCAGCTTTGGCCAGATCCGCTTAGTCGCTAGACAAGTATTGCTACATGTCCACCTAACGTTTGTTCTCTCGATTGCTGATAGCTTGAACAAGAGTTTGTATGTAGCGATTGGTATTCCTAAAGAACCTTTATCAGGTAAAAGAGGTAAAGTGGTTCCTTTTTTGGCGAGATCGTCTGCCCTACAGTTACCTGGAATGTCTCTATGTCCCGGCACCCAAAAGAGGTGAATGTTGAACTGCTCTGCCATCTCCGAAAGAGATGAGCGGCAATCTTGGGCTACGATGGAATTTGAAGAGACTGAGTCCAGGGACTTAATCGCGGCCTGACTATCCGAGAAGATACGGATATCCTTTGAGGATATCGCATTCCTCTTTAGCCACGACAGGGCTTCTTTTATCGCTAAAATTTCCGCCTGGAACACGCTACAATAATCTTGAAGACGGAAAGAGAGGCTAAGATTTAGCTTTTCTGAGAAAACGCCCCCACCTACCCCATCGCTGGTTTTAGATCCGTCGGTGTAGAAGTGGATCGATTTATCTTCCACAAATGCATCATCATCCCAGAATGACCTGGAAGGAATGGTGATTTGGAAGTTTTTTTCCTAACTGCAGGCGGGGTATGGTGTGGTCTATGTTTCTGGGTATAGACTTAAAGGAGTCCAAAATGATGGAGTGGCCGATCTTCTTGTTGGTCCACTGTGAGGTAGCTTTTAAGCGGACAGCGGAACAAGCCGCTGTTTGCATGCTGAAAATATCGAGGGGTATCAGGTGTAACAGAATGTCCAGTGCAGAGGAGGGGGTTGTACGGAGTGCTCCGCTAATGCACAGACACACTGAACGCTGGACTTTGCCCAGTTTGTCGCGGTTTATAGCTATATCCAGGGCAGTCCACCAGACGACCACCCCGCAAGTAAGAATTGGTCTAACCACCGCTGTATATAGCCAATGCGTAATGCGAGGTTGTATACCCCACTTGTTGCAATGGCTTTTTTGCAAGAGAAAAGTGCTACTGTAGCTTTCTTGACTCTTTCTTGTATATTGGGCTTAACTTCCTATCGAAGATTAGACCCAAAAATTTTGCTTCGTCAGAGAAAGTTAAGCTTGTACCGCTAATAGAGGTAGGGTCAATATGTGGGATTTTATAGTTCCTGGAAAATAGGACCAACTCGGTTTTGTGGGGGTTTACGCCCAGTCCGCACCGATTAGCCCATCTCGTAAGCTTGTTAAGAGCGTTTCTTTATGGTATTGAGGTGTTTTCCTGAGACGGATATAGCAACATCATCCGCATAGGCAATCACCCTGCAGCCCTCCCCTTCCAGGTTTATCAGTAGTTTATTCACCACCAAATTCCAGAGAAGGGGAGAAAGAACACCGCCTTGTGGCGTGCCTCTACTGACAGACCTCCTAGCAGATGTAACGCCCAGTTTTGAATTAATAATCAGACTTTCAAGCAGTAGATTAATCAATTCACCAACGAGCTATCCACATTCAGTTCTGTCAGTGCATTTGCGATTGCAGATGTGTTAACGTTGTTAAAGGCGCCTTCTATGTCAAGGAAAGCAACCATGGTATACTCTTTGTGATGAAGGAAGTATTCGATAGTGCGTACTAAGGAGTGAAGAGCGGTTTCCACCGACTTTCCCTTACAGTATGCATGCTGAGCCGCAGACAACAATTGCGGATTTATGTTCGTGCGAAGATGGATATCAATCAATCGCTCCAGCGTTTTGAGGAGGATGGTGGTATTGCACTTGGGTGAAAAAAAAAAATATTGTTCTCGAATTTGCTAAAAGACGGACGATAGAGATGGCTAGATCGACGAAGCTGATCGCAAATATGCAGGTATGCATTAAGTGACCGATATTACTGTATGTTTTAAACTATGTACATGTTCATAAACATATGTATGTATTAAAATATATTTACCTACCCTTCGGATAAGATAAAAACAGTGACAACGCAAATAAACATGATTATTTACGCAATGACGTCGACATCGACTCATTCCCTGGTCACTTGCAATGACATGTAATCTTCGATGAGCCTACCTAACTGTTTACATTATGTATAACGCTCAAGGTAATTATTTTGCAAATAACCTTCCTTTTTATCACGTCTAGTATTCTTCTTAAAAATAATATCTCTACGTGTTATCAGGCCAGAAAAACTAAGCACACATTTTCAAGTCTTTTCAAAGGACGTAGTCTTTTGGAAAAAAATAAATACATTTTTGTTTGTAGATACGCCATATCTTTTCAAAATGTCAAGTAAATATACGTAACTTTAATAGAGTCATACATTTCAGAAATAAATAATTCTGAGGGCAACTGTGTACTCGTGGTTGGGGTGGCTTACTGGTTATATGTTTGTACCTGCCTGATTGTTGTTGTTCGTTTCGTGTGATTACTGACACTGTATGATAACTTCACTCTGGATAACTGGGAGTGGTATAATATAAAAGTCTGACTGTTATAAGCTTAATGCGAAAATTGGTTGCTTAAACAACTTGACAGGTTTGTTGATGGTACATATGTAGGAAGGTAGGTAGTCTCGAAGACAGGTGTAAATCAATTTGTGGAATATTTTTTACTCATTATCTTATGTGCAGAACGAGTGATGATGTTTCAATTCTGAGAATCGGATAAGAAAGGCTACAAGTTTCAAAAATATAGTTAACCTTATCCACCCCACTCTGTTCTGAGGAAGTTGGTATTGGATTCTAAGGAATTTATATAGATTTTTGTCTGCATAATTAACTATTTTTTTTTTTGAAATAGATAGCTTGTGTTTTGGAAGTGCATGCGCGTAGGTAGTACGTTATGTGTAATTCTAATTTTTGAACTTCCTTAAATCAACTTAACTCCGGATCGTTATTAATTCAAAGGCTTCTTTTATTTGCGAACAACTAAAAAATAAACAAAAACTTAGTGGAAAAAGGTAATGTAAAGAGTGGGCCATCTGGCTTATTATTTATTTTCACTGAAAGAAAACACATGTCGTGAGTAAATAAAGGAAATGAAATTTCATTCTATTAAAATTATGTATGCATGAGAAACAATATCATTTTTATGACCATTGGGAGTCATTCGGTGGTCTGCAGGCATTTCCATAACTTGTCTCCCAATAAATGTGGATCGGTCAAGTCGAACGTGGTTCTTTAAATCTTGATTTGTTCTTGGATGATTGGCATTACAATTTTTGTGGGGCTTCGCAGTATTTTATTTATTTATTTGTTTTATTTGCATACTTGCATTTTAAGATACAATATCTTATCAATCAATATCAATAAGCAAGAGCAGGCCTACTGGCTTAGGATCAATTCTGTACTGAGGCCAATCAAATGCTGGTGTTATTGCATTGCGTGTTTTTCCAATTCCGACAAGTGCACGCTTCTGTTATTGTAAACCCACGGATTTACAGGCATACTTGCGGGAGAATTCAAGCTGTTAAAATTGCCCAGATAGGATTTCTCCCCATATTCGCATTTTACGAGCGCTATTTTTTATATGACACATCAGTGATATTTTTATCCTGTCCCTGCCCGGGAAGCTAACTTGTCACGTTCTTCTTCCTTAAGGACAAGGCTACGATCGGCATTAAAGCGACAATAACCCTGCCACTTTGCTGCTTCCCTACTGGTCCGCCTGTGTGGTTCACCATTTCGACTTCAATGAATATTGATAGGCCTTCCAGTTTTCGATCACTTCAAAACTGAGACCAATCAAATGCTGGTGGTGTTGCATCTGTGTAATGCAGAAGATTTTCTTTTTAAGGCATAATTATTTTTTTTTTACGATTTCGACGCGTGCATTCCTTTTATTATTCATTAGTGTTTCATAGTCCTCTCACGACTTCGGCGATCTCCAGTAGTGTCAGCCCACGGGTTCGCATGCACACTTACGGGACAGTTATGAATGGTAAAACTGCCTGGATACCTATAACTTTTCCCCATAGTCGCCCTTTAAGACAAGCGCTGTTTTTCGAGAGGCGCTGCAATGATATTCCTGGCCCGTTTATGAGCTGGCAAGTTAACATGTCACGATATCTTTAGAATTCACTGTAATGGCCTCTTCACAATCATTTTCAAGAAAAAACGACCTAGTGAATTAATGAAGAACGACCTAGTGACTCAAGGAAGAACGACCTAGTGACTCAAGGAAGAACGAACTAGTGACTCAAGGAAGAACGACCTAGTGACTCAAGGAAGAACGACCTAGTGACTCAAGGAAGAACGGCCTAGTGACTCAAGGAAGAACCACCTACTGACTCAAGGAATAACCACCTCCTGACTCAAGAAAGAACGGCATAGTGACTCAAGGAAGAACCACCTACTGACTCAAGGGAGAACGACCTAGTAACTTCACCAGCCCAACAGAACACAGGGTTTTATAAGCCCCAGATTCGATTATTTCGTTTATTAACTCAGCCGTCGATGTGAAAACATGCTTCGTCGCTAAAGATTTACATTTACTATTAAACAATTCTACAGACCGCCTATTTTCGTAGTAAGATTGGATTGCTTAACTGCGTTGTTGTGTTGTTAATGACTGCATGATTAAAATTTGACTACTTTATGGTTGATACATGTAAAAAAAAATCAACAACAATCATGACATGTGTGTTTTGGCACATATTTTGAAAGCGGGAAAGAAAAGAAAAAATAGCTGATGGCCATCGTACACGTTGTCTCCACTTACGATAAATTCATTGCAGAAAGCAGAAGCAAGAGAAAAAAAGCATAAGCAGAGCAACTGTCAAGTTCGTTTGCTGGCCATTTCATAGCACACTTTGTTCGTTTAAGAGGGGGACTGATGCAACGATTTTTATCGAGAGCATCATTACACTAAAGGCATTATGCCTGAAACATATGTGCAGCAAATACGCACGCAGTAGTGCATGCAGTAACGTACATGAAACACGTGCAGCAAGAAATTGCCTTCATTGAGTATGCTTTTTGCCTGACAATAATTAATCTACTAATATAGATTAACAGAATAAAATTCTAGGTAATGTAGAATTTCACAGCACGAAATGTCACACCGGAAAAGCTGTACCAAATTCTGCTGTTCTACTACTATTGGTGCAGTGAAATTAGAAATAGAGACAACATGCAGTAAGCAATGTGTAATAAAAACTCATCTTACTGCACATGTAGGTATGCGATTACAGGATGCTTTCAATCGCAAACTATAGAAATATGAATACTACAATAGTCTCCACTTGGATAATGAAAGCATGTACCTATATTATCTATACCAACAATTTATTGAGAGTGAAGAACGCGTGTTTTGAACTAAGGGCCCAGCTCCATACCGTATTCTCCAAGTTGCATCTTTTTGGCAGAAGCTTTTTTCACTGTCATTTGCCAGACTTTCGCAAAAAGTTGCTTTTTGAAAATGGAATACGCATTCGAGCCTCGAACCTCCAGAAAACGGTCCAAAATATGGATGCCGTACTTTCGCAGGGAAGTAATTTCTCCTTGGCCGTGTTTATAAGTATGTATACCAAAACCCAATTTTTGTTTGACGTTCTAAAATTAGAATATCAATTTTTTTCAAAATCTGAATCTTAGGAAGTTCGTGTTAAGAATTTAAAACCCAGCCCTTGAGACATCCATAAGCACGCGTAAATCACATATTCCTCGAATATCCACATATTTCTCGAATACCCACAAAAACATTGTTTTATAGATCTATCCAAAATTATATGGAGCACATTACATTCGTGTAATAAAAGTTTGTCTCCCATCTTCTATCTACATATAGGTATGATATTTTGTAACGTTTTTCCACACACTAGTATCCGTTTTTGTAAATGCCGTGAATAACGAGAACCAGTCATGTCACTCCCTATTCTCTTGCTGTCAGGGCGAATGAACTCCCGTAAAATGGTCTGGATTACATTTTTGTGTGATGTAATAAAAAAAAGCGTGCATTTCCTTCTATGCACATTGTATTTGCAGACAAGCGGTCGGGACTGAGAAAAAGAACCTTTTTGCGTCTTCTCGTTTTCCATCTTAAAAGAAAAAAACTGGAAAATAAAAGATTCTATACTTCCATTGAAAATTTCTTTTGTCCTCCCAGAATCTAACGGGAAAATCAATAGATTAAGAAGTTCATTATGGGATTCAGAAACAAATAGTGGTTGAAAAACCCAATGAGGCGTTTATGCATCAACAGAACCTATCTTTCAGGCGGGTATAGTTTTTAGGGAGCGTGACGGGTTTATCTCCATAATTTTTCTTTTCTTGTTTTTCGATAAAACTTTATTTGTGGAATGCTCCTGGCATCGCTTTGTTGCATCGACCATTTCTGTTCCAAAAGTAGGTTAAGCATTTTTATGGAAATCTTCTTTCTTCGTCTTTTTGATTTTAAAGTCTCCACGTAAACTTTCCTTGTTCACTAGTGAGAGTGAGCTTAAACAAATTAAAAAGGTACATATACATACTAATCGGTTATAAGTAAATTATGTAGCCATCTCTCTTTGTTGTTCGTGGTCGGTAGCCAATCGAAATGGATTCCATAAAGGTGAATGACCATTAAAATTTTATATCAACGTACCATACGCTTTTTCGGTGTCTAATGTTTTTTAATGACGATAATCACGCACCTTACGCTATGATACATTCATCATTGATATGGGCGACACTAACTGTCCGCTGTTTAATGATAAATACAGATACATACTGTTTGTGAGACACCGCCTTGTTGTTGGGAGGATTGTCGTTTCAAATTGAAAGTTTGGAATTGATTTAGATTTAGCAGTTAACATCAACATTGAATCAATGTAAGACGCTATAAATCTGGGTATTTGTTTAATGGTAAATGACTGTAGGTGTGTTGTCATGCTACCTAGGTAGGTTTATAGAAGCTATGTACCTATTCATCCAAAATATGTATCTATGTATGACCAAGACAACTCATCGTTTTCCAATTTTTCAAGCAAACAAATACGACCTGATACTGTGTGTTATACCCGCAACCCTCACCAATACTAGAATACTCAACTGATCAGAACCAACAAAATGTTTCATTGAAAAGAGCCTAATTCTAGCCTTTGAGAGCATTTCCCTCGATTTTTAATGAAAAACGCCACAAGTGTCTTTAAAAAAATATGAAAGAATGTAAAATATTTTCTGGATGTGTAGATTATCGGCCTTTGCCATTCTAAATCTAAAAACTACGAGGAATTCATCAGTTGAGAAGTTATGGTAAGGTAGAGGGAACTGGAACGCGCACACCAGCGCACAAGAAATCCATATCTATACGGACGGGTCAAAAATGGATGTAGGTACAGGAGCAGGAGTTTTCTGCGAGCCCCTAGACTTAAAGGACTCGTACAGACTCCCCAACGAATGCAGCGTCTTTCAAGCCGAAATAGTCGCCATAGACAAGGCAGCAAAAACAATCTCCGCGAAGAATCTGGATCCTTCCAAGATTACAATCTTCGTAGACAGTCAGGCGGCGATCAAAGCACTAGACAGCGAAACCATTAAGTCAAAAACAGTCAGGAACTGCCTAAACTCACTTAACGAAATAGGCGAACGACACAGGATCACCCTCTGCTGGGTCCCCGGTCATAGCAACATCGTGGGGAATGAAAAGGCAGACGAGCTAGCAAGAACAGGGCCAGAACTTGACGCAATGGACGCCATTACGTTAATAGACATCCCAATTAGTGCAGCAAAAAGAAACATTGACCAAAAACTGAGGGAACAAATTAACACTACCTGGTCCCAAAGGAACGACTGTGTTATATCTCGCAGCCTATGGCCAAGAATCGACGAGAGAAGAACAAAACACATTCTGGGAATGAATAAGCAAGAAATACGTATAATAACTGGCGTACTGACCGGCCACTGCACCATAGGTGTAATGGCAAACAGGCTGGGCATTAGCTCACTAGACTACTGCAGGAGCTGTCAGGATACAGAAGAAACCGAGACCATCAAACACCTGCTCTGCGAGTGTCCAAACCTCCAGACATCTCGACTTCGCTATCTCGGTAAAAGATTTTTCGAAGACTTAGAGGACGTAGCGCAGGTACCACTGACGGACACAATCAGGTTTGTCAAGAAAACAGGTTGGTTCCAATAGGCCAACCAGCAAGAATAATTTAAACGAAGTATGGTAAGTGTTTTTATTGTAAGTGAAGTTTTTTACCACGATAAACAAAAAGGGATCACAATGGACCAATGGGCCCCCGTGCAAGCACATCAATTGCTGTGCACTTCCCTTGAAACCTAACCTAACCTAAGGTCATATTACGAAATTGACATAGAGCTCCGAAAGTGGTATAATAAAAAAGAATTGAGCTGACTTAGAGGTTATGGGAACTAATATTGACAATTCAAAACGTTAGCGGAATACCGAAATAGGCAGAACCCGACCATCTTCTTTAACCACGAGGTATTAGAGAAATCATAGCCCTCCCACTCCCACTGCATCACTAATGGTTCTCTTGTGGAGGCTAACAAAATACTACGCAGAGCCCTTTTTAAACTGTCTTCGTCTGGGTTACTGTTAATATATAAATATAGGGAATAAGTAATAAATAAATACCTTTTGAACGCACAATTGAGACGTGAAGGGTCTCTGCCTTAAAAATTGCAACTTTCCATCCCCTGGGTGACGAATTTATATGATATTAGATATTGGAAGTTTCTTTTAAGAAGTAACGAACAAGCTTAATGAACTTTGGATGGATGGCTTCAATCTTTTTCACAATATGAAAAAAATCTATTGGTTAGGACGCACACTGACAACATTACAGAAAAATGGAACACCCTCGGCAAATAAGAAGATTTTGATTTCAATGGGAATAAATGTTAACAAAAACAACAGATCTCATCTTCAATCAAAATATAAGCAAGAAAATTCATTAAAATATTCATACAAGCTTACCGTAACCAAATCATTTATTCTTGCAATTTATCCCAGAAAGCATTGAAAGCAATTGATTACACACACACACACACCGAACCGATCGAAAGAGAAAAAACTAGCAAAAATAACGGTGTTACCGGTGGGTAAAAATTTCTTCCCGCACAAGAAAACTGCTCTTCACAATTGATTTTCAGCCACAAACCGATTAAACATTAATTAAATTTCAACAATAAACCGATTAAACATTTTATACGATGTTCAACACTATTTTTCGACAATTTTCGAACTAAAAATATGTATTTCTCTTCGATTACCAATTATTAAAACGATGCGAACTGTACTGTAAGTTACGTTCACAAGATTCGTGTTTAGACTTGTTACCGAGAGATAATTCGCGTGACACTGAACGACTAGAACGATAGTGATGTGCAGTGTTGCCAGAAAATTAAAAAGTAAAATGTTGGATTGAATTGGAATTGGAAAGTGCAGAATTTATAATATGTTCAGGTCATTGAAAATATTTTTTTTCAAAATTCGTCTCTTGCACAACAGATATTGAAAGTTTGTTCTAAGAAGTAACGAACAAGCTCAATGAACGTTGAATGGATGGCTTTAATCGTTTTTCACCATATCTAGGGGTATATTATTTTTTTTGTAATAGTTTGTAACATAGAGAAATATTGTCTGTAAAAAAATATTGGTTCAAAATAATGTCAATCTTGCCATTTCCATGATCTTTAAATGTAAGCTGTTAAGTTGAAATTTAAAATATAAACTCCCTTGAAGTTAAAGTTTATTTTGCTGTGATAGTTTATAACACAGCAAAATATTGTTTGCAGACAAATATTGGCTTTAAAGAATGTCAATATTTATTATGGTTTTATTCAACTTTGACTGAAGAAAGTGTAAACGGGCGAGTTCCTTTGGGCTTCAAAAAAGGAATATGCCAAGAAATAGCCAAGAGGCATTCAAATTGTACTGAATGTAATTTTATGACAGATTGAGGCTATCAAAAAGTTACATTTAGTGCTATTTGTTATGATTTTATTCAACTTTGGTTGTAGAAAGTATAAACGGGCGAGTTCCTTTGGGCTTCAGCAAAGGAATATGCTAAGAACTGAAAGCAATCTGCTAGTTAAAGTGATCTATTCCGGTCCGGATTATGTAGCGGGTTGCAATTAAATGAATAAACTATACTTTCCGGGGTGTTAAGTCGCTATGTCAGCTACTGTCAGACAGACGTCTATGGCATCCCGAATTCTTCCGAACTGCCAATTGAAAACGGCATTATTCACTATTTAAAAAAAAATATGTGTTTACATGGAGTTCAATTCGGATTGAATCCAGGTTGAAAATCTCATGTAAAGGGGATATATGAATGCAATGTATAAGAAAACCTAGAGAAAGGCTACAGTTCGACCTACACGGTGGTATAATAAGGTTTTTAATCCGAGCTGTATTTCATGATTTTAACTGTCAGGTTCAGTGTACACTTGTTTGACTGAAAATACAAAAAATCGAGTATTGAATCCAGTGCCGTTTCCGAACCAATTGTCCTATCGAGGTCAACTTTGTTTTTTGAGTTGCAATTTACTTGCCCAACACGCTGGTTAAGTTAGATTTTTATTCTGAGAATTGTTTTGGAATTTAACTTCCAGGTTCAATTTGCACCTTTTTGACTGAAAATACAGAAAATCGAGTATTGAATCCAGTGCCATTTCCGAACCAATTGTCCTATCGAGGTAAACTTTATAATTTTAAGTTGCAATTTTCCTGTCCTAAACGGTGGTATAATTCGATTTTTAATCGGAAAGATATTTTGGAATTTACCTTCCAGGATCAGTTTGCACCTTTTTGACTGAAAATACAGAAAATCGAATACTGAATCCAGTGCCATTTCCGAACCAATTGTCCTATCGAGGTCAACTTTGTTTTGTAGGTTGCAATGTTCTTACTCAACACGGTGGTTAAGTCGGATTTTTAATCGGAGAGATATTTTGGAATTTAACTTCCAGGTTTAATTTGCACCTTTTTAACTAAAAATACAGAAAATCGAGTACTGAATCCAGTGCCATTTCCAAACCAATTGTCCTATCGAGGTCAACTTTGTTTTTTAAGTTGCAATTTTCCTCCCCTAAACGGTGGTATAAATAGATTTTTAATCTGAAAGATATTTTGGAATCCAACTTCCCGGTTCAATTTGCACCTTTTTGACTGTAAGAAGTTGTAATATTTTCGCCGTAAATTGCACGGTCTAAAGCCTAGCACTTGCACATATTTGTGTGTGCAACGTTATAGGTATATTTGTCACGACCGAATTGCCCTACGCCAATTTCGAGCGGTTCATTTGAGAAGCTTCTTATTATAATGTTACTCTTAATTAAGAATTAGTTATTAAGGCTTTTAAGGCCCATACAGAGCCTGAACCCTACCTGCTCTAACCATTTGCTTCACCTACAACTTTAAGATGATTTCGAACAGCAAATTCGAGAATTCTTCTCATGACAATTGATAATCTTGGATGTTGTTACTTGTTAAGCCTTTCGCAAGAGATGGGGACATTAGGTGTTACGGCGTGATTTGAACCTGAGACAATGAATTAGTAGTCCATCGCACTACCACTGCGCCCTTCGCAAAAGGTAGCACTGTGAAAACTGCTAAGGCGTTCTACACTAACATATCTTGTGAATGCTTAAGGCAGGCTTAAATCCTACCACCCTCTTCAGACTATTAATATAATTCATTCCTTTGAAAAACTTTAATCTCAAACAAGAAAATGCAAATACATTCTTGAATAACAAGAGCGTTTTTCGAATTCAAATTTCAGTATGTACAACTCGAACCACCCACGAATACCAGAAACAGAGCATAACTAAGATAAAAGCTTCATGCATAAAGAAGCGCATTAAATACGCGATTCGATTATATTATTATGAATAACTTCCTAAGCGCTTGGGAGTCCTTCAGACTAAAAAATTATTATTAGTAGTGTGATGATGTTGCATCTCGACATAACTCGTTTCAAACGTGAAAATATCCTTGCTCAGTGTCAGGCAAGTTGAACTTTGAGTGCATCGTTATGCCGTGTCTCACCTCATTTCAAACGGAAAATTCACACGGTGCTGCAATGGAAGCCATATCCTTGTGCATAGTAATTTCCTCCCCTACGCAAATTGTCGTTATACCTATATACATTATACATACGTATATTTTTTTAACTCTGTTTTCGTTGAAAGGATATACCTACCTTATAAAGTTGATTTGAATGTCGACTTTTGTACGAGAGCGAGTAAAAGGAAGGAAATTATATGTGTTAATGTCGTGGGAACATATTTTTTGTCTTGCTTTTCGACGCATAATAGTGGATTTAAAAAAAGGGGATTGAACACTTTATTTGGAGTTAATCTAGTTTTACAAAAAGGCTGATGATTGGCATCTTTTCCTCGACGCAAATGTGACATAAATAGAAGAAAAGAAACCGCCATACTTATCGATAGCTACATGATCCTTTTAAATCCATTGAACAGAAAAACTGCAAAACATTCTGGTCAATTTCTTTCTTGATGCCAAAACAAAGGATGCACAATGTGAAGAAAGACAACATTATATATATGTATCTGGAGTTGCATCTGCTTCCGAGAAGAAACACAAAATAATCTCCGCCGTACTCTGCTAGGAGAAAAGGATGAAACGTGTATTGGAAACTCAATAGCCTGGATGATTCAAGGGAATTTCGTTCACTTGCTTTGTTACGGAAATCATATTAGTAGGCAGAAAAGCGGATGTGTGCGTGAGAATTGTATTTCCGTCATTATATGGTACTCGAGGACGATGTTTCAGGTAGAATTGAAAAGCGAGTGCATGCGTCTGAACTGAATGAGAATATCCTCGTGTTATGCTCCGGCTGTTCGCTTGAGTACCAGCAGGAGGCCCTTAAACATCTGTCAGTTTCTTTTTCATGTTCATTTGGCATGAGGATATTTAGATACCTATACAACTTTTTTTTCATCATTTTATGAGAGGAAGAAGTTCCATTTGATGTTTTGAATATGGCATTTAAAAACATCAAAAATCGTGCGGTGCCTTACACTCCTTTACAGATTGGGTATTTGTGAAGTCAATGCTTCTGAGTAATTTCAAAGGATCTTCTAAAGTTTGGCGATTTCATTTCCTATCATCCTGTGTGAATTTTTCTTATTTGTGGTGACCTAATGATTTATTCGTATTCAATTCAGGTACACGCTACTTATTATTAAAAGTAGCAGAGAGACGGACTATTGTCAGGGGTAAGAAATCACCGGGGTGTAGATGTGGAATTATCGCCTTTCAGTCCGTGAAAACTTGGTTGATGTTTAAGAAATCTCACAAGAGGGGTGACGGCTAGGTATGCGTATTTAATTTGCTATGATTTACGAACGCAAACGCAACGACGAAATGCAATAAAGAAAATTCGCACGAATATAGGTCCTTAATCATAGAAAGATTATTCAGCGAAGTTAAAAAGAAATAGAGAATATTCTCATGACCTAGGGTGAAAATTGGCTTATTCTCCGGTGGGGGGTGAAAAGTGAATCGGAAATCTTATAAATTTTTAAAAGGATTCAGTATCACATCAGCTGCCAATGGAAATGTAAAAGTTTTAACCATGCAACTGTAAGAAATTTGTGTCAATCGAATTCGTTTTACTAATTCAGAATGATAATAGGTGCGTTTCTTTGAGAAATGTATCCATAGGAGTGCTCGAATTTACACTTTTTAAACAACAACAACAACAACAACACCAACAACAACAACATTGTATCACCAGCAATACTGGGGATAGCTATCGAACATCCATCCACAACAACAACAACACTGTATCACCAGCAATACTGGGGATAGCTATCGAACATCCATAGCAGGGCTACGTTGGATACATGCTGCAAATAGATACAATAATTTGTGTTGCAAACAAAAATGTATGGCTGCTGTCCATAATCTTTGTAATCGTTCTTATGACCAACCGTGGATATATTTTTTAAAGAAACGCGGCTAATAAGAACGACGGATAAGTTGTGAAAGGTGTGTAGGTGTTTTATGAGTTTCAAATCTATTTTACTTAAAAAAAAAACTGTTTTCAAAAACAGATTTCATTAGCTTCAGCCATCATTTGATTTCCAATAAATAATAATAAATAATAATAAAATGTAAATGTAAATTCGAATGTGTCAAACGGGAAGGCCATAAAAAACAAAACCTATTTTATTCGGTATTCGGCACAAAATTTGAATTGCATTGCAATTTCACAAAAGCGTTTATTTCTCTACCCTCTTTATGCAAACAAGAAACTGGAAACTCCTCCACCGAGGTTCGTCTTGCACATTACTAATTCCGTTTGCCACCGTTTCTCAGTAACTGCGACTGAACTTCATGATCTTACATAATTAACTTGGGTTCAGGTATTTGCTTTGTTTACGATTCCTCAATCATGTTTTTCATATTTTCCTAGCTCCAGAAGTGTTAAAAACTTACGAGTAAATAATGTTTTTTTTTATACACATTACTCACACTTGTGTAAAGGAATAACCACAGGAATTTACCACCTACCCCCTTATAGGTACCAGTATAGATTATCATGCCAACATGCAACAGAAAAGTGTTTAAAATGAAATGCGTTAAGGCAGGTAATAGTAGAATCAAGGTTGAAAACTTCCAGTCGATAAAAATAGGTTCTTGCCGTGAGTCACTTTGTGAATAGCATTCCATAGAATTCGGGTTCTTAAGACTTAGTCATCAACGGCTTTAGTGACGATAATTGTTTTTTTTTTGTTTTCTGCAGTAGAAGTCCCTCAAAAAATCGTCAATTCCTCTACAAAAACAACAGCAACGAGGTGTGAATTTGTTTTATCAAGCAATTATATGAAATAGATAACCAACTGAGCCCCTTTTACAATTCATAGGAACCATACATATAAGAAAACCAGAACTTAGCTTATTACATGCAATAATAAATCACTAACCATACCAAACAAATCCGTCTACCCAATCCGATCCATAAATGAATTTCAAAAACAATTAATTTTCGATAACTTATACAATTTAAATCAATCAAATCGTAATTAAACACCGACAATTCCGAAGAAGACTGTTATCACTTGGTTTAGTTTTCATTTTCGTTGAAAGAAAGTTGGCGCCGTTTTACTACTGCTCGCCTAATTACCAACTTTTCACGGTTAATGAATGGAATTGGAATTGCTAACGTCTAACAAAATCTACTAGAGGGAGTTTCTACAAGTAACCAGCATGGGAAATTCATCATCACATACTCATGAGCCCTTAGAACGAGGGTTCACCCGCGGCACATTTGGAGACGTTAAAAATGGGGTAGGTATACGAAAAAAAAAATAGGAAAAACATAAAAGACTTGAGAATTTTCCCTCTGTTGTAAATTGTCCACCCTTAAATTCGATGGTGTCGTCTGTTTCAATAATTAACATAACCATTGTTTGTTTTCTGTTTCTTCAATTTAGAAATCAGCATCATTCCGTTTTAGTAAAAAATCACCGAAAAAAATGGATCGTCTAAGGCGATCCTTTCGCGATTCATTCCGTCGAAGAAAGGACCGCGTTCCAGAGTCTTCGAAACCGCATCAATGGCAGGCGGATGAACAGGCAGTCAGATCGGCTACATGCTCGTTTGCTGTAAAATACTTGGGCTGTGTGGAGGTGTTTGAATCTCGGGGCATGCAAGTTTGCGAGGAGGCTTTGAAAGTTTTAAGGGTGAGTATCAAATAGTTTTGTTCTTTCATCGACATTATGACAACTTTCAACTCCAATATTATTCTCCAGTTTTTCTTCATAGCTAATTACTGTAATTAGCTATACACCGCATTGCACTTCTCTTTCTTGTTCAATGTTAAAACAAAATGTCCATGTGAAATTCAAGAAATCTGCACAAATTGCCAAAGATAATTACACTGCAGGGCGGGAAAGATTCAGTATAAGCAAATTAATAAACAGAACCTTTGCTCCCGGTAATTAAAATTTATTATTTGTTGTTATCAAATCGTAATTATATCGTTCAACGGAATAGTCTAAATTGCTGGCCAGAGTCCTTACAGTCGTGAACACAAATAACGTGATTGCTTAATCACTTCTCGTGGGTTTTGTTAATTCAATTAATACATAATAAAAAGAAAAAAACAGGATGACTGAAATTCGCAGAAATTACAACTTTGCACTACAATAAGGTCATCGACACGAAAGACGTTTCCTTCACTACATTGTAGGCAATAGCTAATTGTCAAGCACCTAGTAGGAGAAAAAGAAAGAGGCGAAAAAGAGGTCAAATAGTTGTTCAAGTCGCACATTTCTTTTAGTTGATGAGGCTTTTAATTGAATCGTCTTCTCCCTGAACACATAGAGCACACGAAATGACGAAAACTAATTTTAGTGAAATATTGTCAGTAGGTAGATCAATTGCTTAGAGGTTGACACTTAGTTATTAATATTAGAGATGCAGACGTGGGACCCAAATTAATTTAAAACAATCTTAATGGATACGCGATGTGATACAATAGATATCTCCTCAACGTCGACTAAGTAGAATAGTTGTAATGTTTTTTTTTTTCTTAAACTATTGAACTAATCCATTTCTTTCTAATTTCAGAATTCCCGCCGTCGCCCTATTCGCGGTCTCCTGCACGTCAGCGGCGATGGCCTTCGTGTCGTTGATGACGAAACTAAAGGTCTAATCGTCGATCAAACGATCGAGAAAGTGAGCTTTTGTGCCCCAGATCGCAATCACGAACGTGGTTTCAGTTACATCTGCAGGGATGGCACTACTCGCCGCTGGATGTGTCATGGATTTCTGGCCTGTAAGGACTCTGGCGAACGACTGTCTCATGCCGTAGGCTGCGCATTTGCCGTCTGTTTAGAACGCAAACAGAGACGCGATAAAGAATGTGGTGTTACAATGACTTTCGATATGAAAAACTCAACATTCACTCGCACCGGGTCTTTCCGTCAGCAAACGCTTACCGAACGCCTTGTAAATAGCGAAAGAGGTGCTGATATAAATGGAACACCATCGGCTGCAGTTCCACCTCAACCCAAGCCCTTTAATCCGTTCGCCATTGAGCGGCCACATGCAAATCCGTCAATGTTAGAGCGACAGGGATCATTCCGTGTAATGGGTAGTCAGTCGCCGTTTAAGCGGCAAATGTCGTTACGTATCAACGATCTTCCGTCCAATGCGGAACGACAGAAGGCATTTTTAGACGCCGGTGGAGCATCAATAACCACTCCAAAACGCAATGTCTCACCAATTCCAGAAATATCGCCACTGAGATCACTCACCGAGGTAGACACCGTAAGCCAGCTGTGTCAGGAACTTAGCCAAGGGTTGACGTTGCTCACCCAAACCGACGCCGACGATTTGAATTTCAACAACGCATTGAGCATCAACAAGAATATTTTGGTTGACAAGCAAATCAGCAATTTCCAAGCTTCTACTAATAGCAACGGCTACAGTTCCGTTTTGGATAAGGTGCCCACTACACCGCCAACAGTTCAAGTATCGCCGTGTGTTACTTCCAGTCCACTACCAGCGATTACTCCAACTACTACACCGACTACGCCCAGTTCTCCATTGGGTGTTGTAGCACCAAGAACCGTTCCAGTCGAGGTTGTGGCACCCCTTCCTAACGCCGACCAGTGGCTGGGACAAGTAGTGAAGAGTACATCACCACCTCCAGTTCTGAAACGACCACCAACGCTAGCGTTGCAAAACAGAACAAAGTCGCTGAGTGCTGCACCAATAACTGCTGTTTCCCCCAACGATCCATTTGACGCCGAATGGGTGGCAGGAGTAACAAAGGCGGCTACGCCCGAAATTCATCATAATACTAATCCGTTTATATCACCGCCGAAGGCACCTGTGCAATCTTTCCAGGTGCAGCTGTAGGACGAGAGTTTGATTCAAATTCAATTCCAACCAGGGAGATGTTTAAATTAATTATTTTATTTCTAATTGTTATTCGTTGTTGATAATCATTTGTTTCTTTATGAGTACCCCTCCAGACCTCCTAGAAAACACCTCCAAAGAGAGTGTGATTGATAAAGAAATATGAACGATGCGGTGATTGAGAATAAAGTCAATGTCAGTAAAAGAAAATTAAACAATTCATTTATCTAAAAGTCGGCATTCAACGCGGGTTTATTTCCAGTCCCAATGAAGTATAAGATTACTTTTGACGACATTTTTCTCCCATTGTCAATCACACTCTCTAAATTAGCGGATCTTCCAAATGGTTTTCTTTGTACCCCAAAAACATTTCAATACCTATTTTCTTTTTCTTCCTATTTTGTACAAATTGTATTATATTTATATATAAAATTTAAAAGTATTTGTATTATTATAATTTAGATAAAAAGAAAGAGAAAACAAATCATAAAAATGCTTGCATAATATATAGATACAAATAAAAATATATATATATATATCTTCTCCTGTTATTAACTAGTTTTAGACCTAAAGAAAAATAATGAAATAGGATCCCTCCATTCTGTTTGTGCCCACCACAAATCTTGTTAAATGTTAAGAATTTTTCTTTGAATCAAATATTCTCAAAGCTGGCGCTTTTCTTTGATATCGATTAATCACAGCTTTGTATTTTAGTTAACATATCATTGTGTAATTGATTTACGTCAATTAGTTGTTTTTGATGATTAGAATGTCGCCTTTATATTTCGATGACGACCAGATAAGTTTCAGAAATTAAATAAAAATGAAACGAACATTTTTTGCCGGGAATACGTCTTTAAATTTGCTAGAGCATAGCATTAGTTAAGTTGTCGTGAAAGTGTATAAAGATGATGATGAAAATGAATGAATTTCAATTAAATATCGGCTTATTCTTGTTCAAGTCGAGATACATAAATCATTTGTGCTGCATCTCAACTGGCATCCAAAAACTCCGAGAGCTAAACGTTGTCGGGAACGAAATGTGGCGTACATATTAAATTTATTCAACCAAACCCGCGAAACAGAAGCATCCGCTATTTTGTACCTCAAAGCTCAAAGTTTGCTATCTAGGATTTGGCAGTGCGGGCATTGTAAGCAACTATCGGTCTTAGATAAGAAATGACAAATAAAAAAGTCTCTTGGTTCTCACTAACATTGAATTTAAATCGGGTGTGGTTGACTTTATTTCTGGCCGTTTGCGAAAAAAAGGTCTAACACAAAGTCGTCTTGTTCTACATTGGAATATTGACTTTCACAAAGCTATGTTTACCTAAATATTTAGTTTTGAGCCTCAGCATCAGAATAATAGAAAAGACATTTTGTGTTCTGCCCAATTTACACAACGGCGGCAAAAATAACATCTCAATGCAAAGCTTGCTGGACGAGTTTTTGTCGAGTGTTAAAAGTAAAAATTGTTCGTTTCAATTTTCCAAAAATTAAAAACTCTGGTATTGGTCAGATTTTCTTATTTTAAATTAAAATTCTTATTGTGATTGATTTTGAGATTTATTGTTCTTTTGTTTTTCAATCTAAAAAGGCGAATGTTTACTGAGAGTGACCCGATATTACCGATCAACTGCCACTAGCAATAAATTGTCTTTCCCAAATGTCGCTCCTATAAAAAAAATTGATATCAATTAACGTTCTTAAGCTTCAACTTTGAAAATTCAATCCCACTAAAAAAATAAATTAATATTTTTGTTTTAAAATGTTTGCTTCAACAAATTAAAGTCGCACGCACCTTGTTCCATGTAAAACAAAAAAATACCTAAACACACTTTCATGAAAACCAAAATTCCTTGCACACGAATTTAATTCTTAAAATAATTAAATGTATAAAATGAATAAATCCCACTTAAGATTATTTCCAAATAGAAAAACATGTCATCGCTTGCAAAAGGGTTTACAAAAACTACTAACATCTCCTAGACCTGAGAATAAATAGAATAAGGAAAAAAATCCAGTTTTAGATAAAATATACTTAAAAAAAAATATTCAATATTGCTATATACATTATTAAATTTAACTAATTACATTAATGTAAACTTAATGTTACAAAAAGAAAACTATGAAACAAAAACACTGTTGATACTTAAGGAATAAACAAATTATATGAATTTGTTAATATTTAATGAAGGCACAAACCAAGTTTTTCCAATAAATTTAAATAAAATAAATAATAACTTTAAATATTGACTGCACACGGAAAGACTTATGTATACCATCTTGAATTTCGTTTGCCGTGTAAAGCATTTTGCAAGTGCAAGAAAAAGTAATTTCAATATTTTTAATTCAATTTTGTTCCTGTTTTATCCGCCGATCAGTAATTAAAAAAAAAACAAAACATTAACATTCCAACTGATCTCGAGATTTACAAAATTCACACGCGCGAAGAACAGGTGAACGCAAGCAAACTATGCATATCTCATTTTTTTACTTTTTAACGAGAAAAAATCTGTTAAAATATATGTACATTTCTAAAATCAAAAATGTACGCTATTTTATTTTAATTTGTTTAAATATTGATACAGAATTCCATTAATGGTTAGAATTGCATTGAACTTAAATTTAAATTCAAATCAAAACAAATACAAAATTAAAGATATTTACTCTAATATATAAATGTGTATAGGAAGATGTTTGTAATTTTATTTTTGTCTTATATCTATTAATTTCCTTCTAGTTAAGTTCCATTGTGAGTAGAAAAGACAGTAAAAGTAAATATGTATTTTAAATTAACTACACATAAATGTTTAGTTGTTTTAAGTCTTTTCCGTGAACTTAGTTTTAGTAGCGTTTAGATTTTGAATTTAATTCGGCAGTGGAAGGCATTTAAAGAAAAATAATAATTTTATTTGTGTATACGTAATCTTATATTAAATGTTTTAGTTTGAAATTAATTTAAAGCTATTGTGTACTTAAATGAAACCAATTTATTTTTAATACAAATATAAATGAAGTTAATTTAGATTTGGTGTTTCGTTTTCTTTAACCAGAATACACGGGAGTTATCCTAGATGAATAAAACACACGGGATTTTCACTTTGAAAAGACCAGACATAGACAGGATTCACTGTGAAACAGCACAATCAACCTACAATTGGAGTTTATCCCCATAACACGCTTATAACGGTTGGCGTAAATCAATTATTGATAGGCGACTAAGTCTTTTAGTTATTATTATTAAAGTCAACTGATATAGGTTAGGTAAGCACGTCGCCCAGGCTCACTTAGACCGCAGTTTCGGTCTATTGTAGTACCACAGCAGCGCGGTGTTTTGCCGGTAGGTATTAGGCCGTTAATGCCTATTATTTATTTGTTTACACTGAAACAAAATACTAATTGGAATATCTTTAATCGAGGTATCCGTTCGGAAGAAATCTCGAAACGAAGGGCATGTCCAATCGAAGCTCAGATTGCGATCAAGGCATCCGTTTCAGCACACGATAAATAAAGCATACAAACGCGTTCTTTTGACAGAGATTCAGCTGTTTTAAATCCATTAGGTTGTGGAAAACTTTGTGATAAATTAAATAGCAATCAGCAACAAGACTGTTTTCGTTAGATTAGCGGAAAATAAGAGAGCAGATGAAATGCATACAAAATCGTTCCAAAACGTAACAGGAAAATGTTGATTTCATCAATGAAAAGTATTTGCATCAATGCGGTATTAATACCGCATCGATGCAAAGTTTTTGACATTTTGGAACTCGCCCGTGTTTGTTGAAAGCAAGTATGTACTTGGTTTTGTCCTCGTTGACTTCAAGGCCAACCAACTTCGCCTGTTCTTCAATCGCCATGAAAGCCTCTAACACGGCACTGTGAGATCGGCCGATGATGTCGATATCGTCCGCGTTTTCCAGTAGTTGGACGGATTTGTTGAAGATAGTGCTTTCTGTGTGCTCACTGAAACGAGCGAGCTCAGGGGTTGTTGCTTTGGATTTTGTTTTTCTTTTATTTTTCATCTTCTCAGTCTACCTTTGGCTTTGTTTTTTTACTCAGACTGCTCAATAAATTTATTCTGACTTCATAGAGTGGGCTGTGATCAATTAGCCCCAACGCAAAGCCTATTTTGGGGCTAAATAATTACATACTACATTAAAAGCAGTACATATTCAAAACTGAATAAAAAAAATCCTACATTTACTGGGGAGAAACCTAAGGTTATAAGTGAGCTAAGGACTTTAAGAATTATGGAGATTGTGATGCACTTTTTAATCAGAAATAGCTGATTTGAATTTCTAAAAACAGAATCTATATGCAGAGTAAGTTTTTATTATTCAGAAACGGAAAGCTATACCTAAACAGCATTTAAAATGAAAATAATATCAGACTGTGGTAAGACCTGGGTTGGTATTTAGTAAATTGATATAAGCTCAATTCGCCGATTCCGGTTGATTAAAAGGGGCAACACTTTGCACGTGCAGAGAAAACAGTACCACGAATTATCTTTTAGATGCGGTTTGGGTCAAGGATAACGTGAATCTATATTTATAGAACAACCCATAAAAAATAGTTTAGTTTTCGTAGTTTGAAAGCAGGCGCAATATTTCAAAAACTAGTTTACCATAACTAGGTTTGAGTCGATGATATGGTGGAATAGTTCAATATTAATAGCTCAAACTGCCTTATCGCATTTTGGGACAAACAACTTTCATATTGAGGTAAGGTAAACCGGTGGAACGTATTCACATACTTTATGCTGCGAGTTGCTCAGTTATTATCTTACATTTCCTAAATTTGTAGTAAAGACAAATTGTGTATCCGATAAAGGATATCCGTTCTATTTCAATGAGGAGTAACCACGTAATCCGGTAGGCGGCGGTACTGTGGTTGGAGATCTGTTTACACAAAATTTGTAAGAGGTTTTTAAGATTTTAACTATTTACGTTTAAAATGGCAGACAAATACAGATCATGAATAGCATGAATAGTGAAGAGTTAAAAAATGAATTGAGGAATAGCAACACATAATATACGCGGGAAAAACAAGATCCAATTTATAACTGATGCTGTTTACAGAAAAATAGCCTGAACTATGAATTATTATTATTATTTTTATTGTAATTAATATTAATTAAATAAATTTTGAAAGACAATGTTGCCTTCTTCTTCTTCTTTCTTTAATGGCGGCGAGGCTATGATCAGGAAAGACAATGTTATCAATAAACATTATTTATAAATTAACAGAAAATAGATCTCCACTCCCAACAGCGCCCATTTTTCTTTATCCTACTTTGATAAGTCCTCATTGCAGTGCCTCACAAAATTTCAGAAAACATTTTAATTTAGAAAATAAGAAAGAAATATTTCAGATTGATTACCAATTCATGAAGCCTGGGGTTAAAGATTGCAAAGGGGACGAACAAACCTGTACAAACACAAAGGTGTCTGTGAAAATCAAGGTACAATCTGGACAAAGAAAGGCGAAGCATTTATTGCAAAAATGCAAAATCATCGCCATCACAACGAAGTTGAAGATGCAGAGTGCAGAGCACAATATATGTGGAATTCCCTACAGCTAACTTGCTTGGATATGGCCAAATCATTGGGGATTCAAATGGACACAATCGACACGGCAAAGAAACATGGTGGTGGACATATGAAGCTAAAGCAGTGATAACTGACACGAAAGCGGCATTCAAAGCAGCTCGGTCAAAGTGATCCACTAATAATGGAGATGAAAAGTTTGCCTCGAATTTGAATACAGACTTTGGAAGAGGCTCGCGACCAGAAGGTGCGCTCAAATTCAAGCAAAGAGTGTGAGGGCCCTTCTTCGACTGCTGACAGAAACCAGGCTATCCGAGAACTCCGACAAACCAGCTTTAACAGGGGCTAAACCATTTTCTAAATAGCCGCTCAGAGAAGGAGAAATGCCGAGGAAATCCGTTCGCCGAAGTTCATCAACAATGTTCAAGGGCTACACAAGTGGCAACAGTATTGTGAAGGACTTCTAAATGAACAATTTCATCGCATATATTTTCCGAAAGCCGTTCCTAACAATGAAGAAGTACACCAAGTTACTGTCTAAGAAGTTAGGAAGGCGGTCAAGGAGCACCTGAGGAAAATGGGTATATCTGAGGACGGGCTCTACAGATTCTGCAGTGAAACCGCCGAAAATCCAGACCACATACTGGAATCCTGTGGGGCACTGGCCCACAAAAGGATAAGATATTTGGGCAGGCACCAACTAACAGTCATGGACATACAAACCATGGACCCACAGCTCATTCTCAGATTCATCAAGAAAACTGGACTGGACGCTGTGCTCTAAGGAGTGTGACCTGCCAAGGATAAATCAGAGCAATACTTCGATACGCTTTACAAAGAAGTATATAGAGAGGGCTCTGAAAGAGGGCATGAACTTCTCCGATGTACAAACAGGGGACACAATAGACTAATAGATCGCAGTGTAACATACCCTAACTAATATTATTATTATTATATTTTGCCAGACGAAATACCCTCCGAGTTATGGAAAAAGATGGGAGACATCGGGTCCGAACGGCTCATGATTCTCAATATGCAAAATTATACGGCTTTTTGAAGACCAGTGCGGTAGGTTAATCAACCACAGATGCAATCCAAGATAAAAGGATAAGGGAAAAACGTCGTGGTTCCTTAATAGAATGAGTATCAAAATCCTTTCAAGAGCAGAAAAGAGACTTTATCAAGACCCTTAATATCTAAGTCCTACTCTACAGCGATATTGATGCAACCAAAAGGCTGTGACAAAGTAGGCGTATAGAAAGAGACATATCAGCTGAATATATTTGTCATCGTTAGCCATTTATAAATCCATTGGACGTGAAAGCCATTTTTAATTTCTTTTAAAAAACTAAGAAAAAGCATTTCTTACTTCTTCCTTAAAACTCATATTTTTGGTTTACCTAACCTTGAGCCGTTCCCTTATAAAAGCAAACAAAAAAAAAGAAGAAAAATATCAAAATCAAAATCAAAGTCTGATACTATCAAAGTGCTTCTGCAAAGACTGTTGCTCTCACTTTACTGAAAAGAAAGCCGTATATCCTATTCCTCATTGTAGGTTTTTGTTTATTTTTAAATATTTATATAGGTATACCCTGCTATGAGCTTAACACACTTGTGAAACGGTGAATGGTGAAGCAACTCTAAGTTAATTCCACAGGAGCTGTCGTGTTTGTTTGACAAATTGAATCACTGTCGTAATCCCTCGGGGAAATATTCTCTGTATGTGTCCTTCTTCCCTTCTTCTTCCTCAATACGGACTGACGAGGGCGACTAAATGTCGTTTCTTTGACTTTATCATCGAAACAGAGTACTCTTAATATGAGGGTGTTTAGTGTATGTCCTACTGTGCTTGTACGTAACTCAAGCAAAACATTTTTGAACATGTTTTTATGTATGGCATTGTTTTGTTTAAAGTATATTATTAGAAATAATCTAGTGTGAGAAACTTTTAAAAAGTGATATGTTTTTTCTGAATGCAAAAAATTAGGATTGGCAAAGTTCTTCAGCTCTAAAAACGATTATTCATACAGACAAACACATGTATGTATATATCATGATGAGAATTTAATATTTCCCGTCGGCTCGCTCTTTCATTCGAATCAGGCATAAATCTGTCAACACAGATTTATGAACTCACGATGTAGTAGTGGGTACGGATCAAGGACACTGTGAATGATTAATGGGAAAAGAATTGCTCATGTATGCTCTATGAATGGACACGCGCTGAAAGCAGTGCCAGAGAACAGCCTTTAAATGTTGACACCTGCATCGTGGGAAAACCTTTTGAAAAATATAATTGAGTTACATTCCAACAAGCAGATCTAACTTTCGGACTTGAAATATGTTTCTGTGCAACATGTGCCGGAATCGGCATTTTAGAAATTCAGTCATATCCTACTGTCAACTTTATTTTATAAGAATTGAACACTGTAATTCATTCACTGATTGTCATTAGGTTTTAAGGAAAGTTCACGTTGACCTTCGACAAAGCCACTTCCGCCTTGTCTTATGCGAATGATTCCCGCCTTGTATGCTTTCCCCCATCAGAAATAGTCTACGAGGACAATCCAACCACAGCTTGCACTCCCAGCGGAAGTTCTAAGATCCACATTCAAGGCATAAATCCATTCAAGAAAATTCCT
This sequence comes from Portevinia maculata, assembly GCA_949715645.1. NCBI lineage: Eukaryota > Metazoa > Arthropoda > Insecta > Diptera > Syrphidae > Portevinia > Portevinia maculata. The sequence goes on along the minus strand of OX454528.1, from coordinate 1,282,632 downwards.
GAGAAAAGTATACTAATTAGACAACTTGCAGTAAAATACTACCCACTTAGACAAAGACAAAAAGGACACCGAAAAACTGCTTAGGCAATCTACTTTAAAAAGTCGTACAATCGTGATTTCTTCCCCTTTATCTTAATTGGTCACCTCAAGGATTTCATTTTGGTCACTATAAAGCCGCCCATTTACAAACCACAATTTCCAATTCCAGCGGGGAATAGATACCACAATTCAGCATTTAAAAGCCAATGCACTTGCTCCTTTGGAGTTCTATTCTCTATTTGGCTTTCAGATTGCAAACATATTGCAAACGCAACAACAAATCTGAATATCTACATTGAACTTTCAGTGTATTGGTATGCTAGGCACGGTAAATGTTGGCCGCGCTGCCATGTCGTGACGTCAGCCCTCAGACACAAAAATGCAATTAACCACATTGTCACATTTATTGTGTTGATTTTTATCGGCCTCGACAATTTCCCCAGGGATTTAGAGAATTTAAAACGGATTTCTCCCTCGACAATTGGCCAGTCGGCAGTCACACATTTCAGTTCGAAGTGCAAATTGCACACGTTTTGTGTGGCCACCACCATTATCTAGGTACATCGAATACGCGCTCGGTCATCATGGAATATGGATTATTTTTTTTAAAGAGAAAAACTAAACCAAAGAATTTGTCTAAAAAAACTCTCCCGCAGGCGACCTTGATATAGTTTTCATGTTTGTCCCCGTGGCAGATTCGAAATCAGATATCTCGTGGATGGAAAATTAACAACCATCGAACTTGTCAAAAGTTACAGAGATTGCAGGGATGATAAAATACGCGCGGTGTGAGACATAACCAAAGCGAACCGATCATAAAACTTAATTTAATATTTTTGCCCTTGCTACCTATGGTACCTTCCAAATGGAAAATATAATCAGGATAAGTTGGAAGCACAATTAATTATACTTATCGCATTTTTCGGGTATTGTTGGGCTTGCCGCTGTTCTTTTAGCGGTGGATGGTTGTCGCACCCTTTTTGGTCTTTTAAAATTCTAGTTTCGGAATATAGCTCCGTCTCGCAGACGAAGATTAGACTTTGTTCATCATGTTTCCGTTCGGCAAATAAGAAGCTTGAGGAAAGTATTTTGTTAAGTACCTTTGGGTGGGGGACTAATGACAAAATACCTCAGGCTTAAGACGATTATGAAATGAAAGTTTCGATGTCCAAGGAAAATTGAACGCGTTTTGAGGAAATTCAAGTTGATCTACTGTCAGTCTAAGGGATGGTAACACTCTCGGAATATGGCGCTTAGAGTAGTTTTGAACCAAAGATTAGCTAATCTACATGAATACAAATACTAGGTCCGATCCGACGCCTGCTTTAAGCACCTTCTTCCCCTTTTTTTCTTTGGGATGCTGGTGACATTCAAAGCAGCCGTTAGACTAATAGATATAGAACCCTAACAATACGGGGTAAAGCCACCAGTTGATGTTCCCAATCCGACTGCAAGGAAGAGATCTCCTCAGTATGCTCTGATTACAATCGCAAAGTGCAGGTCATAATACATAAGAGAGTCAAACAGAAAAAGTCCTGTGATCACCAAAAGAAAAATCTATCCCAGTTAAGCAATGTTGAGAATCTCTACCCGAGATCACAGATAGATAGAATTCCTGATCACTGCGGCATTAAGGGCACCTGAAAAGCGAACGAATGAGTCACATGCAGTATGGTCCAAAAAGCAGGGAGATATTGTTTGCTTCAATGAAAGATCAAGTCCAACCTATCTGAAAATAAAGTCAAGGAGTGTGAAACAGTACGTGAAATGGAATCGACAGCGGTACTTTTTTCAATAAAATGAGGATCAAATGTGATTGTAAAAGAACGCCTGTACTCCTATCTACAAGAAAGACAACGCACACGTCCTGTGCAACTGTTCTGCACTTGTCAATATGAGGAAACCACAACTACGAGATTACTTCTTTGATAATCTGAGTGGTCTTAGCAAAACAGACATTTACCGCATAAGCAAACTGTGTCCAGCTTTCGCGGGTAGTTTAGGGTTCTATTGTATCAGACACATCAATCTGCGCTCCCCTCATTTATCCAAGCAGGAGTCCGGGGTTCGATTGCATCAATCCCTTCTGCTGTCTTTCCAATGTATCGAAAATACTTCAAACATCGATTGTATTGGTCGCCTCCCTTTAAACTTCTTCAACGGTCTCGTGAGGTGGGCTGGCATTTGATTGCATCAGTCACTCTACTCTACTCTTGTCCAATGGATTCTAGATTGTTCTGGTTTCGGTTGTTGTTACCTCGTTCTAATCTCCTTAATGAAAAATGGCTGACAGCATAACCCTATCCTCCCTACACGAGAGATGCCACTGAGTGAATCAGTCAGTAACCCACCATCAACTTAAAAGTTAACTTGGGTTTCGTTCCAGATCTTATTCGTTCGAGATAACGTAATGTTTGTCCCTAATCTGATATAAAAATAAATAAAAAGAAAGCACTCGAAATACTTATGAAAAGTTAATAAGAAATTTGCAGCAGTGCAATCCTTTTTCTATATTTTTGAAATTAACTTGAACTATCAGCCAATTCGCTTAGGCAACTATATCCACTAATACGGTTCATTGGACAATAGGTGTATACAAAATGGTTGCAGCGAGAAGTGTGACAGACTCAAAATTATGAACGAATGCAAACTTTATGAATAAAAAAAAACATAAAATTGTAAAGAAGAATATTCCTGCCAAAACATAAAAAAAATCCAACAAATTTTCATTTCAAACTGTTCCTTATTATAGTACCATCACTCCAATTAACTTCGCCGTATTCACCTGAGTAATTTCAGAAGTTCATTTTTCCCTCACACTAGACGAAGAGTTGATACCTACACAAAAAAGAAATCCTATCTTCTGCAGTTAAAATGATAAAACAACTTTCTGAAGAGATTGTTAACCAATTCGTTTTTACCAATCCTGAAGTGCTATTTAAATTTTTTAGAGTTTCAAGGAAAGTCCCTGAATATGATGATGATGGTGTTTGCCAACCAAATTACCAACGTAAATATAATGTCATCTTCGTCAGTAGAAATAGCTCCTAGCATCCTTCCTGTTTGGCAAATAGAATAAAAATGATATTCTTAATCTTTTATTGCCGATTGTGTAGCACCCACTTACATGGTGTCTATCTCGCTGGGAATGAACCAAAAAACGTTGCCATCATTCTTCATTACGGCTCTCCAACACTCTCCTACTCAGCTTGCACAAATAATTTCATCAAGATGGTTTGCGGTGGATAAAATTATGGATTCAGAATTTTAATAGGGTAAAGTGGAAATTAAAAAATAACACAAACAAACTGAACAAGTCCCGCGTTGTTCCTATTTCCACGTGCAGAAGCAGATATGCATTTTCTTCCCCCACAAAAAATCGCACACAAAGAATTGCAATAATAATAACAACTAAAAATTTGTAATGGCAAAAAATAAATCCCGAAAGAGTAAAGGAGCACCTTAATTTTTTTTTTTGCTGAATTAATGAATTAATTAATGAACACAAAATGGACACTCGGAAGCACGGTACAGAAATAAAAAACAGTTGCAAGCAGGTCAGCAATAAATAAATAAAAAAAAAATTAAAGAAAGATCCACGGAAAAAAGTGATTGAAACAAGAAAAATCCTCCCGCGCGAATAGAAAAGAACACAAGGATTGCATTTGAGAGGGGGATGAGCTGAATTTAGTTTAAAACAAGTTGAGCTCTTGAGCGGACACAGGAGTTGAGTTTCGTTGTGGGAATTCATGTAAACCAGACTATTTCCACGATATCAAAGGTATTCTAGTGAGTTTAAGGATGCAAACTTTGTTACGCATATATATCCTGCATGAGAACGTTGGTAGTCCTTTAATAGAGAAGTTGATCAAAATTGGGCTGGTATTTCATATTTAAAGCTATAGTGAATAAAAGTCGACTCGAATTTTTCTCTGGTCAGCATTGTAAATTAGATAGCAGAATGGGAAAATTTATTTGCTTTGCTTAATATATATCTTCGCAAATAATATTTCATCACCCAGTTTGTAAAGAAGTTACATACCGATTCTTACATTCATAAGCTTATACCACAGCAATTTCCTACTTGAGAAAAACAAATTTATTAGTTGGTAAATACAAGCTTCAGTAAGCAAATACATGTCAAAAGATGAGTGCAAGATTGTAATGTGAAATAGTATACACAAGATTATTGACTACAATTTTCATTACTAACAACACGCATTTATTGCAAATATGTTTACTGATTGATTTTCAGTGGATATTCTCTGACAGATTAACGTCATCAATATTACTATCCCATTGAAATCAACATCTAATTGGTTTGGAAACAAGATGCACTTCAGGTCAGGACAGCAACCTTCGAATGTGAGTTCCTAATGAATGGCTTACCCAACATCACATAGTGCTAAAAACCAAACCAATCAAAATCCAATCCATCATCTATAGAACACATATTTCAAGATTTACCAACTGCCAACTCTGCAAGCATCAAAGAAACGAAAATGTATGCAAATACCAGTATCTTATATTTGCCTTAACATTCAGTCATGTGCACCAAGCCCAGCCATTATGTTATTACCATTTGTGTCAATCCAAAAGCCAAGCATAGTGAGGCACTGCCAAAGTGTCTGACCCCACTACAGCAATTACAATGTTTGACTATACCGTACTAGGAAAACAGATGAGTCACAATGCGCCTTTGTCATGCCGAACTTTCAATTAAAGTCAACGATGCGACCAATCATTTTTGCCTGGATATCCTTTATCAATCACTTCTAATTACCAGCGCTTAAATAAGTTTCCGACGAACTTTTCCCGATGACAAATCCTTTCTCACCCAGCCTCAACTCAAAATGATTCCAAAACCTGTCGAAAATTGAAAGTAAAATAATTTGCATACTCAGACAGGGAGAAAATCGATTCCGTCACTTATCCTCGCCCTTGCCAAAATGGAAAAACTTTGCGGAACGCCGAGTGGTGGGCACTATGTAAAAATATAACACCGCAGCAAAAAAACGCCAAAGTCTCACCAAAGACATTGTAGTCTCTCAAACTCAGACTTTGCTTCTCACATAGACAGGTGCTGGTGTAGAAAAACTTTTTTTGTTGTTCATAGCATGTCGTTGGCGTCCTTTCAGCAAACCTGTCCAACTTTATCTCACCCCTGCCATGAAAAAAACCCCTATTAACATCTTCCTGATCGTTGGGGGCTGATTGGATGATTGGGCGATTCAAATCAATCCGGCAGAAATAGATTCGAATTCGGAGTTGAAGGTCGATTTTGTATATCATCTCCAATTCAATACTTTCATTTATGTCCTTCTGACAGTTGCCTTTCATTCAGGCTCGATATTAATTGACAAACCTACAGATGTTTCCGCTAAAATGTTTGATTTGGAGATGTCATGGCCATGGCACTCGCTTGGTGTGAAAATAATTGATTTGGGAAGCGTGATTACCCAGAGAGTTTGTGACAGTGTACGAGTAACACTTTTACGTTGTTATTCTGTTAACTACCAAATCCAGTTAGTTAATCAATAAGGTTACTGCACGAGTAACTAAACCGAGTCCAGCGTCAGAGAGCACCAGCAGCACTATACTTTATTCCCGTGCCATGAATAATCAAACGGAAAGGGATCAAAAATTACGCGAGATAGCAAGGACCAGGACGCTGTTAATTGCCTTTTGTCCTCTGGCTAATGGGTTTGCCCGTCAGGTTGTATAAAATCCGTAAATGAATACTTGAGGATAATACCATGGTGTGCTGTCTTTTTTTGGTATATCCTCGCTAGTTCGAATCAACCTCTGTGTGTTGTGTATCGGGTGATGTGTGTTTGGGCGGCGGCGAAAGAGAAGAGTTTGAAATTATTAAATGCAATTTACCACCACGCACAGATACTTATCGTGTCACACCATTAAGCAAGACACAATACAGTCATTTTACCCATGAACGTATCGTAGCTTTTTAATCGGAATATCAAGATCATAGCTGGCACAAGTGATGGTCGTTGCTGGTTGTGTCAGTGTCATCCTACTAGCCCTCGCCCTACTGAAATGAGCTACCGGAAACTTTTCTGTGTACCCAGAAACCTCTGTTGGTGGTGCCAACGATGAATGTTGACATTTTTGTAATTTTTCTGACATTTCATGTTATTTGGAAGGTGAGCACTGAGAGAAAGAGATTGGGATACATACATCGTCGACGCCGGAAATATGTATGTGCACCTGACACTTTGATTAAGCGGAAATGGGATTTTCGATATCAACGATAAAGTAGGAGTAACAACACACCATTGTACAGAGAGTAAAAAATAGAATTACATTTCCAACGGGTTTGGTTTTATTTCTGTTCGGATGCTGTAAAGAATTGGTTAACCCAAGTGAACAGGTTATAGTGACGATATGTACTGTCTTTAGGGTCGTCATTGGTCTTATTATCTCCTTAGATGTAGGATCAAATTTTAATTCAACTCTGAATGAGTTTGATTCTAAGTTTAACCATTGTTTTGTTTGATAACAAAAAAAAAGCATAATAACGACTAATTTTAAACGATTTCACGAGCCTTAGCTTGGATTTAAAAAACATCAACAAAAGTATACCTAGTATACCTATATATGAACGACCTCAAAACTTTCTATGTGTGTCTCAGAAAACAAATCGAATAACTTTTTAACAAAATTGATTGTTGATTCCTTAATGCTCGACAACACTTGCCCAAACGATGAAAAGTTGACCGTTTACATTGACGATCCGATCCAAGGAGCCCAGAAAAAAATCTTACACGAAACCAAATATGTCAACTCTATATTCGGATCACGGACGCCGACTGGGAATCGGGAAACTTCGTTGAATTTTTATGTGAACCTAAATACCCTCTTATCCTCAGTTATCAATTTATCTAGTGCCCAAGTCATAACACAAACACACGAACCACGCACGCATAAATACAACCGTTTTCCATAATAAAAGAACCATAAAAGGACATTATTGACTTGGAAAGAATAAATTACTTTGACAACGCCAATGTCACACTTTGTGTCCCTTTCTTTTAAAGAGTTACAAACTCGTATTATTCTCTGCTCGAGGGAGAATTTTTTTTTATGAGCGTTTGTTTGTATCTTGTCGTACGTGTGATTGTGCCCAAGGCGGTCGGAATCAATCAAATGAGGACATTTGCATGATTTTAAAGGAATTCAAATACGAGTATGTGTAATTATTCTTCAAAAAATGTTCTCTACTTTTAATTCCAATGATAGTTTACTTAATGCCATGATTTGTCCATAAATCGCGGTGCAAATATCCCACCCTTTCCAGACAAGAGCTAATCCACTGCGAACGAACACATTCCTGATTTTAAATATAAATGAAGTTTGGTAAAAGCAATTGCATCATGAATATATTTTTGTCTTTTCCATAGGGATTATTCCCTTGCAAGAGTCAATCGAATGTGCATACGGATAAGCAAGCCATAGTTTTCTGCTCCTGATGATGAAACGAAAACTTTTTCCCAAACTTGATCAGAGCGCACACAGATACCGAACAAAATGGTAAATAGTGCAGAGAGCGTTGGAAACAATTGCGAACGTTTGTTGTGCCATTTCAATTGCAAAAGAGAGTTGTGTACAAAAAAAAAATAATCGAAAATTTGTGCAAACTTTTGCAGTTAAAAAGTGTTTTTGCCGAATTTTTGTCGGATTGAAAATGGTGCATAACACATTATTCGGGAACGGTGGCGACGACTTGTCGACAGCACCTGAGATATGTTACCGAATCCATATGAACTGATAAATAATTTCAATTTGGACAATAATAGCAAAAACGATAGAATTTATAAAGTTTCTGCCAAGGTTGTAAATTCATGCCAGATAGGTGAACATTGAAAAAAAAAAACTTTTTCGTTAATAATATTTACGCCCACTTTAGCATAAGCGGAGAAAGGTTTCCTGGTTATTCTATGTTTTCGATGAAAGTGCTACAGGTGTGCTTATTTTTGTTGATAATAAAAAATCAAAGTTTTCCCCCCCTGGCCCAATACTCTAGAAGTTAATTGGGCCCGGCGGGATTTGAACCGGGGACCATTGGATTAGTAGCCCAACATACTGAAACAATAGCGCTATTCCCTACACAAAATCGATAGCAATCGATTTATCAAATATGACAGAAATGCCATCATCGAATTTCAATAAATTACGTAGTCATTAGGTAATTATGCTGGCGTTTGTGCTAAGTGTCCGATTACAGTACTTGCAATTTGGTCAAACATGGGTCGAGACTTGAAACCCTTGGAGCCACTTGGTCGAGATATTGCAGCCTTCCATCAACTGTTTCTAGTTGTCCAGACCCAGTGCTCTGGGATCCGCGATGTTTTAATCTTTCTTGATTGATTCTTTCTTGTTGTTACGAACGTGGTTGGACGGCGAAGATCGTTTTTCCTGGATCTGCATTATCTATTCGTCCAATGTGATCGACATGTTTAAGCTCTTTGGACTACACCCATATCTTGGTATAGCTCAGAGTTAGCAGTTGCATATTCTCCTTCATTCTTCATCCTCGCACAAATGATCAACTATTTGAAGAAGCCTAGTATTAGCTTTCTTTTCCTGCTAATCGTCCACCATCCTGAAAGGCTCAGTGTTTCGTTGAGCTTACGCTTAGTCTTTCAGATCAAGACTATTTAGCCTATTTGTTTCGCCAAACCGAAGCGGATACGGTTGCTATGGGAATTATTCTTCGGATCTCCACCAAGGTGTCATTCGTAGAGTTAATGTTTACTCCGAGGTAGGTGACCTCCTTAACTAAAGCAAAGTTCTTGCTATCAATAACATTTTGTCCTAGTCGGTTGTTTGTTGTTGACAGCATGCACTTGGTTTTGCCCTCGTTGACTTCAAGACCTACCAATTTGGCATCTTCTTTAATCGCCGTGAAAGCCTTTTCCATTGTATGTCCTCATATATCCTTCTAAGAAATCTGATATTAAATATGGGAACAAATTGAAGAGCAACATCCTATATAATTTCTCTGTGCAAGTTAGACCTTGTTCAGACAATGCGAGAACGTTCACATCTATGACAACTCTGCATCTATTTGTGAACGAATATAAGGACATTAATGTAACGGTCCACCGGGTCTCCGCAGTGTCTAATCGGACACCTTATTCAGATCATCAATCCGTTTTCGAAAAATAGCCAACAAATGAATGAAAATCCGATGGTTCGCATCGTGTCCGTCCCTTCCACTTCGCACACACAACTGGTTGGAGAAGTTAGTTTTAAGCCCTGTGCTATTAAATAGTTTTTTATATATATGTAATTTAATATGTAATTTAAGAGCGAAATCTGACACTTTTTCATATGTTTATAAGTTATTGTAATGAACAATTATATTTGAAGTAATAAGTCTGGTTGAACAAAAGTAACCGAATTATATTATTATATTTCATCTGTAAAGTTAATACCTACAACACATACAAATTTTGTCTACCCTAACATTCATGGGGAGTTCATTCACGGATATTTGCACTATGCCAGTTGGTCAAATTTCGTGGATTATGTGAAAATTCCCTTCAGGGAATAGGAAAGCTGTTTGTTTGTTGAAATGTATGTATGAGCATGGATTTGGTTCGTTAGAGTCAAAACATGACCAGCATTTTATAACATGCAATTATGTGCTTTTACTCGATTGGTAAAAAATATTTTTAGCGATTACTGTGGTAGAAACACACAAGTAGAATTTCATAGTATCTCTTTGAAATTTGAACAGTGTAATGGTTGCAAAGTAAGTCCGCTATTCGAAGTAGCTTTACTTTTCCACAGACCCATTGATAGATAATTCAGCTAGCAAATTTATTTTTAAAAGGGAACCCAGTCGACCTATCGCCAAAGGAAAAATTATATACTCCAGACAGATAAATATGGAGACAGATATGTTGTGATAACCCTAGAAACTGTTTTTTTTTTACATTTTTCATTTAAATAGCAACAAGTTGAATAATACTTTTCTTCGATTTTTTCTTGGACAGAAATAAACTTCTCAATGTTCGTTGGATTTCATTCTATCCTATTTAAATAATTTTAATTTTACCATCAAATACCCTCAACAAAAAGATTAGAAACTTCCCAGCTAGTACTCAGAATAAACAAAAATTTAAAAATGTAGCAGGCGTATACGCAACATTTTTATTTTTTAATGTGTTAGTGTTAATTTTTTGTAAAAAGCTTTTGCTGCTTTTGCAAATTTGTAAGAAAATGTGTGATATGTTTTGGGTGCTAAATTAGAATTATGAATGCTAGTTAACCATGCACCGTCATCTAGATTGAGATGGCATTGAATAAAAAGATGTACAAAAAAAATACATTGTTGCAAGTACGTGACTAGAAGGAATGTTTTACTTATATTGGGCTATATATTATGCTGCAGTTTAATTACAACGCAGACACAGAGGAAGTCCTCTAATGGTCTTGTTCAAAAATATATTATTTTGTCATTCATTCGCACGTACGCCGTAGCACATTAAAAATGTTCTTCTCATGAAAATCTTAAATTACTCCTAGCTATACGAGATATGTTTTATTTAGAACATTCAATATTATTGTATTCCGCAATCTTTATCAAGTTAATTATTCTACAAATGCATATAGCCATAAAGAGCATGACGATGCGGTTTAAGATTGTTTTTGGGAGAATACTTAGGGAATAGCATCATGCAGTGTCAAACGGAATTGTTGATCGGCATAGGACATGTTCTTCATACTGTATGTGGTTGAAGTGAAATCAATCATTCAGTGTTTTTGTGTAGGAAACACGAATTTGAGCAAGGGACCCAAAAGGCTAATGGAACTGAGTGGTATTCGTGTTTAAAAGAGAAGAAGACCTCGTGATGTTTTTCGTCCTTGTTTGGCAAGGGTTCATTTTGAATAGAGAGATGATATTTAATATCTTACTATTGAAAATATATATCTATGGAATATTTGTTTATAATATTGTACATTTTTTTTATATAATATTGTACCATAAGTACTAAAAGAGACCTAAGACTCATTGTACAGCCCGCTTACATTTTTGATTAATAAATTGAAATTGAATTGAATTGAAAAAAATAGTAAATTTGCGATCAATGGAAAAAAAACAAAAGCCTTCATATAAAGAAAAAAAAAGAATATAATATACAGGATGCAGCACCATAACTTCCTTTTTTGAAATGCGCGATATTCAGGTTGAAGGGATCATAGTGAGGCGAGTGGTGTCATGCGACAGGCGTGTTTCTAAAGTTTTGTTTCCTTCCAGGTCAGCCGTTTCGCCATCATGCGTTCGAACAGTGAGGACCATGTTTTAATACGTTTTAAAAAAAGGAAGTTATGTTGCCGCATTCACACCACAATATTTGTAAAAATATGACATTTGCCTCTTTTTTTTATTAATACTAGTTAACTATTCTCTCGACATTTTTAGCTGCAATATTTACTATTTGGAAGTTGTTGTAAATTTCAAAACGAGGATAAGGTAAAATAAATAAATGATGTCCCCGAACAAAAAATACATATGAGTAACTCCATCCTATCCTCAACCAACAACAAGTCAGGTGAAGGATTTATACAATTGGATATAACACAAGAGAAAAATGAGATCTGTTAGCATTTTTAACAAATGAATCCCATCCATATTAAGCGAAGTGATGACCTACTTGTGGCCCTAAAATAAATACAACAAAATTCGAATTATTTTTTCAAAAAAAACCTTGCACTATCAAAAATATGTTAGCTCATTTTTCTTGCATGAAAAACAAACCACCATTGCAATCAAATCTCTATGAAAATGAGATGAGAGAGAATGTAAGAACTATTCGAAAGGCTTAACTGAAAATAAAAGGTAAATAAAGAATAATACAACGAAGTGAGCAAACAAGAAGAAGAAGAAGAAGAAGGAAATGCAAAAGAAATTTTCTAATTTTATTTATGAATAATTCTGAAGTGAGCTGATTGAATTTCCATTCCGTTATATCCGTTGGATATCCTTTTCGCATTTACTCGTTTTTCGTATTTTTTTCTCATCCCATTTTCTAGCTATGCGGCCCGGTTCCGCAGCTGCAACTGTGACGAAGGATTTTTGCCTTGAAATGGCATCGGATTTCCTCCTGCAATCGCATCTTTTTTTTACATATATACATATCTATTCAGAAACAAATTTTAAGAAAATACACTAGAAATACAGAAAAGCAGGACATGATGAATTCAAATGAAAAGAAATCAGAGAGCAAAATAAGCCTTCCACGGCGGAAATCAAATTTCACTGATTTATGTTAGTTTGTGCTGATTTTTTTTCTCATTCGTGTTAGCGCAATGTAAAGGTTTTTTTTTGGTATTGTATGTATGGCAATCGTGTACATATTTTGTTAATTTGGATTCACTTGAAAGATGTTTTTTTTATATTTATATTAAATTACCTTGGGATTGGTGTAGGAGTCAAATTGTAGACTTCAATGGACTTAAAATTAGAAAGGATGTTAGCTGAAGACGAGAAAATATTTAATTTGTGATATACAAAGAAAGGGGTGTCGGTGATTTAAACTATTGTATCTAGGTACCTACTGCCTCGGAGTAGGAAAAAAAGTCAACCCTCTGATTGCAATGTTTGTTCATTTGGGATCGGTTTGCTTTTATTTGCTCCAATTCATTCCCAGTGGAATTTTATAAATTTTTTTTTCCTGATTTTTGTTTCTTTTCTTTTCGTTCAAAGGACATCCACCTTCTTCATATTCCTGTTGTGAAATGTTTACTCTGTGTGTTCTGGTGACTCTTGAATTGATTGAATTTACTAAAAACTCTCTTTCTTTCCATATTGTCGAGCATGGAAACTGTTGGACAAAATCCAAGACTCATTGGGCTTCACCTGTTTTAGACGGTTGGCTAGGTTCTTGTTCCCCTCTGTTCTTCATGTACAATAGTTCATTATTTTTGTCAACAAAAACAAACATTTGTAGGAACTCGGAGGAAGATGTATATGTGCAGTGTACTTGTAAATGTCAAATATCATTGAATCAACGACAGAGTAAGTGACAGTATTTTAATGATTCAATAAAAAATCCAGTCATGGGATTTGACGATGGAATATCCGTAGGTTTACCATTTAAGATGTCAACAGAGATGCACGCTTTTGCAGGCATTTTAAACAGACCTTAGATATTTAATTAGTTTCTTTCTCTGTTTAACAAGCTTTCAAACTAAGTTTGCTCTTTGGTATTTGCGATCAGCATAATCTGCCAAGTTATCGCGCATAACAAACAACGCTGCTAAGGGATCCAAATTAACTTTGAAAATTATTTGTCGAAACTTATAGACGACTTTGGAACTTTGTTGGAAGATAAAGGGATCCATCTGAGCTATTTATCCTTCGAACTTTAAATAGATATCGAACTACATACTCTCGAATGGACATAATAACACCAAAGCTTCAAAAGTATGCTGATGATACGCTATGAGATCATCGGACCACATTCATTTAAAAAAAACATAGGGAAAGGCTTTTGCGAACTGCTGGATACAATAATCCTAGTCTTAAGTATGGGTGAATTGTTAAGTAGGGTCTACATATTTCTTATACAACATTTAAAGGATTTTATCGAAAAAACAAAGTTATTGTAAAAAACGCACCTTAAAAGTGGGCATGGCAGACAACTTTATAAAAGGGAATTGTTCAAAACGACTTTATCTATATAATTTGCGAAGAATAGGACTTTCATTAACAATGATTTCTTCAATAAAACTGTTTTTTTTTTGTAAATTGTGGGGGTGTAAGTGGGCGGATTTCAGAAATGCTTACACTTGATTATTTCGGGCCCCTAAAGAGTACATGTTTCAAATTTCAGCTTTCCAGCTCTAGTTTAAAGGTCTTATTTTTGCTGACGGACGGACGGACATGTTAAGGTTGACATTACTATAGATACTGATCACGAATATAGACTTTTAGGGGTCCAAGGGCAATATTAAGGTATGTTATAAACTATGAGTCAAAATTAATATAGGGTAGAATAGGCTATATTGAGAGCGATGTTCGCGTTAGGCTCAATGGAGATCGTTATCGCGTCATGATTAATGATTTGTCGCTTGTAAATTTATATGACAATAATCCGGACGAGGTGTGGTTTTAATAAGAACGCGCTACTATGACGACTGCAACCATGGATTTATTGAGATCAATATTTGACGTGAAACGGACCGATCAATTGACCTCCGAGATCATGCAATTTAATGCTTATAGAATATTTTCCGTGGGACTACGTCATTGGTTGATGCAGAAGACCACAAACAAATGGAAACAAACTTGGTTTGTGTTATGTGTGATATACGGCCAAAAGTGCTGGAGCAAGGGACTTTGAGTATAAACTTCGTCAGAACAGCCGCGGTAGCCATATGTCAAAAATCATTACCAAATATCAAAAGGCATACACAGCGAGGTTATATGATTTCGATTAGAGGGATTATAGCCCTTCCACTGTACTGAATCCGGCTGGTCGGCCGGTGGGGTTCAGGCAGGCCTCCCATTTCGGATCACTTCGTCACTGAGGCCAACCAAATCCTGTTGTAGTTGCGCTTGTCCGATCAAGGAGTTTTAAGGCTTGCCTCTTTTTATTTTTACGATCTCCATTGGTCCATTGTGATCAAGATTTGGATGCACACTTGCGGAACAGCTGCAATTTGTTAAATGTGCCGCTAGGCTCTCCTTAACAATCAAAACTGTCTAGGTGTGATTTCTCCCTTTGGTCGCCTCTTACGACAAGCTCTGCTAGATAGTTTACATCTGAATAATGCCGGAAAGATTATGAACAGCCCTTAAAAATTACTATGTTCCTGACGCTGCATTACTCCGCGTATTATAATAATTCATGATTTTCTATTCACAAGCGCAAATCTAAGACACCTTTCTAAAAAAAGGCGCATTTTAAGATGCCAATGCATCACTTATGGCCCCCTTTAAATAAGTCCAACTATCCAATTTAACTCGCTAACTTCATATTTTGTAGGCTTTCCTTTGTAAGGAACTTTTTACTTCAAATTTTCTGACAAAAACCATTAGTTCCACCCGCAGAAATAAAGCTAAAAGCCTTCCGCCTTAATTTGTCGAATATCTTCTCTTGACTTTAGTTCGTTTTAATTTTTTCAATGAATGACCTAAAACGCATTTTAATTGACTTCTCCTCAGCTAAATCCTTGTTCTTTCTTCTTCTTCTGGTTACAAGTCCCACAGTGCTTTTTCATTCTCTATTCGCAAACAATTCACAAGAACATTAAAGAAAGATCCAAAACGATAAGCAAACGACTTGTGAGACAGAGTGGTTGAACCTAAGTTTTGAAACTGGAACAATGTGCAACGTAAAGGCTGTTAGACCACCGTGCTGCCATACACACAATATAAAACAAGGGCATGAAGAGGAGAACACCAACCGGAAATATTTAATTACTACTCTGGTGCCATCTGTCAGCTGAGTTTGCAATTTATGGAATCTTGATAACCGTAAGACGCTATTTACTTCCTTTTTACCCATCTAGTGCTTTGCAGGATATCGCATTTTTACTTTTGTTTGCAAACGGTGTGTTTGCCAGGTCTAGATTATACACTTTGGCTTTTATGCAGGTCTGAGGTAGGTACTTCGCTTTTACACTTAATCGTTTTTTTGTACCTATGGATTTTGGCAAAGAAACCGCATAAATTTCTAGCTCTAATTTATAAAATTGAAGCGATTTTGTTTTATATTTGTCTGTACGCCATTTAAAAGAATAATAGCTTGTATAGGTCATTATGATACGTATACGTATCAAAAGCTGGATTGATTCGCCACGAGTTTTTTTGTTGAGATTTTTACTTATGTTTTTGGCTCTTGAATCAGATCAAATCTCTAGAATCAGCGATTCCTGAAATCCAGAAAAAATAACAATAATAAGCAGATCCGATAATACTAGAACCAACAATTAAATGTTTCCATCGCGAACTTCCAATTACAAGGACACACAGCATGTTGACAAAGTACTCATACTCAAAATTATCCGTTTCATGTCAACAGTAGCCTTCAACGCGCTAATTAGAATATCCAATGCCATGATTATTGCTGGTATGCATAGCCATCTCAGTTAAGATGTTGATCTCATGGTCTTCTCAACACGTCGCCCCAAATGTATTCAATGTCCTTTGCCCTCTGTTCCTTCATGTAAATGTCTTGTTATAGTATATTCTATTTGAAATCGCACGCAACACAACTTGTTGATAATAATAATTAGTTGTTATGCATCCCCCTTGCTCAGCTTCTACTAAATAAGGTTATCTTGTCACTCGAGACTAATACTACCACTATTCGTTGTGCTGCTGTAACAAGGACACCATCACGGATCATAGAAAATAATTATCATCTCAGCACAATGCGATGTGAGACGAGCTAGTGACCAATTAATTATTTCATGTTTCTAGCATAAATCATTCAAATTTATCGATCAAAAAACAAAGAAAGGGAGAAATGAAGAGAGAGTAGATGAGGGTCATACCTGTATTGAATCGAGGAGCTTGCGACACACAAAAGCATCTGCTGGGCGATTCAATTATTAATTGAGGTTACCCCATCCGCAAAATTGTAATCAAGGCAATTACCAAATCAACCCAGAAGATTGCATTGTGTATTTGCCTGAATGAATAAGATACGAATTGTAAGGATTACTATCTTTGCCTTAATGATATTGAAAAGAGAAACTGACCATGGCGCCGGGCATTTTTCGTAAATATGCAATTCGATTAAAGGATGATTTATACCCTTGCACCTGGATCCCACCAGACGAAATGTGATATGCAAACATTGTTTGTTGAGACGACAACGAAGACGAAGCGTTTAGCTGCAAGAAAGATTTATCTGTGGAACTTTCTTTGTGTTTACATCGAAATGGAGAAAAATCCTTCGTAAAATGTTTGTCAACAAATCTTTGATTGATGATTGAAGAGATATATCGCCCAGAAGTCAAAGAAGGACAAAGTTTTCAATGGTTACCCATCTGCAGATAACATTCGAAGAGAATCAAATATGTTATTTTGTCTGCACAGATTTAACAGTGCCACTGTTAACAAACTTAAGAGAGAATTAAACCAACAGTAGATTCAATGTTAAATGTTATTTCTGTACTGCTGTGCAACATGCAGAGAATGTTTCTCAATTCAATGCGCATGGCGTGTCGTATGCTGTATTTTTCCCAAAAAAGTAATCGAAAATTGTTGTTTCTTTTAGTTAAATAACTCATACGATTCCCTTAGGAGCTAACGACAACTTGAAGAGGCATCATTAAGTAAGCGAATATTTTAATCATATGCTAGATGGATTTGATAATAAAAATACTGGTGTATAATGCTGTACTGAGTTGGGGTCAATGTTCTGACTGGGTTGAAATACTATTTTCGAGATTGTGTTTTGAAAATTGCGACGCTTAATCTAATCAATAACTGCGCGCAAAATTAGAAGCAAAATGCGTATAGATCTTATAGGATTACCCGTGGAATGAGGGGCTACCTATTCCGCTGTTAGAATTTAGAAAAGCAGAATCTTTATGAAAGAACAAAGCTTGAAAACAGAATTTTGAATCGCTGCCTATTGCGCTACCTATGTACATAGAAGGTCGTTTCGCGTACTAAAAGATAAGGCGAAGAGGAGGAGGAGACAACACTGCTCTGTCCCATAAAAGAAATCTCTATCAAGAAGCCTTGATGCTTAATGATCTAAGCGAATTGGCTAACACAGACGTTAGAAATCTATCGCGCTTCATAAGAAGCTCTAAATGGTTTGACGAGTATCAGAAACTCCCTAGATCCGGGTGGTATTACAAGGGACCTCACATTGATCTAAGTGTATTGACTTGACAACCACCTCAACCTAAACCAACATGCAACAACAACAGCATTAGATCGGCCTCAGCAACGAAGTGATTGGAAAGCGGGAAGTCTGCCAATCCTTTTTGAGGTCAAAAGGGGCGAACCATACAGGCGGACCAGTAGCGATGCAGTGAAGTGGGAGGGTTACGATCCCTTTAGTCCAGATCATAACCTCTTCCTAAGTCGATGTCATAGTTTAGCAAAGTGTAATAATTCATCAGAAATACTTACGACTGACCTATGTACAAAGAAGATTTTATTAACTCATTTTCTGGGTCCAGATCTCGAAAAATCAAAACGAAAACATCTCTAGAGACATGACAGAGAGAGCAGCTATAGTCGAAACAATGTCATGCAAGGAATGCTCATCAGTTCACCCTCAAGCCTGTGTTCGGACGTACAGCGAAGTTCAAGGAATCTTTCCTCGGCCGTACAACACGAATGTGGAATAGTCTTCCACGCATTGTTTTTCCTTCACATTATAACCTATAAACATTCAAAACCAACGTGCATCGGCATCTCTCATTTTCTTCTCACCCTAATTTCCTTAACGCCCACGCTGTGTAGCTATTACATTTTAAGGGTCCCAACAAATCCCTTTAGTGCGTGTTTATTATAAAAAAAAAAGTAAAATTATAAAATTATTTTTTCAAAAACCAAGTTTCGTATTTGAAATCATATTTTTCTCGCAGTGCAGTTTCCTTCGTCAGATGAATACCTAGCTATTTACACTTATCGAAAGTCGTCCTGTGCTGCTGGGACTAAACTCTACAAAACCTTTTCCTGTACATTTCCCTTTCCTTGTTTACTTCCTTGTTGACCAAGCTAGGAAAACACAACAACGCATACCAATAATGGACATAAAAGAACAGAAAGCAAATTTTGTTAAGATTGCCTCTTTGCATTCACTTCAAATAATTGGAAACTAACTGCCATATTTTACTGAGAGATCTTAGAGGAACATATTTACAAATAAAGAATCTTTCATTAAGGACTTGACAACTTTTATGAAATGCAAACTACTTGAGATATCTCAAAAAAAAAATTGGCTTGAATTACTATCAAAACATTTATGAATGGAATTCGACTTGGTTCATATGTCTACCACGGGAACGTATGCAGCGGTTGATAGGCCAATATTTTTTTTTTGAGATATCTCAAGTAGTTTGCGTTTTATTTAAAAAAAAAAGTGTTGTCAAGTCTTTAATGAAAGACCCTTTATAACTATTTTAAGCCATAGCTTTTCAAAAAGACCTCCTACTTCGGCACGAAACCGCATTCAATCTTTCCCAAGTATTCATTTGTCTGTGCTCAGTCATCACTTGCGAATAATGTCCAAAACACTCGTTCACACATACAAATTTCGTCCAATAAAAAATTTACATTCACCCCTCAGGACTTTTTCATAGTTTCATGGAAGTAACATTTTGTTCCCCCTTTTCATCGGTAAATCGTGTCCCGCAGACCACATAACGATAGTGGCGAGCTCCACAGTCACAGTGTAGACCACCTGATGGAAATCCAGTAAAATTTTATCCGAAAACTACCAGAGACCTAAGGTCACGAGTGTGAGCATCTTCCTTCGATGCTATATGTATGTGCATGTATAGTACATGATGGGTGTGATCGGAATTATCGAATGGGTAACACATTTGATTCATTTGTCCTGTTGAATTGGAGATACTGAGTTGCAAGGAGAGTTGATTTTTCAACTTTTGCCTTGCCTCATAATACTGCTGCGAAAATGTTCAAGGAATTCGGGTCACATCCTTGGACACTAATGAGGAGTCAAGGTACTGAAAGTTGATTCAGATGCTATTGCTGGCTGAAATGCCACAAGCATTTAGTCCATTAATGCTATACTACGGTTTCTACAGCCTAGGGCGTGGTGCAATACAGAAAATATGCTACAGCCTTTGAATTTGTCTTTAATACTAAACACAAGCAATTGGATATTTCAACGATGTGATGCACACACTCTGCCTTTTCTCATTCTACCGCTCTTGTCTCCCGTCAATGAAACCCAATTACAGCCTTCGGCTAGAAGAGACGTACACAAATTTAATGAATGCGAGTCAAGAGTCAAAAGATAAGAAAAAACATTTTCCATTTTGATTTTCTTATATGTACTCGTATATTCGATTTTCGGTACAAGTTCCTCTCACTGACATCGCCAAACTACGCTTTCCTACACTACACACTATAGTTGCACTTAAGGTGCAGATAAAATATTATATAGACGTAAGAGGATATAACTAGTCCTTTGAAAGAAATCCTATCAGTATTACCGATGGGGTTAACGTGTAAAACTCCGGACACTGCTAAGAAAGGCAATGACGACCACTATGGTCATCTCATGGTGGGTATTGAGCTTTTGATTTCGATTCAACGAACTGAAATTATTCCATAAATATTTATGAGATTGGTAAGAACATTTTTCTGCTCATTGTATGCTTGTTGGTTGGTCCGATATTGGACAAGCAACTGCTTGGTATTAGACTCACCATGATAGTACCCTAAGTACGTATAGTACAGAAGTAGATGTTGTTTCGAAGTTCGCCTGCAATTGGCAGAAGTCAGATAAAAATAAAACTTGAACATTTTTGGTTCTTCCTCAATTCTATTTGTATTATTAGGTATGCTACTTCGATTTACAGAATATTTTCAATAATTAAGAAATGGAAGAGTTTGAATGGAGAGATAACTTTTTTTAAACCATTTTTATAGGGTGCAGTCGAGAAGAGTGGTAGTTTGAAACTAATAAGGCCCTAGAACTGCTAAATCTTTGGATACAAAATAAATTAATTCATAATACAAAAGCTATTATAGTCTGACGTCTTGAAGTTAAAAAAAAATACTTATGGCAACACAAAATAATTTAAATAATAATATCCTAAAGTAAGTTTAAAATGTTTAAAGAAAAAAAAATTGTTTGCTTTTGTGAGTGAATTTCAAAAGTAGGCGTTATTTCGCTTGGCGTCATTTTACGGCACTGAAAAGGTGTTTTTAGGGTTCCGTAGCCAAATGGCAAAAAACGGAACCCTTATAGATTCGTCATGTCTGTCTGTCTGTCTGTCTGTCCGGGAATGTCACAGCCACTTTTCCCCGAAACTATAAGAGCTATACTGTTGAAATTTGGTAAGTAGATGTATTCTGTGAACCGCATTAAGTTTTTTTACACAAAAATAGAAAAAAGCAATAAATTGTGGGGGTTCCATACTTAGAACTGAAACTCAAACTTTTTTTTCATCAAACCCATAGGTGTGGTGTATCTATGGATAGGTCTTCAAAAATGATATTGAGGTTTCTAATATCATTTTTTTCTAAACTGAATAGTTTGCGCGAGAGGCACTTCCAAAGTGGTAAAATGTTGCCCCCCCCCCCTATAACTTCTAAAATAAGGGAATGAAAAAACTAAAAATAATATATGATGTACATTACCATGCAAACTTCCAACGAAAATTGGTTTGAACGAGATCCAGCAAGTAATTTTTTTTTAAAACGTCATAAATTGTAAACCGCAATTTATCTTTCATTCAATCAACTCAAATATAAAAAAAAAACATTTAATTTCATAAACATAATCCTTATGCGCAAACCGTGAACCCATATTTTCTAATAATAAATCTGTAATAGGTGCCTAAGTAAATAATAATTATAATTCGCGCGGAACCCTTCATGGGCGAGTCCGACTCGCATTTGGCCGCTTTTTTTTATAATATACGCTCAGTAAACGGATTTTAAGTAGCCTTACAGTTACATAGTGCGGGCATTAAGAAAATTGGGACAAGGATGACAGAGGAGAAACCGATGCATGTTGGTTTTAAATGTTTGTAGATCACAATAAGTAGGAAACGAAACGGGGAAGAGCAAGCCACATTCGTGTTAAATGACTAAGGAAGTTAAAAGTCGTTTTACAGCTGTTTTTTTTTTTGTTTAGGGGCAAATTGAGCGCCTTCCTCGAAGTCAACTTTCTCAAATAGTTCATCAGTTGTTTCAGGTAAGTATTGACAGCAAACAAGGGAGGTTACATGTCTAATAAACACACGTCACCTCAATGGCGGCCCAAACATTTGAATGTTTTTTTTCTCGAAAAAATGATTTTTTGACTTATGACACTGTTTGAGCGAGGGTGCGATATGTCAACTCTAAACTTAACACACGAACATATCTATACACGAACAACTCAACACATATATCAACCTGTTCAAAAAAAATTAAAAACACAATATTATAACCGTTATTACGGTGACAAATAGACGATGAATTGAAAGAAAAAAAACAGTCGTTCGCGAAAATCGAACCATGGAATATCAAAATATCCCAGGAAAATATCCAAATCTCTCTGAAAAAAATCTCCCCTGATCAAATAATAGTAGCTGGGTGACCCTCTTCGCGGGTAAAAGGATTTAAAACTCTAGACACCTCTTCGACTCACAAAAATTAAAACTCTGGACACATCTTCCACTCCTAGATCCCATAATAGTGCCTGGGTGGCTTGCTTCGCGGGTAAAAGGATTTAAACTCTGATCACCTCTACGACTAAAAAAAAAAAAATGTTTTGACCGAGGATATTTTGACCGAGGACATAAGGAATACTTACACATGAACATATGTTTGCGGATCCCATAAACAGTGCAATGTGTTCCGGGATTTCGGATTTCGGGATTCTGACCCTTCGTGTGTTGAGTTGTTCGTGAGTTGAGTGGTGCATGTGTAGAGTTGTTCGTGTTTTGAGTTTTTGTGTTGAGTTGACAAAAATATTAAGATGACGTGTGTTGATAAGACCTTTTACTGAAGGGAGTAGGATAACATTGCAGAATGCAGCTCAATTACGGAATAACGTTTTTTTTTTCATTATAGAGCACAAAGAACACTACACTACGTTCTATAGTGTATACTCTCAGTATCGCTTTACACAACTACTGATTGTTGCGCGACTATTTATCATCAACCGATTTTCAATCTTATAGACTACTTCAAGTAAAAATTTTAAACGAGAATGAATGAAAAGACGCAGTTTTTAAATTTAACTCGGGATAAGCAAAAGTCAATATAATAAGCTTCTAGCTCGCAGGGACATTTGGGGAGTATAAATACGAGTATATAATGGATAAAGTAATTCTGGTGAAATAATATGAAAATTAATTCTATCGCGAATAAACATGACCTACGTTGCTTTGCGTCTGAAACTAAGGGTTTGCAGATCAACTGATTCGCATCTTCTGTCATAATTGGAGAGCTCATCAAATATGTATAATTAACGAATCGCGTATCTTCTAGAATGTTTTTTGCACCCTTTCGAATCGAAGTTTGTGAATGGCGTGTATGGTGAATCCCAAATTATCGATGAATATTCTAAATATGATCTTAGCAACTAGCAGTAGACAACATTGAGGCTATGTATGAGCGCAACATAACTTGGCAATGGCATAATCATAATGCAAATTGAAATGTAATTTACATATTGTCAAACATGACACCAAGATGAAAGAGTCGCACAGCAATACGGTATGACGAAAAAACCATGCATTTAAAAATATTAAGTTTTAAAGCATTATGATTACACCATTCCGATAATTTATTAATATCTGGTTGAAAACGAATGCAATCAGAAACATTATTTATCTGAGAAAATAATTTCAAATCATCCGCGAATGTCAAAATTTTACAGAATTGAAATATTTCGTGGACATCATTGATAAATAAAATGAATAACAACGGGGCCAAATTGACTGCCAATTTTGTATGCTGAGGTAGAGCACATTTTAAAGAATGTTGGTAAAAATTATAAAAAAAAAATGAAACAATGTGGTTTCGGAATTAATCACATTTCACTGCATCAATTCTGTCTCACTCAAATTTCAATTCAAAGCAGGTGAATATATCTACAACATCGAAAATTTGTATCGTAGGTAGTATGTCTGTATGTATATGTATATTTAGGAAATTTTCACAATCTCGTCGCATCTCATTATCCCACAAATAGCAACGTGTAATATATTGAGAAACTTATCGAAACATCCATCCATCAAAATACCATGAAATCAAGTCAATATGTTGCCACAATGAACATAAAAAAACTTTTAAAGTTGTTTTTCTGTTTTTATTTCATTTTTCTTGTGTATTAAAGACACAAGTTTTGCCGTTCTTCCAACACACACTTCGCGCTCTATCCGTTATAGGAGAATTATGCGCGGTGGCGAAACATATGTTTAGGCGAACCTTAATGTGGGCAAAAGCACCTCCGTGTAGGTAGCAAAAACAAGGATTTAATGTTTACCTTTGTCTCACAGCAGTCCGTGGTTTCTTAATAACCGAACAGAATTGAGGGTTGTTGGAAAACGGAAACAAATGTAAGAAAACTTCTTCCAGAAGGATTAACATCCAGCTTAAGTACTTCTATATGAATTATTGCGATGTCTGGACTATTAATGAACATATAATCTCACTTGGCTATTCTATGAGCGATTTTAATCAAAAGTTTTTGAGGCTGGTAGTTGAGCTTCTTAGAGCTCAAAGCGTAAGAGAATAAAAAATCGACACCCATCGAGCCCTAAATATTAAAGTAGATAGAAAAACATCGACAAAACAAACATCTCTTGAAAATCATCTGCAAAGGAAAAATATTATTTCTATGCAAATTTATATTATTGTATGATGTCTGTCCTTTTCTTCGTTTAGCTTTTTATTGAAGGAGTAAAAAGAACAGATGAGTACCGTCTGTGTTCGATTAATGCACAGTTCAGTGGACAAAAATAATTGACCCTTCATGATGGAGTTCACCGAAAAAAAAAATTGTATTCGCGAAGCAGCATCCAGCATCCAGCCACAGGAAAACGGCACACAGGGTTAGACTCTTTCCGCAGACAAGCACAAATACATTGTCAGGCTCATTTGCAAATTACAAAATATTTTGTTCCTCCACCGCATTTAATGACAGTCACGATTTCAATTCACTCACTAGTCAGTGGAATAAATACGAATGGAATGGTGTATGAATGTTCACTGGCATTTGCGTGCTGTGTAAGGGATGCTATGCAATGATTGAGTTTAATATTAAAGATATAAATTTGGTTGCCGTTGACGTACATACTCATTGATAGAGTGAAACTGCATCTAGGATTGCTGACTGCATATGGGTTTATTGTATAAAAAGAACTTTTTAATGGGAACAAAACAATCGGGTTGGTAGAATTTGGACTTAATGATGCCTAACATGAAAAAAATGAATTTTTACTTAACTCTCTCTCTCTCTAAGACTACTGCGAGCAAATCAAAGGGTCACAATATTAAACTCCAAAGCGTAGGTAAATCATTCATTCACAACAAGCAAAACCGAACAAATTATGATGCCAAAGGAAGTGAGTGCAGTTTCTAAAATCTGATTTTAAAACCACATCAATTAATCGTTTGAAGAATTGTAAATAGATAGATATCTAGATACATCTGGAAAAGGATGCTACGGTACCTCATGTGTTATTATTAATAAAGGGTGATTTTTTTAAGGTTAGGATTTTCATGCATTAGTATTTGACAGATCACGCGGGATTTCAGACATGGTGTCAAAGAGAAAGATGCTCAGTATGCTTTGACATTTCATCATGAATAGACTTACTAACGAGCAACGCTTGCAAATCATAGAAT
This sequence comes from Portevinia maculata, assembly GCA_949715645.1. Taxonomy (NCBI): domain Eukaryota; kingdom Metazoa; phylum Arthropoda; class Insecta; order Diptera; family Syrphidae; genus Portevinia; species Portevinia maculata. The sequence goes on along the minus strand of OX454528.1, from coordinate 1,257,050 downwards.
TTTATTACCAAAATCAGTGTTCGGTTCGAAATGTGTTTCACGCTTTACGTCCGATTTATGGTCTACATAATCGACCAAGTGAGCAAACAATTAATGCGATTGTGACCAAGTTTCGCACTCAGTTTACTTTATTGGACATTAAACCAACCACACGAATGCGTACAGTGCGTACAGAAGAGAATATTGCGTCTGTTTCTGAGAGTGTTGCTGAAGACCGTGAAATGTCGATTCGTCGCCGTTCGCAGCAATTGGGTTTGTGTTATTCGACCACATGGAAGATTTTACGCAAAGATCTTGGTGTAAAACCGTATAAAATACAGCTCGTGCAAGAACTGAAGCCGAACAATCTGCCACAACGTCGAATTTTCAGTGAATGGGCCCTAGAAAAGTTGGCAGAAAATCCGCTTTTTTATCGACAAATTTTGTTCAGCGATGAGGCTCATTTCTGGTTGAATGGCTACGTAAATAAGCACAATTGCCGCATTTGGAGTGAAGAGCAACCAGAAGCCGTTCAAGAACTGCCCATGCATCCCAAAAAATGCACTGTTTGGTGTGGTTTGTACGCTGGTGGAATCATTGGACCGTATTTTTTCAAAGATGCTGTTGGACGCAACGTTACGGTGAATGGCGATCGCTATCGTTCAATGCTAACAAACTTTTTGTTGCCAAAAATGGAAGAACTGAACTTGGTTGACATGTGGTTTCAACAAGATGGCGCTACATGCCACACAGCTCGCGATTCTATGGCCATTTTGAGGGAAAACTTCGGAGAACAATTCATCTCAAGGAATGGACCGGTAAGTTGGCCACCAAGATCATGCGATTTGACGCCTTTAGACTATTTTTTGTGGGGCTACGTCAAGTCTAAAGTCTACACAAATAAGCCAGCAACTATTCCAGCTTTGGAAGACAACATTTCCGAAGAAATTCGGGCTATTCCGGCCGAAATGCTCGAAAAAGTTACCCAAAATTGGACTTTCCGAATGGACCACCTAAGACGCAGCCGCGGTCAACATTTAAATGAAATTATCTTCAAAAAGTAAATGTCATGGACCAATCTAACGTTTCAAATAAAGAATCGATGAGATTTTGCAAATTTTATGCGTTTTTTTTTAAAAAAAAGTTCTCAAGCTCTTAAAAAATCACCCTTTAGTATGGGACGAGTAGTCAAGCAGTGACTTCCCGAGCTGAGATGGAGGACGATGAATGCAACTTGAATAACGATCACCGTTGTTGGCATGTCTAAAAGACTCGCAACTTTGCTCAGATAAATAGAATACCAGAAAAGAAGGCGACTGTAGGAGTGCAACGCTAACAAGCACTTGGTGATTGAATCCCCCAAACTTTTCATTTTTCTTCATTCTCTTCTCTTCTGTATACGAGTACGTGCATGTAAAGGAGAGTGGAAACAAAAATGTTGTGTCAATCGACATAGCCAAAAACATGAAAATTAAAGAAAAGAATAAGATGAAAAAAGAAAGAAAAAAATGTCAAATGCCAGTGGAAAATCCTGGAAAAATACACACAAAAAAATAGAGGAAAAATATAAAGGGATTTGCCGTAATACTACTAAATAAACCAACACTTAAGGTTGAGTGGCTTGTGGTGAGGTTAGGTTTGCCGATCTCCTTCGTCTTTAAGCTGCAAGAGAAATATGTACTGTATTCAACGACTGCTGCTGCTGCACCAAAGTGTAGTTATACTGGAAGTCAAGTCCTGGGGGGTGTTGAAGTTAACATTTTGTACATACATATCTCATGCGAATTATGTACACTTTAGGCATCCAGGGAGAAGATGAGCTGAGTGAAAACTTCTGAAAAGGATTTTTCAATGGACACAAGTACCTCATTATACGAGGAGTTCCTCGATTTTTTTTTCTTACAAATTTATTTCTCTAAGTAGGGTTTTTATTTAATATTTTGGTTGAGGATATGACATGGTGACGAAAAGTGTTAACTATGTCAGCGAGGAATGATTTTTCTATTCCATATGAGAGAGTTGAAAAGTTTTTGAAGATTCGCAATAAGATTGTAATACTGCTTCTACCTGTACATCGGAATCATACACTTACGAGCCTTGAAGGAGGAAAGCGGATGGGGTTATGGTTTTACGACCATACATGAAGTACTTGAAAAAGTTTTATTCTAGCAATAATTGATCGTCAGGAAGTATAATATCTATAGAGAGGTAACAATTTCTTCTTTTTCTTTTAGACAGCAACAAAAGGGACATAATTTCAAAAGAAAGATTTTACAAAATGATATATATATATATATAAAATAAAAAAATACATGTTTTAAGTACATACCATAGGTTATTGAATGGTGACATGGACATTGACCTGAAAAAAGAACAGAAGAAACATTGTTAATTCAATAGAAAAGTTAATAGATAAGTTTTTAATTTGTAAAATAACCACGCGAATGCTTCAGTTTGACACCAGCTCTATTTTTTTTTTTAACCTTTTTTGGCTCTTTTTGTTAAAAAGGAATATTTTGAAACCCATTTTAATGAGGAGCGCCCTGAACAAAAAACCCTGAACCCGTTTATCACTTTCAAAAAAAAGTGTATCATTGAACGAACTACGAAGGAAAAAATATTCCCATTGGTATTTCGAATAAAGTGTCCCGCGATACACATAATAAAAAAGCTTCGCGCCACACATTCACCCACTTACTAAAGTCCCAAGTCATGTCTAAGACAGGAAAAAAAGTTTCGTGCCACTTACTAAAGTTCCAATTCATGTCTGAGACATAGAACTTCGTTTCATGTCGACCTAATTCCATCATACAGCAAATTTGCCATCCAACTGAGAGGAGGAGGAGCTCGAACCAATCACTTGGCCATAGTCAAGTGTCGGTTGCGCAGAGAGAGGATTCAAGAAAGCAAAATGGAACGGAAGAGATTAATTAAATAAAGGTTTTTTTCTCAAATTTTACTAAACTTTGTTTTTCTTTTAATTTAAAATGCTATCGCATGTATGAGTTTAGTTTTTTTTTCTTATGGAATTGACAAATTTCGGCGCAATTATAATACAAAAATTGATTTGGCACATTGCAATGGGGTTAAATATATAAAGCTTCCTGTGGCCTAGGACGCGATTAATAAAAAGTTGAGGGCTAACGTTTGTTTCTATGTTTTTATGGTTTTGTAATTTGTTGTTATGCAGTATCAGGTACCTGGGGCAACGTTATTGTTTTTATTTTAGGGTGTTTGTTTTTTTCTTAATATGTTTTTTTTACCTGTAGGCTTTCGAAGTAAACATGACATCTAAAGATCTCCTCTTTTTACCCCACAAGAGAATAAATACTTTTTTTAAAACTGGATAATTAACCACGATCAGACCTCAAGTAAAAAAGTCCATCCCTTGAATGTGATCTCTATTTTACTGCGATGGAAACAATAATCAAAACCCACTCTCAGTCACATCGAAACAACCCTCGTATATATGCTCATCTTTTTTCTGTTTTTTTCAGCAATTTTTATATTTTTTTTTTTTGAAGCTTTCAAAATTAAAGAGATGCGCAGAGAAAATTGAAGAAACCTGGTATCCTTTTTCTGCTCAACAATTAAAAAATACCTTCACATACAAGTCGTAATCAACAAGTGAGCATAAACAAAACCACCCCCTACAAATATTCTATCTTTGTTATATCTTTATAGACTTATTCATGTGCCAACTCATAAAGCTATAAGGCAAACAAGAACATACGAACAATCACTTGTTAAAGTAAATTAAATTATCTCCCTCCACACACGCATAACATCAAAACAGCATTTGATGATTCCAAGCAATTTGCATGATTGGTTAGTGGTTTGGTAGCCCCCAAAACTCCTCTCACCACACAAACCCACACACAATAAAATCGGTCAAAGCACCTATATAACGAAACAATAAGACCGAACAAAACATGAAATCCCACCATCGAAAATTCAAACAATAAAAGCCCCACAACTTAATGCTGTTAACATTGATTTAAACAATCAATTAAATGAGATTGTTATAGGCCTCTCGGGACGAGACTCCTTCTTACATTTGACTATTGAAGTACATATACCTTTTCATTTCAAATGCCACGCACCGTAGCGATGGTCGCCTTCCCACCAACTGTTCATCACCATCTGCAAAAAGGAATACAACTTGGCCAAGTCCTTTTTTTTGCATATGAATTGGAGGGAACTGCTGCTATTAGTGGTGTGTTGCGGTGGAGCTATTACCATTGGTTTTATGCTAGAGCATTATAATTATTATTGTCATGATAATTGTGTTATTCCTGTGTGATATTGTTTTCGTCGACTACGAGTACAATGCTCTGACTCTGGGTTGACTCACAACTGATTTATTGTTTACCATTGACCGATGCCATTGAGAAAACATAATAATGTTGATCTTTCCCCAGGTTAAGTTTTACTTCATGCCTCACCAGCAGGTGTTTTCGTTTTCAGTTGATTAATTTGTTGCTCTGCATCACTTAATTGTAATTGGTGAAGAATTATTGTTTTCGTAATAATCGATCAAACAAAGTAAACAATATTTAGACATGGAGGTCGGGTTGGATATGTTTACTTTGTCAAAAAAAAAATAATCTACCATCGAAATCTGTTTAATTGAAAGGACACCGAAGACCTAGTAAATCAAACCTTCTGAGCGGTGGGGTGACGTAATGTCCACGAACATAATGCCATAGAAACGTATGAATGTACTAGAGTATCACAGTAGATCCCATAAACAGTGCTATCTGTATTTGTATGCTGACTGAAATTTAAGGTGCTGCACCAACTAAGAAAACTATGTGTGCTTGGCGATCAAAATCCATTTAGCTTAATGTGAAAATGTAAAGAAACATCTGAGAGCAAATGTGCGGACTTTTGGCCAAGGATATGTCTCCGCCTTAGAGTTGGTACTTGTAAATCCTGCCTCTTTTATAAGCCTACTAATATCTAGGAAATGGTGGAAATTAAGTTAATTTCCACCATCTATTGTCGGACTTATCACTATATTTGAGGTGGAAAATTCATTACTTTTCACTAATTTGTGTTCCGTTTTTTCAGCTGTAATTTTCATAAACCATTTCTAAATTTCAAACACACAAACAAATATTATACACAAAATCAAAAGCAAAACCATAGAAGGAACTCCTCTCTGCAATGGACTGTTTGATTAAAAGATAAATTAGTAAAGGAGTTTGGTCAATTTCACAAAAGCCAAAAGCTCTCCCCAGTCCAGTTCAAAGACCATGATCACTGAAACGCAAAGTAAACATTTTCCATCTCATCCCATTTTCGATACAGGCACGTTACGGTACGACAGCAATGCATGGATGTTTTGCTGTTGTGATTACCAGAATCAAAAGGTAGGCCAGGTCGTTAATTGAAGCAGGCATTTTGAGAAATCGTTTATAGTGCTCATACGCTCATACCCAATGTAACCTATTACTTCCGCACCGGTTGACTGATTTCCATTGTATCTCTTTGCGTAGAGTATATGGCTGCATGTATATATGGAATAATCATTACCGTAACGGTATAAAATAACAATTCATCGGAAGCATGCATGTGTCAGGTGTATTCAGCTATCTGGACCACTTGGAATTTTGTCGGTGGTGTGCTGAGGAACATCTCGTTTTCTGGGTATTACTTTTAATTTAATAAATGGAATTTACGTTGTAATACTGAAGCAGACAATGCTGTGGCCACAAACCATAACAGCTTAACTCGAGTTAGGTCGAATTCGAGTTATTGATGTCATCGCGTTAAACATGCTTTACTCTATTACCATAATTTTTTTCATCTTTTTATCATGCTAATTAAAGATGTTATTGACTAAAAACCTAACAGCCTAAGTCACTTTTACCTCAGCTTAATTTTTCCATAAAAGCCTGACTCGAGTAAATTTAAAAAATTTATAACGTTAATTTCCTAACTTGAGTTTGGCTGCACATCATTTTCTATTTTTAAAATTTGTAATTTGGAATAACAGCCTAAGTCGACATAAAGAATTCGTATTTAGAAGAATATCAAAATCTAAATTTTTTCAAAAAAACTAAGTTAAGTTTGGTTGTTATTCCATATCGCAATCAGTTATTTAATTTCCCTAACTCGATTTAGGCTGTTATTCCAAAATTAGATTTTATTTGACGAGCATCTAAAGTCGAGTTAGGCCGTTTTTCCAAATTTGAAAAATTTAATCCGAACAACTTATTTGCAGTTATGCTTTTATTCCGAATTTATATAATGAAATATGACTGCCAAAGTCGACTAAGGCTGTTTTTCCTAAATTAATTACAGGAGAAATATTGGAAAAGCTGGGTCATAACTTCAGTTAGGCCGTTGTGTGTAGTCGCAAGTGAAATAAAGTGAAGTGAAGTTAAAGTGATAATAATGTCATCTCGTGCTGAAAAAATTTTAAAATTGGCCAGAATCCTAACAGAACGCCAAAAACCCAAAGGTTTATTAAAATATTATGTTTTATTTTATTTTTTATAACAAAAAAGAAATCCAAGGCGAGAGATACCTAATATTAAAAGCTCACAAATTAACGTATATATAAAATTAAATTTGGCAAGTGAAAATTTTGTGCCTTAAATAAATGTATTACTCTAAGGCTCTAGTGAAATGTCATGTTTCAAAACAATAGAGGAGCTTTACAAGGATTCTGTTTCAGTATCGTCTCGACGATACATATTCCATTGAATCCTCTTATTGCATATTTTATAAACTTCTGGTTTAGTCTAATTTCATTTTTCAAATGACTAGATTAAAAATTTGTGACTGAATTTAATAAAATATTTGCCTTAACAACCTATCGAAAGAGTTATTGCGTTTCCATTATGGATAAATTCTACTGGAAATAAATGTATTTTCTTTAAAATATCTACCGAAAACTTCTAAATATATTATAAATTAGCAAAGTTGCTAGGGATCATTTCTGTTGATTAATTGTTTACGTAAATAAAAATAAACGTTTAATTCATTAATTTTACAAAATAAACATTTAAAGCTAAATTTTGTAAGTTATTCTATAAAATGTTAGGGGCTATGAAATAAGACCGACTCAAAGTGAAAACGTTAATACCGGTAAGAAATTTCTTTTAAGTATTTGGCTATACTGTTTCTAATTAAAACTTAACTTATATTAAGCTAACATCAACAATGAAGAAAAAAATAACACAAATAATATTGAGTTGAAAGAAGACTGTCATTCATATGATATATTGCCAAATTATGAGCCTAATGTACAAAATAAAGCCCAAACAAGTTATTCTGATCCCGAAATTATTAAAAGTAATGTCGAATTTAATCTTTAACGTATGTCAACTAAATCTCAACATATTATTTTAACGATTTAGGTCTAGGTGTAAAAAAACTCTGATGATTCTGTTAAAGATCCGCATTTCAATGTATCTTTGAGTAGTGATGACAGTCAGTTTGCATTGAATTTTTCTGTTGAAAATGAGGAACTCAAATAGAGAACGCGCTGGTCACACCAAACAATAATAATAAGTTACTTTGGTATAAGTTACGAAATAATGGAAAGTCCTATGATACGATTTCTGGCAAAAAGATTAAGCCAAGAAAATGTATACCGTTCGGTATGTGCAGAAACAAATGCAAAGACAAAATTGGATTTGATAAAATCCAATTACTTTTTGAACACTATTGGTCCCTAGGGTCTTATGATCAGAGAATTTTATATATCGGGTCTCTAATAAGAGTGGAAAGTTAGAAATGTGATACCCTGATTAACTCTAAAGACCGAAAACGAAAAAGGGAAAATACTATGAAGTACCCATCAGAATTTGACGGTAACGTTATAGATGTATGCAGAAAACATTTCTCACAGTGTTTCAATGAGACTAATAGTTTCGCTAAATCAGTTACACGTAAAAAGATAGGCTGTCCCATAGTGATCATCGAGGTGAACACACTCCTATTAATGAGATCGGTTCAAAAAAAGAAGAAGAGGTTAAGCGAAATATTTTAGAATTCCCTGCCTACGAAAGCCATTATAGCCGACGCGATACATCAAAAAAATATTTGCATGCTAGCCTTAGTCTGTCTTCTATGCACGCTTTGTATAAAGAAAAATTCGAAAATCCATTAAGCCTTTCAAAATACTCACAAATATTTAAGACTATGGGTATTAAATTTAAGGCCCCAAAAGTAGATACATGTAGTACTTGTGACGGATTTGTCCTAAAAATTAAAATATCACAAAATGAAGAAAAAAAGACTGTTTTCATGGAAAAAAAATCAATGTATTTTATACAAGGCTGAAATGGCTTATGCAGCGAAGAGAGATGACAAAATAGAAGCCATGGCTTCTAGAGATATAAGGGTGTTTGCTTTCGATTTGCAGCAATGCTTACCGACCCCGTTCTTAAGAAACTCTATTAGTTTCTATAAAAGTCAACTAGGGATCTTTAATCTAACCGTCCACGATCTAAAAACTAACGAAGCTCAATGTTTTATGTGGCATGAAGCTATGGCTCGTCGGGGTGGAAACGAAATATCGTCCTGTCTATATAAACTCCTAAGCACGATATATGCAGATACAAATCGAATTACTTTTTATAGCGATTCGTGCACTGGACAGAGCAAGAATTCATTTGTCGCTGCTGTGTTTCTGGCTAAGGTATTCAACACTCAAAATCTGGACTACGTTGACCATAAATTTCTCGAGCCAGGACACACACACATGGAATGTGACCGTGGCCATGCATTAATTGAAAGAAAAAAAAAGAAAACAAAAAATGTGGAAATCGAAGTGCCGAGAGACTAGTACCAATTCGTCAACTCGGTGGGCCATAACATTGAAGTTGTAGAAAAGAAATCGGATGATTTTCTAAATTTTTCTGACCTCTCTAAAATCAAATTTAATTGGAAACATTTTAATGAACACGGTGAAAGGTTCACGTGGAATACGGTAAGATGGCTACGCTACACAAAATGTCTTAATTAGGTATTTTACAAAACATCTTTAGATAATGCTACTCCTTTTAAGATCATTAAGATAGAGAAAAAAAAACGTTTCCTCTATTTCCGAATGCGAAATTAAAAAAATTGATGAAATTCCGTCTATCTCGCAGGAAAAGAAAAGAGATTTAGTTTTCTTGAAGCAGTTCATCAACCCCGAGTTCCATATTTCTACGACAACCTTCGCACCAATATGGATGAACTGAATACTCACACTGATTTGACAGAATCAACTGATAACGAAGAAGATGTTTAGGTCTTGCTGCAGCTCATAATAAAAGCGAATTTTATTCTCATTTTAGTACTGGCTACACCTTTAACTTCCAAATTTGTATTCACATATTAATTTGTTTCCTATTACTTTCTAATTAAAATGGTATCTATGTTGTAAACGTTGATATGCTGCGTTTTTTTTATTATTTTCAATTCTAGAGCTGAACTGAATAACCTTAAATTTATACAATTATTGCGTTTGGAAGAATAAATTAACCTAGCCCATGCTTTTTAGTAGATATAATCAAAAACAATAAAAAAGCATATCTATCACGACAAGATCACCGATCAACTTAGGTTGCAACGAATAAATTCAATTCCGTTATTGTGCATAAATACATAGTATTTTTAAAATTAATATTTACCATTCCTCTAGTTTTTTCTGTTAAACATGGTAGTTATCAAAATGGTAGATAACAACCTAAGTCAATACGTTTTTCAAGAAATTAAAAAAAATCGGCTGGGAATAACGACATAACTCAACTTAGGAGTTTTTTTTTTTTGAAAGTTATTCAGGGTAAAAGGACCTAAATTCAGTTAGTTTTGTTGTGTTTCGTTTTACTCGCAAGGAATAACCGCCTATCTTGACTTAGATTTTATGAATTTACAAAACTAAATAAGGAATAATAGCTTAAGTGTTCTTTTTGTTAATAACTATTGAATGGGAAATTTTGGGACATAATACTGTAACTCAATTTACGAAGGCTTATAATACCTTCAACTTTGTGAAACAATTATACTAAAAGAACGATTTTCTGATTTGTAGCATAAAATTTATACTTCAAACTGCTCTCCTGAAAAGTACAAAAAACCGACTTAGGCGGTTATGCCTTGTGACCACCGAATGGAAAAGAGTTCTTTTTTACAACCTAAGCTATGAGTTGATGTGAGGATTGAGACTTCAAAATCTAGCCGGTGACAATGACCATCAGTTTGGGTTTGTTAAGTGAACTCGACTACTTAACCTTTAAATTGAATATTGAATTTTGTATAGATCTATGTACTCGTATGTTCGTCCAAAATGGCGTTAATAAGGTTTAAAACTCAAATATTTTCGTGGCGAAAAGTTTGATGAATTTGATAAAGAACATTTTATTTGTCGAACTTAATGAGATGCTAAGAATCAAATTGCTTATCAATGTATATTTAAAACGCTACAAACACTCTTTTAGATTCTAAATGGCAATTTCAATTGACACCGCACCGAACGCACATGCTAAGATGTTTTATCCACTGCAGGGGAATTTTTATTGAAAAATAAACCGATGTTATGTCCTCGAACCTTAGACAATTCTCCCTATAAAATGAGTTATTTTTTTATTAGCTCGTGGCATCTGAATTCCAATGTCCGATTAAGAATTCGATTTGGAATCGATATGGAAATGGAAGAATGCCATTGTAAGCAATAAGGAAAAATGCCTCCTCTAGCGCTACCAAAATTAAGTACAATAATGAGGAAATTCATAGACAAAACATATTGTACACACCTCCCTATACGATACTGTGTAGCTTTCTCATCTTACAAAGCATTCAATTCAATTGCGCGAAAAACATTTACGAGCTGCTAACACTGACTGAACTTTAGTCTTGTTTTCAACCCCTCACAGTGAAATTTATTGTGTAGAAAATCACAGAAAAATCTGAGGAAAAAAAACAAGAGGAGACAACAACAACATGTGAGTTTGTTGAGGATGCTGAATGTGGAATGATGCAGAATATAACACCTCAGTAAGCTGTCTTTCGGGGGAGAATGCGGCTGTAAGCGTGGGAGTGCAACAACATACCGCCATATGAGGAATCACAGGCTATAAAAGGGACGAAAGGCGCCTGGATGTCGCCAAAGTTACGTCTCGCAATAAATTTTACGGAAAAGTAGAAATTTTCTTCTTTTTTTTTTCATACATTTTATATTCACGGCCACCTTTGAAACTGAACTTCCGCGCGCAACCGGAAAATTCGATTTTTCTGTTGTTTTCCTTGGGTAGATGTGTTTTTTTTTATTTTCATCGAGGGTGGTAAAATCGTCTTGATAGTTGGAAAATTCGTTGCATTACATACAGAAGGGGAAGTTGGGAATAAAATGAATTAACTAAATCTGGAAAACTGGAAGCAGCCTTTAAAGGCTTTCAAGAGGATGAAAGGCAGCAGCGTCTCAGACACAGAGACTCTTCACGGGTTCAAAGCCCGTTGAGTAGAGTAAGTATTGAAATAATACGAAATATGTTTTTACTACTGAGGAAATCTTTATATATAAAAATCACCCCGTCACTTTGTTTGTATTTGCTAGTTTCTGAAACCGCCCAACCGATTTCAAATGAAATTATAGGTGGCACTGTTGTCGAGATCTAAAATATTATATAAAAATCAATGTACCTATGTACATCTATGTTTGTGTCTATGGAGCTCAAAATCAGGTGATTTTCGGTATTGGTCCGAGAGTGCTTCTGCTAAGATTGGTCAAAATCGTTCCAGCTGCTTACCCCCTGCATTTTAAATGTTTTATGCTCTAGGTAGCGCATCGATCATCCGATTGAGTTGAACCTTTATACAGTTGTTGTTGGTATTTGCCCCAAAGTTTCTAATAAAGTATCATGAACATGAGCTATACCCTGCGGAGAAAAGGGTGAGATCCCTAAAAGAGGCGCCTGCAACTAGAACCTACCCCAGAGCATCGTCAAATGGTATGTATTAGCTTTCTACCAAGGACTAACGATTGATGAATTTTTAGGAAATATTTATTTTTTTTATTCAAAACATTTTGTATGGTAGTATCTATAGAATAGAGAGCGGTTGGAAAGGCTGGAGATCGGATGTAAATTCTGTATACCAATCAGAAGCACTGTTTGTCTATCTATTGAAGCCGAAATGCAGATGCCATACTCAATACCTCCGATATTTTGTAAAACTGAAATAAGGAATATTTAGTTTTCTTTCTTAACTTCCTTTACAGCAATTCTCTTGCGAACGTCTGACAAACATTCAAGAGTAAAAAGCATATACTAAGGATTATTTGCAACAAAAATTGGTTAGCCAGCAGTTGGCCCCTGTTTCAGGAACTCCGCATCTTACCCCTTAAGCATCTTTACGTCTATAAAGTACTTAACGTGTTATTCATCCGCAGTGGTTTTACATCGACAATCCGAAGCTCAAATGTATATAGCTTAAGAGTCAATACCAAAGCTCTTGTAAATGTGCCAACCTCAAATAAGACTCACTATTCAAATTTTTTTACTGTAACTGCACCTAAACTTTTTAACAAACTGCCACACGACATAAAAGTTTTAAATAATTGTAACGTTTTTTTAAATAAAGTTAAAAATTGGCTTTTCGAAATGGATAGCTCACAAGTCAAAAATTTACTCATTAATATTGTTTAAGTAACAACTAACAACTAAAAAAATTTGTCATTTATTTATACCCCTACTTTAACTTTATTATATTGTATATATGCATTTATCAAATCAATTCATTCTTTTTTCTTTGGTTATATACATACATAAATAAAAAAAAATACTTTCTCTTTATTTAATTTTACAGAGCCATATTTCGCTGAATAAACTTTTAAAATTACGTTTTACCCCACAAATTATTTATTAAACTAGATCATTTAAAAGGATCATTCGCCACTAGTCTTACATGGCTACAGAATGAATTCCTGTTATCTTTTTCCTTTTTATAATGCATTTTAGAATTGTGTCCCTATTATTGTTTTGTAATTATAATTGTAAAAAGAAAGGAGATAATAAATAATATACAAAAAAATAGCAATTGTCATGAGAAGCTTCTCAAATTTGCCGTTCGCAGTCGGCTTTAAATTGTACGTCCCTCCACTTTGCACAAGCAATGGTTGGAGAAGCTGGGTTTAAGGCACTCTATTTGCCGTTAATGCCTAATATATATTTTTTTACAGCGATGCTATGATCAGGATTAACTTAACTGCATCCCTACTGTTCCGCCTGTGGGGGAGCTAGAGTGATATTCTTGGGTGCAGGGAAATAAGTCCACCGGAACTAAGTCCAGTGAGGGACTTAGTTCCCACATAGTGGGAAATAAAACCACTTTCGCGAAGTGGACTTAGTTCCCATGTAAAGTTTTTTTTTTATTTTTTTTTTTTTTTTTTTTTTTCCATGTAAAGTGGGAAATAAATTCCCAAAACTCTGAGTGGTCTTAGTTGCCTTTTAATGTGAAGTAAATTCTCACTATCGACTAAGAACAAAATAAAATTAAACAGTCAAGTAGGTACTTTGCAATTTTTATTAACAAAAGAGAAATTAACTTTTAACTGAGACAGAGTAATATAGGTACCGTGACCTTGCACCTACTCCAAATCAAACAGTGACCCAAGCAGGGTGGTTGCAGGAGGCCAGCATTCCCCCCCCCCCATGCGTTGCACTGTTTATGGGATTAGTTAAGAAATCGCAAGTAGATTCCATAAACAGTGTAATGCATATGGGGGGCATGCTGCCCCCCTGCAACTCCCCTGCTTGGGGTCACTGTTTGATTTGGGGTAGGTACGAGGTACGGTTTTCAAACTTTGGCTTTATATTACCATGCTAAGCTTAAGATTTTGCTTAAAGAGTGTGATCACTAACTGCACTTTACAGTTTTTTGTCTAATTCTAAATGTTGGATGTTAGTTCCCTCTTCTTATTTTTGAATGTGTACTAAGTTCCCACTTTACATGGGAACTAAGTCCACTTCGCGAAAGTGGTTTTATTTCCCACCATGTGGGAACCAAGTCCCTCAGTCGACTTAGTTCCCGTGGACTTATTTCCCTGCACCATATTCTTGCACGTCCGAACACTACCGCCAGAAATAAGAAACATTTATTGATAACATCAGGCATAACTTGTCCTTTTTAAGAGTTGTAATTTTAATTGGTGTAACAATTTGCAATATAAAATTGAAAAAAGAAACAAAACGACTGTTTAACCTACTCGTAAAAAGGTATAGGCCAATTTGGTAGAGTTAAAAAAACCCCCAGAAATAAAACTCCCCGCTAGACCCCACAGACCGTTGTTGACGATAAAACTTTTAAAATATCTTCCAAGGGGATGCTTACAAAGTGAGGGTGTTTTGGGACAATTTATCTACTTGCCCGATAAGCATCCTATGTGTTTTCTAATGGACATGTTTGTGCATTTGTTTTGGCTGCGAGTAAAATGGATAGATTAAGCGACGAACTGTATAGCCCATCTCCCTGTGATCCCTGAGGCGACTGGAAAGTTCATATTATTGGTCCGTGACGATGCAATATCGATCTACGAGTACACTGTAGTTTTGATTGCCACTGTCAAACTTTGCCCAAAATGTAATTTTGCACCACACACCAAGAAGCGGATTTGTTTGTGTGGTTTTCGTTTGGTGAACATTTCATTTAAAAGTCGTAACAACAATCTGCGTTCAGTGTTGTCATCAAGTTATAGTTGTTGGTCAGCTGTTAGTTGGTTCGCCCTGATGGAAGAAAAGCAAACTTTCTTTCGACCTTTCTCAACTTATCTAATATTGCAATACTTTGCCCAACCGACAGCACACTCTTTCCCCAAGGCCACGCATCACAGCCGATGGTGATTGAAACGAACGATGATTTTTCAAAGAAAATTCAATTAGGCCGGAAGGATAAACTTTTAACGAAGAAAGTCTACCTAATGTGACACACGGGTTATTGCTTATTGCCGGCTGTCTTTCCGTTTTGCCAGTGCTCTCTCATGTCGATCCGGATGTTGTCAATCGGTGGATGATGATGACAAGCATATATGGGTGTTGCTGACGGACAACTTGTAAGGCTCTTCTTGTCAGATAAGTTATACCCAGGGATTCCATAATCACTGCAGCGATTACCACATCAGGGTAGGGCATGCACACACGTTAAAGGAAAAGATACGAATATATTCCATGTGCATACATATTTATGTATGTTTATGTGCGTAAGCTTTATAAATCAGAGCTTGGAGAAATCACATAAATTTTATTTGATTTCGATAAATTGTGCGACTGACTAATGGCAGAGGGAGGCCACCTATTGCTTTTATTTTAGTTGTTCTGCGTTAAGGGATTTTGCTGTTTGTTTTATGGGTTTAAATAGTGTGAAAAGTTGAGAATTCATCGTCGGCTTATGTGGACTTTACTTGTTAAGTTGAAACAACATTAAATGCAGAGGTGTTAAGGAGGAAAGCTGTGTCAGGTTAGTTACGAAGGAATGAAATTGCATGAAGTTTCAAAAGTAAGTGGAAGAAAGGGACAGAAAATGCAGTTAGTGCTTACGGAAATAAAAAAAAAATGTTTAGGCGCCGTTTTAATTTATAATAATAAAACAGGGCGGAAATCCTGGTTGCTCCAGGACATTTATTAAAGCAAATTTATATTTTTCAATTAATGGGACTGGAAAAGCTTCTCAAAACAAATATTATCTCAAATTTTTGTCAGACTTTCGCAGTAGGATTTGAACAGGTGTTCTTTGTGGTTCGAACCTTAAGACACTGATTTATGGAGCCCAAGGCTTGCTTTGGAATACATAAAGAAAGCTTTACCAACTTGCGTAGCCAACCTTTTACAATTTGTACTGCTAACGCACCTTAAAAGATAAGTGGCAAATATATCATCAACTGGTATGCATTGATTGGCATTATTACCTCGCCCTAACAGATAGGTGTCAAATTGTAGCATTAATTAGGATGTCCAAGACCCTTAGCACCGAGATACATTTTTAACGTATTTTTTAATGAAAGACGCTTAAAGTCTTATAATGTGTGAAATTGATAAATAAATATATAAAGATTGTTCAAAAATTGAAGTAGGTAATTGTGCCCTTAACAAAACAGTTATCAAGTATAATATCCACTACGATACACGCGATTATTTAGTAGAAATTTCCTTTTAATTTCCACGATTTTGCACAACATTGTCTAGCTTTAAAGAAATTTAAAAAAAATGGTTCGTCATCATATAAAAATCTATTTTTATTCAAATCATCGTTTTGAGGGAGAAATTAACAAATTCATGACTTGGGAAGACTGAGAAAAGAAAATACTTGAACTGTGTAATTGAGGGCAATTTATTGTCCAGACTCATGCTGTGACGAGACCTGATTTAATATTGGAGGTGGGAAGAGAAATGAATTAATTGTGAATGCTGAATCTTGTAAGAAATCAGAGAAATCTAAGAGTACCTATCCGTATGCTTGAAATTAGTAAATGAGTTGGACTTGGGAATGGGGAAAAATAATTCTTGGGATTTTATTGCAAGTCTAGTAGATGGTGCTATTTAAGAGAGTAGGGGAATTTGCTCCTTTTCGAATACAGATGATTTGCTCTTGAAATAAAGGGAAATTTTATCGCAGGGGATACAAGGTTTATTCCCCTTCGAAGAAAACATCATCTTTATTTGAAAGTTAACTGAAAAGCTTTTATTGCACTTTAGTGTTCAGTTGTGACTAAGGTGTCAAGTGGTGAGGGCGGAGTTTAAGAGCAAGCACGCGTTCACATTCAAATTAAATATTTATGAAATGAGTAGTAACAATGTATTAGTTATTGCTTTTCAGAAAATTTCTCAACTAGTTAAGCAATTGATTTGATTAACTTTGCACTATTTGAACAATTAAATATTGTTAATTATAACTGACGGTATTCCTGTCGAATTCTACAAATATGCGACTAACGAACTTATAACTATACTCACAAAGGAATTCAATAGAATATTTGAAACAGGAGACATCCCATCCAGCTTTAAACAGAGTGTGATTTTTCCTATCTTCAAAAAAGGCGACCCTAATCAAGCAGAAAACTATCGAGGAATAAAACTATTTGCGTTTTTCGTGGATTTCAGGGCAGCCTTTGACACGGTATATAGGAGCGCACTTTTCTACAAATTATATAATAAAGGCCTATCTAGGAAGTTTGGAAATCTTATCGAAAAACTGTATGAAAAAACATTCTCAGTAGTTTGGGACGGTAAGCAGTTAAGATTAGGGATGCTACTTCAGCCCTCTAGCATTCATCATGTTCATTGATGACATAACAGAATACCTAGGTGGAGGTATAAGAATGGGAGGGATCCTCATAAAAGCTCTGCTGTATGCAGATGATTTGGTGTTGCTGGCAGACACCCCGGAGAATCTACAAAGAATGATTAATCAGCTACAAAGATACTGCCATGAGTGGAGGTTAAGCGTCAACTTAACTAAGTCTAAGACAATGATATTCAGAAAAGGTGGAGGAAGGTATTAAAGAAACGAAAAGTGGTTCTTTGACGGACAGGAGTTGGAAACAGTCAAATCTTACGAGTATTTGGGTATAAACATATGCAGCAACATGAATATGGAGCATCACTTTAAGGAAAAACTTACAGTGGCTAAGTCGGCGATAAGTGCAGCCTGGAAAAATGGTCTGGAAGATGAACAAATATCGATTAGAATTAAATATCAAATATTTCAGGCTGTTTCCAAATCAATAATGATGTATGGGGCACAAGTGTGGGGTTATAAGCTATACGACACAGTAGAAAAGCTGCTCCGGTTCTTTTTAAAAAGAGTCTTGAAATTACCGCAGTGTACACCTAATGATATGCTGTTGGTCGAAACTGGTCTGTCACCTATATTTACGAAGACTCCACTTCAAATACATTCAAAAAATTATGTCCTTGAGCGACGAAAGGTTGACTAAACGCGTATTGAATCATGTTTTGCAGGCGAAAATATTGTTTAACGAGAAATGGCAAAAACTCTAAGAGTTCTGCGGACACACTTTAAACATAGATGCGGAAAATATTACTCATTGGAAGGAAGAGTTCAATAATATCATTTCTGCGGTCGATGAGGAGATCCACGCAGACCGTTCTGAAAAGGTAAAAAGTTCTATTCACCGAGAGATATATGCCAACTTAAACCACAGCCTATGTGAAAAAAACTATTTCAACGATACTCTACGGAATTAATATCAACGATTTTCAAGGCCAGAGGAGAGATATTGAATTTAAATTTTATACCACACCGGGAAGATGTGCCAATAACCTGCTCTTTGTGCAACCAGCGAGAGAGGGAGAACATCTATCACTTTCTGGGCAGATGTCCTATTTTAAATGAGTTCAGACTGCAGATTTATGGGAAGCGAGATTTGGAAGAAGCTGAGGTGAGAACCATCTTAAATGGCTCAGACTGGATCAAATTGTGCAGTTACTGTAAAATAGCATTAAAATATAGAAGGGCAATTATAGAAGAATCTTTTTAAACAATTGTATAAGTTTTGTCAAACCCGGGCAGACGGCTTTAAGCCGTGTCTTAAATTTAACAGTTATAAGCAACCTGTAAATGAATTCTGGAATAATAAATATTTATCTATCTATCTATCTTGTTAATTATAATTGTAGGATAATGCATATGTTAATAGAAAATAAGTTTGGACGCAGTGAATAGTGCGTTGGGCTACTACCCCGGGACCAGTAACATCTTAAGTTTGTTTTCCAATGCCCCACCTCTTGAAGAAGTTCGACAGACATATAAACGTATCAATTATCATGAGAAGCTTCTTAAATTTGCCGTTCACAGTCAGCTTAAGATTGAAGGTCGCTTCCAGTGCATAAGCAAATGGTTCCTATGGAGAGTCTGCGGGAGAAACTGCAGCCTTCCATCTTCCCGGGCATCCAGTTGTCCAGAACAAGCGCTCTGGCATCCTTGTAGTCTCGAACCAGGGGGCTGTGATTCGAAGAAACTCTTCGTTACAGCATTGTTGTCCATTCGCTCAATGTGGATAAACCAAAGTCAACGTGACATAGCTTTTTGAAATAAATCCCCATCTTGGTATAGCTCGTTGAGTTCGCGGTTGAATTTGTCTCCTCCATTCGCCCTCCTCGCACACAGGACCAAATATTCGACGGAGTATTTTTCTTTCGAAGGAACCCAAAATTAGCGCTCTTTTCCTGCTCATCGTCCAGCACTCGGTGCCATAAAGCGGAACTGGCAGTAGCAGCAACTTAAAGATCTTACACTTGGTCTTCCGGAGAGGAGTTTTGAGCCCATTTGTTTTGCCGAAGTAGCAATGGTTTTCTAGGGTAGGTAATTCTTCTTCCGATCTCCACCAAGGTGTCATTCGTGCAGTTGATGTTTACTCCAAGGTAAGTGAACTCTGCTATCAACAGTGACGTTAAGTCCTAGTCGGTGGACAAATGTTTGTTAATTTGTTAAAAGCAAGTACTTCATTTTATCCTCGTTTAGTTCACTACATGCCAATCAATTTTGCCTGTTTTTCAATCGCAATGAAAGCTCCTAATACGGCACGCTGTCTTCAACATATTACCTCCCGTGTTGAGACCTGCCCTGCGCACTACCTACTCTGGAACAAGATTGAAAAATCCACATGACAGGGTATCTCCTTGCCGGAATCCGGTGCAGGTTTGGAATAGTTCGGAAAAGCTGTTTCCATCTCCACGCAACACAACTGGATCAGTTTTACCGCGATCCCGAAAAAAGATTTTTGACGAGATTTTGAATTTTTTTTTAAATGTTATATGATGTGAATGAATATTTTCAAAAACGATTTTTCCTTGACGTTGTCCTGCTCTGCTTAAGCGAGTATCATACATCGTTTTGTGTATTTTTCAAAGTGCGAGTGGGAGAAGATTCGCACTGATCGCTGTATCTCAAGAACTACTACGCGTAAAATGCTCAACAAAAATTGTTTTTCAATGTGCTATAATCACATAAACGTCGTTATTAGTAGAATTTATGGTTGCTTGAGGAAACTCTGGATTTCAGCCAGTTTCACTCCAGTTGCAACTAGACGCAGACTGGTTCTTACCCTTATTGTGCACATAATTACCTATTCTGAGGTAGTTTGTAGTAACCTCGACTCACTCTCATATCACAAGTTGCAAGTGGCTTTCAATGATGCTGTCAGATACATTTACCAGATACGTAGGCATGAAAGAATCTCTTTTCTCGCGAGGAGTGGTTTAGGTGGTACTCTACAGCAGCACAGAAACATTAGGAACTGTTTGTTTCTTCATAAAATCATTAGTACCCAGTCCCCGTCTTACCTCTACTCCAAGCTCCAATTTACCCGCTCCCTTAGAACTTTCAACATTGTATCCCATAGGTAGAACTACTTAACTTCATCTCGCCTTTTTTTATCAATGCTATTCGGTTATGGAACTCCTTGCCCTTTCATATAAAAAGATTATCAAACACACCAATAATTTCAAGGCTGCACTTTTAAATTTCTACGCTTCACAATAACATAATACTTCTTAACTTCCTCTTCTTCCATCTGTCGTTCTCTTTCTTCTTCTCTGTCCTAATTTTATCTATCATTCATTTTTCTTTTCTTCTTTTCTTTTTATTTTCTGTCACTATACTTTCTGAGCTAAATTGTATTTTTTTATTATTTGTACACCCTACTTAGTTTTTTTTGCTGTACTATTAAAGACCAAGTCTTAATGTATACCATTTTTTAAATAATAAATAAATGAAAAATGATATGAAAAAAAAGGCTTTAACTCCCAAAATTTTTCAATGTATACATATTTAAAAAAATGTTTTTATAAGCATTTTCGAAAATTCGAACTCTTAAGGATTACAAAAGGGTTTGACGTTTTGCATAGGAAACTATTATTATTCGTCGAATTCCCTTGAGTGCAATTTTTAGAAATTCAGGCCCTAAGGATCCAAGACGGTGGAACTACCTCCGAAACCCAATTTTCAAAAATGATCGATTTATCCAACGGAGTTGATGGTAGTGAAGGTCTGATTTTTCACAAAAACATTGGATTGTGTTTAAAGCATTCACGTGATAATAAAAAAAAATTGGACTATCCTCACAGCTGCGCTTTTGCTAATAGATCTCCACATGTCGTACCCGGGAAGTTTGTGGCCATGTCCACATTTCTTGGGTGTTTTCATAACAATTGGTGTTTTTTAGAAAAAGAAAAGAAAATGTTGTTTTTGGGTTATCACTTGTTTTTTTTTAAGGCAAAGAGCTAGGACATGTTTTCAATGATTTGGTTAAAGAGGGATCAGTTGAGTAGTGTAGTAGCGCAGATGGAACAGACAGACAGATTCATTTTAAATTACATATTTCATTTATTTTATTTATTTATTTATTTATTTATTTGATTGAGATTCAAAACCGCGAATAAAAGTCATCCTTACCAAGTAACAAATATTCTCTTGACAAAACCCACCGTCCTCAATTGTCATCATTTAGCAATTCAATAAACACAAAGAGATGAATATCTTTCTAAATTAATTGTTCATGGTATAGCATAGCAACAGCCTCTTAACAGGAGCTTATTATCCCACAAAACACCCATTAGGTTTCATTAAATTAGGGCCCATAGACCCACATTAAAATATTCATTGAGTACCCCATCTACACCTCCAATTACCGACCGCGCAACCACCCCCAACAAGGATTTAGCTCCCCAAAGTAATTTCCTTGCACAGATACCCTGCGGCATTTAAATCTCTCCACACGCTTCCTTAAATATGTTTTTGCCACAAACACAGCAGACGCATACAGACAACATACGCAAGGTTATTCTGATTTCAATTTCAATGCTTTGTTTCGTGTGTTTGTCCTTTCATTCTTATTTGCTCTGTTGTTGTTTTCCAAGTTTATTCGATATAATCGTGGTCCAAAGATACATTGCAAGAATGCTGTATTCTCTCGCCGATAGGGCATATAGGTTCAAAACTTATTCAATGTATAATCGACTTTAAAAGCAGGTTTGGGGTTGGGGTAAGATAGTAAAAGATACAAGTAGTCAGGTGAGGCTAAACTAATACAAAACCATTGAAACTCAACGATACTGACTGAGGACTATGAGCAAATGGAAGGATGCTCAAGATTTGTTTTGCGGTGAACCGCAATTTGGGTATATCCTACACCGCATGGGATTGAGACAAAACTACTCAAGTTGTACCTACATTGTGGTGATTAACTTAATGGCAGAACAAGTGAGTCTTGGGACAAACCCTAGTTTTTAGGTTGCCATTAATTTGGATATAGGCAGTTTTGTGTAATTAGTGTTTGATGTGGTTGGGGTCCGATTGAATAGCTATCTGCACGAGATTAGCAGATAATTTTATAACTTTTCTGCTGACAGGATTAAAATTATAATTTTCTATAGATCCAAAAGTAAACTAACACATATTTTGAAAGCCCGCTTTAATTTACCAGCTATATATACAGTTAACCATAATTAAATTCCCAAGTTTAATCACCGCTAATTACCGCCTTAATTAGGTCTAAACAGCTACCATAATCACTTCCTGCACACAGCGTTTATCTTCCCACCACATGGGAGCATTCATAAAAACGAACAGCAGATAGAAATACCAAAGGATGCCATCGATTTCCTATTCCCCCCTCAGAAACAATTAACGAGTCAGCCATAGTAGATAAGGTTTCTGCCAGGTGGATTGCAAGAATAAAAAATACGAGTTTCAATTGACAATTTATGTTGGGGAAACGAAAAAGGGCATGCAGAAAAAGTTGTGTGGAAATTTTTAATCAAATCACCCCATAGCCCTAGCGGAAGTACACAGGAACTGCACCAGTGTACCGGAATTAGAGTTGCTTCGAGGATGAATGTCTATGACGGTGATGACCTGCCAAGCCAATGCAGCAATCAATTTATGTTGCTCGGAGGAGTATCCTGCAGTATCGGTCCATGATGAGGAGGATCATAACCCAGTATTAAACAATCGAGAGTACCGATTTTGGTTTTAATTTGGCTGTGGGGGTTGGATGCCGTTCTGTGTCTCATTCTGGCAGAAAAGTAAGAATTAGCTACTCTGTTTTGGCATCATTACGTGGTCAAATGAATTTCGTCCGTGCAATTAGCCATCAACACACAGCGATATACTGCACATAAACTTGAATTATAGATTTAAACCGAAAGGAGAGGCACACACAAATGTACATGTGTACAAACAACATATTACCCTACTCTTCGATGGAGGAGCGAAATTAGTTTTATGGCATTCCGCAGACCCCTTGGGTTAAAAATTCGATTCTTTCTTCTCTGTAGCGGGTATCTGGATTCTCCTTTTGCGTCGCTTCGTCCCCTTTTTGTGAAGTGGTGAGTGGCTTTTCCGAACCGAATTTTATCTAAATTGCTCACGTCCGCTTATATTGCTAATCCCTGACTATTTCGTGTGTTTGCTGCTTTGTGCCATTGCTGCAACCATGCACGTCACATTGCCTTCCATCCCCCAAAACTGCTGTTTCGATTCTCTTTTTGTCTGCATCATACAATAATCCCAAACCGCAAACCCGAACTATAACCTATGTTATTATATGTAAGGGTAGTTGCGATTATACAGATGCAACAGCAGAAGAAACAGAGATGAAGCTTGTCCGCAAATTGACACCGAGAAAGGACGAGCGAGCGAAAGAGAGAGAGAGAGAGAAGAACGAGAAACATGTGTTAAAAAATTTAAACACTATCCTTTGCGTTGTCGGCCCCAGGACCTAATGGCAGCAGTACGGCTACGATATGGCATACAACAGTATTCAACTGCTGAGGTGGAAATGGCAGTCTAGCTGCATCAAAGCTGGGTGGGTTCGGAATTTACGAAATGCGAAAAATTGGGGAATAGAGAATGGAGTGCCGTACAACATTTTCTAATGAACTTGATTGTTTCCTCTTGTGGTTGTTTCTGTGTGTGCTGTAATGATGATTATGATTTGTACCGTAGATGTGGAGTTTTTGCTCTGTGGGTATCGTGTTTAGTGGATGCGAAAGTTCATTAATTATTTACTCTATTATTCGAATTTGATTGGAAATTCATTTTTATGTGCCCGCGGTCGTAGTTTTAGAGAAATTTTCTTCGGGACCACGAATCCAATTTAACAAAATGGGAAATTTATATTTAGTCTAACATTGTAATGAAGAAAGATAAAGATCAGTGGCTCACCGGCTAGTGCCTTGGGTTACTAACCGACGGGTTCTTGGTTTAAATTCCCCCCAGAAATATCTAAAGTGTTTCCATTGCAAAATTCAGATAAATATCCAAAAGTATAAATTGTCATGATAAGCTTCTAAAAGTTTGCTTTTCGAAATCAGAGTAAACTTTGAATTTTAAATTTAAAATCAAACTACACAACTATGTAGTTGCATTGATCTACCGACATTGAGATAAATAATTTATTGTGATCTGAACAGCTTCTACTAGACAATGCTTACCCATATTCCAAGAGAGAATTATGTTACACATTTGTCTGTTCTTTTGTTGCATCATCTCTCGAGACACACCGTACAAGAATGTATATGTACTGAAATGACAGTATCTTTTTCCAAATGGCATCAAATGGCATTCAAAATTGCTGTAATTTTGAAAACTTCATCTACCTCTACCATTGTCCTAGACTTCCCAGCTTCAACAATTACACTTGATTGAATATCAACACCTCCCATCAAAACAATGGGAGTAATACCACTTCAAATCGCCCCCAAATCCACCTCAATGCTTTGCTAAATTTCCTTCACTAAGCACACACAAAACTAAGTTGCAAGCAGAACCAAGAAGAGGATGAATACCCCTGGCAGATATAATGCCCATATTCTGTTGAACATCCTTTGTTTAAGTGTGTGTTGTATGCGAAAGCATATGCTCACTCGATTTGTTATTCAATTCGAAAATCTACGTTCCATATCTATCTGGTTCGGTAGCTCTTGCCTTTCGCTTTCTTCGACTGGACTGTAGCATATTTTCTGGTATTTTGTTAAACCTTTAAGAGATACATAAATTAGATAAAACGGCAACATCCGTCTAAGTTGACCAAAACCACCCCTAGGGATTGGTAGAACTTTTTATTTAATTTTTTTTTGCAAAGACGATGAAGGAGGAATGAATTGTGTAGTGCACGTGCACACGCCTTTTGAATTACACTGGCTCATAGTATAGTATCCGTCTTGTAAGGAGCTGAAGTAGAAGATTGAATAAAAAAATCCGTTTCGTATATGCTCTTTGAGTTTGTCATTATAGTTGCTAATGCATTCTGTCCAATTGAATTATTGCAAGACCGGGATGACAAGGATAACGATCGCGTGTGTAGTAATTCGTCGTCTTTTTCTACTACAGCTCTTCAATTTGTTTCCCTTTCTTGGATCGCTAATCAAACGAGAGGCCTTATATTTTTTTAACAAACCTTGTTTTGTTTTCGGTGCAGAACATATTATTCTGGCATTTATTCATGTTTTTCTTTTTGCAAGGAAGTAAAGCTAAATCACCATAAATGATATCTTGAATCGATTCTTATTTCTGGCATGAATAATCTCTTAACACATTTGTTGAATTTCCGTTCTTATTTTTTGTTTTGCGTTTGACTAGGATCCTTTAACAAATCGTCTTTCAAAATTGTCGATATTATCAGAGTCACCAAAGGATTTGAAGGAATGTTATTTTTACTGAAAGACAGAAGGCGAAACCAGAATTTAAGTGCTTGAAGGAATTCTACACTCAGCGCAACAAAATAGTAGACAAACTCAAATGATTCGATGGGCGTAGGGTTTTAGGAGTTAAAACCCGATATTTAATTATGAACCACCTTTAACCAACGACCATACCACGTCGAGTTAATCGGTTCGCGTAAGATCACCATAATTAAACGACGTTGGGCGCGTTTAGTACGTAGATGAAGGACCGTTTGAGAACAACCGCGTGTCGTTGGCCAGTCCCATCTACAGAGTTGAGGTAGATAATATACGTGGTATCACAATGGACCTAAATTGTCTAAGTGTGTCGGCTTCTACCGATAGCCACATAAACCTAACCTAACCTATGAACCACCCTTCACTGCTAAAGGTTTGGTTATATGTATATATTAAGTTGTTTTTGAAGAGTCGAGGATTGCATCACACAAAACTCTGAAAAAAGACTAATCCTTAGGGGCATCGTGATTCCAACATAAAATATTCTCCTTCTGACTTTCTTAAACGACGAGGTTATGATTTGGGCAAAAACGATCATAACCCTCCCACCTCACTGCATCCGTACAGGTCCTTGGGGTTCGCCGATTTGACCTCAGAAAGTCTCGGCAAAGTTCTCAATTGTCAATCACTTCGTCATGGCCAATCAAATGCTGATGTTGTTAAACTTGTGTGATGCTGGAGTTTATAGGCCTGACTCTCCTTCGCGATAGTATTGGAACGTTGATTGATATTGCCTTTTTGACGGGGTTCGTAGAATCTCTCATTTAAACTTGACATTTTCGACTGAGCCGGATGCCCTCCATTTTCTTTGAAATAGTTTCTTTGACGTGAAGGCTTTCTCGGATCGTGGAACTTCTAATTAGAAAAAGCTTTGTTTCTCCTCCTGTCATGCGCAGCATCTTCATCTCAGCTGCCGTTGATTTACCATCACGCGAACCGTATGTGAGCGCTGGGCATACATCTGCGGTGTAAAACCTTCCTTTCAGCATAGGGGACATTTTTTGTTTTTTATAATTAACCCTTGCCCAAGGGCCGACACTGCGACCTAAAAGATCTTTTGTGTCACAAGGTTGACTTACACAAAGTCTCCCCACTTTATCATGATGACATACATGCTTCAACAACGTTACCAAACAGCTTGGTCTTTGTCCCACTGCTCTGATAAAAGTATGTCCCTTATTTTTTTATCACGAGTGTTCAATATTTATGTATGTATGTCTAAAACAGCAGAAGCAATAGATGTCATCCCTCTTCAAGTGATAATCAAATCTATCGCAAGCAATAACTCAGCAACAAAAAAGTCCTTTCGTGTTCATATTGTGTGCATGAATAAGGACATATGCTTCAAAGTTGCGGATGCCTAATACAATTATGCTTAAGTATGTTCGTCGTTCTTTTTAAGTTTTCCCAGTTCTTGTTCATCGTTTTTTGGCAGCTTTGTCGCACGGATCAGATTGATGTTTATTTTATTCCATTTTTTTATTTTTGTCAAATGAAGTTTGCAAAAATTTATTTAGACTACAAAATTAAACCGATAGGAAATCCTGTCAATCATTTTTTTCCGTTTCTCTTCTTCTTTTTTTTTGTTTATTTTGTTTTTAAACGAGAAGATAAAAAACTCGTATCTAATGAAAGGTAACACATTTCACAAGTTGTTTAGATTACTCAAGTTCGTTCGGCTCCTGTGTGATGTCTGAAAGGACTATACGAGTTGACTTTTATGTTTCAATTAATTACATTTTACACTGCATAATGTAGCACATAATATTGTCGTAGTCCTTAGAATTTATTTTTTGCTTTGTTTTCTCAATTGCCACATAAGTGAAGAGGTATTTTCAATTCACTCCTTCACTTTGGCAAAGAAGTAGAGATAACCACTGTTATAAATAGACTTTTCAAGTTTTACTTTTTTCCTGTATGTTCTTCTAAACACTACATTTTGTGGTTTTTTCAGTCACACCCGAATACAGATACTCGTATATTATGTTTCCATATAGATCGGGCAAAATGTTGGGAGAGAAGAGAGGAGTCGCTGGCGGCTATACGACCCTAGTAAGACAGGTGAAACAGTAGACAGGATGGCATACGGGAGGATTTTAAATTAAAAAATTGCTGAAAATGTAATTTACTTTGGCAATTTTTAACACTTCGACTTTTATTTGGGGAATTTTATTGAGGATTGTGTTTTATATACATATTTAATATTTTTTATGGTTAGTGTAGCCTTTTACTTGCGGTGGTTTTAAGTTGCTCAATAAAAGCAAATTTTGATATATTTGTATCTTGGACAAAATACTGGAAGTTGTAAACAACTTTTATTTGTGAAAATTGTATCTATTAATGTTCAAATGCCATTAACCCAGACAATGTTTATAAGGTATATTTTAACGTTCTGTTTCATAAAGAGGGTTGGAAAAAATAAAGATGAACAACGTTGACATCTACTATGGTGATTGCTGTAGAGAGCAAAAGCAGCACCTATAAGGATGCGGGTTTGTTTTAAGACTATGTCAGAAAGGCTTGAACTTTTGATACGAAAGTGGCCTTATAAACAATTAGGTATAAAACTTTGCTACCAAGAGTTTTGCGAACAGCTCTTCGAAAAAAAAGTATGAGCAATGTCCAAAGTATGACCTTAATATCGTCCTACTTGAAAATAGGAAAGGAGGACGTCCACAGATATTTCAAATGCGATAATAAGGGAGAAATGCTGTTATTCGGTTTGACGTTGAACGGCTGGATCGCAATAAGCCGCCATAACCTTAACCTATTGTACATTGTATATCGCTCAACCTCTTAAGGAGTCCTCCACAGCCAGTAAGGCCGAAGACCGCTGGCATCGATGTCAAGAAGCCATCAGAGACACCGCAACTAATGTGCTGGACTACACCCTTCCACCACCACGAAAGCCCTGGTTTGATGAAAAGTGTCGGCAAGCATATGCAATGCAGTCAAACATTTTGCCTATAACGCGAAGAAGGATGAGAGCGGAACTGAATGGAAACATAAACTCTACGAGCAAAGAGAAGCAAAAAAAATCGGCAAAGCGGAAGCGCGCGATCGAGGAAATAAAGATGTGCTACTCCAGGAACAATGTGAGGGTATTTAAGCAAAAGGCAAAACGAACGTGTCAAGGCAACAGGACCAGAACAGTAACCTGCGGAGATGCATAAGGAAACATTGCATTAGAGTCACAGTCGGTGTTGATGATATGTAAAAACTATTTTTGCGGACTGTTAAATGCCGAAGACAATACGACCTGAGGATGAAAGTCAAAACTTCCTTCCTTCCACCCGGCTTTAATGAAGTGAGGGTAGCAATATTTAAACTCGAGTCAAATGAGGCTTCTGGCAGGACGGCCCACCTACCGAGATGAGTTGATAGAGAAGATTCACCGAACCAGTTCCAAGATTCGGTCAAAATAAAGTAGCCTGATGAATGGAACCTCAGCATCGTTTGCCCATAATCTACATGAAAGAAGACCCTCTCAACTGCGCCATCATCTGCCGTATTGTGTGAGCGCCTACAACCATTGTCTACGATCTGATTGGATCCTTACAGTACGGTTTTAGGTCCGGTAAGTCCACACTGCTGCAGATCCTGAAAAAACCTCCATTTCAACATTGAGCCTCACCATATTTTCATCGATTTCGAAGCCGGTTATGATAGCTTCTATAGAGCCCAGCTATAAGGAGCGATGTCTAGTATTGCCATGAACGTCAGCGTTGTCGGTCTCTGTAGGATGACGAAGGGGAAAGGCCCATGCTGCATAAAGGTTGGCAACGACCTATCATATCAAAAAAGGTTCAAGACAATACAACGGCCTGCCCTGTGAATTCATTAACATTTAACTTGCAATAATTGTGCGAAACTCAGAAGTCGGTTCAAATACTTGCATTCGCTGACGATGTTGAAATAATTGGTAGAATAAAGCGAGCATTCGGTAGCATAGCAACAAAAATGGGTTAAATGGGGTGAGCGATTAACCAGGACTCCGAGATCCGAGGAAGCCTTCACGTCAAAGAACCTATCTAAAAGAAATTGGAGCACGACAGATTCTACTAACCCCGTAAAAAGGCAACGTTCTAAATAATCACGAAACATAGGCAGACATTAAAACTCCTGCATCACACAAATACAATAACACCAGCATTTGATTGGCCTCAGTGACGAAGTGATTCGAAATCGGGAGGCCTGCCTATACTGAGGTCGAGCCGGCGAACCGCACAGGCGTAAGCTTCCAGGGTAATGATTAGTCCTGAAGTCCAGTTGAAAACCTCGTCGTTATAAATAGAGTAAAATCAAGTATGTATATGCTATCAACAAGAAGGGACATCCAAGATAAACGAATGGGGCCGAACGTCGCAATGGGGAGCCATAACTTTAAAGTATTGAGGACTTCGTCTTCATCGACTCAGCTATAACATCTGAAAACGACATCACAATCAGAAATCAAAATAGCCAATCGCTATTTCTTTCGGGCTCTCTCCAAAAGAACTTTTTTTTTAGGATATTTAGAGCAAATAAACATATATTCTCCGGCCCACAGTCTTCGACTTTAACCAAGAGGACAACGCAGTAGAGAAATACCTCAACTTTGACGGCGCTGTGAGAAAGGACCCCAACCCACTTTGAGTGCGCAACTGGAGGCAGTTAGACAAATATCGCGCTAACAGGAGAGGTGTATTGGTTGAACCCAAATCCAACCCAAACTGAAGCAGTAGTATTCCTAAATATACAAATATATACTATAGGTAACCGGTATATATACAAACTAATGCGATAAATGTATCATCCAAATTCGAAAAATCACAGCTTAATCATTCGAAACTGATAAGAAATTTCAAATGAAAGCAAATTTTAGTTTCTGAATTATCTATTTGCAATTTAAAGCAAACTCCAAAGAGCTTTGTCTATAGATCACAGAAAAACGGCATCCCTTTATCGTTTATTATACCTATAGCAATACATTAACATTAGCTGAGCCTTCAGGTCATTGCGTCCATCTTCAATATTACTCACCGGATCATTAATATAATTGCATTTCCCTGGATACCAATCTCAATTTATGTAGGTACTCTAAGCTGTCCTACTTAACCCCAGGCATCTAAACACAACCCTTTCATACCGACCCACTAACAAACGAGGAGTCTGGCATAATAGCCTGTTGGCTATTTTACTGAGTTACAACATTGTTTTCCCCAATTTAAAAAAAAAAACACACACAAATTAAAATGACAAAAGTTTCCACCATAAAAATTATTATTATTATGTTAATTTGTCAGAAGGACACTCCTGCACAATTGCCTAAAGACCAAAACAACTCTCAAGCCTACCTCGAAGGATGCTCGGTGTTGCTTAACACACGAACACAAGAAGTGTTTTCTTAGACAGGAAAGCAAAGCGCCAAATAGGAAATGTATTGTGTAAAAAAAACAGATTTTAAATTTCAAAAGAAATCACCCATTCTTATGCAGCACACAACGGTAGGCAAAAGCAGACGCTACATTTTAAGATGCTAACGTCTGATGGTGTGTTTTATATAATAAAAGATTTTAATCTTTAGGTCGTTATCATTCAAAGCTGAGTCAATTATACCTTGTTCCAGCATCACCACCGGAGGTATGTTTGTTAATGGAAAAGTGTTTCAGCTTAAATGTGTGGGATTCGGTTGAATGGTGGTTGCGAGGATGCTGGCAAAACGAAACAAAAAAAAATGCCCGGTTCCTTGTTCTGGGTGTTTTTATGATGGTGATTTGGTGGAAAAGAAAAACACTGCGAGGTATTTTCGGAAATAAATATGACTTCATTCGAATGCTTCCTATAGCACATCGTAGCGTAAAGTAGCGAAGTTGGAGTCAACTGACATGACATTACGCCTTGAGGTGTTCATCTCTATCGTTTTTCAGTGAAACTCTTTTGCTCTTTCTCCCACTGAGTGTCTACGTAGAAAGTCATCGCGAAAGTAATTAAACAAAAGTAATTAAGATTAGATGATATTTTTGCCAAAACTTCTATATGAAGGTGCTTAAACGTTGCGTCGTCGTCGTCGCCAGTGGAATGGTGTGGGAAGCTTGAATTTTTGTTTAGCCCGAGGATTTTTGAATTGATGGAACCTACGAAGGATGAAAAGTTTCACTATTATTCATGAATCATGACCGAAAAGCCCTAATTACTCCAATGCGAAGGTGGTCAGGATAAAATTGGGAGAAAGAGAACGAGAAAAGTGATAAGCAAAATTGATGAGTAGAGAGTTTTGAAGCTCTTTTGTTGGGCTATAAATTACAATAGCATTGCTTTAGGTCAAGTTTCGAGAATTGCTTCATTTCATAGACGCACGGTTCGGAAAGTAATGACCTACATAGATTGAGAAGATTTGATTAAAGGAATCTGGGATAAGTGATGTTGATCTGTGGGTTACACCTTTTTTGTGATAAGGTTAGGTTAGGTTAAATAGGGGTAGCTAACACATTACTAGGCACCATACTGGGCGATCCCTGGAGAACCAATTGATCCATAAAATCAAAGATAGATAGATAAATAGATAATTTACATATTTTTGTATTGGAATTTACATTTGGATATTTTGGGAGACAGTGCGCAATCTTGGTGGGCGCAATCAGGGTATGAAGTTCTCTTTAGAAGCTGAGACGTTCGCAGCTCATTTTAAAACTCTACTCTCAGCTGATGAAGACCTTCATACCTTTGATTACGCGCTACCTGATACTAGAGTCAACGAGCTGGATTTAGAATTCTCATTGCCCGAATTGGAAGTAACGCTCCAAAGATTGAAAAACGGCAAGGCTCCTGGCCTAGACGGCATACCAGTCGAGTTTTATAAAAACAGCACTATTGATTTTAAAAACTACCTCGTGTCTTTCTATAACAAAATGTACAATGATGGATGTGTCCCTAACAGTTTCAACGAATCTGTAATTTTTGCCATTTTTAAAAAAGGTGATGCTAACGCTGCGGAAAATTATAGAGGTATTTCAATTTTAAATTCAATAAGAAAAACTTTCACTGCAATCCTATATGAAAGGCTCTCAAAATGGATTGAGGATAACAGTCTTTTGAGCATCTTTCAAGCCGGTTTCCGCCCAGGTTTTTCAACCATGGATCATATCTTGGCCATTTCAAGCATTGCTCAACAATTTATAGATAGAAAAAAGAAACTATACACTTGCTTTGTTGATTTTAAAGCTGCATTCGATAAAGTCAATAGACAAGCTTTAATATACAAACTTTCTTGCATTGGTTTGTCAAGAAAGTTTCTCGAAGTGTATGCAAGTCTTATTTCGTCAACAAATGCAAGGGTATGGGACGGTTTCACATTTTCAAATCGATTTGATACAATTACAGGTGTTCCTCAGGGTTGTATCCTCAGCCCATTATTATTTGCCCTGTTCATAGATGATGTCTGCGAGCTTCTTCCGGGTGGAGTTAATTTTGCTAACATTATAATCAAAGTCCTGTTGTACGCGGACGATCTAGTCATGCTTGCTGATAATCCTTTCACGCTTCAATTGCAAATAAACCGTCTAAGTTCATTTTGCGAGTCTTGGGGCTTGCAAATTAATACCCAAAAAACTAAGATTGTTATATTTGAAAAGAGACAATCAAGAAGGCGAGCGGAAGAAAAATGGTCTCTAAACAATACACACATTGAGGTTTTACAAGAGTTTAAATATTTGGGTGTCCTCTTGACCTACAATTTAAGCTATCTAAAGCACTCCAAAGAAAAAAGCAACGAAGCTAAATTGGCTCTTAATATAATGTGGCCAAAGTTTTTTTCGAACCAAAATGTTGATTTAACGTCCAAGTACAAAGTTTTCAACGCGACAGTAAATGCATGCATGGCATATGGCGTCCAACCCGTCGGATACACACACTTCGAAGCTTTTGAAACTGTACAAAGGAACTTTTTTAAGAGGATATTTCGTTTGCCTAACTCAACACCCAACTACGCCATATATGTAGAGTCAGGAATAGTCCCTATATATATACAAAATTTGAAGGCAAATGCGAACTTCATTACTAGAGTGATGAAAAGAAGTGAAACTTGTCTTCACAAAATCATCTTAAGAAAATTACTTCGAGTGAATGCTTCCCCGTTTAAAAACTGGAACGAACTAGCTTTATCTTACGAAACAAGTTTAAACTTAACAGAAACTAATGTGACCGATTGGCAGGCTCAGTTTTCTGATGTGATTGCTAAGGTGGATCACAAAATGTTTCTGGATAACCTTTCCAGAGCATCCTCATCTACTTCAAGAGCTATTTATAGTCATTTAAACCATGAACTGCCCTCGGAAGTCTCTTACTTTAGTAATGAATTTTCAGCCTCGGTTATAAGTATTATTTTTAGAGCAAGAGTTGAAATTTTAAATTTGAACTTTATACCTCATCGATCAGACTTGCCCCAGCTATGTGATCTATGTAACGGAAGAGTGAATGAAGATATATACCATTTCGTTGCTGCTTGTCCTATTCTACAAGAAATTCGCCGGTTGCATTTTCGGGAAAGTTTTATATCTTTGGACAAACTTTTTGAAATTTTAAATGGAGCAATGGGCTGGCTCAGCCTCTTTAAATATTGCCAACATGCTCTTTCTTACCGTAACAGTTTCACATATTAAACTTAGTCGATTACCCACTTATTGCAGTTTTGACCAAATTTTATACCTAACTATTTATTGTTTTGTTTCTGATCATACTAAATTTGATAATATCTCTTTTGTGTTTCAAATCACGTTAAAATTGATAATATTGTATAAACAGCTATTTCTAACCAAATTGCGTATTATTTTGTGTTTCAAATCACGTTAAAATTGATAAAATTTTGTATAAACAGCTAATCAAATTATCCAAATTGTATAATATTTTGTGTTTCAAATCACGTTAAAATTGATAGCATTGTTTTATATAGTAATATTTCTTCATATCTTTTGTTAAACATTTTTTCTTTTTTTTTTCTTTTTTCCTTTTCTTTATATTTTAAAATTTTTGCTTTTTATTATTTCTTTTATTTTTAAATCATATTATGAAATGTCATCTCAGGCAGACGGCAGTATTGCCACGTCCTTATTCTTAAGTATACCAATTTATAAACTTTATGATGAAAAAATAAAGAATCTATCTATCTATCTATCTATCTTTACATTTGGTGGACCACCGCGCAGTTTACATACAGAGATTTGATATTTATATATTTCTACTGAACAATTAATTTTAAATCATGACTACAAAAGAATATTATACAATGATATACTTTGAAGGAAAAATACGTTAAAAACCTTCAACACGAATAGAATTAAAAAAAAAGAAAGTGAACCTTTAAAAATTTAGCAGGTACATTGTAGTAATAAATAATAAATAATAAATAACAAATAATAAATAATGCATAAAAAATAATAAATAACAAATAATAAATATTAAATAACAAATAATAAATAATACATAAAAAATAATAAATAATATATAACAAATAATAAATAATAAATAACAAATAATAAATAATATAATTATAACAAATAATAAATTACAGGTATAATTAATAAAAAATAATGATTTTTGATACACAAGAAGCATTAAAAACAAGGAAATGAATAAACATAATAAACATTTAGTTGGTTGATCAGTGGATTTTCGGAGATCCCACAGTTGCGGAAAAATTTGGTGGTTAGCTTTGTAATTCGATCTTGAATCAAGTCAACATTTGCTCTGGTATGAAGATCAGCGGTTGAGTGATGTGGGGGAAGTTTAAGCATAATTTTAAGGAGTTTGTTTTGAGAAACTTGTAGTTTTTTAAGATTGCATTTTGCTGAATTGTCCCATACTTGGCAACCATATAAAAGGATTGACTGCAAAATTACTTTAAAAATAACGATCTTGTTGGCTTTGTTCAGTAAGGATTTTCTGTTTATGAAGGGGGAATTGCTATATTCACTTTTTGTATTGTTTTAGCAGTATGTTCTTTAAATGTGAATTTTGTATCCAGATGAATGCCTAAATATCTCACGGATGGGATCCCGTTAATACTTGTGTTTTTTACAATTAGCCGATTGCTTGGAAGAAAATAAGTCTTTCGTTTTCTGCTGAAAAAGATAGCTTGCACCTTCTCAACATTTAGTTTGATTTTCCAGCAATTGTAATAACTTAGCAATATTTGTATCGCATTTGCAAGGTTAGTCTCCACGTTGAGACTAAACTCGTGCGAAGAATATATTGCCTTGTCATCCGCAAAAATAGCTAATTCACAATAAGGGAGTCTTGGAATATCAGACATAAAAATATAATACAATATTGGACCCAAAACCGATCCTTGAGGCACACCAGCAACAACACTATGACAAACAGAAAAAACAGTTGTTCACGAAAACTTTGAAGAAACGATCGGAAAGAAAGCTCAGGACAAGCTTTATGAGGTACGGGGGAAAACGAAAATTCAACAACTTATAGACGAGACCCATATGCCATACACAATCAAAATCTTTCTCAATGTCCAGCAATAACAAGCCAATTGATTTTCCCAAGCAACGATTTTGATTGATATGCTGGCAGACTCTAAGTACTTGATGGGATGTACTATGATTTCTTTTGAAATCAAATTGCTCATTTGGAAGAATATTATTATCATCGATAAGTGTCGTAAGTTTTTCTTTTATTATTCAAGGGAATACTAAAACCTAAACGCTTTCCCTTGAGAAACACACAATTTTCCTGCAGAATCTAATCAGTCAATTATTATGTAGTACTCTGCTTGCAGATCGCCGCAGTATCTGCATGTGTCAGTCTGAGTGGCTTTGCATGCTTCCTCAGGAGACAAGTGTTCGAACAGGATACCTACCAGTGTCTTAATCTGCTCTCTGCTTAATTTAAGGATTTCCCCAGATTTCTTGTGGTCAAAATGTGGTCATAATGCCTTGGATACTCTGTGTCCATATAGTCCTGCCTCATTCTATCTTAGTCCGCTGATGTTCTTTCCAGTTCATCGGCTAGCTCGTTGTCTTCTATTCCGCAGTGACCTGACACAGTCTCACTCGATTCTGTTCGCATAATGTGTTGAGCATTGAGCAACAAAATTCCATGACGTTTTTTTGATAATCACAAAGATAACTCTGCATCCTATTTTAAAATGCTGTTTACATTTCAGAAACAAAAATTGATTGCATATCTATATGTTTGCGCTTCATACGTTTTTCAACCTTCAACACGAGCATCAAACTGCCATAGGTATACTGAAACTTTTACTTCCTCCATTAAAACATCTTTCTCATCGATGAGGTGAGATGCGAAAATTTGCAAACTTTCAAAAGAAAAAAATACATTGAAAACAAAAATCGCATCCAATTTCATCGAAGATTAGGACAAAGTTTTTTTCCTTCTGCGGTACAACACATTACACTACACCGGAAAACATAATGCTATTGTTATTGAAAAACAGCGTTTGAAAAAATGACTACCGCCTTCCCCAGCCATGTTTATTAGCATCAATTTTGTTTATGTATTTATATCTTTAAGGACTTAAAGTGAATGAATAAATCAACTTGAGTAAGAAGGCAACAAGGGACAAGTAACCGCAAAAAAAGCAATTTACTTTTAATTCAATTGGGAGGCGCAAAGGTTTCATACCTCGGGTAGGTATATGCTTAGCACATTCATCACAAACAACAAGCCTCAAAGGTCAAACAATATATGTATGTATAATGAAAGTCGTGTTGATACAATTTTTACGGCTGCAGGCATCAATTGATTTTGACGTTTCGGTTTTTTTTTTGTTCTTTTCCAATTTGTGATAATCGTTAGAGCGTACAAAATTTGCCAGGGGATGTTCGGCTAGGTGGGAGAGTATCCAACGGTACCATGACAATTAAATGGAATTTGCTATTTGTGGAGAAAGTATGTCCTTCAGTTCTTGTGAATCATTAAAAATTTCAAGAAAATGTCGCTCTTTCCGAATGAGTTCTATACGATGCGATGACACTGCAACACAGCGAATGATAGAAGTGGAAGCACGAAAGCCATTGAACTGTGTCGTAGACAACGTCGACGAGAAAATAGCATCACAGTAATGAAGCAACGGGACGGGGGTGGACAACTCTATGGACAAGTGTTTGGGCATCAGGTAACTTCGTTAGCAATTCAAGAGACGTTCATTGGCTTAAAGAAGTATATTTGTAAAAGTTAAGACTTGTAGACTAAACGAGTTCTGCAGGATGGTAATAGGAATGGAACTGTCAGTGGCGGACGGGAACGTAAATGTCTTCTTATCGTATGGTCCTGCAATAAGAATGGAATTCAAAGTTTTAACACATATGATTGTTCTATTGCAAACGAGTTGATTCGCTGGGGTTTGTTACTCATTGTTTTGTGATTCAAACAAGGCAGCAACCCCCTTTTGTTCAGGATTTGGAATGAAAAGACTACCGGTGGATTTTCTTGACTTAGTTCTAAGTAATTGGAATTTTTCATAATGGAAACCCTTAGCAATACGCGAGACTGTGACAATTACCGTTCAATCAAGCTGATGTCAAACACCATGAAGATCGTTGAGCGGGTATTAGATATGCGAATGCTCAAAATAATACGGCTATCTGAAGACCAGTTTGGGCTTGTCGCAGATAAATCAATCACAGATGCAAAACAAAGTATAAGGATCATGATGGAAAAAGCACAGTGATTCCTTGAAGGATTTGCATATGGTGTTGTTTGATTTTGAAAAGGACTCTGATAAACAACCAAACGATCTGTGATGGGAGGCGCTAAGATAACGAAGAGTTCCAGAAAACTACGTACAGATGATCATCGGCAGGTATTAGGGAGTAAAGACAAGAGTAAAATGCCCCGTTGGCGTCACCGAGGAGTTCGCAATCAAAGTAGGTGTACACCAGGGAAGCTTCTTAAGTCCCAAAGTGCATCAGTTATTCTTTACTGACTGTGCAACGAGCACTTGATGGGTGGACATTTTGGAGGGGAAGTTTTGGAGTGGAATGCGTATCTTATTAGTCCGAAAAAGACATAATACCTGTGCTGCCCTTTCTTTGGCCCACTTCGACCTATTCCAGGCATTTAAATGAAGTTAAAAAGTTCAAATATCTGAGACCTATGATCAATACCGATGCAACCTATGATAACGAGAGCAATCATCGTGTAAGCGTAAGTTAAATGAAGCAAAATGCCACCAAAGGCTCACGGTTGTGGGCCCGACGCTCCCTTACGATTAACAATGTTGGACACCGTACAAATTAACGACAGCTAAAGATGCTCGCATGACAGCAAAGTAAAAAGCTTGATCGAACAGGAAGCTACCATATCCAAGGAAGCATTAACGTCAAAGAACCTATCTGAGGAAAAATAACGCGCCGTCGGCTCAGATGGTACTGTCATGTTCAAATGACAGATCAGATGAAACCCGTCAAAATTGAATATCAATCAATGTTCCTATACAATCGCCAAAGAGAAACTTAAGAAAACCTTAAAATACGACAACATCAGCATTTGTTCGGCATTTGTGATGAAGTGATTAAAAATCGGGAGGCATGCCGATACTTTGAAGTCAAACCATAGAGCCCCACAGACGAACCAATAGGAATGAAAGTCACTACACGTCTTCTTTTGACCGCGTTGATTGATCAAGTGCAGTCGGAATTAGAGGATGCGTTTAAAGATATGAACATAGAATCCAAATTTGCTTGAAATATGTACATGGCTAAAAGTAACGCATTTATCGAAGGGTGCACTGGTATTCGAGGAACTTGACATCGCATGAAATCTTTTTCTTTTTAAACGATCTGGACTAAATTAATGAAACCCTCCCACTCCACCGCATCCCTAATGGGCCTCTGTGGTTTACAGGTTTGACCTCAAAAAATATCTGCAGGCGCTGATTGTGATGTTGCATGTGTGATCGAGGAGATGAAGGCCTGCCTCTCTTTCTCGATTGCATAGGAGCATTGATAAATATTGTTTTTTTGAAGGAGTTCATAGGATCTCTCCTTTGCACATGACAGTACCAAGTGAACCGGTCGAGCTCCATTAGGTTAGATAGGTTCTTTGACGTGAAGGCGAATTAAAGGCATATAATGTATAAAATCGTTTGCACCATATAAAGCAAGATATAAGATTGTATTTAGAAAACAACTTGAAGTCAGAAGAGATACTGTTTAATACTAGCGATGGAAAAATTAAGACATCATTTGTGTCACCTGGTTGATGATACAAACATTTGTACACATCGTCGCTTGAAAAGCAAACTGACATAAGTCAAAATTCATACATTTTCAGAAAAGCCATTTGAAGTTTTTCATAACTTAAAAAAATCATTTTAGTTTGAATTTCAATGAATATCAAAAAGTTGTAAAGTAAAAAAGTATTTTTTTTTCTTCTTTCAAGTGGAATATTTAAGTTACTACAAAATTTTATTGTTAATAAATCTAATTCCATGCTGCGCTTCGTAAAAAGGTGGGCCAAAGAATTTAATGACCCTTACGTTTCTATGTCATTGTACAATTGTTTTGTCCGCCCGATTCTAGAGTATGCCTCACAAGTTTGGACACCGTTCTATAACATTCATTCAAATGGAATAGAGTCCATTCAACGTAAATTTATTCGATTTGCACTTAGAGGACTCGCATGGGATGATCCATTTAACCTCCCTCCTTACAGTCAACGCATCAAGCTTCTTCAAATGTTACCCCTTTCTCAACGAAGGCTTAATATAGCGATATTATTTTCTTACAGCAGCTTATATCCGGTCAAATAGATGCACCTGACTTGCTGTCGTCTATTGGCTTTAATTTTCGTGGTGGTGCTCATAATTTACGCAGTGTTGAATTATTGTTTAGCCCCTATCATAGAACGAATTATGGGAGGCATGAGCCTATTAGTCGCATGAGTAGAATCTATAATCTAAATGATCATGTGATTGACTTGCATGTTAGTAAAACTAAGCTAAAAAATATTTTGCGTAATAATGCCTTAATGTTTTAAATTATTTGCATGATTTGTGTCTGTGTTAGTATTTTATAGGTACATAATTATTGTGTTTTTAATTGTTATGTCCTTACTAACACCTGCACTAAATGATGCAAAAAAAAATTGACTTCTGTCGTTTTACATCCAAATTGCTACTAATTTAAGAAAAAAGTGTGAAAAGTGTCGTTTTGTTTTGAAAAAAAAACCATTTGTATTTTTTGGGGTATTTTGTAGAAACAACTCACTTTAAATAGTATTAAGTTATAATAAAAAAAATTTAGGAACTTTTAATGAAAAAATCGACTATAATAAAATTATATAAAATAAACCTAGCTCATTAGTAAAACGACATTTCTTAAAGTAATCAAAATAACTTTCAAGTTCATCAACTAGTTTTGTTCCAAGGTAAAATGACACAACACGAAAAGTGTCACTTTTCAAGAAACTTATTTATAACGTATTCATAATTTTTTTAGAAGCAAAGTGTTACAAATGAAAAAAAGTCATTTAGCTGGGAAAACAACAGGGATTTTTCCTTAAATTCAAAACGACACTTGTGCCCTCATGATCTCAGTTTAAGAGTTATAGTTATGACGGTTTGATAGAAAAATTGTATTTTTTTTGCGATTCGTTCTGTATAGTTAACTCAAAATCGTCAAATTTTGACTTATGTCAGTTTGCTTTTCAAGCGACGACATGTCCTGATATCGTCGCTTTAAAAGCAGAGTGACATAAGTCAAAAAAGGCAGTTTTTCAGAAAAGCTATTTGAAATTTTTGACACAAAAATAATTATTTCATTGTGAATTTAAACGAAAACCTAAAAGTTATTTATGGTAAACATTTTCTTTTTTTTTCTTCTTTCAAGTGGATTAGTGAAACTATCCAAAATAAAGTAATTTAAGAAAATTGATTTCGACTTATGTCGTTTAGCACAAAAAACGGCCAATAATATGTAATAAATTTAGACAGCAATACGGAAAAGTGTCGTTTTGTTCAGACATAAAACCATTGATGATTAATATCAAATTTATTTTTTTATTTTGAGTGTAAGAGTTAACTTAAGAGTTTCTGCTTAAATATTTTTTATTGTGTTGATATACAAATGTAATAAAAATATTAAAGATAAAAAACTGTTCAGCAGTGCTTTGTATTTAGCTCAAAAAATGTCTTTACATACACAAAATTAAAATATTTTTTTTTTATAAAAAGAAACAGAGAAAAGTATATTTAATATATTTTACCTTAAATCAACGTTCACCTACCCTATTTCTAAAACTTCTTAAGTATTACTGTCGGCTTATATTTGATTTAAACCATATAAAAATTAAGTTAAACATAAACTTAAAAAGTTAAATCACTGTGTATCAGTCTTTTAAGAATAGTTGAGCTTATACTTACAAACAGGACCCAGTTCTCTTTCTTCGATAACCTTCATATCCTTTCCGCTTGAAACGTAAGCTGTTCCTAAATACCTTAAAGCTTTTGCCTTGCTTTTGGTCCACTCACTGGTACGACATTTTCCTTTTTTTCCTTGGCATCGGAGTTCAGGTCGACCGGTATCTCATTTGAGACTGGCAAAATGTTTGAACTTCCTGATGAGCTACCAGACGAACAGTAGGTTAGGTTAGGTTAGGTTATAGTGGCAGTCGGCAGAGGCCGACACACATAGACCAATGACAGTTCCATTGTGGTACCACACGGATGTATCACCCTCCTACCAGTTGGAGCTTTTGATGAAGCTTGACAGACTTTTGATGTTGGTGTTAATGAGATCGCTAAGATCATTGTAAAAGAAAGATCCTAAATGGAGTTTACGTCTTTGATAGAGTGCAGGGCATGTGCAGAGAAGGTGGAGAATTGTTCCCTCCTCCTCCTCATCCATACAGCTTCTGCAGAAGTCATTTGTGTGGAAGCCAAGCCTTGTTGCATGCCTGCCTATGAGAGAGTGTCCGGTGATCACACCAATTATAGCACCGATGTGAAGTCTGTTCAGAGATATCAAACACTTAGAGCGTTTTAGATCCAGCTTTGGCCAAATGTGTTTTGTCGCTAGACAAGTGTTGCCACTTGTCCACCTAAGGTTAGATTTCTCAACGGTATGTCTCATAAACATGAGTTTGTATGTAGCAATTGGGATGCCTAATGGACCTTTACCAGGTAGAAGGGGCAGTATGGTTCCTTGTCTGGCGAGTTCATCCGCCCTACAGTTCCCTGGAATGTCTGTATGTCCCGGCACTCAGCATAGGTGAATGTTAAGACGCTCCACCATCTCCACTAGAGATGATCGATAGTCACGGACTATGATAGAGTTTGTGGACACAGAATCCAGGGATTTTAACGCAGCCTGACTATCTGAGAAGATCCAGATGTACATAGCGGATATCTCTTTTCT
Organism: Portevinia maculata; assembly: GCA_949715645.1. Lineage (NCBI taxonomy): Eukaryota > Metazoa > Arthropoda > Insecta > Diptera > Syrphidae > Portevinia > Portevinia maculata. The sequence goes on along the minus strand of OX454528.1, from coordinate 1,214,005 downwards.
CTTTAGCCACGATAAGACTTTTTTAATCGCCAAGATTTCCGCCTGGAACACGCTTCAGCGATCAGCGAGGCGAAAGGAGTGGCTGAGGTTCAGAGAACACACCACCTCCAACCCCTCGTCGGTTTTGGATCCATCGGTATGGATTGAGTGACAGTGATTTCATCCCTTACGTCATGAAGTGTATTGTTACTGCAAGTCGGATTGGACGAGGGGCTTACGATGGAGTTTGTGACTGTCTGGGGTTCTACGCCTGAAACTGCCCATTCTTGAGCGTTTATATTCCCCTTTCGCCTTGCCAACTTCACAAGCAATAAAAAGTGGTTATGATGCAATCTAAAAAACCAATAAATTTGGCTTAAAGAATAGTTTTAAAATTAAAACAGAGTATCTTGCTTTTGAAAAGTGACACATCTTACAGTAATTACAGAAAATTAAACACTGCCATCGCTTCAGTTTTTGCAGGCAATATGTCACTTTTTGAACTATGACATTTAGGAGGCTTAAGAAATAAATATGTTTTTTGACACAAAAGAGAAATGTCATTTTTTTCCGTATTCAAAAAAATGCAATACTGCTTTGGTTTCGCCGTAAAATGACATAATACAAATGTGACGTTTTGCCAATAAAAAATTAATACCCTCATTATAAAGCAGAATGACACAAAGAAGGAAGTGTCACTTTTCCGAAATTGTTTGTCAGAGTTTAGGTGTTATACAGAACGACACTTCGCCTTCACCCTGTCAGTTTAAAAGATATCAATATAACGATTTGGCAGAAAAAATAAGTTTTTTTTTTTTGAAATTTTCTGTGTACTTTACTCAAAACGGCCAATTTTTGACTTATGTCACTCTGCTTTTAAAGCGACGATATAAGGAAATAGCACTGAATTAATTTTCTAGCTTGATAGCTTTTAGAAAATATATTTAAAATTGTTAAACTTTAGGACCCCGATCTCAGTGTATCCATCTCCCATTTCTTCTCCATCTCAGTGAATTCTTCAAAACACGGAAAAAAGTCCCCAATCAGTCTTGGGTCATCTCCACTTTTCATTTCCATGATGCAAATGGATACAAATCAAAAGCCACAAAAAAAACTCAATCCCAATGCTTCATTCACAGTAGTAACTGACAGACTTTTCCCAAGTAAATCCCTACGGAACCAAGAAATCCATTTCATGTATATTTTGACTGCCTGTTTAAGGGTGGATTTGTAAAGCATAACTTTCCTGTTTTCAGTTGGGTTCGGCACACACGCACACAGTCCTCTGGAATTTAATTCGCATTTTGATCGAATGGAGTAGTTGGGTGCGAGACTTTGCCGGAACTTTTTTTTATGTATTTTTTGTGGCTTTTTAAGTGTTTGATATGACTCATTTGAAGTCGGAAAGTGTTTTGTGCAATCTGTTTCCTTAGGTTTAGTGGTGCTATATTCGCAACCGATGTCCAGACGGATTCGTCGTTCCTTTGGAACCGATTTTTGTTTACGATTATCACATAGTGCCAAGTTATATGGTTATTGCTTGTTTTATTGTTGCTGAGCATTTCCTTTGGAGAGTACACAGTTTGGAGTTGGCTTTTATATTCATTTTGGTTAAATTAAGTTATAAAACGTTTGCCTGAACTGATTCTGTTGAATGTACAAGTGTTTCAATGCATTTTCTCATCCCCGAGAAATTTCATTAATAAAGCCCCACAGATACCGGTAGATTCTCGAACATAATATCGTTATGGGAATATGGACATCATCGTTTAGAGAATACTTCTTCTGGTCAGTGGTTGCATAAACAATATCCAAAACTCTATTCTAGCCGCTCTATTGTTATTCTTCAAGGAAGACCTCCGACAAGGACGTAAAATCACATTGCCAAAACTACTGGCAAGTGTTGAAAACAATAATAAAATTTCTTTTCTATGAAAGAAAAAAAACTCTATCTAAGCATCCATTTTTACTATATACTTGCATTGGGAGCATAACTAAGGGTACAAAGGCGGCCAAAACAAACAAACGAACCACCAAGCATTCATGCACACATAATTTACAAGGATACCACACGTTCTTCAGTTGGAGTGAGATTGGCCACACATGCTACCCGAATAATTCTGGCATACCGGACTGGTTTTGTTGTTCCCATCCAAGTGAGCATTAATGGTTAATTCAACAGGAGACTATAGAGTAATTGTGTGTGTATGTACGAGGTTTTGCTTATGGCAGCAAATCAGCACAGAAGAGCTCCTAGGGAGTTAACAAGCTAACGAAAACCCAGAAGCATGCCGTTTCAGACAAGTCGAAACAGTTAGCAAATAGCTACGGATGTACAGTGGAAACGAAAAGCTATTTTCTCTTATTATCTCTTCAATAGAGAAAACTACACATACAGTATTTTTATGGAAGGTTTTTCGATGTGCAGCCCAAGCAGAGCTACAATCGAGAACAATCGTTTTCAGTATTAGATTTAGTGTAGCTACGCTTCGAAATGGAGTACAAAGCTGAATGATAGCTTAAAATACTAAGAAGAGTATTGCCTTAAAATAGATATGGCCTTTTTGGTATTGAATAAGTTTTGTGACTGAAATGACAAGTTGAAGAAAGTGAGGTAAAACAAAAATTACGAATTTTTAAAAATCGCGTCTTGGGCCTCAAAAGACCATCTTAAGAGTTAGATATAAAACTGAAAATGTATGCCAAGTTTCTTAAACAGTTTCTCGATGAATACGACAAAATTGAAAACTAAGTTCGTTAAATAGTTTTTAGGCCGAAAAGCAAAAATAAGTAGGCCTAAAAATTCCTGGATCACACAAATGCAGCAACACCAGCATTTGATTGGCCTCATTAATTAAGTTATCTGAAGCCGAGAAGCCTGCCGATGGTTATTGAGGCTGAAGCGGCGGCCCAGTGGACATGCAGTGAAGTGGGAGGGTTATGATCTCTTAATTCTGAGATTTAGAAAGAAGAAGAAGTGAGACTGTATTGGACTACGAATATTTACCAACAAAAGATGTAGGGGATATAATCCATAATTCGTAAGCCTGTTAATTTTATTTATTAATATTAATTCAAGTCTGCCAAGATTTAACCCGCGTCTTCTTCTTCTTCCTTAATGGCGGTGAGGCTATGACCAGGATTAAAGGGATGAAAACCCTTCTACTTAACTGCATCATTATTGCTTCATCATTGCCTGTGAGGTTCGCCGGTTCGGCCTCAGAAAATATCGGCAGGCCTCCCAATTTTGAATCACTTCGTCACTGGAACCAGGGTTTGGAAGGGTTCGTAGAATCTCTCCTTTGAACATGACAGTACAAGCCGTTCGAGTTCCATTTTTTTTAGATCGTAAACATAAGAAATTGACAACAGGATCTCCTTTACAGGTCTGATATCTGTGGGGTTTCTGGTGGACGACTTCATTTGTCAACAAAATGCAAAGTGTACTCTTTCGAAAATTTCCGTTCTTGGAAGCGTTTAAAAATTTAGCGGAATTTCAATACAAGAAAAATGTCAAAACTCTGCTTTGCGGTCTTTTTCCTTGTTTTGTTTTTTCAGTCTCGTGCTTTTCTTTGAGACTGTAGAATGAGTGTAATAATTTCCTAATTGCAGAATACCGGTTCATGGAGGCATTAAACAACCATTTATAGTATTAACCTTACAATACCTTTAAACCATTGGAGTATTTTTATACTTGTTTCTTTATTGGTTTTCAAGGGAGTTATTACAAGTGTAGGTGTACTAGCACTTGTTATACTATCAGAACCTAGGTTCCACTTGAATGAAACTATAACCTTGTAACATGGAAAAAATCATAGACATCCGAAAAACAACACAGTCCAGTTTTTCATGCTGCGGATATCATTTTGAGCGAAACTCACTTAGTCAATCACTGGCTCATCGCAACCACAAGCAGAACACGACATATTCCATTGTTGTTGGGCGTCTAATGAAAAATGCGCAAAACACCAAGGAATGAAATGAAGTTGGGTAAGAGTTTTCCCTGTACAAAAGCAAAGGCAAAGGCAAAAGGCATTTCTTAAATAGGAGGTCTATGTTTTCTGGCAAACTTGTTGCTCATTCATGTAACATGGCGGCAACGTGCGGAGGGAATGTGGAAATCTTTTTGTAATTCCCTAATTAGTTGGAGCTGGAAATACACTTCTATTCTGGCTCTTTTCGCATGCGACTGATGATGTAGGAGATGATAATGATGATGATGACGATGTGGCTACTAATTACTTTGAACGTATACATTTTCAACAGAGTTCCACTAAACATATTGTTAGTAATCCTGGCTAAATGCAGAGGATACTTTTTTTTTCATTTAATTAGTTGCGAACAATTAATCTTTATAGTGATAATAAGGAGGAAAAACATTAAACATGTTCACAACAAAGTCCTTAGAGACAATTTAATATCCTTTGGGCACCGTTCACCAACCATTCAACTTAAGCTCAAAGTTAAGGATGCGCCTGTTGTGTCTGCCAATGAAAAAGTATTGTTGACATGTGCTTCTGAAAAGAGTTGGCAATTGTTTGGGTTTTGTTCAAGTTTACCAGATTACACCGGTTCATCCCTTTTGCCATTTTGTATAAGTAAAATACTGAGGCAGACGACGACAACTTCTCATATGAGCGTCCTGGGGGTAAATGTTGCAAAAAAAAAGACCCAAAACCGAAGTGGTTGTTGTAGCACTTTGGCGCCTTTAATAATAAATGATTTAGATTCCTTATTTCAAGCGGTATTGTATTTAACTTCGGGGTATTTTTCGTTTTATTGAAATAGGTGATTGTATATTGTGTGCCTGGGCAGTATCCATAGGCCCAGAGAAAGAGAGATATATTGAGCAGTAAACTTTTTGTGGCTGGATTGTGGAATTTCGTCCATTATTCCATGCAATTGTAAAAGTTTGAGTTAGTTTGCTCTGTTCCTAAATGAGCTTTACAATTGACATTTATGTATGTATGTAACCTGTATTATTTATTAATTTTATCTTATTTAAGTGGGAGTGGCTTTCCTTTATTTAACTCTAATAAAACGATTATTTGGACTGTAATTGAGGTTTTGAGATAAAGAGATTGTAGGTGGGGGAAAGTCACTAGCATACGGACACAGTTTAATTGACTTCCTGCGAAGCTTAAAGCTTATCTGCAGTTATGGCAATGCTTTATCAATGCAATGATCCATTGTTAGTCCGGATCATAACCTCGTTGTTAAAGAAAAAAGATCTGCATTGGTTTTGCTATCATCAATTTATGATGATTTATGATAAAACAGTTTATGTTAGCGGGGAGATACTTAGACTACTGATCAAGTGTATAGATACATCACAAGTATTAATTTCAATTTATTTGGGACAATTAATGATACAGCGCAATCCTTAAAAGAACGGGCGACTGTGACAAAAAATATTTTCCATCTTTTCGCTGGTTAGTGCATTGAACCACTAACCGAGGGGTTCCTGGTTCGAATCTGACAAACATCCTAAATTATCAACTCTCATGAGAAACTTCTCCAACTTGCCGCTAGGAATCATCGCAAAACTGCAGGTCCCTTCCAATAGTTCCGAAAACAAAGCAAACATACACATGGTTGGAGAAGCTATGCATGGGTTGTCTGTGTATGTAAACAAATAAATAAAAAAAATATCAGGCACACAGAGCCTAAAACCTAGCTTGTCTATCCATTTGCTTGTGCGAAGTGGAAGGGGCCTACAATTTTAAGCCAAATCCGATCGGCAAATTTGGCTTTTCATAACAATTGATGCTCTTGGATGTTTTGTCAGACGTTCGTAAGAGATCGGGTAAAGGAAAAAACTCTAGATGTTACTTGGCCCCGGCGGGTTTGAACCGGGGAACCAGCGATTAGTAGTCCAACACAATAACCATTGAAATAATGCGCGCCTGTGTGTTTATGTGTGTTAAAGAATACTTTTGCTCCAACCACGTTTTACTACAGGACTGTTATTAGTTTTCGAATGACAAAAGACCCAATTAAGCGCCGACTAGTGACATTATAGATCCACCAAATTAGCGGGTTTTTTGAGGATTACATTGAGACATACTCGTATTATCAGTTACAGCTTTCAGATTTTTAAGATCTCTGGTGATTGGCTAAGACCAACAAAGCCACCCAAGTATTTGTTGTGGTAGGCCCAATTCATGTCAGTCTTTCACTTAATGCTCCAAACATCCACATATTGTGTCCTTCATCACATTATACTCTCCTTTAAGGATCAACCACAAAACCTCAATGTCAATGAACAAAAGACTAACCATATAACAACTATCTGATAATATACACACTTCGACTCGATAAATACCTTTCAATTCATGTCAGTTAGTTTTCCATCGAAGAAAGATCTTTCTCCCCTTTGTTTTCATTAAATGCGGCTTAACAAATATCGAAACTTTCTCGGACAACTTTTCCCATAGATATCCCTTGTTCTTATAGAAAACTTTCATTTTCAGGATTAAATAATACATTCACATGGACAAAGTAAGCCCAAGGAAGTGTACCGTGCCAAACTGAACCGTGTGCACAATGAAAGGATATAAATGCGTTTTAAGATGTATAGCGTATGTTGAAACTTAAGGAATAGGGTTACTTACCCCTTCTTAGTTGCTTACAATGATAAATGAGTGAACATTTGTCTGTCTTAGGAAAGGGCCTATCAGGGAAGGACGACATCAGGCCGACGCAAAATGTGCAAAAAAAATATAAAAGGATTTTGATTTTATCTCTTGATTGTTCATCTTGTTATATATATGATTAAGAAAATAGGATAACACATGTTTTCCACTTCCCACTACACCGAATCTAAATCCTTCCTTAACGGATTACATTTGTATTCATACTTCAAGGTGAAAATAAGAGAAAATGAAAATCGAATCAGATTGTTTGACAAGAGTCGGAAAAGTGGAATGCTCTCCTTGCGCAGTGACTTAGTATCTTGCCGACAAATTGCAGTTTAATAAATCAAACTGAAAAGAAAAATTAGTACATCGACATTAGCCATAAAAATCTCATAGAAGGAAGCCATGAAAATTCAACACCAAAAAAAAAAACAAAAATGTGGAGTAAAAATTGTCATCTTCCAGTTCGCAGTGAAGGAGTGTTGGCTGGGTATGATGACGATGAAGATGGTCTAGGAAAAAAATTTCACTCCCCTTGCCAACAAGTCACTTTGGCAAGTCATTTTACCGTGAAATCCGCTAAGGTCTGAGGTTACCGGAGAAATTTTCTCTTATCATCATCTTTGTCATTTTTTCCCCCATTCGCCATCGTCTCCATTGTAAGGAGTACGATTCACCCAACGTTTTAGGGAAAATTTTACAATAGCAATCACACCAATTCCATCAAATAAGGATTTGTCCAAACCGCGTCAGAAAGTTGATGAGTCCCCTGTTAATGGCCCATCTCAACATTTTTATTTCTCCCCTTTTGACTTCGTTTTCTTCGTTATCGCGCGGTTGCTTCTTATGGTAAAAAAAGCAACTAGGTAGGTACCATGCGTCGCGATGAGAAATGTTTGAGGTTGTCATCGTTTGCGATTTCATTTTATCGGTAGAACATCATCATCATCGTCATGCGCTAGTTTTAATCCACCAGGATAATAAGCGAATAAAAGTAGAATTTTCCGCCGCCATAAACACGGAAAACATTTTTCTTTTTCGCCCTCTAAAATAAGATATGATCTTTTCCATAAAAAAGGACAAAAAAGAGTACCTCCAAAGGGTGAGCAGGGGAATTGTGTCTGGTGGATGATTTACGAATAAGCGGAATTTCGCGAAGTACTACGTCTTGGTAAGTTCAAAAATTCAAGTGCATTTTTGTCCTTCGCAGTAAAAGTAAGATTTGTGAACTTCCTATGATATATGTATACTATTTTCCCAAAAGCAAATAACTTGTTTAACAACAAATTAAAGAAACAATCTCAAAGAAATCATAATTAAGAAGCCGTTTGCCGAAACGAAACATCACCACTTGACCCATTGGAGTTACTGGATGCACTGATCTTTTTGTTCTGACTGCTGACAGTGAAACATGAAATATTTTGCTTCTTCTGGGACTAACGACTTGTTGTAGTGTTGCTTGTTTGAAAAAAAGGGTTTAAGAAATGAAAACCAAAAAAAATTTAATTTTTATTCGCCCGTTAGTTTGTTTTCTTCAACACCTTTTGCCTTAGGCCGCAGAGCTGACATTTTGTACATTAACTATTTGAAAGCTTAGTTTCATTTATGACTGTTGCCCGTGCAGGGACGGGCTAAGAATATCAATGCAGCGCCCACCAAAACAAGCGCTTGTCGTAAAAGGCGAGTTCGGCTAGAAATCATACCTAGGCAATTTTACTATTCATGTAGGCCTAGCGACATGAACACAATTTTAACATTCTGGTCAGCCTAGTGACACACTTTACATCTCTAAACTGTCCCGCAAGTGTGCTAGTAAATCGGTTGGTTGATACGACTAGAGATCTTTGGTGTCGTAAAAGGTGAATCATAGAATAGTAAATAATGGGATCATGCACGTGTCGAAATCTAAAACTCCTTGACTACAAAAATGCACCACCAACAGCAGCATTTGATTGGCTTCAGTGCTAAAGTGACTCGAAATCGGGAGGCCTACCAATATTCATACGGGTCGAAACAGGCGGACCAGTATGGATGCTCTACAGTGGAATGGTTCTGATCCCTTAACAGCCATAACATAATGTGCACAAAAAGAAGGACATTACCTGTGTTTAAACCACCAAGTATGGGTGAAGTGGACCTGTAAATATTCAAGACAGCAAGGTACCTGGGCGTTATATTAGACTCTAAACTCATCTGGAAGGAAAACATAGAGGATCGGGTTAGGAAAGCGTACGTGGTACTATATGCATGCAGACGAACATTCGGTAATACGTGGGGATTCAAACCATATATGATACACTGGCTGTACACAACGGTGGTGAGGCCCATTCTCACGTACGGAGCGGCGGCATGGTGGAAGGCTACTGAAAAGAAGTGCTATCTTTCAAACCTCACCAAAGTCCAAAGGACAGCCTGCATCGAGATAACGGGGTCCTTAAGGACTACATCCACTGCAGCCATGGAGGTTCTACTCAATCTTGTACCCCTGGACATCTACTGCAGCAGTACGGCGGTAAAAACGGCCATCAGGCTCAGAGAGTTGGGACTGTGGTCTTTTAAACCATACGGACATGCCTCTGTGGAGACACAATGGAGTACATCGAAAAAGAAAGTAGCTACTGACTACTTACCCCACACCCTCGTCTTCAAAATGAGATTCGATATCAGAATCCCCGAAAGAAGCGAATGGAGTAATAAAATGGTCACGAAAGAAGAGGAGATAGCTATCTACACCGACGGATCCAAGATGAACGTGGGTACAGGTGCAGGCATCTTCTGTGAGTCTCTGGACCTGAGCGAATCATTTAGGCTCAGCAATGAATGCAGTGTGTTCCAGGCAGAGACAGCTGCGATCACTCAGGCGGCCAAGGAGGTGCAGAGGCGAAAAATAGCCGACAAACACATCACCATTTACTCTGACAGCCAAGCGGCTATAAAAGCTATGGAGTCAGTAGTAATCAGGTCAAGGGCGGTGTTAAAAGGCAAAAAATACCTAAACGAGATATCAGCTGCCAATACGGTTACATTATGCTGGGTACCAGGGCATAATGACATCTTGGGCAATGATAAAGCGGACGAACTAGCAAGGAAGGGATCGGAGATGAGTGTATCTCTGGCCCTAGAATCCATAAGAACCCCGCTAAGCACATTAATGCTAAGTATCGACACCGAATCCATGAGTAAAGCAAGCTTACGTTGGATCAATCTTCATACATGCAGAAACACAAGAGAGCTCTGGCCAGCGGTCAACCAAACGAAATCTAAAACCATGATCGGATTTAACCGCAAAGACATCCGAACACTGACGGGGGTCCTCACTGGACACTGTATAGTGGGCCTACACGCGTAGCGGCTGGGCATACTGCACAACGACTACTGCAGGAGTTGCAGTGACGTTGAAGAAATAGAATCTATACGTCACCTGCTATGCGAATGCCCTGACTGAAGATTCTTGGCAGCTACTTCTTTGAGGAGCTGGAGGATCTGGCTGCTTTAGAGCTAAAGAAACTCCTGAGATTCACATATGAGTCCGGGTGGTTCTGCTTAAACAGCGGTTTCCTTTATCTCTCTTTTCAGTTTCCCGAAAAATTTTAAAGAATCCCTAAATGGACACAATGGACCCAACTATTGGTCTAAGTGAGCCGTGACACCCGTCACAAGGGCATCCATCTACCTACCTACCCTACCTACCTGATCCCTTAAATTCTGATCAAAGCCTCGCCGCCATTAAGCCTGAAACACAATCACGCTTTAGAACCATAAGAGTTGAACCATAGGAGATCAATGAAACCTATCACAAAGCTCCGTTGCGTTTTAACTTCAAAATGAGACACGTAAAAACAGAAGTAATGTTTCGTAACGTTTCTGTAAAGCGCCGTTTGTCAACGCGAAGTTAGGGAAAAGTAAGTACTGTCAACCTTTTTTCTTGGTAGAGGATACGAGTGTTCGGTAATATTTTAATTTTTGGTTTAAGTCAAAAGTCAAGTCGTAGTAGGGTCATCATGGGGCCTACTACCGCATATATTGCATTTGCCGCACACGTCGTCGGTAGAAAGACTTTGGTGACCGCCCTAGAGAGAAACTCAGTTCTTAAAAAGATGGAAAAAGCTCTCCGAGTGACATGTCTCAGGATCATGGGGGCACTAAACCCCATGCTACGTCTGCTTCGAATCGACATCATACGTAAGCAAATGGCTATGACTGAGAGACATATGGGACCCAAATTCATCATGTGGGACCAAAACAGACCTCTGTGTATGATCGGCACTTTTTCTCCCGATGGCAACTTGCACGGGACTTGTCAGAAACGCAACATGGAATCAAAAAAAGGTTGTACTACGATCGAATCAATTAGAGGAGTAGTGAAGGCCGCCCAAACCGCTCAACAGGAAAACTACTGCTAAAACGCTTAACGTGCCAACTTCCTTCAACTCAATCAGATGGAGCGATAAGGTGAATGCGCTCGAAATCACTATCAGAGTTTTCTTCTAGTCTATTTCTTGCGGATGGTGAAGGACTTCCGCAAGGGAGTATGAACATTGCAGCACAAGGATGGATATGCAGATCGACATCGGTGATACAGACAAAGAGAGCTGAACCAGTTTATGCGACGAGTGACCTTCTGATGGATGCGCAAAACAAGAACAGACAAAATTAAGACCATTGTCGATTTTCAAATCGGTTGTGAAGTTGGTAAAAACAAGGATGCAGTTAGTACTTATGACTGACGCTTTACATGGAACTCACTTTCTGATCAAATCCGATCACTTCGTGCACAGACGAGAGTGACAATTTCGTTTCGAACTGTGTTGGAACCAGCTGCTTTTGTAGTCACAGACAAAAGCCAAAAAACGGAGTAGCAACAGAAACAGAAGTAGCAGTAGCGTTGAAACTCAGAAAGCGAGGACGATGAACGGTGAAGCTGATCAGATATATCCCTAAATGAACACACGGAAAAGTCGTGAAGTAAACGACAGCGTCAACCGGTTGGATACGGCTGCTTCAATTCTTTTGTTCACAAGATCGGCAAACCGCAAAACAAGCCCAGCTTGCCAGTACGGGGTCTCTATAGCAGGGACTCAAACCACACTTTTTTCACCTCAAGTAGATGGGAAGCTCAACAAGGGTTTCTGAAAAGAAAATCCAGCATTATTGCTCAAGATAACATAGCTGAAAAGATGCTGAATAGCGATCAGAACTGGTCTCAAGGGGGATAGTCGGACACAACATAGGGCTATGGTCTGACATTTGCCGGTACATTATTAGCTCTCTTCACCATTAAACAAATATAAAAAACATAGGGATGGGCTACAGTCCGCTTGGGCGAACTGTTGGATACCCTATTCTTATTCCTGTCCCTCATAAGTGGGCGTGACAAAAGTCTAAGTATGGTCGAATTGTTAAGAACGCTCTACATATTTTGTTATATAACATTTAAAGGATTTTATCAAAAAAATCGAAGCTTTTGTAAAAAAATCGCTCCCTAGCTCAAACTTTGGTTTTTCAATAAAATTGTTTTATTTAATTGTGGGCGTGTCAGTAGGCGGATTAAAAAAAAATTAACATATGAGCATAAAGGGCCCATAGAGAGTATATATTCAGCTCCCTAGCTCAAATTTTGGTTTTTCAATAAAATTGTTTTATTTAATTGTGGGCGTGTCAGTGGGCGGATTTTGAAAATTTTATCTCCCGAGCAGTTTTAGGAGTCATAGATCATATATAAAAAAATCCAGCTTTCTAGCTCAAAATTCGATTTTTTCGATTTTTTGAGTTTGTGGGCGTGTCTGTGGGCGGATTTCAAAAATTCGTAAACTTGATTATTATTTCGGGACCATAGAGAGTATATGGTTAAAATTTCAGGTCTCTAGGCCCAGTTTAAAGGCCTAATTTTTGCCGACAGACGGACGGACGGACGGTCGGACATGGCTAGATTGACATTACTATCGATGCTGACCATAAATATAGTAACTGTTAAGGGTCTATGGGCAATATTAAGGTATGTTACAAACTATGCGTCAAAATTAATATACCCTTAGAATAGGGTATAAAAAGAAGACTTTGGCTACGAAAAATTCTTTCAAGAAAACGTCATATTGCGACAGACCTGTCAAGCTTGTTGAAGAGCATTTAAAAAATTTGTGATTAAAATAAAACACAGAAGGCTGACGTTACCCAAAAGGGTTAAATAATATCAAGCTTTCTACTAAAGCCCTTCATTGCGTGGTTAACTATAATAAACCCAGTTGCTACAAATCTGACAAAATTCAGTTGCGGTTTTTTTACAAGTATCTCCTAAATATTTGCCTAAATTTGGTCATGAATGTCCTATAATAAAACTGAGAACACAATTTTGTATACGAACGGAACAAACTTCAATGCTGATGCAAGTCAAAAACAAAACAAAAATTCAAGTATTTCAATCATCATTTAAACCATCACATTTTCCAACACAATCAATCCGACAAAACAAAAACAATGCAGCCTAAATACTGAGGACAAAAAAATATGTTTTTGTTGCAATTTGCAAACATACTTCATAAGCAGCCAACTTCGGGTGAAAACAAAAGTCAACGCCATCGGGTATCATACACAAACAAACAAGTACTTCAAAGGCCAGCCCAAATGCATTTTAAATGCCGAAATTCACCTTCAAGGACACGAAAAGTTTCGTAATGAAATGATTGGCTACAAACCAACCCACAATGCGCATAGGTGTTCATCATCATCGCAATATTATCAAAGAAAAGCTTCTCCCACCAACAACAACCTCTGTGGGTTGGAAGAAACAAAACAGAAAATATTATAAAAACGCTGAAAGAAGAAGCTCCGCCAATGCACGATTTATATGCCTATGTGTGACGACGAAGGATTCTTCCTTAAAGAATGTGCCGCTCCTCTGGGAGATAGGGCGAACTTGAGAGTGAAGCAACCTCCACCAACCGTAACGGTAGCAATTATTTTTCACACTGAAGGAGCAGTCTTCAGTTAGATGAAAACCGAGCACCCCATCCACGTACCACATCTAAGCAGGATAAAAAGCTTTACAGCCTGACTGAATGTTCGATCGAACATGACTCCAACGTGAAGCCCAATTGATAAGAACTCACTGAATTACACATACACCATTGGAGAACATACACATGCACTAAAGCTTTCTACTTGTCTTTAGAGACGTGGTAAGGAGGGGGGCTGCAACCAACACAACAACCACTGTGTACTGTGGTCATGTTACGCGTAAGTATCTTCCGCAAACAGTTTCTGTATTCAAATCAATCCGCACATGATATTCCTGTGGGATGTTGTGTTGTGCCGTTGAACACGACAGCATCCAACCACCAAACCCACAATATCCTACAAAGGCTAGTAGGATTCAACTACAAGAACTTTTCCTATGAATGAAACTGTTTACCAGTTCGTTATCACTTTCGCCTCTGCCTGTGCGAATGCTGTGCGCTGGGCTGTGTGTAACATTCGGTTTCGGGTTTGTTAGAAGATTGTACGGTGGCAAAGCTCCAGTTACTCTTAGGATTCTGCAGGATACGGTCGCTACTCTCGCCGCAAAACGAGCGGTTATTGTCTGTCTATTGTGTGAAAAGTTCGAGAATCCGATTACGGTCCTTCGAACATTTAACCGGTGTCATTTCTGTTTTCAATCTATCGGAAGGAAACAATTTTCGACCTTAAATGATTGACAGTGGTGTATATTTTGTATCCGCTCGTGTCTTGATGCAGACACACTAGTGTTTCGCGTTTTGTTTATGTGGGCACTGAAAGCGGGTGACAAAGATGAATCCCATCCAAGTTGACTAATCAGTGAGAAAGGACACTTTTTGCTTGTGTGTGTGTGTGTACATTTTTGTAAGTGATGATAACTAATTTATCTCATTGCATAGATGATAATACATAATTGGTTTTATATTTTATCCTTCGTACCGTGATGTGAAGCGTGTGTCAGAGTCGATAAATGAATCAAATAAATGAACTGAAGGATAATGAATAGCCATTGGATAGAGGCATATTTCATAGAATATTTACTCAAAGTTCGTATTCTGTTGGACGGTATATCGATTCGGATTGTTTTAGCAAACTTTTGTCCTATGAACGCTTCATATTCTTATTCCTCTTTCTAGTTCTGCCTCTGGGGACCTTTGTTAAGCGAAAACTCGAAAAAAAAATAATAATAAAAATTTACATTTCGAATTGTTACCACGGAAAAAAAGGAAAAGTTATCATCTACTTGGTATTCTCTCTTTAACATGGGTTCTACAGAAAAGCAGGAGAACCTTTCCCGAACTTGGCTATGATATCAAATTTGCTCTAGTATTACGATGGGAGTTTAGGGGGCAAGGGCAGCAAAATGCAATTTTCTACGAAGTTTTCAATTTCCCTTAAGATGCGTGATAATTTCCCTTAAAACTTTTTTTGTCCAGTTTAAAACAGAAGCTGTCTCTCAATGTATGCATTTCGCTGTTCCTCTTTGGGAGCATACATTAAGTTGTTTTTTTATTACGGCAAAGAATGGATGATGTCAAAGAATAGGTTTTAATATTTTCAATTTTAACTTAAATAAATATGATCTTCTTGTGGCTGTAAAATTCAAAATTGTGTCGGATCGAAATTCTAAAATTGAAGCTGGACAAAATGCAGGAAAATTCCGTAAACTCTATAATAATGAGACCATTCAGTTAGCGATTTATTCCAAAAGCTCCACAAGCCTCATTTTTTATTGTGTTCCAGCTTAAAAGTTGTTATTTGTGTTCCAGCTTAAGAAGTATGCAATTATGAAAAATCTCAGTCATGCTAACATCGGACTATGCTCCTTCTAATTTGTCTTTGCATTTAGTTGACAGTTGACGTAAAGTTCCGCAGGTTCCTTTAATTCGTACGTCGATCAATGCTGCGAAAAGCTGGTCCATCACAATGCGTTTCATAATTGCATTCAAATAATCGAATCGGCATTCGTCAGGCAAAGAACTTCAAATTTACAAATATAAGTACTTTTTTTGACAGTTTGAAACGTTTTGATCATCCAATCTTAATTTGAAATAGAGCCACAGGGGTCTTAATTGACTGAGAATGTGAAATATGGAATGTGGTCCTTTGCACTCAATAAATATTTTCGATTCCGAGTACCATGTCAAATTCAACATAGGTAATGTGGCTAAGCTAACAATCTAAACAACCCCGTGGTTTACGCGTTTCTAAATGACAGCCTTGAACTAAGATAATCACATCACATGGGGCTAACTTTTATGTTTAGATTCTAATCTCAGTTTTAGCAAACAGAAAGATAAGTAAGCCATTTCTCCGATCAACTTAAAGCCCAGTATTCTGTTTGCGCTAAATTTAAGCTTCTTCCACTTCTGTTTTCCACATGAAGCATAAAGGCTAAGAAAAATCCGCGCAACTAGTTCAATTATGCAGAGCTATAACTAAAAAAATCCGATGGCTCTTGGAAGACATATATCGAGGAATCGCTCAATCTGCTAATTAATACTCATTTCCCAAGTTGCTCCCAAATTATCGGTATCAGTAACTTAAATAGGTCCCATGCACGGATAACCAACTTTGAAGGTCTGATTACTAGAGACCAGGCTGCTTTTGTCGCTACACAGCTTTAAGCAACAGTCTGCTGGACCAGACGATGCGGCGTAACACCTGTCGAACGACGATTGTCTTCGGATATCATCCTGCCAGTGCTTGAGATAATCTCGAGAAACTGTTTTGATCTGGCTTACATTCCACTAGTATGGAGAGAAGTGAAAGTAATGTTTATACCTAAAGTCCGCAAATATGAGAATATCCATAAGTCCAATGGACTTAGACCTAATAGTCTATCACCATTCCTTCTGAAAACAATGGAGAGACTGATTGATATCCATCTTCGTACCAACATTGATACGCAATTTCTTTCTGGGGCTCAACATGCGAAATGCAAAGGTAAATCGGTGGAATCGGCCGCCCTTAACTCCTTGGTACGTACCATCGAATACTCCCTACAACGCAAGGAGTACACTATGGTGGCTTTCTTAGATAAAGAAGGCGCTTTAAGCAACGTCAAAAAAACTGCGATTGCAAACGCACTCACAAAACTGAATGTAGATAGCTCGCTTGGTGGCGTCCTTTTCCCCCTTCTGTGGAACTTGGTGGTGGATGAACTTTTGATATGCCTGGAATCAAATGGCCACTCCACTATTCTTAACACGTATAGACCTCTACCAAGAAACATAGACTACACCGTAACCCAATTACAGATTGGCAAGAATCCTAAAGTTATTAACCCTTCCAGGTCATTCAGGGATGGCGCATTCTCGCAGGACGCATCGATCCACTTCTACACTTCTTAATCGATACCGATTAAGTAATGGGATGTGATGAGGTGTTTTCTCAGATAGACCAATTCTTAGATTCTCCTGCCCTCTTCTTTATCATTGTAGCGTGTTCCATCCGCATCTGCAATAAAAATCCCTGGAATCATTCTCTTTAAATTCCATCGTAGTCCTAAGCTGCTGATCATCTCTTTAGGAGACGGCGCTGCTGTTTTATACATTTAACTATGCTGGATGCCGGGCATGTGGACAATCCGGGGAACTATGGGGTCGATAAACTCGCCAAAGAATGAACTATCTCTTTTACCTGACAAATGTAACCCAGGTATGCCAAAAGCTGCATGTAAACTCACGTTTAAGCAATATGCCATCGAGAGCAGAAACCGTAGGTGGACCAGTGGCATAACATGTCTAGCGACAAAGTAGACCTAGCCAAATCTGGACCTGCGACGATCTAAGTGTTATCTCGCTAAACCGACTATGAGAGCCAAATGTGTCGTTGGAATCGGCGTAAAACTAAACATAGCCAGACCCTGGACTAAAAAAAAACATTTCAACTGCTCGATTTCAAACTGAAGATACATGGAAATGGAAAAAAATATTTCCCATAGGCTCGGTAAAGATCGAGCAAATAAGTGCCCTTGGATCTGATGTGATTGTGGTAATTCAATAATGATCCCAAACTACCACATGTGGGTCTGAAACCAAAATTTGGAATATAAGGTCCCTTATGTTTATTAATAACTAAACCATCACGGTTCCAAGGGATTTGATGATTGAAGATTGAAGTCTCATAGCAATCTCTCTCAAGAAATCGAATTCCGCCATCTCAAACAGCTTATCAAATAACTTCGTTAAAATAATTGCTTTCAATATTTGTGATTTTATGTGATATCTTTAACAAGAGTATATCGTTTGGCGTTTTTCCTGATGATTTAAAGGTAGCTGAAGTTGTGCCTTTATTCAAGAAAGGTGATAAAACATCATTAAATAATTACAGGCCAATTTCTCTACTCTCGGTGTTTTCAAAATTTTTTGAAGAAGCTGTCAAAAACAGAATGATCAAGTTCTTAGATAAACAAAATTTCTTTAGTGAGTGTCAATATGGCTTTCGTGCGGGTTATTCAACTGAAGGTGCACTTTTAGATTTGTCTTCTAATATATATCATGGTCTTGATAACAGGAAGCTAACTGCTGCCTTATTCATTGACACAACAAAAGCCTTAAAACTGTATAAATGTGGATTTAGAGGAGTAATACATAATTGGTTCTGCTAATATCTATCTGAAAGAGGGCAAAGGGTCAGGGTAAATGGAGAATTCAGCTCTGTGCATTTCTTGTCATTAGGTGTTCCTCAAGGTTCTGTGCTTGGTCCAATCCTTTTTCTAATTTTTATTAATTCGATTTTTGTACAACAATTCCAAAGTAAAATAATAGCATTCGCTGATGACATGGCATGTGCTTTCCACAGTGATTCTATGTTAAACTTTTTTGTTGACATAAACCATGATTTGGAAGTCTTAAAACATTGGTTCTCAATAAATAAAATGATAATTAGTGACAAAACCAAAATAATGTTTTTTAATGTGTGTGGTAAAGAGGTGGTTTTCGGACCTTTCTTGTTTCATTCTACAAACTGTACTAAACTTATTCATTGTGAAACCATCTGTAACTCGGAAGAGAACTCTTAGTCGTTTTTTGAGGCACGTTCTTGTTCAAATCATTGTTTCAGTATTGAGTGTGTGAAGTCATACAAGTACCTTGGTATTTTGATTGACTGGAAGATGAATTGGTCTAGCCATACGAATGCACTTAAAAAGTATCTTATGGCTGCTATTAGGCAATTCTACTTGTTAAAACACTATTGTTTCAGGGATCTTCTTGGGTGTATTTATTATGGTTTGGTGCATTCTAAGCTCGAATATGGCATAGTTTCATGGGGTGGTACTAATAACAACAAAATTAATCCGCTTCTAGTTTCTCAAAAACATGTTATTTGTCTTATTTGTAACAAAAATCGTCGTTATAATAGTTTAATACTTTTCAGAAGTCTCAAAATTTTACCTCTGAAACACTTGTATTTCTACAAAGTTTTGAAAATATTTTTCGCCAGATCTGGCCATCTATTAAGCAGATGCTCTTCTAGCTACAGCCTTAGAATAAATAGTCAACATCTTGCTCTAGTACCAAATCACAATCTTCAAATATTTCTCAATTATTGTACGTCAATTGCTCCTAGACTATTTAACAGCTCATTTCTAATTATTCTAATGCTAATAATAATTAGAAATGAATCAATCCATTTTCCCCAAAAGAGTAAAACTCTGGCTCTCTGATCTTTATAATTAAGATACTCGTATATAAGGATATCCATGATTTACTATGTTTAATTACTTAAGTGTTCTTTTTTGTGAGTTTTTCGCTTGTGATCCATGTAATCACTTTACTTTGGCACTTTCACTATTTGTTACTTATGTATTATTAACACAATTAAATATAATTTATAAAAAATAATAGTGTTATTATTAATTTTAAAGTCTTGTCGTAGCCCCACTTCATGTTATTATAATACTGTTAAGTTATAACTCCTGCTTTCGCCTCTAGTTCCGTATGAACTATAGATGGCAGCTTCTTTATTAATTTAATTATTGATCATTGTATTTATACCTAGTCTTATCTGTTTTATGTTAGAAATTGATAAAGAAAGTAATAAATAAATAAATAAAAAATAAATAAATAAATTATCGCATACTCAGATCTCAGTCAGCAATCGTTCGAGTGCGCACACGAGCACGGTTGCCATGTTCTGCTTTTAGTCGCCTTTTTCTCAGTTCTTCGGAATTTCTCTTCTATGTATGCAAAACTGCAAATTGTGATTGATTACATGGCCACCGTGGGTCTCAATAGAAAACGTCCAAGTCTACGACCTATGAGCCACAATTTAGTCGCAATTATAGCCTTTTGGAAAGCAATAAAACAGTCAAGCAACTACAAATCGTGGGTATGCGCCTGCTTTTAATTGTGTGTAAATTTTATTAAAAAAGGTGTGATCGATTTCACAATGTAAAGTTTTATTTGCAATCTTCATTTTAATTGAGTGAAAAGAAATACTAATTCCAGTGATTTGAAAAAGGTTGAATGTCGATTTTTTTCCAAAAAAAAAAAAATAAGTAACATTGGTCAGAATCACAAACTTTTCGAACTGATCATTTGAGCGCAACCTTTCACAGGCACTACATTTTCATACTATGTATGTATGTTGAGGTTCTGTCCTTTCAACAAAAAGGACATGCTTTTTTTAAAGCCGTCGAAAAAATGAGGCCCAAGTAGTAAATCAGCTTTCAAACTACTGTCTATCAACTAGCAAGTGCTGTCAAAAAAAAACTATTCCTCGTTTAAGTAGTATCTATAAAAGCTTGAAGAACAATGGACCAGTTTCTGAACTTGAGTTACTTCCGAAAAAATCTGTTTTAAAGTCAGTAACCAGTCATCCGTTAACAACTTCATCTCTGCATTATTATCTAGTTAAACCCAATTTAAACCCACTTACCCTCATAATTAATACATTTCATAATCCCTAAACAAGCTGACAACTTTTTATTATTTGTACAAAGGAGAAGAAAAGCCAAAGTTTACCTTCTTTAAAATTCAAGAAAAGCTAAATTAGAAAGTCCCACAACACTTTGACTGAGATATTGTAATTTAACAAATAAAACATCAAAAAGGCATTTTGTTTTCCAACACAAAAACAAAGCAACTAAAGTCTCCAAAAGAAATAATCGTATTACTCAACTAAGACCGACCAAAAACCAACCCCGAGAATAGCATGTTTATTTGTACGGAATTCCGCATACAAATATACTTGTCCTATATATTTAATTTCGTCTGAACATAAATCCTTTTAATTAGGAATTGAGGCAATCCAAGGTGTGTACGCTCCTAGAATACTTAATTCTCTCTGCTGCAGTGGGGACACGAACAGGCGACCAACAAGACGACGAACAAGAAGCAGTAGAATCAACTCTTGTATTCAAAACATGTTTCTTCTAACCAGAGAGATAGATGAGGATTCCAATGAATGCAAAGAAGAAAAAACCAAAGCGACAGCACTTGTCGTCTACCCATAACAATGAATGGTGAGAAAACTTTTCCAATGTTTTGGTCTTAATTGGTCGGACCATCTTTCTCGAGTGACACAATATTGTGCTCCCATATGCAGCTGGTCCATGACCAGTTGTTCTTCGGTCAAATGAAGACGTAATTTGTTTAATGAATTTATATTCGTGAGATCATTTATGAAGTTGGATGGGTGTTTTGTTGGTCAAAAGTGATCCTAAAAAGTATTGAAAGCCTTTACCAGCGACTTTTGTACATGGCGCAGCCACCCATCCGGAGTTACCCATCCGGGGTAAAGCAGTCATAATTCAATTGGAAAAAAGTTTCCCAAAAGTCGTAAGAGAGTGTTAATAAAATTGGTTGCTTCCCCCCCACAAAACTGTATTGTTGGCCAACCTGACAACATTTATGGCTTCGAAACAAGAAACTATCTGACACACACATCACATTCATGGAACTTGCGAGAGGTACTATGCAAACTTTTCGTATATGTATGTAATTGAAAATCTCGACAGGCTTGGGAGGAGGCACTCAGACGACGAAACACCATCATCATAAACAAACACCCTCTTAAAAGTTCAAAAAGTGAAGAATTCGTTCCGTTCTTCTTCTTGGTGTACTTTGAAGAACAATGAAGTGTAGTAAAGTATTAAGCTGATGGGCCCCTGGTGTTTAATTGGGGCCCTCCTACTGCTGTCGGCAACAGCGGGGGACTCCACAAATAAAATATCCTCCACATCGTATGGCGCCATACCGCTATCTTCAGCATCATCATCGTCGTCATCGTCTTTGTTGATGGTAGGTTCAGCAGCACCAGGTGGTGTTAGTATATCTGGTGCAGTCGACGGAGGAGTTCTTATTAATGGTATTGGAGCAGGACTGCCATCATCCTCGGCTAACGGTAAGAGTTCAAATATTTTATTGCAGTCATAAAGTATTAGTTTTGCATTTGCATTTTTTAATTTTTTAATTTTTTGTTTTAAAATTGATAAAATTAATTTAAATAAATTTCTCGATCCTGGAGAGCCAATCGCAAAGCTTTAACTATTCATATGTGTTCATCTCCAAAAGGAAACATTATCCGCAATAAAAGGACAATTGCTCCAAAGTGAACCTCTTCTATCCCCTTGCTTGTTAGTTGAAGAAATTTCCATATGTGATTAGAGTTTCCAATTGAAACGTTCAATATTCTCATCTCCAACAAAATATGATCCGCCGTCAGTTTAAATTATGCAATAGATCCTGGGGTTGGTGCGTGCTCTCTGATACGCAACCACTTGAACCCTCCAGCAGCAGCAGAGTCAACCCGCGAGATCTTGTATGTCAATTAACATTCAAAAGTACAGCCGGCGAAAATCCCACGAGAAAGGGACGACAAAATGGAATAATAATGCCAAAATAAGCTCGCAAGGATACCACATAATTTGAGTGCGTACGCCGACGTGGCATGCGTTTGTATATGCATGGAAGAAGATATCCACAGCGGCAATAATTTTAGGCGTATAACAATAAGTAGGACATTTCCGATGATCTCCTGTTGATGATGAGACCAATGTGGTAGCCGGCCGTCTGTCCATCCATGTAGATTGGAATGACTTTTGTATTCCACCCAGTGGGGAGTGAAATTTGTTTCATTCCCAGTCCCCTCCTTAAATTAGGATAATTATATCGTACGGGTAAATGTGTTGGCATTTAATGTCCAGGCAATTGTAAGGCAATGCAAATATTTCGTTAAAGGCTGATTATCGAAGGAGTATTGTTGGAGAACCGCATTAATTTCGTCGTCGTCCGCCCGTTCGGTTGCCCGCTCTGAGCATTGTGCTGTCCGGCATGTAATCAGGTTGCTTCCATGCGTTGGGCACATTGCGTTTCAATACTGATGGAAATGGAATTCGTATTAGACAAAGGAAGACGCGGTTTCACAAGCTGACCAGTTCGTCTAATTGAATATTGTTTGTATTATTGTGTGGCAGATGGTTTTTGCAGTTCGGCTTACAGCTATCAGCTACCGGCTGCGAATGATCATCAAATGACCCCGAGAGACTTGTTAATGTGGGTTAAATTATGTATTAGTATGGGGGTATGGGGGTGAATTCAAGAGAGTGTTTTATGGGAATGGCAGCTGACATTTGAAATTTAAGAAAATGGCACAGGTAAGGTAAGCAGGCAGGGACTTGCTAAAATTTATCGTGAAGGTTTAGTTGATTCTTCTGTTTATAGCTATTCGAATCGGTGCTCAGAATGCAGCTGAAATTAAAAATTTAAACTCAATACCGCCTGAAATCACGTTTTGCATGTTATCTCAAACTGCAAAGTCAAAACAACAATCCTTTGACCAGCAACCAATTGCCTGTTTGCATTACGATAACCGTAATTTCTTAATTGAGGCGTGAACATTTTCTTGCCCGCTTGGCAAACATTATGATTTCGCCAACGATTTAATTGTAATTTAATATTTTCATTTGTAATGCATCCTGTACGCCAGAAGTAGTAGAAGCATCTCTGGCCGTTTGGCAAGGTCCTGCCTGGCGTCCACATTGCATGCAAATTAAAATGCAATTTTATGAATATTTTGATGTGTTATTTTTTTGTTCGCAAAATGTATTTTTTTTTTACTTTTTCACCGTTTAACGTTTTTCGTTTTATAGTTTCATTCAATCTAGCCAGAGAATGCAAAAAGGAAGCCGCAAAACAGATGCAATTTTTTCGCGTGTTCTTCGGCAATTCAAGGCAACAAATAAAAAACACACAACAATTGTTTGGGCGACGAACAACGCCACGCTGGCTGCTCTGATTGCTCAGTGCACTGTAAGGACAAAATTGTTTTTCTGATGCGATCCTTTTTTTAAGCCATTATTGAAATTCGAAAGGCAGGTTGTGCTTTTGCAGGGTGGAAGGAATACATTGAACAATTTATGGACGCTTTTGTCAGTTGGGTGGTGTTATTGTGCTTTCGCCCTTATCGAAACAGATTTTTCCTTTACTGCTAATTAATGTTGTTTCTAACAATAAAAGTTTGTGAAAAATTAATACACAAAGATGTTGTGTGAGATAAATTGTTGGTTTTAATAGTTTTGTCCGGACGTCAGTGGGGTGATTTCGTAAATGCCTCAATCAGTTTAATGTTAGAGTTGTTTTAAAAACTGTTGGATAAACAGAAGCCCGCTCTTTGACATGTCTACGCTCAAAAGGTAGAAATTGGGGTTTTCAAACCTATACCGAATTCGAACTACAGTGAACTCCATCTTAACGGACACCCCTCTTATGTGGACGATTCCCTTAAGCGGACAATATCAGCCTTATTGCGAAGATCAATCGACAATTGATAATTGACTATTTTTCAATGTGTGCTATTGTGAACGAACGATTCATTTGGTATTTTTGTCAATCGTTTTTTTTTTTAATTGACTGCGATTGACGAAATCCTTTAGAATCGTTCGTTCACAATAGCACACATTGAAAATAGTCAATTATCAACTGTCGATTGATCTTCGCAATAAGGCTCTATAAAGTGTGATGGTTGGCTGCTATGCTGCTGCAGCCTGGAACAAGGTTTCTCAAGAAACGATAAAAAAAAATCAAAAAATCTGGGTTTTTACGAAATCCAACTCCAGCCACCCAAATTGAAGACCTTACTTCAGGGGATGACATACCATTGATCTGTTTTAAAAATGTATTCTCGCTAGTCAGACAAACCGTCTGCAATCAAGTTGATTACTTAAAGTGTGCCGCATGCGACAAAAATGTTCAGACAGATGAGGGATGGAATGAGAACTTGACGGAAGATGTCTTAAGCGTTGTAAGTGTGAATGACAAAAGTAACGATGAAGATGACATCGCTACTTCGGAAGCAAATACTGAAATAGATTATTACTCTTACAAGAAGGCGTTGAGCGCTTGTGAATCTTTGTGCAAATTCGCTTTAATAGCTGGGGATGAAAAGGCAATGCAGCTGACATCTGTTCTTCGATCTCACTATGAGTCAGTGGTAGCTTTTAAAAAAAAAAACAATTATGGACTATGTTTGTGTATGTACCTATTTTTGAAAAAGCGAATTAAATAAAACAATTTTGTGTTCTTTTTAAAATTTTCCCTTGAGCGGACACTCTCTTATGTGGACAAAAAAACTCTGGTCCCTTGGGTGTCCAGTGTCCACTTAAGAGAGATTTCACTGTATTAACCAATACCTTATTTTAAATGTGAACTTATAAAGCTATTGTTTCTGGGCTTCTATGTTTCGTTAAGTTGTTATCTAATAAACAAGTTTTATTTCAGTTTTTCTAGAGGAGCCAACAACCAACATTTTTGCAATTATTCCTACAAACATCCCTGCAGAAGCCCCCAAAAAGCGTTTGCCATTCATGTGAGCCTAGCGACACATTTAACATCAAGAAGTTTTCGCACAAGTTTGTATGCAATATTGACGCCTCTGTTTTTCGATTTCAATGAGTGCATGCTCCTGTTATTGATTTTTGTTTGATCGTCCTTCTACGACACCGATGATCTTCAGTCGTCTCAACCTACGGATTTGCATGCTTGCGGGAGAGTTGTGTTAAATACGTTACTGAGCTCACATGAATTTTAGAATCGACTAGCTGTGATCTATCCTAAGTCGCCTTTTACGAAAAACCCCTTTTTTGGGGTCGCTGCGGTGAAATTCTAGTCCGCCCTGCACTTGATGTTCTATAGAATTTCTTACATTTTCCAAATCAAAAAAAACTATGTACATTATGTATGTACATATATACAAACAAATTTAAAACAACTTCAAAATGTCACCCAAAAATTTAAGAAATTTAAAAAAACTACTCCGCATGAGTTTTTTTGATACCCTTTTAATATTTGAAACACTGAACGTGTGAGAAAGTTCAAACGGATAGCACACCAAAATCAATCCATTAAAAAAATCACCAGGCTATTACATAAAAGCTTCGCACTCTTATTTCGTATAAATATTTCAGCAGCTCTAATCCAAATTAGATCATAATTTATTTCCTATACCATGTCGGTGTATTTTTTTTTTTTGAATTTAAATCAAAAGTTAATAAAATGAAGATATACAGAAGACAGGAAAATTGATGGCCATCATAAAATTTGAATTTAAAAGTAAATTGCTCATCCCCTTGTGCCGCGATGCGGACCATGGAACACAGACGATGATAACATCAGCAATCAGAGTGATTGCCGTATTAATCCTAAAGGGAAGGACATATCACTTCTTATTTTTCCTGACTCAACTTCAATATGTATGATACACCTCTTCTGTGGTCATTTTAAATAAGAAGCAATAAAAAAAAGTAAAAAAAAAAGCCTAACGTAGAAAAAAATTCGACCCTGCTCCATAGGTGTCCACTGATCCAAACGAAGGTAGTGCTGTGTCTGTGATCTCCTTTTAAATTGAAGTCCCCCCACACAAATGTGTATGTACTACTAATACGGCACAGACCTAATTCCCAGGAGTACCATTTCAGGGGAGAACAAAATCAAATTTTATCCAAAGTCGCATGACATAGTACACCACACACATTCGCCCTCTCTCTGTCTAACGCTCTTTCTGTCTCATTCATTCACGAGCGTTTGTTTAGAAGCTAAATCCTGGTTTTATGCCTCGGATGGAAGTGGATTGGCAATAGCATTAACAATGTGCTGTCGTAGAAGAGAATTCATATTACTTCCTAGAGTAATAGTTTTTTTCACAGAGGACCGACCGATTCAAATTGAATTATCCTCCTCAAAATACATTTGCTTCTCGTCCTTAAGAATGTAGGTAGATATGAACAAACTACCAACGCACATTCCCAAACATGTATCTAGTTATGAATATTTTCTTTTGCGTTTGGTTCCGAACGAATCCAGTTAGGGGAAATTGTTTGTGGGATCCATGCAATTGCATGCACGTGATTTGGTTGTTTATTAGTGCCAATAGAACTAATGTTACCTTCCTCTCTTTCATTTTTTTTACAGTGGTTACAGAGGAACCCGAATTTACAGAATACATCGAAAATGTAACAGTGCCTGCAGGAAGGAATGTCAAACTTGGATGCTCCGTAAAGAATCTTGGAACATTCAAAGTAAGTCATTAATGTGTTCCCAAAATATGTCTAATTATTTTACTAGTGTTCCTGTGGTAGCCTCACCCTTAAAGACAATTAGGTCAGCCACTTAAACGTCACCCCTTATTAACCGCCCTTTAATTGGCAAGAGCGCAACACCCTCTGACCGCACGACGTTCACTTCCCGTAGTAAATAAGAAAAATAAACTCCAATTAATTTTATCCTCTTATCGGGTCCTTCCCTTTCCGTTATCTTCTTTCACCATTTATGAATTCAGCAAACTTCAATGAGAGTTCTTCCCCTCTGCTCCTTCTTTCCATCATTAGCAGACAAATAAGGGAAATCATCTCTGCGTCCACGGCTCATTGTTGTCCTTCGACAATTGTAATCCACCAATATATAGCTTCTTCTCAATGAGGGAGAATTTACGAAAACATAATAATCCGCTGATACCGCCATTATCCTTCATGGGAGCCCACAGAATACCCGTGGGTGGAATTATCATCATCTATCGACCACCATCATCATCATCGTCACAAATTACTAGCACTCGCAATTCATCTTCACTACCACCATCGTTCATAAATTCCGCAACACCGAGTTCACCCCCCCAGAAAAAAGGCAATTTTTGCGATTTCTTCTTGCATCATTGCGCCGGCCGAAGAGACCGTCGTTTTTGACAGTCGGAAAATTTCAATCAACCATGAAAAAGACGAATGAGAGGAAACAAAATTTCCAACGCCCCTGATCTCATCACCCACGCCCAGTCATTTGCGGAATTGAGCTGTATAAAAAAGAGTAAAGCATAGAAAGGCAACTCTGCAAGACCAGCAGCAGCAACCAGCCACAAGCCACAGCCACCTTGTCGGTCGTCGTCGCTAAATGTCGACTAACTACAAGGAGGAAGGGAAGCACTTTAGAAAAAACAAGATAATGGTAATAAAAAGTGCTTGCGATAAGCATGTAATTAGCTCTCTGAAGTGGGGATTTTCTGATTAATTGTTTGTACTACACCGCCAAAAGGATTTTCATAATTTTCCCTCCGCCAGAAAAGAGGTGGATGGCAGACAGGTAGCTGATGCCGAAAAGGTGGCAAAGGTTTGATTAGTACGAAGCACGATGTAGATCGATGTTTAATGAGGAAGTGATTGATTATGGTGGAACGACTGATGAATGGTATTGTAGTTGCCGCAAATAAAGTTAAGAGGCATTTATTCAGCTTGACAGAGTTCGCTCGTGCAGGAATCTTGTGAATTTGTGACGGCTGTCATTTTGAGAGTAAAAATAACACTGCTCCCAAAAACAGCGTTTGTCGTTTAGGGAGAAATTGCACCTAGTCAACTTTATCATTCATTTAATCCTAGTGACACATTTAACATCTTGAAACTGTCCCGCAAGTATGCAAGGAAACCCTTGGATTGGCACGACTGGAGATAGCCGTTGTCGTTAAAGGAAGATCACATAAGTGTAAATCATGGGAGCATGCACATGCCAAAATCGTACACAAAACATGCAGACCTTTAGAACTCCTTGATCACACAAATGCAACATCACCAGCATTGCATCAAACTCATTTCGGTCGAACCGACGAACCACACAGGCGGAGCAGTAGGGTTGCAGTAAAGTGAGATCCTTTATTCCCGATAATGGATTCGCCGGCCGTTAAGGAGGAAGAAGTAAAAGTGTTGTATTCCTTGTACACCCCCGCGATGGCATGATATTTCTACAGAGTCTCACAAAGTAAGAAACAAAAGTTACTAGAGTATAGAACTCAATAACTCCAAAGCTAATCGAGTTCTGCAGGGAAGTGTTAAGGTTTTTTCTTTTGAAGTTTGGATTCAATTGGTTCCCCAGGGATCGGGATGGGCCAGTTTTAGTGCTTAGTGCTGTATGCGATTGCTCTACGACCAATATTAAGGCATGTTACAAGCTATGAGTCAATATTAATATACCCTTACGACAGGGTAAAAAAGACGACATCTTATTGTATTTCAAGACGCTCACGTCATCAAGTCAAAACTCGTGTGGAAATGCCTACACGGACTGAATAGACTAGGCAAGAACAACAGAATTTCTATCTGCTGGGACCTGGCGAATGGCATTACATGCAATGTAGCAGCGGACTCTCTGGCAAGAAAAGGGGCAGAGGAACCCTTCATAGGACCTGAACCGTTCTGAAGAGTTCAGGAGACTGGAGGAAGAAACAAGGGCCAAAACATTTCTCAACCTCCAAGGTCTAATGCAAGCAAAGAAACTCTCAGGAAACTATAACCAATAGAGATTCAAAGCTTGTATCAGCCTTAACAAAAACACCCTAAGAATCCTAACAGGCCTCCTCACGGGGCACTGCAGACTCAAGGAGCACCTGAGGAAAATGGGTATATCAAAGGACGGGCTCTGCAGATTCTGCAATGAAACCGCCGAAATTCCAAACCACATACTGGAATCCTGTGGGGCAATGGCCCACAAAAGGATAAGATATTTGGACAGGCACCAAATAAGAGACAAGGACATACAAACCATGAATCCCCAGCTCATTCTCAGATTCATCAAGGAAGGACTGGACGCTGTGCTCTAAGAAGTGTGACCTCCCAAGGATAAATCAGAGAAATACCTCGATACGCTTTACAAAAGAAGTATCTAGAGAGGGCTCTGAAAGAGAAGACACAATATACCAATAGGTCGCTGTGTAATATACCCTAACTATACCCTTGTTGTCCAATGAACTATAAGAGCCTCAAAAAAAAAACTCTTCATAAAAAATAACAGCAAAGGATTTAAAATGATTATAGAGCAGAAGGCATTCCCGAATCTGATGGATGTTTAGGATTTAAAATGATTATAGAGCAGATGGCATTCCCGAATCTATCCTCACTGACAAGGGTCATGTCAACCTCAACTGGAGTGGATAAGAGAGTGGTTGGCTTCTTTCTAAAACGCGAATATAATCGCCTTACTTGCGATGCGAGACTTATTCTTCGTCATTTTAATGACATCAACAACAAAAGTGAGTCTCTTCCTGAAAGAAGCCTGAAATTTGGTATACGTGGGTCTCAGTTTAATTTGCATGCGACACCTCTTTAAAAACAAAATTACCCATTCATATTATCGCGCAATTTTTCAAGCTTAAACAATCTTCCCAAAAACACTGCCACCTCTATTTCCACACCTATGTAAACCAGAACGTAGTATCGACAAGTTAATGCTTAGCAATCAATCGCATACATAATCGTTATTTTTGATCCTTTCTAGATATATATTACTCCTGTTCATCTTTTTGTTTGTGTGTTCTTTTCGCTTTTAGCTCCCTATTGTATCCTTGAAAAGCCGCAAGCCATTTATGATTAAAGCGATGTCGACGTAGAGCGATGCTAATGATGATGGCTTGGTGATTACAATAACGATGATTACAAGGAATAGAGGGACGAGTGCGACGCGCACTTGAGTGCAAACGCTTTGTTTTTTTTTTTTTTTTTTTTTTTTTTTGATCGCAGGATTTATCATCTTATTCTTCGCTGTCATTTTATGTAGGGTTAATATCGTAGAGGTCCTCTTCCTACTTTGCATATAGAGTGACTGGATTGTATCCCTATAATTTATCCTGTGTTTACATTGAACAACTATAGTAGTGGGGAAGCAGCAGCTGTATGTACCAAGGACATACTCTACTAAATTCATATCTGGAATCTCATTTTGAAGACATGCTAGAAGAAGTTCTTGATTAAATAACCCAGACGACGATTGCAGGTGCGAATATGCACTTTTTCATCAAATTTCGAAAATTACAATAAGGCACATATGCTACAAAGGCGAATGAACCCAATTTATTCTTACAGTGATTCACCGGGCAAAATTTGCTCATATGTTGCTCCACCACTTTGTCATCATCATCGCGTGTTGGGATGAAAAAGAGAGTGGTACAATCGAAATATGTCAAAAATTACCCCGCTGCATACCCAGCGTGCGTGTGGAAAGCAACAAGAAACCGTCATGCTTAGCAAGAGATTGGGCGGGTGTGAGAAAGCCAACAACAACTCAAAAGTAAGCAAGCAGGATGCCGGAATATATTATTATTATTATGGTGGCTGTAACGGCGGCAGTGGTGGCAGTGTTGTGATGTTGGAAATTTTCGCCGAGGGAAATTTATATTCATAACGAATATATGACAGGATAATATTGGTTGTTGGGACTTGTTCTTTTTTCGCAGTAGGTACAGCACTTCGTCTTCTAGTCGGTTATGCCAAGATATATAATACTCTTCAGTTTCCATCCACATACAGGAGGTGTCTCTGCATATCGCCTGATACATTACATCGGCACACAAACTCGAGCGGGTTAGACCCTCTCGTAACAAAAAAAAAAAAAAACACAGAATGGGTGTATGAACAACTCAAAGCTTCCCGCCTCGTATATTGAATCTGTCGACGGCGTTTAAAGTGAATGCCACATAGACATTATTTAAGCAATCTCCCTCCCGCGTACATATAGGACTACATATGACTATTTGTTCAAAGTTATTTGGCTTTTCTTTGGCTTAAGACATGAGTGAGGGTCTCTTATGGGGGGTGTATGGCAGCGCGGAGATCGAAAAAAGGATTTTCCTAAACTCAGCATGGGATTGAAAGCGATTCCATGTAGAATGACGACGATGATATTTTAAGGGCGTACTTGGTGTCGCAGTAAAAAGTAAAGTCACACAATTGCAATTAATTTGCTCAACGATTTAGATGGTGATATTTATGAGATAAGGAAACACTTATTATAAGTATGAGGTTTGGGAAGATGACAAAAATTATAGGTCGTAAAATTTCATATTATTTATCGATTTAATGATATTTTATGCATGTTCAAAATTGTGCTTGGTAACTGACAGGAAAAGTGGCGGTGCCCTTTAAATTAAGTGTTATGGTGTTACCAACCCTTTGCTGGATTTTAAATAACTAAACCAATTAAGTTGTGAATTATTTTTAAAAATGTTAAAGAAAACGTCGTAAATAAGAAATCATTGGTTGAAGAAAGAAATCAAGGGGCACAGTAGTGCTCAGGCAAGTTCTCAAGCGACATCAAAATTAAAAATACAGTCAGATCATTCAATGACAATAAGACATTTTTTTTTATTATTTGCTTACGCTAAAGGGATTTTTTTCTGTTGTTACAGTCCCCTTATAATGCTAGGAACACAGTGTAAGCTACTAGGTATTCGAAAGAATAGAGAGATAGGAAAGAAGTCTTCTTCGGAGGTTTTATTAAAAAGCTAATAACTGGCTGCTGGCTTTAAGACCGGAAAGCAGGCTTTTCGAAACAGCGAAGGAAACCTGACCGAAGCGCAGAGAGTATAAGACGGGTTTATTCATTTCCAGTAGCTGTTAAAAAGGCATCATGTAGAGAGTGATACGGCAAGAAGAGAACCTACGTCAAGTCAATGGAGAACCGATTTCAGCACCCTGAATAGAAGCGGTAGGCTAACCTAAGGCCGACAGGTCTGATGGTCTACCAGCGGAGCTATTCAAATTTGCAGGTGTTCATTTGGTAGGGCGCATGCAGTTTATGCCCGATGACTGGACTACCAGCTTTTATATTATTTTTTTTATAGTTACCGAGTATCTACACATACATATTACATAGATGGAAGGACAGGTTTTATGGAAATTGTCAGTTAAAAAAAAGTTACACCCAACGAAATCTGATGAAGAACATTCTGTGCTCTCCGAAATGTTTTTATGTATTCTACTTACAGTTTTTCCAATAAATATAAAGAAAAAGATTCTTCAACTTACCTGAAAAAAAAAGAAAATTTAATGTTAGCACATTTTGGAAAAAATTGGTAAATAAAATAGTTAGAATAAATTTAATAGATGACATAAGTTGTTTGAAGTTTGATATATCTATCTTTTTTTTATAATTATACACTATCAGCTCTGTGTCGTGGAGTGCTTAAAGCAAGCAACTATCACGAGCAGAAATTGCCGGCACAAAAAGTGCTCTCACAGGCTCATCATTTAGTGCAGGTGTTAGTAAGGACAAAACAATTAAAAATACAATAATTATGTACCTACAAAATACTAACACAGACACAAAATAATGCAAACAATTTAAGACATTAAAGCATTATTACGCAAAATATTTTTTAGCTTAATTTTA
Source organism: Portevinia maculata (assembly GCA_949715645.1). Lineage (NCBI taxonomy): Eukaryota > Metazoa > Arthropoda > Insecta > Diptera > Syrphidae > Portevinia > Portevinia maculata. The sequence goes on along the minus strand of OX454528.1, from coordinate 1,180,749 downwards.
CTAACATGCAAGTCAATCACATGATCATATAGATTATAGATTCTACTCATGCGACTAATAGGCTCATGCTTCCCATAATTCGTTCTATGATGGGGGCTAAACAATAATTCAGCACTGCACAAATTATGGGCACCACCACGAAAATTAAAGCCAATAGACGACAGCAAGTCAGGTGCATCTATTTGACCGGATATAAGCTGCTGTAAAAAAATGATATCGCTATTAAGCCTTCGTTGAGAAAGGGGTAACATTTTAAGAAGCTTAATACGCTGACTGTGAGGAGGAAGGTTAAAAGGATCATCCCATGGAAGTCCTCTAAGTGCAAATCGAATAAATTTACGTTGAATGGCCTCTATTCGATTTGAATGAATGTTGTAGAACGGCGTCCAAACTTGTGAAGCATACTCTAGAATCGGACGGACAAAACAATTGTACAATGACATAGTAACGTATGGGTCATTAAATTCTTTCGCCCACCTTTTTACGAAGCCCAGCATAGAATTAGATTTATTAACAATAAAATTGATATGCTTGGCAAAAACCAGTTTGGGATCGAAATAAACCCCAAGATCCTTAAAATTATCAATATTACAAAGAATATGTTGAGACAAGGAATATTGAAAGGTGGAAGGTATATTCTTTCTAGAGAATGTCATATGTTGACATTTAGTAGGGTTCAGGGATAAACCGTTTTTATCACACCAAGCTAAGCGAAGCTATTAATGTCAGATTGAAGAAAAATTCTATCTTGCTGACTAGTGATAGATTTAAATATTTTCATATCATCAGCGTAGATCAGGATATTACTGTGATTTATACATGCTTTAACATCATTAATGGCTAGTATAAATATAATTGGTCCGAGGTGACTACCTTGGGGAACTCCAGACTCAGCTGTAAAAGATACAGATAGCGATCCTCTAAATTTGGCTTAAACTCGATTATTTCATGGGACAGCTGGTCGAAAGCTTTAGAGAAGTCAGTGTATATGCAATCCATTTCGTCCTTATTCTCTAAGACATTAGAACAATCATGCAAGAAACTTAACAGATTAGTGACAGTGGATCTGTTTCTTACAAATCCATGCTGTTAATTGCAAATTAAATTGCGACAAAGAAATATTAACTTTTCGCAAACAATTTGTTCAAAAAGCTTAGGGATACACGAAAGCTTTGAAATAGGCCTATAATTAGTGATATCACCACGTTCGCCTTTTTTAAATACAGGTGTGATAAAAGCACTTTTCCATACATAAGGGAATTTACCAGTACTAATGGACAATTCAAACAAATATTTAAGATATGGAGCAATTGCATGACTACATTTTTTAAGAACAATCGGTGCAATGCCATCAGGACCTGATGAATAATCATTCTTCAGAGAAGAAATAAATTTTAAAATTGTTTCCAAGTCAAATGAGAAGCTACTAAAACTTATTTGGGAACAGCTAGTTAGATAACTAAAATATTGCTCATCTATGTGAAGAGGGGTCACCCTAAATGACTTACTGAAATAATCTGCAAACATATTGCTTGCATCTAGCGAATCAGCAGTTGTAGAGCTATTGTAAGTAAGTTTCGATGGATAACCATCGGTTTTTTTCTTAGAATTAACAAATCCCCAAAAAAGTTTGGGGTCCAATTTTAGAGAGCATTCCATTTTACTTATATAGTCAATATATAAGTTGCAGGATAAAGATTTGAATTCGTTGAATAGTATAAGATAGAGCTCAAGATCTGAATGGCGGAGACTTTTTAAATAGTTCTTCCAAGCCCTATTACGTCTGTTTCGTATTGATTTGAGCTCTTTAGTGTACCAAGGATGGGACGTTTTCAGATTCCTAGAGGATTTCACAGTAATCACTTTTTTCATGCAGTTATCCATCAAAGAATAAAAGGAAACTACTGCATCTTCAATATTAGAAAACGCAGTAAGATTAAAATTAAAGCTGGAAATTTCATCAGAAAGCCTTTGAAAATTTGCTTTCCGAAAGTCAAAAGATTGCGAACGATCATACGAATTACTATTTTCGTACAAATGTGCGCAAATACATCCAATGGTGGATGATTACTATCTATGTTAGTTATACTGAAGTGGGATTCCAGAACCACAGTACTAACAGAGTCAGAAGAAAAAACAAGATCGAGAGTTCGATTTTTGAAATTTTGTATACAGCTAGTTTGCTGTAAGTCAAAAGACAAGATGTTGTCCAGTAAAGCGAGCTCTTGTTGGGCAGAGTCAAAGGATGGGATGAGATGAGAATCATCCTCAGAAGGTACCCATTCAATATGTGGCAGATTGAAGTCGCCTATAAGTAAGACAGTGCTGTCACAACAAGATATGTCAAAAATATGGTCTAGTGCCATAGAAAGTTCCGAATACAAGGAACACAGACGATACGATGGAATGTACGCATTAACAACATATAAATGCTTGTTCTTTAGTGTAATTTTTACACAGATAATTTCGACGGTTAGTGGAAATGGAAAGTCAATCTTTCGTGACTCAAGGTTGGAACGAACAGCAATCAGGACACCTCCTCCAAGCGCTTTCAGGCCATTTTGATGACGATCGTTTCTGAATACGGAGAACTCATGATTGAAGAGTTCCGTGTCTAAGATTCCGGCATTAAGCCATGTTTCCGTCAAGGAGAAGATATCATGAGAGAGGATCTACGTATGTATATCAATTTATATTGAAGTTAATCTTAACTCAATAAGCGAAGTTTCAAAAAGCGTATCCCTGAGATACCCCATAAAACAAGGCAATTGAGCATTCTCCATGAAATTTAAACGCTGGATTTCTTCACCGAGTATAAATATTCTTTAATCCGAGAGCTGCGAAGTATTCAGACTATTTTTAAATCCGATTATCAGTCACAAATACTCCGATTGAGTATTTTAACAGCTTATACCAACATTTTGTCAGAAATGACAGCAAAATGCTAGTTATTTAATATAATTGACAAATATATCTATAAACAGGCAGACAGACAGCAAACAAGTAGTTTTATACAGTAAAATATTTGCAGATCCACGAAGACTTGCATACCATTATGGCATGGCATACTAACATCGAAACGATGTTTCAAGACCTGCTGAGAAGGACTGAGATATTCAAGGAACTTTTAAAGTAATTTTGGAACTACACACTTACTAACAGAAACTAACTCAGTTCGTTTTCGCCCCTCTAACTTCGCCTCCTACAAAACTAAATACGTCCAATTTTCATAACTTAAGCAGTTTTATTTTTAATAGCGTATCCTAAGTAGTTCGTGAAACATAGGTCTTAAAAAAAGCAAAAATTATTAAGCACTCATTGACTGACAGATCACCAAAACTATGAAGCACTTCCAATCATCGCATGATCTTGAAATTCGCCACAGTAATACATTTGGACAAAAGAAAAATATCGAAAAATGATGATTGTCCATTCATGAGACATGGCAGCTGCTTTCATACATCTAACTCTGTCCCCAAAAGATCTAGATAGGAAGGTAAAGTGACTGGTTCCCGGCTGCTTGTCAGGAGCACGCATTTAGCGCTTCAGTTGCGTTTTGAGATCACTGCTCATGAAACTTATAAAATAGGAGATGAAATGGAAGTAAAACTTAAAACCATCATGTGGTGTTGCGGAAGGCAGTAGTGATTTAGAACGCTGTGCCGGAGATATCGGAGAGGTCGTCAAAAATTGTTTGCCTACGCGTAGTTTTGGCTAAAAGTGGACATCTGCAAAGAAAACTAAACGCTTTGTCTCTCTAGTCAAAAATAATTTTGAACTCCTCTGAAGGCCTACAATGACGACATTTTTTGGAGGTTTTGTATAAGAACAAACACGGACAAGGAAACAAATAAAAATGTGTTCTATGCAATTTTCACGGTATCTTAATCAGCCCTAAAAATACCTACAATTTGAAATTCGGGTAACTTGCAGAAAGTTCTTATAGAATAAACACAAGGAGTCAAACCAAGAACTATAGATTTTCCCACATCCAAAAATATTTAAGAACATAGGACTTAGTTAAAAGCTGGTTCTCTGATCATCTCTGGCCTATTCCAAACATTTATTTGAATGACAAAAGTAATTACCACATGTGAAAAGTTCCAATATCTATGTAATCTTATCTCTCTAATAAATAGCAAGGCAAGCCCTCTCATGGCGACATCAATCAACGCGTAAGCGTAGGGTGGGTAGAGTGGCGCAAAAAAACTCAGCCATTTTCTTCAACCAAAAAAAGCCTCCTTAGCTGAAAGGTAGGCTGTACACTGCAGTTCTGCGCAGACGTTTACATACGACTAAACTTGTTGCAAAGCGCACAAAAAATATAAGGACAGCCGAGACATAGAGGCTTCTAATTACAGCAGAAGTAACAAAGATTGATCGAATTAGAAGTTCCAAGATCCGACCGGTTGGTACTATCATGTTCAAAGGAGAGATCCTACGAACCCTGTCAAAAAGGCAATATCAATCAACCTTCCAATACAAACCCGAAGGAGAGGTAGGCCTAAAAACTGGAGTGGCACAAAAACTCAGGTATTTTCTTCAACCAAAAGAAGAGCTCCTTAACTGTACACCGCAGTTCTGCGCTGGCATTCACATACGGTTAAGCTTGCTGGAAAGCGCACAAAAAGAATGAAGACAGCTTAGATAAAGAGGCTTCGAATGACAGCGGAAGTAACAAAGATTGATCGAATAACAAGTTCAAAGATTAGAAAAAAATTTACGTCGAAGAACCTATCTCAGAGAAAACGGAGCGCGACCGTTTCAGTTGGTACTGTTATGTTTAAAGGAGAACCCCGACAAAAGGCCATATCAACGTTCATAAACTAATAACTCCTGATAACACAAATGCAACAACACCAGCATTTGATTGGTCTCATTGATGAGGTTCAAGACCTTTTAGCTATTAAATTGACCATTAACTAGGACACCCCGTTGTATAAGCGTAAGCAGACCCTGAAGATTAGTCGATTTTCATATACATATCCGTGTTTCGAAGTCACATTTTTGCCACGAATGAAAAGGTCCTTTCTTTTTACGGCAGCTCAGAACGTTACATTGTTTGCCTTAGATGTTTTTTCAGACGTTCGCAAGAGATGAAGCAGTGAAAAATACGTTAAGGTGTTTCTGAGTAGAATTCAAACCTTGAATCCAACGCGCCAGCTAACAAAGCCAATAACACAAGCATTATCCTCGATTTAAATATTAATTCTCATTTCTATTAAGTTCTTCGGTCTGGTTTTGTCTTCCGATCAACTTGATAAATCACAATAGTGAAACAAAAAACTTTACTCCCCACCACAGAGAATCCGAAACGAGTCCGACAAACAACGTTTATTAAAATTCATTTTTTCCAGTATTGTATTTCATACAACACAATCTTCTGCAAAACAATGAAACACTATCACCAAACTAATCGTATTTCAACTGAAGCAAAACCAACCACCGGTAAAGCATGATCATATCCTTTATAACATTTGCTGCAACACAACACTCGTACTAGCCCACAGCAACACCTTTCCACCGCCCCATTTAGCTTTGTATAATTCATGTCCTTTTTGTGTATGAGCGTTTGCAGAACTCAAAAGTAGATAACCCACTTTGGGTGGATGAAAGGACCGATACAGAAATGATGTCATGATGGGAATAAATAATTTGTTTCCATTGAATCCTGGGTACATTTTTGCACAACACTTTTATTTGGCGCTCGCAAATTTTCGCAGCTTGCGTTATTTGGTAAATATATGAAGTTTAGCTCTACGCCCAAGGACTCTTTTTGTTTTTGTAAGACGAAGAGGTAAACGTGTATTGCTTTTTGCCAAAGAAGAATCGCATTAAATACATTCAAATTGCAGCCACAAACTTTTTTTAACTTCAGGGCATCTTTAATATGCATATCAGGAACACATTGTGTATTACATAGATAATATTTTACTTTAGGAACGCACTCCATCCAAATTCTAGTCTAACTATCTCCCAACTGAACCGTACAATTATTTTTTGTATTTTTCTTTTTGAAGTATTGTCCAGTGGAGCATTTTCTTGCGTTAGGTACAGAGAAATAACTCAATTTCCTTGAAACATATGAGCAACACATATACTCATGACGCCCTCTTCGTTTTGGAAGTCATTCGAAGGGAAATAACTCAACCAAGAAGTCAGAAGCTGCCAAGCAAAAACATCCACAAGATGGATGGATGTGTGATGCTATAATGCAATTTCCTTCTGTTTCGCAGATAGAGACCGAAAAGTTTAAGTAGTAGGAACTTCTTCCTACTTTTCTGCTACACAAAAATAAAGAAAAAAAGAGGAGCAAAACAAAGCCATAGCAAAACGTCGTCGTATTGCTTCAAAGGTTCTATTTTCCAGCCTTACACATAACTTTTCAAAACCTTGTCATATCATCATAAACCTTCGTGAGAAGAAAAAAAAGCAAAAAAAGAAAAGCGAATTGCATCGGTTTTCTCCGAAAAATGTTCACTTCTCCGGCTTCTCCCAATTCGACGCAAAGAACAAGATTGACTTGTAGGTATTGGTGTGCATAAACTATCTACGGATCTCCCAAATTCCCAGTGTGTCTATTCGACCGTGAATTTAAAAGAAGACACTGACGATGACGACCGCCAGTTAGCGAGTGAGGGCAAGCAAGTATCACTCGTCGTAAAAAAATAAAAATATTTGGATATTTTTTTGCCGATTTTGAGGATGGACTTTAAAAAGGATTGCCGACTGCATATTATTTCCCAACGGTACCTTTGCGATATCGAAGAATGAATATTTTTGTTTGGAAAAGTTTCTCTCTTTCCAACCCCAAATGGAGCTGAGCTGGGTGGAATCAAAAAGAATTCCAATACATAAGTAGTTTCGTAGACATGGCGAAAAAATCCTACATGCGCTAACAATTTACAATAATGAAGAAAAATCAAATGGATGGATGCCGAACAAGTCTAGAACGATGGCAAGCCCCTGCCAGCAAAGTGCTACAAAACGAAACTGCTTCGAGAACCTATTTTGTCCATACAATTTTTGCGTAATTTGTTGCAGAATTTAAAATCAACATTTGTGAGTTACTTAAACAATGAAAGCTTCCAAAATTACCATAACTCTACGCCTATTTTGCGTTTGAACATGTTCTGTCTAAAATTTCCTTTCTCTTCAAACTTTTTTCCCATCATTACATTACAACCCACAAACATTCAAAAGAGGATACATGTACCTGCGCGCTACCTGTAAGCCCTATTTTCTACGAAAGTTAAGGTAATTTTTGAATAACTCCAATACACACTCTTAGCGGACATTCTTCAAAGGACTACATTACAAAAAGTTGGTTTCTACCGAAAATTCCAGCCCCTACCTAAATGCCACCACCACCTATAAGACAATCGAGTGTTTACGCAATTCAAAGTCCATGCCCATAGCCAAATTTTCGCCTACTCCCCACGCATTTAAAAATAAGCTATCCTCCCTTCCTCAACCGACGAAAGGATCATTCTGCATAATTTATGTACATGCGAAATTTTTTGAAAAAAAAAAAAAAAATGAAACAAAAATATTTCTCCAAATTCCAAGGATTTCCTTCTCTCGTATCCTTTAAGAAAGAATACTAGGAATGTTCATCCTTTTGCTTACTTCCCTAAAGCAAATCTCATTTTAAGTCCTTCGCATGCCTTTTCTATTATTTTTTTTTTCTTATTCTTACTTTTTGCACAATTACCAGGCTTTGCTTTGAGGTCTACTAGCTTTTCCTTCATACAAATGAAATTAAATAATTTATTCTGACATGAGATTTTACAAAGGCGCGAGTCCTTTGTTGAATTGAAATTGCAACAGTTGGGATGTAGATAATGTGCAACTAAGCGAATGTTCCTGCAATCTACCGAATTTTAAAATTGACATTTTCAATAAAAAGGCCCTCTTTTTCGTTTGGAAATTTGGCTTTAGGTACAGCTTGGTGGTGAATTGTAGTTTAGAATGGAAAGCATAAACTTTACATGAAAACGGGACACGATTATCACAATATGAAGAAAATGGATTGGACCTCTTCGACCGACGCTAGGACGCACGCTGACTCAACATTACAGAAATATGAAACATCCTCGACAAATGAGAAGAATTTGATTTCGATTGGAATAAATGTTAACAAAAACGCCAGATCTTATCTTTAATCAAAATACTCGTACATATAAGCAAGAAAATTCATTTAAATATTCATACAAACTTACCGCAACCAAATCATTCATTCTTGCAATTTGTTCCAGAAGGCAATTGATGCACACACACACACACACATACCGAACCGATCGAAAGAGGAAAAACTAGAAAAAATAACGGTGTTACCGGTGGGTGAAAATTTCTTCCCGCACAAGAAAACTGCTGTTCACAATTGATTTTCAGCCACAAACCGATTAAACATTAATTAAATTTCAACAACAAACCGATTAAACATTTTAAACGATGTTCAACACTATATTTCGACAATTTTAGAACTGAGAATATGAATTTCTCTCCGATTACCAATATTTAAGACGATGCCGACTGTAAAACAAGATTCGTGTTTAGACTTGTTACGGAGAGATCATTCGCGTGACACTGGACTAGAACAATAGTGATGTGCAGTGTTACCTACCAGAAAATTAAAAAGTAAAATGTCAGATGGAATTGGAAAGTGCCGAATTTATATGTTCCGGTCACATTGAAAATATTTTTTTCAGAATTCGTCTGTTGCACAACAGATATTGGAAGCCTGTTATAGAAAGTAACGAACAAGGTAGATAAATGAACATTGGATGGATGGCTTCAATCTTTTTTCTCAATATGAAAAACATGGATTGGATTGGAACGTACGCTGACTCAACATTACAGAAAAATGGAACACCCTCAGCAAATGAGAAGAATTTGATTTCAATTGGAATAAATGTTAACAAAAACGCCAGATCTCATCCGCAATCAAAATATAAGCAAGAAAATTCATTAAAATATTCATACAAACTTACCGTAACCAAATCATTCATTCTTGCAATTTGTTCCAGAAAGCATTGAAAGCAATTGATTACACACACACACACACACCGAACCGATCGAAAGAGAAAAATCTAGCAAAAATAACAGTATTATCGGTGGGCGAAAATTATTTCACGCACACACAATTGATTTGCAGCCACAAACCGATTTAACTTTAATTAAATTTCAACAATAAACCGATTAAACATTTTATACGATGTTCAACACTATTTTTCGACAATTTTAGAACTGAAAATATGTATTTCTCTTCGATTACCAATTATTAAAACGATGCGAACTGTAAAACAAGATTCGTGTTTAGACTTGTTACCGAGAGATCATTCGCGTGACACTGGACTACTAGAACGATAGTGATGTGCAGTGTTGCCAGAAAATTAAAAAGTAAAATGTTAGATTGAATAGGAATTGGAAAGTGCCGAATTTATATGTTGCACAACAGATATTGGAAATCTGTTATAAGAAGTAACGAACAAGGTTAAGGAACGTTGGATGGATGGCTTTAATCGTGTTTCACCATATCTAGGGGTATATTCATTTTTATACCCTATTCTAAGGGTATATTAATTTTGACGCATAGTTTGTAACATACCTTAATATTGCCCGTAGACCCCTAAAAGTTACTATATTTATGATCAGCATCGATAGTAATGTCGATCTAGCCATATCCGTCCGTCCGTCCGTCCGTCCGTCTGTCGGCAAAAATTAGGCCTTTTAACTGGACCTAGAGAGCTGAAATTATAACCATATACTCTCTAGAGTCCCGAAATAATCAAGTTTACGAATTTTTGAAATCCGCCCACAGACACGCCCACAAACTCAAAAAAACTAAATTTTGGAAAAAATCGAATTTTGAGCTAGAAAGCTGAAATTTTTTATATAGGATCTATGACACCTAAAACTGCTCGGGATAAAAAAATTTCAAAATCCGCCCACTGACACGCCCACAAATAAATAAAACAATTTTTTTTAAAATCCAAAGTTTGAGCTAGGGAGCTGAAATTTATAATATATACTCTCTATGGGCCCTTTATGCTCATGTGTAAATATTTTCAAAATCCGCCCACTGACACGCCCACAATTATTATTATTATTTTTTTTTGAAAATTCAAAGTTTGAGCTAGGGAGCTGGAATTTATAATATATACTCTCTAGGAGCCCTTTATTCTCATGTGTTAATTTTTTTTAAATCCGCCTACTGACACGCCCACAATTAAATAAAACAATTTTATTGAAACACCCAAGTTTGAGCTAGGGAGCGTTTTTTTTTTGATAAAATCCTTTAAATGTTATATAACAAAATATGTAGAGCGTTCTTAACAATTCAACCATACTTAGACTTTTGTCACGAACACTTATGAGGGATAGGAATAAGTAGAGATGAGCAAAAAATAGCAACCTGCTAATTTTTCACTGCTAATATAAATTCGCATTCGCAACCTGCTATCAACTTATAAATAAACTGCTATTGCTAAATCCTATTGTCTGGCTTCTATCTCTGAGTCACATCACATTCACAAATCACAAGTCACAACTTAATTTGCTCATGTATTCCCGTATTACACACACAAACGAAAAAGTATGTTTGGCTAATACGAAAAACGTAAAGAAGAATGAAGCAGAGGTGTATCGATCGCCCGTTTCAAGTCACTCTCTTACTCAACCCCATGCAACCTACCTACCGTTTTTGTAGGTAATGTGCGAAGTGCGGAACCTGCGAACGTCTCATAGCAATAGCATTTTGCATATCGAAATCGCAATCGCAGTCGCAGCTGGTAAGAAAGTTAAAGTTGGTTCGTTGGATGCTATTAGCAGTATAATATCTATAAGCATAAGGTGTTTACTTGCTAAGTTGCTACTGCGGGAGAAAGGGAGGCTATCGCATTCGCAATCGCAACAATGTGATATACCGCTATAATAATGACTCCATTTCGAAATCGCATTAGCAGTTTACATTCACTGTAAATAAGAAATCGCATTCACAGTTATAACTGCGAATACAAAATAGCAACTTAGCTCATCTCTAGGAATAAGAATAGGGTATCCAACAGTACGCCCAAGCGGACTGTATCCCGTCCCTATGTTTATGTAATAGTTTGTAACATAGAGAAATATTGTCTGTAAACAAATATTGGTTCAAAATAATGCCAATCTTGCCACTTCCTTCCGATCTTTAAATGTAAGCTGTAAAGTTGAAATTTAAAATATAATAATTTTTGCAGACAAATATTGGTTTTAAATAATCTTAATATTTATTATGGTTTTATTCAACTTTGACTGAACGAAGTGTATACGGGCGAGTTCCTTTGGGTTTCAGATAAGGAATATGCTAAAAACTAGGCAAGAAGCATTAAAATTGCACTGAATGTAGTTTTATGACAGATTGAGGCTGTCAAGAAGTTACATTTAGTGCTATTTATTATGGTTTTATTCAACCCCAGTTACCCCGTTCACGTGACCGAGTCGAAAGTTCGAGTTGAAACTGAGAAATTCCATACAGGTTTTGGCTCAAAATTGAGAGATTGAATTGAAATTGAATTGAAATAGAATTGAGTTTCACAGTTCCTACTAAATACGTGTTTTATATAACCTTGCGATAGTGGCAACAAACATCACAGTCAAAGCAAAACAAAAAGGGGCGCACACACACACTCTCTCATTTGTCTATCTCGATTTTCAATTCGCATTTGCATGTCGATTTTCAATCTAATCACAGAAAATTGTATGATCGGAGTGAGTGAAACCTGTTAGATTCAGTCTGTGTTTGCATGGAGTTCAATTCGGATTGAATCCAGATTGAAAATCTCGTGTAAACGGGGTATACCTATGTATTCAATGTAAAGGAAAACCTAGAGAAAGGCTACAGTTCGCCCTACACGGTGGTATAATAAGAATCCGAGCTGTATTTCATGATTTTAACTTCCAGGTTCAGTGTACACTTGTTTGACTGAAAATACAAAAAATCAGTATTGAATCCAGTGCCATTTCTGACCCAATTGTCCCATCGAGGTCAACTTTGTTTTTTAGGTTGCAATTTTCTTGCCCAACACGGCGGTTAAGTTAGATTTTTAATCTGAGAATTGTTTTGGAATTTAACTTCCAGGTTCAATTTGCACCTTTTTGACTGAAAATACAGAAAATCGAGTATTGAATCCAGTGACATTTCCGAACCAATTGTCCCATCGAGGTCAACTTTGTTTTTTAGGTTGCAATTTTCTTGCCCAACACGGCGGTTAAGTCAGATTTTTAATCTGAGAATTGTTTTGGAATTTAACTTCCAGGTTCAATTTGCACCTTTTTGACTCAAAATACAGAAAATCGAGTATTGAATCCAGTGCCATTTCCGAGCCAATTGTCCTATCGAGGTCAACTTTGTTTTTTGAGTTGCAATTTACTTGCCCAACAAGGTGGTTAAGTTAGATTTCTGATTTGAGAATTGTTTTGGAATTCAACTTCCAGGTTCAATTTGCAGCTTTTTGACTGAAAATACAGAAAATCGAATACTGAATCAAGTGCCATTTCCGAACCACTTGTCCTATCGAGGTCAACTTTATAATTTTAAGTTGCAATTTTCCTGCCGGTGGTATAATTAGATTTTTAATCTGAAAGATAATTTGGAATTCGACTTCCAGGTTCAATGTGTACTTCTTTGACTGCAAATACAAAAAATCGTGTATTGAATCCCGTGCCATTTCCGAACAACTCGTCCTATCGAGGTTAACTTAGTTTTTTAAGTTGCAATTTTATTGCCCCAACCGGTGGTATAATTGGATTTTTAATCTGAGTAATATTTTGGAAAATATACTCTAGTTTGACTGGAAAAAACAGTCGAAATCTCAAATGTCAGCCAGCATAGTGCTGCCGAGTTAAAGTAGAGCGTTTTTGTACCTACTCTTTTTTTTATCTAAGCGTATATACGCTTGAGTAAAATAACTACTTAAGTAACTGTTAGGGGCCTACGAGCAATATTAAAGTATGTTACGAACTATGATTCAAAATAATAATACCCTTAGAACATCCAAGAGTATCAATTGTCATGAAAAGCTTCTCAAATTTGCATTTTTTCGCTAAAATGGCATTCGGCCTTTCAATGAAAATCTAAAACAATTCCCCACAAAACTTAGCAAAAGTAAAAATAGATTAAGAGCAAAGCTTGTCATTGGAAAAAAATCCCATCAGGATCAACCGGGCAAAGCTGTCACTATTTGCGAGTAGGTACATGGGAGTTGACATGTGGTACACGAAACACATCATCACAAGTTTTAAACATTTCAATCTTAACCACCCAACATAGCTACTGTAGTTGAATCACTGTTAAAGTCATTTAAGCGTATGATTTACAGTGTTGCTATGCAGTCGCAGTGGGTATAAGCGCATTCCATCTCCATCATAGTGGAGATATAAGCTGCACGAATGCAAACACAAAACCCGCTCACGTGGAAATTATGCAGATAACAACAAGAAAGAAAACAGACAACTGCTATAACAAAAAAAAACCTGATGTACCTTCGTAGGTACCCACTCGTTTTATGCAATGCTTGCCTCCCGTCACCAGCCACCCCATTTTTAGGGAATCCATTACAAATTGCAAATCATTTAGAATATTTTAAGTTTTGTTGGTAAAAGACGGAGACCACTTCCACAAGCATGTGTCAAATGGCTTTTTAAATTTGTTTCCGCTCAGCAGCAAACAAAAAAGGGACAACCGGTGAAATTACCCGACAGAAAAAGTGTATAAGATGAAAATTTTGCGAAACGGATAGTGGTTGATTTATGTCTATCTAAACGTATCTTATACACAAAGGACATAGAAAAAAAGGACATAATTTGAATATTAAGTTACCAATGACATACCATGTTGACTTTTTGTGCTATCAGAATACTGATGTTCTTCGAGTGCAAGAGGAGTATGCTCCTCTGGCAAATACCTGTGCTCTAACATAAACGCTGGCAGTCCCTCCTGCGATAGTCCTACCTGTCACTTTGTTATTTATGACCACAAAATTAAGGCTATTCTCATGTATATAACTCTTGTTCCGGTTCGAATACAGAAGTGAGCGGCAAGCGGTAGCGACTACCTTTAAGCAGGACAAATTAGTGGGCTTTATGATGGGATACATATTTATACCTGTATGCGGTGTACAGGACAAATTACGTAAATGGCATATCCTCGAGGTCAATTGGAGGATGTTGCATACATTCACCATCGTCAGCCTTATGGACTTTAATTGCTCGATAAATGTTGTGCTTCTGACAACACCACCGACCAACACGGTGAAAAGGATAACAAACAACAGAGTGAGCTGGGAGGCACAACCTTAGGGTCATTAATCTTACTTTTTTTTTGAATTTTTGTTTAAACATTTTTTTACTTTACATTTTTCTTTATTGCACGAGAGGATGTTGACAAATGAGTTAAGTTCTAAATAGGTACCTATTTTCAGCAATATCAAACTTAGTCTGTTGTCGAGGAAGTGCAAGTCCTCTAATTAACGCAAACTAATTGAAAATCACTCACTGATTGTGTTCAAAAATCTTCTAAAATACTAAGAGTACCTACTCAATGCAAAGTTTTTTGATTAAGAACTATTTTAAAATGATTAGATGAGATAACATGAAGACACAGGACAAGTTGATAGACTTTGGCAAATATAATCGTACTCTCGTAGAGCAGAGGAATTTTCGAGCCCACATCTAATGCGATGTTGCACGTCTTTTCAACGCTCATTGGCGTAAACTTCTTTCATTTTCCCGAAAACAAAAACGAGAAAAAGGAGGACAACATCCTCTTGGCGGATACGTTTGTTGGAGAAAAGTTGTTCACACGTTCCTCGGATACTGCTTCTGTTTGTCCTTATTTTGAGGGAACTCACTCTTTCACTCTCTCGAACACACACACTAAGAATTTTAATATTATGTAGGCGCAGTGTCTTTGCTCTTGGGTTCGATTTTTTAGGTAAAATGTCTACCGAGTGTTAAAGCGGTCGATGAGAATGTTTGTTTCAAAGACAATTTGAAGGGTTTTTGGATAAGTTATCGCCTTTTTTATTTTTTTTTTTTCATTTTGATTCGAATTGATAAAAACTCAAAAGTAGGTAATACATTTTTCTTCTGAAATTCGGATTGACAGCCAGTAAAGCGCTTGGAATAATAATCGTGTTGGTTGGTTGGAACCGGCCCTCGATGAGGATGCATTTATACTTTATCCAACAAAAATTGTCAGTACAGGCCTTATGGAGGAGCTTTTTTTCTACCAGTGGGGCCTGTAGATACTCTCACGGCACTCAAACGCAAGAATTGCCACTGAAATAAAAACCAAACCACTGTCATACCAATGAATTGTTGTTGTAAATTCGCATACCTACAACCCACCACAACCAGTCTCCCACACAGCCGAATGGGAATGGGCATGATCGTCTTGTGTTCGCTTGCTATTATCATCCACCAAAATAAGCAGTGTGTGTGACGAAGCACATCAGAAGGGTATTACCATCTCTACAATGAAGCATATCATTAAGGGGTTTCCTATGGATTTTGTCAAAGAACTTTCGGTGTTGGTGCTTTTGAGAACGAATTATTACGTGGGGTGTTGCCATTCGGTTTTAATTTGATTGTATTTGTATTGTACAGCTGCACAAGTGCAGCCTCTTTTACCATCTGTTTAGGTAAATGACATTGCATCGTGGTTATATAATTTTGTATTCTAATTGCCTGATTGTGTCTACCTTTCACAATATACATATAGCGGAAAGAACTAGGAAATGTTTTTAGAAAATCTTGCTGATTGAGTTTATGTCGCACTGTTTAAATAAAAAAAAAACATAAATTCATCCTTTCATTTCATTATGTACCTGTTTGTATGATGTCTTTGTTTTTAAGATAAATAACGCCTGTTTTGCCAATGAATACGGCAATTCCCAAAAGGAAGATCTCAAGTTAGGTAGGGATGCAATCATACAATGGGTTGCTTGAAATCGTTAAACGTTACAAAGCCAAGTATGAAACATACGTCGTGGATGAAATGGCTCAAAATGCGGGACATAAAGTGCTTCGCTTGCCGCCTTATCACTGTGACCTTAATCCAATAGAATTCGTTTGGGCTCAAGTGAAAGGGTTTGTAGCAAGCCAAAACAAGTCATTTACAATGGCTGAAATAAGAGACTTACTAACGACAGCACTTACAAGGGTTGACAAGGAAAAATGGCATCGATGTGTCCAACACGTTGAACAGGTTGTTGAGCCAAATATGTGGGAAATGGACGTTTTTGCCGAGGAAGCAGTTGAAAGGTTAATAATTAAATAGACCTAAATAACGAGAGCAGTAGCAGTAATTACTCATCGGATTAGTTGAGTAGTGATATTAGAAATTAGTATTTTATGTTTTACAATATTTATAACGAATAAACTGGATTACAGTGATATATTTTTCGTTTTGATTTTTTTTTTTAGTTACGAAATTTATATACTTTGTTGGTCTACTGGAGATACTCTTAAAAAAAAGAGCCTATTATTATCTTACCAAAAAAAGAAAAAGATAAACGATATTTAATATTATATTTTAAAGTGGAAGATGATAACCCTAATAGAATTGCTCTCTGAGTTATGGCGAATTATCATACACACTACGGTAACCCTGTGAGAGCTTTAAAGACGGACCGAATTATGTAAATAATTGCAACCACACTGAGAGACAATTATCCTATCTTCCCTGTACTGACAATTTTTGTTGGATAGAGTATAGGTCCATTGTGCTGTGTTGGACTGTGCTTGTCACCCAAAAATGATGTTGCGAAAAATGTTTGATCTGCGCGACAGTCAGCCGCCATTTTTATCCAATTTATTATGTTACAAGAAATGCCACTCTTGCTCAATGTTGTGAACTGTCCGCAGTACCGACTTAAAGTATAAGTTTGGAAGAATAATACCTTCACGCAGTGGAACAAGACAGTTTCGATTTCTCATTACTTTATGGTTTTGTTTTTCTCTTATATGCAGGTCGCCTTTAACTTTTTTTTGACATACACATGTAATTAAATTAAACACTTTTAATTAAGTATTTGCTTTAAGTTCTTCTATAAAATTCGAACCAATCAATTGATTTGTTTAACAGGAACGAGTTTTATAAGTCGCTACCTACTCCACTGTTAACAACCGCTATGTCCACTCTTATACACTACCTACCACTAATTGATTTTTATGAAGTTTTTATAAAAGCTCGACAAACATTCCCTTTTCTGCCATTCTGTAGACAGAAGGTATTCTCTATAACACGTCGACAGTATAAAGGTATACAACGTTCATTCCCATGCCAGCTTTGAAACCCAAAAAAATTAATAAAAAAAAGAAAATCTCTAAAACTTTTCCATTTTTTTATTTAATCACCATCAAGAGAGTGCTACCAATTCGCACTGCCACTGCAGAGGAATTAGGTACCTGCAAATTTTACCAGCATCATCACCATCGTCGTCGTCCGCGCATAGGTGCCAATTTAATGGTACCTTTGCACTTTTGAATGTAGTACACCCAGCTGGTGAATGTAATCTTTGTGTAGTTCATATTCTTTTAGTCTACGTGTCAGCCACTGGCAGGAAAGTTAAGTCAACAAGACACGAGTACCGCACATATGTACACCTACTATAGAAATTACCTTTGGTGACAGATGGAGGTTCAAAGCCCATAGTTGAAATGGGAAAATATCAAAATAGGTAAAACTTGAAGAAGAAAAAAAATCCGAAAAGACACAAAAAAAATTAAGGTACCCAAACCAGAGTATAGATAAGTAAAGAGGAGTAGAGCGCATGTAAAAAAGAAACTGAGGTGTAAATGTTTTCATTTTGGAACTCATAGAAAGAAAAGATCTGAGGACGTGCACTGAATGTGCAAGAGCATTTTTACAGAACCCTCACACTTACCCTTTGTGTACATGTACGTACACCTGGGAGAAATGTTTTCTGATACGAGGTATTATTTTAATGTGAACCTTCGACACCTTCGACCGCTCCCCCGTCGCCACCACTAAGAGGAAGACACCTTACCAGAGAAAGTCTTTTTTCCATCCTACTCATCACCTCATCTTATTCACTTTTCCATGAATGTTAGGTACGTCGTTGTACCATACCATTTCTATCACCACCGCGATGAAGGTGGACTGGAATGGCTTGTTCTACAAGAAAAGTACGGTTTACGGTTGCTTGTTAGTACATCATCGTATCGGTTCAGTATGAGGGAAGACAGTTGATTCGGAGGAATGGAACGCCGCACCCGCTTCAACTTCCGCATCTGAAACCAGCACGACGTGACTTTGGTTTTTATTGCTTTTACTATTGCTTCGCAGGGATATTTCTGATTGTAGACTCGGACGAGTGGGGTAAATCCCTGACGATAAGATGAAGGGATGTTACTTAATGCCTGGACATTGATTAAGCAATTCACAGGGTATGGGTTATGAAACGTTGTAACAAATTGGTTCGGTCGAGAGGAGCTGGAGAAGTTCTTGGTTATGCAAGGTTGATCAATACCCAAACTACAAGTATGTAAGGGCCGATTTTTTCCTCCGCCTTGAAATGGAAATGTTTGTTGTTGCTTTGTGTTTTTTCTTTTTTGAACACTTTTCTTCGACGAGTACCTACTTGAAAATGCTCTTTGGCAATCTGCATATAAGGAAGAAGTGATGATATTGCTCAACCCTGTAGGGGCTTTGCATGTTCTTTCGAAAGTATGTTCGTCGGATGCATTTGTCCTCGATTCCCATGGGGTTATGAAAGTAGGAAGAAGGTGAAGTTTGTTATAGATTAAAATGAACGAGTATCAGTCGTTTGAACATCCTTAAAATTTGCATTGAAATTGTGGAGTGAGTGTAAGGCCTTACATGGATGGGATGATATAAATATATTCTCCGTCACTTTGTTATAGTTATTGATGAAATTATTTTCCTTCACTTTCAACTTTACCTTGGTGGAGGTTTGAACGGCAAATCAAGAACATGTCAAAATGGTTGGTGTTGAAGGCAATGTCATGACAGCAGCTTTAAAAGTGTATGGTTCCCACCAGTAAAATAAATAAAAAATCACAGAAATAACACAGAAACTAAATGATGGGAACCACAGGAGCGCTATTGGAAAATGGATCAAACGACTTAAATCAACGTCACTATGAGCATCTTTGGCAATCAATAGAACGAATGCACAGATCACAAGAAAAAGTACATTTTTAAATACTTTAAGTGAGGTCACAGAGTCTGCTTAAAGAAAATCAGTAATTGGGCTAAGAGCTGCGGACTTAATGTCAACTCCTCGAAAACGGAGTTAGTCCTGTTTACGAGAAGGCACAAAATACCGCACTTCAACCTCCCGAATCTTGACGGAGTGGAACTGTCCCAATAGGCAAAACATGGGGCCTGAAACCCGCCATGGTACACTGGATATATACAGTGGTGGTTATACCTACATATTATGGCTCACTTGTGTGGTGGAGGGCAACTAATAAAAGGACTATAATTGGAAAATTGGCAACGGTGCAGAGAATGGCTGGCATAGCCATTACAGGTGCCATTACGGCAGCACTGGACACCTTCCCGCTAGATTTTAAAATAAAACAACTTGCTGGCAATAGCGCTTTGGGCGTCACAAATTTGGGCCAGTTTAGGGAATGCAGTTTTGGGCACCGCACGATCTTAACTGATGTGCTACCCGGAAATCCTATACTGGCAGATGAAATGTCAACCCTGGTCGACTTTGACATCCCGTATGATGTATCATATCCGGGAAGGGTAGATTGGCAAAGAGATGCAGTTACAACATCAAATGAGGTTGCTATCTACCCTGATGGTTCTAAGACAAGGGAGGGAACTTGTTCTGGCATCTTTTCTGTTGATCCAGACTTGAAAGAGTCTATACGACTCCCGGACACAAGCAGTGTCTTCCTATCGGAAGTTCTGGCTGTTATAAGGGCGGCAGAGATAGTGCAGATGGGATCGATGCCCGGCAGGAATATCGCCATCTATATTGACAGTCAGGCGACACTTAAGGCACTAGAATCTGTTAACATCAATTCTGAGACAGTCAGAAACTGTCGCACAATGCTAAAAGCAGTGTGTAGGGGAAACCGAGTAAGACTGTGCTGGGTACCGGGACACAGCGGTATAGACTGTAAATGAGGAAGCCGATCAGCTGGAGAGAAAGGGAGGGGAACTAGAGAGTACTGGAGGTGTGGAGATCAAATCACCCCTTGGCGTTATCAAGGGAATAATTAATGAGAAAATCATAAAGATGGCTGACCTTAGATGGACAAATCTAGAGGGGCATAGGGTGTCGAAAGCACTTTGGTCTAGAGGGGCATAGGGTGTCGAAAGCACTTTGGCCGCATTTGGACAAGGAAAGATCTAGGGAAATACTTAAATTGAGCAGGGAACAGCTTGTCTCTTAAGGAAGCACGCTAGACGGTGTAGACTGGTGGATGTGGTTACATGCATGTTCTGGGGGGTCATGCAACCCGAGGAATACATAACGCACATACTGTGTGATTGCGAGGGTATAGCACGGAATCGTAGGAGGTTTCTAGGAGAGTACTTCGTCGAGGGGTTAGAGGAGTTGAGCGCCCCAGACCACATCAGCAGGAAGATTGGATGTTTTGTTAGGGAATGTGTTTAGGTTTTTCTCCTTTTAAACTTCCCAGAGCAAGTTCTTGTAATGGGGCCGATTTTGTGAATCGCGGATTTTGACATATCTCCACGTTTAAAGGTCACCAGAATCCAAATTCAACGTTTTTAGAGAGATGTCTGTCCGTTCGGAATTTTCTTTCGCCACGATTATCTGGAGAACCAAAGATGATATTGACATGGGACCGGATTTATTCGAAGCGTAATTACATAACTCAGAACTGATTAAGTTTTCAGCGAAATCGGCCCAGCCGTTTTTTGTTAATAAATAAACAACTAAAAAAATAAAGGCAAATTAGCTGAATTTTGAAATTGATGATTTGTACTATTTTTAACTTCCCAGTGGAAGGTCTTGTAATGGGGCCGATTTTGTGAATCACGGATTTTGACATATCTCCACGTTTCAAGGTCACCAGAATCCAAATCCAACGTTTTTATAGAGATGTCTCTGTGTGTGAATGTAAGTATGTGCGTATGTTCGTATGTGCGTTCGGAATTATCTTTCGCCGCGATTATCTCGAGAACCAAAGATGATATTGACATGGGACCGGGTTTATTCCAGCCGTTTTTTGTTAGTAAATAAATAACTAAAATAATTTGCCTTTATGTGTACTATTTATTGTCATTTGTTATTGAGCAAATCATTATTACATTGTGCTCCGTTATGTCGTATACATGTACATTTACAGGTCTCTGTGTTCATAATAATGGTTGCATTAATATATATCACACTTCGCTGTTATTAACAACATTTAATTTCCATGAACAATATTAAAGAGCATTATTTAATATTAAAAATGTCTTAACCATATCTTATGGTTAACCACATTTCAAAATTTCCCACTTATTGCATTAATCATATTGATCCCACTGGGAAGTTAGTCGTGTGGACCTTGCGAGTCGCACCCAGACCACTTTTTAAGTTTTGGATTCAATCGGTGCCCTATGGATCGCAATGGGCCCATCTGGTGCCTAGTACTATATGTAAATTGCATACCCCTGTTTAACCTAACCTCACCTATCAGTTGATTAACAATAGTTCAATTCAAATTTGATTTCAATTTAAAAAAAATTGATGTAGGTATTCCAAAAAAAAAACATTTGTATTGAAAAATATATTTTCCAGAGTTTTAATTCGTCAAAAATTGTTTGCACTACTGCACCGCATTTATTTAGTGTTGAAAATTCGTATCCACAGTTTACGCTTTATTTTTCCCTCCCCGAAAGTATGTCGTTAACATGGATGGTTTGTCAGACACAAACAAAATTAATGGACTCCAACGCCAACCCGTATTATGGCTTTAATTTTACTACCTACCTAATTAACAATGCCTCCATCGCCGGTGCTCCCCCGATTATATCCAAATTTCTAATCACTTAAACGCCGTGTTTGCTCAGACCCAAGGCAACCATTTAAATTTCCACCAAGCTGCTGACCCTCATATCCATTGTAAAGCCGCCATACCCTCACCTCTCAAAAGCGAATTTTACATATTTGCTTTATCCTTTCTGCCCATTATGTGAAAAGCTCTCACACCAAGCCACGTAGTCATATATATACTCCATTATGTAGGTATGCATCGGCTGATTCTATTTCTTTCTTTTTTTGTTGTTTTTTTTACAGGTGGCCTGGATGCACTTTGAGCAATCAGCGATTTTGACGGTGCACAATCACGTCATAACGAGAAATCCCAGAATAAGTGTTACCCACGATAAACATGACCGACACCGGACATGGTATCTTCACATCAACAATGTCCACGAGGAGGATAAAGGCCGATATATGTGTCAGATTAATACAGTCACTGCTAAGACCCAATTTGGATACTTGAATGTTGTTGGTAAGTAGTTACGATGGTGATTCACCTTCTTAAACAGAATGCAATTTAAGGACCAAGAGCAAGAACTCTATTTAATTTATTAGAGCGTGCAAATTTGCTCTGTTAAGTTATCTCTGAGTTTGCTTCTCTGGCGGAAAATCCCAAATCAAATAAACAAAAGTCAAAGGAGATGTCACAAAATTATTATTTAGTGATGCTTCTATTCATTGCAGAAGAGCGACTTCTAGCCATGGGCGAAATTGAATTCATAGTAGGTACACTATACAGCGTGTATACCTACCCCTGCTTATTATTTTCGTCCAGCCATGGCTGAACATTTTGTAATTATTTCTTCATTATATTGAGGTAGAGTCAAGTTGTTATAGTGTAGCAAGTCAACTGCCATAGCGACCGCAAAGTTATATTCCAGTACTTGTTCTGTGGTGTTGTTGTCTTTTGATCCTGGCAAAAATTTATTCAAAATTGTATTTATTCAATTTAAAAGTGTCGCCGGGGTAAACTTGAAGCTTCTTAATCTTCCTCGTTCTTCTACGCCTTTGCATAGTGTTTCCTTCTATAGAAGGAAGAACTCATTTAGACTTTGGCAAACAAAAACCGAGAGAAGAAACTCTATCTCCAGTATTTCATTTACTTTTTACAATCTCCCTGGGGAGAAGGGTAGCAGAAATGAAGGAAAACACAAGTCTGATTCTCGCTGCAGTAGCCATTTGAGGTGAATGTGCAGCATAATCACATAGTGTTCGTCGTACAAGTGGATTATCTCCTGGAATAGTATCTCTTCGAAAGTCGTTAGAAAGAGGACAAAAAAAATGTTTGTATTTTTACAAAACATGAATTCATCTTTTCATTCGATAGTTACTCGATGGTGTTAGTAGGAATCCATGTCTTCTTTTCCACACTTCATAATGCCGGCTGACGTGTCTTATGATTACGTGAGTCTAAGGTAAAAGTAGAATTTACTTTACCCATATCGGAAAGGCTAAGGTAAACATGCAAGTCCTATCATAAGAGATTGAATGCCGATACACACATTAAATTAAAATTGATGATTTATCCCATAAGCAAATATTGAGAGAAGGAATATTTATAATTTTGTGTTCTATTCAATTTTAAGAGCTGGTTGGAAATTAAAAAGGAGGTTGTCCAACTTCGGTGTCAGGTTGACATTTGCCTCCATAAGTTTTCCAATTGTAAGAGAGTTGAAAGAAGTGTGCAATAATTATGTATATGATTTTCCTGAATTTCAGATGTAACATTTCCCTGTGCTGGGTACCCGGTCACAGTGATATTCCAGGCAACTGCAAGGCGTAGCCAGACGGTGTTCCGCACAAGATCTCTCTGACAACAGAGAGAGGTGGTACCCATTCAGATGTTGAAGTTCAAACTTCTAGACAACGCATTAATAGAAGGACACAATAGGTGGATTAGCATCAGTACATGTGCGTCCTCAATACAAGTTTGGACTAAATACGATGCAAAAAGAACATCCAAACTTCTCTCCATTAACAGGGAAAATATCAGCTTTGTAATCGGAGCAATCACTGGCCACCGCCTTTTAGGTAGACACGCCACCAGATTAGGAGCACCCTTAAACGACTTCTGCAGAAGCTGTAGAGACGTTGAGCGGGAAGAAACCACCACACACCTCCTGTGTAACTGGCTCGCACTAGCCAACTCAAGGAAACAAATTCTTGGCGATTATTTCCTAGAGGATCTAAGCGATCTTAGTGAGACAAATATTTGCCGTATCAGCAAATTCGTCACTAGATCCAAATTGTTGAACTAATCTAGAGGACGGATTAGAATGTGGCTAGAGCCCCGCCGCTCCCTTCCCGCAGACCACCCCCAACCGATTCTCCTGCCGAGGAAAAGAGATCTTACTGAGGTTAGATTGCATCAGTCACTTCAGTCGGCACTCCACTCCGAGGTCTAGACACGAAACCCGGGGGTTCGACTGTAATAGTATTCCCCGGCTTTGCTGCCTTCCCGCTGAGCAGACAAAACGGGAACAGAGTTGAGATTAGATTGCAACAGTTACCCCACTCTGCTCCTCTCCCATGCCTCAAAACCTGCATTACATGCCCACCTGAACTCAGTCACCATAAACGTCAACCATAAATCTAAACGGCTTTTCTTTATTAGCTAACATGAGGACGACCCCCAACTCGACTATCACAGCCGCCCCACCCTGCTCCTTTTCCGCGGAATGGTGTAGCTTGTGGTTCATACTGCAACAGTGCCCCCCCCCCCCCCCCCCACGCCATGCGTGTAGCACTCAGGGTTCGACCGTTTGAGTCACTCCCTCTAGCATAGCTCTGAAACCAACAACTCGACTGTACAGCCGATACACCTCGATTATAAAAAAATAAAAAAAAATCAGGACGCAGCAGCTTTCCCTCCGCTGCGCAGTAAATGAGATCGGCCCAAGGTTTGATTGCATCAATCACCTCACCTCGAACCCAACCCATGGTTCAGAAGTCGGGCGGGAGTCACCACTGCACTTGTCACTCTGAACACGCAACCTATGCGAACTACAGCCAGGCTGCATACCCTTACCCCCTCAGGAGTATCTCCCCCCTACAACCACTACCTCATAGGAGGAAACTACAGGCATCCCAGTAGGCCGAACGACGACCGGCAGAACACCCCCTCCCCCCTTTTTTGTGGTATCACAATGGACCGAAATTGCGGTCTAAGTGTGCCTGGGCTCACGCCCACGCAGCCACCTTACCTAACCTAACCTAACCTTCCTGGCACCAATACCAATACCAATCAATAGTTTTTGTATATTGTATATCTTTGTATACTTTTTAGTTAAATGTTGTATCCATCTTTTACTCTCTTTAACTATAATAATTGTTCAACTCATTCAAATTATTTTTTTTTAATATTTCAGTGCCGCCAAATATTGACGATTCGCTCAGTTCTAGTGACGTAATTGTACGTGAGGGCTCAAACATATCGCTTAGATGCCGCGCATCAGGCAGTCCAAAACCGGTCATCAAATGGAAGCGAGATGACAATTCAAAAATAGCAATTAACAAGAATTATGTTGGTAAGGGTGGTGTTCAAAAAAAAAGAATAACTCCAACCCCAATCCGACTGAATTTTATATAATTTTAGTTAACGAATGGGAGGGAAACACCCTCGAAATTACCCGAATATCCAGATTGGACA
Organism: Portevinia maculata; assembly: GCA_949715645.1. Lineage (NCBI taxonomy): Eukaryota > Metazoa > Arthropoda > Insecta > Diptera > Syrphidae > Portevinia > Portevinia maculata. Next base: position 1,155,057 of record OX454528.1, on the reverse strand, counting down.
TGGGAGCTTATTTATGCATCGCATCAAATGGTGTACCACCAACCGTTTCAAAGCGTATAAAAGTTAGTGTAGACTGTAAGTAGGCTTTATGGCGTTTTTATGACAGCTTTAAATGACAGTGATATGGTGGGCGGACATGGTGTTTTAACAAAGGATATGCTGTGTCATTGCCTCTCCCTAGGTGTTAGATCTTCCTTCCGCTCAATAGATGTGTAAATGTTTTTCTTGTAGTTTTTTTTTTTGCGGCGGGCATGCTGACACGTCGTCATAGTGGATGCTGTTTGTCGTCACAAAGGTTGATTACATAAAAGGACACACTGAGCCGGAAAAATAAACAACACACTCACGCACACATACGAGCGCATGTGTTTTCTCAGAATGTGCCAGAGAATGTTATTTTTTAATCCCCCGAAACCAAATTCACATATCATCAACTACATCTGCGGGCCCATTGTTGGCTTCAATATAAATTAGGTGATGCTGGCAGCTTGTAAAAATGTAGCAGTGTCCTTTTTTTCCACCGCTGCTGGAATGAATAAATATGGTAATGAAGCAACACAGCACCTTTTTGTCATACTATGGATAGATTTGTGCGAGTATAGGAAACACACACATCATCATCAATTTGGCCTTGCAAACATGTCTTTGATGTCTTTTTGATTTTCATCAAAATAGCTTTATAAGTTTACTTTTACTTGTCTCTGTGCTGTCCGTTTTCAAGACAGATTAGACGCAATTCTTTTGACACACTGGTGGTGGGTGATACATCCTGTGAAAATGTCTCCTAAAGGAATACTACACATTTGTCACATCTGCTTGAAATTCTTGTTGACACGCTGCAACTTTTCCTCTGCATTCTTATTTATGTTTATTATCATCCACGAATATGGTCCGGGTTCAGCTTAAAGTTCTGTCTCTGTCTCTTCTGTGTCCTGTACATTGCACACAGGAAGACAGTTTGTCAGGAGAATTGCCCACCTAGGACTGACGACGGAATAGTGTTTCTTTTTTCTTTCATATCGTTTCTGTTTCTATAAAATATACTGCTGCACATAGAGACCGATGGCGAATACTGATTTCTCCTGTTTAAGTCAACACGCAGTGTGGACAAAAGTTGGGTGCAGGACACAGTAGGTACATAGTAAACCAAGGACTTATTCGCTGCTTGTACATAAATGCACAATCTTGGAGTCGTGTTTTTTTGTTGTCTCTTCTTTTCGTTATGTATTCCGAACAGATGTTTTCTCTGATTGAACGTTTCTTGATTTTAAATTAGCACACGAAACGGGAAAAGTTTCTATGCACACTCCGAAGTGTCCATGCGAAGGACACTGAGTGCAAGTTGCTTCTGATTGAGGTTTGATATTTAACTCAATTTCTTGTTGTAGTAAGAAATAACTTTCATCAATTGAGCGCTCAACATCGAGTTGACGTTTCGAAAACCTTTTTTGCAAATGATGCGATCCACGAGCGTTTCAATGGTAAGTGCCTTCCCATCGTAAAGTCACTCATATAATCCAAGCAGCTAACAAAATGAACACACCAAGTCTTCCACATTACTAAAATTGTCCCAACACAAGTGCCAAGAGCAGCAAGAAACAGGATAAATTTCTTGTTCAATTCCGATGTATGGCACAAAAAAAATTTAAAACCAAAATACCTAGTTAATAGTCTCAGCCTTATTCCACCCATTTCCACCCTTCTTAAGCAAACATTCACCGAAGCGCAAACTGGTTTTAATACCTGCTGTTATATTTCATCAAGTTTCATCCGACAACCTGTCCATGATCCTTCACTGAACACAAATTTCTTCCAATTAAGGGACGAGGTAGATGAAATGACTTCTTAAATGGAGCCCCACAATAGAAAAACCATTAATTCCGACCCAAGAGCCCTCTAACATTTTTTCACATCGATTTGTTAATTTGTGCGTGGTAAACATAAAATAATCGACAAACTGTAAGTGTCAGCGTTCAGCAATAGGTACACCTGTAACGCAGGAGACACTCAATTCAGGCCGTACCTATTCTCAAAAGAGTATAATAAGCTAACGCTAGACATGGAAAACTGCGCCCAAGGACAAACATTTAATGCAATTCAATAAATGAACATCGTTGGCTTTTCACCAATACAAGGGCATCAAGCAGTTGACCAAAGATGAAGAAAAGAGACGCCAACAAAGGACCCCGAAACGACGAGTATTTCATACAAAAAAGTGCTTGAACTAACCACACGCACAAGCTGTCATCATCCACCAAACGACGGACATTTTCTTATTTTTGCGTTGGCCAATTTTAGTTCGGTCTTACGAACGTCGGTTACAACAACTTGCCATTGTTGAAGTTGAATAAGGAGAAGATCAACAATCAAAAGTACGAAAGTGTTTGACTTTTAAATTATCCTTCAAGTTGACGTGAGATTTTGTTGGCCCAGCAATTGATATAAGGTCCTTTAGGAATCTGTTTTGGTGTACTGTGGTGGGTAAGGGTTTTTGATCTATCTTTAAAAGGAAACTGTTGTGCTTAGAATGGGCTTTAATTGAACGGTTGAAGTACGTTTTTAGCTAATGAAAATATATTTAATTCAAAATTTAATGAGTGCACACTTACATTAATGCGGGAGGTGAAGATAACGTGCGTGCGGTTATCGAATGCACCATGAACGAACACTATATGTACCTGTACCTGATTTATTTATGAATATTCATTGTATAGAATTCTCCGCTAATTAATTGTAATTATCAATTTAATTTGATTCATTTCTCCCCTCTCGACTTCTGGCACGTTGACACATTTCAGTTTCGCCAATGCTGCTAATACCACATCAACTTGTTGGCGCTCCCGAAGGTTTCAACGTGACAATTGAATGCTTTACCGAAGCTCATCCGACATCTCTTAATTATTGGACACGCGGTGAAGGACCCATCATACACGACTCAAACAAGTACAGGTAAGTAGGAAAATTTAATCCCTACGTAGGTACCTTATACTGATTCTAACGTGTCTTCCTGCAGAGTTGAGTCGAGTATCGGATTTCCTGTATATAAGACACACATGAAGCTGACCATTTTAAATGTCAGTAGCGGTGATGATGGTATTTATAAATGTATCGCGAAAAATCCGCGGGGTGAAACAGATGGAATTATTCGACTTTATGGTAAGTTACTAGATGGGTGGGTGGTTTTATGTACCACAATATAGCCAAATAAAATGAACGCACCCCATAAACATATACTTGCACCACCATACACATACAACGAGGGCAATGGCAACAGACAGACAATCATATAACTAAATTAAACGCATCCCCACAAAATATACGTGGAACATGATGCAAACAATTTCATAGTATAACAGTAATAATAATAACTCTGCGGAAGCACGTATATGTTGTTGTCTGCCGGATGAACGGATGAGAAGGCGGTTAGTCTCACTATTAAATTTTCCAATTTAGTTTGCCGACGTGTTAGACAATTCCAAAATCCGCAAGCTGTGAGTGTGTGCATGCAAGATTCCATAATTCCGCATGTGTACAGTGGGGCAGGTATGTTAGAGACTATGGTTAATTTCGTCACGAAGTTTTAGTTCTCTATTGTGTGCGTTTTTTTTTTTTAATTATTTAACTAAAGACTGTGTTGTTGTTGTGTTTTTAAGAAAACAATAAATCGCTATATGACATACTTTATGTATGACCTTCAAAAATTCTTGTGGTGGCAATTGATGGGAATAAATTGTTGATGCAAAAGAAGTTCTACTCAGTAAATTATGCAAAGAATTCATCGTATACTTGTTATTTAGAATTACAAGGATTTCTATGATTTTCGAAAGTATCTAACTGGACAAACAAGGCTTTTACAAATAAAGCAAAACGTAAAAATGACACCGAATGTAATTACTGAAATAACCAAACCAATTTAAAATATAAAGCGCGCTTTATTGGTTAGTGCATACCCAGCTCAGCAAAATTTTACATCTTAAACAACAATAAACCGAAAGTGAAAATAAATTGGTCAGCACAAGAGTGAACATATAAAGTGAAGATAAAGGTTTTGGATCTTCTAGAATGGAATGACACATAAGCCAGCGTCCGAGCCTTAACTAAGATTTTCAATGTCTAAGCTAAGTTCCTACCCCGCAACAATCCACTCATTCGCTCAAAGTAGAAAGGAAAATAGATTTGGGAAGTAAAAATTAGATGAAAATGTACGGGAATAATAAATTTGAGACTTGCTACGTCTAAAACCACATTTTAATTTCACTGAAAATAAGCTGTTTCACAAAAGAGTAGAAATAACAGTGTGTTGGCAGTTTGACAACTTATGTCCGGTATTCGTGTGGGCTCATTTACAAGCGGAAAGGTGTCTGTCCAGAATTTCGAAGCCTTTCCGAAAATTTAGCAAATGTCAAAGGGTATCCATTGTCATCAGAAGCTTCCCAAATTTCCCGTTCGGATTCGATGCAAAAATCTAGGACCCTTCCTTCCGAGCCAAAAATATAACCTCACACATACAAATGACCTTAAATGACTTACATTTATTTATTTACTTTGTTTTTCAATTAAATTTAACACCAAGTTGCGGACATTGGAAATCATATTTGATTATTTGTCATATATATAACCTACTTAAATGCACCAACCTATAGTTGAGTATTACATATGTATTCCAAATTTGACATTTGAACTAAAGGCGAACATAAAAGTGAGCATAGGGTTTTATTGGGATTTCCGTTGCTGAGCTTGAAAAAAGTTCCCAATAAAACGCACCTATTATAATAAGTGGATCTACGTGTTATCAAATTTCAGCTTGGTGCAATACCATTTCATGCACACCCCACTGTATATTCATCATTCATTCATTCATCATGGCATAGTGGAAGAATATGGTAACAACGGGTTAACAGCTACCACTTTTCTGCCTTCTACGCTGCACATACGAAGTAGGTACATACGACGTGTGAAGGATATGTGTGCACTCGTTTCGACGACGATAAACAATGAAAATATTTCCCGTCTGATGAAAAATACATTTTTCCTGCTCTATTTGCATCTCTTATTTCCCACATCCTCATAGCTTGGCTCTTTACTCTTGTTAGTTGCAGTGAGTGATTTTAATGAAATTCATAAAACTGTTGTCATAAATAATTAAATTGAGCTGCATGCCGGCATGCGGCTGTTGTTCTCTTTTTGCTTACTCTCATCCTATGGATGCCATTATTACTCTCATGTATTACCAAAATCCCAAATTGAAAATTAGTGCAATGGATATGTAATAACTAATAAGTGTGAGCCAGAAATAAATTGACGAAATGCCTCGGTGTATTTGTTGGGAAACAGGTTGGGTGATCTTAACTGCAGTTAGAATGTGAACACACGAATATCCTCAAGGCACAATAAAAGTTATTTCCTTCGGCAAACAACGCACAGGGGTAGTATAGTATAGTATACTGTAGTATATTATAGTATAGAAAAAAGAACATCTCTTCCTTATCGTCGTCTCAGCATTAGCAAATAAACTGTTTGAATGCTTTAGGGATTTAGGGACAAACATCACTTTACCAAACGACAAGGCATACTTGAGTCGAATCGAAGCCAACACCTACACTCATGTTTCTCCTAGACAGGCTCTGGTGAAAGCACGCGATTTTAAAACATCGATAACATTTGGGAGAGAGCAATTGATTTATTGGCAATTATCCCTGATAAATTCACTAAATAAGCGCATGACGGTCGTGTGGGTGCAAGTTTGTATTCCTTCCAAACGATACAGCACAGTTAAAAGTTGAAAATGCGGAAAACGTACAGTCGGTCGTCGCTGAGGAATACAATAGCACATAAATTCATGCCGATCGAAAAGAGTCCTGAGTGAAAACTTTTAATTTACAGCACTCCACGGACCCGATACCAGTCCGAAAACGAATCCGAAGCTGACTTGCAGATGTTGTCGATGTTAAATTTTGCTGCTGAGATTCAGAGATTATCCGTTTCGTAGTCGCACTCCCCCCTCGCAATCTTATTAAGAGTTCACCTTTTGCAGAAGAGCTTGCCACGTGATTTGAAATTAAGAAATGAAATGTCGAAATAGCAATCATAATTCCATTGATTCCATTGTTTTTGCAAGATAACTCTGTAAAGGTGAAAAATTACCCCAAACACAGACAGAAGTCACGTAATTACTAAGATTCGACTCATTTAACTTTGGCATATCCTCTAGAAAAATTAAGTTCACAGGTAAAAGGTTTCAACTATGGAATCTGCCATCAACCTTATCTTTGTCCTTAGAAACAAAAAAAAAAGAAAAGATATTACAAAAGTTTCAACACTCTTTTGCCCGAGAATCTTTCTCAAACCAATGGCAAGAGTTGAGCACGTGACATTCATGCATCAGAGGTTTCTGTTCTTTTGTAAACCAATTCACTGTTCGATTTTATGAGCGCAAATCTCATCCGAACCACCTTTAAGGGTAGAACGAGAACCTGAAATGTGCTAATGGGTGAGCACTTTATAAGGCAATGTCGTAATTAAAGCTGAATTTAGTTCCTGCATTGAATGTTGGGATTCAGGAAATAAGAACGATGACTTTTAAAGAGAGCTTATAGGTAGTTACATCAAATAGTGATGTTATTGTCGAAGCAACTCATGTAAATCTAATTTAAGGAAAGCTATGCCCCTACTTGTTCATGACCTTGATAAGTATTTAATCTGCATCAATATGAAATTCAAATTCCAAGCAGATTGGTGCCATTACGTAATAGTATATTTTGTTGCTTGAGACGAATATTAAAGAACCAAGTTAGCATATGACGCTTGAAGGGTATTATTTCACGGTTCCTGTCTGACATATCTCCTGGTGGAATCTTTTTTGAATCCCCCACTTCCGTTGACGGTAATGTTTTAGCCAAAAGGTTTAATACGCGACTTCTCGTTTATTGGCTGTATTCGATTTCGCTACCTTCCACTGTTATCTTGTCTTGTTTCACTTTTGGACTGGTGGATGACTGTCTGTGTGTTTGAGATACTTTCCACTGTGTACGAAAAAGCGACAAACGAATTTTAATGTGACGAACGCAACCCCCTCTACCAGTGCTCCGTGTTTCTTTTGTAAATTGCTAAGGGCGACATGTTGAATGAGTAGGAGAGAAGAAAAATCTTCGATCTTGTCGCGAGAAAAAGGAATCAAATAAAAGAGGCAAAAATAAGAAAAAGACAGACAAGAGAATCTGATATCGTTGTTTTTTTTTTCTTTGTTCAATTATTGTCTCGTCGCTCTTGGGGTATTTTAAATTTCTTATGCAAACAAAGTATACCTTCGGAGAAACAAAAAAAATACGCCGATGATGTCGATGTGATAAGAGAGTCTATTACATTCGAAGACATTTCATAGGAAAAGTTTTCAAAGCATTGGCGGGTGGCCTGACATAAATTACAATGGTCAGGTGGTGTTTGAACGGTAGGTGTATTTAGAAGTTCAATAGAAATATGTAATGGCATTTTAGAAAATTAAAGAATCTTACTTTGGGACATACAAATAGCAAAATCACAAACATGTTAATATGTACTATAGTCGGGAGCGTCTACTAAATTGTAAGCCAAACATAGGGACGGGCTACAGTCCGCTTGTGCGAACTATTGGATACCCTATTCGTATTCCTATCCCTCATAAGTGGGTGTGACAAAAATCCAAGTATGGTTGAATTGTTAAGAATGCTCTACATATTTTGTTATATAACATTTAAAGGGGAGCGTATCGGAATCCTGCTTTTTGAAATCCCGATTTTCAAAAATCCCGAAAAAAGTTTTAAAATCCCGTCTACTAAAATACTGTTTTTTTAAAATCCCGTCTTCTTAAATCCCGCTTGTTCAAAATCCCGATCTATTATAATCCCGCTTTTTAAAATCCCGCCAAATCCCGCTAATCCCGTTTTTTTACAAAACATTTTTATCAAAAAAATTGTTTGAAAGATGACGAAGACGTACTTAGTTTTGCAGATTGGTTTAAAATTATTTACATTCGTAATGGAAGTAGACAAGTGCAGTACTCTCCTAAATTTTGGTCTGTGTATGGCAGTGCAGAAAAACAATTCCCGAGAACACAAAATAATGCTGAAGCGTGGCATCGCAGACTGAAAGTTTTGGTTGGACGAAAAAGTGCTGGCTTGTATAAACTCATTGTAGATTTGAGAAAGCAAGCAATTGTGGTGCAAACTAAAATACAAAAATTACAAAATGGACAAGAAAAATTATATAAAAAAACTAATGTTACAAAGTCACGCGCTGTAAAAAAATTAATGAGAAATAGAAAAAAAATTAGTAAAACAAATTTTTTCCGTCGCATTGTATACGCTTATAATACACTTGAACTAATAAAATAAAAAAAATTGTTAATGGTTTGAATTTTTTTTTGTTCCCTTTTGCAGAATATCATATAACATTACTTTATATTTTTTTTTAAATTATTGAAGATTGTCATATTTATTACTTAAAAATTTATTTTGATATTATTTATTTCTTATTTTGTTAATTCCTCTAAAAATGATAAATGTTAAAATAAACTGCATTTGAAAAAAACACTCATTGTGCTCTATTTATTTTAATTTTCTTATTATTCCGCATTTACAATCAAAAGTAGTTGCTTTATTTTAAAAAAAATTGCTCGATTTTTAAAATAAAGCAACTACTTTTGATTGTAAAAGCGGGATAATAAGAAACGGGATTATAAAAAACGGGATTATAAGAGGCGGGATTTTAAAAGACGGGATTTTAAAAAAGCGGGATTATAAAAAGCGAAATTTTAATAGCTAAATTATAAAAAGCGGGATATCAAACCCAACCCCATTTAAAGGATTTAATCGAAAAAACGAAGTTTTTGTAAAAAAAACGCTCCCTAGCTCAACTTTGGTTTTTCAATAAAATTGTTTTATTTAATTGTGGGCGTGTCAGTAGGCGGATTTTAGAAATTTTATCTCCTGAGCAGTTTTAGGAGTCAAAGATTATATATAAAAATTTTCAGCTTTCTAGCTAAAAATTCGATTTTTTCGATAAATTTGTTTTTTTGAGTTTGTTGGCGTGTCTGTGGGCGGATATCAAAATTTCTTAAGCTTCATTATTTCGGGCCCCTAAGGAATATATGGTTAAAATTTGAGCTCTCTAGGTCCAGTTTAAAGGCCTGACTAGATCGACATTACTATCAATGCTGATCATAAATATAGTAACTTTTGGGGGTCTACGGGCAATATTAAGGTATGATAGAAACTTAGCGTCAAAACCAATATACCCTTAGAATAGGGTATAAAAATACTAGTTACATATATCAAAATATTTGCGGTACACAGTGCGACCTTCAGGTTAGGCAGAACTTCGCCTTACACTTTATTTCTTCAGACTGAACGATCGTATCTATTTTTACAGGGTTTTTATTCTATTTTATTGTCCGTTAAACATAATTTGTATTGTTACAAAGAGTGCAATATAACATTGTGAGAATGCTAAATGGAATGTTTTTTTTTATAATTTACGCGTATTTTTTTTTAGTACCCTTATCATGTTTTGGCTACACAGCGCGGGCGTTAGGGAAATTAGGATTAGAAGAAAAGGAGAGTTGCCAATGCACGTTGGTTTTGAATGTTTGTAGGATATAATGTAAAGGAAAAATAGAGCGTGGAATATGATCTGAAGGGAATATTGCGGGAACAAAAGTGTAATTTAAATACCTATTAGGAATTTGTTAATGCAGGCAGGAATGTGGGAATAACGTACTGTTGCTGTGGTGAGGCTGAGGGTATACTTTGTATACGTAACTGGCGCCGGCCGCCTACCGGACCACACCTAACTTTGAACCATCTTGCACTGTGAAAGTGCCTCACACATAGCTACCAAAGATTTTATGTATACATATAGATTGTATTGATAAATTTCTATAGCATTTAAAATAAAAAACAACGAAAGTCAATTTTTCAGGTTAAAAATGATTAAAAGTTGCTTGAATGCAAATCAAGGAGAGACGATGCCTCATTGGCTGTCTTGACGATAGTGTTTTCACGTTTTTGGAGCAAATATTGAATCCTCGAAATGATATCATTCAGACGATAGTGATATCCAAGGTTAAGTGAATCATTTCTATCCAAATCGATATCCAATTCGATATCGTCAGCCTTGCGAGATGAGGATGCAGGTTACAGAGATTGCCTTCGTTTATCTGCTGGATTTAGCGGCTCCTGCAAGTGCGACCAATTATCCGCGTCCGAATGAATATTCGCGAATTTGGACGCTCCATCCATGTGACAAGTGAACGTCTGCCAAAGATTCAAGAGTATAAATTGTGATGAACAGTTCCTCAAATTTTTTATTCAGAGTCAGCTTAAAATTGTAGGCCCCTTTCACTTTGCACAAGCAAATGGTTACGAAAGCTAGGTTAAGCGGCGGCCTGTATGAACAAACTGGAGAGTGGCGTACACAATGTTGGCACATTTCCTTTGAATTTGTATTCAAATTTAAATGTCGCCTACTCAAAAATCAAATCAAAGTGAACTTAGCGGTTCATCACTATTTCGAAACCTCCACGCATTGGGTTAGAGTTGCTTTAATACTCATTGCATTTAAACAAATGATTTTCGCATTTTAACACATCAGGAATTTCCTCTATCGGTCTACCAATGCGTGTGTTACATATTGCACCAAGGCACATCCACCGCACATCTATTGACACCACACAGACATTAAAGTCAATGAAACGCGCACAATTTTGATCAGCCTGTCCAACGGGACAACCAAATGACAACAATCTAAGCAGGCATAAGCAACACACGTGCAATATAAATTTATGACGACAGACCATGGTATGTTGTTATGCATCGAATGAGAATTTGGCCGTTAATTAGCATTTTACACAATTTCCAGATCAATAATCAAATTTTAATTACTCACGCGTTGGGAATCCACAAACGAACCCAACCCCTGCCGAGAGTATTATAATTTGATTGTATTGATTATAATACAAACGTTCGTTCTTTGTTATTGCAGTTTCATATCCGCCAACAACGATGTCATCTGGTCTACAAACTACAGAAGCACGATGGGATCATTATGGACAAAATCAGGACCCATCCAGATCCAACTACCTAGGTGCTGGCATTGATAAAAGTAAGTCTTTCAAAAATGCATATTCTTTTTCCTATGAGTTCAACTTCCTTTCACCTCACCATGGCTTATAAAAAAAATCCATTTCACCATCCAAAGACACCAGATACCAATCGAACCTAAACGACATTGGTTTATCTGAGCAAAAATCCTCCTTAGATAAGACAGGCGTTACCGGCTTCGGATGGCCCGCCCAAGGAGAAGATGAAATAAAAACTGGAACTGCCTCTGCCAAAGGGATTTATTGTGAACTGCTTGCTATTATTTCGCTTTGTTTGACGTACTCGCACTAATAATGATCTACAATCCCTGACCTATTCCTCGCCAGTCGCATCAAATAGCAATGGAAATTTCTCACCATATCTCCAAAAATATATAAAATATACAACAGAACAAAAACAAAAAAAAACTCTATATACGTATACATATAAATAAATTTATATATTGAACTAGTACCTATTTGTTTGGTTACAATTTATATTTATAACCATTTGGATGAATTCAATTATTAACTACTTATAAAACAAACAAAAATAAATCATGCAGGGTTCTTCAAGAAACAAAGAAAACAAAAAAAAAATACTAATACAACAATTTATAAAGTCACAAAACCAAATGTAAAATATAAATCATTAAATATATATCTCAAAATGAGTATTAAATACGCCTAAGCAAGTATGGTGTTAGAAGATGTATGATTTAAATGAAATAAAGCTTGTTGATTATATTGTTTTATTTAAGAATGTATATACTAATGCATGCATAAACATTAAGGCAAACAGTTATTTGCAAATGTATATTTCAAAGAAAAAGAAAAAATATAATAAAAAAAGTTTCATTACAACACATACATCCACACAAACAAATGTAAACACTAAATTAAGCCTTATACAAAAAAATAAATAATGAAAATACAATGAATGGATATTTCTTTTCTATTAACTATAATAATAAATTATAGAGCCAGGGTAAGACTAAGTAAAAATTGGAGGGGCACGAAAACATCGATGGGTAGGTCTTCTGCTTACAATCTAGAAGGATTACCCACTACCTGCGGCCTACGTTTAATTTAATTCAATAAATAAACAATACAGCTGAATGCTAAAGAGACAGAGTTTGACAAGTAAAAAAACACTAGCTGTTTCCTAAAATTTAAACATCGAACCTCACAATTACGAAGTCAGCCTTAAACTCTACTCTATACTATATGTAAAGCTTTTTGGTAAAGAAGTAGATCGATTGCAAATTTTATCCCAAATTAATTAACGAAATCCTATTCTCTTAAAAATAATAAAAATATAAATATAATACATTCCAACAGTGCTTTCAGTTAAATACAAACGTTTCATCGCCCTTTCACTTATTTATACCCTCCACAAACAAAGAAAACACCCCACCTCCCTTCGGTTATAAAGAACAATATAGTCCAAGGTAAGCCATGATAACTTTGAGCATGTAGCGCGTTACAGCGTTACAGTGTTACAGAAGCAAGAACTGCAGAATTTCTATTCGAAACGATGCCCGGATAAGATTGCATCAGGAATTTTATAATACTGTTTGAAAACGGCTAGCTGAGGCTGCTGCTGGTCATGGTCAGACCGATCTGCACGAGCCGCCACATGTTATCTGTGCTTTGTGTGTTATTTGTGCCGTGTCTAAATGCGACAGGACCACTCGTTCGCCCTCTTCCATTTACACAATTTCGTGGTATGCCCATAGAAATAACATTTTTCACGATACCCTTAGAATTCTTTTCGCAGCACACATGTCCTGAGCTGTGCACACGTTGGGTGTGGAATAAATTGTATCCCCTTCCAGGCATTTGTGCACAAAGAGGGTTATAGTTATACACATACCCTCACGACACCCGGTACCCACAAAGGACGAGATGAGGAAATGATGATGTTGACGACGACGACGATGACGGTGATTTACATGTAGAATTAACGAGTTTTCGTTAACTTAAGTAGATTTGCACTTATTATTCAAAGTTTGTCTACGACGAGACTAGGAGACGATGGAGACAAACTTCCGCAGCACTTTTCATATCTATGTGCAGCGGTGTACACGCCGAGCATGCCACACTCAAAGTGTGTTGTGGAGAGGAAAAGTAAGGTTGTCCGGTAGTACCTACCTAGTTGTTGAAAAGATTGAATGGAAACAGACGATCTATGCGATAGACGACGGCCAGTTTTCCATTGCCACAGTATCCTTGTTAGTCGAGTTGAAGAGGATAAAACTTGCGCAAAAAGGTTGACGATTAAGGAGATGAGAAATGCAGTTTGAAGTTTGAGTTCAATGGTGAAGTAAGTTAGTGCTCGGCACTTGAGTGATGTTCTCACTGACATGTTTTATACAAAATTCATCTTTCAGCTATGGTGATATACAAATGGAGTCATTTTCAGTTTGTGGGTGGTATTTGAATACTAACTGGCATAGGGAATTGAATTTACACAAGTACAATAAGTTCTTTTTCCATTTTCAATTTTTCAGTGAGAATTTTGAATTTTTATGGCGTATACTGTAAAAATGTCATAATAGATGATAGATGTCCATATCCTACCGCAAAACCAGATACATCAACGGTGTCGGTAAGACGTGGTGATATTTACTTAAATTCAAATCCTATCTGTTTGTCTGATAAAAAACTGAGGATTGTGAAAAGGGAATATCCCGAATGAATTTTTGGAATCGTCAATCAGATAAGACTTTATTTGACGTTTCCACGAAGCTCTAAACCCAGATTAAAACTAAACTACTCTAAATTATCTCAAGTTCGCGAATTACAATATAACGACTATCTTTTTGATCATGTCGCGATGCCGCTAGTTGTTGGCGTCTCTCATACATAAGCAGAGAATCAATTTCAAACATTCTATCGCCATGGTTCAGTTTATACTTCCTTAAATTTTATTTAATTCAAGTGCATATTTTAATGCAATAAGTTGAATGTACGAGTACCTACATATTTTATGAACAAAAATATTTCCTTGTAAGTTTTTAGTTTCCAAATAAAAAAAAGATGAAAATTAATTGTACATAGATTCTTCACTCAAAACTCAACTTTCCTTCTTTGCGGATTTATTTTCTGGGATTAAATTGCAGCTGCTCAATGTCTGCATGCAAAAATTAAGGGCTAGGATTAAAATATTAAAGTTTCATTCAGTGTTCCACTACACTATGGATCTAAGTCTACGCTCTTTTTCAACCAAACGAACTAGCAGTCATCCAACAACCACATCGTCCCTGAATATTGTCCCTCTATAAATACATATACACAATGCAAACAAAAAAAATAAATATCCTCTCGACAATCAATTCAACAATAAAAAGATAAGAAGCAGCGACATCGCAAAATGCTGTTTTCTTCGTACTTCAATGATCCATCTTTTGTACTGCACAGATGACGAGAAATGGATGATTTCACTTGAATAGCAAAAGCGTTGAAGAGCCAAGTGGTACACCCAACCCCTAAAAGTCTTTAAGCAATTTTACGAACAAATTGATTGGATCGGATACCATTTTAGTCGCTCTCTATTTTTGTCTTCTTCGATCAATTTGTCCTCCATTACAAATGAAATAATAACACAAAAGGGTTTTTTCTTTCTTGTTTCTATTTATGTATATTTATTTCATTCGATTGTGGACGGGCGTGCCGCAGTGGAAGATAGCAAATCGTCTCAACAACCATAACCATTAGGCTGTTAACTCTCAGGATGCGGTTGTGGGACAAGCAACATCATTTATCTAGCCCCCCTAAAGATTACAAAATTCATATCAAGATGAAATCGAAAGACCATAATCGACTGAAATGCATATTCAGCTGTAAGCCGCATTTATCGCATTGAATTATCCTGATAGATGAAGTGGCTTTAAAGGATTGCCGGTGCTTGTGGTGGTGAAATAGATGTTTAAGAGGAGACTTTGCATTCCATTTTGCGTTAGGCATTTCAGTTTCGAATATCGATAACCACTTGACGATGGAAGAACCATTGCTTGTTAAAGGATGTCGTGGATTAATCAGTTGAGCGAATCTCTAAGAACTAATAAGCTGATTTGCAATTTGTTGATTTTCTTTGCATGTAAATTGACGTAGTTATAGAAATAAGTTAAGGGTGGGTTATGCTATACAAATCAAAAAAAAAGCAAAGTGTAAGGGATGTCCAAAACGATTTGGATATGACTTCGAAACCTTGCCAGAAGCTTCCTAAAAATGCAATTCTCTTAGATGAACGGGTCCAAGCAGTAGCTATGAAAACGTTAAAATGCTTGCAAACAAATAAAACTCATTCAAGCAAAGTGGTTTTATAAAATTCAAAAATGTACATCGAAAATGTTGTTAACAAAAACTAAACTCTTCTTTAAAAAATAAAAAAAAAAATGGTATTTGTGCGCCGTCAGACAAGTCCAAGCAGAAATTGTTTTCTTTTCGATTTTAAAAATCCATTCATTTTGTAAAAAAGTCCATCCATCATTTACTTGCATTCACTGAGACTTAATCAATGTGTAAATGTAAAGCAAAGAGCAATATTGATATAAACATTTTCGCCTCTAATATTTCTCGCTTAAAATAAGGTGAATCTTTTTTTTACTTTACGTTTTTCTTGCAAATCGATAGAAATAAAAATATTCAAAGCCATTGAGAGTGGGTCTCTACTTCATTTTTATTCGAGACATACTCATCTCTATGGTCTGCCGACGCCACTTGCCGCAAAAGGGTCATCTAGATGCATACAACCTCTCACTCAGTCGCTCTATAAATATCGACAAAAGTTTTCTAATTAAATTTTCCAATTTTCCTTGCGTTTTGCCTCAGCTGTGCTATGTGCTGCTCTAGCTATCCTTATGGTTTGTACCCGGTTGTCCGATGTTATTACCGCACAAGAAAACTCCTAGTAGTGAAATTACAATCGAAATACACTTTTGGAAACCATGTTTTCCACTTTTTTTTATCGTTGATGCTTATTCTCTTTCCAGAACGTTCTGGACCGCACAAACAACTGCATACTTGTGCATCATGTCATGAATGTCGATAAAGAAAAAGCGGTCGGATAAAGTAGGCTTTTTTTATTCATTTTGTCTGCTCGGCGTCGGCACTAAGCGAAAGTTTTCCCTAAATAAAATAAAAATCCTGCGTGAAACGTATTTACATTCGCTTTCAGACCACCGTCCAAAGATGTTGAGAGGTTCTTTTGTGATGACATCGATTTCATTTTATCAATTGATTTTTTTATTTTTAAAGTATGGCTAGTTATGTGAATGAAAATTTTTGCAGAAAACTTCTTAAGATGAAAAGTTTTAATTTCATTTTTCAAAATTGCACAGGAAGTCTGAATATGTACTGCATTTAGTTTGATTGATGCAAGAGACTAGAGAGCAGGTAGACGTTCGTTCGATTGAAACAGTCATCTCAAGCCGCTCTCCTTTCCGTGGATCAGGAAGCAATAGGTCTCCCTCCGCTGTGCAGTGAAATGGGATCAGCCTAAGGTTCGATAGTATCAGTCACCTCACCCTGATCCTAACCCATGGTTTCGGGGGTCGGCCTGAGCTCCACTACAGTAGTCACTCTCAGCATGTTGCAGCCACTGTAACCATACTGATACCCACCAGGGATTTGAGCGACGGGTTGGGGTTCGATTGAGTTCAGTCATCCCAACCTGTACTCCTGCCAAGGAAAGGAGGTCGGACTGAGGTTAGATTAGTCACTTCAGTCAGCACTGCACTCTGAGGGCGAGACAGGAAACCCGGGGGTTTGATTGATATAGTCATCCCCGGGTTTTGCTGCCTTTCCGCTGAGCAGACAAAATCCAACCGGAGTTGGGATTCGATTGTAACAGTCACCCCCACTCTGCTGCTCTCACATAGTTCTTGAGGTTGACGTGTGCTCTAAAACCTGCATTTCATGCTCCCTGAATTCATTCACCACAAGTATCAACCTTCAATCCAAATGGTTCAACTAACATGAGGATTTATCATGAACAGTTAAATGTTATTGCACTTGGACATCTCTTGCAAAAGTTTAACAAACATCCAACAGTACTAACGTCATGAAAAAATTCTCAACTATAACTTTGCACACACCAATGCATGTCCTAGTCCTATTTTTATTCAAAATCCGAAGTAATCGTTCACTGTTCCATATTGAAATTTATTTCTTTATCCCAACCGTTCAACTTGCGATTCATCTCAATTACGGTAATTAACAAAATTATTAAAAGATTGCCAATATCGGATCATAAGATAACCAGCATTGTTTCATTATGTCACTCTTCATATTTGATGCAGTAGTACAGTGAACACTCGGAACAACTGACAGCATCGCCCCAATGTTAAATTATTCAAAAGACACCACCAATCCGGTCTTATCCGATGGCAAATTTTAATTGATAGCTTTGCCCCAGTGTTGGTTTTGCGAAAAATATTGCATAGTCCGAGCTCCCGGAAACATCATATTACGCATATGAATCTATATCTGCATTCGATGTACTGCTATTCACGACAATGCCGATAATGATGATGATGGTACCCAAGGATATGGTATTTTTGGTGGCAATAATCATGGGTTCGCGTAACAAATTCGTTAAAAATATATTTTTTGTTCGCGTGCGAAATGATAGCGCGCGGGTGTAATTTACTTTGACAGTCCTTCCATAAATATTGTGAGAATTGATAATTTCATGCTGCACGGGTCACAAATTGTCTACTGTCACTTTTGAGTTAAGATTCTTATATTTGTGTTAAGCACTTTCTATGGCAAAAGATTAATTTTTATACAGACATGCATATTATAATTGTTTGCAGGAAGTGCTTACCCGGGAGGGAATATTTGATAAACAATAAAACTAATAAAGTGCTATGAAGACAAATATAAGCGTTAGAGCAGTGACTTCGAAGGATGAACTTTCCCTGACGTAAGAAAAACAATCACTGAAGAGGAAGCTTATCTTCTTCTTTTTTAATTTGCTTATTCATATAGCCCGGTACGAATAATAATTTTAGTCTGAATTTGTAGTCTCTTTCAGTCCTATGAAAAAGGACGGGACTACTTTTTTAACTCCGCATTAAATTCGTTATTGGTAACGCCCAAAGTTTTCATTAAACTGTTTAGGAGTTTCATAAATTCCAAAAGACTGGCACTGAAAGAAACCTCCACATTTATCCTCTGAGACCGACTAGAAAATATGTTTTCAATAAACTGTTAAGGAGTTTCATAAGTTCCAAAAGACTGGCACTAAAAGAAACCTCCTTATTTATCCTCTGAGTCCGACTAGATAATTATTATAAACTAATTATTTGTTACTCATTCCGGGCTAAGAACTTCACAGAGCGCCCCCCAAAAAACAACGCTTGCCGTTACAGGCGACTTAGAGGAGAAGTCACAGCTAAGCACGTTGTTAAAGGCCTCCTACCCATACGTGCCTCTACATCACTTCTGTTCAATCGCTTCTGGAGCACGAGAGCCAAGCTTAGTATTCATTTCATCGAGCCCATATGTCCAGAATCGAGAACATCCAACGTCGTTTTCTCTGCATTACCGTCTCTGACTTCAACCGCAGCACTCCTCGCCGTAAACTCGATCTCTTTCACCATTATCGTCTTTAGTAATAAGTGTTAGTTTTTGATTTTAATTTCTAAGCCTTATTATTAGCTTGTAAAGGGTGGTTAACTTGTAAGGGCCGATGTTGAATGTGAACCACACCTAAACGTCAAGTTTTTTTCTGCATTTTATTTGACATTTCCCTCTTTCAGACTAACTCAATTTGAACCATGGAAAGATACACAATCGAGCAACGCGTTAAAGTTATTCAGTTATGAAAATGGGCGTTCAAACCAAAATGCATATCGTGCACTTCGTGATTTTTTGGTCAATTTAATCGTTCAAATGTGAGTACAATCAGAAAAATCGTGCAAAAATTTTAGCAGACCGGGTCTGTAGGAGATGTGAAAACACTAGTGCATGCTCGTACAGCTCGTACTGCAGAAAATATTGCTGCTGTTCGTGATAGTGGTGCTGAAGAGCCGTCCACCTCAACTCGTCATCGTGCCCAACAATTGCACGCTCGTCGTTGATAAACATTATGCATAAAGACTTGCATCTACGCGCTTACAAGGTGCAATTGGCTCAAGAACTAAAGCCTCTTGACCATTTCAAGCGTCGTCAATGGTCAGAATGGTGGCAAGAAATGGCAACAGTGGATCATCAATTTTCGAAGAAAATCATCTTCAGTGATGAGGCATATTTTCACCTCAGTGGATTCGTCAATAAGCAGAATTGCCGCATTTGGGCGAATGATAATCCAAGAGTGATTGTCGAAAAACCACACCCTGTGGGTGACACAAAGAGTGACTGTTTGGTGCGGTTTATGGGCTGGCGGCATCATCGGGCCGTATTTTTTCCAAAATGAGGCCGGTCAGACAGTTACTGTGAATGGTGTTCGCTATCGTGAGATGACAACGAACTTGTTATGGCCCGAATTGGAAGATATGGATGTGGACGATATGTGGTTTCAACAGGACGGTGCTTGCCACACAGCTAACGAAACAATGTTTCTTTTGCGCGACAAATTCAATGGCCGTGTTATCTCACGTTGTGGCGATGTCAATTGGCCGCCAAGATCATGTGATTTGACACCGTTGGACTTCTTTCTTTAGGGTTATTTGAAAGAAAAGGTGTACGTCGATAAGCCAACAACAATTCAAGAGCTAAAGGATCAGATAATTCGGCACATTAACGGCATAGAACCTCAATTATGCCTCAGCGTCATCGAAAATTTGGCCATTTGGCCGATATTTTGTTCCATACATAATTGAACCATACCAATATTATCATAATAAAAAGAAATGACAATAATTTCCTAAATAGTTTGTGTTTTATTGAAAATCAACATCGGCCCTTAAAATTTAACCACCCTTTATTAAGCCGAATAAATAAGGGCTTATGCCCCACCAAAATTAAAATTAAATTAAAACATAGGGACGGGCTACAGTCCGCTTGGGCGAACTGTTGGATACCCTATTCTTATTCCTATCCCTCATAAGTGGGCGTGACAAAAGTCTAAGTATGGTTGAATTGTTAAGAACGCTTTACATATTTTGTTATATAACATTTAAAGGATTTTATCAAAAAAAACGTTCCCTAGCTCAAACTTGGGTGTTTCAATAAAATTGTTTTATTTAATTGTGGGCGTGTCAGTAGGCGGATTTAAAAAAAATTAACAGATGAGCATAAAGGGCCCCTAGAGATATATATATATATTATAAATTTCAGCTCCCTAGCTCACTTTGAATTTTCAAAAAAAAAAAAAAAAAAAAAAAATGTGGGCGTGCCAGTGGGCGGATTTTGAAAATATTTACACATGAGCATAAAGGGCCCATAGAGAGTATATATTATAAATTTCAGCTCCCTAGCTCAAACTTTGGATTTTCAAAAAAATTATTTTATTTATTTGTGGGCGTGTCAGTGGGCGGATTTTGAAAATTTTTCATCCCGAGCAGTTTTAGGAGTCATAGATCATATATAAAAAATTTCAGCTTTCTAGCTCAAAATTCATTTTTCATTTCATTTTCCAAAATTTTGTTTTTTTGAGTTTGTGGGCGTGTCTGTGGGCGGATTTCAAAAATTCGTAAACTTGATTATTTCGGGACCCTAGAGAGTAAATGGTTAAAATTTCAGCTCTCTAGGTCCAGTTTAAAGGCCTAATTTTTGCCGACGGTCGGACGGACGGACGGACGGACATGGCTAGATCGACATTACTATCGATGCTGATCATAAATATAGTAACTTTTAGGGGTCTACGGGCAATATTAAGGTATGTTACAAACTATGCGTCAAAATTAATATACCCCAATCCATTCACGTGAGCCTAGCGACACATTCAACATCTTGAAACTGTCTTGAAACTGCAGATATGCATGCAAATCGGTTGGTTGACACGACTGCGGATCTACGGTATCGAAAAAGGACATTCAAACTACAATCAATAACAGGAGCGTCCACGTGTCGAAATCGTCAAAAGGTGAAGGCCTAAGCGCTCCTGCACCACGCAAATGCAATAACCCCAGCATTGGCCTCAGATTGGCCTCAGTAAAGAATTGATCCAAAACCGGAAGGACTGCCGATACTTTTTGAGGTCTAGCCGTTAAGTGAAAGACTTATGGTCCCTCTTGTGTCCTGCCGCCACAACCATTTTAAATCCTTATTAATTTATACCCTTGAACTTTTTCAATGATGAGTGCAAAATTGGATATATTTTTTATACAAAATAAGTAGTCGTACTTCTTTGTATTATGCATTTTTTCCAAGCACCTATACCGTTGGACTTTTCACATGGCCAGAAGAAAGGAATGCGAAATGTAAACAAAGTTTTCGTGGTGTACATTTTAATATGCAAATGGATTTTCCAAACAAAAACCCTTAACTTATTAAGCGCAAGCCAAGCAAGCTATTCAAGATTTTCATCAACCTCATCATTTATCATCATCACGAGTGCGACTTTCATGGAGAGTGGCTTGTTTCTGTTTGTCTTTTGCTTTTCTTTTAAGTTTCTCGAAAAAAAGATTTAAAAATCTGTTAGTTAATAAAAAATTGTGTTGCTCGTATTCTTTTTTTTCAAATTAGTTCAAAGGAAACAGATAATACTGAAAGTTGACACTAACAGAATGAAATTATGTTTTGTTGCAGTTGAAGATGGACTGTTGTATCAATACAAGAACGCTACAGATGCAGATATTCTTTTCATTCATCGACTCCTCTCTGGCTCCGTTGATTGAGAGTCAACTCCATTTCGTTAAACACTCGTAACTTACGATGCCCTCGTATCTTCTATCTACCCACCCACTGCACGTTCTTTCGCTCTAATGAACCCTACCAATAAAAGTATGTAATGTAATTGTTTTTTTAATATTCTAGCATCGATAAAAGTGCGAGACTATTTCGATGGTTAATTATTTTTTGTTCGTGATTTATTCAAGAGAATTTGCACCTCAGTCCTTGTCATAATGTATTCATAGTGCATACAAAATTGAAAATGTTCTGTCGCTTGCGCGTCTTGGATGCCATTTTCCCTTTATGATGAATAATATCCTTAAACAAATGGCATCACGTAAGTGTATCATGATGGGATGCAAATTAGGTGAGTCGCTGTGTATGTACTTCAATAGAACGAAGAATCTGTGTGCACGCTGGAAAATCAAATCTTATATTACTTAAGATTGGGGTAAAGTGAAAGTTTCTAACTAAACCAAATTGCGGATCGCATGCATCGCATGCTTTAATTGAGTAACTTCAAGTTTAACGATTTGAAACTCCTTCGTTTTATCATAATATGCCCCTAAACAAAACAAACATAAAGGAAATTGACGGAAAACAAAAATTAAAACCAGGAAAAATTGTGTGGTATCACATAAAAACCAATTTAAATCGTAACATTATCGACAAAAACAATGTCAAAAGTCTTTCACCCTCTCTATCACCCATTTCAGTCCAACTAAGCTTGTCGAAATGTGGAATAAATTAGAGAAAACATAGAAAGAAAAAACCAGAATGAATAACATAGGAGCAAGTCTGTCCAGGAAAATCCAAATAAAAACTGAATAAACTGAAAAAACTCGTGGCTTCAATGGCACAGTGCATGAGTGCTTGCTTGAGAAGACGCTGGTCTAGGTTCGAATCCCAATGGAAGGAATGGATTTTCGGGATAAAATGAAGGAAAAAGACAGACCAGCACCACAGAAGGAGTCTGATGATCGGTTGTGGACCGTGAAACAGCGCTGTAACTCCAGCCGTCCACTTCACGTGGTAACGAATGTAAGGTTATTCAAAACAACATTATGCCCCTAATCCTGATCATAACCTCGCCGTAAAGGAAAAGGAATTGTTAGGTAGGTACTCATATCAAGTCTGTGCAAAATCATTCTTACCGCACCATATTTCAATATTGAACCAAGTAAACCTACATCCAAGCACGCATGAAAGCATTCCACTCGCTGCCGCATTTCCTTGCCTGCTGCGTTGAGTTACTTAAGCTAAAAGATGCACTATATAAAAAAAAATCTCTAGAATTCGTTAGGCTTATTGTAACAAACAGAAACTAATTACGAAAGAATCTCTCAAAAGATTTAATTAGTTTCTACTAAGGATCATGTTGTTAGCTTTGCGCACAAGTTGATAACGACAAGGCGCCACAGTTTCCCACACTCCCTCAACACTATACACACAGTTTCTTTTTCCAAAAGTATCCCCAAGTAGTTTGCGGTCTACCCTTGGGAAAAATCTATTCCAACACCAACTCTTTGAGTTTAAAACAAGTTGTGATGACGTTAATGGTACAACAAAAACTTCCTAGATCCTCTCAAGTGATTCTCATCCTGCGACGACTTATGGTGCCGTTTTTCGCATATACCACATATCTGTGGCATGCCGTGCGTCGTCTTCCGTCGAGGTAATATTCGACAATAATCCTCCTCCGGTATATGAGATGTAGATCTAAGGGAAGTTACTTCTGCCTAGTGTTACAAATTGCTTAATAAATGGCTACACGAAAATGTTCCACCTGAGAATGTGTGTGGTTTAGTGACATACATTCTCAAAGGAATGATATATGCGTAGCAATCCGGTGCATAAATTGCATGAAGATAAGGTTATGAATTTGAAATAGCTTTGCTAAGGAATCGAATCAGGATGAGTAATAATATTTCACTTGAAACTTTGTTTAAAAAGAAAAAACAAACAAATTGATACAAGGAGTAAGTTTTGCTGGAAATTGTTTCATTACGCAATGAGGAAATGAATATGAGCTGAAGTTCCATAAAATTGATATAATGTCTCCAGTAAATTTTAGTGAAGGATTATTATAATAACAGATACAAATGGGCAGTTAGATAGGTGATAGGTGTTTTTATTTCGTTATATGGCTCATGTGGTAGCACAGTTTTCTTTCATCTGAAATATAGTCTTAACTACTTTTAAAAAGATGGACTGGAGGGTTTTAAGTGTTTAAGAACCTTTTGACTGGAGGGTTCTAAGTGTTTAAAAAGCTTTTAACTGTTTATGTGACGAACTTGGATAGTTTGACTACTTGGTGGGATGGTTTTATATGAACTTTTTACGTTTTATAGAACTTCCGAAGTTAACTCTGGAACGTATCTTCTCAAGAGGGAGGGTAATGATCCTTTTAATCCTGATCGTGAGGCCAGTGGGGTTCGCCGTTTGGTCCTCAGAAAACAGCGGCAGGCCTCCCGATTTTGAATCACTCTCGAACTTATATTCCTGTTAAAACTTTAGGCCCTCCTTGCTACTCAACAAATATTTAAAAAAAAATCATAGGAAAGAACTAGGAGCTAAATGTTCGTGCCATGGTGTTGGACAGATGAAGGTAAGGCAGACCAGAAAGCGCCATTCAAAGCTTGGTGAAATTTTTCTGGAAAAAGATGGGAAACATCGGGCCCAAATGGCTCCAGGTCCTCAACTCTAAGCTGATTAGAGGCGATTCAATGCCTACCCAGTGTGGAAGGAAAGTTATCTTCTTCTTTCATTCAAATGAAAAAACGATACGAGAATGTGACAATTACCGTTCAATCAATTGTTGTCACAACACCATGAAGATCGTTGAGCGAGTATTATAGGGCGGTAGCGGAAAAAATACGGCTATCTGGTCATCAGATTTGCGGATTTGCGCAGGTAAATTAACAACAAATTTTATCCGACGTATAAGGATCATAGAACCAAGGAGATATTATATAAGACCTTAATCATCCCGGTCCTGCTGTATGGTTGAGAATGATGGAACCTGTCAAAAGCGGATGAAAACCTTCTGGGATGATTTGAGAGAAAGATTCTTCGAGTGATATTCGGTCCAGTTTGTGACGAGGGAGTGTGGAGAAGAAGATTCAACGACGAACTATAGCGAGGTTGACCTGGTTGAAAAGCTAAAAATACAACGGCTGAAATGGCTGGGACACGTGGAGCGTATTTACAACAACGCACCAGCCCGACGAGTCTTTGAATCCACCCCTGAGGGTCAACGCAGCAGAGGAAGACGCCACCTTAGGTGGAGCGCACAATTGGACAACGACCTCAACCAACTTGGTATGCGTAACTGGAGGCAGCTAGCGAGGGGCCGAGCTGGTTGGAGGGGCTTGTTGTTTGAACCCGTGGTCCACCGCGGACTGTAAGCGCCTACAAAAGTAAAGTAAGTAAGTATAAGGATAACCAACGACCATACCACGTCGAGTTAATCGGTTCTCGTCAGATCACCGCAATTAAACGACGTTGGACGCGGTTAGTACGTAGATGGGGGACCGTTTGAGAACAACCGGGTGTCGTTGGCCAGTCCCATCTACAGAGTTGAGGTAGATAATACATACGTGGTATCACAATGGACCTAAATTGGTCTAAGTGTGTCGGCTTCTGCCGACAGCCACCTAAACCTAACCTAAGTATAAGGATCGTTATGGAAAAACATTGTCATACCTTAAAGGATGCGTATATGGTGTTCGTTGATTTTGAAAAGACTTTTGATGGACAACCACAAGATCTGTTATGTGTGCCGCTAAAACAACGAGGAATTTTAGAAACAATCGTAGAGTATAGATGAGCATAGAAATCTATGAGGGAGTTAAGACACCAGTAAGATGCCCTCCCGGAGTCAAAGTCGGTGTATGCCGCTGGGTTCTTTGATATTTATTACAGTCCTTGAATATCTGCTTGCAGGAAAAGTGATGGACTACAAATGCAGTAAAATTATTGTGATCAATCTAGTTCAGATCCTAACCTCGTGATAAAAAAAGAGAAAAAGCAGACAGCTTAACGGCCTTAACCAAAACGTCAATGAGTAAAAGCTTGGTTTTCCCACTCACTCACATATTAACTACATCGATCCCCAACCGCAATGACACCTTTGACATCACTTTCAATGTAGGAAAAGTATCAAAAACTACATTCATCCTTATTCGAAAGTGCTTCAATTCGCAATGCATTCACAAATGTGCTCCTCTGGACCCTAGAGGGAAATTCTATGCGATGATGACTTTACCATTTTTGACAGTAAACATTCCATCCTCCTTGCACAGACTCTAGACCGTTAAAGAGATTTGTTGTCTGGCACAAACAGAACTGCGGTGGCGGTTGCAAATCAGAGGTGTGAAAAGATGAATTCATTTTATGTACGCTTTCGGTATTCCACAAATCTTCTCACTCCTCTGGTAAGAGAGTAGTCATTATCTTTCCGGAAGCGTCCTTCAGGAGGATTTTCTACACCAAGCCTAGGTGTTGTTGACAGCCTAGTTCTCAGTTTGGTTGGCTTTTATTGTGTTTTATGTATGAGGAATGAACAACTTTATGTCGTTTCTCATTCACCAGGCATGGCAGTGGTATGGTGTTCCTGCACGAAGAAACCCGGAAAAGTGGGTTCAGGGTTCAGAAATCAACTAACATAAATAAACCAACCCCAGCTATGGAGGGTAGAGAAGAGTAAAACCGTTCATTGCATCTAGTTAATGGAAGTAGCGCATTCGCTTTTGTTGTGTGGTTACACCCCTTTTCGTTTCTGTTTCTGTTCCTGTTGAATCTCAAGTGCAAGGGCATTGCTGGGTTGGTGCGGAATTCTACAAAAGTAGGTGAGAAAATACTGCCAACGACGGACTCCACGGAGAACCACTTTATTTTATTTAAATCGCGATTGAATTCGGATTTATGGCTGCTACATGGAATGTTAGCAACTTGTGGTTTCGAATTTATAGCTTGGGAATGCGTTTTCGTGTCCCTGGTGGTGCTCCAACTACTCCCTTTCCTGCGACTCCATTGATATCATTTTTTATGTATTACGGATCAGAATTATTGGCCTAGTTTGGCATGAAGTACAACAATGCCATTAAAGTTAATAGAGCGCAGTATGTAACTTCCTTCGAACAAAGAGATGGGATTTTTTTGAAAATTTGAAAAATTATTCTCCAAGTTTACTTTGGGATATATTTATATATGTATATGTATTTCATTTTTTGAATGAGGTAAATGCTTTCTAGTTTGAACCAGATGGTAAAGAAAATATGTAGGGAAACTTTCTACCATACCCAGTGAGGAGAGAAAAAAAAATCCCATTCAATGGAACACAATTTATAGGTAATTCAAAACAAGATAAAAGAAGCTACGCAAGGAAAATAGTAAAATTCTTACTTCGAAGTTATAGAAATATAGAAATGACTCTCTATTGTCTATTCCCTCCATAGTCTGTGCACTGTTTTGTGAGGGAAGTATATAAACAAGAATAGTTAAAAGAAATTTGAATGAAAATGTGGTTTAGTCTGCTGCAGTAGTTTAAGCCCCAATTCACACAGAACTGGCGTTTTGTACTGTTGTGGTATGGATTGAAAATTCATTCGTGGAAGCGAAATAATGTCTCCATGCCCGCGTCACGCCATGTAAGTCTGCATTGACCCCTTAGAGAACATACAGGTTCTATATGTCTGCACTACGTCAATTGTGTGTGGATTGGTCCTAAATCTTACTTTATATAAACAAGTCGAATAACCACAACCAAGCCCAACTGGCTAAACGCAATGGGCTGCAGGCGAACAACATAGCTGCAACCGTTCGAGTTAAAAGTAAGTCAACTCATACGGCTGTGTATTGCGGCACTGCACATAGTTGTGTTCGCAACATTGAATTCGTGTGTATAC
This sequence comes from Portevinia maculata, assembly GCA_949715645.1. Taxonomy (NCBI): domain Eukaryota; kingdom Metazoa; phylum Arthropoda; class Insecta; order Diptera; family Syrphidae; genus Portevinia; species Portevinia maculata. The sequence goes on along the minus strand of OX454528.1, from coordinate 1,127,250 downwards.
AATATTTGAAAGCTCGTATGGTTGCATCTTTGTATTGTATCTGCACCGTTGTGTTTAGCTAGTACAGCCAGTACAGTACTTTAGATCTAAACTCAATATCTGACATGGTGACGCGATGTAAGAGAGGGTTTTGAAAAATTTCTAAAGGGGTTGCAAACTTTGTATACATTATTCTAAGGGTATATTAATTTTGACGCGAAGTTTGTAACATACTTTAATATTGCCCGTAGACCCCTAAAAGTTACTTTATGATCAGAATCGATAGTAATGTCGATCTAGCCATGTTTGCCGTCCGTCCGTCCGTCTGTCGGCAAAAATTAGGCCTTTAAACTGCACCTAGAGAGCTGAAATTTTAACCATATACTCTCTAGGGGCCCGAAATAATAAAGTTTAGGAATTTTTGAAATCTGATGAAATGAATTTTGAGACACGCCCACAAACTCTTAAACAACAAATTTATCGAAAAAATCGAATTTTTAGTTATAAAGCTGACATTTTTTATATATCTATGATCTTTGACTGCTAAAATTGCTCGGGAGACAAAATTTCTAAAATCCGCCCACAATTAAATAAAACAATTTTATTGAAAAGTCAAAGTTTGAGCTAGGAAACTGAAATTTATGATATAGACTCTCTAGGTGCCCTTTATACTTATGATTAAATATTTTTAAGATCCGCCCACTGACACGCCAACAATTAAATAAAGCAATTTTATTAAAAAACCAAAGCTTGAGCTAGGGAGCTGAAGTTTATCATATATACTCTCTAGGGCCCTTTATGCTCATGTGTAAATATTTTCAAAATCCGCCCACTGACACGCCCACAATTAAATTTTTTTATTTTTTTCAAAAACCAAAGTTTGAGCTAGGAGCTGAAATTTATAATATAGACTCTCTAGGTGTCTGATAGAAATAAGAATAGGGTATCCAATAGTTCGCCCAAGCGGACTGTAGCCCGTCCCTATATTTTTGAATTCACTTTCCTAACTTGTCATAACTTTCAAAAATCTTTATCAACACAAAAACAACGAAATTGTTTTTATGTAACACTCTCCTGAGAATTTTGAGCTATTGCGCAGCTTTCTGCTCCACCTAGAAGCTTAACTACAACAAATCTAACAGATTTATCAAGTACTAAGATATTAAAAAAAGATTGTTCCTGATATTTGCTCTACTTTTTGTAGGCGGTGGGCGCACATCAAGAAAAGCGCTGTCAATAGGGCTCCGTTGCTGAGCACTGGGCTGCCCTTTTTTTTTTAGGATAAAAAAGGAATTCCAAATCCTAGAGCACTCAGACTCGGTAACGGTCCATTGTACTACCAGGCAGAATTCCTCCGTTTTGGTGTAGAGGCATGTGAATGGGTGGCGTATGTTGTTGTTTCCCATGTGGATTGAACCTGCACCGCACGAGTAACAAGCCAACACACTAACCTCTACACCGTCGCCACCCATTAATCATAAGGCTCCCCCAAACTTTAAAGCTTAATTTGAAAGAACAAAAATAATAAGTTACATTTAAATGCCTATGCAATATTTGCATTCTATTACAACTGCATAGCTGCATACGCAAATTAAGCATTTCTTTTTCACGCAAAAATATCCCTTACTCAATCCAGTGTCAAAGATTGTATATAACAGTTAGATTTCGAACGCGTATATTCCTTAAGACAATTTGTTTATCTAAAATTCGTTTGCTAAAGATTTTTAATAAGAAAACCAAAGGAATCTCGCAGACAGAAAAACCACCGCCGTCACCGCCTTTTTGTGTTTTTTCAATTGTAAAGAGAAACAAAATAAACGTATCTCCTACGGCAGGTAACAAGTATGTTTCTTTCAGGTTATTATCATTACATTTCATTCTATCATTAAGAGAGGCATTACCAACTTGCTTCCTACGCATATGTTGGGAAGGCCTTGCTTTTTCCAAGATTTTCATTAATGAAGTAAGTTATGATTTAGCAAGGCCTGATGGGATCGCTGAAGATTTCCCACTGGAATATAACAATATGCAGAATGTACCCTTATTGTGCTAAGAACGGGTTGCGGACACAATCCCGAAAACCAAAATCCCTAAAATCCAAACTCCCGAAAACCCAAAATCCAGAAAATCCAAAATCCCGAAAAGCCAAAATCCTGAAAAAAGAATCCCGAAAACGAAATCCCGAAAAATTTGCGCAAATATAAATTATATAATTTTTCGGGATTTCCTTTTCGGGATTCTTTATTTAATTTTGAATGTAAAATAGACAAGTGTTTGTCCATTCCATTTACCGTAATAATGTTTTGCAATTGTTTGCGTTGTAATGTTTCGCAATTCGCAATGTGCATTCAGTTGAGCTGATCTCAAATGGTGTGATAGCTGACCGACTAGATTATTGTTAGACAGTGAACATCGTAACACAAAGTGAGCATCGTGCATGCCTTTATAATTAAAAACTTTATATTATCACTATCAGTGCCATTTTGTGTTTGAAGTCTTAAGTAGAAATGAACGTGTCCATCGTGAAAACCAAAAAACAGCGTGAGAAACTGCTTATTGACGGCTACAAAAAATACAAGGATACATTTTACTGGGAGTGTGAGCAGCGAAAGCGTTCTGAAAAAAGTTATCTCAGATTAATTGCGTACAATATGAACTTGCATTAAATATTGTTTTGTAATGGATCGTTTTTGATATGTTTTTGTAAGACTTGAACTGTTTTTGTTATGTTTTATTTATTTGAAGTTCTTTATTTTGTTTATTTTGTTAAATAATTTTGCCGCATTTTTTTGTTGCTACAATAAAATTTTTAGTTTCATTTTCGGGATTTTGGTCTTTCGGGATTGTGGGTTTTCGGGATTTTAGTTTTTCGGGATTTTGGGCTTTCGGGATTACGTTTTTCGGGATTCTATCCGACTCCCGGTAAGAACACAACCCAAGCATGTGAAAGAGGTAGAAAAGAAGTGTTTTGGCGCAGTTGTGGGGGTTTTTTTTTCCATGGGTGATGTCTAAAGCTGCTTAGGGAGATCAAGTTTTTCATGTATTCAACTTAAAGTAATGGACTTGACCGGGATTTGAACGCACGACCTTTCAATCGGTAAACGAATACACTACTACTGCACCGTAATTGATTAAATCAAAGAGTAATTTAAAATACATGGGCTTGATTGATGATAAATTAAATAACTAGACTAGTAGGATCTTATCCTCTTATTTCCCTAACACTGTTACTGATACCAGCTGCCTATCTGATGGTATTTTCCCCTATTCTGATGGCTTTAATGGTGCCAAAAATAATTTTCCAAATACCAAATCTCAAGAAGATGCAATAAAACTTTGGGAAAACAATTATATTTTACACAAACAAATTCAAACGTAAGGACTTCCCCATCGCAATATTTCATTTATTCAAAGCCAATTTATGTCAGTAGACAGCTTTGACTAATATCATGCACTACATCATCTCCCATTCTGACTCCCTTAAATGTACATGAGTGTCGCATAATTCAGCCTCACGCCCAGTTCACCCTATACCCGAGTGAGAAGCAATGCAGCTACGGATGCTTTTAGTGTGACAAATTTAATCTGTGCTCTTGATAACCTCCCTCCTTGTACATATATCCTCCTCCTGATACACATGTCATATCGTATTCATGTAGCTACTACACAACATTGCCGAATCTGCACCACAACTTCTAACAGAACGTTGACTAAAAATTAAATCAGCAGCAACATAATAAGTTTTGTAAACTGCTATTCTTATGAACAAAATATGAATGCGATGATTTCTGGTAACAAAAGTATGTCATGTGATAGGATCTAAACGATATCAACAAATGTACATTGGTTGCGTTGTGAAAGCAGCAGCTGCCTATCTGGAAAAAAATCCCTCCGAAAGCGCAGTCTACGGTGCGGGATTTTGTTAAACTTAAATCGGCGTCATATCGGCATTTATTATACCAGCCTCGTCAAATAAAAATAAAAAAAGTTTTCTTTATTTGTATTTATTAAACAACAATATGAAGAAAGAGTTATCTTTTGCGAGAATCGTAAAGTAAACAAATTAAATAATTTAGTGAGATTTTTACATTTTCAAGACATTTAAAACTACAACGACAAAAACGGACGTTAACATTGTCATCATGTTGGATGAAAAGGTTGCGGCAGGATTGCCATTACACAAATTGCCGCTGCATTTTTCACAGCTTTGCTGTCTCATTCCCAAGAATTCAGGTTTGAAGGTCAAGTCACATGGGTCAATAGAGCCGTAAACGCATCCCTTGTAAGTGACGTTGAATTTAACTGAAAAAAGGAAAGTACCAAAAAATACTGTATTAGCTTTAATAACATATGTTTTGGTCAAAAAAATGTTAGGTTTTGAGGTTAACGACCAAAGTGGGTCCACCATTAAAACGCAACATACATTGGCTTAAGAGGCAATGACCAAGGACATGCCGGATATTTTCGTACTTACAAAAGTTAGGATTTCTCTACTGCAAATAATGAATGTCCTTACAATGCGCAGAGAGTGTATTAAAAATTAATCGCACTTAAAATTGTATTTAAATTCTGTTACACAATTATACTGCTGAACCGTTGAAAAGTACTTAAAGCATTCGTCTTGTCTTAATACTTGGAAGGTACCATTTTAAATGGTACAATGTCTGATTAGCTGAGACATTGCAATCGGAATCGACCTTGCTCTCTTTCAGTAAGGCACAGGCATTAATACTGCTTACTTTGCTTTATTAGTTTTGTTGAGTCATCTTGACAACTTAAGAAATCTTCACAGAGGAAAAGAAAATTTCAATGATATGTCACTTTCATTCGAAATGGTGGACACAAATTACGCAACTCCAACAAATCTCACATTTGTTTTCTAAGAAGGTTCTATAGATACTGGTCAAGTCTTGACATATGAACTTACTTGAGGTATAATTATTTTGGAAGCAGTCAAAGTTCGCTGAAGCATAGTTGGTCAAGTTCTGCGTAAAGTATGTCTGCAAATGCGCGGTAGTTGCGTTTGCATAGTCAAAAGTACAGTTGATTTTTGTTGGATTTCTGCACAAGTCTGGTGTACTGCAACTGTAGCAATTCAATGTTGAACCTTTTCCGTAAAAGAAATATTAGGTGTTACTGTGAATATCGGCAAACTTAAATTTATGCACATTTCTACCTAATTCTACGTAGAAGACTCCAAGGAACAACAATGTTACGGTAGCCTTAACCAACATTTTTAAGTTCACTAAGTATCACACAACTTGCCGGCAGAAATATCTAGCGCGAAGTACTAACCCCTGCAATATGGATATGGAGTTTTATACAATTGAAGAAAAGGAGATAAGATACTGCGATGATGTATCACCGCTTTTAAATTGTTGTTTTAAGTTCTTATGTATATATACATAGGTTTTACTGTAGATAATGTGGATACCTTTTATGGATAAATAGGTCTGTTTACTTTAAATTAATATTCAGAATTGCGAATATGCAGGTGCACAAAATTACTATTCATGGAATACATTATACGTTTGGTGAAGGTTAGAGAGATTTTTTGTTATTTATCCTGTGGCAGGAGGTGCGTGAAAATGGTATTCCAAAAACGAGACTACAAAGGAAGGTAATTAAATCATTTGGGAAATTTATTTGCTTTCATTTGTTGTATGTAAAAATAATTTGCTATGTGATTCTCCAAAAAGTGTTTTACACATGGGCAGCGATTTGACATTCGTTGTGTGACTGTGACATTCGGTTGACAGCAATCGAAAATTTTTATAAAATGTTGTTATATCTCCTCATCTACATTTCACTTAAAATACATCAAGTTCCCATTCCAGCCATATTCGCAAGGTTTAAAACAAATAGTCACTTCTGAGTTGTATTTCACAAAACTACAAGCCACAAGTAACATGTGCTCTTCTTACAATTTGTTAAACAGAAAAACAACAGACGTTTCACAAGGCAATAACTATCGACCTGTAGGCTTTGGCATATTTTACCAAATTACCATATTGCAACCACAAATTTTAAACAAAAGAGCTGCTAAGTTGCAATAACAAAAAAAAAACTAATCTCGCTTAATTGCCATTTTGCGGAAAGTCAAAAATCTGAGAGCAAAAACTGAAATTTCCATCGCAGGCGACCTAAGTCCGTCGTCCAAAAATTCCATTCAAAAAATATTTGTTGATTTACGGTGGTGCGCCTTTAGTATTTTAGAAACTACTGCAGTTAGAAGAATGCTTATGCACTGAAATCAGGGTGAGTTCCAAAAAAATGCAAGAAATGCAGTTAAAAGTTCTGAAACTCTAACAAATTAATTATGACAAAGTCGCAGGTTTCTAAATGCATTCCAAACTGATTGACGCGCCTCTATATCTATAGATCATTTTATCATCATTTTATTCCCACAAAAACGCGTATACACGAAGCATGCGCAAACGTGTTGAGTCAATTGCATCCTTAATGCGACATAAGCCTTAACATAGATGATTTACCTCTCAAAATATTTAACATAAAGAAATATCTAATCTATAGGCACAATCGCTCATTAAATTCATAAAGAATATGGATCCAGCGCATGGGTTTTTAAATCAATAGGTCCAGGTCCGTTCGCGAACTAATTTGCAAACGTAAATTTATATAAACTTTCCTGCGAAACTAAAAAACGCATTCGCGTAGGCATTGAAAAAATGGTAAAACGATGAACGAAAGAAAGATGTACTTTCATTAATTATTCTACACATAGAATTTCAAAAGGTAAAAAATTAAAACTGCCACAAGATGAAATCTTATGAGTTTGCTAGCAAAAAAAACACAGCGGTTGCTTCTTTCAAGCCAAGCTTTGACGTTTTTCATCTTTTTACGCAAAAGCGTTCGCGTACTTTTGTTCTAAATAAAAGGATTCTCTCCCGATTTTAAAGATTTGACATTTTAATTTTTCTACACGCGATACACGAACGGACCTACGTAGTTTCTCTGCGAGAACATAAGCTACAAGTACATGTGTAGGTACTTACTCGCATGAACCTGTTTAAAAATTATTTCTACTACGTAGTGTCTACATTCCGACATATTTTTAAGTTAATATCATTTATGTTTATTTTCATTCCGGACTTCTTGCAAAGCTTAAGTCCATACAGCTTCATACATACATAGGTACTTAGATATGAAAGCTTTTTATTCTCTGCTAATATACACAAATAAGATAGCTGTCGACTGTCGAATAAACGTAGGTACTGTTATTAGTTTTAATACACGAGGATAGATTTCTTTTATTCCAAGATTTAATGCTTGTTAAACAGCAAGAGAGGGAAAACTTCCTAAATGTCTATGCACATAGATAATATACACTTCCGTGTCACCACACCATTACAAATGGGAGCATCTTTCTAAAGGCCAGGCATGCATAAAAGGATGAATCAGCAGCGAGCTGCAAAAAAAGCAAGACAAAGACGCCCCAAACTCTGTCCCGTTTTGAATACACAAAAATGTCAAGCAAACATGAAACCCATCAAAAAATTACGAAAACAGGAATAGCATCACAGATGGGTGAACGGCGCTAATATTGGAATCGAAAAACATCGCTGCCGCTGGCTCCCAGACTTGAAACTACCCCATAAAACTGGTACTAGTCGTAAAGCTGAGATTCCCCTCTGCAGTAAATATGTAGGTAGGTACCACAGGATGAGAATAGGTATGCGGTTTTGTATCCCGATAATATCAGCAAATAGAAAAATGGATACTTGGAATATGATGCGGATAAGTAAAATAACCAAAATACAAACGTCTGTCTGAAGCTGAACTGTCATTCGTTGGCTGTGTGTGAACTATGTTCATCTTGTTTGTTTATAGGTAGTAGAAGAACAACATACCTACCTAACCTACCAACAAAAACAAAAAGTATAATGTAAGAGGGGCTACAGAATGAACACAGAATTTTATGGCAGGAATATTCTTGTCAGGATTAAAAAGAAAACGTGACTAGAAAATTAAGTCGGCGAGTCTTTCTCATTCGGTCTCATTTTATTTGGATATTATTCTCCTGTCCGCTGTTTGTCTTCCTTTTTTATTTGTTACGTTTGATGGAAAAGCATATCATGCGAATGTTGATACAATTTATCTGCACAACATCCGTTTTGGAACATTGTCTAGGTGTCATACACGACATTTCAATGCGCATATCACATATCACATCATTCCCTTTTCAAAAAGGACTTTGGATACTTTGAATGTGTAGTTCTGCACTTTAGATTCTGTGTCGTATTCAATAAGGTAGGTAGGTAGGTAGGTTAGCTAAGTTGATGTAGGTTTTTATTTGATCAAATTAAAAAAATAAATTTAAATCATTAAACTCGAACTATTTACTCATGAAAAAAGAAAAGAAAATGAAACATAACAGCAAAGGCAGGACCGTAGCAAAGAAAGTGATCCGTTGTGGCTTCTCCCTCTCTTTCTCATTTTGAAAAATTGTGATGGCCATGCGAATGCGTTAGGCGTCTGCGGTCTTTTCTCGTCAGTGATAGCAAAAATGCGCGCAGTGCCTCAGTGTGTAGTGTTAGGTAGTGTGTTGGACTACTAGTCGCCGGTTCAAATCCCGTCGGGCCAAGTAATATCTAGAGATTTTCCCACTGCCCCACCAAGAATAACCGTTGTCATAAGAAGCTACTCAAATTCGCCTTTCGGATTCGGCTTAAAATTGGAGGTCTTCCATTTTGCACAAACAAATGGTTAGAGAAGCTAGGTTTAAGGAACTGTACCCGCATTAACGGCCCGATGACCAATACCTATTTTATTTTTGACAGCAAGAATGACACAAACTTGCCACAGAACCACAAGACAAACTGATTTTGCAGCCCTAGGAGACCGGCAATCGAAAAAAAAATAAAAATTATTATTAATCTATTATACGGACCCAGTCATCAACAAAAACCCTTAAATCTGATGCTAGCGTGGACAATACTGGTTCATATCCCGAGAGGACCACCTGTTTCTAAAAATAGAATGCATACGCATAGCCAATGGGGAAGGGTAGTTCTAAGCAAAACATAAGTATCGACTATAAATGATTATAAAAAAGCTAAAATAATAAACAAATATCACTCCTGATAAACCTACACCCCCAAGTGAAACAAACGACAAACCCCAAAAAACAAAAAGATCAACTCACCCTTGAAGTACTCTGCTTCGACGTCAGTTTAGGATATCCATATCAAACACAACAAAATATGCTTTATTTTCACATTCTATGGGCATATGCACCTAACCTCAATTATGGGCGAGGAAATGTGGCTGATTAGGATTAAGCCAAAACACAAATTCACCAAGAAGAGGCGACACCAATCACAGACACCACTAAACACAAAACCTGGAGACCGGGAGGATGTTGGTTCTCACTAAAAAAAAACACAAAACACGCGTAATGGGCACAAAACCTGGAGACCGGTAGGATGTTTCCCACTAAAAAAAAACACAAAAAACGCGCGTCAATTAGGCGGGGATCATCGAGGTGTACGAGTAATTTGCACATTGTTCTAGCGATTGGAATATGATCAATCGAGTTAAATTAAAGCTACAACAATATCCGCAAACACTACAACGAATGCACAGAATCACAAAACTTTAATACAAATTAACAACTTTAAACCAAAAACACCGAGCACACGACGTTAAAAAAAAAGGGACCGACCGATGTAAAAAAACTGCACAAACTGAAGGTGAAGCCAGATGTGTCCAACTACAACCGTCGATAAAAAGCCGAACCCCTTTCGCATTAGGTAAAGCTCCTTACACAGCAGCAATTGCAGCAACCCAGCTAGTCGCACCAATTAGGACGAAAAGCAGGCGAAACGGTGTACAAAGCAGATCGCGCTGGCGCATCAAATCATGCTATCTCGTTCTTGTATGCATTTAAATATTTAAATGGTATAATCCAAGTTATATTAGTTAATCGCAAATTAACTTTTTGAATTATTCTAAAGACATTAATTACCCCGTTTACATGACCGAATCGAAAGATCGAATTGAAACTGATTTGAAAATTGTGACAGGCTTTTGCAGGCAACGAAGTTAGAGATTGAATTAAAATAGAATTGAGTTTTACAGTTCCTACTAAATGCTTATGTATTATGTTAAATAGCCTTGTGTTACAAGGTTTCATTTATCGTCATTGGTCATACATATTTAACAGAAAACTGATTAAAATGCTCATTTCCGCTGCATTTTTGGCAATATTCTTTCAAATATGACTTATGTAATTAATGACCACTTGTCATACACTATAAACCTACCGTTATTTGCGACAAAATTCCCAGTCAAATGAACAACAAAGGAAAACAAAAGGGACACACACATACCACAGACTACATATATTAGACAGCCAACTCTCACTACCCCCGTCCGCTGCGCCCCTCAAATGGGATAGCTGAATCCTTTCTCAAAATGTCCGATCGGTGAATATATGTGAATCAATAAAAGTGAGGTTAGCCCCGGGAAAATTTAATTCATCTGTCTGATTGTATAGGTAGTCTGTGACACATACCCTCACTGGTCAATATCAATCTTTCAATTCGCGTTTGCATGCTGATTTTCAATTCGATTTTCTGATGGGATTGAGTGCATCCTTGTTCGATTCAATCTCCGCTTACATAGAATTTAATTTGAGTTGAATCCAGATTAAATCTCATGAAAACGGTTGAATTTAAAACAAGCAATAATCTATTGAACGTTTTCGATGTTTCTTAAAACATATTAATGTTGTTTAAGTTCACTGCATTTCTTAAGTTGTTTGCTTGTTTGCGTCTCTCGAAAAATTTTCTGAGCGATACCTTCGTTTCCACCGGAAGATCAGAAAACACCATAGGCGAGAGAATAAACATCCAATCAAAATATATTAAATAAGCTATTTTCTCTCAAATCTATGAAAAGTTTAGAAGTCGATTTTCAAACTGCATCCCTGTTTTCAGCATCGGACGCATCAGCATCACTCAAGCCATGTTGAGTTTGTGCAGTTTGCTCCCAAAGCCAACTTGACATATAAACCTGGTTCATTTGCAGATAAGTTTTTAATCTTGTGATTGTGATTAGCAGTTTAGAATTTCTATGGTAAGTTTCAAGATTTTTAAAAGATTTATGTTACTTTAATTTTAATTAGTCAACAAACGAATCTATCTGTGAACGCATTTTACAAATCTAGTTTGTTATTTTCATGACTCAACATTGTAATAGAAAAAGAATTTTGGGTGCTTTAAATCAAAAACATGTGCGAGACGTACCTAACCTACCTAAACGTGTATGATATTTTAACGTTAGTTTTCTCGTTTCTCAGTGAAATATGAAAATATAAATTTGAATCAAACCTTTAATATTATGTTTCTCTGCCAACGAGGAAGGAACCTCAAATGCTCGGTTTATCAATATGAATATTTAACCCGAACAGCATCGTTCGAGTTCTGATTAAACTGCAAGTTAAATTCCCGTGTTTCTATCCAGCTCTATATTATGATGGGTCGGAACTCGCTGTAGCTACAGATTAAAAACCAGTTCCTTTTTACGTTTAATTAAATAAAAATAGCGGAATTGATAACTATTTTCGAACCAAAACTTATTTGCAGACTGAAACCCCACGTTAGGTGCAACGATTCTATGGCAACTTCCGCTGACAATGTTTAAATCGAACTAGCTTCCTAATACACTATATCAATATTATAAAGTTGAATCTACCCCACAATCGATTAATGACATTAATGTTGACAAATCGAATTCATAATTTTTTTAAAAATTTCTTCTCATGTAAGGCGGAACGAATAACCCTAAACTAGTATGTCTCATGTCTCATCTGCTATGCTTGTTCATATGAATAGAGTCGTGACTTCGAGAGATGCGTTACTGAGCAGGACGGGTGTGTGACAGAGTGGCACTTTTAGGTTGGTTTTTAGAAGTTTCAAATTCCACGCCAAGGACAAAAAGTTAAACAATCACTTGAATAGCTTGCCTAAAACTTGCGACATTTTTTTTTCTTATTCCGCAGTCTTGAATCAAAAGCCGCTTTTTTTACCACCGGTTATAATTTAATTACGTCAAATGATAAGAGCCTAGCTTTGATATTCAAAAACTTGATGATTTTCTTCTGGAGATTCAGAAGTTGACATTAATTTCGTTGGTGGCTTTCATAAACCTGTTCGTCTTGATAGGATTGGGGAAGATGCGTATGAGGGTCTGCTATTTATTGTCCGTAGAGAAATAAAATGTAAATTCATACGGAAAGCTCCACGGAAGTGAGATTGGCAGTGTTTCCATGGGAATAATATGTAAATACAATTAAATCTTGCCATCTATACACTAATAGGCCAAACCGAAACATCGTTATAGATGCATTGCGTAAAAGGCAATCATCCCTTGTTGTTTTTTTGCGACTTTAAGAGCAACATAGGTACTTGTTCCTTGTATAAATTGTCTGTGAAGTGCAGCAGCACAGCAAAAGCATCATGTGTCACGTGGAAAAATTATTATTTTTGATTGAAAATCGGCCAGCAATTTACAATTTTAAATTAAAGAAGCATAATCATAGATAAACTGTGGATGGAAATTGCTGAGAAAATGAAAACTACAGGTATGCTTTTTTTATTACAATTTATTTTACTTTTTTCGAAAAAAAACCTTTACACTAAGCATGTAGAGAGAAAAAGAAATAGCAATATGTACATATGTATTTAATTTGTCGTAGAACGAGTCAATCTTTTGCATTGAAGTTCAGCGCAAATTCTTTGTGAAATTTAAGTGTACTGTTTGTTGGGCGATATTATTTGTGAATATGTATAGATAAATTGTCGGTCTTTCATTCTAATCAAATTTTTAAGAATTTTTCAAAACCCCAAATCTCTTGGGTAGCATCTCGATAAACGATATTTAAAAACTTGTTTTCGTAACAGATAAGCCTCATCTCCCACTAATAAAGTGTTGTGTTCATGAATTTGGCGATCTTGAAGTAAATTTAACTGCCCAGACAAAAACGTTTCCAACATTACTTTCGTTGAATAGGTACTGCTTTATCGCCTGTTCTTCCATAGTCGCCAATTATAATATTTCGAGCCAGCATTTGTTGGGCACTGTAGCTATATACGGATCCGTTTTCCACATATGCATCCTAAACAATTTCTAAATTGCCACATGTCTTCAATTTCCACGCAATGTTTTAGGCTGCTTAGTATATATTGGAGAGAAAAATTCCATATGGTTTGGTAAACTTCTGGAATAATTTGTTTTATTGTTGAAGATCCCAAACGAAATTGCAATCTGCTCCAGTCGCCGGAAACCTTGAAAAAATAAAACTTATTATGTTATAACATTGTTGTTTGGTAATCAATGTAATAATAAGTACTTTACAATTCAAGTTAATTACTTTTATTTTATATTTATAGTTACAGAGTGCAGATCAAAGTATACATCCCTACGCAATTCATACGCAAGTTTTCTCAGAGAGAAATCGCAATCAGGATCTGCAGCGATTAAAAAAAAAAAAAACATGGTACCTTTCGGGTGCCATGTCATTTTTAAAAGATCATATGATGGTTCATAGAAGCTCTGGAAGCAGTATAGAATCATCTGCCGATACAAAAGAAGATTACAGCATGTCGTCCATTCCAAGCCCAGTGCCTGAATTCGCAGACAGGGTCAATTACACCTGCCCTCTTTTTAGTACTAAGAAGAGGAAACTTATACATGGCTGAATATTACAAAGTAAAAATAGGCAAAAACGAAGCTGAAGATTCAAATCTTACATTTTTTAAAAGTGTGTTGCCAGACTTGCAAAAATTATCTGGCCGAAGGCAGCGCAAAGTCAAGCAAGACTTCCTGTTTAATTTGAATAAAGTTCTAGAAGAACAAGAAATGGAGTCTTCCAAAATCATACCATTACATCATATTTAATTTGTTTCTAAACTGTTTTGGAAAAAAAAAAACATATACAAATCTTACCTCATAACAAAGACTTTTTTTTACCGGTTTTACGTTCTTGAGGAATTTGGTAGGGAAATCATCAAATGCATCGAAACTCGTCGTTGTGAGTTCCTTATGCTGGCGATCTTCATTCATAAAATTGCTAATTGATAATTGAATTTGTTTATGTCCTTCGTTGATAAGAGGATGCACCCAAAATGAAATGGTGTATTATTTAGTAAGCTAATGAACCAGTTTTATTTCTCTTTTTCTTCGACAATGTTAATCCAGTACAGGGAAGTCCATTCTGACCACCTTAGTATTACAAAAAGATCTGCCAGTGGCGTTCTGTTAGATCTTTGAATATCGTGCCAATACATTTTACCTTCTTAATATTCGTTCTAATATGATGATAAGCTGTACTACGCTTTTTGTGATCAAACACAAGGAGTACTTGAGGACATTAATATATTGACGATTTTAATGTTTTGTTATGATTTTCTTTCTCTTTTTATTCATTGGGTTTTATGAAGTTCTATTATTTCTGTTTATGAATTCTCCATCTTTAATTTCTACAATATTGTAGATATTTCCCAAATAACATGCACAAGCTTTATGAAAATAATCCTGAAAAGAAATAAAAGACATTAAACTTGTTACTACGCATAATACCCTGCTAATGATATTAATCGCTATCCAATTTACCTATTTCAAATAATATATTATGAATATTTGTACAATGTACCAAAGCCAACATGAACTCAATGCTCTTGCAATATTTTCACATTAGACGAATAGATCCACACATTGAATTCTTTAAAATCGTTTAAATTTAACAGTCAATATACGTATGAGTGTAGTCCCAGCAAAAAGCATCGGTGGAAGAATGAGTCCACTTTCTATTATTAAAGCCACTCTCATTGAGCAAACAGACCATATGGGGGTATTGAATGGCGGATGGGCTAGGCACATCGATGTACCAGGTGACAGGATTTGGCAATACTCAAGTGGGAGTCGAAGAGTTTCTGTAAACACTGAGGGTAAACTTGTCCGGAGCCGTTTGGTACACATGCATACGGCATCGGTAGGAGTAATCGCAGTCATAGTCGGGCCATACAATAGACAACGTTGTCATATTTGCCATTTGATTTTGGGTCAATTGAATGTATCCTATAAAATAAGGTCAATCAAAGAGAAATCCATATGAAAACGAGACGAAAGCGATTTTTGAATATTGAAATAGCCTCTGAGCTGATTGCATAAGTGGGTTTGGCAAAATATTTTATTGAAAAGACGGTTATATATTTTTACTTCATAAGCCTTTATTTAATCATCAATGAGTGGTCATGCATTATACCAAGACAAGAGTTGAAATCCACTCGATAATGGCAGCGACACGAGAGTAAACTCCGGGATAGTTTGGCACAGCGCATCCAAATCCCCAGGAAACAACACCGACTAGAGTATCGCCTTGCATCAATGGACCACCGGAGTCTCCTTGGCATGCATCTTTACCACCTTCCTTAAGACCGGCGCA
The DNA here is from genome assembly GCA_949715645.1 of Portevinia maculata. Lineage (NCBI taxonomy): Eukaryota > Metazoa > Arthropoda > Insecta > Diptera > Syrphidae > Portevinia > Portevinia maculata. Next base: position 1,111,802 of record OX454528.1, on the reverse strand, counting down.
AATCATGCGATCGGTAACACCTCCATATCTAGAGTAGACACTGTTGCACAATTCCTGGTTGGACTTGGGTACTATGGCAGCACGAAGCTTGGAACGGGACTCCTGACCGTTGTGAGTATTACCCCATCCAGACACCAACAATAGCGTTTCATCGGGAACGTCTTGTCCTTGCTTGGGCAACTTAACATTACCCGAAACCAGACCAGTGCTGTTGTAGCTTTCCAATTCAAGAACAGAGAAATCGTAGTCAGTGGTGGATGGATTGTACTGCGCGTGTTGGTTGATTTTCTTTACGGCAACGACAATACCCCCAGTCGCATGTAGCGATGAACCAATTCGTACCTTTAAGGATGACGCACTTGATCCACTGGTACAATGAGCTGCTGTTAAAACGTAGCTTTGTGATATCAAGGATCCTCCACAAATGTGACTACCGTAGCTTTGCAGCGATATCTGATACGGCGCTTGAGATATTTCGATCTCATTGCCACCAACAATGCGTCCATCAGGCATTGGTTTTGGTAAGAACCTAGCGGAATAAACAAATGCCAAAAGGCAAGATAGAACTACCAAACGGAACATGGTAAAAGCAAAGGGTTGTACAAGACTATCGAGCTAATGAAAAATATATGGTTTATATACTGTACTTTAGCATTGACTTTTATACTACTAGGCTTAATATTTTACAGTGGACACTGAAAGATACTACTGCAGTACTTGAGTGAAATTTATTAGCCTTGTTGAGATTTTCCAAGAGACCCTCTAAACAATCTTATCGCAGACTAATAATTTATGTATTATATAATTTACAAGCGGACTTAATCAGCAGGTACCTACTCTACCCTTGACCGTAATCCAATTTATTACAATGTTTGAAAGTCTTTGAATCCAACCCCTTAGGAATCTTTTGTCGAGGGCAGTTGTCTATTACAATTGCTATGTTTCTGCGAAAGTTCTCAATAGATAGGGAAAAACCTTCGACTTTTAGTTCCAATATATTTGTAAAGAACATGCACATGCACCTATTTAGTTACGCCATTTAAAAATTAAATTGAACTTAAATTATGAGGTACCTAGTCTTAGTTCAAATAGCAACAGCAACCAGATCCAAGACATATTCCACCATAAGCATAGTCGTAGTGCCTATATACAAGCCAATTGCAAGGGTCTGTAGGAACAGCAGGTTTAATATTCATTGTTTGTATCTGCTTTTGAAATAAGTATATACCATATCCTCTAGCTGTTGCCCTGTTTTGAAGAATATCACGGATCGCTACTGTGTTGTTAGTGTCTGCTATTCCACTTAGAAGTTTGATGTTCTAGCTGTCAAGAAAAGATGCATTAGGGAACTGTGTTGAAGTTATATCAATATATATATATATATTATAACTAAAAGCACCCTTAAAAGTGTCATCAAGTTGAAACGTCCTCTTCCACGAATTAGTCCAATTGAATTTGTATTTTGGTATCTAGATAATATTTGCTCATATTCGATCATTTGTTTCAATACGGTCATAGAAATATTCGCTGCAATAAATGTGCACATCTTTATTTCAGTATTTCCTTTAAACATTGTTCATGACATTTAAATTTGCGGATATTCACTTAAACGCGGAAAAGTCTGATAAACATTATAGGCAGACATTTACCATCTCATAATTTAACAGTCAGATTTCGCATTTATTAAAGATTACGCATTGTTCGTAAGGTAAAAGTTCACTAATAACATCGAAGTTCAATGCCAAAAAGGGAGGTTTCTGATGTGGTTTCAATGAGTGCGGTCGCGTGTGGTTTTGTAAACAAAAGAAACTGTTGAAGTGCTCCGGGAAAGTGTGTATAAAGTCTCGTTAAAAGTCGTGTAAATAGTTGATTTACTTGTTTTATATATAAAAATATAAGTTGTATCATATTTTACAAAAAAAATAATTAAAACACTAAACTAAAGACTATTTTTTGACCGTTCGGACTTAGGAAACTAAATTTCATCAAGTTTCCATCTCGAACACTTGCGTTCGGTTTAAGAAACATATTAACTAAAATGTTGATTAAAATTTAATTGAAAGATTTATATTTCTCATTACCTAATAAAAAATAAATGTCATTACATTAGGGCCAAACTATAATAGACTGATGAAAACTGAAGCTATGTCATAATTGAACGTCAGTTATATTTCAACTTAATTACAAATTAGTTAATTGCATGTTTATTACCGTCAATTAACTTCAATAATTGTTTATTAATATGATATCTCATTTAACTTATTGTTAAAGATAATTCACCCTAAATATGCGATTATCAATACGACTGTATCAGGCTTATCTATAAATATATTATCGAGCCTGCGTAACTTTCCGAAATACTTAAACAGTCCTTACGTCGGAAAACGTGATTTATAAACATGCAACGTGGCAAAAGGCTTGCTCAACTTAAACGCCAATATTAGCTTTTAGGGACTGCGTAAGGCTTGTGTTGTGACAGTTTTCTCTCAATTCAGTTTCAATTTTCTAATACGTGAACTTCAATGCGAGAATTACCACGGTTCTTGCTGCACATCTGTTTCTGATTGCATAAAAGCTTATACGATGTTTAACTCCGCAAACGGTGTAAAGGTGATTTATAGGGAATCTAATAAATTAGGCTGTCTACGTAAGTAATTTAAATTTTCTTTCCTAGTTTTTTTTTTATTATATACTATTACCGAAAAAACATTAACTTCAAATAAATATTACTCAAATTACAGTTCAACCCTTAGAAAAAAATAAAATGCCCTTACGAAAAATTCATTTCGCTCCCATTCACAGTAGTCAACTGCATGATCTCGCTGTTCAGTTCATCAATTTATCGTCAGTGTTCGTTGCGGTTGGTTGAGTTTCATTATATATATAGAAAAAGAAGAAGGAAATTCGGTTTCCCCTGTCTATAAAATCTAAAAAAACTTAATTTAAATGGCGTCAAGTGATGTTAAATTGTCCAGACTGTTTAAGCTTGCTCAAAAATTTAACAATTTCTATCTTGGTAAACAAATAAAAGTTCATTTTTGTATAAATGCTGATTTTATTCTATATTTCTAGTATAATTTAAAATGTCTAAACGTAAAGTCGATAATTCAAACAATGAGAATTTTGAAACTGTAGTTGTGAAAAAAGGATTAATGTGCGTTTGTAAAAATGAGCGCATATTTGAACAAATTCAAATTGATGTACAGGAGATGTCCTCGCTTTTTGTGGAAGTATTGAGATATATTAATTTCCATTTAATAAAACAATGGAGCTGTGGCAGTTTTGAACCTGTAAAATTTCAATCTTTTTATTATCAGTTGATGAAAACAAAGAAATCTAAATACATATTGGACCCGGAATATGAAAAAATTAGAAAATCACTTCCTTTGTACAACAGTTCTTACCGTTCGAATTTATTCATCGCGGCCTCTAACCAATATAGACCGAGAGCCCACAGCAATTTTTGGGTGTGATTGATAACAAAAAATAATTAGTATAATTAGATAGTCCTTAAGTAGTTATTTACAAATGTGAGCGTCTTGCATGCTCTAGTGGGAGCAATAGTTAGTAATACTGTATCAAAAGTACAGTTTTTTCCAAAATCGAAATAATTGTGATATCAACTTTACCATAACTTCAAAATATAGAGCTAATCGCCCTGATTGCGAATATGCAGGTCCAAGACGTTTTGCAGGGCGCCTTCTGCCTGCAAGACGCCCTCAAAGTATGCCAAAAAAACAGGTAAACGGTAAACGAGTTTCGAACTACAAAGCTGTGTGCAAAATGTTTCTGCGAAAATAAAACATCAAAATCTCCACATAGGTACCAGTATTGTCCAAACTGTCGTACTTCTTGGAATCGAGATGTGAACGCAGGAATTAATATACTATACCTTGGCGAATGCATAATACAGCAGATGGATAAACATTTGAATTTTTCTAGAATCTAAGTATCATTATTTTTAATATGACGAAAACTATGTATACTTGTCTGTTTTTAATAAAAGCGGATTAACTTTCTTGGATTCACATCGCACAATTGTGTAATGTGGGTCTGAAAGGGTTAACTCACAGTCTAAACTAGCGATAAAAATCGCACACCTTCAAGTTACAATGGCACAAAAACAATCCACTTCCAAAATTGACCCCAGAAAGAAAAAAGGACTGATTTATTAAATTGATTTTTTGGCTCTGAACTTTTTTTTGTATATAGGTAATTTAATATTTCTAAAAATAGGCTAAATAGATCTTATCACTTACCCTTACTCAATTATTTTTAATTTTAAACAAATTGGTAGCATTATCTTTGACAGTCACACCTTTTAGAATCAATGGTTTTTATTGTGGAAGAATAGAAAGAATTAGTTCTAAAACGTGATGCGTACTATCATAGTCGGAGTTGAAAAGTTGATCTGTTTCAACTATAATTCTCGCGACAATAATATAATTTTGACAACCAGCTGATTGTGAGACAGCTTTTCCCATATTTTTACTTTTATGGTAAGTGTTCTAATGTGGTGTGTTTTTATTGTGAGTATATAGATAGCGCCACAGTAGTAGAATAGAATAATGTGATGTGCTATTTAAATTCGTTGAAGACTAACCATTTTCACACAGCGTCAGAAATACAATATGGAAAAAAAAAACAGTGAAAATACAACAATAACTAAGCCTGTATTGAATTTATTAATCTAGATATCTTTTCAGGAGTGTATCCTTATCTTGAACAAAAAGTGTGAAAAGTGAATGTGTTGAAAAATAAAGGAATCTAAAAAAGTTTGTACAGCTTTATACAGAGTAAAGTAATTTAGCCGAGCAAAATTATCTCTTAACAAATTTGTAGCTCTAATGCGGAAAAATAATAACAAACTAAACCATTCACCCTGTACCTCTTTCTTATAGGAAAGCTTTAAATTTACTTGTACTAAAGCACTGCCGCCACATTAGGTCCTGAACGCAGCCTTCTTGGAACATGCGCCATAATTCGATTTACTGTACGAAAGATTGAGTGTTTTTTTATATTTTATTTGTGGTGTTGTATCGCTAAGAATGGTGGAGTGAATTTATTGTGAATTTATTTTACCACAAGTAAAAGCAAAAACTAATGTTAATCATAGAGGCGCCATTTAAATGTAAAATCGTGAAACAAAATTAAGTAAATATATATGAGAATCGTTCGCTATCGGTTCTCGCGGATAATTCCACATATCATCAGCCCGCCTCGCGAGCCCCTTAAACAAAAGAAAAAAAAAACGAAAAACAAAAAAATAGAAATTAAAAACTAGTAGTAGGTATGAAAATTGTTTTTCAATTTGCAATAAAACAATTGATTTTTACCCAAAAGAACTAAAGTATTTGACGCAATTGTAGTTAAGTGGATTTTGGTATTGTCCCTCGGTTCACGGTTCACCCGAATAGTGCGATACATTTTTGTCGAGAGGAGTTTTTTCCATTTTAATTTTTATAAAAAAAAGTTTTTAAAATGCACACAGATTGTCGTGGAAGTTATAAAACGAATATTACACAAAAAAAGTGTCAGCGAAGATGGTAGATTGTTTTTGGGTACAATGTGCATTACTTTTTGCAACAAATAATTAAAACGAAATTTTCCAATTTTTAAAGTAAATCGTATAAAAAAAAGTTTTCCGATGAGAAAAATGTCGACGAAAGTTAACAAAGCAGCAGCAGAAGTTTCAGCATCAGCGTCTTTGGGAGTAGCAGTAGGGGGCTCCCCATTGTCCTCTGGATCTACAACAAATGGAACACCACAGAGACGCCTACGGACCAGAATTTCTCAATCAGCCAGTGGAAGTGAAAAAAAGAACAGCGAACGCATGTGTACATCGACATCGCATTCAAGTGACTCTAGTTCGTCGCTTCCTGGAAATGGGTTGACTGAAGATGTTAAGAAAAAATCCTTATTTACACGTGATAAGTCCGCTCATACACAGCCTCATTCGTCGTCTACGTTCTCGCAGAACAAAAACGAAGAGTTCCATTTCGACACGCCTCGTGAGTGTCCAGTATTCCGACCGACCACTGAAGAATTCAGGAATCCACTCGCTTACATCAGCAAAATTCGCCCAATAGCCGAAAAGTGTGGCATTGCAAAAATTCTTCCACCTTCCGAATGGCGTCCACCGTTCGCTGTGGATGTGGATAAACTAAAGTTTACACCCCGTGTCCAACGATTGAACGAGCTGGAAGCCAAGACACGTGTAAAGTTAAATTTTCTTGATCAAATCGCAAAGTTCTGGGAGCTGCAGGGTTCGTCTTTGAAGATACCAATGGTAGAGAGAAAAGCACTCGACCTCTACACGCTGCATCGAGTCGTACAGGAGGAGGGTGGCATGGAGCAGACCACAAAGGAGAGGAAGTGGGCAAAGGTAGCCAATCGGATGTCGTACCCGTCAAGCAAGAGTGTTGGGGCCACCCTAAAGGCCCATTACGAGAGGATTCTGCACCCGTTCAATGTGTACACCTCGGGCAAGATCATCGATATGAAGCTGGAGGCAGAAGCCGTGGACCCAGAAGATGGTAAGTGTTTCTTGGTCCTATTGTTTGATCTATTTCTGGCTCTTAAAAACTATTTATTTTCCTTACGTAATCAAAGTCATAACATAATGTAAACACTCTTCAATTGCTCTTTGCACATCGTCAATATGTAAGCGTTAATTGTACATAATTTGTGTGTTAATTTCCTTTCGCAAATAGGCAAGGACTACAAATCCCACGAGATTGTGTCGCGCCAGCAAATTACTCCACCGAACGAGACCACAGCCCGACGATCGAAGCGATTTGCTAACTCTGGTAAGGGAGCTGTGTGTGGTCTAGGAGCTACGCCATCTTCATCGACTGCAGTGCACATCGAGACCAAGGAGGACTTCAAGCGCAATCTATTTGGCAAGTTTAATGACCCAAAGAACACCACTTTGGTGGATCCTCTGATGAAGTACATTTGTCACATCTGCAATAGAGGTGATGTGGAGGAATCCATGCTTCTTTGCGATGGCTGTGATGACAGCTATCATACGTTCTGTTTGATTCCCCCGTTGGCCACTATTCCAAAGGGTGAGTGGTTATGTCCGCGATGTGTTGTGGAAGAAGTGAGCAAGCCCACAGAGGCGTTTGGTTTTGAGCAAGCTGAGCGTGAATATACGCTTCAGCAGTTTGGCGAAATGGCGGACCAGTTTAAGGCCGATTACTTCCGCAAGCCGGTTCATATGGTGCCCACTGATCTAGTGGAACGTGAGTTTTGGCGTATTGTGTCCTCGATTGACGAAGATGTGACTGTGGAGTATGGCGCTGACCTTCACACCATGGACCATGGCTCGGGTTTCCCGACAAAGAGCTCGCTCTATCTGCTGCCCAGTGATCAGGAGTACGCTGAGTCACCATGGAATTTAAACAACCTTCCATTGCTTGAGGATTCAATTTTGGGGCACATTAACGCGGACATAAGCGGAATGAACGCACCCTGGATGTATGTGGGAATGTGTTTCGCTGCTTTTTGCTGGCACAACGAAGACCACTGGAGCTACTCTATCAATTATCTTCACTGGGGTGAACCAAAAACCTGGTATGGAGTGCCGGGTTCATGTGCAGAATCATTCGAAGAGACCATGAAGAAAGCTGCACCCGAGCTGTTTGCATCGCAGCCTGATTTGCTCCATCAGCTGGTCACAATCATGAATCCAAATATCTTGATGAACAACGGAGTTCCAGTATTTCGAACAGATCAGAATGCAGGCGAGTTCGTCATCACTTTTCCCCGAGCATATCACGCTGGCTTTAACCAAGGTTACAACTTTGCCGAAGCAGTTAATTTTGCCCCTGCTGATTGGTTAAAGATGGGGCGCGAGTGTGTCAACCATTATTCAATTCTGAGACGCTTTTGCGTGTTCTCGCACGACGAGCTAGTCTGCAAAATGGCTTTAGAGCCAAACAAGCTAACGTTCGGCATTGCAACTGCTTGCTACATCGATATGGCTGAAATGGTTGATTCTGAGAAGAAGTTGCGCAAGAGTCTGCTTGAGTGGGGAGTTACACGTGCAGAACGAAAGGCATTTGAACTGATTCCCGATGATGAACGTCATTGCCAGGAATGCAATACCACCTGCTTTTTGTCGGCAGTCTCGTGCGAGTGCACCAACTCGATTGTTTGCCTCAGGCACTACACCGTGTTGTGTATTTGTCCTCCCGAGAAACACACCCTGCAGTATCGCTACACTTTGGACGAAATGCCGCTGATGTTGCAAAAACTAAAGGCAAAGGCTCAAAGCTTCGAGAGGTGGCTATCGCGCTGCCGCGCCATCGTAGACACAAACACACCCACTGTTGTTACTCTGGCCGAGTTGCAAGAACTGACAAAAGAGGCCGAAGTGAAGAAGTTTCCCAGTTCAATGTTGATTGATCGATTGAATGCTGCCGTTTTGGAAGCAGAGAAATGTGTCACTGTTATACAGCAGTTGGGTATCAATAAGGTAAGTTGAAGTATTTGTAATGACCTTCCCTAAAATGTCTTTTTCCACTCATCCATTGATTCTTATACAAACCTTTATTTTTTTTTGTAACAGGTTCGAACTCGCCTTGACCATTCAACTGACGCCGCTCAATACAAGCTCACAATGGAGGAACTGGAATTATTCGCACAAGAAATCGATAACCTCTGCTGCATCATCGAAGAAGGGCGGAGTGTTCGCGAGCTTCTCTCAATCGGTAAGGACTTTGTGGAACGTGCAAAGGGCATGCTGAGCAAGGCCACAGACGTGATCGATGAAAAAGCCATCGAGGGACTTATTGACGAGGGTTGTTCGCTTCGGATCGAAATGCAGGAAATGATCGCACTGACAAACCGTTTAAAATCCATTAAATGGTGCAAGCGCTCCCAGATGCTTCAGAATGCAACTGTTAAGATGACATGCGCCGAAGTCAAGAACCTAATAAGTAGCGGCCAAGCAATTGATACCGATCCAACTGTGGAGAAAGAATTGAGAACGCTACAGCAAATTCTCTCGCAGGTAGAAACCTGGGAGAAAACGGCGGCTAAGTATTTTCGGGGCACTATTCAGCACGAGTTGCCGGAGATTGAAATGTTTTTGAAAAGCGCCGATGAGATAAATGGACAACTGCAGTCGTATGGGTCGCTTAAGGATGCTATTAAGAAGGCTAAAGAGTGGCTGAAGTCTGTGGAAGCACTGCAAGCCGATGATCACTTCCCGTACTGCCACACGCTAGAGGAGATTGTGCAACGTGGCAAGAACATTCCCATACAGCTGAAGGAACTATTCCGCATACAAGGACATTTGAAAAGCGCAAAAGAGTGGAAGGAGAACACCGCAAAGGCATTTCTTAAAAAGAACACATATTTCACTCTACTAGAGGTACTTATGCCCCGAATCGATGCAGTTTCAATCGATTCTGAAAGCAAAAAACCATTTGAAGCGGATTTTCTAAAAGATATGGATCCTGCACAGATTGTAGACTCGTTCAAGACAGCCGAGGAAAAGGAAATTCGAAATATGAGAGAGCTTAGACGCGTGAATATGGGAAAGAATCCATTAAAGGATGACTATTGTCTGTGTAATAGCAAGTTCCAAGGTGTTATGTTTAACTGTCAACTTTGCAAAGATTGGTTTCACGAGGACTGTGTAAAGGAGAGTTCAGTAAAGTCGCGGTCAGACGCTAGTACGCCCACATTAACTGGCAATCGATCGCCAGTTTTGAATGGAGTTCAGGTGAAGCCGAAATTTCTTTGTCCTTTGTGCGTGCGATCGAAGAGACCCCGTTTAGAGACCATTCTACCGTTGTTGGTATCACTAAAGAAGTTGCCGATTCGATTGCCCGAGGATGAGGCATTGAGGTGCCTAGCAGAGCGTGCAATGAACTGGCAAGATCGCGCCCAAAAGGCACTGTCTAATCCAGATTTAGCTTCGACAATAGAGGCACTCACCAGGAATAGGATAAAAAACGAAAAACCTAATCGACGTACTCTCCAACAGCAGAGGAAAAATGCTGTCCACCCTGAAAAACAGTCTAGCATCTCTGATGGCGAAGATCCTGACAATGATGAAGATGAAGACGAGGACGATGACGATGATGAGGGGCGGCTGCGAATCGATGAAGATGCTTTTAGTGACGAGGAACTGTCCAACCAACAGGATGACGACAAGAACCTCGCACTCAAATTGACTGACATAGAAAGCGATGCCCTTGAAGAACTTATGATGGAGGGCGACCTACTTGAAGTTTCACTAGATGTCTCACTGGAGCTCTGGCGGATCATTAAATCCTCCAATCCCCACGCCTCTGATCTTAGCCATTACCAACAGACCTTTAATCTCCCCTCAGAAGAATCCAACGACAGTCTAGTCCACCAGCACACAAATAATAACTCAAGTAGTAGTAGTGGCAGTACCACAAACCCTTTAAAAAAGCGTCGTTCTTTAGACCCAGCAATTCTCTGTCCGGTGCCGCGCAAGAAGACTGCCACCCCTAACAAGTTACAGCAGGCGAACAATAAAAAATCCACCACAGGACGTCGGTCAGAGCCGACAAAACAGACTACCACAATTTCGACAGAGGACAACACAGAAAACAACACCCCTCCGCAGACAAAGGGTGGCAACAGTAAGAAACGAAAGCGTGCCACCAGCAAGAAGCTCTCACAACGCGCTCAACTCGCCCAGCAAGAAGATGACGAAGAGGAATGCCGTGCAGAAAACTGTCACAAGCCGACTGGCCGCGAAGTAGACTGGGTACAATGCGATGGCGGCTGCAACGAGTGGTTCCACATGTTCTGTGTCGGACTAAATCGCAGTCAAATTAAAGCCGACGATGATTATATCTGCATACGCTGCGCTAAAGCCAACCCATCGCAAACCACCAAAAACCGAACGCAGGCGAGGTAGACGATATCCCCCTTTAAGCAGCAGCTACACCGATAAATTTCTTTAATTTTTACTTTAATTTTCGTGTATAAGACCAGCAAACAACTTGGAGATGATAAAAATTCAATTAATATATATATATACATATATATAAATATATTATTATTATTTTTTTATTTCTTGTACACAACTGAAAAGCGAAACGAAATAGAGGATCTGCTAAAGCATTCCTCATTTGTGAAATATACGTTATTTTGTATCCTTATATATTTGTGTAAAAAAAAAGAATACTATTCACCTACACAGAACCATATAAAAATAAATGTGTTAATTTATTACTATAAATTTCTTTTCTTTTTTAGAACAGTTTTTTTTAATCTCCCCTTCCAGGATTCACGTAAAAAATACTTCAACAAAGTATATAAATATATATTTATAAATTAATAAATATGCATTCAAACAAAACGTATCTACAAAAAAATGATAAAAATGTACAATGTACTAAAATAATGTAAGTGTGTACAATAACTTTAAATAATAAAATAATTTAACTTGTAAATGTTTCAAAATCATTGGTTTTCATTGATCAGCGGCAATCGAATTGTGTCCGAAATACTTTGGTTTGAATTGACACGTTCGATGATGGAATTCAATCAGTTAGGTGCATTTGGAGCTGTTTCGTTCAGTTTGCACCTGAACATTGTACTTTGCCTTTGGGTAGTATGTCGGCTATACATACAAGGTAGATTCAGGCACGCATAGGTGTTGCTTGAATCAGCCCTACTTCGCCGCGTGTTCATCAGTGCAGACATTTTGCATCAATGGAAAGACCAGGTACTTTCGTTTTTGTTAGGTAGGTAGGTTGGTAGGAGTGGCTGCTTGCCTGAACAACATCAAGACACAATTAGCCCATATATTTAACACCAGAAACTATTTACATCCACTTTAACCAATTTTATTATTTACTTGTTCAGTTCTTCCTGTCTACGACTAAGTATCCTTCTTTGTTGTTGTCCCTATCTGTACTGTACAGTGTTATCGTTGTGCTTCGTTGCAGACGATTTTTATTCAAAACTACTCTGTGTCAGTGCGAGTTTCCCATTCATCCTGTTGTGTTGAGAAATTTAATAAATGTTGCGGAATTTCATATTTCTGAATCCTGATAGGTCTTCGAAGTAGGCTTTGCCGAATTTCTGTTGTCTGGTTGTAGCAGGTGCCGGACATTCGCATAGGAAACTGTTAAGGGTTTCCTTTTTCAGTGAATTGTTGCAACTGCGGCAGTGTGTGTTGGAATACATATATTGGGGGTGTGGGTTCCGACAGTTTTAATGCTACAATTCTGGCAATCTCATGTCGGGTTCTGTTTATCTGGTCGTGATTTCTATTTGCGAATGTTAACCATATAAGCTCAGGTTCATTGCATTTGAATCATTTTGTCTACTTAGACGGTGAACTAGCTCGTTCACGTCATCCCTAAGATTACACAGACACTCATCACGGTAAACATTATTACTAAATTATGTACAAATTCGGAAACACATCACTGCACAGTTAATGCTCAATCAGTCCTGCCACACGTTCATTAATGCAAACATGTTATCGTTGTTTTTGTTTGCCTTGCCTCAATTTAAATGTCCGAATATAAATCAGACAGTATTGTCTTATTCTTTTTGGTATGTTTATCGTGCGTCCATAGTTTTCTGGCGAGATTCAGAAGGGTACTGAGTGCCAGTGTGATTCTAGCAGGTGGTGGTCGTGGTGAATATCTCAACGGTATTAGCAATTTAAAAAGAAGACTAAAAGAACCCTGGCTAGCCTTCAACTAGAATTTAAAAAATCATTCGGGTGAAGCCTGCTAAAGCAGGAAAGTTTACTATCTTTTTCCTTCACAGCAAGGGTTTGATCAGGCATATCAACAAACATTGACAGCCTTCTCAGTTTCGGATCAATTCTTTACTGAGCCCAAATAAATGGTAGTGCTATTAAATTTATTTGATTCAGACGTTTCAGGCCTTCCAGTTTTTAACAATTTCGATCCGTGCATGCTCCTGTTATTGATTATTGTTTGATCGCCCTTTTATGTCAACCCATGGATTCCCATAGACACTTGTGGGCGAGTTTCAAGATAATTGCTGTGAAATAATTTCTTCCCATAGTCACCCTTTTACGACAAGAGGCAGTAATATTTTTAGCCCGTTTCTGCACAGCAAAGTTCACTATGAATCCATCAATCTCCCTTTTTATTTTAACCGGCTGCTATAGAGAGAGATCTGGCTAAGTGACCTTTGTGGACCTACCCCTAGCCCAAATGTATAAAAACAAGCTATACAAAACAAATCTACTTCCACACAACTTTCCGGTGTTTCGTAAGGACATAATGATCTCTAAAATTGAACATACATAATTAATAAAAAAAAAAAAAAACGACACGCAGTTGTTCTCAAACGGTCATTCATCTACGTACTAACCGCGCCAAACGTCGTTTAATTGCGGTGATCTGTCGAGCAGCGATTAACTCACGTGGTAATGAAAATCTGACGATGACGGTGACGGGAAAATCTGACGATGATGGTGACCCTAGATATTTCCAACTAGCCCCTACCGAGAAAAAATATATTTATACATCAACGAAAGCAAAAATGTTTACACATTAAAAATTGAGATTGCAAGCATTTTAACCATGACCAGCCTAACACTAGCAACAGCACAGCACAGAAGAATAAATCGGTTAACTGAAACACGAAATTTCATATAAATAACTCCTTTTAACTGAATGAATTATTTTACGCGTGGCAGAGCTAATTGACCATCAACTGTGATGTGATGCGTTTCCGAGGTTTATCCATGTTTTTCTGGCGAATGCCTTACAAAAAGAAAGTACAGCTGCCATAGGATACTCCTCAGTTATGCTACTCGGGTTCAGCATAAGACTGTAGGTTTCTCCCTCTAAATGTTTTAAGTTCATCAATAAAATCATATCAAATCCTGCTAAAGAGAATTGTCAGTCTTTGTGTTGAGATATTAGGTCCTTATGTTTTGAATGAGAATGACTGAATTTCAGGGATATATTCCCTCCGGGTGAGTTAATAAGTGCATAGTGTTCTATATGACTTTTACTAATGTCTATGAAGTGGAGATCCCAATATTTATTTCTGCTGCTAACCTAACCTGTTGATTGCTGAACACCTAAGCGCATCATCACTTTGGCGGTTTTCTGTTTTTTCCTACTGTCAACGATCATAAATTAAACCGCAGGTATCGATTTGAAATCTATAAAATAATAAAAAAAAACAATCATTCTTCTTTTGTTTTCTGGTTTATTTCCTCAATTGCTTTAGTTGACATCCAATCGATAATTTTTGTAGTTTTTTTTTTTTGATTAAAGATAGCTCTGTAATTATTTTGGACAAACTACTCGTATAAACTGAATTTCAAATAGCGAGACTGCCAAAGTTTTTAATTTTTAGTTGATTTTTTTTCAATTGCCAAAATTGTATAGATTAAGCAATCATGAATTTAACACAATTTACATTTTTTAATTGTCCCCTTTCGCTTTATATATTGTTTTCATTTTACAGTCGGCTTACAAAAAAGAAGAAAGAGAGCATGCCCTGCATTTAACTAGCAAACAAATCTGTGTGCAATTTTTCATTTTCATAGTGAGTATACTTTCTAACTATTTACATTAATACTTCGATCGGTTTTTGTATTTTATTTTATTTTGGGGTTTGAGGGCTCGCCCCAAAAATCAAGAGATAAAAAAAAAACTAAAATAGAACAGTGTCCCTAGGTGTGTACAACTGTTTCAGTGTGCTTTTGTTGTATCTTATACTTTGCACACTTCCACGAAGTAAAAAGCGGCCAGCAGCACACGCGGAGGTAGCAATTTAATTTTTTGTTCTTGCAAGTATAAGGAATACAAAAAAAGAGAGGATGTGGGAAAATCAGTCTCTTAAAACCTAACTATTTAGTGTTTATGAATCTCACGAGTTTTTATTATCTATACTGTTGATTGTGCTGCCGCCGATATCGCGTCGTATGTAGAACAATATGTATGGCTTGCAGTCTGCGACCGCTGATGAGGGCACTTCTTTGACCGTATGATCGTTAAAATGCAGCCAAGAGCCGTTGTCAATTGCGAACGATGTGTAATGACCGCAACTTGAGCTGGAAGAGGAAAACATTTTGGAACAACTGCGCGGTCATATATGTTAAAGAAATCTCACCCATTGCCATGGTGTACAATGACCGCTGCCAGGTCGTAGACATTGCACGACTGACTATTTCTTCTAGTTTCCGGAACAGTGTTCAGAACGTATTGCGACATATCGAGGGATTTAATTGGAAACGATATCCTCAAGTCCAATTTAGTTCTGCAAAAATGGGTTAAACAAGTTTCCTTGAAGATGTATTTTTCAATTGTTTACCTAAAGAAATTGTTCCATCTAAATCGCTTTATATGGAGGCAAAGAACATTGGGCAGCCTTCGAATCCAAAAACGTTTGGTCGACCGCTGCTTGCACTTGCACGAACTGCAGTAGTATAACTCAGTCTCAGCTAACTCTTCCACCTAAAATAGATTAGAGGAGTCCAGAAAGCGGGCCAAAAAAATTAATTGCAAACCTCTGTAAAACTGGACAGACAGTCGTTGATATTGCACACCGGTTTAGCTTTGGGTTCCGTGGCATTAGAATTATCCGCAGCAACCCCACTTAAAACTGCATTAGCTCCACAGTCTTTGTAGAATTTCTCTGGAATGTCTAGCGACAAGTCTAGAAATGGATCGTGTTTCTTGCTCTCCATTCCGCAGATCAGACACCGCACCTCACTTTGCAGTGTTCCACCGAATACATTTGTTACGATAGAATTGCGTCCGCCCTTGTAATTGCTATTTGCTGGTGTAGAAGGAGATGCAGATGAAGGTGATAGTGTGAATGTGGATGGTGAAACAACATCTTTGTAGCACGACGCACCAATTGTATTCAGACTTCCGTATACGGCGGACTTACCATTGTTTCCGATTGTCGTCCCAAACTTGCTGCAGTCGCTGGTCGCCGCGGTCTGCAACGGTATAATATCCACGCTTAAGTGTTGCAATTCTGTGTGCAACCTATCGAGCATATAGCGGAGAAACTCATGGGCATCGTGCTGACGATGGCCACGAAATTGAGGAACAACTTTCCAGATAACAAGAAAGAGACATTCGGGAGAGATTGCCTTCGATCCATCGCCTCCTCTGCTAAGGTTGAGCAATACCTTCCTCAGCTCTTCGACGACGTTCGCATCGTTCATGCTCTCTTTAAGGCTGCGTGAACAGTAGACTCGTTGCTGCTTTTGTTTGCCTCCAACCTCTAGGCACGGGAGTGCATTGAAATAACAGCTAAACTCTTTAATGTTGCTAAGCGATTGCAGAACGGAATTCATGAAGCATGTGTTGCCCAGATTTCTCAGCCCCACTACCTGAGAAGAAACCAAGACTGATTACATAACATCCAGGCAGAGGCGTTTTGATTAACGAACCTTTCGCAGTGATTTTCTCTTTGCTGTAGCACTATCCCCGCTCTCGCTGGAGATTGTGCGCTTGCGTGGACGCAGTCTTCTACCTGGCTTTGGAGTATCCTCCCATCCTGAGTCATTTGAAGACACACTTGCAGTTTCCTGTTGAGATTTCGACGACGAAGAGGTCTCCGAGCAGGAGTCATCCTCGTTCTTGAGCTCCTGACGTAGCTCTTCCACAAAGCGCGTTTCATTGATGACGAAATCGTCGCATTTGTAACTGGAAGAAAATAATTAAAACTGTACCTTACAGTTGGCCAGATAGGTAGCCACTGCCACTTACCAAAAGATTGAATAATCTTGCGTATTCATGCATACTTTATGGCTTTTCACCTTGAAATGGTTGAGGGCGTGTGCCTTCTCAAAACGCCCGCATAAAACTGACCCACAGTGTAGGCAAAGCCAGTTGTTTTTTTCCGATTTGCATTCTGGAATAAAAAATATACAAATCAGCGGATCTGTTTCCCTAACAAATATCCCGTTTAGCTTGCTAGTCCCCAAGTTTCCCTACGAAAGAATTCTATTTCGATTCTCTTGCTAGTGTAAAACTCCGCGCGCACATCTCTACACTAAAACACAACTACTCGCCCACCCGACTGACAAAACACTGCCAAATAGCCAAGTATACAGGTTTGAGGCAGAGGCACTGCTTGTCACGTTTATTCTAATGTCTCATCTCAGCACGAAAAGTCGTCTCCGCAGAATCTGCTCTTTTTCAAATAATCGCTTCTCACTATGCTGTTACTGACAGACAATGGCAAACGACTTTGTTATCCAACAGCCCATCAAATTGACATCGATTTTGACGTAATCAAATTAAATTTTAAATACGATTTTGTCTATGCTTTTCCAATGACCATAGGACTACGGTAGCAACATTCACTTCCCCGAAATACTAACAAACGAACATAGCAACACCAAAAAATATTGAAATAGTATGCAGCTATTCTGTACTCGCCCGAGCTGCCATCAACACGGTCTCATTTACCTGAGCATTTCCATAATTTTTGCTGATGCTGGCCGCTGCTCGGTGCAACTAAAGTTGGTAAGGAAGCACTGCTGCTGCTATTCGCGAGACGCGCCCCTGCTTCCGATGGGCTGCGGCTACTACTACCACTTCGGCCGTCAATCAGCTGACACTTTTTTGTCCTAATTAGCCCACGATTTATCTTACAATTATCACTCAAATGTGGACAGTTCATTGCAGGGCAGGAATTAGGGCACAGCCTCAACAGAGTACGCGACGTTAGGCCGAGTAGGAGCTGGGAGGACAATAATTTTGTATCCAGGACCTACGAAAATCCCAGGAGTAACAAGGTGGACTATGGAACTGAAAAAAACAAAGCTGCGGTTGAATAAATGGAGAGTATGCAGATTGAAAACGCGAGTGCGTATTATGTGTTGTTCAATCTGCAACTTTGTCACGCACACACTACTTCGATACTTTGTCTCTCTCTCTCTCTCTATCGCATGGATCGGCAGTGTTCTTCGGGTTTCGCTAGGTTCCTGGCTTTTTGGGTCCAGGCACTTTGCAATCTTTTTGTCTTTTTTTTTGCCTAAAACCACTTGAATTTAATATGTAAACGCAATTTTTTGAGATGACAAATTGTGTAAAAAAACTGCTTTTTATCTTCATAAGTTCAAGAGAGATAGATTTTCTTAGCACTTGTGATTCTCTTTTGAGTGTCCTTGCTCTGAAGTGTACAATGAGAATGACGGATCCGCTCCGCCCGCACTATTATACGGACATTCACATACAACAAAACTTCTTCGGATAATTAAATATATTCTTGCTTCGTGGTCGATTTTTAGTTTCTTGATCGACACAACGCGCACAGCCACAGAATGGAAAAATAAACGAAAAAATTGGAAATCCGAAATGACCAAAATTAGGATGGGATTAAATCCCTAAATCGCGAATGTACATGGGAAATTTTTAGATTATACATCTGTCTCTTTTTGATTTTGTGATTTGTCTCTGACACTTCCTGCCGATGACATACAATTTTAAATCTAGTACAATTTGAGACAGGGATGGCAAAATTGTTGTAGAGTTTACAAATAGTGGAAATGGGACATGAAACGAATTAATTCACTTGATGATGAATGACATTTAGGTAATTAAAAAAAAAATAATTTAGCTAATATTTTATTGCTTTTAATTTAATATAAAAGTTGACCGAATATAAAAAAAACTTGAAAGGTTTGGGTATTAGCATGAGGGTTAGTCATCGCCTTACATTGACTTTGGAATAGTGTGTGTATCTTCTATTTATCTGAATATCAACTGAAAAAAAGCAACACGTATTAAAGTATAATTTATTATTAATAGTAAACAACATTTTGTAAAAAATCGCCTTTGTTTACGAAATGCTATTTGCGTTCATAGAAATGTTTCGCAAAAGAAAGTGCATTTTCCCAAATTGTTCATATATATATTTGACGTTTGAAAAGTCGCGTTCGTGTAGCCAGCCTTGCGCCATATTACCGCTTTCGTTAAAATGTTATCTCACTCTTTGAAACTTGCATGCATTTGGTACAAATAGAACAGCAACAGGGATAATCGATTCGTGTGTTGTAAATTAACATTCTAATATGTTTACTTAGTTATCGGTCAATTTCCTTCATTAATTTATCCAATGCGCTTCAGATTATTAACAAAATTTCTTCAAAATAATTTTATTTATTTATTTTATTTTATATTATTCAATCTATCAAACTCGGCAATTACAAATACAACACTACGAAATTGACCTTGAGAAAGTTTTTAGATTCTTAATTTAATATGTGTATAAACATATTTTAATATCACTTTTAGCTTCAGCGGTAATTTATCGTACAGTAGTCTGTACGTGTCCATTAACATATGTGTAACAGCGTGAAAACGAAACCGTCTTGCCAATTTGTTCCATTCTCAACTGGTCCTCAGTCGATTTGCAGAAAGATGAGCCATATCTGTTATATATATCATCTGTGATTTGCAGCTGTCAACATCACCGTTTGGTGTGCGGGGATTTGTGCCGTCGTTTTTAATTTTTTTTGGTTTATTGAATCGCAGAATCTCAAAAGAAAAGCTGCAACATTTCACAAAATCCAACAGAAAAGAAAGTATAACAGTGTTGTGCAAATAGAAAAAAAAGTCTTGAACTCGAATAGATTTTTCTCCAAACAATGCAATTCTAACGTAACTTTCGCAAAAACCTAATTTTATGTACAATCACTTTCGGGGAAAAAGTGCGATCCATCCAAAATGTCGAAAATACAGTTTCGCAGTCAAACGCGTCACTCCACTTGGGCCAGCGCGGCTACCACTAAAAATTCATTGGCGTTCGCGTTTGTTATTTGTCTGGTGATTGTCTACGTTATTTGGATATCTGCAGCTACCCCGTCGGAATCAGGTAATCTAGCTGCAAGTAATTTGCATCATCACAGCAGCATGCATCTGATGAGATACAGCAGAGACGACAATGAATTCATGTCCTCAGTACCACGAACAGCTTCAGGTGCTGCATCAGCTTCGCATAGACAAAGTGAGTAGGGTTGCCACATTTCACCATCCGCCTGTGTCTTTGTTTCGTTTCTAATATTGTACAGAAAATTCATTTAGTTCATCATTATAACCTGCACGACTTAAGGAACATTAAAATAATTTATTTCAATTAATCTGCGCGGGGAAACGGCAAGTCGTGATTTCCCCTTTACTGTTTTAAGTCCCTATGTTCTTACCATTTCTTATAAATCTCGTAAATGTAGTCCAATCGTTTAGACGTAATTTTATGCGTTTCTTCCAAATATTAAACCGACTTTAAAGAAAATGAGAGACTAAATTGTGATTGTTTTACTGGCCAGTATTCCCCTAAAAGTAACCGAAACGCCTGACAGTGTTTTTTCCACTGCTCCAATTCTTGCGAAAGTCTGAAAAACATCCAAAAGTTTCAATTGTCATGAGAAGTTGTCTCAAATTTGCCGTTCGGAGTCGAATTGAAATTAAATGTCCCTTACACTTCGCGCAAGCAAATGGTTGCAGAAGCCAGGTTTTAGTTTACTTAGTTTTTTTATAGCTAGTTTTGTAAAAGATCTCATTGGTGTTTCTCGATATTTTCTTAATTTATTTCTTGGTCCAAAAAAGCTGCTATCGGCATGAGTAATCTATTGCTTGCTTTCTGAGTTGGTAGATAAATCATCCACCATCTCAAAGGTGTTTCAATCCGTTATAAACTTATGAGTTTCTCATTTAATAGTCAGAGGAGAGCGGTTGACGGCTTTGTCCTGGTGGAACATCCTAAGACTGTGGAAAAGAACCTGTCACCAGTTTGTCAACAAGCTCCTGGAAATGTGTGGTACAATTTTAAGAGCTAATTGGTGGGTTAAGAGAAAATGTCAAAACAAAACCAGCAGGCATCACGAATGACTTCGATTAAAGTGTCCTTGTTTCAAATTGTCCGCCGCCTTCATACGCTTTACGAGATAACCATGCCCAAACATTTGCGATTATGTTTAAGTCCGGTAAATAGGCAAAAATCCAACTTCTAACAGCCCTGGAAGTGTGGATAGGGGCATTGTCTTGTTGGAATATCCAAGATAGGGGTCCGAAAATGTTTTACACTTTGGGAAATGACCGTTCCAGCAAACATTTGTAGTTGTTTCCGTTCATTGTTGTGGACAAAAACTCCAACTAGATTGTGCCATAGTGGGTAATAGCTCCCCACACCAATACACCTGATGTACGGCTGTGATGTCTTGCCAAAATAAGCTCCTCCTTTCTTAGATCGTAGAAATAAACGTTGTAACCATCGGGGACGTCAAGGTTAAACTTTTTTTCATTCGATAAGACAACGCGTTTCCATTCACTGCTCCAAGCGACATATTCTCTTGCAAAATTCATTCGATGCTCCTTGCGTACTTGCCTCAAAACAGGTTTCTTTTAAGTTTTCTTCTCTGTATAGTACCACTTTTTCGTATTATCCTTCGGACCTTTGCTATGCTGGCTGATATTCCGCTGTAGGTCCTTATTTTAGTCACTGGTAGAGTTGAATTTGAGGCAAGCCGTAGAATAACCGGCTTTTCTTGCAATGTTGTTGCTTCTGCCGTGCGTCCTTTTGGATTTTTTCCATAGTGTTGTGGATCCGCAAGATAACTGTTTGCAACAGTCTTACTTCTATTTAGCCTCCTGGCAATTTCTCGGTCTGGGAGTCCTAACACATTGAAAGCATCTACTTCTCCTCTTTCTGTCGCTGTCAAGATCTTTCCTTAACCCATTTTTTTAACTTTAGCTTTTTTAAATATTCTTAACAAAACTTTGAAAAAATCGCTGATGTGACATCCTGCAACGAAATATTCACAATGGCCTCATCCTACTGCATTTTCCTCAATTCTGCAATATCATCGAGTTTCTCAATTCCACAGGCTGGATTTGAAACACAAATTGACACCATTGGTCACTTGAGTGGTGGCATCAAAACGGCGTCTTTGCGCTAATTGCGTCCAGGTACAAATAGCACCGGGCAGCCACTCCTACCTACCTACACCTACCTACGATCCTATTGCGCATCTTTTTATACGCTTTTCAAGTAGTTCACTGGTTGATCTTGGGAAATTCCAGCGGTCGTTTGTTATTCACCCTTTAATTTTATGACTTACTGTTGGGAAAATTTCCAACAGGTATAAAGACTGAAAATCGATTGCAAAATGTATGGCCTCATCCTTGTGATGGCCAGTGTATATATGCCAAGACTTATAGCGTATGATATTTTCCGCGGAACCCTGGCCATTCAACAATCTAACTTACACGGTCAATAAGGGAAAACATACTCTCAAAATGAATTCACGATAGCCCTGATTATGTAGATTACCAAAATATTCAATCCACGTCACAGCTTTTACGCAAACTTAGTACAGATCCTAACATAAAGAATCGTGTCATTGAGGCTATAATTTAGAGTCCGAGAGCAGTATTTTCCTTACATATATTTTCCTTAAACTCTGCTACATAATATTTAGTAATAATTCCCTCGGAATTTATTCACGATAACCCTGATTACCTCTCCCATCACCTGAATGAATACTTTGTGAAACCATTAAAATAACTTTACATTGTTGTGCTTACTAAAACATTGTTTGTATAACTTTTATGATTAATTTGAAACGTGGCAACCCTAAACTTTTTTTTCATATATATAACCTATATTTCTAATTAACACAGTTTAGCCAGAATTTCCATTAATTCTTTTCTCTGCTCTGTATGCGTAATTTCTATCATTTACATATGAAATAACATTTACATGTAGGAAAACTGTTTTAATTACCACTTTGGTTATGTTTGACTGGCAAATTAAATCGCATCTTTATGTTAAGTGAACAAAATAATCGCATCTAATTAAAATGCAAATGTTGTGTGTAAATAGTTGGCAATTAGATACTGAGCGTGTAAAGTGAGTTATATATTTGAATTATTTTTCTAAATGAACTTGAAAACCTTTTGTTTTGCCTTCAGCTATCAGATATCAGGGTAAAGGTTTAAAACTCGGTTAAAATGCGAAAAGTCAAAACAAAAAACAAGTTCCTCGTAATACATAACATGCCGATATCTCGCCGCATTAGTTAATTTAATTTATACACGAGTAGATTAAAAATGCAAAAGCCTGATGAACATCGAAGAGTAGTAGGTAATTGTAATCATGGAAAACTTCCCAATTTGCCGCTCGGAGTCGGCGTAAAACTGTAGGTCCCTTCAATCGTTTCAAAAATATAATTTGGAACACTGAAACGGCGGAAAAGATAGATTTTCAGTCCCTTTTTTTAGTAAATGAAGTTTTGTCTTAGGTCGAAACCCACAGAGAGATAAGTAGGGATGCAGTTAAGTGGGATCCCTTTATTCCCAATTTAAGCCTCGTCGTTAAGAAGAAAGAAGAAGGTTTCGATGTAAAAATTCGATTTCAGTCCGCCGAAATATGTTCACCTCTTTCATTTACTTACTTACTTACTTACTTAGGTGGCGCTACTGTCCGGGGTGAACCTGGTCCTCAACCAATACTTCTCTTCCTCTACTCTTCCTCTACTGCGGTCTTCCTCTACTGCGTTGTCCCTCCGGGTTGGAATCGAAGACTCTTCGGCCCGGAGCGTTGGTGTCCATTCGCTCTACATGTCCTAGCCATCTTAGTCGACTGATTCGCACTTTTTTTGACCAGGTCGATGTCGCTGTACAGATCGTAGAGTTCGCTGTTAAGTCTACTCCTCCAAAGCCCGTCAACGCAAAAAAATCACTTGAAGAATTTTGTGTTCGAAACGACCAAGAAGATCTTCATCCGCTTTTGCTAATGTCCACGCTTCTGCGCCGTAGAGCAGGACTGGGATGATGAGGGTCTTATATAGTCTCCTTAGTTTTTCTTGATAAGGCCTTACTAATCAATTGCCGTGTTAGGCCAAAGAAACAGCGGTTGGCAAGTGTAGTTCTTCGTTTGATTTTATCTTTTGTGTCATTATCAGAATTAATAGCGGAGCCGAGGTAGACAAAGTTCCTAACTACCTCAAAATTATAGCTGTCTATGGTGACGTTCTGTCCGATTCGTCGATGTTGTGTGTCCATTCTTGTTGACAGCATATATTTTGTTTTGCCTCCTCCTCTTTCATGTATCTATATAAACTGCGGTGCTAGGATGATAAACAGAAAAATTGTACTATTTCTCATGTTCTGTGTCAAGACCGAACGGGAGCAAATTTGAAACGTTTCAGAAACGCTTACTAAGCAAGTAAATACTCCTAGAAAGCAAAAGTTGAGATAAAATATACTACAAGGCCAACTGCTAGTAAAATCGTTAAGAATTCGGTCCGTCATCTATACCGACGCTCATTTGTTATTATATTCCAGATGTCACCTCTTTAGATAAAGCCAATCTGCTTGCTACTCACTTTGCAGCCAGCTCAACTCTTACAGATTGCCCTTATCTCCCTTGTAGAAATGCACTTTCGCATTCGTACAGTAGCAAGATTACCTATTCCAGATAGTATTTGCACTTTCGTTCTGAAGAGGTATTCTTCTACGTTACCAACCCCACTGCGTAAGCTTTTGTATCTGTCCTATTCTTTACAATTTCCACAAAAAAAAAAGATCCTCTTCTCCCTTTTCTTACGGTCCGATTGCATTTACTTCGAAGGTCATGGAAACGCTGATAAACCGTTGGCTTATCGTTGCGCTAGATATTTCCAAAGCATTTGACGCAAACGAACGAATAGGCGAATTCGAAATTATACTACATATGTACTCCAAGAGCGGGATATTGGATTTGCCCATCAAAATATATCAAGAAAACAGGCTTCAGCACGGTTTAATAACCAGCGAATGATGCTCAGAAACAAGAGGACATACATATATAGGCTTCATTGCTTGAAAAAATAAAATAAAAAACGGCAAGTTTCTCATGCCAATTGATTTTCTTGGCTGTTTACCAGACGTTCGCAAGAGGTGGGACAGTGAAAAAAAATATTAAGGTGTAACTTCGAAGAATGGAAGGCTGAAGTGTCTCAGGCAAAAACTCTCCTCGGGTCGGGATTCCGTTAAGGCAAAAAAGCTACTTTCGGACGTACAGTCAAATCCAAAGAATCGTTCTTTAGCCGTCATGCTGTTTTTCCTTCACATTATAATTTGCAAACATTGAAAACCAACGTGCATCGATTCTATCTCATTCTACTTCCTACGTCATAATTAATTTAGTTTGTGAAAAAAAATTGATTTACCGAAACCGTACTAACTTTTTTTTGTGGAGCCATTTTCTCTATAGAGATGAGTATACATACTTACTTACTAAACGGGCTCCCGACCCGTGAAGGGTCTCTGCCTGAGACACTGCAGCCTTCCATGCTCTGCGATCCCGAGCACGCTGCTTCAAGTTGTCCAGACCAAGCGCTCTGGCATCCGCGATGGCTTGGGCGATGGGCTGGGAGTCGAAGATCCACATGGTTCGAGCATTATTTTCCATCCGCTCAATGTGGCCGAGCCAATGTAGTCGACGTGATTTAGCTTTTTGGACTACATCCACATATTGGTACAGCTCATAGAGTTTGTGGTTGTATCTTCTCCTCCATTCGCCCTCCTCGCACACAGGACCAAGTATCCGACGGAGTATTTTTCTTTCAAAATAACCCAATATTAGCCTCCCCTTTCTACTTATCGTCCAGCACTCGGCACCATAAAACAGGACTGGTAGGATTAGGTAGGCTAGGTAGGTAGGTAGGATTAAGGTAGATAGAGATAGTCGATAGAGCATGCATTTTGTCCTTCGAGCGAAGAGTTTTGAACCGCCTGTTCTTCAATCGCCGTGAAAGCCTCTAACACGTCACGCTACGAACGGACGATGATGTCGATATCGTCCGCCTACCCCAGTAGCTGGACGGGTCTATTGAAGAGGGTGCCTTCCGTCTTCCGTGTTGACACCTGCCCTTCGCAATTTTTCTCCAGTACAAAATTGAAGAAGTCACATGATAGCGCATCTCCTTGCCGAAATCCGGTACAAGTTTGTAATAATTCGGAGAAGCTGCTTCCAAACTGCACATTACACCGTGTGTTTTCAAGTGTCATGCGACACAACTGGACCAGTTTTGCCGGGATCCGGAATTCGGCCATCGCCACGTAGAGCTCCTGACGATGAATGCTACCATATGCGGCTTTAAAGTCGATGAAAGGGTGGTGGGTCTCGACTTAAAATTCGTTGGCCTTTTCCAGGATTTGCCTTAGTGTGAAGATTCGGTCTATTGTCGATCTGCCGGGCCGGAAGCCACACCGGTACGTACCGATTAGTGTGTTGCAGAACGGCTTCAGACGTTCACACATTACGTTGGATATAATCTAAGTATGTATCTCTGTTGAAAAAAGTTACTATCTAATCTTTGATTATGAGATTATTATACAACCGTTCACGAGTTGCATGACATGTCATGAAAAAGCGATACAATCATACATCATACCCACAGAATTACATTTTAATTGATTTGGTCTTCACAATAGCATGATCTCCTTCTCCACATGCGGACACGGACACAAATGCAATGGGTCATTTGCCAGTAATGTGTCGATTTTTTGTTTGGTGTGTACAAATGGTTTGTTTCGCCCGATATTATCATTATTCGTATCGCATCATCCATTATGATTGCTTTTATTGTAGGACATTTTACACGAACCTACAAACAGTGTTTCATAATAACTGCTCGAAAAAATGACGTTATTTTGAAGAAGAGTATGAACAACAAGTTCACAAACCTGTTGATATAATTATGTATCTGTATAATATGTACATATATGTATGTAATTCTATAAAGGCGCACAATGAATATAAATCAAATCCGTTTTCGAGTCGGTCGCACAAAATACATAGAATTATCGCTTAGCCACGTTAATTAGCATAAAATCCCCGACAAAATAGTCTAGTTTGCATTTATAAAAATATTTTGAATACAAACTAATTCAGCATTTGTGAATCGCGAGGTTAAATAACTTAAAAATGATGGAAAATACTATGATTCATTTATATTGAAAAGAGTAGGCATGTTGTATATACGAGTATGTACGTACTTGTCTGTGCTTCGTTAAATGTTGTTTGTTTTTAGATGCATTGAAAAGAAGTGGGATGAAGTGATGGATTTGTTCATATGAGACTACAGGTATGCACTCATTTTATGCTATTACTGTTATTTCGAAATTAAATACTGTCTTAGAGCTAAAAAGCTCAATATCCGCCTTTCGCTACGAACAAAATATTATTTATTTCTATTAAAAACTCAAAACTAATTTTAACTCAGGTTAGTTACGAGCTGCGCGGACAGGTTTTCTATCCACATTCTTGAATCTATCTGCAAAGAGTATCAACTATCGGGATCCTACTTTAGTTTAATAAAATAAATATAAGTATAGGTTTTTGTTAGGCATTAACGGCCTATATATAGGTCCTTAAACCTGTCTTCTCAAACCATTTGTGTGCGAAGCTACATTTTTTACATGAATGGAAGGGAGCTACAATTTAAAGCCGATTTTGAACGATATATTTAAATAAAAAGCTTTTCATGACAGGTTATACTCTTGGATGTTTGTCAGACTTCTGTAAGTGGTGGGGGCGAAGATATCTGTGATTCCCAGCACCCAGGTTTGAGATGACAAGGAAGACTTAACTTCCGGTTTAAAAATATAGCCATCGCGGATGCGATGTAAGTGTGTTGGACTACTAATAGAAGGCTCTCAGGTTCAAATCGAGCCGTGGTCAAGTAAACCCTAAAAGTTGTTTCCACAGCACACCTCTTGCGAGTCGGGCGCAGTGGCTCGATGGTTAGTGTGTCGGACTACTAATCGAAAGGTCCCCGGTTCAATTCTCGCAGGGGCCAAGTAACATATAGAGTTTTTTCCACTGCCCCACCTCTTGTGAACGTCTGACAAACATCCAAGAGTATCAATTGTAATAAGAAGCTTCTCAAATTTGCCGTTCGGATTAGGCTTAAAATTGTAATTCCCTTCCTCTTCGCAAAGAAAGTGGTTGAGAAGCTAGGTTTTAGGCCCTGTATTAACGGCCCAATGCCTAATATTGTTTTTGTACACCTCTTGCGAAGGTCTGAATAACACCAAAACAAAGAGAAGCTCCCCAAATTGCCGTTCGTGTTCGTCTTAAAATTGAAGGTCCCTTTCACTTCGCACAAGCAAATGGTTAGAAGATCTTTATGGGCCGTTAATGCCTAACATTTTATTATTTTTATCATCGCGGATGCCAGAGCGCTTGGTCTGGGCAGCAACTTGAAGCAGCGTTTCCGTGATTGCCAAGGACGGAAAGCTGCAGTGTCTGAGACAGAGTTTCTCCGCGTACCGGGAGTCCGTTAAGGAATGTCGATTTCGATTGGTAATTTTGTCAAATTTCAAAATATGGGTGTCGGCGCGAAAACGAAAACCGTATTGGTTGTATTTTACAGCGTGGTTTGTTTTTAGTTTTTGTTGTCATCAACTGCCGATCATTGCAAGCACGGCACAAATGTCAAATATAGTAGTGTGAGTGCAAGTACTTGTTAACCCTCGCTATTTATCTTGGGTAAATCAGCGGAATCTCAGAGAGCACTAAGGGTGATTTTTGTGTCCAAACGAGAACGATAATTTGACCGGTTGCACTCGGGGTAAAAAAAGTCACCAATCGAAATCGACATAAGTAAGTACTGAACTTGTTAGTGCAGACCAAACGAAATCTTCCCATTCGCACTTCAATCTATAATAAAAAAATCAGATTCATCCACGGGATTGAATATTCGATTGAAATTAGTGACCAAGTTGGGAAAGCTTAAGATCTAGCACATGGTGTTAATGAACCTCAATTCCATTGATTCATTGCTAATTGTCAACGTGCGTCTCTTGACACACTTGTTACCTTACATGATGATTGATAACACCATTCGTAAATAACAAAGCTAGAACAGTAATTTTAATAAACAAACAATCGGTAGTGAAGCACATCGCGTCGGAACACGTTTCAGCTGACGCGTGCTTATTGTCCATTATTTGTTTATAGTAGTTAAATTTGCTAAAAAAGAATATTGTGGCCTTTTCAAAATTTGTCTACCGACCATTGCCCTGTAGTTGTTGAAGTTCGTTAACAGCAACTGATTGATGTTGATACCCAAGTGACATTTCGTTCTGGTGTGTGGGCCTTGTGGGTAATGCATTGTCATTAATTGACACTTGCCAACGTAAGTAAGGTAAAAGGGGCCTTAAATGAGGTGGAATACGAATGGGTTGTTACTTGTGTTACCAAAGTCATGTACTTAACTTCGCCGGCATGCCCTTTTCAGTGCCAAAAAATCTACATGATCTTGCGTTGGGACCACAGGTTCTACTACAAAAGTAATGGCTTAGTTTTGTATATATTACACTATAGCTGATATCTAAAGCATACTTTTAACGCATACGAGGCGTATATGGCTAGTATTTTTTTTTTTACTAAAGTAGTGTATAACAAAAAGAAGTTATTTCTCGCCTCCTTTTCGTTGTTTCTGCAATCACAATAATTAATGCGTGTACTCACTGGCTCTGTGGTTATGTGTCGGACCAATGAGCGCTGGGTCTCAGGTTCCAATAACGCCGGGTCCAGTAACACCTAACGTTTTTTTTTGCGCTGCCCACCTCTTGCGAAAGTCTGATAAATATTCATGAGTATCAATTGTAATGAAAAGCTTTTCAAATTTGCTGTTCAGAGTCGGGGGCAGGTTTTTCGTGTAGACAAAAATATACAAAAATATACAATTGGTTGCTTAAGCTAGGTTTTAGCTCCTTTATGGACTGCTAATGGCTTCTTCTTCTTTTCCCTTGGGGCGAGGTTACTTTCAGAATTAATGGGATCGTTACTCTACCACTTTATGGCATCCCTACTGTAATCCCCGGTTTTACCTAAATTAACATTGGCAGGCTTCCCGGATTCGGATCACTTCTTCACTGAGGCCAATGAAATGCTGACTTTATTGCATTGGTATGATCCTGGCCTGCTTACTTTTAATGACTTTGACGCGTGCATGCTCATGTTAGTGGTTTTTGCTTGAACGTCTTTTTACGGCATCACTGTTCTTCAGACGTGTCACCTCACGGATTTTCATGTACACTTGCGGGAGAGTTTCAAGATGTTAAATGTGTCGCTAGGCTCACCTGGTTGCTAAAATTTCCTAGATCAGATTGCTCGTCTTTTTTACATAAAGCGCAGTTTTTTTTTTTGGGGCGCAGCATTTATATTCTTAGTCCGTCCCTGCACTGTGGACCGGTTAAGTCCAATTTTCATTTTCTATAATTTACAATAATTATTCATGCGATAAAGTGTTAATATCTTAGAGATATTATTAGCGGTATCAAAAAACAAACAACACTGTTCTTTTTGCTTTACACAATGTTTGTCTAAAACGAACAAATAATCCTTTTTATCTGTGATATACATAATCCATTTAATTTGATGTTTTATTTTGGGATGACTTCAAGTACCGTTAGTAAATAAGAGTGGCTTCAATAAATTGATAGACAGTGAAAAAATCATTTGATTTGACTGAGCTAAATTCGAAGCTGGAGCCCCTTGGTCAGTAAAATAACAAACTCGCCACTGCGGTTGTGAATAAACTTAGCCTAAAAATAAACTAAGAAATAAGCATCATATATACCTAAATTTATTGATAACATTGAACTCCTGGAATTTGGAAGTCCCGCGAAGAAATTAATTACTCGATCGAATGCATTGCAGTAAACAATTATTCGAATGAAACGAAATCTTCATGATTTTTGATGTTTCCTTTTCATTGAAGAGTCATGAGTGCGAACTCCAGAACTCAGAAATCATGCCTCTTAAAATGATTGTATGTAATGGATGATTTCTGAATATAAATCTCAAGTGGTGTTATTTTTGGAGGTTTCCATGTACGGCAACCCATGCAGAGGAACGCATAATTTCGTCAAATTAATTTAGTTTGTATTGTATTGTATTTGGGTTCGTCTAAAGACTTGCTCTATTGTACTTCAGCACAGCTGCCCGTTCGCTGCTTACAAGCCATTAAGATTAGGGCCAGTATTAGGAAACCTGCCTGTGGCCTTAACCAGGCGAAGGATACTAGCGAGCTGCATCTCAATTCACTCGTCTTCATGAAAGAAATATTTACCAACGAGATTAGGCCTGGTTATGGCAAAAGCAAGACGTCCGCAGATGAAATGTGAATCCGTTTCGTGCGCCCCCAGGTAGCACATATGCCCGAGCTTCTTTACCTGGCGGTTTTTATATGCTCGTTGACTGAAGCCAGTGACGAGACCACCTTAATCTCAAGTCTTTCTTATTCAATCCAAGCAGATACTTTGCTCTGCTGGTTTTTTGATCGTCGATCAGCTTATTCGAATGCCTACATGAGGCAAGATCATGCCAATTCGGCACGAACCCAACCTGGTCAGCTAAGCGATGATTTCCTCAACAATTTTTGAGATGATAATAACAGTCGAGCATGATTTGATAGCGGTTTGGTTATTAGCTTTTGTTTGTCCTTAGGAAACCGTTGTTAATTTGCTTTGGCAAAACAAATCGGTTCAAAACTCGCAACCCGAAAGACCAAGAGTAACTTACTTACTTAACAGGCTCCCGACCCGTGAAGAGTCTCTGCCTGAGAAACTGCAGCCTTCCATCCTCTGCGATCCGGTAAACGCTGCTGCCACTTGTCCAGACCAAGCGCTCTGGCTTCCGCGATTTCTTGGTCCTTAAAACGGAGGTTCGGTCTTCCTTGCATTCTCGAACCAGTGGGCTGGGAGTCGAAGATCCTCTTGGCTGGAGCATTATTTTCCACTCGCTCAATGCGGCCGAGCCAATGAAGTCGACGTGATTTATCTTTTTGAACTACATCCACATCTTGGTACAGCTTATTGTGTTCGCGGTTATATCTTCTCCCCATTCGCCCTCCTCGCATAGAGGACCTTTTCTTTCTTGCCCTTTCTTTTCTTTCAAAAGAACCCAATATTAGCTGCCATTTTCTACTTATCGTCCAGCACTCGGCGCCATAAAGCAGGAAAGACCAATAATAGTAAGCTCTACAAAAAACACTGATACTGCCAGTTCTGCATTATGGGGCGGTGTGCTGGAAGTGGACGATAATCTGTGTACGAGGAGGGCGAATGGAGGAAAAGATACAACTGCGAACTCAATGAGCTATAGCAAGATGTTGATGTAGTCCGAAAAGCTTAAACACATCGACTACATTGGCTCGACTACAGCCACATCGAGCGAATGGAAAATAATGCTCTGACAAAAATAATTTTCGACTCCCAGTACCCAGGTTCGACAAGGAAGACCAAAACTCCGTTTTAAACACCAAGCCATCGTGGATGCCAGAGCGCTTGGTCTGGAAAACGGGAAGAAGCGTGTTCAACATCGGGGTAGATGTAGGGCGCAGTGCCTAAGGCCGAGATTCTCTACGTGTCGGAAGCCGTTAAGTTAGCCCTTTTTACTTGATATCAAACACATATAGACGTGACAGTTCATAGAGGGAGAAAACAAATTAAGGAATAACCCATTCCCAACGAAAAAAAAACTATCTACCCACATACACAAACAAATCAATAAAATGGCGTATGGACTAACCAACAATGAATTTAAAGTGAGGCTTAATTCATTTAAATCTTATTTTGAATAGCAGTGAAAAGGTCTACAACTAAGCTTCTATTGGTACCGACCTATATCCATGTGAACATGCTTTCAGGAAGACACAGACTACAAAATACCTTCAGGATTTTAGACTTCTAAACGACAGGTTTCAGACAAATCCACAACAGTTCAATAATTTCTCATGCTCAATATTTCCGAAATGAAGGAAACATCGACCAGCTCCTGAAAATTAATAACCAGAAACCATCCTCGCAACAGAATTTGTAAATCCGATAAGAACGTATCCGAGAACCAGAGACCTGGTTGAGTGATATGAGTAATATAAAAATTGGTTTTTTTTTTTCTTCGAAGCAATAGGAAACCACTAATTGTTTATCTCTCCCCATTAAACTGTTGGTGAAAACGTTGCAACAATAAAATCTAACCTAATATGCTTACTAACGTAGGAAGATACTTAAGGCCACGCTTTAGCACGCCATTAATGTGTTTTGTGAACCAATTGCTAATTGCAATGACTTGTAGAAATAATTGACGAGAAATCCTTTTTCTACCATTAGCAGTGTGATAATTATCGTAATTTGTATCCACGTTTGAAATAAATTTGGAATTCTAACCGAATAAATCAACTAAAATAATCTGATTTGATTTTTATTCGTACGAGTATTTCATTCGTCACTCCACTTCGTGTTAATGACTACCACAAATAGTAGACGACTTGTATA
Source organism: Portevinia maculata (assembly GCA_949715645.1). Classification (NCBI taxonomy): domain Eukaryota; kingdom Metazoa; phylum Arthropoda; class Insecta; order Diptera; family Syrphidae; genus Portevinia; species Portevinia maculata. Next base: position 1,078,503 of record OX454528.1, on the reverse strand, counting down.
AATTTTGAATCAATAAACAAAAATAAATTCAATCTATGTAAAAGTATATGTATAACTATATGCCCGCTTCATTTTAGTGTATTTTTCTCAGGTCACGAATGCGGACCAACCTAAATTTACAATAAATAGCTGTTTCTTTATAGAAATTGAAAAACCCCGTGAAGCGCAATTTGTGCAGTGAAGCACGTAAGCCTTATTAGATTCTACTCTGAATGTGCCACGAGTACATAAACCCATATTAAATAGCGAGAGTGGAATAGAGGTGTTGGTTATATATGTGTTTAATTAAGCACATTTTGCTGAATCCTCCGAGTTAGTACTTACTTTATTGCAAAGTACAAGTTTTCCGGGTATAATGCAAAGGGAAAGAAGCCACCAATCAGCTCATCATTCGTCGTACCATAACCACAGAAACGCTTTATATCCAATAAAGGGTATTGTAACTTTTGATTCTTTGTTTTTAACAAATAGCGTCCGAATGAATATGTTTCCGTATCTTTGCAAATGAAATTAAGTAGGAACATAATGCGACGTGCGACATTTTTCAGGCTAAACTTTAATTGATTAAAAGATTTTACTCTTTTAATTAGATATTATTATATACTAGCTGTCCCGTGCTCGCCTTGCTTCGCCAGTCTGCCACTTCTCAAATTTAAAACAAAATATGTACTTGCTGATAAGAACTGATAAAGAAAACGTCGAGAGTGTCCCTACTCATTATATGGATATACTCTGAGTGTGACTCCCTCTCAATCTCATTTACATTTCATACCCTATCTTTCTCAATCCCATGGCCATGCGCTATAAAAAAAAACAACACAAACTGCAAAAGGTGCATAAAAAAAGAAAGAAAAAGCACATTGCGCAAAAGCTACGGTAGAGAAAGAAATTTGTGCCGCACACACACACAAATTTTCCTCCACTGAACACTGGGAAAATCCAACGATCTAGCTTCAATCGAACATTTTACTTTTTTGAATTGTATAAAATTTATAGTTTATTGCTTATTGTTAAACTTCAGGATAACCTACAAAGATGATTTATATCTTAAATCTTTGTACATAATTGAACTTTATATTAAAAAAAATCCTATTTCATTTGGATGAGTCATTCCAAAGCAAGGAGCTAGAAAGCATATTCGACAGTTTTTTTTTTTTTTTTTTTTTTTTTTTTTTAAAAAGGAAATCCAAATCCCAGAGCACTCAGACTCGGTAACGTTCCATTATACTACCAGGCAGAAATCCTCCTTTTGGTGTAGAGGCATGTGATTGGGTGGCATATGTTGTTGTTGCCCATGGGGATTGAACCTGCACCGCACGGTTCAAAAGGCAACACACTAACCTCTACACCGTCGCCACCCTATTCGAGAGTTACAACTGTTCTTAGATATCAGCTAAGATATCCGCTTCTGGACAGCGGATGAAGCATTTTCCCGCGGTAAAAATGAAATGAAACGCACCGCTCAAGAGTATAAATGCAACTGTCTTTATTCATGACATATTACCTAAGGAATGCTGAGCGAGAGTATTAACATATTACTGCTTACAAATACATATGTGTTTGCACAATACACATATACAACATCCCCCCTCCAAGTTTTTTTTTTTTTTTTTTTTTTTTTTTAGAAATATGTAATTCAAGCAATAAAGAAAAAAAAAAAAAATTTTTTTTTTTTTAATTGAACTAAAAATAAGAAATTAATTAGGTAGTCACGGAATATACCGATCAGGCTTCTTGACAACACGCCCGTATCTTGTTGTTACTCCCAAGTGCTCTTCACTTCTGGTAGACTTCGCTATATTACCCTCAGTCGCTGACCTGGTCGGAGTTTGCTTTATGTCGGGACTTGGTGAATAATGATCTGTTGATGTTTCTTCATCGGTAATTATTTCTGTGACTTTTACTTCACTTGGCACGTATGGTACCTCCTTACATCTTCCATGAACTAAATGGTGCGAATTCCGGCGAAGTGTGCCGCGCTTAGTTTCGACGAAATACGACCTTGGAGTGTCCGCCGATTTATGTATACGGCCCCATAGTCCAACATCTCTGATCCAAACTACGTCCCCAGGCTTAAAATCCTCGCGGTTTATAACACCATGTCGTTTATTGTAATCGGTACATTGCTTTTCCTTAAGTTTTTTTTTCTTTCTCAATAGCTTGCTGAAAATGGTCTCCCGTACATCCTGGACGAAGTTGATTCCCATCGATAGGTAAAAGTGTACGAATCCTTCTACCCATTAACAACTCTGCAGGGGAGAGGCCGTTTGCTATAGGTGTCGATCTGTACTCCATCACTGCAATGTATGGGTCGGTGTTTTTCCTCAATAGCGATTTCACTATTTTTACAGCAGACTCGATGAACCCGTTGCTTTGGGGATATCTCGGCGATGACGTTACGTGTTGAAAGCCCCATTCCTTGCCAAATTTAGAAAATGTAGAGTGATTTATAGTTTGAAATTGTCCACCATTGTCTGATCTTACTATTTCCGGTACCCCATGTCTACTAAAGATTGATTTCATGTGGTTAATTATGCACTGTGTAGTTTGATTTTCTAAGAGCGCGATCTCGGGGTACCTAGAAAGATAGTCGCTAACTACTAAATACGCAGCGGATTTATGGAAAAATAGGTCCACGCCAACAATTTGCCAGGGTCGGTCCGGCTCTTCACTTCTTATCATAGGCTCGTGTCGTGGAGTTAACTGTTGTATACATATCGAGCACTTTTTAATGTAATCTTCGATGTCCTTGTTATAACTAGGCCACCAAACTGAGTTTCTTGCCCTTGCCTTACACTTTACAACTCCAAGATGTCCAAGGTGTATCTTTTCAAGGATCTCCTTCCGAAGGCCCACCGGGATTACCATTCTACAGCCGTGCATCAGTATGTTGTTGTTTACCGATAAAGAATATCGGTCGTTAAAGTAATTGCGAACATTTGGTTCAATATGGTATCTGTCTGGCCAACCATTTACACAAAATTGTCTGACTTGATTTAAGATGGGATCATTTTCCTGAGCATTAATTATGTCTCTTAGTTTTGACGACCTTGCTGGTAGGTTCTCGACAACTGCGTTTACAAATGCTTTGGCCTCTTCTTCCAGTGTACTATTCCAGTTCTCTACGCCGCTTATGGGATGGCGTGACAGTGCATCTGCGGCTACTAAGAATTTGCCAGCTGTATAGTAGATATCAAATGTGTATTTCATCATCTTCATGCGAAAACTTTGAAGACGAGCCGTCAGATCGTCGATGTTTTTCTTTGAAAATATGGATACCAACGGTTTATGATCGGTTTCAATGCTAAAATGAATGCCGGTTAGGAATTCCGGAAATTTGTTTACTGCAGCCCAGGTTAGTGCAAGTGCTTCTTTTTCGATAGGTGCATATCCCTTTTCGGCGTCTGAGATTGTCCTAGAGGCATATGCAACGGGTCGTAGATTTTGGTTTTCGTCGACTTGCAAAAGTACAGATCCAAGTCCGTAGGATGAAGCATCTGAGGAAATAATCGTCTTATGATGGGGATTATACAGTTTAAGGACTGGAGCGCTTGTCAACATCTCCTTTAGCTTCTGAAATGCTTGTTCTTGTGGCGCCTCCCATAGAAAACTTGCATTACCTTTTAAAAGTTCGTTTAAGGGTGCGCTGATATCGGACAAAAATGGCACAAACTTACCCAGGAAGTTCACCATACCCAGAAATCGTTTTAGTTCGGTGATATTTGTTGGCGTTGGATAGTCAGTGATCGCTTCAATTTTTGATTTACAGGGATAGATGCCTCTTTCATCGATACGGTGACCAAGAAATTTTAAACTTGTGACTCCAATTTCGCACTTGTCTTTGTTCAAAGTGGCTCCGTTTTCGTTTAGCCTGTTTAGCACTTGGCGTAGTATTTTGTCGTGTTCCCTCGTACTGGATGCGAAAATTAAGATGTCGTCGACCTGACACACCACGCCTGGTATGTCCTGCAAAAGTTTCTTCATAAGCTTTTGGTAAATTTCCGGCGCTGAGGAAATTCCAAATGGCATCCTTAAAAAACAAAATCTCCCAAAGGGAGTTAGAAATGTTGTTAATAACTGAGACCTTTTGTTTAACTTAACTTGCCAGAACCCCGAGTTTGCATCAAGTTTCGAGAAAATCTTGGCACCGGATAGTTGAGCCAACGTATAATCGGCGGTCGGCATCGGATATATTTCTCGTTCTACTGCTAGATTTAATTGTGTTAGATCTACACATGGTCGTATATCGCCGTTAGACTTCGTCACAACTACTAAAGGCGCACACCAAGGCGTTGGTTCATCCACCTTCTTAATTATGTTCAATTTGACCATCTCGTCAATTTTCTCCCTGAGCTTGTCACGAAGCGCTATAGGAACTCGACGAGCAGTAAAAACCTGGAAGGGAATAGCGTTTGGCTTAAGAATAATTTTACATTCAAAGTCTTTGATACACCCCAGACCATTGTACAGCTCTGGGAACTCTGTTGCAATATTCACCTTTGACTTTAAATGTTTATCAGCTAATTCTTCATCGTTTATACAATAAAGTTTCCCCTTGGCAATTAAATCTAAACTTTCACTGGTTTTTAAGCTAAGCAATGGTGTTTTAAAATCGCGTATAACGTAGATGTTGTTCTTGACTTCCTTAGAGATGTATTTAGTGGTCGCTGGAAACATTCCTAAGACCTTTAAATTTGATCCATCCGGGCCGCTAATTGTCTTATTCACCTTGCCGAGTTTCGTATTCTCAAAATTATTTTTATATATTTCCTCTGATATAACATCAACTGGAGACCCCGTGTCAATCATGAATTTTATTTTTTGATCATTTACTAACACATGTGCGTACCACGAACTGTTTTTATTCACATGATTTATTGTCAAACTCCCTAGGAAATAGTTGTCGCCATCACTTTCTTCGTCCGTACCTGCGTCTATTTGGTTCAATTTGTTTTTATTATTCTTATTAGACATCATACAGACTTTTGAGAAATGATTCATTTTGCCGCACTTAAAACATTGTGTATTGTTCGCTGGACAGAAACGACGTTTATGTATTTCATTTGAACCACACCAAATACAGCGTTTGCCCTTTGTTGGATAACTGTTCCTATGTGCAAAATGTTCTCTGTGTGAGTTTGTTTTGTCGTTGCCTTCCCAAGCATTCGGTTTATTACTGTTTCCCGCGGACAGTTTATGAACTGAAGAAGTAGACAACTCTTTTTGTTGTTTTCGCACCGCTTGATGCTGTCGGACTTCCGTTATTGCTTTTTGAAGAGTCAATCCGGTTTCAAGCTGTAGCCTCTCTGATAACTTTCGATCGCGCACACCAACAACTATTCTGTCGCGAATCATTTCTTCCTTAAGACTGCCATAATTGCAATTTTCGGATAGAGTATATAAGTCTGTTATAAAGTCTTCTATTAACTCGCCATCCGTTTGTTCCCTAAGGTTAAACTTAGCTCTTTCGTATATAACATTGGTTTTTAGAATGAAATGATTTGTAAAAGCAGCCATTACCTTGGAATAAACTTTTTTTTCGTATTCATTTTCGAACTTTAGTGAAAGAAACACATCATCCGCCTGGTCGCCCATAAGGTAGATTAAAGTGTTGATTTGTTCTTCTTGGGAAGATTTATCTAATTTTGATGCAATACGAAACCTTTCAAATCTTCTCTTCCATTTTGTCCATTCCGACGGATTACTGAACGTAAACGGGTCTGGACACCTTACAGAAACTGCTACCCGATGGTACACCTCCTGTCCCTGCCGTATCTCCTGGTGGTGTATCAGGCATCTTTGTTAATTATGTGTATGATTAATTATGCGTATTAAATGATATGATGAGGAACGGTGCTTATCAATTAAACTGCGTGGGTTTACTATACGTTAAAACTATTCGCAAACTAAAATGAAATTACGCGGGCACACATCCCACCGCTGCCACCATGTTGTGTATAGGAACCCGAGATGAAATGAAACGCACCGCTCAAGAGTATAAATGCAACTGTCTTTATTCATGACATATTACCTAAGGAATGCTGAGCGAGAGTATTAACATATTACTGCTTACAAATACATATGTGTTTGCACAATACACATATACAACAGTAGCATATGTCCATTCTCAGGCTCTAGACTATCTGCGATTTCATTTAAATCGGTTCAGTAGTTTTGGCGTTAAAGCGAGACAGACAGACAGAAAAACAGAGTTACTTTCGCATTTATAATATTAGTATGGATTATTTGTGGGCGCAGAGGTTTGTGTGTTGGACTACTAATCTAAAGGTCTCAGATTCAAATCCCGACGGGGCCAAGTAACATCTAAAAAAAAGAAAGAGTTTTTTCCACTGCCCCACCTCTAGCGAACGTCTGACAAACATCGAAAAGGATCCATTGTCATGAGAAGTTTCTCAAATTCGCCGTTCGGATCCGGCTTAAAATTGTAGGTCGCTTCCACTTCGCACAAGCAAATGGTTGGAGAACCTAGGATTTAGGCCCCTGTATGAGCCGTTAAGGCCTAATATTTATTTATTTTATTATTTATTTATTTGCTTTATAAATTGGTGATCCTTTTTGAAGTATGTATGTATATGTAAAAAAAAACGCTACAAGATAGAGAACAAGACTTGGCATTTTAAAAGGTACATAATAAAAACCATCATACTCTGCCCTCCGCGGCCTCTAAATACTCAGCATCAAGTTTTGCAGAATATCATAAAAAAACGTGGTCCCACTAGCCTTCCTGTCAAATATTTATTTTTTTTGTCTGTCCTCGCAGCCGCGATCCGTCGAATCCAAATACCAAAACTGTATAAAAATCTTCCATAAATAACCAGGCCACCATGAAATGTAGTAGGTGTCTCTAATATTACTTGCTTGATGGCAAACAAAGTTGTGTATGTGTTCTACAACGCCCGCGAATATGTCATGCGATTTGAGTGGAAACAGTGTGGAAGATATTCATGATCAGTGGTAGTGTGATGGTTGATTAAACGTCACATGTTTTCAGGGTAATGGTTCTTTTAGTTTATTTTGGCGGCCAACTGCTGCTGTTGATGGCAGCCTGGTAAATCAAAAAAATTGTTCATGCTAACTTCTGATTTTGCGATTTGCACTCGTGTAGTCGTAGTTCGTGGAAGGTATTCGTGATTATTGCAATGGTATGTAAAACTTCATATACTTTCAGGGTTATGGTTATTTTAGTTTATTTTGACATCCTCCTGCTGCCGTTTATAAGTGCCTGGTACTTCAAAACAATTTTCATACGAATTGGTGATTTTGCGGCATTAGGCGTTTTTCATTATTAGCTCCGAGCGGGGCACTGAGCTGTCAAAAAAAGAACTGTGTTACACTTTTAGCTCGGAGCGCTCTGAGCACAAAATTTGTATTTCTTTTTTATCTCTGAGCTAGCTCAGGGCTCGCTCGATGAGCTCGATTAAATACGGCCGAGCACATCGAGCGAAAAGCTGAGCGCGGCTGACTTCATTCATTATTTGTGCTTTTTCCATAGTTTATTTACTAGAAATTATAATTTAAATGGAACAATTCTTGACAAACACCAATTTCAGAAGAACACCTGACTATTTTGAAAATTAATAAAAAAAAATTATCTAATGACAGTTCAGTGCTCAATTCAGTTTCTTAATTAGCTCGGAGCGCTTAGGTTACGTTCAGCTCGGAGCGAGCTCTGTTCGCTCGGGCCCCGCTCTGTTCCCCGCTCGGGGCTAAAAAAGAAAAACGCCTGTTGTGGGTGGGCGGCCTGAGATCGTGTTGCTGTGGTAGGTTTCTATACACGTATACTACGTTGGGTTTGTTTTGGAAGTGATCATCTGCCAAAAGTGAAGTGCGTATGTCTTACTTATATTTTTGTTGTCGTGAAACGTGTTGTTTGGTTGATTTTTTTAGCTTTTGCCATTTAAAATGTTTTAAACATTAAACAAAAGTGTTAGGCTTTCCTTTTTAAATGTTATTATTACACGTTACAGTTACTTAAGTAGCTTTGATAAGATTGCCTGACAAGTGCGAGTGTGTTAATTTTTGCAAAAAACAGTTGCTTTTCTTGGTAGGGTATTGTTCATTTCTGCTGCAAGGTACGAGTACGTACGTGTTTCTTTCATGCATGAAGTTTCATATGTATGCCTGGCATTAATATGACCCATTCGCTTTATTATGCAAAAGCTAAATTTAATAATATGAACATTGTTCCAACAAACAACGGTGGAGTTTGATGATGTTCCGTTTGAAATAGTTTATTGGCAATTTCATTTTTTTTTTTAACTTCATTTAGATTCGCAAATCAAACAAAAAAAAGTATTTTATGTTGATTTGAAACAAGCCCAACAATAAATGGAAAAGACAGCATGATGGATTTTCCCTATATGTATTGCTATACTTACTTTACTTAACGGGCTCCCGACCTGTGAAGAGTCCCTGACTGAGACACTGCAGCTTTCCATCCTCTGCGATCACGGGCATGCTGCTTGCAGTTCTTCAGACCAATCGCTCTGGCATCCGAGATGGCTTGGTCCTTCAAACGGAGGTGTCTTCCTTGCTTCCTCGAACCAGGGCTGGGAGTCGAAGATCCTCTTGACTGGAGCATTATTTTCCATTCGCTCAATGTGGCCGAGCCATTGTAGACGACGTGATTTAGCTTTTTGGGCTACATCCACATCTTGGTACAGGTGATTGAGTTCGAATTTGTATCTTCTGCTCCATTCGCCCTCCTGGCACACAGGACCAAATATGAGGGAGTATTTTCTTTCAAATAAACCCAATATTAGCTCCCCTTTTCTACTTATCGTCCAGCACTCGGCACCGTAAAGCAGGACTGGTATAATTAAGGTTCGATAGAGTTCTTCTTATCCTAATTTCCTTAACGCCCGCGCTGTGTAGCCAGTACATGATAAGGGTACTAAAAAATCACATTATAAAAAATAGCATGCATTTTGTCCTTCGCCTGAGGAATTTTGAACTCATTTGTTTCGCTAAACCGAAGTAACAGCGGTTTCCTAATATAATTCTCCGTCGGATCTCCACAAAGGTGTCATTGTCATTGGTGAAGTTGATGTTTACTCCTTGGTAAATGAACTTCTTAACTACCGTAGTTATTGCTACCATCAGTGACGTTTTGTCCTATGTGGTGGACAGATGTTTGTTTGTTTTTTGACAGCATGTTCTTGGTCTTGTCCTCATTTACTTCAAGACCAACTAATTTTGCCTGTTCTTCAATCGCCGTTAAAGCCTCTAACACGGCACGCTGGGAACGGCCGATGATGTCGTTATCGTCCGCCTACCCCATTAGCTGGACTATTGAAGATGGTGCCTTCCGTGTTGACACCAGCCCCTCGCCATATTTTCTTCAGAACTCGATTGAAGAAGCCACATGACAGCGCATCTCCTTGACGAAATCCGGTACAAGTTTGGAATAATTTGGAAGAGCTGCTTCCAAACTGCACATTACACCGTGTGTTTTCAAGTGTCACGAGACACAAGTTTTGCCGGGATGCCGAATTCGGCCATCGCCACGTAGAGCTCCTGACGATGATTGCTATCATATTCATATGCGGCTTTAAAGTCGATGGATAGGTGGTGGGTCTCGACTTGAAATTCATTAGTCTTTTCCATGATTTGCCTTAGTGTTCTGCCGGACCGGAAGCCACACTGGTACGTGCTATTAGTGTGTGGCAGAACGGCTTCAGACGGTCACACAGTACATTGGATAGGATCTTATATACGACATTTAGAAGGGATATGCCTCGATAGTTCTTGCAAGACATAGAATCGCCTTTTTAGCGGATGGGGCATATGGAGCTAATAGTCCAGTCATCGGGCGTGCTTTCTTCCACCCATACGACTATTTTATTTTTAAATGCTTTATGAAAATAATAACGTACCACTAAAATCAATATTCTTACCTCATACTTACTTACTTAAGCTGAAATTTATACTTATGTAGGTTTGTCGATATCAAAATTAAATGAAAACCCCCGTAATTTGAGACATGATACATACATATGTACTTTAATGCATGTACATATGTAGTTAGATGAATGAAGGTCGATACGATATACAATGATGGTGTATTATTTGAAAAGAGAAAGGAAAATTACAATACATTTACTCCATACATAGCCACTTCTTTCATATACATATACCTACCTACTTTGTTTTCTTTCAGAAGATTCTGCAAATATTTTGGTGAACGATACAGCTGCAGTGTGCAGTGAGAGCTTCTCCGACTCCCGACAATTTGTGCAAAACCGTCCAATACACGAGTTTGATGACCTTCCAACGATATACTTCATAACGCCGACATATCCTCGGCGGGAGCAAATCCCCGAACTGACAAGGCTCGGCTACACACTGATGCATATCCCGAAAATTCACTGGATAGTCGCTGATGATTATACTGAGTGTAATATATTTTTGGATTATCTTTTTAATAAGTTTGGTAAGCAAGATATTACAGCATGATTGAGTGTTGTTCTAATTATTTGTTTTCACCTCAGGTATACCTTACACACATATCTCTAGTCCCATGCCAGATGTTTATCGGAGCATGTCACCAAACCCCAGAGGTGTGGCCAACCGTCGAGCGGCGCTAAACTGGCTACGGCAGCAAAAGCAGACATCGGGTGTCCTCTATTTTGGCGACGATGACAACACATTCGATTTGAAATTATTCTCAGAAATTCGAGATACAAAAACTGTTTCCATGTTCCCTGTTGGACTCATTGGGCTGTTCTCGGTTAGCACACCGGTTGTACAAAACGTGAGAACGATTTCAAATCTCTACCGTTGCATGTCTTATGACAATTTATTTCATTGCAGGGAAGAGTTATTGGCTTCTTTGATTCTTGGCCAGTAAATCGACGGTGGCCTGTCGACATGGCCGGGTTTGCTGTGAATCTCGAATATTTGGCACGCCATCCGAATGCTACAATGCCATATAAGGCTGGCTATGAAGAAGACTTATTTCTTAGAAGTCTTGCATTAACTTTAAAAGACATTGAACCCAAGGCCAATAATTGCACTGAGATATTAGTTTGGCATACGCAAACGCATAAAACAAAAGCACCAACAATTCGTATCAATTCACAATATTTAGATGATAATTCAAGCTTAGGTGCGCTGTTTAAGGAGCTCGAAATAATGGGTGTAAGCCATGCATCCGATTACGATGGTAAGTAACTTTTATTTATATTTTTACATTTTTTTATTTCTAAATAGGAGTTTATTTTTTCGCTAATTATAATACAATCAAGTCACATTCGCCAGCATTTTTATTCGACGCGCCAACGATAATAGGCCCCTTAATTAAAACTAAATTTGTATTGGTTTTTTTTTTGTACAGGTGTGAAGGCAATAATGACTAAAAACGGCAAAACCAAACCCATTTCGTACTATCTTCGGTGAGAGGCGGCTTTAACTCAACTCTGGAATTGGTTATTTCCAAGTTACGGCTGATTTTGTTTGTGCGCCGTCCGCAAGCAGGAGCAGATACATCGGCCTTTAGCTATTTCGTATCGAATATTTGTAAATTTAGTCTTAGGCAATGAAACATTTTAAAAAGACAACACACACAGGCAAGGTTAGATGTTGATTTTTGTCCTTTCATACACAGTTCATATCAATTTGATTTTTAATTTATAATAACAAAATCGATTTGCATTTCATAACTCTTAGACACTGAATCAAAATCGTAATGGATTTTGATTTGAAACAGAAAAGAAATATTAAAAGTAGGTATTCGCGATTTTCGTCGTGGAATTTTAAAATGACTATATGAATAGCCTCGAAATATTTACAAAAGCATCAAATGAAATACTCTTATATTAAATATTCTTGATTTTTGTTCCTTGCTGTATCATTAGGCGTCTAATAATTTAAGCTCTCGAATCTCAAGAATTACCCTTGTCTTGTCGCTATTGATTTGTAAGGAACAAAAAACAAGGATCGAATCGCATTAAATTTGCAGTTTCTGCTTAGCTCTACGTGTGCGTACATATTATGTACATATATCTTAACTAATTTCAAAATTGAAATCGATGGTTTCTGTGATAAATTAAAGGAAAACTAAATAAAAACATAAATATTATACAATTAAATTATTTGAAGAAAAAAAAAATGATTTTAGAAATATTTAAACCAAAAATACTAAATGCATAGTTATAGGACAACTAAATGATTAGAATTGTTGGGTGTACATGCAAAATTAACTGATCCTTAAAGGATTATTCTCTCAATAACTCTGCTCGTATTAGCTTCACAATTTACAAGGATAATAAGGGTTGAATGTTGATATTAGCGCCATAACTATTATATTATTATATCTTTTTTAATTAAATAGGTGCCACTATATTTAAATCGTAGCATTTAATTAAATGAATTGAAACTAAGCTATATAATTTATATTTTTGTTTTTTAAGAGACGAGGCGAATAAGTGTAACAGATAGAGGACACGTGTGAGTATCGTTTGTTGGCAAGTGTTGGTGATGTTGGCCCCTACCCCGCGACTCACGGTTGTTAAACAATACAATTTCATCTTAGAAGCAAACTTTTACAGCAATCCAAACCATTAGAAACAGCAGAAATTTTCCGTGTTTAGGTCAGAGGAAAATAATAAAAGGGCATACAAATTCCAATCCACCACCAACACGAGTAGAGTACAACGCAGCAGACAAGCATTACGACGAGGAGGAGCAAACGTTTTATTCATCATCCTTCAATTTGTTCTGCGTACATCTCTTTCGCTTGAGTTATCGCCAAACTAAAGAAACTAAAAGAAAATTTTCAATAAAAAACATTTTCGGAAACACAAATACTTCATGTGTCGGTGTCCTTTTTTGTAAGGAACAAAATAATACATTAAACTAAAATGTTTTCTTCCAGCAGAAACAATCATAAATATTCTACCTTCTAATAGTTTAGTACCTAAATGTTTTTTTTATTATCTTTATTTAATTTAGTTATTCATCGCCCTTCCCTTCCGGCATGCAATAACGATTTCCATGCAGATCTACGTTTAGCGGAAACAAACAAGAAAACAACTTGTGCTTCAAGTTTAAATTCCCTGGAGGTAACAAAATAAAAGAGAAACATCAATCGCTTCAAATACCGTTTGCTTATTAATAAAAAAAATCCTTAAAAAAAATATGCTAAATAAAGAATGCTTTGCAAAAAATATGTTGTGTTTATTTACTTTGTTCAGGTGGTTGAGGTTATAAAAGAATTACGCAAAACGGGAACATGCAGGATCTAAATCCCGGAAACATGACCTTCGAAATAACTGATTAAATTCTAAAATCTGTCCAATTTGCGAAATAAAATGTACTCGAAAGTGCACGCCCCCATAATTTTAGTAGGCGTGGCCGAAGGATAAAATAGATAATTTTAGCGAATACCTTAAATTCATACCTTCAAAATGAGTGGTCAATCGTTGAAATCGGTCCAGCCGTTTGCCCACAAGCATTTAATTTATTTTAATAGTTAAAATCCAGGATAACGCAAAATGGGACCTAAATCCTAGAAGCATGACTTTACCTTCAAAATGAGTGATAAGCACTCCTAAAATCTTTCAAACTTGCGAAAACGACGTACGCAAAATTCAATCGAAAATTAACGCCCCCATAATTTTAGTAGGCGTGGCCGAAGGATAAAATACATAATTTTATCGCAATCCTTAAATTTACACCTTCAAAATGAGTGGTCAATCGTTGAAATCGGTCCAGCCGTTTGCCCACAAGCATTTAATTTATTTTAATGGTTAAAATCCAGGATAACGCAAAATGGGACCTAAATCCTGGAAGCATGACTACCTTCAAAATGAGGTGATAAGCACTCCTTAAGGTCTTTCAAATTTGCGAAAAAGATGTACGCAAAATTCAATCGAAAATTAACGCCCCCATAATTTTAGTAGGCGTGGCCGAAGGATAAAATACCCAATTTTATCGCAATCCTTAAATTAACACCTTCAAAATGAGTGGTCAATCGTTGAAATCCGTCCAGCCGTTTGCCCGCAATCATTTATTCATCATTTATTATAGTGGTTGAATGTTGAAAACAGAAACAGAAACAGAAAACAAAAATCCCACAAAAATTTAACATGAAAATTCGGCCAAAGTACCAGGCGCCCATAATCAGAAAATCAGCAGTAGGTATCCGCAGAAATTTGCGCGCGCAAAATTACAAAACCAAACCCCCCAGGGTAAGCAGTGCTAATTGAACATTTTTGAGTAAACAAAAATACGACTTTTTCACTGCATACCACTAGGAGTTGCCGAGTTGAATTTATGTTACAAACGATTATTGCGATTGCGAGATAACGGCTGCATGGATTTTAACGGTTGATGGCTCATTTTTTAGGGTAAAGCAGCGCGATTTCAATAGAAAATGTTTTATTGTTGTGGCGCCACGCGTACAAACACAATAGCGGTTGGAACTTCGACATGTAATTAATTGCTCGAATATGACTGGAGCGATTTCGATGATTGACGTCTCATTTTAAAGGTGAGAGGGCAGATATTTACCTCATTCCGATACAGCATCTCTGTTGTATCAACAAACATCAAATTACATAGCTACATAAAATAAAACACAACCAAATTGCATTTATGTGGTATATTTTCTTTTAGATTTTTATTGATTTTAGTTAATGTATATAGTATGTATGTTTTCAAGTATAATTTGCAGATTTTGTGATATTCTTTGTTGTCTCATTTCCTACAAGATTTTATATAGGTAAATACAAATGTGGTAAGTGTAAGTTTGCAAGAATTATTGAGCTTTCATTTGTTTTTTCCAAATTTTCTTCAGCGTAGTGTATTCAATTTATTATCCGTTCTTTTATCTTCTTAAATTCCACTAGAGCGAGCGAATTTACTAAGTCGATTTACGTTTCTAATGCTCTTTTTTTCTTCCCTAATAATTTAATATCTAACGAGCTAAGGTTTCTTTTCTTTGTTAAATTATATAATATTTATAAATTTAAAATTAATGTTTAAAGGACAATTTCTTTATGAAATCTCAGTCCATCCATACATATACATGTTAATTATAAATAAACAAACCTAAAGAGCGCGAACAACAATTAAAAACAAATAAAAGTAGCTACATACAACTTATACAATAGAAAACAAATTTAAATTTTAACTCAAACAAAATATTACAGCTTTTAGGACAAACCAAAGGAAGACACATCATTGGAAACAAAACATTTACCAAGAGGATGCATGGAGAGTGTGTATGTAATCGTTTTAATACCCATTTCCTAGAGCATTACTGGCGGCCATAGATAAGATTCGATTTACTTTTTTTTTTTAAATATTTAAACAAGAAAAGGATCAAAATTATATGAAAACAATCAAAGTAAACGTGCTCTTAAACCTATTTGTAAGATCAAATATACATATAAAACTCACATTTAGCCCCAAACGAAAATTGTGATTGCTTTTTGAGATAAAAAAAATAACTTAGACAACACCGGAGACAGCCTTTTCGTAGGTCGTTCCCAGGGTGTCCTTTTGTTCCACTAGCGGTTAACAGCGGCGATTGAGGACAGCCCAGACTCATTAGTAGTTCCACTAAGGCGAAAGTCTCTTCGACACTTTAGTGTAGTGCTGGGATTTCACTGCCATTGGTTATCGCCGCTGGTGAGGACCTGGTTGAGGTTCTTGAAGATGTGGTGCTAGTATTGCTGGCGTTCGTTTGAGCTTGTTTGAGGGATTTGGCGGTAGCTAGAGATTGGGCAACGCGTGTATAGGTACGTCCCTCGTTATCGTTGTGCTTGATGCTGGCATGATTCTGTTAAAAAAGAAGGCAAATAAAATGGGAAATATGTTAAAAGAAGCGAAACATGCAACTTAAAAAATCGAATACATTCATTTTATATAATTAAAGGTTTCAACGTTAAATAAGATATCAAATAATTTTTATGACTATCAAATAATAAATCAGTAAGGGGAGCATGCACGTGTCAAAATCGTATTAAACTGGTAGGACTCAGCAGGGAAGACATCAGAACAAGTGTTGCCAGTTAGACTATATATGACTGTACTCCACATTTGCATTTTTTTAAACGTCGTTCTACATACTACATCCTTACTCTCAAGTACTACATTTTAACATTTCTTGCCAGGGCTTTCCACAGCCGATCATCAGACTCTTTTTTTTGTCGTGCTGATCTTATTTTATTCATTATTCTCGGAAAACCTTTTCCCCCAATGGGACTCGAACAGTGTCTTCTCAATCAAGCGAACTTGCACTCCGCCATCGAAGCCACAACTTCCGCTTTTCCTGAATAGCGTTTAATTTTTTATCGATTTTTATGAACAGACCAACGCCTAAACGTACACTGCAGTTCATTCCGTTCGAAAGTTTTGGCAGCCCAAAGCAGGCATGTTTTCACACAAACAACCCTTGAAATTAATTTCTATAACCTATTTACTTTTCAATAGAAGGTACTTATGTATATGTACTACGAACAAATTGAGCAACAAAACAGATTTACTTCACTTTGGGCATATAAAATACATACATATTTACTTCAAGTAGTTCTAATATAAATTTTTTAAGTACAATCCCTTTTACTTTTGCGGACAGCGGTGCGAGAAAGCGATGAGAGAAGTTATACGAGAAGCGACTTGATGCGCATAGTGAGGCACGTTTGTGGCATCTTTTGCGATCACATCATAATATAAAGAGTTTATATTTCAAGTTATTGCGATTCTGGCGTAATAAATTTGAAAAAGACGAAGAAGAGGAATTTTCTGCATTTGCGCAGTAGAGAAACGATATAAATAAGTTCTTTTGAATATACGAGTACCATGAAGTGAACTGAATCGTTTTGATCCATTTAGCCCAGACTCTAACCTCGTCGTTAAAGCAAGGGAAGATTAAACAAAATTAGCTTTCAATTCTAATTATCGAAATTTCAAAAATTTCGGAATTAAATTGTTCTTAACCCATTCTTACTCACTTTACTTAATTCCTCATTAACAAAGAGGTAATTATTTGTACTAGATGGATCATAGCCCTCCCACTGCAGTGAATTCCTACTGGTCCGCCTGTGGGGTTGGCCTGTTTCATATATAATTAATATTTTATTAACATAACAACGAAGGAAAGTGTAGTAATGTCCGTAACTTTTGATTTTGCTTTAAAACAAATGAATTTACTTAAAAAATAAATAAAAACATAGGGACGGGCTACAGTCCGCCTGGGCGAACTGTTGGATACCCTATTCTTATTCCTATCCCTCATAAGTGGGCGTGACAAAAGTCTAAGTATGGTTAAATTGTTAAGAACGCTCTACATATTTTGTTATATAACATTTAAAGGATTTTATCAAAAAAAACGCTCCCTAGCTCAAACTTGGGTGTTTCAATAAAATTGTTTTATTTAATTGTGGGCGTGTCAGTAGGCGGATTTAAAAAAAAATTAACACATGAGTATAAAGGGCCCCTAGAGAGTATATATTATAAATTTCAGCTCCCTAGCTCAAACTTTGGATTTTCAAAAAAATTGTTTTATTTATTTGTGGGCGTGTCGGTGGGCGGATTTTGAAAATATTTATACATGAGCTTAAAGGGCCCCTAGAGAGTATATATTATAAATTTCAGCTCCCTAGCTCAAACTTTGGATTTTCAAAAAAAATGTTTTATTTATTTGTGGGCGTGTCAGTGGGCGGATTTTGAAAATATTTATACATGAGCTTAAAGGGCCCCTAGAGAGTATATATTAAAAATTTCAGCTCCCTAGCTCAAATTTTGGTTTTTCAATAAAATTGTTTTATTTTTTTGTGGGCGTGGCAGTGGGCGGATTTTGAAAATTTTATATCCCGAGCAGTTTTAGGAGTCATAGATCATATATAAAAAATTTCAGCTTCCTAGCTCAAAATTCGATTTTTTCCAAAATTTTGTTTTTTTGAGTTTGTGGGCGGATTTCAAAAATTCGTAAACTTGATTATTTCGGGACCCTAGAGAGTATATGGTTAAAATTTCAGCTCTCTAGGTCCAGTTTAAAGGCCTAATTTTTGCCGACGGACGGACGGACGGACGGACGGACGGACGGACGGACATGGCTAGATCGACATTACTATCGATGCTGATCATAAATATAGTAACTTTTAGGGGTCTACGGGCAATATTAAGGTATGTTACAAACTATGCGTCAAAATTAATATACCCCTAGAATAGGGTATAAAAACAACGAATACGTCACGCACCAAATCGCTTGAAAAAGTGGTCAAACGATTTTTTCAGCGAGAAACTTGTGATTAGCTCACAATTGTCACACGGGCTCACACCTTTTAATCGCTTTACTGTGCGCACCTATGTAAAGGGTTTTTCAATAAGAGAGCTACAAAAGTTTTTTTTAAATAAAACAAAAACGGTTTTGGATATCAATGAAATTCTTTATTCCTGTAATTATGTATGGAACTCGATTTCTTTTGCATGGCCACCACGGGTACGCTTGCAGAAGTCCAGACGCTGAACCCAATTTTCTACGGTTTTCAAGCATAAATCGGCCGATACTGCTGCAATTTCATGTTCGATATTCGTACGAAGTTCATCAATCGTCGTTGGCTTGTTGGCATAGACCATAGACTTGACGTAGCCCCATAGGAAATAGTCTAACGGCGGCAAATCGCACGACCGGTAGCGATTCCCATTCACAGTAACGTGCCGGTCTTGATCATCACGGAAGAAGCACGGCCCAATGACGCCGCCGGCCCATAAACCACACCAAACCGTAATTTTGTCGGGATGCAATGATGACTCATGGAGTACGTGTGGATTGCTGCCTGACCAATACCGCATATTGTGTTTATTGACGAAGCCATTCAGGCAGAAATGAGCCTTATCGCTGAAGATGATTTTTCGATGAACGATGCAAGAAATTCGGCGTCGTTTGCTGTCCCTGTCGCTCTACTTTTGTAGCGTCCCTGTTGAAAAACCCTTTACATAAGGCGCGAATAGTTTGATCACAAGAAATCCCTTTTCGCATCGCTTTTTGTCGCTACTGTGCGGGTATACCCATCGTCACGGCACTCATCCTACGGAAATGTAACACTTTGCAAAGTTTACAAGAAGCATTTGTTTCATCAAGGATGATATTATATTATTTTATGATGCACTTTCTGAGTTATTACAAGAAAATTTGGATTTTCGCAAAATTTTTGGATTTCAAGAAGATAAAGTTAAAATAGAACATATCCCCATGCTATTACTCCCTTTATCTATCATAACTGAACATCTTTTCAGGAACTTTATTGGGGCGGCTTTGAAGAAAGAAGCTTACGATGGAGCCGGGTAATTGAATAGAAATGTAGCGCATAAAAGATACATAAAGGTAGAAGTATATATTCAATGAAAAAAGATACAGAGAATAAGGCTTTATTTCAATAAAGATATGTTAAATAGAATATTCAATCCAGTTCCTAGGCCCTAAAAACAGTCTGTGGATTTTTTCAGTAAGTATCATTTCAACCTTTAAATGGCTTGCCCACAAGCTGAACATATACACTCAAAACCAAACATCGCCACCTACTCGTAAAGTCTTACTGAAAATATTTAATAGCACTGGCAACATGTGTGCTCACAACATAGAACCCCAATGTCCCTGCAATTCACAGTCAACCCGACCAACCCATTCACTCATTTCGATTCGCACATAGGTATCCACAAAACAATTTTACAATCGTTTATGACAAATCTAAATCACTTTCATTTATTCTCCTTCCTTGATATGATTTTACTCGATTGTCTATCCCTCGTCGACGAGTTGTATGAATATGGCTTATGACTAACAGATATAATACTCGAAAGCTACTGTTAAACCTAGAAGAGGGTGTGATAACCACCCTTCTCATTCACCCCACCAATTGAAAAGCCGTGAATCAAATCAATTTGTTCGTCACTGGTACATACCCCAATATGCAGGATTTCGTTCTCTTGGCCGGCTTTATACCTCTTTGTGTGATCTTCAACCCCAGCACGTTGTTGACAGTGATAAGCCCGACAATTATCTTACATCTCAGTGCTTACTGTCTGTCTTAGGTATGCCGCGTTCAAACTCGGAAACCCTCATAATACAGTACAATGGCGATAAGCGGGCCAGATAGTGAGTGGAGGCATCACCCTGTCCATCAAACGGGACAACAGATTTTGCTAGCTATTGCTCAGTAGAACGAATGCTATACTATCAGGATTTCAGTTGGTCGCATCATCTCGGTTCGTTCGCACGGTTTCCCAGCTTGGTTCTCTATTTCCGCATGTTACTTGGTCCGCAGACGGACGTGTACAATATTTTGTGCTCATTTTTTGAAATTATCCTAGAAAAAAACTAGTTACAGTTAAAATAGAAGTAAATGCTCCATAAGAAAAGCCTTCCGCACGTTCTATACTCATTTCATCCTAGTTTTGCTGTGTATCCGTATTTATGTAGTTGTGCTTATCGTTTTCGTAAAAATGATGATTCTGTGAAAACAGCATGAATTCTATGATGCAATTATCCTCATACGTGGTCTGCAGATAAATTTCGTGCTGTATTTTTCATTTGCCTATATTTATCCGCTTTCACTGTGCACATTGGTCTTATGAAATACCGCACAGGATAGCCCGTATAATTTGTTCTGCCGAAAATAAAATAGAACATATCCCAAGAAACTTGGAAATTAGCAAAATTCCAAAACGACTTTGAGATAAGAAGCTGGAGATAACTCACGGAAGTTGTGCCCTAATCGCCTTTCGAGAAATGACATAGGGTCATCTACGCGCTAGAAAATCGAAGATTATCGTAATTCATTTAGTTGCGGTACATTTCAGAGTGGAAAGTTTGTGTGTATTGGGTATTTGACAACGAGAATCATCGAATTTGAAAATCAATTTTGAAACAAATTCATTAATTTCAATTGCGGCACGTGCGGGTTGTAATTTGCAAGCAAGGATTGTATAAAGTTGTTTCATCCCGCAATTTACGGGTGTAATTTCGTTGCTAATCGCGCTGTTGGGATCGTAGCGGTCGTGTAATCTGATGAATTGGCTTATGTGATTAAAATTGTGTGTTTTTCCCTACGTTAATTAATTTTTGGTTCGTCTGATTTTGCTATATTTTAGATTAGTTCCCATTGATAATAATGTTGTAAGGAACGAATAAGAGAAAGAAGTTAATTGTTCAGTGAAGAAGTGGATTGTTAAATGAAGTAATTTGACAAACATGACGAAGACAAGATATCTGCGTTATTTGGTTATTTGGTTGGTGTGTGGATTAGAACTGTGCAATGCTGCAAGACAGAGTAAGTACATTTATTTGCTTTGATGTTCTTTAAGAAACGTGATTAATTGCACTGAGTTTTGGTAGTTAATGAATAATGAAATGTAAGTTCCATTACAAAATGGCTCGCGATCTTACAAGTAGGTAGACATGTTTCACCTAAGTATGTACGATGTCACTGGCCCAGAACTTTGAAAGGTACATGCTGCCGTAACCTACCGAAAAGCTGTATATTAATAAAATTTCATTTTTAGGTTAGATACATATTTGTATGCACTCATTTCTATTTTACTGCATTTTTTAAATGCCAAACTACAACCACAAATAAGAAAAATGTTTATTCCTCTTAGGACCTTCTCTGGAAAATAAATTAAATTTCATTTTAAAGAACTTGTCTTCAAATCTGCATTCCTCTATTTAATTTAAAATAAACTGCTTCTTAGGTCTGAACTCTTGGCTCCTTTATTGACTATCTCTGGTGTTCAACAATGCGGCCTTCTGGGCCCCTTTCTCTTCATCCTAATTATTAATGATTTTAAAAGGGTCATCAAACACTCCTCCTTTTCCTTCTATGCTACCAATCCTTTTAAATCTATATCTTCATCCTAGTACTCTAGTCTTCTCCAACAAGACCTCGATAACTTGTCCATTTGGTGCCACAAAATTGCTAAGAACTAAACATCGCCAAATGTCAATCTATAACCTTGTAACGTAAGTGCAACCAGTCCCCTCCCCGATTTTAACTTCTTCACGGTCAAGCTATATTTCACGTTTATGCTGGAAGGTTACATCAAATCTTACTGTGTTTGATTTTAAACCGAGCACTCCCCACCTCAAACTTGATCTCCTTTACCATTCTGAGTGTTTAACACTTAGTGTTTTAATTAATTTTAAACTTGCATTAAGTAAAAAACAAATGCCTACCTACCTACCCACCATAAAATTGAATTAAATAAATGTTCATATCTGAATCTTTTGCAGTAGTCACATTCCCGGCTTCAACAACTGGCTATAACATGAAAGAAGGTGGACATTTGCACCACATGCAATACGCTTTTTATAATTCACCGGAGCTCCAGGTGTATTCAGCTTTCGAACTGACCTCTTTAATTCAGGACACTCTTTAAATTTATGTACAAATAATACAATTACATAGGCACCTATTTTTATGGAGTTTGTTTACACTGTTTCATTGAAAACGTTTGCCAATATTTGAACAGTATTGCTTCAAAAATAATGACGATTGCAATCGCAACAAGTTCAAGGTTAAGTGAATTTCTCGAGTGAATTTTAAATTAACTTGTTACAATATTTGCGATGTTGAAATTTCCATAATGGGTATCATTACAATTTTTGTTTTTAAATAAACATAATGCAGTTGCATTGTTTGTTATACATAACAAACTTTCGTATTTTTTTCAACAACAGAATATTTAAAAACAACTATTCCTGATAAGAAGTCAAAAACAGCAGATAGCGTAGTTACATTAATCTCATATTTTGGAAAAGATGTCTATGTTTATTCTGAGGAGACAAACTTTCAAACTCAAGTGTGATAAGGCCGATTTTAATTTCATAGCTATATAAAATATAGATGTACTAACATTCAATTGCGGTTGAATACGAAAACTATTATTTAAAGTCCAAAGTACACGTAGTGGGAATTGTGTTTCGTTTCGACAAGAAAAAAAAGCTGTTGGGAAAAGTAACGTGGAAACTTCAGGTTCATAGATTCTACGATCGCACGAGGAAATTAAATACTTTCTGAAATCAATACTGAATAAATTGTACGATGGCGCACACATTTCCTAATGGTTCTTTAAATGGGATATCTTTCTAATTTAACGCCCAGACGAAAATGTCCATAGGTTTTTGTTCCCATTCCAAAAATCAGTGAGTTGTGACACTATTTCTATGGCGAACTTGTCCCTAGTTTCAAACGGAATTATTCACGAATTACGAACTCAACCAACTTTTTAGTGATAAATGGATACAGGGGCGATGAAATATACAATAAATAGAATTCTTCATATTATCTAGATCCGATAAACCCTTTGGTCCCTGGTACATGTCTTAGTTTGAGAACAATATATGTATGTATATTGAGTGCAAGCTTCCAATTCAAAACAAAATTAAAATTGAGTTAGCCACGATTCACGATATGAATGGTTTTATATGTAAGTATACGAAAAAATGCCAAAAAGTGTAGTTAGAGAGTTTGTAATTCGGTCTAAGTAAATGGTTAATGCGTTGACTCTCTGACGTAATGCTGACTTCTGAATGTGTCACATAGTGATCAAGTGGTGTGATCGTCAATGTTAAACGTCACTCTCAAACGCTGTTGGGACAGTTCGTCAGCGTTTTGACCGTTCTGCAACGTTGACGCGGCAGGATTTTCTACAATCGTGTTTTTAGAAATCCAGAACAAGAACATACTCGTAATTTAAGTTCAAACATTCCATTATTAACTCCTGTCAACGCTGTGCATCGCCAATTGTGAACATGTTTGCATATGATCCAAGTCGTTGATACGCAAGGGGGGAAAGATCACTGACACAATTTACTTGTCAACCTATTTTAGGACAGAATTGACGAACTCACATAATTCGCGTGATCGTCAACGTTTTATGTATTGTTACTGTGAAGGTGAGCTAAAGTAACATATGTTTTTTTCAAAGCAACTTAAAAAAAATATACAAGAAAACTCAACTATGTATGTACATAATTCACAGAACAGAATAATCACAAATATAAGTGTTGACTCATACTATTAGAAACCATTGACAATTTAAATGCCCCGCTGTTTGACATCAAAAATAAGTAGTTTTCGAAACCAGTTTTAGAAAATATTTTAATACTAGCGGTCCCGTGCTCGCCTTGCTTCCCCAGTCTGCCACTTCTCAAATTTAAAACAAAATATGTACTTGCTGATAAGAACTGATAAAGAAAACGTCGAGAGTGTCCCTACTCATTATATGGATATACTCTGAGTGTGACTCCCTCTCAATCTCATTTACATTTCATACCCTATCTTTCTCAATCCCATGGCCATGCGTCATAAAAAAACAACACAAACTGCAAAAGGTGCATACAAAAAGAAAGAAAAAGCCCATTGCACAAAAGGTAGACCTCCTCCTCCACTGAACGCTGGGAAAATCCAACGATCTAGCTTCAATCGAACATTTTACTTTTTTGATTTGTATAAAATTTATAGTTTAATGCTTATTGTTCAACTTCAGGATAACCAACAAAGATAATTTATATCTTAAAATCTTTGTACATAATTGAACTTTATATTAAAAAAAAATTCTATTTCATTTGGATGAGTCATTCCAAAGCTAGGAGCTAGAAAGCATTCGAGAGTTAAAACTTTTCTTAGATATCAGCTTAGATCTTCGCTTCTGGACAGCGGATGAAGCATTTTCCCGCGGTAAAAAGAATTTTTACATTACAATACATTACATTCTCAGGCTGTAGACTATCTGTGTACCAAATTTCATTTAAATCGGTTCAGTAGTTTTGGCGTTAAAGCGAGACAGACAGCCAGACAGACAGAGTACTTTCGCATTTATAATATTAGTATGGATTTCAAAACAGACTTTGTGGCTACTCCAATTGTCTCTTTCGAAGTACCCCAATTTTTTCCGTCCTTTGACACACATGTTTACGTTTACTCCGCACATATAAATCCTTAAATATAAATAATTTCCCTTGCGAATTTAAAATTATAGATAAATCAATAGAGCAGATGTGTATGTATGTATGTATGCACATATATGTTTAATGCTACGACACAGATCAGCTAACTTGCATATTTCGTGAATATATGATTGTTGTGACTTAGGAACTAGTTCGTTCAACTACTGACTGGGAGTTACCTAATAACTAATCAGTTCCTATCAAGTGACTGAAACAAATGTTTACTTCCCCCAACAACTTCAAATCACCTTATAATACTTTCTCTTTAGATCCACTGAAAAATCCCAAAATCTGTGGCCGACCAGTGTGTGAACTTGACACATCAAAATTTGGCTATTCCGAAACAAATCGCTACAAATACGATTACGATGTGCATCTTCGGACAGAGTTTACGGGAACGGGCCAAAATTCATCCGATGTCTATATTCGTGCTGTGGTCGATCTCATATTCCCGAAGCAATGTGAAGGCGTCATGACCCTAAGTACAGTACAATTGCGTGAAAAGATCGAAACAGAGGTTGTTAAGTCAACTGAGAGCCCCGCGGTTCCTGATTACTATGACTATAATAATTTATACGTAAGCGGCGAAGCAGAATCTGAAGTCGACGATATCAGCCTACACCCAAAGAGCCATGATTTAGCTGTTGACTTGCAAAAGTTCGATTTGAGATTTTCATTTCATGACGGTCTCATAAGTGAGGTGTGTCCAAATGAAGAGGAGCACTCATGGGTATTGAATTTTAAAAAGGGAATCCTTTCATATGTACAAAATACAATGCTGCGGTTCGATGTCGACTTAAATACCACAGAAACAGACGTGTCCGGCAGATGCAATGTAGCGTATTCGCTGGAAGGAACTGACGATGCATATGTAATAATTAAAAAAACCAAAGACATTCAATCTTGTCGTTTTCGACACTCAACACACTCCGTTCTGCAGACAACACCGTATGTTTTTCGGGACGATAAGGCCATTTGGCCAATTTTAAATTCGCACAGCTATTGTAATGTGAGTAGGCCTAGGTTTGAATATCATAAAAATAGGAATAATATGCATATTTTGCGCAGCTGACCATCGATCGCAATATATACCGTGAGGTGAGTTGCTTTGAGCGTCACCAACTTATTCCATTCTCAAACAACCATACCGGGGCTGTGACAGTGTCAAGCTCTAAGTTGAAGTTTAGCAGCGAGGAGGTATATAGTTCGGGGGACTTTTACACGTATCTGGGTAAGTCTGCTTGGTAGGTCTGAAAACCTGCTCGAAGCTCTATAGATATTTTTTTTTTAGATGAGCATCCTATCCAGAAGCGTTCGCCACTTCTTTTTGATCATACGCCAGCAACAAAGCCGACTCACGGTGAAATTAAAGCTTCCAGAGATCTTCTCAAGCAAATGTGCAGCGTTGGCTTCCCGGATATTCAAAGAGAGTTCATCGATGTTTTTACAAATTTTCTCCAGACGACCAAGCATTTAGATTACAAAGCACTGACACAGCTTCTGGCAAGGTCAGTCGGCATATGTTCGAATGGCAAGTAAGTGAAAAAATAGGCATCCCGCCAAAAGTTATGATTTAAAAATAACCAAATATGACAAAGGCCAAGGACAGGGTGAGCAAGCAATCTCAGTCGTGTTCATGAATGAAATGACTATTTCTTTATCTATTCGGTTGTTTATTGACTTGATTGTATTTAAATATATTTTCTTCTTTATTTTAGAAACCATGTTCTCGAAAGTCTTCCCTACATTGGAAGTACAGCTTCATACCAACTTATGCGAGATCAAATTATATCGAACACTATTCCCAAGCATTTGGCGCAAAGCTGGATGGCATCGTTGTCTTTCATTCAACGACCAGACGAAGAGACACTTGAGACCTTTTATACGATCCTTGAATTTTCTAAAAAGAAAATCGACGCAGAGTACACTCTAGCGTCCACAGCAGTTGTTTACAGTTTTTGCAGGCATAATCCGGACTGTGGATCAAATAAAAGAATACAGAAAATCATACGGCTTCTCGAGACAGAGTTTTTAAGCCTTTTCAACATGTACAAACATGAAAGACGTACTCACGACCGTTTGATGGTTATTCTTAAGGGGCTCGGCAATATTGGAGTTTTGTCGGAACCTTTCGCCGACCAGCTTAAGGAAATCATAACCGAGAACATTGCCCCGATTGATATACGACTTCAGAGTGTTTTGGCTTTTCGAAGAGTCGATTGTATGAAGTACCGTGAGTTCTTCCTGGAAACATATGGCAATATAACAATCAACTCTGAAATAAGGATCTTCAGCTACGTTCAAGCCATGAGATGTCCCAACTATCAGTCCATCGATTTTATTAAGGAGGTGTTGAGAAGGGAAGTGATCAACCAAGTGGGATCGTATGTTTGGTCGCACCTTAAGAACTTGGCCAAATCTTCATCCCCGGTACGGATTGAATGTCAAGGCCTTTTGATCAACGATGATTTGTCAGATAAATTTAAGCTAGACATACGAAAGTTTTCCCGAAACTATGAACATAGTTTGTTTTTTGATGAATACAATTTCGGTAAGGAAGGATTCTTTAAGGGTCTTACAATCTCAACTTAATCTATTCATTTCAGGTTCTTCAACGGAAATGAATCTAATTTTCGGTACTGACTCCTATCTGCCGCGTATGGCTACTTTGAACTTTACGGCTGATCTGTTTGGGCAGTCAATAAACTTTTTTGAGATTTCTGCAAGAGCTGAAGGCTTCGAGGAATTAGCTTCATCAATATTCGGGCCAAAGGGCCCGCTTAATCGTGAGCTGTTCCGGAAAAAGTTTTCCTTCTTGGCCAAGTGGTTGGGAGAGAAGGCCGCCTTGAACGAAGGTAAGTTTGCAAGCTACGATAGTCTCATCAGTATACTTAAACTGTTAACCAGATTCTCTAGATAACCTTTTGGATTTCGATCCATTGAGGATTAAGCGCAGCCCCGTGGATGACTCTGATACATCCGCTGATGATGAGAATGAAGATGAGTATCACTTCGAAGAAGACGAAGAAAAACCGCGCAGCACCCGTTCCATAGAACGCAAGGAATCTATTCAAAAGAACATCGACGATCTCGGCTATAAATTAAAGTACAATTATAATAACCCTAAGGCTACAATAGGTTTGCGAATTTTTGGAAATGATCTAAGGTTCCATTCCTTAGAGGGACTTGTTGAAGTAATGGCTGCGGCTAAAGAGCTTGATCCATTCCATCAAGCAGCAAAAATTCTCTCAGGAAACGAAATTTCATATACCAAGTCTAGCGTGCTTTTAGATGCTTCTTACAATATTCCTATGACTATCGGGCTTCCCTTATCAATCCATGCTTATGGAGCGTCTTCTGTCGACTTGAGACTTTCGGGGAGCTTGGACCGATTAAGAGATGCCTCTGATTATTGGCATTTTGATATAGATGGCAAACTAAAGACCAGTGTGTCGGTTGATGTGATAACCACCATGCAAACGGATGCATTCTACGCTCTATCTGGCATACGCGTGAAAAGCAATCTGTACTCAAACTCTGCTGTAGAAGCAAAGTTAAAAATCAGAGGCGCCAGTTTAGTGTCAGTGAAGTTCAGTCTGCCTCAAGAGAAGAACGAAATTTTTAGTGCGAGATCCGAACTAATCGTTATAAAAGAAGCGCAGGATATTGTTCAAACTGGTATCGAACACCGAAGTTCGAATAGTACTTGCACATGGCCAGTACTAGATCAAGCCATTGGTCTGAAGGTATGCTCATCGTTTAGTGTACCTGATTTGAGCAACGCTAGCGACGCAACTTATCCAGGATTACTACTTAGTGGACCGGTTAACATGAGCTGGATCTTAGAGAAGTCAGATCCAAGTGCCAAGCAATTTGTGTTCGAATATGAATGGACGCAACTTCAAAATGATTCAAAGTGGTCTTTTATTTTCACCACTCCTGACTCTGCCGTAAAACGTTTGCTTATGGCAAATGTATCAACTGTTCCTGCAGCTGCTAATGCGTCAGTTTGGTTTATAAATGGCCTTCAGACATACTCGGCCGGAGCAGTATACAAAGGGAATCCAGACGATAGAAGTCTAGATGTTTACATCGATACGAACAGACGCAAGAACTTGGATCTTAAATTCGAGATGAAGAGATATCAGGAACGGAATGCGTGGATCTATAAACCCAAGGCTTTGTTGTCAATCAATGGGGAGAATATCACCGGACTCGTAGGAATTTTGCGAATAAACGAAAAGCACGGCATATCACAAAACGACGTTGAATTGACATTTGAAACTAAAAAGTTGCAGGTCTTAGTCAAGGGCAACCTTATTCAGAGTGAAATCACTACTTCGACAAACATGACCATTAACTACAGGGTAAGCCATCAAATTTCCCCAATGTAGATAGACTAATGGTCTCTTTTTTAGTTCCAAGCAAATCAAATAGAAACGGTCCAGTTCGAGGGAAAGCTTAGCAATACTGGAGATAAATCGAAAGTCGAATATAGTGGTGATATGAAGCTGAGAACATCTGCTCATCCTAGACTAAATTTTGCTTCAAACGCGACATGGTTGTCGTTACAAGGCCATACCGAGGGAGTGATAACTTATAATAACGTTCCTGATGAAATTGATGTCAATCAAACCAGTCGTCTGCGTCTTGTGTTCGCACGCTCAAACTCCGATGACTTCTTGTGGGAAGGATCGCGAACAAGAGCATCAGTCGAAGTGACTGTGCCGAAGTCGAATATTGATTTCCGCGTTTTAGTAAAGTAAATTGTATACATTTTAACCTAACCTTTAAGATACAAATCGTTTCTTTTTCCAGGCACGAAGAACGTATTAAAAACGGTACAGAGCAAAACGTTGTCGTTGGACTTAGATACGCACCACAGAAGGAAGCAACCGGCGTTTTCTCGGTTCACTTCCCTAGACGTAATCTTTTTGCCGTGGATGCTTATATGAACCTGACGGTTCCTGAGTTTAATTCATGCACAGCTCGGATAAGAGTGAATGAAAAATCAAGGCAGGATTACATGGTGAGATTTCAAATGTCCCCGTAACTAACACTTACAAGAACACACATAACTAACAAATGTCCTCGTTTTTAGATAAATTTCAACGGCACATGGTTCTCTGGGCATTCCATTGCCGTAAAGGGAAACTACAAAGACAAGAGCTCTCGTGTTCAAGTGCTTCACCATCTCAAACTACTTGTAGAAAGTCCCTCTTTCGAGGTGACATCGTTCAATTTAATCTTCCGTAGAAATCAACTGTTGGTATTGGCTGATGTGCAAGCCAAATATAATAAGGACCCCTACGGCCTCCGCTTGCAGTACAACTCTAATGAGAACAACACAAACTCCAACGCAGAAGTAAAATTGAAAATCAAAGAGAAAGACTACTCACTGGCGGCAAACCTTCTATCACAGCAGCCGAAACTACTGCAAATAGAAATTCATTTGGATAAGATCCGAGATATACACCTGAAGGTAGGCGTTCTTACGGTTCCGAAACGTAAAGAACTATCCGTTGAAGTAAAATGGGATGCGAATAGAGACCCCTCACAGAGACTTGCTGCCAATGCGGAGTATAATAACCCGGCTAATAGGACATATGACGCCACCGTTATGTTCACCTACCCGGATCGGACTTTTAGCTGCGGATTCAATATGTATGCCGGGGGACCGAAATACTACGGCTCAGCAAGAGGAACGTGGGGCACGAATGATGTTATTCTTTTCAACTACGATGCGGGCTTTATACCTGGCAAGGAATTCAATAATTGGATTAATGCCGAACTATCAACTCCCTTCGAGGGCTGGAATAAGAATAGCCTCAATGCCGGAATTTATAATCACGAAAATAAAATCCTAGTTAATTCTTCTCTGCTTTGGGCTGATGATCAACGCTTAC
The DNA here is from genome assembly GCA_949715645.1 of Portevinia maculata. Taxonomy (NCBI): domain Eukaryota; kingdom Metazoa; phylum Arthropoda; class Insecta; order Diptera; family Syrphidae; genus Portevinia; species Portevinia maculata. The sequence continues at coordinate 1,047,621 of OX454528.1, read as the reverse complement.
AAATGGGATTCGAAAGTGACTACAAGATATCTGAGCCCCTTCTAAGCTTTCATGTTGGTTTAGCCATAAACAGCACCATAAAAGATATTCCCACAATTACGGTAAAGGTAAAGCATTGGCAAGATTTGAACAAGGTTGACTCAGAGGTTGATTTGCGATACAATGATGTGAACGAAATTTTAAAAATCTACAGCGTAAAGTCTGTTTGGGAACTGAGCAAAAAGGGTGGATATGAGAATATAACCGGGTCTGTGCTAATGCTTAGTCCAATCGAAGGCTATCGCAAGGGCGGACTGGTAAGCAAACTAAGCCTTTCCCATGATCGTCAAATTCAAGGCGCCGCATCACTCAATTTCGATATACGTGAATTTACCTTAGCTATAGATGGGTATGTGAAAAAATTCACCGATAACATGTTGGAAATTAATATAACCACTCCTCTGGAGAAGTTCCGCACCATCAACAGTCGTTTTGGTTTGAGTGAAAAAAAACGCCACGCCGTAGCGGAAGTTCGATCGCCCGCAATGGTATTTGGCGCCGAGGTCTTGTTTGTTGTGAATGCATTCTCTGACTTTGATGTCAAATTTAGCATAGCAACGCCCATAGAAAACGTCCGCCAAATCGCACTAATCGGTAAAGTTAAATCTACTACAGTTGACGTGCGCGGCAGTTTAAACAACTCCACACTGGGATTTACAGGAGTTTGGAGGTTCCACAATCTAACGGATTTCGAGTACTCATACCTCGTCTATACTCCGTTTGTGGAGTTCGAAGAAAATGGCTTCATTGCAAAACTCATTAAACGGGAAATCTTTGTTTTGGAAATGCATGGTAAGCTCTCTAAGCACAAGTTGGGAGTGAAAATTAACGGAAAGCCTAAGTCAAAGCTTTTAAATATAATAAGTACAAATAAATTGGACCTCGAGCTGCTTTACGATGAAGATCTGAGACCTCCAAAACCTTCCGAAGACGACTACGAAGAAGAGGAATATGATGTCAATGAATTCTTCACGTACTTCGTTGACCTACAGCTCGACACTCTGACTTGGCCGACTATTACAGGGCAAGTGGATATTCAAGAGATTGAAGACTTTTACATCATTGTTGGTGAGGCTTTCCTTCCAGCGGGCCGCATAGATTTCAAGGATCGAGTATACTATCCCGATATGTTAAATATCAAGAATGTTTTAAATTTGTACACTCCGTTTAGTGTTTGTCGGAATATTAAGTCAATCTTCGAATACCACATTGATTTGGATAAATACTTTGTCGAGAGGCTCGAATTTGTGATCGACAACGGAGTCACAGTTCCAATTGAGGTGGGTTTTGTTGTAAATTACACCAAAATCGTGGAAGACAAGATGATCAAACAACATGACCTGGCTTTAATGGTGAAGACACCATTTGAAATCTTAAAGGAAATTGAAATAGAGGGTTTCTTAGAGCTTGAGGAAAATATATACAGGGGAAATATTTCATCCAGGACTGCTAAAACTATTCTTTCAATGGCTGCTTCGGTTGAGGTAGTTCCTAAGGTTTCCAATGCAAGTCCAAAATTTAATTTTTTTTTCTTTTTAAGGCTGAGGAAAACTTTTTGGAAACGTCGATTGGTGTAATTCTTAACACTGACGTCATCCCTCATTACGCATGCAAGGTGTATTTTAAAAAGGACTTATCTGAAGTGGATAATTCCGTAGACATTCAATTTGAAGTTTACGATAATGGAACCCTCAATAAGGTATTTAAAAAGTTTTTATTTTCTTTGAGTCCAATTCGATGGTGAAAATTAAAAATTTGTAGTTTTTCGATAGCTTTCTTTGCACTGAACTAACTAATAATGTATCTTTTACAGCTTCAAGTTGCATCGGTTTGGAATATCAGTCCGGCTAATGTAATCGATGCGAAAGGAAAGGTGCAAACAACTATGCTGCCCCTTAGAACAGCGGAAACATCAATACTTTTAACAAAGGGTTCAAATCCCGCTCTCAACTTCGATTTGACCCTAGTCAGTCACGATGGCCAACGCATCGAATACGGTTCCAGAGCGAGCAAGAAAAAGGATATATTCAATGTCGAAGTGTGGACTCCTTTGAAGAACTATCGCAACATCTCAATGCATGGAACACTAACCCGAAACCAAGCTAGACTAAGTGAATATCTAGTTAATGGCCACTTGTATCGGAATATGGGTGTTTTTGTTGTGAGTGGTTCTGTAATAATGGCCGACGCTTATCCCGCTGAGACTAGACTACGTGTTCGACCTAAGACTGGCGGCCCGGATGGTGTCATTGAGTTGACCATTAAAGATTCCAATCAGGGCAAGAATTTCCAATTCAATGCAATTGAGGACGGTAAAATGTGCCAGATTTCGGGAGGATATTCAATTCGGCACAAGTTGGATTGGGATTTTGATGTTTTGGTGCAATCTACTGAGCCAGATATTTCACGTATCAGTGTAAATGGCAAAATCAAACCGCAAGCAAATGGCCAGTTTGTAAGTGAAATAGGCTTGCAAACACCTTGGCGTCAATTGGGAATAGAATCGGTTCGCTTGGGGACAAACATCAATGTTCAAAAAGAGTCAGGAAAAGTTGAAGGAGAGTATCAGATTGGACAAGCAGTTGGTCGAGGATCATGCGCCTGGTCCTGGATATTAGCTCGGGATATGCAGTTTATGCTAGAGAGTTCCATTAATCGTGAGAATGCTCAACCACGAGTAGTTCATGCTAGTGCGAAGTATCTCAATCCAGATAAGAGCTTTAAGCGCCTTCTAGCTGGTGGCACGCTTAACGTTGACTCCAAGTGGGTTCTGGAGGTGAATGGAACTTTGGCTTACTTGTCGGGCAATGATGTTCAAGCTGGTTTGGTGGTACAACTACCCCAGCCTATCGGTGATGTGCATCATTTAGGAGCACGCTACCGAGGAAACCTAATGTCAAAGAACCCGATAAATGTATTTGTGGAAGGAAAATATGAGTCACAGGCGGCGAAGAAGAGATTCCTCACACGAGGTTCATACAGAAATGTTGACGATTTACAAGGCCTGTGTAGGATTCAATGGGGTGAGGCGTCCAACATCTCAACAATCGAGGGTGATTTCCAGGTGTTGCGAAAGAAGGAAGTTAGAAAGGAGTTTTACGCAAAACTCATTACCCCAAAGTATGATGAGGACACAGTTTTCTTGAGTGGACACTATGATAAGGAGGAGGATTTCCATCAATTGATGTGCACTCTGGATTTCCCAGCGTCAAAGAGACTTGGCGATTTGGATGTGTCTTTCAACAGTTTGTCTAACATGAACGGCCACGTGAATGGTACTACACCATTCTTCAATATGACTTGGCTGAGGGGTGATTTTAACTACTCTACAACTGGGTAAGTTATTGCCAAGACTCTTTTGCATTACTTAATCATTCAATTTCAGAGGAGAATCAATTCGCTACATGAAGGCTACCTGGCCAGCTGACTCCGGTTTCTTTAATCTACACAGTTCGTACAACTCACATAACCTTGATCGAGACCTTCAGGGCTCAATTCAAGTAGAAGTGCCCCTAACGTCACGCCACCATGCCAATATCGACTATAGCTTAAAAGAACGCGAGCTTCTGAATACAGGGCATGCCAATGTAGTCTACAATGACAAAACTGTTCTCAATGGTCGTTACAACTGTAAAACTGAACAAAGTGTAGGCTTTGAAAAGGATATTATAGACATATCACTGGAGAATGAATTAAAGCCGTTGGGCATACATTATGTGCATGCGAAACACTACACAAATGCAGAATATCCGGACCACGTAAGCTAATCCGCAAAATACCTGATTTCAAAATATATTGTCTTAGTTATCCTTTGCAGGACATGAAACATTGTGAACTGTTCGAGCTTAAAAACGCAAAAGCATTTAATCTAACCGGTGAGTTGCATGTGCGATCAACAGAAACTGGTCAAGAATTCAAGATTGTTGCGATCCATCCCAACCGCACTATTATCTTAAATTCCGAGTACGACTACAAAGACTTGAGGAGCAAACACAAGTCCAAACTTCAACTCGCACCCACTTCTTGGATTGGATATAACTTCGAAACCGGAAACTCGAGCACAGCTCAAAATGAATCCCAAAACTTTATTTTTGAATTATCTTATCCCAAAAGAAACATTTCCGCTGAAGGTTGGTACTATGTAGTGGAGGACAAGTTTGATTCGGATATATCGTTCAAATGGACTCTAAGACCGGATATGCAAGAAAAAAAGACGGTCAGAGCAGGTCTTCTTTGGCAAAGTGAACTTCTAGCAGAAGGCGATAAAGAGAATCAAACTGTTGTCTTTAGTATTGGTCATCCCTACCTGGAGAAGGTAAGCTTATCACACATATTCGCATATGTAATTTTTACTTACTCGTCTTTTCGATTTCAATAGGACGTAGAAATCAAGGGGTCCTACTACCGAGGACTGAATGATTTTCTAAAGGCAAGCCTCATAATTGACTATTCAGAAGAGCCAGAGCATTTGGTGACCTTCAGGACACAATTACGAGACCTTACCTCGACCGAAGGTTACAGCAATTATACTCTTGACGTTATAGTTCTGCATCCAGCTTCTACTCTTGATGTTAAAGTACATGGTACCGCAGCGGGAAAAACGTCCTACTACAAAACCGAATCCCATGCCCACTACCGTCGCGGTTATTTCCCCGAAAAGAAGGGAAGTTTTTTGGCGAAATTAGACTTGAACAAAAGAGAATTGGAGTATGAGAGAAATTCGCCTTATCGTGCAATCCGATTCTGGGTGATTCCATATGGAAAGTTTCCTTTATATGGTCTCAACATGACCTTTTGGGATTCACCCGAAAATAATAACACCGGTTTTGTTTATGTTGATCTGGAACACAAGTTCACCCGAGCTGAATTCAACTTGAGCGAAGACGCAAGTCAAAATCTCCAGATGATTGGACATATTCCTGACGCCAGGAATGGTTTTCTGGATATCTGGAGAAACTATGAGGAGATAAGAATAGTTGATGTGAGCTCTTATCTTAAGGTTAATCATTCCCGACTAATAACTGGACGATTCCATTGGAGACCTAAGATAAAAGAAGAAATCAGAGTGAGCTGAAAGATTTCTTTTGGTACTCTTTAGCTATTTTCCTTTTTCTTTGATAGAATAAGTTGCGAACCATAGGCACGTCATTCTACACATCATTCTCGGATGGCATTGACTTTTGGATTAAGAACTTATATACTGAGTCAGTAGAGTCCGTCAACGATATATGGGGTACTGCCAAGATTCACACGCAATCATTTTTGGATGACGTTAGGTAAAATATCGAACTATGTCACAACGTCAGAGTATTTAGTCTTCCTTGTTTTTCTGTTTCAGTGAATTAAGCGTATTGGAACAAGATCTGGAAGAACTTCGAGTCTTCGTCAACCAGTCATATGAGGCTAATGATTTTTACATTAAGACTGTTGTGAACTTTACTTTAACTGTTTTAGATGAGTTGGCTATCCGAGACCATATCCAATCTCTACCAAAAATATTCACTGAGCTATGGCATGCTATGGGAGATTCTGGAAAAGCCCTACGAAAAAACATTATATGGCTTATTGAGACTGTAAGAAATTCGAATTCCTGCTAATAGATTTAAAAGCACTTCTTATCGTTTCTAGGTCAAAGCGTCTTACAATAAAGCTCTGGAGGCAATCAGCAGATTTTTCCATGGTGAATCTTTACGCTACCTGTCAGATCTAATGGAAAAAGCCGTCGAAAAATATGATAAATTTGTCAAGGATCTGCACATTTCCTTTATTAAGTATGTGGAGAATTTGTGGAATAATTTCTCAACTATGATGTCCAATTACTGGAAATCTGTGCTGAAGCGCATTGAGCCACATGTCTTCCGGTTTTTAACGTACATTGAGTCGGCCGCGTGGAATATTAGCAAGGAAGTTTTTGGTATGTTTTGATATGGACTTTTCGATATTGATTAATTAATCCGCCGTATGTTACAGACTTTATTTATAAGCGCACAAACGAGCTGGCAGAGTCTCCTTATTTCAACAAAGTCTCCAGCTTCACGCAAGATGTTGATCGGCTTTATAAAGATATTAAATCCAATGATGCAATAACTAACATCAAAAAATACTCTGTCATTGCATGGAACTTTATCAAAGAAAAGTACTTCAAGCTAGTACCGTTCGGCCAAGAGCTAAATGAAGTCTTCACAGAAATCTTAGAGGAAATCAAAGGCCTACAGAAATTAGAACACATCCAGGTCATTATTCAAAAGATTAATGAAATCATGGCTCAAGTCGAATGGTTGGCTGAGGAGATACAGTTTGAATATCGTCTTCATCAATTATATGCACTGCTGAGAAACAAATTCCGAAATTATGCAATGAATGCACTAGAAACTGCTGATATGTACCGAGAGGCTAAGACAAAGTTTGTTTTCGATCCTGAAGTTGGTGTTATTGACTTGGAACAGAAACTGCCAATGTCATGGCATGCTTTCAATGAAACTCCGAAGTTCGAGGAAATTCCAGAATATAGATTTTTAGCTAATGCGCAAAACTTTTTCTCGAGCACGAATGCATCGATTGTAAAATATATATACAGCTTTAAATCACACTTGGATCCTGAAACTTGGTTACCTCCTTACACACGTAATCTTTCTTGAAACAATATATGTTCTTCTCATTAAAACACTCATTTGCAGAGAGATCACTTTTGATTGGATCACGTCACTATGTGACTTTTGACAACAGTTTTGTGGGCTTGAATCTTCGGTTTGAAGAGATAAAGGGACAAGGAATGAATCCACAATGTTCCTATTTACTGGCGCATGATTTCTTCCAACGCAACTTTACTTTACTTTTAGAGCCGTCGGTGGGTATTGGGGACCAAATAAAAAAATATATACTCTTAAAATCGTTTTTAGACTTCCTTAAGGGAGAACTTGATATCCGGTAAAAAATTAGTACTATTAGCAGACAGAGTAGTACTCGAAATCGATCTTGAAATGGATGTAAGTAACTTTCCTTAACATACCTATTTTATCACTTCATGAATGAACACAAAAATAAAAATTTCGACTATGAGAATGGGGATACATTTTGAATGCTATTTCAGAGCCTGATTATCAATGGAAATACATCCCCAATGCTGCCCCTCCAACTAGGTGCATTGACAGTTTACCGTGAAATGGACATTATAACTGTACAATCGGAGAATGACTTCAGCCTTAATTGTAATATTCAGTTCAACCTTTGCTGGTTTGAAGTCTCCGGATGGTACTATGGCCAAACAGCTGGCATTTTGGGAACTCCCAACAACGAACAGTTTGATGAGTTCATGTCTTCGAGAAATACCGTAGTTGAGGATGTGGAAGAGTTTACCGATTCATGGAGCTTCGAGTCCTGTAAAAAACAGAAATCTTCTATAAAACGCACAGTGCCTAGCGGAGTTATTCAGACTTGTGATCACTTCTTTATGTCGGGTATGTTATTGGCATGCGCTGGCACTATTAACCCCTTGCCGTTTGTCAAAATGTGTCACGATTTGGGTGTGAACTCGAATCCAATGGGCGATAATTATTCGTCAATTAAGGGCGTTTGTACTGCTGCTTTGGCTTATATTGAAGCTTGTGCGGCAGCTAAAATTCCCATGAGAGTACCTGATCAGTGCACCTCGTAAGTTGTACTTAGTCACGACTTAAGACCACTTTAGGGATATTTTAAATTATTTGATTTCAGCTGCAAACTATTGAACGGAACATACGTACCAGAAGGAACATTTATCACTCTCAAGAAGGAAGACATCCCGAGAAGCGCCGACATTGTGTTTATAGTCGAGGCAAAGCCCTGCAATGCAAATCTGACAGTCAGGAAAAATATAATGACAGTTGTAGAGTCATTGCAAGAAGAATTAGCCGCCGCAAAAATATCAAACAACAGGTACAGCGTAGATATGCAGAGATGGAAAGATTTTTTTTACCAATTACCATTCAATGCAGGTTCGGTGTTCTTACATTTGGAGGTCATGAACCATTCGACATGCCTCATAGCATAGTCCACCACAATCAAGTTTTCACATCAAATATCAATGAACTGCAAAAGTACTTTGATCACATCAAAGTTTCCAATGGAACCAATAACGACATTTTACAAGCAATTAGCGCTGCCACACATCTACAATTTCGACCAGCAGCTTCGAAAATCCTAATTTTGGTGTCATGTTCCGACTGCGCTTCTCATGAAATGAAGGTATACCCTAACCGCTTAATCGCTGCAATACGATACATTCATATTTACCAATTTTTAGTTCGACTTTACTTCCATCTTACAATACATGCTTGAGGAAGGTGTAAATCTGCACATTCTAGCCGATACAGAATTCGATTTTGAAAAAACTCGCAAACTCCGTCACTTCTTCGGCTTGGATCGTGACTTTGTCTATTCAAAACGATTCTTTGACGGCGATGCAGAAACTAGAAAACAACTACATATACCGAAGGACAATTTAGGACTCTGCACCCCCTTAGCGTTGGAAACAAATGGATCAGTTTTCACTGCACGAAAACTACAACCCGAACGCAGGTATTCGATTGAGAGGTTTGCCGGTGTTTTTGCGAAACGTGTGGCAAAGACTGCAGCACCAAATATATGTCAACGATGTGAATGTACAGGGCATAACACTGGAGTATCGTATATTTCGTGTACACCCTGTTCTCTCCCAACGCATTCATCTGTAGAGGATTACGTAGGTTTACTTCAGCTTAGAATATGAAATTCAAAATTTAACATTGCAACTCTTTCAAGGACTTTCAATTTAACGATTGGGATTGGGACGATGAACAAATCGAAGAGGAAATATGACTCGACTAGGTTAACTAATATGTTATATATATGTTATGTATACAAAAGTCTGCGTTCTTTTTGGAGTTTTGTTTTGTACTTTTTGGAATAAATTTTCTAACGAAAATTAGAGAAAATATTTGAAAATTGTTTTTATTACGAGGCATAAATTCATTATTCATAATATTTATTGGGATTTATTTGGACAGTCTGGGTGTCCATGCGAAAGCAAAATAATAAATATGTACATACCTATATAAATTAACAAGGATATTAAAATTACAGGTGAAACTGGGTGAAACTACTCTTGGCGATTGATCATTTCGCTTCTTTTTCTACTTTAACTACCTGAATCCGTAACAGAAGTAGGTAATAAATGAATATTTGTTTTTCCCAAAAAAAAAATTGCTATTTCAGCCATCTCTGGACAGCCCTATTGCCAAAAAACCTACGGTACAGGCTTCATTAAAATGTTTCACATAAAAATTCAACGACAGGGGATTTCGAGACAGGATTAGTCCCCGCACATTTGCGGTTTCTACGGGACGGGAGCATCGGAATGCAAAAGTCGACTATCTCATCTGTGTAATATATTTCCTTATATTGTGGGACAAGTATTTGGAAGTTCAGTAAAAAGTAGGGAAAGCGGCATCGCTTTAAGTCGACTACCAGCATAACAGCAGTCGAACAAGGTTAATTTGCTCAAAAGCTTTTTTCAGATAGCAGCTTTTATAGTATATCTTGTACACCAACCATGAAATATTATTTCAGAACATCTAAATCATTTATAGCTTTTCGAATAAGCTACAACCACAATCGTTCATTTAAAAGGCATTCCTGCCGCTTCCTCCCTATGGTGTAGCATCAGCAACGCCACGTGCTGTAAAAATGCATCGAATGATTTTGCCTACACCAGTGCCATGACCCTTGTTATCGTAATATTTTGCACACGCTAGCTACATGCTGTATAGGTACTTTCGATCTCGTGGTTTTCTCCTTATATAATTCTAGGACGATTCACAGAGAGGCATGGAGTAGGGAAAAAAGTTGTTATTAAAATTGATAAGATAAGTGTATCAGAATATCCTTTCTAATGACGATTAACTACAACCAAAGCTAATCGAACGAACCAGCATTATTTCGTCTATACATCGCAAACATTTTCTTGGTTATTTATAATTCTACCCCAATCGTACCTATACATGGGAAATTCACAACCCCACACCCACATCGACAACCAAATGGGGGGGGGGGGGGGGGGGGGGGGTTTGTGTTTAAGCTGCCACAAAGAATATCTATCCACTTTAGGATTGTAGTGCTGAAGCGGCCGCGGCTGTTGGTGCTAATGGTGGTGTATTTTTAGAAGCTTATTATAAAGAGTGGCTGTTCGTCATAATCGTCGTCCTAACGTGCCCCTTATACTCGCTGCTGCTGGAAAAGCTCGATTATGTCGAAGGCATGACAAAAATAAAGTTCAACTCGCTACCCCAATGTTTTTATGTCAAAATACGCTCCGGTTCAGCGATAGTGAAAGCGTAGACGCGGTAGGGACCAATTCTTATTATAATTTCCTCTTCATCAATTTCGAACATGTATCAAAAGAAATTTAACAAATCATTGAGCAATAATTAATCCACCGTTAACAGTTATCTTTTGCGGGTGTGTAGATATTCAATAAGGTTGAGGGTGCTCGTATAGGTATGCATGCATGCATGTATATGCCAACAATATGCAGATTATTTGTGTACTTTAAAAAATAAAGCATCTATTACCGTTTATTGTGCATTGTTTATTTATTTTGTTTTAATCAATGGAAACTTGTCACGTGATATAAACGCGTTAGTTCTTAAACAAAAGTGTGGGTTTATAATATGCTTTTAATTTTAGTAGTTCTCTATAAAATTCTATAGTGTACATAGATAGCTTTTTGTATTTTAAATGTTTCCCTACGTACCTACCGCACACAGAAACTGTTGAATAAGTTAAGTTTTACTCGTAGTTCCTATAGATATAGAAACGTCCTAGAGGACGTTTATGCTTTACTTAATTTTGTTCATTATTTTTATACCTACGTATGTCTATTGAGAGCGGTGGCGATGGTGTAGAGCGTATTGTGTGGCTTGTGACCCGTACGGTGCAGGTTCAATCCCCATGGGGAACAAACAAAAAACCCATTGAAAAAGGAGAGAAACAAATAACGCCTTGTTTCTCCAACCAAGGATTTCTACCTGGCAGTACAATGGACCGTTACCGAGTCTGAGTGCTCTGGGATTTGGATTTCCTTTTATTATTAAAAAAAGCGCCTATTGACCATGTCGAAATAAATCCCGGAGAATATTGTGTTCCAATATTCTCAAAACTGTTCAATTTTAATAGGGAAACAAGCCTCTAAAATGTAAAACCGAATTTTATTTATTAAATATCATAAGGATTTATAAATAAAAGTGCACAAATGTGTGTGTATCCAAAAGGTCAAAATATGTACATTTTTGCATTCATAACGATAGGTAAAAAGTTTATTTTTATATATCTATATCTATGTATGTTTATGCGAACCCCACAGGCGGACCAGTAGGGATGCAGTGAAGTGAGAGGGTTATGCTAATGATCCCTTTTGCCAGATCATAAGCTCGTCGTTAAAGAGAAAGAAGAAGATTTATGTATATGCAGAAATAAAGTCATGACCGCAATTGATAAGATTCATTAACTTTTATATTTTTTGGATGTTTTCCCATGTTTCGCGGAAAATAAATATATCGACAGAGTGACAATTGATAGAAATATTCTGATCAGATTTTAGAAGACCTGTTTATATTGAGCTAACTTATTCGCATGCCTTGCATGGAAATTGAATCAAATTCCTGATGCATATTTATTTTATAATAATCTGTTTTTCACACAATGCCAGCGAGCATGGATTGTTAGGTGCCATTGTCGCAAAAATTAATATTTATTCTAGTTTTCGAGATTGTTTTTTATTCGTTTTTTTTAGATACCTGCATATTATATTCATGATAGAAATTTCAGTGAAACCGGATACAAGCATATTCGCATGCTAAAAATTAGAGAATTTTTCAACGAGCTTACATAAATATATAGTAGAAGCTCGATAGTCGATAAGATGAACGCATTAAAAACGAAGCCGGTAGATCGTTTTGAAAGCGTTCGTCTAAACGCTTGTAGGAAATGTTCGCTTGTAGGGAATGTTCGCTTGTAGGAAATGTTCGCTCTAATCGTGTTCACCGATGCTTTAGGAAGAAGTGTCTCGTTAGTTCCGGTGGATTTAACTTTGAATTGGTCAACTCCAAACACTGCTACTTTACACCATGTGGCCACCCACCATGGATTGCTATAGTTTTCCATTGAAAATCCATTTCGGCATTAAAATTTGATAATTAAAAACAAAGTCTATCTGTTCTCATACGCAGGTAAATTATTGTGGACTTGAGATCCCCCCCCCCCCCCCGCGGATTCAATAATTGGGATGACATTTTCATGGCTTTTGTGTCATTAAAAAGCAGCGCTTACAAAACACAGACGAAAGTGCAGAACCCGTTAATCTCTTGTTTTGGCGATGTGCACTGGTCCACAAGATCGCCCGATTCAGACTTCTTCAGTAATGGGTCTATGTTCACATCACACAGATCCTGAACGCCCTAAAAGATACATATATACAAAAAAAAAATTGGAACGAACTGGATCGACTCTGACCGAACGACCGACTCCGAAGACATAAATAAACACAAACAACAAGCTGAAAATTTTTTCATGTGGATATAAAAAAGTTAATGTGGAATTTTGTGCCACCTTGAACATAAACCATCGACATTTTCCCGAAATAATGTCCATGACCGTATCAAAATAGTTCGTGGTGTTTACTAGCTTTGAGTGAACGATGAAAGGTTGAGGGGATCCTTCTACAATTTGGCAAATGTTATAAGTGCCACGGTTAGTTGAAAATAGATAAAAAAGTACCAACGCGTGCCTTTATATCAATTCTTTATAGTTTATACTAACCACGAAACATTTTCTGCAAAAAGAAGTAAATTCTAAGCTGGTATCTACAATGCCCAGGCCATTTTGGACAACAGCGCACATGCAAAAAATAAATATAAATATTTACTATAGATAAAAGAATATCCTTGTAAAATGTTCCCTACTCTTTTGTTGGTCAGATGAAAAGATTTTGCCCCACTCGGACTCGTACCTGTAATGTTCCACTTTCAGTTATATGCAGTTAATCTTATAAAAATTGTATAGACAAGACTACTCAAGTATAGACGAGCAAATAGATTAGAAAATTGTACATACTATTTTACTTTATGTGTCGGATAGAGAAGTTTCCACATGCCGAGGCCACACCATCAATAAATGAATGGCGCAACCTTGACTGGGTGTGTAGGTAATAGCCTTTTGGGAAAAGACGTTTTATTAGTGTAGATTTATGTACATTCTCGCCAAGTATACTTTATTTATTTAGCCCTATATATTTCTCCTGCTCTCGGAAAATTTGCCAATGTATGCCGGTAATAGAACCTATTTATAAATGACCCAAATTCATGGATGGCTGGGCAATTATAACGCTGTGTTGCATGTATTCCAGCATTCTGACCAAACTCTCAGTCGTAATGCACTTGCAAATTTCACTAGACGTATGTTCGGTGAGAAATACCAAGCCAGATTATTACTGAATTTAAAAAAACTTTACATCTGTCCGCCCGCACATGATAAAAATGTTCTTATTTAAATGAATAAAATAAATCTAAAGGGGAGGGTGAAATGAAAATAAATGTCGTTACCTACTCGTATATTCACATTTCAGTTATAGAAATCCGCCTTTTCCGAATTCCCGAAAATCATTATCATTAAGCGCCCGACGGAAGACTGGATTAAAATAATAATTATTGATTTTGAGAGGAAAGCTATTTTTGGCTGGTAAATAATGTGTGTAAAGGGGTACACGTCACGAAATCGAGAATTTAACCTGCTGTGTACCCTCCACCCCTAGTTTTATTAATTAAATAGATACAGTCCATCGAATTTATTAGTATTTTGGTAATAATTTAATAGGTTGGAATTGCAAGGTACTTCAAAGCGCTTGAAATGTTCATTTCATTATTTATTGTATTACGGCGAATTTCAATATTTCATTTGAAATAATCATTGAACGACTTGAAACGACTTTTGTATAAACTGCTGGTCACTAAGCACTTGGTTAAGTATTCAGATGATTCTTTACATCGATCGGGTTTTTTTCGTCGCAAACGTTTGGGAGCTTCAGACATTTTGTTCTTGCATTGTAAAGAAAGCGAACTGGGGAAAGCTTTTTTTATTGTTCATTTTGCAATATTCAGTACATTTCTCTGATAAACTCTGAAGCGACTCATTCACACCAACCCAAAATATATAATACTGATTCCCTTTTCTTTCATTTTTTTATTTTCCATACTTCCTTGAGGAAAGAATTTAATCAATCAAGCCTAGACGTTATATTCGATCTAGTGTTCCCTACATAATTACAAATGTGCAACAAAATCACTTATTCAAATGAAAATAAATATCTATGCAATTTTCCCACAGTAACGCCCACTAACTTGTGTAACAGCAGCATTGCAATTACATTGAATTATTCTGAAGGATATATTGGGCTCCTTCGAAAGGACAAGAAGGATGACGACGAAGAGCTAAACCAACGGACCATATAATGTTGTTCCGTTTTATATTTCTATTTTGTATACAAAAGTTTCTCTATCTACGTTTGTGCGCCAGATTTTTGGGGGCCAAGGTGTGATGGCATGCATACCAATTTCTTTCTGGGTAAAATGTAAGCTCATCTTGGTCATTGAAAATGATAAGCAGGTATAAACATAGGGACGGGCTACAGTCCGCTTCGGCGAACTGTTGGATACCCTATTCTTATTCCTATCCCTCATAAGTGGGCGTGACAAAAGTCTAAGTATGGTTGAATTGTTAAGAACGCTCTACATATTTTGTTATATAACATTTAAAGGATTTTATCAAAAAAACGCTCCCTAGCACAAACTTGGGTGTTTCAATAAAATTGTTTTATTTAATTGTGGGCGTGTCAGTAGGCGGATTTAAAAAAAATGAACACATGAGAATAAAGGGCCCCTAGAGAGTATATATTATAAATTTCAGCTCCCTAGCTCAAACTTTGAATTTTCAAAAAAAAAAAAAAAAACATAGGGACGGGCTACAGTCCGCTTGGGCGAACTGTTGGATACCCTATTCTTATTCCTATCCCTCATAAGTGGGCGTGACAAAAGTCTAAGTATGGTTGAATTGTTAAGAACGCTTTACATATTTTGTTATATAACATTTAAAGGATTTTATCAAAAAAACGCTCCCTAGCTCAAACTTGGGTGTTTCAATAAAAAAAATTTATTTAATTGTGGGCGTGTCAGTAGGCGGATTTAAAAAAATTAACACATGAGCATAAAGCGCCCCTAGAGAGTATATACGAGTATTATAAATTTCAGCTCCCTAGCTCACTTTGAATTTAAAAAAAAAAAAAAAATAATAATTGTGGGCGTGCCAGTGGGCGGATTTTGAAAATATTTACACATAAGCATAAAGGGCCCATAGAGAGTATATATTATAAATTTCAGCTCCCTAGCTCAAACTTTGGATTTTCAAAAAAATTGTTTTATTTATTTGTGGGCGTGTCAGTGGGCGGATTTTGAAAATATTTATACATGAGCTTAAAGGGCCCATAGAGAGTATATATTAAAAATTTCAGCTCCCTAGCTCAAATTTTGGTTTTTCAATAAAATTGTTTTATTTTTTTGTGGGCGTGGCAGTGGGCGGATTTTGAAAATTTTATATCCCGAGCAGTTTTAGGAGTCATAGATCATATATAAAAAATTTCAGCTTCCTAGCTCAAAATTCGATTTTTACCAAAATTTTGTTTTTTTGAGTTTGTGGGCGTGTCTGTGGGCGGATTTCAAAAATTCGTAAACTTGATTATTTCGGGACCCTAGAGAGTATATGGTTAAAATTTCAGCTCTCTAGGTACAGTTTAAAGGCCTAATTTTTGCCGACGGACGGACGGACGGACGGACGGACATGGCTAGATCGACATTACTATCGATGCTGATCATAAATATAGTAACTTTTAGGGGTCTACGGGCAATATTAAGGTTATGTTACAAACTATGCGTCAAAATTAATATACCCCTAGAATAGGATATAATAATTGTGGGCGTGTCAGTGGGCGGATTTTGAAAATATTTACACATGAGCATAAAGGGCCCATAGAGAGTATATATTATAAATTTCAGCTAACTAGCTCAAACTTTGGATTTTCAAAAAAAATTGTTTTATTTATTTGTGGGCGTGTCAGTGGGCGGATTTTGAATTTTTTTTTATCCCGAGCAGTTTTAGGAGTCATAGATGATATATAAAATTTTTTTTTAAAATTTTGTTTTTTTGAGTTTGTGGGCGTGTCTGTGGGCGGATTTCAAAAATTCGTAAACTTGACTTACTGGGACCCTAGAGAGTATATGGTTAAAATTTCAGCTCTCTAGGTCCAGTTTAAAGGCCTAATTTTTGCCGACAGACGGACGGACGGACGGGCAATATTAAGGTATGTTACAAACTATGCGTCAATATTAATATACCCTTAGAATAGGATATAAAAAGGATGAGGCGGAGGGATGGCAACAGTTGTATCGAAAATAGAAAGTTTATTATTGAATTGGATAAGTATGTGTCCTGTTCTTCAATACACGGAGCTACAGTTTGAAAAAAAGTTCAATAATCTCCACTAGACCACTTGGAATCAATAGACAAAGAATGTATAGACAAAATGCTGTGGAGTAAATCAGGGTTTTTTTCCAAATTCAACTTCTAAGTTTGCTTTCTGTATCAACAAATGTTTTGTAGCAATGATTACATTGCAAAATAGTGGTCGTTGGATACTCTTATTAGTTAATATGCATAACGTAGGTCTTCGCGATTATATCTTCTTCTTCCTAAATAGCAAAGTTATGACCTGGGTTAAAGGGATCATAACCCTCTCACATAACTGCCTCTCAACTGGTGCTGTGAGGTTCACCGGTTTGACCTCTCGGTTTCATATCACTTTTGGAGGTCAATCAAATGCTCGTCAAATGTATGTGATTCCGGAATTTTAAGGCCTGTCTCTTTTTTACGATTTTGACACGTGTATGATCCTGTTATTGATTTTTGTTTGAATGTACTTTTACGACACTGGTGATCTCCAGTTGTGTCAGCCCACGGATTTGCATGCACACTTGTAGGAGAGTTTCAGGAAGTCGCTGCGTTTTGGAGGGCTCAGTAGTGATATTCTTAGCCCATTCTGCAACGGGAATTCGTTATATTTAAATAAATTAAAAAAAAAACTATATAAATCCAGATACAAAATATTCCTTCATTTGTATTCTTCAATTGAAAAAAAAACCCAAAACCAATTTACGTTTCTATGACTTAAAATATTACATAAACTACAAAAATCGGTCATCCCACTGTTCTTTCTACCAAATCCGGGGAATCAACAGTACAAAAAAGTTGCGCAAGGTCGGCACGTAAAGCACACAATCATCATGTGTACAACTATGGAGGGTTAAGCATATTATGTGTGCAATGTAAGAGAATCCTTAAGGGATGACGTTAGTAAAAAAAACTGTCAATTTGCTCTCTTTTTTTCTTGTTTCTCAGTTTGCAATTGGTTTTACTTTTGAAGAACAGTATCCACACACAAACGTGATTTTTCCACATTGAAAAAAGTAATGAAACAAATAAACAAAAGGATACAACTTGTCTTTGCCGTTGGTGTTTTGGTTACGCAATTTCAACTTGTTGGCTGCTTTTGGTGCTGTAACATTATGGGATAACAATGAACGATGACGACGCATTATAGTATGCGGGTGGCTGCTAGAGAAAGGAAAATCAACTTTATATGAAGACTAAGGAAAGTAAAATGGTGCAAGGAGATAATGCCGAAGGTAGCAACTCTCAGAAGGCTGTTGGCAATTAAGTTTCGATAGGACATCACCTTTCGAATGTAGCGATGTGAAAGCTAAAAAGCGAAGGCAATGACAAAGAAGAAATGATTTTTCAGATGAGTGAAAAGGTTTGATATTAAATGTTCCTTGTTGATGTCAGGACAAAATTTGTTTCCCTTTTGAGAAAATTTCTATACATCGAAAGTGGTTCACAGTATGATGAGCAATAACAATTTTGATCTATTGTGGTTTTCTAAAAGTTGAATCGATTCTTGGTAATCACTTTGAATTGGTAGATGTATATACATTCTGTAGTAGTTAATGTAGTAATTAAGCCCAATTGTAGTAGTTAATATAGTAATTAAGCACAGCGGCCACACTGATGCAATAATATGTGATAATAGAATAAGTAAAAGAAAGAAAGAATAAAGAAAGAGGCAAAGAGAGTCTTTGACCAACCTCAAAACGAACGAGTCGTGTTTTTTTTTTGAGACCAAGCGTCTAAAACCTCAGAAGTGGGATACAGCCCTAATAGCTTAATAAACAGTCAAAAAAAGCGCTGTATCTGTTCGTGAACAATCGTGTGCGTTCAATGACCCAGCTGGCTGGAAACCCAATGTACAAGAAAGAGTAAGGAAAGCTACAGTAGCACTTTTCTCTTGCAAAAAAGCCATCGGAAATAAGTGGGGCCTACAGCCCCGCATATCACACTGGCTATACGTATCGGTAGTTAGACCGATCCTGACATACGGGGTGGTTGTCTGGTGGACTGCTCTAGACAAAGCGGTAAACCGTGATAAGCTTAGCAAGGTGCAACGCACAGCTTGTCTGTGTATCTGCGGAGCACTCCGTACGACCCCCTCCACTGCACTGGACATTTTACTGCATCTAACACCCCTGGATATTTTCAGCAGGCAATCAGCTGCCTGCTCCGCTGTCCGTTTAAAAGCCACATCACAGTGGATCAATACGAATATTGGCCACTCTATCATTCTGGACTCACATGGGTCCCTACCAAGAAACATCGACTACACTATACCCCAGCTACAGTTCGAAAAGAACTTCCAAATCACTATCCCCTCCAGATCATTCTGGGAGGAGGCTGATTGCACGGAAGATAATTCGATCCACTTTTACACCGACGGATCAAAAACTAGTGATGGGGTCGGAGGTGATGTTTTCTCAGAAAGACTTAATATCAGTCTCTCTTTCCGTCTTCCTGATCATTGTAGCGTGTTCCAGGCGGAAATCATGGCGATTAAGGAAGTCTTGTCGTGGCTAAAGAGAAACGTGATATCCGCTAAGGACATCCGCATATTCTCGGATAGTCAAGCCGCGCTGAAATCCTTGGATTCAGTCTCTTCAAACTCCATCGTAGCCATAGACTGCCGCTCGTCTCTTGAGGAGATGGCAGAGCAGTTCAACTTTCACCTCTTTTGGGTGCCAGGGCACAGAGACATCCCAGGGAACTGTAGGGCAGACGAACTCGCCAAAAAAGGAACAGCATTACCTCTTCTACCTGATAAAGGTTTCTTAGGTATGCCCATCGCTACTTGTAAACTCATGCTTAAGCTAGCCGCAGTCGAGAGTACAAACCTCAGGTGGACAGGTAGTGATACGTGTCTAGCGACCAAGCATATCTGGCCAAAGCTGGACCTGCGACGCTCTCTGAGTTTGATCTCACTTAACCGACTGCATATTAGCTCTGTCATAGGTGCCATCACAGGGCACTGTCTCATAGGCAAGCACGCATCAAGGCTTGGCGTCTATTCTAACGACTTCTGCAGAAGTTGCAGGGATGAGGAGGAGGAGGAGACTACACTTCATCTCCTCTGCACATGTCCTGCACTCTCCCATAAAAGAAATCTCTATTTGGGAGCCTTCTTCCTTAATGAACTCAGTGACTTGGCTAACTCAGATGTTAGAAGTCTATCACGCTTCATTAGAAGCTCCAAATGGTTTTAGCGGGTAGTGGTAGATACTCCCGATCCTAGTGGCATCACAATGGACCTCTTTGGTCTAAGTGTGTTAGCTTTCGGCTAACAGCCACCTCAACCTAACCTAACCTAACCATGACCCAGCTGCGCGAGTGGCTGCAACGGTTAGGAATGCCAAGCAACGGGACCAAATTGAAATTACTTTTGCGTCTTAACGGCATACCCACAGAAGACCATGGAGAAAACCCAACGCAAACAACGCCATCGCAAAAAATTCAGACAACGAAAAGAAAAACAATGAAAACAACGAAGATGAGGGAGAAGACGAAAACAACGAAAATGAAAACGACGGCGGCGACGACAACGATGATGATGACAATAACGAGAATGACGACAACGATGAGGAGGAGAATGAGAGTTGTCATAGTGGTGGTGTGCAGTCAACGTTAATGAAGGAAAATTAACTCCTAATGAGAGAGTTAAATTTAATAAAAAAAGAAAAAGAATTACGAGTACTAGCCAGAGAAAAAGAATTCTTAAAACAACAGATGGATTTGGAGAAAACACAAACGATTGAAGAGGAAAAAACGAACGACAATGATAAACAACGAAACGAAGACACAGATGACAAAGCAGAGAGAAAATACAAAGCTTACAAAGATATGCTGCCCGATTACGATGGTGGAATAAACTTTGAAATTTGGTTAGCACAACTCAGAAGCGCAGAAAAAGTATACAACGTCGAAAAAAAATCCTGCAAAAATTACTAGTTAACAAGTTCAAGGGGAAGGGCCAACAGTGGTTATTCTCAAAACCGAATTTTGCTGACCAACATCTTGATGATTTGCTCCGTGAGATGACGGAGATGTTTGGCAACAAAGAAAACAAACTAAAAATGAGGCGAAAATTCGAAGCACGAAAATGGCGATACAACGAAACGTTCCACGATTATTACAACGAGAAGGTGGTGCTGTCAAATGGAATGGGCGTCGAAGAAGACAAATTTATGGAATACGTGGTGGATAATTTCAAAGATCGGTCGCATTCACTTCGGACATTGGGTAAGGTGGTTCGGGGAAGAAGTTTTTTGAAAGCTGGTAATTTTAAGTTAGTTTCAATTTATAACAACGACAGTGAAAACAACGATATGTATAAAGTTAAACAAAATTATGGAAAATATAAAGAAAATATTAACAAGTCAGTTTATTGCCAAAACGTAAACGAATTAATAGTAAGTAAAAGTCGTATGACAAAAAACAATGTAAAATGTGATAAAGTAAAAGACGAAGGTTCTGAAAAATCTTTACTAATGATCGATTGTAATCCTAACGTTTGCGAGGAAGAAACTTTAACAATTTTACAAAATATAAGTTATGCAACACAAAAATATTTACGTGTCGTTTACAAAAATTGTTATTTGGTGCCTCGTCGTCCGGTAGAACCATTAGTAAAAACAGAGATGAAATTGAATTTGAATTCTGCTAAACCTTTTTATGGGCCGCTTCGTAGGTTGTCATACACAGAGAAGTCAGAATTAAATAAATTGTTAGACGAATGTTTAGAAAAAGGCTACATTAGAACAAGTGAGTCGGAGTTTGTTTCTCCTATAGTGTTGGTAAAGAAAAAAACTAGAGACCTTAGGATGTGCATAGACTGTAGAGTTTTAAACAAAGTAGAGCTAAGGTTAGACAAGTGCGGATTTCTTCGAGCAAAAATAAAAAATCGGGGTTATACTATTACTGGTGAAGGTATACAAGCAGACGATGAGGGGTTCGAGTCAATCAAACATTTCCCCCTACCACAGAATGTATATTCAGTTGAAAGCTTTTTATGCTTATGTTCACATTTTCGTAGGTTCGTGAAAATTATTTTAATTTTAGCTAAACGTCTTTACGATCTTACAAGAAAAAACAAATTATTTCATTTTGGCGCAGAAGAATTAAGGTTATTCGAAATACTTAAACAAAAATTGATAGAAAAACGTCCAAGCGTAATGCTTTTTGGGGTAAATCAAAACGGAAAAAAGATAGACGAACTTAGAGACAACTTAGTAGAATTTAAAAAAAAGATAGTTCAGAAGAGTCACAAACAGATAAGACAAGAAGCAGTTTTAACACAGGAATAAGCTCAGGCTTATAATAAAAAGTATGTAGGTAATATGAGACCGTGGTTCGGAGGTCGAGGTACCAAACATAAAACGCCCAATAAGTTGTAAAAGATCAGGTGATCTTAAGTGGTCAGAATGGCCGAATTGTAGTAGTTAATGTAGTAATTAAGCCCAATTGTAGTAGTTAATATAGTAATTAAGCACAGCGGCCACACTGATGCAATAATATGTGATAATAGAATAAGTAAAAGAAAGAAAGAATAAAGAAAGAGGCAAAGAGAGTCTTTGACCAACCTCAAAACGAACGAGTCGTGATTTTTTTGAGACCAAGCGTCTAAAATTCATATATATTAATTTTTGGTTTGTTTTTCAATGTCAATGGTTTCTTCCTTACTTCACTGAACATTAGGAATACGGAAGGAAGCACCGTGTAGGGACGGGTTAAGAATATCCTACAGCGCACCAGGATAAACAGCGCTTGTCGTATAAGGCGACTAAGGATAGGAAATCACATCTAGCCAACTTAAACATTGAGGTGAGCGTAGCGACACATCTAACATCTTAAAGCTGTCCCGCAAGTGTGCATGCAAAGCCGTGGGTTGACACGACTGGAGATCACCGGTGTCGTTAAAGGAAGATCAAGCAAAGAAATAATAGGAGCATGTACGTGTCGAACTCGTTTAAACTAAAGCACTATGAAAATGTACGCTAATAGAAAACGCACTACCCCGCCAGGCACTACTTATCATGGTTCTAATTCTGGAAGAAGAAATTTGACGTTGGACGCCTTAGCACACCTGTAGTAGCCAGAGTCTAGAGACAGCGGATGAGCGAGAGACTCTCCTCTGTGCATTCACCACCCAGAAGCGCCAACAATATGTGGAACCGATATCGTGACATCATCAAGGCGGTAGCCGAGACCATCGTAGGTTATCAGCCACACAAGTAGATATGATAGCATTCATCGTCAGGAGCAGTACGTGGCGATCGCCGGATTCGGGATCCCGGCAAAACTGATCCAGTTGTGTCGTGTGACACTTGAAAACACACGGTATAATGCGCAGTTTGGAAGCAGCTTTTCAGAATTGTTCCAAACTTGTACCGGATTACGGAGGATTTTCGACTCCCAGGTTCGAGAAGGCAAGAAAGACCGAACCTCCGTTTTAAAGACCAACCCATCCCGGATAGCGGAGCGCTTGGTCTGGAAAACTGGAAGCAGCGTGCAGGCAGAGACTCTTCACGTAGAAATGCTCGGTCAGAGTTATTCGGTGTCCGGGGGATAGCAAAGTAATGTTAAAGCTTAGGCGAAACCTAAGGGTCGCGAGTTGGAACGTTGAAAGTATAGTGGTCGTAGCTACGAAACGAAATGGCGACACTACACAAATCGGCGATCCCCACAGGCTGATCAGTAGAAATGCAGTTAAGTGGCAGGGTTATGATCACTTTAATCCTGATCATAGCCTCAACGCCATTAAAGGAAGAAGAAGAAAAGGGATACGAAAGGAAAGATTCTAATATAGTACTTTAGGAACTCGACGGTCAAAAAATATCTGAACTACTATAAACTAGTAGTGGCAAATTGTAGGTACTCCTAGATAAGGCATAGCAAGCTTTACATTAATATCAACAACTAATTACGTATATAACGATGTCATAATATCATGCTGCATACCACTTGAATTTAAAGTGACTTATTTATTCACTTTTCATCTCTAGTGGTGTTTCTGTTTACCTGTTCGACGTACAAACAAATTATTCCTACGGCAGCTGTATGTATACATACATACTCGTATATTCCATTTATCTGTATTAATAATGATACACTGATAGAGCTTTTAAACAGAGATGAATTATGAACAGATCAACCTTACTCCCATCCATAATTGGTCAAAATAGTTTGCGATGACCAAATACCTTAGACAGCAGCCGAAATTTTTTTCTGTCTGCACTCAATCTAGAATTCTTAAATTGCGTTTGTGTTTAGAAGCAATTTGAAAAAGATGGTACGTCTGCTTATATTGCAATTTCGATTTAAGCACATTCATAATCTTTACTTATAAAAGTCTAAAATAAATGTATCCCTACCTTACAAAGAAAGAGGGAGAGAAATGAAGAGCTAATTGAGTAACAATGTGAGAAGTAATCACGGTTTTAGATAGATAACCTTACGAGTACTTTTAAGCATTTATTTAACATGCACACTTGGAAATTTGTTTTTTTATTATAACAACTATAGTCAAGTATGGCCGAGTGGGGGCATACAGCTTGGAGACACCACTTTAAACGACACACTCGCCATTGCTAGAGCTGCGTTGAGATGTGAATAGAAGCCATGTTCTGTCTGGTTTCTATTACCTCTTAGATGTGGTATTGTATTACGCGTTAGCTTTACAAGAAATAACCAATGCTAAGATACTCATATTTATATTTTCAATCATAAGAACGAGTGTGGGAGTCTGAGGCCGAGAGAATGCATCTAGGATTTCACAATTAGCCCAGTGTTTGAAAAGAAGGTCAATTTCATGCATGTTCATATGTTAGGTATGGTAGTTGTAACATGTGTCCAACAACTTTGGTTTTTATATTTCACTCCAAAAACTTGACTTTGATTCGACATCAATACTCGCAATACTCGTGCTGAGCTATAAAATCAACATCACACGACTACTTGGCGATAAAGTTTAATATAAAATCGCATACGTATAACTCCTTAAAGCAGTAGCTATACACGTTCGCAATAGAACTAGACTCCAATACAATTGCTTTAACACAAGAGCAGTTATTTACGAGTAAGTGGCAAATGTGTAATGCAGCACCTGTTTGTAATCCCCTTTTACCACTGTCACTGCGGTCAAAGCAAATATATACTTTCATGGATCAGCAGCGTTGACCTGAATTATTGCATATTGCTGCAGTGCACTAACAACTGCAAACTAAAACACAAACAGCATTGAATTTCAATTCGTTTAATGAAAAAAAACCGAACGGATATTATGGCAAAATAAAAATAAAAACTAACTCTTTAACATGCAATGATATAATTTTGCAAAACATTGTGCGCAGAGTCTAAAGTAACCAGTCAAGTGGGGCTAGGCTAACATCAATTTTAACTAGTGAGGCACTTCAATTTTTCTCAAATCCGATGCAATTTATTTAATTCTGCAAAATGTAAGGCGAAGCCTGTCGTCGTTTGTCGTAACATTTATATCGTAAATTACTCTCTCGAATTTTTCATTCACAACTAAACAAATTACCGTCCGATTAATATGCAAAACATGTAAGATTTATGGTACTCGAAAGATGCATGCAGTACCCAATTACGGTTATCAATATTTTACATTATAGTCTGCATGAGTTCTGGCATAAGGGGGAAGCACTGTGATTGAGTTTCAATTTTCGTTTGAAGGTGTTTTCAGCTGAACGATGGTTAAGTTTGTTTCAATGAATGGTTGGAAGTCTTTATATTAGTTTTGTTACTTTTTATTAGATGCAACATAAGGAAAGTCCGCTTGGGCGAACTGTTAGATACCCTATCCATATTCCTATCCACAAAAGTGGGCGTGGCATTGGGGTGAGAATCCTTGTCCATTTAGGAAAAAAATGGTTTTGACAAAATGATCAAAATGTGGTCAAAACGTCCCCAAAACTGGGCGTGTAAAAAGCGTTGAGACGCTAAGTAGGGCGTCTACATATTTTGCTATTACTTTTTTAAGGATTTTGTCAATAAACGCCCACAAAAACCACAAAGGTACTCAGAATTTTTTAATGGTGGGCGGTTTTTAAACATCTTACACTTCATCGTTTCAGTCACCGAGAGAGCTTATGTTTCATATTTTGATCTTTGGGGCCTCAAATTAGTGACGGACCCGGCTAGATCGACATCATTTTTAACGGTGACCACAAACCACGAGGAAGGAATAAAATAAATAACACAACTTCGAAGTCCAATCAGATGATGGTGGGTTGCTTTCTCCCTTTTTCATTGCACTGAAATGTGACAGAAGTGCGGTAACACAGTTTCAACGGCGTTTTCCACGATGCATAGGGCAAGGTGAAAGTGAAACGAGTAAGCGAATCGAATATCAGATACGTAGTTTCTACGATATAGATGTATGGTTCAAAATCAATATACCTTCAGGATATGGTAAAAAAGGCGATGCACGATAGTTGAATCTAGACAATGTGAACTAGTCCAAACATTTCCCGTTCACATTAAAGAGAAATTCGCAATGATAAATAGAATAAAAACATTCTTTAGTTGCTTCAAAATAACTTACGTATAAGTTTATAAATATACTAAACGCAGGGTTAGTATACGCAATTTCTGAATTTTGTTTGCTAAAAAACCAAAAAAATAATCAAACTTACTTGTGAAAACCAAATGGGGTAGCAGAATAAAAGGTAAGCTCTACACCGCAGTTGTGCGTGCGCTCTACGCTCGCATACGGTTCGCACAAAGAATTTGAGGGCAAATTTACGGCAGCTGAGCTAAAAATGCTTTGCATAACAGCAGGAGTAACAAGGATTGATCGAATAAGAAGTTCCTAGCCTTCTCGTCAAAGAACCTATCTCGAAAAAATGGAGCGCGACCGGCTCAGTTAGTACTGTCATGTTCAAAGGAGAGATCCTACGAACCCTGTCAAAAAAGCAATATCAATCAATGTTCGAAAACAAACGCGAAAGAGAGGCAGGCTTAAAAACTCCTGGATCACACAAATGCTGCAACACCAGCATTTGATTGACCTCAGCGACGAAGTGATTCAAAGGCGGGAGGCCTGCCGCTATTTTCTGAGGTCGAACCGGCGAACTCCACAGGCGGACCAGTGGGGATGCAGTTAGGTGGGAGGGCTATGATCCCTTTAATCCTGGTCATAGTCTCACCGCCATTAAAGGAAGAAGGAGAAGAAATTATTATATTCAATCGCTTGAAGAAATGCATCTGTTTTTGGAGTCCAGCTATAAAAAAAATTGATCCATTTATTACAAATTACAAAATTGGATATTAATAAAAAAAAATGCAAAGTTGATTTATAGACTCAAGCCAGATCTTGACATTAACGGCCCCTACAGGTCCTTTAACCTAGCTTCTCCAACAAATTGCGTATGCGAAGTGGAAGAGACCTACATTTTAATGCCTACTTTGAATGTCAAATTTGAGAAGCTTCTCACGACATATTGATACTCTTGAGCGTTTTCGAAAAAGGTGCGGTAGTAGGAAAAACAACTCTAGGTGTTACTGGGTCCCGGCGTGATTTACCTCTCGATAAATAGTCCAACGCACTAACCACAGAGCTACAAGGAATGACATGCGTTTTTTTTGCACGTACTTCACTTCATTTTTGTGCCAAATATTTTTGTTTCGATGGAAAACTAATGTTCCATAATAAATATCTTATTGGATGTCACCTATTCATTTAACAATTACTTAAATAACATGTCTCTATCACAAAATCGCTAGTTCTTTTTTTTTGTATCAACTTGAGTTTCAAATTACCCAGTTCAATTGATATTTATGCAAGAACTTATTTGCTACTAACTAGAGCAGCAATGTATCTTAGTTGCAGTATCTAATGGGTTTCACTTTTTAAATGCATGACTTCATTGGCAAACAGCATCTGGTCAGCGAAAAAAACGTGAAAGACATGCTGCTATTGGCTAATCGAGTCTACCAAATCGAACAAAAAATAAATGTCTACTTGTTGCAAGATGTAATTAAGTGCGTTCAAGTGGCGCCACGTGTTTTTTTTTTTTTTGTTTTAATTTAATCTGCTAGTTTCAAAACGGGGTTAGCAACAGTATCGTTTAAAAAGTTCATACGTTGACGAATTGTATTTATCTCAAACTGCAGGGAATTAATTATGACTATGCAAAATTATTTTGGAAACTTCATACGGTGCTTTTGAAAGTGGAAGGCTTGTTCACATTGTTCTATTTCTATGGAAGGTACAAGTTAAAATAAAATGAAATATTTTTTGCACGTTTTATTGACACTTGTTATCTCCATGTTCCTCTGGGATGTATTTGGATATATTTTTTTATACAAGTCTGAACGACAGTGCGATAGGTTAATACATGTGCGAGCATGTTACCTATGAGTTTTGAATGCTTAAATAATGTTTTTGGCAGTTTAAATTATAATCAAATCACGTATTCCGTCAAGGTCACGCTTCGTCAACTAATCTAATCAGATATACAATGGAGCATTTGTCTGTTTGTTCTAGGTATAGTTTAAAAGATTTTGTTTTGAGTTATGTAAGGAAAAGCATTTCACCAAAGCCTGCATTTGCTTCAATTTAAGAAGCCAAGAGCATTTCTATGCATTTAGTGGTTGAATAAAGTAAGCATTTTTCACGTGAACATCTAATCAAAATGTATGAACATAATTTTCAAATGCATACATTATAACGCAACAAAAGTTATCACAAAATACATGCAAGTCCTACATAGGGGGCAGTCTATTCCTAAGTGAGGTAGGTAAATGTAATCAAAGTTACTTATCGCGGTGAATAAAATATGAAGATACGGTGTAGAGAACAGAGAAAGGTGGAAATAAATGTTAAGTAATTTAATAGTGCATACAGCTATTGCATCCCACCCTGGAACATCTCAAAGTTTATAACCTGACCAACCTCTTGCAAAAGTCTGACATACACTGTCAGTAGAAAAAACGTTAAGGTTTTCCTGGAGGTCTCTCAGTTATCTAAAGCACTAACTATTGAGCCACTGCGCCCAGATGAACCTAAACCCATCCTAAATGTGCAATGGAACCAAGTTGAAGGCAAAAAAAAAAACATCATATGATGTATTTAATCAGCGGGTCTGCTTGTAACTTTCCTCGAATCCAGGTGCATACATTATATTTGAAAATGTTAATTCAGGGGTCCACCGTTTGTATACGGCAAAAACATCTGTGCTAAGAATAAAGCTTTGCGAATATATAAAGACGAAATATGCTTTTCAATACGAATATCGATAAGTGTTGCACAAAACACCTCATTGGTATTGTTTTATTTTAAAGATTAAGAAAGTATCACTTGAAATTGGTTTAATCTATAGTCAAAGAACTGACTTTCTATAATCAGGAAAGCAAAAACCTACAATTTGGGGGTAATAATTTCTCATAGATAATAGTATTTGTTGCTAGCTGCAATTAGTTATGGATTTAATGCTGTCTCAAAGTTTTCTCGAGTGCAAACACTTCAAGTTTTAAGAAACATTTTAAGATCCACAAATGAGCTAAACAAATTCCTACCACATTCATTAAAAAAGTTATATATATATTGGTACATACATGTATGAATGTATTCTTATGTAAGCATTTCAATGTATACTCGTAGGTATGTATTATTTCCTTCTTTTTATAAATTCCTAACAAAAGCTAAATAGGTTTGTTTTTGTCCAGATGAATTGAGGTACAAAGCAGCAACCGTACAATCGATAAGATAAGATTTAAAGAACCTAATTTCATTCCACGTCCTACTATAATCTAATCTTGATGAATGTGCGCGTACATACAGACAATTTTAATGAAGTTTCGCCTGAAAATTTATTGTTTTATTATCAAAATACAGCGCGGGTCTTATCATTGAACAACAACACCTACTGTAATTATTTCTGGAGCAAAGTTACATCGTTCGCATTACGATCCTTAGCATAATTCGACTTTAATAGAATATTCGGTCAACAGTTGTGGTATTAAAACCCTCTTTATTCTGACCCCTACGGTCTTCGCCCACAACAGACAGTAGAACATTGTTAAACTGTCAACTTCTCATGCCAATGTGGTAAATGTAGAGCAGAGACGATATAGTGATTTCCTAATCAGTATTTTTAATTAATTTATATATAAAAATTAAATGCTTTTCGTGAGTATCCACAACACTCACGAACGGCACGATGGATGTATAGCAATGATTTGGCTGGCGTTTAGAGATAAAATTATTAACAGGAAGTGAATGAAAAGTGATTGTGTCGAAGTTTCTTCTTTCGTGTTGCTGTTTGATTTAAAAAAGTAAGCTGACCCTTAGAGGTATGGCTGGAACAATAAAAAAACATAGGGACGGGCTACAGTCCGCTTGGGCGAACTGTTGGATACCCTATTCTTATTCCTATCGCTCAGAGAGTATATATTATAAATTTCAGCTCCCTAGCTCAAACTTTTGATTTTCAAAAAAAGTTTTTTTTTTTAATTGTGGGCGTGTTAGTAGGCGGATTTTGAAAATATTTACAAATGAGCTTAAAGGGCCCCTAGAGAGTATATATTATAAATTTCAGCTCCCTAGCTCAATTTTTGGTTTTTCAATAAAATTGTTTTATTTATTTGTGTGCGTGTCAGTGGGCGGATTTGGAAAATTTTATATCCCGAGCAGTTTTAGGAGTCATAGATCATATATACAAAATTTCAGGTTCCTAGCTCAAAATTAGATTTTTTCCATTTTTTTTTTTTTTTTTTTTTTTTTGAGTTTGTGGGCGTGTCTGTAGGCGGATTTCAAAAATTCGTAAACTTGATTATTTCGGGACCCTAGAGAGTACATATATGGTTAAAATTTCAGCTCTCTAGGCCCAGTTTAAAGGCCTAATTTTTGCCGACGGACGGACGGACAGACGGACGAACATGGCTAGATCGACATTACTATCGATGCTGATCATAAATATAGTAACTTTTAGGGGTCTACGGGCAATATTAAGGTATGTTACAAACTATGCGTCAAAATTAATATACCCTTAGAATAGGGTATAAACACGGAAAACTAAGCATATTTGAGGAATGTTCTTTGTTTATCGGATATATAGAATCCAAGACATGCGTCAATCAATGAATGGGACGATTTTTTCTAGTCGGTGTAGGGGCATTGACTTTGGTTAACATTAAGAATGAAACAGTTTTTCTTCTTCTCAATGGCGAAGATATGATCAGGATTAAAAGAGTCATACCCTCCCACTTTACTGCGCAACTATTTATTTGTCCGCATGTGGCGTTTACCGGTTTGACCCCAATAAACATCGGCCGGCCTCTAGGTTTTGGATCACTTTTTAACAAAGGCCAATCATATATGCTGGTGTAGTTGCATTTGTGTGATCCAGGAGTTTTCTTTTTTATGATTTCGATTTCGACACGTCTGTTATTGATTGCCCACGGATTTGCATGCACACTTGTGGGAGAGTTTTAAGTTGTTAAATGTGTCAGTAGGCTCACCCGAACACTGAATTACGACAAGCGAGCTATTTGGGGAGAGCTGCGTGATCTTAGCCTTTCCCTTCATGGGGAACATGCTATATTAGAAACATGAAACAGTTATATAAGATTAAAATTGAAACTAGAATAAATACACATGCTCTCCTATTAACAAAATCTGCAGTCTTGTGACTAAAATTGCACCACGTGATTGAAAAATGAATAGCAAGATAAGAAGCTAATTTGACGAATGGTCGGCTCAATAATTGCTCATGGAGTTAAACACAATAATTGACTGTTTTTGTCCGGCTGATAATTGAATCAACAACTGTGGATTAAAAAGCAGACACGACGCTGACTACATATAAAAAAAACGAATGCCATATTCACTCTTCCCTTTGATTATCACAGATTTTACTAATGGTGTTTGCATATTTATTTAATTTTTTTCGAGAATTATTTTTCAACCAAGCCAACGTAGCCCGCCAACTACACTAACAAAAAATGTTCGTATTAGATCAAGTTAACACCTCTATATGAGACATACAGTGTTTCGAAGCTTGTGTAGGTACAATTTATTTCAAATAAAATATGTTTTTTCTCTTTTCAAAGCAAAAGCAAAACCAAATAATAAATTTAATATTATTCTCTCTGGTGAATATTATAACTCATATATTTTATTTTCTTATTATGTTTTTTTATAAGCCCCAAAACTTAGGCCTTCCCATTCGTGAAAATAGAGGCAAAACTAAGTTAACCGAAGAAGCTCCTACCAATATAAAAATGAATTTTTAAGGTTAAAAATAATAGCTCACTGTAAGTATGTGAATGGATTTTTTTGCAATTGTGCTCCGCTCTTTTCGGGCTATGTATTCATTTGTGATCTCCAGGTGGGATTTGTTACCTTAAATGTTTAGTAAATCTAAATTCATATTTTAAAGATTCGCCCCAAAGATCTCCAATCATACAGTTTTTTTTTTCTCATAAATATTTGCTAAAAATCGCGCAAGCTTGATGGATAGTTTGTTTATTTTTACAGTTTAAGATATTTAGTAACATGCAGTTGATTTGAAAAATCATAGCCGTACAAAATACAGACTGTCTGTGTATAGTTCGTAAATTTAGAACGAACAAATTGTTTATAAAGCGAAAATGTGACACACACATACAAGAACGTATAATTAGCGTTTGGTTCGGTTCGGTTTTGGTGCCTTGCTCAGATCTCACGTTAGAGCTATTTTTAAGTAAACGCATATGTATATACATATTTATACGTTTTGTTCAATTAGTTTTATAATTTGTCCCGTAAGATTTGGTGTTTGGTGAAATAATTAGCGATAAATATATAATTAATTGCAAGATTTAGTGTAGAGTTTTTTTTTCATATTTATACAGACAGGAGTTGATAACAGAAGTGTCACGATACTTCTTGACACGTAGAGAAGTTTTGCAATCCGAAGTAAAATAAAATCTGTGGAGAAAATTTGAAAACAGAAATTTTGAAAAATGTTCCTATTCAAAATAAAAACATCAAATGTATTTTTATATTTTGTTTTGTATTTTTTTAATTATTTTCTCTCATGTTCATTTTTTGTGGATTTATATTGTATGTCTTAATCATAACTTTACATAGCATTTTTTTGTTTTCATTATTAATATTATTTATAATTATTATATGAAATGATAAATTGTTGTTGACGTTATGAATTTTCTTCTTTATGTTTCCTTCACAGTCAATTTTGTTTTTATTAAATGTTAGTTTATATTATAAATATATAAGAACAAATTTAATAAAAATACGTGGTGTACAACCAAAAACAAAATCAAAAAATATACCTAATATAGATATTTGTTTACTTATTATTTTTTTTTAAATAATTTAAATTTACTCTGTTTGCTGCTTTTTTGAAAAAAAAAAAACAAAAACAAAATTGTTTACTTTTTTTTAAATTTATTGTTATACGTTCTAGTTTAAATCTTATTTTACGACAACGACAACTTTGATCCACTATAGTTAAATTGTTTTATTATTGTTTACTTGATTAATATTTGTAATGTTTTTGTTTTTATCTCGGATTGGTGTATTCTTTGTGGGATTTTTATATCTCATTTTATTTTAGGTTGGTTTCAATGCTTGTTAATTGCAGCCTAGGTATTTTTATTTTATTTAAATATAGCAAATATGTATTTTTATTTATTTAATCCACGATTAATTTTTGGACTCGAACACTACCTAGTTTTCTAAATAAATGTGTGTTTATGCATTTGCATGTGTTAGGTTCACTTTGATACTTAAAGTGATACTATCGAATTTGTCTGAACAATAATATTATAATAAAGAAAACAAAATAAAAATTAAATAAATAACAACAATAATACCTACACATATACACATACAAATCAGTTTGAAGTTCTTTTGTTTTTATTATTATTTTCCATTTAAATTTAAAATCATAAATTACCTACATGCTTAAATATATTTTACACTCTTATTTAGTTTGAATGAGAAACTAAAAAAAAAAAAAGAAAAACAAATTTTATAGAAATAAAAGTGTGAAAGAGCTGAGACTTTAAAGCTGGGTCTAACATCAGCTTCAATGAAAGACGGAACAAAGGTATATTTAGACTCTATTCACATTTATTAATAACTCCTTAATTAATGTAAATAATTTTTATTCTGTTTATTATGCATTTTTGTTTTTTCTTAATTTTTATGAATAATATAAAAACGTTTTTTCATTATATTTTAAATTAAAAAATATTGCATTATATAGATTTGTTTATTTTTTTGTCGCTACACATTCACATTGACTTAATGTTGTTTTGTTTTTACAAAGGGCTATAACATATAGATTTATGTAATATTAGTTTTGTATCTTTCTTTTTTCGTTCAGTTTTTGAAGAGGGTTTTCTAATCTGTTATGTTGCCTAAATAGATGTCAAAAAAAAATAAGTGGAAAATGTTTTTTATGATTTGTTTACTTGTTTATTCTTAATAACATTGCGCAACATTGATATAAGGTAATATTTTAAATTACATACTGGTCGTTTAGAAAGGACATCCAAATGCGAGAATAGGAGAAATCCATTAACTAACAGAATCGAACAACGGTTATTGCTGGATTGCTGTTGGAGGCTTAACTGAAATTAAATAAATTAGTGCATATTTGGTTATTTATTTAATTCAATACAGGTAATTTTAGTGGAAGCTTACATTTATGTGTAGTGTTAGAATTTTGTGAGTGGATGAAAGGATGGATTTTGTTATGTATACGTTCTTCGGGATGTCACTCTTGGTTACATATTTCGTCAACAGAAGACTGATTGTTATTTTGTAAACGCACTTTCAAGTGTTATTGGAATGATCAACTTTCAATTTATATTAATCACCAGCGAGACTTTTTTTACTATATCGGTTTTCATTCATTATCATTCACAGACACACACATAAGTTTTTGTAAGTGTTAAAATATGAGAGGCACGCGTTTATTTTATCAGCTTAATGTAGAACTTGACTGTATAAATTATTTGGAATCTCTTACATTCGAAGAAAGTTCTCTAAGGTTATGTTCATTCGTGACGTATTGACAAATCATGTTGATTGTTCCGATATTCTGGAATTAATATCTTCAATGCTCCTGCGAATATGCTTAGAAATCGATGGTTTTTTAGCATAACATATCACAGAACAAATTATGCTGCACACGAACCATTGTATAGGTGCTAAAGCGAAACTAATACCGTTTGCGATATGATCGATTTTTGTTCTAAGTCGATTTTCATTCAAAAATAATTTTCGCTCTGAATTTAATTTTAATGTTTTTTCTTTTCTATTCATTATATTATATTATTATAAATTAATCACTTAAGTATTGTAATTTTGTTTGATGAAAAAACTAAACTAAAGTATAACCAGAAAACTCTGCGAAATGCATAGAAAAAGAATTCGTCAATAATAAGTACAAGAATAAGGAGGTAGCTTAAGGTGAAAATCATTCGTATGGATATAAAAGATAAAGGCTACAGGAGATGCGAACCAGTGTGATGCAGCACAAAACATGGGCAGCGACGTAAGACCATCGAGCTATACGCGCGGAGAAGATACTCTGCAGATAAAAGATAACCTTTGCCACAGATCAGCAAGAAAAAAATTAGGCGCACTTCTGTGAGGAGAATTTTGTGCAACGGCCTCAGAATATTTCGCAGCTCCGCTCAAATAGTATCATAACTCAAAAAAATTAGAAAATCCATTTATTGCACCATTACGTCCCCCATACTTCAAACTACTCGTATTATCTCAAAAAGTGTCATATTCATTGTTCGAATATTTGTCCCTAGCTGACACAAATATTTCCTTGTAATGTAATGCAAAAGTAATGGCGGCCCAAACATTTGAATGCTTTTTTCTCGAAAAAATTATTTTTTGACTTATGACACTATTTGAGCGAGGGTGCGATTTGCTAACAAGGTCCTGCTTCATTATCGTTTTTATACCTGAACGTAGATCTGCTAACAAAACTCGTATGTTTTCGGATAACGCGCGTAAGTAAGCGAGACTGAAGCGGTCAAAAAAACTACGAAGTTATATAGAAGTCAATACATCCCCTGCGTAGAACTGTTGGTGCGGTTTTTAGAACGGCGGCATATTGTTGGGCCAAGTTTTTGTTTAAAGATTAATATGGTGATCGCAGAGGACGGAAGGCTGCAGTGTCTCAGGCAGAGACTCTTCACGGTTCGGGAGCCCGTTAAGTAAAGTAAGTAACTGGCTGTCTTCGCAGCTTGCTCTTCCTGATTGTCTTATGGCATAATGTCGCTTCGGGTTCTCATCTACCTCTCTTGACATGGTAAAACCAGTCGGGATCTTTTTAATATGGCATACGCCTGAACGCCTTGTTTCCAGAGTTTACATTGACTCGAATTCAGTTGGGTTAAAATTGTAAGTAGTTTATTAAGGAGTTACTGTCCCGCAAGTGTGCATGCAAATTAGTGGGTTGACACGATTGGAGATCACCAGTGTCGTAAAATGTCGATCAAACAATAATCAATTAAGTGAGCATGCATTTGTCAAAATCGTATAAAAAGGCAGGCCTAAAAATTACTGGATCATATAAATGCAACAACACCAGCATTTGATTGACCTCTTTGATAAAGTCATCCGAAACCCGCAGGCCTGCCGATGTTGATTGAGGTTGAACCGGCGAACCCCACAGGCGGACAAGTAGTGATGCAGTAAAGTGGGACGGTTATGCTCCCTCTTTCCTGATCATAACCTCGTCGTAAAGGATGAAGGGCTATCTTTAAGCGTTTTCAGATCGAGCGATTCATGTGTACAACTTCGCCGTTGGCTTGTGGCCAACAGGGTGGTCCTGTTTTTAGCTGAATGCTTGTTTTTACAGAGAAACTGCCACTCGTTGTCTGCCGTGATCACCTTAGGGCGCCCAAGTCTACAAAATACTTTTTTTAAAACCGATTACGTCACTGGAAGTTATTCTTTTCAAAAACTTCAACTCTTGGTATCTGTAGTAGTACCTACATATATGTACTTTACCCCAAACACATCATGTGTGTTAAAACCCTTCAACAAACGAATCTACTTTTAAACATTCGTAGCCATCGCGAGTGCAAATACTACGTATATCTACCCCACTTGTACAGACCAAATTAGATAGTTAAACACGTAGGAGAATCCATACATCCAAGCCGTATTAGTGTGAGCTATTGTCCATACACATGCGAAAATCAATACTTTCAGAATGTGATGTTTGAGTGCGTATTATAGCAAGGTGGCAAAAACGATACAACAACAAAACAAAACAATGAACGACATACAAAAAAGGTTTCGTATACGCCACCTAAAGATTCTAAATGTTGTTTTTACTTTTTTCGTGTTGATACTCTATCACTATCACAGAAAATAAAAAAAAAAACGAGAGTAAAGTGACTTATCCAAAATATATTTTTATCATTATTTGTGTTGGGTTGGCTGAATTTCGATAACAAAAAGTTGAATGGATACCTTTGGATGATAATAATAATTATGTTGGTGATGATACGGAGAAATTCGGCGTCGTCGCCGTTGTACTTGTCATCATCATTGCCGTAGTCAAAAAATATACTTTGGAATCGAAGTGGAAAAGTTTACCATTATAGAGGATAAACACATACATACATAATACATGTGTAGTTGTATACGCAAACAGAAAGGTAGACTTGTAACTTGAGGTCATACACCGACAA
Organism: Portevinia maculata; assembly: GCA_949715645.1. NCBI lineage: Eukaryota > Metazoa > Arthropoda > Insecta > Diptera > Syrphidae > Portevinia > Portevinia maculata. The sequence continues at coordinate 1,010,325 of OX454528.1, read as the reverse complement.
TGTGTTATGTAGGGAAAAATGATATTTACAAAATGTGGAGAACAACTAAGAGTTTTTTTATTACTTTCATTGCGATTTTAAGATGGTGTACTTTAAGAAATAGAAGTTAGTTACAAGGCAATGTGGTGCGGCGTTGACTTAGTGAGCACTATTTTGCATTATTAATATTTTAAGCTTGAACAAGAAATCGTTAGTTAACTACGGGCTATGCGGTCAACCAAAACAACAAACAATCATTGATATACGTTTTACTTAGATCTGCAATCGTCACCCATAAGATGTTTAAATAAACTGCACAGCTACAACCAATAATTTGTTCGTTGCAAATAAAAAGGAGCATTTTGTGCAAAGAAAAACAACAGGTGCATTTTTTCCAGATTATCACAAAAGAATTTATATTTTGTGATAAGATACGAGTATTAAACTGCAACAAAGATTGTATTTTAGGCGTTTTGTTTGATATTAGATAGTATCCGTATACAAAAAACAACTCTTAATTCCACATGATTTCCAAACCAACAGCCCAACTCAAAATAACAAATTTGTCATCAATGCTATGCCACGCTCGTTTATTGTGCCAAAGCAAGGAATAAATATCGCGATATACAGCAGGGATTTTCGTCTATTTTAATTTAGATAAATTAAATAGTTTGAACGCAAATTAAAAAGCTTAAAATAGCACCACCAATTAAGTTAATTTTACCATCATAAACATAAAAAAAAACTATGTAATTAATTTTAAATATTGCAGACAGAAATGGGGGCGACATATTTCGACATTTAGTCGCTGAACAATAAATTAATAAAAGCAACAATAAAATCCAGCATAAACAAAATTGTATCGCGAGGAGGTCAGATGAAAACTTTCGTTAAACGAAAATGTTTTCACAGTGTTTTTGCCAGCGTGACAGTATGCGATGTTATTTAATAAGCTGATGTTGCTATTTTTATTCTTCTCTCTTAAAATCCTATGCTGTTAATATTTTAATATTATTTTATTTGTCTTTGCGATTATTTTTAAATTTGTTAATCAGCACTTGGTGAAGCGTTTAAACATTTCGTGAACACACATATGTGTCTATACAATGGCGATGGATCTATTTCTGTACAAAAGTTTGTTTTCTCGGTTTATTAGATAATAATACAAACATTGTTAACGACTCAGATAAAAAAATATACATATAATGTTAATCGTATTAGGTGTGAGGGAAGGTAACATTTGTTGTCTTTCTTTTGAATTCAGTGGATCTGTTGTAAATGCATTGCACTGCTTGTCGAGTGTGTTGTATAGCAGATGGCTTCAAAATCTTCTCTAACAACGGATGATCCGCCTTAGAGGATTTTACCCCTCACACCACCCCTCTTCACTGCGACCACATCTGCCTATGGGGTTCGCCGGTTTGACCTCAAAACAAATCGGCAAGCCTCCCAACTTCGAATGACTTCCTCACTGTGGCCAATTAAATGATGGTGTGGCTGCATTTGTGTGAATGCGTTGACCGCTTCAACACGAAAAAAAGGTTCTCCACTGGTCACTGTATAGGCAATTCCATTAGCTCCCAAAACAACAAAGGTTTAAAAGTTCGATAGAATCAAATAAAAATCTTTTTGAATGGCGAGGTAATAATCTGGATTAGAGGGATCATAGCCTTCACACTTTACTGCATCCCTTCTGGTCCGCCTGCGGTGTTCATCGGTTCGACCACAAAAAATATCGACAGGCCTCCTGGTGCCAGCGTATAAATTATTAAAGCTGATAACTCATGACCTTTTGTAAAAGTCGAGCCAATCTTTTACTCTCTGTAACTCGATCACAAAATATTTGTCCGACCTTGGCAACTATGTTTCATATCATCGTTCACATTTTAATGACAGTCAAAAAATTTGTATTGTTACGTCACTGTTGAAAACTAAATCACATCGACTACATTGGGTCGGCAACATTGAGCAAATGGACAATAATGCTCCAGCCAAGAGGATCTTCGACTACCAGCCCCAGGTTCGAGAAGGAAAGGAAGACCGAACCTCCGTTTTAAAGACGAATGCATCGCGGATGCCGGAGCGCTTGGTCTAGACGACTGAAAGCAGCGTGCCCGGGATTGCAGAGGATGGAAGGCTACAGTGTCTCAGGCAGAGACTCTTCACGGGTCGGGAGCCCGTTAAGTAGTAAGTTCAGTGAGTGATTAATATTGTTTTGGCTGCAGTTATTTATGAATCGAGTGGTAATATGGGTAACGGTCTTATCTTGCGAAAGTATTGAAAGTTCCAACACAATAAAATAAAATAAAAATAAATGTATATAATGTGCCACCTCAATAGCTATCACACAAAAACAAACGCAAAAAGCGACAATCAAAGTGATTATCAATCAGCTTATGGCTTCGCCTCACAGAACGCGTTTTTAACGTCACGATGAGATTATTTCTAAGCGCCGCGTTGGAAGAAAGACGTCAAACGAGGAGCAGTGTGCACTGCGTATAATACTCGTACATAGTAATCTATATTTTGATTCAGTCACAAAATGTAGGATGAAGAATTTTTATTATTATTTGCCGTGCTACGATGCCAAAAAATAAAAAATAATATTTAATTAATGTTCCCATTGTAGCAGAATAAAACAATTCAAATGACAATTAACGCGCAGCGTCAGGAAAATAATCTGTAATTTTATACATCGCTGCATTTAACATCACGGTGAATTCCCTTTTGTGTGACGGTGGTTATGTATTGTAGTGTAATACAACGTGGGGGTAAAACGCTGCTCATGGAGATCTTTTCTTAGCCCTTCCCTGCACGGAAAAATATGATTTTTTTAATGAACTATGGCAAAAGAGTACCACCCCAGATCCATTCGTTACTGCGTTTGTTTGATCCAGGAGTGTAAGGACCGATTTTTGACACGTGCATGCTCTTGTTATTGGTGGTTGTTTGATTTACATTTTACAACACCGGTGATCTACACGAATTTGCGGGAGAGCTATGAGAAGTAAAGTGTGTCGCAAAAGTGTTGCCACCCTCACTACAATAGTGATGTTTCACTTCACTTTTTTGATTTGTTTATTTTGTCACTACCACACACTTCGAAAAATCCAAAACACTACAATTTCATACCGTTTTTTATTTTATAATTTAGTTTAGATATTTCACAATAAATCTATATGACGTTGACTGCAGCAAAATGTGGAATTACAGTTCATTGGATTAGTCGTACCCGGAGGTTCTAGGCCTAGCGGTCTTCCAATCGTATAGGAACATTGATTTATATGGCTTTTTTGACGGTGTTCTTAGGATCTCTCTTTTGAACAAGCCTGTACAAATTCTGCCGGTCGCGCTCTGCGTATAAACTGCGAAACAAAATTCGTTTGTCACTACAACAATATGTCAAAACCAACCTTTTTCGGAGCGCATCACAACAATTTGAAAAGAACAGGGCTGGGGCACGGCCATGTTAAAATTAGAGACCGACCGAAGGTGCATTTTTTGGCCTTTTTATTTCTGCAGACATAAATGAATGTATCTTCAATTAGTAATAATAGTCTATTCCTTTGCCCAATACAAAACTAGAGCACCGAGATATAAAATCAAGGAACCAGCTACACAAAAATGATAATTGCCATCAATTTCAATTCACATTACGTAGCCCCCTCTGTGGCGTGCGCTGGCTGGATGTATACTTTTCAACGAGAGCGCTTTAATAATTCGTTTGCATTTAGACATGTACGGGCTAGATATACTGTATATACCGCCTGCCGAAAATTACCGATGCGTGTCAGGAGAAGCGACGGTCCCGAGGCACAGCAAATAGCAGACAACTAGAATTTCCTCATTATTTTGAGATCAACTGCCATTCATGATACAAATGCATTCGCATACTTTTGGAAAGATGACCGATGATTAAGTTATTGGAAACACAGATTGATTGAAACTATTGGAACAATTGTTGCAGAAACCGAGTGACACATGTGTAGATATATACACAAATGAGACGGCAAAAAGAGGTGCGCGTTACAAAGTAAATCAATTAGGTCTTCGTTTGCCCTTTGTCCACTCCTTGGTGTCCGTGAATTGAAATGCCAGAAGTCGACACACCTTTTTTCTCTTAAATATTCCATTATTTTGCTCTAGGTTGACACAAACTCAAAATACATATAGCTCTAATGACAGTCTTAACAGCGTACAATAAAAATTGTTGTCACCCGTTCCTTCTTCACACTCGTCCTTCTCTGACCGCTGCGATGTATCTCATCATCAGCTCCAGCCAGCAGCGGCCGTTATTAAATTTTCACTGATGAAGAAGTCGACGACTACGACAAATATGACCTTCCTCTAGTTGAGGGGAAAATTTCCCCGATGAAATTTGACGTTTTCTTTGACAATTCTGTGGTTTTCTTGCAAAAACCTTCTACCTTAACCTAAACAATGGATATCGTTTATAATGAAACACGCAGCAAAAGGGTTTTGTCCACAATTTAAAAATTTAAAAACGTTTCAATTAGAATGGGGAGAGGAGAAAAAATACGCAAAACCTCCTCTAAAAAAGGACTTACGAATTTCAATTACAAAAATTATCTCAAGCTAATTAAGATAAAAAAATAAAAACTACAACAACAATAACACAAATAAACAATCATTTAGATACAGAAAAAGAAACGAATGTTTAAACAACTGATAAGGTTCTGGTTTGCCAATTTTTCATAACACAAATGTTAGGTGTTGCGGCTCTCTCTCTGTCTCCCTATCCTGACTCTGGTTCAACTTGTGTGGACATATTATTATTTGAGCTTCAGTGTGTGCATATGGCATAAGAAAAACCTATCCACTAAGCAACCAGGAGCAAAGCACGACACGAACTCATTGACCGAGAACAGCAAGTGTCTATAATACAAATGACGGCAAATTTGAAAATTAATTCCAGGTAATTTCTTACGAGGTACAGTTGAAACAATTAAATTTGCCGTGTGGGATGCTACGCCGTGACTAATCTTTAATTATTACTTTTTTATAACTCTGAGAGGTTTAATGTTCTGGTGCCTTCAGCTCATTTGGCTGACTTTAAATTTAGTAGGATGAAATAAAATTAACGAAGGAGAAAAATGTCATAAAAATGGCAATTGCTTTATATATCAGTGAATGCCTAAATCCTTTCGACACATACATACAAACCTAACTCATCTTCTTTTCAGTAAAAAACCCTACTTTCAGCGGTAAACGAATTTTAGAATACGAAAGCAGATGAAAGGAAATTTCATTGCTGAAATAAGTTCAGGGGTTGAACAAATTATCAATTTAGGAAGACCAAACTTTCATTTGAATTCAAAATTGCTTCAGAATAATAACAAAAAAGTTCTCCAATTGCAAAACTAAATAATTCGATCGGATATTCTAATATTGATTGAATGAAATAGCATAGGTAGTAAAACAATCAAAAAACAACGGCAATAGAAACATACATACATAGATTGAGTCATGGAAATGAAGTGAGATGAATAAAAAACACGTAACCCTCTGCGGGCGTGACATAAAGCGTGCGCTTTAGAGCGTGAAACGATGGGTGCTTTCCGGTTAAAAACAAGTGTAACAGTGTATTAAAATGCAATTTTAGTTGAATGGTTAGATATTTAATCAGCATGTCCAAACGTGACTATTTTCCAAACATTGCCCACTCCGTCAAAAGCAATTAAAACAAATGAAAATGGGATAACTGAATGGCCGAAATTGTTTGGAAAACAACATACCTTCCCGCCGACACCAAAAATCCTGTCGAATATTTTTCTATTGTTATTGTTACAATTGATAACATTTAATAATGTTTTTGTGTCGATAGAGAAGAACTTGTATTAACCGCCTTTTGGACATTAAGTGAACTAGGAGATTTCACTACTGTTAGTGCTAAATCTGAGCCCCTTCCACATATAAGATTAATTAATAAGCGTATAAAACCAAGTATCTGTTTATATCAGTCCGTCTGTATCTGTAGTATACTTGCTATAAATAAAAAAAGGGTAATACAACATTCTCGCTTCATGAAAAATGACACAAATGTATTGTACCCAATTGTGACCCCAATCCGACTATTTACCCTAATGATACATAAGCAATAGAAAACAACACACAACATTTGATGGTGCGTGTCGGTTTGACACTTTACCTTCAGCTCTGACGCGTTATACTCCCTATGCTCGTCTAGTTCTTAAAATAAAACGTGAAGATTTGCAATACAGCCGAATAAGATGGCAACAAAATAGAGGGTACAATTTAAATCCAGATTAGAAAATCTACCTATAAAAACCAGGTATTGCAAACCGCTATCAAAACTATACACTCCCACTTGACTGCATTCTTACTGGTACGTCTTTTGTTTTCCGGTTGAACCTGAAAAGCATCAGCAGGCCCATCACTTCTTCGTCACTTAAGTCAATCTGGTTTGCTGCTTTTTTTACGATTTCAACACATCCATCCTTCTGTTATTGATTTGTCTTCTTAACAGCGAAGTTATACTCAGAATTAAAGGAACAATAAACCTCCCACTTTACTGCCTTTCTACTGGAGTTCCTCGGCTTGACCACAATAAACATCGGTCGGCCTATTGCTTTCAGATCACTTTTTAGCCGAGGCAAATCAAATGCTGGTATTAAGCATTTATGTTAGTGCTCCAGAAGTGTTTGGGCCTGTCTCTTTTCTTCTTTAATAAATTGATTATTGTTTGTTTGTCCTTTTACCACACCGGTGATCTCCAGTCGTATCAATAATCGACTTTGCATGAACACTTGTGGACGAGCTCCAAGATGTAAAATATGTCGCTAGGCTTACCTGAATGTAAAAATTGCCTAGCACCGTTATTCACCTTTTACGACAAGCGCTGTGTATTGAAGCAGTGATAGCCTTAGCCAGTCCCTGATCGGAAACGCTTCAAGATGTTAAATACATATGTAATCTCATCTAAATGTTTATCGGGTGGCTTAACCCTTCCCAGTTCAAAATAAAACATAGAAAAGCAAATAATTAGCACTAGCTTCTCCAACCAGTTCTGTGTGCGTAGCTATGGTTTTTGCCACGATTGGAAGGGATTCCGAAAGGAACATTTAAAGTTTACTTTGGATGTTTGTCAGAGACTTTCGCAACCGGAAGGCAAATGAAAAAACGTTTTGGTTTTGACTTGGGGATTTCTAACCGTGCCAACGCAGTTACCAATGAGCCAAACTGATGATGATTAAAAAATGTTTTTACAAATGCAATACCGAAAACTGATAAGCTAAAGTCGAGTAATCTTACAAAAGCCGTTTCAAGAATGTGTTAAAATATATGCATTGTCAAATAAAATTGTTTAGGCAAATAAAAACAAAAAACTCTCTTATGTAATTAACCTTTTCACCATGTTCCACAAATGCTTTGTCAAATTTCCCAAGGGAACCTAATGAGAAATCTAAATGACTTACTCAAGGACTTTATCAAACGGAAGAATAACTGTTTTGTTTCTGAATAACAATATCAAATATCCAACTGCTCTGGGCATTTTTCCAAATGACTTTAGATATGGAATCGAAAAAAAAGAATCAGCATTATCTGCAGCGACAGTCAGGCGACATTGAATGAAGGCTTCTTAAATGTCAGCAATCGAAAGCAATGTATCGAATCTCATCTCTTTTCGTAAAAGATTTTTAGCCCAAAGTGCTAGAAAATGAAGAAATGGCCAAATTGGAGCTTACAAGGATCACGTGCTAAGTACTCACCTGAATGTAGGAATCGTAGGAAAGGTCTTTGATAGACAACCAGGGGATCTGATTTGGGTAGCGCTAAAGGCAAACTTTAAAACTCCTGGATAACGCAAATGCAGCAACATCAGCATTAGTGCGCTGTTAAAAGGGTATTAGTCGCCTTTTACAAGCGGGTTTTTTTTTAATATTTTGCGCGGGTAAACTTTTTTAATAATTTAAATACATTTATAGGAAATAAAACCCCTGAAGGAGGAAAGAAGGAATGAACTGACTTTTAGAAACCAGTTGAACTCAGAAGAATTTTTTTAATCGGTTCTCGTCAGATCACCGCAATTAAACGACGTTGGGCGTGGTTAGAACGTAGATGGGGGACCGTTTGAGAACAACCGCGTTTCGTTGGCCAGTCACATCTACAGAGTTGAGGTAGATAATAAATACGTGGTATCGCAATGGACCTAAATTGGTCTAAGTGTGTCAGCTTCTGCCGACAGCCACATAAACCTAACCTAACCTAACCCTAACCAGAAGAATTTTAATGAATAAACAAAAGTATGGTCTTAATTTTTGATGACCTAGAACATTTAGTTCATGACGAGGATTTTGATTTTAACCCATTAGAAGTCACTGTACTCAAGTGAGTACAGCCATATTCTTAAGCATTAATTAAAGATCCCGTAATGTTCACTTGGGTTACTTTCTTAGTTTACGTTATGAAAACACTCTTCAAGTTTTTCAACAAATTTTACTTGCGTAGTGTGCCTTTCTTTGAAAACAAGTGACCGCTGAAGTTGTGTCACCGAAATGCTGTGAAAGTAACAGAGTGATTTTAGATTTGTTATAATAATTACCACTTATAAGTTGTTTTTTTAATTTAATTAGTATAAAATACATGTCAGAGTAAATAATAAGGAACAATATAGTTAATTATTTATAACTCAAATGAAACTATGGTCATATAAATATGACTGTACTCGATTGAGTACAGTGACAACATACGTAAACAAAAACACTGTTTTTTTCTCAGAACATTGCAACGAAGAAACATCATTTTACAGCTCAAAACAGCTACAGGGGGCTTGAAGAAGCTATTGAATCCATTTTAGAAGAAAGCATACCTGGTTCTATTGAGGTTTTTATAAACCGAGAGGATAGTGCTGGAGTCAAAAAGAAGAAGACAAGATGCTAACCGCCAAACCAATCCGAACCCAAACAGGGGGAAATGTAGCCACTCATGAGTTCCAACTGGATTCCTTTGATTTAAAAAAAGGTTCTTTGGAGTTTTAATACCTTCTGGGTACCATAAGCTACCTCGAGAACCAATATACTGGTCTCTAGACGAAGATATAGGAGTCGAATTGGTAGGCAAAGCTATGCCGAGACATAGGTTTCGAGATATGAAAAGAAACTTTCATCTTGTAGACAACGACTTAGCAACGTCGACTGACAAAATGTTTAAAATAAGACCACTTGCAGATAAACTTATGCAGAAGTTTTTACAGTGGGGAGTTTTTTATGATAGTATCTCTGTCGACGAATCAATGGTGAAATACTATGGCCACCATCCGGTTCGTTTTGGATATAAGAATTGGGTAGCGGCCAGTTCAACAGGATACTGTTACTCATTCGATTTTTACTGTTTAAAATCGCAAACACCGACTTCCGATCCTTTGGGTTCCCGCGTAGTCAAAAATTTATTGGAGAAACTGAATTGCATCCCAGCAAATCATGAAGTTTTAACAAGCTACGATCTTTTACTGGAATTGAAAAGCATAGGCTACCGTGCTACGGGAACAGTGCGAGAAAATAGGACTAAGAAATGTCCACTGACTAGTACAAAGGAAATGAAAAAGAAAGAACGTGCAACTTATGACCATAGATTTGACAAGAAAGGTGAACTTTTGTTCGTAAGGTGGAAAGATAACAGTGTGTATACCATGGCAACCATGTCCAATAAAAAAGGAGAAGACGGACGTAGCTATTCCTCGTTTATTCCAAACGTACAATAAAAATATGGGAGGTGTGGATGAACTCGACCAGTCTGTCTCATTCTATAGGATTGCTGTACATGGTAAAAAGTGGTGGTGGGTGTTATTTACTTACTTGTTAGACGTGGCAATTGCAAATGCCTGGCGTTTACATGTGATGACTAATGATAATCCTATGGATCAACTCATGTTCCGCCGCCATATCGCACGATATTATTTGCGTCAAACTGAACAAAGAAAATCGAGTCAGGCTGCATCAATGTCGATGGCCTTCCTCAAGATGGAGTTGGACATTACCCTGCCAAATGGAAAAGCAACTGCGGTGTGTCCTTTGTCATTCAAGTGCCTAAAAACAGTATGCGTCGAAAAGGCGTGTTTTCAATTTTTTCATACCTAGGCGGTTAGTGTACTCAGTTGAGTACACCCCTATAATTTCATGACAACAACAATTTTTGATTGTTTTCTTATATTTTTTGGTTTCTTGTGCTCATTTCAATATAAAAATAAAGATAATTTCAAAAAAAATTTAGTACTTTTTTTTGGCCTCTAATGGGTTAATTGCACTAACGGAAACGCATACAATTACTAAAATTAAAAAAAAACGTCTTAAAATACTCTGAGAAATGATAATAATTCAAGGCAAGGCATACTGTGGACGTATTGTTGCATAGGGTCATCCAATAAGAGGTGTCAATTTTAAATCTATTCTATTGAACAGCATTCATATGAAAAACTGTCATATTTTTATTTTAATGTAAAGAGCAAACTCTGAGATTAGTTATGCAATACATTCTGTGCCAAATGCCCGCCTCGACTCTGCCTACAAATAGTCATTCTTTTTATGAAATTTTTCATCACGTTTTCCCACATATGCGACTGTATTTTGCGAATAACAGCTTTGATATTTGCTTTTAGTGTATGAATACAAATTGGTAGAGCATTGGTGTAGACTTTATCTTTAACATAGCCTTAAAGGAAAAAACGAAAAGTGTTAAATCGCACGATTTCGGTGGCCAATTCGAGAAATCACACGCCCAGGAAACCTGTCACGCAATAGAGCCACTGCTTCACCACTTCTGTGGTCTGTCGCGCCGTGCTGTTGAAAATAAGCGCCGTCCACGTCCAAAACATCAATCTGTGGCGCAAAAAAGTCAGTCATCATCGTTCAGTAACGCAATCCGTTCACTGAACCGGTTACACCAGCATCATTTTCAAACAAATATAGGCCAATAACACCGTCATAAACTGTCGCTCGTTGTGGATGGGAAGGTTGTTCTATTATTTTTCTTGTGTTTTCGGAGCCCCAGATGACAGCCCCGCCGAAAGAAATTGAACCTCATCACTCAGAAGTCGTTTCCACGATATTTTTGTTGCACTGTAGTAAATTTTCAAATTGTCATCGTCATAGTTAATTGTTGAAAGTTTATTATTGGCGCAACATTTAAAAAATGACACCTCTTGTTGTAGGAACTTTAAAAATGAATATCAATTCAATCCACCGGAAAAGATTCGTTTGATATGAACTTTTGGTATTTATAAACTGGCTCTAAACCGCTTGGTAGGTATAATGATATTTTATAAATGTGATTTTTTCTGCAAATTAATTATTTATAAACCAAAGCGGAGAACGTGTACAGGGGCAACATTGGTGGACTACGTTATTTTGAATGAAATTGAAATAAGTTCTGAGGTCAGAAGTGAATTTAATATAACTGACCATAAAACTATTGAACAAAATAAAGTCTGTAGTCAAAACAGTGAAATAAAAATCCGCATTAATACACTAAAATATCGAAAATGTTTGGTCTGTTCAATAATTGTGCTATAACAGGTTTGCAATATTTAGATTTGAACATGGATACTCTTGCTCAATTCTCAAATGAAATTACAGAAATTTACGGACCTTTTTGTTAAAAATAGAGATAAAGCAAGGGATGTGTGACGTGGGTACAACCTAAAAAACAATCAGGACTTCAGATGAGACCGTCGTCTTATCATCAACTTGGGTAATCAACAAAAAATGTATGTCTGTGTTCAAATAAAGCGTATCTTCTAAGTAAGTTGCCCTCAGCTAATTCTAGTCTATCAAGTATATATAGACGGCCTTTGAAAAAAGATGATAAAATGACCAAGGCCTAAAAACTACTGGATCACAAAAATGTAACAATACCAGCATTCGATTAGTGATCCTAATCCGGGAGACCAGCAAATATTCATTGAGGTTGAACCGGCGAACCCAACAGACGGACCAGTAGGGATGCAGTAAAGTGGGGCAGTTCATGACCCCTTTAATCCAGATCATAGCTTCCCCGTTTAGGAAGAAGACTAAATGAGATTGCTATTTACTGGACTAAAGTAACACACAGCCACTTCTTCACCAAAGATAATCCACCATATTGCCAATTTTGCAGCTCCAACCAAACTATGTATGTTCATTAAACACTATCCAACGCTGCTAGTGCTTTAATTTTAATGTATTAACTCTGTAATTTATTTCAAGTTAATAAAGTAGATATATAATAATAATAATAACATTAATCTAAATCCGGCCCCGATGCACTGACTGGAGAAACTTGTTAGTTTAGGCCAGGTCCAGAGCAAAAACTGCCCTCCAAACACAATACATCTATCCATACAATTAAGTTTTAAAAAGAGCCCATGCAGGGTCAGGATAGGAATATAAAAACAGCTTGTCCTGAAAGGAAACTTGGGGGAAAATCTTTTTCTTTTCCCTTAATGACGGTGAGGCTATGATCAGGATAGAAGGGATCATAACACTCCCACTTAACTGCATTCCTTCTAGTCCGCCGGTTGGACCTCAGAAAATAACGTGCATTACCTCGTCGCTGAGGCCAATCAAATGCTGGTTTTGCTGGAGATCACACAATAATCAATAACAGGAGCATGCACGTGTAGAAATCGTAAGAAAAAATACAGGCTTAAAAACTCCTGAATGAAACAACTGAAACACCACCAGCATTTGATTGGCCTCAGTTATGAAACCAGTTGGCCTGCCAACATTCATTCAGATTAATCTGGTGAAAGATTGTAAAAACTTGAAAAATAGATCTATTTATTCTTAGCCCATCAGTCATCTATAAACTCAGAATATTTACTATTTGTTCCTGCTCTTATTTTAATTTATTTCTAGTCAACACTCTTCAAAATTTCGAATAACTATCCATTCACAAACTAGATACAATCCAAAGAAAAAACCAATCAACCAGTGAAATAGTGTAATCATGTAACGGGGGTGTAGGTTGGGAGGTTTTATTTTTGCAAATAAATTATTTGTTTAAAGAGGGGAAAAAGAAAATAATATGCAAATGTATTACGATTGACATGAAAAAATATGGTAATTAAAAAGTTACTCACATTTATTTTGTTGTGTTGTTGAGCTTTATGTTGCTGCTGCTGCAGTTGTTGTGCTGCTCTGAGATGATTGTTAATTTTAATTGGTGTAAAGTTTCAGGTTGACTTGTTGCTCCTCTCGTTCTATCTGTCTCTCTCTCTCTTTCTATTACAGTTCATATACACCATTGAGATTTAATTATGATAAATAGTTTTGTTTGGAAGTGATGATTATAATTACGATGATCATTATGTGGTTGATTAGGGGCAGGAGAACGACGACAAACGGTGATTGTAATGATCCTCTCAGCGGCTAATGCTACAAAAATCTTCTTTAACACAATTATTATTATTTACTTTTTGATTAAATTATTACAACAACAACGTCTCTGACACTTTTTGTTTCTTTTGTTTTATAAATAAACTGAATGACTTTTTGTGTGAGTAGAAAAATTTAAAATTCAGCAAACTCCTTGGCGCATTTTTCGGTACTGCTGATTCGCAGCACCTCTTCCTCGTAATCGTCAAAATTACTAGTGTCTCCTGGTCCCTTACACCTGGGTATAAAAGGAGCTTCGATCTTTTTCTGGAATATAGCAATCCAATCTGTCGACGCGAACCACTTTTGGTTCTTGATGTCGTTGACACCCGCTTTTAGGTTACCATAGCGTTTTGTAAGGTCCACTTGCAGTAGGTTACGTAGTAAATCCTTCAAATCGGAGCCGAAATGTGACGGAAAGCGCACTTTTCCCGAAACGATTTTCTCGTAAATCTGAATTGGTTGATCGGCAAAGAAGGGAGGATATCCGGCCGCCATTTCATAGACCAGAACGCCCAATGCCCACCAGTCGACTGCTTTATTGTAGCCCTTGCTGAGGATGATCTCAGGAGCTAGGTATTCGGGCGTGCCGCACAATGTCCATGTGCGACCTTTGACCCGCTTGGCGAAACCAAAGTCCGTTACTTTTAGATAACCTTGCGAGTCTATAAGAAGATTCTCTGGCTTCAAATCGCGGTAGATCAGATCCAGGTAGTGAAGGTACTCGAATGCGAGCACGATTTGTGCAGCATAGAAGCGGGAGTGCGGCTCCGAGAATCGGCCAACCTTGCGAAGGTGGGAGAACATCTCGCCACCAGGTACATATTCGAGCACCATATACAAATTTGAATTATCCTTAAAGTGGTATCGCAGGCTAACCAAAAACGGAAACGATATTGCCTGAAGAATTCGTTTTTCATTAAGCGTATGCTCGACCTGCTTCAGTTTGACCACTTTTTGCTTATCAAGGATCTTCATGGCGTAGTAATCTTTAGTTGGCTTGTGTTGGACTATCATCACTCGGCCGAAGGAGCCGGTGCCAAGGGTCTTGATACGCTCGAAGTCATCCAGAGCAGCGGTATTGGTCGGATTGCGACGCCACTTGTCTTCGAATTCCTCCTTGGCTTGCTCGAGGAACTCTTTGACCGTTTCGGCAGCATCAACTTTTTTGTTGGAGGATGTTGTAGCGTTGTTACCCATCTTTGATGTGCAGGCGTTGGATGAGGACGATCCTAGAGGAACTAGTGACGTTAATTGTTTCTTGAGACTATCCTTGGTGGACAACGACGACGACAATGTTGATGCTGCTGCTGTTGTTGGGTTGGATCCGGCTGCTCCTGCTCCTGCTCCTATCACCGATGCTGAAGTAGTGGATGATGGTGAAATGGAAGTGGACTGTGATGGTGAGTGATGATGGTGGTGATGTTTATTGTGAGGTGGTGAAGATGGTGATGGAATTGGTGAAGTTGAAGAAGATTGAGCGGCTACGGCTCCCGACGGATGCAAGTGATCTTCGATCGCGACGTTGTTATCCTTTACAGAGTCCAGGGTGTTAGTGATCTTTTTATTTTTTTGCTTTTTTAAAAATTGAAAAATAGCTTTAGCAATTTTGACAGATTTAAAAGCAACCGATTGTGGTGAAAAACTGAACGCTCTCTGCGGTAGCGAGAGGTATATTTCTATTGCACACTCACCACTAAATGAATAATAATTTTTGTTTTCCGGCAGAATACAATCCGACACCACTGTTTTGGTTTTTTGTTTTGATTTTTAGTTCTTATGAAAGCGATGAATGTGATGAGGGATGAAGTGATTTAGTTGAATTAGTAAAAGAAATTATTATATATTTTTTTCTTCTTTTGTTATCACACAACTGAACACAATTTTTTTATTTTACTATTTATTTTAGCTATTTCGTAATCACCTTGATTTTCTGACTTTATTGCACTAAAATTGTGTGTCGCGGAGTTCTCGTTCTATTTGCACTTTTATGGGGTTAGAAGCGAAATGCTAGCAGAAAAATCAATCGTTTGCACTTCTTTCTCTACAACGCAACTGAAAATTATTTCTTTCGCTATCATTTGCACAATTAGGTCGTAGATACGTTTAAAAAAGTATTTTTAAGTTGCAGATAGTAAATTAATTTTTTTTTTAACTAATTTGGGCATATAACTTTTTTCACGAATGCTACTAGTGCTCCTGAGGTCAGTGGTACATAATTTTTTTGCCTTCTCTATAAGCGATTTTCTTTTTTTCGCACGGGGGCTGTGTAATGTGTTTATTGCAGTAATGTTTGGCTAGTTTTTTTTAACGCGATAAATAGAGTTCCGAGAATTACTTTGTTTTGTTTTTAATAGTGCTTTTTGCAAAGAAGAAAATTTTTAATGCACCCGCACCCGTACGACCGAGCTACTTTGCAAAATGGCGAATCGTGTGAAGAAAATTTTCCTAAGATGAAAAGAGAGAAACACAACTTTTTTTTGTATCTTTCGACTGGTATAGAATCGGTGGTGTTGGTACACCTGTTCCCTAGTTGTATATGCCGGGTTTTGTGACAAACAGGTGGGGCTGCTGGCACAAAATAGCAAAATGGTTGAAGTTTGGAGGTTGTTGCGATTGAGAAATGATGGGTATAATCCAGTAGAGAAAATTGGAACCCTGGCAGATATATGAAACATAATAATTGTATGGAAACGAAAAAACTGCTTATAACAATATAAATAATTATCGAAATTTATTGGAAAAACTATTTACATGTCTGATGTTAGAGACGATCAGTAGCATAATGCACGACCGCTTTCATATATCGCAGGTCATTCCACATTTTGTATTAGAATGCAATTTTTAAGACTAATAATCAATACGGGTGTATGCTGAATGAAAACAGAAACATAACTTTGGCCTATATCAAAATAAATGTCACTACTCCTTACATACCAAACGTTTTATCCAGTTTATAAGATGTCTGTAAATTTTCCGATCCCGAAGCTCTTAAAAGTAAGTTCCGTCAGGCCCCAGCCAAATTATGGAAGAACGCTATTCGCGCTCTTATCAACCGCTCACTCTTATACCATTCTACCGATGGTTTTAAAATAAATTTCCGGTACTTCGCTATATATGAAATCTACATTTTAGAAAAGAAATTGAACCACATATAATAATCCATATAAAAGAAATAATAGTTATTTGATGTTTCATTTCAGAATTCTGCCTACTAAAATTAAATTTGTAGCTGGATGCGCTCATTCATTGAACACCTATTAATACACCTCCCTAAACGAATTCAATGAAACCACATGTATTCTGACGTTTCAATTGCCACTAACAAAAGACGCGTGCTTGTTTTCAAACGTTTTCGATAAATTATTTTATTCTGCCCTCAGTGAAGCACCAAGCCGAGAGGTTGCATTTATAAAAATAATATTAAAGTAAATATCATCTAAAATCATGGTAAGTGCAATTATTTCTTCATATGATGCAGCTCTCTAACTTTGCCTAATTCCAGACTGAAGAAGTGAACCCCAAAGCATTCCCGCTGGCCGATGCGCAGTTGACGACCAAGATAATGAACCTCTTACAACAGGCTCTTAATTATAATCAATTGCGAAAGGGTGCCAATGAAGCCACTAAAACTCTGAACCGTGGTCTTGCTGATATCATCGTGATGGCTGCTGATGCTGAGCCTATTGAAATCCTCTTACACTTGCCATTGCTATGCGAGGACAAAAATGTTCCATATGTTTTTGTTCGCTCAAAGCAAGCATTGGGTCGTGCTTGTGGAGTCTCGAGGCCAATCGTAGCATGTTCAGTGACAACCAATGAAGGTTCACAATTGAAGTCTCAAATCACTTCAATTCAACAGGAAATTGAAAGGCTTTTAGTATAAACAAACAAATGTACAAATTTTACATTATTTTTTTAATTAATGAATTAAATATGAGTGGAAATGAGTTTTATTCCGTTTCTACAGTTGATAGCAGATGAATCAGATGAGATGAGAAAAAAAGGTAGTCATTCAGATATAAAGGTATTCCCTCAGTAGCAGAGATAATTCTTAGTATTGGAACTAGCTTATTGTATGCAAAAGCTTACTGTAATTTCCATAACAAAATTCAACAACTAGACTGCGCAAGTCAATACGATATTTGATAAAAACATTTTTTTGAATTTAATTCGGATTTTTAATCTATTGTGATAAATTTGGTTTTCAAAATATTTATAGCTATCAAATTTAAAGTCAATCACAATTCACAAATTCGTCGGTGACGATTTATTATTGAGGATTCATTCAGTCGTCAATAGAATTATTTTCCGGGAAAATAATGGGAATTATATAAAAATACAAACACTGGAACTTCCCTTTTATAACGGGAACAAAAGTAATCGCAAAATAAAACCATGAGCTTCAACAAAAACAAATCAAAAAGATCATAGAGATAAACAAAATTACTCACACAATTTATTAACACCATTAATTAAATAAAAATTTAATTTTTACTAAAGCAAAACGAACAAACCACAGAAAAAAGAATTTGATAACTGAAACGTCAAGTGATCTTGTCACAATTTCATTTTGCTTGTCAGTGCTCACAATAGAAGCAAAATTTGTCAATCATAATTAAATATCAATCGATTGATAAATTTGGTCGTTTATCAACTGATCTTTGGCACCTATAATAAGGGTGTAAAGAAGCTTTATGTACATATATATCTATAGTTTGCATTTGTATAGGATTATTTGCTTTTCTTTTTTTCAATTGCAAATCTGCGCAAAACATAGACCCTGGACCCAATCACCCTTCAAAATTGGCAGCACTAGACTAATTAAAAAACTGTCAGTCACTAGTGTCAGGGAGGGCTAATTCGTGCCGTCGTCGCCGTGTCTGTGGAATGATTGTTTATTACAAAGAAAAAAATGAAAGTATTTAGAAATAAATCGACAAGCACATTGATTAAATGCAAGTGACAAAAAGCTGACAAACAATTGCCAACATGAAGTTACTTAATAGAAACGTAGATAAAACAAATCAGGGGTAAGTTTTTTTATTCGGTTCCTTGCCTAATTTAAGGTTAAATCTGTAAATTTCAGGACCGTGGTATTGATCCCAGAGGAACCCGAAGATATGTGGCATGCATATAATCTTATAGCGGAACGGGACTGCGTCCGAAGCACAACAATACGAAAGGTACGCACTATGCTGGCTTGCGACGTCTTTATTTTATCATTTTGCTACTTGCACTTTTAGGTACAAAACGAAACTGCAACTGGTTCCTCGACCAGCAATCGTGTTAGAACAACGCTAACCATACGTGTGGAATCCATAGACTTTGACACACAGGCTTGCGTCCTTCGCCTAAAGGGTCGCAACATTGAAGAAAATCAGTATGTGAAGGTAGGTGATTGTATTCGTTCTGAAACAGCTTAAACTTGACGATCTTTTATAGATGGGTGCCTATCACACGCTTGACCTGGAGTTAAATCGGAAGTTTGAACTTCGCAAGCCAGAGTGGGACACCATCGCTTTGGAACGCATCGATATGGCGTGTGATGTCACCCAGTCGGCCGATGTTGCTGCTGTTGTAATGCAGGAGGGGCTAGCGCACGTTTGTTTGATTACAGCAAGTATGACATTAGTGCGTAGCAAAATCGAAGTCTCAATACCACGGAAGCGAAAAGGCAACGTTCAACAGCACGAGAAGGGCCTGGGAAAGTTTTATGAATCTGTGATGCAAGGCATTTTGCGGCACGTTAATTTCGACGTGGTCAAATGTGTTCTTATAGCCTCTCCGGGTTTCGTCCGTGACCAGTTTTTCGATTTCATGTTCCAACAAGCTGTTAATTCAGATATTAAGGTAAGTGATGGTATCTTTGCCTGTGGATTGTAGAGGTGAATATTTGATCATTTGCAGGTTCTTTTAGACAATAAAGGCAAATTCATGCTGGTGCATTCTTCCTCAGGGTTCAAACATTCACTGAAAGGTAAGATAATGTTTTTTTCGTAGTTAATTTAAATCGATTTTGATTTGTTGGTTTTTTTTTTTAGAGGTTCTCCAAGATCCTGCAGTTATTGTAAAAATGTCCGACACAAAGGCAGCTGGTGAGGTTAAAGTATTAGAACAATTCTATACAATACTACAGTGTGAACCGGCGAAAGCATTTTACGGCAAAAAACACATTCAACAGGCTGCTGATGCGATGGCTATCGAAATACTCTTGATTTCGGATAACCTTTTCCGGTAAGCTTACGCTAAGACAAATACTTTTTACGATAGAAAAAAATGACAACCATACTTCAATCCCTCAAGCCTTGCTTCTACAGACATTCGTGAGTGCAAAGTTATTTTGTTGTCACGAATTAAAGGGGACCAACAGCTTTACGACGATTTGATGAGCCAACATTCAAAAAGCATTACATGACAGTTTTATACTCTCGGATGTTTGTCTGACTTTCGCAAGAGTTGAGGCTGTGAATAAACTATTAGAAGTTCTTGGGATAGATTTGATCCTTGTCTAGTCTAATGCACCAACCAATGAGCCACTGTGCCCAATACTGTTGCGTCGATGTTAAATTAAGATATGAGTTCCGTGACCTATCCTTGGTAAAATCTGCTCCTCAGGCGTGCGCGTCTTGGAATTCTGAGTCGTGCAATGCGTGCAGGTCCCGTCAAACTATCCACAGAAATCTGAATTCCTAGACAACTGTACTCAGTTTAAGGGAATGTATTTTTTTCGCTTGACTTTATGAATGGATTGGATCACATCCCCACTGCTACAATGCCCGTTACATGTTGCCAATCCAATGGCGCATCCTTGTTTCGAGTAACAATCTTGCAATCATTCCAGATACCACAAAGCCCTTGGTTTAGCAAGTAGACAAAATGTTCTTAAATGTGCAGCCTACGAGTGATGACGGACTTTGTCCACCTTTTTGTACTTAGGATATAATGCGGTATTAGACTTATTCATTCGCCTGAACTTTCAATAAGTATACGCCCGCTGCGATTTGCCTAAATATATTTGTTCCTTCAATAGGTGCACTTCCGTGCTCTGCACATGCACAGTTAAAAACAAGCTTTAAATTTCCAATGGATCTTCTTTCGTACGCAGTGCTCTCTTTCATTTCTCACTCGAATAATGGTGAGGTTAAAGTATTAGAACAATTCTATACAATACTACAGTGTGAACCGGCGAAAGCATTTTACGGCAAAAAACACATTCAACAGGCTGCTGATGCGATGGCTATCGAAATACTCTTGATTTCGGATAACCTTTTCCGGTAAGCTTACGCTAAGACAAATACTTTTTACGATAGAAAAAAATGACAACCATACTTCAATCCCTCAAGCCTTGCTTCTACAGACATTCGTGAGTGCAAAGTTATTTTGTTGTCACGAATTAAAGGGGACCAACAGCTTTACGACGATTTGATGAGCCAACATTCAAAAAGCATTACATGACAGTTTTATACTCTCGGATGTTTGTCTGACTTTCGCAAGAGTTGAGGCTGTGAATAAACTATTAGAAGTTCTTGGGATAGATTTGATCCTTGTCTAGTCTAATGCACCAACCAATGAGCCACTGTGCCCAATACTGTTGCGTCGATGTTAAATTAAGATATGAGTTCCGTGACCTATCCTTGGTAAAATCTGCTCCTCAGGCGTGCGCGTCTTGGAATTCTGAGTCGTGCAATGCGTGCAGGTCCCGTCAAACTATCCACAGAAATCTGAATTCCTAGACAACTGTACTCAGTTTAAGGGAATGTATTTTTTTCGCTTGACTTTATGAATGGATTGGATCACATCCCCACTGCTACAATGCCCGTTACATGTTGCCAATCCAATGGCGCATCCTTGTTTCGAGTAACAATCTTGCAATCATTCCAGATACCACAAAGCCCTTGGTTTAGCAAGTAGACAAAATGTTCTTAAATGTGCAGCCTACGAGTGATGACGGACTTTGTCCACCTTTTTGTACTTAGGATATAATGCGGTATTAGACTTATTCATTCGCCTGAACTTTCAATAAGTATACGCCCGCTGCGATTTGCCTAAATATATTTGTTCCTTCAATAGGTGCACTTCCGTGCTCTGCACATGCACAGTTAAAAACAAGCTTTAAATTTCCAATGGATCTTCTTTCGTACGCAGTGCTCTCTTTCATTTCTCACTCGAATAATCTACATGCAAGCCTCCTACAACACCGCCACCAAACAGATTACGGACATTTTCCATAGAAGTAAAAAGTGTCTGAATTCCACGCATGAAAAAAACATCACTAGCTATCCACTAAGAAAGAAAAACCCTGCACTTGGACATGTTAAAAACTACAACAAAATCACATAAATTCCAGCGACTAAGGAACCTTTAACATGGGTATAGAAAATAATGTGCTCCAATTTAGCTATCGTTACAACATTGACTCTCGATCAAGGTTGTGTGTGAGCGCGAACACATTGCTTTAAAGTCGCGTCTGTTTAATTTTTTTTGCAAATGACTGTCATGCAATAAAGAGTAAAAAGGCAATTTGTATTCTAGTGGCGCAGAGACGAAAATTCTCCACAATTTCGCATGTGGTAATTGGCACAACTTATTGAGATTGCGATTAAATTTTTTTTGCTTGTTTGAATAATTTATTATGTACTAATAACGTCTAACTCTATATTCTGGAAGCTCTTCACTGCCGGCATTTTTAACTAAACAACGACGAACAGCGCTATCGACTGAATTGGTTGTGCCTATCAGCTTTCCGAATCGCCTCATTCACCGTGCATTTAATTTTTTTCATTGTATCAGGCGGCACGGATAGTTGTTTCTTGGTGGTTTCCTTCGACGCGCTCGTCGATTTTGAGCTCACTAGCAGCTTATCATAGTAGTCAGAGAGGGATTCTCTTCTGGGCAGCAGTCTTCTTTTCGATGATGTGATGTAATTGTGAAATCTAAGCTTAGCAGCTGTGGTGAAGCAAGTTCCTTTTAAGCTAGCCGGGTGTTCAGCTGTATTAACAGCTTGCGGGCAGCCGCAATCCGAAATTAGGTAGTCTGGCGTAAGCTGCATTGAAATATCTGAAAATAAATATGCAGTGTTAGTGCGGCTGATTAAGTGAGAAATTTTACACCTTCAGAAAGAATTCTAATTAAATATAAGTCAAGCTTATTTGCAAAAACCAACGATGGTTACGAAAGATTGAAGGCTAATGCATTTAAAGGCGTCGTCACTTTGTTATAATTTTATTCCGCCCGTTTAACAATTGACTTGTAAATGAGCTACGAACTAGGTAGCCCAGGCATGCCATTGAAGGAGAAGCGCTGTGTGGGTGCTAAAAATGTCTCTCCATATCGGAAAGTGAAATAAAAAATACAAAACAACAAACGCGTCAGACTTCTTTTTGTTGCCGCAAACATGTGTTTTCAATTTTGTTTTTGTCTGCCATTCCAATTTGGTCTTCGATATCTTGTAATTAATTTTTCCTCGCAGCTAGAGATGCGGTTCAACTGCGTGGCATAAGTTGACACATATGTGGATTGTTTTGTTTAAAGAATTTGAAAGCCACGTAATTTACTGGAAAATATGTCATTTAATCTGCAGTACGTCAATTTTCCACCAACTCACCTAACTAATCACGGAATTTATTCAATAAATGTTGGCTATGATTGTCATTGTCATTTGTATGCTACACACGTATATACATACTTTTTCTTTTAATCTGTAACATGCTTTTACAGATCGCCCTGAAGCACAAAGAGAAACCTAATCGTTCGATTGTTCCCATTTCTAGCCAACTATCAAACCGCCTTCCTTAAGAATCGCTTCGCTCGTTTAAAATATACATCCCCAGTAGTATGCCACATTGCCATGTAAACAAATACTTTCCGTCCGGATTTATTTCTCCGTACATGTTACGTGTCGCCCTTTTGTTCAATTACTTATTGGGAAATGAAAAAAAAAAAAACAAAAATCCTTAATATGCAAACTAGAAAGAATATGAAGTACCAAAGTCCTTCTCACACAAGTACACATAAGTGTCTATACTGTAGGTCTTCTAGCAAGTCTATGTAAAGATGAAATCGGAGCCTGTAACTGGCTCTTTCTATGTGAACAACTTGAATTCGAAAGTTGGGTATCAGGTTTACAAACTGGTTATCCATTGTTTTAAGAACGCGCACAGCCGATTGCAGATTCAACGGCGATGACCTTTCGAATGAACTCTCACTATCTCGGATTTCAAATGGAATGCGCTCACATGGTCTTATAAATAGTAAAATGGGGTAGGGTATGGGGTTGCGCCGAATAATTTATGTCTTGCGATAAGGTAGTTGCAGACTACTTCTTATCGGTTTCGCCTTAACATGCTTTATCAGTGAAGTTATTTGAACCACATTTTATTGGCATTGGCTTGTAAAGTGAGATAGCTACGTACTTTGTAACGATATCTTTTATACAATGCCTTTTCCAAATTCAAATTCTATACAAGTAACCGGTTCAAACATTTGGAGCGCAACTGTGTATTACTTATCAATAAAAATGTCACCGAATATCCAGCAGTTTGTAGCCCAGTGATCTCTTGTGCACATCGCCCGGCCACTTGTGCAATCAAAATGTAATTCAGCACCCAATCTGTTGGGGCTACTTGAGTAGAAAACAGATCAATTTATAGACACAAGCAAAAGCATCGGCTCTTTGTGACGTTACCTACAGAAATTCCGATGAAACTCCTCTAGCCAAGTGTACTTTCACTTTGCGTGGTTCACTGTGGCGCGGTATATAGTTGAATCTTAAGCGATACACCAACTAAACACGAACTAAATATAGAACCGCCTTTGAGACAGCCACAAATGCGACTGAGGAGAATGTTTTCTTCGACCTGAAGCGACAGCCGCAGTTTGACGACGTGTGAGTTGGGTAATTGGTTTGTTGATCATTTAACAGTCAGTCAGAGTGTAGTGCAATATAAGGGAATTTTTATCAATTCAATCTGTTCTCTTAAGGTGATCATTTCGCTTAGACATGTGGCGTTCCAGTAGAGTGTTTTAGTTATTAAAACGAATGCTGTGAATTTAATTCGGGTTAAAGGTGGGGAGTTTTTTGTTTAAAAATTCAACGAGGTATTGTCTTGGTTTCCCTTTATAATATTTCTGTCTGCAATCTGCGTGTAGTTTGTTCCTGTATTTTAACAATCAAAAGAGAAAGTAAAGAAAAAAAATTAAAATCCGGTGGTATACAACAGTCTTTAATGAGTTTCAGCATGTAATTGCATAAAACGTTTAGAAATCGAATTTAAATTTACAAGTATCTATATGCTGTTGCTTTGGGAAAATTAAAGGTGTCAGACCTTGTGGGTGCCACTTGCTTGCTTTATCCTCGTCATGTTACTGATTTGATAAATTGATCACAAGTCGGTATTTTTATGTCATCAATGATTCAATAATATCATTCACCTGGCTTGGCACTAAATGTTTATTTTTTTCAGTGAGATAAATGAATGTGTGCATTTTTGAGTATGAATGTGAATAAATAAATAGTTAGGAAGAGTTAAAGTAAGTATCCCCCTAATAGCATTTCCGTTATTTTCAATTATTCAAGCAAAATACCTATTAAGCCAGCTTTATCTCATTTCAGATGTCAAGATGTAAGCCAACGAAAAGAGTATGTTTCTTTGGTCGAATCAGTTCGAGATGCTGGTGGTGAAGTGAAAATATTCTCCAGCATGCATATTTCAGGCGAACGTAAGTAACCTACCTTAATTTTTGTTTAACTTGAACCTGGCATTGCTTAAACAAACTGTAATGCAAGGTGTAAGGAAAAATATTACTAAACATCTAGTCTATGAGTAATAATTTCATTCGCACTCCATTGATGAGTCACATACATTACACTGCTATGCCCTAACACAGGGGTTTCCTCATTTCATAAAACAATTTTTAGATTTCTTCTCTAAAGAAAAAAAATATAAACATTGGCACGAGGCCTAAATGAACATTTGAATCTCTTCCTCTTTCTCTACTTGTCATGTGTACCTTTGTGTATTTCAACACACTTTTCAAATTTATCTGGCAGACAACGAGGACACACAGCGTGAATCTATTTTTGATAACGCACTGCACCAATAAACACAAAAAAAAAAAACGCTCAATGAGGTCGCCGCTCCTGTAGCACTTCTTGTTTGGGAAGCGCATGCATATAGCTTTGGATCAAGTTTTAATCATATTTTTAGGAATCCTACTTTTGCTTCTGTATAAATCACACACATCATAATTTCCCTTTCAGAACTATCGCAGCTAACAGGGATCGCTGCAATCTTACGGTTTCCGATGCCAGAGCTAGAAGATAGCGATGATAGTGCTGGCGCTAATGATTCAGACTCAGAATAATGGGAAAAAGTTACTTTTGATTGAACAACAGATAGTTTAAACGGATAGAAACTTACACGAAATTTATTTTTAGCCTTTAATATCTTATAAAAATAAACACTTTTTTCTTAAATTGCATTTTTTTTTTGGTAAAATAATGATCGTTTTGTTTTTGTTGTTAAGGAAGCAAAAATAACCAAGCTTAGCGCCATCAACTGCTTTTATCTTATTGTCCTTCTTTGTAAGGAGAAGAAAAGTGGTCCCCTCGAAAGTAGATATTCGAATGCCTTCTGCAGATAATTGATTTCTGTTTCAACTCAAATAGTGGGACGGAAACTACTGTTTAGGCACCAACGAATTTTCAAAAACTCAACTTACATAAGGAATGTAAGACTGCGTTCAAGATTTGAGCTACAAATAGCTAATCTGTAGGTTAGGTTAGGTGTATTGCTTGGCCTAATTGTGTTTCCAATAGTTTTTCATTGGAAATACAATTAGAATGCGAGAGAAACAAATGATATGGCGGTGGATTGGTAATATCCATATCAGTTTACAAAGCAAAGACAATTCAATTACAGAATATGCCATGAGAAATTCGCTTACGCAGTCAATAGGGTGCGAAACAGTTCACGTGCTAAAGAGAGCTGATGCGCACAGGCGTTGTTGATGCTCCATGTCCCATTGCACCAAGTAAGCGTCCATCATTACTTTTCTAAATGACGCTCTTGAATCGAAAGGTCCCCGGTTCAATTCCCGCCGGGGCCAAGTAACATGTTGAGTTTTTCCACTGCCTCACCTCTTGCGACCGTCTGACAAACATCCAAGAGTATCAATTGTCATGAGCTTCTCAAAAATGTGCCGTTCGGATTCGGGTTAATAATGTAGGTCCCTTCCACTTCGCACAAGAAAATGGTTGCAGAAGCTGTGTTATATGTTTCATTTTTTACTCTTTTTTTAAATTTCAAAGATAGTTTACCGTTAAGCTATTTTGTTTTATTTATATCTATTCACTGTGGCAAACAAAAATTATTTTATAACATTCATCGATTTTTTGTTGACTTTTTTTGTAATCTTGTCCGCCTTATCGATCTGCTTTCGCTTTTTCTTCAGAAGCCACTGCTCCTTGTCTTTTTCTTGTTTTTCACGGATCAGCTTTCGGAAGAGATTTCGATGACGTGGCTTTACCATACGTGCCTGTAGTCGATGTTCTTCGACTTCATTTTTGTGTAGTAATCGTTTGCTTTCCTTGTGTAGTTTTCCAGATTGAACAGCCATATTATTTTTCTAAAACGAAGAGGAAAAATGGTTTTGGAATATGGTCATGCAAGTTTTTATTTGTGTTACCTCTTCAATTCGTTTCTTCTCTTTCTCATCAATATCATCTTCATCGAGTTCTTCATCTTCGTATCCATCTTCTTCGTAATTTCCATCTTCTTGCATGTCAGCGTCGAATTCAGCTTTCTCCTCTTGGTAGGCAAGCTGCAGCTGGGCATCAATGATATTTTGATCTGTTTCTTCGTCTTCTTCTTTATCATCGTCATCATCTTCGGCGTCACTTTGAACTACAGAGACAATAATGACCAATATAGTGCTTTGGTTAGTAAAATAGCTTACCATGCGTTTCGATTAGCGAAGGATCAAGTAAAGCTTTTTCTTCTGGAGGAACGTAAGTGTCACGTTTGGCGTCAACAAATGGAGAAAGATGTGGTGGCAGATCGACTCCCATGAAGTACTTGTTCGTAGGAAGGAGATTTCTCTGATTGACGCTGTCAAATACCCATTGTGGTTGTATATAGTCACGTGAGATGTACTGCTTTGGTAATGATGGTCGATCAACAATCTGATGGGTAATAGTCTCATCTGCTTCATCGAACGTTGCCCCGCTAAATACGGTATTGTCCCAAGAAACCTGGCCGCCAAAAGAACGGATTAGTAAGACAAGAGGCTCACGAGGCACTTCTCTGCCAATAAAAAACTTTAAACCCTTAAAGATGGACTTTAGTTTGCGAATCTCCGAGGCTTCCTGCTTCATTTTGAGCACCCTCTTAGAATCACCGTCTTGTTCTAACAATTCCATATCGATTTCAGGTTCTTCTTCATCCTCCTGAACTTTGTCAGTGCGCATCAAATCGTGACTTAACGCGGCAATGCGATCCGACACAAAGGCACTTTCATCCTTCAACTTATCTTCGGTATCATTAAGCATACTCTCGGGAAATTGTGGTGGATAAGCCATGTTGATGCTGTGATATAGTCGGAAGTTGGCGAATCCCAACATTATTGTGTAAAACTCGACGAAAATTGACATAACCTTGAAGTCAACTTCAGACTTGGAGTGTGGCTTAAATGGATAGTAGTGCGGAACGATCCATGTCACTTTTTGTCCCTTGATTTCAGCTTGGAAGTAATATCCCTTGATTGAGATAAAAACTTTGCGAATAGCCTTAGCTGCGATAATATAATGCAAAAATTCCACAGTTAGACGGCGACATAGAGCAGATTGTTCACGTGGAATTAGCCGCAACGAAGGGAACGTACTGAAGAGAAAGAGCAAAGTCAGACAATCATCCATGTCTTTGACGGCATCAATGAAAGTGGGATAGCGTTCTTTGACAATATGATCGATTTTAAGTTCAGGGTATAGAGCCAAACGACGCTTTAAGTTCCGGAAGTCCTTGATTGCGCGATCGCGACCAGACTTTTTAGCGAAAATCTACAGAAAATAGAAATACTTTAGGAGATCCATACTTCATCGCATTAGTTATTTGAAAGCTTACCTTATAGTTGCGTAGAGTCCACACGATTGGTTCGTGAAGCAGAAAGCGTATGTCCTTAGTATGGTAAAGTATCTTTATTTCGGACGAGCCTTTTTGTGCTCTCCTTCTGTGTTTGGGCTCTCGCGGATATACGCCTTTTACGATGCACAAACGGCGAAAATCGTTCAAAGATAATTGAAGTTTTTTCAAGGCTGCCTTCCTTGTGATATACTGGGCAGCCTCGCCAGACTGGTACTGCAGGGGTAAAAATATGAAACACACATGATTAAGAGCAGCTGATCATGTTTAAAATAATAGCACATTTAAACTATTATATGCCAATTTTTCTAACCTTCTTTGGACGACGCATCTACGGTTTATAAGTTACAATTAAATTAATTATAAAGTAATAATTTCAATAAAACTTATTCCGACACAAAAAAACGCACGTTTTTTAAGTGGATTTCCAAATGAAAGGAGTGTGTCAAAAGTGACGGCCAACTATTTTTATTCGGACTGTACATATAACGTAATGAAAATCAGGTATGATAGAAAGAAAAAAAAAAAGAATAAGCTTGACAGTATGTATACTCACTTTTCCCTACCCTAGCTTTGACACACGGTGCTTTACAGTAACGTTAACGAAACATGACGTTATCTTTATACGGCTCTTGATTTGAAGTTGTAACGCAATACTGCTTAATGATAGGTTGCATTGATTTCCTATGGTTCAACTGGATGCGTTTGTCAAGGCAAAGCTTCAAAGCGTGTTTATATGTCAGACATAAATGTTTGATGCCTCTACGATTTGTGTGTACGATTTATCTAACATAACAGGTGTTTTTCTTTTTAGTTCATAGCTGAGCACTGAACAGAGTGTGTGAAAGTTGAGCATGCTTTGATCCGAAACTTGAAACACATTTGAGCGATCAGCTATCATATGATTAGAAATCATGCTAATTTTTAAAATGAAAATTATTCTATTAAATTGTATTGCTTTTTACGCCAAAAAAACAACCCCAACCGTCTTTTTGATTGTTTTTTATTTTTTTTATTTTTTGTATTTTCCCTCCTCTCAGACTGTCCTTGGCTGTGCGTTTTTTAAGAGACTGCTCAGTCCTCAGTCAATTTGTTTTGAGCTCATAGAGTGTGCTCTGATCGAGCTCTGAATGGAAATAGAAATACAGTTTTGACGATCTGCTCTGAACTAAAAAAGAAAATCACCTATTATTGCGCATAGAGAAGGGAAAACTTTCTGGTGTAAGCACAGTGAGATATTTTTTTGCTCGATTTTGTAGCCATCATTAAAAAAATCATACTGTACCTTTGACGTTTCGCCTAACTTTTCTGTACGAAAATTACTCTAATTCGCAGGCTTTCAAAACAAAGTGGAAATCTCTCATTGAAAACTTCCTTCTTAAACTGAGGTGTTAAACTTACAAATTGTATTTTGCCAAGTTACAGTGGATACATATCCCGGAAGCATAGTAAATGTTTTTCTAAACGCAAACAACTACTCCAACTAAACACATTTAAAAAAAGAAAAAAAAAAAAAAAACAAACATGAGCAAACATATGTATACGACGGCGAATCTCACTGATGTTCAGCTGAAAGAGCAGGGAAATCAAATGTTTTCAGCTCGCAAATTTGATGATGCTATAAATTGTTACAGTAAAGCAATCGTAAGTACGATTTTACAAATCAGTAAAATAATGTTGATGGCATTGGCCACGCTTATGAAATCAATGCCACCACTTGAAACAGAAATCAATAATGGGCGCTGCAGACGTATTTTGTCACCATAATTATTTCAGATCAAAAATCCAACAAATGCCACATATTTTACAAACCGGGCACTGTGCCATTTGAAACTAAAACGTTGGGATCAATCGTGTCAAGACTGTCGCCGAGCATTAGACATCGATCCGAACCTGGTGAAGGCCCACTTCTTTTTGGGTCAGTGCTTGATGGAGTTGGATATGTATGATGAAGCAATAAAACACTTGCAAAGAGGTATGTGCATTTATTTTGTGGAAAAGTTTGATTTTTGACATGGAATTTTTAAGCCTTTGACCTTGCAAAAGAGCAGAAACAGAATTTCGGTGATGATATTACATCGCAATTGCGGTTAGCTAGAAAGAAGCGTTGGAATGTGCTGGAGGAGAAGCGTATATGTCAAGAAATTGAGTTGCAGACATATTTAAATAGGTTCGTAGTAAATAACGGTTACAACAATTTGGTTTTAATAAAGACGAAAATATTCGTTAGTGACAATATATGTACATGCTAAATGCAACTGATATAAAAAAATTACGCTCCTACAGGCTCATAAGGGAAGATATGGAAAATAGATTGGCGAAATTGAAGTTGGATGATGACACGAATGAAGATCATTTGAACGACAAGCAACAGGAGATTGAACAGGAATGCGTAAGTAAACAATTGTGAATTTGTTGAAAGGCAGCTGAAAGAATATTTATTTTGAAATAAGGGTAACATATTCCTCCTTTCCTTCTGACCATATTCAACATGTCAAACAAACACCGATAGCGTCTCCATTCTGGTTAATCCTTAATGGTTGATCATGTGTCTAGCTGAACCTCAATTCTTGTACTAACTCATCATTATTTTGTCATAAGACCTTTTAAGCTCAGTAGCTTGTTCATGATATACAGGCAGATCTCGATTTGCGCACAAAATACAATTTAGATTTTTTAGTGTGCAATTTGAATTTTTACAAAACAAATTTAAAAGAACAGAAATCATGTTTACACACTAAATTGAGGACCAAGGAAGGTATATTGGAAAAAATCGAGCTTTGCCTGTAATCAAATCTTTCTTACTTGTCAGGCAATTGTCCGGTAAAGCTAACAAAACTGACTGATAGCCAGTCACAAAATGTCTCAAAACCAACTTAAAAATTACAAAATTGTAGTAACATATTTTCCGTGCTTTAAAAAAAAGTCAGTAAGTGAAGGGACCTGTCTACTTGATTCTACGATAAGCAAGATTGAGTTTATTTCTCAATGTCGCAAAAAGTAAAAATAACTGTTGAATTCGGAAACGCCAACGAAATGTGCATCGAAGCGGCATCACTGCACAAATAATGAACCCATTGCGTAAATAGCTGATGCTGATGCATTTAAAGCATCGGTAATTTTGATGATGATTTTTTGACATTAGGCATCAGTGCACACAATTTTACAAAAGTTAACGTAATGGCTTTCCAGTGAAGAATTGAAACACATTTTTAATGAACGTGTGTCAGGAACTGATCAATATCGAAGCAACCTGTGATGACGACATTAAGCATGTTGCACTTCATAACTGCCAATCAAATGCTGCTGTTGTTGCATTTGTGTGATGATCCAGGAAGTTTAAAGCCTGCCTCTTTTGCAGGTGCATGCTCCCATTATTGATTATTGTTTGATCGGCCTTTTACGACAGCCGTGATCTCCAGTCGTGTCAACCTTCAGCCTTAAGATGTTAAATGTGGCGGATGTTAAAATTGTCTAGCTAAAATAAGCCCACTCAACGTATGAGGGCAAATTAACGGCGGCTGAGATGAAGATGCTTCGCATGACAGCAGGAGTAACAAAGTGTGATCGAATTAGAAGTTCCCAGATCCGATGAAGCCTTCACCTCAAAGAATCTATCTAGAAAATGGATTAAGTTGGCACTGTCATGTTCGAAGGCGAGATCCTACGAACCCCGTCAAAAAGACAATAGGTCCGTTCGCGAACTAATAAGCAAACGTAAATTTATATAAACTTTCGTGCAAAACTACACAAACGCGTTCGCGTACTGAGAAAATGGTAAAAAGATGAACGAAAGAAAAATGTACTTTCGTTCATTTTTCTTCACATAGAATTTAAGCTAGCAAGAAAATGAAAACTGTCAAATGATGAAATCCTATGAGTTTGCCAGCAAAAGTAAACAGCTGTTGCTTCTTTTCAAGCCAAACTGCGATGTTTTTTCAACTTTTTAGACAAAAGCGTTCGCGTACTTTTCTTAGAAATGAGAGGATTCTCTCTCGATTTTGGAGATTTGACACTTTTCATTTTCCTACACATAAAGTACGCGAACGGACCTATAATCAATCAGCATTTCTATTCAATCGAGTAAAAGAGGCAGGCCTAAGAACTCCTGGATCACCCAAATGCAACAACACCATCATTTGATTGGCCTCAGTAGCGAATTGATTCGAGATCAAGAGGCCTGCCTATATTTTTTGAGGTAAATTCGACGAACCCCACAGACGGACCAGCAGGCAAGTAGTGAATTCGGATGTTATGATCCCTTTAGTCCAGCTCATAAGCTCGTCGCTAAAGAGTAAAAAGAATGAACGTGTGGCAGGGCTGATTGAGCAAGTGTGCAGTGATGCGTTTCCGAATTTACCCAACTTTCACGCGAATACCAATAGACCTTTTTACTGTTTTTTGATACAATAATTTGTTTTGTTTTGTCATCACCGCAATTCACACGCAGCTACTTATAAAATAAGCCAACGACCTTGCTACGTCGAATCAATCTCGTTCGATCACCGCAATAAAACGACGTTGGGCGTGATTAGTACTTAGATGGGGACCCACTTGGGAACACCGCGTGTTGTTGGCACCTCTTGCGAACGTCTGACATCCAAGAGTATCAAATTCTCATGAAAAAGCTTCTCAAATTTGCCGTTCGGATTCAGCGTAAAACTGTAGTCCCCTCCACTTCGCATGAAAATGGTTGAAGAAGCTAGGTTGTGGGCCCTTTATGGGCCTGTTAAGGCCAAAAAAAAATACTTATAAAATAAATCGATGCATAATAATTTTTTTACAGGATGATCACATAACTGAGCTCAGTAATTTATTTGCAAAAATTGATGACCGAAGACGGGTAAGAAAAGACTTCCTACCCCTAACTATATGCCAAGCCATTCATGTTGTGCCCTTTTTTCTTTTGCTTATAAGAAACGAGATGTGCCTGATTTTTTATGTGGCAAAATCAGTTTTGAAATTCTTACCGATCCTGTTATAACTCCATCTGGCATCACATACGAACGTAAAGATATTGAAGAGCATCTGCAACGAGTCGGCCACTTTGATCCTGTCACACGAGTTAAGCTTACACAGGATCAGTTGATTCCAAATTTCTCCATGAAAGAGGTAGTCGATGTATTTCTCGCCGAAAACGAATGGGCTCTGGATTTCTAGAACCTTTAACTAAGGTAGTACTTCATCTTCATAATACACACTAATTATAACATTTATACCCACCACCTCTTTTCAACAACAACAAAATAAACGCGGCGTCAAAATACCATTTGAATGTATACATTATCATAAAATATTATGTATCTTGTTGTTTTGTGATTAGTTTGTTTTCTATCTCGACTCTGATTGATGATTGATTACAGATGGAAAGAGAAACGGCGCAGATTATTTCGTTTATATACATATTGTTCAAATTTGAATTTATTTGAAGTGTTTTCCTAGTAATTACTATACAGAAATATTCTATAAACTAAAATAAATACAAAATAGGTAAAGGACGAGTAGTAGAGAAGTTATTTTCCGCAAACAGTAGTTAAATTAAAGTAATAATTTTTTTTAGCGGGTCCTGCAAACGATACAAATATCAATTATGTGATTATTTGGAAACTAGAAGACCGATTAAATATGTTTTTATTTCAATGTTGAATTGTTGTTTTACTTGTAGCTGGTTGTGGTAAAGCGGAAGGACCTGCTAATTCCCATTTTTTTTTAAGAAAACGCAATTTCTTTTCCCCTTTTGTTATAATCTGATTTTATTCTTTTCTTGATACTTTAACGTTTCTTGTACGGCAAACGGTATTATTTACATGTACATACTGTAAACCGCTGGACGGATTTTAATGATCGACCACTCATATTAAAGATAAAATGTGCAAGATTTAAGTAAACAAACTTATATTGTTCATAAGTGTAAGCTTTAAGGGGTACACCCTTTATAAGAATATGCGCAGACATTTTGCACAACAAATGAAAGAAGCAGTGGTAGGCGTGGCATGTACATATTTTTACTACAAAGCCACACCGCTAACCTTTAAAATAAGTGGTCGATCATTAGAATCCGTCAAGGCGTTCTCCCACAATTGCCATCCATCGCTCTAACCTACAAAATGGTAAAATCGACCAGCAAAAATAACGACAAAATTTTCAGAAAATACCAGGCGCGCAGAAATGTCAGCAGTTATCCCGCAATATTCAACCAGATTTCAAAACGCTATTGTGCGTAAACGGCTGGACGGATTTTAATGATCGACCACTCATTTTAAAGATAAAATGTGCAAGATTTAAGTAAACAAACTTATATTGTTCATAAGTGTAAGCTTTAAGGGGTACAATCTTTAAAAGAATATGCGCAGACATTTTGCACAACAAATGAAAGAAGCAGTGGTGGGCGTGGCAAGTACATATTTTTGCTAAAAAGGCACACCTCTAACCTTTAAAATAAGTGGTCGATCATTAAAATCCGTCAAGGCGTTCTCCCACAATTGCCATCCATCGCTCTAACCTACAAAATGGTAAAATCGACCAGCAAAAATAACGACAAAATTTTCAGAAAATACCAGGCGCGCAGAAATGTCAGCAGGTATCCCGCTGGACGGATTTTAATGATCGACCACTCATTTTAAAGATAAAATGTGCAAGATTTAATTACACAAATATATATCTATATATAAAAACCCATCGCTGTACAGTTGGTGCTCAAGCAGCCTTGGCAAACTTTCATTTATCGCATTACGTTCATTTTTGTAACGTTCCATAAAGTGATGCGCAACTGACAAGGAAGAAAGGAGCGGTAGAAGCACTCCCTGCACAAATAACTATGCCGATGCGTAACGCAACTATGCCTTTCTAGTGATGCAAAATGTTTCCGTTAATAAACGTGTGGCAGTGCTAATCGAGCTTCAACAATGCAGCTATGAGTTTCCGAATTCGCACAATGCCTTTCGAGTACTGCGTAATGTTTGCGTTAATTAACGCTTAGATGTACTGACTTGAGCCCCAACAGTAGTTGAGGCATTTATCAATGATTTCAGAATTTTTATTTCTAGCTTCGGACGATGTTCAATATGCCTTATTTATCAGGTAAGCTTGAAGGCCCATTTTACAAAAAAAAAATACAGCAAAGTTCATAGGCCATATGTATTGGAAATGGAAACGTAAGGCAATTGGTTCAGGTAAGCTT
This sequence comes from Portevinia maculata, assembly GCA_949715645.1. Lineage (NCBI taxonomy): Eukaryota > Metazoa > Arthropoda > Insecta > Diptera > Syrphidae > Portevinia > Portevinia maculata. The sequence continues at coordinate 974,635 of OX454528.1, read as the reverse complement.
CTTTCTATATACGTTCCCAATGACCAATATCATTGCCGTTACGCTCGCCACTAGCTTTTACAGTTATATATATAATGTAGGTATAAGAACTCCCAAACTTCTACCTTTTTAAATGAGAACTCAGTCATTAGTCATCGCTATACATGGATACTGAGACAAATAAAGGAAATGTAGCAATAATTCAGTACTCCAAATATACTCCTTGCAATCCAACCTTTAAAATGAGCCATCAATCATTAAAATCCACCCAGCCGTTCTCGCACAATCAGAAAAATTGTCAAAAAATTTCCTGTAAACATTGAAGGCTCATCCATCCAGGCTCTTTATTCCCTTGTTTCTCGTAAAAAAAAGGAGGCGTGGTCGCAGCCCACTTTTAATAATTTTTCCATAATCTCTTAGTTGCAACCTTTAAAATGAGCCATCAAACATTAAAATCCATCGAGCCGTTCCAAAACTAGACGTGAAAATCAATGCAAAATTCTCGAAAAGTACCAGGCGCCCATAATCGCAGAAATTCTAGTAGGTATCCACCAAAACAAACTTAGCTAAAACTGCAACCAATACACTGCCACAGAATTGGTTGCATTTTTGGCTAAGTTTGTTTTGGTGGATACCTACTAGAATTTCTGCGATTATGGGCGCCTGGTACTTTGGACGAATTTTGCATTGATTTCACGGCCCATTTTGGAACGGCTCGATAGATTTTAATGTTTGATGGCTCATTTTAAAGGTTGCAACTAAGAGATTATGGAAAAATTATTAAAAGTGGGCTGCGACCACGCCTCCTTTTTTTACGAGAGACAAGGGTATTGATGGGATTTCAATGTTTACAGGGAATTTTTGGGACAATTTTTCCGATTGTGCGAGAACGTCTCGATGGACTTGAATGATTTATGGCTCATTTTAAAGGTAGCATTGCACGGAATATATTTAGAGCGCTGAACTATTGCTATATTTCCTGTATTACTCTCTGTATCCCCGTATGCCGAGGACTTCAATGACTAATGTCTTGCAACTTTGTGGGGGGTTACCATTTCCCGGATATGGAGTTGGTCATTCGTATGGAGAAAGTAGCTTACCTTAAACAATTGCCTTCCCATTTTTGTACTATGAACTTCGCTGTAAATTTCCGCAAGTGTTTGCTGGGGTGGCAATGGCATTGATCGTATGTAGAAAGTAGCTTACCTGAACCAATTGCCTTATCCATTTTCAATATATGAACTTTGCTGTAAATTTCCGCATGGAGAAAGAAGCTTACCTGAACCGAACATTCCCGTTTTCAAAATGGACTATGATGAACTTGCTGTAAAATTTTGAAAATTTGACTTCCTACCTGATAAATAAGGCATATTGGACACCGTCAAAAGGTAGAAAGGTTCGTTGAATATTTAACATAGGTAAGCATGACGGAAAAGGAATTTGGAAGGTTGACACAGGTAAGCTATTTGCTTTGGTAGAAATACAAATTAGAAAGGTAAGCTTTGCGAATAGCTAATCATTGATCAAAATAAATAACCCCAAAGACTCCCACGGAGTATGTACGTGTGTGTACCTTTAAAATGAGCCATAAATCATTAAAATCCATCCAGCCGTTCTCGCACAATCGGAAAAATTGTCCCAAAAATCCCATGTAAACATTGAAATCCCATCAAGGCTCTTTATTCCCTTGTTTCTCGTTAAAAAAAAAGGAGGCGTGGTCGCAGCCCACTTTTAATAATTTTTCCATAATCTCTTAGTTGCAACCTTTAAAATGAGCCATCAAACATTAAAATCCATCGAGCCGTTCCAAAATGGGCCGTGAAAATCAATGCAAAATTCGTCCAAAGTACCAGGCGCCCATAATCGCAGAAATTCTAGTAGGTATTCACCAAAACAAACTTAGCCAAAAATGCAACCAATTCAGTGGCAGTGTATTGGTTGCAGTTTTGGCTAAGTTTGTTTCGGTGGATACCTACTAGAATTTCTGCGATTATGGGCGCCTGGTACTTTTCGAGAATTTTGCATTGATTTTCACGTCTAGTTTTGGAACGGCTCGATGGATTTTAATGTTTGATGGCTCATTTTAAAGGTTGCAACTAAGAGATTATGGAAAAATTTTTTAAAGTGGGCTGCGACCACGCCTCCTTTTTTTACGAGAAACAAGGGAATAAAGAGCCTTGATGGGACTTCAATTTTTACAGGGAATTTTTGGTACAATTTTTCTGATTGTGCGAGAACGGCTGGGTGGATTTTAATGATTGATGGCTCATTTTAAAGGTTGGATTGCAAGGAGTATATTTAGAGTACTGAATTATTGCTACATTTCCTTTATTTGTTTCTGTATCCATGTATAGCGACGACTAATGACTGAGTTCTCATTTTAAAAGGTAGAAGTTTGGGAATTAAACTTATTCCTACATATATATATAACTGTAAAAGGTAGTGGCGACCGTAACGGCAATGGCATTGGTCATTGGCAACGTATGGAGAAAGAAGCTTACCTGAACCAATTGCCTTACGTTTCCATTTTCAATACATATGGCATATGAACTTTGCTGTATTTTTTTTTGTAAAATGGGCCTTCAAGCTTACCTGATAAATAAGCCCTGAACCAATTGCCTTAGGTTTCCATATGGCCTATGACCTTTGCTGTTCCAAATGATGCGTTACTAGGGATAAATGCATTCAGTTCCTCTTCCGTATCTCTTATATTATATGTGCAGTTTTCATTAACTATTAAAAAAAAACTCCTATGCATGCATCCCTTAATATAAACTATTGTTTATTTCCAGGGTCCCTACAAAGAAAACCAATCGAGAAGCAAGCATTTCCTCAACCATGATCCATGCTCTACAAGACGCCGGAGAACAATATGAACATTCAAACATTTATGTATAATTTAAGACGTAGATAATGAAGCAAAAGATATTGTAATCTCAGTTTTTATGCTTGTAAAATAAAAGAAATGATGATGAAGAAATACTTTAATTTTAAAGGAGAGAGTTGGTTTAATTTTGCATTTTGAGTAAAAGATGGCAATACCCTGTTGTGAATAATTTCACAAAGTCCATGGTAATCGTTTGTTACAGGTAAGCTAATACGAGTAGGTCAATAAATGTCGCACTTATGATAATCGTCAACTCCCAACCTTTCAAATGATAGTTACCTCCCATAAAGTACCAGTGGTGAGTGGTGGGCGTGGCGTGTAAATAATTTTACTTAAGAGCCACATATCTAACCTTTAAAATGAGTGGTCGATCATTAGAATCCGTCAAGGCGTTCTCCCACAATTCCAATCCATCGCTTTAACCTACAAAATGTTAAAATCCGACCAGCAAAAATAACGAAAAATTTTCAGAAAATACCAGGCGCGCAGAAATAGCAGCAGGTATCCCGCAATATTCAACCAGAATTCAAAACGCAATTGTGGGAGAACGCCTTGACGGATTCTAATGATCGACCACTCATTTTAAAGGTAAGAGGTGTGGCTTTTTAGTATAAGTATTAACTTGCCACGCCTACCAGTTCTTCTTTCATTTGTTGTGCAAAATGTCTGCGCATAGTCTTTTAAAAGGTGTACCCCTTAAAGCCTACACTTATGAACAATATAAGTTTGTTTACTTAAATCTTGCACATTTTATCTTTAAAATGAGTGGTCGATCATTAAAATCCGTTCAGTCGTTTACCCACAATTGCGAGATACCTGCTGATATTTCTGCGCGCCTGGTATTTTCTGAAATAAAATTCGACTAGCAAATAACGCAAAAATTTTCAGAAAACGCGCGCAGAAATATTAGCACTAGCAGATATCCAACGCAATGAAAGCAAACAATTCAAAATGCAATTGTGGGTGAACAGCTGGACCGACTTTAATAATTAGGACATCATTTTAAAGATAAAATGTGCAAGATTTAAATAAACAAATTTATATTGTTCATAAGTCTAAGCCTTAAGGGGTACACCCTTTAAAGGAATATGAACACTCATTTTTCACAACCAATTAAAGTAGCAGTGGTGAGCGTGGCGTGTAAATACTATTACTAAAAAGCCACACATCTTGCCTTTAAAATGAGTGGTCGATCAATAAAAAAAAATTGGCATTATATACATAACATACTGTTTTTTTTATGGAATCTATAGTTTGCTTTAGTTTTAACTTTACCATACATGTGCGGGTGTCTCAAAATTTAATTACTTAATTTTATATATTCATATTTTTATATTTATTATATTATATTATTATATCTTTTAATTTGATTACATACTCGCTGTAATAACAAATAACATAGTTTTGTCTCTCATTTAAATTTAGATAAACGATATGTTTAAACTTAATATAATTTATTTTTCTCTCACTTATTAAAATAAAATGTACAGGACTTGCTTTCTTTGCATTTTGTTTTTTTGTTAATGTACCTAATTATATTATACACAGTTTTATTTATTCATTATTTTTGTTTTTGTTTGGATAGGTACGAAATACATACAGATAAACACTGGTAATTTTTTTTTTATATATATACATATATATATATATATGTATATACATATATATTTATCAATACATTCTTTAATTTGGTTTATACTTTAAGCTAGCGCACAAAACTTGTATTATGCTGAATTAAATAAAGATTGTTCAATGCACATAAAACTTGCTTACAAATTAATTAAAAAGAGCAACTAAATATTAACATAACGATTTAAATAAAAAAAATATCACAACAACCAATAAATTGTTGTTTTACACAATTACATATTTTTAAAACAAATTTTCTCAGGTAAACGAAAGCAAAAACATTGGCACAACATTCTTGGAGGAAATTATTTTTGCTGTTTATATTGAAAAATTAAAAAGCATAAAATCATTGTTGAAAGTTTAGCTACAACTTGAAAATTCGTTTAAATTAGCAATACCCAGCTAAATTACAAAAAGAAACAAACTTGCATCAAGCGAAACGTCAAGCGTTCCGTTATGGATTTTTTTGACATTTAGGAATTAAGCCTATCTGTTCAATTAGAAAAAAAACAACGTTGCCTAAGGATGCGGTACGTTCATGTATAGCTGGACACGTTCAACTTATCCAAAATTGCTCATGCAAGATATAGCGTGAAGGGTGAAAGCAGAAATCGCAAAAACCAAAAACAACGCACAATAAATAAATACCTATAAGTGTAAATATTGCTGGGAAATTCTAACAATTATAGCTCCTTCTCAAAATTTGTTTTTGCAAGAAATGCATAGAATTTATAGCAGATACGTATATATAGGTAGGTTGGTTTTTGTTTTAGGTAGGACGAGGTATCGGGAGAAACACGAAAGGAAGTGCAAAATGCACGTTACTGGCCAAGTTTTGCGGGACTTAAGAGTAATTCGGGTTCAAATTGTATAGCTGCTACCGATGGTGTTGGTGGGGGTAGTGCAAGTGTATTTCCCAGCATACTACTACTATAACTTGCCGTTGTTCCCAGATTTGGCGTTGTACTTGGTTTGGACTCTATGCTACTGCAACCTGGCAGTGGTGTTGCCGTTTTCGATGAAGGCAGCAGTAGATTACCACTTTCTACCACCTGACCTGGTAACACATTTAGCTGGTTCTGGTTCTTGGTCATCATTGCAACCGTCGTTGTTGTTGATGAGTTTGGCAATGGCGGCGCTGTTGTGCTGTTGCTGGTCACTATTGCACGAGAATATTTATGGGGAGTTGATGGGGGTAAATCTAAATTGGTACTTATGGTAGGCGGTGTCTGGACATGCAATGATATTGATTGTACTGCTTGCGATATAGAACTGTAGGAGGTGGAAGGTAATATGGGTGATGAAGGTGGCGCTGCTTTGGATGTTATTATTGCTGCTGCTGCTGTAGTTGATGGTGGCGATGGTATTGCCACGCTTTCTGTACTGCTGCTATTCACAATAGGATTTATTACCATTAACGATGTTTCCATTAATAAATCACCGGATTCATTTGACGTTTGCGTCATTAGGTGCTGTTGTTGTTGCATTTGGTGCTGTTGATTTAGTGACATCCTTTGTCGAGATAGTTTGCTGAAGGATCGTTCCATCGGTGGCCTTTCGTTCACAATACTGGTGTATGTTACCGGTACAACTACACTAGTTTTCTGCTCATCTTCATCGTTTTCTTCGTCGTCGCTTATTTCACAAACGTTAAGTGCTGTCTCAAGTTTTTTCATTTCCAGAGGCGCTTCTAAATATCAGACACATTAAACATTAATGCAATTTTACAGTTGTTGTCTAAAAACTTACCCATATGCTTCTCGGGCTCTTTGACTATAGGAACTACACGATTCATTGAAGGCTTCTGCTCGTTCTGCAAGAATAACGATGTAGTTGCAATTTGGCGCAGAGCTTCCATGCCTTCGTTGAGCATTTTGCTGTTGCTTCTTTTGTGGGTGATGGGATGTTTCTGTGAAGTGAAAAATTCGATTAAATTTGAAAGCTAAAAAATATGATGAGCTCGTAGAATAGAATGGTTTTACAGAACAGTGGCAGGCTCGAGGTTTGAACATCAGCAAACTGTCAAGTTTTTTTTATTGCCCCCTTTATGAGAGTATTGAACATTCATTTTCGTTTCGCGGCACGCAATATTTCAGACGTTAGGAACGTTAAACAACAATGCTCGTGTTTTCCGGGATGTATGTAGTTACTTCATCAGGATATACATACACATCATACATAAAAATATAAATGACATATGTACTCATATGGATATGAATTACAAAACCCGTTAAATTTCCCCTAATATGTATTTAATTTCATTCGAAGCTTCTTAGTTATCAACAGAAACGTTCAGTTTGAAATAAACTCCTCTTCGTCTTTATAAAAAGTGGAAATAAGCCCGTTTTAGGGCCGTTTACTGAAACGGCACATAAATATTTGTGTTCAACATAAACGCTTATCCATCCATAAATACCCATCCATTTTATAGAAAAAAACAAGCTTAAAGTATAAAATACTTTCTCACCTGAGCTTGAGGTCCCCTCGCGATTGATACTCGTTTACTTTCAGCGCGAAGCAATGAAGTTGTATGATCGGCATCAACTTTATTGCATTGTTTTTTACGGGCCTTCTTACTAGAAGATATACAATGCGATGGACATATGCAAAACAATATTCGTAGAATGCAACATATTAATCCGAGACCTAGAAGGTAAAATGAAAGAAAGGTTTTGTTTTAATTATTCAAAAGTCGATCTTTTACAATACATGAACAAAAAACTTGCCTATTAATGAAGGTCCTATAAGTCTTAATTCCACAGTTTTGAACCCTTTTTCGCCGGTTCCCACAAATGCTATCACTAATCCAAGTGCAATGGTACCCAATCCAACGTAAAGGAAGGCATTCGCGAATGTACTAGGTCCTCTTAAAACACCTAAAAAGTCTTCGTCATCTGATGAGCCACCAAGTGATGCATCTTGAATCTTGTTAAAATAAAATGCAAAAATCATTCTAATTATATATGCAAACAATATTTATCGAGGTATGCAATTTTAAATTATCGCAGTAGAGATCATTTCGATTTGTTCCCAAAGCTGCGAAGTAAATCAAAAGCTGTATGCATTTATTACAAAGAGCTGGGGCCTGTCCCACAATACAACAAGCCTTGTAGAGAAGTAAAAATCTACCAGTAGATTCAAGTTCCACGAAACAACAGGTCAATGACCATTTCTATAAGAGTTTTTTTTTTAACAAACAGAACAAGTGGGAAATTTACCTTTTTCCCGTTTTGTTCCACAAAACAAAGTATAAACAAAATACAACCTTTTACATACTTGGTTATATAATATAAAATTTAATACAAAATATCGTACTGAACTGTCCGGAAATGAATATTCTCGGATGTTGGCAAGAATAATGTCTTTGTCATCGCAATAAGTTATGATTACGATGCAAACGTTTGCTGAGAGACTGACATCATTATTGTGGTTGTCAAAGATCAATTAGCGAAAAACGATAAAATAATCGATCGACATTTGGGTATTATGAGTGTTAACTGACAAATCTTACATTTATTGTGAGCACTGCAAAATGCAAATGTGAAGATATACTTCCGAGTATTGCTGATTTTTTTTTTGAAAAACAGGAATTAACTGCACTTGTGCAAATAGCAATAATCACAATTCCTGCTTGTTGCTTGTTGAATTGTTTGTTCGGGGGCAGGTCCCTGGTTTTCTCGAATGAACTTACTCGATTTCGTTTTACCCATCTTCTATGGCAAGCAGTTGGATTGTTGTCCTGAACGCTACATCGTCGACCTCGTTCCAGCCAAGCTGCCCTACCTTGTGCGCACTATTTGAAATATAAAAGTAAAATTCATTACATAACATAAAATTACTACTTTTAACAAAAAGATAGCGACAAAAAATGGTAGATTATTTACGACATTCCTAAGTTTTGTTACACAGGGTGACACAAAAAACAAAATTAAAAATACGAAATAAAAAAAACTGGTGACTCTTGGATGAAATGTTAAAAAAAAGGTTTCTTTACATGTATTTTATATGGCAAGGAACAAAAACTATAAAAAAATGGAGAAGCATGCTTGGATTTAAAGTTACAAAAAAGATATACAAACATGAAAAAGACACAAAAAATTCACATGCAAAAGGCAAAACAACAAAAATAATTTCTAATTGCTAAAACTATATCCAAAAAAACATGCAAGCTTCACAATTCCTTATCCCTTACTTAACGACGATAATATTCGTTAGTGATTACAATTTTCGAATTTACAAAAGAAAATTTTTTTTTTATAAATCCGAAAATCCGTCACACATTCATTTGACGTTTTTATCAAAAATAAATGTATCAATGACGACACACTCCCATATGATCCAGAGTTTCTGCGTAACATTCATATGAACATTACATTCAATATAAAAAACATATTAAAGATATATGTGCAAAAATATAACTGATGTACAAATGATGACGACGCGCTCCCACACGAACCAGAGCTCGGGCTTGATTAATGTTCGACCTATTGCAATTCGCCACACAGCGTTTGTACAACACTTATATTTATACCACTGTGCGTGTGATTACCAACTCTAACGCCCACGATTTAAAAACCGATCTACCCTTGAATATGTAGGTGAGGATAACAGGAACATAATATTTACTAACTGGATGACAAGAAGAATAAAAATGCATACGTACATGAAGTGGAAGCAACAATAAAAAAGTTATGTATTCGCCACCTGTATCGGGTAAATCTTAAAATAACACATTCGTCTGGGTGAGATACGAGTATAGTATTCTTTTGTTTTACATAGATCGACAGGTAGCCGTAACTTGGGAATGGTGTGAAACTTAAGAAAGGGTGGAGACGTAAAGTGTTGATTTCGTTTATGACTAATGGTTTGGTTTGTGCAGGCGCACCTAGTCCCTATTTTTAATGTCCTTAGGGTTTACACGTTGCTAGTCATCGAGCTTTTTGTAACAAAACTAACATGAACTGCGTAAACATGTACAAGGTATTTCAGAAAGGTTTGTAGTTGCAGAAAATCAGCAAAACTGACAGTCTGTGTTTTCATTGATCTACGTTGCAAAAGCTTTTCCTTTCGTTAAGAGTTATATGAAAATAAGCTCATCAAAGTATTTCCATCGACCTTGTAATTTCTACCGACCGCGAATACAATCACTTTTTTTGTAGTAGGTCTATTTATTTACTTTTTATATGGTTATTCTGTAATTTTAGTTTGTCTAGAGAGTAGAGAGCGTTATAAAGTCGATGACTTAATTTGAAGATATTTACATACATATAAAGAAGAAGAACATTGGCTTTAAAAATAATAAAACTGCAGTTATGGGTTACCTTTTGAGATTATATTTACTACACTTTAATTTCTTAATAAATCAGTTTTTTCGCGTTTCAACATCATTTTATTCATCATTTATTGTATTTTTAATTGTTTTGTCCTTACTTGCACTAAATGATGAGCCTGTGAGAGCACTTTTTGTGCCGGCAATTTCTGCTCGTGATAGTTGCTTGCTTTAAGCACTCCACGACACAGAGCTGATAGTGTAATAAATTTCCGCTTTTAATTTTTGAAATGAAGCATTCAAATGTGTTTTCTAAAAGAAAGTTATTCGCAAAGAAAAAAACCTTCTCCAGTTGTTCTCTCATTACATAATTAATATGAAACAGACGATTTCATTCAAAGTCAAGTGTATTATAGTCACACACCTTTTGCAGGCTAGTACTGCACGGAAAATGGGAAATAGGCTAGGCACCGCATGCTGGTAATACTCGTAGAAGTGACGACCGACGACACGGTGATGATCTTTTTCCTCTTATTATTATTATTTTTTTATTCTTTATTTCCAAAGGATTCTCAGATGTCAATTTGTGGAGGTTGATCCCCTCTTTATAAAATGTATGTACTTTTGCCGCAAGGTGAAACACACCAAAGAAAATAATAATAATAATAACAATGTAAAAAAGGCCTAGAGGGAGTGGTAAAGCTGTTGATAGCCAAACCATGGACAAAGTAACCCTGGCATAGATTTCACTACATTAGATGTTGGTAGAAGGCTGTTTGAAACACTGCTTATGTGAGTGTTTCATTAAAAATGAAATTCCGTTATTGCCCCATTACAGGGTATCACGGCAGACAGCATTGTTACAACTAAGCAATTTACTTCATGCATTGGCATTTTAAGAAATGACTGTCTGATTGTTTGTAATGAATGTTTTAGTGCGAGCTGATTGCTTGATTCTTTTTACTAAGGAAATAAGCACCATAATCGAAATCTGTACCAAAAGGGAATAGATTAAATACAATAGAACACTCCCCGGTGACACCAGAAAATAATTTAGACAGGATTTAAATGAAAAAAATATTGAAATAAATTTCTTGGCAGCCGACACAAAAAAGTAATTCAATAAAATCCAGAAAAATCTATCTAGACAGCGAAAAAAAACCACCTCTCATCAACATGAGAATGATTGCGAAAAGGGGAGATTACCACCCGTTTTGAATAATTCAATATGACTGGCTATGTTCTAAAGTTTTTCAACTTATAAGTCTACCAAGATTTATTTTTCTTTTTTTATCTGCCCATTTTCTCTTCATACATCCCCTGTCTTTACTATGACTTCTAACCAAACCTAACCCATACTGCTGTAGGACTATTTTTAATAAAAAAAAGAGAAACTATTAGCAGAAAGAGGTTTTAAACAACCTTCAAAGTAGAAATTCATTAAATCAAGCATAAGGATATCAATTATTTGCTCTTGTTTTTAAAGGCCTGTGGGTATATTAAAGCACACCAATTTGATATGTTATTGACAAGTTAACCTACAAAATTCTTTCAACTACTACCTAAAGGAAATCAAACACACATTGTTTATAAAGCAGTAACATATGTTGAGGGCACAACACTGTTAGGTCGTTTCCAATTCGAAACAAGGAAAAGAAATTATTACTGAACGAACGATTAACTGCACGAACGATTCCTTTACCCGGTGTATAATACGAATAAATAGTAACGGTATTTTCAGTGTATAGGTTAGCCAGTTTTTAATAATTTTTGATCATTTTCGCACGTGTCGAAATCGTAAAAAATAGGTCGGCATTAAAACTCCTAGATCACACGAAAGCAAAAACACAAACAATTTATTCGTCTCAGCGACAAATGATGCTTTTTGAGGTCAAAACGGCAAACTCCACAGGCGGACTAGTAAGGATACAGTGAAGTGCGATTTATACGATCCTTTGATTCCAGTTCATACCCTCGTCGTTAGGGCGAAATAAGAAGATTAAAGAACAACCTCCATAAAGCTCTTTGTGGAATATATTTAAGCCGTTTTCGAGAATGCCTTTCCCTTTGAGATGCTGTCGTCGTAGCTTAAGAATTAAGGAAATGATCTGTTGCACATAGAGCAAGAACTTGGGTTCCCAAAAAAAGGATAAATTAAAAAGTATGTATGTAAATAATTCAATGCAATTTCCAATCAGGACTTTTGATACTATGCACGGATGCATATTCAAGTCATAAATCGTATATAACTATAAACTCCGTCACCATCCGTCGAACCATAAATACATTATATACAATTTTATCTTAATAGTGCACTTTTATTATAGGTTCTTCCATAACCATTCCCTGCTATGAAATCAATATACATATCGCATCTTAGAGATGTAATGCTTTGACCTTTTACTTTTGTGTGGTGAAAGGATGCAAGGTAATAAAAAAAACATGTATTCATGATTTTTAATTGAATTGAACCCTATCACATAATGCAGTGTATAGTGGATTGAATTTTATCGTACCTCCTCACTCAACCTTTCAACACGTATGTGCTTTAGGTTAATAAAGCACGAACGGGAAAAAGTATTGATTTTTTTATGTTCATCGTATTTACCAAGTTCTGTGGTCTTATAGCATGCATTTCTACACTCATATACAAATAAGACAAAACACAAATATACATAGAAAATGCAGCACATATATAAATCAGCTAGAGTAAATATACTTTTATTTTTGCATTTTACTATTACATTTTGCTTGTTATTTGTTTCATTTTGAGTTTTATTTTCCTCATCGATCTACTAATGGTTGAAGATAAAAAAAAACGTCTGGCTCTCAACAGAAGCAGTATTGGAGGAAGCAGCTAGTTTCAGGACACAGGACCGTTATTTTTCGAAAGTTTACTGTACAAGGAAATGAATAAATGTATTTTCAGTTATGAATTTAAAATGATTTTGCTTTTAATATTAAATTTTTTAGAGTATTATGTTGAGGAAAGTTTTAAGTGTTAGTGTGATGGTGATGGTGATGGGTTAAATATATGTACTTATTTAGTGCCAGGAATAGAAGAGATCAATCTTAATGGTTTTAGATGGAATGCGATACGGGTACATGATTGCATAAAATGCTGGGGTGAAATAGCGTCCCTCGCTAACGAGTTACTTCCTTGATTGAGTAAGCATTTTGGACACAGGTGGTAATCTATTCGACAATCAAAATGCTTACGGAAATTACTCATTTACGGATGGCTCTATTCGACCCCTACTCTTATTGGACAAACAATGTTTATTTTTGAGATTTGGTCTTAAAATTTCAACGAACATTTTCATTTTATGACAAGTTAAAATAAAAAGAGTTTCAAGCAGAAGAAGCCATATAAATTATCAAGTTTAATTTTAGTGTATACTCCTTTTTTGTGTAGAAAATGTGACTCGAGCTGAATCAAGGCTTTGAGCAGAAATGCATGCCTAGATCTTAGATTGTTCTCTAATATTAGTTAAACAAATTTCATTTATTTGAATATGCAAACCTAGATTAAAAAAAAAACAATTCAGAGGCAATCAAATTATTTATAAACAGGAAAAACCCTAAAAGTCAGCATCAAAACCAACATGATTACTTCTTCCAGAACCTTTTATTATTTAAACAAAAATTGTAATCGATAAACATGCTATTGAGATATTTATATGTACATACATACATAATGTAGATATACGTTTGTATTTTTTTTATAAAAGATGCATCGTTTTAGATCATTAATAAATATTTACACTGCCAGTTGAAACTATTTAATATGCTACAAATTAATTAAGCCAGTTTTTGGGTTTTTTTTAAAACTTCTTTTGCAGTTTTGAATTGCTCTGCTATAAACCTACTCGAACTTGTACTATTCTACAATTGATCAAACAGAATTTAACGGTTTTGAGTATTTTTTTAAATCCATTTAAACTTACCCTTAAGCTGAAATATAGTGTTTATTTAAATATGCAATTTTAAATATTGAAGTTTACCTCAAAATGTGAACTTGCACTCCAGTACTTACAACTCTCTTTATTTACTTGCTTCAACTTGTGAATGTTCCACAAATTGTTTTCATTTCTCTTAGTTTACTTTTTGAATTTTTATTTTTTTTATTTAAAAATAAACAAAATCGGTACTAAGGAAACATTTTCAACATTTTGAATCAAGTCGAGCTCCTAGATCGAAAACGGGAATAATGAGAGGCAAGTAAGCTCAACTTAATTTTTGGGAAAACTTGATACCATATGCAGAGGATTTGCTTTTTTTTTAAATTGTAACTTAAGGTGTAGAGGGAGAGAGATAGAGCACTACAAAGAATGATTCAGAAACCGACAGCAAGTTTAACATGATTATTGTTTTGCTACACCTTTGCGAGCATAATAAAGAGAAGAAAGATAGAGCGTGTGATTTTATGAATGAAGCACTACGAAATGAGAAATGATAATTTCATCATTTTTGAAAAGCCAATTAGTGTTCCTTGCAAAAATAGAAGCATATATACCTTGAACATGAGACGATCACGTTGTGTTATCCTCTATGAATTAAGCAGCAACACAAATAAATATTTTTCTCTAATATAATTTGATTGATTTAAGAAATTACTTGCAAACTGACTGTCGGAAACAAATCAACTTAACAAAAATCTAAAACCATTCAGCAAGAACAAAAAGGTTGGTTTTCTAGTTCTCAAGGACAAATCTCATTTTTTCTGTACAAGCATTAGATGCTTATTTTCAATGCAAACATGTTTATTGTGAGTAAAGAAGACCTCTCTAAATAGGATACTTGGGAGAGTGCAGAGCAAAAAAAAAACCCATAAGGATCAAGTAGTAGAATTGATAGGGAGTACCTACATTTTGTTTCTATGGACAAATTAACCTTTTTTAAATTTCGGGGTCAACTTCTATTTGCAACGGGTAGGTCTGGGGCAAAGAAATGGAATGACAGAAACAAAACCGTTTACGGGGGACCTCTAAAAGAAATCAAACCAAATCAAAAGAAATAAAAATGAAATCGAAATTGTAACAAATTCAATGACTGTATGGCATTTTGATGTGATTTTTTTATAACAAAACAAGAATAACTAAGGGATGACATAATAATAGTCTTACAGCTAACAAGAAGTCATCACTTTTAAACCAAACACTTACAAACACTTTTAAACAAATATTTTAAACAAAAGATATATAAAAAAAATAATTTTGTCGATAAATATTCTACATTGGTCGACAAAATTAACAGAGCCCAGCTTTGTTATTTTTTATATTTTTGTTTTTGTAAATATTGGAAATTTTTTGTTACGCAGACGACATTGACAGCAACGGCCGATCCAAGCGAGCGGTCAGTGGTGCGTTCGCAGTGTGATTGAAGAAGAAGCGGCTATGAGAGTCGAGGCTAATTGACGGTTTATAAATTTTCATCAATTAGATCAATCATAAACCGTTAATTAGACATTAGCTGACAATGGGAATATATTTCAAATTTGCGTTGATTCTGACTTTGGGCCTATCGTTTTTTTTCATGAAACAATAAAATCAAAAATAACCTACATGTGAGGAATATCGTTGAAGTAAAAATCTTTTGATGACATTTAATAATGTCAGTGAATAAAATAAATCTGCCGGCAATTTGCAAACAAATTACTACAGGCAGCGCGCAGTACTTAAAAGATCGCTCCAATAAGGAATTTCATTGTTCCTACAAATGAGGCATTTTGAAGTATGTACTAGAAGTACTATCTACTGACTTATTAAAATTCAATATTATTTAGATATTATTATCGATTCTATTTGCTTATATACAAACAATAAAAGCATTTGAAATCATGTTATTAATTTGCAGTCTATTGTCTAAAATCATTAAAGCGTGTGATAAACTACTTTGCACTGATGACGAAAGTGTATTAGCTTTTTAACAATAAATAAATACAAGTTGGAGATTTTTTTTTTTAAAGTGATGACTTCTATCCTGTGTCAATTAAACTTTTACAAGAACTTAAAAGCAAATAGTATTAGAAGATTCCAGGATAGAAAGAAGAAAGTCAATTTTACATTTGACTTTTCTAAAAGCGCAATGTCACTCATAAGGTTAATCTCTGACCATTCAATTAACAAAAACAGTATTTATATGTATTCAGAAGATGAGAGAACAGAACAAAAAGTAGGAAAGGTATACTCAGAAGGTATTTTGTTTTTTGATTGGAAAAAAAGTTTGAAGTTGTATACAAGAAAAGAGGGTCAAACAACAAAAGTTTTCAAAATAAGTAAGTTTGGTGTTTTTACTGTTTTTTTTTTTTTTGATTTTTGTTTTTGTTTTTGAGAATTAGTCTAGTTAGTTCATAGTATTTTGAACGTTTTTGTTTAGAAGTCTTTTAATACGAGTAAAAAAGTTTTGTTATTGAAATTTAGGTTATTACCCATGACTCAGGTGGATAACGAGGAAATGGAGCTATTTCTTTAGTTGCTACATTACTAGGCAACTCAAGTCTTCCACCTAATTTTCGTAGCTTTCTTCTTCTCGCCACCCGAGATTTCGATCTTAGCATCAAAGCCGCCTGCATGTTGGTAGTAGTGTCTTCTGCGTCTTCTGCGTCCCTTTCGCGTCTTCGTCGTCCTTTTGCGCCTACGACGCCGCCGTTTAAGTGTTAAAATGTCCGCACTCGACACACGACGCATATAAATATCAAATTTTTTTTGTTACTTTTACATGAATATACTTTTTTTTTATATTAATCAATATTAACTTGACTCGATCGTATAGTAATTAACGATGCAGGAAATTAGTTTTTTCATTTTTGATTTAATTTTATTACTATAGCACAAACACATTTATAGTCCGTTTAAACGAAAAGATCTTAAAAAAGGAAGTGAACACTAACGATAATTTTTAACGATTCGAAGTAGAATATATGAAATTTAATTCGAACAAAATAAGTTTTTTTAAATGTTCGTATTAAAAAAAATATATTTAAGGCAATACTTAGCACTTAATGTTGTTGATGTTTTTTCATTTGTTTCAAAAATGTCGATCTATATTAGTTTCAACTATATAAGTATCACATGGACTCTATAGGAATACACATTTACTCGTGGGGGGATGTGGGGCAAACATTGACATGTTCACAGCGGTAATCTGTAAAATAACAATAAAAGTGACAGCTAAAGTCATCAAACCTGCTTTCAGTTGTTGGTTATTGTGTTTAAATGAATTGCTGGGTGGATTTATGTTCATTGCAGAATAGCACCTTTGCGCTTTATATCGGAATTCCTCCATTTTTGAATACAAACCAATCTCTGCATTATGAATGCATATGTGAGCAAAACGTGCGCGCTCTCGTATGCTTTTCGTATTCAAAGCGCCTGGCTTTCAATAATTTACCAAGCATAAAGTCACTCGAGGGATAAAAACTTAACTGAATATCATACATACTTAATTAACATATGGCGTAGCATCGCACTCCTACCATACAAATTACACAGATATGTATGTAGTTGCTCCAACTACAATCGCAATGTGATTTAATACCAATGGTTAGTATATTCAAATGTCTATATATATGTAAAAGATTGTGGTTCGTTAGATTTGCTAGTCCCAGTAACCGACTGCTTTGTACCGTTGATCAACCCAAAGCGTCCAATACTATTCATTGCTGCACAACGAAATTTACACAGAACGGAAATAAAATGAAATAAAGTGAAATGAATCCCACTACATGGGATGTTTAAGGTTATCTTAACAGTACCTAGCTTTCGTTTGGTAGACTCATATACACACTTTTCCATAGTCAGGTGCTTTCTGCATAAATCTAACAGTATAGAATTTTGTTGTCAATTATAATTTAAGTAGCTTGTTCAGCAACCCAGAGACAGGGTGTTCCAAAACGGAAACATAAAATTAAATGCGAGAAGTAGTTCCACCCATATGAAATGTGTGTAAAATAATTATGTAAATTAAATAATTATTTGCTGTTATAAGTAGTGAAGCTAAGAAAATTGTAAAATGCATTATCGATCTCCAGTCAATCGGGTTTGAAGATTAAGAATAAAGCGGAATGAAACAGAATCATCCAAACTCAGTTTTGAGTGGGGATAAAAAGTAAATAAACTCCTACAAACTTTTCGCTGTACTCTAGGAACTTTTAAAATTTCACTCCACTGAGGGGTGGATTCTTACTAGAACACGTCTAATGTATCTATGAATGTGCTCTTTCCCTCTGCATAAATTATTACAAAAGTCACAACTTCACGATAGAAACTTTCAAACTATATTTGTGCGTATCTTTTTTTTTTTAAACACAAAGATTGGGGATACATGTACATGTAGGAATTTTGCAAAATGCCACACAAGAGCCTAATAATGCTACAAGATAAGATACCCACCGCCAACTAAATTCTTACACCCTTATAATAATCCAGCTAACGTAGCAAATACGAGTATCGTCAACACCATTGTGAAAAGGGGAATCCTTGAGGTTATTTGATCTTCAAGAGTGCACATCAGACACAAACTCTTGTGTATGTTAGCACCCTAATAATCGATTCCCTTAAATATGTATGTACGTATGTATAGAAGCAAGTGTACCTATTATCGTTAACCCAGTGTACCAACACTCAATTATATTTATATCGGAGAATTGTTCATGTTTCAAATTTTTTTCAATCAATCAGCATGACAAATCGAACAACAATAAATAATATGAGCAAAAGTAGCCTACAACAACTACAGTTCAAGTGTACAATTGAAAAGCACTGCAGGAATGTGTCAATTAATTGCCAAACAGAACGAGCGCTTCAATGTATCATGATACAGAATTGAAGCGTTTAGAATGAGAAGGTGTTAAGTGACAAATTTAAAGTTTCGAGTAAAAAACGTTTAGCACTTTTTTACGCCACAAAACCTAAAATAAATTCTGTATTTACCACCTTTAACCATATCCAACTCCTATATTAAGTACAATAGAGTATCGGCGAATAGACCAAAATTTAAGTTGTCACATAACACCTTTATCGGATAAAAAACATCAAAATTTTCAAAAATGTCACTTAACCCCTTCTCATTCTTAACGCTTCAATTGTTCTTTGTGAGACTGAATTGCCTGCACTAGGCGAATAAATACAGATGGGCAATAATGAAAGGCGAAACTATGCGATGAGAAGAGGTGTTCCGATTTAAATATGAGGGTGATTCTTCTTTCTTTTTTTATTTTAGTACCTTACGTTTGGAAGCGTACTGTCCATTGTGATAATTGTGTTACCAAACAAAGTAAAAATTTCCAAACATATGTACATACATAATATATAGGCAGGCTAGAAACAGTTGTTCAGAGTATAACAGGCGGACGAACCAGTAGGGATACAGTTAAGTGGGAGGATTATAACCTCTTTAATCCTGATCATGACCTTGCCTTAAAGAAGAAGTTTTAACAGAAAAAAACAAAGAAAGTGTTCTCACTTAACATTTTTGAAAGCAAATATAGAAATGACACTGATAGTATCACATTTTAAGTACACACGTGGCATATATGTTCGTTTTAACTTTCACCTTTACTCACTCACTATGTCGTTCCAACGATTATATTGGTATCTGAATAACATTTCGTTTTAATAGTATCCAACCAAACATCCTTCGATAATATTTTTACCAAATGATTCTATGATCCACATGGAATATTGTTTGCTCATTCTATTTTCGAAAAATCATTAACCTAATGCATAAGCCATTCTGTAATTAAACATTTCACTATCTCGATCGTATAAATTTCATCTGAATGCAATTCGAATTGGAGCAAGAGAGAGAGAGAGAGAGAGCAGCAAAAGACAGACGACAAATAACTACTTGTCTCCATCATCGTACACCAACATGGCATGGGTTTAAGATACAAATTGATGAAAAAATAAACAGGTAAAATATTTATTTTTGGCAGCACCCAGGTGGAATAAATGCCTACTTGTGTAAAAGGGCGTATATACGTAACGATAGCGCATGAAAGTGCTTTCCGACAATCGATAACGCTGTAATGGGTTCGGAATGTTTGGCATTATTAATATCCCATCGCAAGGATAGATATTCCAAAATTGGGCATATTGTTCATATGTACATGTAGGTATACATATTACAGCAATGTATGCTGCTGGTTATATGAGCCGAAAGACACAATTAATGTGCTATTTACATACATATGCCTACCTGCTCAGGGACTTGAGAGTTAGCTGCAATTTAGAAGTGGTTGGTACCCATCCCGAATTATCGGAAAGTGATTTGTGAAATTATCACCGTTAAATTGATAGTTGGATTACATATCAATTGAATAAGGTCACAACAATCTTAAAAATAGTAGCGCAGTGGAGGAGACATTCTCAGGAAATTCGTTCTCCACAATTCATTACCAGTGCCCAAGACAGCTTCGAGTGGATGCCAAAAAATACTACACAAGGGTCGACAGGTGCGGGTTTGTTGTGGTAAATCAACCTAAAGTGTAAGGATTACAATGGAAAATCAGCGATTCCTTAAAGGATTTACATATTGTGTCTGTTGATTTTGAGAAGCATTTAATAGACAATCAAGCAATCTGTAATGTGTGGTTCTAAGACAACGAGGAGTTCCAGAAACCTTCGTACAAATAACGCAGGCCTTAAATGGACTATACAAATGCACTTACACCAGCTTTAGAGGCCTGTGGATACTTGTTGAAGTCAAATGTACGAAGTGTAGTTAAGTCTAGCGTTATAATCCATCTAATCTGGATCATAATTACTACTTACTTACTTAATGGGTTCCCAATTCGTAAAGAGTATCTGCCTTAAACACTGCAGCCTTTCATTCTCTGCGATCGCGGACACGCTGCTTCCAGTTTTCCTGACCAAGCGCTCTGTCATCCGCGATGACTTGGTCTTTAAAAAGGGGGTTCGGTCTTCCTTGCCTTCTCGAACCTGGGGGCTGGGAAACCAAGATTTTCTTGACAAAGTATTGTTGTCTATTCGCTCGATATGGCCAAGCCAATGTATTTCGACGTGATTTAGGTTTTTTGAATACATCCACATCTTGGTACAGCTCATAGAGTTCGCGGACGTATCTCCTGCTCAATTCACCGTCCTCGCACACAGTACCAATTATTCGACGGAGTTATTTTTTGAAAGAACTCAATATAACTCCCCTTTCCTACTTATCATCCAGCACTCGGCGCAATAAAGCAGAACTGGCAGGATAAAGTTTCGATAGTTTTAGACTTTAAATCATAATACCGCTGTTAAAAAGTAAGAGAAGATTGAATTGAATATGGATATATACCAAGCCAAATGTTAATCAACCAAGAGTATTGTGAAATGTTAACCACACAAAGTCGGTGTGGTAAAATTGATTCGAAAAAGCAATTCACAATAGTTTTGCAAAATAATTGTAAAGTGTCTTTTACAAACACATCATATTTGTTACAGAGGAGCAGTCGATGATATTTTAAAGGTAATACAAGTCCACAGCCCAAATCTCATATAAAATATTTGTCATAGTCAACAAAGCTGTACGTACGAGTATTAATTTACATAACCCCTCAAAAAACGTTTCCTACCTCCATGGCCTTAGCCGTAACATGACTACACATTTATAAGTTTTAAAAACATACATAATATGGTAACCACCAAAAGCCAAAAACATGCGAAAATATGAACAAATTAACTTAAACAAGATACACCAATATAGCTAAAATTATTTTTCTGAGTATCTCATTTGCATTTAAATAACGACACAAATTGGTTTATATAGCAAAACCAAAATTTACATTACCTCAATGTGCTCGCACACACAAATGCCTTCTTCGCAGTATGCACACGGCTGCCACTTGTGGCCGCCGCCGTTCGGAAGACCCTTAAATATCAGACTAGTTTCATCTGTGCACGGCTCGAATTGGTGCGTAACGTTGACGTTGTCGACGATGTCCGGTTCGAAGGCATCGCTGCGACGCATACGATAGACACTGCACTTTCGTTCCAAATGGCCTATGGGTGCGGCGATGTTTTCCTCATCTATAGCTCCTGTGTTGGGCTCCCGAGCAATGTGTCCTGGTGACGCTAAAGGTGTGGCTGGTGTGACGATAATGGAGTCTTGAGGAGCTTGCATGTGAATGCGACCTCCAACTGCGATTATGTCATCTTCGGGAGACTTTACAGTGCTGACCGCAATTAATGGTGTTGTCGGTGGTGTTGCGTCCATTTGAGACACCAGTGGAAGAGTGGCTGTAGCTGATTTGGTAAGATGCGAATGATGAAATGTGGCGCCACCACTACCAGAGTGTCGATGGACTAATTTCGGCGTTGATGTCCGTCCATGAAAATCATGATGATGATGAGCATGGTGCGTATGCACTGATTGCCCGTCACCCTCTTCAATTGGCAGTAGGAGTTTGCTTTGTGTAGTGTAGCTGGCGCTGAGCTTACGCGCCTGAGCCTGCGGTGTTCGTAGGTAGCTTGTGGGCAGCTGATGAAATTGTCGAGACGGTTGTTGACTTTTAGTGGGGGTTCCCGCTGCTATCTCAATAGCTAGCGCTTTTGACGCGGGATGCAACCTAGCTTGTAGTTGTTTGGTTTTATTCTGTTGGCGTTGACGCTGACGAGCTTGTCGCGATGCCAAAGATGCACCACCTGCTGCTGCATACATGACTGCTAGGTTGCTGTTTTATTCCTTTCTCTATCTATCTGTTAAAAAATGATAATCTATAATTTTCCTTTTAAGTTATAAAATGTTGCCAATTTTGAGCGGCCATGCACGTTGGAACTTTATACTCTTTTTTTTGTGTCCTGATTGTGTTGTCTGCTGAATGTCATTAGGTTTTTGTTTATAGTTTCCCTGTATATTCTATATATATATAAACTTTTCGCATTTTCAAAAAATAAATTACATAATGATAACAACTTTGATTGTACACTTTTAAATTGAATGTCCGTATGTTTTCTTTTGTTTTGAATAAAATAAATATCAAAATGTTAAAATTTCACTGAAACCATTTAACGATGTTGGTTTTACTTTATCTAATTAGCCACAAAAGATAATCTAAATCAATAAAAAGTGCTATCAAAACAAAATTCACAGAAATCAAATTTACAAAATTGTTTTATTATTGGCATCAATTGTAAAATTTTGCTTTAATATATATTTATATAAAAAAACTATGCTAAATTTTTGCTTGTAAAAAAATAATAATTAAAAAATAGTTCGTTCATAATACAAAAACATGCACACACATATATATTTTTGTTTCTGTTAAAATATTATAATTTCTATATATATTGTATTGTCTTCAAGTTGTTACTTCGGTACTGAGTTGTATATCATACTTCGTATTGGCCACTTTTCCTATATTTATTTATCAATATAACATAACGTTAATATATTTCATCCAACTTTGAGTAAGACTTTTAGATTACATCTAATAAAAGCTGTTTAATACCTTTTTGTTACAAATCAAATAAATACAACATTAAAGCGCATTTTTTCACATCCAAGGGCTCATTTTTTTCTTATTTTCAAATGCAACAACATCTACAATACTATACGACGTTTATATGATATTATATATATAATTATTTTTAATTTGATCGTTTATCTAGAAGCAATAAAGTAAAAAATAATTGAATTTTTTTAAATGTAGTTTTTCCTATGCTTACAAAAAGAATTTCATGTTGAAGATTTTTCTATTTATGTTTTGTTTATTTTTTTTTAGTTTAATAAGACACTTTTGGGACAATGCATATTTTTCTGAGTTAGATATATCTTTATAATTCTGTTGTATGGAAAACATAAATTCTGTTAATAATATTTGTATGATAGTTGTTCAATGTTATTTTTTTGTAAGATTGAACAGAAGTAGACGGATTTTGTAAGGAACATGTAATAATTTGAGCTGTAAAGGAAACTGTAATAATAGATATATAGGAAACTAAAAATAGGGAAGATATTTTATTTATCAAAAGCGTTCGTTATGATTTTGATAATTCGTCTTTTCTTTAAATACGACTGACCCACTTATTTTATAAATATTACTATAAGAAGAGAGAGAGAGAAACATCTTTAAGATTTAACAAAAATATATCACATTCCACAGAATACTTAGTGACATTGCATAATCTCTGCGATGTGTGTAAGTTCAGCCTAGTCAGAAGGATATTTTGTTTGACCTGGAAAACCTAGCAATAAAAAAAAATACATAGGAACTAAAAGTACTATCTCCAACTTAGGGCACGCAATTAGCTGGTACGATATGCACGTTTTGGCTGTGCGTAAATGCGAACCATTTAATAAGCCACGCAAAAACTCTATCGAAAGATGCCTTCATTTTGGCAAATGGCGTCTTACAATCTTTAAAAACGTTGAATACGGATGAGGATGAGGATGATTTTTTTAAATATATGGTTTTATTTTTATGAGCGACGAGCAGCATTTCCATATAATGTGGATACGTGAATAAGCAAACTGCACGAAGAGTCATTATTTTCTCTCAATATCACTGTTTACGGAGGAAAGGTGACCCACCACTTCTAGTTGCCGTAAATTGACAAAATTGGTTTAGAGAACACGCGGTTCCTGCAGAATGGTGCCACTGCACATACAGCCCGAGCAATAGTGGACATTTCGCAGCAAGCCTATCCCATTCACTAAATCTCTTGTGTCAAGGATGGAACTTGGGATTTTTTTTTTTAAATTAGGAGCCGAACATGCCACAAACGTTGGTAGCACACAGAGAGATTGATAATTAACCGCCAGAAGTTTTAAGAAATGCGGTAAAGGTTGTTGTAGAACGAGCTCGATTGTGCGTGTATCAACTCTAGCGGCAGGCATTCGACAGATATTACCTTCGCAACTTAATGGAAAAAAATTAAAGCCTCTAAATAAACAAATTGAACTAATAATTTTAATTTACAAACAAAGTAAGCCTTAAGAAATCGGATGAGGGCCTTTGTGCCGCCTTGTATATAAATACGTTACTGTGTATTACACACCAAAGCACACGGTTGTTATTAATTTTCTATATTTACCTACTGCCGCATATTTCTTGATCTACGACTGACGAATATACGTAAACCTATCGGGCAGCTAGAATCAATTTGATGTGTCTATTTATATTTCATTAAGACCTTATTTAAAACGTATCAAAAACTAAGATTTCGCTAAAGCACTCGGAATCTCCAACAAAACAATAGATTTACCATGGATTTTTTAGATTTCGAAATCTTTTGTTTTAAGTCAAAACCTTCTTGCAATCATACAGTTGTTGAAGCAGAGCAAGTGTAAGTGATTTAAACGTCAAACGAATTGCATATGGTGAATACGATATGAGAAAATAAATTCTAATACTGCTTTATACATTTTAGAAAATATAAAAATGCTGCGACTTCTTACTTCTTTAATCCAAACTATGAAATATAAATAGAATGGACTTTCTACGAGTATGAAGTGCTTAATTGCAAATTAAATATTTATGCAGATTAAAGTGAATTGTTGAGGGTGAAGGTGTGTTTCCGCTGCCAAATAGACTTCCTCGTTATAATTAGATGGATACATTTTTCATTCCCAACGAAAGATTAAAAAATGTTCTGCCGTCATTACTAGGACAGTTCCGACAAAACAACACATATATAATCGTCATTGAAATCATTTTAAATGATTTTCATTAACGACCGCGTACAAAAGAGGACTTTTTGGAGGACGAAAGAAGAAATCGTTAGCCACTGAATGGTCACAAAAATGACACTGGAAGACGGAAAATGCGAGAATACAATTTGCGTGTTACGATCTGATTGCATGTCTTATTTTCTCGCATTTTTCATCGACTTTTCTTCCAGCCAACACAAAATATATATATGCGTTCATTGTATTTATCTTTACGCAGGGACGGGCTAAGCATATGACTGCAGCGCCCCAAAAAAAGGGCTTGTCGTAAAAGGCGACTTAGCGGACAAATCACATCTAGGCGACGTTAACATTCAGTTGATCCTAGCGACGCATTACACATCTTGAAAATCTTCCGCAAGTTTGCATACGAATTCGTAGGTTGACACGAATGGAGATCACCGATTTCGTAAATGCAAATGCAATAACACCAGCAATGGAATGACCTGTGTAAAGAAGTAATCCGAAAGTAGAAGGGTTATCATCTCTTTAATCCTGATCAAAACTTTGCCGTTAAGGTAGAAAAAGTTTTTATTAATACGCGAAGTACATAAAAGAGTTGTTTCTAAAATTGTTTTTCGACAAATTCGAAATTCGCAGGATATGATATAAAATAAATAACAAGTCTCTATATAATTCTTTATATGAAAACGCAAATTAAATATCTTCTTCTGTGTTATATGTACTTATATGGATTGCAATCAAACAGTCCGAGAACTAAAACTGCATAGGGGCAAGAAGTTAAAAACTAATAAATATGGTCTATAAGGGTGAACAAGAAACTCTTTAAGCGCACGAAACTTTTACTAGTTCTTGCATATTTCAGGCATTAAAGGAAACACATACCCATTTTCCAATAATTCAATTGTACATATCGATTGGTGTGATCAAAAAATTACCAATCAGTTCTGTGGATATAGTATACACGCACGTACGTAGACAAATTTGGAAAGAATTGCGCCAGTTAACATGTAAATAAAGACTTGGCAATTTATTTTTTATTTAATTGATTGGTACAGAATAAATAAACAACAAAACTCAGTTGCGCTGAAAATGCATAACGAATTTTTGAATTTAATTTTTATTAAATTCAAATAAATATGAAATCATGCCAAGGTACGAGTTCTGATTTATAATATAAATGTTCAGTCAATAACACATAGTACTTTGATGACGATGTATCCATCATAAGGGAGAATCAAACGTCCCTGCGGCGGGCACTTGATGTGAAATGGGTATCGTAAAGTTCGAAAAAGACAGAATACCTGTGCTGCCCGTTTCCAATGCGACCTATTTCAAACATTTATATGAATGGAAAAACGACTCCCAAGTGTAAAGAGTTCAAATATCTGGAATCTATGATCAATAGCGAAGCAACCTGTGATGATGACATCTATTCGCGTAAGCGTAGGGTGGATGTATTCTGTGGGAATTTATTTGTTAAAACTTGTTTCTATAAGTGCAATAACAACTGTTGCATGTTTAGAGTATGGTTCTTTTGAGTGCAAAAGTAACATTGAAGCTAATTAATACTATTTACAAATCAATGTCATATGAACCTCCTTGTGATGATTTTTGGATTCAGATGATTATTTCATTAATAAAATATGTATCACCAGACTTAATATTTAGTTTCATCTGTCCTTCTTGTGAGCATGTAAAAACTGATCTATAGACATCTTTCGCCTCCTATTTACCCAAATTTCACCCAACTGGTATTTACCAATTATTTGGTTTGTTCCCGTACCTGAAGGACGACTAACTTACTTCTAAATTATAAGTAAAGCAATACATTCAAACATGTTATACAAAACACAACCCACCGACACCTGACTTTTTGGCAGAAATTTAGGACTTGGCAATCGAACAACTACATTAAATAAATAATATACTAGATAAAGAGAAAGCTAGTCACTAAAGGAACAAAATAGTGGTAAGGCTGGTGATTAGATTTGCCTACCACCAGAAACAGATTTTTTTTTTTTTCGTATTTGTCCTAAATAAAAACGGCTGTTATAGAGTATACTGTATACACCCACACAGGCTCTAATACATAAGCTATCCATACATTTTTGTGAGAGTCAACAATTATAATTACATTTTACGATTTGTTTTTGTTACGAATTCATTTGCCCTTTATTTTTCGCTCATTTTGACTCCGTAAAAAAAAAACGGTTGAAAATGTACATTATATATTATTTTCTTTAGTGCAATCTTGAGGAATAAAAAATTAAGGACACCTTAATTATTTTGACTTTGAAAATATAATGTCGGCATTGCACACTTGACACAGATGATGCAGATATGCATCTGACTCGCACCTTGAACACTTTTTTCAAGGAGATTGTTTCCTACCAACAAAGTATGCATTCGTATAGTAGTATGCGCGAATTTACATATAAAATATGTAGATTCCTTTAAAAAAAAATTGAATAAACGGCCAGTGTTGGTTTCATTAAAATTTTCTCACTTCGATTTTCTTTTTCTTCTTCGAAAAAAGCAACTAGTAAAATTGGTAAACTATAGAATTTATTGATAATGCATGGACCACACAAATGCAATAACACAAGCAATTGATTAGCATTAGTAAAAATCCGAAACTTGATGCCGATGTTTATTAAGGTCGAACCTACCTATAGAGGCTGTAGAAGTGTATATAGTGACAGGATTATGATTCCTGTAATTTCAGATCATAACCTCGCCGTTAAAGAAGAAGTATGAACGGATTTTGTAGAATGCTAGCTTTATTCTGAATATCAACAATATTTAAAAAAAAGTTTTAACAAATATCTATGTTAAATTTTGGCATTAACAAATTACTTTTCAGTTCATAGAAACTTGAGAGAAAGAGCGAAACGAACCTAACAACAGATCAAAAATATTCACATAAAAAATAGTTTTATGTGAATATAATATGTGTTAGGTTGCTACATACGTTTTTTAATAGAGTCCCAATTAAAAACAAATACATAAGCATGTATCTGATAATGAAGCGGACCACTCCTGAGAAAAATGCATGGCTCAGCAACAAACACGTGATCATTTGAGATTAAAAGCAATTTAGAAAGAAGGTCGATTGTTCAGGTCGATATCTTGTTAAACAAGGAATAACTCAATGGAGGATTCCGATAATTAGTACCGCAGAAAGGCGCCTCTAATCCAAGACCCAGCAATTCAATTACGCTCAGCAATATGCATCATCGCTAATGTATCCACAAAGGCGGCTTCTGAAATGTTATTCAGCATATGTTTTTTTTAGAACTACATTTACTCACGAACGATGTTTTCTTTTAGACTAATGTGTATACGTATATCCGTTTTGCAAGTAAAAACAATCGTATCTTCCGCTAGTTTTCCAGGATTTTGACAATTTATATTAGAAGCCCGCATGTAAACGATTAGACAAACTTGTATGTACATTATCTCTATATACTTTATAGAACTTGGTCAAAGTTAGAAAAATATTTTTTTTTATATTTGTTTAGAATAGAGAAATAGATAAAGCGACAACTTTGAAACACTTTGGTTTATATTCCTTTTTTATGTATTTTTTGTTTCATTATTTTAATGTTGAAACTTTGAAAAGTCCTTGTAGGTATCCAAGTTGGCATTCGTTGTTCCGTAGGAAATTTGGAAAAAAAGAGTACATATATAATGCATATTAACACGACGATTGCGAGTGGAAAATTGGGTTAACAATATGTACATTTATGAATATTAAATTTTTAAACAATTACGAGGAGGCACTAAGACATTTTATATCACTTTGAATCGATAATGCTTCGTTATTCGAAAATAAAATGTGGGTAAATAACTTTTTAAATAATTTGCACACTATTTGGCCTGAGTCAACATTCACAAGGTTTAGAGGAACTTTGGTTTATTTTTTTTTTCAATAATTGAATGCTTGTATTTGTGATTATTTTTATTCTCAAATAAATTTTAGCACACGAAATTTAATGGTGTAGTGTGGTCAGACTAATCAATTCAGTCAAAACGAAATAAAACTTAACGCGAATCAAAAATGGGAAATAATAAAGAAACACTGTAATGTTCATATCACAACGACACGAACAAAAACACTGAAAGGAAGCACGCAAAAAACACTGTATTAATCAAACAAATCAACTAAGCATTTTCTCTCTCAGATATAATACTCCTCTCCATATGTTCTATTCATTTTAACCTAGTCGTCCTGTCAGCCCAGCAAAAGAAGTCCTTTCCTTCCACCTGAGGTGGGGGGCGGACTAAAACGCAGCATGGATTCACAAGGATTCCTACATTGCATTGCCTGCCTTGCCATTTTGCTCTCTCCTGTCAGGCTGTGTACCAGTATATGCCTGCAAAATGGTGAAAATAAGAGACCAGAGAGCATAGGCTTTACAAGAGGACTTAATCCCTACTTCCACACCACTGGGATGTGTGGTGAAAAGCGAAAAGCCTCAAGTAAAAATGATATATTAGAAAATGTGTGAAAAACGGACGGAATGAGAGTGATTTCAGCACAACTACTCTGCGGAATTGTAATAATACCACCCATCAATCTTTTTAGGTTGTGGGCGGTAAAAATGAGGTTTGAGGCAAGGTTGGTGCTTGCACGGAATGATACTTTTTCGTTTTGCTCTTTGTCGTGATTTTTTTACACATGCAGGTAGGTTTCTGGGAGAGAAACGGGAGGAGAAACTTTCTTCTATTATTATGCTGTTGTAGCTCTGCAGAATAAGATGTAGCACGGCAAAGAGTGCAAAAAGGCATTTAAACAAAATATTTTTAGTTGGTTAGTTTTTTCTTTAGTATAGACAAAAGGCCTTTGCATGGGTTATGTTTTGTTGGATTCCTACGGTTTTCGTATGTGTTATAATGTGTTGCATTTTTATATTAGAAAAACGACGTTTTCTGCTTTACCATTATTAAAATCATTATCATGAGCGGCATCAAACGGACGGATGTAAAAAACACTTATGTGTACATATACGTATATGCACTGGCTTTTTCAGCAAGAATAGTTTGTTACAGATTTATATCACTAGTTAGAAAATATAAACGGAAGGATTTAAAGTTTTCATTATAGCAATTTGTCTATTCAAATTGAATCTGAAAGAAAAATTTTGATAAAGATATTTGCGATGAACCAAAAGTTATGTGCAACAGATAGATTTGATTGCCCATGAACAGTTCGTGTGGGATGCGCAACATGTGGTATATTGATATTGGAAGAATATACTCGTGTATCAATAAATAACAAAAACACCCATCGAAAAACCCGTCATCGGTCGTGCATAAGTATCAACAAGTCGCTCCACACAGCGCAACAAAAAATTAAACTCCCATAAATACTCTTCTTGGCTCTCAACTTCGCACAGGACAACACACTCACTGAGCTACAGTGTAGAGGTTCTAGCTATCAAGGCAGTTTTCTATTTAAGTTGGATATTAATTTTCCAAGGCACACATTGTGTGATTTTTATTTGCGTTGAGCTGAGGGACTAACTTCCAATTTTTCTAACACTAACACACCTTAATACCGCGAGAGGGTGGATACTCCGGTCTCTGGGAGTGCTTTTGTTTTCTTTTGTAGATAGTGTGGGCAGTAATGCTAAATTGCCACTAAAGCACTCAATCACTTACAGCAGCTTAAGTGTGGGGAAATTTTGGATGTACTGCAAGTTGCCCTCAACTTTTGAAGGAACTTGAAGTGAACTTGAAGCAATAATAGTAAAGCTTTGAAAGCGGGGCAACTTTTAAGACCAAAAAGTTATTATAGCAAATATTAACAAATATGCGATAGTATTATTTTATATGTATTTTTTTATTCTCAATACCCTGTGCTTGAGCCTTTATTGCAGAATCAGAGAATACATGTCGTATGTATCGTAGGAATACTGAACACATTATAAAGCAGATATAACAAATTACAAAAACACAC
Source organism: Portevinia maculata (assembly GCA_949715645.1). NCBI lineage: Eukaryota > Metazoa > Arthropoda > Insecta > Diptera > Syrphidae > Portevinia > Portevinia maculata. The sequence continues at coordinate 943,273 of OX454528.1, read as the reverse complement.
TTAAATCAACGAAACGCAAATAAAACGAATACATTCTCTCTGCTTACATCTGCAGAATTTACCCCACATTCAGGCCCACACATAACATCCACTTTGTTGAACTTCCTCATAGACAAAATCATTTTGTGAGCTATTAGAGACATTTTCAATTTTAAATTCAAATACAGAATTAAATATATGGAAAAGAACGCGTTAACCTCTCTTGACGGAAAAAATATGACTAACTTGTTCTTTATGTTTGTGACGATACGGCAACGGTCATTAGATCAACAAATTAAAATATAAGTATCCCCCGAAATAGCTGCCCCAAATGCATTACATGGCATATGGTCCCTGTAAATAATTAAGCCAACAAGCTCATTAACCATAACCAAAATAAATACGAATTAGAACCAAAAGCACTTAATTTTCCAGACAATTTATAAGCTTATCTTTCCTTCTTTAACACCGAAAAATGACGCTAGTATGAATGTGTTTTATTCAAACAAGAAATCATCTCGTTTTGGGAGTTTCTGTCTCATTTTTCTATGTGAAATTATAATACCTAATTATTTTTGCCACAAACTCGATGAACCATAAAAATCATAACGAATTCTTTTGTTACATTTGATAATTTTAAATAATAAATAACGTTGAACTTACCATCTAAACGATGAATTATCCATATACATTGCGATGTGTTATTCAATGTTTAACTAAGTTTTATTTTGTTTTCTTAATGGAAATAGTATTTAATAAATTTGGTGATTTATATTGGAAATAGTATGAAGGAAGTCAAGAGTGTCCTGCATAGAACTTTAGTCTACCTGTTGATAATAAAAAAAATCTTAAAATAAGTTTTAGGATTCGACCCTTTGCTGCTGTTCATTGTTCATGTTTTTTGTTTAAACCTGTTTACCATTGAAAGTATTAACTTTTGTGAAACGTAGCATTTGACGGAACAATCACGGAATGTTATAAGGATATCTTAAAACTTCATCAGTAAATACATTCATGGCTCGAAATTACCAATCCGCATACGACAACTTTACATTATGCCTAGGTTAGTAGTCAGATTGAAATAAGGAACAGAGACGTACAGTAACACCTAAAATTAGCGTAGTTGATCTGCTACTCGCTTTATTTAATGTATTATTGTGGTGAAATTTTAGTTTCTGGGGCAATAACTCGTTGTTAGTGCGTTGGGCTGTGTGTGATACCCCCACCCTCATCAAACTGATCAGAACCAAATACTCGCTTGTGTGCCAAAATATTGTTTCAATTTTTAGTTTCAACAACACAAAGACAAATCTTCAAAACTGAGCAAAATCAGTTTTATCATTCCTGGCAGTTTCAAAATGAGTGAATACCCGAGTGAAACCAATGGAAAACGCAATTAGTATAGCGATACACGCCATTTAAAACATGGCTAAGAACTTCCCAAAATGGCAGCGTCAAGATATGCGCAACTGCAGAAAATGGATCGATATCCTTCCTGTATTAAGAAATACGACTACAGGGATGACAAATCTACGAAACACCCAATGTATTACTCACAACAAATTCAACATTTCGAACCTTTTAATCATAACTAAAATTTAAAAACAAACTGACGTATATTGCTGCATCTATTTATTATTATACATAAGTATGTACTCGTTAATTTTTGCTTATACCAGAAAAGATAGTTTTTGTTACAAGCATTCGGCTAGCTAGTGTGAAACGCGCCCATTTCATAACGCCACAGGGCCATCCCTGCATTCAACAGAAAATGTTCCTCTCTTATCAAACAAATGTCATAATGGATTTTTAAAACGTTCGGCTCGATCCCACACAAATTTTTGGGTTAACAAAATTTCTTTTTGTAAATAAACTCTTCAAATAAGGGCAATCAAATAGCATTAATTACGGATGTGTGCATTAATATAACAAATATAAGTATAAGAGTGAAAACAATAATCAAATATGAGCTCACCAACAATCACATCAAACGGCCAGCAACAACTCAGTCCACTTGTATACTGGGCGCAGACCGAAAACCAAATTACATTAAAAATTGAATTAAAAGACTCAAAAGTATGTATACCTAGCTAGACATTGTGGGTAAAACATTGTAGTTCTTACAATTTTACAGCGTCCAAATGTACTATTCGAAGAGAAATCCTTAAAGTTTAGCACCTACGGACTCGGTGCTCGTGGACTAAACAACTATAAGTTTACACTCAACTTTTATTCAGCAATTGACGACGAGGTAGTTGGTATTAAATAGACAAGCGAGCAGCACATAATGTCATCACTTTCTAGGATTCAACTTATAAAGTATTTGATTCAAAAATTGAATTTACGATAAAAAAGCAAGAACCATCGTGGTGGCCCAGGCTAGTTGCAACACCACAGAAGCCGCATTGGTTAAAAATCGATTTCGACCGATGGCGCACAGAAGACGATGTAGCCGACGATGAACGAAGAGATGTTATGGAAGACTATTCATCGGCAAGTAGGAAATTACATTTGGAAGAGTTAGGGTATATTAAGGGTGAGTAGGTTTGTTTTTCCAGACATTTCTCTAATCGTTCTTTTTCCAAAGAGAGTGGCAAGCGAGTGTATATGGTCTTTTACAACCTCTGCCAGTTCGTCGGTTTTATGTACATTTTATCGGTTATGTCAGTAATTTACTACCGTGATGGTCCGGATTCCATGTCCAAGATGTACGAGCTTGTTGGCAACCCACTGAAATTCTGTCAGCTACTTCAGTATTTGGAAGTTCTACATCCAATGTTTGGATACACAAAAGGAGGCCCATTCATACCATTCTGTCAAGTGACTGGTCGGAATTTTATCCTATTTCTTATGATTACAATGGAACCGAGAATGCAAACGAAGCCTGTCGTATTCTACGTATTTCTAATATGGTCGTTGGTAGAGATCTTCAGGTAAATGTACATTCATCATTGTCGAACTGAAGTAAAACATTAATGTTTCCCCATAGGTATCCCTACTATATCACTCAACTTTTCGAAAGAAATGTGGGCATTCTGACATGGCTGCGGTACACGATATGGATTCCCTTGTACCCGATGGGTATTCTTTGTGAAGGAATTATTATTCTAAGAAACATTCCATATTTCGAAGAAACGAAAATACTTTCAGTGGAAATGCCGAATAAATGGAATTTCTCGTTTGATATGCCATCGTTTTTGAAGGCATACCTCCTGGTTTTGATACTCCCTGGAACTTATTTATTAATGACGCACATGGCAAAAACGAGGGCAAACAAACTGGGTCGAGGCAAGATGCATTACAGTTAAACAATTCATGATTCCTATTTTAGTTTTAATACGCGTGTTTTAATTTAACGTGTTTCAAATTAATTTTGTTCTGATTAACGCAAATACATATTTAATAACAATAAAAATAATTAAGTAAATTAAACCAAAATCGATTATTAAAGCTGATAAAGTAATCACATTTTGATTTCAAATTGGCAAAAGCAAATTTCTTATTTAAAACAGCATGGCATCGATCGTTCGCAGCTGAGAGCTGACTCTAGGAGCTGACAGTGTAACACATCTGTCCCTTTCTGCCCAACCAACCACATATATAAGAAATTTTTAACGGCAAAAAATATTTTAAGTTGTGTAACTGCAGATTTAGCTTATTTATTACAGTTCATATCAAAGTTGGTTCATTTTGTTAATCTTATATATTGCATCAAAATTGCATCGGAACTCTTGAAGGATTTAAGAAAATGGCTTAAGTTAAGCCAATTAAGGAAATAATTTGTCGATTTTTGCAACCGACAGTTTACGAGTTGTGACCCTTAAAACTTCTTACTGATATTCTTGGGCGCGTCCGTTCAAGAAAAACAATGGATTTTCGGGATAAAATTGAAAAAAAAACAGACCGGCACCATAGGAGGAAGGAGTCTGATGGTTGTGGCGAACCGTGAAACAGCGCTGTAACTCCAGCCGTCCACTTCACGTGGTAGCGATTGTAAGAGATATGGATGTTCATTCAAAACAACATAAAGGAAATTGACGGAAACAAACCAAACGGGAAAAAATTTTGTGCTATCACATACAAAACCATTTAACAAAATAATAAAAAAAAACTTCAAATAATGTAAACACATCAAACAAAAACCAAATTGCTCACAAGTTTTAAAAAACCTCTTAGTTTAACTGCTTATTTAAAAGAAAATCCCAGCATATTGATGAATGGAAAATTGGCCATGCAACAACTGGTGGATAAAAAAAAAAGAATGTGTGGAGACCTATAAAAGTTTCTGTTGTAAATAAATAATTATCTTCTTCTTCTACCAAAGATCGGCTTTGATTAGGATTAAAGGGATTATAACCTTCCCACTTTACGGCATCCCTACTGTTCTGCCTGTGGGGTTAGCCGGTTTGTCCCCAATGGATATTTGCAGGCCTTCCGGTTTCCTATCACTTAATAACTGAGGTCAACAGAAGTTTTAAAGGCCTTTATCTTTTTTTACGATTTCGACACCACGTTCATGAACGTTTTTTTTTTCTTTTTTTGTGCGAAAAACTGGCCAGCGACATAATAAATCCGATTGCTTGCTTTCTGCATAATGTTACCACATGCACTTTTAAAAATCACATACAACTAGGGTACGATATAGTGAAATCCATACTCAATTTTGCGTATGTGTCTACACATCCATAGCATTAACATTTAAAATAACTTTTACATGTTTAAAATAAAATAAAAATTACCAATAAGCTCCTTGGGTTAAGGGTCAGCATTTTTCACGATGTTCATGCAAATATTCGATAAGATAAAATGTTGTTCAACGTTGAGTACTTTGTCATTTCTTTGTTCAACTCGAAATCCAAATTGTCCCAAAAAAATATGAATAAGATTTGCCGCCCTTGTAAATTAAAAATAATTTTCAAAAGCCACCTATGGGTCTTAACTTGCTTTGCGATGGGAGTACGTTGCAACTTTTTTATTAGGTACACCGTTCTAAAGGATATACGAGTACGAGTATTAAAAGCAAATGCAATACACTTAAATGTGCTGAAGATTCTATCTGTATGACACCGTGTCCGTCGACTGTGAAGTCATTCTCCGGAGTAAAATTAAATTAATGAACTTTCACTTCATCTATATATAGTTTCATTACAATAAGGACACGGGAAGCATTGTCAATATTAATTTCCAGGTAATTGTTACTATATACCTAAATAGTTGTTTAAGTGTATGATGGTCGTACTAATATTAACGGCTTATATAGGTAAAGATACGAGTATAGATAGCGTGCTCAACATCTGAAATATACCTACATTGAAATGAAATGTTAAAACCTCTCCTTTTGTTTCGTTTTATTTATATTTCATTTGTAATTTCAATTTGAACCGTGTTGCTTGCACGATAATGATTCTGTGTATAATTGATTACTAATCAGCGAGGGGCTTTCAAATCAGTGCAGCTAAAAGGGCGTTGGGCACGATATTATTGTGACCTCGGTGGTTTGGAACATTACCTTCTTTCAACAAACAAGTTGCCTATCGTATTCAGGGTGGTCTATTCAAAGGAGCACCTACCTATAAGGAAGTTTTTTTTTGAAATTCAAGTGCTCGTTCTTCTAGTTTTTATTCAGTGATTCTACGAATTCTGCGAAAAAATACTAGCCCCATTTAATTGATAGTTAACGAAGAGCAAACGGATAACACAGGGTAACATTTTTTTAATTAACTAAAATTATACGCTATTAGTCGATTCTTATGCGAATATAAAAAGGCATCATCAAAGTCGGTTCGCATTTGGTGGTCATAGACCACAAGCTGGGATGGTTTGACCTTCCAAACAAAGCCTCCCACATTTTTCCAAGCAGCAAATTGTGTCCCCGAAGCTATTTTTTTTTTAAATATTAAGCACGAATGCAAATGTCCTAGGACCTATATTCGAATTTATTGGTTACTCGTAGGCACATTGGACGTTTAAATGTCAAATAAAGAGGAGTGAGGAAACATCCATTTGAAAAGCCCCGTGACACATTTACGAGTGTGTAAGTATCTGTATGAACATGAGTTTAGGTACACATTGTTTTGCATGCAATAAATAATTTATAATTCAAGTTGTTCTTTTATTAACAGTTTACTAGGGCACGGCGAAAATGTCATGTACAAAATGGGACCCCTTTGTGGGAGCAATACACGACAGGACAATAAAAAGCGTAAAAAATATGTTCGTACATTGAGCAAAGAATGGAGATTTAGGTAAATGTTATCTCTTGATAAAAAAGATCAACACATTTGTTTGTATAATGTATAATGGGGTATTAAGGTCCCACACACAGCAAATCCTCACATGTTTTTCAAAAACAATCTGTTTTTGCTATTTTTTACAATACTACGTTGCCGCTTACTTTTTTTCATATTTTGAAGCATTCACCTGGGAGCAGTACTGTCAGAAAATCATCTCCTCGACTATGGGTCCTGGTTATCGATGATACTATGAACAAACTTAGAACTAAGGGTACATGCATAACAGCGTATGCAGATGACGTTGTATACAATGAGTGAAATTATGGAACTCTAAGCAAATGTGCGAAAGACTGTGAACTCAACGTCAATACAGCCAAAACGTAAAAAGTTCTATTCACCAGAAAGTATAAAATACCATCTTTTATAATGCCATTAATATAGATAGGGTTGATGGGGTCCGATGGTAAATGCTAAATACTTCGGCAATATTCTGCACAGAAAATTGAACTAGTAGGGACCTCCATAAGGAGAGAATCAAGAAATCCTCAAACGCACTCTTTACGTTCAAAAGGGCAGTAGGAAAGAAATGGACCCTAAAACCAGCAATGATGCGTTCGCTTTATATAATGATAGTCAGAACCATCCTTACTTAAGAGAACATTGTCTGGTGGGAAGCCACAAACAAGAAAAATGGAATGGAGTGGTACTATCACGGGCGCCTTGCGTACAACGCCCACACTAAAAAAGCAATCACTTTTCATTCATAATAACATCACATTATTTGAGTTTCTACAGTTCAGCTGTGCGTATTGCCACCTGTTAGAAGTAAATGACACACTTTTGTATAGAAGTCTTTGTGTAACTAAAAATAAAATTAATTTTGAATGGACCCTTGGATAAAATTAACAACCTGCCATTTTGAAAAGACATAACATAATTGCATGGACTTAGAGAGTCTGAAGACATCCACACAAGGATCCTCTCATTATACATTTAATATGTGTGTTTTCCTCTCGTTGTAAACTGCATCACTTACGATTTCGTTTAAAGGAAAAAAAGGCGCCTACTTTTTAATTGCTATATAATGACATATATTCATTCACAAACTCTTCGACGTGTCGGTGGGCTTTACTTATTTTTTATTTTATTATTTTATCCATAGTTAAGTAGAATGTAATCAGAAAATTAAGAAAAAGAACTCAAACAGTGATGAAAATCCGCTAAGAAATCACCCATTACATTGAAAGTCTATTGTTATGTTTTACTACTTTCCTTGGTTGTTCATATACAAGAGGGAATTAAAAATCGGCTACATGAAATAAGGGCCCGCTGAAAAATAGCCCCAAGCTAAATATAAAAAATGGCTCAATAAAATGCTTAAGTATGGTACTTTAATTATGACCCTTTAGCTTAATTCAGTTGGGAAGTTGAAGCACATTGCGCGAAATTAAAAAAAAAAAACTATTCGACTCACGATCTGGAAGGAGTACCTAGGGCATGCGGTTTAGTTAAATATATACAAATTGTTCTTGTTTTTTATATAGATTGGTGCCAATATTTGTTGATGTCGAACCGGTGAAGCAAACAGGCGGGAAAGTGGCAACACTGTTAACAAGGAGAATTATGATCCGTTTAATCCTTATCATAGCTCTGCTTCGGAAATAATCTTCTTTTCCCAAAATAATTGTTAAATTTTATTGAGCCTGAAAGCCACATATAAGAAATGATACAAATAGATTAACCGTCCACTAACTGTGGTTTTCCCTAATAAAACTTTAAATCGATCATCAAATATTCTTCATGCATTTATAATTATTCTCATAACGTCTACAGAAATCATCTTATTTAATGAAGAATCCTACCCATCGGTTTGGAATTTAAAAAAAATTAATATTCGATATTCAGGCGAAAACTTGCCACGTCGAATCAATCGGTTCTCGTTCGATCACCGCAATTAAACAACGTAGGGCGTGGTTAGTACTTAGATAGGGGACCAGTTGGGAATACCGCATGTTGTTGGCACCTTTTGCGAACGTCTGACAAACATCCAAGGGTATCAAATTGTCATGAGAAAGCTTCTTATAAATTTGCCGTTCGGATTCGGCGTAAAACTGTAGGTCCCCTCCACTTCCCATGAAAGTGGTTGGAGAAGCTAGGTTCAGGCTCTGTGTAGTTAAAGCCTAATATGCATGTATGTGTATTCAGCCAAAAATACTGAAAAACCACAAGTTAGTGGTACCTGCATACTTGTAGACTCTTAGCCTATATATACGAAACATTTGTATTATCAATCGAACTTTATTCAAGTTTTCTAAGAACTTAAAAAAAAAAGAAAAATATATCATCATTACACCTTGGCATTCGTATCTTACACGGCAGTACATTTTTGAAGGCATCCTGTTGAGACTGACAATGGTGTGGTTGGAAGCAATTCCCTTGAAGAAATATAGATAGCTACACATAAATTTTCCTACATGATTAAGAAGAAAATTCAAGTTGTAATGATTGTAGTAAATCAGAGAACATGTTCAAATCGTAGAAAGAGGCAGGTCTTGAAATTTCCACACAAATTCAACAACACCATTATTTGATAGGACTCATTGATGAAGTGATCCGAAACCAGTAGGGCTACCATTTTTTATTAAAGTCGAACCGGCGAATCCCACAGGCGGACCAGTAGGGGTGGGGTAAAGTCTAATCCTGATCAAAACCTCGTCGTAAAGGAAGGAGAATGATTGTAGTAAATTATCACGTGCAGGGACGGAGTAAGTATATCACTTTAAAAAGAGGCAGGGTAGAAAACTCTTGGACCAAACAAATGAAATAACACCGGCGCTATATCTACCAGCCTCAGTAAAGAAGTCATACAAAACCGGAAGGCCTACCGATTTTTGTTGAGGTCGAACCGGCAAACCCCACAGGCGGACCAGAAGAAAGGGTTGTGATTATCTTTAGTCCTGATCATAATATCGCCGTTTAAGATAATGATTGGAGTTAATTATTATAAGTGTATATTCGGATTCTCATTTCAAAATAATGAACCGTAAAAATGAATCTTGTGTGATACCAAACAATTTGATAGGAGACGTCTAAAAGAGCTGTAGTCTTCTCATTTTTATGTATGAATGCATTACAAAAGACGTGTGTGATTTAAAAACGATTCCTTGCCAAAAGCAAACGTCTCGTTGCAATAAATTTATTCCTTCATGAGTGGGTTCATAATTATATTTTATATTATCACATCCATTTCAACACCCACAATTGTTAGTCTTGCTGTTTGTATTTCAAATACGGGTCACATTAGAGAAACAAATATGACATAAGCAAGTCGAAAGCAAAACAAATTGCAAACATCTTATTGAATAATTAAAAGCATTTTTTCTCGTCATATGTTAAAGTATGCTAATCTGGTATGAACATGAACACGTCGGCAGCACTTAAATAACACATAAGACATAACAAGAGCGTACAACAGGGTACTTGAAGAAGTATATCTTGGCTTTTTATTATGTTTTTTGTTGTTTGATCTTAATTACGAAAACAGTGTCATCCGCCTGTGACACATCAAAAGGACTTGCGATAGTAACACAGATTTGTATGCACTCGAGGGCCGTATGGGTGGCGGCTAATGTTGAGCAGATTGTTGACAAAGGGTATTTGTTTCTAACACTGGAATCTCAAAACCCGAGAACGTTTTATATGCAGTAATAGTGAAATTCTTTTTCTTTGAACAACCACCATGTTACCCTCCTCGCGACTAACTCAAGCTTTTTGTTTAAACAAAGTTATTATCTGATTTTAAGCACAAACATTATTTATACGTCTTTGTACCTACAAGAAGATGGATAATATCCTACAAGGGTACAAGGGTAGTAGTACTCGTATAACTGGTAATAAAAAACATGTACAACAAAGAGAGCAGCAAAAGGGAAATTGATAAAAGGCAAATTATATTCTTTAATCGGTACTTACATTATTTATTGGTGTTCTGACCGCTTATATCATACGTGCTAACTTCTTCCCTTATCTGAATCATAGTCTTCTTGTCGGCTTTTTACTGTTGCAGCATGTTTGGTAATTCGCAGATGGTGAACTCCTTGTTTAAACGACAATTTCTATTGAAAACTCTTCGTTTAATTTATTTTTGTAGATACGGTAGGTTCGTTATCGCGAATAATGAGAAATACTATAGTCTACTTCTTTGAATAACGCTACGACACACGTTGTGTTGTTATTTTGGAAAAATTGTGTACACAGCCAAACAAAAAAAGGCGAACAACAAAGGGGGAGCTCTAAGGGTGTGTGTGGAGCTATTTTTTGAATATATTTTTTTTCACAAGCACACGAAACACGCAAGGACTCTCCGACGTGTATGTTACAAACGAGACGCAGCAATTTTAACAAACCGAGTAAAAGTTTACTTTTTTAAAAATTATATATTATTCAAAATCAATTAGGTGGTCGAAACAATGTACTGCTACGTTAACAGCTGACAACGGCGAATATTGTAGCTGCTTTTCCTGACACATCACGATGATAACATTCCATGGATTAATGTATACACACCTATTACCTTGACTTGGACCCGATTTTTTTTTAAAGACTGTTAATCACACTTTTTTAAACATTTTTTTAGGGAAAAAGTTAAGTGGAAAACAGACAACGATAGCAATGACGATAATGATGGGTAGTAGCGATGGCAATGATTTGAATACGATTGCAGGATAACTCTTGACATTACACAATTTTGTACTCGAAACTCTCGGAGAAAATGTGTACTTATGTATAACACGAGAACAAAAAAAGGATTTAGGCTTGAAGTTCGATTACAACAATATTTTTTTCTATTTCACAAGAAGTGAGAACACAGCAACAGTGTTGAAAGGATATGCGAGCATAGAGTGCGGCGATGGGAGCGCTTTTGCTATTTTAATGTTTGATCCGTATGTATATGCATAGAGATAAAGGTATGTATTTAGTCCTTCATACACAGGTGTATATCCTGTGCCACATAGAACAAAAACGGAAGTTAAATGTTAAGAGTTGGCGGTTCTTTGTTTGGCTTCTAAGCAACAAAATGTGGATTGACATAGAAAAAAAAATAGCAAAATAGAGCACACCACACTACACGTACCACATACACAACTATAGACTACACAATTCTTAATGCGCTTGATGGAAGTATATTTCTCTCACGGAAGAGAGTTCGCAAGTTATTAAGCTCAGCAAAGGATTTTCTTTAGGAAATTTTGTGTTCTAATACATATTTGTCTAATTGTCATTGAAATGTGAACGAGCTTTGGAGATCAAATTTCTGTTTGCTGTGAAATATTTTACGCGATTTTACAAGAGGTTGCGTACCATCACCCACATTTAACCCATATATGGTTACAATAAATTTGCCGATTTTCCTTTTGCGATTACCATGATGGTATGAATGTGTGAGAGGGAATATTTATGGAGTTGAAAAGAGGAAATACGAGCGGAAGCTTGCGTGAGAGGATTGGGTGTCGTAGGGTGTAATTCGATTAACCCCCTTCAAGTGGGGCATTGTTGTATAAATTTGCTAACGTTTATTGTACCTACAGAGCCCAGTTGTTCTATGCTTTAACCATTCGCATAGATATACAATAATTTTTTTGTATTCTCTTTGAATTAGTTCTTTGGCAATATATATCAGATTTCGGTTTTGGGCTCTTTGATGACCAACATGTTTGAATAAAAACAACAGAAACTATAATCGGATCCGTTTGAAAATCGATCACGTATGCGGATACAAATAGGTACTATAAAATTACAGAATAGGTACGTGTTGATTATATGCAACAATGTGTTCCATTAACTGTATATAAAAGTTGAAAGAATAAACAATTCTTATTAGTAACCGTCATGAGAGTCCAAGTAACTACAGTGTTTCTACTTAATCTATCGCTCTTTGTGGCAGCTGGATCAGTTTTAAGGTGATGTATTTATTATTATATCTAATGTATTTATGTTCCTGACAGTAGCGTTTCAACATTTAGGAGCTTCAATACTCATCAATATAAACACAATGGAATGACAATGTACGAACGAAGGCGTCCTGCAGACGCACCAATTGAATACATGAAAACTCCCAACTTTGACGTAATGCTCCTTAGCGAAGAGAGCTCCGACCCAACTTGGAGAAAGTACTCTGAACTTTTTCAGCCGAAAGATCTTCGCAATGCACCGCACATTGAGGTAAATTATGGAAGTCATGAGGGTTGCTCAAGTCGTTTTATTAGGTTGGATCGCTCTGAGTTAGAGTCAGTTCTTGCTGTGTTGGGTAGCAAGAAACATATTATAGTTTTGCACCCACGAAACTGTAAGCCAGACTCCACAACGAGGCGTGATGTAGAAAGTTCTATGGATGAATTTGAAAACTCGTTTCTTCCCAAATTATTGCAGCAACTGCACGGACAGAATATTGGATCAGAAACGGTGGATCCGGTAGTGGATCGTATTCTAACGATGCTCGATAAAGATGAACAAAAAATGATCGATAGCCTGAAGCAGAATTTTGAAGGTTATCCTTCACAGATACTAGAGGAATCCCCAAAGTATGTGAACAGTTATAGTACAACGAGGAGATACAGAAGCGGAAAAAGCCGAACTGAGAAGAAATCCGAACCAAAGGACCAGCTTAAAAACTTGCTTTTCAAGGATCCCTGTAATGAGGGATACGTTTTCCTAGTTCAAAATCAGAAAAATTCTATGGATCCTAGTTCATTGAATGACTTATTACTGAGAGTACTAAAAGTTGTAACAGAATCTGCTTAAGTTGATATTTTAGTTTCAAATATTAAAGAGCAGTTTTGTATAACATTTCTGTGTTTTGAAATTTCCCTGCGAAAAACCATATGTTCAAGGAAAATTTGGGGGCATTAAAGTGATACAGCTGCGCACGATTACCACGAGAAAATTTATTGGATTTACTCCCCCATCAAGTGAGAACTAATCCAAATATTAAGGGTAGTAAGGTGCAATGAAATCGTATACACATTGTACCCACCAACAAAATGTGTTTACTTCTTTGGCACTTCTTGACACACAAATCATATAATGACCGTGTTCAGCACAATAATTTATTTCCTGCTTATGAATTTAGTTTTTATGATGAACTCTCATCGCTGTCGTTAACGGACAAACATAATCATAGGTACTTTAGAATCGATTTAAAATAAGCCCATCAAAGATTTTCCATTCATTTCAATTTAAGCTTATAGCAAGCTAGAAATCTTCATGGATCAGTGTTGATCATGTAACCACGAAACAACCTGTCGATTGAAAAAAATCATGGTTGAAACTCGAATAGTTGCGGTTCCTCTTTCAAAAAGCCTCGAACAACCATGACGAACTTATGCGATTTGTTTTCATGAATAATGACACTGCCAAAATATTATTAATTAATATTTGAATATACATGGGGCGCGTGTTCATTGCAAGTTTTATTGTAGGCAGAATCAAGTAAAAGAAAATATTAACTCACCATTTAGAATTTCGTTCATATGTAGTTTTTTGCGCGTTCAACAGTGGATAGCCTTTCTCAAGGCACCATCACTTTCACAAATAAACCAAAACAAAAATTAACACCTGTAAGAAACTATTCTTACCTTTAAAATTTGGCAGCACTATGAATTGCATTTGCCTGCTCGGCCTTTTAAAACAACTTTACTTTGAATTTGAAATGAAACAAAAAAGACAACTGAAGAGCGAAGACACTACAATTACTACGAAAACTATTTTCGGTAGTACGCAAGACAAGACACAACACACAAGAGAGAGCGAGAGCGCGAAAGCTATAACATCATTTTTTCACTTGCAATTTCGTTTCAAATCGCGACAACTATTTCTGAAGCACAGAAAGAGAGAGCGAGATCGAAAACATTATTTATATTTCCGTTTCAAATCGCGTCCGCCTGCGTAGATGGTTGAGCACTGACTGAGCTGAGCTGATAATGTAATGAGTGATACTTCACTAAGCAGGTCGAGTTGACAGATGCGAGTGTCTCAAGGTCAAGGTTGGTCCAAGAACCAAGAGTCGTCCAAGTGCAATAGTGCAAGGCAGGCAGTTTTGCAAATTCAGAAATGAGAATATTGTTACATCCAGGCTAGGATTCGAAAAGATAAAACGTAGTTATATTTAATTAATCTTTATTAGTTCTCTTTCCATTTAATTCTTGATTATTATTCTAATAATTCACTTATTTAACTCAACAATTCACTTTCACAATTAATCAATCACTTTTCTCTTATTCAATATTCTCTATACTTTTCACTACTGTCATCTATCGCCGTTCTTTATCGCGGTTCACAACTCGAATGTCTTGGGTGCTCCTGCGGCATCTATTTATATCTCCTAGTGACACCTCTCGAAATTTCCAGATTCGTAGAGAAGATTCTCAGTTCAATGAACAGAAGAATTCTATGGGCTCTCAGTTCAAGGAACAAAAGAATTCTCTAGAACAACAGAAGAATTCTCTAGATTCCAAATTGCAATCAATGGACTCTAAATTTGATGAACAGAAGAATTCTCTAGATTCCAAATTGGAAGAACAAAAGAATTCCATAGTTGCCGCCCAAAAGAGCGCTGTGGAAGATTTTAAAAATGTTCTTGAAGGAAAACTCGAAGAAATTGACCAAATGTTCGAGAAGGTTGAAACCAAATTCGACGAAATCCATCAGACGTTTTGCAAGCATGAAACAAACTTCGAGAACTTGGCTAGAGAGCTCGAGAAAGTGAAGAAGCAGAAGGCTCGAGAAAATTCTGCGGACTGCCCGAGAAGGAAAGAGATGCAGCCTCGACGAAATCCATCAGACGTTTTGCAAGCATGAAACAAACTTCGAGAACTTGGCTAGAGAGCTCGAGAAAGTGAAGAAGCAGAAGGCTCGAGAAAATTCTGCGGACTGCCCGAGAAGGAAAGAGATGCAGCCTCCTGTTTTCGACGGTCAAACATCATGGCCAATTTATAAGAAACAGTTTGAAGCAGCTGCAATGGCGAACAGCTGGGACAACGAGGAAAAGTCGATTGCGCTAACGCTCGCACTAAGAGGTACAGCTGCGGAGTTACTCCAAACCGTCTCAGAAGAGAAGCAACACGACTACGACGCCCTGGTCAAGGCTATAGAGATGCGCTTCGGTGATGAGCATATGCAGCAAGTGTACAGGGTCCAGCTACGCAGTAGAGTCCAGAAGCGGGGGGAAACACTTCAACAGCTGCAAGCAGATATCGAACGTCTGGCACATTTGTCATATCCTAATGCTGGTGAGGTTCTCATCAATGAAATGGCTGTGGAGGCGTTTATCCAAACCATTGAAGATAGACAACTGCAAATGGCCGTAAGAATGGCTGGAAAGAGAACTCTCGCTGAGGCCCTAGCATTTGCCTTGACAATGCAAGCTGCTGATCAGGCATCGCATGTGTTCCACCGCGTAAGGGAAATGACAGCCGTTGAATGTTCATGTCAAAGAGCAGACATCGTAGACCGGAGCAGAGATAACAGAGGTTAAATGCGCTGCTGGAACTGCAACAAAATAGGGCACCTACAGAGACAGTGCAGAGCTCCACCCAGACGAGGCAGTTGTCCGCATTGCGGGCCTAGGAGGGGCAACGAAGAAGCATCTGGCAGGGATAACAACCATCCTGCAAATATAGCTTCGCATAACCAGCAGTCGGGAAACGTGTAAGGACCAGCTTCGTGGGGCAGAAGTTGGTTTCCGGAATCGACGACCCCAGGGCCACAATTCAAGTCTCCCAAACCAAACGAGGAAACCAGAGTCTAACAGTGGAAGCCTATATCGGAAAAATAAATGCGTGGCAACCATCGACACCGGTGCCACCGCTTCCATCATAAGGAGGGACATCGTCCGTCAGTCTTGGCTGCACAACACCAGCAATTACTGTCTGAAAACAGCAACAGGAGCGACAGCGAAAGTGTATGGAGAGGTCATACTAACAATAAATTTGGCAGGATTAGTATTCTCCCACGCTTTCCTAGTAGCCGATATATGTGACGAATGCATCATTGGAATCGATTTCATGAAGGCGCATGATGTAGTATTGGACATTGGTATGCAAGTACTCAAGTATCGAAACGTAGAAATTCCGATGGTGTACGGGAACGAGAACGTCGCATCCCTGAGGACAGTCATTAGTAAGGACGAGGTCCTACCACCTTCTTCAGAGACACTGATTTGGAAAAAGCTGGAAGGTGATCCTGGGGCCCACCGATTCTTTCTAGTCGAGCCAGAAGACAACCACTGCCGAAAATGCGTGGTTGGAAAAATGCTTGTCGAGCCGAAGAACAATATGGTTCCCGTACGAGTTCTTAATGCGGAACACAAAAGCGTCAAATTGAAGCAAGGTGAGGTGGTTGGAAAGTGTGTACCGGTTACTGCCATCACGAAACTTTCACAGGAAGGTGTTGCGAAGCCTCGTTCACTAATGGGAATGACTGAGGTCAAAAGAACTTTATTCCAGCACTGCGATCTGAATCGGGAGCAGCAAGCCATGGCAGGAAACCTCATCAACGAGTTTGCTGATATATTCGCTTCGCGGGACTGCGAGTATGGCCGAACACACCTTGTACAACACCGGATAGACACTGGAGATGCGAGACCGATTCGTCAGCCTCCCAGACGATTACCATTGGCTAAGCAGACGGAGGTTGCAGAGATGGTGTCGACGATGGAGAAGGAAGGAGTAATCGAATGCTCTAAAAGCCCATGGGCATCTCCAATTGTCCTAGTCAAAAAGAAAGATGGCAGCACTCGGTTCTGTGTAGACTATCGCCAACTGAATAATGTCACCAAAAAGGATAGCTACCCTCTACCAAGGATTGACGATACGCTGTATACACTGTCCGGAGCTCGATGGTTTTCCACTCTAGATCTGAAGAGTGGCTACTGGCAAGTGCAGATACATCCGGAAGACCGTGAGAAAACAGCTTTCACAGCAGGAAACGGGCTCTGGCAATTCACAGTAATGCCATTTGGACTGTGTAACGCGCCGGCAACCTTTGAGCGACTAATGGAGCGTGTTTTGTTGGGGCTAACATGGAAAACGTGTTTGGTCTACTTGGACGATGTCATCGTGGTTGGAAAAACGTTTGAAGAACATCGAGATAACTTGAAGGAAGTGTTCCAGAGACTACGAAGTGCACAATTAAAGCTTAACCCGAAAAAGTGTGATCTCTTTAGATCTGAGGTAAAATATCTGGGGCACATCATCTCGTCCGAAGGAGTAAGGACTGACCCAGAGAAGGTCGATGCGGTGAAAAATTGGCCCGTTCCCAAAGACAAACACCAACTGAGAAGCTTCCTGGGACTTGCAACTTACTATAGACGGTTTGAGAAGGACTTCGCAAGGATCGCAAAGAGCTTGCATCAACTGACGGAAAAGGGAAAACCATTTAAATGGTCAGGTGAATGCGAAGCGAGTTTCAAGAGTCTCAAACACCAACTGTGTGATGCTTCAATTCTAGCGTACCCTACTCCAGGAAAGACATTTATTGTAGATGCCGACGCTAGTAATGTTGGGATCGGAGCCGTTCTTTCGCAGATCCATGATGGCCAAGAGAGAGTAGTTTCCTACTTCAGTAAAGTGCTATCCAAGCCGGAGAGGAATTATTGCGTGACCAGGCGGGAACTCCTGGCTTTGATCCTGGCAACAAAGCACTTCCACAAGTACTTATATGGGCAGAAATTCATCCTGCGTACAGATCATGCGTCTCTAAAGTGGCTGCTGCAGTTTAAGAACCCTGAAGGACAAGTCGCGAGGTGGATTGAGCGGCTGCAGATGTATGACTACGAGATACAGCACCGAAAGGGAACTCTTCACTCCAACGCAGATGCCCTCTCCCGGCGACCCTGCAAGGCTGATTGTAAACATTGCGTACGCCAGGAGGAAAAAGATAAAGTGTCAGTCCAACGGTTGAGAGCTGAGCCCATTAGCGGCTGGAGTGCACGGGAGATCCGGAATGCTCAACAGGAAGATCCGGATATCGAGCCGATTCTCGCCTGGAAGGAACATGAGGGCAAGCCTGACTGGCAGCAGATCTCCAATAGGAGTCCGGAATTGAAGGCATACTTGGCACAATGGGATTCACTTCATGTCCAGGATGGCATTTTGAAAAGAAAATGGGAAAGTTCGGATGGAACATCAGCCGTGATGCAACTTGTGGTACCCAGATCGAAAGTCAACGAAGTACTTAGGGAACTACATGATGGAGTGTCCGGAGGTCACTTGGGAGTAAATAAGACACTCGAAAAAGTGCGAGAACACTTTTACTGGATCCACGCAAGAGACGCTGTCGAAAACTGGTGCCGAAAATGCGCCGCTTGCGCAGCCAGTAAAGGCCCGAGAGTAAAAAAGCAAGGCAAGATGCATCAATACAACGTTGGAGCGCCCTTTGAAAGGATTGCAGTTGACATCGCAGGACCGTTTCCAGAAACCAACAGTGGAAACCGCTATATCCTCGTAGTGATGGACTACTTCACTAAATGGCCTGAAGCCTTTGCTATACCTAACCAAGAAGCTAAAACCGTGGTAGAGCAGATTGTCCACAACTGGGTAAGCAGATTTGGCGTACCAATGGAATTGCACTCGGACCAAGGTCGCAACTTCGAGTCGAAGATCTTTCAAGGAGTATGCCAGCTACTAGGGATTAAGAAGACAAGAACAACCCCGCTTCATCCACAATCGGACGGAATGGTGGAACGCTTCAATAGAACCTTAAACGAACACCTTTCTAAGGTTGTTGGCGACTGCCAGCGGGACTGGGACAAGCACATCCCCATGTTCCTATTAGCTTATCGAAGCGCAGTTCATAACACAACAGGACATACTCCATCCGAAATCCTTTTTGGTCGAACCATCCGGTTACCTAGTGAATTGATGTTTGGATCTCCGACTGATGAAGCAACGAATGAAGATGATTATGTGGCGGATCTCAGAGAAATCATCAGAAACATTCATCGGAAAACTAGAGATAAGATTCGGATATCCAGCGACCGCATGAAGACGAGGTACGATACAAAAGCGACCACCACAGGATTCCAGGAAGGAGATCTGGTATGGCTATACAACCCTCATCGCCGAAAAGGTATGTCACCTAAACTACAGCAGGATTGGGAAGGACCCTATAAGATAGTGAAGCGCATCAACGATGTTGTCTACCGGATCCAGCGAGGAAGAGGCAAGCTAAAAGTTGTCCATGTGGATCGTCTCCATCGCTACCATGGGGAAAATATTGACTTGCTTGTTCGGGACGAACAAGTTTAAGAGGGGGATATTGTTGCATGTTTGCTTGAACTGTGTCATTAATTAGTCAACTACGCCATCTAGTAGAAAGTGGCCATATTACCGATTTTGGCAGCATTGGAATAGCAGTTTGAGTAGCTGTGGTATAACTTGGTATGTTGTTCTCGAACCTTCTGAACTTAACGAACCTTCTCAACGAATCTGGAAATTTCGAGAGGTGTCACTAGGAGATATAAATAGATGTCGCAGGAGCACCCAAGACATTCGAGTTGTGAACCGCGATAAAGAAGGGCGATAGATGACAGTAGTGAAAAGTATAGAGAATATTGAATAAGAGAAGTGATTGTTTATTTAAAGTGATTAATTGTGAAAGTGAATTGTTGAATTAAATAAGTGAATTATTAGAATAATAATCAAGAAGTAAAAGACATTGAAAGAGAACTAATAAAGATTAATTAAATAGAATTACGTTTTATCTTTTCGAATCCTAGCCTGGATGTAACAATATCATGCCTGCTTAACTGTGGGCATTTGCTGGCATTATTATTGAAGGGCCGAATGACTCGTTTGGCCTTATATGTAGTTGAATTTTGTATGGAGAATGATTGGAATGAAATAGCAATGATTAAGATGGCGGATCCACGGCGCTGTGACATGTTTGTTTATTACTCATCGTGTTTGCTCTGCGGTTGCATATTTTTTCGCAAATCGAACATAGTGTTACATCCAGGCTAGGATTCGAAAAGATAAAACGTAATTCTATTTAATTAATCTTTATTAGTTCTCTTTCAATGTCTTTTACTTCTTGATTATTATTCTAATAATTCACTTATTTAATTCAACAATTCACTTTAAATAAACAATCACTTCTCTTATTCAATATTCTCTATACTTTTCGCTACTGTCATCTATCGCCCTTCTTTATCGCGGTTCACAACTCGAATGTCTTGGGTGCTCCTGCGACATCTATTTATATCTCCTAGTGACACCTCTCGAAATTTCCAGATTCGTTGAGAAGGTTCGTTAAGTTCAGAAGGTTCGAGAACAACATACCAAGTTATACCACAGCTACTCAAACTGCTATTCCAATGCTGCCAAAATAGGTAATATGGCCACTTTCTACTAGATGGCGTAGTTGACTAATTAATGACACAGTTCAAGCAAACATGCAACAATATCCCCCTCTTAAACTTGTTCGTCTCGAACAAGCACGTCAATATTTTCCCCATGGTTGCGATGGAGACGATCCACATGGACAACTTTTAGCTTGCCTCTTCCTCGCTGGATCCGGTAGACAACATCGTTGATGCGCTTCACTATCTTATAGGGTCCTTCCCAATCCTGCTGTAGTTTAGGTGACATACCTTTTCGGCGATGAGGGTTGTATAGCCATACCAGATCTCCTTCCTGGAATCCTGTGGTGGTCGCTTTTGTATCGTACCTCGTCTTCATGCGGTCGCTGGATATCCGAATCTTATCTCTAGTTTTCCGATGAATGTTTCTGATGATTTCTCTGAGATCCGCCACATAATCATCTTCATTCGTTGCTTCATCAGTCGGAGATCCAAACATCAATTCACTAGGTAACCGGATGGTTCGACCAAAAAGGATTTCGGATGGAGTATGTCCTGTTGTGTTATGAACTGCGCTAATAGGAACATGGGGATGTGCTTTTCCCAGTCCCGCTGGCAGTCGCCAACAACCTTAGAAAGGTGTTCGTTTAAGGTTCTATTGAAGCGTTCCACCATTCCGTCCGATTGTGGATGAAGCGGGGTTGTTCTTGTCTTCTTAATCCCTAGTAGCTGGCATACTCCTTGAAAGATCTTCGACTCGAAGTTGCGACCTTGGTCCGAGTGCAATTCCATTGGTACGCCAAATCTGCTTACCCAGTTGTGGACAATCTGCTCTACCACGGTTTTAGTTTCTTGGTTAGGTATAGCAAAGGCTTCAGGCCATTTAGTGAAGTAGTCCATCACTACGAGGATATAGCGGTTTCCACTGTTGGTTTCTGGAAACGGTCCTGCGATGTCAACTGCAATCCTTTCAAAGGGCGCTCCAACGTTGTATTGATGCATCTTGCCTTGCATTTTTACTCTCGGGCCTTTACTGGCTGCGCAAGCGGCGCATTTTCGGCACCAGGTTTCGACATCGTCTCTTGCGTAGATCCAGTAAAAGTGTTCTCGCACTTTTTCGAGTGTCTTATTTACTCCCAAGTGACCTCCGGACACTCCATCATGTAGTTCCCTAAGTACTTCGTTGACTTTCGATCTGGGTACCACAAGTTGCATCACGGCTGATGTTCCATCCGAACTTTCCCATTTTCTTTTCAAAATGCCATCCTGGACATGAAGTGAGTCCCATTGTGCTAAGTATGCCTTCAATTCCGGACTCCTATTGGAGATCTGCTGCCAGTCCGGCTTGCCCTCATGTTCCTTCCAGGCGAGAATCGGCTCGATATCCGGATCTTCCTGTTGAGCATTCCGGATCTCCCGTGCACTCCAGCCGCTAATGGGCTCAGCTCTCAACCGTTGGACTGACACTTTATCTTTTCCCTCCTGGCGTACGCAAAGTTTACAATCAGCCTTGCAGGGTCGCCGGGAGAGGGCATCTGCGTTGGAGTGAAGAGTTCCCTTTCGGTGCTGTATCTCGTAGTCATACATCTGCAGCCGCTCAATCCACCTCGCGACTTGTCCTTCAGGGTTCTTAAACTGCAGCAGCCACTTTAGAGACGCATGATCTGTACGCAGGATGAATTTCTGCCCATATAAGTACTTGTGGAAGTGCTTTGTTGCCAGGATCAAAGCCAGGAGTTCCCGCCTGGTTACGCAATAGTTCCTCTCCGGCTTGGATAGCACTTTACTGAAGTAGGAAACTACTCTCTCTTGGCCATCATGGATCTGCGAAAGAACGGCTCCGATCCCAACATTACTAGCGTCGGCATCTACAATAAATGTCTTTCCTGGAGTAGGGTACGCTAGAATTGAAGCATCACACAGTTGGTGTTTGAGACTCTTGAAACTCGCTTCGCATTCACCTGACCATTTAAATGGTTTTCCCTTTTCCGTCAGTTGATGCAAGCTCTTTGCGATCCTTGCGAAGTCCTTCACAAACCGTCTGTAGTAAGTTGCAAGTCCCAGGAAGCTTCTCAGTTGGTGTTTGTCTTTGGGAACGGGCCAATTTTTCACCGCATCGACCTTCTCTGGGTCAGTCCTTACTCCTTCGGACGAGATGATGTGCCCCAGATATTTTACCTCAGATCTAAAGAGATCACACTTTTTCGGGTTAAACTTTAATTGTGCACTTCGTAGTCTCTGGAATACTTCCTTTAAGTTATCTCGATGTTCTTCAAAGGTTTTTCCAACCACGATGACATCGTCCAAGTAGACCAAACACGTTTTCCATGTTAGCCCCAACAAAACACGCTCCATTAGTCGCTCAAAGGTTGCCGGCGCGTTACACAGTCCAAATGGCATTACTGTGAATTGCCAGAGCCCGTTTCCTGCTGTGAAAGCTGTTTTCTCGCGGTCTTCCGGATGTATCTGCACTTGCCAGTAGCCACTCTTCAGATCTAGAGTGGAAAACCATCGAGCTCCGGACAGTGTATACAGCGTATCGTCAATCCTTGGTAGAGGGTAGCTATCCTTTTTGGTGACATTATTCAGTTGGCGATAGTCTACACAGAACCGAGTGCTGCCATCTTTCTTTTTGACTAGGACAATTGGAGATGCCCATGGGCTTTTAGAGCATTCGATTACTCCTTCCTTCTCCATCGTCGACACCATCCCTGCAACCTCCGTCTGCTTAGCCAATGGTAATCGTCTGGGAGGCTGACGAATCGGTCTCGCATCTCCAGTGTCTATCCGGTGTTGTACAAGGTGTGTTCGGCCATACTCGCAGTCCCGCGAAGCGAATATATCAGCAAACTCGTTGATGAGGTTCCCTGCCATGGCTTACTGCTCCCGATTCAGATCGCAGTGCTGGAATAAAGTTCTTTTGACCTCAGTCATTCCCATTAGTGAACGAGGCTTCGCAACACCTTCCTGTGAAAGTTTCGTGATGGCAGTAACCGGTACACACTTTCCAACCACCTCACCTTGCTTCAATTTGACGCTTTTGTGTTCCGCATTAAGAACTCGTACGGGAACCATATTGTTCTTCGGCTCGACAAGCATTTTTCCAACCACGCAATTTCGGCAGTGGTTGTCTTCTGGCTCGACTAGAAACAATCGGTGGGCCCCAGGATCACCTTCCAGCTTTGTCCAAATCAGTGTCTCTGAAGAAGGTGGTAGGACCTCGTCCTTACTAATGACTGTCCTCAGGGATGCGACGTTCTCGTTCCCGTACACCATCGGAATTTCTACGTTTCGATACTTGCGTACTTGCATACCAATGTCCAATACTACATCATGCGCCTTCATGAAATCGATTCCAATGATGCATTCGTCACATATATCGGCTACTAGGAAAGCGTGGGAGAATACTAATCCTGCCAAATTTATTGTTAGTATGACCTCTCCATACACTTTCGCTGTCGCTCCTGTTGCTGTTTTCAGACAGTAATTGCTGGTGTTGTGCAGCCAAGACTGACGGACGATGTCCCTCCTTATGATGGAAGCGGTGGCACCGGTGTCGATGGTTGCCACACACTTATTTTGTCCGATATAGGCTTCCACTGTTAGACTCTGGTTTCCTCGTTTGGTTTGGGAGACTTGAATTGTTGTCCTGGGGTCGTCGATTCCGGAAACCAACTTCTGCCCCACGAAGCTGGTCCTTACACGTTTCCCGACTGCTGGTTATGCGAAGCTATATCTGCAGGATGGTTGTTATCCCTGCCAGATGCTTCTTCGTTGCCCCTCCTAGGCCCGCAATGCGGACAACTGCTTCGTCTGGGTGGAGCTCTACACTGTCTCTGTAGGTGCCCTATTTTGTTGCAGTTCCAGCAGCGCATTTGACCTCTGTTATCTCTGCTCCGGTCTACGATGTCTGCTTTTTGACATGAACATTCAACGGCTGTCATTTCCCTTACGCGGTGGAACACATGCGATGCCTGATCAGCAGCTTGCATTGTCAAGGCAAATGCTAGGGCCTCAGCGAGAGTTCTCTTTCCAGCCATTCTTACGGCCATTTGCAGTTGTCTATCTTCAATGGTTTGGATAAACGCCTCCACAGCCATTTCATTGATGAGAACCTCACCAGCATTAGGATATGACAAATGTGCCAGACGTTCGATATCTGCTTGCAGCTGTTGAAGTGTTTCCCCCCGCTTCTGGACTCTACTGCGTAGCTGGACCCTGTACACTTGCTGCATATGCTCATCACCGAAGCGCATCTCTATAGCCTTGACCAGGGCGTCGTAGTCGTGTTGCTTCTCTTCTGAGACGGTTTGGAGTAACTCCGCAGCTGTACCTCTTAGTGCGAGCGTTAGCGCAATCGACTTTTCCTCGTTGTCCCAGCTGTTCGCCATTGCAGCTGCTTCAAACTGTTTCTTATAAATTGGCCATGATGTTTGACCGTCGAAAACAGGAGGCTGCATCTCTTTCCTTCTCGGGCAGTCCGCAGAATTTTCTCGAGCCTTCTGCTTCTTCACTTTCTCGAGCTCTCTAGAAAAGTTCTCGAAGTTTGTTTCATGCTTGCAAAACGTCTGATGGATTTCGTCGAATTTGGTTTCAACCTTCTCGAACTTTTGGTCAATTTCTTCGAGTTTTCCTTCAAGAACATTTTTAAAATCTTCCACAGCGCTCTTTTGGGCGGCAACTATGGAATTCTTTTGTTCTTCCAATTTGGAATCTAGAGAATTCTTCTGTTCATCAAATTTAGAGTCCATTGATTGCAATTTGGAATCTAGAGAATTCTTCTGTTCATCAAATTTAGAGTCCATTGATTGCAATTTGGAATCTAGAGAATTCTTCTGTTCATCAAATTTAGAGTCCATTGATTGCAATTTGGAATCTAGAGAATTCTTCTGTTCATCAAATTTGGAATCTAGAGAATTCTTCTGTTCATTGAACTGAGAGTCCATAGAATTCTTCTGTTCATCTAACTTGGCCAGAAGTAATTCCATCATAGCAGTCATATCAACGCTTGTACTTACTTGTTCTTCTGCTACGTCGAACAAAACGGACTTGGGGTTTTCTCCTTCGTTTTCAACAGATTCCTGCAGTTGAAGCACAAGATCACTTTTTCCTCCAGCTGTGGAGAGATTCCGCTTTTCCAATTCAGCTTTTAACTGCGGTATACTGAGCTGTAGTAATTTTAATGTGCGGCCCATTTTTTTTTCTATTTTTTCTATTTAATCAAATTCACTTCACTTTAATTTCACACTGAAAACGTTTTATCCCACTTCTGACACCAATGTTACATCCAGGCTAGGATTCGAAAAGATAAAACGTAATTCTATTTAATTAATCTTTATTAGTTCTCTTTCAATGTCTTTTACTTCTTGATTATTATTCTAATAATTCACTTATTTAATTCAACAATTCACTTTAAATAAACAATCACTTCTCTTATTCAATATTCTCTATACTTTTCGCTACTGTCATCTATCGCCCTTCTTTATCGCGGTTCACAACTCGAATGTCTTGGATGCTCCTGCGACATCTATTTATATCTCCTAGTGACACCTCTCGAAATTTCCAGATTCGTTGAGAAGGTTCGTTAAGTTCAGAAGGTTCGAGAACAACATACCAAGTTATACCACAGCTACTCAAACTGCTATTCCAATGCTGCCAAAATA
The DNA here is from genome assembly GCA_949715645.1 of Portevinia maculata. Taxonomy (NCBI): domain Eukaryota; kingdom Metazoa; phylum Arthropoda; class Insecta; order Diptera; family Syrphidae; genus Portevinia; species Portevinia maculata. Next base: position 917,042 of record OX454528.1, on the reverse strand, counting down.
GGTAATATGGCCACTTTCTACTAGATGGCGTAGTTGACTAATTAATGACACAGTTCAAGCAAACATGCAACAATAGGAAAGATGTTTTTCTCACATTTGAAAGTGAGAAAGTTTGAAAGTGAATGAAAAGTGATTCTTCTATTCAAGTTTCGTACTTTCGTTTTGATCTTTGATCCGAAAAAGTAAGCTGCCATAGGCGCCTCCCAGACAACTAACGAAGTTGCGGGACCGGCCTAAGCCATGCGGAGAAAAACATGCAGTCACCACTGAGCCGATTGAGCTCAAATCAAGCAACCATGGGTATTGGCCTGAGAGTGTTTCTGTAAAGTTGGGTGAAAATCGGCCTTGTGTTTGTTAGGCGCAGCAACGCACCGCGGGTACCCTCCATAGACAATAATAAGAAAGTCTACTGAACATATTGGCCAATAGAATTCGTGGGCACGGGGCAAAGCCGGTCGGGTGCAGCTAGAAAATGTAACAGGTTAAGCAACATATGTTTGATGGGGGCAAGTCGGGTAAACGACAATTTAATATTAAAGATTGGATGGGAACACCAACACCAAGAGTGGATAAAAAGTCAATCCCTGGCAAAACGGTTCGTAGGGAATTATGAACAGGCAGCATCAAGTTACACAGTAGAAATTTTGGATTTGGTTCGTGACGGTAGATTTTTATCCACTCGTCTTCTTTACGAAAACGACATAAGACCGTAAGCGCAAGAGGCAGTAGATATTTATTTTATTTTTCAAATTGAAAGTACATGGTATAGTACTGAAATAGTTTATTTTATTCCTTAAACATAAAGTTAACAATACCATCAATATCTATGCAATCAAAAATTGATAAGAGCAAACAATATATTTTGTAAACAATTTTATAACAAAAAATAAACACAAATTCTAGTTCAAAGCAACAATTTCGCAAATTTTAGGCACTATTTGTTATTAGTATTAAGGAAAATAATCACTAATGGCAGCTTCCTCTTCGTCAATAATTCAGCTGAAGTTGTTCGGTTTGCAATTGCTTACGAATCGCTCCTAGCTGGGTAAGAATTTTCGGTGAATTGGTTGTTATTGTGTGTTTTTGAACAGCAGGAACCTAGTATTGGATTTTTTATTATTATTATTCAAGTGCATTTATTATTTCACAACAAATAAATATTTTAATAAAGAACCACACAACCGTCACTAACTTCGCGTGCAAATAAAAAGACTTTCGATCACTCTCGCAAAAAAACAAACTCTGTAAAGCGACTGAAAAACGGAAAGGGGAAATAGATAGTCAAAGTGCAGGAATAATAAAAAGAGGGGAAAAAGATAATGTTAAATTATAGAGTCAAAGTACAGGAATAAGCCAATCATTGCGTACGGAAAAATAAATTGAAAGACTTACCTCCCACCTTCTTGCAAGGTTTTCAATCAGAGTACCTTTTTTCTTTCGCTCAGCCTGTTGCAAATTACTCTCCTTTCGTGTCATTCTTGGCATTTCTCTTAACAACGGCATTGAAAGATTATTCTCCTCTACCATCACAATATCTCTTCTAGAGGCACTGTCTGGAGTTGTTTGGGTGCTGCGATCGCGTAATGCTTTGCTTGCCAAATCGCCATAGTTTTTTAAATATCGCGAAAGCCGTTTATCAGTCTCATGTCGTATCTCGTCAATATTATTCTCATCGTCGAACAGCTTGCTATGATTGAAGCTGTGATGAAAAATCGAGTTACGATCTATATTCATCGAGTATGGTGGGCGACTGCTTTCATTTTTATTATGATCTAGATCGTTTTGTGGTGAATCTTCGTCACTCTCCTCAGAAAAATTCAATTCTAAAATTTGAAAAGATCGCTCTGAATCAGTTTTTTGTTTATCCTTTTTCATTGGGGGAACAGCATCAGTGCAATCGGAACACAAAGTTTTACGGCAATTCAAGCAAATCCTGCTCGTAGCTTCACAGTGAATGCAATGGTTTTGATCCAGTTTGTCACAGTTCGGACATACTGAGTACTTCTTTTTGCAATTATCGCACGCGAGGTTACGATCGCCAGCAGTCTTAAATATTCTCTTTTCACATTTAAGGCACCAACTTTCGTACCTTTTCAGGGATGAATCGCAGAACGGGCAGACATTTTCTCCGCTGTGGAAGCACTCATTTCGAAGGTTTGACGATTGCGGTAGATCCAAGTGGAATGCTATTTGTTCAGCATGTGCACTTCGCCTGTATTCATGACGAGCTGAGTTACTAAAGTATTTATAAACTTTGTTCTCAGGAGGAGCGGCTTTGTCATTTTCAGAGCGAGATTTTCGGGTGGAGTAGAGTAGTTTCGTATCATTCTCTAGTTTTGAGAGAAGATGTTCACGCATTTGGCGGTTTTGTTCACTATCAAAGCGTACCTGAAAGCAAATAAAAATATTATTTACTTTGTATTAGGAATATGGAAATTAGTTCACCTTATCTGCGCGCATTTTTTCCTTTTCAAGTTCTTCTTGCAAGCGTATTGTCCTCAGTTGCTCTTGGAGTTTTCTGAAATTAAATCAATTCGTGTGTGACCTCTTGCATTAAAAAAAATGAACGCATTTCATATATTAGAGCCAACTTTTACCTTGTTAATGCCTCTTCCTGTCGGCGCTCCTTTTCTTTCAGTATTTCTATTGAAAGTCGTTTCTCCTCTATCTGAGCTATTAGGTCCTTCTGATAGTCCCTTTTCTTTGATATTTCTACCTACAATTCATGATAACAAAGCATAAAAATATACTGTAAGTGGTCGCAGCTAAGTAAACCTACTTCGGCAATGCGTTTATTGCGTTCCGTGACGCCATCACTATTCACTATTTGTGAAATTTCCGTGTGCCGTAAATCCCGCAACAGTTTATGCCGTGCACTCCCCGGACGTGGGGACTTTGCCTCGTAGTCTGGATTGTTAACTATAATTTCTAAATCAGTCTTATCAGAGCAAGATGTGAGTGGTTTATGATTGGAATCATTAGTGTTTTCTGTGTTCGTACACGTCGGGCTGTGCGGAAACTTTTTCTTTCCTCTGTTGGCAGCAGCTTCAATCATCTTTAATAAAAAAAAACATTAAAAACATTATTTGCTTAAAGTTGCTTACCTTACCTGATGCTTAAGGAAATTCTGCTGATACTCCAGTTGACGTTCATGTAAAATTTCTTGACGTTTTTTATTCTCGTTGTTGAAGCCGGGAAAATACGAATAAAAGGTGTCAGTAACCCATTGCTCCATTTCAACCTAGAAAAGCGCACATTTTTCTTATTATCTTTTATATAAAACAATGTAAGCTTTACAATCTCAAGGAAACTGTGAAACATTGCTGCACTCACTACGGAAAAAATAAATGCGACTGCAATTTAGCAACCCATGAAAACGGAGGAGCAATTATTACTAAACGAGGTCAACTTTGGACTCAAGGCAACAAGGTGTGGGTAAAAAGTTTTTTTACCGAAGGAGATAAACTTTACTTTTATTTTATAGTTTAAAATGTTTTAGCCTTGGGACGCACTCATTTCTTGTGACCAATAATAACAAAAACAATCCTACACCTCCACCCGCCACCCATTATAGCCTTAAATATTGATTTCGTTGCAAAAGACTCCCAGTGAATGTTGCCTTTCTAATAACAAACTCAGTTCACTAGTTTTGTATATCTCCAAAACACGCGATTCTTCGTTTTTTTTATTATTTTTGAATTTGTGAAGCGTGAAGCAATATGAAATGAATAATTGAGGAAACTGTTGAAAGACCAGAGAGAACCGAATTTTTATTTTATTCGAGGCTATTTCGGTTGTTATTAGAAAAGCGATAATTACTCTGTAATTGCGAAAGTGGGTGGTTGAAAAATTAAAAATATAAGGGATGATTTGGATTTTTTTTTAATGAACCTAGTAGAGATCACACGTGGAAGGAAGGAAGTTGTGCTAGGTTTTGGTGAAGGTTTTTGCAAGAACTACCTTCCTATATTAAAATACAAAATTTTGTTTTGTGGTGAATGTTATATGAATTGGTGGAGCTGAAAGAGCAAGAATCAGGCAGTACTTTTTAGACAGTGCCAACAGGGAATAAATCTGGGGAAAGAGTTAATGTGTCATTATGTGTTTACCACATGACTGTAAACTGTCGTGTTATTGCTGTTCACCTTTAGTAGGGCATTCTTTGTTTGACATTGATTATGTTTACTCTGCAAACTTCTATCTTTGCTTTTACAAATTGTTAAAATTTGTGTTATTGTCAAGTATTACAGCTGTACAATGACGCAGCATTCAGACTAGGCCAGACCAGTGCAGTGACTATTTTTTAAATAAATGAAACTTCACCCATTTGATATCGCGATTGAAATTTAAATACATTTTTTAATTAATTTCACGCAAACAATGCATAAATGCAACTATAACCGACCTATTTTCGGCGTTCTCAGAGTTGTTCAATTTAAAACAATGCTTGCACTGCAAAAGAATAACTGACAAAGCGAAGAGCTTCAATGTAACTGAATTCGATTTTCCAATCTGCTAACGACGACAACATTTCTTTCAGTTTTTGAATTTACAAAAGAAAAGAATTATTCTATAAATCCAAAAATGTGATTCTAAGACATTAAAAGCTATAGCTCCACCACACTATCCAAAGGTGGGTGGCTATAAAGAGACAAACTTATATATTTTATTGTAATTATCAGGCGCTCCCAGATTTCATGAAACCAGAAACACGACAATCGATGCGTAAAATTAGCAGAGCTCATTAAAACTACTCTATCCAGCTACCCACTGCAAGCAAATCTACACACGATTTTGTTTTTCTCTAAATTACCTTGTTTTTGTTCAGTTTACTATTCTGCACAGCAGCAATTTCAGCAGCACCATGACGCTCGGTCAAATTGGCCAAATCCTTGGCGGACTTATCTGTAGAACTCCTATTGCCGAGTTGACAGCATTTGTGGCTTAAGTTATCATAGATTTGGAAAACATTATTTGCAGTGTCGTCGTCTTGCACATTCAGCTGGTTATTAATCGGCGACGTTGCCATGGTAGACCCAGGGCGATTTTCTGTTGATGTTCGTTGTGATTGGAGCGCACCGGTAGAATTAGCAGTAGAAGGGTCATTGACATGTGGTTGAAAATCCATAATTGAGTTTTTTTTCCATTGTTTACTTTGGCCGAGAATTTCATTGCAATTTTTCTCAAGTTCAGTCTTTTTTTTAATGCAATTGTTATCTTGTAGGAAATTATTGTTGGGAAGTATTTTTAATGTTAGGCGGTTTTTGTCGATTTTTAGTTTATTTTTCTGTGAGAGTAGGAAATTGTCAATATCCATCATGCTCACATTTATAAAAGAACACAAAGAACGCACAATTAAAAAAGCACAAAATGATTTTTTACAAACACCGAACAACTTAACAAACTAAATTCAAATGAATCGACTGAGCTGAAATAAGTCACTATAGAAAACAAGTGAACGTTAATTCACAATAGAAAACAAGTTTGCCTTTAGATTTTTTTCTTAAGGGGGAAACACAAACAACTTATTTTTATTTTATTCGTTTTAAACAATTTTTAATTAATTTGATGCTACGTTACACTGTCTATATATCCATGTTTTTTTAACAATGATTTTTCTATATCGGCGTAAATACATGCGATCTTGTTCTAATGGAAAATTAGTTGGCAACAAATGGCTATATGTTTTCACTTTAGGAGGCTCCAAAAACTCCATTATATTCCCACTGATGTATTGAAAACAAAGAAAACAAACTGGAATCCAATTAAATGTCAGTAACATAGTTTCAATTTATATATGAAGGATATTAGTTTCATTTCATAGCATGTGCTAAAATCTACTTATGAATTTCATGCTCCTCATTGTTAAACCTATTTAGTATCAGCAAAATTACGCAAACATTAATTCGCTCTGAATGAAAATTCAGCGAATTTTAATTAATTGCTGAGCTAAAGTTTAAAGAAAAATTGAAAATAAATTGGTATATAATGCCCAACACGAACCGAATAGACCATCAGTTCAATTTTATCATATCGATTGAGACAATATAATTAAATATGAAATTCTTCATAGCATTCCTTTTGTTGGCCGTCTGCATTGTACAATGCATCTGCTCTCCGTTGCAAGTACAGCTAAGTGAAGGACTTGAGGAGAATTTGGAGTCACTGAGAATAAAAAAATCACCCAAGAGCGCATACGGTGCCTCAGCTTCATCATATTCATCACCGCCATGCCCAACAAATTTCCTATTCAGCTGTGGACCTCAAGTGCAACCAGTTCCATGCGCCCAAGGCGGATACCAGGGGTCTTACTCTGAAAACGTTCTACGGTATGCTGCCCCACAGTATATTGTTCCGCCGCAGTACGCTTTTCCCCAATACGCAGTTCCAGTTATTACCGAGGTCTAGATTTAAGTTCTCTAATCAAATCTGATATTTATTTTCGTAAATATTTAATAAAAATAACATTCAGTTCACTTCACTTCACTGATTTTTTTAATTTTGTTTGAATTTACTTACTTTTACTTAACGGGCTCCCGCGAAGTCTGCCTAAGACACTGCAGCCTTCAATCCCTTGAGATCTCAGGCACACTGACACCCACGCCTCTTGGCTGAAACATTATTGCCCATCCGCTCGATGTGGCCGAGTCAATGTTGTTTGGCGTAATTTAGATTGTCGGACAACCACATCTTGGTAAAGCTCAGAGTTAGCGGTTGTATCTTCCGCTCCATTAGCTTTCCACGCACATAGGACCATATATCCGACAGAGTACTATTTTTCTTTCCAAAGAAAGCTCCCCTATCCTACTTATCGCCCAGCACTCGGTGCCATAAAGCATGTATTTTGGCCATCGAGTAAGGAGTTTGAACCCATTTGTTTTGCCAACCCGAAGAAGCAGCGATTTCCTAAGATAATTTTTCGTCGGATCTCCACTAATGTGTGATTGGTGGAGTTGATGTTTACTCCAAGGTGAATGAACTACTTAACTACCTCGACTACTATCAACCGTGACGTTATATACAAGACGGTGGACAGATGTTTGTTTGTTTGTTAATGGCATGTTCTTGGTCTTGTACTCATTAACATCAAGATCAGCCAATTTCGACTGTTTTTCAATCGCCGTAAAAGCCCCTAACACGGAACGGCCGATGATGTCGATATCGTCCGCATAGCCCAGTTGCTGGACGGATCTATAGAAGGTAGTGTATTCCGTGTCGACACCTGCCCTGTGCACTTTTTTCTCTAGAAAAAGGTGAAGAAGTCACATGACAGCGAATCTCTTTTCTGAAATCCGGTGCAAGTTTGGAATAATTCCAAAGAGCTGCTTCATACAATACACCGTGTATTTTAAAGTGTCTATCACGTGACACAACTGGATCCGTTTTGCCGGCATGCCATATTAATTCATCACCATGTAGAAGCCCTGACGATGAATGCTATCATTGAATGCAGCTTTAAAGTCAAAATATCCTCTCCATATTTGAGGTGGTTAGCCATCAGAGCCGGTGGCCTTTTTGTTATTCAGATTTGTTATACTTGCATAAATTAACCTCTTCTGTACTGGTTGGTGGGTGGAATCGCTTCTTCATTGACAGGACTTATGCTCTTTTTTGGCCTTTCACTTTTTCATTTTGTTTTTTTTTTTTATAATGCACTCGCACTAAAGGGATTTTTTTACCCTTATATGTAATAGCTACACAGCGCGGGCGTTAAGGAAATTAGGGTTAGAAGATAGGGAGAGATGCACGTTGGTTTTAAATGTTTGTATATTGTAATGTGTAGGAAAAATGGAGCGAGGAAGAGCATTCCACATTCGTGTTGTACGGCTAAGGAAAGATTCCTTGTATTTCACTGTACGCCTGAGTACAGGCTTATGGGTAAACTGATGCGCATTCCTTGCACAGCGGGTATTGTGGTTGAAATGTACTAGGGGTGGAATGTAACTGGCTATTTCATTAGAGCACTTACGGTGGAAGTATCGATAAAATAACGAGAGACAGGAGACGTTGCGACGATGACTAAGAGAGTCAAGCGATCTCGCGCTGTTACAGTCACCAATGAGTTTTATCAAGTAATTGGTGCACCAAACCAGATATGCGCATTGTGCTCAAGTTTTGGCCGGATAAATGCCTTATAAATAGTAATAGTAGCCAGATCAGAGGTAGTGAAATATTTCTTGTAGCGCTTGAAGCCTAGGCATTTCGCAGCGTTCTTGGCGACATCCAATATGTGGTCATTCCAACGTAAGTTGTCATTAACACACATACCGAGAATGGAAAGTCGTTCGGTTTCTACGATGCAAGTGCCATTGATGGACAATGGCATGGTATTAGTGTTTTGCTTTAATGACAGAAGACAGCATTCGATTTAACCCATTTAGCAACTGTTAGTCCATGAGGTCATACAACTTCTCATTGATGACATCTTCAGCCTGGTCGATAGGGGCGTCTGCACATACAAATAAGCTTGTTGGGCTTGCAAGAAAAAAGGTGCACGATCGAAATAAAATAACAAAAGTAAAAAAAAATAAAACAATTTCAAAATTTAAAAAAATATATATATATATAGTTATATCAGCACCTATATACAATACAAAACCAGACAAATCACAGGCCGTTACAGGGCACTGGTATTACTAACGTTTTACAGCTAATCAGATAACTTGGGGGGCATGGAATCGCGTTTTCCCGCTTTGGCTGCTGAGGATAGTACTGTCTTGGTGTTCCTACATAATACGAGGTATGTTGAAAGTCGCCATTTTTATGTCCCCCCTTGGAAGGCGACATGTATGCGGATTCACTTGAGAAATGATGTTGCACAATGGATGTTGGCTTTTTTGTTCCCACTTGTAAGCTAGCTCCAAGAAGTTCATCAAGAATGCCAGGTTGTGTTTGAATGATGGCGTGACGCTGAGACCGCTTAAGACTTTTTTTAGTAATACAATCGCACGATTGACTAGGAACTTCCTCAAAGGGTATATGACGTCGAAATTTTCTGGAACCGACATTTGCAGAGCATCCACACGGGGGAAATATCAGCTCACTTTTCGAGTCTATGCCGAACCCTAGTACAAAAGCAGCACAACCACAGAAAACAACGACACTCGCAACCGTGTTCATCGTGACGGTTAACAAATCAGTATCACAAATATGAAGACCTACATATCTCTTTTATTACAGCCTCATTTCAGGAAATAAAAATGAACAATTATTAATAACAACAAAATTCTTCTCTTCAGCAGATTGCCCAATCAGTGGAAGCAATTATGTATTAATTTTAAGAAAGCAAACTTCAGCATTTATTAATTTTCAATGGTGTTTATTTTATATGATATAGAAAAAGTACAAAACAATGGAATACGAAACGGAACTAAAAGTTGATGAATATGCATTTTACCAATAAATTAATAGCCACCATAACCGCCGCTGTGTGCACATGGAACGGGCTGCACATTTGGAGCACAGCTGTACAAGTAGCTCTTGGGACATGGTGGGGCGGAATATGAAGTGGCAGGTGCATACTGCTGAGCTGGTTTATATGCTGGAGCTGGTTGGTATGCGGGAGCTGGTTTGTATGCTGGAGCTGGAGCCGGTTTGTAAGATGGAGCTGGGGCTGGTTTGTAAGATGGAGCGGGAGCGTAAGATGGAGCCGGACCGTATGATGGAGCAGGTGCGTAACTGGGCTTCGACGCTGGCTTGTAGGATGGAGCTGGAGCATATGACGATTGTTGATGTCCATATGATTGCGCTGGAGCATATGATGCTGATGGCGGGCTATAAGATGGGGCAGGCGCACCATATGATGGTGCTGGAGCGCCATATGATCGATATTTTGCCATATCCTCCTTACTATCGTTGTCCTCCATCATTGGTTTTTCGTTTGCCCTTGGAGATTGTGCTTGTACTCCAACGAGGCACATCAATCCGATCAAAGCCACAAATTTCATTGTCGTTAATGGAAGTTCTTGAACCGTCGCCAATTGAGAGAACAAATGACACTAATGTTCTTACTGGCCTTGCTGATGCATTTTATACAACGAATTAAGTTTGTCATCTTGAGAAGGTCAGCAAAAAAAAAACACCGATATTCAAACAGAATTATGCCATAGGGTTTGTTCACCTTTCGATTCAGAACTCTGCTATAAGCATAAGCCTGCGTTTTTCTGTCGATATCGGAAGTCCACATACATAAGGCTTTTGAAATAAATGATGATATTGCAGAGTGTAAGTACCTAAGTTATTAAAAATTGACGAATTTGTTTATATTGTTTTGGGTGGAAGACACTTCATAAACGGATCAGCGTGGGGTTTAAAGAAATACCTGTAATCAAGTTTTTAGACTCTGCTCCCTTATTTTAGCGTGTTATGGTTAAATGTTCGTCAGCACTTTATATTTAAAAATTGTGCGATTTCATGAACAAATTGCCATTATATGACAGCAAACTGCTTTTTGAAGACATAATTTGTTGTATGAAATTCGTAGAGACAACCGATTTGTCTAACAACAGGCTCCCATTACGTAGGAGCACAAACAATATCGTCTCAACGATAGCTGTGAACGATAGCGAAATAGTAAGTATGATATCGCAATTCACCTCAAAAGCTAGTCTGTACCAACAGCTTCGCAATTAAAATTGTCCTCTGGGCGTTCGGACGTCACTGCGACCCAGAAGGTGCGATATGGTGGAAAAGGTATCATATGTTATTAATTCATATCAAACTAAAGGTCAAAATGTTAGTGCTTTCATCAGAATCAACATTTAATTGCAACTTGAAAAGAAATATATACATATTTATGACTTCGCACAAACAACTACTGGGAGAAGCTAGGCTTAGCGCTTAGGAACGGATAATTCATGATGACCTAAACTTGTTTCCGTATAAAGTCCAAATTGCAAGCAAGTTAAACCATCTGAAGGGCCGTTAATGCTTAATATAAAAACAAATACCTGCCTCTAAAACATCAAAAAGAAACTTAGTTCGAGTTCGTATCGTAGAATAATCTAAACTAAACCATTTAAAACTTGAAACCGCCCCATGCAATTATAAATCCAGTCCAATCTGAATCATGCTTTTTATCATTTAAGCAAATATTAATCATATAATATCCAAACTAGACTTATGCGAAAGTAAAAGATTAAAAATATCACACATGGGTAAACCATGCGATAACACACGGATATCAGCAGCCTGTGTATATTTATTCCAGCATACGAATTTAAATGTTCCCAAAACATTCTTTAAGGATTTCAGAACTAAAAAAATGTACCAACATAACAAAAAAGAAATGGAAAACGCATATGGTGCATCAAACATGCAAGTATGTATTAGGCGGATTTAGATATTCATAAATGCATGTCACCATCAAGTGCAATACGATCCTTGAATGTTTTCAGCAGAACACAGAAAATGTTTCGATAAATTAGAGAAATAATTATTGTTTTTCAATGAAAATTTTATTGCAAGGTACAGTATAAAAAATATATTATATTTCAACAGTGGTCAATTAAACTCCTTTCTTAGTAGTAGTATGGGTTGTAGTTTGCTAGTGTGGGTCTCATTAGTTCGGGTGCAATTCCTTGATGGGCACGAGGGAGAGCGTAGGACGGAACTGGTGCAGAATACGCTCCAGCGTAACTTTGTTGGGCACATGGTACTGGAGCTACGTTGGGTTGACAGCTGAATAGATAGCTCTTAGGACATGGTGGGCTCGGTAAAGGTGCACTGCCATAAGCAGATTTCTTCAATCTCGAAAGCTCAGACGGTGCATTAAGACTGGCCTCTTCAGTCAAGGTTTGCAAAATGTTTTGTGCAAGACCTTGTTGAGATGATCCAACTGATACAGCAGCGGCGATTGTGGCCAAGACAACAATGGCTAAGAAGCAAGTAAGGGACTGCATATTGAACGATAAATATGGGATAGATAACTGATATTGTTAAACTAAATAAATGTCATTTTATACTTCTTTTGAACCAATAGTCTTTATCTGTTTTTTTTTGTTGTATTCTGACATTTATGTGGGTCACGCTTTTACCTTAAGGTAGGTATTGGCAACATGTTCGTAGAACAAAGAAATATAGGTATAGCGCGAATTATTTCGTAATTCTGCTATTGAATCAATTTTTAAACCAGTGTTCACTGAAATGGGAACGACTAGCCCTATTGTTGCTGAGTTGCAATTCAACATTTGCTACAACATATCATGTAGTAGGAATAGGAAGTACTAGTCTTTCTTTAATTAAATAGGTACACTCACCATCACGATGGACCATCGACTACGATGATAAGTCATTTCAATGTGTATCATATGAAAACAATATGCTTCTGATTTACTAATCAGTCTTAGCTCTATGCTATCTACGCTAAAGTAAAACCCTCTCATAAATGCTCGAAAAGTTTCACGAAATTTTACACCAACCTCCGTTGGGTTCGATGTGTCACAGCACTATGTCTGGAGAAATAGAAGCTGCGTGATCGAGTCTTGAAATGGCATACATATATATATGCACAAACAAAAAAGACAATATAGGCACCACTTATTCGAATAGAGAAACAAGTGCGAAAATTTGTCACTCTTTGTTCTACATGCTGATGACCAAATTTGGTCTCAAAACTGACGACGAATGAGGAATTCTAAAAAATTAACCTGAAGAAGTGAAAAACGTACCGCGAAGTATGAAGTATCAGTAGATGTAGTGTTGTGAGGCTGAGACTATCGATGCCAGAAAAGATAATCGCAGCACCGTTACCAAATCGAGTTTGGGCGAATATAAGCACGTATGAAAAAGGAAGAACTTTGTAATGTATGTTATCCGTTTTTATTACTATTTAATAACATAAATGTTATTACAAATTTTTTATTTTGTAAGCGACGCGTTCCGAAACAATAGTTTCATCCTCATATTCGGCCCTATCATTGTTACCATTCCGAAAGGGAAATTCTCCGATTTTATAGGAATTTTCATAGAATGCTGTATTGCATTCAGGGTCGAACGGTACAATTTCAGTACAGCTCGTCGGGTCGGAGTAGTCCTTGTCCCCTCACCATATACCACCTGCTCAAGAAACGATTTGTCCATGTCAAAAGTTGTTAATGAAGACACAAAAAAGGAAAACAAATCTACTCTACATAGACCACGGACGGACGACAGAAAAGTGGAAAGAGAAGAGAAAGAAAAGAGGAGAAGATAGTGTCCAAGGACTTACCCAACTAGCTAAGCTATCTATGAACACAGATAATTGAAATAATATCAGCGACTGAGGATGAAACCCCACAGTCGGACCCTTTTCGATCCAGATCATAACATCGCCGATACAGAAGGAAGAAGAATATAAATCAATTTCCTAAAGTATGTAGTTATTTTCAATATTCAAAATTAAACAAAAACGGGTACCAACATATTTCAACTGATCCAAACATATGCTCATAATAAGCTGTAGTAGGTTTTTTTTTAAAAATAAGTATTCTTATACATTCTCAACACCCTCTTTAGTTTAGACCGCTAATTGATGAAATTTTAAATTTGGTTCAAAATTGCATGCATCAGATATCTAATACAGTATTACATTATGTATACATAGCTTCATTTTTGTATCCATACTTCGAAACGAAATTACTAAACCTTCTATCAGTACAAAGATAATCACCAATTTCTGTTGACCTTGTCAACAGTTATGTATGTATAATTTGTATAATCTACAAAAAAATATGTGTGTATTAATAGCCTAAATGCGGCTTCATACAAGCGACAAATCAACGCATTTTTTCAATGTTTATAGGCGTCAAAGGCTAAAAAAAACAGCGGGCTAAGGCAACCAGCAAATAATGTGTGATGTTATCTTAAAAATAAAAACACCTTATACAAAAACGAACGTAATATACTACATAATACATTTAATCATATAATAAAAATATTTTCCATTCATTTTAAATTTATTTTTAATTTTCGAACAGTATCTATTTTAAGTCCATCCATCGTTTCTTATGCATGAGGAATGTCATTCAACCTCGAGAATCGGCCGAATGCACCACCGCCGCGCCGAGTGCTCACATATCAGAGAGAAATGACAAAAATATAGGTATATAGTATCGACCTCCCGCAAAAAAAAAGACGCCTGTACAGTTTAAATCCGGAGAAAAATACTTTTTATAGCTAGCACATATGGGGGGCACTGTCACAAGCTGATTATTGCTGGCTAACGTCCACGGCACTTATTCTATATAATGTGGTTTATTATGCCTATGAAGTGACAAGGCACCGGCATCTCAATTTAATTTACTTACTTTGCTGATCCTTAAGTATGCGTGATGCGTACGCACGCAAAGTGAAAGTAAAAATAAAATCAATGAAACCATACAAGTACTTATTTTTTTTTATTATTATTTTCTATTTCTATTTTAAGTAAAGTAAAAAAGTATAAAAAAAATATGAATACCAGCTATCAGTTCCTTATAATAAATAGTTCTTTACAAAGGCATTTGAGTAACGTCTGCTTGCTGGTTAAGTGACCACGACGGCCTTTGTCTAGTATGGATATGACGCTCCCAAATCGTCTCCGTATGATGTGAATAATTCTGGGCACGATTTCATCGGCTGGTCAGCATCATTGCATTGGTAGGAGTGTGCATTGCGGCTTGGTGGTGGTGAATTCGGTGGCACCAAATACGTCAGAGATGTTGAATATGTTCTCTTGTAATAGTTGGGCGAGGGACTGCAGTTTGAAGGGTTATTTAATAGCGAATTATATGATTCCAAGGAGGGATAGGGTGAAGCTGGAACTGAGTACACTGATTCCGGAGGTGAATACGAAGATAAAGGCGAGGAATATAATAAGGCAGGTGGCGTTTTCGACGCTGCTGGTGGAGTATATGATGAAGCGGGTGGACTTTCCGGAACTGCTATTGGTGTATACGACGGAGATGTTTGTGAGTATAATGACGTCGCTGGAGCTGACGGGGAATACGATTGCACTGCTCCATACGAAGCAGTGGGCGCGTAGTACGCTGGTGGATAAATATATACTGGTGGAATCATAATTGGTATAAATGATTGTATAATCTGGGGTGTTGCGGGTGGTGCTTGGGCAGCATATGCATTTTCACTTTTTATATCTTTTTTGTAATCACTCATATTGTTATAATCATCCGTCTTGGCTTCACTTGATTCGGCGGATCCAGAATAATCCTCCTTTTCCGAATAGGTCGGTTTCTCATCCACAGCCTCTGAATAGGTTGGTTTTTCCTCCTCGACTGCAGCAGGTTCCTCATAAGTAGGTATATTTGGTTCCTCTACTGTGGCGCCTCCTGGGGCTTCTTCTGTGTTCTCCTCTGTATCAGCATACTTAGGAGGGTACCCATCATACACAGAAATCTTTCCACCACGTCGAAAGGGCCGATTGAAGTAACTATGCAAGTGCGACATTACCCTATGTGGATGCGGTAAGGGAACAAGTATATGAGCTGGACTAACATCGGGTGGCCCATAGCCAGACTCATATCCATTACCAGACTGCTCACTTCCTGGATAGCTGTTTTCATAGTTTCCATTGTTATTGTAGTCCACTGTGTCAGCTGAATCAGAGTATGCCGCATTATTTTGACAACAAGGTATGCAGTCACCCAACCGTTTCCCCAAGCTTTTAAATAACTTTTTAAAGAAAGATCGCTCTGGTCGCACTAACTCATCGCCCGGTGCAAAATCTGTCTTGTACGTGTCAATGCAATAGAAATCAGCGGGCGGAAACCCATTCTGAGCGACTTCATACAACTGTTGCGCTAAAGTCACTCGGTAACAACAAACGACTATTACACTCACAATTACACTCTTCATTATGCGAAATTCGTGGAAAACAAGCAAAAGAAAATCAATTTTTCCTACCGCATCCAATTTCGTTGGATATCACTAAGCTACTACTCATGGTCACCGCATAATAATTGCATTCAACGAGTAGGACGTTTTTTGCCAAATCAACAAAATTAAGTATGAGCTATAATAAGTTTGACTTAATGTTTCTAGAGTACCTAAGCTAAAAAAATGTGATGCAATTGACCTGTTGAGAAATCAATTTGTTAATTTAGCATCTTTTTTTTTCTTGAAATTGAACACCAAAGGCAGGAAGCTACATTTGGACAATAGCCTTTGTTATTTCAGAATTATAACGTATACTTTAAATTGCAATTAGGTATGAGTGTTCATTATCAATACTAAGAAGGGTTCACAGACACCTCGGTGTTTGACCAAAAATGGAACGATGAACGTTGTGGACGTGTTTTGAAAGTTATAGCAGGCCACGCGATCATAAGAGCACTACGAGTGCTTTTGGTTTCTTTTCCTTTCGATATGCGGACGGAAATTTAAAATAGAGGTGAAACATGTCTCAGAATAAGATGTATGACTCCGTCGATGCTTTATCAGAAAACGGAAGTTGATGCCACGACAAACTATAATATGAACATATGTGCATATGCTTCACAATTTGCGACAGTAAAAGTACCTACATCAAGTTTTTTTTATTTCTAATATTTTATTTAGAATATTTTTGTATAAACAGTATAAAAATATTTGCTGATAAAACTGAACACCTTACGACTTTTCAACTTTCGGAGTGGGATCGTCCTTCTTGAGTTGAGCAGCAATTTTGGACATTCTTATTAATGCGTCATATGCCTGCTTAGTGTCGGATCCGTCATTGCCCTTGGCACCAGCTATCGCAAGACTTCG
Organism: Portevinia maculata; assembly: GCA_949715645.1. NCBI lineage: Eukaryota > Metazoa > Arthropoda > Insecta > Diptera > Syrphidae > Portevinia > Portevinia maculata. Next base: position 900,320 of record OX454528.1, on the reverse strand, counting down.
GTCTTCATCTATATTTTTTGCAGCCGCCACCTGTTCCTGTTTTTTTTCGGCTGGTTTTTCTTCTGTCGGATTAGGACTTTTGGGGGATTCGGGCATTTTAGATGGCTTTGGGTTTTGACTAGGTTCACTCTGGCTATCTGGTTGTTTAGCATCTTCTTGTGACTTCTTGGGTTTTGCACTATCGCTTGCTGCTTTATCAGATTCTGAATCGACGGAAGAACGGGCAGTTCCATGATCTTGAAGAGGATTTATGTTTGACGGATACAATTGATGTTGTTCCCCTAACGTTGCACTGGCAGGAGCTCCCAATGGCTGGCTGTAGGACGATTGGCCGTAGCTGGCTGGCGAAGAAAGGCACGGCAAAGAGATGATTGCTGGTTGAAAGCTGTAAAGGTAAGACTGTTGACATGAAGGCTTGAATACTTGCGTGGGATAAGCATAGGCAGGGATTGTGGATTCATGAGACGGTGCGGAATAAGATGAAGGAGCAGGCTGGTAGTATGAACTAACTGGAGCGTAGCTTGGCGCAACTGGAGCATAGGGTGGAACAAGTGGAGCATAAGATGGAGATACCGAGGCATATGGCGGGGGTCCATAGGAAGTATCTTGACCGTAAGCAGGCGGAGCATGTGGTGAGTATAAATATGGCGATTGAAGTGTTGGTCCATTTCGTTCAGCCTCAGAAAAGTCAATTTTCATTGGACCATCAAATGGCGTATACTGATGTGGCTGCTGGTCTTGATCCATCGCGGCGCCCATTGCACGATATCTGAAACTGTCCGCTTGCGGACCTTGAGACTGCGTATCCCACATCTGTTGCATTATATCATCTGATGGCATCGAGCGGGGGTGTGATGAGTAGTCTGGCTTTAATTGACCATAACCCTTCACGAATGGCTTCGACGTGTGTGTACTGTACGTTGGATGATCATGACCGTATCCCTTTTCGGAGTTTGAATATGGTTTTGCTGCGGGATTGCTATATGCATCGTCTGAGTAAGCTGGCTTGCTATAACTGGCTGAAGCTTGTTTTGGGTAGGGTTTTGGTTCACCGTATGCAGGCTTTGAAGAATCATAGGAAGACTGCTCTGAACTGTCGTATACTGTTGGTTTTGAAGAATATGTGCTAGGTTTGCTATATCCCGACTTCGATGCTGTGCTATATGAAGTACCAGACTTCCCGTAAGAGGGCTTTGAATGACTTATTTCACTATAAACTGGCTTCGATGAATGTTCACTGTACGAAGGCTTCGAAGATGTATGCGTTGAATGATCTGAATACGAGCTTGGTTGAGAATAACTTGGTTTAGAGTAATCCGTTGATTCGTTACTACCATATGAAGGGCTCTCGTAATTGTACGACTGTGGCTTGGGAGCATGTGGATTTTCATATGGCTTGGAAGGATTATCATAGGTCACTTTATGGGGCGCTGGTTTTGCATAATCATCGTGACTATATGAACTTGGTTGTTTGTCTTCATAATTCGAGTACGCACTGTGGCTTCCATGATCAGAATAAGATGGCCTTTTATCGTATATGGGTTTCGATGGTCCAGCGTATTCCAACTCGGCATCATAGCTGGTTGGTTTGCCATACTTTGCCTCTCCTTGATAGTGGTCCGACTTCGCAGGGCCATGATAATCACTTCCTCCATAAGATTCTGATGGTTTTGGTTTAAAACTTGGTTTTGACGCGTAAGACGGTTCGCCTTTCTGCATGTCAGTTCCCTTGCACATAAAATAGGGTTCCTCATAAGGAGTACTTGGCTTAATTTCGACACAAATTGTGGTTAGACTCCTTTTATCCCGTTTTACTTCGACTGGCTCGTGCTCTAATAGTTGTTGCAGTTCAAATTCACCAAAGCGTTTGCCTTCGCCTGTCAAAACACTGGCCAAAACTCCGATTATAACAATCGCCTGGAACTTCATATCGATTGATAAAACTATTTTCAACTGTATCCAAACTTTTCAAAAAATCCACCTTTTATATTATTCTGCTGCTCGTCTGTCGTAGAGATACAAATAGAAAATTTATAGAAGCGTCAAATATCTAATTGAATTCGGAATTCTCCGAAATCTTGAAATAGTAAAGCAGTTCTAAATAATATTACCTGGGAACGTGTACGAACTGTTGATGAAACCGCTCCTTACAAAACAAATCTAAAATTGGGAATAAAATGCTTGCCCCAAATTGAAAGTGTTCTGACCCCGAGTTGGGAAATGAAAATGTGCACGAAGAGCGAATTTGCCATAACTTATCGGATTTCGTTCATTTATTTTTCCAATTAGTTTTGCTGGCTGTTGCAATTGAACAAGAAAATTTGTTTAAATTTGCTGGTTCAACAGATTTTGATTGCCACCAAGTGAACGAAATACTTTGAATAAAATGTTGCAGAAGCGATACACCCATGAATTATTATGACGCTATGTATGTACATATTTATTGGTTATTTCAGTGACATCCAAGTACCGAGTTGTCAACTCTCAGATGAAGAAGGCGGAAAATGTGTTTTTATAAATAACTTTGGTAATCTTAATGAGTCAGAGAATGAAACGACGATGCACCATGCACCCCATGACAATGGACACACATTGTTTTCCATATTGGTTGTTGTACAAATGTACGGATTTAATATATTGTATATTGGTGACGGACCAACATGGCTAAGTCGACATAACTTTCGATGGTAGGTAGGGTATAACAAAATGCAAATGTTCCTTCAACATCGAAAAAAAGGTAAACGCAAATCTACGCAACCAATTCAGTCACAGTCGTAATCATAAACGTTCTCACAACTTTTACAAAAGGCAATTAATAAAATTAACGAAGAAAAGAAAAAACGAATGTTAACTGTTTAATCCAATTTACTATCCTACACATCCTCAAGAAGCTGTTGAGAGTTATTCACCCAATATAATTCTCATTTCTAGAGTTCATTCCGTTTCACACTTCAATTATTCAACCATATTATGTACATATTTGTTCGACTGAAGCATTTGTGTTGAACATCTGCTCTTTTCATTTTACAGTCCTTCCGATATGTACAAACATATTCTTTCTCATGGCTGTGAGATTTATTTTAATAACACATTTAAATGTATATCAGCGATCAAATGAAAGAAAACATATTCGCTTGAAACAAAACTATACCTACCAACGTTTGCAGCTTTTATACGAAATTTATGTCTAATGAAATGAGTCAGTTCTTTTAATTGATTCCATTCAACTTTATATTACTCAAATGATTAATTGTTATTACACACATGCATATTCCTTTTTGTAGATAAGTTATTTGTTATCATTATCACGTTTTCATATGAAATTACCGCGTTCATTCAAAGTAGGTACCTACATGCCGTTTCTGAGTAGGTATGTATGCTTGAAATTTTCAGTAAGCGGTGTTATGAAGTGATTATTCGGTTGCTAAAATTTTCACAAATAAATAATAAAAAAAAAATACGAATGAAAACATCCATCCGCTATATATTAGTGAGCGCCTCTAATCAACCAACCAACAAAACTTATATTTATGCTCTACGGAAATGATGATGACGATGTACAAAGCAGCCACAATGAGATGACGAGATAATAAGCTACTGTCTATGTCAGTCAAATGGTGCGTGTTTTGTTTATAGGGAATCCGACATGATTCATTCGACCCCAGTCTCATTTCCAATATAATAGTCTACATGGACATTGCTCAGGTAACCTTGTAACTACATTTGAGCATACTTCAAGATCGTCATATCACCTCTACTACTAATACTCATTTTGTCTCGCAATATTTATAGGCATAGTTCGCAACAAAAAAAAATGAGTAGCGCACAAACGAAAGAGTATATGACTACTAAATATAGATATATTTGAAAAAGTGAAACAGCTGCCGTCTACAGTGCTTTTACAAGTGGATGGAAAATATAAAGAAAATAGCGTGCACAATCAATTGCAGCGATGTGCAGAGCTAGATCATGACTAAACAGACACTCCCACTGGATTCGGGTTGCGGAGAAGATTCATTTCCGAACGGATACCATGTGTAGGGCAGAGTTTATATGCTTGTTATACTCTCGCCATACAACAGTGATAAAACGAACGCACAATGCTAGCTTCCCCCGCTTATCATTCCAAGGATAAACTGATTACAAATTATTTAAAAAAATGTTTTATTCTTATTTTTTGTTTTCGTTTACAAACTAATAGCAAAAAATATTAATTTATATACGTCCCATACATGTATAACATAAAAAAAAATCGAACAAATTTATTTTAAATTTAGAAATCTCAAAATAAAAAAATCCTCGCGAACGAATCTTGTTTTTTTTTTTGTTTCTTCTTAAAAAATCTCTTTTCTCTACTAATTACTATATTTTAAAACAAAGTACAAGTAATGACTAAGATAAATACAATTGTTAAGCATTAAAATTAGAAAAAAGGAAAAAATAAAACATTGTAATAAAAAAGTGGGTGTGTCAGAGCATATAGTTAAGTATGTTAGCAACAGCTTAACGGAAACAAAAGAAAAACTATCAAAATACAATGATAAATATGAGGTTTTTTTTTAAGCAATTGAAGAATGAATTGTACAAAGCAAAAACACAATGGAAATTTGGGAAATCTTAGTTTTTATTGATATTTTTTTCATTTTTTTTTTCTTTATGTATAAAACGGATGATGGCCTATGATTAAAAGAGAATATAATTATGGACTCCCCGCGATTATCATTATTTATTTTATTTGTTTATTACATACAATTATTTACTTAAATCTTGTTTTTTTTTCGTTTTTCCTTTGTCGCGCTCAGCAGCAAATGAAAATAATACACATTGAATTTCTTCTTTATTATATTAAATATTGTTTTTTTATAGGTATTTCTTGATTTTTTCGTGTTTTTCTTGTATCAAACGATAAAACATAAAAAGCATACGTTTGAAATAGTAAGATTAGCAAAAGTTGACACAACACATCGTAAAAATTATAAATGATTTATTCTCACATTTGCAGTTTTTATGTTTTTCTTTTTCAGATTTTTTTCATTTTTTTTTCCTTTTATTCCATAGCAGATTATTTTATGTTATTTTTTTGTTCTAGTACCCACAAGTAATCAGATAATCTCCAAGTTTTTCTACAATGGAAGCAGCCTGTTGTGGCTGTACAGGGTCTTCATAGATAGAAACAATTACGGCTGGAAATACACAAAAAGGGAATAGAGAATAAATTAAACACGTTATAACAAATCGATCAAAGAATTGATGTGTGTTGTCACCATTAAAGGCAAGAAAATCGTATACACCAATCTGTGCATATACGAATAGGACAAAACTCGTGCGGCAAAGGTTATTGCCATTTTTTTTTGTTAAAAAACTGGCAACACAAAAGACGACACACGATGATAAATTGAATGTTAATTTATGCATCGGACGGTATTATTAACGCTTTGCTACGCAGTTTGTTGATTTTTATGGTTTCGAGAGATCAAAAAATATAGTTGATCAGTAGTTTGTGTGTGTGGGACGGGTACTAACCTTGTTGCGTTTTCATACAGTGAACACCGCTTCGTCCTAGTTTGGCCCGTATTACGCGGTCAGTTCCAGACAGATAGATATACCTATGGCCGGCTAGCGTTACACCACCGCTGGTCAGTAGCTCCTGTTTATCAAAACCTTGAACCAATTTTGCAAGTTCTTCTTTTGTCACCTGAAATATATAAAATAAAATCAATAAAAAGATTTCAGGTACATTTAAAGAATACATGAATTTATAGAAAGCATAATTTGCAATCCGCTTTCCATAAATCGAGAAATCTATAATTCTGACTTACTTCCAGAGCTATCACCTGCAATTCTTGTGTTAGTGTTTTGAGTTCATTTGAATTTGCCTTTGTTCTTTTTGATTATCTTGACTAGTAAGTTGCTTCTTGTGGACTTCTTTTATTTGAAGTATTTCTATTGGGTTCCTCACTTTCCTTAAACTTAAAAAATTTCAAGTTTTGTACACGACGCCAATGTTGGTACGGTACGTAACACATTTCCACAAATTTAAATTTGTATGAGAATTATTCCACTTCGTTCTTTGTGACCATAATATGCATTTAGAAGATGAGGAAATTACGTGACAAATACCTACTTTCGATTTGGTAGATTTATGCATATTATGTAAATAAACAAAGAGCTTGGATAATAGTAGAAAGCGAGAGTCCGGTAGTTAGCTCACACGCAAACAGTATTAAGCTGTACAATCACGTTCTTATCCTGTGCTAAAATGTTCAATTTGTGAACAATGTCACGAAGTAGACTGGCTTCTGTTAAGTTGAATGTTTGCATACCTATAATGATATTTCTTCCAAAAAGCATTTAGCACTTTTTATTATAAAGGCCTAAGGTCCTCATAAAAATGAATTATGACCATCATTATAAGCAACTTTGAAACGCAAGAGCGGCTCAGTAGTTAGTACGTTAGCCTACTGAGCGAGGGATTTGAGGTTCGAATCCAGGAACACCTAACCTTTTTCCAATTGCGGTAGTTTGACAAACAGCCAAGTGTATAAAATGTCATGTCAAAATTTACCGTTCGGAATTGGCGTTAAATTGAAGTTTCCGTTTATTTGTGTAAAACATAATAGTTTCGAACACAAATGGTTAATGAAACCAGGTTTTTGCTCCTGACTGGGCCGTAATGTCAAAATTTGTTTTCAAGTCAATTTAAATTTAAATGTTTTGGGGTAGAATCATGTCTAACCAATAGCCTTTGTTTACTAAAACAGGCTCATAGACATCACTCGATATGCCCATGTGCATGTTTGCACATCCTAGTCAATCTAACAATCTAGTCTTGCAATTTTGCGACACGGTCAGACGAATGTATGTATTGTCAAATTCCGTATCAGTAAGGAAATAAATTTGGAAACGAAAACAAATAGCGCATCGATGCGGCATCGCCTCACAAATTATAATGCTGATGCTGATATCTACCATTCCTTCTTTCTTTCTTCTTTAACGATGAGGTTACAATCCTACTTTACTCCATTCCTACTGTTGGCTTGTGGGGTTCACTGGTTTAACCTCAATAAATATCGGCATGCCTTCCGGTTTCCGATTTCTTCTTTAAGGAGGCCAATCAATTACTGATGTTATTGCATTTGAGTGATCAAGCAGTTTGGATTGTATGTTCCTTAAATTATATTTATACTGTGAACGAAAACAGTGTCCGACTGGTTTTGCGGTACGGAAAAAAATCTTGCTTGTTCTCATCGGTACATTTATATATCTAATAGATATCAAGAGCAACCTTTTAAGGCAACCATATGCCAATTATTTTGTCACATATAACGCCCTGTTCTACAGCAGATTCTAATTACCCACAATGACTAATTCATTTCATTTACAATAATTCAATTTAAAACTCTTAGGTATATCTTAGATATCATATGAATCAAAAGTCACGCATTCGCTTGCCTTTTTTATGCGAAGAGAATAACACCCCAGACCCCACCCAAAAAAAAGGCGACTTGCGGTTACCGTAAACAAAGCATAAGGATCCTCTCGTAGCCAGACATCAACAACTTAACGCTATCAAATACAAAGAAGAGAGGTCATTTCATTTCATCATAGGTCATCCCATCCTTGTACCGAGGAGATTTTTGAACATATATATCTGGCAATATAATTTACTTTTTTTTTGTAGGAACGAACCGGCTTTTATCGATACAATGCGTAACAGTTTTTACTTCCACCGCACCAATTTGCTGAAATTCAAATTGTACACAGCGCAAATTTTTAAAGTTTTATCTTATTTCTGTTGCAAATTTTAGTATGTTGGTAATAGGACTAGGTACATTGTCCTTTTTGCAAAAAAAAAAAAAACTTCTGTCAAATGTTTAGTTGTTAGAAGAATCCAGCGGTTGCCGCGACTCATGCATATATACAAACTGTGATGTGGACGACATCGAATTCCATCTCAGTCCCTCGCATGAAAACTGCGCAATCAAATTACACTTTGGCAGCCATTTTAAATTGAATTTCGCTATAGACGCATACACACATCCGATATACCCAGGCCCACTCTTTTTGATAAGGAAAATCAAACATTTTTGCTTTGTTTGCCGCAACACAGTGCTCAACTGCAAGTTTCCACCAAACAAAAAGAAAAAATACTAAAGAGAGAAAGAAGGAGACACTGAGAAAGGGACCAGCAGTCAGCAATAACTTTTCAGAAAAGAAAAATGATTCATTCTCCATGAGTAGGTACATACAGTAGATATATATAGATATGCATATAGTCACCGACAGTCGTACACATGGCTACTGTACATATGTATGTAGATAGCAATGTTGAATCATTTATTCGCGGTGTATCCCACACCCTTTCTCGTCCTTCCTACTACAAAACGGATTCGACGGCGCGCCGCGAATGCACAATAAATATTTCACACGATTTCATTTTCGCATTGCACCCCCACACCCTTAACTATTGTGGTAATGTACCAACCAAAGGAAAGGAACCAGAAGAGTGAACTACCTCAGAATATACACGACAGAAGAGTTACGATAAAGAAATATGCGATACCGGCGTGCTGGTCACACCCTTGAACTCTTCTTAATACATTTACGGACGAATCGACGAAAATATTGTGAATTTTGGAAAATATATTTTATCGAATAAAATGTCTTTATTTTAGTACTCACCTCGAAACCATTTGATTGTGCCCAGATGTTACCATCGTGCCCAGCGATGGCGGCTTTTGAAACGCACTGCGAGGCCAAAAGTTGGTTATCGACATAATCCTGCCAGCTCATGTTGATGTGTGTATTTTTTTATTCTATTTTTGTTTCAAATACAAAAAAAATTACTTTCTATTGGCAATCATTTATTTTTAAGCGAAGATTAAATGGATAAGAAACATTTTCACTGATTTTTTTTAAATCTTTTTCTTTAGAAAAATATATATTTTGTTCTTTTTGGTAACATTCAACCATACACATCGGTTTATATACGTATGCTGTCTCTCTTTTGCAATAAGTATACGTATATACGCAACTACTGTGTGTGTGAAAATGTATAAGCACATAAAATTATCGGAAATTTTGCAAATTTTTATATTTAAGAAAAGTTATCTTAGCTTTAGAAGAATGAACACCTACGTTTTTTTTACGGAAGTTTAAATTGCTTTTGCAGCAAAGTGAGTACTTTTTTGTTGATAAATGTGAACGTTTTGGGTAAAAAAAATCGAAAATGGCACACCACGGGATGACTAAACGAAACTTTTCACGGTGAGATTTCGGCTGCAAATGAATACGGCTGGAACTTGACTGTAGTAGATTGAGATTTCTACTAACCAAGAGAAATGTACGATTAACCGGTTATTTGAGTGAGAAACCAATAGGAAAGCAACGTATGCGTTCGTGGAGTGATGCCAAGTTTGATGACGGATTATAAAATATGAGATAGCGTCAGAAATACGTGAACTTTGGAACATTAAGGAATTTCAGCCTAATCTTCATAGGAATTAATAGGAAAAAGACACAGAAAATTGGTTTGCTGCTGGGAATAACTTCCCACCACTTCTCAATCAATGCAAAGAAATGAAGAAAGAAATTCTTCCTCAATTCAACTTCTCACCGACACAAATCGACGAAGAAGTTTTGAGTAAGCACCATCTAACACACGTATAAACCGGGCTTTTAGTACTAGAACTAGTTTCATTGGGATACAAATCATATTCCTGAAAAGGTTCCGCCAAACTTTGTACCATCTACGGCCTCGTTATAGCAATACGTAAAAAGTAGAACAGTTAACCCACACATCATAGGAATGATTATTTTAATAAAAATTAACTATATAAAACCGATGTAATGCATTTTTTTTAATCAACTTGACAATCGAAATCATTTATTTGAGAGCGCAAAGGCACTGTAGACATTTTTGTATTTGATACATAAATATAATATGAAAATGTAGCCTACATTATATTTTCTCTGGGGAAATATACCGTTGAGGAAATGAAGTTATAGTAGAAACTATGAAATGCAACTTGTGATAGTACCGAAATCGAGATTAAATTAGAAATCCTACACCTATGTGGATTAAAAAATTAATTTAAATATAAACAAATTTAGATTTTTTTTTATGTCAAAGTTCAGTTTTAAAAAAATCCTTATTGCCAAAGTATTAATAATGATATCAACAAAAGAAACACTAAACAACAAAAGTCGTAAACAGTGTATCTTATTACAATAACCTCATTTTTCAAGCAATAGATAGGTATGGGGTCCTTTTTATACTTATTTGTCCCATTTCAAAGGGAAAATTTAACAATGCTGCCATTTTGTTCGTTAAACTTATATACTATATTTAAAAATTACTTACAAAGTAAAATTATAGTCGGTGAGATACTTGAATATAGAATTAAATCTATAAAGCTATTAAAACCTAAATCGCAGATGTTCAATTTGGATTGAATCTCATGTAAACGTTGAATCCTGTTTCGGCTTGATTTCCGTTTATTCAATTTGAACTGAATCCGGATTAAATCTCTCATACAAACGTACTGGAAAAACGACAGAGACGAAAATATACATAAGCTACGAGGGCGGGTCAATAAGTCCGTGACTTTTTGAATTTCTGACCTCTTTACTGAAACAGCAACACTGCTCCTGTCAACAGGTATCTGTCAGTTGACTCCTGTCAAAATTTAAACTTGCTGCGTCAGTCAGTTTGTGTTTGACAGCTATTTTTATCAGACTACTCACTAATTTAAGGATAAAATGGAAAAAAGTGAATTTCGTGTGCTTATTAAGCATTATTTCTTGCGAAAAAAACCATTACCGAGACCAAGGCTAAGCTTGCAAAATACTATGGGGACTCTGCACCATCGATTTCAATGGTAAAAAAGTGGTTTACTGAATTTCGTTGTGGCCGTACAAGCACTGAAGATGCCGAACGTCCTGGACGCCCAGTTGAGGTCTCTACACCCGAAACAATCGAAAAATTCACCATATGGTGTTGGCCGACCGAAGATTGAAAGTGCGAGAGATTGTGGAAGCCGTAGGGATCTCGCATGGCTCAGTGGTTTCAATTTTGAATGATCACTTGGGCATGAGAAAGCTTTCCGCAAGATGGGTGCCGCGTTTGCTCACAGTCGACCACAAACGCAATCGTGTAACAACTTCACAGGAAGGTTTGGCGTTGTTTAATCGCAATATGGAGGAGCTTTTGCATCGTTTTGTAACCATGGACGAAACATGGATCCATCACAACACACCAGAGACCAAACAACAGTCAAAACAGTGGGTTTCTAAGGGTGAGTCGGCGCCAAAGAAGGCCAAGGTGGGTTTGTCAGCCAATAAAGTTATGGCGACTGTTTTTTGGGATGCACGCGGGATAATCCACATTGACTACCTTCAAAAGGGAAGAACAATCAATGGGGAATATTATGCCAACTTATTGGACCGATTCAATGACGATTTGAAAAAAAAACCGACCTCATTTGGCCAAGAAAAAAGTTCTTTTCCACCAAGACAATGCAAGGGTGCACACATGTGCAGTTGCCATGGCAAAAAACCATGAATTGGGCTATGAATTGCTCCCTCATCCACCCTATTCTCCAGATTTGGCTCCGAACGACTACTTCTTGTTCCCAAACCTGAAGAAATGGCTTGGTGGAAAAAGATTTGACTCCAATGATGAAGTCATCTCGCAAACAAAGGCCTATTTTGAGGACCTTGACAAATCATTTTTTTTTGGAAGGGATAACAAAATTGGAGAAGCGTTGGACAAAGTGTATAGAGCTCAAGGGAGACTACGTTAAAAATATTTTTTTTTTTATCAAAAAATCTGTGTTTTATTCCAAAAGTCACGGACTTATTGACCCGCCCTCGTACTTTAGTTTATTGCCACATAACTATTTCAGAACCATTCAATGAAAATTTTTACTTATCAATCCTAGATATACTGCTTTTCAACACATTCAAGGCTATATAACACAATTCCTCTTCGGCGGAACGGCATCACCGCAAGTACTGCCACAATACAAAAGAAACACAACGAAAAAACGACCTGTGAAAATTTAACGAACATTTCGATTGGCAAATGACTCAGAAATCGGCAAGATGGAGCCTTTCGCTTGGTTTTTATAAATCAGAATCAGCACGTGTGTTAAAAGTGCCAAATTGAAATCTTAAAATGTTCGTAAATATTTGTTAAAAATTATTTAAAATTATGTACAAACAGGCATTATAACCTCCTTTATCGTTAAAATATATTTTTTCATGTACGGTACCCATGATACACACAAAAATAATATTTTAAAAAAAGTTGGGTGTACAAATTTCAATCGATGTATTTTTTCCTGCTCTAGAATCAACCAACAAAAAGATTTCTCGGTGTTTCATTTTTTTATGCCTATACACAATCAAATTCAAATATGTTGAAGTATATGCAATTTAAATTGCGGTTGATCTTGAAGTGGAAGGAAATGAAATTGCAATTTTTTCTCGGAAAGTGAACTATTACTAAAAATGTCCGCATAATTAATTTTCTTTGCTCTTTTGCCTGCCTCTGGTACTGACTTGGTTATGTACACCAACATTTCTCACCTCATACGTGTATGAATTTGGCAGATGGCAAATGGCGATTGCAAATAATAGTCTTTTTTTTTTATAAAATTTATTTAGACGCAATTAATTGTGTAATTTATTTTTTCCAATATTACAGGGATGATCATACCGAATTAACTCATGATGGACCTGCTGGCATGGATCCCGAAGGTGTGATTGAGTCGACATGGGATGAGGTATACGATAACTTTGATGATATGAACCTCAAGGAGGAGTTATTGCGTGGAATTTACGGTTATGGTTTCGAGAAACCGTCTGCTATTCAGCAGAGAGCTATCATCCCCTGCGTTAAGGGTCGTGATGTCATCGCACAGGCCCAGTCTGGTAAGTCAGTAACAAAAATGTATCTTTACTATTTTTTTCCTGAACTGTCAAGAACCAAACAATGCACATACAATTTATTGTAGTTTGCCTTGATTTGGCGGTAAGAGAATACAAGCGTCCTTCAGAATCAGAAAAAAACAAATCAAAGTAAATTGTCCAATCAATTGAAACTGGCTTGGCAATGCTTAGTAGTGATGATTCAATTTGATCACTGAGATTTCCCCTAAGGTAGATTATCAATTAACGTTTGTGGACTGCGAGTGCTTTTATGCGGCTTTGTGTTTTCACTGGTGAAAGTTCAATCATCCAAGTTATAGTAAACAGCTGTTGTTGCGAGTTCCCTAATCCCTACTAGCTAACCCCCAAACATATTTGGGTGACAAAGTAACTTGGTTTGTAATTTAAACGTATGTAACAAACGCTTGTCCGTTTCCGACAGTTTAATCGATGTATTTTCGATTCTTCCTCGATTGTTCTAAAAAAAAACCACTAATTGAGTTGAAGCATCAAGTCGTAGCCGCTCGGTTACACGGCGTCTCCACGAGCAATATTTCATAGCTTACCATCTATCACTTTTCATAGAAAGAAAGAAATATAGAATACCATAAAATGTACGGTGGGCATTTCATTGCTTACTATTTCAATGGTGTTGTTGTTGTAGAGCAAAGCACTTCATAAAAATGACGGCTAATAGAATACTATCCATAGAATGCTATGAACTGAGCAATATATTGAATACTATTCATAGTCTCCACGAGCAATTTTCATAGAACGCTATATTGCATTCTATAAAATATTGCTCGTGGAGACGCCGTGTTACCGAAAATATGCTTTTTCGTGAATTGTGTTAATCGTTCTTGTATTACTACACCCGGCAATAATATCGATAGGATTCATTTCCTTGACTCAGTGTGGTTTGCTATAAAATAAAAAAAAACGACCAAGAAAAATATCACTGACCATGGTTGTTTTCCTTAAAATTACAGGAACTGGAAAAACTGCAACATTTTCCATTGCCATTCTACAACAAATTGATACGAACATTCGTGATTGCCAGGCTCTTATTTTGGCACCAACTCGTGAGTTGGCTAGCCAGATCCAACGTGTTGTTAATGCACTTGGTGAATTCATGAAGGTTTTCAGCCACGCATGCATTGGTGGAACGAACGTCCGCGAGGATGTCCGTAGCTTGGAAAGCGGTTGTCATGTCGTAGTCGGCACTCCGGGCCGCGTCTACGATATGATCAATCGTAAAGTTTTGAGGACAAATAGCATCAAGCTGTTTGTGTTGGATGAAGCCGATGAAATGTTGTCGCGCGGTTTCAAAGATCAAATACAGGATGTATTCAAGATGCTTCCAAATGATGTACAAGTCATCCTGCTATCCGCCACAATGCCACCGGATGTTTTAGATGTCAGCCGTTGTTTCATGCGGGATCCAATCAGCATTTTAGTCAAGAAGGAGGAGCTTACTCTGGAAGGTATCAAGCAGTTTTACGTAAACGTTAGGCAAGAGAACTGGAAAATTGGTACACTATGTGATTTATACGATACACTTTCCATTACTCAGTCGGTAATATTCTGCAACACTAGGCGTAAAGTATGTACATACACAACGATCGGCAAAAACAGATGTCATTTTCCTAATTTACTAATCCTATTCAGGTTGACCAACTGACTCAAGAAATGACCGACAACAGCTTCACTGTTTCGGCTATGCACGGTGACATGGAACAGCGGGATCGGGAGGTAATTATGAAACAATTCCGTTCGGGTTCTTCTCGTGTCTTGATCACAACCGATCTGTTGGCCCGTGGTATTGATGTTCAGCAAGTTTCACTAGTCATCAACTATGACTTGCCATCGAATCGCGAAAACTATATTCATAGGTAAGAAGCTAAAGCAGATCCACATCTATCAAGTATTTACGGATTTTCTCCTCTTAGAATCGGTCGTGGTGGACGTTTCGGTCGTAAGGGAGTCGCTATTAACTTTATTACAGATGAGGACAGGCGGATCTTGAAGGATATTGAGCAATTCTACCATACAACTATCGATGAGATGCCAGCTAATATTGCAGATCTTATTTAAATCTTGGTCAACTTTTATTCTTCTAAAAGCAACAACAACTAACAACAACAACAAATATAAAAAAAAAATATGAAAACAAAACAGAAAGGAGAGAATACAGTTTTTGTTTTTTCACAAATGACTTAGTTTTTTTTTTTTGATTTTATTTTCCTAGTTTTTATACTTAAGGAAATATTATACACACATTCTTTATTTCTTTGTTACCTATAAAATCAGCTTACTTCATAAGAGGAAAAAAAAATCTAAATTATAAAAATATAAACAAGAAAACTTATAAAAAAAGGAAACATTTCATAGGTATGTATGTGAGTATTAGCAATTTATACTGTGTAATCAAAGAAACTGAAACTAATAAATATTCTTTCTTAATATGTCGATGCACATTGTTAATGGAGATTACAGTGGATATTATTCTTGGCTAAGCGCATTGGTACATCCACCGAAAATGGATAATTAGAAAAAAGTAGAAATTTCAAATTGGTCTTAGCGTAAATAAAAATTATTGCAACTCCAGAGGATTGGACCTATCGCCCAGCACTTTCTAATATTATTATTATTATAATTTATTAATATGTAATAAAATTACAATATCAACCTTAGAGTTAGGGCACTAGCTGCTAGGGCTTACGGCTACTAAGCTTAAGTTTGTTTTGTGTTTATATACTATTTTCTAAGTTCAGAATTTGTAAAAGTTTAAAATTTCTAATAGCCCTTTCATTTACTTCCGAAAATATTCGCAATGAATGCTATGCATTTTTCGTATTTTTTCTTTACATCACAGTTTTTTTTCAAAAGTTTGTTTATTATTTTAATTTATTAACATATGATTACATATACATGCACTAGCTGCAGAGGCTTACGCTATATTATGTTATATGTTCGTAGATTTAGGTATATATGTACCTACAAACAATTTAGCTTCAAATCACTATTGAAAATTTTATTCAAAACGACAAAAATGTTGCTATTTCTAGCAATGTGTTGATATCTTGCAGGATTCCCTCTATTTTCTTTTTCGAACATAAACACTGCACATCATTCGCCATATGATTGGCGTTTAGTTAAAAGAATCATAACCCTCGCACTTAGCTGCATCCCTACTGTGGGGTTCGCTGGTTGGGCCTAAACAAATTAACGGTAGGCCTCCCGATTTTGAATCACTTGGTCACTGAGGCCAATCAAATACTGCATTTGTGCGATCCAAACATTTTTAGGCCTGCCTCTCTTTTGCGATTGTATGGAAACGTTGATTGATATTGCTATTTTGACACGGTTCGTAGGATCTCTTCTATTTTCAGTTAAATTAAAAAATTAAAAAAATTAAGATAAATGCTGATAAGTTGGAAAAATGCCTACAATTTCTCAAAAGTAGTTTTTCCATATTTAATGAACCAGTTGATCAATTCTTTTGTCAATATCCGATAACCTTTCTGCTGGTTTAATAAATGTGGTATTTTTCTGTTCGACCCTTCAACAGTCCTTATCAGATTTCATTTGATGACTTAAACACATCTACACACGTACCTATATTATCTACACACTTGAAAACCTTTTTTTTTAAATGGAAGGCAATTCAAATTGTGTTCCTTTATTACTGAAATAAAACGGTTAAACCACGTTAAACGACCAAATACCGTTCTCATTTCAAAGATATTAGGCAGTCGAAGTTAGAGTTAGGGCAGGGAAACAGAACACCCAATTTTTGGCTGTAAACTATTCCTAATTATACTTTTTTTTTAAATTTCGTTGATAAGAAGTAAAGTACATAATTACAGCTCTCAACTCAAAGGAGGTTAGTTCCGTCAAATATAATTTGGTAAGCTTTCTGTATTCATTTTAAATTTGAAATCGGTCAATGTTTGCCAAGTTGACGGTTTTTTGAATGCGGTGCGCATCGAAAACTAGAAATAAACTTCGTTAGAGGTATAATAAAGACGGTAATCTAACAATTCCTTATCACTAATACCCTCAACAGTTATCTAATCAATATTAGATATAAGGCGTTCTTTTAGGTGTTTCAGTGAGAAAGTTTATACCTAAATGCCAGTAGTGTGTTTTCAGTCGGTCATTAAGCGCGCGAGTGACGTTTAACTTGACTTCACCTCGCCCTCCACCAAATGCTGATCTAAAAATCGGCCTATTTCCCGGGGAGGTGTGTTTCACACGATACAGCGATAGAGAGAAATTTAACATTAATTGAGTCATTTGCAGTTTTAATCAATACATTTGGAAAAATATCAAAATAGCAGGAAAATGGGACAGCACGTTTCCCGGACGGACTTTGAATGGGTGTATACAGAAGAGCCGCACGCTAGTCGACGAAAACTCATTCTTGAAAAGTACCCACAAATTAAGAAACTCTTCGGCTATGACCCCAAGTTCAAGTATGTAGCCGGCTCCATGGTTCTGACACAGCTCCTAATGCTGTTCCTAATGAAAGATCGTTCGTGGCCTGTCATATTTCTAGCGGCCTACTGTTTTGGTGGAATTCTAAACCATGCATTGATGTTGGGAGAGCATGAGATTGCTCATAATTTAGCCTTTGGACATAGTCGTCCGCTCGCTAATCGGATAATGGGATTCATTTGCAATTTGCCTATTGGATTGCCGATGTCTATATCGTTCCGGAAATATCACTTGGACCACCATAGGTGAGTAAATCGAGCAGAGTTATTGAAATACGTATCCAGGAAAAGAATTCGTTTATCGGTTGAATTGTGTTCATGTATTCACATATTTTAACTTCTGTGTCACACACACACACAGTTTTGGCGTTACTGATCGGGCTATTTTCTTTAATTTTGTGTTGGGCAAATGCTCCCACTTATTCAGTTTAATACCAGCTAAAAATTAAATTAAACTTTAACGTATCGTAGCTCGGCGTAGTCATAAATATTTTATTATCAACATAATATTACCTTACAGTAAATGAACGTCAACATCGATAAAACCGCAGGCATTGACTCATTAACTGAACAGAACATCTGACCTGGCTGCGTTAGTTTTTGTTCGAAGGGTTGGACAATGTTATCTTAATCACGAGTGACATGTATACACCTACATGAGCTTTATCTTCTCCAATGTATGAACATTTTTAATATTTTTCAGATACCAAGGTGTTGATGTGCAAGACCCCGATGTACCAACTCTACTTGAGGCCAAACTGTTTTGTACGACATTTGGAAAGTTCGTCTGGGTATGCCTGCAACCGTTCTTCTACATCTTCAGACCTCTTATTAATAATCCTAAGCCTCCAACACGTATGGAGGTTTACAACGCAATCATTCAGTTCTCTTTCAACGGTTTGGTCGTGTATTTTTTTGGCTACAAGGCTTTAGCGTACCTTCTCATAGGTTCCATCCTAGCGATGGGTCTTCATCCTGTTGCCGGACATTTTGTTTCCGAGCATTATATGTTTGCCAAAGGCTTTGAAACTTACTCTTACTATGGTCCACTCAATTGGATAACTTTCAATGTTGGTTATCACAATGAGCATCATGACTTCCCAGCTGTACCAGGCAGCCGCTTGCCAGAAGTGAAGCGGATTGCTCCGGAATTCTACGATTCTATGCCTCAACATACCTCCTGGGTGCGTGTGTTGTACGACTTTATTATGGATCCAGCAGTGGGTCCATATGCCCGCGTAAAAAGACAGCAACGTGGCTTTAAAACATAAGGAAATCTACGGTATGGACTGTAAACTTCGCGCCACTCGTAATATCCGAGCTAAGTGTTATTTAGTATGCATTAGCATGTTTGTAAAACTTCAATTTTTATATCTGGCCTTGCGATTGCAAAAACTGCTATGAAGAATGGTTTAAGTAACTAGATTAGATTTATTTGACATCGAAAGGCAGAAAGAGAAAGCGCATTTTATAGTTCAGTAAAAGCCGTATTATTAAGTTTTGTGTGTTTTAAAAAAGAAATAGAAATGAAAATAAAACATAATATTTTCTCAAAACACAATGTTTACCTATTGTTCACCAATGATATTGATATAATGAAACATCGTGTATCGCTTTTGTCCCGAAATCGCCTTAAATATTAAGCATATGTTTATTTTTTAATTTAAATGGTTGAATGAAAACCCGTATCTTCTAATTGCTACCACGTGAAGTGGGGGCTGGAATTACAGCGCTGTTTACCGATTGGCCACAACTGATCATCAGATTGCTCTTTATTCATTATTCTCAAAAAACCCTCCCTGGAAATCGAACGTAAAACAGCGTCTTCTCAGAAAAGTTCACTACGCACTCTACAGTTGAAGCAACGAGTTCAGCTCAGCCTGAAATGGGGTTTGGTTGTTTATCGATTTTAATGAACATGACTAACATTTTTTCTGAGCGCCCAAGTACCCAAGTATACATGCAATTTACTCAGCCTCTTTCTATTTCCCCGTTTATTCTTCATTAGCCAACCATTCGTTAGACTGAGTGAGAAGGGTAGAGGGTGAACTTTTTGACGTTTGTAATATTAATTACAATTGATTTTCAGCATACTGCTTAACTAAAAAAATCAGCACGTGCCGTCGTTATCCACCTGTCCAGGTAAATTATTTTGTATGTCTGAAAACAGAATAGACCCTTTTACTCAAGCCAAATTTTAGTAATAGCCCTGCCAAAAATTAACCTCAAGTGGGCTGCGACACTGTCATCTTTATTAAACAAAACCAAAAAAAAGGAAAGGGGGAATGAAAGCGGGCTACAGGTTGAGGAGAAGTACCGTTCCTCTGACACAATGAGATCACTGTTTGGTTTCACCCTTTAATCCGACAAGATTCTCTGAGAGGTTCATCGCTATTCAGAGCCTGAGAACTGAAATCTATGAGATTCAGCACGACCGCTATCATACGTCACGTCAACCATATCAACTGCACTTGCCAAAGCCTCAGAAAGGGAGCAGTTTAATTTGTCATTCTAACTCGTACCGACAACGTGTCTATCTCCCATCGTGAATCGTCGTCGAGCAAGGTGCAAAGAACAAACGAGTCGCGATTCTTCAGTCGGAGTGTGTGTGCAACATAAGGGACAGGTGATCTAAACGTTTGGCCAGGGGAAATCTATCGCGTTCTGCTGTTCAACTTGGGAGAACCGGACCGTAAGTGGTGAGTTTCTTTTTGATTTATTTTCTTTTTTCCATCTACTACTGAGCTATTAACTCGTACATACCTTGTCAGTTTTACACACACGCATACATGCAGACCTAAACCTCAATTCTAAATTACCCCACAATTCAAAATTTAATCTTTTGCCTTAGTATAAAAATTGATACATGCATATCTCTTAAAAAGTGAAGCCAAATTTTACACTAAAGATACTTGCATACTAAGAACACAATCATGCACTTAATCGAAATTAAGTTAATTTGTATTGTGAATGAACTGAAGTAGTATTATTTAGTGGTGTTATATGCGGTCCGATTTCCGAGTCTTGAGATCGATGGAGTTGCATAAGCACTCTCATCAGCATAATTTAGGGACAGCTAACTTGTCGACAATAAGAGTAAAAACTGTCAGGGTGGATATATAGAGGGAGAAAATATCGGAGCTTATTATTACCCAAATTTGCACAGAACAGAATAGTGAATTTGACAGTGACAACTCGTCAATTGACTAAGAAAGTGAGTAGTAATTGCAATAATCCTTAAATGGCCTGCAGATTTGTTCCTTTTGTTTTTTATTTACTTCTGAGAAAACATAATACACCCCTTTCATCCAATGATTTGACTGTTTATGAAAAACGTCAGACTATATGTGGAGATTCGTATCCTAGGTTTTTGTAGATTGAGCTTCGGGGATGTAATCCCGCCGCGAATTTACCGATCAAGATGCGGTTGCGAAACAGCGCTTGTCGTAAAAGGGGACAAAGTGGAGAAATCAAGTAGTTTTTACACCAAGTGTATATTTAAATCCATGGGTTGGCACGTGCCAACCTAATGCCAAAACCACTTTGCTTTGCTTTCGTTACGTGCAAAGGTTCTGCGTACGCTCTGTCTTTTGGTTCAAACCACAAATTCAAAAGCAAAAAGCAATCCCAACAAAGTACCCGAGTGCTCCGATGGAACGTTGTTGGAGTGTTTTTTCTCTCCGGCGGACAGAGGGAGTACTCCTTTTTGCCAAAATGTACTCTGGAAGATGTGTGTCTGAAATATGGCAATCTAATAATTTTTATCACTAATTCGCAGAACGGTTATCTTATCAATAATCAAACTTGCAGGTGTTTCAGTGAGAAAGCAAAACCTAAATTCCAGTAGTGTACTTTAGTGACTTAAATCACGCGCGTGTCTTTTAACTTGACTTTATCTCATTTGGAAATATATCAAAACAGCAGGACAATGGGACAGCATATTTCCCAGACGGACTTTGAATGGGTGTATACAGAAGAGCCGCACGCTAGTCGACGAAAAATCATTCTTGAAAAGTACCCACAAATCAAGAAACTTTTTGGCTATGACCCCAAGTTCAAGTATGTAGCCTGCTCAATGGTTCTGACACAGCTCCTAATGCTGTTCCTAATGAAAGATCGTTCGTGGCCTGTCATATTTCTTGCGGCCTACTGTTTTGGTGGCATTTTAAACCATTCATTGATGCTGGGCGTGCATGAGATTGCTCATAATTTAGCCTTTGGACATAGTCGTCCGCTGGCTAATCGGATAATGGGATTCATTTGTAATTTGCCTATTGGAATGCCGATGTCTATATCGTTCCGAAAATATCACTTGGATCACCATAGGTAAGTAAATCAAAGGGGATGTATTGGATTACGCGACCAGGAAAAGAATTCTTTGATCAATTGAATAGTGTTTATGTATTTATTTAAATTCGGCAAAAAGCAGCAAAAAAAGGACCACAATTTCTCTCTTCTAATAAACGGCCTCTCTGTTGTAATTGGAAGAGCATTGCTACCTGAAAAATAATACTTCATAGCATATTGTGGCACCTAATGTTTACATGTAGGTAGTTAAAGTAGATTGATCCTTGTCGGAAAAATAATTTTCGCCATCGGACAATGTCGGACTTTTTTTATCTCTTTATTTTGGCACTAAATTAATGAATATAAAGTGCTATTTTGCTACCGTTTTTTTCATAGTTATTGACTATTGGCTTTTTTTTAAATGTATAATATATATATTTGTTTTCGCTGACATGAGGCGTTTTTCTTTTTTAGCTCCGAGCGGGGCACTGAGCTGTCAAAAAAAGAACTGTGTTACTTTTTTAGCTCGGAGCGCTCTGAGCACAAAATTTGTATTTCTTTTTTATCTCTGAGCTAGCTCAGGGCTCGCTCGATGAGCTCGATTAAAAATTACCGAGCACATCGAGCGAAAAGCTTAGCGCGGCTGACTTCATTCATTATTTTGTGCTTTTTTCATAGTTTATTTAGGTACTAGAAATTATAATTTAAATGGAACAATCCTTGACAAACACCAACTTCAGAAGCAATCCTGACTATTTTGAAAATTAATAGAAAAAAAATTATCTAATGACAGTTCAGTGCCCAATTCTGTTTCTTAATTAGCTCGGAGCGCTCAGGTTATGTTCAGCTCGGAGCGAGCTCTGATCGCTCGGGCTCCGCTCTGTTCCCCGCTCGGGGCTAAAAAAGAAAAACGCCTATGGACGCCTTGCTGTTTTGAATTGACCTCGGTCGTTTGCTGTTCAATTTTAACATTTACACTTTTGTTGCTCCATGTACGTCCAACATTGATAGTATAGGATAATACATGTCATCTCAAGTGGAGACCATTATAGAAACTATATCTCTATAGTTCGCGACAGAAAGCGTGCTGTGCCCGTATACTCTTTAGTTAGTGCGGTGATGCTCTCAGTGAAAATCGTTGCTCTTAATCTCGAATAAAGTATGCGATGAAATGCCCAGCAAACAAAATTTGACAACTGCTCTGCTTTTGTTTTTTTCTTCTGCTTCTGCTAAGCGCTCAAGTGTATTTCATTAACGAATCAGAACGCCCCGAACGTAAGTACGCTCGGTTCTGGTCATGCTCGACGTGTTCGAGCTCTGTTCAGTGATCTGCTCTGAACGAAAAAAGAAAAACCATTAAAAGGAATTAAAGAATTTTGTCTCGTAGTGTACTAAATTCATTTCTGATGTTGACACTTGCAAAACAAGACGTCATTCACAAAATTAAATAGGTACAGCTGCTTTAACGGACTTGGATTTCGAAGTCGAATATCTCCTGTTATTTCATCTGTGGTTTTCACTCAGCTCGCGTGACGTTTAAATTGGCTTCATCTCTCTCACCCACCACCAGATGTTGATCTAAAAATCGGTATATTTCACTGGGTGTGTTTCACACGACGGCGATAGAGATTAATTGAGTCATTCGCAGTTTTAATCAATACATTTAGAAATATATCGTAATACCAGGACAATGGGACAGCACGTTTCCCGGACGGACTTTGAATGGGTGTATACAGAAGAGCCACACGCTAGTCGACGAAAAATCATCCTTGAAAAGTACCCACAAATTAAGAAACTCTTCGGCTATGACCCCAAGTTCAAGTATGTAGCCGGCTGCATGGTTCTGACACAGCTCCTCATGCTGTTCCTTATGAAAGATCGTTCGTGGCCTGTCATATTTCTAGCGGCCTACTGTTTTGGTGGAATTCTAAACCATTCATTGATGTTGGGCGTACATGAGATGAGCATCATGACTTCCCAGCTGTACCAGGCAGCCGCTTGCCAGAAGTGAAGAGGATTGCTCCGGAATTCTACGATTCTATGCCTCAACATACCTCCTGGGTGCGTGTGTTGTACGACTTTATTATGGATCCAGCAGTGGGTCCATATGCCCGCGTAAAAAGACAGCAACGTGGCTTTAAAACATAAGGAAATCTACGGTATGGACTGTAAACTTCGCGCCACTCGTAATATCCGAGCTAAGTGTTATTTAGTATGCATTAGCATGTTTGTAAAACTTCAATTTTTATATCTGGCCTTGCGATTGCAAAAACTGCTATGAAGAATGGTTTAAGTAACTAGATTAGATTTATTTGACATCGAAAGGCAGAAAGAGAAAGCGCATTTTATAGTTCAGTAAAAGCCGTATTATTAAGTTTTGTGTGTTTTAAAAAAGAAATAGAAATGAAAATAAAACATAATATTTTCTCAAAACACAATGTTTACCTATTGTTCACCAATGATATTGATATAATGAAACATCGTGTATCGCTTTTGTCCCGAAATCGCCTTAAATATTAAGCATATGTTTATTTTTTAATTTAAATGGTTGAATGAAAACCCGTATCTTCTAATTGCTACCACGTGAAGTGGGGGCTGGAATTACAGCGCTGTTTACCGATTGGCCACAACTGATCATCAGATTGCTCTTTATTCATTATTCTCAAAAAACCCTCCCTGGAAATCGAACGTAAAACAGCGTCTTCTCAGAAAAGTTCACTACGCACTCTACAGTTGAAGCAACGAGTTCAGCTCAGCCTGAAATGGGGTTTGGTTGTTTATCGATTTTAATGAACATGACTAACATTTTTTCTGAGCGCCCAAGTACCCAAGTATACATGCAATTTACTCAGCCTCTTTCTATTTCCCCGTTTATTCTTCATTAGCCAACCATTCGTTAGACTGAGTGAGAAGGGTAGAGGGTGAACTTTTTGACGTTTGTAATATTAATTACAATTGATTTTCAGCATACTGCTTAACTAAAAAAATCAGCACGTGCCGTCGTTATCCACCTGTCCAGGTAAATTATTTTGTATGTCTGAAAACAGAATAGACCCTTTTACTCAAGCCAAATTTTAGTAATAGCCCTGCCAAAAATTAACCTCAAGTGGGCTGCGACACTGTCATCTTTATTAAACAAAACCAAAAAAAAGGAAAGGGGGAATGAAAGCGGGCTACAGGTTGAGGAGAAGTACCGTTCCTCTGACACAATGAGATCACTGTTTGGTTTCACCCTTTAATCCGACAAGATTCTCTGAGAGGTTCATCGCTATTCAGAGCCTGAGAACTGAAATCTATGAGATTCAGCACGACCGCTATCATACGTCACGTCAACCATATCAACTGCACTTGCCAAAGCCTCAGAAAGGGAGCAGTTTAATTTGTCATTCTAACTCGTACCGACAACGTGTCTATCTCCCATCGTGAATCGTCGTCGAGCAAGGTGCAAAGAACAAACGAGTCGCGATTCTTCAGTCGGAGTGTGTGTGCAACATAAGGGACAGGTGATCTAAACGTTTGGCCAGGGGAAATCTATCGCGTTCTGCTGTTCAACTTGGGAGAACCGGACCGTAAGTGGTGAGTTTCTTTTTGATTTATTTTCTTTTTTCCATCTACTACTGAGCTATTAACTCGTACATACCTTGTCAGTTTTACACACACGCATACATGCAGACCTAAACCTCAATTCTAAATTACCCCACAATTCAAAATTTAATCTTTTGCCTTAGTATAAAAATTGATACATGCATATCTCTTAAAAAGTGAAGCCAAATTTTACACTAAAGATACTTGCATACTAAGAACACAATCATGCACTTAATCGAAATTAAGTTAATTTGTATTGTGAATGAACTGAAGTAGTATTATTTAGTGGTGTTATATGCGGTCCGATTTCCGAGTCTTGAGATCGATGGAGTTGCATAAGCACTCTCATCAGCATAATTTAGGGACAGCTAACTTGTCGACAATAAGAGTAAAAACTGTCAGGGTGGATATATAGAGGGAGAAAATATCGGAGCTTATTATTACCCAAATTTGCACAGAACAGAATAGTGAATTTGACAGTGACAACTCGTCAATTGACTAAGAAAGTGAGTAGTAATTGCAATAATCCTTAAATGGCCTGCAGATTTGTTCCTTTTGTTTTTTATTTACTTCTGAGAAAACATAATACACCCCTTTCATCCAATGATTTGACTGTTTATGAAAAACGTCAGACTATATGTGGAGATTCGTATCCTAGGTTTTTGTAGATTGAGCTTCGGGGATGTAATCCCGCCGCGAATTTACCGATCAAGATGCGGTTGCGAAACAGCGCTTGTCGTAAAAGGGGACAAAGTGGAGAAATCAAGTAGTTTTTACACCAAGTGTATATTTAAATCCATGGGTTGGCACGTGCCAACCTAATGCCAAAACCACTTTGCTTTGCTTTCGTTACGTGCAAAGGTTCTGCGTACGCTCTGTCTTTTGGTTCAAACCACAAATTCAAAAGCAAAAAGCAATCCCAACAAAGTACCCGAGTGCTCCGATGGAACGTTGTTGGAGTGTTTTTTCTCTCCGGCGGACAGAGGGAGTACTCCTTTTTGCCAAAATGTACTCTGGAAGATGTGTGTCTGAAATATGGCAATCTAATAATTTTTATCACTAATTCGCAGAACGGTTATCTTATCAATAATCAAACTTGCAGGTGTTTCAGTGAGAAAGCAAAACCTAAATTCCAGTAGTGTACTTTAGTGACTTAAATCACGCGCGTGTCTTTTAACTTGACTTTATCTCATTTGGAAATATATCAAAACAGCAGGACAATGGGACAGCATATTTCCCAGACGGACTTTGAATGGGTGTATACAGAAGAGCCGCACGCTAGTCGACGAAAAATCATTCTTGAAAAGTACCCACAAATCAAGAAACTTTTTGGCTATGACCCCAAGTTCAAGTATGTAGCCTGCTCAATGGTTCTGACACAGCTCCTAATGCTGTTCCTAATGAAAGATCGTTCGTGGCCTGTCATATTTCTTGCGGCCTACTGTTTTGGTGGCATTTTAAACCATTCATTGATGCTGGGCGTGCATGAGATTGCTCATAATTTAGCCTTTGGACATAGTCGTCCGCTGGCTAATCGGATAATGGGATTCATTTGTAATTTGCCTATTGGAATGCCGATGTCTATATCGTTCCGAAAATATCACTTGGATCACCATAGGTAAGTAAATCAAAGGGGATGTATTGGATTACGCGACCAGGAAAAGAATTCTTTGATCAATTGAATAGTGTTTATGTATTTATTTAAATTCGGCAAAAAGCAGCAAAAAAAGGACCACAATTTCTCTCTTCTAATAAACGGCCTCTCTGTTGTAATTGGAAGAGCATTGCTACCTGAAAAATAATACTTCATAGCATATTGTGGCACCTAATGTTTACATGTAGGTAGTTAAAGTAGATTGATCCTTGTCGGAAAAATAATTTTCGCCATCGGACAATGTCGGACTTTTTTTATCTCTTTATTTTGGCACTAAATTAATGAATATAAAGTGCTATTTTGCTACCGTTTTTTTCATAGTTATTGACTATTGGCTTTTTTTTAAATGTATAATATATATATTTGTTTTCGCTGACATGAGGCGTTTTTCTTTTTTAGCTCCGAGCGGGGCACTGAGCTGTCAAAAAAAGAACTGTGTTACTTTTTTAGCTCGGAGCGCTCTGAGCACAAAATTTGTATTTCTTTTTTATCTCTGAGCTAGCTCAGGGCTCGCTCGATGAGCTCGATTAAAAATTACCGAGCACATCGAGCGAAAAGCTTAGCGCGGCTGACTTCATTCATTATTTTGTGCTTTTTTCATAGTTTATTTAGGTACTAGAAATTATAATTTAAATGGAACAATCCTTGACAAACACCAACTTCAGAAGCAATCCTGACTATTTTGAAAATTAATAGAAAAAAAATTATCTAATGACAGTTCAGTGCCCAATTCTGTTTCTTAATTAGCTCGGAGCGCTCAGGTTATGTTCAGCTCGGAGCGAGCTCTGATCGCTCGGGCTCCGCTCTGTTCCCCGCTCGGGGCTAAAAAAGAAAAACGCCTATGGACGCCTTGCTGTTTTGAATTGACCTCGGTCGTTTGCTGTTCAATTTTAACATTTACACTTTCGTTGCTCCATGTACGTCCAACATTGATAGTATAGGATAATACATGTCATCTCAAGTGGAGACCATTATAGAAACTATATCTCTATAGTTCGCGACAGAAAGCGTGCTGTGCCCGTATACTCTTTAGTTAGTGCGGTGATGCTCTCAGTGAAAATCGTTGCTCTTAATCTCGAATAAAGTATGCGATGAAATGCCCAGCAAACAAAATTTGACAACTGCTCTGCTTTTGTTTTTTTCTTCTGCTTCTGCTAAGCGCTCAAGTGTATTTCATTAACGAATCAGAACGCCCCGAACGTAAGTACGCTCGGTTCTGGTCATGCTCGACGTGTTCGAGCTCTGTTCAGTGATCTGCTCTGAACGAAAAAAGAAAAACCATTAAAAGGAATTAAAGAATTTTGTCTCGTAGTGTACTAAATTCATTTCTGATGTTGACACTTGCAAAACAAGACGTCATTCACAAAATTAAATAGGTACAGCTGCTTTAACGGACTTGGATTTCGAAGTCGAATATCTCCTGTTATTTCATCTGTGGTTTTCACTCAGCTCGCGTGACGTTTAAATTGGCTTCATCTCTCTCACCCACCACCAGATGTTGATCTAAAAATCGGTATATTTCACTGGGTGTGTTTCACACGACGGCGATAGAGATTAATTGAGTCATTCGCAGTTTTAATCAATACATTTAGAAATATATCGTAATACCAGGACAATGGGACAGCACGTTTCCCGGACGGACTTTGAATGGGTGTATACAGAAGAGCCACACGCTAGTCGACGAAAAATCATCCTTGAAAAGTACCCACAAATTAAGAAACTCTTCGGCTATGACCCCAAGTTCAAGTATGTAGCCGGCTGCATGGTTCTGACACAGCTCCTCATGCTGTTCCTTATGAAAGATCGTTCGTGGCCTGTCATATTTCTAGCGGCCTACTGTTTTGGTGGAATTCTAAACCATTCATTGATGTTGGGCGTACATGAGATTGCTCATAATTTAGCATTTGGACATAGCCGTCCTCTGGCTAATCGGATAATGGGATTCATTTGCAATTTGCCTATCGGATTGCCAATGTCTATATCGTTCCGGAAATATCACTTGGAGCACCATAGGTGAGTTAATCAAACAGTTGTATTGGAGTACGTGACCAGGAAAAGAATTCTTATCGGTTGAATTGTGTTCATGTATTTATTTCAGTTCTATGTAAGGAAATGGTTACCTTTGCGGGAATTTGCATATTACATTTTGGTTTTACTGATCGGGCGATTTACTTTGATTTTACATTCCCCTTCCTTTTTTATTCAAGTTCGAAATTTATTGTCCGTATCTTATCTGGCATCTATATAATTCGTGTGATTGCTTGTTAAAACGCAGACATACTTTTAAAACAAATGAAATTTTCCTACATGTTTGTACGAATCCAAATTGTATGTAAACGTCAATTTTTGGCTAAAATGGGTAGCAAAACAGATGGGAATTATCAAGCCGACCCCTTAATGACTTATTGGAGATAATATTTCATTTGTTTAACCGGCTGTAACTGAAATATACTTTTATTATTTTGAACTTTATAAAACCTTCCAGTTAATGAATGTCAAAATCGATAAAACTCTTCGGCATTGACTCATTCACTGAACAAAAAATCAGACCTGGTTGCGTTAGTTTCCATACGAGTGGTTGGACAATGTTATCTCAATCACGAATGACATGTATTAACGAACATGAGCTTTATCTACATATTTAAATGTATGAACATTTTTAATATTTTCCAGATATCAAGGTGTTGAAGTAATAGACACCGATGTACCAACTCTACTTGAGGCCAAACTGTTTTGTACAACATTTGGAAAGTTCCTCTGGGTGTGCCTGCAACCGTTCTTCTACATCTTCAGGCCTCTCATTGTAAATCCTAAGCCTCCAACACGTATGGAGATTTACAATGCAATCATTCAGCTGTCTTTCGATGGTTTGGTCGTGTATTTTTTTGGATACAAGGCTTTAGCGTACCTCCTCATTGGTTCCATCTTAGCGATGGGTCTTCATCCTGTCGCCGGACATTTTGTTTCTGAGCATTATATGTTTGCCAAAGGCTTCGAAACTTACTCCTACTATGGTCCGCTCAATTGGATAACTTTTAATGTTGGTTATCATAATGAGCATCATGATTTCCCAGCGGTACCTGGCAGCCGCTTGCCAGAAGTGAAGAAGATTGCCCCAGAATTCTACGATTCTATGCCTCAACACACCTCCTGGGTGCGTGTGTTGTACGACTTCATTATGGATCCAGCAGTAGGTCCATATGCCCGCGTAAAAAGACAGCAACGTGGCCTTAAAACATGAAGAAATCTACGGTATGGACTGTAAACTTCGCGCCACTCGTAATATCTGCCTTAGTGTTATTTATTATGCATTAGCATGTTTGTTTGTGAACCTTTTATTTTTACACCTTTCAATTGCAAAACTCCTATAAAGAATGGCTTATTGTAAAGCAACTAGATTGTATTTGTTTTACATTGAACAAGAAAAGAAGAAACAGAGAGCAAGTGTAGTTTATAGTTCACCAAAAGTATTACTATTAAGTTTTGTATATGACAAAAAACAAATTGAAATGCAAATCATTCTTAAAACGGACTATATTATATATTATAGTAATGATAGCCTATTTTCACACAATGATGTTTATGTGATGGAACATTATATTTCGCTTTTGTCCGAAAACCACCCTTAGTGCTATATTTTTTTAAATATGTAAAAAGGAAATCAAACTAATTGTAAGACTTGTAAATAAAATCAACTATTTTAAAAAAAATACTAAACGCGAACAAGCCATGAGGTTTGGTCTTATTTGTTACCTTAACTTGCACAGAACATTGTGGAACGGTAAATTGGACACTAAGTATGGGTGGAAGAAAGCATGACCAATGACTGGACTATCAGTCTATACTGCATATCGCTCCAGCGAAAAGGATCTGCGACACCACTCCCCAGGTTCGAGGCGACAAGGAAGACCAAACCTCCGTTTTAAGCACCAAGCCATCGCGGATTCCAGAGCCCCTGTGTCTGGACAACCGGAAGCAGCGTGTACGGAATCGCGGTGGATGGAAGACTGCAGTGTTTTAGGTAGAGACTCTACACGGGTCGGGAACACATTAAGTAAGTAAGCTTTCGGTTCCAGAGTTTGTTAATCTTGCGACAGTTTAGCAAACAAATCGTCTAACTTTGATTTTGATAAAGTTTATTTGTGATAGGTATATTGCGCGCCCGTGAAGGGTCGGGCTAATAATACGACTGCATATAATGATCCATTTAATCCTAATCATCGCTTCGTTGTTTCACAAGACGAAGAAGGTATATTGTGCAAATATTTATTATGAAATCTAATACTCAAATAAAAGTTGGTATGTATTTAAACATTTAATTATAAGATGCACTGCCAGGTAAATACTTATATATAGGCAGAATACATCTTCAACAATATAAAAAAACAAAGCAGTGCAATATACTTGTATCTGGGGCCGAATAACCGCATCAGTTAGCGAGCAATACGTCACTGATTTATGGTAGTTTGGCACTACACATTCACGTAATTCAGTGACGTAGTGGTATAACTCGTTTAACGATGCTGTAATTCGGAACCTGATAAAACATGTTTTTAATGCTGTGTGGGTGCACCGTTTGATTATTTATATACACACGTGTCCCTTACTATAAACATCCTCTTTGAAGGCAACCATTAATTTTCGATCGTTTCATTACTTCGCATGACGTCAACACTGTCCCTGCGCTCGGTGCGCGAACTTTAATTGTTTTATTAAAGATAAATTTTGTCAACGAGATGAATGTGCCAAGGCGAAACATGTATCAAAGAATTGTTACACAGCAGAACGGTTATTGACTTGCTAGTCAATTCTTTACTTGAGAATTTATTTTGTATGATTAAACCTGCAGCTTAGAACGTTTACAAAATGGTTTAAGCGCATTGGCACGTTGCGTTTGAAGTTTGAAGAAGAAAAATAGATGAAGCCTTAAATCAAGTAAAAGATCTTAAAAGCACAATAAAGTTTTGACAAAACAAAACAATGTCTGTCCGTTTGATGTCCCATAAAATATTCAAAAACTCGCCAAACGTAGATACATAAATCAATATCGTTCATGTTTTCAACGATCTAAGCTGATATTTAAGGTCAACTACGTTACATTTTTCAAAACAAACAAGAGATTTGTATACATTTTCTCTATTATTGTCGTTCAATTAAACCATGGTCACTATTGACCTCAACAGGACGAAACATCAAGCTTTTGTTACAAAAAAAATACAAATATTTTCCACTAAAAAATATAAATTTGTTAGTCTAAAAATAAATCAAAAAATAGTGTGAAGGAAATGAAATCTCAAGAACCAATTAGATAAAGCCCTTCGTCATCCATTCGTATGTGACGAAAATATTTCTGCATTTAATATAAGACTCTCAGGATGACACTTCATTTTTCTTTGCACTGTTCTTCGGTGTACTTGTACTTGACCTTAAAAAAGCTTATAATCAAAATGTTGCTGCTATTTTTAAGTTAACTATAACCCTTGCCTCCACAACGAACACAACACAGAACAGGACTCCAGGCATTGAAGTCCGCCCACATGTGCAACCAAACGACTGAGTTTTATTTATTCGAGTGGTCCTGCTAGGTATAAGCTTTCATAATCTGAGATGTTTAAAGGAACACCGAGACATCTCACTGAGATGTCTGCTCTGAAAGTTGGGAATAAACTGGAGCTTTCACACTCATTGTTATTAGAGAGCAGCATCTTTCTCCGTAATATTGAGTAGCATCGTTTTGGCGTTACTCCGTTGAGTATATTCGCAGCCGTTTATTTAAAAGATACTTATAAAAACGAGAGAATTGGAAAATTCAAAAGCATTAGGGTTTAACTCTTCCACTGGTTCTCATCTGTCGTGTCTAAATATTTGCCTATTATCTATATTCTATCGAACACTTTAATTCAATTTCCCGCAAGGATAACTAGAAGTGTTTTCGCAAGCATTGAATTGTTCTATTGTCATGTTTGATTGATTTGTTTACGTTGCGTTTGATAAACGATATTTTCGGGAGTACAGACATTTTTTATCGGAAATGTGAAGAGATTGCCTAACTCGGTTCAATGCACTGGAGTGTTAAAGTGAATCGAGAAAGTTGTGACAAAGTGAAATTAATTAACAGGCTAAAATACGGATATCGATTTAAATTGAAATCAAAATTTGGAGAACTTCAAAAGCAACATATTAATATTGGATTATAAAAGCAAGTTTACGCGTTGGGGCCGCTGGAAACTGTCGCCGTCATGGGCAGCCTAGGTAAGTTCTCCAACGTTTTTTCATCTATTTCTCGTCTATATTTGAACTCGTTTATTATACGATTATGTTCTTGTTGTTTCTACTGTTTTGAAAACAAAAATGTGCAATGAACCACATTCATAAAAAATATGTGAAGTGAATTCTAATCCTGTTTATTTATATTATTTTTGAAAAAGGTGTATTCGTTTACTTGTTGTTAGGTGTCACATTTAGCATCTTACTTACAAATCATAGGGAACGAAAGTAGAATTGAACAGACATTCAGAAAACTCTCCTTTATTCGAATTGTTACATAACTTAAGTCGCAAAACTTTCGGTAACATGTCAAACTTCTAAACAAATTTGAAAGCTCATATAATAAGATTTGATAAAATTATGATTACGGTATTAGAAGTTTAAGTAAGAAATACAACGAATTGTTATGAATTATTTTACTCCGCTAAATGTCAAAGGTAAAAGGTATCCGTGGAAATGTAGTGTTGCATTAGGAGCGAGTACCTTGTACTCAAGGAAAAACACAGTTCTTATTCAAATGTGGTCTACTAAAACTTATTATTTCCCATCCGAGAGAAAAATTTGCCGATTTTGCTACGAATATTCGGAAAATTTCGCCGCGAAAAAGTTCGTCGCCATGATATGCGATTTTTGCGATTGTCTCTGACAACTATTCGTCGCGGAACATTTATTTTCGTTCGGAAAATGGATACCATGAATGTTAATTTAGTCTCCCACTGGATTCGCGTTGCGGTCAATATTACCCTCCGAACATATACCATGACAGGTAGGATAATGTATTTAGGTACTTTAGGGCAATAAAAAAAACAATCAGCAATAATTTATTAATAAATTATGAGTTTTATCAAAAACTTTGGTACGAAATGACCGAGAATATATAAAAGCTATATTTCGCTTCATTTTCATTAACGGCGAAGTAATTAGCAGGATTGAGGAGATCATTATACCAGTTTCGGATCAATTATTTACAGAGGCCAATCAAATGCTGATGGTATTGCATTTGCGTGATCAAAGAATTGTATTGTCCGCCTCTTTTTTTCCGATTTTTACGCTGGCATTCGTCTGTTATGGATTTTGTTTGATCGTCCAGTGATCTCCAATCGTGTCAACCCACGGATTTTTAAAATCGCCTATATGTGATATGTCCCTTTAGTCGCCTTTTACGACAAGCGCAATTTTGGGGCGCTGCAATGTCATTCTTAGCCCGTCCCTGCATGAGTTAAGCCATACACAGATCTAATTACTTTTATTTGCTCACAAATTGTAGTTTACTTTATCTGCTTAATTTTGAAAGATTAAAAAAAGATGTCTTTACTGCATTTGTGCTTTACCTCGGAGCAGCTCCCCTTTCTTTATAAAGCACAAGTTAGGCCAGGGATTGGGTGTTGCTTACATATCTCCAGTGTATCTTCCAAACATTGTATGAATATACTCGACGGTATTCAAAGATGAGCGACCCGTTAAAAATAATGTTCCAGAGTTGGCATCCGTCGCTGGTTCTTGTCTGGATGTATTGGCTGATATATATAATCGTTGTGTGTTTGAAGGGATCTTTCCTGATGGTCTAAAATGTGCAGAAGTCATACCATTGCACAAAAAAGGTTCTTCTGCTGAAATCTGCAATTATAGGCCCATTTCTCTTCTTTCTGTTTTCAGTAAAATATTTGAAAAGCTTATGAAAAATAGGATATTGAGTTTTTTTTTAACTAAAACCAAGTTCTTTCATCCAGTTCAATTTGGATTTCAAAAAGGAAAGTCGACGGAAGATGCACTGTCACAGTTTTGTTCTCAAATTATGTCACACCTAGATGGAAAAAAATGCACGGCGGGCTTATTTATTGATATAACCACAGCTTTTGATTTGGTTAACCATAAAATTCTCTTGAGGAAACTTGCGAAATCCGGATTCCCTGGTTTCACACTAAATTGGCTTAGGTCGTATCTGAAAAACAGATCGCAACAAGTAAAAATTGGTAAAGTAAGGAGCGAAGTCAAGTTCATTAATCTAGGTGTACCACAAGGCTCAGTTTTGGGCCACATTTTGTTTTTAGTCTACATCAATTCACTGTTTTCTCTTGACTTCAAAGGATCACCTACTGCCTTTGCGGATGATATAGGTTTCTCTTATGGTTCAAACAGCCCTTTAAACTTGGTGTCTGATGTAAATTGTGATCTTAATCTTTTGAGACACTGGTTTGCTGAACATCAATTAGTTATTAGCTCTAAAACTAAAATAATGTTCTTCAATTTATCTCACTCGGCCAAATTTGATGCAAATGTGTTCTTCCACGCACCTGAGTGTCAAAAATACAAACTGTCTAATTGCAATTGCACATCCGGTCTTTCCTCTCACACTTACTGTAATAGTGTAATCTGCAGTGATCAATGCTTTTTAATTGAAGCAGTAGACAACTTTAAGTACTTGGGACTCAGCCTGGACTCTAGAATGAGTTTTTCGTTTCATACAAACTTACTGAAAAAGTATTTGCGATGTTCACTTAGATATTTTTATTACCTGCGAAATATATTTTCTTCTAAGCTTTTAAAGGTTATATATTACGGAATTTTCCATTCCAAGCTGCAATATGGAATTGCTTGTTGGGGAGGTGTGTACCTAAATAAAATACATCCGCTGCTAATATTGCAGAAATATGTTTTAAGTCTTATATGTCGTAAACCTCGTAGACACCCTAGCTTTCCTTTATTCTGTGACCTGAATATTCTTCCTGTTCGTCATTTGTATTGTTTCAAGGTATTAAAAACGTTTTTCATGAAGTCTGGTAATCGCAATTTTCGTCTCATTTCCACTTATGATTTACGTGAAAACGTATCTAATATGTTATCTGTTCCCAATTTCCGTACCACTGTTTATCGTAATTTTCATTCTATTTTGTCTTATCGTTTGTTTAATAAACTCCCGCAGTCTATCAGAGCATTATCAATACCTGGACCATTTATAAAGCAAATCAAAATTTGGCTCTTACGATTTGACTATATTGGCTTAGAATCTATTATTTCTGATATTCTGGTTTAATTTAAATCCGATAATTTAAACTTTAGTTTACTTTCAAATTACATTTTTAACATTTGTAAAATTTTAATTTCTCTTTTGTTATTTGCATCTCCTTGTTCATACTGTATCTTGCATCTTACCTCTGAATCTTTCGTTTAAAATTAATGTTTTCTTTCGAACTCCTGATTTCATTTTGTTGGTTTTTCTTAAAGGGTCACCCCACTCAAAACTTTTTATGTTGTATAAGCCAATGATGTGACATTCAACACTATTTTTATTACTTATGTATATAAAAGTAAAAAATGTCACTAAATGTTCTTAAATGTTCTTAGTTATTATGAATACTGTAAAACTTATAAATCATAAAAACTTCTTCCATAAGAAATAAATATTATATCTATCTATCTATTGTCTATTCATGGTACTTGTTCTGAGGAACTAAGCGAAATAATTCCTAGAAACGCATCATTTGTTTGTCCTTCTAGGCGGGAAGTTAATGCACCCCCTCTGACGCTGCACTTTCCAACTGTCATTGCAACTTGTTTCCCAAAGAACATTTTCATATGAAAATTACAAACTTTGGAATTCGATTTGAGTAGAAACAAAACTTATCTGGAGGCACCTCGCCTAAGAGAAGAATTTAAAAAAATTGAGTTTCTAAAATTTCCAGATAAAATGGTATTTTTTTTTAAATTAGCTTTGATTAATTGTTGTTTAAACTGCTGTTTATTCTTTAAAATAACGTTTGCTTCTCTTGAAATAAACACAAGTTTGTTTCATATGGTGGTGATTACTCGCACGTGTCCCTCATTTTGATATTCACTAAGCATAATGTACATACTCTGGTTTTGATTTATGACCCACTAAAAGTTAAAACATAACTTTGAAGATTTTTCGAAATATACAACACGTTTATTTAATTCAAAGTGAAAATTGTTTATATATTAAACAATTAAATCTGTTCGATCACCATTTATAGACGGTTTGCGTAGTGCTTAGTGGGTTAAACTACTGAGCGAGGCATAACTGCTGCAAAAGGCTGACAAACATCCAAGAGTAAAATTTTTTTTTTGCGAAGCCAAAGCTTGCAACCATTCGCATGTGTGAGTATATTTACTTTAAATCCCTGTTTTCTAAAAAGTACTTTTTCTTGAAATTATACATCTATGATTCAACACACATTCCAAAAGCCATTGATTAAATTGATTTTGATCAAGCTGCCATCGCTCGGCTATCTCTTTAAACACAGCAAGTTCAACAAACAACATCGGCACTTTTCTTTTTTTTTTTTTCAACTAAAATGTATGATTTATTATTATACTTCAAGGAAAATCGTATAATGCATACAAATTGTTTTTGTACCTTCCCCGAATTTGACGCATGCAAACGCAAAGCTAAATTTGTTTGATTACAGCCAATTCAATTTTCTTCATACCATCAACACACACATTTTTTTAACAAAGTAAATAAATAACATTATTAAACGAATTATTAATTTAATTTCAATCGCAATGCGCAGACATTTGCTGAATAGGTTTCTATATTTTTTCTAAACTAGATAAATTATCAGAAACAACCACATGTCTGAAAATTACAGCCAGGAAGCTGTTGAAATACATAAAAATAAATAAATAAAAACTAAGCAACAAAGGAATAATGATATAATTTTCATAACACTCTCCTTTTGATAGCCTATTTTTAATTAAATTGCTCTGTCCAATAAACTCAATCTCGAGGCCATGCTT
This sequence comes from Portevinia maculata, assembly GCA_949715645.1. Lineage (NCBI taxonomy): Eukaryota > Metazoa > Arthropoda > Insecta > Diptera > Syrphidae > Portevinia > Portevinia maculata. The sequence continues at coordinate 862,337 of OX454528.1, read as the reverse complement.
GCTATTTAATTAACCTTAGAATGTAGCTATATAAAAAATGCAAAAAATGAATATGAACAGAATACACCTTTCTCCCACAAGAGATGTGTAGAAAAAAAATCATGTGCGAAATATAAACGAGCTATTGTGTGCGGGTGGGCCGTGCCAAAAACGCATTTTAGATTTTAAGTAACGATTCAAAAAATTGACTTTGATTTAAATGGCGTCCATAAATCGGTCTCACTCATAGTTGGCATTGCCACTTTCTGTAGTTGGTAGTTTCAAGCATGAGTACTTTTTCCGAACGAGCTTTGAACCTGAGAACTATTCTTTTTATTTTTATGTCAAAAATAAATACTCAATTGAACGCATCATTTGGATATTCTCACTTTTTATCTGTTTTTATACCGCAGATTCTATATAAAAAAAGTGTTGCTATTCAGAGAAAAAAAAAATCAACACAGAACGTAAGCAAAGAAAAGAAGATTCGCTAAATCTATGAACCACCCACGCGCTTAAGACAGCAGACACATTAACTTAAATACAGTTTTTTTGGGTATAGATGCGAATTTGTGGTAGCTGTCGAATAAAAGGTATCCAAACAAAGTATTCTTGGGCTATACATATACATAATAGGTCTTCAAGTTGCGTCATTTTGCTTCCGAAAATCCCTTCATCTTCGTGTATGTAGGTATATTTGTGGATACAATTGGTTTTTTACCCTCAAGGATATATAGTATGGATATAAAAAGAGCATGCGATATTTTAAGTTTATTTTCAGATAAGTTATGCTGTTGTTATCCATTGTAGGTGTTACAATTTTTGGAAATAAATAACGTCAGCACGCTTATCTACTCGGTACCCATGGTGTATATAAGTACATACCATTTTTTGTGCATATAAAATAGTGTCATCCATTTCATTTGGCTTCAATAATGTTTTTCCTCTGTCAGATAAAATTCAATGTCCTAATTTTCTACACGTTCCCATGGAGCATTTTTACGATTATTTGACGTCATTGTTGAAATTGCTTATATATTCACATCCTACAATAATGGTTATTTGCCGCCTGTGAGTAATCCATTCGTGGGTGGTGGTTGCTATAATCAAATCAACCTGTCGCTGTGCGTTTTTGAGGTAAACAATCAGGAGCAAACTGATTTGAGATATCTGCAGTTTAAGACTCGTAAATTGTATAGTGTATTTTTTGTGTAAATAAATATCGCCGTTATAGCATCAGCTTTATAGCAATGGGCGAGTTTTCATTTCACTCCCACAGGAAGGATTTCGTTGATTGATTGATTTGAGTTAGAAAACACTGAAAATATTATTATGCTGAGTTATACTCTGAAGGAAATAACTTAGAGAACTTTAAACAGATTTTTTGCAATTAATAGTTATTAGTCTATTAGTGCTGTCTGTTAAGTGTTTGCCTATGGAGAATTTCAGGAAGTTCATTCACCTCCACTCTAGAATGCTATAGTCATATAGGTGGCGGCTGAGCAGATTTTTTCGCGAATATTTGGTTACTCAAATAAAAGATTAAACATCCCTATTCATTTTATGTGGACTTACACAAAGGGTTCCAACACATACAATTGGTTGTAAAATCTTCCTACATTTACCATTCTCACATCGAATATTCTATGATATCCATATGCCTTAAAGTGCAAAACGTTAAACTTGCGAATTCTCTGGTTGGTGAAACGCATAGTTATTGTAATTAATTTTCAGTTCTCTTAGTGTGGCTGTTATACTCATAGAAATAAAACATCCAACACAATTGGGAGGTACAGAAATGCATCCCTGTAATTTGGGTTCATCAATTCTGCTAATTATGAAAATAAATACCTACCATTTAGTGTGTCAGCCAAAAAGTCATTTATTTGGAATAACAGTGCTTCCAGGAGGAGTCCCGACTGCTCTTCATATCTTTCCGGAACTTTCTATAGCATTAGATTATATTTTTGACTTATCTCGTTGTGACTGCCTGAATTTGCCTCACATTGGATTGGATGATTCTCATTTCATTCGAACTATTGTGTCTGTACAACAAGAGCTATTATTGCACGATAATATTTTATCCTTTGACTTAAAGCAAAGAAGCTGTATAAAAAACTTTAATAGTCGAATTCTCGACTTCCGATTCACGTGACTCTGTTAATACTGTTGTTCTAGAATCCCAAACCAGTATTATTAACATTGATAAAAATCATCCAAGCCTGGATGTATCCTTTGAATAAGACCGACATTTATACGTAAATAATATAATATATATGACCGTTCGCATTTATTTGACTTTCGGAACAAACATTTTCAAATGCTTTTGAAGAAATTACTAACGTATATTGTACTAATCTGCATAAAAAGAGTTATTCCTGTCAAATCCTCTAGAAAAGTGCATACGGTCGCACCTCTTATAAAGTAGAGAGTTCAACTCAAAACAAAGACAAACGAGTATAATTTATTACCGTAATAAATATCACTTCACACAAAGGCATATAAGCCTTTCTCGATGTGTAGATGTTACGATATTTGAACTAATGTGAAAATAAGTCTGATGACTTGGCACCGCCATAACATGTTGATAATATATTTGACGATCCTTTAGTAAGTCAATGAGCGACATTCTTCCTCAAATTAATAACTCATCATTTCATTTGATTTGGACACATTTTAAAATTCATTTCTTCTTTGAATTCCGCCATAACATGCTGATAATATATTTGACGATCCGTTAGTAAGTCAATCAGCGACATTCTTCCTCAAATTAATAACTCATATTTTAGTTATCTAAATATATAGCTGTTTGCAAGAATGAGCTATAAGTATTATTATTAGTAACTTTCCATTTGATTTGGACACATTTTAAAATTCATTTCTTCTTTGAATTCCGACTATTTGTCAGGGCCCAATGGCAATGCACCGAGTGTTCTCAAAAAGTGTTATCATGCCATTGCTCCATATCTTAAATATCCGTTTTAATTATCCGTTACGAGTATCTTAATTACACCTGTATTTAAAAAAGGCGAACGGATAAATTTCACTAATTATGAAACTGTTTAAATCGTTCATGTACCCTTAAGGTCGTTAAGCAAATTGTTTGTGATAAGTTGATATGTACTTCTTTATTGTAATGGGACTTGTGTTGAACATCATGGATTCGTAAGAAACAGATTCACTATCATTACCGTTCTATGCAGGCTGAGGGGATGATGCTTGACAGCAGGATTAACATGATCAATGAAGTTACTTAACTACGATGTTAAAGCAGCTATAAATAACAGTCATATTTTTATATTTGCTGATGTTATGAAAATATATAAATCTGTCAATAACTAGGTCGACAAAAATCTTCTTCAAACCAACATAAATCGCTTCTCTCCTTGGTGTTTTAAAAACGGTTTAGCCCTGAACCCAACTAAGTGTCTTAATTTGAAATGTTCTAGTAAGCGTATCCCTTCCACCTCTCAATATTCTCAGTCTCAAATTTTTTTTTTTTTTTATATCAATATATTTTTGAAAAAACGAAATCCAAATCCCAGAGCACTGAGACTCGGTAACGGTCCATTGTACTACCAGGGAGGCAGAAATCCTCTTTTTGGTGTAGAGGAGGGCGAATGGGTGGCGTATGTTGTTGTTCCCCATGGGGATTGAATCTGCACCGCACGGGTAACAAGCCAACACACTAACCTCTACACCGTCGCCACCCTAGTTGTAGTACATCTACATATATAATGCTTCGCAAGCTTGGACACCATTCTACAACATTCGCTCAAATCGAATCGAAACCATTCAACGATAATTTATCCGATTTGCCCTAAAAGGACTTCCATGAAATGATCCATGATCGTAACTCAATTTTTCTTTCTGTCGAAATTTAGTTGAAATCACATATTTTGCGATCGTAATTATTTTATTTGGAAAATAATATAATAATAATAGTGGCACCAAATAGCTAAAGAAAATTACTAAGCAACCAATTTTCTGCGAAAAGTTTACTGAATCGGTTATGTTTTTGTTAGCATCCGAGGCGTGCTTATAAACAAAGGACTGTCGTTAAAAAATTAACGAGCTCGGTGATTGTGATGGTGTAAACCATTCCAATTCACCGCGCTTTTTAGTGATTCACCTCAATAAATACTGACGAGTTCCCACAATCCAATTACACAGAATAGTCAATAGCAGCAATAAAAAAAATCCAAACAAATAAAAACAGTGAAAAATAGGCGTTGGCAGTAAAAACCAGGAAAAAGCAATTAAAATGTTCTCACGTGAAACAAAAAAAAAAAGAAAGTAAACTTAGCATGAGATCACAAATCCGATAGAAATAACACAGCCGAAAAACAAAGCATTATTCCAAATTACCAATAATAAATAAACGAATATTCAAATATAAACAGCAATACATCGACCATAGTTAGCATTGCCATGGCTAAAATATGATACGAAAGATGACGCTGTACCTACTTGCAGATCGATCCGAGAACCTCAGCATTCGATCAAATGTGATTGATATTTTTGATAATCCACACGCTATTTCTAGAGAGTAGAGGTCTTAAAATAAATCGTATATGTTTATCGGTCATCCCCATCTCCTCGTCTTACTCTTTATAGAGTAGAAAATATACGGAATACATTTGCTCACAGAAACTCAACTGAAAAGATTGAAATGTGTTTGGTTTTTTTTTTTATTTGATAAATTTAATCAAAGCAACGGGTGGAGGCTGTTCACTTTGCATTTTAAGAGAGCCGAAACAAAAAAAAAACGAAAGTGGTTTCTCATGCATTTAGAGGTATCCATGGCGTATGAGTAATATTCTTAGATAAGGTTTCGAAAACATTAAATAATGGAATTTTTTTCGTCTCAGCGTCACACAAATTAAGATATTGCCAATCAACAAGGCCATAAAGACTATTTTAATATTTCCGAATGTTTATTTTCTCTTAAAAGTTCGTAGAAGTGCCATTTAGTAAAACAAATTTACTGATTTTAAAAGAAAAACAATTATAAATCATGCGCCGTATACGTTGTATTTTGTGGCTACCCGTTTGGTTATTGCTTAATTAGTAGACTTATTGTATTACATTGAAAAGATATGCAGATATTTGAAGAACTCTACGTGCGTTTGAAAACTGGTGACTGGCAAATTTGATTTTGATTTGCCCCGAATAATTTTAAAGTGATTTTAATCTTAAGCTGATACAAAATACCAATTACTTTGACAATGCCAAAAACTAAAATATAATTAGCTAACGAGAACGTGAATGGAGACCGGTATGAATATATTTTCTTGTCCAAGGCGAACGAAGATGAATATGTACTTAGATTGGGTAAATTTTATATTGCAATTCACTTTACGTGTACTTAAAAAAATTTCATAAAATCATTATTTTTAAGAACTTAACATATTTGCCTGCAACTGGATTGTTATTATTGACTTGCTTGTTAAGTTAGAAGTGATTTTTCTATTGGTTCGATTCCGTAAACTTGCATTCGTTTTTAGACTTATTTTCTGTCTCACAAGACTATTGTTTCTTAAATGTGCCTACTTTTCTTAGTACTTCTACTTCAAAACTCGAGCATGGCAAACATGCTCTAAAACGAGCGTGCTCAGAGTGTTCTTATTTGTTTATGGTAGCTGTTATATGATTTTTATTTTTCTAATGCTTGCATTCAAATGTTACTGTAGTTTTGGTTGTCATTTTCTGATTCATTCAAAAAATTACTGTTCAGCGCCACCTTTCGTAATCGCATGATAGCGCTATGTGCATAACCTTCCTCTTTTCAAAACATGATTTATATCTAATTTTAAACTCAATTGGTCAAGTAGTTTTTGAGTGAATCCAAAAGCACACTCGAAAACAGAAATAGTATATAGCATTAGCTTTACTTTGATCTCATTGGCATTTTGTCATAGTCACCCAATTCTACCATCATACCACTTCGCCTTGGCACTAGCGTTTCTATTTCAAAAGTTGTTCTCTCGTTTGCTTTATGGTTCTAAAAAAGTATCATTCTCCTCCTTCCCTGCAAACGGTTATTTCGAACACAGATTTCCAACTTCACATCAACGTTCCGATAAAAAAAAATTGTTTATATTTTGGAGCGGCGAGCGGAGTCATATTCAAAAACTCCCTACACCCTCTCTGCAGTATAAGCAGAACAGTCATGAAAATTTTAGTTGCCTACGCCTAACAGTTATTGAGCTTCAGCGATAAATAAGGTTCTTCTCCTACTCCCAGTTGGAAAAATACACTGATTCAGCTCGCTTTTTTTTCGTTGATACATTCTGCACAATCCGTCTCGTAGTCTTTATATTTTCTCTTTCCGCAACAAAAGAGAAATCTATACACTGTCTGCGATTGTGTGTTTTCTCCTCCCACTCCGAGCCCAGTGCCAATAGTCCCATTCCCATGCATTTGCATCGCAGTTGGAGGAAAACATAAACAATGGTGGACGACAATGAGTTGAGTCAGTCAGCCAGTCCAATTTAATTTTAATTATATAGATATTGGTTAAATCCAAGTCCCCTGGTAATATAGTATCTTTCAGCAACAAAATTTAAAACTCACTAAGTCACAAATCATAATTTAACAATGGCACAAATCTGGAAATATGTTTTAAACTCAATTTTCAAATGAAATACAACAGAAAAACTAATACAAAAATATTAATCAAATCAGAAATATATTTTTAAATTTTTAATTAAATTTTCGACGGCCAATTCGTATTTAAAATTCAAAAAATTGGTAAATTTTCTAGATTTGTCATAGAAATCGGCAATAAACTCGAAACCGTCACCATTTGCACTCATATAGTGTATAATAAATCTCACGTATTTGCATAACACAAAAAAAAACATATATGTATACAAAATATATATAAATAATTTTTCGTTGACTCCTGGAAAAGTAACAAAAAAACACATTTTAGTGATTTAGGTTTTCCTTTGATGATCAAAAAATCGAAATAGCTCCAGATAAAAATCAGGGCGCCAAACAGTCTAAAACGTTGAGTCCGCCGAAAATAAGTCTCGTCATGCGTGTAAGAAAACAAAACAGCGCAAAACAAAGCCATTAAAAGATCAAAATTTAGTCATTTTCCAAAAATAACAGAATTTTTGAATATATACATATACCTACTTGTTAATAAATAAAAATTGTTAGACCGCACGATGTGTCTGGCTCTGATCTGTAAATTGTCACTTTTAATTTTTATGATCAGTCGGACAAATGGCGAAAAAAATTGAATAAATGTAATTCTCCAACAACAATATCGAAATGATATTCAAATTCACACACCATCACAATTGACACAAAAACAGAAACAACGCAAAAAAAACTGCAGTTGAACTCTAAAAAACTCCTTGGCAAATTTACTTTTGCAATTAATTAACTCATTAGAAAATCATTTTCGAAAAGAGCATGGAAATGTGCGAAAAAAGAAAATCGACGATTTTTAGAAGGCAATAAATTTCGGGCAACACAAATTCAAAATAATCTACAGGAGCCGGGAACGGGGGGCGCGGGTAACTAAAATCAAAAACAAGCAGAGCAAGCAATCTTTTGGACATTTTTCAAAAATAGAAAACATCCTCTGTGCGGCTATGATGTTGTTGTGTGTGTTGTGTAAATGTGAATCTGCCTGGCGGATTAATTCTTGCTGGCGGGCATTGCTGACGTCAATGGGGCTTGGAAAGTATATACGGAGCTGTGTGTGTGTGTTTTTTTTTCGGGGAATGAGGCAAAATGACATCAATAGCAGTGGAACCGTAATAAAGCTGTCAGTTCAGTATCACCGAAAAGTGGCAAAAGACTACATTTTCAAAGATGTTTTAAATCTAGTAGATATTCTATATTTATGTCGGATCTGATTTGACATATTTGCAGTTCTTAACGGTTTTCTTATTTGAAGTGTCTCCCTGCAAGTATCCCTGCCGTCTATTCCGCTTAATGTGCGACATTTCACGAGTGCGCGAGCTTTCAACTTCACGACATTTTCAAATTCGGCATAAGCTAAATAAATATTAGGTGTTTACCATACGAGCCGGTCCAAAAACCTAGCTTCTATAACCATAGTTGTTTTTTTAAACTGCCCACCGAGAAAAGCTGACAAAAATCCGAGAGTATCAATTGTCAAAAGGTGCCTCTGGAATTTTCCGTTCGAAGTTAGCGTATGTCCCTTGTACTTAGATGAAAATGTCTAGAGAAGCTAAGTTTTAGGCACTGTAATACCTTATACATCTTTAAGTTAATATCTTACATTTAAGGTAAAGTTTATTTTGTTCTTTTTTCGGTCCATCGTAGCGCATTTCCGAATATTATGAACACTGCGACTGTGATAGATGCGATAGGTAATCTTGTTACAACTTCTCCCTATATTCAGTCGATTGACCCCACACTGTGCTGTTTAATATACTATAATACAAAAATACGAAAAATACAATAACCTGTGTCTACATTGTCGTTTTTTATCTTTACATTAGTGAGGTGGCTAAATTTTCTATTTGTATACAAGTTCATTTTATTTTATTTCTTGATTCATTTGACTGACTTACTATAGCGACTCTTGTTTATTTTGAATCAAATTAGTTATACACAGTCAAAAACGAACATGGATAATTTTTGATTATTTAGAAACATTTTCCACACAGGTTTTATAGTGAAGTTATAGGTATTCATGTTATAAATAAAAGTTGTTTCTTTAATGCTTTGGAAACAATAATAGGATGACAAATTTCTTTCGATGATATCCGAGATTAGTCAAATAAAAAAAAATGGTGTTGAGTAAGCTTAGGATATTTTTTTTTTAATTTGTATATATATAAATGAAAAACATAAAAACAGGTTGTTAAGTACACTTGTGTTTTTGTTTAAGATACACAAAAGAATGAACTAGATTTCCATGTTTTTTTTTAACCATGACCATGACACAATTGTAAAGATTTTGTTTGTCATTTTTTTCGCCTTATTAGTCTTGACGGCAAAAATATTTGTTTTAAATTTATGTGGAAAATATGGGATTGGTTCAGGAAAAATTAAAAAAGGTCTAGTTGTTTTCATGTTCATTTAAAAGTGTTTAGTTTTATAAAAGTAGCACAAATCTGTATTGTTTCGTATAAAAACGTCCAGTTGTTCGTATTTTTGTTAATATTATAATCAATATAAATACATATATTTTCATTATATTGTATTGACTGAACAACGCACAGCGCTAACCCTAATCGTGGAGTCATGTAATTTGGATGCTGTATTCGTATTCCTCACGGAAAGAAAACTACTAAATAAAATAATGTAAGCGAAGCCACGGTTGACGGCCAATGCATTATAATCCTGTAGCATATGTTTTGTATTATAAAACTAACATTAATCCGTATTGTTTCGTTACAGAAAAACGTCTTTCGTTTCGCATCAGGAGACTTACCGATGGGAAAACCAACAACAATAACAACGGCAGCCAAAACAACAACAACAACAACACTGCAAGTATCAACAATAATGGAAGCTCTGGCGCCAAAATGTTAGAAGTTCCGAACGCAACTTTTACTCGTCGCACAAGTATTTACAAGAAACCACCAGAAAATACCGACAGTGGGGTTTTAAATACCATCCCCGATATCGATTTGCCGTTGATGACATTCGCCGATCAGTATACCATCGAAAAGACAGTTGCTGAGGGATGTTTTGCAAAAATACTTCTGGCATTGCATCGGCCGACAAATACCGAGGTCGTATTGAAAGCAGTACATGCGGAGCTAACCACACTTAAGGATTTTCAAAAGGAATTTCACTACAACTATCAGCTAAGCCACCAAAGAAACATTCTTAGCGCTTACAACGTTGCTTTCCAGACGAAGAATTATTTTGTCTTTGCCATGGAATATGCACCATACGGGGACTTAGCAGCAAATCTAGGTTCAAATGGCCTACATGAAAGTGCTTGCAAACTAATCTCCGAACAACTCAGCTCTGCCTTGGGCTTTATGCATTCAAAGCACTTGGTTCATCGCGATCTTAAATTGGAAAATGTTTTAGTTTTCGCGCCTGACTTTTCGCGAGTGAAACTGTGCGACTTTGGAGCGACAACGAAGAAGGGGATTTTGGTGCATAAAGTGAAACATACATGGGTGTCATTTGTTCCGCCAGAAGTCATAGAAATCGTTAAACATGAGCGTTTCATATGCAAAACGACTAGTGACTCTTGGCAATTCGGTATTCTTTTGTATTCCATTTTGACCGGTAGCCCACCATGGACATCAGCAGACTGGGTAAAAGATGCCAGCTACTCAAACTTTATGAAGTACGAAGAACGCAAGACAACAAAGATTCCCGATAATTTTCGACGATTCTCTTCTCGTTTAATGCGATGCTTTCGGAAATACCTTAGCCACGATCCCGAAGATCGATGCAAGGTCACGGAGGTTACTAAATATATGAAAGATCGTTGGGTGGAATGTAAGGTGTCATCGTCGAAATCAGCTACCCTCATATCACCACAGCTAGATCAGGATTCATGCATATACCTCAACCAAAGAGAAACCAAATCATTTTCCGATGAGAATAAGTCTCGTCTAAGGAGGCTAATGAGTAGTTATGGTCTGGATGCGACTATTGATCAAAGTGCAGTACGAAGAAGAGTACTCGACTGGCTGTCAACATGCGATAGCAACTTTGACACCGAAGTGGAAAGCTTGGTTCTTGATATCAGTCAACATGAATTTGTTCCGGATACTCGTTAATAATTTTAAGAGTACACCAACTTTGATGATTTGGGAATTTGTAATTGGAAACTTTTCTCAGGTTATTTGTGTGGATCCAGCGGGTGTGGACCGCTGTGTTTACCAAATTGTCGATATTTCGACATTGTTTTCTTAATTTGGACCACCCACAAGTGTGCAAACAAAATTTTTGACAATAAGAGGCTGGAGTATCCTGCCACATGCTCCACCTTGAACAGGGCCATAGTAGAAACATACCTACATAGATCATTGCATGGCGAACAGCTTAACATATCATTATGTCATACAGTGTAAATTTTTTTGTTATACGCAAACGGCCAGGAAGTTGCCCAGCCGTTGTTGCTTACATTTCGGGAAATAAGTTGAGCACTAATTCTAAGGATTACTTCCAAATACTATAAGCTAATATCTGTCTTTTAATTAAAACAAGTTTGTGATCGTATCATAACTTACATACATTATATTGTAGTAAACAATTTTATGAAACTATATGAAAATATATCTACTAAATAAGGCTGTTTATTCTATTTTTTATTTTTTGTATACGCTAGTTATTTAAGGTAGCATTCATACAAATTAATGTTAATGAATGAACAATCTAGCATTATAGTCCTCAATGTGTAGAAGTGACATTTATGTAATGTATAATTAAACACTATTCATTATTGATAAATTTAAAAAAAAATTGATGTAAGTAAACATTGGTTTTCATTTTTCAAAAAAGAAAAATAATAGAAACATCTACCTACTTAGGAAACTTCTAAGAGTTTCCTTATTATACATGTGAACATGCATATATTCGTAGAACGAATTGCTGTTTACATTAATTCCACAAGTTGTGTAACACAAAAGTCCATTGAAAATTTACACAAAATGTTAACATAAAATGCGACCATAGTTATTTAACCCATAGATGTATATCATTCAAATGATGAAAACGTGATGTGTAGTAATGAATGTAAACGTTTTGGTTGAACTTTTTTATTAAATATAAGAAATACACATACATTTTATTATATAAATATAGAGAACATCTTTCAATAATCGGAAGTTAGCCTGCTTTGTATATATGTCGTGGTTTTTATCGTATGGTTGTTTCAGAGTGTGAAAGAAAAGTTTTGTATTATTTTTATATACGATGGGGAAAATCTATCCGATGGAACAATGATTGATTTGTAGTAGTTTTATTTTTTCAATTGTTATGACATTGGGTGTTCATTTTCAATGAGAAATTGGTTTATTTCATATATTTGAAATTTCCATGGCTCAGGTAGAGTTTATGTTCATAGATGATGTGTATGTCCCAAAAATAAGATTGTTTTGATACCACACAAATTGATACTGTGCATTTGGAAATGTTTGTATGTTTTTATATTTAACAAATTGATTTTATGTTTTAAACCACCGTATTTTCCTTTAAACTACATAACATTAATTAGTTTTAAATCTAAATCCGAGATTAAGAATGCAATGTCGTTTTTTTAAGCATAAAGTCCCAAGCATAATTTATTCTTATCCAACACAGCACCTAGATAAAAAAATTCTTTCTTTATTCAGACAATTCTTAATTTGTCGTTGCAATATGTTTTGTCTGACACAGCACAAATTTGGTTCATCAGTGAAGGCGTTAAGAACAAATTTAATAATTAATCCACAACGTTGTTATTTAAAAATGTTGTTCTCTTTAATGATTCATCATTTTATATTTAACACTCGTCGATATGACAATTCTTTATGAGATCACTACTACCAGTCGTCCACTAAATGCTCAACTGCCTCCAATGGCTTATTCAAGCCTTTAATTGATATACAAATTAGTGCACAAAATCACGTTAAATTTAACTGAAAAGTCAACATGTTCGCATTGAACGCGTTTTGAGCCACCTAGTTGACCAACTCATTCGATTCGTAAAAAAAATCGATTGCTGTTCAATTGCATTTTCAATGTGGTTGTACGTTGAAACCTTCGTAAACCAGACAAAGATCGGACATTGAGCAACGTGTTGAATTGGAATACCCACGCACATTTCCTCGATCTTAACACAACTCATCGCAACGACCAACTTAATAATTCGAGCAACTTATTCAAGGTATAATTTGTCTCTTTCTAATCATGTTACACCGATTGTAGTAGAACATCACAATTTGGTACAATTTTTTGTCGTTGTCGTTTTGTGCTGTGAAAGTCTACGATTTAGCATGTTTGGTCGATCGTGATATTTAGGTCTGGGAAAAAGCGTACTGCATGATGTCAATCTCCCACTACACTGTGTCTCATGTGAGTAACGGCGTGCGTCGCTGCTGCACATCTGTTTCTGGCATGAGAGTGACGTGTTACAGTACGATTGTGATATACTTACAAAGTATGACATTCACTCGCGAACCATCCCTGCTTTTCATTTGCTTGAGATTATTTGCCGCAAAATAAATCATATGGTCGAAAACCTTTGACGAGGTCGGTCAGTGCTTAGTTTGTTTTAGTATTTTCAAATAGTCAGTTTGTATTTTGAAAGCGTAATTTGTGAATTTTGTGTTGTAGTTAACTTATATTTTTGTAAATGTGAACTCTGAGGACAATAAAAATACCATTCGATTTCAAAGATTGATGGCACGTGACAATGAGAACAAATTAAGTAAGTAAAACTAAATTGAATTTTAAGATGCAATTAGGATTTATCCATTTATTCAATCATCCTACGTTAACAGCTAACATATAAAATATAAGTAGATAACTATAAATAAATACTCGATTATTAAAATATGAAAAGCAAATATTTCGATAATCCCTCGGCTGATTTGTTCGTTCGTTCACTCTATTGTAAAGGAATCTTCTCTTTGATAACCTGAAATAGAGTAGAGATATTGCAAAAAGGAAGATTCAACAAGTGCATTTTTATAAGAATGAAATAACTCGTTATAATATTTTTTATGGCTACCACATAACACAAAAAAGCGCACCAGTTATGCCATTTTTGCATGTTTAATCCAGATCTACCCCGAAAAATGTATCAGAAAAATATATGAATAGAATTGAGCAGGTTCAAAAAGGATTACTAGGTTGTAGGTATTCCATCAAATACAAAGCTCGTTGCTTGCTTTTAGGACTGCAATCGCTTTCTGCTGGAAGAAAGGTTCAAGACGTTTGTTTATAAGGGAATAGAGATATTTCTTGTGCACGAATGAATTCATTCAAATTACCAAATATTTTAGGACTGCAATCGCTTTCTGCTGGAAGAAAGGTTCAAGACGTTTGTTTATAAGGGAATAGAGATATTTCTTGTGCACAAATGAATTAATTCAAATTACCAAATATTATGTTCATGTGGGTACTAGCACACGTCTTCGAAATAGGGAGTTGTTCATTGCAAAAGGACATAGAAAATAATCGATAAAATAGAAACTTGTTTTTCTTTCGATTGTATTGCTTTTAATCGCAGCCGCAAAGGTTGGCAAACGTTTAGCTTTAGCTTTACGGGTGAGCCTGCGAGGCTTCTACTCATTGTGTGCAGTTTATTCTATTTGTATTGTTTCAACTTTTAACAGCTTGCATAATTGCGAATGCGGATGTAAGTACACCAGTATTTGGTTAGTTAGTTAGTGAAGAAGTGATCTGAAATCGGGAGGTCTGCCGATGTTTATTGAGGTCAAACCGGTGAACCACACAGACGAAACAGTAGGGTGGCAACACGGTGGGAGGGTTATGATCCCTTTAAGTGTAAAGTTATATTGTATGCATGGAAGGGCCCTAGATTTGGATGTTTGTCAGACTCTCGGGATGCAAACCTTGAACGTGTCCCCCAGTAGTCCAACGCTTATTTGGCAAAACGCAATGTGTTAAGCCAGTAACAGACAGATAACAAACAATTTACATAGGTATCTTTTCTTTCACATACCTCAGAGCACATGTTGCGATAGATCTCATCGGTATCCCATGGTCCGCGTTCGGGCAATGGCAGCCCTCGTCTTCGTAGCTCTTGCACGCAGTCTGTGAGATCAAGTATTGGCAATGGATCAATGCCAGCTTTGGATACCTTCCCAGCTAAGTATTCAACATAGTGTTGGCTAAGAATTATCAATAGTAATTATAAATGACCTCAAAATTTTCCAACAATACTAACCGACACAGTCCGGCATGATTTTGCTGTATATCAGCATTGCATACGGTATCAACTAACCCCTTCGGAGTTTCTTTTTGCAATGGAATGGGACATTTGGACAGAGAACTAGCACAATCTGCAATATTATAGCCAGCTGGATCTAAATCAAAAGCTACATTGTTTTGTTGCAGAAGATTTTGCAGTTGACCCGGATCCTTGTCTCGCAAGTAGAAAAGGCAACTGCGAGGATGATGCGAGTGTAGTCCTAGCTTTGAACAATACGGCGAAACAGTGCATTTAGCTCCCATTTTAAATGGCTTGTTGCATCCGTAACAAAACTCAAATTTGCACTGTGTACAAGTGAAGTGCATGCATCCTCCTCTGGCTAGAGAATATTTATAGTGGCATTTGGGACAGTCGATGCCGTTTATTGCCAAATGTTCAGCGACTCCCTTAGCCTGAATTTCTGGATCATTGGCTTCTTTCCATTCTTGGAACTTTTCGCAAGACAGACTTTCGTGCTGTTTTTCCCACTGGAAAATAAATTAAAAATAAGCAAAAGAAGTTAACTTGTTTATTGAAAACGTTCTTACAGTTTTCCGACACTGGCTACATGTTACGGAACCACAGTCGGGACATATGAGCCGCTTTTGTTTGGGTCTTGCAAAAAAACCAGACGAACACTGTATACACCATTTAAAGTTAGGATCTTGCATGAGCGTTCTGTCACGCAATTTTCTTTGAAACAATTCATGCACCTCAGGCTCGACTATATTTTTTATGAATATGTCTAAGTTTGAAAAATATTCAAGATTTTCGTCCTCATTAATATTTGGATCCTGAAGTTCCGGTGTCTTGCAAAATGGGCAATTGCAGTCGTTAATACTTCGGTCGGTGATCTAAGAGAAAAGTTACATTTTGAAGCAAAGACGACACCAAGAATATTCCAAATTTTACCTGGATTGTAAAATAGTTCTTTGCGCATACTTTACAGCATTTGTGAGTGCACTTAAGCATTGAAACGATCTGATTCATCGGATAGGATCCCATACAAAGTTCACACTCTTGCTGCAGCATACATATAGCCTGGTCCAAATCAGCACATTCTTTGGCTGCCCAAATGGAAGCGTCTTGCTGGAACTTCATACCAACTAAAGCAGCTGCTAGATGCGCCTCTGCCATGTTCGCGACCAATTGTTCTTCAACGAATCTCCTTGCCAAAACCTAAATGGAATCATTTACAATAACTGTTACTTGGGTTGTGGACTAAACGCACCTCTGGCTTCTCAATTTGAGACTCAATGATGCTGGGGTATGTTCTAAAAACTGGAACGCTCTGTTTTCTCAAACGCACTTCAAGTGGCATTGGTGCTTCGTCATCTGATGTTGTCGGTTGGTAATCATCATCGCTGAAGCATGTCTCGTGGTACTTCTTTTTAGGTACCTTTGGAATCTTCGGTTGGGTCCGGGACCTTTGAACAGGATGCTCGGCGGTAACTTGTGTGAATTTTGAAATCGCATCTATGATCGATTTTTTCCTCACGAGCGTCGGAGGAGCAAGCTTCTGTGGCTGTGCCACCGGTTTAGGTTTATAGAATAGCTCCTGTTGAATGGCACGCACTGAGGAAATGCCAATTGGTGAAGGTCCTGAAAATGACTTTGATCGAGTGGGAACAGAACTTTGATTTGCGTTGAGCTTTGGAATTTTACTAGCTATTTTTTTGGGAGGTGATTTCTGTGGACTTATAGCCATTAAAGTGCTATGGAATTTGACGTCTTCTGATTGCAGTTCCCGTGGGATTTTCTGATATGAAACGCTGGGAAAATTATCATTCTCAACTGACTGCGCTGGGTTCAATTTTGGCTGCGAATTTAAATTTTCTGGGAATGTTTTGGTGGACGATTCATCTTGTGGTGATTCTTTGACCGGGTATAGGGAAACACCTGATATTTCAGGCTGACTCTCATTTGCTTCTATCGCTCTTATATTGGTGTAAAGTAATTGCTCCAATGCAGTGATCAGTGCTGGAGTGGAGTCAGGCACGGAGGTGGTAATACCTACAGTTTCAAGATCCGTCGTTTGGCAGGTATTAGGTGATGGGGTTATTTTTGAAGCTAAGTTTGTGACTTCTGTATTTAAATTGTTTGAATTATTTGCATTTTCCGGTGGCAAAAGAATTGTTGTAGATGTAAGCAAGCTCATCGATACCAGGCTTGCATCGTTCGTACCTATCGGGGACGGAGATGGAGTACTTCTGACCACATCAGGGGTTATACTTCTTCTTGATACTGAACGTACATCATGTGTATCAATAGACGATGGAATTCTTTTGGTGTCGTCAAGTATTAGAGCTTCTTTAGTAAGACTTTTATTATCTGCAGTTAAAATAGGTGGTGAAGGAGTTCTCCTGACCATTTCAGGACCCGTTACTGGACCTTCATCATGTATATTTATTGGCGATGGAGTATTCCTGCTACCGTCAGGTGTAAGAGCTTCTTTCGTTTGACTTTGGTTGTATTCATTAAACGTCGATGTTGAAGCAGTACTCCTGACCTCATCAGATGTAAGAGTGTCTCTTGATACTTGACTTACAGCATGTGTATTTATTGGGGATGGAGTTCTTGTTCCAGTATTTGACGCTACAGGGCTAACACTTGACTTTTGACTTACGGAGGATCTTCTCTCCGGAAGAATACTGGATTCTTCATCAGGATTTTTTCGTATAATCTGTATTTGGGCATCGAAACGCGTAGTTGGATCCAAAGTTGTTTGATCGGACTTCGATACAAAAGGCACGATAATAACTTCTGTTCGATTTTCCGTAGACATAACTTTTAAGTCAATTATATCCTCAGTAATGGAACCTTCGTCGTTATGATTTACTTCAGAAATGAATGTTGAAATATGAGTTTGGTCTTCAGGCCTTGATACTTGACTTACATCATGTGTATTTATTGGGGATGGAGTTCTTGTTCCAGTATTTGACGCTACAGGGCTAACACTTGACTTTTGACTTACGGAGGATCTTCTCTCCGGAAGAATACTGGATTCTTCATCAGGATTTTTTCGTATAATCTGTATTTGGGCATCAAAACGCGTAGTTGGATCCAAAGTTGTTTGATCGGACTTCGATACAAAAGGCACGATAATAACTTCTGTTCGATTTTCCGTAGACATAACTTTTAAGTCAATTATATCCTCAGTAATGGAACCTTCGTCGTTATGATTTACTTCAGAAATGAATGTTGAAGTATTAGTTTGGTCTTCAGGCCTTTCAATTTGTTTCACAGCATCGGACGTTCGCTGAAAACCATCAGATCGCTCAGCTTCTTTAGATTTATTGATGTTTGAACCTACACTCTGAATCGAATTCTCAGACTGTAGCGATCCAGTTGCTACCAAACCTGAAAGAACTGTAACTATACTCGCATTACGATCCATACTTATGACATGATCTGGATTAGTTAAACTTTCTTTGGAAATTGATGAATCTACAATTGATGGCAAATGATCTGTGGATGGTGTAGGGCTAAGTGTGACTCGCGACGGTTCAGTAGATTTTTTAGTTTCTTCCTCCTCATCTACGTATTGGATTTCATCAACTTTCTCTAGAGCTTCACTGGCATGTATATTATCCTCCGCACTTTCCAATTCAACGTTGCTATAATCCTCTTCATTTTCAGTTTCTTCTTCTTCGTACTCTTCTTCCTGATGGACATGTTCGTTTTCATACTCCTCCTCCTCCTCCTCATATTCCTCTTCATACTCTTCTGATGTGTATTCGTCACTATATTCGTCTTCCGAGTCAAAGCCGGCCATATCAATGTTAATTTCTTCTTTCATCTGTTTAATCAGCCGCTGAGTATCTTCAACCAATTCTGATAGATTTTGTTTCGAAGGATCGGAGTATTTAAAATCGATTGACTTATTAGATATGGCAGTTATTGTGCTTGATGATGCAGAAGGTGTGACTAAACCCATTAGGTTTTGTTCATTTTCAAGGATGAGAAGAACTTCACTTTCGGAAGTTGGAGATTGCATTAGATCGCGAATGTTGTCAATATTTAATTCCTCACTCCCCACACTGTATAGCTCTTGATCAGAATTTTCTTCTTCAACAGGTGAAGCTTGAGTTTTAGGACCCACTGTTTGCTGCGCTATTTCTTCGACTGCATTATGGAAATCTGGCTCTTCGTCCGAAGAACTCTGAATGTCATCAAAGAACTCATCGTCTTCAGATGGATGAGCATCTGATTGTTGATCGAATTCGAATAATGTCTTTTGCGGTATTTCTTCCACTGTTGGTGTCAAATTGGATGAGGTTGGCACGTTCTCTATCGAGACTAGACTTGCGGAGCTTGTGGTCCTTCTGATGGGAATTCTCGAAACTGGTTTCTTTTTTAATGTTGTCGAGTTGTTATCTGATCTTATGTTTTTGGAAGTCGTTCGGTCTTCGGTCATTTTCTTCTGGACATTAGCATCTTGTGTGTTTTCATTTGTAGACTCTTTGGCAGATGTATTCATTTCGCTTTTCGTGCCTAGGACTAACTTATCCTGATTTGTTTCCTGTACTTTAGTTGGAGGTGTGGTGGTTTGCTGTTGCATATTTGGGGCTTGTATTGTGGAAGCTGCATTTGGTGCTCTTTTAATTTCTTTTTCAGTGTTTAGCGATACAGATTGTGTGGTTGCCGAAGCTTTTGAGCTACTGCTCGGTTCTTGTGAGTCTCCATTTTTTGTCTGCACTTCATTCTTCTTTGGCTCAGAATCAGTAGGTGTATTATACTGAGTAGATTCAGTGGTTTGTGTTTCCTTCTTTGTCTGCCCTGCCGAATTTTTAGAACTAGTGGTAGTTTTCTGTGAACTTTTATTTTTGTTCTTAAATTCATTCTTTGTTGACTCAGAATCAGTAGTTTTATTTTGTTGCTCAGATTCTGCTATTTTTTTTTGTTGCCTTATGTCCCTTACAAAATATTTGGAACTTGTGCTGGATTCCTGTAAATCTTTAATGATTTTATTTGCAAAATTTTTTGAGCTTGTGGTAGGTTCCTCTGAAATTTCATTTGTTTTTTTTACCTCAATCGTCGTTTTTTCGGACTCAGTTGATTTTAATTTTTGATGCCTTGTTTGTTTACGTTTAGGGAGTGATGAGGATTTCTTTGCTTTGGGCTTTGTAGAAGTGGACACAGAAGCGTGCGCGGAACTTAAAACCAAAGTACTTTGTTCTTCTATCAGAGCCAGAGCGACTTCTTTTGGCGGATCTTGGATGGCTTTTGGCGGTTCTGCTGACTGTTCTGGCATTTCTGTCGGAGGTGTATTAGTGTTTGGTTCTGGAACAACTTCTAACATAATTCCATTCTGGACTTCGTTAGGAGGTTCTTGTGACTGTTCTAGCTTTCCTGACGATTCAGCACATGCCGGAGGTGTTTTGGTGCTTGGGGCTGCAGCACCTTCCAACTTTATTTCGTTTGATTTCACTAAAATTGTAGATATATATTCATCGGTATTCGAATCAATTTGACCTTGCTCTGGAGTTTGAACTTCCCTTGAATCTGCATGAATACTACTATCGCCGCCAACCTTTCTTTTTTCTCTTTTTATCGATCTCCGAGTTCTATGCCTCCTATTTCTGCCGAGCCCAAATCTGAAAGAATACCCTTTGAATCCCCAACCTTTATTGGTTTTGTTTTCCGACTCATCGCTTTCAGCGGCCTGTTTATAAAGATTTGCCAGATTTTCATTTTCTGAGGTAATAAGTCGCTCACCCCCTGTGGAAACAAGTTCTTCTGTTTTTAACTGTGTTTCATTTTGAATTGTAGTTTCTTTTTCTATAACCTCTGTGTTCGCCTCGAGTTTAACCCGGTTTTGGGATAATTCTTCCTGGCTTTCACGTGATTCTTCTTCGCTGGGATCCTCAAGCACTTCAGTTATCTCTTTTTGGTTTACTTTTTCATTTTTATTGCTTACCGATGGTGTTTCCTTAGACATAATCATTGCATTCTCTTGTATCTCTTTCTCCTCTTCTTCACTAGATTCCTCTACACTACTTTGCTCAGTAGATTCTTCTTCATCTGACTCAGGCCCTATGGCAATTTTAAATACAGCTTTAGGAGCATTCGCAAATGAGTTAAGCTTAAATTCTTGTTTTTGTTTCCGGGAACTACTTCTGCTCATTTCCACCGAAAAATTAGCCATTGCGGACACCTCCTGAAACTCAATCCCTGATTCTTCTTCTATTGTGCTGTGTTTCAGATTTGGTTTTATAACTTCTTCCATGATGAACTCTTCGGCGTCTATAGGGGGTGGCTCAGGACGCTCTGGTTCATTATCTTCTTTCGGTTGAAGTAATTCCTTTTCTACCTGTACCACTAGGTTAGGAACAATCTCCTGTATATGTTGCCATACAAAGGTCTTGATATCTGTTGTATTCGTGAAATTGACACCACTTTTGTGCGACAAAATGGGACTTTTCACGAAAATTCGGTCCGACTCTTCATCAAGCTCAGCCCCTTCCGACTTCTTAGCCAAGAGATTGCTCAACATATCTTCTACACTTCGCAAAACAGGTTCATTCTGCTTTGCTTGCACCTGTTCCATGTTACCAATGATTATCTCCAAGTCTTTAAGGACGTTCCTATTTTGAGATGTATAATTATCATCTTTACTACTCCATGAAGATAGGTTTGAAACAGAAGATGTATTCCTGAAGTGACCCTGATCTGGTGTGAATGTAAGCTGATCTGCATTAGCGCTAAGAAATTCATGAATTGACGAATTGACTTCTATAATAGATTGGCAAAGAAAGAAGGGAAAGTGAAGTTTAACAAAAAAAAAAAAAACAACTACAACAAACTACTGTGAACTAAGCTAATTTAATCGAAATCAAAGTATAATATAACTTGTTTAAGCAGCGTGTTTGGGGGAGTTGCCAATTAGTGCGTGTGTAAATATATAAGATCAACCACCGGCTTTTTACTACTAACCAGTTTTCGGCTGTGATGGCGGCATATAGTTGGAGCTCTCATTTTCTACTCCGCCCGGAGAGCCCCAAACCCTCATCAAGAACGGGTTTAATTGCGTTTTGCTGAGGACCAATAGTGCGAGTTCCAAATTTCCATGGTGCGCCGTCAAGGCTGTAACAATGTCTTCCCGGGAGTAGTTTCCCTTGGTCGAAATCTCGAGATACTTGCGCTGTCGCTGCTCAACGCATTCGGATACAGCTTGCCAGACATTTCCACCATGCATGCGTAACGCTTCTCGTGCCTCAATCGCTGATATTGTGCCAATGACGTTTTCTGTTCTCTCCTGTCCGTACTTTGTGGCCAAACTTTGAACTGTTTGAACTAACTTTGACCAGTTTTCACGAAGCCAAGAGATGGGATGTGCATCGCCACAATGCTTCAAAGCTGCGTGCAATTCTTCGGCTGTGAATTTGTAATGCTCCGCTTCCTATTGAGAATAATAATTAGACAAAGAATATTTAGATAGCTAGCGTAGTTGTAAATAAAATTATCACATATACTTTTAGCAGCATGAATAGTTCAATCTCGGGGTCTCTGATGGGCTCATTTCTTTTAGACGACGAGTACTGGTCAAAGAAATTGTCATTGTGATATATTTGAGCCTGAACGGATGGGAAGGGGTTTTTAAGTGAGATAATGATGGTGTTAATAAGTGTTTGCCTGTGCTTACCTTTTGCGAGGCTAAATAGTCTGACACTGATGGTCGGCGTTGAATGACGGATGGAGAATTTTCTTCGAAGCGTATATCGTTAGAACTGCGATAGCGATCAGTTTGTGCGACCGATATATCTCTGTAGAATCGTAGGTTTCTTTCCAAATTAGCAAAATGTTCAGCTTCCCTTAACGCGGACATATCTTGAGTCGGTGTCAAAATCTCTTTGGGACTAAAATTTCTTGTCGGCGGTGTATAGGATGGGCTCTGAAAATGAATAGTTATATCGCAATGTTTTGTCATATAAGCTTTGATGTTGCAATACCTGATGATCATTTATTGACATTTCAGCTGAAATCCCTTTGGCTTCATGTTCACTCTCGTTCCTTACTGGCACACTATCGTAGGTCTAAAATGAAAGAAATTCCACCGTTTTAAATTATGTCATTTAAGAAAGACAAGCGACAACCCACCTGAGTGGAGATGCTCTGCGGTACCGGGGAGGTCGCGGTGGACCGTATTTCTCTTTTGATGTCTTTCGGTCGTGAAGGTCCGCAGCCTGTAGAGATTTTTTGCGCTTTCAACTCGTTGGGAACATTTGAAGCTGAACTTTGAATGGTGCTCGATTCAGCATTGCACCTTACTTTGCTCGCCTCGGCTTGAATATTTCCATCTAATGCTGCCCAAATATCATCGACTGTTGCATTCGCTAGAAGTTGGGAAGGTTTAACGGGTTTTATTCAATAGGAAACTATGTATTACTATCCTACAAGAACAGGACCGTCTAGTGAGGCTTTTTTTCTCTGAATTGAAATAACAAATGCGTGTATCATGTATACAAAAGTGGTGTATTTTATAAGGAACAAACTTACTTCGCTCAACAATTACAACAACAAAAACGAGATATACATACAATGATACAATGGCATAATTATGACCACAGACAAGTTGCAATGAATGGTTTACTTGGATTTGGTGCCCAGGAAAAATGAAATTTTTCTATTCCTACCTTTCTTCTTGGCTCCGATGTAGTCCTCTGACTCCCCTTCGGGTTGATATACTTTCGACTTTCCTTTTCCGTTGGTAATAGTCGTGGACTTTGATGGTGCAGCTGCAGCTTCAACTTTAGGTTTTGGATTGATTGGAGTCTTACAGCAAATGGAGCAAATTTTAGTCTTAGCTTCGTTGACAAAAGTGCAGAATTCGCATTCCCATTCGTGTTCAGGTGTAGAGGGCGGAGGTCCAAGAGAAGCGGTGTCTTCGGTGATCATTTCTTCGTTTTTATTAATCTCTAGCTTGAGATCATTGGCATTTTGGTATTGATTGTCATCTACGGGCTCTACTTCATCGCTCATAGGGATTGGTTCAACTTCAGGGGTGTGATTTGGCTTTGTCGACTCTTTCAATTTTTCTTGAATTTTAGCCTGAACTAGTGCTCTAGTCGGAGCTGCTTCAGACGCTTCAGAGTCCGGAGAAATCGGAGAGTCTGAATAGACTTTCTTGTAGGAATTGAAGTTTGTGCTGGCAGTAGACGTCCGACGGATAGGTGTCCATTCACTTTGGACGGACTTTGGTATTGAAGCACCTCGACGGTCACGTGAAGTTAAGACCTTAGATCTTAAAGTCCTAAGTTCGTTTTCTTCTTCTAAGGGAAGGGCCTGCGAGGCACTAGACACTCTTCGAGTGCGTCGCTGATTTAAAACACCGGACCGCTGGGAAAGGAGTGATCTTCGGTCATCATTCTCAGAATCTTCGTCATCGGTCAGCTCGTTTTCGATATAATTGTTCCTTTTCTTACGCACTTGCATCGATTTTCGACTTAGCGTTGGGGAGGGTATTCTCGAACCACCACGCGAAGTGGCACGAGATCGGGTTGATGAAGGCATTCCCATCATTGCTGGTTATACATAAATAATTAGAAGTTTCATTTATCTGATTGTATGCAAAAGGCTACCTGGGTTTATTGTTGGAATTCCAACACCCATTGGGTATGGATACATTCCCGGTATATTCATGAATAAGGGCGGAGGCATCATTTGCTGAGGGTTCGGATAGTAGCCATGTGTCATATTTAGACTCATTTGCGATCGGTTAAGGTTGGTATTGGATGCACCCAGCCAATCATCATGCTGGTGTGGCTGATTCCATGGGCGTTGGTTGCTGCAGCTAATACAGTTTAACTGTGCCATAGATTGAGCCTACGAAAAATTGTTGAAAAAAAATGTGATAAAAATTTGTACGGAATATACCTGTTGCATCTGGCTGCCACCTATCCACATCTGAGAGTGGTTGTCCATCGGTCTCTGACCTACTTGGTTCAAGTTAAATACTGAAGTGCTCATATTCCTCGCAGCCGGACTATTCCTCATACCCATCTGCTGATGAAAGTGAAACGGGGGTTCGTCAGGAAAATCAAATGAATTAATGCCAGATGACATGCTTCCAGTTTGAAAATTTGTGGGTGATGAAATGTTTGACCATTGGTCAGATGGCACCAGCTAGGAGGAAAGCGCCTTTAAAATGCAATGATACAAAATGGGGGGCACGAGCAACTTACTTGGTCCCTCCCTCTTCCAACCTGACCGTTCTGTCTGTCAATAGCCTTTGCTTCTTTGTGCTGTCGGTATCTCTGCTGCAACAAGGCCATCCTGTCCAATGTAGCACTGGCCTTATTCTTAATTTTCTCCATTGTTATCGATGGTGGCTTTTGAATCGTGTCAAATACAGACTTGCTATTTGGCGTGGTGGACCTAGAAGACACTCCATCGCTGGGTGCATTTGGAGTTTCTGGCAATGGTCGTGTACTAAGATTAAGGCCTCTTTTCAATGAACCTAGACGATCTTGCCAAGCCTGTGGCTGGCTAGGCACGGGTGATGTTGTTGGTGTCGTTGCTGAGGAACCTATGACCTAGGATTGATTTCTTTAGTTATTTGCTTCATCACAGCTAGGCTTTACCATTAAATTATTGAAAAGACCAAGAATTTATGATTGCTTGCAGTTTGCACCAATTTAAAAAAAACTATTTTTGATTTTATTGTATAAATTGTAGAAGTTAACAATGAAAATAAAAACTCTGTTAAAAGATAAATACGTGCGTCTCAAATAAAATGGAATAGTTTTCTTTAGACAAAAAAGACCGTTTTAAAACTTATTTCCGGGAATGAGAGTAAAAAACCTTGTTGAAAACACTCAGAACGCAATTGAAATATATCTATATATTTTGTCAAACTTATGAGATGGTGCAGAATCGTACCTGATCCCTCCGAAGCGGCATAGGTGATGGCATTCCTCTTTTATTGCGACGTGGTGGGGCAACTGGAGCTTGTGGGGCCGGTGCACCCTTTGGTGGGATGAGAGGTGTACTATTTGTACTTCTTTGAAATTCAATGGCCTGGAATAGGATCAGTATAGGGTAATTTAAATTGCAAAATTTCATATTATATCTATGAGTTAATCTATTTCATATTATACAAAAAACTTGCATTATTACCTTTCTTATATGAGTTTTTCGCTTTGGGTGCTTATGAAACATATCATCGCAAGAAGCACAAAAAATCTGTTGGGCACACTCGTCGCACGTTACCCATGGATTGTTGGAGCCGCATAAAGTACATTTCATTGCAAATTCCGGACGTCTTGTATCTGAAAATAGCAATTCAAAATGGATTTCTATATAGTTTGTGGCTTTCATTGGAGCATTACCAGGAGTTTTTGGACGCATAGCTTCATTTGAATATTGTTGACCAGAAAATTCAATGACTTCATAGTCTGGTTCGACATGTTTCTTTGGCGGCAGTGCCGGTGGTCGCGGTCTTGTAGCGCCGTTAATCATATTCGGTGGTGGAGCAGGTGGCTTCGGACCAATGCGTTCG
Organism: Portevinia maculata; assembly: GCA_949715645.1. Lineage (NCBI taxonomy): Eukaryota > Metazoa > Arthropoda > Insecta > Diptera > Syrphidae > Portevinia > Portevinia maculata. The sequence goes on along the minus strand of OX454528.1, from coordinate 835,974 downwards.
TTTGTCGCTGTCTAAATTATATAACTTAATGGAAACTATTCACACTCATAGAGTTTATACGTACCACCCATTTGGGCATTGGCCGTTCCGCTTTAAGCTTGGCAGGAAGTGTGTTTGTCATCGCTTGAAAGTTCTAATAAAAAAACAGAAATGGTTGGAACAAGCCTTAAACATGTCCTAAAGAAGTCGTTTGATAACTTGTCTGTTATCACATCCGAAAATTTCAAAAATTAAAGTTAGTTTCTCTTTGTTAACAAAAAGCTTTCACATGACGAAAATTTAGATTTTGGAGTACCTACTCAAAAAATTTAAATACTTTTGATCACTGTTTCGTGTTTCATCTTATATCGTCCTTTTTTCTTGTAATGCAAATTTTGAATCTGCAAGTCCAAACCTATGAGACAAAAGGGGTGGCTAATTCTCTTTGTTTGCAGCAATTAAATGTTTTAGATATTTTTGAAGAAGAACGACAACATCCTCCTACACAAATAAACGCAAACATCAACAATATTGATGCAGTTGCAATTGGTAGCTACGAACCCCTTCTATTTATAAAATAATAATAACTACTTTGCATGATTTGTTTAGTCAGATTCAAAAAAAAAAATACTACAGATACAAAAACTCTCCACTGCACTAGTGATCTAAAACACTAGACTCTTATTCCTACGGCATCGGGTAGACTTTTCATTAAATCTAACGCACGCTAAGTCTATCCAATTCTATAAATAATTCTAGATATTTAAAAAAAATTAAATTCATACAAAAGCGTCAACAGGCAATGAAAATCTGCACATTTTCCAAAATTTATTATTACTCTCATAACATGACACATTTTGCTTCCTTTCATATGTATACTTGTATATTTATACTTAACTTACATTCATTTTTATGTCATAGAGTTCTTCTCGATCGTTGTTCTCTTCCTCTTTTTACTTAACTTCAATCCCAGGGTATAGTGTATGGACTATTTTAGAATTGCAACTATATATAAACACTAAACAATATTCGAAATAGTACAGGAACTGTTTTACATTTTATCCTATCGTCAAGGATTTGCAAGTTAAAAAAAAAATGTTGTCACACTGTGTTGCAAATATATATCTGAAAGTTTTAATCTTACATAACTTGTAAAATATCACAATGTGTATTTTTCAAATAAATGTTCCTCTTTTCATACGAATAAAATGATGGCGACATTTAATTTGTTCGGTTCACATTAATAAACTATTTAATTTGGTAGTTGTCGGCGGTTTAGGAATCTTTCTAACGCGAGAGAGGACTACGATCATTCTTTGTGATTTGATTTTTTTGGTCTATCTTTAGGCGAGAATATAGGAAAGTCAATAACGGAAAAATGTGACAAAAAAACGAGAACTTCCTGTTTTTTTTTTGTCAAATTGGATATATTTGTTTAAATGATCGGCTAGAAGACGTTCAGTGGCCACCGAATCCCGAAATAAACTGAACGCATTGGAGAAATTTCGACAGACGACTTTCATTATATGCAAATATTCAGAGAGTATTTTCGGTAGTCCTGGCCAAGAGAGATGCGCAAAGATGCGTTTGTTTTTGTTGTTGCGCAAAGATAAAAGATTTGGACACAATATGATGGCGAGTATTTCGGGAAATTTTGCAATAACATTGGAAAACCAAGTGCCAAAAGATATGATCTAGCTGGACTTTTTCATTTGTTAAGCTTAGCGGCATAGTTGAGCGAAACAACGTTTTGCGGTGCAGAGAAAAGAAAAGCGAAGCAAATCTACACTGGGAAGAATTCCGTTGATACTTATTCATTTTCGCAACAAAAATTTCATGTAAATTCCTTTCTTATGTACATTATGTGCAATATCCTTAAACCTTTTTGACGAAAATCGGAAAAGAGTGTATTCTTGTTTGAAACAGCGTTACGGTCTTACAACCTTAAACTGAATTTAATAATAATTCGTTGTCTTCAAATTTAAAGCATCTGCGCACGGAATAAAACCCTTGTTGATACGCCACCTTAAGTGATAAAGAGCAAATGGATATGTTGATTACTTTTATGTTTATTAAAATAGCTATGATATGGACAGATTCGCTTTGTTTTTTTGGAAATATGTACATAAGTTAAGTACATACCTACCTACCTAAAAATATTTGCTTTTGTTAGCTTTTCAGTAGGCAGGCATACTTAGCATATTGCCGCTTATCGTTTAATTTGAAATATTTTATATTGAAATAGATGCTTAGTTGGCTGGGAATTCTTTTCCACCCGTCAGAAGTTAACGATTTTTATATCTCTTATAGATCCCACTGTTGCACTGCACTGCACTTCTCCAAAAGTATTTGGTATGCTTTTTGTCATTTGTACTTTTAAATGAATTTCGCAATACTGTTGTTGGTGTTCTTATTTACCATATTCCGTGTTTTGAGAGCTTTGTTATCACAATACCTTTACTTATAGCTTTAGAATTAAAACGAATGGTCAAAATGTACAAGAACACTTGACATGCTTTCAACTGTCAGCTCATATGATAAACAAAAATAAGCTCATTCTCTTTCAAAAGGAATATAGATTATTTCAACCCTCGTACTGAAAAGCTTAAATGCCTCAAAACGAAGAGGATGACATTATGGTATAGTCTGTCCAATATCAAGAGACACAGCTTTCCGTGTAAAAAACTGAGTTTCTTATGGAGCTTTGTGTCTCTTGATATTGAACGGACTATAACTCTCAAACATCTGCAATAAAAAGCTCCAGCCATTGCATGAGGCATAGTTCTGTGGGTTTTACCATCACATTAAGGTCGTCAGACCAATACATTCCAGTAGGGCACCTACAGTCTGTTGTTTATTTTTCTTAAGCAAATTAACTACCTATACTTATTAACAATAAGTGCCTTGTTACGGTGTGAAATACGGATATATATTTAGTTTTAGATTTTTCAATTAACAACACAAAATATTTAAAAGTAAAAATGAAATATTAAAAAAGCAATGGTACAAAAAAATCAATAATTTTCGTAAAAGGCACAAAATTAAGGCGACGGATACTCGCCATTAAAGTGTGAGGTTGCGTTCATCGCCGTTACGTTATGTCCTAAAAAAAAATATTGTGCAATACTCCTGGCGATTTTTAAACGGCGATGATGGATGTTTATTAAAATGCAGCTGCTGCACACTTTGGATATTAACCATCAAGCGAACTAAGCAAGCAGCAAAAGATACATAATCAGCATGATAGACTTAAACACACCCCCGACACCCCCCATGGGTGAGAGTTCCAAAATTAAAAGTCTGATGGGACGAACACCTGGAATACTTAAATCGAAATTCCTCACTGTACTCGGCAACAGCAACGAGCTACTTAATGGGATTTCAAATAGAGTATGTACAGAGGGTGGTGGTATATTAGTAGTAAAGATTAAGTCGCTTTATTTAGTGGTTTTGTGCATAATGATACGGTTTGTTGAAGTATGAGAGAAGCTTGTGTACAAACTTATTAAGTACATGCAGTTATTGTTAGCCAACCAAATTGTTTGTGAGCCTAGTGAAAAAAAGAATTACAAATATTTAAGATAGCATCAAACGTTAAGAAACGTGTTGGTCATCAGTTTCATATTCGCAAGGGCGTTCTTTTAATTTATGTAGTTGCTATAAAATAATCATTTCGCGTGCCACCGCGATCTTTAGAAAGTAATTAGAAAACACTTATATGATTTAATACAGCAAATTTGGTTTAGTTTTTCCAAAATTAATAATCACAAAAATCACAGGCCGTTCTCGTTCATTTATTTTGAAAATTACTACTCGCAAATGGAATCATCTGGTTTCTGAATCATTAATTCGCTGATTATCAGAATACTTTAAAATACGATTCAAACGTCTACCAGAAAGTTCATTCCGCAAAAATTTAATTTGTTTGTAGTATTTCGCCCTAAAACAGGGGCATAAGATTGTAAGATTTTTTAGATAAACTGTTAAAAAGTCAAACAAGAAAAATTATTTAGAATATTTTTTGTCATAGCTGACACTTAGCATAAGCTCCAGTGATTCCGATTACTGTGATGATGACGAGGAGGAGGTACCCCAATGTGAGTAGACCAACACAAGTCCTAATGCAAACCGAATAAAAGAAACATTAAGTTTGATTGGTCAGATGACGAGACAATTGATTATTCTAAAATCGACTTTGATTCGAGGAGAGTGAAGGCACGTCGTGCTTATGAAGAAATAATTTCGGGCAGATATCGCCATCCAAATTGGGCCCCAAGTAAAGTATTTTCATTCAGAATGATTTACAATGATATAATCAGGCAAATATTCCAGAGGCCAGGCTAGATACCGGTACAGCTGCGAATGCATCTAAACCCTCATCATCGAGTTCAAGTAGCTGCAGTTCAATTGGTGGTGGACGTAATTCTCGCTGCAATTCAATCGATTTAAAGTCTCCCCGTAATGACATTGACATAGAAAATGACTTGAAGAAAATCAATGAATTGCTTAGTATGCCGCCGGCAATCGACGTGGAACCACCCTCTGAGCTTGGGCCAACTGATGTTAAACAGAAAGTTGCAGGCAATTCCCCTATTGTACCTAGCAAAACGTCGAACAGTAGTACCTTGACAAGTCTTCATGATCCAGTACAAGCAAGTCCCAGCCTAGAGTCTACGGATTGGAAAAACTACATTCGCTCAGAGTCGCAAAATTCAGTGCCTTCGTGGGCGTCATCCATAAGTTTAGACGATCATCGGGCAGATGGTCCAACGAAGGAGTTTATGAAAAAATTCAGCGAGATACTTTTCACCAATCCATCTACGATTGATTTGGAGCTAAAGTCCGAATTCGGAACGATTGCCAGGCAAGAATTGGGACGATTGTGGTTTTGTCGATATGTGATGGCACAAAAGTTGAAGTCCAAACGAGTGGATGAAATAACATTTTATTCATTAGTACAGAATTTTGCTATAATTCTTTTTGAATGTGCAGAGAGTGAAGATTATACTCCGGCTACCAGCATTATGACTATGTGCTTTACCTTCTATCATGAAAGTAGGTTTTGGGACTGCATGATTAGATAGTAATAAAAGTAGTGTTTAATTGCAGTTGAAGTTCCTGGCTGCGAACCATACAGGGAATACCTATTCACTTACCTTCGCCAGCAGCCGATTTGGCATACCTTGCGATTTTGGAATGTAGCCTTTCTCGATGCCCTTTACAGCCAACAAGAGCAGCGAATGGAGGTTGCTAAAGAGAAACGCGGAAAAAAGCATCAAAACGCTTGGCGGCCACTCTCCCGTGGCCAAAGTGAGGGCGAGGAAGAAAAATCGGATTCGTCAAGCTCGTCGTCACACCACAGCTTTACACCAAGCGGTGTGAATGATCTACAAGATGATCAAAAACTCCGACATCATATAGCCTTCCAGCAGTTGGGGTAAGTGAGACACACAAACGGGTTTAAAGAAGTAGTTTCACTATCGATTTTACTCTCTTATAGGACATTCACTTGCAATATGCACTCGCTTGGTATTAAGAAAGATCTGTGTCTAGAATTTCTCCGGAAACAAAGCGCAGCTGTTCAATTGTCAAAAGGTAGCACTTATAGCATATCCTTTTTTCTTTCTGTCTCATAACACTTCATCAATCTAGATAAAACGAAACTCATACGTGATAATATCAACCGAATGTACCATGAAACCGATTTATGGGGTGCAAAAGAATCATGAAATCTTTTCATATATCATTTCGTTCTCCTGTGCACTTTTCACTTTTGAATGCAACGAGAGCGAACCTTTCCTGGTAAGGATTTTGACTTTGAAATGGCTTCAACGAGTGCATACATACATAACTATGTATTTTATCAAAAAAAAAAAAAAAAACCTTTACTTTGCTCTTGAAGACTATTTTTATCAGATCCTAATTTTTATCAAAACTTGGACAGACATACCTAATAACAATTTTAGATCGATCTTATCTGTTACAAATTGTGATACAATTTTCCTTGTGATTTAATCAAAAGTTAAATTAAGATTGATAGAGTAAGGATGAATTTCAGGGGCATAACAAAGCATACATATTTTAATCGTGATCAGCCATTTTGATGAAACATAAGCTTTATTTTTTTAGAGATATTTTTTTACACTCACATACACAAAACAAAATTATGAAAGCCCATTTATTTAGATAATTATGTTGTGAAAATGTATGTTTAAAAAAATGATTAAGAAGTAAAACACATATTTTTCCGAAAAATGAAAAATACAGGGCCAATAAGGGGAAGTATAAAGCGTTTTTCCCTGCTTCTTGTGCTAACTATTTGGTAGGCAGGCACCATACTTTCTAGAATGAATTGTTTTGCATTAATGCATCATGTAATGTATAGAATTTATCGTAGACATTTTGGAGGCATATTTTTCCAAACTCAGTAGTTGTTGATTTGCATGCCACTTTCCTATGCTTATAAACATACAAAAAAAAATAAGAATTTTCTTTAAAGGTATCACTTCAACCTTCGGTTTTTCAAAGAACCTTGCCATTAATCTTCCTTAATCAAACATATACAGTACAAACTCGATTTACGCAACTAATAGAAATTGGGGCAGTTGCAATAACCGAGGTTGTTGCACTGACTGGGTTGTATTGTTTCTATACAAATTATAGTTGAAATAGCTTATTTTCTTATAGATAACGACAATGTTATGAAAAAACTTTAGTGAAACGAAAACGAAATGTTCGAAATTTATATAAAAAACATAGGGACGGGCTACAGTCCGCTTGGGCGAACTGTTGAATACCCTATTCTTATTCCTATCCCTCATAAGTGGGCGTGACAAAAGTCTAAGTATGGTTGAATTGTTAAGAACGCTCTACATATTTTGTTATATAACATTTAAAGGATTTTATAAAAAAAAAAAACGCTCCCTAGCTCAAACTTGGGTGTTTCAATAAAATTGTTTTATTTAATTGTGGGCGTGTCAGTAGGCGGATTTAAAAAAAATTAACACATGAGAATAAAGGGCCCCTAACTGCATCTTTTGATTTAACTTTTGATAAAGTGGGGACCGACTCAGCTTCACCTTCACCTTAATCAGCGCTCTCAATTTCTGCTGGATCGCCACAATTACCAGATGACTCAACGTTTTCGTGAAACCAATCAATGATTTTTTCATTGGAGAGGATAATGCTGGGAAAAATTTCAACAAGCAGACTAGAAATGGATACAATAAATTCTCTTTTCCTTAAGATGTTTGCAGATAGTGTAGATAATGGAAGGTCATCCTCCTCATCCCAATCACCCTACGTAAATTTCGCAATCCATCCATTGCTGGGGTTAAATGATGTTCTTTCCTTTATTTTATTGTGCAATTGAATTGCCTTTGACTTTAAAATGTCATTAGAAAGTGGAATGTGTTTAGGTCTTGCTTTTGAAACCATCCATATAAAGCCTTTTCCATCTGTGGATATTCAGAAGCCTTCAACGTTACCCGTTTCCCTGGTCCAGATTCAGCTCTAGCCACAAATGGTCTAAGACTGGTTCCCTTTCCTTTTATGCGGCTTATTGTTGATTTGTGAATATTATATTTTTCACAAATTGTCTTTACTGAAAAACCCTTTTCTAATTCTGATAAATTATCCCTTGTTTGTTTTAATAGAGAATTTTGTAATATTTCTTGTAACACCCATCCTGTACAAATTTTCCGTAGACACTAATGAAATTGAAACCCATTTAAATAACACAGATGCATTTTATGTGTTTGTGAATTATTTTTACAAGGAATTTTGTTCAGACAAACTAGCTGTATATTAACGGCAGGAATACAGAATCAAAAGGAGAGCATGCAAATAGAAAACAGATCAATAGACACAAGAAGTTGCGCAAATCGAGGTAGCATTTTTGAAAAATTGCACTTATAGAGTCAAGACGTGCTACAAATTTAGTGTTGCACAAATCGAGGAGTTGCACGAATCGAAGGTTGCGTAAATGGAGTTCATACTGTATTTAGAATATTTAGGCCTAAATTGTAGCTACAAGAACTTTTCTTCTCTCTATAATCGAAAAAAGCGCTTCAGCAGCAAAAACTAGTATCGATGAAACTCAATTCAATACCAATGGTAGAGAAGAGGACAGCAAGATTAACTTCTTAAGCTTTGAACAAGAATACATTAAAAAACATAGACAAACGAAAAAAGTTGTTCAACCAAAATCAGTGGAAGAATTGACTAAAAGCTTTTGCCATGCATATTTACTAGGGCGTGTGCAACCAAATACTATGTTCTCTAATTTTATTGCTAAACGAAGCCACACACCACTGAAAAATTATCATTGTCATCATTTGATGAGCATTGGTTCCAATGGTTTAATATTGGCAATATCACTTCTATAATTGCTCGAACATGTTTTCTTTACCACAACACGATCGATTAACAAAGACCCGTACTGGCTACGAATGCCACTGTAGCAACCCCCAAAAATCGCGCTAGTCGTAAAGCGCGCCTTAGGGGAGCAATCATAAATAGCCAATTTTAATATTCAATCATTATTCAGAATTCGTTAACAGATAAATGTAGGACTTTAAACTCCTGGATTTTTTTTAAGCAAAATAGTCATTCATTCACTTACCTTTAAAATGTTAGGTATTTGTTTTTGTTCTTTGACTCATAGCCATTAAGTTCTTCATTCAAATTTGCTTTTTAAGTCCAAATCGAGCTAAGTTTGGCCGAGTTGCTTTATTTTACCCTCACTTTCAAACTTTTGATTCACGTTATTCGTTTAACAGCCTGTACCAATAACAAAATTTGTACAAAGCTGTAGTTTGTTGTAGCTCTCACACACATTTAAAAGAACATTTTAAAGAACGGAATATGTCTCAAGATGGGTTAAATCTAATACACTCTCGTATATGCTATCAAAATTGGAAGTATTTTTTTTAGATTGCATTAACCCCAGTTATCATAAATAGTACATGCCGGTATTAACTGCATCAAAATTACACATGTTTATCTAGTTAGAATATCTATCATTCTCTTTCAAAATTTCATGTTGTATATCAAATGGAGCAAAATTACATTTCTTCATACAAATTTTTAAACGATCCTACTACACTCTCGACCTCTTTTCGGAATTATTTATGCTTACGTTAACCATTCTAATAATTGTGATAGGTACTATATCTAAAGTTTCCTGCATTTTCAATATTTTCTTCTCCCTTCAGTGCCATATTTTCCCCTGGAATAAGATAAAATGTGTTCTTCAGTTTCAGTTAGCCTGAAGAATTAGGGGAAAAACGCCATTCTTTCTTTCTTATTAAATATATTTCTTAATACAAATCTGCGCTTGAGTATAGATAAGATAAATTGATTAACTTGAACCAGTTTATTGTCTTGCTATTTCCAGAATTCCCTAAAAATTTACAAACGAGTAATTTCATAAAAAGTTTGAACATACATTAAAGGTTTCATAAATATTGTCATCACCTATAAACAATCTTTATTCTTTTATTTTTCTCTATCTTAATCCAGAATTCAGGCTAAAACAAAATATATTTAAAAATAAATAAACATAGATTTAGTTCTGTACAAATGTTTATTGATTAAAGAACTCGAAAAAGCTGTTTGTTTTGTTGTTTAATTTACAGGCATGAACACTTTGAATCGATTGATTTATTTTTTTTAAAACGACAAATATATTAAAACAAACTAGGCAAAATATATCGATTATAATTATTAATAATTAACCAAATATGTTTTTATAATACAATCTAAAGGCCCATTTAGACGATCATATCAGTTTAAGTTTCAGCTGAGCTGTCAGTTAAGCATTCAGTAAAACTGATATGTAAATGCAAAAATTGAAGCGTGTTACTGAAACTGATAAAATTCCTATAAGGTTTTAGTTAAATTGTTAGTTAAACTGATGTGTAAATAAGTTTTACATCGGTTATCATTTGCAAACGTAATTGCCGGTGACGGATGAAAGTCTTCGACTTCCTGCATTTATGTTTTGTTCTTTCAGTATTGGCTAAAAATCTGTAATAAGACTTTCTTTATCCATTTTGTAATGTATATACATTCTTTTTTTCTCACTGAATACTGAACTAACGGCTGAATTCACCTAATTTTTAATTGAACTGATAACTGATCATCTAAAAGGGCTTTAAGCTACATAAAACTGACAAACTAATAAATTAAAATTAGATTAGTTTTAACTCTTATTGCGATTGCATATTTTATTCAATCTACAAAAAATACATGTTTAAAAGTGAATTTAATTTAAATCAAAGCGAAAATGAAATCTTTATTGTTATAATTTTTTTTTAAATATTTACGAAAATACAAAAAGTCTCAAGCTTTTCATTTACCATACACATTTTACGAACGGCCAGTACCACAGATTAGGTTTCATTGTTGTTGTTATTTTTCATCGGAAATTTATTTTATACAAAAAGAAATTGAGTTAACATGAAACCGTTAAGTTTACCCGGAGGAAACATTTAATATTTCAATACAATCAATAATTTACATAAATATGTAGATGAGTTTTTTTGTTGTTTATTTAAGACAGCGTTTATTCATGGTTGATAATAGTAAGTGTTAGAATTCGCTCGTGATTTTGGCAATGTGTGTACGTACATAATGTAGATTATACTGTGCTGTATTTCTAATAATTTTTTTCTCAGAGAATTAAGTATCTTTCGCTACCCAATGTATTGAGTTGATGTATGGTTTTTCTTTTATTTTTTTTTATCAAAATTGTTTGTTGAACTACTAAATTTTGTGACTACGTCTATATTTAATCGACATTCAGCTGGAAGGTAACTGACCCCATTCGATCCCGCACGCTACCCTTGTAGATGATATTTTTAGCCCAAGCACGACACTCAACGTTCAAAAACTGATTCACCTTAAATGATTCAAATTGAATAGCAACAAGAGGACTGAGGTAGCCGGGCTGATTTCGGTAAGGATAATAATATGAGGCAAAACCATGGGTTGGGTAGTATTGAAATGTACCGAGGTTCTCCTTGTCAACTGACCATTGTCCCTGGCATGAGATCCATACTTGTGTACGCTAAAAGAGAACAAATTTTACATATATTTACAAGGTACTTTTCTTTAACCAACCTTAATCTCGTCTAAACTCTTAATGTGATCTATTAAATCTGTTGGCATATCTTCGGGCAGATCAGTGACATCATCGTAATATTCTGGAACCCAGTCAAAGATCTTATTCAACTTCAAGAAGACACATGGGCGTCCGTTTTTGTATCCGTAGCCATTACTGGGCGAGCAAGGGCCAAATGAATTCACGTCAACAATGCATACTTTTTTTTGGTTTTTTTTCTCACCAAAGTCGCAAACCTTTCGATTCAGTCCACCTGTAGTGTTGTAAGCTAAAAAAGGGGATATGAAGAATTTAAAATTAATTGGAAACGCATTTTTATATTCGACAACTTACGGATCAAGAAATCATCCATCAAGTCCACCCAATATTTAGCTTCTTGGGGCTTTTTTGTGTCGAACTGTATAATTGAACCTCGTTCGGTTTCATTACTCAATGGACGAAAACCAAGCCCAGGATTGTTTCCGATGAGTGATGAGTCCAGCTTCCATTTGGGTTCATTATTGTCGAGGCTGGCAAATAGACCTTGTAGGCAAATGGCGAAAAGAGCAGCTAAGATAGCATAAAATATCGCGTAGAATATGAACAAGCGTCCTGTAAATAGGAGAAAAGAAAGTTAGTGAATAACATAATACCGTTTGCATTACAACATTAATTTTCGAAACTAAGTATGTTTCATACAATAATTGTGAGGACACGTTGGCTGGGTAAAGACATCCCCGAAAATCGATCATAAAAAACGAAAGAAACTGACCGCTTTCTATAAAATATGTAAATCATTGCTGATTTAATATTCACCCCCCGAGGAAACGAAGTGACCCTAAAATTTACAATATTAACATTAGGTTGTATATCGATTGAGCTTTTATTCTCCGACTTAGTCGGTCAAGTGACTTTTTGTAGGTTTTTCCTTATGTTTATCTGTTATGCATATATGTACTTCTTTCTTTTCGCAAAATACTCCTGGTTTTTCAACTCAAACGCTTCGAATTTTCTACCGGCAATTTCATATGCCTAAATTTAAAATTAATTTTATCAGTATTAGAAATACCAGGGAACAAATTCCGTAGTTAAGACTGGTAACAGGCGGCGGTCTTACGATTTAAAAAAAAAATCAGCCTGAAACTGATGTACTCTGAAATACTTTTCGATAAGTTTTGCTTCTAATATCATGGGCGCAGTGGCTCATTGGTTAGGCCGTTGGAATACTAATGTAGGACTATCAGGTTCAAATCACGCAGTGCACCACTGAACCTTAAAATTGTTTTCCGCTGCCCCACCTCTGTCTGACAAACATCCGAAAGTAGGTCCCTCCAGTTAGATATATGAAATTAAACTTAAGTTGTTTAAGCGTACAAGTTTTTTTTGGGCTGTAGGTTCATATTTCTGAAAAATTATTATTTGATTCACTTAGCATAAACGCTTAGCAAGAAGTTAATAAAGAGATGTAACTTTTATCATAACTTCGGTAGGGAAATTTTTTTATATAGCTTTACTTTAGCTTTTTAATAATTATTTCAGGGAAAAACAAATCAATGTGCAATACCAAGTAAAATGCTCATTAAATCCCATGTGTAAGTAATTTATAATACATCCAAGAAATACTATCATTAAAATCGTAGGAATCTAATCTATTTATACAATCGTGCGAATTTGCTGCGCTTCACTGCGAGAATCAATTTTTTCTCACAACGGGAAAATGAATGATCCGAACCGAACCATTCCTTTTTGCGACTGTTATTTTCTCGGAACGATTTTACCTTAGATTTCGACATTGATTGTAACTATTGCCAATAATTTTATTCTCACATACGTGAGATATTATCTGCAATGAGTTTCTTCTTCGTTGTCCAATTCTATAGATATAGCAAAGCGATGGATTACCAGCTCTTTTTCTATAAATTTCTACATTTTCTTCTTCAATTAATATATATGTACTAGTTTTAATGCTAGAAAAGTCATTATTGTTGAAATATTCGCCTGTCAGAAATCTTGTCGCGATGTAGGTATGAGGTCGGAGAAATACCTGTACCTTCAAAATCTCGCACATAGAGATACGATTTTTGCCCCACAACGGTTTGTATTCTTGCGACTGTTCTAGAAAAAGGGCCTGAACGAAGTAAGTAATTTGACATGTGTGGTAGTTAATTTTTATTTGTTTTATTCCCTAGTCTGCTTCAAGTTAAATTTATGTTTGTATACTAGTCCGTTTTTTAGTTTAACATATGGTTATACATATGAAATGCAAGTGCAAATTCATGAATTAAGAATTTATAAACACATTCTGTAGGTACGAGTATATACTTCTATTTATATTATTATTTTCTAAGCATAAACGATAAGCAAGAAATTATATAAAAAAACATAGGGACGGGCTACAGTCCGCTTGGGCGAACTGTTGGATACCCTATTCTTATTCCTATCCCTCATAAGTGGGCGTGCCAAAAGTCTAAGTATGGCTGATTTGTTAAGAACGCTCTACATATTTTGTTATATAACATAAAGGATTTTATCAAAAAAAAAAAACGAAGCTTTTGTAAAAAAACGCTCCCTAGCTCAAACTTTGGTTTTTCAATAAAATTATTTTATTTAATTGTGGGCGTGTCAGTAAGCGGATTTAAAAAAAATCAACACATGAGCATAAAGGGCCGCTAGAGAGTATATATTATAAATTTCAGCTCCCTAGCTCAAACTTTGGATTTTCAAAAAAAGTGTCAGTAGGCGGATTTTGAAATTTTTTACACATGAGCATAAAGAGCCCACTAGAGAGTATATATTATAAATTTCAGCTCCCTAGCTCAAATTTTGGTTTTTCAATAAAATTGTTTTATTTAATTGTGGGCGGATTTTGAAAATTTTATATCCCGAGCAGTTTTAGGAGTCATAGATCATATATAAAAAAAACTTCTAGGTCCAGTTTTAAGGCCTAATTTTTGCCGACGAACGGACGGACGGACGGACATGGCTAGATCGACTTTACTATCGATGCTGATCATAAATATAGTAACTTTTAGGGGTCTACGGTCAATATTAAGGTATGTTACAAACTATGCGTCAAAATTAATATACCCTTAGAATAGGGTATAAAAAGCTTACTTCTAACTTTGTAATTAAGTATTTCAACTTAAATGCTCATTGAATCCCATGTGTAAACAATAAATACTACGTAATCTGGTTAATATGATCACGCTTCAACCGAGTGATTCGAGCAATTCATCAGAAAATGTAACACAGGGCAGAGAATAGAATAACCCTACCTTTGCAAGGCGAGGTGTGACGCAAGGGCCACCGCCCGTTTTTAATTTGTTTACCATTTTCATTCATATAATTCGCATTTGGAAACTTAGATTGTATGAACAGTTTTGTGTGTGTGTATTAGGCTTATTGACATATTGATCCGTTTGCTGCAGTTAGTAGACAATAACATTTGCAGTCGCGTACCAACCCAAATGTTTCGTAACAATTTATTGGGTGTCAAAGGCAAGGTAGCTTATCCCTTAACGAACATAATATCGTTAGTGATTACAGAGTTTGGTCAAATTTGACGCCAGTGGTTGCAGCGTTTCATACATTCATTACATTAAATTGTCATCTTATTCCTTAACAGCGAATTTATGATCAGGATTAATGAGACCATGGCCCTCCCACTTAACTGCCTTCCTACTGGTCCGCCGGTTTGACGATAAATATCAGCAGGCCTCTCGGTTTCGGATCGCTTTTTTACTGACTGCAATCAAATGCTGGTATTATTGCATTTATATAAGATTTAAGGCTGCCTTTTTTTACCATTTCAAAACATCTAGCTCCTGTTATTTCGTTTGACCGTCCTTTTACAAAACCGGTGATTTCCAGTCGTGTCAAATGCTTTTATACATTTTTAGTCACCAAAGTTCAACTTGTTAACCGTGGTTGTTCACAACCTAACCAACACATATAAACTAAGGATGATCAATTAGGCCAATGTTCTTTATGTCATGAGATATTTATTGAAATTTCCTTTTACAAACAAATTTGTGGATTGATTGATGGTATGTAGTAGCTAGTAGGTTTGCAAAATTTGATACAAAATTCTTGCCATACGAACTTTAAGGCTTACATTATTCTAAATGTCCGTCATTAAAAAAAGAAAAAAGAAAAACAGTATTCTTTTGCAACACATGCATCATCGTCATTTATTCTTTTTTTTTAAAGTTCTATACATAGACTTCCCTAAGCACCTATGTACACAAATTGAATTGAACCCAGAAAGACAACAATATCGTAATTATTAAAATTATTTATTTATTATAAATTTGTTTACGTAAAATCGGGTTTTTCGGTTAGACAGCCGGATTCGAATTGATAATTTGCACATTATATTTTTATATATTCCGTTAATTTCTCTTTTAAACAAAGTTTAACAAACAGGCGTACGAGAAGAGAAAATAGATTACTTTGTGTGTACTCGTACTGTCTCCCGGCAACATTATTTCTATTAATAGTTTGCTTGAAATGTTTCTAAATATATATTTTTCCTTGCGTCTATGTATCTATTTTGCAAATTTATTTCCAAAATTAAGTGAGTTAAGTTTTTGTGGGGCTTTCCCTCTTCTTTTTGTCGTCATTCGACTTTGTTTTTATTGTATAAAAAAATATAAAGCGATATTATACATGTATGTTTATTCTCAGAACAATGACGAGCCAAATGTCTACTGACGCAAGACAAATCAAGGCTCTTTACAAAATGCAGGTTACCTGTTTATTGGTATCTGTATTTTTTCATACGCTATTATTTTGTTCTTGTCAGGCTCAGAATTAAAAATAAAGTAGCATATAGGAACAATTTTTTTGTTTGCAATAAATACTTTAATGCATACATACTCATATGTACTCGATTTAGATGAGCTGTAATTATTGCTGTGCGGCATAAGTTTTGCTTAAAGGGTGCATTCATGTCCAAATTACACCTGGAATAAGACTGCAGGTTGCTATAGAACATTGTTGAATGCTATTTCTATAGCTTCGTATAATCAGTAAACAAATAAAGTAACAGCGGTAGAATAATTTATTACTTTAATTTTTTCGGTATTCGGATAGCAACTATAAGAAACTCTGCAAATATGTCAGGACATGCTCCCTAACCCATTAAGTGACAATTTAAGAAATAATCCCTTAACGACCACAATAAAGTAAGTGATTTCAATTCTCGAATGAAGAAACAAAAAATCAATCAGTAAACTAAAAAAACCGCCAGATGAACTTATTCGTTCAAGGATCCGATTTATCCAAAAAGTATGAATCATTGACGACACGATCCAGACTTTGGGCAAACTTGAAAGATAGTTAACATTTTTTTGTTTATATACAGAAGCTTCAAAAATCCTTTTTCATGCTACTGATAAACTGCCGTCAATTACATTTTTAGAAATGGATTACTTAAATAAAAAAAGATAAGTTGTGAGGTGGTTCATAAAGGGTCGTTGTCATGTTTCAAAGAAAAAGCTCAGAATATAAGTAATAGTGACTTTAAAGGTCAAGTGATATAGTCAAATGATTTTGTTTTCATTTTTTCAATTTCGTCTTTCACTAACAGACGCGCTTTGATTCTATGATCATTCTTTTTTATTATTTGTCTTTGCGCTTACCTTGATGACTACAGTTCAATTGGAGCGGCTGTTGCTGCCACTAGACTAGTTCCCAACGGATCATCTAACTAGTAAATAATACAACAATGTGATTGTCTTTTAGCTTGGCAGACAGACGCTGATTGAATTATCTGTTTAGTGTAATTACATAGTTGGCAATAAGTATGTATGTCTCTTACACCCCATTTATTCTATGAGTTTGTATTGATAACTTGCTATACTATGCATTATGTGCGCCATTCTGATGGTAAACTGATGACGATGATAGCAGTAGGTACAGTGTCATGGACCTCATCTTTAAACGATGAAGTAATCCCTACTCTACTCAGCATGTTAATTCAATGCACCAACTTTTAGTCTGTATAAAAGTGTATATTCTTCTTCCTTTAGTCCGGCAGTTCTCAAAGGTTTTTGGTAACGGAACCCGTGTGAAGCACTACTCGTAAATATTTTACGGAGCCCTAAATTAAGCCAAATTTGGTTTTATGTTTATTCTTTAATTAATTTAATGAAAATTATATAGAAATAATGTGCTTCTTTCTATAGGACTTTTGATTTAGTCTATATAATAGTGTATAGAATGTAAAGTATAGATAAACTTTTCCAGTGGTGATGAAGATGATACGCCCAAACAGGATAGATAGATATTAATAAATAAAATAAAAATTATTATTCATATGATACCACCTTCTATTCCCCGTTCAACAAATTTGCACACTAACAACAGTTTGTTAGAAAACTGTTGATAACGACGGCAATACAGTCATTGACCACACGTCGAAAAAAGGAATGAAATTATTCCTGCTTTAGCCTTCGATTCTTTTCTATCTTAATTGAATGTGAAAACTTTTACCTTGTATATATTTGTGTATGTGCCTGTCTATAAAGATATTGGGTGGTATTTAAAAACATAAAGAATAAAGCTTTGCGAACTGCACCTTCCTTCTAAGGTGGCATGGTTGATAGGGCACAACATAAACACACTTTTTCAGTGGTGATAATAATGTTTCCCATTACTGCACGCGAACGCGTAAGGAATATTTTAATGTCCAAGGAAGAGCCAGCAAAATAGGGTGGAAAATTATGTTTAAAGGAAACCTTCGATTGGATTGAAGTAGCGTCATCTAGTGCATGACATCATACTGAAAACTTTTTTCGTATTTTTTTTTTAAAGGAAATCGAAGCAGTAGTGGTTCGTCTTATTTGCTTATTATTGGATCAGAAGTAGACGGCTTTTTACGCGCAATTGCTTGCTTGCTTGTTTAACGGCAATGATAATAAAAAACTAGTTTTCCGTTTTTGAAAGGCGTCGCCATATTTTCATATAGGTATTTCGAATAATTCTGAATAATTATTCATTGCTGTACTTTCCAAAAAAGTTAGTTTCCGTCAATTCCATTAGTGTTATACTCTCCCATTTCATTACAGTAATGAAATCTACGGTTTCATTGATATCTAGAGATTATATCCAACGCACACATTTTCGATAATGATACTTTTTTTTAAAGGAATATCTGAGGACATAAATTACGTCATGGCTGTTTTCGTTCTCTTAAACAATACAGCTAATCGTAGCTAAACAAAAAGAACAAACAAAAATCATTGAAAACTTGTTTCATTAGCGCTCTCTGTGCGGACAAATTCGAATGACTATAAATATCAAAGTAAGTTCTCATTTATCTCATTAATAGCAGACGAACAATTTACTATCGTTTCTTAATGCCTTTATATGCGAAAGTATATGTTTGTGTATGGGTGTGTGTACCTGGTATCGCTTGCTTAATTTCATTTTCTTTTCCTTTCGATATTGTTTTCTAAAGAATACTTAAACATTCATGTCTAAGTTTTTTTTTCTTTGAGTTGGAATTTCTAAATTTGTACGTCACACCCCATATAATAATTCGATAAAATCCTCATTATTTTTTTATAATTGAACTTTAGTGTTACTACAAATGTTCACACATAGGTATCTTATCAGCGTCTAGCTTAAGAGCAATCATTTGATTATAGTTTTTATTGTCGCGTTGAATACTTCTTTTCCATAATACAATAAAACGCGAGTGTATTGAAATATATTCGCATTTGCATTTGGTTCTAGGGTTTTTATATAATTTATTATTTCCGGAATGAGAAAATCTACGATCTGTTTATACCCAATTCCTTTATTTTATTTTTTTACCAGGTAATTTTAACTTTAAGTCATGTGAGCTTATCTCGTTCTCGCTATTCTTATCTGTATCTGTATATCTGGAACAAAACATGATTAAATATTTTTCGTTTAAATATAAACATAAATTTCTAATATGGTTTGAATAATTCGTGTAAGCTCAAGTTCGCTTATTGAGGTTTAAGAAACACAAAATATCTTATCAAGTATCTTATGAAAAGTATTAGTGTTTAAATCCCATTTTTAAATGAATCTATTTGCTTTTTAATTAACTTTTGTAACCCATGTCAATAAATTGTTAATTATTTTTTTTTGTTTTTAATGCTACCAGCTTTTCTTATCAAATTTAATCTGTTAGGCCTGATTTTTATTGGATTTCAGATTTCGAAAAAGTAACTTATTTATTCGTTATTTCGCTGAGAATGTGTCAAAACTGACAGTCATTAGTTATTAATCGGTTAGGCTGAAGTGCACGTGAATTTCTTAATAATTTCTATAATCAAATTGAAGCAATCAATATTATAAAGGGGCTCTAAGGCTCTCTTTTGAAATACGTTATTGTATTTTTGTATTTTTTTTGTTTAAATTACAATGCAAACAAAATTGATAAATGTACGCTGCTGTGGACTAAGGGCACTATCGTAGCTTAAAGGTGTTTTTCGCATGCCTAGGAAACATTATAAATTTCGAACCGGCGCGCGTACCTTACAGGATTCCGAAAAATGTCCAATAGAATTTATTACGATAGCAGAATTCAGATAAAGTTTAGGATTCGCTTTTTCAGTAGAAATAAATCTCACGACAAGATTTTATAAACCAAAGCGCGCAACATCAGTCGAATTCATGACTCTGATCATAAATTACTGTTTAATTTTGCTTGTACCAACTACTATTGACAGCGTTTTAATGCAAATTTTTGCAGCTCAGCTGTAACGTTACTACGTACATATGTGAAAGGAATATATGACTCACTCAAGTGGTAGTGCTGTATATATTTTTCTTTGCCTGATTTTATCAAATTGTGTTAAGAAAAAAAAGTTGCATTGTACATAGTTATTCAAACAAGTGATTTGTCCACGTGATTTTGGTTGAAGTGTAAAATGTCGCGCTTATTCCACATACATATTATGTATATGTTTGTACGTAGGTATATGTATTTTCAATTCCGATAACTCTTTAAAAATATGACCAACATTTAAGAGAATTGTTTACTTTCAAAGATTCATTATAGCAATTCTTTTGAAGAAAAAAGATTATCGGAAGTAAACAAACAATGAATTATAGTCTTGTTTTTATTTTGATCAAGTTTTACTCCCTATTTTCAATCTTTCTATGATTTAATGAAATTAAAAAAAAACATCCAATGAACTTGTCGCGTTATAGGTATGTCAAATTTGTAGTTTTGACGTGATTTCCTATAGTACGGAAAAAGTATGAATGTTTGAAATTGTATATATACAACACTTTGCTCGTGAGCTTGTTTTCATAGCAACACTTGCTTATCAGACGTTCAAATATGACATTAATTGACCTAAACAAACGTTATAAAGCCGTGTCAACAGTTTTTTGTTAATAAATTATTTAATCCTTACCCCAACTGCTAACTGTTCGTCCGAATAACGTTCCATCTTTCTTGTTGTAGATGAATTGCATCACGGATATCTTTTCTTTTGGTTCGCTGAAATGAAATTCATTGGCATTCGGAGTTATCGCTCCATTTTTTTTCGCTGTCGTTGACATGATGATACAGATTACAACTTATATAAAGCTATCTTATACACTTATCGTATTCACTTGTTTGCCACTTGTACGTCCTTTGCAATCCGGCTTGTAACTATGCTTATTGTACGAAACAAGTGAGTGGGGCGATTAAAGGTGACACTTGGCTTAACTTGCTTGTAAAGAGTGTATAAATGTGTGCGAGGTTCTTAAATAAACGTTAACCAAAAAAAACCTATTTTCGCTGCGAGATTAGAATAAAATATTTTACAAAGAAATTAACAGAAGCAACATAAATACACTTTGTTGGTAACCAAATGAAATTAAATTAAAAAAAAAAAACTAAAACAAGAATGTTTTTAAAAAGAAAACAGACGCAAAGGACCCGTCGACCAGAGTTGCGTTCACTTGTTGAAGAAGCGGAGGATTATGTGCACGCGTCCAATACCAACGAACTTTGAACACTGACTAAACCGTTGACACTGAGCGGACGGTTTTGTGGGTAACAGTTGGACTGACTGGCGGACTGCTTTTCTAAATCGGTGAAAATCATCCAGATACTCAGCGCGCAGAGCTCAGATACTAGGAGCTTTTTGTCAAATGTTGCGGTTGTATTTTTGTGTTGTATATTATTCAGTTTAGGTACTTCATAAATACTCTCTGTATAGATTACTCTCTTTTTTTCTATTTTATTTCATAGGGTATATTAATAGTGATGGATAATTTCAAGAATAAAGCAAATTATAATGTCAAGGTATAGGCACTTTATATAGGTATGGTACTACTTGACTGACGTTTTATATACAATGCTGACGTTAATGAATTTGGAATGGGACAGGCAGACATGTTAACGTTATTTGTCGTGTTATTTTTACAAGAATTCAAAAAGTTGAATAAAATAAAATGGATAAATTTAGGGTCTAAAAGCTAGCGCCTTAAAGCATTTGTGTGTATAAAGCTATTGTTTTGACACGAATGGAATGGGCCTATGTACAATTAAACGCCGATTCAGAATGGCAAATTTTAAGGAGCTTCTCATGACAGTTTATATTCTGGACGTGTGTTGGACTTTTGCAAGAAATGGGGCAGTAGAAAAAATGTTAGTTAAATGTCCCTGGGTGGTATTCAAACCTCGAACCCCTCGCTCAGTAGTCCAAGGCACTAGGCCACTGCGCTCACGAACATTTCAGCGATTGCAATATTTAAGTTGAGGAACTATGCGTAAATCGTCCTCCATTTGTTTGTCAGTTTGTTTATTAGTTAACTGCAGCCTCACCTGAAGAATGCATATATTAATTAAAGTGTGTTTACTCTAAACGGATATTTTAAGCAGCTTCTTATGTGAACCTCTTAGATGTTTGCCGGGGCCCTCATCAAGTAAGATCACTATCATCTGAAGATATCAACGCACCAATCACTGACTTACTGATAAACACCTAAAAGATGTATTCAATTCTTAAAACCATATAAAGTACATTACGTAACTAATTTGTCTTCCTAAGTTAAATATTATTTTTCTCCGTGGAGCAGTAGGGAGCAGTGAAGTAGGAAAGTTTGTATCCCTTTAGTCCAGATCATAACCTCTTCGTTAAAGAAGAAAAGAAGCTAATTTTGT
The DNA here is from genome assembly GCA_949715645.1 of Portevinia maculata. Classification (NCBI taxonomy): domain Eukaryota; kingdom Metazoa; phylum Arthropoda; class Insecta; order Diptera; family Syrphidae; genus Portevinia; species Portevinia maculata. The sequence goes on along the minus strand of OX454528.1, from coordinate 813,748 downwards.
TTTTAAGAAGAGCCTTGCAATGATGAATTATAACATGCCAACCCTAAAGTAGAATTTCGAAATGGAGATACGCCAATAAATGAATTTTATGTTCTTGAATTTTTTTAATATTATGTAGGTATGTATTTCTGGAAAATTGTTTAAAAACGCAAATATTTTCTGAAAGTTCCCAATCAGTCTTACTTACCTCACAAATCGTTGAATCTTCAATATAGCACCCTATTTATTGTATAATACCCTTTATTTGGAAATCAAATATGTATCGCCGACTAATGAATTTGCATTGTTAGCATGTATTTTTTGTTAACCAAAAATTATCATAATAACAATAAGGTGAGCTGATAAGAAAGAGTATTGACCACCATCGCCGTTGACTTTTATACATATATATATGATAAATTAAAAGACAGAGTTAGTCAGAAAGTAGCTGTCTCATCAGTACCTACCTACTCGTATGTCCTTGGTGGACTTACGCATGGCTGAGGAGTATCATGTTCATGTGTTACCCACGTGATCGTTCAGGTAAAAGTGGTGTAATCCTACATGTTTAGCACTGTAAATTAAAGCCTTTCAGAAAATAACAACTGTTCTGCATTTTCATTGAAGGTTTTCGTAGTCTAAAACAAAAATCATTTGAAATGGCCCTGCCTCATACTCGAAATGTCTTCACTGAGAGTAAAACATGACAATGGGCACGTTCAATTTAAAGGCAACTACTAGTCGCTACCGTTTTACCCTTCCTTATCGATCGAATAACTCACGTCACCATCGTTTGGCAAGTGACAGAGGTTTAACTAGTACGGAACTCGTAGTTGCCTTGAAAATTAAACGCGCCCAATTTCAATGTTCTGCTTGCAATTGCAAAGGGGTTTGCTTTTATATTTCACTGATTTCTAGGACTAGTTATTCTTCTTCTGGTATCTGTCTGTCCGATAAATACCATGTGCACATAGATAAATGCAGTATTACAATAATTTAGAAATGAAAACATTTTTGGTCCTTGCTCCTGATATCCGCGATCATAGATGTACATAGGTGAAACGGAATTCGCATGATCATAAGAACACCAGCAAATTTGTATTGCAACATTATACGTCAGAGTCGGTTCGTGAAGGAGACAGCCAATCAAGTAAACTAGCTCTTTAAAGTAAATGAATTCTAAATTTAACACTGTGCGTAAAAGTACAAACTCTTAAATCGCGGACAAACTGGGAATTTGGGATTCCATTTTTGAATTGCACGTTTTTCGTGCGTTCATGTCAATAAAGTCAGATCGTGTCAGACACTTTAGCTGCATTGGATTTAATTCTCAATTTCATTGGAGAAATCAAGTTTTTCTGGTTCTAACTAGGTAAGGAACTAGGTACACCCAAGTAATATAGATGAGAGCATTCAATTAATTTAACGTATGGAATATCTATTTATTACCTTTGGTAGAGAAATGGATTTTTGTTTTTCTCATTTTCTCTAAGTGTGCTGCACAAATTGTGTCTCCGTCTTTCACTTGGAATTTAGAAAAATAGCAATAACTATGTTTTCCTATTCGTACCTGTAAAGCAGTTTCAGTTGCCTAATTCGGGCTTACGTCAATTTACTGGATTCTTCATTGTGATTTTTTTTACACCTAATAAAGGTTTTCTATGTGTAAGTAGATAAACAAACATTTGCAGTCTGAGTTGGTATTCGATTGAAAGTGAATAAAAATGTCGAAGTCTGTTCGGTTTATTTGCTGCGCTTGAATGGTTTTTAAGGGTAAAATGGCGTAATTTATCGTGAAGTCATTAAAAACTGTTGTTGTTTTTTTAAACTAATTGACTGAGCTAATTTTGATGACAGACTATGTATTCTGGATTATTGGATTAAAGTACATGTTTAAAAATATTGGAAATTATTTTCAGGCGTGAATAAAAAAAAGAAATATCTGTCATGCAAGTAACTATAGGTACTCGTAGATAGGTACATTCATTATTTTACTGTGCATAGTACAATGTAATGCAAAATTAATATGGTTTAGACGACCTTGTTTTTTCCCCTTTTACCCAAATACCTACGTGAAAAGAAAAAAACAATATTATTTATCTATCCTATCCTACTTATTAGAGGGTAGCGGCTCTAGTCATCGGGCATCTATCTATGTTGTTCAATCTGCTTTTGTCCATTTAGTAAAGTATTAAATCGAAAAAGTTGTAAAAAGTGTTACCGAATCCTGCAAAAAATATCTAAAAAATAAAATTATGGAGTTTTCGTGGTAATACTTATTGATTTATTTTAACTGCAGAATTAATAAAAAAAGATCAAATTTGATAGGCCACTTTTTAGCTCTTTCCATAGTGAAAAAATACAGTCGACTAGCAGTTCACAGACAACCTTAACAACAGGCTAGAATTTCTCAAATATGTGTTTGTTTAATGGCGAAATTAAGGCAATGCATTTATCAACTTTTATTATTGTGCGTTGAAACATCAATTTAAATACGAAATTCCTTTTTTATGCGTACTGAAATTGGCATTTAATAGAGCAAAAGTGTTCGGCAACGCCATTATAACACTATTGAAACTTGAAACTTCGGGAAAAAATTAAATAAAAGTTATTTTATTTACATTGAAAATAAAAGATTGATAGAAAAGCGCAACAAAATTATATACTTATTTTCATTTTCGAAAAATGGTCAAAAATTTTAAGTTTCGTCATAAACTGTTTTTAATATTTTTTAATCGTTGAATAACTGATGCACTTTGGACTCCTTCACTTCTCCTTCAAGTAGATAATAATAATTGCAATAAATATCAACGGACTTAAGACGCTGGTGTACACCGACTTTGATTGACACCTCGGGGAGTCCAGCGGAGCATCTTACTCTTGTCTTTACTCCCTCATACATGTCCCTAATCTTCTGCAACCCCCGTCGTCTTAGCGCCACCCATAATAAAAACAATAATTTATTACAATTTAAAAAAAAAAAAACTATATGTATATATGTATAAAGATCCACAGACGTCCAGTATAACGAATGATATAATGTTTGAGGTCGTTCGCTAAAACGATTGTGTTCCTTATATCGAACGTTTTTTTTTTACTTTTTGATACATATTAGGTTAATTGAAAAATGAGTGCGTATTTTACATTTATTTAAAATTTAATTACACACAACTCTGCTTCACTTCAACTTGAGACTTTAACTTTAATGCTTTTTCTTGAAGCCGCCGTTGCATAAATATGTCAGACATATCAAGATCCACCTGTTTGGCCCAAGTAAGCACATTTGCTAGAGAGGTGACTGCCTCAGCATGCTTAACTGGAGCTTCGATAATGTTGGTTTCATCACCAAGCTAATCTTCACTCGAGCTTATTTCAACAGCGTCATTGCACGCTAGTTCTTGTAAATTTGATTCAGCATTATTCCAAGTGTGGAGACAAATTTCGTGAAGTTTAAGACCTTTATTACAACCGTCAATGATTTTGACATTTTCTTTCAGTTTAAGTCGGTTACGTTGAGTTTTAGAATTCATATTACAAGTAAAACAAAAAAGAAACACCAAAGAAATTGAAATCAACCGCACGAGACTGACACGCTTTCTTAAATGAGAAAAAGAAACAATTAACTGCTAGAATACGATCAAAACAGGACGAAATATGTTCATAATTATGTATGGATACATATCCGCATTCTTTGGGACCAAGAACAACAATACATGGAACAAGAATAGACGTGAAAATAATGAGCAGTTGTTAAAACGTTCGTTATATCGGATAACAAATTTGTGCCGACGTTCGCTATATAGAGATGTCAATGTAAAATTAGTAAGCGTTCGTTATATCGAAAATTCGCTATATCGGCATTCGTTATACTGGACAGTCCATATAAATATAAATATATAAATATAAATATCAGCTTAAACCTAGCATTTGGAATTGCGAATGTGCGAAGCTATGTTTTTGACACTAATTAAAATTCTGAAAATGTATAATCTTGGATGCGAGTCAGACTTTCGCAAGAAGTGGGTCAGCGGAATTTGAGCCAGGAACCCTAACAATCTAATGTACTAACCACTGAGCCACTGCGACTGAGCGAATGTTTTTGTTTTTAATAAGTTTAGATGAATATTCATTATAAATAGCGTGACAAGTCTAGCTCCTCCAGACATTTGTGTGTTTTAAGTAATTTTTTTTGGTTTAACGCCGGCAATTGATACTCTTGAATGTGTGCCAAATCTTGGAAAGAGTAGAGACAGTGAAAACATTTTAACGGATACTTCTGTGGTTTAAACCATGAACCAACCCTTCGGTCAGTAGTCTAAAGCCCTAGCCACTGGGCCACTGCGCCTGAACGAATGCTATCTTTTTTGTATAAAATTAGATCCACTTTCAAGAATTTGCTTAAAGGATTATAAAAGTTGTACATATGACATATTCAAGCGTCAGTTTCGACAGGAATGTTCACGACTAGAGATAGATCACCGGTGTTGTAAAAGGACGATCAAACAAAACTCAATAATAGGAGCATGTACGCGTCGAAATTGCAATAAAGAGGCAGACCGGGATACTACAAATGCAGTAACACCAGCATTTGATTGGCCTCAATAAAAAACTATCGGAAACTGAGATATTTACTGAGGTCGAACCGTCGAACCCTACAGGCGGACCAGTCGTGGTGCCATAAAGTGGGAGGGTTCCGATCCCTTTAATTTTGATCGTAACCTCGTCGTAAAGGAAAAGAAAGAAGACATATTAATAATTTATTCTGCACATATATATTTTTACTGAATTGTATTTCGAGGAATAAGCTTTTTTTTATATATTTCTTATTTTAGACGGATAATGGCAGAGAAACAGCCATAAAATATAAAAATTCCAAATAAACATGGTTCAGTATTTCTCATTTACTTTGATTCCATTTAAGCGCCAAGTCTAGTTAGATATATAAAGACTTAATAAATTCAATTTACTGTTCCTTTTATAAAATTATATATTTGATAGGTAATTTGTACATAGCAAGCCTTCGAACCACAATTTTCGTTTACGCATACCTACAAATCTAAAAAAGAGATCGAATATAAACCAAATAAACCGTACGTACATATTATGCAGTGCTTTTTATTTTTAGCTTGATTCCCATAAGAATCTGTATATTGACGTAATTTACCACAGAGGCTAAAATCTGAATGCTTTAGCTCATATTTTCGAATACTTCTATGTACCTTATTCTACCTTGCTGTATGAAAACACATTTATTATTCGACTTTTGTACACTTTAATTTATTTCTTTTAATCTGTCTTGTCAATTTTGATTTAGCATAATTAAACATATTATTATCCACTTAAAAAATGACCAACAATCTATAGCCATTACGAAATTGCTTTAAATAATAGTTTCAAACAAAAATCGTATTCTTCATAAGTTATTGAATGTTTTTTTAGTAATGCCTACGCTTGCAAGGAATCATTTTGTTTTGTTTAATGTTTTTGTTTTTTGATTGATCTAGTAAAACGTACAGTTTAAATTATTATTTCTTAAATAAAAGTAATAAAACATAAAATACAGAACAAAATAAAGTTATTATTCTGATTTGTGTTTCGCTGAAAATAAAAAATCAAAGCACTTTCACGGCCGTTATTCTCATTTATGACAATTACCTTTGTTTGGCTCATATAAATGGCAGTTAAGTTGTAATAAACTAGTAAGCGGTACAAATAAATAATATATAGTTTTTTCTAAAGCAAAAATGTTTAAGATTAATTTTTTCTTTTCGTGATTCGAAACCACATATACGAATATGTTTCTTTTTTAAAATTTTAAAACTCGAGATTCTTATAGTTAAATACTTAAATCATTGTGTAAAATGATTCTAAGAGCAACATAGTGTTTTATTCTTAAAAACTGAATAATTAAAAAACAATAATAGCGTTTTTTTTTCTTAGCATATTCTTTTAATGTTTATGTATTTTATTAAAAGGAGAATGCGATTTTTTTACTTGCAATATTAATAGAATCACTTTTAGACAGAGAATGAAGAGTCAGGAGGATATTCCTAAAGAGTTTACTTTCAACACATAAATATATATAAATCTAATTGTTCTCGTTAATCAATCAACAGCTCAAAGTGTACAGATCCTACTCTCTCTTTCCTATCGTGTTTGATGTTTTTGGCCCATGCCTTGCATTCGATATTGATGATAATTCCTCCTGAAAGTGGAAAATAAAATAGTAGTCAAAAGGGAATCAAATCGTTTGCTATTTATTAGTCAAGCTGCAATTTAATTGGTAATACCACATTTCTGTAGGACTTAGGACTATTAAGGCCGTTGAGGGGATCTATTTTACTCCTCCGATCTGTATTCATAAAAACTACCGAGCCTGTCCTCTGCTACAGTGGTCAACAAGCTACATTCCTCTTCGCTTTCTCACTAAAAAAATTTTAATTTTAAAATTATTCGGATTTAGTTCACACAGTCGAGCTATTGAGCTGACTTTCCCCGTCGCTATTAATGACTATGCTACTACTGCTGACTAGCAGTGGCTAGAATGGCTAAGTGGCTTCTCAAATGTGCCTTGAATAGTCGTAGAACTGTAGGTCCCCAATTTTCGCCAAAAATATAGTTTCGCACAAACAAATGATTAGAGAACCTGGGCTTAGGGCGATTGAAATTGCCAAACAAATTTTTTTATGTAGATCGATTCATATAATTAAGATGAAATTGTAGCTAACGCGAATGGATATCGTTATCTGTGCCAGAACAGCAGAATGGAGAAAACTTTTTGGACATATGCAATGCAACAATTCGCTGCCTATGGTGCAAATACAACAAGGCTTATCCGGTAAAAAAAACTTTCTGTTTTAATTTTTTTTAATTGTTTTGTTAACAACTCACGTTTTGGTCGCTGAAAATGCACAGCCACCAGTGGACTCAAATAACCCTCAGAATTCATGAATGGGTAGAAGTAACCCGGAAAACCTCGAATTGGTAAATAATCAACTGGCCCAATGTTTTCTTCATCGGCTGGGTTCTCGCCTTCGCACGACACCCAAACAGTGTTCATCTAAAAACGAAGACACAGAAATTTAATATCTATTTCACATGAGTATACGTCTAAGGAATACCTTGTTTGGGTCTTTCTTCTCAATATCATTGATGTATGATTTCAAAGCCAATGGCATTTTATCGGGCAATTGATTTGTGTCATTGTAGAATTCAGGAATCCAACCATAGATTTTATTCAGCTTCAAGAAGATACACGGTGCACTTTTGTGATAGCTATAGTTATTTTCTTTTGTACACGGGTCCCAACTCTTAATATCAACATCGCATACTTGTCCTCGTGGTGGTGGGCGATTGTAGTCACAGTTGAAGATATTTTGACCTCGTCCCGGTGTTAGACCAGGTACCTTATAGACTAGAAACATTCATTACAATTATACTGAGTTTATTAAAATTGGCTTAGTGAGAAAATATCTGAAGCTTACCGGCTAAGAAGTCATTTAATGAATCCGTCCAATGTTTGTAGTTTTCGTATTGTGTTCCTTTGTACCAAATCAATGTACTCTCTACATTCTCAACTGGAGGCAATGGTCTGAATCCAAGCCCTTAAATTCAAAAATATCATTACACTCAAGATTTGAAAATATTATTCCTTTTTATGATAAACCTGGATTTGTTCCAATAATTGAACTGTTGAGTTTCCATTTGGGCTCACGTGGATCCAGCGTTTGGAAGAATACCCACATACAAATGGCAACTAGGGCCGCTAAGACTCCATAGAAAATTATGTAGAAAATGCTAATTTTCGCTGAAATTAGAAAAATGTATAACTGTTATTCACATTCGTTGAATTGTTTTTTGTTTGTGGTTTCCTTTAAAAAAAAATGTTGTCAGTTAAATCTTGTTTTAATTATTATGACAAAGGTTTTTGATGGGCAATACAAAATCGTGCAGTTTGGCCTTCACTCCTCCCCAAGTCCATAAACCTAGTTTTCTTTCTTAATACGTAGGGTAGAGCGGGGCTAGTTGTTTGGGTCGTGCAAAACTAGTCTCAGTTGCATTGTATCAGCAGATGGGGAACCACGCGCACTTTTTTGTATTGGAGTGAAAAAGTAAAAAAAAATGTTTGATTATTTTTTTTATTTCAGTGGCGAAAAGGTGTAAATAATACAATAAGGTACAGTTTTTTTTATAAATCACATTATTATATTTAAGTATTCTGTTTGAAAAATTTAACTTTTTTAAGTATTTTTTTAATTATGACTCAATATGTTCATCAAACTAGATGCCCCCCTGAATTAAAAAAAATACATGGGTTTTCTGCATTGTGTGCATTCTCTGAAAGTATACCGGGCGAGGAGTTGGTACAGTGCCATACTTGCCGAAAGTGAGCTCATACAAAGTGCTCACCTGGACTTGGGGTTGTTTTTTTTTGCATAAACTGCAATAGCGACTACGATTCCTAAATTATATTTTCTTATTTCGATTTGTTTTTTTGTTTGCTGTTTTTTTGCTTTGAAATTAAAAATTTAATTATTTAGCTTTTATCCTTTGAATAAAATTCTGTTATAAATTCAGCCTTTTTGTCCCTTATGGAGCTCTTTTTTGCACTTTTCAGCCCTTGGCCCAACTTACCCCACGCACTGGCCCAACTTGCCCCGTTAGTGGGGTAAGTTGACCCACTTGGACTTGGTGTATTTGAGACAAAATAATTATTTAACTATTAGATAAATTGTTTTTTTTTTTTAATTTCATTAAAAAGTCGAAGTTTCAATATTTCTACTGACTTTAGTTTCATAGCTTAATTATAAAACGTTTGGAAGTTATGAAGCGCCAAAAAAAAGTGGTCCAACTAGCCCCGCCCTACCCTATCTTCATATTATCAATTTGTTCTAGTTTACATTTTTAGAATCATATTTTACTGGTCATGCTTTCTCTGCGGTACGACCTACCCGCTTTAAAACAAATCAAACCTGGTACGACCTTTAAAATAAATCGAATCAACAATTTATCAGAGCCCCTGAATGAAATTAACCACTTAATACTGATTAAACGTCTATGTTTTGTTGCTGATTCTCCCTCAAAGCTGGAAATTAGATTCACTGAACCGGCAGCATCTTGTACTCCATTAACGTGGCCGCTGTTGCCGTCACCATAAACAACATTTATTAAACGAATGGTGCCTACTTGTTGCGCTGCCTTATGATTCGTAGGGTTGGAAATCGAAGTGGCACGAACAAGTGAAAGAGTCATTGTAAAGTGCAAAAAAAGTACTACAACAATGATGATTCAACGATTTAATTGGATCATTCATGGTAACGGGATCAGAGTTTAAGACCTAGGCATTGGTGTCCGGCATTTGCTTAATTAAACGTTCAAACGGTTTTTGAACTCCCGATGTAGACCGCGGATGTGTAATTGACTGTAGATTATAAATATTGTTTGCATAAATACCAGCGTATCTAGGGTCTTTTCTATCTTTTTTCAGGGAAAAAAGTTTTAATCATATAGGCAATTCTCCGCCATTTACACTGATCTCCGGCATTTTGAAAAGACCTACATTGTGAACTGGATTGAAGGATATGAACACACCGGATTTTGGTTGGTGTTATGTAGGAGTTGTACGGATGCGAAGCCCAATAAGCCAAACCATGTCTTTATGAGTTGTAGCAAAGCAAGGTACGGATGCGAAGCTCAATAAGCCAAACCACGTCGTCTTCACTTTTTTTTAATATGTATTGTATACACCATGTGTGTAATTACAACTCTGTAGAACATAAATTCAAAGTACATAATACGCAATACATTCAAAGTTTAAATTTGCATTTTTTTTGGAGTAGATGGAATTTGATTTTCTGAACATTGTACATAGTTGGCATCAATATGTTTTCATCATTTTGAATTTATGCTAACTCAATCATAACTACGTATACCTAATTATTCTGAGAACCAACATATTATCATATTATAGTTTCATGTCACGGCGTTCTATGGAAGTTTTTTTTTAATTTAATATACACGAAATGGTAGGTTTAGCGTTTAATGTGTATTATTCATGTGCCCGTTAACTGCATGACTTTTGTTTATTAAATGATGGCATGCGTATGTAAGTACAAGTTATACGCTCTAGAGAAACATTTCAATGACTCAACCACTTAAATTGTATAAACAATCCCTAAGGGACCCTAAGGGATTCGCATATAGTTAATGCAACTTTTTTATATTCTTATACAGCGTCAATGTGTGAGTAATGAAAGAGAGAACGAGTCACTAATAGCTCAGGTATTCACCACAGCAGTGTTATGCTATTGCTTACGCACGTTTCGGTTTCGATTAACTATCGCAGATGTTTTAAACATTATGACAACAAAAAATCAATAGTGTGCGTAATCGCACGCGTATAGAGGCGAAAAAAAAACTCTCATAAACATAGTGGAGTTAAAACACTAACACAACTACCTCTTCTGAGCCACCAATACTTATCTATACATAGGAGCTAAACTATCTGAATTAAAGTATCATAACCGGTACAGGTATCTACGACTGAACCCAAACCAATGTTTTGTACACAATAACTACGAGTTTTTAACTTTTAAATGAAATATGTATTCAATTGTTTAAATGTCAATCTGTGCAGCGCACTCGTGTCTTAATGTCGCGCTTTGAAATAATTTTCTTCACATAAAATTGGTATGCAAAAATTCATCGCCACAGTGTAAGACGTCAACAAAATGCCAATTTTCGATTGGGATGGGACAACGCATTCAGCTATTAAAAAAGTGTATACAAATCTAGCCCTATGCAGTTGGGAAAGAGGAAAGTACATTCATATTATATAAAACGTAAAACCAATAAACATAATTACTTAGACCATGAACTCACCCCATGATGTCCGATCACGACCCAAAACTGTTCCCTCATCTGAGTTATAAAGGAACTTGCTAAGCTTAAAAGGCGCTGGCTTTTGTCGCACGAAAAGCTCATCCATATTGGCATTGTGCATTGGTTTTGACATTTCGGATATTTTTTTTAAACTCTTAAATTAATTTCAACCAACACTTTCAACACGATTCAATAACAACTATTAACGATCACTTAGGTTGGATTTGTTACATACGTTAGAAAATATTTAATTTTGATAAGAAGAATTTCATTTTCTTCACGAGCAAACCAAAAACAAAAACAAACTGAGCCAACAATTTAGGGCCTAAACACAAAGACCAGAAATGTATTTGCTGTATTCTCTCCTGCACGACAGCAATGCACTGGTAGAATGATCAGTTCTGAGTTTTCCACAAACCACACTCAGCTAAGCATATGAAAATCTTTGACTTTTTTTATATCTTTGTGCAGGACAATTCATTTATTAATTTTGAATATTTTTCTTTATGGGTGACTTTTTACAGACAGCTCACATAAGATTATATATATTTTTGTTTGGTAGATGTGTCAAATGAGCGCAGCCGGTAGTGTAGAGCTGTTGTATTGACTAACAAACATAAAAAACATCAGTAGCGACCACACCTTTGACTTGAACTATAAATTTACAATGTCCGAAAGACGCACAGTGTGATTTGTCGAACTTAGACCCTAAAGCGAGTTAATTTTTAAGTGTAAGTACAATACAAAATTATTTTTTATCGGTAGAAATGATTTAAAGGAAAGCAAACGAGCAACTATTTAGCTTTAGAATAAAAAGCGAAGGAACCGCCTTTTTCGATTTTTCTTACTAAACAACTTGAAGAATACTAAGCATAGGCTGTAGTCTACCACTCGAGTATTAGTTTCTGTGATACTCTCGAATTGTACAGTCAGCTATGTAGCTATTACCCGACAGTGAAACAAACCACTACATTTGAAAAGGGTGGAAATACCTCGATAAAGTATCACACGTTTTCTCTAGCTTATGATATCAATCCGCAGTGAACTAACCAAACTCCCATACAATAAATTGGTATTGGTGACGGTTGAGAGCAAGTATGTTTTACAAGTGTGCGATTGAGTGAGTCTTTAAACTGCATGTTTTGTGTAGTGGCTTTGAGCGTGGTTTGAAATATGGTGCAGGGTGTAACTGTTTAAATGGGGCTTTAAGGTAATAGTGAGGCATCTGCGTTTGGAACGTTGTTTTAATTGTTAACTTAAGATTTCGGGAGAATTTTCTTTACCTAAAGTTTATTGAAATTCAAACCTATATCTTTAAGAATAAATTGAGTCATAGAACGCCAAAAATTAGCTTTCGTTCAACATAAATATTCATCAATAAACTTCTGGCGGCGCACGAAAAATATTATTTAACATTTTTGAAAAATTTGACTAATGGTTCTGTAACAATTTGGTGGATTGTGCATTGAACTATTAAGCGATATGTTTAAATTTCGGGACTTCAATTTTGCGAAAGTCAGACAACCACCCGAAAATTATTAAACATACGTAAAATAGGTACCTTGTTTATCAATCTTGTATATAATTTGTATTTCTCTAAAGCGGTCCCTAGACGCTCAATATTATTGTGCATTGGCCTAGCCAATAATATTGTGCAATATTTTGCACAATAATATTGAGCGTCTAGGGACCGCTTAAAGTATTAAGTCAATTTTTCCTGCTTAGAGATATCAATCAAATCAAAAACAATTGATATATTTTTATTTCTACATATTTTAGAAAATTTCACGAAACGTAAATTTATTTATTTCCTTTGCCTTTTCTAACTACTACTGGAATTGTAGATCTGAATTTCAGATTGAAAAGGAAACCAACATCGACTATACAAATAAATTTCTATATGCAGATAATCATGCAACACAAAAGAAATTGCTTTCTAATTATAGCTGAGTACCTACCTAGTAATTGCAAATAAATTTATACACATAATGTCTGCAGTTTTTTCATAATGAGTGGCAACATACCTGTTTGTCCTTGGGTAGCTTGCCAAAGGTAGGTAGGATGTGATTTCTTTACAGGTAAATGGTATCATTTTTTTTTTCTTTTAGGAAAATGTTTCATGGGCGCAGTGGTGCACAGGTAAGTGTGTTCGACTACTAATCCTAATGACTCAGGTTCAAATCCCGCCGGGGCTAAGTAACACCTTAAAGTTTTTTCCACTGACCCCACCTCTTGCGAACGTCTGACAAACATCCAAGAGTGTCGAATATCATGAGAAGCTTCTCAAGTTTGCCATTCGGATTCGGCTTAAAAAAATTGTAGGTCATTCCACTTTGCACAAGAAAATGGTTGGAGAAGCTAGGTTTTAGGCCCTGTATGGGCCGTTAACACCTTATATATATGTTTTTTTTTTACCAAATGAGCCAGTCTCGCTCCTGAAATAGGTTCTTTAATGTGAAGGGTTATTTAACCATATTATTTTTGTACGCTGTTCAACCCGATGATTGATGTCGTCACAACAGGTCTTCGATAGTGGTTATATGTAGCTTCAGATATTAGAACTTTTCGCAATCGGGAATCACTTTTAAATTTATATAAATATCTGGAATAGATCGGAGTGGATTAAAGAAGGGGCAGCATAGGCACTCGGTCTACTTATACGATTCCCATTTTCCTCCAAAACATGCGTACACATTAAAAGATGGGGAGAAGAATAACGGATGCACTTTGGAATCGGTCACTGTAAATGACTAATGTTGCTTCACTGTACGACTGTGATTAGGAGAGCAACGGTTACTCCAGCGATGCATTTCACTCTTATATTTGCTCCCTCATACATGCCCATGATCAACTTTACCAAGGTTTATGAAACTCCCTTCGATTTTTAAATTTTCCGAACATTCGAAATTTAATCCAAAATTCGAATCAGAACATACTTTGGCCCACTGTTTTCGATAACTATTACTGTGCAGTGCATAAGTGTTTTTTTAGTTAGTGTACGGCCATCCAAGAAGAGGTGTCTTTTAAATCTGTAAAAACTGATGATACTCGTATTTTTTGTTTAATTTAAAATACAAATTCTGTTAGCAATGGAGTATAATGTCGGCCAATTGTACGTCAACAGCTGTGATATTTTCTTTAAGTGGGTGAATCTTTGGTGGAGCATTGGCATAACCTTTAGTTTTAGCATAGCCCTAAAGCAAAAAGTACAATGATGTTTGATCGCATGATCTCGGCGGCCAATTGAAGTCTTCATTTCGAAAATTCACACCTCCAGAAAATTTGTCTAAATTATCAATTTCAGTCAATAGAAAGAGCCGGTCAACATCGTTCGGTAACCCGATCCATTCGGTCGCACCAGCATCATTTTCGAAATAAATATGGCCCGATGACAACTCATAAACCGAACCAAACTATCATTGGTTGTGGATGGAAAGGTTTTTCTACTATTTTTCTTGGGTTTCGGGTCCCAAATTATGGCATCGGTACTGTATTGTAATGCTTAAATTTGTGTAATCTTTTATTTATGCGCGAGAGACTACAAAATTAAGCATCACACTTTATTAGTTGTTGCTCCTGGCCAATAAGAATCAGTTCAGATAAGGTAGTAGTATAATCTACGGAAGCAGCTCACCAATCCAAAAACCTACCTGGTAAATTTAAAATTTCGTACAAACTTCAAGTTTAACTCTTTACATACCTGGGAGCTTACTGGTGTTTGAACGAACTTTACAGTTATCCATACAAATGTTTTTATAAGAGCGATAACGCCTTTCTAGGTATCAAACATTCTCTAAAGATGATCATTTGGTCAACCATTTAAATATATTTTTAACAAAGTCATTTGCTTGTTTCTAACAGTAATTTTAGTATTAAAGACGAAGAGATTTTTAAAAAAAAAATTCTTAAATTAAGATTTAGTGTTTGTGTTGGTCTCTTTCATTCCGTGGGCACAGTGGCTCAGTGGTTAGTGTTTTCGATTACTAATCTAATGGTTTCATGTTCAAATTCTGCCGGGGCCAAGTAACACCTTAAGCTTTTTTTTCCACTTCCCAACCTCTTGCGAACATCTGACAAACATCTGAGATTATCAATTGTCATGAGAAGGTTCTCAAACTTGCCGTGTAAATTGTAGGTCTCGTCCATTTCGCACAAGCAAATAGTTGGAGAAGCTAGGTTTTAGGCCCTGTATGGGCCGTTTATGCCTAATATTTTTTTTGTTGGTTTCAACTTGGATTCAACGTTTTCCGTCGCAATAAATACAAAGCCCATTTGGTAAAAAGAATACAGAGGGGGAAGCATCCTATTTTACACGTGACTAAACTTACACCAGCTAGATAAAGTCCGTCCAAATACAGTTTTCTCCTCCGGGTGCCATAGCATTTGCTTCAGTGATTGTTTTTTCGAAACTATTGGCGGTCTTGCATAGTACTGCTGGAAAGCATCAATCGATTCTTCGGCTACTGTCGGCATGCTGGCTATTTATCCTCTAGTAATCCTTTAAAATGAAGTTTTATGAACACATACAATGAGAAACACGAAACGAATTAAGTTTCTTTTTGTTTGGTTTGGAAAGCAACAAATTAACGGAGCAAATAAAAACACATAACACCAAATCACTTGTCAAAAATTAAACGAGAATAGCCGTTATGCACAACCGTATTAGCAGCAATATTCCTTTCAGTTAGTATTGAATTTTCTTCTACTCTTAAGATTTCGCGTGCTGCCCAAACGATCACTGCCAGATCACTAATAATCTGAAAATTAAGTTCAATCCTCGTCAAAAGATGCGGGGTGAGTCTCCGCCTCAGCCTCCGTAATGTGGTTAGCGCGTTTAAAAGAGACTCTGAGAAGCAATTTTACGGAACAATTGGACATTGCTGTATATATTTAACTTTGTGTGTGCAGATTGTCACTAATATTTAGATGAGACTTAATCAAACATAATATCATTGACAAATCACGTACCAAGAAAGAATGTAGCCTAACACGTCAATGGTAGTCGTATATATGGCTCTAGTGGTGCGTATATCGTCTGGGATGTGCAAGTATACGGCGAATTGGGGAAAAGTGCGTTAATCTAAAGAAGGGTACCTAACCTACGTACACACAATGCGCTGCTGAGTGATGCGGTTTTTTTCCTTTTTTCTGCGTCGTTTTGTCATTGCGTACGGAGTTCAAATAACAATTCCTATGTTCCTTTTTGTTGCTGAGGGAAGTATTAATTAATTTGTTCGGCCACGTTACTTAGTCGTGAATAGTAATTGAGTCATACGTTAAATATTTTTACTTTTTTGGAAACTGAAAACTGGGGAAAAGTATATGAATGCAGTTATAAGCATCTGGAAAATTGCTTTTAACCACGGTTTGTATGGTTTGGCAAACCCGGCTTTATATTTTGTTAGATTTTTGCGATAAATTATGCGAAAAGCCAAATAACGAAAACCTGATTAATTGCATATCCAGTGTCATTAGTTTTACTGTAACTTTTTTTTGTTGAAATAAGCGGCATGCGATTACTGATCGATTTTTTTTAAATCCTCATATACTATTTATTTGGTATCCTTATTCCCTCTGCAGTACTGGCATAAATATATTTTGCTTTAGATACTATTTTCCGTTCTCATTATTACGTAAGGTGGTTACGAGTAAATCATAAATTTCCCTATTTAAAGCGCGCGTCAAGCACAACACGAGACATGCACTTGTGGGGATGGAGGGTATGGCTTTGATCACTACGATATAGCAGTTGATTACTTAAATACACCGAAAGAGCCTTCTATATGCTTGGCAAAGAGGGGTAGTATATGGGAGATGGCAGATTAGCTATAGTGTAAGTCTTTTTACAATGAGACACTTGTATTCGACTTCAAGTGTCGGACAATTATATTATTAAAAATTCAAGGATAAAATAATATATCTCACTCGGATGGAAGTCGTATTTAATCTCAATTTTAAGATATCACAAAATTGTCTGATTAATGTGTCGTGCTAGAAAAACTATGACAAATATATGTGCCTATACTAAATACAATTACTGTAACCAACAAAAGTGCACATTTTTACATATTCATTACCTGTGTTCTGATGACGACCCTACATTCTTTCGCCTGACTAATTTGATTAATGAAAATGCTGACTGCAAATAGTTTCCGATCATGATAACAACACAATGCCAATGAATCCGCAATCGATTCCTGCCTCATTCAAGCTTGACCAGGTAGGCTAATTGCAATTTGTAATTATTACGTTGACCATAGCATTGGTGTACTGATAGAAACTGAACTATATAGTGGACCCCATACAAAAAAAAACATTGAGGGTTGCCAACATAATTAACTACTATCAACCCCCAATGCAATGGCATCGTAACAACAGTTTAGTGTCACTATAGAAAATATACATTTGCGTTTAGAGTGCATCTGTTGTATGGCATTGACGTATGAAGCTTCCCCAAATTAAACAAAACAACAATGAACCACATCGCATAGTGTACTCGGTGTTCATCATCTGTATTCTGTTCGGCTGCTTTAGTTTAGTTCACTTTTTATTAACTTCTCTCCGCTGATGTACATTCCGCATCACCGTGGTAAGTTGACAGGAAATGGTTGATTGAAAACGTTTATGCCTATTAATATGAGAACATCCTGCACATAGTATGAGTATCTGTTTTAGATACGAGTACTAGCTTAAGGCATTGCTGACTAGTACTTGACCAGCAGCCGCTTGCTAGCACAATTTTTGTTTGATGCTCGAGCATGTAGCTATTCTTATATATCATCTATAAGACATGCCTTTTTTGCGTATTAAGTTTTCTATTTTTATGTTTATTTCCGTCGGGATATTCTTGTTTACGAGTATATGTAATTACGACGTGTGGAATATTAACAATGGCTTTGTATATACAGTTTATAGTAGTCTCATCAACACGAATTTGAAAACGGCAAACTCGACAGAGGCGGGAGCAAAAGTGGTGGCGTTTGAAGGTTTGTGTCTTAAATTTTGCTGTCTCTCTTTATGGAATCATTCTGATATTATGTAAGTATTTATTTTTCTGTGTAGCAGCCGAATACTTTTGATGATTTGTATTGTTGCGTCGCTTCGGCAAATACTCGTAGTATGTATGATGAGAGGGATATGATGGAAAAATTAGAAATCTGGCTTTGCCGTCCGCTAGTAGAATGTATGATGAAAGAGGCGATTCGTTTGAAAGGAAAAATTGAATAAAAGCTAATTTCGGTATTTTCCATCAAAAAAGGAATTATGAATTTATGGATTTTTAGACTTTTGCTATTTTCGCTGTATCTCGTTCAAAAATGTACCGATTTATATCATTTCTTCAGTATTTGATTCGGAAATATTCAATTTTTGTTGTATCAGCCGTTATTGAAAGAAATATAAAGTTGTTGGATTGGTATATTTATCTATTAGCGAATTGATGACCTACATTAATATTGAGGCAGGTCACCTGTCGTTTTGCAGTTTTTTGTAATATATTCGTGGTCAGCATCGATAGTAATGTGTATCTACTATGTCCGTCCGTCCGTCCGTCCACCCGTCGGGAAAAATCAAGGCCTTTACACTGGAGCTAGAAAGCCGAATTTTAAAACATCCTACTCTCTAGGGGCCCGAAAAAATAAATTTTAAGAATTTTTAAAATCCGCCCACTGACACGCCCACAATTTCAAAAGAACAAATTTGTGAGCTAGAAAGCTGAAATGTTGAATATATTGTCTTAAGGCGCCCAAAATGCTGTGGGGGTTAACATCGCATCGCCGCCTAGGCAAGTAGCATGTATGATGAAGGAGATGATGGAAGGGACGAAAAGTTTTGAAATGAAAAATTTTATAAAATCTGATTTCAGTCTTTTTCCTCAAATAAGAAATTTTGAGCTTATCGGTTTTTAGACTGTTACTATTTTGGCTCTATCTTGTCGAAAAATGTTCGAATTTGTATCATTTCTTTTGTAATTGATTCAGAAATATTCAATCTAATTTATAAAGAAATGACATGTTACTTTGTGGCAGTATTGCGCCATGCTGCACCACCACTTAGGGGTTAATAGTTAATAGGTTTCTACCTATACGATCAATATTTATTCTATTCAAATTTCATTATTTATTTATTTTCTTCTTAAGACAATTGGAGTTGGGCTTATCGATTTTTGAAGTCTTTGACCGCCTTCCTAACTTCTTCGGCAGTAATTTCGTGTACTTCTTCAGTGTTAGAAACGTCTCTCGGAAAATATATCCTAGGAAATTGTTCAATTAGAAGTTTTTCGTCATCCACAAGAAGCAGCCCTTGAGCATTTTTGATGAACTTTGGCGAACGGATTTCCTTCTCTCAGCGGCAAATTTTGAAAATTGTTGTGTTCCTTTATGGATGCGAAGTGGATCAGTTTTGGAGACTAATTATTTAAATACTGTAAAACGTTTTCTAGATGTTCTTAAAGTGAAAAAAACCTTCAAGATAATTCCTATAACAGCTTGCAGAAGTATCTTCAGATGGAAAACAATGTTTCGCCGGAACCTTAAATGTTTTGCATTATTTACCTTAGTCTTTCAATACAGACCTGTTCCCGTTCAAACTGCTCGTGGACAGCCTGGTTTCTATCAGCAGCCGAAGAAGAATTTTCTTCTAACTACCGATCGGACCCTCCACAAACTTCATCTTTTGAGCGCACTTTCTCTATGCGAGCCTCTTGCAAAGCCTGTATTCCAATTCTAGGCGACCTTTTTCATCTCCATTATTAGTGGAGTACTTTAACTAAGCTTTGAATGACACTTTTTTGTCACTAATCACTGCTTTAGCTTCATCTGCCCTCCACCATGTTTCTTTGCCGTATTGACAACTTTGTTGATGATGCGATGGAGATAATTTTGCATATTTGCAATAAATGCTTGACCTTTTTTGGTCCAGATTGTACCATTACCGTTCAAATCTCCGCCAACAAACAAAAGTCCCGTAGTAGAACATCTTGAAAGCTTTTGTCCTAACGTTCAAGAAACGCGCCCGATTTCTGGTGTTTTGCGAGATGATATTTTCCTGGGATAGACTCACAAAAATTAAAACTCTGGACACCTCTTCGACTCACAAAAAAGGATATTATGAAGGTGAGATATTCCAACCGTGGATATTATAAAAAAGATAAACTATATAAACTATATATAAACTACAGTAATTATTACTAATTTTTGGAGTTGAAGTGGCAAACCGCTAGTGCCGGTTCCCTATACCTACTCCACACACACATCAACGCAAACAACTTAGAGCATTCTTCAATAGAATTCGCTTTAACATCTCGAAATGATTGCATATCTTCTTATGCAGTGTTTAAATATTTCTCCAGCCTTTATGCATAAATCCTTATTCATAAAACAGTGTACAAAACATATAAGTTATGCACAGTTTCTGTCGATTAAAGTATCAAAAAGAATACATTAATCAATTACATTTAGCTGTCCAAACTGTCGAAATCAATAATTGTTTGTGGAAAACCAAATGAAAAAATTCAGCTTATACAAGGTGGCGCAAAAATAACCTTCCGATGTTTTTTGGCTGTAATTTAAAAAAAAAATTAAACTTTGATTCTTCTTGTGGATTATTTTTATTTGGTCTTTTAATTTTTTTTACATCAAGTCGAGAATATGATGTCATGTAAATGGCTGCCGCCACAGTTGATTGTCATTTGAGCCCTTTTTATGGCATTTTCCATCACTTTGGCCAAAACTTCCGGCGATAGGTCCTCACATTGTTGACGGATATTGTCTTTAAGAGCTGCAAGAGTGTGAGGCTTGTTGACATAAACCCGCGACTTCAAAAAGCCCCACAAAAAGAAGTCTGGAGCGGTCAAATCAGGCGATCTTGCTGGCCAGTGCAAATCGCCAAAACGGGAGATTAGGCGCCCGGGAAATGCATCCTTCAGCATATCGGTTGTGGCACGTGCAGTGTGTGCCGTTGCACCGTCCTGTTGGGACCACATGTTTTCCAATCCCAATTTATCAAGTTGCGGCAAAAAGAACTCGTTGATCATTGCTCTGTAGCGCTCACCATTCACAGCAACCGTTTGGCCCGCGACGTCTTCGAAGAAAAAAGGTCCGATGACTCTTCCAGCGAAAACAGAACACCATACAGTGACTTTGAGCGGGTGTAATGGCTCTTCGTGGGTTACACGCGGATTTTCAGTGCCCCAGAAGCGTAAATTTTGCTTATTTACGTACCCGCTAAGATGGAAATGGGCCTCATCACTCATGATTATTTTTGATGAAAAATCATCTTCCTCTTGGTGGTGATTAAGGATGGCTTGAGCGTATGTTAGACGCGATTGGCGGTCAGCAGCTAACAGCTGATGCACCGTCTGGACTTTTTACGGAAAAATCTTCAAATCTTGTACCAAAATTCGCTGTAAAGACCGTCGACTGATACCCATTTGCGTGGCACGTCGTCTGGTCGATGTCGACGGCGCTTCCATGACATCTTCGGCTACAGCAGCAATATTCTCTGCAGAACGGCTACTCCGGGGTCTGCCACGCCTGGCAGCATCTCGTGTTGTGCCAGTCTCTTCGAGGCGAGCGGCTAAACGTCGCAGTGTTTCACCAGTAGGCGTTGGATGGGTAGGAAATCTGCGACGAAATTCACGTTGTGCCAAAGTCACCGACCGATTATTGCTCAAATAAATAGTCACCAATATTCCGCGTTCTGGAGCAGTGTAGCGTAACATTGTTTATTAACGTGTATTTCGCATGTGTTTACTACACAAATGTCAAAACAGAACTGACATTAGGGGCCAATAGCAAAATTTATAGCATTTTCTGATAGGAGGATTACTTTTGCGCCACCTTGTACATAATATTCGGAAATTTATTTGTGCAACATAATGCAATCGCAATATGCACATAATATGATTTTTGATACCGATTATGAATGAATGAATACCTACCCCTGACCTACCGCAAACTTTCATCAAAACCACCAACTAATATACCATCCATATACTGCACCCCTCTCACCTACACATCATATCCCCATCATGAGAAGTAAAAAAAAATTCGATAAAGAAACGACAAACCACACACTTATGAAAAACTTCCATTAAAAACAACAAATAATTTACCAACCATATCCCGCACCCGTCTCACCAACACATCATATCCCCATCATGAGAAGTAAACAAAATAAATTCGATAAATGAGGAGAATGGAAGACAACATACTAGCATTTTGTAGAAAAGGTTCTACAATATGCTAGTTTAATATAGCTTTTTTTAATGACTCACTTGTGTCGTATGGTGGCGTAGTCGTTGTATACACGAAGTGAGACTACTATAAACTGTATATACAAAGACAATGGATACCAGATTTCAACATCAATGATGCTTGCCGTGGTGATTCACTATTTTGTTTTTTTTAGATATATTAGTGTTAATCCCTTAACGAAGACAAGTACAATGTTCAAATTGTTGAAGAAGATTCTATAAAACCGAATATCCGTCAATCGAATATGTTCATTTTTATCAAAATGTATGTATCATTGGCGACACCAGTCCCACACGCTTCAGAGTTTGGGTAAACTTGAAACGCTTGGAGAGGCGTTACATGTATACATACATTACATTAAATATTAAATACATATATTAAATAAATACCTATAATTATATTTACTGATATAAAACGAGCAAATGACTTTTTTCGTTGCAAAAATCATAACTTTTGAAAGAATAAAGATATCGCTACAATTTTCAAGGCAATAAAATGGCTGAAATAAGATTTTCTCAGAAAGGTTCCGTATATTGCTGGCAGTTGTCTGAACAATATCACTAGACTCCTTTGCGTATTTAAATAGAATTGGTATGCAAAAATGAACTAATGATAGCCATCGGTTCTTCAAATATTCGGTTAATTAATTAACCTTTTAGACAACGTGGAACTAGTAATGTCGTAAACATTTTTGCATCTTCTGAAATCGTAGTTGCCGATCATCTAGGTTCTAGGCTATTTGAAATCCTTTTTGCTGTGTGGTCACCAAATCTTGAAGATTCACCTTAACAGATATTTCTGTTACAGAAACACGTCAACAAAAATTTGTAATTCTTCTTGGAAAGTCCCATTTCCATAGACATAAGTAGCTAGCGCATTTGAGCCAACATAGTTCATGGGATTCCTATGATGTGTAGAAAAACCCTCTTTTATCCGTTGCACTCGTAATGGGCTTGCACTCAAAACTGATTTTGTGATGTTTGCTCTTTTCTTTTCGTGGTCCTTGTTATATTTTATACTTCAAGCTTCACTGTCATCAAATGCATCATCTTGGAAAGTAAATATTCTGTTCAAAACTTCTTTATGTTAAAAAAAAAGACAGACATTTCGGAAAAATATTCTTTTTTCTGGTCTTAAGGGAATTGTTTTTAGAGTTTCAGTGACCCCTTGATCAAATTACCTTGTACACAGAAATACCGCGCGGTTTCAAAGGTCATTTTGGAAAAAAATATTTTTTTTTCGGTTTTTAAGGACCAACATTAAACACAGAAATACTGCGCGATTAGCTAGGATGTTCCAGGAACCTCTTGGTAATAAACCTTGGACATTGAAATATTACGCGGTTTCTAAGGACATTTTGGAAAAGCACAACTCAACAAATAATATTTGTTTTTCTTTTTTTAATACCATTTCTAAGAGTGGACTTTTATCAAGAGTTTGCTGACATGTCCTATCCATTTTATTAATTAATATATGTATTGTCCATGCTTAACTAGAAAACAGTGTCTTCTTACGGTCAAGGTGGAGTTCACTCTTATAAATCTGCGATTCCAAAATACATATGTCCATACATACACAAAATTATTAATTACCAAATAAAGGCTTCGCCACACTGAACGCGTTTTATAGCCGCGTTTTACCGCTGCTTTCCACCGCCGGACGCGTTATATTATATTATATATTATACATAATATATATATTCTGCAATACTTACGCCGCGTTAACTGTCATTTGAATTGTTTTTTTTTATTTGTTCCCTTTAGACAAATTAATTTACTATAATTTACTATTTTTGCGGAATCGTATAGCACGGCAGTAATAGCTGGTTGACTTTTTGTGAAAGTGAAAACAGAGATTACGATATATTTGTACGCACTGCTCACCGCTCCCCGTATGTCGTCTTCCAACGCGTCGGATCTCAGCAGTTTTCGTTGTTGTTGCTGTTGGTATAAATGGTTTTGCTATTTTTTATTTTTGGTTTGGCCGCAAATTTCGCGTTTTTAGTTTAGTATTTTACACTTTGTGTTTTCTGCGTTGATCATATCCAATTTAAAAAAAAATTACCGATAGGTGGGTGTCAGGGATTAGCACTTTCGGCTGCTCAGCGAAATGATATCGAGTATACGGAAACACCTAACATGTGTTTGCTTTTCTTACTCAAAAGCCGTCAAAATGCAACCACATATGGATGAACCTCTCAAGCATAGAGCATCAAGAAATCGGAAAGAAGTAAACAGAAGGGACCCAGTCGAAAATCATACAATTCTAAGATGGTTCAGCTGTTAATTTGCAAAATCCATTTACATATGTACATTACCAACTTAATTTACCGAAAAGTAAGTATTTACCCTTAACAAATCCAATTTTAGGTAAAGTTAATCATCGTGAATGTCTAAACATAAAAAAGATGGTGTCAGAAAAGTCGACTTTGCTCAAACATTCACGACAAACGACCCAGTGTTTTATTACAACAGTATATCCGTCATACGAGTATAGGTATGTATATGTATATAAATAAATTTCAGCTAAAGAAAGTAACTTGTTAAGCGCTCACCCATTAAAGCAGCAGTGGTGAGCATGGCGTGTATACATTTTTACCAAAAGCTGACACATCTTGTTTTTAAAATGAGTGGTCGATCATTAAAATCCGTCAAGGCGTTCTCCTACAATTCCACTCCATAGCTCTAACCTAGAAAATTTTAAAATCCGACCAAAGGCAAACATTTTCAGAAAATACCAGGCGCGCAGAAATATCAGCAGGTATCCCGGAATGAAAAAAACAATTCAAAATGCAATTGTGGGTGAACGGCTGCACCGATTTTAATAATTGGGACCTCATTTTAAAGATAAAATGTGCAAGATTTAAAAAAACAAAATTATATTGTTCATAAGTCTAAGCTTTAAGTGGTACACAATTTGAAACAATATGAACACAGATTTTCGACATCCCATTAACGTAGCAGAGGTGCGCTTGGCGTCTAAATACAGTATAGAGATCTCGTCGCGGTCTAAATGATCTGTTACAAGGGATAAACTCATTCATTTCCTCGGAAGTCGGTATAAATCGACATTTAATCTAATATGCTTGATTCACAAGTTGCTCTTTATATTATACGTCGTATGATCTCGTATCTCTTATTTTACGTGTGCAGTGTTCATTAACTATTTATAAGAAAAAAACTCCTAAACATGCTCCCTTAATATAAACTTTATAGTTTATTTCTCCACAAAAAAACCAATCGAGAAATAAGCATTTCTTTAACCATGCCCTACAAGACCGTGCACCATATGAACATTCAAAAATGTATGTATAATTTAAGACGAATAGATAATGAAACAAAAGATATTGTTTTCTCAGTTTTTTATGCTCGTAAAATAGAAGAAATGATGACGAATAAATACTTTAATTTCGAAGGAGGTTGGTTTCATTAATGATGGCAACACCCTGTTGTGAAAATTCCACAAAGTCAATGGTAATCGTCTGTTCCAGCTAAGCATATCTAGGTCAATAAATGTCGCACTTTCGATAATCGTCAACTCGCAACCACCTCTCATAAAGTACCAGTGGTGAGTGGTGGGCGTGTCGTGTAAATACTATTACTCAAAAGCCACACAATTAACCTTTAAAATGAGTGGTCGGATCATTAAAATCCGTCAAGGCGTTCTTCAACAATTCCAATCCATCGCTCTAACCTACAAAATGGTAGAAACGACCAGCAAAAATAACGACAAAATTATCAGAAAATACCAGGCGCGCAGAAATGTCAGCAGGTATCCCGCAATATTCAACCAGGTTTCAAAACGCTATTGTGCGTAAACGGCTGGACGGACTTTAATGATCGACCACTCATTTTAAAGATAAAATGTGCAAGATTTAAGTAAACAAACTTATATTGTTCATAAGTGTACGCTTTAACGGGTACACCCTTTAAAAACATATGCGCAGACATTTTGCACAACAAATGAAAGAAGCACTGGTAGGCGTGGCAAGTTAATACTTATACTAAAAAGCCACACCTCTTACCTTTAAAATGAGTGGTCGGTCATTAGAATCCGTCAAGGCGTTCTCCCACAATTGCGTTTTGAATTCTGGTTGAATATTGCGGGATACCTGCTGCTATTTCTGCACGCCTGGTATTTTCTGAAAATTTTTCGTTATTTTTGCTGGTCGGATTTTAACATTTTGTAGGTTAAAGCTGATGATAGATGGATTGGAATTGTGGGAGAACGCCTTGACGGATTCTAATGATCGACCACTCATTTTAAAGGTTAGATATGTGGCTTTTAAGTAAAAGTATTTACACGCCACGCCCACCACTCACCACTGGTACTTTATGGGAGGTAACTATCATTTGAAACGTTGGGAGTTGACGATGATCATAAGTGCGACATTTATTGACCTAGGCGTATTAGCTTACCTGTAACAAACGATTACCATGGACTTTGTGAAATTATTCACAACAGGGTATTGCCATCTTGTACTCAAAATGCAAAATTAAACCAACTCTCTCCTTTAAAATTAAAGTATTTATTCATCATCATTTCTTTTATTTTACAAGCATAAAAACTGAGATTACAATATCTTTTGCTTCATTATCTATTCGTCTTAAATTATACATAAATGTTTGAATGTTCATATTGTTCTCCGGCGTCTTATAGGCCATGGATCATGGTTGAGGAAATGCTTGTTTCTCGGTTGGTTTTCTTTGTAGGACCCTGGAAATAAACAATAAAGTTTATATTAAGGGATGCATGTATAGGAGTTTTTTTTTTAAATAGTTAATGAAAACTGCACATATAATATAAGATATACGGAAGAGGAAATGAATGCGTTTATGCCTAGTAACGCATCATTTAGAACAGCAAAGGTCATAGGCCATATGGAAACGTAAGGCAATTGGTTCAGGCCTTATTTATCAGGTAAGCTTGAAGGCCCATTTTACAAAAAAAAATACAGCAAAATTCATAGGCTATATGTATTGAAGATGGAAACGTAAGGCAATTGGTTCAGGGTATAAGTTGAATTCCCAAACTTCTACCATTTAAAATGAGAACTCAGTCATTAGTCGTCGCTTTACATGGATACAGAGACAAATAAAGGAAATATAGCAATAATTCTGTGCTCTAAATATACTCCTTGCAATCCAACCTTTAAAATGAGCCATAAATCATTAAATTCCATCGAGCCGTTCTCGCACAATCGAAAAATTTGTCCCAAAATTTCCCTGTAAAATTGAAATCCCATCAAGGGTCTTTATGCCCTTGTTTCTCGTAAAAAAAAGAGGAGGCGTGGTCGCAGCCCACTTTTAATAATTTTTCCATAATCTCTTAGTTGCAACCTTTAAAATGAGGCATCAAACATTAAGATCCATCGAGCCGTTCCAAAACTAGCCGTGAAAATCAATGCAAAATTCTCGAAAAGTACCAGGCGCCCATAATCGCAGAAATTCTAGTAGGTATCCACCGAAACAAACTTAGCCAAAACTGCAACCAATACACTGCCACTGAATTGGTTGCATTTTTGGCTAAGTTTGTTTTGGTGAATACCTACTAGAATTTCTGCGATTATGGGCGCCTGGTACTTTGGACGAATTTTGCATTGATTTTCACGGCCCATTTTGGAACGGCTCGATGGATTTTAATGTTTGATGGCTCATTTTAAAGGTTGCAAACTGAGAGATTGTGGAAAAATTATTAAAAGTGGGCTGCGACCGCGCCTACTTTATTTTTTTTGACAAGAAACAAGGGCATAAAGTCTTGATGGGATTTCAATGTCTACAGCGAATTTTTGGGACAATTTTCCCGATTGTGCGAGAACGTCTCTATGGACTTGAATGATTTATGGCTCATTTTAAAGGTAGCATTGCACGGAATATATTTAGAGCGCTGAATTATTGCTATATTTCCTTTATTATTCTCTGTATCCCCGTAAGCCGAGGACTTCAATGACTAATGTCTTGCAAATGTGTGGGGGGCTACCATTTCCCGGCAATTTAGTTGGTCATTCGTATGGAGAAAGTAGCTTACCTGAAACAATTGCCTTCCCATTTTTGTACTATGAACTTCGCTGTAAATTTCCGCAAGTGTTTGCTGGGGTGGCAATGGCATTGATCGTATGTAGAAAGTAGCTTACCTGAACCAATTGCCTTATCCATTTTCAATATATGAACTTTGCTGTAAATTTCCGCATGGAGAAAGAAGCTTACCTGAACCGAACATTCCCGTTTTCAATATGGACTATGATGAACTTGCTGTAAAATTTTGAAAATGGGACTTCCAGCTTACCTGATAAATAAGGCATATTGGACACCGTCAAAGGGTAGAAAGGTTCGTTGAATATTTAACATAGGTAAGCATGACGGAAAAGGAATTTGGAAGGTTGACACAGGTAAGCTATTTGCTTTGGTAGAAATATAAATTAGAAAGGTAAGCTTTGCGAATAGCTAGTCATTGATAAAAATAAATAACCCCAAACTCTCCTACGGAGTATGTACGTGTGTGTACCTTTAAAATGAGCCATAAATCATTAAAGTCCATCGAGCCGTTCTCGCACAATCGGAAAAATTGTCCCAAAAATTCTCTGTAAACATTGAAATCCCATCAAGACTTTATGCCCTTGTTTCTTGTCAAAAAAAATAAAGTACTCGGGGTCGCAGCCCACTTTTAATAATTTGTCCATAATCTCTCAGTTGCAACCTTTAAAATGAGCCATCAAACATTAAAATCCATCGAGCCGTTCCAAAATGGGCCGTGAAAATCAATGCAAAATTCGTCCAAAGTACCAGGCGCCCATAATCGCAGAAATTCTAGTAGGTATTCACCAAAACAAACTTAGCCAAAAATGCAACCAATTCAGTGGCAGTGTATTGGTTGCAGTTTTGGCTAAGTTTGTTTCGGTGGATACCTACTAGAATTTCTGCGATTATGGGCGCCTGGTACTTTTCGAGAATTTTGCATTGATTTTCACGGCTAGTTTTGGAACGGCTCGATGGATCTTAATGTTTGATGGCTCATTTTAAAGGTTGCAACTAAGAGATTATGGAAAAATTATTAAAAGTGGGCTGCGACCACGCCTCCTCTTTTTTTTACGAGAAACAAGGGCATAAAGAGCCTTGATGGGATTTCAATTTTACAGGGAAATTTTGGGACAAATTTTTCGATTGTGCGAGAACGGCTCGATGGATTTTAATGATTTATGGCTCATTTTAAAGGTTGGATTGCAAGGAGTATATTTAGAGCACAGAATTATTGCTATATTTCCTTTATTTGTCTCTGTATCCATGTAAAGCGACGACTAATGACTGAGTTCTCATTTTAAATGGTAGAAGTTTGGGAATTCAACTTATACCCTGAACCAATTGCCTTACGTTTCCATCTTCAATACATATAGCCTATGAATTTTGCTGTATTTTTTTTTGTAAAATGGGCCTTCAAGCTTACCTGATAAATAAGGCCTGAACCAATTGCCTTACGTTTCCATATGGCCTATGACCTTTGCTGTTCTAAATGATGCGTTACTAGGCATAAACGCATTCATTTCCTCTTCCGTATCTCTTATATTATATGTGCAGTTTTCATTAACTATTTAAAAAAAAACTCCTATACATGCATCCCTTAATATAAACTTTATTGTTTATTTCCAGGGTCCTACAAAGAAAACCAACCGAGAAACAAGCATTTCCTCAACCATGATCCATGGCCTATAAGACGCCGGAGAACAATATGAACATTCAAACATTTATGTATAATTTAAGACGAATAGATAATGAAGCAAAAGATATTGTAATCTCAGTTTTTATGCTTGTAAAATAAAAGAAATGATGATGAATAAATACTTTAATTTTAAAGGAGAGAGTTGGTTTAATTTTGCATTTTGAGTACAAGATGGCAATACCCTGTTGTGAATAATTTCACAAAGTCCATGGTAATCGTTTGTTACAGGTAAGCTAATACGCCTAGGTCAATAAATGTCGCACTTATGATCATCGTCAACTCCCAACGTTTCAAATGATAGTTACCTCCCATAAAGTACCAGTGGTGAGTGGTGGGCGTGGCGTGTAAATACTTTTACTTAAAAGCCACATATCTAACCTTTAAAATGAGTGGTCGATCATTAGAATCCGTCAAGGCGTTCTCCCACAATTCCAATCCATCGCTTTAACCTACAAAATGTTAAAATCCGACCAGCAAAAATAACGAAAAATTTTCAGAAAATACCAGGCGCGCAGAAATAGCAGCAGGTATCCCGCAATATTCAACCAGAATTCAAATCGCAATTGTGGGAGAACGCCTTGACGGATTCTAATGATCGACCACTTATTTTAAAGGTTACAGGTGTGGCTCTTTAGTAAAAATATGTACATGCCACGCCCACCACTGCTTCTTTCATTTGTTGTGCAAAATGTCTGCGCATATTCTTTTAAAGGGCGTACCCCTTAAAGCTTACACTTATGAACAATAGAAGTTTGTTTACTTAAATCTTGCACATTTTATCTTTAAAATGAGTGGTCGATCAATACAATCCGTCCAGCCGTTTACGCACAATTGCGTTTTGAAATCTGGTTGAATATTGCGGAATACCTGCTGACATTTCTGCGCGCCTGGTAATTTCTGAAAATTTTGTCGTTATTTTTGCTGGTCGATTTTACCATTTTCTAGGTTAGAGCGATGGACTGGAATTGTGGGAGAACGCCTTGACGGATTCTAATGATCGACCACTTATTTTAAAGGTTACAGGTGTGGCTTTTTAGTAAAAATATGTACATGCCACGCCCACCACTGCTTCTTTCATTTGTTGTGCAAAATGTCTGCACATATTCTTTTAAAGGACGTACCCCTTAAAGCTTACACTTATGAACAATAGACGTTTGTTTACTTAAATCTTGCACATTTTATCTTTAAAATGAGTGGTCGATCATTACAATCCGTCCAGCCGTTTACGCACAACGATGGACTGGAATTGTGGGAGAACGCCTTCTAATGACCACTTATTTTAAAGGTTAGAGGTGTGGCTTTTTAGAAAAAATATGTACATGCCACGCCCACTACTGCTTCTTTCATTTGTTGTGCAAAATGTCTGCGCATATTCTTTTAAAGAGCGTACCCCTTAAAGCTTACACTTATGAACAATATAAGTTTGTTTACTTAAATCTTGCACATTTTATCTTTAAAATGAGTGGTCGATTATTACAATCCGTCCAGTCGTTTACGCACAATTGCGTTTTGAAATCTGGTTGAATATTGCGGGATACCTGCTGACATTTCTGCGCGCCTGGTAATTTCTGAAAATTTTGTCGTTAGTTTTGCTGGTCGATTTTACCATTTTGTAGGTTAGAGCGATGGATTGGAATTGTGGGAGAACGCCTTGACGGATTCTTATGATCGACCACTTATTTTAAAGGTTAGAGGTGTGGCTTTTTAGAAAAAATATGTACATGCCACGCCCACTACTGCTGCTTTCATTTGTTGTGCAAAATGTCTGCGCATATTCTTTTAAAGAGCGTACCACTTAAAGCTTACACTTATGAACAATATAAGTTTGTTTACTTAAATCTTGCACATTTTATCTTTAAAATGAGTGGTCGATCATTACAATCCGTCCAGCCGTTTACGCACAATTGCGTTTTGAAATCTGGTTGAATATTGCGGGATACCTGCTGACATTTCTGCGCGCCTGGTATTTTCTGAAAATTTTGTCGTTATTTTTGCTGGTCGATTTTACCATTTTCTAGGTTAGAGCGATGGACTGGAATTGTGGGAGAACGCCTTGACGGATTCTAATGATCGACCACTTATTTTAAAGGTTACAGGTGTGGCTTTTTAGTAAAAATATGTACATGCCACGCCCACCACTGCTTCTTTCATTTGTTGTGCAAAATGTCTGCACATATTCTTTTAAAGGACGTACCCCTTAAAGCTTACACTTATGAACAATAGACGTTTGTTTACTTAAATCTTGCACATTTTATCTTTAAAATGAGTGGTCGATCATTACAATCCGTCCAGCCGTTTACGCACAACGATGGACTGGAATTGTGGGAGAACGCCTTCTAATGACCACTTATTTTAAAGGTTAGAGGTGTGGCTTTTTAGAAAAAATATGTACATGCCACGCCCACTACTGCTTCTTTCATTTGTTGTGCAAAATGTCTGCGCGTATTCTTTTAAAGAGCGTACCCCTTAAAGCTTACACTTATGAACAATATAAGTTTGTTTACTTAAATCTTGCACATTTTATCTTTAAAATGAGTGGTCGATTATTACAATCCGTCCAGTCGTTTACGCACAATTGCGTTTTGAAATCTGGTTGAATATTGCGGGATACCTGCTGACATTTCTGCGCGCCTGGTAATTTCTGAAAATTTTGTCGTTAGTTTTGCTGGTCGATTTTACCATTTTGTAGGTTAGAGCGATGGATTGGAATTGTGGGAGAACGCCTTGACGGATTCTAATGATCGACCACTTATTTTAAAGGTTAGAGGTGTGGCTTTTTAGAAAAAATATGTACATGCCACGCCCACTACTGCTGCTTTCATTTGTTGTGCAAAATGTCTGCGCATATTCTTTTAAAGAGCGTACCCCTTAAAGCTTACACTTATGAACAATATAAGTTTGTTTACTTAAATCTTGCACATTTTATCTTTAAAATGAGTGGTCGATTATTACAATCCGTCCAGTCGTTTACGCACAATTGCGTTTTGAAATCTGGTTGAATATTGCGGGATACCTGCTGACATTTCTGCGCGCCTGGTAATTTCTGAAAATTTTGTCGTTAGTTTTGCTGGTCGATTTTACCATTTTGTAGGTTAGAGCGATGGATTGGAATTGTGGGAGAACGCCTTGACGGATTCTAATGATCGACCACTTATTTTAAAGGTTAGAGGTGTGGCTTTTTAGAAAAAATATGTACATGCCACGCCCACTACTGCTGCTTTCATTTGTTGTGCAAAATGTCTGCGCATATTCTTTTAAAGAGCGTACCCCTTAAAGCTTACACTTATGAACAATATAAGTTTGTTTACTTAAATCTTGCACATTTTATCTTTAAAATGAGTGGTCGATTATTACAATCCGTCCAGTCGTTTACGCACAATTGCGTTTTGAAATCTGGTTGAATATTGCGGGATACCTGCTGACATTTCTGCGCGCCTGGTAATTTCTGAAAATTTTGTCGTTAGTTTTGCTGGTCGATTTTACCATTTTGTAGGTTAGAGCGATGGATTGGAATTGTGGGAGAACGCCTTGACGGATTCTAATGATCGACCACTTATTTTAAAGGTTACAGGTGTGGCTTTTTAGTAAAAATATATACATGCCACGCCCACCACTGCTTCTTTCATTTGTTGTGCAAAATGTCTGCGCATATTCTTTTAAAGGGCGTACCGCTTAAAGCTTACACTTATGAACAATATAATTTTGTTTACTTAAATCTTGCACATTTTATCTTTAAAATGAGTGGTCGATCATTACAATCCGTCCAGCCGTTTACGCACAATTGCGTTTTGAAATCTGGTTGAATATTGCGGGATACCTGCTGACATTTCTGCGCGCCTGGTATTTTCTGAAAATTTTTACATTATTTGCTGGTCAGATTTTAAGATTTTCTAAAATGGAAACCACTGAAGAGCCATGTTATTACGCTAGCCCTATGTATATGCAATACTTATGTATGCTAATATCGCCCTCGGATATGCAATTTACTTTTAAAAAATCGTTTTTTTTTTTCGATATAATAATGTAGTTATTTATCAGTTACCATTGTGCATGTGTAGGACAAGCATTTTTTTTCAAAATAAATTCAATACTTTATTTATCATCATATCTTTTTTTGTTTTCCAACGTAAATAAAGTCTGCAATATTTTACATTTCTGTGCTTCTGTGTGTGTTGTATGTGTTTGTATGTTGCATAAGATATATTTATAGCTACTCTCGTACAGTTCCTTAAGTTTTATCTCTATAATAGATTTTTTATTTACATAAAATTTATTAACAAAGTAAATTTAATTTAATTTAGTTTTTATATTATGCTTGTATCTAGGTATACACTTCACTGTTGTTTAGCAGTGTTGATTTTAATTTGTTTTTAGCAACTCCCAAGTAGGTACAGCTAAATAGAATAATTAGAGTTGAATTTAACAGTTTGCCGTCTTGGTTCAGCAGGACATGGGTTTTTGAAAGGTTGTGGTTATACGAAAGTGATTACTATACTTTTGTGCTGCAAGCCTGCAACTGTAGTGGTTTGTTGTGGTAAATCGTTACCATATTGGCGGGACAAATGATTAACAGATTTTTGGGAGTGCCTACTACTTCTCTTCTCATTTTAGTTTTACATATTAATTTGTTTGCTAATATTTACAAAGATTTTTTGATAGTTTTATCAGCTTTTAAAAAAAAAATGAGCTGCGATTATAGTTAAAAAAATATTTTTTCAACATAATATTGTATATATTTTTTGTTTGTTCGCATATAAAAAATGGTTTACTATATATGTAGTAATTATTTTTTTTATATTAACTAGCTTGCTTTCCTGTTTTAATTAATACATAATATATATTTTATATATATTTATAGCTATAATTTATATTTAATTATATGTAATACTTTATTTTTGTTTAGTAGTCTCTTTAACAAAGCTTAGACATAAAAAATAATAATAAAAAACATTTCCTAAATAACGATAATATCAGTATAATTGCGTTTTGTTTCTTATTTGGTTTACATTAATTGTTGTTAAACTTCTCGTTATGTTTATTTGTAGTTTTGTCTCTGTGTGAATAAGGTTATATTATGTATTTATATTTTTTGTTCAATATTTATGATATAAATCTATGTATAGATTTTAATGTTGTATGTACGCTTAGAAAGGAAACTTAAATTAGTAATTGCTTAAACGTTGTTTTTTCACATCATGGCTTAGCTGTTAAAATATGTTGAATTTACAGGACTTGCAGCATTTCCCCTGATATCGATGCAGTCGACATAGACCCATGGAGCGAACGTTTGTACAGTAGCGTGAGGTGTCCTTGCAACGAGCTATACGGGAAGTTACACAATAGAAGTTACAAAACGCGGGAAATATTTTAAATCACAGGTTGAAATGCGTAGGCGAATAAGCACAATCGATCTTTTCAAGAGAAAAGTTTTTTTAAATTACAAATGCGAATGGACAGCAACAAAGAAGTGGTTAACTTCTCATTTCAATCCACAGACAGAGTGAAGAGATGGGTGTATTGTGCATGTGCAGGAATAATAATTTCCAAGGAATCAAGCAAATTTTTTGCAATGGCTGTTTTAAAAGCGAGATATTTTCCCACTGCCCGACCTTCTCGCAAACATCGGACATCGAAAGATGACGTTTGTCCCAAAAGTATACATTTTTCGAAAGATGTAGATAATGTTTGCAATAAAATACTTGTTCTCTTTTAGATCTGCAGATGAGTTATGCGATCTGTCATAACACCTACCTTATCGGATACAAAGACTTCAACACTAATCTACACGTTCATACTAATTCACATACCTTTTGCTGCACACGAGGGACTTTTACATACTTTCATTACCGCAGGACGCGGCTGATGTTTACACTCATTTCCCGCAGGTCGTCGAGTTCCGTACCATACGCATTGAAGTATCCTGTACTTGAGACCTTGCCGGCCGCATGGGGCATTACACTAAAATATAATTGGTAGCGTTAGATAACGAAACACATATTTATATCATCAAAACTTACCTCCGACCATGGCTCCACCCTCCAGATGCCTTTGCATAGTTCATTGTTACACTCTTGGCGACTGATTGGCTTCTCCAGCTCATCACACGTATCAGAGAGAGTGTCGTTGATGTATTTGCAGATGACTTCTCGTTTCTGAATTGCTGTATTGCGACCAAAACATCTCGCCTGCTGGCAAATTGTCCATTCACCCACTTGCCACTGGGGACATTCTTCCTTACCACATGACTCAAATGTATCAGGGATGTTCAATCCAGTATCCTCACATTCAACATTGTCGACAACAATCGTATTAGAATTTTCCAGTGATGCTGCCGTACTTGTCACTTGAACACAAGTTGCTGTGCGTCTCTGTAGGACCATTGAAAAGAAGTGCAAGAATTTGCTTTGAATTTTATTGTTTCTCCTCTGCACTGTAACACTAGTATCGTGTAGATCGCACATATTTATTTATTTATTTATTTTTTAGTTACTGTGGCAAAGTATTTATGAAGCGCATCTTATTTCTTTCAGAAGATCTGTTTGTTTGAACTTAAACAAAGGATATGAAAGTGGAAGTATATTTATAGTGTCATTAGCCGCATTTCTTTGAGAAACGTATCCACGGTTGCTCATAAGAACGATTACAAGAATTATGGCCAGCAGTCACACATTTGATGTATTTGCAGCATGTATCCAAAGCAACCCTGCTATGGATGTTATTGATAGCTATCCTTAGGAATGCCTGCGATACAATGTTACTCTTTTTTAACGTGTACATTCGAGCACTTCTGTGGTTACATGTCCCAAAGAAACACACCTAGTTTGGCACTAAAATAGGGTGAATGGAAAAGAAGATACAACCACTCTATGATCTGAATTAAGATGTGGATATAGTCCAAAAAGCTAAATCACGTAGACTACATTGGCTCGGCCACATTGCGCGAATGTACCATGATGCTCCAGCCAAGATCTTCTACTCCCAGCCCCTTGGGATGATGATGGTGCTACCAGCTTTTCAAAGATATATGTATCCATTTTTAAGTAGGTATGCGCTGTGTAAAGGTGTTTTTGTGGGGCAACAACAAGCATTTAGATTAGAATAATTCTACTATCGTGTTTGCATTGTGTCTGAAAATATTACTTCTCGCTGGAGAGCTATAGTTGTCACCCAGTTCTACTAAGCCTTTGAACTTTCATTAAATAAGTTTAGTTTTTCATGTGTAAACATATGTTTTATAAAAATGTCATAGATAGACAACAGAAAGTTAAACCACAATAAATGTTTGCAAAAAAAGAAAACAATGTGGCAATTAGGCGATGGTCCTGTATTCACTAAGTGATTGGCAGGTCGTGCGTTCGAATCCCGACCAAGGAAATCATTTTTATAAATTAAATACACACAACAAAAACAGATCTCCCTAAAGCAATTTAGGCGCCACCTGTTGAGAAAAAATCCCATCGCACCAAACTTCTTTCCTATCCTTCTATTCTTTAATACAGTAAGTAGCACCCAGAAATAGGCAATGAATCATTTGCTGAGAGCTACTTACAGCAGCAACAAACAAAATGCCTGCGCTGTGGTTTCCACTATAAGGGTACCGTGTAGTACAGAAAAAAGAAATCCATTTAGCGCACGCAAATTATAAAAAAAGAAAAAAATGTCAATTTCACGTTTTTGGATACTTTGTGGGAATCTTGGAAACAAATTAAGCATTTCTAAGGATCTGTATCGTACTCACTCTCAATCCAGTTCCACTGCCGCACTCCTCTGAGCACTCCGACCATTCACTGGTGGTCCATTTGAATGTGACTCTACCAGTGTTCTTCGACTGGTCCTCTTCATAACCTTCCTGTACCAGGTGATTGTGATGTTGAAGTTGTACCAATGTGTGTTCTTTATGGTAATCGTCAGCAACTGCTCTATCTTTCAATATCAAATCTTTCGTTATCATCTGTGGTTTAGCTGGTTCATCCTTTTCGAAGCGGTCTAAATCGATACCAAATTGCAAACCCTTCTCCATTAACAAATGATGTCCTTTTGAATTACTAAATTTCTGTAAGGGCCAGAGGTACTGCAAGAATAATTATAAAGGGGAGTCATGTGATTATTTAGCTCATTTTGTTGCTCTTATCCCGTGTACCCAACTACGACGAGATATTTTATAAATTTCAAACGAAAAGCAAAGGAGAACATAATATACATGAATGATTTATATATTTTATCACTCCATTCCACCTATCCCCGGGACATTTTCTGACGCTCTTTATCCTCCACATAGAAACCCTTTTTTTTATTACTGATTGTTCCTTTTTTATACTCGTACTACTGGCTTGCTTATTTCTATTTTTTATTTATATGTTTTTTTTTGCTTAAATTAGCTAGTGGAAATTGCAAAAACGTAAATATGAAGAGGCTAAAATCGTGGAGGAGCATTTATGTGCGTTTAAATCTCTGGAAAACTACTTTTTCGCTAAAGCGATTTTCAATCTCAAGTGCTTTTCGTTTTTTGATACCGAACAGAATTTCTACTCCCTGTATTTCAGTGGTGTAATATGCTGACGAGGGGAGCCGCTCATTCTGTATTGAAAGATAACTCGCGCGCACTAGCTACATCTTCGGTAAGCAGTCGTGAACTTCATTCACTAGAGTCAAAAATCGTCATCATGCTACGATAATTATCTGCTGAATAATTTTTAATGACTCAAACCTTAAGCTAAGCAGGGATAGAGAGAGTAAAAGACATCGTCACATTGCGCGTTGATTGAGGGGGGCATTATAAGGATGATATTCGTAAAGGGTTTACCATTTATTCATGACTTTCCTTTAGTGAGCAACTTTTACCTAGATTTTTAATTACCGGAATCTCTTTTACACCTCATCATACGAATGTTGTACACTTGTTTCTGTGGCATTTTATGTAAAACCCGAAAGGATCTTTAGCCTCTGAAACCGCCATCATCATCGTCGTCATCATCATGTGATAGTAGTTTTTCTTCGCTTCGGGACAAAGTTTTGGAATCTGATTTCATTTTTGTTGAAGGAAGGTTTCCGATTTCCATTTGTTTTTGAGTCTTATTGTTAAAATTTAGGCTGTGTGTATGGCCTATAGGTAATTTTGGATTTCAAATTACAAGAAATATAATTGGAGTTGCTGGTTTACGGGGTACTTTAACTTATATATTTGCATTTACGTATATACATATTTGAGAAGCTTTATGTTAATCTAATTGCCCTTAGTTAAAATTAAACTTTATATTTCATACCTCGGTACATTTATGTAGCTTTAGCATGGATGAATTACAGATAAATAAGTTGTTCAGGAGGAAAGATCACAATGATATTCCTTGTGTTCGAATCTCCCAGACAGCAGAGAACAGACAGACAATACTGACTGCTGGAATAAGTCCAGAAAGTGTCGCTTCAAACGACGATTTTTTCGTGGTCGAGGACCCACAGGAGAAAGTGGATTTGCTGGGCGCTTGTTTCGAGGCCGTGTATAAGGTGAACAATCCTGTTCGCCGTAACCACGACATTGAGAATAGGGCTCTGGTGAGTCACTTCTATCTACGCGCCGAACTTGAGAATTGGCGATCTGAGAATAACGGATTCACCGTATTCACTGATGAAAACCATGCTAATGCAGTTGTCGCCAATGGCCGAGATGCATCGCACTTGTTCGTGTCGAAGGATGATCTTCTGTGCATCTTCGAGTCACTAAAGAATAAAAAGTCGGCGGGGATGGATGGTGTCCCAAACGTCGTATTGAGACACCTGCCTCTGGAGGCTGTAGATATTTTCACCACGCTGTTTAACAATGCGCTGAATAATGCACATTATCCGGCGCATTGGAAGATAGCTGTGGTACACCCTATCCCGAAAAAAGGTAAAGATAGGACGAACCCTGCCAATCTCCGGTCAATTAGCTTGCTTCCGAATATTGGCAAGGTCTTTGAAAAGGTTGTCAATAGAGCCCTGTTAAAGTGAGTCGAGGACAATAACATAATCCCGGACAACCAGTTTGGTTTCAGGGCGAGGCATGACACTATTCATGCCGCGTCGAAACTGGTTTCCGACATTCAGTGGAATAAATGCAAGAGCCAATGCACGGGTGCTTGTCTGGTTGATTTTGAGAAGGCTTTCGACACCGTATGGTTAGAGGGACTTTTCTACAAGTTGACCAGGCGGGGGATGCACAAACCTTTGCTATATGTAATTTATAATATGCTTATGGGAAAGAAGTTCGTTGTTAAATGTGGCAACGTGACTTCGAGCAGAGTCTTTGAAATTAAAAACGGTTTACAGCAGGGGGCGGTCAATTCTCCGATCCTGTTTAACATTTACACGAGTGATCTGGTGGGTTCACTCAGACAAGCTATAGCGTATGCCGACGATTTGGTGGCATACAGATCAGGTCCTAAAATCGAGGTCATTAATATCCTTTTGCAGCGTGACTTCGATCAAATTAAGCGATATTGCGACGACTGGAAGTTGAAAATCAACTTTCAGAAGACGGAAACAATCTTGTTCAGAACTCCATTGGCTGGGGCCTCTAGGGATACTAGAAAAAACTGGAAGAAATTGGCCATTATTGGACAAAATGGGCAGCCATTGGCGGTGAGAAGCGTAGTTAGATATCTGGGTATCTGGCTTGACCAGTATCTGTATTTCGATAGACATATAGTTGCTTGTCTTGCTGGGGCCAAGAAGGCTTATGCTCTGACAAGGAGACTGTTTCATAGCAGTCAACTTGACTCTAGAGTGAAGGTCATTTGCTACGTGGCCCTTATAAGGCCGATCATCGCTTATGGTTGTCCATTGTGGTTTAATATAGCGCCTAGTTATATGGAAAAGATTCGGGTTTTGGAGAGACAATGTCTTAGGACCTGTCTCCGGTTGTTCCGAACGCCCGAATCCAACTATATAAAATACTATCCCAACAAGGTCCTATACGATGGGGCTCAGTTGAATAGGATTGACAATTTCCTGATTAAGGTCACTCGAAGGCACGTTGCAAGGGCGATGGCCAGTGACAATAGTCTGATATTTGGGGCTTACTACCCCAATGAAATGTACATAGAGAGTACGCTCCGGTCTGGCTTTATCCCGCCAGAGGCATTTATCCATATTGATTCAAAAGGGCTGGTACAGACGAGGGATGGTATCCCGGTCTTATACCATCGCTACCGCAGCGCGAGAGATAAGCGGCTCCTCCATGACGGGGACGTCGCCAATGCTCATGAGCTCCTCCGTTTTAGTACCGCAATATCGGAGAGGGATAGATTCGACACGGAAAAGCAATTCGCCGAATTTTGGTGGCTTGTTGAGGGGGGAGGGGTCAACATGCCCTCCCAGGACGGTGCGTTACTCTAGGTAACATCCTCTTAGCTTATAAGTTAGATTAAGTCAGCTAGGGCGTTTTTGGGAGAGGCCGGGCTCGCCAACGTGTGGTGGTGCTTCCGGGAGTTGACTGACGCTGTAAGGCTTCAGTCGGCTCACGGCGGCGCG
Organism: Portevinia maculata; assembly: GCA_949715645.1. Taxonomy (NCBI): domain Eukaryota; kingdom Metazoa; phylum Arthropoda; class Insecta; order Diptera; family Syrphidae; genus Portevinia; species Portevinia maculata. The sequence continues at coordinate 772,415 of OX454528.1, read as the reverse complement.
TGTGCACGTTGACGACTGCCAGGCGCTCGGAAAGCAATTGGGATTTTGACCACTTATTGCGCCAGGCAACTAGTGCTCAGAATCCTAATTATAGTTAGAATACGTTAAGTAGTTTAAGTAAGTAGAATAGGTAGTTTGTAATTTGTTTTATATAAAATCTCAATAATGATACCGATTTTTAGTAAATTTTCTCGAGGAATATATATGTAAGATTAGTTCGTAAAATAGTTCGTAGGCCGAAAGGCAATAATTCTAAGATATAGTTAAGTTTAGAGCGTTTGCATAAGGACCAATAAATAATAATAAGTATCCTGTTAATTTTAAGTTAGGTTTAATCATTTTTGTCTAGTATGTAAGTAGATATTTATCAATGAATAAAAAAATGAATTTCAAAGTCAAAGTCAAAAAGCATGGATGAATCTCGCGTCCTTTGAATAATCTCACCAAAAACTAGTTTAAACAACTTAGATAGATCTTTTTAGGAAAGATGCTTTCGTTAGAGAAAAACACTAACTGACACTAAATATGATACCAAACAATAGCATGAGATTACGGAAGTTGCACAGTGAAAGTAATTTCAAAAGATAGAAGTGTTTCACTCACTAGGCTTTAGCATCGTATGAGTAAATTCGAATTTATGCATCAATGCATCGAGTAGGAGTGTGGCTAATGCATTTGAATTAGGCAAGAATAGCAAATACTTTTATGCTAGTATAGTGTCTAAAGTGTTGCATATTTATCAAAGGTGCATATTCTGCTATACACATAATCATGAATATTCTATAGAATAAGATATGGAAACATCACTCTCCTGAAAAACGATTACTGAAGTAGAAAAAAAAATTGTCGGCATATATTCTGCAGATCGTTAGTCACACTACCTACACTATTAAATCAAATATATAAAGGGTAAAGACTAAGATATGTGCCTGGACTAAATTTATAAGCAGCTAGGATTAGACTAGCAACATATTGTGGTTCCAGTATAACATGAAACAACGGTATGAAATCGGCCGCCCTGGTAAAAACCCGTGGTCTGCATCATTTCCAGATATTGTTCAAAGGTGCAGATATTAAGATATCACAGGATGAATGCACTCTCCTGTGCGATAAGTTAGTTTTATATTCACTCAGTTGATTGAATGATTTTAATATCCGCATTACACAAACCTCAGGTTTTTCAATTAATTACATATTTTTCGTTTGATTGCTCGGTTGGGAATCGTCACTGTCATCGTCGTTATCGTGGTCGCACTGCACTGCAAGGGATCTTTTGAAAAAAAAACCACAGCAGACACTTGAATATTGCGGGAAAGAGATATACACATTTATTAACTAATTAATTAGTGCAATTTATGGATGATGGACTATTATGCGGTCGGTTTCACGAGTAAAAAAATCCACCAATTATTTATTGATTGATTAACATTTTGTTCGCATAAATAGTTCTGTTGTTGGTCATGCTGACAGCTTCACGCGAACTTTCTCTTTTTTCTTTGAAGTTAGCAGTTACGCACAATGATTAAGGTAATTATTTTTTTTAACAGCTTTCAATTATAAATGCATGAATCATGCATTCGATGGGTTGTTTTTATGAGTATGTATATGAATTTTTTTTTCAATGAAATGAAATCAGAGTTGAAAAGGACCACTTTCCCACTCGCCACAGATACCGGTGGACAGTATAAATAATACATTGTCTTCATTACTTCCCTTTAATTGAATGTAGTGATAATTGCTCTCCACTGTCTTGTTAAAAAGTGAAGGGTGGAGTGTCGGTGTACGTCACGTGACGGTAGTCAAAGAACTGAAGGAAGAATATTCTCCCCCTCCTGTGGTCACATTATTGCACCGTGCTAATTAAGAACCATAAACATGTCAAAATTCGATTCTTATAAAAAGCACCAACAGAATTTACTCACCGACCTAATATACTTTTAAAACTATCTAACAAATATTTAGTTTAATCTGCTAAGTTTTTTGTCTGTCCCTAAGCACCCGAACTCGCTACTTACTCCGTCAAATAAATATCTCCGACTCCAATAAAGCGAACAAAAAATTATAATTAAACTATACCATCATATTTCAACAAGGTCGTTTTGAAAATTCGATTTTGTTTACTTTGCAAAGCGTTCCATATATGCATGTATATTCACACACCTGCAATAATGCGAATTTCATTCACTTTATTTCTATTCTCTAATCGAAGCGCTTTCTCCTGTCCCAAAAACTGTCACTTGTTACGGAAGATAATTTCATTATGCTTATATTTAGATCGCAAATAGTTAAGTACACAGTTATTTATTTATTTTAGAATCATTTTCACACACATGCAATGCTATATGATTACTATAACTATATACTATATATATAAAATTAGGCATTATCATGCAAAGCATTTCAAGGAAAAAAAAAGTTAAAAAGGATATAAATGCAACTTTTTCAAGAAATTGGTAAAATTATATTGATGTCGGATAAGGGGGCGAATGCGTGATGCGAATTTTCTCTCGTACTTCGTACAGCAATTAACAAAGCAAAAAAATAAATAAATAAAAAAGCAAAGTACTTTCTCCTTTGGGAAAAACTACCACGCACAAAAGAGAGATCCCTCAGGGATGTTTACTCTTTCGTTTTTGTTGCATAATTTGTATTAATATTTCATATTTAATTTTTACATATTACGTTTGTCCCATTTAGATAAAAATGTTGCCAGTATAATGAGAGCTCATTTAAAGGTAGTTAAGCACAGAATAAGTAAAAGGTCAACATGTTGTTGAGATAACTTTTTATTATGTATTTTTATTATGCGACTCTATGCTCCCTTTCAGATATTGTTGGGCAAATTGCTTTGCAGATTCAGAAAGTATTTCGTCGGTCGTTCTGAATAGGCAGCAAAGGCAAGTGTTGTAGATATGTGCGTTGCGAGGTATGAAACATATAATACGTGTTTGTTGGGAAGAATGCGTCCCTTTCGACTTATTTTGTTTCATGGAATTGAGTTATTTTTTCAGATAACACATGGGGACTTGTTGCAATGCCAAAAAGAAAATATGTCCGCAATTAGATAAGTCGTTTGTTAAGCGATCGCATTTGTTGAATGAATATCCTTTCTGATTGGAGTTTCATTTTTGTACAAATTGGACAGAGCCGAAAATATTAAGTAATGACATTTGAATCCTACAGTATCAGATTAAGAAATAAAGTATTTTTTTAGGCTGTGTTGATAATTGAACGTTTCTGTGTTGATAATTGAACATACTTTTTTTTGACTTCGTACAGTCTAGAAGATTAACAGCCCAAAACATAATCGTGAACGAATATTGTATCCTCTACCTATGATACAGACTTAAGCTTTCTATGATTTGCAGGCTCCGAGTAAATTTCGACCTGACAGGTGACAGGACCAGTGATTATTGTATGGGACATGAACAAACGGCCTCATCTGATAAGCCAATTGAGGCAGGTATTTAAATGAAATTACTCGTATGTTCCAAAACTAACCGGAAAGTTTACTCTTTTCAATGAAGCAAGAAACTTCGATCATCATATCGATCGGTTTTTATTTGATAGCAATTTCACAAAGGACCCATAGGCTCGCTCTCACCAGTTGAATGATTGAACATTGAAGTGGGAAGGTTATGATCCATTTAGTCCAGATCATAACCTCGTCGTTAAAGAAAACAAGAAGATATTATGCAAATACATTCGATTGATTCCGAAAATTTAACCTGCTTTCAACAAACCTCTCATTTTTGAAAAGCAATAATCGTTTTTGATTAATTATCGCTAAATACTAAATTCATTCTGTAATGTTCCTCGTGTATAAATAAAATGTACAATCCACTTTAGGCAGTTTTTCCAGATTCAATGTGAATATCGTAAAAATTAAGAAATTAATCCGGCGAGTCCACGGTCAAATGATTCGAGTTACGATCCCCCTTTATGTGCGTTCATTGATTATCCTGTTAATCGCATGCAAAACAAATGAATCTATAAGGCACATAACAAAAACGCAGTATTGTTTAAAATATACTATGAAGTGCCAGCGTGCTTGTATGATAGAGAAGCATTGTCTTATTTATACAAAATAAGTTATTACCTACATAAAAATAGAGTCCATTTGAAATGAAGGATGTCCGCGCGCATGTATTGTCATTTTGTGAAAAATGTTTTTTTTGGTTTGTTCATGTGTTTAGTTATAAAAAAATAGTGTTGTTGTTTTTACAGAGGAAATTAGATAAAAATAAAAATGAAAACAATAAAAGAGTTCAGCCAAATAATATGTGAAACCGCAGTTTGGCGAATTGAAGAGTATTTGAACTTTTTTTATAAAGCTATTGCACCGACATGCAGTAAATAAAAACGACATGAGTTAGATAGAAATAGTTATTGCAACGCTCACCTGCGGTGTTTTTTTTCGTTTGGAAATAGACAGGTTATTCTAATTTTTGGTTTAATGTTTTTGTTTCTAATTGCAAATCGTTGGATTATTCTTTGTTGATGACTGTTTATTAGATTGTGATGGTGATGGAACAAGAAAAAATAAACAAAATATAACAAACAAACCGGAAAGCTTCAGCGAATTTTAGTACAAAAAGGAAAACAATTTGACATCAAATTGCACAACACAATAGAGAACGAAAAACTGTAGACAAATTATGATGGCGAGAATGAAAAATACGGTGAATTCGTTTAAGAAAAACCAATACACCTAAACAGAAAATTACGAATTTATATATCGTGTTAACAAAAACAACGTAAAAAAATTCTGCACAGTGCAAACGGAAATCAAAACAAAAGTGATGAAGATTGTAACAACAACAACAGGATAATAGCAAGTTGACTCCTCACCTGTAGATTGGCTAAAAGTGCCTGAAAAGATGGCATTGCTAAAATTGTTATTGCTCTATTACCAGAGCTACTGGCAGCTGTCTGAGGCACACTATCCTGTGCTTGTTGAATTAGATGCGACTGTTGAGAGAGGAAAAATACAGTGGATGGATTGATGGAGTGAAAGCGAATTGAAATTCGAAAATGGCAAACGCATAAAAACAGAAGAAACAAACCCACCCCCCCCCCCAATTTGATAGTCACTATAGTAAACAAATTTAATCGAAAAATGTCTCAATTACTTTTTCGTACTGCTCACAAAAAATAGACACTCAGTAAGATACCTACATTGTTTATAATGTTCCTTGGACTTTACTCAATCTAGAATATTACAGCGCGAAGCGCAAACGCTGCTAGTTACTTTGGTCTCCATAACAAATATATAAATATGCATATAGGTATACTAACACCACAACTAATTATTTTTGCTGTCCATTTTTCGTAAGCAGTGTACGAGTAAAATGTACTATACATAACAAGCATGCAATTTCGTACCTCATCTTCCATTATACTACTATCTGCATGTTGAACGCCATCCGACTTTGGTCGTCGATTCCTCTCCCCGTTATTCTGTTGCTTCTGTCGTCTTTGGGTATTTTGCGGTCTGCAAAACAAAGAACAGAATGCCATTTCATAGGAAAAAAGATAGACAAAGATAGACTACAGTCAAGAGAATGTAATAATAAATTAATCCAGATTTCTAATCCACCTGCTGTATTTCACAATGTACAATTTACATTGTTATATACTGCAAGAAATTCTGTTTTTCAAAGATGACATTGTAGGTAATGCAATATTTAAAATTTTATAAAATTTTCAACAAAACGAAAAATGACAAAAACGAAAGGATGGGAAAATCGAGCTCTGAAATTGGATTAAACTACGAAAAGATACTGATACGTCATCTCTGATATCGAATTATGTATTCCTTTCTTGTATCCCAACTACTTCTGCACTTACCCAACATCAGATGTTGTCATATCAGCGGAGGTGAGAGGTTCTGTGCCACTTCGTTCCCGAACCAAACGATCTGTTGTGAAAAAGATAAACATCAACGTTGCCATATTAATTCAGTGCACAGCTAATAGCAAATCCTTTCGCCTCACTTACCTGACTCGTGTTTTTCATAGTCCTCCGGTTGGGTTCCAGGCTTTGCCTTCACCTCGATATTAATCTCAGCCGTGCTCAGTCCAGCATGACACGAATACACTCCGGCATCCCGGAACGTTATGTCCAGTATTCGAAGTGCACCTTTCTTCGAGACTTTGAACTTCCTTGATTTGGCCAACGGCTTATGGTCCTTTGTCCAGCGTATCTTCGTCCGATTGTACCTTTTTACAGGACATTTGATTTTCACTTGTGTCCCAAAGAACACCACTGCCGCACCACCCACTTTTAATGTTATTTTGCTCTTCCTCGGGTCATGCTGAATATGTGTACTGTTGTTGATAGATATTATGGGCTTGGGGTCTTCGGGTGGACATGGCTTCACGTTACATGGCTTCTTATCGGCTGGTTTAGCACTTGGACACATCGATTCGGGGCGCTCAATTTTGTGCTCCTGTGCCATTATTTGCTTGCACTCAACCTTGCGCTCCTTTATGCCATAGCCGCATGTGTGTGAGCACTTTGACCATTCGCCCACCTCCCATCGTACAGGGCAATCGAGGACATTGCAATACTGACGATCTGCTGGCGGTGGCTGGGGACACATACTATTCGGCACCACCATTGTGTTCTCACCACCCCGTGTCACCTCGTGAATGCATTGGACTTCACGGGTTTTGATGCCAATGCCACATGACTTAGAGCATGGTGTGTAGTCGGAGTAGTTCCATCGGGGTGGGCATGGACGGTCGTTGCATGTTCGCACCCGGGCTTCTGGTTTGGTTTCGGGTGAGCATAGGAACGGTGACACCACCCGTCCGTTGTCTTCTCGGACGCAATTAATGATAAGCTCCTCTACGCCGCCTAGACACGATGCACTACAACTGGTGTAGCCTTGTTCACGCCAAACATATGTTTTGCCTGGTTCGGATACGCCAACTTTTATCGAATCCCTGGGGTACTGTTCGTCATAGCCATGTGAGGGCAGCATACACGGCTCTTCGACACATCTCTCGACTTCATCGTGCGGTTTTTGACCTTCGCAAAGGCTGTCATTGACAGTAGCGATAGTACGGCTATATTCAAGGAAAATCTTGCATTTATAGGGACGACGGCGAATACCCTCGCCGCAGGTGACGCTGCATGACGACCATTCGGTGTCCTTGATGAATCTGCGATAGGGGAGAAAAATATTGGTTTTTCAAAGAATGCATTTATAATGGATGTCATTTTCAATTTCTGTTGTAGGTACATATCTTGCATTCGGTATTTTTTTTTTAGCTTTATGAACAAGCGCTTTTACTCTTAATATCATATAGTTAATTTCCTTGATGTGATTTCTCCCCAGTCGACTTTTACGACAAGCGCTGCTATCGGGCGTTGCATGACTTAGTAGAAATCACCGAAACTACTGTGAAAAATTCCCTTTGACTTTTATAAACCTAATACATTTTATTTTAGTTTTCTTGCATCAAATTAACAACGCTACGGTAATGATCAATGATATGATTGAATAAATTCATTCATCACGCGTCAAATTTTCGTGACCCTGACTGACATATTTTTACTTATTTATAGTGCCTTGATTCCAAGAAATCAAGTAGGTCAATAAGACTTGTTCCTTAAGTTCCGATAGTAACGCAATATGGAAAGAACAACAGTTAGTTAGTAGGTACATATTTTTGACAAGTCAAGCAAACCAGCGTTGTTTTTCTATTGATTACCATCACGAGTATGGAAACAAGCGCACTCCGCAATGAAGACAGAATCAATAAAACTACAATTTAAATGTTTTCCTATCGTAGGCATGCAAAGTAAATAATTAATAACAGAAATCATTCCGACAATCGAAGAAATAGGAAATACACCTCATTCACAGGGAAGGTACAAAACAATATGAACGATTTCTTTTTTTGTTTTGGCTCTCTTTAATTAAATTGGTATTAGAACTTGTTTTCATGTGGGCTTCCAATTGAACAAAGCTGTCAATCTAACGTCCTTCAGTTAAGTTAAAGTTAAAAAAGAAAGCAATAAAAATGATTGCGAGTATCGTCCTGAAAACCCGAAGCCAATCATTACATAAACACAGGCATATGGTTAGCGGGGTGTCCAGTGTACTGAACAGTGAACATGAGTATTTCTTCTTGGGTCCCAAACACTGTGCGCATTAACACTTGGAGTTAAATACGAGAAAGCTAATTAAACGTCGCCCAAGGACAAGTCCCACCCACGTCTACCCACTCTGGTTCGTTTTGGTCCGTTAAACATGGGAATACCTACGTCTCGAATACATGTACACCTAGTTTATCAACATATATGTATTGCACCTGTTAATGTGAGTGCAATAGCTGTTATTGCTGCTGGTTGGTCTTACTTTCAGGTTGGTTGACTACTGCCTGAGCTTTGGTTTACGTACTGAGACGACCGATAGCTTGATTATGCGTTGAGCATACAAACTAATTACATTGGATAGGCAATCATTATCACAATTCGAATTAAACCACCTCCTCCACACTTTTTTGTTGAATAAATCAAACGTTACGCCTCTCTTTTCCTATGGGAATAAGCCTAGGACAGTTGCGGTATTGAAGCTACTCGTATGTAGACGAAAACTATTTGCGTTTAATCCGAATGTTGCCGATGTAACATGATCCTTAAATGGTCGCTGATAAAGCCAGTTACAGCGCTATAATTTTACTTAGAATCTAGTAATTAAGATATGTTTGCATCCATTGGGTTGTTAGATTCGGTTGATGGACACGCAAAAGTCAAGTTTCTAACACATTCGTATACCTACGGGCTAAAGTTAATGTGAGACGACCATTTAAAAATTTGACGATTAAAAATACTTCTATGATATTCTTCTGCTCAGCTCTCCCGATTCCATGGCCAAATGATCGCAACATTTTATACAATAAGTAAAGTATGCACACTTACGTTGGATCCGATGAGGGATGTTCTGGTTCACTTCCGCCACCACCCCCAACGAGTGACTCTGCTCTTGGAGGTAGTTCCTCGTGATGAAATCGATTCAATTGCTGATGGGCGTACAGTGGCTGATCGTTGTATGACACTTGTTCCGAATCGTCCACATCCCCCACCTCTTCATCTTCATCACCTGCTTCGTCGTCATCTTCGCCGCTTTTGCTCATTTCGTCCGGACTTTGTTCCTACACAGTGGAAATAGAAGATATTCAATTTAACACATTTTTTGCTGGTGTTGCTTTTTGCTGTATTCTTTTATAATATTGTTTTATTCAATTTGTATTGCCAGACAAACATTCAACAAGCGAAAACAAAATAAAACCAGATAACAATTAAAAAAGAAAGAATCACAAAAACAAATAAAGCTCAAAGAAGAAGGAGAGCTTCTCATTTGTACTTATAAAGACTCACATCCATTTCTTGGTCACTATTGCATGGTATACTCGATGTACACTGTTCAGCTCCTGGGGGTTTTGTATGCGGATCACATTTCGCACTTAAGCTACCATCCGCTGACTTGCATTCGACGCCCCGCATTTGGATTCCATGTCCGCATGATACCGAACACTATAAAATGCATTAAAACACCAAAGAAAAAAAAAAACAAAAAAAAACACAGAAAGTATAGAGAAGGAGTACTTAAAGTAAAGTAGAGGAATATAAGAACATAAAAGTGAGGATATCCTTAAATATAAAATGAAAGCAAGTGTACAAACTATAAGGGTTTGGTGCGCATAAATCCATGCATTCAATATGCTCGATAATAATAAGATGGGTATTGAAACACATTCTACAGACACGAGTGTATGACAACAAAGTACCAGCGGAATGAATATATTATGTCGTATGTTCCACATAACGATATTACTCAACATTTGTACTTATCCAAAGCTACAATTTTAGAGCGTAAACCATAAATTTATTTTACAGAAAATGCACAACGTCAACTTATATATTTATGTACGTAGGAAGTGTAGATTGAATGCCATCGTCAGTCATTAATCTGTTGCGTTGTCAAAGGAACACTTGTAGGATGTACTTACGCTTTTCTTACCCGGAAGTTCTTAAGGGTGAAGCACAGGACAAACAACTATTTTCAACTCTTTTGTTCGTGGTGTGACATGTCACTAATGTACTCCGTGGCCGCAGAAAGATGTTTAGTTTACGGCCGACCATCATGTTAAGAACCAATAAGGCGCGCACACTGAGTTGCATTAAATTAAGTAAAGTTCAAATTGCAAATATATTAATGAAATCCTTGACGCGAGCAGTCAAATTTTATTTCAATTAAACATATGCATATATGAACGCATTCCATAAACAGGGAAAAACTTTGCTTTTAACCGGAAGTTTCGAAATTTAAGCGCCAATCCAGATTCGTTTTTTGTATTTTTGTATGAGCTTTCAAAACTTGCAAAAATTCGCCGGACACGGTTCGACACTTACACTTCAAGCGAATTAATCGCAATCATAAGGTACACGATATGTGTGATCTCTTAAGGAAGATTAAAAACATGAGAAAGAAAAATTTTAAAACACGTAAAAGAAGGGAAGGAAAAATCTCTGCAAAATCGGACATCCTAATGAACATCACCTTGTATAGTTAGCTAAGCTTCAACTAGGAATGCAAAATAAAAGTTTATGAAGATACATTAAAATGGCCTTTAATTGGCAATAATCCAATCCAACCTCAGTTGGTACTACCTACTTCTTTTCTAAGAGAAGTGTATGCAGTAAAGCTTTCAGTAAATAGTAAACCTTAGATAATTATCGTCAAACTTATGTTGGTCTATTCCATCCTGATTGTTACTTAATTGAACACCCATTTTTATAAGAAGTATTTCTGATTGTATTTTTTGAGGTTTTTTTCTACTTTTTACAAATAAGTCGGAACAATTCTACGTACCTACTTAAAGAAGAACAACGAAAAACAAACTGAATTACTATAGAATTTGGTCCTGAAAAATCACGTGCATTGCACGCTGAAAAAGCGAATTGTGAAAGGTTTTCTTTTCAAAAAAAAACACAATCCTCACACACTTGCACTTTCCCTCTCATAAACATCTTATTATATGTACTTTTTTTATTTGCCATGTCCTGAAATACAACCATCAACCACCCACACTTTTTACATATCCTGCTGCTCTACACACAATATGTTTTTCTTGTAAGACTAAAGGAAGGAATGTGAACATTTGAAAAAAGCATTTACTTTTCATGAACGCGCGAGCGAACATGTGCGCCGTGAATGTGCACTTAAGACAGCGAAAAGGCTCTTAAGAAAACACACACTACACAGCCAGACTATCGTCGTCTTCGGAACCTGCGGGCCCTCATACATAGTCTCGTCGTGCATGCAATGCAATATCCTCTACTTAAGCAACTAAAAACTAAATATAGATCCACACATTGAGAGGAGAAAGGAGTAAATAATGAAAGTTAAAAAAGAAAACTCACCCCCGACCATTCTTCCACTTCCCACTTGGGGCACTCCTGAATCATGCAAGCCTCTTGAGTTTGTGGTTTCGGAGTTCGGCACACGATGTCTGGAACCTGTTGGGAAATGACAACGGCATTCGTAGAGTGCATAGTGCAATTAAGTAAATACTAGGTAACTGGGATGAAAAGCGAACTCACCCTCGTTTTAATGCCATTTGTTTCCTCAGCGCACACAACCATACGCTCTCGATAACCAGGACCACACAGACGAGTACACGGGCTCCATTCATCAGCGACCCATCTATAGAGATGTCGAAGAAGGAACAAAGAACAAAAGAAAATGCCATAAAAATTATGTAAAACAACTAAAATGACTCGTTTCCTTCTCAATTTTCTCCAATCCACCTTTATCTATGCTCGTTACCATAGTTATCATTATCAAGCATTCTCCGACAGTTTCCTTGGTGCAGAGACTTCTTCGGATGGAAAAGTGGATTTAGGAGATAAGCCGAGAAAAGTCCTTAACAGTACGTCTAGCAAAGTAAGGCAAGACAGTTATTGTTACGTCCCAACCGAGGGGTGATTCCAAAGTATACACTTCCTTGCTAAACACACTGTACTCTGGGTCTTGGCTGCGATAGCGATAAAGGAGTCTGCAGAGTACTTACTTAGGCGGACAAGTATGAGTGTTGCAAAGTACCACAGATGGTTCTGGCCGATTAGTTGCACTGCACAGGGAGTCTTCGACTTCCACGCCGGTAACACGATTCCTGCAAGTTGGTCTGGACATCTTGTAACCTTTATTTTGTGCCATTGAATGAAAAGAAAAGACATATTTTTTTTACTTTATTGCATTAGTCTACGGTACAGCTTCTTTTAGGATATCGATTGATGGATTCCGTTTTTGGAACCTTAAATTTGATATGGCCAGGTAGGGAGTAATGAGCAGAGCAAAAGAATAACAAAACATGTTTCGAAGAAGGAAGGCATTCTAAAGTGAAAAGAGGGTGACTTTTTCCATGCTATTATTTCCATGCCATGTTGAATTGTGGCTGAATTTGAAATCCTTATTGGCTTTTTTCTTTGCTTTTTCGTGGTATTCTCTCATTTTTATTGTTCACCACGGGCACGTTTAATCGATTAGCGACGGTGTGGTCTAGGGGGCTTAGCTTAATGGAGACGGGTGCCTGACGCTTTAGCTGTCTGAAATTTGTCTTTCGCTTAAATCGTTTTATACTCATTATACATACTGTTTCTAGCAATGAAACACTGAAATCCTTGACTCACAAGTGTGGCTGGCGTGCAACTTTTTTTGCCTCGTTCACGCAATAAAAAAGTCAAGAGACAAGATAAAATCTCTCTTGGAAAGAAAGGAGTCAAAGAATAAATAAACTCGGCAATATTGGTGGCGTGTTGTTTTGGGATTACGACCGAGTAGGTGGAGCAGTGGTGGTGGCACGATACTTGACATTTTTCCTTTTCTCAGCCGTTTAACTTTTCCGATGTTTGGTATTTGGATCATCAATAGACACAGACGAGGGATGAAAAGACAATAGAACTGTTTGTAATGATATCACTACATTTGCGTAGGAGGAAAGGGAAAATACAGGCGAAAGACAGCTAGTAAATATACATCTGGGGAGGAATTAAGTTAACGTATTCCAGAAATCTGTTGGTTAAAAAATAAACGACTCAGTGGATTTTTTTTAAATATGAGTATCACGTTGTTGTGTTGTTTCTAGCTTGCGAGCTGGGATACATAACAAGAAGTTCATTAGTCGGGACTTTTGGGGGTAAATCAAGGCACAGTGAGTGAGAGGTTAAGGGAGGCTTTTGGCATAGATTTATGTATTTTTCCAAAACATCCTAGAGAAAAAATTATAAAATAAACCCAAAGGCCATCGGTTATGCTTGAATTGTAAGACACTTTGTAGGCGACACAGTTTTGTTAGTTAAATAAATAGGGCTTTACTAATAATAAAATAAGTGTGAAGCTTAAAGTTGTACCTAGATCCTTTTACTCAAATGGAAAAGGAAATTTAAATGGAGCCCTTATTCAAGGTCCACATTAAATTTTATATCGGGAAGGATTATATGTACCTATTTATTACCTATTCAAGAACTAGATAACTAAATTTGTATAATTTTTAAAATATCGGCAAACAACTTCACAACAGATTAGAAGCTTTTTCATAAAAAAACCTACACAAACAAAAATCATCGAAATAAAACTATACTACCGCAGGTGTTTCTTGTTAACACAACAAATCAACGTTCGTACATATTTATTATGTAAGAGAAATGTGTGTAGCCTTTGTTTTATGTATTTGCATTCCTTTCCTATACCTATGTTCAATTTTGTAAAAACTAAAGTTGCTACTGTGATTTGTAGTGTCTCGGTCCCAAACATCCCACACAAAATAAAAATTCTTTCGGTAGGATAATCATCACGACACTCGAACATATTTTTACTGGCGTCATCCATTAATGATATAAATATAAACAACGACGAATTCCTTTGATTTTTTTTCCTTGCATTTAAAAAAAAATATTTTTCAATAATTCGACTTCAAATACTGTCAAGAAATTGCAGAATTTGTTTGAGTTTAAAGGGTTTTCAAATTATGGGAATTGTGAGTAAGAGGATGCAAAATGAGTGCCAAGAAAAATAAATGTCATGTGCGCTGCCATGCCAATATGTATTCTTTTTTTAAATTTCATCAGTACAGGAAACCGAAATCACACAAAGGGAATTAACGGTAAGTCAACGATGTTTTCAACTTGCCTTTTTTTACATTGTACATATAAGAATTGCAGCTATGTCTTGACTGAAATATTCAAAGCAAGTGGATAAAGAAAAGCACCCACCAATTAATTAATATATAAAATATTCTTACTTCTTTTTCCCTAAAACGCCTTACAAAAACGATCAAACAAATATTTAGCCATCAAGAGCCCATCAAATAAACAGACCAAATTATTGCCTACCACGAGTCAGTTCAACGTCAAAAAGTTTGTCATTCGGTCAGTATATGACCGCCGGTTGCTGACTGAAGATAATCTAACATTTCTTCCGAAAAGAATTGTTTATTCAGCACCAAAAGTCGATAACTGTAAATAATAATATATGTAGGTAGGTGCATAGCTACCTCCAATCTATAAATGGAACGAGAATTTAGGGAAGGTTTGTTAGAGCCAAAACCTATACCAAAGATACTCGTATCTGTGTATCGTATTTGTAAGTATTCGAATCAAATTTGAAGCTTGGTGAATTTGACTTTAACAGTTGGAACAAAACCTAACAATAAACTTAATATGTCCTTCCATATCATGCAATAAAACAGGGGGTTACGAACGAGTAGGTATCGTTGATTTATACCAATAATCAATAAGCAGATTTATAATTATTTATACAAATCAGCATTACACAATTAACTTTACAGATGACACGACAATCAAAACTCTCCGTAAATAATTTGTACCCTTCACGAAGCTTAGCGGAATAAAAACAGTGAAACCAATTGAAATCCGATTATTAGGATAACTACCTATTTGAATTGACTGACTACTGTCAGTCTATGCCAAGGGTTAAAGATAATCGTCATGATAACAGATGAGCACGAACTCCTTGCGAAACAATGACCATAAAATATGTTTTCTCATATCTGTTTTTTTTTTGCATTTTGTCGTTTCCATGACAGACTACTTACCCCCTCCACAGGTGACGGAGCACAGTGACATCGGTGCCGTCTCCCAATGATAGAGTGGTTGCGAGCATGATTTGCCATCGCCCCCGCACACCCCACACGCGTCGATCTTCTTCGTCGAGCCAATCTTCAGGTCGCAGCCAACTCGCTGTAAAAGAAAACAAAAGCGCAAATAAATATCATCGTAAAAAGGATAACACTTCAAAAGTTGTGTTGTACATTCTGAGAGTTGCTATTATTCGTTACATACTTTTATATCTTGGTATCAGAATATTAAACAAGCAAACGAAAATATTTGAATAAATAAAGTATTTCCAAAGTTGTTTGAGTGTAATAACCTGTTTAGGTACCTTTTCGTCAAGAGGATAACAACAAATTTATAACAAATAGGTTCTGCGCCAAACATGAAATAGATGAATTGCTTCCTTGCAGAAGTGGCGATAGAGAACCACCACCATCAACTACAGCAAACATCGAGTTGACTAAACACTCCACTTTAGTGTGTTCTTGAATTCACCACCATTCTATCAAGAGGGTGAGGGAGTAACCGACGCTGACTGGGTCGTGTTGGGATACACTTCGCGACCATTTGATAAAAGTGCTTTGTTTTCCCAGAGACACGCTGTCATTATTTAAATTCCCATTCGGTAATGAATAACTTTGGCCGAAATATTTGGCAAATTGAGGTTTGATTTATGTACCTAATTGTGCAGTTTTTCTCCCCGAATTACCGTTTGGAATCGATTGATAAGTCGTAAAGGGTCGCCAAAATTGGAGCGGGTAACATTTTTGCTTGACAAAAAAGTTGTGAACATTTTCTTAAAATAAATGGTAGCTTAGCACGGTATTTTTTATTGGGAATGTGTTTCAAGTAATTTGACTTGTGGGATGGGAAGAGTTAAATGTTTAAGGCATCATGCCGCAACGAAAATGTAAATTCAATTTAAGTTTTACTTTTCATATGTCTGGCAAGATGTAAAAATTGGTTTCAATTTAATTTTTGTTGTGTAGAGCGGCCGTGGTGCGTATAGGTGGCGTGACTTGCATATGATTTCAGTGTGGTGTTCTAATATTTATAATTTATATAAATATTTGTTATCTCTGGAATTGCTTGTTTTTTTTTTGCAAGTTCATTTGTGCAAAAGGGCGAATTGGTTTTCATAGGTAGGTACTTACCTACCTAAATGTATCAATTTTGATCAGTGAAAGTAAATATTGTAAGGGAGCCATCAAAAATCGAAGCTCTTTTTTCGGGATTCGGAAAGCTTAAAATAGCAACGTGCGAAGTTTAAGAACCAACGATAAAATAATTTTAATTGAAACTAAGACGTTCTCTTAAAGACGACTGCGATTTAAGAACGTAGGTACTAACCCGATCTAATTATGTATGTAGGTGATCCCAACCAATTGAGGTTGCTGTGGTATGTGCGTTTAGGTGTAGCAACGCCTTAAAGAAGCAAATTGCACATTGCTCCCTTAATTCAAATGTCTCACTTTAATTGGAATAAAAAAATACATTCAGTTCACCACGGCGGTTTGTTTCCGATGTGTATACAAATGAAAATATGTGTACATATTTCCCTGATACCACTGCACATATAGTGCTTACAAACAATTTTTCATTTTCAACAACAGAAACGTAAATAATTCCACAGTTTTAAACAACAATAAAATAGAACAAACTATAAGGACCCACTATCTACCCATTTATTCACCACAGTCGGAGTTGATTTATTTGTAATACGCCAATCAACTTTCAAACGTAAAAAAAAACGAATGAGGAAAAGAGGATTAAGAATAATTAAAATAAAAGCTTAACTTTTTTATCTCTTACCTGACATTTACCCTGGATGCACATATCAAGACTTCCGGCACGACACCGAGTTCCATCTTGTACTCTTCCTGACAGCTGCACAATGACACTCGGCTCATCATAGTGTTCCGACTCATCTGCGCCAGTTGCACCGCCGCCGTCAACCTCGGGCAGTGAAACGTCATCAGAAAGATGTGCAGGCCTCCCCCTTCATAATGCCGCAAAAACGAAAAAATACATAAGAACAAAAATTACAAAAAAAAAACAATCCCATTTTACATTAACGAGTCAAAGAGTGTATACAGTGTAACGAGTAATTTAACGACACACAAGCAAACAATAGTTGCAAAAACCAGGACACTGAATAAACTGAGTGCGGCGAAAATTCCAACGAGTGCACGCTTCGGCTTCACCAGTTCACCCCCGATGTAGAAAACATCAATGTCTGTTCTCTTTCTCTCTTTAATACAGTGTAACGAGTACGATGTATGTATCCCTTGTGGAACGCATGGCATTTAAATGTTTCAAGGCAACAGGATATGGCATGCAACATCCGTAGCGTGCTGCATACTCCACCTCACATCCGCACAGCCAACCTCTCACTGAACAATGCAACCACCCAAAATAGGTCTACTTCACAAAGAAAATCTACCAAGAGCTTTTTTAGCGGGACGTTTATAACGACTCTTACCTTTTCTCCGACAGTTCCCGACACAATGTAATTACCGTTTGTTTATAAAGTGTCCGCAGATTTGCACATTGTGTGAAGTTTTTGTGGTTATTTCCCCAAGCCCCACTCACCTGCACGTTAGGGCACAGGGCTCTACATAATCGTAGTGCGTAGTCCATGTATATAGTGTACCATCGTACGGCACATCATTATAAGCGGCACATTGATGCGCCCGGAAGTCCTGCTGCTCTGGACATGATTGCATGTTGCATATTCTAAACCTGGTTGTATCACCTTTACATCCATTCGGATTGTGGCAACGCCGTATCTGTTGGGCAACGCCGCCATCACAAGTCCTTGAACATGTTGACCAATCCGACCAACCGGACCACCCGCCTGAGCCACCTTTGGCACGTTTTTGCTGCAACATACACTGAATTAATACATTTTCGGTAGTAGTGCTGTAGTAACCTTTAGTCGGTGTACGACATCGTCTTACTTCGAGCTCGTTCTCTAGGTCGACATCGGTATGCCACGTGTTGTCGAATGCCTGACTTGAATTCAATTTCTTTGCAATGGATCCATTTTCGAGGAAAATTGTTAACTGTAATTAAAAAAATATTTGTGCTTTATTTTAGAGAAATAATTTAGATGTGTTGGTATTTTTTTATTGCCCAATCAGCAAAAAGAATACATACACGGACTATCATTTCCATGAACATTGTGGGAACACCCAAAAAAGCGTCATTTTAATAAAAGACGCTCAGCTATCATATGATTAGAAATCATGTTTTTTTTAAATAAAAGTTATTTTATCAAATTGTGTTACTTTCTGGGCCAGGAAAAAAACCCCGACGGTCTTCTTTAATAGTAGTTTTGGATTTAGTTTTTCCTTTATTTTCCCTCCTCTCAGTTTCTTCTTGGCTGTCCTTGGTTTTGTACCGAGACTGCTCAGTCAATTTATTCTGAATACATAGAGTGCGCTCAGAGCTAGCTGCGAACGGAGAAATGATAACAGTTTTGACGCTCTCGTGTGCCTCAGATAAAAAAGAAACGCAAAATTTTGTTGACAACTCAAACTCTGAACTAAAAAAAAGTCGCCTATTATTTCAACGGAAATGTAGTCCTAAGTGGTATGCTTTGAAAGGTAGTCCAGCTAGCTAAATTTTGTATTTACTTCTTCACTCTCTCACTGAAAATACCAAATGAAGACTTCTGTCCAAAGTGAAATGATTTTTGGAAACGAAAGATTTTTATTCACACAAGAGTTATTTTTGAAAGAAGATTTTTGGTGGGTAGGTACTCGGTACAAGCAACCCTTCTCATTTCTAACCAATAAAAATCTACCTGCCAAGCCGGTTCATGAGAATGACCGTGTATTCAAGCTCAATGGATATGACTTTTAAAAGTGAGTACAATTTGTGTGCGCAGTTGCTCAGTGGTTAGTCTGTTTGACTACTAATCTAAGTGTATCAGGTTCAAAACACGCCGGCTACTCAAATTAGCCTTTCGAGTTCGGCTTAAAATTGTAGGTTTTTAGCACGGACCCATACGAATTGCCAAATATTTATTTTATTTTTATTGTGTGAGGTACTACGATTTTGATGCTCGAAACGAACACAGAGTTTAAGCGAAGTGTCTATTATTTATTTTTCGAAGAAACAACTTCTTTCAAATAATAATATCTTTTATTTCCAATAAGCAGACAGCGGGATACTCTTTTCTGAAGCTGGCGTTCTGTACGAATATAAACACAACCATGGGTATGTTACCATTTTTAACATTTAATATTGAACAACTTGGGTTCATTCACCATAGTTTCGAGAACACAACAGTGTCCCTACCTACCTTCTCATTTCAACTGCCAAGGTAAGCGATGCCATTCAAATTCATGGATCGAAGACGAACCAAAACAAACAGAAAAAAACCTACCCCAATGGCAAGATTTTCATTTCAGAACCATTCAACGCTACGCGTTTTGAGTATGTGTTTCTTCGTAAAGCCATTGAAATAAGTGTAACATGTCAATTGCTGCCTGTCGCCTGTTTTACAGTAAAAACACATTAATATATCAACGCATATGTTCCAAGTCGAGGTGGGTATAAAAACCAATTTCAAGGTAGCCAAGGGGACAGAGGGCATGCGACGATTGGTTTCTCTCTCTCTTGGTGTGGACAAAACCAGCAAAATAAACTTGGCAGCACGATTTCTGATGGTGGGGTAATGTTGCTTACATTTCCAATTCAATGTGTATCTATAACACAGCTTACCACATCATCGGTCGGATCGCTTGCTTCGGGCCGACACAAGAAAACAAAATAACCTTAATTATTTATTTATGAGATGAAACCATTTCAATAATTCACCTTTAAGAATAAAAAATAAATAAACAGAAAAAAAACTAACGGAAATACCTTTGATGAGGGATGAAAATGGGTCTGACATTATTTTGTCATTAATCTATGTAATTCGAGTGTGTATCGGGTATAGGTACGAGAGATTGAGTGCCAAGAAAAGGTCTTGAAGGCCCGGGGAGAACCCCTCAATGTCAGTCATCACATTATACACACGAAAAGCAGATAAAGGGTGTGAATCTGGGTTTACAGATTCGTTCGGATTAAAACCTGCAAAAGCATCAGTTATAGCTGAGTTGCTACCCCATAAAAATAACTGATGCCGTTTCTTGGTTTACTCATTCAGCCCCTATTTTATCTTTCGCAAACACATCTACTTTGGCTTGATTTTTAATCTTATCTCTTTGCTGTTGTTATCGATCGGGAAATTTCAAAGTTATGAATTTATTATCGGGACGTAGGTATTAAATGCTAAATTGATTAGTTCGACTTAAATGCCACTTAAAAGATGGATACAAACTTAAACGATAATGTGCTTAGATGTGTAGTCAGGATTTTTATGGTTTCTTCTTGGTGTATTTATTCTAAAGTCAGCGCCGTAGCATCTTATAAGTTTAAGTAGACAAAACTGCCCTTACAGTTCCTTCAACCACAAATACACTGTTAGCTAACTAATCCCTCACAATCGACTTTGGATTGGATGTACATTATCGTTTGTTGTTAAGTTCAGTTCCATATACTCGCAGAGGGGTATATAACATATGCATTGGGATTGGCCGCGCTTCTCTCCCTTACAATGAATTTTTATTTAGAGCAGCTTTGCGTGTTTGTAAATCATTAAGTCTTGGCGTTGTTGCTCCAAGGAAATTGAAATAAATGTCGACCATCGAATGTCACACAGAGCGCGGGAAGTATTTACTTTTGTAAAATTAAACTGTTCGCTATAGGGAAAGACGAAGGATGTCGAACGACAAACACGAAGAGCGATAAAATGGAGTGGTGTTATTAGGCCCTCGCAATCGAAAGAAGTCATGTCGCTCTAAGGAAAAACACCTTTAATCAAAGAATATGGTTGTTGGGTGGTTTAGTCGGCAAATGAATGGACATTGTAGTGACCTTTGTCGGAATTTGTTTTTTTTCCACCAAGGTTAAAAAGAGGCTGGAAGGAACTAAACGCTCCGCCACTTCATTGAGTATTTTTAGTTAATAAATTGGAGTTATAATGTATATTGAACGTTTTGTTGGTGGGAGAAGAATTTAAAATGATTTTATTTAATGGCCTACAATTTGTTTGGCTGTCAAATTGAGCATGACAATTTTTGTAAGATAGTTAGACTGACTTTTACTTTGACTTTTACTTTGACAACAATATTGAGTTTTATATTAATTTATTTATAATCGCAGGTGCACTTGGGCTTGACAACAAGTTTCCACGCATTTACCTAAACATGACATTCCATCCTACCGATGCAAGACAATCCAAAAGCCCGTATGCCTTCTTCTCTTCAATGACGATTACTGTTTCATTTAATTCTTTGAAAAGGTTAATTAACACAGACAACTGTCCCCAAGAACTTCACACTTCCTATTCAATTTAAGGCACTTGTCGACAACATAACTAAGGTCGACCATCAGCAAGTCTTTCAAAGTATTCTTTCATCAGTGCTTGTCTCATTCCCAAACATACCGACTTATTTTCTCCGCAAAAATGTTGACATAATAGACCGACAGAAGCTTAATTAATACGGATTTTCCTCATTATTTTGCCCAATGATTAATCATCTATCACCTCGTCTAGCCTACTCGTACCTCGAGGGAAGATGCAATGTTTCAACCAACATCTAAGGGCTCTTTCGGATGCCACTGAAAACAAAAGTTTAAGTGAAAATTAAAACAAAAAGAAAATGTTTTCGCCATTCCATTTGGGAATAAATTTATCATTTTGAAAAATTAACTGTCGAAAATAACAATCAAAAACCATGGGGTGCGTTATGTAGTACCACTTTGGCAGTTAGCACCCATTGAAGCGTTTTAAGATAATCGTTTTTTAATTGGACCTGATCTCTCCGTAAAGGCAACATACAAATGAGCCAAGTGAATTCCATTTCTTTAATTCCATGAATATATTATGCTGCATCCAGACTTTCAGGAAGACCACACATATTCAGTAGTTATTCCGAAACACAGAATGAATGGATGAAATAAAGCAACAACAACAAAAGTGGAATGATGGCTGATTGGAAAACTCCACAACAAAACTTGGCCCTTTTGTTAATAATTAGTATGCTTACATCATGCGACATTAGGTCGAAATTTGTATGTACTCCAGATAATACGAATATGTATACACCGTACTCGTAGATCGTTTTATACTTCTGAATCCCATCCGCAAAGACTCAACTTGAGCAATCAGGCCGAAGGACTCTGCTCTGTTTCAGTATCTCTCTTGTGTTCTTTCTTCACAGCCGAACCACCATGCGGGTATGGGTATGGCTAGTGCATTACAGTAATATGTATTTAAGAGGGCTCTCGGCGTGGTCGACCCATCCGCATGCCTCTTTCCCCGCGCCAATTACATAATCACGGAAACTGACCATGGTAATATACTTTTGCCACAGGAGACATTTCCGACCAGAAAAACCTACAACGAAATTTGAGGGTGGTTCTGGTGTTGTATGAACTGATGGAGGCAGTTGCAAAAAGCAGCGCAATACAAGCGAATGCTAAAACGCTTATGGAGACTGATAATCCACAGGGTGTCAAATAATCTCTTAACGATGACAAATATTTCTTACTGATTACAAAATTCCTAACTGATATAAAAACCTCAATACTCAAAAATACAGAAGTAGAAAACATAGATATATGTACGTTTTTTATACCCTATTCTACGGCTATTATAATTTTTCATAGTTTGGAACATACCATATATTGCTTGTAGTCGTACTCTTGGCAAAATTTTGTAGATACTCGTAAAGTTGTTTTTATCAATTCTTCCATAGAAAATTTTCTACCATGCACATGGAAAAAGGTTTTTGTTTTTTTTTGCTTTATGAATATAATTATTGTTATAAATGACTCTTCGAATCCAACGTGAAATCCGTGCTGTAGTATGCCTGTGAAATTTGATTTAGTGATGGATTTGATTTGTTGCCGCCCTATACTCGGTCCTATAATCCGTTTTTGAATAAGGCTGACATGCTACAAGACTAAATTTATGCTTAGTTTCCACGTAGAGATAACCTGAGGTTAAGGGAGATCGATTAAAAATCAATCACTTCTACAGATGAATAAAGTTTTAAATTTTGATATTATGTTCTCTCTAACTGATGTCTGGCTCTCAAATTTGTACCCAAGCAGCAGCAACATCAGATACACAATTCCAAATGCTAATTGCCAAACTAGTGGATTCATTTTGGAGCTAAAAAACAGATTCTGTGTGACCTCAAAACCACTGCGAAGTTCCACTATACTTTCGTTATCACCCTGTTTGCTTGACCATCCAGCAGGCTTCCACTCAAAGGACGAACATTTTATTCGAATAGTTAGTCCACTCGACTGAATTCGTAGCATGCATTATGCACAACCAACTTCAAGCGTCGCTGCTGCTGTTATGCTGTTGCTGCCTTAGCCAGTGGCTGTATCCTGTATATCGAGCCAAGGGATTTTTTTTCGTTTTTTTCCTATTTTACTGAGTCTCTTGTCCACTAAAAACGAATGACAAATTGAAAAAACTCACTTTCGTCGCCGCTTGCCTTAGTGTTTCTTTTATTCTCTCTATTGACGGCCTAAAGTAGAAGTCTCGTACAAAAAAAATACATAGTTCCTTTTTTCCTATTCTACTCCGCACTTTCAAATTCTGTTACTACCAGCATCAGCACAGCAACCCTTCCAAAAAGTGACTTTAATGCATTGACAGTGAGGGCGAGAGACAGCTTGATAAGATTACTCGATTACTAGGTACTTCTGTCACTCTAACTGTGAGTAAACGAACATATCCCACGTCATCACAACTCCACTAACTAAAAAGACTCGAATAGGGGAAAAAATTACCCCCTACCACAATCCGAATTCATTGGTCCACAGCAACATCCTCTTGTCGAGCTGTCTGTGTGGAAAATCTGTAAATTGCTTGATGGATATTCACTAGCTGCTGCCGTTGCTTTATACCATAGTAAATAGGTACCCTGCTCTTTGATAGGCAGACACTAAAACGTTCCGGCATTATGTGTGGGTTTTTTCGGGCGACTTTTCCCAACCAAAGGATACTTTAGATGACTGTTGAAAAGAACCGGATGGAAAGCATGGATGAGATGGACTGAAAATGTAGGAAAATCCAGTGGGGTTTGATAGAAAACAGTTGCAAATGTGATAGTCCATTCAATTGCCATAAAAGCTTTCACATTAATAATTGATGGGAATGTAAGTGAATTGATTGATTTACCTCTCACCTTATCCTGTGTGCGTGTGCGGCACAGCCTGATAGGATTTCGGTTTTAGTGATACGTACGCGGGTGATAGAAAGAACATTAAAGTGGAAGGGCAAGGCTTTCGAATGCTATTTGCGTTCTAAAAAAAAGAATGGAATCATAGCAAGTCACTGTGAAGTTTAAAATTTACTTAAAAACAAACTGATTATTTAATAAAAACCTATCTAGGTAATCATAGCATAGGTTGAAGTTTCTGACTTCTTTGCTCTCCACGGTGTGCTCTGTGCATGGTTTCAACCTAGGTGCCCGTGAGAGCATTATGACGTTTGTTTCTTGCTAAACGTCCTATACCTGCTGTGCTAGGCGAAACTAATTCATGTCGTATGCAAGCTCGGCCATTTTGGGCAAATAAAAGTTTTTGGGCTTGTGGGACGAGAAAACAAGTCATCGGGCGCTGCATATATAGTGAGGGTATTTTTTTTATTTTTGGTTGGATACCTCATATACCAGACTCACCTATTGTAGGTACAGGTAGGTCGGTAGGGTAAACCATTGCTATATACCTACATATTTTTGATAACTTTTTGAGAATTCATTGTTGTGGGTCAACGTGTATGTTCTATGTTGTTGGTTAATATACTTTCTTCTATTTTCGTAATTTACTTACCAATAGGATTGCTGTCCAGATGGATGTTTTTCGGTCCATAATTTTTATCTGCATGTTCGGAGAATCATGGTTTATTCTGTAAATAGAAAAAATGCAAACGGTATAGAGTGCAGAACAACTTTTTAGGTAGATAGGTACATAGTTATTTATATTGATATAAGACACTCACGAGATTTAAATGTGTGTCGTTAGTAAAATTGGTAGTTTTAGAAAGGTTGTCTGTGGGGATAAGTAATTAATTTGATGGCTATATACCTACCTACATCCAAAATACGATTTCGAAGTGCAAAGGTATAAATAGTTTGTGGTTGTACTTTACAATTGCAGTCCTCAAAAAGTTATGTACGAGGCACTTTTACAAAGCACATAAATTGTAACCAGTTATTCAGCCCTATTGCGCTATCCGCCGGGGCAAATTTTCTCTGTATGTTCACTTATCGCTTTTCTGTTGTCATTCGAAGTGAATCTAATTCACGTCGGCAATGTCGGGAAAACTGTGCGGTATTCTACTATTCACGTGAACGTATTCTTTCCATACAATTGTGATCCGCAAGTCAAATTTGCCGATTTGTTGTTTTGTTTGGGTGAGAAAAAATTGCGCCGAACAAGTAGGAAACAACTTTCAAACAAAAATTTAAAAAAAACAAACATTGAGATGTGGATTTTGGAAGTGAAACAAAATCTTCAACACCACCCATTTTATTTTACAAATTTAAATAGTTATGTAGGTAAACTAAACAAAAAACTTCACAAAATGTTCACATTTAAATGAATAGCTGTTAACGTAAATGTCAAATCGAAATGTGACAATGCAGTTTATCTGACGGATAGCAGAACGACGGGGTGCAGTGAAGGAGAATCAAATGGGCGAATCGGATCCGCGATTAGCAGAATAGGTCTGATAGTCGTAGAAAAATTTAATTAGTTTGTTAAATAGACAGGCAATGAATCAAAGTCTCTTGTTTTAACTTAACCCAATGCATTAAATCTTAGATCTATAAATAGAGGCAATCGTAAAGTTATCTCCTAGATCGCGTCTGAAATGCTGATGATGCTAACGGCAAAGGCACTTTCCCGTGGAATATTATCAAACAAAAATTCTTAAAAGAAAGACATCAACGATTTTTTTTAATTATCATAACGACATCAATCTTAAATACCTGCATAGCTCTTGATCCTGGAAAAACAAAAATACAATGTCTACGTACAAACTTCATAATAAAATTAAAACTGTTGGAGCGTACACTACAAGCAATACATCACCCGACCGCCAACATTAACCCTTCACATTATTTTCCAGCCCTGAGAAAGGATGACAACAACCAACATCAAAAGACAATATTTCTCCTCTTAGGGCACCCTTCTCGAATCTTAATTCCATAGTTTCTATCGCTGAGGTGGTAGTACTAACGTCAAGTGTTTACCTGGTCCTTGTCACAGACGTGTCGTTACACTAAGTCTGCTCGCTTTACTTTCCCTTATTAGGGTCTGTGAGCGAAGGACGGGTAGCATCGTACACCTCACGGACCTACACAGGCTTACAAATTTCAATAAATCAAAAAAGGACTGACTGCCAAATGCCAAAGTCATGGAGCTCTCACTCTGTTGGAGATTCTTAAATGCCTTCTTCTTAGATAGCTGTGTGAAATGTTAAACGCGCCTCATACAACCGAATTCAAGGACGAATAAAAACTCAGTCATCCAAGCAAAGTACAGCCATCCTCAGTGACTCAGTTTGCCGGGTACTATGATACGGTGACTATTGAGGGTAAAAAATAAGAGGAGAAATTCAGAAAAAGTTAAAGATTCTGGACGGACAGGGTTTGGCATAATAGAAAATGTGCCATCAAAATTGTGAAGTTTTTATTTATTGTTTGAAAATATACTCGTGTAAATTTACCTTGGTTAATTGTGCAAATTAATTAATATCAAATGTGCTTGCTTTAGGCGCCCTTCTGTTGGTATAAGCATCTGCACCCTTAAGACGACAAAGTAGGATATAAACCATCTTTGCGGGTAAACCGAAGCATCAGGTGCTTCAGCTTGGAGCATTCATTAGGTTTTATCCTCTTTTTTCTGAAAGACTTAAGGGAGACGTATGACAGATTTAAATCTTCAACTTTTTCCCTTTTTACATTATGTTTGTTTGACAAGTCGAGTTGAAAGCTAGCAGAAGGTACATATGCCCAAACACACACAAATGTTCTTACACCCATCGCTCAAAAAAAAAACAAATGAAAATGTTTATAAATAACTTTAATTTGTCACTGTAAAGGTGAAGACAAGTATGATTAAAACATAACAAATACTTTTTGTTTGAAAAAATAAATAAGTCCTTAGGACAACATGCGAAAGTTGGCTTATAACAGCACAAACAGGGTAAAGCTTATAATTATAATAATTGAAGCGGTAATAATATTGTTTTATTTTTTTATAAGTTTTAAATAATCATTTTTATTTAGTAGGTGAATAAATAAATATAAATACATATACCTATACCAGCGATGATTGATTTTCCAACTTCGCGGCGAAACGCGTATGGGGATTAGTAGGGATACCGTAAAGTGAGAGGGTTATGAGTATGACATCTCTAAACTACATCAAAACCTCGCCGTTAAAGTAGAATCTTTTTTTCAGCAGCATTTTTTTTTTAATTCATAAATGATGATGTTTCTTTGTATCCGACCCACATACGAAAAGCATTCTTACGACGCTTATGTACTAGGTACGTTTTGAAATTTATCAGATGCTAACGACGCACGGCTGCGACATTAAAAACAATTTATATGTTAAAACCACACTCAAATTATTAATATAGATGAAGGTGGTATATAATTTGGCGCTTTGGTGGGTATCAATTGACATTTTGAAAATTGACTTTTGTCAAGTTTTATTATTGTAAACTGGCGATTCTGTTAGACATTTGTTAATCAAATTTTCTCAATTGCCTGCCAGTTAAAAAAATTCGCCACGGAAATCGTAGAATCATCTAAATTTCGTCCGAGAAACGCTAGTTGCGACAAAGAGATACGAATTGCCTCGTATTCAACACACATGCCTTACGCGTACATTGCGTAATTCATCGTCAGCATTTAAAAAATCTGAGTGAACGCCCGCATACATTACTGCAATATGTTATCAGAGTATTAAGTCAGCTTTGCGTTGCCAAAAATGAAGATTCCAACCGCTGCATCACATACGTACTTGACAGACTCAAACAACTGAGGTAGCCTTTACGTCAAAAAACCTAACTCAGGAATAATAGAGCACCGGCTCAGTTAGTACTGTCATGCAAAACAGAGGCAGGTCTAAGAACTTCTTAACCGACCCATCAACACCAGCATTTGACAAAGTGAATCGAATCGACTTTTTGTGGTCAAACGACGAACCCCAGAGGCGAACCAGTAAGGACGCAACTAAGTGGAAAGGTTTGGATCTCTCTAGTCCAGATCATAACCTAGTCGGTATGGATGAAGAAGAATACCCCAACCATAAACCAG
Organism: Portevinia maculata; assembly: GCA_949715645.1. Classification (NCBI taxonomy): domain Eukaryota; kingdom Metazoa; phylum Arthropoda; class Insecta; order Diptera; family Syrphidae; genus Portevinia; species Portevinia maculata. Next base: position 743,853 of record OX454528.1, on the reverse strand, counting down.
CACAACTTGGTTATTCACAACTTGATTTTATTATTATTTAGAGGAAATTGTGCCACCCGTTCTGCTAATTTTTTTAATACTCTTCGGTAATTAAAGCTACATTTTCCCCTCTCTCATTCTCACACTCCGTTTATATAATCCTCACGGTGAAAGTGTATGTAGTTTAGCAAAAATGAAATGTTCTAGGCAAGAAAACCTATTATAAGTGTCCTTGATAACATGAATATGATTCTGGTCTCATGCCATATAATCCGGTGCAAAAACAAATATCCTAATATGGGTAAACCTTCGCAGGCACCTTTCAACCATCATGATGGAGGCGTAAACACATATACTCTGCACACACAACCTATAAACTAAGAGACTTCACATGAATAACACCTTTTCATTTGCAACACCAACTGACATAAAATCATAAGCTCCAAGGAAATTCTCTTTGGCCGGTGATACATCCACTAATTAAGGATAACTCTCGGCCAGTAATTATAAGACCATGTTTTACGACCATAGAGTTGACAAATTTGTTTGCCAATATTTCGATAAAATGAAGCTTCAAGTGACACCTATGACTTATTTTAGAGACCTAATATTTACACCAACCGGACATGTTGCAAACAAGTCATCGCGGTCCGGTAATGTCAGAATTAGTTCAGAGGATATGAGACACTAGCCCGCAGTCCACTACCACCACACGGTGGACTTATGAAATGATCAAACAGATTTATGTAATTGAACTCTGCTATCACGCACGCAAATCAACGTTTCGAATTAATAGTTTCAATTATGAATTATGCGAGAAGTTATTGATTTATAGCGGGTGACACTGTCTGTGTAGCGGATCCCGTGCAAAACTAGCCGGAGCCGGCCTTAAAGAGTATTATATGATAAATGGGACACAAGAAATGGAGAAAAGAAAGAACGACAATTTGTTCAACCTATAATACGGATGTTTGAGACACTGTTTGGACAATAGATGCAAACTTCCGTTTATAGTGGTTGTGGTTTATCTCTAGTATGTATTCGCTCAAAGAAGAAGACAATATGTGGCAAAGTAGAAGATAGACCTTTGATAGAAAATCGAAAACAAACAATTTTCTGAATATAAAAATAAATATATTTAAAATTTGAACAAAATTAAATTTAAAGGAGTAAGACAATTTGCCACAAACCAGACAAGAACGCTTCAAAACGCTTTTCAAACGATGAAAGGCAGAAATACACAACGGCCAGGTGTTTTTTTTTTAAATTTATTAATAGACATATTGGTTGTATGTGTTTATATTATATATACACTCCACTGCAACTGAATAAGCACAAACATTTTCTAAGCTACGTTGTCCATTTTTTCAAAACCTTGTGCCGTAATATATCATTTGATGATGCAAACTGTTTGCGTATGATGTTGAGAAAATAAATCGGAAAGAATATTTCAAAAAGTACCGCTATTTTTTCCTGGTTCCCTTGCAAAGCATTCAATATGGAAAAATGCAGTTTAATTTTGCGTCAACTGAATAGACACAAATATTGAAATTGGAAATAAAAGTTATTGGGATTAAATGAAACAAGTTTTTCTTAAAATAGTTTTTTATTGGTTAATTTTAGTAGTGGGTACTGCCGCCTTTATTCGTAATAGTTTCGTAAATTCGATCCGGCATGGAATCGTACAGCCTCTTTATGTAGTTTAGCGAAATTTCCCTCCAGGCCAATTTAGCAATAAGGGATTCTCTGTCCTCAAATTAACGGCCAGACTCATAAATTTTTCGTACTAGCCATCCCCAAACGTTTTCTATTAGGTTCAGGTCCGGTGAGTACGGCGGCCATTGAAGCAATTCCACATTCTGCTCCTCTATCCAATTTTTTACTATGCGCGCCGTGTGGATGGGGGCGTTGCCATACTGAAAAGTTCAGTTTATGGGTCCAAAAATTCCTGAAAATTTAGGAAAAATTCTTTTCAAATTTCCTTTATAACTTAATGCAGTAATTTTTGAGGTTTTTAACTCAAGCTCAACAGTGCCATAGTAGCTAACTGCTCCCCATACCATAACACCACCTTGTCGACTATGATGCCGCGCTGGGTGGCGACGGTGTAGAGGTTAGTGTGTTGGCTTGTGACCCGTGCGGTGCAGGTTCAATCCCCATGGGGAACAACAACATACGCCACCCAATCACATGCCTCTACACCAAAAGGAGGATTTCTGCCTGGTAGTACAATGGACCGTTACCGAGTCTGAGTGCTCTGGGATTTGGATTTACTTTTTTAAAAAAGAAAAAAAAAAAAAAATGATGCCGCGCTAAAAATCGTTCTCCTATCCTCACATCCTGGAAGTAAAATTTAAACCCATCAGGGCCATCAAAATTAAACTTCTTCTCATCCGAAAAAAAAACGTGACGCCATTCATTTGTCCAACTCATATGGAGTCTAGAGAATTCTAAGCGCATACACTTAAGTTTCTCGTTAAGTGGTGGTTTCTTTTGAATTTTTTTACCGATTTAGATGTTTGGCACTATTGATAACCCTTCGCACTGTTGAAATGTTTGCAGTAACACCGACTTTCTGCTTTATTTTTGCCGCAGAGTCGCAGGAATTGGAAGCACATCTCAAAATTGATCTTCGATCAACTGCTGTTGTTGCCGTTTTTTGACCTCCTTTCATGTTTTTTCCGTGCAAATCTTTGCTACTTAAATAAGAATTGACCACACTAGAACTTCGTCCAATTTTGTCAGCGATAGAACGCCCGGTTAGTCCTTGTTCATTTAGTAAATCGATTTGAGCTCTTTCAACACTATTTTGAGATTATGATCTACCTGTTTTTCTTTGAAATACAATTAATCAAATAAAATTCACTTAAAGCACTTTAACTGTTGATATAATGTGTCAATCTTTACAGAATACTAATAAGCAGTGAAAATAATGACCTTGTGTCTATTCAGTTGACGCAAAATAAAACTGCATTTTTCCATATTGAATGCTTTGCAAGGAAACCGGGGAAAAATAGCGGTACTTTTTGAAATATTCTTTCCGATTTATTTTGTCAACATCATACGCAAACACTTTGCATCATCAAATGATATATTACGGCACAAGGTTTTGAAAAAATGGACAAAGCAGCTTAGAAAATAATTGTGCTTATTCAGTTGAAGCAAAGTGTATGTGCATTCATAATTATTTTTTTATAATTCTTTTAAAAGGCTATCGCATGTACGCTTGAAAATGCTGCAGCGCGAAACTAAGGCAGCGTGGAAAGTGAATCTTGAGAGGAAAAATGACAATACAAACACCCTGCGAAAATAAGGGGCGACTTAAAGTTTCACTGCCTAATGGTACAAACACATCAACACAGCAACTTCGTCTTCGACTAAGACAAAACGCCGAACGTTTTAGAAGCAATGTTTTTCAATAGGATGGCACACATTAGCACCTCAACCTCAACATCGACTTTAACGTTAGAAGTAAATTCGAAGTTGAAATGGAAATTCCACCAAACTTGCGACGATGTTTTCAGTTTTCCCAACATACAAATGCATATATTTTGATTGAATTTTCTCTCTTGTTTGTATTTTAAAATAATTTTTCAATGTGTTTGGCTGACTCGACTTTAAACGCTGAAGTTCTCGCTGCTGTGAAGTCGAAGTCAGAGTTGAGGTGTGAACTGTTTCTACAGTAAGGGAGCATCAAACCATCAATACAGTCTCTTCGTAATAGTAATGGTAATAATAATGAATGAATTTTCAGTTTTTACTAAATGGACATTATAGAGAAAGCGTGATAAAGCAACAGGGGAACTTATCGGTAAATACCAGTATAGACGTGTTCAGGTACTTTCTGTACAAACATTGCTCAAGTGTAAAATTTCAAAGAGTTGGGATGAAATAATTTCAGATGAAGAAAAATTACGAATTTGTGTACCTGCACAATACATTAACCAACGAGAAAAACATAACCAAACGAGCCAAAAACACACACCAAAGTACCTTACTATATGCATTAAACAGATTTCATAAATAAACCCAAAGAAGTGCACCTACGCGTACAAAACGCGGGTTGGCTTGCGGCTTAGGAGATTGACGATAGACCAACATTTGGCACTGACGCAGTTCCTTGAAAAGACTTGTTTCGCTCTTAGTGCGACTACCAGGGAAGGAGAACTAACAGCTCTTTCGGACGAAAAATGCTTGGTGGAAAATACTACCACTCAGTCACGTCAGGTGAATGGACAATAATGTACAGTTTATTCTATCTTCGAGAAGACAAATCGTTTCAAATGTCAATCTATGTTAGAGCATCGAATAAGTCAACCGGAATAAATTTGTATGCCTTACTTAAAGTAAGATTTGAATGGTTTGGAATTTTGTAAAAAGGGGATTTAAAGTCAGAGAAGCTAGCATCACTAACTCAAGGGCTTGCGGTTAAAATTTGCGTGTATTGATTTCTCATTTTCTCGAGGATTAAGCATGCTCTATTAAGAGGAGGTATACTATTTGCCCTTACTAGTGCCATGCAGGGACGGACTTAGAATATCATTGCAGGGCCCAACAAAAAAGCGCTTGTCGAAAAATTAGACTAAGGGGCAAACCACATCCAAGCAATTTTAGCATCCAGGTGAGCTTAGCGACGCATTTAACATATTGGAACTCTCTCACAAGTGCGCATGCAAATCGGTGAAATGCAACGGCTGCAGCTTACCGGTGCCGTAAAGGGACGAGCAAACAAAAATTAATAAGCGTCGAAATCGGGAGGGGGGGGGGGGGGGGGGCACGACTGTCCTATTCCCGACTATTGTAAAAGCATATGTCCAAACACCTTGTAGATAATAAAATATCAGCAACAAAAATATAACACTCAACAGAAGAAAAATATATCGATGGTCAACTGATATTCTTGTTTTTTAATTGCTTTCAATGAATTCTAATGGGGGAGAAACACAATATCAAAATTTTGTTTTCTTTTCTCAACTATCGGACAGTTAAAGGGACTGTCTGGCCGCTTTCCTATCAAATTATTCCCATCACAGATAAGAATGTCATTTTCCTCTCATTCAACCTCGTTTTCTAGACTGTCCTTTTAAAACTTATTTTGTTTCTTGTTGTTTTTTTTCTCGACTTCTTTTGACAGAATGACACAAAACCAATTACTATTGCCCCGGCAGTTGACTATTCTACCAATATAATACTACCGAACCTTCACCACAAGTACTTATCATGAAAAAACAATTTGTCAATCTGTCATTCACTTGAAATTTACTTAGCCCATATATCACTAAGCCTCCGCAGAGGACACTCATCGTTTTTGGTTCGCTTTTGTCATATTTGTGCAGGAAGCATACCATCATCATTTGTCTCCTGAAAATCTTGTATCAGAAAGGTACGAGTATATCAGACGTGTCGGTCTTGGTAAATAATACAAAAAAAAAACAACTAAAAGACTTCTCTGCATACATTTTATGAGGTAGGGATACGTATGGGGATATTCAAGTTTTCCATTTGCCCTTTTGTGAGAGTTTATTTTAGTATCAATGGGACACATTGCATTCCTCAGAAATAACGCATCAAACTGTAGAATTTAAACGTAGAAGGGTGGTGTTTATATTAGACAAAAAAAATGGAATCTACAAAACAAAAATGAATAGATGTACCTTTTGCAGCTCAATGATGCTGTGTGAAGTTAAAGGTGCCTAATTGACCAGACTGTCGGCCATTAAACGATTAGATATCTCTAATGGGCAAAGGTGAGCACAAATTTCAATTACCTACGGTACGATTTAATTTGCCAAACGACCCTAAAAAATTCATTAGATTCCTATCGTTTTCAGTTTTCTTTAATTTCTTCCCCATTTTCTAGTTGAAGATAAAAAAAGAATACAACAAATATGACTGGTAACTCTGCTTCAGAACAACCCATAAAATTCAAATACGTTGAATGGTGAATAAATGCGGTGAGGCGATTTTTATTTTCCTTCCTTCATATTCAATCTTAAATAAATCATTAAAATCTTCCGCATTTGAGTCCTTTACAATTTTTATGGATTTTATTTGCATACAAATCTCTCATTTTCGATAGAATCATCCGTTCTCCCTCTTAATAATTTCTAGCCAAAATTGCCAAGACAGCAAATTCCACTTGATAATTGTTTGTGTTGGAGAGTTGTTGCTATTCAGGAAAGAAGGACGATATTGAATGCGTTTAATTTAACTATTGAAAATTGTGAGGCTTTTGGGAAGCTAAAAAAGGAGTATAGTCGGACTGACTGATTCATAAGCATTCAATTTAGTATTTGAGGAATAATAGGGGTCTACAGTAAATTGAATTCAGACCGTTTATAAAACTTCTCTTAAATCAATTTGTTGAAGTAATACTGGTAGTTTTCGAGTGTCTATCCTAGAATAGTGAGGTATTTTCCGCGCCTGGTTAAAATAAGTGGATGTAAAAGGAGTCCAGAATAGTAACAGATCATGAGCTTTAAACCCTGAACGTATTTGCAGTAAGATCAATTTTATGACCTATCTCCAGGCGCGCGATTTCTTTGAATTAAACTATTTCATTTGATTTTTTACAGTGTCAGGATTAAAGAGAGCTATCTAAAGGGTTTTTCAATAGGGACGCTACAAAAGTAGAGCGACAGGGACAGCAAACGAGGCCGAATTTCTTGCCGCTCTTTGACATTTCTCTTCAGTAAGGTTTGCCATTTCATGATGGAAAGATATACGAGCCAACAACGAGTCGAAATTATTAAAATTTTTTATTATTTAATTTTTTATTGGAAACCAAGTTTGGAAACCGTGTTATCTCACGAAATGGTCCAGTCGCTTGGCCGCCTCGGTCGTGCGATTTGACGCCGTTAGACTATTTCCTGTGGGGCTACGTCAAGTCTATGGTCTATGTCAACAAGTCAGCGACGATTGATGAACTTCGTACGAATATCGAACGTGAAATTGCAGCAGCATCGGCCGATTTATGCTTGAAAACCGTCGAAAATTGGGTTCAGCGTCTGGACTTCTGCAAGCGTGCCCGTGGTGGCCATGCAAAAGAAATCGAGTTCCATACATAATGGCATCGAACGTACTTTCACAGGAATAAAGAATTTCATTGATATCCAAAACCGTTTTTGTTTTATTTAAAAAAAACGTTTGTAGCGCTCTTATTGAAAAACCCTTTACAAGGGGCGACAAAATGAATAGCTGCAGTACGTTAAACAATTTATTTTTATTTTTTAAATCGAGTTTGAGTATTGAATTTTGAGGCTGCGTGCTAAATTTGTTTCCATCTGATCCAAAGCGATTAAACTTAAATTCGCCGGTATACGCTCACTTTACTACCTACATCTTTACTGGTTTGCCTGGGGGATTCGCCAGTTTAATCTCAAGAAAAATCGATAGGCCTCGTAGAAACCGAACCCGTTGGTGCAATTGTTTGATCAAGGAATTTGAAGGCCTTCAGTATTATTTTCAGCCCATCCGTGCACGGTATTTTCCCGGGCCGCATCGTTTATTTAACACTGTTGTCATTTTGTTTATTTTATGGCTATTTATTTTTTTCAGTCAGCGATCAATCGTAGGTATATTTCTTTGTTTTTATTTTTTTTTTATTATTATTTATCTAAGCCTGCCCTGGTTCGGGCTACAAAAAGCACTGTAGCGCCAAAAAAACAGCGCATGTCGTCAAATGCGACTAGTTGAAAATTTTACCATTCATGTGAGTCTAGCGACACATTTAATATCTTGAAATTGTCCCGCTAACCGAATGGAGATTACCGGCAGGTAAAAGGAAAATCAAACAATAATCAATAATGGGAGCATCGCATTGAAATCGTAATAAAAATAGGCAGTGCTGTAATCGCCTGGATCAAACAAATACAACACTAGTAGCATTGGCATCAGTTATTATGTGATCCGAAACTGGAAGGTCTGCAATTCATTGAGATCGAACCGGCGAACCCCGCATGCGGACGAACGGTAATAATGTAAGAAGAAGAAGAGCTAAAACCGAACAACCCTCCATTATCCATTAGTTACGAATTACTCAATCGAATAAAATCATTAGTGTAGGCAACAATAACACTATACGTGCTAAACTAATCGATACCGTCTTCATGAAATAATCATTCCATAAAACTAAAATCATTCGAATGTTGCCACAAATTAATTGCACAAAAGCAGTGTTACACACTCCTCCAATCACCCTGGGGCGGATAAGGGAAATTATCCGATTGTGATGTATTTATGATGAACTGGCATTGGGTAGCTATGCTGCATACGGCGTACCATATACATACATACATATGAGAGTATTTTATAAACGACAAGGCAAATGTTGATGAATTGTTTTTTTTTCTGTTAAATCAATTAATGTGATTGGTTCTTTTCGGCGCCTTATCACTCAACATCTAACAGGGAAAAGTTTTACAATGGTAAAGATTTTGTTGTTTTGTTTAGTACAAAAAGAGGAAGCAAAGAAAATGTTGCTTTGTAGTACATACATATGTTAATACATTATATTCAAACAAATCATATTTTCCCTCAGTTTTTGTTCACTAATGAGCAAGGGGGTATTTGGTTCTCGTCATTTGCAACACATGCAATTTGCCATTAAAATACTTTGACTTTGTTGAAATTGACTTCAATGTCATCATCGTGTACGTTGGTACTGCGAATGTCAGATCGCAACTGAATTCCGGTAAAAAGTCTGGTGGCCATTTATAAACAACAAAATATTGTATTTGTATATCGCGCCTGTTGTTGTTGAAAAGTTCATGTACATTTGTTAATTTTATTGAGTAGGGTATTTCGCCAAGCTATCTCTTTTACAAATTTGCGATCTCTGTTCTACTCTTTCTACTAGACTTGCTAAAAAACAAATGTATTTTTTTTTTGTTTTATGCACTTTCTAAGCACTAACAATAATATGTTTTTCATGTTCAAAAGCTTTAGATCTGCGTTGTTTTCCTGCAAGTTGTTCCGCCGTGACTGGCACTGTCTTTTTCGTGAGCTTCACTATTATTCGTCAATAAATGTTGCATCATTTGAATCAGAAAGAATCGGATGTTGAATAATTTTAAAAGATCATAACAACATCGAACAGCAGCTGCGAGAGGCCTGCCGATACTTTTTGAGGTCGATCCGGTGAACAACTCCGCAGACCAGTAGTCAGAGGTTTATTTATTTTTATTTTTTTCATTCATTTTTTATTTCAGCAAAGATACACATTCGTATACCGTATACGTATTTTTCCAACATGAGACAGGTGAACGCGTTACATAAAAAATTTACACAAAAAAGATGAAGTTATTCCAGGAGGACCTGTGAATATACTTTCGTGAAATCGGACGCCATGGTACTATTTTCCTAAATTTATGTTTTGAAGGAGTGCGATCTTATATTTAGCAATTACCTTATAAAAGTGATATTCAAGATGGCACAAGCTAAATAAGTTATATTTACATTTTTAGATACAACTTGAGCTACCTATAGGTACATAATTAATAATTCTTAATCGCCGAGTTCATTGATTGCAAATCAATTCTCGAGCATCGCTGTAGGTACATGATATTTTCATTCATTCCAATGGACATGCTAACTAGTTGCTTAGCCAACACGAACTCACATAATGTACCTTATACTTAAGCCAACTCGTAAGAGCAGCATTTCAGGCGAAATGTACATATAAAACACATACGATACACATCTACTAAATTTCTTCTACAAGCACTTCAAATTCAGTGAATCATTTAGCCCCCCAGCACTCTATTATCGCCGTAAGATGAAGTTTGGCACTGATAACGCTCTCAAGCGGTCCATCAAGTTTAAGAAGGATGGCATTGTCTATTTTGATGAAATACTCGTTTTAATAATAGGCAAGCGTTATGAAAACCGCATATGCCGAGCGAAAGACTACACCTCGACACGTAAAGGCTTTATTAATTGCCTTCTGTCTAGCCACCTAAAGCGACCAACTTCAATACACCTTCGACTTCGCCATAATTCTCATTGTACAAATATTGCACTTCATTACTCGAGAAAACATTTTACAAGTCAAGGCGTGTTAATAAAAAAAGGGAGGATATGAAATTGCCTTTCCTTTTTGACACCTTCCAACTTCCAACGTGCGGTTGGGTCATATTAGGGTGTGTAATTTGATTACGACGTTTGTTATCCATGCAAATAATTTAAATGAAAAATCATCCGTGGAAAGAGAACCCAATTAGCAGGCAAAGTTTGAAGAAGGCAGTGATAAAGAATAAGTACCGACAAACAGAAAAATGAAAATGAGTGGGAAACTTTTAGAAAAATCAGTTTAATGATTATTATTTGATGTTGTACAGTGTGATGTTTCGCGCGATGGTGGGTTATCATTACGCAGATCGTTTGACAGCGCTTAATTAGCACCTCTGAACACGAGGTCAAATTTCCAAAATTCAACGAGGGGGGTTTTAAGTTTGAGAGCTTTTCGTGGAATTTTGAGCAATTATTCGCATGAATAGAGAAATCAACGGACCGAAATTTTTGTAAAGAAGACGGAGGTCGAAGTCATTAAATCAAATCTATGTTTATTATTATAGGTAAGTTATCGTCGGGTTCAACCAAAGAAAGTTTACAATTTCGTGTTATAACTACTATCAAAGTTTGTTTTATTGCACAATGTGCATCGATTGGCGTTGGTTCTCCTTTCCTAGACTAGGAAGCAAATTTATTTTAAATGAAAGTGTCGGCTAAAATACCAAATTCCTTTAATATTACTTTACTCATTTTTAAGATGTCGCTAACCGAGTCTTTTGGGACCAATCGTTATATTATATATAAATATATATACCAAATTGAAAACAATCCGTCGACCCGTTATGACAGGCGGGTTTTTTTGGCTCAGTGGTAAGTACGTTAAACTACTGACCGACGGATCCCAAGTTAAAGTCCTCCCAGTAACATCTAAAGTTTTCACAGCCCCACCTATTACGAAAGTTTGACATACATTCAAGAGAAATTTCGTAAATGCTACGCATACAGAAATGTTTGGTTGGGCCTATATTTTGGGACCTGTGAATGCCAGATTTTTTACTTTTTTTGTTTTGAGCAGGTGCCTTTTTTTGGAGGGAGCGAAAAATAGGACACGTGAAGCAATTCAATAAGCTTATTTCAAAATCTACGACTGGTGAGTAGTGCATTCGTGCAATATGAGTGGAGTTTATTGGAATATGCCACACCGTGACAAAAAAGAGATGCGTTCGTCCACAGTAGCCAACGATAGCTCTTCGTAATTTTTGGCAGCGAGGAGTGAAAGTTGAAAATACATTACTTAAACAAAATGCAATAGAATCTATTTAACCAAGTTGTATAGAGGCTCAACCGACAAATACCTTGAGAAAAACTGAAGCTTATTGTAGGTGTACTCCAAAAAGACCGGAATTTCAGAGGTAAAAACACTCGTATGCATGTGTCAAAAAAAATATAATTGAATGATGAACAGTCAATTTCAACAAATTCTTATCCCTTAATAACCACAATATCGTCAGTGATTACAATTTTCGAATTTACAAAAGAAAATTAAGTCCGAAAATCCGTCGAACTCATTTGACGTTATTATATCTAAAATGGATGGATCATTGACGTCCATGTTTGAACGCGGCATTATCAGAAAAGGTGTTCGACTCAAACTAAAAGAATTTGGTTTGTTGCGTCGCAACTTGAGGATTCTAGCTCCCTTTGCATTTACTAGTGTTGCCTAAGAAAGTTCTTGCAAAGTATGTCCACTGAGATTTTAGGATTACATTTTCTTAGAAAAACCTTGTATAGGTTTTTAATACCAGAAAAACCGCCTGGCAAAGAAAGGAAACTTGTAGAGTGCAAACTATATATACATATAAGCAAATCAAATTAATATGTTCATATATCCATAGCATATTCAAACAAGATAGGAAACAAAAAGGTTTTGTCTTCCCAAGATAATATAATCAATAACGAATGATTGAGATATATGAGAGAGATGCGTTACATAATAATTCAATATAAAAGTGTAAGAAAAACTCGCCACCCCTACATGCTAATTAATCACACGCTAAACTGTTGAGGTACGTATTTAATGATAGAAGGGAAATAAATCCCAAAAGAGTTTATTTTGTTGTGGATACCTCAAGTACTACCAGACACAGACAACTACAACTAGAATTGAATTTGTACACAAATTTAATTGAAAAACTTTATTCAGTATGTACTTTCAAAGTAAAAAGTTTGCCTTTAGTTCCAGTCTTTCCTTCCATTTGAAAACAAATTAAAAGTCGTTAAGTTTGCGTCCACTGGCTCCAACAAAAACAACAACTATATGTGGACGCGTTTAGATCGATTCAATGGCGTTCAAACAGATTCAATGTATATTCTTCATCCCATTTGAACATAAAACAATACAACAATAATGTTGCAATATCTGCAATCGAAAACTGATATTTAAATCTTGATTCTCACTTAAATAGCATCATGTACCTTACCATGAAGCGGATACGGTATTCAACGTTAGGCTTGCTGGTTCGCAATAAACCGCATCCGAATCAATGTACTTCTAGGTAAGGTATGTAGATGGCAAAGTGTATCTTCTTCGAGTGTAAACATGACCGGAAACTTTTGTCATGGTCGGTAGAGGATTGAGAATCTGTTGTGTATGTTTTCATTTTGGTTTCGAATAAATACTGTGTGGACTGTCCTGGTGGTAGAAGTGCACACTTGAGCTCGTATTGACACAGAAATGTCATACACAAAGACACAACAATGCATTTCAGGAAGATGGCTCAATAACTTACATTGGATTTTTGCGAATATTTTCAAATACATATATGCATGTTATGTATACCTAAAGTATTACATTGTTTTTCAGCAAGGGAAAGTTTTGTTTTGTTTGATTTAGTTTTTTTCACAAAATGAAACAAAAAACCATGCAAAGATCTTTACAGATATTTGTTATTCCACCCAAATAATATGACTTCCACATTCGATTGCTTAATTTCTTAGTTACATAGATATGTATTATTAGGCACGTTTATATAGCTGGATCATATTGCCAATTCGGACTCGCAGTCGGATCAGTAGTTGATCGAATAAGAAAGCTACACATCGATTGATCGATATAGCTCATTTAATAAGAAATAAATCTACCTATAGTGATACAGTTTAAACCTATTTTCAACAAATTTTATTTTGGTGAAGCACTACAGTTCTATATCTTAAAACGGATGACTATAGCACTATAGGTCACTCTTGTCGTAATGATGTCTGTCTCATTGGTTATATTTACCGGGTAATACTATTATTTACCGGGTAATACTATATTACGTCAGTTGTGTATTCCACGTTAATATATGTACATTATGTAGAAAAATGTCCCGATTTATTTTAAAAGAAACACACAAATTTTGTGATAATGTGAAATGTTTTGTATATTCAAATTTGAAAAAAAGTTTTGTTTGGAAAATATGCCAGAAATGTTAGAAATTATGCCTGGCAGATGTGGAAAAAGTCTCAGAAAATTAAATGGAAATAAGGCCATAAAATTAATATTTCCCGGACTTATTTCCAAATCATAATTTGCGAAAAAGACTAGGAAATTCTGTAAATAATGAAAATAAATCGTTTTGATAATTATAATAAAAACATAGGGACGGGCTACAGTCCGCTTGGGCGAACTGTTGGATACCCTATTCTTATTCCTATCCCTCATAAGTGGGCGTGACAAAAGTCTAAGTATGGTTGAATTGTTAAGAACGCTCTACATATTTTGTTATATAACATTTAAAGGATTTTATCGAAAAAAACGCTCCCTAGCTCAAACTTGGATGTTTCAATAAAATTGTTTTATTTAATTGTGGGCGTGTCAGTAGGCGGATTTAAAAAAAAATAACACATGAGCATAAAAGACCCTTATAATTTCAGCTCCCTAGCTCAAACTTTGAAATTTGTTTTAAATTGTGGGCGTGTCAGTGGGCGGATTTTGAAAATATTTACACATGAGCATAAAGTGCCCCCTAGAGAGTATATATTATAAATTTCAGCTCACTAGCTCAAACTTTGGATTTTCAAAAAAAGTTTTTTTTAAATAGTGGGCGTTTCAGTACGCGGATTTTGAAAATATATACACATGAGCTTAAAGGGCCCCTAGAGAGTATATATTATAAATTTCAGCTCCCCAGCTCAAATTTTGGTTTTTCAATAAAATTGTTTTATTTATTTGTGGGCGTGTCAGTGGGCGGATTTTGAAAATTTTATAAGCAGTTTTAGGAGTCATAGATCTTATATACAAAATTTCAGCTTTCTAGCTCAAAATTCGATTTTTTCCAAAATTTTGTTTTTTTGAGTTTGTGAGCGTGTCTGTGGGCGGATTTCAAAAATTCGTAAACTTAATTATTTCGGGACCCTAGAGAGTATATGGTTAAAATTTCAGCTCTCTAGGCCCAGTTTAAGGGCCTAATTTTTGCCGACGGACGGACGGACGGAAGGACATGGCTAGATCGACATTACTATCGATGCTGATCATAAATATAGTAACTTTTAGGGGTCTACGGGCAATATTAAGGTATGTTACAAACTATGCGTCAAAACTAATATACCCTTAGAATAGGGTATAAAAAGCGCCATACGTAACTTTATTCAACCGGATATGTAAAACAAAATATGGACAGATCTTCCACTCGCGAAGTAGGAATAGGTACCTACGCCCTGCGGGACATCTCTTCAACTATAGTTTATGTAAACTTACATAATGTTTTCCGCGTTAAGACGTTTTCCATCTTTTATTGTAAGGAAACAGCATTTAGAACGTATACCATTTAGTAAAATTCAAAATAATAATAAGCTCCTCCAACAAACGTACAGTTTACTTGCTACAATAATTGATAAAATTACAGTGGTCTGGCTCTTTTTCCAAAAGAGAGAAAGGAAAAAACGCCAGAAATGTTGTTTCTGGCTTTTATCAAATCATTTCTTCTGTTTACATTTATAAAAGAAAAAAACGCCAAAAAACTTTGTAGAAAAGACACCTGAAAAATTGCCAGAAAAGTGTGAAAGGCCACCCTAGGAAAAAATGCCCGACTTTCGTATAGCAAATTTTCTGGCATTTTATTTGTTCAAATAAAAGTATAAGGAACGATTATATTCCGCTTGGGTGGACTGTTGGAAACCTTCCTATTCCTATCTCCCAAAAAGTTTGCGTAGCAAAAATCTATCTACATAGTATGGGTGTTGTTACGAAGGATATGGCTACGTTTTCTACCTTTTTAAGGAATTTTATTGAAAAAAACAATGTTGTGGAAAGTGGGCGTGGCAACAAATTTTGTATGGAGGAAGTGTTGAAAACGAGTTTACATACTTTTGCTAAGAATAGGACTTTCATTTCCTGATTTTTTCAATAAAAAACAGTTTTTTTTAATAGTGGGCGGATTTTAAAATCGTTGAACTTAAGCAATTCGGGGGCCTAAAGAGTAAGTATATGTTCTAGATTTCAGCTTCTTAGCCGAATTTAGATTTTTCGATAAAACGATTTTCGTTAAATAGTGGGCGGATTTTAAAAATATTTATACATGCGCATTTCGGGCCCCTATATAGTATATATTCCACAATTCAGTTCTCTAGCTAGAGATTTAAAAATTGTCGACGGACGGACGTGCGAACATTTCTAGATCGACATTAATATCAATGCTGATCACAAAAATAGTAACTTTAAGGGGTTCACGAGCAAAAGTAAGGTATGTTACAAACTACGAGTCAAATCCTAAATACTCTTAGGACACGGTATACAAATTAAGCGTCATTTCCGGAAGCAAAAGTTCGGCAGTTTAGTTCAATTTACTGCTTTCAAAATCTTAAATTGCGTTTTCTGTAGAATTATGTTTTTTGAGATATGACGGTGTTCTATTTAGTGAGCGATATGCACCTACATATTTTTATCTTATTCACTTTATGTTTTATGAAATAACTAACAAGAGTATTGTGTTAAAACAACAAAGCGAGAGGTATTTTCAAATTACCCTGATATTTAGTTTCAATAAACTACCGTATCAAACGATCCAGCGAACCCCACAGGCGGACCAATAGCAATGAAGTAAAGTGGGAGCCCTGTGATACATTTAATCCTGATAGCTTCGCCGTGAAGGAATAAAACGAAGATTGTGCAAAGATCACAGAAACTTGTGTTGTAAAAATAAATATCAGCTTTATCAGACAAAACTACTTCATCTTGGAAAATCAAACTTATTGGGCGATTTTGCCATTCTCGATATTGATATTCACATACATATTAGAAATCTTGTCTTTCACGTTCCAGAAACCATTTTTTACATTTTCATTAGGGTTTATCTATCGCCTTCATCCAAAATATGGATCACTCCGTTTATATGAACAGAGCCACAGCGGTGAATAATGCGACGCCATTCGATTTAAAATTGGCGGAATAGAAAGAAATAATCTTGATACATAATGTACCTAATCCCAACAAAGTACGAATTAAGTGGAATTTTCCACAACTTCAATAACAAAAAAAATATGCTTAATAAACTTGAATGTATTATTTTACCTCCTACTTCCAAGCTTATTCTTTAAGATGTTCTAACTAGAATGATGCACTCGTCCGCCTTGCACATGCCGACTAGAACCAGGATTCCGGATATTCATAAAGTGAATTGTGTGACATTTTCCCAGACAGAGTTCATTTGCCGCGCCGCTCAACCTGCACTTTTTGAGTAGACGACTTCAAGCACCCTATAGCAATGGTGACAATATGACAGCAAGTGGAATGTAGGCATTATGACGTATAAATTTCTGAATAGGAGTCTATATGCAAAAAAAAACTTCGGCTAGATACGAGTAATAATGAAGATGTTTGCTTCACGTAAGTACACTTTTTCAACCTGTACAGGAAAGTTTATATTGAAGTTTGTAACTTACAGTATCATCGACTTGAATATGTACGTGTATCCATATACCACAAGATGTGATAATCCTTTGAAACGAGGTGAAGCACAGCACTGTGTTCTGAATATGATTTCGTAACTTTATCCTTTAAACTATATTCCAATTCGATGAAATACTCGTGTATATATATTTTTTTAAGAAATGCAAATGTGATTTGCTTTTACCACCGCACAGAGCACTGAGAGCAAGAACTATGGCACATGGCTGTCGCTAGCCAATAAACGTAATGAAATGTTTTCATGAAATTTTATTATACACAAAACGATCAGAATTCCAACAACACGGATATTGAAATCAAAGGACAAGTGTTACGTGGGTTAAGCTAGATTCAATTTCAAGTCACGTTGAATAATTGTAGCGGGCTAAAATAAGGTGTAAGTACAAACTACACATTTGCAAATAACCCCGTTTAACCTATTTTTTTGGACTGACACAGAGTAGTTACTTTCAAATTTATTTCCAAATCAGTTGAATTCATTGTCAGATCCAAGAAGAAAAAAAAAACCCCGAGTCCTACCACAAACAACACTGCTTCCCGTAAAAGTCACTTCAACACTGTCGAACAATCCTCACGCACTTTATGGCTCCAACTTCGTGAGCCAATTCAAATGGATACTATCATCTGCATCGACGAAGACGATGGTATTTGCGCGACTCGACTCAAGTCCAAGAGATTTTCAGTGGGTGATATGGTAAGTTTTGTGGCAATACTAAAATTCACCTCATACACGTTTTTTCGGGCTACATTTTTATATTTTCCGATCAACCAAACCGTAGACCTGCGACCTTATGAACTCTCCGATAGAGAATGAAAACTTGGATGTTCTACCATTTCACTTAATTACCCGAGCAACAAAAAGTTGAGTGAAAAATCCAATGCGCAACTCACCACCGTTGCATTGGCAACATGTTGCGTGATGCGTCTGTGTTCACTTCATAAGCACTCGGCAGTGGATCACATCGCACTGACCTCACTCACCTCCAATATTCTGGACATAAACTAAAAATCATTTTATAGAATGGCTGGAAATTGGAGGATGAGTTTCAGGAATTATAAGAACATCGTGATTTTGGACTTTTATTATCGGAACCAGATGAAAAATGCGTATCGTATCTTTTAAGCTTTTAGAGACCCTTTTATAGTAAGAATGGAAATGCACTAAAACACGCAGGAGTGGTCAATTTGGTTATCTGCTGAGAGTATATGTTTATCGGAATGAATTTTAAATGGAACTGACGGAGTACAGATTAATTTATTTATTTAAGTCTTGAACTGGCAGTCGGCCGAGACTGAAACACGGTAACTCGAAAAATGTAAACATTTAATATTAATGCAACAGGAGTTTTCCAAGCTCTTGCGAACATATCGTTTAACATTAGAGGATGGCATTAGTCGATGATAATGACATGTTAGGAAGAGCTCTGTAGGCTGACGGTGATGCATTTCTAAGTATTGAGATATAAGTGCCAAAGCTGGGTATATAGTGGTGAATGAGGATTAAACGAGGTATGAGAACAATATACAATAAATAACTGTATATTTTCACTATTTTTTTCCAACAATAATATTAAATTTATATTATTTTTAAATTTATTATTTTTGTACATCGACATTAACCTAGCCAAAAAGCCCAAATTACATCGTCTTACTTGGCTAAAGAAGATATTTAGAGTCTGGACACCAATGCTGCGGCCAGGAGAATCCTTGATCGAGATGGCTGAAGAGTCATGTTGTTTGAAGCTCAAACTTGAACTGGACTGTAAGCGACACCTAATTTAAAGTATTTCTATTGTATCGATAAAAAGAAATCAGAAACTATCATCTATGTGCAGTCTTGCTTTTCTGAGCTAATTCACTGTTTCAGCTTCGATTCTTGTGATATTCGATTCTGTAACGATGTTTGAACGGGGTATTCCGACTCAGCCTTACAGTCATTAGCAGACCCTATTAAACTATCAAATTTTGTCATCAATTGAGGGAACTCCAATAACAATTTCTAACAGGACAGAGCCAAATAAAAGTAAAATCGAAAACTTTAAGTCTCTGCCGCGAATAGCTATTGGTTCTTGGCGCGCAGCACAACGTAATACGCTATTGGGCCTCCGGACACAGTAGTGGGCCGGGGAACAAAAGAGCTGATGACTTGACAAGAATGAGATCATCCCTTCAATTAAACCACGCAGACACTACCGTAAAAGCCCTGTAATCTTTAATATGCAATCGCGAACAAAATACTGATAGCAGCAAATAAAAGATGTAGTGCGCTGTATCTATATATACATATATATATACGTATATGAAAAACAAAAAACTGAGAAACCCTACAAATAAAAAAAAAATCGTTTTCCTCTCTTGTAGGTGGTTTCAGCGGATACAACATATGGAGTTGAATGCAAATAAAATTAAACTCTGCACTGATGATCTGGGCAGAGGATGTGCCTGAGGATAATGCGCACTTCATCTCACTCACTCCCTCCGTAATTTAATCCTCTGAAGGCATTTCTTTCTAGATTTAGAAGAACTTTCTCAAGATTGTAAGCTAATCGCACAAATTCATGAATACCCAAGGATGGCTCGGAAATCCATATGGGTTTTCATAGATTTAACAGCAGGGGGGTCATAACCCCTCTCCATAATTATGGGTTCACAGCACATGTATATAAATAAAATGCATTTGATGTCGGAACAAACCTATAATTAAGCGATAATTCGTTTGTGTACCTGCAAGCTGTGTATGTTGAACGATGCACATTGTTTCTACAAGCCTACCAGTTTCAAATAAATCATCACATTCGGTTGGTTCCTACTAAAAGTATCTTAAAAAACACTTTCCTTCTACTAGGGTTAGGGTAACATGAAGATTGCTTTCACCTCCTCTATACTTAATTGAAAATAAAACTCTCCTTCGTCAGTCATACAACTTCCACTCCAAGAGAATATATAAGCACAAAGAATAAGCTTGGTCCTTCTAAACTGCATGCACAGAAAAAATGTACCACTGTCAGCTTCAAACTGCAAAGCACAGGGTACATCAGAGCTAAAGCCTATATTGAAAGTTTGTAGTTTTGGAATTTGGTCATAAACGCTGGGCAGATTGCTTGTTGGTCATCGGTTCGGTTGGCTGACCCGCCGGATGACAGTTTGGCGGTCGGCTCGGTTTGAAATAAACCAAATGCTTCCATTTACCAATTTGATTTATTGCTTTATCTCCAATGAAAGTTTGCATTTAAGCAATGCCGAATGTCTATACTCAGAGAGACAAGTTTTGTGTAGGAAAATCGGGAACGGAAACTTTTCCATATCTAGACAACCGATAGGGGTCCCGTCTCCTTAATTGCAAACAAATTAATGGGAGTTATGTTATGAAATCGAGAAGAGAAATTAATTGGACTATTAACGCAAATAACCCATAATAAACCGCTGTACATTTTTTACGATACCTTTACCATTCCCCTTACTTGTCGTCATTTTGTGATGTGCTGTGCTGAAAAGGTTAAGCACCATCAGTCGGGTGCTTGCACCTGCACAAAATCGTGAATCTTGATCTCTTAGGGGATTGGTTGCAATTGTTGGCGATAGATGCCTTTGCGGTACTTAATGATAACTTCTAACACATCCCACCTCACTATCTGAGAGCGTTCACTTTCTGTAAAAGGCACTCGAGAAATCTCATACAACAACTAAAGACTCCGAATGAATGGCTTATCTTAACCTATTTATCGACAAACGAGAGGATACGAGGTAAGGTGGCCTTTTTATTGTTAGTTTTTCCTCTGACCTATCATACCAGGCGCACTAACATTTTGTCTAACTTACACAGCATGAGCCGAATTCAAAAAGATTGAGCGTATGTTCAATGTGCATAGAAAAATTCCGCTCAATGAATAGAGAAAGGACGATAAGTGGAGCCAAATCAATTCAGAATAAAACAAAAGGGTTTTTACTTTATTATGTTAGAGATGGAGGTGTTTCAAAGGAACAAACAAAAACGACGACAGGAAAAGGAGAACTGAAACTAGAAGGACTAAGTGAAAAAGATACCGATACCGAGACAATGGAGTATATTTTCGTTCTTCTTCTAACTTTTTGTTATTATTATTTTTATTTTTTTTCTAACAAAGTCGAATTTAGAACACTGTGCTTAAAAGATAGAGTGAAAAACTTGTAACGTCGGTTCGTACACACATCTGTGAGTAAATAGTCTTTAGCCTGTCAATCACTAAGTTAACTAGCATTACCGACTTTTACTTTACCTTGAGATTGATGTTGGCAGGGAAGTAGAAACCAACTGTCAGGCACTGATATGGATATGTTGCAAAGCAACATTAATTTTCTATCACTGCAATTTAAGGAAGGCGAAAATGGTATTTGTGAAGAATCACATAAAATTTATTTCAGCCGTTTTTAAGTAAAGTAAGTATGTATTGAGAAAGGTATTGAAAAAAAAAATCCATCACCATTACTTGTATTCATTTTGTAACAGTCTACGGCTAGAGAATAACCCTAATAATATTTTGGCGTAAACAGCACTTGAGCCCAGCTTCTACAAAAATTAATCTATGCGAATATATATTTGCGGCACGAATAAGTCGGACTGCCATTTGAATTTTAAATTTAAACGGCAAATTTAAGAGACTCATCCATGGATAAAACATACATTCCCTTCGACACCCATTTCGTTCGAAGCAATCTGTGATGACGACATTGATCATTCGGTGGCGAAGGATGGTTAAAGTGACGAGAAAACTAACCGAAAAATACCATCTAAGCTGAATGGCTCTACACCGCAGTTGTGCACCCGGCGCTCACATACGGTTCACAATAGGCGTTTTCTGTTTAAGCTCCCAGTACCGCACTGAGCTGTCAAAAAACAAATCTGTGTTTCTTTTAGCTTAGACAAATCTGAGCATTCTACTTGTGGCTTATACTCGACTTGCTCAAGAACTGCTCAGCTCAGAAATAAACAAGAAAAACCGGTTAATGTTGCTCAGCGTACAAAAAATATGAGGGGAAATTGACACCACCTGAGATGAAGTTGCTTTGCATGACAGTAGGAGTAAAAAAGCTTGATCGAATAAGAAGTTCCAAGATCCGAGGAAGCCAAGAACCTATTTCAAACAAAATGGAGCGCGACCGGCTATATAGTTACTTCCATGCTCAAAGGAGAGATCCTACGAACCCAATCAACTTTCCTATACAACTGCGAAAAAGAGGTAGGCCTACAAGCTCCTGGATCACGCAAATGCCACAACACCAGCATTTGATTGAAAAGTGATTGGAAAAAGGGAGTCCTGCCGATACTTTTTGAGATCGAACCAGTGAATGCCATAGGCGGACCAGTAGGAATCCAGTGAAGTGCGAGAGTTATGATCCCTTTAGTCGCATTACCTCGGCGTTAAGATAAGAAGAAGATGGATTCTTAGGGGATACTTTCCAGTACAGTAAATTTTATAAGATTTGACTCACCATTTTAATTGCTACAGCATTACAGTTGTAAAACAAATTGTAGCCTTTCCCCTCGTATGTCTGCATGATGATAGTTTAACGGATGCTGTATTATCAGCAGAAGTTCGGAATTGTATACCACATAATGACGTCTGAAATTAAAGTCATAAATGTTTGATAAGGGAATTAAGGTAACAGTTTTTTTAACATTAGGCATAATAAAATTAATAGTGGCTGATAACAGCACGCTTATATCTTCGTTCTCAAACACGAGAGTCGAGTCTGTTAATGCAAGCTCTGCTCATCTTAAAAGTTGTGAACAGATTATGTATCTATGCACCAAGTTGCATAGAACACTTACGGGATAGTTTCAACGCCGCTAGGCTCAAATGAATCATATTATATAATATTATAATTGTGTCGCCTCTTACGATAAACATTGTTTTTGGGGGCGCTGCATTGATATTCTTAGCCCATAACTGCACGGAAGCATAGTTCACAATGTGGACAATTTTGAAACTGGTGGTGCGGCGTTACATTACATTAATTACGAAATGTTAAATATTAAATTTAACTCAAGTCAAAAAAATTGAACAATCACAGACCGGTCTAAGCCATTAGACCTCGACGGCCTGTTGTTACCACTAATAGTTCATCGCATTGCTGGCATTTTTCAGCTTGACCTCTCTATTTAGGTTAATAATACACTAATTATTATTGTTTTAGTTATCGCGTTATTTACTACACCAATTTTGTCATTATTTAATTTATTTATACCTACTGTGCGGTATTGTGGTTCATGCGCCGCCGACACACAAACAAATTAAGTAACATAAATATATGTTTCATACGCCAAAAAGAAATTCGCTTTTCAATTTGCATAATATAAACGTACAACATATACTTTAAGGTATAAAAACAAAATAAAATTCCCAACCCCTGAGAATACCTAAAACATTCATAGCTCAATTACATCAGTGACATATTTAACTAATGCAGAGATGAAGCAAAAAAAAATGCCGCTCTTAGAGATTCAGGTGGATCGTTTTCAAATCTTAAATTGAGTTAAATTTCCCACCTAATATCAATAAAAATGTTAAATTTATAAAGTGGCGGCAAAGGTTGCGGCAGCATGCCCAACACATCGCATGGTAGATACATCCGTTCTCATGAGGACTGCTTTCATGAGCTCGTGCATCGTAAAAGAATATCATAATCATCTCGTAATATTTTATGACAGATGTAATTTTGCAAGCGATGTGTGTACGTTGTTTCTTTTTCCTCTACATCTACAGCATGTGTAATTTTAAACGGGGAGTGGTACATTAACTTCGCAGGCGACCCTACCAGGACCAAGCTGGTTTATTTGTGTGTCACACTAAACGCAATCAGTCATAATCATAACCATATACTCTTCATCAAGTGAAACCTCCCTTTCTGAAAATGAGGCAACAAAAAATATATGATTGCATAAGCAAAGAACACTATATACGCTATCTAAAATTCTTGCAAATTTCCGTTATCGGGCACACACTCATCATGCATGATGCATGTCTAGTTAGCTTAGAGCCATCAAGAAATTGGCAAATATTTGAGGAAATGATTAAATCTCCTCTCTCAAATTAGTATAACAAACATATAAACGATTTAAAAAAGGATACACATTGCTGCTATGCTTCTCTGTACTACGTCTTTCATGTGAAGCCAATACTAGAGATATACAATAAGGAGCTACAAATCCATATATATGTATTGGTATACATCGTAAACAGTTGACCCACTCCGATGCTTAAATAAAAGCACACTCGCAATTATGTTTATTATGCAAAAATTTAATTATTACTTTTGGTGATGATGACATGTCTGTCTTGCATTAAAATACAAAAGCAAAAAAAAGTAGCTCACATTTTACAAGGACAACACTTGGTAGTAAAAATAAAAAGTTCTCACACTTTTTCGCTAAAGTTCCATACAATACTCAGCTGTGTGCATGGATGGGCTAAGAATGGGACTGCAGCTGATCCGAAGCCAAGAGGGCTGCCGATGTTGAATGAGGTCAAACCTGCGAACCCCAAAGACGGACGGTCGGACGAACGGGATACAGTAAAGTTGAAGGGGTATGGTCACCTTAATAAATTCTGATCATAACTTCACTATCAAGGAAGAAGAAAAAGACTCAATCCCATTTGTCTGCATTCTAGCCAAATTGAATAAAATAAACATAGGGAAAGTTTATCCACACTATTCCTGTTCCTATCCCTCATTTAGTGGGCGTGGCAAAAATCTAAGTATGGGTGAATTGTTAAAAACGATTTACATATTTTGTTATAAAGGGTTTTTCAATAAGAGCGCTACAAAAGTTTTTTTAAAATAAAACAAAAACGGTTTTGGATATCAATGAAATTCTTTATTCCTGTGAAAGTACGTTCGATGCCATTATGGAACTCGATTTGTTTTGCATGGCCACCACGGTCACGCTTGCAGAAGTCCAGACGCTGAACCCAATTTTCGACGGTTTTCAAGTATAAATCGGCCGATACTGCTGCAATTTCACGTTCGATATTCGTACGAAGTTCATCAATCGTCGGTGGCTTGTTGGCATAGACCATAGACTTGACGTAGCCCCACAGGAAATAGTCTAACGGCGTCAAATCGCACGATCGAGGCGGGCAAGCGACTGGAGCATTTCGTGAGATAACACGGTTTCCAAACTTGGTTTCCAATAAATTGATAGTGGCATTCGCTGTGTGGATTGTGGCGCCGTCCTGTTGGAACCACATGTCCTCCAAGTCCATATTATCCAATTGGGGCCAAAAATATTCGGTTATCATTGAACGGTAGCGATTCCCATTCACAGTAACGTGCCGGTCTTGATCATCACGGAAGAAGTACGGCCCAATGACGCCGCCGGCCCATAAACCACACCAAACCGTAATTTTCTCGGGATGCAATGATGACTCATGGAGTACGTGTGGATTGCTGCCTGACCAATACCGCATATTGTGTTTATTGACGAAGCCATTCAGCCAGAAATGAGCCTCACCATAAATTGGACGTAGCGCTCTTAACGTTGAGGCCACTGACTCCGAATTTCGGTAGTAAATTTTAATAATTTCGACTTGTTGTTGGCTCGTATATCTTTCCATCATGAAATGGCAAACCTTACTGAAGAGAAATGTCAAAAGAGCGGCAAGAAATTCGGCGTCGTTTGCTATCCCTGTCGCTCTACTTTTGTAGCGTCGCTGTTGAAAAACCCTTTACAACATTTAAAGGATTTTATCGAAAAAACAAAGTTAAGTACACAAACGCCCCTTTAAAGTGGGGATGGCAAAAAACTTTACATGAAGGAATTTTTCAAAACGACTTTATCTACAACTTTGCGAAGAATGGAACTTTCATTTACAATGATTTCCTCATTTAAACGGATTTTTTTTTAAATCTTTAAACATGAACATTAAGGACCCGTAGAGAGTATATACTCAATACAGCTCAAACTTTGACTTTTCATTGTTGTTTTTGTCTCCAGTAAACAGAAGCGAGACAACATAACATAAATATAAAATCAACAAAATAATAGAAAAAGAGCCTTATGATGAAACTTTCAAAAAAAAAAAAATTGCGATATAATTAAATATAACAAATTTTGAAAAAAATCTTAACACACAAGCATGTTGGGCCCCTAAAGACAACATATTAAAAATTTCAGCTTTCTAGCTTTCAAAATTCGATTTTTTTCGATAAATTTAATTTTTTTTTAGATTGTGTTTTCTAGCTCGGGTTTTAGTCCCTACTTTTTGACGACGGATGGGCGATATTAAGGTATGTTACAAACTATGGGTCAAAATTAATACCTATACCCTTAGAATAGGGTATAAAATAAGAATCTTCTTCGCCGACCGGTACAATCTCCCAAGCACCATGATGACGCCAGCCATTTAAAAAATGAAGAAATAGAATATCGGCAATAGTCTGCAATTACTCATTCACTCAATTGACAACTGGTGGCTAATCGAACCCGACCGATTCTCAGAAAAGTGTTAACCCGCTTATTCTACTCACTGCTGGTTTTTTTTCTCTTGCGGAAGGAAACAAAAAACATATCTCTGGTGGTAGACCACAATAAATATGGGTGCCTTGCGGATGTTCGAGTGCTCAGTTCGACTTATGTGAGGTTTTTTATACTCGCTTACTCTATTAGTCAATTAAACGGCTTTGGACCTGGCACATACTCCTTCCTCGCTAAACACATTAGCAGAGTACGGCTGTCCTTTCGAATTGAACCCTGTTTTAATGCAATAACTGGATGCACGAACTATCTCAATATTTCATAAATGGATGTTTTTTTTTGTGTCATAACAACGGTACTGAAGGCGAGCGAAGTGGCTCGTATTAATAAACCGAACGATGAACGAACGCATGGACACAGGATGATAGTGAAATGCGCTTGGAAGGTCCTATTAAGCATTGTTGTGGGCTATTCTGGAACAGAAGTAGACATTTTGCTCTCTTTAGGTTCTTAGCTGCACCATGTAACCGGCGTATTGCTCCTTTTGCATTCTACGCTATTTCATTTATTTGTATGGGGAGAATACGTTCCATAAGCCGAGGGACCGATAAAAACAACGAAGTTTTCGTTAGATGTGGGCGATGACTTTTGCTGCTAGTCCTGTTTCTGCTGCACACCGATACGTAATTGATTGTTTCGTCACACTATGTTTCAATTGGAACCCAGTAAGTTATGTACGTACGTACGTTCGCATGGACGAGGCTTCAACATTGAGGATTGAGGGATGTATTATAGGACATACTCGAAATGTTAAAAAGCTTGACCTACTTTCGGGAAAATTATTCTTCCATTCTTCTCTTTACTAGAACTGTTATGTTATTCGCAGCATTGAATAGACGGTGGTTGTAAAAAATAAATGGAGGGGTGAGGTTATTTCGTCGTTTTGGTAGAGATTTGGGGAATGTACGTTGCGAGAGGCGGCTGTTTGTTGTTCTGAAACGCAAAAACATCCATCCGATACCGATACTTCATCGATTTTCAATCTTGCGGAGTGTAATACATAGTTTGTTTGTTATTTTTTAACTAACAGGTTTTTGTACATTATGTATTTAGAAAGCTAAACCTATTGAAACTTGCAATACATACAATTTTAAAAATGTAAGTACATATTAACATTTAGAAAACAAATTTCATTACACTTATGATAGATTTGTCGCATAGTATTTATTAGTTTAGATTATTTTATTATTATTTTGAATGAGTAGGAAAAGAGCAAAGAGAGTCAAAAGAATAAATGTACATATGTACTAGGGATGTGTCGCAGTGGCTCGGTGCTTAGTGTGTCGGACTACTAATCTAACGGTCCCCAGTTCGATTCCCGCCGGGGCCAAGTAACATATAGAGTTGGAGAAACTAGGTTTAAGGCCCTGTATGGGCCTTAAATGCCTAATATTTACTTTTTTTATACTAGGGATGTAACATAATTTTGCCGATGCGATACCGATACTGATACTGAGGCGATACCGATATTGATATCGATATTTATTTTGCATCAAACTTACTTATACTTAACAAGTCGAGTCAACCTTGAGTGTAAAAAAAAATAAATACAAATGTCAAATCAAAATTCGAAGAAAGTATTTTTTAAGATATGAATTATTGTCAAGCATGCTTAGTTATTAAGTAACGTCTACACGGCGCAGTAAACCAGGTGCGGAAATACAATGCTGCCGTGTTGCAACGTCGCTTTGCGCGCTTTTCAAACTGATTGATTTCGGTTGGTAAATAATCGGTTGATGTTTCGGTATCGGAATCGGAATTGTTACATCCCTTATATGCACATGCAAATATACAGTCTACAGCAACGAAACGACGTGTGTTAGGATAGCACGTTCCTTTTACAACGAAATTCCATTAACGATCACCTCAAAATACAGAGTTAATTGAAAAGCTATACTTATGTACGTGCGTGTATGCATAGAAACTTACTTTGTAAGCCTTAAAAATCAGTCTGAACTAAGGTGGGTTGAGAAATTTACAGTTCTAAACACAAGAAACCAATCTATACACTCAACCACTGCTACATTTTTTTAAGTTTCCCCATTTGATACTCCTGCTACTTTCATGTTCTATCAGTGATGAATACCGTCATTATCATCAGCAATGCTGCTCTCATTTGAATGAAACTGAACACCAATTCAGACCTCCTGATTAATGACCGCTAACCAACGATCTTTCATCGCCTTTACATAATTCCTTTTGGACATTCATTTCCAACTACCACCTAAGAACCAAACATAAAACACCGAATGACCAATCGGATTTTAAATGTTTCAATGGATAACCTCGTTCCGTGCGGTTCACATTTATTCATCACTTTTTTAAAACTGGCCCGTGAGCAAACAAAAGGCAAACTCAACTCTCTATTGAAAGTCCAATCAACAAATGAACACTGCTTGGTGACAAATTTTGATAGCTCAGCTCTAAAATGCCACCGACTCGGCACCTTTGTTATGTCTTTAGATGCAAGTCATCAATATCAATTTACGCTGACAATGGTGGTCTAAGAGAGCGTCGTCAGCCAGTGTAAAGTAAACTTTTATTTCCAATTCTTCTGTCTGTTACTTTTCCTCCGATCTCGGATTAGGGAAAGTATAGCTTTAGATAAAACATAAACCAAAATCTTTCTAACATGCGAATGTTTGTGTGTGTGTGTGTTGTTTTTCTGAAAAAGCAATACGCTATAAAGAACAAAGCAAGACATCATCACCACTAATAATCCATAAAGGAAAAAAATCCCAACCAAATCCCTTCGTTTTCCAAACCCACATTGATTTGATAAAAATAAAAGAAGACTACACTCTAGACCCAAAATCCTGATAAATTACAAATACTTGTTAGAAAATTTTTGTAACAAATGTTATCCCACGGTGTTGTGCGCGCGGTGGTCTAAGGAGAAAAAAGTCACCGCTTTAACATGCGATGGGATTTCATTAAGGGGTACACCACACAAACATACATTTATGGAATAGGGATTTCCGTTGGAGATTTATGAACACTAAACATACAACATTTGAAACAATTCCTGTTTCGCTGCTATTGCGAGGTACAAACAAAGAGAAATTAATGCTCTTTGAATAAGGTTTTCGGTTTTTCGATTTTCAACGAACGCGTTAGCGGTTTGCCATTGAACATAAATAGCAAGAACAGGAAGAGAAAGACGATGTATTAGGAGGCAATACCACTACCGATAAACCTAAACAGCCGTATCGCCAAACATCAATATTTACAATTATTGCTTCGATTCCCATTTTTCCGATAGTAATGGCGAAATCTCCCTGTCTCCTTCGCCTAATCCATGAGCCAAAAGACGCAAGTGGGAGTGGGAGTGGGAGTGGTAGTCGAAAATTGTACTACTCGCACTACAACGACTATTTGCTATTATTTGCCAAGGACCGAAAACCCGATCCAATTATTTCATAATCCGTTTGAAACATTTTCGGATTTACTAGCAATGAAATTGGGGATGTCGCGAGAGTTTTCTATTGCTAAAGTGTCTGTGTGTCGGTGGATGAGTGTTTAGAATCATCCTGGGACAATGACAGGTATTAAAGCAAATTAAAGCGGTATTTTCTGACAAATATCGTTATCGGTGTCAGAATCGTGCTTTGTTCAGGGTGACACAACATGTGAATTTATTCCGGTGACCACAAGAATGTTTTCTTACGAAATAATAATGGAAAATCACACTGTGATTGCTCTTGTTAGAATAAGATATGTGTATATGTTGGAAGGATATCCGACATTCTGACAGTCTCCAATAGTTTCCCATAAACCACAATAACTGAGCGTCCGGCAGTCAGTGGCATAACATGAACGACTAACCGCGGAGCAGCCGTTAAAACCGCAATCGGCATCAAATCAGAGTCTTAGTGTCTTATCCATCCTCCCAGTTTTATTCTTCATTCTATGAATACATAGGATAAAAGCGCTTACATAATGCATATTTAGTGTATTCACTTTCTTTTTATTTTCTATTATTTATACTCTATCACTAGAGGTTAATCAATGACAGTGCTCATACCTGTCGGTATGGTAGCAATTGTGTAAACTTCGTGCCTATTTCTGTGGTCAGATGTGGCATGTGAGGAGTTGGAATGGCCAACGACGGGACAGTAAGAACGATGACAAGTGAATCTAGATCTAAAGGGTGTTTCAATAATAGCGCTACAAAAGTTTTTTTTAAATAATACAAAAACGGTTTTGAATATCAATGAAATTCTTTATTCCTGTGAAAGTACGTTCGATGCCATTATGTATGGAACTCGATTTCTTTTGCATGGCCACCACGGGCACGCTTGCAGAAGTCCAGACGCTGAACCCAATTTTCGACGGTTTTCAAGTATAAATCGGCCGATACTGCTGCAATTTCACGTTCGATATTCGTACGAAGTTCATCAATCGTCGCTGGCTTGTTGGCATAGACCATAGACTTGACGTAGCCCCACAGGAAATAGTCTAACGGCGTCAAATCGCACGACCGAGGCGGCCAAGCGACTGGACCATTTCGTGAGATAACACGGTTTCCAAACTTGGTTTCCAATAAATTGATAGTGGCATTCGCTGTGTGGCTTGTGGCGCCGTCCTGTTGGAACCACATGTCCTCCAAGTCCATATCATCCAATAAGGGGCACAACGACGTCACAGAGATGCCCAACGCGTGAGAGACACATTTGGGCTTTCTTCAACTGAAGCCTCAGCGGCAGCAATATTCTCGACACTACGGGCACTTCTTTGTCTCACTGGCACGGGAACATTTTGTACTGTGCTTGTGGATTCAAATTTTTCCACTAGACGCTCAATTGTTGATCTGCTAGGACGATTATGACGACCATAAATTGGACGTAGCGCTCTTAACGTTGAGGCCACTGACTCCGAATTTCGGTAGTAAATTTTAATAATTTCGACTCGTTGTTGGCTCGTATATCCTTACTGAAGAGAACCTTACTGAAGAGAAATGTCGAAAGAGCGGCAAGAAATTCGGCGTCGTTTGCTGTCCCTATCGCTCTACTTTTGTAGCGTCCCTGTTGAAAAACCCTTTATATAGTCGTCGTCAATAGCTCATGTGAACTTAACGAGATTTTAACACACATTCCCTTCGGAATAAATTATTGCGTGTATCTCCAAGCGACTTTATTTCTATTAAACTTTACTCCTCAGATATTAGGCAGACGGCAGTATTGCCATGTCCTTATTCTTAAGTATACCAATTTGTCAACTTTATGATGAAAAAATAAAGAATCTATCTACGAGTATCTATCTATCATCTCTATCTCCTCAGATATTAGTGTTTGGTTTTTTTTCTACCTTTAACTTTGACTCATAATTGTAGTTTGTAACATAACTTAAAATTGATCGTACGAAAGCTATTATTGTTATCAGCATCGAAAGTTATGCCATAACTGTGCTAGAAAGCTAAGATTGAATACATTTACTCTTTGGGAGCAAGAAGTCAAGGGTAAATATTTTTTTAAAATCCGCCCACTGACACGCCCAGTACTTAAGGAAAAACGTTTTACCAAAGATTTCAATGAAAATGAAGATTGTGTTCTTGTAAAGTTTTTTGCCACAGCCACTTTTTGGGGGGGTTTTGACAAGAATGGCTTAGAAAACAAAACTAACAGTGTAAGAAAGTTGTGTAGACAATGTTCTCCTCTAAAAGTCGCCCAAACTAAGTTGTCTGAAACCCCCACTTTTTGACCAAATTTTCAAATGTTCCGGTTATTTTGTTAGAAACAAAAACTATTCATAAACGGACAAGGACTCTCAACCCAATTCCACGTCAACTTTAGGAGAAATATGGATAGGGTATCCAACCGTTCACCCAAGCGGACTGTAGGCTTTCCTTATTTTAGTACATTAGCTCAAAAGGATCTAATAAAGATCTCCAAATCCGTTGCCGCTGTGCAATTTTTTCCTCCTTCATAATTTTTTTTTAGTATTTTTTCTGGTGCAGAAATTTGAGCCTTTGCCAGTAATTATATATTTAATAAGCTTCAATTGCATCAATAGTTGCTCAAAAAACGAATTATCATCCCCTACTGATACCCACCACTGAATGAAGTTCACTTTGTTGCGTAAAACAATAAACCGCAATAATTTTCTGCCTCAGCACCCAATGCGATATTGTACCTTCCATTTCCTGAATATGTGTGCATCGCAGAGCTTTACATTGGGTGGATCTGTTTACCCAAAGGGCCATGAAATTGAATTTTTAGCCTCAGTATGGTGTTTTCATTTGATCAGCAATACACACTAGCAACAACAACCGAAATAACCGATAAGGCAACAACAATAATCCTCTTAAAATATGTTTATTCGACTGCATTCCTAAAGGGCAAGTATTGGTTTTGGATACGAGAAATTTAAATTATTTGCGTACAGAGAAAGCTTCTCAAGCAGGTTATTTGGATTCGGCATAAAATTCTTATTCGTCTAGGCATTCTACAGAATTTTTAAAAGCAGGTATCAAGTGAATTGGAATATAAAATTTATTCATATATTATTTATTTCTATTTCATCCCCAAATAGAAACTAGTTTCGAGATGTTTAAAATTACCAACCATAATACAAAAAAAAATAATTCTGTAAATTAACGACACGCTGCACACCGTTAATAGTTTGTGCCGCTTAAAACCGCTGGTCACGGCGTTATTTGTGTAACCTACATTAAATATAAAATCATATATATTATATGTAAATATATCAAAAAATATCAAGGTGTAGTTGTCAAGTTCTCTTTTACCCCCTTCTAAATTCACTTAATACAAAGCGCATTCTCATCGAGGGCCGGTTTCAACCAAAAGCTGGAACCTTAACATTTTCACGAATTGTTCAAGCACACGAAAACAACCTAAGCAAATCGCAAACACAAATAGCTCCTGAGATACAAGGCTTAAAAAATGAAAAAAAATATTACTCATCGCGCTCGTCAAAAATCATAAAAACTTTTGGGCACTTTCAATCATCGCAGAATATTTAAATGTTGCACAGTAATTGGTTTTGCGGCGCATACAAAAGAAACATTTTGTGAATTTCCATAGCACAAAGGCACATCTAATAAGTTCACAGAAACTAAGAACTTGGCGTTTTTTAGATATCACTACTTTTCATGGCTAACTTAACTTGTTAGTTATAAGTAGGTTTTGTAGAGGGGAACTTTGCTCATTTTTTACATTTGCTTTTGGTGGGATAAATATAACTGAATACATACAATACTTGTACATATAATGAATATTAAATATACTCGTATGTATATTTAATCGAAATATGTAGACAACTTACTTTTGCCCGAGACTTTGTCCGCGTGGACTTTGATTAACTTTTTGGATCGTTTTCTTGCCAGAACCGAATTGATATTACAGCCCCTGGCCAAGGTATGTATTAGACGCACTGTAAACTTCTATGTACTTTGTTTGTACTTGTTTACTTTCGTGTATCAATTGGTTAACACTGTAGTGCAACATGTTAAAAATAAATACAAAATGGTAGATACAAAATCTCCTAAATAAAAACACATTATATGAACGTTTAAATATAACAATATTGCATATAAACTCTTGCAACACATAAAAATATTAAAAAACAACAAACGCCAATTAAGGCTTGCAAAAAAAAGAGAAATTAATAAAGGTTTCAACGCTCTACCAACGTGGGAAGTTCCAAATATTTTAATTAGTTTGTTTTGAATGCTGACAATTCAATAATGGTTAAAAAATTGGGTAAAACTTCTTGTGGGCGCAACAAAACTGTATGACAACATTACATATAACATAGGTTTGTTATTATACTAGATATATATGACAGTGAAAGGATCTAAATATCGAATACATATTATAAATTATGCATAAAAATATAAAAAAATACTAAATACTGTGAGATTCAAAAATCGCACAACAACCCAGAATCGTACTTTATTTTTTATTAACGTTTGAATTATTTTTAGAATCGAATTAACAAACTCGTTAGGAGCAGCGGCTGTGTAGCTTTCCGACATCTTTTGCTCAGCCTACCGATATATCGATGTATCGGTTCAATAGCACCATGTTCCATATATCACCTATAATGGTACTTATGCCATTTGTTGTTATACCATATGTATGGGGGTTTAATGCAAGTCTGTGGATGCTGTGGCGAGGAGGTAGTGGCAGAAAAGTGCACTCGTGAGGAAGAACAATGCGCTATAATTTTGATGGAGCATAGTTTATACGCGCGCTTTGGAACAATCAACTGAATGGTATAATGGTATTACGTATGATATTGTTAAATATTTGTGAGTTTATCGGATAATGCATATCTGCTAGTCTGGCGTAATATGCTGATTAAATTATATTATTTCTGTGAATTTATAATGGGGCAAAGCTGATTGAAAAGAGTTCGAAGTTAAAAAGAAAATTGTTTTTGAAATACATACATATATTTATGGACATTATGTCCAATTATGCAATTTTATTGATAAGTCGAATAAAAACCTGATGCTTCCACGACAATATGGTAGTGC
Source organism: Portevinia maculata (assembly GCA_949715645.1). Taxonomy (NCBI): domain Eukaryota; kingdom Metazoa; phylum Arthropoda; class Insecta; order Diptera; family Syrphidae; genus Portevinia; species Portevinia maculata. The sequence continues at coordinate 708,903 of OX454528.1, read as the reverse complement.
TAGATGGTCTTCACTGAAGAACCCACCCAAATTGATCAATTGTGTCAAATGGCGATTGGACCGAAACTATGCGAGTTTTAAAATAAAAAGGTAGGTGCTATGGATATAGCGGAAACTGTATAATCGGAACAATGTTAGTACCTAGGTAAGTAGTAGCGGCCAATGATAATAAGTACGTGCGGTTTGACTAATAAATTCGTTTTTACGTATTATTAACTTATGTAACCCGTTGTTCTATAAATTTGCAACCGCAGCAGGCAGGTGTGTACATAAATGTATGTATGTATATCACGTTAACGAAATGTATCTATATAGGTTCTTCCCATCCCACTAGTGGTATCGATTTCATTGCATAAAATTCAAACACTTCACCCACTGTACAAGGAAAATAAGAAAAAAAATCCTTTGAAACTCAGCTGATAGATATTGTCCAAACGGCGCCGCTGCCTGTTATTCTTCCGCCCGTTCACTTTCTTTGTTTTATTTTTTTTAAAGCAGTTCGAGACGACGTGACTTGAATCCAAGTCAAACAAGGCGAAGATAATTTCAATAATGTGGAGACAGTTCCGTTGTTTCTTAAAAGAGAGACACCCTCTTGTATCTGTCGGCTTTCACGACAAACGACTTGACAAGTTGATAGACCTTAATGATTATAGGCTGGTGAGGCAGCAATAATACAAAGGCCTTTAAACTGTTTAATTATGTGGCATGTGAGCTGTCTTAAGAGGAATTGACTACCCCTATTGACTTTTTTTTAGGTTTAGTTAGGCGTTGATTGATGGGACATGTGTTTCTGTTAACTTTTAATATGAGCTATTACAAGAAATTTTGATTTTATTCCGAAGGTGTCAATATAGCACTTAAGCCGGTTCCAATTTTTTTCAATATTCAATTAAACAAAATTATAGTATGTATATAATTTTTTCATCGACATCACCGGCTATGAAGTAAGCAAGTAATTAACACAATAGACACCCGCAATGGTCGCAATAAAAGATTAGCTTATTCAACCGTGCTATCGTGTCGCCTGCTATTTTACCAACTAATCCAATTTGCATAATTAGTTGAATTTATCTCGTGGAACTATTAACCTGAAACCAGAATTTAATTCCGAGCGCACACAGATGTTTGGTTATTGCTTCTGACTGCCCTGTCCGTGAAAACTAGGAGTAGGAAATCATTCTCTACGCATTTTTGAATCAGGATGCCTACTAGTTGTACGGCCGAATATGCATTGGCATTTTGAAACGTTGATTCACTCGCCCAGCATATGCGGTAAGCAGATTGTACTTATTGAAGCATGGTTATCATGTTACGAATAGTCCGAAATATTTGATGAACTACCGAGGCAGCGCAGCCCGGCGAATACGAGTATGACTTCTTCAAACTTATTATGGTAGTTTCTATAGGTAAGTGGTTCACGGATAGGTTTCTTGCAAGCTCCGAAAAGTCGGGCATAGGTGAAAAGACATTCTTAAATTAAACACGGCTGGCAAAATCCTCCTCCAAACCCTCCCCGTAGGTGCCGGCTGGTAATGGTCACTACAATTGTCTTGTGCGATGTCAAGTCGGTGATCAGCTAAGGTCAGGGGGCATCACTGTAGTATTCCTTTACTCATCAATAGTTCAATACCCAGTGATGCTCCTTTACCATAGGACAGAAGGTGCCTAATTTCAGTGGTCGTGCGAGCGTACATAGTACATAAATCCGTGCCGAAGAATGTAAGGCTGAGGGCCAAATCAGTCGCTAGCGAACTCCTTCAGACGCCTAGGCAAGGTCTGTCGTAACCCTGTTGCCTTATCCCGGTATATCGGCTCTGCCGGGATGGACCTCTATTTCCGACCTACTCGTGGGAACAACATTTAAATTCTTAAAAACATGCCAAACAATGAAGACAAAAGTAACGAAAACCGACCTAACCGACCAAAACTGACCAGACAAGACGAACCCAACCAACTAACCCAGGACAAACGCGACGACGAACAACTATGCACCGGCAATTCGGACCTACTCACTACAACCCTCCCCAATTTCAAAAGTTTAAATATTGAAAGCGCTGAGGAGGGCTCCCAATCCTCGTTCAACACCCCCAATATTGGATCTGAGACCGAAGACGAATTGCTGGATGACAAGGAATCTGAGGACAATACCCTGAAACCACACGTGGTCTCCAAAGAGACAAGAAAGCGGAGTAACTACAGGGCCTCAAAACGATTCCTGAAAAAAATGACTGAGAAAGACCCAACCTCTATCAATTATAGAGACAGGGCCTTGGTCAGGAAGCATAAGAGAGCAATAAAGAGCTTCGAAAATCAGAAGGCTCACAAGCCCAATGAACCTTCAGCTCCTGAACTGCAAAAAGAAAAGACAGTAGTGGTGGTAGACAAATCCAAAGGTTGTCCTAACAAGGCTAACAAGGAACAGTCTAAAACCACTACACCTTCAGTAACAAAGAACAAGGCACAGGCTTCAAGCAGGGTCTCTACAGTCACTAAGGCCGGAACCTCTGGCACCTCTTCGAAGAGGCAACGGTCAGAGGAAGAGAAAAAAGAAAGCCGACCGAAAAGACCGAAGGCTTCAACAAGCCTAGACAGCACTCCGATGAGCCTAATAGCAGCAGTCATTGATTTGCAAGATCCCGATGGAAAGATCACAGCTGAGCACTGGCTGCTGACAGAAAACGTCATCCTTAAGGCTATGATGGTCAACATCCGAAATGGGGGACCAGATTACGAGTTTGACGGGGCCGGATGGCACAAAGGTGTGAAGATAGTGGGGTGTGGAGACGGGCATACTCTTGAGTTTCTCTCCAAAACCATCGCCAGCATTGGCGAACTGTGGGAGGGAGCCAAACTGAAGGTCATACCCAGATCCGCACTGCCACTTAGACAAAAAGTCAAAGTCTGGATACCACCCCCCTTCGACAAAGAAGAGGACAAGAACATCGTGGTCCTCCTAGCTGGGCAGAACAAGAATATCCCGATCAAGGATTGGGTCAAGGTATACTCCAGAAGAAGTGGTGACGGCAAGGAGCTCTGCTTTGCAATAAACCAATCTTCTGCAGCCACCATAAGACAGACCCCAGGCAACAGACTGAAGTTCGGGCTAGGTGCCGTAAGGGCACGGCTGGATGAAGATGAAGAGCCAAAGGTTGCAAAAGCTGCTAGTGGTGCAAATTAATTTGCATCACTGTAAAGCAGCAACACACGACCTACTGCTGTTCATGTCTGAGGTAAGTGTGGACGTGGCATTAATTCAAGAACCCTGGATTTTTAAAAATAAAATCCAAGGTCTGAAATCGCCATATTACCATCTGTTCCACACTAAAGAAGAAGGTAAAGTACGAAACTGTATTCTAGTCAAGAAAACTGTTGGTAACATATTTTTCCTTCACAGGTACAGCAATAGAGACACAGTGGCCGTAAAAATTGAAGCTCCGGAAAGGAACCTTATCCTCGCTTCAGTTTACATGGCACACGACGAGGAAAACCCACCATCTGATACAGTACGTGAATTAGTGGAGCACGCTAACACACGGAACACATCATTGGTGGCAGGGTGCGACGCGAATGCACACCACACGCTGTGGGGCAGTGCAGGAATTAATAAAAGAGGTGAGTCGTTGTTTGAATATATTATTTCCACAAATCTAGTTTTGTGTAACAAGGGAAACCAGCCCACTTTCCAAAACAGAAACAGGTCAGACATTTTAGACATAACTCTCAAAAGCAACAATGATCATATCAGGGTAGAAGACTTTGTCGAGAGAACTCTTTCTCAGACCATAATAGAATACTCTTTACAGTCAATCTACAATATATGGCACAACGAATTTTTAGGTGCGGGTGGCAACAGGTGCAGTAGTAGTGTATTCGCTTACTGAATGGAAGGTCGTGCGTTCGAATCCCGGCCAATTCCATTACTTTATATCGAATACATGAAATCGTAATCTCCCTAAGCATCTTAGACGCCACCTGTGGAGAAAAACCGTACAACTGCACCCAAACACTTCTTTCCTATCTCTCTATTCTTTCTAATAGTAAGTAGCACCGAAAAGCATGCAATGAAATACATACGATATTGCCAGGTACTGCTTGCTATTAAAACACAAATGCTTACGCTGTGTTACGCACTATAAGGGCACTGTAACAACAGAAAAAAAAATCCCTTTAGCGTAAGCAAATTATAAAAAAAAAAAAAAAATGGCACAACGAATTTTTAGGAACCCTAGGAAAACGAATTGGGCAGACTATGCGAAAACGGTTAGTGAGTACACACAACATCCAAAAGAGGACAATTTTGTCGACACTCACTCAATCGACAACGCAGTCGAGTATATTACCAAAACTATGCACAAAGCCTTTGTTAAACACTGTCCCATCTCTCGCAATCGCAAACCCAAAAAGGCAACTTGGTGGGCCAGCGAGCTTCAAAAGCGGCGAACATTGGTAAGACAACTTTTTAACAAAGCAAGACAGAGTAAGACAGATGAAGACTGGACTAAGTATAGGTCCGAACTTAATCTATACACAAAAGAAATAAGGAGAGCAAAACTCGAATCCTGGAGCACGTTCTGCGAATCCATAGAGAGTACAAACGAGGCTGCCAGACTACGTAAAGTACTATCCAAAGACCCCATGGTCCCAGGGTATATTAAACGTGCTGATGACTCTTGGACAGAGTCTAGCCAAGAAACTCTACAAATTCTAATGGATACTCACTTTCCGGAGTCTAGTGAGAACACTGGATGTGATGTCAACTACACCCCCGTTCCGCAAGGCACACAACCGGACATGGCAATTGAAAGTATCATAACAGAGCACAAAATTGCTTGGGCAGTCAAATCTTTCCAGCCCTACAAATCGGCGGGACCAGATAATGTCATACCAGCAATGATACAACAGGCTCTCAATGTAATACTACCATGGCTAAAAGCCATTTTCAAAAGCTGTATAAGACTCTGCTACATACCGCAAAGCTGGAAAGAAGTTAAAGTGATATTCATTCCCAAAGCAGGGAGACATATACACTGCACAGCAAAAGATTATAGGCCGATAAGTCTCTCCTCTTTTCTCTTAAAGACACTAGAGAGAATAATCGACTTATATACAAGAGACCTCTTAAACGAAAACAACCTATGCAGTACTCAACATGCCTACCTCAAAGGCAAGTCCGTGGAAACAGCCCTGCACGAAGTTGTGTCAATTATAGAAAAAGGATTACACCATAAAGAATTCACCATGGCAGCATTTTTAGACATTGAGGGAGCTTTCAACAATGTCAAAACAGCGGCCATAAAAACAGCGCTCGTAGACTTAGGAGCGAAAATAGAAATAACGAACTGGGTTTACGAAATGCTTAACAGCAGAGTAATTAACTCAGAGATCGGAGAGAGTACCATAAGGAAAACAGTGACCAGGGGCACCCCACAGGGAGGCGTCATATCTCCCCTCCTGTGGCTTCTAGTGGTCAACAAAATCCTCACGACTCTAAAGGTCAAAAAGACGAAAATAGTAGCATACGCAGACGATATTGTAATTCTAATAAGTGGAAAGTATCTTCCCACTATCAGTGAACTCATGGAATCTGCCCTAAAAGAATTATCCTCGTGGGCGAGACCGAACGGCCTTGGAGTTAATCCAATCAAAACCGAATGTGTTCTGTTCACTAGGAAAAGAAAAATCGAGAATTTCGATATGCCGAAGATAAACGGAATTCGTCTGAAACTTTCCCCGGAAGCAAAGTATCTGGGCATCATCCTAGACTCTCAGCTTACTTGGAAACGTAACACAGAGGAACGATCAAAAAAAGCACTATGCGCCTTCTACGCATGCAAAAAGACCTTTGGTAAACGTTGGGGTATGCGCCCTTACATAACCCATTGGATGTATACAGCGATCATACGACCCATACTTACATACGGGTCTATTGTTTGGTGGAAGGCAACAGAAAGGACTACCTATCTCCATAACCTCTCTAAGGTACAGAGACTGGCATGTATCGGCACAACAGGAGCAATGAGATCAACACCTCAAGCCGGGCTGGAAGTCATTTTAAACCTTTTCCCCCCCTTGGTGAATACATTCGCAGCATGGCAGCCAAAGGAGCCCTCCGCCTCAAGGAGGCTAACATGTGGAGACACAGCTCCTATGGGCACGGCTCCATAATTCACAATTACTTGGGTATCGATCTATCCAGGAAAACGGACTACATAATCCCCAATCGAAACTTCGAGAAAAACTACTCTACATATATACCCCAAAGAGAGAACTGGAACGCGCACGCCAGCGCACAAGAAATCCATATCTATACGGACGGGTCAAAAATGGATGTAGGTACAGGAGCAGGAGTTTTCTGCGAGCCCCTAGACATAAAGGACTCGTACAGACTCCCCAACGAATGCAGCGTCTTTCAAGCCGAAATAGTCGCCATAGACAAGGCAGCAGAAACAATCTCCGCGAAGAATCTGGATCCTTCCAAGATTACAATCTTCGTAGACAGTCAGGCGGCGATCAAAGCACTAGACAGCGAAACCACAAAGTCAAAAACAGTCAGGAACTGCCTAAAATCCCTTAACGAAATAGGCGAACGACACAGGATCACCCTCTGCTGGGTCCCCGGTCATAGCGATCGTGGGGAATGAAAAGGCAGACGAACTAGCAAGAACAGGGTCAGAACTTGACGCAATGGACGCCATTACGTCAATAGACATCCCAATTAGTGCAGCAAAAAGAAACATTGACCAAAAACTGAGGGAACAAATTAACACTACCTGGTCCCAAAGGAACGACTGTGTTATATCTCGCAGCCTATGGCCAAGAATCGACGAGAAAAGAACAAAGCACATTCTGGGAATGAATAAACAAGAAATACGTATCCTAACCGGCGTACTGACCGGCCACTGCACCATAGGAGTAATGCCAAACAGGCTGGGCATTAGCTCACCAGACTACTGCAGGAGCTGTCAGGATACAGAAGAAACCGAGACCATCAAACACCTGCTCTGCGAGTGTCCAAACCTCCAGACATCTCGACTTAGTTATCTGGGTAACAGATTTTTCGAAGACTTAGAGGACGTAGCGCAGGTACCACTGACGGACATAATCAGGTTTGTCAAGAAAACAGGTTGGTTCCAATAGGCCAACCAGCAAGAAAAATTTAAACGAAGCATGGTAAGTGTTTTTATTGTAAGTGAAGTTTTTACCACGATAAACAAAAAGGGATCACAATGGACCAATGGGCCCCCGTGCAAGCACAGCTATGGCTGTGCACTTCCCTTCAAACCTAACCTAACCTAACCTAAATTAAACACCCATCGATATCTAATGTTATACCAGAAAGGGAAATCAATTTGCAATCATTTTTCTTCTAATGGCGCGATATTGGCATTTAATGCCACAGCCACTTATGTCGTTCTCTTCGAGCAATTTTGGGTTTTCAAATTTACATTTTGTTAGCTCGCTCTACAGAATTCTCTCATGGAACCAACCAACGTAAAACTTCATTCTTTTGTTTCAGAGAGAAATTTAATAAAAATCATATTAAATGGGAAATTGAGTAACTAATAAAGCGAATAACCACTAGCGACGTTATTCGCGATAACTTCACGGGAAGTCCTCTTACTCCAAAATGCTTTTAAGAAACCTATCTTGTAAACTTCCTGTGTGTCTGCCAATACGTGGAATATTCTAATCTTAAAAGCCAACTAAAATCGGTCTCTTGGGTTAAGTGGATAATGTGCGGTTTTATAAAGAATTAATATGATAGGAGAAGCGAAAGTGTATTGAGAGCGTTGAAATGGGATGGCGGTAAGTGCCAAATGGGATAGTAATGTATACAAAGTGTATAGACAACCAATGCGTAACTTTGGGTTGAGTCATTGGGTCTTTCGTTCGATCTTAATGCTATTTCATACTATTATTTCACCTAGTTCCATATTCAGGTAAGTAAAGATTTGGTTCATAGAAGAGCTGCACTCAAGACGTACTTCTTCCGTCAGAATATGTAATTAATTTCAACGAATTCAATTCCATTCAGACTTCAGTAAAATCACTCATAAACATTTTCAAGAACACCCCTTTATTTCTTGTTCAAGTATTCAATATGAGCCATCAATTTGCCTTTTCATCGTTACACCTAATACAGATTGTCAACTATCGAACTGAATCACACTAATCATTGCCCTAAATATCCCTCTACAGCCCCTCGAAAGTGATTAAAAATAAATAAATACCGCAGGGAAGAATATCGTTTTCCTAATCATCACCCAATTTTATAGTTTCTTCACAATGTCTTCTGCATCCCGGTTTTGAATGCAGAGACTTATTTTTAGACAAAGCATTTTAGTAATGTGGTTAATTTGGCTTTAGCACTAAAATATAAGTGGTGAACCAGCTCACAGTTGACAGATATGTGATTTTGCGTTTAAATCAACTATTCCTTTTCAGCGGTAATATAATAGTGGGAATTCGTTAATTTGTTAAAGAATTTGTTGTTTAAAGCAAAAAAACGAAAATCGTATTCGATGACAAATTGAAAAGTCAAGCAACAGAATATTGATTCAATTAAAAGATTACGATATATTTCGGCCAAAAAGTAGTCCAATGTCTAACATACAGTCACTCGAGTTCAGTATTATCAAAGTAAATATCAGTAGATATCCAAAATAAATTTCAACCTCACTCTATTCAATCTTCTAACAAGTAAGTATATCGCATGCTACGACCAACGAAAAATAAATCAATCCTTGGCAAAGTTTATCTTCCACAAAAAAAAAACTTTACATTGCTATTTCGTAAAAGTGTTTGGTTTAGCTCCCTCATCGGGATGGTTAACCTAATGTTTGCAATCAGTGATAGCACAAGGATAATCCATAAACGTACAAAAGTATTGATTGATTGGCAAAACTGGCACTTTGTCAAACTGTGCCAGATACCTACCTATACTGCATTCGGCTCATTTGAGGGAAGAGGCATTTATTAAACGAATATGACGTGCGTTCGCATCTGCTTGCTAACATAATCGCAAGCATTGTAAAATTTAAATGAGTTTAAACAATATAGGAGGAATACAATTAAAATGTGGTCATCTACTTCACAAAGACTGTGTTAACTATGTAAACGAGATCGCGGCGTCGTATACACGTTTCTGTCTGTTATTTATAAAAAATAAAGTAATAACTACGCGAAGATTATATCTATTATCCTACAACATTTCATAGCGACAACGTTTGTCCTTGTAGGTCATGTGTCGCCAGGAAGGCAAAATTAGGCTAGGCCTAGCCCTTGCCCAAGTGATTGGCGTTAAAGATGCTGCTGCAAAATATTCCAACTTAGTCGTCGTCATCCTTCTCGCCGTCGCCAAGCGTACGCGTATAATGTTTGCCATAGTTGTATAGCTTCTTCCCCAGCACAGAGCCCAGACATTTTGGCAACACCGAGACAACCGCATAATAACAATGGCGTCAAACGAATATTCTCTTATTGATTTCTCTATGATAAAGCGGGGAAAGAAGCACTTGTCGTTTCCAATAAAAAAAAAATCTAAAAAAATACAAAAACCACGCTATGGCAGTATGTATGTATATGCGTTGAAATGGAAACCGAGTAGAAATGACAATAAATTTGATGTCTATATACGTAGCTAGGTATAGGTTGGATATAGTGACTAGCAATATGTGACAATTAATGGAATATCTTCCTGGGTGGATTAGGAAGAGCCAGACAAATTGGAGCTTAGCAGTAACAAATTTAATGTGGAGTTTAAGTTAGCGGTCCCGTTCGTTTGTATTTCATTTAACAAGGGAGTAAGGAGGACTACAATTTTGAGTCACATATATAATTTAATTTGTTATTGGTACGGGTCGTTTTGATATGTACGTAGAAATGACGAAATTGAATTAGCGTGGATTGGTTGCTTCTGACCTATTAGTTCCTGCCCTGACCTTTCAAACATAAGTTCTATGCAATAATTCTATGATAATAACCCCTGAAGTTCTGTGTCGCACATTTAAATTATTCTACTGGTGCCGCGTCGCACGTTTTCGTGCGATACCTAGGCATAAAAAACTGGCTTGGCTTGAGGTGACTAAACCGTTTACATGGATTGGAAGGCACTCAACAGCTTAAAATACCTAGTGTTCTCTTGCGATAGTCTGACAAACATCTAAGAACATTCATTATCGCATTATCGAGAAGCTTCTCAAATTTGCCGTTCGTAGTCAGCGTAAAATTGTTGTCCTCTCCTTTATCGCATTCGCTTATAGTTGGAGGAGATAGGTTTCAGGCCTATTTTTTTATTTTTTTTTTTACGTATTTACAAGAGATGTAACACTGAGATGCACACACTGAGGATGCGGAAGGCAAATAACATTTTCTAATAATCTGAGTTCGATGTACAACAGCTGAACATTAATTTTAACTGAATTTGATTGAATGTTTGACTATGCTTGGATATTTATATATTTTTTTTTTAAATTGACCTTATATAAAAAAAATAGTCCTATATCAAATTTAGACGTTTCCTTAAAATGCACCGCAACAATTCATCGGACACCTATAAAAAAACACGGATAGTATTACATAAAATGTGAGATATTATATACGATGTCGTTCGATAAGCACACAATAAAAATATCTACTCTCATATGTATAAAATTGTTACAAGGCATACATTGATTATTGGTCAAAGAGCCTAACATAGAAATGATACGCTGTGCCCAGTTCTATTCAACTTAATAAGGCCGCAGTTACACAATAGCATAGGAAACTACGCCAAAAATCAAAAAATTACCGCGAAATGATGAAACTAACAATATCCATACTGCTGATTAAGCTACGCACATGCAGTGTAGGGCCAGTAAATAAATAGGCCCCCTAACTAATATTATTTTAATTATTATTAATATTCAAACAGAAGAGCGATACTACGGCTTTTATCTCTCTGTAGACGCGACTATTCACAAACAACAGTAACAGATACATAACCGAAATTCATTATATTTTTTGCTCTCTGCTACACAAACCGACACGGAAAATCATACCTACCGAGGCTGAATGAAGATGTCATCAAAGCACCCCAAAAACTAAATTTAAATAGCATGCCAGATCCAAATGGGCTTCGAGCGGTAATATTAAAGCCGTTTAAGACTGATTCTGTATTGTTAAAGACATACTCTCATTCGCGGTGAAAGATGTCGATTTAAATAGGCAAAATGTATTTGTTCGTGGTAGATTATGTAAGTACCACTAATATAATCTATCTTTGTTGACTGTTTATATTTTTTAAAATTTTTGAGAAACGTGTACAAAAGCCTTTGATAGATTGCATCACACCGTACTTTTGGCTAAGCTTAAAGCATTGGGATTCCATTGCTCAAAGTTGAGATGGTTTTTTAATTACTTGAATAATAGAATGCAGATGATAAAGGTCGTTGGTTAAACTTCTCGCGTTATAAAAGTAATATTGTCGGAATGATGTAATCATAATGATTTTTAATTTTATATTTTGATATGATTATGCTATTTCCTAATCTTACTCTTTGTTGGGCGTAAGTGCGGATCTCTTTTTTCCCTAAAGCATTTTATTTGAATTTTTCAGTCAGCAATGCAAAAACAAAACCATAAGGAAGTATGTTATGTCAATGTTTATGTAATTCATCAAATCCGAATTTCGAAAAAAAATGGAATACTACAAAACAGGGGCGAAATTCTCTAAGCTGATAGCTGACAATCGCTTTTGATTTTATCATCAATCGTTTGCTCTTTCCCAGTCAATGACAATCTAAATATTATTTTTGTTTATTAAAATTTGATTTTCGTAGGTATTTTTTCGTAAATAACAAAGAATTGAATAAAATTGCGAGGAAATGGACGTCATGTCATAGCCTTCATGTTTACGAACCTATCACAAAGCAAATGGAGCTCCGCCGGCACAGTTGGTAGTTGGTTCAAAGGAGAGATCTTACGAACCCCGTCGAAAAGACAATATCAATCAACATTCCTGTACAATCGGGCAGGCATAAAATCTACTGGATCACAGGCAAGCATAAAATCTACTGGATCGTTCAATGTTCAACAGATGCATACATTTTTCAAAACCAGAATTCTGAAGTACCGAATTTTGTTTTCTGAGTTTATGTAGGTGGATACCATACCGAATTAGAACTAAAGGGTTTTTCAATAAGAGCGCTACAAAAGTTTTTTTTTAAATAAAACAAAAACGGTTTTGGATATCAATGAAATTCTTTATTCCTGTGAAAGTACGTTCGATGCCATTATGTATGGAACTCGATTTCTTTTGCATGGCCACCACGGGCACGCTTGCAGAAGTCCAGACGCTGAAAAGATGAAAACTCAACTCAACTGAAAACTGAAACTACACACTGCCAAACGAGGAGATCAAATTTTTAGATCCCCTCTTGGGGGAAATTGTTTGTCAGCCTTGGCGAGGTTGTTGTGATAAAAATAATCATACTATTGACTGATTTGGCCATTTCGGAGAAATCTGATCAAATAAAATATTTAGTGGTATAGGTATTAATCTTCTACCTACTATTATTTAATCGATCCTTCATTTATTTTTATATTATTCCACACGCTACTTACTAAAAAATAATCAAACGTTGGTGACATTTGCAAAAAAAACATCCAAAAATACGAGCAAAACAAAAATAAATTGTCGGCGTTAATAAAACCGGGTTGATATTTCGGCATTCGTATGAATGACTACACCATGTTCAACGTGTAACACGAACAAATGATTTCAAGCTACCTCGTAACACCCACCCAAATATGTACAAACGTTAACGGATACCATCACCACACACCAGCCCTCCATAATTCGCACCTAATTCGCAAATATTAGCTACACACAAACACCATCAAAGATCTGTCTCCTGACGCCCAACTAAACCCCAAACGAAATCTATCTGAAATATGAACAAATTTAAACCATTTGAGGGATTGTCATGACTCATGAATATCCAAGGCGTTTGCTAACCTTCTTTTGTTCTCTGTTTTCTCTATTCTCGACTTGTATTTTTTGTATTCCCTATTTTTCTTCCCTCTTGACTTATGGCCAAGCAAATATGTATGAATGACATCGCCATGTCATTTTATTTATTCAAAGTTAACATTGTCATATATGACGATGACACAAAAGAAAAAGGTCGCATAAACAGAACAGAGATAGAGACAGCATCAACTATTCTTGAAATGTCTAAAATCACCGAATTCGAATCGATTTTTAGATCGCCCGTCGACTGTGTTGGACATACCATAGGTATGTCTATCGAGGACTATAAGAGTATATGATACATATTTGAACCTGACTTCCTTCAAACTTACCCAGTGACAAAAAACGAGGATATAAAACAACGATTGATAGGGGTCATAATGCAGATAAACGGGCAGAAATGCCATATAAATGTTGGCAACATTCACTGTGTGTGCGGACAATTCCCAGGTTAGAGGGCTTAGACTGATATTTTAGCCATTACGGAAACGTGTAGTGCATATACCCGAGCGTGTGTGTCCTTTCTGCCTCACAAATATTCACCTATTACAGCATAAGGCTGGCCCGAACTCGCAGATACGCGAATGAATGTGTGGGTCTCCGTTCTTTTTTATTTTTGCTCGTTTTAAATTCGGTATTGATTTTGTCTCCAAATTGTCCACCGATCAGCGTCCAAATGGCCGTCCGAGTGTGAGTGCGAGGAGCGAGTATTTATTATAGCACGGATATGAATATGTTAATCAATTCTTATTTAAGCGGAGCACTAAATAAAAGCTGCTAATCGAGTGTGAATCGGATGCACACATATTTGAGTTTAATTGAATACGAATTTCTACTTGAATGAAGCACCATATGGACTTTGGAAGGGAAAAGACCAATTTGAATCCAATAGGTGCTTATACAAGGTGGCGCAAAAATAACCTTCCGATGTTTTTTGGCTGTAATTTAAAAAAAAAAATGAATAAATTTGATTCTTCTTGTGGATTATTTTTATTTGGTCTTTTAATTTTTTTTACATCAAGTCGAGAATATGATGTCATGTAAATGGCCGCCGCCACAGTTGATTGTCATTTGAGCCCTTTTTATGGCATTTTCCATCACTTTGGCCAAAACTTCCGGCGATAGGTCCTCACATTGTTGACGGATATTGTCTTTAAGAGCTGCAAGAGTCTGAGGCTTGTTGACATAAACCCGCGACTTCAAAAAGCCCCACAAAAAGAAGTCTGGAGCGGTCAAATCAGGCGATCTTGCTGGCCAGTGCAAATCGCCAAAACGGGAGATTAGGCGCCCGGGAAATGCATCTTTCAGCATATCGGTTGTGGCACGTGCAGTGTGTGCCGTTGCACCGTCCTGTCGGAACCACATGTTTTCCAATCCCAATTCATCAAGTTGCGGCAAAAAGAACTCGTTGATCATTGCTCTGTAGCGCTCACCATTCACAGTAACCGTTTGGCCCGCGACGTCTTCGAAGAAAAAAGGTCCGATGACTCCTCCAGCGAAAACAGCACACCATACAGTGACTTTGAGTGGGTGTAATGGCTCTTCGTGGGTTACACGCGGATTTTCAGTGCCCCAGAAGCGTAAATTTTGCTTATTTACGTACCCGCTAAGATGGAAATGGGCCTCATCACTCATGATTATTTTTGATGAAAAATCATCTTCCTCTTGGTGGTGATTAAGGATGGCTTGAGCGTATGTTAGACGCGATTGGCGGTCAGCAGCTAACAGCTGATGCACCGTCTGGACTTTGTACGGAAACATCTTCAAATCTTGTACCAAAATTCGCTGTAAAGACCGTCGACTGATACCCATTTGCGTGGCACGTCGTCTGGTCGATGTCGACGGCGCTTCCATGACATCTTCGGCTACAGCAGCAATATTCTCTGCAGAATGGCTACTGCAGGGTCTGCCACGCCTGGCAGCATCTCGTGTTGTGCCAGTCTCTTCGAGGCGAGCGGCTAAACGTCGCAGTGTTTCACCAGTAGGCGTTGGACGGGTAGGAAATCTGCGACGAAATTCACGTTGTGCCAAAGTAACCGACCGATTATTGCTCAAATAAATAGTCACCAATATTCCGCGTTCTGGAGCAGTGTAGCGTAACATTGTTTATTAACGTGTATTTCGCATGTGTTTACTACACAAATGTCAAAACAGAACTGACATTAGGGGCCAATCGCAAAATTTATAGCATTTTCTGATAGGAGGATTACTTTTGCGCCACCTTGTAGATATAGGTAGCCTGATAGTTGATGAAGTGTATTTTATTATCGATTTCCATGGTATGCTCTATTAAAAAGTCAACAATTTAGGCGCGTAACTAACTAGCTTCGCTGCCGTGTGAGCTAACATGCCAGAAAACTACCAACAGACATGGACATTTTCTACATCACCAATACATAGTTGCTGTTGCCGTTTCAAACGCTTGGGGATAGATTATAACATAATAAAATTTTAAACATAGATTACTTCACATCAGTGCAGCACCTATATAGTATGTTCAATATCGGTGAAAGTGGCGGTGTGTTCATGCTGCATAGGGTTTCCCAGTTTATCCTACGATGGTGTGTAATGCGGGAGTGATGGATATTTGGAAAACACTGCGGTCAGCAAAATGCGAAGGATTTCTCAATGAGAAGGTTAACGTTTATTAACGATAATCGTTTTGGTGTGAATGTCGGCACATGTTTCATGTTGAGGCACGATTCCCATGAAAAGTTTGACTGTGCGAAAATCTGGGTATAGATCTAATGACACGTATATTGTGGCTTTCGAAATGCATGAAGCGCGAACGTTAAACATACAACTGTTTGTTCAAAGATTCAGTTTTACTAAATATTTGTGCGATAGTTATACATATTTATATTTTCAAATTGTTGCTCCATAAAACACTAATTTTAACAGTCTTGAATTTTCGAATCTTAATTTGTTCTCATTGTGTACTCTACAATCCGAACCGAAATGCAACTAACAAACGCATTGATTTTCTAGAAATTTTAATGCGACCATAATAATGAATGTACTCGTACCTACACATTCTTATTGTTCATTCCTGCTTCGCGCCTTTTGCATGCATTTGGCTGATATTCTTGCCGCTTTAACACGTGCTTCGATGCCTTTTAAGGTAGATAGTTATAGGTAGTATGTGTTTCCTTTTTAATTTGTAAGCAGCTGAACAAACGGATTTTTTTTCGTAACATAACCAACTCTTTTTCGTCTCGTCCTGTACTTATTAGTCGGAATAATTCTATAATCCGAATAAACCCTTGCAATAATTGATTCGGATTAGCGAGACATTACTAAATATGTATTTTATTTTAAACATAACCTACTTAAAGCAAAACTTTATCCTCAAATTAGATCAGTTAATCGCAAATGCATCGCTTGCAAACAAACACATTGACTTTAGTGTGTCCAACTGTCTACCAACCTAAGCCAAAGGCCGACGACGAGTTAAAGACTTGAATTTGAAAAGATTACTGCTCTGTTCTATTGGGTCACTTCTTCCATGCATCAATGTAAATGCAAACCACTCCACTCCAACGAGAAGATTAACTAGTGTGGTTTTGTATATTCCTACCTAACATACATCAGCATTAATCAAACGTCTCAACAAGTTAATTAGGATCTTCCGCCATTATAATTGGGATATATGCAAATTCTATAAGTTAACATTCAAGTTGGTCTTTTGAAAATGTCCATCGACTATTCCTCCAGCAGCCGATGCCATCAACTGGGAAGATTTGCATTGTTCGTTGTCAATTAATGTTGAACGTTTGATTAATTCTACTCAATTGTTGTCAGTGTGGATAGCCGAAGCTCTATGCCGATTATAATTCAGATCCCTTTCTTTTTGGATTTACTCACACAGCAGCAAACACTTAATGTTCTAAAGAGTCGCAGACAAATTGCACAATGACAAATGTTGTTGCTATTTTGGTTTTGTATAGTTCAAGTTGTGCCAAAATTCGCCCAGTAAAATATTTAACATTACAAACTTACAATTTCATTTCCCATCGGGTTCAACAAAACGCCACGTAGTTGGTGTAAGAAATTGCATCGAAAAAAGATTCCAATTCGTGGCAAGGAGAAAAGGGGGGACAACGTACGAAGTGAAAACAAAGACAAACCTGCTCCCTATTCATGTTCAAGATGGGCAACTTGGCATATGAACATATACATGAGTTGTATTATCCACTCATTGTCCTGATGCCATTATAAAAAGGATATGTACTTGGCATACACTGTTGTGAGATGGTCCGCAGAGTATGGCGACGTTCTATGATATTGCCGTCGAACTTATATAGTTGGGGTGTTTCTCCTCCTTGTCGTCACAAATAAAAGAATTTGTGGCGCCACTATGTCTATGGACAGAGCATTTGTTTCTTTTAAATCATTGGATGATGTCGCCATAGCTTATCTTTTCAGCTTAATTCCACTTTAAGAACGTTTCCAAGATATAAGGAACTCAATATTAGGGTTGAATGGGGTTGGGATTGTGTTCAATGTTCAAGCTTGTAGGACAATAGAATATAGTTTGGTATCTGTTTAATTCTCTTAATAAATTGCCAACAGTAGGTAGGTACATAGGTATGTTTTTTTCCAAAAAAAAATTACTCGATTGTAGTTATATTGACAAAAGACAGAAAATGGGCATAACTTCCATTATTATATAACTAGGTATAAATCTACATAAATTTACTCACAACCGATTTTGGTAACTGGATTGGCTTATAACTCAATATTTTAGAAAAATTGGATTGAAGCGCTTACCTGTAATGAAAAAAAAGTATATTTTACAAATGTAGGTACGTACATATTATTTAAAATACATATTTAATGAGGTTAAATACATAATGTCGGCACAGTGGCTCAGTGGTTAGTGCGTTGGACTACTGACGCGAGGGGTTATGAGATGCTTCACAAACTGCTTCACTTCGCACAGGCAAATCGTTTGGAGAAGCTAGGTTTAAAGACCTGTATGGGCCGCTTATGCTTAATATTTATATATAGATACATATATATATATAATGTATGTATGTTATTATACGAATGATATAAATTTAAATATTTCATTCTGATAATCTCAAAAACCTCAAAAGAGATTGGGTATGATTTTTCCTCATAACTCATAACATTCCGACTGTAATTAGAATAATTGGCATGTGTATTACACATATATAAATGCTAAGATTGGATCAAAATTGAATACATATACCTAAATATATCTCTAAATAACTCCATTCGTTTATTCACTTCTGATTTATCGTAAAGGATTTATACAAATTAAATGTCTTCATCTAGTGCTTTTCCCATTTTCCTTTGTAATCGCGTATATTGTTCGTTCCCATTTTTTTCAATCCTGCTACTATCCAAATATTTGCAAAATCATTTTCAATCTCTTCTCGTGCTGCCAGTGTGAAGATGCAAAAAGAATATGAAGAGGTATAGAGACGACTATTACTAAACAAGGTACAAATCCACTCAACAACAAAATATTTTCCCTATTTTTCATTCATTTGAATGGAGAGCAATGAGTAAAAATATATCTCTCTTGGTATATGTATGTATATACGTAGGTACACTACAGGAATACAGCGGAAAACTTCTCTAGATTCGGTTTAATACATCATTAATTTAAGCCGACAGACTGCTCTTCAATCGAAAAAATACGAAAAAAATGTCGGAAAAGGGCGGACGAGAGGGTTGAACAGGGAAACTGAGATTTATTCAACATGGACGGGAAGCCCCCCAATCAGACCAATTCCTTTCCAATTCAACAACATGAAATACTATTTTGAACTACTACTTCCTATTTATCTACGTTTTTCGCAATCACTCTCTTCTACCTACCAGTTTCAATCCGAAACGTTTTCTCAAGGTATGAGGAAGCAATTTGCTTTTGATTATTTGAGACAAATTACATTGATTATTGGTTGCATCCCGACGGGTACTTACTATGACAGAAGTTATGAATAGGTATGTGCAATGTGCAAGTATCTGTTATATCTTAAATTACTGATTTTTTATGTAATTTTGTTGCATTTAAACCTCTGTTACTGTGACTATTGAAAAAACTTGTCTCGAGCCAACACAATCATCTTAGTTGCAGTCTTGCACTGCCTTTTTCCCTTTTACTGTGATGTCAAACTCATGAAACACATACCTATACCAAATCCAATTTCTTTGAATTCATTTCTCCCAATCAAGATATTTACTTCATTTTGTTAATTTTGGTAGCAAGTCATATAAATAATTTTATTAATTATGATTGGACAATGTGAACAATGCAGAAGAAGAATAACAGTCAAGCGATTCTATTCAATCCATCAAAATTCACATAGCCTACAATTCTTGTGCGACCTTCTCTCTCTCTCGCTCTTTTTGTCACTATTTCTCTTCGCCACAAATCTGTGAACTTTATTCAGATGGAGTACAGCAAGGCAACCACTAATCCAGTTTCAGTAGGTACATAGAAAAGAAAATAGAAACTCAGAAACTTCCTTCCAGTGTAATTCGATTTTGAACTTGATCACGTTTTGCACCTGGATTTCCTGTGCGAAATCCTCTTCGGTTTTTGGGACGATACCCAACCTCACAAAAACTCACAGAAGAAAGATTTATACTCAATAAAGATGGTGATGGTGATTTTTCTAACAAACTAGATAACAGCAACAGAAAGAAGAACAGCAAAAAAATACTTAAAAAGAAAACGACAACAATGCCAACGTATTCACCGCAAGTTCGCAAAGATTTAGTTTCACCCAGGAAAAGTAGTAGGTAGTAGTCAGGATTTCATTCACCACCCTACGCTAAATTCTGTTGTGTGTGTGAAGTGCTTAACCCCACCGACATTTTGCAAAAAGTGCTAACCGGGCGATTGTATACGGCATCCCGCTATCAGTGAATGTCAGTTAACTTAATTCCTTTCCCTTACACACGTGTCGAAGTAGAAATTTTAATAGCATTCTTACATTTTTCAAATATTTTTGTGCGACCACCAGACTTTGTGGCGTCGAAAACTCATTGGATAGCATTCAACTTTGGATGTGTAAAATAAAAGCGAATCTTCAATGTCAGTTTAGCAATTTGCTTGCAACGGAGTATCTATGTTCAACTAGTGGCCAAGGATTTGGTGAAAGTTCATTACCATTCTGTCAACGACAACGAACGTCGACGAAGGCCAAAATATCCGTAAAACATGAAATTAATGGGCATTGATGTTATTTATGGGCAATTTCGATTAAATCACAACCAACTTCTCAAGCTGAGTTCTGTGGGGGTAACAGTCAAGTCAAATGTGGGCAATTTTCGCATTCGCACTGCGCTGGTGTGAAATATTGAAATCCGCCGGAAAGAAGTTTGGTGCGAAAATCCGTTTAAAAATACGAAAAGTTAAAGAAGGCAAACGAGAGGACGTATATGTTCTTTCTATCTCTAATGCATTTTTCATATTCTTAGAGTGTTTATCGCACTTATCGTCGGCATATAGCACCTAAAGTGAAAACTTTTCTTTTTAACGAATTATAAGTTTCATTCACTCCGTTTTTTTGGATTCCTTTTTTACTTTTCCTGGATAAAGAAGGATTTCGGTATCTACGCTGTTAAATTGCAAATCTACAAAATCTTCGTTTAAGGTTTTAGCATTTTATGCACATGCATATAGGAACTCACTTGCTGTGTGTAAATAATGGAAGTAATACGATCCAAAGGCAACATCGAAAAGTTGTCATGAGGCATTAACGCTAAGATTCTAATACTTAACGGCCAATATTTTGCTCTAAGACGATTCCGCGGTGTAGTGGTAATGTGTTCGATTTGTTTTTGATGATAGTGAAAGATATAGGCGTAGGAAATTTGGAAAATATGAAATTTATTAATTTCAATTGTCAACCAACCGCATTTACAACTAAGTATATGTATTTGTATTATATTTATTTATTTATTATACGCTTAATACAAGTACATAGTTTACTCAAATATAAACAAAATTATAATAGCCTTGCGTCAAAGTGAGGAAAACGTGGCTTTGATTCGTTGTGAAATAATTTCAGTAGGTAGGACAAATACTGAATTCCCCCCCCCCGCGCTCTCCAATGCAAAATCTGATCAGAACCAAAATCCATTTCATTGAAAAGTGCAATTCTAGATTTTAAGGGCGATTCTTTCGATATTAAATAACAAATGCTATAAGTGTCCCATACATCATTTTGTACATTCTATTTCTTCGGTTACACCTTTGTTTCGATTATGAAGCGATAAATGCCAGTTGACAGACTGTCAAATGCAGTATGACATGCCAGCCCCACAGAAAGAGCTCGCTACCACCACCATCATCACCACCACCACCACCAGCAGCAAAACTCCAACATGGTCCAACAGACAAATATGTAGGTGGGGAATGATAAAATAATTACGGAATTACGCAAATGTATTTCACCTTACATTACGTTGTGGTTTTTGTGGCAGCAGCCACGATACGAAAATCATCACACAGAAACTTTGCATTTCTGTCGGTTTTTCATGCTAGTCACTTGCAGCCTGTGACATAATCTCATTCCGTTTATATCTAAGTCTCACGAGCCTGGAGATAGTGAATAATTAAAATTAAAAAGAAAAACTATTCATTCGCCTGATTCTGATGCAATTCACCATATTTGTTGTGTGTGCTCTTAAGGTTGTCTATGCCAGGATTGTAATCGGAAACAAGGACACAAGAATGCCTGAATTTTTTAATTTGATTCCATGTAAATTGTAAATTATATGAGTACGACATATTATTGCCCGACAATAAAACCAAAAATGACCAACAGTCCAAGCACTTTACGATTTCATCCTTCACGTGTTGTCTGAAATATTCATAAAAATATAAACATAAATATAAGTAGGACCCATAAACTGAATCACAGAGTCGACGACCAACCTACTGACACATCGAGACTAAGCCAACCACAGATTTATCCACCCACCCAGTGCGCTTAAGGGATGAGCCAACTTTAACCAATCTCGGTTTTATTGGATGGTCGGGCGTCAGAGTGGAGCAGCGTTGGGTATGAGTGCAGGGTACAGGAATGAATGATCATAATTTAGGTGTATAGGAATAAACTGCTAGACCCTAAAAAACAAAGCCGCTTGCTTATTGGGGCGGAGTTGAATGGCATAATGTGAACATGAACTCGAATTCTGAATGAACGATGAACAAAATCTTCCCGTAGGCATACACATTTAGGACTTTCTCGCCGCTGGTACATGCAGAGGGATGATGGTTTGGGCACAACCTCTTTCCTCTTATACCCTAGGGAGCCAAATGGTTTATTGGACATACATGTAATAAGCCATAAAATTTGCGCCGCGCGTAATAAGAAAAAAACTGGACTGACTGTTGTAATATTTCTCAGTCAAAGTTATCCCGCAAAGTACATTTTATTCTCCATTTTATATGCGTGTGTTTGAGTGTGAACCTTTTTCATACATATTAACATTTAATATTTGGATTAAAGCTGCAGAGATTATGGAGACATGCAATACAGCCAAACTGTCAAGAAAAAGACGTTGAATGTATGCCAAAATGTTGATTGCTTTTTGAGTCGAGCCAAAAAGGATTATTTCACTGGAAAGTGGTAGTGGCTAACAACAACGCCAGCAGCCAGCGGGTGATATGATAAAGTTTAAGTGCGGCGCCAGCAGAGTATTTATTTTAATCGTTTTATATTAATTTTTTGTATCATTTCTACTGTCGGTGCATTTAATATGGAGAAGTACAGCGCCGAAAGATGGCATATTTCGCATACTTTGTTTGTAGCTGGTAGACGGGGTAGAAACAGTTGTTATTTTTTTTAAATAAGACCCAAACAAAATGATAGTTAATACGTTACACCATAAAAATCACTACACTATGACGCGTTATGCCTCAATTTAAATACCTGTCACATTCCAGCGCAGTGATACATCCAATTCAAGTCAAGGCTTTCTTGTATAAGTTACATTTATATAAAAGTATTTTTACAAGTGTTCATGCTCTAGTCTCGTGCACTGTAGAATCAAGTAAAGGCGTGTATCTCCTCTACTCTTAGTATAGTATCTACTAGGTACATACTCCTGACAATCGACCATAATTCTGCAGAGTTGCAATGTGGTTACCATGACAGTCTTAAGCTCCAAACGTAAATGTATCAAAATCCTTTGTAATACATATATGTAAGGATTTATTTCCATTGATGATCATTTGCTGTAACAGTTGGCTGCCAATGCTACTACTTTTGCTGGTAGTTCTGCTACTATTGCGAGTTTCCCAAGCAGCGAATTTGGGTCAAGCGCTGATGTGGGTGCACTAATGCAATACATTTTGTGTGTTGAATGTCGCTTGCATAATGTTGTACGAAGCCTAAACTATGAAGATACATTACACATATGTATGTATACACTTTGTTCTTGGAAGCATGCAAGGAATGACATTGATCCTTCATTGACATCAAGTTAATTTTTCATCACGACGACCTCTTTCGTTTCCCTATTGCTAGTTTTTCTCTTTGAAATACTCAAATTGAGGAAAAAATACAGAATTCGGTAATGCTTCGAATTGTTCAATTGGTACTACGAACCACAACAATAAAGACGAAAAAAAATGAAAGTTCCTAAATTATCCCATTTGCACCCTTGACGTTAGACCTTGTCGGGACATTGTCATTGGCTGAAGGAAGGGTAAGTGTACGAGTATTTCAGCATAGTCATCAAACGCAAATCATTTTCCCCCTAGTCATATGATTTGCATACTTTTACAAAAGTTTTTTAGAGCAAATGTTCGAGGATTGGTAGATATGTATAGTATATGTAGTGTCGGTATGTATGAATATATGCGGGAGAAGAAAGACTCTGTGTCACCCTGCTGCCATAATAATGTCCTTAGATTTTCAAAAGTTGATAATAAATGGGAAGCAATTCTGTAGAGCAGTAGGAGCAAAAGTAGTGCCATAAAAATATGACTACTTGACCAAAGAAAGAGTCTTGAAGACGAAAAGCCGTTGTAAAAGATGAACCAAGGCGAGCAGAAAAAGTTTTTTGTTGTTGCTGTTCCCAAGGATGCTTTAGGAGATCATGCAGACACCTCAGGCGAATGAATGAATTCTAAAGAATTTCCTTATCCAATTTGCTTGTAGATAAAATACTCTTAACTATTTATATTTCCTTGCGAGGATTATTATAGAGGGCAAGGGATACACATACTTTTCATGTGTGGTCACTGATTTAATGGTCTTAAGGTTGCATGGAAAATGTTTATCAAAAATATTTTATTTTTTTCAAAAAGAGGGTTAAAGATTAAAATACACGTTTAGAGTGTTTTCAATATATGTAGAGTAGGTACCTACGGCGGGTTAAACTAAACTGTTTAGTAAGTTTGGATTTGGATTAAATGAAAGGCCTTTGTTTCTTTAAGATTTACTATCCAATTCGTATTGCTATTTAAGCATTTGTACTGCATCCGTGGATGTAGCAATCTACAATTCTACTCTCGAACTATATTCATGCTTAATTAACGGATTAATGTTTTCGTAATATATATATGTTTATTTAATTGATTTCAATCTTTATAAGTCATCTGTTATTTTATTCATTCTTTTTTTGTCTTTCTGATTTTAATTAGTTTGTTTTCTAAGAAAACGCTGTTCTTTTCTGAAAAACAAATAAATAATAAAAAAATAAATAAATAATAAATAAATAATAAATAAACAATAAATAAATAAATAAATAATAAATAAATAAACCCTTCGCCTGACTAAGACTTGGAAGACGTAAGTGACAGTTTTGCTGTAATTAAAGCCCGAAGAAAACAATTTTATATATTGGTAGTTTTTTTTTAATTTCAAATTAGACACTGTATCTTCTTGCCTAACGGCTTAGCTATAATCAGTATTAAAGGATTCATATCACGTCGGTTCGACCTTAATGAATATTTTCAAACCTCCCGGTTTCGATCACTACATAATTGATTATTGTTTAATCTCCCTTTTACGTCACCCGTGATCTCTAGTTGTGTCAACCCACGGGTTTGCATGCACACTTGCAGGACATTTTTAAGATGTTTTTTGATAATTGTATCCCGTCCCTGAGCAGGCATCCTACACAGTAAGTCAAGTCCACTGTTACCACTCAATAGGTGATAAATTGTTGTTTCAACAAACCAAACATATATGATATTATAATGATTGCGCCCCCTGCTATTCAACACTGCCATATAAAGCAAAAACGAAAAAAAACAAATTCCACAGATTCTGGCTTCACGCAGGGTGACTTACCAAGATTTTCATTTAATAATGTTGTACCTACTTCTTTGTATGTTTATTGCATTAATATGATGAAACAGTCGTGCACACAGCCGATTAAATTATTTATGTTTATTTGTGCATCTAAGTGCTAAATGTATACATACATACTTCATTTGTCTTCCAAGAAGCGCACCCTTGACAATCCAAGGTGAATGCGGAGGCAAAGTCCTCAAAGTGACCATACGAAATTATTGGTGATCCCCTTCTTCTTTCATTCGCCCGAGGATGGACCATAAATTATGTCATCCAGACTCAAACAAAATTCTGTCTCAGGATAGATTGTTTCCATGGCAGTGTGTATACCAATCAAGTGGAACATCCTTTTTTTTATTTTATTAGTTTACACCCATTTAAGTTGTCTGCCAGCCAGCTAAAACAATTATCCAAACATAAAGTACTGAGCCAGAAGATGTTTACTGATCCTATCAGCATTAGCGAAGGAAGGTCACTAGCAAAAGAATGCTATAAAAGCCATTCATCGACATTGGAGATTGAAGGAAATTACTAACACTCAAATTGACTTTATCTGATGTGATTTCCAAATGCACATACACTACAAATAGTCAAATAAGTCTCCGTACAGCAGTATACTTTTTGTTTATTTTGTGATAAACTTTTAAAATATTTTATTAAAAAAAAAGAAGACTGCCAGGAATTAAAAGTAATAAAAACACCTTAAACTTTTTCAGCGGAAAAAATAACATTTTATTGGAAAAAACTTAAAATTTAGACAAATTCACAGCTCAAAGAGTAAAAAAAGGAACTAAAAAGTCTCCGTACACCAACATTTTTTTGGTTAATTTTCTTTAAAAAATAAGTAAAAAAATTTAATGTAATTATAAAATCACGAAACTTAATAACTAGTAGGACCTCCTCTGTTTTTTATTACTTCCTGCAGTCTGTTTGTCATCGAATGGACTAGTTTCGAAGTCGTGTCGGGGGATATTTTGTTCCATTCCTCAAGTAAAATGCCTTTGAGGTCATTTTTGATGGATATTGTGTGCTCTTACGAGCATCGACGTGTTCTTGGGGTCGTTGTCCTGTTGGAATATAAAATAGTTGCCGAGACCCAGTTTTTAAGCACTTCAACGGGGATTTTCTTTAAGGATGCTCAAGTATCCATGTTTATCCATGGCGCAGTCTATGAATACGAGGTTTTCGACGCCGGAAGAAGCCATAGATCCCCATACCATAACATTGCCGCCACCGTGCTTTACAGTAGTTGTAAAGTTTTAGTATTAAGTTTCGTGATTTAATAATTACATTAAATTTTTTACTTATTTTTTAAAGAAAATAACCAAAAAAATGTTCGTGTACGGAGACTTTTTAGTTCCTTTTTTTACTCTTTGAGCTGTGAATTTGTCTAAATTTTAAGTTTTTTCCAATAAAATGTTATTTTTTTCGTTGAAAAAATTTAAGGTGTTTTTATTACTTTAATTTCTGGTAGTATTCTTTTTTTTTAATAAAATATTTTAAAAGTTTATCACAAAATAAACAAAAAGTATACTGCTGTACGGAGACTTATTTGACTATGTGTAGCTTGAAGTGGCCATAAATATTCATTTCAATTTTAAACTTGAGTGACTCACTCTAATTACCGTTGATGAGTTACTTTCATGTCTAACACTGAAACCACATTAGGGCATCCCGTATTCAAGGAATTTTAACTGTCGCGGCGAATCGGAATGGACAAATTATTCTTATTTTTGATTTGAACATCTCTATCGTGAAGGTAGTAAGGGCCTTTATTGCTTCCGAGATAAGTCGAATAATGAAAATTCGAGGACGCATTATTTAAAATAAAATATCTTGACCAAATTTAAATAAAAAATTATAAGCAATTCAGGTTGCTGTCTCTTCAAATATAGAGTTATAGAGTTTGCACAATGACGCGACGCACCACTCAATATTTCTGTTTTGCTACTTCTTTTTTCTATTTTCAATAACTCCATCGTTCGACAACTCTTTATTGTTAAATCGAAAATATATAAAACACCTCCGAGAGCGACACAGACATGACCTGGATACTACTCTTTGATTATCTTTCAGGGAAAAATCATCGCTTAACGTGCATTTTATCGCAAGTCCTTTCGAGCAGTTGTTTCCGCACAATAGCCACTGCCACCCCCATTCCCATCCGGACTGCGCTGAATGCAAAATATATATAATGATGTCAAACAACCTTTTATTACCCATAACAAATTATGTTCAGTTTTCCTTCAACGACATGACTTCTTTCACTTAATGGACAACGAGAAAAGGACGAGCCAATAAACGAGAGACAGATACCAAGCAACGGGCAGGCAGCATCAGAGGAATGGATTGGGACAGTCTCCAAGTTTTTTTAGATGAATAATTTTGTTATACCCTTGCCGATAGGGTAAATTCGTAAATTGCGTAGCTGCAAATAAAGGATTCTGCCTTAAACTGAGAGGGTATTTCTTTGCTAAGAGTGGACTCATTTTCATAAATAAAGTTACCGTATTTTTGATTCGTATCCCTTGTGGTTTGTTATTGAATTTTTTGTGTGTTGCTACGACTTTTCGTACGCTTAAAACGCAAACACTTTACCATGACACAATGCCCCAAGTAAGGTTAATAATTTGTAAAGTTGTTCATTAAAATATGTAGTACATATTTACATATGTTTTCTGCTTCACTAACCGAACAACTGGATTGCGGTCAGTCTCGAATCCGTACGAAAGTGCCTGCAGCTAGATCTGAATTCTAGAAAATTCAATGACATGCTCTGGAGGTGTCCTCGCGGCTGCCAAGTGTAATCATATTTTTGGTATGAATAGAAGAGTCCTAACCGTTGAACTACAGAGCACCTTAAAGATTTCTTACTGTCCATCTCTTACTACAGTCTGACTAAAATTTTAGAATATAACTGGCAGAAAGGTTTCTAAAATTTGCATCTCGAAAACGTTGTAAAATTATTTGTGCCAAAAATATGCGTTACCTCGCGCACATGAATACAACATGCCATGGGATCCTTAATGTAAAAGCGAAATTAGTTTTATTACAAGTTTCCTACAAATACCTATGTGCCGAATCTAAACAGTCGATGTACTTTTGGAAGATGGTCAGATTTTTTGCGAGAGCTGGAAACTGAGATAACTTATAATAAAACAAGTTAAATACATACTATTCAACCGATCACACCAAAAACATAAATGTAAAAAGAGAGCTAAGTGCTTCTATACAACACCGCTTAATATACCTAACAACTCAGCCATGAAAACAAGTGAGATCTTAAACAACGTAGGTATACGGCGTTATATGTCAGTTTCTGTTTATATAGGTTTAGTGACAAATCCCTAAAGAACTTGACTAGTCACTACCAAGCCCCGCCATTCTTTTGGAATACTATGTAATGTAGGATACTGTGCAATATGTACATTGCTACACGATTGCAGCGTTCCAGTATAGGTAGGTACCATTTACCATTTTTATCTCAGAGTGCACAAATGTGTACCTACATATTTTAATTGTGCTGTGCGAAACGAGAATCGTACAGCAGTAGAAGTCACCAAGGATCAATAAAATAACAAAACATGGAGGTGGCTACTGTGAACAAAGGCTGAAGAGCAATAAAGGCAAGAGAGAAAAGAACTAGACAAATGCCATATAATGCAGTTATATGAATAAAATATTAAACAGCGGCTGCTTTATGTCTGTCTTCTCTTCACAACTTTCAACGTTTCTTTCTACTCTTTATCTCACAGATGAGTAAGTTATCTTCTACGGGATGAATAAAAAATAGGCGCTAATGTTGCTACCGAAAATCGTGCAGGCTAACGGGTTATTTAATGATTTACACATGTGCACTGTGCCGACTTTATTGAATAGTACCTATTTATGTTTGAACTTTAATGTATGGCAATTGATTGCCTCAAGAAAATGAACAATAAGTCCGTAGCAACTAAAAAATAATAAGAATTTTCCACCAAGCTCCCGGCAAATGTTCGGACAATTTCATAAAACACTTGATCATTGTTCTACGCAGAAACGACAGCAAGCATTTGAATCTGGGAACCCACCTATTAAGCGTGACTTGCCAACATCAACCAACTCTGTCAAGGCACACGGTATATGTACAAACAATTTGGTTTAAGTTTTGATTTTTCAAACTAAAAGCCGGCGGCATAAAACTGCAGATCAAAGAAATTCACTAAAACATGGTGTGCCTAAATTCGACACACTTACGAAGAGTTTCATTCGAGAATATGTGAGAATTTCGTCAAAAAAAACTTCACATCCAATAAGCAGACGATAATTTTTCAACAAAATGGAAAAAAATCTCCCATAATCCCCGCTCATATTCACCACAAAATTCGTCTTGAAAAAAAAAATATTCCCAATTTCCACTCCAAGTACAGGTTTCTTGTTCGAACAAGAAAATTGAGAAGAAAGAAAGTCTATTTTCTTAGCAATTCAAAATGGCCGCCAAATGGAAAAAATTACTTTCATTCACTTACCCTAAGATTTCCACCGAAAAATTATCGTTCATCTGCAGAAAAACAGTTGGTGCTAGGTGCTGGTTTATTCTTGAATGTTTTCTTAACATTTTGCACTAATTTTCACTATTTAAACTACTAAAAAAATTATTAAACACAGAAAATAAACTTCACACACGACTGATTGAGAGCTTGCACTGCGGCTGCGAGTGCGAATGCGAAACTAGAGCAATCAAATTTCGTTTGACATTTTTGTCTGATAGAAGATGACCACTCGAACGATAAACAAAGTTGCAGCTGCGTTAGCACCTAGCAAGAACTGTTTTTCTGCAGATGAATGATGATTTTACGGTGGAAATCTTAGGGTAAGTGAATGAAAGTAAAATTTTTCCATTTGGCGGCCATTTTCAATTGCTAAGAATATAGACTTTCTTTGTTCTCAATTTTCTTCAAAAAAAAAGAAAAATCTCCCATAAGCCCCGCTAAGCTTTCCTCAAAATTCATCTTGAAAAAAAATATTGCCAATTTTCAATCCATGCAAAGGTTTCTTGTTCGAACAAGAAAATTCAGAACAAAGAAAGTCAAACCCACCGCTGAGTAATTATTTAATACTATATAAAATATATTTCGTAAGCAAAAAAAAGTACTCGGCTTGTCTTAGTCATTATTCTTAGGCCACTATTGCGCAATAAAATATACATAGGTACCTATTTGGCAAAGATTCATCAAATAAATATTTCATTAAAGATATGACAACTATGATAGAATTTTTTTGAATTCATATGAAGCAGTTTGTATTGATGGATCGTCACCAGTCACGTGGTTTCAGTATTAGTGGCAAGGCAATGCAAAGTGGCGTTGGAACCAATTGTGTTTCAACTACTGTTTAGGTTGAAGTTTTGGTTTCCATTTATACGAACGAATACTCCCCAACGCAGTGGTGGTCAGTGCGCGATAAATACGGCTGTCAATTCATCCATTTGTTATATGTTCGGTGAATACAATTTCCCGATAAGAGACGCAGTGAACTATTTTCATCTGCCATCCCCAGTTGGATGGGGGCGCATTTAGTAATAAATGTCTAGCTAGCTGGCTATACGAATGATTCGGGTGCAACACATGCCGTTTGTTAAAACGTTGCGATAGTTGCGCATATAGGTATGGGAAACGCGAGCAAGAGTACCAAAAAAGTGGGATAAAATCAGCTTGATGGTCGGTTTGATGGATACGAAAATGTCGGCTAACCACAGTTGGCAATTGGTTTGCATGAATTTTAATCGATTACCGATTACCAAAATTGGAACGCAAATACCCATGTAAATATGCTTGCATGGCATTGTTGCAATGCGTTCTTCACACAATTTGCGTTAATTTGTGTTCTGACACTTCGTGATTTACCACAAGTCTCGCGATATTATTGAACTTGTGGGTCTTGCCCGATAAAGACGTTAAATAGTGCCACTGAACTGGGCCGAGGAAGACAAAATTGGGCAGCCAAAACATCTAATTGAGAGTTTATAACACAAACTAATCCCGTCGGTCCTTCAGAACTAAGGAGGATATGTAAAGGAATACACAAAGTGCAGTAATGACTGCATAATGCATAGAAGTGGAGCAACAGCAGGCAGCAAAACTCTGCAAAATCCACAGTCAGCCAGACAAAAGCACTTAACAGAGTCTAAAGAGAACAGAACATGTGTGTACGAAAGCATATGTATGTAGATGAAGATGAAAGCGCTACTTGGGGGTTGAAAAATACAGTTTGAAAATACTCGGAGGTTAATAAATTATTCACTTTTGTGTACCTTTTTCTTTGCACGAAACTACAACTCAACAGTTTTGCCAATTACGAGAACGGGTATCCATTTATGAGGGATTTACCTCTAGGAAAATGTATGTTTGTGTGTTCTTTAATAGGCGGAATGTTAACATTCATTTAGCGCAAAGATTTTTGTTCATTTGCAGCAGAAACCCGCATCTTCTCTTTGTTTTACTTGTCTCAACGGCTGTCTCTAATAGCCTAGGAAACTGAGATATATTCCCTGAAATTAGGACAAGAGCTAACGGGGACTAGCACCATACAAAATAGTGTTGCCATATTTACCCATTCGACTAAATATCGTAAACATGGGTAGAAAGTCAATTCTAAATTTGATGGTCATCAGTGCTGTGTGTCATATGTCATGTGTCATGTGTTACAAATACCTCTAACATAGCAATGCAATAGAGGTTGGCATGGTACAAAAACGAAGACTAGATACACTGATGATATTTTTTCGCATTTTGTCTCTGAACAAAACGCATAGAGCTTAAAAACACCACAAAATTGGATGGTAAAAAATGATATAACCAAAAGTCCAGGATCCAGGAATCCACTTATCTTTTTGTATACTTTTTGCATACTGTAAGCAATATCCGTTGCTAGCGTTGCTCTGCGACATATTCCTTTAGCCTGGAGAAGAGCTAGGGCGGTTTTCATTCCCAAACCGGGAAAGGCCGCCTATGATCTTCCCAAAAGCTTCAGGACTATTAGCCTTTCATCATTTCTGCTAAAGGGCCTTGAAAAACTGATTGACGTACGGCTTAAGAGTATTCCAGCTTCGCTGGGTATTCATGATAGCCAACACGCCTATCAAAAAGGCAAGTCCACTGAGACGGCATTAACGGATCTGACGGCCAGAGTGCGTAGGGCGCTCGACCGCAAGAACTATGCTCTTGCTGTCTTCATGGATATTGAGGGTGCCTTTGACAATCCCACCTTTTGCAGAATTGAGTCTGCCTTAACACTGAAGGGCGTCGATTCTACAACTGTGGAATGGATCCTGGAAATGCTTAGGTGCAGAGAAGTTACAGCTGCTGTTGGCGGCTGTGTCGGAACTGTGCGCGCTGTCGAAGGCTTTGCGCAGGGCGGTGTTCTTTCCACAACATTGTGGAACCTGTTGGTCGACTCCTTGTTAAGAAGACTTGATGGGGAAGGTCACCCTGTTATTGGGTACGCTGACGATGTGTGCATTATTGTCAGCAGCAGGAGTTTACCAACTCTTTGTGAGCGGATGGAAACAGCGCTCAATAGTGTTGGGAGTTGGTGCCGCGAGCAAGCTCTGTCAGGCAACCCCGCGAAGACTGAGATGAGGTGGCCTTACTTCCAGGGCACTCAACTAAAGCTATCAAGCAAGGTTAAGTATCTGGGTATTGTTCTAGATCCAAAGCTTAACTTTTCTGAACATTTGGTTGCTAGGATTTCCAAGGCAACTAACATTCTCTGGCAGTGCCGTAGGATGTTCAGCAGAACCTGAGGACTTAGTCCCAGGCTGGTTCACTGGATTTACACGTGCATTGTTAGGCCATACCTTATGTATGGTGCGGTTGTATGGTGGGCTAGAGCTCACATCCTCAAACGTCAACTGTCGAAGCTACAGCACCTTGCGTGCTTATGCATTACAGGTGCGATGAGAGGAACTCCCACTGCTGCTATGGAAGTGTTGCTCTGTTTACCTCCCTTGCAGTTCCTTGCTGAAAGTGAGGCCAGAAAATCACTATACCGCATCTGTGTAGTACTTGGACGGCAGGTCAATCTCGGCGATGGGGCCAGAGGTGCTAGGTACAGAGCTCTCTATGACAGCCTACCTGGCCATCGGGGAGGAGCACTTGACACTGTGTGCATGAAGCAAGTCTTTGAGCGCCGTTTTCAGGTCATCCTTCCTGAACGGCAGGAATGGAACAGTGAGGGGTGGAATGGCTTTAGGCCGGGTGATGTCATCGTCTATACTGATGGCTCACTTATTGACGGTATCCCCGGAGCCGGGGTCTACTCTAGAGACTGTCGGATAAATCTATCTGCAGCCTTGGGTAGACAAACAACTGTTTTTCAGGCAGAAATCTTTTGAAAAAATAGTTGAGGAAACCATGGTTAGGCTTAACCGTCTGGGAAGATGTAACTCGGTATCACTTGCCTGGGTTCCTGGGCACACAGGTATCGAGGGTAATGAAAGAGCGGATGCTCTGGCCAGGAAGGGCTCTTCAACAGCCTTCATTGGCCCACAACCATCCATAGGATGCTGCTCATCCGTCCACAAACGTGAAATGGATTCGGCTCTACGCCAACAACATTCCGAATACTGGCATGACCTGGTCTCATGCAGGTATTCGAAGAAGCTAGTGGACGGTCAAAAAATCAGCAGAGCTAAGTTTTTGCTTGGACTAAACAGGAAAGACTTGAGATCCTTGATTGGTCTCGTCACCGGTTTCAGTCCTCTTAACGAGCACCTCAAAACCATTCACATTAGGAGCTCGGGCCTATGTGAGTGCTGCATGGAGGCGGATGAAACGGCATCTCACTTTATCTGTGAATGTCCGGCTTTCGCCAGAACCAGGCTCACCACTATAGGCAAACAATTCTTTAACGAAGATGAGATGGGGAAAATTGAACTTGCAAATATTCTTCGCTTTGCCAAGGCTACTGGCAGGTTCTCCCTCACTGAATCTTACTAGTCGCCAATAACTAGCGAGCGGGCATCTATGCTGAAGTACAATGGACCAATAGGTCTAAGTGCTTGTCATCTACTGATGACCCCACTGCACATACAATACAATACAAGCAATATCCGTAAAAAACGCTATACATATTTTGAATGCTATCTATGCATCGCGATAATTCGTCAGTATGTATGTATCTTCTTTTTTTTATGGTTGTACTACATTTAACTAACTTTACTTAACTAGCTCCTGTCACCTGGAGAGTCTCTGCCTGCGACACTGCAGCTTTCCATCATCCGCGATCACGGGCTTGCTACATTCACTTGTCCAGACCAAGCGGCCATGTATTGTCTTTATAACGAAGGTTCGGTCCTCCTTGGCATCTCGAAACTGGGGGCTGAGAGTCGAAGATACTATATCTACCTCGAAATTGAGGCTATAAACAGTAAAGTTTTGTCCTAGTCGGTGTTGGTGACGGATGTGTTGATGATAATACCTTCTAGGTTTACACTTGTCCTACGCACCTTCTGCAGGAATCCTTGCCAGGTTTGGAATAGTTTAAAATAGCTGCTACCATACTGCACAATGCAACGCATATTTTCCAGTTTTGCCGGGATCGCGAATTCGTACATCGCCACGTAGAGTTCCTGACTATATATGCCTCGATTGTTCTCGTAACCCAAAGCATCGCCTTTCTGGTAAATGGGGCATATGGTGCTGAAAGTCCAGTCATCCATCTAGCATTCTTTCATCGACCCAGTGGTTGATGATTTGCTGCATGCAGCCTACCAAAACATCACCTCCGTATTTAAAGAGATCCGCTATCAAGCCATCAGAGCCGCGGCTTTCTTATTCGTTAGCTTTTTACAGCAATACCAACCTCTTCAATACTGGGTGGTGGAACCGTTTCTTCATTGACTGGGGTATGACTTATTCTCGCTACGTCTCCTCCCTTCTCTTGGCATGATACTCTTCTCTAGCTGCATTAGTTTTGCAGTGCTTGCATATGTGTTCCGTTACCATTTTCTGTTGAGTGAGCTAATCATCACACTTCGGGCTTTTATTCGAGGGTGGCTGGTAACCTACTGTGCTCTCGGATACGTCTTCCAGAAATAGGTGACTTCTGCGCGAGGTGAGTACACAGCGAAAAATCGTTTGCTTAAGAGCTCTCTGAAGACTCTGGATTTTCCAGTTGTGCTAGGGTGGCCAACAATGGAATTTTTTCTGAATGGCAACAAGATTTAATTTTCAAACGTTTTTAAATTCCGAGCGTTTTATATTTAAATAAAATCATAAAATTACTTCAACTAAAATATTGAGATCTCCAAACTTGCATTTTGTTAAATTGTACTCTAATTTTCAAACCACTACTCTACTTAAGCGAAGCTTTAACTTGTAGACAATTCAGGAAGCTATAGACATAATAATACTGCGCAAAAAGTAGCAGTGGAACGACAGTGGCGTGGTCGCATCCCATTTTAAATAATTTGTCCATAATCTCTCACTTGCAACCTTTAAAATAAGTCATCAATCATTAAAATCCATCGAGCCGTTCTCGCACAATTGAAAAAATTGTCCCACAAATCACCTATAAACGAAAAAAAAAATCGACCGAGAAATCAATGCAAAAATTCCTCGAAAGGACCAGGCGCCCATAATCGCAGAAATTCTAGTAGGTATCGATCAAAAAAATAATGTTTAGCCAATGTCGAAATCCAATTCCGTGACATTCCTCCTAAGTGTATGCAATACAAACCAACACAAAAAGCGGCCGAATAAGGGTTGCGCTATTGACTAAGCATTTTTTGGTGTAGGTACATATACCTACCTACTAGAATTTCTGCGATTATATAAAAAAAATTAATATTTTTATAATTAAAATAACTTTAATTAGTATTTCGTCCATAAATTAAATTTCTGCCTGGTACTTATCGAAGAATTTTGCATCAATTTTCATGGTCGATTTTTTTTGCTTTTACGGCGATTTGTGGGACAAATTTTTCGATTGTGCGAGAACGGCTGGATGGATTTTAATGATTGATGACTCATTTTAAAGGTTGCAACTGAGGGATTATGATTAAATTATTAACAAAGGGGTGCGACCACGCCTCCTTATTTTTTTGACGAAAAACAACACACACCCACATAATATACTCCGTGATTACGCAACGGATATTCTAATTTGTGTTGTGCATTGATTGGCTTGCGAAATTATGTTCTTGTATGGAATTTGTGCGGCAATTAACTCATTTTAAAGATTGAATATCCGAGTGACTACCAGAGTTTACTGAAACAAACAAAAAACAGCACATGATCTCCAGATTTAACCCCTCTGGACTTATTTTTCGGGGGTTATTTGAAAAGCTGAGTTCACGTCAGCAAGCCTCAGAGCTCAAGGCAAACATTTGTGCCGAAATCATCGCTTTACCGCCCCAGATGCTCGAAAAAGTGATGAAAAACGCAGCAAAAAGGGCACATTTAGCTTTGGTCAAATGGATTGATGCTGTCGTCAAAAACTATTCCAAAAAAAAACTGCAAAGCGAATGGACAATAATGCTCCAGCCAAGAGGATCTTCGCATCAAAGCCCGCAGATTCGAGAAGCAATTAAATAAAAATAATAATAATTTGGAAATCGGTTATCACTCTATTTATGCTTGTATATGGATGGAGATCCGAAAGAGTGAAATGGAATTCCGAGGACAGAAATTGGGTCCTTATCTTCTTCCCTAACGGAGGGGTTGTGCTCTGCATCAGGGGAATAAAAGCCATCACACTTACTGCATCCGTATTGCTCCGTCTGTCTGGTTTCTCACCAAGTGTCGTTCTTAAATCTTGGAAAAGTAGGAATTTATCCTGTTAATTTCAATTCCGCTCTTCGCATCTCTAGCCGAAATACAGAGTATAGCTTTTCATTTCTAAAAAGGAAATCCAAATCCCAATGGGTGGCGTATGTACGAGTATGGCTTATCAACAAACATTCTGTAAAACTAATAATCCATCAAACGAACAGACTCGTGTGACGATTTTATCCTAATTTCATTTACTACACGCTCCGACACGACCCAGAGATTGAAACCGCTTGATCACGGTGTTAACTTTCTAAGAATTTTGTGACAATCTTGAATACGATGGTCATGGCGTTTACATTTACAACAGTTCATAAACATCAGGAATCAATTTGATGGCAACACTGTTGCGAATTGGGGCATAAAATATATCCCCGAGTATATTTTCTCTGCCACCGTTTCCGAATGAGCGGTAGTAGCAAGTATTGCACATATTCATAGCCTTTAAAATCTTAGAAGCCTTTTTCGAACATCGTAAATCTAAACTATGAGTGGAGGAGCAGGCAAGCTTTTTGCATATTTTAATGGAGTCATAAACAGACTTTATTACACAACAAAGTTTCAAAGCTTTCAAATTTACAGCAATGATGCATCAGTAGCAAACCAGCAGATACTTCAAGTTGCCATCCCGTCCGTACTAGCTGCCAACAACAAATACACAAAGAGACGCAACGAACTTGGTGCATATTATTTTTGCAAGGGTATATGTACTTTCCAATTTTGTTTATTGGCATGCGGTCCGAGGCCACCCGCTACGAATAGCGACACATTGAACTTCCATCTCTTAATTAAAAGCGAATTGCACTTGAGATGATTTGGTGAGCACTTCAAATACAAGAATCACCTCGCAATACTCGAGACTTTTAATTCATTTTGCTTTTTTTATAACCTTTTTCGGAGTTTTCATATTTTTCTAATTTGAAAGTTCGACTTACCTAGCTTATGTCTCTGATGTGGAATATGTATCCCTTGACCCATGGCATATGGGTTCCTGTACATATGGCCCTATTGTTGTAATTTTCAATTTTTTTATCCTTGGCATAATTATCAAATAAAAATCATTGTTTTCTATTTTTATAACATCATCATCACTATTGTAGTTTCAGTGCAGTGGTGGTTGTGGCTTTAAAGTGGACTCTGCGGTGGTGACATAGCGTAAAAAGTGAAAGCAATTGAAGCTATAAGAGAATACATCCATTCAGACTTATTTTCTGTACAATAAAAGGTAAGAGTTCATTCCGTTTTTTTTTGTGCATGTACAACAATTTTTGGTCATATAATTGGAGTATAAAATGTATCTTCTTTTCTAGTCTTTGGCATTTATAGATTTTTTTTGTAATTTTTGGATTATGTACGTACATATTTTTCATTCCAGAAACGAAGTAAGTCAAACAAGCATTCACTAGGCAATGACTTCTTTAAGTGATTTTTAGATTGAATTAAGGTATTAAATAAAGTGTTAGACTGGTACGATAACTTTCTCGCTTTTATAAGAATTGGTTTCGAATTACATTTTTCATTATGCATTTTCTATAATCGTAAAATCAGGAAAAAACAATCGTAACAATGTCGATTACATGTAAATATGTAGCTATATTTGATTTGTCTTTTTTTTGCATTTGTGCATGGGTAAGTTTGAAAACGTCTTGAAATTTAATTTTATACCTTTCAGGAGAGGCTGGAAATGGGCAATAAAAGCAATATGACTGCAATATAAAACTGATGGTATTCTTGTTTAAAATTTTGTGCACGTAATAAATATCACATTTTTAATTTTTTAGGTTGAAGGCATACATTTTTTTTTTCTTAAACTGACCAAAATTAGACGAATTCATGGACCTAATTTCCGGTTGAAGCACACATAATGGTAATTGACTTTTTTTTTATTTTTTTTTTTTATAATTTGCTTACGCTAAAGGGTTTTTTTCTGTTGTTACTGTACCCTTATAGTGCTTAGAACACAGCGTAAGCATTTGTGTTTAACAGCAAACAGCACCTGGCACTATCGTATTTCATTGCATGCTTTTCGGTGCTACTTACTATTAGAAAGAATAGAGAGATAGGAAAGAAGTGTTTGGGTGCAGTTGTAGGGGTTTTCTCCACGGGTGGTGTCTAAGATGCTTAGGGAGATTACGATTTCATGTACTCGATATAAAGTAATGGACTTGGCCGGGATTCGAACGCACGACCTTCCATTCAGTAAGCGAATACACTACTACTGCACCTGTTGCCACCCATCATCATTTCGATCTTATGAACGGTTTTTGATTTGTCATAATAGCTAATAAAAACTGAGTATGCCATTTTCTCCAAGTATTTAAAACACCAACAGAGATCAATGTCATTCACGCCGTTTTTGAGAAAAGTAAATTTTTTGAACTAAGTTATTTAATGTGCCGTTATTCGAGTCTTTTGCAAAATCCGAGTATGCCATGTTCTTACGTCGGAGTTGCTGTGTTGATCTGTTTCTACCATTAGTATACTAAAGTATACCCGTAAGTTAAAAATATAATATATATATATGCGTCAAGGGACCATTCATGGCAATCATCAAAGAACTAATAAAAAAAAAACTTCAAAAACCTTTTTTCTGACAAATTCAAAACAAATAATTATTTTAAATTATTCCTTATTCCTTACAAGCCTTCCCAACAGGGGTTATTCATTTAATTCGCTATAGCACTTTACCTTAAACTCGAGAAATCTACGTGCAACCCCATTTTTAAATGCTCTCCTGTGATGAATCATTTGACAATGCCCTCAAACTCAGCCAAGTTTTATCCTTTAAAGTCTGTCATTAATTACTAAGATTCAACCCTATTTTTCCGTTTGAAATTGCACAATTGCAATTAGATTTCTGTCGGAATGAGTGGAGATGAGGTTAAAACTTTATCTCCTCCTTAACGTGTGACGTTCTGTGGTAGAATTGCACGCATACCTTAAACTGTGTGTGCTGCAGCTGCCCTGCTATCGTCCATGTAAGAGTGTAGTTCTAGTTGAATAATTTAACTATTACTTATAGAGGAGCACATAAAGTTTTCAGGTAAAGTATTAGTTGTATTTGTTGATAATAAACAAGTTTTCAATTATTTTCCATTTCAATATAATACAAACTTTAATTGAAATGAATTAAATACTCGACGGTATAGGATTTCACTTTATCTCCCCTCTGAGTTCTGACGTACGCATTAAGGTATAGACCGTTGGGTTTGCGAGAATTGTATTAATTCACAGATCAACTATTCCAGGTTTACAAAGAGTTGCTCGGCTATATGCATGAAGTTGGAAGCTTTTCTAGGGATGAAGTTGCACATGTATTCGCTCGTCGCCATTTGAAAATGCCATCGCAAATGCACACACAGAGTTATAATAAGTTATATACCTTTTTCGCTGCCTGGACCTAGGGTGAGTTGATGCTAGCAATAATGGAATAGTTATGCCCAAGCGGCAGGCAGATGTAACCTTTGCCTTTCATCCTTTGTTCTTTCCGCCTAACAATTCCAATGCTATCCGTTTTGGATATGTTTCTATGCTTAACTTGGTCTGCGACAGTATACAGCAAAAATAAATTGACGGTTTTCTCTGGATTTTGTTCATTGGAACACGAACAAATAATTTGAAAGAACTATTTTGTTGTAGCATGTGGGTGATATCTTACACAGAGTCCATTTATTTTTCACCTACACTACCCACAATCATTTTAACTCACTCGCTCATGACATTACCATGTGCTTGATATAGAAGGAAGTAAAGAACAGGCAGAGGATGAGTCAGGTTATTGTAGCGCTTCAAATATTCATCCGCTTTCAGATTGGGCAAAGTTCTGAACTTATTTAAAATGCACGCTATTATGTGCATAGGCTGCGGCAGTAGAGTTCCTGGTTTTTCTTTAATGATTCCGTGGGAAGGGCAAACATAAGGTATAAAAGGACGATTACGAATGCCTTGGCTGTTGTATTGCCGCTTTGCTATGATGATGATGCACAACTGTAGGAACCAGGAAGTAGCAACCAAAGAAGGGAGGGTATGAAATATAAATGAGCTGCAAATTAACTTCACCAGCATCTGAAGAGTGGCAAAATATAGGTAGTCTCCACTGCAGTGTTTTTTTTAAACAACACATACTCATGTAGATAGAACCACTGACCATTTTAACGGGGGAACCAATTTTTTTCTCTGCATACTTTCAAATTCCTGAGGGACATAGTGGTTTCGCTGTTAAGATCGATCGAATATTTCTAACCCAAGGCGTGTCAGCTTTTAACAATTTCGCTTAAGTCATTAACAGAGTGTCAGTAACGAATAATAAATTAAAAGTTACTTGTTTGTGGAAAGTTCGACAACGGTCATATTAATGGCAGGGGCGTCATTAATACTGTCGCTTATTTTAACACACACAAAAGAGCCGTAAGCCAATGGTGTGGTACCCCACACAAGGCGAAGAAAAAACACAAAGTACTTTGTTCGCACCTATAATACATTATCGTCCTCAGTTACGAGTACCTACTTTTTTATTTCATCGGAATTCTAATGAAATTTCTTTGTAAAGTCCTTTGGCCTATAGTTTGTTCTGGAACAAGTACACAATCTCTCGCACGCATACAAGCCCTCAAACGAACTCAATCAACTTGTATATGAATTGAATAGTAGTGGAAAAGTAAATCACTTTCCGATAATGTTGGAAAAGCTCAATACAGTTGATGAAATGTTCGAAATTCATTAGCTCTAATTAAAAATGTATACGAAAGGGAACAAGTGACGGTACAGAGCTAGGTATGCGGGTGGAAAGGGCACGGCACCGACTATGACTCTTAATGAAAATCGTTCATTAAATTTCTCTTCTAATGGAACTTTTAGAGTACTCATTTACTTCACTTTATTTGGGGTAAAATGATGTTGTCGAGGGAACGTTGTGAAGTGCGCTTACAAGTACATAAAGTTTAACACTTTGTCACTGTTATATGCTTTGAAATATAGTTAAAGTTATTAAATTAGTTATTCTATTATGTATAATTGAGATGAGCCACAATTAATTTAAAATATACAGCACATCGAAAAAGGGATTTTATGGGTATGAACTGAACTGTTTAACGAAAGCGTGTCTAGCGAGACTGGTTACTGTTAAGTTCTGGAACAACACTAACAAAGATATTTTACAGAATTTTTAGGCTATAACCATAGAATTCTAAGAGCTTTGAGGTTAGGCTATGCTATGTACAAAGTTATAACAGGTGGCATTCACTTTTTATGAAAATAGAAAAATGGGGGTCATTTGATCAGAAGAAGCAAACTAATTGAGAAATGTTCAAACCAAAGAAACACTGGCGAAAACAAGATTCCCGGCTACATTGACTATTTCCTCCAATTAATTTTTGACCGCTTTAAGTTTTCCAATGTGGTATTTCTTATGTATTTGCAGTATTTGCACTTATTTAATTTTTTTCCCCTTAAAATGAGATACTGTAACTTTTCACGTTTTCCACGGCGACATAAAGGGGAGCTGGCAGGATTAAGGTACGGTAGGGCATGTATTTTGTCCTACTAGTCAGGAGTTTTGAACCCATTTGTCTTTCCAAACCGAGGTAGCACCAAGGTACGAGTAGATAAACTCTTTAACTTAACTTATATAACTTAGAACTAGTCTCAGCAATTATTGTTGTATTTAATTTACGTAATTCTCTCACTCACCCTAAATATGTGTTC
Organism: Portevinia maculata; assembly: GCA_949715645.1. NCBI lineage: Eukaryota > Metazoa > Arthropoda > Insecta > Diptera > Syrphidae > Portevinia > Portevinia maculata. Next base: position 666,082 of record OX454528.1, on the reverse strand, counting down.
CTCTGTCTGTTGTGATATGTATGTATGTAGTCATGTTGGACAACGCCCTTTTCTGGTAAACATTGGCCTGAAAAAAAAGAAACCAATATGCTTACTTAAAACAAAACTTTGTTAAATTCATAAATATATATGTAGGTATCTAATCGAAAAACAAAAAACTTTTTGCAACAAAAAAACCAAAAAGCTTTTAATACAAAAAAATGTGTGTGTGTAGCGTATTCATGCACGCGCGTTAACGTAAATTTATGTACTTGCTAAAATCGAATACCAAGTAGGGAAATGAAAGATATAATTAATAAAACTTCAATTAGGTGAAATTAACCTTGAATACAGTTTCCTACCAGTAAACCCTCTATCACTTGCCAAAGGATGGTCACGTGAGTTATTCAATCAATGAGAAAGGGTAAAATAGTACGGACCCGTAATTGCCTTGTAAATTGAACGCGACCAATCTCTTCTGACAAATTTATGTGATACTAATTATAAATTAAATTATAAATACGTCTACATTATTTATGCTGTTATGTTATTAAGTAAAAGATGGGTTCATAGCACACAAAACACAATCCCCAAAAAATAAATAAATCACCCAACTAACAGTGCTACCATTATGATTTCTTTTTTTTTTTGATTTATCCGCGCAGACGAAATGACTCACGAAGTCAAATATCAAATCGAATCAAGTATGGTTCGTCGTCTAAAACCATTTACCACTAGCAAATACACAATGGACCTAAGTAAAAGTTGGCCACTAAAGATTTATGACCTTTGCAAATTGAATGCGACCTCACTCAAGCGAAGATCTTTTCACCCACGAAATCATTTCTATTGCAGATAAAAATAACAACAAACTAAACAAAGCAAGAGAACATAACAGCATCTTAAGATAGAAAAAATGTATTTGACGTTTCGTAAAATAACTTTTTTTTTGTTTTATTGTTTCACTGGTCCTGACACGCAATTGAGCGTGTGTTGTGTATATGAACTCATCCAACGCTAATTAATTAATTGAATGTGATACGAGATGTTACATTATTGTCGTCCTGGACAACACACAAACCGTTTTTCGACCACACATGTCAAGAAGGAGAATGTCGATTTCCACTTGAATACACTCCAAGTGATCCGATCGTATGTATATACATATGCCTACATAAATAGATAGGAAAGTTCTCGCATAAGCATAACTTTGAGTACAGTCGCAGAGGATACTTTCCACTTACTGCATTATTTGACATGTGAAAGGGGTTGAAGAGGCCACTCCGAGTACTTACTCTTATCTTATACTCTCATGTCAACGGCACATGATATTCGGGAGCAGGTCTATTCAATTCAGAACCATATCAAGTAGTACAGTGCCTTAACGAATTGAATTGATAAGAAACGACTTTTGGCAACAATGATAATTAGAATTGTTGTTGTGCAGGGCAGACTTGAAATATTGACAGAATTATAGACATCAGTTATTTCAATTTAGATGCCTCATAACACTTATAATGTCAAATGTCAAGGATCGTATATGCTTGTCATCTGTTGTCCTTTAGATGTTATACATATGTATAAAGTATAATAAAATATAAATCAAGTCAATGTCAATCGGTTATTATAAATACTTATGTGCAAGTGACATGGAAATGTTGTGTCACTTTGACAAGGGTTTTTTTAATTTGCAAATCCGCCATCAAATTCAATCCAAAAAATTCAACAAACATTCAATATTATAGACTTATAGTGGTCCGGTAAAACCTTAATCAGCAGTGAAATCGCAATCGAAAAAGACCTGTTGCTCTGTTTCATCAAATACCTCCTACTTAACATGCCCTGTACGATGTAAGCAAGCATGTCATCGTCCACATCATGTATTAAAAAAGATCACCTGTTCTTCGCAAGAGAACATCGGCTTGAAGTGTTATGGAAACCTTTTTAGTGTTGTTGCCATTTAATTGGTGTTCGATGAAGGGCACCCTTTTCGCTAAGGAGTTTGGAAAGTACGACAGAAATAATATCGAGGCCCAACGAAAGTGAATGTCTGCCGGTGATGCAATGCAACAAACAAATAATGACGTCCATTACGAGTGCGCCGTTTCAATGGACATAAATGATAAGCCTTTTTTCTTCAGTGAATGAATAAAAACTTAGTACGTAGAACGACTACAATTGACTACTAATGAATACAACACACCAGGTCATTTTACGCAATCCAGTTTGCATAGGTATACTCGATATTTTTACAAGGTCATTTGGTCAATTCACCCAAATTACACAATGACCGGTCCTGCTATAAAAGCAGGACGCGTTTGGTGAAAATGGATCAGTAGAAAACGTTAAGTGTTTAGTTAACAACAGCATAAATACATATTTCGATTTCAAAAATGGCATTCAAAGTAGTTATCGCACTTGCCCTCTTAGTCGCTGCCAATGCCAGCGAACTCACGTACAGTTCCCCAGCGCTTGCTTTCCATGCTCCATTAACTTATGCCGCATCTCCATTAACCTATGCTGATTCAGCCGTGGGATCTACCCAGCAGAATGTTGTTCGGTCTTTTGGTGGCACTGTCTCGCAGTACTCAAAGGCTGTAGACACTCCATTCTCCAGCGTTCGTAAAGTGGACACTCGCATCAACAACAATGTGTATACCCCAGCCTTGGCGAGGACACTGACATATGCCACACCAGCCCAAGCTGTCTATGCTCATGCTTCTCCAGTCCTTGGCGCTAAGCCAATTGCATACTCTCCAGCCACCACCGTTGCTCATGTGACTTTTGATGGATTCGGAGCTCACTATGTTTACTAAAATAGCTATTATACAAGTACAAAAAGCTATTTTATAAAGCACAGTGACCATGTTTATAATTAAAATTAATTTCAATAAAAAACTTTGATTGAATAAATTATGATCTTATTTCTTGGTTGAATGGGAAAAAATACTTGTAAGCAATTTTAACATTCAGATGAGCCTAACGACACATTTAACATATTGCCACTCTCCTACGCGCTTGTATGCAAATCTGTGGGTTGACACGACTGGAGTTCACCAGTTCCGTAAAAGGACGATCAAACAATAATCAATAACAGGACGTGTCGAAATCGTTAACAAAAGGTGGCCTAATAACTCATGGATAACATAAATGCACCAACAGTTGATTGGCTTCAGAAAAACAGTGATCCGAAACCGAGAGGCTTGTGGATCTTTATTATGGTCAGTACAGTGTGAGGGTTTAGGCCTATTTTATCCTGATTGTAACTTCTCTGTTAAAAAAGAAGAAAATTGGAAAATTAAATTCTGTTAGTCGACTGATGCACTATCATCTACATTCCAAATATAGCACGAAAAAAGGACGACTTAAAATAGAAGTTATTAAGAATAGCTCAAACAATTCAACACTTATTCCTTTTTACAGCTCTTTCTTCAATTGTAATTATTATAATTTGAATTGATCAGCTAAATAGATATTCGAACCCTTTTCCTACTTCTAATTGCTTGTGCGTACGTAATTGTGTTGCGTACGCTCTTCATAGTTTTATGTCATCATGTTTAAATAAACACATTACTAATGCCATACTCCGCGTTAGAATTGTTCCCTCTTCTATCTAATTAATAATTACTTCAAAAGGTTTCCAAACTTAAGACACCTAATTTAATTCTAATTTTACCACGATTCTTAAGTAAACTTTGTCGAACTCATAGCCGCACAAACACACAAGTGCTGTTAGGTACCGACACACTAAGAAATATCCATGGGCACTTTCACCATTCCGAAAAATAATTATATTACTAGATACATAGATACACTAAGCCCTAAGTGCAGACAATTACCAGATATACGTGTCACTATATTATAGCATCCAATGAATGATAAAATCAGAGCAATATGGTTAATTAAAAACCCAAATGGAAAGTCATCTTTATTGTTTGAACTTAGTTAACGCTATTATTCAGTCATATCGAAAGACCAACACTATAGGAGTACTACAGTAAGATAGCTCCATCAAGTCTGGACGGAAAGTCAACAAATCATAATATTTTACCCACAAATTTCTGCATTCTAAAGAAAAAAAAGCTGTTAAGCGGAAATAAAAATAATAAAATTGGAGAATTTACAAATGAACCGGCGCGGCGCCAAAATTCAGTATCTAAGAAAAACTTGGCAGCCATTCAATTTTCTGACTTAACCCCACCATAGAATACCGACCATAAAATAGATTTTGCTGTTGCCATGTTGCGGATTGGAGTTGGTCGGTTTCTATACGTTTCTGTAGTATCAGGAGCCCCTTTTGTCCGAATCAACCTTCCGATTTTCAGAAAATTCAAAGTCAATTTACAAAGCAAGGAGAGTTGCTGCTCAGCAGCATCTATCATTGGTGATGTTTAATATAAGAAAAAGAATTTCACGCTACCGAAATCCATTTATCCCGAGAGCATCAGAGAGATGCAGAAGTATGTACATACCTCAAACGAAATAAATAAAAAAGAACGCTTTAACTTAAATCCATACAATGTTGTGAAATAAAGGCTCATAAATCTGCATTTACCAGACGGCAATATGCTTCCAAAGCATAAATGTTCCTAACATTGCAGTATTTTTTTTTTTTTTCGCTGGCGCTTTTTTTATCAAGTTGGTCAAAAACAGGCAGCATATAAATTTGGGTCAAATTTGTATACGTGTACTTGGAAACTCATTTTGAAAAGATTAGAGGAGAATATTGTTTAGCAAAGGCAAACAAAAATTATTCGTAGTGTTGTAAAGACAGGCACTCAAGTCATTCGATTTCGTTCTCATACTGTAGATTTTGATGAAAAGATTACTCTACGCAAAAGCGCTCGATGCAGTAAAACTTGCATAAGTTGAACATTGAAGGGCCAAGGAAACGATTACAGTTGCAGAAGCGCTATCTCATAATTTTGGATTGTGTTTGTTTTTTTAATATCCAAATCAATACAAAATTCAATGCTGTTGCCAAAATTTATTTTACTTTTTGTTAAAAAATAAGTTAATTATCAAAAGTGGAAGTGGAGGCATTAAATTGAGTCGCTTTTGGCTTACAGTTCATAGAATAATACTGATACAGAATGGATTTTATTTTCATCACTGTTATAATTTCGTAATTTCAAAATTCTTTAATTTAAATAACTCGTTTGCACTTGCCAAAGCCCAAGTAGAATTTCAATTAAAACAAATAAGTTGAAGCGAAAAATACATTTCGAACCGACAAGGTTTATACACCAGCAAGAAAATAAAATATTCAGCAAGAAATAAAGGCCTTTGCAATATAAAATATACATCAAGTCATCAAACGCCAAAAACTTACTTTGAATGCCAGTATTGAACGAATGTTTTTGCAACTTTTAACAGCTTTCTTCTCAAAAATTAATCATAAATATTTCCATTTCAATCCAATGGCAATAGAATACAACAATTCCATCACATTAAGAGTTTATAAAGCTTTATTTATTGATTTCGAAACTGATATTTGCCTCATAAAACATTTATGACCCTACTCTCTCGTTGAAATCTAGACAATCTCGTATAATATTGTTTCAACTTGAGACTTATGGTGTGCTAAATATAAATGTCACAATGTCTGTATTGCTGCAGCGCGACTGTTTCGAAATATAATTCCAAACATGTTTTCTGTACGTAAGTTAAACATTACGCTCATGAGCTTTGCGAACAGATTAAGTAACGACGAACATGAAGTCATGACTACCTACTACTAGTCATGAATTTTCAAAAATGCTGATATAATTGTAACGATTGGAATTAAATCGAAAATTCATCATCACTGAAATAAAATTTGTTATCTACTATTTGGATCAAACAAGTACGATTTCCGCTTTAATGGGTAACTTGCATCTCATTTAAACGTTTTAGTGCAAAATAAAAGTATGTATTTTATTCATTTCGCTTAAGAAATCTAATGAAGAACATTTTAGAAAATTGTTGCTTTACTAACAGATTTTTTTAAATTTATTTACCTGGCCATATTTCAACAATTTCTTTTAGCCATATACACTTAACCCAAATGGTTATTCCTCAACTACTGATGCCTGGAGTAGGAAAAAAGGTCCCATATTTTTAAAAAGAGTCCAATTTGGTGTTTTTTTTTTAAGTGTAGTTCCGGACGGAAACGTATCAAAATGACACGTTAGGGTGCCCAACGACAACATTGCTTATATAAGCCGATCTCTTTTTACTCAGTTTAGCCTTTGGTGACAACGTAGCATCAAACTGATTTTATCTTTTTGTGGAAGCATAGCATAAGGCGGGGGGAAAGCTAAAATCTTTAACTGCAATTTGTTAATTTAAGAAATGTACCTAGAGTTAATTTTATTGAATATTAAATACATAGTTCGGCGAGCCCCACAGGCGGACTAGTAGATATGCAGTAAAGTAAAGTGCGAGGGTTACCCCTTTAATCCCGATCATGATCTCGTCGTTAAAGAAGAAGAAGAAGTAGATACAACCATAGTAAAAGTACAAAGTTAAAAGTTTTTTTAAGTGTTATTTAGTGCTTACATCTCTTTCCTACGAATAGATAATCCTATTAGCTCAGTTTCAATAATGGCCTGTTAACTTTAAGCTGCAGACAATTTAACATTGACAGATATACTTATATATTTCTCTTACAAAGCGATTGACAAGCATTTGATTTATGATTTTTCTTCTGTCTCACCCCAATTTAATCACAACGAAAGGACAATCAAAGTCACGGCAACGTAACTTATTTGCATTTTATTTTAGGCAGATGATTGCTATCCTTCCTTTGCCTTCACTTTACGTTAACGTCCAAAGAGCAAACAATTTTAGTGCTATAGCACTAATGTGAACAAAAAATATATACATAATATACTCTATGCTATCACCCATAAAATTTGACATACCTTTTCATGTCACCTCTAAGGAACGCTGTCGGCCTGACATGAATGCAATCATCCATCCTGATAAAGTCGACTGACTCAATCTGATGTTCCACATTCAGAGTGAGCTTCAGCAAGCCCAGCAAGAATTCGCACAGTGGAAAGGTGGATGGCTGGCTGATTTTACATCCTATCCTATCTTGGCTGTCGCGCGCACAATATTCCCCCCGACTACCGCGCTACGTTTTGTTAATGCAAATGGTTTTAGGGGATTTAGCTTGCCTGCAATGTTATTCACATATATCCGTCCCTTAGCGAGCGCCCTCACACACAAACGAACGAAAATAAGAAGAGCGAAACGAGGCAAACAAATGAATAAACCCAGGAATAGTGATTTCCTTCCAGGCTTTCTTTATCCTCCTCTGAGCATGGGGATGTATGTGTTGTTAAAATTTTCTTTGACGTTAATAATGGGATTTCCTCTCTTTCATACTTTTCCATGCACACCTCCTTCTTATAGATTGTGCACACTGTTATTAGCCTATTCACTGACATTATCCCATTTCATTGCCCAAAAGCTGGTGTCGAAGATTCAAGATATTCTACGCTATTTCTGCCTAATTGAAGCCGTGTCGATTTCAACAATCCTTTTGTAGCTCTGCATTTATTTTTCGATTTAAAATTGCAAATTGATGTTCATTTACAACGAAATCATATTTCTGTTTCCCATACCTCTGCGTTGATTTGATCCCGAAAAAATCCTGAATTGACGAGTGGCTGCTTTGTACAGCGAAAGAAGAAATTGCTTGTCAAAACCATATGCACAATGCTTTGCAAGCCCTGCAAAACGAATTTTATACATCAACGTTTTTGGCATGCAATTGAAAGGTGTGAGGCCATGAGAAATGAGCAATTCGCACCCACTCACTCTCCTGTACGTACAAGATTGGAAAATTGAGAAACTGACAAATCGTTCCGCCATTTTCTTAGTTTCTGTTCTACTTCATGTGGAACGTTAGTTTCACAAGTTTTCCTCTTGCAGTTACTTTGCTTCTTAAAAATTCAATTATTACTTTTAAGTTATATATTCATCTCAAGTCCAAGAATAATTTCCCATTCTGAAAGCTATGCTTTTTTGGGCGAAGCGGATACCTCAGGTAACATCATCAAATTAACAACAAAAGAAGCTTATAGGCGGAAGGAAGAAAGTGACAATTTTTTAATATAAAAAAGAAAAAAGTTCAAAAACGACATCCAGTCCGAAGTTTTGTGGCTTTGGTTCATGATCAATCAAACTTTTACAATGGCTGAATTCCCTATTCAATGAATATTACCTCTTTTTTTGAAAGGACCTGTAGACAAAACCCTGCACAAATATTCATCGAAGCGATATGCAGAAAAAAAAATCTGTCCAAGTAATTTGAATGCCCTCCACAAATCTCAGAATAAATTTAAGATTGATTTAATGGAAAGGAGGAGGAGATAGAGAGAGTAGATGCGATTAGAAAACTCTTCATTCGAGTCTCTTAGACAAATGGAAAGGTTTTCTAATTAAAATTAATGAAGTTTTCCGTTTTTTGTTGGTGAATCTAGTCCGCAATAGTCATTTGAGAGACTGCAAATTATTTTCACTCATTGGAATGTAAATTTGCATTAAGCAAAGTGTCAGTGTAAGTTTGTGAGCTGAGTCTTAACCCAGTCTTAATTATTGCAAATATATTCTTACCATCTAGGCTTGAATTAAATTAGTAATAAGTAGCATAATCTGGATATCCTTACAAATAAAACTTCTTCTTTGAGTGGATAACAAACCGTTACGTATACCTTTTGAATAAATCACAAATTATGTACATATATTAATAATGCAAAAATCGAATCAAAGTATTCTGCTCAAACCGTTGCCTCCACATTGACAAAAACGACAACGTCGTCTTTCATTTTTACACAATCCCAAACGACAAGTGACATATTTTTGATCCCTTTGCTTAATTTGAGTCACGTCCTGCTCTGATGATGTCCCAATCTCTCCACACTCAGTGTATTCGTTCTTCCCTAGTCAAAAAAAGGTGATTTGCAAGTACTTTACAAATTGCTCCTAATAAGGATTTACGAAAGGTTCACTTGCTGTGGTGGTGTCGTGAATTCATACACTTTCGCACGACACGACGACCTTTTGTCACCCAAATTGTACACCAGCATAAAATTATAATTTCCTTTCGATAAGCCTCAATACGATCAAATCTTTATGCGACAAAAAATAGAAATTTGCCCGCACGAAGGCAGCACAAAAGTTTAAGGAGAGATGACAACAAGACCTCAGGCATTTTTGTTATTCAAAACTTGTCCAATAAGGATAATAAAATAAAGCCACGTTAAAAGTTAACAGTTGCTCCCTTTCATGAACGTACGAGTACATACACCAATAATAATAATAGTAGTAGTATATATTGGATTCGCTAAATCGATCGGAAATGGAACTAGAGGAGTATTTTGCAGACATTACAGTGCTTACAATATATTTGTGAATGGAAATCAATTAAACTTTTTCTGTACACTTTGCGGATGAACTAAAAGCAATAAAACCGAAAAAAGACACTGATGGCATCACTATCATTAAGATAGTAATACTCACTTCCGTAAAGTAAAACATTTCTTCGTTCCAGTAAAATCAGGAAAAACGCAGAAAACAACAAAGAATAATGTTTGCATCCTGAAAGCAATTAACAAGCCAGTAATTGACTAAAATGGAAACAAACAAATGGATCAAAAAAATATCAAAAATAAGCAAGGTGTGCTTTAACACACAAGCAATGCATGGGGAGGTAACGCTTCACCAAACCTTCAGCAAAGTTTCACCCGACTCTCTGAAACTTTGTTGACTAGTTGTAGGTTGAACCAGCGGCACGAGGGGCTTGGGCGACTATGAGAGAATAGAAATGGAAACGAGAACAAGTGTAGCCACAAGGAACCCTCCAGATGTGTGTACACACATATTGTCCTTAGCTAAATACCCCTCTTTATTTCATACGGCCCACTAAGACAGAAATTACCCGCTGTGCTTTACTCTCGCTTCCATTCTCTTATAGCCAGCCGGGCTATAAGGACACACAGGTCTAATGAAGAAAAAATCAAATACTCCATCATTTAGTAAATATTTTTGCTTCCTGTGGAGGCTTGTTGACTTTCATTTTCTTTCTTTATATTCCTTTATGTATAGTGGGTGGGTGAGTCGTTTTGTTGACGCAAGCTCTACCCAAATATAAAGACCACTACTGTGTTCATCATCCTCTGTTGTCAAATCGCAAGTAATAATGTTTATCATCAACTCGGGGAGACATTGTGAAGGATCATTTGCTGAAAAGACATTGCATTTTTAATTATTTGGATACTTTCGTTCCTTCGAAGGGTTCGAGGAGATGGAGGCGCATTTTATGGCATACAACAGGGAATATGTGGTTTAGCTTGCACTTACACAAGAAGAAAAATAACTAGAGAGGTCCCATTTTTACGAGATGTGGAACAAAAACTTACACAAACTAAATTGTTGCTCTGTGGTAATTTGGCTGATGCTTGACCAAGCTTAATTGTAGTCATTACAAGCAATTTCATGGAAGGCTTAGCGGACCTCAGTTATTTCGAGTTCAGTAAAAGTTCCTTCTTTTTATTAAAGAGTAGGTACCTACATACCTACATAATACTGTAACATCACTTGAAAGAAAAACTCGATTTATTACATAACGTTGACAGGTAAATATAACACAAACTACGATCCCTGTTCTCTTTTGTCTTTGCATTCAATTTAATTAATGTTGCCGCGTTGCCAATACAACGCCGCCCAAATACGTTTCGCAGCCATCATCAACCATTGTTATTATTTCATTAATTTAACCAAACGAAATAATGATTGGTTTCAAATATATATAAATGTAGCTAACATCACAGAGGAATGTCCTGGAAATTAAGCAATCTCACCACATTATAAGGTTGATGAGCGGAAGCCTTAAATCCATCTGCTTCTATTATGCAAACGTCTACCAGGAAAGGCAATTGCCATGACATTCCTGGCATCATCATTGCTCCTAGCTCCCGTTTGCTGTCGCCTTCAATGCAGAACATAATTGCAATATCCCTGTATTTTACCCTTCTCTCACTCGCAGAGATTTTAATGTATCAGTTTAATCCGTCTAAAGCTGCAAATTGAAAGTAATTGACATTTATTGGACAGCCGAATGGTTTCGATATCTATAAGACCCTTCCCTCTCGCTCTGCCTCATTTACAAAAATCAGGTTCAGTTGTTGTATAAAATGTCTTGGGCATTATTCAACTCCGAAATTTAGTGTTCCAGTTCCATCAGAGGAGGCTTTTGAGAACACATCATAGTATGCGGTAAAGGCCATTAACCTAAGCCATGATGTAATACACTCAATTTTGGTCTGAAGTTTGCAATTGTTTAAATTGTTAGACCTAATTAAACACTGCAATATTATTCTTCAACATCAGAAAAACGAAAATCCCTGTTTGAAATACATAATACAATACAAGTACCTATACCTCGTCGTGTTCGTCCTATATTTTCATTTACTTTTCTGTGTTTACTCTTGGTGCTATAATGTTACAACCCTAACAACATGGATTGTGTTATCTAATTGAATATGAAGCACAAACTGCAGTTGATAGAGATAATGTGCCGGCAACAGAGTAACCAAACCGATCAAGTATCCACATCTTTTAGCATGCAGCTGCTGGCGGACTAATGGCAACTCTTTGGTATCGACCCAGAGTGTAATCTTCTATAATAACATATGTATTGTACGTGCATTCATAATGACATTAGACGTTCCTGCTTTTAAAGGCAAATACAATTTTCATCCGAAAGATTGGGATGGTTATGTGGATGCTGCTTCTCAAACCACCAACAACTGTTATTCGCCTTATTCCCAGAGTTAATTATACTTTGCCAAAATGTGCGCACATTTTGGAAGCTGGCATACAACGTTCGTTTTCTATTCCGAAATCGCTATTTCCTCGTTTGTGCATTCATAACAGAAATGCTTAACAAACAGGGAACAAAATGCGCGAAACTCGTGGTGAGCGTTCAATAAGGCTTCCTGCTCATGCTTGGTTCTTCATCAGGCTATTAGACTGCAATTGTTTCTCAAAACGAGAATAAACGAAAATTTGATTACTTTTGAAGTATAATTGATCTCAAAACATGCGCTTGCAGCTGATTGTGAGAAGTGCCTTTATGCATTTCGTCTGCTTTGACTTTGAGGATTAAAGTGGTGCAGAAAATATATTTTCTACACAACTTTAATCCGATTCTCGGCAAAATATGTCTCACCGTAACCACGGCTTCCAGAAAAACGCCAGAATTTAGTTGAAAACGTTCCGGAAATCTGATGAATAATGACGGTAATTTACAATTGCTTAAAAAAATGTGTAAAGGACACAAAAATTGTGAGGACGAATTCAGGACCGAAGCATACTTTAGAGTAATTTCTGCCAAAATAGTCGCTATAAATTGTGTTTTAAATTTGCCACGAAGCAAAAATGAAGAGACCACATTATGGGTAAATTTATACTGGTAAAAAGCTTGACTTCTAACTGTAAGGACCATTGACCGCTCATGGGATAGAACTAAAAACCATCTTTCTTAAGACGTGAAAGAAATAATTGAATTTATTTTTTTCGATGTAGTAACGCCGCCGCCCAAGTTGTCCTGCTGACATATTTCTCTATTTGAGTGGCAAAACTGAAAATACACCAACAGCAAATAATACAAAGTAATAAACGAAAAAGTGTGAATATGTTGAAATATTTGCAGTTATTTGTTAGACTCATATCCTTGCGTTGACTGTGGTGCTGCCACAATGAGAAGTATGCTACACAATTGTGCCAGTATTTTCACCACACCACGGCGACGGTCTTCGAGGGTGTTTTTTTTTTTGGGTGGTTGCCATTGGCATTACATATCGAAGTAGAAACGATGTTATGTGATCCCATCAGGGTTCAAGGCAGGAGCTTGAGTGGGGTGTCTAATCGATGATGTTTAATGTCAGCTAATAATGTGGGATCCATTTAACGGCTATTGAACACTTAATACTCTTCAATTTAATGTCGGTCTAAAGACAAAGGAAAGTGTGAAAACGACTGTGCGTGCGGTAGGGGCAAGGGGAATCCTCGGGAAATTTCACAAAATGATAAAAAGCTATTACGCCTTGATAAGGTGGTTGTAAAAAGAATTAAACATACCATGAAAGAGCAAAAAGAATGGTTAATTATGGTGGTAAGTTACTTGCGATTCGAGTTTAGAAATTTGAATAATTTTTGTAGTATGACATGATTTAATTAAAGCAACATAAAGTCAAAATATCTTGGATAAAACACATAACTACATTTTGAAGAAATGCAAACCATGCAGATATATAAAATGAATTAGAAAGGAAAACAACTGAATTTCAGAAAAATATTCCAAATTTTTAAACACAAATAGAAGCAGTTCCACATTCCAGGAGATATTACCTATGGTAAATATATATAGAAATGGTTGAAATTGATAATACTTTTTTAATAGACGGATGCATTTTTTAGATTGTTTAGGAACGGCGCGCGATCAAAACTGCTACAGACATATCGTCGGCTTCAAAGTGTAAAGTGTATTTACTCAACAAAAAAAGAAGGAAATAAATTGAGCAAATTTGCTTGAAAAGAGGCTTTCGAAAGTCAAGAAGTTCGTACATATGTAAAATCCAAACCACGAAAAAAAATTCCACCATAGAGATCCACAGAAGTCAAGAAAATTAATAAAGAATCAGAAAAATATAGATGTTCGATATAGAAAAATATAAACACAAAGGATAAACCACAACATAACACTCTACCACCAAATTCTCTCTCATACACTCATATTTACGTTATTGAAATTTAATAGCATCCTATAGGTGGCACGTAGATGTGGAATAATAGGAGACTTTACTTTGAAAACAGCACGTAAGCCAGATCAGATATACGCGACGAGAATCGTTAAGAGATATTTCAAAACCAGAAGGAATGCTGCATCATTCTTCAATTCAGTCATCCAACAACGATATCAACAGCAGTCTAGAGAAAACTTAAAATACCGTGAAATGTCAACAAGGAAGGGGTTAGTTGTTTCTCTAGCTCCCTTTGTCACTCTCTTTTATTGATTGTGTGCGTCTAGTCAATGACTTTATGCAATGTATTGTACCTAATGGTACTGAACTATTGTACAGACAATTGAAGCATCTGCCTCTTGTTTTGTGTCATTTATTTGAAGCTTCGTTTCCGTTTTCCCTCTTTTGGCTCCCCATTGGCTTACATTTGGGGGATTCATATTTGTATTATAATTTATAAGGTAAAACCATGCATAGATTCTGCCAGTTTCATCGTCACAAAATGGAAAAATTGATTGATCGATGGTGTATATTTTCTCTCTAAGGAGGCGGAAGGAAACATGTATGTAGCAAAAAAAAAAAGAACGACACATCAATCAAGAATATATCCCGGAATCGTATATTTCACAAATCTGCGAGCTACGTTGACAAATTGAATGTATTTTAAACTTGATGAGTGGCTGCGGATGAGGAAAGTGTTTTTTCCAGAAGCAATCAAAAATTTGTATCCGTCAGACCCGTGTGTAGGTCATATGCAACGTCATACCGGGCTAGCTAACTAAAATTTCTTTAAGAGGTACAGGAACAGGAAATATGCTAATTCCAGCGACATATTGTTATTACAAAAGATGGCACAGGACCATAGTTAGAAACAGACAAGAAAGCCAAATGTCTGCAATTTTAATGAAATAACGTCAAAATCCTTTCAGACTCTATTATTGACAATTTATTCCTACGGCTTTCAATTTAATATTCTGACCAAGCTCATAGCCAGCAGAAGCTCCTGAAATAGGCGGAGTGTGGCATGTTGGCAGAGCAAGAATAATTCCATTCATTTAAATAATAATTTTATTCATCTTTCTTGCTTGCTACTGCTACTCCTGTGGGTGGGTGGTGGTGGTAGTATCATAACATCTCAAGCAATTTCACGCCGAGCTGGATCTCAATGCAAAAACGCTTTAGAGTTCCTTTTTATTTCATTGTGAGTCTGAGTGATGAGGATGATGGTGACGACTATGAGATGACTACGATGACGATGAGACCGTTCACAGCACATTCAAGCGGCAGCATAATAATAAATATAATTGTTAACACGCCGCTCAGCTTGAAATAAAATGTATAAACATCGGCCTCACCCTCTCTCACTGAGTCAGCTTTACCAGGCTACTGTTGTTTTTTTTATAACCCTTCTTTGTAGCAGTCCTTAGTTAATCATATCGTGGGATGTGCTCATTGTTTGGTTTCGCGTCGTAACTGGATTCATTTTTGGTAGCTACCATCAGCAATGCCGCTGTGGTCGCTTTTGCAGCCCGTCATCCCTTTCTTTGAACATGATTTTTTGTTAAGTACGAGTGATAAATAGGTTTCTATTGTTGAATTTAAGTTAGTGTCATGGAACCTGGGACGTTGGTTGGGTACGGTTTAATTAAAAGTCATCTAATTCCATTTGTTGAATTTCAGTTATTGCGTCAGGGTGGATAGAAGAAAAATTAGGAACACATCTCCAAGAAATTACTCAAACAGGGCGTTGGATCCAAGTTTTTTGTTCGTTCTATTGAAATTTGATTTAATGAAACTGAAATTGATTTTATACCCATACCGTGGAGTTAGAATGCCACGCAAATGTTCCCGCATTGTTTCGCGACAATTGATCATAAAACCACGGAATTTATTTATTGTTATTCTTATTATTATTCGTAAACGTAAATTTATAATCTTTTTCGTCTTTAACAGTCAGGTTATATCAGGATTAAACGTACCATTACCATGTGTTATTGCATTTCTGCGATGCAGGACATTTCAGGACTGCCTCTTTTTAACGATTTCGACATGTACAGCACATGCTCCTGTTATTGATCTTTGTTTGATTGTCAAAGTATGTATGTAGCACTTGCGGGAGAGTTTAAATATGTTAATGTTGCTAGGCTCATCTATTTGTTAAAATAGCATAGATATGACTTGTCCCCTTAGTAACTGCCTCTTACGACAAGCGCTGTTTTATGGGAATGTGCTATACGCTCTCTTATTTTTGCTCTATTGTTTATTGGTTGAACACTTATCAGCTTCTACATTTTATTTTTAAATAAAACATCAATGACAAACGCATTTCGAGAATACGTACAAATTTAAAACCCAAAAATTGTCAGTCGCTACTCAGTGTGTAGCTTCAATCTATGTGCTTTTAGGTTTGGCTATAATAACAAATAAATTGATTTGAACAAATCATAGACGTTGTCACCAAAAACGCATATGGCCTTGTAGACGACACAGCACAAGGGTTGGCCGAAATGTAATTTTTTTGAAAAACTACATAATGTAACGGCTGCTACGTAGTTAATGTAATGAAATGTAGTTAATATAGCAAATGAAACAACACGTAGTTTCAACTGTCAAATGATCTACAATTTGTCAGTTCGAAATTTGATATTTGAGTTTTTGTAATGTGTTTTACTTAATTGAAATAACTAAAATAATGGCTGGTCAAAATAGAGGTTACTGGGTTGAAACTAGATATACTCCATTTAAAATGAACAATGAAAGAATTGGTGTGTTCCGCGACACATGTTCTGTCCTTTTTTTAAAATACAACAATTTCAAAGCTTTATGCTTTATGTTTAGGTATGTTTTTTTTAGATGGTCACACGGTTAAAAATTCTGGGGTGTTTTTTAATACGGCCCTCGTATTACAGCCGTATGCAATACATGAATAATTTGTTTTTGATATTCCAACTTTATTAAACATTTTTTGTAATAATTTGGTATTAAAATGCAGTACATATCCCACTAAAATGTTTTTTTTAATACATTTCCACTAAAATTTAATCTTCAAATATTAAAATATAATATTTCTATATTATAATCTATTGCCATTATTATTGAAAACTTATATTTCAATAATTTGTTATTTGATTTTAGTATAATATCTGGTTAAAAGTGACCATAATAAAAACATGTATTGAAATTTAATATTTGATTGTATTAAAATTCAATAAATTTTGTATGTAGCGCGAAACTCTCGACTCAATGCTAAAGAAATACTTTTTAACTCTTACTTGAATTGAATATCGAGGTATAAGATTTTAATACCTTAACCCTTCAGTATTACATTTTAAGACCAAGGTATTTATTTTTTACCTTTCAGTATAAGATTTTAATATCTTGGTATTCATTTTAAACCCTCCAGTATTCGATTTTAATACATAGGTATTAATTGTTAACCCTTCAGTATTACACTTTAATATTGAATATAATTTTGTCGAAAGAAAACTCCGTTAGTTTGTTTCAACACGTCGGTCGGCAACATGGAGTTCCTAATGGATAATTTAGTTGGGACCTACATTAAAGTGAAAAAAGTGGAAACAAATACAATCATTTTAAAAAAAATTAAAAATCAGACGAATGAATCATCTGAATCCTTAGTCGTTTCACTTGAAGATATCCTTCTTTCAAGTAAGTAATAAATAGCAAGTTTAAGTGCCAATTATATTTATTTCCTGGAGAGTGCAAACCGTGCTAATTTGTTTAAAATTTGTGTTTGTTTTAGTCTTGGAAAACGAAGAGCTGCTGAACGGATTTACTTTGAAAGATCGAGACTGTTTGCTGACTGTGCCCGATTTCTTGTGGTTATTGACACTGTTGTTGGAGAGCCTCCTAATGAAATAAGTGACAATTTGAAAAAAAACAAGAAGCAGCAATTGGGAGCTCTCTTCTTTTATACAAAGAAGTAAGTAACTTTTTAAATAGTAAATTTAATGTACCTATATAAATAAAATTTTCTTAATTTTACAGGGATTAAAAGCATTTATAAAGACAAGGACAGCGGCATACATTTTGGATAAGTACTACCGTACAAATACGCTAAAGGATTCTTCTCGAAGGTCGTTAGTAACGGCGGGAGCTGAGTATCTGCGGTCAGTAAGTAGGAATTTTCCATCTAAGGAGGATAAAATTGCATTTTCTAATGGGTTTCACTACAAAGCAAATTGCTTTTTTTGCCTTGAATCAAAGCCTTATATAAAAATTGAGAAAATAATGAAAGTTGAGAATAACCCATATTTTTTATGTACTAATATATGATCAAGAAAGTCTTGACAGCCAAATTGGTATGTTTAATATTATAAGTAATAACCAAACACTTTTCTTAAAGTTCGATAGTACATATTATGCTTAAAAAGCCATTCGAGCATTATGTTTTAAAAAATAAAATTTTCATATTGAGGCCTTTTTTTATGAATGATACTTATGTTAAATAGTTTTAGTTTTTATATACTTATAAGATTACTTTGTTCTTCCTTTTAATAAAATATCTTTTTTATAAAAGAATTATTTCTTTCTTTACTTTCAAAGTTCAAGATTGACGGTTTGATATTCAAAAGATCTAATGTATTATTTTGGTAAGTATTTTGGGGGTTTAAAGTAAAAAAGAGAATATACACAACGGTTTGGCAATAGCTGAACCTTCCTACTCAATAGTAATAATTACAATAAATAAATCCAATGAAGATTTAATTAAATTAAATTTAAATACTATGCGAGTTAACAATTAATACAAAACAATTTTATATAGCATTGAAATTTAATAAATAAGTATTAATATTCAATACTATGTGAGTTCAAAAGTAATCCAATCAAATCTTAAATAGTATTAAGATTTAATAATCTCGTATTACATTTAAACTCCCTTTGGGCTTAACACGAATAAAAAATATTCAATTTAAATAAAAAAATATATGTTTTCAATATCCAGCGTATTAAATTCTAATATAAATGCCCTTAAAACCAATACAAGAAGTGATGAATTTTATTTTTTTGGTTTAAATACTAATACTTATGTGTAGCGTAGTTTACTCAATTTATTACGCGTAGTTAATGATGTAGAAAATGTAGTGTACCTTGTTCGGGCAACCCTGGCACAGCACTCCATTTCTTTCCTCCCTTTTCCAATACGAACATGTGGGTACTGTGGGTGATGAAAAAAACTTGAAAAAAACAGTTCTTGAGAAAACAAGATTTTTTATCCATTTTCATAAGTCAACACTGGTTAACAGTGGTTAAGGTAGCTGCTTCCGTTGTGAAGAAGCGTTGAATTGCATTGTATAATATACGTGCAGATGTCTTATCCAACCCAGCCATCTTTCTAAATGTGTCAATGGTATTATATAGAGAAGCGCGAAAAACCGCCAAGCTGATGCTTAGACAACTTGAATAAAAAAACAACACGTACAACATCCACAGACAAATAGGTCTTACATACAGAGCAGCAATAGACTCGTTTATATATACTATTTAGTATCTATGTAACTATACATATAAATTCACAATCAAACTCAATTTCATCATCGAAATAAAAACAAAAGCCTGGAACGAACTAAAACTGCCATCATGTGAGTATAAGTGGAGAAAGGACGACCACACAAATATTCATAACAAATATGTACTACACACAAATGTTTATGGAAAATGGAATAAAATGTCCTCCTGGCTTTGTTTGGGGCTGAACATGCAATAAAAATGACTTTTTAGCCTTTAAACGATTTTGGTATATAAATTTGTTGACCTTTTGATGGCACCGTGTGAGATGGAATCAGTGTGTATGTAGTATTTGTAGGAATGGAGGCGAAGAGTGTGGTAATGCGATTTTTATATTTTCCCATTCAAATGTCGCCAAAGAAGATTCTTACAGAAAGGAGAGGACATACACTACCATGATACCCGTGAAATAAGGACAAAAGCCCCAATGGCAATTTGCCCCTTTTCTTTGCAACTAGCACCGCAAACATGGTTGGTTTTGCTTTGCAATAAAAACATATAATTCTGATTTTGAATAAAAAAATTCAGATGGACAGTGGCGGGACTTTGAGGGAAAAGATTCTTGAAAATTTATTTCTTACAGGAATATATCTTTGTTGTTAGTTAATGTAAAAATAAGATTTAATTTTTTATCATGTTCATGTATATGGACCGAAGTACTTTCTAGTTAAGATATTGTCTACTGTTAAATAAACTCGATCTTATTTCTGGTGTTTGCAGTAATTTTGGAAAACAATCCTAAAGACTTCTGAGACTTAAATGGATCTGTTATAGGTTGGCGCTTACGCAACAAGGAGTTCTTGAAATTTACGTACAGTGATGATCATGGATAATAATGTGTAAGAAAGTAAAGACAAGATTTAAAGTGGGTGTACACAAGAGAAGAGCCCTAAGTCCGTTGATATTTATTTTAGTCTTTGATTATCTGCTTGATAGAAGAGTGACTTCATTCATTCATTATTTGCTGACGATGCAACGACCCCTTGATGTATCTGTGGTATTGCGATTAGGTATCATATTAGTCCGAAAAAGTCAGAATACCTGTGCTGCCCTTTCTCTGGCCTACTCCATTTATATAAATGTAAAACTAAGTGTAAACTTTTCAAATAACTCGAATCTATGATCAATATCTAAGAAACCTGTTTCCAATGTTGGACAACGCACATGAGGGCAAATAAACGGCGCTACGATAAAAATGCTTCAGACGACAGCAGGAGTAACAAAGCTTTACCGAACAAGAAGTTCTAAGATCCAAGTGATCATTCACGTCAAAGCCCTAGCTCAAAGAAAATGGAGCGCGACCGGCTCACTTGGTACTGTCATAAGAGATTCTATGCGGTTCGTCGAAAAGGCAATATTAATCAACGATCCTATACAATCACGAAAGAGAGGCAGCACTGAAAGCTCCTGGGTCACCCAAATGCAACAACACCACCATTTGATTGGCCTCAGTGCCGAAGTGATTAGAAATCGGGAGGCTTGCCGATACTTTCTAGGTCGAACCGCCAAACTCCACATGCATGGCTATCGGGATGGAGCAAAGATTTAGGGTTATCCCTTAAGTCCAGATCATAACCTCGTCGTAAAAGAAAAATAAAAAAAAAAAGAAGAACGTTAAAGAAATTGCATGTCATGTCATTGACTCAATTTTGAGGTACTTTTCCAAAAATCTAAAATCATACAAAGGTAAGTTTGAACAAATTGGCCCTATATGAACTGTGTAAGATGAATGCTTGTATTTTTGAAGCAATGACAAACTTGTATTAATCGGCACCACTGTTCTATGTGTACTATTCTGCATCTCTGTGTAATACCAATGTCAGCACCCGCAGCAGAAGGTGTGGTATTACACTCTCGATAAATTCGAAAGTGCTTTTACTATTATTGTTATGTTATGTAAGATTGGAAGAAAATCTCCCCAAAAGAAAACAGAAACTAGAATTTCCTTACAAGCAGCTAGCTAAACACATAAACGCCCATTAACCCCTGCACTATATCGTTACACTACATCACCCCTGGCGTTATTTACTTCATTTTCCTTGGATTGCTTGCAGAATGTGAATGATGAAATCGGGACGATCATTTCATTTGTTGCCCCTAAACTTTTTTTTTCATATGAATAATTCATAAGCAAGTGGCCAAGGAACTTTGACTCATCTACCGGACTTATCGCCTTTGGGTGTATGGAGTAATCCCTTAACGTCTATCTATAATAATATTCGCTAGTGATTACAATTTTTGAATTTAAAGAAGAAATCATTGTGTGATCCGAAAATCCGTTAAACGAACACACTCGTTTGACGATTTTATCCAAAATGAATGTATCATTGACGCAAAATGAATGTATCATTGACGACACGCTCCCAAACGATCTAGAGTTTGAGCAAACTTAAAATCTGTGGTCACGGCTTTCCATACATTACAATAAATAATAAATACGAGTTTACATTAATTGAAAAAAAAACTAATAAAATTGTTTGTTACTTCACTAGCACGAGTTAACAGAAACATAAAACCTCGATCAAGAAATTCTTTATACAATTTTCAACCCTAAAATAATATTCCCGGTGAACTCCACAGACTCATAAATGGGATGTCTAACGGGTATCTGTGTATGAGTTGCCATCAAGTGTAAAATCCTAATGCAAAAAATAAATACATATCTACATTTTTTACTTCTTTTTAAAGTTTCACTTATACTCTGTACTAAAGAGAAAGATATTGCAATCGCGCTGAAATTTAGAATTCGAACTGAAAATTTCAGTTCGAATTCTAAATTTATTTTCATTTAATGAAGTATGATACAACGGTATACATTAAATAGTTAAATGAACAACAACAACAACAACAACAACAACAACAACAACAACAACAACAACAACAACAACAACAACAACAACAACAACAACAACAACAACAACAACAACAACAACAACAATAACAACTTGTGATTGTGATTGCTATCGTGATCAGCATCGAAAGAGTTAAAACATTTATAACAGAATATATACACAATGTCCTTCTTAGTAATTCGCCCATACTAAGGTTTTTTGCACACCCAACCATACTACCATTTCTAGCATTTCCGCTCAAATTTTCGGAATAGTTTTCAATATTTTGTTTTATTCATATAACCTCCTCCCCTGCAAAAACGACAATATCTGAAATACGGACGAAGTAATTTCAACACAAATTAGTATTTCAGCTTATTCTAAGTTGCTTAGATCAAACGTGTTTGGATACACTAATAATAATTTAAAAAAAATATAATGCGACTCGAAAACACTTCTTAATAAAAGCGAGAAAGCTTCGCACGATCAAGTCGTGCACTTTATTTGCGTTGGTTTCTATTGAATAAATTCCAATTAGCTTAGCTGTAAGATGCATAAATGACTGAAATCCAACCGTTGTTGTTTTTGAATTTGTTTTGAATATATGTTAATAAAGTGTTATTATGTATGTGCTGCTAGAATATACATATACAATTTTAAATTAATGGGAATCCTTGAATATTATTTTAGTGCTTTAAGTTGTGGGGTAAAAACACAAATCAATGCTCAGAATACAAATTGAAATTCATAAAAGGAAATGCTAAATTAATTTGTAAATCTTAAATTTCCGTAAAACCCATGATTTTGCAACGACCAGATCTATCCTGTCCAGTCTCTTCAAGCATACCTACATTATTGTACCTATATCTGCGTATATAAAACATATGAATGAAAAAAAAAAACAAAGGAAACGAGATGGAAATCCTAGACATCAGTCAGTTCATAAGATTGGAAGATACCAAAAGGATTGTTTTGTTCATGACGGTTCATCGTACAATGCAACAACTGATAACAGGAAATCCTTATGCATATTATGTAAACGAAGTAGATATCAATTTGCTACAAAGGGCCTGTGAAAATCCTAGAATCATAAACTCCTATTAAACTCACTAGTTTAACGTACGCAGCAGGTGTAGGAGGAGTGAGAAGAGAACGAGTGACTGAAACAAACTTTAGCAATACCATGCTAAATGCAGCATATGCTGCCCATGTACGTTTCCGCTCATTTGCATTTCCGTACTCCTCACATTCGTACATGAGTGCGGTACCGTATCCGGGCCGAAGTAGACCTTGGGGCGCTATTAACAGGCTCGAACCTTGACTCGGTCCAAAGTGTAGAAACTCTGTAGAGGCAAAGTGGAAACAAACGCTTTGATCCCTTCTGAATTAGCACATAAGATCTGTAGTCCTTCCCAGTGCCCCCATTTTCTCGAACTGTGCTAGTGTCCATATTGAAATGCTCCATGTTAAACATGTCCGACATATTAAATAATTAGAGGTTCAGCATACAAACATGTATCGCTTGTAGTCCCTCGCTCCATTCGTTCAAACATTGGCGCAAACTTGGATATGAAACGCGTGCAAAGGGGCGTTGAATTAATTTGCTATATCACATGTATACACCTCAGCTAATAACTATTTTTGATGCTTTGGATTTTCTTGGCTGAGAAAATTATTAATAAATTGCTTCGACACGCATTCGTTTGACATCCAGAACCCGCAGATTTAAGCCGCAATCATTTATTTATTTATGTGGGATTTATGACCAAACGAAAATCAAATTACCATTGTACCGAGCAATTTTTTGCTTGTTTTGAGTTTGAAATATTTGTATTGTACGTGTACCTACTAACGAAAACTGAAAATAAAGAATTCCGTTTACATTATTGTGTTATGCGTTATTGTGTGTACTAAGCGACTAATATACGCTTATGCTATTGTCAACTCAACTGAATTAGATTGAATTGAGATGGGTTGAAGAGATCCAGTGCTGATGGAAAAATGTTGCTCAAACCATTTTGTACTATTTTTGGTGGCCATTTTGGGAATCTATAAGAGCTATTATGTTTTATTGCACAATGTAATATAATGCTATGCAAATAGTGCAAAAAAAACTTCCGTTCGGGGGTGCAAATCTAATATTTTGTATTTCGGCGTCTAAATTTGACAAACAAACTGCTGCATTGATACTGAAAGCTCAACGAATTGTGGCATGGAATTTTAATCATAAGCCTGGGTCTATCAGCAGAAACAAAAGGCTCAGTGAGACCAAAAAGACGACCCCAGCGAACGATTTTTGATTTGTTTTTTTGGTGTTCCAACTTATCTATTCCGACCAAAAGAAAAAAGAACCACTTTGGGCTTAGAAGAATCCCAATAGGACGCAACGCATGGGGAACAACGCCATCTTTTCCGACGAGTCCAACAGGCTTATTCTGCTATTCACGTGAATCGTAGATTCGATTCACCCATTCGATTCCCTTTCACTCTGGCTTTCCATTCTGCTATCCATCGGGTGAACTACATTATCCAACCCAATTTGACATTCAAGTTAACAGCTTTTCATGTGAAAATAAACGAGGTTCGTTGTTTGCAAATTGAAATTAATGTAATCGATTTGATCTGTGTTTACGAAAATCTTTGGAAAGTTGGATTATGTTGTTTTGATTATGCGATGAATGCGTTCACGTGAATAAGAGAATACCGCGCAGTATTATCGATGTTACCGACATTAACGAGGTGAATCCAGATTCAATTCGAATGAATAGTAGAATAGTGTTCAGTGAAAATTGAAGAAAAATCCCCCCCGATGAATAGCAGAGTAGGGGTGCAACTTTGAGTCGCATATTGGATATGGGAGGAATATTGCGAATATGCTATCAACAAACAAACAAACATCTGTCCACCGCCTAGGAAAAAACGTCACTATTGATAGCAACAATTTCGAGGTAGTTAAGGAGTTCATCTACTTCGGAGTAAACATAAACTCCACGAATGAAACTGCTGCTACTTCGGTTTGGCAAAACAACTGGGTTCAAAACTCCTAACTCGGAGGACGAAATGTATGCTTTACAAAACCCTTATGCTGCCAGTTCTGCTTTATGGCGCCGAGTGCTGGGCGATAAGCAGGGAAGGAGAGCTGATACTGGGCTCCTTCAAAAGAAAAATTCTTCGGCGGATTTCTGGTCCTGTGTGCGAGGAGGGCGAATGGAGGAGAAGATACAACGGCGAACTGTATGAGCTGTACCAAGATGTGGATGTAGTCCAAAAAGCCAAGATAAGTCGACTACATTGGCTCGCCACATCGAGCGAATGGACAATAATGCTCCAGCTAAGAGGATCTTCGAATCCCAGCCCCCAGGTTCGAGGAGGCAAGGAAGACCGAAGCTCCGTTTCAAAGACCAAGCCATCGCGGATGCCACAGTGCTTGGTCTGGACAACTGCAAGCAGCGTGCCCGGGATAGTAGAGGATGGAAGGCTGTTGTCTCAGGCAAAGACTCTTCACGGGTCGGGAGCCCGTTAAGTAAGTAAGTAAGGAATAGGATTTAAGGAAAGTCTTACGGATGCCACTCAAAATTGAAGGTGTGATGGTCTGGCGGGTGCTTCTCAAAAATGGAAAAGACAGAATGGTCTTCTTAGAATCAGTTTATCTACGGGTTTCTCAAAATTGAGTGAGCGCCCTTTACGTAAGAGCTTTTTGGTGGCACAACCAGGTGAAGTGAATCTTATTCAACTCAATTCAGTGTGCGATTTTGTAAAAACCGACCCTATATGCACTCATATGAAAACAGCGAACCAAATAGTATTTCTCAATAATTGATTACCAACTTGTGGTCAATAAATATACATGTTTATAATTTACTGCAGGTACAGACACCGAGCAACTTAAAAGCGCTACCGATAAATGTTAACCTCTTTTAAATTATGTATAGGAGTAAATGGTATTTTCTTTTCATTTATCTCTTCGCGTACCCAAAAACGTAATTTTTTACGAAATTGCCTGTCGTGCACGTGGAAATTCCTAAGTCGGAAAAGCCGTAAACTCTATTTTAAGAAAATTCTATAAAAAAATAAATTCTGAAAAGCAAAATTGTAACATATTTTCAGTTAAAATCATGTTAAAATCCCTGGTAATTTTTAAATCTCATTTAAATTCAAATTTAAATCGAAAATATAATCGAGTGAAGTTAATGAAGAGAATAGCTAATGGCGGATTTAGCTAAATCTGAATTATGCACTTTTTAATAGGTACAGGTTAGTAAATTGGACCTAAAAGTATCATAAACCGTTTGAAAATGCCTAAAGAAACAAAACTACATACAAAACAAAGTAGTCATTAATTTCGAAAAAATTCGAAGCAACATTTTTTGAACAGTAAAATGAAAACGACATCGTTTCGACTTTAGCTATCATTGTCATGCCGATAGAGATAGTAAGAGTAAACCATTGATGTGAATGAAAACTTATTCAACAGACAAACAGATTGCAATAACTTTTTAGGGAATCCGTAAGCTATCAATATTCTGAGCTGACTCAACTTAGAATAGTTTTGCAAATATTGAGCTGATTTGTGAAATTGGTTGTAATCAAAACATCAGATTAGAAGGATAATTAAATTATTTAAATATTTTAGAAAAACAGCGCTTGTCGTAAAAGGTGATTGAGAGCGAAAATCACATATAGATAATTTTACCATTCATCTGAGCTTTAGTGACACATTTAACATCTTGAAACTGTCGCGCAAGTGTGCATGCAAATCCGTGGGTTGACACGACTGGAGATCACCGGTGTCGTAAAACGATCAAACAATAGTCAATAACAGGAGCATGCACGTGTGGAAATCGTGGGGCAGGAATACAATTTTCTTGATAAAACAACAGGATTTGATTGGCCTCAGTGATGAAGTGATCAGAAACCGGGAGGCTTGCCAATATTCATTGAGACGCAGTTAAGTGTGTGTGTGGGGGGGGGGGGGGAATAATCCCTTTAACCCTGATCACAGCGTCGCCGTTAAGGAAAAAGAATAGGTAGGTACTTGCTAAGAATACGATTTGATATAGACAAAATAATAAATTGTATTTTGGTTTACGAATCCATTAGCAACATTTATCCCTAGTCAGGACATGACGCAACACTACCATCCAAATCCAATATGCCCACATCTAAATACATACATTTATGTAAGGTACCTTATAATAACAATTCATATGCGAATTTATTCAAAACTAACATCACTACCCAATTTTCACCTTCATTATATGGTTTTAGAGAAATGTTGTATAGTAAAAAGATTCCATTAAAATATGTAATCACCCCTTCTGCTGCCTTTACCATTTTCGCTTACGTACCACTTAATATATCACCTCCCACCCACACTTATTAACTCTTCGCCTTAAGCCCATGAATATGATTATTATGTGGTGACTAAGAAATACTCACTCACTCAGATAAGTGAACATCGCAATTGGCACAGCAGCGAGTAAGCAGTGTCTACTTTGCATAATCCGTACGCGCTGTACGCTTAAGTATAAGCGAGGCGTCTTTGGTCCTGTGGCTATATAGTATCCACCAAGGCGATCTGTTGTTGTTGACGAATTTTATTAATATATATATAATATTATAAAGTTATAGAGTACGCATAAATTAAACTCTTGCACATTGTTTGCTATGGCGACACAGAGAGACAAAAGGCGTTATTATGTTGTTATTTTTTATGAGCATTTGTAGCATTATGAAACCTGTTAAGCTCGGGTGTGTAGTTGTATGCAAGATAGTTTTGTGTTACATAGCATTTTTCGGGTTTCATATTAATCACAGACATAACATAGTAAGACAAAAATCCTAACCTAGCCTAACTCTTCAGCTTACTCAATGTAAGACAACAATATTATGTGTTCTGAAATATTAAGGTTGATCGATTTCTATTAGAACTTTCTTTCGTTTCTTAACAAGAGTAGTTGAGTACAATACTAGTTCCAATACATAGGGTTTCATCTATTTTAGACAAGGACATTTATCGCCGGTTTCACTTCAATCAATAATG
This sequence comes from Portevinia maculata, assembly GCA_949715645.1. Taxonomy (NCBI): domain Eukaryota; kingdom Metazoa; phylum Arthropoda; class Insecta; order Diptera; family Syrphidae; genus Portevinia; species Portevinia maculata. The sequence continues at coordinate 637,904 of OX454528.1, read as the reverse complement.
GTAGGCCTCCCGGTTTCGGATCACTTCATAACTGAGGAGAATCCAATGCTGATGGTGTTGTATTTGTCTAATTCAGGAGTTTTAAGGCCTGACCATTTTTTTTACGATTAAGACACGTGATTTTCGACACCGTGTTTTCCAGAAATGTCAACTCACAGATTTACACGCACACTTGCGAGACAGTTTTAATGATGTTAAATGTGTCACTAGAGTCACGTGAATGGTGAAATAGTCACCTTTTACGACAATGGCTGTTTTTTGGGGGAAGCCGCAGTGATATTCTTAGCCCGTCCCTGCAAGGGCCAGTAAAAAAGTGAAAACGAAAAAAAAACATTGGAACTTCGGTAAACGGGCCAGTAATAAAATAATTGAACAGCCAGTAAAATAATGCAGTAGCGCGTGTTTAGTTATAACAACAGAAACGGTCCCTTAAAAATCTTGTGGTAACAGTCATATCACAGCTCATCTCACATTTGGACTAGCTTCATTTTTGAGCATGAACCTGCTCTGACTTATAGACTCGACAACCACGCAAGTTCAATAAACCCTTTCTAGACATCGAATAGAATTTGAATATTTATTTTCAATATTACGTTTTAACGAGCTTATAAAAGCATAACTTGAATAGAGTAAAACACATCAACGCCCTAAGAGAATATTGAGCACCCGGATATAAATTCCAGGTTATTAAAGAAAATTTGAAATTTGGAATATGTATTCCGAAAACGAAGAACACTTCTACGGGTAGATGAACGGTTTATTCTCCGGTTATATACCCTTCATAAAATTCATGGGGAGCGGCGAATTCATTTGAACTTCAGAATTTTTAATCGAGCTTGACGAGAACCGCGAAAAAAGTTATATATGTGTGGTATAAAGGAAAGTAAGACCAGCCCGCCCAATATCCGGGTAATATCTGGTAACAAGTTCTTCAGCTCAACAGTTACTATATGTGGCCCGATGAAAGGACTGCGGCTTCTTCTTTTGTAAGGGAGATTTAGTGGAGTACTGAACACCATTGAATAGTATGTTAATTGAAACAGTGTAACACACAGCAGAGTTTTCTTTGGATTATGTGCCTTGAAAATGCAACCATTTTTTAAATATTTAATACGACTTATGAAGGTGATGCGTTATTAATAAAGACATTGCTTAGTGGAAGTTGCAAAGTCAAGTTACAATGAGAGGATAACGAGCTAACAAACTCATTGGGATCACGCCTAAAACACTAATACTGTTTGTTCTCCAAAATCATTTTGTTGAAGATGGATGGCATTTAAGTTTGTCTTTAGTTCGCGTCCGCATCCGCAACAAGCACTCTTTAAAATTAGAACATAAGAACATACTTACAAATAAACATAAAATAAACTAAAATACAAAATAAATGAATAAATCATTGTGTTCAGACAAAATAAAACAATTACTTTCTATTTACATACAAAGCTGATAAGAATAGAAATAGCCATAGGTCAGTAATAAGTCACTGCGTAAAATTTTGATCATCACTTAAAAACTGAGTAAGTGTGTGTAGTTCAGGGTTTACATTGAAATATCCAATTTAAAAAAAAATTGTGTGAAATGAAAGCGCTATTAGTACATTATGAAGCAATGTCGAAGGAATCGTTTTTATCCAAATCCAAAAAATGTCATTCCTTTACTTTCTGCTTCACTTAAGTTTCGTTTCAATTTGACCATCAGTCTTCGAAATATTCATAAATAATGTATATCCGGGGTCGTTTTTAGAGCACTGCATAGTATGTAGGAACTTATTTCACTGTTACAACAATGGTAATGTCCTCTTTAGAGTCTCCGTCGCTGTTGTCGTCATCGTATCCATTTGCCTGGCTGCACTAATTTCAATCTAACGTACTGTTATCTACATATATACAGTTATTGTTACCATAGCGCTCCCTATATCTGTATATTCCTGATCATTGAATAATTAATTTCGCCTACTTTCCAGAATTGGTTCGTTCATTTCATGGTGGAAGACCACCCTGATGGTGATGGCGGAACACGGTGTGAGATAGCTTTTGTTTCAAAATGCACGTTATACTCCTACGAGACATTTTCCGTTGCAGATGTAGCTACCTATGTTGGTACAAAGGTATCGATTCATTTCTGTTAGAAAAGAATTCCTTAAATTCACTCTAGGAGGTAATGTATCGTTTGTCCACTGTTTAGATATTCTTATGCATTATCTATGCATTGGTGCACTGGCGAAATCAACTGCATTTGATCATTTTGTATTTCACAAATATTCGTACAGACCATCTGTAATTTATTGTTTTTCGAATTGAAAACTTGCTTGCAAACTCAAATGACATATAAGATAAGCGGTGGATGTATTCTAACCGATTATTACAGCAATTACGTGTAAACCCTTACAGAAAGTGATATTGGCCTACAAAAGGTACGTATTAATCTAGAAATACACAGCATTTATTGCTAGAATAAATAACGCACATACTTTTGCTAATTGGATCACTCAAACTTATTATTAAGAATAAAGAATTCTTTTGGTTTTCATTTAGAATTAATTTTTATTACCTTTTTGTTATTTATATTATGCATTTAAAATGTTGCTTATAAAACCCAAATCTGACGAAACATATGTACATAATACGTAAAATGTAGGTACCCGAAAGATAATATTACTTAATGAGAGAGGTACCTAACAAAATCAACAAAATAAAATCAAAAATTGATTTAAATTTTAAAATGTGCATTCCAAACGTGTTACGAACATATCACTACTACTAAGAATTAATCACAGCAATTTTGGAAACGTTTTTCACATTATTATTTTTTTATTTTTTATTAAGAATAAAAGGAAAATTGGTACTTTAATAGTCTCACGTGTTTCTCTCGTTCCTAATTATAAATAAATAAAAAAAAACCGGAAACGAATGTTAAACTATTATAAAGGAATCATTCTAGTTTTCAATTATTTACAATAAAAAATCATTAGCACTGTTACGCATAGTATACTTCGCCCTTTTTATGATTATTCCTTTCTTATTCCTATTGTACATACATAATAAACGATAAGACGCATTCTGATGACGACATTTAAAATGCTTTGTTGATAAGTACAAAATATAGCTCACAGCTTATTTGAGAAAATAGCTCATATTCCTGAGCTAACATTTAAGCAGTCCTTTTGGCTGAGGTATTCGCGAATTCGTGATACTCCATACTCCTAAAAAGATACAAATTCTTACTTAGTTCAAAAGTAATAGGTATTATTATATTTCTAACTTACCCAATAGCCAAACTCAATATTCTGATGAACGTTTACCACTGACCACAAACTCCAGAACAAATGCGAAACCAACGAAAATGTTCGAACTTCATTCTCAACTTCCTCGATTTCCTTAATAGTCGGTATGTAGTTTTCCATATATTCATTTTCTCTTTTTAAATATACGCTTATAAAGTCCTGACGTTGTTGCTGTGAAGGGTACTGTTGTTTGTAGTGATAGTAGAATGGAAACTGTGGATTGCTGTAGTCTAGCGTCCATTCGATAAAGTGATTCGCTAGGTCGAATCCTCGGTAATTGTAGGCACAGTATTCAAAATCGATTATGAAAAGGTCTGGTTCGCAGTCTTCTGAGTCATTAGTAAGTACGGAATCACAAGTATTGTCTAGGTCGGTGTAACTGTCGCCTGATTGGATTGAACGTTTTCTGCTAAAATTTAAATACATAGTTGCATTTATACCATTGAAAATTAACGAGAAGCAGTGGGAAACGAAAACAACTCTGGATAAATAAAAAGGCAACACAAAGGGCATCCCGGAGAACTTTTTTGTAGATTTCATTTCTTGATCAGCCGGTTTCATCTTCGATGCAATGATTTTTTCGGGCTTCAGAGAGACGAATCAATTATAGATCGCCTGCATGCCTGCATTGTTGATGTCACTTAAAATATAAGGCATTCACAGCGTTCCGAAGTGCCACGATCATGCCATTATGGCACATTTTTCTAAAGTGGCACTGTGACACGAACAAATTGTATGTGGAACGCGCCTACTTTGATTTGACCGAAATAATAAATGTTTTTTGAATCGATACACTCTTCGACTGATTTTCATATGCATTTCATTTTTTGGCTCTAAAAACTGCACTCACTTGTGAGAGAAAAAAACTGTATGTAAAATACTTTTTGTTGTTCAATTGTCATTAACGATTGTTGCACACAACTTTTCAAAATGGCACGAATTATTTCTTTTTCGCGGCAATACTGGTCGTATTTGAAAAATCAAAGCTTTTTAATTTTTCACTTACAATTTTACACCATTTCCGAACGCCGAATTTGTGAAAGTTCTCACGAGAGTTTATTTTCTTGGAACTTTGTCTGAGAGGGCAGTGTAAAATTGTTTAGAGGTTACTGAGGATTTAAAACCTGCGACCCCTCAATCAGTAGTCCGACGCACACTAACCAATTGCAATTAAATATGACATACGTTAGGCTCATATTTGTGTTTCATTCCTAACCATACTAAATTTATAAATCGACAATTATTGAGACGGTAATTAGAATAGAAGGAACCAGCGAGGAGATAGCGGAAAAAATGGATTCCTAAAATATCGTACCTTCGAGAATCACTGCTTAAACTTGTTGATGTTTCAATATCAGTCTCAGCAACAGAGCTGGTACACGAAAATAGAACACTTAGAATTATTATTTAGAATTCGTTTTCAATATTAGAAATACAAAATGAACAATTTTGAGATATAAAGCAAGCACCCTTTACCAACACCCAAATAAATTATATAAGCACTTGTTTTTTACACAATGCAGATTTATGAAATGTGTGAGATAGTATGGAAATAATGTTCTATACTAAATCGAACTTAAGGCTTCATTATGGTTGTCAAATATCAACACGATCTTCTTTCCTTTACGTCGAGCTTATGATCAAGAATAAGGGGATCATAACCCTCGCACTCTACAGCATCTCTAATGGTCCGCCTGTGGGGTTCGCCGGTTCGACCTCAAGAAACATGGGCAGGGTTCCTGGCGGTGTTGTTGCAATGATTTGATTCAGCAGTTTTTAGGCCCGCCTCTTTTTTGGGGGAAATTATATAATTATATGTATTAAATAAATACAATCACTGGAACTTTACATTCATAAAAGTCATGAACAAAAAGTAGTCGCCAAATGCATGAGCAAACAAAAACAAGTAAAAAGTTCTTAAACATAACCGAAAGTAATCACAAAATTCATTAACAAGAAAAATAAAATAAAATTTTAACTAAAGCAAAACCAACTAACACAGAAAAAGAATTTAACAACATAAACGTCTAATTGCAATTTATCTTCACAATACTGCATTTTGCTTGTCAGTGTTCACAATAGATGTATAATTTGTCAATTGACACTCATAAAAGACATAATACTAAAATGTCGATCGATTGATAAATTTTGTCGTTTATCTTTAAGTATTGATCTTCGACAACCATAATAAGGATGTAGCCTTTACTTAACTGCTTTTAAAAATCATGCAAGCAAACTATTCATTGCAATGGAAATGGAATGAATGAAATGGCTGTGTACTCACCTCAAGCTCTTAACAGATTCACGACGTGACCTAGAAGGTTCTTCTCTCAGAAGGATGTTACCTTCCTGAAGGTCGTTATGGCAAAATACTACTGGATAGTCGCCTTTTTCAACTAGTGTGCGTATCCATTTGACTTCTTTTTCAAAGTTAAAATTTTTGATTTCTTTTACCTCGTGTCTTTCCTCATCCGCGGCACTGGAAAAAAAAACTTTTTTATTAAGAAATTATTTTCATGCCATTAATTAAAATGCGCACCTTATATTTTTGAGGATAGACTCTATACTGCTAAGCCATCGCTGCATTGTATTCCATAACCACTCGGGTTCTTTTGATACTGGAATATTAAGACTGTGAATTTCACCCATTTTCTCAGCGATTTTCATTGATGTTTTATAATCGGATAATTCAATAGTCATAAGGGGACGTGCCTGTTTAAAAAAATAATTAAATGATTACATTTTCAAAAAGTTCCAGAATATTGATATCTATCAATTTTAGAACTTACTGGAATGTATTGTTCTATTCTTCCACCAGGAAAGACTCCATGCAACTTTGGACCCAGATTGCGTTCACTTAACAAAGCAAAGACTACGGATTCTGTAATCATTGTTTCGAGTGCATGTTCTCCATGGGTCTGCCCATAAATTCGTAGAAGAACCTGTAAATATAAAAATTTAAGTTCTAGAGTGTGTTTGTCATATCTTTTTACGAAAGCCTTAGTCAAAGAACACTACTTAAAAGTAATAAATGAAATTTAGGAAAAATATTTGCTCAGTAAATAGCCTCTGAAAACACGAGTCGCAGCATTCCGAATTTACATGTTCCTAACAGAAACTACCGATTGCTGGCATACTGGCATACGCGATTTCAGCATAAACGCTCGCGATACGCTTAATTAAAGTTCGCGACGAATCATAAGCTCATTGCGCTACTACTCTCCTTTACTCTCCTTTATTGAAAAAATTACGAAAAAGTAAATTGTCGGTATGAGAGATCAACGCGTGGGGCATAGGAAAGGTTAACCGATTTGGAATTTTACGTAAACAAAATGTGATTGGGTGTTGTAGGATTAGGGTGAGCATTGACCTGGTATCACCTAAGAAATTGTTATTAAAATAGGTACACTATAAAGATCTGTAAATAAAATCGACTCCGAAGAATGGAATTTTCCCAGACATAAAATCAGAAAACTTTCCGTGTAAAAAAGTTATGAGATCTTATCTATTGCAAAGTCTATCACTATAAGTCTCTACATCTAAGTTAACAGAAAATTCCTTCCAATAAAGGAGTATGACATGACTGAAGTAGTCATAGCCAAATCACTTCGACGAAAGATACGGGAAGCCCTTGTTTGGAACTCTACTTAAAACTAATTTTAAATTAAAAAGAATTATCAGAGCTTCAATATAATGGATCAATTATAAATACATATAACGCTTTTCATATCGAGTATGAGCGTAAACAAAATGTTTCTATACATGGGCATACTTTTATGTCCGAAATACATACGTATACGAATCAAATCAACGTCCAATGATCAGACTGGCAAGTATTGAGCTCTTATTATCAACCAATAAGAGAGTTCATAGCTTTTTATATAAATCACTCATCAGCATCACATTTGTTTTCTTTTTGTATGGGTATTTTTGATGACTGATACGGGGAATTACAACATTCAACTCATGCTCATAACAATTCCAGAAAACAAACAAACAAGCATTGAGAAATTCAGTGATCATCACGCAAAAAAATATCTAACAATTTAGTTTCGTTCGTTTTCTATTGCAAATTTCCAGCACGATCGATATTATATAAATAACTACAACTTTTGTTCTCTTCCGCTTTTAAGGTTATATGTTCTGCTTTGCTTATTATCATTTGTATTTCCTACAAAAATAACACAATTTTCAATTAACTAACCTGCAAATCCAAGGATTACGAATCGCAATATTTTTTAACATTGCAAAATACTTTACATATTAAAAGAATCTCAACAACAAAACGAAACAATAAGATCGTGTAAATAAAGGCGATGGGCGTTGCCTGTTATTAGCTGTTTAAATATGAAATGAAAATGTCTGTAGTAATAATTCTATCAGTTACCATTTTTTTTAGGTAAGCCAGTTTCATTTAAGAGTACTTTATATGAAAATTGTAAAAAAAATGATACGTGCTAAATTTTTTGTTTCAGTTAACTGACTTTTTAAGTTTTTTTGCGGCCTCTACACTAATTGTGTATGTACATGTACAATGCAACCTATAGCCCAAATATGCATATTATCGATATCAAGTCAGAAACGTAGTTGTGATCTCACCAGCTTCTCATCGGAAAAACTTATTAATTTTCATATATTTATATGTTTACTCATACAAAGTCTATTACGGAGATTTATACAATAAAAAAACACATCTATCACATAAACGGAAGTAAAAAACAAGACATTCCCAAAAGCTTAATATTTTCCAACTTATTTAAAGAATGAAATGATTACCGCTTTGACGGATAAAAACAAAAGTTTCCGTATATCAATTTGGTTGAATTTGATCTAAAATCTACTTTGTACCGCAGTTCCTTTAAATTAGATTATTAGACACTCATCGATTTTTCTAACCCATAGTAAATGAATACTCTGAACCTTACCTCATTAGGCTCATCTCCGCTAGCTGCACTATCCTTTCTTTGACGTTTGCTTTTACTTAAAGCTGTGTGAATATTACATAAGCTGCTATTGCTATTATTATCACAGACCTCTGGTAGACTGACGTAGTACAAAAAATTAGAAAGTCCGCCACTGAAAACAGTCCGGAATTAATTCATTTCAATATTAGTGTATTCATAACATCCTACCTAATTCGTTTGACCACAATATCCTCGGTTGTTATAGACTTCCAACGTCCAGTCAAATAGTCGCGGCACAATCTTGCAGCAGCATCCCGTATTTCTTCGATTGTTGCCTGTAGGAACAAATAGAGAAAAGTAGATATTCACAATTATAAATCAGTTGATTCTTACACAAAGGACATATTGTTTACCTCAGTTAAAGTCAATTTGTTTACCAATAATTTCATATTATTTTTAAAGTTCGTATTTCTATAAATGATAACCGAGTGGTAATGACTTTGTAAAATAATTTATAAGGATTTTAATTTCTTAGAATAATAAGAGGAAATTAAGCGAAGAGTGTTATGTCGACACCGAAATTCACTACTAAAGGGGAAAATCAATAGGAAAAAGGAATTGTGCCAACGTTTTCAACATCTAAAAGCTTGACAAGGGATGCCAACTTGGAAGGGGTGTTTTTTGCTTTTTTGCATTTGTTTTATGTCCGTCTGCTAGACCCAATCGGTGGGGACAGAAAGAAGCAAAAACACATGTAAAAATATTCACACTCGTACATGTATGTTTATACATGCAAGAAGAATACAAATCTGAAGATATGAGTTTCGAAATAAACTTTGCTATGGTTATTTATAAAAGGCATGAGCAGAAAAGTTTTGTTGCTTTACAGATGACAGGGTGCCACTGCACAGACAGTGTATATGTTACACATTCTATAGAATGCTTCGCACAAGCCAATGGTTGGATAAGGTAGGTTTTAGCCCTTTAAGTTAATCTATTTATTTTTTATAGAATGCAGTGTAAAATAACACAATTTCAGAAAGTTGTCCTTTACTTTGCCATTATGAAATATATTTCTTGATAACAAACAAGTTTGACTGGCTTCATTCAGCCACGATTATAACGCATTTTACGGTCTATATTCCATAGAAATTTGTTCAGTAGACAGTCTTAGGAAAGAATGGCAATCATCTGTCTAGTTCTTAGTTTTGAAATTAAACACATTACAGAATAAAATTATATAGGTACCCATGTGATTGCGGCTTGCTGTTGCTTTAATTTTCGTTGATCATTTACATACAAGTACCTATTCCAGAAAGAATAAAGAAAAAAAGATTATCCGAAAAATTTCATTGAATAAAGAAACGCAAATGGATCATTCGGAATATTCTGAATATTCCGCTTGTTGGAGCAAATTATTAGAATATCAGAAGCTGAAGCAAGCAGAAAGAAAAACATTTAATTTTTTTTATTTTCAACAGATGTTTATCAAGAAACTGCACAGTGACAAATGTCGGATTATTCTTGCTTGGAAGTCGAGATTTAAGAAGTGATCTAAATAAAAAAAAATACTTTTTGCGCCCAATCAATTTATTTGCCCAATAGAAAACGATAATAATTATTCGGTCTTGCCGTTCTCTTACCTACATTAGATAAAACGCATTTATATTTATTTTTTAAATGAGCAACCGATCAATTTCAAAAGCTAGTTAAGACACTACGATTTGACATTGATTTTGGACTTCAGTAAGACATTAGTAAAGTTGTTAACCCGTTAAATTGTATAACATAAATCCTTAACCAATTGAGGAATTACATGAACTAATAATTATACCCTGTCCAATTTAAAATATTATAGTTTGTAAATACTTTTAGCTCCATTTTTTCCGTTCTACAGTACCATACCATATTATTAGATCCAGCATAAAAAAAAAAAAAATTTTGTCTTAAATGGTTGCTGTGACTAAATTTGTAATAAATATGTTCTAGATTGAATTTGTTTACTATAATATATAATATCAGGAATAAAAAAAAAGACGGAAAGGTTTTGCTAGTTAGTTAATATTGATTTATTTTTTTTAATTAAGAGTTGGGGATGCATGCTTTTCCTAAAAATCAATATTTGGTGTGCTCTCCTTTTGCAGCTATAAATGCCTTAATTCGCCGTGGCATGCTTTCTATGCAAGATTGCACGGTTACTTGGATATGTGGATTGTGATTCCACTCGAAAATGATGTTCTCCATCAGCTGCCTTTTCGTGGTTATGGCACTTTTAGCCACCGCCCGCTTCAAGACCTCCCAAACATTCTCAATCGGATTCATGTCCGGGGAATTTCCTGGCCAATCCAAAACGTTTATGCTCCTTTCTTGGAGAAAGGCAGTTATGCTCTTGGCTTTGTGGCAGGGAGCCCCATCATGCATAAAAATTGGTTGCTCGCCCACAGAAAACCATTCTTGAAGCTGCGGTAGCAGCCTTGTTTCCAGGACCTTCTTGTATTGATCCTGCCGCATAGTCTTTTCAACCAGATAGAGCCGCCCTGTGCCTTTCCCAGAAATAACTGACCAAATCGTTATAGATGGGGGATGTTTAATTGTGGGCACAATGCACTCTGGTTTATTTTGTTCGCCCGGTCTCCTTCTGACAAACTTCGTTTTTTCCATCATTACTTGGAAAACAGATTCGTCAGAGAAACAAACCTGCGAAGTTAAAGAAATAGCGATTTTAAGGTTAAAAATTAGTTGTACTTTTATGACCTTATTGGCTTTAAGTTTGTCTTATTTTATTACCTTTTTCCAATCTTCAACAGTGATTTTTTTGTATTTATGAGCCCAGTCGAAACGCTTTCTAATCATGGTGGCAGTCAGCTTTGGTTTTCGAGCTGGTTTTCTGGCAAAAAGACCGATTTCAGCCAATCTACGCTGCACTGTTCGCTGGGAAATTCCTATTCCTTCATCGGATACCTTTTTCGCCAACAGGAAACTGGTAATTTTCGATTTGCCATGCAAATATCCCGAATTTTGCGGTCTGTTCTGGGGGTTGTGTTGCGAGGCCTACCGCAATTACCCTTCCTCTTCGGGCTTAAAAACACCCCAAGATCCATTTTTTTTATTTTTTAAATATTCTTAACAGAACTTCGCGACACTCCAACTACACCCGCAATATCATATTGGGATAGGTTGGATGCCTTTAATAGGCCAACAACTTGGCCGACTTTCTTCGGGGAGAGGTCTGACCCTTTTCCCATCTTTCGACCGATTGAATACTAAAAAAAATTTTTTTTTAACATAATGACTATCTGTATGCATAGTTTTACCCATAAACAAAAGTAAAACATCAGAACTTACCGAAAAACACGAGCTTTATTTGACAGCAATAACTTTTATATGCAAATAATTTTAAGGCACTTTTTGAACTTTTTAGTCACACAATCATTCACTACTTAATAGAAACTTCAAATGTTGCATAATATACCGTAAAGAAGTCTCAAATAAAGCCTTATAATTACCTAAGTAACGCAAAATATAAATGAAAAATAAAAGAAGCCTACTTCATACTTTTTAAATAATTTAAAAAAAAAAAATTTAATTTTTTTACTTGGGTCTAATAATATGGCAAGGTACTGTAGGTATGTACGTGGTTTGATTTATGCTAAAAAAAACAAAAATGTATTCAAACCGCAACAGAGCCAGTTCCAAACCAGTTAGGTACAAATTCTGAGTCACATCACGAATGGAATCTCGCAAGGTTTCTTGCTATCGTCTGTCGTTAAATGGGACAAACGTACCTACATTACTAAAAATATGAGCCTGATAAAAACGTGTTTCTCTCGAATATATTGTACCTATTGGTGTTACTACGTAGCATAAACAATTTGCGCAGTTAATTTTTTATTGCCGGAATTTACCTACAAAGAGTTGTTAACAATAAAATTGTCGTTGTAGGTGTATTTATTGGTTCCTTATTATAAAATTGTATTCCATTGAGAACATAATAATATTGCATTACGTATCTGTAGATACCTACATATATTTAAATCGCATTTAAATATTTTCCAGTGAGTAGGCATATCTCTCTACCTCCGCAATACAGTAAAAGGAACATTAAATTAATACGTACCCATGCACTTAGATAATTGCAGCTACCTCTTTTTCATAAGGCACTTAATATATTGGGCAAGTTCGAGTTCCAAGGCAACGCAAGACGCCTGCAAATCGACTTACGAGTTACGACTAGTTATTTGAAAGTGTTACCTAGCATCTGTTTTGCTGTCAAAGTTCGCATGTGTAGTGAAAACCTATCCACTCTGCACATGAAGCGGCTCATCATGACGCGTACATGGAAGATTCCTCTCCGTCTAATAATCCGCAAACAAATCCATTGTGGAGTATTATTACATTAGATGCATAATGTACTGGCACTTTTTGATACAACATTTGCTTTCCGTACATTGCATCTAATACGTGGTCTCACACCATTTCATCGCGTTCAAGTCGGTAAGTTCGTATTGCAACTGCGTTTGCGCAGTGGAAGGAACATACAATTTTGCGCCGACTCCGAATGGATGTTTGTCAGACTTTCACAAGAGATGGGGCAATGGAAAACAACTTTAGGTTTTACTGGGCTCCATGAATACATATCATCCATATAGGTATAAAACAAACAATTTCCCAATGTCGCATATAAGATTCTATCCAACTTTCTGTAAGAATGTCTCAAGTCGTTCTGTAACACTCTAATCAGAACGTACCGGTGTGGCTTCCGTACCGGCAGATCGACCATAGACCAAATTTTCACACTGAGGCAAATTCTGGAAAAGAAAAACGAATGTGAAGTCGAGACTCACCACATTTTCATCGACTTTAGCATTCATCGTCAGCTCTACGTGGCGATAGACGAATTGCGAATCCCGGCAAAAGCCGCATTGCAATGTGCTATATGAAAACAGCTCTTTCAAACTTTTCCAAACCTGAAACAAATTCCGAAAAAGAGATGCGCTGTCATTTGACGTCTTCAATCTTGTTCAGCAGCAGATAGTGCACAGGGCAGGTGACTACACGGATGGCACTATCAACTACTGGGATACGCGGACGATACGACATCATCAACTGATCGCCAGGTTCGAGAAGGCAAGGAAGACCGAACCTCCGTTGATCTGGACAAGTGGAAGCAGCTTGCGGGGGATCGCAGAGAATGGATTTAATTTTTTTTGCTTTGATGTGATTAGAAAAAAGGAAAATGTCTTGCAGTTTCCAAACAAAATAAAAAAAGGTACATCCTAGAAAATGTTTCCTTCGGTAAATAAAGCTTTTGCCCAGTACGTACCTACTCGCTGTAGTACTTATGTAGTGTCCTGTGAGCTGTGCCATGTATTTAATGTATTTATATAGTATTTAGGTACCTAGGCAAGTATTTTCCCCGTGTAAAAAGCATCGATCTATTTTTGTGGACAAAATCATCCAGGTACATAAGACAAAATAATACATATTAATAATAAATTGTAATAAATCTACCTACTAGATAAACATTTGCAAGGTCACATAATATCTCGCAAGACGCAGGTTATCGACCCAACACATTGTTTTACGATTTTAAGCAGGATAAGTGCGTAAAAGTTTCCGATACAAAGTATTTTGTTTAAATGAATGAACCTACCTTCTTTTATTTTGTCAACAGGTAGGTATATTTTTTAATTCCCCCTATCAGCCGATGGAAAATTTTGATATTATATCAGTTAATATAGCGGAATAACAAGTAATTACCGACGTAGATTTGTTTTCACTTTAGACATTTTTCACCGATTAGACAGGTAGTTGTAGTACGAAGTACATAATACGAGGTTTATAGGCAGCTTACATTAAAATCGTTTTAAATAATTTTAGTCAAAATGACGCCTATTTTCGCGCTAATTACGACCTAAATGTGACATAAATTGATAAGCCTCGTATCTCTGGAATGTTAAAGATAATGCATTTGAAATAAGAACTTACAGGTTCGTATATACCTAGTTCATTGACTGCAGTTTTTGCAGAAGGTAAACTCAAATTTGCTATTGACAAATGAACGGGACAATAGAGGGCTTCCCCTTTACGACACTCTTGCAATACGTCAGACAGGACAGAATGTGCCATTTGTTATTAGAACATTTTATTAATAATATAAATGCAACTAAATATAATATGTAGGTAAGGAAATGAGATTATATGCTTTGTTCATGCCCATGCCGAGAATTCATTTATCTTTTCTACTCACCTAGAATAGACCTAGACATGACGTTCATGGCAACGACCGTGTGTTCAGGCTCTTACCCCACACTTATAATATGTGTGGTAATTAAAACTCACATAAAAAGGGCTCTCGCTATGTATCTAACTGATAAGCTTTGACTGATTACTGGCAGCTTATCGTAACAATTTCAGTTCAAGATTATTTTCAACCTATATTTTAGTAAACTTACACTTCTTAACGATGTCATGTCAAAAACTCAAAGGCCAATTCGTCAATTTTATCTTCAATCCAATAACAGTTGCAGGGAATTTATTTTAATATTATATCACACCACGTTATTTTATTTTTATATCACGTTCAAATCTTTCAACCACTCTAGCTCACAATATGTGTGAAATATATTCAAGTAATTACATAAAATTAAGCAAATAATATGTTTCAACGCGCACCACCTTCCAGGGTCACATGCAACTTTGAACTGAATGAGAACGATAAGAAAAGGATGAGATGAGGTTTTTACTAGTGAACGAAGCTGAACGAAATAAGCGCCGCTAGCGCTACTGTACCGAGTTGAGTTACTGTGTTGCCGATATGGCACGATCGTGCAATTATGGAACATTTTTTTATAAGTTGGACTGTGGCATATTATTTTAATTATACATATTAAAATAAACATGCAGTCTTGACCACTTAATATATATATATATATGTAATACATAGAAATATGTAGCACTTACATATATTTATATATAGTCAATAAATAACAAAAAAAGACATCACAATTGGTTACATATCTTGATTACAAGTTATGTTGCTGTTTTTTTTTATCCGCAGCATTTTCTTGTCGGAGAGTTTCGAAAGCAATTTGCTGTGTATCTGTCAAAAGTAAGTGACATAAACGCGGTAAAACGCAATGCGACAAAGTGCGCTATATGTCATCGGAGAATTTTTCCGAAAGTTGTATCGGAATGGATACCGCGAACGAACTTTCTCCGATTTCATACAAATCGGAGAAAATGCCGTTCCGAACGGATACCTCGATAGGGCCGAATATGCATGCCATATCCATCGTTGCTGCAAAATTGTTAGTCGTGACAGTCTTGCTATTCGTAATCAGATATAAAAACAGATTTAAGTTAAGATCAGCTGTTTCACAAAAGTGGAGGAGTATGAATCCAATTTCATTCGTACATTTTCTTAATTGGACTCATACGCGATAGACGACACGATTGTGGTAGAGCTGCGTGCAGCAAACTTATGAATTGAAGATCTCACCCTGATTACGAATTTCGTTGCCTGATTTCAAATCATTACTGCCAAAAATCAATTACAAGTTACGAGATAGGTCGCCTTACCCTACCATTTATCGTGGAGGGGAAGGAAACATTTTTGTTGAATATTCAGTAATTTCAATTTTAATGCAGTAATACCTATCGTTATGGCAAAATCGTTCTTCGGAACTCCAGTCTCGTAGGGTCAAAGGGTTGATTACCGCCTACTTATGTCTGCATTTACTGACCAGTTTTTAAAAAATGTCTGTTCATAAATACATATACATTGAATAAATAATTTATGCACGACGCGTGCAATAATGTTGCAATTGAACTCAACCGCTTCTCTAGTCATAAAATTACGATCAAATTGACGTTTTCGAAAACGACCGCTTTAACTTCTGAAAGTATTGAAAAAAAAAACAAAACAAAAAATGCATTATCCCTTTTATTACGCATTACATGTATTTTCACCACATCTTGTACAATTTGTTTTTAACAGAAAGACCAACTAAAACTTCTGTCTACTCCAAATGTTATCTTGGCTTGTAAATTCATGAAAAAAAATGTATACAAGTTATAATCAAAAATAGGTAGGCGGTTTCCTTTTATATGCTTTTGTTCTCAATAAATAGTTTCCTTTATTTATTTTTCGATTTTTATTTGGATTTTTTCCGATGTGAACTCCCTGATGAATATCACCAAAAAAGTCCCATCCTGTGCTTGTATATCTTTTATTATACAGAATTTATGTGTATCTATTGAACCTCTTTTTTTATTTTGACACTTTTTTTGTATTTACTTTTTCCACAAAAGGTTATAATTTTTCAGTAATAAAAAAAGTAACCTTTAAGAATGAGTTGTATTTTATGTTATATGTCCTTATAAATAAATTATTACAATACTAAAATATTACAAGGAATTTGTCAAGACTTCACTATCTTTCTTTTGTTTTAAATTTTCTTCTTTTACTTTAACCAGCAAACATTTGTCATACTAGGTACTTGATTATGGATCAAGGCGGTGTCAAAAGGGGATATTCTTAACTTCTTTTAAGGGTACATTTCCGTATTAGCAAGTTTATAACTCCTTTTTTTTACATATTTTACGTCATCTCGAGTTTTTTTTTTCTTTTAAATTAGCTGATAGAAATAAACGATTGTTACTTTATAAAAGATAAATATATTCGTCTCATCTCGACAATTTAACATGGTTTGAAGGAGGAATTTATATTAATCTATGAGGAGCAGGAGACAGTGCTCTTTTGTATATTTCTCATCTTGTTCGCTTTAGGAAATATACGCTTGTTTCTTATATGCATATATAATAATAAACATACATATACATACAAATTAGAAAAGAAAAAAACGTTCTTCCGTTTGTTAAAAAAAAGAAAAAAATATTTGTTGTATTATTAAAATTATTAAGTTTTTTTTATTTTGTGGGTGTTATTTAAGCCGCTACTTCAGTTGCGTCGGAGCCATTGGTCACATCCTCTTTTGTCTCTTCCAATTTGGCTTTTTTCTCAGGGGTGGCGGCTGTTTCGTCTGATTTGGCGTCGGCGTCAACGGCGACTTTCCTCTTCACGGTCTCAGCTGGAGCATCTAAATTAAATTGCAAAGAACGATTTTATTAAGTCCTCTTTTAGATACAACTCACAGCCATGCGTTTTTTGAATTAAGAATAAATCAGGATTTACATTTTAAATGTTACTAAGCAAAGATCCTGAATAATAGTTTATCAAATTTAAATAACAGTACTAACCTGTTGAATCACCATTTGTCTCCTCAGCTTCGCCCTCGTCTTTCTTGTCACCGTTTTGCTCTTCATCTGTTGATGGGGTAGAGTCTTCATCTTTTGCCTCAATGACTATGACAGGAGCATCGGTGGCGTCAGAGGCTTTTTTTGCAGTATCGCCGTTTTCTTTTGTCTCCTCCTCAGCTGCACCGTTTTCTGTGGCAGTTTTTTCCACAGATTCTACTTTCTTGGCAGCGTCAACTTCCTCAACCTCCTTCTCGATGATGGGAGTTTCTCTAAAAGATCGAAATAAAATCAATAAAAATGAATAGTATAATCCTTCAATTGCAATTCTCGCAACGAGATTTTAGACAGACGAGATTTGACATTTACAGATATTGCAAATTATTTGATGAAAACATTCAAATTAATATTAAATAAAGAAGCTAGAAAATCATTCTGTTCTAATAAATCACGTGCTAAAATCTTTCTGTATATTTTTTTGTACTTATCCTCTTCTTCTTCTTCCTTTACGGTGAGGCTATGATCACAACTAATAATAAATAAACCTTCCACTTTACCCTACTGGTCAGCCAGTTCGACCTCAATGAATATTAACAGGCCACGTTAAATGAAAATGTTAGAAAGACGCCGTTTCTACCATACCAGTCCCTATCTCTTTAGTTATGATGGACGGCTATCGTCAAAAAGATGCCGCTCTATTGTTTTCAATTTAACGTGATCTGTTCCCAGGCCTCCCAGTTTCCGATCACTTCATAACTGGTCAATCTAATGCTCGTGTAGAAGTTGCCTTTGCGTATATAGCAGCAGTTTTTAGGTCTGCTTCTTTTTCAACGATTTCAACACCACGATTCCATTAGTCGTTAGTTTTTGATCTTTTGTTTACACACATATTCTCGGTAATAGAGAAAAGAAACGAAAAATTGCTTCTCTTGCCTTGCAAAGGTTGAAATCGAAGAAAAATGTTCTGGGTTATTCAATTTTCCTTGCGGTAAAAGTGGATATTGTGTGCGAAAATTCAAAGGGACCTTTTTTGTTTTTTTTTTGTTTTGTAAATTTACAGAAAAAAATTCAGAAGTCCATCAATTACGTATTAGTTTGACGCTTTTATCCAAAACAATATATTTACACGATTCAGTTATTTTGCGGTTCATGTAAGCGGTGGATTACTTATGGAACAAAAATTATTGCTGAATATTGAATAGAATTCTTCAATAGGTATACAATTTATATTCAATCAAATACAAGTGGGCCATCGTGTTCAAAACACAATCCCGTCGTTACAGGAAAAATCTTTAAAAAAAAAAAGTGGCAAGTATGTAGTATGTACAGTGTACTCTCTGCTAACGGACACCCCTCGTAAGCGGACACCTCTCGTAACCGGACAAATTTCAAAGAACGGAATAATCTACACAATTTTTAATGTAAATAATTCTCTCATAAACGGACTCTTTTATAACCGGACACGGGCACCAGTTTTCATAGCCGCAATAGAATTTTACTCTCTCTTAAACGGACAAACGCATTTGGCACACGTCGTGGTCTTTTATTTTGTTTGCTTTTTTTCCTTTTCTTTGCGTGGCGCAGCGCAATACGTAGGTTTGTGTGTAAGTGTATTCATAATTTGAAGCATAAATACAGTTTCAAGTATGTAATGCAAAAATGAATTTTTAAAGGCTTTGTTCTTGTTTATGTTTTGTTATTATCCTTTTTATTACCTACAATTAATGTTTATCACAAAAAATGCATTCCATTTTAAAATAAAATGTTATAGGTGTCATAAATGCATTATGTCTTGTTTCTTTTTTCAAGGTTGTCAATGAAATATTTTTTCTCATAACCGGGCACCTCTAATAAGCGGACAAATTTCTTGGTACCGTCAGTGTCCGCTTATGAGAGAGTTCACTGTACATATGTATAGCTAAAAAAAATCAGTTTTATCAAAGGAACACAATGCTCAATGCACATGACCATACAAAAAATAATGGCCTTCAGTGACTGGAATTGCACCCAATAAATCTCAATTTTATCTCGACATTTGTCCTGATTTTTTTTTTATTTCCTTAGATTTATTTTTATCAATCAAAATTTTGTACAATAAGAACAAAAAGCCAGCACAAAAATTAAAAAAATAACGCGCAAAACCACTTGAAACGCAATTAGAAAACCTGTAAGACACATGTATGTACTATATAATACTGCACACGAACTGCCTCTTAACCAGAGTAAAATAACGGTCCTTTACCCCGGTAATAAAAACATGCGCAGCACTTTTTCATTTAACAAATATTAACCGCATGTGCAGATGTAGATGTATATCAAGCAATTTTTTCCATTTAAATTTTGGCTATTTGGCACAAACAGACCTCGTTTAACACACTCATACCAATGAAAATTCCAAACAATGGTGAATGATATGTACATGCAGAATTTAGTCTTTTTATAAAATAGCAAAATAAACTCCAATAACCTGTGTTTAGTTTCGATATCAGAAAGAATTCATTGGGAAAAAAGTATACGTCCTCCACAAGTTAACATAAATTCGTTAAAACCGCCAAGCCCAAGCATTAGTATACGGCATTCCAAAAAGCGTTGTTTTTATATACCTAAGTAAATAACAAACACCGCTGTATACTAGAAATATGCATACGCATACACTGAAATTTTACGATAAACAACTTTTCTTCCCTCCTCCTCCTTTTACAAAGTATGCTTCTTGTTTTTTTGAGCTACGTTGGGAAATACATTTTAAATTTGTACTGTGTAAGAAACAAAAGTTTTTTCGCAAAATCTTGCTTACTCATTCCAAGTTTCATCTCCCATGCCAAACACTCACACAAACTAAGGTACGGCCGTCCTTTTCGTTCAAAATATTTTATTATAAGACCGTCTCTTTCTGACAGGCGTCCATTTTCCAAACACGAAATACGGTAAGAAATTGCAACCGCAATTTTATTCCTTCGTCGTGAAGTATTTTTCTCCTCACTTGCTGTTTCTAGTTTTTCTCTCTACCCAACAACCACCTTTTATATTATACATAAAGATTCCATTTTAACACCAGTTTTTTAATGCGAACATTTGTCGAAATTGATTCACTCTTCTTTCTACCGAAACAAAGCAAATACATTTTTGGGACCCTTTTAATCCATCTGACGCCATATTGCCGCCAAAATGCGTACAATATAAAAACCGAGCTTGAAAAAATAGCTAGGTCACCGGTTTTTTCTTGCTAAACTTTACTCACTTGTTTTCAACTGCAACATCGGCCATTGTGATTGAGTTTTATTTGTAAGATATATTTGAAAAAGAAAAATTGGATAATTATTTCAAGTTTTGAGAAACTTTCTCTACTTCAGTTTTACAATTTTTTTCTGTATATATATAACCGTTAGCACTTCACACGAACAGAACAAACACGTCTTAACTGCTTCGCTGAGTAACGCCGAATGAGAAAGACCTCTACAAATTCAAAATTTCATGAGAAACATTCCGCTTTGTCTCAAAACTGTTTCGTTCCTAGAAACAATATATGGTTATTTTTTATTCAAGCTGGATAAACGAGAGTGTGTGAGTGGATGTGTGGTTGATTTACTGCTGTATCTACATTTCACCTTTCATAGGGGAAAGATCAATGGTACATGTTTTTGTGAGGCAGTAAATTTATTTGTCTGAATTGCAAAACTATACAATAAAAAATTGCAAAAATTGACAGAGGAAGGAAAATGCCGACAGTCACAGTAGCATGTTATGTATTACGCTAATAGGTATGTAGGTGTGCAATTGTATACCTAACAAAAAATGCTTATAGGATAAATATTTGGTAAATAAATAGGTACAGTTGAGTCAACGATGCGTTGCTGCGATAATTTTAGGCAGTAGGTATATGCTGCTTTTTTTCAATTTTTTTTAAAAAAACGTACTCATACTAGGTGTTTACTCCTTGCATTTTTTGTAATTTGTTGGTAAAGCGCGAAACAAAGTTTTCGCTTCCATGTGTAAGTATGTGTTCATATAGATTGCACAGTAATAACATGTAGGTAGCTAGGTATATATGTAGCTAACCTATGTCCTATATATAAGGCATAATATCTCGCGCCAAAGGTATGTAGGTACATACCTAGCCATGATACATCTTAACTAGTTACCTACCTATTTAACAAGATAGCGCGATGCATTAGTTGTTGCGCTGATGACGTCAAAAATGAGCCACAACGCAACACAATTTCCAAGTTGTTTTGTTAAACATGATGCTGCGGGCCGATGACGTACCTACATGATGTGAAAATCTCCGTTGCTAAATGCAACATAAAATTAAGCGTTAGGGTTTGCTGATGAAATTATGATTAAAATTCCTGTTTCAGTTAAGCAGAGTCCAGTTAACTTATTTTATTTCCTGGACGAAACTGTTAATTTTATTGTTAGGTAGGTACCTACCTATGTGCTTTCACATTAGAGGTTTTATGGACATTCGTACCTACCTTAACTTGATAGCCCATGCGATAATAGTTTTCAAAAGGCCGTTGAAATCTTCTTCACAGGCGGTGAACAATATGTACCAATAGGTATTAGTATTATTTTTATAACCACTACAAAAACATTTTCTGTCTTTAATTTATAAACAATATCACAAATTAGTCGTAGGTAATCGAATCAACAAATTTTTTTTTTTATTTTTTATAATGGCACTAAAGGGATTTTTTGATACCCTTATAATGTACCTATTAGCTACACAGCGCAAGGGTTAAGGAAATTAGGGTTCGAAGATAGGGAGAGATGCCGATGCACGTTGGTTTTAAATGTTTGTACCTAGATCATAATGTGTAGGAAAAATGGACAACAAATACAGGCACCTACTTGTTCAAGACAGCCACAATTCGATGGGTTCAGTGGTTAGTGCCTGGGGCTATTTATCGGGAGTCCGTGTTCAAACTATCCCAGTAATACCTAGGGTAACGCACCGTCCAAGTGAACGTGTTGACTCCTTTCGCCTAAATAACTACCAAATTCATCAAGCAAGCAAATAGGTACTAAAAGTGTAACCATATTTGCTTCTGGGTGCTTAAGTTAGCTTAAGCCACGTAGCGAATACACGATGCTGTACTCATGGCTTGACCATATAATAGCCACTATGCTCCGTTTCGTTCACTTTCCGGAAGTTAAGAGAGCATTTTGACGATACTTCTGGTAGCTTAACGTTTAGGAGCTCTTCTAATGAGATCATTCACTTCAGATCAATATCACAACATGAGCACTTACAGTAACGATAAGGTCACCTTTTTTGCATACATAGACTACCTACCATCTCTCTTGAATAATGGATTTGTAACTGTCAATACCTTAACACGGCCTCTTGAAATATTTTTGTCACTTTACACAAAATGTTATAACCCTTTTTTGTAATATAGGAGCTTGTTCTCCTGTGTAAGTAAGGTAGGTACCTACCTAGTTAATGCAGGCGCAATTTTCTGTAAATAGAAAAAAATATAAAATGAAAGACAATGTAGGTACGTGCTGCCTTATGGCGGTTTTCATTGCTCAAACCAGAAAATATTTTTCGGCATTGCGTGTTAAATTTAATAAAAAGAGCAACTCTAGATTTGTCCCTAACACGAAAGACGCGAACTCAAATTGTTGAGAGATTTGATCTATAATTTACCAATAACTACCTACATACAAATAGTTTTGTGTCAAACGTTTGAAAATAAAATATTTTCAGTAGGTAAGGACCTACCTACCGAGGAAGGACAGTTACAGATACCAATACTGATCACTACGACCACATCATGTTTCATTGAAAAGAGCAATTCTAGATTTTGAGAGCAATTCCTTCGTCAACGAAAAACGCTATTGTTTCAATAAGAAAATGCCACTGTTGTCAAAAAGGGTCTGTCTTATGAAAAGAATTTTAAAAACTATTGATCTTTTTCTTTCAAATGTGCAACCATTACGGCATTGTTCTCTACAATGTTGCTTTTATTTATTAAAATGTATACCTACACACATTCCATAGGTAACCTTATAAATTTGAATCAAAGATTGCAAAGATCAAGCAATACATTTTTGGCATCACTAAAAAAAGAATCATGTAGGTAGGTACCTAATTTAGACCTATATTGTTTAATTATAACCATTTTTTAGATGTTTATTTACATAGCGATGTTAGCGTTGATTTTGTTATTCCAGTACAGGCCACAAATTCTGGTGTCGCTGCTGACGTTGATGATGCCGGAGGAGTTTTGTTAACCGTTGACCCTTCTTTCCTAAGCTTTTCAACCCACGACCGGATAAGTTGCGTGCTCGGTCCATCAGTAACCCGTCGAATATTGAAGTGAGTACAAAACGCGCGACGCGCACGAACTAACGAATCACCGCACTTTAAATATTGCTCAACCGCAAACGCACGCTGCACTCCCGGCCAGTGACTCATTGCGTCTAGCAAATCCGCAAATCACTCACGTCGAACGATACCTCTCTCACTTATCTTATCCTGTCAATTTGGGAGCAATTCAAAATTAAACTTGAAAATTTGCCGCCAGAAACCCTTTACAAAACAATAGCAGGTGACGGACTGCTCGCCTCAGCATTGCTTTTTATATATACAATATGCACCCATATATGTATATACTTAGTACATACTTATGGATTTTGTTATCGTAGGTTTCAATTCATGCGTAAAACCGTAAATTGTACTCTCAAGAAAATATATTATGTGTTCCAAAAATGTTGCGTTAACTTGAGG
The DNA here is from genome assembly GCA_949715645.1 of Portevinia maculata. NCBI lineage: Eukaryota > Metazoa > Arthropoda > Insecta > Diptera > Syrphidae > Portevinia > Portevinia maculata. The sequence goes on along the minus strand of OX454528.1, from coordinate 613,723 downwards.
ATTTAAAGCAACTTCCAGATTCATACATATATATGTGGGTAAAGTTGGATACAAAATTTCTATTAAGGCTTTATATAAATAAGTATGTGTCATTTTTTTTTGCGAAAAGATAACAAGAGTGACAAAAAAGAGCAGATGTTAGTTAGAGAAGGATGGAGTACTATGAATTCCGTGTAATCGAAAAGCCGGTGCCGGTCTTCTGGCACTAGTATATAGTGCTAGTGTAGTGGTATTATTCATGAAAGTGTTTCATTTCAATTAATTGCTGCTTTTGTGTATCGTTCTCTCGTACCATTCCTATCTTTCAAAATATAATCGCGCTCATGCTGTTGCCAGGTAGCAGGTACTCATTGTTGAACGACCATATTTACAAATTTTTGAATTTATAGAAGAAAAAATCATTTCGCAAATTCGAAAACCCGTCAAGAGTATGTTCGTTTGACGGATTTTCGGAAACGGGAAGGACCCGTGGGTGTTCCCTAAATGGGAGGTAGACTGTATTTGAGTCCATATGTTATTGTTGCACGTGCCTATTTAGCCAAACAATGAAATTATTTATATTTGTATAAGTATGTAGATACAGATTACCTACACCTGACAGAAAAACAAAATAAAATTAATTTTAACAAGTACGCTTAAACATTTTATTAAAATATGAATGTCATCTATACTTAGATTTATGTCATTGCAAAATAGGTATAGGTACCTTCAGAGAAAAGTTTACCAAATCCCACATGCGGACCAGTAGGGTTGCGAATTGCGATCCCTTTAATTCGGATCGTGGCCTCGCCGTAGAGGAAAAAGAGGAAGGAAACTAAATGCGATTTCAAAAATAAGGTAGGTAGGCATTTTGAGGAAACAAAACGAGTAGTATACGTATACTAGCCATGGCCATCGCGCAGTTTGGTAAGAAAGCTTACCACTGTTCATTCCATGTTCCCAAATTAAAAACGTAGGTAATTTTATTTAAATATGCATAGGTATTCGTACCTACCTATTTTTTTAATTTTAAACTGTTAAAAAAAAATAGAAAAACAACTAGGTACTTATTTTGCCTACCTACCGAGCACAACTCTCATTCGACAGAGGACATCGGTCACTGAGGTTAATATGTAACGCTGTTGAAAAGAGTTGTGACGTCGTCGTACCTAGCTTTCTTGTTTATCACGGCTAATCATATTCTTCAGCGCTCTTTCAGGAACAAAATATAATTAAAAAGCACTAGAATGGCACTAGTTCAGCCTATCCAAACAAGACAAATCTGGCTCCTCCTCCTCTCCAACCACGTCCCTTGTTTTCATGGTTATGGGAACGCTGATCAATCAATCACTAGCTTATGAATAGACCATAGAAAGCTCCATAAGCTTTACGTTGGACAAACTATACCTACCTGCCTACTTACCTTGTCCCAAAAAAAAGTTTGAAACATAATCTCACCGAAAAGTGGAACCAATCTCTTGACTATGATGGTAAGGCAGATCATACGCAAATGCATGGATTCAATTATACCTACCTACATGCTTTTCTTCAATGAGTCTGAATTGATTTCGCCTTCGAGGTTTTTAAGTCTACAACTTACCAAATGAATGCATTTGGCGGAATAAAAAAAACTAAATAGGGACCTACCTTTATTATGTATGCATATATATATAGTAAATACAACACACATCTGTTTCGTAAACATCTGATGGATGGTGATGGGAACAACGAGGAGCGCAATGAACGCCCTTGTTGCATCGTAAAAGCAAATTAAAGAATGTAATTTTATAAAAAGAAAATCGCGCCAAAAACAAGCAACAGCATCGAAATGAGGCCAATGAGAAAGAACACTTTCATTGCGATAGTTTCTATATACATACATTCATGCATATTTAGATGATTGATCTGTTTGTATGTGCCATTGTATATAAAGCTTTATATAAAATTGCTACATATGTATGCTGAATAAGGTTCATACATCATTTATATATTTTAATAAAAAGGTAGGTTACCTGAATTAGGTATATAACACGCAATGGGTAACAAGTCGGAATCTATTTACATTTATCTATACATTTATATATATATATATAGGATAGAAATAGCATTTTCGTTCAAATTCGATTTGTAGGTATGTACAAGCCACATAAACTGTTATAGATACCTTCCTATCTACCTAACTGCTCGCGGAATGTATGGTAACTTCCATAAGACCAAGCCCAAGGTGAAAAAGAAAGAAGTTGGTACCTAGGCAGATATTTACGTTAAAGGAACAGAGCTCAAGTAAATCAGCACCCACAAAATATAGACGATTAACCAACTACGCTTAGTTAGAATTAGAATGGTTGTTATGCGTGTACAATATTTAAAGAAGACACCGGGTAGATAAATAGCTGGCGGGTTGAATGGGTGTAACTAGTACATAGGCACTACTTTATTTGCCTAATTGTATTTTGTAGACAGAACTCGATTTCTATATACATCCATGCCTATGAAGGATGAGTATATTTTATATTATGTAGCAGAAAAATTTAGAAATACATCCAATAAACATAATAATTTTGATTAGACGAGTTTATTGGTATATAGTACAAGGCAATGGAAGTGTGTGTGTGCATGTGTCGAGTTTGTTAAGGGTGACGAAATGAAAAGGTATTTGGGAATTGGGAGCACGCGGAATGGAACTGTAATGGTGGACGCCGCTCTTTTCGAAAACGGTATTATATGGAGTTGAAAACATCAACGGTCTGTTCATATATTCTGCTCCAATACATCAATTCCGTTCCGATGGTACATCAATGGCTGCCGGAGTGCCAATGGAATACCATGCTTAAAGGTTGAAATACAATACTGTATATTGGTGAGAATTGGTGTAAGACAACCGTATAAAATAACCTACTTTCATTTGTACACAATTTTGAGTACTATCAACCGTGTTAATAAACGCAAATTAGCAGTGAATTATCTTCATCAATGAATTAAATGAGGTTGAAATACAATACTGTGTATTGGTGAGAATTGGTGTAAGACAACCGTGTAAAATAACATACTTTCATTTGTACACAATTTTGAGTACTATCAACCGTGTTAATAAACGCAAATTAGCAGTGAATTATCTTCATCAATGAATTAAATGAGAAAACTTAATAATAAACATTAATTAACATGCAATCAACTAATTGGTCGAAATTGGTGAATTAAGGAGTTATTAAGTGAAATATAACTGACAACTGACTTTGAACCAATTGATATGATGGATATGATTTCAATAGCCGTGTTTCTTTGCACGCAGATATAGGGATTTCATCAGAAAACGACTATCGCCGCTTAAGAATTCATCAAAAAAAATTTGGCAGCACACATGCACCTATGACATGCACCGTGACACAGCTGTAAGTTGTAGTTAAGAAATTTGTATTGAAAATCCTGAAATTGAAAAATATTTACTCCCGCCAATTGAAATTGATGCCAAGCATATTCTAAAATTATGAAAAACAATTTCACATTAACAGATTTGCTAAATTCAATTACCTTTATAATGAAGTTTGAAAAAAAATAATAATAAAATCACGAACAAAATATTCGGCGGGATGTGTTAGTGATCGGAGGGATGTCAAACTTTGACATTTCCTGAAAAATTCATCGGAAGGATTCATCAGAAACGAAGAAAATGGATTTTGGAAGCACTGTTTATCCCCGCTAACTGACTTAGCGGCGATAGCTATCCCCGCTAAAGTTAGCGTATATAGGATAAGTTGTTGTTGTATTTTACTTGCAAAATTCAAATTATCCCTATATCCGCGTGCAAAGAAACACGGCTAATGCAATAACTGAAAAAAGAGTGTTTTAACGAACCAACCAATTTCCAATTTTACCATTTATTTATTTATCTAATGATATGCAATGCCAAAAAAATATCAAAATGCACCTTTTCTTTTTATATATAGGTACGCATTGAAATAACACCCAGATACTAAAAATTTAATAAAGCCAAACAAATATGAAATTACACTTTACTGCGATTTTGTTTTGTTTTTGGGCGTTATTTCTTTTGGTGTAATTTCGCAGCTCCAGAACATACCAGTGTTTTTCTGTCTAGAAACTACCTATCAATTTTTCAACTTATTTGCTTGCGCTTTTCTGTGGCAAATAAAAAAGTTAATATATTTTGATTGCCCGTTTTAATAAAAACTGCACCAGCTGGCACTACTTCTTGTCTTGATTGTGGAATTTTGCCGAATAATCAAACCTGAATTTTGTTCAAAAATTATTCTTTCGGTTGGCAATTCAATCAAGTATGATTGGCTTATTTGATAATTCATCCTAGGCAATAGTCTTGCAAAATTACTTTGTTGTAGTTTTTTTGTTTGTACAGGGTGCGAAACCATAACTTCCTTTTTTGACCAGTTGTAGGGATCGTGCTCTAAATGGCGCGCATTTCTAACAGATATAACGCACAATCTGATGGTACAGATGAAAAAGAATGTGATATTTCATAAATGTTTCCTAAGGGTGTCTCATTATGTTGATAGAATAAAATGCTAGAAAAGGTTGCACTTGCCCACAACAACAATTAAATTGAAATTGTTGAAAAATAACAAAGAAAAAGACCTTGAGAGTGGTAGGTACACAATTCGCAAACACAACGATTGCAACAGGGAGGGATGAGAAGGGACAAATATGATCGAATCTTCGACTGATAGTACGGGCTCACCTAAAAGAATAAGTGCATTTGGAGTAAACTCTAGCATTAATCAGGGAATACAATCAAACCACCTCACAACATGTTAAATTTCACCATTTATGCCCTCCGTCGGTGTAATAATGATCTGGTTTTTCTACTTACTGACTTAACGGGCTCCCGACCCGTAAAGATTTCTGGTTCTTCTAATATTATAATACATTGCCATTGTTTTCCGTACCCATTTACTTATTGTCAAACGCCTTATCTATTACCACCCTCAATTCGTTCCACCTATTCGCCTTGCGCTGACACAAAGCTTTTTATAGCACACCTACACCAACATGTGTAGAAAACCCAGCATTCTATAAAAACAAAGAGAGAGAGAAGTGTAAGGATATTTTTCTTCCACTTGCTTGCATTAACAAGTTACCACAAATGTTAGTTTTCAACGAAACTTTTTCTTGAAGTAAACGCACTGGGAGAGCAATTATAAAAGTGCGAATGGGAGCTCAAGCAGTTGTGACGATGAAACCAAACATATCCCAGGGAACTAAAAATATTTTCTAATAAATTTCGTGAGTTGTGTAAGGGATCCTTACATGCTTTGATGCGATAATCGAAATAAAAAAATTGAAGTGCAAGTGCCAAAGAATACATAAAAAAACGAAAAGAAAAGTTTCATTCTGTTTGGTTTTTAACGCAATAAAAAGAATGCAACTAAGTAATTGTGTATAAAATAAAGTTTAAAAGTATCCCAGGCAGGTTATCCTTATCACCACCACCCCACTGTCTTAAACAGCGAGAAAAAAAATCATCTATCCCCGAATCAGCAGCAGCCATCTCTCTATTGGCAATCACATATTCCCGTACAAAAAAAGCTTTTGGGGCTATTAATTCAACATCACATTGGCTGCGATGACAATACCAGCCACTAGCCTTTGATTTCCAAGGAGCCTTTTTTTAAAGAAATTTTCGTTGGGGTTCGCATCTAATATCCATTAGTTTTCTGTATCACTTGTTTTTTTTTTCTCACTTGTTCAGACGATTTTAATTGAAACATTGAATTAAGGTGCAATAAAATCGAATATGATATAAAAAAAGAGAATAAAGGGAGTGAAATCTTGAAATAAAATTAATTTGAAGTTTTTGAGAATGACTGGGCTCTGATATCCAGCAGGAAAAACATATCCACTCCCCCACACTACCAACAAATGGCATATTTGAACAATGCAAATAGCATCACATTGCGTGATAGTGGGTTTTATTAGTTTGCTTGCCGCCAATGTGCATGATAAGCTTCAAAAATTGGCGCCAAAGAAGTCCACTTCCTGAGGAAAATAATTCAATGAGCTTTGTACTTTCTTCTTTTTATTTAGAGATAACGATTATCAAAACGTTTTGTGGTGAGATTATAATAGGGGATATTGTACATCTTGCATTTTCTATTTTTTAAGCTTTACAAATATACGAAGTCAAATTAAGTGCAAGGACACACACGAATAGTCCAGTCGTCAAATTTTTATTGCTTCACAGAAATTGTCGGTTGTTCGTGAGTGCAGTGATTTATTTTGTTGTTCATTATATGGGCACATATTAAACACAAATTATATCAAGAATACAGTCACCCAAGCGAGTGTCATAATGTTGATGGAATAAAATACTAAAATAGTTGCCCACATCAACTGAATGGAAATTTAAGAAATGACTGAAAATAAATCCAATGACTTATCCCTTGAGAATGGTACGCAATTTACAAATGGACTTACGAATTCAGAAACACAACGATCGCAACAGGGAGGGGTGTTAAATATGACCGTCGAATCTTCGACTGATAGTAGGGACTTTCCTGAAAGACCAAGTGCAACTGGAGGCGCTGTAGTTCTGCCAGATGCTGTTTTAAAAAAACTCTACCAAAGTTATTCAGTTAAACAACGTCGAGCTGGTCTAATATGGTTCCTAGTCGCTTCCATTTTGTTTGATATGTGGGCACTGCTAATCCCACAGGGGCAATGCAACGAAGCTATGGGTAAGTTAAGTAATTGGTGCAGTACAATTTTCGTTTTGATGATCTAGGTACATATATTTAAACTGATATGAAATTTACAACGTTTATATACCCATGTTTTTAATACTCGACTTTACTGCAACTAAAGTTTTTTTTTGTAGTTTGTAATTTATTATGCATAGGTATAGGTAGAAAAAAATAAATATCAAAGGATAATCGCAATGCACCTATGTACATATAAAGGCAGAGCAATTTTACACAAAATTAATCCACACAAAATGTGTTTAATATTGTGGATTTGGAAATTCTTGTATCTAGTACATGTTCACACATTAAGTTTTTGTTTGGCATTGGTTCTTGATTCTTGTGCCTCCGCATATTGTACAAAACATAGGCTTTAAGGGCTTTCCTGATATGTAGTGTAGTCACACTGTATGCATTTGTACCATTTTAGCCAAATTATCTTGTTAGGTCCATAATAGTAAACAACTTTTTATTGAGTTGGCGACGTTTCGAACGTGTTAACGTGTTCACCAGGCGGCAACAAACAAGAACAGTTTGTATATTATAAATAAATCCGGAGTCAACAAAACCTCATAAAAAAAAACAAAATTTTCATGGAAAAACTTGAACAATGTGACGGTAACAAAAAAAAACAAAAAAAGATACCTACAATGATGCGAATTTTACATAAAACAGAACTGTAAATTTAGACAATGGTGAACTCAAACTCAACTTATAGGGCCCATACACTACACAATACACATGCCTGCATGCGCATACAGTGCTTGCGGGAGGAGGGTGCATCTATGGAGTACAGGCGAAGATCTTTAATAAGACTAAGAATGTTTCATATGTGTAGATTTTCTAACAAAAAAACAATCCAATATTATTATTTTCAAATTTTTGAACGCCAAAAAACCCTTGTAGGTACCCCAAGTTCTATATTAGTTCGTCATCTTTCCTCCCCATCTATTCAAATTTTCGCGATAGCCGTAAAACTAAAATGAAAATTTAAAATGATGAGAACAAATTAAGTTTTGTAAATGTAGTGTAAAACGACATTTTTTTTTCATCCTTCCCGATAACAGCCGTAACATCCATAGTGCTGACTTTAGATATAATCCTATGTATTGTGTTACGTCTTTCGAGTTCAATTCAATCAGGATTGCTGATAAACTTTCTCAAAATCGTCCCTCATTTCATCTGGCTGCTAACAATCATCCAACTAGTATTTTATTTATTCCTAAAGAAGTCCGTTTCACCAAGGTAAGTCTCATACATGCAGCGGGAAACATTTTACTTATTAATGAACTTCTTACAGAGATGTCCTGGGCTGGGCGATTCTTTTGAATTTTCTCATTTATGTTACGCTACCCATTCCTCTCATGTATACTGGTGTGATATTTGGAGTCGGAACATTTGCAATTTACCTATGTACACTGGCAGGATTGGGGGCAAGAGATCCCTTATTTTTGGAACAGGCAAATAAAACAATAATTATCTTACTCATACGAGTAATACTAATGTATCTTCTCATAAAATTCCAGATCGAAGCAAATGTTATCGTTATTCTAGCTGCTGCTGCCATTGGAGTACTTATTTACTACATGGGCGAAGCAAAGCAGAAAAGGGTTTTTCTCGAGGCTAAGAAAAGTCTTGAAGTGAAAATGATTATCGAGGAACAATCAGCAGAGCAGGTATTTAAGTACAACTACCTACTACTATTGAACTGTTCTTAATGAATTAAAGTATCCAAAGTTTTAAGAATAACAAATCACCTTTGTACCTATATATGTAAACTTTTTATTTTTAACGGTGACCGAAAAAAAAAACGCCACCTGTGTTCCAAACGCCCAATTATATGATAGTTCTATAGAGTTTATATACAAATACATATAATTTACTCATGTGTAGTACATAAACGAAAAAAACACGAAATATTCCCATTACAGTAACTAAAAGTACGAGGGCGGGTCAATAAGTCCGTGACTTTTGGAATAAAACATAGATTTTTTGAAAAAAAAAAAAAAATATTTTTAACGTAGTCTCCCTTGAGCTCTATACACTTTGTCCAACGCTTCTCCAATTTTTTTATCCCTTCCAAAAAAAAATGATTTGTCAAGGTCCTCAAAATAGGCCTTTGTTTGCGAGATGACTTCATCATTGGAGTCAAATCTTTTTCCACCAAGCCATTTCTTCAGGATTGGGAACAAGAAGTAGTCGCTCGGAGCCAAATCTGGAGAATAGGGTGGATGAGGGAGCAATTCATAGCCCAATTCATGGATTTTTGCCATGGCGACTGCACATGTGTGCACCCTTGCATTGTCTTGGTGGAAAAGAACTTTTTTCTTGGCCAAATGAGGTCGGTTTTTTTTCAAATCGTCATTGAATCGGTCCAATAAGTTGGCATAATATTCCCCATTGATTGTTCTTCCCTTTTGAAGGTAGTCAATGTGGATTATCCCGCGTGCATCCCAAAAGTCGCCATAACTTTATTGGCTGACAAACCCACCTTGGCCTTCTTTGGCGCCGATTCACCCTTAGAAACCCACTGTTTTGACTGTTGTTTGGTCTCTGGTGTGTTGTGATGGATCCATGTTTCGTCCACGGTTACAAAACGGCGCAAAAACTCCTCCATATTGCGATTAAACAACGCCAAACCTTCCTGTGAAGTTGTTACACGATTGCGTTTGTGGTCGACTGTGAGCAAACGCGGCACCCATCTTGCGGAAAGCTTTCTCATGCCCAAGTGATCATTCAAAATTGAAACCACTGAGCCATGCTAGATCCCTACGGCTTCCACAATCTCTCGCACTTTCAATCTTCGGTCGGCCAACACCATAACGTGAATTTTTTCGATTGTTTCGGGTGTATAGGCGTCCAGGACGTTCGGCATCTTCAGTGCTTGTACGGCCACAACGAAATTCAGTAAACCACTTTTTTACCATTGAAATCGATGGTGCAGAGTCCCCATAGTATTTTTCAAGCTTAGCCTTGGTCTCGGTAATGGTTTTTTTTCGCAAGAAATAATGCTTAATAAGCACACGAAATTCACTTTTTTCCATTTTCTCCTCAAGTTAGTGAGTAGTCTGATAAAAATAGCTGTCAAACACAAACTAACTGACGCAGCAAGTTTAAATTTTGACAGGAGTCAACTGACAGATGCCTGTTGACAGGAGCAGTGTTGCTGTTTCAGTAAAGAGGTCAGAAATTCAAAAAGTCACGGACTTATTGACCCGCCCTCGTATATTGGAGCCCATAATTTTAAAAAGAGGCCCAATTAATAAAAGTTTAATGTTCATGTAACGATATGGCGTTAGATAAATGGGTAAACAATTTATAAACCAAAGGATATATGTATTGTATATATACAATATTTCTGAAAGTGTTGCCTCATGCGCGCAGGCATGGATTAAAGAATCAAGATTGTATAAATATTAGCATTAGAAATGGGCCATATATATGAATATGCGCATACATACATGTATATATTTGTTCTCTAAATGATAAATGTAGCAGTTTATGTTTTTTTCATTTGATTAATGTTTATGCGTATGAGCAATAAATTGTTTGAATAATATCATACTCGGGTCTAATAAGAAAACACGTTTCGATAAATAGCGTTTTCTCCACTGAATAATAATGTTTAGTTACGTTTAAAAGGATTTTTATATCTTTTAGGAACGTCTTTTGTTATCTGTACTGCCAGAACATGTTGCCGTTAAGATGCGCCAGGATTTGGGGTCGACGAGTTCGGAGCCATTCAAGAAGATATACATGAGCCGCCACGAAAACGTTAGGTAAGAATAAATAGTAACTTATTATGTACGAAGTTATATTTTTGGCTCAAATGAAGGGGATCTTAAGTTTTATACGCATTCCGAAACGCGAAATTGAGAAGCTTCTCAGGACAATTATACTCGTATCTATGGATGTTAGTCAGAATTACGCAAGATGTCGTGGCGTATTCCCCGGTGGTAATCAAACTCGGCCACCAAAAACTCTATATTGTACTCATTATTCTCAAAAAAACCTTTCGTTGTTCTTTCCATTCAATGTAAATCGGCGGAAACTAGGCCAAAAAAGAAGCGTGTCAGCCTTGCTACACAACACACAAAAAACACAAAATTAACGTCTTTTCAATTTGAGCATTCAGATAAGCCTAGCTTCACATTTAATATCCTGAAATTGTCCCTCAAGTTTGCATGCAAATCCAATGGTCTGGAGATCCCCGGTGTCGCAAAAGATAAGTCGATCGAAAAATCAATAGAAGTGAAGGTTCTATTATTCGCAAAGGATGTAAACAAAGTCTAAGTCTTCTAACTTTTTAGCAAAAATATTGTTTTTTGAATTGGTATTTTGGTGCATGCACCAAATCCTTAACCATGTGCGAGTGGAAGAAAACATGCCCAAACCAGTGTGGGTTTCGGCTCGGCAAAAATGCTGAAAAAGATCAATGAATTTCGAGTCGAGCTTCACCATCTTTTCATCGGCTTTAAAGCTGCATATGAAAGTATTAATCGTCAGGAGCTCCGGAAAAATTGATGCAGCCTTGTCACGTGACTCTTGAAAACACGCGGTGTGATGCGCAGTTTGGAAGCAGCTCTTATACGAATTATTCCAAACTTGCACCTTCAGCATCAGTTTGTCAAAACAAATGCGTTCAAAACTCATGACTCTAAGAACCTTACGCCGAGTGCTGGACGATAAGCAGGAAAGGGAAGCTAATATTGAGTTCCTTCAAAAGAAAAATATTTGGTCTTGTTTGCAAGGAGGGCGAATTGACGAGAAGATAAACAGCGGACTCTATGAGCTGTAGATACCAAGATGTGGATGCTGACCAAAATGCTAAACCACATCGACTACGTTGGCTAGGCTACATCGATCGAATGGGCAATAATGTTCCAGCAAAGAGGATCTTCGAATCGGAGCCACCATGTTCGAGAAGGCATGGAAGAACGAACCTGCGTTTTAAAGACCAACTCATCGCAGATGCCAGAGCACTTGGTCTGGACAACTGGAAGCAGCGTGGACGGGATCGTAGAGTTTGGAAGGCTGCAGTGTCGCAGGCAGATGGTTGTAGAAATCCAGTTAATGAGTTTGTGAAAAATTGTGAATATCCCTGTGTAGAATATCCGTATAGTGGCATATATAGAGAAGTTTTGATCGTAAGACCCTTGTATGTATATATAAAAAAACAGGGTATTCACGCATTGTTTGAAAAAAGGAACGGGTGATGCGCTTGTTTTTTTTCTCTTGTGCTTGAAGAAATGAGTGCACATATTCAAGCGAATAAAACAGAAATATTCATAGTGTGCTTGTTTTAATTGCAGGTGCTACTAAAATCATCTTATTGGTTTTGTATCACACGAGTATTGAGTATTGGGTATTAATATACATAATTGTATGTATGTTCTGAGAAAAAAGTCATAAAACCCGAAAAAAACGTATTTTTCAAGATTATTATTTTAATTCAAATATAAACTTATAAAGTAATAAAACGACAAACAAACGCATTTCCCATACACGCTGCTGACCATTGCAAAGATCAGCGACATACTCCCAAATATTCAGTACACCCGATTTAAATACGGAATATTCATTAATTAGGTAGATATCATTCTTTGTGACTGCACTATGTGCAGAGTGTTTGATTGAAAGGAATATTGAACTCACATGGCCACCAAACATAAGGTCCTCAACTCGCACACATTTTTAACCTATGAGTCTAATGAGTTGAGTACACCAAAAACAAAATAATATTAAATGTCTCAAAGATAGTTTTAAGCCATTCCTTGGACCTCTAGTAAACAACTTATTGTATTCTTTCTGCTATTTCATTGTAATGGAACACTTTGTTAAAGGCCATCTTAACCGCGTTAATATTCACGTCACTTGATGATGTATGAAAACGTTTCTTCTGCGATGTAATGTATGGAGAACATTTTTTATAAAAATTACTGTCCGTTTAAAACCGAAAATTTAAACAATCACCACAAATAATCGCGATAAATGAACAATACTATATTATATGAAAAAGTTTGTAGGTAGCTGACTGAAGAAACTCTCCAAGGCTTTCACGTAATTTTGCTTATTGAGTGACTAATTTTTGTTTGCGTTCACTGCGGTTCAGTCAAGTCAGTTCAGTATTTTCACTTTGGATTATACCGCAATCAATTATTCGTTTTTACATTATTATGGCATTTGGCTTATTAAATTGCAGCATACTTTACGCTGACATTGTGGGATTTACCGCGATTTCCTCAACTTATAGTGCTCAAGATCTTGTTAAGATGCTCAATGAACTATTCGCCCGATTTGATAGACTCGCTGAGGTAAGTGTAATTGTCCTTCAATTATTTGTTTCACTTTTACTACACTCGCTCGTTTTGAATGTGATAATATCAAATAATTTACACTCCTCCGATTCCTCTACATATTTATACCGTTATTGTTAATTTAGTTTGAAGCCGCTCTGCATGCGTCGCCCACAGGACAACCCAATTATCCCACTTTCTCTCCCCTTCGTTCTATGTACTTAATGATCATTTAAAAATTATCCTTATTGCTCAATTATCACAGCCTATGATTTTTTGTTTGTTTTGTAATTCTTTGGTGCGTATGCACGTCACTTTACTTTAATAGAAATACCAACAGCTGAGAATTAAGATCCTAGGGGACTGCTACTACTGCATTAGTGGAGCACCTGTAGAAAAGCCGGATCATGCTGTTCTCTGTGTCCACATGGGGCTGTCTATGGTAAAAGCAATCAAGTGAGTAAAAATCACAACCCTTGTCTGCACTTTACAGAAGATGGGTGGCAGTGAATGGGTTTTCCTCTTTTATTTCTTGAGTTACCATGAGTTTTTTTATCATTCTCCCCCTCAAACTCGTATTGAGGTTCTGTGTATTTCTTTTCTTTTTTCGCCGTCAGATATGTTCAGCAAAAAACGAATTCTCCAGTTGACATGAGGGTTGGCATTCACACGGGTGCTGTTCTCGCTGGTATTCTAGGTCAGCGACAATGGCAATTCGATGTTTACTCTAAGGATGTTGAGTTGGCCAACAAGATGGAATCAAGTGGAAAGGCCGGGTAAGTGAAATCGATAAACATACATACGTGCGTATAGTACAAGGTGGCGCAAAAATAACCTTCCGATGTTTTTTGGCTGTAATTTAAAAAAAAAATGAAAAACTTTGATTCTTCTTGTGGATTATTTTTATTTGGTCTTTTAATTTTTTTTTGCATCAAATCGAGAATATGATGTCATGTAAATGGCCGCCGCCACAGTTGATTGTCATTTGAGCCCTTTTTATGGTATTTTCCATCACTTTGGCCAAAACTTCCGGCGATAGGTCCTCACATTGTTGACGGATATTGTCTTTAAGAGCTGCAAGAGTCTGAGGCTTGTTGACATAAACCCGCGACTTCAAAAAGCCCCACAAAAAGAAGTCCAGTGCAAATCGCCAAAACGGGAGATTAGGCGCCCGGGAAATGCATCCTTCAGCATATCGGTTGTGGCACGTGCAGTGTGTGCCGTTGCACCGTCCTGTTGGAACCACATGTTTTCCAATCCCAATTCATCAAGTTGCGGCAAAAAGAACTCGTTGATCATTGCTCTGTAGCGCTCACCATTCACAGTAACCATTTGGCCCGCGACGGCTTCGAAGAAAAAAGGTCCGATGACTCATCCAGCGAAAACAGCATACCATACAGTGACTTTGAGCGGGTGTAATGGCTCTTCGTGGGTTACACGCGGATTTTCAGTGCCCCAGAAGCGTAAATTTTGCTTATTTACGTACCCGCTAAGATGGAAATGGGCCTCATCACTCATGATTATTTTTGATGAAAAATCATCTTCCTCTTGGTGGTGATTAAGGATGGCTTGAGCGTATGTTAGACGCGATTGGCGGTCAGCAGCTAACAGCTGATGCACCGTCTGGACTTTGTACGGAAACATCTTCAAATCTTGTACCAAAATTCGCTGTAAAGACCGTCGACTGATACCCATTTGCGTGGCACGTCGTCTGGTCGATGTCGACGGCGCTTCCATGACATCTTCGGCTACAGCAGCAATATTCTATGCAGAACGGTTACTCCGGGGTCTGCCACGCCTGGCAGCATCTCGTGTTGTGCCAGTCTCTTCGAGGCGAGCGGCTAAACGTCGCAGTGTTTCACCAGTAGGCGTTGGACGGGTAGGAAATCTGCGACGAAATTCACGTTGTGCCAAAGTCACCGACCGTAGCGTAACATTGTTTATTAACGTGTATTTCGCATGTGTTTACTACACAAATGTCAAAACAGAACTGACATTAGGGGTCAATCGCAAAATTTATAGCATTTTCTGATAGGAGGATTACTTTTGCGCCACCTTGTATATATGATTGCATGCTTTGGGTAAAAAAGAGAGTAAGTAGAATTTTAAATGCCTTTTCCTAACTCATGAACCTATAATGTTATCCGAAAGGACAAGCTCGCAGCTAATTCCTCATCCCCGGAACTACTTCAAGCTCATCTTAGGATCTGTTGTGCGATAGTATTCTTTTTTATATCGTGCTTTAATTGTTTCCCCTTTTATACACACACATTCATATGAACACAAGCCGAGTACATATATCCAACAAGACATTGAGTTTTCTGAATGGGGAGTTCGAGGTGGAACCAGCAATGGGTGAGCGGCGTGAAGAGGCGCTACGTAACGCTGGACTAAAGACCTATTTCATTACAAAGGTTCTTAAGCCCGTAAGTAAAACTGTATGAATGGTGATTGATTTTTTGTTTTGAATATTAGGAGTCGTGTGTTACCAAAATCGGATTTGTAAATAACTTTCACGACGACTATACTGAGTTTTTATGGGGGATAACATAAGCCGTTATTCTTTTTTAGCTCAAAACAGAGCCTGAGTACTCACAAAACAGTTCGTGCTTCTTTTTAAGCTCAGACACATCACAGCGTTTAAACTGGGCTCTGCTCTGAACTAAAAAAAAATTGACTGAGCAGAGCAGTCTTTAGTCTAAGTAAAAAACTAAACACGACCAAGCACAGACTGAGAGAAGGGCAAATAAAAGAAACCGAAATCAACAACAATTAAAAAAACGGGTTTTTGTGGTGTAGAAAGTACCGACATAATACAATTTAATAAAATACTTTTTATTGAAAAAAACATGATTTATAATCATATGATCGATGAGCGCTTAAGTGTGTTTCATAAACAATTCAGAACGCTCTGAGCACGCTCGGTTCAGATCATTTTCAGTGCTTTGCTCTGATCTAAAAAAGAAAAACGCCTTATCTAATCCGTAGTTTACGTTTAAGTATATTTTATTTACGAAGGGTGAATAAAAATTTATTTTAAAAGAAATGTGTTTGCTTAATGATATGACGTTTGAATTGTGTATTCATAGTTTGTAGCGACAAAAGTTCAGGAAAATGGTGACAAAATTGACGATGACAACGAAGAAATCCTCGAAGAAAAGGAGAAGGCAGTAAGCTTTGAACAGGAAGATGAAGGGGACAAACATGAAGACTTTAAGAAACGTCTGCAACATGAACTCGTTGCCCGCGATGGACATGGGTACCCATAATATATAGGAGCATACAATTTTTTTCAATAACAACATATATTGTTTGTAGAAATCTCTCGAAAGATACAACAGTATTTCTGAAATTCAAAAGTCCTGATCTTGAGACAGCATATGAAGGCCATCGTGAGCCATACTCTTCATTGCCTCTAGTGGCGGCTGCCTTAGTGCAGTCAGTAAATGTTATGTATTCCTTCTTGGTGTTGCCTAGGTAATGTGTCTCAACACCTTATTTTTTGCAGAATTGAAATCTTTTTATTACAGATATTGTGTCCACTTTGTTATTCTAATATCACCGCTGCTGTTGATTTTATTGTTGGTCTTCATTTCTGTGAGTGAAAGCTTTCCCCAACACATTCATGAAAAAATTGTGCAGGCCAGCAAGCGCTTCAACGATATAAGGTTTCTGAGATCATTTGCAGCCATCGCCATCTGCTTTACCATTGGATGTAGCAATCTGTTGGATATGGTAGATTTATGTGCCTGGTTACAATTTTCAATTTGTTTGATTTTATTTAAATTTCTAGTACTTTTTCACCACTGTACTCAAATATGATGATTTTGCAATAGCGGAAGCAAACAACTCTACTAAGCTTAGTATCGAACGTCATTTAGTTAATACAAACTTAGATAGCGTCATGTATCCCTCTTACATGAGTAACTTTGCTGTTTTGATTTTAATTGCTATATCTGTGATTGCTCAGTTAACACATACGACAAAAATCATTATCATGATGATATTTGCTGGTATGTTTTAATGTATATAAGTGATTGTTAAGATTTAAACAAAATATGATACCTCTATTGCCAGGTGTCCATTGTTTGTTTAACATATTTATTATGGGTGAACTTTATCGCTTCGAGGACTTTCTGTCATCTGATCCGTAAATTGCTTATTATAGTTGTCGAATGTGCATATTTGAATATGGATTGATTTTTCTTTCAGAGTAATTTCAACAGATATTAACGTTTCCGGTATACTTTTGCTGGCTGCAATTGCTTTGTCTCTTTTGGCAAGACATGTAAGTGTATTATCAAACTTTATGTTAAATGCGGATTGGCACCATCTTATTTTTATCTTCTTGCAGATGGATCGTGAGGACAGGGTGATTTTTAAATGGAAAACAGAGGTTGCCGAACAGAAGGAGATGGCTACCGATATGAGTAAAAGGAATGAAGCGCTTGTTTATAATGTCCTGCCTGTGCATGTGGCTGAGCATTTTATGAAAAACAAAAAACGATCTTACGACGAACTCTACTCTCAAAGTTACTCTGAGGTCGGTGTAATGTTTGCCAGCATGCCAAATTTTGCAGGTGAATCTAGCAAAATGTATATAGTATTTTATTTTAATCAACAAACAACATTTTCAGATTTTTATTCTGAGGAATCCGTTAACAATCAAGGACTTGAGTGTTTACGTTTTTTAAACGAAGTCATATCGGATTTTGATGCCGTAAGCGATATTCGATTAAATTTTTTCAAACTAAAAGGTTTGTTTTCTTTCTCAGCTTCTGGAGTTGCCACAGTTTCAAGACATTATTAAAATAAAAACTATAGGTTCCACTTACATGGGAGCAAGTGGCATTAATATAGCAAGAAAAACTCAACTCACGGATTCAATCCAAGAACGATGGACGCATTTGTCAGTGTTGGTGGAATTTGCATTTGAATTGAAAAAAGCATTGCAGGGAATCAATGAGCAATCGTTTAATCATTTTGTTCTCAAAATGGGCATTAATCACGGTCCAATCACAGCTGGAGTGATTGGAGCTCGAAAGCCTCATTATGATATATGGGGAAATACTGTTAATGTAGCATCGCGAATGGAAAGCACTGGGAAGGCGGGATGTATACAGGTGACTGAGGAAACTTGTGATATTCTCAAGGAATTCGGGTACACTTTTGAGCAGCGAGGCCTAGTCTCAGTGAAAGGCAAAGGACAACTGATGACTTACTATTTAACGGTAGTTTCCTTAATAACTAAAAATTATATTAATTTATCGCACATTATTTTTACAGGGAAGAGATAGTTTGTCCAGGCCGATGGCGCCGTCATTGATTGTGACTACAGCTCATGACAATACCAACAGTCTGGAGCCTGTCGATACTTTAAATGTCAAAAGTGGTTCTCGTCTGTCCACTACCGCAGAAAACACTAACAATTTGCTTTCGAATACCTCCAGTACAACTATTACCAGTAACACTATGCAGCAACCTCTGGAAGAATCTTCCCTTAATGAAGCGGAAGCAGATAGCAAAACGCCATTATTAAATAGTATTAATGTAGAGCCCAGGGAATTGAGCGAAAAGATTCTGTTAATTAATTTTAAGTCAAATTAAAACAAAATAGTATAACAAGAAGCTGTTCGAAACAAACCGTCAAATCTGTGTTGACGAATATTACCATATATAAATGTCTCTAAAGAGTTAACAGAACGGATTTTCTAACCTTTAACGACCATAATGTTATTCGTTAGTGATTACAATTTTCGAATTTACAGGAGAAAAATTCAAAAATCCGTCAAAAGAGCCTACTCATTTGACTAATTTATCTAAAATAATATATTATTGACGACACGATCCAGAGTTTAAGGAAACTTAAAAAAAAGTTCTAAAATATAGTGGTAAACTTGAATAGGTTTGTCGTGGCGTTTATATATTAGGTATTATAATATGTACCTACATACATTTTATTCATTTTCATTTAAAATTTTGAAGGTCTAATGATGATGACTTAATAATGAATGCAGATTCAGTTTGATGAATAAGATGTGTTTTTTCTCTCTCTCTTTTTTGTTTATGTACATATATAGAAAGATGCTTCACTCTTATCTAACAGTTCAAACCCTTATTTTGTATATACGATTAACTCGTGTTATTGAATTAAAAAAATAGAAAAATATAATGTAGAACAGGAAACACCACCGATATGCAAAGAACTTAGAATAAGATAAGAAAAAAAACTCACTGGCAGAGGAAGAATTTTGTTTTAAGTGCTCATATTTTAAAGTGTACTGTTAATGGAGATACAAAACACTTCGTTTGATCACCTGGTAATAGATAAACACATAATGTAAGACTTTGACTGTGACGTGATCTCTCTAATTTGACTTCTGTTTATTTCAAATTATTATCTTAAGAAGCTGATTATTAATTGAATAATGAACTGGTTAATTAATTTCCGTAACTCAAAGTTAACCCGTTGAATCGGAGTTTATTATCATTCAACCGAAAATAGTAATCATTTGCACCGAATTAAAATATCTTAAACGAGTTGCAAACATGTAGGCACTTATTCTAGGCTTAATCACAATATTATTTGATTAAAATACTTTCGCTTTATATAAAAGCCCTGGCCCAAGTTTATTTTTTTAGATTCGAACTTAACGAACTACACATACCAAAGAAAAAATGGAACAAAAAATATTCATATAGGTAAGATACAAAAGTTGTTCTCTCACTTGTTTAATATTGAATTGTAATAAATCTTAAAAATATTTTGCGAGATAATAAATATTATTATTAGCAGGCTCTAGGGAATACAATTTAGTGGAATTTAGTCCAAATAAATATCTTGTGATTTATATTGCTATGCATCGCCTATTATTGCTTATTATTTTCTAAATACATACATAGGTACTAGCTATTATAGAAAAAAAAGAATAAATTCGATAAAAAAATTATTTTTGTTAGTGAATTAACGGCATTAAATGGCAATGTGTGTAAATAATAAACCATCAACAAGTGGCTATATTTGCCTATAAAGTTTAACAGATAGCGCTAGAATTATTTAATTCAATTGAAATAAATGTCTTAAACAGTTAAAGATTTGTTTAGGAAAAATGAATTTTTTTCTACTACAGCTATTACAACTACCCACTTTTTTAATTTAATACGTCGCCTTGCAGTCCAATTTCCAACTCAGTGAGATATTGTAAGATCTTCAATTTTGCCAGTGCCTTTTCTCCCTTGGGAAGCCGTTGAAAGTACCCAACTAAGGACAATGCAAAGTGCTTGTCCTCCTCATAATCCTTAGAAGTTGTGGCTTGTGCTTCATTGGCTTTCCTTTTCTTCACTGGAGTCTGTTTGAATCCCTCTGAAAGATCCTCGGCAATTGGTTCGGGAAGTGTGGAGCAATCTGTTACATTGCCATTTGTTTCTTCATAACTGATTTCCTCAAAAGACTTTTCAAGCGATTCTTCCCCGGAACTATACCCTGTAATTGTTTCTGGTTCTTCAAATTGTCCCTCAACCGGCGAATAAAAGACTTGTATATATGAATCATCAATTTTTTCTTCAGTCAAATTTTCGCTGGCGGAGTTTTTAAGTTCCGGCAGTTCTACTTCTTCGTACAATTGCATTGTTCTGGATCCATCTCCAAGTTTCTCAACAACAAGGTTTGCCTGATGATTGTCTTTACTTTGTCTAGAATTATATGCGACAGTTTTTGTTATTTAAGAAACGCATTCTTTAAATTCGAATTAGACTTGTCTTATACCTACCTACTATAATTGGCAAGTGAAACATTTGAAGTTTCTGAATTTGAGGCGAATTTGCACGATTCATGCTCTATGGGAACAGCATTTTTACGAAGTATTTTTCTGTTAAATTGTGTTCGAATATCACATTGACGAAAATGATATTCACAGAAGAATCTATGTGCAGTTGCATTAATTTTTATCAGTGATTTGTTTCCGGAATTTTTTATCCAAGTGCTACGCCGGTCATCTGTGGGAAGGCGAAAAAATGCGATGCTGCTGCACGGGTATTTAACGCATAAGCAGTCATGATAGGCACACATTATAGACATTGTCAATTTTCCGGTTTTTATTTATTAGCAAATAATAATATAATAATCAGTACTTTTCAATTGAAATAAAAAAGGGACTTTGACAGGACTGTTTATAGTTGGTTCACAATTATAATAACATGATTCACAATTATAATAACATGAAATGCGATTTCGTTTGCTCCGTTCATAAGTAGTAAGTCCCGCGTACAAGCTGTCTTCTGAGCTGTAACTGTTATACGCGTCTTTGGCAGTAGCCTTTCTGACAGCATAAATAAATAGATTTATCATAAATATCTGCGTTTCCTTCATATTGAAAGGATGCCATGCATTGTACCTACTTCAGTTTTTATTTGATCTTCTTCCATTTTTTTTCTATAAACATGCCACTTCTTATGTTATCAAATAACTAATTTACTCCCTTTAAATAATATTATTATTGTTTTCAAAGCTATTTTTTTTTAAAAAATATTAACTTTTAAGAAATTAGTCTGCTGCTTTAACGGCGAGGTTATGATTATGTCACTCTTGGTCAATCAAATGCTTGGCTCCTTGAGGCAGTTGTGTGATCCTGGATTTCTAAGGCCTGCATCTTTTTTTCGCGATTTTAATACGCGCATGCTCCTTTTATTGATTATTGCTTAATCTTCTTTTAACGGCACTGAAGTTTTTTTTTATAAGGAAAGTAAAAATGTTTTGGTGGGTTTATCTTTGTAACAAAAAGCGAAAACTTAATTAAAAATCAATTTTGATGAGAATGTTGTCCTGTTTAACTTAACTTGCCTTTGGTTTTTTCGCGATAACAAACAAAAACGATTTAATAAAAAATATAAAATTATTTTTTCACTTCTATTTATTTATGCTTATTCGCAATGTAATTGACCATTTTGAATGAGTTCGAAAAGCCCCGTGTCGGTGTAGGCGTACTATTAGTTTCAAACAATCTTGGAAAGAGAAATCATTTTAAGCTGGAACGCTTAAAGTCAAATTCACAAACAGAACTTTTTGTATCGCTTAAAAAAAATCCTGCAAAAGCACAAAGAAAAAAGTCTGTGGTTTGCGCAATGGCGCAATTATTGCCCGAAATTATTGAACAAGTATTAGGCCGCATTGAATCTCGCTTATCAACATTAAGCGACAAGCAACGTACATACATATAGCCAATTTACATGTCGGTTTTAATTTGTTCATACGTTCTGTATTTCAGTAAGTGACTGTGAGTTCATTGAATTGAAATGCATTTTCAAGGAGGATACTGTCTGCAAAGCATTGAACATTATCGATACTTATTCTTTAATATCGTACCGTCCAGAAAGTAACACAAGCGAAGTGATTGAAATGACTGAAGCAGAATGGTCTCCAAATTCTTACAAACTACTTCCTGACATAAATTACTGCCACTGCAAATTTTTCCGCGACAATATTTTAAATGCTGCCGAGAAATCGTATTATACATGTCAACACGTCCTCGCCGGCCGATTGGCTAGGATTTTGAATAAACTGAAAGCGGAGGTCCTTCCGAAGCATAAGTTCAACAGTATTCTCAAACAATTCGTTATAGATTCAATGAAATGTACAAAATAAAAACGAACAAAACAAATACACCTAAGTAAACTAAGTAGTCTCGCGAAAAGCGAAGTAAGAACCTTATAATTTAGGGGATTGCGTTCATGTAGTTGCACTTGCGCGCGCTAAATGGATTTTTTTTTGTAAAAACAACGGGGAAGAGATGGGTCAGCATTTTTGCTTGAAGGGAAGTGAGTGAAAACCGTCGGACACAATCAGAACAGAAAAATACAGCTTCGAGGCATAATGTACTCTGTTGTGAATTTTCAAACAAATTATCCTCAGTGTTTTCTAGTGAACTTCGGATTCAGCATTGTACCGTCAATATACAGCACTTGCCCTACCTCAAAAGTTGCGCCAAACGGATCTGCACAGCTTCATGGAACACAAAATCCTTCAATTCACACATTTATCATTGCGAAAGCGCACCATTTTCTCGCACTACAAAAGCAAAATATACTGACTAAAATGTTGCAACAGTTTTGCACTTTATGCCCAAGTTATAGCCATACCTAAATTTTGGTTTGGTTTGCGTTTTTGGTCCAGCTAAAATTAATAAATCGACACAATGTTTGTCTAAAAATGTTGCATATGAATTATTAAACTAAATCGTCAGAAATAATTGAGAAATTGACTAGAAAACGAATTCATTGACAAAAAAATAACCGACATTTTACTAGGCCTGTTGCACCAGATCGTGAGTGCCCCTATAATGAATGCGGCCACTCTTGTGGATAGAACTGAGAAAAAATATGCATACATTGGCAGATGAGGAGTCAGAACAGATTCAATTAACACTATAGTGGCTGTATGCAAATGTATGATGGATATATCTTCTGGGCCAAATTGAGGGGTGGTTTTTTCGTACTTAATAATACACATTAATACTATTTACTAAAACAATTAATGAGCAACAATAATAGTCCACGCGATCGCGACTCTTATGACGCAATATATTTATCATTTTGTTTGTTCCAGGGGCCATAAAAACATTTTAATGATGAAAAGAAACATTCAATATTGTTTGATTTAACTCACCCGAACCGTTACCGCCTACCGCTCCGGTGTGTGACAAGCTTAATGCATGCACATAACAAATACAATTTCTTCTTTCCCGTTCATTCCATCAAAAACAAAAAAAAACACTGCTAAACTTTATTTATTTTATGCACGAAACAAATTTCAATAATTGCAGACGCAAGCACACAAATTTTTGCACAGATCCAAAATTGACTAGAATAGCTATTCTGTTCGACAACACGCCGTGTAACTGTTACTCCGTTTACATGACCGAATCAAAAATCAAAAGATCGAACTGAAACTGAATTGTAACTGAATTGAAATTCGAGGCAGGTTTTCGCTCTCACCGAATTGAGAGATTGAATTAAAATAGAATTCAGTTTCACAGTTCCTACTAAACACGTGTTTAGTATAGTCTTGTGTTTGTTGGCGACAAAAATTCCAGTCAAATATACACAACAATGGAAAAAATAACGGATGCGGACTCTCACTTGTCTATATCAATCTTTAAATTCGCGTTTATATGCTGATTTTCGATCCAATCACGGAACATTTTGTGATCGGATTGTACCTACCTACTGTTTCGAATTAACCCGCGTTTACATGGAATTTAAATCGAATTGAATCCGGATTGAATCTCTCATGTAAACGGGATATGTCTTGTTTAGACAGCTTTTACTTCAGCTACAGAACACGATTAAAATTGGATTCAGCCCTTCAGGCAAAATTGCTATACAGCTTTAGTAAATATACAAAAACAACAAATGCCAATCATTTGACAGCGACTGTAAAATTTCTATGCAAGAAAATCAATTTTTAAATACTTTTAATTCGGAAAGGTATTATTTTATCACATCCAAAATAATATTAATTCATCGTTAAAATAAATAAAACCTATTTACGAGTGCCACTACAATTAAAAAATATAAAATTTTGCCTATTCATTGCTTGTCCTCGATTTGTCCCGTTCAGTGTGTCGTATGTGCGCTGTTCACCCACCAGTTTGGCTAAATCGAATTTTTTTTTAAATTCATTTAACTACAAAAAGAAAATATATACCGATTGTGGATGCACTTAATACCAAAAATGCAATAAATTTCCTTCGAACACAGTGCTATTCTATTCGTTAAAATTAAAAATAGACCCGACACCTTGCTAAATTTATTTATCTATTATCTGAACAATTTGGCATTTTTCTGCTCTAGGTAAGAGGATGTCTTTAAAACCCAAAGTAGTGAATTTTAATGTGGTATGGCACGATCTACGGGAGACAGTAGAAGCCGTGATAACACTTGGCAATGTTCAACGAGATGTTTGGAATAATAGATTTAGGTGAGCAATCACAAATTATTCATTGATTTAATGTATGATTCTCTCTATTTATTTCATTCAAGCGATGTATATTCTTTATGTGTGGCTCACCCAGAGCCCTTGGCAGAAAAGCTATATTTCGAGACGAAACAGTTTCTAGAAAATCATGTTCAAAATATGCTAGCCACTAAAGTAGCTCCACAAGATTCGCTGGAACTTGATAAGAATCAACCGGATCTATTGCAGCGATATTACGATACTTGGTCAGAGTATAGTCAGGGAATTCACTATTTAGACTGTTTATATTTGTAAGTTACTTCCTTGTTTATCACAGATAATGCATACTATCTGCATTCTTAGATATCTAAATCAGCAACATATTAAAAAACAGAAACTTTCGGATGCGGATATTTCGTATTGTAAACTTTGCCCTGAAACACACGAACTTATGTATATAGGCGAATTGGGTAATCTTGGCAACAACAAACTCTCCAAAATAAAAAAATTAATTACAAATATTATTAGGTCTAGCTATATGGCGGATTTACATGGTCGAGTCCCTAGGAAAGGATCTCGTTACACATATTCTTGAAGGAATTAAGTCAGATCGTCATGGCAGCCCAGAAATCAATTCTCATCATGTAAAAATAATTCATGGAGTTATTCATAGCTTCGTTCAGGTGCAAGATTACAAGAAAACTGGTTCATTAGAATTGTACCAAAATCTATTTGAAACTCCGATGTTGGCAGCTAGTGGCGAATATTATAGTAGTGAGGCGTCGAAACTATTACAAAGGTGTTCGGTTAGTGAGTACATGGAGGAGGTTATCAAAATTCTGGACGATGAAAATAAGAGAGCTCAAAAGTTCTTGCACTTTAGGTGAGTTAACACCATTGTTTTGTTATTTCCTTCTTGCTCTATTCTTTTTACCTCTTCAGCTCTATATCGAAACTACGTAAGCAGTGTGAAGAAGGCTTCATCAATGATCGCTTGGATTTCCTTTATTCCGAGTGTAAGGAAATGGTCTCTCAGGAAAAGCGGAAAGACCTTCGTAACATGTACATTGTGCTTAAGCCGATACCAGATCGATTAAAGGGTATCTTAATTCAAACGTTTTTGGATCACATTAAAAACGAAGGGATCGAAACAATTTCAACACTCAAAGGGGAGAACATGCACATACAATTTGTTGAGAATATGCTGAAAGTCCACCAGAAATATCAGGAGTTGATTGCAGATGTCTTTGAAAATGATTCATTGTTTCTAAGCGCACTCGATAAGGCGTGTGCCAGTGTAATAAATCGTCGTCCGAATGATCGCCAGCAATGCCGAAGCGCAGAACTTGTTGCAAAATACTGTGATACACTGCTTAAGAAGTCAAAAACATCAGAAACAGAGATTGATGCGAAATTAACAAATAATATTACAATTTTTAAATACATCGAGGATAAAGATGTGTACCAGAAGTTCTATAGTCGAATGTTAGCCAAGAGGTCGGATAAAACTATATAAAATATATATCAGCTACTACAGTTTTTCTTTCTATTTAAGATTAATTCATGAGCAGTCTCAAAGCATGGACGCAGAAGAAGCGATGATTAATAGGTTAAAGGTAATTTAGTTTCTGACATTGAAAGTAAATAGATTTAACGTTAGGTATTTACTTTCCAGCAAGCATGCGGCTACGAATTCACTAACAAATTACACAGAATGTTTACTGATATCTCGTTGTCTGCAGACCTAAACAACAAATTTAATAGTCATTTAAAAAAAGAAAATATAGATTTAGGTAAAGAAGATGCATTTATGCTTTAAAAAAATACAGTATTTATTTATACTTTTTCTTCACCAGGAATAAATCTATCGATAAAAGTTTTACAAGCAGGTGCATGGCCCCTAGGACCCACACAAGTCGTTATACCATTTGCTGTTCCTCAAGAATTCGAGAAGTCGATAAGAATGGTGAGTTAAAAATAAATCTTCTAAACTGCATAGTTATTAGTTTTATTCTTTAATAGTTCGAAAACTTTTATCACACATCATTCAGTGGAAGAAAATTAACTTGGCTACATCACCTCTGCCATGGCGAGCTTAAAATTGGATTTCTAAAGAAAACCTATATTGTCACAATGCAAACCTATCAGATGGCAATGTTGTTACTCTTCGAAACATGTGATTCGTTGACTTGTAAGGAAATCCAAACCACCCTTCAACTTAATAATGAAACCTTCCAAAAACATATGCAATCTTTGATTGAATCAAAGCTTTTGTTGGCAAGTTCGGAAAGCTTAGAGGGTGACACTAAAATTGAATTGAATTTTGAGTACACGAATAAGAGGACAAAGTTTAAGATCACCGCTGCTCTACAAAGGGAAACACCACAAGAGGTAACATTAACTAATATATTATATAGCTGTTAATCTTTCGAATTTAGGTCGAACATACAATGAGCGCTGTCGATGAAGACCGAAAACTTTATCTACAAGCAGCTATTGTACGAATAATGAAATCTAGAAAAGTTCTTCGACATAACGCATTAATTCAAGAGGTAATCGTGGGATAAAATTTTCATTTACAAAGTGCTGAATTACTTTTTCTTTCGTAGATTTTATCGCAATCAAAAGTAAGCTTTACACCCAGCATTTCAATGATTAAAAAGTGCATCGAATCTCTTATTGATAAGCAATATATTGAAAGAACTCCAAACTCGGGCGATGAGTACAGTTATGTGGCATAAGTAGAATTTATATAATGCGGCCGAAGATTATAGGAAGGCAACATTTTGGATGATAAGCAGAGAATTATTGAAATAAAAATTAATTTTTTTAAAGTAAAATATGACAGAAAATATTGGTGTTTCATTTATTTTGCATTTGCAGTTGTAAGCAAGGGCTGACTTACAACATAATATCATTTCTCCAAGAATGCAACCTACGTTCTGAGATATAACAAAATCATCTCAAACCTCATATTGAAACAAAAAGACGTCAAAGTATAATATTAATATTCATTTATTTTCATATTTGCTTTTCATTTCAATTAAAATATATATACACATAACATGTACATGTAACGTAATTACATATATATATATATATATATGTGTATATATACTAATTTTTTAAATAGTAAATACATAGTAGGTAAATCTAGATGTATTTCTTTTACTGATTATAATTACTATGTAATAGGCTAATTAATTTAAGTTATTTTTATAAATATATTTATATTTTTAAATATTTTTATAAATGGCAATGTAAATTTAATAGTTTATGTTTTTAATTTTTTTAGTAGTTAATACTAAAATTTAATTTTTAAGTAGTTTTTTTTTAATATACGTAATATATGTACTATATTGAATTAAAATGATGAAATTAAATTTACCATTTGCATTCGTCTAATTAAAATTTTACAATAATTTAGTTGGTTATGTTACGTTATTTTTTACGTTAAACATATAAATATTAATATGCAATTATAACACTATTACAACATTTTGGTTAGTTTGTCTGTCAACGTGATGACGATTATATTCTTTATACGATTATATTTATTACAAATACAATAACTCATTCAAATCGATTTCACTGGTTTTTCAGTATTGTTCAACTTAACATTTTTTAACATTTCCAATGAAATATTTTTCTTTTGTTTTTCTTCACCGTGTATAAATTAACATTAATAAATAATAATCAACAACAAATAAGAATTTGCTAAATAAAGATAAATCGTTATCTTCATGATAATAACTTTATTTTCTCATTGGTAGGCTCGATATTTTTTTTCGTTTTAATATATCCATGGTTAAATTTACAATTTTTCTATAAGGTATATGATTTAATTTATAAATATATGATGTATTAATATAATTATATAGTAAAAACTTTGTAATAGTGTACTTGTAATTTTACGATATGATGAATGACTTTTAACGCAGGGAAGATGAAGCATGTTTTGACAAATTCGTATATTGTTTGATTTATTCACATAGAATCAGTGGACTCAGTAAAGCACCAAATTCAAATTCGTGCATGGCTGACCTCGCCGCGTATTGGGAAAAGGTAAACGTACATAAACAATGCAATCACGAAGAAAATATAATATAAGTGATAGACATTGTTTCCATTGAGATTCACAGAAGCATAACAGGAAACAATGAAAAGGATAAAGTCTGCTTTTTTACTCGAATTAACGTTGAAAGAGTGTTGCCTATATATTTTCTATAAAGCCCTCAGTATTTTACTGGTGCTTATGAATAGGTGATAGGATTGCATTGATTTAATGATAGGTAAAGGATTAATATTTCAAAATCGGACATGTGTCTAGATGCGATTCCCCTACGTAAAGTCTTTGTTTTAATCATAAAAAAATATAATGCAACCAACAACTAAGCATTCATTCTGTAGCTTTGCTTCAGAGAGAAGTTTTATTTTTTTCAAATACGCAAGTGTTTGGATGGTTAAGGTACATTTGGAAATTAAATTGAATAAATACCGGGAATGACTAGACTGCATTTGTTTCGTTTTTGTTTTCTCGTACAATCGGTGTAATGCTGTTCTTGCATTATTTCATTTGTTTAAGCTTGATGAAGTTTTCATAAACTTCATTATGTATACAAATTTTGTTATAGATGATTATTTGCAATTACTGTTCTATATGCGTATATAAATATTATGCATATATGTTATTCGGTAAGTAGTTTGTTTCATTTCTTTCGCTTTTGGTCTATAAGTTATTTAATAAATACATATACATATGTTTATGCATTTTTATTAATGACTTTGTTTTTGAATAAATAACATCGTGATATTAATGAGCGCTGATAATAATCGATAGAAAATACGAAAACAAAACATTTTTGAAATGCTTTGTTTGTATATATGAATAATGTGTATGTGTTTTAGTATTAGATTTGATTTAAGCTAATAGTCGAGTGGAAAAAATATAAGAATAGTTGGTAATAGCACTTTGTTGGATTGTTTTTATTTATTTATAAGAGGCATAGAATTTGGATTGCATTTTGGAGGCATAGAGGAAATCTCGAAAGTTTTACATTATATTGCACGAAATTCGACCAAAGTGTGATGAAGTGAAATCACTCGTACTTAATTTTTTTTACCAATGTAAAACTTACACAACAATAGTCTTTTTGTTTTCTCTAAATGCACTTAAATAAATAATAAATATTTTTAATGATTTCCGAACACTGTTAATTTGTTTTTTATCTGCGGATATTGGTTAAATTATAACATTTCCATAATATACTGAAACCAAATACTGATACTTTTTTGTTTGTTGTAATTAAGAACACTACTCTTGTTGTTCGATGTTTTTGTCATATTTCGCAGGAGGATTTCTGTTGGTATTATGTGTTTTTTTTTTATAATTATTTGTCGTTATAGTTTTCTTTCCCTTAAATTTGTATAAAAATTACATATATTTGTTTGTGCTGCAGCTGCGCTTAGTAAGAAACTGTAACTTCTACATATAATCTATACTAAATACACTAAAAAAATGTATTATATGGTATTTTTTGTTTTTAAATCTAGTTGATTCACTAGCCTCACGAGTTTTTGCAATTTTTTCCTTCATTTTCATTTGAACGTTGAACATTTTATTGTTATTCCGTTTTGGAAATTAATTATTTCTCTTTTGATATTATTTAGTTAATCCCGGCTATTTTTTTATCCATTAATGCATTTTTATTTGTAATATATTCATTCGTCACTCAGAGTTGAGAGACTGGCGTTGGATCAAGATTTATGGAGCTGTTCGTTTTCAGGCCTTCTTTCAGTGGCAACTTGGAGGAGATTGTTGAATTCAATATCGAGTGTTTGTCGTGCCTAGAAGTTTCGGAAACAAAAAAAAAATAAATACGAATATTTTATTGACAAGAAATGTTACTTGTGTATTTTGAGTAGGAATTTGCAATGCTAGCGCCATTGCGTTGGCATCGAAACCTTCATCTAATGATATTAAAGCTCCATGAACACCCGATTCCAAAAGATTATTACCGTATTCCTGTAAGATAATTTTGATTATTATACATTTCAATGTTATAATATATTTGTTTACAAACCTTTAAGCCAATACTGCATACCCATCGAATCACTCGCTCATTGCTCCACACTAAACAATCACATAAAGCATTTTCCGAAATTTTTCGACGTCGCTCTAAATCATTGCGATCATAGTTCAGTCTTTTAAGACAAGAGATACCATATTGCAAGCTAGTCCGATGAAAACTATCTACCATTTTCAATTGGCCCCGTAAATCTTTCTTTGTCAGATGATCGAGCATTCGTGCATCAACTAAGCATTCCATAAAAGTGGTACGATACTGTGGTAAGCCGAGACCAGGAAGCCAGTAGTTGCCAATCCATTCGTGGTTCATATCCCCTTATAGAAAAAACAAAATATACCAATACATTTTAAAATATTGACCACAAAGATTAGTTTTTAAAACGTCGTGATGAGTGAAATAAAAATTCTTAGGGGTATGGTCAATGTTCAAAGAGAGTTTACAATCGAGGAAATAGAATGGATTGAAAATAAATAAAGTAAGTCGAAATTAATATTATTGTTTTATTTTCTTACCAAATGCAAGTGTTGTGCGCGAAGTTTGAGGTGCTGATGGTGAAGTTAAGGAGACCATCTCCTGTATGGCCAGACGCAATTTCAGTCTGTGCAGCGGATTACTTATTCCTGTAAAAGATAATATCAAAAAGTCGATCTCACACGGTCATACGATTTCAATTACCGATTTCCCTCTGTATTTCTGTATCACTCAAAGCGCTCATAATCGCGCCTGATTTTACATTGGCTCTACACGCAGCAACATACCACGCTGGCATACCGACCCATAATTCCAGCCAAGCGACTATTGTTGGTCCGTTCCACAATGCAAATGGTGTACCAGCCTTCATCGCCTCGCCCAGCAGATCATTACGATAGTCGTGCTCCCTTAAAGCAAATATTATTACTTCGTTACCAATTTAATTATTCATTTCAAACTTATACTTCTTTTGTCTCCCATAGTCCACTGAAGATATTTTTCCGGACATAACACCAATTCCCAGCATTTTCCCCCCTGATAAGCTAATCGCATCGTAATTTGAGTCTATATCACTCATTGTTATCGACAGATTTCCTATTGACATCATGCTGGTAGAGCCATCGGGCATTGAATCTTTGACTCCTTTGACTTTGTCCTTTTTACTAAAGAATCTTCCTAAGCTTGATTTAATGCCTTTTTTCTTTTGAACGGCTGCAACAACATCTCGACTGACGCTGGATGTTGGAGTTTGCAGAATATTCATGGAACCCATTGCGCTATAATGACGCAGCGACTCTTGGCTTCCGTGACGCGAACTTAAAGGCGATGGTCCATAGTTTTGATATCTATCAGATCTGGAAAAAAAAAAAAACGTTACCTAAGAAAGAAAATAGCCGAAAGACAACAAATTATGAACAATATTAGAATAAACTAAATAAAAGCTGACTAGAAATAATAAATTATTAACCTTATATTATTTTGTCCTTGACTCGGTGGCAGTCCCATGGATCGTCTGCATGTAGCAAAGCAATACATTGTTAGTAAATTTGTGGAATTTTGTGTGCAGCAAATTCATACGTTAGTTTGTTAATCGATAAACATTTTATATATTTCCAATTACCTTCGTAGCTCCTCTTGACTGTGAGCCAACGCTTGTGCTACTCGTTCTAAGCGCATAGATCTGGCGGTAAGTGGTGAGGCTGCACCTCCAGAGCTGGAATCGCCAGTCATGGCCATAGCGTGAAGTTCATCTCTGGACACGTCGGACGATAGGGCAGGTAAATTAAGCTGCAAATTTCGGAAATAATATTATTACTTAATACATTTTTATTGATGGACATATTTTTATGTATGCTAACAAATGCTAAACTATCTTAGGTTAACAATGGATTATATTGTGCGTATATTCGCAAGAGTGCAATTAAATCATAGAATAGATATGCATTCAGAAAATTATGTTCGTGCATGTTTTTTATTTTTTAATATTGTCAAAATTATGTATGTTTAACTTGAGAAAATTATATAATGGTTTCCCAAAGTATTGTCAGTCAAGTATGGCCATTCTTGTTTTCATTTTAAATGTAAAATGTTTCATCAATATTCAATACGCAAACAGTAAGTGTGTCCTTAATGACGACATTCACTTGATTCAGCTATGTTTAATAAATAATGACCGTTTTGTGTTTCAGTGTAAATGAGTGTTCCGACTATGCAATCGTGTTTTAAGATAACCCAAGAAAAAAAATGTTCGCATAAAATAAGAGTAAACATAGAAACAATAGATACAGAAGATCAAAGTGGAAAGATGTTAAATGGAAGTAGCACTTCATATGGCTAATACCTGGCTCGAAGGAAGAGACTCAGACAATTGGCCTGGGCTGAGTGAGGCCGCATATTGATGAAGATGAGCTGGCGACATGGAGGCTGGTGCCTGTAAATTTATTTTTGTTTTGTGTTTTTTTCTTATAAACTATTTTGAGAACATATAAATAAAATGTAAAACAATGCACAATATGTGAAGGGAACTGGATAAAAACAAAATAAATAAATCACATTCGAACAGTGTTGTGGTACTAAAAAATCTTAAACGGAAGTGGACGAATATAGAAAAAGGGTCACAACTACTCACCGTGTGATACTTGTGAATATAATCCCTATTTGGACTATTCGGTGTACTACGCCCACTTAGTGGGGGACTCTGTCTGTCCATGGAACGACCTCGTGCTAAAAGATTTACATGCTCTAAGCTGCCAACCCTTGATTCTAGTTCTTCGGCCCGTGCTTCGGTTGACTGCTTTTCTTCCTGTATTAATCTGCAAACAGAAAATCACATAAATTCTTTGTATATGCCATTTTATGAATTTATAAACCTAATTTCATTGTTAATGGCGTCTAATTGTTCCTGCAACATCATCGCAAGTGTTTGTGCATCTGTGTGACCTGTCGGCGACATCATTTCTGAAGGTCCAAACAGACCATCGCTGTCGTCGCAATCGGGGCCGCTTGATACATCAAACGCTGCCTGAACGTTTGCTAACGCGTGTGCCTGCTGTAATTTACTCCATTCCTGCAACAAAAAAAAATACACATTATGGCATATAAGAACTTGTACAAACTGGCCTCACCTGTTCAGCCAAACTTCGGGCGTATTGGTCGTTCTCCTCCATTCTTTGTTTATTACGACGCAAAGAATGTGTATCAAAGCTGGTGTGTGATGTACTTCTCGAAAAAGCTGTCCCATCTACGACGCTGCTAGGCGACAGGCTGCGTGTTAATGCTTCTGTTTGTTGAATATTGTACGCGATTTCCTGCTGCAATAGTTGCCGCTTAAAGTTCTCAATTTCCAGTCGTGTTTTTGAGAGCTCTTTCATTATTTCACTCTTTTCGTGATGCAACTCCTCAGCTAACTTCCGCGCTTTCTCCAATTCTTGCGTAAGAATATTCTTTTCGTCCAGGGCATGCATGCGTTCTTTCAAATGAACCTGCAATCGCTCGTTAGACTCCGAAAGTAGTTTATCTACTGTAGATGAAAGTCTCATATTATGCTCTTCGTTCATTTTAAGTCTTTGGTTAAGGCGTAAAACTTCTGCATTTTTTTCATCTAGGTTTGTCTCAAGGCGCTGAATGCGGTCTTCTGCCGAACCGTGTCGTTCTTGTGCCTAAGGCATACATACACAATTATATTATTGGTTTGTACCAAACTGAAGACTTATTTAAGATAAAAAATATATAAATGATGTACAAACATATAGGGATTCCGTTTACAAGTTCACTTAAAACAAAGTTTATGAACACAGAGATTTACATAATAATGTAAGCAAACGATCATAAGTGCTGCTATTTGCACCTACATAATAAACGACTCTAATATATATTAAATAATAAAAAAAAACAAGAATGAGATGAGAAGGAAAGGTTTATCTCAATCAATGGATAGCATGCAGGCAACATGAGAGAGGGTGTTGGGGTATTTCTGATCCGTTATGTACATGTATCTGACATATGTTTAAACTTTTTTTTTGTAGTGATTATGATACATGGAAAAAACAAACGGAAATAAAATGACCATTTACAGAGTGTGTGCGGTGTCAAAAAAGATGTTTTTTGCATTTTGGCATCTCTTATTTTTTCCATTCAAAAGTTGTTTGAGTGTAACATTCTGTTATGCAATTGTGCAGTTTAAAAAAATGTTGTTGTCCTTCAAATTATAAAATAATGGAAGTAACGCAAGCATTTGACAAGTTGGCCAACTTTTGCTGCATTCAACTCACGATAGTAAGAAACAAAAAAAACAAAATCTAGTTGAACAAAAAAAGGTGTAATAAAATGGAAACATTTGGATAATGCTTTGCAAATTGATTAAGATAATGCTCTTCATTCGTAAACATTATACCATCCAAATATTTGTCATCCGATTTTACTGCACCTTTCCAATTTTAGATATACATTTATATCTAACTAATATTTTTTTGGCATATTTAAACAAACAAATAAAATATATTCCAACAAAGATATTTGTTACCAATTCATTTTTGTATTTTAAAATATTGCTTCTTTGTCAAATACATAACACACATTTCGCTAGTCCAGTAAAACGAATACAGTAATTGAAGAAAAACATCTTATTTGACATGATTATGAACCCGCCTACCTTATTTCCTACCTGAGTTAACGCTTCCATGCGTGCTTTCAGCTGTTCTTCCATGTCAGGAAGTTTAACTTGTTGCGCCAGCTTTTGTTCTGACAGTTCCAATTTTTCTTGAATGGCTGCGATTTTTTCCTCATGTAGCTAAAAAATTGATTGCAAAAAAAAAAAACACAAAACAAAAAAACATGGAATATGTGGATTTGCAATAGGGTTAATTGTTAGAAAAAGCTTCTTAGTTATTTAAATTCGGTATGGGACTGTCTCAAGAAGGTTATCACCCGACCACTGATTTAGTGATTTGTGTGTAGCTCTTTGGGATTTATTAGTGACGGTAAGCTTGAGAATTTGTTTCTGTTTACCTTTTTTCAGTGCATCTTCAAGGTTATGTACTTTCTTATCTTGTTTTAAAAATTGGTTTCAGAAAGGTTTGAAGGGTGTTTTTTTAGAAATACCAAAAATCAAGCTCATTCTCACGTATAATTGTTAAAACACTAAGATCATATTTTCCATAAATAAACGGGATGTGTTTTACCTTGAGTTGCGCCTCTTTGTGCCGAAGTTCTTGCTCAAGCTTCTCATTCAGATCATGTAAAGACGTAGATTCTCGTTGAGCATTAAGGTACCGCTTTTCAAGAGTGGCAATTCTTTCTTCTTGGTCTTCTTTTTGTGCGACGTTTTCGCGTAAATCCCGCTGTAGTTTCGAACATTGTTCTTGGGATTTTGAAAGCTCTTTTTGGACTTTCCCAAGGTTTTCTTCAAGCTCGTTAATTCTGTTATTTAAGTCGGATACACGGCGTTGCCACTGCGAAAGTTCGGCAGTCTAAAACAAATACATAAAACATTGTCTCAAGTATCATGAGCAATGGCATGCGGTGTATTATTTACCTGTTTTTCGATAATAGTTTGAAGTTCGTGGGTTTTAGACGCATAATCGATACTTTCCCCCGTATCACCATTGATACCTCCTCCGCTCTGCGACAAACGAATGATTTATTCACTTAAAATAATATTTAAAATTAACAACCTTATCTCCGGTACCATTTTCTTTGTTTGCGTCACTCTTGTGTTGTATTGCACCAGATTTATATTGCTGTAACTATTTTCAAGAAATACAAGTTATATTATAAAGAGCGCAAAGCAATAATAGTTTACAGCCTCATCTACCTCCTCTTTGGTTGAATTTAATTCCTCTTCAAGGGCATTATTCTTCTCTATCGACAACCTTAACCTTTCTCTCACCTAAAATAAACTACAGGTAAACATACAAAAAAAATTGCCAAAAGCCGAACCTACTTTTTCATCCAAGGCCTTGTGATGTTCAAAGAGACTCTTTAAAGCTTTCAATACCTCCACCTCACTGGAGACACCACTCTGTGCAGCCGCCTGTCTTTTCACCACTGTCATACGCAGCGAACGTTCATGTCTCGAAACTAAGCACTCTAGATGTTCCAAAAGTAGCTGAAAAGGCGCGCAAATACTTATGAATATGGGTTGCAAAAAATATGTATACCTATACTCCTATAGATACCACGCACAGAACAAAAGTTCTTTAAACATTTTAAATCAAAGGAACTCGCTTCCGGTTACAAGAGGAAACTAACCGGCTATGTCAATAGCATTCAACCAAAAATATGTGCAAAAATTACTTTCAGTAGGACATCAAAAGTTGATTCCCTCTATTTCTTTAAGAAGTCACTTTGCACCCACACTACTTAATATTATTACAGGAAATGTCGCATATTAATAGTCTGCGCGTTTCGGAGGATAAGCTAAAATCAGTGGGAGATACTACATATAGATGCTGCATCGCATGTCTGGCTATCGTATTGAATATGTGTCATTGACTTACCCGTGTATTGTTTCGTTCAGCTTTCAATTCGGCTATTTCCTCGTCTCGTTCCAGCAATGTTTCTCTTGCTTGTGTAAGTTCTTTTGTAAGGGTTGAAAATTCCTAAAAAAAGAAGTTTATGCTATAAAGCAGTTGAGCTGATTCTTAATCTAAAGGATCTCAAACGAAAACAAACATACGATTTCGTTGCGGCTGACATTCTTGCACAAAAATTGAGCGCAATTTAAAAATCAATAGCTTTTTTTCCCAAATATAAGTATGTATAATGAATCTTGCATTGAAGAATAAAAAGAAATATAAAATGTTGTCGACCGTATGATCTAAACTAAGGTTATATTGTAAACGAACCATTTTGCACGTCTGTAGCTTAAAGAAGTGACACCAATATTACTAAGCCAATATATTAGCAGATTTTAATTTAACAATATACTACCATTATTTATAACCCTTAAAGAATTCACAAATAATTAATCTTTTCTCCCTCAGTCGCATTTTCCTCTGCAAAGATTAAACATTAGACAAAGAATTTCCATGTCAATTGCTTGCAGTATAGGTACTAGCCTATTTTCTATATTGATCCTGTGACGACGTATCTTAGTAGATTTTAGAATTTACGAGTATGTTTGTTTTTATTTGAACCCCAAATATGAGTATTACAGGATTTCTCTTTTTGTTAACGTATTTTTAGACTGAAAAGAGCATTGTACCCGAAAAATGTTTTAAAAAATCGAACCGTTCATTGTTGTTGTACTAACTTGTACCAAATACTTGCGCCCTCGATATGTACGTTAATGGCGACTACGGTGCATGCAAAGTAATAGGAAGATAAAAAAAAAACACTCCCGACTTTTAATCCAAAATACAATACTTGTAGGTTCTTCTAAAACCGCATAACATGGGATACCAGCGGTAGAATCTGTCTTACTGAAAATATGTAGAAATTAAAATTTTAATTCGTTCAGACATCCGGTCGTCCACAGTATGCCGGTACCATATGTACGTAACAGCAGAGGAACACTTTCAATCCACATAATATGTATGTATGCACATATTATGATTATACGATATATTTTCTGCCTAGGGCCCTACATGCATTTATAATGCACGCGTTCATTTTCCTATTTCGTATTTTCTATTGCCTCTGTCTGAGTTTTGCATATGCGTGGGCTTCTAAAACACCCACTATTAATACTTTATTGCACCAACATTTGCTCGCTAGATGAGTTTGTGTTAAGAGAAGTGTGGCTGAGACACAATCAGTAGATATATAGATATGGATATGGTTAAAGAAAGTTATTGCCTGTTTTCGGTATTACCTTAATTAAAATTTGATGCAACAAGCAAGAGCAATTGTCATTCTTAAAGATAGTTAGTCTGGTATCAGCTGAATATGGCTGTGTAAAGAAATCAACATGAACTGGACACCTTGTTGCAGCGGCTGACATGAAGGCGTTGGAAAAATTGTCGCCCAATTCAGGCGACATTAACTTTACTTAGTGTACTTGCGTGTATGTGTCTTAAATGGGAGTTAACCGTGCGATTTTGTTTTAAAAAAATAAACACTAGAACTTTTTCGTTTCACTTGACATAGCACACATTGTTTGGAAAATAATGAGATCATCAGCTTCTAAAGCTTTCGTACTCTCCCAAATGTGGAACTTGAAAATGACAAACTGAGCACATGCAATTTATTACACACACGATTATATATTGCAACAAGGATAAAAGCGTGTCCTGATAAGCAACAAGGATAAAAGCGTGTCCTGATAAGCACACGTATTCTGCAAAAAGCAGAGTTTACCCAACAATGAGTTTCTCGTGGATCACACACTCTTTGTCTTCTTCTTGAACTGTGTCTACTGATGTTGTGATCGCGTCGTGATCGTGATACGAGTACATTCGTCTTTAGATCATGACTGAACGTCACAAATGGGAAACAGTGTCGATAAATACGGCTGCCTGTCAATGGGTCTGAGAGCACTTCAATACATTTTATGGAATTTCATTTCGCTATTTAGTTTGGAGTTTAATAGCACTGGGCAATGCTGCATTTGGGGTAACTTGTATCAAGAGTATTTCGACTTGATATCAAGAAATAGCTAAATTGGTGGTATTTTACACAAAAGTTCTATAAGTATAGTGCATAGTT
This sequence comes from Portevinia maculata, assembly GCA_949715645.1. NCBI lineage: Eukaryota > Metazoa > Arthropoda > Insecta > Diptera > Syrphidae > Portevinia > Portevinia maculata. Next base: position 574,080 of record OX454528.1, on the reverse strand, counting down.
TCATTAGAACTACATAATGTACACTTGGGCGTATGTGCACCATGTGTATTTTAAATGTCGCTAAATGCTTAACCTTTAACGCAATATATTGATGCATGATGCACCCTTTTCAAATGGTGAAAGTAGGTGAATAAATGTTTAAAAAATACATACACATTTATATTTAAATATTATATATACATTTACATTTATTTAAGTGCAATATACAAAATACCAAGATATCTATATTAAGGTTCTTGAGAATAGGAACACCTTGTCGTCAGCATTTTGTCCGCAGAGAAGTGAAGTAAATAGCATAGAAAGACATACTGCTACTTGGTTCTATCACACTTTTTTCCTTTCAATCTCGAAGGAACAACAACAAAAAAGCCATAACGATGATTTTGATATTTTGCAGATGTGTTGCTTTATTGTTGATGCTATTGTTATGACATATTCTTATTTATTTCATAATACATTTTTCCATTTCGTTCCCGTATACATACAAGGGTGGTCCTTATTTGTATGAAAGAATTTTTTTTTATTTTTTTTTTATTGAGCACCCTTTTTTTTTCCGCTATATTCAAAAAGTGTACAAAAAAAAATTTCAAGAAAATCGGCTTGTATTAACACGTGCCGCAATGAGCCTGAAATCTTAAGCATTCTCTTCTAGGTGAAAAAAACCAACATCCAAATAATTTTAAAAATTTATTTTTAAAGTAATATTTTTTATAAATAATGATAAGCAGATGAAGATTTTGTAATAAATAGATTTATACATGATATTTGTACAAATAATTTGTACACAAATAAATAATGAAGCTCAGTCATCGTAACGAGTTTTGAGGCTTTCTCGACTACATCCTGGGTAGTTTCGGCGATAATTTCTGACAGTCTGAAAATTTTAAATTCGAATAGAAGTCATTTTAAATTTAAGGCATATTATTAAGATAATCTGTGAGTTCTTTTAAGCAAATGAAAACAGTACTCACTTGCAGTAGGAATTGCTTTTGATCTTCGTTTTTAGTGAGCTTGTTATTGAATTCTTCCATTAGTTTAACTCCACGTTCAGCTGTATCATTGACTACCTTTAATGATTCGAACATTTCCTTTGCTCGCCTATAATCTGGTTGGTCATTCCAAACTGTTTGATCAATGTGCAAAAAGTCTGCAGATAACCCAAATCTTTCGAACATTTTCATAGACTTAGCTGACATTAGATCTGATGGAAGATTTTTGGTAATGAAGTGTGAAACATCAGCTGGTTTCAGATGTAATTTCTTCTTTACTTCTTCTTCCTTTTGGTCATCTCCTTCCAAAACTTTTAAAGCCATTTTTTGCTTTTCTTCAACATTCAGCCTGTCATCGAAAAACGAAAACGCTGCACATTCCTCATTCAGGTACCATAAATGATTAAGGAACTTATTTAATGCAATTTCAGCTACAGCTTTATCATCTTCTCTATAGGAATTGAGCTTTTTTAAAAAATTAATATCATTTAATGGTGCTTGTAAGACATCTGGGGCAGAAAACCATGATTGTGTGTAACATTTAATAATAAAGTAGCAAATAGATGACAAAGCTCTTTTATCTTTCGCGTTCAGCTCGATTTGTTGCTGAAATAATATAATTTTAAGGCAATATATTCCTTTTGCCATCCACCGAGCCAAATGATAAGCTCCTGGTGCCCGAAATTTATTGCCACTTGGAGTAGTTCCTCCCTAATAAATAACTATCAGCTCTAGAAACTCCTTACAGTCATCCCGAGGGAAATTATCTTCAAGCCTTTTCATAGCAAATCCCAAAATTTCTTCCCTTACATCTGCAAGGACTTTCACAGCCTTTTTGTCCATGGACCATATGAAAATTTTACTTTTATCAATTGTTTTCCACTGAGTTTTAAATCTTTTAAACAAAAGAATATCAGGTCCAGAAGATGGATCCAACTTAGATGCATTAAATACTCCTTGAAGAACAATTTCAAAAACGTGATGTCTGCAAGCTAGGTAGAGTATGTCTCGACCAATTTTATTTTCTAACAGGACACAAGCTCCGTTCAAACGCCGGTGTTAGATGCATTTGTATCAAAAACAAAAGCTTGCACTCTATCCATCAATGACCAATCTTCCAATACTTCATACACTGCAGACGATACTTCAATACCAGTTCCAGCTGAAAGTTCTGGTATTCCAAGGAGTTGTTAAATTTTTGGAGCTGTTGCAATAATTGGAAGTCTGTCAACTTTAGCTTGGCCAGTTATATCGGGAAGGAGTTTGGAGTCCCAGTGTATTACGGCAAAGTTTAAACTCAAGTTGGTAAATTTTGTTTTACTTGCAATAGCTGTTTGTTCGCGAAAACATTGACGAGAAAGCTTTATAGAGGTGCGGTTAATCACAAATTTTAAAGGATCCAAGGAAGTGGCTTCAATACAGGCTGTCAAGAGGTGAACGACATCTCTGTCACTTATTTTACATTTATCGAGCACTGCCGATAGCCTCGAAGTTAAAATATCTACTCTAGCTCTTTTCAAGCCTGACGGCCCTGGCACTGGCGATTCAGAGCTAGCATTCAGAGATGGAATTTTTTCAACTTCAAGCTCCTCTTCTTCAGATGAAAAAGTAGTATCTAATTCTGCTAGCAAAACAATTTGTTCATTCAAATATTTAAACATAACAAAACCACTACCTACCTTCGTGATAATTGAATGAACTTTGATCTTCAACTCGTTGTTTGCTTCTCTTCTCACGATCCTCTTTTCTTTTTTCCATAGCTGCAAGCTTGTAGTCTGTTCCAAGCATACAGCCAGGTCGACCTTTCTGTCTTTGTAAAAGCAAAAACTTTTTATCCTCTTCAATTTTCATCAAATCCAAGGCTGATGCATGCGCGATATCAAATAAATCGTTTAAAGTTTCCGCAAAATCATATTCTTTTTTTTTCGTTGTCTCAGTGTTTCTGTTTTTACTTTTCTCAATATTTCGTAGCTCTTCGTAAAGTTTTTTTAATTGTTTTAAGCAATGACATCTATCACGAGTAGAAAGAATTCGTGCTTTTTTCCAAAATATGAAACACTCGTCAATTACTAAACTAACACTATTTGCTAAACTTAACTTTACTCTTCGCATATTAAAAAAAAGAACACCAAGTACATCTCGTTTTGAAGGTACCTTAGAACCTAGAATTTGATTTTTCATAACTCCGATCAAAAATAAATTTTTACGTGGCATTTTTTAATAACTTAACTAATCGCGGGCTACTAAAAGTTTCGATTGACAGAAATAATGAAGTGCATTTGAAATTCCATCACCTACGCCTGCTTAGAAAAAAAAAATCTTATACAGGAGAGTGAAAGAAAGTTACATAAATTACATACAATAGGTACTAGTACAGTAGATGAGCTTTCGTAAGAGCGTAGACTTTAAGCTCAGTGCGGCACGTGTTAACGTGGTCGTAAAAAAAAATTATAGTAATGTTTTTAGATGTCGTGGAACAAAAAAATTGGGCGCTCAAAAAAAAAATCCTACTTTTGAAAATAACGACCACCCTAACATACATAAACATGTTTTTCGTTAATATCATCGCGAATGTTAATTAAAAAGAAAACAAAAAAGAATCGTTTGCATGACAACCCCAAGTAGATTTACCTAGTTACGAGTATTTCTGCAAATTACAGATTTGGTCAGATGTGTTATTTGATGCAGTTGTTAAATTGATTTCACTTATTCTTTTTGTCTGTATTAACTGCATTTTAAATACAAATGGCTTTTAAACTGCCGTTAATCTTCCCATGGTTCAGACAACAGATATATGTATACTATTACAGCTGCTGCAATTCTCGTCCACCTGTAACAGTGGGTATGGTTACAAAATACGGCTTAACACTTTTTAGACTAAAAAGTCTACGACGGTGTTTTGTTGGCTTTGAAAAGTACGAGTGATCTTAAAATCGCAAAATATATTAAAAATTAAATAAACAAAAAAATGTTGCAGATTATTTTAAATGTGAAACATTTTTCCTATTGTAGTGTATAGCAAAGTATTATTGAAATTGGACTTTTTTCCCGTTCCATTAACAAAATAATCAGAATGGTTTATCAGCATGAACGAGAGCGAAAAAGTGGAGTCTACATTTTCCAGAACACAAAAACATACAATTGCAGAAGTACCAACTCTCATTCTGCTATTTTTTCCAGGGAGCTATTTAAATACGTAAGTTTTGATTAGACGAACTGTCCGAACAATAGTATAAATTACAATGTAAGTACAACATTATTTGGTAAATTCTGAGCGTAAGACCAAGTCTAGGGCCACAAGAAACATTTAATTCTAATTTATATTTTCAATTGCGTTGCATTATAAGGTTCTTTCGACAATGCTATCTCATAGGACAACAGCAAACGCATCACTCCGGAGACCTTGAAACAAATGGACAAAAAGAGTAGGTAAGGCTTCTCTTCGTGCCATCAATAAATTGGAAATCAAATTACAAAACGCTTTAATTGCAATGGCAATTATCCCAATTGCGGATAAGACTTATGTGGGGCTTCTGTGGTTCTATTTATCTGCAATCTTGTTTTCCCTCCGTAATTATAATGGAATTTTTGACAGACACGCGAAGATAGGAGAAATTCGGATCTTACGACAACTAGATTAACTTAAGTTGCTTATCTCACCAAAAAGGCAAACATACTATAAAAAAGGACAGTATGTACATGTATGCACTTGTACGCGTTTACACATAAGTACATTTATATATGCAGGTATGACCTCTTAGAGTTTTGAGTCATACAGGAAGGTGTCAACGTCTTCTTTCTTATGTTGCACTCGTTGTTGCGACTGAAATAGTTTTTCACCCTTTCTTCTCAAAAATGCTTTTTAAAAACAATGTATCCTTGAGGAGAAGCAAGGAAAAGCCCATTAATTTTTTTTTTTGTTTAGAACGTGATACTTCTATAAGCCAAAGAATAGAAAAAAACGACGAAACCGCTTCCGTCTACACAAGAAACATCAAAACATCACGCACTTAGAAAATGTGTGTCTGCGCTCAGTAAATTGGAATATTTATGCAACACGATTAGACTTTACAACACTATTCTGTTTTTTTATTGGTGTTTGCTTGATTGATTCCTTGCAGACCCGAAAAGGTATACCAATCTCTAAATATGTATGTACATATATAGGCATTTCCCGGCTTATGTCGTTAAGCGAAACAACAAAAACAGTTGTTTGTAAGTCGGTTAGGTAACTCTTATCGTAAAAACATTAGAGTACATAATATGTACCTACATATATACATGTCAACAAAAATGAATGAATTCATAAGTTGTTAAGTAATAATGATCGTTCCGCACATTCCTTGAAAATGTTATACTTAAGATAAGAAAAACCGTAAGAAAAATGACGTCATCTTGGAGGCGAATGGATGTACAAAATGAAATGAAATTATAACGGAAAGGTATCTATATTTTCAACTTTCAACAACGCGCTGCACTCAAAGTATGTATGTATGTACGACCCAAACGCAAAATAGTTGGCCTACTCATCAATTAACACATTAATCCTCTTTATATACCTTCATTTTCTGCCCCAAGCAGTTGTTGATTAAATTTTTTTTTGTCAATGTAATAAATTACATTTAATGAGTAAATAAGACCAAACAGAACTTAATTTGAGAAAACGCACATGGCTTCAGGTTGCATTCTCTTAAACAAAGATAAGAGCATAATAGTTGGACTACTCTATGGGATGCAAATAAGTTGGCCTATGACGATTTAAATAGATGTTCAGTTAAACGTTATTAAAAAAAATGGCATGCACTTGCTTTGTTGTTTATTGATCTCTTGTTTTAAGTAAGCCAGCAACAGTTTAGTGCCAATCATGGTGCGTGGTGTTGCATTATCACGAGACCTTAGGGAATCCATAGTTAAAGCCTTCGAAACGGGATTGTCGAGCTACAAAATAGCAAACTAATTTAATTTACCTCGCTCATCAATTCGAAACATTATCACAAAGTTCAAAAATAGTGGAAATGTGGAGGTTGGTAAAAAAACGGGACGCCCACCAGTTGCGAAACCTCGAGATTGCCGAGTCTTAAAATAAATAATAAAGGAAAATCGACGTCAAACTGCCGCTGCAATAACTGTTCAATGGAGAGAAAGAATCCAAAAAAGTGTTTCAGTCGACACTTGTAAGCGGACAATGAAAAAAATTGGATATAAATTTTATAAGGTTTGTTTTAGATTTATTTAAATTAGAGCTATTTTAATTCGTTAAAACATAGGCCAAAGAAAAACCACTTTTAACACCTAAACAAAAGAAAAGGCGCCTAGAGTGGGCCAAGCAACGTAAGAACTGGACTTTAAGTCAATGGCGGTCCGTTATTTGGAGTGATGAGTCGAGGTTTGAAGTTTGCGTGGGCGACGAACGAAAACGTGTCATAAGAAACTCCAAAGAGGCCTTTCACAAAGATTGCCTTAAAAAAACAGTCAAGTTTCCAGCATCTCTAATGATATGGGGATGCATGTCTGGGCGAGGTTTGGGCAATTTACATTTTGTAAATGGAATTGTCAATGCTACCAAGTACCGGGATATTCTGGAAAATGAGCTACTCCCATCAATACCACGACTTCAAACTAGTGATGGAGATTTCATTTTCCAACAGGATGGTGCTTCATGCCATACAGCAAGGTCTACAATGGCGTGGTTATCTGCGGAAGCAATTCCTTTACTGGAATAGCCTTCTAGCAGCCCTGAACTTTCGCCAATTGAAAATGTCTGGCATAAAATGAAACAAAACCTCCGAAAAGAACCATGTCGGACTCTTCAAGGCCTAAAAGCTAAAATCATAAATATTTAGGAATCTTTTGGTACCGAAGAATGTCAAAAATTAGTTGACACAATGCCACGACGCATAGAAGCAGTTATCAAGGCCAGAGGCGACGTAACACCATGCGTTTAAATAAATGTATCTATCGTTATTTTATTTTTTAAGACTGCTCTATATGGTTATTTAATTGAAGTCATTTTGTTTTTGTTACTAACTTATTTCTATCTAAAATAAATATATCTAAAGAAAACTAACAAAATATTGAGTTTATTGCCGATGGAATTTAAGAACCAGCAGATTTTTGTTTTTTATCATAGGTAGTACAACTATTTTGCGGTTGGGCTCGTATGTATTTTTATTTAGTATAATTTTATTATTAATAAAAAAAATAAAAGAAAACAAGATTTAACATCAATTAAAACTGTTACAAATAAACCATTGGATCGAATGTGATTTATAAGAAGCATTTTAAATGTACGAAAAACTGGTTCATTTTTTATGTTGATTGGTAATTCATTAAATAGTTTTTGAATTTGAATTTGATCTTAGTTGGTATGGTTGAGTGTCCTGTACATACGTTAATTTAGATGAAAGATAATTTGGTACCATCTTATATTTAATTTTAAAAACAAAAATTAAGGTGTTGAATGTTAGTCTTTGCTTAATGTTCAGTCACTGTAGACAGGAAAGCATCCATTGAGTTGGAGTGTAAATAGTTTTAAACCTCTGTACATAATAGTGTTTTGAGTTCTAACATCTTTAAACAAACTTAATCGAAAATCAGAATTTGATCTTAGTTGGTATGGTTGAGTGTCCTGTACATTTAGATGAAAGATAATTTGGTACCATCTTATATTTAATTTTAAAAACAAAAATTAAGGTGTTGAATGTTAGTCTTTGCTTAATGTTCAGTCACTGTAGACAGGAAAGCATCCATTGAGTTGGAGTGCGAATCTTGATCTTGCATCTTAAAATAATTTTCATTGCCTTGTTTTGGAGAATTTGAAGACGATTTATTTCCGAAGTATTACCTATAAATAAAATGGTAGAACAAAATTCAAAGTGAGGTTTGATTATCGTATTATAAATGTTAATCGCACACATCGTATTAATATTTTTCCGAATTCTCCTTAGAAAGCAGATTTTTTTCGAAATCTTCTTGGCAACATATGTGAAATGGTCGTTAAAATTAAGTTTGTTGTCTAATATTAGAGATATTTTATTAATTTAACTTGCTGAATTTGTTCATTATTGATTTTAAAATATGGAATAAAATCACTATTAATCACCATACATTTCGATTTACTAACATTAATTTTCAACTTATTTGTATTTAGCCATTTGTAAAGGTTGTTTAAATCACTCTTCATTTGTTCATGAATTATATAAACGTCTTTACCACACACAAATAACAAGGCATCATCTGCAAATAATGATATCTTGCTGTGTTTCAACACAGTAGTTATATCATTAATATATAATAAAAATAACAACGGTCAGAGAATTGTACCCTGTGGTACCCCAAAAACTGTTGACCCGATTTCTGATAACACATTATTTATTTTGGTTCTTTGCGTTCTTTCACTTAAATAGGATTTAAACCAACTTGTTCAAGGTTTTTTAACCGTATTTCTGCATTTTTTTTTTATAAGTTTTGATCGATCTATGGTTTCAAAAGCTCGTTGAAAGTCCAGAAAAACCGCAATTATTTTGTTATTTGCATGCCTTTCTTCTTTTAGTGACACAACTAAATAGTTCAGAGACGTTTCACAAGAGTGACCTGGCCGAAACCCAGACTGGTTATCCACTAAGATCTTATTTTGTGAAATATACTTAAATATTTGATCGTATGACACTTCAATAATCTTTTCAACAACCGAAACCATATTTATAGGTCTAAACTTATCAGACTGAGTTGTATTACAAAGTCACACTGATTTACCTGCAGAAATTGTTTGACATGTTCGTTTCCATTCTCCGCCAAGAACATTTTATCACTTAAAACTAATAACTCAGACGGATTTACAAATTTCCTATTAACATTCTGTTTAGAATTAACTCTTAAAAGTTCGACTACAACACCATCACAGGAGAACTCATCGTCAAGAAAGGTGTCAAGCGGATTGTAATTGTTGTTATTATTTAATTTGTGCATAGGGGATTCTTCTAGAATATCCGGCAAATTTACTGAGGATAAATATCCAGTAAGAGGGTAGCTAGAGCGACGTATTTCCACGTTATTATTATTCGATAAAGATTTTGAAAACAAATTTTTTCCGGCAGGCTTCTGGGTAGAAGTGTTAGCTACCGTATTTTCATTATGACGCGTTGAAATTTCCATGCGGGTAAGTACACGCTCAAAATGTACTATTGTCTTTTCTACCTCTTCGTCATTGTCAAAATTGAAGTTGTTATTAAGCATATTATTTCCGCCTTTTTCGTTTTGGTGGCTCTTTAAAGTCGAACTGAAACTTTGTGTCAGATTTGAGGTGTCGCCATTTTGCAATTTTCGTGGTGTAGCGCAGTTAGCAACTGGTTTTTGTTCCACCGATGTTTCTATATTGATGTTGACAATTTGGGAGTCCTTGGGGCGTCCTTTAGGACTTTTTACAATTTCTTTGCAAGGTATTATCACAGGTGGAGTTTTGCCATTACTGGCTTTGTTAAAGACAACATTCGATGGATTTTCAATCAAATTCAAATCGTTGTCGCTGCTGTTGGTTGAATTTGTATTGAATGGGTTTTGTACGAAGGTAGACGATTTTTGGAACATCTTTGATAATGGTCCCGTACTGAAATACGATAGTTCATTGGATGGCTTGCCTGCCCCAAATGTGTCTTTAACTACAGTTTCATTGGGTTCTTTTCCGGTTATTTTTACGCATTTTTTATGAATGAAAATGCAGCACACGTGGGTAAAGTGAAGCACAATTTCAATAAAGTATACGTTGGCTAAACACATTTGATGTTGATATATATATTTTTTTTTTGGTAACATCTTAGCACTTTGTTACGGTCGCCGAACCACATAAACCGGCAAGGAATCGTTAACAAAACAACCCAACGCTCAGCCAAATCCAAAGGCCCTGCGACTCTAGTGAGAGGAGAAAACATCGACATTTTGTGAACATGCGCAAGAATTAAACTGGCTTTTACTATCTGTCATTTTGTCTACACTCATTTAATATGCAGAAGAAAATAAGATGATGGTACATATTATTTATAAAAATGATTTTATTCATAAAATATGTCTCATCAAGAGAGAACACACATAGCTAGTTCATAAGATGCACAAGAAAAGCTAAGATCATATGGTGTAGACTATGTGTGAATGTACATGTAAAAAGTATTGTAGTTGTGGGTGTTGTAGAAAATTTTATGATGTCTCGTTTTTTAAAGTTATATTTTCTTGTAAATTGTTGCTACTGTTAACTCCTATATGTAATTGGGCGCGTTCAATTTACAAGGCAACCACTAGCCCCTACTATTTTACATTTCCTCATTGATTCATTAACTCACGTGACCATTGTTTGGCAAGTGATAGAAATTGAATTATTAGGGAACTCGCAGTTGCCTTGGAAATTAAACGCGCCAATTGTTAAAGGGTCCCATTGCTATTGAAACTTGTTGATTTTATTATCATTTATCATTTCTCTTACCCTAGACTTTTTTTCAGCAAATACAACTTCTTTGCGCACTTTGTATAGTGGATTGAATTAATTTGTGCAAATAGAATGCCTTTGTGACATTGACCTTATATAACTATCCATTCACCTTGGAACTTGGTCTTGCATTGTTGCAAGTTTGCAGAACGTTATCAGTTATCACTGTAGGTAGTGTTCTGGTTTTTAGTCTGGCATGAAGCTTGGTGGAATTTGATACTCGGAAAATTAACGGTGGTGCAAAGAAAGCCAATGAAAACCATCGCTGGTGCAGTCCGAACCTCACTTTAATGCCTAATAAAAATGTATACATATATGTGTATTTGAGTGGCTTTTGCTTTTTTGGATGTAAAAATCTACTGACTGCAGCGCCCTTTACATGGCTTTTGACTCTAATTTCTTTTTCAATTAAGCTTTAACATTGAAATTTTATACAAATATTTTTCAAACGCTGCTGCTTTTCGGCTGTAAAAACCGAATGACGCATAGTGTGGCCGATGGTATGAAAAGATGACAAAAATATTTATATACATATTGCATCCAAATGATCTAATGCAAATCTAAAAGCATAGAGGTATTAATCAGCTGTACAAAACCGGCTTTAATTACACTTTGTTAGCCTGGAAGGCAAAGTGTTACTTTAAACTTACGGGTATGAAAAGATCATTCGGTTTTGACATTTAAGTAGATCGCGTGTGTGTTGCAAGTCTGTAGTGCTATTTTTCCAAAATAAGAGATACCTATTGATTTGAAATTATTATGAAATCACAAGCGACAAGTAAGTAATAAATTTATTTAGATTTTGACTTTCCATTGTTTGAAATAATTTGTTGAATTTCATGTTTTATAGGCCATTTGTTTTTGTGCGTGTCATATAAATATTGTTTGGTTAAAGTTCATCTAGGTGTGAGATGGTGTTATATTTTTTTTGTGCTGTTTTTTATGTAGTAGGTATAGTCTTCTGGTTCAATCACAAAGTTTGCAGATATTTGAGTAAACACTAGGTACCTATTTGTATGTAAAATGTCACGTTAAATGTTCTTTAAATATTTTTAATTTTTGTTTTAGGCTCAGTCAGTACTGACATTTTTTTATCAAGCTGATTTTGATTTGACAAAATGGTTGAATCGGGAATAGGATCTTTATGTGACAAATCTGGGTTGGTGTCAAAATTCTGGCGAGGTTAAAGTTCTTTTTTCAAAATTCTGCTTTTCAGAATTCTTTTTTTTTCAAAATTCTGCTTTACAAAATTCTGCAAATAATAAAAAGAAATGTTTTAAAAATGTTAAAAAGCGCGCTCAGCTGAAACATAACGAAGAAAATTAAATAAAATGTTCTACTAGGTAGGTAATTGCCGCTAAATTTTAAGGTCTACATAGTTGGGTATAAAACAGAGGAAATTTTTTAAACTTTGTTGGTGGATGCTCAAATCTTAAAACTCCAGTAGGGCTGCAATAAAGTATGAGGGTTTAGGTTTTGACTTTGAACTTTCTACAATTGAGTCCCATAATTTATTTAGAAAAACTGGCTGTTCAGTTAAGAAAACGGTAGATAGGCTGTCAATACCAATGAAGAATACTCTTTAAGATAATCTTAGGGATCATTCATGGTTTCCTGGCTGTGTACACGTGTATAAATCATTTTAAATTGAAAATTATTGATTTGTACAACCCTCTCATAAAGAATCAATGCTTTATTGATTTTCATGTGATGTGAATCACATTATTCATAATATGAATTCTGCTGAGTAAAATGTAATGCATGCAACGCCCAAGTCCTACGGAAAAAAACCTGTTGACAATTGCATTTACTAGGTATTGATTTTTATATTAATAAAAGTACATATTTTTTCAGAATTACCTGTGGCAAATTTGCGTTAATCTGTCGATGTAAACTATCACGCTCTTTTTCAACATCGTGCAGCTTCATCTCAGACTCGCTAAGACGCTCCTGTGCCTCCCGCAGACTATCCATAAGTTTGTCTCGTTCGTCCAGCATTGACACCATAAGTTGTTCAAAGTTAGCATCCTCGCCGCTGAACTGCGAGGACCGCTGCGAGATGCTATCCTCGGATATGGTCGGCATCACGTCACACATCATGCTCCACATTATATATTAACTCGCTGAGGAGGCAGCGATACGGTTCTCTTCCGAAAGTTTATATTTACACAACGCGACTTTATATTTATATGATTTGTAATAGATGATCCAATAAACAAAATAATAAAACATAAATAATTTAATATTCAACTTCTTCAAAACTTCACTATAGTGAGAACATGTAGCAGACCATCAGCCCACTATACAGTTTACAGTAGATAAAAAAATGTATAGGTAGAAATGTTTCTTTTTTACCTCATAGACACAAAACAACTATTCCACAAAAATGATTTTCTTTGTCAATCTCATTATTTCTAACTTTCTTTTATGTAATTACGATTATACGGAGCCGTGCAATCAATATGTATGAATAATAGTAGAAAATCTGCCACCATTTATTTCATTCGACATTTTTTCGCTCGCAGCCCCCCTTCGCGCTATTCAAATGGTAAGAAAAAACAAACGATTTTAAAACACTGAAAATGTTTCACTCACAGTTGAAAAATCAATTTTTCATATAAATAACAACGGTATTTTTATTACATTTTCACTTTAATCTTAGAGGAAATAATAAGGAAAAATTCTCACTTTAAGTGAAAAGGAAAAACCACAGCCCGCCCGCAAATGTGTATTGTAATTTTTATGCACACTGTATAATCCACTATAAACGCGGAGGAATTATTGCCAACTGCGTTGCAAAACTAATTTAGTTTTGCAATTATCGAAACATTTCTATGAAAATTCTTAATTTTTAGCAGTTTCTCGTGTTTTTTCGTTGAGATTCACGAAAATCTACACAACCCGGTCGCCATGTTTGTCAAAAAAAATTGGTTTTGTGATATGTCAAGATTTTTCGGTTTTCACCTAGTTGTCTCTTTCTTTTGACGAGTTTCGTCTTTTCGTCAAAAATATGTTAGTGGTGTTTTTTTTTTACAGTTGACAGCTGTCACGTGAATTTATATTTTGTTTTTGTGTGATGTCCCCGAAGCTGCTATTCCGCAAGAAAATACGGCGACATGATGGTATGTATTTCAAGAATGAGGTATTATTTATATTTGGAAGTTAAATTTGCCAATTTGTTGCTATGGGGTAAGTGTAAACATCATATATAAATACCTACCATTCTTTAAATGTTACAAGAATAGAGGAGCTTTAAAGAGAGAAATTTTCTTTGAATAAGTTTTTTACAATTTCGTGACAAATTGAGAGGTTAATAATTCTTGGATCACGCAAATGTAGCAACACCAGCATTTGAATTTTCTCGATTTGTCCGAAACCGCGATGACTGCCGATACTTTTTGAGGTCAAACCGGTGAACGCCATAGGCGTATCTGTAGTGATGCAATAGAGAGGGAGAGTTATGATCCCTCTAGTCTAGATCATAACCTCGTTGTTTAAGAAGAAGCAGAAGTCTTTTATTAACTATTTGTAAATCGACCACTTTATTAGCTATCAATATCAATCCATATGCCACATTTTCTAAAGGAATGAACAAATTTCAGGAATCATACTACAAGACCTTGCAAATGCGATAACATTAGATGTCAAGCCAAATCGTCGAGCCCTGAAACAAAAACCTGCCAGCGTCCCATATTGCAAAGTGGAAGATGTGGACTTTGTTTACAATTATATCAACACTGATATTTGGTTTAGTATTGCAGCGTACATCAATCCAGAAGATGTCAGTAATTTTGCTCTTATATGCCGCCAAACAGCATTTATTGTTACTTCCGCGAAATTTTGGAGCAATCTTTATCGCCGATTTTACAAACAGGAAAACAATAAACTTCCAGAAAACTTGGATATATGGTGCTTGAGCCACATTGGGTCAATACGCAGCAAAGTTATTTGTGCCCTTTTCTATCTATACACTCCATTTGTTGAACGAATCAAAGTCGGCTATGATCTATCGTGTGTTAACAGTTTCAAATACATTAACGTTTGGTACAAAAAAGAATCGAATATTTGGCTATTTTGTTACAAGCTGTGGAACTATGCCGTGCCCAGGAAACATAGAAAAAATTTGGATGAAAGTGATTCAGACGAAGATGGGCTATCGAAAGCACTCTATAAACTGAATAACGTATTTAAAAATACTCATGAGGGAATCTACCTACTAGTAATATTTTCAAGAAGGTTCATTCCTTTTCCTGCTTTCCACGATACTGACATGACACTGTCTGCAACGCGGCAACTGCTTGCTACAGACTTGAAGAGTATAAACTTGGAACTGAAATTCAAGCCCTCACGCAAGATGTCTTCTGTGCCGGTCGAGGTCGTCTACCCGGGGGCTTTAAAATACAAAGTGATTCCGTGGTGGCACCCAGATTATAAAATATTTTTGTTTAATGAAAAGTCAACAGATTGTACCTAAAAACTATTGCAAAAAAATAAACAAACTTTTAAGAACAGAGAAAATGCATTTCCGTCGTTTTTATTGTTTTATATCCAATAATAAATTGTTAACTACAAGTATTATTATT
Organism: Portevinia maculata; assembly: GCA_949715645.1. NCBI lineage: Eukaryota > Metazoa > Arthropoda > Insecta > Diptera > Syrphidae > Portevinia > Portevinia maculata. The sequence continues at coordinate 559,033 of OX454528.1, read as the reverse complement.
TTTTAATTGCAACTTAACATGATGTTTGTCTAATGCACTTGTTCCACTTGACAGATTGCATTATTTTTCGTTTATTATTATAAATTACATAAACCTTAGGTTTGATACTGTAATATTTTGTTGTTGTTGCTGATGGTAGCGTTTCCTTCAATTTGAATGTGTTGTATATAATTTAAATAACAAAACACGAAATTATTAATGGGTTACCAATACTGTTAATAAATAGTTAATATCTATGTCATAATTTATTAGTAATATATACTATGTAAACATACAAAAACTATTGTTTCAGAAAAACTAGATATCTCTTTTCAAATGTTGAGTTTTTGTGTCACATTTCGTCTGGTTTCACTGGGAAAATATACATTAAACATGCACTTAACTTTTGCAATTTCTTTAAAACATAATTTAATTTTTTGTGTTTTTATCATTCTATTGTACCTACTGCGCAAAAAATAAATAAGTTTTACAAAAAAAAATATGTTTAACAAAAAAGAACTAAAGCTGGTTTGACTAGACTTTTTTTTCCTTTATTGTTATTGTACATTTTCAATCACCGTCACCACAATTAACCAAGCTGAATTAAACTTAAAATCTATTATTTTGTAATAAGATATTGTATAATGGAAAAATATATGTATATGAACATAACAAGATTATGTTTCGATGCAACTAAATTCTACCAACGCGCACGACAAAAAAAGTTATATTTTGTTTTTCCTTCTAGAATACATACTTTACTATATGCATATTTAAATAATGTGAGTTTTCACAACAATATAATACTTTCTACTTAATACCATAGGTTTGCTATTTATTTGGCTGCCAATGTTCTTAAAATACACCAACTAATCGCTTAACACAAATATTATCATTTATAATTTGTGAAACCAGACATCACTTAAAATTGTCTTTTCATACCTCCATTTACAATTCTTACGTTGGCGTTATAAATTGTTCACATTTTTCGTTTCTGATTTGACGAATGTAGAAGGCGCAATGTTCTTATGATTTTAAGAAAAAGTGAAATTAAAATTGAAATTTTTGCTTCTATGCCTTGTTGTATGGGCGCCATTATATTTCGTCAAGGAACAAATTCCATTCTAACATGAATTCAAATAATTTTATTTTGCATGTACCTATGCATGAACGTGCACCCGGCGCCCCTCTCTTTCATAATGACCAATTAACACGTATGTTTAGTGTATGCGAATGATAAGTGCAAAAATAAATAGATATATTTATATTTTAATGTGTTCATTTTATATTTTACTTGTACGGAAGTGAATTTAAATTGCATTTTTCTTTCTTTGTGTGTAAAAATGGTATATATGTATTCCTTTTTGAAAAGTTAATAGATTTGTGCATCTAATAATTGCTATTGTTTTAAATATTCTTTATATATATTATTGGAATATATTTTTTACTCATATTAGGAAAACATTTCTTTATTATTAAATTATTATTTTCAAATTTCAGTCGTTTCTTTTCTGGTAAAAAATCGTTAATTTTGTTGTTTACACGATCGATTTTTGTTTTTTGTTATTCAATGTAACTTTCCTTCTTTGTTTCTGTATGTTTAAAAAGGGCCGAAAAGTTTCGATTTAAATGCTAAATGATATTTCGTACGTAGTAGTAGTTAGTTGTAAAAAATTATGTGCTTTCCTTTATTTTTGTGTCTTTATTGATCCAATGAGTAGTGCTTGGACTTTTTCCAAAAGTTCTTAAAAAAACCTTTTTTTTTATGTGACTTGTGTAAATTGTTATTGAAATTCGATGTGCTCTCTTTTGATAGTACTTCTGTAAACATAAATCAATCATTTGAATAAATTGGGTATAGATTTAGTATGTGTGCCCTTCTTACTTAAAGAATCCAAACCCTGATGACATCCGGATTGAGATGAAACTGTATCCTTATTCTTCTTGCTGTCTCGTTCTTTTGTATTGCCTAAAAAAATATTGGATAATTAAATATTTGTTAGGCTGGCTTTTTAGATGTGCGAAGAGGCAAATACATATACTACATTTTGTTTACAACAATCTACCCAATATTAAAAGAAATGTGATAACCTTGCTGTTTATGTGACTTTTTTTTATAGACTTCTTGTTTTTAAGCTAGTTACCTTTTTTAATAAGAAGGCTTGTGACTCTGCGTAGAGCCTCACGTGGTGATTTATTCAAAAACGTTGGCGTGAGATTGGGTGGTAAGGTTAATGGCTTTCGACTGCCGCCGGTTCCCGACATTCCAGTATTACCATCCCATGCACGCATGGATGTAGATTGCTGCATTCTATGCAAATGATCGAGATTCTCTGTAGATGCTGGCCGCATGGACCTTTGTTTTGGATACCATCCCCTGGCTGGCCCGCCTGTCAGACGCAGCATTTCACCAGTTTGAAGTGCTTGGCTGAGAGTTCGCTGTCTACACCCAGTTAACGTATTGCCAGCTCCTTTAGTAGAAAAATCAAGATTAATTGAATTTGCAACTAATTATCAGTTAATATTTACTACCTATGCCGATAATGGATGAACTGAAATTCATATTTTGGGAATTCGTACTGGACCTTGGCGTGGTTCTAGAAACACTGCTAACAATTGGTTCGGTAGGACGTCGATGTGGGGTACGAGCAATATCACATCTGAAATAATTGTATATATTTATTTATGTAATAAGTTCGCTTCATCAAGTTTAATAAATTACCCTCTGGCGAATATTGGCGTCTCTGGCAAGCTACAAGAAGTCTGGAGCCGTAACTCTTCCCTAGGAGTTTGAGCAGGCGGTGTCCTTCGAGAGTGCGATCCGGCCAAATTACGTTTTGTAGAACCACAAACTGGTATCTCACATGGCAATGTCCCCGGACTACTACCGTGTCCATAACTCTTTGCACATTTTTTGGAATAGCCGCCATCCATCGATCGAGCCTTCATTGTGTTAGATGGCATTGGACTTCGATGCGGCGGTATAGCAGGAGGGGGAGGAGACTCATCCAAAATGTATTTACCAAAGTGATTACTTTTCGGATGTAATTTAATTTCTTGTATGCCGGAAGTAATATGGTCAGAATCCATGTTGTCTTCTATATCAGTAGGTGAGGGCGGTAATGGAGGCAGGTCATCAGAGTCCTTAAATGAACAAAAATTTAGGAATTCATAATAGTTATTGGTAATTTCAAACTCTAACCACCAACTCTGGACTGGACGAAGTTGGCGTAGGCGGTAACGGACCGAATGCATTTTGTGACAAAAGCATCTCCTTGGCACTTTCAGATTTATGAACACCAGGTCGGAAGCCCAGAGAACGGCGTGGTTGTGTAATATCACCTACCCGGGCAACAGACATATCACCACGCAAAAGTGCACTGATGTTATTTTCTATTTGACGCAATGGTGCACAGCCAGATTGAGATTCACTGTATTGTTCCTCGTCTTCTTCTAAGGGTGGAGCTAGCTCACGACGAGGTGTCGTTGCATTGGAAGCATGAAGATCTCCTTTAAAAAAAATAAAAAAATAAGAATTTTGGTAATGTATTCAACATTGTACCTGAATTGTTTTGTTGTCGTGTTATTGATGAAGAGGATACATTTGGGTTGCTGTTGCTCAGCGAGTAGAATCCTGATGAATAATTATTTACACTGCTATCCATGCTGTTAAGGCACCCGTCGCTACCATTCTTTGTTGGCTTTGTGTCCTTTTCATGGTGCTGTATATAGTCATTGCTACGTTTTAATGATTGTGAAGGATGTTCGACGGATGAGTTCGTAATTGCGTTCTTATTGACTGAAAAATAAACCATTTACTGGAATTCATAAGTGTGTTTCTTTCTATAAACAATCGCTGTACATGAAGAGGAAAACATTTATAAATAGTGCAAGTACCAAGAGTAATACATTTATTAAAAACATCGATTTGAAGAAAATGTATGAATACAAAAATTAAAAGTAACAAACAAAGAGTTACCTGAAAAAATCTGGGTATGTGTGTCCAAAGCGGGTAGTCCCAAATCCAAAGATAATCTCGATCTTTTAAAAGAAAAAGTGTTTTAGATATTTCACTCGAACTTATGAAGAATCCTTTTACCTTGGAGAAAGACCAATCTGTTCTCTAGAATTTGAAAAATTATGAGACATGCCAAGGTCTATGCTATGCCTTGAATTTGGCATTAAAAGACTTTGACTACTGCAATTTGAGTTAGTCCCTGGACTAATGTGAGAAAATAATGGAGTAGGCTTGGTGACAAACAGTTCGGGTAACTGTTGACGTTCCTTTTTTCCTTTTCGTATAATAAAAGTTCCCTTTCCGATCATGTTTGCGGGCAACGAAGGTATAAGATCCTCTGCGTCAGAGTAAATTGACGTAGCCTCATCCTCGGTACTGCAAACCTGAACTTGATGCTGTGTTGCTGCATGCCCATTTTCACTTGTGGATGTGGCACTTGATTGAGATTCTGAAATGCTTGCACTGCTGTGTTCAATCTAAAAGGGGGTGAAAGTGTTGTCGAATTTGAAACTATTTTTTAAATATATTCGTTACCACTGGCTGGAATATTGCTGCCCTGTCCAACTTTATTTCTCTGCTGCATGATTTTTTAAGTCTATAATTTAATTTAGATTTAATACTATGAAAGTTATTTCCTGCTTCGTCTACATCATCCATATTGATTTCCCAAGATATACTGCCCCTTTTGCATGGTGTAGCAGGTGCTGAAAGAGACGGGGTTGGTGGTACAGTCGGTGGCGCCGGCGGAGGGGGTAAAGATTGGTCTTCAAGCGAATCATCAGAGAAGTCATCGTCAGTTGGGATTTCATTACTATGTTTCGCTCTAGCACCATTGTTGCACTTCAAGGCAATATTATTTTCGACTTTTTCAAAATTTTTCAGACTGTCACTAATCACTATCCGCTGCTCATCGGGAGGCTGTATACCGATAGGGTAACTTAAAGCTGAGCTGGCAAAAAGGCGTTTAAAGGGAGAAATAGCTGTAATAGGTAGTAAACAGATTTCCGAATCGATGTGATTTGCCAACTGAACGTTACGGCAAACCTCACGATGTTTTTCTACGGAACTCGATAGAGTACGCGGCGGCACACGACTTCGTGGCGGAGATACTCTTCCCGGATATATAGTCACAGGATGTTCGTTAACAATTGTCTCTATTAAAACAAAATAAGCAGCAATGTTAGAGTAACAAATCGTTTCTAGTATTTTGTATCTCACCAGGCAATCTGGCAACTCCGCCTCGTATTACAGCATTGTGTACGGCGCTAATATCAATGCCAAGAACATTTCGGTCTCCATCAAAACTACCACTCGATATGCCCCTGTCACCCAATTTGTGAGCTCCTGAGCATGGAAGACTTGAATATTTGGATGGAATACATGTGGTTGTTCGCACTTTTGGCTGCAAGAAAACATAAAATAATAATTGAAAATTATACGATGTGCTACAGGATGTGTCAGTACCAAAGTTGTTTGGCTGATACATGACTCGTTTAACAATTTGTCGTTGCTAATTGCCCCGCCGTACTCCCCAATTGTATTCACGTCAACAGGTATATTGTAGGTGCATAAATGCAATGTGGTAGGTTCTTTGTTCAGCCTTTCCGCCTCCTCTTTACAACTATAATAATATTTTAACTTTTTAAGTAGTCTTTAGATTTTCTCTAAATGTTCTTACTCATTGCTCTGAGCTGTATTGTCACTTTTTTCTGTATTTTCAATATTTTCAGAATGCCCATAATCATTAGATTCGACAACGGGCCCGAATTTCTGCTTTTCCAGCGGGTTAGATACCTTCGTTGTTCTAAAATAAAATTCAATCAATAAACGTTCAATGGAGACTAATTTGCATCTTTTTAAGGCTTACCGTCTTCCATTCATACTCATGTACCCATCATCTTCAGATTGGTTACCTTGTGATGGACTTCCTTGATCCTGTATTAGCGGAAGTGATTCTGGTTCTTCAAATTCAGATAAAATTTCATCGAGAACTTGTATCGGTTCCGGTATCTCGTCCTCGCATACTCTGTACAAATATGGAAGCAGTTCAAAGTTAATCTGCATTTCTTTTTGCTACGCAAAAAAGTAATTTAAATGCGTGTATTGTACAAGCAAGTACAGTACATCTGATGTTATTCATTAATGCCCGCCTTATATCGTATAAATATTCTGCAAACAATTTACACTGTTGATGTTGAAATTAATATAAATGTTTTCGTGTGTTCAAACTGATGGATGTAACAAGTGCAGGTTTAATCCGCATAATATTAATATAAGAGTAATTATTGTGTGGGTGCAGTGGTACAGTGATTATGCGTTGAACTACTCAGCGAGCGGTCTCAGGTTCTAAATTTTGTTTCCTATGTTTCACCTTTTGCAAAAGTCCAAGAGTATTAATTGTCTTGAGAAGCATCTTAAATTGGTAGGTCCCAATCGTACTAAAAATATCTCTCGTGCACAAAATGGTTGGAGAAACAAAGTTGTATGCCCTTCATAGGCCTTGAATGCCTATTATATATTAAAGTAATTATTGTGTTTTGGACAGCAGAAACGCAAAAATAAAAGCAAAATAAAAAACGATTTACGAGTACACAGAAGAAGTTGCTTGAATTCATGCAATCGAATTATGTTCAAACGGTTCTTGAAACAAACATCATAAACTACCAACACTTAACGTGTGTAAAATTACTTATTTTACATACTTAAACTGGAAATAATTAGGAAACTAACAGAGAATTTCAATTGCACATCAACCACTTTCTAGTGTCATACTAAAGCGATTGTATCGACGTGCATGTAAATACAATACACGGTACCTATGTCTATATTTCTTTTTTGCAGTTTGCTGAATCTTTTTTTCTAAGCTACAGCTTCCATATTACCGTACCGTACTATATGAATTTTAGTTCATAAACGATAAGAATTGACACAAAAATCTTTTTGTTTCTAATCTCCATTTTCAAAACATAATGTACATGATGATGATGACAACCAATTTAATAGGTACATATATATTTTTGCAACTTCGTTAAACATTACATGAATGTTATCAATGTTAGTTGTCTTTGCAACTCTGTCATTATAGCCGGCTGATGTCTTCATCAGTCTATCCATGCTCATATATATTTTATTCACAACGTCCCAGTCGGATGTAGTTTTACTACTTTCTAAAGGTATATAATAAGTATTTCATTTACGAAATAGACCATTTTCTTGTTCTGTAAAGTTATATTTTGTTTGCACTCAAAACAGTTTTCACACCGGTTAAATTGCGTTTTAACAAAATAAAAATAAAACATGCTACAATATGTGTTTGTTCCATACCAATTTATTTTGACTATTTTAAATATTATTTCCAACTTTGCTTTAAACTTATCCCCTAGGCAGACTTAAACGAAGAGTGTTCCTACACCTATAAGACAAAACAACTACTGAGCTGCTAACAGCCACATAAAACACACAACCAAGAGATTTGCGCAATTGCGCAATTTATAAAAAAAAGTTCACTTAGGTATAGCTTATTATTACTTTGTTCCCCATTATCATCCTCATAATCATGGTGTTTTTGTTTTTGCATAAAACAAATTTAATTTAACCAAGAATTAAGAAAATTTGAATAGCTAATTAACTTACTCTATTTGAGATTGCGAATTTTTGTCGGGATTAATAGAAGGGTCTGCCATTGTTCCTCTCTGAATCCATGCTCCGCAATAAAGCACTTAAGCCCTGCAACATAAGAAAACACAACATATATTATACTTAAAGCATTTTTTTTAAATGCTTCTCAAATAATTCCAAATGAAAATATTAAACAAGGGTGGAAAAATCACAGTAAATACCCACACACAGTACATTTTCATAAAAAAAAAACGGTGACAGGACCTCTTGAGCACTAGAACTTCCACTGATGAGGATTTGAAATGTCTGGAATCGATTTTTTTTCGATTTATATCAAAGTAAATTTCCCCGCGACCATTCTATTTAATTCAATTAGAATGTACTTTCCTTGCCAAAAATTAAGCAAAATATAAACAAATATGCAATAAAAATCGAAATTATAAATAATCGCCTCACTGCGATAAATAAAGTACACTGCATTAAAAAGTTGGTATGTAGCTGACTGAAGAAAAAGTCTCCAAGTGCTCTTGCAGGCAGACAGAATGGGACTTTTACGTTATTTGGGTTGGTGCCTACTTTTTCTTTGGATTTCACAGCGGTTCAGTCAGTCAGTTCTGTAGGCTTTTATACCAATAAATTATTCGCTTACATTTTACCTGCGTTTTGGTGAGAATTATGCTAAATAAAGGCTCAACTTCAACTGTAATAGTCGCAACAGTATCGTGCGCCCATAATGGGCGCTTTTCTTTTTAAGCTCTGAGCAGAGATTTTAAATGAAAATTATTTTATTAAATTGTATTACACTTGTATTACAGTTAAACAACCCTCAACAGCAATTTTAATTGTTTTCCCTTTATTTTTCCTCAATGTAGTCTATTTCTGGCCTCGTTTAGCTTGACGTCTCCTTACTCTAACTATAATTTTATTCAGAGCTCACGGTACGTGCTCCGATCGCGCTCTGGACGAAAAAAGGAAGACAAGTAGGTAGCTCAGAGCACTCTGAGCTGAAAAAGAACACCCGTTTTTTTTTGACAGCTCAGTCCACTACTCTGAGCTAAACAAGAAAAGCGCCTAATAGCGCATTGCTCCGGTTCGTTAAGTTTCGTTTTCCTCTGTTAACGTCCGCTAACAGCGATCCCATCCGCCCTTTATGTCCGCAAATTTGAGAACAAATTTTTTGTATAAGAAAACACAGTCAGTTGCTTCCGTTCACATTCTTTTATTAGACGTTTTCCTTTTGTCGTTCAGAGCTAAGTACTGAACAGAGCCTGACCAAGTAGAACGCGATCTTAACTGAGCGTGCTTAGTGTTCTGATTTGTTTATGAAACACACTTGAGCGCTAAGCTATCATTTGATTAGAAATCGTGTTTGTTTAAAAATTATTTTATTAAACTGTATTACTTCTACTCCAGAAAAATGCCTATAATGGATTACTTTAGCAATTGATAGATCGGAAGGAAAATTTTCTTTAAAATATGACATAAGCTTCCGTTTCGTCCGTCTTTTATTGGCCTTTGCCTTTTTTCAAAATAAGTATCTCTATCTCGCAATCTACTACATTTTGTTAATTTTAAAATAATGATAATATTTTGTAATTAAGGATAAAGACCCAGCTATAATAGTCGGAGCGATGCGTACGGCGCCGTCCGTAACTCTGCGAATAAAAGGAATTTGGATTGTGTTACTATAATAGCGGACTATTCCGTATCGTTAAGTTTCGTCTTAACTTTACGCCTGTAAAATTGACAACCAGTAACTTAAGCAATTGATAGGTCGGAATGGAAACGTTCGTTCAAATATGATATTAGCTTCATTTTTCGTCCGTCTATTATAAAAAGTTGGGACCTTACCTTTTTCAAAATAACTGTCTCTATCTCTCAATCTACTACATTTTGACAAAAAAGTACTAACTTCCAAACTTATATATGTTGAAAATGGATTTGTATTTGTACCAGTCGATACGAAATTTGATGATTGGTCGAAAAAGTTTTTCGTCCAATAAAACAAAATGGTTGACAATAGTGTTGTAAACAGCGAGATCGCATTATGAAAAAAGAAAATTAACAAAAATGTATATTGCGTGAAAGCCCCATTAATATTTTGTGTTACAATATTACTAAGAAAAAGTGCGTTTTAATTTTGTTCAGTGAATAGTTCAAAGCTTTTTAGTTCCCTTGCAATTCTTATCAGATGTTTAGCTACACATGTCAACGTTAGCGCACCCTTTTTCAGGTACAATTGAATATTTTTGTCTACATATTTATTTTTGCGAATCTAATTTTACATTAAAAACATACAGAAATTGAAGCTTATGTATAAAATTCTTTTGTATTGTAGAAACTGACCCAAATTCTACGGTCAAACCAAAAAGGCAAAAATCTTTCCGTGGGTAAGCAGTTTGTTTCAATTTATACGCATTTATCTTGTATTGTTGATGTTATATTTAGCCCGAATAAAACTTTGCTTTTTACTTGAATAATCACCTATATTCTTAGGTTGAGGTGGGTGAACCTAATAATATGCATATCCCATCCCAAACCAATTTAAATTGAATGAGGGATAGTGGACACACAGGGTGTTTCAGTTTAAAGAATCAAGTTTGTTTTAAACTTAGATTTTTTAAGATAACATAAATAGGTGAATTAGATGAACGCATTCAACTTTCTTTATTTATTGCATTTACTCCTCAGGTTAGGTTAGGTTTAGGTGGCTGCCTCCACACTTAGACCAATTAAATCACTTATTTTCAAAACGTGACATGTCCACATATAAAAAATTTTTAGGTGACGAAAAAAACTGATTATTTTCTGTTTCCGTGGAAAATTAATCATAACTAAAATATGATATCGTACGGTTTGAGTAAGTGCACTAGCTTTCACTTATAACGTATTTCTAGGACACCTATATAAAAGGATAGGTACCTACAAATAAATAACTGTTTTAGACATTTCACGTTTTGAAAATAAACTAAAATAAAAGCTTAATTTTTAAATGCCTTTAAGTTTTAACTATGTATCATCAACAGAAAAAAAAGCAATTAAAAATTAAGTATTATAGTTGGGCATATCGTGTTTCGTGTGGCAACTCAGATATCGCAGGTGGCAATGGTGCGATGGTAGTTTATTCGAAAAGTGAGTGGCAGGTCGTGTGTTCGAATCCCGACCAGAGCCATGCTTTGTAAAATTGAATACACAACAAATCAAATCTCCCTTAAGCAATTAAGGCGCCACCTGTGGAGATAAAAAACCCTATCGCACCAAAAACTTCTTTCCTATCCTCCTATTCTTTCAGTAGTGAGCAGAACCCCAAAACAGGCAATGAATCTGGGTGCTGCTTGCAGCAACGAAAATGCCTGGTACTGTATCAATACAGAAAAATAAAAAATTCCCTTTAACGCACGCTAATTATAAAAAAAATAAAATATATAAAACGATTTTTGGCAAAATGTGGACATGTCACGTTTTGAAAATAAAGGATTCCATTGTAATACCACGTATGTATTATCTACCTCAACTCTGTAGATGGGACTGGCCAACGACACGCGGTTGTTCTCAAACGGTCTCCCATCTACGTACTAACCGCGCCCAACGTCGTTTAATTGCGGGGATCTGACGAGAACCGATTAACTCGACGTGGTATGGTCGTTGGCTTACGCCTCAACATTATTGCCAAAAAAATAAACAATAGCACAGTTGAGGTCGCAAATTTTTCATTTTATATAATTTGTTTGGATTTCATTTTCAAGAATTTGGATTTTTGGGATTCTAACCCCAACCCTTACAAAATGACAGAAGCAAACTTCTGACGAATGCTTTTCGAATTAGAACGACATTCTCTTTCTTTTTAAAAATCCTTCGTGTCAATGATTCAATCACAAAAAAATAGGGTGTCATTTAGGCATATCATTTAACGTTGCAATACAATACGCTATTTCGTGAAGTTACACTCAATTTTCGATCTCTCTATAGAAGTTATTTTTCTGTGGTAAAAAGAAATTAAAAATTGGAATTTCCTTTGGTTTATTTGCTTTTACGCACTCTCTAAGGTAACACTGGCGTTATCGTGAACTACCCTATCGCAGAAAGAGGCAAGCCTAAACGAATCACGCATATATAACAATAGCCGTGTTTTATTATGACTTATGATCTGTTAAGATTTGCCGACAATAATATAACAGTATGGATCATTGAACACTTGCACAGCTGAATTTTCAATTCGAAATTCAGCCCGGATTACCATACAAACAACAATTTCCATAAAATTAAAATTGTACGCTTTCAACGCTTAAACATTTTTGGAGCAGATGCAGTACATGGATTGAATTTGACTAATTTATAGATCATAAAATGTGAACCGGATAATAGCAAGATCATGTGTATTTGTTGCAAAACATGTAAATTGATGATCTGTGTAGATCATTGGCGATAATAAAACACGGCATATAACAGCATCTGATTGTCATCACGGACGAAGTGATCGAAAACCTGAGCAACAAAGGCGGACCAGTACGGATATATCCCTTTAATCCACAACTTTAAAAATTCTTTTCTTCATCACTAGATCATTCGCACCCTGTAAAACATTTTTATTTTTTGTCCGCGATTGTAGTCAATTTGCACTCACTCACAATTTGAACTCAATCTCAAATGTCACATCACAATAAAATGAGTGTATTGCTTGTTCGATTTCTACTGGCATTTGGTTTTTCAGTGAGTTTAGAGTTGCGGCGTAGTTTGGTCGTCGGTTATTGGATAAAGTCGCTTATGGTTTCATTGGGCATTTTTAGTAACACGTGCGGTACAATAAAACAAAACAATAGTGACGTTAACTAAGTGAACAAGGAATATCAGTGTTTTTTTTTTTTTAATAAGTTGATTTTACCGACGTCATATTATGCGTATTTCGAAGGAAGCTGTGGACCCACCACGTACAAAATAAACGTTGATATTTGATTTATTTCTGGTGCTATCCGTTCGCTATAAACGATATTTCATTTTCGCCACTTAAATGCATGAGAAGCTTTTAACTGCATAGAAATATTACGTTCAGTAATTTTTAGAATGAAGTAGTGGCTTTAATATGGGAATGACATCGGCTAAATTTTCAAGGTGACAGACTGCCGATGTATGTGCTGCAATATATTGTATACATACGTGCGTATGTATTCTTGATTCTATTGTATTTTAATGCATCCATAAACAATTAAATAAGTGTATTCTATTCTATGAAACAAAAATCTACAAAGTCAGTGAAAATAAAACTGTTAAGTGCATAGCGCCCGTAAAAAAATATATAATTTTTGCGCATTTTGTTAACAAAGTCGATTCTTTTTATTTTTCGAATGTGTACAGTCACACACTGTGTTGTGTGCAGTGACCTCTTTTTAAAATTAAAACAGCCAATGAGGAATAAAATAAAAGTTGTGTCGAGTTTATAGGAACTAGATAATTAGTTATATTACAAATCATACAAAGTATATATTATCAAGCTGGAACCATATGAATTGAATACGATGTACACGTATGCAGCGCCCCCTCCTCCTCAAGATGGTCATCCAATAGCTGCACATCAGTATGGCATAACATCGGCGTATATAACTTCGTCACCACATCATCAACCAACGCATCATAATTTAGGTAGTCCTAGCCCATCGATATCAACTATAGGAGCAGCTGTGGCTGGTGGTATCTCAACGACAATGGTTGCACCAAATCATCTAAATACCAACACTTTACCTCCCCCACGATCATCAACAAATTTGTCAGGATCGTCTGGTGATATAGCTACATTAGGAAGTAATTTACATCCTGGAGATGATTTACATCATGTTGATTCGCAATTAACCGAATTGCCTGTCTCACAAACGAAAAGAAGAAGGTAATACTGAGTTTTTGAATAAAGTTTGTACACTTAATTTATTTAAATTCGGTTAACTTTATCCTTTATGATAGTACCTACATATATCTCTTAATTGAACAAGGAATATATTAAGACTGCTAATAGGTATTTCCTTTAACTGTTGACCTCAGAAATGTTGAGTTAAATAACGTAATGTAAAATAGGTCTGTTATTAACGCCCCCCGTTAAGACAACGAGGAGTTCCAGAAACCTACGTTATTATAAGTAGCTTGCTTCGTTAGTAGAGATTTATAAAGTGTTTACAAAATTGAGGGACATTTTGGCGCAGGTTCGTTTTATGGCTTTAATTATCTCTTCCATATTATTATAGGTATTGCCTTCCTACTTCGTAGACTTTGATTAAAAGCCACAGACACACGTTTTCCGTTATGGTCAAGTCAGGCGAATATAGTCAATAGGTCTAAATTTTGGGTAAGAATCCAGGATTGTTTTGTCTTATCCTGCAAAAAGTTCATCGTTGTCCACAAAACATTTTGGAAAGATGTTTGTAGGTATTCGCGGTCATTCTTGAGTTTGGAACATCCAGTTCTACTGTGCCGTTAAATTAAATTTCTCTCCATACCATTACACTGCCTCCCTTGCTGTGCCGTCATTGAAGATGTAGTTTATCCTTTCTCAAATCATGATAATAGTAATTGTATCCATCAGGTGTGTCCACCGCTATGAAGCGGATACGTTGCCCCTGCTACTTGTAATCTCGAATTTTTCCTTTTTCCCCTTGAGTTAAAGTCTGTTCTTTTCTCACAGTTGCTTATGGAATACAGAAATGTCTTTAGCTAATCTCTGATACAAACAAAAGTATACATTGTATGACGTTATTGGAAAATACCGGACCTACAATTTTAAGCCATCCCAACGGCCAATTTAAGTTCCTTCTCATGTTACTTGGCAACGCGTCTTCAGTACCTTGATATTTATAACAGTCCTTGATTATCAGCTTGAAGCGAAAGTGACGGACTGCAAAGTGCATCAGTTGTTCTTTGCTGAAGATGGCGTCATAATAAGCGAGGATCAAACGTTCCTGCAACGAGCACTGAATGTTTGGGAGAATATATTTAGGAGGAGAATGGGTATCGTATTCGTTCGAAGAAACGGCCCGTTCTATGACCTACTCTGACCTATTCCATTCATTTATATGAATGGAAAAGTAATCCCTAAGTGCGTAAAATTCAAATGTCTGGGATCGCGTAAGCGTAGGGTCGTTAAAGTGGCGGTAAACTCAGCCATCTTCTGTATAGTACAGGTATATAATAATAGAAGTTCAGAGTCAGATTATCCAATATCAAATTCAGGATTTATAATGGTGTTCGTCCTATGTCTCATAAACCTTTTGTTTTTTTTAATATACATAATGTAAATAAATACCCACTATACCTTGTTGAAAAGATTTATAAAAAATAACAAACTCGATTCGACGAATCTTCGATTTGTTAGTTTGATAACACATTCTAACTGAAAAAAGAAGAAGAACAAAAAAATTGGGACAAAGCATACAGATTGTACCCACTTGATGGCTTCTTTATTTTTCGGTTACTTGTTACTTAGAAATGAAAGAAAACTCTTATATTGTTGTCTGAATTCGTTAGCCCTGTTGTGTTGATCCACATAGCCATACAACCACCAACATCACCGGTGCCCGTACACACTGGTGTAGTACTTTATCGTATTTTGCTTTAGTCTTATAATGCTCGTAGACACTTTTCGAATATTAATGAGCCGTTTTCCAAGGAAGAGTCTACGTATAGTTCATGGTGACGACGACGACGACAACGACTAACATTACAAAAAAAAAATTGTAAAACTCGTTGAGATATCAAAGATTATTTCAAAGAGTGTATTCTTTATTCTCTCTATTCTCACTTCGATATCTATTTTTCTGTGCGGCTTAATAAATTTAGGGTAATAGTCTAACCATCAACTGAACAAACACTCATTTGAAGTGAAAAGTCTTTTGAATCCTATCCGCATTTAATGATTTCATCTTCTAGATGATTTCGACAGGAAGGGAGGCAACATCATTCACGCGTATCCATGAGTTTATTGAAAATATAAGGGTCCATTGTGAAGCGTTTGACATTTTCTGTAATAGGATTGTTTCCCCTTGTTGAACTTCTAAAACTATTCGCATCTCCCAAAGATGATTATTTAGATTCATTTACTTTCTAATTAGTGGTAGAGATTTAGAAGAGAGATTACTGCGATGTCCGTAAACAGTACATTATTTGTTGTTATATTCTGTTGCAATAGCACCTTATATCATTCACAGGTAGATCCAATCAATCAAACTGCACCTCGTCTATCCTATTTGCTAGATGAAAATACTAATGAATGAGTCCCCATCGATTGACACAAATCACGTTTATGGGATTTACTCAGCCAGAAAATATAACACTACAGTCGTTGGTGGGATGTCGATTTATGTAAAATTGTTTGCAAAACGATAAATTTGCCATCAAACAGTTTTTTTGTATCTGCTGTATGAAGACTGGTATTCTGTTGTCTTCTGGTAGGATTATGTTGATTCTATTAAGGGATTATAAGGATAGCGTGTGTATAGCGGGAAAATAATTGGGGCTTCAGTTTTTTTTATAGGCTTGAAAGTCTTTAAATCAACATTTTTCCCTTGTCGCTGGTTGAGCTGAAAATCGTATGGACGCAAGTATCATTTATCATCCGTAACCGAGTGACATCGCGACGTTCTGATTGATATTGGAACAATTGCCATTAAAGGGAATGACAAAAATAACAATGTATTTTTTCGATGTCAACACCACTGTTTTTCTCAGTTTATATATTATGTAAAAGTAGAAATCGCCGCATTTTTCTGTACAAACGAGCTGTATTTATTGGACAAAAGTCCGGCCGCTGGAAATACCATTTTCTATTCACTTTGCAAGTGATGAAATTGCTTTATTTTATCGCAAAAATTGAAGGTTATCAAACGAGTACAAAAGACTTGGTGTCATAAACCTCACGCCCATCGATACCTTATCATTTAAAACCGTTTGTTGATAATACATTAAAATGGAAAACGCATTTGACTACTTCAAATCTTTTTGTTTTGATACTCACATTCTTTGCTTTATGTACTCAAATTTAAATGTCAATAAACTCGTCATGTGCTGTGCACCTTATTACTTATGCGGCAGTTGGTACTTGGTATACGTTAGGATAACTATATACATCCATACGTATATGTTTGTTGTATGCTATTTTTGTCCGGTACTAGGAAAAAGGGAGCGAGTAAAGGGATTGCCATCTATAGGCTACTCAATCGCCTACTCTTTGGTAATGTAGATGGAATATGAATTTTGTGCCGTCTTTGTGCGAACCGAATCCAACATAATTTGTCTTCTTTAGAAAAGAATTTGTGTGAAGTAGTATTTATTGTGTGTTTGAAATAGTCTCACTTCTCATCTCATATTATTTTCGTTCTTTTCAAATTACAGGATATTATGTATATATCTTAAAAAAAAACAGAAATGCATATTATCGATATACATATAAATAAATAAAACTTGGGCTCAGGTTTCCATTATGAACACTAAGCAAATTCATTTTTTTTTATTTAAATTGACTTATTCTAAGATGTACATAGGTACTGTAAAAGAATTTTTCTGAGGAAACTTTTTTTTTTTTATTTTTTTTTTATTTTTAAAGTTTTCAATTTTCACTGAAAAGTGCACCTACAAACTGCACAAATGGACGCGTTCACTTTGCATTTGGTGTGGAGGGGGGTGGGTGGGGTGGTGAATGCACTGAAATATTATAGGTATTGCCATATGTCAAAAAGTTGAAACATTTTAAGTTAATTTGTCTTTTTTTTTCTTTTTTTTTTTGGCTGAAAATATACTATTGAATACCCCAAAGTAAGTATATATCTATAAACTTTAGCTCCAGGCGCCTGGCTGACAGTTGTTGACATACCCTTAGCGGAGCGACGAAGTCGCGTGAGCGGCTAAACCCTGCGAAAGAAAGGGTTAAAATCCTGTTAGCGAGCGAAGCGAGCCACCCACTCCATACTTTAAATACACCATAGTTTCATAAAAAAAATTTCATTTCCTCAAGAAAAAAATATTATACTCGTATTTATCTTTTTTAGGCCATTTTAAGCCAGAAAAAAAAATTTTTTTTCCTTAGTGTTCATAATGGAAACCCGTCCAAAACTTGGTATAGGGCCCTTTGTATGATTGCTGATTAAACAGAACAAATGTGTAATTTATCTAATGTATCTACCGGAGTTGTTGTTTGGGAAACCCGCCCAAAACTTGGTATAGGGCCCTTTGTATGATTGCTGATTAAACAGAACAAATGTGTAATTTATCTAATGTATCTACCGGAGTTGTAAAGTTTTAAACAAGAAAATCTTCTTGAGGTACCTGTCAATTTGTGGATATTATTATCTTTTGTGTGTTATTTAATGTTTTTATAAAGAACGTTTTAAAGAAGAACAATAGGTAATTGGTAAATTCTTATTTTCAAATAGTTATACTTACCTACCTACCCATTTTAAGCGAAAGTCTGACATATCCAAGCGTCTCAAATTTGGTATTCGGAGTCTGCGTAAATGTGTAGGTACCCTCCATTCGTGCTAAAAATAGTATATTCTATATTTTTATAAATGTCCCGTGCGGAGACGAGCTAATAATACCACTGCAGCGACTCCCAAAAACACAGCGCTTTTCGTAAAAGGCGGCTACTGGGGGAAACACATTTAACATCTTGAAACTTACTTACAAGAGTGCATGTAAATCCGTTGATTTAGTTGACACGACTGAAGATCCCCGGTATCGTAAAAGAGCGGTCAATAAATAATAAATCACCCTTATTACAAGTGGCGTTTTAGTTGATCGACTCTTGGTGTTATTTGAGCCGTAGTGGTTTTGTGTCGTTTTAGTGTCGGTGTTACGGGAGCGAATCGAGTCGAGTGTTAATGGGCAGTTTAACGAAATAAAACTGCCGCGACTCAAAAAAAGACAAGTGCACTCGTAATAAGGGTGAATAATACGAGCATGCATCAAAACTGCATAAAATAAATGCAATAAAACCGGCATTTGATTGGCTTCAATAAGATAAGGAGGCGAAACCAAGAGGCCTGCCGAAGTTTATTGAGCTCAAGCCAGCGAACCCTAGGCGGACTAGAGGGAGGGTAATGGTCCTTTTAAACCCGATTATAACTTCGCTGTTAAGGGAGAAGAAAGATTTGTATTTTTATAGAGGTATTAATGACATTATTTTGAATATTTAATTTATTTATTATTGTGCCTGTTGAGAAATATTTTATACATAGTAGGCTATAAAGGTTACTTTTAACAAATATAATATAATTAACCTCAAAACAAAACAACTACCCTCTGGGTCACTTGATTACGAACAGGTAGATTTTTGGTTTAATTTTACTGGGAAAACCGAATGCAAAATGAAAGAAGCACATATTACGTTTAAATTGTAAAAAAAATCGGTATTAAGTAGATAAATTCAATTTAAATGATGCTTTTCCCACTAAGATAATAAATTTAGTCATTTTTTCGTCTCACGAACAGTAACGAGATCTACCTGTTATCATATTTTAAATCTAATATAAAGGCATTAACAGTACTAGGGACCTTCATAGAAATAACAACTATGGGTAAAAGAAATTCATTACCAAGGAGGAAATATTCCAAATTCGAGCTTACAAGGAACAAGGCAAATCTATCCGTTTCATAGCCGGTAAGATTGGAAGAGGATCAACTGTTTTCCATAGCTATCTCAAGGATCTTAAGCACTGTGGAAAAAACTTTAAAGTAAGCAAACTAATAACAAGTCAAGGATCGACAGACGATACTGAGAGCTGCTTCAAATCCAAGACATTCCCTAGGGATAGGTTAGGTTAGGTAAGGTTTACGTGGCTGTCGGCAGAAGCCGACACACTTTGTGATACCACGTATGTATTATCTACCTCAACTCTGTAGATGGGACTGGCCAACGACACGCGGTTGTTTTCAAACGGTCTCCCATCTACGTACTAACCGCGCCCAACGTCGTTTAATTACGGTGATCTGACGAGAACCGATTAACTCGACGTGGTATGGTCGTTGGTAATCAAAGCTAAAACTGGAGTTGAAGCTAGTAGATCAACTGTTCATTGCGGGGTACAGCAAGCCAACCATATTAGACACAACAAATTTATATGTAAACATAATATATCCTTCTTTCATATTGCATTTGGTTTTCCCAGATTATCGAAGGATTTAAAAAATCTCGTAATATTAAACCAAAAAACTACCTGTTCGTAATCAAGTGTATCTGTATATACCTAGAACAAAATTAGCACGAAAATATGTGATTATACATATATACAAAAAACAATATATGAAACTGAAAAATAAAGATTTAAAGTGTACGAATCAAGAAACAAGAGTTGAAAAAAAAAATGTTTTTTCTACAGTTATCTTTATTATTCATTTGTTTTAAAAATAGGATGGTCAGACTTTTTTTTTAATATGATATGGAAAATTAAAAATTTGCTGTCCATTTGCAAAGGATATTTTTCGTCTGTATTTATAGTCATTTATTTTTATTAATTTTCGTTTATTGTACTTTAATTTAAATAATCCGATAAGATTTGATAATCTTAAGTCAAAGTTGCAATTTCCAAGATCTAGGATTCCAAGCTTTTTTAACAATTTGGCAAGCTCTTGCTTATTCGAAATTGTGTTTTGTATACAGTGTTGGGGAAAAATAAAGCAACTCTAAAAGAAACGCAAAACATCTTGCGAAAAACCGATTAAATTAAATTATTTGTGATATTTTTAATAAAATATATGAAAAATTAACACATTTTTTATTAGCGAAAAACGTAATAAAAATAAATAAATATTGAAATAATTAATATAAATATGTAAATATTTTTGGTCAAAACTAAACTTTATATTAAAATCATATTTTATTACAAAATTTCTCAATATACAACCCTAATTTTCACTAACATTTTTCAATACACGACGCTATTGTTAGGAAAAAAATTCCTTTGCTAGGAAAAAATGTTGTTTAGTTGAAGCCTAAATGTAAAAAAAATGTATGACATTCTGTCAAGAAAGGTAAATAAATCAAAGAAACCTGAATACATACTTCCAATGACGCCATATCACCTACATGTCAGGTTGTTACTCGCTTACTCATGAACAATTGCGTCTACACACCCCTGGGCATACTTTTGAATACATTTTGTTTGTTGTTCTGCTCTGCTTCGTCAAAGGGTACAAATTGATGTTCTTTCTCCTATTATGTAAGTGTATAACTGTAGGCACATATACAAGGCAGCCCAGTCCATCCTGAGTTAAAGAGCCTTCTCAAGAATATGATCCCTGAAAAGCAGTACAAAAAAGATTCACTTCATCATTATGTATGTTTTGAAAAAAAAACAACGAAATTTCATTTCATACGAGCATATATATATACATAAAAAGAAGGAGAAGCAGAAAGCAAAATGATAATATAATAACAATCTCTTAGAAAACAACAGTTTGTACAAACAAGGATAATAGTTAAAGTTTATTGTAAGTGCATTGGATGCTATTGTGCAACAGTATACTACATATATAATTGCATTTTAAAAAAAATCATGCAATATTTTTTTTTTCGGTTGCGCTTGGAGGTGAGGAATCTTCTTAAGATACCAATGGCCCGCACCATTGGTTATGCCCGATTCATATTATTTAGTATGCCTACGGGCTAAACCTCACCTCTCAGAGAGGCACTATGAGGACCGGCCGCGCGCGCTCATATGCGGTTTTTCCTTATGGCGCTAGGTCGAACGGTCTTGTTCTTTCTAGTCGGCGTTCAAGGTTTGTCACGTTTGGAGTACGGATTATTTCATTATTGCAATGACCATGAATACGAGTACGAAGTTTGCGAGCAAAGTTTGTTACTTCGTTATACTCACGGTAGCAATTCCTAGATCCCTGTGAATATCACTATTCCTTATATACCATGGAGCATTCACGATTGCTCTTAGCGTTTTGTTTTGGAATGTTTGTATTATAGTCATATTGCTTGGTTTGGTACAATCCCAAAGTTGTATACCGTATGTCCAAGAAGGTTTTAGCACTTGCTTATACAGGAGCAGTTTGTTTTATACACTTAGCTTCGAATATCTTCCGAGTAGCCAATACATTTCTCTAACGTGTGGCTTCCACTTAAGTTTTGCATCTAGGGTCATTCCTAGATATTTTGCCTCGTTTGAGTATCGTATTTGTACCGAGTTAATGAAAACAGGTAAGTTGTTTATCTTTTTGTACGTGAAATTGACATGCGTTGACTTGGTCTCGTTAAGGGCGATTCGCCAGGTCTTTGTCTATTCGCATACTTTGTTGAGCGCTCTTTGGAGTTTTCCCGTTGATGATTCGACTGATTCATCCATTGCTAGGATAGCCGTATGGTCTGCGAACGTTGCTACGATGGTCCCTTCATCTTGTGGTATATCTCTTGTGTAGAGCAGGAATAAGATTGGGCCGAGAACGCTTCCTTGCGGAACACCGGCGTGGATTTCTTTGAATTCCGAGAATTCAGTCTCATGTCTAACACGAAAAAGTCTGTTTCCAAGGTAGGATTGTCCTAAGCTAGAGGAAATCTTTTTCCATTCTAGAGCTTTTTCAATTTCATTCTCTATTCGATACACCTGATCGATTGTGAAATGTTTGACTCGGAAGCCGAATTGATGATCTGGTATCAAGCGTCTTTCTTCAATTACTGGTTTTAATCGTTTCAGCAGAAGTTTCTCGAAGACCTTGGATATTATCGGCAGCAGCGAAATAGATCTACACATATGAATTCTTATCATTTGCGCTTTTCCCCTGTTTGGGAACCATAATGACTTCGGCTACTTTCCATTGTCTTGGAACATATGAAAGTCTCAGAGAAGCATTTATAATGTAAGCAGCTTAACTAATGCTTTTTTCGGTAGCTCCTTCAGAATTTCGCCAGGGATTAGATCGTATCCTGGGAGCTTTGTTATTTTTCAGCTTTCTTATTGTCATTCGAAGCTCGGACAAGGAAACGGCTTTTACTTTATAGTTATCGGATGCCGTATTAGCATTCGGTTCTCCGTTTAAATGTCGTCCATCGAACGGCCTGAATGTTTCGGCAAATAAATTCGCTTTCTCTTTGTCTCCTTTTGCCCAATCGCCGTTAGCTTTTCTTATTGGTGGAGAGTGCATTTTGGGGTTCCTGAAGGACTTCAAGGCTTTCCAAATTGAGTAGTTTGAGCTCTTTTCAGCAGTCAAGCCCTCGAGGTAAGTAGAAGTTTCGAGATTTTTTAGATCCTGTAGCTCATTTTTAAGTTTGTTGCAAAGATGGTTCAGATAAGTTTTATCAGGGGGTGCGCGGGATTGTTGCCATCTCTTACGCGCTCTCCTCTTTTCTCGTATAAGGTCTTCTATTTCAGGCATGTATTTGAATTTATTGTTTCGTGTAGTTGTCTTCTAAAAGGTAGTGTTTTTCCATGCTGCGCTCTGAATGGCTTCCGCCAGATTGCCAACTTCGGCTTCTATTTCGCGCGGTGTCTTTAGTGGCACATTCAAAGCAACATTTTCTTTGCACACTTTTCGGAAAATGTCCCAGTTGGTTTTGTTACTAGCTAACCTGGGCGGTCCTTCATTTTTTGCTACTCTTCCACGCATTTTCAGAGTGACTGCTGAGTGGTCTGAGCATAGATCATAGCATTCTTCGACTTCCGTCAGATTTTTGTTTAGCCCTTTTGCAATAAAGAAGTCGACGAGGTCAGGGATTTTATCTTTGTCAGTTGGCCAATACGTTGGCTTTCCCGTCGAGAAAAAGTCCACCCCACGCCTTATACTGGCTTTGTACAGCAGTCTGCCTTTCGTCGAGTTGCATCTTGAACCCCAAAAAGTTTTGCATTAAAGTCCCCACCGATAATAAAATTGGATCCAAATGAGTCAAAGAGGCGGTCAAGGTCGTCTTCTGCCAGTCTATATCCCGTGGAAAGTAACAAGATCCGATAAGGTAGTCTAATTGGTTTACTTTTACGGAGACTGAACTTATTTGCATAGAATCGCTTTCTATTTTTATGTCTGTTGAGTGCTTAGGACATGTAAAGAGAGGATCCGCCTCTGGCATTTTCCGAGGGATGATGCTTGCTCAATTTGTTGATTAATTAGCTTGATTAATCTTGCTTTGTAGCTCAAGTTTTTCTAATATCACAGTTAATAATTGGCGGATCGGATCTGTTGTATCTGATCTTGACTGATCTCCATGTGTCGCGAATTGCGCGTATGATCGTACGTTCTCGTACCAGCCGCACGTATTTCTCATTTTTCTCACTTTTACACAATTACAGCCCCCAAGTATTTTAATAAGCTTCCGCATTCCATCCGAATTACTAACAATTTTAATGCTTACATTAAACAAATAAGAAAATGGTTAATTACTCTGGATTATGCTAATGTTGAGTCTTTAATAAGAAACACATCTTAAAAGATTATCTTATGATTGTATTTTATTAACAAATTCGAATTGTCACCCCACATCAGAAGAATTATTTGAGAATTTTTTGAAGTTCCGTTCAACACTAATTTAAGACAAATTGTACTTAAGTTATAGAACGTTAAGTATTTATTCATAGATTTATCATTAAATAGTGTTAGCATAGATTAAGTTGGAATGAAATGAATAAAAAAACTCTATCTATCTGTATCTATCTATCTATCTCGCACCAACCAATGCCGGATTTGCCTTTGCACTTGGACCAGCGTTGCGCAGTTTTTTTATTTTCATGTAGCGGTTTCGTCCTTTTGACTGTCCTAGAGGTCTTTGGATTATAGGTTTTAGGATATTTTAAGCTTGGGTCCGAATGTAGCGGTTTCTTGAGAGTGTCGCGTGTTTTTTTTTTAGTTCTCTCGCGATTTAGCAACCTCGATAATTCGCTGGGTGGTTTTTCGTGCAGTTGGCGCAGACAGCTGGGGCCAGTTTGGTTTTTCCGCACTCTCCCGAGAGATGTTTACCGGCACACTTAACGCACCGTGTTTTTTTCTTGCAGTATGCCTGCGTGTGGTTAAAACCTTGGCATCGTTTGCATTGGGGTACCGTTCTCCTTCCTTTACGCATTGGCTCGATTTTGACCTTGATGTTGTTATCATGCAATATGAATAAATCTTCAGTGAATCGACTCGAATGGTTTAAATGTTCTATTTTATTTTTCATATTATAGTCTTTTATTTTCAAGCAGAATACCTTTCCATTGAAATAAATATGCGTCAGTTTTAGTAGTAAATAATGGCTTTTTTATCCTACAATGTGATGGCAACCCTTTCCATACGCACTTTCGCCGTGTTTACCCCAATTAAAAAAATGACTGTTACGTCGAAAAAAGGAATACAAATTTCTTTAATTAAAACAATTTATTAGGACCCTTTTGTATTGTTAATTGCGTTCACAAAATTGTAAGCAAATATTCGAGCGCGGAGCTTATTGTTATGGGTTCTGTTGCTCCCTCACCCACTGTCATGTTCGACCACCTTTACTTGATGCTCGTAAATAAAGAAGTCTGGCCCGCATTAGAATTGTTAAAGCTGCTCGCGGAATGGAAGTGTGATGATCCTTTCCCATCATTATAATTTTCATAACCCCTATTGCGAACTAAGCGAGTGGAAGTTCTGTCTTCCTAATACATAACATCGGAAGTTGCTGTTCCGTATCCTATTCCGGTATACTTGTTTGTGATCTGTTAATAAAATTCAAACCACCCGTGCACTTTTCCCATGCGTGTACTCTTGTCTGCTGAATACCAGCAGATTTTGTCATCACCTCCTACGAGGGTATGAATTATAGAATTGAGCAGAGCACTCCCCGTCGAAAATTATTTATAGAATTTTTCTCATGCTGGGCTTACTAAGGAATTTGTGTTAAAAGCATTTTATTAACTTTAAGACTGGAGTTTTTCCATCTTTTGATTAATTTATTATTTTTTCCAGATAAATGTTTTGTATTTCAGACCTGCAAAATTGTCTTGCAACAACAAATTGCGCCAATTGTCCCTGTGCATGTTTATGCCTCGTAAAGTAGCAATAGTGTGGTAACAATTCATTTGGTTGAGGCGCCTATACTATGCGCTACAGATTGTTGTGTTTGCATCAAAACTCAATTGGAAAATAGATTAATTAACGTCCGAATAAATTTACATAAGCATATTATATTTATTTTAATTTAATTTGTATTACTTCTCGTTTTCAGATCAGATGAAGAAGAGTCAAGCGCTAATAAGTACAACAGAATGGATGATGAAAATATTCAAGATAAGGAGCGGTTCGCTAGGTAAGAAGTTCATTATATACGAGAAAGTATTATTAATTTAATTAATATAATTTTGTTGGAGAGTATAATAAGAGAGTAGATGAACATGCTAGTTACGAGTACTAAGGGTTTACAAATTAATTAATCGTTGCGATTGAAGTTGAATTTTTAACGATTAATATAAGTATACGTACTTACCACAAATTTTTGGAAGTTGCATAGTGCTGCAAGGAATTATTGTCTAATGTTGTTGCCTGAAAATTCCGCGCAGAAGATTTTTTTTGTGGTACCATCATTCCTGTGTCTGAGTTCTACTCTATTTTTTGAGAGTTTGAGTTTACCAAAGAAATTGCCGGGCCTACTAATAACCAATTTTCCTACTACTATCAACCAACCAACTATCCTCATGCGCAAACGTTTATGCTCCTGACTGTTGCCCATGACAATGTATGTAATGCCTTTTTGCAGTTGTAATGAGTCTTACCAGGCGGGTGGCGTTTATGGTTTTTGTAAAAGATTTTCTATAACTAATATCTGAAGCATCGTTTTTGTGAAGTTGCTTCTGGAATATCAGAAGGAAATGTATTCATTTCTGTGCATAGACTACAGGAAGTTAGTTAATAAATTTTTTATAATTTTTTGGGTGATATAAACTTAAAAACTTTAAATCATTTCGATAATTTAAATGAAAACTGCATTATATGTTTGTGTTATCAACGACCCAACTCCTGTTACAGTCCTTTCTTTGGGTTTCATTGACCATATATTTACTAGAGTACAAACAAATGTTAAAAAAACATTTTAAAGGGTATAGTTTAGGATTACAAAATTACTGACCATCATATGATTATTCTAAGCGTTCACATGAATACATATCCAAAAACTAATAATCGAGGAATTCATCTATTGTTTTCATTAAATATTTACTTCAGAATATGGACATGGCTATTTTGAAGTCTGCCATATTTAAAAAGAAAATAAATAATTTATGCCTAGGAAGTAGTATGATACATTTACACAATATGTGAATTCTTACTTTATACTTTATAAAGTTCACAAGTTTTGATTTTTACATAAAAAGACAACGCAAACAAAAGATACGAAAAGATATTGCAAGAATTGGTATTTACCGCATTTAAAAGCTATTACGGAAGGTCAGAGAGTGATTGTTGAAATTACATAAATTGGACGACCCTAGTGACAGATTTGACACATCATATAGGCGATCGGGAGAAACGTAACTATCACTTAAATATAGTCCGCAATTTTCTTATAAAATTGGACAGATAGCAATGAAGTGTTGAACATTTTTGCACTCGTTTCAATTACAGACACTACCGGGAGATCATTTCTATGGGGTATAAAGTTCAGATTGAGTAGTTTAACTCTGGCTTTAAATGTGGTATTTCGATTGTAATATTTTGACGGATTTAATTGTTGGCAGTCAGTAGATTGTTCAAATTTGTGTATGTATTTCTTACAGTCGATTAGTATGCTCGAGTTAGGTGTTTGAAGTATGCTTTTTCATCAATTTTGGAAATTATATCAGAGAATAATCCTGCCATTTCTCTACATTCAAATCACTAAATTCACATGAAATACCATGGGACAAAGCCAGATTTCTGCAATCCTTAAAAGGTTAAGCATTTGATCGCATACAGTTTACCATCAGTGATTTGTGTAGGCTTTTTCCACTCCTCTTCATAACAACTTTAATAAAATAATCAGCATGAATATTTTTGAGCTCGTTCCTATTAAAGAGGCTGCAAGTAACCGGGAGATCATTTCTATGGGGTATAAAGTTCAGATTGAATAGTTTAACTATGGCTTTAAATATTGTACTTATAATTTCGATTGTATTATTTTGACAGAAGTAATTGTTGGTTGTCAGTAGTCGATTGTTCAATTTTGTCTATGTATTGCTTACAGTCGACAAGAATGGTCGAGTTAGGTGTTGGATGTATGCTTTTTCATCAACATTGGAAATTATATCAGAGAATAAGTTCTGTAATTCCTCTACATTCATATCACTAAATTCACATGAAATACTATGGGACAAGGCCAGATTTCTGCAATCCTTAAAAGGGGAAGCATTTGATTGCATACAGTTTACCATCAGTGCTTTGTGTAGGCTTTTTCCAGTCCTCTTCATAACTTTAATTAAATAATCAGCTTGCTGTTTAAAACTACGTATATAGATCGGAGTTATACCAGACTACATAGGTTGCGTAGTTTGGGGTCGCATTTGGAAGTCGAAATAGACGCTTGAAAAAAACCGTTGAATCTTTTCAAACTCCTCAAAAGGCGTATTTCCGATGACTTGAATACCGTAGCACGTACAACGACTTAAAGTTGCGTTTAAGACTATATTTCGATGAAATATCAATATACCAGTTTGAAAAAAACTTGGGACACAATTTATGTAATGCCAACTTGGCTTTAATGCTTTTTCTTGACTTGCTTTCCAAAGTTTAAATTTGTTGTAAGCAAGACTCCGAGTTTTTTAAATTCGCGCACAACCTCTTTATGTTCGCCTTTAAGAAACCAATTTCCAAATCCAAACCAAAATCCACATTGATCTTTAGACTCCAGGTTTCGCAGTACGTTTGCAATCTGTTTATTTGTAGCTGAAAATGGGTTGTCAGCAAGTACCAGCAAATCGTCTGAAAAGCTTGTATATTAATGCTTGTCTTTTAACGCAGCTTTGAAGTCCACGCAACGTACGTAAAATGTTTTCTTTGAGCCAATTCATAAATGCAATATTGCGCAAGATGTGCTAAGCAAAGGGTTCACAAATGCATCAATTTTTATCACTGCTAAGCAGAGAATTCATAAATGTAGTAGAGTTTTATTTATTGCGCAATTTTGAGCGCAATCGTGCAGATTTCAGAATCGTATACCCTGAACTTCAATTTGCTATTGCTTTGCAAACTTTGCATTTATGAATTGGCCCTTTTTCTCAATGTGTTTTTTTTTTTTTGCAATACTGGTCAGAGCGAAAATATGATCAACTGTTGAGAAACCAGCGCGAAATTGAACTTGAAAAATAGTTAAACGATTGTCTTCCTCAATCCACCCTTCCTGAAAACAGGAGTATTTGTTCTTCCAAATAGTTTAGGAAGCCCAAATGATGTTTTACGAAGTTTTCTACATTCCTTATCAAACCATTTGTTAGAAAGTGTGAAGAAGTGTCAGCTATTTCTGTTATAAGGTGCAGACAATTCTTTTTTCGATTTTATCAATTGTACTAATTGACTGAGGGGGAAGGAAATTAAATGACGAGTAAGTAGAGCTTTATAGAGATGAGCGTTGTTCCCAATCCACTTAAGCCTAATGAAACTGTTTGAACTTCTCTGCGATCCTTCTTTCTCAATCTGTATTTTGACTAAAATTGATAAATCAGCTCAAAATTCTCTACACAAAAAAAAAACAAGTCTCCACTGTCCACTTACTGCACACAAATGAATTACAGAATTTCCTTGGCCACCTATAAAGATCACCACCCAGATCACCCCTTGATACCCCATTCAACAGATGCAAACCAAAATGTTCGAGCAGTTCGATAAGCATTCTAGCGTTTCGATTTGAGACTTGATATTTAGAAGATCTTTTTTCATTAAAATCGTCTTGATTCTGATAATTACCAATTCTTTATCGATTATATAATGCTAAAATAAATTTTAATAATTTTTATCTGCGTTTGAGCCAACGACCATACCACATCGAGGTAATCGGTTCTCGTCAGATCACCGTAATTAAACGACGTTGATCGCGGTTAGTACGTAGATGGGGGACCGCTTGAGAACAACCGCGTGTGTTGGCCAGTCCCATCTACAGAGTTGAGGTAGATAACATACGTGGTATCACAATGGACCTAAATTGGTCTAAGTGTGTCTGCTTCTGCCGACAGCCACATAAACCTAACCTAACCTATCTGCGTTTGACATATATTTCTTGTTTCTGCAAAACCTACTGTGTCTACATATTTCTAGACATTCTCAAAAAATAACTCATAAAATGGTTACAAAAACACGCAATATTTATGATTCTGATATGTTTGACAGAAATAGAATATAATATCAGAAAAAATAGGAGGAAACGTCAAGAACCTATAAAAATAAATAATTTAGAAGTCTATAGAGTTCAAATATCTGAGTTTTTCCAATAATTTCGATGAATAGGTACATATATATTTCACTGAAATTTCAGAATGTTTTTGTTGATAAAGTGTAAGAAAATAGTTTTGTATTTATCAATTTTAATTCTGGTGAGCTTTGTAAAGTTATAATGTCATTAAATAATAAAAATTCGTGCACTCGTAATGGTATCTTCTTCTTCCTTATCGGCGAAGCTGTGATAAAGAATTAAAGGGATCATAACCGTGGGGCTCGCTTACGATTTCTACCCGCATACTTCCATTATTGATTATAGATTGTTCTTTCTTTTACGACACCGAAAATCTCAGTCGTCTCAACCTACGGATTACCGTTAGCACACTTGCGGGACAAATAGTAAAATGTATCTCTTTTGAAACTTGCACAACTTGAAAATATTTTTTTTTCTTACTGTGTAGGGATACAATAAATAAATGAAATCTACAGTCATGCAACCCACGGATTAGCATTACCACACTTCCTTAACGGTTTCAAGATGTAAAATATGACTGGCAAAATTAATACCACTTCAAAAAGACAATCGAAGAAACGTATTTGACTATATACCTATATATGTATATATATTTTACCAACTTTTGCGAAACTATTTAAGAAATTGCTTCTTCTTTTTTAACAAATCAGTTTGGTTTTACGAGGGTAGTCAACAGAGGAGACCTTTCTTAGGGTATGCAGTGAGTTATATACATGTTTGAACAGTAATCAATCCCCAATGACTTTGTTCATAGATTTGACAAAGGCATTTGATATGGTTGATCATCAGTAATTATAAATTATAAATATAAATTTATAGGGTATAACTTTTCGAGTAAATTCGATTCGAGTAATTTAAAATAATAGGCAAAGTACATC
Organism: Portevinia maculata; assembly: GCA_949715645.1. Lineage (NCBI taxonomy): Eukaryota > Metazoa > Arthropoda > Insecta > Diptera > Syrphidae > Portevinia > Portevinia maculata. Next base: position 528,183 of record OX454528.1, on the reverse strand, counting down.
TAGATATTGTAAAACGCATTGGGAAGAATTCAGCATTAATTGATTTCTATCACACTATAAGTGACTGCGGATAAATCATCTTGTAGCAGACGGGAATCCGATAAAGTTTTTAGAATGCGAAATAGTTTCAGGTCGTCAACAAACAAAAGGCACTGGGAGTGTTTAATGACAATAATAAAAATAATTTTTAAAATATTACTAAATTTCTATTCATCAGTTATAATGGCATTTATATTAGACGGACGGAAATGAACCATTGCCCGGATTTCACTATATATGTTGTTGAACTGACAATAATGTCGCTTTGCTGTTTAATATTAAGGCCTTTCAAGTCATATCATGTGAGCGCATTGGCTCAGTGGTTAGTGTGTTGGACTAATAATCGAAAGTTGCCCGGTTGTCATGAAAAGGTTTAAAATTGTAGGTCCCTTTCATTTGGCATAAGCAAATGCTAGAAGAAGCTAGATTTTACGCCCTGTATGGGCCGCTAAGCGAACGGCTCCATTGGTACTATCAAGTTCAAAGGAGAGATGCTACAAACAATCGCGAAAGTGGGACAGGCTTATAAACTCCTGGATCACACAAGTGCAGCAACACCATGCAATAAGTTCCCAGGGACGAAGTAATGCGAGATCGGAAAACCTGCCGATACTTTTTGAGGACAGCAAAATACACAGGCGGACCAGTAGGGATGCAGTGAAGGGTTATGATCCTTTTAGTCCAGATCATAATCTTGTTGTTCAAGAGAAAGAAGAAGACACAGAGTATAAGACAAACAATAAATTTGACTCGAACTTTTAATTTGTAATTATCATATATACCTATATAACAACATTACTATCATATTATATTTAAGAGAGCTCGTCAAAGGTTTTCTCCCCTTTTTTTTCAAAAGGAAACGTACCTGATCTGCTCAGAACACTTAACATAACCCAATATGTTGTGTCCTGAAAGCGAGAAATTCTTCGAGCAAATTATATACGTACGTTCACATGACATGTATCCAAAGGCATATCTCGACTTGCAAAATGAATAATGATTAATGCCATTAGAACGGAAGGAGCAAATAGGATCTAATAGAACTTTAATTGTTGAATATTTGCTATTTGGCTACGCATAAGATGCTCGTGCTTTTGGGCTACTGCTTGCGAGTTCGATAAAAGCAACGGCAAACTTCTTCCATTAACATCGAGGCATTATAATCTCTTCTCGATAATCTTCAATTTCACACAACCGTGTCTGTTCCCCTTCCACCTCCCTTCCTTCACAGCAGCATTCCTCCTTTTTACCATGTGCAATTTTAGAAACTGCCAAGAAATTAACTCTGAAAAATGTTCCACAGGCAAACAGTTTTGTCTTCAGTGGAAGAAAACCTATGTTCTGAATATTTGTCGATTAACGGTTGAAATTATATTTTTTGGTTTAATTGAGAAGGGCTACTTGGAAAGGCGAATAAAAATGAAATGAAAGGGGAAATACATAATGTAAGTGCTAAACTTCTACTATTATTTTCAAGATAATAATTGAAGAAAAAAATATATATATACAAATGTATATACATATGTATATCAATTGAGAACAGCCAGATAGTATGTTTTATTTCATCGTTACAATCAACAACATCCTCTTATCAATTAAGAGTCGTAATAATTCTAATAGGATTTGGCAATTTATATTGTCTGCAGTTTCATCACAGCTCACCAACAAACAGCCATTACCTTTTGGCACATGAAACCTATGGTAAATAAAATTACGGATACGGAGCACAACCAACGTCTTTCACTACACAACGTACACGGTTTTTTGAGTTTATTTGTATGTTTCTTTATTTTCGTTTTGAAGCGAAAACATTTTATTCTCAGTCGTGACCAATATAGTATGTATGCTAAATATACGTTGGATGTATGTATACACAGTACGTAATGCATATTGTATGCCTGTATGATAGGAACTATGTATAACTATATGTTACACTTTTTGTTTTGAGTTGATAATAGAAGTATACATTATGTATATACATATGAATACAATACTATTGCTAACATAAATAGCTGAGGTAATTACTTGTGATTACCTGCTTATAGCTGTTATTTCATTTTGTCTAAAGTCTAAACATTATTATTCATACATCCGACTTCCATCTACCTGCTTTGTTGATTGTAGAATCGTCAGATTTGCAGTGTTAATGACATGAATGCTTTCTCGCAATGTATTTGCAAGCAAACATTTTACGAGTAATTTGGCAATTCTTAAGAAGTGGGCTTCTGGCCTACTGCAGCAGCGTCCAGATTTATTTATGCAAGTTTTCTTGTTTTATATGGTAAAACTGAGTAAAGAATGAAGTGGAGCAAAAACCAATATTTAATTTGTAAAATGTAGTCGGGTAGGTGACCGCGCTCCCGAAACTTAGCACACACACGCCATCTAAGTAGGTACTAAATTCAAATTGCAAATAACACATGTTATTACAAAATTTGAATTTTTGGCTTTCTTTTTTTGCAATAACTTGACTCGCAATAAAAAGATAAAAACTACACCCTTTTTGTAATCGGCGTTTCACTGAACGACAATTGTAACAGAGTCAGTACCTATTACGTTCTGATTGAGTCGGCAGAGTCGTCAGAGTTTCGGTTGGTGCTCACGTTGGAGTTATTGTGAAGAAACCGCGCTGTATTCTTGTGTTAAAAGTTATTTTACCAAGAGGTCTTTTGAACACCAAAAAAGGTCCTTAAATTCTCAAAATGGATATTTTCCCAAAATATCCTTAGAAATCGCGCTGTATTCTTGTGTTAAAAGTTCTTTTAAGAGAGTTCTGTGGAACACCAAAAATGTTCCCTAAAGCCCGAAAAAACATATTTTACCCAGAAGTTTTGAAGAAGTTTTATCAATTACATACATACATACATACATTATATACATAATTGATCATCCAGCAAATGGCGCCATAAAGCAGAACTGGCAGGCTGATCAGCGTTTCGTAGAGCTTGCACGTTTTCCGGGTTAGGGGTTGTAAGCCCATTTGTGTTGCTAAACCAAAGTAACAACGGTTTTCTAGAGCAATTCTTGTCGGATTTTCCACTATAAGGTGACATTTATTGACGATATCAGCTGGTTTCCCCAGTAATTGAACTTACATTTTGAAGATGCATAGTGCATCCCCTTTATGCAATTCGATGCAGGTTTAAAATAGTTAGGAAGATCTACTTTCTTATCAGCGTCACGCGTCAAAGGTAGATCAGTTTTGCTGTGACTACATTCATCGTCGCTTTGTCGAGCTTTTGACGATGAGTGATATCATACGCGGGATTATAGTTTTTTTTTAATCACACACAAAGAAACCTAACCATATTAAAAATTATTCAACTAAGGGGAATAGGAATATACTAGTAGAACGGGGTTATAAAAAAAACTCTAGTGAAGCCGCATGAGCCGGCGCCTAGTTGTTGCTTAGGTTTCTAATAGCTCTTCTATACCGGGTGGTGAAATCTGTTCTTCTTTGAAGGGGCGTGGGTTTTCTTCTTGCCCTATCACTCTCGCTGCATGATGCGTATTTAGCAGCTGTTGGATATGCTGCTTAAATAGATATATTCGCTGCGTTTCGGTGAATAGGTTTTCGTCGCTGTTTCGAAGAGCCTGCGTTCCGGTCTTAAAGCCAGCAGCCAGTTGCTTTGCTTTCTTGTAAAATCTCCGGATGTTGTTTCGATCGCGAGACTCTTCGATTTCTTTAAGCTGGGAGTCTGCGTACGCCCTTTTCTTTCTACGTACTCTCCCATGCTGGCCTTGTTTCACGCTGCATCATTTTAAATGTGCATCTTCCGCCACATTCTTTCAGTAAACACATACTTCATAATACCACGGGCTTTTTCTCTGGGTGGTTGGTGGCCTACAGTCGAGCTTTAAATTTAGCCGCAACAAGAAAATGGTCACAGACGACATTTGTTCCTCGGAAAGTGTGCTCGTTCAAGACGTTGGGTGCGTGTCTCGCATCGATTAGCTTATTACTGAGGCGGCAAGTTATTGATGTGACAGTAGCAACCGCTGCTGCATCTGGCATCGTTTCGGGCTGGAGGGTTTCAAGGGAAGAAACTGCATCTGACCATCGGTATGTTATCTTTAAGTTAAGTGCAGATCGACCGATCAGAAGCAAAATCAGGAATGTGCGACGCACTGACTGGGACGTCTATTCCACGGAGTTGCGGGGTCAGATAGGTTCCCTGCCTATCAGGATCCTTAGTAGCGACGACTTGGATAAGGCGACCGACACGCTACACAGCGGTATTATTACGGCCTTTCATACTGCTTGCCCGGAGAAGGAGGCTGGTGGTGCGAAACCAACCCGATGGTGGAACGCTAAGCTATCGCTTCTCAGGAAAAGAGTGGGGAGGCTGTTTAACAGGGCCAGGAAGTCTAACCTGGTAGCCGATTGGTCTTCTCATGCGGATGTGCAGAAGGAGTACAAGAGGCAAATTAAGAGCGCTAAGAAGGTATCTTGGCAGCGGTTCTGCGGAGAACTGAAGGATGTTAGCGCGGTTTCGAGATTGCAGAGATTCCTCTCAGCTGATCCGGGAGCCAGGTTTGACGTCCTTCGGAAGCACGATGGCACCTCGACCAACTCCAATGAGGAGGTTAGGTTAGGTTAGGTTAGGTTTATGTGGCTGTCGGCAGAAGCCGACACACTTAGACCAATTTAGGTCCATTGTGATACCACGTATATTATCTACCTCAACTCTGTAGATGGGTCTGGCCAATGACACGCGGTTGTTCTTAAACGGTCCCCCATCTACGTACTAACCGCGCCCAACGTCGTTTAATTTCGGTGATCTAACGAGAACCGATTAACTCGACGTGGTATGGTCGTTGGTTAGGGGAGTTGAGGAGGTACTTCAACTGCTAATGGACACCCACTTTCCTGGCTGCAAAGCCGTGGATAATTTCGTGTGGCAGAGCTACCACTGAGCAGTGGCGGGTCGCGGCGAGCATTGTTACGAGAGAGAGGGCGAGAGCCATTATCCTGACCTTTTCTCCTTTCAAGGCTCCTGGACCTGATGGCATCTATCCCATACTCTTGCAAAAGGGTATCGAGATTTTGCTCACACTGCTAACTAGAATCTACAGAGCCAGCGTGGCTCTGCGACATATTCCTTTGGCCTGGAGCTAGGGCGGTTTTCATTCCCAAACCGCGAAAGGCCGCCTATGATCTTCCCAAAAGCTTCAGGACTATTAGCCTTTCATCATTTCTGTTAAAGGGCCTTGAAAAACTGATTGACGTACGGCTTAAGAGCATTCCAGCTTCGCTGGGTATTCATGATAGCCAACACGCCTATCAAAAAGGCAAGTCCACTGAGACGGCATTAACGGATCTGACGGCCAGAGTGCGTAGGGCGCTCGACCGCAAGAACTATGCTCTTGCTGTCTTCATGGATATTGAGGGTGCCTTTGACAATCCCACCTTTTGCAGAATTGAGTCTGCCTTAACACTGAAGGGCGTCGATTCTACAACTGTGAAATGGATCCTGGAAATGCTTAGGAGCAGAGAAGTTACAGCTGCTGTTGGCGGCTGCGTCAAAACTGTGCGCGCTGTTAAAGGCTTTGCGCAGGGCGGTGTACTTTCCACTACATTGTGGAACCTGTTGGTCGACTCCTTGTTGAGAAGACTTGATGGGGAAGGTCACCCTGTTATTGGGTACGCTGATGATGTGTGCATTATTGTCAGCGGCAGGTTTTTACCAACTCTTTGTGAGCGGATGGAAACAGCGCTCAATAGTGTTGGGAGTTGGTGCCGCGAGCAAGCTCTGTCAGTCAACCCAGCGAAGACTGAGATGATGCTGTTCACGAGTAGAAGGGCAATACCTCAAGTGAGGTGGCCTTACTTCCAGGGCACTCAACTAAAGCTATCAAGCAAGGTTAAGTATCTGGGTATTGTGTTAGATCCAAAGCTTAACTTTTCTGAACATTTGGTTGCTAGGATTTCGAAGGCAACTAACATTCTCTGGCAGTGCCGTAGGATGTTCAGCAGAACCTGGGGACTTAGTCCCAGGCTGGTTCACTGGATTTACACGTGCATTGTTAGGCCATACCTTATGTATGGTGCGATTGTATGGTGGGCTAGAGCTCACATCCTCAAACGTCAACTGTCGAAGCTACAGCACCTTGCGTGCTTATGCATTACAGGTGCGATGAGAGGAACTCCTACTGCTGCTATGGAAGTGTTGCTCTGTTTACCTCCCTTGCAGTTCCTTGCTGAGAGTGAGTCCAGAAAATCACTACACCGTATGTGTGTAGTACTTGGACGGCAGGCCTATCTCGGCGATGGGGCCAGAGGTGCTAGGTACAGAGCTCTCTATGACAGCCTACCTGGCCATCGGGGAGGAGCACTTGGCACTGTGTGCATGAAGCAAGTCTTTGAGCGCCGTTTTCAGGTCATTCTTCCTGAACGGCAGGAATGGCACAGTGAGGGGTGGAATGGCTAAGCCGGGTGATGTCATCGTCTATACCGATGGCTCACTCATTGACGGTATCTCCGGAGCCGGGGTCTACTCTAGAGACTGTCGGATAAATCTATCTGCAGCCTTGGGTAGACAAACAACTGTTTTTCAGGCAGAAATCTTTGCGATTGCTACTGCCGCAAATATCCTGTTAAGGAGAAAGATTAAGGGTAAAACCTTATACATCTGCTCAGATAGCCAAGCCGCTATCAAAGCCTGTTCGGCTGGTTCTCTCAAGTCAAAAATAGTTGAGGAAACCATGGTTAAGCTTAACCGTCTGGGTAGATGTAACTCGGTATCACTTGCCTGGGTTCCTGGGCACACAGGTATCGAGGGAAATGAAAGAGCGGATGCTCTGGCCAGGAAGGGCTCTTCAACAGCCTTCATTGGCCCACAACCATCTATAGGATGCTGCTCATCCGTCCACAAACGTGAAATGGATTCGGCTCTACGCCAACAACATTCCGAATACTGGCATGACCTGGTCTCATGCAGGTATTCGAAGAAGCTAGTGGACGGTCCGAAAATCAGCAGAGCTAAGTTTTTGCTTGGACTAAACAGGAAAGACTTGAGACCCTTGATTGGTCTCGTCACCGGTTTCAGTCCTCTTAACGAGCACCTCAAAACCATCCACATTAGGAGCTCGGGCCTATGTGAGTGCTGCCTGGAGGCGGATGAAACGGTATCTTACTTCATCTGTGAATGTCCGGCTTTCGCCAGAACCAGGCTCACCACTATAGGCAAACAATTTGTCAACGAAGATGAGATGGGGGACATTGAACTTGCTAACATTCTTCGCTTTGCCAAGGCTACTGGTAGGTTCTCCCTCACTATATCTTACTAATCGCCAATAACCAGCGAGCGGGCAGCTATGCTGAAGTACAATGGACCAATAGGTCTAAGTGCTTGTCATCTACTGATGACCCCACTGCACATACAATACAATAGCTTATTACGAGCTGATGCAAAATCGATTAGTCAGTAGCCGTTATCTGTTGTCGTATCGGGTAGGCTGTGCTTACCAAATTATCCGCCGCTGATGTCTTCTTTACTGACTTTAAGCATTAAAATCCTCGAGCACAACTTTGACATCGTACTCCGGATATTCCCCACGAGGTCATAAAATTCCTCCTTTCTGGGATATGCAGCCTCGTCGGTAGGGGCGTGTGCACATATTAGGCTAATGTTTTGAAATGCAGCTTTAATGCGGATCACTTGAGCTTGAAGTCTATAACTTTTGTCCTAAGCCGATTTCCTACGACGAACCTGCACCCTAACATATGCAATCTTTTAAGACAGCTGTAATAAAAATCGCAATTTTTCCTTTTTATCATTGCTGATCCTATCCATCGTATCTACTGGATAGCAGTAATATCTGCTTGTACCGCCGAGGATAGATCCATGCTTTTGAGTTGCACCTGCGGTGTACAGCGTCCGCACGTTCCAGGTACTTACTCTCAGATCGTAGTCCGTTGACGTTCCGGGTCTGGTGGCCATATGAGGGTAAGAGGGTGAGACGCCTGTGCTCTAATATATAAACATCATTACCATTTGGCCAGTTAACCTACCTATACCCGCGGCAAAAAAAAGCATATACCAAGCAAGGTCCCTGGAACTGAAAGTTTCAGAGTGGGTTTGTATTCTTTTTATTATTTTTCAATCAAATTCAGGCAAAATAAATAATGACTAACAGCTTACCTCTGAAAATAGTGACTTTTACATGCAAATTTAACAGCTTACCTCTGAAAATAGTGACTTTTTTTTTTTTTTTTTTTTTTTTTATAATTTGCTTACGCTAAAGGGATTTTTTCTGTTGTTCAGTACCCTTATAATGCTAAGAACACAGTGTAAGCTACTTGGTATTAGAAAGAATAGAGAGATAGGAAAGAAGTGTTTGGGTGCAGTTGTAGGGTTTTTCTCCACGGGTGGTGTCTAAGTTACTTAGGGAGATTACGATTTCATGTATTCGGTATAAAGTAATGGACTTGGCCGGGATTCGAACGCACGACCTTCCATTCCGTAAGCGAATACACTGCTACTGCACCATTGCCACCCGCAATACATGCAAATTTAAAAAAAAATGTACATGCAAATTTAAAAAAAGGTCTATTTTTTTCAAAACGAACTAAAAATCATAAAGGTTACAACATAAGACAAAAATTTATATATGTAGGTATATATAAAATTATTATCACAGACGATTTACAACAGCAGTCGTATAACTCCGTAATTACATGTTCCAAACAGAAACGACCGATTGAAGCCTTTTATTGACACACGCGATTTCGGCATAAACGTTCGCGCCACGCTGAATTGAAGTTTGCGACGAACCAAGCAGCTCATTGCATTCTTCGTTATTGAAAAAAAAACGAAAATGTAAATTGCCGGTCTGACAGTGACAGACCACGCACCGGGGGAACGGAACCAATTTATATGGTGTGTTAGTCTGTAATAATTTAAGTCTCAATAATGTAGTTAAGTTGAGTTGAGATTCTGTCGTTAATGTGAGGAAGTTGTCGTCTTGCACAGCTTACCTTATTTTTTCCAAAGCTAAACTCATATATTGATACAATGAATCGGGGTATCTATACAATAAATTTACAAATATATGAATGTTCAATTTCTTCATCCTGGTTTGCTATGGTATTATATAATAGTTTTACCTCAATACAAAAAAAAAATATTAATATTCCTTCATACCAATGGCTAGGTCTGATAGACGTGTATTTTTAGGGCATATTCATTACAATTTGAAATATATAGGTATAACACTTCATCGATAAATTAGATTATATTTTCGGGTTTCAAACTCACTTGTATTCAAATAAAAACTTCCTGGAATGAAATATAAAATGGTATATTGGTGCTCTCGGACATGTGCCAAAATTGGCATAGTCCGTTCGCTGCAACAACATGCGCACATTTACTGAACTTTTCCAACTGCATTGTTTATTATTTGCTTCTAGTGTTGTAGAGGAGATTTTTTAATTATTTTTTTTTATTGCTTTCAGCCGGGAAAACCACTGTGAGATCGAAAGAAGGCGTAGAAATAAGATGACTGCGTACATTACAGAATTGTCGGATATGGTGCCAACATGTAGTGCTTTAGCACGCAAACCCGACAAACTCACAATACTGCGGATGGCGGTGGCACATATGAAGGCTCTAAGAGGTAGGCTTACAATAATTTGCATATCGTGTATTGCACGTACACGATCTCTCGCAGTACAACTACATATAATAGTTTGGGCATTTGGTTTCAATTATAGGCATTGTCAGTTTACATTTTCCAACACATAATCTACAAACATTCAAGACCAACGTGCATCGGCATCTCTCCCTATCTTCTAACCCTAACTTCCTTAACGCCTGCGCTGTGTAGCTATTACATTATAAGGGTATTAAAAAATCCCTTTAGTGCGAGTACATTTAAAAAAAGAATAAAAATATCGGTATGATCAGACCATAGACACAAAAAAGGGGAAAAAATACAAACAAAAATTATCGCACTTATTTCCTTTGTGCCATTCCATTCACTGCTGCTTCGGATACTGCTTCTATACTTTAGCCACTGCTACTAACATCAGTAGCAAATTAAAATTCGAGCAGCATAAATACATAAAGAAAACTTTTAACAAAAAAAAAATATAGATATATTTATGCTATTGTAATGTGCTCTCTAGAACAAGGCAAGCGAAAATCAAGCTTGGGGAATTTCTTCACAGTGTAATTGTAAATTGTTTTAACAATGACGCTCACAACTTTAAATATGACGATTAAAATAAAGAGGCCATAAAAGGAGCAGTTTATTCAAGCAGCATGTATTAGATACATAAATTTCAGTTTAGTAAAAAGTTTTCGTATTTCTGTATAATGTTCCCAATTACTTCTCTGTATGTATGAAGCTTAACGTTCATTCTGCTTTTGAATTGTTTTAAATTTTAAAATTTTCTATTTTAATATGTATATCGGAAATGCTATATTTTACTTTTTGGGTACAAAAAAAACAGTAATCCTTGCAGTTTCAGCCATTTAACGAAATCTCCCCCTATGATAACATTTCATTATACCCTATTCTAAGGGTATATTAATTTTGACGCATAGTTTGTAACATACCTTAATATTGCCCGTAGTCCCCTAAAAGTTACTATATTTATGATCAGCATCGATAGTAATGTCGATCCAGCCATTTCCGTCCGTCCGTCCGTAGGCAAAAATTATGCCTTTAAACTGGGCCAAGAGAACTGAAATTTTAACCATATACTCTCTAGGGTCCCGAAATAATCAAGTTTACGAATTTTTGAAATCCGCCCACAGACGCCCCCAAACTCAAAAAAACAAAATTTTGGAAAAAATCGAATTTGAGCTAGAAAGCTGAAATTTTTTATATATAATCTATGACTCCTAAAACTGCTCGGGATATAAAATTTTCAAAATCCGCCCACTGACACGCCCACAAAAAAATAAAACAATTTTATTGAAAAACCAAAATTAGACCTAGTTAGCTGAAATTTATAATATATACTCTCTAGGGGCCGTTTAAGCTCATGTGTAAATATTTTCAAAATCCGCCTACTGACACGCCCACAATTTACAAAAAAATACTTTTTTTGAAAATCCAAAGTTTGAGCTAGGGAGCTGAAATTTATAATATATACTCTCTAGGTGTCCTCTGTGCTCATGTGTAAATATTTTCAAAATCCGCCTACTGGCACGCCCACAATTTACAAAAAAAACTTTTTTTGAAAATCCAAAGTTTGAGCTAAGGAGCTGAAATTTATAATATGTATATACTCTCTAGTGGTCCTCTATGCTCATGTGTTAATTTTTTTTAAATCCGCTTACTGACACGCCCACAATTAAATAAAATAATTTTATTGAAAAACCAAAGTTTGAGCTAGGGAACGTTTTTTTTTACAAAAGCTTCGTTTTTGTTTGATAAAATCTTTTAAATGTTATATAACAGAATATGTAAAGCGTTCTTAACAATTCAACCATACTTAGACTTTTGTCACGCCCACTTATGAGGGATAGGAATAAAAATAGGGTATCCAACAGTTCGCCCAAGCGGACTGTAGCCCGCCCCTTTGTTTTTAGCATCTGTTTGACACGAAAATAAAGTTATTAATCCTTTAAGAACCACAAACTCCACGAAACAAGAACTTACGCTAAACATATTTTGTTTAATATTTATGTTTAGTAGTTACGTGAACTCGTTCACATCCGCAGGAAAACTTTACGGCATACACTTTTAAGTGCACTCTTAATGCCAGTGACGCTGATTTAGCATAGGTACATATCTATATTTAAACCAGACTTTGGATTTAAATTAAAGAATGCGGGATTAACGGATCGTAATTTGCTTATCGCCTTGTGAAAGCAAAGGTTCCCTAAAAGAGGCATACTGAAAAGACAGTGTGGGTAAAGGGTTATAGCTTATAATAAGGACAACACTATAGGACCCGTAAAAGACAGATAAGGTTAGATGTACAAAGGGAGGCGGCTAAGGACGATAACGCTCGTACCTGTACCTAAATATTAAAATCAAAATAAAAAAGTTTCATTGCCCGGAAGAGATTTGTTTGGTTTTTGATGTGCAAAAGAGGATGTGAACCGGTGGTGCCTGGCGCGTACCTCACGTTCACTATCATATATGTACCTACCTACCACTCCAATGTATATATACATATATACATTGTATAAGCTCTGTGCTAATCCGAAGAAATCGACTCGTTTGTACTTTTGTACAGCATTAAAATTTGTACTTTGCGCGTTTTATCTTTTTGCTTTTGGTCTTAACGAGTATCTTCTTTTTACTTCATTTATTTTTTATTTCTTAACTTTAAAGAATATTTTCTATGTTTATTACTACGAAGAGCACTAGAAAGACGCATGCAAACTCACGGACAGAAAGTAAAGCAGTAGCATCAGATGGATAAGTACACCTTTTTCGAGCACAAAATGGGGTGGAAATCTCAGAGAGCTTTTGGTAATGTCTCCCCCAAGAAGTGAGTTTTTTCTCCACTATATAAGAAAGCAAGCAGCTGTTAGGATACTTAGTGGTAGTTTGTTGGGGCAATTATTTTCTTATGATAGTAGCATGAGTATATGAAAGATGTAATGTCAGGAAGTGACAATTATTAGTAGATGGAATTGGACATGAAGCTGTATTATTGCTATTTTTTTTTGTGTTGGCAGTGAAAGTGTAAAAACTGTTATGTACTCGTATCATATACGAATGCAAATCAAATGTATAATAGAGCGTGCTGCGGTTTTACTGACGTGCTCAATTCTATTTATTTTCGTATTATATTATATCCTACGGAGCTTGCACTTTACAGGTATTGATGAATAGATTGAATCAGTTATATCTATCCGATTTTTATTTCTTCCCAATATCCCTCTATTGTAAGTGCTGAATTCTTTAGTTTTAAACGTACATACATAATATCTACTATCTACGTAATATCTACCAACAAATCTGTTTTTTTTTTCTATACCCTATCCTAAGGGTATATAAAATTTTACTTATTGTTTGTAACTCGCCTAAATATTGATCGTAGACCCTTAAAAGTTGCGATTTTTGTGATCAGCATCGAAAGCTATGTCGATGTCACCAATTTTGAGACCGTTAAATGAATAAAAAAAAAGTAGTAAGCTGAAATATGGAACATATACGCTCTAGATGGCCGAAATAATTAAGATAATGGATTTTCAAAATCCGATCACTGACAAGCTGTTTTATCGAAGAAGTCGACAAACATGAAGGTAGTTTTCTTCCAAAGTTGCGAAATTTCAAATATCTGGGATTTATGATCAAGAGCGAAAAGAAGGCTCTACTCGCAGGTTTCCGCCGGGGGTTCACATACGGTTTACAATGTGAGACAGATAGGACAAAAAGTATGAGGGCAAGGCAAAGGCGGCCTACATGAAGGTGCTTCGCATGACAGCAGGAGTAACAAAGTTTGATTGAACAAGAAGTTCCGAGATCCGAGGAAGCCTTCATGTCAAAGAACCTATCTCAAAGAAAATGGAGCACGATTGACTCAGTTGGAACTGTCATGTTTAAAGGAGAGATCCTACTAACTCCCATCAATGATCAATCAACGTTGCTATATAATAGCGAAAGAGAGGTAGGTCTAAAAACATTTATAAATAAATATATGGGCAATACCCTTCTTAATAACTCGCCTTCACAACGGTTTTTGCCACCCCCACTTTTAGAGGGTGCTTTGTTTCGAAATGGACCAGGAGTCTCAACCCAATATCACACCCAATTTGGAGGATATGGTATCTAACAGTTCGCGCAAGCCGATTGTAGCTTTTCATTATATCTTAAATATGTATTAATGTGAAACAATTAGTTTATAGAAGATAGGGCACGATTTTACTTTCCGGGCCGCCCAGCAACCCCCCTGCTTGAGCTCCCTGTTGGGTTAGGAGTAGGTGCGAGTTCCTTAACAACTTCCATCTTATACAATTTTTTTTTGAATTATGTTTGCCCGCTTAGTAAAATTTAGCCGAAGAATAAAACATACATGAGTAAAAGCTTAGGGAGAGGAGCCAAACCGTACTTTTTTACTCTTTTTGATAAATGGCTTCAAAACAACCACATGATTTCGTAGTTGCTTCAGAATACAAATACAAATTGAAAGGATTGTTTGTTTCTGTTTTGTCATTAAAATGGGAAATCAAAATATTTTAACAAATCGATTTTTACCATGTGTATCAAAGCTCAAAATAGCCAAAGTGTACGAAACTACTACTATCGAATCTATTGGCAACAATTACCAGCAAGATAAACTGAAGATTCTGGCTTTTACTTCCATTTCCAGCAGCAGTACCAAAAGCTATTCGCCTTAAGTGGGATGAAGGCAGTGGATAGAAATATCGCATTAACTAATAAAAAGGTTTCTGTTGTTCTGTTGCACTCAAATGCTGTATACATTTTGCATTATATTTAATAGCCTTCTTGACAATATTTCATTCCTTTAACTATGCACAGCGAGAAAACACCAGAATCATGGGCTTAGATTGGGTTTGCCGATCTCACTTGGTGAGGCTACAATTATTCCGGCTTAGCCTGAAAGCAACTATTCAATTTGAAAAAGTACCCAAAACTCATCAAAACGATTGGAATTGGAACGCAATTAGAATGCAAATAAGCCAAAAGTATTGACATAAATATTTCATCGAGAAAGACAACAAATTTATATAAAATGTTTTTATTATAACACAGTCATATCATTTTCAACTCCGGGTTAGTGGTGTGCAAGGTATTCAAACTTTCAACGTGGCTCGTGCTTCCACGATTGAACGAACGTACCTTTGAAGCTACAAATATATATAATGACGAGAAAACCCCAAAAGCTAAATAAAGTCAAAAAGAAACTAACTTCATTTACTTTTTCTTATTATTATTTGCTCATGCATGCACTATGTTGCTACATAGTATTGCTGCGGCTAGCAGAAATCTTACATAGAGACTATGTGCACATTACTTAGCGTTATTGCCGTTGCCATTATATATACTATACAATTATACAGTAATGAATATATCTTAACCGGATGCCTCTTGGCACCTGATTTGAATTGTTAAAATAAAAGCCATCTTCACTTATTGGCTTTGCCTCTCCCCTTCTATGGTTTAGTTTTATGTTTTATTAGTATGAATAAACTTATCATATACATTTCGAAAATAGCTTGCGGTTTTTATTTACGTCGCTTAATGTCGACCTCTTTGTCAATAATAAGCATAAAAGCGGTCTCACAACAGACAACGTTTGTATATTCAATTAGAATTTCCTCGGAGAATTGTGATGTCATTGCTTTAAATTGTATTATCCCTTCGCTAAATTTGCTCAGTGGGTTAATCACCAAACTAATCGATAAATAGTTGAATAATTATTAAGCTACTCCCGCCCGTGGAGAGTCCCTGCCTGAGACACTGCAGCCTTCCATCCTCCGCGATCCCGGGCACGCTGCTTTTACTTGTCCAGACCAAGCGCTCTGGCATCCGCAAAGACTTGGACAAAGTATTTTTCTCTCGAAAAACCTAAAATTAGCTCTCCTTTCTTGTTTATCGTCCAGCACTCGGGGCTTTAAAGCAGAACTGGCTGTACCATTCCATTTCCTAGGTTTCGTACTAGGGTGTCATTTGTGGAGTCGATGTTTACTTCAAGGTAGGTGAACTCGCTTTCTACCACGAAGTTGCTGCTATCAATAGTGACGTTTTGTCCTAGTCGGTGGACGGTGGACATATGTTTGTTTCTTTGTTGAAAGCAAGTACTTCGTTTTGTCCTCGTTGACCTCAAAGCCAACCAATTTTGACTATATTCAATCGCCATGAAAGCCTCTAACACGACACGCTGAGATCGGCCGATGATGTCGATATCGTCTGCGTATCCCAGTAGTTGGACGGATCTCTGGAAGATAGTGCATTCCTTGTTGACACCTGCCCTGCGCACTATCTGCTATCATATGCGGATTTAAATTCGATGAAAAGATGGTGGGTCTTGACTTGAAGTTCATTGGTCTTTTCCAGGATTTGCCTTAGTGTAAAGATTTGGTCTAAGGTCGATCTGCCGGGCCGGAAGCTACAGTGGTACGTACCGATTAGTGTTTCGCAGAACGGCGTTAGACCTTCACACAGTACATTGGATAGGATCGTAAAAGCGACATTTAGGAGGGATATGCCTCGATAGTTCTTTCAAGACCTAAGATCGGCTTTTTTAGATATGGCATATGGAGCTGATATTGCAGTCATCGGGCATGCTTTCTTCCACCTATACTTGGTTGATGATTTGGTTGGCCTTGTTGTTTTTTTAGCTTTTGTACAGCTATGCTATACTATTCAATACTGGGTGGTGGAGCCGGTTCTTCGTTGAGTAAACGTGGGTTCTCTTCTTGCCCTATCATTCTCTCTACATGATGCCCATCTAATAGCTGCTGGAAATGCTGCTTAAATACATACACTATTTCCTGTGCTTTGGTGACTAGGTTTCCTTCTCTGTTTCGAAAAGCCTGCTTTCCGGTCTTAAAGCAAGCAACCACTTGCTTGGCCTTTTTATAAAACCTCCGCATGTTGTTTCGATCGCGAGACTCTTCGATCTTCTTGACCTGGGAGCCTGCGTATGCCCTCTTCTTCCTACGCAGGATCTCCTTCTTTCTCTTTGCACTATACTCTTCCTTGCGCTAGTTTTGCGTTGCAGCGTTTATTGGCGTCTGTAAGTGGTGAATGCACAGCGAAAAATCCTTCACTAAGGCCGAATCTTTCGCAGCTGTTTTTCGTTTTTACAGTCGAGCTATGAATTTAGCCGCAACGAGAAAAGGGACAGAGTCGACGTGCACCCTTCGGAATGTGTGTATGTTTAAGATGTTTTTTTTTTTTTGTAATTTACGCGCACTAAAGGGATTTTTTTGGTACCCTTATCATGTATTGGCTACACAGCGCGGGTGTTAGGGAAATTAGGATTAGAAGAAAAGGAGAGTTGCCGATGCACGTTGGTTTTGAATGTTTGTAGGTTATAATGTAGAGGAAAAATTGAGCGTGGAAGAGTGTTCCACATTCGTGATGTACGGCGAGGAAAGACTCTTTGTACTTCACTGTACGTCCGAATCTATTAGCACATGGTCAATTTAGTTGGCGGTTAGACCAGCTGGAGAGCGCCTTATCTCCGTATTACGGGCTCCTGCAAAGTCGATACATGTTTTTGGAAGCACCACGAGTGAACAGTGTACGTTCGTTCCAGGTGCATACTCTCAGTTCATAGTCCGTTGACTTTCCGGGTCGTGATCTTAAATGAAGAGTGTCCATATCCGAGGCTGGAGGCTCTCTTAAAACTATCTTTTTTACGTTATCCCGACGGCACAACCTGGGAGGCCAGTTGCAGAATACCTTCTGGAAGAAGTGTCAGTAAATTACTTCGGGAATATGAGCGCTGTCATTGACCCATTAAAGGCTCATCCGCCATGAATGGGTCCACACCCTGACTTAGTCTTAAAAATTGATTTCTGGCATCCGCGATTGGCCTTTCTTGCCAAAAATCTCAATCCTTTTGGCTGAGGAATTTTTATCCATTCGCCCGCTGCTATTGAACCAATGGCGTCGACGTGTTTTAGATTTTTGGACTACTTCTATAAATTTGTACAGTTATATCTCCCCGTCGCTGTTTCGAAGAGCCATAATTCCGGTCTCGGCATCCAGTTGTCTGGCTTTCTTATTAAACCTATGGATATTGTTTCGATCGTGTATTTAAAAATGCATTTTGCAAAACACCTTCAAGTTGTTGAATATGTCGTAAGGCTTGTCTTAGGCTCGGGAATTTGACGTTAGTATTACAGTTTTACAAACTTTTTTTGTAGTATGTATTTGGTTGTTATTATCTTAAACTAACTGCATCCAGTTTAAGAACATTTAAATTTTATTTTTTTTCTAGGCACTGGCAATACGAGCAGTGATGGCACGTATAAGCCCTCATTTCTAACGGACCAGGAACTTAAACATTTAATATTAGAAGCAGCAGATGGTTTTCTCTTTGTTGTGTCCTGCGATTCTGGAAGAGTCATATACGTATCAGATTCAGTAACACCTGTGTTAAATTACACTCAATCCGATTGGTATGGCACAAGTCTCTACGATCACATTCATCCGGATGATCGTGAAAAAATTCGCGAGCAGCTTTCCACACAAGAACCCCAAAATACCGGGCGAATTCTAGACCTCAAAACAGGCACAGTGAAAAAGGAAGGACATCAATGTAAGAATACCAAATAATTAATTAAGATTTGTTGTTAATGAAGCAAATTCACAGCGTCTATGAGATTAAGCATGGGAGCACGACGTGGCTTTATTTGCCGGATGCGCGTTGGAAATGTCAATCCTGAATCAATGGTTGCCGGTCATCTGAATCGATTAAAACAACGAAATTCGCTGGGACCATCCCGCGATGGACAAAATTTTGCTGTTGTCCACTGCACGGGTTACATAAAAAATTGGCCTCCAACCGACATGTTCCCTGGTGTTCATATGGACCGATCAGGTGACGATGATGTCCATTCTTCTCATTGCTGCTTAGTTGCGATAGGACGCCTGCAAGTAACTTCGACGGCGTCCTCTGACTTATCCAGTTCTAACAACCAATCGGAATTTATTTCACGTCATGCTATGGATGGAAAGTTCACATTTGTCGACCAACGTGTATTAAATATCCTAAGTTATACACCAACCGACCTATTGGGGAAGAGTTGTTATGACTTCTTCCATCCCGAGGATCACAGTCATATGAAGGAAAGTTTTGAGCAAGTTCTAAAGCAGAAGGGTCAAATGTTTTCTCTTATGTATCGCTTTAGAGCGAAAAATCGAGATTACGTTTGGCTGCGAACTCAGGCATATGCATTTCTTAATCCTTACACCGATGAGGTAGAGTACATTGTTTGCACAAATAGTTCGGGAAAGTAAGTATCTTTAAACTATACGCGTGACTAGTAATTTATTTCACGAATTATGTTAAGAACTATCCATTCCACGGGTCATGAAAATACCACACCAGATCATACAGATCATGTCTATGTGACACCAGGTGTCGATTACACACTGCCACAGGGTGGACGTAGGGACCAGACACCAAATGCTACAGCTGGCGTTACTCCTCAGGTTGTTTATAATACGCACAGTATGATTAGTGGTCATATACAACAAGGTCAAAACAATGTACAACGCCCTGCAAGTGCACAAAATCCTGTACCTTATAGTTATGAAACCGCGACACATTCGCCTTTAGGGTAAGTTAAACCACATCCATATCTGTAGCAACAACAAATAAACATTATTTCAACCAATACAGTTATGGGTCACCAGGTGCTACCACAGCTAATGCAGCCCACCTCGCAAGAATACCAAAAGCAAACACATCTCCAATACCAGCAGCAGCTGCTTGGTCTCTGAGACAGCAGCAGCCAGTAACAGAAGGTTACCAGTATAATCAGATGAGCCCGTCTAGATCGCCGAGCGGACCAATATACACACAGCTTAGTGCCGGTAACTCCCGCCAGTCAACGGCTTACCATACAAGTGCACAAACTCCTCAGTCCAATGCTGGTAATTTCTGGGATAATGTTAGCCTAACACTTATTAATGTATGCCCACATGTTTTAGGAATTTGGGGTTGGCAAAATTCTGGACAAACCGCTGATCCAGGACCGGGCTCGAGTGGCTCTGGAGGAGGTCATCCACCGCCCGTTGGTAGCCAACCACATCATCCACCTCATGTTCAAGGGCAACCGCAAGGTCAGGAACTTTCCGATATGTTGCAAATGCTAGACCAGAGCGGAACAACTACCTTTGAAGATCTCAATATAAATATGTTTAATACGCCATTTGAATAGGAGTTTCTGTAGAATACTGCGTTTCTTTTTCCAGCTTTTAATCCCCGCTCGTTTAGTGCAAACAGTTTTGCGAGTCTTCTATTTAAATTAATGATGATGACAGTAAGTAGCTAAAAATAGGATTTTGATCCAAAATTAAATTTATGTATATTTTAAGATAAACAAAAATTAACAGTAAGCACAACAGAACGTTCTGTTCCACTTCTAAGACGAGCATTCCTAGTTTACGTAAGATATCATCATTATTTAGTTATTCGTACAGTTTATGCAAATTATCTTCACTCGACTTTAAAGTGCAATCAGCTTCTTGTAAACATTTAACATCATATTCGATTTGGATACATAATTATTGTGGCAGGACATTTTTATGGAGCTATGACTATTGTCTTTCAAAAGTAAAGACATTATTATTATTCTTTCAAATGTTAAGGCATATCCCCCTGCATATGCGGTCACAACAACATTTTTCTTGAGAAATTGGTTTAGAATATTCAGAATTTTATATATAAATATGTATGATCTTTTTAAAATTTATATATTTTTTTTATATTTTAAATGAATAATTATTATAATTGATAATACATATATGATGACTATTGATATCTAAAGGTAAATAATAGTAAAGAAAATGTAACAAAAATTTTAAGAATTTAGTAATTATAAATGAATAAGGAATTTCAAAAGTAGAACGAATGAAATACGAACAAAAACAGACATCAAGAAGTCTTTTAATAATTTCTATAATTTGTATGTGTGTAATTTATCATGCTTTGCAAATAAAATTGAAACAAAAAAAATCATCGACGAAGCGTCTTGTACTTTATAATTATGAACTAATAAGTTAAGAACCTAGCTATGCATCGACGAAGCGTCTTGTACTTTATAATTATGAACTAATAAGTTAAGAACCTAGCTATGCATATACATAATTCAAACTGTTTAAATTGGCTAGTTTTATCCTTAGAAGCGATCGCCCGACTTTCGTCCTTTATCCTAAACAGTTCGTAGATACAAACTTATAACTAATTTATTTAAAAAAAAAACCTAACTGTAGGCAGTCAAAGGGCAGGGGCAATCTATTCCAGTTGGGTAGGTAGGTCGGAGTGGCTGCCTTGTTGTTCTACACCAAGGTACAATACGCCCAGCCCATATGCTCCGTTTTGATACCACTACTCAAGTGACCTATGGTGTCAATGTGTGTTTCAAATAAATCCTGTGGAGCTGGGAAATTTAATGGCGTTGTAGAATTTTATGTTCCTATATTCTGATAGTCAAAGAAAACTTTGCCGAGTATACGTTCTCTGGGAAGATGCCATACTCGAATCGGCACTCCATATAATAACACTTAACTTCTATTGCAATTTCAACTAAGGAAAGTACTTGCTAAGCGCCCACTCATAAAGTATGTACCTATCAAAGCTGGGCGTGGCATATAAATATTTTTACTAAAAAGCCACACTTCTAACCTTTAAAATAAGTGGTCGATCATTAGAATCCGTCAAGGCGTTCTCCCACAATTCCAATCCATCGCTCTAACCTAGAAAATGGTTAAAACGACCAGCAAAAATAACGACAAAATTTTCAGAAAATACCCGGCGCGCAGAAATGTCAGCAGGTATCCCGCAATATTCAACCAGATTTCAAAACGCAATTGTTCGTAAACGGCTGGACGGATTGTAATTGATCGACCACTCATTTTAAAGATAAAATGTGCAAAATTCAAGTAAACAAACTTATATTGTTCATAAGTGTAAGCTTTAAGGGGTACACCCTTTAAAAGAATATGCGCAGACATTTTGCAGAACAAATGAAAGAAGCAGTGGTGGGCGTGGCATGTACATATTTTTACTAAAAAGCCACACGTCTAACCTATAAAATAAGTGGTCGATCATTAGAATCCGTCAAGGCGTTCTCCCACAATTCCAATCCATCGCTCTAACCTACAAAATGGTTAAAACGACCAGCAAAAATAACGGCAACATTTTCAGAAAATACCAGGCGCGCAGAAATGTCAGCAGGTATCCCGCAATATTCAACAAGATTTCAAAACGCAATTATACGTAAACGGCTGGACGGATTGTAATGATCGACCACTCATTTTAAAGATAAAATGTGCAAGATTCAAGTAAACAAATTTATATTGTTCATAAGTGTAAGCTTTAAGGGGTACACCCTTTAAAAGAATATGCGCAGACATTTTGCACAACAAATGAAAGAAGCAGTGGTGGGCGTGGCATGTACATATTTTTACTAAAATGCCACACATCTAACCTTTCAAATAAGTGGTCGATCATTAGAATCCGTCAAGGCGTTCTCCCACAATTCCAATCCATCGCTCTAACCTACAAAATAATAAAATCGACCACCAAAAAAACGACAAAATTTTCAGAAAATACCAGGCACGCAGAAACGTCAGCAGGTATCCCGCAATATTCAACCAGATTTCAAAACGCAATTGTGCGTAAACGGCTGGACGGATTGTAATGATCGACCACTCATTTTAAAGATACAATGTGCAAGATTTGAGTAAACAAACTTATATTGTTCATAAGTGTAAGCTTTAAGGGGTACACCCTTTAAAAGAATATGCGCAGACATTTTGCACAACAAATGAAAGAAGCAGTGGTGGGCGTGGCATGTACATATTTTTACTAAAAAGCCACACCTTTAACCTTTAAAATGAGTGGTCGATCATTAGAATCCTTCAAGGCGTTGTCCCACAATTCCAATCCATCGCTCTAACCTACTCAAAATGCAAAATTAAACCAACTCTCTCCTTTAAAATTTAGTTAAGTATTTATTCATCATCATTTCTTTTATTTTGCAAGCATAAAAACTGAGATTACAATATCTTTTGCTTCATTATCTATTCGTCTTAAATTATACATAAATGTTTGAATGTTCATATTGTTCTCCGGCGTCTTGTAGGGTATGGATCATGGTTCAGGAAATGCTTGTTTCTCGATTCGTTTTCTTTGTAGGGACCCTGGAAATAAACAATAAAGTTTATATTAAGGGATGCATGTATAGCAGTTTTTTTAATAGTTAATGAAAACTGCACATATAATATAAGAGATACGGAAGAGGAAATGACTGCGTTTATGCCTAGTAACGCATCATTTAGAACAGCAAAGGTCATAGGCCATATGGAAACGTAAGGCAATTGGTTCAGGCCTTATTTATCAGGTAAGCTTGAAGGCCCATTTTACAAAAAAAAAATACAGCAAAATTCATAGGCCATATGTATTGAAGATGGAAACGTAAGGCAATTGGTTCAGGTAAGCTTCTTTCTATATACGTTCCCAATGACCAATGCCATTGCCGTTACGCTCGCCACTAGCTTTTACACTTATATATATATATGTAGGTATATGTTGAATTCCCAAACTTCTACCATTTAAAATGAGAACTCAGTCATTAGTCGTCGCTTTACATGGATACAGGGACAAATAAAGGAAATATAGCAATAATTCAGTGCTCTAAATATACTCCTTGCAATGCAACCTTTCAAATGAGCCATAAATCATTAAAATCTATCGAGCCGTTCTCGCACAATCGGAAAATTTGTCCCAAAAATTCCCTGTAAACATTGAAATCCCATCAATACCCTTGTCTCTCGTAAAAAAAAGGAGGCGTGGTAGCAGCCCACTTTTAATAATTTTTCCATAATCTCTCTGTTGCAACCTTTAAAATGAGACATCAAACATTAAAATCCATCGAGCCGTTCCAAAACTAGCCGTGAAAATCAATGCAAAATTTTCGAAAAGTACCAGGCGCCCATAATCGCAGAAATTCTAGTAGGTATCCACCAAAACAAACTTAGCCAAAAATGCAACCAATTCAGTGGCAGTGTATTGGTTGCAGTTTTGGCTAAGTTTGTTTTGGTGGATACCTACTAGAATTTCTGCGATTATGGGCGCCTGGTACTTTGGACGAATTTTGCATTGATTTTCACGGCCCATTTTGGAACGGCTCGATGGATTTTAATGTTTGATGGCTCATTTTAAAGGTTGCAACTGAGAGATTATGGACAAATTATTAAAAGTGGGCTGCGACCCCGAGTACTTTATTTTTTTTGACAAGAAACAAGGGCATAAAGTCTTGATGGGATTTCAATGTTTACAGAGAATTTTTGGGACAATTTTTCCGATTGTGCGAGAACGGCTCGATGGACTTTAATGATTTATGGCTCATTTTAAAGGTACACACACGTACATACTCCGTAGGAGAGTTTGGGGTTATTTATTTTTATCAATGACTAGCTATTCGCAAAGCTTACCTTTCTAATTTATATTTCTACCAAAGCAAATAGCTTACCTGTGTCAATCTTCCAAATTCCTTTTCCGTCATGCTTACCTATGTTAAATATTCAACGAACCTTTCTACCCTTTGACGGTGCCCAATATGCCTTATTTATCAGGTAAGCTGGAAGTCCCATTTTCAAAATTTTACAGCAAGTTCATCATAGTCCATATTGAAAACGGGAATGTTCGGTTCAGGTAAGCTTATTTCTCCATGCGGAAATTTACAGCAAAGTTCATATATTGAAAATGGATAAGGCAATTGGTTCAGGTAAGCTAATTTCTACATACGATCACTGCCATTGCCACCCCAGCAAACACTTGCGGAAATTTACAGCGAAGTTCATAGTACAAAAATGGGAAGGCAATTGTTTCAGGTAAGCTACTTTCTCCATACGAATGACCAACTAAATTGCCGGGAAATGGTAGCCCCCCACAAATTTGCAAGACATTAGTCATTGAAGTCCTCGGCTTACGGGGATACAGAGAATAATAAAGGAAATATAGCAATAATTCAGCGCTCTAATTTTTTTCCGTGCAATGCTACCTTTAAAATGAGCCATAAATCATTCAAGTCCATCGAGACGTTCTCGCACAATCGGAAAAATTGTCCCAAAAATTCGCTGTAGACATTGAAATCCCATCAAGACTTTATGGCCCTTGTTTCTTGTCAAAAAAAATAAAGTAGGCGGGGTCACAGCCCACTTTTATTTTTCCACAATCTCTCAGTTGCAACCTTTAAAATGAGCCATCAAACATTAAGATCCATCGAGCCGTTCCAAAATGGGCCGTGAAAATCAATGCAAAATTCGTCCAAAGTACCAGGCGCCCATAATCGCAGAAATTCTAGTAGGTATCCACCAAAACAAACTTAGCCAAAAATGCAACCAATTCAGTGGCAGTGTATTGGTTGCAGTTCTGGCTATGTTTGTTTTGGTGGATACCTACTAGAATTTCTGCGATTATGGGCGCCTGGTACTTTTCGAGAATTTTGCAATGATTTTCACGGCTAGTTTTGGAACGGCTCGATGGATTTTAATGTTTGATGGCTCATTTTAAAGGTTGCAACTAAGAGATTATGGAAAAATTATTAAAAGTGGGCTGCGACCACGCCTCCTTTTTTTTACGAGAAACAAGGGAATAAAGAGCTTTGATGGGATTTCAATGTTTACAGGGAATTTTTGGGACAATTTTTCTGATTGTGCGAGAACGGCTGGATGGATTTTAAAGATTGATGGCTCATTTTAAAGGTTGGATTGCAAGGAGTATATTTAGAGTACTGAATCATTGCTACATTTCCTTTATTTGTCTCTGTATCCACGTATAGCGACGACTTATGACTGAGTTCTCATTTTAAAAGGTAGAATGGAATTTTTGAATTAAACTTATACCTACATATATATATACCTGTAAAATGTAGTGGCGAGCGTAACGGCAATGGCATTGGTCATTGGGAACCTATGGAGAAAGAAGCTTACCTGAACCAATTGCCTTACGTTTCCATTTTCAATATATATGGCCTATTAACTTTGCTGTATTTCTTTTTTGTAAAATGGGCCTTCAAGCTTACCTGATAAATAAGGCCTGAACCAATTGCCTTACGTTTCCATATGGCCTTTGCTGTAATTTGTTTGTAAAATTTGCCTTCAAGCTTACCTGATAAATAAGGCATATTGAACATCGTCCGAAGGTAGAAATAAAAATTCTGAAATCATTGATAAATGCCTCAACTACTGTTGGGGCACAAGTCAGTACATCTAAGCGTTAATTAACGCAAACATAACGCAGTACTCGAAAGGCATTGTGCGAATACGGAAACTCATCGCTGCACAGTTGAAGGTCTATTAGCACTGCCACACATTTATTAACGGAAACATTTTCCATCACTAGAAAGGCATAGTTGCGTTGCGCATCGGCATAGTTACTTGTGCAGGGAGTGCTTCTACCACTCCTTTCTTCCTTGTCAGTTGCGCATCACTTTATGGAATGTTACAAAAATGAACGTAATGCGATGAATGAAAGTTTGCCAAGGCTGCTTGAGCACCAACTGTGCGGGGATGTATAGATATAAATTTGTTTAATCAAATCTCGCACATTTTATCTTTAAAATGAGTGGTCGATCATTAAAATCCGTCCAGCCGTTTATCCACAATTGCGTTTTAAATTCTGGATTGCGGGATACCTGCTAACATTTCTGCGCGCCTGGTATTTTCTGAAAATTTTGTCGTTATTTTTGCTGGTCGCTGCATTTTGTAGGTTAGAGCGATGGATTGGAATTGTGGGAGAACGCCTTGACGGATTCTAATGATCGATCACTTATTTTAAAGGTAAGAGGTGTGGCTTTTTAGTAAAAATATGTACATGAGACGCCCACTACTGCTTCTTTCATTTGTTGTGCAAAATGTCTGCACATATTCTTTTAAAGGGTGTACCCCTTAAAGCTTACACTTATGACCAATATAAGTTTGTTTACTTAAATCTTGCACATTTTATCTTTAAAATGAGTGGTCGATCATTACAATCCGTCCAGCCGTTTACGCACAATTGCGTTTTGAAATCTTGTTGAATATTGCGGGATACCTGCTGACATTTCTGCGCGCCTGGTATTTTCTGAAAATTTTGTCGTTATTTTTGCTGGTCGATTTTACCATTAGGTTAGAGCGATGGATTGGAATTGTGGGAGAACGCCTTGACGGATTCTAATGATCGACCACTTATTTGAAAGGTTAGACGTGTGGCATTTTAGTAAAAATATGTACATGCCACGCCCACCACTGCTTCTTTCATTTGTTGTGCAAAATGTCTGCGCATATTCTTTTAAAGGGTGTACCCCTTAAAGCTTACACTTATGAACAATATAAATTTGTTTACTTGAATCTTGCACATTTTATCTTTAAAATGAGTGGTCGATCATTACAATCCGTCCAGCCGTTTACGCACAATTGCGTTTTGAAATCTGGTTGAATATTGCGGGATACCTACTGACATTTCTGCGCGCCTGGTATTTTCTGAAAATTTTGTGGTTTTTTTGGTGGTCGATTTTATTATTTTGTGAGCGATGGATTGGAATTGTGGGAGAACGCCTTGACGGATTCTAATGATCGCCCACTTATTTTAAAGGTTGGACGTGTGGCTTTTTAGTAAAAATATGTACATGCCACGCCCACCACTGCTTCTTTCATTTGTTGTGCAAAATGTCTGCGCATATTCTTTTAAAGGGTGTTCCCCTTAAAGCTTACAATTATGAACAATATAAGTTTGTTTACTTAAATCTTGCACATTTTATCTTTAAAATGAGTGGTCGATCATTACAATCCGTCCAGCCGTTTACGTATAATTGCGTTTTGAAATCTTGTTGAATATTGCGGGATACCTGCTGACGTTTCTGCGTGCCTGGTATTTTCTGAAAATTTTGTCGTTTTTTTGGTGGTCGATTTTATTATTTTGTAGATTAGAGCGATGGATTGGAATTGTGGGAGAACGCCTTGACGGATTCTAATGATCGACCACTTATTTGAAAGGTTAGATGTGTGGCATTTTAGTAAAAATATGTACATGCCACGCCCACCACTGCTTCTTTCATTTGTTGTGCAAAATGTCTGCGCATATTCTTTTAAAGGGTGTACCCCTTAAAGCTTACACTTATGAACAATATAAGTTTGTTTACTTAAATCTTGCACATTTTATCTTTAAAATGAGTGGTCGATCATTAAAATCCGTCGAGCCGTTTATCCACAATTGCGTTTTGAAATCTGGTTGGATATTGCGGGATACCTGCTGACATTTCTGCGCGCCTCGTATTTTCTGAAATTTTTTTTCGTTATTTTTGCTGCTTGGATTTTAACGGTTGACAACTCATTTTGAAAGTTAGAACGATTGAGTGAAATTGTGGGAGAACGCATTGACAGATTTTATTGATCGACCACTTATTTAAAAGGCAAGATTTGTGGCTTTTTAGTAAAAATATATACATAGTAAATAATCTCTCCAATCCTAATCTGACTTTCTGCAAATAAAAAATATTTAATCCACAAATAAAAAAAACAGTTCTTAACTTATTTATTTTTCGTAATAAAGCATTTTTAATTTTTTTAACAGTACTAAGGCAACCCAAACTTGTAATCTTTCAATTCTACTAATTTTCATGTGATACAGCAACATATCGTGCAGCACCCTTTTAGCAAACAAACTTTTGATATAAAATATTTTACATAATATCGTAAGCTGCAACAGACAAATCCATATCTAATGTGAATACGACGACAGTATAAGGGAAATAGTTGTTTTAAAATGTTATTTCATCAACAAATCATGCGTATTGGGCGAAACGTTTGGCTAAGTTATCCCCATTGGCACCAGAAAAGCTATCGATTTGGGCTGCGTTTTTGATAAAAACAAATGTGGGCATGCTAGAAATGTTGTACTCCATAGCGATATCTTCACACTCATCTACATCGACCTTTTTATATACGAAAGAAAGAAATGAAATACTCATTGCATCTTATCTAACTTAAAAAAAAATACCTTAAGGACTACAACCTTATCAGCGAACTGGCTTGCCAATTCTTCAAGTCTTGGAGCGATCATTTTGCATGGCCCACACCAGGTGGCGAAGAAATCAACAACGACCAATTTATCACCAGCTGCTTGAAGTTGACTACTGAAGTCGGCCTGAAAAAAAAAACGAAAAAAAGATAAATAAATGAATCAAGCACAATTTTTGAAATTTTCGTAAGCTTGATTTGCAAATAAAACGAAAAAACCAAATTTTGAACAAATATTGATGAAAATTGAAATTTTATGACGAGTTCTACGAGTATACCTATAACAGATTACATTCGTTAATATATCGCAGACAGTAATGCAATCAGACTAAGTTGCGCTAGGCATATGCTGTGAGTGAAAGATCGCTCGACAAGTCCGCGGCAATGTGATGTCGACCTTTTTTACATTTTTGGACTATTTTCATCTAAATCTTGATTCTTGTCCTATAAGGCAAAGATATGATGAGGAATAAGGGGTGGATCATAACCCTTACTGCATAGGTACTTGCTGGTCCGGCTTACTGAGGCCAATCAAGCTGCTGGTGTTGTAGTATTTGTGTGATCCAAGAATTTTAAGGCCTTCTTTTTTACGTTTTCGATACGTGCATGCTCTCAGTATTGATTATTGTTTCATCTTCCTTTTACGACACTTATGATTTCCCGTCGTGTCAATCAACAGATTTGCATGCAAACTTACATTACATGAAAAAATAGGCACATACAGGGCCTAAAACCTAGGTTCTCCAACCATTTGTGTAAAAAATAAATAATTACCATTGTGTATGCGTAGTTATTTTTGCCACGAATCGAATACATTATGTATACCTAGTATTGAAATGCATTAGTTTTCTCTTATATGCATGTATGTACATATATGTATATACTGGTTTATCCTTGTTCTTTTTGAACGCTTTTGCGAAATGAAATTTAAAAGAAACAGAACCACTTATTCAAACTACACATGTGTGTACATGACGTGTACCTTTAAACAAACTAAGAAATACCAAATCCTAGTAACACTTTCCAGAATTTGTGACAATTACATTGCACAATTAAATGTATCTACAACAGTAGGTTCATACATATACGTATTATAATATATACATATACTAAAATAAGCCTGACTATGACTTGTATAAGGTGTAAAATAGTAACCAATCGATAATATTATCATGTCCATGACTAATGAAACTTTAATCTAGCATTACCAATCAATCTTTAGCAGACACAAATCGGCGCAGGTAGTTAGATGAATCATTGGAATTTTTCCACTAATAATGATTACATCTTAAGTTTCATGGACTATTTTTCAATGATCTTTTAAAAATGTATTTACAGCAATAATAAAATAGCTTTCATTTAAATGAAAAACAGAAAGAGATAACGATTTGTTCGCTGCTTCAAATAAAGCGATGGTGTGTTCAGCCTGTTTTATGAATTACATTGCATAATTAAATGATCTAGGTACATATACGTTATACTATAATACACTAAGATAAGCCTAACTATTTTTTGTATTGACTTGTATAATATAGGAGGTGTAAAATGGTAGCCAATCGATAATATTATCATGACCATGACTAGTGAAACTTAAATCTAGCATTAGCAATAAATTGACCCTCCGTAGAAACGGCACAAGTAGAACGAGTAATAAGATGAATCATCGGAATTTTCTCACTAATGATGATCCCATCTTAAGTCTCGTGGATTTTTTTTTTAATTATCTTAAAATGTGAATGATGAGCGCTAACCTAAAGTAAAATCTTAGATAAAGCAATAATTAAATAGCTTTCATTTACATCTTAATAAAAAGCGGAAAGATATAACAATTTGTTTGCTGTTTCAAATAAAGCGATGGTCAGGCCTGTTAGAATTAGTACAAAAATTGCCATGAAATCAGTCATGAATTCATAATATATGAGGGCATTCAGTATATCGCAGCCTAGCGGTGTTGGCTGAAATGGCTAAAATGTAAGGCCATTTTTGACCACTGCGTTAGAGAGCTTAGCCAAGCATAGTTCTGCTTGCAATCAAAGGCAATCGAGAAATGTCAAAAACATCCATGATAAAGAAGCGTACATTTTGCGCCTGGATTGTGCTTTTTCAGAGTTTGGTATTTCGTTAAAAAAATTAATATAAACTGCACAATAAATAATGAAAATTACGAATCTGAAACGAATGAGACTTTTGAAGTACCTATACAACAAACATAAAAGAATTAAATAAAAAAAAAATTGTACCACACCGCAAAATGAATTCATGAGTGAAAGCTTACTAACTCAAAATTTCGTGTTCAAATCATCCATTATAAGACATTAATTATTCTTATTCTTCAGGGTAAAAAAAAACTCATCGGCGTCTAATGAACAAACAGACAGTAAAGATATTTGTTCAATATGTATTAACTTGTCTGACATTTCCTAAAATTCTAATGTGCTTGGTCATTCAGTTGGTTAGGAAAGATATACTGAATTGTTGGGCAATATAGCCCGAATAAAACATGCATTCACTGAATCAATACATAGTAAAAGCTTACGACGGTACATACACAAAATGGAATGAGTAATTCATTACGTCACGATGATAAGCAAAAACAGGAAGAACACTTGGAAAATCACTATTAGTTTATTACATTTTACTGTATAAATAATCAATAAATCTTTGATGTAGCGATGCGATACTTTATGAGGGTCCCAAGTTGTCCGTATAACGAATAAACAAATTGTTGTCCACGTAGGGTGAAAGCGGGGTATACCGGATTCGGTGATATGACTGCACTTTTCGTAAATTATCACGCCGCCCGAGTTTTTTGACAGATAGATTATTAAGTATGTACAACGTACATACCTACATATTTCACAAAATGAAGGCCGTTTTTTTGCAAGTGTTCTTCGAGTTTAAACTAAGTACAGAATTTCGATTTGAAAACTTACCTTGCTTTTGACTTGGTACACCATTTTGTTTAAATAGCGGGTAATAATTACAACTAATAAATATGTACTCAAATGTAGATAAATATTTCACAAGCAAACACCGTGAAACAAGACCGAAGGAAGGGAAGTTGGTACTAGGAATGCGAGCGACAACGATGGATTGTGGGAAATTTTCGTTGACTTTTATTTTCACAGTGGATGCGTTATTTGACATCCGTTAATTCACGATGGAATACCGTCGGAATAACAGATAACTAAAATACACTAGACGACGTATAGATGGCGATAGACGGATTCCAAATAACGAAACAGCGACATTGACTAGGAAGACGTGTTGTACCTATTTCATTTTTATTTCCATATTTGTAAATGATTCTGAATGAAAATAAACACAATAAATTCAATAAAATTATAGTTTTTAAATAGAAAAGAATAGTTTATTTTTTTCAATAGCCAAATAAAAAAAGGGTCGAACTGTAATCGTTTGCCAGAATGAACATATTTTATTTTTTCTTTAGATTTAATTTGCTGTAGGTACGGTTTTGAAGTAAGCCTACATTTTTTATTAATCTTCTTTCAACTTCGTATTACCTACACCGAAATTTTATTCAAAAATTGTATGGCGAAACTGAAAATGTGTGCTGAAACTTTGAATTCCACTGAATTTAGTGATTTGATTCAGTTAAAAAACATGCTTCTTCCTCCGTTACGGTGAGGCCCATGCAGGGCCTTAAACCTAGCTTCTCCAACAAATTGCACGTGCAAAGTGGCCGGACATACAATATAAAGCCGAATCCGAACGGCAAATTTGAGAAGCTTCTTATGGCAATTGAAACTGTTGGATGTTTCCGAGACATTCGAAAGAGGTGGGGCAGGTTACAAAAAAAAAAATTTAAGAGACTTGGCCCCGGGGGGATTTGAAACTGAGATCTTTAGATTAAAACCTCTGCGCCACTGCGCCCACCCACGGTGAGGTTTTGGTCAGGAATAACTAAGTTACTACCAGAAGATTTGTTTTGTGGGCGCAGTGGCTCAATGGTTAGTGCATTGGTTTACAGAAGTATAAGTTAGTTAAGTAGTGTAGGTTAGGTTAGGTTAAGGTGGCTGTCGGCAATAGCCGACGATGTATACTATCATACGCGGCTTTGAAGTCGATGAATAGGTGGTGTGTCTCGACTTGAAATTCGTTGGTCTTTTCCAGGATTTGCTCGACTACCTCGGAGTAAATATCAACCATACGAATGACACCTTAGTGGATATCCGACGAAAAATTACCCTACGAAACTGTTGCTACTTCGGTTTGACAAAACATATGTATTCAAAACACCTAACTCGGAAGACAAAGTGCAAACTCTGCAAACATTTATCTCGTACTCCCAGTTCTGCGCTATGGCGCCGAGTGGTGAACGATAAGAAGAAAAGGAAAGCTAGTACTGGGTTCTTTCGAAAGTTCTGCTCTATGGCGCCGAGTGCTGGACGATAAAAAGAAAAGGAGAGCTAGTGCTGGACGATAAGAAGAAAAAGAGAGCTAGTGTTGTACGATAAGAAGAAAAGGAGAGCTAGTGCTGGGTTCTTTCGAATGAAAATACTTCGTCGGATATTTGGCCCTGTGAATCGTGCCTAGATGTGAATGTAGTTCGAAAAGCTAAAACACGTCGACTACATTGGCACAACCACATCGAGTGAATCGAAAATAATGCTCCAGCGAAGAGGATATTTGACTCCAAACCCCCAGTGTGTCTGGGATGCTGAAGATGGAATGCTGCGGTGTCTCAGGCAGAGACTCTCCACAGTCCGAGAGCGCTTTAAGTAAGGGATCGCAGATTTAAATCACCCCAGCTTTCTAACTGCTAAACCTTTTGCAAAAGTCTATCAATTTATGATACCTCTTATACAGATTCATAACCCCACATTTAAAATTTGGGGCAGGCACATACGTATGAAATGACATAGCTTCATAATTTGACGGTGGGACATACGTCCGAAATTTATTTTTCAAAGATGAGATATAAGTCATAATTTTGCTAGTGAAATACGTTATCATAAAACAAAGTCAAAAACGCACGTTGCACACATTGTTTTAAAAATAAAAAGCACAGGCACCATGCTCCTTATATGGTTTACTGCTTGTGGGATCTACTTGCGACATACACGTTTTAGGTCTAAAAAATACCAATCTTTAAACATGACCATTAAGGGCATTTAGAGAGTACTTATTACAAATTTCAGCTTCAAACTTTGACTTTCCGATACTTTTTTTGAGATTGTGGGCGTCCAGTTGGCGGATTTGAAAAATTCTTAACTTAATTATTTCGGGCCCATATGGTTAAAATTTTAGCTTTCTAGCTCCAGTTTAAAGGCCTAATTTTTGCCGACGGACGGACGGACAAGGCTTGACCGACAGTACTATCGATGCTGATCGCGAATATAGTAACTTTTAGGGGTCTACTGGCAATATTAAGTTAAAAACTATGAGTCATAACTAATATACCCTTAGAATAGGGTATACAATTTAAGAATAAAAGGATGAATGTGTTTGAAAAAGAAAATATGCATGCATTTTTTTAACGGGTCTGCTAGTAACAATAAAAATAATAATAAGGAAGAGTACTCTTAAACTGAATAAAATCAATTTTACGACGACACATTTTACCGATTTGGAAGTGTCTCTCGCGCAAACTATTCAGTTTAGAAAAACATGATATTAGAAACCTCAATATAATTTTTTAAGACCTATTCATAGATACCCCACACGTATGGGTTTGATGAAAAAAATATTTTGAGTTTCAGTTCTAAGTATGGGGAACCCCCAAAATTTATTGTTTTTTTTTCTATTTTTGTGTGAAAACCTTAATGCGGCTCACAGAATACATCTACTTACCAAGTTTCAACAGTAGGTATAGTTCTTATAAAAAAAATAAATATTAGGCATTAACGGCCCATAGAGGGCCAACCATTGAGCCACTGCGCCCGACAGTTCTTATAGTTTCGGAAAACAGTGGCTGTGACAAACGGACGGACAGACAGACAGACAAGACGAATCCATAAGGGTTCCTTTTTTTTGCCATTTGGCTACGGAACCCTAAAATCAATGAAAATATCAGATATTTTGTAGTAAATGGATTGTCACCAGAACATTAGATTGGATAACTCTTTCTCAAGAAATTCCAAAATGCATATTTTTTCAATCTTTTTGTAAACAAAAACATAGGGACGGGCTACAGTCCGCTTGGGCGAACTGTTGGATACCCTATTCTTATTCCTATCTCTCATAAGTGGGCGTGACAAAAGTCTAAGTATGGTTGAATTGTTAAGAAGGCTCTACATATTTTGTTATATAACATTTAAAGGATTTTATCGAAAAAAACGCTCCCTAGCCCAAACTTGGGTGTTTCAATAAAATTGTTTTATATAATTGTGGGCGTGTCAGCAGGCGGATTTAAAAAAAATTAACACATGAGCATAAAGGTCCCCTAGAGAGTATATATTATAAATTTCAGCTCCCTAGCTCAAACTTTGGATTTTCAAAAAAAGTTTTTTTTTAAATTGTGGGCGTGTCAGTAGGCGGATTTTGAAAATATTTACACATGAGCTTAAAGGGCCCCTAGAGAGTATATATTATAAATTTAAGCTCCCTAGCTTAAATTTTGGTTTTTCAATAAAATTGTTTTATTTTTTTGTGGGCGGATTTTGAAAATTTTATATCCCGAACAGTTTAAGGAGTCATAGATCATATATAAAAAATTTCAGCTTTCTAGCTCAAAATTCGATTTTTTCCAAAATTTTGTTTTTTTGAGTTTGTGGGCGGATTTCAAAAATTCGTAAACTTGATTATTTCGGGACACTAGAGAGTATATGGTTAAAATTTCAACTCTCTAGGCCCAGATTAAAGGCCTAATTTTTGCCGACGGACGGACATGGCTAGATCGACATTACTATCGATGCTGATCATAAATATAGTAACTTTTATGGGTCTACGGGCAATATTAAGGTATGTTACAAACTATGCGTCAACATTAATATACCCTTACAATAGGGTATAAAAAGGCTGGACCGAATTTAGTTTAATTTTTTTCAAAAACAAATAATTTAGTTCAAGGAGTCTTGTCGGCATCATTCAACTTTTTCTAGGCGTTTATAAATTTTGCTACTGGAATACGTTATCATAAAACAAAGTCAAAAACGCACGTTGCGCACATTGTTTTAAAAATAAAAAGCACAGGCACCATTTTTTTTTTTTTTTGTCGGGATGTGTGAAACTTTCTGCACTGGAGCACTCAGACTCAATACTGGTCCATTGTACTGCCAGGCAGACACACCACATTTTACTGTGGGAATTTACTCGTTTTTCTAAGAAAAACGAGAAGGCGCTTCAATGATAAGGAGTTTAGGTTTACAGCACTCACCATATCCGCACCAAATACCTGCCACCTGATACGAGCAAAAGCAGCACAATCACAGAGGAAATGTTCCGCAGTGTCGTCGCTTTCTCCACAGGCTTCGCAGTTGGTGGTGTCGCTTAGGCCTAGCACCTTAAGGTGTTTGGCAAAAGCGTAGTGTCCCGTTAGAACGCCAGTAGTCTGTCTGCAGTCTTTTCTGTTGAGAGACAACAAGAATGCCGCGGATTTCCCACAGACGTCGGGGAGCATTTGCTTAGTCTGTCTGCACCCTGGAGAGTCATGCCAACGGCGATTGTGTTCATAGGAAACCCTACCGTCAATGGAAGCCCTGACCGAGGACGCAGGCAGACAGATCGCTGGTTCAGGTCCTGAGAGGTCCCCCTCTGAGCCTTGTCTAGCAAGTTCATCGGAGATCTCGTTTCCCGTGATCCCGTTATGACCCGGGACCCAGACAAGTTTAAGTGAATTCAGCCTTCCGACCGAATTCAGAGATATCTTGCATTCAAGTACTATTTTGGAGGTAGTTAAGGGTTTGAGTAAGGCCTTAAGCGCAGCCTGACTGTCGCTACAGACGCAGATACTTCGCCCCCTCCACCTGTTCCTCGTAACATAGTCCATGGCCATTAGGATAGCATAAGTCTCTGTTTGGAAGACTGACGCATGTTTGCCTAACGGAAAGAAAAGTCTAACGCTATCGCTCTCCACGAAGACACCAGCACCAGATCCTTGATCGGTTTTGGAGCCATCCGTAAAGATTCGACTGCATTCCCTTCCAGGTTCAGAGTCCGGCCAGAGCCAGTCCTGGACGCGAGGAAAGTCGACCTCGTATTTGCGCTTTAGCCGAAGTTCCGGTGTCATCGCATCAGACGGCATATCCATAAGACAGGAGTCGAAGGACAACCGTTGCGCAAGTTCATCAAAACTCCAGTGCGAGTTATACCAAAAGCCACCTCTTGTAAGACGTGAGATAGCCTTGATTGTACATCCCATGATGTAAACATCAAGGGGCGGAAGGTTCAATAGTGCATCTAGACCGGAGCCAGGCGTGCTGGGGAAGGCCCCCGTGCAGCCGAGACATACCTGCCTTTGGAGTTTGGCAAAAGCAGCAGTGACGTATTTACGTGAAAGCTTATTCCCCCAAACAACCGATGCGTATGCTATAAATGGTCTTATCATAGCCGTATAAATCCATAGGACTCTTTTCGGTGATAAGCCCCATGTCTTGCCGAAAATGCCTTTGCACTGCCAGAAAATAGACAGCGCCTTGGCAGTCTTCAGCTCAACATGTTTGGACCAAAGAAGTTTGCTATCCAGGATGACTCCCAGATACTTTGCTTCATTGGAGAGTTGGATTGTGACGCCTTTTAGCACTGGCTGAGTCAACCCGACCAGCTTCCTCCTTCTCGTAAAGAGAACAACCTCAGTCTTAAGAGGATTGACCGAGAGCCCATTCCTAGTGCACCATTCGTCGATCACGTCAAGGGCCGCCTGCGCCTTGGCGCATACAGTCGCTAGGCATGATCCAACAGAAAGCACGGCAACATCATCCGCGTACGCCTGAGCGTAAATATTAGAACTGTTGAGTGCGTTCAACAGAGAGTCGACCAGCATACACCACAGCAGTGGAGACATGACGCCGCCTTGCGGGCACCCTCTGTTTACCCCCGCCATAACATAGCGGCCACAATCCGCATCCGCAACCAACGTTCTATTCATTAGCATTGCTTTAATCCACAACACCAATGGTTCGTCTACTCCGTGTTGTCTGGCGGAGCTGCACATGCTATCAAAAGTCGCATTGTCAAAAGCACCCTCAATATCGATGAAAATGCCCATCGCGTATTCTTTTCTGTCAAGCGCGCCTTCAATTCTACCAACTAGATTTTGGAGCGCAGTCTCGCAGGATTTTCCGCGTTGATAGGCATGTTGCATCGGAGATAGTGGGTGCAATCGCAAAGCACCTTTGCGCACGTGAAGCTCGACCAGCCTTTCCAAGCTTTTCAGCAAAAAAGAAGTCAGACTGATTGGTCTGAAGCTCTTGGCGAGCGAGTAGTCACTTCTGCCAATTTTTGGTATGAATGCCACTCTAACTATACGCCAGGGTGTTGGAATGTATGCCAGTGCTAGGACAGCGGTGAAGATTTTCTTCATAGTCGGTAGCAGCTGGTTAGTACATTGTTGCAGCATGGCTGGGTATATTCCGTCCGTACCAGGCGACTTGAAGCCGTCAAAAGACGCAAATGCGTATTTAATGGCCTCGTCCGTCACCACGGCCTTCGCAATATACCAGCTACGCCGAGTTGTTTGTCTTGGCTCACTCATAGTCTCGGTAATCGGGGCTGGTTGTGAACCAATTGTAATCTGGTTACCTGGAAAGTGAGACTCCAGCAGATAACTAAGAGTTTCCGCTTTCGTCTCAGTGAAGGTGCCATCAAGTTTTCTAAGTGAGTCCAGTTTGGCTGGTTTGCCCTTTTTCAGAACTTTAACCAACCTACTAGTTTCACCCAGCTTTTCAATCTTTTCGCAGAAATTCTTATAAGAAGCACTTTTTGATACCCGAATTAGCCTCTTATATTGCTTCTGCTTCGATCGGTAGAGATTCCAGTCTGTCTCCAAATCAGTCTTGAGTGACCTATTTAGAAGCTTTCTAGCTTCTCTACGAATTCTTTGCAGTTCCGAGCTCCACCAGGGAACCGGTGTTCTGCCAGGGGGTTTGCTTACTGGGCACGTCAGTTCAAAACAGCTAGTAATGGCACTATTCAGGTCTTGAACAGCTTCCTCTACCTTTTGTCTCGTCCTGAGTTTGGTTGGAGTTTTGAGAGTTTTCCCTAATTCCTCCCTGAAGCGTATCCAGTTGGTTTTTCTCGGATTCCTCCTCTCCTGCAGAGTGATGGCTTCGCATCCGATTTGGAATTCGATATATCTATGGTCTGAGAGGGACACCTCCGAAGAGACCTTCCAGTTAGTAACCGCCTTAAAGTATCTATTTGATAAAGTTAGGTCGATCACTTCCTGTCTTCTTGACGTCACAAAAGTTGGTTGCGAGAAAACATTGTTGATCGTAAGATCAGATGATAGAATGAAATCCAGGAGATGGTTTCCTCGCATGTTGCATTTGCTGCTGCCCCAAACAGTGTTTTGAGCATTGGCATCACAGCATATAACTAGGCCCATCTTCCTGGTGTCGCAATAGTCAATGAGTTCAGCAATTACCCTCGGTGGTGGAGGCACTACCGAATCATAGGGGAGATAAGCTGACGCCACGATGAAGGTCTTCCAACTTCCATTCGTTTCGTAGCTAATGGCTGCAGCAACCAAATCTTGGCCACAAAATTGTCCAAGCTTAGTCGCTGAGAAAAGGTTCGACACAGCAAGACAAGCCCTTGGTCTCTCGGACCGCTCGTCACAGAGTATCGTAGTGCCACGAACACCTCCAAGGCCACAGATGCGATTTTTCCACACCCATGGCTCCTGTATGGATGTTATGTGGGCTTTTGTATTCAACACAGAAAGCTTCTTACTGATGAGTGCAGTAGCAGCCTTGGAGTGTTGAAGGTTAATCTGAGTAAATCCAATCATTGGAAATACATCAGCTGGAAGTGTTCTAGTGGAAGGGCACGCAGAAGGTGCGCGCGCAGTTCCACTGACAGGAGTGCTTGAGGTCTTCTTCCTCCGTTTTTTCCTGTTCGAGCTATTGGAAGGGGAGGCAGCGTTGGTTTCAGTCAGCTGGCTGGTTTCGGTTGGGGTAACCTCTGCCGACCTGCATCTCTTTGCCGTCGCCGCCGGGGAAGGGCAGTTCTCAGCGCTTGCGCCTTCAACTGGCGGTGCAGTTTCTTTGCGCCGCACGATAGCCGCCTTTCTCCTTTTCCTCTTTCGCTGGCTCTTAGATGGACGCTGACCAGTGGACGCCGCCTCTGTGGCCCGTTTCACCTGTTCGGTTTCGCAGGCCTCGTCGGCAGCATCACACCTATCGGCTGTCTGTCTATTGGTCTGAAGATTAAGCGTATCAGGTTGAACCTCTCCGCCACTTTCTTCATGTTTCCAGCCCAGTCTACCGAACGTGTCGGAGATAGAGCTGCAGGAATCTTCGGAAGCAAACCTTTTCGCAACTCGAAGGTCAACGCCTGTACAGGCGGGCGGTATATGTATGTCGGTTGGGGCCTCCAGAATCCATGCCCCGACCGTGGTCGAAAAGACCACGGGTGGATTTTCGCCCATGCGAGTACCACCTGGAGTATTTAAATTCTTAAGTTGTTCCTGCATACTTGTTTTTTGGTTTGGTTCGCGATAGAGCTTTGACGGTGTATAAAACGCCGATATGACT
This sequence comes from Portevinia maculata, assembly GCA_949715645.1. NCBI lineage: Eukaryota > Metazoa > Arthropoda > Insecta > Diptera > Syrphidae > Portevinia > Portevinia maculata. The sequence continues at coordinate 487,810 of OX454528.1, read as the reverse complement.
CTAAAACCTCGGATCACGAACGTATCGTACCGAGGTCCCCCTATCCACCACCTGGGGACGCGCCTGGTGGGTAACCAACCCGACAGGCACCATGCTCCTTATATGGTTTACTGCTTGTGGGATCTACTTGCGACATACACGTTTTAGGTCTAAAAAATACCAATCTTTAAACATGACCATTAAGGGCATTTAGAGAGTACTTATTACAAATTTCAGCTTAAAACTTTGGCTTTCCGAGACTTTTTTTGAGATTGTGGGCGTCCAGTTGGCGGATTTGAAAAATTATTAACTTAATTATTTCGGGCCCATATGGTTAAAATTTTAGCTTTCTAGCTCCAGTTTAAAGGCATAATTTTTGCCGACGGACGGACGGACAAGGCTTGACCGACAGTACTATCGATGCTGATCGCGAATATAGTAACTTTTAGGGGTCTACTGGCAATATTAAGTTAAAAACTATGAGTCATAACTAATATACCCTTAGAATAGGGTATACAATTTAAGAATAAAAGGATGTATGTGTTTGAAAAAGAAAATATGCATGCATTTTTTTAACGGGTCTGCTAGTAACAATAAAAATAATAATAAGGAAGAGTACTCTTAAACTGAATAAAATCAATTTTATTTCATTCTTCTCCTCATTTATATTTTATATTAATTTATTTATTCTTTTTTTTACATTTTTATTTTTACTTAAAAAAAAAGGAAGAAGACATTTTTTTCACTTTTTTAAAAAAGCGGCCAAGTGCGAGTCAGACTCGCCCATGAAGGGTTCCGTAGCAGCAAGTAACATCATATAAAAGTTCTTGTAGTTCGTTTTAACTTTGATCGATGTTTTAATAATAGATAAGTGGCGGTTTGCGATGTATGACGTATTAAAAAAAAACTACTTACTAGATCTCGTTCAAATCAATTTTCGGTGGAAGTTTGCATGTACATCGTATATTTTTTAGTTTTATCATTCTCTTATTTTAGAAGTTACTGGTCGGGGGGGGGGGGGGGGGGGGGGGGGGGGGGGGGGGCGACGACACATTTTACCGATTTGGAAGTGTCTCTCGCGCAAACTATTCAGTTTAGAAAAACATGATATTAGAAACCTCAATATAATTTTTTAAGACCTATTCATAGATACCCCACACGTATGGGTTTGATGAAAAAAATATTTTGAGTTTCAGTTCTAAGTATGGGGAACCCCCAAAATTTATTGTTTTAATGTGTAAACATTTTTGCTCTCGTTGATGTGTAAATATATTTTTTCTCGGTAGGGGCTAGTTGGAAATATCTAGCGTCACCATCATCGTCAGATTTTCCCGTCACCGTCATCGTCAGATTTCGTCATCGTCAGATTTTCATTACCACGTGAGTTAATCGCTGCTCGACAGATCACCGCAATTAAACGACGTTTGGCGCGGTTAGTACGTAGATGGATGACCGTTTGAGAACAACCGCGTGTCGTTGTTTTTTTTTTATTAATTATTAATTATGTATGTTCAATTTAAGAGATTATTATGTCCTTACGAAACACCGGAAAGTTGTGTGGAAGTAGATTTGTTTTGAATAATTTAGGTTGTATAACTTGTAGTTTGTTGTACATCAGTTGAAGGTAAGAGGAAGAATATCGATTTGTACTTCGGTAACCGATGGCCGATTTAAGAATGTCACATAAACGGCAATCGATGCTATATTTTCCCGGTACATCGACACACTTGAGTCGACGGTGTACGTCTCCTACTTCAGCTTTCACAAACCAATTATTTGTTCGGTCAAACATTAAATAAATTTTGTCGTTGACATTAAATATATATCATGCTTTTATTTCAATACAATACCCAAATCTCTTGTTTATCAAAACCACAACCTCTGTGATATTTCCACATGCAACACTGACGAGCCTACATGTTTACACATCAACTATACCGTGAGTGCAGCGTGGCTCACACCTTTTTATACCCTATTCTAGGGGTATATTAATTTTGACGCATAGTTTGTAACATACCTTAATATTGCCTGTAGACCCCTAAAAGTTACTATATTTATGATCAGCATCGATAGTAATGTCGATCTAGTAATGTCCGTCCGTCGGCAAAAATTAGGCCTTTAAACTGGACCTAGAGAGCTGAAATTTTAACCATATACTCTCTAAGGTCCCGAAATAATCAAGTTTACGAATTTTTGAAATCCGCCCACAGACACGCCCACAAACTCAAAAAAACAAAATTTTGGAAAAAATCGAATTTTGAGCTAGAAAGCTGAAATTTTTTATATATGATCTATGACTCCTAAAACTTCTCGGGATAAAAATTTTCAAAATCCGCCCACTGACACGCCCACAAATAAATAAAACAATTTTTTTGAAAATCCACAATTATTATTATTATTATTTTTTTGAAAATTCAAAGTGAGCTAGGGAGCTGAAATTTATAATATATACCCTCTAGGGGCCCTTTATGCTCATGTGTTAATTTTTTTTAAATCCGCCTACTGACACGCCCACAATTAAATAAAACAATTTTATTGAAACACCCAAGTTTGAGCTAGGGAGCGTTTTTTTTGATAAAATCCTTTAAATGTTATATAACAAAATATGTAGAGCGTTCTTAACAATTCAACCATACTTAGACTTTTGTCACGCCCACTTATGAGGGATAGGAATAAGAATAGGGTATCCAACAGTTCGCCCAAGCGGACTGTAACCCGTCCCTATGTTTTTTTTCTATTTTTGTGTGAAAACCTTAATGCGGCTCACAGAATACATCTACTTCCCAAGTCTCAACAGTAGGTATAGTTCTTATAAAAAAATAAATATTAGGCATAAACGGCCCATAGAGGGCCTAAAACCTAGCTTCTCCAACCACTTTCTTTGCGAAGTGGAAGGGACCTACAATTTTAAGCCGAATCCGAACGGCAAATTTGAGAAGCTTCTCATGACAATTGATACTCTTGGATGTTTGTCAGACGTTCGCAAGAGGTGGGGCAGTGAAAACAAACTCAAGATGTTATTTGGCCCTGGAATTGAACCGGGGACCTTTCGATTAGTAGGCAGACACACTAACCATTGAGCCACTGCGCCCGACAGTTCTTATAGTTTCGGAAAAAAGTGGCTGTGACATACGGACGGACATACAGACAGACAGACATGACGAATCCATAAGGGTTCCTTTTTTTTGCCATTTGGCTACGGAACCCTAAAATCAATGAAAATATCAGATATTTTGTAGTAAATGGATTGTCACCAGAACATTAGATTGGATAAATCTTTCTCAAGAAATTCCAAAATGCATATTTTTTCAATCTTTTTGTAAACAAAAAAAGGCTGGACCGAATTTAGTTTATTTTTTTCAAAAACAAATAATTTAGTTCAGTTAGGAGTCTTGTCGACATCATTCAACTACGAAGTATACATTTTCAATAATACATAGGCAACTTTTTCTAGGCGTTTATAAATACCTAATATAAGTGGCAAAGAGCGAATTAGGAAATGAAAATCAAAGGAATACATTGACTTAACTTTATATTAGTGTATTCTGTGTCGAGCGAACTTGTAGCCCGAGTATTATTGTAATTTGCATAAACCAAATGCAAACGATGGCAAGATTGCTGTATTCGATTTGTGTTTCGTATTTCTAAGATTTATTTATTAAATCCAACCCGAAATGCATGTTGCTCAAAATACTTCTATTGCTTTGTTTATAGGTACCTACATTTTATTGTGGAATTATCTCAATACCACCAGCCAACGCTGGAACATTAAACAACAAATAACCAACAAACATTTTTGAAGGGGAGATGAGATGTTTGCGTTTTGTTTCAATTATCCGTAGAATACAACGATTCCGGATTACACAAATATCAAGTTCCACCCCTTCTATATTCGTTCACCATTAACATCTTTACTGTCATGCTTTTGTGTGCCCTCTTTGTTTGTAGAGATCTACGATTATTAGTTCATCGATTAAATACACTCGTCTCAGCACGGAACAAAAGCTGGTCAGGATCCAGTTTCCGCTCCTAATATTTATATCTGGTGGAGAACATTTTAAACAAGACAAATATTTGACTTTTACTTTGTCGTCGGGCAAACAGAGAGTGTAAATATTGCAGACACATTCAATATTCTTGACGCTTGAATATAAATTGCAAAACAAAATGCAGACCTTAAAACAAAGTTTACGAATTTATAGATTTGTTATACTCGCACCGTTGCAATTGGACAGTGATTATCTATACAATTGGAACTCCATTCCCGAGAACATTATCTAGCCACAATGGAAATTTCAACAATGTGCCCTTTTCAAATGACAAATGAACTTGGGCTGGAAGTGTGTGTCAATATTGCATCAGTAGCTGACCGCACAATTTATCTTTTGTTCATTGTTTTCAATAAACACGCTGTAACCATGAAGAAACTATTTACGACAGTCAAGTGGGTCGATCAGACACCATCCCCACACACTAGGTAAGTAGACGATTTTTTCCGAACTTCAGTATTTGCTAAATGCATCCGTAAGAAGCCGTACATGCTATCGAACTTCGATCGGATCCTGTCAAAAAACGATCATCGCAAATCATGGACCTTTTTCGGTAGTATTTGTCCCATAAGTGTACATGGATCATGGAATTAATAGTTCCATAAAGTTGAATAGGGGCCTCTATTGTAAAGCTGTTGAGATGTACTCGTGCGGTGGTAAAGTGGCAACCTTTTGTCTTTTGAAGGTAATATGCCATTCCTTAGTTTGAGTGTACCAGATTTGTCACAATCCGCCAGTACAAAAATAAATTCAAATCGGATATACATAATTAACTGCTAAATGACGGTTAAAAATAATATGGTTTTTTTAGTTTCAGTAATCCACTATAAAGTGGACATAAAGGGATTAAAATGCGCACATAAAAAATCAACATAGGCGTTTTGTTTGTATGTGCATGGTTATATCAGCAACCCTCTTCAGGGATTTCATTAATTCTAAATAATAACATCAACATTTCAGATGAAGGGTTGGTATTATGTGTTTTTTAATCCTTTGCAGACGACCTTCAATAAATGCCATGAAAATGAGCATTACTTCATCGGTTCGTTGGTTATTTCGTATGCGAACGTACCCGTAACAAACTCTTTAGAATTTTGTTTAATATACGAAGTTGACTTCATATTATTTACAATAATATTTGCATACTTAATTTACAAACGAACTCGCGTTCATTATAGGGATTTCTGTCGTAAGTAGTGTGTAAAGATATTGTCATCCCTTTTTATCCTTTACCTACACTATTTGGAGCACTCTTGCCACGAACCCCTAAAGGTACAGGAAAAATGTTTTGATTCTGTTTTTATGGTAATTTTAAGACCATAAATCACTGAGTAACGTGTGCTCACTGTCAAATACTGAAAACGCCAGAACGATTAATGTTAATTATTCATTTGTAAGGTCACATTGTTGAGGATAACAATTTTAAGTTTGCAATTTCGATTTAATAAAGTGCGAATTATTGCAATTTGCAAACCTATACAAATGCGATAAATTTAATTAGGGTGAGCGTGAGGTTGAAGGATATGCTGTAAACAGCAAAAAAATCACATTTTTTTCTTCATATTCATAAACGTGGCACATTTATTGTAGGAAATTATACGTAATCAGAAATCTTCTTCCTGCAGCAGGTTTTTGATTAAATACATATTTATGTACGCTGCTCACTAAATAGATTAGTGTCATTAATACAAAATCAACAGACTTTAAATAATGATACAGTTAAAACCTACTTTCAATCAATTTTATCCTGACACGACATTTCAACATCTTAAAAACTCACTAGGTACTTTCTGTCAATTTTGTCTTTATATCGTCGGTTTTCTTATATTTTTTGTGATAATAGATGTATACTATATTAATTGGGCTATCCCGAATTATTAAGATACAGTGTCATATTTCTGTGGAGATAAAGATGTTTTGAACAATTCCTTCATACAAACATTTCTGCAATGCCCACCTTTTAAGGGCGTTTTTCAAGAAAGCCTGGTATTTTCCATAAAATCTTTCAAAAAATGTACAAAACAGTTATGTTTCATAATCAGAATAATCAGAAATCTTCTTCCTGCAGCAGGTTTTTGATTAAATACATATTTATGTACGCTGCTCACTTAATAGATTAGCGTCATAAATCAAAAATCAACAGACTTTAAATAATAATACAGTTAAAACCTACTTTCAATCAATTTTATCCTGACACGACATTTCAACATCTTAAAAACTCACTAGGTACTTTCAGTCAATTTTGTCTTTATATCGTCGGTTTTCTTATATTTTTTGTGATAATAGATGTATACTATATTAATTGGGCTATCCCGAATTATTAAGATACAGTGCCATATTTCTGTGGAGATAAAGATGTTTTGTACAATTCCTTCATACAAACATTTCTGCAATGTCCACCTTTTAGGGACGTTTTTCAAGAAAGCCTGGCATTTTCCATAAAATCTTTCAAAAAATGTACAAAACAGTTATGTTTCACAAAATATGTAGACCATATCCTTTCTAGCAATTCATCCATACTTAGATTTTTGCCAAGCAATGTACTATTCTTGTCTGTTAGTTAAGTTAGCCATGAATATTTAATGGAAAACAAAAATTAGGCAAACAACTAAAACATAATTTTTGTAGCTTTTTTGTCGGAAAACTTTCCTTTAGGATGGCAAAATTTAGGTATTCTGAAACCTGGTTACATTGTAGACTGCAAGCACGATTTTATAAATTTTTGTTTGCAAAAATTGCGTTCGCCACTTCACTGCTATTGCTAACAGAATACGCGACGTTATCCAGGTGTTGGGATATAACTGTTGAAGATTGTGCATTTTGATAAAGATTAAGGCTTCGATAGGTGTTGCCTGACTGTCTTCGAGATAATAATATCTATATAATTTGCTTCATTAAGAATCATATCTAAAGTTCATTCTATCAATTGATCCAATAACAATAGTTTGATATTAATGAGACTTTTGATGAAAACCGGGTCCGACTAGCCCTGCCCTACTCGTAATTCGCGGATTATTTTTCAGCGTTTTCAGATAAAAGTCACCCTCTCCCCTCTGCATTTTAATGAAGACATTTTTGATATTACTTAAGCTATAATGCTTATTTTTTACTTGCAACACATCCTAATTGCGTTTTATTTGGTAAAAGAAATCCAACAAGGCAACTCAAGTGTCTCTTTCTTCAAAACTTTGCAAGAAACAAAATAAATACAAAATTCAAACCATATTTTAGTTTAGTTAACAAAACATTTTATTCTTAAAACTAAAAGATGATTAAAATTACTGTAATACTTAAGCCAAAAGAGACCAATAATTCTAGCTTAAATATATAAAGCATAACTGGGATTTCATTTGACAAGAAATCGTAATTTAAATTTTATTGGAACGTGACTAGAAAAAGAACAAACTTAATAAATCGGCGTTTATCATTCCATCAAAGTAATTTATAGGCACTCCTTTTTGTTTAAACAAGGTCCTACTTCTTAACGATACAAGAAACGGTTACCTTAAGAGAAAATAAACAGTCTTTTTTAATAAAACAGATATCTACTTATAATTTAGCTGATAAAGAAAGATCAGGACTTCAAAAAACTCCGTTGATTTCCGGATGTGGTTGAAAGTGACTCGAGTACATATTGGTTGTGCCCATTTGAATGTTCCAAACATTGTCGCGTCCGGTGTTGCTATAGAAAAAGTCAGGGCTTGAATGACCATTTTCTGTTTGGTACTGTGGCTGGTACTGCTGGTTGTGACTGTTTCCAAAGTGTGTTTGATAATTCTCCGAGTAGGCGGACGTTAATGACACGCTTTGGGAACATGAACCGATTTGTGCATCATAGACTGCTGTGGTTGTCTCATAGACAGTGTTGTAAATATTTTCATCAAAAAATGAGGTAAGATTGTCTAAGACGTTGTTTGTTGCTGCAAAGTGATTGCCGTTTGTCTGGCAAATCTGATTATTAGTCATATCGGGCAGGCCAGATGGTAAGTAATAGTCGCCTGAGCTACTCGTTGATGAGGTACTTGTAAGACTGGAGGTATCATCACAGCTTTCGTAAAGCCATTTCGGATTTGCTTGGTTAACCGAACTGTGGCCTTGGTCTAAGATCGATGTTTGATAGAAAATATTATTTGGTGTTGGCGAGTGTGATGTGTAGAAGTTTTGGTTTAATCCTAAGTTTTGATAGTACGCAGCATCAATGTCTGCGTTTTTATGGGCCTGACCTGGAAGATGTCCTGAATGATGTCCTCCCATTATATTTTGTGAATTGTAATTCTCATTTGAGTTTGGCCAAGAATATATTGTCACATCGGGATAACTGCTTGCTCCATTAAGAGGCGTTGTGTTGTCACAAGTAGTGATAATTGTACTGCTACAAATACAACTTGATGTCGAACATTGACACTTCTTCTTTGGGCAGAAAGTGTCACTTATTAGTTTAGATGACCGCTTTGTGCCGCGAAGACTGCAAAGTTTGTTGTTAAGAGCCGCATCTCTTGCAAGCATTACAGCTAGACTTCTCACGCGACGTCCCCCGCCTCCTAACAAACGCCTGGCTTCACTGGATCCCTTAGCTTCTGGTCGAGGATGATCATGAGTTCCCTTAGCCTGGAAGAAAATCGCGTTTCCAGCCTGTCGCCAAAAGTGTGTCACTGGATACCCGCAATGACCTCTGCATGGTTGAATCTCAAGACGGCCAGTACAATTTCTATAAATTGATATCAACGGTTAGTTACTTTTCAGGAATTGAGGCTTGATAACTAGTTATTGTAAAACATCTTTACAATTCCGCCACCTACCTATTTGGGCATTGTTTTCCTTGCTGCTTTCGTCTGGCTTTATCACATATTGCAGGGCGTAGATGTACACTATCGCCATTTGGCAATTTACACTTTGCGGAGCACAGCAGCACACCTAGACAACTTTTTTTTAAAATATTCACATTGTGATTATTGGTATTTCTCATGGCCCAACCGGATGCATGCTTTTTTGCATCTTCATTTGTAGACAAGTACACTAACCGACAATGTCCATTGGACCACTCATTAAACTCATCGAATTCACTAACCGATGGCACAACTGTGTCATTTATATCCCAGTCAATGTTTACACGAGACTTTGTTGGCGGCGGACTAGCAACCCCGTTAGACACAGTGAATGAGCGTATTATCACCATTTTTAATTTTTTAATAAGCAATTTCTTTTGTTTTCAACTTGTGTATTTCTAACTCTGCGGAGAAGAATACAAAGTACCACGTCTGAAGCCAACGACTGCGCAATGTAAACTGAATCCCTCATTACAAGGCACTTTCCTAAGTCCCTTTTCCCAGTTCCAAGTTTATGGTTCGTATGCAGTTCATACTAATTTGAATGTGAGTGTGTTCGTGTATATACGTGCGTTTACTTCATGGTTCATGTATACATTCTGACTCCGCCTCAAATTGTTATCCAGATACGAATACATTTTATCCGCCGTATAAATTGTTAGGAAAAGAAGTGTGCGTGGACATCGTGTCTATTGTGTTGTGCAATTTTCTACTTTGCATTTTATTCAACTCTGTCAACTTTCTGATTGGATGGATACCTTTAACCCCCTTTACAAGTAAAATGTTTTGTAATAAACCTGGGGATAGGAAGCTATAGCTTAAAGAAATAGTCACCTGCTTCCTTTGACGTTTAACACATTGTGAAACAAACAAAATGAATTGGTTAGTTGCTTCATTCCAGGTGGGAGTTTAAATGGAAGTATAGCAGCTACATCAAAAGAATGTCAATTGTTTCACTTTATATACCTATACTAAGTATGAGGGCGGTGGTAGCGCAAAAGGGTTAACTAATTGGTAACTATTACCTATGTCTACGCGACAATTGGTGGCTTCGGAGGTAGGTTATGCCCCGTATCTTTGCTTCTAGTTTTGTAAGAAGCTATCCAGGTGCACAATAATTGTGTGTTGGTAGGTACCTTACTACATTATTTATTTAAATGAGTTCGTTTGCTTTCCTTTTATTTGGCAAAAGGTACCTACCTACCTACATAGATACACTTTTTTCCGTAACATTAGTATGTAGGATGTTATATATTATATATTAGATAGGTATCTACCTATTACAGGAATGGATTATTGTCAAGAAGCTTTTAATGGACTTTTAATGTTAAGGGAAAGAGATTGTGGGCGTGGGCGTCAAATCGTCACGATAAGTTAGTTTTAGATAGGTACTTACCAACTTCGCTATAGTTACGCATTGCACCGAAGAATTCAAAAAATGGTTTTAATTGTAGACATTTAGGTATACATTTCTGCAATTTGAAGATTAAGCTTCAAAATATAACTCTAGGAGCATTGTAAAACAATACCGTCAAATTCCTCTAGCCTAAGTGAAACCTCCTAGTCAATTATACATAATTTTATTGAACGCTTTCTTTCGGAGTTCCTCCCTCACTAAAATGGCATTCTTGACGTGAAATAAAGCCCAACGAAATAATGCCAAATTTCAATGAACGACTTAGTCAGAAAGAAGGAAGGAGGAGAGAGCAATCTTTATATAACATAATCATTTTTATCACATTACTTTCACACCTAATCCCAATTTTACACGCATACTTTTAAACCTAATCTCAATTTAAGACGAGATGAAATTACATCAGATGATTGCACTCTCTTTGTATCAATATTCTGGAATCTGGACTTGACCTTCAAATTTAAAGTAAAATATTTGAAAGGGATGGCGGATGAGTAGGTATCTAAGTTTAAGTATTTGTGGCCGAAGCTCTATGTTTTGTGGTTGCTTTTCACTAGTTGCGCTTTTTTGGTGATTGATGTGTTGCCGTTATAATATAGTATACCTATTATAATAACAAGAATAAGATTCATTTATTTATAATATAACACAAACATCCAAAATCTAATGAATCTCCGAATATCTGTGATGTCTTGAAACCAGTAGAAGAGTTTTATCCACCGGTTTTTTAAACTCTTTGCATTGGGCTTGACATTCCAGCCACTACTTGCACCGCAGAGCGATTGTTCACTACTTTACGGAAGGTCCTAACTTGGCTTCGATTAACAATGACTGATACAAGACTTCTGCAGAAGTTGCAGGGATGAGGAGGAGGAGGAGACTACACCTCATCTCCTCTGCACATGTCCTGCACTCTCCCATAAAAGAAATCTCTATTTGGGAGCCTTCTTCCTAAATGAACTCGGTGACTTGGCTAACACAGATGTTAGAAGTCTATCACGCTTCATCAGAAACTCCAAATGGTTTTAGCGGGTAGTGGTAGATACTCCCGATCCTAGTGCCATCACAATAGACCTCTTTGGTCTAAGTGTGTTACCTTTCAGCTAACAGCCACCTCAACCTAACCTAACCTAACGATACAAGACTTAATGATTTATGTGTGATGTAATTATGTAATTCATATGAAACTTATCAAAGAACGAAAAAACTTTCACAATGGCATAATCGACCGTTTTGCTAGAGAACCAAGGCGGTTGAAATTGTAAACTCGTTCGGAAAGTCACACTACCTAATTCAACATAGACGAATTTTACTATGCCTATTTAATCACATGAAATTCGTTGTCGTTCGTGGAATATTGCTTTTTTGCTCGAAAGATATGCTCTTTTGCTTCGGTTTTGCATAAAAAAAACATAGGGACGGGCTACAGTCCGCTTGGGCGAACTGTTGGATACCCTATTCTTATTCCTATCCCTCATAAGTGGGCGTGACAAAACTCTAAGTATGGTTGAATTGTTAAGAACGCTCTACATATTTTGTTATATAACATTTAAAGGATTTTATCAAAAAAAAAAACGCTTCCTAGCTCAAACTTGGGTGTTTCAATAAAATTGTTTTATTTAATTGTGGGCGTGTCAGTAGGCGGATTTAAAAAAAATTAACACATGAGCATAAAGGGCCCCTAGAGACTATATATTATAAATTTCAGCTCCCTAGCTCAATTTGAATTTTCAAAAAAAAAAAAAAAAAAATTGTGGGCGTGCCAGTGGGCGGATTTTAAAAATATTTACACATGAGCATAAAGGGCCCATAGAGAGTATATATTATAAATTTCAGCTCCCTAGCTCAAACTTTGGATTTTCAAAAAAATTGTTTTATTTATTTGTGGGCGTGTGAGTGGGCGGATTTCAAAAATTCGTAAACTTGATTATTTCGAGACCCTAGAAAGTATATGGTTAAAATTTCAGCTCTCTAGGTCCAGTTCAAAGGCCTAATTTTTGCCGATGGACGGACGTACGGACATGGCTAGATCGACATTACTATCGATGCTGATCATAAATATAGTAACTTTTAGGGGTCTACGGGCATTATTAAGGTATGTTACAAACTATGCGTCAAAATTAATATACCCCTAGAATAGGGTATAAACACATCTAGATTTGGCCCTAACACTAAAGATGCGATCTCAAATTTTTGAGAGATTTGCTCTATAATAAATCAATACATACAAATAGTCTTGCGTCAAACGTCAAAGTGACAAACCAACGACCATACCACGTCGAGTTAATCGGTTCTCATCAGATCACCGTAATTAAACGACTTTGGGCGCGGTTAGTACGTAGATGGGGGATCGTTTGAGAACAACCGCGTGTCGTTGGCCAGTCCCATCTACAGAGTTGAGGTAGATAATTATACGTGGTATCACAATGGACCTAAATTGGTCTAAGTGTGTAACCTAACCTAACCTAACGTCAAAATGAGGAAAACGTGGTTTTGAGTTATTGTGAAATATTTCAGCAGGTAGGACAGATATGTGTATCACTGATCAATACTAGAATAGTCAACTGATCAGAAACAAAAAATGTTGCATTTCTAAATTTTGAGAGCAATTCCTTCGATTTTCAATGACAAATGCTATTAGTAGGTGTTTGCCTGAGAATGAAAATTAATAGATTCCTTAAACAAACAATTCACCGTGCTACTCTATTTTCTCACTCGGGGATCTAATTTAGGTTATATAGGTCCCTAACCAATATTCGTTTCTAAAGAAGGTGGTATAGACAAATTTGTTGTCATTTTCTAATTACTTTATGTACATATTTTAATTTATGATCTTAAATCTGTATCCAATTAGATATTTACGACTCATGATACAATAGAACTCCACATATTGCCACAAAACCACCAATGACAATAACCATGAATCCTCGCGCATCCAATTTATGATGACATTTGTGTCAACCTTAAAATGACTTTTGAGTTGCTGCCATTCAAACGTTACATCCTTCAGAATAGAAGGGAATTTTATTTGTTGCATGGTAATTGTGCGCGATTTTCCCATATAATATATACCGTACTGCGACTGCACTTTACACTACCACTAAACACAATAGCCGTTGAATGAATTAAGGGGTTGATTCAGACATCCAGCAAATATTCAAAGGACCAAGAATTAGTTGACAGATATTTATCTAAAACAAATCAACCTACGGGGAAATTATCTTTTGCATCATATCCTAAGAAATCCTTTTTCTTTGTAAGAAAAAGGTTAAGGGTGTTCATTTCATGGTATCCCTTATAAAGCAATTTTTTTTCAGTTGTTTTACCTATCGTTATGTTCCTTAAGGTGTCAACAATATCACCTCAATGAAAGGATAACAATGCAGTCAGTCTCTTGAAGTGTATTATCCCAGTCCCTCTATTATATGTGTGAAATTTTCACAAACTTCCGTAAAGGAACATGATCGTGATTTAGGCGTTTTGTGGAAGACGGCGCTTATCTGATTTTTGTCTGCATAGTACAAAACATAAAAAGGAGTAGGTATTATTCCAAACGCAAATATGGTAAATTATAGAGTAACGTTTTAACGTAGGTTGGTACATATATTTATTTTTCAACACATTTCAACATAATCGGAACTTTTGATCTAAGGCGAAAAAAAGTCTGATTTTATTTAAGATATAAATCTATGTGCAACACATGCTTTTCTACTAATAAAAGACTGTAGTTACACGAAGCGCTTCCTTTGAAGACTGGTCTTTGAGAACGTTATTCGTTTAGAGATTTTGTTGCGATAGAAATTAAGCATGGGAATTTTGGAACTAAAAAAGTAAACTCACTCTTGAGTTGTAAATTACCATAGACTTGGTAAACAACAAGCAAAAAAATGCGCATAGATTAAATATGTTTGTGGTAAATCCACTGATGATCCCACACAACACATCTAGGTGGAACGCCATTGGAATAAGGCCACTTGTCCTTAATGTGAACGACTAATTCAAGACTTCATCATAGTTTTGTAAGAGGTGGAACAGAGAAGAAAACTGTAAGGTATTTCTGAGTGGATTTCGAAACTCGAATGGGTCGCACAGTGGTCTAACGCAACAACCACTGAGCCCGTGTTAGTTATCTCCTATGTTTCAATTAAAGCGAATCGTATTACAATAAAAATCCATCAACATTTTATTTGCCGATATTTAAAAAATAGGTGTAAAACCAAAAATGATTAAAGAATGGCTCCGGCGGGATAAAGCCAGACGGCCATCGTTCTTGCAATGTACTCGTACCTTCTGATCACCTTTATTAAAAAATATTTAACCCTGTTGAACTGAGCCCCATCGTATAGGACCTTGTATTGAATTTCTTATGACTCAGGAGTTCGAAACTACCCGAGACAAGTCCTAAGACACATTCGAATCCTTTCCATATAACTAAGCGCTATATTAAACCACAATGGGCAATTATAAGCGAAGATTGACCTCTTAAGGGCCACGTAGCATACGACCTTATTTCGTAGCTAATTTAAATATATAATGTATGTAATGTATATACATATATATAACTATAAAATAGTAGTCATATACAATGGTAGGTACCTAAACGTTTCTCAATTTCATGCTGGCAAAGTTATTTTCTCACCATCTCCCACTGATGTGTTATCTACGTTGATCAAAAACCAAAACATAATCAATGATCGACTTAATTAGGATGATATAAAAGAAACTTTAACGGATTTCCTTCACGCAATTAAAACCACAGCCCTAGGGGTTTAGACGTAAAAAAACTCGAATTCACAATAACTATTGTTCCAAAAAGGGATGATATTTTCTGCTGTTGTGAAGATCGTCAAAGAGATAAGCTCATGACTTACAATAAGTTGTGTCAAACAATAGTTCAGGATCAAGGACTCTGGTGTGCTATCCCATTAAATGCCGTTTACAACAAAATAGAATAAAAATGAATAGGTAAATTGCAATAGCCTTAAATTACCTTATCTATGACCACGACTGTTATCCTGTGGTGAGAGTGATGATGCCCGATAAAAAAAAACTATCGACCGACGACAGCTCGACAATTGTGTATTTATTTGCTTGGTTTACTAGGGATTATTTAAATTGATAAAATGGAATGGATTAAGATATTGTAAAACGTCAACAAAAAAAATCCTTCGAAGCAGCTAAGAGGATAATATTCTCATCGCTTTATAATAAAAGGATAGAAAACACTACATATTCGCAACATTAGATAATATTGTATGATATTATTTTTCAAGTTCATCGTCATTCATCGACCCGCATTTAGCAGAGAAACAGTGCGAACTACGCTGTTTTACACAGAATGGATATTGAATTGACAGAATAAATATGAAGATGCATGTACACATATGTATGCTTGATGCAAATATTCTTCAATAAGCAAAAAGAAGTTAGGGGGCGATACAAAAATCTGTTGCATATCCACCCGCAGATTTATAGTGTGGGAATCGATATAAATTGTTTTTCCTCCCTTTCTGATTTTATTAAATTACAAAAGAAAATATAATAGTAGGTACCTATCAGACAGTACACGTACACATATGAGGCACTCAACACAGCATAAGCCACAAAAAAAAATAGCTAACTGGGTAAACCGATCGAATGGGTTTCTTCGTCTTTTTCCTCACATAGTTGTTTTAACTTGCTTGGCTAAATTAATTTGCTGCTAGATTTTTTTTCTAAACCCAATTAGACCGTTCCAGATTTCTGCCTTTGGAGTTTTTTTGAAGTCACTGGTCTATAAATAAATAAGGCACTTAACCTGCTTTGGAACGAGCCTAATTTTGTATAAACTTTGGCCGCGGCCACTGGACCGATATTACGAGATTCGCAATTTAATGGGAACAATTTTTTATTGTTTGATCTCTCCTTTACTTCACCGGTGATCTCCGGTCGTGTCTACCCACATGAATGGTAAAATTGCATAGATGTGATTTCCCGCCTTAGTCACATTTTACGCCAAGTGTTTGTTTGAGGGGCGTAACAGTACAAACAAATTATCTAGGAGTGAGTTGTGGCCTTCAAAAGACACCCATATCGACGCAATCGGGCTAGCGGTTCGGGACCCTTTGCGCCTATGATTACACTGTCCTTAGGAAATCGAGAGGATTTTGCGCCAGATTCTAGTTGCAAGAGAGAGTATTTTTTCAAGTTATATGAAATTCGGCTTATTCCGACACGTTTGCGAAATTGTATGCATTTTGTATATTAGCACTTATGTGCTTTATGATCAATTACAATATAACGATCAACAAAACATCAATTTAGTCGTTTGCATATAAAAATACATATATGTATCTATATGAAAATTTCGAGTAAAAATTATTAACAAATACAAAATAAATGCGAAACTCTTTTGACTTTGTGAAAGTTAGTAAATTTAATAATAAAGTCGAAAAGAAATCGTAATCCAAAACCGATTTTACTAGACAGATGTATCTCGAAGTTATCATAGCACGAGGGTATTCCCATTCAATTCTTACAACAATGTTGTCGATTATGATGAGCATAACAGTAACCTTTGAATGAATAAGGAACAATTGTGCAACGTTTTGTTCAGAAATGTGAATTGGTTGATATAGAGTTCGAATTACACTCCTTCTGAAAATCAAACAATCAAAAGAGAATATCTGGCTCAAAATTAAAGAGGCGCAGCACACGTTGCTTGCCCTGAATGATTGCTGTTAATAGACAACAAAACATCTATCAATATACCCCCCGTTAAAGTGAACTGCAGTCTGCTGTTTTGAGAGAGAGATATCTCAATGGCCTCGATAGGCATTTGGTGTTAAAGGGTTCAAAACATCAATCTTAAGGGTGTTGTCTACCTTTTATGCGAGATGTCAATTTTCATTTAAACTCATTGACATACACATGAAATCAAAAATTTATTTGTTGTGTTTACCCACACGAAAACGTTGGGTGCTTTAATCCGTTTTCGACTTGTGGTATATTTTGCTAACCAAGTTCCTTTGTGATGCATGTGATGTGGTTTTCCTGCGCGTTGAATACTGTTACTGGTGTGGTTGCTCAAAGCAATTATTCGTATTTGGAGAGAGGACATATTTAACCGAAAACAAGCAATGTTGGGGTTAAGAAAACCCTAAGAAAGTCGTGTTTGGTGCTTCTAGTTAAACTTGACTTGAGCATTTCTTTGTGCATACGTATGTTTGTTTTGGGTGAGTCTAACCACCGAAGAATATCTAAATGTATGTAGTGTAGGCTTTTTACTGAGATGAAGAAGAAAACAAGATCAAAATTAATTACATAAGTTGCCATACCTATTTGCTTGGATATGTCTGTAAATGGTCCACATAACTTTAACAATATATCTATATAAATATTTCCCCAAGTATACAACACAGTAACTACTTAATAAATTCCACGGACTATTATTTTGTGCTTCGATTAAATCACCCACTGTGGTAAAGTTGATAATTTTCACTCGTCATTTTTCAATATTTTTCTACCCGTGGTGCATCTTTAACCCTGCGCAGCCTTTCCCACTTATGAACTCATTGTAAAACTACTTCAAGTTAAAATTACTTTTGAAACTTGCTGCAGAGAGTGGCTGTTGAGCAAGACGGAATGTCAATGGTCCGTAAAATGTATATACACAGTGCGTTATGTATCTACTCGTATGATTTTTTTTTAAGGGTTATATTTTGAGAAAGAATCGTTCTTTATATTCTGCTTCCTTAATGGCGGTGAGACTATGATCAGGACTAAAGGTTTCATTACCCTCCCACTTAGCTGCACCCCTACTGATGGACCTCGGTTAATAACGGCAGGCCTATCACTTAATTTAAGATTCTGCCCTTCTGACTTTGATTGCGAACTTCTCGGTGACACCAGCGGGCATCTTACTCTTGTCTTAACCTCCTCATACATTTCCATAATCATTTGTTTGTCTTAGCTCTTTTCAGAAAGAAATCGTTCTACTTTAGAAAAATAGTTACCATTATATTGGTTAAAGAGTTCATCTAGCTTGGAATAAATATCAACACTACGAATAACACCTTTGCGGAGATCCGACGAGAACTAACCCTAGGAAACGGCTACGGCAAAACAAATTGGTCCAAAACTACTGACTCGAAGAACTGAATGTATGCTACGAACCATAATCCTAAAAGTTCTGCTTTATGGCGGCGAGTGCTGTACTATAAGCAGGAAGTGGAGTTAACAATTGGGTTCTTTTGAAAGAAAAATACTCCGTCGGATATTTGGACCTGGTGTGCGAGGGGGCGCGAGAAGATGTGGATGTTGGCCATAAAGCTAAAGTACGTCGACTACATTGGCCCAGCCACATCGAGCGAGTGGACAACAAATTTCAATCAGAGGTTCTTCGACTCCCATGCCCTAGGTTCAAGAACGCAAGGAAGACCGAACCTCCATTTGAAAGACGGACCCATTACGGATGCTAGAGCGCTGCGTCTGAAAAATGAAATAGAAGCAGCATGATCATCTGTACGTATAGGTTTCTGAAACTCCTCTTACATGCGATAAATCCTGCCTTGGCTATCATATGGTTGGTTGGAACCGGCTCTCGATGAGAATGCACTTACACCAGAGATAGGTACTGGCTATCAGATAGCCGTATACTATTTCCCAATTTCGTATCTCCTTTTCCGTTGTACAAAGGAAGAAGATAACTTTCCATCAGGCATTGGATCGCCCCTCATCAGTTGGCAGGTGAGTATCATGAGCCATTTCGACCCCATGTCTCTCATATTTTTCCAGATCTCATAGGGCATCACGTCCGGCCCAACTGCTTTTTTGTTTTTTGGTGTCTTTGACCGCTTTACCAAATTCTTCAACAGTAATGCCGGGTACTTCATCATTGTTTAGGAACGGCTCATGAAAAGAATATTCGTGGAATTGTCCCTTTTTCCATAAAATATATAATTAAATGTACGAAAACAAAGTGAAAAAATAGGTAGGTGGCCGACGACTAGAGCCGTCTAACGGGCGAGCTAAACAGGCGG
Organism: Portevinia maculata; assembly: GCA_949715645.1. Taxonomy (NCBI): domain Eukaryota; kingdom Metazoa; phylum Arthropoda; class Insecta; order Diptera; family Syrphidae; genus Portevinia; species Portevinia maculata. The sequence continues at coordinate 468,522 of OX454528.1, read as the reverse complement.
ACTAGTGGGAATGCAGTAAAAAGGGAGGGTTATTATCCCCTTAATCCTGATCATAGCCTCGCCGTTAAGAAAGAAGAAGATTATACAGACACCAAACCGCTTTTCACGACTAGATCGTACGAAACTTTATCGCTTTTATAAAAATGGTTTGCAAATCACATTTTCTATACTCGTAAAATCAGGAACTGTACCAATGTAGATAATATGCAGACAAATACACTTGATTTCTCTAAATTGCACTAAAAAATGCAGTTTGAATAAAAAACCCACCTGGTTAATATCTGTCTTATCTTTTCGTTAAAACTGAGTAAGCCAGTTTCTAACCTTCACTCCAATCTCCAAGTACTTGAAACACCAACACAGATCAAAATCGTTTCAAGTTCCAAGATCCGAGAAAGCCTTCACATCAAAGAGCCTACCTTGTAGAAAATGGAGCGCGACCGACTCAGTTGGTACTCATGTTCAGAGGAGAGATTCTACGAACCCTGTCAAAAAGGCGATATTAATCACCGTTTTCATACAATCGCGAAATAGAAGCAGGACTAAAAACCCAATCGTCGCACAAATGCAGCAACACCAGAACACCGCCATTAAAAAAGAAGAAGAAGACGAAAAAGAAGAAGAAAAAGAGCAAGAAGAATTTTTGGAAAATTTTAGAAACTGATATGAATGAAAACTGTATAAAAAACATAGGGACGGGCTACAGTCCGCTTGGGCGAACTGTTGGATACCCTATTCTTATTCCTAACCCTCATGAGTGGGCGTGACAAAAGTCTAAGTATGGTTGTTATTATTATTTTGTTATATAACATTTAAAGGATTTTATCAAAAAACGAAGCTTTTGTAAAAAAAACTTTCGTTTTTCAATAAAATTATTTTATTTAATTGTGGGCGTGTCAGTAAGCGGATTTAAAAAAAAATTAACACATGAGCATAAAGGGCCCCTAGAGAGTATATGTTATAAATTTCAGCTCCCTAGCTCAAACTTTGGATTTTCAAAAACTGTTTTTTTTTGTAAATTGTGGGCGTTGTCAGTAGGCGGATTTTGAAAATATTTACACATGAGCTTAAGGGGCCCCTAGAGAGTGTACATTATAAATTTCAGCTCCCTAGCTCAAATTTTGGTTTTTCAATAAAATTGCTTTATTTAATTGTGGGCGTGTCAGTGGAAATTTTATCTCCCGAGCAGCTTTAGGAGTCATAGATGGGCGGATTTCAAAAATTCGTAAACTTGATTATTTCGGGACCCTAGAGAGTATATGGTTAAAATTTCAGCTCTCTAGGCCCAGTTTAAAGGCCTAATTTTTGCCGACAGACGGACGGACGGACCTGGATAGATCGACATTACTATCGATGCTGATCATAAATGTAGTAACTTTTAGGGGTCTACGGGCAATATTAAGGTATGTTACAAACTATGCGTCAAAATGAATATACCCTTAGAATAGGGTATACAAATCTTTGAAGAAACTGATTATGCAAATTTGTTCAAAATAGTAAGTGTTAGCAGTAATATCAAATTGGTTTGAAATGACTTTACCGGTTTTTGAGATATAGCCGTTTTTTATGTACCGTTATTCGAGTCTGTTGTGGAAATTTTACTCCAAATATTGAAAACAAAAAAAAAATCAAAATTGTTAGATCCGTTCTTAAGAAAAGAGATATTTTTGGTTTGTTTGTTATTTAACCATTTTTTTTTGAAGAATGTGATCTGTGGAAACATTGACAGGTAAAAAGGTCTTTAATTAACATATTGATTTACATTATATGCCAAAATAATGAATATTATTTGCTTCTAAAAGTCAAGTTAAACACAGAGGGTGAATATTGGAAATACGCCATACCCTACGATTTTTCGCACAAAATATACCCAAGAATCAGAATTACCCATAAAATATTTTAACACAAATTAGATTTATAAAAACAATTGCTTTATAAAATCAAATTTAAAAGCGTTTACATGTTCGTGCAATAAAGCCCTTATAAAATATACGTTTAGTATTTCCTTAGGCGCACTCACCAAATAGATATAGATATACATACATGCAATCATGCATACTGTTCTGTATATGTTACTGAATCGCTACAATCTGCTACTTGTCGTCCTTCTCACCATACTGTTTTGTTCTTATATGTAACAAATATGAGCGCCCTCTTTCTAGACGCTACTCCTTTGGGAATATGTATCTGAAGAGGGAATCCCGGAGATTCAACCCCCAATCAAGAGGCATACACTATTGCAGATCGTGCTTATGCATTAAGGTTTTCTCACGCATCACTGAACGATGCTTACTATACAAGAAGACGATCGGTCCCAGAATAGCATACAAACGATACAATTCCTTTCAATTGCATTCAATTAGAGGCTAGTTAAGTTTGAGGTTTTTATACTGTGCGTCGGTTCCACTTGGTTGATTTGTGAAGTTTGAAGAATTATTTCTCTCAGTTTTCGCAGAATGATATGCATTTTCACTAAACCGCGAGTTTAGGGTTTTCAAGTGTTGTAGCTACATATGTATATATAAATCCCATCAGATTGTATGCCTGATGAAACAAATGCTTCACCTTAGTGAATTTGATATTCATTCTCGTCGTATTGTTGTGCCTTTTGTTCGGATCGAATCTAAAAGAAGTATCAAGTGATTCTTCGGGGGTATGTAGTTTATCACAGATGCTAGGAATATTTTTTGCATCTTTCGAATTCAAAATCATTTCTTCGGGTAGGTCCTTGATGTTTGAGATTTGTTGTTTCTTTATGCGACATAATGTGAAGTATGAAAAGGTAGGTAGGTATGTTCTCAATATGCAAATTTTCGAAAAGGATCTGGGACTATCGAACTATAAAGATCATTTTGGCACAAAACAATATGTAACAATAGTATCGTTTTGATTGATTGGTCATTGAGATCAATTTCGTTTGTAGGTCCAGAATGGTTTTTAAGAACGGAAATCCGACAATTGTCTTTTATGGCACTTAGAGGCGTATTTTGAGTGCACTCTAAGGAGCCGAATCCTTAATATACTAAAAACAGTGGTTCTTCGACTAATACGTTATATATTACGTAGAGATCTATAAATACGTATTTATTATTTACATGTTTGATAAGGAAGCGCATAATAAAGCAATGCATGTGAATGTACATAATTCAATATTAAAATATACATTAATGGGTGTTCGTTATAGTTATATAGTGGAATATTGCTGGTTATTGAATTTTAATTGATTCAATGGTTAGTTATTATGCCAAGTTCCTTCTAAGTATTTCTTAATACCGACCTAAACCTCTCTGTTACAATAAACCCTCTTATCTATGGTTAAGGAATGTAGACTGCAGCGGCTATATCTTTTTTGTTGTCCTTAATTGATATTAATTAATGGAGAATACTTATTTCAATGAATGCATGGGTTCGATTTGAAAGGAAGCCCGACACCCTCCAGTGTTTAGTTTTATGATTTACAGAACAATTGGTATAAATGTAGGTACATTAAATATCATTGTGAATCAGAAATAAATCTTTGGACGGTTGCGTGGCTGTAGGGCGATGTAATTGACATTTTTTGGTTCCCAGTTAATTATTTTCAATTGAACAGTGAAAAGAAGACCGTGACTTTGAACATAGATGCAATTGAAAGGGAAGTAGTGTAATGCTGTTAAGTGTGCCTTACACAACACGTATAAAGTTTTTTTCTTCAATTGTGTATTTTATTTACTAAATTTTTTTAAATATACAAGCGGAACCCGTCGCCATAGCTTACATTTGTAAATAAATATTTTTTTTTTATGTTTTTAGCTTATACATGTCACCTAATGAACAATCTATTTTGTTTGTCTATCCTGTGAATAAACAAATACAGTGTATTGTCTCATATATTTAATTTCGGTTCTACTCGTATGAACTACCTATTCCAATATATAAACCGCCAAATTGTAATACTGGAATGAATTGCTACTTTAATAAATATGCTTCGAGTTCGTATAAATGAAATTGAGTTTACAATTTATAGAACCAAAAACAGTTAATACGGCGACACTGATTTTTTGAATTTTGCTCCATTTTGCACTACCCGTGCAAGCCAATCCATGTGGTTTATGGAAAGGGTACCATCGGTCGGCGTATGCCTGTAAATGGAAGGGACTTACAATTTGATGCCGAATACGAACGGCGAATTTGAGAAGCTTCTTAGGACAATTGATACTCTTGGATGTTTGTCAGACTTTCGCAAGAGGTGGGGGGGGGGGGGGGGGGGCAGTGGAGGACAACTTTTAGGTGCTACTTGGCCCTGGCATGATTTGAACCTGAAACCCTTCGATTAGTAGTCCAACACACTACCTACTAAGCCACTGCAGCAAAAAGTACAAATGGGATATGGGAGAGAATTATTTCCGCATTGTGATTGGTTGGTATGGTTCCAATATATGAACTTTTCGTTTGGAAAAAGTTTGTACGAAGTTTCAACTCAATTGGATAAGCGATGCGCGAACGAACAGAAAACGTTGATGAGCACACAAACATTCATTTTTATGTATACGATTCCCGTACAAAGCGCAAAATTTTAATTTTCTGGTTTTTCCTTTGGGGTTTTCCCAATTTTCTTTTTTCTTAAATCACCCTAGTAGATATTGAGAAGAACAAAACAAAAAAAAAATCATCCAAATCAGTGGGGCCGTTCTTGAGTTTTGGCGAGCACGGCAATTGATTTTTATATAGATACATATATAAATATCTATGTATGTATAAATATGATAAAACGATTCGTCCCAATTTTCTTCTGGTAAATTGAATAGTTCTGTTCGATGACTCGCCCACTTCTTTCTATTAAACATGCACTATGTGTGTAACGTTAACATATAAAAATAGGTTGAATATATATATGTACACAATAAGAATAGATATATGTATATCAAAAATTAGATAACATGATTGTTTTTCGCCAATTTTAGTGATTAAATTATTGTCCAATACTTTTAACATTTTGAAGAGGATTCATCATTATTTCACTCCGTGTCGTATGATCGGAGCAATCCTCCCTTATTTACAGTTATATCTTCAGTTCCATTGCAGACAAGCTTTTGACTTTTTGGACAAAATTAATATTTCTATGTGTAAACAAACTTCTGGCATAAGAACATAACCAAATCGCCCATTATGATTTGATTGATTGTTTATTACCTTTGTAAGTGAGAATAAAAGAACATTTGAGATGCTCTGTTCTTTTTAAGAACCATCTTCAAAAAACACAAATGATAAAATTGCAAATGTTTCTAGATGTTTGCAAAACGAAACTTTTGGAAATTTTTGATTTATGAAATGAAAAAAAATAACAACCCCTCATTTCATCATTTACGAAACGAATTGCAAACAAACACAACCCTTCAGCGTGAAAGCATGCATTGTGTAAAATGTATGACCGATTTTCGGGCAATTAAAGTGATTATAAAAAACTACCAGCTCTAATAGACTGTTGCGAATTACACATTGATTTTTATATTTGAATTCAAAAGTTGCGAATTTAAACTGCCGTCGTGATCGTTGAAGCGAATCAAGGGAATAGATGTAACCGGAAATGTTGACGTTCCTGTTAACCCGAATATTGAATTTATTTCGCATAGGGATGACACGTTTTAATTGTTTAATATTTTTATTATCCTACATTTAGTTTGGTCCTGTATTGTAAAGTATTGGCAGCACTCTGTTTTTCGAATAACTTCGTCACTGAGGTCAGGAGATTTACTCCTTATATTGGTTTTTGTTTTTCTTTGAACATGTGTGTACCAACTGAGCCGGCCGGCTTCTTTTACATCTGTGGTTGATTTACCTGCGATTAATCCGCACTGGTCATCAGATAGCCGCATTATTTTCCGCAATCGTCTATCTATTACCCGCTTAACGATCTTCATGGTGTATGACATCAGCTTGATAGAACGGTAGGTATCACAGTTTTGCGCACCGCCTTTTCCTTTAAAAATAGGAAGAACATATTTCCCTCCATTGGTTGGCATTGGATCGCCTCTTAACAGTTTGGAGATGAAAATCATGAGGCTTCTGAGCCCGCTGTCTCCCTGCTCTGAACTCTGATACTTAGTGTATCTCGTCCGGCCCAAAGCCCTTTTGTTTTTTGGAGTCTTTGACCGTCTTTCCTACTTCTTTGATGCCGGGTACTTTTTCATTGTTAGGAGCGGCAGGATACTATATGCTTACATCATAAAAAAACCTACATAAACTAATTTAGAATTGTTGGTAATGTAAGTATTATAAAATGTTTATAAGAAAGAGAATGGAACACTTTAAGGCAGCTTAATACTTTTAAAACAAAAATATCTTATTGCATAGCCGCTCTGTTAAAACTGCAAGGGATTTTTTCCAAAGATTGACAGACTACTGTCAATTTTTGTATGTTTACACAAAGCTTATTTAGGTCGCTATTGACAATATTGAAAATATAAATAAAAGGCAATGTTCGCATGTGTGTGGGTTGTGCCGTATGGATTCAAAAACTACTCGACCGATTTCGCTGAAAAAATGGCATCTTAGCTAAATAGTGCTTTAAAAAAACTGTGGCATTCACATTCACATTCTCAAAGCTAGTTTTAAGCCATTTATGCAGACCTCTAATATCTATGTTATACAAAACAGTTTATACAGCCCCTGGCCAAATTATTAGACGCAATGTAGTTTTTTTAATATTTTTATGTGTTGCACGAGTTTATATGCAATATTGTTTTATTTAAACGTACATATAATGTGTTTTTATTTAGGAGATTTTGTATATGATTCCATTTTGTATTTATTTTTAACACGTTGCACTACAGTGTTAACCAATTGATACGTGAAAGTAAACAAGTACAAACAAAGTACATAGAACTTTACAGTGCGTCTAATAAATTGGCCAGGGACTGTACACTCGAAAATTCAACACTGTCAAAATGAAAATAAAAATTTACTACAATTTTCTATCTAAACTAAACTAATAGTAACGGTATTTCAAATAGAGTTGGTGGAATTGCATGATAATACTATCCATCAAAAGCGTGCCTTGTAGGAATAGAACCCCTATAAGCACGTTAAAGCGATATGAGACAGACCGCGTGCCATTACATCAATTATAAAGACAGATAATATGTACATACGGACGAACAAGAAGCACATTATTATTTCCAATAGAAAAAAAGACTAAACTACGGCAAAAAAGATAGGGATCCATTTGCATTCTAGTTGCGTGAATTTGAATTACGTTACTCTCTGGGTATTCCAATTAGACATTATAACACGAGCCCTAATATCAAATGGGGCTTTCTTAATTTGCCTCTATGCTGAACGACGTCAAAGTGTGATCAAAATTGAAACTCATCCATTGTAGGTGATAATTATGCTGATGACGGACATATGTATATAGTGTGATGGAATTAATGCGTCTGGAGAGAAATAACGCACATCATACTTCCAATTTGGGTGTGGGGTTTAGTTATGACACGCGACTTCTAACTGTTAACGAATAGCGATAGTTGTGAGCTAATAATGAAAAATCATTATTGCATGACCAAGTACATTCAGAAAAAATAACGATTTTGTATGTATGAGCTTTAAACTACACCCGTGTATTATGAGTAATTGGCTAAATTTGTGCGGTTTATATTATCCGAATGTAAATATTTAAACAGAACTTAGTTATATTTCCCAAACAGATCAGTATTTTAAACGAAAGCAGAGAACGGCATTTGAATTTGAAATCCAGTGCTTTTAATAAAAATGTCTGGCATTTTTTATATACATATAAATATATATTTTATCTGCGATTCAGCGAAAACTGCTTAAAACCAGCTGCTTTCATTTAAATCATCAAACCTCCTGTCCAAGCAAACCCTAAACATAAAAAGAGCGATAGCAGTGATTTATTGCATTTGCGACCCAAAAAAACAATACAGATGAACTCTGAAGTCGTGCCAAACACAACGTTGTGAGTTGTCAGAAAAGGTCTGCGAACTCACCACTCACTTCAAACAACATTTCCTAATTTTGGTTTCATTAGATTTTCGCAGTTCTCAATTGACAGGGATGAAAATCATGGAAAAATCATCATCATTACTACATACCACTAAAGGAAACGTCATAGTCAATCGACGGAAATCTGAAATACTACTATAACAACCGTACACATTGACTCATTAGAACTCCTTGTCCTCTCTTTAAACTGCTCTTAGATAGGTTGATTTCGAAATCAGCCTGCAGTTAAATTTGAAGTAGGTAGCTATGAATATGAAGGTAGGCATTGTCAAATAGTACTATGGCCGGGAATTCGAGTCACTGTTTTGATCGAGAGGGTGAGCACATGGACATCAATAATCTTATTTGACAACAAAGTGCCAAGTTTCCCCTAAAACAATGTTGATCACAAGAACACTTTCGAGGGGGTTTGTGCAAAAATACATTCCATTATGGTGGCGATAGCAAGCGTATGTTATTCCTGGTCTATTATACGCTGGTGACAAGGACAACCAACTATCAAAACTGCTTCGTGGTAGTAGATATAAATCGCTACTTGTATAGTGTGGGTTGTTGTTTTTGTCATTTACACTCCACCAATTAGAGTGGTTGAAATATTTTAAGGCGTGAGAGAATATGAAGTAAATTATTTTCTTTTTTAAATATTTAAAAAAAAAACAACTAATAAAATACAGAAATATATTGAATTTTTTTTTTTGGTAACGTTTGAAAGTGAAAAAAAAACAAATCAAGAGCCGTGGTATAAGATCTCAACTTTGAGTACACTAAAGTAGGTCTCAACGTTACTACAAAACGAATTCATTTCCACATCCTTCGTACCGATTTTATTACATTGAATTGCAACACGAATTTTTATACGTATGAAGGTGTAGCTCCAAGTATTTCTGATTGTGTCAGATATTAGGACAGCCTGGTGTGCGACTGACCAACCGATTATTGTGTTTTTATTTATGTGTTTGCAGATTTCAAACCAAAATCTCCCACTTTGACTTCAACTGTGACCTAACTATTAAGCGCATCCACCGCATCTGTGCGACTCCGTTGTTAAACTATCATAACCTTCTCTACAAGTAAGCGAGTGCGCACGCGTGCATACCAAGGAAGCTATAAAATTCATATCTTTCAATTTAAGTTTTATGGATTTTCGCGGTTACAAATTCTGCACGTCTCGTCGTCGTGGTCGTCTTAACTTCTTTAACGTCTTACTCCGACCTTATCTTCTCCATAAGTGTCTACCTATTCGTGGCACCTTTTCAACGATTCTAACGTAGTGTATTGTCTTTATGAACATCAAAAGCCGTGGAATTGCTGTGAGCAAACACATTTCGATGCACTCGCGAAGAGCATATATGGATTTTGTTGCAGTCGTTGCTAGGGTGTGCCACGTATTCAATTGGATTGTCGAGTTCGAGTGCGGTCATCGAAGTTGTATAGGAACAAGAGTCAGCTAACCAGCTAGGCAACTTATGTGATGTCAGAGATTGAAATCAGTCAATGAAGTCCTAACAGAAATTCGCATAAATTTCGCTCCTCTTTCTGAAGAATTTTTTGGAATTTTCATAAAGCTGGAAGAACAGAAGAAATAGGGGAGATGATATCAAACGGTTCACAAAATCCATCTTTTTTTTATGTATTTTGGGTGAAATAGAACTGAATGAGTATAATAATACGGAATATTGGAAAAACGCTCTCTGATGTAATAAATAATTTTGGCAACAAAGAAGCCAATTGTTTCTGCAGGTGGAATATGAGTTTAGTTAAGGCAGACTGAAGCTAATGAACCCACTTTTGTTCTACTTTTACTGTATAATAATAAAGTTATTTGCATTAATTTTATTATTTTTATAGCTCAAGGTATTTTTGGAAATTATATTAAAAAAAATTGAAAATAAATATTTTTTTGGTAGTTTTCTAGCAAATAGTCACAAGAAATTTACCAAAACACGGGAAACATTCTACCAAAAAGTTTTTAGAGCTAGAAACATAGGGAAGTTCTAGATTTTCCTGCTTTTTGGGCAAATTATATATATTATTTGAGTTTTTTTTCGTCAAAATGCTATTTATAACTTATTTTAAGAGGATATTAATTTTGACTCATAGTTTGTAACATACATATTGCCCGTCGACCCCTACAAGTTACTTTATTCGTGATCATGATCAGCATTAACAGTAATGTAAAATCCGCATACTGAGACACCCACAATTAAAAAAAAAAAAAAACTGTTTTATTGAAGACTTTTAAGAGGCCTTTTTTTACAAAAACTTTGTTTTTTCGATAAAATCTTATAATGTAACAAAATATGTGGATCCTTCTTAACAATTCACCCATACTTAGATTTTCGATACGCCCACTTTATTGGGGATAGGAACAGGGATACGGTATCCAACAGTTCGCGCAGTCATTTATTTATATGTAAAAAGATTAAAATTTGAATATAATAAGTCAATACTGTTCATTTAGGTAGGTACCTACTAGAGATTTATAACTTAATCTATCAAGACTTAAATCTACTAAATTGCAAGAGGCACTTAAAAAAATTAACAATTTGATACATTTAGATATAGATTCTTAACCCATTTCGACCAGTCACGAGATTTTGAAAAATAGCAAATCAAAAATAAATAAATAATTTGTACCATTAATCGTTTTTCTGTTATGGCCTGTAGGCCTATTCCAGAAAGCGCGTGATCGCTTTTGATGGAGGATCTTCTACCATATTAGAAAAATCAAAACTTTGCAGTTCTACCGACGATTGTGTGATTTTTTCATTCTTAGTATAAATCCTTCGCTTTGAGTTTTTACTGCACTCTGCGAAATCCATAAATTATTATTTTCAGATATAATACTCCTGTTGTATTAACCCTTTCGATCCGGATGGGACATCCAAGGTATAAAAACACCTTTGTTCTATGTCCCATCCGGATCGAAAGGGTTAAGCCATTCCGAATACTTTCGAATAAGAGTGCATCTCTTTCGACAAGTTTTTTTTTCTAAGGTAGGTAGGTGTGGCGGTTTGATAAGACAAACCCAATTAGCACTGAGTGCCGTTTTGTTACCACAAACTCACGTAAACCTGGGTATTATCGATTGGTGGGGGAGGCTAAATCCAACCTGCGGAGTTCAGGAAAGTTATCAGTTCCTTGATACTTTTCTCGGAGACTTCCTCAAGTGTATTGAAGAAAGGGCTTCCCAATGTACGTAGTCTGGTCCTAGCTAAAGCCGGACAGGTACATAAAAAGTGAATTAGGGTTTCTTTTTCAGTTGTCACTTTGCAACTGCGGCAGTGTGTATTGTATGGGATGCCCAGCTTGGCCGCATGGTCACCTATAGGCCAGTGTCCCGTGAAGATCGCTGTAAGTCTTGCGATGTCTTTTCGGGTTCTACCTAGAAGGTCGGTTGTTTTTGCCTTGTTGTAGTTTGGCCACGTTTTTCTGGATATGACGCATGCAGTCAGCCTGCTCCATCTGAAGTTGGCTTTCTTAAGGTATTCTGCGGTGATATTTGCCTTAACTGCTCCGAGCGGAATGTGGACTAGTTCTGCCAGAGAGCAGTGGAGAGCTGAGCCTTGCCTGGCCAGTTCGTCGGCATGTTCGTTTCTATAAACGTTACTGTGCCCTGGAACCCAGATCAGGGTAACGTTGAACTTATCAAGCAGGGCCAGCTCATTACGGCATTCTAGTACTAACTTAGAAGATATAGTGACCGAAGCGATCGCTTTAATGGCAGCCTGGCTGTCAATAAGTATGGCAATCCTTTGCCTCGGTGTTATATTTGAGTGAAGTTTGATCTGGCGACAGGCTTCACGGATAGCCAGTAGCTCCGCCTGGAAGACGCTTGTAGTATCCGGAAGTCTGTACGATTTTGCGATGTTTAAGGATTCCGAAAAAACTCTCGCACCCACGCCGCAGTCCATTTTTGAACCGTCGGTGTAGATTGTTTGATCGAAATCCCTTGTCACTTGTCCATTTTGCCATTCTGATCTAGTAGGGATTTGAACGACGAAATGTTTTGTAAAAGACATTCTGGGAATGATGTAGTCTGTTGAAGGCGGAACTAGTTTTCTAGGTAGAGAATCTAGAATACTACTGTGGCCGTAGGGTTTTGCAGTCCAGCATCCAGACTCTCTGAGTCTGATCGCGCTGTGTGCTGTGATATTTGTTATATGTAGATCAAGAGGTAAAAGATGCAGTAAGACTGTGAGGCCGTCTGACGGTGTTGACCGTAGAGCTCCCGTTGTTCCTATGCATGCCGTTCTTTGTACCTTATTAAGTTTGGTAATATTTTAATTTTTCTTTAGAGCCGGCCACCATACTATTGACCCATACGTGAGGATTGGTCGTACCACGGCTGTGTACATCCACAGGGTCAATTTTGGTTGCAGGCCCCACTTTTTTCCGAAGGTTCTGCTGCAGGCATAGAAGGCTATACATGCCTTCTTTACCCGTTGTTCTATGTTTATTTTCCAGTTGAGTTTAGGATCTAGGATAACTCCTAAATACTTGGCACTGGTTGAAAGGGGTAGGGGTGTGCCGTTTAGGCGAGGAAGCGTAAAGTCAGGTACTCGTATGTTGGTTTTGGTGGTGAAGAGCATCAGCACAGTTTTCCCCGGGTTGACTCCCAGACCGCACTTTTTTGCCCAAGTGCTAACTTTGCTTAGAGCATTCTCCATGATTTCACTAATCACGGAGGGAAACATTCCTGACACCAATATCACCATATCGTCCGCATACCCGACTACTTTGATTCCTACTCTGTCTAAACTTATGAGGATTTTGTTCATTACTAGGAGCCAGAGTAGGGGTGAGATGACTCCTCCTTGAGGTGTTCCCCTCCTGGCATATTTGGTTATATTGCTATTTCCTAAAGCTGCTTGAATGATTCTAGTGCTGAGCATGGAAACAATCCATTGACTTAGATGGTTTGCTATTCCCAGCTCCCTCAGGGACTCTAGAATTGCTTCAGTGTGTACATTGTTGAAGGCTCCTTCTATGTCTAGGAAGGTAGCCAAGGTGTATTCTTTGTAGTGTAGGGATTTTTCTATCGTACGCACTACCTCGTGAAGAGCTGTTTCTGTAGATCTTCGCTTGAGGTAGGCGTGTTGAGATTTGGAGAGGAGTGAAGCTTCTATTGCCCCTCTCAGGTGGTTGTCTAGGAGACGTTCGAGCGTCTTCAGTACGAAGGAGGTCAAACTAATTGGTCTGAAATATTTCGCAGTTTCATGACCGCGTCTACCCGCTTTTGGAATGAAAACAATTCGCACTCGTCTCCATGAATAGGGTACATGATTGTAGAGTATACAGTTCCTGTAAATCGATGTGAGCCATGGAATTGCCAGTTCCAGAGATTTCTGGAGCATGATGGGCAGAATGCCGTCCAGGCCAGGCGATTTAAAGGGAGCGAAGCTGTTTATTGCCCACGAAATTTTTTCCTCGGTAATAATGGATGTTATATTCTCCCAGGCGTCGGGTTGTGTGCGTTGTGAGCTGGATGGCTCTGCACCGTAATCATTGCATCCGGGAAAATGGGTGTTTATTAATAGTTCTAGGGATTCTGCAGTTGACTCAGCCCATTCTCAGTCCTCATTTCTCAGAAGAGATGGGTTGGAGTGTTCTTTGGACAATATTTTGCTGAGTCTTGCGGAGTCCTTGAGGGTTTCGATGGATTGGCAGTACTCTATCCACGACTGTGTCTTGGCCGTTCTAATAGAGTTCTTGTAGATTTTAAGGCAATCTCGGTAGGGTTGCCAGTAGTTGCACTTATGGCAGATGTTAAAGGTTTCTCTAGTCAATTTTCTGAGAGCAGAGAGTTCCTTGTTCCACCAAGGGGGGAATGATTTTTTGCTATATTTGATCGGACACGAGACTTTGTACGCTACGTTGAAAGCTTTTTCAAAAGTCTCAACCTTTGTGTCGAGTTCTGAAGTGGAGGTAAATTTTTGATTGGGGGTTTTGTGTAACTTAATCTTAATGACTTGGTTAAACTTTGCCCAATCGGTTCTTTTGGGGTTTCGGAAAGGTTTCGGGCTCTCTACAGCGAGATCTATGTCGAAGAGTATCCAGTTGTGGTCTGAGAAAGATTTTTTACTGGATACCCTCCAATTTTCAACCTTCATAATATTGTTATTATTACAGAGAGTAACATCTATAACGTCTTCCTAGCCGTTAAAACTGTCCGTACTCGGAAAGATGAAGGTCGGGTGTCACCTTTGTTACATATTATTAAGTTATTTTCAATAATGTAATCAAAAAGAGACTCACCGCGTTCGTTTGACTCCGAGCTGCCCCATAGCACATGCCTGGAGTTTGCATCGCAGCCCAGCAGCAGGTTGGTCCTTGTTGTTGTTATGGCGGTTATCACTGCCTGGACTTCTTCCGGCGGTACTTGCCGGTCGTGTGCCATGTAGGCGGATGCGATTAGCAGGTCGCCTCCTGCTTTCTCCATCTTAACAACTGTTAGATCGGCCGAGCTAAAATTTGGGCATAGAAAAACTTTAATATGCTTTTTAGCTAGAATGCAGATTCTTGGCTTACCATGGTTATTATTGCTGCGGTTATAGTAGAGGATATATCCGGTGTCGTTAAGGCCTCCTATATTGGGCCCGTTCACCCAAGGTTCTTGGACAATGCCGATGTCGATGTTTTCCTCTTTGAGGAAAATCATCAGGTTATCTGACGCACAGACTTTCTAAAGAAATCGGTTCGTTTTTTTTATAAAATGTAGTCGATAGAATTCTTCAATTTCTTAGATTTTTACAAAATGTAAACAAGTACCTATACATACTTGCTTTCAACAAACAAACTAACATCTGTTTATCGACTTGGATAAAAAGTCACCTCGGAGTAAACATCAACTTCAAATGACACCTTAAAGAAGATCCTTCCAAACGGGCAAAACAGCAACGAATTACAAGAGAGAGAGGCTAAGCCTTGTGAAGAAAAGATCGAAAGTCTTTAAGTTGGCGTAGCAGAGCTGTTCACTGAATAGAAAATGGACGACACCTTACTTTCTATTTCGGGATTTTGAAACGTAAAATTTCATAAGATCAGAAAAATTAGGGAAATTTCCGGAAAATAGACTATTATATCTATATTATATAAATCATTGCAGTATAAAAAGGAAATCATATTGAATTGAATCATCGTACTATTGAACCTATGCTGAAGATATACATTAGTGTTTACAAAAAAAAAAACTGACCGAGAAAATATTTGATTATTTATGTCCAGCAGCTGTACCTACGTATTCAAATTAGCAGCCTCTTCTATTTTTTTTTTTTTTTTTATCCAAACGTGCTCAAATTAAGTTATTTAATATATATTATATTAAAAGGAAAACATTAAGTACTTATTTAATATTTTCAATTTTTTTTAAATAATCTTCGCATATGTCATGATCTGAAAAAAAAGAAAAAAAAGTTACCTCAAATAAATTTCGATAAAGCTCAGCATTTTTTAACTTGTTAATTTTGCTACATTCAGGATTAAAGTGGTGCAGTGCCTCGTTAATTGTTAAAACATAAGAACCATAACAAATAAAAATACTAATACTTTTTCTGCTTACGATGTCCTGCAATTAAACCCTAATAGTCTATATGTAATAAAAAAAAAAAAAAAAACTGTATGGATCTCGTATATTGAAGAGTACAACATGAGAAAGAAAAAAAAAAGCAACATTAGGTTGAGTGTGATGGAAAAGAAACAAAAATATAGAGCCTCGTACCCGCATAACCAAATCGTTTGGAATTTATTAGTCCATTGTCTCAAAAATGAGAATGGATAATTAATGCGTACAAAACAAATAAGCCTAGATAGGAAACGGGGCGACAATATTTTGTGTGGCCAATTGAAACCCAGAAATCAAGCTCAAAGCGTTAACCGCATACTATAATAATATGTATATAGCATAAATAACAAATATAGTAACAACGTATTAGAAGAAAAAGCCATATGAATGTATGTTTATTCAACATATGTAAATAGCTGAGCATATCTTAAAAATATTTTCTTTTTTCTCTTTAAAGACGAGGTTATGATCTGGACTAAAGGGATCATAACCCTCTCAGTTCACTGCATCCTTACTGCTCCGCCTCTTATAACCAAGCTTATACATAAAATAATATTTACATCAACATATCTATAAGTCGTATTCCTGATAATAGTTCAATTAATCAACTCGAATTGAATCAAAAGCTTTCGATAATGTCCTTTGAGGTGTGAGCGCAATTAACAAAACTACTTTGGCATAAGTAATCACTACACATTGGCTTATCTCAGGGAGGGTTTTATCCCTCAGCGAATTTCAGATTTGTTTAGGCGACACTAATTAGTCGATTAAGATTAAATTTGCCTGATGTATAACATCAATTAACTTGAGTTAATGTTTGCAGATTATCTTATTTGTTTTTTTCTCTTCTCTTTGCGTATTAACAGTGTATGTTATGTTATACGGACACAAAAGGCTTAAAAGAGAGGACAATTCCATACGACGAGCAACAACACCAGAATTGCCTTTCAACTGCAGAAGACCAATCCCTAGATAAATAGATATTGATCCAACCCCATTGTCGGCGTCGTTGAATATATCCTCTTATACCAATCTATTGAAATCTGCTTCGCGAATGACAATTGTCTCTGCCAGGGGTGAAAAAACGCCCACAATACTTTACCCCATCGATTGTACATTTCTAAATGAATGTATGCGAACACCCGAGCTCGACAGGTTGAATGATTCGTTTGATCTTTGATTGCATGAGAATAGTTTAACTAGTAAATAAAATATGTACACAAATAGCAATTAAAAAAAGAAGAAAAACATTGCCTAATCTCCTTTATCTTCTTTCGAATAGCTGAACTAAAAGGTTAGACATGTATATAAATAGATACATTTATGTGCTTATGAATTTGTGATTTATAAATGCTTCGATGTATATTGTTATTCTCTTACTGTAGTTTTGTTTTGCAACTGAAAATGATTAATTCAATTTGTGTATGCTACGCTAGGTAACGAAGGTAGAAAGGTGGACAATAACAACATTTTTCAACAATAGGATTAGGATTCGGTGGCAAGAATTGGACCATTATTTATTATTATAAACTTAGTGCCTTGTACACCTTCCAAAATAGGAACTAGACATATAATGACATATGGAATATCATTGACAATTACACCTAGTACATAATGTATATGGGCGTAAAGTTTATGGATCGTTAGGACTATAATATATCATTGACTTAAGTTAGTAATAAAGACAATCACAACTACATTTCAGGAAAATATCAAATTTCAATTGTGTAAATGCTAAGGAAAGAATTATTCGTACATTATGTATTGTATACTTCATTTAAAGGGAGCTAATTCTAAGAGAGGAAATTAAGTCCACGCTTCATTCTTAGACAAGGTCGTAGCAGAAAGAGTGTATATAAGTGCATATAGACCGTGCTTTGGGACGATTGCCTTTATTGTACTTAATCCAATAAATCAAAGGTAGGTACCAGTACCAGAAGTAAAATACAACATCTTTCCCTTAGAAATTTTCGATAGTAATGATAATAATAAAAAAACAACAAATTACAAAACAATTTGCCAGATGTTATACATCAAAAAAGACAATCTAAAGTGGTGATACGGCATCGACAATTACCATGAATTGTAAACGATCAAAAATGCATGCTGCAGATATACTGATCGACACCCCTTTATCCACCTTCTACTCAGTATGCGCATAAATTTGCATAAAAAAAGTGATGCACGCAACCACAAATGTATTATGCCATATAGTCACAAAACAGATTGTACGTGAGCACACTTCGTTTCAATAATTTCCCTCATTGGAATAGAATTCACCCTTGTGTATAATGACTCATGGTCAATTGGTCAATTTGAGTTCACTATAGTTCTTAGCAATATTCCAATGCCTAGAGCTCATCCTTAACACCAGCACCGACAGACATTCCGATAAGAGTAAATATAGCGACCGGCACGACGTTCGAAATAAGAACCATATGGTACACTACACGGATCTCATTTAAATGCACCCAATTCCAATTTCGCTCACTTTAAAATTAAATTAGTTACAACGAAGTCGCCTCAATGATCTCCTGATTAGAATGAGAAGGAAACTTAAGTTGATGTTGACACCAGCGGCATGTAGGCGAAAAGTCAGAACAATCGCACCGCGTGCCCTGCGGCTTTTAACCACCTAAAAAAATTCGCGCACAGAGTGCATTAAATCTAAATCAGATGAGTATATATTTTATTTTGTATTTTTCGTGTTTTACTCGTATCTTGACCCAAATAATAAAAATACCGGACGGAACATGTGGACTATTTTAGATTTATAAACGTAAGAAAAGCAATCAGGAAAGAACAGCATCAAGGAAAGAAGATATCATTATCGAGTTGGGAATATATTTTTTATCAGAGAAAATTTACTGAATTCACCTTGATACGAAAATATGTAGTCGTAGACTTTTGTGTATCGGGCAGCCAAGTGAATAAATCTATGCACAGCAACTAGTTGAAGCGTCTGCGAACAACTAAAAAAAAAATTGATTTTTGAATAACTGTTTTATGCCGATCTTATCTACTTACATGTGCTAGGCCATCTAAAGACCTGTTTGAATGCAATGAACCTGACCCAAAGTAGTATCTTCGCAGTTATTCACTATATTTTTTGTGCTAGACAAATGTTTATCGTCCAAAAATACACTGGTGCTACTTTCTCAAAATTATTATATAGTGCATCTCGAAGTTCGCCATCTTCTAGAATACCTATAATTTCGTATGTTCATGTAGTAACAAATAATGAGAAATAGTTTACTGTGAAATATTTAATAAGAGCTGGTCCCACGAATTCGTCTTTGGTTATTGCAGTTATAATTGTAACTTTTATGAATTTTCCATCCTGATATGACTGTACTGGATACTCTGTAAGAAATCAATCTTTTTCGAAATCTGACTCAATTACTGGCCTCCAAAGAAGAACTGGATTGCCTATCCCAAAGTCAAACACGTTATTTTGAGAATTCGCAAATTCTAAATAGTGTTTCTACTTAAAAAAAAAGAATAATAGTAATTTAAGGTACTTAAAAGCAATAGCCAAATTTTTGACTGTTGTACCTGAAGTAAACAATCTATCATTTCACAAATGCTGGTATCAGGGCAGTAAAGCAGACGAGCTTGCCTTCTCGCAAGGCATAATTGATCTTTCCGAATTCTATATTCAGCTGTGGCTGCACCACTCATTACAATAACTTTGTGCAACAAATTCTTCGACATCGTTGCTACCGAATGTAATGTCGCACTGATAGCACCAGCTCCATACCCCAAAAGCGTGATTAAACAGAGATCGCCCACAAATCTTGATATATATAACTTGATCCATCGCAAGAGTAGAACTTAAAGCCTGCATTTTCAGGAGCATCTTTTGTGCCAGTGCTTAGGAAACCCAACGAACCTAATCTGTAGTTCAAGGTAACTAACACAACATTCCTATTCATGAAGTACCGTGGTTCCCCAACATTATTACTCTGCGAGATTAAAAGGGTTAAATGGCACGAGATTAAAACTATTTCGAGACTAACTAAATGCAAAAAGTCGGTCGGGCTTTTATAGGCGACTGAAATGTTAACGCCAAATCATTCCAAATAACAGGTCCTTTATTATCAAAACAACTTCCGGGATTAGCACTGACTCTATAAATCGTACAGTAACAGGGTGGTCTGTATACATTTTATTTAAATTTTTAACTATCTAAAAATAACCAAGCTACGTACATTGGGTGTAAATTCAAGATTTCTATGCGTTTGATTACACTATCAGATCTGTGTTGTAGGGTTGATCTGAGCTTAAACATAATCTTGCACAAATAACTAAATTGCAGTATCGTCTCTTTTTAGTTATAATTCCTCTAATTGAGATCATAACCTCGTTGCTTATGAAGAAAAACATCGTTTCTTTCACCAAGCATGCATTCGCCTCAGGTGTCTAAATTAGAACTGATTCTTTAACATCATTACATTTTTGTTAATCAGAATAGGAAGGAATATTTATTTAAGTTTATTCCACTAAAATTATCTGATACTATAATTCAAAATATTGTCATTACTCATTAGTCATTACATTAATAATGATCGCGTATGTGTGACGAAACAATAATTACAAGTAATGAACGAAAGTAGTGATGAAAATCTAGATACTTATTTCGATTTTAGGTATGATTACTGAGAGAAATTACGTCTAAGAATTTAGACACGCTTACTTCGATTAAATAAATTATGTTTGTTTTGAAGTAAAAGATTAAAAAAATATTATAGTAAATTTGTTGGCTTGCCATAATGAATTTATTTATTTTATTTGAAGCAGATGTCAGGTTACCAAGTGTAACGCGAATAAATTTTCGCGGAAAATAATGACATTCTTATTAAATGCTTCCTTGAAAATTTTGTTAAACCCTGTACTGCTACATTGTATGCGACTTTCATTGCAAAAATAACCCGACGACAACGCGTATTCTCATTAAATGATTATCACCTTCGGCGTTTCGGCAATGCCAATAATCCATGTCATGTCTTGAATAGGAGCGGAAAAACATCTTCCCACACACACCTCTTACTCGCAACGTAGGTACAGCAAGAGAAATTAGAAAAGGGTGACTGACTGCCTTCCACTAATTTGTTCTAATTTTCCCACGTGAACTTATCGCGTGATAAACCAGTATTAGCTCAATAATGCACACTAAATACCCTTAACTCCAGCGCTTTCTTCCATACCTTGACTTGACTACTCCCTCTCCTTACTGAGAATACAATGAAGATAACGATTCATCAATTTTTTTACCTTTTAATTATAAAGTCCAAGGTAAGGATCCACACATTTTGTTGTCTTTCAACAAGGAAATGAGCACACTTCAGTATGACACCTGGTAAAAACCTCTTGGGAACTATGTTACTGATATTTTTCAATCTATTCTTTAACTCTAATAAAATTGTGACCACACGGGGTATACATATATATATGGCAATCAGAAAGATTTCATGTGCATTCATTTGTAATATCCCTTTGCATTTCATGTAATATTCATTTGTGAAACTTGAGACTCCAAAGAAAGAGAACTACTACATTTATATATGTATGTGTAAATACTTTTATCAAGGTGTTATATTTATTTCCAACGATACGCTTGTACTTAAATCCTGTTTTGGATTGCTGGGTTTTGCTTTACTTTTTTTTATTAACTATCCTTTGATTCTTTCTTCCTTTACTCCAAAGCAGATGATAATCATAATGACGATGCGATGCTCTTTCATAAGGTAAACGATATCACTTTGGCACGCTGCTGCTGTCTTTTGTTTGATCTCTTCGCATAGACATTTTTTACTCGATTTTCGAGTCGTTGGGCAGCAATTTCAGCCGACATACACTTTGAATTTTTCTTGTGTATTCCAATCATTTTTTTTTGTTATTAAACGACAATCTCGAAAAAGATGGTACATATTCCATTCGACATACGATCTCATTAAACGAATTTTTGCACAGGCAAAACTTTATAAAAATACATATAAGATAAAAGTTAAGCTTACAGAAAACAATCCACACGTGCATCAAATAAATTCCTAATTCAGAAATGCTTAGAAAATTTTAGAAATATCAAAATAAATAATTCGTCCGCATCCAATGGCTTCTATATAAATCTTTACCTATTGTGAACTTAATGAAGTAAACCACATATGAGTGGTCACGCCGCCATACGTGACTCGTGCCGAATTTCATTGTTTACATTTTTGTGGAAAACCGCGACAGAAAAGGTAGATACCAATAATTTGTTCATTTATGGATTTGATGCCACAAACCAATAAATTACCGGGTGAGATGACCCAAAACGACCGATAATGTATGGATATACTTATTCTTCGTGTATTCAATCGGTATGAAAGTTCCCTTTTTGTATTGGAATTCATCCATGCATGCAGTAATATTCTTTTTTATGTGTGTGATGTAGGTATCTACTCGTAAGTAGATAATATGATGCTAATTCTGGATTACATTATTTCTTGATGACCTAATCTAATAAATTACTTTTTTGGCATTTAATACCTTGCAACGACAGAGATGGAATAGGCATATATCAGCAATATTGGTGTTATGACATGACCGGGAAGCGTATAAAGAACTGCTTCTTTAATACGTCACTACATGCGACGACGATTTCGATGCAGAAAAATTGCGAAAACTCTAGTCCAATTGTCATCACGAATGACGATTTCAATAAAGATTTCTAGACCGCTAAGCACAAAATGTAGGTAGGAGAAAGAGCTCATTTATTAGATACTTAATGAAAAAACATTAACAAAATACCAACCAATGGAATGAAAAAGGCGCGCGCCCCCTGCACCTTAATGCGAGGCCAAAGTCTATCCGGAACATGTATCGAAGAAGAATTTTAAGCAGGAGGTTGTGCTGCAAAATTCTGGACAACCGTGTTTTCTGCATCTCAATACTAATGCATTCGTGTCCGCCTGTGGGAACGTTTGAAGAAGTATTCCCGGTATTTTGACAAAATTATTGAACTACAGCTTTTTTAAGCATTTAAATAATGCAACAATATTTTTTATGATCACTTTCATTCACTCTTCAGTTATCCTTAGGTAGCTGCTTATTCAATATCATTTGTTTTTTCTCAAATCGATTTACTATAGCGTGAATTCCACATGCATACCCGTACAAGGGGGTTTGTTTATTATAGACGTTGAATGATATTTTGAACAACAAGGATCCGTGAGGACAAAGGCGAATGCTGCCCTTTGATTTTTTTCCAGTGAATTTTCACAATGGATAAAAAATTTGATCCTTCGATTTGAGGAGGTCTTGGCGCTTCTCTTAAGAACTCTCGTTCGCCTTTTGATAGCCAATCCAATAGATCACTTTAAGTTATATTATAACGCAAACAAAAGAACATAATAAAAGGATATCTATATTCACTCCATATAAAAATTAAATTTATTTATATAATTATGGATCGTGTTCTTAGCAGTGTTACCAGAGACTAAGTTGGCAAATTTTCCGTTTATTTAAGAAAGTGGAGTACACATAAATAAATATGTAGCTATAAATATTCCACTTTCGAAGTTAAAGACAATAGTCCATTTAAGCATTCCTCGTAGCTATTTAAAAGAATAAAAATATGAGGTTACCGAAAACTATAAAAAATAACTGGATTTTAAAAGAAATTTTATGTATACATAAGCAGTGCCTTGAGGGCGGCCTGACTGTTTCGTTTAAAACTCCGCAAACAAACAAAAAACATTTCGTTCTTCTGGCTGCAGTGTTTAACCGCTGCGCTGAAGCAACTTTTTCCTCCGCTAACAGTTAAACGAAGTTACATGATGGTGTTAAATACGAGAAAAGTTGAATTTTCTCTTTCCGAACACAAAATATTCCCCTTTTTTAATCCACTCCCGTTCATATTGACTGAGTTAACTGAGTTAAAAAAACTACTACATCGTCGAAGATAGATGTTAATAAAATGGCACATCCATTTTATGGCTAAGAGCACTTATTATAGGTAGATTGAATTATTATTAAAACATTTACCGTCTTAATAACGGGTTTCAGTCCGCAATGTAATTATTTATAATAATGAACTAATTACGAAACGGTTTAAATTGGACACAAATTATACCTGCTTTATTTTCTGTTTACTCTGGATGAAACGCAATCGAACGAACACATTCAATCTAGATAACTAAATTCCTCTTAATCTTATTTGGTATATAATCAGAAACCAGAAAGTTCGCTGAAAAGCTAGCTACACCTTCGATTTCGGCCTTGCGATCAAGTCTTTGCAATATTTCAAGTTCAATGCGAATCTCGGCATTTATGTACGACCGCTGCAGAAGTTCAATTATTTTTTTTTTATCTTCCTTGCTCTGTGCCACTGATGGGATAGCAAGCATATCAATTTCAGATGGTTGTATGCCAATCCAACGAATTTGCGGGCAAGCCAATTGATCAGAGTTTAATACCATTGCCTAAAACAGGGATTTTTATAAATAGATTTGAGTATCTACTAAAAATTATTTTTAAGTTCATATATTACTCTCGATCCGAAACGGTAAACAAACATGATCTCAATTCCGAAGGGATCTGCGTCAACAAGCGCGAAAATCGGTATACGGAAGTCATTCCACAATCGCTTGACCAGCAGACGGGTACTTAAGTCCGGAAATCCCTTTCCAGTTATCAGAATTATATCCCTATTTAAATTAAGGGCAATATTTTGTTTTAAAAGCTTCTCAAATACTGTGTCCTTTTCTATGATCAAAACATATTTGGCTGTAGTTTCTAGGAACGTTATAGAATGTACGTCGCCAGGTATAAGTGTGGCACCGTCATACATGTAGCAATCAATAATAAGATTGTCTAGCATGTGGATTCGAATGGCACCAGCAATAAGGCCTTTGGATGACGAACGGATTCCCAAGTCCCAGGGAGAAGCATTGAGCAAATTGCAAACGTCTCTTATAGCTGACTTCACGTTTAATTGGTTTTCTGCTAACTCCGGATCATTGTAGTATAATTGTCTAATAAAATCAAACATATCAGCTGTAAAATGTTTTTAAAAAACTCTAGGTTATTGTTTTTACCTTTCTGTACATGTGGTGTTGGTGATTAGAAGATGATAAACTTCCGATAAAACATAAATGATCATTGCAAAATGATACCTGCACTTAAGATGTTTTAAGGTAACGCTGCGTTTGATCAAACTGGAAGGCTCTTTTAGGGTTAAACTGAAAAATATATTTCTTTAATTTACGCCAATGCCACAAATAAGAAGGTATTATGTGATCGCAAGTCAAGTTAGTGTAAGTCGAAACCAATATAAAAATGTGTGAAGTTTCTCAAAAACGTTCACGATTGTGCCAAACGTTAGGACACTTGTTATCAGTACGTTTGTAGCAAGAGTTTCGACTTTGCAATGGCAAAGAAAACCAAAATTAACTTTCAACTATATTTTTCTTTTGACTGGTCTTAGCAGTTTTAGAATTTCAAAATAACAAAAATAGTAATACTGATTCGAATTATGTCTAAATTGTATGGGTAATAAAGGAGATTTCCGTATCAATGCTCTTTTACAAAAGGCCAGCGACTACAAGTAACGTTTTACAAGCTTTACCAGTACCGACGCGTCGCAGATATACATTATTTAGAAGAAGTTAAAGTAGGTAGATATATCAATTAATCGATAACTATGAATAAGCCAAATATTAAATTTTCACTGCTTGCGATCACCAGTAATTTTATATGACTTACATTCCATTCGACACTTGGCAATTTTCCCACTTTCCGCAATTAACCATCAAAAGTGTAGCATTACCATTGGATACAATGTCTTGTAATAATTCGATTAAACATTTTTCTACACCCCTAATTAGAACAGAATGTGCTGTATGGTTTCGGATTGTCGGTACAATAGATTCCAATGCATTCTGATGATAAGGCATTTCATCATCACCAGAATTACAGAATATATCAGGCGAAACGTATCCAGGTGCACTTACTGATGAACTACTAAATAAGTCGGGAGACGCTAATCTACTGGTTGAGGTGGTATGTAAAGTTGCCAGCGTATCAAACACTTCCATTCGGTTTTCTCTATCCATGTGACATTCTAAAACGTTTCGTAAGTATATTTTGAATCTTATGTTTTCCGAAAATTCTTTCTCAAAAGGATAGAAGATATTACTCGAAGCTGGCTGCGCAACAAAATCATTTGCTTCTTGATCCAAATTTACAGGCAATTGAAGAATTTGTTCGAAATTGTCACTAGAACTGTTTTCCAAAATATTGTCCTTGTCTGTAACCATTTCCGAGAAAATAAAATCCTCAAAATCTGTAAAAAAGCCAGACTCATAACGAGCTGATAATTCTGGCTGATTTTCCGACATCGTCCTTTACTTGGTATTTCAAGCTATAGTGAAATAATTTTAATATGTCGTGGAAAACTATATCCTTAAAAATTAAATAGATTATTAATTTTATTGATTCTTTAAGCAATACAGACGAGATGAAGAATTCCTCTGTACGTTTATTAAATAAGAATAGACCCTGATATATTTCAATTAACACTTTGCTAAACCCATAGGGGTAGTTACAACAGCGTTACCAAAATTATCACACGCATTTTCGATTCTCTTCTTTTAGGATTGCATAGAGATATTTTTATTATAAGGACGCGACTGAGAACGGAAGTAGTTTAAATGAATTAATGTATTGTTTTTATTTAGGGTTCTTTTTTGCCTTTGGTAGCTAGCGTATGTATAGAACTGGAGTTCATCTTTACATACACATATTTGAATTTGTAGAATAGATCCACGTTGATTGAGGGCGGCGCCCATTGTACCGCAACTCGGAAGATAAGTCAACAAAATTTTGTTTAAATTATTAAAAAAAACAAGTTCTGGGTTGTTTAAAGAACATCTGTGAATTGTGATATATTTTCTCATAATACAATTCGCTAAAAAATTACTTCTAAACTTTGAACCAAATCACTGACATAGAAAAGAATAATTGCAAACGAAGCACATTGGGCTAAGGGTAACGGTATGGGGCTACGGAGTTTTGATCATTTTAATACTATTCGCTAAAAAATTACTTCTAAACTTTGAACCAAATAACTGACATAGAAAAGAATAATTGCAAACGAAACACATTGGGTTAAGGGTAACGGTATGGGGCTACGGAGTTTTGATCATTTTGAATTGTGTTTAAGTGAAGGAAATACAAGGGTAAATTTTAAGTGCAGAACTTTTTCTGCATACGATGTACTTACATAAAAATAAGTAATGCCGTACCTTGTGCAAATTGCCTGATGATTGGCATTGTTGTGCTTGCAAGTGGACAGTAAATATTTAGCTGTATGCCATAAATTTATAAACCAATGCAAAAAAGCAGGGACCAACTGCGTTTCATGCTTGATGAATATAAGATACACAAGTTGTTGTCTCTCCCACGGGCTCGAATAGGGACATTTTTGTCTAAAGAAATTTGATTGATCGGCTAACAACTATTTTAAGCAAAACCGCCCCTTTCAAGATCATAATTTAACAATGCTGTCAATCATAATTATCATCCTATGGATAGCGTAAACACCAACAATATTCTATACAAAACGTGACAAAATTCGTTGTCATTCATTGACTACGCATCTTTCAATATGTAAGTGAACTATGATTGTTTTGTAGGCAAAAATAATGTTATAGGTACCCAAGAGACACATAGCCAGTGCCCGTGCCCGTGCACAATGCAAATTTTCTTTTTATCTTCCCTTATTTCATTTCGGCTGTGTGCTAATGTCATTTGGTCATTGCAAGCATCTGTACACTATGCCAGTGCATATGCCAATGAAATATTAGGAGTTCACGCTTGTTGCAGTAACAAACTCGGTTCGAAGTAGAAAACAGATCTCGTGATATTTGTACGAGTGTCGCTGCCGGGTGAATTTATCTTCCTCAACCATTTCTCTATTTTCAGAATACTCGTACGCGGTGCAGTTAAAAATTTGTCTACTTCGTAAGTCTGTGACTGAGACTATCTTATGAAATCATTTTTATTTCTTTATTTTATGATGGTGGTCGACTGTTCCTGCGGTGGCACGAATACAACACACAATTACCTCTTGCTTGACGCCTGGCTATGAGGGCAGGTGGTACTGGTCGTCCTGTATTGACACCGATCCTAACCACAGGAAGCGTCTGGTAATGACTGTAATTTTAAGTATGTATCTAAATAATTCTATTTGCAATGAACTGTTCTGCTGTTTTGTTTTTGTGTGTCAATGCCACAAGTATTCCGTTTTGGCACCATAGGCCATAAACAGAGCCTATTCTTCATACAACCAATATTGTCAGCCTGAAATTTAAGCAAACGTTGATGGATATCAGAAGCGTAGAAACAGAGTGAGATATTAGTGATGAGTGATGACATATTAATATCTTTGTTTTTTTTTTCAAGTAAGTACTGTTTGTATTCATTTTCTGGTACGAAGAGAAATGAGCCAGCGCATTGGTAGATCAACAGCTGGAAAGACATGATTTGCAATTGGTCGTTGACCGGCTTAAATAACGTTTGTTGAATATTTTGTATTATTAACTCATTCTATTCAACGAAAGCTGCATGGAAAATACAATTGGAAAACTAAAAAAAAAATGGTAAAAAGGGGCACACCGCCCGTATATGATGGCGACATTTGATACGGAACTGACATCTCAATTGACAGCTATTTATTGGAGATTTTCGAATTAAATTTACTTAGATATGTTGACAGTGTCATAAGCGATGGAACTGAGGCAACATACGAGACGAGATAGGTACTGTATTTGCAATACATCTAGTCAGCAACTGCATTCTAAGCCGGAGAAGCACTTTCGTGTCTTTTTGTGTGATTCTGTCTGATGTCGTGGTTCTTTGAGGCTCACACACACGTAAAGTTATGCACACATGCCTTACAAAAAGGGGTTTTCGCTTTGGCCCAAGTGAGTTTATAACTATGGGCTTTCGCGCAGTGTACTTCCAATTTATCGGTGGCATCACAGCAGGAGTATTGAAACAAATTCAAAAAAGGAACGCAGAGAAGACGCAGATATGTGGATCTCCAACTCGAATAAAAAATCAAATTGTGAACAAATCAATGTACACACTAAAGGTAACAATATATTTGATTTCGATCTTTCCTTGCATTTTTTTATACACATATATATTTTTTACATACACACATGCCAGTTTTAAATGTTACTTGTCAAATATAAAATTTGTGTCACGACCCATTTGAAAGATTGTATGGCATGTGATAGTACTCGAATAGCTGGTCGGCTCGGTTAGTAATGCAGCAATATGAAACAAAGAAAGTCTGTTCGCAACCTGTGCGAAATTTATTGGCTCCTAGTTGGATGACATAATATTGTACTCCAAGACATTGATGCACAAGCGCTCTGCCGGATTAAAATATTTTAGCATTAAAGTTCCTTTGTAGTGTCGCGAAATAAAAGATATATTACACCACCTAAATTAACACTTCTATTTAAATTCTAGAAGGGTGCGCAATGTTGTTTAAATTATAGTTACACCATAGGCGAAAAGTGATTTTATAATTTTTCATTAAAATTCTAGAATAGAAAAATGACACACCCATTTTAATACCCTATTATAAAGGTATACTAATTTTGACTCACAGTTTGTAAAATACTTTTATATTGCCCGTCGACCCCTAAAAGTTACTATAGGTATTCGTAATCAGCATCGATAGTAATGTCGATCTAGCCATATGCGTTTTAATATATTGTCCTTGGGGGCCCAAAATGCTCGGTAGTTAAACTTTTTAAAATCCACCTACTACACGCCCCTAATATTTTTTTTTCTTATCAAAAAGTCAAAGTTTGAGCTAATAAGCTAAACTTTATAAAACACATACTCTCTAGGGGCCCTCAATACTCATGTTTGAAGATTTTTAAAATCCGCTCACTGACACGCCCACAATTTAAAAAAAATGTTTTATTGAAAAATTAAAGTTTTAACTAGGAAGCTAAATTTTAGAATTATATAATCTCTAGGGGCCCTTAATGCTCATGGTGTAAATGTTCTTCAAATCAGCCCCCAATTGAAAAAAAAAACGTTTTATTGATGAAATTATTGGAAATGAAAGTCCTATTCTTCGCAAAGTATGTATAATAAGTAGATAGAGTCGGTTTGAACAATTCCAATACAAAGTTTTTCCCAGGCCCACTTTTAAGGGGCATTTTTACAACATCTTTGTTTTTTCGATCTTAACAATTCACCCATACTTACATTTTTGGCACGCCCACTTTATGAGGGATGGGAATGCGGTTAGGTTATGTTAGGTTAGGTTTATGTGGCTGTCGGCAGAAGCCGACACACTTAGACCAATTTAGGTCCATTGTGATACCACGTATATTATCTACCTCAACTCTGTAGATGGGTCTGGCCAATGACACGCGGTTGTTCTTAAACGGTCCCCCATCTACGTACTAACCGCGCCCAACGTCGTTTAATTTCGGTGATCTAACGAGAACCGATTAACTCGACGTGGTATGGTCGTTGGTTGATGGGAATACGAATAGGGTATAAAAGAGTACGACCAAGCGGACTGTAGCCTTTCCCTATGTTTTGTATTTTAGTAACACTATAGTCAAAAAGTGAATTCGCACTTTGCCGTTAGACTGCAGTATGATCGTATAATAATCAACTGATTAGGTTCACTTAGCAATAATTTGATGATATTTGAAATCAGAAAAAATCACGCATTTTGCATTTTAAAAGAAAGAGGTGGTAATAGTTATAATACGGCAGTAAACACAAACAAGAACAAGAGGAGTAATAAAATACATAACAAATTTAGAGCATGGAAATAGAGTGAAGGAAAAACGCTGAAATATCCAACAAAATCGATAAAACTGTTAAGGTAGGTGCACACCTATTTCTAATTGCAAATGTGCATACATACTATATACATATATTATGTATTTTATTTATTGTCAGGAAGCGCCAAGTTTAATCGTTTCCAGATATTATTTTTGTATCTAAAAAACCCCACTCCTTGAATGTAAAATGAAAAATTAAGTAATAAGAAACCAATTTTCAAACGCAAAAAACAAAACAATTTTTAAGAATCATTTGCGAGGACTATGTATATATGTAATTATGTATCTATTCCGCATTTATTACAAAAATAAAGAGGGGTATACAATAATATAAACTTTTAAGTATTAAGAAAGCTACAAGCACATATGCATAATGCGGATTAACCGGTTTACTTCTTTGATTTCACCATCAACTCAAAAGGCGAATTATAATCGTGTTGTCCTTGATATTTATTTGTCCACGTTTTTAATTACTTCATACATATTAAGCCACAAGATCACAGAATAAAATCGTCTCCTGGTTTTGAAATTTAATTTCTGTATTGTGTTCAATTTCAGGTTAATTTATTTTAAGTCAAAAAGGTATGTATGGCTAGTAAGTATAATATGCACACATCACGTAGCTGCGATGAAAATCAGTTAAGATGCCGATCACAATCGAATGCAAAGCACGTGCCAATAGCACACTACGGCACGAGAAGGCTAACACGGACTAAAGCAGACTGCCCCACCTTAGGTAGCAGGCAGATGGCGTTAGCTATTTATTCTTCGATTCCATTCACATATACAATAATTAATTCCCACCTGTACGATACAAGAAGCAAATATCATTTCGATGGCTCACGAGAGGTGTTATCTTTGTACCACCATCATGTAACTGGTAAGAATCTTGCCGTCGTATCCAACCATTCTTCTGGTACGCGTGCCTGTTAAAAGGATACGTATCATTCGGCTTTACAGGCGCTGTGTGCGGAGCCGTAGCTGCCTTCACAATTAATTGAATGATCTTAATAATGTATCAAAATCGGAGTCCGCAAAATCAGAGAATTAATTCATTTACGAGATGGTTATGCGGGATCCATTATCAACCGTTTAAGGGGGATGCGCGTAGATACTTATGTGGTCTTCACATCTTAGCAGCTAAAATATATTTTGATTGTTGGACGATTACAACCTTTGTTAAGGTCATCTTAGTAATTTACACGACAGATGGTACAACTACTCTCAGAGTACCTATATCTTTTAAGAGTACATTATTAAATCAATGATGTAGAATATATTTTCATATTTCAATTTAAATCATATGAGAGTTTAAGTTTAACAGTGTGCATTAATCAATTTCTCGAAGAGTTATGCGCAAGTGATCCATTCAATCTTATGGAAAAAGGTTTGTAATGTGGGAACTAAAGGGCGCCAAACACAATTGCTGTAATTTTTTTTATCTTTTGCTTAAGGCTCGGCTGCTGTCTTCGACAGGAGCACGCGTTACATTTACTTAATTCATCACGAATCTGTATAGCTAGAGGCCAAACGGAAAGGATGGAAACGTTATTTGATAACACATTGACTCATTATTATCGATAGTGGACATGATTCGAACACTTACGGTAAATTAATGGGAGGTTAGTTGTGTTTCTCAAAATGTTAATGAAGGTACATACATATAGTTTGTTTAAAAGGTAAATGAAATAAAAACGTTCATCACTGCACTTGGATATTTTGTGCAATGACATCTGAATTCATTTCTTAACGTTTCTCATTGAAGTTGTACCCGCATTTTAAAAGTTGGGATATTAACGTATTCGCAACAGGAAAAAAAATATTTTGTGTGGTAGGTGAACAGCATATAAGACTTTCCACTAACGAATAGTAAGCTATTAAAATAAGACGTATCTTCTTATTTTCCGGAACAAGCCATCTTTGAAGAAGCAATCTAACCACCATCATAATACGGTTGCCGCATGTACCACATACATAGCGAAGAACACCTGATGGTTTTGCAGTATTCCTTTACACTGTTGTTGGTTGGTTCAAACTATATTCCACCCTATTTCAAATGAAAGGAGTCACAAGTAATTAAATAAATACACAGTAGGTACAGCATTTATACGGGTGGAAAATTAGCATGCGTTGATTGTTGATTATCGCTTTAATTTACAAAAAGAAAAACAAAAACTAAGATACAAAATAAATGAAGGATGTACTCCTAGCTTCATAAAATATATAGATAATAAACAGATATTTGAAAAATACAAAGGTTAACCGCTTTCTGAAACCAAGTAGGTACATTCTGCGATAAGACGGATAGGTATTCACTCAGGCTGCAGGAAATAACCACCAAACGGAAAATGAAATAAATCCCTAAAATTGGGGGAAAAAAAACTATGGACAGATCTTTGACTCACGATCTGCAAGAAGTAACCAGGCACTGCGGGGTTTATTCTTCAACTGGTTTAACAAAATATGTATAAGTACACTTGTTTTTCGCTTTTTGAAAAAAGTGTGCTTTGAGGACTTCAATCCTGTTCAGGGACTTATTTCAAAGCAAAATTATTCTTTCGTTGGAGAGCTATTTCGCGCAGCCGAATTTTTGCCTAAACAAATTGAATAAATTCAAAGCAAGATGTTATTCTGGGTAAGAAAGTAATTTGTTTTAGTTCGCTAGTCTTCTTCATTTTACTAATACCCCTTGCAGGTTTAGTATTTTTTTTTTTTAAGTTTTAACAATATATATTTTTAAATACAGAATTCAATAAAATAATTAGTGACATTTTTTATTTTTGTATACTTTAAGTATTGAAAATAGTGTCAAATGCCACTTTGATATTCTTTACTTTAGAAAATAATGATTACGGGTTGGGTGCCTCATTTAAAAAAAAACACTATGCAAAATGAAAAATCAATAAAAGAAAAGGAAAAAAAATACAAAATAAAATTTCATAAACAGAAAATAACGTTACACCAAAATTTCAGAAAGGATGGATTCCATTTCAGCATATTTAAAATATACATAATACCCATTGCTTTAAGGAATTTTCAAGCCAACCAGAAAATGTTGCATCTCTTATGCATTGAATAAGCGACAGGATGATACCAAATAAAAATTGCGAAAGGCAGTAGTGCGGGCGTGAGATACAGATACAACGTTCAAAAAGTTTCTACGCAGATTATAATCAGAAATTAATCTGCAATTTAGACCTCCCGATCTTTTAAAAAACGTTTTTAACACTTTAAAACAGTACAAATGGCGGACTGGAAGTATTTTCAAATCACGAAATAAAGGGTAACTGGGATGACGACGGTGTTTTCGGCATATTTTTCTCTAAACATTTTTCTGTAGGATTAACAGAGGTTGAATTTTATTCATATATTATGTACCACCGAAACAAGCAAAACCATATTGAAGCTTCGAATGAAAAATAACATAATAAATAATTTTTAGTAGTTTGCTTGAACAAACATTTTTTAGATAAAAGAAATATCTTAGAGTACAACGAAAGTATTTCCTCAAAGAATCCGTCTGGAGTGCAAAGCTCATCCTGGTGTCAAAAGTGAGCCCCAGATACTTAAAATGGTCAACTTTTTCAATAGAAAAACACCGTTCACTGCAATTTTCCGTGGTACAGAAAGTTGGGTGGGACACACCGGAAGCACATGAGCAGCTTGGCATGTTATATTTTTTACACTCAGGTGCATGGAATAGCACAATTGCATCTGAGCCGCT
Organism: Portevinia maculata; assembly: GCA_949715645.1. Taxonomy (NCBI): domain Eukaryota; kingdom Metazoa; phylum Arthropoda; class Insecta; order Diptera; family Syrphidae; genus Portevinia; species Portevinia maculata. Next base: position 434,360 of record OX454528.1, on the reverse strand, counting down.
AGGGGTTGATAGATTAAAAAACATGATTTTGGTTTTAGAGCTTATGGACAAGCTATGTTCAGCGAACCAGATCCTCAACAAATTAAGATCCCAGTTGATATCAGATGTCAAATCCAATGCACTATCGGAACCATAAAAACAACCTAAATCATCTGCAAAAGCAGTAAGCATACCTTTAAATTAAAGACCAAACAGTAAATTTATATAAAGGAGAAACAGAATGGGTCCCAACACCGAACCTTGGGGAACCCCCATAATAAGAAATTGGATTTTACTTCTAGTTTCACCAATCTTTACCCTTTGAGATCTATTTGACTCGAACATGAAACCACGGAAACTAGCATTTTCAAGTTTTTTCAGTAGGATAAAGTGGTCAACCATATCAAAAGCTTTTGGTATGTCAACGATAGGCCGCGGTGAACTTTTTTCATCAAGGTTGGCAAAAATACGGGGAAAAAAATGTAAAAGAGCATCCTCAGTTGATTTTCCCTTTTGAAAACGAAATTAACCGGACTGAAAAAGTGGGTCTTGTTAAAAAGGAGACTATTCTCTGCTTATTTTCACGGGATGCGCTACAGTCGTAAACACGACTTATTTTTCCTACCAAATTATTGCTTTCCATATCTCGAGATATACAGTGTTACGTATTGGTGACGGGTGAACGTACAAACGGACACAATGGCTCCATGTACTTAGGTATTTTGTTGTTTAAAGAAATAATTATATTTGGCGTACACGAGCAAACAAGGCCTAAGCTTCTCCAGACATTCGTAAGTGCGAAGTTCTATTTTCGGGACAAATTAAAGTTAACTATTTTTCTCTGAGTGTAAGTTGTATTTTCGATACAAATTAAAGGGAACTATTTACATAATGTAATATATTTTGGAAATGGAAAATAATGCTCCAGCCAAGAGGATCTTCGACTCCCAGCCTCCTGGTTCGAGAAGGCAAGAACCTCCGTTTTAAAGACCAAGCAATCGCGGATGCCAGAGTGCTTGGTCTGGAGAACTCAGCGTTCCCGGAATCACAGAGGGGAAGGCTGCAGTGTCCCAAGCAGAGACTCTTGACGGGTCGGGAGCCCGTTAAGTAAAGTTAGTAATATATTTTTCTCTGAGTGTATTAAAAAAATTAAAACAACCATTGAGGAACTAATTCGCAGTTAGGAACAGCAAAAAATTAAGCTATAAAGGTTGTTCTCTTTAACATATGAAATAGGTACTTAAGTATATATAAGTATTGACAGCAAGTTTTCGGAAAATCTATACGCTCAGTAAATACTGCTAAAAGACAAGCTGACGTCTGTAAATATCATTAAAATTAATTAATTGATAATTCTCATGCAATGCATCGTCTTGTATAATATAAAATAATTAATTATACAAAATAAAAGCTCCATAATTTATCTAGTTCATGCTAACAAAACAAACATGAGAATTTTATGGTTTTCGTTTATGTAAATCTCCACGCTGTGAACATTCATAATGATCTTTATGATCTCATAATGCCTTAGGCGTACGTCTGGGATTAGACCAACAACCTTAGAAGCATCACCCGCGCAGCAGCAACATAACCATTCATCATGGAATCATCGATGTACCTCATTTGTTTTTATGTAAGTAACATTTTTCCTTGTCCACCACCTTGGAACGAAATGGCTCAACTATTGACAGACACTTTGTTAAGTAAAGTGCGAAAGCTTTTTCATGGCAGTCATATTGGCTGAAGATTAATTGACGACCTCGTCAAAAGGAAATATAGGTATCTGTCGCTAATAAAACTTCCAAAATTTATCACAAAATCAAATCATAAGCGAAGATGAAGTTTGGCTTCAATTAATTAAAGGCCATGGATTGGAGCTTAATATGTATACATTTTGGAATGTTTGGAAATCACAGTTGGAAACTCAGCAATAGTTTTAATAATGGTAAATTTCTTACATGCGAATGCTTAATAATTGTGGTATATAAAGGTATTAATGAATTTTGATGCTACGAGTATTACATTATTATCCATCTATCTTTTTTCAATTTGTGTCCAACCACCAAACTCTCAAGTTTTACACAAACGACTTCTGCTCACACAACTACTCTATGCGGCCTGGTGGTGGTAATTGTCAAGTTTGTATAGGTTTATGCGCACACAAGGAAAGTGCCTGCGGTTATCCGACCAATCAGGAACTCGATTGATAGCCGATTCGCATTAGGGTTAGGAGAGTCGGTGTTATTTTTTTTTTTGGAGTTTCAATGATGGGAGCAATGTCAATTCTTCTCGAGCGTAGGTGGAGCTTACCAATGTTTCACCGCTAGGCATGGCATGTTTATACTAAAGCAGTGTTAAAGAAGAACCTCAACTACTTTGTTTCTTAAAGTTGGTTATTTGTTTATTACTCCCTGTCTCTTAAATTGAATAGTGCACAAAGGCTGAGTGAACGAAGAACGCACAGTAGAATGGTAACGCGATTGAAACAAAATTAATTCGCTGTGGTTTGTCCTAAAAAGTCGTTAGTATTGAAAACTGATGTTCATTAAGACGTTGTAAAATTGCAGTGGAAATGTTTAGTTTGAATCAAGTTACAAGTGTATAAAGTGATTATAAAGTACCTAAATAAGCGGTAGGATATTGGTACATAGTTAAACGGCATACAAGGATTACTGCCCTGCCAACAGCGGAATATGGTTATACTGTAAGTAAAACGTGCTTATTAAAAAAAAAGGAAGATTGAAAAACTTTTTTTTAAAAAAAGCTTCTATGTAGTACCTACTTTAATTATTTGTGTTTTGACATCAACCGTAAAGTGGACCACCCAAAGAAATAATAACCATAAAAGAACCGCATGAGTTTGACCCAAACAAAGATACCAAATTGTTCTACAACCTTAAATCGATCCGGAAAAAGAAAACACTCCCGAGCGATTCGAAAACAATGGATGTGTTAGTCGTAGCTGACAAAGTCATTTCAAAGAATATGTGTCAATCGCTGGGCTTGTCGATATCGTCTGTTTGGCCGTCGGAGCCCAGGTAGGTATAAACAAATTGCCCATCTACATATGGTTACGCGCCTGTTAAAGATCTTCTTTGATTTGAGACAACCTGCTGACTTTGAATGCCTATACAACACAATTTATTACTAATTACAATACGGATAGAGAGGAGTGTTTTTTCATATCGTTTTGTGGATAATAGTTAAGCTAATGTATTCATTTGGAGCGTGTATATTTGGGTGTTAGACAGAGTTGTGATTAAAATCCCTAATAGAAAGAAAATAATAGTAACAGTAGCTGTGCAATTGAAATTGAAAAGCAGTCTTTACTTTTAATATACCTATGTGTGCCTTTTTAAATAAAATCAATTATCTTCCCTACTTTAAACTGAAAATCAAATCTAACATCGTAGGTGGTAGACCGACACGTTGTCGCTACAAATATACAATTTATAGTTGTATCCGGTGATAACATTGATTTTTACGGCACGATCTATTTTTTTTAAGGTATGGAACATTATACGATGTTAAATGCAAATGAGAATTTGGTCTTTTGTTATCAACAACCATTTAATTTATATCTCCAACTCTTTAATTTAATTTCATGCTATAGGTCAGCAGTTACTTTGAATAGAGTATTTGTTGAAATAATAGGTTAATAAAACTGGATAATTGAATTATTGTTACCCTTAACGTAAGAATACCACCCACATTGATACTTATGTATTTTGATTATTGTATCCCCAACGAGTTAAGAAAAAGCTGACTGACTACCCTACCCAATTTTGTTTCGGATCGATACAGGAGCAAACAATAGGAAAAATGCTAGTTTTATAAGTCGGCTTCACTGTCATTGACAACGGTAATTTAAGGTAGCTCTGGGACCTTGGCCGACATCGCTGTTAACAGATAAAATTAATTAAGGGGCTATATTCTCAAGCTATTTGTATTTATCATCGTGTATTGAGATCGCGACATGTCCATTTTTAAATTAAACAAAAATCCGCCAAAACCGATACAGATGTGTCACGTGACGCTGTAGATAGGTACCTACAATTCGTTGCGCAAAGTTCCTACAATTAGGAAAATATATTTTGAAACCTCAACGTGCACCGGATTTCGGCAAGAGAATGCTCGAAGTGTGACCACACCACCAAAGGCACTGTCAATAAAACTGCGGATGGAAGATGGACGTTATCGACATCTGATATCTACAATAAAACGTAACAGCTATTGAACGCGATTTCGAGTTAGTTGAAAAATAAGCATCATCTCCAATAACGACAATCTACAGTTGAGATCCGACGAAGACAGCCTAGGAAGCCGCTAGTACTTTGGTTTGGCAAATAAATGGGTTCAAAACTCCTTTCTTAAAAAAACAAAGTGCAAGCTCTCCAAAACACAGATATCAAGATATCAGGTTCTCTGTAGGTACGCAGGGGCCCGACGGAGGAGAAAAACAGGGTGCAAAAATTATACGAGTGCCCATTTTTGAGTTGAAGTGCTCCACCTCCAATTTGGTTCTCCTGACCTAGAAAAGCAGTACCAACACAATATTGAAAACTTTCATTATTATGGAAAATTGTTCTTCAATTGCTTCTACATAGCTAAATTATTTTATCAAGACCACATAAATTAAGTTCGTTTCCAGTTGTACTATGCATTTTTTTTTTGTTTGCCAGTTACTCCGGTAACAACAGGAACGACATCTTGGAATCTCAGCTCCCTGCATTTTTAAAGTTAATGAATTATGCTAAAGATAAGCATGTAAGAAGCAACTAAAGCTAACGTATAAACAGGTACCAAAAAATAAATATTTAGGCAAGCGGAGCATTTTGGCTCCGGGGAATAACCCCAATGAAATGTATGAAGATATATGTTTTTCTTAAAAATGCGCCCAAACAACATTTTTGCCACGACCTATTTTCCTTATTTTCAATTTTTGGTAATTTTGTTAAAAAAAAATTGTTAAGAAAAATGTTTATACAGCTAGGAAGGATGATACAAGGTCCATCGTCACACTGTCCATAGATATTCTCAAACAGGTAGATAATATAGATATACCGTTCGTTCGAACTGTGTCATTTCTAGAAAGATCTGGCCAACCTACGATGATGCCAGAACAAACAACCTCTTAGCCAGAACGCGTGTAGATGTCGCAAGACTAACGGCAATCAGTACGGGCCATTGGCCTTTAGGCACTCACGCAGCCAAGCTTGGCATCCCTCATAACACCCACTGCCGCAGCTGCTCTGACACAGAAAAGAGTGAAACAGTGTTCCATCTTCTCTGTGAGTGTCCGGCTTTAGCCAAAACCAGACGCAGCGCACTAGGTCATCCCTTTAACAATGACCTTTCGGCCGTTCATACCATCCACTTTAATAACATCATCAAATTCCTCAACTCCACAGGGTGGTTTTGAGCCCCCTTAATATCCATCTCACCCTTTAATTTCAGGTTCCATTAGTTGTGGTATCAAAACGGCGCTCAATGCGCTATTTGTGTTTTCCCTCGTCAGATGACGGGAATTACAGCCACTTAAACCAACCAACCATAGATATACCTACCAAGTGTGAAGTGAAGCAGGGTTAGCTGAATTGCGCGGTCGCCGCAGCGGCTTTAGCGGCTTTAGAACGAGACCAAGGCTTGGCCTTGGAGTTGAAGAGATGTCCATGTTTTTTTTTTTACCGCCAACTAACCACAGTTCGATTCGCCAAGAGAACGTCAAACATTGGCTTGAGAAAAAGCAACAGTTGTTTTTTTTTGTTGGATACTCTTAGGATTTCATCATTTGACAGTTCTCATTTCCATTCCACCCGATTTTTTTCGGGGAATAAACAATTACTTTTTTCTCTATGATGCTCAGTTCAATGACTTTCGCACATAAAGTGTATGAAGTTATACTGTGAGAAAAAGGTCTGTTCTCAGAAATAGGTAGTTTAAGTTGAAGAAGTTCATACTAAGAGAGTTGAAAAACTGCTTCAAGTTCAAGGGAAAATTTCACTTCATCGTTCTTTGTATTTTTTCTAATTATGAAATACTCACGTTAAGGAAGGTTCGAATTCGAGAAGTTTAGATGTACATGTTTTACATTACGAGTATGCCTAACACTAACTCGACATTCTAAATTATAAGTAAATTATAATTCGCAACTGTCAAAAAAATTTAATTAGCAGTCGTGGCCGAGCGGTTAAGGCGTCTGACTAGAAATCAGATTCCCTCTGGGAGCGTAGGTTCGAATCCTACCGACTGCGATTCATTACTTTTGAAGATTATTTTTTGTATGTTCTTTTTAGAACTTACTACACAATGAACAATAAAAAGGAATGGGATATCAACGACGCCATTATACCGCAAGTCTGTGATGGAGAATTTGATGAATTTTGTGAATGGACTGACGGACATGTACGTCTCATTTATACCATTACTAATGAGGAAGCAAAGAAGCACATTTCGGGTTGGGCAATGCGAAACACAAACAATCACAATGTAAATATCCTTAAAAAGAGCTGCCTGGGAGTTCTTGTATGTTCCAAGGACTGTTTACTAACAAATGGAGGAAAAGTAAACCTACGACCAGCAATATGTGACAAAGCTCGACGAAAGCAGGAAGGAAAACCATGCCCGAACAAAAACTGTCACGGCGGAAGACTAGAAATCAAACCATGCCGAGGCCACTGCGGTTATCCAGTAACTCATTTTTGGCGTCACTCTGGAAATGCGATATTCTTTCAGGCTAAGGGAGTTCATGATCACCCCCGACCCGATCCGAAGAATTCAACGGTATCGAAACGTGCATTTGGTAGAATGTCTACAATGGGACGAGGAGTTTCAGGAAAGAGGATGAATAACAATATTTATTTAGGAAAAGAAACCACTTCAAAGGAAAATGTAAGCAAATAGACAGATATCTTCAAAGCTGATTTAAAAGTAAAGCTAATGCATTTTTCTTTTAATTTTTAGAAAGGATTTAGTCACAATCAAATAACACAACCGGGCGCTCTGGATATTTATCAATTTAATGGTAATTCTCACCACATATGTTGCTAATAATTGGTTCGTTTTAATTCACTTTGTTTAACATAAACATCAGTAATAATTTAAACGAAAGAAACGTCGCTTACAATTTGACTGAAAATATTAACAGTTGAAGATAAATAGTTGACACATACATAATTTCGGTACAAACAATTTAAATTTCTCCTTATCTTCAATGATATAAGGCAATATAATGTATACATAAATATATATATATACATTTGCATACATTCAAAATCATAAGTCATATGTTAACCGTTTACAATGTACGTATAAGCGACATACATTGATACATTTATAAGTGTGCTACCGTATTAACAAAAGCGTAAGAAACACTTCGTCCTACAGTGCTCACAAATTTGTGTAAATACGTATTCAGCTATACAAAAAAATAGTTTCAGCAATATTTACAAACACCCATGTTCTGTATTTCGATCGAAATCGAATTCAATTCACTTTTCAATTTTACTCGGAATGAAATTTGGTGTTATGCATTTCGATCGTTTTAGATTTTTTCGAATTCACTTTCGAATTGTCAAAGACCTAAACAAACACAATGTTTGATTTTAAGTTAACATGGATGCAATAGTTTTAGCAATTTTCAATAAAAAAAAAGCTGGATTCGCACTTAAACCATTCGTTAACTCCCTACAGATTTGCTCCAATTCTCAATATTCATTTCGATCGAAATGCAGAACACACAATTTCACTTTCACCTTGCAAATTCACAAAAAGTGAAATGCAGAACATGGGCCAAATTGTTAAAATTTGCCATATTTACATATTGTAAATTTCTAATTTGCACTGCAAATTTTACAATATGTGCAGTCAAAAGTTGTTATGACTCATTCTACTTTTTTTTATAATTTCAGTTTGTGGAAAATGCCCCAACAACGGCCCCTGCTCATGTGGCACGGGTGACTACTCCCATTCAGCGCTTTCTCAACCGATTTGTTCATCAACATCGTATATAAATGCTTTTCAGTGTGAAGTTCAAACTAATCGAACGGAAAGTTTTGCAAGCACATTTTCCGCGGCTAATCCTCATTGCGACTACCAATTCGAATACAATCATCAACCAGTCCTCAAGCAATCCTCAACCCCTGGGGTTTGTTCGAATGTGATGGCGATACCTACCACGACACGATACAGTGAGAACTCATTTAAATTCCGTGCAATTCAAGGCAAAAACAACAGCGCGATTAACACTAGTTGCATAAGCTCCAATATTAAATCGTATACGGGATTTCAAGAGGCCAGTTCAATTCCACCGCTAAATCAGCCTGAATTCATTAACTACTCTCAAATCAAACCAATCGACAGTAAATCAGAAATTGAAAAGGGTTCCTTTTACACAAACAATTCTCTAGATGAGTTTTGCTGCCAGAGGATAGCAGGAACTGCAGAAGTGAAGGGCGAAAAGACGCGCAGTGATACAATTCTTTACGAGTATGAAATAAACCCCTTCGTCAATGGTGGCGGATTCTATGACAGCAGTGCAAACTATGGCGTGCTGGGATACTTTGATAACGGCTTTTCTGCAACACCCGTCCATCATGATGGATATTCGTCCGTACAAACATATGCATATGACGGCTATCACCATGCAGCATCGAATATCGCAAATTCGTCATATTACGGTCATCATATGTAACAACGCAAAAAATATTATGTTATACAAGATAATGTTAGGAATATTTATTTTACTATAGAATATGTTGTACAAAATATCTGTAAATTTAAAATCAAATAAATCTGTTTAAATGACATTGGCTGAATCCAAAAAAGAACAAAGCTTGTAGCAGGTCCAAATATTAAAAAATCAATAATAGTTTATAAATATGTTTATTTAATATTTCGCTCTCCAAGCTGTTAGGTATATCTAGATATGTGATTGTGTCGTCAATTGTGGAATACGTCCATGAACGGAAAATGGGCTCTCTCTGGTTCTAGGAGATCGATCAAAAAGCAGACCGTTCCCGCTACGCCCTCGTACAAACTGTGTGGTCGATCAGGTATTCGCGTACGATGTTTAAAATCTGAATTTGTCAGAAGTTCCATATATTTTGCAGCGCGGTACAAATACATATCCTCTTTAGTAAGCCGATAAAGTAACAAGAACACGTAGCCATTGCCAGCGACACCATGACAAATCCCTGGACCTTTGCGGAGAAATCCCTTATTCCACACGAGGTCGGCAGCTAATCTAGCCGACGTTAAATACTTGTTATCTTTAAACAGGAGGTAAGCCTTAGCAAGCAAGTACACAGCCCCTGGAGCACCGTGACACCAATGAACTAAACGTTTCTCTCGCCCGGTTTTTAAGTCTTCCAATGCCACTGGAAAATTCCCCTCAGCATCTTGCAAATTAGTGAAAAAATCAATGGATTTCTTTATGTCACTTGCGTCCAATCTAGATGGTCGATTATCATCACGAGAATACCACGGACTTTCTAGAAGCATATGCAATATGGCGCAAAGTCCGTGCGCTGCACCCAAATACTCAGTACCATGATACTGGTACATTAGCGGCAAAGGTGCTTTGGTTCGTTTTCCGTATTCTCTGCCACTCATCAGCATTGTTTCGCAAATAGAAACAATTTCACTATCGGTGATGGGCTTTGAATCCAAAACGTCATTCAGCCAATAACAACCACTTAAATAACCAGCACGTCCGACCAGCACCTCATCACAACCGTGTTTAGTAAAAACGAACTCCTTAGCAGGAGCTAAACCAGTGCGAAAGTTTGCTAAGTCGTTTTCAAAGTCTTCTGTTTTCTTTAAATCCTTAGATATAACCGCCGATACTGCGAAGATACCAGCATTTCCACACACAAAGGCATAGCGCTCACTAGGCCGCTTTTTGTAACGATCTGCATTCGCTTTGGCATTGCGAATGTATGCTTGAGCGTGCTCCAAGGCGGGATACAAGTCTTTGGTTTGAGCAGAGCGTGATAGACGCCAGAACATATAAGCGATTCCTAATCCAAGTAAATTTTTTTATAAAGAATTTTTCATTTTCTTCATTATCCATTGTTTCTTACCCGAGTTTCCGACATACAAATCCCCTCGGTGATCTTCGTTTTTAATGCCAGGCAGAGTTGTTTCCAAAATAGCATCAACGTAAGTGCAAATCAAATTCTTGACATGCTCGTCATCTATCTGAATTTGCTGACCTTGTTCGTAGTCGGAAAATGGGTTATCTAAATACCTTTTGTCCATACTCAACTTTTTAGTCTCCCGAAACAACTACCCGCACGAAAATAAGAAAATCAATAAGGCGTGTCGTGTCAGAGGTAAGATACTCTCTTCTAGCTACACAGCGACACTCTTAAACACCACTAGAAAATCAATCTGAAAATATCCTTCAAAATGCTGTTTAGCCTTTAACTAGCATAAACGATTATTCAAGCTAAATTTGATAAATTTGAGAAAACAAATAGTTTTAAAAACTAAACTTGCAAGCCGGCTTAGGGACAACTCTTCTTTGACATTTCTAAAAAAAAGGAATACATATTGTTACATCCAGGCTAGGATTCGAAAAGATAAAACGTAATTCTATTTAATTAATCTTTATTAGTTCTCTTTCAATGTCTTTTACTTCTTGATTATTATTCTAATAATTCACTTATTTAATCCAACAATTCACTTTCACAATTAATCACTTTAAATAAACAATCACTTCTCTTATTCAATATTCTCTATACTTTTCACTACTGTCATCTATCGCCCTTCTTTATCGCGGTTCACAACTCGAATGTCTTGGGTGCTCCTGCGACATCTATTTATATCTCCTAGTGACACCTCTCGAAATTTCCAGATTCATTGAGAAGGTTCGTTAAGTTCAGAAGGTTCGAGAACAACATACCAAGTTATACCACAGCTACTCAAACTGCTATTCAAATGCTGCCAAAATCGGTAATATGGCCACTTTCTACTAGATGGCGCTCGCTGAATGACACAGTTTGAGCAAACATGCAACAATATCCCCCTCTTAAACTTGTTCGTCCCGAACAAGCACGTCAATATTTTCGCCATGGTAGCGATGGAGACGATCCACATGGGCAACTTTCAACTTGCCTCTTCCTCGTTGGATCCTATAGACAACATCGTTTATGCGCTTCACTATATTATAGGGTCCTTCCCAATGCTGCTGTAGTTTAGGTGACATGCCTTTTTGGCGATGAGGGTTGTATAGCCATACCAGATCTCCTTCCTGGAATCCTGTGGTGGTTGCTTTTGTGTCGTACCTCGTCTTCATGCGGTCGCTGGATATCGGATGAATATTTCGGTGGATTTCAGTGCCCGGTACACACTTTCCAACCACCTCACCTTGCTTCAATTTGACGCTTTTGTGTTCCGCATTAAGAACTCGTACGGGAACCATATTGTTCTTCGGCTCGACAAGCACTTTTCCAACCACGCAGTTTCGGTAGTGGCTGTCTTTTGGTTCAACTAGAGAGAATCGGTGGCTCTTAGGTCCACCTTCCAGCTTTGTCCGAATCATTGTCTCTGAAGAAGGTGGTAGGACCTCGTCCTCACTATTGACTGTCCTCAGGGATGCGGCGTTCTCTTTCCCGTACACCATCGGAATCCCTACATTTCGATACTTGAGTACTTGCATACCAAAGTCCAATACAACATCATGCGCCTTCATGAAATCGATTCCAATGATGCATTCGTCACATATATCAGCTACTAAGAAAGCGTGGGAGAATGCTAATCCTGCCAAATTTATTGTTAGCATGATATCTCCGTACACTTTCGCTGTCGCTCCTGTTGCTGTTTTCAGACAGTAACTGCTGGTGTTGTGCAGCCAAGACTGACGGACGATGTCCCTCCTTATAATGGAAGCGGTGGCACCGGTGTCGATGGCTGCCACGCACTTATTTTGACCGATATAGGCTTCCACTGTTAAACTCTGGTTTCCTCGTTTGGTTTGGGAGACTTGAATTGTGGTCCTGGAGTCATCGATTCCGGAAACCCACTTCTGCTCCGAGAAGCTGCCCCTTACACGTTTCCCGACTGCTGGTTCTGTGAAGCTATATCTGCCAGATGCTTCTTCGTTGCGCCTCCTAGGCCCGCAATGTGGACAACTGCCTTGTCTGGGTGGAGCTCTGCACTGTCTCTGTAGGTGCCCTATTTTGTTGCAGTTCCAGCAGCGCATTTGACCTCTGTTATCTCTGCTCCGGTCTACGACGTCTGCTCTTTGACATGAACATTCAACGGCTGTCATTTCCCTTACGCGGTGGAACACATGCGATGCCTGATCAGCAGCTTGCATTGTCAAGGCAAATGCTAGGGCCTCAGCGAGAGTTCTCTTTCCAGCCATTCTTACGGCCATTTGCAGTTGTCTATCTTCAATGGCTTGGATAAACGCCTCCACAGCCATTTCATTGATGAGAACCTCACCAGCATTAGGATATGACAAATGTGCCAGACGTTCGATATCTGCTTGCAGCTGTTGAAGTGTTTCCCCCCGCTTCTGGACTCTACTGCGTAGCTGGACCCTGTACACTTGCTGCATATGCTCATCACCGAAGCGCATCTCTATAGCCTTGACCAGGGCGTCGTAGTCGTGTTGCTTCTCTTCTGAGACGGTTTGGAGTAACTCCGCAGCTGTACCTCTTAGTGCGAGCGTTAGCGCAATCGACTTTTCCTCGTTGTCCCAGCTGTTCGCCATTGCAGCTGCTTCAAACTGTTTCTTATAAATTGGCCATGATGTTTGACCGTCGAAAACAGGAGGCTGCATCTCTTTCCTTCTCGGGCAGTTCGCAGAATTTTCTCGAGCCTTCTGCTTCTTCACTTTCTCGAGCTCTCTAGCCAAGTTTTCGAAGTTTGTTTCATGCTTGCAAAACGTCTGATGGATTTCGTCGAATTTGGTTTCAACCTTCTCGAACTTTTGGTCAATTTCTTCAAGTTTTCCTTCAAGAACATTTTTAAAATCGTCCACAGCGCTCTTTTGGGCGGCAACTATGGAATTCTTTTGTTCTTCCAATTTGGAATCTAGAGAATTCTTCTGTTCATCAAATTTAGAGTCCATACAGTCGAATTTCTGATCGAACTTGGCCAGAAGTAGTTCCATCATAGCAGTCATATCAACGGCTGTACTTACTTGTTCTTCTGCTACGTCGAACAAAACGGACTTGGGATTTTCTCCTTCGTTTTCAACAGCTTCCTGCAGTCGAAGCACCAGATCACTTTTTCCTCCAGCTGTGGAGAGATTCCGCTTTTCTAGTTCAGCTTTTAACTGCGGTATACTGAGCTGAAGCAATTTCAATGTGCGGCCCATTATTGTTTTCCTTTTTTTTTTTTAACTAATTCACTTCACTTTAATTTCACACTGAATACGTTTTATCCCACTTCTGACACCAATGTTACATCCAGGCTAGGATTCGAAAAGATAAAACGTAATTCTATTTAATTAATCTTTATTAGTTCTCTTTCAATGTCTTTTACTTCTTGATTATTATTCTAATAATTCACTTATTTAATCCAACAATTCACTTTCACAATTAATCACTTTAAATAAACAATCACTTCTCTTATTCAATATTCTCTATACTTTTCACTACTGTCATCTATCGCCCTTCTTTATCGCGGTTCACAACTCGAATGTCTTGGGTGCTCCTGCGACATCTATTTATATCTCCTAGTGACACCTCTCGAAATTTCCAGATTCATTGAGAAGGTTCGTTAAGTTCAGAAGGTTCGAGAACAACATACCAAGTTATACCACAGCTACTCAAACTGCTATTCAAATGCTGCCAAAATCGGTAATATGGCCACTTTCTACTAGATGGCGCTCGCTGAATGACACAGTTTGAGCAAACATGCAACAATATTATACTACACTCAACACCATGCTTGCATTCGTCAGTCGCTAAATGAACACTCATCAATTTGTTGTGGATAATTTTTGCGTGGACTATTGTACAATAGATGGCGCAAACAAAGTACACAAACAAAAACCCACAAACAGGACAAATACAGACCAACTATGAGAATCCAAAGAAATGCATTTCCGCTACTCACCCAATGCTTCACCACTGTTCAATAATTATTGGCGCCAAAGTACAGAAAAAATTCCGAACAGGCCACATGCACAACCCCATGCGAACGGAAATCAATATAAAATTTATTTTCGCCACTCACTTAATGCTCCACAAAACGCTCCCAATGTGTTACTTTTTTTGGATTATAAGCAAAAATTCATAAAATTAACACAGAACACTATGAATCACATCAAGGACACTTGCACAAGCGATAACAACGATTAGTTAACTGTTATATCTATCAACCTATTGGAAATTTACTGGTTTGGTACCACTACGACAGCGAGAGCGTAATATGTATTTCACCGAGTAAGGTTAAAGTGACAGTTGACAGCGGGTCAGAGCCAACGTCGAATTCGTCGCTTTGTTGAGTGAATAAGCCGCAACAAGTTTAATTTAATTCCACCTTATCTGTAGGTTTTGGTTTTCCGATTGCGAAAAGGAAAATCACTTTCCTACACCTACTTAGAAAAAAAAATTTAACTTAACAAAAGTCGACGGCATTTTAAATTTATTTAGTAGAAAAACAAACATTGCCATTCGAAGGAAACTAGGATTCTAGATTCACAAAATGTCTTTTAGAATTTTAGGGGCAGTCTCAAATGCAGCAAGAATGCAAGTTTTCCACAATAAAATTGGTAAATGTGAGTATTATAACTGGAAGTAAATTGTGTAATCATTATATACCTACATTTCTTTATAATGGAGTCCATTTTTGGACTTTGCACCCGAACGTCATATTATCTTAGGTGATGTACCTATTGACAATATACTTCATTTATAAAATGACCAACTATATAAAAATAACAATGTTAGTTTTGTAGAGTTTGACCAAACGGTTATACCAGTGTCACCAAAGCGACAAGATCAAATTACCGCATTAACGTGGCTTATTAAGTCAGTCAGAAAAACGAAATAAGCTTGTAGGATCTGTTGTATGATCTCTTTCTCAGAAACTGATTTTTTTTTATACATTCAACTCCAATGTTTTTATATAAGATTTTTTGCAAAGTGCTAAAGCCGCTGCCTTATGTTTTTATGCATTTAACATTACCACCATGTACTTAAATTCCATCTTGGTGTATTTCAGTTCCTTTTATGAGCAGAATCATGTCAACGGCGGGTGTGCCTACAAATAAACACTTAAAAACCAAAGTAGTGAATGGAGTACTTATTGTCACTATCGATTCGCCTAACGTGAAGGTAAACTCCCTAGGCGTGGAGATTACCCATGAATTTGATGGAGTTCTTCGTGAGTTGGAAACTAATGCTAGTGTTAACTCTGCAGTTTTGATATCTGGAAAACCCGGTTGTTTTATCGCTGGCGCCGACATTGGTATGCTGGAAAAAGTGCAAAGCGCTGAAGAAGCGACAAGAATTTCACATGGTGCTCAAATCATGTTTGACCGAATGGAGAACAGCCGTAAACCAATTATTGCAGCAATCAACGGCGTCTGCTTAGGCGGTGGAATGGAATTGGCCCTTGCCTGCCACTATCGCATCGCAACGAAAGATAAGAAAACTTCATTAGGTCAACCCGAGGTAATGCTGGGATTACTACCAGGCGGTGGTGGCACTCAACGATTGCCAAATCTGACATCCGTACCAACTGCATTAGACTTGGAACTGACAGGAAAATCTGTAAAGGCTGATCGCGCAAAGAAACTGGGAATCGTTGATCTTTTAGTTAATCCCTTGGGGCCTGGTCTGCAGTCGGCAGAAAAGAGTACAATCGATTACTTGGAGACTGTCGCAATACAAATTGCACAGGACATTGTCTGTGGCAAAATAAAAGTAAGTGAATTGAAATGGAATAAAACAAATATTTTCCTCAATTGAACCGTTTTAGATCGACAGGGAAAAGAAAGGTCTTACAGATAAGGTAATGAAGTTCGCCCTCAGCATTGACTTCGTAAGAAATAAAATCTTTGATAAAGCTCGTGAGCAAGTTATGAAGATGTCAGGTGGACTTTACCCTGCTCCACTTAGGGTAAGAATTTAAAAATTTAAATATGGTTTATGTTTTTTTTAATGTTGACGTTAACGCATTTTACAGATTATTGAAGTCATCAAAAAGGGAGTGGTAGCGGGACCAATTGCAGGCTATGAAGCCGAGCGAATTGGATTCGGAGAACTGGCAATGACACCGGAATCAAAGGGTCTTATTAGCCTTTTCCGTGGGCAAACAGAGTGCAAAAAGAATCGATTTGGAGCATCTGAACGACCGTTAAAAACAGTTGCAGTCCTCGGAGCTGGGCTCATGGGAGCTGGCATTGTGCAAGTATCCGTCGATAAAGGCTACCAAGTAGTTATGAAAGATAGTAATGATGCTGGGCTCGCTAGAGGGGTTGGACAAGTTCAGAAAGGATTGGAAACGGCAATTAGGCGAAAACGTATTACTGGTTTAGACAGAGACAAGATTTTGTCAAATCTCACTCCAACACTTTCATATGAAAACTTTAAAAGTGCTGACATTGTTATTGAAGCCGTTTTCGAGGACATAAATATAAAGCATAAAGTTATTAAGGAGCTGGAAGCAGTAGTTCCGCCACATTGCATTATAGCAACCAACACCAGTGCTATTCCAATTACAAAGATAGCCGCTGGCAGTTCCCGACCTGATAAGGTAGTTGGAATGCATTACTTTTCACCGGTGGATAAGATGCAGTTGTTGGAAATCATTACCCACCCAGGCACTTCCAAGGACACTGTGGCTGCCGCTGTTGCAGTTGGCTTAAGGCAGGGAAAGGTTGTTATAACAGTTGGAGATGGACCTGGATTCTATACAACTCGAATTTTGTCGACTATGCTTTCCGAAGCTATTAGGTAATTCTACACATTTAATTTAAGGATGTATTAATGTGAATTAACTTGACTTCTAGGCTTATGCAAGAGGGTATAGATCCCAAACAATTGGATAAAATGACAAAGTCGTTTGGATTTCCTGTAGGAGCTGCAACTTTAGCCGATGAAGTTGGTATAGATGTGGGCTCCCACATTGCTGTGGATTTGTATAAGGTTAGAATGAAATTGAGTACACTTCATTTGATCGTTAATATTTAATAATTTTTTGGCATAGGCATTTGGTGAGCGTTTTAGCGGAGGAAATCTTGAAGTGATGCAAGACCTAGTAAAAGCTGGCTTCATGGGCCGTAAATCTGGAAAGGGAATATTTATCTATGAAGGAAAATCGAAAGGCAGTCGTGAAGTAAATCAGCAAGCTCTAGAAATTGTACGTCAGAAGTATTCGCTTGTGCCCAAAGGAGCGAATAGCCCAGAAGACATGCAACTGCGTATGGTTTCCCGATTTGTGAACGAAGCTGTTCTCTGCTTGGAGGAGAAAATACTTGATAGCCCGTTGGAAGGTGATGTTGGTGCAGTCTTTGGCTTGGGCTTCCCTCCATTTACTGGTGGCCCATTCCGCTGGGTTGATCACTACCCTGCATCAAAACTTGTCAATAAGATGTTATCATATGCCGATTTGTACGGAGCACCCTTCAAACCAGCTCAAACTTTGTTAGATATGGCTAAGGATACATCCAAGAAATTTCATCTAAAGACTGCACCTTCAAAGCTATAAATAATAACTAGCGACATTATCATTGTGTAAAATTCCCAAAATTCTATGCAAGCAACTGTCTAAACTAAGTGCACTTATAACTGATCAATCTCAGCGAATAATCATCGATTGTCTTTTTTTATGCATTTACTCTTAAAGTGAAGTTTATAGGCAATAAATGCTTTTCTTTTTATTTTACTTGATTTGCTTCTATGTATTAAGTTACTGTGTTGGCGAATCGCCATGTTGGGTGTGTTTAAAAGAAAAAGCATTTTGACTTCTGTGATCGAGTGTTGATTTGAATGTTTTGTGTAGCAAATAGAGGGTAAGCTAAAGTCATACGAAATAAACCAACTTAAATGTTAACCGCCAAGGGCCAGTACCAGTACAGTCTACAGGAAGTTGTGAATATCTACCAGTAGATGCTACATACAAGAAATAAAATCGCAACGAAAGTGCACAAAATTTTGTTTAATGGTATAAGAATTTTACAGTAACGTCCATGCAGTACACAGGCAAACCAGTGGAATAGGAAAATACTCTGCAAATGCAAATAGCGTTACATAAAAAAGGATTGGGCGAATATTTCTGGATGATGTAGACCCGACAAATTTTTCACATGAAAACCGCCCACTATTCAAAGAAACTGGAGATGAAGGGAATCTTCGACACGCCCACTTTTTAAGGGGCTTTTTCTACCAATCAAAATTGTTTTTTTGATAAAATCCTTTAAGAAACAGTTTTATATTACATAGATGTTTGCCACGCCCACTTTTTGAGGTATAGGAATAGGGTATCCAACAGTTCGCCAAACTGACGTTAGCCTTTCCTTACGTTTATTCTCGATTTCGACTGCGTTTGTATGTATGTGTGTGTGGCTTTCTGTGATCTATTTTTTTTCAAGCTAGGTAATAAAATACATAATCGTGTGTATATCAATATTTCTGTGTGTTCCAATCTATACCTACAGACAATTTTGTGAATTAATTTTACTAATTTTCCAGTTAGTGGGTAAGTTATTGTATTTGGTCCAAAAATGAAAATCGTGATTTATAACATATTTTGAAATTTGAAGGTTCACAATGTTTTTCAATAGATTTTTAAGAAGATGTATGAGTGTGCATGTGCGTACGTGTGTGAACAAATTTACGTTCACATTTTTTCGCGTAGGTATCAAAAATGATTGGGCTATAACCCCAATCGACGCGTATTAATGTAAATACGATCTGACAGAGATTATACTGAATTCGGTTCAACCGTTTTGTTGTTATAACAAAAAGACTAGCATTGGGATGTTTTTTTATTGGTCGAAAAATGAAAATCGTAATTTACAACATATTTTGTAATTTGTATTTTTTAGGAGATGGATATGTGTTTGTGTGTTGGTAAACAATTGTTCGTTTATAGTACCTATCTCGCGTATAAAAAATAATATCGACTTCGTACTCGTCCTAAATCGTATTTACCTAAATATGAACCGAACCAAATTACACTGAATTCGGTTTAGATGTTTTTTTTTTGTTTAACCCTTATCCTGTACACATGGGTCAAAATTGCCCAAACACACCTTTCATATGGCTTAGTTTTTTAAAAATTTCTTGACTTCTATTTTTTTTAGACGGGAAAAATACTATTAACATAACTACTCGTATAACAAAGTTTTGTAATATATTTTCATTTATGAGCTTTTATGATAATTTTTTTGCAAAAAAACATTACGTTGTTTTTTTGGGTCAAAATTGCCCAATATGTTTTTTCCAAAAAACGTTGACTGCAATACCCTGTTTTCTTTGGCAGGCAAGACTTCTATTTTTCCACTCGCTCAATCAATTCTTTTCTGAAATTGCAACGGCAAAGGTGGCCCCTTTGTTATAAATAAAATAGATATTACAAGAGTTCTAGAAAAGAAACATTCGAGTTAATTGTTATTTCTTATCCATCTAAAATAAAGAAGAAGTTAGTGCAATATTTGTGAAGTTTTACGTAGCATTGTTCTAGTTTTAATTTTTCATAGAACCGAAATTGCCGGATTGAGTCGGGCATAAATAGAGCGAATGCTTGAGATTGAGATTGATGACAGTAGCAGTATTGCCAATGATTCTGCAAGCGAGGTAGAAGAGGTACATATTTCGAATAATAGTTCCTTACATGACACTGACTCTTCAGATGGGGAAAGTTTACCCTCGATAAATGAGGATCTTATCAGTTCGGATGACGAGTCACTTCCCACTCAGAGAGAATTTCTTTCGAAGGATGGAATTTATAAATGTGTGTAGGTGGCCAGTGAGAGATTTTTCATTGGGCCGTCATAGAATCGAAAATGTTATGAACACTTCCCCAGGACCAACTCAGTATGCTGTCTCACGAGTAACCGATATAAAATCGGCTCTTCGTTTGTTTTTACCATATGATATCATTGATATTATTGTTAAGATGATAAACATTGAAGGTTAGGAGGTCTTTTTTTACATGGTGCTTTTTTATGTCAACATTTGTTTTTAGGAGAAAAATCTATTGGACTACTTTTGCTGGCTGGAGTTTTTCGGTCCCATGGAGAGACTTTAGAAAGTTCATCAATTTTCAGAGCTACAATGAGTCTTCGAAGATTTCAAAATATATCGAGAGTAATACGTTTCGATAAGAAGTGTGACAGGAACGAACGGCGAGCTCGGGATAAACTTGCCCCAATAAGAGATTTATGGAATAAATGGGAATGTAATATACGAAAAACCTTCAATCCAGGTGAGTGCGTTACTGTGGATGAACAATTGGTAACATATCGTGGGAGATGGTATAAAAGTATGGGCTTTGTTCGACAGTAAGACAAGTTTTGCGTGGTCTTTGCAAGTTTACACCGGTAAGGATAGAAATTGTCGTCCCGAACGAAATCAAGGCTATCGTGTCGTTCTAAAGCTTATAAAAGACTTGAAAGGAAGAAACGTTACGTGCGATAATTTCTTCACTTCCCACGAATTAGGAATAAAATTGCTAAAAAGAAAACTTACCTTAGTTGAAACATTGCGCAAAAATAAAAGATGTTTGCCGGCATAAATTCTGGAAATGAAAAAAAAACCGGAGCAATTTTCACATTTTTTTTTTGATAATGATAATAATACAGCCCTCGTTGCATATATCCCGAAAAAAAACCGGCTAGTCATTCTTTTGAGCACTTTGCACCACGATAAAGAGGTAACAGATGATGCAAAAAAACCGGAAATAATAAAATATTACAACTCTACAAAATCAGGGGTAGATACTCTTGACCAAGTTATTCGCATTTACACTTGTAAGCGTAGAACAAATAGATGGCCACAGACGTTATTTTATAACATGTTGAACAAAATGTTTAAAATTTATTTGTAAAAACCATTCTCAACAAAAAATTACATGCGAAAAATATGAAAACTAAATAAAAAACATATTGGGCAAATTTGACCCACAAATACCATATGCGTTTTTTTTAAGTACAGGATAAGGGTTAAACAAACAAATTGAAATAATATGGGTTTTTGAATTTCTTGGGAAAGATTTATCCAATCTAATCTGTTCTGGTCACAATCCATTTATTTCAAAATATCAGATATTTTCACTGATTTTTATCAAAGAGCAGCTAGAATTTTTTTATAATAGTAAAAAAAATGTAAACAACAATTAATAGTAAACAATAAAAATAATGAATGGGGGAAAGAATCTAATAACATTGATTTTTTTTTTAGTTTTCGCGTACTGTCCCTTATTATTATTTATAATGTTAATAGCAGACCCGCTAAAAAAAATTAATGCATAATTTCTTTTTGAAAACCTTGTTCTATTCATCTTCTAACTCTTCATTTTTTTTATTGATAATCATGTTCATATCACGCTTGGAAGTTGATCGTCTGGACCTCCTGCGTCGCACTCACCCCACTAGTTTTATTTATTTTTTTAGAAATGACTTAAGTAGAACACTATTTATGTGTTCTTTAAAAAGACTTAATGCTATTTAAATAGGTCAATTAGCCAGTCCTTTGGCACACTCGTAGTATTTATAAAAATTTGGCAAGAAAAAACATTCTGTTAAAACTTAAATAATGTTGAATATAAAATCTACACGAAATACTCATAAAAGTCCAAGCTTGTTTCGATGTTATTATGCGTTTATGGTTTTAAGTTTCAATATAAAAAAACCAAAAAAATTTATCGTAATAATGTTAACAGAGAGAAAATAGCTTACGAGTTATTATTATTATTGGGAACGTCTGACAAACATCCAAGAGTATAAAATTGTTATGAGAAAGCTTCTCGAATTTGTCGTTCGGATTCGGCGTAAAACTGTAGGTACCCTCCACTTCGCATGAAAGTGATTGGAGAAGCTAGGTGCCTTAGCGGCCCATACAGGGCCTGAACTAACTCAACTAACAATTAAGATAATAGTTCGATAAGCTTTAAAGAACATCACTTGTAGTACGAACACATGTAATTAATTCTTTTTTAATAATTTCAATAAAAAAAATTATTGATAAGTATACATTTATTTCCATTTCAAAAAACTACATTTTCATACTTAAATAACTACACTTCCATACCTCCACTTCACTTTCTCCAATATCCGCTAACCTGCTGATGGCTATTACTATTACTACTGCTGCTTTGGTTGTCTGTTGCCGGATATTTCACTAAAACCTCATCAATTAGTTCCAATATTCCGATTTTCAGTTTGCGTTTCTGTTGAGGTGTTAGACCTACAATGTCTGGAAGTATGCTTCGAAAAAAATCCATTTCCGAATTGTCTCCTTGCATATAACAACTATCTATTGTTGTTGGCCTTTCATTAGATCCACTAGACTGTTCCAGTTTAATTCGTTTCGGATGTGGCAAATGTTTCTCATGATGCCCATTGGCAAGTGGTATTGTTGCCGAAGAAAAAATTATTTCGGAGTTGGCGTCGGGTGTTGTTCGCATTTCTATTTCAACATCAGGAATAAAATTATTCATTGTGTGTGCGCTGTTAGTATCACTCATAGGTGTTGGGGTCTCCGGTGGTCTATTAATGTGAGCACTTGTATCAAATGCATCAATTGTCTCTTCGTCGTTCTCAGAGAGTGATTGCTTCATCTCTAAATCCTCTGATTGACCAAATTTGTAACCATCTATAGTACTTTGAATATTGTAGTTGCTCTGTGAACTGTCAATTGATTGGCGCATAGACTTTAGGAATGGCAGCAGAAAAGACATGTGTTCGGTTAGATAGTAGGGTTTGTGCTGTGGATCGTTCCCACTCTGCTGTTTTATATACCGAGAGAGGCATGCTCGCAGATTTCGCCAACGTTCCTTACAATGAATTACTGGGATATGAAAGAGAGAATACAATCCCAGAACATGGTATTAATTTATGAAATATGTATGTATGTATAAATAAAGCTAACAATCTAAAAATATTGACATTAATACAACCAATATCTCACAATCGACAGTTATTTTTACAAAAAAAATCCATACACATAAGATATGAGTTTTAATTGACTTCAGACTAGATCCGTATGAAGTTACAACCATTCTACACTTATTAAACTACAGAATTATCTTCTTTGTAGGAGTACAATAAATACTTGAAAGCTTAGTACATGTTTGTACTAAACACATTTTTAACGAAATTTTAACATTACGCAACTCTGATAAACAGCAGGCTATCTTCGCGCTTTTCCACAATGCGCATCAACTCTAAATTGAAACTTTGTTTACAAAATATTGTCAAAAAATTACTGATAAGAAAGCTTACTGACGAGGTATGTGTGCGATTTCGTGTTTTATTTTTTATTTTTAAATTACTTGTTCATGTTGTACACAGAACCGTAAATCAAAGCTGTGATATGATAACACAAAAAGTATTTTGGTAGAAAAGGTAAAATCCTTTGATTTAAAATAGAAACTATGTTGCATTTACGACATAAAGACATCTCGATTCGTGAAGCTGCTCTGTGTTATCAAAACTATCAACTAAATCTATATCTAACAATTTTGCTGCCTCCACCCCTGAATTATCACATTCTTAGCAAATTGCTGGAATCATTGTGTAATCTTAAGGTGTACCTATGTTGATGAAAACAATTTATCGATTTCATTCGTATATCCCCGCATACCGTCACTACAGAAAAACAACACAAACTGAATCACCACTCGCATCAGCAACATGGTAATCGTTCACACATAGGGACAATATATGATAACTTGTATTGTGCAGTTGAAGACGCTTGCTGTCGAGAACTTTTAATGAGAAGTAACACATCTCCTAACCTAGTCCTTCGTGTGCATTAGCCAATTGGGCGGGAGATTCACTTTAAGGGTGGAATTGAACAAATGGACCCAATGGAAAGTAATAGAATTCGAAAAGCTTTTCCTCACCACTTTCTCTGGTTTCCTGGGATATTACGGCCCATGCCTTCTCCTGGTAGTCCCTGTTCCTGTACTCTGGTACCTTTTTGTCATACAAGCAGCGATGTTTTTTCACCATATTAACGAATCGAATATTAAAATCCTCATCCGCCTGCATAATTCGCGGTGTGTTATTTGTCATAATTTGGCTGTTGTCTATCACCAGTTCGCCTTTCTTCTGCATTTATTTAACTACAGTAAGTAATAACAATACTCAGAGAATCACTGTCTGCACCAAGTATAATTTTTTTTGCGCGTCTAACAAAAATAGAATAATTTTATGTGTTTTCGAAAGCTCATCCAACTCACAAATGACAAACAACTCTTGTTGTTGCGAGTGGGCTACCCCGAGAGGAGCTGGAGAGTGTTGTATGAGTACGTAAATGGTAGCGATGATGATAGAATAAACTATAGACGTTGTAAAAGCTTGTTTGTTGTTTTTGTCCATTCCACGTCGTCGTCGTTGCATTGGTGTTAGCTCGATAACAACAATAAAAATCTTAATAGAAATATGTATAAGCAAATAAGTGACATCTTTGCAAATGATACTAAAAACGATTCGCAAACAATAATACCATATGCCATTTTCTTTATTTCTTTTAGAAACAAAACTAGGTATTGCCTAGGGCAATCTTTCAAATTCGTAACAAATGAGTAATGTATAATGAAATTCCCCTGCTGGCCCTGGATATTTCTATATCGTCAACTATTCTTGTTTGCTTAGCAAACGAACAACAACAACAGATTAAGAGCGCGCGCAACGAAATTATCGCCGAACTGAGAGACAAACAAACAAAACCCCTTTGAATTTAAATAAACAATAAAGCATAAGCTAGGTGAGCGAACGAACCATTAAACGATAGGGGAAACGCGGTGTGGCAATAAAAGCTGGTATTTCTGATACAACAGCTTTAATAGAAAACCACATGGGTAACCCGTTTGAATTGGTTTCTTTAATTTTAATATTGTAAAGTATATGTTATTCATTTATACATGTACTTATTTATTTATGATTTCGAACTGTGATAGTGCCTATATCTTAAGCTTTTTTCAAAATAAATTCGTTTGCCTGTGATATTAACTGTTTCTTCTTCCTCCTTAACGGCGAAGCCATGATCAGGAATAAAGGGATTATAACTCTCCCATACTTTACTATATTCCGACTGGTTCACCCGTGGGATTCGCCGGTTGGACCTCAATGTATATTGGCAGGCTTCCCAGTTCATCAGTTCGGATCATTTTATAACTTAGCCCAAAACTTTTTAACAAAATCACATATTTAGTTAAAATGCATGTGTATTTTGCAATTGATGGCAACGAATACACCGAAGAAGCAGCAAACTTAGCAGAAAAAGCTTTCCCTACAGCTTCAAGCTCCAAATAAGCTTGAATTAGTATGACTTATTTAAAACAAAGTTAATAATAAACGGATTAAAAATTGGTCTATAGCACATCAATGCCAATGGATATAACTTTACCTGCCTGCGATTATTTTAAACCTTTTTAAACCATCAACTTGTGAACAAAAGAAAGAAAGCATTTGCGATATAACGAAATAACGCAACAAAGCATGTGTACTTGATGTAAAACAAACAAAAAAGTAAATTTTATTACCAAATTACCAAATCCAGCGGTAAGAGAAAACGAATTCAATTTGCAAAAAAAAAAGAATCCAATTCGAAAAATACGAATTCAATTGGTGTTGAATTTAATTTGCAAAAAAAAAAATAATTTAGCGTAAAAATGGTATATTATGACTATAGAGAATTCCAAAAAAGTGTATCCCACATTTCCGTCCGTCGATCCATCTGTCACCGAGGCTCCAGCCAAAATGGAAAGACGGATTTTCTTCAAACTTCGTGTTGAGAGTTTTTAGGCTTATATCTCGCGGCCATTTTTTCATTCTATCATTTTTAATAACTGTACCTACCATACAAGTGATTTTTACAACACCAACTTTCCTAAAAACGGCTCTAACCCTTTTGATCGTTTTTGAAATATAAAATTATTGAGGAAGTGTAAGAAAATAACGTATTCAGTTTTTCCGAAAAACGGTACTTTACAAAATATGTTACCATCTTAAAAACGGGTGAAGTTTCTAAAAAAATTATACACCAACTAACAATACCATTTGACACGAATTTGACATTAAATATTTTGAAATATTTTTTTTATAATTTTCTTATATTATATAACAGTTTTATAAATTATTGAAAATTTCAATTGATATCTGGAATACTTGAGATTTGTATTAGAAGATGGCTTACTCAGTTTCGCCTAATGGTACTTTGGAATACCACCAATATCTCAAAAACGGGTGAAGTGATTTCAAAGAAACTTGATATATTGTTGTTAGTATTTAGAAGAAATGTGCATGGTCACATTTTTGGAATATTTTTTTTTTAATTCATATAGCAGACAAAATTCCATAAATACTTAATTTTAACCAAAAAAAAAGAACGGTTCGTTTGAAACACAGCAATATCTCAAAAACGTGCAAGGTTTTAAAGAAGGTTGAAATTTAAGCCGTCACTAGCAAATTTACATACCCAGATTTTTGAAGAACAAA
Source organism: Portevinia maculata (assembly GCA_949715645.1). Lineage (NCBI taxonomy): Eukaryota > Metazoa > Arthropoda > Insecta > Diptera > Syrphidae > Portevinia > Portevinia maculata. The sequence goes on along the minus strand of OX454528.1, from coordinate 407,749 downwards.
ATATTATATTTCTTTCCGTTTTCATCGAATTTTGTATTTTTTTGCTCCAAATAGACGCATTTAGTTTAAAAGTCATTAAGTCAAATCATAATTTCACAATTCAAAAGTCAATTACCGCTATCTCTGCTTCAACGGGAAATTAGGTCTATGAAAGTTTTGTCCCTTTAAGAAAAGAAACTATGCCAAAAATCAAAAATCTATGGTGTGTCAGAAATTGCAGTAAGAATAACATCAGGTATATTTAGCATTCATATAATTTCGATCAATGTAGAGCACATATATTTCATAAAACCATTTACTATGAAAAACAGCATTATATATGTTGTGGGTATTCTTACGTTTGAATGTAGTTAAGACAAACCAAATATAGCTATCTGCTTATAAAATACATTGTTGCGATTCTATTTTCCTTACTTTACTGAACAAAATTCTTTTTCTTCTCCCTAAAATCTGCCAGCTGATAGATAGATAGATAAAGTCGTTTTTAACAATTCCTTCATACAAAGTTTTTCGCCATTCGTACTTTTTAGCCGCGTTGTTTTTTACATAAACTTTTTTTTTTGATAAAATCCTTTAAAAAAAGTACAAATAAGTTATGTATGAAAAAATATGTACACCATATCCTTCTTAACAATTCACCCAAAGTTAGATTTTTGCCATGCCCACTTTATGGGGGATAGGAATAGAGTATCCAATAATTACGCCCAAGCGGACTGTAGCGTTTGCTTTCATTTCGCAAACTTTTTTTTAAATATCTTACAAAATAATTGAATCTAAACCGAATTTTCATTGAGTCTTTTTTATCTCGCACAGAATTGATAAACTTTGCCTGCTAAGAAGACAAGACAAGACAATTTTTTTCTAATTTCGATTTTTTGTTCATTCCGTGCGAATTTCAGCATACCCTTTCTAATGTGTATGTATTTTTTTTTAGAAATAACTTGACCTATTTGTGACGTATAAGCATTTTTGAAAATTACCGTTATTCGACTATTTTTGCAAAAACGTACACTGAGCTCAATTATTTAATATTTCAAAAACGATCAAAACCGCTGGAGCCATTTTTGAGAAAATCGGTGTTGTAGGAACAGTTATTTAAAATGAATAAACAAAATACCCGCAAAATATTTTAAAGAAAAACAACCAATTGATTTCATGTTTGCAATGATACTTAGTTGGATCTTTCAGCGCTTTCAAATAACAGTTTTAAATAATAATTTTAATATTCCTTCTTTTTCAATATCAACAAAGTCTGATTAAACATCTTAACTCGAAACATCCCTGGCTGATGCGAAAAGCTTAAATCTTTCTATACCTACCGACAAAAATAAGAGTTCATAAATTTATACAGAAATAAGCTTTGTGCAGAAATATGCAAAAGTATGAGCCACATTCCAACACAGTAAATATGTTTTTAAAGGACAAAATAAAAATAAGTTTCCAATTATATCCGTCAGGATGACATTAGTAGCAGTTAGTCAAGTGGTATTAACTTAATAATTAATTCATTCTCTAAATCTTTTTTGGGAATATGTTGTCCTGGCCCAACTATTCCAGTTGGAAGGACCTTGCATTTGTGTGCTTTCAGTAACGTGACCAAAAAACATCGTATAAGAACTGACTGTTTTGTATTAAATGCAAATGTGCAGTTGCGTTAAAAAACTCTGTGGACTATAGTAAAAAAAAAGTGAACAAATTGTGAAGTGCAGAACATCTTATTAATGCACGTCCTTATGCTTACTAACAAAAATCGATTTTATACCAAATTTTTAGAGGTTTATGCCTCCATAATAATCAATATTATGTGTCAGGCAACAATTTACCAGGATATGGGAAGATGCTCTACTCAAGGTTTAATTTTATTTCACAAGTATTTTTCAATGCACTAATGTTTCCTGCCTGAATAAATAACAATACGGACTAATACTATACACATGTGCAATTGTCAAAAAAGTTGAACAGGGTTCATACATATATACTCCTTGGCCCCTTGGGACGATTTGGTGCAAGAAGCATTAACGGAGAGGAGGTCAGGAAAAGCTTTGTAGGTTTTTCGGATTGTCTGCAATATGAAATGGCATTTATATTACGTTTGTTCTTCTCAGTTTTATCACAACTATATTTCTGAAACGTTAGAGCGCGACATTAATTCTTCGAATTTATTCATAAATTTCTCTGTGGTCTAATAAATGTTAATGAAAGTTCACTTATATGCATGTAAACAACTTTTATGAATATCTTCGATTAAACTCGGATTTTCGCTTATTTGTTAAGCAATTAAAAAAATATACCTTTGAAATAACCAAACTCTGTGGTCTAATCAATGTTAATGAAAGCACACTAATATGCATGTAAACAAATCGGATGAATGTCTCCGATTAAACTTGGATTTTCGCTTATTTGTGAAGCAATTTAAAAAATATTCCTTTAAACTAACCAAACTATTTCAAAATATTGGAAATGATTGATTTAAGCATAAGAATTCAAGTGATCGCTACTTGAATGGCGAAAAAAGCCCATTATGTAGATAATGGTACACACTGTATTTACTTTGTAGACGTATGCAAATCGTTTCAATTACTTTTTCTGTTGTAAACACTATTCCCTATTATAAATCAAATATCCCCAGACGCGTTATTTCTAACAAAATTTGGTATTCTTGAAGTCATTTAGTGAAACAGTATTTCAAGTAATATACACACAATTCCCGCAAAGAAATGAGTGAACTTTCGTTGATAATTCGCACCATTGGTCGTCAATCTCTTAAAATTCATTATACATCAATATCCGCGAAAATAATTTTCTTTTATTCTTTACATTTTAAAGAAATAAAATATTGACACCGATGCGTTCTAATATTAATGTTACTCCGTCCGTTCAAGTTCTGATAAGTTTTTCATGGTTTTCCTCTCTGTGAAATATTTGTGTTCATATATGAGAGATCAATTGAAGGATAATCGGATAAGATCGCTCTATCCAAATAATGGTACGCAAGCTCACGAACTCGTACATCTTTTTATTTCTTGTTTGTGTGTTTATAGTAAGCATACGCCATAGTTCCCAATGAGAATGTACACAGATATTTCATTTAAAACTGAACAGAGTACGTATGCGCTGTTTGCTCTCTCTCCTTGTTTCATTTAGGTATTTTATAAGTTTCTCTGAGTTTTTTTTTTGTGCTCTATGACTCTTTTTGTTTTATTTAAACATGTTCGGGAGCAGAAATAGAATTTCTGTATTTTTTATTTTATACATGTGTTACTGCTGGTTGAAAAACCATAATGTTGGAAGACTCTTTCTTTACCTCCTCTCTTTCTCGAGTGATCATGAAGTGATATCTCAAAATTCCGAACAAGAAATCATATGTAAAAATTTGTGAATTTTATTTAAATTTTGCGTTAATTTCTGTGCACATTATTTTCTTATATTGCAATACAAAATAACTTAGTTTTTCAAATTGCAAGTTTCAGTTTTAACTAATTTTGGTTTTTTTAATATGTTACCTACATACGTACCTATAAAAAAAAGTGTGCTATGTTAAGTGCTAAAAATATACTTTACTCAAGACACTGATTGAAATGCATTGTTTAGCTGAGAAATTTAATTTAAGAAACACAACTTTTTCACTCAATTTGAAATTCTAATGAAAAATGGTGACTCTATTATTTAATCAAGCATCTTGTGTGTGACCTCATATAAATCATGAAAAAGTGTAGAAAAATGTAGAAAAAAAATGTGAATTCCACATCAAATCAAAAGCCCTAAGATACTTACAGATATCACAGCTCAGCAATTTAGCAAATAGTGATATGGCTGGGAGAGTTTCTTGCTCATAAAGTCAAAAAATGGTTGATTAATTTTAAACTTACATACAAACTATGTGTCTACGTGCATACGTTATATGTATACAATTCTTTTCCGGTTTAGACAATTTTGCATAGTTTTGGAAATTTTAACTGAGAAGAAGTTGTAATCGACAGTAAAAAAGAAATTTAATTGTAGAAAAACTTCCACAAAATTCGTTAGTAAAAAAATTTACCTCAATATGTGATTCTATTTATAACAAAGCCTAAGATAATTTTTGTATACTTTATTGTTGTTGTCTTATAATTGCTCTTATTCCCACAAAATACAGCCTGTTTATTTATTTTTTTTAGTAAAGGAATCTATTTTTTTAATTTCGAATAAGTTTTCAAAATTGGTTTTATTTTATCGCTTGTTCCTTTCACATTTATATTTACAAAACTCTTTTAAGTTTATGAAAGTAGTGCAGATAACTGTGCATTAAAAAAGTCACCAAGAAAAATAAAATTATCGTTATGGCCACAAACATTTGTATAATTTTGTATATGCGTGTTTTGTAGGCAGATTCTTTTTTGTATTTCTTAAAAATAATAATAATAAATAGAAATGGATTGGTGATACAGAGGGAAATGGAACAATTCACAAGACGTAGGTTCAACGAACACCTTTATTATGTTTAGTTAAATTTCTTTGACGGGATAGCTTAGTGATTAGTACGTTTGATTCCTGGCCGAGGAATTAAAGGATTATATTCCACTATAAAAGCTTCTCAATCTAGAGTTGCTTTTGAACCTGTATATAATATATACGCCAAAATACAATTATTATAAGTTAAATTTAGTAAGGTTTTTTCATATTTTTAATCACTCGAACGTCTGCCAAACGTTTCAAATAAAGTACAATCACAAGTGCGCTTCTAAGCTTGAAGTAAATATGGGACGAGCTCATACTAGAACGTATACCAGCTCACATGCACGTTAAATTTCAATTTATTTAAAGAGTAACAATTTGAAAACAGTATTTGCAATACATATCTCTTGTTATGGTGTCGTGTTGGTATAATTATTTTTATTTTCGATTTAAACCATCTGTTTGTAAAGTCCGATTTAAGAATGGATCTTCATGCAAGCATAAGATGCCCTTAATATTTCAATTTTCACAATATAGCTCAACATGTTTTTGAGATATTGCATTTTAAACGCAACTTTAACTCAATATCAAAAATCCAAAAGTGTTAGAAGAAAAATGTTTAGTAAAGTAATAAATAGTGATTAAAATAATCCCTTTAAAACAAATCGAAAACGAAAACATACATATTCCTTCAGATGATAAAAAAGCGATTTAAAATAAAACCACTACAATCATTCGAAGAAAACCAAGAAAGCTTTTAAGGCTTAACGACGAAACCTTGGGAATAAAGAACATCAACCACTACGAGCCTTCAATTATAACTACGGCAACTCAATTTAAAGTTGACAAGGCAAATAGTGGATCTCGGAAAACAGGTCATTAAACATCAAAAAATCTTGAAATATTCTTAACAAGAATTGTATTTTGATGTAAAAAATATTATTAAACGAAGCATATTTTTAGCAAAATGCAGCAACAATCCGATGTACAAAATGGTCAAATGGCTGGTCAGGATGGTAGTGGGGCGAATTCGAATTCTCCACCTGGAACTTATGGAACAGCTAGCAAGCGAGCGCAAATAAGTGGAGGGCGCTTTGACTTTGAGGATGGGGGGACATTTTGCGGTGGTTGGGACGATGGTAAAGCACATGGTCATGGTGTATGCACCGGGCCTAAACATCAGGGCGCTTATGCAGGCGCATGGAACTACGGATTCGAACTATCCGGTGTTTATATTTGGCCAAGGTTAGTAATGAACCATTGATTTATTTTCATTTGATTGTAATCGTAAGCAAAATTAAGTGATAAAAAAGACCCGTTTAAAGTTAAATCCATTTAACGTAGAAATTTAAAAAATATATAAAAAGCTAGAATTTGTGTCCGTGCGATCACAGAATTTAACCAAATTAGTTTAAAATCTCGTGTTAAAGATGCATCATAAAATGAACGTTACAGGTTTCTTATATTATAATCCTAATGTCTATCTTTACAATTATTTTCAAAAGCTTTTGAAAGTTCAAGGACGTTAAAATGCATTTCCGCAATACATATGAGTGTACGATAGAGAATGGAAGTAAATAACGCCGGTTACACTTCTGAACATTATATAAGGGTCATGTGAATAAAAATGTGATTATTTTTAATGTTATTTTAAATATACCAAGCTGAAGACCTATTTTTATTTCTTTGCAGGAGCATGAGGTTTAGACCCATTAGTTTAGCATTGTCTATATATTAAAAATCTAAAATACATACACAATGTTTACGGATACCTATATATATTTTTCCTTTCTACAGTGGATCGCATTACGAAGGTCAATGGCAAAATGGCAGACGACATGGTTTAGGAGTAGAGCAAAGAGGTCGGCTGATATATCGTGGTGAATGGTCAAAAGATGGACACAAGGGTCGCTATGGTGTTAGAGAAAGTACAATATCCACTGCTAAATATGAAGGCACTTGGAATGTCGGATTTCAGGACGGTTACGGCTGCGAAACTTATGCTGATGGTGGTAAATACACAAAATTATTCATTTTTATTTGCAAAAAACATTATTCATTTATACTTCCACGTAGTCGCTTAATTTTGGAGTACATTTCAGTTTTTAACAATTCTACTTTCTGCCTGCTTTAAGTATTTGAATCAGACTAGTTTTGGTAACATTTCAAAATGTGAGGTCATTTATTTATTTCTGAATAGGAGCTTTCTTTGGCAATTTAATTTATACTTGGGGGTTATGCTTTATTTTTTGTTGTTTGTAATCGGACGTATGTGTAGTGTAGACTGTAACAGAATTGTATTCTTTTGGATAAAAACGACGCTGAAAGAACTTAGAAACAACAGCATGCCTTTAGATCAAGCCACATAAAAAGAAAATGCGAACCTTGCTTTCTTAATATGGAATGCCATGACGCCACGATAGTCCGTCAAACCAACGAGCAATTGTTTTATAACTAAAAATAACTGCATCACATTTTTATTTTATTGCAATTCATTTTGTCATTCCGCGACAAGTAATACGTTTTATTTCATATTAATTTTATTAAGTCAATTTCAAGTATTTATAGAGGAAACAAAATGCCTACGAAAGTTTTTATTAATTATTTTTTTTTCAACATAAAACATAAAAATGGTATCAAAACAAGCCTCAACTAAATGGATGAAATAAGATAATTTTCCATTTGAATAATATCATACAGTGGCTAGAAAACTTTTCAACAATGAGCATTTCCTGTTCATATGCGACAAAAAAGTAATATTGTTAAATTGTAATTGTATGTAAATATACTTAGGAAATTTTACTACAAAAACGATAATTTTGCTGGGTAGTTCATAACTTGCATAAAAAAAGTTAACAAAATCATTTGGGTTTATTCATAGAAGTACTATTTTAGGTACATATCAGGGACAATGGCAAGAGGGAAAGCGTCATGGCTATGGAATACGGACATCCGCTCCCTTCGGCATGGCGTCTCATTACCGACCAAAAAACATTCATGCTTCGATGACCTCTTTACGTAGTAATGAAAATGCCGAATCGGGTGACAAGAAGAATAATAGGGCAGAGGAAGTTCGTGGAGGGTTTGTGCTAACTTCAAAGTCTGATAAGCTGCCTGCAAGACGGAATAGTCTAACAGAAAAATCTAAAAAAGGTTTTCTCTCTGTATGCTATAAGATAACTAAAATTATATTTTCAACCTGGGATTAAACTGTAATATATACGATTTATCTCAGGGTTTACGGCGCAAGCAAAGAAGCACAGGTGATCTGGAGAAACGGGGAACTCTAGCTTCGGGCAGCATACGATCAACCATGTCAACAGCTTCATGGCTAAGCACAGGTTCTGAACAGTCTAATCTAACTGCAAAGTAAGCTTGTTTACATGTATATACATGTATATTGCCCAACATTAAAAACATTTTTTTTAATCAATACATTTGCAGATCAGCTCATACTGAATCTAATGCCAGCTTTACAATAGAAGAAGAACAGTTGGATCCAAGCGTGGTGGAGACATACATGGGAGAATGGAGTAAAGACAAGCGAAGTGGCTATGGCGTTGCCGAAAGAACTGATGGTCTAAAGTAATACATACATGATTTTTTTAAGAGTTGAATTAATTTAAAGTATTTGCTTTCAGATACGAGGGTGAATGGTATAACAACAAGAAAAACGGATATGGTGTTACAACCTTCCGTGACGGTAGCATAGAAGAAGGCAAATACAAAAACAATATTTTAATCACAAGCCAAAAGAAAAAGCATTTGTTCGTAGCAAGGTCGCGAAAGTTTCGTGAGAGAATAACAGCGGGTGTTAGTTCCGCGCAAAGGGCTCTAAAAATGGCTTTACAGCGATCAGACATAGCTATTTCGCGTACCGCGACAGCAGCATCAAAGGCCCAGAATGCGGATATAGCAGCAGAACAAGCACGAATTGATTGTGAGCAAGCGGTTGTAATGGCTCGTGAGTTTGCTCCGGATTTTAAACCGTTAGTTCTTGAGAGATTCGAAAAACTGAGATTTCGCGAACGATATAAAGTTATGACGAACGATATGGAAGCCAACCGGTCTTCGGGGTCTTCGAATAATCCGCAGCTGGGCAATCAAATTGACTCGGGTCGCAAAGCTTTTGCCGCTTCATATCAAGCTGCTACACAATCAACTGTATTTCAACAGCAACACCCGCAACAACAAAAATCCGCCAATGTTCGTCGGTCATCCCAATTAGCTACGCAACAGTCTGTTGATTGTCCAGTTCCAAGTTCTATGTACTCACAGCAAATGCCCATTTCACCACAGACTGATTTGTCAGCCTTAGTCAATCAGCAACATAGTCGCGGAATCAACCTCACGACTACGAACTCGGCTTATGGCGCTGGTGTTTCCTGTCAGGCGCATAGAAATCCACTAATGAATTCAGCATTTCAGTTTCAGCAGCAACAGCCACCTGGAATACAGTCGATTGCGGGAGATGCTACTGGGAAAAGTTATATGCAACATAACGAACAAGGTTTTACGAATATTATAAATACCCAACAAAATATGAGCTACAATGGTAGCTTCGCCGAAGCTCAACAAATCAATAATCTACCGCAGCAACATCTTTTGAATGCTCAGCAGAAACAACAGCAACCCCAACATCATCAATTACAACAACAGCAGCAACACCAAGGAATAGATCAGCAGCAGCAGAAAGATTCGCACCAACAAATAAGCACACAACAGCATATAAACATGCAACATCATCAGCAAATGCAACAGTATCAAATACAGCAACAGCAGCAAATGCAAATGCAGCAGCAACAGATTGATAATTTATCAAATGCATTATCAAGCGGTAGCGGTTCCATGTTGCGCCGAAATGGAAGTAGCCGGCCACCCATGCTTGGCCAAGTTAACCAACAGTCCTCTATTGACCATTTCGATCATTACAAACGACCTCCGAGTCGCGATTCGTCAGTTGATAGATATGCTAGAGCCGCGAGTCGAATGAGTGGTGGTTACGGATCCCGCCAAGCATCAGTTGATCGTGGAGCACCTACGGCCACTGGGACAACAACACCAAATGACGCGACGCCTAATAACGAAAACATCAGACCGAGGGCAGGATCAGTTTTTCGTGGTGTTACACCTGGCCCACGATCAGCAATACCAAACAACAACACTGGAAACGGAACGGTACCAACAGGGTCAGGGCGGTTATCTCGCTCTGGTACCCCAAGCATGCAAAAACGTTCGACCCCAATCGGAACGACAAACCAACCATTCGAAGATGTCCTTTTGCGTCAGCGTAGTTTAGGACAAGATATCATTCCCTCACCCTCGCAACCAAAACGAACTGAAAGTTTGTACGTTCCGCCCAAACCAGCAACTCCACTTGGTGGCGCAACGGCAGGCGCCAGCAGTGGAAACAAAAAATTAAAGGTAAACATTTTTGTTTTAAGAATAATATGTATGCTTTTAAGCTTCAATGCATAAGGTACTTACCCCACTGACCGGCTTAAGACTGACTACACATAATTTAGCGTTTTTAAAATGTTCTGAATTTAATTTAATAAAATAAATCACTAAAATATTATAAGCCCAATAGCAAGCTCCAATGACACTGGTACGTATAACATGCTGTCAGGATACATATTGTTCTCGCTTTACTTTTTTCCCCAAATCAGTTTTTTAATCATAAGGAAGTGGTTCTGAAGAATGTCCATGCCTAGTGCAAATAAAGAAAAAGTGTCAAGTGCAAAAGAAGACAACATTCACGTGTCGATTTAAATCGTTATACATGACATAACGTCAATCCCGTCGTTAGTTTTTATTAAATATAATTAGGAGCATACATATGAGTACGTTATGAACGCATTTATAGTGCTCTTCTAGGTTATTCGGCCCTAGCGAGGTGTTCGGAAGAATACCTCGAAGCAAAAATCCTCCGATTCTTATCAGATCGGAGAATTTTCCGTTCCGGCGGATACCTCGCTAGGGCCGATTATCTTAGATTTTGCAAGCGTCTCGTATCCGCTTTTATACTCATTGAGCGGTGGTGTTTATCACGCTAATCAGCCGTTTGCAATATATAATGCCTTATTTATTCTATCAGAGTATTAGTGATGTAGAGCTTTTACGAATCCTAAAAATAATTTTTGGGGCCTGTATAAATTTGGATAAACATTACAACTAAGTAAATGAAATATCATTTTTGTGTCATACAAAAACAAGAGTGCGATGTACCAGTACACGTACGTATCCACTTGCAGCTCTCTTTTGATGACATCTATCAAATATATTTCCTCTTCACTCTATTCCTAATAGCTCTCGGCACAGTTTTGAAAGTGTACACTAATAAATACAACACTGCGTTCGTTCATTCGTGTTGTCACCAAAAAAGTTCTCTTAGATAAGCATCCATATGGCCAGACCAGTCTATGTCCACACAGATTTGGGTCGTAATAAAGCTAGCCTCTCTTTAAGCTATTTTGGCAATTCAGTTCTTCAGTCAACGATTTTCGCCGCGGCCGGGTACGTTTGTCCGGAATACTGAAAGCAGTTTACTTGTGTATATACATATATGTACTTCGTCGAAATTAACTGAACTATTTTATATATCTTCTATTCCCATAACTCAAAATTTAATTTATTTTTAAGTTCGAGATCGCAGATGCATAAATGCAACTAGTGTAATCGCAATTTGTTTTGATCACATTGACCAGTTTGTATAAATTATGCAATATTCCAAATAAATTTGGCGTAACAGTCCGCTATCGTTCGAAAAAAGTCTTGTAAAAATATTAAAGCACTCGAAAATTTACTCGAAAAACAATACATACACAGAACGAAAATAAATAAATGAGTTCGGCCTAAATGTGCTAGTGGGTGATTCAATGTGAAATTTGTGGAAAAAAAACACAGCATATGTATACGAGTAGATGCTCTTTTAATCAATTAGGTGATAAAAAACAAGAGTTTTTGCGTTTTTGTTTTATCTAATCACTTCAAAATCAGTTAGTCAAGTAGAAAACATGGAGTGGTACCCAGAGGAGGATGAAGAGGACCTTATGTTTTCGCCAGCATTATTGGCCAGAAGAGCATCAGAGAGTTGGATTGTAGATCCACCTGTAGAGGTTAATAAATTGTGCTATGTTTTTTTTAAACCTCCTTAGTTTTGGTTCAAGGATACAAACTAGTTATAATGAAAAAGAAGATATACGTATCATACCCCATTTTGTATAATTTTTTAGAGCGTCCCAATAAATGTGACTTTACAAAGGAAAAAATCATTACCTGATTTTCAAGAGCTGCCGCGAGCCACGGAAGCTATGAGCCGCGAAGAAGTATCGGCATTAGGATCGGCCAGGCGAGAGGCTGTGCGAAGACAAATTGAATTAAATGAAAGACTTAAAGCGAATCCTTTTTTGTATTTAGTCAGTCCGCAAGTTAAGGTAAATACCAAATTCAATGTTACTTTCCGCAAAAACATAATTTTCTCACAGTTTGTTGGTTTAATCAATCTTAAATAATTAAATTTTTGATTTATATCTTACATAGTTTTATAAATATTATTTCGGTATTTTACATATTATTCACAGGATTGGTTCTCGCGTCAACAGTTGGTGATTTTGGTACTTTTTGCGAACATAGCTCTGGCGATAATGTTCTTTAAGATGTTAACATAGCATCAATTGGAAGCTACTAATTGGATATGTAGATCATATTTATTGACTAAAGTAAATATACGCAGAATGAATATATACTCAGCAAAGAATACATACTTAATTAACTACTTTTTACTATATAATATTTAATAAATGAAATATAACATTCAATTTTATTACAAGCCCCAGTGCAATTTTGAAAATGAGGTTTTATTTGTAGATAATAATGATAGCTTAGTACTTGATTAAAGAAAGAAATAGTATTTTGTAAACAGAAGAAGAATATAAGAGGATTTGCAGAATTGGAAATTTAACTCTTTATTAATTGGCTCAAGCATGTTTGAAACTATTTTTTTTCAATTCGAAATATGTTTGAAACTATTTTTGGGATTTTTTTATAATTCGAAATACAAATATTTTTAAACCAATAATGAGCGACTAATTTTATCTTAACGAATTTTATAGATAAATTGTAAAAAAAATAAAATAGTATCTATTGAAACAACGCTCATGTGCTCGTATAACCTAAATGTGGATACCTTGTTACGAACTTTAGAAAGTATTAAGGGACTGGGACATTCAATAGGTTTTTTTAGTATAATCAATTTTCCAAATCAAAAATGTGTAGCGAGTGTTTAATTTAACATCCAATTGAATGGGACGCATTTCCCTCCCTGTCATATTGTTGCATTGTTCATATTAACTCTTTGCTCATGATTTAATTATAAGCATATTGCTAAGCAAATTAAAATAATATACATTTAAATTTTAAAGCCAGTAAAGTTGTTCGAAAGGTAAGTATTCCGTATTTTATTCTAGCCAGTTAAATATTGTTGAATATATAAAATCTTCAAAATATTATTTTCACCATTCAAAAAACAAATAAAAAACGAATAAAGCAGTAGCATGACGTGTGATAAACTTCTTTTTTAAATTGATTCCTTTTTTTAAATTATTTTTTTTTTTCAAACAACCTATTTGTTTCAAATTTAATCGGTTGTTTGTAAAAAAAACGACAGAAGCATTTAAAGTGCATAAAAATAACGTTAAAGCAATTCTGTTAGTTCCATATTTCTTTCACCATGTAAGATTATTTAACATTAGCTAATTTAAGCAAAGAAAAAAACAAAATGTTTGGTTCCTGGTTGTTTTAACATATTTTTATCAATACATGTATATAAAACAAATTTAACACAATTCTATACGGATAAAATATAACAAATACTATATTTTCTCTAAACATGTAGACTAAGTTAAGATAGTTAGTTAGGTTTATCAATTCTGAATATAAATTATATAAATTTACGTGGACACATTTTTAAAAATCTAGTACTGGAAATTGTTTAAACATGATAATATAATATCGTATATTACACCAATTTATTTTATTCTTAAAAGTTAGAACTATTAATTCAGTTCTGTACGTACTTATTACCTTTCTATTAATTTATTAATAAAAATTCTTTGGTTAAATTTTAAGTTACGGTGTCTTAAGGAACACAAAATGTTCTCTTGTTAATTTGTTTGTTAAAAATATATGCAACCTTTCACAGAAGTCTTAATTCTTGTATCGATTTAACTCCTTGTAGTTGAAACAAGTAAATATCGTTTGACAATAGAGGAACGATTTTTGCAACTACATAAAATAAAAAATAAAACTAGAGCTTTGGTCAGTTTTACATTTTTTTTTATATTTCTTCATAACAGTTCACAGATTGCACTAACCCTTTCAGACCCACATTACACAATTGTGCGATGTGAATCCAAGAAAGTTAATCCGCTTTTATTAAAAACAGACAAGTATACATAGTTTTCGCCATATTAGAAATAATGATACTTAGATTCTAGTAAAATTCAAATGTTTATCCATCTGCTGTATTATGCATCCGCCAAGGTATAGTATATTAATTCCTGCGTTCACATCTCGATTCCAACAAGTACGACAGTTTGGACAATACTGGTACCTATGTGGAGATTTTGATGTTTTATTTTCGCAGAAACATTTTGCACACAGCTTTGTAGTTCGAAACTCGTTTACAAATAAAATATCCGCTTTTCTCCTCCTAAGTGCATCGATTAATTTTTTATTTGGACTTCGTAAATACCCGCGCATGGGAGAATTTGAAGCAACTTCCGTAGAGCCGATACATATCAACGTTTTTTCTTTGACATTTGGAACTAGCTGTTTCGCTATAGTATGACTTGTTTTCTCAACACGAATGAATTTTTGCAGTTTAAGACGCGTGACTTTTCTCTGCGCGTATATTTTTTGTTTCTCTGCAAATATTGAAAGTTGGTATTCTGTATATTGTTCGAAGGCTTCTGAATACGGTGATAGTTGAGAATCTTCTACGAATTTTTTTTGTATATTTTCGCAATTTTTGCTTACGAGAATGATATCCCGACATGTTGTGATATGTAGAACTTTTCAATTTAATCGGCACACCATTACGAACGCCACCATATACAAGTCTTAGACCAGGATCGAGACCCAGTTTGTTGTCATATACCGTATTTCTCATTTTTATTACATCTCCTCTATAGACTTCTTCTTGTGTATGTAATTTTTTTCTTTTAACTTTAACAATTTTCCTTCTAATTGGCTTCTTCATTGAGAATGACACTGATACCCCATCTGTTTGTAGTGAATAGTTGAATTTCTTTGCAATAGTTTCTGGTAACTTGAAATAGTTTCTCCATTCAGAATTGCGTTGAAATGTTGACCACGCACCCTTGTACAACTTGATGTCACATAACATTTGGTAGAATGCAAACGAGTCATATTGTATATGATGACATCCATGTTTCAATATGGGGACTAATGCAAAATTCTTTATATTATTTTTCTCATTGTAACGTTGTAGGTTATAGAATAATGGCAAACAAGACCAAAATAATTTACGATTTTTTATTTTATCTAGTCTTTCTCCGTTCCACGATAATTTATCCCGGAGATCTTGTAAAAGAACAAGATCTGGGGTGAGATTCTGTAAAGCGAAAACGTTCAACGTTTTCGTTTGCACGAACGATTTGCTTTGTTATTTTGCTGAAAAACGAAAGTGGTTTTTCGTTTAATTTTTTACAGAATCCTACCTCTGGTGTTTCTTCGCTCTTGATTTGGAATAAGTACGATAGCGTTCTATATACTTTTCTCTTGTCTGGTTCGAATTTGAAAAATCTTCTTATTCTGTTATACACATGCATCCATATATTATTGTGGAAGATTACTTCATATTGGTTAGAGGCCGCGATGAATAAATTCGAACGGTAAGAACTGTTGTACAAAGGAAGTGATTTTCTAATTTTTTCATATTCCGTGTCCAATATATATTTAGATTTCTTTGTTTTCATCAACTGATAATAAAAAGATTGAAATTTTACAGGTTCAAAACTGCCACAGCTCCATTGTTTCATTAAATGGAAATGAATATATCTCGATACTTCCACAAAAAGCGAGGACATCTCCTGTACATCAATTTAAATTTGTTCAAATATGCGCTTATTTTTACTAACGCACATTAATCCTTTTTTCACAACTACAGTTTCAAAATTCTCATTGTTTGAATTATCGACTTTACGTTTAGACATTTTAAATTATACTACAAATATAGAATAAAATCAGCATTTATACAAAAATGAACTTTTATTTGTTTACCAAGATAGAAATTGTTAAATATTTGAGCAAGCTTAAACAGTCTGGACAATTTAACATTACTTGACGCCATTTAAATTAAGTTTTTTAGATTTTATAGACAGGGGAAACCGAACTTCCTTCTTCTTTTTCTATATATACAAGGTGGGCCAAAAGAAATCACCCTATTGGAAGATGCTGTTATTTTTGCAAATGGCCGCCAATGTCTAATCTGTTTTAACATTTGTGGACTAGACAGATGTAGAATACAAAGTGAACAAGCCATGGAGCGATACACTCCCCAAGAACGCGGAATAATCGTGTCTATTTTTTTGCGTAACAATTCGTCTGTAGTGTTGGCGCTGCGCGAATTCCGTCGCCGATTCCACGGCCGTCCGAAACCGACTGCGCAAACACTGCGCCGTTCGGCCACCAACCTTGAAGAGTATGGAACCACACGAGACGTTGCCAAGAGTGGCCGGCCCCGGAGCGCCCGTTGTGCCGAGAATATCGCCGCTGTTGAGGAGGATGTCGAGCTGTCGCCGGAAACATCGACCAGACGCCGTGCCTCGCTATTAGTCATCAGCCGGTCGTCCCTAAGGCGAATTTTGGTCAAAGACTTGCGCATGTTCCCGTACAAAGTCCGGTCCGTGCATCAGCTGCTGCCTGTCGACGGCCAAACGCGTGGAACCTACGCCCAAGCCATCCTCAATCTCGAGGACGAAGTGGACGATTTTTCGACCAAAATCATAATGAGCGATGAGGCTCATTTCCACCTCAGCGGGTACGCGAACAAGCAAAACTGTCGCTTCTGGGGTACCGAAAATCCACGAGTAATGCATGAGGAGCCATTACACCCGCTCAAAGTTACTGCATGGTGCGCTGTTCACGCGGAGGAGTCATCGGATCATTTTTTTTTTCGAGAACGCTGCTGGTCAAACGACAACAGTGGACGGTGCGCGTAATAGGGCCATGTTAACCGAGTTTTTTCTGCCGCAATTAGACGAATTAGGACTGGAGGACATGTGGTTCCAACAGGACGGAGCTACGGCACACACTGCGCGAGCCACAACCGATATTCTGAAGGCGGCGTCCCCGGGTCGCTTCATCACTCGTTTTGGCGATTTGCACTGTCCCGCAAGATCGCCCGATTTAACCGTTCCAGACTTTTTTTGTGGGGTTTTTGAAGTCCCGTGTTTACGTGAACAACCCCGAGACCCTAGAAGCCCTCAAGGACAACATTCGACACGAGTGCGAGAATCTGTCGCCCGAAGTTCTCGCCGAAGTGATGAAAAATGCCATAAAACGAGCCCGTATGGCAATCAATTGTGACGGCGCCCATTTGGCCGATATCATCTTCTCGACTTGACCAATAAAATTCTAAAGGTTCAAATAAACATAATCAAAAAACAGAATCGAAGTTTTTCATTTAGAAAACAAATGAGAGCCAAACAACATCGGATGACTTCTTTTGACCCACCTTGTATAATGAAACTCAATCAACCGCAACGACCACTGACGATAAATTGATGAACTGAACAGCGAGATCATGCACTAGGCGAAGGAGAGCAAGAAAATGAAAACAATCGCTGACAGTTGACTACTGATAGAGCGAAATGAATTTTTCGTAAGGGCATTTTATTTTTTTCTAAGGGTTGAACTGTAATTTGAGTAAGATTTATTTGAAGTTAATGTTTTTTCGGTAATGGTATATAATAAAAAAAAAACTAGGAAAGAAAATTTAAATTACTTACGTAGACAGCCTAATTTATTAGATTCCCTATAAACCGCCTTTACACCGTTTGCGGAGTTAAACATCGTATAAGCTTTTATGCAATCAGAAACAGATGTGCAGCAAGAACCGTGGTCATTCTCGCATTGAAGTTCACGTAATTAGAAAGTTGAAACTGAATTGAGAGAAAACTGTCATCTTTACACAAGCCTTACGCAGTCCCTAAAAGCTAATATTGGCGTTTAAGTTGAGCAAGCCTTTTGCCACGTTGCATGTTTATAAATCACGTTTTCCGACGTAAGGACTGTTTAAGTATTGCGGAAAGTTACGCAGGCTCGATAATATATTTATAAATAAGCCTGATACAGTCGTATTGATAATCGCATATTTAGGGTGAATTATCTTTAACAATAAGTTAAATGAGATATCATATTAATAAACAATTTTTGAAGTTTGAAATAACCTTTCTTAAACAAGAGGGGTGAGAGCGACCCAGGAGGTCCACACGATCATCTTTCCAGCGTGATATAAATACAGGTATACCTCACTTAACACGGGGGTTACGTTCCTGATAAATGCCGTTCTAAACGAAATCGTGTTAAACGATACAAGAAACTAGTGCAAACAGAGTGGTTACGTTCCATGATTTCAGAAAACTGCACGAATTTTTGTCCAAATATGTTTTATTCGAAGTTGTATTATTATTAAAGATAAAAAAAAATCCAACATCAAGTACGTACCGAGCGAGCTTCGTCAAAACAAAAAAGGAACTGAGTAAATTGGACTGAAACCGGTTCCCACACCAGCATCCGCTTTCTACATGTAAATCGGAGAAGTCCCTTTTTTTAGATGTATGTTCCTATAAAAACAGCTGATACGCGTCTACTGGCAAGAAAAATATGTATACGTGTGACATTTGTGCAAACCAGACATTGTGTCTCGCACACCGTGTTAGAGCGAGGCTTTTTTCGTGTTAAACAAAAATATGCCGCAAAATGTGAGACGTGAGAACGAGGCCGTGCTGTAAGAAGTACGTGTTAAGTGAGGTCTACCTGTATAGCAATAACAAAAAATTAGAGTAAAGGGATGCATAGGTTTAAAAAGAACATATGCATGCATTTTTTTCAGCGGGTCCGCTATTAATAATATAAATAAAAAATAATAAAGGAGAATACGCGAAAACTCAATACAATCAATATTATTCGATTCATCATCCTCACTCATTACTAATATTGATTATTTATTTTTATTTTGCTGTTATGAAAACTATTAGTTGCTCTTTACTAAAAATGTGAAAATATGTGATATTTCAAGGTATGGACTGCCAACAGAATAAATTAGATTGGATACATTTTTATCCATTATATGCATTTTTTCAGTATTTTCGTTTAAACATAAAGCGCCCGGACCGAATTCAGTGTAATTTGTTCAGACCATATTGAGTTCAATGCGCGTCGATTAGCACTTAAACGAAGTCGGAACTCTTTTTGCATACGCTAGATACCGTGTACGTACGTGCGTACGTATGGACATATACACACGCACATATATATATATATATATACATATACCTAAAGAAACAGACGAGCGGGACATCTCATTTTAGATGTGAATGCCTTGTGTGCTAAATATGAACGAGCAGCACCTATGAGCCATTTTGACTTTCGCGTAAAGGTTGTCGAAGATCTTGTAACACAGAATTTAATCCTCGAGGTGACCGAGAAATTAGTAACAGGTACTCTCGAAAAGACCAAGCGCACAGATCACAAGGATCATGTTGATTTTTGATTGTAACCATTGGTTACAACGGATGTGTTACTGCATTTTCTCTTCTGAGCTTGGCTGCAAGAAATGTTAGACGACTCTTTATCCCAAGTGCTTTTCCGACCATAATAACGCTCACGTGATATGAAAAAGGTCAAAAAGGCCAAATAATTTACACATGTAGCAGATTTTGTATCGTATTTAATTTATTTCTGTTTAATAAAAGTCCTTAGCACAAATTTTGAATTTTAATACGCAAAAATATTTTTTAACTTTCATTGATATTTTATTCGTGTTTAAATACCTAAGACGATATTTTGTCTCTAAAAGCCAAACTAGTTAAGCAATCGTGGTGTATTTTGTTTTTCTAGGTGATATTCAAGGCTAACTACCCCCGAGAGGTTTTTGAAGTTTTTCCATTTATCTATTATGCACGCCAAGTTGTATGAAACGAATAACACCTTGTTTCTCCACCCTCTACACCAAAAAGATGATTTCTGCCTGGTAGTAAAATGGACCGTTACCGAGTCTGAGTGATCTGGGATTTGGAATTTCCTATAAAATCAAAAAAAAGCAACTATCACGAGCGGAAATTGGATGGCACAAATAGGGATCGCACATCAGGTTCATCATTTAGAGCAGTAAGAACATACGCATTGTAAACATAAAGGAACTAAAAACATAATAATTATGTTTGGATATTCCTTCCTAAGTCTGGAACTTGTTTTTGTTATCATACGCTTTATTATAACCTTTTTAATAAATATTCGCGCAAAACCCATCTCCCGCCATAGAAATTTGCCAATGTTTTCCCTTAATTAATTCAGTTAATATTTTACTTAAAATACGAAAAACACAAAAGTAATACAGCAGTATTTATATAAAATACTTAACTTGCATCTAACTCACAAATTAACTAAAATGTGTATTAAAAGTTAACTCACGTATTAGTAAGTCTCATTAATCTATACTAATATTATAAGTCTGGAACTTGTTTTTGTTATCATACGTTTTATTATAACCTTTTTAATAAATATTCGCGCAAAACCCATCTCCCGCCATAGAAATTTGCCAATGTTTTCCCTTAATTAATTCAGTTAATATTTTACTTAAAATACGAAAAACACAAAAGTAATACAGCAGTATAAAAAATACTTAACTTGCATCTAACTCACAAATTAACTAAAATGTGTATTAAAAGTTAACTCACGTATTAGTAAGTCTCATTAATCTATACTAATATTATAAGTCTGGAACTTGTTTTTGTTATCATACGTTTTATTATAACCTTTTTAATAAATATTCGCGCAAAACCCATCTCCCGCCATAGAAATTTGCCAATGTTTTCCCTTAATTAATTCAGTTAATATTTTACTTAAAATACGAAAAACACAAAAGTAATACAGCAGTATAAAAAATACTTAACTTGCATCTAACTCACAAATTAACTAAAATGTGTATTAAAAGTTAACTCACGTATTAGTAAGTCTCATTAATCTATACTAATATTATAAAGAGGAAAGATTTGTTTGTTTGTTTGTTTGTTTCGTATAGGCTCCGAAACTACTGGACCGATTTGAAAAATTGTTTTACCATTAGAAGCCGAAATTATCCCTATTATCCCTATATTACATAGGCTACTTTTTATTTTGGGAAAATGCTTCATCCGCTGTCCGGAAGCGGAGATCTAAGCTGATATCTAAGAAAAGTAACTTTCGAATGCTTTCTAGCTCCTAACTTTGGAATGACTCATCCAAATGAAATAGGATTTTTTTATTATAAAGTTCAATTATGGACAAAGATTTTAAGATATAAATCATCTTTGTAGGTTATCCTGAAGTTGAACAATAAGCATTAAACTATAAATTTTATACAATTCAAAAAAAGAAAAATGTTCGATTGAAGCTAAATCGTTGGATTTTCTCAGCGTTGAGTGGAGGAAAATTTCTGTGTGTGTGTGGCCTAAATCTGTTTCTCTCTGTACCTGTTGTGCTGTGTGCTTTTTCTTTCTTTTTTTATGCACCTTTTGTAGTCTGTGTTTTTTTTTTTTTGTGGCGCATGGGATTGAGAAAGACAGGGTATGATGAAATGTAATTGAGATTGAGAGGGAGTCACACAGAGAGTATATCCATATAATGAGAAGGGACACTCTCGACGTTTTTTTTTATCAGTTCTTATCAGCTAGTATTTTGTTTTAAATTTGAGAAGTGGCAGACTGCCGAAGCAAGGCGAGCATGGGTCAGCTAGTAAAAAATAAATGTCCATGCAATAGCCAATTTTTGTCAAGTAAAAATTTGGATCAGTTAATAGATTAAAACCTCTGAGTACCTGCTTAAAATGAGATTATTGTGGCACAAATGAATCGAGTTAAAGAGGAACACAAAAGAGAACGTCAAAGTTACGCAGCCGATTTTTTTTAGAATTTTTGCCCCCGCCCGGCTTCCTCAAAAAAACCCTCTCACCATCGCAAATCAATGAAGAATCAATGAACCGGGCCAATAAATGGGACAATATCCACGTACAAGAAAACCACTGCGCATGATGACATGCAATAGGTACGTGCTTTGGAATGTACAATCCAATGTATTTGTGACGGCAAAATCGTCGAAAACAAAATAGGCGCACTTCCTCACTACTTATCAAACTTTCAATTTGCGCTTACATACATGCTGGTTTGTAGTAGAGTACTTCAAGAGGTCCGTGTCAAACAAAAAAAAATATCACCTAAATTAATTGAATGAGCAAATTGGTAAATTTCTATGATTGGAACCGAGTTTTGCGCGAATATTTCGTAAAAAGTTTATAATAAAGCAAATTAAAACACAAAAAAAGGTTCGGGAATTCAGAAAGAGTACCCAAACACTATTTTTGAATACTAAAAAGTAAACAATATAATAGGATTGTGTACAAAAAATAAGAATTAAACCGTGAGAATCGCGTTGTTCTGGCAAAAAAAAATATTTTTGTTTGGAAACAAATTAAGTTGAACAATTTTCTATACATACATTTTATACCACTAAATATACAAACGAACAAAAACAATTACTAAATAACAAAAAAATGAAAATCCCTGGAAGTTGTTGCATCAAGAGCAGCCCTTTTGGTCAACATGTTCTCCATTTTTGTTATTCTTGTTCGTCTCCGGTTGTGTAAGTTATTTTTGAATAAAAGATTACTTTAAGTATTCTTAATATTTATCTTTATTTACTATTTTTTCATAAATGTCACAACTTTTTTTATATTTTTGTTTTCCGTACGCGACGCGTTTCAAAGCTACTGCTTCATCTTCGGGCGAGTACTCAACACTTCAAAGACAACATCTTCGAGCAAAAAAAAAATCAACATGTTCGCTGTTTTTATTGGGTTATTTTGCTTCAACATACTTTTTTGTCTATAAATTGGTAGTTTTAACTCTTCTTCAATAGCTTTTGATTTCACTTAAAAATAGACTTTATTAAGAATCACAATTGTTTTTCCATACGATTTCTGCAATGCACTGAAATTGTATCTTTCAATTCTTTTTGAGCTTCGCGAAGTGCTCTATCCCGTCACAGAAAATCTTGTGATAGGATTGACTCAATCTGGTTTCAATTCGGTCTGCGTTTACATGGAATTTAATTCGAACTGAATTTCTAATGTAAACGCACTAATTGCCCGCTGAACAATAAACAAGAAGAATCAGCAGCCATAGCGAATACTGAATACTAAATTTCATTTTTGCTTCATTTCTTGTTAACAACGTTCGACGTCGTGTGGTGGAAATTTCGTTGTACAATTAAATGTGTATTACTACGATGCAAGTGAAACAAAAAGTGTATAGTAAGCTCCTGAAAGAATGTCATAATCATGTCCTAAAATACTAAAAACTAAAAGTGGAACAGCAAAACGAGTGGCAAGAAAAATTAAAAATTTGGAAAAATATAAATATTAATACATATTTGCAATTTGCATTTTAGTGATTTGTATTTAATTCTGTTGATGATTCGAAAAATTCTAGATATAACAAAAGGTACTATGTGTTTTCTTATTTGAATTATTTACATTACGGGGTATATTAGGGTATATTCATAATTTTTTTTTCTGAAGGTGCTTACATACGTATATCCATTGTTCATTTATTTGACTCTATCTCTCTTTAAATGAATGAGTAATGTAGATAAGCGCTTTGTTTTCGATTAAAAAAAAATAGAATAGAAATTGAAAATACCAGTTTAGCGGCTTAATGTGCTAAAATGTCCCAATCCCAAGCTAACTTAGAAGAATTATGTATTTTCTAAGTTATTTTGGTTTGTTTTTTTTTTTTTTTTTTTTTTTTTTTAATATTTTCCATACTGTATTGAAATGAATTAAAAGAGGAAACGGCAATCAGCTGGAGCTTTCGACATCAGTTCATTTCATTATTTACAAACATCGACAACATTTAATATCTCTCTCTGACTTTGACGCAACTAAGAGACAGACCTATTTCGACCAATGATTTGACATTTCCTTATTCGTTTGATTCGTATTAATTTATTAATGCGAGCAAAAATTCTACTTCAGTATGTTTTTGGTACTTAAAATTGAATTGCATAAAATGGTCAACAGGAACGTCGATTCTGAGTTACAAGTTGCTAGTGACTGTAGTGCCTAAGCCTAAGGAAATGATGTGTGATTATAATCTTAGCAAAACAATATTATTATTTATGTATATGGTATTTCTAGTCTGCTCACGGTCTCCATTTTCGAGCAAAAAGCAAATAATGTATATAAATCAAAATGATTAAGTGTTTATTTTTTTCTCCGATTTTTTCTTTATGTTAGAACATTGACACAGTCTTTTTTATTATGTATCTATATAAATGAATATCCTTTGTCCTCTTTGCATTTGGTTTTTTGTTTTAGCTTTTATTCCCTTATTTGACTAGATTGGTCGACCCTGTAAAAACGCTGCAATATAAAGCAGTACTTCCCAGTGAGCAGTCATCAAAACCAGTGTGTGGATTTTTGTCTTTAACTAACTAGGCAGATAAGGAAATCATGCAAATCACAAAAAAAACGGTATAAATCATTCGCCCACGTGTTGAAATTAAATAAAACATGCATAGATATTTATAAATAGTCTTCATGACCTCTGTGTTTAGTAAAGAACATTTGTATGTAATGTTATTATGTCAAGATACATTCTAAGAGTATTTGGATAATACTCGCTCTTTGAAGCTCTTTGAAGCTAACGACTCTACAGCGAAAACATTTTACCGCAAGCAGGGAGCGGCTAGCCCCCCAACGAAATTTATAACAATGGACCTGTGTGGGGTGTAGCCAGTGTTACCATGGAATCTGCAATTATGACGAAAAAAAAATATCTTCATAAATATTTTAAAATAACATCAGTTAACAGTTCTTTTATCCATTGTTCATTTTTGGTTTTAAATTATGAATGTGAAAGGAAAATTTTCGAATTTGCCTGGCAGATTTTGAACCATTAAAACATACCATCATTCGTTCCAAATAAGAGTAGGAATAATATGCATGCATTTCGTGGGCATAAGAAACATTAGTTTACCGTTCTACACATCCCGTAAAGATTGGAACTCAATAACTGCTTGCTTAAGTTACTAGACTAAATATGTATTTAACACCATATTTAGAAAATCATTGAACCAAAGGTCAATTGGTCTAACCAAGTGTCGAATCCGACAAAACAACCCAAAACTTATGAGCAGATGAGAACAAATTGTTGTGGAAATTGACAGTTAACATCAGTTAACAGTTCTTTTGTCCATTGTTAATTTTTGGTTTTAAATTATGAATGTGAAAGGAAAATTTTCGAATCTGCCTGGCAGATTTTGAACCATTAAAACATACCATCATTCGTTCCAAATAAGAGTAGGAATAATGTGCATGCATTTCGTGGGCATAAGAAACATTAGTTTACCGTTCTACACATCCCGCAAAGATTGGAACTCAATAACTGCTTGCTTGAGTTACTAGACTAAATATGTATTTAACACCATATTTAGAAATTCATTAAACCAAAGGTCAATTGGTCTAACCAAGTGTCGAATCCGACAAAAAAAACCAAAACATGAGCAGATGAGAACAAATTGTTGTGGAAATTGACAGTTAACATTAGTTAACAGATCTTTTGTCCATTGTTAATTTTTGGTTTTAAATTATGAATGTGAAAGGAAAATTTTCGAATCTGCCTGGCAGATTTTGAACCATTAAAACATGCCATCATTCGTTCCAAATAAGAGTAGGAATAATGTGCATGCATTTCGTGGGCATAAGAAACATTAGTTTACCGTTCTACACATCCCGCAAAAATTGGAACTCAATAACTGCTTGCTTGAGTTACTAGACTAAATATGTATTTAACACCATATTTAGAAATTCATTAAACCAAAGGTCAATTGGTCTAACCAAGTGTCGAATCCGACAAAAAAAACCGAAACATATGAGCAGATGAGAACAAATTGTTGTGGAAATTGACAGTAAACATCAGTTAACAGATCTTTTGTCCATTGTTAATTTTTGGTTTTAAATTATGAATGTGAAAGGAAAATTTTCAAATCTGCCTGGCAGATTTTGAACCATTAAAACATGCCATCATTCGTTCCAAATAAGAGTAGGAATAATATGCATGCATTTCTTTGGCATAAGAAACATTAGTTTACCGTTCTACACATCCCGTAAAGATTGGAACTCAATAACTGCTTGCTTAAGTTACTAGACTAAATATGTATTTAACACCATATTAAGAAAATCATTAAACCAAAGGTCAATTGGTCTAACCAAGTGTCGAATCCGACAAAAAAACCCAAAACATATGAGCAGATGAGAATAAATTGTTGTGGAAATTGACAGTCACATTCAATCAAACATCTTTTAAAAGATAGCAAACATGCTTTATTCATATTTGTTTCAAAGTGAATGTTATATTTTATGTTTAAGTAAAGTTTAAGAAAACATATTATGTTTAAGTTTCAGTATCGCATTATTTTTCAGGACAAGTGTCCTGCATTTAATTTTGATTTCTATGTCAGACTTTCGCTATTTTGTTCCACACGGCTGTATGTCTACGGTTCTGAGCTACATGTGTATGTTATGTATATGGCTTTTCTACGTCTACTTTATAGTCTTTATATTGAACTATAATTATTATAAAATCACAAAAAAGGCAGACATTGTCAACTTCCAAAGCTCAAAATATGTCCAGTTCGATAAAATCACTTTTCATTCACTTTCGCAGCTTTTTTTATCGAAATTACCGATTCGTGGTAAGAAAAACATTTTTCGTATGTATTAATTTTTACTATCCATCCATTTCGAATACATAATTATGAATTTGCTGGAGAATATATTATATATGTATACTTTTTTATTTTCATTATACAGATGAATACTCAGTTTAGGTATTGCTTTTTCTTTTGTTGAATTTTATTGCTATATTTAAGACTGTTATAAAACTAAAAATGCATTTCAATACTTTTTTGCAGGTAGAATAACGCGAGTTAGTCGCTAATATTTGGTTACCCCAAGGGACCTTCATATGTATACCCAAGTGTATTCAAGTTACATAAACAAGTTAACAAAACATATAGCAAAGCCATTGCTGCCGCCCGCATTCGTAATGTCACCAGTAAAATTAGCTTAAGTGATTAGTTTTATTTCTTAATAATTTATACACTACTGACCGAGCTTTCCTGAATTTGCGGAGTAAAAACGCATAATAAGACAAAAACAACAATGTTGTACGTATTTCATGTTGATATGGGGAGGATGTTGAAGTTCGATATGAACGTCGCATTGTCAAGGTAAGTTTTGGTCGGAAAACAAATCTATTTTTTTTTCTCAGAAACATGATGGGATGTATTGCCTCTAATCTTTGATTTTGCTTACCTCTAAAATCTTAGTTCTCGTCTACGTTGTAGACTGCCAAAAATAAAAAAAAAAGTATTTTAGCGCATTCAAAATTGGGTTAAATAATCAAGTCACTATTTCTATCTAGGAAACGTGGAACTTCTGTTTACATTATATTGTTCTATTTTTATTTATGCAAAAAGGTGACAAAAAAGTAAACGACATTAAATATAATGTGAACTCAGTTTTTGATGTCTAAACAACAATGAAAGACAAGTCAATACATACACGTGCCTTGATGACTCAGTAGAATTAAATTTTCAGGAAAAAAGTGTGTACATTTTGCTATGCATGCATGTTATTTGTATACATAAAAAAGAATATACATATTACTTCTAACGACAAAAAAATTGCAGTCAGATCATTGGCATCAATTGGTTAAAAAAATAAGCATTAATATGTTCAAGCCAGAGATAAAAAACATGAGGACAGTCGGCCCGTACAAACTGTTTGATACCTTATACATATCCTTATCCTCCCAATCCTTGTCAATTTTGGAACATTTGTTTGTTGCAAACAAAATTACCAAAATTTGAAAATTTGGTAAAAACTTTTTAGACGAGTTGTTATTTTTTTATTTATTTATTTATCTACAAGTAATATATGACTTAACAGATTACAAAAATGAAAGAATAAAATGAAAACATTTGCAGTAATTTACTCATTTAAACAATAACTTTCGTTTTTGCTTCGATCGAGTAATTATTTGTCGTTCTTTGTAAGCATCAGTATTTGATTTAGGTTTACCATTTATTTTTTTGGCACTTTAAGAATTGAACACAAATAACGTTATTATTAATGAACTTAAATTCACTATCAAAAATATAAGCACAGGCTTCGTGAACCTTTATGCAACAAAAACCACAAGAGATGGTACTTTCAGACAAATTGCATCCAACAAAGAGCAAAAGAAAAGCAAGTCTAGACTCAATTATAATCAGTCACGGCCTGAAGAAGGGCATCAAAAAGTTAAGAAAGCATTGTTAACATATTTTTCTGTTACTGCTATTTTCGTGTATACGCATTTAATCGAAAAAAACGTTCCTGAAAAGTAGTCGTAATAACTATTGTATGAGCGAATTGTCAATAAAGACTGGGTCTACATAGTTGGCTAAGAACATGGCCATCATTTCCATCGACTTCATCGATTTTTTTTTTATTAATAATGGCCAAATTTTAAAAATCTTTACACTTTATCATTTCGGGGCCATCTCTGCATTTAACTCAAAAAAAAAAATTGCTCAAACTCCTAGAATATTGCGGCGCGCAGGGAAAAGTACTCTAACTGAAAATGTGTGCATGAGCTTCTAATTTGATTTTTATGCAAAAACCAATGCACAGTTAAACGGGCAAAATTAGTCTCTCACGAAGTTTACTATCTATAGGCAAATTCACGTCAGGTAACATTTCTATGTTTCACATACAAAACAGCTCATTTTCCGGTCCTTGGGGACGGGGATATGGAAGCCGACTATCTCATAAAGCTACGATGACCATATTTTCCATGAAGAAAAAGAGGACAAGTTTTGAGATGTAAAATCAATCCCTACTGGTCCGCCAGGATGACTTCAATAAACATCGAAAGGTCCCTTCGACTTGCACAAGCAAAACGTTGCTGAAGCTAGATTTAAGGCCCTTTGTTTGTCGAGTGACTACTCGCTGTCGGTGGTCGTATGATTCACTCGGTTTTTTTTTTTAATCTCTTGTACTGATCATGCTAAACATGTATAACTCTGCAATTGGTGGGTAACACCGCCATAGACGACAAGAAATGTACATACCAAATCCCTGATACGAATTATTTTTTGAAGCAAGATGACGAACGAGTAGTAGAAATTATCTTGCTGGAATAAGTGCTACTGAGGTTAGATGCATATTCCATTAGCAACAGCTTTACAAGGTTCATTGAGAGTGCAATTGCACACTTTACACTAAATAAATGAAGTTAATCAAATTATCTCTGTAAAAGGCCTTTTATTCAAACTTGCTCAAACGTAATAAATACATGCGTTTTACCAAATATTAAAAGAGGAAAATATTAGAATATTAGTGCGAGAACTCTCGTATGCGAAAAATGTTTTTTTTATTTTTTAAAAATACGCAGTTAACATTTTAAAAGTACATGCTTAATAGCTTGAAGATTCGCTTTATTGATATTTCATTTGCAAAGACTGGTTGGTGATGAAACCGCACTAGAAATCTTTACTATCTATAGAAATAATTTACAATCATTGATATGTGATGAGATTTATAATTATTTATTTATATTGATTGTTTAAATATATATCGCCTTTTTAGTGTATCCAACTTGAAAGACATTATAGAGAGGCTTCATGGAATTCCTGCGCAAAGTATCGTGTTATTGGTCAGCGGTGGAGAAATGCTGACCAAATCAACGCAGGTCTCATTCTATTCTGCTGGTACAGACACTAATCCTATATACATGTTCCTCATGGGAGATATAAAAATACCGCCTTTTGTGCCGACAGTAGAGCCTGGTAAGTAGGCTTTAAAACAGATGATTTTAAGCAGCTTATTTCCAAATGGATAAGTTTTTGGTTATCAGTTAATGCTTTCTCAACCATTTTAGATGTAGATCTTAATAAGCAAGTTGAGCATTGCCTTACGCTTCCCGCTGTTTATGAGACAGTAGTTACGCGTGCCCTATTGGCGCAGCAAATGTATGAATTGGCTCGAGAAGAAGAAACTATTTGTGAGCGCCTGGTGCACGAACAACATCTTCAACAACAGGGATGGTCGGCAGTTGTTGCCAATATGGAGGATCTGACAGAAGAATTCCGTCAAAGATTTAGAAACTTTTGTGTATCATTTGATCGGCATTTAGAAAAACGTGAAGAATATATGAAACTATTGAATTTTTTTTCTGAAGACTTATCAAAATTATCACGTATTCCTATTCTGCCCGGGCTAATGCAAATGGCACAGGAAGATTTTCACGGATTTGATGAGTTTCTAGACAACGATGAAGTTTTCTCCCGATCACAGCAAAACGTCTCCGTTTTAATGACACAGGATCCTCAATGTTTAACAGGGCAACGTCTTGACTCGTATGAGTCGCAGGACGATGACAAACGAGAGAGTACGTCTCCCAATAAGAAACCGAAAATGGGGTGCGACGATGACAAAGCGGATACTCAGAGTGTAAGCAGTGCTGGAAGTGGAACAAGAAGAACTCTAACACTCTTGCAATGGATATCTGCAAAAGAAAACCATCACAAATTAAAAGAGATGTCCGAGGAGTGCATACAAGGTTTAAACGCTTTCGACGAAGTTGTTTACGGGAAACTTAAAGAAGAAGTAAATAATGTTATTCAGAGTGCGGACCAGGTACTATCACCAAATAAATACAACCATTTTCATTTATCTATACTGTTCTTAACTATTATTTCAGAGTGATATGAAGGAGGTCAAGGGCTTGAGTGATCGGCTATGTAAATTGGAAGAAATTAAATATAAAATTAAAAATATGGTTCAAGATCAAAAGGAACTATCTACGGCGTTTCAACAAGTACATTTATAATATGCATATCTTACAAATGATAAAATAAACAAACTTATATTCTTTTGTAGAACCAAAACCGTGCAATAAATCTAAGGGACATCTCAATTCTTCCGGATCTTTGCGCTTCTCACAAGAGTCAGCTCTTAGTTATGCTACAAAACCATCAAAAGATTCGTGAACTTCGTCGCTGTACATCAAAAGCCAAAGATGAACTTGGGTCAAATTTGCACACTAGGCTTAAGTAAGTTATAGTTTTATTTTAAAAATATAAGGATGTTTCAATCCGTTTACTTTTATTAGGCGTATTGTGCTTTTGGAAAACAAAATGAGTGAATTCGATAATAGACAATTGTTCTATCACCGCTGTTTGAAAAGAGCAGAGCGACATATTAATATTATTGAACAAATTCATCAGGCACCTTGCATATATGTGGCTGCCGTTACGGAAGTGGTTCGACGTAAAATTTTCTCCGGTGAATTCCGTAAGTGGGCTTCTCGACTAGCTGAAGATTTTGATTCTATACACAGTGAAGAAATAACTCGGAGACGACATTTTAATGCCAGCTTTGAGGGCCATTTTCTAAACATTCTTTTTCCTGGAATGAATGACATGCCACCAGCGTTTGCCAATGAGCATCCTTTAATTTTCGACGCTAGGCTCCCAAATATAACAAAAAGTGGTAGGTTGCGTGTGCTGCTGGTTGTATATAACAAGAAAACAAAATAATAATATCACTTTAATACAGATATCGATATGTTAACATCTCATCTACCCGATTTGACAAATCACATACAATTGCCGGATATGAGGCCTGTCATAAATTTTTTCATTTCAAGGTTTGTCCCGCCTGATTTTTTTAGTTAATTAATAAAGAAAGAGTTGCAGATTCTATATTTTGCAAAAAGTCTTAATAATATTTTTATTTAATAATGGTTTCATCGTTATTTAAGGTCTGGCAACCAAAATGTTGAAAACGTGAAAAATGCTTCCAGCTCCACATCAGATAACATTTTACAGACCAATAACATTTGCCCTTTAAATGTGCGAGTATTGGACCTTCAATATCAATCCAAAGAGTACGTTTTCTTTTCTAACATTTATGAATGAAAAAATAACCAACGTTTATTTAACACTTTTTTAACAGCGGTTGTGAAGAATCTGAAACTGACACTGATGAATTTGAAAAGGTTATTCCTACTGTCAATACATCAGAGTCTACTAGTGAAAATGTATACCAAGTGAATAACGCCGAAACCTCAACTGAACCTCTGCAAGTGCATACCGTGGAAACTCTGACTGAGGTGATTTTTCAAAAACAAAATTTATAAATCAATTCTTTGAATTCCTACAACATTGTGTTTTTCTTATGCTCTTTCTCTCTCGTACGCTATAAACGATGTGTGTATGTGTCTGAATCAAAAATCAAAAATATGTAATTAAAATGCTTCAGAATGAAGCTCCGCCTAAAAAACCTCCAAGGCACACAAAGAGCCAAATTGCACCACATTCTACTCCCTTTACCACAATCCTTCCAAACAATACTACAAGACCACACAATATTCTTAAAAAATTAAACAAACTTTCTGTTATACCAGAAAAAGACACCCCCACGCAATGTGAATTGGAAACATATAATCCTATACCTTCTTTTCCTCTCTATTTGGGTCACCATTGTGTTGATCACCGAAACACCGAACCACTACTGACTACTTTCTTAACGGAATATAGCAATGAAGGCGTAGAAATCGAATTTATTAATTCGGAGTTTTACATAGACGAATCGTTGCCCTCAAGTTACGGTGATGCTGAAGACAATGATATTGAAAATAAGGAAAAAGAACTGCAGCCTGGTAGCTTAAAAATGGATTTCACACTGGACTTCAACTCATCTTCGAACAGATATATGTCACTTATGTATCCCACTAATGTTGATAAGAAAACTAACAGCAAATTTTCACATTTAAATACTCAGGAGTCAATGGAGACAGTGTTTGGTTTACTTCAGGTATTGGCACAAAACAAAAAACAAATTATAATATAAATATATGTAACAAAAATTCAGCTATCGTTTGATTTGTTTTCTTTTTTTCGTACAACAATAAATTTCAGTTCTCGATTGGTAGTTTATTTACACATTTCCAGCATTGGTGGCCCACAGGCAACATCCTACTTTCCTTAAATAAAATCATAATAGTATTTTCCTTGATTCATTTGCAGTACAATCGAACATAATCCTCCCCAAATCCGAAATAACTTCAGCATTTTGTATCAAAAAAATTAGCCACATTGAAAACATCGATTTACTTTCAGGAAAACCTTGGGTCTACACGTCTTGAAGTTGAGCGCTTGAAGTCAATATTGAAGGCCATGTCTGAGGTTTCGACAGAATGTATAAAGTTAGCACGCGTGAATTTTCAGCACATTAAATCCGAGCAGGAGAACTACCACATAGATTTACGTTCTGAGTTTCAAAACATTTCGGAAAAATGGCAGTTGGTTCAAATGCAATACGAATCTCGCGAACAAGATGTTATAGACCTAACAACGAAACATGAAGTACAGATTAATCATCTTGAAGCCATTGTCAACAATAAAGACAAAGAAATTATCTTTTTAAAAAATGAACAGCAACAAAAGGAGTTCAGTCATATCGAAAAAGTTTCACATCTCCAGTCAAACTATGCTGAATTGGAGAAAAAGTATCATCAACTGGAAAAACAAATGGAATCATTGAATTGTAGCTTACATATTGCTAATGCTGATAAATTGCGAGCAGTGGAAGAAATTCGTGAAAAACTTACGCACGACCACAAGACCGAAATAGAATCACTTAGATGCCGTTATAAACTTATGCAAAGTATGGAACGTTCACCATCCGATATAAATGTAGACAAAATTGAAAAACCCCCGGACATGATTGAGCTGGCATATCATGAATCAACTGTGTCACAAATTCGGCAAGATTTCCTGACTAAGAAGGAGCAAGCCGTCAATGAAGCTATTGCTTCTGAGCGTTCGATTTGGGAAGCAAAGAAGCTGCTTTCACCAGAAGACATTGATAATGTGAGTGGACTCAAATCTATTCTGGAAGACAAAGAAAAATGCATGGATATGCTGCGGGATAAAATAGATATGCTTATCCAAAATAATTATGAACTAAAAACACAGTTGAGTGCTCTTAGTAATGAGGAAGCAAACAGTTGGCTAACAGAAAAAGTAGAGTTTTTGAATCTCGAAAAAACGCGCATCGAACAGGAGTTAAATATGGAAAAATCCCGGCGATCAGAAATGGAACAATCATTCGCAGAGCTAAGAGGGTCAGCGATTAAAGACCATCACTCAAAAATTTAATTAATAATATATTCCATTTTTTAGCTCGACTATGGAGGCCAATATTTTACCGCGCTCTCGATCAAGTGGATCCAATCATCGGTATGTGGCTCTTGAATCCTGTTCCAAAGGCGATATTGTTTTTATTGTATGGAGCATGCGACATTACCAGTTCATGGTAGTACAAGATTCTGCCAGTTTTTACTTTGTTCATGGTGATAGTTTAAGTGCATTAAACTTAAAACTACCAGTTCCAGGAGAACTAGAGATGCCATCACCATTTTACGCCTTAGGACGAGTTATTCATAAAGAATACTGCCAAGCAAGAAAAGTACTTTTTGAAACATTTAATTTTTAGAAATTTATACAATACTTTAGTTTTATTTAGGATGAAAACCGTTATAGAGTAAGCAGAGGCTCTAAATTTTATCGCATCAAGCTAGAAGCAGTACCCCGCAGCGAATTCAAGCGGGTAAACAGACGTGAACGCCTCGATTGTAAGTTTATATACGTTTTGTTGTTTATTGTAAATAATAATTTTGCATTACAGTATCGTCAGCAAACGTATCAATAAATCGTTCGATTTCTCAAAATGATTCGTTTGATCCGTCTCGCACACACCATAATTTGCTGCACCAATCCCCAAGTGATGATGTTTACGTGGGTAGTACCAGCCCCAGACTTAAAGAACGTACTATAAGCATAACCAGCGTCACGGAAGAAGATGACGAACCCATTTTACTTCCAGAAAACGTTCGTCGCTATATTAGTGTCAACGAAGAAGAAACCAACCAATCTGTGATAACAGAGCAGCCCACTTCATCATACTACCCCCCGATGGTAAGAAACAACATCCCTTCAAGAGCATCATCGTCATTTTCTTCATTAAATTATGACGTAGAAAATTCGTCACTTATGTACTTGTCCCTTGATTAACCCATTGCATAATAGCACACATTAAACATAAAAGAAAAAGTAATTTACGTACATGAAAACACACTTTAAATCTCATCTACAATTGCGATGAGAACTTTGTCACATTTGTCATTTATTATTTTCGTATCCAGGACAATGCATCAGCTTCCGCTCTATCGACTTTTGCTACAACTGTTACCGTTGCCGCATCTGCTGCCAGTCAGAATCCGATGCCAATTCAAATTCTAACAAATTTTGGCAGTTGCTCATTGGAGAAAGACACTGATGATTCCGACGAATATCGATCTCTTGAGGCTAAAGATGATAACGACTTTCCTCCTAAGTCTCAAGATTAATAATTATTGTGTTACTTCATTTGTAAAAACATATAGTAGCTTAACGTAGTTTTACTTAGCATGTAGTAAAAATTCCCGTTTTGTTTTTTCGATCTTAGAATCTAAGAAAATGTAATTTAGCACACATTATTTTTTACGAAACAGAACTCGATATAAACCTTTTCATAGGTTTATGAAATGTCACTTAAAACTGAACTTATTCATAAAAATATGTGTTATAAATGAAAGACAAGTGACAGAATTTCATTGGAACAAGACATTAAATTACGAGAATTTATTTTATTTTGTTGCTTAAGCGCATCACTTTATTTTCCTTGTTCCATTCCTGTTACTAACATATGTTTCATCACTCCTTAGACATTTTTTTTATTTCGCTTATGTTTCAAATTTGAATTTTTATTTCAAAATTCTCTTTCAGAATAACGCTGAAAACGCAACCGGTCATCGTATCGGATTATTTACTCTTATCGAACCACTCCTAGCTCCTATATAAATGTCTATGGAAGCTGTATTAATTAAAAAAAAATATTGAAATATCGTTTGTTTTAAAAACTTTACTACAAATCAAAGATTTACACATTATCCTCATTTGTGCTGATACAAGTGATAGACAAGTATCTCTATCTTGTAAAGTAGTAACTCTTTTTGAAAACAAAAGCTATATGAAGAAGCATACAACCAATAAACTAACTTTGATTTGTTATAATAAGCAATTTCTACACACCAATAATTGCTTTATAGACCATATAGCTATTTTTAAATTTTATAAACATGGCGGATATATGAAATAAGAACTTACTTTTCGGTTTGATCAATTAATTGAATTCATACTCTTCTTTCTGAATTTGTGAATTGCAAATGTCAAGCTACTGCCAGCCAAAAGAAAACAGCAAAGAAAACAAAATCAAGTCATGTATCGTGAATTAATGATCAGTTACTGTTTTGTTTCGGCTATTGGCTGCTTGATATGCCATTTGCAATTAACATTTGTTCACCCCCAAAATTGTCGACATTTAAAAAAGTAATATTTTTTCTAAATAATTTAATGTTTAATACAATACCTATACATACATATTTACATATAGGTTCAGGCGGAAAATGGACCTGTCTGTTTATATTCTACGGACAAAGTGATTTAATATTTCGAATCTTAATTAGTAATTTTATTGTGGCAGTCTAAGCTTAACATCTACCTATAAAAAATATGGGTTTGTTAATGCATTAACGATAAAGTGCAGATATAGTGCAGCATAATAATTTGTGATATATTCTTGATTGATACAATACATAGTTTTATACATGAACACAATTCAGAATGAGTTCCAACGCAAAAAAAATTAGTTAAAGAAATACACGTGAACACGTTCAATTTTTGTTTCTCTTTTCTTTGGAACGTAAAGTTAATTTAGGTACAATATCAATTGAGTTTGTCTTACACTGAACACATTGAAACTAATCATAGTTTCGTCAGATATAAATCAGCAAAACTAGTTGTAAATTATACATATATATCGGTAAATACTTTACTTGAACCTTTCGTTTTAATGAAAAACATTTTTTAATAAAGAAGAAAAATAAATATGAAAGTTTTTTTTTATTTAAACATGTACATTATATTCAATTCAAATACAGGTACATAAAAACAAGTACCTTCTACAAATAAGTATTTTTTGAAAGTTCGTGGCGAATGTATTCCAGACAATTGATATGCAAGAGAACGTTGATTTCTATTAAACTTATCGCGTGCAAATGTATGGCCTCGACATAAGGAACAGCACTAATAACTACATGGTTGTTGTAATCTCTATTGGAGCATCTTGGTTTGTATATGAGTCAAATTTTGTAAACAAACATTTTACACAATGTTCTGCATTCCACTTTTTGTGTGTTCTGCATTTCGATCGAAATGAATATTGTGAATTGGAGCAAATCTGTAGGGAGTTATTACGAATGGTTCAAGTGCGAATCCAGCATTTTTTCACTGAAAATTGCTAAAACTATTGCATCCATGTTGACTTAAAAGCAAACATTGTGTTTGTTTAGGATTTTGACAGTTCGAAAGTGAATTCGAAAAAATCTAAAACGATCGAAATTCATAACACAAAATTTCATTCCGAGTGAAATTGAAAAGTGAAATAAATTCGATTTCGATCGAAATGTAGAACATGGGTTAATATATTGGTCATAAATATAAAAATCGCTTAATAGCAACTCTGAACATACGAGTAAGGACAGGAACAGAACAGAAATAAAATACAAACACCGAGAGGTCCTACGGCGAAATATTCTTTCGAGAAAAAGTCATCAATTGCGTTTCCTTCGTAATGCAACCATTGGCTTTACCCCACATGCTTCTTCTTTCTCTTAAACGACGAGGTTATGATCTGAACTTAAGGGATCATAACCCTTAAACTTCACTGCATCCCTACTTGTCCGCCCGCCTGTAAGGTTCGCCCCACATGCTTATTTAAGCAGATTATTGTCTTATGTGGTCGCTAAAGTAATCCTGAATCCTGTATATCGTACAACTTTAGACAATAAAAGGCTATGCAAAAATTCAAAAGTACGGTACAGAGGAATGGAGAGGTAAGAGTTTTGTTTTCAAAAGTCGAAATATCACAATTTTTGATTCAAAATTAACAGCTGCAGGCTTTGAGCGCTCAAGTTTACCATTAGCCAAATGAATTATTTACAAGGGATAAACAAAATTCTGGGATTGAAAACATGACACCACATTTCCTCCCCTATTTAAATGCATTGTCATGTTTACACTTACACGCTTACAAGTGCGGATAACTGCCAGAGAGTGAAGTATAAGGAACCACTTTTGTTTTGAGAGAAACAAGGACATTGGAATTTTGGAAAATACTGCGCACGGATGATTCGCTCCCGAATAGTTAACTTATGCAAGAGAGCACCCAACCCCAAAAAATCATGTGTGAAGGTTGTTTGCACGCGGTCGTCGAATGTTATTCCCTTTCGCACAGTTCTCAAACAAATTCTTTTGCACAGCTGGAAGGATGAACAAAAAGACAGACGGTAGTCACAAACAAATTCACTAGGTGAGTAGTGAGTGCTTCACTTGATGAGGGAACATCAGTACGGGTGGATACTAAAAATAGATAGAAACTAAGAAAATTGTTATATATTCCATATTCCATAATTTCTTCTAACTGGGAGTAGGTTTAGAAAAATGAAGCACAATCTGTTATATAAACCAAGCATTTTTAATGTTTTATTCTTTCTTTGTGTGGAAAAGTGTCAAAAACATACATAGTTTATACTGATCCAAGTATTATCGACCGATTTTAAAGATGTGATTTGAGGAGTTTACAAAAACTATAGTGACCGCCAAGTTATTTGCGACTACTTACTACTATCCCCATTTTCTATTTAAATGGTTATACAAAAGTGATTTTATACTCCGTATTCTGTGTAGTGTAATCGCAATCTGTTTCTTATAGAAACTCGAAAATCGCGTTTGAAATGAAATGGGGTGTTCTTTTATTTGAAATTCATTGACAAAATAAAACAGGAAAATAATAAATGATGTGTGTCATCTTTGCCTGGAAATATTTCTCATATCATTAAACATCTGTGTTTCGGATGCAAAAAACCTACTAACGTAGTGCAATATAAATAGATATATCACTTGAAAGAAGGTGCGGTAGATACATACTTAACTAGTTATAAATTATGTTATACAAAATGAGTGATTCAACAAATATCCGGATGAGTCTATTAAATTTGGGGTTGCTATTCAGCAGTATTGAATGTATTCACCTGGGATTAATTAGTCCAATTGGTAAGTAATATGCAATCTTAGAATTATGCTTATTATAGAATTTTTATTTTTCAATTGCACAATTACGCAACAGCCTCAACTTACGTGTTGATATGTATAGTATATGTACATGCATACATAGAATAGTATCCTACATTTAGAAAATGTTTTGGAAACGGCACCTGTTTTCGGTTATAGGTAGTTTATGTTTTTTTACATAACAGTAAGGTCAATAGTTTTTTATTTGTTAAAAACTATTAATCTGTAATGTTTACTCAACGCCAGTTTCGATGGTAATGAGTAATATTTTTAAAAAATATGTAATTAAAAAAAAATAAATAAATATTTTTTACGACAAACTTTTAAGAAGTAGTAGAGGAATTCGGATGCCATGATACTGAGCTTCGACTTACCTGTGGCAATTTGGATTCGAAAATAGCAGTCTTAGAAGCAACTTTTGCGCCAAATTGTACGCACGATGAATGCTTACAGTTTGACATGAAGAGGTAAAAGATTGGCAACTTAAATATTGGTAATATTAAAGTGCAAAATACTTGAACATTATGTAGACTCGTTCGTACATTTGCCTCAGTAGAAACGGAGGATTCTAAAAATGCTGAAAAGGAAGCAGGTCAGAAGTTCCTTGAAACGCTACGTCAGAGTCATTTAAATGAGGAAGATATCGATGTCGATATTTTAGAGGACAGCCATAGAAATAATGAAAACACAAATCATAGTACCGGTAATTACTATTTTTGTCTTATAAAAATCAAAATTTAAAAAGTAAACAACTGTTATAGGACAAATCAAACGTACAAATCTCCGCTTGGTCCTAGAGCGACTAATAATGCAGTATTTACGTCGAATATCGCCGGAAGATGATTTAGGCGGTGAAGGTTCTTCGCGTTCTCGACGTAATATATTGACAGATAGTAGCCACCTCCAATCAGGTAGTTCTAGGAAATTAGTTTTGCAATATTATTTTATTTAAAATCCGATTTCAGTTAAAAACGACACTAATGAAGACTTTAATTCAAGTGAAGAATACGTGATTCGAATTAACAAGACCAGACCTTATTGTGTAGAGCAGAGAAGAGAAATATCTTCGCTTAATCGCTTGGACTTGGAAAAATCATATCAAAATCAATCGGATAACGAATATAATATCCGAAGAGTGCTTAATAAAAGGTAAGTAATTAATCGTTTTCTCTTAAGAACTGTCATAGCTAACATTTTATGAGAATATCCCATACGCTTTATATCGATTTTTATGCAATTATACTCATAAGTCCCCTAAAATTCCATCACGCACGTACATTTGATTATTACCCCCAATGCACGGTTTTGTATCACGTGTGCAAAAAAGTTCTTCAGCCACACTTGATGTGTTTTGATATTTTTCATAAAACAATACGATATTTGCAGCCCTTTGAAAAGTGTTTGAACGCGTAGGTGATGGATAAAAAAGAAGATATAAATGATTTACAATTTAAACATGCAAATTAACGCATTACAAATGTAGTGGATAAGTGGAGTTTAAAACCTTGGAAATCTGTATCTATATTTTTTAGGTACATTTATATATATATGTTACTAAAATACGTTTTCTTTTTATTTAAGATGCTCCGGTAAAAATCACTGCAGCTTTATTTTTTCAATTGATCATCCGTTTTCGAAAGTGTGGGAAGATGGGTTAGTTCGAGTTAAATATATGTGCATGGACGGTGAGTTTTTATTTTCTGTAATGTATTGTAGCGCAATCCCTAAACCAGGTCTTAGAAAATTATGCGACTAACTCTTTAGAATCGGTCGGAACACATTGAGTCTTGTCTTGACTGAGTTAAGGGTCACGCAAGAATCGACTTACTTTTTGTATGTTGTCCAACATTGTATATTGCGGTTTAAAGCCTTTCTTGCAGCTTACGGGGCATTCTCGGTCCATAAGATGGACGAGTTTATTCGCCACTTCATCCATCCCAAGCTTGATTATTGAAATCGTCATCAGAAGTTGCTTCGCTATTTATCATAGATTTAAGATTTGAACTTATTGGAGTAACAGTTACTCCATCTTTTTTGGACTAATATGATACGCATTCCGCTCCAAAAATACACGAAGTGCTCGTTGCTGATTGATCATCGTCATCAAAGAACATTTGATGAACTTTGAAATCCGTCATTTTTCCTTCAACCAGATAATCAAGGACTGCAATAAATAGTAAAGGACTATGGCTTTCCAGGTGTACACCAACTTAAATTGGGAATTATCCATAACCATCTGTATGTAGGTGTCTATAACTCCAGATCTCTTGGATGTCTATGTTTTTTTCCATTATGTTCTCCATTCCTTTTATACCAGTGCGGTAGCAGGCTATTAATATCACTGCAGCCTTCCATCTGCGATGGCTTGGTATTTAAAACGGAGGTTCAATCTCCCTTGTCGTCTCGAACCTGCGGGCTGGGAGACGAAGATTCTCTTTGGTGGAGTATTATTGTCCTGACGCGT
Source organism: Portevinia maculata (assembly GCA_949715645.1). Classification (NCBI taxonomy): domain Eukaryota; kingdom Metazoa; phylum Arthropoda; class Insecta; order Diptera; family Syrphidae; genus Portevinia; species Portevinia maculata. The sequence goes on along the minus strand of OX454528.1, from coordinate 366,222 downwards.
TTTCGCTTTTAGGACTACATCCACATCTTGGTACAGCTCATAGAGTTCGCGGTTGTATCTTCTTCTCCATTAGCCCTCCTCGCACACCGTACCAAATATCCGACGAAGTATTTTTCTTTCAAAATAATCCAATAAAAGTGTATATTATTAACGAAATAATAAAATATCAATATATATTCTTATCTGCTTATCGTCCAGTACTCAGCCTACACTTAGTCTTCCGGTTTAGAAGGTTTGAACCCATTTGTTTCGCCAAAGCGAGGAAGTCTAATTTCATTGTCAGATCTCTAATAAAACGTTATTCGTGGATTTGATGTTTACTCCAAAATAGGTGAACTCTCTCGAAGTCGCTGCTATCAATAGTGATGGTCCTAGTTAGACCAAGCACTTGGTTTTATTCTCGTTGACTTCAAGGCCAACCACTTTCAACTGTTCTTTAATCGCCATGAAATCCTCTACCCCCGGCGAACCCCACAGGCGGACCAGTTAGGATGCGGTGAAGTGGGGCGGTTATGATCACTCTATGCCAGATCATAACTTCGCCGTCGGAGAAGAATAGAGCAAATGCAATATCAATACTGCAATAACCCTATGATTTTGTTTTTCCAAAAAATAACTAGATTTTCGAATAAATCATTACTGTGGGGAGCACTTAACCATAGGTTATGAAATAGACCCAAACATTCAAATCCTCGATAACTACAAAGGTGAGCCGAAATCAGAACCTAGAATTCAGCCTCGGGAAACGTCTCTACACTCACTCAAAATAATAAAGGCAGATAAAATTGAAGCTTCAGATAATAAACGAAATGTGAGTTCGAACCCTGAAGAAATTAGAAAAATAAAAGGGGCTGTAACCACCAAATATAAGGAGGGCTTATCCGAAGAACATAGGAACGAGGTATATTCACAGGTAATTAAGTTTGGGGTATAAAAACGCATTCTGCTAACGGATTTTTATATTCAAAGGATTTTCGTGTCTTCAAAATTCTCCCAAGTAATCTTGATGATTTCAATGATATAGAAACAATAGGAGACGAAATTTACTTTCGAAAAGATGAAATGACTACTGAACAAAGCAATGTTAACGAACTGCATTATAGTAGTACTGCTGCGGTTAGTAAAGCCGTTAGTTCAAATGAAAACAAAGTATCACACAACGATAGGAGGTTTTTAGAAAACATTACATTAACTATACGTGAAGGTGGTCATTTTATCACAGTTTATCCAATTTCAAATAGTACTCTCAGCCGAGTACCTAGTAATCTGAGCGTTGATGGAACTAGAAATAAAAGCCATGCTGATAATACTACAAAACATCTGTTCCAATACGATTCGTTCTCCGTTCCCCTTCATAAAAAAAAAATTCCTGTGTCTGAGAATGGTATATCTACTGAAAGTCCTATATCAATGGAATACAAATCAGAAGAAGAGAAGGATGATAATAAAAGCGATAAGTCAGGACTAGGCGAAATTTTGAATGCAGATGACCACCATACAAATTTGGATAAATCTGGAATAACATACAACAGTATTCAAAAAACATCATACAGATCACCGCTACTCCACGGATTTACAATGACGCCTGGCTATCCCAAATTTTATATTGGTGACTTTAATTGTCAATGGAATATAATTGCTCCGGAAGGTATAAGAGTTTGGATCACTATCATAGATAACTCTTTACGGTGTAAGATGAGATTATATTTGTTCCTTTTAATTTCATTTTCGTGTCTTCATTTTTCTTAGTTGACGAAACTTGCAAAGACTTTCTGAAAATTGATGATTTTGGTATGAATAAAACATTGTATAGTAGTTGCACTGACACAGGGCAACCTATAAAAATCATAGGTATCTCTAATTGGTTAAAAGTAACAGTCAAAACAACTTCTAAATTCGCGTATCCTAAAAGAGGTGTACTATTGCACTATACAGGTAAGTTTATTTAAAAAAACAATGAAATTAAGTTCCCATTTCAGATATTTTAAAAAAGCTGATAACAAAGATGTACCTCTCGATAATGTGTTAAGCTGTCAAAATTGATTTGATTAATTTTGCAAAATCTGTCAGAAAATACTACAACTATCAACGTCAACAGTTTTCCGCCTAATAATATTAGTAGTCCAACGCACCAACTACTGTGCCCACAGTTTAAAAAAAGAGACAAAGATTACACTTAAGTTGGATTCTTATGAGAATTCGTAAGCGCTAACGTGTTAAGACTGTAAGCCAACATGTGTTATATAAATCGTAAATTATATCACACGCAAATATACTATATCAATGAATGGGTCCAAATCCTAAGCAAAATTCAAACTGATTAAATTTCTATAAGCTGAAGTTACGAATTCTCATGCTCTTTCTCTCCCCTGAAAGTTGTTATTAATTGCCTAATACTTTTAGATAGACTGAAGAACCTTATTCCAAGTTCAATTCAACCAAGATGCAGGCACTAAATTATCAACATGAAATAAAATGGCAACTAAATCAAATGCTTCGAATTATGAACCTATATTTCAAACGAAACGAAAAAAAACATTTCCCCAAAAATTGCAATTGCATACTTTTTTTTATATAGAAAAGAAAATTTAAGAAAAAAAAAACTTAAAACTATTCCCACAATATTTATGACATCCCTGTATATCTTTTCAGCCGATGGTTGCGTGAACCCACCACTTCCGTCTAACGTAAAGCTAATTGACAGAACAGCGACGGCCGCATTGTATGAGTGTCATCCTTCATTTTTATTTCCTGATTCCCGATTAAGTACTCGTACATTGATCTGCAACACGATAAACGTCTGGGATAAACTATTACCCAATTGCGTTGGTAAGATACTTAAAGAATATATTATGTACACTGCTATCATTTCCTCATAAATTTCTTTTGAGAAAATTCTACGTAGGTATGTTTGGCTGTATGTTCAAGACAATAAAAAAAACACCTCTTGGTTAACCCAATTGAATCAATTAATGACAATATTTCTAGTTTCTCAAATGTTTCGATCTATGTACTTGTCTCGATTGTATTCAAATCTTTTAACTAAACACAAAAGTCTTATCACTTTGTATTGAACGGTATTGACGTTTTTTTACGATAATTTATGTGTTAAATATATGTGCACAAACACATTTCAAGACATATTTCAACTTTACAGAGCAAGAAAACCTTTATAAAAGTGAAGTTCCTTCTGAAGAAAGATTTACTCTGCTACACAAGAAACCTGATTTATCTATTATTACAAGCATAATGCCTTCCCAAAAGGACGCTGATGTGATATTTGGTACGAATATATGTTTATTGAACTCCATAACTTAATTCATTTTTCATTTTATTTTAATCATTTTTATATTTTGTACATTTTATAACTATTTCTACAAAGATATTATCATTCCATCCGTTTTAATTATCGGCCTATTTATAATCAATGGAGCGGTTTTTGCCATTATAATGAAATATCGTAAAAGGTTTGTTAGATAAGTAAAAGCTTACACGTGTTGTACTTGTACTAGAGAAAAATACTTTACAGAAATAAGACTGTTTTTATTTAGACATTTGCCAGCTTAACCTTATTTTCCACTTCTACAAGTACAAACCGATTTAAGCTAAAGTGCTTTCAGATCGAGTCATTAATCATCCAATATTTTCGTTTAGTTGTTTTGTAAGTACACATTTATAATTTTTGTAATGTATACCTATTGGAAATAAAATTCTCTCCCTTGGGTAGAAGAAATCAGAAAATATTGGAATGATTTTTCTTAGTGCATAATACAGCAATTCGTATGACAAAAATATTTCTATTTTAAACAGAAGTAAAGCTTTGGGAGACAGGGAAATGGAATTGGCTGAACTATAACATTTAAATCTGAGTCCAGATCATAAGTAAATATTGGAAGGAAAATGAAATAAATAAAGCTATATCTATATACCTAATCACATTAACTCAAGCACATTATTTATATTTCGCCAGTGTTTAGATGTGTGAAAGACTAACAAACATCAGTGGCGAACAAACGAACTCAAGGAAAGACACTTACGTACATTAGAATAAAACAATTAAAATCCTTTTAATTTAGATATACATATTATACAGTAAGAATCATTGCAATTGTTAGACCAAAGATTTTCCATATAATACTCAATGCGCTTATAGTGCTTTCTTAACAGAAAAAAAACGAAAAATGGTTCTTAATTGTCGATATAAACATCAAATTAATGTACAATAAAGTAACTTTGTAAATAAAGCAACTACACAAAAATTTAATTTTATATTTCAGTTCTTATGCAAGCATCATATTTTAAATCATTCCACCTAGACATGATAGAAATTTGTATATCATAAATACCGCTGGCTGACACTACAACCTGAAAGATCTATTGTATCTAAATTGCCAATTAATCCAGTTTATCACTTTGTTTAACAAGTTTACTGGTACAAAAAATATCATCTATCAACATTCACCACATGTGTTTAATATTCATGCAAAGAAATATGACATACAAATTGTGCCTTACGGGTTTGTTAAATATTTAATTTTTTTCTTTCAGCTGCCTAGGCTTTTCACATTGTACATAAACGCTTATTCCACATCATCATGATCAATTACTTTATGTGTATCTCTTAAAAAAAAAATACACATGATAAATTGTTAAATACATAAGGTATGGAATTCAAACAAAATAAAAAAAACGGTTATAGTTACAAATACGTTGTTTTATTTTAAAATTAAGGAAATATTTTTAGGCAACTTAGAATGCCATATTGTTAAGCAAGTTACATCATGCAATGTAGTTGCTATATTTAATCGGCCCTATCGAGGTATCCGTTCGGAACGGTTTTACGAAATCGGAGAAATTTCATTCGAAGTATCCGTTCGGAACGGTTTTACGAAATCGGAGAAATTTCATTCGAGGTATCCGTTCCGATACATTTTTCGGAAAAATTCTCCGATGACATATAGCGCACCTTGTCGCATTGCGTTCCCTTCAAGCAAAAACACTGACCCAACTTTTCCCGTCATTTTTGGATCCGCGATATATGAGGCGTTCCACGCACACATTTGCAAATTGACTGTAACTACATTGCCAATAAGAAGAAGAGCGAGAGTCGAGAGTAGTTATTTGTAATGGCGATTCGTTCATCTGTCACTGACACTGTCTCTGGCTGCAGCTGCAGATATAATTTTCTTTGAAAGGTAAACTAAAATTGAATTTACTATTGCACACAATTATTTGCTTAATTAAACTTTGTTTGAATTTAGATTTATCGAAATAACAAAATTGCCAACCGATGAAGATGAAACTACCAACCGTGTGACGAATTTTTATGATTTTCTTGCTACCGGCACAAATTCATGCTGAAAGTAAGTAACATTCATTAGTATAGATAACGTACACATTTATTTGCTTCTTTTCTTTTGCAGGAGAATTTGTTGGAGAAATGATAGCACGTATACCAAATAAAAACATGTATTGTTCTTAGAAATAAAATAAATGTGAACAAACATTTCTGATTTTTATTTTAACGATACTCGATTCTCGATTCTCTTCTTATCTAGCCTCGATTTGTATCTTTTTTTTGGATCAGTTTTGGATTCGTTTTTTGCTGAGCACAGCGAGCTCAATCTGTCACAATACATACACATGTGAGTCCGCGGCTATTACAATTTCCATACTAATTGGATCCGAAAAACGTCGTTTTTCGGACCCGTATGCGGAGTCGTCCATATGTCATTGACTCCGTTTGCGTACGTAAAACGGAGTCTCTTGCTTGAAGGGTTCCCTTCAAGCAAAATCGCTGACCCAACTTTTCCCGTCATTTTCGGATCCGCGATATATGAGGCGTTCCACGCACACATTTGTAAATTGACTGTAACTACATTGCCAATAAGAAGAAGAGCGAGAGTCGATAGTAGTTATTTGTAATGGCGATTCGTTCATCTGTCACTGACACTGTCTCTGGCTGTACCTGCAGATATAATTTTCTTTGAAATGTAAACTAAAATTGAATTTATTATTGCACACAAGTATTTGCTTAATTAAACTTTGTTTGAATTTAGATATATCAAAACCAAAAAAAAATAGCAACCGATGAAGGCGAAACTACCAATTGTGGGCCGCATTTCGATGATTTAAATGCTACCGGCACAAATTCATGCTGAATGTAAGTAAAATACATATGTATAGATTAGATAACATGCACATTTATTTGATTCATTTATTTTGCAGGAGAAGGAGAAATGGTTGCAGGTATACAAAATGCAAAAATGTATTGTTTTTAAGAAATAAAATAAACATGAACAAACATTTCTGATTTTTATTTTAGCGATACTCGATTCTCGTTTCTCTTCTTATCTAGCCTCGATTTGTGCCTTTTTTTGGATCAGTTTTGGATTCGTTTTTTGCTGACCAAAGCGAACTCAATCTGTCACAATACATACACATGTGAGTCCGCGGCTATTACAATTTCCATACTAATTGGATCCGAAAAACGTCGTTTTTCGGACCAGTATGCGGAGTAGTCCATATGTCATTGACTCCGTTTGCGGACGTAAAACGGAGTCTCTTGCTTGAAGGGAATTGTACCGCGTTTATGTCACTTACTTTTGACAGATACACAGCAAATTTCTTTCGAAACTCTCCGACAAGAAAATGCTGCGGATTATTTTAAGTAAAATGGAACAGTGCTAAAAATTGGACGGAATAAAATTAAAAAAATATAATTTTTGATGTTTAGTGGTCAACTCGAGCCGCATTAGCAATCACTTTGAAACTGTATTAGATTTATCACAAAGTATTTCACACTGTAATGGACTTAAAGCAGCTGATTCGCTGTCAAATAAATGCGTTTGTATGCTTTATTTATCTTGTTCCGAAACGGATACCTCGATCGCAATCTGAGTTCCGATTGGATTTGCGTTTCGTTTCGGAATTTCTTCCGAACGGATACCTCGATAGGGTTGCATAATTATATAGAATGTAATACATGCAGATATTCTTCTTTTCTTTAACGGCGAAGTCATGATCTGGACTAAAAGTTCCAACTTCACTGCGTCCCTACTACTGGCTAATCAAATGTTGATGTTATTGCCTTTGTGTTATTCAGGCGTTTTAAGGCGGCCTTTCGCTATCCTATCGCTATTACTTAGGAACATGAACATGACAGAACCAGGTCGCGCATCATTTTTGTCTATACCAAGTACCCGAAGTGCCTTGCTGTGCCTAATAAAAATAGACAATACCTTGGCAATGCTTGATTTGAGGTCGATCGGTTCGGTACCTAAAAGGACTACACCTTTTTCTCCACATGGCTTAGCCCGCTCACGCAACTTTGTTGCTTCGTCTGGCCTTTGTCGACTTCGTTTTGCGAACGAAACAGCAACACGAAAGAAAGAAACTAACAGAATCATTTTTCATTCACTTTCACAGCAAATGTTATCAAGAAATTACCGATTCGTGGAAAGAAAAACATCTTTCCTATGTTCGATTCGCAAAAAATTATGCAACCGAACCTTCCAATTTCCAATGATATTAAAAGTTACCAAGGTATATTTTATCGCATAGAGTTACAGAACACCATTATTTTCCAGATGCGATAAACGGTGGAATTTTGTTTTCCAAAGATTTCGATATGAAGATTTATCGCATGAGTTACAGAACATGGGCAGAATCGCAGGCCAACTTGTGGTTTGTGGATACATTCCCGAATAGGAGAGACGAAAATGAACTAATTCCATTTCGTACCCATTTTACAACGGTGTGAACAAAGCCGCACTGTGATGTCATCTTGTCAGTCAATATTTTGGCATTCTATCTACACTCTTTTATCTAAGGTATCTGTCAAATCGAAAACAAAAACAGTGAACGGTGAGGGTGAAAATTCACGAAATTGGCAGAGGTTGACAAATTTACATAACTATTTTAAGTCGAGTGAAAATTGTTCATAAAAACGCATCTACGCAATTAGCTTTCGAACCTGTGCCACTTAATGCTGTTTTTTGATTTGTTCAAAATAATCTAAACAAAAATTTACGAAGAATATTTTTCCATTTGTGTAAGTGTATTCTAAAGTGTAATCAATTTAGCAGTTCCAATAACGCGTTGTTGTCGATGCTGCAGTTTAGTGATTTGATCCAGTTTTATTTAAATTGGATTAACTGATAAAGAATAAAGTAAATATCGGTCAAAAAATGTATGCATCTTAAAAATAAAGAACTCTTAAAGGGGAAATGGCTACATAATAGCAAAGTATGAGCTACAAATTGCAAATAGTTCCAGTGGATAGCCTTTTTTCGTGTTGACTTTGCTCGTGTTTTTTACTGTCAAATTGTCATCGTCTTCTCCCGAGATAATTTTAACTAAAGATGACTGCATAAACTGGGCCACTTGTGTCAAATAGCCAAATAAACTTTTTTTTTTGTCAATCTCATGTGGTTTTTATTTCGGAAGGCAATTCGTCGAAGTTTTATTATCATTGGCAATAAATCCATCGCTTTGATGTTTAAATGGAAATTGTATTGTGTTCGCCAATAATACCTTACCGCATATTAATGTTTTACAATCCGGTCCATGAACAAATAAGTATGTAAAAAACAGATGTAGTAGACATATTTTTAAACATCGTACAATTTATAAGACATTTCTCTGGCGGTATTTTAAATTATTTAGATGTTTCTTTTAACAGGTGCTGGTTTTATAAAACATTAAACATTGTGTTTAAATATTGTTATGAATGCAATTCCATCTTTTCTTTCATACGAAATTTGACAAGCAACAAAAATAATTCAAATTCATTTAATCATCGCCTCCGCAGCAGGAACAAAAAGTGAAAAGTGACTACTACGGCCAGCAATATAAGCTCGAAAGACCTTACCCCTTGCGGTGTCGGCGAAACATAAAAAAAAAACACAAATTGAGGAGGCAATCGAACGAATTAATAGACTCAGTAGCCGGCGCTGGTATCGCAAACATGGCATGGACAGAGGTAAAAACCACAACCAATTAAATATTATTTTTGTTTTATTTAAAATTGGATGTCATAACATCCTTGTTTAGCTTGCCGGTGCAAATGTGACCATTATTTGTTCAAATTTTTTTAGGAATGAACGCGTATAAATAAACTACATAACATGTAGTTTCTTAAGACATTATTCAATCTAAAGTGTATTCATCTAGCTGTGTAGGTGCGCACAACACTGTCATTTTGTATTTTTTTCATGATTTTGAAAACATGAAATGAATATTAACCTGTAAACGCATTAATTTATAACTTTGCATGTTGATCTTCTTCTTTCTTATTGGCGGCGAGGATATGATCAGGATTAAAGGGATCGCAACCCTCCCACTTTACTGCATCACTACTGGTCCGCCTGTGAGGCTAAATGTTTCGACCACAACATAGCATAATAATAGAAAAGTAAAAATTATTAGACAGGTGTCTTGGCAATAGAAAATGATTGCACAGGTATTTCAAGATAACTGAACCTTTTTAGCGAGTTTTTTAGTTTTGTATGATCGAATGCGAACATTTTCTAAGACGATTGTTTTGCTTTTGGGCAATGGACGCACATCGAAGCACTATGCGCCTTTATCTCTTGAAGCCAAATTCAAGATAGATACTTACTGATATATGACCTGTTTTTTTTGTTTGTATTATTTTCTCAGGAAAGGCGAACTTATATCGATAACCTAACGAACCTATACCTTTATGTTGTTACAAATAGTCGGCCCTATCATGGTATCCGGTCGGAAAGCAATTTTCTCCGTAACGCAAATCCAGTTGGAGACAATTTACGTTTATAGTACCTAAGTGTTTTCCGAACAAATAAAAATGTTCCGGGACGAATAGTTGTCGGAGACAATGACTTGAGGCTGCCAAAAGCTGACACAAAAATCGCATATCATCGCGATGAACCGGTGTGCGTTACGGTTTGTCGAAAAAATGTGTCGAATACTCGTACCACGGGACTCGTACAAAGAATTTCACTTGATAGGGCCGATTAATCTTCCGGAAAGATGACGCAAGAAAGTGAATTCCAAAGTCTGATTATTTTGACATTCGACTTTGATCGAAAGTTTGTCTAATTCAAAGAATCTGTAGGTCTGTTCGCGAACTAATATGCAAACGTAAACTTATACAAACTTTCGTGCGAAACTACACAAACGCGTTCGCGTACTGAGAAAATGGTTAAAAGATGAACGAAAGAAAAATGTACTTTCGTTCATTTTTCCTCACACAGAATTTCAGCTGGTAAACAAATCAAAACTGTCAAATGATGAAATCCTATGAGTTTGCCAGCAAAATGAAAACAGCGGTTGCTTCTTTTCAGGCCAAACTTAGACAATTATCATCTTTTTACACAAAAGCGTTCGCGTGCTTTTCTTGAAATAAGAGGATTCTCTCTCGATTTTATAGATTTGACAGTTTTCATTTTTCTACACATATAGTACGCGAACGGAGCTTGTATTTTTGAATTCAATCGAATATAAAGTTTAAATTACTTCATTCTAATAAATAGGACATTCTAACGAATTCGACATATTTTCGATCCAAATCGAGTTTCGAAATAAGCTCATAAAAAAGATGTTTGGCAAACAGACGTCCTGGCAGTTGACAAGTGGACGTTAGTTGGTGAACATTAACTGCATTCACCTTGTTTTAAGAAGTTTTAATAGAAGTTTCAACATTTTGTATGATATATTGCAAGAATATTCAAAATCGAATCGTCCTGAACGTGCGCAGTTCAGCTTTGGGTCGTGTACCCACATCACAAACACACACATACAACAGAACGAGAAAAAAAAGTATACGCTGTCTATTTGCAAAGCAAATGCGCAGATGGCAGATGTCCCGAGACGGATCACTGTTCAGACTTGTGTATTTTGCAACATGGGAGTAGAATACATTCACTCTTTAGATAGAGGTACTATATCTAGAAAAATGCAATTTATCATGGTGATTCTTCTTATACAATGTATGGCTATGACTCCTGTAAAACAGACAAGTGTTAAATGTTCAATGCTTTAACTCTTACATCCCTAAAGAAGATAAACATATCTACATAATGTGAAATTAAATTTTTTCAGAAACTGAAAGAAAAAATGGTATGAAATAGATAGTAAAAAGAAACGCTAGGAAGAGCACAAGAGTGAAAAAACTGTGATATCAAATTATAATGTGAGTGAAGACACAGCTGACTGCTAGTCATTGGGCGCGTTAAAATTGCAAGGCAACTGCGAGTTCCCTAGTAGTTATACCTCTATAAGTTGCCAAAAGATGGTCACGTGAGTTATTCGATCAATGATTAAGGGTGAAATAGCAGGGACTAGCAGTTAGCTTGCAAATAAAACGCGCCAATTGATAGTGTTTCGGTTTATATTTAATTTTTTTTTTGAATATCGAAATTCATAAGATAGTCACACTTTATTATTTAGCTTACATACAAATCCACATCTCGTAAACCTGATTCTGTTGCATATCTTTACTATCGTCTATATATTTTATCATATTTCTTATTTTTGACCCTTAAAGTATACTTTTTTTCTGTTTTTCCTACTATCTATCTTTACACAAATTCACCCATCGACGATCACGGAATTATTTGTCTTCTTTTTTCATTCTGGTTCTCCTTTTTTATTTGGTATCCTCACATCTTCTTCTTGTATTTTGAAACTGTGTTGCACAAACAAAATAAGCTGCATACAATAGAGTTGGGCTCTTTTAACGAGCTGCTGGTCATGCTCGCTCACCTGTGCTATGAGTCAATAAGATACAATGCTATCTACCATGCCTTTGCATACGATACCAGATACAAATTCAAAAAAGTACTTATGTGAGCGTGAACAAATTCAGCTTCTCGCCTTCGCCTCTTGTTGCTCATTTCTACCGCTGGCTCTCGTCTCGATACGCGACTTAGTTTGTATCTATGCTTACAACGCGTCGGATGGAATTTAGTTTTAATTTTACTACACGCGCCGTTTAAGTACGTGTTCAAGAAATCTAATTATGATACACACCTGAACGATTTACGTGTGTGTGAGTGCGCTGTAATTTATTGTTCGTTTGTATGTGGTTTGGTTAAAAAAAAAATTGTATCGCCCAAATTGTCTGCCGCACCCTGAAAAGTTTCCAACTGTTCCAATATCTTATTAAAGTTACAAATCCAGGCAATATTTAAAATAAACAAGCCTAGTCGTATCAACTCTTGGGTCACTAGAGCAATACTTGAGACGGAATTTGTTGTTTCAGCCCAAGCACTCTTGCAACGTAGCAAAAGTACCATTATTGTGTATATAAGCTGAATGCGATATGTTGTGATGAAAATGTGGCGTAATGAAAGAAATGTAAGCAGTATCCCATCTCTAGGATCATCCACAGGGGGTGGTGGCTGGAATGGCGATAAATGGAATACGCCTGCGCAGCGAAGTGCATACTCTCTTCCACATCCAGGGATTGCTGCAAGTAATATGCGCTATCGAAGCACTGAAAGTCCTCCTTCTAGGGGAGAATATATGGCACACTCTTCATCAATGCTAAATATACCAGAGAACAACGAAAATTCAGTTATTAGTAATAGGCAGTCAGGGTTACCAAATCGCCAATTAGGAACGGTTGCACCTTCTTATGTTGACAGGAAAAGACCTCTGTCAATGTATGACGTTCCCCCTATTAATGGTGGGCCATTTCCTGGCTGCTTGTACCCCGGAAATAAAAATAAAAATGATCGAAACCTTACTGCAAAACCTGTACCTATCAGGAATTTGCGCCAAAGTCCTAGTGAATTGGTACGTATACCACTTCAAAATATTCATTTAAATTATTCAAAAACAGAAAGATTGTCAATCCAAAAAAAGTATTAATCTAATACAAATTTAATTAAAAATCTTTTATTTTAGAAAGTAGATCCGGAGCTAATTTTTACAAAACAAGAGAGAATTGGCAAAGGATCGTTTGGAGAAGTTTTTAAAGGGATTGACAACAGATCACAGCAGGTATCCTAATGATAATGCTAATTTTTACGTAATAAACTAGTTCCGTATTTATTATCAACAGGTTGTTGCAATTAAAATAATTGATTTAGAGGAGGCTGAAGATGAAATAGAAGATATCCAACAGGAGATCATGGTCTTGTCCCAATGTGATTCTCCATACGTTACAAAATACTATGGATCCTATTTAAAAGTTCATAAATATTCTATATTGTTGTGATTGTTTAATTTTAATTCTTCTATTTTTATTTCTAAGGGTACAAAATTATGGATCATAATGGAATATTTGGGTGGTGGATCCGCATTGGACCTCATGAAGGCTGGTTCATTTGAAGAAATGCATATAGCGATTATTTTACGAGAAGTTCTTAAAGGCTTAGACTACTTGCATTCCGAACGAAAGCTTCATCGTGACATTAAAGCAGCAAATGTGCTTTTAAGTGAAATGGGCGACGTTAAATTAGCGGATTTTGGAGTTGCGGGTCAGCTAACCAATACAACATCAAAACGAAATACTTTTGTTGGCACACCGTTCTGGATGGCTCCCGAAGTAATTAAGCAATCTATGTATGACTCTAAGGCTGATATTTGGTCATTAGGTATAACCGCAATTGAGCTTGCTAAGGGAGAGCCTCCGAATTCCGAGCTCCATCCAATGAGAGTATTATTTCTAATTCCAAAGAATAATCCTCCTCAATTGACTGGTAACTACACCAAATCTTTCAAAGATTTTGTTGAGGCATGTTTAAACAAGGACCCAGAAAACGTGAGTATAATAAATAGGCCGAACGTTAACAATGAATTTATACCATTCTTGACATTCTCACCAAGTATAGGTGCACAGTTTTCACATGGTATAAGTTATTTATTTATTGTCTTTCCTTTTATATATAAGCGACCGACAGCAAGGGAGCTGCTTAAGTATCAGTTCATTAAAAAAGCAAAGAAAAACTCCTACCTTATCGATTTAATAGATCGATATAAAAAGTGGAAAACACAAAAGGGTGAAGAGAGCGAAACGGAGTCGGAAAATTCTGATTCGTAAATATTGAAAAAATATATTCAATTTAAAAATTGTATTAATTTTCTGTATTGTAGGGAAGATTCAAAACCAGACAGTGATATGGATGAACCTTGGATAATGACTGTAAAAGGAATACATTTCAATAATGTATCAAACAAATTATCAACCACTTCAGCTTCAGGAAATGCTCTACTTGATGAAAATGAAAAAGTGATTAGCGGTATCTCTAACAAGCATCACAATGGGTCAAATGTACAACCATTGCAACATTCTATAACAAGTAGCGGGCAATCTACTCGCGAAAACAATTTAAATCGCTATAAAGTTTCATCAGTCCCGCAAAATAAAAGTACTAAATCTTCTATATCTGTCCCATTACATCACAGTCAGGCAATTTCTTCCGCAAACAAGCATCAGGAAACCTCACCCGCGAATGCCAGCAGTGGTTTGGATGGCGATGTTAAATTGGGTATGATTGATATTAGCAAGGATAATGAACGATTACATAGATTAACTGAAGAAAAGGACCAAGACAAACGGACATCGAAAGAAGTAATAATAATAAACAAAAAAAAACAATATTACATAATTCCTTTGTCATATTTCGCTTATTATTTAGTCAACGCAATTAGAACACACTGACGAGTCCATGGCAGCGCCTTCTAACCAACGAAGGAGTCAAAAGGAACATCAGTCGACATCAAATAGTCAATCTACAACAAGCGCAAATAATAATAGCAACTACAATGGAAACTCTAAAGTTATTGTTAACACTGATAGGTCCTCGGCGACAGGAGCAGGCACAGCATCAAATTCTAACAGCAAAATTGTTAACCGGGCAGTTCAAACAAACAGTGCGTGCCTAAACAATTTCCTTTTTCCACTTTTATCAGAGGTAAGTCATTATCAATTTGCATTTTTGTTTTACAATTGATGTTATAACTTTGTCGCGTGTTATAGTGTAAAATGATTGCTATTACATTTTTCATATATTTAACAATAATGGTGCGTACAGTAAAAGAGCTACTTTAAAAGTACTTAGGTCTAAGATCCGAGGAATCCTTCACGTCAATAAAACCTATCTGAGAAAATGGGGCGCGACCGGCTTAATTGGTACTGTAATTTTTAAAGAAGAGATCCTACGAATCGCGTCTAAAAGGCAATATCAATACAATACAATCGCGAAAGAGAGGCAGGCCTAAAACTACCGATTCAACAACACCAGCATGATTGAGTTCAGTAACGAAGTAATTCGGGAGGGTAGCCGATACTTTAAAGGTTAAACCGGTAAACCCCACATGCAGGCCAGTAGGGATATAGTGAAGTGCGAAGGTTATGATCCCTTTAGCCTAGATCATAACCTTGTCGTTAAAGAAAGAAAGTAGTACTTAGGTATGAATGTATGATACACCTTACATTAATATAAGAAAACAGAGAAAAGCATTGGAAGAGGATAAGGGATGAATTGAAAGGGACGAACAGTGGAGAAAGATTACATGATTGGGAGCGAGTTCCAGAGTCTAACATAACGTATGAAATATATTTGGGAAGATTTCAGGTTATTGCTGAGGTGAGGAATGATATTAATTTCTAGCGGGCCTATTAAAAGACGATTTGATAAACAAATATGGTGGAGCTTCAAGATAAACTAATTTATGTAAAAATATAAAGCTTCTTGTATTAAATTGATTTGAAAAATTAGAAACGGGTTCATGTCTTCGTAACCCGTCGACATAGCGAACAGCGCCATAACGCGACTTCAGCATACGAAATAAGGGGCAGAACTAAAGAGAGTAACAGGTTTAAGAGGGATAAAGTGAGCAGAAGGTCCATCGCTTTGGCGTATTGTTTTAAATAAATAACAATTTGATATTTGCTTCAAAGTCTTGAAATGGATTTATATTTACACGCTTTTAGATGTCTTTGAAAACGACATTCGGTTTTGTGATATCATATAATTTTAATAGATATTGAGTTATAAAACCTTTATTTTAAAGAATTCGGAAAATCAAAGGTAAATGCCCATTAAAAGAAATTGAATGGGTGGTGCGAAATGACCCTGGTTTAATTACACTTATGATAGATTCATTGAGAAAGCAATAGAAAGCGAAAGTTTGATCCTAGAAACGTTAACTTTTCTTTTCACACTTTCGCTTACAATGTTTTAACATTGTTCTATCCATGCTTATTTTAACGATTCTTAGTATTAAATTTGCATATAAGTACATAATCATTCCAGCTGCAACGTAAACATTCAAATTCAAGTCGGAATTCAAACGTCACTGATATTATGGAGTTGAAATCACAATTTGATATTTGCTTCAAAGTCTTGAAATGGATTTATATTTACACGCTTTTAGATGTCTTTGAAAACGACATTCGGTTTTGTGATATCATATAATTTTAATAGATATTGAGTTATAAAACCTTTATTTTAAAGAATTCGGAAAATCAAAGGTAAATGCCCATTAAAAGAAATTGAATGGTTGGTGCGAAATGACCCTGGTTTAATTACACTTAGGATAGATTCATTGAGAAAGCAATAGAAAGCGAAAGTTTGATCCTAGAAACGTTAACTTTTCTTTTCACACTTTCGCTTACAATGTTTTAACATTGTTCTATCCATGCCCATTTTAACGATTCTTAGTATTAAATTTGCATATAAGTACATAATCATTCCAGCTGCAACGTAAACATTCAAATTCAAGTCGGAATTCAAACGTCACTGATATTATGGAGTTGAAATCACAATTTGATATTTGC
Organism: Portevinia maculata; assembly: GCA_949715645.1. Lineage (NCBI taxonomy): Eukaryota > Metazoa > Arthropoda > Insecta > Diptera > Syrphidae > Portevinia > Portevinia maculata. Next base: position 349,448 of record OX454528.1, on the reverse strand, counting down.
TTCAAAGTCTTGAAATGGATTTATATTTACACGCTTTTAGATGTCTTTGAAAACGACATTCGGTTTTGTGATATCATATAATTTTAATAGATATTGAGTTATAAAACCTTTATTTTAAAGAATTCGGAAAATCAAAGGTAAATGCCCATTAAAAGAAATTGAATGGTTGGTGCGAAATGACCCTGGTTTAATTACACTTAGGATAGATTCATTGAGAAAGCAATAGAAAGCGAAAGTTTGATCCTAGAAACGTTAACTTTTCTTTTCACACTTTCGCTTACAATGTTTTAACATTGTTCTATCCATGCCCATTTTAACGATTCTTAGTATTAAATTTGCATATAAGTACATAATCATTCCAGCTGCAACGTAAACATTCAAATTCAAGTCGGAATTCAAACGTCACTGATATTATGGAGTTGAAATCAGCATTTGAGATGGCAGAACGAACTAGCCCGGGCATCAGTGATTTATTTTTGAAAGAAGTAATACACAAACTAGTTCCTGGTTATTCTGAAACACGAATAAATGGCCTGATGGAAAAAGTAGTTCGGTAATATTAATATGAGTTTTAGTGTACTGTTCCGTTATTTTAATCTATTTATCTTTTTCGACATAGCAAGAAGTGAACGAGCAAGTGTGTTTAATGTTAAGTTAACAAAAATTGAGCAGCGTTTACATAAATATTAACATGAATGAATACATTTATTAAAATTATTTCTATTATTATATTGTTTGTTTTGTTTGAAAATTAATCCCATTATTATTGTTGTGTTCGGTGAACATTTTTACAGGAAACACAAATTTACAATATTAATGAATAATAATTGTGTATTCTAAATTGTTGAATTAACTAAGCCTTTTATGAAGATGTAATAAAAAGAAAAAAACACCTTCATTACAAATTTAATCTAATAATATTTCAAGAAATAGGATGAATTTGTTTTTTTTTTTGATAATTTTACTGTATTTTACATTATTTCTACGATTATTATTAAAGAAAATATGTATAAAATAGCAGATTTGAAAAAAATATATATGTAAATAAATATATTTAAAAAATAAATAATCATAAATATATAGATTAATTTAAAACTTAAAGGGTGTTTCAAAATCAAAAATGAACTTTAAGTGAAAAGAAGATTTCGAAGAAGATTATATCAGAGGTAAAAACAACATAAGAAATTCTTCTAAGCCCATAGGTTGCAAATTTCTACAAAGGTAAACTTGAGACATATTTTCCAGAGAACTACCTTTAATAATATTTGCGTTCGAGCGAGGCAAAGATAAATTGTCATGATAATTCATAAAAATAATTATTTTCATTTTCTTGCATACGTCAACAATTTGTTTGATGATATTTTTACATTCCTACTTCTATTAAAAAGTAACTTAATATTTTGGAAATAATATGCTTTTCTTATCCTAAGACTTACCGCATTCATATTTACTTCTGCTTTCTGTAGCACTGCTTCTTTAATCATCTTGTTGTTTTAATATTCTTGAAGTATAGTTGTATCCTCAAAATAAATGCACTTTTGTTCAAGGAATTTTGCCGATGCTATCAGTAGTTACATTTTTAAAAATTATAGATTATAGATTAATTTAAAACTGAAAGAGTGTTTTAAAATCAAAGATGAACTTTAAGTGAATAGAAGATTTCGAAGAAGATTATATCAAAGGTAAAAACAACATCAGAAATTCGTCTATGCCCATAGGTTGCAAATTTGTATAAAGGTTAACTTGAGACATATTTTCCAGAGAACTCGTTTTAATAATATTTGCGTTTAAAAGAGGCAAAGGGAGATTGCCATGATAATTCATAATCATCTCGTTGTTTTGATATTCTTGAAGTATATTTGTATCCCCAAAATAAATGTACTTTTGTTCAAGGAATTTTGTCGATGCTATCATTAGTGATATTTTCAAAATGTATAGATTATAGAATAATTTAAAACTCAAAGGGTGTTTCAAAATCAAAGATGAACTTTAAGTGAAAAGAAGATTTCGAAGGAGATTATATCAGAGGTAAAAACAACATAAGAAATTCGTCTAAGCCCATAGGTTGCAAATTTGTACAAAGGTTAACTTGAGACATATTTTCCAGAGCACTCGTTTTAATAATATTTGCGTTTAAAAGAGGCAAAGGGATGATAATTCATAAAAAATCATTATTTTCATTTTCTTGCATACGTCAACAATTTGTTTGATGAAATTTTTACATTCCCACTTCAATTAAAAAGTAACTTAATATTTTGGAAATATGTTTTTCTTATCCTAAGACTTACCGCATTCATATTTACATCTGCTTTCTGTAGCACTGCTTCTTTAATCATCTCGTTGTTTTAATATTCTTGAAGTATATAGTTGTATACTCAAAATAAATGCACTTTTGTTAAAGAAATTTTGCCGATGCTATCATTAGTTATATTTTCAAAAGGTATATATTATAGATAAATTTAAAACTCAAAGGGTGTTTTAAAATCAAAGATGAACTTTAAGTGAAAAGAAGATTTCAAAGAAGATTATATCAGAGGTAAAACTAACATAAGAAATTCGTCTAAGCCCATAGGTTGCGAATTTGTACAAAGGTAAATTTGGGACATATTTTCAAGAGAACTAGTTTTTATAATATTGGCGTTTCTAGGAGGCAAAGGGAGATTGCCATGATAATTCATAAAAATAAATATTTTCATTTCATTGGCTACGTCAACAATTTGTTTTATGAAATTTTTACGATCCCAATCCTATTAAAAAGTAACTTAATATTTTGAAAATATATGCTTTTCTTATCCTAAGACTTACCGCATTCATATTTACTTCTGCTTTCTGTAGCACTGCTTCTTTAATCATCTCGTTGTTTTGATATTCTTGAAGTATAGATGTATCCTCAAAATAAATGCACTTTTGTTCAAAGAATTTTGCCGATGCTATCATTAGTGATATTTTCAAAAGGTACTTCAAACCCTCCTCCAATTCAGTCCACACACAGGCCTCTTGCTGACCCCTCTTTTTTACGAACACCTCTACTTTATTTAAATCCATACTTTCCCATTTCTTGTAAAAAATAAAATAAATTGGTATTTATAAGAAAATTGTATCCTTAATTGTATTCACTTACCACTTTTTCTACATTCTGACGTTGGTCTGATAAAGGAATCTGGAATTTAACGCTGTACTCTTCAAACGTTATGAAACTGAAAATTCTGCCCATTTCATTTGCAATGTTAACAAAAGCGCTTCTTTTTAATTGTTCACAATGCCTGGCAATACATAAACTTATGCTTGTAAGCTTGCCAACACGTTTTTGTTCTGTTTTTGGGTGTGAATCAGATATTTGTGTGTAATCCGCAAAGTATTCTAATGTTTTGTCGGTAAAACGGCTGAAAAAAATGTAAAGAAATTCCTTATAATAATAAGACTTAATAAATCCCCAAAATTAGGCTTGTGAAGTTTGAACTAGTTTAAAGGGCGCTCCGATCATTGAACAATTTATAACCAATAGCTCATATCGTTAAAATACTATCAGGCTTATTTTGACATTCGATTTCAATTGAAAGTTTCCCGAATTCGAAGAATCTTGATTTTGAGATTCGATCGAATAGAAATTTTATTCGAGGAGTACCGGTTTTGTACGAACGAATTGACTATTCGAATCTCAAAATAAGCATGAATATTAGGATACCAACAAAAGGGTTGATGTGGTTTCCCAACATCATACCATGACAGCACAAGAAAGATGGGCGACACAATTGGTCGCGAACGTCCGGGAAAGGAGTTTTAAAAATGCATAAAACTACTATTTTCAAAATATTTTCTGTGCCATCAAGGACGTGTTTTAATTGATGGGATTTAGGCAGAATACAAATATCTGGTTCAGTAAATCGGAAAAATTTACCTAGCATAAGCGCTCTCTTAGTTGAACTAAATACACAAGTCTAATCAAAATAACATACATACCACTCAGGCCAAATGCTTGAAACCCAATGATGTAATAATTTTGGGTTCTGATCTGACATAATATGTTTAAGAAATGGGTAATGTGACGAAACATCAAGTTGGCATCGCTCATGAAAAACATGAATGGAATCGTTGAATTGTTCTCCGTTGAAATAGTAAAGAACCTGGGATGGCTTCGAAGAATAACGAACAGCTTCCACGGAATCGTAACCTTCAGCCTGAAACAAACAACAGGTATGAGAAAATGTGATATTACGAAGAATTAAATTTGTATCTTACTTTTGGAATTATAAATTTTATTCGAACATAACACAATGCCTTGTTAATGCTAGGTGTACCATACATGGCTAATTGTATCATATTTTTACAGAAAAACGGCAGAATTGCATTCATAAATATGCGCTTCAATGAATATGTTGAAGCACAATTAAATATGGTGGCGAATTTGTCCTCGTCAAAATGCAGCCAAATGTTAGTACACGATAAACAATTTTTTATTTGTAGCTGAAATAAATAGAAAGGAACGGTTTTTAGCAATACAAGAAAGTCATTGACAATTTAAAAAACATGCGTAAGGTGACAAATTGATATATTTTTTGGATTAAAGGTAACGTTGAACCATGCGAGGAAAGTGCTCGCAACAAGCAAAATACTAGCTGCAAGCAAACCTTGAATGGTGTGGCGAACTGACAAGGACTTGCAAAGCAAACGATTGCTTCAAGTGATTTGCTTGCGTTCAAACGCTTGCACGAGGAACACTTGCATGGTGTGACTAATTCATGGAAGCGTTTGCAAGCAAGCAAATCACTGTTGCAGCGCTTGCCGTACACAGGCAAGTTTCTCGCTGAGAGCGAACTCATATTTTTCGATCGAGCGCTGGGCGACTTGTGTTTGTCTTCATTCTCTTCTCGTTGGCTAAATGTGTAAAAATTCAGTAATCGACTTACGAATTAAAAAGTATTTACTTGTCGAGCTCTTTGTGGTTTATGATTTAAAGATACAATAGCGCGCGAGTATGTAGAAGACGTCAAAGACAAATGTAAAACTTCTACTCATGCTGGGAAGAGGAACATAATAAAGAAAATCAATAAATGAATAATGTTTTAATATGTTAGAAGTCCTGTGTCAAGTCGCCCAGCGCAGTTCGGTTAACAAATATGCCTGCTTTTTATATGTGTACCTACTTCAAACAATTTGCATTGCAACGCATGACGGGCATTAGCTAGTAATTGATAGAATTTCAATATGAAAAGAACATTTTGGGAAAAATATATTTTGTTTTTGTTCAAGGACATTAACGGCCCACACAGGGCCTAAAATCTAGCTTCTCCTCCCATTTGCTTCTGCGAAGTGGAAGGGACGTACAATTTTAAGCCCAATCCGAACGTCAAGTTTGAGAAGCTTCACTGAGCCCCTGCGCCCGACTATACACAATATCCTTTATATAATTTCAATCGTAATAAGTTTTTTAGGGTATCTAACAGTTCGCCCAAGCTGACTAACCCCTTTTCATGTTTTTTTCACTTTTTTTTTACTATTCTAAAAAACTATGAGTTGATTTTTGTGCTAAACTGCATGGTACCATTTTTTTTAGCTGAAAACCTGTTTTTGTAGGCGAGAAGGGTAGTTTGGCTGAACCAAACCAACCGGGAGAGGAGCTAAACCAAAATAGGCCGGTTGAAACGTAAGGAAAGGTAGGTGTTCATAGGAGAGAAATTTATTCAGATTGACTTCAGTTCCTTTTTGCGTATATGTATGGTATTAGATGTGTATGTACTCGAAAATTGAATTTTTATCATATGGGCCTATAAGTGAAGTGTTGTTCATACGAAACTCACCGATTTATGAAAGTGAGGGGGGTTTTTTGAGGAAACCGTGCGGGGGTCAAAAAATTCTAAAAGATCGGGTGCGTAACGTTTTCTCCTCTGTTCTTCTTAGCTTCGTTCCTCGCGTGTTATAAAAATCTCATTTTCAGCAGGTAGTCAGAGGATAAATATCACGGGAGAATGCAGAAGATTACACACTGGCAGCACACACATAATGGCAGAATTATGAAAAGATTTTGTTTACCCAGAAGAAACAATTAACAACTCGGGCATTTACCATTTTCAAATCCACGCAGTTTTCACCATCAAATGCTTCATCCCAGCCTTTTTAGTCGCTCAGAAGTTTCATATTCCTTCGTCTGTTTTTTTTTAAAATACAAAAAAACACAAAAAGGAATTGAAGTCAAGCCGAGTGTTTCCTCTCGTACGCTTTTCCTTAATGGTAGAAAATTTTAACATTTTTGACAAGCATATCAAAATGTAAGTTTTCATTTTACGTATGTATGGCTATAACTGGAGCCTGACGAGTCGTGTATAGAGAAAACAGAAATACTCCGAGTGGTTTTCTTTACACAAAAATAAGTACCGCGGAAACAGCCCCTTTGATAAAAAAAATCAATCAAAATAAAATATCTGATGTGCTCCTCAATATAGGGTACTGTAATATTTGCGGAAAACACCCTTTAGCAAATTATATTTCGAAGTATGGATTACCATCAGCACAAATTATGTAGATGCAGGACGGAATTGAAAGCGTTACCGCCAACAACGGCAAGTAACCGTTATTATAACATTTGCAACCGTTGGTTAAAACAGTCTGACGATATTTATGCAAATATATACATGTATTTAAGAAATTGAATATTGCAGAATATTTATTTTACAACTTACTTCTTTAATAATAACCATTTTTTCACGAGTAAAATTAAAATTGTTGAGACTTAAAATCAAATAAAATAAAAGACTGCACTGACTAGTGATGTGTCATCGGTCTGGTGATGTGCTCGCACTGAAATTCCCTGTAGTTGCCTATAGTACTAGATTCTTTATACGTCGGTGCAATATTTTTGGCAATAATAATATCACGGCCAGGGCGACAGCTAAAGCGATGATTAAATCAAATGGATTGCAAATAATTGAGAACAGAAGGATTTACCCTATTAGCGAGAATTTGAAATCTTGCGAATTCATGAAATTCAAAAATCGTATGGCAAAAAGAAGAAGCTGGTCATAAATAATTAAATATCTTCAGCTTTACTCACTAGAAAACATCTCTAATCGGTTGCAAAGTTTTAGAATGTGGGAGTATTTGCGCAACCTTTATACCTACATCTTTACATAAATCCTTATTCATAAAACATTTTCCCGTCTATTTTCATATTGTGTCAGAAAAAGTATCGTAAAAGGGAAAATCTATTACACTCTGCTGTCCAAACTGAAAAACGCAGCCATTTGTAGAAATTTTCATTTCAGATTTCATTGCATCTAAATTTAATTTTATTGAGTTGGAAAATAAAATAGAAAAGGAAATAAAAAAACCCAAGATAGATTTCCGAAAATTATGATTCACACGATAAGGTTTTGTTAAGTTATAATTTGAATCACAGTACATAATATGTAAAATTCTTTTGCGTATCTCTAGATACTTCGAGGACAGGATCTCGATAATTGACCGATAATCATCTCGTAGAATGGCATCGAATGTATTTTACTCAAGAAACTAATGGCGTCCAAGAGAAACAACCTGGTGATATAAACGTTCATTGTACAATTCGCTTTCTATTTGACTATCTGCCATTGCATTTCAATTTGGACAAAAGTTTGACGCGTTTGCTGGGAGTGCATACTCAGACTCGTCCAGTAATCATATCAGGCCTTTGGCAATTGAATCACTTATTTTCAAAACGTGACATGTTCACATTTAAAAAAATTTCAGGAGACGAAAAAAACTGATGATATCCTACGGTTTGAGTAAGTGCACCAGCTTTCACTTATGACGTATTTCTAGGACACATGTATAAAAGGAATAAAATAAATAACTGTTTTGAACATTTCACGTTTTGAAAATAAACTAAAATAAAAGCTTAATTTTTAATTACCTTTAACTATCATCAACAGAAGAAAAAAAGCAATTAAAAATTAAGCATTATAGTTGGACATATCATTTTTCATGTGGCAACGCAGATATCCCTGCTTTGCAGGAAAAAAAATATAAAACGATTTTTGGCAAAATGTGGACATGTCACGTTTCGAATATAAAGGATTCAATTTATTAAGACATATAAAAAGAGGGACGTTGATTCATATTGCCTTTTTGAAAGGGTTTGTATGATCTCTCCTTTCAACATGACAGTACCATCTGAGCCGGTCGCGCTCCCCTTTCTAGGAGATTCGGGAGTAAACCCAATTTAAAAATCCCACTTTTAAGCCAAGGTAGAGGTACCCGTGCCGATGGATGCATGGTCAGTAAGTGGATAAACCAACTGATCGTTAACGGCTCCCTCCGATGCCCAGGCAAGGTCGGTTGTATAAGTGCCTTGTCCTGGTAAGACGGCTCTGCCAGGATGGACCACCCCTACCGGTCTTACTCGTGGGAACTTAATCTAAAAAAAAAAAAATTGATAGAAAAGAAGAAGAGTTACAAAAAGACCAGCAGATGAGGGTGCCAGAGCCTGGCACTCTATCAGAGGACGAATTGCTGGCCTCCAGTCAGGAGACAATCGTCCCGTCACAAAGCGGCGAGAGTGCTAAGGCTAGCACCTCGACCGCAAACCAATCAACAACCAAACAGACCCGAAACAAACCCAAACCCGCAGGGAAAGCTAATAAGAGCAAGTACCAGATGGCCCTCCATATCTTAGGTAAGATAGCGAAAAATGAGGCTGCCGGAAAGGTCCACGAAAAGGATCAGGCGGATAGGATCAAATACCAGACGAATACAACGAGAGCCTGAAAAACAAAAGCCGGCAGGGAGCGAAGCGTGACAGGTCTCAAGAAGAGAGCTCCCACCACCCAGCCCCTAAAAAAACCAAGGTAGTTGAAGGTTCAGCAGCAACAGCCAAGCCAAGCACGTCGGCGGCCGGTGCGGCCCAGAAGCGTCCCTTTACCGAGGTGGTTAGGGATCACCTTCAGGTCGCACTAGTGGATGATCTCTCGACAAATGGGAAATCCATAGCCAATGCGTGAGGATGCATTGAGGCCAAGCTCTCCGAAATGGTGATAGACTACATCGTTAACAACCAAGGGGAACCTCTTCCCGACTTTGATTCCGCCGAGGTGGTGAGGGGATATCGGGTAATCAAGTGCGCCGACCAATTCTCCAAGGACTTCCTTAGTGGATGCGTTGCTAAGGTTAGCGACGCCTGGGATGGTTTGAAGCTCAAGCTTATCCCAGCTAAGGACATACCGAGGAGACCTATGGCCCGCATTTGGTTGCCCAATATGAAGATAGAAGGGGGAAGGATTCTCCAATGTCTCAAACCCCACAACCCGACGGTTCCGATGGATGACTGGTCAGTCATCAAGGCGGAGGAACCCTATAAAAATACCATGTCCTTCCTCCTACTCATAAACAACGAGTGCCTGGGTGCTCTCGAGAAAACTGACCATAAACTTAGGTTTGGCATAAGGCATGCCAAGCTCAAAGTCTTCCTTTCCTCAGGTCCTGAGGACGATGCGGACATCGTCGGTACCGACAAGTTGTTGGATGACCTGATGATCGCCGACGAAACCCCTTCAACCACATAATTCTGAAAGTCATACAGATTAACCTGAGGCACTCAAGGTGTGCCTCCGATAATCTAATGGTTTTTCTAAGGGAGAAGAACATTGACATCGGCATTATCCAGGAGCCATGGGTGAGAGACTCATCCGTAAAGGGGCTCCAAGACACACAATACGACCTGTTTTACAAACACCAGGCCACAGGTAAGCCTAGAACATGCATACTAGCTAAGAAACATCTAAAAGGTTTTTTATGTCCCAATCTTAGCTCATATGATTTGACAGTGATTAAACTGGAGTGTGCGAACCAAGCAACATACCTGGCTTCAGCATACATTTCTCATGGGAGACCTGTACCGCCAGAGGAGGTGGAGCTGCTCATAGCCTCAACAACAGTGAAGGACAACACACTGATGGGCTGCGACGCCAACGCCAGGCATTCTATATCGGGCAGCTCAGAAGATAATGAAAGAGGTGAGTCACTTTTTGATTTTCTGTTAACCCCTAACCTATCAGTCTGTAACAAGGGTACGATCCCAACTTTTGTCTTTCCGAGTAGGGAAACGTACAGGGAATGGGAAGAGGTACTAGATGTTACATTAAAAACAAGCAATAACAACTTTAAGGTCGACAACTGGAGAGTTTCCAATCTGGAGTCACTCTCAGACCACAGATGGATCCTCTACGACATGAGAGTTTTGAGCCCAAAAGAGTTAATTGGACCAAGTTTGGCCAAGTCCTTCGGACAAAACTCAAAAATATACCTGAAACAAACACAGCTGTAATTAAAGAACTGGAGGTACAGGTAAAGACTTTTGAGAAGGCTATGGATGTAGCATACAAAGTCTCGTGCCCAGTTAAACGCAGTAAAAAAACGCTTCCCCCAAGGTGGAACGAAGATCTCTTCAGTCTCAGACAGATGACTAGAGCGATTTTCAACATCTGCCACAAACACAATTTTTGGCGGCCTTATAAGGACTGTCTAAGTCTGTATAAGAAAGCCATAAAGGCATCCAAAAAGGACGCCTGGATGGAGTACTGTCAGTCGATAGAAACCCTTAAGGACTCCGCTAGGCTAAGCTAAATTTTGTCCAAGGAACACTCCAACCCTTCTTTTCTGAAAAGACCAGAAGGAGGATGGACAGAATCTCCAGCGGAGACCCTGGAACTTATTATAAACACTCCATTTCCCGGATGCAGTGATATTATTAGGCAACCCGAGAGGCCTCGGCAAGTACTCCCTCATAAGTCTCCGGGGCCTGACGGCATTATGCCTGTCATGTTACAGAAAACGCAAAACCTATCAATACCTTGGTTAGCGTCGATCTTCCGAAGCTGTTTATTGCTAAACCACGTACCACACTCCTGGAGACGCGCCAGGGTGGTGTTTATACCGAAGGTGGGTAAACGCGGGCACGTATCCGCAAAGGACTTCAGACCTATCAGTCTAACCTCCTTTATACTCAAAACCCTGGAGCGTGTCCTAGACATCCATATGCGAAGTTCTTTGCCAGAAACATCGCTTTCCAAATCACAGCACGCCTATCTCAAAAGCCGATCCACGGAAACGGCTCTCCATGAGGTAGTGCGAACTATCGAAAAATCCATACACTACAAAGAATACACCCTAGCCTCCTTCTTGGATATAGAGGGAGCCTTCAACAACGTACACACGGAAGCTGTTCTTGAATCTCTGGTCGAACTGGGCATAGAGGAATCTATTAGGAAATGGATAGCTTCTATGCTCGGAACAAGAGTCATTCAGGCAACACTAGGCAACAGCCACTTAACCAAATTTGCCCATAGAGGAACGCCACAGGGTGGGTATCGCGCTCGATCCTAAACTTAACTGGAAACATAACATTGAACACAGAGTGAGGAAGGAGTGTATTGCCTTCTATGCCCGTAGCAGAACCTTTGGAAAGAAATGGGGACTTCAACCAAAGATGACCTTGTGGATGTACACAGCAGTAGTGCGTCCAATCCTCACCTATGGATCACTAGTATGGTGGTCCGCGTTGAGTAAAGGTTACAACCTCACAAAACTGAAAAGATTGCAAAGGACAGCCTGTATAAGCACCACGGGTGCACTGAGGTCGGCCCCAACGGACGCCCTCACTGTGCTCTTGCACCTTTTGCCTCTTGACCTACACACAAAAGATATCGCACTATGTAGTGCGGTAAGACTCAGGGAATCGGGGTGCTGAACTGCAAGGCCATACGGCCACAGCAGCAGTCTGGACTCGCTACCAGAAGGCATGGTCACGTTTCCAACCGACTACATCACACCCAAACTAAACTTCACAAAAGGCTTCCAAGTAAGCTTCCCTTCTAGAGCTTGTTGGAAGAGGGACGAAGTAGTGAAAGATTTCGACACGGTCATATACACCGACGGTTCTAAGATGAACTGTGGTGTGGGGGCCGGTGTCTACTCGGAATCACTAAAAATATCAATATCCCTTCGCCTGCCGGATTTTGCCAGCGTTTTCCAGGCGGAACTACTGGCTATCCGAGAGGCCTGCACGTAACTAGGGCGTGACACAGCGTACAAACAAAACATTGCTATCCTCATAGATAGCCAAGCCGCAATCAAAGCTATTGACTCGGCTATCATATCCTCCAAACTGGTGCAGGAGTGCCGGAACGAGCTTGCGCGACTGGGCGAACGTTTCAGTGTTACACTACTCTGAGTTCCAGGGCATAACAGGAAACGAGTGTGCAGATGAGCTGGCCAGGCAGGGCTCAGCTCTGGACGGCTCACTCGCTGCAAGGGTTCACATTCCGCTAGGTGCGGTCAAGACACAAATACACTCACAATTCCTGCAAAAAGCCAATCTTCAATGGAGAAGGTTAACTAACTGCATCATATCGAGGAAGATATGGCCTATTTATGACAAAAGAAGAACAGGGGATCTTCTAAACAGAACCCGCCCCGAAGTCTCCAGAATTACGGCGATAATCACCGGGCACTGGCCAATTGGAGACCATGCGGCCAAATTGGGTATCCCATTTAACACCCAGTGCCGAAGCTGCGGGAATGTAAACGAAAGAGAAACTCTCTTCCATTTCCTCTGCGAATGTCCGGCACTAGCAAGAGCTAGACTGCGGGCACTGAATCAACCATTCTTCGACGACCTTAGCGCTATATCGAGCAAAGGGATACAAGATCTTATCCGTTTTCTCAACTCCACAGTTTGGATATAGCCACACAACAAATCTTTCACAACCACTACAACATAGGTCACACGAGTCGTGGTAACAAAAAGGCACAATAAGTTCTAATTGGGTTCAAGCCGAACCGCCACTTCTACCTACCTACCTTCTAGGAGATAGGTACTTCTTCCTGACATGAAGGCGATTGTATGGAAACGTTGATTGATATTTCCTTTTTGACAGGGTTCGCAGGTTATCTCCTTTGAACGTTGCAGAACCAACTGAGCCGGTTGTGCTCCATTTTCTTTGAGATAGGTTCTTCGACGTGATGGCTCTCTCGGAACTTGAAACTTTTTATTCGATCAGTTACTCCTGTTGTCATGCATCTTCATCTCGGCTGCCGTTTATTTACACCCATACCACTTAACAGTAGGACGCAGTTAAGTGGGAGCGTTATGATCCCATTAACCCTGATGATAGCCTCACCGTCTTTAAGGGAGAAGAAGAAACTTACCCCTATTGCGAGTGTCAATCGACAGCTGATAATTGACTATTTTCAATATGTGCTATTGTGAACGAACGATTCTAAAGGATTTTGTCAATCGCAGTCAATTAAAAAAAACATTTTCATTGATATTCTTGTCAATCGCATTTTTTAATTGACTGCGATTGACAAAATCCTTTAGAATCGTTCGTTCACAATAGCACACATTGAAAATAGTCAATTATCAATTGTCGATTGACACTCGCAATAGGGGGGACTTTTTGTTTGCTGTCCACCATTGTGAACCGTATGTCAACGCCACGCGCACAATTGCGGTGTAGAGCCATCCTTTCAACTTAGTTAAAGAGAATGGCTGAGTTTGTGATTTATGTCGTCATTACAGGTTGCTTCGCTTTTGATCATAGACCCCAGCTATTTGAACTTTTCGCACTTGGGAATCACTCTTACATTCGTATTAATGTATGGAATAGGTCGGAGTGGATCAGAGAACGGGCAATACAAGTATTCTGTTTTATCGGACGAAAACGATACCTATTCCTCTAAAAAACCTCAACGCCCGGTGAAGTATTGAATATTGTCAGTGCATATGCTCCCTAAGTTGAAACGAGCAGAGAAAAAGATGCAATCTGGGCAGATTTTCACAACACGTGGCGACTGACATGGAGGACCCAGAACTCTCCGGTGAAGATATCCTAAGCTGGTTCCAATACCATGTTCGTTAAGCAAAGCCGGCAACTAGTGTCTTACAGTAGGGGCGATAATAAAACCCAGATGGATTTCACTTTTCATAAAGATATTAAACCTTAATAAAGTTTGAAAACGGAGTTTAATTTTTATATCGAGCATAACTATATTTTAATACCTAACACTACTTTCTTATGTATACTACATAACAAAGTTATCCGAACCGGCAGAAAGCCGTGGTAGCTAGTGCCGTAAATTTAAGATTAATTTTGTTTTGAACGAACGAGTTTCAGTTTTGTATTGTCTTCTTTATAACTGGATGCCGAATATATCTGAAACTGTCATATTCGATTTTTCATAATAGTTTAGAGAAATTCGATTTGAATGATCGCACATCTCAAAATAGTTTGGCAAACTTCAAAAAACCCTTTATTTATTAAAGAAAGATGTTTATGAAAAGGGCAAAATGCTACGATTTTTTTAAGAGGGCGGATAGAAAAAGATTCCTTTAATTTTTTGTTGAATGCAAATTGCTGGGATGTTTTCGTCAATTTATTATTTATATTTTCATCGCCATTATTATGTACAAAAGTATTTACACTCATTTTTTATATATTTTATTTACTTATTCATACAAATTGTAAATCACTTAATTTAAATTAACTATTTGCTAGGTATATTTTTTTTGTCAAGTTTTTCGTTAAAATAAGGTAGTTTAAATTTTCTAATTCGTACAGGTATTAAAGTTAGTAAAATAAGTTATAATATATGTGCATATTTCTAATATTACAATTTCCGTACATGTGTTATTACAAAATTTAGTTGGTCACGCACAAACGAACACGACCAATATCACGTAATTCATAATCAATTTACACTGCTCTTCTTCTCCTCACAATTTTCAGATGAGTGACAACCTTTCTGAAATTGTAATGCTTTAATTTTCTCTACTGTACACTCGAGCGCTGATTTGAGATCGTTGAATACGGGGACTCCTTGTCTTTTGGCCAAATCAATAAGATATGATCTGCCACGATTATAGTCCTTTATTGCAGCTGGTGTTAACTGGGAAAAAATAATTGCTGTGTAAATCAATATGATTAATGTAAGTAATATTTACTTTCTCGTTCCCTATTATGCAATTTTCTGGTAGCATTTGTACGCACAAGACAACATTATACATAAGGCCGATGCAGTGAGCTGCAAGTGTCATGGGTGCAAGTGATCTCGTCTCATTTGTAATAACGAAAAGCAAGACTCGGCTAGAGTCCATTAAGCATGGATTATAGAGATTCGGACGAAGATTCAGAGTCCAATTGGATGGTTCCTCCTGTGCGTTTTTGTCAATTGCATGATTTACTGCACAATGAGCCCTTTCAAATGCCATTTTTCGCCGCAAGTGTCCAGTGGTGTTTTTTCCCTCTCGTTTCCTTCCCTGGGAATTCGAATCCTCAAATGACTTTTCTGGTAAATCAAGCTGGGACGGTTGAATACTCTCGTGTAAGGCAGGCAAATGGAAAGTTATATTTTTTGACTTTAAATATGGCATTGCGTAATCCTGTCGCCATTTAGTACGCAAATAGCAGCTGCCTCCCAGATACACGTCACGTATTTCGAAGCTGGAAAAAGCCGAGTCACCGCTGCAGTTGAATGAATTTATTGAGCTATCACTGCTCGAGAACACCGAATCATTAGAATCACTTTCCTCCTCCGTTGTGTTAGTTTCGCTACTACTTATAGACATTAACATCTCGACATTTTCAAGCATTTTTGAACATTGTCCTACATACGTTGACTTAAATTTAGCTGCAGATTCTAACGGTTGAGGGGAGGAGGTTCCGCTATCTCTACTCCGAATGCCTGTGTCATACTGTCGATCTTCGCCCGGTACGCTCGTATTACTGTTGGTCCTAAAAATGTGCTTTGTGTAGTAGTTTGATGTGATGCTTTCATCCCCAGAACGTGAATGGAAACCTATTAAAATAAAATATGATTTCAATTATAGTGTACAGCTTTTTGCATTTTAAAATTTTAGGAAATACACTTTGTTCTTTCATATTACATACCTTGCAGATTTGTTAAATAAACCGGTGGAGGAGGTACATTAGTGCCTTTAATGGGTGATATGCAACCACTTTCATGAATTTCTTGCTGCAGTACTGACAGATACGCTGCTAAAATACAGAATTGATCAAAATCAATTTGAAATTCGTTCTTATTTGCACGAGCAGGTTTTCCCTTCGGTAAGTTGTACCGTATTATACTTGTAGTTCTATGAGGTAGTGGTGCTGACATAGTTGACGGTGATAATTCTAAGGATTCTTTCTGCGATATGATAACACTTTTAAGATTTTCTAAAGTTAAAATACTCTGAGAGTAGCCCAAAATTGAAAGAGCGCGTTGACACTGTTCTAATGAGATTGTATCATTTACGGCGTTAACTCGGTTAAAGGCTCCACGTACTACTCTGTAAAAATAAATTTTGAAATACTTTGGAAAACGCGACAGTGTTAGTTACTTACATTAAAATTGACGCAATATTCGATGGCGGATCTCTAATTCCAGCTAAAATTTCTTTTGTTCTTTGTAAACCTGATGGTATGTTATCAAGCACTGGAAGCCCTCGTCGAGTTACTAGCTCCCGCAGAATGTGTTGATTTCTCGTCAAATCAACATATTCTCTATTAAAGTGTAATTATTTGAAGTCATACGAAAGAAAGATTTATTTGCTTACTGTTGTGATAAAGGTTCATTCAGTATGTACTGATCCGGTTTATATGGATGCAACACCAAAACCAGTTGCTTGCAGTTCTGTCCCGCAATGTGAGCTGCTTCTATTGCACCAGCAGACGCCCTTGTTTCTGAATCCATTACAAAGAAGAGCACTCTAGCTTTCTCCTTTGCTCGATGTTCCAGTTCGATTAAGTCCGGTGTCCAATCAGATACTTGCTGTTTCATTTTAAATACAAATGCTTTACGAAGTTATACAAAGAAGTTTCAAATTGTCACTTACTGGATTATAAAATGAAATTCCCAGCTTATCTAGTGCTGGTATAGCAACATCTTTTCTCCAAGTGGTAGGATTACAAGAGCCTCCGAGGAACACCTCTACCGGTGTACCACTGTCTTTCGCTGGTGTGAAATCGGAAGTGTTGTTTTCTACGGTATGTTTTCTCGTTCGACAATCCGGTGCGATTAATTGTTTTGAACTCTTATGACGCGGCCGTTGAGTTATTTTTGAGAAAGATGTAGAAGGTCCATAGGAAACTTCGGGATTGCTATCCGCTACATTTTCATCATATCGGGAGTTAAGGTTTTGTATTTTTTCACTTATCGGCGTAAAGCTTGACGTTCTGTATAAATGCTCAACAATTATTATTCAGACCAATTAAGGGCCCCGTTAATCTCATACCTGAATCGCTTCAAGTCTGCGGCCAAGACACAGAATTCGCCAAATGTTAAGCCATTCCACTGTCGGCTGCCTTTTCGAGCGAACAGCTTTGCTGTTTGAAGCATTTCGCTTACTATAAAAAAACAATGTTTTCAACATAAATACCAATTAAGGAAAAAAATAAATATATTAATAGGTCTTACTTTGTCGTTCGCTCGGATTAAATTGGAGCTCATGGAATAACTCTTGAACACGCTCAGCCGGTACTACACTGCACCTTGCCTTTGCACGCCAAGCATTCAATGCTTCACTGTACAAATAAACAAATAAAATCATTTCATTAAGTGTTTTGCGAAATTTACTTAGTTTATTACTCAATTTGAATCGTGTGTTTTCTTTTGAAGAACAAAAAAAAAATGATTTTTGGGGTTTTATCGTTACATTTGGATACTTGTGGGCATTCAATGCATGCTTATTAATCCCTTATCGACCTCATTCGCTAGTGACAACAATTTTTGAATTTGCAGTTTGCGTAAACTTGAAACCGCTGGTCGAGGCGTTAAATTACATTGTTGCGAACAAGAAAAACCGAAGGTCGTGGCGTTGACATTTACAATAGCTATGTTTTACAATACATACACATTTAATTTCTTCAACTTCAACAATTACAGCAATTGAAGATAGAAGCAACACGTATGTATCTGAAAGCATACATTTTCTCTTAAACACAAAAAAATAGCTTTCGCTTTGTTAGAGTTCAATGTTTCTTTCAGATATTTCCGCGCGCTCGGTCAATGAATGAAAACTTTCGATGAAATCATCGGACGCTTTTGTATTAATACGCACTACTATGAGAAGACGTTGTTGTGTGCCCATATGTAAGAAAAAGTATTATCACCCTTAGTCGTAAAAGGTTAGGGAGAGTTTTTTTTTCTATTAACTAAATATTTATTCTCTTGCGATAAGGTTGATGGAACGAGAGCCGAAAACAATATTCTTGAATAAATAAACATATTAATATAAATACTCCATTATACCATAATCTGCGCCTACCTTAATATTATTTGTAAGTAGGCGGAATCATAAGACAAGTTTCTAATACCAACGGCCGTGGGCAAAGTCAAATTACTGTAACATTTTCACTAAGCGAGTAAAATCTAAAAATATCTATGTGGAAGCAACTCAAAATACGATACAAAAATCTGCGTCTGTTGTGATGTCATGTTCAGACCAAATTAGGAAAAGCATTTCCAATTCAAAAATAGTGATGATGAGTAGGTACTATTCATGAAACGTCTATAACAGGTTGCTGTTCATTGCTTTCGTATGTGGAGCTACATTGATTTCGTTTTAGGTGAATATGTACGAATAGGGGGTACTGGTCCAAAAAAAATCGTGAATAGTGAACAAATACCTATATGTTGTGGCTTTATGAACTGCATATCGCTTTGAACTGCATATCGATGCTGCAATGCAAAAAATGCAACTGTCTTCATTTTTTATCTTGCTATTGCCTAGAAAGTGGGTTCAGAGGTTGGTGCGTTGGACTACTAACAAGAGTTCGATTTTGGAATCCAACCCAGGGACACCTAAAAATGTATTCAACATAAACCTTTTGCGAAAGTCTGACAAACATCAAAGAGTAAAGTCTCCTGATAAACTTCATTAGTTATTACTACATACTTTCGTATTTACAAAAGTAAAAAATTGTTCTGTAAATTCAAAAATCCGCCAAACGAACACACTCGTTTTTATCGACGATTTTATATTAAGTGATTCTATCATTGACGTCACTCTCCCACACGATTCACAATTTGTGCAAACTTGAAACCAGTGGGAGCGGCGTTTGATTACATTTCTTAATATTTTGTGGCAAACTTGAAAAACCGATGTGCCACGAACATTTACATTTTCGATACATTACAATAGCTAATTTTAACACAAAATTCACAATTATTTATTTAAAACACTTATTATTTAAGATCAAAACCACTTTTTAGGGGATACTGGTTTAAAAATAAGCGAATTAGTATATTTCGCGATTATGCTATTTTTATCTCTGTTTGTATAAAAATACAATAATATTTTCAAACACATTTTAAAATATACAAGTGTGTTAGTTTCCTAATGCTTCTAACAATATTTTGTTTGTTTTGTAAACAATTTAAAACAACAAAATTTCAAACGCATTTTAAAATATACAAGTGTGTTAGTTTCCTAATGCTTCTAACAATATTTTGTTTGTTTTGTAAACAATTTAAAACAACAAAATTGTGTGCGAAAAATTGCATACAATGACATGTAGCACTTCCGTCTGGTGTTGAGTTTATTGCAGACTTGAATTGAAGGGGGAAATGCAATTTTGTAGTTACAACAAAGACACTAGAAGCAGTTTAAGATAGTATACATGACCTTTATTTACGCATTTGTTGTTGAGTGCTTTCCCCAACAAATTCAAGAACGCTCATTTGATAATAGCCTAGCATTGAAATGAAGAGCATAAACGTTTACACGGTTACTACTTTTACTTTAGATAGAATGTTAAAATAAAATATACATTAAATAAAAAAGTAAAAAAACCTACCCAATAAAATACTTCGTTTCAACCGTTGGTGCTTCTCGAGGGTTGTTAACATTTAAAGTTTGAGGCCGTGCTGACGCCATGATAGCAGAAGTTGAACTGCTGCGGTATGTCGCCGTGGTTGAGGTTGTAGTTAATATGCTGCACTCGGTTGTTGAACGGGCAAGAGCATCATATGATTTTGTTTTCTTTGTGGATCCCATTTTATATTCGGAGTTTATTTATCACAATGAAATTTTTTTATAACTTGTTTTTTGTCTTGTCTTAATTGGAAATTAAACTTCGTTACCTATCATGTACGTTACAATGTTAAGACCGGATTGCTCATTTACAAGACTAGGTGTGCAGCAATATCGCATTTAGGCACTTCACTCCACACACTATTTTATTCATTACCAAAGCTTCAACAATAAAACAAAAAAAAACAAAACATTACTGGTCAATAAAAAATTTGGTGCATAGGAAAAAAAATTAAAAGAAGTTTTGGTATCACATTGACATTGAACAGTAAAATAGTCTCACCTTTAGTGCAAGTATTTATGTGGAGTTGTTTAACGTGCTTTAAGCGCGAAAGCTGCTTCATTCTTAGTTTACTCAATGATATGTCATCAACAACGAAAATAAATAAAAAGCCTTTTGGAAAACAAATTCATATAATATTTTGCACTTTTCCAAAACCACAGACGACCGATTACTGCACTATGGATAAGAAAAAATTTACTAAATCACAATGAAAAATCTTATTATTAAACAAAATCTACTTATTTGGCTAGAACCCCAACCTTCAGTGAATATTTCCGTGTTTTTTTTTGTATCAGTTCGATTGCCTAAGACACATACAAATTTTTTTGGACGATCAATTTTTACTGAATAAAGTTCATCCACGAGCAGAGATTCACGTTAGACTATTTTGTGTTTCGCGGGAGACTTCTCTTCAGAGTAAAAAGCTTATCGGATTAATGGGAATGAGCTTCGTTGTATATGTCTTTTTTTCTACTAAACGATCAAATCGAAGTGGTTAAGAGATACTTCTGATGTTAAATGGTTACATGTATAGTGCTATTCCCCAAGCAGTACCTTATAGATTAACCAAAGTTGTTTACTAGCTACAGTCTTACTCAGATATTGATCAGGTAGTACCTATAAATTCTGTAAACATAATAATGAAAACCCATTTGTTGCGAAAGAAGTTAATACCTATTCATGTTTTTTTGGTCAATCTACAGGTCGTTGATTCAAAAAAAACAAACATAATTTCCACAATATCCCAGCAGCTCGAATTCACTGCTTCCGAATTTTCTTTCCCGGGTTATTTGCCAATCTGCCAGCAATTATTTACAACTTAATTTTGGTGATTAAATAAAGATGCGGTGCAGATTCAGAGAAAAATAGATCGTTACGTTAAACAACGTAGGCTTAGGCTGTGTATTGTGTTCCTTTTACATACCTACCTACGATCTTATTTTACTAGATACTTTTTAAACATCTGTATAGAGTAATAATCGTTTAGATTAAGTTGTAAACCTACAATAAAGCATTGGTTTTCTTTTTTAATATTTGCTATTAAAAAAGCAAACCAATGCTTTATTGTAGGTTTACAACATAATCTAAAATAATATTATACATAAATAATATATATGAACGTAGTAGGTACCTATATAAAATTATAATAATATCTGTTCATATAGGTATAAAAAATAATGTTATAATAACATACATCCGAATTGGGTTCATAGGATGATATCCGATGATATCATTGTAGGTATACATACCTATATATTTGTGTAATTAATACTCGTAGGCATGCGTTTATGTATGTTTATTTTCCTGTTCTCCACGATATCGACGCAAAACAATTCAAAAATATAAGAAAAAAATTACATTGATGTCATCGCCTTAAACGCTTTCGCATCAATAAGAAAATGCACTAAGGGTTTAAAGTTTTAACACGTGTACAGGCGATTCTCATAATGTATATGAATAAGTTGAATTATTTTATTTGTGCGGGAAAAGTGTGAATGAACTTAGACCATAAGAAGGATAAGATTAGCAATGTGTTTCGTCTTTTAGAAAAGGTATCTTATTCACAAGCTAATCCCAAACCTTTGCTTTTTTTAATACATCATTAATTAAGAAAACAGATTATTGATAAGATCGGTACGAAGCGGAACAATGTATAACTTTCATTCGCTCCCTATCTAAAAAAAAGTCGACGGCGAATCTATACCAATAGTCCATAATTACGTCATTTACTCAAAATAAACATACATATCTTCCCATAAATTACGCTTAATATGAGCAATCAACAAAAAAGAACAATGAAGAGCTTCCTTACCTTAAAAATTGTTTTACCATTCTCATTAAAAACGATTTAGTTCATATTGATTTCTGTTTGAAACAATTTTGAAACAACAATTGATTCGACGAATAAAAATCTCTATTCACAAACGTTAACAGACAACAAAACTTAAAACCAATCAAGAACCAAGACTATTTTTTTTTCAAAAATAAAAGTACAAACGTCAGTACACGGCATACCAACTTTGCAGCCAAACTGACGTCTGTGCGATGTTTCAACCTCAAATTGACAGAGATGTCAATTCAAATTTGAAAAGTAGGCAAACCATTCTGGGCAATGAGTCCATTCAGCCTTCTTATTCCTTAACGGCGAAGGTATGATCAGATGTGCAGGGTTTATAGCCCTCCCACTTTATTGCATCCCTACTGATTCGTCTGTAGGGTTCGACAGTTTGACCTCAATAAAAATTGGCAGGCCCATCGAATGTTGTCGGTGTTGCATTTGTGTGCTATAGGAGTTACGGGTTATAAATGCATTTAAATGCAATAGCATTCGCAAAACCTATGCAACATTGTATAAGTGCCTGTATCTGTGGTCAGATTGGAACTGAATCGATATATTGTAAATATGATAAGCTAATTTTCAAAATTGTGGGCGTTTCAAATATGAAAGCAAATAAAGACCTGGGCATTGTGAGTTACTTGCTGTAAACTTTAGTAAAAGCGCCATCTGTGCTTTTAAGTTGAAATGCATGAGGGTTTTTTGTTAGACGCACCCATTGATGAATTGATGACGCCAACTACATCCAACATGACGACGTTATATATTTTTTTATTTTTGTAAGAGATCGTACATGCTGTAACAAACGTGAAAAAAGATAAATATTAAATCTGTGGTAATCCTTGTACCATTAATAAATAAACTGTAGATTAAATTGCAATATATATTCTCAAAATATATACGCGCCTGAATTGTTTGTTTGAGGAGAAAGCATTTGGAAAATACCGTAAGTATTACAAATAAATAACAATCGTCAGTTTTCTTGTTCGACTCGCGAAACAAAAATAGGGCCACTATTAATTTATTCTTTCTAATTCACGAAAGATTTCAGCACAACAAAAGCATAGCCAAAGCAATCTACACATATTTCTAAAAGTAAAGAAGGGAAACTTATTAAATATTGGTGAAAAAAACCCCAATTTTGTGTTTTTATCTCACAAACTTTGCACAAAATGTTGGCAACGGATTGTTTCGTCAATAGTAAAAATAAATAAATAAATATAAGGCATTGAGGGCCCGTACAGGGCATTAAACCTAACTTCTTCAACCATGTGCTTCTGCAAAGTGGAAGGGACCTCGAACCTGGGCTGGAAGTCGAAGATCCTCTTGGCTGGAGCAACTTTGCTCATTCGGTCAACGCAGCCGAGCCAATGTAGTCGACGTGGTTCAACTTTTTGGACTTCATCCACATCTTGGTACCGTTCATAGAGTTCGCGGTTATTTCTCCTCTTCCATTCGCCCTCCTCGAGCAAAGGACCAAATATCGGACGGAGTATTTTTCTTTCAAAAGAACCCAATATAAGCTCCCCTTTCCTACTTATCGACCAGCAGATACACTGCAACACATAGAGGACGTAAAAGTGATGAACTTCCAATTCTTAATTGTAATTTTGTTTCTAAACAATTTAGTTCCCGTCAAATAATCAAATTTATTTTATGTTTTTTTTTTTTAAATTCAAAAGAACAATAATCACTTAGTTAGTTGTCTATTTGCTGCATTAAAAGTGTTAATTGAATTCTTACTCATACCACCCCTGATAATTCTCGCATGCAATCCAAATCAATAAAGTATGTTTGTAGTCTGTCAAATAAATTCTTATTGGTGTGACGAGAGAAACTACATATATGTACATACTTGGTATTTGGGTGATAACGAATTTGGAAACGATCGCTGAGAAAAAAAAAAATACAATTTCACATATTTATAATTTATAAAGTTAATCGAAATTAAATATTCTCAAAATAATTATTTGCTAACACGGTGGACTGACAAATTAATAAAAAAAAATACATTAGTTGCCTAATGGACATTTTTGTGCTTACGTAGATATCAAATGGAAGACATCTGATCTACACTGCTTTCTGTGATTGTATAGTTAAATAAAGATGACCGGGCAAAGTAAATAGTAAAAAATCAAAATTATTCGTTTAAAATTTTTTGTCGGGCATTCGAATCAAACTAATAAAATAAAAATCCCTACAAGCTATGCAGAACACAATTGCCGATCTTCGTAGTAGTACAAAATTGATACACATACTGACGACTATGTGTATATGATTATGTGACTGTGGTAAGGAATCACCATTCGATTAAAGTGAACGAACGAAAAAACAATTGGCGGTGACACAGACACTGTTTATTTGATTAGACTTTTTTTGTTAAAGTATTTGCAATCAATATTTTCCTTTAATATGGTTACAGTTACTAGTATATTTTCCATTAGGTTTAACTTGTTGAAGACTTGCGATTGTAATTTTCTTATTGATGTACCTAACTGAATTTCATTAATTTTCTGATCAAATCATGTATACCTTTTAATTTCCATTAAAAGGTCAACAAAAATGATTTTTAGATCAAATCTTATCAGGATAGGTACGCCCTCCTCTGGGTTTTTTTCTACGAACGAAATCAATGAAAAACAAAACATTCATATACATTATGTGTGTAGATATGTAAGCCTTAAATGATAACCACTATCAATTGGATAAGTGTACATCTTGTAAAACAATATTTGTGTTGCAGCATATTTAAAGGAAATATACATTAAAATGAAGGGATTGCACAAAAACGTGTCTACCGTCGTATGTGGACAACAAAGCCCCGATAACATCCAAGAAATTGGGATTAAATGTAAAGGTAATTATGTGTTTTTTTTAATAACTGCAGACGGTCATTATCTAGTGTCAAAATAAATTTGTGTAAAATAAGTTAAAATAGAGTGCATATACTACGGAGTAAAAAGAACAACTTATTTTAAGTTTTACCTACCCAACTAGCACGGTATATTAATTTTGAATCACAGTTTGTAACATGCGACATGCCTAAAATTTAATTTAATGCATGAATTTCCTTACTATATTTGTAAAGGGCACCAAAAGTTATGTCGGTCTAGCCATATTCGCTGAAATCCGCGCTAACTAGCACGGTTTATCAATTTTGACTAATTTGTAACATGCTTTATTATTGGTCGAAAGTTCTGCCGATGTAGCCATGCTCGTTCATCCTTCACCAAATTTGAGCCAAAACGATGAAATTGGGAACACTCATTATAACACGAGCTTTGAATTTGTATTAAATTTATCGCAAAGTTTTTCACACTGTTTTTAATGACTTCAAAGCAGTTGAATCTCTGTCAAACGCATACTTGTTTGTATGCTTTATTTATCGTGTTACGAAACGGATACTTCGAGCGCAATATGAATTCCGATTGGATTTGAATTTCGTTAAGGAGTTTTATACCCAACGGATACCTTGATATGACTGATTGTACCCTTAGAGGAACTGATCAAGTACCTATAAGAATTTTTTTAAATTCGCCCGGTATTAAAAAAAAAGCGTTTTATCTAAAAAGTCGATGGAAATGAAGGTCGATGTAGACAAAGGCTCCTAAAGCTAAAATAACCTCACTCATATTCAAAACGCAATTTAAATGAACGGGACCACTAATTTAAGCTCCCCATTCAATTTGTTATAACTTAATAAACGGGCCCCCGAGCCGTGAAGAGTTTCTGCCTGAGGCACTGCAGCCTTCCATCCTCTGCGATCCCGGGCAAGCAGCTTCCAGTTGTCCAGACCAAGTCCTAAGTCCTTTAAACAGAGTTTCGGTCTTCCTTGCCTTCTCCAACTTAAGTGTTGGGAGCCGAAGATCCTCTTGGCTGCAGAATATTGTCCATTCACTCAATGTGGGGAGTTACATTGGTAGTCAACGTGATTTAGCTTTTTGGACTACACCCAGATCTCTGTACAGCTGTAAGCAGGACCGGACGTATTAAGGTTCGATAGAGAATGCCTTTGTCCTAGGCGGTGGACAGATGTTTGTTTTTTGATAACATGTACTTGGTGTTAACCTCATTAACTTTTTAATAATTTGTTATTAGTAAGCCTTGCTTAACATTTCGCCCATACTAAGTTTTTAACCCGTGCAGAGACGGACCCAAAACAGCACTTGTCGTTAAAAGGCGACTATGGGGTAGAATTAAGTCTAGACAATTCAAACATCCAGGTGAGCCCAGCGACACATTTAACATCTGGGTTTCACACGACTGATGATAACCGGTCTGCTAAAAGGTCGATCAAACAATACTTAATAATGGAAGTATAAAAGAGGCAGTTTCCTCCTGGATCACACAAATACAATAACACCAGCATATGATCGGCCTCCATGATGAAGTGACCCGAAACCGAGAGACCTGCTGATGTTCGTTGAGATCAAATCGGTGAACCTCACATGCGGTTCAGGAGGGCTGCAGTAAAGTGTGTGTGGGGGGGGGGGGGGGGGGTATTAATCATGATCATAACCTCGCTGAAGAGGGAGAAGAAGAAGACAACGTTTTTTAACACTCCAACTTTTTTGGGACGTTTTCGATTTATTCCTTAAAAACAACGTTTTTTGTTTGAAATAAAATATTGCAAATGGACAGAAATATGGACAGGGTATCCCAACAGTTTGTCCAAGTGGACTATAGCCTTTACTTATGTTTGTTAACATTTTTTAACTACCTATACATAGCTACTATCTAGTATCTATACGTGCTTAAATATGTATAAGCGGTTTTAGCTTATAATTGTATACAAAAGAATGCTACATATTATTAAAATCGTATTTTTAAATGCACTCTAATTAATTCAGAAACTAAGCAAAGGTACATATTTGTCGCAATACCAACGTAAAATATAGAACGTGCCTTAGATGTATGCATGCATATATATGTACATAATGTTATGTTTCAACTTGTTCAAACAATGTTCAAATTCACAAAAGACCACAATCATTCTACAAATCTGAAAATCCGTGAAACGAACGACTTTACTTTATCTTTAAATAATGCATTATTGACTAGTGTCTTTATAAACCGTATGAATTCAAAGACAAGTTGATCGGCGATAACGTTTTTAAATAGGCTTTGATTACAATAGAGAATGAGAATTTCGGTATGACTGGGAGACAAAGTTCATAACATGTTATGTCGTCATGCCTTGAAATGCAATACAAACTTAATTTAATAATAATCAGTTCAGAGCTATCTCATATGTTAGACATGAAAAATGATTTTTATTGTTAATTTAAAAGTTTTCCTGCATAAATAATTAAAATACACATATTAATTTTCTGAACTACAATCGTCAATCGATAGCCAAGATTATGGCTATTTATATTTTTATACCCTATTCTAAGGGTATATTAATTTTGACGCATAGTTTGTAACATACCTTAATATTGCCCGTAGACCCCTAAAAGTTACTATATTTATGATCAGCATCGATAGTAATGTCGATCTAGCCATGTCCGTCCGTCCGTCTGTCGCCAAAAATTAGGCCTTTAAACTGGACCTAGAGAGCTGAAATTTTAACCATATACTCTCTAGGGTCCCGAAATAATCAAGTTTACGAATTTTTGAAATCCGCCCACAGACACGCCCACAAACTCAAAAAAAACAAATTTTGGAAAAAATCGAATTTTGAGCTAGAAAGCTGAAATTTTTTATATATGATCTATGACTCCTAAAACTGCTCGGGATAAAAAATTTTCAAAATTCGCCCACTGACACGCCCACAAATAAATAAAATAATTTTTGTATACCCTATTCTAAGGGTATATTAATTTTTGAAAATCCAAAGTTTCAGCTAGGGAGCTGAAATTTATAGTATATACTCTCTATTGGCCCTTTATGCTCATGTGTAAATATTTTCAAAATCCGCCCACTGACACGCCCACAATTATTTTTTTTAACAAAATATGTAGAGCGTTCTTAACAATTCAACCATACTTAGACTTTTGTCACGCCCACTTATGAGGGATAGGAATAAGAATAGGGTATCCAACAGTTCGCCCAAGCGGACTGTAGCCCGTCCCTATGTTTATTTATATTTTTGTTTCATTTTTGGCCTAATCATTTCTCTGGGATGCCAGAGTCTCTGATAAGAAAACAGAGAGAGTCACATGTACAGAGAGTAATGTACACACTAAGAAAAAATGAATTAATATATGTCAATAATATCAAAAAATTACATTCTCATTTTATGCTGTGTATAGTTTAGGTGCGACAAATACTACGAGTATGTCTACATTTTTCTGTTCCGGTAGCCCAGTAATTCATCGTCACAAACGCACACACTTGTACCTCCCTAATATATTTTGTGTGGATCGTAGTCGTCAACGACTATGAGTGCCTTAGCTCCAACTTATTAATGATTACTCCGAAGATTGTGATAACAGCGGTATTAACGTTTATTGGCTCTTGCTCTTCCCATTGTTGTTGTTTTAGCTTAAGCATACATTTTTTCGTTTGTCTGTGTCTTTCAACTCTCTCGGTTTCACTAACTAAATTCTAAGACAGTTAGTCGAGTGATATTAGTTTAGTCAGTTCGATATGACACTATTGGTTTTAGCTAAATCTTAGACGCTTAATGGATACCAGAAGATCGTATAGTTAGTACTCTGCTGGAGCACTATAGCAACAATAAAGTACGGAAAATATATTATTTATTCTATTTATCGGTGTAAATATTTTTTAAGTTGCAATATTTGAGTTGTTAAAACAGCCAAATTACCCAATGTCTAAGTGTTATTCATTTTAAAGTTCATAGTTTAATAGTGTAAAGCAGACACTGAATTCAATAATTAACTATTAATAATGCTCAAAATGAAAAGTGAAATTATGACTCCCAGTGCATTTGATGATTCGTATGTATTGTCGAATCATTTAGATGATAACTTTTTCAGCATGATTGGTGGTAAGTCATTACTAAATCTATTTTTCACCTACTTGCTATCACCGAAAAGCCAACAAGTGATAGGAATTTTATTTTCAATTCATTTGCTGCTATCAAAATAACTTTGCTAACCAAAAAAATTGTTAATAAAATTCACAGAATCCAAAAATTATAGAGTGACTATAGGCATTTGTTATTGGAATTCATCGCAAATTTGTTTACATATCCTACTCATAGAATATACAAAACAAATTGAAGATTGTTGTGGCTGTTTGCGGCTTTGTATAAACCGCACTTACATATTTTTTATCGTAAAAATATAAAAGAATTTAGAATTTTATTTGCACATTTGTCCCTTTGCCGACTCATGTTGTATAATCACCCACAATTAAGTGAGCTATTGATGCGATAGCTACGTGGATAATTAATGTGTCTTTCCAGTTGATGAGATACCATTTTCGAAAAAAACCCTAAGAATGGAGTCCAAATTATATTGATTTTTTTATAGACCGCTGGTTATTTTTAATATGCTTACACCAACACCAAGCCCTACTAAATCTACGAAGCACAATTTTTTTTTACCTGATTATTTCTATTTCTATTAAACAAGCCTTATTTCTCTTATCAGCGTAACAAAAATACGTTATTACTAAGAGTGATAAGATGTATTTTTCATAAAGTGCGATTGGCAGTATTTGGAAAATTTGTATTAATCCCTTAACGACCATAATATTCGTTAGTGATTTTTGAGTTTACAAAAGAAAAAAATCATTCTATATATCTGAATATCCGTCAAACGAACGTACTCAGTTTACGATTGTTCGATAATTAATATTAGTGTGACTGCGATTTACATAAATGAACCTATTACATGTCCCCATTTATATTTAGAAAACTATATAGATGTAGTAACATTACACTTAACTACTACTTTTAATTAAAAAATACCTCTACATCCCTAGTTTTTCATGCAAATGACAAAAAAGTAGTCGTACAGAGCAAAAAACAAATATGAAACAAATGCAGTTGAACTTTTTTTTGAAATTAAAATATAATTGTTGACTTAATATGCCTGTTAAGTGTAGATATGAAGAGATACTATGGCTTGAAAATATAACCATAAACACGTACATTATTAGTGTGTGTTGATTTAAGTTGTTCCCTTGAACTGACGTAGCTGCTGTTAAGAATTATCTCTTTTTTGTATACGATTTTTTTTCTTTAAAAATGGTATAGTTTTTAAATTGGTATGTGTATGGAAATTAACTCTTATTTGTATCTATTTAATTAAAAGCAGCAATTCTTTCGCAGATAATCACGTCCTTTATTGAGGTTTTCGCTTGTAGGATCCAATTTGTTTAATAACAAAAAATTAGTTTTATACTAATTATATAATTAAAAAATATGACTACACTACATACACTTATTTTGTATGCAGCGGACGATTTCATTACGTTTAATTTGATCTTTGACATGCATCTCTCTCCCTTTGTTGTATCATTTGCCTAAATGCTGAATCGTTTTCATTAATTCACTTCAAGCTGCTGACAACATACTTGTGTCTGCAAGTAACAAATAATCCAGCCATCAAGCATTTTCTTTACTTTTGCGTATACGTAATAATAAATTATTTAGTTGTGTATGTACAGCCCAAAGCTCAAAACATAAACAACATCTACAAGTCAAATTGTTTTTTTTTTCATGAAATATGCAAATACATACTACATAGTACATGCTGGACCCTGATTGAAAATAACGATTCTTATAGCCTGAGTATGGTTACTGCAAAAAAGCAATAGGGTAGTTCGCGACAACGTCAGTGTTAGTCACGGTCGTACAACTTGGAGGAAAGCAAACGCAGTCGGAACATTGTTTTTTTATTCCATTTAAAGAAAGTAAAAAACAAAATTTTGAAGATGCAAAATATAAAGACTATATAAACGCCTTCTAAAGAGTGTATAAAGTTAGGCACGCTCTTAAACAGCTCTCAACATCCAATCGTGTTTAGCTTATACAGCCTCTTATGAATAAGGTGATTGCGTTTATAGACATTTTTAAGCTTGCATGAATAAGGCTGATTGTAAATGCAGCCACTAAATGTGAAATCGGAAGCTGAGCGGCAGTGAGGGAAAACATGGGCTATAAAACGGAGGTTTGATCTTTCATGACGTCTTGAGCCTGGTGCTGGGAGTCAAAGATTATAGTCATAGGTATCATTACAGCAAAATCGTTTTTCATGACGATCGTTTCGTAATTCTTAATCACTGTCCAAGAGTTTTTAAAAGCTAACGTTTTGCTAAATAAATTTGAAGTTTGCCCAAACTGTGAATTGTGTGGGAGCGTCAATGATAAATTCATTTTAGCTAAAATCGTCAAATGAGTATGTTATGAAGGTTTTTTTTGTCTTGTTTTGTAAATTCGAATTACAATCACTAATGAATTTTGGTCGATAAGGGATCACGAGCTTCTTTATTTTGTTTTTGTAATATTGAAGAAACTACCTACAAGGATATTCGAATAATTTATTAATTTTTAAATTTAAATTTTTAGATGCAGATAATCATATACCAAATTCAAGTAATGGAGGAGGAAGTACCCAATCTGCACCCAGCCCATGCGATCAAAATCTTAGCCCTACTCTCAGCACCGGCAGTAGCAGTACTGTTGCAACAATTAATAATACCAACCACGCCTTTCTTCAAAGTAACGCACAAGCGGCTACTGTTTGTGCAATATGCGGAGACAGAGCTACTGGGAAACATTATGGAGCGTCTAGTTGTGATGGCTGTAAAGGATTTTTCCGTCGCAGCGTGCGAAAAAATCATTTGTATACGTGCAGATTTTCTCGAAATTGTGTAGTTGATAAAGATAAGAGAAATCAATGCCGGTACTGCCGCTTGCGAAAATGCTTTAAAGCTGGAATGAAAAAAGAAGCAGTTCAGAATGAACGTGATCGCATTAGTTGCCGTCGTAATTCAAACGAGGACCCAGATCCTGGGAATGGGCTTTCTGTGATATCACTTCTTAAGGCTGAAAGAGAAAGTCGCCAATCTAAAGCGGGCGCTGCTATGGAGACAACTCAAAATGAAGATCTTTCCAGTAAACAATTCGCCAGTATAAATGACGTTTGTGAATCAATGAAGCAACAACTTTTGACACTTGTGGAATGGGCGAAACAAATACCCGCATTCAACGACCTTCATTTAGACGATCAGGTAGCTTTGTTGAGAGCTCATGCTGGTGAGCATCTGTTGCTGGGCCTATCTTGGCGATCAATGCATTTAAAAGATGTTTTGTTGCTAGGAAACAATTGTATAATTACCAAACATTGCCCAGGTATAGTAACACTAGTTTATAATAGTACATAATATCGGAAATAAAGTCTACTATTATAGATGCACGACTTTCGCCGAATTTGGATATTTCGCGTATAGGAGCCAGGATAATTGATGAACTAGTGTTTGCTATGAAGGATGTCAATATTGATGATACAGAGTTAGCTTGTATAAAAGCTCTTGTCTTTTTTGATCCAAGTAAGAATTAAAGTCTTTCTAGGTACCATATGTGTGTTTGTGTGTAACATATTAATCAAACGACTGTGCTCAACGATTAAAAAAATATATTTTACCCACAGATTTTTTTTTGTTACATATATGTACGTATATGTACAAGGTATATTTTATCGCATAGAGTTACAGAACACCATTATTTTCCAGATGCGATAAACGGTGGAATTTTGTTTTCCAAAGATTTCGATGTGAAGATTTATCGCATGAGTTACAGAACATGGGCAGAATCGCAGGCCAACTTGTGGTTTGTGGATACATTCCCGAATAGGAGAGACGAAAATGAACTAATTCCATTTCGTACCCATTTTACAACGGTGTGGTCGTTGCGGTTGGTTGAGTTTCATTATATATATAGAAAAAGAAGAAGGAAGTTCGGTTTCCCCTGTATATAAAATCTAAAAAACTTAATTTAAATGGCGTCAAGTGATGTTAAATTGTCCAGACTGTTTAAGCTTGCTCAAAAATTTAACAATTTCTATCTTGGTAAACAAATAAAAGTTCATTTTTGTATAAATGCTGATTTTATTCTATATTTCTAGTATAATTTAAAATGTCTAAACGTAAAGTCAATAATTCAAACAATGAGAATTTTGAAACTGTAGTTGTGAAAAAAGGATTAATGTGCGGTTGTAAAAATGAGCGCATATTTGAACAAATTCAAATTGATGTCCTCGATTTTAGTGGAAGTATCGAGATATATTCATTTCCATTTAATGAAACAATGGAGCTGTGGCAGTTTTGAACCTGTAAAATTTCAATCTTTTTATTATCAGTTGATGATAACAAAGAAATCTAAATATATATTGGACCCGGAATATGAAAAAATTAGAAAATCAAATTCACTTCCTTTGTACAACAGTTCTTACCGTTCGAATTTATTCATCGCGGCCTCTAACCAATATGAAGTAATCTTCCACAATAATATATGAATGCATGCTTATAACAGAATAAGAAGATTTTTCAAATTCGAACCAGACAAGAGAAAAGCATATAGAACGCTATCGTACTTATTCCAAATCAAGAGCGAAGAAACACCAGATCTTGTTCTTTTACAAGATCTCCGGGATAAATTATCGTGGAACGGAGAAAGACTAGATAAAATAAAAAATCGTAAATTATTTTGGTCTTGTTTGCCATTATTCTATAACCTACAACGTTACAATGAGAAAAATAATATGAAGAATTTTGCATTAGTCCCCATATTGAAACATGGATGTCATCATATACAATATGACTCGTTTGCATTCTACCAAATGTTATGTGGCATCAAGTAGTTGTACAAGGGTGCGTGGTCAACATTTCAACGCAATTCTGAATGGAGAAAATATTTCAAGTTACCAGAAACTATTGCAAAGAAATTCAACTATTCACTACAAACAGATGGGGTATCAGTGTCATTCTCAATGAAGAAGCCAATTAGAAGGAAAATTGTTAAAGTTAAAAGAAAAAAATTACATACACAAGAAGAAGTCTATAGAGGAGATGTAATAAAAATGAGAAATACGGTATATGACAACAAACTGGGTCTCGATCCTGGTCTAAGACTTGTATATGGTGGCGTTCGTAATGGTGTGCCGATTAAATTGAAAAGTTCTACATATCACAACATGTCGGGATATTATTCTCGTAAGCAAAAATTGCGAAAATATACAAAAAAATTCGTAGAAGATTCTCAACTATCACCGTATTCAGAAGCCTTCGAACTATATTCAGAATACCAAATTTCAATATTTGCAGAGAAACAAAAAATATACGCGCAGAGAAAAGTCACGCGTCTTAAACTGCAAAAATTTATTCGTGTTGAGAAAACAAGTCATACTATAGCGAAACAGCTAGTTCCAAATGTCAAAGAAAAAACGTTGATATGTATCGGCTCTACGGAAGTTGCTTAAAATTCTCCCATGCGCGGGTATATACGAAGTCCAAATAAAAAATTAATCGATGCACTTAGGAGGAGAAAAGCGGATATTTTATTTGTAAACGAGTTTCGAACTACAAAGCTGTGTGCAAAATGTTTCTGCGAAAATAAAACATCAAAATCTCCACATAGGTACCAGTATTGTCCAAACTGTCGTACTTGTTGGAATCGAGATGTGAACGCAGGAATTAATATACTATACCTTGGCGAATGCATAATACAGCAGATGGATAAACATTTGAATTTTTCTAGAATCTAAGTATCATTATTTCTAATATGGCGAAAACTATGTATACTTGTCTGTTTTTAATAAAAGCGGATTAACTTTCTTGGATTCACATCGCACAATTGTGTAATGTGGGTCTGAAAGGGTTACCCACAGATGCTAATAATTATGAAAATATTTGAACTTTTAATAATTATTGAAATAATTCTATAATAATATTATTTATTTTTTATTATTTTTTATCTACTTTCTATCCCACAGATGCTAAAGGCCTTAATGAGCCTCAAAGAATCAAAAATCTTCGACATCAAGTTTTAAACAATTTAGAAGACTACGTTTCTGACAGACAGTATGAATCACGTGGTAGATTTGGCGAGATACTCCTTATATTGCCAGTTTTACAATCTATCACTTGGCAAATGATTGAACAAATTCAATTTGCTAAGATTTTTGGAGTCGCGCGCATAGATTCTCTTCTGCAGGAGATGCTGCTTGGTGGTGAGTAATTGCATTCATATGTCGTGATAATATGCCTGCATACACATTTAAATCAATTAAAAACTATTTTTAGGTGAACTAGCTGATAACTCTTCACCTCTGTCACCACCAATAGTAAATGCTTACAGTCCAACGCATACAATAGATCAGGGGCATGTATCGTCAACATTGGACCCGCTTTCGCCAAGTAATTCAGATCAAATATCACAGGATGCAATTCCTAGCTGTATGGACACAGGTTTAGATGTACCTATGATTGAACCGTTGATCGAATCAATGGCATCAACAAATAACTTTGATCACCGACAAGCAAGATCACAACAACATCCACTGCGCAGTAATTCACCCCCATTAGTTGGTGTCTCAAATACAGCAATTGAATCAACTAATGCATATAGCAACCACCAACACAGGACACAACAACAAGAGTCGAATGCTCATCACGCCCAACACCATGATCAACTAAATCTTCAGCAGCAACATCGAAATGTCTTTCGACAAGATATTATGTCCCCTAGGAGTTCTATTCATAATCCGATCGATCGTGTTCGTAGTCCAACAGAAATGACATTGAATGAGTATAATCGTAGTTCATCGTCAGAAGACATCAGACGACCACCTAGTAAAATAAGTCGCTCTGACGGCCTTTCCAGCCCCCCATCATCTAGCTATCTGCTTGGTGTTCAGGATAATGATAGCTATAGAATGACATTAAAACAGGAACCAGAAACTGGCTACTAGGTAGGCAAGGACTATGAGTTTATATTGGTACTGGGCTTGCTACTTCGTGCAATAGGTAGATAAGAAATTTATTTTTTTATACACCATCGGCAATAATATTTTTTTTAAATGTTATGTACATTTTTCATAGGGATATAAAAGTATGATATGATACTTTTAGGGTAGGTAATAATGTATCAAAAAATAATCAATTTTTTACCCTGTTGATAAATCATTGTTTTTTGGTAATATGTAGGAAAGGATTTAAATCAATGCAGAAATATATTTGTTTTTATTTTTTTGTTACATATATGTACGTTGTCTTGTTTTTTCTTCACAAAACCCCCAAATAAATACATACTTATGTTAAATACAATTCTAATCAAACCCCACATTTAAAATTGGTTAGCACATAATTATGTAGTTAGTAAAATGTTGTTTAAGTTTTTAATTTCCTTTTATACTGAATTTTCTATACATACATTTTATACTGCGAAAAAAATTATTTAATAACAAAATTATACAAAAAAGAAAAGTCGAAATGACTGTAAATTGCTGCATCAAGAACTGCAAAGACCTTTTGGTCAACATGTTCGCTGTTTTTACTGTTTTTTGCGTTCACATACTTTCCCAGGTTTTAAAATCGCTTGATGTGGCCGAGCCAATGTAATCGGCGCATTTTAGTTTTTTGGACTACCTACATCGACATCTGGGTACAGCTTATAAAGTGCGCGGTTATTTTTTCTCTATTCGCCCTCTACGCACACAGGACCAAATATCCGACGGAGTATATTTCTTTACAGAGAACCCAAATTTAGTTCTCGGTTATCGTCCAGCACTCAGCGCCGTAAAGCAGAACTGGCATATCAGTGTTGTACACTTGGTTTTGCGAGTTGAAGTTTTGAACCCATTTGCTTTACCAAACCAAACGCCATGAAAGCGTCTAACACAGCACGCTGAGATCGTTCGAAGATGTCGGATCTGTTGAAGAAGTTACATGACAGCGCTATTCCTTGCCGGAATCCGGTACAGGTTTGGAATAGTTCAGAAAAACTTCCCATACTGCACATTACACCGCAGATTTGGTCTATTGTCGATCTGCCGTGCCAGAAGTTGCACTGGAACGTTCCGATTAGTGTGTTGCAGAAGGGATTGAAACGTTTACGCAGTACGTTGGGTAGGATCTTACGTGGAAAGAAAACAGCCGTCCAAATATTTATTAAAAAGGAAAAAGTGGATAAAAACGGACTCAAATCAATTCACACAATGTATATTCTAGTTAATTTTATTGGAGAATCATATGAAATGTTCTCCGGTCAGTGCAAACGGAGAATGAAATTTTGAAATTTCGTAGCGAAATGTTTAATTGCGTGTCTGTGTAAGCAAACTATTACATATCTTTGCTTTCGCAAGATTTCACACCAATTTTTTTCTTCAATGAAACAAACGGGCCTACTTTTACTTACCACACTACATGCAAACTTACCTAGAACGTGTTTAAAAACTATGTACGCTCTCTGCTCATCTCTTTCTAATAAGTTATCACAATAGCCTTACAGTGAAACAAAAGTTTTGAATAAAATCCGCGCGGCGGTTGAATTTCGAGTCGGTTTAGCTGTCAAATCCCAGCGAATGCTAAAAGAGTATTGAATTGGAAAGCGTTGTTTTCATTTCTTTTGTTAATTTTAAGTAGTGATTTTTACCGTGAATTCATTATTTCATAAGATTTATTTGAATAATAAAATTCTAGGAAAATATTCCTTCATTCGGGAAACAAGAAAAAAACCAGTTTTAGTGAAAGAAAAGACGCAGCTGTCTTTTATTTTGATCGAATTGCAAGAACTATCGAAGCAAATATGAATCCCAAAGAAATTTATTATTCCGACAAATATTATGACGATGAGTTTGAATATAGGTTTGTACTATTAAAATATTTTCCATCGCAAACATTAAAAGCTCCATTATTTATAGGCACGTTGTCCTACCAAAGGAATTAGTAAAGCTTGTGCCAAAGACTCATCTCATGTCAGAAAACGAGTGGAGGGCCATTGGGGTCCAGCAATCCCGAGGATGGGTGCACTATATGATCCATAAACCAGAACCACACATTCTTTTATTCAGAAGGCCAATTTCAAAGTAATACATTACCCCCTATTATGTAAATAAGAAATATCGGCTATGTTAAAACTATGATAAAAATTAAGCATGGTTTGCCATTACCCCATAATTGCATCGAATCCCTATATAGCAATTATTCAAATAACGTTTCTTGTGATTGTATTGTTTCTTTCAAACAAATACCTTAAATTTAAGATTGGAATAAATTATCGCTTTAAGAAAACTGTCGTTTTTCTTTACAAGCATTAACATTATGGTATGGAAAATCTAGATATACTTAGGATAGGAAAAGCAAGATACATTTATCATTCTATTATATTTCATCTCATTTATATTTGAAGAAAAAAACTAGGAATGCTTTGCGCTCGATTCCTTCCTAAAATCAACCATGGTAAGCGGGTACAATATTGGCGATCACAATTTTCAAATTTACAAAAATAGGATCATTTTATAAATCTTAAAATCCATCAAACTAACGTCCTCATTAAACGATTGTAACTTTTTGTTTTAGAGATGGTAAAACATGTCATCGATTAAGGGATGAAATTTCATCCAGATAACCTTACCCTACCTGTAAGCCTAGCGACACATAAAATGTTGCAACTTTTTTATTTTTATGTAAAAATCTGCAAAAATTGGGCATGTACGTTGTACGTCTCGAAATCGTAAAACGAAAGGCAGGCCTACAACAAATGCAACCCCACCAGCATTTAATTGGCCTCAGTAATTAAATGCTCCGGAACCGGAGGCCTGTTTAGTAAAGTAAGAGGGTTGTTATCCCTTTAATCCTGATCATAGCTTTGCCGTTAAGAAAGAAGGAGGCTATATATTTTGCTTCTATATATTGTATGTACGAGTATGTATGGGTTATACATAATCTATAAACTTTATACACATCCTTGCAAATTAGCCATGTTCTGCGACTTGGTTCACTCGATGATATATAGTGATTATATAAATATGCATTTTTGATTTCAAGATGTAATGACGTAGGTACTTTCTTTCTTATTCTTAAGAATAAGCAAATGCCTAATCTTGTTGAACGAATAAGTGTTGTTAAAGTCGAAAGGTGATATTGTGACACTTTCATTAATTGACCTAACACAATTTAAATTAAACCGCACATATTGAACTTGAACTTCACTCTTGGAACATTGTAGTTATAGAATGCATTTTAAGACACTAAAACAATTTTAAGTAATTTTACATTTTTATATTTCACGATCGCAACTGGTAGAATAAAAAAAAATTACAGCTAGATATAAGCCGCTAGATATAGATCGGAAGTTAATCTGTCTTTTTGCTATAACAAAAAAACAGCTGGACCGAATTCAGTGCACTTTCTTACAGATCATATTTACGTCAGTACGTTTCGATTGGGACCAGCATGAAGTCGAAATCATATATTACATGGGAAATACCGTGAACGATAATGTGTTTGTGAACTTTCTGTGACAAGAAAGCACTGTCTTTTATGTATGTGCTCCCCATCTTTCAAAAGGTGGCTACGGGGACAAAACAAGAAGGAAATGGCAAGATATGGACGTACCCCATCGTGGAAAGCGCAATTTTTCGGCCCAAGTGAAGCAAGTCCATAATATTTGCACGAGTATAGCTAAAGCTTATACATATATGTATACTTATATGGTACATACACACTAAATACTGGTTCCTAGTGAATCAAAAACGGTACGATTCCGAGTTTTCTGTTAACTGAGTTAGCAAGAGTGAAATCCTGTTAGAATTGCTTTCAGGCTAAGGCTGCAGGTCTCAAAGTACGTTCAATGTATTGTCACCGTTAAGTTGGGGGTGTGGGTCCAGATGTACCAGATGCCAGAAGATGGAAAAAGGCGTTCAAGTCATCTGCTAATGACAAATTATATAATTTACAAGCTATAATTCTGTATTTGCGCTAATGTGAACAGATGGGAGATGACCTTGCAACGTTAAAAAATTACGACATTCGCCTCAATAAAGGTATTATTTTTTATTTAATTATTACAATTAAAATAAAAAAAATATATTTTAAGCGATCGCTGCATTAATAGTGTTGTAGATGTATTGCACAGATGATCTGTATGTATATAGTTCATCTGTGGTGCAGTGACTCTTTGGTTAGTTGGTATTTTTTTCTCCTCGGTCACCTCTTACAAAAGTCTGCAAAACACCTCAGAGTATCAATTTATTGTCAATTGCCCCTTGAAGTTGGCGCGGCGTAGATTCTTTGGTCCTTTGCATTAGTGCAGAAAATATAGCTTCGCACACAAATTGATGGAGTAACTTAAAGTAAATTTGTAGTTGTTAACTGATATAAATTCAAAATTACTCTACTATATTTCATTAATTAAAATAAAAATAGAAATATTAATTGGTAAATTAATTAATGTAAGAAATCAAGTCAGCTCAGGGAAATAAAATTGCAGAATAAGAACCGCAAAATGTCAGTACTCTCTTCCTCTTCCATTCCTTCAACACACAATATGATTTACAAAACAGAAGTCTCCCTACATGTCCATAGATATGTCTGTGCGCATGGTTTCCCACTTTTGAAGTTCTATATTCCAATAGGTGCCCGAGAAGCGGACGCCACCTGATATATTCTCATGCGAATGAGGCCGGATCTGTCCATCTTAATTGAATCAAATATTCGTTAAGTATCGCGCATAATGGTGTTCTCATATCATTTAAATGCCTTACGTGATACGAAGCTGCACAAAATTTTAATTTGTAATTTCAAAAATCCCTCGTAAATGATTTGTATCATCAGCTTTTAAAATTAATTTCCGCACCAAACTCTTCGCGCAAAATATTTTTCATACTAACTGATCTACAGCTCATTTACCGGGTTATACATTCATACAGTCTAGCTGGTTACGAGGATTTTATAAGTTTAAGTGAATGCCCCTAGTAGGTATGTATATAAATGTATATTCATATGCATCATGTATTAAAATGTTTATAATAATTGTTATAAAACTATAAATTACATAAGCAAAGTCAAGCACTGTCCAAATATACATTTTTTCTTAATCACAAAGTAAATTATTTTGGAATATTCTTAGTATAAATGGCATTTAGCCAGAGAGATGCGAAACTTATGAAATACTCTTGTCAAAAGTAGGCACAGCATGCAAGCAGCAGTGTATATAATATTAATACTACTCCGAGAACACACGATGTTCGTTGATTATAACATAATTATTCAAGATTTCGATAGAAATGTGTCCCATGCCCATCCCAATAGTTTATTTAATTTTCAGTAAAAAGGTCTCTATATACAATTGTGTTTTTGATATTTGTACGAAGTTAATTATCCTCTATGCTAATGGTATATTGATTTTGTTTCATATTTTATAACATATTGGCCATAGACCCCTAAAAGTTACTATATTTGTGATCAGCATCGAAAGTTGTTGTCACCGAATTTTGAATCTCTAAAATCCGAGTTAGAAAGCTGAAATTTGGAATATATTTTCTCCCGAAAAGATCAAGTGAAGTGTAATGATTTTTAAAATCCGCCCAATAACACTTACACTATTTAAAAAAGTCGTATTTAGTGCAATCAAAGACAGTATTAGCAAAATATGTAGACCGTTTCCTTCTTTACAACTCGCCAAAAACTATTTTTTTTTGGCACGCCCACTTCTGGGGGCGTTTTGGCCAAGTTTTCAAATTTTGGCCATATTGTTAGAAACTAAAAAATTCCAAAATAGACCAGGGCTCTCAATTCAATGCCACGCCCACTTTGGGTAATAGTAATGTGGATAGGGTATCTAGCCAAGCTGACTGTAGCCTTTCCTTATATTTTCAATTTTTGCCAAAAAACAATTTTATCTACCTAAATTATATCCATTTATGCAGGTATGGAGGTCAATATTTTAACATGTAATACTATTTTGTTAATTATTCAAAAGTATTCCCGTATTTTACATCATCGTCAAGTAAAGGGCGACAACATTACGATGTCTGGTGAATGCTG
The DNA here is from genome assembly GCA_949715645.1 of Portevinia maculata. NCBI lineage: Eukaryota > Metazoa > Arthropoda > Insecta > Diptera > Syrphidae > Portevinia > Portevinia maculata. The sequence continues at coordinate 307,304 of OX454528.1, read as the reverse complement.
AATCCAATGAATGAATTCATCACATATACAGCGCATGAGATAGATCGAATACTGCAAGGCACTGCAGTAAATTTGAAGGAAAAAGGGAACTCATTGCTTTGGAGTAGGTCGCACATGTATTTCTAGCAGCTGCCAATGCCTGCGCGGTCGACCATACCTTGTTCAAAAAGCTTAAACAAATCGCAATAATAGTAACAATCGAACAAGAGTAGTGCTAGCCTTCGAGAGCAACATCAACAACCAGACGTTCTGACGTTCTAAATGTGATTTTTGCTGCTTAGTACAAACTGATGTCTCGTTGAGCGAGCTTGTCTACTACTGGTTAGTGGTCGTTTTAATTCACATAAATATATTATAAAAAAAGCTGATTGCTGGTCTTATATTTTTACAGTTTTTTTTTTAACTAAATTTTACTGGGAGCCTATCGATAAATAAGAATGAATGTATTGAAATACATTATGTTACTTAAAATGTTTTGTGAACCAGTGCTTTGTTCTACATAATTATCAATAAGCAGTACATTTTCGTATAAAAAAAAATCTTTTGAAATCGTCAGTGGCACATCCTCGTGCGCTCTCTTGATAATTATTTCTTATTTATGGATGGACATACAACGAAGAAATGAATAGATGTCAGACAAAATGTTTGTTTGTAAAAAGTGCAAAAAGTGTTTTTAATAATAAAACGCATAAAATCAGTGCGAATAAATAAAATTTCGAATAATCGTTTTAATCAAAAATATTTAATTTTAAATACATATATAACACTGCCATGATTTTCATTCTATAATTTATAGTAGGTACCTACGAAGATCTACTGAAATTTAAATTATTTATCGTTTGTCATTCTATTGGTATAGTACATTACATCTACAGATTAATTGATTAACGTGACTTTGTTGTTTTTTATTGGGGCTTTCGATAAGCAAATTGTTTTTTTCTTTCTAGAATTAGCATACATAACGTACATATGTCTTTAGTATGTACTTGCAAAATTAAATTTCGAAATTTGTGAAAATTCACTTAGAATTGTTATACGTTGCTGAATATATAGGAAAAGGTACAATATTCTTTGTGACCTAAGGTTTTATGTACTTAGCCAATGTTGAATTTATGCAGTTTCCTTAATATAATGTTACACACGCTACACATGTAAATAGCCTGATGACTTAGCTTATTAAGGTGATGATCAAGTTAAAATTAAACTTATCTACTTGGAAAAACCAAATAGATATTTAAGTCACTGTTTCTTCTTGCAACACAATATTGACTAATGGACAAAATATAGGTAGAACAAATTTACGATGATTTGCAAAAGCATCCGTTAAGTATCAGGTAGATTTAATAACAAGCTTACCTGGGCAAAAACACTCGATTCCCGCCTCGTTTAATATGAATGAAAACAAATAGACAAAAACCGCAGCGATTTTTTTTTCTGCGGATTTATTAAAAAATGGACTGGCTTATGTGCTCAAAGGTGGATATCCAAGGCTACGTTAGAGCTTAAAAAAATATAAGGCATAAACGGGCCTTACCTAAATTCTCCGAATAGAAAGGAAGCTTCTCAAATCTCAGGACAACTGATAGGTACTCTTGGATGTTTGTCCAACGCATAACCACAGAGCCACTGCGTCCACGCGTCAGAGCGTAGACCCTCATATAATATTATTATTATAAATTATAATATAATAGAGGATGGGGTTTTGAACATATCCAAGGTTTAAGTAGACTGCAGAGTCGCAGCGCAGTATACTCTCTAACATTATTATTATAATTTTGAACAATATTTGCATTACAAAGGGCATTATCTACGACTGTAGTATAAAATACCTCGGTCAAGGTGAAGCACTCGTTTTCCGGCCCAATTTTTACCTTTCAATTATTGAGCTCTCTAAGACTGTTGTTACATCAACTATTTTGTCAACTCAAATACGTATCTACATTTTGGATTTACTTATTTAGCTTAGAAGACTACCACCCATAGTTATGATTGATTCACAGAAGTGAGCGAGCAATTAGTGCACTTGTTAGATAATGATATCCCATTCAATGTAGATGTGGAGAAAAAAAGTACAACTTAAAGCAGTCGTTTAAATTCTTAGTCCTTTAAATCCTCCTCAGATGTTCTCCTAATCGCTAAGTGTGTATTACAATTAGGTGTGGATTTGTTATTAGGTTTGCTTGTAATATCGGGTTATTTTCAGCACACTTTTTAAAAAGAAAAGCTTTCCAAGAATTCAAAAAGACTCTTTACATTCGTAATTTTATCCATATATTTGACAAATACGAAACGTTATTCCAATTCAGAAACTCAAAACCTGAGATTCGATTTTGTAGATTCGTAAGTTTCGTATTTAAAATTTCTGTGTGATAATTAGTTTGTTATAAATGGCTTAGAAAATGAACAAATCATTAAAATAAAGAACAAAATATATTTAGTAACAAGTGGATCCAAATAAGAAAATTTAAATGTGCAATTCAATTTTTCACCAATTTTGGGTTTAGATACAGTTTAGTTTAAGATCTAAATTTCTAGCCCATAATTCAGATTTTCAACTAAATACTATATAAATTTATTATGTTCAGTATTGCAATTAGAACAGATGTTCAATATTTTTAAAATAACAAGTTAATGTGCGAATTATTGATACCATTTAGTGAGAGTATATTAAGCTGGCGAAATTAAGATTATATATACTCCGCTATGTGCTTAGTTCGTCCCAAATTGTGTTATGTAATTGGTAATTAAGGGCGACTGTTTCTCATGGTGTAATTTTAATTAAGAATCACTTGTCATTGAGCGCTTTCTTGCGAAAACTAGTTTATTTGAGAATATTCTGGTTATTCTATTTCTTTATGCATTGAAGGAACTCTGAATAAATATGTTTATGTATACAAACATACATTCATATTATAATATATAGATATAGGACTGAAACTTAATCAATACATAAATAATAATAAAAAAGCCAATTTTAGAAACAGTGATCTGGATTGATATAAACTGGTTTAAACAAAATTTGAGAATCGAAAAATGCGTATAGAATATTATATTCGTTGTTAGAAGAAATTCCACAAACGATATAATGTGCTTACTTCTGAATTATGCAATTCGGTTTTAACATAAATCAAAATGTCATAGTTGCTTATTATATTTTGAAAAATGTACTTGTACTCTTGTACTCGTATACTTGTAGGTACATACATGAAATAAATTTGATAAAGTTTGAGCAACAGGTACTTTATATAGACATATTCTCATAGACAAATTTAATAACTTTATTGAACTGAATTTATGTTAAATGTTACTTCGATTTGCTTACGGGTATGAACGTACTTCCAATTCTAAAGGCTAAAAGTAGAACACATTATATGTTGAACGTTAAAACTGACCTTGCCAATAAGTGGAATTTCAAACGAGATAGATAGAGAGACTGGAAGCATCGGCACTGCCGATTTGTTTTTCCCATTCAATCACGAGATAGGAACATTTTTATGTTGAATGTTTCAAAATACCTTCTGTATGTTGCTTTATTGTGCAAAACAGACAAAACAATTAAAGAATGAAACAGAGTAATTTTATTTATAGTTCTGTGTACAATTTTTTCTGCAAAGGAAATGCAATGTAAGGTAATTTTATATGTATGTACCTATTTGAACATTTAAAAACTTTAAAACTACCTCGCTCGCTGCAGTGCTTATAAAAATGCTGAAGGATTGGTTGAATTAACCTTCACCCTAAAAACCCATTGAAATTCTTTTTTTTTGTTTTTTTTTTAAATCGATGCGTTGGAAAAAGCATTGGAAAATACTTAAAATTTTTGTTATTTAGATGTTGATTTAAGGAACACTTTTTTTAACAGTGGCTCGACGCGCTGTTTAACAAAAACAAAAATTCTTTGGAACAAGCTGATAATCCAATTCTATCTGCATAATTACACTCTATGGACAAATACGTTTTAAATTGGTATTAAAATATCACTCTACGCTTTAGAACACTTTTACGAATGATACAAACAAAAACACAAAAGTATGAGCAGTTAGTTAAACTAACTTTCTTACTCGTTAGAAATTTATTTTTGCTATCTACTGTAGGTATATATCTTCTTCTTCTTCTTTAGCGTTGAGGCTATGATCAGGATTAAAAAGATCATTACCCTCCCATTTAACATTTATGGTAAAACAAATATGCATATGTTAATACACTTACACTTAAAGGTAACTTTTTTTTGGAAAGCAAATAAATCTATGTGCAACTATAGATTTATTTGCTTTCCAAAAAAAAGTTACCTATATCTTCTGGTCGTTTTGGGTTATTAATTTAAATATAAAGTAATAGACTGCGCATGATCCCATTATTAAATAAAAAGTTTCAATGAGTGCGAAGTCTATTTCTTGCACATTTTTATTAATTAATTGTGGTAAAATTATTAATTGTTCATTTGCATCTTTATAAATTGGACATGTTTGTATAATTAGCTAATTAAAACAAAACAATAGATCAAATCGAAGAGTGTGGTGAAGTAAGAATCATTTATATCGTATATCTACGTGCAACATGTGGAAAAAGCGTTCGTTGATCACAATGAATTCTCACATTTCATTATTTGATTGCAGAATAGGACGTAAACTTTGCAATCACCTCCCTATTTCAGATCAGAATAAAGTGACTCTTATTATCATCCGGCTTAATTGAGAATGAGTTATATGATACCTCGAAGTGTTACACAGACGAATTGCGCCCAAACACATATAATGTTGTATATTGTATTCGTGCAATTTATTTGATATAATAATGATGACGATACGATGCTGCCAAACGAACTTTGTTTTGGTAACACATCTGTGCTGATGGTGACGATATGCATAAATGTGTACCTATGTAAAAACAAAACCAGTAAGCTTTGTAGTTGTCTCTGAGTCTCGGTTTCATTCAGTCATACCGTACCACAGGCTCTAGATCGGTCGTGCCTCTAGGGTAAACAAAAACACAGCATAGCTTTTCGAGAGATAATTTGATAAGAGGATGCCCAACGGGAGAAGTCATTGAAATCTTCTACACATCCGGTACAAATTTTCAACTGCATACTATGGCAAATTAATGTCATAATATATACTATCTAACACTTATTAAGTTTGAAACAATACCGGGTATAAATACGTATGTGTGATAAATAAAGTTTTTTTTTTTTTTAAATTTCAGATAAGACAATAATTGTTAAGTACAAGGGATTTCCAATAATACGAAAATTTTCAATAATTTTTAAAACACGGAGAGAAAATAGAAATCAAATCAAAAATGACTCGACCAAAAAATAGCTCCAAATTCAAAGGATTTATGCGAGATAATTCTTTGACCATTTTAACAGTAATAGGGGTTTGTGTTGGAAGCGCCGTTGGTTTAATACTAAAAAATAGTACGGAGGAGTGGACAAAACGTGAGATAATGTATATTGCCTTCCCAGGAGAACTATTTTTAAGGTAAGGCTTACGGTTGAATTTATGTATTCATATTTTTTCTGTGACAAATATATAGATCACTGAATTTCGTACCTGCTTATTTTTTCTTTTAAATCTACTGTATATTACAAGTGATCGTATAAAATTTATATTGTCTATTAATGGTATTCTCCTATTAATTTATTTCTTCTTACAAAAATTGTCTAAAAATAAATATATACAAAATTCGAATTCTTAATTTTGTCTAAATGGTTACGATTTAGGATGCTCAAGTGTTTGATTGTACCATTACTAGTATCATCTATTACTAGTGCCATTGGTTCTCTTGATCTTAGTATGTCTGGGCGAATTGCAACAAGGTATTATCATATTATGTTATATAGTTTTGAGTAAGTAGAAAAACCAAAAACTTTTTAAAATATATATAAAATAGAGCGATCGTGTACTATTTCTTAACGACAATTTGTGCTGTAATACTAGGAATAGTATTGGTAACCACTATTCGTCCAGGCCACGTGGGACAAGTTGATGAATTTATGACGGATGATGTGGAAAAAAATTCAAAAGTTCTTACACCTGATACCTTAATGGATCTAATTAGGTAAATTTTAGTGATTTGTTTAATCAATGTAATTTTATTGTTGCATTCTTTTCCAGAAATATGTTCTCAGATAACATTATTCAAGCCACAATGTTTCAGGTAAAGTTCTGAAATAATATTCTTTAAATAATATATAAGTCTGTCACATCATCAAAAATCTCAATTTGGTAAATATATGTTTATACATTTATCCAATTATCCAATGAAAACAAAATTCGCGGTTCGAAGTTCAACAGCATCAATTTGGTTTCAATTTGACTAGTACAACCCTACAGAATTCGAATCAGCATCACTCACTTAGAATGTAGTGAACTTTAATGTAATGTATGAATTCGTTTTTGCTTCTTCAACAACAGAATCATAATCCAATTGGTTCCATGGAGGGTTCCCTCCCATATTTTATTACGGCAGTGATGAGACCCTTCTAACCGTACCATACACATAATTTGAATGAAGCAACTGCCAGCTTATAGCATTGCATATTCCTACATATAAATGAGTAATAAATGTGTGTCTAATAATTAATCAATTTTTGTACCCAATATTAAATTAATTTCATTTAGAAAGTTTTCATATATATTAAATCCAAACATTGTAAAAGGAGGCATTTTGTAATAATTAGAAATTATTTTCAATTTAATTCATTTTGTATTGTATATTAAGCGTAGGTGGATACTGTTTATCATTGTACTATATGCAGTATATTTATATTAGTGCTATATTAAATTCTCTTTCAATTGCAGTATCGCACAGAAATATTTGCTCCACAGAACAAATCTGAAGAAGGTAAAGTTTTTTTTCTACAAAGGATATGCGCAAATACTTACACTTTTTTTTAGTGCCAATGGAATTATGGAAGTTTAATGGAAAATACAAAGATGGCTCGAATGTCTTGGGCTTGGTAATGTTCAGCATTGTACTTGGCACAACAATTGGCAGAATGCGCGAAAAAGGAAAACTTTTGCAAGATTTCTTTACAACACTTAGTGAAGCAATGATGATTATTACTTCTTGGGTTATTTGGTAAGATTCTAATACAATAGATTGCTTTCAATGACTTAAATATTTTTTTAAGGATTTCACCTATTGGCGTTGCTTTCTTAATAACGGCCAAAATTATTGAAATGCAATCCCTAGCTCTAGTTGTTCAACAGCTTGGATGGTATTTCCTTACAGTCATGCTTGGTCTTATTATTCATGGACTCGGTAGGTTTTTATAGTGTAGACCATATAGCACAGTTGGTAGGTACACATATAATTTTATCCAGGCACAATTGCGGTTATATTTTTCTTGGGTACTAGAACGCTTCCCTATAAATACATAGCGAAGCTAAGTCAAGTTCTAGCTACAGCATTTGGAACAGGCTCTAGTTCAGCTACAATGCCGCTGACAATAAAATGCCTGGATGGTATGGGTATTGATCCACGTGTTACCCGTTTCGTGATTCCAGTGGGGGCCACAATTAATATGGACGGTACTGCTCTTTATGAGGCTGTAGCTGCTCTTTTTATTGCGCAATACAGACGAGTAAGTTATTCTTTTGGAACCGTTGTAGCTGTAAGGTAAGGAAAACCCTAAAAAAATATTTTATAATCAACTTATCTAAAAAAAAATCAAGTATCACTGCAACGGCTGCATCAATAGGAGCCGCTGGTATTCCACAAGCTGGACTTGTTACAATGGTAATGGTATTGGATACAGTTGGATTACCAGCAAAGGACGTTTCCCTAATTATTGCTGTTGACTGGCTTCTGTAAGTCAACCAAATTCATATTACATATATGAATTCTTAGATTTTGGCATTACATATTTGTTTAAGGGATCGTTTCCGTACTACAATTAATGTTATGTGTGATGCGCTAGGAACTATTCTTGTAAATCATTTATCGAAAAATGACCTCAAAACTGCTGATAGGGTAATATTCAAATGTTCATTTTGAATTTGTTATAGTTACATATACCTAAATTTGTAGGCCCTAGCAGAACCACATGAACTTGTCGAGCTAGGAAACGGAGAGGAAATTAAAGATTAACATGGATGCTTTCGTAACTAGTCCCTTAAATACCACAATATTCGTAAGTGATCACAAATTCCGAATCTATAATTCTGAGAAACCTTCAAACAAAAATACTTATTTGACGATTTTATCTAAAATGATTGCATCATTGACGTCCCACGCGATTAACAGTTTGTGTAAACTTATAACCGGTGGTCGTGGCGCTTAAAAATATTCTTCATAACTAAATAAATAATTATATATACATCAGTAGAAATCAACATGAATCGAACTTTCGCCAAAATATTGATACGAGATGTAAATATTAAAATTCCGCATATAACAAAAGATTCGATAAGTTACAAGTTAAAAAAAAAATTTAAAAACACCACAAAAATGTAATTCAATTTTTTTTTATTTCGAAATAATTTATCAGATACCAATAATATGTTCTTGAATGTGTTCGTTTTATTTGATTTTACAAAAACATAATTACTTTTGTTATTATTATAATTATTTTTGTACAAAAACAATTTACAGTGAGACAAAATTATTTTTTGAATATATTGAGAATTCTTTTCGAACTTGTACATACGAGTATACTTAATAGTATAAGAGTTATAAGCCCTTAACGACTACAATATTCGTTAGTGAATACAATTTTCGAATGACAATAATTAGATATATTTATAAAAAATAAAAAAAATATACATTATACGATATAGTAACTAAATAAAGAAATAAATAATGTTCGCATTCAGTCAACACTTACATTTACATTCATATGTTACTTCAGTTTCATTCGAATTGAAGCGGAGACAATTTGTTTTTATTACTGAAATTGGAAAAAATACATAAGTATTTTAGCCATGCATTCCGTATTAAACTATAGCTAAACTAACTAACTTACTAAGAATATTTTGTAATAGCATCATCAGTTTTTTTTAAGTTATCTGTTCGTAGTTTATAAGTTTACTAGTGCATACAGATTGCAAAGTAGGTTTTAAAAAAAAATAATTTAAAATTCTCGTCATGGAAGAAAATGTAGTGTGTCTCTCATTGTTTGTTTTGCTAAATAAAATATTTTCATTATTTTGTTGAACAGTAAATTGCATTATCATGGTGGAACAGTGTTATGTATATTTAATTGTTCATTAGTTCTATAAATTGTTTAAATGATGTAGGTACCCTTACATAGAAGGCTGTGCTTTCAGTGGTGCATGTTGTGCGAAAGAATAGTAAAAGATTATGAGCAACTGCATGGATATAAAGCTCAGCTGAGTTAACTCATTGCACAAGCGCAGCACCAGTAACTGCGCTATATGCGCTGATATACTTTTTCATAACTCAGAGACTGACAGAGCGAAAACACACTTCACACGATACGCACATTACCAGCGTTTTTTTTTTGTTCAATCTCACAAGCCAAACGCACTATTTTTAAATGTAAGAAATTATAGCCCCTTGTAAATATCTGTCCTATAGTGCGAAAGAGAACAAATGAGAGCAACTGATGCGCTATTGAGTCGTATCGACTGTGTCAGTGTATAAGCTCAATTAAATTACATTTCAACTGGCGCAAAAAACAAGTTGATGGCAGATACTATTTTATAGCGTAATTGAGTTGCTGAAACCTGAAACTGTGTTACTGAAAATGAACTGGTACAAATGCGCGCGAATTTTAACAGATGAGCCGAATGAGTGTGTTATAGCTTACGGTTCCCTTTGAGGTAAAAAAGTAACTAATAGGCGATTTACAACGAATCATTTCAATCACTTTTACACTTTTAGGTGAAGTACCGTTTGTTAAGATAAGTACTTAGCTAGAAGGTTAAATAAATAATTAAAATTTGTTTGTTCAATTATTCTTTATTTTTTATAACTTAAATTGTATGGGGAAATTAAGCAAATTTAAGCAGTACGGGCGGGACTGAAGTTTAATACGCCACTGCGCAAATGGGTTGGTTTTTGAGTGTGCTCTCGCGCTATTGAGTAACTCATACTCTAACTGGAGCGAAACGGTTAATTTGATGAGACTCTTACTGTGCTAGGTGTGATTGAGTTACTAATACTCTAACTAGCGCCAAAGGGTAAATTTGATGACTGTGATATACGCACCAAGATTTTGTATATATATATATGTAAAGAGCTTGAGAACTTTTTTAAAAAAAAAAACGCATAAAATTTGCAAAATCTCATCGATTCTTTATTTGAAACGTTAGATTGGTCCATGACATTTACTTTTTGAAGATAATTTCATTTAAATGTTGACCGCGGCTGCGTCTTAGGTGGTCCATTCGGAAAGTCCAATTTTGGGTAACTTTTTCGAGCATTTCGGCCGGAATAGCCCGAATTTCTTCGGAAATGTTGTCTTCCAAAGCTGGAATAGTTGCTGGCTTATTTGTGTAGACTTTAGACTTGACGTAGCCCCACAAAAAATAGTCTAAAGGCGTCAAATCGCATGATCTTGGTGGCCAACTTACCGGTCCATTCCTTGAGATGAATTGTTCTCCGAAGTTTTCCCTCAAAATGGCTGTGTGGCATGTATCGCCATCTTGTTGAAACCACATGTCAACCAAGTTCAGTTCTTCCATTTTTGGCAACAAAAAGTTTGTTAGCATTGAACGATAGCGATCGCCATTCACCGTAACGTTGCGTCCAACAGCATCTTTGAAAAAATACGGTCCAATGATTCCACCAGCGTACAAACCACACCAAACAGTGCATTTTTTGGGATGCATGGGCAGTTCTTGAACGGCTTCTGGTTGCTCTTCACTCCAAATGCGGCAATTGTGCTTATTTACGTAGCCATTCAACCAGAAATGAGCCTCATCGCTGAACAAAATTTGTCGATAAAAAAGCGGATTTTCTGCCAACTTTTCTAGGGCCCATTCACTGAAAATTCGACGTTGTGGCAGATCGTTCGGCTTCAGTTCTTGCACGAGCTGTATTTTATACGGTTTTACACCAAGATCTTTGCGTAAAATCTTCCATGTGGTCGAATAACACAAACCCAATTGCTGCGAACGGCGACGAATCGACATTTCACGGTCTTCAGCAACACTCTCAGAAACAGACGCAATATTCTCTTATGTACGCACTGTACGCATTCGTGTGGTTGGTTTAATTTCCAATAAAGTAAACTGAGTGCGAAACTTGGTCACAATCGCATTAATTGTTTGCTCACTTGGTCGATTATGTAGACCATAAATCGGACGTAAAGCGCGAAACACATTTCGAACCGAACACTGATTTTGGTAATAAAATTCTATGATTTGCAAGCGTTGCTCGTTAGTAAGTCTATTCACGATGAAATGTCAAAGCATACTGAGCATCTTTCTCTTTGACACCATGTCTGAAATCCCGCGTGATCTGTCAAATACTAATGCATGAAAATCCTAACCTTAAAAAAATCACCCTTTACATACGAACATCGTTTCAACTTAACATTTTCCAGAAAGAGTTTAATTGTGTTTTTCATATCACATGGAAATTTAATGCTTCACTTCTTTCGAATGAAATCAAGAAGAAGAACAAAAAATGGACTTTTGATAATAAAGTTAAGTTATAAGCAGTGTTCGCATTATAACCATTTGTACATTCATATTATGCTATCGTGAAGATTAAAGAGGCTTTATATCCATTGCATGGTTTTAACACATTTATTATAAAGTCTTTTAACTTAATGGAATGTTCATAATAAAAGTTGTTAAATTAACAGCCCATACAGGGCCTAAGCCTTGGCTTCTCGAACCATTTGCTTTTCCGAAATAGAAGGCACCTACAATTTTAAGCCGAACCGGAATGGTGAATTTGAGGAGCTTCTCATGACAATCTATACTCTTCGATGTTTGTCAGACGTTCGCAAGAGGTGGGCAGTAGAAAAAAAACTTTTAGGGTTTACCTGGCCCGGCGGGATTTCAACTTGAGACCTTTAGATAAGTAGTCCAACACAGCAAACTCTGCGCTACTGCGGTCATCGCGCAATATGTACCCTTACTCAAAAACTGTAGATATGTATTAAAAACACCAGAAGAATGCATATAATTGTAATGTTCAAACAATTGATTTTTCTTAATAGTTTATTAGTTCTTGCTGTTTCCTACAAATAATACAGCAACATGTAGGTATTATGTCCTTTAACTCATCAATTTTCGGCAAATGAAAATTACGTGCTACTGTCAACTTCAACCTTTTGTTTCAAATTTTCTGAAAGTTCATTGTAAACCTTAATAGGTACGCGAGCTAAAATAAAAATTAATAATTAGACAAAGCTAATAGTTAAACTATGTAAGCACTTTACAATTGCATTTGTATGCTAAATCCGACCAAATTATCATTTCTTGAGAGAAGCAAAAAACACCTAATCGACCTCCTTTAAGAGTTCCATCATAAATATTTTTCGAGTCTGTAACTAATTCATCGCCCTCAAAGATTCTGAAAATATGGATATTCAAAATTTTGTTTAATATGTATTATGTAATGAGTTAATTCGTAAACGAATTGTATACCTTAATCGTATAAGTCCAATGTCAGGACGATGCATTAGGGCCCATCTGTAAGCCGTTCGTTCTTTCCAACCTACATTTGCTGGATCTTTCCATAAAAGCTTAACCTGATCTCTTGTATCTCCAGTATGCCAGAGGCTATTTCTGAGCATTGACCCGGGTCCTGTTGAACTGTCAACTAGCTTGATTTGAATGCCTGGTTCTGCTGACGCCCTAAATGGTGTTGAATGCCAGTAAGTTTGTGTGTGTTTCTTCCACATAACCACATAAAACTTTCTATTGCTCTGATAACTAAATACAAATCCTACAAAATCATCATCAGTATCAGTGTCAATGTAGAATGTTCCCTCAAAATCAACGCCTCCAAAAGCTGGATGACCAATTGCCAAGCCAGGATCACTATTAAGTGTTTGCACTATTTCTGAGCCATTGGCGTGCACTTCCCAATTAGGATCCTTTTGTGACTCTCCCTCAGGATCTAGTATAACAGTTTGGAAAGAACGAAAATCTGTAGAGTATATTTTGGAGTTGTTTGGGCAGTTGTCAAGGAAGTTTGGTACTCTATCCTGATCCTCATCTTTTTCGCAAATGTCACCCTTTCCGTTTTCTATAGTAAATAGTTAATAAAATTTGTGTATTATTTACCACTTGATTAAAAAGGTGAGACAAAAATGTTACTATCTAAATCCGATTGATCTGGGTTGTATGCCAACGGACAGTTATCCTTGTAGTTGGGTATGCCGTCATTGTCAATATCATCATCACAGGCATCCCCTCTAAAAAAAAGCACAGTCAAAAAAAATCACACCTAGTCAAAAAACAAACTGTTAAATGTGCTTCGCATACATACTTGCCATCGCCATCAGTATCGAGCTGATCTGGATTGCTAACCATCGGGCAATTGTCTTCACTATCTTGTCTACCATCATCATCGCCATCGATATCACTATCGCATGCATCTCCTACTAAATCACTATCTCTGTCTTCTTGTGATGGATTAGGGATAGTTGCACAGTTATCACACAAATCGCCTATACCATCATTATCAACATCATATTGATCCGGATTTTGAACTGTTGGACAATTGTCAAACTTATTCAGTATTCCATCTTTATCAACATCATCATCGCATTCGTCTCCATTGCCATCACCATCAGAGTCAATTTGACGCCTGTTCGGAATAAGCGGGCAATTATCGCATGCGTCTCCATAGCCATCATGATCTTTATCTCGTTGGTCTGGATTGAATGTGTACGGGCAGTTATCTTTATTATTTTCCACTAAATCGCCGTCTGCATCATCATCACAGGTATCCCCAATACCATCTTTGTCAGCATCTTCCTGGCCCGAATTAGGTATATCGGGGCAATTGTCTGAATTGCATCTAATATCAAAGCAATTTAATCGGAAGTCCGGCCAACCATCCAGATCTCTATCTCTACCGCAAATGAATCCATCGCCCGCCCACCCAACATTACACTTGCATGTGTACTGAAAGCTTCCAATGTATTTGCATTGGGCATTCTTATGGCAGATTGTACCGTCTGGGCACATATCTGATATTGGAAAACATCCATATGTACTGTTCGCTATAAACCCTTCTTTACATTTGCATTGATACGAACCCTGAATTGTGGCATAAGAAAGCTTACGATATAATTAAAGTTTTCACAAAAAAAAAGTTACATCTTACAATTGCATTTATACATTGGGAGTTTTTATCACAACGCGAAAGACCCGATTCACATTCGTCTATATCACTACAAGTCTGTGGCTTATAGTCAGGGGATAGGTATGTTGTTGAATATCCTTTAATAAAACAAAGCATTAATAAAAAGGTCATACTCAGCCTCGTTTGTAATCTTACCATGTGCATGATTACCATGAAATCCCGGCGGACAAGGCTCGCATTTAAATCCAGGGCTAAGATTAACACATACCACCTTCTCATCACATGGTTCGTAAAGATCGCATTCATCAATGTCATGGCAATTGCTTCCGTTTCCAATGAATCCTCGTGGGCATGAAACACATTGAAAGAAGGGTCTTGAACTTGTTTGCACGCATTCTACCCCTACGCATATCAAATAAAACGTTTTGTTGTTGTTGTTTTTTAATTGTTCATTCAAATTTATGTTTATTCAACTTAATTAGAGTTCAATGATACTAAAATATACGTCGATATAATATTAATAAATATATTATTTTCTTCAGCAAGAAGACCTCTATTCGATTTAATACCAGAAAACCAAAAATCTCCAAAAGCATATTAAGACAGAATCAAAGAAAACACAAGACAATTTCATTTGTTAATTTTGTTTATTTATATTTGGACATAAATTTAAACATCAGTTTTTATTTCATATACATCTACATTTTCTGGCATTAAATAATGTTAAATAAATTGCTTACTAATTTCAAAATGCAGGTAGGTATAAATTGTATATTTGCACAAACATTTATTAGTATTCAATAATACTTTTGTAAAGTCTATAACTTTTTCCAATTTAGTAATGTATTAATGTTGTGAAATTATGACGTCATTACAGAATATTTTCTGGATGTGTACTGCCTCTGATAATGTTGAACATTATGTGATGGCACAATAATAGTTCCTATTCAGAAAGATATTTAATATTAGATGATGAAAAGATTATCTTGCAATTTCTTATATACCTACAAAGTTTAAAGTTATGCTTACTTTTATGGATTTAGCAAAACATGCAATTTTCAACGTTGACAAAATTGGCAGTCGAAAATCAAAAGAATACGTTTTGCACTAGTAGCCATAATGAGAAACGACATTTAGATTGGATATACTACTTTTTGCTGGACTTATACATTTTGATGAACATCTTTGATGTGAACCAACGATTGTTCATCTCATAACAAAGTAATTAAGTCTTAAGGACTTTGTTTACAATAAATTATTATTGTCTTTAAATATACATACCTAAACATTAAGTTAATAGAGTTTATTTGTACTTACCAGAAGGACACGGCTCATCTAAGCATGTATTCCTTATCGTACAGGTTTTTCCATCGCCCTCAAAGCCGATTGGACATGTATCGCACTGTGCACCAGTTATCGTATCATGACACTGGACCCCGCTACAAAAGGCGAAAGTTGTTAACAATCAATTAGAAGATAATATTAGACCTAAAATAAAAAGAGGGAAAATCAAATTGAAAACAAGTTTATAAACGCTCACGCTGACATTCAACACAAAAACAAAACAAAAAGTAGGACCATCACTTTGTCCAGAGATTTTCCATTACATATATTCATGAATACTTTCCCACAGATACGTTTTAACGTTGATGAGTGTAGAAGACGCCAACGTGAACTTGATACAGAGCGCAATCACAGAGTAACCAGAGTGGTCGCATAACTTAAATCGAGTTCGCCTACGCAACAAAATACTACAGCGCCTTCGAGTCGTCAACATCGTACAAACATTAACCAAGCAGAAGAAAAAAAAGCATTAACAACACACTGGATATAGAAGAGCCGCATTAAGATGCTTTCAGTTAATCGCTTAACAACCACAATATTCGTTAGTGATACCAATTTTCGAATTCACAAAAGAAAATATCTTTTTATAAATCTGAAAATTCGTCTATTATATAGTTCTTTAATTATTAATATTTTTTACTTGATTTAATATAAGTGTATCATTGACGTCCTAGTCCCACACGATTCATAGTTTGAGCAAAATTGAAACTGGTAGTCGCTTACAATTATTTTGTGTAACCAAATATGTATATATTATATATATTTATAAATAAAATTTGGTTTTGGTATAAGCAAGAATCCGGCCAAATTAGAAAAGAAATATCCAGAGATGGTGGTAGGCTGTAAGAAAAAAAATCAAAACCTCTTGCCCAGCTCAAATTATATCTTCCGACGAACGATCTACATACACACATGTACATAAACCGATATGTGAAACATACATCAAAAATTTATTCGATTAAAATATTCCTTTGTTTGTACTGGGGTGGTCGATAAAGAACGGTCCTTATAGATACCAACCCTGTTTAAATACGCCTTTTTAATTCAATCAAAATAATTCTCTAGTTCTCAAAATTTACGACCTTAGATCAATTACTTTTAGGTGGGAGTTTTGGTTTATTTGTCGTTAAAAAATATGCCGACGCTGCGTTCCTATAGAATAACAATTTATGATTTTGTGTTACCTTCTTAATATTTTATGTATTGTGTTCTTGTTTTCAAACCCACACATTACCTTTGGGATGTTTGTTTAAGAATAGTAAAATATTTTTGTTTACATTTAAACTTTCGGCAGTAGGTACCTACTTTGATTTTAGAGTTAATAAGTACTTACGAAAAACAAGGCCTATCTGCACAAGTGACTCCTGGCTTGCAGATTTTTCCATCACCGATGAGGCCGTGCGGACAACGGCCACACCTCAAACCGGACGGGGTCTCGTAACACTCAGCACCTATGTAAGTAGACATATAAAGAACCAAGCGAAGATAAAGAAAGATAAAAAGCGAAAGCTATATATATAACTAAAATTGTTCAAGTTACCATAAAAATATGTCTTCGATACACATTAGGATTAAGAGTGTGATCTTAACGATCGTGAACAAAAAGTGAAAGATATTCGCTCAAACTTACCGGGATAGCAGGGATTTAAAGTGTGACATGATGGTGCTGCTTTCAATTGTTCTGGCTTACAGCCTGCGCAGTTTTCAATAAGTGATCTTAAATATGCAATTTCTTTGCGTTGGTGGGCGATATCCTCCCGTAGAAGTTTTACTAGTGCTGTTAAATCTGCTAGTGATTTTGCGAGGGCGTCTGCAAGATAAAAAAAGAAAGAGGAATATAAAAACAAGGTACCTATGATGATTCAAGCTCTGCGTTCCCTATCGATTTTGATATTTGTATACATTATGTACATTCATGTATCATAGATACGTATATATCTAAAAGCATGCATGCGAAATTTCGAACGTGGGCAGTTGTTAGACGAGATCAAGTCACACTTATACCAGACGCTACTGCAAAGTGTATACCTAGTAATGAATTGCAATAATTGGCAAAGGAACCTACGCAGTGTTTTCATGTATTGCATGCAGGTAATATTAGCGCTTCTAAAAATGTGCTCCCGGAAAGGTGAAAACGTGTGTTAAATTGTCATGGATACCTACATACCTTCGCAATCGCTGTGAATAACTGGGATATCTCCACGTCTTTGCACATCATTGGTATTATCAATTGTCGATAAGGCTTGTTGCTGACGATATGGTGCGTCGTTGTTCCCTGTCTCCTGATTGAACCAATCTCGAACGTCACGCTTTTTGTTTTTCTCTAAAATGTTAGAGATGATTAAAATATGTCTATGCCTTTTAAACAACTACCAACTTTATACATTACTAAATGTACTGACTATGTTACTTAAACAAACCTTTATCGGTGGTTCGATTTTTAAGCATTCTTCTGTTCCCGCGGCGATGTAATCCCTTTTGACAATTAGCACGAGAAAGAGCTTCTTCAACATTCCCATCGAAATGTAGAGGATATTTTCGTTCACGGAACTAGTTTGTATATGAAATAAAAATTTGATAATATGCATTGTACTCGAACGTATGCATACATATACACAAAGAAATTTTATAAATCCTTTTGAACTGGAAGACATGAAGTCATGTGTACACAAAATTAAAAAGGAATAAAGTAGGTAGGTAGGTACCCACCTATTTATTACAATAAAACGTTTAAGTACTTACAAGTTTAATAATTGGATCTTCCATTTGTGTATAAAGCTTAGAAAGGCTTAGATCGACTTCATGCCTAGACACCTCCTTGCAATCCACAATAAGCGATATCTTATCTTTATGAAAGTAAAGGGCTAGAGAACGTATTGTACTGGTTTCGTTAATATGTGGAATCTCGAAATGCTTTGATGTTGTCACTGAGTTAAAACTGATGTCAAGAGTAACTTTTTGCTGTTTGCGATCCAAGAAGAATGACATTCTATGCTTTAAGCTTGGGAAGTCAATCATAAACAAAGCCTCAATAGATATGTGAAGTTTTCGGCGGGGTCTATAGTGACGTATAATAAATTATATTATATTTTCTATTCTGTATATCGATACCTTCTCAGAAAAGTGCTACATTCAAAAAGATGTTTGTCATATCTATGTATAATCTATGTAATGTTTATTATGTAAGTGCATCTGCCGATACACTAACAAATAAACTGAACTGAGTTGCAGTTATATTGAAATAGTCTGAAAAGGTATAAATATAAATATATGTGCGCTAAGTAATATTTTTACCGTATATGCCGCATGGAAATAACGCAGTCACCTTTAATGTACTGCTCCAACTCAGTAGATGCCACTGAAATTATGGTCGCAAGAGAGTTATCGCACTACATCGAAAATACATTGTCATTTGCTAGGTACTAATTTTTACCTGGATCCAGCGATAATGTTGATACGCTACTCAATACAGCAAGCAAAGCCAATAACTTCCCAATGAACTTCATAATGGAAGTGTGGAATTAGTACGAAAATCACAAAGTAATATAATGTTTGTAAGTACAGGCGGACCTAAGAAAATAAATACAAGTTATTCCTTAATTCTATCAGATAGCGCCATAAGATAATATGTAGGTGCCGATCATAAGGAAATAGGTACCTACAAAAGAATAGGCAAATATTTTCTGACTATTCATACTTATTGTGCATAATACGCGTACATAGTTAGATATAGTAAAAAAAAACTTTTATAAGTATCGGAGGTAGTAGATAATTCCGTATTCATTAGTGTGTTATTTAATAGGTATGTATTGTCTTTAGAAACTAAAGAAAAAAATAAAAACATTTTATCAATTATCACATACATTATGTATGTAAGAACCTACGGTGTCACCAGAGTATAGTGATGATAATTTGGACAGGAGACTTTGTTTATGCTATACTTTAATGCTTAAGCTATTCCTTGAAATAAGATTATTTCCATATGCATGGGTATATATATGTACCTATATACATATATTTATTTATCTGCCTACTTTCTGGATATGATATGTATAAATGTGATTTGAGAATGGACAAGTTATTTAATCAGATTAAGATGACGATATATCGAGGATATATATTTACACCCTACAAAAGAACACACAATATTGATCAGTTTGAAAATAATTCGTAAATACAACTACATATAATGTTTACATACATTATGCACATACAAAACATAATTTGTATTTGCGTGGGTAACTCTTATCGCCGAAACGATTTTGTTCTCATTCTCTCGCGTGATGCTGTTTAAAGATATAAAATATATGTATATAGGCAACATATTCTTAGCCAGTTACAGCAAACCAGGGGACCTTAAACTCGGTAGTAGTACAAACCATATTTGGCTAATTCTCGTTTCACTCATCTCGTCTCGTCACAGCAAACGATTGTTCGGTTAGATTTACCACTTTTTACGTTACTTTTAGTGAGGAATTTTCTGCAGATGCTGGTTTGAGCTTAAATTCAACTTATAGAACACGCAATTGAGTTTAAAATAATGTACATTAGGTAAATCAATCGTGTTCAAACTACACACATTAATCAATGTAGTGCTGAATATATCCAGGTGTTTCAAAATAAATTGGGAAATTGTGCTAAAAGCTCTTGCATCACACTATTTTTTGTTTTTAAAACAATTAAACAGAACACTCAATTCGTGCGGGCAGTGCACATACAAACGAATTACAATATCTGAAATCAGCGATTTCATTTATTTAAATGGAAATAATGTTGAACACCATTTTTCTAAATATTAATAAATAAAACACATCCACTTACAACAACAAAACTAAAAGAATTAAAACACAGCGCTCTCAGCTAAAATTTAAACTAATTTTTTAAAGCCATCTGCGTCCATCAAACGTTAACAATTAAATTCCCTGATATCACGATGGCACTTAGATGTTTATATAAATGTTGGTACACCGTTACAATAAAATACCGCGCAACACGATCTTAAACGAAGCACTTCGTTTACTAAACCGATGTCGTTGCGTTAACCAACATAAAGGCTGCGCAGTCCAACACGAAATAATCCAACGACTTTGTTGTTTGTTGTGGCACAGGAAAAAAGTGATGTGATTCTTTCAGAAAGACTTCAGAGATCAAAAGACGAAAATATATATCAACATTTTAACGCCTACGACAACTCGATACATACCTATCTGGTTTGTATTTGTAATGTGAGGTATATGAAAGCGCCAGGTAAGCTGTCGTTATTTATTTTATTATTATTGGTTTGAGACTAGCATTTTCCTTACAAAAGTACCTACATAGAATTATTTATAATTTTAATTAATATAAATTCATATATTAAAGAAGACGGTTTTTCTTTGTTTTGTTTTGTTTTAATAAATGAAAGTGTAGGTAGATACCTTTAACTTAAATAAAAGTAGCTTAAATTATTTGTATCTATTTAAAACGCAAACTTTTATTAAAGTTAAAAGAAAATTATTAAAGTAAAAAAAAATTAGGTCATCAGTTTGAATTATGCTATGCTGATGAATAGCACTTTTGGAACGGAACATCATACCGATTTTCCGTAAGAGATCCTCACCCACAGTCCGACATGACATAAAACAAAAATAAAACACAGTGTCTAAATTAAAATAATCTCCAAAAGATCTTGCCAAACTTTAATCGGTGGACCGCAAGCGATGAAAATACACTGGGTAAATAAAATCTGCTAGACGCTGTATTGTCACGCCAACGGCGCGACGCGGTGTTATGGATATAGTAGATACCACTAAATAGGAAAATGGAAAACTGAAAAAAACGTCTAAGCTATTTTTTTCTTTTACATCGTTATTCGTTAGTGATCAAACTTTTTTAAACATCTGCAATTTGTTATTATCAAAAACTCGCTAAAGTGCTTGTCGTAGTCGCTTTTCGTGTATAATTTTACTGTTTGTCTAAAAGCATTAAATATTGTATGCCGGCAAAACTAAAATTAGTTTTCCTCTTCCTCTCCTCATAGATATTTTATAAGACAGAAAATACTAAAATCTGTAGTATGCACTTGTACATATCATACATATTTATTTGTAAATCTTCTTCTTTCTCTTTAACGACGATCTGGACTAAAGGGATTAAAACCCTCCCACTTCACTGCATCCCTACTGGTCCGCCTGTGGGGTTCGCTGGTTTGTCCTCAAAAAGTATCGGCAGGCCTCCCAATTTGGAATCACTTCTTCAATGAGGCCAATCAAATGCTGGCGTTGTTAAATTTGTTTGATCCAGGAGTTCTTAGAGAGGCAGGCCTAAAAACTAAATCGCGAAGTTCGCGATCTATTTTTCTTCATTTCATTTACGTGAAGGCTTTCTCGGTTCTTGAATCTTCTTATTCGATCAAGCCTAAGAACCGCCTTCATCTTAGCTGCCGTTTATTTGCCTTTACCCTTTTTTTATGCTGTCCATCATTATGAACCGTATGAAAGCGACGGGCGCACAAGTGCGCCGTAGAGTTTTCCAGCCGCTTCATCCGTATGGATAGCGTCGAACAGAACCTTGCCTTTGGGTATATTGTGCAAAATAATTGCTACAATATGTGGAAATAACATCTGCTACTATAAAGCAGGCAATGTGCAAGGAACCTGCACACAGAATTGTTAAATTAATAAAAAATCTTACACAAAAATATGCTACGTTGATTGAAAATGTAAAATAACTACAAAATATAGTATACCTACCTTTTTTAAATTTATATTGAAATGGTATTCTTGGATTAGCCATAAACAAAACACAAATTAGATGGAAATTTGGCAGTTTCTAGAGGAGAAGGAACACGGGTATGTTTTGGTGATCGTTTTATTGCATCACGCAAATCTTTTGGCAGCAAAGAAGGCGTTTTGGCGCCGTAAAGATTAATGCAAAATTATTGATAATAGATGAATATGTACATGACAACGCAATCTGGCTTAAAATTATATACAAAAATAGCGCATTAATAATTGTACCGAAAAGTTATACCTACTCGTATGTATGTAGGTTTAATTTCACATTATTTAGGAACTGGCTTAGTTTTCGTTCGTCTGCTTGAACTAGATTTTGTAACATTTTTTGAACTCGCCAGCATTTGATAATATTTCTAATAATAATCATTTATTGATCGAGTGACAATAAACACGTAATTTGTCCTTTATACACGAATCATGTGTAAGTTCAAATGTCCTAAAAGGACAATCTGCATGTTCCATGTACTGACAGACATCTTGATAAAAAATAATTATTTCCCCGACAATGGAAATTTACATCACTTATTCCTTTTATTATTATCACTTGTGTTTATTCCCCTATTATCATAGGTATGGTATAAAACGGTGTTTTGAAGTTGTTTTCTTCTTTTATAAATCAGCGGTGAAAAAGTAAATGTAGGTTAAAGTGTCTGTCCGTTGTAAGTATATTTATGAAAAATAATGTGTAATGTATACAATATAATAAATTTAGACAAAAAATGGAACTAGGCATCAGTACACAAGTACAAATAACTTACATATATTTCTAGTTTTGTATGCAATCATTAAAAATAATGTTTTTTTTATTTTAATTCTCATGTCTGTAGCTTGCAATCCTGAATTTGAACTTTGAACTATTATTGCTTTTTTAATGTGCGGGTGGTGAGGTCGTCGAGTCTTATCTCTAATGTACCTATACAATCTCGTAAACAGTACTGCTTGTACTTCTATATTACTACAAAGAAGAATTATCTCGCGTTAAGCTCAACTCAATTTTAGTCAAAGAAACATCATCAGCGGAAAAGTGTTTTTTTTTTCATTTAAAAACGATCGTCATAATTATAAAAAAAACTTAAGTCATTTTACTATATTCTGGAGAACAATTATTATACAGAGAAATAGTTTCGATGTAAATGGATATAATGGGCCAAATGCATTTAATAAACAAAGATTTGTGTGAAATAAATATAAGTGTGCATATTTGCCTTTATTGAAAGCTCAATATTGTGTTAAATTGGAAAGCAGATAAGGATAGTGTTTTTTCTGGTATTTCCTATACGTTGCTAACAACTGGATGATCTTTATTTCAACACATGATTTGCACGGCTCTTAAAATTGAATTACTGATTATTTGTTGCTATTTATATTTGCATAAATGTTTCTGAACAATTAAATGTGGTTGATAGAATACGATTGAATTTATTTAACTAAAGCTAGACTTGGAAAAAAATGTCAAGCTCAGGAGCAACTGAAAATGTATACGACCATCGTACCTTGACTGATTGGTCAGAGGTTGGTATCAATGATACTAATCATTTACCAATAAATATGGTCTTCAACGATGGTCATCGTCTGTCAATCACCGTTTATAGGTTAGTCTGGAAACTAAATACCTACAAACATCTGTATCTAGTTCAGGATATTTTATAGTAACTAACTGTTACTTATTTTTACACATTTCTTTATTATCTTAGCGTTCTTATGTTAATATCGACGGTTGGAAATTCGACAGTTCTAGTTTTGTTGACAAAGCGTCGGCTGCGGGGACCTTCTAGAATTGATATCATGCTGATGCATTTGGCTATCGCCGATCTGTTGGTCACTCTACTGCTAATGCCCTTAGAAATTGTCTGGGCATATACTGTGACATGGAATGCGGGTGATGTTATGTGTCGTTTGATGAGTTTCTTCAGAACCTTTGGCCTATATTTATCCAGCTTTGTCTTGGTCTGCATATCAGTCGACAGGTAAAAAAACTACTTATTCAATTTTGTTTCACTTTAAAAAACAGATATTATCTTTTTGAAATACATTTTTTTAGGTATTATGCAGTGTTGAAGCCATTGAATCTTTCTAACTCTCGAGGAAAAGCCATGCTAAGTGCTGCATGGATGGGTTCTGTTATTTGTAGTGTCCCGCAAGTATTTTATAAAACAAAACATTAACCATTTCATTTATTTCGTATTTTTTCTTCTCTTTCCCAATAAAAACAAATATAGGCTATAATCTTTCACTTGGAAAGGCATCCAAAGATAGTATGGTACGAACAATGTGTTACATTTCATTTTTTCCGAGATGAATTGCATGAAATCCTCTATCAGATCATGGGAATGTTAGCTATGTATGCACTTCCTTTTATTATCATACTATTCTGTTACATATCAATCTATGTTGAGATCTACCGAAATAGTAAACGTTTTATAAAAGGAACAGGTAAATATATTAAATAGATATAGTTATATCTACATTCTGCTTATCTAACATTTTTTTAGAGAGATTTCGAAGGTCGAATGATGATGTCTTAGGCAGAGCAAAGCGTCGAACTCTAAAAATGACTGTAACAATTGTTATAGTTTTTATTGTTTGCTGGACGCCATATTACATCATGTGCATGTGGTATTGGATCGACAAGGAGTCTGCCCTTAGGGTAGATCAACGTATTCAAAAGGGTTTGTTTTTATTTGCAGTCACAAACTCATGCATGAATCCTATAGTATACGGCGCTTTTAACATCCGGGGAAGAGAGCAGACTAACAAAAAGGTAGGACATTTGTGGCCAGTTTTGCAATTTTCACTGATTTTAAAAGTTTTTTATACTTTAGTCAGGAAAAAACCGCCAAACAACCCTTTCCAAGCGCTTTCAAGATGGTATTCAATTTAAAAATGGCAGAGGAATTTCTTCGAATAGTATAATAATTGATGAAGTGTTGAGTTCAAGTGTTACAACATCAACTCCTGAAACTGCACGGACGCGGAAGTTTGGTGACTCTATTGAACTTCCTAAACTACAAAGCCATAACAATTCATATCAAACAAGCTTGGCTCTCCAATAAAGCACTATCTACAATACTAGTATGTGTACCTATTTTAATTTTATAAATTATTTAGTTTGATCTTTAAGTTTTGGTACCTAATTAAAAAGAAAACTATATATATATATAAAAAGTGCAATTAGCGTGAATAACTAAACATAAATTATGTATAACTAAATAATTAAACCAGAGGAAGGGATAGCGTGAATCGAAATTAAACCAGTCAGAAGGCAGTAAAGTGTGTGTGTGTCGTGTGGAGGGATTATGGTCCCTTAATCCTGGTAATCGCTTCGCTGTTAAGGAAGCAGAATTCAACATATTCAAAAACAATTTCACATATTTTTTAGTGACATTTTTCCACCCCAAGTTCCGCTTTAAAAAAATAGATTTTATTTCCTAGTGACTTAGCCGAATACCGAATTCGGCGGAGCACTGGATATTCGGCGGCTGGATGTTTGACAAAAGATGTGTGGAAAGAGCAAGACAAACAATTCTTTAAGAATCCCTGAAAATTTATTGTTATGAGTCTTCTTCTTGTTGTACCAGTACCGAGGAGGATTGTTCTTCAATTAGTAAGCAATGAACACACATTTTAGGAAGAATGAAATACACGATAGTTGTTTGCTAGCAACAAATGCGGAACAAGTTGTCGAAATATACCACTGATAGATTTTAAGCACATATGAATAAAATGGATAATTTTTTGAATCACATGTTCGTTTTTTTTTGTTCAAGATATTCGGTATGGATAATGCGAATATGGCGCACTATTCGGCCGAATACCGAATATTAAAATAAGTGCCCGAATCTCTAAATTTCTGTGGAATTATTTCCCCGCATGAAGTGGTAGATGAATGTATTGTGTGTAATAGAACTGGAGTACCTACACAATGATATTCATAAATTAGTGACATGACATGAAAACAGTGATTATTCAATTTGGAACACAGTTATGTTTTATCAAGGCCAAATTTGCTGTATAAAAGAGTTCTTTCGTTGCTTTGGATAAAATAACAAAATATATATAACAGAATACATACATAAGAAACATGTCATTTGAAATTAAAAGGTGCGTTGCCGAGTGAACAACCTGGCCGATGACGTCAAAAAAACTTCACAGCGAAAAAAAAACAATTGGAAATGTCTCATGTATTTAACATGTTGCTGCGAGCCGATGACGTACATGATAAAATTAACAAGATGTGAAACCACTATCGAAAAGTTTTATTCATTCAATTAGTTCAAATGTTACCATAACCAAATTAGTATCTATATAAGTACATGAGTATGTTTAAGGGATAATGAACGCATTTGTTAACAATTAAACAATCCAACTGCAATAAATCCTGCTTTCATTTAATTCGTTTTTTTTTATAATTTGCGTGCGCTAAAGGGATTTCTTTTTTCTGTAGTGACACAGTACCTTTGTAATTGTAAAACTATAGCGCAGGCATTTAGTTTGTTGCGCAAGTAGCTCCCAGCAATTCATTGCCTATTTTTGGGTGCTACTTACTGAAAGAATAGAAGGATAGGAAAGAAGTTTGGTGCGATGGGATTTTTTTTCTCAATAGGTGGCGCCTAAATTGCTTTAGGGAGATCAGTTTTTGTTGTGTGTATTCAATTTATAAAAATCATGGCCCTGGTCGGGATTCGAACACACGACCTGCCAATCACTTTAGTGAATACACTACCATCGCACCATTGCCACCTGCATCATTCATTTAATTCGTATTTTGTTTTAGTTATTGTTAATGTTTTCTTCGCAATACCATTAGCTGCAGCTGCTGGCCCTATTATTCGCCGCTTCCATAGTTATTTTTTAAAGAAAAAAAGAAAAATCTTTTGGATACAAAATTTCAAAAAATTATGATTTTTTGTGTATTTAATTACGACATTACGCACATATACATTAATATGTGTATCCATTTAAATTCTTGGAAAGCGGCCGCTGGAAGTTAAGTTATGGTTCACAATAACAGCAAACATTTGGAAATTATGTTTATGGTTATAATATATAAGGTATTAGCCAAAAATCGCCACCAAATTATAAATAGTCAAATTTTGATAAATCAAAATTCACAGACTCTTTAGAATATAGAGAAGAGGTTGTGGCGTTACTATTCTTATAGAAGATGCAATCAAGGATACCATTGTTCCATTACAAAATACAAAGGCATTATATAAATTACTTTGGAATATGAATATATTTATACACGTATGTGGCTAAATTTACAAACAATCACTTTAGAGTCTATAGAATAGAGAAGAGGTGGTGGTGTTGCTACTCTTGTAAAGGAAACAATTCAGGATACCACTATCCCACTCCCAAATACAAAGGTCATCGAAGCTGTTGGTGTGGAATTATCAACCAACAAGGTTAATACATTACGGGATCTTCCTATGAGATACCCTTGCTCAGCAATGTGTCTACATATGTCCATCTGCAACCATTTGCTTCAGCGAAGTGGAGGGGACCTATAATTTTAAGCTGAATCCGAGCTGCAAATTTGAGAAGCTTCCAATGACAATGATCCTCTTGGATGTTTGTCAGATTTCACAAGAGGTGTTCATTGGCCCGGCGTGATTTGAACCTGAGACCCTTATATTAGTAATGCAACAACTCAGCCGGTGTAGTGTAATAGCTGCAGCGAAAAAAAGGCCCATGCGCCTTATTTTCCCCAAAAAAAATTAAAATAACACCCGCGGGCCTACAATATGC
The DNA here is from genome assembly GCA_949715645.1 of Portevinia maculata. Taxonomy (NCBI): domain Eukaryota; kingdom Metazoa; phylum Arthropoda; class Insecta; order Diptera; family Syrphidae; genus Portevinia; species Portevinia maculata. The sequence goes on along the minus strand of OX454528.1, from coordinate 279,195 downwards.
CTATATACATTGCTTACTCGAGTCGTTCCTCCTTGTCGACTCTACCTGCATATTTAATTTCTTCTCTCTTAACGACAAGGCTATGAGGGGAGTAAGAGTGTAGGGATCCTTGAAATCTGAAAATTACCTTATTAAAAATCATATAACAAGAAATTCGCTTTAGAAACAATGTAATTAATGTGTAAATGAAATGGTCATTTGACATCAAAGATAACACCAAGATCTTTAAAATCTTCAGCTGCTCTTGTTTGAACATTCAGAATTGAGAAAAAATTGAACAATATTTTGAAGCATTCTTTTATAGTATACCTATTTGTAACATTAAACTAAGAAATGCGATATCTCATGCCAAACAAATAAATCAGGTGACACATTTCACTCACTTGTCCCTACCCCAAAACTAGGTGCCAGAAAATCTTTCATGGAAAATAAAGTAAACGAATTTAGAACACTTTGGGTCAAGATTTTTACTCATGGAACACAAAATTCTCCACTTTTCTGACCCTTTCTGTACTTTTTTTTGTAGCTGAGGTGCATCCAGCTAGTGGGGTATGCAGACGATATCGACAGCATCGGACGTTTTCGGCATGCCGTGGTAGAGGCTTTGACGGCCATTGATGAGCAGGCAAAACTGATTGGTCTTGAACTTAATGAGGACCTATGACAAAACATCAATTTTGATAGCAATAACTTCGTGGAAGTCACAGAATTCATATATTCATTTGAGTAAACATCAACTGCACGAATGAAGCCTTGGTGGAGATCCGACGAAGAATTATTTTAGGCAACCGCTGCCACCTCGGTTTTTCAAAACAAATGGGATAGAAAACTCCTGAATCGAGGGACAAAATAGAAATTTAATCCTGCCAGCTCTGCTTTGTGGCGATGAGTTCTGGACGTTCAGTAGGATAGCGGAGCTAATATTGAATTCCTTTGAAAGCAACACACTCCGCGGATATTTGGTCACATTTGCGAGGAGGGCGAATGGAGGAGAAGATACAACCGCGAACTCTATGAGCTGTGCCAAGATGAGGATGTAGTGCAAAAAGGGAAATCACCTCAACTACATTATCGCGGCCGGATCGGGTGAACAATAATGCCCCAATCAAGACGATCTTCGACTTCCAGCCGGCAAGGAAGACCGTACCTACAATATAAAGACCAAGCCATGGCAGACGCGACTCTTCACGGATCAGGAGCCCTTTAAGTAAAAAAGTAAGCCTTCCACTTTACTCCATGCCTATTGGTACTACGGTGGGGTTCGCTGGTTAGATCTCAACGAATATTGGCAGGCTTCTCGTTTTCTGATCACTTCATCACTGAGGCCAATCAAATGCTGGTATTTTTGCATTTGTGTGGTTCCAGGAGTTGTTATGATTCTTTATACGATTTCGACAGGTGAATGCTCGCATTATTCATTATTGTTTGATTTTCCTTACAAAACCGGCAATCTCCTGGTGTCAACCCACGACTTTACATGTACAAGATTGTAAATGTGTAAACTTTTGGGCTCTTATGACATGAGCTGTTTTTGGGGAAAATTTACCTAGTTGTTACACCAAAACTAAGGGCAAATTCGGAAACGCATCACTGCACATTTAATACACAATCAGCCCTGCCACAAGTTCATTAACGCAAACATTTTGCATCACTGCAAAATTAAATTGCTTAAACTGATGCGCAAATGCCTACGAAGATACCATCCTCTGCGATTAGCATCAGATGTGTTGCGCATGGGTATCGTTATTTGTTCAGTGATGCCGCATTGATGAGCATTCTGATGTCGTTGCCGAGTTCACCCTTATTGTTCAGTTGTTAAACTTAAAGTGCTGAACCACATGACATTTTAAAGATCTGCATGCAAATTTTGTAAAAGTTTATATGAATGTTATTTCTTCAGGCGGCGAACACCACAAGCGGACCTGATTCCTTTAGCCCAAACCATAACCTCGCCGTTAAAGAGAAAAAAGAATGATTATTCTTTTAGATACTGCTTCTTATGGCAAGAAGTGCTAGTAATTTTGGAGTTCAGTTAATTTTGTCGGAGATTCGAAAAAATTGATCGTAGCAATAAATATGCACATTAATGTTAACTAGAAGGGCAAAATTCTCCTAACGCTTTGAAAGTCTTAAGTTTATCAATGACACTTAATAAATTCATTTTCTCTTTTATTAAATCCGCATAGGGTAATCTCAATTCCTTAATGATTTACCTGTGTATGAGAAATGTCGCATTTTGTATCCAAATACTCGATTCCTACGTTTTTAGTTATTGAATTTCGGGGGTGTATTATTCCGTTTGAGTTTATTGATAGACGTGTTTTCTTAGCTAATTTTGTTCACTTCATCCGTCCACACTTATTTACTCACGAAAACCATCGGAAGGTCAGCAAGGATGGACTTCATTGTCACGCTCCAGCGCCAACATTGCGGTTAAAAAAAAAATCGATTCGTTTCTTTTACTAATAACGAAGATATATATTTATGTGAAATTTTACAATATTTTGCACAAGTATTATTATTTAGTAGTGTTTAATTGTTATCACAATGGAAAAAACAGTCTCGGAATTATTCTTATTAACCTTTTTTTCAGTTTACCTATTTAACCACATGACATTTTGAAGATATGCATGCATGGACAAATTTAATATAGATTATATATAAATACATGACTTTAATTTGTTGTTTTTGTCTATGACTACCATTACATTCTAGGAATTACTCTGTTTATATAAGTTAAATACTTAAAATCTAGCAGAATGATTTTCCACAATGGAACTTACATTTAATATGCCTCAATAACTTGCTAGTTTAAGCTAGTTTTCCATTATTGTTAACACAAAAAAAAATCAATTTAGTCAGAGGATATTTTAAACTGAATAATTGACTGTACATGGGCGAGATTGCTCGTTGACTGCAACTTGCTACTCATTTTTATAGTACATAGCTCTTAAAAATACAAGCACGTAATATATTTTAGGATATTATGGAGAATATTTTCTATTGTGTGAGATAAATACATTTTTATTTTACATTCCGATTCATTTCATGAATTCATCTCAACAAATAAGGCACAAATTTGTACTGTAGGAAAAATTAATTTCCGCATTTTAAGTTATCGAAAAGAATTCGTCTAAAAAAACCTGTCTTTACAGCGTTTTTACACCTTGATGCATTAAAGGTGCGAATTTTTATTCTTATCCAAATGATTGTGGCAAAATAATTATATTTTAGATAAAATTTCAACTGTAAAAAGTAATTCGAATTCCGTTTTCAACGTAATTTTGAACCGTGACTTTTAATTGTCTGTAAATAACTATTGTTTTTATTTACTGTTTTACAGTTTTAATCCTTAATCGACCAAAATATTCGTTACTGATTATAATTTTCGAGTTTACAAAAAAAATCATTAAATCTGAAAATTCATCAAAAAACATACACATTTGACGATTCTGTTCTGTAATTAATACTTTTTTTATTTTATATAAAATGAATGTACCATTGACTTCCCGGTTCTTCTCTGTACAAGGGAAAGAAACGAGATTTTGATAAATAAAAACCGTTCTATCAATCTAATGTCAGACACCATGTAGATCTTGGAGTGGTTATTAGATACGGCTATCTGATGACCAGTGCTGGTTTGTCGCAGGTTAACCAACCACAGATGTAATCTGATTAGAAAACATAGTGATTCTTTACATGATTTGCATATGGTGCTGGTTCATTTTGAAAAATCTTGTAAATAGATTTGCTATGGCTCGCGCTATGACAATGAGAAGTTCCAGCAATCCACATACAGATGGTCATGGACATGTACGAGGGGTGATAAAGACAAGACAAGAGTAAGAGTCACCGAGCAGTTCGGAATCACAGTCGGTGTACTCCAGGAAAGTGTCTGAAGTCCCTTGATATTTATTACAGTCCTTGATTATCTGCTTAAAGGCAAACGGACACACTTCAAAGTGCATCACTGATTCTTTTCTGACGATGGGAGCATCATAAGCGAGGAACAAGCGTCCGTGCTACCAGCACACTTGAACTATGGGTGGATGTGTGCATCGTACAAATCGAAAAAAAAGAATACTTGTGCTGCCCATTCTCTTACCCACTCGCTTAAAAGGCAATATCAATCAGCGTTCCCATGGATCACGCTATGCAATAGTGAGAATGTTATGATCCCTTTAGTCCAGATCACAACATCTTCGTTTAAAAGAAAAAAAGGTGATTGACGTCCCGGCCCATTGAAGCAGGTGGGTATTGAGTTTTTTTTTATTTCAAATATTAATGTCCTATACCTTTTACCGTTTTTGCAAATAAATTGACATTTTTAATCGTGAGTGATTACAATTTTGGAATTTACAAGAAAATATATCTATCTGTGTTCCAGAATATATACTCAATAACAAAAAAAAATTTGATTATAAATTGTTTCAGAAATTGATGGTGCCAATATGATAAGCAAAACCATAGGCTGAATTCAGAACTATTAACAAAATAAGTATTTCTGAATACTTTTATCGTTGCACACCACTTTGAGAAATTTAAAAAAATGAACGTAATAAATTTCCAGTCATATAAAATCTTAGCAATAATGAACATGTGGCAGGCCTGAGTGCGATTTCTGAAATAACCAATTATATATATGTGCGTACATATTATTAACTTTAACTTATAAAAATAAACAATGAAAAGAGATATTCACTATAACTTGGTGCGTAATCCACAATACTCATTAATAATTATAATTTTTGACTTTACAAAAGAAACAAAACATTTTATCTAAAATGAATATATGTATATGTATTACTGACGTCGCACTCCCACACGATTCACAGTTTGGCCAATCTTGAAAGCGGCGATTGCGACGTTTACAATTATTCAATAATGTCTAACTTTTAACGTTTTTGCGAATAATGAACACTGTGTATGTATATGACTTAAAAGTAAGAGTTGTTAAAATTTCGATGAAAAATAATTCGCGCAGGGCTCGTTATACAGTTTTTGATTTATAATGATTGTATTATTATTATTCATAATTAAAATGCTTTAGTTTTCGTTTCATTTCATTTTAAACATCGCTTTGGCAATACCATAATAAAAAATTTCAAATAAGTAATTGTGTCATCATCAACAACAACTACCTACATAAGTTTATTATTTATTTGTTGATACCTTAACATTTTTTACATAAAATATATACATTTCTTTGTGTTTGAAGCTGGATTTCGCTTTTATGTTTAAACATAGGGTGTATTACATGAGGTAAATACGAAGTATTAACGGATTAACTTGCGAGTTCCAATGATATTAAAACAATTTCGAACAGAAAGCTCATACGCTTGTAAAAACACAACACTGCTCATTATTAATTGGAAACATATAAAAGCTCACTACAATGCAATAGAAGTGCATTTAATAAGTACTTCACGTGTTAACGTACAAACAAAAATTTGTTTATTGAATGTACCAGACTTTGTCTCAATACAAAATAATTATTGAAAAACAATAAATTAAAAAAATCTATACTATTCGACTAGATGATGTCTTCATTAAATCAGCTAATAAGAGAAATCATACATAAATCATAAAACTATCTGATCTCGAAATTTCCTCACATAAACATAATATACATAACATATACTACATACATAATATGTTTTTTTGAGTATGATCATAATGAAAATCATTATCTGGACATGAAATTAATATTTTACTACTATCATGTTGTATGTATCATTTTTGAGGTTTGTATTAACCACAACCAGATAAGTTTTCTATACATATTGTAGATTTACAAATTAAAATATCTTCTGAATTGAATTCAAAAAACAAAAAATTAATTTATAATTAAACCATACCGATAATTGTCACGTTTGGAACATACTCGTACTCAAATATTTCCAATTCAGTAATAGCATTAATAAAGCGATTGAAAACAAACTTAAACAGATTAGAAAGGAATTTAAGTATTTATTCGCGTGTTTAATCATGCTTAAATATAATTTTTAGTGGCACTTGGAATAATAATTTTCTTTTGACTTTTATTACTTTAAATATGTGTATGTACTAAGAATTATTAGAGATAGGAATAAACCAATAATTTAGTTCTTAAAATGTTGGATTTAAAAATGTTTGCCAATTAAAATCATTTGTTGATGAACATATTAAAAGGCACATGTGATATAATTACATCCAATAATGTGTTTGAATGTATTCGCTTGTAACATTTTCTTTTTTAGAAATCAAAAGTTATAAAATATTTAACTATGCTTATTTTATACATATAACTAGACTGTAGTATCTGTGAATTTTTAAAATGCAATATTCTTACGATATTCAATTTTATGTCTGATTGTGATTATATTGAGTTTATATTTTGCGTAAATTTTCATGAATTAAAATCTTTTATTTAAAACAAAAGTAAATAAAGGTGTATCTACATAATAAAAATAGAAACAAATTTGAGCTACCGAACATAGTATATGTTTTGAAATTGTAAAAAGACGTAATAGGTATTTCTTATACTCAATTGATCCATTTATGTTATATACTCCTGCATTTTCATTTTGTGGAATGGCTTGGCGAAGAACACATTATTGCTATTTTGCTACTTATTTGATGTTCTTTAAAAACCTCACTATTATTATTGAAAATAGTTATATAAGTCTCATTAATGGCAATGGATGGATATGATACTGCCTTAATTTGTATGTGATATATTAAATTAAATTGCTAATTAAAAGTTATTGGATACAAATACAACTTAAATTACTTTTCTTTATTGTATCTCCGTAGGTATGGTACATTTAGCTTACAAACTATCTAGACAAGAAAACAAACTTATTTTAAAGTTTTGTAAAAAATAGTTTCGATAGCTCTCTAACTCAATTTATTTGAGTGGAAAAATAAACCGTTTTTGGAATCTCGATAACATTGGTTTAAAATAATATTGATCACATGGTGGGACTTTATTACAAAGAGCAGTTATAATGAAGAAGGACGGTAACAAGAAATTGAGCATTTTTACTTTTCAATTAAATTTTAATTAATAAAGTAATTTGTAATTTTGATCTTAAATTTATAAAAATACATTGCCTGTCGTTCAAAATTATGCATTATATTTTTGGCATTAACAATTTATCACATCGATTAGCATACGCCTATTTAAAGTTTGTCATAATTAACATTTTTATAATTTATAAACGACAAAAAATTATTATCATTAGTAGTTGTTTCATAACTCATGTCATAAGTTGTGTAAGATGTTTTTTACCATTTGTATTATTTGTATGTACAAACACAAATCAATGTTTTAACATTTGCTTAAATATAAAACATATTTTAACACAGATTTACCAATATGTAAAAATACATTTCGGACTAACACATAAAAACTAAACACATTTCTGCTGTTTGTAAGAAGTAGAGTCAGCGAATATGTGAACAGATCGTTAACTAATATCTACATACTAATAAGCAACACAACAAAATAATTAAGAAAACATATATAAGCTATGTTAGACACAAGTGCGTTTATTGCACAGCACAATTTGTTTTTAGAAATATTTGTACATTCTTCCGTAATGCTGCGAAGTTACTGCGAAAGGGTTGACATTTGCATCATTACTTTTATTGTTATTATTATCATTAGAAATTGATTTAAACGAATTTATACAGCTTTTATTGTTGGCATTGAAACCATATACGGTAGAACTATTTGTGTTGCTCGAGTTAAAAAGGGAGTAAAAATTGGTCGATGAAGTTACCAGAGTTTTATTCTTATTGGTTGTTTCATTTGGAAGAATGTTGTTTTTGTTATTTAAATAATCTTCACTTGATGAATTCGGCAACGGTAATGAATTTGAAAAGATTTGTGGTAAATTACACTTCATTTTGTGCGTGGGCGAGTCATTATATTGATGAATAGCGTTGTTATACCTCAACATCGTGTTTAGAGGTGGTGTATTAGAAGGTGAAATATTAACATTTGCACTAACTAGAGCTGATGCTAGTTGCGACATTTCACATGCAGATTTATAAGTACCAATAATATTATTAAACTTTTTTACGTTACAAAAATTAGTATTATTATATGGTAAAACATTTGTTTTTTTAAGAAAAACTTCTTTAACTTTAACTTTGTTGAAATTGTTTTGATTACAGAATTGTTCATTGGCTAGTTCAATTTTGTTATTATAACTTGTTATAGGTTGTCCATTAAAAGCTAATGTAGAATTTGATGATGTCAATTGAGTAGAAAATGGTGTCATTTTTGCGATTTCGTATTCTCGTTTTTTGTTGGAAGCTGTAGTAAATATCATTGGCGAAGTGGTAGTTGTAGACAAATTTAAAGACGTTTCACTTAAGTAACTATTAGGGCAATCACTTGTATATTGAAAATCACAGCATTCACATTTGTTTATAGTGTAAACAGGAGTTAGACCATTTGGTCCAAGTCTATTGTAAAGAGATCGATTCGCCCAAAACATGGTGATATTATTTCTCTCGGGCAAATGGGAGTACTGAAACTTCCAATTCAATGAGTTTGTTTCTAAATTTTTGTACAGGTCCAGGACGTTCCGACCATTATAATATATTTGAATGTCCTGATTTATTGCTTCCGCCCTTTGTTGTGGAATGGGTTTTAAATGCTGCTGAAATTAATGAACGAATTTAGAAAATAAAACCAAATTATTATATGGGTATATAGTTATATTAATATACATAACAATAGCAATTGAATTTGTATAACATACCTTAGCTTCTTCAGAATCTAAGGAACTAACACCACTTGATTCACTGTCTATTGGTGATACCAACATTTTAATATTTTCCCAGCAGTCAATTCTGATTGGAGATATGGGCGATAAACCTCCAGAAGCAGACGAAGGTACAGCTATATTTAAAGTCATGCTGGCTTCGGCAATTTTGCATTCAATATAAACTAAATTCCGCCACATTTAGTAAACAAATAAAATAAAAAATAATAATTTTATAATAAACAGTTAGGTACTATTATTATTTTTAAAGAATATTTATTTATACATAAACTAGCTGCACAAACTTGTATTTTTGAATACGTTCGAGTATATGTACTACATATTTATTGTCAATAGCGGCTACCCGGTTTGCCTGCTGCCCCTACTAAGAAGAAATACCTACATATAAATAAACCTCCAGAAGCAGACGGAGGTACAGCTATATTTAAAGTCATGCTGCCTTCGGCAATTTAGCATTCAATATAAACTAAATTCCGCCACATTTAGTAAACAAATAAAATAAAAATCAATATGCAATTTTATAATAAAGTTACTACATATTATTATTATTTTTAAAGAATATTTATTTATACATAAACTAGCTGCACAGATTTGTATTGGGGAATACTTATTGTCAATAGCGGCTACCCGGCGTGCCTGCTGCCCCTACTAAGAAGAAATACATGTTTTTTTTAGTTACAAAGCAAATTGCAAGGCAAACTTGGAAGGCCAATTTCGACCAAACTCAGGCAATAATAATAATTGCATGTGTTTGCCTTTTACTAGAATAATTTTTTGTAAGCATGCAAATTAAAAAAAACAAACAAATAAGTAGATGTACATTATATGAAGAATTATTCTAGATGTAGGTTCACAAATAAAAAAATAATCAATCCCTTAACGGTTGCATTAATCGTTACTGATGACAATTTCGTTTACGAAAGGAAATTTCATTCTATAAATCCGTGAATCTGTAAAACGACCATTATTCATTTTATATTTTTGTATCTAAAATGAATGAAGTTTCATTGACGTTTTCGACTCATACGATTCGCAGCAAGCTTAAACGAGCGCGATATGTAGTTCATACTACTTTTTCTATTGGAAAAAAAAAACAAATAATATGCATTACATTACCAGCACCTTATTTAAGGTAACACAGACAATATAATATTTACGCAGTTAACAATTTCACAATTTATTTACCTTTTTCTGTCGATGCTCTATTTTGATTTGTATGATTTGCAACGAATTCAAATAAACTGCACTAGAACACCTATTATGGTAATTTTTGATGTCTGCTTTTCATTTTCACTAAAATTGAACATTTAATAAATTAAGAATTAATTCGGATAGTTTTAAAGACTTAGAAAGCATTTTTTTATCAAAGTCAATAAGGTATCGTATTTAAAAATATTATTCCTAATTTTAGTTTTTGCAATTTTTATTATAGGCTATGAAAAAAAATGGTGATGAAGAAGCTTTTTGATCGCACTTACGTTTTCGAACCAGTAACACACCATCATAATGAAATAGTATCTTGCCTGCAGGTACCATATAAATCCCTGAAACCCTCGAAAGTCGAAATTTATTATCTTTCGTTTCTTCAATTTCCACCACAAATTTTGAGAGAAGCGCAAATACGAAATCAAAATGCAATGACATCCAGTGATGCCAGTACCATTAAAATAAGCAAACTGTGGTAAAAGAAAATTCTATAACATTTGAAAACGAACGATAAGTATTTTCTTTGATTTATAGTTAATTTATTTAGATGAACATATTCATAACATTATTTCCAACTATTTCATTGCATTCTTTATAAAAATATATTTTTTACTTAATATTTTATTTCCGCTTCTGAAAACAAAAGATAGTGCTCGTTTAATTTGCAGAGCAACTACGAGTCCCTACGATTTTCTTTATTGAAAAATGTTTAGTAAATAAAAAATAAAGCTACCGCAACAATCATTGTGAAAAATACATTTTAAATCGAATAAAGGTAGATTACTTTTAGTTACACAAATTTAGTTTTATACACGCATATTAATATACTAAAGAATTTATAGCTTAATAACTTGTTCAATTATATAAGGGTATACTTCGGCCAAAAAGATACTTATTCAATTAAAGCGAAAATACCTATATCAGAATCGAAAACAATATTTTTGCCTGAACTCTTTGAAACCACAATTTTCCTTTACACCGATAGCACTATGTAATATTATAATAAGCCCGTATTATTTTCCTTATTTATTTTCATACCAAACAAAAAAGTATTTCATAACAAGTCTTCCAAAAAAATAATTGAAGAAATATATATCTTGCCATCGGTGGAAATCGCTTAATGTTGACTGGCATCACTGATACAATAAAAAGAACATAGACGCAAACCATGTGCCCATTTTATTCTATTGCCATCTGTCAATGTCAAAGAAAATTTAGTACAATTTCGTGAGCTTGCATAGAACTACTAAATTCTGGATGAAATATTGGGTGCGTTCAATTTGCAAGGCAACTACTAGTCCCTACTATTTTATCCTTCCTTATTGATCGAATAACTCACGTGACCATTGTTTGGCAGTGACAGAGGTTTAATTAGTAGGGAACTCGTAGTTGCCTTGAGAATTGAACGCCCCCATTTAATGTAGCATTCATATAAAATAAGTTAACTTAAACAGCTGTAAACGGATACCTAGTTATGCAGTGTCAAATATATAGGCATTGCGAAATCTACTACGTGCAGCTAAATGCACGAACTGAGAACCTTACTGAGGTTTTTGTACAAAAATAAATTTAAATATTCAACTGATATATGTATGAAATTTTCGATTCAGTAAACTATGCAAAAGATATAATATAATCAATTAATCAAATTCATCCCTTTTTCTACCTTAGGCCCCAGTTATAGCCATACGTAAAATGAAACTTAAAACTTAAAACGAATAGATCGACCCAATCGTTGTCTTTAAATGTTGCTTATGAATTATTTAACTAATATGTCACATAAAATTGAGAAATTGAACATATAATTGGGTTGAAAATGATTTTATTTATTTTTCCGTACTGACAAATTTGTCTGCACCTAACCTAACCTATGTGTTCGTTTCAATGTATTTACTGTTCCACTTTTTAGGTTTTGCTATGACTGACCCCTTATTAAAATGATTTATTTTAATAGGTTGTGTCGAAACACCCTTTTACATAGTTTAATGTTTTAAAGTGAATCCACTCTTGTTTTCTTTTTAAAAATGTGAATAATGCCGTTTTCTATTGTCAGTGCGGAAGAATACGGGTAGGGAACTCGCAATTGACTCGCAAATCGGACGCAGCAATTTTTATTATAACTTCTTTGTTGGCAGACTAAAAAATGCCCTACAAAAAATAGGTTCAAAAATTAATAAAAAATAAAGATTTCTTTATCTCATTAAAATTATTAATTGCGACACAACAAAAATTAAGTTATACACATATTTTTCATACATATAGGTATGTTATTTGACTACGAAATTAAATTCAGAAACAAGTTTCTATTAAAAAACCAATAAGTATTCGTTGTTATCAGTAGGCGAAATATTACATACGTTCCAATAATAACAATAAATTTACGAAACTTGAAGATTATGCAGCGTTCAAAAGCAGTGCTTTTACATACAGTTGTATATCTACAAAAGATCTGAAAACAAATTCCACTATCCACAAAAATACCTCCTTCTGCAAACTGCTTTGAAATTGATACACTTAGCAATTTCAAAACAGTTTGCAGAAGGAGGTAAAATGATCATGCAGCTTATTAACTTGAGAACGGCTAATTGAGGTTAAGCCTATTTCTGCTCCTGAGAACAAAAACGATAAAATTAACAAAATAAAAATTGCTGATGATACTAAGCCCAATAACTAAATTCTGAGAATTATTTTCGACTTACCCCACAAAAAATTCCATTTTTATGCAACGTGAGTTTTAAACAATTTAGGAAACGATCTGGTACTTTGATTTCTGGCAGCACTGCACACCACTGTCATAGTCATCTATACTTTCTTCCTGAGATCACAACGCGAAAGTTGTAAGCACAATTATACATTTTTAAACGAATTATTAATTAAAATTTTCATATTTTAAGTTGTTGCGAAATAGTTCTGTCGTTTAATATTAAAAATCAAATCGGTTCGATGTGGTTGAAAAATTACTGTGGAAAATGTTTTTGTGCGTAAAATAGCTTTCATTCGCCAGTTATACCGTTAGTTTTATTAGTGTGAACTACATTCATACATACGTACACATGTATATGCTACTGTATGTTGTCTTCGTTTGGGGTTCGGGCTCGGGAGGCTGTGTGCGTGTGTAATTAAATTTTGGAGTATAAATATTTCTGGGGTATAATGGATGGAAGCATAGATCATCGGTTGAGGTGAGTTTGTCTGAACTTTTTATTGATTTTTTATGTTCGGTCTGTGATCGATGAGAATAAGCATATTATTGTAATTCTCAATAATTTTTCTATTGAATACATTTTAAATAAATTGAAATACGAGTACCTACAGTGGTTGAAAATAATGAAAAGACTACAATCCTACAAAGTGGAATTAATATGGGGTTGGGAATTGACTACGGGAAATCAAATACGGCAGATCTGTTGATGAATTGTTTGTTATAATTTAAGAATATAGGTTTGCTTCAAGACGAGGTCAAACTATCAGCAAGCTGTCTAGCGCAGTTCAGTTTCCAAACACCACCAACGCAAACTCAAACTATCAGACAGCTGTTCTCATACGCGCTCAACCAGTCATTAAACTGGTTTCTGATCATCAGAACAGTCGAGAGATTTTTTCCGGACTAACAATCAGAGACATGCGCCCAGACAAGAGAAATGCATGCAGATATACTACATAATATATGACCATACTCCCATACACATATCTCATTTACATGAGAGATTCAATCCGGATTCAATCCGAATTCAATATCATATAAGCGCAGATTGGATTAAAACAGGATTCACTCAATCCGATCACAACATTTTCTGAGATTCGATTGAAAATTAGCATGTAAAAGCGATTTGAAAGATCGATTTAGACAAGTGAAAGAGTGTATGTGAGCCATTTTGATTTTCCTTTGTTGTGTACATTTGACTAGGATTTTTGTCGCCATTAGATAGGTTCTTTGACGTGAAGGCTACCTCGGATCTTGGAACTCCTTATTCGATAAATCTTGGTTACTCCTGCTGTCATGCGAAGCATTTTCATCTCAGCTGACGTTAATTTGCCTTCATACTTTTTGTACGCTGTCCAACATTGTGAACCGTATGTGAGCGCCGAGCGCACAACTGCGGTGTAGAGCATTCCTTTCAGTTTAGGGGGCATTTTTCGATCACAGAAGATGCAAATCTCATCACAGCTTGCTTTGCTATTGATCATAGATCCCAGATATTTGAACTTTTCGCACTTGAGAATCTGTTTTCCATTCATATAAATGTCTTGAATAGGTCGGAAAGTATTAGAGAACGGGTAGCACAAGTATGTATTTTGTTTTTTCGGACTAATAAGATACCCATTCCAGATAGCCATATTATGTTCCGCATTTGGCTATCTAATACCCGCTCAACGATCTTCGTGGTGTATGACATCAGTTTGATTGAACGGTAATTTTCACAGTCTCGCGTATGTCCGTTTCCTTTGTACGAAAACTTTCCCTCGACTGGTTTTGCTCTGGATCGCATCTCATCAGTTTGGAGATGAGACTCTTGAGCCATTTTAACCCGATGTCTCCCATCTTTTTCCAGAACTCAGCTTTTCGCTTTTTAGACTCTTTGACCAAGACGTTTGCACGCAGCCAAGTGCCAGACGCGACCAAAGTCCAGCATAAAACCCATTTTGTAATATTTGACGTAACCGGATAAAATTTTCAAACTACATAGCACATCCCCTCTTGAGCATGAAAATATCAGTCGAAGACGTTTTGCACGCAGCCAAGTCCGTGCCAGACGCGACCAAAGTTCAGCATCAAACAAATTCTACGTGTATAATATATCTAATAATATTAAAAGAATTCTTTCTTTGCTGCGTGCAAAACGTCTTGGACTGATATTTTCATGCTCAAGAGGGCATGTGCTATATATGTTGACAATTTCATCCGGATACATCAAATATTATAAATTGGTTTGATGCTGAACTTTGGTCGCGTCTGGCACGGACTTGGCTGCGTGCAAAACGTCTTGGACTGATATTTTCATGCTCAAGAGGGCATGTGCTATGTATGTTGAAAATTTTATCCGGTTACGTCAAATATTACAAAATGGGTTTGATGCTGGACTTTGGTCGCGTCTGGCACGGACTTGGCTGCGTGCAAAAAGTCTTGGACTGATATTTTCATGTTCAAGAGGGGATGTGCTATGTATGTTGAAAATCTCATGCGGTTACACTCATTATTACTACTGTGGAAAATAACGCATATTCAACGCGCTGTCACACGCATTGGCTGCCACTGTTTGCTGCCAGACTAATATTTTCGATACACCCTCAACTCAGGCTACACAGTATGCAAATATCTTTCGGTTACCTCTCAGACCGAAAAATTACTTCGGGCTCTTGGTCTAATAAAAATAGCCCGATAAAAGCAAAACATTCGTAAGTATACATAGATGTACATATTTAAGTGAACCAGTTGAAGAGATTGGCCCTCAGAGCCCGGGTGTTCTTTGCAGATCTTGAGTCTAAGATCTGTCCAAAGTTTTTTCCTTATCTCAGTGTGCAGCGCGTTAGCTACCCAACTGAATTAAGATAAAGTGTTCTGAAAATGCCTTAAATTAGCCGGTATTCTATAATATACCGCCATTTCATGCATTGCCGGTCAGATACATTTCTACATACATAGGTACCTACATTATTTGTTTCTTTAACAGGAATCTAACGATTCACGGGGCATTTGATTTTTCTGTGACATTCACTTCACGCGTATGGGTCGATTAGAAAAATGATTCCCTGTTATCTAAACCATCTATGTAATTCCTTCGTGAATGCATGCATTACATTATCCCAATTATTTTGCATATATCTGTAGCCTCAGCATCTTTTCTGTTTTTGCTCGTTTCGGTGTTTATAAACTTTTTTTATGTATTTTATACCAACAAATATGATTTAAGTCGCAACATTACGCATTTGCCTCTTTTCCAGTTCTTATATATTTGTAGGTGGGTAACTAGATTTTTGATAATTTGTGATTTTCATTAGGTATATTTACCGCAGTTACAATTTTTTTGAATACCATTAATAACTTTACTTTGCTCGCACCCTTTTAAAACCTAAGTACTTGCAAACATACCAAAGCTCGACCCTTTTGTGGTGTAACCACACTCAGAAATTATCGGAACGATTCTGCAACCAAACGAGTGCTCTTGTGATGGAAAATAAACCGCAGGATTAGAACTTAAGCCTCTTTGATTGCCGGCAATACACAAGTGTTCTATGCGGGGCTCTGCAACATCTGTTCAATTTTACAAGTTTAAGGATGTGTGCTTTGATTTCAGTAGTACATGTAGTAGTATTGGGTATTGCTTTAATATACATATACATACATACATACATACTTGTTTGTCATACATATTATGTTGAAAGCGTTTACTAATGTAATGCTCCGATTTATAACTTAGTTCAAAAAAATTAATAGCTACATTATTTGTGTATTAAAAGCAAATGCGATATGAGCCTGCCACCATTTTTAATTCACGGCATACCTATATTTTCAAATGTCGGGCGCAGTGGCTCAATGGTAAGTGTGTCGGACACGATTGAAATCGAAAGGTCCCCGGTTTAAATCCCACTGGGACCAATTAACAGCTAGAGTTTTTTTTCATTGCCCCACCTCTTGCGAACGTCTGACAAACATCCAAAAGTATTGTCATTATAAGCTTATCAAATTTGCAGTTCGAATTCGGCTTAATATTCTAGGTCCCTTCCACTTCACACAAGCAAAGTGGTTGGAGATGCTAGCTTTTAGGCCTATATGGGCCGCTAATGCCTAATATTTTTATTTTTTTTGTATTTTCAAGTATTTTTAACTTTCTACTTTAGTATACTAAAAAGAAAGATATTGCAATCGTGCTGAAATTTCGAACTAAAACTGATACATAACTGTTTTATATGGTTTTAAGGATTTTATCGAACAACTACCTATGTTTATGTAAAAAACCCCCAAACTGTATGCAGCAATTGTTAAGGACGATTAAATCTTCATACTTTGCGGGGAAAAAGACTTTTATTTCCTTTGTTTTCTTCAACAAAACGTTTTTTTTTGAAATAGTGGGCGTGTCAGTGGGCAGATTTAAAAACATATTTTTTAAGGAATCTACGACCAATATTAAGGCATAATACAAACTGGGAGACATCATTATAATACTTATAGAAGAGAGTATACAAATATAAAACTTCACTGAGTTAAAAAAAAAAATATTTTTTACAAAATTTTTCAAGGATAAAAATTTCATTAAAATAAGAAAAATTTTAAAGGAAAAATTAAGAAAAATGCGTATAAAGTAAAATAATGGAACAACAAATTTACATAAACCATTTTTGTACCTATAATAGTTAAGAAGTTGTAGCGTTTAAAGTGGTTACACCTAGAAGTTTGAGTTCACCCAACTTGAAATGGATTAAGAATAGACCCCCATGCCATATAATTTTTTGTTTTGCGGAACTTCAGAAATAACCCCTTAAAGGATTATACTGCTTAACTGGAACAGCCTGTACCTATATATAAAAATAAGTTTTTCATGTCAAACAAAAGGAAAAAAAGGAAGGAGTTAACAATTTTTTTTTTTTATAATTTGTTTACGCTAAAGGGATTTTTTCTGTTGTTACAGTACCCTTATAGTGCGTAACACAGCGTAAGCATTTGTGTTTAACAGCAAGCAGCACTATCGCATTTCATTGCATGCTTTTCGGTGCTACTTACTATTAGAAATAATAGAGAGATAGGAAATAAGTGTTTGGGTGCAGTTGTAGGGTTTTTCTCCACGGGTGGTGTCTAAGATGCTTAGGGAGATTACGATTTCATGTATTCGATATAAAGTAATGGACTTGGCCGGGATTCGAACGCACGACCTTCCATTCAGTAAGCGAATACACTACTACTACACCTGTTGCCACCCGCAATAAAGAAAAGTGGACAAGAACGTCATAAATCAGTATTTAAATTTGTTTAATACGAGTCCTCGTTCCTTTTGTAGTGGGTATTGCCTTCTTCAGCATTCAACAAAGTAATATTTCGCCAGCGCATACCTTGGACAAGATTTACGTCCGAATTGCTCAGTTCCTCCGTTTGAGCAGATCTCACGCCGCTGAGTGTATGCATGTATAATACAATCCTTTGATTTCTCGATAAAACTGTTTTTTTTTTTTTTAAATTGTGGGCGTGTCAGTAGCGGATTTAAAAATCTTTAAACATGAGCATTAAGCGCCTAGCTCATATTTGACTTTTTGTTATATTTAATTGTGGGCGTGTCATTGGGCGGATTTCAAAAATTTTAAATCCCGAGCATTTTGGGGGCCTCAAGATAATATAATTAAAAAATATATAAAAATATAATTAAAATCTCTAGCTCAAAATTCGATTTTTTCGATAAATTTGTTTTTTTTTGAGATTGTGGGTATGTCAGTGGGCGGATTCCAAAAATTCTTAAACTTGATTATTTCGAGCCCCTAGAGAGTGTATGGTCAAAATTTCAGCTTTCTAGCTCGAGTTTAAAGGCTTAATTTTTGGTGGTCACAGACGGATGGAAGGACGGACAGTAACAGGAAGTTCGTCTAAATGCATCTATAAGTGAGCCTCTTCCCTGTAGAGAAGTTGGTGTCCCTCAATGATCAGTTCTTGTCTCACTACTTTTGATCATTTATATAAATTAAATTTTTAAGTTGCCCCTAAATGGTAAGATAGTCGCTTCTGCTCTTACTTATGTCGCACCTAATGTGAATGGAATAGAATCTAGAACCTACGTAAACTGGTACACCCTAAATTACTCCCAGCTATATACAATGCCGTAGTTAATTCTCGTTTGTTCTGACTGTAGTGTTCACCAAAAGTTGTAACCGTCATATCTTCAAGCTCGTAACTACGAGGATATGATTACTCATACTTCCTGTTACTGACGATCACAAACGCAATGTGCTTGCGCCATAAAATATGATTAGGCCGAAATTTACGCTGAACGCAGTCATCAACATCTACCTGATTACCATAATTAAGGACGCCATAATTGTTTAGCTCACCGGCACGTAGCAGGCGGGCTATAAAAAGAAGGAACACAAGCGAAAAGGACATCAGTTCAGTATAGTGGAAATACGGCAAAGGCGGCAGAATTTTTTAGTTCGTTCAAAATCTCACATTTATAACTTACTTTAATTTTTTTTTTATTCTTCTTTTTTTTCTTAATTAATATTGTTCTTTAAATTGCTCATTAAATGTTTAATTAAAAACTACTAAAAGAAACTGCCTTTCAAATCAGTTGCGAATCGCAATATTCTAAAAAATTCTGCGGTGAATCCTGCGCTTCATTTCCAAACAATTGTGTCCCAGTTTGTTTAAAAGTGTGTAATAAGGAATAAGATAGTGGAACTACGAAAGTATGTCAAAGCAAACAGCTCGAAAACAGAGAAAAGGAGACTGTGTTCGTTGCAGTGAGCCGAACAGCAAAGGCGATATGGTGCAGTGCGATAAGTGTGATGCATGGTTCCATTATGGATGTGCCGAAGTAAGTGAGTCTGTCAAGGAGAATAGCTGGGAATGCTAGAAGTGTATCAGCAAGGAATTTATTCAACCGGCAGCTGACGTAACGGCGACAACGGAGGCATCTGCAGACAAAACGGTTATTGGACCAGGCCCAAGCAGGACCATTCGTAGTTCCTCTGGTAAGCTACATAACTTGGAGTTAGAGAAATTGGAGGAGGAAATGAAGTTACAGGAGCGTTTTCTTAAGGAGAGGGAATGCAATGAGAAGCTGTACTTAGAGCGTAAATTTCAGATACTGAAGCTAGGAGCGGAAGAAGGAAGCGAAGTCGGTAGTATGAGAAGCATCAAGTCAAACAGTCGGACAGAAGCCTGGGTTCAGAAAACAAATGCAGTATTACATGAGAAAAAGGTTGACCCCGGAAGCAAGGAAAGCGTTGGTACAGTTTGCGAGGATACGGAGTTGGCAGAAGGTATGCTGAGCAGCAATCAGATAGCTTCTCGCAAGGGATTAGCGAAAGAGTTGCCGATTTTCACCGGAAGAACGGAAGAATGGTCTATCTTCATCAGCAATTTTAGTAACAGCACCAGGTTATGTAACTATTCAAATGCGGAAAATCTGATTCGTCTTCAAAAAGCATTAAAAGGTGATGCATACAAGGCAGTATGCAGCCAGCTATTACTTCCAGCTGCAGTTCCGGAGATAATCTCTACTTTAAGTGTGCTGTTTGGTCGCCCGGAGCATATCATTCAGGACTTGGTTTCAAAAATCAGGGCCGAACCACCACCGAAGTTGGAGCGACTAGAGACCATCATATCGTTGGAAGAATGGCCTATCTTCATCAGCAATTTTAGTAACAGCACCAGGTTATGTAACTATTCAAATGCGGAAAATCTGATTCGTCTTCAAAAAGCATTAAAAGGTGATGCATACAAGGCAGTATGCAGCCAGCTATTACTTCCAGCTGCAGTTCCGGAGATAATCTCTACTTTAAGTGTGCTGTTTGGTCGCCCGGAGCATATCATTCAGGACTTGGTTTCAAAAATCAGGGCCGAACCACCACCGAAGTTGGAGCGACTAGAGACCATCATATCGTTCGCTCTATCAATACGAAACCTAAGTAGTACTATGGAAGCCTCTGGACTTACGGACCATTTGAACAACCCTCTTATGCAGCAGGAGTTAGTGGAGAAGCTTCCATCTACAATGAAACTGGAATGGGCAACAAGTTCTCTGGCGGAAGGAAAGACGAACATCAAGAACTTTGGAGATTGGGTGTTCAAAAAAGCTGAAGCTGCTGGCGCGGTAACGAGATACGGAGCGGTAGGAGGAACCTTCCAAAAGCGATCAGGGCATTTACATACTCATGCTGGACCAGCTGCTGATGATGATAAATGGCTGGCTAAAAATAGTTCAAAGGCATGTTGCTATGCATGCAACCAAGATCATCGTGTAGCTGATTGCTTACAATTTGCGAAACTTAACTGCAATGAAGGGCGGAAGCTGGTATGCGAAAAAGGATTATGTGTGGTTTGCCTTAAGCATCTGGCAAAGATAAGGTGTCGCGACCAAAGAGGATGCTCAGTAACTGGGTGCAAAGGTAGACACCACAAACTACTTCACGACTATCAGCAGTCGAGAACTGATGATGTTTGTAATTCGCATCAACAAATTTCAAATCGAGAAGCATGGTTTAGCATAGTTCCCGTCACACTGTACGGCAATAACAACAGAATAGACACGTTCGCATTCCTGGATAGTGGATCATCACTTACTCTGGTGGAAGAAGAGATCTCCAAGATGCTTGGAATAGAAGGCTTACCAAAACCACTATGCTTAAAATGGACGGCTGACACCACTCGCTGGGAGGAGGACTCTCAAGTTGTTCCATTGCAGATATCGGGACAGAATACAGGCAGCACTAAGGCCCAGAGGTTTCTGCTTCGAGATGTTCGTACAGTGAAAAAGTTAGCACTGCCAACACAGACGCTTCAAAAGAAGCCCTTAGTTGACCGATATCCACATCTTAAGGGGATTCCGTTACCATCGTACCACAAGGCACAATGCGGTATACTAGTCGGGCTTAACAACGAAAGGGTATCTTTACCCATGCAGATACGAGAAGGCAAATGGAACGAACCGGTGGCAATTAAAAACATAGGGACGGGCTACAGTCCGCTTGGGCGTACTGTTGGATACCCTATTCTTATTCCTATCCCTCATAAGTGGGCGTGACAAAAGTCTAAGTATGGTTGAATTGTTAAGAACGCTTTACATATTTTGTTATATAACATTTAAAGGATTTTATCAAAAAAAACGCTCCCTAGCTCAAACTTGGGTGTTTCAATAAAATTGTTTTATTTAATTGTGGGCGTGTCAGTAGGCGGATTTAAAAAAAATTAACACATGAGCATAAAGGGCCCCTAGAGAGTATATATTATAAATTTCAGCTCCCTAGCTCACTTTGAATTTTCAAAAAAAAAGTGGGCGTGCCAGTGGGCGGATTTTGAAAATATTTACACATGAGCATAAAGGGCCCATAGAGAGTATATATTATAAATTTCAGCTCCCTAGCTCAAATTTTGGATTTTCAAAAAATTGTTTTATTTATTTGTGGGCGTGTCAGTGGGCGGAAAAAATTGTATCCCGAGCAGTTTTAGGAGTCATAGATCATATATAAATTTCAGCTTTCTAGCTCAAAATTCGATTTTTTCCAAAATTTTGTTTTTTGAGTTTGTGGGCGTGTCTGTGGGCGGATTTCAAAAATTCGTAAACTTGATTATTTCGGGACCCTAGAGAGTATATGGTTAAAATTTCAGCTCTCTAGGTCCAGTTTAAAGGCCTAATTTTTGCCGACGGACGGACGGACGGACGGACATGGCTAGATCGACATTACTATCGATGCTGATCATAAATATAGTAACTTTTAGGGGTCTACGGGCAATATTAAGGTATGTTATAAACTATGCGTCAAAATTAATATACCCCTAGAATAGGGTATAACAAGACTAGGCTGGTGCATAAGCGGAACTGAAGAAGATGGAGATCATGGCAAGGGAGTGTATCACAGTTACGAGGCATGTGAATGTGATAACGTCTTAAGTGAAATGGTGCAGAAACATTACGCGAAAGTGACTTTGGAGTCAGGTGAAGATGTGCGAGCTAAGGAGATTCTGAGAAGTACCACAAAGAGGACTGGGGAAGCCTTTGAATGCGGATTGCTATGGCGTTATGATGATATTAAGATGCCGAACAGCTATAATATGGCTCTCAAACGTCTACATTGTCTCGAGCGGAAAATTGGCGCTGACCCATCATCATTGAGAGTGGTGAATGACCAGATCCAAAATTTGGTGGAGAAAGGCTACGCCAAGATGTGTACTCCAAGGGAAGCAGCTGAACACCATCCGAGAACTTGGTATCTTCCAACGTTCGTTGTCACTAATCCGAACAAACCATCGAAGAAAAGACTTGTATGGGATGCTGCAGCTAAAATACAAGGCATTTCATTAAACAGCATGCTGTTGAAGGGTCCAGACGAACTGAGAGCTCTTACTGATATCCTTTATGGATTTAGATCCAATAAAATTGCCATCGCTGGAGACATCGAGGAAATGTTTCACCAAATTCGGGTGACAGAGAAGGACCAATGTTCCCAGAGGTTTCTGTGGCGCAATGGTCACACCAATAGAAAACCAGTAACATACGAAATGAAAGTACTTACATTTGGCGCTTCATGTTCACCTAGTATAGCGCAACATGTAAAAAACATCCACGAGCAGCGGAAGCCATAATTGAACATCACTATGTGGACGATTTACTGGACAGCGTTGGAACCACAGATGAGGCAATACGTCTAGCCATAGAGATCCGGTACGTACATTCAAAAGCTGGATTCCATATTAGGTATTGGCTATCGAACTCTCCTGAAGTGCTACAAGCGTTGGATCAAACTGCCAACTGTGAAGGACGACCGATGGAAATCTTAACAGTGAATCTAGTATTACGAAAGTACTGGGACTTTGGTGGAAACCGAACGAAGACATCTTTACATTTTCGATGACTCTCTTGAAAACACAGAAGGATGTCCTGTTTGGAGCGAAGACGCCAACAAAACGCGAGCTTTTAAGAATTCTGATGTCCATATTCGATCCTTTGGGATTCCTAGCCTTTTTTATGGTGAAGTTAAAGGTACTGTTACAAGAGGTTTGGAGACAAAAAATCGATTGGGATGAGTTAATCACCGGACACCTGCAGGATAAATGGAACAGCTGGCGGCAATTATTACCCAACGTGGAAAAAATTCGTATCCCAAGATGTTACTCTACGTTGATTTCTGGAGACAACACCACAATCCAGCTGCATGTATTTGTGGATGCCACTGAAGATGCCATGGCTGCTGTGGCGTATTTTCGTTTCTGCAATGAAGTGTCAACTTCATGCATAATAGTTGGCGCTAAGAGCAAGGTATCACCGCTCATTCCAATGTCTATCCCAAGAATGGAATTGCAAGCCGCAGTTATTGGGACTCGAATGGCTGGTAAGATACTACGAGCCCATAAGTTTGAAGTAACAAAGACTGTGTTTTGGACCGACTCAAAGAATGTGCTTCAGTGGCTGCGATCAGACGCCAGGAAATATAAACAGTTCGTTATGTTCCGAATCGCAGAAATACAGGAGAGCACCAAATGTAACGAATGGAGGTGGGTTCCTTCCAAAAAGAATGTGGCAGATAAAGCAACTAAGTGGAAAGGATTACCGAGTTTTGAGGAGGACAACAGATGGTTTAAAGGCCCTAGTTTTCTGTATGAACGCGAAGAAAATTGGCCTATTGAAACAGCGCTTGAAGTTGATGGAATCAAGATGGGAGAGCTACGTGCGAGATACCTCTTCACTACAGACATTAAGGACATCGAACCTCTATTGGATGTAAATCGTTTTTCAAAATTCGAGCGGTAATTAAGATCAACTGCATGGGCTGTCAGATTCATGCAAAGTCTTCGTGGAAGGAAACAAAGTGGACCACTTACAACTTACAACTCTCATCTGGAAAATGGTGCAGCACTTGGAATACAAAAATGAATTGACTGCACCTAGAAGCCGTAGAGAACTGCCCAAAGCAAGTCAACTTTATAAGTATTCACCATACATCGACAAGAATAACGTTTTGCGGCTCGAAGGACGGATTGATCATGCCAATTACGTAGAGGAGTGTACCAGACGTCCCATATTGTTACCGAGGAAAAATAGAGTAAGTTTTTTAATTGTGGATTTTTTTCATCGACAGTATAAGCATCAATGTAACGAGACGGTGATAAATGAAGTGAGGCGAAGTTACTGCATTCCAGGATTAAGGACTCTGTTGAGGTCAGTACGCAAGGAGTGCTGTCGATGCAAAATAAAAAATGCTGCTCCCAGATGTCCCAGGATGGCTCCATTACCCCGAGCCAGACTTGCTGCGTTCCAGAGGCCTTTTACACACGTTGGTGTGGACTACTTCGGACCAATTCAAGTTACCGTTGGAAGAAGCTCAGTAAAGAGATGGGGCGTTCTATTTACATGCCTTACTATACGAGCAGTGCATATCGAAGTTGCTCATTCGATGACAACGGACTCTTGCATAATGAGCATATGCAACTTCATGGCCAGGAGAGGAATTCCAAGTGAAATCTACTCGGATAACGGGACTAATTTTGTGGTCACCGAAAAGGAGTTAAGAAAGGCCTTTCTATCTATCAACAAGGAGTAAATAGTGGAAAAGTTCACAACAGCAACAACAAGATGGGTCTTCAATCCGCCATCCGCACCGCACATGGGAGGCAGTTGGGAGCGGTTAGTTGGCTCAGTCAAAAGGATAATGAATGAGGTACTTCTACATCAACGATTGAACGACGAGAACCTTCGCAGCGCCCTAATAGAAATCGAAAACATCATAAATTCAAGACCCTTAACGTATGTTCCTTTGGAAAATGAGGACGAAGAGGCGATCACACCGAATCACTTCCTTTTAGGATCGTCAACCGGCGGCAAGATATCAGTGGCTTATGACAGCAAGGAACTTTTGTCCAGAAAAAGCTGGAGAAGGTGTCAGCAAATATCAAATTTGTTCTGGAGAAAATGGATACTGGAGTATTTGCCCATTATTACTAGACGAAGTAAGTGGTTTGAGAAGACCAAACCAATACAAAAGGGTGACGTCGTACTAATAGTGGATGGGAACCTTCCAAAAAACTCGTGGCCGAAAGGCGTCGTTATCAGCACGATTACCGCAAACGATGGCCAAGTAAGAAGAGCTACAGTCAGAACTGCTAATGGAGTGTACGATCGTCCAGTAGTTAAGCTGGCGATACTCGACATCTTGAAACAACCTGAGATTGACAAATCAGCAGATGCGGATTCCATCACTGAGGGGGAGAATGTTACTGACGATCACAAACGCAATGTGCTTGCGCCATAAAATATGATTAGGCCGAAATTTACGCTGAACGCAGTCATCAACATCTACCTGATTACCATAATTAAGGACGCCATAATTGTTTAGCTCACCGGCACGTAGCAGGCGGGCTATAAAAAGAAGGAACACAAGCGAAAAGGACATCAGTTCAGTATAGTGGAAATACGGCAAAGGCAGCAGAATTTTTTAGTTCGTTCAAAATCTAACATTTATAACTTACTTTAATCTTTTTTTTTTATTCTTCTTTTTTTTCTTAATTAATATTGTTCTTTAAATTGCTCATTAAATGTTTAATTAATAACTACTAAAAGAAACTGCCTTTCAAATCAGTTGCGAATCGCAATACTTTCAACATTCCAAATTGCAGCCCTTATGGTTCGCCTAGGTTTATGTATTACATACTATGCTATCCTCCGGAATCCAGGAAGTGCTGTGCTGACCCAAGCATTTCTGCCCAAAATGAAGCCTCAAGGCGTTTGATGGACCTTAGATTGTAAATATTGTTAAGTCCAACACTGCCCAATCTACTTCTGCCAACCAAAACATTGCATTCCGCTCGCGCCTGTGTTGACAAGCTTTGGCACGCTTCGTAGAGACTTTACGATAGTTTATACCAAAGCGCGCAAGCAACAATTTCGCAAAACTAAATGTCGCTTCAGAGCGTACGCGCATGTAGAGAAAGATTATGACAGATCAAAAGTTTTGCTTATTTTAGCCTAATACATATATGCATACAAATTTAGAGCAGAATGAAGTTGAGTCTACTCCCTTTTTTTCCTATAATTGGTACAATAACGATCCAGCGAATAGAATCTTTGAATCGAAGCCCCCAGCTTCAGGAAGACAAGAAATGCCGAAACATCAATTGTAAAGACCAAACCATCGCGGATGCCAGAGCGCTTGGTGTGGGCAACTGGAAGCAGCGGTCCCAGGATGACGGAGGATGGAAGGCAAAATTACTGCTTAACCACTTTGATTTGAAATATCGTAAAGTTTCTAAAAATTTTGTAATTTGGTAAAATTCCTTTTACGACATTGGATTTGCAAATACACTTGCCGGACAGCTTTGAGATTTTACATGTGTCGCTGGGCTAGTGGATGATAACTGGCCGGCTCTGCACAGCAGGAAGATAGCAGTTCGTCAGTTCTACGGGCAAAAGAGAAGTTATCGGCAGCAACAAGTAAGAGCATGAGAAGCGCACAATCGAGGTGCTACTTCAGAAACAATCTTCGGAAGTTTCACCAAAAGGTTAAAAAAAGCAAATGTCAAGCCAATAGAGAGCTGAAAAGATGTATAAGGAAACGAAGACAAAATAAATTCCGCTGCCGGATTTGCAAATACACTTGCCGGACAGCTTTGAGATTTTACATGTGTCGCTGGGCTAGTGGATGATAACTGGCTGGCGCTGCACAGCAGGAAGATAGCAGTTCGTCAGTTCTACGGGCAAAAGAGAAGTTATCGGCAGCAACAAGTAAGAGCATGAGAAGCGCACAATCGAGGTGCTACTTCAGAAACAATCTTCGGAAGTTTCACCAAAAGGTTAAAAAAAGCAAATGTCAAGCCAATAGAGAGCTGAAAAGATGTATAAGGAGACGAAGACAAAATAAATTCCGCTGCCGGAGTGAACCATTCGACTTGGACGATGAAAGCCAAGACTTCTGTCCATATTTAATACCTGAATACGTATGGCAAATGCCGTTTAGTGGTGCTTTTATGTCGAGCTTTTATGAAAGGCGACAAAGCTGTTATGTGTTCGGCCGTGTTAGAAGTATTGTGTTGTGCTTTGCCATGCGAGAAGTAATTTGTTTACGATGATACTACTTAAATGTTTAATTTGACAAAAGCTGTGTGTACGCTTGAGTTTGCAATGCATATAAAAATACAGGTCAATAGTTGCTTAGCAAAAAAATTACAGCGGGGGCAACCTAAAAGCGACACAAGATCTGATTTTAACTTTAAAGCCGTATGTTGTGATACACCTTGCGACTTTAATTACACTTCATACTCATTCCGCGTTCAACAATACTATGCGAATAAGAAAAAAAAGTCATGCGAAACATCTTCATCTCAGCTGCCGTTAATTTGCCCACATACTTTTTGTACGCTGTCCAACATTTTGAACCATATGTGAACGCCGGGCGCACAACTGCGTTGTGTTGTAGAGCCTTCCTTTCAACTTAGCGGGCATATTTAGATCACAGAAGATGTCTGAGATTTCCTACCACTCCAACACCCTACGCTTACGCGGTGCTTAATGTCGTCACAGCTTGCTTCGCTATAAGCCGTGTTTCTTTGCACGCGGATATAGGGATAATTTTAAATTTGCATGTAAAATACAACAACAACTTATCCTATATACGCTAACTTTAACGGGGATAGCTATCGCCGCTAAGTCATTAAGCGGGGATAAACAGTGCTTCCAAAATCCATTTACTTCCTTTCTGATGAATCCTTCCGATGAATTTTTCAGGAAATGTCAAAGTTTGACAACCCACCGACCACTCACACATCCCGTCGAATATGTATTTTATTCGTGATTTTATTATTATTATTTTTCAAACTTCATTTTAAGGGTAATTGAATTTAGCAAATCTGTTAATGTGAATTTGTTTTTCATAATTTTAGAATATGCTTGGCATCAATTTCAATTGGCGGAAGTAAATATTTTTCAATTTCAGGATTTTCAATACAAATTTCTTAACTACAACTTACGAGTACAGCTGTGTCACGGTGCATGTCATAGGTGCATGTGTGCTGCCAAGTTTTTTTTGATGAATTCTAAAGCGGCGATAGTCGTTTTCTGATGCCATCCCTATATCCGCGTGCAAAGAAACACGGCTATTGATAAACATCTACTCGTAGAATAGGTCGGAGTGGATCAGAGAACGGGATGAATCGGAATAATACGATACCCATTCCCCTCAAAACATTCCACCCGTATAGTATATAATAAAATAGTAAAAGTCAAATACATACATATTTACAATAAAAGGTACTGCCATGTGACTTTAACTGCTGATAACTTAAGGTATTTTGCCAAACAAAATATTTAAAAACCAAGGTACGAAAATAAGAGAAGCGAAAACTACAACTTGATCGCTAATGAGGCAAAACAAGTTGATTTCTTTCTTTCTGTTCTGTGGTTCCAACTGCTTTGGGCAGAATATAATATTCTTCCTTACCTTGTCTGGCTTTTACGTTAAAACGAGCAAGATATTTTTTTTGTAGAAATAAATATGCCTAAAAATTGAAAATTATCTCAATGCTTGAGGAATCTCATTCTGCACTCTGTTGGAGCAAGAGTCTGGCTGCGTATAATATTTAGTTGTGTTATGTGTACATGTACCTACTCTATCAAGAGTGGGGTAGAGAGGGATTTTGCTGAGTGAATATTATGAGATGAATGTAGATACTTCTATAGTTATATATTCAAGTATAAAAATCATATAGCCCTTTTTTAAGTGCAACTGTTCAGCTAAATGAAGTAGGTAGTAGGTACATTAATTTCCTTAGAAACGTACATACCTGCATAATATATATTGCCTAATTCGGCTTCAATATAAGGAATCGTAAAACAACAATTTTTGCAGCATTTCAACAATTTTCCTTATGCTTGAAAAGGTATTCTCCCAAAAAATTGTGTGTATACTTTGTTTGAGCTATCTTAAACATTATATTTGAAAGTTTTGTCGGAAATCGTTGAATCAAGGCCGCATACACGGTGTTATAATTTGTCTTAAATCAGTGTTATCAAAGCTAAAACCATATTTCGCATCACGGCGATTGTTTTAAATATTTAGATATTTTGTAGCAAAATCAGATCTTAAAAATCTAAAAAAAAGGTTCTTTCTTTTATTATGAGGAATAATATACATATGTTTGCTCCCTGGGATGTATTGCTTTGCGGCAGTCTCATCAAACAAGACTCAAAAAATAAGATGTCTAAAGAAAGATAATTGCTGGAGCACATAATTGCATTTTTACAACTATGGAAAGATTGACCCGTTTTGAGCTTGCTAAAATAATAAATGTGTTATTGTTTAGGAATAATGTTACAAGATCTTACAACTTGGTTGCCAGCAATACAACTGTATAAGAAGCAATGTGTATGAACTTATAATGTTAAAGTTCAACAAAGAGTTAAACGCTCCACATTTTAAAATAATATGTTAAAACCAATAATAGAGGGTTTCAGTAAAATATAAATGCCGAAATAATCGTGTAGTTTTTTGAACAATAGATTTTATTACAGAGCTAAGGTTCTGCTTTTTAAAATAAGTGACTACATAAATGTATGCGGACATATACATACACTGATACACTACACAATGTACCTATTTAAAACTACAGGAATATTTAGTTATGGTAATTCTTTTTTTACGGGGGATGCTTACTTGCTTGTCTAAATGGTACTACGTACCTATGTATACATAGTATACAGAGGATGACTTGGATGGGATGTTTCCGCTCCGGTTGTATCTACCGGAAAAGGATCAACCAACGATATCATAAATTTAAAATCTTTGATGAATCCGGATATAAAAAGGGAAGCAAACACAATACTCAGACCTCAAAGTTTGCAGTATCCTGTCTTCGATATTGGCTTCCGTTGCCAATATTATTCCAGTTATAGGATTCTCAAATTGTTGGATTTTTTTTTAAAAATCTGCCAAATTGTATTAAATCGATTTAGGCAATCCATTGTTTTTTTTAGCACGCATCTTGCCAAGTGGCGGGCGCAGTGGCTCGATGGTTAGTGTGTCGGACCATATTGATGCAAAAGGCCTGGTACAGACGAGGGATGGTATCCCGGTATTATACCACCGCTACCGCAGCGAGGACGTCGCCAATGCCGTTTTAGTACCGCAATAGCGGAGAGGGATAATTCGATACGGAAAAACAGTTTGCCGAATTTTGGTGGCTTTTTGAGGGGGGAGGGGTCAACATGCCCTCCCAAGACGGTGCGTTACTCTAGGTAACATCCTAGGGCGTTTCTGGGAGAGGCCGGGCTCGTCAACTTGTGGTAGTGCTTCCGGGAGAAGATTGACGCTGTAAGGCTTCAGTTAGCTCGGGGCAACGCGTGTGCACGTTGACGACTGCCAGGCGCTCGGAAAGCATTTGGGATTTTGACCACTTGTTGCGCAAGGCAACGAGTGCTCAGAATCCTAATTATAGTTAGAATATGTAAGGTAGTTTAAGTAAGTAGAATAGGTAGTTTTTAATTTGTTTTATATAAAAATATAAAATCTCAATAATGATACCGAGTTTTAGTAAATTTTCTCGAGGAATATATATGAAGGATTAGTTTGTAAAATAGTTTTTAGGCCGAAAGGCAATAATTATAAGGTTATAGTTAAGTTTAGAGCGTCCGCATAAGGACCAATAAATAAGAATAAGTATCCTGTTAATTTTAAGTTAAATTTAATCATTTTTGTCTAGTACTCGTATGTAAGTAGATATTTAACAATGAATAAAAAATTAATTTCAAAGTCAAAGTGTGTCGGACTACTAATCGAAAGGCCCCCGGTTCAATCCCCGCCGGGGCCAAGTAACATCTTGAGTCTTTTTTCCACTGCCCCACCTCTTGCGAACGTCTGACAAACATTCAAGAGTATCAATTGTCATGAGAAGCTTCTCAAATTTGCCGTTCGGATTCGGCGTAAAATTGTAGGTCCCTCCCGCTTCGCAAAGAAAGTGGTTGGAGAAGCTAGGTTTTAGGCCCTCTATGGGCCGTTAATGCCTAATATTTTTTGTTTTTATTGTTTTTTTTTGAGCACACATCTTGCCAAGTGGCAGTCGCTAAATTTCATCGATTGTGAAACGATGCAAGGAGGACTTTGTGTTTGCTTAATTGGAGACCCGAACCTCTCCTGTCTTCGGTATTGACTTCCGTTGCCAATATTATTCCAGTCGTAGGATTCTCAAACTGTTGGATTTTTTAAAAATCTGTCATCTTGTATTATAAATCGATTTAGGCAATCCATTGTTTTTTTTAAGCACGCATCTTGCCAAGTGGCAGTTGCTAAAGTTCATCGATTGTGAAACGATGCAAGGAGGACTTTGTGTTTGCTCAATTGGAGACTTGAACCTCTCGCTGCTCAGAAAAGTGTATTCATTTAACTTGGTAGCTTTTCGAGAATAATGAATAAATTCATACCAGCACCACAAAAAAGGAGACTGATGATCGATGTGGCAAGCCGTGAAACTACGCTGTAGCTCCGTCCTAAATTCACTTCAAGTTGTTAATGTTCATTCAACTAAACGTATATTCAATTTTATACATATTCGAGCGGTTTGCCAAGATCCTAGATGTCATTTCTCCCGTTATTACCTAGCCCTCTACGGAAAGCGTTTTTTTTTGGATAAAAATAAACTGTATGACTGTCCCTACGATATCTAACTTTCTCGCTTTTATTAGAATTGGTTTCGAATCACATTTTTTCATTAGCCATTTTTTATACTCGTAAAATCAGGAAATAAGAATTGCAATTATGTTGATACATGTCGGTTATTGACTTAGTGAAAACGAAAAAAGTTTAAAGATTTATTTCAATAATTTGATTATTCAGATTAGAATAAGCTTGAGCGTCAAATATGTCTTTAATCTTTGTGTAAGCTCATATCAGCAACTTCTTTAACATTTCTTTACCAGTCCATATTTAGATATTGCCGTGTTTTGCAAGTGCCTTTGCTTAAACTGAATATGTATACCATTTTCCAAGTATTTTAAACGCCAACATAGGTCGATATTTTGGGTGCAGTGGTGCAGAGGTTAGTGTATTGAACTACTAATCTAAAGGGCTCAGGTTCAAATCCCGCCGGGGCCAAGTAACACTTTAAAGTTTTTTTTCCACTGCCCCACCTCTTGCGAACGTCTGATAAACATACAAGAGTATCAATTGTCATAAGAAACTTCTCAAAATGACCGTTACTATTCGGCTTAAAATTGTAGGTTCCTTACACAAGCACAAGCAAGTGGTTGGAGAAGCTATGGCCCGTTATTGCCTAATATTTGTATACCCTATTCTAAGGGTATATTAATTTTGACACATAGTTTGTAACATACCTTAATATTGCCCGTAGACCCCTAAAAGTTACTATATTTATGATCAGCATCGATAGTAATGTCGATCTAGCCATGTCCGTCCGTTCGTCCGTCGGCAAAAATTAGGTCTTTAAACTGGGCATAGAGAGCTGAAATTTTAACCATATACTCTCTAAGGTCCCGAAATAATCAAGTTTACGAATTTTTGAAATCCGCCCACAGACACGCCCACAAACTCAAAAAAACAAAATTTTGAGCTAGAAAGCTGAATTTTTTTATATATGATCTATGACTCCTAAAACTGCTCGGGATATAAAAGTTTCAAAATCCGCCCACTGACACGCCCACAATTAAATAAAATAATTTTATTGAAAAACCAAAATTTGAGCTAGGGAGCTGAAATTTATAATATATACTCTCTTTAAGCTCATGTGTAAATATTTTCAAAATCCGCACACTGACACGCCCACAATATAAAATAAACTTTGTTTGCAAATCCAAAGTTTAAGCTAGGGAGCTCAAATTTATAATATATACTCTCTAGGCGGCCCTTTATGCTCATTTGTTAATATTTTGAAAATCCGCCCACTGACACGCCCATATTTTTTTTTTTTTTTGAAAAACCAAAGTTTGAGCTATGTAGCGTTTTTATATAACTAAATATGTAGAGCGTTCTTAACAAATCAACCATACTAAGACTTTTGTCACACCCACTTATGAGGGATAAGAATAAGAATAGCCCGTCCCTATGTTTTTTTCATCGATCAATATCGTTAAAGCCGTTTTTGAGTAAAGCGACATTTAAATAAAATTTAGAAATTGTTATATGAATTAATACGTTATAATTTTTTTTAAGAATCTAAGTACCTATGCCCTGTTGTTCAAAATAATAGAATAAGCTTGAGCGTTAAATTTTTACGAAATCACAACCATTTTTCTAATGTGTTGTTATTTGGGTAATTTGCGAAAATCTGGGTATGCCGAGTTCTTACACTTACTCCAAGCATTAACAATTTCGAAAACCATTAAAATCATTGGAGCCGTTTTTAAGAAAGTGTATGTTTTTCAAAAACTTTGCAACTGTTATAAAAAATATCTGAAGATGCAGATACACTTGTATCAGGCAATATTTTACATTTCATTGAAATTACGTTACCCGTTTTTGAGATATTGTTGGTTGGTTAAAGTACCGTTAATCGAGTCTGTTTTGAAAAACTGAGTGAGCCATCCCACGTATTTAAGACATCAAAATTAATCAAAGTCGGCAAAGCCATTTTTGAGAAAAGTGAGATTTTCAAAAATTCAAAAAACTGATATATCTTCTTCTTCCTTTAACGGCCGTGAGGCTATGATCAGGATTAAGTGGATTATTAGCCTCCCACTTAACAAAAACTTGTTTAAAAAATACTTCACAAATTTTAATAAACAAATTCGTTCCAAATAATAGTATTGGTCGGTGGATGATTTTGCTTTGAAAAATTAAATTACCCGTTTTATGGAACAGCTGTTAGTTTTTCTATTTTTTGTCATACGTAGTAACTTAAACGGGTTGGGGACACAATCCCGAAATCCCGAAAACCAAAATCCCGAATACCCAAAATACAGAAAATCCAAAATCCCGAAAATACAATATAACGAAAAAAGAATCCCGAAAACGAAATCCCGAAAAATTACATAAAATGAAAAAAATTATATAATATAAAAAATAATGAACTTCGTAATATTTACGCGAAACGTAACGAGCGTTCTGAAATTAATTTTCTCACAGAAATTGCGTACAATATGAACTTGTATTAGATATTGTTGTCATTGTGGGTTTTCGGGATTTTGGGCTTTCGGGATTACGTTTTTCGGGATTCGGTCCGACTCCCAACTTAAACACTTACAATATGTAAATAAAAAATTAGACGCAAAAAAGAATCAAAGCACTGAGAATTGTAAGTTGATGTGAACAAATAAACTAATGAATATTAGGGAAGCCTGCAGTCCGCCTTGGCAAACTATTGGATATCCTATCCACAGGTATATCCCCAAAGTGGGCTTTCCATTAAGATGAGAGTTCTTGTTCATTTTAGAAAAAAAGTTATTCAAAACTTCGCCGTGATGGAAGTAGAAGAAGATGTGAAGACAAAGATTCATCTTTCGTCTCAAAGTTTAGTGCCTTATGGAGGCTGCTCATATAAAACTAGTTTTTATATAGCAATTCGATGTTTGAAATGTATCTACCTATTTAACTAGTTAGGCCAATTTAAATTGGTGGAAGCTTCACAGCCTAACTGCACGTGTGTTATTACACAAAACCTGTTGTTTTTCCATATATCTACGCTACCAAACTTCTTTCTGCATTTTTATTGTGGAATTGTGTGTTTTCTTTTCGAATGTGCTTGTGAGCGATTTTCGAAGTCTGTTACACACAAACAAAAAAGAACCATTATCAAAGTTATCCTATTTTAATTAATTAAATAATAATTAATAAAATTAATAATCCGTGCGCGTGTGCTGTGGAAAGACAAACAAAAGTGCAAAGTGTATAAGGACAATCCCTCCTGTCTCACTGCCTTTCGTTCGCTGCGTCGTATATCTATGCGTGCATGTTATGGCTGAGCATCTGACGGGAAGCGGGTCTTGGTATTGTTGATTTTGTTGGTGGTTGAAAACAAGTAATCGTAAGGGCATAACACCTGCAGTAATTTGTTTTGAAAAACTGTGCAGATCCTCACTTCACGGATTCGTATAGGTTGCGTCGGAGTTTGTATTTTTTTTTCTAATGTGTTGGCACTGATTGAAACACAGGTTAGTGTCAGCTCCGATTTAGGGGACCTGGGTACAACTTAGTGCCATTATTCTCTCCCCAACGGGGTCCCGCCGTCTATGTACGTAGTTACGTAGCCTTCAAACTTCAACCTCAATACGGCCAATGTGCCAATCCTGAATTCAATTTCATATGACTTAAATACCATGTCCGTAGGCCAATACTGTTTCGTTTGTAGAACCCCAAATCTGGACAGGCACTCAATATATAATGAGTTCGACGCACTGTCAGATGCCATCACAAGAATTGCTACTCTTCACCCTCGTAGTACTGAAATCGTCATTGCGGGCGATATATACACAATTCAAGTCGGCTCGACATTCCGGCCAGTCAACACCCGAAGGAAGGTACGTTTAGTTCTTTGCTGGGGTAAATAATCTAACTCAGCAATATGAAAAAGCCAATTCTAGTTTTTCCCAACGGTTTCTTTAAGAGTCTTAACTGGTCGCTGTCCTTCATCGACAGCGACGTGGATGCTGCTGCTGATAAAAGTCCTGTTTCGGTGCTAAGTGTATACCCAGCTCAGCATAATTTTACACGTAAACAATAAAAAAAAGGAGTGCTGAAGATAAATAGGTCAGCAGTCGAGGACTGAGACGAAGTGAACATAGAGTGTTGATCGGTAAAATAAGTTGGGAGCAAAAATATTCCGATTGTTATGCAGAGATAGTGGATGTGTTCGTCGATTAAACAAAAAATCCTAATTTTAAAGAAAATTGTGCGAGGAAAATTAAAAAAAAAATGGCAAAAATAAGCATCCGTTCTTTTCCTTGCTGCCAAACACAAAGGATTTAATGATGTTCAAAAATCTTTCAAAAAATACGTTTGTATTTGCATCCTTGCTTTAATAATAATCCAAATCGCACTCTTTTAAAGTACAAACACTGCGAACACATCCTTAAAAATGAAAAGTGAATATAGAATACGATCTAGGCGTTTTATTTGTAAAATTATGCTGAGCTGGGTATACACTAGCACCGAAACACGGCTTTAATAACAAACATAATTTTACTGGGTATGAAAAATGAAATGTTTTAGAACTAACCGGGAAAAAGTATTAAACCGAAGGTAAATGCGTGTCAGGATAAAATAGCAAGCTTTCCGACATATACGGCCAACCAATCTGAGGAAAACCAAAAATAGTTTAAACGAGCCAGAAATGACAGCAATGCCCTACATTAATCGTGTCGAATTCTCCTACTACCAAAAGTTGAGGCAAAAACTACTACAAACTCCCACGGCAGTAAAAACCTTTGATGTTTTGTTAAAAACACTTTGCCTAGCTCAGCGCTCCCAGATTATTTTTTATCTCCGCCTGTACTCCAGCGAGTAGAATACTCAATGGGGCAAATTCACTTTCGTACTCGCAAAGTGGCCAAGAGTACTTAGGGATCTTGGCATACATAAACTGGGCCTAGAGAGCTGAAATTTTAACCATATACTCTCTAGGGTCCGGAAATAATCAAGTTTACGAATTTTTTAAATCCGCCCACAGACACGCCCACAAACTCAAAATCAAAATTTTGGAAAAAATCGAATTTTGAGCTAGAAAGCTGAATTTTTTTTTATATGATCTATGACTCCTAAAACTGCTCGGGATATAAAATTTTCAAAATCCGCCTACTGACACGCCCACAATTTAAAACAAAAAACTTTTTTTGAAAATCAATTTGAGCTAGGGAGCTGAAATTTATAATAAAGAGGGCCCTTTATGCTCATGTGTAAATATTTTCAAAATCTGCCCACTGACACGCCCACAATTTAAATTTTTTTTTTTTTTGAAAAATCAAAGTTTGAGCTAGGACCTGAAATTTATAATATATACTCTCTGAGCGATAGGAATAAGAATAGGGTATGAAACAGTTCGTCCAAGCGGACTTTAGCCCGTCCCTATGTTTAATACCCATTATGAAATAGGTACATACATTTAAAACCAACGTGAATCGGTTTCTCCCCTGTCATCCTTATCCCCATTTCCTTTATGACCGCACTATTTGACTATAAACATATCCACATTATAAGGGGGAAAAATGTTATTGCCACGGCTCCTTATATTTAAATTTATCCACTGGGGTTTTAAGGCATCTGCAATTAGCTAGATGGACCAGACGTTAATTCACATATAAGGGTATTTGAAATAGATCACATATGATTCATTCAGTTATTTTTTTTTTTCGTAGATGCATTGCATGCAGAAATGTTTTTTTTTTATCATTCGCATATTCAGAACGTAGGCAGTACCATGTTTTATTATCAGGGGAGGTGTTAATTATGTATGTATGTGTAAAAGTAAGAATAGATTGTTAAATAATGCTTAGGGGTTATACTCAGAACTCACTTGTGTATTCGCCTATAAGCGGTAATGTGCATTAAAACATCAGGCAGCGGCTGTGAAATATTTGTTGTCTCTTTTTGTTAAGACTGGAGTTTTCTATGATGGTTATAATTTCGAGCCATATAAAATTATTCGTTTCCCTAGTTTTAGGTATCCACTTTAAATGGCATTACAATATACCATATACACAAATATCCTCGTGCAGATCTGGAGTTATAATTTTGAATTTATTAAACATTTTATTTTAAAATAACTTAGCTATTGGTTTTGGTATAGTATTAGGTACATACGAGTATCATGGCGATCTCTCTCTCTGTAGACTAGGTTGGCTGCACCAAACCAAGATTTTAAAAGAATTTATAGAATATGCGCCAACCAATTCCATACAATCTACCTGTTACCTGCACGCCATATAGCCATGAAAAAAGGCTCCCTTAAAATATGGTTTGGCTCTTAAATTTGCACCAACTAAATCCATACAATCTATACCTACCATTGTCGTGTTGTTTAGGCGTTTGCAAAGCCCAGTAAATTATACAAATGTGTTGACACCAAAAAGCACCAATTATAAGCTGTTTTACAAGTTTCTATTTGTTTGCTTCATGTTAATTGAAAATCGTATTTTGAACAGGGACCTTGCGATTAGTAGTACAACACACTAACCACTGAGAAACTGCGCCCGACAAATACTAAATTTGAAATCAGCACACAAAGACAGTAAACGATAGTAGGTTTACCCGAAACTTTAAGTAAACTCCATGGTTACCTGGATGCGAAAATAAAAAAAAAAATGTTTTTGCTTTGATTACTTTTTCCCCGAATTCATTCTGCCTGGAGTTTATCGTGTGTGGACAATCTAAATCTCGAAGCACATCTACAAAAAAACACAAAAAGTGAATCCTATTTGTAATTGTGTACTTTAACTAGCATGATTTGGTGAGAATAGAATAGATGAAGCTTTAAGCTCCCAGCTACAAAATTTGAACACTCAACATAACATGGTTAGGTTAGGTTAAGCGTAACATAACATCCATGTTATTAATAATCGTGAGGTGCTCAAGCGCCTTATACATATATGTGACATATTGATATTGCCTTGCAAACCAAGAGTCGATTAGAGGTCACGATGAATCAATTTGTTCCTCAAGCGAGGAAACTACCTTAAGCTTTTAAATTTATTGAAATAATACGACCCCACAGTGTCAAACAACACTACGCCAAAAAATGGAGCAGTCAGAGTTAGTCGCGTTAAATAGACTTCAGATAAAAGTTAAAAACATATGCCCCAAAGCTATGTCTGTCTACTGCTACTGCTAGGCCCATGTCTTTATTTTGGTGTTGTCTGTAACGATCCTACTTTCACCAGTATGGTGAAGAGATTGGTTCCACTTTTCGGTTAGATAAGTCATCAAATCACCAGTTGCTGCGAACGGCCGGTTATTAATAAGATTGCGGGAGTCGAGATATTTTATAAGCTTTTTTTTATAATTTGCGTGCGCTAAAGGGATTTCTTTTTTCTGTAGTACACAGTACCCTTATAGTGGAAACCACAGCGCAGAGGCATTTTGTTTGTTGCTGTAAGTAGCTCGCAGCAAATGATTCATTGCCTATTTCGGGGTGCTACTTACTGTATAAAAGAATAGAAGGATAGGAAAGAAGTTTGGTGCGATGGGATTTTTTTCTCAACAGGTGGCGCCTAAATTGCTTTAGGGAGATCTGTTTTTGTTGTGTGTATTCAATTTATAAAAATTATGGCCCTGGTCGGGATTCGAAAGCACGAACTGCCAATCACTTAGTGAATACA
Organism: Portevinia maculata; assembly: GCA_949715645.1. Taxonomy (NCBI): domain Eukaryota; kingdom Metazoa; phylum Arthropoda; class Insecta; order Diptera; family Syrphidae; genus Portevinia; species Portevinia maculata. The sequence goes on along the minus strand of OX454528.1, from coordinate 239,267 downwards.
CTACCATCGCACCATTGCCACCTGCTGGCGGTTTATCAGCGTTTCCGTGAACTTAGAAAGAAGGGACGTAAGTGCAATGGTCGGTGAAAGGAAAGAGAAAAAGATTCGCCTTTTTTTAGGGACGAGCTGGGCAAATGCTGTTGTACATCTTCTCTGAAAGAGCCTTAAAGAAAAGGATAGATAGAAAAGCTAACGCAATGGTTTTGCCGTGGAAGAACACCTCTTCAGAACGATGGTGAAGTACTCTTGCCGCACTGTACGAGTGCGGAAGTGGATTGGTCCCATGGTGTTTTCTACGCGCTCGAGTAGGTACAGGGGGATATAGAACACATTCTTGGAGCGTTGAGCAGCTGCAAACTGAGCACCAAGCTGATTGGCTTTATCTTAAGAGTTGACAGCTGGATTGTCATTATAAATTATTCTCGGAATAGATAACGCGGTCGAATTTCTAATGTTTTCAACAAACAACCAAACGTTTTTACTATACCCTTTGAAGTATTTTTTGCCTCAACTTTTGGTCGCAGGAGAATTTGACACGGTTGATGTGGTCATTTCTGCCTCGGAATTTCCTCGGAAGGGTTGGCCTAATTTGGCCGAAAGTTTACTTCTTTTAACCTGATGTCCTTTTTGCAGCTCAAGTCACACTACGCGTTTATCTTGTGTTTGATAATCTGTATCCTGTTGGGGAACGACCAGTTTAAATCAAACGAAGCAAAATAAGGAAATTGTTCTATGGAATCAAGTATGCAGACATCAGAAAGGTAGTCAGCATTCGAAAAATTTAAATATTTCGATTTACAAATTTTGTAAATATCGCCAACAAATTATTTCACTGAAGAATTAATCAAAAATCTGATTGAAAGCTACCCGAATGAATTGACTTTTTTTTTATGAAAACACAGATGATATTATGCAACTGATAGTAATATCATCATCAGCAACTTCAAAAACGACAACACCATTTGATTTCTGGCTCTGTATGGAGCCAAAATATATCGTCTACAGTTTTGAGCAGCTGTATAAGCTTTAAAAATTTATGAGTACAGTACCAGTTTCAACAGCGTCCGTAGAGCGCTCCTTTTCTGCACTGAAGAGAATAAAGACGTACTTTCGAAGTACCCAAGGTCAGAACAGGTTGAGCTATTTAGCTTACGAGGCCATCGAAAAAAAATTGGAGGAGCTGAAAGAAAGTGACGATTTTTATGATTGAGTCATCGAAAAGCTTTTGACCGTTGAGCGACGAGTCGACTTTATGTTTCGGTAAATAGGTTATTTTATACCATATTCCATAGGAGCATAATATTGTTTTAACGTACATACCTATATCGCAATTAATTTTTTTTAAACTTAACGATTTGTGTTTTTGTTTTGAACTTCCTCAGAGCACATGCTAACCCAAGGCTAAAGACCATAGGAATCACCACTGGTACATTTATGTATACACATCGGTGCTAATTGTGCCACTTTTTAATGTTATCATCTATAATTACATACCATCGCATGTAATTCAATATTTTCAGAGACAGAAATGTTCAAGACCCTAATGAAGTCGTCTCAGACAAAAGATTCACTTTACTTGTTTGTAAGGTGAGTCCCTGGTACAAGAGTATGAATATACACCTGAAATTATGTTCAAGAATAATTATCTTAACGAAGTATAAAATATGTTATGAGAAGAAATATGATGCAGTCCTTATAGCACTTATACACGACCAGGACTTCAGCTTAATAACAAATTATTCAGTCTTGCTAAGTGGAGGACGCCTTGCAAAATGATAAGAATAGCGTTTTAATTATAACGTAAGCACCTCTACATGGTGCATTAACTAAACACACCAAAAATGGGTTCATAAAACAAGCAGGCCAAACTCCTGGTGGCTTTTTATATGAAGTAGTTGCGTGTATTGCAAATGGTATTCAAAGAAAGATGGCTGGTAACCACCACTACCAACTTCAGATTCCAATTATGATGATGATGGTGACGATGAGTGATGAAAGGATTGTGAAATATGGGGTGCCTCTTCTTTACAACGTGCCAGCATAGGTGTTCATATGTGCCGAGGATCTGGTTTTAAGGACCCAATTAGCGACATTTGTACCATCATAAATGTAATGAAAAAAGAAAACCCGCCTTTCTAAGTGTGTATGTTCCTGTGCTTTCTTGCTTCAGGAATTGAGGAACACAGACGGACTTTTCCAAGAACACAATTAAGCTTCTTAGCTCGCTCATAGATGTGTGAACATCTTAGGATCAATTAAAAGTTAAGTATGCGCAAATGCCAAGATGTTTACAGCTTGGAGATTTGAATAATTACATTGATATTCAAAATTAATGAATAATATAAAGCCCACATTTTACGTATTGTTCTTAAGCGAACTCTAATTATAGAAATTAGTATTTCATCTCCGTGCAGGGACGGTCTAAGAATATCACCGCAGGTATTGGTGTTTTTTATCTTATATCTACTATTTACAAACTCGTGCTATGTACAATCAAAAATGTTATCCATTTCTAAGAAGGTATTTATCAATTATATTAAGGCATATATCTTTTTTTTTTTTTCTCTAACAATTTGTTATCCTCTCAGACGCACGGTTGGCAATTTGAAAACGATTGCCGCGTGAAGTCTTTTTGCGTAGCATGTACCTAGATGCTTCACTTACTACAATTTTTTGACAACTTGGTGTTATAGCTGATTTTCTGCAAGATTTTCTAAATGCTGTCGTCGTACCTCTGGAAATTGCTTAAGCGATTGTAGTGATGTGAATTTTGGAATTCAAAAAATATTTGATTTTCTGTCCTATTTACTCGAACATAACTTTGTGGTAAACAATATATGTAGGTACTGTTTGGGTTCGATGTTTACCGCTTTGTTTGAATTAACATACAGAGCCTATTTACGCTTGAAGTTTATGTTCTTCTTTTCATGAGTGTTTCTTTAGGAAGCAATAAGCTATGAACATAAGCACATCTGTAGATATCTGTTATTTACCTGTTGAACTGAGACTTCATGTATAGGAGCTACCTAACAATACGTGTAATGATGTGTAGCTATATCTACCTATCCTGCTGATGATATTCCAGTTGTATGCGCTTTCAGTGTTATAATTACGTTTGTGAAATATATGTTCTTTCGTTCTAATAGAACGCTTTAAAGTCACGTGTATGCAATCGAGTGCCGATAATTGAGTGTAAAATATAAGGTCTGATTTTGGCATAAATTAATAATGCATACTGTAACGATGGCAGCAATCGAACACCCTCCTAGTAAATTAGAAGTCTATCTAACGCTTTACCGGAATCAGTGCCTGGGTTTTCCCAAGGGTGGTTTTTGCCATACGTACATGCATACCAACAGTAAAATGCACGAATACATTAAACTATGTTTGTGCTCAAAATCCTGTAGTCAAATAGGTTTTATACAACAGAAAGTTAACGTCTCATCACTGTGCATGGACTTTTCAAACACATTGAGTCTTGAAGCAGTCAGGCGAGCGGTTCAATTATAATTATCACTAAGGGTTGGGCGGGTCCTGCCATCTTTTTTTACGAAGTCTGCCAAAACCACAAGTTGGATTAGTCTATTCGATAGGAAGAGCTGCGTTCAGCTAGGCTTTATTAACAATTCGCACTGTAGCGCTTTCACAAGATGAGCACGCGACTGGCACGTGGCGTATATGGTAAACTTGCTTCACCGTCCTTATAACCTCCCAACAAATAAATCCATATTGAAATTTCAATGTAAAGTTAGGCTCTTAATTTTGGTATGCCAAACCACCCGCCTTCTGAGCACATTTGACATGTGTTGTGACAACTTGTCGAACTCTGGCCAAATGAATTCAAAATGCACCCTCTTTTATTCCTGAAGGGCGTCCATAAAACAAAAATTACATCATTGATTGATACATTGAATTCGTAAGAATTTATGCTAGCTACTACACGTCGCGCGGGCGGGAATACAGTTTTTTTGTACGTAGGTATGTATATATTATGTGTATGCAGTCGGTTGAAGGACTCGTTCAAATGACTAGTGACGATAGAGTGAAAACTGTACTGCACGTTCCTCGCTAATGGATTTCCTTAAGTGCGAATTTAAATAAAGTTACATAAACAATTCAATTTGTATCTCACTTTTATTTATTCGACACACTCCAACTGGGTCCTTTTATCCCCTAATGTAATATTCAGCTTCATTTGGAAATACTAACGACATAACCGTACATGCAAGTTACTATACTTTACAAATTTTTCTTTATTCGCATTTAAAGTGCCACTAAATGTTTCCAAGTTTTGCACCTATATTACGCATTGACAGCGGTAGCTTGATGTTTAGCGTCCATTTTGTATACCCTATTCTAAGGGTATATACATTTTGACTCATAGTTTGTAACATACCTTAATATTGCCCGTAGACCCCTAAAAGTTACTATATTTATGATCAGCATCGATAGTAATGTCGATCTAGCCATGTCCGTCCTTTAAACTGGGCCTAGAGAGCTGAAACTTTAACCATATACTCTCTAGGGTCCCGTAATAATCAACTTTACGAATTTTTGAAATCCGCCCACAGACACGCCCACAAACTCAAAAAAAAACAAAATTTTGGAAAAAATCGAATTTTGAGCTAGAAAGCTGAAATTTTTTATATATGATCTATGACTCCTAAAACTGCTCGGGATATAAAATTTTAAAAATCCGCCCACTGACACGCCCACAAATAAATAAAACAATTTTATTGAAAAACAAAAATTTGAGCTAGGGAGCTGAAATTTATAATATATACTCTCTAGGGGCCCTTTATGCTGATGTGTAGATATTTTCAAAATCCTCCTACTGACACGCCCACAAAACTTTTTTTTAAAACCCAAGTTTGAAAAGCTAGGGAGCTGAAATTTGTAGACTCTCTAGGTGCCCTTTATAAAGGGTCCGCCAAATAACTTCTTTTTTTTTTTTTGAAAATGCTATAAAAAAAACTACTGAATATTTTCTCAAATTTCTTTTTTTATTTTAAAGTACAATCCTTCCGGTTAATAATGGAAAATAATTTCATTCAAATGGCTGCCTCGGTTGGCCATGCAGTAGCCTATAGTAGCGTCATACCAAGGTCTTTATGCAAAATTCGTCTCAATGATGTCTCCGAAATGTTCAATTGTTGAGAACGACGGTGAATTGATGTTGATGGCGCCTCACGCACACTTTCTGCCACAGCAGCAATATTCTCGGGTGTACGCACTGTTTTTGGCTTTTCACGCTTTGGTTTATCGATGAGGATGCCAGTTTCATTCACTTTTTTCACAAGATAACGAACATACGGAGCTGACGGTGCTTCTCTTCTTCCAAAATCCGTACGCAATTTTCGCACACATTCTGCAACATTACCATGATTTTCAAATTAATTTCGCAATATTTCCCAGCGTTGTTCAAGCGTATACACAACCATATTCGTTCAGCGGAAGGATAAAACTAATTATCTGTCAAATCAGACATGAGCTAAGTGTTACCATTCACGAAATAAGCACTGGTTGAAAAAAAACGTTAGATGGCGGACCCGTTACTTCTGTTTAAATATTTTTTAAATCCGCATACTGACACGCCCACAATTCAATAAAACAATTTTATTGAAAACCCAAAGTTTGAGCTAGGGAGCGTGTTTTTTTTACAAAAGCTTCGTTTTTTCGATAAAATCCTTTAAATGTTATATAACAAAATATGTAGATCGTTCTTAACTATTCAACCATAATTAGACTTTTGTCACGCCCACTTATGAGGGATAGGAATAAGAATAGGGTATCTAACGGTTCGCCCAAGCGGACTGTAGCCCGTCCCTATGTTTTTTTTTACTATTTTGGACAAAAATTCAAAAACAGAAGATCAATCGGCTGGTAAAATTGATGCAATATTATATTTGGATAAAGAACATTTTAAAGTTATTTTACTACATAACAAAGTCTTAATTAGTGTTTTGGTAATTATATAGTCGACTTAAATCCCGCTTTGTCTTAATCACATCGCGCTAAAAATAATAACATCGAATTTCTATTTTATCTTTTACTTTCAGCCATCTATCATTTTAAACGCGAAATTCAATCAAATTCTTTCAAAGGACATCATTGAAGTTTGTGAGATACATAATTAAGAAGGCTTAACATGTTTTAAATCTCTATCAAATCCTCTCGAAGAACTTAATGACAAAAAATTGTATTCAAATCATTAGTTGAAAGAATTTACCTGTATTTCCGTTCAGCCGTTACCTTACATTTTGTGTTTGGCTTTATTGATCATTTTCTAAGTGCACCAAACAAGTGCCTCGGTAAAGATAAAGCAACAGGGATGAACAAGAATGGGGAGCTGTGGCATGAATTATTTCAGCTTGAGACATCTTGGTTTGAGAGAGCTAAAAGAAAGTTTAAACGGTTTCATCAACAAAGGCAATAAAATGCCAAAAGAGGCGTTTTCGGATTACAGGAAATGCGATGCAGGTGCTTGGGAACACTGCGCCTACTTCCATAGTTAAAAGTCCATGTTTACATATCAGCTACAGTTACAATGAAGAATTAGAGATAAGAGCTAGAAACTTAAGATAAATCTTCAAGGAGAGTTCATCATTTTTTTGTTACCTATCATTTGTGAACTTAAAAATTGGGTAAAGTGGCACATTTTCTCTCAATCGCCTGACAATAATGGAACCAACATGTGCTAAATATTCTCAGAATTTGGAAACGTTGTTTTCAATGCATTTCGCTTTAAACGCTCATAATCTGTCATATTTGCTTGCTGCAACACATCGTTCTTGTATTATAGTATAGTATAGTATTTTTGTTATACAACTGCTTTTGATCGACAACGTATTAAAGTTTACTACAAAACAGTTTAACAATATCTTTTTCAAAAGACACGCTGAAATGAATTATGTATGTACTCAAATAACGTTACTGCTGCATTTACTACAAAAAGTGATAAAAATAGAGTTTTATGGGTCTTTTTCCAAAATAAAGAACGGAAGGAAAAAACGACGGAAATGTTGTATCTACCCTGATTTCCCAATAATTTTTTTCTGGCGCTTTCTCCATTCCTGAAAACCCAAAAAAAAACGGAAATTTCGGAAAAATTGCCAGAAAAGTGGAAATTTGTTTGTTGTTATTTCCAAAAAAAATTTCGGCTGTAATTTCCGGGAGCCATTAATTTTTCTGTGCTCTAAGATTGATACTTAGTTGTTTAAGGTAGGTGTACCTACTAAGCCTGCTTAACACACAGTGACTATTATTTTGCGCCATTGTGCAATGTACTGAGCTTTTCCGCCCTAAAGTCAATATAGTAGATACATGCGTTGTTTTGAATGAACAACCATATTTCTTACAATTGCAGTTTAACAATATCTTTTTCAAAAGACACGCTGAAATGAATTATGTACTCAAATAACGTTACTGCTGCATTTACTACAAAAAGTGATAAAAATAGAGTTTTTTGGGTCTTTTTCCAAAATAAAAAACGGGAAAAACGACAGAAATGTTGTAACTACCTTGATTTCCCAATAATTTTTGTCTGGCGCTTTCTCCCATTCCTGAAAACCCAAAAAAAAACGGAAATTTCGGAAAAATTGCCAGAAATGTGGAAATTTGTTTGTTGTTATTTCCAAAAAATTTCGGCTGTAATTTCCGGGAGCCATTAATTTTTCTGTCCTCTAAGATTGATACTTAGTTGTTTAAGGTAGGTGTACCTATACTAAGCCTACTTAACACACAGTGACTATTATTTTGCGCCATTGTGCAATGTACTGAGAATTTCCGCCCTAAAGTCAATATAGTAGATACATGCGTTGTTTTGAATGAACACCCATATTTCTTACAATTGCAACCACTTGAAGTGGACGGCTGGAGTTACAGCGCTGTTTCACGGTTTGCCACAACCGATCATCAGGCTCCTTTTTACTATGGTACTGGTCTGCGTTTTTTGCTTGTATCCCGAAAATCCATTTTTACTTCCACTGGGATTCGAACCTAGACCAGCATCTTCTCAGGCAAGCACTCATCCACCGTGCCATTGAAACGAGTTTCAGTTCATCCAGTTGTTATTTTGATTTTCTTGGGCCTGTAAGTATATTATATTATTCATTCAGGTTTTTCTTTCCATTATTTTCTCTAATTATTCTGCCACCAGAACCATAGGCAAAATGAGTCTGATGATCGGTTGTGGCAAACCGTGAAACAGCGCTGTAACTCCAGCCGTCCACTTCACGTGGTTGCAATTGTAAGAAATATGGTTGTTTATTCAAAACAACGCAAAGGAAATTAATGTAAACAAACCAAACGGGAAAATTGTGAGATACCACATACAAAACCAAGTTAAAATATAGTTGTACATTAGGGTGGGTCGATTTTTTTGTTCATCAAATCGATTTGTAATAGTGAAATTATGTTGTGTTTTTATCTCATTTGCACACACGTAAAATATTATTCAATTATTTTCAGTGTAAGAGCCCGCGAATCGCGACTTTATTTTGATAAGAACGTGTAAAATAGTATTTTAATGCGATGACGTCCTAAGCCAGTAGAACAACAAGTTAGGAAGCTAAACGTATATCATAGTGTTGCTTTTAAGTGGCATAGAGCTTTAATGTCCCTATTCTTAAATAAAATGTCTCTTTTGTAAGGTTTTGAGATGGTAGTTGAAAGCTGTTTTAAGCCTTTCCCATCATATAATTTTGCGATTGTTCTACTTTGTCCTCAGTGCGACAATCATTCGCCACATTTATTATCTCTAGTCCCAATATATAATATTAGCTTTCGTCAACCAAAGAATTTTCACCCAATTGCTTTAAGATTTTTTGCAGCTTAGCCCAAACAAAATGACAAAAACAACATAATGTAACAAATGTGACAGTTACCTAATGTAATTGTATCAATGCATCAAACACAACGCAAACACAATCTTCTCTCGGTGCGAAAAAGCAAAAGGTATTAAATAAAATATATTGAAAATATTTGCTTTAATTAGTGACTAAAAGCTTTTTATGCAGCCTCTGAAAATAGTCAGTTTTTCTAAAGAGTATGCAAATTTTATAAAAATTTAATTTTTCAAAAAAAAACTAAAAATTTATCAAAAACCTTAAGGATTACAACATTAGACAAAAATTTATATAAACTAATTTTCTACAGACGTCTCACAACATCAGTCGGAGCATTTCGTAATTACATGTTCCAAAAGAAACGACCGATTGATGCCGTGTACTGACCCACGCGATTTGGGCATAAGCGCTCGCGCCATGCTGAATTGAAGTACGCGACGAATCATGAAGCTACCAGTCAGCTCATTGCGATAGCATTCTCCTTAATTGAAAAAATTACGAAAATTTAAATTAGTGGTCTGACAGGCCAACGCACGGGTATAGGAAGGTTAACAAATTAGATGGGGTTACCACTGGTCCATCCTGACATGCTGGCCAATTGGCAAATTATTAGAAAATTGCGAGAAATTAAGAACAACAAATTATGAAAAAATAGAAAGTGAACTGCCACAAATTCAGTTTGATGATCAAATACCGACCAGCTAACAGATCTCCCATGCCTGATGGTTGACAAAACCTAATAGAATATTGCGGCTCTATATTTCTTCTTTAACTCCATCAAATAACTTGCAACTATTAGCTGAATATTGTGTTAAAGTATACGCTCCAGTATGGTTTCACATAAAAACAAATCCTACTTGTAAAGATGAATCTAAGAATTTGTGGATGTTAATTAAAAGTTCTTGATATCTGCCAGCAGAGTTGAAACTTATAATAGATCCCGTAATTCAACGAAATGCCTATTTTGCTCATCCAAAGAATTTGCTTCTGCCGATGTTGTCTGATCAAAGTAAAACAGTCAGGGAACTTGCTGCCAGAAGGATACTAAAATCACAAAATTCACCTCATACAGGAAAGCAGCCCGTGTGTTTGAAGTGCCGCTTATTAATTTCGATGCTGAAAGCTATATTGACATAATAGATTGGCAGCAAAAGTATTACGATCCGCCAATTCTTCGACACATCACTTATCCCGAAATAAACGATGTTATAAGTTCTCAGGGCGACGATAATCTAATTTTTTTCAAGCTACCATGTCACACGTAGGCAGTCGAACGTTCTGTTTAAATAGTTACAGAAGCATCTATGACCTTATGCGATAAAAGTTCAAGGAAGCGAAACTTGCATCAGAAAATTAATGCCTCGATTTGAGAGTAAACGCGATTTCTTGCCTAAAATATAAAAAAAAAAGATTTCTTGTTTACATCATATTTATGATTTCTATTACCAAATTTGTGTTCTATGTTAATTGTTTATGAATTATTTTTAAATTTTCCATTAATATTCAATTTTTTTTAATAAAATATTTAAATTTAACCAAACGTTGTTTTTTCAAAAATCTCCGAAAGTTCAAAGCTCATGCGCGGGCTAAAGATATGATTTAATTGCACTTTTTTTTGGCAATTATTATTTGTTTGAACCATACACAACATAATATTAGTATTACAATATGATCAAATAACTTTTATTTTTTCCCATATAAAATCGACCCACCCTAATGTACATGTTAGTATAGGTACATACTTCCAAAATAATAGTAACTACTGAGTGCTCCAGTGTAGTCTCGCACCCGACAAAAAAACTAGGTAGGTACTGAAAACTTAACTATTTTACCATCCGTATATATGTACATAGATATGCATATCAGAAAAGTATAATTTGTAAGTCACATATAAGGAAGATTATATCTATAGAATGATTTACTAAACCAGGTGCAATTTTGTCGCTTTAAGTGCATTTTCTACTTACTAAATAAAATAAAAAAATAAAAAATATTCCGTTCTTATCTTTTATTGAGAGAAAGTGTTAAGAAGTGGTTATTCTTTGCCTTGCTGTTAACTTTCCGGGAACACTCAACCTCAATTAAAAAAATGTTTGCTTTGCGGTTTCGAAGCGTTCAAGGGAGCGTAAAACTTGTTCGTATTATTTTCTAAGTATTGCAATGTGGCGAACAATTTAAAAGAGCCCTTGATCCCACCACGCATCGCTTGCCAAATGAGGTCCCCGAGTGTACAGCATGTATTCCATCAGGACCTGCTATAACAGTAAAAAATCATTCAGATTCTTGGCTTGTTCGTTTAAAATATAAAACGGGGATGAATATGAGTACAGGTATGAGCAAAAACGTCAAGGTTTATTATCAACACACAAATAAAACAATCTGCTATTTCTTGGATATTAATAGGTATTAATAGGTAAAATACAAAAGTTTAATTAGCACAGAGTGCCATTTTATTACCACAAACGCACGTTAATCTGGGTGTAAACGTTTGTTGATAAGGAGCCCTTAGATCTAACCTGTGAAGTTTAAGAAAGTTATTATGTATATATCAGTTCCTTTATACTTTTCTCAGAGACTTCCTCAAGTGTTTCGAAGAAATGTTTTCCTTATACTGGCGCATAATTTTTAATTTTGGTGGGGGCATGCGCCCCCATTTATTCAGCTTAATACAAGCTTTAATATGTCTTAAAACAAAACTAAGACTTATAGCTAGACTTAAAAACTAATACTTACAAGCTAGAGATTAAGGAGGTTCAGTTTAATTTAGGGAGTGCTGCGGTTGAAATCAAAAACAGAAATGTTTCAATTTACCTTCCGTAGCATACGGGAATTTGGTTCGTTGGAGCCATAGAACGTGCGGTGGGTTGGTAGATAGAACAGACGGGGATGTCTTAAATTACGAGGGTTAGTATTAAAGGAGATGGAGTTGTAAAGGGACGGGCAATCGATAGAGCCTGAGAGGAGGCGATGAATGAAGAGAATGTCTGCTGCATCCCTGATATCTTCAAGGCTATTCAAGTTAATGAGTTTGAGGCGGTCTAAATAGGGAGGAAGAATTAGGGGATCGTTCCAAGGAAGTCCGCGGAGGGCAAATCGAAGAAAACGTCGTTGTATGTTTTCGATTCTGGTTACATGAACTTGCTGAAAGGGTGACCACGTTTGGCTGGCGTATTCGAGGAGGGGCGGACAAAAGTAATGTAGAGAGATCTGGTAACGTATGGATCAGAGAATTCCTTTGACCACCGTTTATTGAACCCAAGGGATGAATTTGCTTTACGAATTATCTCGTCTATGTGCGAACAGAAGTTAAGCTGGCGGTCGTACAATATGCCAAGGTCACGAAGAGACTGTACGATAGGTATAGGTTGATCATTAAGAAGGTAAAGACGGGGGGGGGGGGGGGGGACTTGTTGTATTTACGTGATAAGGTTATGGATTGGCATTTCGCAACATTGAGCTCTAGGCAGTTTTTGAGACACCAAATAGAAAAACTGTCTAGATCTTGTTGTAGCAAGCAGGAGTCTTGCGATGAAGATATGTGTTTGAAAAATTTGGTGTCATCGGCATAGAGAGAGATAGAAGAGTGTTTAATCACCCTTTCCAGATCGTTTATAGTTAAGATGAAGAGAAGTGGACCTAGGTGACTGCCTTGTGGTACACCAGAGGTCGCCACGAATGGGGCAGATAGGACGGACCTGAAGCGAACATTATATAAGCGGTTTTCCAGATAAGATGATATCCATTTCAGCATTATTGGTTCGAGACCAAGGGTGGACAGTTTGAAAAGAATTAATTTATGGGATATCTTATCAAAAGCTTTACTAAAATCAGTCGCAATAACATCGACTTCTTTACCACTTTCTAAGGCTGTTAGCGCAGAGGATGCGAATTCAACGAGGTTAGTGGTGGTTGATCTACCTTTTAGAAAGCCATGTTGGTTTTGGGAAATAAAAGACTTGCATTGAAAGCTTAAGGATTCGTACAAAATGCTTTCCAGGAGTTTGGGTATATGCGAAAGTTTGGCTATCGGGCGATAATTAGTAACTTCACTTTTTAATCCCTTTTTATGGATCGGCGTTATGAAGGAGGACTTCCATATCTGAGGAAAGTCGCCTTGAGATAGTGAGAGCTTAAAGAGGTGCGAAAGGGGGTAGGAGAGCACTAGGGAACACTTCTTAAGAAGAATAGCGGGAATACCATCTGGGCCAGGTGAATATGCATCATTAAGTTTTTGCAACTTATTTTCAATTACAGAAGGTTCAAAAGTTTGAGAGAGAAAGGGACCAGTGGAGTACTCGAGTAGGTAGTTGAAATAAGAATGATCTGGTACAAAGGAGTTGTCGGCAAAAGATTTTTTAAAAAAGGTGGCAAAAAAATTAGCAATGGTTTGTGGATCACATGAAGATATGTTTTCGTGAGAGAGGGATGGGGGGTAGCCGTCGGATTTTTTCTTGTAGTTAACGAATCTGAAAAAAGATTTAGGGTCGCTTATAAGATTGGCTTGCGCATTGTTAATATGTCTTTGATAGAGGGAGTTATAAGCCTGGGTGAATTGAAGGTATGAGCCGAGATAGTTGGAATAGTCAGCAAAAGACTTGTTTCGAAGGAAAACTGACCATAATTTGTTTCTCTTGTTACGTAACGATCGTAGTCTTCGATTATACCAAGGGGGAGATGTAGAGAAGGGTTTTGGCCGAGAAATAGGGACAAAAAGGGAGATAGAAAAGAATAATTCTCTGTAAAACAAGGAGAGGGCATCATTTACAGGGAGATTGGCAAATTCAAATGAGACTTTGCTGAGGTGTTCACTAATTTTACGGAAATTGGCTTTATGAAAATCATAGCAGGGGGGCCAGCGGGTGGTGTGGACTGTAGAGGAGGGTCGTGAAAAAAAGAAAGAAGAAGTGGGGGGTGAAGGTTGTCAATAGTCGAAAGAAGAAAAGGGGAAAGCGAGACAGAGGAGTTAAGTGGGTCAGTAGTGAAGATGAGGTCTAACTGCCTACCCATATAATTAGAGATGCCGCTTACTTGGCATAGACTTGAGTCGGTTAGTCGATCGATGAAGAGACATTCTTTAGTTGAGTTGGGATTCGAAGCAATGAAAAACGATTCGTCATCGGATAAAGCCCAGTGCAGTTGGGACTGGTTAAAGTCGCCGAAAATGATGACGTCGTCAGAGGAATCAGATAACTCTATAACTTGATCGATTGTGTTAACAGCAAGTTGGTAGGGTTCGATGGGTTGGGCCGGCCGGATGTAGAAACACATAACGTATAGGGACTTGTGGCGAAGTGTTATTTTTATTGCAACAAAGTCGAGTTCTGAAGACGAGGAAGTAGCAATCGGAGAAGAGTCAAGGTCGTTGTGAATAGCCAGAAGAACACCTCGACAGGGGGAGTCATCCGTTGGGCGGCTGATATCGTCCCGAAAGACATTGAATATGGGTGGAAATAATTCCGGGTTCTTTATATTGGGAATCCGATTGGTTTCAGTTATAGCGTAGATATCGAATGGAAGAGCATGAGATTGACGTAGAACAGCTTGGGTTTTTGAGCGCAGGCCCCTTACGTTCTGATAGTAAAAGGTTAGAGGAATGCTATAATGGGGGGTTCGCTGTGGCCCTTGTATATGCAGTTAGGGACGAAAAAATTTATTATGGTCAGCACGGTTCCGTTGAAGGTGTGAGATGCGTTTGGAGCTGATGAGCTGATATGAGATAAAAAGTTATTATGTATATCAGTTCCTTTATACTTTTCTCAGAGACTTCCTCAAGTGTTTCGAAGAAATTTTGGCGATAAAAGAAGCCCTGTCGTGGCTAAAGAGGAATGTGATATAGTCAAAGGATATCCGTATCTTCTCGGATAGTCAGGCCGCTATTGAGTCCCTGGACTCAGTCTCTTCAAATTCCATCATAGCCCAAGATTGCCGCTCATCTCTTTCGGCGATGGCAGAGCAGTTCAACATTCACATCTGTTGGGTGCCGGGACATAGAGACATTCCAGGTAACTGTAGGGCAGACGATCTCGCCAAAAAAGGAACCACTTTACCTCTTTTACCTGATAAAGGTTCATTAGGAATACCAATCGCTAAATGCAAACTCTTGTTCAAGCTATCAGCAATCGAGAGAACAAACCTTAGGTGGACATGTAGCAATACTTGTCTAGCGACTAAGCGGATCTGGCCAAAGCTGGATCTGCGACGCTCTAAGTGTCTAATCTCATTAAACCGACTGCATATTAGCTCGACTATAGGTGTCATCACAGGACACTGCTTAATAGGAAGGCACGCATCCAGACTTGGCGTGCACTCAAACGACTTCTGCAGAAGCTGCATGGACGAGGAGGAGGAGGAGGAGAGTATATTTCACCTTCTCTGCACATGTCCTGCGCTCTCCCACAAAAGAAATCTCCATCTAGGGGACTTCTTGTTCAATGATACAAGCGACTTAGCCAACACTGGCGTTAGAAGTCTTTCGCGCTTCATAAGAAGCTCCTATTGGTCCAACGAACAGTGAGGGAACCCCCAGATCTGTGTGGTACCACAATGGCCCTAATATTGGTCTAAGTGTGTTGGCCTTAGCTGACAGCCACGTCAACCTAACCTAACCTACTATGGCCTGGAACCAAGATCAGGGTAACCTCGAACTGATCAAGAAGGGCTAGCTCATTTCGGCATTAGTATACTAGTTCAGAGGATATAGTGAGGATTGGGCGTAACGTCTACCAATAGGGTAAATTTGGGTTGCAGACCCCACTTGTTGCCGAAGGTTTTGCTGTAGGCATAGAAGGATATATATAAGGAATGCTTCCTTTACCCGTTGTTATATGTTAAGTTTCTAGTTGAGTAAGGATCCAGGAGCAAGTGTGAAATCGGTTATTTTGGTTTTTGGTGGTAAAAAGCATCAGTTCCGTTTTACCCGCATTCATTCCAAGACAACACTTTTTTACCCATGTGCTAACTTAGCTTAGTCCCCAGTTACAGATAAATACGTAAAATGAAGACGTAAAAATTATTTTGCTTTTTTTGTCCAGTTAAAATGAATAGATCGACACAATCTTGGTCTTAAAATATTGCTTATGAATTATTTAACTGATTCATTATTTTGTCCGTACGGAAAACTTTTTTTTGTTGAACTTCTTAGTCAATTCACAGAAATGATACAAATCGTTCCTATGATGTGGTCGTTTCAATATGTTAACTGTTCCATTTTGTACGTATTGATAAATCTGGGGCCTTCGAGCGATTTACATGATTTCGCTAATCACAGAGGGAAACAGTCCTGAGACCAATATCCCCATATCAAAAAATGCTCTCAGTTATATTTCAACTTAATTACTCGTTAATGCACCTACTTCGTTGAATTAGTTGATTGCATGCCTATCAACGTCAATTAACTTCAAAAAAAGTTTGTTATTAAGATTTCTCATTTAATCCATTGATTAAAGATAGGTAATTCACCCTTAATTTGCGTTTATTAATTCGGCTGTACTCTATACCTATTCAACTTTATTTGTACAACAATATGTTTGCAGCTTCAAAGTCAAAAATATATAATCTAGTACTGATAGTAATAATTGAATCGTACGTAGACTATTCTAACAGTAATTATTGAACAAGATAACACTATATGTCACATATATCTAACAAAAAAAAAAAGAGGTTAAATCCTAAAAAAAAAACAGAGTACGCTGCAGAGAAGTGCAAACGGAAATTAGATCATTTGTTTGTTTTCCTTAAAACTTCAAATAATAAGCACTCAGACGCTTGAATTTTATGGCGCCATAGAAGCCCTTTGTCACTTAAGTTTTATACTGCCTTTTTGTGAATTTGTACCAACCCCATAAATGCTCTCAAAAAAACTAATATTTTTATTTATGGAAACACTACAACTTTTCAGTAGACATCACATTTTTTAACTGATAATTTAGAGAATAAACGATGAAACCAACGTAGATAGCTTCGTGTAATTTGCCCTAAACGGCGGTCCTTGGATAAGACGACGGTACTAAATATTTATGCATGTGAAGCGCATGTAGCTCCGGAAGTATCACGTGTATCCTCTTATGCCAAAATCTTTTATCGCATGTGTTGTTATGTGGCATTTATCTTCAAGTAAACTTTATTTTGCTGCCCGAAGGTGAATAGATTCGCTCTACCCCATGTATTTGTTTCCGAACGTACCTGGCGCCTGTAAACTTCCTTCAGAATATTAGGCGGTATTATGGATGATACAATAAAATAGAATAATGACGTGTTGTGTGACTCGCGATTTATGAGGAGGCCTTAGGGCAATAAGTGTCGTAATGTGTTAGCAAATCGTTTGAAAAACATATGTCAGAATCACATAGAAAATGCTTGTATCCGGTTACTGTTTATTACCACCCCAGCGGGATGCTTTCCAATGTGAAAGCAAGCATATCGACTTCTTACAGTTCTATAAACAGTATTTATATTTATTTACTTTATAGAAAGGGGCGAACGAAAATTTGATTTAAAATTTACCCTGGAGAAGCATATCTAAAATTGAGTTTTAAAGTTGATTCTGGTAATAAAGATAATTCTAATTTTCATTTTCTAGCCCCTGTAGGTAATTATGTCAAATAAGTTCTTAAATAAAACACAGTAAACTTCCTTTGGGCATAGTCAAATAATATCGTATAGTTCCCTTCATCAGAGCTCGTTCTGCAAATAAAAAAAAAGATAAAATCATTAACGACCAACTGCTTGGGGAATGAATGATTTGGCTCCACAGGGGTAGTTTAGTTTATAATATATCTTTTTTACGCTGGAAGACATGGCAATATTGCTTTTGATAGCAACCCAAATGATTCAAATTAAATAAAACGAGTTAAAATGAAATACTACAATTCAACAGTCGAATGAGTTTTACATTTGAACTCATTTACTGATGCTGTTGTACAAAAAAATACACCACCATTAAGCTCAGCCGAACAATCTACAAGTGATTGCTAATATATGAAAAAAATATTGCGTTTTTTAAGCATAATTATATGAAAGGTAAAGTTTGAGGGTGCATTAATCTGATGTAAACAAGCTCAGTCATAAGTGAACCTGTCAACATATATGTTTATCTTATGCGCAGAGGTGTATGAAAGCAACTGTCACATCAGTTTGCAATGCTATTGAGAATCAGCCCTAGGAAAAAACCCCTTGGGAGAGATATTTACTATGCCGTAATATTTTTGCCTTCCTATTCCAAAAACCACGATTCAACCCCTTCTTA
Organism: Portevinia maculata; assembly: GCA_949715645.1. Classification (NCBI taxonomy): domain Eukaryota; kingdom Metazoa; phylum Arthropoda; class Insecta; order Diptera; family Syrphidae; genus Portevinia; species Portevinia maculata. The sequence continues at coordinate 221,177 of OX454528.1, read as the reverse complement.
AAACATATCTTGATTTTTTTGCCAGCCACCACAAACACACCCTCATAAGAAGGGCGAATATCATACGAAATTCCCCCATCATCATGCTTCTCGTCATCACAACCATTATCGTGGGGATGTAATAGCATTTTCTGCTGATTTCATTTTGACTTCTTCCGGTTGTGTTGTTCCCGTTTGTTTTTCACTAACGCAGAAGTTTCAGGTCCTATGGGAGTTTCTTGGCTTCCATAAGTTCATGGTAGATATAACTGTATACTTTTGCAAAAGAGGACGTTTGTTATTTTCTATTCATGTATTCAACTATACACACATACCTATAATTTACAGACAATTACTTCAAAATTATCACAAGCAACACTTATTTTGGGAATGTCGCATTTCGTATTTTCGAATATTAATCAAAAGTGACAATTAGTATACCTGCATGCATCTCTTTAAGAGAATAATTTTTCGTATGGTACCTTTACACCGAAACAAAATTCGTCATATAAGCTAAGTTCATCATTTCACCTCTGCATTTGGAATACACAAAACACTTTGAAGAAAATATTTTTAAACACGAAAAAGATGGACCAAAAATATATACCTATATAAAAGGGGAAAGTAGACAGACAGACAAGATTCAAATCAAATCACTTAACTCATTATAGCCTATTCTAAGGGTGTATTAATGTTGACGCATAGTTTGTAACATACATTAATATTGCCCGTAGACCCCTAAAAGTTACTATATTTATGATCAGCATCGATAGTAATGTCGATCTAGCCATGTCCGTCCGTCCGTCCGTCGGCAAAAATTAGGCCTTTAAACTGGATCTAGAGAGCTGAAATTTTAACCATATACTCTCTAGGGTCCCGAAATAATTAAGTTTAAGAATTTTTATAATCCGCCCACAGCCACGCCCACAAACTCAAAAAAACAAATTTATCGAAAATATCGAATTTTGAGCTAGAAAGCTGAACTAAAACAATTTTATTGAAAAACCAAAGTTTGAGCTAGGGAGCTGAAATTAATAATATATACTCTCTAGGGGGCTCTTTATGCTCATGTGTAAATATTTTCAAAATCCGCGTACTGACACGCTCACAATTTAAAAAAAAAACTTTTTTTGAAAATCCAAAGCTTGAGCTAGGGAGCTAATATTATACTCTCTAGGGGCCCTTTATGCTCATGCGTACATTTTTTTAAAATCCGCCTACTGACACGCCCACAATTAAATAAAACAGTTTTCTTGTGAAAAACCAAAGTTTGAGCTAGGTTGCGTTTTTTTTACAAAAGCTTCGTTTTTTTTCGATACAATCCTTTAAAAGTTATTATAACAAAATATGTAGAGCGTTCTTAACAATTCAACCTTTACTTAGACTTTTGTCACGCCCACTTATGAGGGATAGGAATAAAAATAGGGTATCCAACAGTTCGCTCAAGTGGACTGTAGCCTGTCCCTAAGTTGTTAAATTCATTTCATTGAGAATTAAATATTTTAGTGCAACCACTTCGGTTTTCAAAAGAAAAAAACTCGAGTAACTAAATTTAGACCGTAGCAATACATGACATTTGTATCTATGTACCTATGTAACTAATAGCGTCCATGTTTTAAAACAGAAGCGGTCAACGGTATTTTAAATTGTGATAATAAATACCGTATCTATACAAAAAACATAGGGACGGGCTACAGTCCGCTTGGGCGAACTGTTGGATACCCTATTCTTATTCCTATCCCTCATAAGTGGGCGTGACAAAAGTCTAAGTATGGTTGAATTGTTAAGAACGCTCTACATATTTTGTTATATAACATTTAAAGGGTTTTATCAAAAAAAAAAACGCTCCCTAGTTCAAACTTGGGTGGTTCAATAAAATTGTTTTTTTTAATTGTTGGCGTGTCAGTAGGCGGATTTAAAAAAAATTAATACATGAGAGTAAAGGGCCCCTAGAGAGTATATATTATAAATTTCAGCTCCCTAGCTCAAACTTTGAATTTTCAAAACAAAAAAATTAATTAATTGTGGGCGTGTCAGTGGGCGGATTTTGAAAATATTTACACATGCGCATAAAGGGCCCATAGAGAGTATATATTATAAATTTCGGCTCCCTATCTCAAACTTTGGATTTTCAAAAATTAATATACCCTTAGAATATGGTATAAAAAAATTATTTTATTTATTTGTGGGCGTGTCAGTGGGCGGATTGTGAAATTTTTTTATCCCGAGCAGTTTTAGGAGTCATAGATCATATATAAAAAATTTCAGCTTTCTAGCTCAAAAATCTATTTTTTCCAAAATTTTGTTTTTTTTTGAGTTTGTGGGCGTGTCTGTGGGCGGATTTAAAAAATTCGTAAACTTGATTATTTCGGGATCCTAGAGAGTATATGGTTAACATTTCAGCTCTCTAGGTCCAGTTTAAAGGCCTAATTTTTGCCGACGGACGGACGGATCTGATCATAAATATAGTAACTTTTAGGGGTATACGGGCAATATTAAGGTATGTTACAAACTATGCGTCAAAATTAATATACCCCTAGAATAGGGTATAATGATATTATAAATATTATACTTTCCTCGTATAGATAGATAGATAGAGATAGATAGATTCTTTATTTTTTCATCATAAAGTTTATAAATTGGTATACTTAAGAATAAGGACATGGCAATACTGCCGTCTGCCTCGTATATAGTAGATGCACAGATGATCTTTAGTCTCTACATCTTCTTTTAAGAAAATTTAGTATTTTAGTATTTTATCCAATTGAAAATTATTTTAGTGCAGAACAGGATAAGAATATCACAATTCTATTAAAACTCTGAAGTTAAAATTTATTCCTGATCATAACTTCCCGTGATATTCTTAGCCCATCGCTACACGTTCATTTATTTATTTATTAGTAAGTTAGCTATACTAAAAATGATGCTCCAAATATCATACTTTCCTCGAAATTAAGTGTAGAGATGTCTACTTCCTGTCCCTTAAATAACTTTTCGTGGTTTAATATTTGATTATATTGAAACCCTGAAATTTATATTAGTTCATAATTATCTATTTGCAGTTTGATATTTTTACCTTTCGACTTTACACAGATATTGGTTTAGAAATACAGAAACAGTTTCTTAACATCTTCAATTTTATTAAATTAATGATAATTGATAATAGGTTTTTGATTTAAGGAAAGCGTTTTTAACGAAAAACTTGCGATAGATCTCATCTAATTCAGAAGCTTTCTTGAATGTTGTTTAGTATAAGCTTTATTTATTTGACATTATCTTTATCACGAAGCCTTGTTGTTCAATAATGCCATAGAAAGTTAAGCATTCATTTGAGAAAAAGCCAATGCTGAAAAGCGTTCTTATTTTGTTTTCTAGTTTAATGTTTCGAACTTAATCTACCTACTTAAATGTAACTTTGTGAAACATTTTTAGCGATTTTAAAGAATAATATTTGTAGGTATTTACATTTGGCATTTAAATGTTATAACATTATTACAGTTATGTATAAAATTATATAGCTTTTCCAACCAATTGTGGGTGCGTAGCTTCATCTTTGGCATTTCAAGCTATATTTATGGTATTTCGACTATAGTTCTGAAGAGGTGTTCTTCTTCGCTGGCAAACCCATTGCGTAAGCTTTTCTATCTATCCCTTTCTTCAGGGCTCTTCCCGAGAAGATGGAAAACAGTATTTGTCCAGCCCGTCCCTAAAAAAAGGCGAATCTTCTTCTCCCGTCTCCTACCGACCAATTGCTACCTTCCTGTCCCTTAAATAACTTTTCGTGGTTTAATATTTGATTATATTGAAACCCTGAAATTTATATTAGTTCATAATTATCTATTTGCAGTTTGATATTTTTACCTTTCGACTTTACACAGATATTGGTTTAGAAATACAGAAACAGTTTCTTAACATCTTCAATTTTATTAAATTAATGATAATTGATAATAGGTTTTTGATTTAAGGAAAGCGTTTTTAACGAAAAACTTGCGATAGATCTCATCTAATTCAGAAGCTTTCTTGAATGTTGTTTAGTATAAGCTTTATTTATTTGACATTATCTTTATCACGAAGCCTTGTTGTTCAATAATGCCATAGAAAGTTAAGCATTAATTTTGCAATTTATCTATTTGAGAAAAGGCCAATGCTGAAAAGCGTTCTTATTTTGTTTTCTAGTTTAATGTTTCGAACTTAATCTACCTACTTAAATGTAACTTTGTGAAACATTTTTAGCGATTTTAAAGAATAATATTTGTAGGTATTTACATTTGGCATTTAAATGTTATAACATTATTACAGTTATGTATAAAATTATATAGCTTTTCCAACCAATTGTGGGTGCGTAGCTTCATCTTTGGCATTTCAAGCTATATTTATGGTATTTCGCCTATAGTTCTGAAGAGGTGTTCTTCTTCGCTGGCAAACCCATTGCGTAAGCTTTTCTATCTATCCCTTTCTTCAGGGCTCTTCCCGAGAAGATGGAAAACAGTATTTGTCCAGCCCGTCCCTAAAAAAGGCAAATATTCTTCTCCCGCCTCCTACCGACCAATTGCATTACCGTCCCTTCTTTCCAAGGTCATGGAAACGCTGATAGATCGTCAGCTCATGAAATATCTTGCAACCCGAAAACTTCTTAATGACTGGCAGTATGGTTTTTCACAGCAACAGGTCAACTGGTGAATTGATGACCTATCTAAGCTAAAAGTGGAACCAATCTATTCACGGCGCAGTTTGGCGTTATTTCTCTTTCCATTGGTGCTGGTTTCAACAATTTGGCCTTGCACCTACTCCAAATCAAACAGTGACCCCAAGCAGGGGGTTGCATGGGGGCAGCATGGCCCCCCATAGGCATTGCACTGTTTATACCTAGAATCTACTTGCGACTTCGCAACTAATCCCAAACAAAGGCAATGAATATATGGGGGGCATGCTGCCCCCCTGCAACCCCCATGCAACCCCCCGCTTGGGGTCACTGTTTGATTTGGAGTAGGTGCGAGGTTTATTTTTTTATATAAAAAAGGAAATCCAAATCCCAGAGCACTCAGACTCGGTAACGGTCCATTGTACTAATAAGGTGCGAAATAAATGCTGTTAGCAAACTTGAGTAAAACGCTCATATCTGGGCCGGTGTCCCAATCACATATTTGAAGCAACTCAACAGAATACAAAAATGCGTGATAACACAATTTCGTATGCGCAGGAGTGCGCATCAGTTCACCCTTAAGCCTGTATTCGGTCATACAGTGTAATACAAAGAATCTTTCCTTAGCCGTACAACACGAATGTGGAATGCTCTTCCCCGTTCCATTTGTCCTTCGAATTACAATCCGCAGGCAAACTTTCAAAACCAACCTGCACCGGCATCTCTCCCTATCTTCTCATCCTAAATCATGACAGTTTATATTCTTGTAAGTTTGTCAGCCTTTCGCAAGAGGTGGGACAATGTACTTTTTCGTTTATGTGTTCCTTGATGGCATTCGAACCTCGAAGTAGTCTAACGCACTAACCACTGAGCGCCTGCGCCCAACAGTAGTACGATGTTCTTACTTCCAGAAATTGCAAATAAATATAAACTTTTTTCAATATGTAACTACGTTCGTAAATTCATAATAAATTCTTTCACTTTTAACCGACACATTTTTTTTTATAGGTGACCATTAAGCAGGAGCCATACACGCGGACAAGTATGCAGTGAGTGGAAGGGTAATGGACCCTTTATTTCAGATCATAACCTCGGTGTTAACAAAAAAGAAGAAGCATTAAGGTAAGACTTTCGTATTAATAATTTGTGCATTCTAAATTTAACCCAAGGATAGTGGGTTTAGTGTTAAGTGCGTTGAACTACCGTCCGAGGTCTCATATTGAAGTCACGCCGCGACCCGGTAATACCTAAAGTTTTTTTCCCATGATCCACCTCCTGCAAAAGTCTGACAAACATCCAAGAAAATCAATTATCTTACTCCTAAAATTTTCAGTTAAGAGTCGTCTTAAAATTGTAGTTCCCTTTCATACGTGCCAAACATGTAACTTTCCACACACAAATGGATGAAGAAACTAGGTTTTGACCATAGCTTGTGCCCTATATTTGTTTAGTTGGTTATAGTAGGTAGGTACAATAAAGAAAGAGAAAAAGTGCATACTAAGAATAATATTCATATTATGTATCTAATTTCAAATGATCTATTTTCAGTGGAATGTATTCGTATAGATAAATGTAGGTTCTATACATATAGGTACAATTTCTACTATATACAAACAACTAAGTAATTATGTACATTTTTTTACTGACCATACCAATATCATATCCTCAAATTAATCTAAACTGTATAGATATAAAGGTACAAATTATATAAAAACATCGAAATTTGCATCTTCCATGAGAATAAAGTTTCTATAAAAAATACCTTTCGAACTTAAACGTAAGAGGATAAAAATATCAAAATGCCAACAAGTTGAAACCCACAAAAAAGATCTGAATGTTTTATTTGAATGTGGTAATGGATCCTACTTATTGTTGTTGTTTGCCCATTATATCGCTTTCGTATGTGAATTTGAACAGGTCTGGAGCAACCAGCATCCTTATGGTGTAGGAAAAAGTTGTCCTTTTGAAACCATATATAGCTAAAGAAATATATGAAAATGACAACAAACCCTCACATATATTTATAATGGAGTGTGTGGCTCTTTGTTTATTTCAGTTTAAGTTGTTATGTCATATATTTTACAGCCATATGTGAAGGTTAGAGTGGTGGATCCGGAAGACTTCCCATAAAATTATTTTCGCGCATTTGTTTCCGTAGTGTGCTTCTATTCTGCAGACAAAAAGGTCAAACATCCACTTAAGAGCTTTTAATGGGCTTAATATCATGGTTCTTGGTATAAACACTGCATGCATCATATAGGTATACATGGTGTACATTTATCGATATTTTAATTTCTTGTTAGATAGATAGGTACGTAATACCTAGGTATTAATTTTTTACGGTGAATTGGTTGGTGAAAAGGGTTGGTAGGTGGTAGATTTGTAAAATTAATAAATGACAGATTAATTTGCAGATGAGAAGACCATTTTGTCACATATTTCATTTGGCAATAATTGAATTCATTTTAAACACCTACTTATGTTAAATAACTAATCAGTTTCATTTGAATTTTGAAATTTGATAAACCAATAGATTGCAGGATAAGGGACGCCCAAAATTAATCATGAAGAAAATGGCTACTAACGTAACCAAAGGAAGAAAAAATATTTCACAAGCTACAACAGCAAAAATCCATTTACTTTATAACTCAACATTGGGGCAATCTTACTCACCTTCATTATACTCACACCAACAAAATTGCATGTTTACCGACACATTGAAGATCAACCCCAATCAGCCACACTCAACCCCCGTATTTACCTATTATATTCATAGCACTGTAGACTGAAACAGCCGAATAGTAAACTTGCAAAATAGAATAATACTACGTCCCTTTTTTGGTATGAGAACACATTTTTCCTTCATATCACCTGCGCAAAATCTCTCGCCCATTTCAACGAGCTGTATTAGTAAGCTCCATTCCAACACATAGCCACATTAACCTGTGGATTACGGAGGATCTGTGTGTATTTTTTCCTTTTCGGTAACTATATTTTGAAAGTGAGTTACAGTATAGGGTAGGCAATCAAAAATATAAGAGAAAAAAGCATTCCCACAAGGCGACAACCCTTAACAATTGTTAAAATTACAACGCGCTCGCAATATAAGGTCTGTAGAGCATGCGTTGTGGTGCTTAAGGAATATTCAGTAGTTGATTTTTTTTGTTTCGATTTTTTTATTCTTACTGTAAAAAGGAGTTCTTTCCTCTTCATTTTTTAAGAATACAGGGAAAATTATACGAGGGTTGTAAGCCACATACATGTTGTTGCTTTTTCGTCTTAAGCATTTTTTTCGTTGCTCCTATAAATTCTTTAAGACTTGACGAAATATATAGGTACGGTGCTTTATTGGTCGTGGGTATGATGTTTTCGTTGTGTGAGTGATAGCTATATTTAAAGCAAAGCCGGCTCGACGACATTGAATGGTACAAACTCCGTTCATAAATGTGTAAGTCGTAAACGAAATTGTTACCCTCTCCAGGGGGTCGGCCAGGTGTTCAAGTGCGTCGGCCTCTGGAGATGTTTTGTGATAGACGAATATGTACCTATAGATTTTTTTTGTAGGATATCTTATATTCTGCTTCCAATTTGTTTGGGTAAAGATTTTTATCTGATTTTATATAAGTACATACCTAGAGTTTCTTTTTTGCTATAAATAAAAGTTGGCTTGTGCATGCTATAGAAAACATAAATAAAAGTGTACTCAACTATTTGGAGATTCGTTTAAATTAAATAATAAATTTAGTAAAATAATGGTGCAACAAAATTATTTCTTCATTTAAAAAAACGTGCTTGTCGTAAAAGGCGACTATGTTGGAGAGATCACGTCTTTGCAATTGTAACATTCATGTGAGCCTGGCGATACGTTTAACATCTTGAAACAGTCCCGCAACTATGTGCATGCAAATCCGTGGGTTAATACGACTGGAGATCACAGGTGTCGTAAGTGGTCGATCAAGCAATAATGAATAATGGGAGCATGCACGCATCGATTCTACAAAAAGATGTAGGCGTGCAAATTCCTGGATCACGCAAATGCAACAACACCAGTATTTGATTGGCCTCAGTGATGAAGTGATTCAAAATCGGGAGGCCTACCAATATTTGTTGAGACATAAAGTATGGATGCAGTGAAGTGAAAGGGCTATGATCCTTTTAATCCTGATTATAGCCTCGCCACCATTAAGCAAGAAGAAAAAGAAATAGGTAGATACACACGTGTTCATAACAGAGCCTACCTAGGTATGTACTCGTAGGTACTAAGTTGTTTTAATCACTAGTGGTGGTTCACCACTGACTTTAGAGCGCCATCATATTGATGGATTAAAGTTAATTTTGTTGGAAGCATTTTAAGAATTATTATTATAATAAATCACTGCTTAGGTTGTGCCCAAGTTTGGAAAATATATTTGCAAAAAAAAGCTCAATAAGCGAATATGAAAAACTGCAATGTTATGTTCGACACCTAATCGGTGCTGTGACATCAACTCGTTTAAATAAAATAAATTTAAACTGCTCGCAGCTACAAGGCGGTTAATGATGTGTATCACGGCTTACTTAGACCATCAGTTTGGGTCAGCAATAAGGAGAACTGGTGCAATGAATCCACAACTAATGGACAACAAAGTTGTACACGGACAATGGGCAAATGTACCAGCATCTTCCAGGCAGAAATATGTGCCATAGACAGGTGCGTTCGAATCAACTACAGGAATTGCAACATAGCAATAAAGTCTGAAATAAAAGCAGCCATAAACGCTTTTGACGCCTACGCCTATACGTCATAAAGTCAAAACTCGTGTATGAATGCCTACACGGACTGAATAGACTAGGCACGAACAACAGGATTTCCATCTGCTGGGTACCTACCTGGCCATGTTGGCATCACAGGCAATAAGGCAGCGGACTCTCTGGCAAGAAAAGGGGCAGAGCACAGAGGAACCCTTCATAGATTCTGCAGTGAAACCGCCGAAACTTCAGACCACATACTGGAATCCTGTGGGGCACTGGCCTACAAAAGGATAAGATATTTGGGCAGGCACCAAATAACAGACAAGGACATACAAACCATGAACCCACAGCTCATTCTCAGATTCATCAAGGAAACTGGACTGGACGCTGTGCTCCAAGGAGTGTGACCTGCCAAGGATAAAACAGAGCAATACCTCGATACGCTTCACAAAGAAGTATCTAGAGAGGGCTCTGAAAGAGGACGAGAACCTCTCCGAGGAACAAACAGGGGACACACTAGACCAATAGTTCGCAGTGTAATATACCCTAACTAAATATTATTATTATTATTATCAGTTTGGATCCATTGTGTCCATAATTGGGATTTTCCCAAACACCTTGCTGACTTGCATAATTGCAGGCCCACTCCACTCATCCTCGGTAGTTCAAAGGCCGATATTGCCCAATTATTTCAATTTTCCTTGTGAACAACAGGATTTCTGTCTTGGTTGGGTTTACCCCGAGTCCTCTTTCCGCAACCTTTTTGCTGACAAGTAGGAGTACGTAGGTGAGTCGGTCCCTGAGGACTGGGATGAATTTCCCTGGGACAAGCTACATCGTTGGCGTAGGTGCTCAACATGAAGCCTTCCCGCTCCAATGTCTTTATAGTTCGTCTCTAACTAGGATCCATATGAGCGGAGAAATGATGCCGCCTTGTTGTGTACCTCTACTAACTTTCCGTTCAATACACACGTCCCCTTGGTAAAACTTAATTCGTCGCGTACCTATAACATGAGACCAATCCAGTCACATAGACTGTTATTGAGGTCGGCCCTTCTAAGGCTGGGAAAGATTGCATCAGCTTCGATGTTATTGAAGGCTCTCTCTATGTTTAGGAACGCACTCAGAGTGTATTACTTCCAGGAATCTTTCCACCACAGATACTACACTGTGTATTGCGGTGTCCACAGATCTGTCTTTCATGTATGCGTGCTGCGATTTAGAAAGATAATTATCGCCGATCGCCTCTCTAACACACACATCAATTAGCCGATCCAGTGTTTTTAGCATGAATGACGACAGTCTAATAGGTCTGTATTCCTTTGCTTTGGTGTGGGTGGCTTTACCTGGTTTTGGGATAAATATTACCCTCACCACTCGCCATGCCTTAGAAACATAGCATAGCCATAAACAGCACGTATAAATGCATCTCAACCTTAGGATAATGGCTTCCTCAAACTTCTGAAGCATTATGGGTCGTCTACTCCTAGTGCTTTGAAAGGAGCAAATGAGTTGATCGTCCAGGCTATTTTCCTCTCGTCGATTATGTCTTCATCCATCCCCTGCCACGTACCCTGTGTAACTGTATTGTTTACTCTAGGCACGTCGGCGAATCCTGCGAAATGAGTTTCTGTCAAAACAGCCAGCGTCTGCTCATGCGACTCAGGATATTTGTAAGCTTCTACCTACTTAAATTGACATAAATTTATTGTTTTTAAATAAGTTCATAAAAGAATACTCCTGGGTTGTTTTATTTCCTTTAATTGAACGGGTTCAGCTTAATTCAATTGGCATGACAATCAGTGGCGGATCCAGGATTCAATTTGGGGGGGGGGGGGGGGCTAAGTTTCGGTTTCGTGGAGCTTTTTTTGTTCATCAGTATAACTCCAGATTTCGTTTTACTCTAAACCTTACTGGACCTTAAAGGTCCGCCGAAAATTGAAACTCAAAATCTATGTTAACCCGAAATAGTAGACTGTGATGCAAGTGTGGTAAGAAGGTTATTACAAACGAGTTGACTTTTGTAAGCCCGAACCGACAGGAACAAGTTTGCAATAACCTTTCTACCCCAGGAGTTTCAAACGATATTTTTCAATACAAACTTGTGAAAAAGCAAGTAAATAAAACAAAGAAGAGAAAATAAAAGCCTACATTTTAGTAGCAAATTAATTATTATATGGTAAGCCATAAAAACAAAGTGAAACAAAAACAAACAAAAAATTTAGCCTGTGTAATATTTACATTATTGATAAATTTATTTTTCAAAGGACATAGCTAGCATCCTTGGATATTTTTGTCCGAACTCTTCCACAACGTCTACAGGCTGTAAGCCTCTTGATATATCTCTATGTATATACATAGCAGCCAAACCATTTAGGCGCTCTTCTGTGATCGTTGTCCGAAGGTAAGTTTTTACATGTTTAAGTGATGAGAAGCTCCTCTCAACGCTGCAAGTAGACACTGGTATCGTAGCGAGAATTCGCAAAAGAGTTTTTACATTTGGAAAGAACTCATTCGCCTCCTGATGCGCCTCCGCTGCTGTTTCCGGAAGGGGCTCACTACCGCTCCAAAGCTCTTTCCACAAATTGATCTCCCCCGATAAGGAGAGCGGATGTGGCAAATCACAACTGTATAAACGTGCAGCTGCCACTACAGCCGTAAGATCCGTTGTCTTCACAATGGTAGTGGGAATAAGCTTGAAGAGGTCAACAATGGAAGAATGATCATTTTTTGAAAAACGACTTCTTAATTGTCCCAACACAAAATCGAAGAAAGTAAGGAATACATTCAACCTAAAGGAAAACCGATACAATTTAACACAAAACTAATTTCATAGATTGAAGAATAATTTCATCAAGCATGGACACGTAAAGTACCTAACTAGATTAGAATTTATTTTACCTGTAGTATTCCTTAACATCTGGGGCCTCAATATTTGATCGGTGAGTCGATTGTTTTGGTGTTCTTGGTGCCTGAATTGGAATTTCCAGAGGTTCTGCAATACGACACGCTTCTTGAAAAATTTCGTCAAATTTGGTTTCCCTGCACTTTTCCAGTGTGTTTATTATCCTCTCTACCATTTCGTAGCAAAGGTGAAGGTCTAATGCAACAGACTGTAGTTGACGTGACAGTGATACAGTAATCTCAAACACAGCAGCGGCTACTGTCAGGGATACGACGAAATCGAATCGTAGCATTGACACAAGCAGACTTGCACTTTTTGATGATGGAGATATTCTGTCAATTTCTTCAAGGAACTGTACGATAGAGTCAAGCAGCTCCTTAAATTGAAGAAGTGCATCATGTCTCTCAAGCCAACGCGTGTCACTTAGGCTCTTCAACTTGACTCTTTTTTCTCCTGGGTGTTTTTCGAGGATAGCTCGTTTAATCAACTCTAACCTTTTTGCTGACTCTCGCACAAAATTACTAACACTAGCTACAACTCCCATCATATTACGTATACTAGGCAGGCTACAAGCTTTCACGATAGCTGAATTTAGCTTATGTGCTGCACAATGCATATAAACAGCAAGCGGTTGGACTTGTTTTAATCGGGCTTGCACACCATTAAATTTTCCAGCCATGTTTGCTCCTCCATCATATCCTTGTCCTCTTAAGTTCTCAATCTGCAAGCCGACTCGTTTTAATTCTTGAAGAATTTGATCGCTTAAACAGCGCCACTCAAGTCAACTGCAGATAAAAAACATATGAAATCTTCGTGTATTGTGCTCTTTTGTATATCCAAGTATCTGATGCATATATGTATGTACTCAGTTGCTCGCCACCACTAGCGTCTGTTTTTTCATCGAGTGTATCACATTATCAAAAAATTCAATAAGGTAATCAAAAAAGCCAACAACAAGCAAATATATCTCAGTGTAACACACATGTAATTACATTTTTTTTTTAATAAAAATGTGGACAATTTAATAATTTTCTTTTCTTTTTACCGGAGCACCCTATGCCGTTTTCTGAAATAATACTCCTCCTCTATTATCTCTCTCTAACTACAACACTTCTTATATCCGTCTATTTCTCATGTCTGTGTATTACACAGTACTACTTACTGATAAAGAAAACGTCGAGTGTCCCTACTCATTGTAATCGATATACTCTGACATTCATTGCCTTGTGAAACATTTGCACACAGTCGAAATGAAACGGATCGTGTGTATCTCTTATTGAAACGAATGCGAGCCTGCCTTATAAGCGGAGTAAAATGCGTCTGTCTCTAAGTTCAGCATACCGGAAGTCGTATATGTAATATAGCAATACACACAATGTGTATCTCGCTGTGTCTCTTGTACGACTACGACTTGTAGTCCATTCAAATCCGGGAGTGCCTGCCTGTTTCAGGAAAAAAAAATACACAAGTGTTTTTTTGATGGTTCTATATGGTTTTCGGGGTACTGAATCCGATTTGCTGCTTCCCACCGATATGGCATCACCTCGAAAATCACAAAAATTTCGACCTTTTTTTAGTTTTTTGCCAAAAAGCCATAGAAATGTCCACTTTTCGAGGTAGACCATAATGAATAAACTTTTTGGAAAGGGTACAAAAATGCTTATGTACCTCGGTATGTACCTACATAAAATTGATATATCAAGATTGTTTGAAATATAAATTATCATTAAATCTACCTGTAATTTTGTCGCTAAAGCCCCCCCCCCTCCCCCCTGGATCCGCCACTGATGACAATGTATCCAACTCCAATGCTCGATGTCAACTCCTATCCCATCGAATTCTCTTCTATCGAATGAAAGTTTTTTTTTATCATATCATTAGATTATTTTGTTTTAACCACTAAGCTCTTTTTATATATTTAAGCCTGCCAGGCGTTATGTTCATTGAAGGCATTGCGTACGCACGGATAAACTCAGCATAGGTTTGTTAAGTCTTACTTAGGTTAGGTTAACCTAAGTCTTACTTACAGTTTTGCCATTACCATTGCTCTTGAGTCCGTGCCAAAGAGATTTATTCCTTGCTATTAAATAGAACAGCTTATTGTTTTAAACAAATATATTTTTTTTCCACTCGCAAGTTTTTTCGTTTTGGAGTCTTAAGTTAACTTTCATACCATACGCGCTCCCGAACAATGGAGAGTTTTCCTGAAACAATGCAGCCGTCCATCATGCACGATCCCGGGTAAAGACTTTTGATCTTAGCCATAATTGTGCAAGACTAATCCGCATTGTAGCATGTGCTTATGCACCCATTTGTGACAGCTGTAATATATGTCGACTATTGCCGTTTTTGCAAAAGTATCTGTCTTATACCGCTCGAAGACCGATTAAAATTTTTGAGCAGCACCTTTGGTGTATCAAGTTATATTCCGTTTACGTTCCGGGTCGTCTTAAATAAGGCGTGTCCAGATCCGAGGCTATTATTTCTCTCAAAATTTAATTTTATTTACGTGGTAGGGAAGTTACCCCGATGGCACAACCCCCTACCTGGTGGGCTAGTTCCAAAAAATTCCTTTTGGAAGGGATGTCAGTAATCTACTTCGGGAATATCAGCGTTCCACTAAAGGCTTATCCGCCTCACCTTCTCTTTTCTAACACCCTGACTAAGTCTTGAAAATTCTTAACCACCTCATCTCCAAACATGTTGAAGTTGCTCATGAAAGTATCAGGCATGCCTGTGCCTGCTGTTGACGACACCTTTAAGTTTAGCAAGTCAAGTCTGGGAGACATGACGAGTACCCGGTGGTTACCACAGGGGGTAAAAAAATCACAATTGTAGTTGATATCAGGACATTGCTTGACCTAAAGATACAACACCCAATAAAGTTAAATTCTTATTAATATGTAGGTAGGTATAGGTAGGAATGATATGTATTTAGAAGATAATTTAACAAATGCGTTTAGTTTGAATGGCTGCAGACACATCGCTTTCTGAATGCGGAGTTGCGTGGACAAAATTAAGTGAGGAATTTTTCGTTTGTCCTTAACAACTTGTTAGCGCATTTATCTTTATTGTTGCATATATTAATTATGTTCGTCAATAGAAGTACCTTCAAACCTCGATTCTTTTCAAAAGTTGCTGACAATTTTAATACAATTTTGTATGCATTCTTCTCTATTGTGGCGGTCAAATTCCAATACAATTATTTGACGATAATTTCAAAGATTATTAAAAATTTCTTTAAGTTTATTTTACTCGTAGGTGCTATATATTTTAGATTATTGATTTTTATTACTTAGTTTGTACCTACATACAAAGGAGAATGAAATTTGTACCTTAGTGCAAAATATGAATGAATATGCGAGGGTGATAAGTTAAATACAAAATTATTTCCACTTCATAAAAATGACAGCGTGCAAAAATCAGTTTTTTACTTCTTCCGAAGAATGAATTTATGGTTTCACTAACATGAAACACCCTTTTCTTAGCTTATGCTGTAGGGCATATTGGTATTGGAAGCAACGATGGGGGTGTCTGTCTATCAATTGATTATTATTGCATATAAAAAGCTATGGAGCTTAAAATAAATAAAAGTACCAGCGTAACAGAAATAACTGCATACATTTTCATCAATACTAATTTACCTAGCCATGCGAACTTTTATTAACTATAACTAATTTTAGTGGTTGACCGGAAATACAGATTATATCATTACAGAAGAATAAAAAATATATTTGTATGGATAATGGGATCGTCAAATCTATAGCCTGCATAATTTTCTATTTATGATCATTTATTTTGCTTCCTACTATAAATGCGGGACCAATAAAAAAACTAAACAAATGTAGTCCGATCGTTATTAATCCAGAAATAAATTAATTGACGGTGGTCAAAACTATAGCGCACAATTTAGTTAGGTATGTAATGGAAATATACACACAAATATTACAAACACGAGTTTGTTTCTGTTGGAAAATGTAGATGAAGTAATTGTGTGTTTTTTTTTTAAAAAAAGACATTAATTTACGTCAAAACAGCCCTTTTCAGGGCCTCAAAATAATCATTTAAGAGATTTTCAAACTGTAGCAATCAACTTTTTTCAAACTTTTTTGACTATAAAGACAATAGGCCAGCTTTTATAAGCAACATTGAGTGTGACCTAATGTTTTAGCAGCAATGGAAAAAGCAGAATATCCTATCTAAACATTTATTTAAAGAGCTTCTAAGGACAATTGGAAGCAATTATCAAAGTCTATTTGTCAGACATATGCCGGCGGTAATTAAACTGATCTATTTGTTTACAGATTACAGACATAGAACCTTAATAAGTATCTTAGAGGAATTGATTGCTTAGTAATAATAATACTTAATAATAGCTATTAATTTCGATCGTAAATTCTCAAAATCAAATAACCTACTAACATAGATGTATTGTTCTTCAAAAGACGCCAATCACTGTTCAGATTTTTTATTTGACTCTATGTTGTACCTACCTAGGTACATATAAACGATACCAGGCAACAAAAGAATCGTCAAATCTTACCTAAACTTAACCAGCGTTATAGGATCATGATAAATATGCTTCTGAAGACTTTGCCATTACGTATTTGCATTGTCGGTCTCAGTGGTAAGTGTGTCGAACGACTAATCGAAAAGTCCGCGGCTCGATTCCCGCCGGGGCAAGTAAGATCTAAAGTTGTTTTCACACAAAAAAAGCGGTTCGAGAAACTAGGTTTTAGGCCGGCCTGTATGTGCCGTTAATGCCTTATATTTATTTTTTTATTTTCATTGAGCAACTTGAAAGTTTTATGAATTTTTAAACAATACTACTCACATAATTAACACCAGCTTTTTGATTGGCTTCAACTTCAATGAAGAATTCATCTGAAACCGGAAGGCCTGCCTGCCCTGCCGATATTTGTTTAGGTCGAACCAGGAGGCATGCAGTAAGGTGGGAGGGTAATGATCCCTTTAATCCCGATCATTACCTCGCCGTTAAAGTAAAAGAAGGTTTACGTTAGAAACCGATTAGTATAGGTAATTTTCTCAGCAAAGAGTTAAAAAGAAAAATAATGAAGTCACCGAGTTCTAAGTTTGCGTAGATTTGTATGACCATACAATAGAAGACGGCTGATAACCACATTTTTGCTAATTTAGTTTTCAAAAACACTAACGCTAACTACAAATTATGCGTACGTATGTTGCTTCGTTTTTTCAAAGCTTCAACGTTTTTAATTGGAATGGCATAATGAATAATAGACAAGTGTGCAATTATAACCGATTCACAAATCTATATTTGTCGTTCGCATACCGACAAACCCCTTCGCATCATAAGGCCAAACACAGCTTTTCTCATATACCTACCAACATGTTTATGTACGAGTATACCTATTTATTAACACGTACGGAACAGGAGATAACCTAACCACAATTACACTAATTTAATATAGTTTGAGCGAATATTTTTGCTCATAAATATTGCACATATGATTGTCTGACTATTAATTATAAATTACACCCCGTACGGACTTGACCCTGTCGCAATCCTGTGTTGCACTAGCAATAAACGTAATTTATTGCAAAATCGGAAACGACGTTATGAATAATACAGATTAAAATATTTAATAGGGTGAAATCTGCTGAGTTAAGTACCTATTTGAAAGAACAAAAAGGTGTTGTTTGTGTTTCTATCATATTTCAGATATCTATATACATGCATAATGCATATGATTTAAAAAAAATTAAGGAATTGGGTGTTGACCAAATCTTAAAGTGTTTTAAACATCAATCTGTGTCTGGCATAATATTTGCGAACTATGTATTGTCGCAATAATATACGTATAAAGAAACGGTTGTAGCACTACCTGCGCATTCTTCTAAGTATATACTTAAAATATAATGTACGTAAGAACATACTTATGTACATACATAATATGTGTAAGTAGATTAACTGCTTAATAAATCTCACGAAAATTGACATTTCAAATTACCCAAGAGGACAATATAAAAATGCTATTTCGAATTGACCTTTATGATGCATATGTGTTTTAGCAAATTTCTATTTTATTGCTTCCAATAAATTTAATGAATCTGACATATTTTATTTTTCATATCCTCGGGAAACAATACATTTTTAATAGAATAGGCATTCTTATTCATGTGTATGTATATATAATTTAATATGAAAAGCTTTCTACTAAAAACGTATTATACATATTTCAAGAGTATGAATTGTTAAAAGGAGCTTTTCAAATTTGATGCTTTTTGGAAACATTCACATTACATATTACCAAATAATACTGCACACACTCACATTACTTTATTTTTTCTCTTTCCCCTCTAAAAGAAAAAAATCCATATACATTTGACATTAATGTGTGCCCAAAGCAAAAGTATCTGGGTACTTTGAAGACAATTATTTTGAATATGTTGGCATTTGAATAACACAAATTTAAAATAGCTTTTAGAACCTCCCCAAAAGGTCCGGCTATATATTTGTCTTCTTCGTTCACCGCAAAGCTATGATCTCCGCCTGTGGGGTTCGTTGGCTCGACCTCAATGAATATTGGCCGGCCGACCGGCTTCAGACCACTTTATAACTGAAGCCAATCAAATTTGCGGGATCCAGGAGGTTTAAGGCCTGTCTATTTTTACATCTTTTTTAATAATTAACACGCGCTAAAGGGGTTCGGGGTACCCTTATA
Source organism: Portevinia maculata (assembly GCA_949715645.1). Taxonomy (NCBI): domain Eukaryota; kingdom Metazoa; phylum Arthropoda; class Insecta; order Diptera; family Syrphidae; genus Portevinia; species Portevinia maculata. Next base: position 202,216 of record OX454528.1, on the reverse strand, counting down.
ATAAAGGAAGACAGCGCGCGAGTTACGGTAGCCACCTGATCCCCCCCTTCACTCCCGCAACCCACTTGATCCACCAAACGACGCCGATACCAACAACAACAACAGTAGCAGCAAGCGCCGAACTTTTTTGCAACTTTTCAATTATGTACTTTGACATTTTAATTGCAATATTATATTTCTTGCAACCATTAATTAAGTTTAACATATTATTCCCATGTAACTTGATCCTTATTCCATTTTTCATAATTGTAATACATACATATTATGTGGATTCACAAATATGCCTAATAAACGTCTTTCAGGCTTCCGGCCTATATTTTAAATACGTGGAATCACATCGTGTAAGTTAAGTTAGATTTTAAGCAAATAATATTGTAAAGTTCATTTGATTAACGCTCATTCATCCGAAAAGTTGTTCGTTTTTTTTTGCCAAGCGGGTGGAGCAGTATATAATTGGCGCATTAAGGAAGTGATAAGTGATTAGATAACAGGTGAGATGCCGATGCACGTTTGTTTTGAATGCTTGTAACTTATGTAGGTATAATGCAAAAGAAAAACTGAGCTTGGTAGAGTTTTCCACATTCGTGTGGTTCGGTTAAGGAAAGACTCCTAGCATTTCACTGTACATCCGAATACAAGTTAAATGGTAAACTGATATGCTGTCCTATATCATGTCGGGTATTTCGTTTGAATTCGTATAGGGGAATGCGTTAGCTGTTTCGTTTGAGCACTTGTGGTGGAAATATCGATAAAACAGCGATAGGCACGAAACATTGCGACAATGACTAAGAGTGTCAAGCGATTTCGCGATATCTCGATCGCCTATAAGTTTTATCGCGGGTTTTTGTATTCTGTCGAGTAGACCAAATATGTGAATGGCGCACCGGCTGAGGTATGAGCGTTGTACTCAAGTTTGGGGGAATAATCGCCTTATGAACTGTAACCAGATCGGAAGGAGTGAAATATTTCTTTCAACCTAACTTGCATCGTGAAAGGAAGCCTAGACATTTCGCAGCGTTCTTGGCGAAATCGAATATATGGTCATTCCAACGGAGGCTATCTTTTACACACATGCCGAGAATGAAAAGTCTTTCGGTTTCAAGGATACAGGTGCCATTCATGGATAATGGCAGAATATTGAGGTTTTGCTTCAATGACAGAAGACAGCATTGTGCTTTGAAAGCATTAGCGCACCCGCAGATAAAAGGCGTGAATCAGGAAACGAATATGAAAAGCTGAGGGTACTGTCATTTGCGAAGGAATGGATCGGATTAAAAGTAAGAGCCAGGAGATATTTGTCAGCATTTATTTGGCTAGTTGCAGACTTGTAACCGTCCAAAACAATCTAAACCATTTAACAAGAGTATCATCGATTCCAAAACCACGCATTTACGACCAGAGAGCTTGAGAACAAACTCTGTCCAATGGCTTTAAAATATCAGGAGGAACGATCTTACTTTCACTATTCTGGTGAAGAGACTGGTTTCACTTTTCGGTTGGATTTGTCATCAAATCACCAGTGGACCTGTTGCTGCGAAAACCATACTGCCGGTTATTTCGAAGTTTTCAGGATTCAAGATATTTCGTTAGCTGACGGTTGATCAGCGCTTCCACGGAATGTATGTGCAATTGGTCGGTAGGAAGAGGGAGAAGAAGATTCGCATTTTTTTATGATAGGCTAGACAATTGCTCTTTTCCATTTTCTCGGAAAGAGTCCTGAAGAATAGGAAAGATAGAGAACGTACTCCCTGATTTTGCCAGCGTTGAAGAACACCTCTTCAGAACGATAGGACCAGCGGATTTGTGTACGTCAAGATCTCGAAGTACTCTTGCCACTGTACGAGTGCGTAAGTAGATTGGTCTCTTGTAGTATTCTACGCGGTCGAGTACAGGGGGAGACAAAGCACAACCGGGAAGCGTTGAGCTAGCTGCAAAATGTTAAAGAGCTGACAGCTGGAGTGTCATTGTAAATGAGTGTCGGGATTGATGATAAGGCATCTTGACGTTTTTAACAAACGACGAAAAGTTTTTACTACCCGTGAGACTTATTGGTATTTTTTGCCTCAACTTTTGTCTATACTTCCGAAATCATGCTTAGGAAGCGAGTTGGTAATGGCTCTTGTTTTAAAATTCGAATAGGCATTGCCAAGGAAACGAGTTGGTAATAGCATCTGTTTTGAAATTCCAACCACTTTTGCAGCTTGTACGTGGATGGCATTGCCACTTTGCCTCCCTGTAAGAGGGACATAGGGTCTGAACATACAACTTCTTGGTAACGTCTGAAGGAATATAAACATAACTATAATAATGCACACAAACATTTGTTTCGCATACTCTATTTATTTTGTATAATACCTTTATGCGCAAAACGCACCTACCTATGTGGATAAATAAAATGTACATATGTATGTACGTACCTATCTAACCTAGTCATGTTTCATGTATGATATTTATATGACTCAATTAAAATTTGAATGCACTTGAAATTATTATTTCTGATTTATCTAATGACCAACCGCACACGTGCAATAAAAGTGAAATGGACAAATCAGTGTCATCCTCAGATAATCTGTTAAACTCTTATCTTGGTACCTATTGTGGAAGAAAAAATCCAACAAATTGTAGTGGTTCTAACTGTTAACGCTGCCGAAAACAATTTCCTTCCTTAATCACGTGGGACGTTGGGAAGGTTTATTTTTCGGACGAAAGCAAATAAAAGAAAAGATGTAGTCAAAATGGGGTAGATAAGCGCAAATCTAATTTCATGCTGTCACATTGCGTTCATCTACAAAAAAAAGTTGGATATCTAGAAAAAACACCAAAGTCCTGAATTTTGCTTTTAAAAATTTAAAACTCCATTCTTAGATGAAAAAATCAATGTAGAGAGAAATGGTTTTTTATTAATCTTGAAGTTAGTCTGGCAATTTCGCCCGTCTGAATGGTCAGCTACCCACTAATCGGCTTAAAAGAAGTTGGGAATTTGTAATTTAACCTATAAAACGGAACATAATGTGCCTGCAATATTTCACGAAAACCATCTTAATGACTTGACGTAGCTTTTCTATATAGTACTATGGCATGTAGGTAGAAGAAAAGAAGAAACTCACAGACATTTTCCGGGACTAAAAAAAGCTCGTTTACGCACTGAACAAAGGAATCTCAAATGTACATATATTTAGCTTCAAAGAAAACTAAGGAAATAAGTCGGTACATGTAGAAAACTAAGTATGTACATACATATTTTACAACTGATCGAAATCACTCTTCAGCTACTTTATATGCATGTAAAATTAAAGAAGAAGTAGTATAGTTAATGCTTATACCGCTTTATATAAAAAAAAGTACGGGCTTAATTGATTGTTTTATTTATTGATTCAGGACAAATGTTAATATATAATCAAAAAAAGTATAAAAGCATATGTTAAGAGTTAAAAATTAACTACACAGCGGTTTCACGTTATGTTGAGGAAGCAGCAAATATATACCACAGTCCTATGTACTTGAAAACAAACAAATTGAACTTATACTTAACATGTATAAGTATATCTTTGCCATCAGAAACCAGCCTTAAAAACACTTCTATAAAATTTAGTGACAACTTTGAAACAGTGTCAATATATTCATTGACGATGTCCTATTATAACCCCCTTTCTTTAATAATAGAATAGTTATTGTCCTTAATCAACAGACGCAAGTACATTTGCAATGCAATGCTGATCAAGTGCCTACTATTGTCGTTGTGCTTGAAAATGACAAGTATGTATACCATACGTCCTTATAAGTATGGGTTGTGTAACGACAAATCACGCAATACATACGAATGAAAAACGGAATGTTAAAGTGTATTTGAAAAACTAACATTGTTTACAAAGTAGATTTGTTTGATGATAAATTTGGAGAGCATATTGAATAGCATACCTACAACACTTGACAACTGTTGTTTAGATTTTAGTAAATAGATAAAATGGAGCAATTGGATTTTGTTAAAATGTAGTAGATGTTTATAAATTTACGTATTTGCTATTTTTGTAAGCTAAACATTATTCTTAAAAGAATATTCAGATCAAATTTTATGATAACTGAACCTACTCTGCCATATTCAATAACATGCATAACATATTATTTATGTTTACCCTATATTAACAAACTAGCTTCCATATGTTTTTTTCGAAGTAAAAAAAATATAATGAAAATATTTAAGCCAGGAAGCCCTAAACATTCTGATTGGTTTCTTTGTAACAAGCACTCAGTTGATTCCATCTAACAAATTTTGTCTATTGCATCCAATCTAATAAAAATTGATATTATTTCATATCCTTAGAGACTGTGAAACTTCAAAGGGCATCGAATAGGGCAAATTTTGGCAGGGACTTTATACGGGTTCTTGTTTATGAATCTGTGTATATCGAATATACACTCTCAGGCCTATATAGGCGGCGAAATTAAAAAACTACGTTTTACACATGTTTCTATATATAATATCGTACATATAATACAGATTGAAAAATGTCACATTGAACATAGAAACATACATAGATGTATATGAAAGGGGATCGTCTTCATTTCTGTTTTTTTAATTTATATTTAATCCTCTTACACCACATTGGAAAATAAATTGAAAATGTGTCCTGTGCTTTTGCCAAAATGAAATGAGTAATAAAAACTTGCATTTTTTAGCTGTCCAATACATTCGAATATACATTAAGACACATTTTCTTCACTACCTAAAGTTAAAGCAAAACTGCTGTTTTAGATCAACAGCCAGTCTAAGTTCGCTTACAAGTACAAGTTAAAAGTTGCATTTCTTCACTACTACTCTCAATTTTCAATCAGCCACTTACAAAGCTTGCACATATTTCCATTACAAAAATCAACGACAATAAAATAATTAATTTACATAATATATAATATATTTTGTCAATCGCAGTAAACTAAAAAGTGCGATTGGCAACAAAATCAATGAAAACCCTCCGTTCACAATAGCGCGCATTGAAATTAGATATCCTTTTGAGGAGCTCATGTACGAATTCTAAGACACATCACCGAGTCATTTTCAACACCCCGTTAAAGTGTTTCTTCTTTCTTCTTGTTGCATATTCGCGCTTATACGCATAGCAAATCAAGTCTGAATATAATTACCAGTACCCAGTGGCTACCACGGGGGCACTGGGCATTCCCAGGTTGATAACGGTCAGTGTTTATGCTAGTCGTATAATACCACCGCAAATTCCAAGTTTAGAGAACAAACAAAAAACTCGGTGCCGTGACATAAGGCTATGCGACATAAAACCGTATTTTGAAATATGGCCTTCATTGCACTAGAAACTCTTCAACTAATACCTTTTTCAGAAGCTGAGGCAAAGTCAAGTGTACGTGAACTAGCTGAAAGCAAATTGTGGCTTTGAAAACAACGACTTAAATATTTTTTGTTATTAGCTATAGATGCAGCTTCGTATGAATTAAAGTGTATAGGTACATATTAAAAGGTTTCACTCGAATCATACCTATACTATAACTACGCAAACATTTTCGTCCGTAAATTCGAGGGTTGAATACAATGATTTTCTTTAATGAGTCAGTTCCTCACCGGAAACTCTCTTCCGAATTGGAAAGTCCTAATAATTTTCCAATTGAAATCTGAATGTTTGCCCCCATGCAAACAAATATTGCAAATCAAAATGATTTATTTTATTGGAAAATTATTTATAAGGAAATTATTATCAGCTTCATTTACTGCGATGCGAGTAAAAACGCAACAACTGCTTTTAATACCGATGATGATAATTATGAGGGTGAAAACCGGCACTTTATTGACGTTTTTCGTGGTTGATTAGACATTCATAAAACGCGTGAAATCATTTACCAAACAAAGTTTAAATTTTTGGGCAAGACATACAAAATAGATCAAAGAATGCGCTCGCTTTGCACAGACATTTTTTTTAAGTAAGAAAAATAAAATAGGTACCTAATAAACAATTACTGTTGACGGCCGACACAAATTCTTGGTTGAAAGGCTTGACGACGTGATTGACACTAATTTATGGCAGTATCTCGATGCATCATATTCCTTAAGAAAAGCGACACAAAAAAAGCTCACCTTGTGGGATGAATTGATGGAAAAAGAAGTGAAAAAACGAATATCATTCGTTATTAACTTGCATAGAGACACGTTCGCCAAAGACGTATAATACTGCTTATATTATTCATTTTGTTGGCTATTTATTTTTTTAAAGTTCGTTAATAATTACACATATTTTGAGAATTAAATTCGCTAAGAGCTAAGTAAATGTATCTACATTAAACAAATTTAAGTAATGGATAATTATTTGGTAAGATTAGCTTGATCCAAAAGAAGCAAATTAAAACAATGTATATCAGTTATTTATAGCTAAAATCTTAAGATTTGAAATATATACATATGTACATATATGTATAAAATATACATTATTTATATTTATCATACCTATAGTATTTATTACTTAATGGTGTCGGAGCGTATGTATATATAAGACGCAGAAGTGTCGGCTAATGGCGTCATTTTTCTCTCCATTATTTATTCATAATTAGATGACACCATTCGTGCGTGAATAATTTTAGCTCTTTCGGATTCTTTTGCTTTTTATGGTTTCTTTATCGCGTGTACACCGAGTGGGAAAGTTTTCTCGTTATAAGTTCGCCTTTATGCTCGTTCGAAAACTTTCGTTATTTCCCCTTTTGCATTTGGCGCAGTGGTTTTTGTCGTTATGATGCCTTCTACCTTATTTTTTTCTTTGCTCCTTATAAGAGGGATATAAAGTTTTTTTCAACAGACAAATTTTCTTATAAGATTATAATTTATATGAAAAGGAGTAAGTTTTACATTTTATGTAATGCGCTAGAATTTATTTGTAGCATTCTAAAGTCGTGTGGTCGTTTTCAGATAAGGATGAATGGTTATTTAAAAACGTACTAGGTACGTGTTTACTTAAAAAACATAATATATTATGTTCTCTTGAAAAAATATTATTTTAATCTTTAATGAGTTTGAGATAGGTGAGTTTTTTCGCCTGGTTTTGAAAAATTTATTCGTATCTATTTTTTGTTCAGCTAAATGTTTCGATACTCTGATATCCGCTTTACCAATATCTGAGAGTTCCTCGAGGCAGTATATATTAAGCTTAAATTTGCGGTCATTTCGAAATAAAATAATAATATGTTAAAACTTTATGTTTTGCGTCCACTTACCCATAAACAAGGTTTCTTGATATATAATTGTGGAATGTTAATTATGGTCACATTATGATTTCGACGGATTCCCAACTTCATAACACCTGTGCTGCCCCTTCTCTGACCCACACCGACCGTGCGAAAAGTTAAATATCTGGGATATGTGATCACATGATCTGATCACATATGACGACATCTATAATTGCGTAAGCATAGGGTGGATGAACATGAAGTGGCGGGAAAACACATCCATCTTCCGTATAACAAAAAAAAGCCCCTAAGCTGAAAGGAAGGCTCTACACAACAGTCCTGTGCCCGGCACTCACATACGATTTACAATGTTGGAAAGCTAACAAAATGTATGAGGCAACCCAGCAAAGTAACCCTCCCACTCCAGTGCATCCCTGTTGGTCGTCCTGTGGGATTTGCGGTTTGACCTCAAAAAGAATCGGCAGGCCTCCCGATTTCGAATCACTTATATTTAAGGCATATCAAATGCTAGTGCTGTGGATCTTGGAACTTCTTGTTCTTTCACGTCAAAGAACCTATTTCAAAGAAAACGGAGCGCGACCGATTCAGTTGGTAGAACCTGTGTTGAAAGGACCAACTTTACGAACCACCTCAAAAAGGCAATATCAATCAAGGTTCCGATACAATCGCGAAAGAGAGACAGTAACATCAGTATTTTCCTCAGTGACAAAGTGATCCAAAATTGATCAATTGATGAACTACATACGTTTATTTGAATATTATTGAAGCTTAGAATGCTTGCGCGTTATGTTGCTTCTCGAAACACTTGTACCTACAGGTGAATTTAACAAATGGAATTAAGCGATGTTATTCATTTATAATTTTAGCAGAAAATAAGGCTGGCCATGTTTTGGTCAATAATAATCACTGGGCACACAATGTTTACATTTCCAATGATGCCAGTCAAAAGCCGTAACGTCTGCACTTATAAAATTATGTGTTTGCAAGAAAAAATATGTCAAATGTGTCACGTTCAGTTGTGTTGAAAACGAAGACAAAATGTTTTCCTTCTATTGGAAATGCATTCAAGCCCTAACTGTATGTCTAAATTTTTATTCTCAAACATACAAAAACTTTTCTTTAAAAACAAGTGGATCGGTCCTTACCTTCTTCTTCTTCCTTAATGTTTTGCTCCTTATACTTATACACCAATCGCACGTCTAAATGGAACGTAAATGTTAAAGGTTAAACTCTGAGTTGTAAGATTTGATGTAAATAATAACAGTTATTGAGAAGTGCTATAATCCTACAATTTGACTTTCAAGGAGGTTCGTAGTGTCATCCTGTTGGAGATACCAAAATCAGGCATTCTAAACTGGTGAACAGTTGAGCAAAATTTAATCAACTTAATTCATATTAAAAAAAAACATTTGGAAAATGTATATTATATAGGGGACACTTCTATGCAGGTAAATTATAAAAAAGCATTTCTCTGATAAAAATTCATGAAAATATTGTAGGTGCAGTAGCAAATAACTAAGCTAAATGCAAACCCTTTTATTTGCAGCTCCATTATGACAAATTATCCGACGTGCATCAACAATGCATTTTTTCTTCCAAAGCAGGCCCTTGAATCAGTGAGATATGCACACGCTGCATTATCTTGCCTTACAGACGGAAATCAATCACAGCGAAACTAGCAGCCTGTATACTCAAGTGCAAATGGACTAACGATACTCTTTCGCGCCAGTTTTTTTTTATCCATTAAGAATTTTATTTCTTTCAGAGTTGGCTAATTTTCTTCCAGTACACCGTTCGAGATTTTAATGGCTGCTGATGCCTTTAAGTGCATACTGGGATTTGTGATGGTGACAACACAAAAAATGGCCAATTAGCGAAATTGTGTGCAATTCAGATTTACATGTAAGAAGTGTATATTGAAATTCATGAGCATGAAATATGATGACGAAGAAATTTAGCACATCATTGCACTAATGGATTTGGCTTTGATTCTGAAGAATATAAACAAAACGGTTTCCATCCTTCGCCGATTCTTTCTAAGGTAGTACATATTTTGAAATAAATTTTATAAAAAATATATAACGGCAATAAATATATAATTTGTTTAATAGTAAAGTATTGTATTGAGTAGAAATTGCGCACACATAAATTATTGCTATTGCTCTAAGTTATATTTCTTTCTTTAGAAAATTTTCTCACGAGTTATCTTGCAAAAAGGGTTTGTGCTCTTAATTATAAAATTGCTGCAAATTGGATTCTTCCTGATATATTATAAGCCACCAATTGAGGTGTTATTATAAAGTCAGAAGCTTGAAAGGATATACCTGAAAAGATAAACCACAGTAAACCTATACCAAAGCTTTTAGATCTCAATCTGAGTGAAAGGGCAGTGCAGCGTTCTTATCACTACTTACACTACCGCATCTGAACAATTGTTAAGAGCAAAGCCGGTTGAGTTATAAAGACTACAAACCGTACAGTGTAAGTAGATGTTAATATGCTAAAAGTATTACGGAAATCTTCTTCTCCTTGAATGACGCTGAGGCAATGATCAGGAGTCCTACTAAGTAACTCGATTCTACTTTCGAATCTATTCGAAAGCCATTTCCAATTCTACTTGTACTTGTGCTATGTACTCAATTAGAATCGAATGTAAATTATGTCGCCTATATTTCTTAAAATATCCAGTTTTCAAACGGAACTTGCATTTAAGTTGACAGATAAATTGAAAAGAAAAATCAAATTCGAACGATTTTGTTGTAGAATCGAATTACATAGTTGGTCCCCAGGAGTAATGGGATCATAGCCCTCCCACTTAACCGCATCCCTACTGATCCGCCTGTGGGGTTCGCCTGTTCGACCTCAGATTTTGAATCACTTTGTCGCTGAGGCCAATCAAATGCTGCATTTGTGTGATCGAGGAGTTTTTAGGCCTGCCTCTCTTTCGTGTTTGTAGTGGAACGGTTATTGATATTGCCTTTTTGCCGGGGTTCGTAGGATCTTTTCTTTGAACATGACAGTATCAACTGAGCCGGTCGCGCTCCATTTTCTTCGAGATAGGTTCTTTGACGTGAAGGCTTCCTCGGATCTTGGAACTTCATATTCGATCAATCTTTCTTTCTGTCATGCGAAGCGTCTTTATCTCCGTTAATTTGCCCTCATACTTTTTGTACGCTGTCCAACATTGTGAACCGTATGTGAGCGCCCTTCTTTTAACTTAAGAAGCATTTTTGGATCACAGAATAATGAGAATCATGAGCCATTTGGACCCGATGTCTCCCATCTTTTTCCAGAACTTAGAGGGTATCTCGTCCGGTTTAACTGCTTTTCATTTTCTATAGTCTTTGACCGCCTTCCTAACTTCTTCGACTGTAATGTCGTGTACTTCTTCATTGTCAGGAACGGCTCTTGAAAATATATCCGAGGAAATTGTTCATTTTGAAGTCCTTCACAATACTGCTGCCACCTGTGTAGTATTTTTTCGTCATCCACAAGGAGCAACCCTCCTTGTCTGAGTGGCAATTTTGAAAGGGGTTAGGGGCACAACCATTTTTCAAGCTGGTTTGCCGGAGTTTGTGGACAGTCTGGTTTCTATCAGCAGCCAAAGAAGACATTTCTTTTAATTTCCGATACTTGAGTTTGAGCGCACTTTCTGTTTGCGAGCCTCTTGCAAAGTCTGTTTTCCAATTCAGGCGAGCTTTTTCATCTCCGTTATAAGTGGAACACTTCGGCCAAGCTTTGAATGCTGCTTTCTTGTCACTTATCACTGCTTTAGCTTCATCTGTCGGCCAGCATATTTCCGTGTTGATAGTGTCATTTTGAAGCCCCTAGCAATGATTTGGCTTTATCCAAGCAAGGTCGTTGTAGGGAATTCCACATACATATCTTGTGCCCTGCACTTTGCATTCTCAACTTCGTTAATGATTTGATCGAGATAATTTTGCATATTTGCAATAAATGCTCCGCCTTTCTCTTTGACCAGATTGTACCATTTGATTGTAACCGACGCTTTTGTTTGTTTAGTTCTGTTCGTCCCCGCCGCCATAAAAATGTCTGCCAGGAGGAGGCAGTATTTACCGGGCAATTGCCTGTGCTAGGAGTATTACGGACATAAATACATTAATTAATATGAAGATAATCAACGGGAAACGAAACACAATTCTCTCGCTAACACTACCTACCTATATGATATTTAAAATTGCGAGTTATACTAGATACATACCAACAATCTTACCAGAGGCCCACGATCCACCCCGACCCGATTCAACAATTCTCAACAACACTTGCGCAGGGACATAAGTCCCAACATTTTATTTTGGGACATATTTCCCACTTAAGAGGGCCATAACTCCCAAAATTGATTTGGGACTTATGTCCCACACCATCGGGACATAAGTTCCAAAATATTTTGTGGAAGATGGGACTAAACTTTCGGAGGATCTCTTATCTCAGCAGCAGGATAGGTCCATTGAATTCCATTTTAAAGGCTCTGTTCGAAATCGTTTGTAAAGGAAGCGGGACGAAACTGGAACATGTTTGCTTCAATAAATTGAAACATGTGTACATAAATAACGCCAAACGAAATAAGGCCATATTTAAAATATGGCAAGTTCAAGTTCTGTTGATGGCAGCAACTTGGAGGTGTATACTAAAGGAGTTACGGAGTAAACTTCAACTTCACGAAGATCTCAACCTAAGAGGAGATTCGACGAAGAATTACACTAGTAAACCGTTGCCAATTCGGCTTGGCAAAACAAATGGGTTCAAAACTCCTAACCCAGAAGACCAAGTGTAAGATGTACAATACATTGATACTGACAATTCTGCTTCATGGCGCCGAGTGCTGGACGATAAGTCCTGCGTGCGAGGAGTCGAATGGAGGAGAAGATACAACCACGAACTCTATAAGCTGTACCAAGATGTGGATGTAGTCCAAAAAACTAAAACACATTGACTACATTGATTCGGCCACATCGAGCGAATGGACAAGAAGGCTCCAGCGGAGAGGTTCTTCGCCTCCCAGCTCGTTTTAAAGACTAAGCCATCGCGGATGCCAGAGCGCATTGTCTGGAAAACTGGAAGCAGCGTGCCCGGAATCGTGGAGGATAAAAGGCTGCAGTATCTTAAGAAACGAGACTCTTCACGGGCCGAGAGCCTGTTAACTATGGACGTATTTGTACTATGACTCCAAGTAAACCTTAAGGAATCCCTCTCCACTAATTCCATTGCAAAACAACACAGTATTTTAAATGACTCCTCTCTTTTGATAAGAATTCAATGTCGTCTTTTCGCACAAAATTATATAAAAAGGTGGAATGTTTAATATTTTTAACATGAATAGTGAATATTTTTCGGATAAAATAATCCCTGGGATTTTTGGTGATAAGCCGGCGGTGCAAAACAGAAACGTGTTTACGTGAATATGCCTTAGAAATGTTTGATGGATATTTGACAGAATGGGATCAGTGTGGATAATCCATGGAATTCGTTATATTAAATGATGATGACAATGATAATTCTTAAACGACGATGAAAACGCAGGAAACATGCGATGCAAGTGCCTTGGAAAAGTAATCATATGATGATTTTGTTAAGCGCATAACGTTGTACACTATTGTATTAGTAAACATAATTATGGAGATATCGATTTATTTGTTTTTAAATCGAGAACGCACTTGTTACTTGTATTGTTTGTACCTTCACGTTTTTATTTAACATTCTTATTTTCTTTCATTGCTGAAAATATTGAATCTGGACACATACATTTTGTACCGATAAAATAAGTCTTAGTTTTTTTTCTTGTTTTTCTTTATTTAGTATTTACTGATTGTCACCAAACATCAGAATTCTAACTATTAGATCATTAGAAATGTTTTGAATTGTCGTTCATCACTAATTAGGAACAAATTTCCTCCGAATATGAGATTGTCAACTATTGTCTCATCCATTTTACCTATTGCAAACTTTTATAATTTAGCTTGGTAGCTACACTTTTCTTAAAATGCAAGTTGTACAAAGAAAAAAGCGATACGCGAGTCTGTGATAATCACCGTTCAATCAAGCTCATGTCACACACCATGAAGACCGTAAGTAAATGCCTATGATACATTTTATTGGCAGATTCTCATTTCATTTGCCTTTATGTTTCTAACTACGAGAATCAACTACACGCGAAATCAGTTTATTACTTTCAGTATTTTTCCATTTTTAAAAATGTTTGAGAAAATAAGCAATTTCGCTTTGACTTCCATTCGGTCAGCCGTGTTTTTAAATGCAGTGAACAGTAGATAATGCTTCAAAAGGTGCAAGCAGGTTTGATCATTAACTAAAACAGGTATGAAAAGGTTATAACACAGATTTGTGGGAACTTAAAACAATCTATTGGCTTTCCTATAACTATAAACTTTCCAAAATAATGCCTTCGAAGTCTGTGCAGATCAGTGTTTTAAAGCCAATCGGATGTTTTTGTATTCTTTTTTCACTTCACATGCACTCGTTAGTTAAAAACTACTTTTATCTGATCCAGCATCGTCCTGATTGTGGCTTAAAAGTTTTGACAGATTTGGCAATCTCGTCCTTGTTTCCCTTCCTTCATTTCCTTGGATTTCTTAATTGCAGTAACTTTTGACTTGATATATCTCGTTACCGTCGGCTGCACCCACTAGCTTATGATTGACTTAATATATCGGCTGGCTACAGTTGAGCCTTCATAATAAATTCATTAATTACAACATACGTTTACGGCATATATGTACATATCTTAGTAGTGAATTGTGTAGATATATATGCAACCTACATAATATCAAAATTATAACAATAATCTGAAACAACTCAAGAGCAGTAGCAACACATTATCTGCAAATATTACGCAGCGTTGTTGTAGAATTTTGTATTGGTTTTTTCTAAGCAAGGAATTTTTAATAATGCTAAATGTTGCAGATAAACTTAAGTTGTGTCTTATTTGCTGCCAGTAGTACCTACTACACCAATATACATATTTTCCCAAATAAGCTCAATTGGGGCTACGTTAAGCAGCCAAAATATATCCTATTTATTAAGTTCACCACAGGAGGCTATAATCCTCCTACATTCAAGAACTCATTCATAAGCCCACAATCGCAACCTAGTGTCGTAATAATCGTATAGCTACCGTAGTAGGATTTACCAATGCGAGGTACAATTATTTAATATTATGGCTTAAGATAAAAGAGGATTTTATTCCTTGGAACTCGCGAAGCAAATTACACTCTAGTATTGCACTGTAAGGGCAAAATCGCCGAAGTTCGAACATATGTGCACAAAAGAATAGTAATAATCGAGTGGGTATGTGATACTCAGAAAAATGCTTGATATGAAAGCAATTTTAATAAAATGAAATATGTGTATAGTCTTGTGCAAAGAGGGTAGGTAGGTATGTGTAAAAACAGTGATAATCTTACTTTGATTACAAAAGTTTTTTGTGAGTGTTTTAATCTTCTTTTTTTCGGTGTGAGCCTTAAATGTAAAATGAATAAAAATCTCGTTTTAATTTTAATAGCTTATTTTTATTATATAGCTTCTTACGAAACTCACATACCTGTGAGATACGATAACCATATGTTCGATAGAACATTAAGTGAGCACCTATACATCGTATATCGTCGCCCTAGTGACACAAGAACGTAACTACATTTTTTACGATTTTGGACTGGGTATGACACCTTACCTTTCTTCAAATATCATTCTATATATTGTGGCAAAAAATTGTACCTCTAGGTGAAGTAGTTTAGAAGTTAGCACTTGCTGTATCAACATTTTATTCGAAAAATGGTAGGAAAAATAGAAAAACAAATCACAAAATCGTCTGTCCTGAAAACTAGCAAATATTGACATACGTTTTTGTGTCACTAAGGCGACGATATGATCTACGAGGTGATCGACGAACTCGACGAACTCCATACCAAACTCAGGTCTTGTACAGCTTCTTATACCTTTTGTCTCGTCCTGAGTTTGGTTGGAGTTTTGATAGTTTTCCCTAACTCCTCCCTGAAGCGTATCCAGTTGGTTTTTCTCGGATTCCTCCTCTCCTGCAAAGTAATGGCTTCGCATTCGATTTGGAATTCGATATATCTGTGGTCTGAGAAGGATATAATGTACTGGTGGTTGGATGAGATAGATCTGCTCCGAAATGAACACTTACATCTTTGGCGAAAAGTCACCAGGGGAAGCAGAAGACACCACGATCATTTATAGAAGACTTCCTTGAGGATTACAAAATGAAAAGATCGGAGTTGAAGAGGTCAATCAACTCACTCAGAAGGCAGAAGGGTGAGGATCTCTGTCGAGATGTTAACAACAACCCCTGGGATTCGACGATAACGACGTTACTCAAAAGTTTGTGACTCAACTCATCCTGTCAGACCCCCCGAATCTACAACGTTCCAAGGGCAGGATGTTCCAGCTTAGACCGAGGATGATCTAAGTTAAGCGGAGAAAAGTAAAAGGGCTCCCGGACCAGGCGGAATACCAGCGGTAGTGTTGATAGCGATTTCCCATGTATTCCCACAGCTGTTGCTGAGTATTGAGGAAGTGGTGTAGGCAGACGACATCACTGATGTAATTGCGTCTTAAGACCCCAATGGCGCGCTAAGAAAGCTGTACCAGGAAATGAGCCTAGTGACAATGGACGGCAAGGCTGATCAAAAATGTAAAAAAGTAAACTCGAAGTCACCCAGTTTCTCCCGGACACGGTTATTTTAACGCTTTCCTCCATAAGATCGGCAAAACAGATTGAGTAACTTGCCATGGAGGTTCTAGCAGAGGACTCAGACGAGACCTTATACCTCTGCAGTAAGTGGGGAGTGCTGGGACGGGATCTGGAAAGAAGCATCGGCGTCTTCACTCCGGATAACATCATCGGGAAGATGCTGGCGTAGGATCAGAACTAGAGACGAGCCAAGTTTTTTTTGTAGAAATCATTCTCCGGACGAAAAAGATGGAAGAAGACCGGAACAGAGAGGAAGCTTAATACGTTTACAAGCGCAGACGCCTTAGGCCACAGATGACTTAAAGGACGGCTTCCTCTTATTGCTATACAAATTGGTTCCACCCTGATGTAATGCAAAGAACGGTTACAGGTTGGTCTGGTGGCTGTAGCGGGAAGGTAAGTGTGCGCGCGTCGGACATACCAAGGCTAGACGTCCTGCCACTTGATGGTACATGCACGATCAAACAAAATTCTATAATGGAAGCATGCACGTGTCGATATAGTTAAAAAAAAAGGTAGGTCTAAAATCTCGTCAAACAGAAATGTAACATCAGCAGCGTTTGATTGACCTCAGTTTTGAACTGGTCTGAAACCGGGAGGTCTACCAATATTCATTGACCCCGAACCGGCGAACCCCACAGGCGGAGCAGTATGGATGCAGTAAATTGGGAGGGTTATGATAACTTTAATCACTCTTTGATAACTGATCGAAGGCTCGCCGTTAAGAAAGAAGGGGAAGTACGTATCAAGTGTGTCTAGTGCTACCAACTTCATGCTGTCATAACTAGCTTCTTACATAAAACACATGTGATTATGTATTGTTTGTTCATGATCCCTTTCAAATAAACCATGACGTTCGTTCAAATTCTAAATGTAATAAATCGCATCTATACATACAGTACTGATAAGAGGGTGTATAACTGAACTGGACTAAAGAGGGTGCATGTCACGCCCAAAAACTAATCAAATCAGAAAACATGGCTGGTAATTATACCCTATTCTAGGGGTATATTAATTTTGACGCATAGTTTGTAACATACCTTAATATTGCCCGTAGACCCCTAAAAGTTACTATATTTATGATCAGCATCGATAGTAATGTCGATCTAGCCATGTCCGTCCGTCCGTCCGTCGGCAAAAATTAGGCCTTTAAACTGGACCTAGAGAGCTGAAATTTTAACCATATACTCTCTAGGGTCCCGAAATAATCAAGTTTACGAATTTTTGAAATCCGCCCACAGACACGCCCACAAACTCAAAAAAACAAAATTTTGGAAAAAATCGAATTTTGAGCTAGAGAGCTGAAATTTTTTATATATGATCTATGGCCCATAAAACTGATTGGGACATAAAATTTTCAAAATCCGCCCACTGACACGCCCACAATTAAATAAAACAAATTTTGGGAAAAATTGAATTTTGAGCTAGAAAGCTGAAATTTTTTATATATGATCTTTGGTCCATAAAACTGCTTGGGACATACAATTTTCAAAATCCGCCCACTGACACGCCCACAATTAAATAAAATATTTTTTTTGAAAAACCAAAATTTGAGCTAGGGAGCTGAAATTTTTAATATATACTCTCTAGGGGCCCTTTATGCTCATGTGTAAATATTTTCAAAATCCGCCTACTGACACGCCCACAATTTTTTTATTTTTTATTTTTGAAAGTCCAAAGTTTGAGCTAGGGAGCTGAAATTTATAGTATATACTCTCTAGGTGCCCTTTATGCTCATACTTAATTTTTTTTTAAATCCGCCTACTGACACGCCCACAATTAAATAAAACAATTTTATTGAAAAACCAAAGTTTGAGCTAGGGAGCGTTTTTATTTACAAAAGCTTATTTTTTTCGATAAAATCCTTTAAATTTTTGTCACGCCCACTTATGAGATATAGGAATAAGAATAGGGTATCCAACAGTTCGCCCAAGCGGACTGTAGCCCGCCCCTATGTTTTTATTTCAAATTTAGGCAATATATGATGTTCCTTAAAATTAAAACAACATCTAGAGCCGGCTTTAAGACTGGAACTCAGACTATTCGATACAGCGACAGCAAGAGCAACACAGACACCGAAGCGCAGGGAGTAGTAGATGTGTTTGAGCTGATTTTGCAGCAGCTGCTAAATGGGCATCATGTCGAGAGTAGAGAAACCAATTCCAGTCAATAAAGAGCCTTTTTGTCGAATTTAAGGCCGCATGTTATAGCACTCTTTGTCAGGAGCTCTACATGGCGATTGTCGAATACGGTATCCCAGCAAAACTGATCCAGGTGTGTTGCGTAATACTGGAAAACACGTGGTATAGGGTACAGTTTGGAACCAACTCTTCCGAATTATTCCAAACTTGCACCGGATGCACTGTTATCAGCTCCACGAATAACACTCTAGTGCAGATCCGACGGGGGATTACCCTTGGACACCACATCTACTGTCTAGCTGGAGTCATGAGCTTAAACTCTTGACTCGAATTACCACATGCTCTACAGAACCTTAATTCTTTCAATTATGATTTTTGGCGCCGATTGCTGGAAGATAAGCCGAAAGAGAGAATTGATATTGTGTTCCTTTGAAAGAAAACTTCTTCGTTGGATATTTGATCCTGTGTGCGAGGAAGGCAAATGGAGGAGAAGATACAACCGCAAACTCTATGAACTCTACCAAGGTGTGCTTGTATTTCAAAAAGCTTAAACACTTCTACAACATTCGCTCGGCAACATCGGCAATAATGCTCCATCTAATAGGATCTTCGACTCCCACGCCTCACGTTCGATGCGACCGAACCAGCGTTCCTGGTCTGGATAACTAGCACCGTGCCCGGTATGGCAGAGGATGAAGGACTGCAGTGCCTCAGGCAGACACTCTTCAGGAGTCGGAAACCCGTTAAAACTCAATGAGACCTAAGATATTGATAGTAGTTAAATGTCAATGTTCCAGTTATATTAATATTCTAGAAACAAAATCTTTATTTTTCTTGTTATGTTCATCAACGATAAAGCAAAACTAAACTGTATCTTTATTGATTAGAAACAAATTATTTCTTTGCTTAGAAAAGGCTTTATTGTGAAACAGTTTCTGTAAATGTATGCACAGCATTATACATACATGTATGTAGCTACATATGTATATGTTAAATATTGTTTGAAGTAAGGCGCCTACCGACACAAATTGTATACAAATTAAAATAATTGCTGTTAGAAATGCTGCATCCTGCAGAACATGCAAGGAAGAGATTTAGCATAACTTGTTATTTTCTATTGTTTGTTTTTAGTATGGTTTTGAAATATGCAGTGCACAAGGCCCAGCACTCATTAACGCGTCACTCTTATTATGACAATAACGTTAAGAGGAATTCTAACAAAAATATAATTCTCCTAAAAGATATGAAAACTTTTCGCATTTCAAAGGTCTATGAGTATGTGAGCCTTCTCTGGGTGTAAAGGATTGCATACGATGGATTCATCATAATATCTTTTTTCTCAGTGACTCATTATGCAGTGTTGTTTGCCGCATTATTGTCTTCAAAAGGATTAAGACGAGTAATTAAAACTTGTTCACGTTGTTTTGCTATTTTCTCAGAAATCAAAAGATCCATGTTTATTTTAACTAAATGAAAACGTGTAACATACTTGAATATTTCTCACTCGATGATACATGGGGTAGCTCGCTGATTGCCTCGCCCTAGGAATCACATTTCAAACAAAAATTTCCCCTGTGAACAAACGTTTTGAAGCAAAATATTGTTGTTTGAGAAAACAATGACTTACCTGACATTTTGTCATGTACCTACAAGAGAATTTTTGCCAAGAGGATCAAGTGCTTGTTCTTCACATTCAAATTGCGCAGTTCTCCTTGCTTGACAAAAAAAACTTCATGTACCTACATTTGCTGTGCTATTTTAGTATTATACCTAAGAGTTTTTCAGTTAATACTGGTAGGTTTATATGTCGCTTTTGTTTGAAATAAATGTAAACTTTTCTACTTATCGCCTTTAGACAGTAAACCAGAGTCAAACGATTAAAATCACAAAAAAAGGAAAATTGCATTTCTTTTTGCGACGAGACACGCGCCTATTATAAAGTGCAATTAGTCAAGTGGCTCTTTCTTATTCTAGTACGTTTTATTTTAGAATAACTCAATTATTCCTTTGGCAATTGTGCAGAAACGCGTATTAAGTTCGAAACGGATTTGGGCCCAATGCGGCAAATGTAAGCACTAAGTTTATCACAACTTGTTTATAACGCTTTACTACCTACGTTCATTGTCTTTCTCTTGGTAAACAAGGCTTACTGCAAAGTGGTAATTAATGTCTATTTTGTTGTTGTCCATTTCTTGAAAATGTTGTGAAGCTTATGAGCTACAATATCCTTGCATGCATAGTATTGAAATAGGGTGAACATGCTGGAACATCAAAGTGTAGAATTGCAGTATTACTCAAACTGACATTATGTCGATGGTAGAATAGAAAAAAAACCTTATAAGCTGTTTTGGATTTTATTTATATTTATATTTCTAGTGCCATGAAATTGAATACAATATGTTAAATGTAGAGATGCATGTACTTATCACAAAGCATACATTAATAAATAAAGCCTCAAAATGTTGAAATCACGTTGGTATTAAATAAAAATAGTATTTTTTATGGTGTTAGTTAGTCCTGTCTACATGTCGACAGATGTACATAAGGGTGGAGTGTGGAGGTATGGGAAAAATGAAAAAGTTCTTTTCGATGTCAGTTAACAAAAAAAGGCTGTGTATGTACAATGAGAGTAGGAACTTTTTTTTTTTAAGTTAAGGTTTGGGCCGTCTACTGAAGCAAAAAGCCTACAACATTTTCGTCAAATCCATCGTTTTTTAGGTTTGTTTTTTTTTTGTTTTTTTTTCATGAGATCAAATTTTAAAATATTTTGCTCATACGTGTAAAAAGTAAACAAACATTACAATCTGGACAATAATTTGTTTTTGTTTAAAGCACTGTATCATTTAAAGTAATCGATTTAATTTTTTTTTTTTTGTTAAAATTGTCTGATTTGGTATTACAACGAGGAATTAATCCATCTCTTGCGTTTTCTCCAGCTACCGTTGGTGAAACTCTGGTCACAATCGGAAGCATATCATGCAACAAGTTTTCCGGGTGGGCGGAGAATGCATTCCTTTGAATAACAGAATAAATATTTTTTTGTAACTTCCAGTAAAAAGCATCTTCAGAACTCAGTAAGTTTATGGACGTACTGTGGACCTTGTTTAGAAGCACTTGGTTTCTTTAGGCTGAACTAAAGTGGAACGTAAACTTTTATAATATACTTCACCAGAGTAATCAAATTTTCCTTTCAATTAAGTGTAGCAAGATAAATTCTAAAAATTCTTTTTGCTGTTGTCAAACAAAGTGAATGAGCCATTTTTCCTGGAATACATTTTCAGAGCACGAGTCGCTGCTGACAGCTTTACAATTTTTAAATAAATGTCTTTGGTCTGTTCTCAGGTCATCCTCTGCCTCAGACAAAAAGAGGTTGAACTTAAGTTTCCTAAGTAGAGGAATACGGTCTCAGTTACAATGGGCATGAGCTGTTTTGTTCCCAAAACCTTGTGATGGCTCTCTCCTCGCTTTTGAAAGAATAACGTCTTGTCTTTTCAACCATTGAAGTAGATGCTGCTTACTTCAGTTTCAAGACCTTGGCTGTGGAGCTGATGACGTATTTTTTTCGTGTTCTCCTGACCGCGCTTTTATCAATGATGTTATCAGTGTTTTCAGGAGTCTCTTAACCTACATCCTGCAAGACTGTGCTCGCAACTGCAGCTGCTGACCGGTCGGAAATGCCATATTGGCCACACACTCTGCCAAAAGTCGGGAGATAAAGAAAATTCATTCAATTTAATATCATTATCTAACATAAAACAGATAAGACTAGGTATATTTACAATGAGAATAATTAAATTCTTGAAGTCACAGGATTTGTTGATGAGCTTGGTTGCAGATTATCGAGTTCTGGAGCCAGTTGAAGTTTACATAGAACAGTTAAGAGGGCTCGAATCTTCAATATGGATTGACATCTTTTGTAACTTTTTTTTCCTTCTTAGATTGTTCTCCGTTACCAACTGATCTGTTCCGTATATTTTCATTTTACTCTCATTCATTTTTTTTTTCAAAACTGCTACGCTTCCAGGAACAAACATCGGTTAACTTTTATACACAATTACTCGTCGCGGTCCAAATGATCTGTTACAAGGGATAAAAACCCATTCATTTCCTCGGAAGTCGGTATAAATCGACATTTAATCTAATATGCTTGATTCACAAATTTCTCTTTAATGCAGTGGCGAAGCCTCATATTGTTCAAATCGTTCATAAACGACTAACTTTCACAAGAAGTTATTTCAATTTTTGCGTTCTCTAAACTATATACAACATATTTAATATTTATACTCTTCTTCCTATTGCTGTAATTTTTCATATTCCAATTCGTGCATTTCCTATTTGAACATTTCCACACAGAACTGAACCACCTACCAACCAACTTTTTGGTTTTTTTTATTGCGGGATACCTGCTGATATTTCTGCGCGCCTGGTATTTTCTGAACATTTTCGTTATTCTTGCTGGTCGGTATTAACATTTTGTAGGTTAGATCGCCGGAGTGGAATTGTGGGAGAACGCCTTGACGGATTTTAATGATCGACCACTAATTTTAAAGACAAGATATGTTGCTTTTTAGTAATAGTATTTACACTCCACGCCCACCAGTCACCATTGGTACTTTATAAGAGGTAACCACTCATTTGAAAGGTTGGGAGTTGACCATTATCAAAAGTGCGACATTTATTGACCTAGGCGTAGTTGCTTACCTGGAACAGACGATTACCATTAACTTTGTGGAAGTTTTTACTACAGGATATTGCCATCTTTTTTTTTCTTTTTTTACTCAAAATGAAACAAACCAACTCTTTATCCTTTTAAATTATAAAGTATTTATTCATCATCATTTCTTCTATTTTGCAAGCATAAAATTTGAAATATTATATCTTTTGTTTCATTATCTATTCGTCTTAAATTATACACAAATGTTTGAATGTTCATATGGTGCACGGTCTTGTAGGGCATGGTTGAAGAAATGCTTGTTTCTCGATTGTTTTTTTTTTTTTGTAGAGACCCTGGAAATAAACAATAAAGTTTACATAAGGATGCACTTTTAGAAGTTTTTTTTTAATAAATAGTTAATGAAATATGCACACGCAAAATAAGAGATACGAGATCAAACGACGTATAACATTAAAGAGAAACTTGTGAATCAAGCATATTAGATTAAATATCGATTTATGACTTTATGACAACGAGATATCTGTACAGTATTTAGATGCTACACGCACCTCTGCTACATTAATGGGATGTCGAAAATGTGTGTTCATATTCTTTCAGAGGGTGTACCTCTTAATTTTTTTGTTTTGAATGAATAACCTTACATTCCTTACCACGTTAAGTGGATGGCTGGAGTTACAGCGCTGTTTCACGGTTAGCCACAACCGATCATCAGACTCCTTCAGTGGTGCTGGTCTGTCTTTTTTCTTCATTTTATCCCGAAATTCCATTTCTTCCACTGGGATTCGAACCTAGACCAGCGTCTTCTCAGGCAAGCACTCATGCACTGTGCCATTGAATCCACGAGTTTATCCAGTTTTTATTTCAATTTTCTTGGACAAACTTTGCTCCTGTAAGTACTCGTATATTATGTTATTCATTCTGGTTTTTCTTTCTAAGTTTTCTCTAATTCTATTCCATTTCGACAAGCATAGTTGGACTGAAATGGGTGATAGAGAGGGTGAAAGACTTTTTGACATTGTATTTGTCGAGAATCTTACGATTAATGGTTTTTTAAGTGATACCACACAATTTTTTCCAGGTTTTTAATTTTTGTTTTCCGTCAATTAAAAACCAGGAAAAATTGTGTGGTATCACTTAAAAAACCATTAATCGTACCTCTTAAAGCTTAGACTTATGAGCAATATAATTTTGTTTACTTAAATCTTGCGCATTTTTTCTTCAAAATGAGGTCCTAATTATTAAAATCGGTAAAGCCGTTCACCCACAATTACGTTTTGAATTGTTTTTTTGGATTTTAACATTTTGTAGGTTAGAGCGCTGGAGTGGCATTGTGGGAGAACGCCTTGACGGATTTTAATGATCGGACCACTCAGGCAAGATGTGTGGCTTCTTAGTTCAGTGGTCACATAGCAAACGAATTTAGACAAAAGAAAGTATTTTTGCTCAAGTAGTCAACTTTCATTTTTTCTATTTCATTAATAAAATTAAATAGCCCACGTGAAGATGATATGAATATTTTGGGAGCTGTACCATCCGAAGTACCGCTTGGAATTGAAGAAAAACGCCTTAGTTATGTATTAAGGAAACTAGCGACAGGACTCGAAAAGAACCATTAAAAAAATGTATAAACTTACACCCCTATCGTGGAATCCGTCGGGGGGAACGATCCGCTAATAGTAAACAATTTGCATCGTGTAATCCGCAGACGTGAACCATCCACATGTCGGTAAAGTGAATGAAATTCACTGTATCGTGGAAAACGAGCGGATCGAATCTGTCCATGCATTTGACATCCGCAGTTTTTATTTTATTTTCACTGAATTTAATTTTTACAAAACAAATATGTTTGAAATATGCTGTCACAATCTCACAATTGAATTTCCTAATCACCAATAGTGGTCAGTAAGGGAGAGTATCCGACGGATCCCACGATAGCAATTTTCTGTTCACGTGAATCGAATAAGTGAAGTGAATCTCAGATCCGACGGATTCCACGATATATGTGTTATAAACTAAACCCACAAAAAATTGTTCAATTAAAATAAATATAAAAAAATTAAATGTTGACGCTTTTTAAATGTTGCCAAACTTGAAGCAAATGGTATGTTGCTATTTTTTGGCGGAAGGCGCATTAAGGGTCTCAATCCTTTAACAGAATATGAAAAAAATATTTCCAAAATCATTATAATTCATATTAAACGTATATTTCCATTAAAATGCTCCAGCTTTAAACGACATCACACGGTCCAGTTCATTAATTTCTATTGCAAAATACACTAAGGAAAGTACTTGCTAAGCGCGTAAGGTATCAAAATATGGGCGTGGCACGTAAATATTTTTACTAAAAAGCCACATCTCTAAACCTTTAAAATAAGTGGTCGATCATTAAAATCTGTCAAGGCGTCCGTCCCACAATTCCACTCCATCGGTCTAACCTTCAAAATGTTGTCAACCGTTAAAATCCAACCAGCAAAAAAAATGAAAGTTTGTTCAGAAAATACCAGTCGCGCAGAAATATCAGCAGGTATCCCGCAATAAAAACATAGGGACGGGCTACAGTCCGCTTGGGCGAACTGTTGGATACCCTATTCTTATTCCTATCCCTCATAAGTGGGCGTGACAAAAGTCTAAGTATGGTTGAATTGTTAAGAACGCTCTACATATTTTGTTATACATATAACATTTAAAGGATTTTATCAAAAAAAAACGCTACGTAGCTCAAACTTGGGTGTTTCAATAAAATTGTTTTATTTAATTGTGGGCGTGTCAGTAGGCGGATTTAAAAAAAATAACACATGAGAATAAAGGGCCCCTAGAGAGTATATATTATAAATTGCAGCTCCCTAGCTCAAACTTTGAATTTTCAAAAAAAAAAAAATTAATTGTGGGCGTGTGAGTGGGCGGATTTTGAAAATATTTACACATGAGCATAAAGGGACCCTAGAGAGTATATATTACAAATTTCAGCTCCCTAGCTCAAACTTTGGATTTTCAAAAAAATTGTTTTATTTATTTGTGGGCGTGTCAGTGGGCGGATTTTGAAATTTTTTTATCCCGAGCAGTTTTAGGAGTCATAGATCATATATAAAAAATTTCAGCTTTCTAGCTCAAAATTCGATTTGTTCCAAAATTTTGTTTTTTTGAGTTTGTGGGCGGATTTCAAAAATTCGTAAACTTGATTATTTCGGGACTCTAGAGAGTATATGGTTAAAATTTCAGCTCTCTAGGTCCAGTTTAAAGGCCTAATTTTTGCCGACGGACGGACGGACATGGCTAGATCGACATTACTATCGATGCTGATTATAAATATAGTAACTTTTAGGGGTCTACGGGCAATATTAAGGTATGTTACAAATCATGCGTCAAAATTAATATACCCCTAGAATAGGGTATAAAAAGAATCCAATCGGAATTCAAAACGCAATTCTGGGTAAACGGCTAGACGGATTTTAATGATCGACCACTCGTTATAAAGATTAAATGTGCAAGATTTAAGTGAACAATTTTATATTATTCATAAGTGTAAGCACACATTTTGCACAACAAATTAAAGTAGCAGTGGTGCAAGTTATCATTTTGTTTGGATTTTTACTACCGCACAAAATGTAACTGTAAAATAAGAATTATTTAGGCACCAGCTTACTACCTTTGAACGATTTTCTATTATGAAGAAAATTAATTCCTTGCAAACGGGACTATACATATTTAAAAAAGCTGAAGGGCTTTCTATACGATCAGCACCATAAAGATTGGATCTAGTGTAACCTGGCTGGTAATATATATTGCTATCTGAATAGGACTGTGTAAATTTGCATTTTGGTCAACATCAAAATTAATGCAGCTACGTTGTTGGTAGTGGGTGTTTGTCTTTGAGTTCGCACTTTTTTTTCATTTTTTATTTTAATATTTTGTTTGTTTATGCGACGTTTGCTTACATTGTGTATTTTTCTTACAAAGTCAATCTGTGGCATGGATTTTCTTCCCGGGATGTAATCTTCTTTACTGTACCTACATTGAAACCTCAATTAATTACAAGTAGCTAGATAAAAATGCGATGCCGAGTGCAGAAAGTGAATACTTAAATGACTATCTATGTATAGAAGAACACATTGAAATGGTGAATACTTACATCTACTAAGTACCTAAAAGAAATTTTCAGATGAGTTTGTGTTTACATTTAATGACTTGCAAACTAAGTGCAATTTGTAATGAGTTCAAGTCAAAAATAAACAAACTATGTATACATATATGTGCAGGTGTAATCGAACTCAAATAAAAACATTTGTATAGCATAAAGTGGTCGCTCAAAAGAAAAGGCATGCTCCAAAGTATCAGCAATCTGGATAAACAGATGCCAATATTCATTAAAACATGACTATCTTTTTCTTTTTCGTTAACGAAGAGGTTATTATCTGGACTAAAGGGATTATAACACTCCCACTTCGCGACTAGCTTATATCTGGATTGTTGATAAGATTTCAATCCTATTGGTGTGTTGCTGATTGCAGTTTTTAAAAAAATGGTGCTTTTATGAAACATTTTATGTAGGTAGTGGTGTGTTTCTATATACTTGCTTAAAAATTCGATTGACCTCCATCCGTAAGCCAACATTTGTCTTTACAGTACCATTATTTAAAATCAGAAACGAACAAATCTACCTGTTATACGTACAAACATTAATAAACTAACCGCACAGCACGCTAATCTCATATGAAAGCCTAAATAAGTCAACCGCATAAGAATAATAATTTGAACCGTGTCACCCTGTATCTAAATAATACCTAAGTACGAATCATCGCAATTTCTCTCTACACTATTTTATCTTTTTCATTGTAGGTATATGGTAACAAAAAGTACGGTTGAATGCATATAATAGTGTGCATTATTAATCCTTACTAGAGTTTCACTTTGTCGTATCAGAAGCATCTAATCACTCAAATGCACACCGTATGCTTGTATAATCAAAACACTTTAAGAACAGAAATTACTATCATCAAATAACTCATCGCTTTCGATTTGCAAGTCGATGAATGTGATTAAACCCAGTACTGCACAACTGGGTACTTTTTGACGCTTCATGAGATGTGAAATAACAGAAACCGCTAGCCAGCAGACGATAGCTCCTGGAGATAAATTCATCGAATACATACATACATAACTGATATAGCTGATTCAATCAATATAAGGGACTGGCCTGAGACAGACTATGCACTGAGTAAATGAAACCATGATCATTGCTATCACATCACCCCTTGGCTAAACCTAAGTCCCCTTCACTTTCCCTGTAAATCTCTTTATACGTAAGGAAGCGCGAAGATTAGATGATTGCGTCAATATGCTACTCGTATATCCAAATTAAATTATCTTCCAGCAGGATAAATTTCCTCCCTTTGTCTGGTGGGTACACACGGATTGCTGGGATCGTTGTAGAGATTTTAACCACCTCATTCGGCTTCATCATTGCACTACCATACCACCCATGCCCTAATCTAATTCGGTGCATTTATTTTTTGTAACATCTTTCTCACCCTCAACATGGTTTGAATTGAAGATTATTTGACCCCCGGCAACCATATAAATTCAGAACATACGCCTCATTAACATATGGTTTTTACATATAAATAAATAGGTATTTGTACTATATTGATATAAATATAAGCAGCTCAGAGCATTTTGTAAAAGCTTATAGGTACTTGTTATTTAGTTTTTTTTTTATAAAAGCTTGGTAAAAGTTTACTCAGGCACTACGACATGTTTGTGCAGGTATATTATGTAATGTATACCTACATATGAATGAAGATACCTATGCATGAACGTTAAACTTCAACTTTGTTAAAGATAATATGTATTCGTACTTTAGAATGTCGTTATAAAATAAACTCTATGGAGTGCGTTTCATAGCGAAATGTGATGGTCGATTCTGCAACCCTGCTTACCGAATTTTATGAATTTAATTTTTACAGTACCTAAACAAAAGTATATACATAAATAGATGGCAAAGAGCTTTTAGAGGAGTTTTTTCTACCCAGAACTGCGCTCTTGAATCTCTTTTGATATCCATTGTATGAAAACTGGGTGAGAAATTTTAATTTATCAGTTGGTACCTATATGTACACCTATAGGACCATATAGATATAATGTATAAAGAAGTTTTAATTTATTACGAAACACATGTTGTACATATATATATCTATGCATATATAAGTATATTTCGAGTAGCGCTTGAGAGCCCTTTTCTAAAACACTTACCACAGACTTTAAGTGGCTAGCACGGATTACAAAAAAAGAGCACTGATGATGTGTAGCTAATTTATATTTTTCAAAAAAGAGTAGGTACTACCAATGCAATTAAAAAATGTATGATACCGTTTTATCTGCTTAAAATGCCCCCTATCTTATCTTTAGCGGCATGGCATGGTCATATTTGATGTTCATTTATAAAAGCACCAGTGACACCACCTTAAGTCTTGGAATACAGTAAATGACACTCCAAAGTTATTGGGTGGTCGCTTTTAATCCCTTTATCAAACTTCGTACAACGCTTAGCATGAAACAGTTATATGAACATACGTATGCATATTTTCTCCGCTCATTGTATTGGTAGCTGTACTAATTCTGGAGATAGCATTAATAAAAGGAAAATGGAAAATATAGCCAGGGATATTTCAATCAATCTAGAACAAAATGGTGGCATCAATATTCATATAAATTTATTCTCTAAAGGAAGCAAGGTTGTAAAATGAATGCAAATTTAACGATTTGATAACAAAAATTGTGTTTTACAAGGGGCGGTACCAATTAGATTATTTTGTTTAAAGTTTTTTTTTTAGTCCGAATTGGATTTTTATAGGTTAGGAATAAATCTACATATTTAATGTAGGTATGCCTACGTATACCTACATAAGTAGGTACAATAAATCATCTGCATTTAAAAGAAAATAGCTAAACGCAAAATGTTAAATAATATCATTTTGGATTGTATGTAAATACCTAGGTATATACCTAGCTCGTCGTAAATTTATTAAATTTTCGAAATATTTTCATGTTTCCATAAATGATAAATCCTTAGGTATAGCAACAATAACACTGTATGTGATATAGATAGCGCTTCTCTTTTAAGTTAAGCTCACTGAACTGGCAAGCTTTTCTTGATTATTAATAGCAGAAAATCTGTCAGCGTAAAGATATGGCATCAATTAATTGAAATTTTCATCCCTTACAGTCTAAGATATGAAATGTGGCATCGGGTGGGTCATTAATTCATTTATTATGTTACACCCCCTCCAATATTATTTCTTAAAAACAACTCCACTAATCTACCCTGTGGTATAGGTTGACTTCGTCATTCAAAGTCACCGTCGTCATTGACGATTGCATCGGAAATGAAGTGTTCCATAACGTCTGCTGTAAAAGTGGATTTTTCGGAACACCTATTGAACAGCCACAATTATCCTTGACGTGCGGTGACGTCGACGACGTTGATTTGGATACGTGGCCCTAGCAACAACAAGAGCAGTCTGAATGGAAGCTTAGTCCTCGATTTATTATATTGAACAAGTAGCACGTGCCACTTCGGCGCTAGTATTTTTATATCTGGACAGATTTCATGCTTAGTTATACATGCACATAAGTAAGTTTGGTCATATATATCTTATCTACAATATAAAAATCTAAGAAATATAAATGTTTAAAAACGTTTAATAATATGTAACATTACCTTAAATTTATTACAATCAGCTTATAATAATAAATTGCTTATTTTTGTGTAGAATGCTATATCCTAATAAGATGTATTTCTAGATTTATACAGTTAAAGTGATGATCTTTAACTAATAATACAAATAAATCTTTCACACACAGATATGTACAATACAGCACATTCTCTCCCTCGCCGTTTTTAGAACATGATTGATAGCCATGTAGCAAAATTGTTTGGGAAAAAATTAAAATTCATAGCTGTCAGCATTAGGGTTATTATCTGTACATAGAGCTCGCTTCGGGTTTATAATATGAAGGATGGGTTTCAATAACCCAATGACTGACAATTTTTCTGGCACACGGAAGAAACTCGAGATAAATTAAAATGAATCTGCCTACGACTCTGTTACGCATACATATTTTGTTTTGTAGATAATGGGAACCTATGCATATTTAAATTTTACTATAATGTTTATAAAATATTATTGTTATTATCCAAGACAAACTTGTTCAGTGGGAACGTTGGACTACTGACAAAGGGTTACTGACCTCAGTAACACCCAACGTTTTCCCATTGCCTCACCTCTTGCAAAATGTTGACTAAGTATTTGTCATGAGGAGCTTTTCAAAGTTTCCGTTTTGAGTCGCCGCAAATTGCTATGTCCTTCTATTAATGTATTCATATAACTTCGCACAGACAAGTAGTTGGAGAAGCCACGTAGTGCCGCTAATGCCTT
Source organism: Portevinia maculata (assembly GCA_949715645.1). Taxonomy (NCBI): domain Eukaryota; kingdom Metazoa; phylum Arthropoda; class Insecta; order Diptera; family Syrphidae; genus Portevinia; species Portevinia maculata. The sequence goes on along the minus strand of OX454528.1, from coordinate 171,022 downwards.
ATATAAATTAAAAAGTTTACTTCGATTTTAAATCTTAAAATACTAAATACAAAACTCTCCTTAAGCAACGTAGACACCAAGTGTGTAGAAAAACCTTACAACTGCACCAAAACACTTTTTTCCTATCTCTCTATTCTTAAAAACCATATCCTGCCTTATCTCCCTTCTTCAACGTATAAATAACCATCATGCCGAACTTAAAGTTTCGGGGTCTAATGATTTAAGCTGATCTGTGATTAATAGATTTTTGAGTATGTATATTGTTTATAGAGTTTTTTTTTACTTTTTTTTTAAGATTAAAAAATAAAAAATTAATGAAAAATCTCATGCCGATCGATATATCGCAAAACCACTTGACTCTTACCCGCCATGACAGGAATGTGCATCAGTTCCCCTTAAGCCTATTTTCGGTAGTTGCACTCGGCTTATTACACAGTTTTTGTCCACACACATAGCTATAACCGCCAGGCAGTAAAAGTGCACAATAAGCACGGGTTACCTACTAAAATAATAGAAATTTTAAAATATTTTCAAAAAAGCAAATTAAATTGCGACTTGGGCTGTAAATGAAAACGTTTACTTAATTACTTAACTCCTTAAGAATAAAGGCGACACGATGCAGAAATATGCCTACCTAAGCTAAATAATTTTAAGCTAAAGTTTGAGAGGTACAAACTAACCGATTTCTATTTCACTATAGTGCCATACCAAGGAGCCAAATAATGTTCTTTATATATATATGTGTATATACATACATTATATAAATGTAAATATATCTAAACCATAAAACAATCATAACAGAGAACTCCCACAAAGAACAAATAAATAGCTACTTAAGAAAATGATTGTTCTCGTGTCGGTTGTCGTACGTATCCCATAGATTTCCCCACTAACTTCTTATACCTTCTTAAGCTCACAGAGTGTATTCCTTTCTGTTGTTGGTACAAGTTTGCCGGAAGACATTTGTAAAGTTGTGGTGACAGAGCCCTGTGGTGATTTAGAAATAAGGATGATAATGTGTGCAACTAATTGTTGAGAACGGAAATCAAACGGAAGTTATTCGTTGGGTAACCAATGGCTGGCCGTCTTTAATCTATTGTACTTAAAATAATTTGATTGGTAGTCTTTAATAACTTCAGCATATAAAAACCGAACCAAGTTTCGAAATTGCCTGGACTTTAAATTTTAGTAAGATTGATGCGATGGCGGCTTAATTGGATTACAGACTTTGAAAGAGGCTCGCGAATAGAAGTTCGCTAAAATTCAAGCAAAATACCAGCCACAAGCCGTCATCGCATCTTCGTTTTCTTCCTTTTAATGGCGGTGAGCATATGGGATCATAACCCTCCCATTTAACCGCATCCCTACTGGTCCGCCTGTGGGGTTTGCCAGTTTGACCTCATAAAATATCGGCAGTCCTCCCGATTTCGAATACTTTGGAAAACGTCACTTTTGCTTCAAACAGATAATCAAGGACTGTAATAAATAGTAAGGGACTTAAGACGCTTCCCTGGTTGAGGTACACCAACTTTGATTGCGAACTCCTCGGTGACACTAGCGGCCATCTTACTCTTATCTTTACTCCCCTATACATGTCCATGATCATCTGTTCGTCGGTTTCTGAAACTTCTCGTTGTTTTAGCGTTACCCATGACAGATCGCTTGGTTGTCTATCAAATGCCTTTTCAAAATCAACGACACCATATGCAAAACCTTTAAGGAATCACTATGTTTCCATCATGATTCTTATACTTTGGATTGCATCGGTGGTTGATTTACCTGCGACAAACCCGTATTGGTCTTCAGATAGCCGATGGTGTGAGACATCAGCTTGTTTGAACGGTAATTATCGCAGTCTCGCATATCGCCTTTTCCTTTGTACAAAGGAAGAAGAAACCGTTCCCTCTACTGGCTAGGCATTGGATCGCCTGGCCATTTGAGCCAATTGGACCCGATGTCTCCCATCTTTTTCTAAAACTCAGAGGGTATCTCATCCGGCACAACTGCTTTTCGTTTTTTGGAGTTTTTGACCGCCTTCCTAACTTTTTCGACAGTAATGTCAGGTACATCTTCATTGTTAGGAACGGCTGTCGGAAAATATATCCGAAGAAATTGTTGTAGTGTGTAGTATTTTTTCGTCATCCTTAAGAAGCAGTCCTTGAGCATTGTTGATGAACTTTGGCGAACGGATTTCCTGGGAGTTTCCCCCTCTCTGAGCGGCTATTTTTAAAATAGTTGCGCCCCTGTTCAACCAGCCGAAGAAGAAATTTATTCTAGCTCCCGATACAAAAAATGTAAAATGTTGATTTTTTCCTTAATTTAAGTCCTTTGTTAACCTAACTCATTTCTTCTTAAGTTTTTTGACACAAATTACTTATTTTCATATAATAAAAAAGTGTATTGAAAAACTTAATTTTTTTAAGCTTACTTAAAGTAATTGCAAAATTTGAAAAAGCTCCACTTTTTTTGTAACAGTGTAATTTTATATTTGTAATACCTACCCTCCTCTATAAGTACCTAACCTAACCTTGTAACATGCCTGAATATTAAACGGATGCTCCTAAAAGACAGCATAGAAAGTTATGTCAATATAGCCATGTCCGTCTGTCGTCCGTTGTCGATTCGGGCTGGAAAGCTGAAATTTGGAACATATAAATTTTCTCTAGAGCAAGTGCAATTTTTTTTTTTTAAATCCGACCACTATTTAAAAACAAACCTTTTATTGAAGAAGTCAATGGAAATGAAAGTCCTTTTCTTCGTATCAATGAATGAAGATAAATTCGTTTATCCATACAGAGTTTTTTGCACAGTCACTTTTTAAAGGCGTTTATTTGTACAATACCACGCCTTCTTTTTAGGGGATGGCAATAGGATATCCAATATTAATATTTAAAGTACCCCCCCCCCCCCCCCCCCAAACACACACACACACACCCGCCCACCCAAACAGATCCTTCCTGTAGAATTTGGAACATAAATGTTCTCTAGAGCAAGTGCAATTTTTTTAAATTCCGACCACTATTTAAAAACAAACCTTTTATTGAAAAATTCAATGGAAATGAAAGTCCTTTTCTTCGTATCAAAGAATGAAGATAAATTCGTTTATCCATACAGAGTTTTTTGCCACGTTCACATTTTAAAGGCGTTTATTTTTACAATACCACGCCTTCTTTTTAGGGGATGGGAATAGGGAATTTGGAACATAAATGTTCTCTAGAGCAAGTGCATTTTTTTTTTAATTCCGACCACTATTTAAAAACAAACCTTTTATTGAAGAAGTCAATGGAAATGAAAGTCCTTTTCTTCGTATCAAAGAATGAAGATAAATTCGTTTATCCATACAGAGTTTTTTGCCACGTTCACTTTTTAAAGGCGTTTATTTTTACAATACCACGCATTCTTTTTAGGGGATGGGAATAGGATATCCAATATTAGTATTTGAAGTACACCCCCCCCCCCATTCAGAGTTTTTGCCACGTTCACTTTTTAAAGGCGTTTATTTTTACAATACCACGCCTTCTTTTTAGGGGATGGGAATAGGATAACCAATATTAGTATTTGAAGTCCCCCCCCCCCAAGCACACACACACACCCAAACAGATCCTTCCTGTAGGTAGGTACTTATATGAGAAAAACAAAAAAAAACATAGGGGCGGGCTACAGTCCGCTTGGGCGAACTGTTGGATACCCTATTCTTATTCCTATATCTCATAAGTGGGCGTGACAAAAATTTAAAGGATTTTATCGAAAAAACTAAGCTTTTGTAAATAAAAACGCTCCCTAGCTCAAACTTTGGTTTTTCAATAAAATTGTTTTATTTAATTGTGGGCGTGTCAGTAGGCGGATTTAAAAAAAATTTAAGTATGAGCATAAAGGGCACCTAGAGAGTATATACTATAAATTTCAGCTCCCTAGCTCAAACTTTGGATTTTCAAAAATAAAAATAAAATAATTGTGGGCGTGTCAGTAGGCGGATTTTGAAAATATTTACACATGAGCATAAAGGGCCCCTAGAGAGTATATATTAAAAATTTCAGCTCCCTAGCTCAAATTTTGGTTTTTCAAAAAAAATATTTTATTTAATTGTGGGCGTGTCAGTGGGCGGATTTTGAAAATTTTATGTCCCAAGCAGTTTTATGGGCCAAAGATCATATATAAAAAATTTCAGCTTTCTAGCTCAAAATTCAATTTTTCCCAAAATTTGTTTTATTTAATTGTGGGCGTGTCAGTGGGCGGATTTTGAAAATTTTATGTCCCAATCAGTTTTATGGGCCATAGATCATATATAAAAAATTTCAGCTCTCTAGCTCAAAATTCGATTTTTTCCAAAATTTTGTTTTTTTGAGTTTGTGGGCGTGTCTGTGGGCGGATTTCAAAAATTCTTAAACTTGATAATTTCGGGACCCTAGAGAGTATATGGTTAAAATTTCAGCTCTCTTGGTCCATTTTAAAGGCCTAATTTTTGCCGACGGACGGACGGACGGACGGACATGGCTAGATCGACATTACTATCGATGCTGATCATAAATATAGTAACTTTTAGGGGTCTACGGGCAATATTAAGGTATGTTACAAACTATGCGTCAAAATTAATATACCCCTAGAATAGGGTATAAATAGAAGATGAAGCATTATTTTATATGTACAAGATTCAACTATAGCTTGGGGCTACATATTTCCACGCTCCTGTAGGTAATCCTGCTAATGCATTTCTTATTAATTTCACTCTGTGTTGTATTTTGAAAGTTTGCCATCAATCGTGCTGAATGGAACATGTTGTGAATTTTTTATTATCAAATATAATTTACCAACAACACCAACAAACTTGTTGAGAGGTCCTATTTCCCTTATTTCGCTAATGCCTGGGGATCGAAGAATCGTCCAATTCTGAAACCTTTTCTATTTCTAGACATCTCACGCTTCGATTTCATTATTCATTAAATATTATATAAAAAAAAGATTGTGCAGACAGCGGCACAAGAATCTGAGTTTGTGTTTACAAATGGGGGTTCGAATGTTTATACTATACTTCTACCATGCAGACGCATTTCACCGCACAATTTAAACAATTTTCCCCAGAATATAATTTCGCATACGTAAGTAAACATTTACTTTTCGTCCAGTCAATTAACTTTCACTGGTTATACTACATACGACCCCTGGCTTTCAGAATTCTATTTGACTGCCATAACTGCCCTTATGTTTAGATTTATGTAGATATCGTCTATTCGAAAAGTAGTCAGCCAACAAGTAGGAAATTTAGAAAAAAGTGTTTCGTTTAACACATTGTCTCTTTTGCCGAATTTGACGCGTAGACGTTATGTACCACCAGTGGTAGGGATACATTGGCGTTCTGTAATACATTACATATTTTATAAATTTTATCATAACTTATAATTTATATTTTTCGGAAGTTAATTTTTTTCTTAAGAATAAAAAAAGAACAAACCATTATGGTTTTAATATCGATTAAGCACTGACATATAAAATAAAGAGTTCAAATGGAATCAAACATAACATCTTTTATCTCATGTTTAACTTTGAACTTAAGAACTATAAAAAATACCTTTTTTGATGAATTAAAAACGTAATTTATTTTTCTATAGTGCAGCACTGATAGTTTATACGCGCCGCTGTGAACGTGTAATTAACTGTTTTTTTTTTAAATTTGTAATATAAAAAATCATCAAAAGTGCAAGCGTGTGCATGTTATTTAAATTTGTTCCGCAAAGGATACACAATATAGATAGATACTATATACAGCTTTAAAACAAATTTACCATATAGGTAGGTATGTATTTCAATTTCTACATTGCTATCACCTGTTCGCAGTCAATACAGTACACCTGGTCGCTGTAAATAGAGGGATCAGTTTGAAAGGAATTTATATATATAAAAAAAAAAATGCCTGCCTATGAAAATATCTAGTTAAAACAGAACAGCTAGGTACCTAACCTACCAACCTATGTAGGATTCCTTTAGTAAATGCTATTGTAAAGAAGTAGGTACCTACACTACTGCATACGACTCTAAACAAGAAAGTTTTTTTTAAAAAGCAATTGTCATTGCATGCCTATATACAATGCATACTTACGAACATACATTTATCATTATTAAATGCCTCGGTTGTTTGGTTTCGGTATGTGCAGGATTAAATGCCGCAAATTTGCAGAGAGGGAACGTACGTACGATGACACATACTTCCCTCTATGCCAATTTGCGGATTGGTTCACATGCATTATCTATATTATACCCATACAACCTTGAGTAGCCCGGTTAAACTTGTCTGACCTGCGCATTGGTTTGTTTTTTAGTTCATTATGTATATTAAAACAATCACAACCAAAATCATTTAAATAATGTTCGCGCCATTCAGTCTAGACGGCGTCTCTATTTCTGGGAGATCAATAGAAAATAATCCAACGCGAACTTTTAACGGGGATGTGTGGCATGAAAAAAACACCTGATTTTGGAAAGCCTCAACAAATTTATTTATTTCAGGGACCAAATCCCGACGTTTAAATCAAAAAAAAAATTGTTTTGTCGTTCTACGTTCACATTATTTCCAACTGATTTTGTTGCTATAATACATACAACATACCTAACTGTATTGAACAATGTCCGTGTATACCTTTGTTACAGCCGGTAAATCTTCGACGTTTTTCATAAAATGTTAGTTATAAAAAAAAATATTTGCACAAAAAGTAATCACCCCTATCACAGAATCCGTCGTATTCGGAATTCCGTTACCAAGGATCCAAAATTTCGTGGTAACAAACACATAAATGTCAAAATCTTAATTAGTTAGGATTCAATCAAACCATTTTCCAAGAATCTCAAAATTTGTAGCAAATACATATTTCCACTATGATGGATTCTGTAAGAATATGTTTTTTAGTTCGTAGCAAAATTCCGAAACCGACGGATTCTGTGATAAGGGGGAATAATTTTTTATTTAACCTTGTAAATGAACTTAAAAAGTGCGTCATGCTTACAGTACGTTTACATCGACCCGAAATTCGACATTTGGCGACGGAATTTCATATCACTGTCATTTGGTTGCGCCCTTTTTTTCGTTTGAAATCTGAAGTGGTTACACTTAAAGATGCATTGAGTCCGTATCTGTGCGCTTTCTCTTTTTTACACCCTATTCCATGCGTTTAATTATTGTGACCATACCATATATTTCTTACATACCTTAATATTGCTTATAGGCCCCTAAAATATTACTATATTTGTGGTCACTGATCAGCATCGATAGCAATGCCGATCTACATCTAGTCATGTCCGTCCGTCCTTCGGCGATTTTAAGGCCATAAAGCTCGAGCTAGAAAGCTGAAATTCACAACATAAAGGTTGAGTTCCTGATTGTAACAATACTGCACATGCCATGTATCAATAATTTATTCAATGTATTTATGAACAGAAATACTACTGCAAGTATGCGGCTCCAAAAAAGGGTTAATAAATACAAACGTAAGTATTGTCCCTCACCATTTCCTGGAACGCGACAACAAAATAAAAACCACTGCAAACCCGATCGCATTCTGTCTGTTATTTTTTTGTTGCGAGTTTACATTTACGTTTGTTTTTTTTTTTAATCAGCAGTTAAAATTAAAAGGAAAATGATGAAATCTTTTTCACCCATTATTAAATAAAAATAGGTAATTGCAACGCGAAAATCGAATATTTCAGTCTCATTCACAATACTTCAAACATTTGATGTTTTTCATCTTTTTACGCAAAAGCGTTCGCGTACTTTTCTTTGAAATGGGAGGATCCTCTCTCGATTTAGAAGATTTGACATTTTTCATTTTTATACACATAAATGTACGCGCACAGATCTAATATGTCTCAATAAACCAGAAAACTTTCTATCAAAAACAGTTATACGTTTTTGACAGAGTTTTCTAGTTTATTGACAACAAAAACTTGTTATCTTTACTTGCAAATATTTTCTATCAGGAATATAAGGCGATCCTATGTCTTGCAAGAACTACTTAATGTTGCATATACGATCCTATGCAACGTACTGTGTGAACGTCTTAAACCGTTTTGCAACAAACTTATCGGCACGTACCAGTGTGGCTTCCGGCCAGGCAAATCGACTATAGACCAAATGTTCACACTGAGGCAAATCCTGGAAAAGACCAACGAATTTCAAGTCGAGACACACCACCAATTCATCGACTTCAAAGCCGCGTATGGTAGTATACATCGTCAGGAGCTCTATATGTCGATGGCCGAATTCGGAATCCCGGCAAAACTGATTCAGATGTGTTGCGTGACTCTGGAAAACACGCGGTGCAACGTGCAGTATGGAAATAGTTTTTTTTATTTATTTATTTATTTATTTATTCATCTACCAGGTAGAACACCTTAATAAATTTCGCATAAATTAATAAAGGTACATAGAGTAAATATAAAATTACAAAAAACATAATAATAACATGAGTTAATAAACTAAAAAATTGGCATTAATTAAGAAAGATTGAAGTTAGAGCAGTAAGATCGTCGCATTTAAATAAATCCAGATTTGACGGTAAATCCAAGTTATTACCGACCGAATTAAACAAACAGATGCATCGAGTTATGGGTTTAGACAAACCATAGTTTGTTCTATGGGCCGGAGGTAAAAACAATTGTCTGTCCCTTAGTACGCTACTTGGTGCATAGAATGGTAGACTAAAAAGAAGTTCACTACAATTGATTCTGTTAGAGACAATATCTTCCAGGAACACCAAAGACTGCATCTTTCTCCTAACCACGGGAGTATTAAGGCCTAACAATAAGCAGCGACTATTATAAGATGGAAGCTCAAAGTCCCTATTATAATAGTTCCTCCGAACTATTTCAAACATGCACCGGATTTCGGCAAGGGGACGCGCTATCATGCGATTTCTTCAATCTCGTACTGGAGCAGATAGTGCACAGGGCAGGTGTCAACACGGAAGGCACTATCTTTAACAGGTCCGTTCAGCTGATGGGTTATGCGGGCGATATTGACATCATCGGTCGATCACAGCGCTCCGGCTCACAGCTTTCACGGCGATTGAAGAACAGGCGAAATCTATTGGCCTTGTAGTAAATGAGGACAAGACAAAATACATGCTATCAACAAACAAACAAACATCTGTCCGCCGCCTAGGACAAAACGTCACTATTGATAGCAACAATTTCGATGTAGTTAGGGAGTTCATCTACCTCGGAGTAAACATGAACTCCTCTCGAGGAATACAAATGTAAGATCAGTTCTTAAAATAGTTTTTATGCCGAAAGTCCTAAGATATAGTTAAGTTAAGTTATGCGTCCGCATAATGAACAATAATCTAGAATAAATATCCTGTTAATTTTAAGTTAGATTTAATCATTTTTGTCTAGTATGTAAGTTGATATTCGATAACAATTAAAAAATGAATTTAAATGTAAAAGTAAACATGAACTCCACGAATGACACCTTACTGGAGATCCGGCGAAGAATTACCCTAGGAAACCGCTGCTACTTCGGTTTGGCAAAACAACTGGGTTCAAAACTATTAACTCGGAGGACGAAATGTATGCTTTACAAAAGCCTTATCCTGCCAGCTCTGCTTTATGGCGCCGAGTGCTGGACGATAAGCAGGAAGGGAGAGCTGATACTGGGCTCCTGCGAAAGAAAAATTCTTCGGCGGATTTGTGGTCCTGTGTGCGAGGAGGGCGAATGGAGCAGAAGATACAACCGCGAACTCTATGAGCTGTACCAAGATGTGGATGTAGTCTAAAAAGCCAAAATACGTCGACTACATTGGCTCGGCCACTTCGAGCGAATGGACAATAATGCTCCAGCTAAGAGGATCTTCGAATCCCAGCCCCCAGGTTCGAGAAGGCAAGGAAGACCGAACCTCCGTTTCAAAGACCAAGCCATCGCGGATGCCAGGGCGCTTGGACTGGACAACTGGAAGCAGCGTGCCCGTGATAGTAGAGGATGGAAGGCTGCTGTGTCTCAGGCAGACTCTATTCACGGGTCGGGAGTCCGTTAAGTAAAAGTAAGTAAGTAATATAAGGAGATTACTTCCTTTCCTTAAACCTCTACAAAACTCAAAATTAAAAATAAAATTACTGGAATTTTCCATTATACACACCGGATACCACGTTGCACTTTGTTTTTCTTAAAAAACATATGGGTAATAATTTGCCGGTTTGCTGTAAACCTGTAATGAATTCAATTTGTACCTACTTCCACTTTTTCACTTTCAATTGATTCAAACACTTTTCTTTTACAAGAATCGGTCTCAGACTGAGTTCTATAAGATCGATAGTGGTCAGTTTTACCAACGAAATTCTAAATAAAATAAAAATAAATTATTTCCCATGTGAAGTCATGCCCTCAAAGTTATATCCCTGCACAGTTTAGTGTGGATTCAAATTCGTAGGTAAATACGACTGGAGATCACCGGTGTCGTAAAAGGACGATCAAACAAAAATCAATAACTGGAGTAAACACGCGTGATTTTGGCTATTTGAATGATTCGCGGAAACTGTTACCTAAATTTACGTAGAAGATGATATGGGGATGATCTGAGGATCTGACATTGTGAGACTATTCCCATACGATTTTAATATATAAATGTAGTGTATCTAATATATAACCCCACAGGCAGACCAGTTTGGTTGCAATGAAGTGGGAGGGTTATGCTCCCTTAAGTCTAGATAATAACTTCGTAGTTAAAGAGAAAGAAGAAGTATCGTACGTAGTTATAGCAGGTGATCAAAAAACATGGGTACACTTAATTGTATATCTTTATTTTTTTATCTGCTTGGATTGTATCTCAAATACTCCTCTCTTACTTTGTTTGTTTGTGTATTTTAATTGATTACAAATATTTTCTATTAGAAATAGTTTGGTCATGAATGATTTGGTTGATTTGAAAATGTTTTGCTCCCACCCACGTCCATAAAGTTGTTCCTTTTTAATTAGCATTCAACTCGGCACGGCGCGCGTGGCGTTTCTAAAACACCATCTGGTAGGTGAACCTGTTTTTACAAAAACTCACCAACCCGTGGCTCAGTGGTTAGTGCGCTGGCCTACTGAGCGAAAGGTTCGAGTCCAACCCAGGAACACGTTAAATTTGTCCCACTGCCCCACCTCTTGCGAAGGCCTGACAAACATCCAATTATAAACTGTCATGAGAAGCTCCTCAGAATTTGTCGTTCGGAATCGGCGTTAAATTGTAGGGTACATACATAGATTCATGTCAAAAGTATAGCTTCCAGCACAAAAAATTGTTGAAGAAGCTAGGTTTTGGGCCCTGTATGGGCTCTTGATTCCTAACATATTTAGTATAAGTTCATTATAAATTTACGGTTCTCGAACACAACTGGATCATTGACTTCGAATAGTTATAATAGATGTACATAAATTGACCCCTGCCGGCATTTGATTGGCCTCAGTAAAGAAGTGATCTGAAACTTGGAAGAAATAGAAAAACACCATTAGGGAAGGGTGCAGGGTCATAAGTCCACAGGGCAAAAGTCCACAATGGACTTATGACCCACCTGGGCAGGTTTGATCGGTAAGTCATCCTATTATTTATTTTCCATCCTAAAACATGTGTAGACAATTTAAACCCAATATGGAACAGAAAGTTTTAAATTCACCTAAAGATATAAATTATCACTCCGCTCCTTAAAAACCAGTACCTATTCTGTGGTAATGTACATTACGAAAGCATACTACCTACACACCGATATGCTTCACTTTTTTTTATAATGACGTTCACTTTTTAAATTATAATATCTACTTTTTTCTTTCCCTCTCGTTGCATAAATGACGATCGCGTGTGAAATTCGATAAATTGCTTTGGCGCACACATCGGCCGATCCCACGTGAAATAATATTATTTAACAAGTATTATTCCTCGTGATGGATTGTGCTAAGTATGCAATTTATTTCTTTGCGGGGTCCTATTTTTTATGATGACATACAGGAAAAGGACCCAACCTTTCGTGTGTGCGAATATGTACATCTTTTTGGCAGAAGGAATCCGAACATAACATTTATACTCTCGGATGTTAAATAGACGTTTCGGTTGAAAACAAATTAAGATATTTCTGGGATAAGTTGATTTCCAGTAAGTGTTGCTAAACGGACCGATAATGAAACACCATAACACTTTCTGCAGTGATTGCTCAATAGAGCAATAAAGTCTCGAAGCAGCGGATTTAACAATGGTATACGTAGATTAAGTCCTAAAAACACGCATTAATCGATTAGGATTGTTGGGCATCCTGGCAATTCGTCATCTATATATCATCTCAATATTTCCATTCGATAATCTATCATTAAAGCCCTTTTTTTATTATCTGTCATTTTGGCTTCCCTAATAACTAATACTTCTCCCTGAAAGACGCTGAAGGGGAGACAGAGAAACAGTGTAAACTTGGAACACTTTCAAAACAGTGTCTGATCTCCATTGGATCCGTTGGGAATCCTACAAAAAAACTTTTCGCGAAGTAACTTTGGGTGTAATGTACGATTACTGGATAGTCAATATAAGACTCCGCCAGATCCGTACGGGATTATTTTACTCTTAATGCCACTACACGATGCAATAGCTTTAATTAGGGGTAACATATAGACATAATTGAGCACTACCTTCGGGCTTGACCGTAGGAATGAGCATCGGCTGCGTTTTTTTCTTAACTACAAACTTTCAACCATAAAGCGCGCAAGTCCGTTAAGTAAAAGTAAGTAAGTAATATAAGGAGATTACTTCCTTTCCTTAAACCTCTACAAAACTCAAAATTAAAAATAAAATTACTGGAATTTTCCATTATACACACCGGATACCACGTTGCACTTTGTTTTTCTTAAAAAACATATGGGTAATAATTTGCCGGTTTGCTGTAAACCTGTAATGAATTCAATTTGTACCTACTTCCACTTTTTCACTTTCAATTGATTCAAACACTTTTCTTTTACAAGAATCGGTCTCAGACTGAGTTCTATAAGATCGATAGTGGTCAGTTTTACCAACGAAATTCTAAATAAAATAAAAATAAATTATTTCCCATGTGAAGTCATGCCCTCAAAGTTATATCCCTGCACAGTTTAGTGTGGATTCAAATTCGTAGGTAAATACGACTGGAGATCACCGGTGTCGTAAAAGGACGATCAAACAAAAATCAATAACTGGAGTAAACACGCGTGATTTTGGCTATTTGAATGATTCGCGGAAACTGTTACCTAAATTTACGTAGAAGATGATATGGGGATGATCTGAGGATCTGACATTGTGAGACTATTCCCATACGATTTTAATATATAAATGTAGTGTATCTAATATATAACCCCACAGGCAGACCAGTTTGGTTGCAATGAAGTGGGAGGGTTATGCTCCCTTAAGTCTAGATAATAACTTCGTAGTTAAAGAGAAAGAAGAAGTATCGTACGTAGTTATAGCAGGTGATCAAAAAACATGGGTACACTTAATTGTATATCTTTATTTTTTTATCTGCTTGGATTGTATCTCAAATACTCCTCTCTTACTTTGTTTGTTTGTGTATTTTAATTGATTACAAATATTTTCTATTAGAAATAGTTTGGTCATGAATGATTTGGTTGATTTGAAAATGTTTTGCTCCCACCCACGTCCATAAAGTTGTTCCTTTTTAATTAGCATTCAACTCGGCACGGCGCGCGTGGCGTTTCTAAAACACCATCTGGTAGGTGAACCTGTTTTTACAAAAACTCACCAACCCGTGGCTCAGTGGTTAGTGCGCTGGCCTACTGAGCGAAAGGTTCGAGTCCAACCCAGGAACACGTTAAATTTGTCCCACTGCCCCACCTCTTGCGAAGGCCTGACAAACATCCAATTATAAACTGTCATGAGAAGCTCCTCAGAATTTGTCGTTCGGAATCGGCGTTAAATTGTAGGGTACATACATAGATTCATGTCAAAAGTATAGCTTCCAGCACAAAAAATTGTTGAAGAAGCTAGGTTTTGGGCCCTGTATGGGCTCTTGATTCCTAACATATTTAGTATAAGTTCATTATAAATTTACGGTTCTCGAACACAACTGGATCATTGACTTCGAATAGTTATAATAGATGTACATAAATTGACCCCTGCCGGCATTTGATTGGCCTCAGTAAAGAAGTGATCTGAAACTTGGAAGAAATAGAAAAACACCATTAGGGAAGGGTGCAGGGTCATAAGTCCACAGGGCAAAAGTCCACAATGGACTTATGACCCACCTGGGCAGGTTTGATCGGTAAGTCATCCTATTATTTATTTTCCATCCTAAAACATGTGTAGACAATTTAAACCCAATATGGAACAGAAAGTTTTAAATTCACCTAAAGATATAAATTATCACTCCGCTCCTTAAAAACCAGTACCTATTCTGTGGTAATGTACATTACGAAAGCATACTACCTACACACCGATATGCTTCACTTTTTTTTATAATGACGTTCACTTTTTAAATTATAATATCTACTTTTTTCTTTCCCTCTCGTTGCATAAATGACGATCGCGTGTGAAATTCGATAAATTGCTTTGGCGCACACATCGGCCGATCCCACGTGAAATAATATTATTTAACAAGTATTATTCCTCGTGATGGATTGTGCTAAGTATGCAATTTATTTCTTTGCGGGGTCCTATTTTTTATGATGACATACAGGAAAAGGACCCAACCTTTCGTGTGTGCGAATATGTACATCTTTTTGGCAGAAGGAATCCGAACATAACATTTATACTCTCGGATGTTAAATAGACGTTTCGGTTGAAAACAAATTAAGATATTTCTGGGATAAGTTGATTTCCAGTAAGTGTTGCTAAACGGACCGATAATGAAACACCATAACACTTTCTGCAGTGATTGCTCAATAGAGCAATAAAGTCTCGAAGCAGCGGATTTAACAATGGTATACGTAGATTAAGTCCTAAAAACACGCATTAATCGATTAGGATTGTTGGGCATCCTGGCAATTCGTCATCTATATATCATCTCAATATTTCCATTCGATAATCTATCATTAAAGCCCTTTTTTTATTATCTGTCATTTTGGCTTCCCTAATAACTAATACTTCTCCCTGAAAGACGCTGAAGGGGAGACAGAGAAACAGTGTAAACTTGGAACACTTTCAAAACAGTGTCTGATCTCCATTGGATCCGTTGGGAATCCTACAAAAAAACTTTTCGCGAAGTAACTTTGGGTGTAATGTACGATTACTGGATAGTCAATATAAGACTCCGCCAGATCCGTACGGGATTATTTTACTCTTAATGCCACTACACGATGCAATAGCTTTAATTAGGGGTAACATATAGACATAATTGAGCACTACCTTCGGGCTTGACCGTAGGAATGAGCATCGGCTGCGTTTTTTTCTTAACTACAAACTTTCAACCATAAAGCGCGCAAACATTTGTTATTTTCTTCAGATTTTTAATTTTATATTTTGAACTCAGGAGCAATTAATAAAGGCACAGTAGTTGGGCATTGTAGCTCAAATTGTTTGTTTTAAGTTTATCGGTTTGTATTTCATTTACTAATTTTACCAGACAGCTTTAACACATGCAAATAAACACAAGAATGAAAAAAATGGCGTTTCTTCGAAACCCTCGATGACGTCATGCGAAAATGGAGATGGTGGTGCTGCCAGTGAAATACAGCATACCTTGTATCATGGGTTGACACGACTGATGGAGATCGGTCTCGTAAAAAGAAGAACAAACAATAATCAATAATGGGACATTTCGAAATCGTAATAAATAGGCAGGCTTGAAAACTACGGGATCACGCGAATGCAACTACACCAACATTTGATTGGCCTTAGTGATGGGGTGATCCGAAACCGGGAGGTCTGCTAATATTAATTTGGGTCGAACGGGCGAACCTTCCAGCCGACCAGTAGGGACGCAGCAAAGTGGGTGGGTTATGATCCCTTTCAATGAAGCAGGGGAAGAAAAATCTGTTGCGCCGAAAAAAAAATCTCTTTTTTTTCTTTTCTTTAACGACGAGATTATGGTCTGAAATAAACGCATCATAACCCTCCGACTACACGGCATCCCTGTTATTAAAAACGAGTAATTATAAAACCTTCCAGAAGGTTACAATTTATTTTCACGCTCAGCTATCACCTTTATTACGAATGTAATAATTTCTCAATAAATTTTTGATAAATGATAACTCTGGTACAGGTATCTAGGTAAATGCTCGAGTTTACATTTTCTCAGAAAAATCAGGGCTTGAGCTGTAGCAAATAATAAATTCCCTTAACAAATCGAATTCTTGCGGCAATTATGGAATTACTAACATCGTCTTGAAAAAAAGCGCTATATGTTATATACTATATATTGGCTCATATCTTTAATTTGAGCCTGTTATACTGAAATGCGCCAATGTAATAAATATTTTTAAAAAGGTTGATTTGATTTTATCGGAAGTGAAATTTATCTCCATTTAATTAACTGAATAAAAATGTTACTAACTATTCTCATAATCTAGATATATTGTAAAATTTGTAAGAATTGCAAGAATGTGTACAAACTTTGAATGAATCATTCATACAAATTTTTTATAAATTAAAAAAATAGATACATATTATACATATTATGTATGCCAATTTGATAACACTGACAAGCAAAGCGCAATAAGTTGATTTTTTGATTTTTTATTTAATTTTATTTTTATCTTATGTAAACTTGTTTTAAAACGAAAACACCGAATGAGCCCTCGAAATTGATATGACAACGAATAATGTATGATTGACTGAACATTTGATACGTAGATGTCAACATTTTCGAAAACGATAACACAAAGTTTATCGATAGAACTATTGACAATATATCTCATATATTTTTATATAGCTTGAACAATACATTCAACGGACTCGCCACTTAATTTTTGAGCGTTGAAAAAAAAATGGAAAAAAAGGTTGTCAATATTTAATAATTTCTAAAATGAAATAGGTATTTCATGCAGAAAAATGTAGCAATTTAAGGCTCTATAACTTCTAATCTTATGAAAAGATATATCACAAAGTTTATCGATAGAACTATTGACAATATATCTCATATATTTTTATATAGCTTGAACAATACGTTCAACGGACTCGCCACTTAATTTTTGAGCGTTGAAAAAAAAAATGGAAAAAAACGGTTGTCAAAATATTTAATAATTTCCAAAATGAAATATTTCATGCAGAAAAATGTAGCAATTTAAGGCTCTATAACTTCTAATCTTATGAAAAGATATATATTACCTATCTGAACCCTCGATGTTGACTAGATTGATACGGATGAGAGCGATCATTGCCTTCCCATTTCACTGCATCTATATCTATATACTTGTCCGCCGATGGGGTACACCGGTTCAACCTCAAAAAGTATATCGGTATGCCTCCCGGTATCGGATCACTTCGTCACTGAGGTCAAACAAATGCTAGTGTTGTTGCTTTTTTGTGATTCAGAAGTCTTTAGGTTAGGTCTGTCTCTTTTTTTAGCAGTTTCTTAACGTAGGTAGGTAGATGCTCCAGTTATTTGCTTTATATATTCTTCTTACAATATTCTTAAACGTCACCGGTGATCTCCAGTCGTGTTGAAATTGCCTAAATGTGATTTCTCTCTTTAGACGCCTTTTACGACAAACGCTGTTTACGCTGTACGCTGCAGTGTTATTCTTCGCTCATCCCTGCGGGGAAGATTGTACAGATACATAATGTAGATAGGTTCCTACATTGCATTATGTATGTTGGTGTTTACCCTTCATAAGCAACCATATATAAATATATAAAGGTTAGTATCTATGCATTAATTTGGGAAGGAACCTATTAAACAATTCTTTTAAGTTATTATTTGGATCATTGCCTGATTCAAATATTTCGCTTAAAAGTTACAAACTCGTAAATTTAAAGAAAAAAATAAAATATCTCCCACCACCCACTTAATTTCTACTTCTATCCATTATTTTTTTACATTGACCACGAGCAGCAGCCATACTGTTTCCCATTACTGCTGACTGCTGTTGACTATCTACCTACACACGCAAGTATATATATTAGTAACATGGAGACTGCCCGAAATAAACATCCTTTCAGCATTGAGTAAGTAGACAAAAACAACCAATGCAAAGGGATAAAATAATAAACGAGCACATGCCTGTGGATATAGTTCTATCCCAACCTCCATGTGTACGTCCATGTACGTAAATGTGATGGCTCTGTTTCAAGGATCCACACACAGGGCAACATTTCGTCAGTATGCTCAGCAAAAATTCTAACTTATAAGAGGGTGTGTATGTATTCTGGCGGCGTTTCTCTTTCTCGTTTTCTCTCGAGGATTGTAGCAGCAGCAACAGCAACAGTATCCTGCAAAAGCAGAGTGGAGTGGACAAAATCAATTCGTTCTTGCCTGATGAAGCAAGTGGAGACGAAGAGAAGTGTCTTGGATACGACTCCTTAACATTATTTATATAAGATATGTGCGTACGATGTTTCTATGTATATATGCTAATATTTATTTTCACTTAATATACCTACGGGAACTAATAGATTGGTATCATATACTCGCGAAAGCATATAAACCAGCCAACCTTTTCCCATATTATTCCTGGGAAAGAATCAAAATGATAACACTTATTGACAAAATTGTAAGTCGTATTTTTTATTTTTTTTGAGTATCTCAGATGACAAACTTAATTGTATTTAATAATTATTTGAAAAGAAGGCATTTCAACCCTTACCACCTACAAACTCACTCAGTGGGTATTATGTGTAACTTTGAAATGCTATACATATCATTATACTTACTGCTTTAAACTGATGCGATATACCAACATTGTACAAAACTTTCTCCTTAATATTTTTGGCAGAGAAAACGAATGGTCAGTTCTTTATCCTTACACTTATGAGGTGTTTTACAGAGTTTACCGTTAACTTTTCCCTTTTACAAAACTTTTTTAAATTGATTCATATATCTACTTATTATAACACAATCTTTTCTCTATTTTAAATCGAAGGTATAATTGTAGGGTTACCAACATATACCAACCAACCAACTCGACTTCATGATACAAAGTTTAACCATAAGTATACCTATACTAAAATAAGTCAAGTCTTAATTATGGCACGAATGAATAACACGTGAAAAACTAATCAATACATAACTAAATTAGGAAAGACATAGTTATAATGTCATATACAGGTGTATAACGAGGTACGAATTTGCCTTAGGTCGGTCTCTGCAAGCGTCTTCTTCTATTGACGGCGATGTAATGATCTGTATTGTAAGGATAATAATTATAGCACTCCCATTTTAATGTATATGATGCATTCCTACTGGTCCGCCTGAGGGCCAAAAGTGTCGGCAGACCTTCTGGTTTCAGACCACGCTGAGGCCAATCAAATGTTAGTGTTATTGCATTTGTGTAATACAGTAACCTCATATTATGCTTTCAGGGAAGATCTTTTTAATCGTCAAATGTTAGTGTTATTGCATTTGTGAATACAGTTACCTTATATTATGCTTTCAGGGAAGATGTTTTTAGTCGTTTTTAGGACTCAGTTCATATGACTGCCTTTTTTACGATCTCGACATGTCGTAAAAATAAGATTAAACAACTTGTTGATAACAGAAACATGCACCTGTTTCTGTTATCAACAAGTTATTTAATCTTATTTTTACGACACCGGTGATCTCCTCAGGGAGTTGCAGGTCTCTGAAATGTTCTTCTTCTTCTTACTTAACCGCGAAGCTATACACAGGATTAAAGGGCTCATAACCCGCCCTCTCTGAAAGGCTAAATTTCAACTTCACTCATTGCACATGCTGGTAATCCATCAGAGCTGGTGGCCTTATTATTCCCAAACTTTTAATTTTATAGCTAAGCAAACTTCTAACTGTCCTCGCGCTTGTCTTAAAATGCGACTAAGGGGAGAAATGGTGGTGTGCCTTCCTGGTAGTACAATGGACCCGTATTGAGTCTTAGTGCTCCATTGTGGAAAGCCTCGCACCCCGACAAAAAAAATTGGAGAAATCATATTAGCCAATTTCAACATCCAGGTGAGCCTAGCAACACATATAACATCTTAAAGCTGTCCTGCAAGTGTGCATGCGAATCCGTTTGCTTATACGACTAGCGGTCACCGGTGTCGTAAAAGGTGGATTAAACATTAATCAATAATGGAAGCATGTACGTGTCGAAATCGTAGAAGAGAGGCAGCACTGAAAACTGCTGAATACATCAACCCAACAACATCAGCCTCAGTGATAAAGTGATCCGAGACCAGGCAGCCTGCCGGCGAACTCCACAGGCGAACTCCACAGACGGACCAATAGGGATGCAGTAAAGTGGGAAAGTTGTGATCCCCTTAATCCTGATCATAACCTCGACCTAAAGAAAAGAAGGAGCTAAGCCAAATTCTCCTTATTTTGGGTGAGACCGCCCGCCCCGTGCATAGATCAAGGAGATGCATACTGCCCCCAATTACTGTTTGATTCGCCACCAATTTAAATTTAAACATAGGAGCGGGCTACAGTCCGCTTGGGCGAACTGTTGGATACCCTATTCTTATTCCTATCCCTCATAAGTGGGCGTGACAAAAGTCTAAGTATGGTTGAATTGTTAAGAACGCTCTGCATATTCTGTTATATAACATTTAAAAGATTTTATCAAACAAAAACGAAGCTTTTGTAAAAAAAACGCTCCCTAGCTCAAACTTTGGTTTTTCAATAAAATTATTTTATTTAATTGTGGGCGTGTCAGCAAGCGGATTTAAAAAAAATTAACACATGAGGACACCTAGAGAGTATATATTAGATATAAATTTCAGCTCCCTATCTCAAACTTTGGATTTTCAAAAAAAGTTTTTTTGTAAATTGTGGGCGTGTCAGTAGGCGGATTTTGAAAATATTTACACATGAGCATAAAGGGCCCCCTAGAGAGTATATATTATAAATTTCAGCTCCCTAGCTCAAACTTTGGATTTTCAAAAAAAGTTTTTTTTTAATTGTGGGAGTGTCAGTAGGCGGATTTTGAAAATATTTACACATGAGCTTAAAGGCCCCTTAGAGAGTATATATTATAAATTTCAGCTCCCTAGCTCAAATTTTGGTTTTTCAATAAAATTGTTTTATTTAATTGTGGGCGTGTCAGTGGGCGGATTTTGAAAATTTTATATCCCGAGCAGTAGATCATAATAAAAAATTTCAGCTTTCTAGCTCAAAATTCGATTTTTTCCAAAATTTTGTTTTTTTGAGTTTGTGGGCGTGTCTGTGGGCGGATTTCAAAAATTTGTAAACTTGATTATTACGGGACCCTAGAGAGTATATGGCTAAAATTTCAGCTCTCTAGGCCCAGTTTAAAAGCCTAATTTTTGCCGACGGACGGACGGACGGACATGGCTAGATCCACATTACTATCGATGCTGATCATAAATATAGTAACTTTTAGGGGTCTACGGGCAATATTAAGGTATGTTACAAACTACGCGTCAAAATTAATATACCCTTGTAGCATAAATATTATCTTATATCCTATTTTGAATTCAATTTATTAATTTCTGTACCATGTATTTCACCTTTTTTAACGTATCAGTACAAAACCATGTATTTCACCTTTTCTAACGTAACAATATAAACCATGTATTTTACCTTTTCCAACGCATCACTATAAACCCCGTATCAAACAGATGCTATTTCAAATAATATAACAGCTTTTGCCAGTTAAAGCTTTTTAATGAACTTTTATTGTAAAAGCTCTTGGCTGAGCACTTTAAAAGCAGCAGTCAGCCAATGGTTTAATTCATTCAGTTCGCAAGTGGATCAGCAAAGAGATCTCATGTGAGTACTTCCTGGCATTTTCCTAGAAGGTCACATTTGGTTTTTTTGGTGTTCTATACAACCTACTCCTACTGCACATTCTGTGGCTACTTCCACTGGAATTGCAATAGTAGTGGGGAGCAGTTTTTTTTTAGTTGTTGTTGTTTTTTTGAAGTTTTTTTTAAATTAAAGTTGGTTAAAAACGAAACGTTTTTTTATTCTAAAGAACCCGCACTACAATTGGCGCCCAACGTGGGGCCACTTTTTCTTTGTATGTCAGAAAACATTCGACGAAGTGAAAGAATTTCAAAACATAATTCAGCGAACATGGCTACATTTTCACCGGAACAATTTAACCAAATAATGGCAGTGCTGTCGACAAGAAATGTCCGAGCTGGCTCATTTACCACCTGCACGGCCCGATTCCGTGGAGAGCGAGACGCCGCTAAAGTTGAGGAGTTTGTCGCAGCTATCACAACCTTCAAAAATATCGAAAATATAAGCGACACCGACGCTATCAATGGAATGCCATTGCTGTTGCAGGATTATGCCGCTTCATGGTGGCTTAGTGAAAAGGACGGTGTAAACAAATTTCACGATGTCATAAAAATGATACGATCTGTGTTTTCGCCTCCTAAACCAGATTGGCGAATTTTCCAGGAAATAATGGAGTCTAAGCAACAACATGAACCTATTGACAGTTTTATATGTAAGAAGCGTGTGTTGTTTTCACAATTGGAGGGTGTTGTTCGAGAAGAGATGCAAATCGATATGATCTACGGCCTGTTACATCAAAAGATCCGGGAACGTGTCCCACGCGAAAACGTCGCTTCGTTTAGGAAACTACTCGAGTCAGGAAGAGAAGCTGAGCTAGTGGTTGCCGAAAACAAAAAACCAGCTATTAGTATTTCTGCCGAGATGAAAGCCGACAAAACAGTGTTTCAAAAAAAAGGGTCAGAAGGCGATGACTGCTACTCAAACTACCAAACAAAATATCTTCGCATGCTACGGATGTGGAGCTCCAGGCGTTGCAAGAGCAAACTGTTCAACCTGCTCAAATGTAAAGAAAGAAAATCCTCAATATCTCGATTTTAATTTGATAGCCACAACTATAATCGGCCGAGAAGCCCCGATAGCTCATGTTAGGATGTTTGACCTCACGGGTGAAGCCTATCTCGACTCAGCAGCACGTACTAGCATAGCAAGTGCCAACTTAAAAAGATTGCTTACAAAGAAAAGATGTGTGATGCAAAAAGTTAAGGCTGACGTTACATTGGCTGATGGCACAACGACAGAGCAGATGGTATTATCAACAATCTGCGACATAGAGATCGGTGGCCGGAACAACAAAATTCGGTTCATCTCGCTACCAAACGCAACAAAGAACAGGACTTTGATTGGTGCAGACTTTATGCAGCAGGCAGGAATTGTGCTTAACATGGGGCAGAAATATTGGTTTTTCGAGGACGATACAAAGACTAAATTTGACTTTAAGAATCCCATGGCCATCAACTTAAACCACATACAATTGGCTTCTGAAGAAAACTTAGCAGAAAATACGCCAAATCCTTTTCCAAGTAAGAGGCAGATCAATGATTCTCCAGATATGTTGCAGGACATATCAAATTTTTCTGATTCGATACGGCAGCGTGAGAAAATCAGTCCTATTTCAAGTACTCCAGAATATACTCATGGTGAATTTTGTGGACCGAACAATGAAGTTTCCGAAAAGTGTCAAAATGATTATTCGCCTCATTCAATTCAAGCCATTTTTAAAGACGCTATACCCCCAGATGAGGTAACACCGGAACGGAAAAAAATTAAAAACATTTTCAGTGCTAGTAAGAAGGTTGATGTGGATGAATACATCAAAACAAACTTCCTGCCGTTGTATTCTATTGACATACAGTTTCTGAAGGAGTCTGGTGGTTTCCAACTACAACCAAGCGAGAAAGCAGAATTGGAAGAGCTGTTGAAAGCAAATGCGATAATATATGGACCACCTAAAAAAGCCACTCCATACGCATCTCACCGTATTAACACTGGTGATTGCGAACCAATTTTCTTGCCACCTTACCGACTGTCGCCACCAAAAAGAGCACAACTCAGAGAAGAAATTAAACAAATGTTGGAAAATCAGATAATAGAGGAATGTGAATCTCCATGGGCTGCACCGGTTGTAATGATCCCCAAAAAAGACGGAGGAGTCCGAGTTTGTATTGACTACCGTAAATTAAATTCTGTGACAGTTCCAGATAGATATCCACTGCCAAGGATTGATGATTTATTGCACGAAGCCAAAAGTACCAAATATAAATCAACATTGGATCTTCACTCTGGTTATTGGCAAATCGGAGTACGCGAGGAGGATCAATCAAAAACAGCGTTTGTCACTCCTTTTGGTATGTATCAATTTAAACGCATGCCATTTGGACTACGGAATGCGTCCGCCACATTCCAGAGACTTATTGACCAATTTCGTACTGGACTTGGAGACACTATTATCCTGGCATATTTCGATGACATAATTATCTGTTCCTCAACCTTTCACCAACATCTGGAAGATCTTCGGAAAGTTTTTTCAAGGCTCAAAACATTTGAACTTCAAGTCAACAATGTCTCGCAAAAATGTCGTTTTTGCTGTTCTGATGTGAAATACTTGGGACACTATCTCAATGCTGACGGAATTTGTGTAGATCCTGAAAAGACTGCAGCTATAAAAAACCGCCCAGAGCCCAAAAATGTGAAGCAGGTTTTATCATTTCTTTAGACATGCTCTTGGTACAGACGATTCATGCCCAATTTTGCTGACATCTCGAAACCACTGAGCTCTCTCACGAAAAAAAAACTAAGTGGTTATGGACTGAAGAACACCAAAACGCATTCAATATGTTGAAAGATCTCCTAACTACTGCACCAGTTCTGAAGCAAGCTGAACCAAATAAATCATTTGTACTCAAAACCGATGCTAGTAACTACGCTCTTGGGGCTGTTTTACTCCAGGGGGAGGGACCAGAAGAACACCCCATTGAGTATGCCAGCAGGTTGTTAAATCAGGCGGAGAGGAATTATTCAACAACTGAACGGGAAGCCTTAGCAATTGTATGGGCAACCCAAAAATTCAGAGGCTACATCGAGGGATCAGAAGTTACAATCATCACAGACCATCAGCCGCTAAAGTGGCTTATGACACTCGAGTCTCCAACGGGACGTTTGGCAAGATGGGCCTGCAACTACAGTCGTTCAACCTACAAGTTGAGTGCAGACCAGGGCGGACAAATGTCATTGCGGATGCCCTTTCAAGACCTCAGTGTAACGAAAATCATGCTGAAAACTGCGAAATATGCTCATTCCAAATCAATATGCCACGGATAGGACCTAAAGTACTGCGGGAGGGCCAGCTTGAAGACCCAGCCCTCAAGCTGATCATCGATTCACTCGAAAATTCTGATGAAGATTTTATCCGATGGACGAAAAGGGGTTACGTAATGCATGAAGGTGTGTTATACTGCTATAATGATAGTGAACCTGAGAACGATGACGCCCAACTGGTTATACCCGAAAAAGATCGCATTACCATCCTGAAGACATATCACGATGAACCAACTGCTGGCCATTATGGAATTGAGCGTACCTTGGCAAAAATCGCCAGCAGATATTTTTGGCCAGGCATGAGAGCAGACATAACCAATCACATAAAGAACTGTATTGAGTGCCAGCGATACAAAGTCAACAACCTTAAACCCGCCGGATTACTTCAAACTAATCCTAATCCTAGTGGCCAACGCTTTGAAATCATTGCCATCGATTTGTTTCGACCTTTGCCGATTACATGCGATGGTTACCAATGGATTTTTATAATAGAGGATCTAGCTAGTCGGTGGGTCGAGCTTTTCAAATTAAAGGAAGCTACAGCTGAAGCCTGTGCCAAGGTGATGACGGAGGAAGTTTTTCTTCGATATGGATTGCCTAGGCGTCTGATCAGCGACAACGGAGTTCAATTCATATCCGCAGTCATGCAAAAGCTTACATTCTGCTTTGATATCCAACAAACCCACACGCCGGTGTACCATCCTGAAGCAAAGGAAAAACAGAGACCTCAAAATACAACTTTCCATTTATGTGGAGAAACAGCACTCTTTGTGGTCGGAGGGCCTCGCCGCTATAAGATTTGCTATGAATACTGCATCATGTCAGAGTACGGGTTACTCAGCTGCTTTTCTGACATTTGGACGCGACCTTCGAACTTTAGGTGATGTTAAACATGATTTGAGAGCAATTATCGAGTCGGAGAACTTCATTCCACAAATTACACCATACCTTAGAACGATTGCGGACCTTTTAAAGAACGCAAAAGAAATGGAAGTAAAACAACAAGACAGAAACAAAAAATATGTCGATAAACGCAGAAGACCACAGCCAATCCTAGATGTGGGTAACAAAGTTATGGTAACTACTCATATCCTTAGCAATGCTGCCAAAGGGATCACTTCAAAGTTTGTTCCTAAACGAGATGATCCCTACATTATTATAAAGAAGAAAGGATCCAGTAGCTACGAGGTAGCCAGCGAAGATCAACCCAATGTTCCACTTGGAACATATCATTCATCTGCCATTACTCCATACCGAGGAACTGAAAATCCTAAGCCTCTGATGACCATGAAAACGAGAGGGCGACCAAAGAAGACACCATAAGATTTGACACCTCATCGAGACGACTTCAGTGCCAAAGGGGGAGAATGTAGCATAAATATTATCTTTATCCTATTTTGAATTCAATTTATTAATTTCTGTACCATGTATTTCACCTTTTTTAACGTATCAGTACAAAACCATGTATTTCACCTTTTCTAACGTAACAATATAAACCATGTATTTTACCTTTTCCAACGCATCACTATAAACCCCGTATCAAACAGATGCTATTTCAAATAATATAACAGCTTTTGTCAGTTAAAGCTTTTTAATGAATTTTTATTGTAAAAGCTCTTGGCTGAGCACTTTAAAAGCAGCAGTCAGCCAATGGTTTAATTCATTCAGTTCGCAAGTGGATCAGCAAAGAGATCTCATGTGAGTACTTCCTGGCATTTTCCTAGAAGGTCACATTTGGTTTTTTTGGTGTTCTATACAACCTACTCCTACTGCACATTCTGTGGCTACTTCCACTGGAATTGCAATAGTAGTGGGGATCAGTTTTTTTTTAGTTGTTGTTGTTTTTTTGAAGTTTTTTTAAATTAAAGTTGGTTAAAAACGAAACGTTTTTTTATTCTAAAGAACCCGCACTACACCCTTAGAATAGGGTATAAAAATTAAAAGCGCAAACATTTTATTTTTTACACTTGCACTTGCCCGGCTTCGCCCGTGCACAAGAATTGTATTGGCCAATATGTTCGAGTAGACTACATAATTATTGTCTATAGACCTAACAAAAGAAACACATGTTCTTTTAGTAATAAACTAAATTGTAAGGCAAACTGGGTGGACCGATTTTGACCAAACTTCACAGAAACACTCTCACGCCAATACCAAAGATTTCCCGATTTGAGCTCAAAATTGTCACAAAAAAACTAAAATTTCGAGTTTATCGATTCCGGCTCATCTTTTGGATGCCGAATTTTGGGTTTTCCAAAAAAAAAAAAGAATCATCCAATTCGGTCGATCCGCTCTTGAGTTTTTTGCGAAACTAACGCACGGCAATTCTTTACTTATATGTAAATTAATAATTTTAATAATTTTTACGAATAAAATATACACAATATGATCATGTAACGGTAGAAGCATATAGTTGTAACCAACTAGTTATTTAATTTTTGATTGAACAAATCCCAAGTTTGTCAGTCATTATAATTTAAATTTAAGTAAAATTATTATAAATAACTACGTATATAATGTAATTTCCAAAATATTTAGAGTCCGGCAACGTCAAAGACGCCTAAAAATGTATTCACTTAAAAATATATGAGTGTATTTTTAGATTTTTTCTAATTTTTGCCAGATGTATTTATGAAAGAAATAGGTACCTCCAAAACGTAACGTAATCTTTTCATTTTGCTTCTGCTGTCTGAAGTGCATTGCCAATTATGTTTACAATTATCATTTCATTATATCTGCAACTATTCTCATACTTCGGTACAGCCTAGATTTCCTCAATCTAAAATTACATACGATCACCTGAGATTGGACCTACGCATATCACGGTTCGTTGAAAATGTATTACTTCATTCCAAACAAGAATTTTTCAACCACTGTTGGTAGGTATATGAACATATCAGAAACGCATTGTATGCTGCTTAAAGTTCTTTGTTAGGAATCTTACGATGAGTAGCACGCAGTCCCTCATTTACTGGTTGATTATTACATTTTGGAAAAAAAATACCACTGCTACGTAACTTGAGATGAATTTTCCTGTTCTTCGTGGTTCTCGGTTTCTTTGCCGCTGAAATACCTATAGCGAACTCCTTTCTTGAAGAGGGTTGGATTCTAGGTGAATTCTATGCGAATCTCTCAAGAAAAAATCTCGAAATCCAAAACACTGAATTCATACTGAAGTACCTACCTACCTACCTACCTATGAACCGAAAATACATATCAATTTATGTAGGTACTAGAAAGAATCTGATTTAATTGTAAATATGTACCTGCATCGGTTCACGTGGGAAATATTTCTCGTTTAGTTTTAAATAATGTATATGTGGGCGGGTAGGAAGAAATAATGAAAAAATTAGTTCCATTCCTTAAATTCGAAAATACTATTACTTTAAACTAAAATGACAACCAACGAATTGGAAAATAGACTTTGCAAGAGGCTCGCGAAGAGAAAATGCTCTCAAATTCAATCAAAGCGTGTTTAGGGTCTCTATCGGGAGTTAGAAGAAATTTCTTCTTCGGCTACTGATAGAAACCAGACTATCCACGAACTCCGAAAAACCAGTTTGAAAAGAGGCCCAACCATTTTCAAAATAGCCGTTCAGGGAAGGAGAAATTCGCAGGAAATTTGTTTACCAAAGTTCGTCAACAATGCTGAAGAGCTGCTTCTTGTAGATGAGGAAAAAATACTACACAGGCAGCAACAGTATTGTGAAGGTCTTCCAAATGAAAAAAATTGCTCCGATAGATTTTAAAAGAGCCGTTCCTAACAATGAAGAAGTACGCGAAATTACTATCGAGGAGGATAGGAAAGCGCTCAAAGACTCCAAAAAACCAAAAGTAGATGAGACGGACTAGATACTGGAAAAAAATGGGAGACATCCGGTCAAAATGGCTCCTGATTATCATCTCCAAACTGATGAGAGGCGATCGAATCCTTAACCAGTAGAGGGAAAGTTTTCTTCTTCCTTTGTACAAAGGAAAAGGCGATACGAAAGACTGTGATAATTACCGTTCAATCAAGCCGATGTCACACTCCATGAAGATCGTTAAGCGGGTATTAGATAGCTGAAAAACATGGGGATTCTTTAAAGAATTTGCATATTTTCCTTGTTGATTTTGAAAAGTCTTTTGATAGACAAGCACGAGATCTGTAATGGTCGAAATTTTGGAGGGGAAAGGGTATCGTATTAGTCCGAGAAAACAGCTCGTTTTGTGATCCACTCCGTCCTATTCCAGACATTTATATGGATGAAAGACTGATTCCCAAGTGCGAAAAATTCAAATATCTGTGATCTATGATCAATAGCGAAGTAGGTAAGCTATGATTAAGCATAGCGTTAGAGTAGGGTGGATGAAGTGGCGGGAAAACCTAGTCAGCTTCCGCCCCTTAGCCCGGCGATGACATACGGTTCACAATGTTGAACAGCGTACAAAAAGTATGAAGGCAAGTTGACGGCAGCTGAAATGAAGATGCTTCGCATGGCAGCAGGAGTAACAAAGAGTGAGCGAATATGAAGTTCTAAGATCCCCGGAAACATTCACGTTCAAAAACCAATCTCGAAAAAAATGTAGCGCGACCGGTTCAGTTGGTACTGTCATGTGCAAAGGAGTCATACTACAAACCCTGTCAGAAAGGCAATATCAATCAACGTTTCCATACAAACGCGAAAGACATGCAGGCCTAAAAACTCATGGATCACACAAATGCAGCTACAATAGCATTTGATTGGCCTTAGCGACGAAGTGATTCAAAATCGGAAGGCCTGTCGTTATTTGCTGAAGTCCAACCGACGAACCCCACATGAGGAACAGTAGGGATACAGTTAAATGGGAGGCAATGTGCTCCCAGATTGGCTTTATCTAAATCGCTGACAGCTGGATATCATTTGTAGTACTTTTTGCCTCAACTTTTGGCTCGTTTAAACTTTTATCGGTTTTCCTAAGTTGGGTTGGCCGAAAGCTTACCTATTTTAACCTGATAGCCTCTTTGCAGCTCGAGTCACACCAGGCGTTTACCTTGGGATTGATACTCTATTTCTATTTTGTTTTTTTATGTTTTGTTATCAAATTAGCAGCAGCATTCACTTTGCTGTCGATGAAGCACGCTTACCAGTTAAAACTCTTAAAGTTTGGACATGGAATTTAAGCCAAATAAAATGAAATCCGGATTGAAACATTAGCGGTATTGAGGTTGGAGTTATTAGCCTATACGTCACTTACGTACATTGACGGCGAGACCGCATTGGGGATAGAATAATAGCACTAAATTGCACCCAGGTAGGCTTAACTATGTAATACTGGAGCTAACGCTAACCAGTGTTTTAAAGTGTCGCTAAACTGGGGGTTTGTTACGAAAAACATTGGCTTACAATGAGAAGAAATTCTTTGGTAACTCGTTACTCACATCCTCTCATATTTCTCCAACACAATACAAAACATAGGGACGGGCTACAGTCCGCTTGGGCGAACTGTTGGATACGCTATTCTTATTCCTATCGCTCATAAGTGGGTGTGACAAAAGTCTTAGTATGGTTGAATTGTTAAGAACGCTCTACATATTTTGTTATCTAACATTTAAAGGATTTTATCAAAAAAAAACGAAGCTTTTGTAAAAAAAACGCTCCTCAGCTCAAACTTTGGTTTTTCAATAAAATGTTTTATTTAATTGTGGGCGTGTCAGTAGGCGGATTTAAAAAAAATTAACACATGAGTATAAAAGGCCCCTAGAGAGTATATATTATAAATTTCAGCTCCCTAGCTCAAACTTTGGATTTGCAAAAAAAGTTGATTTTAAATTGTGGGCGTGTCAGTGGGCGGATTTTGAAAATATTTACACATGAGCTTAAAGGGCCCCTAGAGAGTATATATTATAAATTTCAGCTCCCTAGCTCAAATTTTGGTTTTTCAATAAAATTGTTTTATTTAATTGTGGGACACAGTGGGCGGATTTTGAAAATTTTATCTTCCGAGCAGTTTTAGGAGTCATAGATCATAATATATAAAAAAAATTTAGCTTCCTAGCACAAAATTCGATTTTTTCCAAAATTTTGTTTTTTTGAGTTTGTGGGCGTGTCTGTGGGCGGATTTCAAAAATTCGTAAACTTGATTATATCGGGACCCTAGAGAGTATACGGTTAAAATTTCAGCTCTCTAGGCCCAGTTTAAAGGCCTAATTTTTGCCGACGGACGGACACGGACGGACGGGCGGACATGGCTAGATCGACATTACTATCGATGCTGATCATAAATATAGTAACTTTTAGGGGTCTACGGGCAATATTAAGGTATGTTACAAACTATGCGTCAAAATTAATATACCCTTAGAATAGGGTATAAAAACATAAAAAAAACATAGGGGCGGGCTACAGTCCGCTTGGGCGAACTGTTGGATACCCTATTCTTATTCCTATATCTCATAAGTGGGCGTGACAAAAATTTAAAGGATTTTATCGAAAAAACTAAGCTTTTGTAAATAAAAACGCTCCCTAGCTCAAACTTTGGTTTTTCAATAAAATTGTTTTATTTAATTGTGGGCGTGTCAGTAGGCGGATTTAAAAAAAAATTAAGTATGAGCATAAAGGGCACCTAGAGAGTATATACTATAAATTTCAGCTCCCTAGCTCAAACTTTGGACTTTCAAAAATAAAAAAAAAATAATTGTGGGCGTGTCAGTAGGCGGATTTTGAAAATATTTACACATGAGCATAAAGGGCTCCTAGAGAGTATATATTAAAAATTTCAGCTCCCTAGCTCAAATTTTGGTTTTTCAAAAAAAATATTTTATTTAATTGTGGGCGTGTCAGTGGGCGGATTTTGAAAATTTTATGTCCCAAGCAGTTTTATGGGCCAAAGATCATATATAAATAATTTCAGCTTTCTAGCTCAAAATTCAATTTTTCCCAAAATTTGTTTTATTTAATTGTGGGCGTGTCAGTGGGCGGATTTTGAAAATTGTATGTCCCAATCAATTTTATGGGCCATAGATCATATATAAAAAATTTCAGCTCTCTAGCTCAAAATTCGATTTTTTCCAAAATTTTGTTTTTTTGAGCTTGTGGGCGTGTCTGTGGGCGGATTTCAAAAATTCTTAAACTTGATTATTTCGGGACCCTAGAGAGTATATGGTTAAAATTTCAGCTCTCTAGGTCCAGTTTAAAGGCCTAATTTTTGCCGACAGACGGACGGACGGACATGGCTAGATCGACATTACTATCGATGCTGATCATAAATATAGTAACTTTTAGGGGTCTACGGGCAATATTAAGGTATGTTACAAACTATGCGTCAAAATTAATATACCCCTAGAATAGGGTATAAAAACCAAACTCCGACGCTACTTAGCCTAAAAGCCAACTACATTGCTTCTGGTGCTAAAGTTAAAGTTAGCTTAAGCAACTGAGCGAATACAGGATGCTGTATACTTATGCCCATAATAGCTTGTATGCTACTTATCATTCAGTTTGTTCACTTGAACTTAAATGAGAGCGAAGTTTTGAATTTGACAGTTGTGTGTACTGTACTCTCCTTTTGTTTGCTACGATGGACACAAAAAACAAAACAGACCCTCAGTCACATCGAAACTGCGATGACTGAAACAACCGTCTCATGCACATGTTTTTTCAGTTTCAAATTTTGTTGTGTCTTTTAAAATTAAAGAGATGCGCAGAGAAATTTGAAGAGACCTGCGCAGTAGAATGGCCAAGTTAATAAGTTCGCGCTATAGCACCTGTTTAAGTTGCCAGAAGGAATTATGGGCACTTTTCATTTCGACGATGTTTCTGGTAGCTTATGTTTCGGTTTTGACACTATGTTAAGCTCCCATAACTTCCTAATGGTTGGCCCTTAAGCCGTAAAGAAAATATCTGCACAGTTTTGCAAAAAAAATAACCAAACGATAATTTGTTTTCGTCCACCAACAAAAAAAACAGCAACTCGGCCCGCTATCCGCCAGATACTGTCTCAACTAAGCCATGACAAGTGCACGTATAAGAATACGACACTATTATAGTCAAGCAAAGAAGCAGCAAACGAAAGGGTAATCCCTCCTGCCAAAAATTAGGCTTTAAAACTCGAGCTAGAAAGCTGAAATTTGGAACATATTCTCTTTAGGGGACCGAAATAATCAAGTGTAAGAAATATTAAAATCCGCCCCCTGACACGCCAACAATCTAAAAAAACAAATTTATCGAAAGAAACGGGCTTGAATCATCAAAATTTAAATCCGCCGAGTGACACCCCAGCAATTGAAATAAACAGTTTAATCAAAAAGTCAGTAGGCTAGGTAACGAAATTTATAATATAGGTATAGATACTCTCTAAAGACCCATAATGCTCATGTGAAAGATTTTTAAAATTCGCCCATTTCATTGGAAATGAATGTCCTATTATTTACAAAGTATACTTTTAGGGTTTTTTTTATACCCTATTCTAGGGGTATATTAATTTTGACGCATAGTTTGTAACATACCTTAATATTGCCCGTAGCGTAGACCCCTAAAAGTTACTATATTTATGATCAGCATCGATAGTAATGTCGATCTAGCCATGTCCGTCCGTCCGTCCGTCCGTCCGTCCGTCCGTCGGCAAAAATTAGGCCTTTAAACTGGACCTAGAGAGTTGAAATTTTAAACATATACTCTCTAGGGTCCCGAAATAATCAAGTTTACGAATTTTTGAAATCCGCCCACAGACACGCCCACAAACTCAAAAAAACAAAATTTTGGAATCGAATTTTGAGCTAGGAAGCTGAAATTTTTTATATATGATCTATGACCCCTAAAACTGCTCGGGATATAAAATTTTCAAAATCCGCCCACTGCCACGCCCACAAAAAAATAAAACAATTTTATTGAAAAACCAAAATTTGAGCTAGAGAGCTGAAATTTTTAATATATACTCTCTAGGGGCGCTTTAAGCTCATGTATAAATATTTTCAAAATCCGCCCACTGACACGCCCACAAATAAATAAAACAATTTTTTTGAAAATCCAAAGTTTGAGCTAGGGAGCTGAAATTTATAATATATGCTCTCTATGGGCCCTTTATGCTCATGTGTAAATATTTTCAAAATCCGCCCACTGGCACGCCCACAATTATTATTATTTTTTTTTTTTAAATTCAAAGTGAGCTAGGGAGCTGAAATTTATAATATATACTCTCTAGGGGCCCTTTATGCTCATGTGTTAATTTTTTTTAAATCCGCCTACCGACACGCCCACAATTAAATAAAACAATTTTATTGAAACACCCAAGTTTGAGCTAGGGAGCGTTTTTTTTGATAAAATCCTTTAAATGTTGTATAACAAAATATGTAGAGCGTTCTTAACAATTCAACCATACTTAGACTTTTGTCACGCCCACTTATGAGGGATAGGAATAAGAATAGGGTATCCAACAGTTCGCCTAAGCGGATTGATAAAATTTTTCACAAAACGTACAAAACAGTTATGTAGGTATAACAAAATATGCCACGCTCACTTTTTAGGGAATAGGAGTAGGATATCCAACAGCCTTTTCCTATGTTTTTTTTTTATAATAACTCCATTTTATTTTGTATGTATGTAGGTATTCTCCTTAGGATTGCGAAGAAATAACATTAATTAGGGACGAACGAATGAAGAATGAACTGATAGCATAGTGTTCTACATTTCGAATGCAATACGATCTATGCATTATTTTCCAGGATTATAACTTATATAACGCAAACGCTGATAGTGCACATCTTTTTATATGTTATAATGTTAATCCTAGGGGTTTTCGTTTAGGACAAATGTTAGCAATCAGCATGGACCCAGAGTGCAAACATCCTGCATTCAATCTCGTTTGTACTGCAGACTAATGGTTTTCCAATCCCTGGGCTTACAACCATCTCAAATATATAAATCCCACATCTCTAAATTAATACCGGGATCCATAAGCCCATACACCCCAAAACATTAAAAAAGAACAGATACGAATTGGTTGTAGTATCAATAAAAAAATATACATTCTTGGTCAGCATTTCTTATAAAAAAGGTAGGTACAATAGTATGATGGTGACAATGGCACATAGAAGTATGTATAGTGAATAAGGAGTGAGACACAATCAAAGAATAAGAAGAGCATGATTTTTTTTATATGTATATTTTCGTGTAGTACAAGAATCGAGCAACCACCCTCGCCTGTCTACTTTGCTCCATTCTCGTTCTTATTGTCTGTGACTTTTTAGACGGGATTTCGCAAATTGACACTAAACGGCATCCATAATCTCAAAATCTGAATCACTGTTCCCGCCAGATACATATTTCTAAATGAATGAGATGATCATCGTGATTTGTCGTAATTGGAACCAATGCTGGACAATGGACGTTCGGTGGCTGATGGGACAATTTTCTGATTAAATTGTCTCTTAAGCCGGAACTCGTTCGTATTGAATCAAATTCTTGAAATTGTTTTCTTTACTCCACTCTCTCATTCTTACTTATATCTTTGACGTTATTTACTATCATCTGTACTAAGAGTGATACCTACAATTGGGGGCAGAACCAAACTTTTTTATCATGCGGGGGATGGAGCCATTTTAGTTGTTTGGGCTGTCAATTAAAGAGAAGTACAATGGAACGGTTCAGTTTAAAGCAAAGCTAGGTACATACATAATGCCGATGGAAAGATTTAAGAAAGGGTAGTCATACTCTCTAACGATAATGCTCAGATACTCTTATAAATGAGTATCAAACACGTGTGTAAAACTAAATCTGTACCCAAATCTATACATCGTTGTCGTTCAATGAAGACTTACTCCCTGAGTCCATTTTTCTTGTTTTGAGGTGCATATTTGCAGTTGAAGCAATTAGACATTAAAAATGTGATTTAGGGATTTCTTATTCTATATCAATTTGGAAATAGAGGACAGTATGAATTATACATTTTCACAGAACGTACATTTATTTTTTTTAGTTAACCTACGTATTTATCACATTCTTAAAAACCAAATGGACTTGAGGAGTTTTCATTGAACGATATGTAATCGATCCAAAAAGCTAAATGGTGCAAACAAATAAATAAAGAAGGTGTTGGTAACACCAAAAAAAAAATTGTTAAATCCGATACATTGCTCAGTCTGATTTCACTCCGTTCTCTTCACTGTGTTATCTTTGAAATGTTTCTATACTTTTCACCTGTACGCATTCAATGTGTGTAAAATTGCAATTGGGTGTGGTTTAAATTCTACAAACTCAAAATCCCTAAAAATTCAATACCAAAAAAAAATTAAGAAAACTTGGGTGACCGCGGGTTAGTGTAGGCGAGCGTGTTTTCACGGAACTTCATTGCTCCGCTATGATAGGTTAAGGAAGGTTGGCACTAGATGTAAATTAAAAATATTAGGGATTAACGGCCCATACATTGCCTAAAACTTACCTTCTCCAACCACTTGCTAGTGCAAGTAGAAGGAACCTACAATTTGAATCCGAACGTCCATTTTGAGAAACTTCTCATGAGAATTGGATACTCTAGGTAGGATGTTTGTCAGGCATTTGCAAGAGGTGGGGCGGTAGAAAAATACTTACGATGTTACTTCAACCCTCCGGGATTTAAGCCTGAGACCTTTAGATTAGTAGTCCAACACACTAACCTCTGCGCCACTGCACCCACTCTTTGTGAAATTAAACACTTTTTCAATGTTGTCCTTCAGAAAAATAGATTAGTATCAATACCTAAACAAAATAGCACCATTTATTCAAATTCGACATCATGTACAATGTCTCACATTCCTAAAATTTAGTTGTGATGATTAAGTGTAAGCTGCGAAAAGTTGTTTCATTTTTAGCCACAGTTCAATTTTTTTTAAAACACATACAAAATTCTGCAAGAAGCACTCAAAAAATTGCTTGACACAACTGTAGTTTGTTGCACGACTAAAGATCATCTACCATTTTTTAAACTGATAGGCTTCCTAATAATAATTGTAAAAAAATCGAGAATGAATGAAAAAATTCTTCTCCGGATAAGCAAAAGTCAATTTTGTTGCACAGCTTATTGAATGCGATATGCATATTGTAAAATGCCCATGGTTACCATAATTGGTTTTATGCCTTTCAGTGAAAAATAAGCTTTAAACCTACAGTGGCCTTTGTGGAGCATACCTAGGTATATGTTTAATAGATAAACTACTTCTGGTGAAATAATATGATACTTCATAATATCGCTACGCTAATAACTATAACAGAAGCTGACTTGCGTCTGAAACTAACGGTTCACAGACCAACCAATTTGCATCTTCTGTCATAATTAGGAAGCTCCCCAAACATGTATAATTTACGAACCACGTACCTACCTACCTACTTCGTAAATTTATTTTGAACTCGTTCGAATCTATATATCGCTACGCTAATAACTATAACAGAAGTTGACTTGCGTCTGAAACTAAGGGTTTACAGACCAACCAATTTGCATCTTCTGTCATAATTAGGAAGCTCCCCAAACATGTATAATTTACGAACCACGTACCTACCTACCTACTTCGTAAATTTATTTTGAACTCGTTCGATTCTAAGCTTGTGAATGGCATATGGTGAATCCCAAATGATCGATGCATATTTCTTAATACATGCTGGCCATCGAGCAGTATAGGTAACTTTGAGGCTAAGAACATTTCGGTTCTTACCTAAACTTAGAGTCAACGTTTCAAACTAACTAAAACAGTTTAAGTTCAGATTTTAAAATATCGTATTTGTATTCTATCAGCCTGAATATTTCCTGGCCTTACGGCACAATAGATAGTGTTGTTCAATTCAAAGTGCCATTTCATCTTCGTGGTGACTCAGAAGTAATAAAATGCTTTATGCACAGTTTATAAAATTGTCTTCCAATAATTAAAAAGCAATGTTACCGATGTACTTATATGCATACATAATATGTAAATCAATTGAAAATAAATGAGTAAGTAGGTAGCTTTACAACAATAGAAAGAAACACCATTATCCCAGCTCTAATATTATAATGTTAGTATCATTTAATGTTAACGGATTTGTTGTGGCACCTACTTCATAACTGAAGGCAAAGATTTTGGATTCTATTGGCACCCATGACATGTGTATGTGCAGATGATGACAATACAAGTGAGGTAGGTTAGGTGAAAGCTTTTATCTGTCTAACACCACAACAATAGGTGAAGTTACTGATCCCTAGTGTTTACTGCAAGCAAATTGTTAGCATACAGCCAATGCGCCCGGTATAATACTTCAATTGTTTAACATAAACCGCCACAATAGAAAAAACGTAAACACAGACGCAGAAGTCCCAAATGAAAAGAAACAAAGTCAAGGTCATTGCGAAGAGTTTAATTGTTTGAATGAAAAAATGTTATGAAAAAGGAAAAGACTGAATGAATGGAATTGAATTGAATTAAAAAGGAGAAGAGGGCGCTACAATGTAATAATTAAATTGTGTTTACTTTTTTATTTATTTGTATTTTCTATGGGTATGGTAGATATACAACTTTTTATTCTATTCAGCCACAGTAGACTGGCGGCGCGGCGGTTGCATTGAAGTAGGTAGTACCAATTCGCTCATTGATGCTGGCCAACAACAGACGTCGGCGAATCTGATTGTACAAAAAGCCTGTTATTGTTATTATAATGGTAGCTAACGGTGGTTGTAGGCGCATGTAAAAGTATGACAGCAGTACCTATGTAGGTAAAATACTCATCGACCACAGTTACAACAAATCTAAGCGAAATTCAAGCGCAATAGTACAAATAACAGGAAGGGGACAAAAAATGTGTCATCGAACTTTGCATTTTTTTATGTCATAAGGCGAATATATTTGTTTCGCATACAATGGCTATTGAATGTATGTCCTTTGTTGGACGTCAAGAGCGTCCTAGTAGTAGTAGGTATACCTACTTATATTCGATCTGAATCACTGCCATCGCTTGGCTCTTTTTGTATTCGAATGAAAGTTCGTTTTGTAAACAGTCCGTAGTAATGTCTTCTACTGAAAAATTGGGACAACAAATCAGTGTCAGTGCCAGTTTGTATGTCGGTACCTTTAAGTCTATTTGTTCCAGTACATGTGCAACACCTGTGAAGTTGTGAAATAGAAATTGATAGGCAGATATGCAGGTACCTACCTACCTATGAAGTTTTTTTGTTGTTGTTTACATGTGAATGAAAACAAATTTATTGGCAACGTAAAAAAAGAGTCTAACAGTCACCGTTGAAATGACAAAACGGAAAAATGATTATCTATGCGCTGAACTATACCTACCATACCACTTCTCTGATTGTATTTAACCGTTATTAATAAGAGAAATAAGTAGGTAACTATAAGTAAATTATTATATTTAAACACTTGTAATATCTTCGAGTTTGTGAATAGCAACGGATAATAAGAAAAATACGCACCATTATCGTTGATACGAAGGGTTTATTGCGCGTTCCGTAGCACACATTCAATAGTTCACGTTCACCCCTAGGAAATGAAACACTCCATAATTGTGATTTAAATCTCTGAAGTATGACAACAAGGTTTACTATAAAATTGGGTATTCTCACTGAATGAAGTTACAAATTATAGGTCTACACCAACACATATATACTTTAATTTTCATTTCATAGCACATCAGTAACGAGATTCACGTGCAAAATTTATCCCAGAGAAAAATGTCTGCCCAAATCTTCGGTATGCTTGCTTTGGGTAATAGACGGTGATCATCCCCTCTTTAGAATTCACTGTTAACTTTTTTGTATAAATAAGGTCTGATAAGAACCTCCCTCTTATCGCTGACTCGCTGATTATTGCCACATTCTAATTGGTTACTTTTATTTTACTATCAAGTGGCGCGCATAATCCAGCCCACTTCAACGTATATCGTTTGATGGTGTGTGCGCGGTATGATTTATTTTCATGGCAGTGGCAGTGGCCGTGCCTACACACTGCCAATAAAACCCCGAGAAATGGCATTCATATCTTTTCACCTCTGGCTCCCTTGCAAAACCTGTCCAACCAGTGAAGAAATGTGAATGTAGTTGTACCTCAATAATATTATTTTTTATGGAAGGAGTAAGCGCATGAATGCTTTTCTCTTTTTCACAATTCAAAAGCATACCAGAGTAAGGAAGACGGTAGGTTTTTCAGCAGTGAGTGAAAAGGCAGTCGTATCACATGCACACATCTTTCAATAAAATACAGAGAACTACCACCGCTAGAATTGTTTTTGGGCACTTCGAACAGGTTTACAAAACGTTTACTGACAACAGAAAGGTGCTTAATTCAGTACGGTGTGGAGGTATTTTCGTGACGCATCTCGATTCAATAGTTGTGTCTTGGCACAACCAAACGAATTTTTTGGTTATATAGTTTTGAGTTATTTAGTTACGCGGCGAATATTCGTGCAGAACGGGGTACTGGTTCTGTGTTAAATTACATGATCGTATCTATCTATTCGGAAATTGCGGTTTTAAGTGTGTGAAGATAATAATAACAAATAAAAAAAAAAAGAAAAAGAATTAACGTAAATAGTTGTCTGACCCAAACAATAAAAAAAAAATATGCTCCTTCATAAATTCTCACAGTATATTCCCTTTTTTTAAGTAAATAAAATAGCCCCCAGTCCCTATTTAAATATTTGCCGACGTTCAAATGTTGAATGGCCTATGGAATTTCTACTGAAAAGTGCCATAATATAGATTATTAAGTGCTTTAAACAAAACTAATATATATCTACAAATATGTGCAACGGTATAAATGAGTACATACTAAAAAAATATATCATAAAATGGTTTCAGATAGAGTTCAAAACCCTAAATCAATATTAAAAATCGTTTAGTGTCTTCTAATAATCACGGGTGTCGTGTGACAATCAATCAGCACTTGTGTAAGCAACCCAAGGATAAATATAGTTTTTATTACCGAAAAGCGGGGAAAAACAGTGTCGTGAAAAGTTATTTGGATTAAATTCACAAGTTTAAAGCATCATGCTCACCATGGAATCGGATATGAAAGGTGGCATTTTACATGCCACAATGCCTCCACACCATGCATCTACAGCTCTTCATGGACATACAACCTCACCGTACAGTGCTTTGGGGCCTCTCGGCATGATGAACTTAGGGCAATCGCAATTGACACAATCGCATTTGTCAAACCATCATCACCATATGACATCGCATCATATTTCATCAAGTAGTAATTCAGCAGTTAGCGGTGGCAGTGCCGGTAGCAGCACAGGGAGTAGCGGTAGTGGATCGGTTAATACTCTTCAATCCAATTTAGGCAATTCAATCAACAATAATTCAAATAATGGCGTCCAGCAACACGTTAGTACGCATGGTTCGCCACTGCATAGTTCTAGTGGCCTTAGTCCAACCCAATCTTCGCACAACAATGTAAGTGGCGGTCATCATATGAGTTCACCTACGGGCCAATCGCACCATCATCCTCACCATCTTTCTGCAATGGGGCAGTCGGGTATGGGTAGCAATGGAGGTAATAATGGATCTGGAAATGTGAACAATAATAACAACTCTGCCACTGCTAACAAAAACCAACAAAATGCTGACCGTGTAAAGCGGCCGATGAATGCGTTTATGGTTTGGTCAAGGGGGCAGCGCAGAAAAATGGCTTCGGATAATCCCAAAATGCACAACTCCGAAATTTCTAAACGCTTAGGTGCCCAGTGGAAAGATCTCTCTGAAGCGGAAAAGAGACCCTTTATTGACGAAGCAAAGAGACTACGTGCAGTTCATATGAAGGAACATCCCGACTATAAGTACCGCCCTAGACGCAAGACAAAAACATTGACAAAAAATAAGGAAAAATACCCACTTGGAGTAGGCTCGCTGCTACAACCATCCGAGTCGAATTCAATGCGCAATACGTCTTCCATGTCAGCTGTGCAACAGGCTGCATCAGTAAATAGAGATATGTACCAAATGACAGCGCCAAATGGATACATGCCTAACGGATATATGATGCATGACCCCTCGGCGGCAGCTTATCAAACCCAACATAGCGCATATATGGGGAACTATCATAGGTACGATATGGGGCAAATGCATCAAGCAGCTGCAGCCGCCGGGTCACTGAACTCTTACATGAACGCCGCGGCCACTACCGGCTACAGCATGTACGGCACAGTATCTGGCGGACAAACTTCCCCTTATGGTAATTTGCAACAACCCAGCTCTCCTTACAGTAATGTGCAGCAGCAACCGGGCTCACCATACGGTCTTGCTGGGCAGCCTGGCTCACAATTATCCTGCCAAAGTCATAGTCCTAGCGATTCCAGTATAAAATCAGAACCAGTATCGCCCAGCCCCATTCACAATTCATCACAAGGCTCATCCACTGTAGGCACCAACAACAACCTTATAATGAAACGAGAGTATGGTTCTACTCAGCAATCATCAGATCTCAATCACCTCATTAATATGTACCATATACCGGACGGGATGCAAGCTACAGCAGCGGCAGCAGCAGCAGCGGCAGAGCACCAGCGAAATCTAATGCATTACCAAAGCAGTGTGTCGCCCGATTTGCAACAACAACATCAACATCCACAATCAATGAGAACTATGGCACCGCTTGCCCATATGTGAGAAATAGCCACTTGCTTCGACCAGGCATCTTTGGATTCAAATTCGGCTCCCTCAACCAATTCTGCCGCAACACTACACCAGCACCTCCATCAACATCACCAGCGTCATCATCATAATAGCCAAAATATTCAACAACATCAACTTCTTCACCAACATTCTCATAGCCAGCATCATCACCATCTTTTAAATCAAACATCGGTATCAACATCATCTACTGCCTCGTCAGTATCATCAATGAGTAGTGGAATTCCTAGTGAAATCAGCGGGTCCACCAGTCACAGCGGCATTCTCATTAATTATGTGAACGGTAGTTCCAACAGCATGGCAGCATCTGCAAATGGTCGTTCATCGCTATCGGCTGCAAGTTCGCCGGTTTCTGTTTCTCATCACCATGGATATATGACATCTCCTGGAACGCTCTCTACTACCTCCACTGCCGGCATCATGTCATCACCTGATGGCGGCGGCAGCGGA
Organism: Portevinia maculata; assembly: GCA_949715645.1. Taxonomy (NCBI): domain Eukaryota; kingdom Metazoa; phylum Arthropoda; class Insecta; order Diptera; family Syrphidae; genus Portevinia; species Portevinia maculata. The sequence goes on along the minus strand of OX454528.1, from coordinate 127,789 downwards.
AATTCAGTCATTGTCATTTCCAATGGCATTCCCGCACTGCATCAAGCGCCAGGACTCTTGGATATATCCACTTTGTAAATTATTACCAATTTTATATATACCTACTTTTAAGGAATAAGATTTTATTACATATATATAGAAAGATATTAAATTTAAGGTCAACTTTTTGAATCTCAAACCTCTCGTTATTTTCCACACATTCCTTAATTTAATTATTTATCCATGTAAGCAGATATTTATGTTTCAAAAAAATAGAGACAATTGATAAATTATATTATAGCCTATGAATTTGCGCTCCGATTCCATTCTAAGCAGATATTGCCTTCCTTGCTTTGCTTCAGAATCATGTACATACATAAATGTTACCGTTTTGAAATATGTTTATTAACATATGTTTCGTTTAATGTATTATCTATTATTATCTACCGTTCAATTTTGTTTTAAAAAAAGTATAAAAAAACAGGCTAAGCAACGGAATGTAATATCATTAAAATTAGGTAAACGAATCGTTAAGAAACGTGTGATAAAATTTGTTTATATAATTTCCATTAGCTCCATATGTTTTGTTTGCATTTATGAAAATTATAACTGAAAAATTAACATTAAAAAGCACAAATAGATGGCATAAGCGCAAATTGTTTCACCCTACAGCTGCTTGTAGTCTTAAGTTTACTTTTTTTATAAACTTATTTTATAAAGCAGATTTTATTTTATAATATACTTTCGAACTATGCATCTATAAAGAGAGATGATTGATGAAATATAGAAGAATGAATATAGAACAGAAACACATTAAAAATATATTTAATAACAAAACCATTTTATTTTATTTTCATTTTGATGTCCTTCCTTTTATTCTTACAACACACACAGAGTGGGCATATAGCTATTCGTTTGAACCCATTTTTTTGTAAATTGTGAACTATTGCTTACAGAAATCTAAAAGTAAAATTAGATGGTGCTCAAAAAGCCGTCGGTAAAACATCGTACTTATTTTGTTGTTTATCAAAGCTTAAAACAATTCGAAATCATTTTAGTTGTCAGACTGAAACCAAAAGTTCCATTTCTGTCTTACTTTTTGAATTATCATACGCTTGTTTCGATAAGGGGCATTTAACTCATATATCCAATCCAACTTTATTTATGAATACCAAACCTACCTATGTATACAGTGAATTAATATTTATCTAAATCAACAAATGACGCCTGCCAGGCATAAAATTAGACGGCAAATTGGTTGGTGATAAAACGATACATATAATAAATTTATGTGGGAGGTCATATAAATTACCAACTCGTTTTCAATTTCCCATTGGTTATTATTAAATGATGATAAGTATATTGAACGATTTAAGGTCGCCCGTTAAAGCCCTGCCAAATTCGCACATACTAAATCAAACGCAATAATTATGAAATATTTTCCATCGCGCTGATACAATCTGCAATAATTTTGTTTATTTCAATTTCCTTCTTACTATCAGTTGCTTAACTTTTCTCATAGGTACACAGATTAATTTGTTAGCAAAAAATGTTTGACAGGTAGGTACAACCATCCTTGGAATATTTTTCACATTTTAAATTATTATATTTTCTTTTTAGAAGTAGGTACTTAGGTAGGTCTATACTATTTTTATAACAATATTACATTTTAAATGTTAAGAAAGATAAACTTGGATATAATTTCATGAAATATGTATCCTCCCTATGTATGAAAAGAGACCGACTACTTAAAATTCTAATAAAACACTATTTACAAAGGTAGATACTTTGTAAATAGTGTTTTATTAGCATTTTAAGCAGTAGGTCTTTTTTCTACATATTTCTATTCCGACCAAAATGTTTATTTGTTTATATATAGGTATATATCAGAATATGTTATTCATCTTCTTTTCTTTAACGACGAGTTTATGATCTGGACTTAAGAGATCATAACCCTCCCACTTCACTTCACCTACATCCCTACTTGTCCGCCTGTGGGGTTCGCCACAGAAAATTGCTTATGGAAACAGATATTGTAAAATCAAGTGTACAAATCAACATACATAAGAAACATGTTGAATGCTAGGCTGATTAGATTATAACCTTAACTCTCAGTCAAGCTTTTAAGTTATAGGAATGTGGGTTTGAACATTTCTCGTTGAACGGAAAAACTGCTACATTTTAAATTTAGCTGGGGAGAAAAACTTGAACATAATTTTATGGTTATCCCTATTTACTTACCACTGTAAATAGAGAATTATAATTTCAAACGGTAGGCCTATTTTCTACGAATATTTATTCAGATCAAAATTTTGATTTGTTTATATTTAAATATATATAATACATAATATGATATACATACTAAGTAAGGGTGTTTTCATAAAGGTCGAAAATCTGCGCTAGTACAATCGTCTTTCTTCTTTGTTGCATTATTGAACACACATATTCTGCAGAACGTGAGCAGGCCTGCTTAAGTACAATTTTAAGTAGTCACTGAATGTTCATAAATGTCAGATTTTTTATATCCAAGACATCAAAGGAGAAGAATGTATCAACTTTTTCCATTTCATATAGGTAGCACCGTCCTCCACAAAGAAATCTTTTTTTTTTCCAGAGTTGAATTCTTTTTCCATCAGAATTCTTTTTTGAATTAATAGCTTAGTTTCGCCATATTTCACGCCGCAGCTTCTACTTCCCTTAAAAAAAGTTAAATTTGGTTGTAAATAAAAAATTATTAAAATATTGCAAATTAAACTTACATTTTTCGGACTTTTTCGCAATTTTTGTTTTTACCTCCCGCGCTTTCTGCAGTCAAAAAAATATGGATGCACAATCTGCCAGACGCTGATGACATTTATGACGTTTATGAACATATGTTCTGCAATTCATCTAACTTAGTTCGATCAAAAATCTGACTTTATTAACACGTTTAACGCAGGTCTTAGTTAGGCAGACGTTTATGAAAACACCCTTATTTAGGTACGTAACCTACCTACATCAGAAAATTATTATTCTTCGTTTTTTCTTTAACCACGAGGTTATGATCTGGACTTATGGAATCATAACCCTTCCACTTCACTACATCTAAATCCCTACTAGTCTGCCTGTGTTGCTCTCCGCAGAAAATTATTATTCTTTTTTTTAATTTGTTTACCTATCTATACATTATGTTACCTTCATGTATTGTTTCATTTTCTTCTTGAATTATTGAAATTCGTGGGCACAGAGCTTAGAATGTTGGACTACTGCAATCTAAAGGTCGCAGGTTCAAATCCCACCGGCGTCAAGTTACACCTAAAAGTTTTTTTTCCACTGCCCCACCTCTTGCGAACATCTGACAAAAATTAAAGAATATCAATTGTCATGAGAAGCGGTTGCAGAAGCTAGGTTTCTTTTAATATTTATATTTAATAATTGAAAATCCATATAAAACCGCTGCGATATTTCTTACATCAATTGTTCACGTCATTAGGAAAATAACTGCTGTATTTTTTTTTTCAATTCATCCGAACTCATTTAAATTCATCTAGAAACCTGTCATCTCTCTTAACAGTATATTCACAAATAAATTAAGAAGGACAAACACATTTTAAATTTATATATGTGTATGTATATAGTTTAAATATAAAGGAAAATAATTGAAATATTATAATTCCTATATGCATGTGTATTTATTCGTTATAAGGTTAGAAGGAGTGGAAATCCGGCTACCCCTTCCATAAAACATGCCCATTTAGTGGTAGAATTTTCATAATCTATTACTTTGTACATAATATAATTTACTAATTTTATACGACGTTCACTTATTATAAAAAATTTTACGAATTAGACTGTAGAAAATGTATCATAGAATCTATTTAGCATTGTTAGAAACCTCAAGGGCTCTGTATTGTAGCAAGTAACAAAATATTATTTATCGGTACCTATAAGTAACAAAATGAAATATTGAAACCAAAACAAGTTAATAAATATTACGGTTAAAACAACCATTAGAATTAATAATTGAAAATATTTAAGAACTTAATTTTACGAATAAAATCAAACATTTTGAACAATTAGTTTCTATATAATAAATCTTAGCTTAATTCATCGCAAAAGTTGAATGCCAAATTCATTTCCAAGCGCAATCAAGTTGTCAAGCAGTAGCTGCTATTTCCTAAAACAGGTCAGCAAGTTGACCAGAATCGAATAAGAAAAGCTATATTTGTGGATTCGTGTAATTAGGAAAAAAGTCGTAAAATAAAAAGAGTCATTTGTTACTAATTTAATATATATCGCACCCATTTCTAAACAAAAACTAAACTGAATGTGATCAGTGTGAAGAGTTACTCTTACCTGTCTCCTTGTTTAGGTAGGTACTTCGTTAGCTAAATTACTACGGAAACCTTGGTTACAACACAATAACAACTAAAAGCAAGTGAATGATAACCACTCCCTTACATTTTCCGTGTACATTAATTCGTTATTGTGGTTTCGCAGCATTCACCTAGATAATTCGAATTGCGTACCTTATTCATACTCAAGTTAATGCTTTCGTTAATGCTTTCGATTGAAATGCCATATATCTATTTCAACTAAATGTTAATCAATTTATTTTAACCTATATGCATATCTAGAAACAAGTTTTATTTGCCCATCTTATAACTACACAACTTCACTACCAAAACCTATTTTCATATCTACGAATAAATATATAAATACCTACATACGTAAATAAATACATACGATGAACTAAATGATATAGGTAGGTATACATTATGTACCATGACTATAGTTATAGTTACAATTGCGATGTATCTATGCGTTCAAGTTTATGGGGTTATTTATTTGAAAAGTAATTCATATCTCTTCTTCTTCTTAAGTGGCGAGGTTATGATCTTTACTAGAGGGATAATAACCCTCCTAGTTAACTGCATCCATACTGGTTTGTTTAAAGGGTTCGCTAGTTTTATCTGGAAAAGTATCTGCACAAGCATCCTGGTATCGCATCACTTCGTCCGAACGCTGGTGTTGATGAATTGGTGCGTTTTTAGGCCTGCCTCTGTTCGTTAACAGGTACCTCTATTTCTATGACACTTATGATAACAAAAACACATAATATCTACCTACACCTTTGTCATGTGGATTCAGTGAAAAAAATAAAAATAAAATGTAAAGCCCATATAGGAAGGGGCCTAAAACCTAGCTTCTAGAACCAATTGCTTGTGCGAAGCGGAAAGTACCTACAATTTGAAGCCATACCGGAACGGCAAATTTGAAAAGCTTCTCATGACCATGGATACTCTTTGGATGTTTCTCAGACGTTCGCAAGAGGTGGAGCAGTGGAAAAAACTCTTCATTAAACATGGCCCGGCGGGATTTGAACCGCGAACCTTTCGATAAGTAGGCAACACTCTAACCACTGAGTCACTGCACCCACGTTGTGGACTGAACAGGGACGTTGTGGCTAGTACCTACATAAATAACTCAGCGAAACTTTGAGGTCAATATTTTGGAGCATGCTACATCGTACGTAGATAATTAAGCCTAATAACTTAACTACGCGCCTATGGCGTCTTATAATACTGTTAAGTACATCCAACAAATGCATTATCCAGTTTAAGATGTGAATCAAGTGTCTCTTCAGTTAATTATGCCTTTCATGCAGGATAATTATTTAACGCTTATAAAAGAACAACTTCTTCCTAGTATACTTATCTTAATGAGTTTCCATGCATCTAATTAAATGAATTATTGCTTCTGCTTGTTTAAATGCAGTCCAGGAAATATAATTTAATAAACCTGGTACAAATGAAGTTGCGCTTGAACAAATTGCACATTGCAGATATGTATATACATATATGCATATACTCGCATATTTATCATATCGTTGTGTGTACATTTTGCACTATTTCCTAACTATATAAAAGCTTGAACTCTTAACCGGTATATACATACATACGTACACGCTATGCCCAATTAAAGTCCTTACCTATTCAAAGCTATAGATCATTTCATTTAAATACAACAAAAGCAAAAAATCAAATAGGAAACGGAATTCAAGCCGTAAAGAAGTTTATACTATGTCCTTCTTATTTGAATTTGGTTGATACTCATGCTACATCCAAATTCAGCGTAGCAGCAATTAATTGTCATCAACATTTTTTTATTACACGCTCTTCGATGTATATACCGATTTTCTGCGGAAGACAGCAGCACCACCCAATCAAAAGTAAAGATGATGTAAAATACGGGAGACTTTGACTGTAGTTGACTTTTAGAGTAAATCAGAATGTTATTCTGCTTTCTTACTTTTCAATAAACGCAACTGCAGCCAACGACGATATAATCACCCTTCTCTTCGCTGAGCAGTAATCTACTTTCACTTCAACACCCACCATATGTATATGAATGACGTCTGTACATACATATCCCAAGTTGTTCCATGCTAACGGCTATTTTTGGTTTTGTTTATTGTGTTTAAGCAGGATTTAGTTTCTCACATTAATAATTCGCAGAATTATTTTGTACTCACGCACATCTTAATTAGTTAATTACCCCATGATAAGTCCATTTCGCGGCTCATAAAAAAATTGTATCGCACTATAAAAAAAGATTAATTCTCAATCTTAATCGAGTGATGTCACAAAGACGCGGAGATTCGAGATTCGAGACCTATATACACTGTTTCACTTGATTATGAACAGGCAGTTTTTTGGTTTAATTTTACGACTTTTTTTAAAAATCCTTCGATAATCTGGATAAAACCAAATGCAATATGAAACAAGGATATAGTATTATGTTTAAGTTTTGAAAACAAAATTTGGGATTCAGTACATAAATTCAATTTTTTAAATTGTTTTGCTTTGCCCAATAAGGTTCTAAAATTAGTACTTTTGCGTCTTATTTGATTACGAATAGTAGCTAAATCTACTTGGGTATCATATTTTAAATCAAGTACATACGAGTATATGTATATGTATTGAACTAATGTCCCTAATACTCTATCTGCCTTTAAATTTGATTTAAAATATGATACCAGGTAGATTTAGCTACTATTGGTAATGGGACGAAAAAAACACTATTTTTAGGGCCTTATCTACTTAATCCCAATTCTTGTTTTACAATATAAACAAAATATATCCCTCTTTCATATTGCATTTGGTTTTTCCCAGATTATGGAAGGATTTAAAAAAAAGTCGTTAAATTAAACCAAAAAACTACATATTGGAAATCAAGTGAGGCAGAGTGTATATGTACATACTTTTTCTTACGAATTGAAGCTGAATGAATCTACGGTTATGTAAAATTAACAATCGTCCGTATAGAATCGTCTGCAGCAATATTCATATGCACCATAATTAGGTATGTGTAACGATATGATAAGTCCATTTCGCGGCTCATAAAAAAATTGTATCGCACTATAAAAAAAGATTAATTCTCAATCTTAATCGAGTGATGTCACAAAGACGCGGAGATTCGAGATTCGAGACCTATATACACTGTTTCACTTGATTATGAACAGGCAGTTTTTTGGTTTAATTTTACGACTTTTTTTAAAAATCCTTCGATAATCTGGATAAAACCAAATGCAATATGAAACAAGGATATAGTATTATGTTTAAGTTTTGAAAACAAAATTTGGGATTCAGTACATAAATTCAATTTTTTAAATTGTTTTGCTTTGCCCAATAAGGTTCTAAAATTAGTACTTTTGCGTCTTATTTGATTACGAATAGTAGCTAAATCTACTTGGGTATCATATTTTAAATCAAGTACATACGAGTATATGTATATGTATTGAACTAATGTCCCTAATACTCTATCTGCCTTTAAATTTGATTTAAAATATGATACCAGGTAGATTTAGCTACTATTGGTAATGGGACGAAAAAAACACTATTTTTAGGGCCTTATCTACTTAATCCCAATTCTTGTTTTACAATATAAACAAAATATATCCCTCTTTCATATTGCATTTGGTTTTTCCCAGATTATGGAAGGATTTAAAAAAAAGTCGTTAAATTAAACCAAAAAACTACATATTGGAAATCAAGTGAGGCAGAGTGTATATGTACATACTTTTTCTTACGAATTGAAGCTGAATGAATCTACGGTTATGTAAAATTAACAATCGTCCGTATAGAATCGTCTGCAGCAATATTCATATGCACCATAATTAGGTATGTGTAACGATTTTTTTTTAGTTTCACAGCATTGTGTTTTCTTCCTGCCACCGTTGTTACCAAAGCAGCGTACCGCAGATGTGAGAGCCCAAGGCGTATCGTCTTTCATTTCCATATTTCGTCCTCCCACCGGCTTTAATGATAATCTCATAAAATATGGCTTTTTAAATATTGTTGGCATGCAAATTCGTGGAGACGTTCTTACCACTATGAGATGAGAGTGCTAAGAGAATTTCGGTGTGCATGCCTATATTCGTAGGGCTTAAGGCTCAATGACGAATGATGCTGTCCGCCTGCAGGCTGTTCAAAATAAATTTTACTAAGTACGATTATTTCAACTACCCTTTTCGGCCTCTGCCCGTCGTGCGATGAAATAGCAAGCATTTCGCCTTTTAGGTATTCGTTTGGAAATGGAAGGAAATATACGAAAAATACTAAGCGCCAAGTCACGACTTGTGTTGTAAAGTGGTTGTACTTTTGCTCTCAGAAAATTTGTCAGTTGGACAGAAATTTAACCGCAGCTATGAAGAAATTCATTAAATACTCACGTACCTTGAGTTAAAAACCTTGTTGTGGGTATGAAGTGATAACTACACTTACTTAACAACCGAAAGAGTCCAATTACCAAAGCGAGCGCTTGAAGAAAAAAAAATGCTTAAGCTCTTCCATGTGTCATGTGCCCAAATACTCCCACGATGGAGATGCAGTTACATTTATTTACAAAGAATATAACGTAACGAAAGTTTGACAGCTCCTCTGACTTCCAATTCCTTCATTAAAAATTGCCAGCGGTGATTGCGTGTTGCTGTTTTACTTTTTATGAGGAAAGCAATTATTGCCTACAGCGCCAAAATTGACACTTGAAGTTGTTTAATATAAAAATACATAGCCATGAAAGGGAGCAATTATAAATCCCTACATTGGGGTACAACTGATGTGAGAATTTATAAATCCAACTTCCAAATCAATTTTTTTTAAAATAACTTTTGCAACGATAAACTAACGCCCGATATTCTGAATGCTTCCATACTTAAAATGTTGTTAATTGTATTCTTCCGGATAAATCTCCGATGGTTAGTATTAAAAGACTGCCTGTCTACTAGAAGGAACAAAAAATGCGTTTCTTTATGAATTATTTGGTTTTGTTCTTGTAGGTCATTTGTGCCATTAGTCTACTGACCTAGGGGTATCAGGTTCAAATGATTTGGAGCAAGATTAAAATCTCTACCGACGCAACAGAAAGAATATTAGAGGTTAATTCGGGTATCGAAAAATATTTCTTATAGGAATTTCTGCGAAAAGATCCAAACACTAGGTGAAACTAGTAGGGTGGTTAAGGTTTTGAAAAAGGGCAAACCACCCAAATTGGAATCACTTAGAAAACTTGATGGCACCTTCACTGAGACAAAATCGGAAATTCTAAGTCATCTACTAGAGTCTCACCTTCTGGGTAACCACACAACAATTGGCTTACAACCAGCCGTTGTGAGCTGAGACAAACAACTCGACGTAGCTGGTATATTGCAAAGTATGTGGTTGTTTTATGACTTCAAGTCGCCTGATACGGACGGTCTATACCCAGTCATGCTGCAACAAGGTACAAACTAGTTTCTACCAACTATGAAAAGTCTTGGCACTGGCACACATACCAACAGCCTGGGGTACAGTTACCGTGGAATTTATACCAAAAATTGGCAGAAATGACTACTTACTCGCCAAGAACTTCAGACCAATCAGTCTAGCTTCCTTCTAGCTGAAAAGCATAGAAAATCTTGCGAGACTGCGCTCCAAAATCTAGTTGATAGAATTGAGAGCGCGCTTGACAAGAAAAAATACGCGATAGGCCATCGATATTCATCGATATTGAAGGTGCTTTTGACAATGGGACTTTTGACAGCATGTGTAGCTCTTCCAGACAACACGGCGTAGACGAGGCATTGGTGTTGTGGATAAAGTAGTGCCAAACATTTATCTTCCCACATACAAATGGCTAGAGAAGCTTTTAGGCTCTGTATGGGCCGTTACTGTCCCATTCATAGTTCCTGAGAACATCTTCCATGGTAGTATCAAGTAGAATGAGCCAGTGGTTGTCTTTGAATTTTGTATTTAGTTGAAGTTTTTGAGAATGTTTGGAAGCCGAACTCCATATGTGGGAGCAATACTCAATCCTTGGCCTAACTTGTGCTTTAAGGAGTTGAAGCTACTTCGATGTAAAGTAGGTACCATTTTGTTCTGGGAAGGTATGTAACTCAATTTTCCGGAAGCAAACTTTGCAAAATTAGATAAGATAAGTACCAAGTTACGCCCGAGTTCACTGTAACACCAATAAGATCAATGGTATCATTCGAATTAATGGACTGGTCATCCAATTGAATCTGAGGAACAGTCGAAGTTTTCTTTTGAGAAATGGAAAAATCGGAATTTCCTCGCATCGAATGCAGCCAGATCTGCTCTATCTACTCCAATTGCGTATTTTATCCAGATCTTGGTTAAGAGACGTCAGGCGCAGTGGTTCAATGGTTTACTAATCGAAAGGTCCCCGGTTCAAATCCCGGAGGGACCAATTAACATCTAGAGTTTTTTCACTGCCCCACCTCTTGTGAACGTCTGACAAACATCCAAGAGTATCAATTCTCATGAGAAGCTTCTCATAAATTTGCGCCGTTCGGATTCGGTTTAAAATTGTAGGTCCCTTCCACTTCGCACAAGAAAGTGGTTGGTTAAGAGAGATGTTCAGTTCAATTCTTTGGCGATGAGCGGTGCTCGTCATTTAATAACAAGGATATGAGAGTGCCGTTATTAGAAGATCTATAAATTGTATGATTTGTAGATTGCAGAAGGTCACTAATATTAACATGAATAAGTAACGTTGGAGATAGTATGTATCGATCTTTGCGGTACTTCTGCATTTATAGCCAAGGAGTCCGAAGACACTCCATCGACCATAACTGAACTGATTGATCTTTGAGGACATTTTGCATCCACAGATTAGGTTTTCCGCTAGAAAGGAAAGCTTAATTGCTTGGAGTAAAATCAACTTAATAATTTGATTTGAAAAGACAGAAAATCATAATATTCGTATCCAGTACATTCAGAATGCAATGAATAAAGAAACAAACCTAGAAGGAATTGAACAATGAGCTCCAGCCGATCATCAGACTCCTTTTTGTGGTGGTGGTCTATTTTATTAGTTATTCTCGAAAAATCTTTTTCCCCCAATGGGACTCGAACCGAGATCAGCGTCAAGTACTCCGCCATCGAATCCACAAGTTCAGCTCTGCCTGAATAGGGTTTGATTGTATATCGATTTTAATGAACAGATGAACAAAATTTTACCCAAGCACTCACATATGCACTCTTGATCATTGGGTTTCTTTCTGTTTGTTTTTGAGTCAAGCCCAATGAGAAAATGGTTATTTATTTCACCTAATTAGTAACATCATAAATGGTCGCCCATTTCATTGTTTGTTGGTTCTTCCATTTCTTTTGTTGTTCGCGTATAACAAATTTGATTAGAGGACTTTCGCACTTCACTAGGAATAAAAAGAAAGCGTGGCAAATAATCCAAAAAGATTAGGTAAAGAAACAAGCAAATGGTTTGTTTAAAACATTCAGGTAGGAACGCAAAAATTCCGAAGACTTAAGAAGCACAATGCACCTATATGTTTTTGTTTTTCTTCTTTAACGGTAAGAGACATTAGAACTCTCCCACCTCACTGCGTATCTACTGGTCACCCTGTAGGTTTCGCCGTTTCGACTTATAAAATATCGGCAAGGCATCGGGTTTCATATAACCAATATGGCTATATGCTAAAGTTATTAGGTACTAAATATTTACATTTAAGTGTAAAAAACATAGTGTTCAATGGGTCATAGTTTAATTTGTTCAAACAACATTTCAGCCACCTCTTATTCCTCCCTCCCTCTTTTAGTTATTTATGTTATGTCTTAAACAAAATCCACTTTAAGCGAATTATCCAAATAACCACAGTAGTTCAAGCCCAGTACCAGTGAAGTCAACGACTTGTCAATCAACTGCGGCAAAGTAAACTAAACAAACCCCTGTTTTTGACGCAATCAGAAATACATTATAATATATGTACTCGCTAACAACTATTATTGCCACCGCCTTCAATTGCGAATCAATCTCAAATGCTATCGGCTGAGTATTCTAGGGTTGATTGCAAGCATCTACAATTTATAGCCGGGGGAAGAAATGAATTGTTTTTATTGGACTCCCATAGGAAAACATTTGAAGTAAAAGGCGCCAGTATGCCGCTGTTGCAGACGGTACATTTACGCTTATGTATGCGGTTAATTGGTTCCTGGGCAATTGGCCAAATCTCAGTTAAGGAACTTATAAACGCATTTAATTTGAGTTCCCCTTCACGATATTTATGTGGAATGACTTTAATGACAGTAGGAGAAGCAAATTAATTTGCTTTAATTAAGGGGTTACAATGTAATAGCAGAGTGGGAATGGGTTAAGTAGGGGCCTGTACTTAATCAACTTGAATGATTTTTGCACTTATTTTCGGTTGTCAAATTACGTAGTGTTTCGCATTTCCAAAAATGTAGGTTTAAGAAATTTAGCCGTACAAGTAATGCAGACAAATAATACATAGTTACACTATCCAAGAGCATTAAGTAGGGAACTTTACTCAGGTATATATACCTACCAATATATATTTTTAACGTCCCAGTACTGGGTTATTTCTTGTATTGAAAATGAAAATCGTAATTTAGAACATATGTATGTTTTTTTGAAATTGGAATTTTCACAATTTGTTTTTCTAACGTTTTTAAGAAGAAGTATGTGTGTGCTTGTGTGTGTGCACGAAAAATGAAAATCGTAATTTACATTATAGCTATTCTAAATTTGAGGGTTACAATAGGTGTGCTCTCTTACTTTTCAAGTAACTTTCAGAAAATTCTCAAATTTTGAGTGGGAATAAATTCTCTCACAGAGGTTGAAGAGGTTATGAAAAAGTAAGGGGACGTTTTGTAGTAAGAAATTACATAACAGCAGAAACATCGTGTAGTATAAGGGAACAATATTTAATTTAGTATCGTTAATATTTGGTCCATCAAGTGAATCAGAAGAAAGTCTTAGGGACTTATATGAACGAAAAAATAACAAACTGAAATATCAACTCTCATATTATTAACGGTTGAAAGCTATCTAACAAGTTACCCAAACAAATTTCTTGGGTAGAAACTTTTTCAATTGAGGGTAAGTAATTTTCTCTCCCGTTGCCTCTCTCTTTTACGAAATTTGTGTGTTAGGGGCTTAGGGAACAACTTAAAAATATGTACTTGAAAAAGTAAAAGAACACACCAAATATTTTTTTCAAATATTTTTAAGAACGTCAGTGAACAATTTTTTCGTTCATGGTACCTATCTTGTGCACAAAATATGATGTTGATTTCGTTTGGGGTGCTAATCGACACGTATTGAACTAAGTATAATCCAAAAAAAATACGTTGAATTCCGTCCAGCGGTTTTTTGTTTAAAAACTTGTGAACCGAAATGCAGTATAATTTTGTTTAATTATACTGCAATTCGGTTCAGCCGTTTTTTTGTTTGAGCTAAAACACTGAGCAAAATGTATAAAAGAATTTCTTGAGAAAGAGTTATCCTATCTAATTTATTCTGTTTTTTTTTTTAAATAGTGCAAAAATAATGAAAAACAACAAATAATGAATATTAATAATGAATAGGGAGATGAATCGAATTCAATTTTTTTTTCAGTTTTCACTTACTCTCCTTTATGATTTTTATTTGGTTTATTACTAGCAGACTCGCTGAAAAAAGTGTACTATTATTTTCTATTTCAAACCTATTCGCCCCTTAACTCCTAAATTTAATTATTGATATCATATTTATTCCACGCTGGGAATGTGATCGTGTGAACCTCTTGGGTTGCACTTAGCCCACTTGTTTAATCTATTTTTGTGCCCCATCCTATTCTTTTCTTTATAGAGACATGTAAACTTTTAACGTAATTCAAATGAATGTTGGCCCAAGAAGCTTTAATTGCCGTAATCAGATCTGGATTATCTCGATACTGCTTGCCTCATTTAAGTTCAATCGGTTCATTGGTGAAAGGGCTGCTCCTTGTTCTCCGCAGCTAAGCCCGCTAACGCAACTTCATTGCTCTGCTAATGGTAGGTGCTAGGGCCCCTTTGTCATCTTACTTTTTCGAATCAAACATCAACACGGAAGAAAAGCACTTTTTTCATATACTTTCACACTGTGATCGAAATTACCGAGACGTGGTGAGAAAAACAACTTTCAGATGTTCGATTTGCAAGAGACGCAAGATGCGATCGCAGAGGAAAGACGATTGTATTAAAGAAACAAATGTCAGAGCTGTTGATAATTTTCTCGAAATCGAATTTTCTAATCATTTTTCATACAAAACGCAAATTTCTATTTTTTGATTTTCCGGTTTTTCCTTTGGATTTTCTGAAGTTTCTTTCTTTCCTAAACCAGTATGTATTGAGACGAACAAATTAAAAAAAATCATCCCAATCGCACACACACGGCAATTGATTTTTATTTTTATAGTCATTCTCTATACAAAATTCCATACGAAGTAAAATTATTTCCAAATTTATTCAACTCGCCAAATAGGTATAATTTTTAAAGCAAGTGGAGAACAGCTTCCGTTGAACTTAAGAAATTAAAGGGGAAGATCTACCAGCAATCTGCTCGCTATACAACGTGAGGATGCCTACCACTTTATAGGAGATCGGAGTACCTACCTATATCCATTACTTCAAAAAATCAGGGGTGGAAATGGTACTTCCTTACCGACCGACGCCGTCATTTCATGCAGCTGTTGCATATCCGAACATCCTGCGAATTAGTTGCCAACTACTTATTGTGTAGTTCCTTGTTTTTATATGTAAACAATTTAAAATTCAAAATCAATTTGATTTTAACGAACAACTAAAACACGTGATCGTCTTTCGTAACTATAACTACCAATAAGATTTAAAGTTGGAGTCATTCGAAGGATTTAAATATGTTGACCTCATTTTAGGCGGCAAATCAAACAACTGGAAAATAACTATGAACGTTATGTGTGTGTATGTAACAGGAATTTTGACAACATCCGACAATAAATATGTATTTATAAATATTGTCCGGACAAGAAACTGTGTGCGGAAAAGAGTGGAGACTTCTATTTGAAAATGAAATACAATTATCCACCTCAGCTTAATTTCGCAAACAGCAAAACGAAAAGTAGAACGAAATTTTTCGTTTATGATTTCACGTTTCATTTTGGTATAGGAATTTTCGTTTCGCATCAGCTGCGTACTAGCTTTAGGATTATTAAAATTAATTTAAATATTTATTTATGTTAAGGTTACAAATGACGAATTATTTAAATTGTTCATCAGGCTGACGGCTTTTGACTTTGCTTAAAGAATTTGTTAATTGTGTGATGAATAAAATGATTAAATGAATTCACTATTATTGCAAGTGAGAAAGTTTGTAGGGCGAAGGATGTTGACTACATAGTTTGTTATAAATGATTTTTTTAAGGATTTTATCGAAAAAAAAAACAATTTTCTGTCAAAAACGCCCTCAGTAGATTACTTACTTAATTAACGGGCTCCCGACCCGTGGGGAGTCTCTACCTTAGACACTGCAACCTTCCATCCTTTACGACCCCGGGCATGTTGCTTCCAGTTGTCCAGAACAAGCGCTCTGGCATCCGCGATGGCTTGGTCTTCAAAACGAAGGTTCGGTTTTCCTTGTCGTCTCGAACACGGGGGCTAGGAGTGAGAAGATCCTCTTCGCTGGAGCATTATTGTCCATTGTACCTTGACCTTGACCCATGCTTGCATAAATATTTTCGCTAATACTTACGACCAAAACTCATTTCAGGCTTTAATTTTAAAAGAAATAATATTCATATTAACTGCGTCGCTTTTCTACAGACAATGCGAAATAAACATAGGTACCTACTGTTTTTTTTCTTTTTTTCTTATGAATGTAACGATTGTAAAAAAAAAACTTTGATAAGTACAGGTAATTGAGAAAAGCTGCAGCAAGTTTTTTTTTTTTTTTATAATTTGCGTGCGCTAAAGGGATTTCTTTTTTCTGTAGTGACACAGTACCCTTATAATGGTAAAACCACAGCGCAGGCATTTTTAGTTTGTTGCGCAAGTAGCTCCCAGCAATTCATTGCCTATTTTTGGGTGCTACTTACTGAAAGAATAGAAAGATAGGAAAGAAGTTTGGTGCGATGGGATTTTTTTTCTCAACAGGTGGCGCCTAAATTGCTTTAGGGAGATCAGTTTTTGTTGTGTGTATTCAATTTATAAAAATCATGGCCCTGGTCGGGATTCGAACGCACGACCTGCTATTCACTTTAGTGAATACACTACCATCGCACCATTGCCACCTGCCCAAGGTTATGAAGGAAAATATGATTTTGTACCTAACTTTTTATTTTGGCAACACCCTGTATAGATAAATGATGACGTTTTCAATTAACAACCTTTTACATTAAGTAGCCAACCTACAAGCATGTTCTTAATACCTACGCCACAAACTTACTTTTTATAGAAACACATATGTATGTACATATATATTTATGTACGTACACGATATACAAAAACTCTTCAGTCCAACGCCGATATCAATTATCTTCAATACCTACCTTTTGGTTATTAAAAAATACCATATTCACATAACGTCTAAACTTTAATTATTACAAAGCAGCATATTGCGAGATATTTTCACATTATATCTTATAAATAATGTAATTTATAAATTTCACAAGTGACATCTATGCTTGTTGCTAAAAATTGCTTGCACCCTCGACACCTCCGTATTCGTATAATATTTGATCAAATAGTTTAATGGATGAGTGCTTCACAATACGTGGGGTGGCTGCACAATATTCTTAATGTTTGTTTCTTTTTGCTTAGTGGTTTTTCGGGATAACTAATTGATTGAAATCCATGACGTCATCGTATCGAATTCTGATTTTCTATTTTGTCATGATTGAAAATTTGTATATTTACTTACAGAGCGAATGGCAAAAACATTCAGCCCATAATTTCCATCCATCATATCCCTTAGCACGTTAATCGCCCCTTGCCTATTACTATACCCGCAAAGTACTCACTATTGTGAGAGTTCTTGTACAGGGTTGCAGCTGCAAAAATAAAACGACCCCTCCCAAAACCACGAGAATTTTTTCATTATTATAGATCCCATATATATAGCAGGGTTAGTGGAAGCTGAAATCTGCGGTGGTGAAAGTTATACGCTTTACAACCAGTGCGTGAGAAGGGAGGATTGAAGTTCGACGTAATTTGTACCTTCGCTACAATGATAGTTGATCACGCAAATAGTAAAAAAAAACGAGAAGTGTTTATACCTTACCAATCTTCTACACTTATTTTGAATAAACTGTCCTGCAAGAACTTATAATGCGTGATACAAATAATATTTGAATACAAAATATCACTTTTGTAGTATGTATCTACGTAAGGCTCCAGTTATAGCAATACGTAAAAAGTGGAACAGTAAACACATAGAAACGATTCGTATCGATAATTGATTAATTCGTTTTCTAGCTAATTTCATGTTCAATTTCTAAATTTGTTGTGACATAATTCATAAGCAACATTTTAAACAAAGATTATGTCGATCTACTCATTTTAACTGGACCAAAAAAGCAAATCAAATTTTTAATGTTTCCATTTTACATATGGCTATACCTGGGACCTGATTCACAAGAAATCGGCTCGCTGTTTTTCTTAGTTAACGGAACGCAAAAGATATACATGTATGTAGGTACATGGTAGGAGTATTTTTTATTATTATTTTTTATTAAGACATTAGGGAAGGCTACAGTCAACTTGGGCGAACTGTTGGATACGCTATCCCCCAAAAGTGGGCTTGGTAAAAATCGAAATGTGGTATCGAGCAGTTGTTCAATATGACTTTATCTACTTTGAAAATAATAGGACTTTCATTTCAAATTATTTCTCAATAAATTGGATTTAAAAAGTGGGCGGATTTTAAAAATCTATCACTTGAACATTCTGATTTTCCGATTAAACGGTCTTACTTAAATTGTGGGCGATTGCGGATTTTCAAAATTCTTTCCCTTGATTATATTGGGCCCCTAGAGAGTATATGTTCCATATTTCAGCTTTCTAGCTCGAGTTTTAAAGCCTTAAATTTGTCGACGGGCGGACATGGCATTACTTATTTATACCTTTTTGATCTAAATACCTACGCAAACCAAAAGATCACCTAGGTACATGGTTTAAATTCAGAAATAGATTTCCTCTCTAAATCTAAAAAAAGAATTCAAAGTAGAACACAACCCACCTGCAGGATTAAAACAAATATAGGTACCTACCTACAACACATATGAAATCCTTCATCAACAAACAGTATTGTTGTCACATAGAGAATAACATATAAGTATTTTCATATGAAATATGCCTCTTTCACATATCTCAGCGGTTATGCACCCTTACATTACCTACTTAACTACCTACAATTGTTAATTGAAAATGATTCTATAGTGAAATTCTGCGAAATGTCCAGAAGGTTAATATATCGTTAAGAAATGTTCATTTCAAAGTAGCTGCGTAAATTCAGGTAGATATATGATCACTACGTTTCCTAGAATTAATTTTAATTCTCTACGATTCCAAAAATAACTAGTGCAAAAAATCAAGATTTGGTTTCGTTCAAATCTCAACCGAAACCGAAATTCTAAATTTTGGCCGAATCTTGGCGAAACTGAAAGTTCGGTCGAACACTACTTTTAGCCTTTGGGATCGGGGCATGCTACTTCTAGTTGTCCAATTCAAGCGTTCTGTTCTAGCATCCGTAATAACTTTGTATATAAAACGGAGTTTCAGTCTTCCTTCTCGTTTTAAATCTACAGTCTTGGAAGTCGAATATCTTCCTCGCTGAGACAATGAAATCGATGTGTTTAACCTTTTTTACGTCCACTTTTTGGTACAGATTCGGTGGTTGCATCTGCTCCACCATTTAAGCTCTCCGCATACAGGGCCAAATATCGTACGAAGTAGTTTTCTTTCGAATGAGCCCAGTTCAGCTCTGTGTCTTTTGTAGAGCTTGCAAGTGGATGTCTGAGTTAGGAGTTTGGGCCAATTGGTTTTATTAAGCCGAAGTAACAACTGTTTTCTAACGCAAAGATGCTGCTATCGACAGTGCGGTTTCGTTCTAGTCGGCAGACAGATGCTTGTTTGTTTTTTGACAGCTTGAACCTAGTTGTATCTATCAACACGGAAGGCACTATCTTCAAGAGAACCGCTCAACTACTGGGCTACGCGTACGATAATAATAATAATACATAATAATAATTTTTAATTGGTTAATAGAACTTTTTAACAAATTACTTTTACAGTTTTCTTTCTTTTTTATATGGTTTGACTCTAAAAAATTTAAGAACTTTCAAAAAGTAATAATTATTAGAGATTAGCAATATTTGTCTTTAAAAAATCTTTAAGTTTTCTTTTAGAAAATAAAAGTCTTGCTTCCGTTTTTAACTCATTTGGTAGGTTGTTGAAGAAATGAATTTTTGGAACTGCTTATATTGCACCGGATTGGTCTGAGGTTTTCATAATATCTCAAGTTGTACGGCTGTACTTCAGAAACCATGGTTATGTTGTCTTCCAACTGTGATGGCAGCATTTCGTATTTCATTTTGAATATAAATGTATCGCATTGTAATGCTTATAGCATTTGTTCTATTGGGGTATATCGGCTGCACTTAGGGATCGATAGCATCGCTTTGTTTTGCTTTTGAATACGCCGTTTTATTTGGTTTTGGCATCCATATAAGATTGTTGCGCAATACAAAAAGTACGATAACACCAAAACATTGTATAGTTGCATTTCCCATAATTAGAACAGTTGTGATACGCTTAAAAAACGTTTTTTATTTTAGATTTTTCATTTACGTCACTTCCAGTAATGTATATAAAGTGTCATCAACAAATAAGATAACGTACAGAGCTTCAAAGCATTTCTTACATCATTTATATACAACTGGAACAAAACATCACCCAAGATATCTACTTGCCGAACTCCCAACTCGACACCCACCGAGTCTAATATGTTATCACCGAACTTTGATCTTTGACTTCTGCCACGCAAATAGGATTGAAACCATTTTAACTCTGTGCCTTTAATTCAGAAGGAATCTAATTTTGTGTGTAGTATTTGTCGATCTATAGTTTCGAACGACATCGACTCATCCGGTGATCTCAGAGTGCCATGGTGGAGGCTTCATGGTGATTGGATAACAGGTTAAATTAGTTTTCCTTGAGGTCAATGAGGATAAAACCAAGCACATGCTTTCAACAAACATCTATCGCCAATGTTAGTAGGAGCAACTTCGAGGTATTTTCGTTGACCACTTACGTTCGAGTATACATTCTTCATTTGTTTAACGACGAAGTTATGATCTGGACCTCAAAAAGTACCAGGAGGCCTTCCGATCCGGAATCACTTCCTCATTGAGGCCGATCAAATGCTAATGTTGTTACATTTGTTTGATCCAATGCCTTTCTTTCGTAGGATCGCTCTCTTTGAACATTTCGGTACCAAACCAACTGAGCCGGTCGCGTCCCATTTTCTTTGAAATAGATTCTTTAACTCGGAATTTCTTACTCGATCAAGCTTTGTTGCTCCTGCAGTCAAGCGAAGCCGCGTCAATAATTGGGTATTCTGTCTTTTTCGGACTAAAACTACACCCATTTTTTTCTTTTCAAATATTTACCCTTCAAAACATTAACCCATAGGTACATCAAGTGATAATTGCAAGAACCTTTGATTACCGCTTATGATGCCTCCATCGTCAGCAAAAAATGACTAATGCACTTTGGAGTCCATCACTTTTCCTTCAAGCAGTTAATCAAGACTAATAAATACCGCGGAGTACCTAAACATTAACTCCACCGAAGACACCTTAGTGGAGAGCCGACAAAGAATTACTCTGGGAAACCGTTTCTACTTTGGTTTGGCAAAAGAAAAGGGTTCAAAATTACTAACACGAAAGACTTAATGTAAGCTTCACAAAACACTGATACAGAAAATTCTGCTTAATGGCACCGAGTGCTAGACGATAAACCTACAACTATTTTCCTTTGGAAAAAACTATACAAGTTTTTTGATCTTGTGTGCGAGGAAGGCGAATGGAGGAGAAGATACATTCGCGAAATCTATATGCTGTACCAGATATAGAAAAGCTGAATCAAGTCGACTTCATTGGCTCAGCACCCACTTGGTAGCCATCACAAAATACTGTTCTTCATTCAATCATTTTAAGTAAGTTGAGGAAGGCTAGGCCAATGTGATTTGACGAAAACCTTGGCAACCTAACTGCACACAAAACCTTGTTGAAGTACGAAATCATTTTTAAAAACTCAGGCTCTGCTCTGGCCTAAGATAGCAAAGCGCCTATAGTAATAACACTGGGCAATCGTCACGAAATAGCTCACCAGTTTGACACCGATCAGTGCCTTTCTTAAGTTTTCATCACCTCACTTCCGAACTATGGTTTCAAAATTTAATTATTTACCAGCATCTTTATAAATATATTTCAATACAAAAAACAAGCTTATTTTCTAAACATTTGCACACCTGATACCTATGTACGGGATTGACCTTCTTCAAACCCATGATAAAGCATAATGGATCCGTACCCATATACATATGTACGTTCATCCATGACCAAGGATGTGTGTGCGTGCATTTTATTGTTCACCGTTTTAGAGCGCAACGATACGCATCTAAAAGAGACTTTCAGTCGCCCACTTCGCTTAAACCAGAACCTATTAACCTGCAGGCGAACACTGTCAAACCTGAAATCATCTGGAAAAAAACTGATTGCAATGACAATGGTACAGCAGCTGGAAATGAAGCAAGAGCGCCGATTTGTCTACAACGAACGAATATTAGATACCTTTTCTGACCCGAATGTAGGTAGCCTATCGAAATGAAGGTAGGTAGTGAGGGACGATGTACCTTTCGAATATTTTTCGATTTTCACCTTTCATTGTTCCAATCGATTTCTGCTAACATCACGCTGCGGTGAATAAACCAAAGACGATCATTCAAACTGCACACCTTCGCCCCTTGGTTAGTTGTGTTAAAATCCCTAAGGAGCGTTGGATTCCCTAAGGTATGTTTATGATCGGAAAAGACACTAAACTACAAGAACGATGTATCTATATAAAGATATTTTTCGACATATACAATATCTTCTTACATACGGATATCTTTTGAAAAGTTTTAGTAACCGTAACAGCGGGGTACGAGGATTCTTTCACATGCACACCATGTATCATTAGATATGCCATCCAATGAATTGTACCCATAGATTTTGCTTTCATTGACTTTTTCACTTAAACGTCATACCTTTGTGGGACAGCTAGATTATTTATGAGACTAGGTAAAAGGAGTTTACGATTAAATTTCACCCATCTATCGGATGGTATAGTTTGAAGATGTAAAGAATGCCATAAATTCATATACATTTTTCAAGGAAGAAACTAACAAATACATCGATAGAATTTTACAACTGTTCAGAGCAGACAAGTTGTCCACAGGGTAGGCATGCTAGACATAACGCAGCCATGTACCTACACGCTGCCTGGAAAAATAATCTTAAGAAGAGTGCCAAGTGGGAACGTTACGATTACGAGTCTAATTAAAAATATAATAGTTACTGAATTTATGTCTAATCAAAAACAGCGGTTATAAAATATAAGGTACCTACATAGGTTCATTTTCGAAAGTCAAGGCCTATATTTTTAAAGATTGTTACTAATTCTTTGACATATTATTTGGTAGGGAGGTACCTTCCAAGATTATCATTGATAAGAGCACAGTTAATCGGAAAAGGGAAATAAAAAACGTTGCAAGTAGAGATTCGTACACCAACATATTGTATTCCATGTCAATTTACATCATAAGTAACATGCAGTCATAATTAGCTGGCATTAGACGTCAATTAAGCCGATTTGTATCAAAAATTGACAATCTACAGCCCTAAAATACTATTATATTTTTACTTGGAATGTGAAAAGGACGCGATTACGTGAGTGTGGCTATAATTAGGCGCAGCAAAATGTCTATGGTCGTATAGACCTGGCTCACAGTATTTAAGTATTAAAGTACACGTGTTGTTGTTATTTATACATACCTACATGTATGATTGTATTTATTATTCACTTTTACTAATGTTTAATACATTTCAAATGTATGTACACACATATGTATGTATATAAAATTTAACGCAAATTAGCCAATTGTTTCCAGACGTTTCTTAAATAGGTACATATAAACAGCGCTTGTCGTAAGAGGCGATTTCGTGGAGAAATCAAATCAAGGCAATTTTAACTCCTTAAAGATGTTCCACATGTTACTAACTTAAATAATGGACTCCCGATCAGGTAAGAGTCTCTGCCGTCTTAAACCTCATGGATAGAAGTCGCAGATCCCTTCGTGGATATGGCCGAACCAATATAGTCGACATGTTTAGCTTAGCAGAGCAGTGCAACATTGGCCTCTTTTGCGTGCCGGGGCAAAGTGTCATTCAGATGAACTATATATATATATGTATAAAGTCTGATGAGCTCGCCAAGCATCGAATTCCGAACCACTCATGGAACGATAAGAAAAGGGGACCAGATCATCGGATATGCTTTCTTCCACCAATACTTGATGGATGATTTCGCATACGCGTCCTATTAAAATATCACCTCCGTTGCTGTTGACGGCCTTGCTATTATGTACTACTGTGCCTGTTCGAACGCAGGAATATCAAACTTTTTTCCACTGCCCCACCTCAATTGCGAAAGTCGGACAAACATAATAGGAGTAGGTATAAACTGTCATCGAAAGCTTCTAAAAATGTTCCGTTGGAAATCTGCGTTAAATTTAAGGTCTCTTCTATTCGTTTCACAAATATACCTTCGCACATACAAACAGCTGGAAAAGCTTTATTTTAGGGCATTTATGGGCCATAAATGTATATTATTTATTTACTTTTTAACCTAAAGCTCAACAACTTCTATACTGGGATCTGGGGGTTAAGACCGGTTCTTAATTGAATGGACATGAGTTCTCTTCTACATGATGCCCATTTAGCATGCTGCTTAAACACTATTCTACTAATCCCTGTCCTAAGGTCAGGAGCCAGTTGCTTGGATTTTTATAGAACCTACCGATGATGTTTTAATCACGAGGCTCTTCAATTTCCCTGAACTGGAATACTACATGTGCGCTCTTCTACACAAGATCGTCTTCATATCCCTTCTTCTGGCTCGCAACTCTCCCTCGCTGTCCTTGTTTTGCGCTGCAGCGAATTCACATGTGCATCTTTTGTACAGTTGTTCTTAATACGCATTCATGATCATAGCACGGGCGTTTCTCTGGGGCGCCTGGTAACGAACAGTGTTCTCGCCTACCTCTTTGATGATGTCACGACATTGTTGGCGCTTGTGGGTGGTGTGATGAGTGCACAGTGGAAACTTTCTCGCTTAAGCCTATTATTCCTAGAACATTATTCCTAGAAAATTGTCGCACCTTCTCTGCGAAAATCCATTCTTTTTCGCAATGAGAAAATGATTGAACCGGATGTTCTTTTGTTGTACATCTGAACTGATGCTTTTCGTACACGCAGATGCCTTCGTAGAAATTCATCTTCCACTTCATTGATTGATTTATTTTCACCTGTTTTTTTTTATCAATTTCAACATTTTCATTTTCAAACAATATATTTACTTTATACTAGGAAAGCCATATGTTGAAATATCATATCTTGTCCGTCTTAATTCTCGTTGCGATATTTGTTTTCTCGCAAAAAGAACAGTTCTGAGAAAAACAGGCGGCTAAGGCGCCCAATATCGAATTTCTTCTTTTGGGCGTTCGCATATTTTTCTTGTTGGACACCAAGCTCTACATTTAGCGGCAACAAGACACGGTTAGAGTCGACTTTTCCCCCTTGGAATATGTACACGCTTAAAATGTTGGATGCCTGCCTCGCATCTAGCACATGGTCGATTTGGTAGGCGGTCTGACCATCCGGAGGCGCTTAAAACGCCATAAATCAGCATCAGCAAGTAAATGGTTGACGGCGTCACGGTATGTTACTGCGATTGACCGATTTTCAAATTCAGTTATAACCACTCAGTGGCTTTCCAAATGGTTAAAATCACGCTGGTAACTCCTTAAGCTTTTTCACTGCCCCACCTCTTGAGAAAGTTAAACAAACATGAAAGAGCATAAATTGTTATCATAGTTCAGCTTCTCAAATTATTCAAGGAGTTGATTTCAAGGAATCAAAATTTGTATGTTTAATTTGTACGGTTCCTTTAATTCATCTAAGAATAATGCGTGGAAGTCCGATTTGCGACCAATAATTGCTGTCTTATTATCAATACAAATTTATTTAATTTTCGTACGGAATTTGGCCCATAAATACCATATCCAACTGAGATATTTAAAAGTTATTAACTTTCAATATGGTATAGATATGTATGTAACCCTAATACACAGATTTACCAAGTCATACTATGTATTTGTATTTTTTAGTATGTATGTATATTTTAATAAATATGCAAATATGTTTACATGTGTAGATATCTGTTTTTCAAATAGCATTTATGTAAAACAAAATGCTTTACATTTGTTCTCCCTAATTTAAAGTTTCTTTGCCGGGCCCACCTGTTTGACGATAAATTTTCATATTAAAAGAAACAGATAAAATGCCATTTATCACAAAAATACGTCATATTATGTGTCAAAGTTTACTATGCCAAACGTTTAGTAAGAATATATTTTCGATTCCAACACCAAATTCACTGTTTTGGTTAGAAAGTAATTTTAAATGTGTTTATAGCCAATAGGTGTATGTTAACGATAAAAACTTGCATTTTAGATTAAATTCAACAAGTAATATCTAAACACTGTTCATATTGCTGCGATACAGTAAGTATCCATTATTATTATGTACCTACATATTATTTATTTTGGTGTTTAGCTAAGTACGCTTTTTTCATTTGTTAATTCGAAAATTGTAATCACTAACGAGTATTGTGGTCGTTCGGCGATTAAGCAACATTTATGAATATTAATAAGACTGATGACTCGATGCCTAAAATAATATTGAATATTTTGGGCTGACATGTAAAACTTTTTACGAATACTAATGAGAACAATGATTTATGCGGCCATTAAAAGCAAATAAACATAAGACACATATTTTATTATTATTCGAACTGTGTCATTGCGCGAAATATTGCTTCAATAAGTATTGCTAAAGTCGTAGTAGTTGGAAGCACATGGACCTTTGAGATTGAATCATACGTCTCTTGGAATGCAAACAATTTGCACATGACAACTGAATACTAATTATTTTCCCACTTTACTAATTTTGTTGGCAGCACACGTAATGTTCACGGTGTCAAGCTATGGGTGAAGTGTCAGGTGCCTTTCTTCATAAAAGTTATTAATTATACAATATTTTCCAAAAAATGTAAGTATAGTACCAACTTTAAAGTAAATAGAAGGCTATATTATGTTTCTGTTGTAAAAAAAGAAATTGGGATTAGGCATATAAATTCAATTTGTATAATGCTTTTCCCAATAAGGTCATAAAATTAGTGCTGTTTTTCGTTACGGGGCTAGGGCCCTGCTTCCTACCGAGGGAGTGGATGACGCCTGAACGAATACTGGTACCATGATGGAAGTTGAGTACGGACTCCTACTGGCTTCCGTTCAAAATTCTTCTTCGCCTTATCAAGTAAGGCTCTTTTAACCCGTGACGACCGAATGCCGAATGCAAATAGAAATGAAATCCCCCAACAGGCCGCCTTCACAAAACACTATACTTCAATAAACGGGTTTTCACTGAGATTCCCAAGAGTAGTGGGTTAGTAATAACGCATCAAATAGCCATAAGGCATAGAGTGGTATACAGGTGGATCTCAAATGAAATTGGTGGTAGGAGCCGAAAATTTCGATTTTTGAAGGTAACGAAAAGGCCGACGAACTGGCGCTTTTCGGGCTTCAAGGACCTCTTGATAAAAAAAAACTTTTAACACAAGAATATAGCGCGGTTTCAAAGGAAATTGTGGGAAAATATCTTGTGAGCGCCTTTTCCAAGTTTCTAAAGTTTAGCGTATTACGGCCTCTAAATTTACATAATGTACCTACAACATTGGTAACTTGACAATGTCCTTTGGTTGCATAGCTTGATATAAAAATGCTGGCACAATTGGTTGGGATTCTATGGGGAATACGTGCAGATTCTGTGGTGACCTGCAAGCCGGGGATGACATAGCTGTGGCACTGTGAGGGAAGATTACGGAATCCTAGGAAATCCTAGAAAATTGGATTTTTTCGGACGAAAGTGTTTATAGGATCTTTCGTTTGAGGTGTAGGTTCAACTGATTGCCTAGTGCTTTACGCTGAAATTTCTTGGAAAATACTTCGAGGAAATAGAGGAATTGGGTTGCACAAACAACGGGAAGTTAATCTAATTCTGCAGGAAAATTGGATTTTTTCGGACGAAAGTGTTTATAGGATCTTTCTTTTGAAGTGTAGGTTCAACTGATTGCCTAGTGCTTTACGCGGTTGCATGCCCATCAAGCTCTGTTATAGAAGATGTCTAAGTTTTAACACCACTTCATCTATCCTACGCTTACGCGGTGATTATTTTTGTCCTCACAAGTTGCTTCGCTGTGTATAATGATTCCAGATTTTTGAACTTTTTCCACTTGGGAATCAGTCTTCGATTCATATAAATGTGTGGAATAGGTCGCAGTGAATCAGAGAATGGGCAGCATAAGTATTCAGTTCTGTTCGGACTAATACGATACCCATTCCCCTCCAAAACGTCCACCCATACATCAAGTGCTCGTTGCAGGAACGTTTGATTGATTTTTTCCATCATTAGCAATCGGTTATCTATTATCCGTTCAACGATCTTCATGGTGTGTGACATCAGCTTGATAGAACGGTAATTATCACAGTCTCGCGTATCGCCTTTTCATTTGTACAAAAAAAAACATTAGGCATTAACGGCCCATACAGCGCCTAAAAACTAGCTTCTCCAACCACTTTCTTTGCGAAGTGGAAGGGACCTACAATTTTAAGCCGAATCCGAACGGTAAATTTGAAAAGCTTCTCATGACACGTTCGCAAGAGGTGGGGCTGTGGAAAAAAACTCTGTCGGGCGCAGTGGCTCTATGGTTAGTATGTCGGACTACTAATCGAAAGGTGACCGTTTTTTTTGTTCCTTTGTACAAAGGAAAAATATAACTTTTCCTCCACCGAAGTCTTCCGATGTCTTCCATCTTTTTCCAAAACTCAGAGGATATCTCGTCCTTCTCAACCACTTTTCGTTTTTTGGAGTCTAAGACCGTCTTCCTAACTTCTTCGACATTTATGTCGGCTACTCCTTCATTGTTAAGAAGGGCTCTTGAAAAGTATATCCGACGAAATTGTCCATTTGGAAGTCCTTCACAATACTGTTGCCACCTGTGTAATACTTTTGCGTCATCCACAAGAAGCAGCCCTTGAGCATTTTTTATGGATTTTGGCGAACCGATTTCTTGGGCATATCATAGTCTTCGATTGACTTCCCGACATGTCCGTTCAAATATCCGCCAACAAACAAACTCTTCATTTGGAATGCTCTTGATGAGGTTTCGAAAACCTGGCTAGAATGCATCCTTTTCTCTCTGCTTGTATCTGACTTGGGGAGCATATACAATATTCCACACCTCACCTTGCATCACCAGTTTGAGAGACATCGAATGATCACTGGACTTTGAAATGGTCAAGACGCTGCCAAGTTATAACGGATAGGTACCGATTCCGTTCCTACTTTGTTCCATCCTGTAGAGGAACATCCTAAAAGCTTTTGTCCTAAAGTCCAAGAAACGCGTCCGCTGTCCGGTATTTTGCCATTTCGTTGTGATGTCCAGGCGTGTCAACCCACGGACTTGCATGCACACCTGCGGGACAGCTTTAAGATGTAAAATGTGTCGCTTGGTCCGTCCTTTACGACAAGCGCCGTTTATCGTTGAGCGCTGTAGTGATATTCTTAACCCTTCCCTACACATGGACCGGTCCTTACATAATTATTCGTTAATTGTTATTATTCGCCTCATGTTCCAAACACACAGAATATAAATTATTTAAGAATCTACAACTATAATACAATAAACATAGATATAAATGTTGTCATATTAAATTTTTATCTGTGTAGGTACTTAATAATAATATTTGGTTAGGGTATATTACACTGCGACCTATTGGTCTATTGTGTCCCCTTGCTTGTGCCTCGGAGAGGTGCTTGCCCTCGTTCAGAGCCCTCTCTAGATACTTCTTTGTGAAGCGTGTCGAGGTATTGCTCTGATTTATCCTTGGCAGGTCACACTCCTTAGAGCACAGCGTCCAGTCCAGTTTCTTCGATGAATCTGAGAATGAGCTGTGGGTCCATGGTTTGTATGTCCTTGTCTGTTATTTGGTGCCTGCCCAAATGTTTCATCCTTTTGTGGGTCAGTGCCCCACAGGATTCCAGTATATGGTCTGGAGTTTCGGCGGTTTCACTGCAGAATCTACAGAGCCCGTCCTCCGATATGCCCATTTTCCTCAGGTGCTCCTTGAGTCTACAGTGCCCCGTGAGAAGGCCTGTTAGGATTCTTAGGTTGTTTTTGTTAAGGCCGATACAAACTTTGAATCTCTTTTGGTTGTAATTTCCTAAGAGTTTCTTTGCTTGCCTCAGACCTTGGAGGTTGAGTAAGGTTTTGGCCTTTGTTTCTTCCTCCAGTCTCCTGAACTCTTCGCGTATAGTGTGTTCTCCTATCCCGCAGAATGGTTCAGGTCCTATGAAGGGTTCCTCTGCCCCTCTTCTTGCCAGAGAGTCCGCTGCCTCATTGCCCGTAATGCCAACATGGCCAGGCACCCAGCAGATGGAGATTCTGTTATTCTTGCCTAGTCTATTCAGTCCTTGTAGGCATTCCCACACGAGTTTTGACTTGATAACGTAGGCGTCAAGAGCCTTTATAGCTGCTTGGCTGTCAGACATTATTGCTATGTTGCAATTTCTATAGTTTTTCTCGAGGTTGATTCGAACGCACCTGTCTATGGCACATATTTCTGCCTGGAAGATGCTGGTACATTTGCCCATGGATTCGTAGTGCTTAGTTCCCGGCCCAAACACTCCAGCACCAGTTCCCTCCTCAGTCCTCGAGCCGTCCGTATACCACTTTGTTGTGTGGTTGCTCAGTCCATAAGTTATGGATTCGTTGCTCCAGTTCTCCTTATTGCTGAGCTTTATCTGGAAATTCTTCTCGAAGTTGAACTTCCTGATGCTGTCGTCCCTAGGTATGCCAAGAAGTGGGAATTTTTTTGAGTAAGTCACCGTGTTCTTTCGAACCGATGCATTTCCCTCTCCCAATTCCCTCCTTTGCCATTCTAAGGATTGTTTTGTCTGCCTCGTTCATCACCATGATGTGTAGAGGGGTCAGTTCCAATAGCACCTCCATGGCTGCTGTTGGGCAGCTACGCATTGCTCCGGTAATGCACAGGCACGCCAGTCTTTGCACTTTGCCGAGTGTCTCTCTCGTTGTGACTAGACTGGTTCGTTTCGCCCATGCTACCGCTCCGTATGTGATCATTGGTCTCACGATTGCAGTGTACATCCATCGCAGGATGCTTGGGCTGCATCCCCATGCCTTCCCCGCTAGGCTCCTACATATCATGAGAGCGCGGTGGCCTTCTTGGATATCTCCTCTGTATGTTTTCGCCAGAGGAGTTTACTATCTAGATGGAGTCCTAGATATTTTACTTCTTTGACTGGTATCAGTGTCGTGCCTGATAGGTTTATGTCCTTAAGTCTTTGAAGTTGTCTTTTCCTTGTGAATGGTACTATCGTTGTTTTCGCCGGATTGATATTAAGTCCGACATTATGGCACCATTCCTTGGTTACTTTAAGCCCATTTTGTATGATGTCTCCAAGGGTTTCTTCGAACTTGCCCCTGGCAATCAATACTATGTAGGTACTTACATAAGAGGAAATATATTTTATATATTTCTACTGACGTTAAAAGTATTTTTAACCTTTAACTTATCGTATATATAAATAAAAGTATTCTAAGAGCAAATAATAAAATGTTGACGGAAACCGGAAACGGGAAGTCCAGCTTTCTATCGAGAAAAGACATGTGCAGGCCAAAGATCCCCTAAATATTTTTAAAGACGCTGAGCAAAAGTGAGAGCAAATTACGTGGGGGTGTCTAATGTACCATTAACTTGCGTCCAACGGCTATCATCCATCCTTAGTTAATAAAGTACTAATGTGTTTTCAATATGTACATGTTGAACAAAATACGCCAAAGAAGGGTGGGTGGGTGAAGGGTGATGTTCTCGATTCTAGAACATCATCGCATATTCAACTTACATGTATATATCTGCCGCTTGTGTCATATTGCCAATTGTATATATATACAATGCATACATACATATATTATCCATTATGACATGAGGTGAGGAGGCGCTGTGTAGTTACTGTATATAGCCACACAAATTTTTATCTCTCTAAAATTAATATGTACACATGTGCATTACACATAGGTATATGTACCCACATAATAATATGGTTACCAACATCGTTCGTATCATTTTGTTTATAAATGCTTTAAAAATTCTCCATAACATTGAGTTCTTTTATGTTTACTACTTATCGCATAAGCTGTAAATGAAGTAATGTGAACAACGTCAAGAAGGTGCACACGCTTACAAGTTGAACACCTGAAAATTCTAACACGTCTACATTTTTACCTATGCGCTATGTCCATCATTCGAAAATGCATACGCTGCCCTACTAATAGACACCACATTGTCAAAGACATTTTCATGCATTCCTACCCATAATAAAAAGAATTTTTTTGCGAATGCTATACATGCTACATGAGCTTACCTTAGCTTAGTGACCAGGTAGCAAACAACAAGTAGGTACTCTTACCTCTTACGCCCTAGAATTCATTTAACAATGCCATTTATGTTGACCTTTACATTTACAGGAAAAAGAGGTAGTTATATATAGAGCATCATAGCTTAGGGCCTAAAGGCTCTTAAAAAGCAAATTCCTTTCGAATAAATTAATTAACGTCATTTATTGTTTCGCAGTTTTTGTTTGTTTTTGTTAGACTTCCTATATGACAGAAAGGAATATAGGTAATAAACAAATTTCAAAAGTATACCTGGTTTTACAGCGAATTACACATAATCCACCTCTGAAAACAATGCCAATTAACAACGCTGTTTTCAGGGTCGACTCCTTGATTTTCGACTAGTGAAACGTAAGAGCTAGGTATTTGACTTCATTCCATATTCTCCACTTGTACTTACAGCCAAAGTCCTTTTAAAAACCGCAGTTTCCGAAACCATAAGAAATGGACAAATTAATCGAAGTGAGACCAAAGAAACGAAAATACAATCCCACCCTTTAAAAGTGTTACCTTACTTTTATGTTTTCAGAAACAATTTTGTTACCTATATGGTTTGTATTTTTTTTATTTTGTAAGAGATTCCCAGTTGTATCGTATTACGAAAGCGGTCTCCTATGGACATTTAAACATTACAACCAAACGCTACCAAATCAAGACACTTTTTTGGTTATTTGGTTATATACTTATGCTTAGATCAATTGTGTTAAAAGTGTGTATCACACACCCACGAAATGCTTAAAAAAGACACATTGACTTCGCTTTGAATAATGGGCACTAAGGAATTTATAAACATTTGTCAATTAAACTCATATTCCAACTTTGAAACAATCAATTAGAAGAACAGAGAGTCCCGCAACCACATAATACTTACCTACTCGTATATGGAGAGTCAAACCTCTGATGAGTCCATTATAACATGTTCGCGCACATTCCTTACACCTCAATCTAGCCATAATTACGTAGTCGGCATCAACCGCGAGGTGTCTATAGATAAGTGTGAAGCCTAAAAGCCATTCGTCAAGCCGTCGTTCCTTTACCAGAAAATGATATATGAGTTGAGGCGAGCGTTCCGGCGGCATGTCCATAAGAGCAACGTGAAGACGAAGCCTTTGGCAGTTTGGACATCAATCGGGTTTAACTATATACGCACACAGGCACATTTATACGTAGGCACAAATGCACGCGTATAAAGGTATTATCGATATCTGTCCGTGGCTGTTATTACACCAGGTGTAAATAATAAAGTTGCGGTACGGATACAAATTAATCTCGAAACTCAAGAAGCGGTGTGCCGAGATGATGATTTGTTGGTGCTTTCTATTGTGGCGATATATAGCATTTTCACTCAATAACTGAAATATATTACCGACCACGGCCTTTTGCGGGATTCATTGATGCGGTATGCAGAAGTGAATGCCTGCCTATATATGTACATACCTCATGAGTTTTAAGTGTTAAGATAAATTGCGATGATCATTAAACAAGCCATTATGCGATTTCAAACTTTGATTGCTTGCGCGTAATACAAGTATGTATAACCATCTTCATCCGTGAACAAAGTTTATTTTATTTTTTTTGGCTCGGTCATTAGGAAAATATTTGATGAGATAGGTAGGAAGGGTAGATCCTCCAAATGCAACTGCACAACTACGTTAGTCAATGTATGTATAAAAACTCTTCTTTTTTTTTTATATAAATCGCGGCACTGTATTTTTGTTTCTCGAGCGAAAGGAATTTTTGTTTACTTCTGTAAAACTTTTTAATTTAGACTGTTCTTTCTAACTTGCAGAATTGAACTATGAGCTAAACCTGGCACAAGTCAGATACAGCTCCCCATGGGGTTGCCCCAATAACACCTCAAGATCTTAGACCTTAGTCCATCCCAGCCATTTTTAATGATCAAACATTTTCATTTCATTCTGTTTAGCAGATTACACGTTCACCTGAACCTGACAGATGGTTCAAAATAAAAATAAGGGATCCAAATCCGTGTAGTATCTGACTGATTCACTGCAGCCATCAATATTCTGCGATCCCGGGCACGCTACTTCCAGTTGTCCTGACCAAATGATCTGGCACCCGCCATGGCATGGTATTTTAAGCTGAGTTTTCGGTCTTTCTTGCTTTCTCGAATCTAGGGACTACATTCACATCTTAGTACAGCTCAAAGAGTTCGCAGTTATATCTTCTCCTCCATTTGTCCTCCTCACATATCCGACGGAGTATTTTACTTTCAAATCCAGATCCGTGTAGTATCTGACTGATACACTGCCCTACTCGCATACAGCACCAAATAGCCGGCGGAGTATTTTTCCTTAGAAAGAACCCAATATTACCTCCTCTGGCAATCGTTCAACAGTATCAAATGTCATAAGAAGTTTTTTTTTTAAATTTCCCGTTCGGTTTCGGCTTAATACCTACTGTAGGTCTTCCACTTAGCACAAGCAAAACGGTGTTGCGGGTGGCAACAGGTGCACTAGTAGTGTATTCGCTTACTGAATGGTAGGTCGTGCGTTCGAATCCCGGCCAAGTCCATTACTTTATATCGAATACATGAAATCGTAATCTCCCTAAGCATCTTAGACACTACCCGTGGAGAAAAACCCTACAACTGCACCCAAACACTTCTTTCCTATCTCTCTATTCTTTCTAATAGTAAGTAGCACCGAAAAGCATGCAATGAAATACGATTGTGCCAGGTGCTGCTTGCTGTTAAACACAAATGGTTACGCTGTGTTACGCACTATAAGGGTACTGTAGCAACAGAAAAAAATCCCTTTAGCGTAAGCAAATTATAAAAAAAAAAAAAAAAGCAAACGGCGATCCTCTGTCGGATTTCCAATTAGGTCTCAATTTTGGAGTTAATGTTTCCTCAAAGTTATCGAAGTTATTGCTATCACGCTTTGACGTTTGACTTGGTCTTGTCTTCATTAACTTCAAGACAAACCATTTTCGCTTATTCTTCAATCGCCGTTAAAACTTATATCACGGCTCGCTGGGAACGGCCGAAGATGTCGATATTTTCCGCGTTCCCCAGATAACGGGCGGTATTATTTTTTTCGGACAAATAGGGACGTTTCATCCTCGCTAATAACGGCTTTATCGTCAGCAAAGAATAACTGATGTACTTTTCATTCAAGCAGATAATCAAAGACTGTATTAAATATCAAGGGACTTAAGAAGCTTCCCTGGTGTACACCGACTTTGATTGCGAACTCCTCCGTGACTACAGCTGGGCATCTGTATTTACTCCCCCAAACATGTCCATGATCATCTCAACGTAGGTTTCTGGAACTCCGCGTTGTCTTAGCGCCACCCATAACAGATCCCTTTTTTGTCTATCAAATGCCTTTTCAAAATCAACCAACACTATATGCAAATCCTTTAAAAAATCACGATGTTTTTAAATCATGATGGAACCGATCGTTTCTGGCCTTCACAGGATTATTACCATGATAAGTAGTGCCTAGTGGGGTAGTGCGTTTCCTTTTTGTCGCCTTTTACGACAAGCGCTGTATTTTGTGGTTACGCTGCAGTAATATTCTTGACCAGTCCTTGCACGGGATAATTAAAAACCACTAATTGTTGAGATAATTTTTATCAAAAGCTAAAATCAGTTGCAATCACATTGACTTCATTGTATTTACTCAAGGCTGAGAGTGCAAAGGACACGAATTCGGCAAAGTTCGTAGGAGTTAATCTACCTTGGGTATGTGAGAAAGTTTAGCAATAGGACGACAATTGGTTACTCCTTTTTTTAAGTCCCTTGTATGTATTGGATTTATGAAAGAAGTGTTCCAGCTATAAGGAAATTCGCCTAGTGAATCGCATAGTCGGAAGATTCAGGAAAGGCTGTGGAAACAATTGGAGGAACACTTCTTAAGGAATATAG
The DNA here is from genome assembly GCA_949715645.1 of Portevinia maculata. NCBI lineage: Eukaryota > Metazoa > Arthropoda > Insecta > Diptera > Syrphidae > Portevinia > Portevinia maculata. The sequence goes on along the minus strand of OX454528.1, from coordinate 91,708 downwards.
CGGGAAAAATAGTGAACATGAGTCTACAAAACAGCACTAGCTACAAGCGATTTTGGCTAAAGGAAATTAATAACAGAAAAAATTAATGCGCCAGTTTTGAATTGTGTCAATGTACTTTTAAATATTTTGCACACCATTTGGATAAACAATGCCCAACAAGACAATTAAATTCGTTATTATGATTTTAACTTTCGGTACAGGATGCAGAGGAATTCATATTGACGAAACACTTTGCTGAATGAATACGAACACGTAAGCAAACAATCAAATGATTGTTTCGTTTTCGCAATGCCGATGGATATTATATATCTGTACCTTTATACATTTACCTGCAATAGCTGTTGTAAATAAACAGTTATTTTAGCAATTCGAATTAACACTCTACAAATGTCGGAATAATTTTTTGTGGGTGTATACGAAACATTTTTAAATAAAGCACAGCTAACAATGGCAAAACACAGCGACAACATTAAATGGTATGAACACGTCATAGATTAACCAGATTAAACGAAATATATACATCTCCATCATCTGCATATACAATAATCCTGATCAAGTAGTGACTTTAGGTTCTAATCTGGCTGTATCACCCTACCACAGTTTTCTCAAAATCAGCATAGCATGTTGAAGCGGACGACGACCATGGTCACTTTCTCTCTTCCACTCTTTTCCACAGTCATATATGTCTGCTACCGGTATCACGGTTATATAAAGCTCAAACCATTACAGAAATATTGATTTATGTATACCTCTGCTATGTTCTCTCCCTTTAATGGGTTCTTTCATATTGAGATTCTGGAAACAACGAGCTTGATAATTATGACAGCGGCGGCGACACGTCCGACCGGTAGACTATTATCGTCATCAACTTCACAGTAATTATTATTGAAAGTTGCTTCTGCCGAATTCAATCTTCATGTATTGCTCATTCTAATTGTCATTAGGTCGACTTTTGCCATTTGAATCTGTATGTAGTATTGTCTTTCTGCCCTTTTAGCATAGTTATTATTAATTGCATGACAATCACATACACTTTCGACTTGCTGTAAGTATATCTGCGATACGTTCTACGAATGGGCTAAAATAGAGGGTGGATAAGTTGAACCAGTATGATAATCGACTACCGGTTGAATGCAGAACGTTCGGCTAATGGCATTAAATAGCAAGTATATGTATGCGTGTATAAAAAATGGGCTTAACCGGAACCGGATGTATTATCTGCGCTAACTGCGCTCCGCTCTGCGGAACTTAGAACATGCATAACATTCGTTACGCTTGGAACGCGTATAGATGACCCCATCAGCAACCACTGACAATACCAGAATTATTGACTTCACCATTCTGTCTTTTCTGTGCCACTGGAATAGAGCTGGGGGGAGAGCTAGCTGCTCGCTAGGAACATGGAAACAGATTTGTCTGCATCTGATTACAGGATATTTTCCGTAAGTCAACAGCCTAAATCTTCAGGTTTTAGATAGGTAGGTACTCAATTTTGTAAGGCATTGTACCTATTATTGCGTATTTTGCTTTATATCCTAAGCAGTTTTCTTATAACATATTATTGGTTTAATTTTTTAACTAAATTTAACAATATTTATGCACAAATATTTTATAAGAACTTGAGTCTCGAAATGTGGGGTGATCAGGTTAACTGTATTCGTACAACCCGGTGATAAAAATCGACACGCGTAAACATGATTAAATTTCCTGTTTATGACGTAGTATACCTTCACACTTGTAATTATATATTACGACAACAAATGTATGGATCCTTTTGGTTTTGTCTAAATCTTGTTGAATCATTGTAAATAATAATAACTGAACACCAGTATTTACACCATTTGGTTGAGGGGCGAAAGTTGGCTTGATTGTAATCAGCGTGTGACGGGCAACAATACCAATGGCTTCACATGTATGAATTGCTTACTCATTGTTCTATAAGTATACACATCGTAGAAGTAATTTTAATGCATTTAATTGTCTACCTATCTTATCTTATCACTATCGAATATTGTGTTCGCTACAGAATTAACTGAATAATTGGTATTTTTACCAAAAGATTTGCCTTGAAACCATCACCAAAAAATACCAGTGCGGTTTCTTTATGTCCTGTGCTTTTCCATAGCAAGTATAAGAATCCAGTTCAACTTAAAAAAAAATATACGTATACATTTTTAGATTTTGTCGGAAAAAATTGAACATGTATATATTTTGGATTTATTCAATATTTTCTATAATAGCACATTTTTGTTTAAGGTTATTCAAAAAAAAATATTAGTCATTAACGGCCCATATAGGATCTTAAACCTAGCTTCTCCAGCCATTAATGCGTGCGAATCTATATTTTAACGCCGATTGCGAACTGGAATTTTTGAAAAGCTTCTTATGCCAGTTTATATTCTTGGATGTTTGTCAGATTTTCGCAAGAGGTGGGGCAGTGAAAAACATGTTACGTGTTCTTGGGTGGAATTTGTTCATCAAACCCCTCGCTCAGTTGTCCAACTTAATTTTGGCTCATAGTTTGTAACATCCCTTAATATTGCCGTAGTCCCCTAAAAGATACTATATTCATGATGAGCATCGATAGTAATGTCGATCTAGTCATGTCGGTCCGTCCCTCGGCAAAAATTCGGCCGTAAAACTCGAGCTCGAAAGCTAAATTTTCAATTATACCTATACCCTGTAAGGGCCCGAAATAATCATGCGTGAGAACACGCCAACGATCTCAAAAAACAAATTTATCGAAAAAATCGTAATTTGAGCTAGAAACCTGAAATTTTTATTAATGTCTTTGAGGGCCCAAAATGCTCGTATGATAAGAATTTTAAAATCCGTCCACTGACACGCGCACGATTTAAAAAAAAAAACAATTCTAACGAAACGTCAAAGTTTGAGCTGAAAGCTGAAATTTTTAATATACATACTACACTCGCTAGGGGCCCTTAATGCTCATGTTACAGATTTAAAAAATTCACCCACTGACACACCCACAATTTTAAAAACCGTTTTATCGAAAAATCAAAGTTTGAGCTAGCAAGTTGAAATTTGGAATATATACTCTCTATGATTTTTTTATCTTATATAAAATCATTAATCGACGGTGTGATTTTTTTCTCCGTAGATTCGAAATTGTATTAACGATATCGTGGTCGTTAATGGATTAGAAAGAAATTTATCTACATTTTATGAATTTTTCAGGTCAGAATGGAACTCATCAGCAAATAGCAGATACGTCCGTATATTTGTATTTGAAAACTCCATGGCATAATTGCTGTAATTAGCATTTGGAAAGCTATTACGTGTTCTTGTTTCACTTAGGTTAGGTTAGGTTTGAAGGGAAGTGCACAGCCATTGCTGTGCTTGCACGGGGGCCCATTGGTCCATTGTGATCCCTTTTTGTTTATCGTGGTAAAAACTTCACTTACAATAAAAACACTTACCATGCTTCGTTTAAATTTTTCTTGCTGGTTGGCCTATTGGAACCAACCTGTTTTCTTGACAAACCTGATTATGTCCGTCAGTGGTACCTGCGCTACGTCCTCTAAGTCTTCGAAAAATCTGTTACCCAGATAACGAAGTCGAGATGTCTGGAGGTTTGGACACTCGCAGAGCAGGTGTTTGATGGTCTCGGTTTCTTCTGTATCCTGACAGCTCCTGCAGTAGTCTGGTGAGCTAATGCCCAGCCTATTTGCCATTACTCCTATGGTGCAGTGGCCGGTCAGTATGCCGGTTAGGATACGTATTTCTTGTTTATTCATTCCCAGAATGTGCTTTGTTCTTTTCTCGTCGATTCTTGGCCATAGGCTGCGAGATATAACACAGTCGTTCCTTTGGGACCAGGTAGTGTTAATTTGTTTCCTCAGTTTTTGGTCAATGTTTCTTTTTGCTGCACTAATTGGGATGTCTATTGACGTAATGGCGTCCATTGCGTCAAGTTCTGACCCTGTTCTTGCTAGCTCGTCTGCCTTTTCATTCCCCACGATGTCGCTATGACCGGGGACCCAGCAGAGGGTGATCCTGTGTCGTTCGCCTATTTCTTTAAGGGATTTTAGGCAGTTCCTGACTGTTTTTGACTTTGTGGTTTCGCTGTCTAGTGCTTTGATCGCCGCCTGACTGTCTACGAAGATTGTAATCTTGGAAGGATCCAGATTCTTCGCGGAGATTGTTTCTGCTGCCTTGTCTATGGCGACTATTTCGGCTTGAAAGACGCTGCATTCGTTGGGGAGTCTGTACGAGTCCTTTATGTCTAGGGGCTTGCAGAAAACTCCTGCTCCTGTACCTACATCCATTTTTGACCCGTCCGTATAGATATGGATTTCTTGTGCGCTGGCGTGCGCGTTCCAGTTCTCTCTTTGGGGTATATATGTAGAGTAGTTTTTCTCGAAGTTTCGATTGGGGATTATGTAGTCCGTTTTCCTGGATAGATCGATACCCAAGTAATTGTGAATTATGGAGCCGTGCCCATAGGAGCTGTGTCTCCACATGTTAGCCTCCTTGAGGCGGAGGGCTCCTTTGGCTGCCATGCTGCGAATGTATTCACCAAGGGGGGGAAGGTTTAAAATGACTTCCAGCCCGGCTTGAGGTGTTGATCTCATTGCTCCTGTTGTGCCGATACATGCCAGTCTCTGTACCTTAGAGAGGTTATGGAGATAGGTAGTCCTTTCTGTTGCCTTCCACCAAACAATAGACCCGTATGTAAGTATGGGTCGTATGATCGCTGTATACATCCAATGGGTTATGTAAGGGCGCATACCCCAACGTTTACCAAAGGTCTTTTTGCATGCGTAGAAGGCGCATAGTGCTTTTTTTGATCGTTCCTCTGTGTTACGTTTCCAAGTAAGCTGAGAGTCTAGGATGATGCCCAGATACTTTGCTTCCGGGGAAAGTTTCAGACGAATTCCGTTTATCTTCGACATATCGAAATTCTCGATTTTTCTTTTCCTAGTGAACAGAACACATTCGGTTTTGATTGGATTAACTCCAAGGCCGTTCGGTCTCGCACACGAGGATAATTCTTTTAGGGCAGATTCCATGAGTTCACTGATAGTGGGAAGATACTTTCCACTTATTAGAATTACAATATCGTCTGCGTATGCTACTATTTTCGTCTTTTTGACCTTTAGAGTCGTGAGGATTTTGTTGACCACTAGAAGCCACAGGAGGGGAGATATGACGCCTCCCTGTGGGGTGCCCCTGGTCACTGTTTTCCTTATGGTACTCTCTCCGATCTCTGAGTAAACCCAGTTCGTTATTTCTATTTTCGCTCCTAAGTCTACGAGCGCTGTTTTTATGGCCGCTGTTTTGACATTGTTGAAAGCTCCCTCAATGTCTAAAAATGCTGCCATGGTGAATTCTTTATGGTGTAATCCTTTTTCTATGATTGACACAACTTCGTGCAGGGCTGTTTCCACGGACTTGCCTTTGAGGTAGGCATGTTGAGTACTGCATAGGTTGTTTTCGTTTAAGAGGTCTCTTGTATATAAGTCGATTATTCTCTCTAGTGTCTTTAAGAGAAAAGAGGAGAGACTTATCGGCCTATAATCTTTTGCTGTGCAGTGTATATGTCTCCCTGCTTTGGGAATGAATATCACTTTAACTTCTTTCCAGCTTTGCGGTATGTAGCAGAGTCTTATACAGCTTTTGAAAATGGCTTTTAGCCATGGCAGTATTACATTGAGAGCCTGTTGTATCATTGCTGGTATGACATTATCTGGTCCCGCCAATTTGTAGGGCTGGAAAGATTTGACTGCCCAAGCAATTTTGTGCTCTGTTATGATACTTTCAATTGCCATGTCCGGTTGTGTGTCTTGCGGAACGGGGGTGTAGTTGACATCACATCCAGTGTTCTCACTAGACTCCGGAAAGTGAGTATCCATTAGAATTTGTAGAGTTTCTTGGCTAGACTCTGTCCAAGAGTCATCAGCACGTTTAATATACCCTGGGACCATGGGGTCTTTGGATAGTACTTTACGTAGTCTGGCAGCCTCGTTTGTACTCTCTATGGATTCGCAGAACGTGCTCCAGGATTCGAGTTTTGCTCTCCTTATTTCTTTTGTGTATAGATTAAGTTCGGACCTATACTTAGTCCAGTCTTCATCTGTCTTACTCTGTCTTGCTTAGTTAAAAAGTTGTCTTACCAATGTTCGCCGCTTTTGAAGCTCGCTGGTCCACCAAGTTGCCTTTTTGGGTTTGCGATTGCGAGAGATGGGACAGTGTTTAACAAAGGCTTTGTGCATAGTTTTGGTAATATACTCGACTGCGTTGTCGATTGAGTGAGTGTCGACAAAATTGTCCTCTTTTGGATGTTGTGTGTACTCACTAACCGTTTTCGCATAGTCTGCCCAATTCGTTTTCCTAGGGTTCCTAAAAATTCGTTGTGCCATATATTGTAGATTGACTGTAAAGAGTATTCTATTATGGTCTGAGAAAGAGTTCTCTCGACAAACTCTCCAGTCTGCTACCCTGATATGATCATTGTTGCTTTTGAGAGTTATGTCTAAAATTTTTGACCTGTTTCTGTTTTGGAAAGTGGGCTGGTTTCCCCTGTTACACAAAACTAGATTTGTGGAAATAATATATTCAAACAACGACTCACCTCTTTTATTAATTCCTGCACTGCACCACAGCGTGTGGTGTGCATTCGCGTCGCACCCTGCCACCAATGATGTGTTCCGTGTGTTAGCGTGCTCCACTAATTCACGTACTGTATCAGATGGTGGGTTTTCCTCGTCGTGTGCCATGTAAACTGAAGCGAGGATAAGGTTCCTTTCCGGAGCTTCAATTTTTACGGCCACTGTGTCTCCATTGCTGTACCTGTGAAGAAAAAATATGTTACCAACAGTTTTCTTGACTAGAATACAGCTTCGTACTTTACCTTCTTCTTTAGTGTGGAACAGATGGTAATATGGCGATTTCAGACCTTGGATTTTATTTTTAAAAATCCAGGGTTCTTGAATTAATGCCACGTCCACGCTTACCTCAGACATGAACAGCAGTAGGTCGTTGCTGCTTTACAGTGATGCAAATTAATTTGCACCACTAGCAGCTTTTGCAACCTTTGGCTCTTTATCTTCATCCAGCCGTGCCCTTACGGCACCTAGCCCGAACTTCAGTCTGTTGCCTGGGGTCTGTCTTATGGTGGCTGCAGAAGATTGGTTTATTGCAAAGCAGAGCTCCTTGCCGTCACCACTTCTTCTGGAGTATACCTTGACCCAATCTTTGATCGGGATATTCTTGTTCTGCCCAGCTAGGAGGACCACGATGTTCTTGTCCTCTTCTTTGTCGAAGGGGGGTGGTATCCAGACTTTGACTTTCTCTCTAAGTGGCAGTGCGGATCTGGGTATGACCTTCAGTTTGGCTCCCTCCCACAGTTCGCCAATGCTGGCGATGGTTTTGGAGAGAAACTCAAGAGTATGCCCGTCTCCACACCCCACTATCTTCACACCTTTGTGCCATCCGGCCCCGTCAAACTCGTAATCTGGTCCCCCATTTCGGATGTTGACCATCATAGCCTTAAGGATGACGTTTTCTGTCAGCAGCCAGTGCTCAGCTGTGATCTTTCCATCGGGATCTTGCTCATCAATGACTGCTGCTATTAGGCTCGTCGGAGTGCTGTCTAGGCTTGTTTAAGCCTTCGGTCTTTTCGGTCGGCTTTCTTTTTTCTCTTCCTCTGACCGTTGCCTCTTCGAAGAGGTGCCAGAGGTTCCGGCCTTAGTGCCTGTAGAGACCCTGCTTGAAGCCTGTGCCTTGTTCTTTGTTACTGAAGGTGTAGTGGTTTTAGACTGTTCCTTGTTAGCCTTGTTAGGACAACCTTTGGATTTGTCTACCACCACTACTGTCTTTTCTTTTTGCAGTTCAGGAGCTGAAGGTTCATTGGGCTTGTGAGCCTTCTGATTTTCGAAGCTCTTTATTGCTCTCTTATGCTTCCTGACCAAGGCCCTGTCTCTATCATTGATAGAGGTTGGGTCTTTCTCAGTCATTTTTTTCAGGAATCGTTTTGAGGCCCTGTAGTTACTCCGCTTTCTTGTCTCTTTGGAGACCACGTGTGGTTTCAGGGTATTGTGCTCAGATTCCTTGTCATCCAGCAATTCGTCTTCGGTCTCAGATCCAATATTGGCGGTGTTGAACGAGGATTGGGAGCCCTCCTCAGCGCTTTCAATATTTAAAATTTTGAAATTGGGGAGGGTTGTAGTGAGTAGGTCCGAATTGCTGGTGCATAGTTGTTCGTCGTCGCGTTTGTCCTGGGTTAGTTGGTTGGGTTCGTCTTGTCTGGTCAGTTTTGGTCGGTTAGGTCGGTTTTCGTTACTTTTGTCTTCATTGTTTGACATGTTTTTAAGAATTTAAATGTTATTCCCACGAGTAGGTCGGAAATAGAGGTCCATCCCGGCAGAGCCGATATACCGGGATAAGGCAACAGGGTTACGACAGACCTTGCCTAGGCGTCTGAAGGAGCTCGCTAGCGACTGATTTGGCCCTCAGCCTTACATTCTTCGGCACGGATTTATGTACTATGTACGCTCGCACGACCACTGAAATTAGGCACCTTCTGTCCTATGGTAAAGGAGCATCACTGGGTATTGAACTATTGATGAGTAAAGGAATACTACAGTGATGCCCCCTGACCTTAGCTGATCACCGTCTTGACATCGCACAAGACAATTGTAGTGACCATTACCAGCCGGCACCCACGGGGAGGGTTTGGAGGAGGATTTTGCCAGCCTTGTTTCACTTAACGTCAGCATCGCGAGCTTTTTATGGAGCCGTTGCAGTGATATTATTAACCCGCCCCTGCATGGAGTCCACGTGCGAGTGTTCTCGCAAGGCACACCAGTGTGTATGTACTTATTAACATATTATGTATAAAAAAAATCATTTATTATCACGTCTTCAGTTAGCTCACGAAATATTTTCGTTCCCACCAGCCGCTTTAAAACGCAACCAAAGCGGAAATTATTTGACAACAATATATCAAATTAAATCTAACTAACATTTCTCTCATGCACGTGATCACTCACTAAACGATAAGATAAAATCTGAATCATTCATGCTGCAAAGAAAAAATATGTTTGAGAACATACGTATCCTTCTTGCACTATATGTAGGTAGGAGTAGGATACCTAAATTATGTGAAGTCGCTGATGTAGGTAAGATCAGCTGTTCTCTCCCTTTTATCACCATAAAAAAGGAGGATCATCGCTGAACATGCTTAAGTGGTCACGTCTTTAGGTTCATGTTTACGATTTGCTATGACAAATTTGCCATTTAACTGCGTGAACACGCATCTTTTGTGTCTACCATAAGACCATTATTCAGTCCCAGTAATAATTTCTTGTTCGTTGACGATCGACTTGTATTCTTCTGGATTATTGTTGCGTTTGTCCGTGGGTGAATATGCTTAAGGTCAAGAATTTCTCTTAACGCATTAATGCTTTAACTTTGAACGGTGAGGTTTTCTCAATAACACAACATTTAGAAGCATTGCAAAGATTTTTTATCCGATAGTTTAAAGTTATTTTTAGCAAAACAAGGTTAAAAATAAAGTTGTTATGGTAAAAGTTAAACAAGAAGCGCATGGGTAAATATGTATAACTTGCGATGCAGTTAATTTCAAGTCATATGCATACAAAAATGACATATATAATTTCAGCGCAATATTAGTCACAGTCACGGACGTTCCTTAAAAATCGCACATCTCGGTCGTGTAGTTACTTTACTTAAGGTTTTATAAGCAAACAAAATATCCGTAACAGCCAAATGTACATATGCATTGATACCTACTATGTAAGTTGTCTTGTTGATGACAATTTTTTGTATGCGTAAATTTTTTATGACATTGTGTGTAGCTTTGCCCCTACTCTCATAATAACGCTTACAAGTAACAAATTACAAATTGTCCACATTAAATGAAACTTGAACCCATTCTGAGACCTAACAGGAGGTTACGATCACATTTTGAGATAGGTACGAGCACGATTTGTTCAAATTATTTGATTACTGGTTGTGACTTCAATGTCTGCTTAGTTTTGATTAAGTACATAAGCAATGCCATGAATGTTACTCACGTACATAGATGATTATATCCAAATAGGTATAAGCCACAAACACATTTATATGGTGTTAAACATTAAACTAAGTATAGGTACCTGTGTATATGTATGTGCATATGTACATTATATATATTGTACTAAGAAGTAAACCGGTAGCACATTTTGTGAAGGCACTAGATGTTCATCGTTCACTTATGCGCGCAAGAAATATTCGCATTAAATGAAAAAGTAACGCAAAATCGCAGGCGTCCTTTATCATCACTTGTTCCGACGAGAAACGAGACGCAGCAGATCAGATACCAGCGCAAGATATTTAATATCGTACTTTTGTGATGTAGTTATTGCTTGGCTACCGTACGAAATTCAATATAAACATTTCAAGAGTAACCGTTCGCCCATAAATTCGTGTGCTGGCTTGCTTGATCCTATGTTAACTCTGCAGTTCGCAAGACGAACAGTTGGTCCATTCCGATGTAGTGTCTTTCCATTTGGTCGTTTTATGGGTAGGTACTTTGTTGTTGTCATGTAGTCAGCACTTGAAAATTTATCATTGATTTATATTTGCGTATTACGTAGCACACTTACTGCCCACATAAGGGTTGGCAGATAATCATTAAATGTAAATGCCTGTGGTGCGTCGTTCTGGTTTGACGTTCCAAGAAGTGATTCATTTATCGCTGCAATACATTTTTTACCTCAATAAATTAATCCTTTTATTTGGGTTAATTAATTACATTACATCTTTTATCGAAACAGTTCGACATGATATGCCTTATGTAAGACTAATAAGCATAGTTTGCAGCTATGTATGTATGTACTTTGACAATTACTTAGTATAAGGTACATATGTACTTCTCCTTCTTTCTTATCGATGAAAAAATTATCAGGAATAGAGGGGTCATAAACCTCCCATTTTTCTGCTTCTCTACTGGTCCGCCAGCCGGTTTGAATTTAAAGAATACTGGCAGTCCTCCCGATTTCGGACCTGGGCCAATCGAATGCAACAACGAAAAACCCCATTTTCGGGATGAGTTGAAACTTGTGGCTTCAATGGCACAGTGCGTGAATAATTACTTGTTCTCGTTTCCGATCTCAGTGGAGGTAAAGGGTTTTTCGGAAATAATGAATGGAAAAAACAGACTAGCGCCACAGAAAGATAAGGAGTATGATGATCGGTTGTGGCGAACCGTGCAACAGCGCGCACTGTAACTCCGGCCGCCCACTTCACGTTGTAGCAATTGTAAGATATTGTTGTTTATTCAAAACAATTCAAAGAGGAAATTGACATAAGCATCCTAAAAATGTAAGTGTTTTATCAAACAAAAACAATTTAAAATTTTAATATTCCTGACCAGTGCCAAATCGTTCACCCTCTCTCCCTTCTCATTCCGTCCAACGAGTGATTGGCCAATGTGGAATAAAATTGGAGAAAATAGAAAGGAACAGATTGAATTGCATTACATACCTATATTACATACAGGAGCTTAGAAAAATGCTGGCATGTTCATTATAAAAATTAATAAACAACCGAAACCAAATTTTCAGAATGAACTGAAACTTGTGGCTTCAATCGCATAGTGCGAGAGTGCTTGCCTGAGAAGACTCTAGTCTAGGTTCGCATCCAGTGGAGGTAAAGGGTTTTCGGAAATAACGAATAGATAAAACAGGCCAACGCCACAGAAATATAAGGATTATGAAGATCGGTTGTGGCCGTCCACTTCACGTGATAGCAATTGTAAGATATGGTTGTTCATTCAAAACAACTCAAGCGGACCTTTATGTTGCCACTTTGCACTTTTTTCGAATTACAAATATGTATCTTTGTAGGTACATACCTTCCTAGGTATGAGAGTACCTAAATCAACTTTTTTTAAACTTAAAGCGCAGTATCGCATAAATGCGCCGTTCATATGTATGCAGGTAAATACCTTGCCTCTATATCAGCTTTACAAATGAATTGAAATATGGACACATTTGCTTCAAAATTAACTAAACCCTAGTGGTAAACAAATGACTTTTTTATGGTAAAGTATATTCCAACAAAGTATGTGAAATAAATTACACGAAAATCAAACCAGCTAAAAATAATATGTGTGCGTACAACAAACCAAAAATTAACTCTTAACGGGTAAATCTACACCTGGGTGATAGGTGACAACTTAATTTTAAAAAAATGGAAATAAATTTAACGAAACGAAGATAAACCCAATGCCACAGCATATTGTTTGTTCATTGGTCCAACAACAACTATCTGAAGAGCAGTTTCATGTTTATCAGTGCATATATCATGGAACTCATTTGAAAGTCCAAACATGGACCCATAACTCTTATTCCCTTTCACTTGCCGCATATTTCTAGTTGCATCTTAATCTGGGCTGATGTAGATAGGTTGCCAAGTTGATCTTCCGCTTACTTGAAGCAGCATAGTGAAATAGTTAAATTCTTATAAAGCGCATACCCTGACTGTTAATGATACTCCAATAAATCACTTTGAAAGTGACATATTGACCCGAGCGCACGGTCAATAAATACATATATTTACCCGTAGGTACAAACCAATGGAATGAGTTAACCTGTCCAACGTAAGCGCAAGAAGCGTTCTCCAAAAAAGCAGGAAAAAGGGGAAAAACACGACGAGTTCCACTTCTGATAATGGAACAGAACATTGAAGAGAAAAAATAATATGCAAATCACTTGGATACAATTTTTAAGATCTCTGAGGAATTGAATTATTGAGAAGGATCATTAAGAATTGATAGTGGCATTTGTTGTCGGTAATGACCGCGTGCCTTTGCATCTCTATACAGACATTCCATACATCCCTACTGTTGGAGTTGGCACACTTTTCTAAGGAGTGATGATTATCGGCGACTTTTATGATGATGGTATAATTATCATTGACAATAAGTATAAATCATAAATGATAAAATTGTTTGTTTTTATGAATGACGTCATGTTTTAATTTATTTTCGTATTATGATCGTGACATAGGTAGGTACTATATCTGAACAAAGACTTTACGAAGTCCATCACCTGTAATCCTAATGTTAGCGACACCAGTTATTTCTAATATGGTACACGTACGCAATCGATAACTCAATTCACCTAGGTACATTACGTACAAAGGTACATAAATTCGAAAATAAAATAAACTGCAATCCGAACATTTTTCGGTGCTCTATTGTGACTAATTTCACGCACGCTTTTAAGTAGAAATTATTTGATACAGTTGTTCGTAATTGGTTCCCTTAAGAGGTATATGGTTATTCATCGCATACATAAATAATGTACTTACCTACTTTGTTTAAATGAAGTCCAAACAAAAATGTATTTCATTTCTCAGCACCTCAGGTTGTCGTCGCCGAATAAAAATCTGTTATCAAAACAAATCTAAATTTAGAAATTATTTGATAGCTATGGACATTCATATGTATTCATCTGTTAACTCGTTTCTTTTTCATCATCGTCTAGCAAAACTTGAATCTATTGTAGTGATAATTTCAAGTCGAAATATTCGATTGCTCTTTTTAATCTTGTTGCTTTCCGGTGTCAATAAACATAACTAATATTTAAAAATGTTATAAAGTGAAGGATCGAAAAAAGTAGGTATAGTAGGTATATATAGCACAATCCAAACACTATATTATTTGTGAAACATAAAAACATGATATAAATACACCAAACAGATACAAAAGCTTTGAAAATCAACCTAGTTCTCCGACTCCTTACATTACAATTACTAGCTGCATAATTGAAACAACACAACAAATTCTAACCTGCCGGAACACTTTTGAACACCTTTTTTCATTAAAAAAGAGTATCTCCGATTTTTTATGTTATAATTTGTTTACGCTAAAGGGGTTAGTTTTTATCTTTATGTTACAGTACCCTTATATAGTATTGAAACACAGCACAGGCATTTTATGTGAAACAGTAAGCAGTGCCTAGCAATGAAGTATTGCGTTGCATGCTTTTATAGAAAAAATCTCTACCGAATTCGTGTACTCTTCTTCGTCTTGTATAAAAAAAATTAAAAAGCTGTATATGGTAACCTATAAAATAGCATTTTCAGTTTTTCACTTTCATAGATATAAGTTATTTGATAATTTACATCTTTAAAATGTGAACAAGTTCACATTGTCGAGATTTTACTGTGTACCTACCGAATGTAACATAATTTTGTCGAAACTACTATTTAACATACATGACATGAATGTAAATATGTATCCCAAAAATTTAACATAGCTTAAAAATACTCATTCAGGTAAGCCATACGTAGTATGCCAGTAAATGTTTTCTTGGCATTGAGTTGCAATCAAAACGATGGGCGGATCTAATTGTACTCTTAAATCGATAGTTATGATATCTGATGACTCATTTTGAAAACGAATGGACAGACATTACGTCGACTTTGAAATGGACCGCTGTACTTCAATCAATGCCGATGATGATTTGATGTGAATTGTGGATGAGTGTGCATTAATCGATGAAGTGATTTCTTGGGCTTGTAGGTAAATAAATATGTTTATATCTAATTATCTAGGTACATATGTATGTCTGTTTTCTGGGAATATTGTTAAAAAGGTTAGTCGGAAGCAGGCTAACCGCATTTTCGTAATGAATTCAAGTTCAATCCAACAACTGCAGCAAATTGTATTATGTCAAAGCAAATATGTCCATATATGTATGTTGTGGTAGCTTGCTTTGTATTTTAATACAAATAATTTCCATTTCATTCATATAAATGTATGTACATAGATAATATGCATATAACAGTGTTTTTACTAACTATTTCACGAATAGCCTAAACTGCTAATCTAGGATTCATGAAACTTGGATGGCTTGTGCCTCTACCAGTTGTGATAGATGGTGTGTCTTCGGACTACTTTGCTATTAATGTTGTAGTTCCGCAAGGATCAATACTTTCTCCAACCCTGTAGCTTATCCATATAAATGGAACTTCTGTAGTCGATATTATAATACAACTTGTAGTTTTGCTGATTACAGCACTCATATGTTTTCGTTTGCTAAAGTCTATTCTATAGATACCTACCATTGGAGATGTTCGAAGGAATTAAAGAAGCGCATCATTTGTTCGTTTTACTTCGCAGGCAACCAGTGACATTTATTCTAAGCCTCAACAAAATGCGTCTGTATTTTTATAGCCTATTCTAAGGGTATATTAATTTTGACGCATAGTTTGTAACATACCTTAATATTGCCCGTAGACCCCTAAAAGTTACTATATTTATGATCAGCATCGATAGTAATGTCGATCTAGCCAAGTCCGTCCGTCCGTCTGTCGGCAAAAATTAGGCCTTTAAACTGGACCTAGAGAGCTGAAATGTTAACCATATACTCTCTAGGGTCCCGAAATAATCAAGTTTACGAATTTTTGAAATCCGCCCACAGACACGCCCACAAACTCAAAAAAACAAAATTTTGGAAAAAATCGAATTTTGAGCTAGAAAGCTGAAATTTTTTATATATGATCTATGCCTCCTAAAACTGCTCGGGATAAAAAAGTTTCAAAATCCGCCCACTGACACGCCCACAAATAAATAAAATAATTTTTTTATACCCTATTCTAAGGGTATATTAATTTTTGAAAATCCAAAGTTTGAGCTAGGGAGCTGAAATTTATAATATATACTCTCTATGGGCCCTTTATGCTCATGTGTAAATATTTTCAAAATCCACCTACTGACACGCCCACAATTAAATAAAACAATTTTATTGAAACACCCAAGTTTGAGCTAGGGAGCGTTTTTTTTTATAAAATCCTTTAAATGTTATATAACAAAATATGTAGAGCGTTCTTAACAATTCAACCATACTTAGACTTTTGTCACGCCCACTTATGAGGGATAGGAATAAGAATATGGTATCCAACAGTTCGCCCAAGCGGACTATAGCCCGTCCCTATGTTTAATGCTGCATTTATTTGTACAATATCCTACTAAAGTTGTACCCGACACGATCTAATACAGGTCCAGTCTGGCTGGAGGTTGTTTTTACTCTTTTCTTCATTGTTGCTTTTCACATTATTATGTATGTATTTTGAATATTAGTGGTTACAGATCCTATCCAATGTACTGTGTGAACGGCTGAAGCCGTTCTGCAACACACTAATCGCCACGTACCAGTGTGGCGTCCGGCCCAGCAGATCGACGACCAAATCTTCACACTAAGGCAAATCCTGGAAACGACCAATGAATTTCAAGTCGAGACCCACACCTTTTCATGGACTTTAAAGCGGCATATGATATCATTCGTCGTCAGGAGCTCTACGTGGCGATGGCCGAATTCGGGATCCCGGCAAAACTGATACAGTTGTGTCGCGTGAAACATGAAAACACGCGGTGTAATCTGCAGTTTGGAAGCAGCTATTCCGAATTATTCCAAACTTGTACCGGT
Organism: Portevinia maculata; assembly: GCA_949715645.1. Classification (NCBI taxonomy): domain Eukaryota; kingdom Metazoa; phylum Arthropoda; class Insecta; order Diptera; family Syrphidae; genus Portevinia; species Portevinia maculata. Next base: position 75,245 of record OX454528.1, on the reverse strand, counting down.
TTTCGGAAGGCACTATCTTCAATAGATCCGTCCAGCTTCTTTGGTATGCGGACGATATCGACATCGTCGACCGTTCCCAGCGTGCCGTGTTAGAGGCTTTCCCGCCGATTGAAGAACAGGCGAAATTGGTTGGTCTTGAAGTAAATGAGGACAAGACCAAGTACATGCTATCAACAAACAAACATCCATCCACCGCCTAGGCCAAAACGTCACTGTTGATAGCAATAACTTCGATGTAGTTAAGGAGTTCATCTACCTAGGAGTAAACACCACCTCCACGAATGACGCCTTAGTGGAGATCCGATGGAGAATTACCTTGGGAAACCATTGCTTCTTCGGCTTAGCGAAACAAATGTGTTCAAAACTCCTCACTCGAAAATGCATGCTCTATCGAACCTTAATCCTAACAGTCCTGCTTTATGGTGCCGAGTGCTGGACGATAAGTAGAAAAAGCGGGCTAATATTAGGTTCTTTTGAAAGAAAAATACTCCATCGGATATGTGGTCTTGTGTGCAAGGAGGACGAATGGAGGGGAAGATGCAACTGCGAACTCCAAACAGATAAATTACGTCGACTACATTGGCTCGGCCACATTGGGCGAATGGAAAATAATGCTACAGCCAAGAGGATCTTCGAATCGGAGACCACTGGTTCGAGAAGGCAAGGAAGACCGAAACTCCGTTTTAAAGACCAAGCCATCGCGGATCAACAACACTAGTCACATTGAACTTACGTACAAATAATGCATACTTTGTAGAAAAGGTAACCCCGGCTTTAGTATGTGGCCCATGTATCATATTCAGCGGTTTTGTATTACGCGCTCTTTCTTGAGAACCTAACTACCGCGTTATATACCAAAGTTAACTGTATATGCTACAAAAAAAACTGAAGGCATATGTGTAGGCCTCTGTCTCATATCTAAAATTGAAATGTGTATATAGGGTAATACACTTACATTCTAGCATTATAATACATTTATGCATAGTACCGTAATATCTCGTTACCTATATTTTACAGAAAAGAAAATGTAGGCAATCCAGAAAAATACACCTACCAGTAAAATAAGGTAAATTTTAATAAACTATTGTGAATACAAAAAAAAGCAAAATATCTAAGTTTTATCGCTAAAACCTCACAGTATATTATTACTGCACAAAACCGCCAACCCCTTGAAATTCAATAAATAAGATGTGGATTCCTGACCACAAAGTAAACATGACCTTTACCGTGAATTTACTTTTGTTTCATTTAATTTTTATTAAATTCCCATTTATATAGGAACTGTACCTATGTTCAATTTTACAAAGATTTTAAATTGAAAATACTTAGACGTTTATATTTATATAGATAAATACCATACGATAACTACACGAAGTCATATAATAAACAATAAACACTTCCTCTAAAACCCCTTTGACTTATGCTTCAATCGAATTGCAAAAATCAAATATGGGGAGCGATATAAGATAATAGCTTAATTCCAGTCGCTGACGTAGTATGATTAAATCACATAATATTAAATCAAATACGCCCTCTATATTAGATTTTTCAATAGGATTTTATTTAAGGGCGTAAATTTATGCACCCTTCCGAGCGGAATCAGGGATTTTCTTAATTCAGCGCACAACCACGAGGACCAAAGTTTACTCTAATCAATTGTTTGAATCGGAGTAACAGGGGACTTTGTCAGTTATAGTTAAGGTTCTTAGAGTTGAAAAATTCAAACGAGTTTGCCATTGCACAATCAATATTTTGTGTTAGAATTCGTCGTCTTAAGCATTGCAGAAAAACTTAATTGTTAATTCTTTAGAAGTGGAGCTTTTTTTTATGGTGATTTACTTGTATTAAAACTAAGCTAAAAATGGAGGTGGGTGACGCATTAAGCTCAAAATGAAAAAAAAAAACATCGACAGGTCACGCTCACGACTCACGATCTAGAAGGAGTTCCGCGATCTTCGCTTCTATCTCTGAATTGATTTAATTGAATTACCTATTTATTGAATTAAATCATTTTAAAAACTTAACTAACATTTTGTTTGCCCCTGCATTTGGTGACTTACCAAATTCTTTAAAACCTTTTTTAGAGGCGCCAGGAGCCCATCTTCTTAAGAATTACTAAACATTTTTAACTCCCCAGCTACTGGGTAAGTTATTGCAATTGGTCCGAAAATGAAAATCGTGATTAACAATATATTTTGAAATATGAAGGTTCATAATATGGTTTTTAAATTGTCTAAGTGCAGTTTTTTTAATCCGCCCATTGACACGCACATTTTATAAACAAAAACATTTTATTGAAGAAGTCGATGGAATTGCAGGTCGTGTTCTTGGCAAAGTATGCAGACAAAGTCTTTCTTAAGGGCCCCCAGGGACTATGTATATATATACAGAATTTCAGCTTCCTAGCTCAAACTTTGATTTTTTGATAAAATTTAATTTTTTTTAAGTTGTTGGCCAGTGGGCGGATTTTAAAATTTTTTAAACATGAGCATTAAAAGCAGATAAGCACATAAAAAAATCTTTGCGATCCCTTTGGAAACTGCTCCGAAAGATATGTAAAGATATGGTTTCACTTCGCCAAAATCTTCTATTTCATACAGTTGTAAGATGGATTACCAGAGGAAGGATTTTGGTGAGGGTTCTGGATTTCAAGACGAGCCTTTAATGTACTTGCAATATAAAAAATCACAAATCAAATCAAAAATCGAAAGAGCATCCAAAGACGTTTGGAAAATATCCTTACAGCCAAAGATAAAATCAATAAATTTTTAAAAAAGTGTTGTCACTTCTCTACAATAAATGATGTTTGAATCGTGTCCCTCCATTTAAAAGATTGTTCCAGAAATTTCAACCTATTAAACATTGAATGTAAGGGCTTATATCCCTCATATGATTATGGTCACAGAGACCTTACAAAATTGGATTATAAGCTACTCTCTCAACGAACTTGAACTCGACAATCAGTGAAGGTGGATACTAAATACTTTCCTTGAGATATCCATATATTCAGCGGACAATAACATGCAAGTAAACAGATAACTGATTGAGCTTTAGCGGATGGAATGCTGGAAATGAAGTTTAGTTTGCAGAGGATAGTAATTTTCTGGATGAAAAGAAATACGAGATCTAGGTATCTTGTAGGAGAAGCTCTACGGTTATTAGTACCGTTTGCTATGTAAGGAAGCATTTTCTTCAATGTTAGGACTAAGGCCAAAAATAGGTAGGAGCTCGAAGACGAATTAATCGCTTGCGTTTCCAAAATAACTTCACGGCTTAACATATTAGCCATAAAAAAAAGCCTACCCCTCTCATTAATATAAACAAAACAAACAAAACTTATTTAATAAAAATAAACCAAAAATGTATGTTCTTATTTCTTATTTTGAAGCTCGCGACTCACTTACATTTCCTGCACACTTTGAAAAACAGTGCGCTAGAGAACCATTGTGGTTAGATATTATCTCGGATTATAATGGATCTTATATGCGGCATTTAGCAGAGATATGCACCGATTATTTCTTGGTAGATACATAATCGCCTTTCTTGGAAAAGGGGCATATTGAGCTGATAGTCCAGTCATCGGACATGTTTTCTTGCACCCGGGTTTGTTAGAGGATGGGTTGCATGCGCCATACCAAAATATTACATCCGCATTTGAACCATCAGAGCCGGCGACGTTGTTGTTATTTAACTTTTTTACACCTATGCCAACCTCTTAAATACTGAGTGTAGGAACCGGTTCTACATTGACTTGACATGGGTTCTCTTCCTGTCCTACAGCTCTCTTTACATGATTCCCATTTAGCAGCTACTGGATATGCTTAACTCCATTTTCTATTCCCTGCTTCGGTGACTAGATAACTTACTCTATATCGAAGAACCTGCGTTCCGGAATTCAAGTCATCAGCTTGGCCTTTTTATAAAATCTCCGGATGTGGTTTGGATCCCGAGATTCTTCGATCTCCTTCAGCTGGAAGACTGCGTATGCCCTCTTCTTTCTAAGCATATAACTTCATCCCCTCACAATTTTCCGGTGAGCTCACTCAAACTTGATCCAAACCAAACTGTTGATCCTAACAGATAACCTTTTGCAGGTGGTTAAAGGGTTGAGCAATTAATACTTAGTATTAATTATTATTGATTAAAATTAATCTAGGGCGAAGCCAGGTGTACTCTGGGGAAGGATTCGGGGCAGCCGAAAAATACCTTCCTTTAGACTTTGGTGAATGCATCAGTAACGCATTAACATGAAAGCTTATTCCACCGCACAACCGACGCATATGCTAGAAATGGTCTTTTTTGAGAGGACTCTTTTCAGTGATAAGCCCCAGTCTTGCCGAAAATGCCCTTGCACAACCGAAAGCGCTTTAGCAGTCTTCAACTCTACATATGCTTGCACCAAAGAAGTTTGCTATCCAGGATGACTTCCAATTATTTAGCTTCTTATGGAAAGTGGATTTAGCACATTTTGGTTCAACCCGCTCATCTTTCTCGTTCTCGTAGAGAGAACAAGTTCAATTTTGAGAGGATTGACTTACAGCCCATTCCAAGCGCACAATTCGACGATCACGTTCAGGGCCACCTGCCTTTTGGAGCAGACAGTCACTAGGCATGAACCAACAGAAAGAAAGGCAACATCAACCGCGGACGCCTGAACGTAGGCGTTAGAACTGTTGAGAGTACTCAACAGAGCAAGGAGGTACTTTACTTCAAAGCCACTCCTCCTCCTTTATAATGCTCTAATTAGGAAAATGATTGACTAAGTAGATCACGTCCAGTGCCGCCTGCCTTTTGGAGCAGACAGTCACTAGGCATGAACCAACAGAAAGAAAGGCAACATCAACCGCGTACGCCTGAACGTAGGCGTTAGAACTGTTGAGAGTACTCAACAGAGCAAGGAGGTACTTTACTTCAAAGCCACTACTCCTCCTTTATAATGCTCTAGTTAGGAAAATGATTGACTAAGTAGATATAAATCTCACATTTTGCAGCTCGTTGACAATTGGCTTGTTGTTGCATTAAACGATCTCTCAGAGATGATGTTCCGCGTTCTCCGCAGAGATATTTTGATTGTATTAAGTAGAACAGCGTCCTGTAGAAACCGCGCTTGAACTAGAACTTAAGTTCATAATTTAGTTAATTTAATTGCAGGCTGTAGGCTTTGTGCAGCTACCTCCAGTCCACAATATCAAATTACATTTTCAAAGTTTAAGGAAAACGGTAAATTGGAAATTACAATTTTTTTTCGTGAACTTTCGCATTCAGGATTGTTGGAATGTATTTTGAGTTAAAATCCCATCCGACATGAATACTTAGCGCAGTGATTTTTTACTTCAAAAATTGTATGCGCAGGCCGGCAACATATAAACGAAGCATACGAAGCCAATTCTGTCGACACCGCCTTAAATGACAGTTCGACATAAATTTGATTAATAGCCATTTTTATTGTTATAGTTAATGTTGCTCCGTGTTCTTCGCCGAGATATTTTGGAACAACGTCCAGAATACCACTGCAGTGCCCCCCCCCCCCCCCCCAAAAAAAAACGCGCTTGAACACTTAAGTCTATAATTCACCTAATTTGATTGCAGGCTGTAGACTTTGTGCAGCTACCTCCAATCGAATTACATTTTCAAAGTTCAGTAAAACAATGAAATAGAAATTAGATTTTTCGTAAATTTTCGCATGCAGATTTGATGGAATATATTTTTTTAGTTAAAATCCCATCCGACATGAATACTAAGCGCCGGGATTTTTTTACTTCGAAAATTGTTTGCGCAGGCCGGCAACATATGAACGAAAAAACATAAGCCAATTCTGTTGACACCGCCTTAAATGACAGTTCGACATAAATTTGATTAGTAGCCATTTTTATTTGTTTAATATTTGCATTTTTTATTTATTCGTTTTCAAATGCAGACAAAAAACATAATTTGGAAGACCAATAATAACTAAATCCCAATAAAATGGGGAAATCAAGATCTAGATCAAGAAGTCCAGCGAAACGTAGACACCATAAAAGTAAACATAAACGCAAAAGCAAGTCCCGGGATAGATCCGAACGGAGTTCTCATTCGCATAGTCGACATCGAGGTAGAAGTCGTGAAAGAAGTTCAAATAAATTGAAGTACAATTAAAATTTATATATACATATTATGCATATTGAAGATTCCTATACTCGGCAGAAAACACTCCCTGTCAGTCTCATCTTCAGACAGCTATAGAAGTAGTGGAGATGAGAAACGTCATCAAAGGAAAAAGGGTCGAACTAAAAAGTTGGACGAAGTGGAAAGATTGGCTGAAATGGAGAGGCAGCGGCGGCAGAAAGAAGCTGAACAAAAGGTTTACATATTCAAACTTTAAATTGAATTTTAAATGGGGCAGATTCTCACTATAAAACATTTTTAAATTACTTGGGTTAAGAGTAGAATTTGATTTTAACGATGAATGCTCGTGAAGCCGTAAGTACGAAAGTTCTATAAAACAAATTGGATTACGAATTATTTCTATAACAATAATATACATATATGTATACTTCTTACACTTATAATATTACTTTTAAATTAATTTAGATAATTGAAGAAGAAGCATCGAAGAGAATAGAACTTCTAGTTAAAAAGCGAGTGGAAGAAGAATTAGAAAAGCGGAAAGAAGAAATTGAAAGAGAAGTAAATAGACGAGTTGAAGCTGCTAAAAAGGATATGGAACATGAAATGATGCTCGAGCTGGAAAAACGAAGAGAACAAATCCGTGAAGAAGAAAAACGTCGTGAGGTAGGTGATTTCAAAGACTGGGCAAGTCATCAGTTCGTAGTCAGTAAAAGACATAAAACAAAGATCGCAATGAACTGCGTTCTTAGATTAAAGTGCCTACAGATACCAAAGCAAAATTATAACGCACAAGGCGTTTATCAAAGTCTGTAACTAGCCAATTTATTGAAAATATATACTTGGAATATCTAGTTTCAAAATTTTAAATGAGATTGCATTCATATGTACATATGTTATGTAAATATGTATCTATGTGCATACATAATGGTTCGGAACATGTTTTGAAATGTAGATACATACTTGTGTTTATTATACATATATGTATTCACAAATGTGTACTGATAATGTATTTACCCAAATAAAAGTTATGTAACAATACCATAATAATACATTAAAATCCATTTTTATTATACGTATTTTTAGGAAGAAGAAAAACAGAAACGTGACGAACTGGAGCAAATACTAGCTGAAAACAATCGCAAAATTGAAGAAGCCCAGCGTAAGTTGGTAAGTATATCTTCTTATTCTCATATTGTGTACTTATTTTGAACTGTTCCCTAAGGCTGAAGAACGATTAGCAATAATTGAGGAGCAGCGACTTATGGACGAAGAAAGGCAGAAAATGCGTAAAGAACAAGAAAAACGTGTTAAAGAAGAACAAAAAGTAATACTTGGAAAGAACAACTCTAGACCCAAGTTATCATTTTCGTTAAAACCTGGCGCCTCATGAATTTAAGTAAATAAGATGCATTGTATTTCATTCAATGTGAACTGATTAATAGGTCAATGCAATCACACCTCCAGCATAAAATTTAAACGTGTTTCATTAACAATTCTTATAAAATACTAAATTTCTTAAGTGTTTATCAACACAGTTTTTTTAATGAATTTTCGTATATCTACACCGAGTTACAAAAAGCTCAGTTACTGTGCACTATACCTCGTCGAAGGCATTTGCCTCCTTGACGTTTATAGTGTGACGCATTCAAAGTGCTTGTTTTGATTTTGAATTCAAATCCGGTGGCAAATCTCTCTTCTTTATAGGAGAAGAACTGTCATGTGAGCGCAATTGGAAATGGACTACTTTCAGAGTAGTCGGAAAGCATTCCGGATTATCAATGGAAAACGACATTCAAATTTGGCATTAGCTTCAGGTTTGAGAGACTAAACATCGATTTTTAAGTAAGCAAAACATCGCATAATCGATGTTGATAACGAGAACCTACATTTAATTGAAAATTTCGCATATTTTTTTTTGGGATATACTCTGTCAAAAACGCAATAGACTGAAGGGAAAGCTTCTTGCAAAAATATTATTTTTGCAGTCAATAGACAAAAAGTTTTGGGATATATGATGTACATACATGTGTTTTTATGTGCTGTATGTATATAATATCCCAAATCTTATATTTACTTAATTAATTACCTACTGTTGTTTTTTTAACTTCTTATTAATAAATACGATACCAAATAGATGAAATAAATTCAACTACTTATGTATATTGTTTTTTTTACCCAAATAGTCGGCATTCTATAAATTCGTTCTCTAACCCCGATGTTAACGAACATGGATGTTTTAAGTTCGATTATTATCGATAATCGATGTGAACATCGATGTTTTACCATCATCGTTCATCTCTACCTTATACCACATAAGTGACTAAACACAGTTGCTTTCCAGGCGAACAACATAGATGGAACGATACGAGTTAAAGTAACTTCGTTTTCCATTGGGCCTTTCAGATTTTGCTCTCAGATTTATCGTGCCCAATGAAACATAAGCCCAGCTTGCTTTTTTTGTAGAAGAAGCAAGCAGAAACACGAAGGGTTGGTTATTATTTATATTCTCCACAAAAGAAAGCAGTCAAACATTATATACTTGTTTAGTACTTTTATTTTCCACAATCGCAAGCAAACACGCTATATTTTATTGTTAAATAGTTGTCCAGTCGAACAACGCGAATTAAGGCTGATTTATCTTTAATCAATGAATTAAATGAGAAATCTTAATAAGTAACTAAGTTAATTTATGTAGATAAACATGCAAACAACTAATTCACCAAAGGTGGTGAATTACCAAGTAATTAAGTTAAAATGTAAGTGACAGCATTGTTGACAACCGACAGCGAACCAAATGCAATGTTTGATAGGGTATTTCCATACATTTCGTTACTTAACGACTCCCAATTTCCATACCATTTATTACTTAACGACAATTAGGTAATACATGGATATTATTTTTAATTAATGAACAGTGAATTATCTTTTAATCCACATTGTAGTTGATTTGTGAATTAGAAGCAAATTAAGTATTTTTTTTAATTCCGCTCTTCGTGCTCAAAAATTGTCAAATAGAAATCCACATAAGTCAACTCATACGGCTATTTATTGCGGCACTGAAAATTGTTATGTTCGCAACTTTGAATTTGTGTAGATTCACAATTGACAGCTCCTAAGTTTGCAGCTAGGTATTGGGCGCGTTCAATTTGGCCACTACTAGTCCCTATTATTTTACCTATCCTCATGGATCATATTATAACGAACGTGACCATCGTTTCGCAAGCGATAGATATTTAATTAGTAGGAGACTCGCTGTTGCCTTGCATGGTGAACGCGGCATTTGACATTGAGCTTAGCCAGTGGAATGCTTTTGTTAAAAATTGTACGGACAATAAAATGCATACAATGTTTTCCATTGTAGATTTTCTATGCATAGGCACCTTCCATTCTATTTAGTTTAACTATTCCTTAAGCAATTGTGCAATCAATTTCACCAGAACTAATTCTTCATGATACATATTTCACCATCTTATTAAATTTTTTCATCCTTTCGTTAAATTGGGAGGTGTTCAGACTGCGTTCATTTCGTGTTGTACACTGTCATTCAACTTCCAATATATAGTAGTTTGATGAAGTAGGCATCATGATCTCAAATCTTTCTTTTTTGAAAGTACGCCATTGCAGGCGTGTAGTGTTTTACAACTTCGGTCAAGAAATCACTAAACATCCAAGATGGTAGGTAAAATTAAATTCCAAACGTTAATTAGAAATATAGTGCATAATATGGGGTACAGAGTAGTGTTAATATTTTTTATTTTGCTTTGGCGTCAATCTTAAAAATCTGATAGATTGGACATTTAATTTTTCATGTGAATTGTCTGCCATTAGTGAATTGTGACGTGTGCTTTTTTATTCGATAATATTAAATGTATGACCATTAAACATTGGCCTGGGTTTTATAAATTGTTATATTATAAATTTGTATTCCCTTAGGTTAACTTTACCGTAGATGAGATCCGTGCTTTGATGGACAAAAAACGGAATATCCGTAATATGTCTGTCATCGCTCACGTCGACCATGGAAAATCTACCCTCACCGATTCATTGGTAAATAATTAAGATTTACCACTGAGCAATATATGGGTTATAAACATAAGTTTTCTAGGTTTCAAAAGCTGGTATTATCGCCGGTGCCAAAGCTGGTGAAACACGTTTTACAGACACACGTAAGGATGAGCAGGAACGTTGCATTACAATTAAATCAACGTAAGTACCTTTTTTTTTTGCTAATTAAGGCTTGTTTGCTGATACGAATCGTAAAGGATTAAGTTCCACATACATAAAGTCTCTTATTGAAGCAAATGGCCCTTAATGTACTTGGTTGGCAATGAAAATATGTAACTTTAAATGATGATACTGATGACGAGACTGATAGGAACTTGAAAAAGTCTATATGTATATTTCATATAACTTTTTTCATCAAGTTCTATACAAGATTATATTGTATTCTGATTAGATACTCATCTATGCAATTGCGAAAATATGGGAGAATTTTTAATAACAAAATTTTATTTAATTTACAGTGCCATCTCTATGTTCTTTGAAGTTGAAGACAAAGATTTGGTCTTCATCACCCACCCAGATCAACGGGAAAAGGAAGAAAAGGGGTTTTTGATCAATTTGATTGATTCACCTGGGCACGTTGATTTTTCATCGGAAGTAACCGCTGCTCTTCGTGTAACTGACGGCGCTTTGGTGGTCGTCGATTGCGTTTCTGGTGTCTGTGTACAAACTGAAACTGTATTGCGTCAAGCAATCGCTGAACGTATCAAGCCAATTCTTTTCATGAATAAAATGGACCGTGCTCTTTTAGAATTGCAGCTGGAAGCTGAGGAGTTGTACCAAACCTTTCAGAGGATCGTTGAAAATGTTAACGTTATTATTGCAACCTATAACGATGATAGTGGTCCCATGGGAGAAGTTCGTGTTGATCCGTCAAAGGGATCAGTTGGTTTTGGCTCTGGTCTTCACGGGTGGGCTTTCACCTTAAAACAATTTTCTGAAATGTACTCTGAAAAGTTCAAGATTGATGTCGTTAAGCTAATGAACCGGTAAGTACCATAGTTTTATCTAACTATCTATTAAATGGTTATATACGTGTATGTGTACATACATCCATTCATAATGGAATAGTTTGATGCTTCTAGCACAGGTAGTGTTGCGCACAGGGTATCCTTTTTCAGGTCCGCGTGAAAAAGCTTTGTCCTATGACTGTGTGGCTAGTGCTCATTTAATAATGGAAGTAGATGAATTTGCTTTTTGGTTATAAAATCTTGTGATCAACTACGCATATCCAACATTTGGTAAAGCTGCCATGCGGCCTCTATTTTTATGTCTGATCTTAGCAAGCTGAACATATGTTGGTACATTTGTATATAATGCATTTGTTATTTTTTAAATTTACAAATTACATATACTTGAACATTATATGATTCAATAATTAACATTTATCAAATTGCAGTCTTTGGGGTGAAAACTTCTTTAACGGCAAGACCAAGAAATGGGCTAAGCAAAAGGAAGCGGATAATAAACGTTCCTTCTGTATGTACATTCTGGACCCAATTTACAAGGTCTTCGACGCAGTCATGAATTACAAGAAAGAAGAGATTCCAACTCTTTTAGAGAAAATCGGAGTCACTTTGAAGCACGAGGACAAAGACAAAGATGGCAAGCAATTGTTAAAGACAGTTATGCGAAGCTGGCTGCCCGCTGGAGAAGCATTGCTACAAATGATAGCCATTCATTTACCATCACCAGTGATTGCACAAAGGTATCGGATGGAAATGCTGTACGAGGGTCCATTTGATGATGAGGCAGCTGTTGCTGTAAAAGCTTGTGATCCAAATGGTCCACTTATGATGTACATATCTAAAATGGTGCCAACAACTGATAAGGGACGTTTCTATGCCTTTGGTCGTGTATTCTCTGGCAAAGTAGCAACTGGTCAGAAGGCTAGGATCATGGGCCCTAACTATGTACCTGGTAAAAAGGAAGATTTATACGAAAAATCCATTCAACGTACGATTTTGATGATGGGTCGTTATGTTGAAGCCATTGAAGATGTTCCATGTGGTAACATTTGCGGTCTTGTGGGTGTCGACCAGTTCTTGGTGAAAACTGGAACAATATCTACGTTCAAGGATGCGCACAACATGAAGGTAGGAATAAAAGCATTGTAATTTCATTTAATGCAATACTGAAGAATAAATGATTCCAAGAAACTGCAATGTAATGAGGGATTCAAGCTCAGAATTGGGTAAAAAAAAAAGCTTGAATGTAGCGATATGGCAAATTAGTTTAAGGCATCTTGGTATTATAATATTCTTCAGATATAAACATTATTAACATGATGATAAAATTATCGCAGACCTGTACTGAGTATTTTGAAAGAAACGGTTTCACTGATTTATATATGTATGTATCTATATACATACATACATATCATGTATTTGTTAATATATAGTTTTTGCTATTTCTCATCTTGAAGAACTTATTTTTAACAGGTAATGAAGTTTTCCGTATCGCCGGTTGTCCGTGTTGCAGTTGAACCCAAAAACCCAGCCGACTTGCCCAAACTCGTTGAGGGTCTTAAGCGTTTAGCTAAGTCCGATCCTATGGTGCAGTGTATTATTGAGGAATCTGGTGAGCATATTATTGCTGGAGCTGGAGAATTGCACTTGGAAATCTGTTTGAAGGATTTGGAAGAAGACCATGCCTGCATTCCTTTGAAAAAGTCTGATCCTGTTGTGTCCTATCGTGAAACCGTATTTGAAGAATCCAACCAAATGTGTTTGTCTAAGTCTCCAAACAAGCACAATCGTCTTTTGATGAGGGCTGTTCCAATGCCCGATGGACTTCCAGAAGATATTGATAAAGGAGACGTCAGCTCAAAGGATGATTTTAAAGTTCGTGCCCGCTATTTGGCTGAAAAATACGACTACGATGTAACTGAAGCTCGTAAAATCTGGTGTTTCGGTCCCGATGGTACTGGTCCTAACTTTATCATGGATTGCACAAAATCTGTGCAATATTTAAATGAAATTAAGGATTCTGTTGTTGCTGGTTTCCAGTGGGCGACAAAGGAAGGAGTTTTGGCTGATGAAAATATGCGTGGTATGTATTGTTTTTTTTTTTTTGAATTATTTTTTATTTTTTTTGGCGTTCATGATGAAAAAAAAAATCGGAAATGTCTTGTCGAACATTTTATAATCAAGCTCAACAGGCCTGAGGCCAACATTGTTCTGTTAAATAAATATTCTTACAATACTTATTACAAAAAAATACCTTACAATTTAAACAGGTGTCCGTTTCAACATTTACGATGTCACACTCCACGCTGATGCTATACATCGTGGTGGTGGACAGATCATTCCAACTGCACGTCGTGTGTTGTACGCTGCAGCTATTACAGCATCACCACGCCTTATGGAACCGGTATATTTGTGTGAAATCCAATGTCCAGAAGTCGCCGTCGGTGGTATTTACGGAGTATTGAATAGACGTCGTGGTCACGTTTTTGAGGAGAGTCAAGTAGTTGGAACGCCTATGTTTGTTGTTAAAGCGTATTTGCCCGTCAATGAATCATTTGGGTTCACAGCTGATTTGCGCTCTAATACAGGTGGACAGGCTTTTCCACAATGTGTATTCGATCACTGGCAGGTTCTTCCAGGTGATCCAATGGACACTGCTACCAAGCCATACCAAATCGTGCAGGATACACGTAAACGTAAGGGTCTGAAGGAAGGTCTCCCGGATCTTACCCAATACTTAGACAAATTGTAGAATGCCGTGAAAACACTTTCATATATCTGGCTTTTAGTTGAGACACTATGTTCAAGATTTATAGATGTTTGTAAAGCAGTACCATCATAAAAAATATATTAATTTGTATTTAAATGCGTTTATTTCATTTTTATAAAAAAAATTGAATGTGGAGTATACCTTCTAAATGGGGGAAGATAGACCTACACAAAGTAAAAGATGCTCGTACATATTTAACGCCTAAGTTATCGTACCTGTTCCACAAATCTCGTGAACACGTACATGGTAAATAAAATGGAATCAAGGTTTGAAGCAGTTGTTTTGTTCACTGATTGCATTTTTTACAGTTGGTTCATGATAAAGGACTGTGAAATCCGTGGAACTTGGCTTGATGCGTGCACCTATCGGTAATGTGAGCGTTTCACTATTCGTTCGTATAGCTCTAATCGTGGAGTTGCAGGTACATATAAATTTCATATTGCAAAAAGTATTGTTGTGCCAGCTTAACAAAGTGGCCTTTAGATATTTGTGTACCGAAACCCCGTCTTAAACTTCAGAAGCAATTTGAATGATTAAATTGCAGACATTTTCACAAATCGTATAGAATAATCATATGATTGTTAATGAAGTGAAAACAGAAGGTATTGAAGGGCGAAAAGTAACAAATTACCTATAGAGAAAAAAATGTGAGAAAGTATGTTAAACAAACAATAAAAACAGTTAATATATTAACCAAAAACGCTGTTCAATTGCATTTAGATGTATAAAATGTATGTTTAGAAAACTTTTCAACTTTTTTGCTTCCAAACAAATATATTTTTTTGCCACAACGCGATTGTCACGCTTTTACTTTAATTGTTTGCACAGAATCTTAAGGGGCCCTTACACGGTCAATCGAATGACATCAATAACTAGCATGGGTTTGTGAAAATGTATCTGTATGAGTCACACACATTTGGTGAAGTTTGATTTTGCATGATTAACGTCATGCCGATTGATACGTGTAAGAGTTGGATTGACGTAATTACCTCATTGTGTATTGTGTCGCGGAAGCGAAAACATGAGCGGAAAACTGAAGGACGATGAAGACCGAGCATTTGTATCAGAATTAATTGAAACGTATCGGTTATTACCGAGTTTATGGGATGTCAAAGGGAAAGATTATAGCGACCGAAAGAAAAAATGCAACAATATTAAGTTTTACTGCAAAAGTATAAAGAAAAGTATCCTGATGCACAAAAAGCGGATGTCACAAGAAAAATATATACGTTGAGAATGAATTTTCGGCGCGAGCTAAAACGTTTAAATGAATTAAACAAAAGCGGATCCGGTGTTGATAATTTCAGTGAACCAACTCTTTGGTATTTTAATGAAATTAGTTTCATTAAAGACAACGAATCTCGCAGTACAATTCAAGAATATATTGCAACAGCAATACAATCATCCGTTTCACTCATCGCACATCCGTACACCACAAAAACTCACAAAAACTAAAAATTTCACGTCAATCGATTGAACTGTGTAAGGAGTAGCGTCAATCCACACATACACGATGCATGAGTCGACCGATTGACCGTGTAACGGCCCCTTTAAGAAAAAAGATTTCTCATTCACAAGCTTATTGTGAATGCGCCTAATAAAAAGTGTACATCAGCGTAACTTTCCTAATGTTGGGAAGACTGTATCCACCACGAAATATTTTTCAACACATTTTCCTTCACTTCTGAATTCTGATTGCATATTGCAATTGCAACATCATTCGATTTTGCTTCTCTCCCGTGGACGTGGTGGTGCTTAACATTTTTGCAGGCAGAAACAAATTTTCTGTATAATACAGCGCTAGTGAAAACTCAGTTATCAGGGCATAAACTAAAATATTGGATTGCAAAATTAGTGGAAATATGGGGTAATTAATCTTTATGTTGAAATTATTGCAATAAAAAGTCCGCCATGGCAAAATTTATTAAGATAAAACATGGGGTACTGGCAAGTGTTCCGCCCGTCTCTTACAACTTAATTTGTGAAAAATGTTTCTAATTCAGAATTTAATGTAATGTTTGCTCAATTACTTGAACAATTTCCCAACGAAATTTGATATTTAAAAAAAAGTGATGTGTAACAAATCGAATGTTTTATTAATTTGTTTGTGTTGTCTACCCATATATTTGTTCTCATTAGAAGAGGTGGGATAGAGAATTAAGTCCGATTACCCGAAATGCTTAAATAATACAAATAATTATTGCAGAAAAATAATTGAATAGCTTTAATATTTTTTTTGTTGCAGGGAACAACCGATATTTACTTGTCAGGCCCATGTCTTCCACATTGACCCAAAAACTAAAAGAACGTGGATTACTGCCAGTATGAAAGCTGTGGCAGTGAGTTTTTTTTACGATTCTTCCCGAAATTTGTATCGAATAATTAGCGTCGAGGGTAGCAAGGCCGTTATCAACTCTACAATAACGCCAAATATGACCTTCACGCAGACTTCACAAAAATTCGGACAGTGGAGTGATGTTAGAGCTAATACGGTGTATGGGCTTGGGTTTGCATCCGAAGGAGAACTAACAAAGGTACAAGAATATTTGTTAGTATGACCTAATTATTCTCAAATTTGTTTATATTTTGTACCTAGTTTGTGGAAAAGTTCCAAGAAGTCAAAGAAGCTACTAAAAATGCAATGGCCAAGTCATCTACTAATGGTAAACTAAATAATTTGTAAATTGTTCGATCAATATACACATATTTTTTGTTTTTGTACAAACAGGAAGTGCAGCAGCTACGCCAACTACGTCTGCAAATACGTCGCCAGTTACATCCCGTACCGGGGGTATACAGAACGACAATTCATCTATAGAGCACACAGTGGAGCCGCCAAATTTATCAAATACAAATACTCAAAATGCCAATCCTGACAGTCCTTCCCATAAGATAAATCAAAGTAGCAATAGTACAAGTTCTGATCTTAAACAACTTAACACTCAAAATGTGAGCGAAATAGGAGGGGGTCATGTTGGTGGCGGTGGTAGCGTTGGAACCGGCGAACAATTAAAATATGAAAACGAGAGACTTAAAATGGCGTTGGCACAAAGGTATAGAAAACAAGAAATTTGTGATTGATTCAAAATTATGTTTTAAATTTGTAGCTGCGCTAATGCAAAAAAATGGGAAATAGAACTTGCAACGTTAAAAAACAACAACATTCGTCTCACCAGTGCACTGCAAGTATGTTTTTTTTTGTAATCGTACGATCAAAATATTCATTTTATATTTCATAATTTAAACGTAGGAGTCAACTGCAAATGTTGACGAATGGAAACGTCAACTACACACATACAAAGAAGAAAATATAAGATTGAAACGTGAGATGGAATCTAGTAGGCAGGTCTCAGCAACTGGACCCGTTGGAAACGAAATAGCTGAAGATCTTCGTAGAGAAATTGTTATTCTTCAAGGTAGAATAGAATCTCTCGAAAACGAGCTAATGAGTCAAGAAATTGAACTTAAAGCTGCAAATCGAAGTTTGCTTGATAAGAGTAGTGATCAAAACGTAATTATTGCATTATCAAAAAAGATTTACAGTTAAAACATGCATTTTTTTAATTCTAGATTACCAAACTTGGGGAACTAAACATTTTATTTGGCAAACATCTATCAGAGCTTCTAGACGTGCAAAAGGATATGGAGAGCTTAATTCATCCCATAAAGAGTACTTGAGACATGCATGCAAATTTGCCTTATAAGGTAGGGTTACATTGATGATCGTTAGTTAATAATAGTGATGTAGTGATCAAGAGGCACGGTAGTGCCCAGCCAATTGAATAGAATTGAATAACTAAGTTCTTTCTTAACGTAGCCTTGAATCTTGTTAGGCATCAGAGAATTTGGATTGCCTTCACTTTTATGTCTTTGATGTGATACATAAAAATAATTTGAAAACGTTTTATTGTCCATAGTTCTCTGAATCCGAACAAATGGCTTCTATGGAAATGCATATTCTAAAAGGAAGTGGCAACTTAACTGCTATAGAAACTGAAAGCACACTCTCTAATGTAACTTCAATACAATCTCAATTGCAATCCTTGTATGATTGCAGCGAGTCAATAAAAATCTGCGATAAATACAATAATAACAAAAATATAAATTTCAATAACTCAACAGACAAGCTGGTGTATATGCATTCAAGTTATATCAATGAACATACAAATACTCATATACTTTCCAACAAGGCGCTGGGTGGCGGTATTGGTGCAGTCGCTAGTTCATCAAATTTTAAAATAACTTTGGATACACAGCAGCAAAAGCATCAGTGTCTTGAATTAGAAACAAAGACCAATAACACCGCTCAGTCTGATTTGCAAAAGAATCTCTCTCCACAGATGCTGAAGAAAGGAAGTGATGATAACAAATTGACTGCAGGCTTAGGAACTTCCACAGGTCTTAACAATACTAAAACGGCAACCATACTTGTATCAAAAACCAAAACCAAAACAGGGCTACCGCTATTGTTAAAGAATTCAATTAATTAGAAAGGTTTTCGATACGGAAAATTGTAATATCTAAAAACAACGTTAAGTTTGGATGATGTATCTTTTAAATAAGTAGTACCTTCGATGTATCTTCGATGCAACTTTGATGCAACATTAATTTTTGTACACCCCAATTGGTACAGGGTTTTATATTATACATTCATTTTTTTTTGTAATTGAGCATATTTAAACGGCGTTATAGTTGCATTCAACGTGGCAAGGTCATTGGCGTTTAAAGATAGACATTAATGATTACTTGAAATGAAAAAACGCAATAACTATACGAACAGATATATGAAACGAATGAAAGTTTAAAACATAGATGTAAGTTGATGAAATATTTATATTAGTCTTAGATTGTATTAATTTCAATTAATGAATATATTTGCAGATGAATATAAACAGTGATCGTAAATAAATGCATTACAAATAAAACGAAACAGCTGAAAAGTATATAGGTACTCTACATATAACAATTCAAAATATTTGATAGTAACATATGGATACATCTCACAAATAATATGAAATAATCTTTTTTACTTTAATATTGCAGCAATGAGTTAAATACTGAACATTTTAAAATCGTTTAGCATTCTTACTATAAAAGAATATACAATCATAACAACAAATATTAAACATGGTTAGTTGAAGTGCTGCTTCTTCAAGTTATGATATTTGTTTTTTTTTTGTCTGTACTCAATTCGCCAATAACGTTAATAAACAAAATGTATTAGCAAATATTAAGAGTAAAATAAAACTAAATAAATATGTCATTGAAAATTTTATTAATTCAAAAGTCAAATAAGTTTGAACAAAGTGACTATTATTAAAACAGAATTTCTGTAAAAGATGAAATTATATATGTTATTATGGGAAAATTTCATACAAGACTCTTCCGTGTTGTCAGTGTAACATCTAGAACCTCACGTCTATTCCTAGTTACGAAGGTTGGTTCATTGCCACTATTGGCTATCAATATATTGTGTTCGATAATGAATTCAAAAAGGGACTCACCTCTCACATTTGTTTCGGTGCTACCCCATTGAGCATGATGGGAGTTGGCGTCGCAACCTACGATGAAATCCCATTTTTCACGCTCAGCTTTCTCAACCAGCAGCCTGGTTAGATCGGACGGTGGACTTCCTGGAGAGTCGTGTGGCATATAGGTATATTGACGCGAGTATCAGCGGGCTTCTACCTGCTCGCTCCCATATGACTACTGTCTGGTCTGTATTGCTGTAGCTAGATAAGAGAAATAGATTAATCTGTTTTCTAGCGACAATACATGTGCGTTTCTTACTGTGATCTGGTGTGTTGGTGTTGTAGACGACCAGCTCCTTATAGTTCAGTCCTTTTATCTCACCCCGGATGATCCAGGGTTCTTGAACCAGGGCGACGTCTATACTTTTTGTTGTCATGAGGAGAACAAGATTGGCGCCGGCCGCCTTACTGTGGTGAAGATTGATTTGTCCTATCTTCATGACGGCCAGCTTCTCCTTTCTTGTCCTTCTTGTGGGTTGCCGCCAGTAGCCGTAGCTTGCAGCGCGTTATGCCTACGCGAACCTTAAACTGCTGATTGCGTAGAAGCGGCAACGATTTGTGGCTGAGGAGTATAGTGACTTCCATGCCATTCTCGGTATGTTCCCCCGTTTCCAGAACTTTCCACTCCTTGCTTTGCAATTCCGGGTTAAGGAACTGCAGGTTGCGTTCAATTCTTTCCACGGGCAAGTAAGGTCCTTGAATGAGAATGCGTCCTTTTGGTCTTGTGATATTGAGAATTTCTTTCCTGTCAACGACGCGAAGGTCAGCGTTAGACCATGGTGCGTCTGTGTTAACGACGAAATTCTTCAACCAATCAAGGGTGTTGTTGTTGTCGCATTCCATGATTTTGAATCCTTTGAAGGTAGTTAGCTGCCCAAAGAGAGGGACTGTGCCATCAGCCTTCAGGATAGCGTCGTTGACGCCATCCAGGATCCTTAGTTCGATCAATTTCCATTGGTCTTCGGTGAGTCTTCGCTCTGGATTTCCAAGGTCGATAATTGCGACACGAAGACCCTCCTTGACCTTTTCCGCGTATTTCGGTTTTTTCGCATGCCTGCTTACACCCAGGGAGAATGTGTTGTCATGCCGACCTCTTTTGGAGCAACCAGGAACTCCCTCAGGTTCGGACGAATCCTTGCCTGGGGCAGCTACCGAGCGCTTTGGACCAGCCGCAGTCGAGGAGAAAGGCAGATGGCATTTCGTCCTTGCTGCAGTCAGTCTCACGCTAGCCCCTCCAGAGGCCTGCACTCTAGTAGAGCTAGGCCCTAACCTCGTTTTTGCAGAACCTTCTTGGAGCCAGGTTCCTTACCAGATTGGGACGTATCCTTTACTGGATCGGCACGTGGATTTTCGGGTTCTGACCTTCTCAAGGCGAAAGGCGGTTGTCATTTCTCCCTTGGTCCAATCAGACTCCCTGTACCTGTCCGGTTCTGCGTCCTATCTTTAAGGCTGCTGCGCCACGTTGCCTCGGCCGACTTAACAGTCTCCCGAGCCCTAGCTAGCTGTTCCGTTTCCCTCTAGGTGAAGGAGTTAGGGTCACGGTTTTTTAACATATTAAACAGTCGGCGCGCATTTCTGCGCTGCTTTGCTGGGTCGGACTGCTTTTTGCCAATCGCCGGGTTTACCTCTGTAGCAGGTATGTTTGGCTTATCGACAACTGTACGTAGACTGTCAAGCGTCAAGTTGGCCTCTCCCGGGGAAACGTTTTTCACCTCGTCTGCTTCCTTGGCGGGTTCAGATGCGACTGACCCGTGCCCCGATAGGCTATGGCATATCACAGGCATTGGTGGTCGCATAAGTGCACCCTCACTCAGAGCTTCGGGGAAGGCTGTCTTCGGTGGCGAGTCAGCACGGGGCTTGTCGCAGTCCAAAGACTGACCTTCCAGAAAGTCAAGAGCGTTTTGGAGCCGTCGTTTTTCCCTGTCCTCTAGTCTAGGGTATGCTTTTTCCTCAGCTTACAGATCGTATTTTTGCAGTTGATTAGCTTTTTCCTCAACGATGCAGTAGACGATACTGAGAATTTGGATGAGCTGGCGATGGAGCGATTGTCGTCCTCTTCGAGGAAAAGTTTCTCAAGATTGAGATCGACCGTTCCTACCCTTCCCCCAGCCGAAACTGCCCTACTTGTTGACGGTTCCTGGAGTAGAAAACTTTCTTCCTCCTCCGTCATCTTTGTCAATGTCATTGTCGTCGTCTGAGAATCGGTTTTTATGAAGTTCTTGGTGCCCGATTCATTTGCACTAGTCCCTTTGTTTGTTTTTTTGTTGTATGAATTTATTTTGGACCCATGAGTAAGGGGAAGAAGATGTCGCTCTGTACTCACCCCCTGTATACAGAGAAGGGGAATTAAATTTAAACTAGAGATCCTCAGGTATCTAGAGTTCACCGTTGAAAGACACCATAACATTGTGCCATACATCCCATGGGCACGGTCATTCTTACCCGAGATTACGGGTTTTTATCGAGTTTTCCGCTCTAGAGTCGTCATATTTAGTCGAAAGCAGTGGCACCTCGTGCAGGATGTGGTTCTTCACCACGTATGACGGTTTTAGGAACAGCGGTTCTTTACCAGAACCATCAGTTCCTCTGGTTTCCTTTCTGAGCCCGGTGTCTACTCAGCCCAAGCTGGGCAGGCACCCGATCTCCGGGATTTCTGGGCTGTGACGACTCACTCAAGGGGAGGGGCTATGGCCTTTCCTCCTTGGTCAGTCATTTACCCATCCGACAGAAACCTTCGCCACCAGATGTAATGTAGTCCGACTGCTCTGCGTGACTGCCTGCTTCCGTCCAGCTTGACAATGACAACTACTGAAAGCAGTATTTCGATACAACATTCATTTTTTTACATTCCCATTATTACAGGGTTTCATACATACATACATTTATTTCTTTGGATTTGAGCATATTTTTAGAAATGCGTATGTTTTGCTTTAACAATCTAAACTCTGTTGTTGGAGTAATGTACTACAATTATGGCCAGTTGCACAGTGAAGGTTTAAACTTGAGTTCAACTGAACCTTAAACTGAGTTCAAGTTTTTGGTTTAACTCATCCGGTTTCATAGTGAAATCTGAACTTCAGTTCAGTTGAACTTCGTTTAACTTGATTTTATGAATCGAAGCTGGCAGCATTTGTCGTTCTTATTAAATAATGTGACGTTATGTATTTTTTATTCTCGTTTTGACATCAAATGTTGCAATCAATAGACATTTGGGCGGTAACTTGGAGGCTGGCAGCAAATGTCCAAAATAAGCTACGGAGAATTAAACCACAGAAAACACAGCAGGAATTTTCGAACAGCCCGCGAAGTAATACCTAACGGAAGCCCCGCGGGGAAAGTGGTTGAAGTGTATATGGTGTGGACACAGAACAACGATATGCAATTGAAAAACCAGTTAGGCATTGCTAATGGACAACACACATATATACCACTCGTAACGCTTAAGGATTTCCAAACGTCTTTTGAAAGTCTGAAAACCACAAACAAAATATATTCCCATGGATGGTAGGTCCCGCGAAGCTAGCCTATAATCGTTGAAGTCAAAATATCGTTATTTAAGTGCACTGTTAAAGTGCTTTTCATCGAATTAAATGTATCGACCCTATTTGTGTCATTTGCATATTATTTAATCCAATATATTCAAGTTAAGGGCGAAGCGACAACAACACATACAGTCTATCAATAAAAGTCGCACCATATGCATACAGAAACAATGCCAAATGAAGTACTTTGGCTGGCTTGGGTCATTAATACAAATTTTGCTTAGAAATAAAATGGAATTCACTTCCATCATTCAATTAAAAATCATTCAGTCCTCAAAAAAACCAAGATACATCGCTGCATTTAATTGTATAATTATCAATAAAAGTTGATATAGGTTCATTCATTCAGTGCGCCAGATTCATGTGATTTGTATTTAAGTCAAGTATTTTTCCGACTTTCGTTTGGACTGCACTTTCATCCTGCTGGGAAAACGTCATTGGTTGATAAGACTCTCCAAAAAGGAATGTGGGTCATCATGTTCACCCCATCAACTACTTAAAATCTTTAACCGTCAATGCTTCCATATATCGTCGTGCTAGTTCTCATGTTTGTACCATCGCTGAGTGGGTTAGCCCCCATTAGCCACCTTTCCACCGCACCGACTCCGTACGAATTTGAGATTCATTGTACAATGTTTCTTGTGGATTGTTGCAACTACGTAAAGGAGTCATCATATAGCGTCTGCATTGGTAGCCACTGTCCGCCACTATAACATGATTTCCAAATTCTCCATTTTCAAACCTAGAACAGATTCTTGAATTCTTGAAAATTGTGGAATCATGACTTGATCCAGGCCACCTTGCAACTATATGTCCATTATTTTGAGCTTTGGATCACACATGGTCTGCACGTTTAAGGAAAAATACCCTTTTCGGTTTCAAAATATTTCACCATTTGATCCCCCTAATAAAGTATTTCCAAATCTAAACGGTGTAAACGGCAGAATACAGTCGTTTAACTTAAACTGCAAATTGAACTCAGTTTAAGGTTTAAACAAAACTGTGAAACCGAATAAATTGTTGAACTGAAGTTTAAACTAAAAGTGGAGTTTAAACTTCTACTGTGAAACTGGGGGTAAGAGTATTACATGAAAATATTTACATCCTTGCGTGTTATATCGACGAGTAGGCAGTTGAAATGTTTAATAGCCACCAAAATACATCTGGTACTTCCTTACCAACTCTCATTGTATACTCATGTGCAGTAATATTTAATTTGATTTCTGTGCGCCTGGTACAAACAATTCAGAAAATTGAATAGCAAATGTCAGATTTCCTTTAAATAGATTAAAGAGAATACAAATACTGCACTCACAGCATCGATTTATTTACCGTCCGAAAGGTGAGGAGTCTGGCTACACGACACAGCTACTCTTGCCTTTTTTGCAAATTGGTAGGTAAAGTGGATGGCAAAATTGGTCGGTTAGGAGGTGTATATACATGGAGAGGAGAGTTGTTCTTTTTTTAATTAGCACGACTACTGCTCTCAGAGTAACCTGTTATAGCTCATTAGAAAGGGGAGAAGTCAGACTACAACACCTGCTAATTAGATCTTGTACCCGACGTCCCGTTCGCCCACAATCGAGGCGCTTAAGTTTCTCTATTAAATTCATAAAAGAGTATGCGAAATACTGCTCTCAGAGTAACATGTTATAGCTCATTAGAAAGGTGAGGAGTCTGGCTACACGACACAACTATTCCCGCCTTTTTTGGAAATTGGTAAGTATTGTGGATGGCGAAATTGGTCTAATAGGAGCTGTATATACATGGCGGGCGGGGTTGTTGCTATTCTAATTAGCAGGTTTGTTGCCAAGAGTATAGAAAAACTTCTCTCACAGCAACGATTCATGTACCATTCGAAAGGTGAGAAACATTGTATCTTAACATTGTTTCTAAACATGTTTTTAAACATGTATGTAAACAATGTATCTAAACATTGTATGTAAACATTGTATCTAAACAATGTATCTAAACATTGCATCTAAACAATGTATCTAAACATTGTATCTAAACAATGTATCTAAACATTGTATCTAAACAATGTATCTAAACAATGTATCTAAACAATGTATCTAAACATTGTATCTAAACATTGTATCTAAACATTGTATCTAAACATTGTATCTAAACATTGTATCTAAACATTGTATCTAAACATTGTATCTAAACATTGTATCTAAACATTGTATCTAAACATTGTATCTAAACATTGTATCTAAACATTGTATCTAAACATTGTATCTAAACATTGTATCTAAACATTGTATCTAAACATTGTATCTAAACATTGTATCTAAGCATGTATCTAAACATTGTATCTAAGCATGTATCTAAGCATGTACCTATCTAAACAAGTGGCTGAGTGACCAAATGGAAAAAACATTGTATCCAAACAAGTAGCTGAGTGGCCAAATAGCCAAATGGAAAAAAACATTGTATCCAAACAAGTAGCTGAGTGGCTGAATGGCCAAGTGGCCATGTGGCCAAATAGCCAAGTGGAAAAATGGCTAATTGGCTAAGTGGCAAAGTGACCAAGAGGCCAAGTGAATAGGTGGCTAAGTGGCCATAGGTCGTAGGTTACTTTGCCACTTGTCACTTTATCTAAACAAGTGGCCAAGTGGCCAAGTGGCTAGGTGGCTAAATGGCTAAGTAGCTGAATAGCTAAGTGGCTAAGTGGCCAAGCGGCTATATGGCTAAGAGGCTAAATGGCTAAGTGGTTACGTGGCTAAGTGGCTAAGTGCCCATAGGTCGTAGGTCACTGCCACTTGTCACTTTATCTAAACATTGTATCTAAACAAGTGGCTAAAAGGCTAAGTGGCCAACTGGCCAAGTGGCTAAGTGGCCAAGGGTCATAGGTGGCCACTGACCACTTGCGCCTATTGGATACTTGCGCCACTTAGCCACTTATCACTTGAGGTTGGAAGGACTTTGGGGAAGGCAATTTAACTGCTGTATCGTAGTGACCCCTTCCCGGTCAGTTGGCCACTTGTTCATAGGTCATAGGTCGTAGGTCACTTGGCCACAAGGCCACGTGATTTGAAGAACCTAAGACCTTTAAGACAACAACACACTAACCTCTGCGCCACTGTGCCTGCTTGTGTAAACATTTTTGCAACCGCGTATATAATATTAAAATTTTACGGCCCGGAATTTTATTTAGTTTTTATGCTAACAACAAGCGGTTTTCCTCAGGTGGGCCAAGTTATTTTCACATGCATTACTTTTATGAACTGAGTTGAGTAAGACCCTTCCATGTTGTCAGACATTCGTATGGAAAAACCTTTAAGATGTTACTTGGCCACGGCGGGACTTGAACCTAAGGACCTTTAGATGTAATGTAGTCCACTCCTCTGCGTGACTACCTGCTTCCCTCCAGCTTGACAATGACAACTGAGAGCTGTATTTCTTGTTTCGATGCAACATTTATTTATTTGCATTCCTATTATCACAGGGTTTCATACATACATACAATAATTTCTTTTGTATTTGAGCATATTTTTAGAAATGCGTATGTTTTAATCAATTTATTTGTATTCCTAAATGTATTCCATGTAAATATTTCAAAATTTGCATGGTTTATCGACGAAAATGCAGTTAAAATGTCGTAATTACAACTAATATTCATTGTACACTTACGACAAGGAAGTCAAAACTACCAAATTAGTTGTATCCCCAAAAGTGTGCCATCAAAAATCTATCAATTGGTTTCACCATTTACCGGCACATATGCCACACAAAAAATAAAATAAAAACATTAATTTCATATTCAAGTGCAGTAATGGAAATATTAAATGATAATTTATATATTTATCACATATTCACGGGCATAAATATTTATTTATATTCAGTACAAATAATCAGTTTATTTGTGTTCCTAAGAGTATTCTATGAAAATAGTTATAATTTTTGCGTGGTTTATCGACGAGTATGCAGTTGAAATGTTGAAACTTTAACTATAATGTAGAATAACCATACTCAATTCTAATTGGATGCTAATTATTATGGCATTTCATTGCTGCAGGCATTTGTAGATCTGGCAAAAATTGTGAATAGTGTTTTTCGATAAAGGTTCGTGGAGAATTAAATCAAATTTACAAATCAAATAAAATTTGTATATATTAATGGTTCACATAAACTTATTCGAAGTGTGCTTGCACTAACGCAATAATCCATACACAATTCTAATGGGATCCTATATATTATGGCATTTTATGGCTGCAGGCATTTGTAGATCTTGCAAGAATTGTGAATGGTGTTTTTCGATAAAGGTTCGTGGAGAATTAAATCAAATTTACAAATCAAATAAAATTTGTATATATTAATCGTTCACATAAACTTATTCGAAGTGTGCTTGCACCAACGCAATAATCCATATTAACTTCTAATGGGTTTGGAGTGTGGATGGCGAAATTGGTAGAGAGGAGGTCATGGCGAATACTGCTCTCAGACCAAGGAGCTATGTGCCGTTCGAAAGGTGACGAGTCTGCCTACAGGACACAATTATTCCCGACTTTCCTGGAAGTCCCGTTTGGCCACAATCTACGATTTAGAAATGCTGTTTTTAACACGCAGTTAAAGGCATTTTGAAGAGTTTTTTTTAATGCGACTCAATGGGCTTGGATATGGCGATGGGGTTGGAAGGACTTTGTGGAAGACAAGGTAACTTCTGGATTGCTAGTGGTTAGTGACTGACACTCTTTAATAATTGTCATCAGTGACAAAAACTTTTACTTGGCCACTGTGGCGGGATTTGAAGAACCTAAGACCTTTAAGACAACAACACACTAACTTCTGCGCCAATGTGCCTGCTTGTCTAGACATTTGACAACTGAGTTGAGTAAGACCATTCCGTGTTGTCAGACATTCTTATGGAAAAACCTTTAACATGTTTCTTGGCCACGGCGGGATTTGAACCTTTAGATGTAATGTAGTGCGACTCCTCTGCGTTTACTGCCTGCTTCCGTCCAGCTTGACAATGACAACTGAGAGCAGCATTTCGATGCAACATTCATTTGTTTACATTACCATTATTACAGGGTTCTCATACATACATACATTTTTTTTTTGTATTTGAGCATATTTTTAGAACCGCGTATGTTTTGCAAATTTAACAATCACTAGTACAACATTGTTGTCGTAATTTCGTTAAAATTGGCAGCGGCCGGGCCTTTCGACCCGGCCTGGAAATGCTTTGAAAGATGCCAACAACACGCGCTACTCTAGGGGGTAACTTTTACCTTACCTTTTTTTATTATTTTTTTTTCATTCCCAAAGTTACGGGTCTCCATCCAAGTAGTACTCGCGCCGACGTCGTTTAATTTCGGTGATCAAACGGGAACCGATTCTTTCAACGTGGTAAAGTCGTTGGCACGTAAATGCATGCTAGCTTTCACTTAATACTTCAGAACTACTCGACTATATTAATCAATTTATTAGTATTCCTAAACGTATTCCATGAAAATATTCCGAGCCTTTGGGTGGTTTATCGATGAATATGCAGTTGAAATGTTGTACTCACTACTAATATTCATTGTATACTTACAACAATGAAGTTACAAAGACCAAATTAGTTGTATCCCCAAAAGTATGCCATCAAAAATCTAACAAATCATTTCACCATCTACCGGCACATATGCAATAAAAAGAATATTCTAATTATACCAACATTCATTGCATATTCATGTGCAGTAATGAAGATAATATTATAAATATTTATCACATATTCACGGGCATAAATGTTTATTTGCATGGTTTATCGACGAGTATGCAGTTGAAATGTTTATTCGCTACCAAAATACATTATTGTACTTACTTACCAACATTCATTGTATACTCATGTGCAGTCTCAGAGTAGTGTGGATGGCGAAAATGGTCTAATAGGAGGTGTATATACAATACATGGCGAGCAGAGTTGTTCCTTTTCTAATTAGCAGGTGTTGTAGCCAAGAGTATAGAAATACTGCTCTCAGAGTAACCTGTTATAGCTCATTAGAAAGGTGAGGAGTCTGGCTACACGACACAACTATTCCCAACATTCATTGCATATGCAGTAATGGAAATCTGAAGTTAATATTATAAATATGTATCACATATTCACGGGCATAAATATTTATTTATATTCAGTACAAATAATCAGTTTATTTGTGTTCCAAAGAGTATTCTATGAAAATATTTAAAATTTTTGCGTGGTTTATCGACGAGTATGCAGTTGAAATGTTGAAACTTTAACTATAATGTAGAATAACCATACTCAATTCTAATTGGATGCTAATTATTATGGCATTTCATTGCTGCAGGCATTTGTAGATCTGGCAAAAATTGTGAATAGTGTTTTTCGATAAAGGTTCGTGGAGAATTAAATCAAATTTACAAATCAAATAAAATTTGTATATATTAATGGTTCACATAAACTTATTCGAAGTGTGCTTGCACTAACGCAATAATCCATACACAATTCTAATGGGATCCTATATATTATGGCATTTTATGGCTGCAGGCATTTGTAGATCTTGCAAGAATTGTGAATGGTGTTTTTCGATAAAGGTTCGTGGAGAATTAAATCAAATTTACAAATCAAATAAAATTTGTATATATTAATCGTTCACATAAACTTATTCGAAGTGTGCTTGCACCAACGCAATAATCCATATTAACTTCTAATGGGTTTGGAGTGTGGATGGCGAAATTGGTAGAGAGGAGGTCATGGCGAATACTGCTCTCAGACCAAGGAGCTATGTGCCGTTCGAAAGGTGACGAGTCTGCCTACAGGACACAATTATTCCCGACTTTCCTGGAAGTCCCGTTTGGCCACAATCTACGATTTAGAAATGCTGTTTTTAACACGCAGTTAAAGGCATTTTGAAGAGTTTTTTTTAATGCGACTCAATGGGCTTGGATATGGCGATGGGGTTGGAAGGACTTTGTGGAAGACAAGGTAACTTCTGGATTGCTAGTGGTTAGTGACTGACACTCTTTAATAATTGTCATCAGTGACAAAAACTTTTACTTGGCCACTGTGGCGGGATTTGAAGAACCTAAGACCTTTAAGACAACAACACACTAACTTCTGCGCCAATGTGCCTGCTTGTCTAGACATTTGACAACTGAGTTGAGTAAGACCATTCCGTGTTGTCAGACATTCTTATGGAAAAACCTTTAACATGTTTCTTGGCCACGGCGGGATTTGAACCTTTAGATGTAATGTAGTGCGACTCCTCTGCGTTTACTGCCTGCTTCCGTCCAGCTTGACAATGACAACTGAGAGCAGCATTTCGATGCAACATTCATTTGTTTACATTACCATTATTACAGGGTTCTCATACATACATACATTTTTTTTTTGTATTTGAGCATATTTTTAGAACCGCGTATGTTTTGCAAATTTAACAATCACTAGTACAACATTGTTGTCGTAATTTCGTTAAAATTGGCAGCGGCCGGGCCTTTCGACCCGGCCTGGAAATGCTTTGAAAGATGCCAACAACACGCGCTACTCTAGGGGGTAACTTTTACCTTACCTTTTTTTATTATTTTTTTTTCATTCCCAAAGTTACGGGTCCCCATCCAAGTAGTACTCGCGCCGACGTCGTTTAATTTCGGTGATCAAACGGGAACCGATTCTTTCAACGTGGTAAAGTCGTTGGCACGTAAATGCATGCTAGCTTTCACTTAATACTTCAGAACTACTCGACTATATTAATCAATTTATTAGTATTCCTAAACGTATTCCATGAAAATATTCCGAGCCTTTGGGTGGTTTATCGATGAATATGCAGTTGAAATGTTGTACTCACTACTAATATTCATTGTATACTTACAACAATGAAGTTACAAAGACCAAATTAGTTGTATCCCCAAAAGTATGCCATCAAAAATCTAACAAATCATTTCACCATCTACCGGCACATATGCAATAAAAAGAATATTCTTATTATACCAACATTCATTGCATATTCATGTGCAGTAATGAAGATAATATTATAAATATTTATCACATATTCACGGGCATAAATGTTTATTTGCATGGTTTATCGACGAGTATGCAGTTGAAATGTTTATTCGCTACCAAAATACATTATTGTACTTACTTACCAACATTCATTGTATACTCATGTGCAGTCTCAGAGTAGTGTGGATGGCGAAAATGGTCTAATAGGAGGTGTATATACAATACATGGCGAGCAGAGTTGTTCCTTTTCTAATTAGCAGGTGTTGTAGCCAAGAGTATAGAAATACTGCTCTCAGAGTAACCTGTTATAGCTCATTAGAAAGGTGAGGAGTCTGGCTACACGACACAACTATTCCCAACATTCATTGCATATGCAGTAATGGAAATCTGAAGTTAATATTATAAATATGTATCACATATTCACGGGCATAAATATTTATTTATATTCAGTACAAATAATCAGTTTATTTGTGTTCCAAAGAGTATTCTATGAAAATATTTAAAATTTTTGCGTGGTTTATCGACGAGTATGCAGTTGAAATGTTGAAACTTTAACTATAATGTAGAATTCCATACTCAATTCTAATTGGATGCTAATTATTATGGCATTTCATTGCTGCAGGCATTTGTAGATCTGGCAAAAATTGTGAATAGTGTTTTTCGATAAAGGTTCGTGGAGAATTAAATCAAATTTACAAATCAAATAAAATTTGTATATATTAATGGTTCACATAAACTTATTCGAAGTGTGCTTGCACTAACGCAATAATCCATACACAATTCTAATGGGATCCTATATATTATGGCATTTTATGGCTGCAGGCATTTGTAGATCTTGCAAGAATTGTGAATGGTGTTTTTCGATAAAGGTTCGTGGAGAATTAAATCAAATTTACAAATCAAATAAAATTTGTATATATTAATCGTTCACATAAACTTATTCGAAGTGTGCTTGCACCAACGCAATAATCCATATTAACTTCTAATGGGTTTGGAGTGTGGATGGCGAAATTGGTAGAGAGGAGGTCATGGCGAATACTGCTCTCAGACCAAGGAGCTATGTGCCGTTCGAAAGGTGACGAGTCTGCCTACAGGACACAATTATTCCCGACTTTCCTGGAAGTCCCGTTTGGCCACAATCTACGATTTAGAAATGCTGTTTTTAACACGCAGTTAAAGGCATTTTGAAGAGTTTTTTTTAATGCGACTCAATGGGCTTGGATATGGCGATGGGGTTGGAAGGACTTTGTGGAAGACAAGGTAACTTCTGGATTGCTAGTGGTTAGTGACTGACACTCTTTAATAATTGTCATCAGTGACAAAAACTTTTACTTGGCCACTGTGGCGGGATTTGAAGAACCTAAGACCTTTAAGACAACAACACACTAACTTCTGCGCCAATGTGCCTGCTTGTCTAGACATTTGACAACTGAGTTGAGTAAGACCATTCCGTGTTGTCAGACATTCTTATGGAAAAACCTTTAACATGTTTCTTGGCCACGGCGGGATTTGAACCTTTAGATGTAATGTAGTGCGACTCCTCTGCGTTTACTGCCTGCTTCCGTCCAGCTTGACAATGACAACTGAGAGCAGCATTTCGATGCAACATTCATTTGTTTACATTACCATTATTACAGGGTTCTCATACATACATACATTTTTTTTTTGTATTTGAGCATATTTTTAGAACCGCGTATGTTTTGCAAATTTAACAATCACTAGTACAACATTGTTGTCGTAATTTCGTTAAAATTGGCAGCGGCCGGGCCTTTCGACCCGGCCTGGAAATGCTTTGAAAGATGCCAACAACACGCGCTACTCTAGGGGGTAACTTTTACCTTACCTTTTTTTATTATTTTTTTTTCATTCCCAAAGTTACGGGTCCCCATCCAAGTAGTACTCGCGCCGACGTCGTTTAATTTCGGTGATCAAACGGGAACCGATTCTTTCAACGTGGTAAAGTCGTTGGCACGTAAATGCATGCTAGCTTTCACTTAATACTTCAGAACTACTCGACTATATTAATCAATTTATTAGTATTCCTAAACGTATTCCATGAAAATATTCCGAGCCTTTGGGTGGTTTATCGATGAATATGCAGTTGAAATGTTGTACTCACTACTAATATTCATTGTATACTTACAACAATGAAGTTACAAAGACCAAATTAGTTGTATCCCCAAAAGTATGCCATCAAAAATCTAACAAATCATTTCACCATCTACCGGCACATATGCAATAAAAAGAATATGCTAATTATACCAACATTCATTGCATATTCATGTGCAGTAATGAAGATAATATTATAAATATTTATCACATATTCACGGGCATAAATGTTTATTTGCATGGTTTATCGACGAGTATGCAGTTGAAATGTTTATTCGCTACCAAAATACATTATTGTACTTACTTACCAACATTCATTGTATACTCATGTGCAGTCTCAGAGTAGTGTGGATGGCGAAAATGGTCTAATAGGAGGTGTATATACAATACATGGCGAGCAGAGTTGTTCCTTTTCTAATTAGCAGGTGTTGTAGCCAAGAGTATAGAAATACTGCTCTCAGAGTAACCTGTTATAGCTCATTAGAAAGGTGAGGAGTCTGGCTACACGACACAACTATTCCCAACATTCATTGCATATGCAGTAATGGAAATCTGAAGTTAATATTATAAATATGTATCACATATTCACGGGCATAAATATTTATTTATATTCAGTACAAATAATCAGTTTATTTGTGTTCCAAAGAGTATTCTATGAAAATATTTAAAATTTTTGCGTGGTTTATCGACGAGTATGCAGTTGAAATGTTGAAACTTTAACTATAATGTAGAATTCCATACTCAATTCTAATTGGATGCTAATTATTATGGCATTTCATTGCTGCAGGCATTTGTAGATCTGGCAAAAATTGTGAATAGTGTTTTTCGATAAAGGTTCGTGGAGAATTAAATCAAATTTACAAATCAAATAAAATTTGTATATATTAATGGTTCACATAAACTTATTCGAAGTGTGCTTGCACTAACGCAATAATCCATACACAATTCTAATGGGATCCTATATATTATGGCATTTTATGGCTGCAGGCATTTGTAGATCTTGCAAGAATTGTGAATGGTGTTTTTCGATAAAGGTTCGTGGAGAATTAAATCAAATTTACAAATCAAATAAAATTTGTATATATTAATCGTTCACATAAACTTATTCGAAGTGTGCTTGCACCAACGCAATAATCCATATTAACTTCTAATGGGTTTGGAGTGTGGATGGCGAAATTGGTAGAGAGGAGGTCATGGCGAATACTGCTCTCAGACCAAGGAGCTATGTGCCGTTCGAAAGGTGACGAGTCTGCCTACAGGACACAATTATTCCCGACTTTCCTGGAAGTCCCGTTTGGCCACAATCTACGATTTAGAAATGCTGTTTTTAACACGCAGTTAAAGGCATTTTGAAGAGTTTTTTTTAATGCGACTCAATGGGCTTGGATATGGCGATGGGGTTGGAAGGACTTTGTGGAAGACAAGGTAACTTCTGGATTGCTAGTGGTTAGTGACTGACACTCTTTAATAATTGTCATCAGTGACAAAAACTTTTACTTGGCCACTGTGGCGGGATTTGAAGAACCTAAGACCTTTAAGACAACAACACACTAACTTCTGCGCCAATGTGCCTGCTTGTCTAGACATTTGACAACTGAGTTGAGTAAGACCATTCCGTGTTGTCAGACATTCTTATGGAAAAACCTTTAACATGTTTCTTGGCCACGGCGGGATTTGAACCTTTAGATGTAATGTAGTGCGACTCCTCTGCGTTTACTGCCTGCTTCCGTCCAGCTTGACAATGACAACTGAGAGCAGCATTTCGATGCAACATTCATTTGTTTACATTACCATTATTACAGGGTTCTCATACATACATACATTTTTTTTTTGTATTTGAGCATATTTTTAGAACCGCGTATGTTTTGCAAATTTAACAATCACTAGTACAACATTGTTGTCGTAATTTCGTTAAAATTGGCAGCGGCCGGGCCTTTCGACCCGGCCTGGAAATGCTTTGAAAGATGCCAACAACACGCGCTACTCTAGGGGGTAACTTTTACCTTACCTTTTTTTATTATTTTTTTTTCATTCCCAAAGTTACGGGTCCCCATCCAAGTAGTACTCGCGCCGACGTCGTTTAATTTCGGTGATCAAACGGGAACCGATTCTTTCAACGTGGTAAAGTCGTTGGCACGTAAATGCATGCTAGCTTTCACTTAATACTTCAGAACTACTCGACTATATTAATCAATTTATTAGTATTCCTAAACGTATTCCATGAAAATATTCCGAGCCTTTGGGTGGTTTATCGATGAATATGCAGTTGAAATGTTGTACTCACTACTAATATTCATTGTATACTTACAACAATGAAGTTACAAAGACCAAATTAGTTGTATCCCCAAAAGTATGCCATCAAAAATCTAACAAATCATTTCACCATCTACCGGCACATATGCAATAAAAAGAATATGCTAATTATACCAACATTCATTGCATATTCATGTGCAGTAATGAAGATAATATTATAAATATTTATCACATATTCACGGGCATAAATGTTTATTTGCATGGTTTATCGACGAGTATGCAGTTGAAATGTTTATTCGCTACCAAAATACATTATTGTACTTACTTACCAACATTCATTGTATACTCATGTGCAGTCTCAGAGTAGTGTGGATGGCGAAAATGGTCTAATAGGAGGTGTATATACAATACATGGCGAGCAGAGTTGTTCCTTTTCTAATTAGCAGGTGTTGTAGCCAAGAGTATAGAAATACTGCTCTCAGAGTAACCTGTTATAGCTCATTAGAAAGGTGAGGAGTCTGGCTACACGACACAACTATTCCCAACATTCATTGCATATGCAGTAATGGAAATCTGAAGTTAATATTATAAATATGTATCACATATTCACGGGCATAAATATTTATTTATATTCAGTACAAATAATCAGTTTATTTGTGTTCCAAAGAGTATTCTATGAAAATATTTAAAATTTTTGCGTGGTTTATCGACGAGTATGCAGTTGAAATGTTGAAACTTTAACTATAATGTAGAATTCCATACTCAATTCTAATTGGATGCTAATTATTATGGCATTTCATTGCTGCAGGCATTTGTAGATCTGGCAAAAATTGTGAATAGTGTTTTTCGATAAAGGTTCGTGGAGAATTAAATCAAATTTACAAATCAAATAAAATTTGTATATATTAATGGTTCACATAAACTTATTCGAAGTGTGCTTGCACTAACGCAATAATCCATACACAATTCTAATGGGATCCTATATATTATGGCATTTTATGGCTGCAGGCATTTGTAGATCTTGCAAGAATTGTGAATGGTGTTTTTCGATAAAGGTTCGTGGAGAATTAAATCAAATTTACAAATCAAATAAAATTTGTATATATTAATCGTTCACATAAACTTATTCGAAGTGTGCTTGCACCAACGCAATAATCCATATTAACTTCTAATGGGTTTGGAGTGTGGATGGCGAAATTGGTAGAGAGGAGGTCATGGCGAATACTGCTCTCAGACCAAGGAGCTATGTGCCGTTCGAAAGGTGACGAGTCTGCCTACAGGACACAATTATTCCCGACTTTCCTGGAAGTCCCGTTTGGCCACAATCTACGATTTAGAAATGCTGTTTTTAACACGCAGTTAAAGGCATTTTGAAGAGTTTTTTTTAATGCGACTCAATGGGCTTGGATATGGCGATGGGGTTGGAAGGACTTTGTGGAAGACAAGGTAACTTCTGGATTGCTAGTGGTTAGTGACTGACACTCTTTAATAATTGTCATCAGTGACAAAAACTTTTACTTGGCCACTGTGGCGGGATTTGAAGAACCTAAGACCTTTAAGACAACAACACACTAACTTCTGCGCCAATGTGCCTGCTTGTCTAGACATTTGACAACTGAGTTGAGTAAGACCATTCCGTGTTGTCAGACATTCTTATGGAAAAACCTTTAACATGTTTCTTGGCCACGGCGGGATTTGAACCTTTAGATGTAATGTAGTGCGACTCCTCTGCGTTTACTGCCTGCTTCCGTCCAGCTTGACAATGACAACTGAGAGCAGCATTTCGATGCAACATTCATTTGTTTACATTACCATTATTACAGGGTTCTCATACATACATACATTTTTTTTTTGTATTTGAGCATATTTTTAGAACCGCGTATGTTTTGCAAATTTAACAATCACTAGTACAACATTGTTGTCGTAATTTCGTTAAAATTGGCAGCGGCCGGGCCTTTCGACCCGGCCTGGAAATGCTTTGAAAGATGCCAACAACACGCGCTACTCTAGGGGGTAACTTTTACCTTACCTTTTTTTATTATTTTTTTTTCATTCCCAAAGTTACGGGTCTCCATCCAAGTAGTACTCGCGCCGACGTCGTTTAATTTCGGTGATCAAACGGGAACCGATTCTTTCAACGTGGTAAAGTCGTTGGCACGTAAATGCATGCTAGCTTTCACTTAATACTTCAGAACTACTCGACTATATTAATCAATTTATTAGTATTCCTAAACGTATTCCATGAAAATATTCCGAGCCTTTGGGTGGTTTATCGATGAATATGCAGTTGAAATGTTGTACTCACTACTAATATTCATTGTATACTTACAACAATGAAGTTACAAAGACCAAATTAGTTGTATCCCCAAAAGTATGCCATCAAAAATCTAACAAATCATTTCACCATCTACCGGCACATATGCAATAAAAAGAATATTCTAATTATACCAACATTCATTGCATATTCATGTGCAGTAATGAAGATAATATTATAAATATTTATCACATATTCACGGGCATAAATGTTTATTTGCATGGTTTATCGACGAGTATGCAGTTGAAATGTTTATTCGCTACCAAAATACATTATTGTACTTACTTACCAACATTCATTGTATACTCATGTGCAGTCTCAGAGTAGTGTGGATGGCGAAAATGGTCTAATAGGAGGTGTATATACAATACATGGCGAGCAGAGTTGTTCCTTTTCTAATTAGCAGGTGTTGTAGCCAAGAGTATAGAAATACTGCTCTCAGAGTAACCTGTTATAGCTCATTAGAAAGGTGAGGAGTCTGGCTACACGACACAACTATTCCCAACATTCATTGCATATGCAGTAATGGAAATCTGAAGTTAATATTATAAATATGTATCACATATTCACGGGCATAAATATTTATTTATATTCAGTACAAATAATCAGTTTATTTGTGTTCCAAAGAGTATTCTATGAAAATATTTAAAATTTTTGCGTGGTTTATCGACGAGTATGCAGTTGAAATGTTGAAACTTTAACTATAATGTAGAATAACCATACTCAATTCTAATTGGATGCTAATTATTATGGCATTTCATTGCTGCAGGCATTTGTAGATCTGGCAAAAATTGTGAATAGTGTTTTTCGATAAAGGTTCGTGGAGAATTAAATCAAATTTACAAATCAAATAAAATTTGTATATATTAATGGTTCACATAAACTTATTCGAAGTGTGCTTGCACTAACGCAATAATCCATACACAATTCTAATGGGATCCTATATATTATGGCATTTTATGGCTGCAGGCATTTGTAGATCTTGCAAGAATTGTGAATGGTGTTTTTCGATAAAGGTTCGTGGAGAATTAAATCAAATTTACAAATCAAATAAAATTTGTATATATTAATCGTTCACATAAACTTATTCGAAGTGTGCTTGCACCAACGCAATAATCCATATTAACTTCTAATGGGTTTGGAGTGTGGATGGCGAAATTGGTAGAGAGGAGGTCATGGCGAATACTGCTCTCAGACCAAGGAGCTATGTGCCGTTCGAAAGGTGACGAGTCTGCCTACAGGACACAATTATTCCCGACTTTCCTGGAAGTCCCGTTTGGCCACAATCTACGATTTAGAAATGCTGTTTTTAACACGCAGTTAAAGGCATTTTGAAGAGTTTTTTTTAATGCGACTCAATGGGCTTGGATATGGCGATGGGGTTGGAAGGACTTTGTGGAAGACAAGGTAACTTCTGGATTGCTAGTGGTTAGTGACTGACACTCTTTAATAATTGTCATCAGTGACAAAAACTTTTACTTGGCCACTGTGGCGGGATTTGAAGAACCTAAGACCTTTAAGACAACAACACACTAACTTCTGCGCCAATGTGCCTGCTTGTCTAGACATTTGACAACTGAGTTGAGTAAGACCATTCCGTGTTGTCAGACATTCTTATGGAAAAACCTTTAACATGTTTCTTGGCCACGGCGGGATTTGAACCTTTAGATGTAATGTAGTGCGACTCCTCTGCGTTTACTGCCTGCTTCCGTCCAGCTTGACAATGACAACTGAGAGCAGCATTTCGATGCAACATTCATTTGTTTACATTACCATTATTACAGGGTTCTCATACATACATACATTTTTTTTTTGTATTTGAGCATATTTTTAGAACCGCGTATGTTTTGCAAATTTAACAATCACTAGTACAACATTGTTGTCGTAATTTCGTTAAAATTGGCAGCGGCCGGGCCTTTCGACCCGGCCTGGAAATGCTTTGAAAGATGCCAACAACACGCGCTACTCTAGGGGGTAACTTTTACCTTACCTTTTTTTATTATTTTTTTTTCATTCCCAAAGTTACGGGTCCCCATCCAAGTAGTACTCGCGCCGACGTCGTTTAATTTCGGTGATCAAACGGGAACCGATTCTTTCAACGTGGTAAAGTCGTTGGCACGTAAATGCATGCTAGCTTTCACTTAATACTTCAGAACTACTCGACTATATTAATCAATTTATTAGTATTCCTAAACGTATTCCATGAAAATATTCCGAGCCTTTGGGTGGTTTATCGATGAATATGCAGTTGAAATGTTGTACTCACTACTAATATTCATTGTATACTTACAACAATGAAGTTACAAAGACCAAATTAGTTGTATCCCCAAAAGTATGCCATCAAAAATCTAACAAATCATTTCACCATCTACCGGCACATATGCAATAAAAAGAATATTCTAATTATACCAACATTCATTGCATATTCATGTGCAGTAATGAAGATAATATTATAAATATTTATCACATATTCACGGGCATAAATGTTTATTTGCATGGTTTATCGACGAGTATGCAGTTGAAATGTTTATTCGCTACCAAAATACATTATTGTACTTACTTACCAACATTCATTGTATACTCATGTGCAGTCTCAGAGTAGTGTGGATGGCGAAAATGGTCTAATAGGAGGTGTATATACAATACATGGCGAGCAGAGTTGTTCCTTTTCTAATTAGCAGGTGTTGTAGCCAAGAGTATAGAAATACTGCTCTCAGAGTAACCTGTTATAGCTCATTAGAAAGGTGAGGAGTCTGGCTACACGACACAACTATTCCCAACATTCATTGCATATGCAGTAATGGAAATCTGAAGTTAATATTATAAATATGTATCACATATTCACGGGCATAAATATTTATTTATATTCAGTACAAATAATCAGTTTATTTGTGTTCCAAAGAGTATTCTATGAAAATATTTAAAATTTTTGCGTGGTTTATCGACGAGTATGCAGTTGAAATGTTGAAACTTTAACTATAATGTAGAATAACCATACTCAATTCTAATTGGATGCTAATTATTATGGCATTTCATTGCTGCAGGCATTTGTAGATCTGGCAAAAATTGTGAATAGTGTTTTTCGATAAAGGTTCGTGGAGAATTAAATCAAATTTACAAATCAAATAAAATTTGTATATATTAATGGTTCACATAAACTTATTCGAAGTGTGCTTGCACTAACGCAATAATCCATACACAATTCTAATGGGATCCTATATATTATGGCATTTTATGGCTGCAGGCATTTGTAGATCTTGCAAGAATTGTGAATGGTGTTTTTCGATAAAGGTTCGTGGAGAATTAAATCAAATTTACAAATCAAATAAAATTTGTATATATTAATCGTTCACATAAACTTATTCGAAGTGTGCTTGCACCAACGCAATAATCCATATTAACTTCTAATGGGTTTGGAGTGTGGATGGCGAAATTGGTAGAGAGGAGGTCATGGCGAATACTGCTCTCAGACCAAGGAGCTATGTGCCGTTCGAAAGGTGACGAGTCTGCCTACAGGACACAATTATTCCCGACTTTCCTGGAAGTCCCGTTTGGCCACAATCTACGATTTAGAAATGCTGTTTTTAACACGCAGTTAAAGGCATTTTGAAGAGTTTTTTTTAATGCGACTCAATGGGCTTGGATATGGCGATGGGGTTGGAAGGACTTTGTGGAAGACAAGGTAACTTCTGGATTGCTAGTGGTTAGTGACTGACACTCTTTAATAATTGTCATCAGTGACAAAAACTTTTACTTGGCCACTGTGGCGGGATTTGAAGAACCTAAGACCTTTAAGACAACAACACACTAACTTCTGCGCCAATGTGCCTGCTTGTCTAGACATTTGACAACTGAGTTGAGTAAGACCATTCCGTGTTGTCAGACATTCTTATGGAAAAACCTTTAACATGTTTCTTGGCCACGGCGGGATTTGAACCTTTAGATGTAATGTAGTGCGACTCCTCTGCGTTTACTGCCTGCTTCCGTCCAGCTTGACAATGACAACTGAGAGCAGCATTTCGATGCAACATTCATTTGTTTACATTACCATTATTACAGGGTTCTCATACATACATACATTTTTTTTTTGTATTTGAGCATATTTTTAGAACCGCGTATGTTTTGCAAATTTAACAATCACTAGTACAACATTGTTGTCGTAATTTCGTTAAAATTGGCAGCGGCCGGGCCTTTCGACCCGGCCTGGAAATGCTTTGAAAGATGCCAACAACACGCGCTACTCTAGGGGGTAACTTTTACCTTACCTTTTTTTATTATTTTTTTTTCATTCCCAAAGTTACGGGTCCCCATCCAAGTAGTACTCGCGCCGACGTCGTTTAATTTCGGTGATCAAACGGGAACCGATTCTTTCAACGTGGTAAAGTCGTTGGCACGTAAATGCATGCTAGCTTTCACTTAATACTTCAGAACTACTCGACTATATTAATCAATTTATTAGTATTCCTAAACGTATTCCATGAAAATATTCCGAGCCTTTGGGTGGTTTATCGATGAATATGCAGTTGAAATGTTGTACTCACTACTAATATTCATTGTATACTTACAACAATGAAGTTACAAAGACCAAATTAGTTGTATCCCCAAAAGTATGCCATCAAAAATCTAACAAATCATTTCACCATCTACCGGCACATATGCAATAAAAAGAATATTCTAATTATACCAACATTCATTGCATATTCATGTGCAGTAATGAAGATAATATTATAAATATTTATCACATATTCACGGGCATAAATGTTTATTTGCATGGTTTATCGACGAGTATGCAGTTGAAATGTTTATTCGCTACCAAAATACATTATTGTACTTACTTACCAACATTCATTGTATACTCATGTGCAGTCTCAGAGTAGTGTGGATGGCGAAAATGGTCTAATAGGAGGTGTATATACAATACATGGCGAGCAGAGTTGTTCCTTTTCTAATTAGCAGGTGTTGTAGCCAAGAGTATAGAAATACTGCTCTCAGAGTAACCTGTTATAGCTCATTAGAAAGGTGAGGAGTCTGGCTACACGACACAACTATTCCCAACATTCATTGCATATGCAGTAATGGAAATCTGAAGTTAATATTATAAATATGTATCACATATTCACGGGCATAAATATTTATTTATATTCAGTACAAATAATCAGTTTATTTGTGTTCCAAAGAGTATTCTATGAAAATATTTAAAATTTTTGCGTGGTTTATCGACGAGTATGCAGTTGAAATGTTGAAACTTTAACTATAATGTAGAATAACCATACTCAATTCTAATTGGATGCTAATTATTATGGCATTTCATTGCTGCAGGCATTTGTAGATCTGGCAAAAATTGTGAATAGTGTTTTTCGATAAAGGTTCGTGGAGAATTAAATCAAATTTACAAATCAAATAAAATTTGTATATATTAATGGTTCACATAAACTTATTCGAAGTGTGCTTGCACTAACGCAATAATCCATACACAATTCTAATGGGATCCTATATATTATGGCATTTTATGGCTGCAGGCATTTGTAGATCTTGCAAGAATTGTGAATGGTGTTTTTCGATAAAGGTTCGTGGAGAATTAAATCAAATTTACAAATCAAATAAAATTTGTATATATTAATCGTTCACATAAACTTATTCGAAGTGTGCTTGCACCAACGCAATAATCCATATTAACTTCTAATGGGTTTGGAGTGTGGATGGCGAAATTGGTAGAGAGGAGGTCATGGCGAATACTGCTCTCAGACCAAGGAGCTATGTGCCGTTCGAAAGGTGACGAGTCTGCCTACAGGACACAATTATTCCCGACTTTCCTGGAAGTCCCGTTTGGCCACAATCTACGATTTAGAAATGCTGTTTTTAACACGCAGTTAAAGGCATTTTGAAGAGTTTTTTTTAATGCGACTCAATGGGCTTGGATATGGCGATGGGGTTGGAAGGACTTTGTGGAAGACAAGGTAACTTCTGGATTGCTAGTGGTTAGTGACTGACACTCTTTAATAATTGTCATCAGTGACAAAAACTTTTACTTGGCCACTGTGGCGGGATTTGAAGAACCTAAGACCTTTAAGACAACAACACACTAACTTCTGCGCCAATGTGCCTGCTTGTCTAGACATTTGACAACTGAGTTGAGTAAGACCATTCCGTGTTGTCAGACATTCTTATGGAAAAACCTTTAACATGTTTCTTGGCCACGGCGGGATTTGAACCTTTAGATGTAATGTAGTGCGACTCCTCTGCGTTTACTGCCTGCTTCCGTCCAGCTTGACAATGACAACTGAGAGCAGCATTTCGATGCAACATTCATTTGTTTACATTACCATTATTACAGGGTTCTCATACATACATACATTTTTTTTTTGTATTTGAGCATATTTTTAGAACCGCGTATGTTTTGCAAATTTAACAATCACTAGTACAACATTGTTGTCGTAATTTCGTTAAAATTGGCAGCGGCCGGGCCTTTCGACCCGGCCTGGAAATGCTTTGAAAGATGCCAACAACACGCGCTACTCTAGGGGGTAACTTTTACCTTACCTTTTTTTATTATTTTTTTTTCATTCCCAAAGTTACGGGTCCCCATCCAAGTAGTACTCGCGCCGACGTCGTTTAATTTCGGTGATCAAACGGGAACCGATTCTTTCAACGTGGTAAAGTCGTTGGCACGTAAATGCATGCTAGCTTTCACTTAATACTTCAGAACTACTCGACTATATTAATCAATTTATTAGTATTCCTAAACGTATTCCATGAAAATATTCCGAGCCTTTGGGTGGTTTATCGATGAATATGCAGTTGAAATGTTGTACTCACTACTAATATTCATTGTATACTTACAACAATGAAGTTACAAAGACCAAATTAGTTGTATCCCCAAAAGTATGCCATCAAAAATCTAACAAATCATTTCACCATCTACCGGCACATATGCAATAAAAAGAATATGCTAATTATACCAACATTCATTGCATATTCATGTGCAGTAATGAAGATAATATTATAAATATTTATCACATATTCACGGGCATAAATGTTTATTTGCATGGTTTATCGACGAGTATGCAGTTGAAATGTTTATTCGCTACCAAAATACATTATTGTACTTACTTACCAACATTCATTGTATACTCATGTGCAGTCTCAGAGTAGTGTGGATGGCGAAAATGGTCTAATAGGAGGTGTATATACAATACATGGCGAGCAGAGTTGTTCCTTTTCTAATTAGCAGGTGTTGTAGCCAAGAGTATAGAAATACTGCTCTCAGAGTAACCTGTTATAGCTCATTAGAAAGGTGAGGAGTCTGGCTACACGACACAAC
The DNA here is from genome assembly GCA_949715645.1 of Portevinia maculata. Classification (NCBI taxonomy): domain Eukaryota; kingdom Metazoa; phylum Arthropoda; class Insecta; order Diptera; family Syrphidae; genus Portevinia; species Portevinia maculata. Next base: position 30,319 of record OX454528.1, on the reverse strand, counting down.
TATTCCCAACATTCATTGCATATGCAGTAATGGAAATCTGAAGTTAATATTATAAATATGTATCACATATTCACGGGCATAAATATTTATTTATATTCAGTACAAATAATCAGTTTATTTGTGTTCCAAAGAGTATTCTATGAAAATATTTAAAATTTTTGCGTGGTTTATCGACGAGTATGCAGTTGAAATGTTGAAACTTTAACTATAATGTAGAATAACCATACTCAATTCTAATTGGATGCTAATTATTATGGCATTTCATTGCTGCAGGCATTTGTAGATCTGGCAAAAATTGTGAATAGTGTTTTTCGATAAAGGTTCGTGGAGAATTAAATCAAATTTACAAATCAAATAAAATTTGTATATATTAATGGTTCACATAAACTTATTCGAAGTGTGCTTGCACTAACGCAATAATCCATACACAATTCTAATGGGATCCTATATATTATGGCATTTTATGGCTGCAGGCATTTGTAGATCTTGCAAGAATTGTGAATGGTGTTTTTCGATAAAGGTTCGTGGAGAATTAAATCAAATTTACAAATCAAATAAAATTTGTATATATTAATCGTTCACATAAACTTATTCGAAGTGTGCTTGCACCAACGCAATAATCCATATTAACTTCTAATGGGTTTGGAGTGTGGATGGCGAAATTGGTAGAGAGGAGGTCATGGCGAATACTGCTCTCAGACCAAGGAGCTATGTGCCGTTCGAAAGGTGACGAGTCTGCCTACAGGACACAATTATTCCCGACTTTCCTGGAAGTCCCGTTTGGCCACAATCTACGATTTAGAAATGCTGTTTTTAACACGCAGTTAAAGGCATTTTGAAGAGTTTTTTTTAATGCGACTCAATGGGCTTGGATATGGCGATGGGGTTGGAAGGACTTTGTGGAAGACAAGGTAACTTCTGGATTGCTAGTGGTTAGTGACTGACACTCTTTAATAATTGTCATCAGTGACAAAAACTTTTACTTGGCCACTGTGGCGGGATTTGAAGAACCTAAGACCTTTAAGACAACAACACACTAACTTCTGCGCCAATGTGCCTGCTTGTCTAGACATTTGACAACTGAGTTGAGTAAGACCATTCCGTGTTGTCAGACATTCTTATGGAAAAACCTTTAACATGTTTCTTGGCCACGGCGGGATTTGAACCTTTAGATGTAATGTAGTGCGACTCCTCTGCGTTTACTGCCTGCTTCCGTCCAGCTTGACAATGACAACTGAGAGCAGCATTTCGATGCAACATTCATTTGTTTACATTACCATTATTACAGGGTTCTCATACATACATACATTTTTTTTTTGTATTTGAGCATATTTTTAGAACCGCGTATGTTTTGCAAATTTAACAATCACTAGTACAACATTGTTGTCGTAATTTCGTTAAAATTGGCAGCGGCCGGGCCTTTCGACCCGGCCTGGAAATGCTTTGAAAGATGCCAACAACACGCGCTACTCTAGGGGGTAACTTTTACCTTACCTTTTTTTATTATTTTTTTTTCATTCCCAAAGTTACGGGTCCCCATCCAAGTAGTACTCGCGCCGACGTCGTTTAATTTCGGTGATCAAACGGGAACCGATTCTTTCAACGTGGTAAAGTCGTTGGCACGTAAATGCATGCTAGCTTTCACTTAATACTTCAGAACTACTCGACTATATTAATCAATTTATTAGTATTCCTAAACGTATTCCATGAAAATATTCCGAGCCTTTGGGTGGTTTATCGATGAATATGCAGTTGAAATGTTGTACTCACTACTAATATTCATTGTATACTTACAACAATGAAGTTACAAAGACCAAATTAGTTGTATCCCCAAAAGTATGCCATCAAAAATCTAACAAATCATTTCACCATCTACCGGCACATATGCAATAAAAAGAATATGCTAATTATACCAACATTCATTGCATATTCATGTGCAGTAATGAAGATAATATTATAAATATTTATCACATATTCACGGGCATAAATGTTTATTTGCATGGTTTATCGACGAGTATGCAGTTGAAATGTTTATTCGCTACCAAAATACATTATTGTACTTACTTACCAACATTCATTGTATACTCATGTGCAGTCTCAGAGTAGTGTGGATGGCGAAAATGGTCTAATAGGAGGTGTATATACAATACATGGCGAGCAGAGTTGTTCCTTTTCTAATTAGCAGGTGTTGTAGCCAAGAGTATAGAAATACTGCTCTCAGAGTAACCTGTTATAGCTCATTAGAAAGGTGAGGAGTCTGGCTACACGACACAACTATTCCCAACATTCATTGCATATGCAGTAATGGAAATCTGAAGTTAATATTATAAATATGTATCACATATTCACGGGCATAAATATTTATTTATATTCAGTACAAATAATCAGTTTATTTGTGTTCCAAAGAGTATTCTATGAAAATATTTAAAATTTTTGCGTGGTTTATCGACGAGTATGCAGTTGAAATGTTGAAACTTTAACTATAATGTAGAATAACCATACTCAATTCTAATTGGATGCTAATTATTATGGCATTTCATTGCTGCAGGCATTTGTAGATCTGGCAAAAATTGTGAATAGTGTTTTTCGATAAAGGTTCGTGGAGAATTAAATCAAATTTACAAATCAAATAAAATTTGTATATATTAATGGTTCACATAAACTTATTCGAAGTGTGCTTGCACTAACGCAATAATCCATACACAATTCTAATGGGATCCTATATATTATGGCATTTTATGGCTGCAGGCATTTGTAGATCTTGCAAGAATTGTGAATGGTGTTTTTCGATAAAGGTTCGTGGAGAATTAAATCAAATTTACAAATCAAATAAAATTTGTATATATTAATCGTTCACATAAACTTATTCGAAGTGTGCTTGCACCAACGCAATAATCCATATTAACTTCTAATGGGTTTGGAGTGTGGATGGCGAAATTGGTAGAGAGGAGGTCATGGCGAATACTGCTCTCAGACCAAGGAGCTATGTGCCGTTCGAAAGGTGACGAGTCTGCCTACAGGACACAATTATTCCCGACTTTCCTGGAAGTCCCGTTTGGCCACAATCTACGATTTAGAAATGCTGTTTTTAACACGCAGTTAAAGGCATTTTGAAGAGTTTTTTTTAATGCGACTCAATGGGCTTGGATATGGCGATGGGGTTGGAAGGACTTTGTGGAAGACAAGGTAACTTCTGGATTGCTAGTGGTTAGTGACTGACACTCTTTAATAATTGTCATCAGTGACAAAAACTTTTACTTGGCCACTGTGGCGGGATTTGAAGAACCTAAGACCTTTAAGACAACAACACACTAACTTCTGCGCCAATGTGCCTGCTTGTCTAGACATTTGACAACTGAGTTGAGTAAGACCATTCCGTGTTGTCAGACATTCTTATGGAAAAACCTTTAACATGTTTCTTGGCCACGGCGGGATTTGAACCTTTAGATGTAATGTAGTGCGACTCCTCTGCGTTTACTGCCTGCTTCCGTCCAGCTTGACAATGACAACTGAGAGCAGCATTTCGATGCAACATTCATTTGTTTACATTACCATTATTACAGGGTTCTCATACATACATACATTTTTTTTTTGTATTTGAGCATATTTTTAGAACCGCGTATGTTTTGCAAATTTAACAATCACTAGTACAACATTGTTGTCGTAATTTCGTTAAAATTGGCAGCGGCCGGGCCTTTCGACCCGGCCTGGAAATGCTTTGAAAGATGCCAACAACACGCGCTACTCTAGGGGGTAACTTTTACCTTACCTTTTTTTATTATTTTTTTTTCATTCCCAAAGTTACGGGTCCCCATCCAAGTAGTACTCGCGCCGACGTCGTTTAATTTCGGTGATCAAACGGGAACCGATTCTTTCAACGTGGTAAAGTCGTTGGCACGTAAATGCATGCTAGCTTTCACTTAATACTTCAGAACTACTCGACTATATTAATCAATTTATTAGTATTCCTAAACGTATTCCATGAAAATATTCCGAGCCTTTGGGTGGTTTATCGATGAATATGCAGTTGAAATGTTGTACTCACTACTAATATTCATTGTATACTTACAACAATGAAGTTACAAAGACCAAATTAGTTGTATCCCCAAAAGTATGCCATCAAAAATCTAACAAATCATTTCACCATCTACCGGCACATATGCAATAAAAAGAATATGCTAATTATACCAACATTCATTGCATATTCATGTGCAGTAATGAAGATAATATTATAAATATTTATCACATATTCACGGGCATAAATGTTTATTTGCATGGTTTATCGACGAGTATGCAGTTGAAATGTTTATTCGCTACCAAAATACATTATTGTACTTACTTACCAACATTCATTGTATACTCATGTGCAGTCTCAGAGTAGTGTGGATGGCGAAAATGGTCTAATAGGAGGTGTATATACAATACATGGCGAGCAGAGTTGTTCCTTTTCTAATTAGCAGGTGTTGTAGCCAAGAGTATAGAAATACTGCTCTCAGAGTAACCTGTTATAGCTCATTAGAAAGGTGAGGAGTCTGGCTACACGACACAACTATTCCCAACATTCATTGCATATGCAGTAATGGAAATCTGAAGTTAATATTATAAATATGTATCACATATTCACGGGCATAAATATTTATTTATATTCAGTACAAATAATCAGTTTATTTGTGTTCCAAAGAGTATTCTATGAAAATATTTAAAATTTTTGCGTGGTTTATCGACGAGTATGCAGTTGAAATGTTGAAACTTTAACTATAATGTAGAATTCCATACTCAATTCTAATTGGATGCTAATTATTATGGCATTTCATTGCTGCAGGCATTTGTAGATCTGGCAAAAATTGTGAATAGTGTTTTTCGATAAAGGTTCGTGGAGAATTAAATCAAATTTACAAATCAAATAAAATTTGTATATATTAATGGTTCACATAAACTTATTCGAAGTGTGCTTGCACTAACGCAATAATCCATACACAATTCTAATGGGATCCTATATATTATGGCATTTTATGGCTGCAGGCATTTGTAGATCTTGCAAGAATTGTGAATGGTGTTTTTCGATAAAGGTTCGTGGAGAATTAAATCAAATTTACAAATCAAATAAAATTTGTATATATTAATCGTTCACATAAACTTATTCGAAGTGTGCTTGCACCAACGCAATAATCCATATTAACTTCTAATGGGTTTGGAGTGTGGATGGCGAAATTGGTAGAGAGGAGGTCATGGCGAATACTGCTCTCAGACCAAGGAGCTATGTGCCGTTCGAAAGGTGACGAGTCTGCCTACAGGACACAATTATTCCCGACTTTCCTGGAAGTCCCGTTTGGCCACAATCTACGATTTAGAAATGCTGTTTTTAACACGCAGTTAAAGGCATTTTGAAGAGTTTTTTTTAATGCGACTCAATGGGCTTGGATATGGCGATGGGGTTGGAAGGACTTTGTGGAAGACAAGGTAACTTCTGGATTGCTAGTGGTTAGTGACTGACACTCTTTAATAATTGTCATCAGTGACAAAAACTTTTACTTGGCCACTGTGGCGGGATTTGAAGAACCTAAGACCTTTAAGACAACAACACACTAACTTCTGCGCCAATGTGCCTGCTTGTCTAGACATTTGACAACTGAGTTGAGTAAGACCATTCCGTGTTGTCAGACATTCTTATGGAAAAACCTTTAACATGTTTCTTGGCCACGGCGGGATTTGAACCTTTAGATGTAATGTAGTGCGACTCCTCTGCGTTTACTGCCTGCTTCCGTCCAGCTTGACAATGACAACTGAGAGCAGCATTTCGATGCAACATTCATTTGTTTACATTACCATTATTACAGGGTTCTCATACATACATACATTTTTTTTTTGTATTTGAGCATATTTTTAGAACCGCGTATGTTTTGCAAATTTAACAATCACTAGTACAACATTGTTGTCGTAATTTCGTTAAAATTGGCAGCGGCCGGGCCTTTCGACCCGGCCTGGAAATGCTTTGAAAGATGCCAACAACACGCGCTACTCTAGGGGGTAACTTTTACCTTACCTTTTTTTATTATTTTTTTTTCATTCCCAAAGTTACGGGTCCCCATCCAAGTAGTACTCGCGCCGACGTCGTTTAATTTCGGTGATCAAACGGGAACCGATTCTTTCAACGTGGTAAAGTCGTTGGCACGTAAATGCATGCTAGCTTTCACTTAATACTTCAGAACTACTCGACTATATTAATCAATTTATTAGTATTCCTAAACGTATTCCATGAAAATATTCCGAGCCTTTGGGTGGTTTATCGATGAATATGCAGTTGAAATGTTGTACTCACTACTAATATTCATTGTATACTTACAACAATGAAGTTACAAAGACCAAATTAGTTGTATCCCCAAAAGTATGCCATCAAAAATCTAACAAATCATTTCACCATCTACCGGCACATATGCAATAAAAAGAATATGCTAATTATACCAACATTCATTGCATATTCATGTGCAGTAATGAAGATAATATTATAAATATTTATCACATATTCACGGGCATAAATGTTTATTTGCATGGTTTATCGACGAGTATGCAGTTGAAATGTTTATTCGCTACCAAAATACATTATTGTACTTACTTACCAACATTCATTGTATACTCATGTGCAGTCTCAGAGTAGTGTGGATGGCGAAAATGGTCTAATAGGAGGTGTATATACAATACATGGCGAGCAGAGTTGTTCCTTTTCTAATTAGCAGGTGTTGTAGCCAAGAGTATAGAAATACTGCTCTCAGAGTAACCTGTTATAGCTCATTAGAAAGGTGAGGAGTCTGGCTACACGACACAACTATTCCCAACATTCATTGCATATGCAGTAATGGAAATCTGAAGTTAATATTATAAATATGTATCACATATTCACGGGCATAAATATTTATTTATATTCAGTACAAATAATCAGTTTATTTGTGTTCCAAAGAGTATTCTATGAAAATATTTAAAATTTTTGCGTGGTTTATCGACGAGTATGCAGTTGAAATGTTGAAACTTTAACTATAATGTAGAATTCCATACTCAATTCTAATTGGATGCTAATTATTATGGCATTTCATTGCTGCAGGCATTTGTAGATCTGGCAAAAATTGTGAATAGTGTTTTTCGATAAAGGTTCGTGGAGAATTAAATCAAATTTACAAATCAAATAAAATTTGTATATATTAATGGTTCACATAAACTTATTCGAAGTGTGCTTGCACTAACGCAATAATCCATACACAATTCTAATGGGATCCTATATATTATGGCATTTTATGGCTGCAGGCATTTGTAGATCTTGCAAGAATTGTGAATGGTGTTTTTCGATAAAGGTTCGTGGAGAATTAAATCAAATTTACAAATCAAATAAAATTTGTATATATTAATCGTTCACATAAACTTATTCGAAGTGTGCTTGCACCAACGCAATAATCCATATTAACTTCTAATGGGTTTGGAGTGTGGATGGCGAAATTGGTAGAGAGGAGGTCATGGCGAATACTGCTCTCAGACCAAGGAGCTATGTGCCGTTCGAAAGGTGACGAGTCTGCCTACAGGACACAATTATTCCCGACTTTCCTGGAAGTCCCGTTTGGCCACAATCTACGATTTAGAAATGCTGTTTTTAACACGCAGTTAAAGGCATTTTGAAGAGTTTTTTTTAATGCGACTCAATGGGCTTGGATATGGCGATGGGGTTGGAAGGACTTTGTGGAAGACAAGGTAACTTCTGGATTGCTAGTGGTTAGTGACTGACACTCTTTAATAATTGTCATCAGTGACAAAAACTTTTACTTGGCCACTGTGGCGGGATTTGAAGAACCTAAGACCTTTAAGACAACAACACACTAACTTCTGCGCCAATGTGCCTGCTTGTCTAGACATTTGACAACTGAGTTGAGTAAGACCATTCCGTGTTGTCAGACATTCTTATGGAAAAACCTTTAACATGTTTCTTGGCCACGGCGGGATTTGAACCTTTAGATGTAATGTAGTGCGACTCCTCTGCGTTTACTGCCTGCTTCCGTCCAGCTTGACAATGACAACTGAGAGCAGCATTTCGATGCAACATTCATTTGTTTACATTACCATTATTACAGGGTTCTCATACATACATACATTTTTTTTTTGTATTTGAGCATATTTTTAGAACCGCGTATGTTTTGCAAATTTAACAATCACTAGTACAACATTGTTGTCGTAATTTCGTTAAAATTGGCAGCGGCCGGGCCTTTCGACCCGGCCTGGAAATGCTTTGAAAGATGCCAACAACACGCGCTACTCTAGGGGGTAACTTTTACCTTACCTTTTTTTATTATTTTTTTTTCATTCCCAAAGTTACGGGTCCCCATCCAAGTAGTACTCGCGCCGACGTCGTTTAATTTCGGTGATCAAACGGGAACCGATTCTTTCAACGTGGTAAAGTCGTTGGCACGTAAATGCATGCTAGCTTTCACTTAATACTTCAGAACTACTCGACTATATTAATCAATTTATTAGTATTCCTAAACGTATTCCATGAAAATATTCCGAGCCTTTGGGTGGTTTATCGATGAATATGCAGTTGAAATGTTGTACTCACTACTAATATTCATTGTATACTTACAACAATGAAGTTACAAAGACCAAATTAGTTGTATCCCCAAAAGTATGCCATCAAAAATCTAACAAATCATTTCACCATCTACCGGCACATATGCAATAAAAAGAATATGCTAATTATACCAACATTCATTGCATATTCATGTGCAGTAATGAAGATAATATTATAAATATTTATCACATATTCACGGGCATAAATGTTTATTTGCATGGTTTATCGACGAGTATGCAGTTGAAATGTTTATTCGCTACCAAAATACATTATTGTACTTACTTACCAACATTCATTGTATACTCATGTGCAGTCTCAGAGTAGTGTGGATGGCGAAAATGGTCTAATAGGAGGTGTATATACAATACATGGCGAGCAGAGTTGTTCCTTTTCTAATTAGCAGGTGTTGTAGCCAAGAGTATAGAAATACTGCTCTCAGAGTAACCTGTTATAGCTCATTAGAAAGGTGAGGAGTCTGGCTACACGACACAACTATTCCCAACATTCATTGCATATGCAGTAATGGAAATCTGAAGTTAATATTATAAATATGTATCACATATTCACGGGCATAAATATTTATTTATATTCAGTACAAATAATCAGTTTATTTGTGTTCCAAAGAGTATTCTATGAAAATATTTAAAATTTTTGCGTGGTTTATCGACGAGTATGCAGTTGAAATGTTGAAACTTTAACTATAATGTAGAATTCCATACTCAATTCTAATTGGATGCTAATTATTATGGCATTTCATTGCTGCAGGCATTTGTAGATCTGGCAAAAATTGTGAATAGTGTTTTTCGATAAAGGTTCGTGGAGAATTAAATCAAATTTACAAATCAAATAAAATTTGTATATATTAATGGTTCACATAAACTTATTCGAAGTGTGCTTGCACTAACGCAATAATCCATACACAATTCTAATGGGATCCTATATATTATGGCATTTTATGGCTGCAGGCATTTGTAGATCTTGCAAGAATTGTGAATGGTGTTTTTCGATAAAGGTTCGTGGAGAATTAAATCAAATTTACAAATCAAATAAAATTTGTATATATTAATCGTTCACATAAACTTATTCGAAGTGTGCTTGCACCAACGCAATAATCCATATTAACTTCTAATGGGTTTGGAGTGTGGATGGCGAAATTGGTAGAGAGGAGGTCATGGCGAATACTGCTCTCAGACCAAGGAGCTATGTGCCGTTCGAAAGGTGACGAGTCTGCCTACAGGACACAATTATTCCCGACTTTCCTGGAAGTCCCGTTTGGCCACAATCTACGATTTAGAAATGCTGTTTTTAACACGCAGTTAAAGGCATTTTGAAGAGTTTTTTTTAATGCGACTCAATGGGCTTGGATATGGCGATGGGGTTGGAAGGACTTTGTGGAAGACAAGGTAACTTCTGGATTGCTAGTGGTTAGTGACTGACACTCTTTAATAATTGTCATCAGTGACAAAAACTTTTACTTGGCCACTGTGGCGGGATTTGAAGAACCTAAGACCTTTAAGACAACAACACACTAACTTCTGCGCCAATGTGCCTGCTTGTCTAGACATTTGACAACTGAGTTGAGTAAGACCATTCCGTGTTGTCAGACATTCTTATGGAAAAACCTTTAACATGTTTCTTGGCCACGGCGGGATTTGAACCTTTAGATGTAATGTAGTGCGACTCCTCTGCGTTTACTGCCTGCTTCCGTCCAGCTTGACAATGACAACTGAGAGCAGCATTTCGATGCAACATTCATTTGTTTACATTACCATTATTACAGGGTTCTCATACATACATACATTTTTTTTTTGTATTTGAGCATATTTTTAGAACCGCGTATGTTTTGCAAATTTAACAATCACTAGTACAACATTGTTGTCGTAATTTCGTTAAAATTGGCAGCGGCCGGGCCTTTCGACCCGGCCTGGAAATGCTTTGAAAGATGCCAACAACACGCGCTACTCTAGGGGGTAACTTTTACCTTACCTTTTTTTATTATTTTTTTTTCATTCCCAAAGTTACGGGTCCCCATCCAAGTAGTACTCGCGCCGACGTCGTTTAATTTCGGTGATCAAACGGGAACCGATTCTTTCAACGTGGTAAAGTCGTTGGCACGTAAATGCATGCTAGCTTTCACTTAATACTTCAGAACTACTCGACTATATTAATCAATTTATTAGTATTCCTAAACGTATTCCATGAAAATATTCCGAGCCTTTGGGTGGTTTATCGATGAATATGCAGTTGAAATGTTGTACTCACTACTAATATTCATTGTATACTTACAACAATGAAGTTACAAAGACCAAATTAGTTGTATCCCCAAAAGTATGCCATCAAAAATCTAACAAATCATTTCACCATCTACCGGCACATATGCAATAAAAAGAATATGCTAATTATACCAACATTCATTGCATATTCATGTGCAGTAATGAAGATAATATTATAAATATTTATCACATATTCACGGGCATAAATGTTTATTTGCATGGTTTATCGACGAGTATGCAGTTGAAATGTTTATTCGCTACCAAAATACATTATTGTACTTACTTACCAACATTCATTGTATACTCATGTGCAGTCTCAGAGTAGTGTGGATGGCGAAAATGGTCTAATAGGAGGTGTATATACAATACATGGCGAGCAGAGTTGTTCCTTTTCTAATTAGCAGGTGTTGTAGCCAAGAGTATAGAAATACTGCTCTCAGAGTAACCTGTTATAGCTCATTAGAAAGGTGAGGAGTCTGGCTACACGACACAACTATTCCCAACATTCATTGCATATGCAGTAATGGAAATCTGAAGTTAATATTATAAATATGTATCACATATTCACGGGCATAAATATTTATTTATATTCAGTACAAATAATCAGTTTATTTGTGTTCCAAAGAGTATTCTATGAAAATATTTAAAATTTTTGCGTGGTTTATCGACGAGTATGCAGTTGAAATGTTGAAACTTTAACTATAATGTAGAATTCCATACTCAATTCTAATTGGATGCTAATTATTATGGCATTTCATTGCTGCAGGCATTTGTAGATCTGGCAAAAATTGTGAATAGTGTTTTTCGATAAAGGTTCGTGGAGAATTAAATCAAATTTACAAATCAAATAAAATTTGTATATATTAATGGTTCACATAAACTTATTCGAAGTGTGCTTGCACTAACGCAATAATCCATACACAATTCTAATGGGATCCTATATATTATGGCATTTTATGGCTGCAGGCATTTGTAGATCTTGCAAGAATTGTGAATGGTGTTTTTCGATAAAGGTTCGTGGAGAATTAAATCAAATTTACAAATCAAATAAAATTTGTATATATTAATCGTTCACATAAACTTATTCGAAGTGTGCTTGCACCAACGCAATAATCCATATTAACTTCTAATGGGTTTGGAGTGTGGATGGCGAAATTGGTAGAGAGGAGGTCATGGCGAATACTGCTCTCAGACCAAGGAGCTATGTGCCGTTCGAAAGGTGACGAGTCTGCCTACAGGACACAATTATTCCCGACTTTCCTGGAAGTCCCGTTTGGCCACAATCTACGATTTAGAAATGCTGTTTTTAACACGCAGTTAAAGGCATTTTGAAGAGTTTTTTTTAATGCGACTCAATGGGCTTGGATATGGCGATGGGGTTGGAAGGACTTTGTGGAAGACAAGGTAACTTCTGGATTGCTAGTGGTTAGTGACTGACACTCTTTAATAATTGTCATCAGTGACAAAAACTTTTACTTGGCCACTGTGGCGGGATTTGAAGAACCTAAGACCTTTAAGACAACAACACACTAACTTCTGCGCCAATGTGCCTGCTTGTCTAGACATTTGACAACTGAGTTGAGTAAGACCATTCCGTGTTGTCAGACATTCTTATGGAAAAACCTTTAACATGTTTCTTGGCCACGGCGGGATTTGAACCTTTAGATGTAATGTAGTGCGACTCCTCTGCGTTTACTGCCTGCTTCCGTCCAGCTTGACAATGACAACTGAGAGCAGCATTTCGATGCAACATTCATTTGTTTACATTACCATTATTACAGGGTTCTCATACATACATACATTTTTTTTTTGTATTTGAGCATATTTTTAGAACCGCGTATGTTTTGCAAATTTAACAATCACTAGTACAACATTGTTGTCGTAATTTCGTTAAAATTGGCAGCGGCCGGGCCTTTCGACCCGGCCTGGAAATGCTTTGAAAGATGCCAACAACACGCGCTACTCTAGGGGGTAACTTTTACCTTACCTTTTTTTATTATTTTTTTTTCATTCCCAAAGTTACGGGTCCCCATCCAAGTAGTACTCGCGCCGACGTCGTTTAATTTCGGTGATCAAACGGGAACCGATTCTTTCAACGTGGTAAAGTCGTTGGCACGTAAATGCATGCTAGCTTTCACTTAATACTTCAGAACTACTCGACTATATTAATCAATTTATTAGTATTCCTAAACGTATTCCATGAAAATATTCCGAGCCTTTGGGTGGTTTATCGATGAATATGCAGTTGAAATGTTGTACTCACTACTAATATTCATTGTATACTTACAACAATGAAGTTACAAAGACCAAATTAGTTGTATCCCCAAAAGTATGCCATCAAAAATCTAACAAATCATTTCACCATCTACCGGCACATATGCAATAAAAAGAATATGCTAATTATACCAACATTCATTGCATATTCATGTGCAGTAATGAAGATAATATTATAAATATTTATCACATATTCACGGGCATAAATGTTTATTTGCATGGTTTATCGACGAGTATGCAGTTGAAATGTTTATTCGCTACCAAAATACATTATTGTACTTACTTACCAACATTCATTGTATACTCATGTGCAGTCTCAGAGTAGTGTGGATGGCGAAAATGGTCTAATAGGAGGTGTATATACAATACATGGCGAGCAGAGTTGTTCCTTTTCTAATTAGCAGGTGTTGTAGCCAAGAGTATAGAAATACTGCTCTCAGAGTAACCTGTTATAGCTCATTAGAAAGGTGAGGAGTCTGGCTACACGACACAACTATTCCCAACATTCATTGCATATGCAGTAATGGAAATCTGAAGTTAATATTATAAATATGTATCACATATTCACGGGCATAAATATTTATTTATATTCAGTACAAATAATCAGTTTATTTGTGTTCCAAAGAGTATTCTATGAAAATATTTAAAATTTTTGCGTGGTTTATCGACGAGTATGCAGTTGAAATGTTGAAACTTTAACTATAATGTAGAATTCCATACTCAATTCTAATTGGATGCTAATTATTATGGCATTTCATTGCTGCAGGCATTTGTAGATCTGGCAAAAATTGTGAATAGTGTTTTTCGATAAAGGTTCGTGGAGAATTAAATCAAATTTACAAATCAAATAAAATTTGTATATATTAATGGTTCACATAAACTTATTCGAAGTGTGCTTGCACTAACGCAATAATCCATACACAATTCTAATGGGATCCTATATATTATGGCATTTTATGGCTGCAGGCATTTGTAGATCTTGCAAGAATTGTGAATGGTGTTTTTCGATAAAGGTTCGTGGAGAATTAAATCAAATTTACAAATCAAATAAAATTTGTATATATTAATCGTTCACATAAACTTATTCGAAGTGTGCTTGCACCAACGCAATAATCCATATTAACTTCTAATGGGTTTGGAGTGTGGATGGCGAAATTGGTAGAGAGGAGGTCATGGCGAATACTGCTCTCAGACCAAGGAGCTATGTGCCGTTCGAAAGGTGACGAGTCTGCCTACAGGACACAATTATTCCCGACTTTCCTGGAAGTCCCGTTTGGCCACAATCTACGATTTAGAAATGCTGTTTTTAACACGCAGTTAAAGGCATTTTGAAGAGTTTTTTTTAATGCGACTCAATGGGCTTGGATATGGCGATGGGGTTGGAAGGACTTTGTGGAAGACAAGGTAACTTCTGGATTGCTAGTGGTTAGTGACTGACACTCTTTAATAATTGTCATCAGTGACAAAAACTTTTACTTGGCCACTGTGGCGGGATTTGAAGAACCTAAGACCTTTAAGACAACAACACACTAACTTCTGCGCCAATGTGCCTGCTTGTCTAGACATTTGACAACTGAGTTGAGTAAGACCATTCCGTGTTGTCAGACATTCTTATGGAAAAACCTTTAACATGTTTCTTGGCCACGGCGGGATTTGAACCTTTAGATGTAATGTAGTGCGACTCCTCTGCGTTTACTGCCTGCTTCCGTCCAGCTTGACAATGACAACTGAGAGCAGCATTTCGATGCAACATTCATTTGTTTACATTACCATTATTACAGGGTTCTCATACATACATACATTTTTTTTTTGTATTTGAGCATATTTTTAGAACCGCGTATGTTTTGCAAATTTAACAATCACTAGTACAACATTGTTGTCGTAATTTCGTTAAAATTGGCAGCGGCCGGGCCTTTCGACCCGGCCTGGAAATGCTTTGAAAGATGCCAACAACACGCGCTACTCTAGGGGGTAACTTTTACCTTACCTTTTTTTATTATTTTTTTTTCATTCCCAAAGTTACGGGTCCCCATCCAAGTAGTACTCGCGCCGACGTCGTTTAATTTCGGTGATCAAACGGGAACCGATTCTTTCAACGTGGTAAAGTCGTTGGCACGTAAATGCATGCTAGCTTTCACTTAATACTTCAGAACTACTCGACTATATTAATCAATTTATTAGTATTCCTAAACGTATTCCATGAAAATATTCCGAGCCTTTGGGTGGTTTATCGATGAATATGCAGTTGAAATGTTGTACTCACTACTAATATTCATTGTATACTTACAACAATGAAGTTACAAAGACCAAATTAGTTGTATCCCCAAAAGTATGCCATCAAAAATCTAACAAATCATTTCACCATCTACCGGCACATATGCAATAAAAAGAATATGCTAATTATACCAACATTCATTGCATATTCATGTGCAGTAATGAAGATAATATTATAAATATTTATCACATATTCACGGGCATAAATGTTTATTTGCATGGTTTATCGACGAGTATGCAGTTGAAATGTTTATTCGCTACCAAAATACATTATTGTACTTACTTACCAACATTCATTGTATACTCATGTGCAGTCTCAGAGTAGTGTGGATGGCGAAAATGGTCTAATAGGAGGTGTATATACAATACATGGCGAGCAGAGTTGTTCCTTTTCTAATTAGCAGGTGTTGTAGCCAAGAGTATAGAAATACTGCTCTCAGAGTAACCTGTTATAGCTCATTAGAAAGGTGAGGAGTCTGGCTACACGACACAACTATTCCCAACATTCATTGCATATGCAGTAATGGAAATCTGAAGTTAATATTATAAATATGTATCACATATTCACGGGCATAAATATTTATTTATATTCAGTACAAATAATCAGTTTATTTGTGTTCCAAAGAGTATTCTATGAAAATATTTAAAATTTTTGCGTGGTTTATCGACGAGTATGCAGTTGAAATGTTGAAACTTTAACTATAATGTAGAATAACCATACTCAATTCTAATTGGATGCTAATTATTATGGCATTTCATTGCTGCAGGCATTTGTAGATCTGGCAAAAATTGTGAATAGTGTTTTTCGATAAAGGTTCGTGGAGAATTAAATCAAATTTACAAATCAAATAAAATTTGTATATATTAATGGTTCACATAAACTTATTCGAAGTGTGCTTGCACTAACGCAATAATCCATACACAATTCTAATGGGATCCTATATATTATGGCATTTTATGGCTGCAGGCATTTGTAGATCTTGCAAGAATTGTGAATGGTGTTTTTCGATAAAGGTTCGTGGAGAATTAAATCAAATTTACAAATCAAATAAAATTTGTATATATTAATCGTTCACATAAACTTATTCGAAGTGTGCTTGCACCAACGCAATAATCCATATTAACTTCTAATGGGTTTGGAGTGTGGATGGCGAAATTGGTAGAGAGGAGGTCATGGCGAATACTGCTCTCAGACCAAGGAGCTATGTGCCGTTCGAAAGGTGACGAGTCTGCCTACAGGACACAATTATTCCCGACTTTCCTGGAAGTCCCGTTTGGCCACAATCTACGATTTAGAAATGCTGTTTTTAACACGCAGTTAAAGGCATTTTGAAGAGTTTTTTTTAATGCGACTCAATGGGCTTGGATATGGCGATGGGGTTGGAAGGACTTTGTGGAAGACAAGGTAACTTCTGGATTGCTAGTGGTTAGTGACTGACACTCTTTAATAATTGTCATCAGTGACAAAAACTTTTACTTGGCCACTGTGGCGGGATTTGAAGAACCTAAGACCTTTAAGACAACAACACACTAACTTCTGCGCCAATGTGCCTGCTTGTCTAGACATTTGACAACTGAGTTGAGTAAGACCATTCCGTGTTGTCAGACATTCTTATGGAAAAACCTTTAACATGTTTCTTGGCCACGGCGGGATTTGAACCTTTAGATGTAATGTAGTGCGACTCCTCTGCGTTTACTGCCTGCTTCCGTCCAGCTTGACAATGACAACTGAGAGCAGCATTTCGATGCAACATTCATTTGTTTACATTACCATTATTACAGGGTTCTCATACATACATACATTTTTTTTTTGTATTTGAGCATATTTTTAGAACCGCGTATGTTTTGCAAATTTAACAATCACTAGTACAACATTGTTGTCGTAATTTCGTTAAAATTGGCAGCGGCCGGGCCTTTCGACCCGGCCTGGAAATGCTTTGAAAGATGCCAACAACACGCGCTACTCTAGGGGGTAACTTTTACCTTACCTTTTTTTATTATTTTTTTTTCATTCCCAAAGTTACGGGTCCCCATCCAAGTAGTACTCGCGCCGACGTCGTTTAATTTCGGTGATCAAACGGGAACCGATTCTTTCAACGTGGTAAAGTCGTTGGCACGTAAATGCATGCTAGCTTTCACTTAATACTTCAGAACTACTCGACTATATTAATCAATTTATTAGTATTCCTAAACGTATTCCATGAAAATATTCCGAGCCTTTGGGTGGTTTATCGATGAATATGCAGTTGAAATGTTGTACTCACTACTAATATTCATTGTATACTTACAACAATGAAGTTACAAAGACCAAATTAGTTGTATCCCCAAAAGTATGCCATCAAAAATCTAACAAATCATTTCACCATCTACCGGCACATATGCAATAAAAAGAATATGCTAATTATACCAACATTCATTGCATATTCATGTGCAGTAATGAAGATAATATTATAAATATTTATCACATATTCACGGGCATAAATGTTTATTTGCATGGTTTATCGACGAGTATGCAGTTGAAATGTTTATTCGCTACCAAAATACATTATTGTACTTACTTACCAACATTCATTGTATACTCATGTGCAGTCTCAGAGTAGTGTGGATGGCGAAAATGGTCTAATAGGAGGTGTATATACAATACATGGCGAGCAGAGTTGTTCCTTTTCTAATTAGCAGGTGTTGTAGCCAAGAGTATAGAAATACTGCTCTCAGAGTAACCTGTTATAGCTCATTAGAAAGGTGAGGAGTCTGGCTACACGACACAACTATTCCCAACATTCATTGCATATGCAGTAATGGAAATCTGAAGTTAATATTATAAATATGTATCACATATTCACGGGCATAAATATTTATTTATATTCAGTACAAATAATCAGTTTATTTGTGTTCCAAAGAGTATTCTATGAAAATATTTAAAATTTTTGCGTGGTTTATCGACGAGTATGCAGTTGAAATGTTGAAACTTTAACTATAATGTAGAATTCCATACTCAATTCTAATTGGATGCTAATTATTATGGCATTTCATTGCTGCAGGCATTTGTAGATCTGGCAAAAATTGTGAATAGTGTTTTTCGATAAAGGTTCGTGGAGAATTAAATCAAATTTACAAATCAAATAAAATTTGTATATATTAATGGTTCACATAAACTTATTCGAAGTGTGCTTGCACTAACGCAATAATCCATACACAATTCTAATGGGATCCTATATATTATGGCATTTTATGGCTGCAGGCATTTGTAGATCTTGCAAGAATTGTGAATGGTGTTTTTCGATAAAGGTTCGTGGAGAATTAAATCAAATTTACAAATCAAATAAAATTTGTATATATTAATCGTTCACATAAACTTATTCGAAGTGTGCTTGCACCAACGCAATAATCCATATTAACTTCTAATGGGTTTGGAGTGTGGATGGCGAAATTGGTAGAGAGGAGGTCATGGCGAATACTGCTCTCAGACCAAGGAGCTATGTGCCGTTCGAAAGGTGACGAGTCTGCCTACAGGACACAATTATTCCCGACTTTCCTGGAAGTCCCGTTTGGCCACAATCTACGATTTAGAAATGCTGTTTTTAACACGCAGTTAAAGGCATTTTGAAGAGTTTTTTTTAATGCGACTCAATGGGCTTGGATATGGCGATGGGGTTGGAAGGACTTTGTGGAAGACAAGGTAACTTCTGGATTGCTAGTGGTTAGTGACTGACACTCTTTAATAATTGTCATCAGTGACAAAAACTTTTACTTGGCCACTGTGGCGGGATTTGAAGAACCTAAGACCTTTAAGACAACAACACACTAACTTCTGCGCCAATGTGCCTGCTTGTCTAGACATTTGACAACTGAGTTGAGTAAGACCATTCCGTGTTGTCAGACATTCTTATGGAAAAACCTTTAACATGTTTCTTGGCCACGGCGGGATTTGAACCTTTAGATGTAATGTAGTGCGACTCCTCTGCGTTTACTGCCTGCTTCCGTCCAGCTTGACAATGACAACTGAGAGCAGCATTTCGATGCAACATTCATTTGTTTACATTACCATTATTACAGGGTTCTCATACATACATACATTTTTTTTTTGTATTTGAGCATATTTTTAGAACCGCGTATGTTTTGCAAATTTAACAATCACTAGTACAACATTGTTGTCGTAATTTCGTTAAAATTGGCAGCGGCCGGGCCTTTCGACCCGGCCTGGAAATGCTTTGAAAGATGCCAACAACACGCGCTACTCTAGGGGGTAACTTTTACCTTACCTTTTTTTATTATTTTTTTTTCATTCCCAAAGTTACGGGTCCCCATCCAAGTAGTACTCGCGCCGACGTCGTTTAATTTCGGTGATCAAACGGGAACCGATTCTTTCAACGTGGTAAAGTCGTTGGCACGTAAATGCATGCTAGCTTTCACTTAATACTTCAGAACTACTCGACTATATTAATCAATTTATTAGTATTCCTAAACGTATTCCATGAAAATATTCCGAGCCTTTGGGTGGTTTATCGATGAATATGCAGTTGAAATGTTGTACTCACTACTAATATTCATTGTATACTTACAACAATGAAGTTACAAAGACCAAATTAGTTGTATCCCCAAAAGTATGCCATCAAAAATCTAACAAATCATTTCACCATCTACCGGCACATATGCAATAAAAAGAATATGCTAATTATACCAACATTCATTGCATATTCATGTGCAGTAATGAAGATAATATTATAAATATTTATCACATATTCACGGGCATAAATGTTTATTTGCATGGTTTATCGACGAGTATGCAGTTGAAATGTTTATTCGCTACCAAAATACATTATTGTACTTACTTACCAACATTCATTGTATACTCATGTGCAGTCTCAGAGTAGTGTGGATGGCGAAAATGGTCTAATAGGAGGTGTATATACAATACATGGCGAGCAGAGTTGTTCCTTTTCTAATTAGCAGGTGTTGTAGCCAAGAGTATAGAAATACTGCTCTCAGAGTAACCTGTTATAGCTCATTAGAAAGGTGAGGAGTCTGGCTACACGACACAACTATTCCCAACATTCATTGCATATGCAGTAATGGAAATCTGAAGTTAATATTATAAATATGTATCACATATTCACGGGCATAAATATTTATTTATATTCAGTACAAATAATCAGTTTATTTGTGTTCCAAAGAGTATTCTATGAAAATATTTAAAATTTTTGCGTGGTTTATCGACGAGTATGCAGTTGAAATGTTGAAACTTTAACTATAATGTAGAATAACCATACTCAATTCTAATTGGATGCTAATTATTATGGCATTTCATTGCTGCAGGCATTTGTAGATCTGGCAAAAATTGTGAATAGTGTTTTTCGATAAAGGTTCGTGGAGAATTAAATCAAATTTACAAATCAAATAAAATTTGTATATATTAATGGTTCACATAAACTTATTCGAAGTGTGCTTGCACTAACGCAATAATCCATACACAATTCTAATGGGATCCTATATATTATGGCATTTTATGGCTGCAGGCATTTGTAGATCTTGCAAGAATTGTGAATGGTGTTTTTCGATAAAGGTTCGTGGAGAATTAAATCAAATTTACAAATCAAATAAAATTTGTATATATTAATCGTTCACATAAACTTATTCGAAGTGTGCTTGCACCAACGCAATAATCCATATTAACTTCTAATGGGTTTGGAGTGTGGATGGCGAAATTGGTAGAGAGGAGGTCATGGCGAATACTGCTCTCAGACCAAGGAGCTATGTGCCGTTCGAAAGGTGACGAGTCTGCCTACAGGACACAATTATTCCCGACTTTCCTGGAAGTCCCGTTTGGCCACAATCTACGATTTAGAAATGCTGTTTTTAACACGCAGTTAAAGGCATTTTGAAGAGTTTTTTTTAATGCGACTCAATGGGCTTGGATATGGCGATGGGGTTGGAAGGACTTTGTGGAAGACAAGGTAACTTCTGGATTGCTAGTGGTTAGTGACTGACACTCTTTAATAATTGTCATCAGTGACAAAAACTTTTACTTGGCCACTGTGGCGGGATTTGAAGAACCTAAGACCTTTAAGACAACAACACACTAACTTCTGCGCCAATGTGCCTGCTTGTCTAGACATTTGACAACTGAGTTGAGTAAGACCATTCCGTGTTGTCAGACATTCTTATGGAAAAACCTTTAACATGTTTCTTGGCCACGGCGGGATTTGAACCTTTAGATGTAATGTAGTGCGACTCCTCTGCGTTTACTGCCTGCTTCCGTCCAGCTTGACAATGACAACTGAGAGCAGCATTTCGATGCAACATTCATTTGTTTACATTACCATTATTACAGGGTTCTCATACATACATACATTTTTTTTTTGTATTTGAGCATATTTTTAGAACCGCGTATGTTTTGCAAATTTAACAATCACTAGTACAACATTGTTGTCGTAATTTCGTTAAAATTGGCAGCGGCCGGGCCTTTCGACCCGGCCTGGAAATGCTTTGAAAGATGCCAACAACACGCGCTACTCTAGGGGGTAACTTTTACCTTACCTTTTTTTATTATTTTTTTTTCATTCCCAAAGTTACGGGTCCCCATCCAAGTAGTACTCGCGCCGACGTCGTTTAATTTCGGTGATCAAACGGGAACCGATTCTTTCAACGTGGTAAAGTCGTTGGCACGTAAATGCATGCTAGCTTTCACTTAATACTTCAGAACTACTCGACTATATTAATCAATTTATTAGTATTCCTAAACGTATTCCATGAAAATATTCCGAGCCTTTGGGTGGTTTATCGATGAATATGCAGTTGAAATGTTGTACTCACTACTAATATTCATTGTATACTTACAACAATGAAGTTACAAAGACCAAATTAGTTGTATCCCCAAAAGTATGCCATCAAAAATCTAACAAATCATTTCACCATCTACCGGCACATATGCAATAAAAAGAATATGCTAATTATACCAACATTCATTGCATATTCATGTGCAGTAATGAAGATAATATTATAAATATTTATCACATATTCACGGGCATAAATGTTTATTTGCATGGTTTATCGACGAGTATGCAGTTGAAATGTTTATTCGCTACCAAAATACATTATTGTACTTACTTACCAACATTCATTGTATACTCATGTGCAGTCTCAGAGTAGTGTGGATGGCGAAAATGGTCTAATAGGAGGTGTATATACAATACATGGCGAGCAGAGTTGTTCCTTTTCTAATTAGCAGGTGTTGTAGCCAAGAGTATAGAAATACTGCTCTCAGAGTAACCTGTTATAGCTCATTAGAAAGGTGAGGAGTCTGGCTACACGACACAACTATTCCCAACATTCATTGCATATGCAGTAATGGAAATCTGAAGTTAATATTATAAATATGTATCACATATTCACGGGCATAAATATTTATTTATATTCAGTACAAATAATCAGTTTATTTGTGTTCCAAAGAGTATTCTATGAAAATATTTAAAATTTTTGCGTGGTTTATCGACGAGTATGCAGTTGAAATGTTGAAACTTTAACTATAATGTAGAATTCCATACTCAATTCTAATTGGATGCTAATTATTATGGCATTTCATTGCTGCAGGCATTTGTAGATCTGGCAAAAATTGTGAATAGTGTTTTTCGATAAAGGTTCGTGGAGAATTAAATCAAATTTACAAATCAAATAAAATTTGTATATATTAATGGTTCACATAAACTTATTCGAAGTGTGCTTGCACTAACGCAATAATCCATACACAATTCTAATGGGATCCTATATATTATGGCATTTTATGGCTGCAGGCATTTGTAGATCTTGCAAGAATTGTGAATGGTGTTTTTCGATAAAGGTTCGTGGAGAATTAAATCAAATTTACAAATCAAATAAAATTTGTATATATTAATCGTTCACATAAACTTATTCGAAGTGTGCTTGCACCAACGCAATAATCCATATTAACTTCTAATGGGTTTGGAGTGTGGATGGCGAAATTGGTAGAGAGGAGGTCATGGCGAATACTGCTCTCAGACCAAGGAGCTATGTGCCGTTCGAAAGGTGACGAGTCTGCCTACAGGACACAATTATTCCCGACTTTCCTGGAAGTCCCGTTTGGCCACAATCTACGATTTAGAAATGCTGTTTTTAACACGCAGTTAAAGGCATTTTGAAGAGTTTTTTTTAATGCGACTCAATGGGCTTGGATATGGCGATGGGGTTGGAAGGACTTTGTGGAAGACAAGGTAACTTCTGGATTGCTAGTGGTTAGTGACTGACACTCTTTAATAATTGTCATCAGTGACAAAAACTTTTACTTGGCCACTGTGGCGGGATTTGAAGAACCTAAGACCTTTAAGACAACAACACACTAACTTCTGCGCCAATGTGCCTGCTTGTCTAGACATTTGACAACTGAGTTGAGTAAGACCATTCCGTGTTGTCAGACATTCTTATGGAAAAACCTTTAACATGTTTCTTGGCCACGGCGGGATTTGAACCTTTAGATGTAATGTAGTGCGACTCCTCTGCGTTTACTGCCTGCTTCCGTCCAGCTTGACAATGACAACTGAGAGCAGCATTTCGATGCAACATTCATTTGTTTACATTACCATTATTACAGGGTTCTCATACATACATACATTTTTTTTTTGTATTTGAGCATATTTTTAGAACCGCGTATGTTTTGCAAATTTAACAATCACTAGTACAACATTGTTGTCGTAATTTCGTTAAAATTGGCAGCGGCCGGGCCTTTCGACCCGGCCTGGAAATGCTTTGAAAGATGCCAACAACACGCGCTACTCTAGGGGGTAACTTTTACCTTACCTTTTTTTATTATTTTTTTTTCATTCCCAAAGTTACGGGTCCCCATCCAAGTAGTACTCGCGCCGACGTCGTTTAATTTCGGTGATCAAACGGGAACCGATTCTTTCAACGTGGTAAAGTCGTTGGCACGTAAATGCATGCTAGCTTTCACTTAATACTTCAGAACTACTCGACTATATTAATCAATTTATTAGTATTCCTAAACGTATTCCATGAAAATATTCCGAGCCTTTGGGTGGTTTATCGATGAATATGCAGTTGAAATGTTGTACTCACTACTAATATTCATTGTATACTTACAACAATGAAGTTACAAAGACCAAATTAGTTGTATCCCCAAAAGTATGCCATCAAAAATCTAACAAATCATTTCACCATCTACCGGCACATATGCAATAAAAAGAATATGCTAATTATACCAACATTCATTGCATATTCATGTGCAGTAATGAAGATAATATTATAAATATTTATCACATATTCACGGGCATAAATGTTTATTTGCATGGTTTATCGACGAGTATGCAGTTGAAATGTTTATTCGCTACCAAAATACATTATTGTACTTACTTACCAACATTCATTGTATACTCATGTGCAGTCTCAGAGTAGTGTGGATGGCGAAAATGGTCTAATAGGAGGTGTATATACAATACATGGCGAGCAGAGTTGTTCCTTTTCTAATTAGCAGGTGTTGTAGCCAAGAGTATAGAAATACTGCTCTCAGAGTAACCTGTTATAGCTCATTAGAAAGGTGAGGAGTCTGGCTACACGACACAACTATTCCCAACATTCATTGCATATGCAGTAATGGAAATCTGAAGTTAATATTATAAATATGTATCACATATTCACGGGCATAAATATTTATTTATATTCAGTACAAATAATCAGTTTATTTGTGTTCCAAAGAGTATTCTATGAAAATATTTAAAATTTTTGCGTGGTTTATCGACGAGTATGCAGTTGAAATGTTGAAACTTTAACTATAATGTAGAATTCCATACTCAATTCTAATTGGATGCTAATTATTATGGCATTTCATTGCTGCAGGCATTTGTAGATCTGGCAAAAATTGTGAATAGTGTTTTTCGATAAAGGTTCGTGGAGAATTAAATCAAATTTACAAATCAAATAAAATTTGTATATATTAATGGTTCACATAAACTTATTCGAAGTGTGCTTGCACTAACGCAATAATCCATACACAATTCTAATGGGATCCTATATATTATGGCATTTTATGGCTGCAGGCATTTGTAGATCTTGCAAGAATTGTGAATGGTGTTTTTCGATAAAGGTTCGTGGAGAATTAAATCAAATTTACAAATCAAATAAAATTTGTATATATTAATCGTTCACATAAACTTATTCGAAGTGTGCTTGCACCAACGCAATAATCCATATTAACTTCTAATGGGTTTGGAGTGTGGATGGCGAAATTGGTAGAGAGGAGGTCATGGCGAATACTGCTCTCAGACCAAGGAGCTATGTGCCGTTCGAAAGGTGACGAGTCTGCCTACAGGACACAATTATTCCCGACTTTCCTGGAAGTCCCGTTTGGCCACAATCTACGATTTAGAAATGCTGTTTTTAACACGCAGTTAAAGGCATTTTGAAGAGTTTTTTTTAATGCGACTCAATGGGCTTGGATATGGCGATGGGGTTGGAAGGACTTTGTGGAAGACAAGGTAACTTCTGGATTGCTAGTGGTTAGTGACTGACACTCTTTAATAATTGTCATCAGTGACAAAAACTTTTACTTGGCCACTGTGGCGGGATTTGAAGAACCTAAGACCTTTAAGACAACAACACACTAACTTCTGCGCCAATGTGCCTGCTTGTCTAGACATTTGACAACTGAGTTGAGTAAGACCATTCCGTGTTGTCAGACATTCTTATGGAAAAACCTTTAACATGTTTCTTGGCCACGGCGGGATTTGAACCTTTAGATGTAATGTAGTGCGACTCCTCTGCGTTTACTGCCTGCTTCCGTCCAGCTTGACAATGACAACTGAGAGCAGCATTTCGATGCAACATTCATTTGTTTACATTACCATTATTACAGGGTTCTCATACATACATACATTTTTTTTTTGTATTTGAGCATATTTTTAGAACCGCGTATGTTTTGCAAATTTAACAATCACTAGTACAACATTGTTGTCGTAATTTCGTTAAAATTGGCAGCGGCCGGGCCTTTCGACCCGGCCTGGAAATGCTTTGAAAGATGCCAACAACACGCGCTACTCTAGGGGGTAACTTTTACCTTACCTTTTTTTATTATTTTTTTTTCATTCCCAAAGTTACGGGTCCCCATCCAAGTAGTACTCGCGCCGACGTCGTTTAATTTCGGTGATCAAACGGGAACCGATTCTTTCAACGTGGTAAAGTCGTTGGCACGTAAATGCATGCTAGCTTTCACTTAATACTTCAGAACTACTCGACTATATTAATCAATTTATTAGTATTCCTAAACGTATTCCATGAAAATATTCCGAGCCTTTGGGTGGTTTATCGATGAATATGCAGTTGAAATGTTGTACTCACTACTAATATTCATTGTATACTTACAACAATGAAGTTACAAAGACCAAATTAGTTGTATCCCCAAAAGTATGCCATCAAAAATCTAACAAATCATTTCACCATCTACCGGCACATATGCAATAAAAAGAATATGCTAATTATACCAACATTCATTGCATATTCATGTGCAGTAATGAAGATAATATTATAAATATTTATCACATATTCACGGGCATAAATGTTTATTTGCATGGTTTATCGACGAGTATGCAGTTGAAATGTTTATTCGCTACCAAAATACATTATTGTACTTACTTACCAACATTCATTGTATACTCATGTGCAGTCTCAGAGTAGTGTGGATGGCGAAAATGGTCTAATAGGAGGTGTATATACAATACATGGCGAGCAGAGTTGTTCCTTTTCTAATTAGCAGGTGTTGTAGCCAAGAGTATAGAAATACTGCTCTCAGAGTAACCTGTTATAGCTCATTAGAAAGGTGAGGAGTCTGGCTACACGACACAACTATTCCCAACATTCATTGCATATGCAGTAATGGAAATCTGAAGTTAATATTATAAATATGTATCACATATTCACGGGCATAAATATTTATTTATATTCAGTACAAATAATCAGTTTATTTGTGTTCCAAAGAGTATTCTATGAAAATATTTAAAATTTTTGCGTGGTTTATCGACGAGTATGCAGTTGAAATGTTGAAACTTTAACTATAATGTAGAATTCCATACTCAATTCTAATTGGATGCTAATTATTATGGCATTTCATTGCTGCAGGCATTTGTAGATCTGGCAAAAATTGTGAATAGTGTTTTTCGATAAAGGTTCGTGGAGAATTAAATCAAATTTACAAATCAAATAAAATTTGTATATATTAATGGTTCACATAAACTTATTCGAAGTGTGCTTGCACTAACGCAATAATCCATACACAATTCTAATGGGATCCTATATATTATGGCATTTTATGGCTGCAGGCATTTGTAGATCTTGCAAGAATTGTGAATGGTGTTTTTCGATAAAGGTTCGTGGAGAATTAAATCAAATTTACAAATCAAATAAAATTTGTATATATTAATCGTTCACATAAACTTATTCGAAGTGTGCTTGCACCAACGCAATAATCCATATTAACTTCTAATGGGTTTGGAGTGTGGATGGCGAAATTGGTAGAGAGGAGGTCATGGCGAATACTGCTCTCAGACCAAGGAGCTATGTGCCGTTCGAAAGGTGACGAGTCTGCCTACAGGACACAATTATTCCCGACTTTCCTGGAAGTCCCGTTTGGCCACAATCTACGATTTAGAAATGCTGTTTTTAACACGCAGTTAAAGGCATTTTGAAGAGTTTTTTTTAATGCGACTCAATGGGCTTGGATATGGCGATGGGGTTGGAAGGACTTTGTGGAAGACAAGGTAACTTCTGGATTGCTAGTGGTTAGTGACTGACACTCTTTAATAATTGTCATCAGTGACAAAAACTTTTACTTGGCCACTGTGGCGGGATTTGAAGAACCTAAGACCTTTAAGACAACAACACACTAACTTCTGCGCCAATGTGCCTGCTTGTCTAGACATTTGACAACTGAGTTGAGTAAGACCATTCCGTGTTGTCAGACATTCTTATGGAAAAACCTTTAACATGTTTCTTGGCCACGGCGGGATTTGAACCTTTAGATGTAATGTAGTGCGACTCCTCTGCGTTTACTGCCTGCTTCCGTCCAGCTTGACAATGACAACTGAGAGCAGCATTTCGATGCAACATTCATTTGTTTACATTACCATTATTACAGGGTTCTCATACATACATACATTTTTTTTTTGTATTTGAGCATATTTTTAGAACCGCGTATGTTTTGCAAATTTAACAATCACTAGTACAACATTGTTGTCGTAATTTCGTTAAAATTGGCAGCGGCCGGGCCTTTCGACCCGGCCTGGAAATGCTTTGAAAGATGCCAACAACACGCGCTACTCTAGGGGGTAACTTTTACCTTACCTTTTTTTATTATTTTTTTTTCATTCCCAAAGTTACGGGTCCCCATCCAAGTAGTACTCGCGCCGACGTCGTTTAATTTCGGTGATCAAACGGGAACCGATTCTTTCAACGTGGTAAAGTCGTTGGCACGTAAATGCATGCTAGCTTTCACTTAATACTTCAGAACTACTCGACTATATTAATCAATTTATTAGTATTCCTAAACGTATTCCATGAAAATATTCCGAGCCTTTGGGTGGTTTATCGATGAATATGCAGTTGAAATGTTGTACTCACTACTAATATTCATTGTATACTTACAACAATGAAGTTACAAAGACCAAATTAGTTGTATCCCCAAAAGTATGCCATCAAAAATCTAACAAATCATTTCACCATCTACCGGCACATATGCAATAAAAAGAATATGCTAATTATACCAACATTCATTGCATATTCATGTGCAGTAATGAAGATAATATTATAAATATTTATCACATATTCACGGGCATAAATGTTTATTTGCATGGTTTATCGACGAGTATGCAGTTGAAATGTTTATTCGCTACCAAAATACATTATTGTACTTACTTACCAACATTCATTGTATACTCATGTGCAGTCTCAGAGTAGTGTGGATGGCGAAAATGGTCTAATAGGAGGTGTATATACAATACATGGCGAGCAGAGTTGTTCCTTTTCTAATTAGCAGGTGTTGTAGCCAAGAGTATAGAAATACTGCTCTCAGAGTAACCTGTTATAGCTCATTAGAAAGGTGAGGAGTCTGGCTACACGACACAACTATTCCCAACATTCATTGCATATGCAGTAATGGAAATCTGAAGTTAATATTATAAATATGTATCACATATTCACGGGCATAAATATTTATTTATATTCAGTACAAATAATCAGTTTATTTGTGTTCCAAAGAGTATTCTATGAAAATATTTAAAATTTTTGCGTGGTTTATCGACGAGTATGCAGTTGAAATGTTGAAACTTTAACTATAATGTAGAATAACCATACTCAATTCTAATTGGATGCTAATTATTATGGCATTTCATTGCTGCAGGCATTTGTAGATCTGGCAAAAATTGTGAATAGTGTTTTTCGATAAAGGTTCGTGGAGAATTAAATCAAATTTACAAATCAAATAAAATTTGTATATATTAATGGTTCACATAAACTTATTCGAAGTGTGCTTGCACTAACGCAATAATCCATACACAATTCTAATGGGATCCTATATATTATGGCATTTTATGGCTGCAGGCATTTGTAGATCTTGCAAGAATTGTGAATGGTGTTTTTCGATAAAGGTTCGTGGAGAATTAAATCAAATTTACAAATCAAATAAAATTTGTATATATTAATCGTTCACATAAACTTATTCGAAGTGTGCTTGCACCAACGCAATAATCCATATTAACTTCTAATGGGTTTGGAGTGTGGATGGCGAAATTGGTAGAGAGGAGGTCATGGCGAATACTGCTCTCAGACCAAGGAGCTATGTGCCGTTCGAAAGGTGACGAGTCTGCCTACAGGACACAAT